>BSBN01000397.1:0-5436769 GCA_027924645.1 Cunninghamia lanceolata
GACACCATCCCCAATAATGGCACCAAAATGATGAGGCTAAACTAATATTTGTAGATTACTCTTGATAGATAACAATTTGTTTTCATGATATCCATGTCAACCCAACTTTATGTTAATCTAGGGTCATAAGACTTGTGATAGTGTCAGAGAAAAATGTATGCAAAGAGTTGTAGGTAACTTGAACTACATATTTAATATGAATGTAGTTCTAAGATAAGAGCGACAAGGACCTTAAACAATAACATGTCAAGCAAAATTTAATCTTCTAAATCAAACACACTTAAAACCATACCTAATTATATTTTGTTAATCCCAAAACCTTTTATTTGTTCCTAAGTAGAAAATGCTTTGGTTGCAAATGATTGTAACACTGGAACTTTGTTATTGCAAGTAGTTATAGACTTATGTTGCAATGACAATCAACTATCCAGACTTAAATTTTAATTTAAATTTTAAATAATAACATCAAATAAATTACTCACGATGATTATACTAAAATAAAGAAACATTAACACAATCATAAACTTGCTATAAAACAAAAAGTTGCAATGCACCTCACAAAACAAGATAATATGTGATCACAATAAAGGAGTTAGCAAGACCTTTCTTAGGTCCTCATTGTAATAGTTCTTTAAGAAATTACTTCAAGATAACTTATGGTTTGATTAATAATAATGTTCCAAGATCATACTTTCATCTTATATATGTTTTCTAACATTCATTCTCATATATATGAAGTTCTTATCAACTGAAATAGATTAAAATAAGATATGCCATTCCATTAAATTTAGCAATGTACATGGTAAACCTCTTATAAGTAACAAACATACTAACTTATTAATAGAAAAATACATAAAGCCTTCACGACAATATAATATAAGGGGGTAGTTTATCTGCATGATCATCCACAAATGACTGCAATGGCTAGGACAACAAGATTTATCCAATGACTATCTTCACCAATATAACATTCCTGCAAGTGAACTTACAACAACTATTGGTTAATCAAAAAATGGTCCTAACTAGTACACATAGATGGTGTGTCACATAAAAGACTTAGAACCATTGCAAAGATGAAGACATATGATTAGAATAATTTTTAATAAAATTTATACCTTTACTATAATTTACCCTCTTTATAAAATCAAACATTTATATCATCATCAAGAGGTTCAAATTATAATAGATGGGTTATAGAAGGGGTAAAATAGGGGAAATGATATAGGAAATAAAGCTATATCCACTGATTATTAGTACATAGCATAAAATTTGATGAAGACTTAATTATGCTAGATGTTAGAAATTGATTTGCTAATTTATTAGAGCTTTGCATGATGTCAGATGAAAGCCTCTATATTAGTGAATGTTCTCTCTAACACTTCAATTCACTTCTATGAATGCAAAAATGACCTTCAATCTTGTGGATCTAAATATTGTCCATGGATTTGAACCTAGCCTACAGATCTAAATTTTGTTGATTCTGATGTCTAGAACCTATAATTCACCTTGATGTTTGATCCTTGCTTTTTAAAGGGGTGGTTTTGACAAACACCATTTAGGATCTTTCTAGACTAGGATTATTCTCCTTTGGTCAAACCTCTATTGTCGATTTAAAGGTTTGGTGAAAAGAGTAATAATGCTTAAGATTAAGCTATTAATGCAAAGTTACTCTAAATATGCACTCTATGTGATGATGTAATGTAAATAAGATCTCTTGGATTCTAGGTGTTCCTCTAATAATTTGGAATGAATTAGGGTTTGTCCTTAAAAATAACATCTTAGCACACAAGTTAATGAATTTCTCACAAGTAATCCAACTTTTGTAGTATAATATGCCACTTGTACACTAATTATTACACTAAGGATAACCCTATCAAAATGGGCTCAAAATGAAGGGGAAAAGTTTAATGTGTGTATTTTTCCCCATTACATGTTGCCCCAACTTTGAGTTGCATGTGAACCACTATGAAGATGCAAGTCAAATTAAAATAAGAAGTCAACATGAAACTAAATTATGCACTCATAAAAATAACATGGATGTGGATGTCAATTTTGTGGACTCTCATTAATTTGAGTGTTCCACCTTGAAACCTACATAAATAGAAAATTTAAATGAGCAACGATATTTTTTGTGAATCTTCGCCAATTGGCAAATAGTTCATATCAGACAATTTAATTTTGGTGAATATATTGCAATTATTGGGGTGACCAAATTGCCTAGATTTTATGATTTATCAATCAAATGCATTTAAATTGCCACATTTATTTATGAGGTATTTATAAGTAATATTTTACCACAGTAAACTGCACATTTGCAATGAGGAACTGAATGGAATTTTAAATCCATGTTTTAGTTAACTGATGTATTCACTAATAGCATTAAAAATTCACCATGTATGAGGACCAATTTTTCCAATACCATTATAACATCATGCTAATTATAGGGCCATGATCACCTTGAAATCTATAACATATGTTTTGGGTTGTGGTTTAATTCGTCCAACATTTATATCGACCATTTTATAATAATACAAGATTCACCATATTTTTACTCCACTATTTTATAATCATGTGGGATTCACCAGATATGAATTCATATTAATACAATTGAAACTCTAAATTAATCTTTTTACACATTTAGTTCTACTCTAGATTTGGATCATAAACAAGTTACAACTACAGGTATTAGCAAGTCGGTGAAAGGCAAGTGATAAATTCTTTACTCTAAGAAGATGTTTCCATAGTCCATGATAGATGATGCAATTATTCTAGATAAAATTGTCTGAAAATTAGTTGATATAAACTAGTTTTTACACAGTTTTATCCAAAAGAATTGCAAATTCTTTATTGTTTTATAATATAAGATTCCTCCAATTTATTTATCTATTTTCTAGTTTGGTTTCATTATTATAGATGATATTGAGTAGGGAGACATCTAGGCCCCATGGAGCTATAGTCTATGATTCCTTCTTATTGATTTTGGCTATTTAGTTTCATTGTTACATAATACAAATGATATTTAAAATTGTTAGTGTTGAGTCTTTGATGGTGAGTCACGACCTTAAACACAAGGACATTTTTTTGCATCTTCTAATTTGTGAGAGATGTTGAGTAGGATCCAGTTTCTTGAAAATGATAAAGGGAGCTCATCAAAATGTAGAAACATAATGTCATACTTTGGAAATGATTATGGTCCATCAAATCAAGCTACAACATTAGGATTTGTACCATATATTAATGAGAAAGAGAATACCTCACAGGAAGATTGTAATGAGTTGGATGATAATGTGAGAGATGATGTTCTAGAGGAGTCCCAATATAGCACGAATGACAATATTATTAAATCAACCTCAACAAGTGATAACAAAAATGTAGATCCTGCATGAAAGGGGAAAAAAAGCCAAATAAAAAATGAGGCATGAGCGGGATTTGTCAAGGAATTTTTAGATTAATTGGGTGTCAAAGTACCCATTCATTGAACCACTAGAGAATGTAAACAAAGATGAACCTCCCATAGAATATCGGTGTAAGCTTTGAAGTTGTAAATATGGTAGGGACAAGAAGTTACAATTAAAAGTTGACACCATAGAAAAACATGTTGGTAAATTTTATGAAAAACAAATCATAGATGGAAAGGAAAAATAAGTGATAAGATGGAAAACAAAGGAAGAATGTCATGTTAAGCATGCCATGGAATATGATGAGTATATTCAAAAAATTCAAAGCTTGTTGCATGTGGAGGTACAATTGAAGCTCAATTTGAAAAGATGATGGGAGAAACATAAATGGCAAAAAATGTTCAATTGAGTGCTGCTTTTTATATTTTGACTAGAGGGCATCCTATGACAGACTACCCAAAATATAATACTTTTTTATCTTTTATAGGTATTCCTAACTTTCCTAACACACATTGGTCAATAAATAGTGAATATGAATGGGCAAGTTGTATTGCTAAGGTGGAAAAACATGATGTATAAGAAAAATAAGAAAGTCAATTTTTATTGCATTATCTTTAGATGAAGTTATAGTAATAGATAATACTTCTTAGGTGTGTATGCATGTGTAAACTATAGAAAATCATGTCTTCCAACATCATCTACTCTATGTTCATAAAATGAAGAAGAATGTAATATCACATAATCTATTTGAACTAGTTAATAAATCTTTGAATGAAATGGGAGGTATGGATGACTACATAATTACCAAAAAGTTAGTGTGTGTAGGGGCAGATGGAGCTTTAGTAATGCAAGGTCATAAGAATAGTCTTTGTGTAAAGCTACAAACTTCTTGTTCACCATACATGATTTTCATTCACTACATGGCCCATAGAATAAATTTAGCATTTACAATTGTAAGCAAGTTTTTTGCAATGTCAAAAGTTGAAGATCTACTCTATGAGCTCCACTCATACTTCTATCAAAGTCTCAAATGGTTTTTGGAATTTTAACATTTTACTGAGGGAATAACTACAGGAAACAAGCTTCTTCAGGTTGTTGATACCAAATGGATCTCCTTACATTGTCCAACACAAAGAGTTTTTGCAGAATATCAATCCTTGATTGGAGTAATGTATGAACATCACCTCTTAGTAGACAAAGTCCCTGACCTCTTATATAGGTTAAGTGACATAGAGACATTTCTAAATTTATCTAGTATTCTTCTCAAGCTAGAGCAAATGAACATTCTTATGAAAAAATCCCAAGAAAGAACTATTTATATTTCATAATATACAAAGCTACATAAAATGATATGCATGACCCTTGATAATCTATATCTATCAAAACAATAATTCATAAGTCCAAAATTTAATAGTTAGTACTTGATGACAAATGTGAACAATATTGCTAAATTTTTTATAGTTTAATGCAAGCGGGGAGTTATGTTTCTTTTTTTAGGGATATGAGATACCAATGCACTATTTTTGGAGGGTTGGGCACACTACCAAAGAAGAACCTATTACAAGGGAAGCTTTTGAAAATATTGTTGAATCTATAAGTACTACTATAAATGATATTGTGAGATCTATTTTCTTTAAAGATTAGAGAATGATTTCCTCGAGATGAACCATTTGAATCCATGTCTATTATATAACCTCAATACTAGCTCAACTGTTAACCATCTAATTTTCAAAACTAGCCAAACAATTTTTTGAAAGGTTAGAATTGAATGGACAACATATAGAAGGAATATCAATAATTCTAGTAATCAACCCATTTTGCAACATCAATGATGAAATAGTTTAAACTGTTAGTGTAGGTTTTTTATTTTCCATGATGTTAGGGGATATTTCTTTTTTTGTATGCATATCATTAAGCTTGCTTAGGTTATTTAGGCATGGTTAAATTATGAGACCACATGGCATAATCCATCAGTTACATGTGTTGCTCTCACCCACTCTTAGGTAGTTGAGTCTCACACCCTCTTTTGGATTTAAGTGCCACCTCTCATAATCATTTGTTTGTCTTTATCTGAGTAGGTGTAACTATGTATTTGGCATTTACCAAGTAGGTAAAACTTTTGCCTATTTTGGGTAGTTGGAGTTATTACACCTCTTGAATGTATATGCCCTTATTTTGCTATATATAGTACTCTCCTCTCACCTCTACTAGCCAGTGAAAGTAATGTGAGTATTCTCAAAATTCTCTTGCAGTTTGTCTCTTGAGTTATCTCTTTCAAGATAATCTCTCCATTATTCTATTTTAATCTCTGATCATTTATCGACTAGAGTGTGTGTGATCTATCATAGACAACAAATCTTGGTTTCGATTCTCACTTCTCATAGAATCTAACATGGTATTAGAGCCTAGTTGTACGGAATAGCTTATTTTCATTGTCCAATTTTTTAGAGATTTGAGACTAACTTCGCTAATATTTTTTTCAAAAACCAGTATGCTCTTCTCTTGTATCCTCAGATGATCTAGAGAATTGAAATAGTTTAGGAGAGAAATAAGCTTATGTATTACTCTGGTTTGCATATATGTGTTCTTGTGACATCTGATTGATTGCAGCTTTTTAGTAATCTTAGCAGTATTTTTAGTTGTTCCATAATGTCCAGAAGGCTCAAGAAAGTCAAGATTGGATTTTGTTTCACCAAAATCATAGATCAGAGGATCTAATTGTAATAGAGGTTTTCAGAGAGGTTCCAGAATGGAGTTGTCAAATTGAAGCACTTTTAGCCCAAATAGACCTCACCATCACACTTAGAAGGCCTAAAAACCTAAAGATCAACTACTAATTCATCAAATTCAAAGTTGGGAACCTATGAGGCAAAACACATTTTGCTACTTGGGCCATACAGTCCCTCGTATAGTACGGTCGTACGGATTTTAAAAATAAAATAAAAAATTAGTAAGCATTGCACTAGCGCCTGAAGCACTATAGTGGTGGCGCTAATAGTGCCCACCACCCAGAGTCTAGATTGCCACCAGTGTAGTGCCCAAGCATTGCCCTCTAAGAAAGTAGCACCGCCATGGCCACCCCCTGAGTGGTATTTATGTTCTGGCACTTTGCCCCCTCAAGCGATGCCACCCCCTATGACCACCCTCGCCTGGAAGCAATATTCTAAAGAATATTTTGGTACAAAAAAGATATTCAGAGTTTCGTGGTTTTGCACTTGAAAAATGATGGTTTTAATTTGAAAACAATGGTTTCGACATCAATAGGCAATTTTTTGGCATCTAAACAACAATTTGGGGAATATACTAACCAAGGGAATATTTTGGTAGAATTTGGAATATTCTATTGCTGATGCTAGCACAACGTCAATGTGACATCACCCTCCTACCTCTTCAACTTTGGCACTCCCTCTCCATTGGAGTTTTTCAGTTTGGTAGGCCAACTTCAGGAGGCCCATTCTCAGCCATACAAAGGCCTTTTTTGGCATATTTTTTAATTTGGGGTAGAATTTCATGCTCCACACCATGGTAAAATTGGTTTCCTAATTTGATGTTCCAATGTTTCAGAAATTGAAGATTCTCTCAGAAGTTATTGCACAATTCTCATTTTGAGACCTTTAGAAATCCAGAACTTGTGCAAATAGACTCCTTTTTGGGTGTCATTTTTTCCAGGGTTCATATTTTTCTATGTACTCCATATTGGGGCTCTCAAATTGATCTCATATTGTACTTAAGTTATATTTTTAGTGTTTTAGCCATTTTGGGCCCTGTAAGAGTCTGAATATTTGAAATTTGCATTATAAATCACACTAATTATAAAGTGCCAACATTGAAATTTTTGGGGGGTCATTGTAGAAACTAGTGAAAAAGGGGATGACTCATGTGTCTCTTTTTCACACTTCTTTCTGCATCTCAATCTACTTTTTTGCACTAATGGATCCATCAACGATTCCTATTTTAACACCATATAACTATTTTGAATGCAAATGTAAAATGACAATCTATCTTAGAAGGAAAGGATTGCATAGGGTTATGATGGGACTTGAAATAGAACCTACATAGGATGCAAAAAAACATAAATGGTTTAATAAATTTAATGAAGCATTTGGTACTCTATGTATGTCAGTGTCTCCAAACCTACTATTTCACATTACATCTGCCACTACACCAAATGATGTGTGGACCACATTGAAAAACCTCTTTGGTAAACAAGATGAAATAAGGGGTCATCAATTGGAGAATGAACTGATAGGGTTAAGTCCTAGCAATTTTGACACCATATAGGACTTCTTCACAAAATTAAAAGCCATCAGATTGTAGCTAAAATAATGTGGAATAGAAAAGAAAGACACACAACTGATCTTAAGTATTCTTTCTAAGCTTAGTCCAAACTATTATGTGTTTGTTTCTACCTTTCATGCCACGAAATGTGCTCTAGGTTCCATCTATAAAATGTCTTCTCTAGATGAGTTATCTTTAAAACTCACTAAGGAGCATGATAAATTGGTTCACATGGGTACAATTAAACCCTCTAAGTCACATGCCTTGGCTACAAATCAAGGCACAAAAGAATAGAAAGGTTCTGGCAAATAGGATAAGAAGCAAAAGAACTAGGGAGAGAAGAAGAAAGATCAGAAACCTACTACCTCAAATGCAGCTAATTAGACCTGTTCATCAAAAGGTGAACAACCTAAGAAGGACAAGGTCAAGTGTTTATATTGTAAAAGGCCTGGGCATGATGAACATAAGTGTTTAAAGAAGAAAATCAATCACTTTTCACATCTTCTTGAAAAGAACAATATCAAGGTGCCTGACTCTATCAAATAGTATTCATCAGAAGGGTCTTCAAAGGACATAGACAAGAGTAAGAAGTAAGGAAAGGGCATGGCCCTAGTTTTTGTTTCTTCACAACCTAATGCTTGGATCATTGACTCGGGTGCTTCGCACCACATGGCCTTTTCACAAGATGGTTTTGCCTCCTTAGATCCATGTTTTATGCTTGTCATCCTAATGGGTGATGACACTCCTACAGAGGTGCATGAGAGAGGGTTTGTTGACGTGGGCGAAGGAACATTTTAGGATGTTCTTTGTGTTCCATCTTTGTCAACTAATATCTTATCTATTTATCAGATCACTCACATAGGCTTTGGCAAGTGGGTTGAGTTCACACTAGACAAAGTGGTAATTAGTGAGTTACGCAGTGGATCTACAGTTGCTATGGGAAAAGAAGATCATTAGTCGAGACTGTATTAGTTTTCTCATTTTGACAGTATTACTCACTCACTTAGATGAGGTGAGTCATTTATGGCATTAGCATTTTGGCCACTTGAATTACCACTACCTATAGCAGCACGGTCAATAGGCCATGGTTTTGGGGTTGCCTTCAATTTAATTTTTTGATGGAGTTTGCTAGGGAGGGCTTCTTGGTAAACATCCTGAGGAGAAATATGACAAAGGAAAAGCACAGAGGGCTAGACAACTTCTGTAATTAGTACATAGTGATTTGGTAGGACCATTTCCACATCCATCTTTCAGCAAGGCTAGATATGTCTTGGAATTCATTGATGATCTTTCCAAATACACAAGTTTATTTTCTAAAGCAGAAGTTTAAGGTCGTTGAGTCTTTTCAGGACTTCAAAGCTTTTGTAGAGAAACAATCAGGGAAGGCCATCAAGATTATGTGCACAGACAATTTGGGTGAATATGTTAACCATTGATTTGAACATTTTTGTGCTTCAGAAGGTATTGACTTGCAACACACGGTTCCACACAGTCCTTAACAAGATGGTGTTGCAAAATACAAGAATAGGTCCTTCAAAGGGATGACTTTAATTGTATGATACATTCTAGATCAATGGCACCTTAGTATCGGGTGGAGGCCATCAATTGTGTGTGTTACATACATAATCATGTTCCTCACAAAGATAGGAAGGGGGTAACTCCTTTCCAAGCTTGGACCAGTCGAAAACCCACAGTTAAGCACTTTCGGGTGTTTGGTTCTCCTGCATGGGCCCACATTCCAACAGAGAAATGCAAGGCTATGGATCCACAAATAAATCCTTGCATATTTTTTGGGTACCCAAATAGTGTTAAAGGTTACATGCTTCTCCACCCTACTACACATGAGTTGTTCATCGAGAGGAGAGTTCATTTTGAGGAGGACTCTTCTAGTTCTTCTCCTGCCATTTCTCCATCAACCATCACATTGGACACTACAACATGTTGACAGTTCTTCGAGGATCTTAATCATTGTGATCATGATGAGGAGTCTTCTTCCTCCACTTTAGATGGTGATAGTGATGATGAGGGTCCACCTTCCTCTCCTAGTCATCATTCAGAGGTTGATGATTCTCCTCACGACTCTCTAGCCAGTGGGCCTCTTTAGGCTCGTCAGACATTGCAATCAACAAGTGATTGGGTTGGTGATCCTTTCGATACTAGAAGAAAAAGGTCACAATTTCAACAAGCTCCACATCTCTTCATTGCTTCAGCTTCTGATCCACAATCTTTTTGAGAAGCTTCCAGTGTCCCCTAGTGGGATGCTGCTATGCAAGAAGATTTTAGTTCCTTCAAAAGGAACCATAGTTGAGATTTATTCCCTCTTCATAAGGGAAGGAAGCTTGTTTGATGCAAGTGGATCTATCAAACAAAATTTGTAGCAAATGGGTCAGTTGACAAGCATAAGGCTTGCTTCGTAGCCAAAGGATTCTCCTGGGTTCCTGGGATTGACTAATCAGAAACTTTTGTGCCAATAACCAAAATGAATTCCATTTGACTTGTCCTTGCTATAGCTGCAACTCATCGTTGGCAAGTTCATTAGATGGATGTGAAGAGTTCTTTTCTTCATGGTGACTTTCAAGAGGAAATCTACATGGAGCAACCATAGGGATTCATCCTGGATCCTTCACTAGTTTTCCATCTTCAAAAGTCTCTCTATGGTCTCAAATAGGCTCCTTAAAAGACTAACATAGGGTAGGAGATTCCTCCAAGTAGCTTCTAAGTTTCCAATTTGGGCATGATCCTTTGTAAATCCCATTAATCACTACTAACGAGTCACCTTTTATTGCTAACCTCTATACCCCCAAAAAAGAAGAAAGTGTTATCTCATCTACAACGCCTTTCCATTAAACTTCACTATTTGTATAGTGAACCAAAAAGAGAGATCTGGCTTGAATAAAACTTTCATCCTCTAAGTGAAGAATCATGTCAACACTTGCACAACCTAAGTTTCCTCTTGACACACTATCAAATTTTAGTTTGGTGAAACTAGTAGGAGGTTTAAGCCAAACCACTTTGTCCTTTTCTACCTAACAAACTAAATCCCCACTAACAATGATTATTTTTTTTCCTTTCTAACTAATTATCTCTTACCCCTTTAACAAGAATCCAAAAACAAACCTAAATGGAGAAGATAACAGTAAAATGTGCATATCATTTACAATTAAACTTACCTAAAACTATTCATATAGAACAATTATAAACTTAGTTGGATTTTAGGTGTAATCTTGAGGGCATTTGCTTGGAGATCAATGGATCATGGATAATATCTCCCCATGGCCAGTTACCTTTAGAAGCATCCTTCACTTTCAATGTCCAAGCATCCATCTAATGCATTCTAATACATTAGGCATTAAACTAACTAAACCACGTGGCTAGAGAGTGGAGAGTAGGGCCACTACCACTGTATAAGTTAGGGGTCGGGAATTTCAATCATGATTAATAGAAAGGGATTTATTTGTATGCTCTCTCTATAATGGGTACTTTCATCACCCTACCCTATAGATAGTAGGCCTCCCACTATAGAAAGGGTTAGAAATGCCCCTATCTATGTATATGGGTGGGAGCACCCTTTCTAATCTATAATGGCACTAGACACTTCCTTCTTAACCTCTTTCTCTCTACCAAGAATGGACCTAGGGGAGAGCAATGTTAGCAAGGAGAGACAACAAAGAAAAGGAGAGGCTCTCCTGGGGGGTTGAGTGTTGGCCATAGAGATAGTAGGAGTGTCCTTGGTGTCCCTAGGTCATGGGGCCACTAGAGAAAGGTAGGGTTGTTACCGAAAATCCCTTGGGCTTTTCTTTTCTATTTCTAGAGGCCTTTACTATCTATTTGGGTTTGAAATCCTTATTCTTAGGGATTGACTGACATTACATACATAATATGAGAATTAGTGGGTATAAGGTATATGAAGGTCTATTCTATTGATTAGGGTAGGAGTGCTTGGGGTGGGTCCTTTAGCTTGTCTCTTTTGGGTCTTGGGTATTTAGGCCTTCCTTAAAGTAGGTTCCTTCATCCTTAGGTTCCCTTTGGCTTCAATGGTTGGGCATTCAACTGTTTATTGTGGAAAAGAGAGAGGATGATAGCATTTGTAAATGAGGTCAAGCCCCTCTTTTCAAGTACACCAAACATTAGGAATAGGAACTAAGCTTGATCACTATGAGAGTGATAAGCTACAGGTATCATGTTCCCTTTTTCTTGTATCTAAAAAGGTGTCTCAACTAGAGTATACAAACCCTAACAAGCCAAGGAGAGATCCAACCCTAGTTGTAAAATATGCACTAACAGATAGATTTTGGGAGCAGTAACACACAGACTGATCACATAAATGCAAACAAGGAGTAACAGTGACTGTGCACCTGAAATCTGGAGGCCTGCTAGACTTGGGCAGTAGCCCCAGTGTCTCGTAAGTTTTTTGAGAGTAGAATTATCTGTACCAGGTGCCTTTATCTCTGTTCAAGGGCCCAGATCCCAATTTTTAGACCCTATTAGACTTGGGTGCTAGCCCCCATGTCTGGCAGATATTCTGATGATGAAACTACAATTTTGGCGATGACTGTACCTATAACACCTATTTCTCCTTCGCTTCTTTCCATCTGATCTTCCTGAATCTAACCAACACAAGCAAAAGAAGGAGAAGGATGGTTTTGGCTATATAGGAGTTTGCCTTAGTCAAACCCTATCTTTGGTATTTCTACCTCAACAATAGCCAATATCAAAGTATGCAGATGTGTGTGCTTGAAAACTAGATGTGTAAGCATAAACAAATGCAAGATCCTAAATGACTCAATCATCAAGGATTAGATCCACAAATGTTTCACTTAAGGAAACAATCACTTCACCTCAAGGAGATGACGTTGATGAAGACTTGTAGAACAAGAAGGCGAGGCAGCCGTATATGCGGAGGATTCCAAAACTCAAGTTGGAGGCTTCAACCCTTCTCCCAATCATAGAAAGGGTTTGACAAATCCTAGGAAGAGCAAGATAGACTCAAGATCTTGATTCCTAATCTCCACAACATATATCCATGATAGCAAAGACAAAATTCTTTAATGAGCTTCAATACTTTGTAGACTTCAATAGCAATAATAGCAGAGTTTTGGTGTAGTAAGCTTGCATGTAAGTTGTGTGTGATAAAATGATTTTCAATTCTCTTTAAATACCCAACCTTCAAAGGGAAAAGGATTTCAAAATATCATGCCAACATCGCACAAAAAACAAATTTTGAATTTGGAATCTTAGAACACTCAACATAAGTCTACATCATAGTAAATCTCAGGGCCCTTAGATTTAGGGCGGGACTAGGGTGCAAGCACCCAAGTCTAGCCCCCTAGTTTGGCTCCAAATTAAACTTAAGGATGTCCTAAATGTCTGTCATCCATCATCTCTTTCCAGGTTTTGTCATTAGATACCTTGAAATGCAAAAATTCCTCGATAAGGTATTCATTAATCAAAGCTTAGATAGGTCCAATAAGGAAAGGGGTTAAGGGACACTAAAAGGTAGGAGCTAAACATAGTGAAATTGTGCTAATCCAAGTAGGAGCACAATTTATGACATAACATTTAGCCCCCACTTTAGTGGCCATATGACACTACGTGCATATGCAACTAAAGGAAAGTAAATATAGTAATCACAAAAAGGATACTCAAAAGGATACTATAAAGGAAGTCAAATATTGCCAAGCAAAAGATAGAAGCCCCCAATCTACAATCCTACAAGATCACAAAGGTTAGGAACCGCAACCTGCAAAGAAAGATACGTTAGATAAAAAAATCAACTTGCAAACAACAAATGAATAAGTCAGTCATAAACACTAAAGGGGTGAGTGATGAGACTTGATTAGGGTGGAAATTATGGGAGATATATGTCCCCCCTTATTTCTACTTGCTTAGTCCAAAAAAGAGAAACAAGGTAGTAATCTTCACACATGGATTTCAAAGAAAGATTGATGAGAATGCATTGGTAGGGTTATTCTTTCAAATAACACCAAGACACAAGGCATTAGGTTTGATGTAGGGTGGAACCAGGATTCTAATGCAATAGATGACGCAGAAATCTGAGCTCGGCAACCTGAGGTAGAGATGTTTGAAGACTGTTATGCATTTTTTGCTCCTAGATAGTGAAAAGGAATTCTCATCCGTTTACTATAAGTAAAGGGAGTTTTCACTTTTTCACCATTCATTTGTCACTTTCACTTTCAGAGAAGAAGAAGATAAGGAGAGAGAGTAATGATGCTGACCTGACGTCTATATTAGGCCCTGAGGCTAGATGCATTACAGTCCCGACTAGCAGACAGGCAAGTTGAGCATGAGGTAGGACTCTAAACTATACTTCTTGCATCAATTTATTTCAATTCCTTGTACTTTTTATCATTTTCCATGCCTTTAAGGGGTAATGGACAAAGGTCTCTGTCTAGGGCGCCCAAGTCCATCCGGGGCACCCAAGTCCTCCCTGGGTGCCCTAGTCCTCCTGGGGCACCTAGGTCTCTTGGAGCACCCAGGTCTTCCTAGGGCGTCCAAGTCCAAAGAGGACAAGGGCCCAAGGGGACAAGGCATAATTAGACTAGATATGTAAGTATGTTTTATTTTTGATGAGTATGTACTGATGTGAATCTGTTTAATGCACAGGATGTCCCTGGGATGCGGGAGCACACTGGTGGTCGACTCATGACATTATTACGGGACCACATACGTACTATCTCCGTAGAGGACTGCAGTCTCCTTCAGGATACTGGCCTGTGGTGGGTCTTCACAAAGCCCATGATGAGATATCATAGTAGTATGCTAATGGCCCTGATGGAGAGATGGAATGCAGACACATCTACCTTCCATCTACCCACAGGTGAGATGACTGTGACACTTCAGGATGTATACCGGATACTACGACTTCCAGTCTGAGGGTGGGCAATATAGATCATAGAGATTCACTCTGAGGAGTATACCCATGAGAGTCATAGCTACTGCCTAGGTTGTGTGGTGACACCACTCAGATGAGGTCACATCATGCTTCATTGGTCAGAGCAAGGATGCACGAACATACCCCTAGTTCATCACATCATGATCGTTACCATTGCGTTAGCGATTACTCTAGATGGGTGAGGCACACATCTTCATGGGGGGCTCGTGCACACTATCTAATCAATGGAGGAGGAGAGGATGGTCTATGCATGGGGGCACAGTATGCTTGTGCACCTATACTGAGACCTAAGGCGTTATGTTCACTATGAGGCACACAGTTTGATGGTATGCACCTTATTACAGGTGTGGGCATTCGAGCACATTAGATGCACACAGCCAGTGGAGTTTCCCATTGAGTCGACATGGACACATCCACAAGCACATGCCTATCCATTGATTAGATGTTAGATATTTGGTGACTTGTTGTACTAGAGAGTAGTGCTAGATAGATTGCAGCCTTGTGATATCACATGGAGGCCATATCACAGCCACAGGCCCTGGATGAGATGACGTGTGCAGCTAGCGAGGATGCAGCGTGATCAATTGTTATCCAGTCTTTTGGATCACATCGTTGTCAATTTTTACTTTGACAGAGTCACACGACAACTCAGATGCATGCAGGGTGTTCCTAGCATGTGTTAGAGCTACACACACTCAGCGCGCAATGCGACGAGGGCCAATGAGGCCCCATGACTGATGATCATCGAGGTGGTCAAGAGTGAGGATGATGGAGTAGCAGATGTAAAGCTAGCATCAGAGGCAGATGACCTCGGGTGTACCTAAGAATATATAACCTAGTGGGAGATAGCTCGACCTGATCCAGTTTTCCCTACCAGTCATCCCACAGGTGATCCACGGCCATGGGTAGGACGTCGGGATGATGTAGGAGATGAGGAGGACTTTAGTGGCTTCACTAGATACTATGATGATGATGCTGCTGATGAGGAGGAGATGCAGTCACACTTTGTGTTTAGAGCGAGGCCATGATGATGGCAGCGAGGGGTGGATGATGACGAGGAGACTGAGGAGAGACCTAGGTCGAGAGGTTGTGGTTTAGGTCCCATGGCCACCAAGAGATTGAGTCAGCTCGAGCGAGGAGAGGTGAGTACCTCTATGCTCCTAGTTGCAAAGGTGACTCCAGATGTAGCCATAGCGTCAGCATTATGCGATCCTGGTTGGCAGGATGGCGACCCCAGTAAGATTGTTGTTATATTTTGTTGATGATTACTTGCTCATGATATCACATATATATATATATGCTTGATGATGAGATGCTGATATTATCTATGTGTTGCTTTTGATAGTTGGTATAGAGGCATGGCGTGACCTTGTGAGTCTCGTCATAGCGCGTATGATTCCTTCCAATGTAGTAGAGTAGCGAGTGCGGACGGGATACTCACCACAACACATGGCAAGGTGACATGTGGAGATCTTCATGCCCATCATGAGATATAGAGTGATTGTGGAAGCCACGTTAGATAGCATTACAGGTGAGAAAGACCAGGTTGTCTAGAGAGCAGAGCATTTAGAGGTGGAGCTCTAGGCATGGCGAGAGTAGGCTGCGGTACTGCCTCCATCCAAGATGGGCCATGCCGTGACTCAGATCCTACACGCCAAGTTAGATCGGGTGAGATCTGAGAGAGACAGAGCATAGCTAGATAGAGATAGAGCATAGGCAGAGAGAGACATGCTTCAACAACTATGCTTAGACACACAGGGACAGATGACAGAGCTCAGAGGAGAGCTTAGGGGTCTACGATCACATAGCACCTCTAGGAATCACTCGCGATTTGTGACCTCACATGGGTAGCCTTCTGTCACTCGCACACCACCAAGTCCTAAGGGATCTGGTAGCTGAGGTTCAGCTATGTGATATGTATCTCATGCATTGTACTACGATGTCCCATTTTGATGTACACAATAGTCAAATTTGATGTATATTTTAACTGATGCCTATATATATATGTAATATTTTTCTATTAATGCTATGGTGTAATTTGATGTACCACATGTGATTTATGTAAATGTAACAAGTGATAATGTTGATGATCATGTGAACATGTGTTTAATATTATTGTGATTTAATCAATCTTTGCAAACTGTTTAAAATACAACAATGATTAAAAATTCCACACATGAGTGAAGACAAGAAAGATTAGCAAGGCATAAAAACATAAATAAATGAAAGTAAAACAACAAGTATACTCTATTCCCCTTAGCTTTACCCAACTAGAGCTTACAATGTGAAATGCTCTTCAAAGTTTACACAAATTCTAGCATAACCTAGCTAAGATGGATGAAAATTGGGAGAGATTTTAGCATGGTAATCTTGCTCCAAAATTGGATGTGTAAATGGCTTGAGAAGGCTTGTATTTATAGGCAAATTTGGGGGGAGATTGATCCAATGGTGGAGATTGAAAGTTGAGATCAATGGTGGAGGATGAAAGATGAGATCAAAGGCCAAGATCTCATTAACAAAAATGGAGGGCTAGGAATAAAAATGAATTTAAAATTCATTTTTGGGGAAGGCTTTGCATTTAATGTGATGAGGACATATGAGAAAATAAAAAATTATAGCCTTGGAAGGATGTGGAATTAAAAATTCCATTTTATGTGGAGTTGTGAGAGACATGTGACACTTAAGCAATTTTGGAATCCACATGTGTGAACTCATGGCATGGAGAAGAGTTTAGCATGGAAATAGAAAGGTGAGGTGGAAGGGTCATGTGACTCATGGTAATATTTTTGAATTTTTAATTTGTGGGTTGTGAGAGAGTGGGTTAATGATGTTTTGACCAAGTTAATCAAGGTGATTAACTTAATTAATGTGGCTGGAAAAAATTAGAGAATGGATTAAGCAAGGTTTAGGATTTTTTTTTTAAAGATAAGGCGCTTGGTAAACTTTTTAATGTGACCGGTGATGCTGGTGTGACACGCCCTCCGGCTCCACGTGAAAGTTTTTGCCTGGAGCAATGAACAAGTGAGGCCACAATACGGGGGACCTCATCCCCTAGCAAGAACAAGCAAGGTTTAGGATTAATTAAATAATGATTTATTTAATTAATCGAGGTCTAGGGGCTAAGTAGGCTAGGATAGCTAATTAAATATTGGCTATTTAATCAACTAGGCTAGGTGTAGGTGATGAGCTGTCACTGTACCTCATCATTTAATCTGTTTTCAGATGTCAAAGAACCAGGGCTGTGTCCATAGCTATCTGCAACTAGGGATTCTAAGTGACCAGTTTATAGCTAATCCTAAAGCTTAAAAGAATGACTAATCTATCTGCTGGTTGAATAAATGTAATGAATGCTGTAAAACAGAATAAAATAGGAAATGTACTCAAAGCAAAGAATGATAACATGCATCTATCTACTAAAACAGGAAATACTTTTATAAAAGAAACATGAAACAATAAAACAGAGATACTAGCCTCCTGCCTGATTGGTGAGAGTGGGCCCTTGCTCCGCACCTTTGAGGCTGAAGGCTATTGCAGGAAATCAGCACTAAAGATGATCTAACCAAATTCAATCCAATTCATTCATTTTTATGTTCATGAGAGATGTATGGCTATGACAGAACTGAAATCTCTGAAAATCAGAATAATCTTATCATTGTTTCTATTACTATTTCTGAGAGTATATATAAAAAGAGTGATGATATATCATTGAACCTATCTATCAGTCTTTCTAGGAGATGACACCATCTCTTATTTGTACTTAACTATCAAACTCATGAAAGATCATCATGCAAGAAAGGTAGACTTGAGTGGAACAGAAGTCCACTCAGAGGCCTAAGTTTTAGGTCTTAATACACTTGGGCATCAAAGCCCTGAAAATTAGTTTAATTCATAACTCATGCAAAATCTTTGGAAAGATAAAACTTCGGCAGTTTAACTGATAGTCGACCCTTCACCACTCAGGTGATGATTTGAGTGAAGTGCGGGGGTATTAGGATTACTGCTGAAGTGTTTGATTGGCGGCTCTGACTGAAACATGCTCTGCTCTCGGGAGGCTCCGGAGATCGCTGTTCCCGTCTGCAGCTCCGGAGATATTCCAGACACTCGCAGAGCTCCAGAGATTATTCCAGACACTCGCAGAGCTCTGGAGATATTCCCCAAATCCTCAAACTCCAGGTGTCACTGTTCTTTGTCATGGTCTCCGGAGATCATGGAAGACGATCTCTGGAGATGCACAAAACTGTTGTTTCTGATATTTACACCTGCGGACTCAAAAAGGAAGAGAAATTCTGTAATTTTTTTATTAATCCCATGCACATTAGTCACCAAATTAGAAATTCTAATCTCAAGTAATCTATCCTAATTAATCACAAAATAGAACAGTCTTGCTTAACTAATTTGAGTGCAGACACAAGGAAGATGAACTAAATACGGAAAAAGAGAGGCAAAAAGGGTGTATTTTATGAGTGCAATTTGACACTCATCATCCGCCCCATACCTAAGGTTTGGCAGGTCCTCCTACCTTTCACATTCTGGATTTGTTTAGACGAAGCAATCTGTGAGTCAGACTATACTCCTGGAGATAGGTTGTCCAAGTAGTTCTATTAGTGTTACCATTCCCCCTGTACTTGTCAACTTGCTTCATCCAATCTTGCAGTTTTTCATCTTCCAGCTGTTCTGTCCACATGGGGAGTGGTTTAATTATCAGAGGAGGTCTGAACTGCCCACCTAGCCATTCATGTTTATGCTTATCCATCAGTTTGGATATCATCTTTGCCTTCCTCATGAATAGTCTCAGGTTTGCAGGGGTGACCGCCTCTCTAAGTTTTTGCTCTGGTGTTAAAATACTCCATCTTTTCTTTGCTACAACAAGGATAGAATTTGCTGAGTTAATCATAAAAAGTCCAAAGTCAATGGAGCATTCTTGCAAATTCTTTAAATATAATGGCAATATGCTGGTTGCACTGGCAGGATGATAGATGATGGATCTGAATTGGGTTTGGAAAGCAAAAGGATTGGGACATTCTTTTCTGAGGAAGAGCTCTGTTTTTGAATCCTTTTGAAGATGAGCTTCCATCCTTTCATCCCAAATCTGGTGGTTCCTCATGAGGGACATGAATGCCCTAAGCTGGCATTCTCCCACAAAGTGATTGATCATGAAGGCTACATCATTAATGCAGAACCCATGTAAGTACAGCTCACATAGGAAGTTTTTGTCTTCATCGTTGCTTCTGGTGTAAGCAGTCATGAAACCTTCTGCTGTTTCTGTATCCTCATTCATGTCAGATAAGACTAAGGAAAGTTTCCTTTGCAGTATCCTTTCTTGTAGGAACATTGCATAGCTGGCACTTGGAGGTCTACAAGATAAAATTTCTGAGGAGAGGGAGGCCATTTGAATGATTTTGCTCTCCAAAGTTGCTATCCTTTCTGTTCTGGCAGTAACTGCCCTTTGCAATTGCAACATTGGTTTGGAGGCTTCATATTCTCTGCACCTTTCCTCCCAATGAAACAGGGCTTTAGGAATGTCTATGGGGATTGGACCAACATAGGCATCTGTTTGCACTTCCTGTTCACTAGTTGCCCTCGGGCCAGACAGTTCTTGGATATACTCTTCTTGGTCATCTAGTCTGTTATTGGCCCAAGTTAATTGTTTGTCCTAGATCTGTACCTTTTCAATTAGTGCTGCTATTACTGTGAGGTCATTGTCTCTGGCCATGGTGAGCTCAGAAACCTTTTGTGCTGCTTCTTTGTCTTTTTCTTCCACCACTTTTGTTGCCTCACCTTTCTGTGTTTCCAACTCTGCCTCCTTCTCCTGGATGATTCTGTCCTTGTTTTGGAGGTCTGTCTGGATTTCTACAATAGTTTACTTCTTGAGGTCAATAATAATTAAATTCTTCCCCCAGAGTAGCCTTTTCAAATTCTCAATTTCTTCCATTAATTGTTGCTCTGTTGAGACCTCTATGTCTTCTTGGTCAGAGGGATGTGATAGAGTTTCTGCCTCTTTTTCAGTGGCTGGTGGCTGATTATCAAGATTATCCATGGCCACCTTCCCTGCTTCTCCCAATGTATCTGCGTGCCCTGTGTCTTCTTCTGTATCTGTGTGCTCTGTTTCTCCTTCTGCAATGCCCTTGTTTAGAGGGTCCTCTCCTGCTGCTGGCACAACTGAAGTTCCTGCCTTGTCCTCATATGTGCTTAATTCAAGGAGTGCCTTAGCGAGCAGGGCAGCATCCTTCTCAGCCTGGGAGAGCTGCTTCTTTCTTTTGCTTCTCCGGAGCATAGGTGGAATTGGTGCCTCCGAAGCAGGTCTTCCTTCCTCAGAGTCTGAGGAGATAGTAACAGTTGGTAAGCTTCCTGTCTCCGGAGCACATGGTGGTGTTGAGACTGGACTCGATTCCATATGAACAGATGGTGCAGGAGAATGTTCCTTTTATTTCCTCTTTCGGACCAGAGGTACCTCATCAGAGTCATGGGATGGCTCTTCAACCCACCATTTTCCTTCCATTCCCTGCCCTGCTTCTTCCCCTATTAATTCCCTAGGCCTAGATCCCTCAGGTGAAGTCATTTGTCGCCTAACTGAGCGAGTCATATATAGAGACCGTGCAGGAGCAGGCTCTGCAATTTGTTTGCCTTTTCTTTTCTTGTTAGGAACAGGTGCTGCAGATGATGTAGCTTCCTGTGAGGGTGATATCCTTTTGTGAGAAGCTATGGAGGAGGCTGTAGGCTCAGTTTCTTCATCATGGTGAGAGGGAGAACTCTCATCCTCTATTTGTGGTATCTCTGGTGCTCTGACCTGAGGGTTATGCTCAAGAAAATTCTGTAATAGTTCATCCCCATTGGCCTGAGATAAGAAATGATGCTTGACTATCAAGAAGATGAGGCCATGATGTTTCATGGGTCCCTTACCCTGCTGGTATTTTTCTGCAGTTGCTCTGATGGCAGAATAGAGGAAATTTGGGATATTTATGTTATATTCGGGGTGCCTATTTCCATGTCTAAGAAAGATGAGCATTTTCATTATGGGCCCTAAGACTATGGAGAATTGGCCATCACAGGTAAAGTATTTCATTAGCCAGGTAGCAACAGTTGCCCAAGGGTTTGGGAGAGTGGACCTCAAAATTCCTTTGACCTCATTCTTATTCATATGCAATTGGATGGCAGGCTCACCACGAACAGAAATTTTTTTAATTAATTCTGTATACAAGGTTTTCAGGTGGTGGAACCTCTCACCTTGTTCGGGGAGTCCGGAGATGTGGCTGATAATTGTGGAGGAGAGACTGATTTGGTTCACTCTCACAGTGGTCTGGTCGTCTCTCAAATTCCTAAGGAATTCGTCCACAATGTCCTCCTAAAACCCCTCGAACTTGTCTAGGAAATCAAGCCATCCAGCAGTCCTTAAAATATTTGCTACAGCTACATCCTTTAGAAGACCCGCAGTACTTTCTGGCTCGGACTTTTTCTTGACCCCCATACTTGAATTGATGGCAGTTTCTGTGTTTTATTCTTTTCTTCTGCGATCTGTAGTTTATCTGTCCCTCTGATCTCTATGGGCTCCGGAGTGCTGTTCAAATTACTCTGTAGGCTCCGGAGTGCTGTTTATCTTATGCTTCAGTCAATTTCGAAGGTTTGAATGAGGGATGCAATTGTTTTCAGGCTGGGTTTATGCAGATGGGTTAAGGGACCAAAGCAGCCATAATTGTAACGGACTGACAGGGCGCTCCGGAGGTAAGGGGGCATTAATGCACAAATGGCGGCATGCATGGAGGTGAGAAAGGAAATGACGACGGAGGGATGTGTCATCACGGCAGCACTCAAATTAGAAAGATAGGACAGTTACTAATTAATGACTAATTAAAAACAGATTTACCTGGATTAGTTTTAATGATGAGGCAATCGTACGCGGGAGAAATGCTGCGCCGCCTTGAAAACTGCATGCGTCGTGGCATTTAAGCGGCGGCTGATATGACATCCGCTTCCTACTTGCACGCGACCTGCAATCATTGCACTAAGTGGTACTAAAATCCACGCCCATGGGTGATGTCAGCGCCGGCTTGTGGACACTCCTGCAATTATTAGTTTTCTAATTTGTAATTATGTTGTGCAATTAAGTAGAAGATGAGTCATGATGACCTCATCATAGGAGTTGTCTACTTTACCACCTGGCGAGGTAGGTCCCACCCTTATTATGGAAACTGTCGGCGTTATTAACAGAGCGCCGGAGGTGCTCCTAATTGGAAAGCGCCGGAGATGCTCCTTATTGGAAAGCGCCGGAGATGCATTGGCCAATTTCTGGCAACCGATCATGTCCGGAGCTTGATTATTACAGCTGTCCTGGAGAAGGGAACCACCATTTTACTGGTTTTCAACTCCCTTGATCGAGAAGACAGCCATTTGCTGGTTTTCCATCTTTCTCTAATTTTTTTTTTTTTAAGGCCACCATTGCTGGTTTTCAACCTTCTCTTTTTTTTTTTTGTTGGAAGGCCGCCATTGCTGGTTTTCAACCTTCTCTTTTTTTTTTTTTTATTATTATTATTCCAACACCGTGACAGAGGAGGTATCCCCTGTATCAAAACATAGATCATCATGAAACTCTTCTTTAGTAGACGGTCTTTTGTAGAGCTTTATCCGGTGACCATTTACTAAAAATGTGTTTGTACTTCCATCAATTGGTTGCAATGATACAGTTCCATTTTCAAACACTTCCTTTATTTGATAAGGACCCAGCCAGTGAGTCTATAATTTCCCTTTGAATTCTTTGAATTTAGAATCATAAAGAAGAACCCAATCTCCTTGTTGAAATGTCCTCCTCTTGATATGTTGGTCATGCCATTGTTTCCTTTGGTACTAAACCAGTTCTGTTTGCTGAATGGCCTCTGTCCGAATCTCATCCAACTCATTGAGCTGAAGAATCCTGTTCTGCTGAATTGCAGACAGTGGCAGCCCAACATCCAATACAGTTTTAAGTGTCTGGAGTTCAAATTCAATAGATAGTACAGGCTTTTTCCCATAAACCAATTCATATGGTGAAAACTTTGTGGTGGACTTCCAAGTGGTGTTGTAAGCCCAAACTGCTTCAGGTAGTCTATTAGCCCAATCCTTTCTATTCATTGCCACTGTCCTGGTTAGGATATTCTCAAGTTCTCTGTTAGTTACTTCTACCTGTCCATTTGCTTGAGGATGGTAAGGTGAAGTTTTTATGTGCTTGACTTGGTACAATTCGTGAATGCCTTGATTACTTGTGAAGTAAATTGAGGTCCTCTGTCTAAAACTATTGATTTTGGGGCTCCAAATCTCAAGAAAATCCTATTGTAAAGGAAATCAGCAACTTTTTCTTCTCTTGCAAACAGCAATGCTTGAACCTCAGCCCACTTAGTAACATAGTCTGTGCATACTAGGATATACTCCTTCCCTGATGATGGCGGTGAAATTGGTCCCACAAAGTCTAGACCCCATTGCTCAAATGGTTCCATCATGACTTGAGGATGTAGCAGCATTTCCTGGGTAAAGGTGGGCTGCCCCATCCTTTGGCACTGGTCACAGTGCTGCACATACCTCTTTGTGTCTTTATGAAGAGAAGGCCAGTAGTAACCAGCTCCAAGGATCTTGTGGACTGTCCTGTGGAAAGAGTAGTGGCCACCAGATGGTTCATCATGGCATGCTCTCAACACATCAAAAGTCTCCTCAGCTTTCAAACACCTGCATAGAATGAAATCAGGACCACATTTAAATAGTAAACCATTCAACCATTTGTAGGATAAACTTTCTTTAAGCAAACGTTTTCTATGTTTTGAAGTAAAATGAGATGGATACAAGCCTGTAGCTAACAAATTAGCTATGTCAGCAAACCAAGGTGCAGTAGTGGATATGGCAAAAAGATGTTCATCTGGAAATTTGTCCTCCACTGGTTGATCTCCTCCTGTATGCAATCTTGACAGAAAATCAGCAACCAAATTAAACTTTCCTAAATTATCAACTATGGTAATATCAAATTCTTGCAAGAGCAATAACCACCTGATGATCCTTGCACCTACTACTGGTTTATTCATTAGGTACTTGGTGGCTGCATGATCAGTGTGCACAAATATTTTATATTCGGTAATATAATGTCTGAATTTGTTTATAGCATAGATAACTGCCAAGAATTCCTTCTCAGTTGTTGTATAATTTCTTTCTGCAGAGGTAAGGTTCTTGCTGATGTAATAAATGGCATGCATACTCTCTCCTTCCTCTTTTTGTCCTAAAACAGCCCCAATGGATTCGTTTGAAGCATCAGTTTGTATGTGGAATGGTAAAGTCCAATTAGGTCCCCTTAAAACTGGTGTCACAGTAAGCTTCTCCTTCAAAGTTTCAAATGCTGATTGATAGTCTGCTGTCCAGAGAAATTCTATTTCCTTGTTAAGCAGGGTAAACAGGGGAGCGGCTATTCTGCTAAAATTTTCTACGAACCTCCTCTAGTAGCCTGCATGACCTAGAAAACTCCTGACATTAGTCTGATTTTTGGGTGAAGGCAACTGTGTGATTACTTCTATCTTGTTCTGATCCACTCTGATCCCTTTTTCTGAAATATGGTGTCCCAAAACAATTCCTTCTTCCACCATCATAAAACATTTCTCATGGCTAAGGGATAGTCGATTTTTATCACAACATTTTAGTACTTTTCCAAGGTTTGTGAGAGCTTCCTCGAAGTTATTCCCATACACAGTAAAGTCATCCATGTAGACTTCCATGCATTCATTAGCCAATTCAGCAAAAATAGCTAGAACCAGTCTCTGAAATGTAGTTGGGGCGTTGCAAAGCCCAAAAGGAAGAACTTTGTAAGCGAAGGTTCCCCAAGAGCATGTGAAGGTGGTTTTGTCTTGGTCTTCAGGTGCTACTTGAATTTGATTATACCCACTGAATCCATCTAAAAAAGAAAAATACTTTCTCCAAGCAAGGTTGTCCAGAACTTGGTCAATAAATGGTAAGGGAAAGTAGTCTTTTTTTGTGGCCTTATTGAGTTCTCTATAATCAATACACACCCTCCATTTCCCATTCTTTTTAGGCACAATGACAAGGGGTGAGACCCATTGACTGTCTGAGATTGGATATATGAATCCTGCTTGGAGTAATTTTTCTATTTCAGTTTTGACAATGTCCTTTAAAGCAAGATTCAATCTTCTTTGTGGTTGTCTGACAGGTTTAGTATCCTCAGTGTAGATGTGATGGGTACAGATTTCAGGAGGTATGCCTTTCATATCTTGGTATTCCTAGGCAAAAGATGCTGAGTGGGAAACCAAAAGCTGAATGAGTTTTTCTTCCTGATCTGCTGTCAACCGAGTATTTATATTAAGTGTTTTCCTTGGCAGAATCATGACCTGTTTTGTAATTTGATCCATAGATGTGGTGGGTCCATACATTGGTGTCATGGCATTGAGAGGACAAGAATGTGGGAGTAACATGTGGAAGGTGGCTAAGTCCCTGTAAAAGGTTTCCCCACAAGGAATAATGTTGGCAAGGGTACAATGAGAAGAAACAAGAAGTTCTCTTTGAGGATCTTGGGTGAGTTCCATCACATCTTTGTTGATTAGGATGTGAGTGAAGTCTTCCATTGTATCATAGTATACCTCTTCTTCTAATTCTCCCAAATGTTCCTTAATGGTTACCATAGCCAATGAGGCACTGTTGTTCATGTTATCTGGTTCATCCACCCATAGTCTTCCTGTGTAATGCACCGATGGTTTAGCTGGAGGATACAGAGATATTTTCTTTAAATCTATCCCATTAGAAATGACCATATCTCCAGTTCGACAATCAATAGATGCTGCTGCAGTAGCCAGCCATGGCCTTCCTAAGATCAGAGGATAAGCATTTATCTGGTTTATAGGTTCCAGTATTAAGAAATCCACTGGGAATTCCCATGAATCTATCACAACAGGTACATCAATGATCACTCCCTTTGGAACAGCTACTGACTGATCAGCAAGTTGAAGAATTGTAGTTGTGGATTGGATACCTGACAGAGCTAACTTGTCCATTGTATGAACTGTCATCACATTAATTGCTGCTCCTAAGTCAACCAGAACATTTAAAATTTCTACCCCTGAGATGAAAACAGTTATGACAGGGTTCCCAGGGTCACCATATTTTGGGAGGAGAATTTCTCCCATCAATAGATCCATTACTTTTCCTTCCACCTGTATTGTGGAGGGAAAACTTTTCTTTCTGCCCTGAGTTCTGATGCAATACTGTTTGATGAATTGATTTAGTTCCAGTACATCTTTGATGGCCTGGAGGAGAGGAATTTCAATGTTTAGCTGCTTGAGCTCTTGTAAAAGTTCTGATTCCTGATTGGGTTGGATTTGTTTTTGTAAAACCTTTTTCTGGGGAGCATTTTGTTTAAGTCGTTCTGGGTAGGGTGCTAGTTTTTCCATCTCCGGAGCATCTCTGGAGCTCTTATCAGAATTGCGTTCTAGACTGTTCTCCGGAGCTGGCTTTTTAGGAGGAACTCCGGAGTTGTCTGTGGTTGATTTTTCTAGCACTTTTTCATTAGTAATCTCCTCTAGGGGTTGATTGGATGGATTTTCAGGTTCCTCATCATTGGTTATTTCAACTATAGTTGGAGGAGAAGGTCTTGGGAATGCTTTCCCCGAACGCAGCTGGAGATTATTTGAATATATGGCATTAACTCCAGCCAGATTTTCCTGATCTGTCATATAGACAGCTGCTCCCTGTTTATTCTGTGGGTTTGGTATAGGCTGAGCTAGTAAACGTGGTTGACTAACTGGTTCATTTTGTGTTTGACCCTGTGTGTTAGAGGGTCCAGTTAGTAAAGCCTGCTGTTGAGGTTGGAAACATCTAGGTTGTCCCTGGTATTGTTGATGGTATCCCTGTTGAGGACCCCATTGAGGTTGCATGCCTTGTGACCCAAACTGTGGTGGCCATTGTTGATTTCCCCAAGGCTGGTTTTGCCAGTTCTGGTTTTGCCAATCCTGTTGTCCTCAAGGAGGATTATTTTGAGGGCCATACCAAGCTGGATTCCACTGATTGTTTCCCCAATTAGTAGGACCCCTGTAAGAAGACTGGCTTGGGTACTGATTATAAGGGAAATTTCCACCTTGTTTTTGTCCCACATAGTTCAACTCCTCCTCCATCACAGCATTCTTTTTACTTAATCTTTTCAAGGCTGGAAGTTGACTACACTGACTGGTAGGATGTTCCCTGTCACAGATTTGAGAGATCTCTGATTTGTCCAAGGGGCATTCTCTCAATAGGTGTTTGTTTCTACACCTAGGACAATAAATGGAAAGCGGTTCAGTTGCTCTACTTTGATCAGTTGTCCTAGTTTTTGCTTGAATCCCATCCAAAGTGGTATTTAGTTGGACTAGAATATCTGTTTTTAGATTTGCAATTTCCTCCATCAACTGTCCTATCTCATTCTTCACCTTAAAAGTTTTGGATAACCTTACTCCATCTTGAGTTCTGGAATAATTCCTGCAGAGTTCCTCTATGTCAGGTATTTCCATTTTGTTAATGTTCCCTTTTCCCATTAGGTCCAGTGCCTGTTTTGATTATTTATCCAACACTTTTATAAACAGGGTTCTGGCCAAGGAGTGGTTTACCGGATTGCCATACCTTCTCAAGGCAAAATTAAACCTATCCACATAGTCTTCTAAGGATTCTTCCTCCCCCTGCCTAATTTTAAACAGTTCTTCATTTTTATTACTAGATCTGCAATAATCTTGGCATTTTTCCAAAAACTCTGTTTCCATTTGATCCCAAGAACGGATAGAACCCTGGGGTAAACCCATAAACCATCTCATCGCAGAATCTTTCAGGGTTGAAGGGAACAGTTTAAGTTTCTGGTTATCTGATCCATAATCATAGGTTTGGCAGACTACTTTGAATTCAAACAAGAACTAATCTGGATCCTCAGAGGAAAGTCCTCTAAAATTTGGCAGATGTGCTGGTGAGATATTCTTCATGGGAGCATTGTCTCCAGCAGCCAAAACAATAGGATAAGAGAAGGTTCTTGGGGCCTGATTTTCCTCTTCCTCATGATTATCGTTTTCCATGTTTAATAATAGCTCTTCTTCCTGAGGTTCTGAGGAAGTGGGTTCTACCAAAGGATCTGCCTCAACTTTTTGTTGTAATTCCTGGATATAATTGGCAAGTGGAATATCTGTAGGATCTAAGGGATTGTTGTTTTGAAATGTAGATTCCAAATTAGGATCTAGGTTTCCTTCTTCAACAAGATTTTGTACCACCTCACTGCTTTCCCCTATGGTGTGTTGTTGGGGTGTCTGTTTAATATATCTTCCTTAAAGATCTCTAGCTCTAACCATACAGATCTATTCTAAAAACTGTTTTTAACTCAGTGTCCCTAATTAACACAAACTAGTCCCCGGCAACGGCGCCAAAAATGACGAGCTGTCGCTGTACCTCATCATTTAATCTGTTTTCAGATGTCAAAGAACCAGGGCTGTGTCCATGGCTGTTTGCAACTAGGGATTCTAAGTGACCAGTTTATAGCTAATCCTAAAGCTTAAAAGAATGACTAATCTACCTGCTGGTTGAATAAATGTAATGAATGCTGTAAAACAGAATAAAACAGGAAATGTACTCAAAGAAAAGAATGATAACATGCATCTATCTACTAAAATAGGAAATGCTTTTATAAAAGAAACTTGAAACAGTAAAATAGAGATACTAGCCTCTTGCCTGATTGGTGAGAGTGGGCCCTTGCTCTGCACCTTTAAGGCTAAAGGCTATTGCAGGAAATCAGCACTAAAGATGATCTAACCAAATTCAATCCAATTCATTCATTTTTATGTTCATGAGAGATGTATGGCTATGACAGAACTGAAATCTCCGAAAATCAGAATAATCTTATCATTGTTTCTATTACTGTTTCTGAGAGTATATATAAAAAGAGTGATGATATATCACTGA
Source organism: Cunninghamia lanceolata (assembly GCA_027924645.1). Taxonomy (NCBI): domain Eukaryota; kingdom Viridiplantae; phylum Streptophyta; class Pinopsida; order Cupressales; family Cupressaceae; genus Cunninghamia; species Cunninghamia lanceolata. The sequence goes on from BSBN01000397.1 coordinate 29,512, forward strand.
ACTTATCTATCAGTCTTTCTAGGAGATGACACCATCTCTTATTTGTACTTAACTATCAAACTCATGAAAGATCATCATGCAAGAAAGGTAGACTTGAGTGGAACAGAAGTCCACTCAGAGGCCTAAGTTTTAGGTCTTAATACACTTGGGCATCAAAGCCCTGAAAATTAGTTTAATTCATAACTCATGCAAAATCTTTGGAAAGATAAAACTTCAGCAGTTTAACTGATAGTCGACCCTTCACCACTCAGGTGATGATTTGAGTGAAGTGCGGGGGTATTAGGATTGCTGCTGAAGTGTCTGATTGGCAGCTCTGACTGGAACATGCTCTGCTCTCGGGAGGCTCCAGAGATCGTTGTTCCCGTCTGCAGCTCCGAAGATATTCCAGACACTCGCAGAGCTCCGGAGATTATTCCAGACACTCGCAGAGCTCTGGAGATTATTCCAAACACTCGCAGAGCTCCAGAGATATTCCCCAAATCCTCAAATTCCAGGTGTCACTGTTCTTTGTCATGGTGTCCGGAGATCATGGAAGACGATCTCCGGAGATGCACAAAACTGCTGTTTCTGGTATTTACACCTACGGACTCAAAAAAGGAAGAGAAATTCTGCAATTTTTTTATTAATCCCACACACATTAGTCACCAAATCAGAAATTCTAATCTCAAGTAATCTATCCTAATTAATCACAAAATAGAACAATCTTGCTTAACTAATTCGAGTGCAGACATAAGGAAGATGAACTAAATACGGAAAAAGAGAGGCAAAAAGGGTGTATTTTATGAGTGCAATTTGACACTCATCAGTAGGCTGATTAGTAAGGTAGATTAATTAGATAAGTGTGATTTACCTAATTAATCAGGTTTAGGCAAGTGGACAAATTAATCAAATAAATATTTGCATATCCATTTAATTAATTGGGGTAATGTATGATTCAGGGGTACGTTAAGCTAATTAATTAAATAAACATTTAATTAATTAATTGGATAGGAAATTGGTGATACAAATGATGCCGAAGAATGGTCGAAGGGTTAAGACATTTTTAGGTGTCTACATTTGCCCCTCTTTGACGTGGCATCGTGACCTAGTAGGGATATGGCGTCAAGTCAAAGAATTTTGCCCCAGCTGCTAGGAAGGAATGAAATGGATGAGGGATGCCCCCTCGAGAGGTAAGGTGAATTTTTTTTTTGGGTGAACTCTCGAAAGGAGGAAATAGTGGTGAAAAATAGATAGAGGATGGAAAATTAGGTGGATAGGAAGAAAAATGGGTGAAAAAGGTTACATTTTGTGACTTGGGGAGAGGAAAAAGGTGTATGGGGGTATGACATGGTGGCTATATATAGAAAGTGTGGGCCCAAAGTGCCACATTCGCATACACCAAGCTTATAGGATGAAAGAAGAGGAGAAGAAGACATGGTACAACCTCCATTCCCACGCTACCGACACCGATCCGAGAGGGTGCATGACTATGGCAGATCACTGTTGGCAGACCCACAGGTATGTCGGTCATCCCTAGCTTTGTGATTTTTAGGTTTTGAGTAGTTTACATGTTTAGGAAATGGGTAGTTAGGTAGAACAACACCATCACACAGCTGCGTGGTGCCATTAGGATGTAGATTAGTGTGATCCTCTAGATCAATGCGAGGGAAAAATGGGGTTTTTCAGATGGTTTAGTGCCATCCGTCCAAGTTTTTGCACCATCGTCTCATTTGGCGCCAGTGGTTAAAGGCTCAATTCAGATGGTTTAGTGCCATCCGGGGTAGTTTTGGTGTCAAGCTTTGGTTTAGTGCCTAGGGTTTGGGAGTTTCCTAGTTTAGCGATATAGATTGGCACTTTAGCACGAAGTTCTCGATTAGTGCCATATGGGTCAGGTTTAGAGTTAAGCTCTAGATTAGCGCAGGGGGATTTTTGGACAACTTAGGTTAATGGTGGTTTAGCGCCATGTAGCCAAGGTGTAACGTTAAGCTCTGGATTAGCGCCAAGTCTAAATAATTAGTGCCATCTCTTAAAGTGGTGCGATGTGGCCATGGATTAGCGCCAATGCCATCTCTTAAAGTGGTGCGATGTGGCCATGGATTAGCGCCAAACTTTAGATTGGCGTCATAGGGTTATGGATTAGTTTCATAGCACTATTTTGGGAAAAAGAGCTGATTTTTGGTAATTTTTGGATCTAGATTGTAGGTAGGATTTTGCAGTCATGGGAGTGTTGAGTTCCATCAGTGATGGCGTTGAGAAGATAGTTCGATTAGGTAGATCTAATTCGATTAGGGAGGATAGGGTTATAGAGGGTTGCTAAGATGCCCCGGATACGGGCACATAGGGCTATGATGACGACCCTAGTGGAGAGGTGGAGTGATACATGCTCCTTTTTACTACCTACAGGTGAGATCATGATCACCCTAGAGGATGTATGGAGGATCTTAAGGATTCCCATACGAGGAGATCAAGTGACATATGATGTGGGATCAGGAGTGGCAGCATTAGATAGGACATTTGTACCTGCTCATCTAGTATATACCCATGATCAATGGCAGATGAGTTATGCACAGACTTTATTGGCTGGGGTGGATCGATTTACTTTATTTGTGTGTGCAGTGGTTGGAGGGATCGTGCATCTGGATTGGCGATCGTAAAGCTTTTCGATTGGCTGGGGTAGACTGATCAAGGCTATGATCACTCAGTAGACGGTATTTGCCTGGGGACCATGCCTGTTAGCCCAGTTGTATCATGAGATGCATCTAGTGGTATATCAACTGGATAGGGCTTTGTCAACTGGGGTGACACTACTCCATGTGTGGGCATGGTAGCATATTGTGGTTACGAGCCCTGTGTCAGCTTATCATCGGACCAGATTTGAGGTGTATGTGTTTTTATACAGGCCTAGATATAGATCATGTAGGCCTAGATAGGCCATCTCGAGGGATAGATGCAGGCACAGTTAGTGCAGGCTACCGATGAGAGGGATGTAGAGATTATACTGCGGCAGGGGGCAAAGGTGAGGTTGCAAAGTGTTGAGGCTAGAGTATAGCAGGCTGAGGCACATATTGTCAAGATGCAAGATGAGATTACACACATGCAGGGTGTCATAGCTAGCACCAGTATGGCTCAGATGTGGAGGGGCTACTTAGCTTCTCAGAAGCAGATACAGGAGTTGCATCAGTAACTATCAGAGCAGCGAGTGAGGGCAGAGTATTATTATGGAGCCTACTATACTACAGTGCTTGAGGGGCAGAGAGTCCCCTATTACAGTAAAAGGAGTAGATTAGGGATATCAGGCTCGTAGAGGTCGAGATGATCTCAGCAATTTGTATAGCAGCTGCCACCTCAGCAACAACCACCACCTCAGTAAGTATCTCAGTAACAGTAGTAGCCTATGGGCCCACCACCACCTAGACCACAGAGATCTCCTTTGATTTCTCCTACCAACTCTGCTAGGGGGTCCTCTATGCATGGTTATTGAGTTTGTATGTCTTTAGACTTTGTATTTCAGCCTTCAAGGCATTTTGTATCATGACATTTATCCGATGTACTATTATTTTTGAGCGATGCATTTTTTTTTGGCGGCGATATATGATATGGATGCATTTATGGTTATGGTTTTGTATGATTATTATGGTGATGATTAGGATGATGTTGTTTATGGCCTCATGTATGGTTTATGGATGTATTGATGCATTTGTATGGGTTTATGATGATGTATATGGATGTTTGTTTGCGATTTGTTAGATGTATGCTTACGTGTATGGATGGAAGTATGTTATGGTGTTGATGTATGGTATGCTCATGGATTATGATGTGGATTATATGCTTAGATTAATAATCATATATTATGCATGGGTGAAATAGACATGTAATCGAATATATGCTTAGATTAACAAACATATAATATGTATGAATGAAATGGGAATGTAATGGAATATATGCTTAGATTAATAAACATATATTATGTATGGAAATGTAATGGTTAATATAATGCAATGGTTAATGGATAATGCAATGGTTAATGATAATGGATAATGTAATGGTAATGGATAATACAATAGCTAATGGATAATGCAATGGTAAATGGATAATGGATAATGTAATGGTAATGGATAATGCAATGGTTAATGGTAATGGATAATGCATTTTTATCATGATACATTGTGATGTTTAGAACCATGGGAGATGGGGTTGGGTGGTTTGGGGGATGGTTACGATAGGATTATACTAGGTCTGTAGGTGCCATGTTGTTAGAGGGGTTTTGTTGTGGGATGAAGTGGGATGGGGTGGGATGAGGGATAGAAGCTTGTTAGGATTGGTTGGTGAGATTAGGTTGGTTAAATGCAAAGCCTAGATATTGATTTGATGGATATGGGATGAGGGATAGGCGGACTAGGATAAGATTTTGTGTCGACATTTTGGGAGCCTTTCTAGGTTTATTATAACAAAATGGGATATTTTCACCAAGGTATGAAGGACCAAGGTGATGATATATATATGTCTTTGCATGGACTAGACCCGCAAACAATAGGATGATCCCATGCATGCCCAAGGTAGTATAATCCTACCTAGATGAGGGAAGAGGACTCATAGCATAAATCCTTAGTACATAAAAGGTATGATTATCCTTAGATGTAAAAGGGGAACAATATGCTAGAACCGACCCTACATCTTCAGGATATGAATACCATACTTGGAGTAATGAGACCAACCCACAAGCACAACATACAAAATAATGACCATGTCCCATTCTAGGTGTTTTCCACCACATACCATGATATAATGAGATCAAGGTAGATTTGGAATGATCCCTAAAATGAGACCAAAGATAAAAATCAATAATCAAAAAGACCAATGAACCATACAAACAACCATTGTATCTCTTGCCAAGATAAGTGTTGATAGGATGATGGATAATGCCTATTGTAGGAATGATATATCCATTAAGGCAAGAATCGGTTGGATGTTGTTGGATAAAATTCGAAGGATGGGCAAAGGGATAGTAGGCCATATGTCATTATTGTAGTTGGTTTGTTGATTGATGATTTTTGTGTGGGATATGATGTGTTTAAGAGTATGCTTAGCCAGTGTATTGTTCTTGGATTTATTAAGCTTAGAGAAAATAGGGACCATCCAAGCAGGTTGGATGGGTACATCTTTTGTACCTGCGTATTGGATACTTCCTTCGTATTACAAACTGCCTACATACCCTATATCCACGGCATCAAGGCACTTTAAGATGCAGGTGATGATGAATATGTAGTTATGGTTTGTAGTGATGATGTATAGATGGTTTAGGATGGATAAGATGATGGTGTTGGATAATCTAGATATTTATGGTAATAATTGGGATTATTTTTGGGTTTTTGTAATTTTTTTATTTTTTGGGGGGGGGTTTGGATTTCTATTATTTTTGGATTTTTTTTTGTTCTAATTTTTTTGGATTTTTGTTGTTTTGTGGTGTTTTGGATTTTTTAAATTTTAAGTTGTACAAGGAGGGCATACAAGGATCCTTTTTCTAGGAATTTGCCTTAGGTGGGTGATGAAAGGTGGGAGATAGTATGGGGTTGAATGTTTTAGAACTCCAAGCCATGGGATGCAGGTGATATGATGTGATGGATATGAGGACTTATTAAATGTTAGGACTGACCACTACACATGGTGCTTGAGACAAGTTTTCACCATGATACTTATCCAAGGCATCACCGAAGTGATTTTCACCATTGGATGACTTTATTGCACTCAAGTTTTTCTTGATTTTTTTGATTTGTTTTTGGATTTTGTGCTTTTTTTTGCATGTTTTTAACTTGGGATACTCGATGGGCTAGGCATAGAACCTTTTCAGTGCATGATGTTCATGGGCTCATCTAGAGGCTTCCCCTCATGAGTTGCAAGCTAATAAGCTCATGATCCATAGCTAGCTGTGATGACAAAGGGTCCTAACCAATTAGGCTCAAACTTTCCTTTTTTCTTGCACTCTTGTAAGTTTCTTTGATATTCCATAAGGACAAGGTCGCCTATCTAAAACTAGTGGTTCTTAATATTTTTGTTGTATATTCTGCATGGTCGATTCTGATAGGCTTGGAGATTGTTTAAAACACTTAGATGCTTTTCAACTAGCAATTCTAGTTCATTTAGGCGTGCAAATCGATACTCCTCAATGATGATATTCTGTAGTGAAATTCTGAGAGAAGGAATCTCGACCTCTATAGGCAAAATGGCTTCAGAACCAAATACTAGGGAGTATGGAGTGGCTCCTATGGGGGTGTGAATGCTTGTGCAATAGGCCCATAGGGCGAGATTAAGTTGAAGGTGCCAGTCATGACCGGCTTCATTAATCATCTTTTTTAGGATGCGTAAGATGGTTTTGTTAGAAGCTTCGGCTTAACCATTACCTTGAGGGTAATATGGTGTGGAAAAGTGGTGTTGGATGTGGAAATTTTTGCAAAGGGTGCAAACTTCTTGGTTCTTGAACGGTTTCCCATTGTTGGTGATGATGGAAATAGGGATGCCATAATGGCATATTATGTAGTGGAGGATAAATTTTGCAATTTGGATACCAGTGGTGTAAGTGAGTGGAATGGCTTCTACCCACTTGGTAAAATATTCGATGGTGGTGATGATGAATTTGTGGCTATTGGATGATGGTGGGTGAATTTTTCCTATGAGATTGAGCCCCCATTGTCAAAAGGGCCATGGAGTTGTTATCTGCTGCAATTTTTGTGATGGTGCATGAATAAGATCACCATGTTGTTGGCATGGCAAACATTTCTTTACAAACTGATGAGTGTCTTGTTCCACAGTGGGCTAGTAGTATCCTATCCTTAGAATCTTCTTTGCTAGAGTAGGTCCACTAGAGTGTGCCCCAAAAATACCTTCGTGTACCTCTTGCAAGGTCACTTCGGCTTCCCTAGAATCAAGACATCACAAAAGAGTACCATCAAGACTTCTTCGGTAGAGGTATCACCTATGATGGTGAAATGAGAGGCTCAATGGATAAACGTTTTTCATTGTGCGGATGTTAGGTTGGGTGGGATGATGTTGTCATGGAGGTACATGTAGGCTTCTTGGTACCATGGAGATAGGGGACCAACAATGTCGCATACTAACTCAGATTTTGGAATGTCATAAGTCAGCATTGGAAGTTCTTCAATTAGGAACTCGCATTTTTTTCTATCCTTCTTCATGTCGACCAGGGATCCTATAGTAGCCATGACATCTATTACTTTGTTATTCAACCTTGGTATTTGTTCAAAATGGATATCATGAAAGTAGTCCTTGAAATCATTAACCATTCTTTTGTATGGTAGGAGCTTGTCATTCTTTATCTTGTATTCATTATTGACTTGTTTGATAACTAGCTAGGAGTCACCATAAACTAAGCTTTTCAATCTTCCACTGGATGGCCATGCAAAGTCCTGTAATAAGGGCCTCATATTCTGCTACATTGTTTGTGCATGGAAATGTTATTTTGTAGGACTTTGGAATAGTGTCTCCTTTAGGGCTAACAAACAAAATTCTTGCCCCCAAGCCATGATGTGTATAGGATCCGTCAAAATACATTTTCCATGTTTATGGTGTTGGTCTTACTATCAGTATTGACTCATCTGGGAATTTTGAAAGAAATGGTTGTTCTATCGGGATAGGTGCATGGCCAACTGGTCAGCAATTACTTGTCCCTTGATAACCTTTTGCTCTGTGTACTCAATGTAAAATTCACTTGGGATCATGACCCATTTAGCCATTCGTCCTGTGAGAGCTGCTCTAGTCAATAGGTATTTCAGTGGATCAATTTTGGCAATGAGCTTTGTCTTGTGATTGAGCATATAGTGTCTTAGCTTTTGTGAGGTAAAGTAATGGCAAGGCATGCTCGTTCAATATGAGTGTAATTTATCTCATAGGTCACCAAAGTGTGGCTGATATAATATATAACTCTCTCTTTTCCTTGTTCATCATGTTGTGCTAGCAAGGCTCCTATTGCTATTTCTGTTGTGGAGATACATATAGAAGGATGGGTTGTCCTTGCTTCAGTGGAATTAGGACGAGTGGTGTAGCAAGGTATTCTTTTATATGTTCAAAGGCCTTCTGACACTTGTCATCCCATACAAATGTTGTGTTTTTCTGAAGAAGATGCTGGAACGATTGACACTTATTTACAAGTTGTGCTATGAAGCGACGAATAGATTGGAGCTTCCCTTGGAGGCTATAAAGTTGCTTGAGTGTTTTAGATGGAGGCATCTCCACTATAGCCTTAACCTTAGCAAGGTCGACTTCTATTCCTCTTCTTGATATAATGTACCCTAGGAGATTTTTGGAGGTGACTCCAAAGACACATTTCTTAGGATTTAGCCCCACCTTGTATTGTTCTAATATGTCGAAGATTTTTGCCAACACATTCAAATGGTCGTCTCTAGTCTTTGACTTTCCCAGCAAATCATCTACATAATCTTCCATTATTCTATGGAAAAGGTCATGGAAGATAATTGTCATGGCTCTCTGATATGTGGCTCCTACATTTTTCAACCCAAGGGGCATCACAACCTAGTAGTAGGTTCCCCATGGACATATAAAGGAGGTCTTGTGTTGGTCTTCTTTTGCTATCCTGATTTGATTATATTTGAAAAATCCATCCATGAGGGATAACATTTCATGTCTAGCGGTAAGATCCACGATGATATCAATATTGGGTAGCTAAAAGGCGTCTTTAGGGCATGCCTTATTAAGATCTCAGAAGTCTGTGCAACAACGGATGCGCCCAGTGACTTTTGCAGCTTTGATACTGGTACAAGGTTTGATATCCATTCGGGATAATCTATAGGACCAATGAATCCAACATCTAGGAGCTTCTTGAGTTCTGCTTTGACGAGGAGTGCCACTTGTGGATTCATTTTTCTCAGCTTATGTTTTACTGGTTTTGCATCAGGATGTACAACAAGATGATGGACAACTAGGGCGGGATCCAATCCTGACATATCATCATATGTCCATGTGAAGTTATGACTCCTTTGTTTGAAGAAGGCTAAGAAGGCCTCTTGTTCTACTGTTGTGAGGGATTCTGGTCACAATGTGATCTTGGGTGCCTCCTATATTCCAAGGTTCATCTCATGTGATGCTTCTACTAGGATCAGTGACCTTTCTTGATAGAATTTGGGTACCTCAGAGAGATCCATTCTCTCATCCCCTAGCGCCTCAAGGAAGTTTTCACTAGGGGATACATCCTTTATTTCGATTTTTTTATCATCTGAAAGTGCCACAAGGTGGTTTTCACTAGGGGATGTTATTTTTATTTTCATACCTTTGCGAGTAAGAGTTTGGATTGTCACCCCAAAGTATGCGGAAGTGTTTAGTTCCATGATATAGCCGACCTTGTGATCTCCAAGGGGAAAGTGGTCTCTAACCCCTATCATTTTTGCTATAGCTTCATCATTTTGTATGACATCGAGGATGGGAGGTCCTTATTGGTCCCAGTCTATGAGTTGGGGATAGATGAGAGTTAGGTCGTTGGGTGTTGATGGCATGGTAGATAAGGTGAAGATGGTGGAAATGGATGATTCAAAAAGTTTGGCAAAATTAGAAAAAGAGTCTTGTGTTGCACGTATGGGCCTAACCGGTGTTGTCATTGATGTCAACATACTCTTGTTGCATTAATGTCAAGGATTGGATGAGTTGTGTGCTGAGGATATTGAGAAAATTAGCCCTATCAGAAACAAAGAAGAACAATAAAGACAGTGAAGTTCTATGAAGTAAATAATCAAGTCAGTTGAAGATCAGAGTATGCACATCAAAGTATTTGTAGATATGTGTCTGAAGGTGCTCCTGTAAAGATTTCAGAGATCCTCATGAAGATTTGGAGAAGTTATGGCCATATGAGTAAAATTGGTTCTAGCAGTTGTTTAGAGGTGACAGAGTGACACGAATAGGTCTGGTGAGATCTGGAAATGCAATATCTTGCTCTGTAGAGTTGGTGGCATGTTTAGGAAGCCAATGTGAATTGACAACTCAATTGGTTCATGGTTTGGAGGTCTGCAAACAATTATTCTAATATGACAGTGATGATAGATTGTGTTCTTGAGGTTCCAGATGAAGATGCGAATGGTTACAGTAAGCAGAAGTGGTGCGGATGTTCCTGGTGATTCAAGCAAGCTTGTGGGGGTCTCTAGATTGTGTCCAGTTCGCGTTGGCGGTCTGCATTGAATATTAAGCTCGTAATTGAAGATTTACCTTTGGGTGATGGTGTTCTTCCTAATCTTGGTCAACCGTATGTTTTACACATTTTGCGGATGATCTTGAAGATGTTTTACGAAGCATGGCATGTTCCTCGAAGAAGATTGAAGTCCCAAATAGGCATGGCCGATAGGGTAGTGACACGCATGAAGTTTTTATAATAAGTCAAGTTGTATTTATGTAATTGCTCTGTAATAAAATAAAGTATGTGTTGTGCTGACTTTGATGATCATCCCAAAGTCGATGTCTTGTATAAATAAGATTTGTGAAGTCATTTCAAATGTATCCTTAGTCGTGATGAGAAAGATATAGAGAGGAGATGAGCGAAAAGCATAGCAAAGGTGTTGAGCTTAAATGGAACTATCTCAAGCATGGTGAAGATGCTAATCTCCAGTTCAAGTATGTAATATTTATATTATTTTGTAGATAGTGTGTCTCCTGTAGGCAGTGGGGCTTTTGTGAGCAGTGTGCTCGGGCAGTGAGCCCTAATTGGCAAGTGTCATTTTATTCTTCTTATTCTTTTAATAGAGAATACAATCTTGGGTTAGTCACCTCGTGGTTTTTCCCTTAACCGGGTTTTCCACGTTAAAATCTTGGTGTCATATGTGTTGAATGTGTTTTTTCTCTTGAGTTATTGTATTGTGCTTCCATGATTGAATCATTATTATGTTGTAGAAATATAAGAAGGATTTAAGTGTTTAAAGAACAAAAAATTTGGTGACAACTGATTCACCCCCCCTCTCAGTTGTCTGTCCTAAAACCAACATCTTGATGGTCCTCTTCATTGACGTTGTCAATCATCAGAAAAGACTTAGCTTCCTCACTTAAGATACACTCAAGCTCAGTGGGGGTAGACTATTTTTTTTTCGTATCCTAACCCATGAAGATAAGGATTCCTTATTGCTTGGATGGGTTCAACAATTCCTTGTTCATGAAGGCCTATGCTGCCTTGTCCTTTGTAACCCATGTATTTGACAATCTCAAGACCCTTTCCATAGATCTCAGTTGGGAGGATAGGATCTTCTTGTTGTTTGTCTTTATCTTTGTATAACCAAGAGGATATGTCTTCAAGGACATCTTGTTCGAGAAGGTGCTTTTTCTTGAAGGTTGGCATTGGCTTACATTTGATGATTACTGCGGGGACTTCAACTTCTTTAGGAGCACCAAATGTTTTGGGAGATGGTGGTAATAAGCCCACAGAAAATATGCCATGTAGGTCATACTCACCACATCCCATGTCACTTATCTTGATCTTGACCTCAGGAGGAGTGGATGTTTGTGATGTGGTTGCTATGTTGGAAGGATCAATGTATGAAGTGGAAGGTTTAGTATGGGAGGTGGATGCTTTAGTGGCATTGTTGTAGGGACATAAAGTTTTATCATGTCTTTCCAAGAAGTTGCAGTATTGGAAAGGATAGGAATCGGTGTAGATAGCGACTTTTGTGCTGTTGTGTGGGAATTTTAGGCATTGGTGAAAAGTGGATGGGATGGCTTGCATGGCATGGATCCATGGTCAGCCAAGGAGAATGTTGTATGGGAGGTCAAGATCAAGAACTTGACATTTGGTTTCTAAAATCTTTTTGTCCCACTTGGATGGGAAGTTTAATGGTGCCCTTAGACAATCTTTTGGTATCATCATATCCTTTGATGGTTATACATTCACTGGAGTCCTCAACCACATTAGAGTATCCCAAGTGTTTTAATAATTTTAAAGTGCAAAGATTTAGGCTGGAGCCACCATCTATTAAGACTCATTTGATAGTATGTTTGTGGATTAGGACTTCAATGTGTAGGGCTTCATTATGTGAGGCATTAGATGCGGGTAGGTCTTTTTCTGAGAAAGTGAGATGATGAGGTGAGGCGATGTGGCCTACCATGGCTTGTAATTGATCAACATTCAAGTTGGTAGGGACTTGGGTCTCCATCAAGGCCTTGTCAAGGACATCCTTGTGGAGGGGAGATGTACGAAGCAATTCAAGGATGGAAATTGTGTGGGAGTCTTTCCTACGTGATCTAGGAGGTTATATTTATGGGTGGATGGAGGAATTGTAAGTGCGGATGTAGAAGGTTGATCGTTGGTGGGGGCTCGACGGATGGAGATGTGTCCATGATGAGTGGTAACGACGCAATTGGGTGTCTTGGCTCTAATTGTGATGGCGTTGATATGATTGGAATAATCTTCTATTCAGCCCACCATGGAGTCAAAAGAAGAGGGAGGTGGCATAACATTATAGGTTTGATTGGATGATGAGGCTTTTCCTTTGTTATGATCTGAAGTGGATCCTTGTATGCTCCTAAAGTGGCATTGGGTGATTGTTTTGGTGGTTCGTCAATGGTTATATCTCCTCGATCTATAAGATCTTGGATGCAATGTTTCAACCTCATACATTTAGATGTTTTATGCCCTTTCACACGATGATATTCATAATAGGCATTTTCATCAAACCAAGAGGGTTTAAATTGATTCTCATCATAAGGCCGCATAGGGGGTAGTGTTATCAAATCCGCCTTTACAAGATTTTTCAAGATATTTTCAATGGGTTCCTCTAAAGGTGTGAATCTCCTCTTTGGGTTATTGTTTTGTCTTGGTAGTCCTTTAGGAACATTTACATTATTGTTATTTGAGGATGTACTTGGTGGGGTTGGATTTTGTACATTTTGGACGACCTTCACATCGGTGACACCGTCGTTGAGGGTGTTTTTATTTTTACCCCAAAAGCGAGGTTTTTCATTAGATGGGGCGTTATTGTTTGTGTTGGAGGTGTTAGTGGTGTTGTTGTTGACTTTGTTGTTGTTCTTGTTCTTGTTGTCATTGTTGTAAATTTGGATAGAGCCTTTAGCAATAAGAGCTCTTTCAATGGTTGTCCCTTTATCTATGACCTCCTCAAAGGTTGACACACATTGGATTTGTAAATGGAAGCCCATTTCTTGGTTAAGATTAGTCACAAACATAATGACTAATTATTTTTTAGGAATTGGCCAAGGGAGTTTGCTTTCTAGGCTTCTCCACCTTTGTAAAACAATAGTAAAGGATTCCCCATTCTTCTGTTTGGTGTTGCAAAGGTCAGTCATGGATATTTCATGTTCAAAGTTATAGGAGAAATGATTTACAAATTTCTCCACAAGCTCATGGAATTTTTTGATACCGGGGGAAGATGAGTGAACCATTCGGTGGCTTGACCACCTAGGCTTCTAGGAAAAAGTCTCATCAAGTATGTGTCATTGTATGAGACTTCTAGGCAAGCAATGTAAAAGTCCCTAAGGTGTTCCCTAGGGTCCCCTTTCCCTTTGTATTTGTCAAATTTGGTGTTTTGAAATTCTTAGGAAAGGGTGGCATGTGGATGGTTCTATCAAATGGGTAATGGGAAAATATCCTCAAAGGAATATTGCTTTCTTTTATGTCCATGTTGCATGTCATTAACCTTTTCAATCAAGGTTTGCACAATGCTAGATAAATCTTGGGTAGGTGGTTATGGTGTGTGTGATTGTTGTTGCTAGATTAATTGTTGGATGAAATGAGGGATTTGTTGATGTTGAGGTGGATTTTGGTTTTGATTTTGTTGGGTTTGATGTTGTTGATAGGCAAGGAGTTGTTGTATGACATGTGGTGGAAATTGTTGTTGGTTGGGATTTTGAATGAAGGATGACACAACGGGTGGTTGTGAGATAGGTGGATGAGAGATGGAGGGTTGGATGTATGTGGAATTGGATGGGGGGTTGTTGCATGGATTGGTATTTAATGTGTTATGGGGTGGTTGGGAAAATAATTATGTTATGAAGGTTATGGTGTTTGCATCAATTTGGGGTACACTCATGGAAGAATTCGTGTGTGTGGCATTGTTAGGGATGTTGAGGGTAATTTGGGGAGTGGATGTGGTTATGTTTGACGTGGTTATGGATGAGGAAGTGGAGTTTGTGTTGGTGTTGGAGCTTTGGGACCTGTTGGGGTTGGTGTTAAATGAGGGTGGTTGTAAAGAGATGGTTATGGCGGCACCATTTTGGATGAGGAATTCAAGAGATCTATTTGGATCTGATTTTAGGACTTTATCAAGTATGTCCATGGAATCAACATCTTGCATGAAATATAAGACATCTTGATTGACATTATTGATGTTGGTTGGGGGAAAAGGATTTATCATGGCATTGGCCTCAAGGGATGATTATTGTTGGATCATGGGGACATTATTTTGGTCGGTTTTAGGCATCCCAAAACTAATCCTAAAGGGTTACATTTATTTGTTTTTCTTATCTTGTGACCTTGTCAAGGGCATGCAATGGATTGGGTATGGATAAATTTGAAAAAATGGATGAGGATTATGACCTTAGAAATTATGGATGGATAGGTTTGGCTTCTAGAGAAATGGTTTCAACCAATTCAATTTCAAGGATATGGGTAAGTGGATGGATGGATTTTAGGATATTAGAATGATGTTGGATGAATGAACATAGAGATTTGATTTGGAAAATATTGGACCTAAAGGGATTGATGATGAGAGACAATGGATGGGGATTTTTGAAAGTTTGTCAAAGGTTGAGACCTTAGTGATGATGGGTGGATATGTTTGGTTTGGATGAAGGTTAGACCTTAGAGATTGGTTTATTGGACCCAAAGGATGAACAAGTGAAAAGATATATGTGGGATGATAGATGAGGGATGGATGATGACACAGTGTCGCTGTACCTCATCATTTAATCTATTTTCAGATGTCAAAAATCCAAGGGCTATGTCCTCGGCTGTCTGCAATTAGGGATTCTACAGTTACCGATTTTCCTAGCTAATCTTAATGACTTCTACCAATTTGAAGAGATTAATCTATCTACTTACTGAATGAATTTAAGGAATGTTGAAAACAGAATTAAACAAGAAGTTACTTAAAGCAATCTTAAAAATAGTAACATGCATCTATCTATCAAAATTAGTAAATACTTTTCACAGCAAAATTTAAAGTAATAAAATAGTGGTACTAGCCTTCTACCTTGGTGGTGAGAGTGGGCCCTTGCTCCACACCCTTGGGGATGAAGGCTATAGTAGGGAATCAACACAAAAGAAGATCACAACTAAATTCAATCCAATTCCATTCGCTTTGCATTCATGAAAAATATTGATATCACCGAACCGAGATTACTAAGAATTTGAATAAATCAATCATTGTATATTTCTTCTGCTATTTCTATAAGTAAATATGAAAATGAGTGATGACATATCACTTATCTTATCTACCAGTTCTTCTATGAGATGGCATCCATCTCTTTATTACACTAGCTATCTAACTATGGAAAATAATCATGCAATAAAAGTAGACTGAGTGGAACAGAAGTCCACTCAAAATTCTAAGTTTGAGTCTTAATACATTTGGGCAACGAGGCCTTGAAAATATGGATATTGAATCAGTTCTATCCGTAACTCATGCAAAAACTTTAAAAAGATAAAAACTCCAGCAGTTTAACTAAAATGACCCTTCACCACTCAGGTGACGATTTGAGTGAAATGAGGGGTATTATGATCACTGTTGAGAGTGCCTGATCGGCAACTTATGCTGGAAATATGCCCTACTCTCAAGAGGTGCCAGAGATATCTATCCCTGTCTGCAGCTCTAGAGATATGTCTGTAGCTCCGGAGATGCCATTGTGACCTTCTTTGTTCAGCTCTGGAGAGGCTTTCTCTTTCCTTCAAAACTTTTGGTGTCGTGGTATTCTGGTATTATCTCCGGAAATCATTGAAGACTATCTCTGGAAATGCACAAAATTGTTGTTCCTAGCATCTACACCTATTGATTCAAAAAGAGAGAAGTTTCTACATTTTTCCATCCATTCCATGCACATTAGTCACTCAATCAGAAATTATGATCTTAAGTAATCTATCTCAATTAATCATTAACTAGAACGATCTTGCTAGCTTATTTGGGTGTAGACATTAGGAAAGATGGAATCAGGAAGGAGAAAAAGAGAGGTAAAAAGATGTATTTCATGGGTGCAACTTGGCACTCATCATCCCCCCATACCTAAGGTTTGGCAGGTCCTCCTACTTCTCACAATCTGGATTTATTTTGGTGAAGTAGCTTGTCAGTCAAGCTATAATCCTGTGCATAGGTGGTCCAAGTTGTGCGGTTGGTATTACCATTGCCTCTGTATTGATCAACCTGCTTCAACCAGTCTTGCAATTTCTTATATTCTATCTACTCAGCCCAGACAGGAAGTGGCTCAATTATGAGAGGGGGTTTGAACCGTCCACCTATCCATTCCTGCTTATGGTTAACCATCATTTTGGATATCAACTTCGCTTTTCTCATAAAAAATATTAAGTTTGCAGGGGTGACCACCTCTCTCTTTTTCTGCTCTGAGGTCAAAACATTCCATCTTTTCTTTGCTATGGCAAGTACTGGGTTTGCTGAACTGTTCATGAAAAGACCAAAATCGATGGAGCACTCTTGCAAACTTTTTAGGTATAATGGCAGAATTTTGTTCTTACTCTTAGGGTGATAGATATAGGACCTGAATTGGATCTTAAAAGCATTGGGATTGGGACATTCCTTCCTGATGAAGAGATCTGTTTTCATATCTTTCTTGAGATGTTCTTCCATTCGTTCATTCCAGATCAGATAATTCCTCATTAGGGACATAAATGCTTTAAGTTGGCATTCCCCCACAAAATTATTAAGAATGAAGGTTATATCATTGACACAGAAACCATGTAGATATAATTCACATAGGAAATTCTTGTCTTCATCATTACTCCTTGTATATGCTGTCATGAATCCCTCTACTGTCTCTGTATCCTCAACCAGGTCAGACAGGACTAAAGAGAATTTCCTCTACAGTACTCTTTCTTGTAAGAACATAGAATAGTTGGCACTTGGAGGCCTATAGGATATAATTTCTAAAGAAAGGGAGGCCATTTCCATGATTTTGCCTTCCAGAGTTTCTATTCTTTTTGTTTTGGCAGTGACTGCCCTTTGTAATTGCAACATAGGCTTGGAAGCCTCATATTCTCTACACTTCTTCTCCCAATGGAACAGGGCTTTAGGAATGTCAATGGAGATTGGACCCACATATGCATCTATTTGGATTTCATGTTCATTGGTTGCCCTTGGGCCAGCCAACTCTTGAATATATTCCTCCTGGTCATTGAGTTTGTTGTTGGCCAAGTTAACTGTCTATCCTAGCTATGTATTTTCTCAATCAATGCTGCCATTATTGTGAGGCTATTGTCTCTAGTGATGGTGAGCTCAAAAACACTCTGTGCTGCTTCTTTCTCTTTTTCTTCCAACAGTTTGACTGCCTTAATTTTTTGGGCCTCCAATTCTGCTTCTTTCTCAATTTTCTAGGCCGCTAATTCTGCTTCTTTCTCCTGGATGATCTTGTTTTTGCTTTGGAGTTCTATTTGTAGATTTTCAATGAATTGTTTATGCTCCATTTCTACCTCTATTTTGACCTTCTTGAGGTCAGTAATAATCAAATTCTTCCCGCAGAGTAGTCTCTTTAGGTTTTCAATTTCTTCTAACATTTGTTGTTCTTTTGAAATTTCAACATCCTCTTGATCAGAGGGATGAGAGAAGGTTTTTGCTTCTACTTCTGCTTCTGTTGATGTTTGCTGATCATCAGGGTTTTCCATGGCCATCTACCCTGTACTGTCAACTGTACCCATTTGCCCTGTTCATCTTCTTCTGTAGACTGCCTGTCCTGAGGGTCCTCTTGGGGTTCCTCTGCTTCTACTGGCACCGATGAAGGCCCAACCTTATCCTCATATGTTCTAAAACCCAGGAGTACCTCAGCTAGGAGAGCAGTATCTTTCTTAGCCTGTGAGAGCTATCTTTTCCTTTTGCTTCTCCATAGCAGAGGTGGGGCAGGTGCCTCCGGAGCAGGGCTCTCATCCTCAGAATCTAAGGCAATAGTAAGAGTTTGTCTGTGTTCTATCTCCGGAGCACATGATGGTTCTGAAATTAGGCTTGACCCCAGATGAACAGATGGTGCTGGGGAAACTTCTCTTTTTTTCTTTTCTTGACTAGAGGGATCTCATCTGAATCATGAGATGGTTCCTCAGCCTAGGTTTTCTCTACTTTCTATCTTGACCTCTCCCCTATTAATTCCTTAGGGAAAAATTCCTCAGTTAGAGTCATCTTTCTCCTAACTGATCGAGTCATATATAGGGTTTGTTTAGGAGCAGACTCTGCAATTTCTTTGCCTTTCTTCTTTTTATCAGGAACAGGGGCTGCAGATGAAGTTGCCTCCTATGAGGACTTCTTTCCTCTTTGAACAACTATGGAGGAGGCTGAAGGCTCAGTTTCTTCTTCTTGGTGAGTAGAACTCTCACCTCTTGGCTGTGCCATCTCTAGTCCTCTGTCCTGGGAATTCTGTTCAAGAAAGTTTTGCCATAATTCCTTCTGATTGGCCTGAGACAGAAAGTGGTGTTTGACTACTAGAAAAATGAGGCCATGATGTTTCATGGGACCCTTATTTTACTGATATTTTTCTGTAGTTGCCCTGATGGCAGGATACAAGAAATTGGGAATGTTTATGCTAAACTCAGGGTGTCCATTCCCATGCCTTAGAAAAATCAGCATTTTCATGATTGGTCCTAAAACTAGAGAGAATTGACCATCACAAGTAAAATATTTCATCAGCCAGGTGGCAATAGATTGCCAAGGGTTTGGAAGGGTGGACCTAAGAATTCTTTTTACTTCAGTTTTATTTGAATGCAATTGAATTGCAGGTTCACCTTGAACAGAGAAATTCTTAATTAAATCCGTGTATAAGGTTTTCAGGTGATAAAACCTCTCACCTTATTCAGGAAGCCTAGAAATGTGACTGATAGTGGCTGAGGAGATATTGATTCAGACTCCTCTGACAGTTGTCTGATTGTCCCTTAGATTTCTAAGGAATTCATCCACGACATCTTCCTGAAACCCTTCAAAATTTTCTAGAAAGTCTAGCCATCCTGCAGTTCTTAGAATGTTTGCTGCAGCTTCATCTTGTAGAAGACCCACAGCACTCTCTAGTTCAGACTTCTTCTTTACCCCCATTGCTAAATTGGTTCCACCTTCTGTGCTTAATTCCTCACTTTCCTCTCTGTAGTTTCTCCCTTGCTCTTTACTTTGTAGGCTCCGGAGGACTGTTCAATTTGCTCTGTTCTTCAGGGTGTTTTGGAGGTTCGAATGGGGATTAGGATGTCTCTCAGCTTAGGCTTATGGAATATTTACAGATTAGTTAGAGTACCTAGGTAGTCATAACTGCAACAGAGTGATAGGACACTTTGGAGGCAAGGTGGCAGTACAGCACAGATGGCGGCATGTGTGAATTTGGAAAAGGAAATGATGGGAGGAGGACGTGTCATAGTGGCGGCACCCAAAAATAGAAAGACAAGACAGTTGCTATTAATGCTTAATTAAAGATAGAATTACCTAGATCATTTTTAATGATGAGGAGCGATGTACACGGCAGAGATGCTACATCATTTTATGAGACTGCATGTGTCGCGGCACATGAGTAGCTTTTGGTGGCTTGAGATGACGCCCACTACTCCATTGGTATGTGACCTACAATCATTGCGCTGAGTGGTTTGAGAATCCATGATCCTTGGGTGATGTCAGTGCCGTCTCTGTGAATACCCCTACAAATGAAATACGTGTTGATTTTATTTTATCCCTGTGATAAAGTAGAGGATGAGTCATGATGACCTCATCATGTGATGTGTCCACTTTATTGCTTGGAGAGGTGGGTCCCCTCCCTTATTATTGAAATTGACTTCTTTATTGACAGAGAGCCAGAGGTGCTCCTAGTTTGGGAAGCGCCGAAGGTGCTCCTGGTTTGGGAAGTACCGGAGGTGCTCCTGACTAACTCTTGGCACCTGATCACCTCCGTAGCTCAATTGTTTTCAACTGTCCTGAAGAAGGGAACCACCATTTGCTGGTTTTCAACTCCCTTGGTTGAGAAAGATAGCCATTTACTGGTTTTCCATCTTTCTCTTTTTAAAAAAAAAAAATTAGAAGGCCGCCATTTGCTGGTTTTCAACCTTCCTTTTTTTTATCAGTCTAACACTGTGACAGAGGAGGTATCCCCTGTATCAAAACATAAATCATTAAGAAACTCCTCTTTAGTAGATGGTCTTTTATAGAGTCTGATTCGGTGACCATTCACTAAGAATGTGTCTGTGCTTCCGTCAACAGGTTCCAATAATACTGTTCCATTTTCAAAAACTTCCTTTATTTTCTAAGGACCCATCCAATGAGTTTGAAATTTCCCCTTGAACTCTTTGAATTTAGAATCATAAAGAAGAACCCAATCACCTTGTTGAAATGTCCTCCTTTTGATGTGTTGGTCATGCCATTGCTTCCTCTAATACTGAACCAGTTCTGTTTGATGAATGGCCTCTGTCCAAATTTCATCCAACTCATTGAGCTAAAGAATTATATTCTGTTGAGCTATAGACAATGGTAGACCAATATCCAATACAATTTTAAGTGTCTGGAGTTCAAATTATACAGACAAAATAGGCTTTTTTCCATAAACCAATTCATATGGTGAGAACTTTGTTGTGGACTTCCAAGTGGTATTGTAAGCCTAAACTGCTTCAGGTAATCTGTTAGCCTAATCTTTTCTGTTCATTGCTACTATCCTTGTTAGAATATTTTCAAGTTCCCTATTAGTTACTTCTACCTGACCATTCGCTTGAGGATGGTAAGGTGAAGATTTTCTGTGCTTGACTTGATATAAATCTGTGAATGCTTTGATTACTTGTGAAGTAAACTGAGGTCCTTTGTATGAAACTATTGATCTTGGGGCTCCAAACCTTAAGAAAATCTTATTATAAAGGAAATCAACAACTTTTTCTTCCCTTGCAAATTGTAATGCTTGAACCTCAGCCCACTTAGTAACATAGTCTGTGCATACTAGAATGTACTCCTTGCCTGATGATGGTGGAGAAATTAGTCCCACAAAGTCTAGACCCCACTACTCAAATGGTTCCCTCATGACTTGAGGATGCAGTAACATCTCTTGGGTAAAAGGTTGGTTGTCCCATCTTTTGGCATTGGTCACAGTGCTGCACATACTTCTTTGTATCTTTATGAGAAGAGGGCTAGTAGTAACCAACTCTGAGGATCTTGTGGACTATTTGGTGGAAGGAGTAATGGCCACCAGATGGTTCATCATGACATGCTCTCAACATATCAAAAATCTCATTAGCTTTTAAACACCTACGTAGAATGAAATCAGGACCACATTTAAATAGTAAACCATTCAACCATTTATAAGATAAACTTTCTTTAACTAAACATTTTTTTTTGTTTTGAGGTAAAATGGGATGGATACAAGCCTGTAGCTAAAAGATTAGCTATGTCAGCAAACCAAGCTGCAGTAGAGGAGATAGCAAAAAGATGTTCACCTGGGAACTTGTCCTCCACTGGTTGGTTTTCTCCTCCTATATGCAATCTTGACAAAAAATCAGCAACCAAATTAAACTTTCCTGGATTATCAACTATGGTAATATCAAATTCCTGCAATAGCAATAACCACCTGATGATCCTTACACCCACTACTAGTTTATTCATTAGGTACTTGATGGCTGCATGATCAGTGTGTACAAATATCTTATATCTAGTGATATAATGCCTGAATTTATTTATAGCATAGATGACTGCCAAGAATTCTTTTTCAGTTGTGTTGTAATTTCTTTCTGCAGAGGTAAGGTTTTTGCTGATGTAATAAATGGCATCCATACTTTCTCCTTCCTCCTTTTGTCCTAAAACTGCCCCAATGGACTCATTTGAAGCATCAGTCTGTATGTGAAATGGCAAAGTCCAATCAGGTCCTCTCAAAATTGGTGTGACAGTAAGCTTCTCTTTCAAGGTTTCAAATGCTGATTGACATTCTTCTGTCCATAGAAATTCTGTGTCTTTGTTAAGCAGGGTAAACAGGGGGGCAACTATTCTGCTGAAATTTTCTATGAATCTCCTATAGTAGCCTGCATGACCCAGAAAACTTCTAACATCTGACTATTTTTTGGGTGAAGGCAATTGTATGATCACTTCTATCTTTGTTTGATCCACTTTGATCCCCTTTTCTAAAATGTGGTGTCCCAAAACAATTCCTTTCTCCACCATCATGAAGTACTTTTCATGGCTAAGGGATAATTGATTTTTCTCACAATATTTTAGTACTTTCTCAAGGTTTGTGAGAGCTTCTTCAAAATTATCCCCATACATAGTAAAGTCATCCATATAGACCTCCATGCATTCATTAGCTAGTTCAACAAAAATAGCTAAAACAAGTCTCTGAAATGTAGTTGGGGCATTCTATAGTCCAAATGGAAGAACTTTGTAAGCAAAAGTTTCCCAAGAGCATGTGAAGGTGGTTTTGTCCTAGTCCTCAGGTGCTACTTGAATTTGATTATACCCATTGAATACATCTAGAAAAGAAAAATACTTTCTCCTAGCAAGGTTGTCCAGTACTTGGTCAATGAATGGTAAGGGAAAGTAGTCCTTTTTTGTGGCCTTGTTTAGTTCTCTATAATTAATACACACCCTCCATTTCCCATTCTTTTTAGGCACTATGACAAGGGGTGAGACCCATTGACTGTCTGAGATTGGATATATAAACCCTGCTTGAAGTAAATTTTCTATTTCAGTTTTGACAATGTCCTTTAAAGCAGGATTCAATCTTCTCTGGGGCTGTCTGATAGGTTTAATATCCTTAGTGTATATATGATGGGTATAGATCCCAGGAGGTATGCCTTTCATATTTTGGTATTCCCAAGCAAAAGTTGTTGAATGGGAAATTAGAAGTTGGATGAGTTTTTCTTCTTGATTTGTTGTTAACTGAGTATTGATATTAAGTGTTTTCCCTAGTAAAATCATGACCTGTTTTGTGATTTGATTCATAGATGTAGTTAATCCATACATTGGAGTCATGGTATTGAGAAGACAAGAATGTGGAAGCAACATATGGAAAGTGGCTAAGTCTCTATAAAAGGTTTCCCCACAAGGAATGATGTTTGTGAGGGTACAATGAGAAGAAGTAAGAAGTTCTCTTCTAGAATCTTGGGCGAGTTCCATCACATCCTTATTGATTAGAATGTGAGTGATGTCTTATGTTGTATCATAGTATATTTCCTCTTCTAACTCTCCCAGATGTTCCTTGATGGTTACCATAGCTACTAAGGCACTGTTGTCATTATTCTCTGGTTCATCCACCCATACTCTTCCTGTATAATGTATTGATGGTTTAGCTAGAGGATACAAAGATATTTTCTTTAAATCTATCCCATTAGAAATGATCATATCCCCAGTTCGACAATCAATAGATGCTGTTGTTGTAGCTAGCTATGGTCTTCCTAAAATCAGTGGATAAGAATTTCTCTAGTTTTTAGGTTCTAATATCAAGAAGTCCACTGGAAATTCCCATGAATCTATCACAACTGGTACATCAGTGATCACTCCTTTTGGAACAGCTACTAACTAGTCAGCGAGTTGAAGAATTGTAGTTGTGGATTGGATACCTAATAGAGATAATTTGTCCATTGTGTGAACTGTCATCACATTAATTACTACTCCCAGAGCAACCAGAACATTTGAAATTTCTACCCCTGAGATGAAAATAATTATGAAAGGATTTCCAGGGTTTTCATATTTTGAGAGGAGAATTTCTCCCATCAATAGATCTACTACTTTTCCTTCCACCTATATTGTGAAGGAAAGTTTTTCTTCCTACCCTACATTTTGATACCATACTGTTTAATGAACTGGTTTAGTTCTGGTACATCTTTGATTGCCTGGAGAAGAGGAATTTCAATGTTTAGTTGCTTGATTTCTTGTAAAAGTTCTGATTCGAGGTTGGTTTGGACTTGTTTTTGTAAGATCTTTTTCTGGGGAGCATACTGTTTAAGCCGTTCTGGGTATGGTGCTAGTTTTTCCATCTCCAGAGCATCTCTAGAGCTCTTGTCAGAATTGTGTTTAGGAATGTTCTCCGGAGTCGGTCTTTTAGGAGCAACTCTGGAGTTGTCCAAGGATGATTTTTCTAGCACTTTTTCGTTAGTAATCTCCTCCAGGGGTTGAGTGGATAAATTTTTAGGTTCCTCGTCATTGGTTACTTCAACTATATTTGGAGGAGATGGTCTTGGGAATGCTTTCCTAGAACACAACTGGAGATTATTTGAATATATAGCATTAATTCTGGCCATATTTTCTTGCTCTGTCATGTAAATAGTTGCTCCCTGTTTATTACGTGGGTTTGGTATAGGCTGAGCTAGTAAAGGTGGTTGGCTAACTGGTTCATTTTGTGATTGACCTTGTGTGTTGGAGGGTCCAGTTAATAAAGCTTGTTGTTGAGGTTGGAAACATCTAGGTTGTCCCTGGTATTATTGATTATATCCATGTTGAGAACCCCATTGAGGTTGCATGTTTTGTGATCCAAACTGTGGTGGCCACTGTTGATTTCCCCAAGGCTAATTTTGCCAATTTTGGTTTTGCCAATGTTGACTTGGCCAATCCTGCTGTCCCCAAGGAGGATTATTTTGAGGCCCATGCCAAGTTGGATTCCACTGATTATTTCCCCAATTAGAAGGACCCCTGTACGAAGGCTGGTTTGGATACTAATTATAAGGGAAATTCCCAGTTTGTTTTTGTCCCACATAGTTCAATTCCTCTTCTATTACAGCATTCTTCTTACTCAATCTTTTCAAGGCTGAAAGTTGACTACATTGACTGGTAGGATGTTCCCTATCACAGATCTGACAAATCTCTGATTTGTCCAAAGGGCATTCTCTCAACAGATGTTTGTTTCTACACCTAGGACAATAGATGGAGAGTGGTTCAGTTGTTCTATTTTGATTAGTTGTTCTAGTTTTTGCTTGAATCCCATCCAATGTGGTATTTAATTGGACCAAAATGTCTATTTTTAAATTTGCAATCTCTTCCATTAACTGTCATATTTCATTTTTCCCTTTAAAAGTTTTGGATGACCTCACTCCATTTTGGGTTCTAGAATAGTTCCTGCAGAGTTCTTCTATAGTAGGTATATCCATTTTGTTGATATTTCTTTTTCCCATTAGATCCAGTGCCTGTTTTGATTCTTTATCCAATCCTTTTACAAACAGGGTTCTGGCCAAGGAGTGATCTACTGGGTTGCCATACCTTCTCAAGGCAAAATAAAACCTATCCACATAGTCCTCTAAGGTCTCTTCCTCCCCCTGCCTAATTTTAAACAATTCTTCATTTTTATTACTGGATCTACAGTAATCTTGATACTTTCCCAAAAATTATGTTTCCATCTGATCCCAAAAATGGATAGAATTCTGGGGTAAACCCATAAACCATCTCATTGCAGAATCTTTCAGGGTTGAAGGGAACAATTTGAGTTTTTGGTTATCTGATCCATAATCATAAGTTTGGTAGACTACTTTGAATTCAAACAAAAACTGATCTGGATCCTCAGAAGAAAGTCCTCTAAAATTTGGCAAGTGTGCTGGTGATATATTCTTCATAGGAGCATTGTCTCTAGCAGCCAAAACAATAGGATATGAGAAGGTTCTTGGAGCTTGATTTTCTTCTTCTTCATGATTATCATTGTCCATGTTTAGTACTGGTTCTTCTCCCTGAGGTTCTAGGAAATTAGGTTCTATCAAAGGATCTGCTTGAAACTTTTGTTGTAATTCTTGAATATAATCGACAAGTGGAAGATTTGGAGGATCTAAGGGATTATTGATTTGAGGTGCAGCTTCCAAAGTAGGTTCTAGGTTTCTCTCTTCAACAAGATCTTGTGCCACCCCACTGCTTTCCCCTATGGCTTGTTGTTGGGGTGTCTACTTTATATATCTTCCTTTCGAATCTCTAGCTCTAACCATACATATCTATCCTAAAAATTGTTTTAACTAAGTTTCCTTAATTAACACAATACATCCCTAGCAATGGCGCCAAAAATGACAAGGTGTCATTGCACCTCATCATTTAATCTATTTTCAGATGTCAAAAATCCAGGGGCTATGTCCTTGGCTGTCTGTAATTAGGAATTCTACAGTTACCAGTTTTCCTAGCTAATCTTAATGACTTCTACCAATTTGAAGAGATTAATTTGTCTACTTACTGAATGAATTTAAGGAATGCTGAAAACAGAATTAAATAGGAAGTTACTTAAAGCAATCTTAAAAACAGTAACATGCATCTATCTATCAAAATCAGTAAATACTTTTCATAGCAAAATCTAAAGTAATAAAACAGTGGTACTAACCTTCTGCCTTGGTGGTGAGAGTGGGCCCTTGCTCCACACCCTTGGGGATGAAGGCTATAGTAGGGAATCAACACAAAAGAAGATCACAACTAAATTCAATCCAATTCCATTCGCTTTGCATTCATGAAAAATATTGATATCACCGAACCGAGATTACTGAGAATTAGAATAAATCAATCATTGTATATTTCTTCTGCTGTTTCTATAAGTATATATGAAAATGAGTGATGACATATCACTTATTTTATCTACTAGTTCTTCTATGAGATGACATCCATCTCTTTATTACACTAGTTGTCTAACTATGGAAAATAATCATGCAATAAAAGTAGACTGAGTGGAACAGAAGTCCACTCAAAATTCTAAGTTTGAGTCTTAATACATTTGGGCAGCGAGGCCCTAAAAATATGGATATTGAATCAGTTCTATCCGTAACTCATGCAAAAACTTTAAAAAGATAAAAACTCCAGCAATTTAACTAAAGATAACCCTTCACCACTAAGGTGATGATTTGAGTGAAATGAGGGGTATTATGATCACTGCTGAGAGTGCCTGATCGGTAGCTTATGTTGGAAATATGGCCTGCTCTCAAGAGGCACTGGAGATATCTGTCCCTGTCTGTAGCTTCAGAGATATGTCTGTAGCTCCAGAGATGCCATTGTGGCCTTCTTTGTTCAGCTCTGAAGAGGCTTTCTCTTTCCTTCAAAACTTCTGGTGTCGTGGTATTCTGGTATTGTCTCTGGAGATCATTGAAGACTATCTCCGGAGATGCAAAAAATTGTTGTTCCTGGCATCTACACCTGTTGATTCAAAAAGAGAGAAGTTTCTGCATTTTTCCATCCATTCCATGCACATTAGTCACTCAATTAGAAATTATGATCATAAGTAATCTATCTCAATTAATCATTAACTAGAATGATCTTGCTAGCTTATTTGGGTGTAGACATTAGGAAAGATGGAATCAAGAAGGAGAAAAAGAGAGGTAAAAAGATGTATTTCATGGGTGCAACTTGGCACTCATCAGATGAAGTGGATAATAACTTCCAAATTTTGGGAATGATTTTGGAATCAAAGGTGTATGGTAACCTTAGAGATTAAATCTCAAAAGGATTTCCAAGATAAAGTGGATATGGGAGGGAATGATGATTTTTGAGGATGTCCTTAGGATGAATTTGAAATGGATTATGATTTAGAAATGGATGAATAAGGTATTCTTAGGATAGTTTGGATGATAATCACCAAAGGCAAACCTTAGATGATTTGGATAGATGGGATTGGATGATTAAGGATATTGGATAAATTTGATGATGTTTGGAAAAGGATTTTCAAATCAAAGAAGAGCTTGAATAAATCCAGATCTTAGGATTATAGAAAGATGTCCCTTCTTACCTAAGGTCGACTAATGACCTTAAGCAAAAAGGAAGGATTATTTTACTTGAGGGTAGACTAATGACCACCAAGAAAAATGGGATACCTTAGAATATATCAACTTAGGAGTTGTCTAGGCCCCTAAATTAATTATTCCAAGGTTTGGTAAAAGACTAATTTATAAAGGAACTTAAGGTAGACAAAGTCTTAATTACCCTATAAATTAGAGGATGATGAGATCTAGACTTAATCTTTGCACAAAATTGATTTGAGGTATGGTTTTGGATGTTGGTTAGATTTTTGGATTTTGGATAAATTTGATTTTGGGTGTTGATGTTGGATTTTGGATAATGTGGATAGGATTTGGATAATATGGATTTGATATTTGTGAAGGATAATGTTGATTGAGGTTGATTGGACTTGGACTATGGTTGGGATGATTTGGATTTGGATGAACTTTTGGATTTTGGGTGAATGACGGACGTGTAAAAGCTTTGAGAATGAAAATCAAGATACTCTTCTAAGGTCAAATGGATAATGGAGGATAATGAGTTGGGATTAGGTTTTTTGATGAAGGGATTGATGGAAACGAGGTGAAAGGTTGGGGATAATATTTGATTGGTGGATGAGGTATGACCAAAGATCAAATATCAAAATGATGTTTTACTAAGGTCAAATGGGAGGTGGTAAATGAGGTTAGACAAGGATTTGGGCTAAGTTTGAAGATGGAAATATGGACAAAGGTTGGAATCAATAATTAATTTTGGATTTAGGATGAATGGGCTATGGTCAAGGGTCCAATACTCAAAATTATTTTCTCTAAGGTCTAAATGAAATGATGTGGGTGGACTTGGACAAAGGTTGTAGATGGGAAATATGGTCAAGGGTTTGGGTTCAAAATGGAAGATTTTGTTTTTGATGATTTTGACAAGGTAACCACGTATTTAGGTTGGAAAACGTTCAAGGATCTTGAAATAGGTCAGAGGAAACATGTAGGATATGGCCTGCAAATGGTGCCAATCCCTGGAATTATGGCACTGAAATAGTCAGGATGGCACTAAAATAGTGGTATATGGCGTTGGTTGATGGATATATGGTACTACAAAGCAGGTGCTATAGGGGAATTTAATGGCACTAAACAAAGAGTTTATGACACTAAATGGTGAATGATCCTAGGATTTTGGCTAAGGTTTTGATAACTTTTAGAATTTTTTGGATATTGGGCTCAAATCTTTGGATCTTCAAAGGTCAAATGTTTTGATTTCAAAGGCTCAAATGTTTGATTTTGAAAGATTCAAGTTGATAAGATTCCTTGGCAAGTAGAAAACAATCAAACAAGAGAACACAATGGATTTTTTGACTCAAGGTGGACTTTGGATAAATTGGCTTGTACGGGTTTCAACAAGAAGACACACCAAGCACATGAACAATCCTATCATTAGTCAAGTGCGAGTACCATACCTTGTAGATCTCATGAAGTGGCCGTGGGTCAATCCCAACTCAAAGTGAACTAGGATTCCCACCCCCACTAATACCTTTGGTGCTATAGCTTGGATAGATAGGGAAAGCAAGGTCATGGACCACCTTACCCCCCTTACCAAGGAGACTTTCATCTTGCCCACGGTAATGCCTATCTCAAGTATAACGGTATGGTGAGCATCTTCCCCTCCTCTGCAGTGGTGCACTACAAGGTATGATGGTCAAAGGTCTTAAGCTAGGATAGTTACAAGCTTCTAGGGGAGTCCTCTAGCATATGCAAGGTACTTGAGGCCCAAGTCCATGAACAAGGGTGTCCCAATCAACTGACACTCAACCACACAAGCCTTGGCGGACCAAGTATCTTAGAGGTATTTTTCTTGGAGGTGAGAGGGTCCTTCCTTTAAAGCTATCTTTAGAATTGCAATGCTTATATACCGCGCTAGAACACACAGTTGAGGTCGTCCCTTGGGGTGATGAAATCCCCAAGTAGGCCTCCTAAGAAGAAAATATCCTTTTCTTTTGATCACCCAAGATTGCACTAGGCACGAGGGGAGAGTATATGCAAGGTGGATAGCCCCTTCGGGATAACACTTAAAAGCAAGAAAAAGGTTCACAAATAGACTTTTGATCCCCAAGATCACCCTAAGGTGCGAAGGGAGAGCATACATCTATAAGTGAACAAGACAAAGCATAGAAGTGTAAATTTCCCAACTAACTATTTTAGTGTGACTAAGCTAGTGAAAAAAAACAGATCTTTGGCTAGTGAAATCTACAACAAACTAGTTAGTAGTTTCATGAAAAGGCTTTGACATACGTTCTTTATCCTGCAAAAAAGATGTTAAGACCCTGCACACACTTCAAGAAACTGTCAGATTTATGGCACTAAAACAGACAAATATAGCACTGAAACAGTAAGATAAGGCGCTAAAACATATTTAAATGGCGCTGAAAAACAAAAAGATGGCACTAAAACATGAAAAAATTGTGCTAAAAAACTCATATTCAAAGACCAAACAAACAACATACAGTAAGATTTAAATAGCGCTAAACAACAGAAAAAAGGCACTAATATACAACATGGTGCTAAAATACTTAGTTATGGTGCCGATTCAGTTTTACCTTTCTTACCTTTTATCAACTGGTTCAATGTCGCAATTCTGGGCGATTGTGGCACTAATCCACAGACAGAGAGTTCAACTTGCCCAAAAAAGACTCACAACTTCAAAATAAACAGATCATAAGTGAGTTAGAGTGCTTCAAAATCTGTTAGGGAACACCATATGTCAGATTAGAAGAGGAAAAACAAGTTAGTTCATGACAAATAATCCAACACTTTATCAAACTTCTCCTTAACACATTTCTAAGTGCATTTTGACATTATGACCCCATATTACTGTTGTATTTTGATACAAACAGAGAGCAAAAATGTCAGAAAAGACAATGAGAAGCACAAATCTTCATTAAAAATTTTAACAAGCCAAAAAATGTTAGTGTTTTTCGTGAGAATAGGGTGCTAAAAAAGTTTGCTATGGCGCTGAAACAGACTGATATGGCACTAAACCACGGGGAGATAGCGCTAAACCGAAGGGATATGGCAATGCAATACCTGTACACCTAAATCCTTCACAAAAACATGCAAGAAAATGTTAGTTTGGGACCATGGTGTCCCACCGGGCGTGCCAAATGAAGACAAGAAAGATTAGCAAGGCATAAAAACACAAATAAATGAAAGTAAAACACGTATACCTTCAAGAAGCCTTGCAATCTCCTTACTCTTAGATAAGATGGAAGGAGAAGCACCCTATTCCCCTTAGCTTTACCCAACTAGAACTTATAATGTGAAATACTCTTCAAAGTTTACACAAATTCTAGCATAACCTAGTTAAGATGGATGAAAATTGGGAGAGATTTTAGCATGGTAATCTTGCTCTAAAATTGGATGTGTAAATGGCTTGAGAAGGCTTGTATTTATAGGCAAATTTGGGGGGAGATTGATCCAACAGTGGAAATTGAAAGTTCAGATCAATGGTGGAGGATGAAAGATGAGATCAAAGGTCAAGATCTCATCAACAAAAATGGAGGGCTAGGAATAAAAATGATTTTAAAATTTATTTTTGGGGAAGGCTTTGAATTTAATGTGATGAGGACATATGAGGAAATAGAAAATTATTTCCTTAGGAGGATGTAGAATTAAAAATTCCATTTTATGTGGAGTTGTGAGAGACGTGTAAGACTTAAGCAATTTTGGAATCCACATGTGTGAACTCATGGCATGGAGAAGAGTTTAGCATGGAAATAGAAAGGTGAGGTGGAAGGGTCATGTGACTCATGGGAATATTTTTGAATTTTTAATTTGTGGGTTGTGGGAGAGTGGGTTAATGATGCTTTGACCAAGTTAATCAGAGTGATTAACTTAATTAATGTGGCTAGGAAAATTAGAGAATGGATTAAGCAAGGTTTAGGATTAATTAAATAATGATTTATTTAATTAATCCAGGTCTAGAGGCTAAGTAGGCTAGGATAGCTAATTAAATATTAGCTATTTAATCAACTAGGCTAGGTGTAGGCTGATTAGTAGGGTGGATTAATTAGATAAGTGTTTGTTACCTAATTAATCAGGTTTAGGCAAGTGGACAAAGTAATCAAATAAATATTTGCATATCCATTTAATTAATTGGGGTGATGTTGTAAGGTGTGAAGCTGAATTAATTTAATTAATTCAGTTTTTAGGGTAATTTGATGACGAATGGATAGATGATTCAGGGGTATGTTAGGATAATTAATTAAATAAACATTTAATTAATTAATTGGATGGAGAATTGGTGATACAGATGATGTCGAAGAATGGTCGAAGGGTCAAGACATTTTTAGGTGTTTACAATGAGTAAAGATATTGTTCCTAATTAATGCAATTGTAATCTAACAACACATGGTTTAATTAGATGCAACAATGATTAATTATGTTTAAAAGATCTTATGCTATCTTATTAAATGAATTAAGACAAAATGTACTATCTTGTCGAAATTGAAACAACTAATTATTAATTGCTTTATAAAGTAATATCTAACATACGATCTTAAGCATGAAAATTTTGCAAATGCATAGCATTAATAGGCTCTTTAAGAGGTGTACCTTGTTTATCAGCTAATTTATATGCTTATGATCCATAGCCTTCAGTGATAACATAAGGTCCTAGCCAATTAGGGTTGAACTTCCCTTTTTCGCCAGGAGGTGCATTCACATTACATTAATTTTCATTAAGTACCAAGTCTCCAATGTCAAATGAGCGATGAATGACACGTTCATTGTACGATCGTTGAATACTTTTCTTATGAGCCTTAAGATGGTCAAGAGCATTGATATATTGTTCATCGAGCATCTCTAGTTGTAATCTCTTCTCTCTTTCCATGTTATTGTCAATAATGTCCCTTAGGGAAACTCACAATGAAGGAATTTCTAACTCTAAAGGCATTATTGCATCAACATCATATACAAGGTTGTAAGGTGTAGTACCAGTAGCCGTACAAACACTTGTCCTATAGACCCAAAGTGCATAGGAGAGTTGAGTATGCCAATCTTTCTGATGTTTATTAATAGTTTTTCTAAGAATTTATCCAATGATCTTATTCGAAGCTTCTACTTGGCCATTTGATTCTGGATAATATGGCGTGTAGAGAAGAGATGTTGAATGTGATATTTTTCTAGAAATTTCTTCACATCCTTATTCTTAAATGGTGTACCATTTTCAGAAACCAAGGAGGAAGGGATACCAAATCGTTAAATTATACTATCTTGAATGAAGCGATAGATTACCTTGGCAGTCATGGATCATAGCGGCATAGCTTCAACCCACTTCGTAAAGTAATCGGTAGCAATGATGATGAAAGTGTGTCCTTGAGAGGAAGGAGGAGAAATCTTTCCAATTAGATCCAAGCCCCATAGAAAAAATGGCCAAGGTGAGACCTGAGCACAAAGTTCTTGGGTAGGAGCTCGAATTAAGTTATTATGTTGTTGACATTGAGGGCACTTCTTGACGAATGAGAAGGAATCTTGTTCCATGGTTTTCCAATAGAACCCCATATGTAATAGTTTTTGTACCAGGGATTTTCCTCCAAAGTGCCCTCCACAAGCACCAGAGTGAGCTTCTTCTAAAGCAATTGGAATTTTTGATTTATTAAGATAACGAAGCCAAAAACCATTATATCTTCTTTGATACAACACGTTGGATAAGATAATGTAACGTGCTACGAGTTTGCATATTCGAACTCTTGTGTTTTTAGATGTTGAATTAAGGAAGGTTCTATCACAAAAATATTGAAATATATGGGAGTACCATTCATTAGCATTTGTGTTACATCATAAGTCAGTATCTAAGGGGGTGGCCTTGGCTACAACTGATATTTTGAGATTATGAATGATAAAATGATATTCTTCAAGGGAATCGTCATGGGATACAAGGGATGTAGTGCTTGCCATTGCATCTACATGTCGATTGTCTCTTCTTGGAATTGTGTCGATAGTAAAGGATGAAAATTATTTTAATAACAAGGCAAGATCACGATATTGAGATAACTTATCATGCTTTGCTTGATAAGATCCAGTAACTTGTCTTACAATTAATTGTGAATCACCATAGATAGCAATGTTTTCAATATTTAGACACAAAGCGACACAAAGTCTTGCAATAAGAGCTTCGTACTCAACAATGTTATTTGTGCATGAGAAGTTTAGATGGTAGGAAAGAGGAATTGGCTTACATGAAGGAGGTACCAAGATTATACCAGCACCCGAGCCAATTCTACATCTTGAACCATCAAAATACAATTCCCATTTATCATCTTTTTCAATAGTGAGAATTTGATCATCAGGAAATTCTCCACTATTTTGAATAGAGAAAGGTGAAGGTGCTTCGACTAAATGGTTGGTTAATGCTTGTCCTTTTATTGCTTTGAGAGAGATAAACTTGAGATCGAATTCCGTTAATAACATAACCCATTTAGCTAGGCAACTTGATAGACTCGTTTTAGCAAAAAGATGCTTCAAAGGATCAAATTTAATCATGACATGAACTTCAACATTTAGGATATAGTGTCTTAACTTTTGTGTTGTAAAACCAAGAGCTAAGCATTGTTTCTCTATGATAGTATATCGCACTTCATAATCGAGCAAAGTTTGGCTTAAAATATATACATGTTCTTTGCTGTCGCTATCATGTTGTGCTAATAATGTCGCTAGAGCATTACTAGAAGCTGATGTGTAAAGAATAAAGGGTTTTTTTGCAGTTGCCAGTTGTAATATAGGGGGATTAGATAAGTATTCTTTCAACTCTTCAAAGGATTTTTAACAATCCGAATTCCATTGGAACTTTGATTCATTCTTTAAGAAATTGAGTAAAGGGGTGAGTCCTATCCATGAGTTGTGATACAAATTGACGAATGGCATATATCTTTCCTTGTAAACTATGAAGTTGAGTGATATTTTGAGGAGATGGCATGTTAACAATCACGTCAATTTTCTTTGTGTCTACTTCAATACCACGATGCAAGACTATAAATCCCAATAATTTTCCACTGTCTATGCCAAAGACGCATTTACGAGAATTTAAGCTCATGTTACATTTTCGTATCTGCTCAAAGATTTGATAGAGGATTGTGACGTGATCCTAGCAACAAATAGACTTCGCAAGAATGTCATCGACATAATCCTCTAAGATGTTATGCATGTAATCATGAAAGATAAGAGTCATAGCACGTTGGTAAGTTGCTCCTACATTTTTTAATCCAAATGGCATGACTACCCAACAAAATGTTCCCCATGGGGTTATAAAAGTTGTCTTGTATTGATCTTGAGGGTTGATAAAGATTTGATTATAACCTGAAAAACCATCCATGAAGGAAAGTAATTCATGGCCAACTATTGAATCAAAAATCATATCAATATTTGGAAGAGGAAAATCATCTTTCAGAGAAGCAATATTTAAATCTCTAAAGTTAGTGCACATCTGAATATGGTTGTCAAGTTTAGAAACAACCACAATATTTGAGATTCAAGGTGAGTAATCAATAGGACGGATAAAACCAGCTTGTAAAAGATTTTCTATCTCAACTTTGACTAACAATGCAACCTTAGGATGAATTTTATGAATCTTTTGTTTAACCGGCTTAACATCAGGTTGTAATACAATATTATGTGTTACAATCTTAGGGTCAATGCCAGGCATATCCGAATAATTCCAAGCAAATAGTTCTAAAAACTCATGTAAATTTTTGGTCATATCTTATTTTTCTTCTATATTTAAACAGTCTCCTATAGGGATAATCTTTGTAGGGTTATCCTTCTCCATCAAGACATCAACAATCTTTCCATTAAGTAAAGTATTGTGGTCCAAGAGGCTAGGTGATTTTGATGATTCTATAGACTCTTCATTAGATGTTAAAGTAACATTTACCAAGCAAGTGGATTTTCCAAAGTATGCATCAATAATTAAATAATAAGGTAATCCACACTTATAATGATAATGGGGCAAATTGTCATAAGCTCCCATGAATTCGATTATTGCTTCATCTTTAGAGAAATGGTCCAATTCGATGTCTCCTGGAGGACAATTTGTGTTGATAATATCAAGATATATCAAATTGAGTGTTGATATGGTATTGACATTAAGATTAGGATGTTTGTAAGCTTTAGTGGGCTTTAAGAAGCAGTATCCAATATCGGCTGTGTAGTTAATTCCAACAACTTGTAAAGGTACTCTTATTCCTTGCTGATTTATACCACAACCATTACCTACATAGTCATAGTTCTTATAAAGGATTTTAAATCCTCGATCATAAAGAGATGTCATTTCTTTAAAAGATGGTGGAGCTTCATAGGTCTCATGTAATCTGTAGTATAAGTAAGAGTAGTATTGTCCTTGTTAACTAAAGGATCTTGAGATTCTTTAGGTTCTTCCACAGATTGTTTAGATGATATCGATGCGACTTTTGAAGTTTCAACACTATTAAGTTTATACTCCCCTATAACAGTTGGAGTGAAATCCAATGAACGCCAATCATCACTAGGGAGTGCATTTGACGAAGGTTGAGAATCTTGCACAACATTATCTGTGGCAAGAGGCATTGATGAATAAACCTTTAAATTGTTTAGAATTTTATGATCGACAAATTGTTTTTGCATTACAATATGTAAACAACTTTCCAGTTCTAGATCAGCTTCAATAGTTTGGATTTTATTTGCATAAATAAACTTTATTGATTGATGAAGGGAAGACGGAATTGCCCCCATAGAATGAATCCACGGTCTTCCAAGAATCATATTAAATGACAGAGCACCGGGCATGACATGGAAAAGAGTAGACAATGTCATGGGTCCAGCCTTTACAGGTAAGATTATAGTACCTAAGGATGGTCTACCAACATTATTAAAGCCACGAATGTTCAACTTATCCGGCTTAATTGACTTTTTATCAACGTTGATTTTGTGTAACAAATCAACACCACAAATGTTAAGAGTTGATCCATTATCAACCATAACTCTCTTTACCAACTTGTTGTTTACAACGACAAAGATTATAAGAGGATCATATTATTTCTGAACTTCCATAGAGGGTAACTCATGTTGAAAAAAAATGTATGTTTTTGTCACATGCATACAATCTAACAAAGCTGCTACATCATTAGGCTTAACAACCGGTGGTACAATCACCTTTTGTAAAGCTTCTTGGAGCATTCCATGGTATGTAGGTGGTGTTTGAATGAGTTCCCAAAGAGAGATTTTAGCAGAAGTAGCACGAAGCTGCTCAACAAGATCATAATCTTGACCAACCTTATGTGTTAAATGAGGTGGTTCAGGAAGCATAGGCTAAGAAGTTGGTAATGATATCAGAATAGATTGTTGATGTTTACTTTGTTTATTATTCTGTGTATTGTATGTGTGAGCAACCACATTGTGGTTGGAATATTGTGATCCATCATGATATGGTTGATTTGTTATTTGCTTACCTTTGTTTTAGATGCAATCAGACGGTTGAGAGGAAGTCAGAAAGCCTCGTACAATGAGCACCAGTTTCGTCTGTGTTTTAGGCACATCGAAACATAGGTTGACCACTATATTTAATTTCACATGCTCTTCTTGATATTTAGGAACATAAATTGCATTTACTAATATTTGAAATAATGACAGTTTAGGAGTCATAGTGGAATGCTCAATAGAGATAAAGTCATCCAAGGCTTCATCTAACATATTGAAGTCAACACAACTAAATGACTCATTATATGCATTAAAGTCTTGTAAAAAGAAATCCAACATTTCCACATAATCTAATTCACCCAAGACTTAAATGTAAAACAAGATGGCATATACTTGTAAAAAATGAAAAAAGATATCACTATGCAAGTAACAAAATTTCAACTTTATGATCTTTCAATGAAAAGATAGATATATCAATCAAAATGCAATGCATGTACTTTTCATGAAAGAGGGTTTGCAATCTAAATTTGATTTAGAACAACAAATAATTTCATATCTGAAGCAAAAGGATGCAAGTTCTTTTAAACACGAGTTCGCCAAAATATTTAGTGTGGAAAAGAAAGAGGATGATAGCATTTGCAAACTAGGTCAAGCCCCTCTTTTTAAGTACACTAAACATTAGGAATATGAACTGAGCCTGATCACTATGAGAATGATAAGCTACAGGTATCCTATTCCCTGTTTGTTGTGCCTAAAAAGGTGTCTCAACTAGAGTTATGCAAACCTTAACAAGCCAAGGAGAGATCCAACCCCAGTTGTAATATATGCACTAACAGACGGATTTCAAGAGTAGTAACACACAACCTGATCACAGAAATGCAAACAGGGGGTAGCACTTGAAATCTGGAGGCCTGCTAGACTTGGGTATTAGCCCTATTGTCTTGTAAGTTTTTGACAATAGAATTATTTGTACTAGATGCCTCTATCTTTGTTCAAGGTCCTAGATCCCAGTTTTCAAGCCCTATTAGACTCGAGCACTAGCCCCCGTGTCTGGCAGATATTCTGATGACAAAACTACAATTTTGGGGATGATTGTACCTGTAACACCTGCTTCTCCTTTGCTTCTTTCTGTCTAATCTTCTCGAATCTGAGCTGCACAAGCAAAAGAAGGAGAAGGATGGTTGTGGCTATATAGGAGTTTGTCTCAGTCAAACCCCATCTTTGGTATTTCTATCTCAACAATAGCCAATGTCAAAGTATGTAGATGTGTGTGCTTGAAAACCAGATGTGTAAGCATAAACAAATGCAAGATCCTAAATGACTCAAGCATCAAGGATTAGATCCACAAATGTTTCACTCAAGGAAACAATAACTTCACCTCAAGGAGATGACATCAATGAAGACTTGTAGAATAAGAAGGCGAGGTAGTCATATCTGCAGAGGATTCCAAAACTCAAGTTGAAGGCTTCAACCCTTCTCCCAATCGTACAAAGGGTTTGACAAACCCTAGGAAGAGCAAGATAGACTCAAGATCTTGATTCCTAATTTCCACAACATATCTCCATGATAGCAAAGACAAAATTCTTCAATGAGCTTCAACACTTTGTAGACTTCAATAGCAATAGTAGTAGAGTTTCGACGTAGTAAGCTTGCATGTAAGTTGTGTGTGATAAAATAATTTTCAATTCTCTTTAAATACCCAACCTTAAGAGGGAAAAGGATTTCAAAATATCATGTTGGCATCGCACGAAAAACAAAATTTGAATTCAGAATCTCAGAACACTCAACATAAGCCGACATCGGAGTAAATCTCGGGACCTTGAGATTTAGGGTAGGACTAGGGCGCGAGCACCCAAGTCCAGCCCCCTAGTTTGGCTCCAAATTAAATTTAAGGATGTCCTAAATGTCCGGCATCCATCATCTCTTTCTGGGTTTTGTTGTTAGATACCTTGAAATGCGACTATTCCTCGATAAGGTAGTCATTAATCAGGGCTTAGATAGGTCCAATAATGAAAGCGGTTAAGGGACACTAAAAAGTAGGAGCTAAACATTGTAAAATTGTGCTAATCCAAACATGAGCACAATTTACGACATAACATCAACAAAGATATTAGGGTGGGGAGGAGGGGGGTTGGTAGGTTATTTGTTGGTTTCACCATAATATACGTGATATGATTATAGTGTGGTATAACGTAATAATAGAAGAAAAAATGGTTTGTCAATGTGTTATTAAGCCTTTCTATAGTGGGGGGCCCTTACTGGTAGTATAGATAGTAGGGCCTTGGACAATTGGGCCTTTGGCATTGAACTTGATGTCCTATTATAGAAAGGGCCATGGGTTCATCCTTCAAAAAAAGAGAGTGTATAGTTTGACCTTAAGAAGGCATGTCTATCGAAACTTTAGAAGTAGGGGGGGCTCTCCTTGGGAGCCTTATCGCCATATAGGTCATGTGGTGGTTCCAGTTTAAACAAACAAAGGAGAAGAGTTGGACTCTATTATGTATAGAGGATATTTGAATCCTAAGGCCATCTTATAGAAAGTAGGTCCTTTAGCGTAAATCTTTCAACACATATAAAAAGTAGAGGCTTTGTTAGTGATTTGAATTATATAAATAAAGGGCCCCACTATTAAAAAAATTCAAAGTTCGGCTGCCCTACTATATAAAAGAAATTAGGGTGGGGAGGAGGGAGGGTTGGTAGGTTATTTTATTGGTTTCACCATAATATACGTGATATGATTATAGTGTGGTATAACGTAATAATGGAAGAAAAATTGGTTTGTCAATGTGTTGTCAAGCCTTTCTATAATGGGGGGCCCTTGCTGGTAGTATAGATACCAGGGCCTTGGACAGTTGGGCCTTTGACATTAAACTTGACGTCCCACTATAAAAAGGGCCATGGGTTCATCCTTCAAAAAAGAGAGTGTATAGTGTGACCTTAAGAAGGAATGTCTATTAGAACTTTAGAAGTAGGGGGTCTCTCCTTGGGAGCCCTATCCCCATATAGGTCATGTGGTGGTTCCAGTTTGAACAAACAAAGGAGAAGAGTTGGACTCTATTATCTATAGAGGGTATTTGGATTCTAAGGCCATCTTATAGAAAGTAGGTCCTTTAGGGGAGAGGACCCAGTAGTGGTGCACCCTAACTTCACGCCTCTCAAAATCATAGGTGGCAATTTCTAATCACTCCAAAAATTTTACAGTAACTTACTTGGCAATGCCCCTACTTATAACTAAGGTTTCAGGGGCCACATCAACATGCTTTTTGTTGAGGTGTCAAATAGTTCCCCCCAAAAAAGGGTGGACCAATAGGTGTGCATTAAGACCTCCTTTGATGGTGCGTTGATTTGGCATCACATGATTGGTTGCTTTATAAATCTAAAGGGCACATTTCATTCAATTATTAGTACTTATAGTAACACTAACAACCTTAAAATCACAACTACTAGCACTAAACTTCAAAAAATATTGAGCCTTAAATGCCCATATACTATCTCAACCATTAGAACTATCTCACCAATGGGGTATTTTCCCCTAGTGTAGATCTTTCAACACATAAAAAGTAAAAGGTTTGTTAGTGCTTTGAATTATATAAATAAAAGGCCCCACTATTAAAAAAAAATTCAAAGTTAGGCTGCCCTACTATATAAAAGAAATATTATTATTTAATAAATAATATATACATAACAATCTTCCTCTCATATTTCTAGAAAAAATGTCCATTCCTCTCAAATCAAATACACTTCAAAATATACTTCTTTAAATTGCTTTTACATTTAAAAAACTATGGCTGATCACAAATGAAGTCAAGCGAACGACTCATACTAGTCATAATGAAAGTTCATTTGTTTTTATTTAGATCCATACTCCCTATATCCCTTGGCTGCTTCTTTTTATAGGCCGGTCACCACTATTGCAAAGATGAGTGACAAAATTCGGTGTTAAAAAATTTAACCTGACGTTTTGCTTCCCATGGCCCAGGGGGGCCACCAAGGAAAGAACAAGGACATAAAATGACATGATGGGTGGGTACGCATCCACATAATATAAATATCCATGGAAGAGGGTGTCTTTATGTTGGTCACAATGTTTTTGAGAATAGAATAATATGACAAGTTTGACCAAAGACTAAGAAGTGGCAGTGTTTTTCAAAAAAAAATTAATAATGGGGTGTGTGAGGTGATTGCTTTAGATAGTAAATCAAGCGAAGCAGCAGGGGCAGCTTTTTCCTTTCTTTGACTGAGGAAAATTGTTTGTTGTGTTGTGCGTGACGCTTTCTTTGGATCTTCTTCAATGCAAAGCAATGCATTGCATTGCCATTTGACTCGTTCTTCATCTTCTCCATTCATTCAATTTCTTCGCAACTTTGAAGATCAGATGATCAATGAATTACATTCGTCGCCGACCAATCGTATTGACTTTGAGCAGGAAAAATTGCAAGTTTTGAACGAGAAGAAGAAGATTCAATGGATTGCATTTTACCCATTGTATGATATAATGTTGTTATTAATGCTTTTCCACGTGCTTGGCATGCCTTGGCTTGAGGGTTAGTCCATTTACTCCTGTCTTAAAACGGAAAGCACGCTCAGCCGTTTTCTCTCAGTATTTTGGGGTATTTAGTACAATAAAAGAGAGGATTTTGTTGCAGCAGGACAAGGATCAGAGCAATACGGTGCAATTGCAGGTGAGTTTACATAAATATCTGTTCTCTGTTGTTATGGATTCCGAAGCTCACAAGGGAACCTGAATTTTTTTCTTTCAGGGGTTGTGTTTAATAGAGGATTCATGCTAAGGAAGACATAACATTGATGTTCTGTTACATGTTTTGACTGGTTTTACTGCTTGGGTTTTTAATCCAATGTCTCTAGAAACAATACCCATCTGATGGAATTGGTTGGATTGTGCCTAAACCCCAGTTTAAAGAACACCCAATGGCTGTTTGCTTTTAATTTTTGGTATTTATGTGATTTGGTGCTGATTTGATAAAAGTGCACGGGCGGGTTTTGTGTCAGATATCTGTAGAAATGAAACCCATCTCGTGGAATTGATTGGAATGTACCCAAATCCCCAGTTTGAAGAATAGTCATTGGTTTTGGTGTCTGCAATTTGTGATATATCTATGATTTGATGAAATTTCGTGAGAGGGTTTTGTCTCACATGGCACTGGAAATGAAACCCATATAATAAAATCGTTTGGAATGTGTCTTTAATATCTACTTAAAAAACATCCAATGTTGTGATGCCTCCTGTTTGACTGCTTGG
Organism: Cunninghamia lanceolata; assembly: GCA_027924645.1. Taxonomy (NCBI): domain Eukaryota; kingdom Viridiplantae; phylum Streptophyta; class Pinopsida; order Cupressales; family Cupressaceae; genus Cunninghamia; species Cunninghamia lanceolata. The sequence continues at coordinate 72,012 of BSBN01000397.1, forward strand.
TTTCTATGTTGCTGTATTTAGTCTCTGATGTATAGGTGATTTGACATCCAATTGATGAAATTAGATGGATTGGTTTTGCCTCAAATGTCTATGGAAATGAGATCATCATGATAAATTGGTTGCTATGCTTCGCTCTTAAACTTCTGATATGTCTGTGATATTCAAATTCATCTGATCGCAATGCATGGATTGTTTTCAGAATTCCAATGCCCAGGGTTTGTATGGCCTGAAAAATCAGCTCGTCCAAGCTTTAAATGACACATGACGAGTTTCTTGGGTGCTGATGGTCCTTCATTTATGTAATCTATGTACACAATATATATATGTTTTTGAATTTGCAGTACATATTGTGAAAATAGATGGTTAGAGTGTAAATTACTATTTCCCAATGGTTGTTGTACCTGTTTCTCTGCCGATTTTGTTAAAAATTCTATTATATCTTCGATCTTGAAGCCCACATGCTGAAAACCCATATTCTCATATGCACGTGTTGAAAAACTAGCCCATCTCAAACTTCAGAGTCTCAGACAACTTATCAATGGTTTCTGCCTTATGAGGCACTCAAACTCTGTCAGCTATGTATGTGACATATTCAATTTATTTGTGTTTGTGAACTTTGAGTCATATCTTGTAAAACCGGATGGATTCTGCTTAAAACTTCAAAATCCAGTGATTCTATGGCTTTAATTACATGTCCATGGAAATTTCCGATTATAGCTAATGGCTTTCTAGAACATAACAGACCATCAAATATTACTAAATGTATATAAAACATATATAACTAGTTCAGAATTTGTGTTGTTTATTGTGATCAGTCCTTCTAAATTATTGTATTTTTATGCTGTAATTTTAGAATTGTTTGGTGATGGGGTTGTCATGTGGAGATTTCTTAAAGAACGTGTTTAAACTTTAGAACAATGAACCTGATTCTGCTGACTATCAGATAAACATTTTCTGATCCCCTTAAATGGCTCCTTGTTTCTCTGTACTGCAGGCTCAGCTAATTCCTTGAGCTTATGACGGATATATGCACAGACTTAGGCCACTGCGATTTAGCTGTATTTGGGATTTTTGAAGTGCAGAACTATTTGTTGGGTTAATAGTTTTTTCTGTGTCTGCAATGGGGTGCTTCATGGGCCAGAGAAATAAAAAGAAACAGGCGGAACAAAGTGTGGTTAGAACGGTGAATCTCTATGACAACAAGCCGGTACTTTTGCCAGAGCCTGCTCGAGGTAGTGGGGCTGATTCACAAGAAGCTCAAAGCCATAACGGGGGACCTCATTCTGGTCCTCCAAGCTTCAGGCAAAAAGTGAGAACGGTACAGCATGTTAACTGGCTAATCAACAATAGACCCAGAGCTTTATCTGCACCATCTAGCTTCAGTAGGACAGAACAAGATACCCATAAGGAAATATATGGAAAATTGGAGCACGAAGAAGAGAAACCACAGAGAGTTTCTCCTCCTGCACTTGGGACAAAGCGAGCACTTTCAGTATCTGAAGCAGTACAACCCAACAGGGGCTCTTCTCAGTCTGGACCAGTGAGCCCAATATCTGGTCCTGTATCAGACAGAAAGGCATTTAGTGGCCAACCAGTGCCTCTTCCATCCCCTACCTCTCTTAATGAAAATAGCTGTAACGTGCGCTGCACCGCCCGTGAAACCGCCTCATGCTCATCACCATTGAACTCTGCATCTTTGGGCACCGGTCTTAAGAAATTTGGAAGCCTTAAAGGTAACAGCAACTTCAAGAGCTCTGGGCTTGTCCCAAATTCTGAACCAATGCCTCTTCCACCCCCAAAGGATATGTCAAGTCCCCGTTTGTTCACATATGACGAACTCTCCAGTGCTTGCAATAATTTTTCACAAGAGTGCTCTTTTTATGAAGGCCAGGCATCTCTTGTGTACAAAGCTTCTATTAGAGACGAGTTATCAGGACAGATGATTGACGTGGCAATTACTCGTTTTCTTGCTGCTTCTCAGGTAATTATTACTCTTTGTGTGTTTTGGAGGTGTCATTATTAATTGTGTTGCATGGAATTGATTTGTTCATTTAATGTTCTGGCCATTGGCATTCTATCAATAACAAGTTCTCAGTTGTATTCATGATTTTTCATTTTTCCACAGTCCATGAAGACTACTAAGAGAACTTTTGGAATTAACTGTGTAAACTTGTTTTGCATCAACATTTCAGATCACACTCATTGATCCATCATCAGGATGAGCACAAGTTTACAAAGTTAATTCCAAAAGCTCTCTTGCTTAAGTCTTGAGTTGTTGGGATGGTACTTAATAGAGCAAGAGAAAAATTTGAATGTACAAATTGATGTCTGATGTACCATATAACTTACAAGTGACAATTCTGTGCTAATATTGTGGTGTCTGATTATTATATGCATGTATTGTTATAAGTGAATCATATTGTCGTTGCTGTAATGATAACACCTACAGCAGGTTCTCTTGTTAAATAGGGAGATAGATGTTGGTTTGGAAATTTTTTCACCAATTTTTTTCTCTTGGATGCAACGATTTTAACATTTTTTAAGGCAGAAGTGTAAGGGCATGTTTTCCACATTTTTTGCAGCCTTTCTCAGAATTATGCTCTTAAATGATTAGTGTTTAATTAGTTTAATTTGAAAAAAATACTTTGAGTTGGTTCAACGTTTTGATTGAATTTTGGGTATGTTAATAATGTTTTGCAGACCCACAAGGAGTTTGTTAATGATGTCAATACGATAGCTTTGCTACAACATCAAAACATATGTAAATTAATTGGTTTCCATGCCCGGGAAAGTGGTTCTGAACGCATGTTGATTTATGAAATGCTCCCACATGGAAGCCTGGATCAACTTCTTTATGGTAGAGCCAACGGGCTACCTATTGATTGGGGTACAAGGATGAGAATTGCTCTTGGTGCAGCCCAAGGACTTGCCTATTTGCATGAAGAAGGACCTTTCCAGGTATACTTCTGCTTTTTCTCTTTCTATATTTCTATATTGGATCTTTTTTGTACTTTACCTTTACTCCAATTTTGTCTCTAGCAAATCTTATAGGAGATTCACTTGTTGTGCACAGGCGATGTACAGTGATTTTAAGGCTGCAAACATCCAGATTGACAAAGATTTCAGTGCAAAGCTTACTGATTATGGATTTGCTAGCTACATTCAGGAGATGGATTCTGTCAATAATTCTTCCACGGTATGCACAAATTTTCAATCTGAATTATTCTTCTCAATTTCAAATACCGTTATTGTAGTAAAATTTCAAGATGCTTATATCTATAAAGAGTAAAAGACTGGGCTATTGCACTAATCTTCTTAGAGTGAAAGCGCAGTAAGCTCCCTGGATTCCAGCTAATCCCCACAGAACAGTAAACAACTAAATCCTATCAATCACATTATCACATCCCAAGATTAGTTTGGATTGTAGAACTTTTATATCTATCTTTCTGTTTTAAATTTCTGAGAAGAATAGTGGATGGGGATTATCCAAAATCAAGAAAAATAGATGTTCAAAACTTCAAACAATCATTGGAAACTACATTGCAAATAAATGAAGCTATTGGATCTTTTTGAATTGGAAAATTATTTACAATGTGAAGTTATGAACACCCTATGAATCCTACCTATCTCATATCTGTAGGTGATTTTTCAAAAATTATCATCCGTGTTTATAAAGTTGAACTGCTATGTTAGTTGCATACTAACTACCATATAACCATACTCGACATTCTCTTGCAACTTATTTTAATCATCTTTTTATGGTAGAGGTTAATGATTTAAAGGATGTTGCATTTTCAGGCAATGGCATATCTCGCACCTGAAACTTTGCCACGAGGATTGTTGACACCAAAGAGTAATGTTTGGAGTTTTGGGATAGTTCTTCTGGAATTATTGACTGGACGCCAGAACATGGGAAATTCTTATCCAAAGGAGGAGAGGAACCTGGTCAAATGGACAAAGTTCTTCCTTACTGATGAATTCAGACTCTCTCTGATCATGGATCCAAAGTTGAAAGGTCGATTCTCGGGGAAAGCAGCAAAGATAGTGGCAGACCTGGCCCTCAGGTGTTTACAGAAGGAGCCATGTGAGAGGCCCACAATGCGAGTAGCAGTGGAAGTGCTAAAATCAGTTCAAGACATGAAATACTCATCCAAGTTTCCTCTGAAGGAGCCAACAAGCCCCAAGAATGAAAGTTCGCAGCAATTATCCAAACAATTACCATCGTCTCCCCCAAGGACATCATCGGTGGGAGTGCCCACTCGCCTATTTCAATCTCAACCCCTAATAGTAACCAGAGACTCAACACCAGCATGCATGCCAGAGCAACCCATATCTAGATCCCCCAGCTTAAATAAATTGATAACGACATCCCCTTCACACACCGTGTCAGATACAGCACTGAGCCCGTTGAGACCACTGAAACCCCTTGTTGTGCCATCCAGATCATGTGCGTCAACTTTTGCACTGGAGGAAGTTCTTATCAAGCAATGCAAGGAAACTGCTTCTCCAAGGCAGCAGCCCACTAGAGTTGAAGGATTCTAGTCAATACAATAATTTTCCCCTCCAATTATATTATTCATTGAATTCACTTTTTCAACTGATTTTAATATGTAGATTACTACTATACAAAATGTAACATCTACAAAGCTTCATCTGTATTATTTACCTACTATTATTGTGTGGTGATTGGATCATACATGCTTCAAGGAGGCTGTTTCTTCTATTGTTTTGGTTGTAACTGTATCAGCAGGAGCAAGAGTTGTGGTTGATCTCAATATCGTTGAGGTTGCAACTGTAAAGCTTACAGTGTGAAGGGTCTAAAATCAGACCCAGGATTAGAGTTGTACCCAAGAAAGTTTGGTCACGTGCTTACCAAAAGGAGAGCTAAAGAGAGTTGTGTTGGGATCCAGAACAGGAGGATGGATGGTAAAGTGGAAGTTGTTTGTTTGTAAAAATATGTCTGTATAAATTCAATCTTCTAAGGAACACTTGGAGGTATTCTATTATATCTTATATTAAGGTTTCTACTATTCAAATTAATAGAAAGATCCCACTTTTAATTTGTTGCATGAGAGAAGGGCTACTGTTGTCATATATCATTTGATAGCTAAGGTTGTAAAGACCTTGGTTTAAAAGCTTGGAGAAGACTAATACCAGTTGGTTGTCCAAAAAGATAAAATAAATCTTGATGGATTGAGTGCAAAAGTTTTGCACATCTGATCAAGTAGTGCTGATTTAGGACAAAGCTCATTTTTAGAATCTGGGCTTTAGATGTGATTAGGATGACGACAAATTAGGATTCTAGCCATGACCTATATTTGGTTTAGTGATGGGTTACACGAACAATAGGGCAAGGGGCGGGATCATTTGAATACTGTTCACCTAATTGTATATAGCAACCACATGTCATACTCTTATTCGGAGCAAATATGTCCACAAGATTGGATCTTAATATTAAGTGTTTGCCTATCGACCGTTCATGTGAGATATGTTGATAACAGGATTGATATTAGGATTTTAGTCAGGCTTTGAACTTGGAATATTAAAGTTGGGGTTGTTGTCAGGCTTAGGTCGGTTGTAGAACAAGGACTAGAAGTAGTAAGTGGTCAATCTTTGAAAATTGAATGATTGTAGAATTAAGTTGCACTCAGTTTCCTTATCAATGCTATATTTTAGTGACTCTCTTGGCACTTTTAAAATATGAAAGAACTTGTGATGTGCTATTGAAGACGCATTCAAAGTTAGGTGATTTCATTCTTTTGTGGACCAAATCACATGTACGGCCATGACACATCACTAAAGATTTGACAAAAAAAAAATCATGTCCCATCACACTACTTGAGAGGCAGCTATAGAGAGCATAGGAAAAGGTTATAGAATGTGTTGACAATAATCATACATCACCATCATGGATGGGTGCAAGTCATAATAATGGGATAAGCTATGTTGAATAAAACATGGACCACCATGATTATTGGATGTAGAAGATAATAGTAAAATAAGCTATGTTGGATAAATCTAGAGGTTCTTGTTTTATTAGTAGATAAAGAAGTTGGTGTCATTGGGTGCTCGTAGAAATTACTTTGATAAGAGCCGGCCGTCCAATGATGGTGATGGAATGATGGCTATGAAATAAAGGCCTACCACATATTATGGTGGGTACACTAGATTCATCCATTATCATTATTATGCAACCTAGAATAATGTGAATGTGTGTCACCTTTGTTTGATGTTAAAATCTTGTCTTCCTCTCACCACAAATTAATATTTTTTTGAATATAATAAAGACATGATGCTATAAAAGAAAAGGGCAACTTGAGAATGTGATAGGTCTGTTCTTCTCATAATGCAGAGTATGGCATCTATGAATTTTATGCTTTTCATTAAAATACAAAAAGAAGATGATTATCAAAAAGTTAAATATGAAAGCATTTCCTACCTTTTCATATGAAGAGACACTATCTTACAACAAAATTTTCTCTACAAAATAGTGAAGAAAAGCATGGAATGTGTGCTAAGCAGAAAACAATAACATATTCTTAAAACTAATGAATACTAAGAAAACAATGCATAGATGTCCCTGACGTTGGGTTGATTCGGTGAGACATGGAGTCTGACGTGAAAGGTGTAGCTTGAAGTCTTCGATCAGAGTTCGAGATTTATAAAGGTAAAAGGCATGATATCTCTCTCTTTATATATATTCTCTCTCAAAATAGAGTTTATCAAATTTTTTATTAACTAAAGAAAACATTTCTTATAAATTAATGAAAAAAGATATTTTCAATGATGCATAAGCATCTTAGGGATTGAGCAATTTTATATCAGTAAAAGAATTTGTGCGTTATGTTTATTTATTTTACTTTGCATGTCTTGTTTTGTTAAGCATTTTTGGTAGGGTGTTGTGTTTGTATTTGTTTTGGATAGGTGGTGGCTGCACACCTTGCCCTTTTAGTTCTTGGGCAACCTGGTGCAACTTACACCTCTATGCACGTAGCCTTTTATTTTGTGCACCTTGCATGGGAATTCTTGAGCACAACCTATTAGACGTGTTTTGCACAAGGCTTGGCTCGCACTCGTTCCCTACATTATGTGGTGTGATTGCGTATGTGATTAGACTTTTGTTGGATGGCACATGAGCTCTAATATTGACTTTTGCTTTCCACACTGCTTTGTGCCAGGATCTCCATCAACACACATGTTATCTTTGCACTAGATTCACACGCTCCAATTCTATAGTTCTCTGAGAGTAATTTGTATACCTTGTAGTTGTTCCTTCAAGATTGATTTGAGATTCTCACATAGTTTGTGTAGGTGGTGAGTTACCTAGGAGCTTAACAGATATTCTTGGAGTTCAATTCAACTTCTTGTAACATCAACGTTCTTTAGCTCATGCACAATTGGCAGATTTTTTCTTGTCTATTTAGGTTGTTTTTGTATACACCTAAAAATAGTTCAAGATAAATTATATTTATTTTATTCTTATTTCCTCTATCAATAAATAAATATATTTATTTATTTATTTGATTCACATTTATCCTATTCTTCCAATAATTAAATAAAATTTAATTTATTTAATTAAATATCTTAATTCTTCTAAAGTTATCTCTAATTAAATAATCCTAATTATTTAATTATTCTTCTAAAACAAAGTCATATTCCTAAAATCCACATCATTTGTCCACATCACCCTACACATCAATTGACACCTCACCTCCATGTTGCACCATAAATTAAATATTAATAATATTTAATTAAACATTTATACTCAACACATGTCCTATTTTCTCTCAACCATCCCTACTTTGTAGAAGTTGGTTTCTCCACATCATGGTCAAAGTTGACTATGAGACACTCGTCTCATGAGCCCTATATTCCCTCCAACATCCCAACAAGCATAGACTCCTTCCATCTTTCTCTCATGGTCTTTGTGAGCATCTCGCCATGTGGCTCCTTGTCCCACATATCTCTCCATCTTGTCAATGTAGTAGGAACATCCTCCTATATTTCCCCCATCCAACCAATTCAATCTTGACCCTCCATGTCATAAGAGCAATTCCTCAACCATTGATCTTTTGTCACTTGGATCTAAGCCATCCTTTGCCTATAAAAGGAAGCCTCTCGTCCTCATTTTGGAGGAACACAAGAGAGATCATACTTTCATGCTGTTGAAATCATATCAAATATCAAAAGTGTGCCTTTGGTTTTTATTTGCATAGCATTATCAATTAGCCATCTCTATTGTTGCATTGTATTAGCTTCATACAAATCATTATCATAGTTTAGCATTATAGAATCATTCACTTTGCATAAAATCCACCACAAGTCCATTATGAGAAGTGCATTCTGAGAGCATAATTACCATAAGCAAAATCAAGATCTCAAGAAGATAGGACACAATGGGACATGAAGGAGAAATCTGCATTTTGAAGGTATAAATAATGTTTCCTTCAAATTATGTGTTTTTCTATTAGTTTCATTGGTGATTTTGGTTTGAGTAAAAATTTAGAGTTTTGTGGTAGCTTAATAGGTTTTTATTGTTGTTCTCCAAATTATCATCACATTTTTTACGCACATCGTGGGGCACATGCCTCGAATTTAACATAAAAATTTTAGTTTTTGTGTTTACAGTCGTAATAGAGCAGTATTGCGCATCTGAGTTCCAGTATTGCGCATCTGAGCAATCTTTCTGCGCATTTAACCACTGTTTCTGCGCATATATCTGATCTTTCTACGCATTTAACCACTGTTTCTGCGCATATATCTGATCTTTCTATGCATCTGATCCATTTTCCTGTGCATTTGCTCTCTATTCCTATGCATTCACATTAGTCACTTTTTGGTTTATGTTTTTGGATTAACTTGGTTACTAATCCATGGTGCAGTTATTTCCGTACCTCCAAGACTGTATGCTAAGACTACTAACAATTGTTTTTACAGGTTTATTGCCTTTGTTAAGACATCATTGTTTCATTTACTCTTGCATTGGTAGTTTAGTAGCATCTAGATTAAGTAGGGGAAAGTAATCTTACACATCTATTTTGCATATATTCAATACAACCAAAACATAGTTTAATCTAGGGGGGTAATTTGACATTCTTTTCTTTTCTTTGATCATACTAGTATTGCATCTTGTGTGATTAGCTTAGTTGCATTTAGTTTAATCTAGGAGGTTAAATGAACAAGTGTTTTACGTGTTTGTGAGGTGACAGGTGTATGCTCTCCCCTTGTGCAAAAACTTGGGTGACCAAAAACTAGACCCATCTCTTTTTACTTTTTGTTTATCCCCAACAAAATCCCTAGAAAGTATCCTTTTTTCACTTTGTGGATTTTGGATATGATCTTTTGGTTTTGTTTTTAGAAGGGCCTACCTTTTGGAGTGCGTTTCCTCCAAGAGGGGACGACCCTAAGTGGATTTTTCCTTTGGACCGCTATACAAATTGGTCAAGGCGAAAGCCAAGTCCTAACCAACGTTAGACTTTGCCATACGGTGTCAATTTGAAAGGAGGCATACTAATACTTTTGTGAAGAAATTTTGCATTTGTGTAAGGTATATTACACTCCTAGTAAAGTTGGTTAAAGCTTTTAATGGCTTGTCGGATGCCGTTGGTCCCCCAAAAAGTAACTAGAAACCTCATAGTTATTGGCTACCTGATCTACCTCCGAACATTGCGATAATTTTTAGTGTGAGGGCATAGAAGGTTTTGCCCCCAAGATACTCACCATAAGGCTCCCTTATAGCTTAGCATAAGCTACTTGTAGCTTTCTGGGGAAAGGGTGATCAAGTTATCCTTCCAGTCCTGGAGGTCCCTATATGTCCTCTGTCGCAAAGACAACAAAGTATACACGCCCACATTAGGTGTGATGACACTTGAGTCGATGAAGATTCCAAGTGTGGGCTGATGTATTGCAATGAAGTTGTGTCCTTAGGTATAAAAAGTGCTTGATTTGTCTTCAATTGTGTTATACCCGTGGAAATTTGAGCTTTTTGTGAGCCTTGAACATACACTCATTGTTACAAATAGCCATTGTGTTTACTGTATATTGTGTCTTCTTGTCAAAAACAAAGAAAAATCATCCCAAAAATAATAGTTTACTTAGGAAAACAAACCAAAAACAAACTAAGATTGATAAAATAGTCATTGACACAGAGTTGCGCATACAATCACTTTTTCTGCGCATATAATCATTGTTCCTGCACATTTGATCCTACGCATATACCCTATGTTTTTGCGCATATAATTATTGTTCCTGTGCATTTGATCCTGTGCATATACTTCCTATTTCTGTACATATAATCATTGTTCCTACGTATTTGATCTTGCGCATACACAACAGAGGATACTTCCCGAGGTCTTGAGCAAATAAACAAAACATATTTGGATACCCTTTTCATCATAGATTTCATTTCATGAATCATACAAACCATACAGAGACATCGTGCATCCATTTTAAACATTCACACTTACTTCTCACACTTAGCTTCCCAAAACAAACAAACAAGATGTTCACAAAGTGCTTTTGAGATCTTATCATTTCAACAACAATTTAGTTAGTTTCCATCTATCAAGATTCATCATCCTTTATCTAGGAGCTATACTAAAAATCTTGACAAAGTTAGTCTCTATCATAGTGATATCCATCATCTCTATTGACTTACTTTGGATTACCCTTTGATAGCTATTTATCATACCTCAAGATTACTGTTTAAACAAGATGAAAACAACACTTTAGAAATCTTACCATCAACACTTCAATCTAGTCATATCATCTTTCACCTAAACTACACTTCATGAAAGTCATCACTTATATCTACACATCTTACATTCAACATCATTCATATAAACTTTGTATGGTTGAGACTAGGGCTCAAAAGAAAAGACAAAAATAAATGGATTCATTCAATAATAGCCCAGATCCTTCTAGTGACGAAGAAGAAATCTCCCAAGAACAAGTGTTAGTGTTCAACAAGACCCAAAGTTTCAAAAACTAATGGACAAAGTCATAGCAATAGATCCACACAAATATTTCCTTATGCTTGCACAACAAGGAGCAAAGTTACCTCATGAATTTGACGTTGCCAAATTGAGAGAAACAATTCAAACAAATGAAATTGAAACTCCTAAGCACAAGGAAACTAAGGATGTGACAAATCCATTAGATGCACTTACTCAACAAATCCAAGCTTTGCAACAACAGTTTGTAGATTTACAAACCGGATCCTCAACAAAACGTTATTCACTAGAGGACATATCTCCCTATCCTTTTGATAAAGGCATTGTTATGCTACCTTTTCCTTCCAATTTTGAAGTACCCAAATTTGACAAATATAGGGGAAAAGGTGATCCTTGTGACCATATTAGGGAATTTAGTGCTGCATGTTTAGAAGTTGCTCACAATGATACATATCTAATGCGACTTTTTCCACATAGCTTAGGAGGTCAAGCCATGCAATGGTTCTCACATCTACCTCTTGGAATCTGTACATTTAACGAACTAGTAGACAAATTTGTAGCTCACTTCTCCTATAACATTGAACACGATATATCAATGTTAGATCTTTGCAACAATAAACAAAAGAGTGGAGAATCCTTTGCTACTTTCTTGCAAAGATGGAGATAGCTTGCAAGCAAATGTCCATATCACATCCTTGAAAAATAAATAATAGAAATGTTTGTCCACAATTTAAACATGGAATTAAGCTATCAACTTCAAATTCAATGTCCTACTTCTTTTAGTAAGTTTATTGAGATGGGATTACTCATAGAAAAAGCATTGATAGCCAAAGGACAAATTAAGATCTATAAGGATGTTACTAGTTCAAACAACAACACTGATAAATCTAGGTTTTGGACCAAGAATAAGAACATTGTGAATTATGGGGTTGTAGATGCCAAACATGTCACACCAACACAACCCATTCTAAATTTATCAAGTCCACAAAACAATGCTTCTTCAAACAAACCAACCAATAATGAACCTAGACCAACAGACTTCAATCCTCCCTGCAGAATATTTACACCATTGGGAGAATCCATTGAATCTACCTTAAGGAAACTCATTGCAAATAATCTCATAACGCTTCCTATAGTAAGAGATTATGAACCCAAATTTAAACCCTCATGGTGGAAAGATTCTGATTATTGTGAATTTCATAGAAGCAAAGGCCACAAAATAAATGATTGTCAAAGATTGAAAACACAATTCAAGAATTAATAGACAAAGGAGATATATCGATTGATGGTCATACATGTAATGAAGAACATGTGGCATTTAAGAATCCACTTCCTAACTATGAGAAGGGAAATACCTAAAAAATAAACAATAACGGTGGTAATAATGCTAATTACACGAAAGTATCTTATGAGTACACCGTTAATCACATATCTGTATTTAACTCACACGCAAATGTGATTACCATTAACAACAAGCCTAATTGTAATGTTACTACCCATCAAGGAAAGATTACTCTTCAAAGGGTTCCACCCAAGCCATCTTCCATATCAAATCAATACAATATCTTAGACCAATTCAAAAAGACACCTGCACACATATCCATATTAGAGCTTTTGCATCTTTCGCCATCTCACAAAACTATCTTAGAAAAGGCTCTACTAGAAACTACTGTACCCACAAATCTGGACCAAGAACAGTTTCAAGCCATGGTAGGACATCTCACCATGCCTCATTTCCTATCTTTCAATGAAAATAATGATATTGTCATTAATCAACCTCATAATGCACCTCTCCACATTGAAGTACTTATTCACAAGCATAGAATCAAACGAGTCCTTATAGATGGAGGAGCTGGTTTAAATATATGTACCTTAAAATTAATCCTTGCATTGGGGTTTTCTAAAAATGTTGTAGATTCAAAGAAGAAAATCACTATCAAAGCATATGATGAAGAGGAAAGAGCCTCTAAAGGATCTGTTGTCTTACCCATAAGAATTAGACCAGTTGAAAAAGATGTGGTTTTTCAAGTCCTTGACATGGATTTAGCCTATAATATTCTCCTTGGACGCCCTTGGATTCATGCAATGAAAGCTGTACCATCTACTTATCATAAATGCATAAAATTTCCATACAATGGTCAAGAGATTACAATCCAAGGAGATCCCAATCCCTTTCAATATTGCAATACCATAAAACCTAAACATGAAAGCATTATACCCACTAACCGTGTAGCCTCATCATCTACATCTTGTGTTGATATAAGCTCATTAGCCTCTACCTCCAAATCTATTGAAATGAAAGTCAAGCTCAAGGATAAAGGTGTTGGAGAGTATTTCATTGAACAATCCTTTTGTATCACACAATTACCTCTTTCACCCAAATCCTATGCCAAACCATCCATGTCTAAACAATAGTCATTGAAGCATCTTGAAAGTCCTTTTATTAGATGGGGCAATCTATTAGAAGAAGATGAAGAAAAAGACATCTTCCAATGGTTATACAAGGAAGAAGAAAGTGAATTCAAGTGACAAGAACAGAAACCATAATTACCAACTAAGCAATATGGCACTGGTTTCACTATTATGCAGAGAATGGGTATGATGGTCATAGTCCCATAGGCTTAAGAAAAGAAAAAATTATTGAACCCATATAACCTTCTTTATTATCTGTCCAAGACACTAAAGGACTAGGTTATAAAGGAGATGTCATAGAAAAGGCTACTACAAATCTAGTGGAGCGAATCCATAAATTCCAAGAGGGAAGTGAAACATATTCTAATGAATGGGAATAGGAAAGTTTATCTAGGTTATCTTATGAAGATAAGCATATTGATGTAGTTCAATCATACAACTCCACCAATACATACCATGAGGGACAAAGTTTGAGGTCCACACCAATAGGAGTTAGATTCGTAGATTATCGAGACTGATTCCCACGAGGAAGGCCAGATATCCCATGTGATAGATAATCTTGAGGAGAGTACCATTTAGACCTTGGACATACCACCATAAACCTAGAGAACTTTTCCATCCTAACCATTATTACCCTTGATCTAGACCAACCAAATGATCATCTTCCGCTAATATATCCTGAACTTATAGATTGGGAACAACAAGAGGCCCCTGAACTCGATACCTTTCACAACGATGATGTTATTATCAACTATTTGGGTCTTAGGGATCATCTACCTCCAAGAGATCATAAGGCAGGCTTCACTATTAACTTAATAACATGGCTTATTTTGGAGAGAGTGCTAAGCCTTTCAGTCGCAAAAATATAACAATAAAAAATGGATCTAATGGTGAAAACCTCTACAACAATATTAGATCATGAAAAAAATAAAATAAAGGACATCCAATGGTTAAAACCTCTCCGAGGTGCCAAAGGATGAAATGCTTGACACTCTCCCCAACCCTCATTTTTTTGCTTCTTCTAGGTCCTCCACAATGTGTAACATTTTCTTTTCTCTATGCAATCAGACCTCCTTTCCATGTAATGGAATAGTGGCTTATGTCAAGTCCGTTTGAATCCTACCACCTATTGAAGTTGCCCACTTTTTTTTAGCAACATACCCCACTTTGTTGGATAGTTAATAATAATTATATATATTGCCTATTTCGCTCCTCGATTCCAAATAGGCAAACATGATGTTCAAGGTTTTAAGTTTGATCATTTTGAAGTTTGTCTTGTATTTAATAGCATGAAGTGTCACAGTTTGTCATTTAGGTGTTAAAATGGTTTAGGAGGTTTAAAAGACCTTTTAGAGCCATAGGCTATCATATTCCTTCAACATTTTTGAAAATAGTCATTAAAGAAGCTTTGGAGTGTTTTAAACCTTATGTTTTATAAAAAAAAATCACTTTCTCTTGTTGATCACAAAGAATACTGAGAGGGGGGGAGTGAATCAGTATTCTGTGATACCTTTCTTTCACATATTTATTAATCCATTTACCAAATTCAATAACATGAAAGAAAAACAAACATAAGAAGACCAGCCACAAAGTCATAACACATAGACACCAAGATTTTTACGTGGAAAAACCACGGTGAGTGTTAGCTCACAATATATTATGATATCAAAACTGAATTACATGAAGGCTCACTGCCCAAGGACTCACTGTCCAAAGAAGTGCTCACTGCCAAGAAAATAGAAGAGAAGATAGAAAGATTGGCTCACTGCCAAGAGATGACTGCTACAAATGCATCTACAGAATGATGAAGTGTAGTTCCATTTATAGCTCAATACACAGATTCAAAAGTCTTCATCATATCTGCCCTGCTTTTCTGCTCTGCTACATAAACTCTGTTCTTCTACCCTTACTGTTCCTTTCTGATCACAAGATTCAAATTCACACTATATTCACATCTGCATCAATCACGAATATCGAAATCCATCAAGTATATATATCCGCAATTAGATCTAATTCAAAATCTAGTCGGCTTGTCAATGTTGAAATGTGTACACAAAAAGCTCATACACCGTCAGCTTGAATTCTTCATATCAAGTTATGCAAACCAATGAAAACCTTCAAGAACCTTCATTTAGGTATGGAACTATTTTAGATCCACTTAGAATAATGATTTAAGAAATATATCTTTACCACACAAGGATCTAACTGAGTGTTGGCCTTATCCCAAAATACAGACTTAAACCTTATTATTTGTCATAACATAACTTCTATTGCTGACCATATGAAACCTCAAAATTCACATGAAGCATTCATTAGACATCGTCAAGGATACGTTCAAAACCGCAAGACATAGTATTCTTATGTGGAAAATTGTGGATCTCTGAACTACTGACTCTGTTACTGTAGGACACTATCAAATTGAATGTCGATACTTAGTAACTTGTAGATGATCTTCAAACTCTACAAATATGGAATTAGATATTCCTCTTATGTGTTTACAACACCTCCAAACTGCAAATCAAGATACTCAAAAGCAGAGAAATGTGGACTGATTTATTCAGGTGTTCTGCTATGTTCCTGACTACACTCTATTTACCAGACTTAAGCAATTCATAACACAACTTCCAGAGATTGTCAAGTTATGAGATTTAGGATATAACATTACATAACATCTAAGTACAATTTACCAGAACCACGTAACAATATCTTCAACTACAGAGGCATACCATCCTGATCTCTATTACTCTGTATCTTGTCCATACTTAGTCATTCTGACTAAGTTATTCTTCCGGGCCAAAAGTCCCTTTACCTGTCTTGACTCAAGAGCAAACTTAACAGTTTCCATAACATCCTTGTCTGTTATCAATCCTTGTTACCATCAATGACAACATTCTACCTTAACCATCAGAGAAGTGTCTCTTTCCAACATCTCTATGTCCAAAGGAGCCTTTCTTCACGCTACATATGTGCTTTTTGAAGAGTCAAAGGTGAAATTAGAAGTTCAACGTCCAAAATACCTTATTTTTATCAAAAATCTCATGCATGTTGGTATTGGAGGGATTTTCATTTTCAAAATAGGTCTATCATGGTTTTGAGTCAGTTGTGAGGTTGTCTTTCAAGTTGAGTTGAGGTTAGGTTTAGGTTAAGTATTGGTTAGGGTTATCTCTTTTGAGTTAGGTCTTTTCTTTGTGTTTCAACGCCTTCTCTAGGGTTTCTTTCTATTGTTTTGCAAGATCATGCATGAAGGAGGTGTTGTTATGAGATCATCATCTCAGCTTGGTGTTTACTTCATGAGAGAGTAGGAGACTATGCAAAGTTTCCAAAATTGAAAGATGCTCTGGAAGGTTAAGTATCTCAATGCATGATAGAGAGAACTATGAACATGGAGTAGATAAAGGAATGTGAGTATAAAGACAAAACCAAGATAGGTATCAGAAGTTACCAACATCATGAAGACCTGTACATTCGACATAGAGGAAGCCTCTTCTATGATTTGATGTGATCAGATGGGTACAACAAGAGTTTGTCAAAGGAGATAGTCATGAGGGATTGTTTTTTAAAGGTATGTTTTGTTTTGATTTTGAAGTAGAGACTAGCAACACAATGAAAGTTTGAGATCTCTATGTTTCCAAGCACCTAACAATCCAAGAGAGACAAGGATCTACACAGAAGAATGAGGATTTAAAAAACCTATACCAAATGCTTTACACAATTACAAAGCTCTGGTAGATGATAAGAAAATTGAGTAAACAATGTAGGTTTTGTATAAATGTCTGAGTAGACATTTTATGTCATGAGCCACTACTGACATTGAATCAGAGATAGAGATATAATGCAGTGGATAGGCTTATGAAAACCCACAGATACTATTTCATAGAAAATGAAGCAAGCATAGATCAAAAAGTCTATCAGAAGCCTATGTTATCAGTTATAATAAACTTGTCAGGGATCTAAGAAGCCTTTGTGGCTGTTGTTTAGTTTG
Organism: Cunninghamia lanceolata; assembly: GCA_027924645.1. Taxonomy (NCBI): domain Eukaryota; kingdom Viridiplantae; phylum Streptophyta; class Pinopsida; order Cupressales; family Cupressaceae; genus Cunninghamia; species Cunninghamia lanceolata. The sequence continues at coordinate 89,358 of BSBN01000397.1, forward strand.
ATAAAGCATGATAAGGGTTTACGTAAATTGTCTCATGTCTACATGTATATTTGGAGGTTCAATGAGCTTTATAATGGGCACAACCTCTAAGATAATTTAGGGTTTCTTGAGATTTTTTGGAGGCACTTTGAACCCTTTGAAAGGTGCAAAGGTTCAATAATATAAAAGGAAGGAGGAACATTACATGAAACCCTAAGTCTGTTAGCAGTCTAGAGCTCAGTATAACAGTTAAAGGCTTGTATTGCATCCATAAAGGTTGTAAAGATGTTAGGTCTTCTATTTGACATTCTACAGAAACCTATCATATACATGTTGCTTTGTGTGACCTCTTGAGAGAATTAGTAAGCCTTGAGAGTTCATCAAAGGGTTCTAAAAGATTTAGGGTTATCACTAGGAGTCTATCAAAGGTTACAAGAAATCTGCACAGTGATCTTAGGCATGTTAGAACATAGAAAAACAGTATCAAATTGGTTTGGGATCTGTCAGTATTCTGAGTCTGTCAAGGGTTAAAAGAACTTCTCAAAACCCTATGATCATTAGAGGACTTAGTGAACTAGTGCAAGAAAAGAGACAATCCACCATGCAGAGATATCTTGAAAACAATCCTAGGTATAAATCAAATGAGTAGAGGAAGTTAATATATCTTAACAATGAACATAGATGGAGTATGCAGAGACATAAGAGGATAGAGTCCAATGTCAAAAGTATACAGAGTTTCCTCATTATGCAAGTATGCAGAGAGGAGGAGATTTGACAAAGGGACAGTGAACAAGGTAGATTGAGATACAGTAAAACATTGACATGCAAGACATTCAAACTAGATCCTATGTATTAAATAGTCATTTTGTTGGTAAATCTGTTAATTAAAGAAATTGGACTCAAGTCATGTCAGTTTGGTGCATCACCTTAGGTAGTTGATAGTTTGCTTACGTCTTCTCCTCTAACATTTTCCCTTAGAAAGCAGTAGTAGTTAGCATTATTTTTAGGTGAAGTACCAAGGGAACCAACCCTCTCTAGAGGTTCTTTTCCATCATAGGTGACCCACAAACCTAGAAAAGTTCCCATGTTTCACTAGTAAGTTGAGTTGCACAACTTGGCAAGGGTGCATTATTCAATGGCAATAATATCCATCATGAAACATTTATCAAGGTATGCAACAAATTGCACTTCCACACCATTAACAACTCCTACAACATTGACTTCCCTAGAATCCATAGCATAAAATTTACCATAACACTTGGAAACCTTAAAGCCTAATTGATTCATGACCTCAAGTGGCATAATATTGCTTGAAGCTCCATAATCCAACATACAATTGTGGACCAACCACCCTTTTATCAACAAGGAGGTGAAAAATGGATCAACAATTGTTTGGCTACTCATCTAGATACTGCACCAAGGTAAACTTCATGTGCTTCTTGAGCATTGGCCTCAATAATTTCATTATCTTTGGAGTCACTCAAAGAATCTATAGGATGCTCCAATGTATTTGGGGCATTGATGTACAATGAGGCCCTTTATTTATGCTTAGGGATTCTAAGCAATTCTCTTACTGGTATTTGGACGTTGAGTTGGCTTAATGTGAGGACCATGTCAATACAAACATTCTGGCAAAGGAGTGGATAAAGGTACAATTATGTTATGAGTATTAGGGATAAAAGGCATTACCTAAGCACTAGTATTGACACCCTTTTCATGAATGACATTTCCAATTCCTTTAGTAGTACCTTACCCTTCATGTGATGCTTTCTTTGTCTATTTTTGCTTGCCACCCACCTCCATCAATTTAGGATTCTCAACATTGTTTATTGGTATGCTTGCATGCTTATTCTTTGGAACATACTTTTTTTGTATAACAATCTCTAATACATATAATCTTTTCTTTTGTATTGGCTTTTTTGTAGTTCTATTCACATTCTTCTCTGTAACATCCTTATTCCTACTCGCAGTGACCATTTTTGTTTTTCTTTATCTGTAGCTATATTCAATACTTTTAGTATAAATTTAGTTCCAGTAGAATTTCTAGCATTCACCTATCTACCTCTAATTTGATACTCACTTTGCATCTACATGACGATTACATCAGTAAGAGCCTTAATGTCTTTAATTGAAGGTTTTTCTCTTTTGTACCTTTGTTGCATGAGTTCCTTAAGATATTTGAAATCATGGTTTAGAAACTTATGCTAAACATGATAGCTATCATGGTCATATTAAAAGAATTCATCACATTCATATGTATCAAGTTGGTCCACATCAACATATTCATAATAAGTTCTGAGGTACCATCTTCATTGGGGAATTATTTCTCATTTAAAAGTGTAATTGCAACAACACACTTTACTAGATCATGAGGCAAATAGCATGCTTCACACCATAGTGAATCATCTTGGACATTCACATGTTCTTTCTTCAAGGGATCAGGGGTATCTTTGTCTTTGTGTCTTAGATGTCCTTTCCTAGGAATCATTTGTTTATCATTTTTGCCTTGATCTTTTAGACCAATTAGTATTGTAAGACCTATTATGCAACCTCTAGCCCTCATTGAAGTGAGTAACAACATTGTTAGATGGTAACCCTTTTTTATTTCTTGCAACCCTATAGGATAGATCCTTCATTGCTCCCTTCAACTTGCAAGGCTTGTCTTTAATTGTGAGAGGTTTACTTAAGGTACTTGTATCTGGCCTTAAAATCCTTACGTCAACTCTTTTGACATGTGTGCCCAATGCTCTTATATTACTTTCTATGTCAATTTCCATGGTATAAGATAATCTTAGAGTTTGAAGGTTCTTGTCACAAAGGAAACATCCAAGTTTAGCATCAAATGCTCCACAATAGAGAACCAGGCACATTGATTTATTGGGCCTCAAATTGAGAGGCACCTTTCTCATTGTCATAACAAATCCACTATTGAACTCAACAATAGTCTTATTCATACCCTTTTTGATAGTTAACTCATGAATTGCAAACTTAAGGTCAATTCTATCCCCATATTGTAATTTGAAAACCCTCATAAATTCCTCCCATGAGTCTATGCAACTGTTTGGAAGGCTTCTATACCATTCTTTTGCACTCTCTTCCAATTACTATTCAAACAACTTTGGTATAACATCTTCATCTTCATCTTCAATTTCATATTCATCAATAACATTGATGAAGTGCCTAAGGTGTTCTTCCCCAATGACAACATTATTACCCTACAATTTTGGCACCTTACTCCTAATTTCATTTGGTATCTAATTGAGATAATTAGGGATACCATAATATTCCAGCTACATACATCTTTCTATTCCTAAGGGATGTCTAGGTGGTGGGAGTCTATGAGCTTGTCTTTGATGATGGGCTCACATTTGGTTGATTATTTAGTTGTTAGTTATGTTGTTGATTTGCTACTGGTTGATTAGGAACATTATGAACATGATGTTCATTATACTATCGAGCATTATGGGTAGGCTAAGCTTGCTACAAGTCAATTTGAGCTTGAAGTTTCCACTATCTTTGCTTTAGGTGGTCAAGTAAATCTAGTCTTTGATTAATTTCTCTTTCTATAAGATCATTTTCTGATTGTATGGTTGCATTAGCATCATGGAATGCAGGGTCTTGCTCATGTTTAGTTTTATGTGTAAAGATAGTAGAAATAGGGTGTGAGCCCATTCTTGAGGTTCTTACATGTGGAGTATTGGGTAGATTCATATCTTCAATATGTGTCTCATAAGATATATTTCTATTTCTTCCACGTATTCATTGCATTTCATGGCATACCATAGTCATGTCTATGAGTTCTCCTACCAGTTCTAATTATTTTATTACTTGAGTCATTTGAAGTATACAATATTAATCTTTCACATCAACAAACGTGTTATCTCTACCAGAAGGACCAACATCATTTCTCTGAGGAAAAATTTTGGTAGACATACTTGTGTTTTTAACTTTCCAGGCCTTACATTGTCTTCCTACTTGTGTTTCCACACCTTCAAATTCTTGGAAATCATTTGAATGCCTTCCTCTTTCCATTTTCAATTCTTCAATTTGATTTGTGGATGGATTTAGTTGAACAAAGTCACCACTCTTCACTTGGGAAGAGACAAACTTTCCTTTATTAATAGAGGTTTTCAAGATAATAACCAAGAATATATCTCCTTGGCAACGACACCATTATGTTGGTGCTCAAAGTTGTAGGTTCCCAAATCCCTAAATTCAAGCCTTTCCTGAGTGCCAGAGGTGCTAATCTCATGTTAAAATACCTTCAACTTATGATTAGGTAGGGACAAAAATGGACCAATTTGATAAGGTGGGTAATGTTGGTTCCCAAAATAACTAATCCAAAACCCTACAATATTTACTAATCTCCTAGGCTAGGAGTGTCATCAAGGGGACAGGAAAGGGGCTCAACAATAGGATAAGGATGATTGAGGGCCAATTGTTAGGAGTGGGTAATCTCCTCTTCTTTTCCAGCTCAGATAAACTGAGGGTGTTCCTAGAGGTATCCCTCAACAAGGATTGACTACAACATAAAATTCACGAAATAATCAACACAACAATAGGACCCAGATGGTAGTTTTGACCCCAAAGGTTGTCATTGAATCAAAATCTAACCTACTGCTTGATTAGCCTCTTATGAAGTTGATAAAGGCATCTCTATAGCAATACAAGATGCAAGAATGCATATTTGGTTCAATAAGATTGAAGCTTGACAAGTTTAGAAAAGATGCACCCTGGTTAAAATGTAAAACCAAATAATGCATGCAGTTTAATACCTATCTCTATTCCACAATTGAATGGTTTTTGTTCATTTTGAGAAGTGTGGGTGATTCATAAATTACCAAACTGGTGCCTATCTAATGGGCTATAGGGTCATCAGTTTATCAAAGGTAAACATCAATATAGGAACGTATGAATTCCTTTCTGAAAACTTGGATACTTAAAAAATGATATCAAGCAATGAATATACTTAGTTATCCCTTGCTATACTACATTCTTCCACATGTAATTTAGAAACAATTGCCACCAAGCACGTAGTGTTTTAAAAAAATTCATATTCATCAAATCATCTATTACATTCATACCACTAATCATGGTAAGAGGAACCCTAGGGACTCCCTAAAGAAATACAAATAACAATGGAGAAGTTCACATTTGATATCAAATTATACCTTCATAATCTTCATATATTTCATATTGTTTCACCCTGAAGAACTGGACCTGGCTTTGATTGAAACCCTAGAATGTTCATGCACTTTTGGCACTTGGAAAACTACAAAAAATCCCTCCAAAGTACATCTCATTTCATGTATATTGTTTAGTATGGAAAAGGGGATGACAGTACATGTAAGCTAGTTTTTGTGTACACTAGACCGAACCCTCTTTCACTACAACTTTCAAGGACCAGATTGAGCTAAATCACAACCAAGAAGAAGGTGGACTTAGCTAAAAATATTATGCTCCTGTTTGTTAAGGAAAGATGTGATTCAACCAAGATTTTTATCAAACCCTAGGTTAAGAATGAGTAAAACCCTAATTGTGAGTTAATCATCATCTGAAAGTACCAAGATGATCAGTGAGATATCGTAACCTATTCCATGGAAGATGAAATGTCAGAGGACTCTGGGCAAGCACCCAAGTCCTAAAGTTCTAGATCTTTGAAAATTTAAAATTGGAAAGATGTTACAGAAGGTGTCCAGATGCTAGTTTTGGTGTCTATTTTAGCAGGAGGATGTTGGGGCAGGTGCCCAAGTCTTCTACAGAGGAATTTCCACAATCTATTTTTGTATCTTGAAACTCTATCCCTTGCTCAACCTCCCTATACCTTCACTTATTCAGTCCTCGCACCCGTAGCCTGCACACAAGAAGAAAAGGGGTTTGGGGGTTGTGGTGTTTAGGGATTTGCCTCAGTCAAATCCCAGGTTAGTATTCAAGCTTTCCCAATACCATTGTTAGAGAGAGAGAGAGAGTGCACCTTTGTAGGGAAGAGGCTACGTATAATCCAAATGATGATGAAATGGTTCAAACAATGATGATGTCACCTTGGAGGTGAAGTCCTTACGAGGATGAAGATTCTTCAACTCATAAGGATGTTGATGATGATTCCAAATCTATAACAATAACACAATGAATGCTTTGAATACTCTTTGCTCAATATCATAACCTTGCTATCATCAACTTACTTCAAAACAAATTCAAACACTCACTTATATATGCTTTCCCGTTAAACATTCACAAATTAATTGAAAGAGCCGACAAGGAGATACCCATTTAAAGATCCTTTGCTAACATGAATTAAATTATGCCCCGACCAATTAGGGAGGACTTGGGCGCGGGTGCCCAAGTCCCAAGGAACCTTTTTGGTCTAGGATAAGGCATTGAATGGGTCCCTAGTTCCCATTTGACATGGGTTTCAGGGGATTCCTCATCAGGATGAATATTTTGCATGTATCATGTTAACACTGGGACCTTGGAGCTTGTTGTTCTCAAAATCAGCTACGCTCATTTTTGTAGACAACCCCCCATGAAACTTGTCCATTTCGTGACCTACACTCTAAGTTCGCAGATTGAGACAAGATTCTCTTAGTCTCGTGCAAAGTCACTTGACGCCCTAAATCCATTTGCAACCTGTCCTCAAATCGACTCCTCGATATTTGTGTGGATCAGTTAAGTTGTAAACTGATAAAGATCATCAATTTTTAGTCATTTTAAGGTGTTAGTATTTTTTTTGTTGACATGTAAAAGTGACATTTTTTGCCACTATTACATGTTTGAAGTCTTTGTTTTGGCATGTGGGAGAGGTGTTTTCAACTGCTCATACATGTTGAGGTTATTTTAAGCCTTGTGTCAAAGCAGTGAAATCACCCGCCCGTGCATGCTACCCCGCATGTAGGAGCTACGATTTTTACCGCCGACGCATCTTTAAACCTACACCAGCTAACTCGTGTGTCATAAATGCGTATCTAGGTTTGGGATTTAAGTTGTTTTAAGTTGTTTTTTAAACCTTTTTGTTTGGTATTTTTCTTTTATTGTTATTTGCACTCGATCCAACACCACGGAGGTAAGTCTGAAGGAAATCACTGCATTTTGGATCTATCATTGCCGTTTCTTCCTTCTAGTAAGTTCGTCATCCCATTGTTTTGAAGTTCTTTCTTTCATTTTGTATTTTCGATTATACTCAGCTACGTTTCTATTTAAATTGCTTTGTGGGATAGGGTTTCTTGTTTCTCTTGCTGTTGTCTCTCGTAATAACCTGGGGTTTGAATCATTTTATAAGTATTTTCATTTGTGAATGAGCGGCGGTTAAATCTTGCCAAACCTTCAAATCCCAAATGTAAACCCTAGTATCACTAACATGCGACGTCAGCATTTTTTGCCGCTTTACCAAGTCCACTTGGTATGAAATGTGCCGTGTTTAAACCCTTCAGAAGTTCATCCATCACCAAGTGTATGAGCGGTGTTTCTCGCCGCCTTTGCACAAATTGAGGTATTCCACTTGTATAAGCGGCGAAATCACCCGACCAAGCAATTGAAGTTTCCACTCCTCTGCAATGTCAGCGTTTCTCGCCGCCTTGACACATGAAGTTGTAATCTCCTTATTACTTGCAATAGCGGCAAAATCTCCCGCTCTGAGATACACATCATTCAAGCGACTACATGCAAAGGTGGTGTTTTTTGCCACTCATGCATGTTAACCAATGATCTTCCCAAACCCATGCATAAGCCGTAAAAACACCCGCCTTTACACAGGAAAATACTTCCAACATGCAGGAGCAGTCATTTTGACCGCTCATGCATGTTTTCTTGTATTTTTTCCCAACATTGGAAAAATTCATTTTTCAAAGCTTGCTAGCCCGCTTTCACCTTCACCTTGATTTGCGCACACTCAAGCCCTTCGACGCGTGTTTTCCTGTCCATGATTATCGAATCGCAGTTATCCTAGTTTAGAAAATTTTTCCCCTGACTGTGAGATCATGGCCTTTTGCAGTTCTCAACCAGCGTTTGTGGTGAGTTTCAAACTCAAAGTTTTCTTCAAGAAGCTCATGTCAGAACCATCTCTATCCAAGGCTAAAATCATGAAGTACAAGTACTAGGGTGTCTTCCCGGTGATAGCAGTACAATCAAACATTGAGGAAATCAGAGAACACAACAAAACCAGATGCATGCGAGATGGCGGCTGTCCAAGCTATGTACCAGAACTTTCTAAAGAAAAATGGCGGAGGAAATTAGTGCCTTAGTTTATTTTTCCTGTATATGATATGTAATTTGAATTTTGTTTTGGACATTTTCACATGTAATTTTCCAAAATGAAATTACATGTGAAACAAGAGAAGTCTCAAGTCAAATAGGACTCTTTTGTTGAATAAGTCAAAGTAGTTAGATTTTTCCTATTTTTGCTCTAGGCCTCTCCCTATAAATAAAGAGGGCCTCTATTGTAAATATCATCTTTAATCTTATGTAACAAAGTGCTGCCCAAATTGAGACTCAATTTTGAGACTTTGTGTTCAAATTGTATGATCAATTCCAATCAATAAAGAAGGCGAGTTTTGATATCAAACTTTGTGTTGAATCGAATTTGTATGAGTGAGGATGTACATATGGCATGCTTGTTGATTTCTCTTGTTGATTGATTGGATAAAGTGGTGCTTGGTTATTACGATTGGAGGGCATTCAAGATAAGTTATATAAACTTTGTGTTATATTATTTCCTTGAATCTATGTATGTTGAAAGCATTTCTTGGTGAAGGATTATAAAGACTTTGAGCTTGTAGTTGTTCACTATGTATATGAATCGTGTTGAGAACTTGTAGACTTTGTGCTATGATTTTCAATCACATTCGAGCGAATCAGTGGTGTTGTTAGTTGACAGACTTTGTGCTCCAACTGGTGATATGGTTACTTTTAAAATCTTTCTGGGGATAATTTGAAGACTTTGTACTTGAGATTATTCACTTGGTTCGTGAATATTTTTTTGAAGTAAGTTGAAAGACTTTGTGCTTCAACTTACAAGAATATTGTTGATTATTGTTTTATTGAATATTACCGTGAAACATTGTAAACATCTTTTCTGAAAGAAGAGAAAAGGATGAATGCACATTGCAGCTTTCCACATTGCATGTGGTTTTCTCAGAGTTGAGTATGAAGATGTTTCTATGAGACTGTTTGTAGAAACACTCCAAGGTGTTGCAGCTGATTGGTTCTTTCACCTTGCACCTGGAACTATCACTGGATGGAATACACTTTGAACTCAGTTTGAAGCCAGATTCAAGTCAGCAGAAGATGCTTATGCATTGTTGGCCCAAATTACTCAAATGAAAAAGGAACCACATGAGTCCATGCGTGAGTTTGTGGCAAAGTTTAATAAGCTAAAGAACAGGATCCCAACTGTTGCTCAACCTACAGTTGAGAACCTTAAATGCTTCTTCATCAATTCACAATTGCCAGAAGTAAGTTTTCTTTTACGAAGAGCAGCACCAGCTGATCTTGCAATTGCTCAAAGTTTGGCAGTTGAAGTGGAGGATGATTTGATCTTAGCGGGAAAGATGAAGAAGGATTCTATTGGGTCTAATGAGCAGCCCTTTTTGGCTTTATCTTCTACAAACACTATGGATCCTATAGTGCAAAAATTGGCTAATGAGTTGTTGGCTCTGAAAGAACAGGTATCACAGAATTTGTCCATTCCCTTCTATAAGGACATACCAAGGGGAATTTCTTTAAATGCTCCGAGTTACCAAGGCAATGTTTCAAGGGATTAGAATCAAAACAGGCTTCCTCTACAACAAGGAATACTTGCTTTGGAAGCACCACCTATGGATGCAGCAATCTTCTATTATGAATCGGAGCAAAACAATCTTCTTCAATCAGAATATGATCAAGGAGAAGATGTTGCTAATCTTTTCATGGAAGGTGAAGAGCAGTTAGCTGGCGACTCTACCACCAGGTTCTTGAACTTGGAAGGTGAAATGAAACAAGAAGAAGATGCTTTTGATGAATCTTATGCCGTTCTTACATGGTCACAGAATCAATTTAATCATCAATATGTGGCTGGTGACAACCAAGTAAGTACATCAGATCTTCCTACTTCATCCCTTGTTCCTAAGACCGGTACCCCCAATGAAAAACCTCAAAATGAGAGTTTTTCGTCTTTTGTAACAAATCCATATCAGCTTGTTGATATCATAGATCATGCTGAGGAGACAAAGATTCAAATGTCTGAGGCAAGAATACCTGTTAAGGGTATTATGTAGGAGTTTCATCTTGAAAGGGAGGCCACATACACAGTGATAAAATCTAAGGATCCACAAGTTCAGATTCTTTTTGAATATTCCGATATGGGTACTTATTTCTTGATTTCTAATGAGGATCCTGAGTTATTGGATATTGTTTCAAATGGAGGTCTAGAAATAGAGGGATCATTCTTTTCAAGCGAAGGGATTTTGCAGCTGAAAGGAAAAGGCATTTCCAAAGGATTGGTTTCTTCAAAGAAACTTTTTATGAAGCCTAATTGCTTTGTCAAACGGCGATGACAGTTGGGACCAAATTCATCAGCGTCAGTTGGGCAATTCAATCTGGATGCAGAAGAAGATCCTAGAATGACAAACACGGGGAAGTGTTACTCTTTCAACAATAAAAGAAAAAGAAGTGGAACATCTTTTCTATTGCCTCATAGCAGACATCATCTGAAGCTTTTCTCAAAGTGAAGTGATAGATAAGTTTTCATATTTTTGTACAGTTTTTTGTGTCCTTTTCATTTTAATCTTTTTGTGTTTTTTATTAGTCTTTTGTGTCTTTTTCTTTTCAGCTTGACTCTATAGCCCAATGGCATGGATGAAGGCACTTAGAGGCTGGATTCTACTCCCTTCAATCATTTCAAAGTTTGATTGAAGGAAGTTCCCCAGTTAGAGCCAGTTGTTGTTCTCAAAATTAGCTACGCTCATTTTTGTAGACAACCCCCCACGAAACTTGTCCGTTTCGTGACCTACACTCTAAGTTCACAGATTGAGACAAGATTCTCTTAGTCTCGCATGAAGTCGCTTGATGCCCTAAATTCGTTTGCAACCTGTCCTCAAATCGACTCCTTGATATTTGTGTGGATCGGTTAAGTTGTAAATTGATAAAGATTGTCAATTTTTAGTCATTTTTAGGTGTTAGTATTTTTTTTGTTGACATGTAAAAGCGGTGTTTTCGCCGCTATTACATGTTTGAAGTCCTTGTTTTAGCATGTGGTAGCGGTGTTTTCAACCGCTTATACATGTTGAGGTTATTTTAAGCCTTGTGTCAAAGCGGTGAAATCACCCGCCCGTGCATGCTTCCCCACGTGTAGGAGCGGCGATTTTTACTGCCAACGCATCTTTAAACCTACATCAGCTAACTCGTGTGTCATAAATGCGTATCTAGGTTTTGGATTTAGGTTGTTTTAAGTTGTTTTTTAAACCTTTTTGTTTGGTATTTTTCTTTTATTGTTATTTGCACTCGATCCAACACCACGAAGGTAAGTCTGAAGGAAATCACCCCATTTTAGATCTATCATTGGCGTTTCTTCCTTCTAGTAAGTTCGTCATCCCATTGTTTTGAAGTTCTTTCTTTCATTTTGTAATTTTTATTATACTCAGCTACGTTTCTATTTAAATTGCTTTGTGGGATAGGGTTTCTTGTTTCTCTTGTTGTTGTCTCTCGTAATAACTTGGGGTTTGAATCGTTTTATAAGTATTTTCATTTGTGAATGAGCGGCGGTTAAATCTCACTGAACCTTCAAATCCCAAATGTAAACCCTAGTATCACTAACATGCGATGTCGGCATTTTTCGCCGCTTTACCAAGTCCACTTGGTATGAAACGTGCCGTGTTTAAAGCCTTCAAAAGTTTGTCCATCACTAGGGGTATGGGCAGTGTTTCCCACCGCCTTTGCACAGATTGAGGTATTCCACTTGTATAAGCAGTGAAATCACCCACCCAAGCAGTTGAAATTTCCACTCCTCTGCAGTGTCGGCATTTCTCACCGCCTTGACACATGAAGTTGTAATCTCCTTATTACTTGCAATAGCGGCGAAATCTCTCGCTCCGACATACACATCATTCAAGTGACTACATGCAAAGGTGGTGTTTTTTGCTGCTTATGCATGTTAACCAATGATCTTCCCAAACCCATGCATAAGCGGCAAAAACACCCGCCTTTACACAAGAAAATACTTCCAACATGCAGGAGCGGTCATTTTGACCGCTCATGCATGTTTTCTTGTATTTTTCCCAACATTGGAAAAAATCATTTTTCAAAGCCTGCTAGCCCACATTTGCCTTCACCTTGATTTACGCACACTTAAGCCCTTCAACACGTGTTTTCTTGTCCATGATCATCGATTCACAGTTATCCCAGTTTATCCAATTTTTCCCCTGACTGCGAGATCATGGCTTTTTGCAGTTCTCAACCAGCATTCATGGTGAGTTTCAAACTCAAAGTTTTCTTCAAGAAGCTCATGTCAGAACCATCTCCATCCAAGGCTAAAATCATGAAGTATAAGTACTAGGGTGTCTTCCCGGTGACAACAGTACAATCAAACATTGATGAAATTAGAGAACACAACAAAACCAGATGCATGTGAGATGGTGGCTGTCCAAGCTATGTACCAGAACTTTCTAAAGAAAAATGGTAGAGGAAATTAGTGCCTTAGTTTATTTTTCCTGTATATGATATGTAATTTGAATTTTGTTTTAGAGATTTTCACATGTAATTTTCCAAAATGAAATTACATGTGAAAAAAGAGAAGTCTCAAGTCAAATAGGACTCTTTTGTTGAATAAGTCAAAGTAGTTAGATTTTTCCTATTTTTGCTCTAGGCCTCTCCCTATAAATAAAGAGGGCCTCTATTGTAAATATCATCTTTAATCTTATGTAACAAAGTGCTGCCCAAATTGAGACTCAACTTTGAGACTTTGTGTTCAAATTGTATGATCAATTCCAATCAATAAAGAAGGCGAGTTTTGATATCAAACTTTGTGTTGAATCGAATTTGTATGAGTGAGAATGTACATATGGCATTCTTTTTGATTTCTCTTGTTGATTGATTGGATAAAGTGGTGCTTGGTTATTATGATTGGAGGGCGTTCAAGATAAGTTATATAAACTTTGTGTTATATTATTTCCATGAATCTATGTATGTTGAAAGCGTTTCTTGGTGAAGGATTATAAAGACTTTGAGCTTGTAGTTGTTCACTGTGTATATGAATCATGTTGAGAACTTGTAGACTTTGTGCTATGATTTTCAATCACATTCGCATGGATCAGTGGTGTTGTTAGTTGACAGACTTTGTGCTCCAACTGGTGATACAGTTACTTTTAAAATCTTTCTGGGGATAATTTGAAGACTTTGTACTTGAGATTATTCGCTTGGTTCGTGAATCTTTTTTGAAGTAAGTTGAAAGACTTTGTGCTTCAACTTACAAGAATATTATTGATTATTGTTTTATTGAATATTACCGTGAAACATTGTAAACATATTTTCTGAAAGAAGAGAAAAGGATGAATGTAACACACCCCAAAGCTAGTATTTAGTGTAAATAAGTTTGTAATAGTTAAAAGGGAACCTCCCCTTGCTAAGAGGAGAGATTTATCTCATCATACTGTGGTTGATATAACCATTTTGTTGTTAGTTAGCTAAACGACAAAATATTCACCCAACAGAGCTAAACTAGGAGGTAAAAAGGCATGTGTCCACTTTTTACTCCATAACATTTAGCCCCCACTTTAATGTGTGTATGATATTACAATCCATACATGCATTAAAGTATGGTTAAAGAATATTAAACACATCAAACACAAGAATGAAGACACACCCTAAGTTTGGAAGACTATTTCTAGCCCCTAGACTTGGGCAAACATAAGAAAACACTTAATGGTCACATAAGACACAATGAATACAATAAGGAAGCACACAATACATGAAGAAGATAGGACGACATGCGTACAGTCACAAGTCACAGAGAAGACATGAAGAGAAGACATGATTAAGCAATTATTCATATATATAATCTAAACTAAGCAAACACACAACGTGAGGGGAGCTCATCACTACACATCTTTAGACCACACAAAAAACACACAAAACACATACAACATGGGGGGAGCTCATCACTACATATCTTTATACCACGCCAACAACACGTAAGACATGCAAGGAAGACACATAAAATACATGGAAGACACACAGAATACACGAGCGTCGTATAGTATGTCGTCGACACACCATACATCTTATACACGGTAAACATGGGTGATAGGAAGGAGTTTGTTGCTGCACTCCACTATCTAAGGCACACCAAACACACTTGATGGTTGATCTATGCTACCACAACTATCAAAGATACACTTAAGGGTGAATGACTCAAGATCCAACCCCACCTCGTGATGAGGACTTTGTTTAAAAAGATGTGCACTAGCTCAAGAGATACACCATCCCACCTTCTACAGAAGGGATTTCAAAATGCAACCCCACCCACATCACGGAGATGTCTTACAGTAAGAAGGAAGTATGTGCTCAAAGTATACAACCCCACTCGCATCATGGAGATGCCTTACAATGAAAAGGAAGTATATGTAACATGATAAAATACACAACCCCACCTACATCATAGAGATATCTTACAGTGAAAAGGAAGTGTATGCAAACATGCAAGTTGTCAATGTAAAAAGTAATCAAACAATTACCATGATATATGCCCCCACCTTAAAGTGATTGATCCTACTTTCTGATATCAGGCATATTTAAGGTAAAGTGAAAACACATGAGGGAACACGAGCTTTCGCAAAGCCCCTGCCCCAAAGTGACATGTGCTATGATTGCCAAATGTTCACACAAACACATCGATATCATTTGCTAACATGATCAACAATATACAAGCTTTGGTTAGAAAATCTTACTCTAAGATAACAACCAAATCAATTCATGAAAGTTATATAGAAATCATATCACATAATAGACCAAGGCTACACTTGCAGGTTTTGAGTTTATACTGTAGGTATCTCAGAACTAAGTATAGCTACAAGGTGAGATACAAAACAATCCAAAGTGCATTGAAGCAGATTTAGAGTATTGCAAAGGTTTGTTACAACAAATTTCACAACACAAATCACAACATGGAGTGATTCTACTAGTCAAGCATTAGTAATATATATCAACCCCATCTTCATATATGGACTAGGTCCATTTTTGCTTTCTTGTTGAGGGACACACGGTACTTATCAGTATTTATTTGTTTTCATCATCTACTGACTAGTAGAGCCACTAAAGAATTGAAACAGTAAAATGAGAGGGGAGACAAAAGTGACTTAGGTTCATAAAGTGGGAAGATGTCCCCAAGACATCTTCCACAACATTATGCCCCCAAGGCACAACACACAACAATAAAATAGAGGGGAGGAATAGAAGAATAGAGAGACAAATAGAAGAATGGTCACAACAGAGGTGGTCTCCTTGTATCCTTTACCTTACAATAGTATTAAGGGTCATCCAAAGAGACCTAAACAACATGTAACACAACACGGGGGAACACGACACAACACAACAAAGTATAACTGTATTTATTTTAAGAGGATGCTAAACTTGCGAGTATCTTAGAGAGGTGCTCCATCAAGTGTGGTAAAATGTGTGAGGAACTCATACCTGATTGATGTTTATTTCCAGAATGGCCTTGCGGTGCTTGCTTCTCAAGACCCTGTATGTTTGAAATCTTTTGTTGCTTACGGGGAGGGGAATCATTGCCTTTTCCCACCGATGATTCATGCCTTGTTCTTTTCCTTTCTTTTTCTTTCTTATTCTTTCTTATTCTTTCTTATTCTACTTTACATGATTAATGAGCCTTTCACGATGAAATGGAATGTTTTCCATCGGCACCACTTTCTCTTGGTTCGAGTGATTACATATAGGTTGCACCATCTACAAATCCTATGCATTTTGGTTATCTCCCGATACATAAAGGGATAACAGAGGAGGAATCTTAGAATAGATACCTTTTCCTCATGGGTGAGGTTAATCTTCATTTGTTTCCTTATCCACTTCTATCATACCAACTATTTCATCATAGTCGAGATAATCATCTTCAAGCTCTATTGTATTTTGTTCCACCATATTATTGTTACTACAGTTAGGTAAAGGATCAGTGAATATTTGTAGATTTTGGTTCGGAGGTGCTATAGAATTATTTTCATTGTCAACTTGTATCACATTAGAATCGATGAGGTCTTGAATTTCATGTTTAAGATGCATACATCTTTCGGTATCATGTCCCAACGAGCGGTGATAGTGACAATAAACATTAATATTGAATGAAGGTCATTGCGGCTTACTACTATCAAAAGGACAAGTAGACGGAAGCTTCAAGAGATTGTTGTTCACTACTTGAGTCATTATCGAATGGAGAGAATCTGATAATAGAGTAAATTGTCTCTGTTCCTGTCTAAATTGAAATGGTGCCCGAGTAGGCCTTGTAATAGCAGACACTTGTGAATGTAAATTGTGTGACTATTGCCCATTGATCTTGATGAAATTCTTGTTATTCTTCTTGTAATATATTTTGAGATGAGTCAGCTACGAATTGACCAACAAGAGTTGATGAGGTATGATACTAACTAGCTGAAAGTAGGTAATATTGGAGAGATATGCATAGGTGTTGGAAAGAACTATACTTCATCAAAAGTATTTTATCACATATGTTCGGTCGTAGATTCGTAATGAATACCTTTTGAAGATCCTCATCTTTAATCAGATATTGTATTTGTGCAATGAGAGCTTGGTATCAACTGATGAACTCTATTAATTTCTCTTTTGGACCTTGTTTACAACGAACCAAATCAATCAATGAGATGGTAGGTCCAATGTTTGCTTGGAAGTGTTGCAAGAATTGGTCAACTAGTTGTGGGAAAGAATTTATTGAATTAGGAGGTAGAGATCAAAACCATTCCAAGGTGGTATCTTTGAGAGATTGAGGAAAGAGTTTTGCTAACAATGCCTCATCAAAGAAGAAATCACTACACATCGCTGTGAATGCTGCCACATGAGTATTAGGATCACCTTTACAACTGTACTTTTCAAAGTGAGGAGTCTCAAATTTGTTGGGCATTTGAGCTCTTAGAATGGAATAAGATAAAGGACTGCGAGCTTGATATGTTGGTAAAGTAGGTTGAGAAGAAGCATTAGTCAAGATGGTCACTTTTTTATGTAAGGAAGACATACTCTACAAAAGTTGATTTAAGAGAGCATCATTGGGTGAAGTGGTTTGTGGATATGAGAGAGGTGCATTTGATGCTGCAGTCGTGAAAGTGAAAGGTAGTTGATAATGAGTGGAGGTGATGGGTGGTTGAAAATAAGTATGCATGGGTATAGAGACATAAGGTGCTGAATTTTGATAATTAAATGCAACAACTTTGTAATTGTTTCTAGTAGATGTTCCCATAGTAGTGGTAGTATTACTACAAGCATGTAGATTGGTGGTGAGAATTGATGATGTAAAAGTAGATATTCTAGTAGTCAGTATGGGTGCCAATACTTGTGAGTTTATATATGCCGGTGATGACACATTTTCAATAATATTTGTATGGCTAACTGTTGCCATAATTTTATGTTCCACTATGTGAGATAATCCATGGAGCATGTCAACACCTTCTTGTCCTTCTTGTAATATTCCTCTTATCCCCTCAACAATAGGTACCATTTCTTGAGCTAGATGTGCACGTTCTACAATTTATTGAAATTCAGCTAGTTGTGTGTCCAATTTCATAATTTGTTCATCAGGCACATGTGTAACTACATCAATCACATATTCAACATCATCAAAATTTTGTTCTTCAGTCATGGTAGTATTTATGATATCTTGCAAAGATGTTGATTATGTTGAAAGTAAGGAATATTGAGAGGGGGGTGAATCAGTATTCCACAAAACCACTTGTTAACTTGTTTATTAATCCAATTTCCAAAATTAATAACATGAAAGTAGAACAAGCATAAGAACAGCAACCATAAAGACATAACACATAGACACTGGGATTTCTACATGGAAAACCCCAAAAAAGGAAAAACCACAGTAAGTGTTAGCTCACAATATATTATAATAGCTCAATACCAAATTACAAGAAGGCTCACTGCTCAAAGAAATGCTCACTAGAGATGGACTCACTATCCACTGAAGAAGAAGAAGAAGATAGAAAGAGAAATGGCTCACTGCCAAATATGAACTACTACAAGTGCATCTACAGCATGCTGAAGTACAATTCCTTTGATCTCTCAATATACTGACTCAAAGCTCTTCATTATTCTACCCTACTTCTCAACTCTTCTACATATACATTTGCTTTATGCCCTTGTTTTCTTATTTTGCTCTGTATTCTACTTATATCTTCTCACACTTTAAATTCACATACTTTTCCATACTGCACAACCCCCAACATTGTAATCGATCAAGTATTTATATCCGTAACAAGATTTATTTCATGATCAGGTCGGCAAGCCAGACATGAAGCATGTACACATTGTATATTACCTTGTCGGCTTGATCAAGTGTATAAATAGTAATGTAGACCCAAACAATCATTGAATAATCTTCATACAAGTCAGGACCAAGCATACAACCACTTAGATTTATTATTCAAACAATATACCTTCTCAGCATAAAGATCTAACTGCCTGTTGGCTTGTCTCTTAAGAACATGTTTGACACAATTCATCTGTCACATCAAAAACTCTCATTGCGGACCATAGGAGAATCAAGGGTTCATAACCAACATTCATTCTTGACCTCTTAGCATACCTCTAGAACCGCAAGATAAAATATGCAACTGTGGAGAAATGTGGACCCGTATTCTGAGGCACTGTGCACTATTCCTGACTTAACTGTGTTCATCCAGACTTAGACCAATCACTACTTAACTTCTGGAAGTTTTTAGGACTTGTAATCTTGAACATAGTACCTCCAAGAAATCCTAAATAACATACCTAAACCGCATACCTTGACCATCAACTGTGGAGGAATAGCACTTGAGTCTTTGCTACTAACTTTGTGTCTGGACCAGAGACTTGTATGCAAGCTATTCCAAGTTAAGTTCCCAATCATCCTTAGCTCCATCATGCCCTGTTTTCCTTGTTTCCATCAATGACAACATTACCCAATCAGCAGTGTCTCTTGACTATGTTGCCAACAGATTCACCTTTTGTAAAGTAGGTGTGCAATGGGTTTTCTGATGTTTGCATATCGTCGCTATTGAAAGCACTAGAACCCATTAGTCTACAACTTCTCCTTACAAAGATGTTTCAAGTAGGGAAGTGGGTTATACAACTCATGTAAAGTCCTATAACACTCAATGCACAAACTAATAGAATGATTCCAAGGATTAAGGTAGTTATGATTGTTGAAATACACAATGTGTAATTACAAACATTGAAATTTTAAATGCAAGGATATCAAATGAAGCAACACTTCAATTGAAACTCAGATTTGAATGAATGTTTATGATAGCAGAAAAATCTAAAAAAATATTTTGGCTACAAACCCTAGCTTTGCAAGTGACTAGGTTATAGGAAAAAATTCAAGTTTTCTACAAAACCCTAGCAAATGAGTTATTCAAATGTAAGATATGATATGATAAAATGACAAATTGTTGTAATTTAGATCATATCTAATGTATAAGTTAGAATTTCAAATGTTTTCAATGATATGCAATGAAATAGTGCAAAACCATACCTTTATGCAAGCCTACAATGCTTATTTTTTCAATTTTTTCAAGTTTATGCAAGATTTTTCAAAGTAGAATGATAAGCTTGTTATGAATTAATTCAAGATCTAATTTAAACACTCAACAATATGCAAATTTCCACTACTATGTGTTCACCAAAATGTTTAGTATGAAAAAGGGGATGAGCATATGTAAGCTAGTTTTAGTGTACACTAGACCAAACCCTCTTTCACTACAACATTCTAGGACAAGATTGAGTTAAATCACAACCAAGAATAAGGTGGAATCAACTAAAACTCTTGTGCTCTTGTTTCTTAAGGAAATATGTGATTCAACCAAACTTTTTATCAAACTCTAAGTTAAGAATAAGTAAAACCCTAATTGTGAGATAATCAACTTATAACAAACAAACAACAATAGAAACTTAAGATATGAAAGTACCAAGATGATCAATGAGATGTCTTAACCTATTCCACGGAAGCTGAAATATTGGAGGACTTCAGGGTGGGCACCGAAGTCCTGAAAGTCTTGATCTCTAAAAAACTTAGAACTGGAAAGATGTTACAGAAGGTGTCTAGATACCAGTTCCAGTGTCTATTTTAGTAGGAGGACACCGAGGCGGGAACCCAAGTCTTCTGCAGAGGAACTTTCACAAGCTATTTTTGGATCTTGAAACTTTATCCCTTTCTCAACCTCCCTATACCTTCACTTCTTCAGTCCTCACACCTCTATCCTACACACAAGAAGAAAAGGGGTTTGGGGGTTATGGTGTTTAGGGATTTGCCTCAGTCAAATCTCGGGTTAGCATTCAAGCTCTCCCAATACTGTTGTTAGAGAGAGAGTGTGCCCTTGTAGGGTAGAGGCTAAAGATAATCTGAATGATGATGAAATGGTTCAAACAATGATGATGTCACCTTGGAGGTGAAGTCCTTAGGAGGATGAAGATTCTTCAACTCATAAGAATGTTGATGATGATTCCAAATCTGCAACAAAGACACAATACCAACACAAATCTACAACAATAACACAATGAGTGCTTTGAATGCTCTTTGCTCAATATCATAACCTTTCTATCATCAACTTACTTCAAAATGAATTCAAACACTCACTTATATATGCTTTCCCATTAAACATTCATAAATTAATTGAAAGAGCCGACAAGGAGATACCCATTTAAAGGTCCTATGCCAACATGAATTAAATTCTACCCCAACCAATTAGGGAGGACTTGGGCGCTCAGAGCCTTTTTGGTCCAGGATAAGGCATTAAATGGGCCTCTAGTTCCCATTTGACATGGGTTTCAGGGGATTTCTCATCGGGATGAATATATTGCATGTATCATGTTAACATGAGGACCTAGGAGCTAAACTAGGAGGTAAAAATACATGTGTCCACTTTTTACTCCATAACATATATATACAACATCTTCATTTTTCTCTATTGATTTGAACAAAAAAATTTCACCCACCTACCAACCTCATTCATCACCGACCAACCTCATTTAATTTAGAACCACCTGCAATTACTCCTTACTGTGGTTTCATGGAGGCATGGTGAGTGAACAGGAGAAAAAACACATTTGAAACACATCACACACCTCAAAATGAGCCTTGTCAGAGTTTTCATGGGCCATTCAACTTTTATGTTGGGATTTCAATGAAATGCAACACCTTTACTTTTTTCCAAAATCCACCTTTTGCTTCTGCATTCCTTCATCCTTCTCATTTATCTCTGCCTTGGCTTACTTTATTTTTCAGGATTTTGGCAAATGCAATACCTTTGCACATTGTCTAAATCCAACCTCTTTATCTTTGTCTTTGTTTTGTTTATCACACATTCAATGATGTGCAAGCCCCTTGCACCTTTCCAAAAACCTCCCTCTTTGTCTCTTCTTTCTTTGTTTTTCATTTCCATTTGCCTTGGTTTGTTGGCACTTTGGTGATTTGTAGGCAAAATGCATCATGCTGACAAACCTCATAACTTAGCTCTCTCTTTGGCATTTCACAATTTTGGCAAAATGATGCACCCTTGCACACCACTAACACCATTTATCTTTTCTTATCATTTATGCCCAATTCTATGTTCCATGTCTTATCTTTTCTTCCTTTCTATCATGTCGAAGTTTCAAAGATGTGTAACACCCTTGCACATCACCAACGAATTTGTCAATAACATGAAACCCCCTGCAACTCACCAACAACACAATATAACTCTTCCTCTTCACTCTTTAGTATTTTGGTGAAATGTAAGACTCATGCACCATTTTGAAGAGCCATTACATCAATGTTTCAATGAAATACAAGCTATTCACACATTGTCAACAAAACATTGAAACCAAGGCATTTACACTACATTTCAGGATTTCAAACTTTTCCAAGTCCTCTACATAACTCCAAAATGTGCAAGAAGGGTCCAAAAATGTGACAGAGAGGAAAACTTACCCATTTCAAAGGATTTTTTTATTTTTCTAGGGAATCCTAAAAATGACAAGACACAATATGGGCCTGGAACCATAAGCAAACACATGGGAGTGAAAATGTACCCAAGAAGGAAGAAAAACACATATTTCTAAAGGGATCCAAACACTATACATTTTCAAATTTAGGACTAGAAAATATAGGCAATAATAGTGGCTTTGGTTGGGGATGTGTTTCTAATAGGCATAATGAGAATCTAGAAGACTCTCTAGGGGAAAACGACTAAAAATGGGAATGGGACAAAAACACAACCATATTTATGCAAGGAAAAACATGAAGGAGAAAATATATAAATCAAAGGTGGTACCTCACTACTTAAGAGAAATAATGCTTTAGATATTGACCATGAATTGGTAGATTCACCACTTCTCCATCCAAGATCTTGAGGTAAAATGTACCATAGATGCCCCTCTTCATAATCTAATATGGACCAACCCATAAGGCCTCAAAATTTTCATGTTTTGCCTTGTCTTTTGACCTAGAGTTCCACATAAGGACTAAGTCACCAATCTATAAGTTCCTTTGAATTGCCCTTTTGTCAAACAAATATTTGACATTCTACTAATGTATTAACTTTCTATCATGTGTAGCCCTTCTAGCTTCATCAAGCTCAACCAATTCATGTATCCTCATGGAGATATTGTCATCCTCACCTTCTTGAGTTTGTACATGGGTAATTCAAGTGTGATTGACACCAATTCAAATGGAGTCTTGCCAATAGCCTTCTTGATTGTCATCCTATTAGCCCAAACTGCATACTTCAATTTATCATCCCCTCTCTTCTTGTTTACATCTAGGGTTCTCTTTATGATTTTCATAAGGCTCTTGTTGCTAGATTCAGCCTGTCCATTACTTTGAGGATGGTAAGGAGATGAGTGTAGCAACTTAATCATGTACTTAAAACACATATTCAATATGTCTTGGGATCTGAAACACATCACATTATCAACAATTATTCTATGTGGCACACCAAACTTGGTTATAATATTGTTTTTAAAGAACTCTACCACCACCTTTGATGTAGCATTGTGGGTTGGAATAACGTCAACCCACTTGGTGAAGTAGTCAGTTGCCACAAGAATCCACTTGTACCTGTTACTAGATTTTTCTTGAATTTCTCCTATGAAATCAATCCCCTATTGCTAAAATGGAGCTTCAACTGTGATTGTCATGAGAGGGAGGGTGGGCCTACAAATTTCAACTTGCGTAAATTTTTTTGGCAAGCATCACATTTTCTAATTTGTCTAGAAACACCCTTAAATAGACTTGGCCTCTAATACCCTGCTCTAATGATCTTATGTGCTATGGTTTTTACATGAAAATGTCCACAAATGTCTTGATGACATTCTTCAATTACTCTTATGGACTAATTTTGATCCAAGCACTTGAGCAACAACTCTTCATGATTCCTCTGCATCAAATCACCTTGAATCAACACATATCTTTGGGATTAGAGTTTGATTATTCTCTGTTAATTTCCATTCATCCCTAGGGAGTAACACGTGTTCTCTAAATAGAAGATGACATCTTTGAACCATGGATTATTTACTAAATGATAAGAGCTAGCAGCAGGATTCAAACTTGTTTCATTTACCTTTGTTGCCTCTAAGTTTGCATCAGCCATAAACGTGGCCAAACCTTGGATCCCAACCAACTTAGTGTTCTATACCTCTATATCATATTCTTGGATCATATTGATCCATCTACATCTTCTTCCCGAGACCTCCTTCTATATAAATATACATTTTATAGCTATATTTGGTACATGCAATGGTTTCTGCACCAGTGAGGTATAACCTAAGGTTTTTAACAGCTCCGACTAGGGCATAGGCATGTTTTTCCATTATAAAATACTTTAGCTTTACAACTTGCAAGGATTTACTAAAAAATGCAAGAGGCTACTCATACCCATCCTTGGTTTTATGAAGTAGAACAATAGCTATGGTGTAAAATGAAGCAAAAAAATAGTTGGAAGGGCTTAGAGTAATCTGAGCTAATCAAAACTAGACCATCCTTGAGAGCCTCCTTTATGTCAACAAACACAGTAGTTGGTTCTTGGCTTCATGTGATTGATTTTCCATTTTTCAACATCTTAAAGATAGATTTGGTTTTTTCAACAACGTTGGGGACAAACCTCTTCACAAAATTGATTTTCCAAAATAAATACCAGACATCTTTGACTAATTTGGCCGGGGAATGAGTCCAATTGCCTTTACTCTTTCTAGATCAATTCTTACCCCATTATTTGATACAATATGTCCCAGGTAGCTTTCCCTCTTCAACTCCAAACATACATTTCAACCATTTTTTCCTTGGCTATGTAGATATTTTTGACATGTTGTACCACTAATTTGGAATCTCCCAGGATTCTCAAATGTTTGATTCCATGTCTATGAGAAACATTTAAGCCCAACAAAAGAGCTTCATATTCATCAATATTGTTTGTGCATTGAAAATCAAGCTTGAAGGACAACCTAGAATGTTCCTCATTTGGTGATAATAAAACAACACCAGAACCTGAGCCATTTCTAGAGTATGCACCATCAAAGCACAATATCCATAAATTTGTTACATCATGATCATGGACATGTCATGATCATCTTTGTTACAATAACCCATAAAATGATCAATCCCAAAGCACATTGTCCATAAATTTGTTACATCATGATTAGGGACAATGCTACAGGAAGGACCAACAATAATGTCATGATCATCTTTGTTACAATACTCTATAAAATGATCAATCCCAGTAACAAGTAAGTTTGCTTCATTAGTTTCCTTGTAACAATCCTCAAGGCCATCTTTCATTTTCTTCTCTCTATAAAATTTCACTTCCACTCCATGCACTGGGATGGTAGCATATGATAACTCCATTTGAATACTACTCCCATAAAAGTTGCCCATTTTCTAGACCACAAATACCCCATTTAGCAGGGTAATCCACAATGTTTATGTCCATTAGGAATGCCTTATTAGGATATGTAGCAATTTGGACTTCAACGTCTTTCACAAGACCAATCACATTGACCTCCCTAGAATCCATGCAAAGCACTTTCTATAGGACTTCAACACTTTTAGACCCAAGTCATTCATGACCTCTAATGGCATGACATTATTAGAGGCCCTTGAATTAAGCATACAATTGTGTAACAACCATCCATTGATAATTAATGTTGTATAAAAGGGATCAACATCTAACCAGTTGTTAACTATGGACGACCCTAAATACACCTCTATAGTCTCTTCTTCATTTTCTCCTTCATCATTACCACCTGGGGTAGCAGCAAGCTACTTTGGCTTAGGGATTCTAAATGCTTCCTCTATTGGTAATGAAACATTGAATTGACTTGGGCCATATCTATAGGATTATAATTTAGTAGAGGGGAATCATATGAGATAGTAATATTACTTGAATTAGGGATGAAAGGCATCAACTAGTTGGAAGAAATATCCATACCTTTCAATTCTTTATTTTTCTCCTTATTCTTTTGGTATTTTGGGCTTATCTTTCTTGGCATCATTCTTTGAACTCTGAATTTTGGGGATTGGTATAGTATCTGATCGCACCATATGTGTTGGAACCTTTTGTACATTTTTTTATGTTGGTTGTTGCATTGGGACCATCTTCCTTTTAGGCACCTTATTATGGAGACTGATGCTCCTTCTTTCACCATCCACTTTCTATTTTTTCTTTTCAATATCAACTCTGTTTCTATTTGACTTTGTAGTAGGATTTCTTTGTACAAACCATGTCTATTTCTCAATTGGTATCCACCCTAAACCTGCACTATAGTGGCATCTATTAGGGTCTTCATGTCTTCCCTTGATGGCTTGGATTGTTGATACTTCTTGTGCATGAGGTCTCTTAAATGCTTAAAGTCATGAGTTGGAAACTCATACCTTTTAGGTCCTACATTGTAATCATATTGAAGAATGTGATCACCTTCACCACAATTCTCATAATCAACATCCTCACCCATTTGTTCATAATATTCAGTATCAAACTAGTTCATTTCATCATCATAGTACTCAGCACCACCTTCTTCATTAGGAAATTATTCGTCTCTACTCATTGAGTGGAAAGTACACATTTAGCTAAATCATGGGCAAGGAAACATGCCTTAAACCATGAGGAGATCTCTTGAAAGTTGACTTGGTCTCTTCTCAAAGGGTATGAGATTTTCTTTTCATAATATCTCTTGAAGATTACTTTTTTTGGATCTACTTGTCTATCATTTTATTGTAGCTTCTTAGACCAGTGAGTGTTGTAAGGCTTGTTATGCAATCTTTGGCCTTCATTGAAATGTGTTGCTACACCTTGAGATGCCAGGCCTTTTTCATTTCTTGCTACTTTATAAGACAAATCTTTCATAGCTCTAATGAGCTTATCCAATTTGTCTTCAGTAGTGAGAGGCTTATTCAAGGATGCCCTATCTTTCTGGGAGATCTTTACATCTATCCTCTTAAAATATTTACTTGAAGCTCTCATATTGCTCTCAATGTTTATGGCTATAACATATGCCTCTCTCACTATTTGAGGATTCATGTCCCTTAGATAATACCCAATCTTAGAATCACATACACCATAACACAACACTAAACACATTGGTTTGTTAGGTCTAAGATTCAAAGGTACCTTCCTCATGGTCATGATGAACCTGTTATTGAAGTCCACCATTGTTTCATTTATTCCTTTCTTGATGGTTGTAAGTTCATGTATGACAAACTTAGGAGAGATCCTATCTCCATACTGAAGTTTGAAAACACTCATGAACTCCTCCCAAGAGTCAATACTATTATTTGGGACACTCTTGTGCCATTCCTTGGCACTTTCTTCTAGTGAATGAATAAATAACTTTATCACATCTTCATGGTCTATCTCATACTCATCTGTGACATTGATAAAGTGTCTCAAGTGTTCTTCCCTGATGACTACATTATTACCCTAAAACCTAGGGATCTTTCCCCTTATCTCATTTGGAATAATATTTGGGAAATCAGGGATAACAAACAAGTCTAGTTGTTTATACCTTTTTTCTCCCAAAGGCTACCTTACTAGAGGGAACCTCTGAGCTTGTCTTCAAAATGAAACTCTAGGATTTGAAATAATTCCAATTTGTTGACCTATTTCTTGTTGTTGATGATGTTGCTACTAATATTGTTGTTAATACTATTGTTGATTAGGATGAATTTGATCATGATACTGATTTCTAACCTATTGATGGGTTGCTTGAGCTTGTGCTTACTGGACAAGCTAAGCTTGCAACAAACTATTTTTTTCTATGAGCTATTGTCTTCTTTGTCTGACATGATCTAGTAATTCTAATCTCATATGTACAAGTTCCTTTTCCTTTCTTCATCATCTAAATGCCTCGACTAATTATAATCATCATGGGGAATGTTCCCATATTCATTTTTCAGTGATCTAGTGGGTGAAGTAGGATAGTGGGCTGCTTGATGTGCCTTCTCATTTTGCACACCAAATGTTCCTCTTTGTGATTCTCTAGACCTGTATCTACTTCCCCTACTAATGATGTTTTCATTTCTTCTAACTTCATATTCATCTCCATTTGCTCGTTTATTTGTTCTAAGCATGTTATCAATAAAGTCTTTTGAAGTATACTAGTATAGGTTTCTTGAATCTATAAATGTATCATTTCTTCTAGATGTTCCTACTTGATCTTGAGAATTTAGTCTTGGAGACGCACCAATATTTCTATCCCTCCATCCATTTCTTTGACTTCTTGTGCGATCTGAGGAGTCCTCATGACCAGGCTTCTCTTGGTTTCTTCTATTCATGATAAATTCTTTTTAACTAAAAACTATTTTTTAGGTTGACCTTAACAGAGTCTCCACTCCCTACTTGAGAGAGATTACTTTACAAACTAATTTCACTGAGTTGTAGAGCTAAAAAATTTATAACCAGAATCAAACTATCCCTGGCAACAAAGCTAAAAATTGTTGGTTCCCAAAATAGCTAATCTAAAACCCCTAGAATATTTCCTATTCTCCTAGGCCATGGGTGTCGTCAATGAGACAAGAAAGGGGCTCAGCAAAAATATAAGGATGATTAAGGGCCAATTTTTAGGAGAGGGTAATCTTCTCTTCAATCTTAAGGGTGTTCCTAGAGGTATCCCTCAATAGGGATTGACTACAACATAAAATTCATGAAATAAGTAACACAACAGTAGCACCCAGATGGTAGTTTTGACCCCAACGGTTGTCACTAAAACAAAAGGTAACCTACTACTTGATAACCTCTTATGAAGCTGATAAAGAAATCTCTATAGAAATACAAGATGCAATAATGCATATTTGGTTCAATAAGGTTGAAGCTTGACAAGTTTAGTAAAGATGTACCCTAGTTAAAATACAAAACCAAATGATGCATATAGTTTAATACATCTCTATTCCACAACTAAATGTTTTTTGTTCACTTTGAGAAGTGTGGGTGATTGATACATTACTAGACCAGTGCCTATCCAATGGACTATAGGGTCATCAATTTATCAAAGGTAAACATCAATATATGAACATATGAGTGCCTTTCTAAAAATTTAGATACATAAAAAATGATATTAGACGATGAATATACTTAGTTATCTCTTTCTATACTACATTCATCCACATGTAATTCAGAAATGATCACCACCAAGCAAGTAGTGTTTTAAGAAATTTTCATATTCATCAAATCATTTGTTACATTCATACCACTAACCCTGGCAAGAGGAACCCTAGGGACTCCCTAAATAAATACAAACAACAATGGAGAAGTTCACATCTGATATCAAATTACACCTTCATAATCTTCTTACATTTCATTTTGTTGTAACCTAAAGAATTGGACCTGGCTTTGATTGAAACACTAGAACATTTTTGCACTTATGGCACCTAGAAAACTACAAAAAATCCCTCCAAAATACACCTTGTTTCATGTATATATAGCATCTTCATTTTTCTCTATTATTTTGGGTGAGAAAATAATTTCACCCACCTTACCAACCTCATTAAATTTATACCTACCTAAAATTACTCCTTACTGCACTTTCATGGAGGCATGGTAAGTGAACAAGCAAAAAAACATGTTTGGAACATGTCACGAGCCTCAAAATGAGCCTTGTCGAAGTTTCCATGAGCCATTGAACCTTTATGTCAGTATTTCGACAAGATGTAGCACATTTGTATTTTTCCAAAATCCACCTTTGTCTCCATTTCATCTTCCTTCAACATTCCTTCATCGTTCTCAATTATCTCTACCTTGGCTTACTTTGTTTGTTAGGATTTTGGAAAAATGCAATACCTTTGTACATTGCTGAAATCCAACATCTTTATATTTGTCTTTGTTTTGTTTATCACGTATTCGGCTTGTTGATAACTGAGAGGGGGGGGGTGAATCAGTTATCCTAATTATTTCCCTTGTTGAACTTTCCTTTTAATTGATGCAGCATAAAATCAAACATAAAACATTAACCATAAAACAAGAAACACATGACACAGTATTTTTGACGTGGAAACCCTGTTAAGGGAGAAAACCACGGGGTGATTAACCCAAAATTATTCTCTGTTAGAAGAATAGGAAATTACAAAAATGGCACTTGCCAATTAGGGCTCACTGCCTGAGCACACTGCTCACAAGAGGCCCACTGCCTACAAGAAGACACACTGTCTACAAAGTGATGAGAATCACAGTCTTGAACTGATTGGAAGCATCTGCATATGCTGGAGTTCAGTTCCGGTTAGGCTCAGTACACTGATCTG
The DNA here is from genome assembly GCA_027924645.1 of Cunninghamia lanceolata. NCBI lineage: Eukaryota > Viridiplantae > Streptophyta > Pinopsida > Cupressales > Cupressaceae > Cunninghamia > Cunninghamia lanceolata. The sequence continues at coordinate 119,287 of BSBN01000397.1, forward strand.
CTGCACTTCATCTTTCCTCTGTTCTTTATTCTGCTATCTTTCACATACCGGATCCTTTTTGTTACTTCTCCTCTTTATCTGGACTTATTCGCATATATCCCCACAACAACACCACACTTCACAACTAAATCCATCCTTTATATATATCCGCACAAGTAATTTCATCACCTTTCTAGTCGGCATCCGGAACAGTCTAGTTTCTTATAAACTTTCATTCTGTCGGCTGAATCCTTCCTCACCAAGCAATGCGGATCAAGCATATACTTGTAGATATCATTAATCATGTCGGCCAAACATGATTCATGCCTTCACAACCTCTGTCATCAATAGTAACCCATCCGGAAAGCAGTCTGATACTCTGCCAGTCAGTTCTTCCTCTGTTTTCACTGTCTCTCAGGAATCCGGTACTCAACCATTCATATCTTTTTCCTTGTCCATCACTGGAGGCTAAATCCTTGGAATATACTACTCAAGGTAGTCCTCTTGACTTCCCCAAATCCGCACTGCACCAAGACACTTCCTCTGAGAGGTCCGGACCAATCTGTCGGACCTTGCCACATGCTCTGTTCTTCTTCACCGGACCACAACATTCTTTATTCTGACTTCCGGTAGAGACACATTATGACTTGCGGATATGTGGGATGACCTTTGTTGCCATCAATGACAACAACCATGAATCCATATAGTGTCTCTTGCCAACACGGCTATGTGCAAGCCCCTTGCACCTTTGCAAAAACCTCCCTCTTTGTCTCTACTTTCTCTACTTTTCATTTCCCTCTTCCTTGGTCTATTGACACTTCAGTAATTTGTAGGTTGAATGCATCATGCCAGCAAACCTCATAACTTAGCTCCTTACTTAACCCCCTCTTTGGAATTTCACAATTTTGGTGAAATGATGCACCCTTGAACACCATTGAAATCCATTATCTTTCCTTATCCTTTCCACCCAATTCTTCATTCCATGTCTTAATTTTTTCCTCCTTGCTATCATGTCAGAGTTTTTAGGATGTGAAAGACCCTTGCACATCACCGACAAACTTGTCGGCAACATGCAACCCCCTTGCAATTCACTGACAACACAATATAACTCTTACTCTTCACTCTTTAGCATTTCAGTGAAATGTAGGACTCATCCACCATTCCAAAGAGCCATTACATTAACATTTTGGTGAAATGCAAGCCATTCACACATTACCGACAAAACATTGTGATTATTTTCTCTTTTGCCTTTGGCATTTCGACGAAATGCAAGTTAACTACACCCCACCAAAAACACATTGAAAATAAGGCATTTACACCAAATTTTAGGATTTCAGACTTTTCTAGGTACTTTGCACAACTCCAAAATGTGCAAGAAGTGCCCATAAATACAATAGAGAGGAAAACCTAACCATTTCAAAGGATTTTTGGATTTTTCATGGAATCCTAAATACAACAAGACACAAGATGGTCCTGGAACCATAAGAAAACACCTAGGAATGGAAATGTACCTAGAAAGGAAGGAAAATATATATTTTTGAAGGGATCCAAACAATAGACATTTTCAAATTTACGGCCGGAAAATACAGGCATTAATAGGTTATTCATTCTTTTGCTTTAGGCTCTACCATACTGAGGGGTATTCCCTAAGGTGTTATACTAAAGAGAACTATAGCTAATGAAATGAAATAGATTATAAGTTTTATGAACCAAAGGGTACATAAATATAACCCACTTGATGATACCTTAATGAAGATAGAAATAAGGGCTATACCTGGAAATCCCACACGTAAGCTAGGCTCTATGCATGCAAACAAAAGGGTAAATGTGTTAGATCTAGGGCACACAACTAAGAGGGGGGGTGAATCAATTGTATAAAAATTTGCTTCCAATTCAAACACTTAAATCCTCTTGTTATTTAATAGCATATCAATTAATCACTCATGAAAGCATAAAGCATAAACACCAGAGCAAATACACATCAACACATGAGACACCAAGATTTTGATGTGGAAAACCCGGTCAAGGGAAAAACCACGGGGTGATTAACCCAAGGATTATTCTCTGTTAAAGAATAAGAAAAATAGATGGCACATGCTAATTAGGGCTCACTGCCCAAGCACACTGCTCACAAGAGGCACACTGCCTACAAGAGACACACTGTCTACAAAGTAACAAGTATTACAAACTTGAACTGGAGATTGACATCTTTACCATGTCTGGATCAGTTCCATTTAAGCCCGAAAACTCCTACTCTGCCTTTCTCTCTTCTTCGCTATGCCACACTCATCCACACCAAGACACACTTCAAAATGAATTCACAATCCCTTATTTATACAAGGCATCAACTTAGGAACAATTATCTAAGTTGGCAAACACCTATAAGATCATTTGCAAGACGTGTAATACATCTGGTCGACTTGTTATAGGAAAAACACCAATATCCATGGTTATTCTTCAAATGCAAACTCAAGCTTCAATGCGGACCACCAAAAAGAATTGTACATGATCCAAAGATCACCAAAACCTTTCCTGAGTCATCAAGAACTGTTAGGGTTAGCCGGCAGAAGATATCAATTAAATGCAAATAAAGAGTAAAAAGAGAAATGGAAATACACAAAAATAATAATAGCGAGAGACAATTTTTAACGTGGTTCACCCAAACTTGGGCTACATCCACCAAACAGAGAGTCTAATATTATTATCCAGTAAATCAAACTGATTACAATCAGCAATCCCTGCAACTCAATACCGCTGCAAAATGCTACAATACTATATCAAAACCCTAACCCTTAGCCACTTTTTATCAAGCTTTTTGTCGGTTACAAAATAGGGTTTTCTTATGTCGGTCAATGAAAAATTAACTCCCGGTGCATTATAAAATAATAAAAAACTGTGTGAGGTTTCGGGGGCGTTGCCCCTGATCCCCCACGGGGGCGCTGCCCCTCAACCCCGCCTTGTATCGCGACAGGGAACGTGCCAGGGGCGCTGCCCCTAGACCCCGCAAGGGGCGCTGCCCCTTGACCCCGTCTTGGGGGCGCTGCCCCCAAACCCCCGCGAGGGGCGCTGCCCCTTGACCCCGTAGGAATTTGGGGGGAAACTGCGCTGATAAAAGTGGGGTAAATATAACCTCCGAGTCTGATTAGGCTCCATATAACAACAAGAACATCCGCACTTTATCAGCTTACTGGAATTCTTCTCTTCTTCATCCGGAACTTCAAGAACACAGTCTGTCATTACTATCATAATGAAAAAAGTGCTTCAGGACCTCGAAACCATTAACAAATCTAGTTGTCACTTCACACTGACTTCGTCAACACTCCCTCCAATCTACAGAGTGAGATAAGGCAATTCCGGAGCTCACCGGGCCTTTCTGTGACCCTCTATCACCTCTGAACACCTGCTAGAACTGGTTCTACTTGAGCAACCACAACTTCTTTAGATCTTCATGCAGACCTCTGAAATCTTGACTGGAACATCTCAAAACTCATATCTACAAACCCTTTAAACCGCATCCTCTGATCCTCAACCTATTGAGGAATTTTGCCTTCTTGTCATCACTGTTCTTCATTATTCCTGATTGAGACTTATTCTCTCAATATCCTCAGCACACAGCTCATCCAATCCTTCTCATTAATGCAGTATGAGTATGTTGACATCAATGACAACACTGGTTATCCTCATACTTGCAACAATCTCCCCCTTTGTCATTGATGGCAACATATGATGTGAAAAACCATCAAGACAAGAACTTCTCCTTTCTATCACAGCTCCCCCTATCATTAACAACCCTTCACATATCTTCTCTTCCTTTACTGCTCCCCCGTTGATCATCAACCACTTGTTTTTCACATGTCTTCTCTCCCCCTTTGACATCAATGGCAAAGGACTCATACTTGCAATTTTAACACATCAGAATCATACCAACTACTCCCCCTGAGTAGCAGCTCCCCATCATCAATCTGGATCACAAGATATGACTATGATATCCACCGGACTGATGCACATCAGTGCATCCTAGTTCATCATCGGAGGGGCAATAACCCCTAACTTCTCCCTGAGATACTCAAAAGAGTCCTTGGGAAGAGGTTTAGTAAAAATATCTGCAATTTGATCCTTGGAGGGCACATACTCCAATCTGACTTCATCCTTGTTCACTTGCTCTCTCAGAAAGTGAAACTTGATAGATATATGCTTAGTTTTAGAATGCAACACTGGATTCTTAGAAATATTTATTGCACTTGAATTATCACAGAAAATTGTGATAGGCTTCTCATATTCTACTTGAATATCTCTTAGCATTTGCTTCATCCATAAAAGTTGAGTGCAACTTCTTGCTACTGCAATGTATTCTGCTTCAGTTGTAGACAGGGATATTGCCTCTTGTTTCTTTCTTAGCCAAGAAACCAACCTTTTTCCCAAAAAGAATGCTCCTCCACTTGTACTCTTCCTATCATCCAAATCTCTTGCCCAATCTGCATCTGTATATGCATGAAGAGAAATATTATGATCTCTAGGATACCATAGGCCATACTCAATTGTTCCTTTTAAGTACCTAAAAATTCTTTTGATTGCCATGACATGAGATTCCCTGGGATCAGCCTGGAATCTCGCCACAAGACCAATAGCCTGCATTATATCTGGTCTAGTCTAAGTGAGATACAATAATCCTCCAATCATTGATTTGTACTTGGTCTGATCTGTCTTAGGAGAGTCATCATCTTTGCTCAACTTACATCCAGTTGCCATGGGAGTGTTCATTGGCTTCGAATCTTCCATTCCAAATTTCCTCAACAATTCTTTCACATATTTGGTCTAAGAGATAAAGATTCCTTTCTTTGACTGAGTAATTTGTAGACCCAAGAAGAAATTCATTTCATTGAGCATTGACATTTCAAACTCACTTTTCATTTGATTTGTAAAGGTTTTACACATACTGTCTCTTCCTCCAAAGATGATATCATCAACAAATACTTCAACAATCAAGATGTTTTCATGATCAATTTTGAAATATAGGTTACTATCAGCAGTACCTTTGTTGAACCCAATTTTTAAAAGATGTTTGTCCAGCCTTTCATACCATGCTCTTGGAGCTTGCTTTAGACCATACAGTGCCTTCTTTAATTTGCAGACCATATCACCATGCTCAGATAACTGAAATCCATCCAGTTGTTCAATGTACACTTCTTCTTCTAAGTCACCATTCAGGAAAGCAGATTTGACATCCATCTGATACACTTTGAAATCTTTGAAGCCAACAAATGCAAGAAATAGTCTGACTACTTCAATTCTTGCCACCGGAGCAAAGGTTTCCTCAAAATCAATCCCTTCTATTTGAGAGTAGCCTTTGTAGACTAATCTGGCCTTATTTTTTATTACTTCACCAACTTCATTTAGTTTGTTCCGGAAGACCCATTTGGTTCCAATCACATTCTTGTTTCTAGGTCTAGAAACAAGATCCCAAGTGTGATTTTTCTCAATTTGCATTAACTCTTCTTCCATTGCTTTGGTCCAATTTTCATCATTGCAGGCTTCATTTATTGTCTTAGGTTTAATCTTTGAAATCAGACAACATTCATCTAAATTTTGAGCAACATTCCTTCTAGTTTGCACTCCTTTGCTTTTGTCACCTATGATTTGATCTTCAGAGTGGTTCAGTCTTACATACCTTGGAACTTTGGGAGTTTCTTGCACTTCTGCTTCTTGATCATGCTCATTCAGACTTGTCTCTTCTTCCTAATTTACCGGATCAGTCTGAATCTGACTTTCAGGAGAGGATGGAGCTTCTTGAACTAGAACATCATTCTGATCATCTTCATCATACTCATAAAATCTTGAGGGCTTCTCAATACTTTCATCAACCTTCACATTTGTACTTTCTATCATCTTTCTCAGTCTCTTATTGTAACACCGGTATGCTTTGCTTTGAGTGGAGTAACCCAAGAAAATTCCTTCATCACTTCTAGCATCAAACTTTCCTAGATATTCATCTCTTTTAATGTAACACTTGCTACCAAATACTCTGAAATATCTCACAGTAGGAGTGATGCCAAACCAAAGTTCATAAGGAGTCTTACCGGTATTGCTTCTGATTTGAAATCGATTGAGAGTGTAGACTGCAGTGCTGACAGCTTCTTTCCAAAACATCTGGGGAACATTTGCTTCCATCATCATTGTCTTGGATGCTTCCTGGATGGTCCGGTTCTTTCTCTCAACTACTCCATTCTGCTGTGGAGTCCTAGGAGCAAATAATTGTCTCTTTATACCATCCTTCTCACAAAAATCTATGATATCACCGGATGTGAATTCACCACCTCTATCAGACCTCAGACATTTCAGTTTTAATCCAGTTTGATTCTCTACCATAGCCTTGAAGATTTTGAACTTCTCAAATGCTTCTGATTTCTCTTTCATAAAGGTAACCCAATTATCCGGGAATGGTCATCAATCAATAACATGAAGTATCTATCACCTTGCATACTCTTGATTCTTGTCGGACCACATAGATCAGTATGAACTAACTCCAATAATCCGGTAGAGGACTGATCCTTGCTTTTGAATGAGACTCTGCTCTGTTTACCCAGCTGACATTCTTTGCACAAACTATTTGTAGGTTTTACCAATTTTGGAAGATCTCTTATAGCCTGAGTATTGCTTATCTTGATGATGTTATCAAAATTTACATGACACATCCTTCTATGCCATAACCAACTCTGATCAACTTGAACAAACATACAACTTTTATCAGAACCAACCAAGTGGAAGATATTACCTTTAGTTTGAGTACCGGATGCAATCTCTGTTCTGGATCTTTCAAGGATTTTGCATTTTCCATCCTTGAATCGAAGATCATAGCCTTTGTCCACCAACTGTCCAACACTAAGAAGATTGTGCTTCAAGCCTTCAACATATAGCACATTACCAGTTTTGTTTCTTCCATTAAAAGAAATAGTTCCTCTTCCTTTGATTCTACCAGCAGAATTATCACCAAATTTTACCACTCCTCCTTCATACCTTTCCAAATCTAAGAACTTGTTCTTGTCGCCTGTCATATGGTGAGAGCATCCACTGTCAATAACTCAATCATTCTTTTCTTCAACTTGGGCAGCCAAAGCTCTTTCTACAACCATATGATTGACAGATTCAGAGGATATTGGATCTTCTTCCTTGATGGCAATAAACACCCATTCATTTCTGGATTTGTTTCCTATCTCTGATTCATCATCTGTTACTCCTTCATTATCATCTTCTTCATGAACATAATAACAATTCTTTTGGAACCTTTGTCTATTAAAATTTGACCTTGTAGATCTTTCCGAACATCTTGAGGCAGTCTCTTATTGCAGTTGAAGCACTTAAAGGGTAATTTTCCTTCATACTTACCGGATCCTCTTGGCAGTCTCTTTGCAAAGAGGGCTTCAAGTTGAGCTATTTCTATTTCTTCCACTTCCATGTCTCTTCTTGTTTGATCATACCATGACAGCTTCCTTGAAGAGTTTTCTCCTGGATCAAATCTTTGTTTACCTTTCATAGAGGTACTGGCTTTGAATGCAGATTCAGTCTTGGGGGGATCATCTCCAAACTCGGTCATTTCAAATGCAGCTAGTTTGCCAGCCAACTGGTCTCTTGTGATATTTGTATGGGCTCTGAATTCATCAATGGCAGCAACCTTGATTTTGTAGACAGTAGGAAGGGATCTAAGAATTTTGCCAACAATCTCATTTTCATCCAAAACTCCACCAGCATTTCTGATTCCACACACCAGCTCATTTACTCTTGGCATAAAGGTAGTAATATTTTCATCATCTCTCATTTTTCATCTTTCAAATTTTCCTTTGAGACTCTGCAACCTTGCACTCTTAACATACTCATCTCCTTCATGCAGAAGTTCCAATTTAATCCAGATCTCATAGGCAGTTGGTAGGTCAATAACATTTGAAAGCTCTGAGTCAGTTAATGCGCTTAGAAGAGCCTCTTTGGTCCGCAGATTGTTTTCAGCATCTATGATTTCATTTAGAGTTGTTGGACCACCCTGTGGAGGTGTATATGCTTTTGTGACCATGGACAAGTACGCCTTTCCCATACACTCCAAGTGACATTTCATGTGGCCTTTCCAAAGAGTGAAGTTGGTTCCATCAAACTTTGGACTGTCCTTCTTGTATGATGACATCCTAGATCTCCTCAAGCGGTTAAGCTCTTTTTTAGAGGAACTTAGCTCTGATACCAATTGTTAGATCTAGGGCACACAACTGAGAGGGGGGGTGAATTAGTTGTATAAAAAATTGCTTCCAATTCAAACACTTAAATCCTCTTGTTATTTAATAGCATATCAATTAATCACTCATGAAAGCATAAAGCATAAACACTAGAGCAGATACACATCAACACATGAGACACCAAGATTTTGATGTGGAAAACCCAGTGAAGGGAAAAACCATAGGGTGATTAACCCAAGGATTGTTCTCTGTTAAAAGAATAAGAAAATAGATGGCACATGCCAATTAGGGCTCACTGCCCGAGCACACTACTCACAAGAGGCACACTGCCTATAAGAGACACACTGTCTACAAAGTAACAATTATTACAAACTTAAACTACAGATTGAAATCTTTACCATGTCTGGATCAGTTCCATTTAAGCCTGAAAACTCCTGCTCTGCCTTTCACTCTTCTTCACTATGCCACACTCATCCACACTAAGACACACTTCAAAATGAATTCACAATCCCTTATTTATACAAAGCATCAACTTAGGAACAATCATCTAAGTCGGCAAACACCTATAAGATCATTCGCAAGATGTGTAATACATCTGGTCAGCCTGTTATATGAAGAACACCAATATCTGTGGTTATTCTTCAAATGCAAACTCAAGCTTCAATGCGGACCACCAATAAGAATTGTACATGATCCAAAGATCACCAAAACCTTTCTTGAGTCATCAAGAACATCCGCACTTTATCAGCTTACTGGAATTCTTCTCTTCTTCATCCAGAACTTCAAGAACATAGTCTGTCATTACTGTCATAATGAAAAAGGTGCTTCCGGACCTCCAAACCATTAACAAATCTAGTTGTTACTTCACACAGACTTCTTCAACACTCCCTCCAATCCGCAGAGTGAGATAATGCAATTCTGGAGCTCACCGGACCTTTCTATGACCCTCTGTCACCTCTGAACACTTGCCGGAACTGGTTCTACTTGAGCGACCACAACTTGTTCAGATCTTCATGTAGACCTCTGAAATCTTGACTGGAACATCTCAAGACTCATATCTACAAACCCTTTAAACTGCATCCTTTGATCCTCAACCTATTGAGGACTTTTGCCTTCTTGTCATCACTGTTCTTCATTATTCCTGATTGAGACTTATTCTCTCAATATCCTCAGCACACAACTCATCCAATCCTTCTCATTAATGTAGTATGAGTATGTTGACATCAATGACAACACTAGTTATCCTCATACTTGCAACAAAATGGAGTTGCAAAACAACTACTTGAACATACCTTAGTAATTTATAAACAAAACCACAAATGTCTTGTCTTATCTTGGTAAAATGCCTTGCAAAAGCTTTACAAAGAGTTTTACAACCTTCCAGTTGACGAACTAGTCAAAATAACACTCAAACTAGCAAATGTTATTAAGAAGTTCAATAAGACCATCAAAAATTCATATAATATTCTTGGAGACATTCAAAAGATTTCAAATCTGCACATTTAAATTTTTCCTTACATATTACAATGTCCTATCATAACCTCTAGAAGAAAACCCAAAAAATTACAATGAAAAATGCCCTAAACCCTTATCTAGAAGAACACCACAATGGTTTGTAACCTTCTATTTTTTCTGCAACTATTTTTCCATCATCCTCTTCTAAATTAAAACCCACAATATATATATCATCCATCATCATTGAGTCATCTTGGGAGAATAACCTTGGTTATCTATAAGTGCAATGGTCACCCATATTTGCTTGCATCATCTTCACATGGCTAAACACTTAAAATTGTGCCCTTTGGACACAAATTATGTCTTTGAAGGGTATACCGATACCATGAGGCATTTGAAAGTCATCCTCCATCTAATCACATCTATTTGAGACCATTAATGGTGTCTTGGGCCATACAAGGAGGTAGGTAGGGTTTTTTGTTCTAATGGTACAGTTCTAAGACTTTGCATGCCAAAGTGGGAAGAAGGTAAAAAACATCTCGAAATCCCAAAGTGGTATGCTGGGATGGGAAAGTTTGAAATCCTAATATTTAAGGAAAAGGGGACTTGGAAGGAAAACATGCTGAGATGTTGGGATGAGAAAGTCTAAAATCCTGAAATCGAACGAAATGGGGAAAATGGACTTAGAGGGAAATGGGAAATGGGAAATGGGGACTTGGAAGGAAAGGCATGATGGGATGTCCGGATGAGAAAGTTTGAAATCTCAAAATTGAAGGAAATAGGGGAAAAGAACTTAGAGGGAAATAAGAGATGGGGGCTTTGAAGGATTGGCATACTTGAAAGGAAAACTTTGAAATGATATACCAAGATGGGAAAGTTGAAAATCCTAAAATTCTTCCTAAGCCTTGGAAGTTGAATTGAAAACCTTCACACTTAGAATTTTTTGAATTTTAGACTCATGACAAAATAATGAAGTAAAAGAACATAAAGACCAAGGATGCATATTTAAGAATTCCTTGATCATTTTTTAGTGATGGGAAGAGTAAGGGTTTAGCATTGGAAAACCTTGAAAGACCTAGAAAGATCCAAGCAAACCTAGAAAAACCCAGAAAGATAAAAATATTAAAAATGTTAAAAGCTTTAGGGCTTGGGGTCAAGGGTTAGCAGGGTCCAACAGGAAAAACAAGGCAACAAAGATTACACAAGACCAAAAAAATTAATGTTGGAGTAGGTGCAAATAGGCAGTATGATAATTGCATTTGTAACACCCCAATCGGGCTACAAGAAATTAAAACATTTTTTATGACTTAATCTCTCTTATTTCATCTAAAATAAGAAATTGTGATCTAATGAAAATATTAATTTCATTTGGTAAGTCATTCTAAGATACTCACATCGTTTACATTCTAGATTTCACAAAGTGAGCAATAAGATCGTAATTGGGTTCATGTTAGTTTAGGCACTTGAGATAGAAATACTAAGCTCATTGGTATCACATAATAGAAGGATGAAAGATCTGCACAATCCTATTCTAACATAATAAGATCTCACTCCTTTAAGATGCAAGGGCCCTTGGATCATCTAGCTCATCACGAGATTTCATGACCCAGAATTTTGATGACATCACCCTCACACATATAATAGAGCTTAGGGTCATGACACTAAAATATTATACCAATAATAAAATAGATGATATATGCCACATATGATCCAATGATCCAAGACCCACCACTCATTCTAACTCAACAACACCAACCAATGACACAACAACAGGTTGAAAAAATTATAAAAGATCTCAAGTTAGTGTGTGGGCTATAGGATGCTACACAATGTCTTTTGACTATACATTTGGTGCAATGTCAAATCATCCAAGAGATTTATCACCTCAAGAAGTTGTGTGGGCTACATTATCTTCCAACATTATCATATATCAGATAATTATTGCCATCTACTAACATCATCATTACATATCAAACTCTCAGGACCACCATGTCACTCCACACCAATGAGAACTTCTATCGACAGGTCACTAGGCACTCATGAGCATATAAGGAAGGGGTCCCACCCCAATATGACATGGTCATAAACCAGCCAATGGTACATCGCTAATAGCTTGGAAGCTTTTTACAACCATTGAGGATTGTGGGAGTTTTTTAATTAAGATCTCATCAATGACTCTCTAACCTCCTTGAAAAACATGAGGACATCACATCATATAAAAAATAAGCTCCACCATGAAGCATTGAGCCTCATTGAGTAAGCATTGAGCTCTATTGTGTTGTTTACTTAGTTTGTCATATTAAAAAGATAGCCATAAATTCAACATATTGAGCACTTAAACATCATGATCTCAATTCATCTTAGCTCATTTGTTTAAATGTTTATACATAGTTCACTGTAATTTTTGCACTTGATCTCAATAAATTCACAAGGTCATAGGCTCATCCCTCAACATTTGGCAAATAACATGAATAGTCACAACTCACAACTCAGTGCAAGTTTGTAACATATGTCAGAAATTGATCAAGCTCTACACTCGACATATATCATCAATCTTCAATACTCGAGAACTCAAAACCATATAAAATAAAAGGGAGAGGGTTTGACACAACCGTTTCTAACTTATTCTGACCAATAAAACAACACTATTTTGTCATCGTGGAAGGTACTCCATATGACTACGTGAGCCATTGGTATAAATTCTAATTAGATGTTTGGCACAAGAAAGTAACACAAGAACACTGACAACCCTTGTGGGTTGTGGGAAACTTCCATGTGGTAAGTTGGCACTATCACTATTGACATGCATGTAGTCAAGCAACCGAGGGTGAAGACTTGCCACAAAACTAAGTTAGACTTGGCTAGACAATGGTGCATGAGAATTCAAACACATTTCAATGATCCACTTAGGAATTACATTAACCATAGGATCAAGTGGAGATTAGAAGACTAGAGCACTTTGAGACCAATAAAATGTGTTGACAAAGTTTATGATTGTGTAGGAAATTAGATCAAGAACAACACCTCTCTTGCCAATATCAAGCCTCATAAACATAAAATTGTGAACATGGAACTCATAAACATGAAACATCAAGCATAAGGACAATTAATTTGAAAACAAATCGTTGGCTACATGATTAAACAATAACATATATCATGAATTGAGAGGAAACCCAATTTTGAAGAACAATTAAGTGGTTTATTCCCTTCCAAAGGGAACATAAGAATAATACAGGAAGACCATATTAACGAGATAGAGAATGAAATCACCCAATGACTTAGTACTTATGCAACATGACAATGAATGAGTACGACCTAGAATAATTCCTCTAATTGTACATGGAATATTTGGACTAAGACAGTGTCCTCCTGATCTTTGCCTGATATTTCTCATTAAGCTCTAGTGGGAAAATCATTTCTAAGTCCATGCAATAAGAAAGGGAAATAATGCATCCTATCTCACAATCTTAACATAGAATGGATTAAGTTGAATCAAATATAAAGGGAGAGATAAGAAGTGGCACATCTCGAGTCTAGTGTGAGTTTTTTTTGCTTTGACTTTATATTGGAAAATTTTTCATTTTCTTTATTTTTGCTTTTGAGAACTTTATTTATTTGATTGGCTTTGGATATAGCCTATGAGTTGCTTTTATTTAGCTTTGAAGAACATCTCTCAATCTTTCAAGCTTTTGATTTTTATTTTCTTTTGATTCCACCCAATATCCTAACCCCATGCAACTAGTAAGATGCAAGTGCTCATCACCAAAGATTGGAGTAGGTGGTTACGTACATTTTGCTCATTAGATGTCACCACAATATCTTTGGTCAAAGCCTACATTTAAGAGTACATACATTCATAATAGCACTCAACACTAGATGAGGAAAGAATGGCAAGGTGATATACCTATAAGGTTCTAGGGACGCATAATGAGTTCAAACATTTGGGGAAAAAAGAAGGGGAAGAACGAGCATGGAGTTATCATGGAAATCAAACCTGACATAGGATAGTAAATGTTCAAAAGGCCAATAATTGGATATAATAATGTCATGGTGTAATATGTGGGAGGCTAAAAAATCCAACACTAGTATGACTAGAATAATAAACTATCATGGTGAGAGATAAAGAGCTACAATAGTGGGAGTGGTATGGAGAATGTGGGTAAATGTGCTAGAGAGGTATGTGAAGGTGGGATGAATCAAGTATACATAGGAAGATAGTGTTTGACAAAGTGTTTTTTGTTCATAGTGCATAAGCAAAAGATAATAGTTCATGAATCTATATTGATGGTATATTTCTAGTGAAAAGGGATGGAGAAGATGGAGATGGAAAAAAATTCAAGGAGATAAAGATAAAAGGTCATAGAATCGACCGATAATACAAGTAGCATAGGTAATAGAAATTGGGTGACATATATCATTATTTTTTATGCAAGGATAGTCATATAAAGGGGGCTTAGAAGTATCATATGTAGCTTTGGTCAAGAATGTTGATAGAGGAGGAATATTGACAATGTTCTTAAAGTGAAGTTTGGTAATGGGAAGTCTATGTTCATAGTACATGTAAGGGTAGTTTTAAAAGTTCCATGAGTATTAGGTGGAATAAGATAACTAGGAGGATCTCAGTCAATATCATTATATGTATCGTGGTAGAACAGTAGATCATGTGTTGTGCCAAGGTCATCAAACTAATCAATATTGTTATCAAGAGTAGAAGGGAGAGATGTATCATTAGGATAAAGTTACATAGAACCATCATCAACAAGATCTTGAATTTTATTTTTTAAATATTGACATTTGTTGGTAGAATGGACTAGTAAGTGATGATAGGAATAATCTAGGAGTAATGAATGAACTTGTTTAAGGGTGTTTAGAATGCTAGATCTAGAAGAGCAATTAATTTATTGTCAAGGAGAAGGGACATTACTTGTTCAAGAGAAGCAGTGAGTGGCGTAAAATTTATTTCCTTAGTTTATCTGATGAGATAAGAGGAGAATGATCTAGATAAGTTTCACAAGTGAAATTAATAAGAAGTGGAGAAGAGGATAAGTCGTGTAAGTATTTGGTCATTTTTATTGGTTCCCATAGTTAGGTCAGAAAGAGAATTATAGTCTTTAGCAAAATGTAAGGTAAGAGGTTCAAAAAATATAGGTTTAGTATGGCATTAAGATGAAATTCCATTTGGATGAGTAAGGACAAGAAGTGAGAAGTGTAGTAGTGAGAAAAATCTATAGATCTTGTTTGCAATGTGCAAGTTGTAAAAGAGAGACTTTAGGTTCCATGTTGAATTGGAAATGAAGAGTAAAGATGTGCATAAGATAAATAAAAGAGTGTATAGATATAGGGGTAAAGTGTAAAACTAATCTAAGGAATCATCTATTAATGTTCTAGGAAACCTTTTGGATAGAATAGGATTGTTAGAGATGATGGTTGAACAAAGGATGTAGAACTATCATACTTGACAAATAGGGTCTTCACGGCCATTATAGTTATATAAATGTAATGAGGCCATATCAATAGAAGATGGATATGCAAAGATTTTTTATGAAAGAGGTGATATTATTAATGAAGTTATTGAATGAGAAGGGGAAGGAGAGGTTAGAGTCTAATTGTACCTCTAACTCTTTAAGTTTACTAAATACATATGTCCAATAAGAAGTAGGGGAGGGACAAGTATCATGTTGAGAAGAAGGTTCAATGTAATGATGACGAGAGAATGTGTCATATGTGTAAGAAGGGGAATAAGAAAGAGGTGGCTCATAATGAGTAGAAGGAAATGGATCTTGTGACAAAAGAAGTGTAGGATGTAAGATGGAGGGTGGTGGTGTAACCTTATGAGGATAAAATTATGGTAGTATATGAAAAATAGGAGACAAAGGTTCTAGTGTAGGATGTAAAGTGGACATAAAGTGTGTGATTGTAGAAAGGGAAGAAAGAGGTAAGGAACAAATGGTAAATGTTCTTAGAAGCTCATCAAACTAACTAAACATGTTATCTAATAAATGAAATGGAAAATCTCATCACAACATAAGTCATTCACATGCATTTTAAATTCTTTTTTCATCAGGCAATGTAGACAATATCATAGATGTAGAAGGGGAAGAAAAAGTTGCATGATGTAAAGTACAATAATTATCAAAAGGAAAAGACACCTTCAAATATTCATCATAACATGTAGCTAATGTGCTATCGAAGGAAATCAACAATGTCATTCTCATCACATGTGTTAAATCCCTTGTGCTTAGTCAAAATGCATGGTAAAAGAGAGGATGAAGGTGATAGGTTGTAAGAAGGAAGAAAGAGTTCACTTGGTTTAGGAGGTGAGGTAGGTAAAAATGTTGCATTTCAAGGAGTAGATGGAAAAGGTGATGACTCATAGGAAAACAAAGAGATCATAGATGAAGGAAGTGTGAAGTGACATGAAGGTAAATATAGGACATCACGAGAGGAGGAAGATAAGGTGGTGAGTCATATGGCATAGAAAGCATGGGCATGATAGGTGGAGGAATAATAGCAAGGGGGAACAATGATGGTTTTGAAAAGGGATGAAGTTGATAAATATCAAAAGGCGAACAATAAGGGGATGTGCCAATGTCAATATGTGGCTCATTGGAAAAGTTTGCAATAAAATTATCATATGAACTAAAGTCTTCAAGGTTGATGTTATCTATGGGGGTCTTAGAAACACAAGAATGGTAAGTAGAAGAAATTAAAGGTGATGAACCATCACTATATGGATCATCTTCATATGGGTCATGGATTATATCATTGCTAGGAGAAGAATCAGTGAAGACCTCAAAAGAGAGATCATCAAGAGAAGTATAAGATCCTTTGAATGATGGAGTGTGAGAGGCAACAATAATGGGAGAGATCTTAATCTTATCATTAGGTAATGTATTCATGAAAGGTTGAATAAGAATGATAGGAATGGGAGTACTATCATGGTCTATAGATGAGATATTGTGAATATTGAGAGAAGGAGAGGATAGGATGGGAAAAGTAGTGTTGGAGCCATAATCTAAGTCATGAGGTAGTGGAGAAGGATGGTTGGTGAGCATAGAATAGATACACAAACCGCTCAATTTTGAGATAGGAATGTGTTGATGATGTTTATGATTGTGCAAGCTATTAGATCAACAACCACAACTCTCCTGCTAATATCAAGCCCTATAAACATAAAAGTGTGAAAATTTAACTCAAAAAACATGAAATATCAAATACAAGGACAATTAATTTGAAACCAAATACTTGGCTCCATGATTAAACAATAACATGCATCAAGCAATGAGAGTAAACCCAATTTTGAAGAACAATTAAGTGGGTCATTCCCTTCCAAAGATAGCATGAGAATAATATAAGAACACTAGACTGACAGGCTAGAGCATGAAATCACCAGATGCCCTGAGCCCACAATAGTGTGTCCCACTTGTGGGACATCCTGATTTTTGCCTAGAATCACATATTTTTTTAGAAAAATTAATGATTTAAGCCTAGAGAGCTTCCATACAAGGGAGTTTTATTGAAGGGGGTTAGATCAAACCCCCTTGGATATAACCCCCCTAGGCTTAAATCAAACCCCTAACAGAGTCTCCTCTGCACCTATCAAAATACTGAAGAAAAAAAAAACAAATTTGCTTCACCTGTTGGGGGATCAAATGAAGTCATTTGGAAATGCCATTTCGTAGGTATGTAGCCCTTAATATTAGATTTACAAAAATTATAATATGTATTATATTTTATTTAATATTATTTTTAAACAAAATTATAATGAATGTAGATCCATTACTAAAGAACAATAACCTCTATTCAAAATACTAGGAAAAACAGCAAACATTGTTAGAAGAATCTCAAAAAATGCACTACACTCCACTTAGATGTCCTTTTTCAAATGAAAAAGAAAAAAATTGATATATATTCTAAAAGAAATGTGTGACAGAATAATATAGAATTGAAATTTTTGTTAGTACTAATTTAAATATTAATAATAAATAAAATAGTTGATATAAAATTACCAAAAAATACCCATGCACTAAACATTGGAGTCAATGTTCTAATTCCACTAATTCGAGGAAATTTTTTATTTGTAGTGAAATTTATGCATGACAGAATAATGTCACTGAATAAAAAATAATAGAAAAAATTAAATTAATTAAAGAATAAAAATAAAAAAATGATAGAAATAATTATTTTAAAAAATAAAAAATTATAGCTTGAATCCAGATAAAAAATGCTACAACTCATTAGTTTACATCATCCTTACATTCTTGACCATTTGTTCCCTATAATTGGCACAAATTAAAAAATGCTGAAAATATTGATTTTGAGCATACCACTTAGGCCAAAAATTGGGACATACTATTGTGGGATCACCTTTAAATAAAGTACTTATGCAACATGAAAATGAATGAGCATGGCCTAGTATAATTCATCTAATCATACATGGACAATTTGGACTAAGACAGAGTCATCTAGATCTTTGCCTAGTATTTCTCATTGAGCTCTACTCGGAAAACCATTTCTAAGTCCATGCCATAATAAATGAAAAGAAGGCTTCCTATCTCACAATCTTAACCTAGAATGACTTAAGGTGAATCAAATAGGAAGGGAGAGATAGTAAGTGGCACATCTCAAGTCTAGTGTGAGTGCTTTTTTGCTTTGACTTTATATTGGAAATTTTTTCAATTACTTTGTTTTTGCTTTTGAGAATTGTATTTATCTGCTTGACTTTGGGTATAGCCTATGAGTTACTTTTATTTATCTTTGAATAACATCTTTTCAAGATTGCATGCTTTTTATTTTCCTTTTTCTTTTGATTCCACCCTGTAGCCTAACCCCATGCAACTAGTAAGATGCAAGTGCTCATCACCAAACATTAGACTAAGTGGTTATGTACATTTTGTTTATTAGATGTCACTAGCATAGATTTGGTTAGAGCCTACATCTAAGTGTACAAACATTCATAATAGCACTTAACACTAGATGAGGAAAGAAGGGTAAGGTGATCTACCTATAAGGTTCTAGGGACCCCTAATGAGTTCAAACATTGGGAAAAAAGAAGGGGAAGAATGAGCATGGAGTTATTATGTAAATCAAACTTGGCATAGGATAGTAAATGTGTAAAAGGATAATAAGTTGATATACTAATGTTATGGTGGAATATGGAGTAGGCTCAAAAATCCAAGACTAGTATGACCGGAATAATAAACTATCATGGTGAGAGATAAAGAGTTACAATAGTGGAAATGGTATGGAGAATGTAGGTAAATGTTCTTTAGAGGTATGTGAAGGTGGGATGAGTCAAGCATACATAGGAACATAGTGTTGGACAAAGTTTTTTTTTTATCATAGTGTATAAGCAAAAGATAATAGTTCATGAATCTATATTGATGGTATATTTTTAGTGGCAAGGGATGGAGAAGATGGGGATGGGACAAAAGTCAAGAAGAGAAGGATAAATGGTCTTAGAATCAACCAATAATAGAAGTAGCATGGGTAATTGAAATTGGGTCACATATATCATCATTTGTTATGCAAGGATAGTCATATAAAGGGGGATGGAAAGTATCATTTGTAGCTTTGGTCAAGAATGTTGAGAGAGGAGGAACATTGACAATGTTCTTAAAGTGAGGTTTGGTAATGGAAAGGATAGTTTTTATGTTTGTAGTACATGTAAGGGTAGTTGTAGAAGTTTCATGAGTGTTAGGCAGAACCAGATAACTATAGAAGGATCCATATCAATGTCACTATATACATATCATGGTAGAATTATAGATCATGTGTTGTGCCAAGGTCATCAAACCAATCAATATTGTTATTAGGCGTAGAAAGTGGAGATGTATTATCAAGAGAAAGTTGTATCGAACCATCATCAATAAGATCTTGGATTTTGTGTTGCAAGTATGTGCCTAATCAGTGTTGTCATTGATGTCAACATATCTATGTTGTCATTTGTGTCAACTGTGCCCTTATTTTTTTACTTGCTTATAGATTTTGAGGATATTGAGAAAATTAGCTCATCCGGTAAAAACAATGAATTGCAGTAGAAACAGTGCATTACATGCAGAAGAACAGTCTAGAAGAATGCTCCGCATTTCCTATAGAATAAATATCTTTTCCTGTGGATTGGAAGTTATTTATAAGTTTGTCTGAAGATGTTATATTCCAAGGTTGAGCCTCCAAAATGAAGATTTGAGTAAGTTGTGTTCACTAGTGTGAAAACTACTTTTTCTGTATATTTGGTGTGACAGGGAGAAAGTGTTTTGCTCCGCATTCCTCCGCATTGAAGTATTTTGGTCTGTGGTTCAGACATTATGTTTGTGATGATGTTAAGTACCTTCAAATGCAATGGTTCATGATATGGTGTGTTGGTTTTTTCCCAGACTGGATGCTTATTCCCAGATTTCCCTACAAGGTAGCCATCAGTGATCAACAGGATCTCTGGGCCAGGGGCCAACAGTGTAGGAGATAGACTCTATATTTTATCTCCTCTTCTTCTTCAGGCTCTGCAAGACCTAGGGGGGTATTCCCTACTCAACATCCATGAGATACGCATACAAGGATTGGGATGATGTCAGAAAGCAGATAAGTCCTCCTGTAAGTAGACCAAAAACTGAAAGATAAGAGCAAAGGGGCTAGCTTTGGGCCTATTTGCAGTTGTAGACAGAGGACTGAGGATCCTAAAACTAATTCTAATGTCCTAATGGTTGTTTTAGAGTTTGATTATGATTTTAAGTTTGGATGCAAAGCTGGACATGGTTGTAATACAAACACAAAGCAAGATTGGTGCCTATCCAGGGCCTGGAGTCAGTAGACATACACCTGTGAATGATCAGCATGAACAGGATAAACTAGATTTCAGGGGGATATATATGATACCTACCTTACAGATATCTCCCAATACAGAGTGTTAAGTTATCTCTACTTATGGCATCCCTACTGCAGTATACCCTTCCCAATGTTCAACCTGAAAATAGTTTAATCTACCCAGAGCAGAAGTTAAAAGATCATACATTCAACACAGGAATTCCATGTTCTAGAGTCTCAAATATTGCTTAAATATCCAGACTCAGAAGAAGAATACATGCAATACTGGAGACAGAATTAACAAAACACATGCCAAGATAGCATTTCTCATATAAGATTAATCATGAAATCAGTGGGTTCATGCCAAAACATACAACAAGAGATACATAGACTCACAGGTTTAGCTGTACAGAGCAACCAGATCAGCTTGTTTTGAATTACAGAGCCAAAAATCTTCAACTTTCAACAACCTAAAGAAAATGGTAACACAGTCTGCTTATAATAGCCAGAGAGTGTACCACAGCAATTAATTACATGACAAAATATCAAAATCAGCTAGATACAGACCCTTCAAAGGAATGGCGCTCAAAATTTATTACAGCAACAGACAGAGGAACCTCAAGCCACGCGCCACTATCTGGAAGTCTTCATGTCAAAAATCTGGTACCTGACTGTGCAACAACTCGCCCATGCCCCAGCACAGTCGCCATTAAGGGTCTCAACCACCCGTTGTCGTTTAAAAAACTGTCGCTGCATACAAAAAAGATTTCTTGCCAAAACACGTTCAACCGCGGGTTCAACATATACAAGGGAATAATCCCACATTCACGGTGAAGAGATCACTCCAGCGTTTTACAAGCATAACCGCATTCAAACAAAGTGTTGAGCACTTTTGCCGCGCTCGACACACATGCCTTCACCCACAGCCCATCGGCCAAACTTCTACCATCGGCAGATCAAAACAATGCTAGCCTGATATACCATCTCACTCCGATGGCATTGCTGTCGCCAAGACAATCCTCCCCGTCACCCCGATGCCAGCTCCACACCCCTTGTCACCGAGACAAAGACCATCGGGGCAACCAAAAGCACTTCCACCGATCACAATAGTCTCACCGATGGTCCTTCACTTCCCACCTCCGTCGGTGAGACATACACCATCGGCACCACAAAAAACCCTTAGGCCGACAATATTACTCACTCTGATAGACATCCTCCAAGTTCTCATCGGCCAGACACATACCGACGACCCCCCGACGGCCAAACTCCTCGCTCCCATCAGCGAGATCAACACCATCGGCCAAGCCCATGAATCCTTCACCGACCGCTCAACTCATGCCGACGACACTTCCACCTATCGCCTCCGTCGGTGTGACCAACACCATCGGAGCAACACTTCAAACCTACGCCGATGCACCAAGTCACCCCGATGGCACTCCTGATCGGGGTGACTTCCTCTATCGGCGAACCACAAAACATACTGGCCGATAAAACAAGTCTCGCCGATGAACACTTGAGATACCCCCATCGGCACGACCAACATTGTCGGCAGAACCACAATATCCTTCACCGATAGACCAAGCTCTTGGCGATATACAAAGAACACACCATGCTATTGATATGATCGCCAAGACACATGAAAACTCATGCCGATGGGCAGAACATGATGACCCCTTCCATCAAGAAAGATGATGTGGATGCTACAAAACACTGAAGGGGTGCCAAAACTGGAAAATTTTTTTGGATTTTTTGGGATGGTGCCTGCATAAAAATTGTTCAAGAACTGACAGTCAATTCAGGCACCAACATGGTGGTCCGTAAGCTATCTTTTATTCATGACAGTGGTTGACAGTGTCATTCTTGTGCTTTGGTTTGAAGAATCTTATTGACAGAGTGATTAGAGATTGTACGGTTGTTCCTAGTGATTACAATGTGCTTATGGATGTCTCCTGATCATGTTCCTAACTTTGGATTGGTCTACAAAGAGAAAATTGGATCGTGAATAAAGAATGTTATTGCAGACCCACTACTATCATTAGTCTTGGCCAACCTGGTTGAATTCATCATTTACGGAGATGCATCAAAGATTGTAGAAGCATGTTGTGGCATGGAGGATTGTGTTTGAGTCCCAACTAAGGCGTGGTGTGATCTGTATACATTCTTACATCTTTTCCTTAAATTTGTATTAGCTCTAGACCTATTTTATGTATGTTTGTAATGTGGACCTTGGAGATTGATCCAACGGTTGATGAATGTAATGCCAACCTTGATGTACATTCCAAGTTTGATGAATTGTATAAAAGTGTGTAATAAAATTGTGAAAGAGTGTGTGTGTTGCAATTATGAAGAGATAAGTACAAAAGAGTGAAGGAGCAGAGCAGAGGAGTCATATTGTGCTTCAATGGAATTGAACCCTGGTGTTAGGTCTCAAAAATGCAGGTTGCAAATCCTAAGAGGATGCCAGACTCTAATCAGATTGGCAACATTTTTTGAACTAACACGACGGAGTTAACCTATACAGTTAATGACTCCATGCACTTTAGGCACTGCTATACCTAGGTGGGTAGACCTTGAAAGTTATGGCAGATTAAATGAGTGTAAGTGTTGTGACTAAGTTAATGGATCTACCCACAGTGGCAAATGGTGTGGAATAGATGAAAGCTTTCTAACTAGTTCTATTTCTAATATCTGAAAGATGATTTGGTATAAATTTTATAAGCAATATCAAGGTAAGAACTAATAAATGAATTTAACTATTGAAATGAGTAAGACCAGTGCCTTGTTGGGTAAATAGAGTTAAGTGAAAATCTAGGACCAGTGGCTTATATTGGGCAATAACTCTAACTGTTTGGCACAATACTTTGGTTTATAACTTGTATAAACATGGAGTGGAATGATTGACAAACTCTTAATATCCAACTGACACAATCAGGTTTCTTGTTATTCACCAGAAGGAATTTTAACCCTTTCTTGAAGGAACCAATTGAATGAACTATGCAATAATAGCAGATAATATTAACTTGGAGACAGAATGGCAATCCTAATTATGTGGTTCTTCTTAGTGATCCAAATCAATACTTCCATATTACTGTGACTGACCAAAAGGATTTTTAATTCCTCTTTAAGGATACCAATTAATCAAATCACACAAGTACAACAAATGTGCATTAACAAACTAAATATATACTTGATATATCAATTTCAATAATAAAGAAATACTAAACTGGAGACAACCAAATAACTTTATAATTTCAACAAACAATTGATGCCCATATAGAGCCACAGAATCAAAGATCTCCTATTAACGTCTTCAATATAATATTTGCAACATGGTCTTTTAAAATATTATGGACTTCTTCTATTATCTCCTACTACCGATGATGATTGATCATCATATGTCCAACTTATATAGAAATATTTGTGAAGAGACAACTCTTCAAAATGTCTTTTGAGAATTAAAAGGATTAACATAACAATAAACAAAGATAATGACCCTAAGCTCTGCTAAGCCACAAGTATATCTAAGCAACACGATCCAGGTACTCTTGGCTCTGATGTGTATCAGCAAATTCTATAGCATTTCTTGTAATCACATCTATCGTCACCATCTTTTCCAAATGCTTGCAGGCCTCCCCAGATGTTGATTCTTTATCTTAGAGAGCTTCTAAAGCCTCCTATAATATCACCTGGCATTCTTTAATCCATTCATCTTTGCTCTTCAACTCCTTATCATTTCTGAACAACATAGGTACACCTGTCTTTGAAGCCTCAACACATTCCTTGGAATCATTTTGAAGCTGGTCATGATAATTCTTATGTTGTTCGATCAAATCTTGGGCACTGGAGATCCCTGAACTGTCAGGAGTATCCGTATTCTATATCTCATGGAGTTTCTATTGGAGCTTGTTATTTAACCTCTCATGTTCTTGCATAAGCTTATGATTCTCAGAGTAGACATCCTAGAATTTATTCATCCAATGCATCATATTGATATGCCTATTCTATAGTACTGCTGCAAGTGTGTCAATTTGAACCTGGGCTATTTGATCGATAGATGGTCACTGGGCACTTTGTGAACTTTCTCCTTGGGTTAATCTTTTAATTGATCCTCCAAAGGCATTCTTGACAGTATCTTTTAGGAAATCATTTTCCTTTGTCAATCTTTCACAACTCAGTTTATATGCATCTCGCTCCTTGATCAGCATTTGAGCCTGTGCTTTATTCAGTCTTGCAACATTTATACCAATAACTGCAGTAATTAAAGGATCAGTTTCTCCTTCTTTCAAAGTCATAACGTGCCCAAATGTTTTTTCAATATCTATAATGATAGTCTTCTTATGAGGAGGGTATAAGGCCCATATCATGAGTGAGTTTTCATCATTATTATACTTGGTACCCATGTATATCTCTGTTACACCTTCAGGAGTGAGTTTGTATTTATCATCAGTATTGTGCAAGAAATTATCAAATACCAAGGCAAAATTTATGTCAAGTCCAGGAAATATCATGACACCCGCTTCTCTAAGCAACTGTCTGCCTCTGTTAGGAGTCATAGCCCTCAACTCATTGTCTACTGTTGTCTTTAACACATCCATCAATTGTCTTTCATTATCAGCTATGACATCTTCAACTGATTCCCTGAGTTCTTTTCCTTTGCATTTATACAAAAATGATTTAAATTCCTGAGAATGAATAAATTGATCATCTGCAATGAAAGAATCATATGCTAACTGTCTAGGATCCTCATCACCAGGCCCCTCTTCATCCTGCTCTCTATTAGGAAGTTGATAACATTCCATTTTTCATCTAGAGATTCTACTTGTCTGTTCATGGAGCTCCTCTTCACCTGTGGATTCCTCATCACCAGAAGACAACTCTATCTCTGAAAGTTGTTTTCTTTTCTCATCTAATTCTCTATTATATTTTTCAATTACCAATTCAACTTCAGCTTCTTCCATGTTCCTAATAATATCATCATGTGGATATGGAATATGTGTGTATCCACTGAGATTTTGTTTTCTTCTAGCAAAATCAATGAAACCCTCGGGATCAAAACCTTTTCTTGCCTCGGCACACCTCATGTTGTAATGCATTAATTTATCTCTAATGAGACCATAAACTTCCTTAGAAACCACAGTAAAATCCCTAAAGCACAGAGTACTAGGCATGAAGGATTGTTTGTCATAGGCACTTAAGTTCATTACATTAGAACAATTCATCTGCCTGACTATCTCTAAGTAAGAAATCCTATCAGGAACCGTCTTGGGCAATATAAATGGGGTATATTCAAAACCATAAATTCTAACCATAGTTGAGTCCTCAAAGCAATACCAATCTCCCCAATTGTGGGTGACAATTGGGGGACCAACAAAGTCTTTTGGTCTGAGAAACCTTTTTATTTCATCTGACAATGAATATTCACAGGGATGATTAAAGTATCTATGCAACACTTTTACAAAATATTCTTCAAAATGAATGTAATTGGAGTGGGCAAACCTACTATCCCATACCCTTGTCCACATTTGCATGGGCAACTTTTGTCCTCTTTTGTCTACTTGAGCAATTCTGAGTTCATTTGGCCATATTCCCATTTCCTGGCCATAGTATAATACCATGTGCATGAGGAGTGAATAATGCTCAAAAGAAATTGTTGGGGTGTTGTTCTTAATTGCAATTAAGCTAGAATCAATCTTTCTGAAAATATAAGCAGCATAGTCAAATTGCCTAGTATTATGACATTGGATATCTGCTACTATCACCATTAATGGAATTGTCACGAAATTATGAACTTCTGACCCTAGGACTTGGCCAATGGAATAATATGTGTATTTCATATAAGGTTCAAACAAGGACACATGGAACGGAGGTCCATCATTATCATCAAAAGGTACCATTTTTCCCTCTGCCCTAGGCCTATGGAGAAGCAATCTCCATCCATTATATGTGGTGTCCATCCTCCAGTATTCTTTGTCTAAATCCTCATATACTATGGGAAGTGTACATAAGTCATCCAAATCAAATACTTCACAAATGCTATTTTTGGATAAGTGTATAATAGGCTCTCCTTGTGGATTGCATATGGCTTTAAGGCTGGGATTGTAATATTTAGCCAAGAGTTTTAGGAGTTCCACATTCACAAACACATCCAGGATGACCAATTTGCCCAAATTCAAATGCCACCGATTAGACACTGGGACATTTCTAAATCTTCTATCATAATGGAATTTAAATAATTCATAGCCTATGATTGGTGTCCATACATTTCCCAGGTATTTGCATTTGTCTTCTAACTTCTCCACCTCCATCCTGAGTTGTACAGACCTTCGGGCTTTAGGGGTAGACCCAGGCAGTTGATCTATCAAATCCTGATTTAGTTTTCTCTATTTCACCTTTTCATCAGGACCTTTATCAATTTTTTGTTTCTTAGGTTTACTGGGTTCACCCTGTTGTTTTCTACCCTTGCCCTTTACTGGTGTCTCCATTTGTTATAATTCTGAATAGCAAATACAAATTGTAAGTGACCACACAGAGGTTTTATGTGTCTACCTATTGCCTGAGAGGATCACCAAATTCCTTTGTTTTCTCCTCCAAGTTCTCACTTGTGTGCTCTTCTCAGACAATTCTTTCAAACATAATTGCAATGATTTAGAATGACCTCTCAGGGGATTTCTTCTCGGCCTATAATTAATACTTCTAGTGCATTAATGTCCATAATCATTTTGAAATGTCACATCATCATAACATCCTTCATTGGCAGGACTTTTGTAATGTCAGTGCGATCTAAATGCTTCTTATGGCGCGAATATTTGCAGATGACTCAATCGTTGTGACCCTTTGTTTTATCTCCTCGATGTCACTTTTCATGAAAGCATATATATGTTTATATCAGCGAGACGTTTCAATGCCTATCTGATATAAAAATGAGCATAGAAGTTGTTGTCGGCTTGACTTACGCTATCATTGTGAGAACAGCATCCTACTCTAATATTTCAAATCTCTCTAATATTAATTATTTATATCGGTGTGAGTCTTCCCAAAATGTTTATCGATTTCCCTTTACAGGGAAGGTTAGTGAAATTAGTAAGACCCAAGAAATTGATACCGATATCACTTGTCTTTCTGACACATATGACCTGTCGGAAAGAGTCTCATCGATGTGTGTGGTTATTGTCTTCATCGGAACAACACATGCTATCAAGATGACCTTATTTGATTTATCTGATCCTTGTTGTTTCCCTGATGCCTTCCTTTCTATTCTTTCTTCATCGGAATGATCATAGTCATATGTCACCGAGATCCTTTGTCATTGTGACTATAAACTTGGCATGACCTATAAATCCTACTCTGATTTGTTTCCTTTTGCTGATGAGTTATATCCTTCACATATATTAGTATGACTTTGGCCAAAAATTCCTTATGGTCACTGAGACATCATAAGGTCAGAGAAACATTATTTTCTTGTTCTGATCTGCATTTATTCCTGATGAGTCAATAGTTCCATCTGTTCCCTGAGTTGCTTAGTAGGACTCTTGTCGAATTGCCCCATCGATGTGATCTATGCTGTCGGGGGAATGTTTGGAGTATTTTCTGTCAATGCATTCTCATCCCGATGGTCCTTGTATTTGATCAATTCGGTGTGACTGGGGATTCTCCTTCCGATAAGGGGTCATCGGCATAACTTCTTTTATCAGGGATTCTTGAAATTCTTATTCCGACCTTACTCCTAATGCCGATACAGATCTAATTTGCTTCAAATGGAACATGGGTCAGTATGAAAAACTAAGGTCTTGCCGAAATCAAAGAACTGAAGGTTTTTTTAGATTATGGTTTGGGAGGTGAGACAAATAGCTATGGTAGGGATCTTATCATACAAATCATGTTATGTTTGTGGAATTTATCGACTATTATTATTATTTTGGGGTATAATGTTCTGATTTGGTTGGACAGTGGGTGGATAAGAGTATAGAAAAATTTCAAAATTTTCCTATTCCAACAGTGGCTCTGTCTGGGATGTATACCCCTTGTGGGTATAACAAGAATTTAGATCTCTTGGAGAGTAGACCAGGTATTTTATTTGTTGGGGATGACAATTTTACAAGATTTTAGGAATATATATGGATGAAATGAGAATGGGTGCTGGAAGTGACAATGATGCAAAATGGGGATGATCCTATACTACTATACATGGAAAAGATTTTTGTTATTGTTGAGGGATTCCGAGGACTGTCAATGTATCGGCAGATCCTAATCTCTCTTGATTACCCTAAACTACTATGCATGGAATAGGAGTACTTTGAGAATTATTTAAGAGTTGTCCATGCACTGGCAACACTTATCTCTCTTTGTGCATGATTTTGATGCTTTCATGAAAAGAAAGGTTTTAGAAACTGTCAATGCACTGGCAATTCCTGCTCTTCTCCAGACATATTTTACAGATAGTAGGAATCTTCTCCTCCTTTGCCAATGACAACAAAAGGCTTCAAACTTTCCATGCTTTCCTTTCTCTTGGCATCTAGCATTCCACATCAATACCAAGTCATCTATCTCAAATTTTCTATCCTTGGCTTTCTTATCAAAAAGGTATTTTACTTGTGATTGCAATTTTATGTTCTGCTTTTGAGCCATTCTCCTTGTCTCATCAAGTTCTGCAAGATGTTCTATTCTTTCCTCCATTGGTTCAGGAATATTGAAATTCTCTAGAAGAACAAATTTGTAAACTGGTAAAAAAATTTCTAATGGCATCCTTGCTTGTATTCCATACACCAATTCAAAAGGGGATCTTCCAATTACTCTCTTCACAGTAATCCTATCAGCCCACACAGCCATTCTCAACTTTGAATCCCATGCCTTTTTGTTTCTCTCCAACATTCTTTTTATAATTTTCAAAAGATTTTTATTACTAGATTATGTCTGGCCATTTGCTTGTGGGTGATAAGAGGCAGTATAAGACACAGTGATGCCATATATATTATAGAAGTTTTTGAACTCATTAGACCTAAAGCACATTCCATTGTCTGTAATCAACCTCACTGGTGTGCCAAATCTAAATATAATGTTTTCCATTAAAAAATTGATCACCACTTTGCTTGTTGCTTGTTTAGTTGGGATTGCTTCCACCCATTTTGTGAAGTAATCCATTGCCACTAAAATCCATTTGTGTCCTCCGCTTGACTTTTCTGCAATCTCTCCTATGAAGTCAATTCCCCATTGATATAATGGAGCTTCCGCCTGCATAGGTTTCAAGGGTAATGCTCCCTGATATTTTAATTTTCCTAAAAAAATTTGGCGTGCCTCACATTTTCTTGTATAATGATATGAATCATTGAAAACTCTAGGCCAATAGTATCCAGCCCTCAGGATCTTGTGAGTTCTAGTTTTTGTTGAGAAGTGCCCTCCACACACTCCTTCGTGTAACTCTTTCAGGACATGTTTTGATTGATGTTCATCTAGGCATAGTAGCAGAATACCATCCCTATTCTTCCAATAAAGATCCCCATCGATAAATACATACTTTGAAGCCTGTAATTTAAGTGTCCTTTTCTTCTTATCATCATATCCTTAAGGACATTTCATATGTTTTAGATAATATATGATGTCAGTATACCATGGAGTATGCTCAATGCTAGAAATCATGTTATTAACATCATCAGTATTACATATCTGAGAAGCCTCAAGATTGTTTTCGGCCATTAGTCTAGCAAGACCTTGTCCTCTTACTAGTTTGGTGATTTGGATTTCTATATTAAACTCCTGAATTTTATTAATCCATCTGTACCTTCTACCCGTGACCTCAGGTTGGACTAATACATCTTTCACTGCAGCATTAGGCACACATGCTATTATTTCAGCTCCCACCAAGTATGGCCTAAAAGATTTGACTGCTTTCACCAATGCATATGCTTGTTTCTCAACTATGTCATATTTTAACTCTGCATTTTGAAGAGACTTGCTAAAAAATGAAATGGGTTGTTCATGTCCCTCATCATTTTTCTACAACATTATTGCTGCAACTGTATGATATGAGGCAAATGAGAACAGCTGAAATGGCTTACTGAAATCAGGAGATATCAGAACTGGGGCTTCCTTGATTGCCTTCTTAATGGTGGAAAATGCCTCTAATGTTTTCGTTGTCCAGTTCACTTCTGTATTCTTCTTTAACATTCTTGATATGGGACTAACAATCTCTGCAAAATTTGATATGAATCTCCTGACAAAGTTGATTTGGCCAAAGAATGATTGTATAGCTTTCACATTCTTAGGAATAGGAACTTGGTCAATGGCTCTTACTCTTTCAGGATCTATTCTTACTCCATCTTTTGAGACTATGTGACCAAGCAGCTTGCCCTCTGTTACTGCGAAATGACACTTCTTAAGATTTAATGAAATTCCATATTCTAAGGTTTTAATAAAAAATTTCTCTAAGTGTGTACAATGATCTTCAGCCTTTTTGGAATATGCTGTCATGTCATCCTGATATACTACCATGATTTTGTTAATCAGTTCTGCAAAGGCCACATCCATCGCCCTTTGGAATGTTGCTCCAACGTTTGTGAGTCCAAATGGCATTCTTAAATACACATACATTTCCCATGGTGTGGTGAATGCAGTCTTATATTGTTCTGATTCTTTGACTTTCACCTGATTATATCCTAAGAAACCATCCATCATGGACAATAGTTCACACCCTATGACTTTTTGCAGTACTACTTCTGTTGGTTATTTTCCCAGACTAGATGCTTATTCCCAGTTATCCCTACAAGGTAGCCATCAGTGATCAACAGGATTCCTGGGCCAAGGGCCAACAGTATAGGAGATAGACTCTATAAATATCTCCTCTTCTTCTTTATGGCTCTGCAAGACCAAAGGGGGGTATTCCCTACTCAGCATCCATGAGATACAACTATACAAAGGCTGAGATGCTAACACAAAGCAGATAAATCCTCTATTATGCAGACCAAAACTGTGAGATAAATGCAAAGGGGTTAGCTTTGGGCTTATATTCAGTTGTAGAAAGAGGATTTTGGTCCTAAAGCTATCTCTAAAGTCCTAAAAGGTTTGATCTTGAAATTTAAGTTTGATTTTATGTGGATGCAAAACTAGGACCTTGGGTATAACCTCAATACAAGACTAGATTGGTGCCCATCCAGGGTTCGGAGTCAATAGATGTACACATGTGAATGGCCTGCATGAACATATACCAAAGACTAGATATCAAGGGGTTTTGTAGTATCTGCCTTACAGATACCTCCAAGATAGGGTATCCTATTATCTCTACTTACAATATCCTTACTGCAATCTATTTTTCCCAATCCTTGATCTAAAACATTTAATCTACTCCTTGAGTAGAAGTAAGAAATTAAGCATTCAATACAACAAACCTGTATTCTAGAATCATAAACACCCCTTAGATGCTCAGACTCAGAAGAAGAACATACTCAGTTTGGAGATAGATAACAGAACACATGCAATATGGCATTACACATTTAAATTAGCATGATATCAATAGGTCAATGTAGAAAAACATAAAACATGAGATTCATAAACTCACAGAACTTTGAAGACAGGGTCGCCAACTAAGTTGTATTGTGTCACAGAGCCAGAAGTTTTTCCAGTTTTCCAACCACTACAATGGGTAACACAGTTTTTGTCTTTATACCAAGACTGTGTACCCAGCAAAAATTAATTACAAGACAAGGTCCAAATTTCTCGTCAGATACACAGTACCAGAAATGACACTCAAAAATAATAAATGTAGCAGGGGACAAAACATGGGTAAGTAAGAGAAGGACAAGGAGCAGCAGAGCTCGAGCCCCACGTCACTACCTAAGGATTTTCTTCTTCATCGGGTAGCTATCAAGTCAATCAGGCCATACCTCTACAATTCCTATGCCATTAATGGCACACCAACTCATAGGATGTAGCAATGGTCTACGTCTAAAAATTCCCACCAAGAAAGATGCATCGAGCCCAGGAAATCCCACGCTGATGAAAGTTTGAACTGTGACCGTCGAAATCCTACCTATCGTTGAGATCCGCGGTGCCAAAATAGTCTGAAAAGTCAAGAAAAAATAAAAACGTGCCATGCAGGCACCCCGTGTATCCATCGCTAACCATTTCAAAAATGCAAGATCAAAAATCCCACATTCATCCTGCAATGCTTGCTTGACTATCATATAAACCAAGCCATGAGCAAACCTAGTGTCGTGCGCTTTTGCCCTGCATGACCATTGAACCATCTGCCAATAGCCCATTGGTGTAGCTCCCACCTCCATCGGTGTGACCCACACCATCGGAGCAACTGAAAATCCACTTGCCGACATCACCCATTACACCGATGGACATCCCTTTGTTTGGTCTTCGGCGAGACCATAAACCGTCGGCCAACTCAAAAATTCTCCTACCGATATACTGCTCTTACCGACGAAGCCTCCACATTCCCTTATCGGTCAGACCTCAACCTGTCGAAGTGACCTCCATCAGATATGCCGATGCCACATATCACACCAATGTACACCTTGGTCGGCATGACTAAGACCATCGGCCCAACGCTTCGTGATCCACCTGATGAACCATATCACCCCGATGGTATCTTAGTCAGTGTAACTCAAACATATCGGCGGATCCCAAAATTCCTTTGCCGATATCACCACTCTTGCCGATGGCCACCCTGTACAACCCCCATCGGCCTGTCGGAGAGACATGTAGCACAGCTGCTGATGGAAAAAGTCTTGGCGATGGAATGAACATACTATTGTGAAGAACCTGGTCGCCAAGACAAAGATGAACTCACACCGATGGACCTATAAATCCTGAGGGTTTGAAATAAAAAGTGTCCACTAATTTTTAATTTGAAACCCTAATTATAGATGGGGCATCACCACATTGCATGAGGACATGTCAACTCTCGAGCACTAAAGCATGAGGATGAAACACAAAAAACTAGGAACCCACCACAGAAAACCAATACCAGAAGAAAGAAAATAGCACAAGATCCCATGACTCAAAAATTTCAGGGTTTGAATGGAAAAACCTGCAAATGTATGAACTTAAAACCCTAAACATAAGTGAGTGCTAACATAGGCTCCAATTGGGGACATGCAGGTGCAAGGCTGCAGCGAGGACTAGAATACTCCAAGGTAGACCAGACCAAAACCCAAAATTCAAAATGCGACTGACTATACAAGGCATGTACAAAATACTTACACCTAGTTTACAGTGTGCACAAAGGAAGATCACTTATGAGAAAAAGGTCTTAAGGAATTTACCGTGCACTGGCAATTCCAGTAATTCACCATTGAGGGCTTGGAGAAAATAAGAATCATCCCCATAGACATTGCTAATTTGGTACAGGCTGATCCATAAGGGCTCAAATTTACCGTGTTTGCCCTTATCCTAACTCCTAGCATTCCACATTAGGACCAAATCACCTATCTGAAACCTTTTCTTTGTAGCCCTTCTATCAAATAGATATTTCACTTGCTGTTGTGTCTTGATGTTTGTTTTCTGTGCTTCCCTTATCATTTTGTCTAGTGCAACCAGCTGATTTATTCTTTCTGTCATTGAGTCCTCAACCTCCTCCTCATCTTCTTGCATGAATTTGTAAACTAGCAAGAGGTTATTCACAGGCAATCTAGCCATTGCGCCATATACTAATTCATAAGGTGACCTTCTAGTTGCTCTTTTTACTGTCACCCTGTCAGCCCATAATGCCAACTTTAGCTTTGAATCCCAAGACCTCTTATTTTTATCTATCGTCCTTTTCATGATTTTCATGAGGCTTTTGTTGCTCGACTCTGCCTAACCATTCCCTTGTGGATGATATGGTGATGTATGAGACAAATCAATTCTGTAATTGCTGCAAAAATCAATAAACTCACCAGACCTGAAGCACATTGCATTATCTGTGACCAATTTGGCTGGTACTCCAAATCTGACAATAATGTTTTCCAAAATAAAGTCCATCACCACTCTGCTTGTAGCTTTTTTTGTTGGAATGGCCTCAATCTATTTAGTGAAGTAATCGGTGGCAACCAGAATCCAACTGTGCCCTCCACTTGATTTTTCTGAGATTTCCCCTATAAAATCAATCCCCCATTGCTGAAATGGGGCTTCTATAGTTATAGTCCAAGGGTGTAACACACATTGATACCTTAGCTTTCCTGAGAACCTTTGGCAAGACTCACATTTTCTTACCACTTTGTGTGCATCTGAGAAAAGAGTTGGCCACCAGTAGCCTGCTCTGAGAATTATGTGGGCTATTGTTCGGGCAGCATAGTACCCACCACATACCCCGTTGTGCATATCACTTAAAATATCTCTGGCTTGATTTTCATTCACACATCTAAGTAATACACCATCATGATTTCTCCAATACAATTCTCCTTGAACAACGATGTATTTAATAGTCTGTAGCTTCAAAGTTCTCTTCTGGATGTCACTGAGATGGGAAGGACAGTTCAAATTCTGTAGAAAATATACTATGTCCTTATACCACTCAAACCTTGACATATTTATAACGTCATCAAGTACTGAATTCACTTGGGACGCCTCTAAATTTGACTGTGTCATTAGCTTTGCCAAACCTTGTCCTCTTACCAATTTCGTGATCTACATCTCTATGTTGAACTCCTGCAACTTATTTATCCATCTGCATCTCCTTCCAGTTACCTCCTACTGAGTAAATATATCTTTGACTGCTGCATGAGGTACATATGCAATTACTTGTGTGCCTACCAAATAGGGCCTAAAACTCTTCACTGCTCTAACCAATGCATACGCCTGTTTTTCCATTATATCATACTTTAATTCAGCAGCCTGCAATGACCTACTAAAGAAAGCTATAGGCTGTTCAAACCCTTCTTCATTTTTTTGTAATAGGCATGCAGCAATAGTATGGAAAGAAGCAAATGAGAACAATTGAAATGGCCTAGAAAAATATGGAGATTTTAAAACATGAGCCATCTTTATTGCCTCCTTTATGTTCTGAAACGATTTGGCTGCTTCATCTTCCCACTTGACAGTTGCATTTTTCTTCAACATTTTAGAGATCTCCCTGGTAGTCTCTCCAAAATTAGGAACAAATCTCCTAACAAAATTAATCTGTCCAAAGAAGGACTGAACACCTTTTACCATTTTAGGGATTTGAATTTTGTCAATTGCAACTACCCTTTCAGAATCAATCCTAACTCCATCCTTGGAAACAATGTGTCCAAGCAATTTTCCTTCCACTACCCCAAAAGCACACTTCTTTGGGTTGAGTGAGATACCATACTCTAATGCTTTAATAAAAATTTGTTCCAAATGCAAACAGTGTTGTTCTTCTTTCTTTGAAAAGGCAGTTAAGTCATCTTGATACATAGCCAAGATTGAATCAATCAATCCTGCAAAAGCAACATCCATTGCCCTCTGAAATGTGGCACCTGCATTTGTCAATCCAAATGGCATCCTAACATATACATATGTTCCCCATGGAGTAGTGAAAGCGGTCTTGAATTGCTCTGATTCCTTTACCTTCACCTGATTGTACCCTGAGAATCTATCCATCATGGATAAGAGTTCACAACCAGTCACTTTCTACAGCATAGCCTCCATGTTAGGCAGTGGATAATTATCCTTCAAAGAAGATATATTCAAATTTCTAAAGTCCACACAAAGTCTGATATCACCATTCTTTTTTTTTACCGGGATAAGATTAGACACCCAAGTTGAATGTCTGATAGGCACAATTATTCCAGCTTCCCTAAGCTTTACAAGTTCTTCTAGCATTTTTGGAGCTAAAGTTGGGTTAATAGGTCGTTGTTTTTGTCTAAATGGTTTAGCTCCAGGCTTCAATGGGATTTCATGCTGAAATAAATCCTCTCTATAAGCTTTCAGGTCCTCATATGACCAAACAAACACATGCTTATACTTTCTTAGTAATGCAATCAGCATAGATCTGATATGTGGTTTGAGCTGTTTGCCAATGTATACCCTTTTGAGAGCATGAGATGTCCTCAAATTTATCTCTTCTAAATCATTCTTGTTTGTTGGAGATGACTTTGTGACGAGTTGGTCCCTATTGTCAAAAGCTCTCTCTAAAGCAACTAGCCCTCTAGGGATTTTATTTGTCTTTAGCTGAATTACTTCCTTCCCTAGGAGAGTTTCTTTCCCATCTACTGCCTCCACAAAATTCTAAAAATCCATTTCCTGGTTCTCATATTCATCAATATAATGCAGAAATCTCAGTAAATCTTTATCATCATCAAATACTTGCCAGCTGCATACATTATCTAGCACTGCAAGTTTGAGTTTGATCTCAACATCGGTAACATCTGATAGAGTTATATCATCTGGCCTTATAGCTACATTAGCTAGAAAATCTTCCCTGACATTTTTTGATCTCTCTATCCAGTTTATTGAAAATGCATCAAACAATTCAATTGTATCCCATACAGCATGCTTATATTATTTTAACCTCTTATTTTTTTATGCATACTTATCTCTAACTTGGGAAATAATAAGCTTTGAATCACTAAATACCTTGAGCATCTTAATTCCATGCCTCAAAGCCACATTTAGTCCTAACAATAGAGCTTCATACTCTGCAATATTATTTGTACAGGCAAACTTTAGTAAGAATGAAAATTTTAGAAGCTTACCAGCTGGAGACAGAAAAACAATTCCAGCACCAGAGCCCTCTTTTGCACAAGCTCCATCAAAATACATGGTCCATAGACCCTGTTGGTCAAATTCTTGAATGCACATGTCTCTCCCTTTACCTCCTTGATCATCTGAGATAACCCTGAAATTTTCACAGTCAGTGTTCACAAAACATATATGTTCCTCTGATTCTTGATTCTCCACTGTCTTTGATGATCTTTCATCCCTGATCAGTTTGGCATTCCTACCATTCATAGGGATCATAGCGTATGACAGATCTAATTCCATACTTCCACCAATCAACGTTGCCCACCTTCTTGACAGCAACATGCCATACTGTGGCTTGATATCAACAACGGTTATGTTCATCTTGTAGGTTTTCTCTGGATATGCTACCAGTCTAAAATCAACATCTTTCATGATTCCAATGACAGGTACTTCTCTAGCATCCATGGCATAGCACTTCCCACATGCCTTATCTATCTTTAATCCAGCTTGCTCCATGATGGCCAAAGGCATGATGTTTGTGGATGCTCCTGAGTCGAGCATATAGTTTCTAATTATTCTTCCATTTATAACAAGGGAGACATAAAATGGCTCCACTTGTGAAGGACATTTTGTCATGGTCATCCCCAAATATACTTCAAGAACTTCATCTTCATCAATATATAGGGCCTGTTTCTTACCCTGAGGTTGATCAATCTGCTTGGCTTGACATGGTGTTCCTGAGATCAAAGATACAACCTTGTTTCTAAACTCTTCTACTTTCATCAGTTCCATTAGTGGAACAGAGACCTTTATTTGAGACAAGACCTGAGTGATGTTGAATGGAGCATAATTTTGAATAACAGTTGTAGCTTGATCCACCGTTTTACCTCTATCTTGAGATGATCCAGTTTTAGTTTTTATGGCTCCCTAACTGTCATTGCTATTTTGAGAATTTTTATTCTGACTCTCACCCTGGGAAACTGTATTCTCTATTTTTTGAGAATCATAACCTATTTTTTGCTTAAAACCTTGCTTATTATTGTTCCATTATTTCTTATATGTTTCAGTCCCCTTATGACTGTGCACAGGTTGGCCCACAAAAGTGTTCTCTGGTTGAGGTGAGCTTCTTACCTGAGCTTTACCCCTGAGATTGTAATTACTTTTGACTTGAGCTATTGTTGCAGCTGTAAGGGCTCTAATTTCTTCATCAGAAGGTCTCCTCAAACTATTCAGAAAGTTGTGTGAATCCTAAGCATAAGCATAGCTGTCTCCCTCATCTTCGTCATAAGGAAACTGCTGATAGACCTGCATCTAATCATCTACACTTGCATTAGCATCCTGAAAAGAGTATCCTTTGTTTGTAGACAACATATTGACATTATCATCCTCCGTGCAATGCGGCTCATTGCACTCATCACAGGCAACAACATTGTTGTATAAAGACTGAGCAATCAGACATTGTGACTGTGAGTGAGGCATTTGGCATATGATACACCATGGGGTGTCATCAACAATATTAACAGCTTTCTTCAAAGGATCAGGTGCTTCCTTTGTATTCTAAGCTCTTGGATTTGTATTGTTGTATGGAAGGACGGGTTTACCATCACGCCAATTAGTATGATATGGCATATCATGTAATGATGGTCTTCTTTCTTGCCTTTGCTAAACTAGCCTGTCAGGCCCTATCCCCTTTTCATTTTTAGCTATTCTATAACTCAGGTCCTTAACAACATTTGTTAATTTATCTATTTTATCCTCAGAAATAAATGCATTACCTTGGATACTCTGAGATTTAGTGTTTAGATTTTGCAGAATTTTCACATCATCCCTTCTATTTGTCTTACCAGACACCTTCTTGTTATTTTCAATATTAGTTGCTATTTTTAATGCATCTCTGAGGCTGTGAGGTCCCTTGTCTCTTAATCCATAAGCTGTCTTGGCATCAAAAGCATTTATGTACAACACTATGCACATAGGTTCATTAGGCCTCAAGTCCTGTGGCAATTTGTTCAATACCTTCATGAATCTAGCATTGAAATCAACAACTTGTTCATTTGATCCTTTGGCAATGCCAGTAAATTCATTAATGAAGAAACTAGGATCAATTTTGTCACCATATTGTTCCTTGAATATTCTCCTAAATTCATCCTATGATGAAATGCTCCCGTCAGGTAGGCCTTTGTACCATTCCTTGGCTTCATCAACTAAGGATTGCATAAATGATTTCATGAAAATATCCTCATGCTCAACCTCGAAGTTGTCCATGATATTCTGAAAAGCTTTTAGATGGTCTTCACCTGAGACAATATTAGTTCCTAAAAATTTAGGCACTTGTAGCCTCACATGTTTGTCAATAGGATTTGGATAACCAGGAATGCCATCAAAAACTAGTTGTCTGAATCTGTCCAACTGCATTGGCTGTCTACCAAATTGGTTAGCATTGGCATTTCTATTTGCATTCTGATTTCTTATGTTATTTAATGGAGCTCTTATGTTATTTGCATTCTGTCTTTGATGATCGTGCTGATCATGGATTTCATTTCT
This sequence comes from Cunninghamia lanceolata, assembly GCA_027924645.1. Classification (NCBI taxonomy): domain Eukaryota; kingdom Viridiplantae; phylum Streptophyta; class Pinopsida; order Cupressales; family Cupressaceae; genus Cunninghamia; species Cunninghamia lanceolata. Next base: position 158,907 of record BSBN01000397.1, read on the forward strand.
ATGCTGATTTCTCTGCATATTTGTATTTTCAAGGGTAGGAATTGAATCATTCTGAGCAACTCTCAAGGCTTGCACTTTCTATCTCATATCATCTCTGATTCTCACTACCTGTAGATATTCTATTTCTGCCCTTAAGCTCTTAATTTCATCGGCTAATTGTTCCTCTTTGGGCATAGAGGAGGATGGTCCCATTTCATTCTGATGATCATTATCTTCATCCCCTGGAGACTCATCCTCTTCAAATCTGTCACTGGGATCTAAGAAAGGGTGTTCTTGAAACACCTCTGACCTTATTCTCATAGCACCATCCTGTTGTTTCTCATATACATTTTGGATTTCAGCTTCTGTGTTTGAAAAATAAGGCATTGTTTGCTCTGAAGATCTTGGATTGTCTTGAATAAATTCATTTTTCCTGGGGCTAGGAGAACCATCTTGACTAGCTCGAACAGTCCCCATTTTCCTATACATCATTTTTGTGGGTAACTCTTCAAATAGAGTATTACACTGGGATCTTCTCCCTTGCATACAAATTTTTACCTTACCGGTTGAGAGATTGGTTCGGAGTTGCCACCTATTATTAGGAATTGTTTTCTTTTAAAATCAGGGTTCTTTCACTTCACTCCCTAGCAGAGTCGCCAAAATCTATTGGTTATTTTCCCAGACTAGATGCTTACTCCCAGTTATCCCTAGAATGTAGCCATCAGTGATCAACAGGATTCTTGGGCTAGGGGCCAATAGTATAGGAGATAGACTCTATAAATATCTCCTCTTCTTCTTTATGGCTCTGCAGGACCAAAGGGGGTATTCCCTACTCAGCATCCATGAGATACAACTATACAAAGGTTGAGATGCTGACACAAAGCAGATAAATCCTCTATTATGCAGACCAAAACTGTGAGGTAAATGCAAAGGGGCTAGCTTTGGGCTTATATTCAGTTGTAGACAAAGGATTTTGGTCCTAAAGCTATCTCTAAAGTCCAAAAAGGTTTGATCTTAAAATTTAAGTTTGATTTTATGTGGATGCAAAACTAGGACCTTGGGTATAACCTCAATACAAGACTAGATTGGTGCCCATCCAGGGTTCGAAGTCAGTAGACGTACACATGTGAATGGCCTGCATGAACATATACCAAAGACTAGATATCAAGGGGTTTTTTAATATCTGCCTTACAGATACCTCCAAGACAGGGTATCCTGTTATCTCTACTTACAATATCCTTACTGCAATATATTTTTCCCAATCCTTGATCTAAAATATTTAATCTACTCCTTGAGTAGAAGTAAGAAATTAAGCATTCAATACAACAAACCTGTATTCTAGAATCATAAACACCCCTTAGATGCTCAGACTCAGAAGAAGAACATACTCAGTTTGGAGACAGATAACAGAACACATGCAATATGGCATTACTCATTTAAATTAACATGATATCAGTAGGTCAATGCAGAAAAACATAAAACATGAGACTCATAAACTCACAGAACTTTCAAGATAGGGCTGCCAACTAAGTTGTATTGTGTCACAGAGCCAGAAGTTTTTCCAGTTTTCCAACCACTACAATGGGTAACACAGTTTTTGTCTTTATACCAAGACTGTGTACCCAGCAAAAATTAATTACAAGACAAGGTCCAAATTTCCTGTCAGATACACAGTACCAGAAATGACGCTAAAAAATAATACATGTAGCAGGGGACAAAACATGGGTAAGTAAGAGAAGGATGAGGAGTAGCTGAGCTTGAGCCCCACGCTGCTACCCGAGGATTTTCTTCTTCAATCGGGTAGCTATCAAGTCAATCAGGCCATACCTCTGCAATTCCTGTGCCATTAATGGCACACCAACCCGTAGGACGTAGCAATGGTCTGCGTCTAAAAATTCCCACCAAGAAAGATGCATCGAGCCCAGGAAATCCCACGCTAATGAAAGTTTGAACTGTGACTATCGAAATCCTACCTATCGCTGAGATCTGTGGTGCCAAAATAGTCTGAAAAGTCAAGAACAAATAAAAATGTGCCATGCAGGCACCCCATGTATCCATCGCTGACCATTTCAAAAATGCAGGATCAAAAATCCCACATTCATTCTGCAATGCTTGCTTGACTATCATATAAACCAAGCCACGAGCAAACCTAGTGCCATGTGCTTTTGCCCTGGATGACCATTGAACCATCCGCCAATAGCCCATCGGTGTAGCTCCCGCCTCTGTCGGTGTGACCCACACCATCGGAGCAACCGAAAATCCACCTACCGACATCACCTATTACACTGATGGACATCCCTTTGTTTGATCTTTGGTGAGACCATAAACCGTCGGCCAACTCAAAAATTCTCCTACTGATATACCGCTCTTACTGACGAAGCTTCCACATTCCCTTGTTGGCTGGACCTCAACCTATTGGAGTGACCTCCATCGGATATGCTGATTCCACATATCACACCGATGTACACCTTGTTCGACGTGACTAAGACCATTGGCCCAACGCTCCGCGATCCACCCGATGAACCATATCACCCCGATGGTATCTCAGTCGGTGTAACTCAAACATATCGGCGGATCCCAAAATTCCTATGTCAATATCACCACTCTTGCCGATGGCCACCCTATACAACCCCCATTGGCCTATTGGAGAGACATGTAGCACAGCGACCGATGGAAAAAGTCTTGGCGATAGAATGAACATACTATTGTGAAGAACGTGGTCGCCAAGACAAAGATGAACTCACACCGATGGACCTATAAATCCTGAGGGTTTGAAATGAAAAGTGTCCACTAATTTTTAATTTGAAACCCTAATTACAGATGGGGCATCACCACATTGCATGAGGACATGTCAACTCTCGAGCACTAAAGCATGAGGATGAAACACAAAAAACTAGGAACCCACCATAGAAAACCAATACCAAAAGAAAGAAAATAGCGCAAGATCCCATGACTCAAAAATTTTAGGGTTTGAATGGAAAAAACCTGTAAATGTATGAACTTAAAACCCTAAACATAAGTGAGTGCTAACAGCTTCCATGTTAGGAAGGGGATAGTTTTCCTTAAGAGAGAATTTATTTAGATTCTTGAAGTCCACACATAATCTAATATCACCATTTTTCTTTCTAACAGGCACCAAATTAGAAACCCAAGAAGAGTGTCTAATGGGTTTGATAATAGCTCCATCCCTTAGCTTTGAGAGTTCTTCAAACATTTTAGGAGCGAGTGTGGGATTAATATGCCTCTACTTTTGCCTGAATGGTTTAGCATCAGGCTTTAATGGTATTTCATGCTAAAAAAATCCTCCCTATATGCTTTCAAGTCATCATATGACCATGCAAACACGTCTATAATTTCTGAGTAATTTGATGAGCATGCTCCTGATTTTGGGATTCAGCTTCTTTCCAATGTATACATTCTTTGGGGCCACCTGTGTCCCCAACTTAATTTCTTTAAGATCATTCTATATTATGGGTGTCTTTCGTTTTAAATTTGTCACATCCATCAAACACTTTCTCCAATGCTATGAATCCCTTAGGTATTTTGTTTGTTTTTAACTGAACTATCTCTTGACCAAAGAGAGTTTCTTTTCCATCATGTTCCTCCACAAACACATTGAAATCAATCTCTTGGTCTTCGTAGTGATTGATACAATGTAAGAATTTGATTATATTGGTATCATTATTAAACACTTGCCAGTTATGGATATTATCTGGAATATTGGGTCTGGTTTTGAATTCAATTTCTGTAATACCCACCAATGTGATATCATCCCTTTTTAATGCAATGTTCGCTAGAAAATCTGCCATAATATTTTTTGATCTGTCAATCCAGTTGATTGAGAAGGCATCAAACAACTCAACATCATCCTAGACAACATTTCTATAGTGCTTCAACCTCTTGTTTTTGGATAAATATTTCCCTTCTACTTGAGAAGTAACTAATTCTAAATCCCCATATACAGCCAGATTTCTTATCTTATGCTTGATGGAAATATTTAAAGCAATGACCAGAGCCTCATATTCCGCTACATTGTTTGTGCATTCAAATGTCAATAAGAACGAGTATTTGAAAGTCTTACCTATTGGTGAAATAAATAGTACTCCTGCCCCATTTCTCATTTTGCTACATGCACCATCAAAATACATTTTCCACACATCATTTTCCTCTTTCTTAGATTCTAGATACATTGGATCAGTATTTTGCAACTCTGGCTGATTTGTTTCAATTTTGAAGGTTCCCAAATCTGTATCATAGAATAGATTTATTTGATTTTGATCTAGGCATTCTATGATGTTCTCATATCTTGGCTCCCTACATAGCTTGATCTCTTTGCCTCCCACTGGTATTGTGGCATATGATAAATCTAATTAGACATTCCCTCTTGCCATTGCAGCCCATTGTCTTGATAAGAGCATTCCATAATATGGTGGAATATCAACCACAGTGATATCAATATTATAGGTTGCTTCAGGGTAGGAAGCTAGTTTTATTTCCACATCCTTCATAATGCCCACAACTGGGATAGACCTATTGTCCATCGCATAACACTTACCAAGTGTAGTGTCAACCCACATTCCCAGTTCTTTCATGACTGCTATTGGCATGATCTTTATGGCTGCACCTGAATCAATCATGCAGTTCCTCACTAGCCTATTTATGATTAATAAGGTGGGGTAGAAAGGGTCCACTTGTGAGGGGTTCTTTGTTAGGGTATCACCCAGATATACTTCAGGAACTTGAATTGTTTCTTGTTGAACATTGTTTGTTCTATTCTCGGATTCCTTATATTTTTGATTTGGTATATCTGAAATCAGTTTAACCACTATACTTCTGTATTTATCTATCTTCATCATTTCCAAAAGTGGTACTAATATCTTCACCTAGGATTTCGCATGAGCAATGTCAAATGAATGGGCTATAGTCTAATCATTCTTTTCTATTTTTATATGTTCTTTTTCTTGAATTGGTGATTTGTCTTTTGTTTTATTTTACTCAATTTTTTCTAGTTCTTTAAGTGAGGACTTTGCGTTATTCCTTTTGTAATTTTGATCTTTTATAAAGACACTCCCAAGTGTTCCCTGTTTTGAACTTACTATCATGTTCCTTAAATTATAGGTATTTTTAGCTTGGGCTACTGTAGCTATTGTAAGAACTTCTCTTTCCTTTTCAGTGGGCTTTCTCCATTGATCATAAGGTGATTTGTTATGATAACAAGTAGGTCCCTTGTAGTTGTCCTCCTGATCTGAGAATACTTCTTGTTTTCCCATGTTGATATGATGTTTTTGGTTCCCCACATCATACTCATATCCCTCTTCTTATGTAGAAGAATAGTCTTCATTTAGTAAGTATGGTACATCTTGCATCATATTTATTGTGTGGTTGTCTCTGTTATAGTCATACAATGCTTCTTCCTGTTGTACTATTTTAGCCACTACACAATATTCAGGTGAGTGTAGTAAATTGCACACCAAACACCAGGGATTATCTTCTACCATATGTGCCCCATTTCTCTTTAGAGGATCAGGAGTATCTTTGCCATAATGTTGCTTTCTGCTGCTTTCAATAGGTCTCCCATCCTTCCAATTTGTTTTATATGGCATATCATGCAACCTAGGTCTTTCATTTCTATACTGACTTTCTTATTTATTATGTTGAATATTTGGACTTTGAGGAATTCTGAGATTATCTCTTTTGTTGACCATGCCTGCAGCTTTTCTATTGTTTTCAATAATCAATGCTACTTTATGTGCTTCAACTAAGGTCCTAGGGCACTGGTTTCTAAGTTCATACCCTGTCTTAGGATCAAATGCTTTTAGATAAATACTTAATGCTACTGGGTCGGTCAATTTAGATCCATGTGGTATTTTGTTGTGCAATTTGGAGAATCTCATATTGAAATCATATACTGACTCATTTTGGTACTTTTGGATACTCATCAATGCGTGCAATGCAAACTCAGGGGCATATTGATTTCCATACTGCTCCTTAAATTGACTATGGAAATCTGTTAGGGAACTTATTGAGGCATCTGGTAAGCTGTTGAACCAGTCTCTTGCATCTTCAGTCAGAGACATCATGCATAATCTCATTTTAACATCTTCATATTCCATACTAATATCTTGTACAAAGGCATTGAAGCTTCTGATATGATCCTTAGCTGATACTGTATTATTTCCAGTGAACTTGGGAACTATATTCCTCCAACTACTATCAATGGGGTATGGATACAATTGATATCCAGTCAGATCAAATTGCCCACATATGTTTACGAGGTTTTGTGGAGGAACATTCGTGGGTGGTGGGTTAGGGTAGTAATGATACCCGCATGGAGGTTGATGATAAGCATGTTGCTGTTGTGGGTTCATGTGGGGGTTCATATGATGATATTGTGGTCTACAATACTGTTGTCTAGGGGGTGGGTATGGATTAGCCATATCTTGAGAGGTGTTATGTATAAGGGGTGGTGTAGGATTATTCGGGAGGGTATTTTGATGAATATGACTTCTGGATGCTTGTGGATTGGAAGCACCACCTATATTTTGGTGCAAGTTTTGTTGTGGGTTCCTCAAAGTATTTCCTCTATGTGGAGGTATATATTTTGGGGAAGCTATTTTAGTCCTATTCTTTATCTGTTGAATCTCTTGTTTTAACAGCATCTCAGTTTCCTCTATCTTGATCATTTCAAGTTCTTCCTAGAGCTTAAGCACATTCTGCTGCATTTCATTCATATTCCTTGTATTCTTTGGAATTTTATTCACCTCTTGATTCGTGAATCCATATTTTACCCCCTCTCCCTACTGTAGTGATATTTTATAATCATATTTTTCCTGCCTTTGATCAATTTCCTCCATGGCATGTGCTCCAAACTCAAGTTGTTCTTGAAGATTAGGTCTGTATTTTGCCAATATATCATCAGTTACTCCATTGATTTGAGACAAATTCTCATTTGATTCATGCAGAGGGGTAAAACTATTGTGAGTTATGATAGTTTGTTCTATATTATCCTCTTAGGCCTCCTGATTATTACTCTGATGAAAATAACTTGGTGCTCCATTTTTCTTGGAAAGGGCTCTAATTGGTGGGGATGATTGTAACTTCTTCCCTTCCATCTTGGATCTTCTAGCATCCATTTGGTACTAACTTTCCATTATAACAGGGTCTAGAGTCGCCACCTATTTTTGTAAATAGGAAAAGGTTATAATTTATCTTTCTGGGTTCTTCTTGCCAGTAGAGTTACCAATTTGTATTCTTGAAATTTCTGACTCTATAAAAGAATGGTCTCTTAGCAAGGTTCTTTGTATTTGGTTCCCCAATAGAGTCAAAAATTTGTTAGGTCTCAAAAATGCAAGTTGCAAATCCTAAGAGGATGCCAAACTCTATGATCAGATTGGCAACATTTTTTGAACTAACACGACAGAGTTAACCTATAGGGTTAATGACTCCCTGCACTTTAGGCACTGCTATACCTAGGCGGGTAGACCTTGAAAGTTAAGGTAGATTAAATGAGTGTAAGTGTTGTGACTAAGTTAATGGATCTACCCACAATGGAAAATGGTGTGGAATAGATGAAAGCTTGCTAACTAGTTCTATTTCTAATATCTGAAAGATGATTTGGTATAAATTGTATAAGCAATATCAAGGTAAGAACTAATAAATGAATTTAACTATTGAAATGAGTAAGACTAGTGCCTTGTTGGGTAAATAGAGTTAAGTGAAAATCTAGGACCAGTGGCTTATATTGGGCAATAACTCTAACTATTTGGCACAATACTTTGGTTTATAACTTGTATAAACGTGCAGGGGAATGATTGACAGACTCTTCTTAATATCCAACTGACATAATCAGGTTTCTTGTTATTCACCAGAAGGAATTTTAACCCTTTCTTGAAGGAACCGATTAAATGAACTATTCAAGAATAGAAAATAATATCAACTTGGAGACAGAATGCCAATCCTAATTATGTGGTTCTTCTTAGTGATCCAAATCAATACTTCCAGATTACTGTGACTAACCAGAAGGATTTTTAATTCCTATTTAAGGAAACCAATTAATCAAATCACACAAGTACAACAAATGTGCATTGACAAACTAAATATATATTTGATATATCAATTTGAATAATAAAGAAATACTAAACTGGAGACAACCAAATAACTAAATAATTTCAAAAAAACAATTGATGCCAATATAGAGCCACAGAATCAAAGATCTCCTATTAACTTCTTCAATATAATATTTGTAACATGGTCTTTTAAAATATTATGGACTTCTATTATCTCCTACTACCGATGATGATTGATCATCATATGTCCAACTTATATAGAAATATTTGTGAAGAGACATAACTCTTCAAACTGTCTTTTGAAAATTAAAATGATTAACATAACAATAAACAAAGATAATGACCCTAAGCTCTGCTAAGCCATAAGTATATCTGAGCAACATGATCCAGGTACTCTTGGCTCCGATGTGTATCAGCAAATTCTATAGCATTTCTTGTAATCACATCTATCGTCACCATCTTTTCCAAATGCTTGCAGGCCTCCCCAGATGCTGAGTCTTTATCTTTGAGAGCTTCTAAAGCCTCTTGTAATATCACCTAGAATTCTTTAATCCATTCATCTTTGCTCTTCGACTCCTTATCATTTCTGAACAACATAGGTACACCTGTCTTTGAAGCCTCAACACATTCCTTGGCATCATTTTGAAGCTGGTCATGATATTTCTTATGTTGTTTGATCAAATCTTGGGCACTGGAGATACCTGCACTGTCAAGAGTATCCCTATTCTGTATCTCGTAGAGTTTCTATTGGAGCCTGTTATTTAACCTCTCATGTTCTTGGATAACTTTATGATTCTCAGAGTAGACATCCCAGAATTTATTCATCCAATGCATCATATTAATATGTCTATTTTGTAGTACTGTTGCAAGTGTGTCAATTTGAACCTGGGCTATTTGATCGATAGATTGTGACTGGGCACTTTGCGAACTTTCTCCTTGGGTTAATCTTTTAATTGGTCCTCCAAAGGCATTCTTGACAGTATCTTTTAGGAAATCATTTTCCTTTGTCAATCTTTCACAACTCAATTTATATGCATCTCGCTCCTTGATCAGCATTTGAGCCTATGCTTTATTCAGTCTTGCAACATTTATACCAATATCTGCAATAATCAAAGGATCAGTTTCTCCTGCTTTCAAAGTCATAACATGCCCAAAGGTTTTTTCAGTAGCTATAATGGCAGTCTTCTTATGAGGAGGGTATAAGGCCCATATCATGAGTGATTTTTCATCATTGTTATACTTGGTACCCATGTACATCTGTGTTACACCTTCAAGAATGAGTTTGTATTTATCATCAGTATTGAGCAAGAAACTATCAAATACCAAGGCAGAATTTATGCCAAGTCTAGGAAATATCATGATACCCACTTCTCTAAGCAATTGTCTATGTCTGTTAGGAGTCATAGCCCTCAACTCATTGTCTACTGTTGTCTTTAACACATCCATCAATTGTCTTTCATTATCAGCTGTGACATCTTCAACTGATTCTCTAAGTTCTTTTCCTTTGCATTTATACAAATTTGATTTAAATTCCTGAGAATGAATAAATTGATCATCTGCAATGAAAGAATCATATGCTAACTGTCTGGGATCCTCATCACTAGGGCCCTCTTCATCCTGCTCTCTATTAGGAAGTTGATAACATTCCATTTTTCGTCTAGAGATTCTACTTGTCTGTTCATGGAGCTCCTCTTCACCTGCAGATTCCTCATCACCAGAAGACAACAACTCTATCTCTACAATTTGTTTTCTTTTCTCATCTAATTCTCTATTATATTTTTCAATTATCAATTCAACTTCGGCTTCTTCCATGTTCCTAATAATATCATCATGTGGATATGGAATATATGTGTATCCACTGAGATTTTGTTTTCTTTTAGCAAAATCAATGAAACCCTCGGGATCAAATCCTTTTCTTGCCTCGACACACCTCATGTTGTAATGCATTAATTTATCTCTAATGAGACCATAACCTTCCTTAGACACCACAGTAAAATCGCCGAAGCACAGAGTACTAGGCATGAAGGATTGTTTGTCATAGGCACTTAAGTTCATTACATTAGAACAATTCATCTGCCTGACTATCTCTAAGTAAGCAATCCTATCAGGAACTATCTTGGGAAATATAAATAGGGTATCTTCAAAACCATAAATTCTAACCATAGTTGAGTCCTCAAACCAATACCAATCTCCCCAATTGTGGGTGACAGTTGGGGGACCACCAAAGTCTTTTGGTCTGAGAAACCTTTTTATTTCATTTGACAATGAATATTCACAGGGATGATTAAAGTATCTATACAACACTTTTACAAAATATTCTTCAAAATGAATGTAATTAGAGTGGGCAAACCTACTATCCCATACCCTTGTCCACATCTGCATAGGCAACTTTTGTCCCCTTTTGTCTACTTGAGAAATTCTGAGTTCATTTGGCCATATTCCCATTTCTTGGCCATAGTATAATACCATGTGCATGAGGAGTGAATAATGCTCAAAAGAAATTGTTGGGGTGTTGTTCTTAATTGCAATTAAGCTAGAATCAATCTTTCTAAAAATATAAGCAGCATAGTCAAATTGTCTAGCATTATGACATTGGATATCTGGTGCTATCACCATTAATGGAATTGTCATGAAATCAGGAACTTCTGACCCTAGGACTTGGCCAATGGAATAATATGTGTATTTCATATAAGGTTCAAACAAGGACACATGGAATAGAGGTCCATCATTGTTATCAAAAGGTACTATTTTTCCCTCTGCCATAGGCCTATGGAGAAGCAATCTCCATCCATTATATGTGGTGTCCATCCTCTAGTATTCTTTGTCTAAATCCTCATATACTATGGGAAGTGTACATAAGTCATCCAAATCAAATACTTCACAAATGGCATTTTTGGATAATGTATAGCAGGCTCTCCTTGTGGATTGCATATGAATTTGATGCTAGGATTGTAAGATTTAGCCAAGAGTTTTAGGAGTTCCACATTCACAAACACATCCAGGATGACCAATTTTCCCACATTCAAATGCCACAGATTAGACACTGGGACATTTCTAAATCTTCTATCATAATGGAATTTAAACAATTTATAGCCTCTGATTGGTGTCCATACATTTCCCAAGTATTTGCATTTGTCTTCTAACTTCTCCACCTCCACCCTGAGTTGTGCAGACCTTCGGGCTTTAGGGGTAGACCCAAGCAATTGATCTATCAAATCCTGATTTAGTTTTCTCTCTTTCACCTTTTCATCAGGACCTTTATCAATTTTTTGTTTCTTAGGTTTACTAGTTTCACCTTGTTGTTTTCTACCCTTGCCCTTTACTAATGTCTCCATTTGTTATAATTCTAAATAGCAAATACAAATTGTACGTGACCACACAGAGGTTTTATCTGTCTACCTGTTGCCTGAGATGATCACCGAATTCCTTTGTTTTCTCCTCCAAATTCTCGCTTGTGTGCTCTTCTTAGATAATTCTTTTGAACACAATTTCAATGATTTAGAATGACCTCTCAGGGGATTTCTTCTCGGCCTGTAATTAATACTTCCAGTGCATTAATGTCAATAATCATTTTGAAATGTCACATCATCATAACGTTCTTCATCAGCAGGACTTTTGTAATGTCAGTGTGACCTAAATGCTTCTTATGGCACGAATATTTACAGATGACTCAATCGCTGTGACCCTTTGTTTTATCTCCTCTATGTCACTTTTCATGAAAGCATATATATGTTTATATCGGTGAGACGTTTCAATGCCTCTCTGATATAAAAATGAGCATAGAATCTGTTGTCGGCCTGACTTGCACTATCGTTGTGAGAACAACATCCTACTCTGATATTAATTATTTATATCGGTGTGAGTCTTCCCAAAATGTTTATCGATTTCCCTTCACAGGGCAGGGTAGTGAAATCGGTAAGACCCAAGAAATTGATACCGATATCACTTGTCTTTCTGACACATATGGTCTATTGGAAAGAGTCTCATCGATGTGTGTGGTTATTGTCTTCATCGAAACAACATATGTTATCAGGATGACCTTATTTGATTTATTTGATTCTTGTTGTTTCCCCGATGCCTTCCTTTCTATTCTTTCTTCATCAGAATTATCACAGTCGGAGAAGCTTTGGCCGAAAATGCCTTATGGTCCCTTAGACATCATAAGGTCAGAGAAACATTAATTTCTTGTTCTGATGTGCATTTCTTCCCGATGAGTCGATAGTTCCATCTGTTCCCTGAGTTGTTCGGCAGGACTCTTGTCGAATTTCCCCATCGGTGTGATCTACGCTGTCGAGGGAATGTTTGGAGTATTTTCTGACAATGCTTTCTCATCTCGATGGTCCTTGTATTTGATCAATTCGGTGTGACTGGAGATTCTCCTTCTGATAAGGGGTCATCGACATAACTTCTTTTATTGGGGATTCTTGAAATTCTTATTCTGACCTTACTCCTAATGCCGATACAGATCTAATTTGCTTCAAATGGAACATGGGTCGGTATGAAAAACTAAGGTCTTGCCGAAATCAAAGAACTGAAGGTTTTTTTAGATTATAGTTTGGGAGGTGAGACAAATAGTTATGGTAGGGATCTTATCATACAAATCATGTTATGTTTGTGGAATTTATCAACTGTTATTATGATTTTGGGGGTATAATATTCTAATTTGGTTGGACAGGGGGTGGATAAGAGTATAGAAATTTTTTGAAATTTTCCTGTCCCAACACCTGGCATGGAGTAGATGCTATTCAATCAGTTCACCATCTTGGCAGTGAGCCATCCTGCGGCAGTGATCCATTCTTACACAGTGAGCCATTCTTTGCAGTGAGCATTTTGGGTAGTGAGCCTCTGTTTTTCAGTATTGCTATAACTTATTTATTCTTGTGGGCTAAGACCCACCGTGGTTTTTCCCTTTTAGGGTTTTCCACGTAAAAATATGGTGTCTACTGTGTTAAATGTGTGATTTTGATTAAGTTAATGGTTACATGCTTTCATGATTAATATGAATATGAATATTTGAGTTGTTGATGGTTTGATATGCATGTGATGCTAAGTTTTTGTGACAACTGATTCACCCCCCCTCTCAGTTGTCCGGTATATTTCAACATTTTGTTCCTTAAATATTAATATTGGTTGGTAGAATGGCCTAGTAAGTGATGATAAGAATAAGATATGAGTAATGAATGAACTTGTTTAGGGTGTTTTGAAATGCTATATCTAGAAGATCAATTAATTTATTATCCAGGAGAAGAAACGAGTGGTGTAAAATTTATTTCTTTTGTTTATCTGATGAGATAAGAGGAGAATGATCTAGAGAAGTTTCACAAGTAGAATTAATAAGAAGTGGAGAAGAGGATCTAAGTCATGTAAGTATTTCTTCATTTTAATGGTTCTCGTAGTTAGGTCAAAAAGATATTTATAGTCTCGAGCAAAATGTAAGGTAAGAGGTTTTCAAAAAATATAGGTTTAGTATGACATTAAGCAGATGAAATTCCATTTGGATGAGTAAGGAAAAGAATTGAAAAGTGTAGTCTTGAGAAAAATCTATAGGACCTTGTTTGCAATGTGCAAGTTGTAAAAGAGAAACTTTGGGTTCCATGTTGAATTGGAAATGAAGAGTAAAGACTGCATATAATTAAAAAAGTGGTTTATAGACATAGGGGTAAAGTGTAAATCCAGTCTAAGGCATCATATATCAATGTTTTAGGAAAGCTATTGGCTAGAATAGGATCATCAGAGATGATGGTTAAATAAAGGATATAGAATTATCATACACGACAAATAGGCTCTTCACAACCATTATAGTTATCTAAATGTAATGAGGCCATATCAATAGAAGATGGGTATGCAATGATTATGGATGAAAGAGGTGATATTATCCATGAATTTATTGAATAATAAGGAGAAGGAGAGGTGAGAGTCCATTTGTACCTCTAACTCTTTAAATTTACGGATATATGTCCAATCAAAAGTAGGGGAGGAATAAGTATCATGTTGAGAAGAAGGTGAAATATCACGATGAGGAGAGCATGTGTCATATGTGTAAGGAGGGGAATAAGAAAGAGGTGGCTCATAATGAGTAGAAGGCAAGGGATCTTGTGAGAAAGGAAGTGTATGATGTAAGGTGGAGGGTGGTGGTGTAACCTTAGGAGGACAAAATGATAGCAGTATATGAAAAATAGGAGACAAAGGTTATATAGTGTAGGATGTAAAGTGGACATAGAGTGCGTGATAGTAGAAAGGGAAGAAAGAGGTGGGGAAAAAATGATAAATGTTCTTAGAATCTCGTGAAACTAAGTAAACATGTTATCATATAAATGATAAGGAAAAGAATACATCATAAGAGGCTCATCACAACATAAGTCATTCGCATGCACTTTAAATTCTTTTTCATCAAACAATGTAGACAATATCATAGATGTAGAAGGGGAAGTAGAAGACACATGATGTAAAGTACAATCATTATTAAAAGGAAAAGACAGCCTCAAATCTTCATCATAAAATGTAGCTAATGTGTTATCTAAGGAAATCAACAATATCATTCTCATCACATGTGTTAAATCACTTGTGTTGTGTCAAAATGTGTGGTAAAAGGGAGGATGAAGGTGATAGGTTGTAAAGAGGAAGCAAGAGTTCACTTGGTTTAGGAGGTGAGGTAGTTAAAAATGTTACATTGCAAGGAGTAGATGGGAAAGATGATGAATCATCAAAAAGCAAAAAGATCATGGATGAAGGAAGTGTGAAGTGACATGAAGGTAAATATAGGACATAACAAGAGGTGGAAGGATAAGGTGGTGAGTCATATGATATAGAAAGCATAGAAATAATAGGTGGAGGAATAATAGCAAGCGGGAACAATGATGGTTTTGAAAAGGGATGAAGTGGATATATATCAAAAGGGGAACAATAAGGAGATGTGGCAATGTCAATATGTGGCTCATTTGAAAAGTTTGCAACAAAATTATCATATGAACTAAAGTCTTAAAGATTGATGTTATCTATGAGGGTTTCAAAAACACACAAATGGTAAAAAGTAAGAGAAAGTAAAGGTGAAGAGTCATCACCATATGGATCATCTTCATATTTGGATCATGGATTATATCATCACTAGGAGAAGAATCATTAAAGGCCTCAAAAGAGAGATCATCAAGGGAAGTATAAGATCATGTGAGTTATGGAGTGTGAGAGGCAAAAATAATGGGAGATATTTTAGGCTTATCATTAGGTAATGTATTCGTGAAGCATTGAATAAGGATGATAGAAATGGCAGTACTATCATGATCTATAAATGAGAGCTTGTGAATATGAAGAGAAGGAGAGGATAGGATGGGAAAAATTTAGAGTCATCATCTAAGTCATGATTTTGTGGAGAAGGATGGTTGGTGAGCAAAGCATAGCTACATAAACTAATTGATTTCATGATAAGGAAGGGACCTTCCACCCACCCACCCTAGTTAGGCCTCTTTTTTATAATATTGGAGTGAAAATCTTTCCACGGCCTTCCTCCTATTAAAGGAAGTTTCGATAACTTCTTATATTTCTTAGAGGGTTGGTAAGGTAGACTAGAAAACCCCACTATTTGAGGGTGGTGGAATACTTGACTAATAAATAAGGATCAAATGGTGGATCATTTGTTCACTTGACCGAGAAGGATATCGACCATTTAGTCAAAATGATCATAGAAAGACATAAGAGTATCTAAGTCACTAGGGTATGCACTAAGATAGTTGGTAAGAGTACAATCATGGGAAAGGCATGTATATATAAAATTAGTGGAAAGGGGAGAGGAATATAATTCAAAGAATTTGACATGTTTAAAAGGGAATGAGTAGAGATAAACTCAGAGAAAAAGTTGAAATCAAGGAAAGAAACATTAAGGGAAGCAAGAGGAATGGAAGGATCTGTTAATAAACATGCACAAAGGCCAACAATAGAACAAAAGAGGACACAATGCAAAGAGATAAGTTTTATATATTCAAATACACACAAGAGAAAGATAAAACTACTCTAGCATATGATTATCAGAAAAAAAATAAAATAAAAATAAAAATAAAAAGTACTAGTAGGATCTTACAAGTTCACCAAAATGTAACATAGAAAAGTGAAGTTTTCTTTGTTTTAAAGTATGTGTTTAATTAATAAAAACAAATACATTCGAATGTGTATGAAAGAGCCTTTAAATATGACCCAACTCATCACACTTTTAATTGAGAGTGACTATTCTAAAAGACTAGAAACTTTAGAAACACAAACTTGGAAATAAGAATAAGAGATTTCAATGACGAAAGAGAAGAACAAACAATGGTTTTACCTAATTCCAGAAAGTTAGAAGTATAAAAACTTGTAGAGATGATTATTTCTATTTTTATAAGCTTCCCTAAAGAGGATATCTAATTTCCTACAAAAATGGAGGTGAAATGGATAGAAAATAACTCATTTTAACTATGTGAAAGGTAGAAAATAGAGAAAATAGAAAGGTTTCACCTAGTTTTCTGATGTTGTATTATAATATCTAAGGTTTGATGTTGTGATACATTCATTAACAAGATCTCAATCCCAAGAAAAACAAAAGGACATGGTCGTTTAGAGTTAAAACATCCAACCAGATAATTGAGTCCTGTCCAAACACCCTACAGGATTCCTAAATTTGACTATCTCAAAAGTAGTTTAAAATTTACATGGAGGTTCCTTGCATGATCCATAGCACAATTTCACATTTTCACTTTGTCTGGTTCTTATCTATTATTTTGTATTAGACCGACAAACCCAAATTCTATAGAAAACCTTAAAAAATAAATGATTAAAGGGGAGTCTACCTTAGTCAATTCCCTTGTTGGATTTTAAGAAAGGATCCACTTAATAATATGATGGAAATTAGTACTAATATCAAAAACATATCATGAATTTAAACTATTTCAAAAAATAGATATTGAAAACCTTTTGAACAATGGTGAAAGGAACAAGGAAACAAGGTTTAAAACAATGAAATTGGGCGATAAGAAAAACAAGCCAAATGGAAATAACTGGAAAAGGAAACTAATATAGGTTGAGAGAGGACTGATATGAGGGATAGAAAACACTAAATTAGGAAAAAATAGGTAGGCTCAAAAAATAAACTTGGAAGGATGCAAAAAATAGGTAAGTTAGGCTTTTAAAGAAGAAAGAAGGTGGGAGATGAAAAAGATAAATCAAATGCATCCCAAACAATACAAATATGATATGTATAAAAATATGATAGACATGGGAGATAGAAAATATGAAATTAAAGGAATTGGGTCCAATCTAAAAACAAATTGAAAGGGATAAGGGAAACTAGAGGAAAAGCTAAGGTTTTAAGAGAAAAAGAGGGTGTGGGAGAAGAAAAAGAATAATCAATTGGATTCCAAATGACATAAATATGATATGGATGGAAAGATGATATATATAGAGGGGGTAGAAAATAATTAATTAAAAAGTATTAATTTAGATCTAAAAATAAATTGAAGAGGAAATGAAAAACTAGGGTTTTGAGAGAGAAAAGAGAGTGTGTGAGAAGAAACATACCAATCAAATAGATTCCAAATGATACAAATCTAATGTGGAGTGCAAAATGATAGAGACAGGAAGTAAAAATAAAAAATATTACATCATATTTAAAAATGAATTGAAGAGGAGAGGGAAACTAGGGTATATTTGAAAATAAATTAGGAAAGAAGGAGAATGGATATGGAATGAGAAAAGAGAAAAAGAGGACTAGCCATAGCTATGTAAAAACTCCATGAGACTAAAAAATGGTGTCCAAAAGTTCTATGACAATGATATAATAAGAGACCAATGCCTCAATACTCTAAAATCTCGTAAATTGCTCTAAGATGACTCCATAAGAAGAAAATGATAGATGAATTGTAAGCTCATGTGTTGAAATACGAGATAGAAGGGGTATTCTTATATATTTTTTGAGGGACTATGGGATAAGAAGAGCATTTAATTTTTGGGTGCAAGTAGGTCAAAAGATTACTTAATAGTTGGAGTAAGGGGTAGGGGAATGTGAAAGGGGGGAAATTAGAGGGATCAAGATAAATAAAGGGAAATAAATAAAAATGACAAGAGAAAATTAATAAATGATGAGCCTCAAAGGGGGATAAAGATCATTATAAATGATAGGGATTGCTTAGGAAAGGGGGAAATGGGTAAAGAGGGATAAAAAACATACTAAATGGAAAAGGGGCTAACACAGACACACAACATAATAATGGAATTATTAAGTCTACAATTTTTATTATTACACACACAAAGTATATGATTTTCCAATTAAAATAAGCCTATAGTGATTAGGCCTTCTCCAGTATGTAACATATATCATAGGTATAGGTATGAACTATTAAATATCACTCTACATACATCCACCAAAATTTCAACCTTGTAATCACCACCTAGCAAAAACTTAACTTTACATTGCTTCTTCACCTTAATTTCTACACCATCTTTTAGCCAACCTGACAAATAAGGTTCATATGATCCACTACTTTTAACCTCAATTTAATTATCAAATTCTAAGATATTAAATTAGCCTACAAACATGTATCAAAAAGAGAGTCTACCTTTTTGTCTATTATGCAAAATTTGATTAATATGAAAGAGCTTCATCACCTATTTTTCCTCTTTTGCTTTAGATCTCTCACTTGCACCAACCCGGCATATAAGATTCATATGATCCACTATTTTTAACCTCGATTTAATTATCAAATTCTAAGATATTAAATTAGCCTACAAACATGTATCAAAAAGAGAGTCTACCTTTTTGTCTATTATGCAAAATTTGATTAATATGAAAGAGCTTCATCACCTCTTTTTCTTCTTTTGCTTTAGATTGCTCACTTGCAATGTATGTCTCTTTATGCACAACACAAGAGATCATATTGTTTGAATTAAAATCACTTTGAATCTATTTCCCTTTGTTCATTACAACAATGTTCGAATCCTTGTTCTTCCTATTTCTCCAAGACAACTTTAAATCCATGTGTAGCCTCTAGCATTTTCCTTCCACATGCCCTTATTTTCCACAAACTATGTATTGGCTTTATTCTTGCCTTTGTCCTTCTAGATTATTGTATTTCCATGTTTTTATATTTCCATTTCTTTCTCTATATGCTTTTGACCTCCTTATCATTCTTCATTTTTTCTACTTTTGTTCCTAAAAGAGGACATTTTTCTTGTCCAACTTCACATGGTGGGCCTAAGCACACACCCCATTGATATATTGAGGATTTGTGATGGGTATTGGTGTCTTTAGGTGTCCAAACAGCCCACCTATATACTTTATCATTGCATATTCCTCCATGACATCTCTACCCAATTGAACTAGTCACTTCTGGTACTCATTGGTATACTCCTATAAATTGCGGTCTTGATGCTATTAGAAGTAGTGCCATTGAATAACTCTATCCTCATCATAAAAAATGGGGTAAAACTACTTTTTCAAAAGTTTATTGAAGTCTTCCCACTTCAACATGGGAGAAACTTTTTGACATTTGAGGGAATAATGCATAGTTCTCATACCTTGTGCAAGCATGGCCTAATAACTTGAGCATAAAAAATAAATTTTATTAGTGAGGAGTATGATTATGAAGGATGAAATACACCTCCATTTAAGATATACACTAATCTAGCTTTTCAGTGTTAGTATGTTCATAATAAAACTATATATTGATCTTAACTTCAACCTTGAAAACACTTCATATGGATGACTTTCCTTGTCCTCATTTATTCTTCATTAGTTCCTTTTCTTCCTTGTGCTTGAGCATTCCCCAACCAAGTTTCCCATGAATCTTTCAATATAGTTTATCTTTCCCACTAAATTAAATATTCTCATTACACCTTCTTCAAGTCTTCTAAAATGGATTTTATCTTCCTCCTCTCTTTCTCTAGCTATTGCTCTTATAACCCTAATCCATTGTCTTGCTTTGGTCTCAAGTTCATAAGGAACAAGATTTAGCATCAAAAACTAAAGGGAAAGGCTTGGTCATAATTAAAAAGGCTATCCACCCCAAAGGAAATAAAACTTAAAATATTTCACAATAAATTCATGAGAGATAGTGAAACCCTAGAGTATTGCTAAGTGGTATGAAAAAATTCAAAGCAAGGGAAACATGCTTTCAAATATTTGAAATCTCTTCAAGTCTAGTCCTACTTTTCTTTATGTGAAAATCCTGCAATATCAAGACTTCCTAGTAGGTCATCCATCTTAGTACCACTATGGCCCAAGGCTTTATTATCTATGTTGAAAATATATTTTAAATAAATAAATCATGTCCAAACAAGCTCCTCAACATGGACAACTAGGCTAGAACACCTACAAAAATGTCTACAAATTTAAAACTCCTTCCCCTTAATAAAAAACCATGCAAAGTGAACATACATGAGGTTCTAAATAGATCTCGCCTTTCCATGAGATGTGGAATACACATGTGTAACCTTCACATGTCTCTAGTGGTGCTAAAATGTGTTTCCCATGCTTGGAAATTGAAATGAGTCATTCAACTTCCATTGCTTGGTTGAACAATGTGAAATTGTTGCTAATCAATATATAGAAATCACAAAACCATTGGAAAAATCATGTACTTGCTCTTATAAATTCATGGTCATAAAATTGTTACGGTGATTCGAACATGACCACTTGTTGGAAATCAACAATTTTGCAGAGACACTAAAATTTTGCTTATTTCCTCTACTCCACCCATATCCTCTAACATCCATGAACTACTCTATATCACACCAGGGATTCATTTCACCTGAATACTAACATTCTAGCACTGAAATTGACAAAGAAAAATGATCTCCTAGATGAAGAGAAGTCTTTAGACAACACTTGATTGGAAATGGAAGCAAATGAATCCTTATCTATGTTTCAAAGAACAATTTTACAAATAGAAAGTATCTCATCCCTCATCCCCAAGTATTAAGTATAAAAATCATCCTACCACTTTCTTTCATATCAAGATTTAAACTCCTCATAGGCTTATATTTTGGAGAGTAAAGGATGTCACAAACTTCCAAAAAAGTTTCAACACTTGTATAAATATATACTAAATAGTTATAAGGCATATGGAGATGGAACTTTAGATAAACATATCCCCAATGTCAATGAGACACTTGATTTTTTAAGTTGTAGAAATGGCGTATGTCCATGGACCATATACAAACATAATTTATATCTTTTCATATTGTATAATGTAAGAGTTGGTACAAAGGGGGGACTTGAATTTTAGATAATGAGTATGAATTATGTATTTTTAGATGTTTGATGTAGTATGAGTTTGGCATGTATACATACACCATATTTGCAAATGGGACATCGCTTAATTATTGTGTGGATATAAGAAAAGATGTGTAAAGGATGCATGGTTGCACTTACATTGGTGGTCATCTCTATGCATTTAATAACATAATTAATTTTATAAATAGTTGCATCGAAGGTTCCTTACTATATGTAGTTATAAATTTATGGGGTCTCTTAATGATTTCAAGGAATACTTGCCTAAGAACCTGAAAAATATATATCTTGATGAAAGCTAGAAAATATTTAGCAATCAAGGATGAGTTATTGATTGATTATAATTATAAAAGAAGTGTTTTGACTCGTTTACAAGCTAAAAATGTATATTCTATTTTTTATAATGGTGAGGGTTCTAATGGGACCCTTTCCCAAAGAGGGAACAAAAAGTTCATTACAAAAAAGAGACACTAAAAAATTCATTACAAAAAATCCACAAGAAATGATATAAAGATCCTAAAAAAATCCCAATTTGAGATTCTTCTAATAATGCATAAACAATTTTAGAGCTAAACTTATTCCTAGCCATAGTCAACCAATTACCATCAACCTTATCTCAAGCAACACATTCCTTGACAAGAGAGGGAGAATAAACAATTATAATAGATCAAACATCACCACGGGAAGAGGCAAGAGGATAAAAAGTAGAGGGAGAACCAATAGAGGGGGATTTAAGGGTGGGAGAGCTCCTAGAGAAAGGTAATCTAGAGTTACATGTAACAAACCTATCATAGCTTACGGATTTAAAGAAGCGAGCATTAAAACCTAAGGTAAAAAAATCCCAAAACCTGCTAAAACCTCTAAAGAAATAAAATTGGTAGGGGGACAAATTGAAAGAGACACAACATCACTACCCAAGGATGCTAAAGGAGTAGGAACAAGGATTAGAGGTGGTGCAAAAGTATGTCCTTGAGATTTTGTTTCTCCTTAATATTGAAGACATGGAGCTAGAGAAGAATTTTAGTTGCTAAAAACATCCAATGAGAAAACTTTTAAACAAGTAGTAGGACCAAAAATCTTGTGCTTTACTTTGGAGCAACCAGTCGCCATATGACTAAGAAGTAGCTATGACATCTAAAAGCCACATTTTTATAATATATCTTTTAAATTTGGATCTAGTCATGTACTAAGAGGTTCATATCAACTAGAAAACCATTAGTCAAATCCATTTCCACTAAAATCCTTAAAAAGGTGGGATGATAGAGAGAGTTTATTTCAATAGATAAAGAGATAAAACCTTCCTAGAGTATTGCCAATAGCTTTTAGGCTTGGATCAATCTATAAGTGTAGAGGAAGGTGAAGAAGACAAACCAAAATAGGAAGAATAGAAAAGGGAGAGGAGAGAGGATCAAAATATGGAAACCAAGGCTTCATCAAAACTATTGTCTTTTCCCAAAACCAAGAAACCTTGTCTAAAATAGCCACTCTATCTAGAGGCAAGTTACAAAGAATGAAGATGTTGATTGTAGAAATTAAAAAAGGGTTTCTATGTGGAAAAAATCTAACCACGAAGATTAGTCCAACTAGGCCAAAACTAATTAAATGTGTATATTAAACCCTTTTCAAGGTAGTGTTTTTCTTGCTTAAGAACCTCATCACTTAAAACAAGAAAGGGAATATAATTGGAGTATTCAATAGGGAAGATCTTATAGGCTTCCTAAACTAATCCATTACAACCATGACTAGGAGGTGCATTGTACATGGGAGCCCTTGGATTTATAGAAGGTGAATTGGCCATAGAAGCCATTGAGGTCAATGCACCAATTTGAAGATATGACAATCTGGTACAGGAGGAGTTGTGACAGGCTTATACATTGTCAATCCTCTAGGAGGAAATTCATAGAGGGAGACCAAAAGAGGGAAACCATGGAAAAATTCTAAAGTAGAAATGAGCATGGAAAATTTAGGGTTTAGAACATTAGTAGTTATAAAAGTCATAATCACTCCCAATCACAAACCTATATATTATTGTTGGTGAGAATGAGAGTAGATAAGAGATCTAAAAAGTTACTTGAATGTTGTATTTGTACCCCAATATTAGGGATAAGAGGAGGGTCGAAGATTATGCAATGAGTTATAGAAGGTTGTGGTAGGAATTAACATATAAATTTGACAATATACATCTAGTAACATGCACATCATATATTATACCACATTACACATTAGTCAGACCAACTTGTTGTAACATGACATTTCATATTATCCAAAAATAACCATAAATATTCATCTTAATTAAGAGATAGGATACATCATGATTAACCAAATCATAGTTAAACAAAAGTGAATTATCATCATCCCAATAATTAAGCATGTTATTCTTTTCTAGAATATAACAAAGTTAGAATTACAATATCCAATGATATCTCATTAGTGAACAACCTTCACTATACATGTACAAAGTTATGCTCAAGGCATCAAATATAAAATTATACATAAAAACTGACTATCAAGTCATATATAGAAAAGCCCTACATTTGGAATTTTGACATCTATCTTCAAAAGTCTTGGCTTGTCTTCTGCTTGGGAAGGAGAGCATCATCTAGGTGCTTTTCCTCCAACCACAGACCAACAGTCCACCACACAACTTCCTACCTGGAAGTAGCCCTACCCTTCACATAAGGTATAGATATAAGGAACCATTAAGTTTGCCATCTAAGTATCTGGTGTTGTGTCCTTCATAATGTCTCATGGTCATATAACTATAGATCCACTCTGACTATGTATGACACTATTGGAAACATTATGCCATCTGGAGCACTGTGGACCGACTAATGCATGTAGAGACGGATGCATTACTTTGGCCAAAGATTTACATACATATACGTTTGGCAATGAACATAGTCATATGTCCACCACCTTGACTCGACTTAGAAGTTGTCTCATCCTACAGTAATCATAGTTTGACCTGACTCTAGATCTAGGAAGATAGATTTAATTCATTCTTGGCCCAATTTATGGACATTCAACTCCTATTTCAGGAGCATAATCATTAAGGTCTTGTTGCCTTTGCAATAGGGAACATGTGACTCCATGTCACTCTATTCTTGTCTTTCTTTAATATCAATGGAACAATTGTGTCTTCATACCTATAACCTTCCTAGGTTCCAATTCCATGTTTACCTTGTCATAAGGTTTGTATTCAAATTCTTGTCAACTAAGGCTTACATTATAATAGTATAATGAGTCAGTTCTATTAAAAGACCCTAACTCAATGATCCCCCATGATTTCATGATACCCTATACTTATTCAAAAGGTATGGCCATACAAAAAATGAATTAACATCCATATCATTTATTCATAAAAGTTTCAAGTTCTACATTATTTTCATTCACATAAGAATAAGTATCAATGGAGGGTTTGCTTCCCCGACCATCATGATTTGGCAAGCACTTGGTAGCCTAGGCAATCATAAAAGTTACCTTCTCACACATCTCCTTTGACTTCGAGGAGTTATTTAATATTGATCATGCACGGCCGAATATTCGTACTCACAATCTTTAAGACTGATAGGCTTAGTGCCTTTGGCACAACTGAGGGTAAAGATTCATGATATAACTTTCTTTGTTTGAGTAAGGCTCTCAGCCTACTCCAAAATAGTTTCTTTATAAACTTTAAAATAGTCATTACTCAATATCTCCCGATCTCATAATGTTGGTATCTTGATTAATAGATAATAAGTGTGTTGATAATAGAACAAAGGTTGACAGTCTCTGCCAAGTTGGCATTCAATACTCTGTATACAATAGTTATAATAAGGGTTTGGCCTCTTGGGTCTGAGATACATTCAAGTTGTGTTATCAAATACTAATGCAATGGTTTCGAATATGGCATAAAAGGCCTCTAAAGTTACTCAAAAGAATGCATGATATATACATACTATACAGCTGACACCACAAGGTAGTAACAACAATATCACATTCACTATCTATACTGCATACAGTCGACACATTACGAAAGCAACAACAATACTTAATGTGTATGCTACGTACAATCGACACAATAACGATAGTAATATTACTTATGTTGCTACTATAAAGCATACCTATATATGCAAGTTATACAGTCAAGTCTAGCTTGTAGAAGATTAAATTCTTAGGTTGCTTGATGATGGCACAAATAGTGAGCCTAATATCAGCCACTCACGCTACTTCTATAGCGCCTTTCCCTGCCAACCTGCATTTCCACACACTTCTTTCAATTCCCCAACCACCAAAATGAAAAACAACCCAAAACACAATGAACCCCTCTTGACGTGTTCTTCTTGCATGCATTCTTTCCCATGCAGCGCATCTCACCATCTTTTTCTCTAGATGGTGGAGAATACAGTTTATTTATCTCTGCCACCCCCATGGATTAACAGGCTCCAAATGAGTCATCATTTCCATTATAGAGTGGATAGTGGGTTAGTGCTTATGATATGATCAATTCGGCCTCCACTCCCTCCACTCATCGTGGAGAGTGGTTAGCCTACACAATAAAGGTTGTATATATAAATTAATAATATTTAAAGGTGCCTGATTCCCAAAAGAGGTAGAACAATATTATCACATATAAATAAATTTCCCTTTATATCTAAATGATGTTTCAAGGGTTAACACAATAAACCACAAAGGCACCAAAGACAACATCATCAATAGGGTGGCAAGGTTAATATGCAACTTTGGGGTTGAGTTTTTACTCCCCCTATTCGCCATATTAGCCAAAACTCATATATATAGATAATGAGAATCACAAAATCTAAATAAGGAACAAGATATGAAATTAGGGAAATACTCGACAACCCATCAAGATCACCTATCGACTAGAATTAACGTTTTAAGAACATCATCTAGTCGAATGAACATGAAAGACGTTGAGAAGAATCCAATAGTCAAATCGATATGGAAATGAAAATGACTAACAAGGAGAGACCCAACTCACCCTAATAGCAAGGTTTCATAAGGACAAAGTTTGATACTCATATGGCAATTTAATCCTTTTCTTGATTTCTATATCTTCCTCTCGGATGATACTCTCCTTCCGTCTTCGAAGGATGGTTCTTTTCCTGATAACACTCATCACCATAAAATCATGATTAGTGTATCATCATATGATTCGTAAAGCACAATAGTTAAATAATCATATCAATATGTAATCTCATGTCTAACTAACATAAGTCAGTATCCACATAATTCATAATTAAATCAGATATTTTCCACAAACATCTAATCATTAAACTATGGTTAATCATCCTGATTACCACTCAAAAGCAAGATTAAGATAAATCATAAGTTGGGGATGTAACACTTGTGGTATAATATATTCATCATATACAACTCTAATAGGAAGTTTGTTCATACATCCATTTTTTATCTCTTATTACATATCATATTCCATTATATGCATTTCTCTATTTATATCATATTCTCTATCGTATCATATATCCTATTACATCTTATATCTTTGAGCCTTACTTATACTTAAGTATAAGTATCTCAAGGAGTGTGTCTCTTGTTCATATTATGTATTTTGGATGTGTTTGTTATTGGCTAGATGTACCATGTCTCCTTTGTTGTGGATGTAGGTTGCTAAGAGGTCATCTCTATCTTTACTGACATCATCCCCCTTAAATGATGTCTTTTCCTCAAGACATTCTAGCTCTGTCTATGAAAACTTATGAAATATCTTAATTGAACCTAGCAAAACTTGTTTGTCACAGCTACAAAATTTGTAATATCTGAGCTTTGTGAGAAAATATTTTTATAGATACCCTTAAGTTGTGTATATGTGTTCTACCACTGTATGATTGCCTATTGTAACAAATGTATTTAGAAATTAATAGTTAACAAAGTCTTTTCTTAATCTTCTAGGATATCTAAGATCTGAATTACTATAGTCACTTTCATAGCTTTTGTCAATAACCATATTACATGTGCAAGTTGAAAGGTGACCACTTCACAGAGCTTCTTGATTTATGCCCTTAACCCTACTCTCTAATCATGTACCTGCTATCATTGACTACGTGGAGGGTTTTAATATGACTTTAAGGCTCCCATCCAAATCTTTCATAACATCATAAGTGGTAGAGGCCTAGATTATCTAATGCTCAATTTGTCTAGTTGTACCTTCAAAGCCTTTGTTGATGTTGGCCATCCTAAACAAAACCAGTATAGTGTATTGATATTTTCTTCTATATTTATAGATTATTCACTTCTAGGTCTCTAGTTTTGTGTATATGGTTACACAAGTTTGTTTCTCACCCCTTCTATTTGCTTCTTCTTTATTTTTTATAATACTTTTTTCTTAATCATGTCTTCTTGATTTTGTATCTTCAGTAACATATCATCAATGAATTTCCTTAGTTGTTGAGCTAAAGGAGCTAAAGTGTCCCTAATGACGTGGTGTTACTACTTGCAATATATTTAAGCATGATTGTTACTATCAACAATGTCCAGCTATTGTTTCAATATATCCTCTCTTGTGGTGGTCTAGAGCATGTCTCCCAACTAATTTTTTTGTAAGGGAGATATGTGGGAGAGATTGGTAGCAGGGAATTGTAAATATGGTGGTGATGAAATAGGTTGTAGTTGCCTTTGTTGTGCCAAGAAATTTATAATATTTTGCATAGGGACAGGGATGAAGATGTGAGGGTGGAAGGAGGAGGTTGCTTTGGTGAAGGAGGATCTTGGTGTGATACCTCTTGTTGTGCTTGTTCTTCTTCTTTCTATTCTAATACCCCTCCTCTTCTTCTAGTAGTGCGGTGTAGGCTTTCTGAGTAGCCTTTATGGTTTCTTGTTTAACCTTCTCCCTTGCTTCTATTGCTTGTGATAGGAATGTGTACACCCAATGTTTTGACCTGGGTAGTTGTATTAATCTCTCCTTTTCAAGTGACAAATTCACTACAATTTCATCTAGTGCTTCCTTTCATATTTATTCTTCTTCCCTCGCTACCTCTTCTCTTTTATACCTTAGTATTGTGACTAATTCCTCCTTTGATTTAAAAGGATACTTTTTGTATTTTGGTCATAGGTTGTTCTGCACATCTATGGGAAGAGGAGTTACCATTGTCTCAAATTTATCTACTCATTTCTCATATTAGGATTGAATTCTTAGGCAAGAATGTTCACCAGTAGCTCGTTGATGCCTATGGTTTGAGGTGGAGACACTTGGAAATTTTTCAAAAGCGATTTCTTTCTTCATTCTAAGTTACCTTTATTGATTTTTATGGTGAGTGTGCATTTATTTTTCCTACCTACCCCTTGTATTTGTGCCTTTCTTTTTGTTGGAATATTTACTTAAAGGTTACACTACTTTATGATACAAGTTATTATACATATGATACACTTTTTCTAATTTGCATTTTTAAGTTCCTTCATAATAATGTTTTAACCTTGCACCATCCAAATAACCATTCAATGGTTCATCTTGTAGTGTTTTCAACTTAACAACCCCTTACTCAAATATTTATGCAATTCCATATGGGCCTAGCCACCAAATTTTTAATTTGCCTTGATTCTTAATTTTTTTTCGTATAGAAAAACCATATCTCCAATTTGAAAGAATTGGTGCCACAAATTCCTATCATGTCATGAATTTTGATGCCTCTTCTCTAAACTTTGGTGATAAGCTACCAATAGTCTTTTTTTGTCTAATTTCTCCAATTCAATCAATCTTTCTTGTAAACATTCTTCCTCAATTAACTGCAATGTAGTATCCAGTCTTAAGTTTGGTACAATATAATATATGGGTAGTGATGCATCATTTCTATATACTAGTTCAAATGGGAAAAATCTAGTTATCCTTTTGTAAGTTGTTTTGTAAGCCCATAAGACTACTAGTATTTTAATATCCCAATCAGTAGTGTTGCTATTGCACGTTTTGGTAAGTGTGGTGCCTATAATCTTGTTCAATGTCTCACTCGCTCCATTTTCTTGAGCTACTTCTATTGTGGGTGATCATGAAGCTATCCAAGAGTTCCACAATTGTCTTGTTCACAAAGTGTTTTCCTTGATCACCTATTAGGCTAAGAGGATAACAAAGTTTGTTATGATATTTTGATAAATGAATCTTGTGACAATTTTAGCAATATAATCCTTTTTTGCCTCTACGTCAACCCATTTTGTAAGGTATTCAACCCATATTATGATAAAACTTTCTTTTGATTTCTTGGTGAGGGGATGAATGGTTCATGAAGTCAATTACCCATTTCTCAAATGGGGCTTATGCTAGTACTAGCTACAAGGGTATCTTGTCTCTTCTGGTAGGTTTCCCTAACATTTGGCATATACCACGTTTTGGTAAGTGTGGTGCCTATAATCTTGTTCAATGTCTCACTCGCTCCATTTTCTTGAGCTACTTCTATTGTGGGTGATCATGAAGCTATCCAAGAGTTCCACAATTGTCTTGTTCACAAAGTGTTTTCCTTGATCACCTATTAGGCTAAGAGGATAACAAAGTTTGTTATGATATTTTGATAAATGAATCTTGTGACAATTTTAGCAATATAATCCTTTTTTGCCTCTACGTCAACCCATTTTGTAAGGTATTCAACCCATATTATGATAAAACTTTCTTTTGATTTCTTGGTGAGGGGATGAATGGTTCATGAAGTCAATTACCCATTTCTCAAATGGGGCTTATGCTAGTACTAGCTACAAGGGTATCTTGTCTCTTCTGGTAGGTTTCCCTAACCTTTGGCATATATCACAATGTCTTGCATATTGGTTTTCATCTTTAAAGAGTGTAGGCCATCATAAACTTGCTAATAGTACATTTCTTATGGTGCCTTCTCTAGATTTATATATTTTGAATATTCCTTCATGAGCTTCTCTCATAATGTTTTGTCTCTCATGTTCAAGCACAACTCTTCTTAAAATTTCATCTCATCCCATGACATGAAGTTCTTCTTCAATCAATGTATAAGGTAGAGACTTCCACAACAATATATTTCTCACTCTTGGAGTTGTTTTGTAGGAATTGTCCTATAGCGAGTACTTGCGCTACTTCTATAAGCTCTTTTGGTACCGCATTCACTCTAAACAAATTTATGCCAAGAAATTCTTCCTCAATGAGACCTGGCTCTTCTCATGTATCAATCCTAGATAAATAATTTGATCCCTAATTTGCTTTTTCTAGTGTGGCCATAATTTTAAATTTAAACTCTTGAAATAGGAGCAATCATTTGCAAACTCTTCCTCAAGTATAATTGGTATATTCATTAAGTATTTAAGTGGCTCATGGTTTGTGAAGAATGTGAATGGAATATCCAAGAGGTAGTGTCTAAAATTGTGTAACACATAGACCATGGCTAGTGCCTCTCTTTCTATTATGATGTAGTTCCTTTCTACCTGAGATAGTTTGAGGCTAGCAAACACAATTGGGTATTCCTTGTTTCTTCTTGGTTATGCCAACACTACATGAAAAGGGATGTTCCAATCCAATAATACTAGGATTGGTGTCTCATCTATTTCTTCTTGAGTGTGTCAAATTCTTCTTGGCATTGTTTTGTCCACTAGAATGTCATGTTTATTTTCTTCTTTAGAAGTTCTTCTATTGTGCCAACAATTGCACATATCCTTTAATGTACTTCCTATGATAGTCAGTATAAACCAAAAATATTTTCACTTTAGTTGTTATTTTTGGGGTTGGGGGATTTAGGATGATTGCTACTTTCAATGGATCAAGCATTAAGTATTCCTTGCATAATATGTGACCTAGTAGTGTACCAAATGGTACCGCAAATATATATTTCTTCAAGTTTAATGAAATTTATAGAATTCTACATCACTCCAACATCAAATAAAGTACTTGAAAATGATCTTTGATTAATCCATAAACAGTCCAATCATCAAAGTATACTTCCAAGAAGTTGTTAATAAAATCTTTGAATGCATTGACCATTATCCTGCTAAATATTGTTTGTGTATTCTTTAAGACAAATGGAATCACAAAGTACATGAAAGACCCCCATTTAGTTATAAATGTAGTTTTAGGATGATCCTCTTACTAAATTTTTTCCTTATGATATATTTAGAATCCATTTGGTAAAGAGTAAATTTTGCTCTCAATATTGTGATATTTAGATAAAGGCTCAAGGTTGCAGACAGGGTTTTTGGCGGCGTACGTAAGTGGACATGGCAGGATCCTATGGGGGAGAATGTGCGATCCCCCACTTAGGTTTGTTCTCTCCATGGGTGCTTTCTTCCCCCAAATTGATTGCATTTCTTTGCTTTCCTTGTGCCTTTGGTTCGCATGTGTTTAGTCTACGTTTGTGGTCTTTTTTCCTGGGGTTTGGGTCTATGCGTGGCCTCATCTCTTCCCTCCATTTATAGGGGAGGGTACAGATCACCCCAACCCTAACTCAAGTGGGGATGGTGGTAGTAAAAATAATTTTCCCCAAAATAATGTGTAAAAATCTTTCAAAGAGGTCCTCACTGACAATGGAGTTGCGGTTCTTGCCGAGACAAAATTTCTTGTTGAAGAAGAACTCGGCGAGAATGGATCAGCAAAAGGTAAGTATGTCTCTAGTAACCCTAAAGATTTATACATTTCTCCTAATTCTGAATTAAAAAGTGTGATTTCTAAAGAAAGGAGTAGGCTTAAGGAATCTACAATTTTTCTCATTGTTGTAGACACCAATAGGGTGTTGGCCAAGAAATTTATAGATGCCTAGTTTGCAAAGGTTTGGGCAAATAAATTTGGGGTTCATGTTAGATTCTGCGGGATGATACAACGTGGTCTCTTCATCATTTTTTTTGGTAACCAGTGCCATGCAAGAAAAGGTTCTAGAGAACCTATATTGGAACATTGGGGGTGTACTTTTTGGGCCCTATCTTGGTCCCTGATGGCCATTGCAGAAGTAGTCTTTGTGCTGTCAGGCCCTAGATGGGTTGTCCTAAAAAACCTTCCTCCATAATTTTGGAAAATAATTCCACAAATTCTGGATCCTATTGCCATCGTTGTGCGGATAGATGAGGCCAAAACCACTTTGTCGCGTCTGGATACATGCACTCTAGTTTCCTTGAGCCTTGGCATTGAGCTTCTTGAGAACATCGTTACAAAAGAAGAATATTCTTAGTTTGTGTGCCCTCTAGAAATCCTAGGAGGGGTTAATGTGTGTTATCTATGTTGCAAAGAGGGGCATATTAGGAAGAATTGCCCTATTATCAATAAAAAGGGCAATAAAACTAGCACCCATGAACTGCCTGTGTCTAGAAATAATTCTAACCCTAATGTCGAGAAAGACCAAGGTGCTACAAGTGGTCACCCATGCACTAAGGAGTTGCAACCCATCCCTACAGGTGGAGGGGAAGAAAAGTGTAGTGGCTCTGGTGGTCATCCGAGCTTGGAGGGCTCACAACCATCACCTAGGGAGAGCGACGTTCAATCCCCTGACATATCTAGGGTTGGAGGGGTTATGCAGCCCATGAGCGCTCAAGTGCCTATTCTCTCCTCTAAAAGCATCCCTTTGGAATTGCCTCTGCAAAACTCCTTTTCCATCCTCTCACAGGATGATAATGGGTGGGCGCAGGGGGTGGGGAAGGCAAAAGCCTAGCTTCATCTGGGGAAGTACACCTTGGGACCCCAACTCTCATGCAACACATTGCTAAGGATCCAGGCTTTGTTGAAAAATTAAATGCTCAACAAATTGCAATGGAAATAATTAGGCAACAAATTCAAAATAACCTAGCAAACAGGTATGAAAGTAAGAATTCCCCAAGTATTTCAATGTATCATTTTAGCAGACCCTCTAACAAGTTTTATTTTGAAAAAGTTAAGCAAATTAGGGATGAGGTTTTGGTTGATAATTTAACCATGAATAGAGAGGATACCACTCTAGATTTGGTTGAGGGCTCCGAAAAGAAAAGTGATCCCAGGCATCCTGGCAAGCCAAACTCACAAGTGCCTAATGTTAAGCCTGATTTGGGCACTATGAAAGAACCCCACCATGAGAAGTTGAGAGAATCTCGAGGGGGATGCTCTTTCAAAATTGGATAATGCATTAGCAGCCCCTATGAGTGGGCTTGCCTCGACAGAGGAAGTATCCCCAACTGTCCATGATCAAATTAGCAACCACAATCTGACTACTAGTGTTGGTCTCAATAGCATCCCCCAACACCCTAGGTTAAATTATATTGATGTTGATGGTGGGGATAGCATTAAGCAACTAAAACTAAATAAAGAAATTAACTCAGAAAAGCTTCCTAATAAGAAAGGTAATAAGGATAATAATATCAAAACCCAAGCCAACGAGGGGCTAACCGCGCCCATAGGGTGCAATGAGGAGGAGGGTGTCACTGAGGGACAGAGTGCCTAAACTTCAAAGCCAAAGATAGGGTTCGGAAGGCCAAGGAAATATAGCATTCCCTCCAGAGGTGGGAAGAAGGCTGTGACTTCTAAAAATAAAAGGAAAAAACTAGTATAATGATTCAGACCCCAATTGCAAAAAAGTTGGAGGTAGATGATAAACTGCCCAAATGTTTTAAGCACTTCAAAAGTGTACAAGAGGACACACCTATGGTATCTAAAAATGAATCTTAATTGTATTTCATGGAATGTCAAAGGCCTTGAATCGCCTGATAGGAAATTTGTTGTAAGAAGATTCATAAACCTTGAAAAGAAAAGGGATTTTGTGTTGTTGCAAGAAACCAAGGCCATGGGTTTCACCTTGGAGATAAACCTGAAGTTCATCTGGAATGGTTCCAAGTTTTTATTCACTTCACATGAAAAGGGGAGGCGAGGGGCTGCTATCCTGGTATCCAATCAGTGAGCGCAATATGTTACTGGAAGTGGAACCTCCCCTGCAATAGGGTGGTGTGGGCCACCTTGGAAAGAGATGGTGTGGTTTTTGGGGTTTGCTCTATCTATACTTCCAATGATCATAGGGAAAGGATTGAGCTTTGGCAGTGGTTGGCTGATCTTCAGGATGTCCCCTGGATTGTAGGTGGTGACTTCAACATGGTAGAGCACTTGGAGGATAAATGGGGTGGGATAGACATGGCTTGGAAAGGAAATGAAAAGCACTTCTGGCTTAGGCTTAAAAACAAGCTAAGGCTGATAAACCCTATGGAAGGGAACAAGAGAAACTATAAAGGTGCTTGGTTCACTTGGTGCAATGCCCAGAGGGGTGGTAGCAAGATCTATTGTAGATTGGTTTAGCTTCTGCCCAAATGAGGATGGTGTCAAGGTGCACGTGTACCCCTACACCCTCTCTGATCATCATCCTATCGGAGCTAACCTTGTCTCATGCCATGGTAGGCCAGAGGGTGTAAGGAAAAAGGATGGATTCATCCTTAATACTCACCTACTAAATGATATGGACTGCCAGGAGGCCATTGCCTCTCTCAGGGAAATAAATAAATGGATGCTAAAGGATGCAACTACCATAGAGAGATGGAATACTAATGTGGATGGTTAGAGGGCCCTCTTTCAAATGATTGGAAAAAAAGATCCCCAGACAGTAGGAAAATAGAAAGAGACCTTCAAGACTACTTGTTCACGACAGAATCAAGGTTACAAGAAACTCTAGATGATGAGGTGTTGTGTGAAGCTCTAATTTTGGCCAACAACTTAAGGAAAATTTAGGCTCATAAGGTGAAAGGGCAAAAGGTTAGACCTAAGTTGAACTAGCTCAGCTGTGGTGACAATGGGTCTTAGTTCTTCTTCAACTACCTAAGGGAGAAGAATGTAAAGGAGTAGATAGGTCAAATCTAGAATGGATCCCAGATGCACTCTTCCAAGGAGGAAGTCCTGGGGCAATTCCATTCATTCTTCAAAGAGTTGTTCACATCTAAAGGAGGGAGTGAAGAAGGTCAGAGGGCCAAGTCCCTCATCAAAAGTCTCAACCTGATGGGTGAATATTTTGTCGTTTAGCTAACCAACAACAAAATGGTTATATCGCCACAGCTATAATGAGACTGAGTCTCTCCTCTTAGCAAGGGGAGGTTGCCTTTAGATAATGAGCTCTTTCTAACAAGCAACTTTTAATACTTAAAATGAACTAAAAACTATAATGAGGTGTTATCACTTCATCCTATTCTCTTCTTTCAGAAAAGATGCTTCTCTTCAAAACAACTTCAACAAAACAATGTTTAAT
The DNA here is from genome assembly GCA_027924645.1 of Cunninghamia lanceolata. Lineage (NCBI taxonomy): Eukaryota > Viridiplantae > Streptophyta > Pinopsida > Cupressales > Cupressaceae > Cunninghamia > Cunninghamia lanceolata. Next base: position 194,336 of record BSBN01000397.1, read on the forward strand.
AACTTATGAATCAAGACAAACTATAGAAACACAAAGTTTTCTATTGCTTCACTTATCTTCTCCAAATAAACCTGATTGAACTCAAGTGTAGCACAAAGTCTCCACTTTCACCCAATATGATATAACTAACTTACACACAACAGTTTATAGCACAAAGTTTTTAAACTATTATATCTTCACAAATGTAAACACAAACTCCCACAATGAGAAAATAGCACAAAGTCTATTTAACCAAAACAAGAACACTTCTCTCAATTTTCAATAAACTCCACAATTCTAGCAATGATCCAATATAATATAACATCAATGACATAAGAACACTGATATCATAAAGCAATATGATTCAACTCAAACTTTGATACTCAAATTGCTTGTTTATATTGATATTCACTTGAAAAATTGATAAACATAAAAAGATCAAAGTCTTGAAATGTTTTCCAATTCAGCAGAGTTTCTTTGTAATAGATAAAAGATAAATATTACAATAGAGGCCCTCTTTATTTATAGGGATGAGCCTCGAGCAAAAATAGGAAAAATCTAACTACTTTGACTTATTCAAAAATAGGAGTCCTATTTGACTTGGGACTTCCTTTATCTCACATGTAATTACATTTTGGAAAAATACATGTGAGTATGTCCATAACAAAATTTAAATTACATCTACAAAACTGAAAATAAACTAAGGCATTGAAAAGAAACTTCAGCTGCCACCATCGTTCTTCTTCAAAAAGTTTCTATACATAGTTTGTAATGCTGCCATTTCACACCCATTGGGCTTCGTTGTATTCTCTGAGATGGTACGAGCTCTGAGAACTGCATCTTTAATCGCCTTTATTACTTTCTCATGTTTCTCAAGATTATCCTTTAGATTCTCAAAAGTTGAGTGATGGTCATAAAGGCTATCCATCGAAACCACTGTAGGCACTTCATTTCAAACTTCTATTGCACCATCTTCTCAAAAGCATCTATCATTTCCTTTGCTGAGAGAAACTTGTGACCTTCACCTATTAGAGTGCATGGTAGTTCCTCCAAGGTAGTTCCTCCAACCTGTGTAGAAGCAAGACATTACTATCTTCACTATTTTCATGTACTTGGCACAAGTCATCAAGTAAACCTTTTTATCACATTGATGTGATGGGCAATAGATTCCTTGGTCTTAAGATAAGACTCTCGGTTTGAAATGACACTGATGACTATAAGATTCTTTATTTTGATCAACCCATTCCTCTAAACTTTCCTCTTGATCCTATAGTTCTTGAGAAAGTAAATCAATAAGGTTATCTAGCTCAGCTTTTGCCTTGTCCATCTTTCCTTTTCTTCCCACTGTGGTCTACAATAGAATTCTTCCCTGTGCCAACAACCGTTCCACAATGTCACCAACAACTCTCCCTCTAGCCTGAACCTTCTCAACCTTATGAATAAGAGGGTCATTAATAGTCACTGCCATAGGTTCAACGATCTCAGATTATTTTACTATTTTCTGAAGAACAGCAGCAAGTTGTTCTACCTTTGCTTTGTACTGCTCTTTCTCCTTCTTGACCTCATCATATTTCTCAAGTAATGAACTTGCAGTGGCTTGAAAATATGCCTTGATACCTTCATGAGTTAGCTTACCTAACTCAACTCTGGAGATAATATAATCATTCATATCAAAAGTATCTGTTGTGGCATCGTCTGGTGGCTTAGCAATTTTTGCATATCTAATTCCTTTTTCATTAATAAGCCTAGAAATAGTTTTAGGTTTCTTTTTGTAGGCTTTTGGCTTAACGGAAAGTAACTTCTCTATATCAATTTCATCTGGCAAAATTACTTGCTTCTTTCTCTTGGGAGTGTATGCAGACAACCATGGAGGTAGTGTTGAGGCACCAACATTCAGAGAAGAGTCAATTACCTATTTTGTTGGAACCATGATCACACCTGTTATAGTAACATTAGGACTAGTGTTGGTAAAAACTGCACTGGTGTCAACAACTTTCTCTGAACCATCTAGAAAATACTCCAGAATAGATTGTTCACCAATATCGAAGATAAACTTGGAATGGAACCAGAAGAATCAAACATGGTCTCAAAACTTGTTCTTACAGAGGTAGGATTATTATCAGAAGACACAACAAAAATAGGTGAAATAGGAACATTGGAAACTACTGGAAAACTACCAGAAACACGAGCATGAGGAAGGGGTGTAGAAACTCATGATTCTGGTGGGAGATCCTTCTAAGGGGAAAGCTGTGAATCACCAAGTTGTTCCTATTCTACATTCTCCTCATTCTCTTGTTCTTTTTCACTTTCCTCATCAGGCTTCTCAGGCACTTCTGCTTGTTCAGTATCATTAGGTTTCTTAATATCTTCAATCTCCATTTTATCAACATTTGTATCCTCAACACATGATTCTATGACAGTAGAAGTTCCTACAACCTCTTTCTTCTTACCTCCTTTAGATACAAACTTGATTTTTGGTTTATGCGCTTTAGAAGGAGTGTCACTCTTATTCTTTGTTCAGTTTTCTACCTTTTTTCCTGTTTGTTCCTAAATCTTAGTTTCTGATCCATTAAGAAATTCCTTTAGACTAATTCCTTTGCTTCCTAACCACACATTTGTATTGGATAGAATTAACTGAAATCTTTTCCTGATTGAAGTTTCCTCTTTAACAGACCATTTCACCTCTGGTAGAAGCGAGGATTCAATGTTCTCAACATTGTATTTGGGATCCAAATCATCTCCTTCATCTTCCATTACCTATGGAATATCTATAAGATCTAATTCCTCAATCTGACTCAAATGAAGTCTACAATAATCTAGCTTTTTAATCTCATTCTGTGTTCTGAGATCGGTCCAAATATCTTCAACCATTAGCATATGGAAAACTGACTTCCTCTTGATCTTGTCTTACACTCTTCTGAAATCAAAATGATCTCTTTTCCTGAAAGTCTTTATAGTAACCAATTGCATTTCTGATTCAACTACTTTGGCCTTGGTGTCTGACTGAATAGAGTATCTCCCAATTTCTACAGGAAACTTAATTCCTAACTTTTTTAGCTCCATCTACTTATTGTGCACAACAATCAATTGCCTACACAGTTCCATCAGAATAATTCTATCACTGGGATATTGTGAAAGTATATACAGATAACCAGGATAGTATCCCACTCTGAGATAAGTGAAAGTTGGAAACTGTAAGAATAAACAACCAAAAGAGTTGACCACCTCCTAGGCCTCATCTGATACTCTTTTCTACTCAAGTTCATTATCCCATAAACACATGAATACTGAAAAGAAGGCATCATTAACTCTGCAGAAATGATGGAATGGTCTCTTTAGAGTAATCTGTGGATAATACTCATAAATTGGAACCAATATCCTATCACCAAATTGAGTTAAACCAAGAAAACTCCTCATGCTTGCAGCAACATACACCAGATATGAAGTCATGTAAAACTTGAAAGTTGTATTAACTTTCACCAGCTGATCATGCAGAGCATTGTTGATCTGTTCCCCCAAAAGATTTTCTGTTGACCCCTGAGAATCACCTTAATGTATGTATGCATCCATTCCTGAAACTTGGATGAAGAAGGGAGACCTCTGATCTGACTTAATAGTGTAATCAAATCACTTACCTCCTCGACAAAGTCACTGCTTGGGAGGTATTTTGGCCATATGGTCAAATTACTCTGAGGCATCTTTAACCACTTACTGTTGATATGTTTCCTTGCAGCTTTAATATCTTCATCATAATCCTTTTGCCCTGAAGGAAAATCTATTTCACCAACATTTATAATTGGAGGACACATAAAGATTTTATCAAGAAACTCTGCATCTAATCTCATGATCACATTTCCTTGAGAATCAGACACAGTCCTAGTATCCCTATTATAGTGACCAGCTACCTGAAGAACAAATTCAGGATTGTGGGCAGTGATAGGAAAAGAGGCAACCAAGTGAATGTTGGTGTCAATAATCTTTAGTATATGTCGAGGAGGATTTGACTGCCTTGTTCTATCCATAAACTCGGCCATGTCCACATGACCAATCTTTGTATCTCTGATCTCGTCCACATTGGATTGTAATGAAGTCACAGGGAAAACCCCTTGGTACTTATACTTCATGATTTTAGCTTTTTATAGGGACGGCTCTGACATCAACTTTGTGAAGAAAACTGGAAATGACATCTACCACAGATGTTTGTTGAAACTACAAAAATCCATGATCTCGCAGTTAGGGGAAAAATGGGCAAATTGGGGTTACTATGAATTGACGATCATGAACACAGGAACATGTGTTCAAGGGCTTGAGAGCACAGAAATCGAGGAAACTGGCGAAAGCAGGCTATAGGTATTGAAAGGAAAAATTTCTCGGTGTTAGGAAAATTTTCAAGGTGACATGCATGGGCTGTGATTTTGGCCGCCCCTGCATGAGGGGTAAGATTGTTATCATGCATAGTCAGTCAGGATGACCGCTACCACATGTCAGAGGAAAAATGCAAGTTTGATGTAGGGGTGGTCAATTTGACCACCCTTACATGAGGGAAAAATGCAAAGTTCTCTGTGCATGCACAAGCACCAAAAATGCCCGCCAGTGCATATTGAAGGTAAAAAATCTTAAGTGTAAAGTCAGTCAAATTGACCGCTCGAGCATCTCAATGAAAACTTCAAACATATTTAGTGTCGGTAGTTTTCACCACTTCGACATGTTGAATGTTTTAATCATTTGATCTTTATGTAGGGGCAGCAGTTTCAACTGCCCCGACATATTGGGAATAAACAAAATTAGATCAAACACATGTATCAGCGGTGAATTACACCACTGATACATGCAGAGTACATAGGTTTCATGTAGGAGCGGTAAATTTTACCGCCCTTACACAGGGTAGAACAACTAAGGTATGATCAACGAAAACCACTGCCATCACCACTAACAAAGGATTCAAGAACTAATGGTGAAATAAGCTGACAAGGCATCAATTTTAAACTAGTTTTTAACCCTAAGTCTTCAGAAAACACAAGATCTAAGATTTATAAAAACTGGGGTTTTAGCTTCGCTAAAATTGGCAAATCTCACTGTTAAAATTGATAAAAGGAAACCTAGGTTTATCCAAAACTAGGTTTTTAACAAAAATGACTCACAGAAACATAAACTAACAAACAAAGATTTATGAAAAAACTTAAACAAAAAACAAATAGCATCTATAGGAAATACAAACAATTATTCACAGGTAAACTTTAAAGAAACAAAAATGAAAGGAAAAAGAAAGAAAAATAAAAATAATGGCTTACCTAGAAAAACTGACCAAAACCTAGACACATTCACGAAGTTGAAATCTAATTGAATCCATAGTCGACGCGATCAAATGATCTCAAGAGGGATTTACCAGTCAGTTAGAAGGTTTGGAAATAAGAAATAAAGAAAACAAAATGAGTTTAAACCTTAAAAAGTTTAAAACAAGGCGTATTAATGGTGGCACGAGTGGTATTAATGTCACTTGAGTTTGTGAGATCCACAAAGATCTGTCTGAGTGGTGGAAAAGACTGACTCTACATGTCATTAAACCACATGCAAAAGCGGCAATAACGACTGCCATTACACATCCTTCAAATTGACAAGGAAAATGCATGGTCGGTAGTTTTAACCGACATTGCACATTAAAACAAAAAAGATATGCAAGAGCGGTGGTTTTGGCCGCTCCTACATGAAAACTCAAAAACTTTCTAACACCCAAAATAGTCAAAATTGATATTTTGACAGGCTCATAACCTAATCAATTTTCATGGATATCAAGGAATCCACTTAGGGAAATGTCACAAACCATTCTAAGATGTCAGAGGACTTCGCATGAGGCCAAGAGGACTTGTCTCGATTTGCGAGCTGAGAGTGTAGGCTACGAAATGGACAAGTTTCATAGGGGTTGTCTACAAAATGAGCGCAGCTAATTTCGAGAACAACAACTGGCTCTAACTGGGGAACTTCCTTCGATCGTTCTTTGAAATGATCAAAGGGAGAAGAATCAAGTCTCTAAGTGCCTTCATCCATGCCATTGGGCTATAGAGTCAAGCTACCAAAATAAAAAGACACAAAAAGACTAAACAAAAATGAAAAATAAAAACACAAAAACTATACAAATGTACAAATGAACTTATCTAATACTTCAAGGATTGAAGTGCTTCAGATGTTGTCCATTGTGAGGCAACAAGAATGATGTTCCATCAAGATACTCCAACAAGAAGTTATTTTCACCACAAAATTGATGAATGACGAAAGGACCTCTCCATAGGGAATCAAACTTCCCATGCATTCCTTTTGGTTCTCTCCTCTTATCCCATAACAAGACTTGATCCCCAATTTGAAATTCTCTAGCCTTCGCCTTCTTGTCAAAGAGCTTCTTCACCTGACTTTGATGTTCAGTAATATGGTCTACTACCATAACCCATTGCTCTTCAAGTTTAGTGAGGTACATTATTCTTTTATCAATAGAACTTTCAAAAGTTCCATCTTCCACTGCCTTTGCCAACTTCAAAGCCAACAATTCCAAAGTAATAGGTATTTCTACATTCAGACCATATAGAAGATGAAACGGTGACATACCTATTGCCCTTTTGGGGGTAATTTTGTCCGCCCATAGAGCATCAAATAAAACTTTATGCCAAGTTCTCTAATTATTCTCCACCAGTTTCCTGATAATGGTAACCAGATTTTTTTACTAGAATCCACCTAACCATTCCCTTGCGGATAATAGTCTGATGAATGAGAAAGGATGATCCCATGTTCATAGCAAAAACTAGTGATCTCGTTTGAAGAAAAATAGGTAGCATTATCTACTACAATTTTGTTTGGAACTCCAAACCAGGAAATAATATTTTCCTTAAGAAAATTACATACTACCTCAGAAGTAGCATGCTTGACTAGAATTGCCTCCACCCACTTGGTGAAGTAATATGTTGCAGTAAGAACAAAATTGTGTCCTGCACTCAACGGTGGGTTCACAGCACCAATGAAGTCAATACCCCATTGCTGAAAAGGTTCTTCAATCACAACTAGCTTAAGTGGTAGGGCAGCCAACTTAGGCTTTCCAAGAAACTGCTAACAGAGTTCACATCTACGTACCCAGTTGTACACATCCTGAAATAATGTGGTCCAATAGTACCTAGCCCGCAAAATTTTATGAGCTGTCACAAGTGCAAACAAATGTCCTCCACATGCCAAATTGTGAAAAGACTCTAGAAGTCTGCTTTGTTGTGCTTTATCCACACAACGGAGAAAAACTCCATCAAGGCTTCTTTTATACAAACCATTATCCCACAAGACATAATTTGGAGCCTTTAACTTGATAGTTCCCTTCTTTTTATAAGATAAATGAGAAGGACATTCACCATAGGTAAGACAATGAGCAATATTAGAATACCACTCATCCGTAGTAGTAACAAAGAGAACAGTTGGTATATCCTCAACCTCTTCCTCTTCATCTCCGGTTTCTTTTGGGACATTGTCAACAATCAGCTGACACAAACCTCTCCCATGCACAAGCTTGGTGGGTTTGATATCAAGATCAAACTCTTGAATTTTGGCAATCCAATTGCCTCTTTTGGTCCCAAATTCTTGTTGTGTCAGGATAGATTTCACTGTTGTATCTGGCACCAAAACAACAATATACGAATTCATAATATAAAACTGGAAATGCTTCACCGCCTTACCCATGACATAAGCATGTTTCTCCATATTTGAGTATTTTAGTTCATGAGCCTTCAGAGGGTAACTCATAAATGAAATAGGAGATTCCACACCTTCTTTGTTCTACTGAACCAGAATTGCTGAAAGTGTATGCTTGAAAGCATAACTGTACATTATGAAATCCTTAGTATAGTCAGGACAAACTAGAACTGAAGCATGAGCTATGGCCCTTTTAATGTCCTCAAATGCTGTTTTACCTTCTGCACTCCAATGGAAAGTGGTCTTACCTTTCATCATATTGACAATATGATGAGTTTTCTCTGCGAATTCCAGAATGAACCTCCGCAAAAAATTCACCTTCCCAAAGAAAGAGTGAACTGTAGTCTTATTAGCAGGCAAAGTAAGACTCTGGATAGACTTTACCCTTTCTGAGTCAATTTTAGTACCTTCTCCAGACATAATATGACCAAGAAGCTTACCCTCTGTAACCCCAAAAATTGATTTCTTAGGATTAAGAGAAATACCATTTTGACGACATCGTTCCAGAACCTGTCGTAAATGGTAGGCATGATCTTGACGCTATTTAGAGAAAATGGTCAAGTCATCAAGATACACCACAATGAATTTCCCCATCTCATCTTTGAAAGTGAGGTCTATTACTCTTTGGAAAGTAGCACCAGCATTAATCAAACCAAACGGCATCCTGCGGTATGCAAATATACCCCAAGGTGTTGTGAAAGCAGTCTTGTATTGATCTGCTTCATTGACTTCTACTTGGTTATAGCCTGAAAAACTGTCTAACATAGACAGCATCTCCGAACCAGTTACAGTTTGTAACACTTGGTCCATAATAGTCAAAGGGTAGTTATCTTTTAAAGAAGACTGGTTGAGATTTCTGAAGTCAACACAAATATGGATTTCTCCATTCTTCTTTCTTACAGGAACAATATTCACAATCCAAGTGGAATGATGGATAGAAAAGATTATCCTTGTATTTAACATTTTCTGGATTTTAGATACCTGATATCTTGGGATTATACTATCTCTACTTTTGCTTGAGGCAATGATCCAACCTTGAGAGGGATTTCATGCTGGATCTCCTTAGGTCTGAAAGACTTCAAATCATCATAAGAATACGCCAGAACATCAATGTAATGGTAGAGAAGTGTAATGAACTTGAATTTCTCATCAGCAGTGCAACACTTCCTAATGTTAACCATCTTGGGATCTACTTCAAAACTCAAATTTACTTGTTCAAATTCCATGGATGAACTTGAATCAAGTTGTTGCTTCTGTTTGATATATCTATCATGCCTATCAAATAACTTTTCTAGAGAAACCAAACCTTTCAGAATCTTATTCCCTTTTAGCTGAAGAATCTCCTCACCAGTCTATGAATCTATTTCAGAAACATATTCACATGGCGGAGAATCACTACCTTCAAAATAGAGCTCATCAAAGTTAGTTGTCTTCTCTAAGAAAGCTATGATCAGATTATCACCATTGAAGACTTACCAATGGTTACTGGTGTCTGGCACACTTGGTCAGAAAACCAACTCAATTGTGTACTTGTTGCCTTTAAAGTCCTTATGGGGGACCATAAGGGTAGCAAAGATAGCTAATGAATCAACACGATCATTAAACTCTCTCGGCACTGCAGAGATGTCAAAAGCATCAAAACCCTCAATGCAATCCCAGACACGATTGCGGTAATGTCTCAGCCTTTCATTCTTGGTCTAATAAAGATTTCTCACTTGGCAAATCACAAGTTCCGCATCACCTTGTGCGTGAAGATTCTTAATACCTTTAACACGAGCAGCATCCATTCCGAGTAACAATGACTTGAATTCAGTGGTGTTATTAGTATTATCGAATTGTAGCTTATAGGAGAAATGAAAGATATCACCTTGTGGAGATATCAAAACTACCCCAGCTCCAAATCCGGTGGAAGAACAACTCCCATCAAATTCTAAAATCCAAACATCATTTAAATTTCTCACTTTGATATTTCTACAACCAGTAGACTCTTTTTCATCAAAAAGGGAAGAATCTGACATTACTATGCTCTTGTCTGAACTTCCATCTAAATTATCTTCTAATTCTCCATCTGAAATATATGAACTCTTGTCTAATGAGCTAGAAGTATCTTCAATAGACAAGAAATAATTACCCATTCCTGAAGACTCAAACAAAATTTGGGCTTTTAGATTTTTAGTTTGGGTAACAATATATTTTGCTTCCTTCTTAGGAAGCAACTTTTGCATGACACCTTTAACAGGTATCCTTGCCTCGGATAAATCCATGTTCTGTTCTCCACCCACATCTTTACAAAAATTACGTCCAAGCAAAATGCCATAAGAAGCTAGAACATCAGCAACTAGGACGGTCATCTTGATCCTCTTATCCGTAAAGGCTGCAAATGCAAATTAGGCATCCTTGATTTGGCATAACAAAGGCACTTGCTTATTTTCCATTGAGAAACATCTCCCAAAGGTCTTAGTCAGAGTGAGGCCAAGAGTATCTGCCACCTTGGTGGGCATGACATTATCAGAAGCCCCAGAGTCTATTATACAATTGCTTAACTTGTGACCATTGACCAATAGAGAAACATAGAAGGGTTCTATTTTTCTTGAGGCAACAAGGGGAGTAGTGACTAGGTTATTTTGGGTGGATCTGTTCTTTGAGGGGTCATGGGCAGTCTTAGGAGAATCTTGCCCTGTAGGGACAGTCTTGTTTTTAACATACTTAGCTAATCTATCAAATTGTTCTGGATATGCTTGTAGATACTCTACCTCAGACATCTAGATTTTAGTTTTCCTAGCATGATCTATTATGTTAAAGAGCTTAAATGAACTAGATACAGAGGAAAGAAATCCATCATTCTAGGTTTTGGTCAGGGTAGTAATGGTCTGAGGAATGGAAGTAGAAGAAACAGGATTGTTAGATGAACTTACTTGTTTATTGACAATCGGGTCCTTTGAATGAAAAGGCAATGGAGTTCCTCATTTGGCAATTGAGATCACAGGTTGAGGCTCCTCTCTTGTCTTTCCTTTATCAGCTTGCTAATTTGATTGATTTTGGGACTTGGTAAAAACAACATACACTCCATCATTTACTTCTCCTTCTCTTTCAGCTTCATCTTAGTAATTCAAAAAACCAATAGTAGAGTCGCCAGCTAATTCTTCTTCTCCTTTTGTAAAAAGATTAGCATTATTCTCCTGATCCAAATCAGGTTGGAAAGAATTGTCATGTTCTACTTCATAATAGCCAATTGCTGAGTTGACCGGCACTGCTTCAATGGCAAGCTTCCCCTGTGTTGGTGGAAGACGATTTTGTTGCCCTTGATTTCTGGCAGCATTGCCTTGATATGAATTGTTAGGAAATGTCCTCCTTGGTATATCTCTATAAGAAGGAGTGGACATACCTTGGGACATTTATTTCTTCAAAGCTAGCAACTCATTTGCTAACTTCTGCACCATAGGATCTATGGTGCTTGTGGAATAATTATTAGTAGAGAGTTGACCTCTATTTATGTTTGAATCTCTTCTTATCTTACCCGCAAGGATAAGATCATCTTCAACCTCCGTGGCCAAACTTTGTAATAGAGGAAGATCAGCGGGACCAGCCTGCCTTAACAGAAAACTTACCTTAGGAAGCTGAGAGTTGATGAAGAAACATTTAAGATTCTCTGCTGTTGGTTGAGCGGTTGTAGGAATCCTATTTGTCAATTTATTAAACTTGGCGATGAAATCTCGCATGGGCTCATGTGGTTCTTTCTTCATCTATGTTAGCTGGGCTAACAAAGCATGTGCATCTTCTGTAGGCTTAAACCTAGCTTCAAACTTGGTTTTGAGAGTATTCCAATTGGTTATGGATTGGGCTTGAAGATGATAAAACCAATCTGCAGCAACACCTTGAAGTGTTTCAACAAGAAGTCTCACAGCTACATCTTCGTGTTCCACCCCTATCACAGCACAAGCTATGCAAAATGTTGCAATGTGTTCATCAGGATGGACTTTCCCATCGCCATAGAATTTAGGGAAATTCTTCCTTGAACTACGAGGTAGTTCATGTAATGGTGGCGTTAAAATTAAAGGACTAAAAGTATTACCCCACGGACCTTGATCTGCCATTATGCGCTGATTGAAAGGTGGGATAATAAACCTTTGAGGGATTCAAACAGATAAAACTTTGTTAGTACTGGAGCTGGAAGCTTCACCTGGTATTGGATACCTGGCGTTGGTAGGAGGAAAGCTCCTAGTTCACTGAAGCTAAGATTGTGGAGGCAAAAGACCAAAGTTATTTTGCTACATTAACTCAAATACATGATCAATAATACCTTGAGCTCTCTTGCTTCTTGTATACCGTGAGTCTACCAGAATGCAATGTACTCAACAAAGATTTGGTAACAACTTATAACAATGGAAGAGGATGAAATGCTTCAACTCAAAGCGTGAGGCTCTAAGTTGCGCGTTCTTCCCCAGTAGAGTCGCCAAAAACCTGTTGGGTGAATATTTTGTCATTTAGCTAACCAACGAAAAAATGGTTATATCGCCACAGCTATAATGATACTAAGTCTCTCCTCTCAGCAAGGGGAGGTTCCCTTTAGATAATGAGCTCTTTCTAACAAGCAACTTTTAATACTTAAAATGAACTAAAAACTATATTGAGGTGTTATCACTTCATCCTATTCTCTTCTTTCAAAATAGATGGTTTTCTCTTCAAAACAACTTCAACAAAATAATGTTTAATAACTTATGAATCAAGACAAACCATAGAAACACAAAGTTTTCTACTACTTCACTTATCTTCTCCAAATAAACCTGATTGAACTCAAGTGTAGCCCAAAGTCTCCACTTTCACCCAATATGATATAACTAACTTGCACACAATAGTTTATAGCACAAAGTCTTTAAACTATTATATCTTCACAAATGTAAACACAAACTCCCGCAATGAGAAAATAGCACAAAGTCTATTTAACCAAAACAAGAACACTTCTCTCAATTTTCAATAAACTCCACAATTCCAGCAATGATCCAATATAATATAACACCAATGACTTAAGAACACTGATATCACAGAACAATATGATTCAACTCAAAGTTTGATACTCAAATTACTTGTTATATTGATATTCACTTGAAAATTTGCTAAACATAAAAAGCTCAAAGTCTTGAAATGTTTTCCAATTCGGCAGAGTTTCTTTACAATAGATAAAAGATAAAGATTACAATAGAGGCCCTCTTTATTTATAGGGATGAGCCTCGAGCAAAAATAGGAAAAATCTAACTACTTTGACTTATTCAAAAATAGGAGTCTTATTTGACTTGGGACTTCCTTTATCTCACATGTAATTACATTTTGGAAAAATACATGTGAGTATGTCCATAACAAAATTCAAATTACATCTACAAAACTGAAAATATACTAAGGCATTGAAAAGAAACTTTAGCTACCACCATCGTTCTTCTTCACAAAGTTTTCATACATAGTTTGTATTACCGCCATTTCACACCCATCAAGCTTCGTTGTATTCTCTGAGATGGTAAGAGCCCTGAGAACTGCATCTTTAACCACCTTTATTACTTTCTCATGTTTCTCAAGATTATCCTTTAGATTCTCAAAAGTTGAGTGATGATCATAAAGGCTATCCATTGAAACCATTGTAGGCACTTCATCTTCAAACTTCTGTTGCACCATCTTCTCGAAAGCATCTATCATTTCCTCTACTAAGAGAAACTTGTGACCTTCACCTGTTAGAGTGCATGGTAGTTCGTCCAACCTGTGTAGAAGCAAGACATTACTATCTTCACTATTTTCACGTACTTGGCACAAGTCATCAAGTAAACCTTTTATCACATTAATGCGATGGGCAATAGATTCCTTGGTCTTATGATAAGACTCTCAGTTTGAAATGACACTGATGGCTATCAGATTCTTTATTTTTATCTTCTTCATCTCAACCCAATCCTCTAAACTTTCCTCTTGATCTTGTAGTTCTTGAGAAAGTAAATCAATAAGGTTATCTAACTCAGTTTTTGCCTTGTCCATCTTTCCTTTTCTTTCCACTCTGGTCTGCAATAGAATTATTCCCTATGCCAACAACCATTCCACAATGTCACCAACAACTCTCCCTCTGGCCTGAACCTTCTCAACCTTTTGAATAAGAGGGTCATCAACAGTCACTGCCATAGGTTCCACGATCTCAGATGATTTTACTATTTTCTAAAGAATAGCAACAAGTTGTTTTGCCTTTAATTTGTACTACTCTTTCTCCTTCTTGACCTCATCATATTTCTCAAGCAATTAACTTGCAGTGGCTTGAAAATCTGCCTTGATACCTTCATGAGTTAGCTTACCTAACTCAACTCTGGAGACAATATAATCATTCATATCAAAAGTATCTGCCATGGCATCATCTGGTAGCTTAGCAATTTCTGCATATCTGATTCCTTTTTCATTAATAAGCCTAGAAACAATTTTAGGTTTCTTTTTCTGGGCCTTTGGATTAACGGAAAGTAACTTCTCTATATCAATTTCATCCGGCAAAATTGCTTGCTTCTTTCTCTTGGGAGTGTATGCAGACAACCATGGAGGTAGTGTTGAGGCACCAACATTCAGAGAAGAGTCAATTACCTATTTTGCTGGATCCATGCTCACACCTATTATAGTAACAATAGGACTAGTGTTGGTAAAAATTGCATTGGTGTCAACAACTTTCTCTGAACCATCTAGAAAATGCTCTAGAACAGATTGTTCACCAATATCAAATGATGGGGAAGATAAACTTGGAATGGAACCAGACAAATAAAACATGGTCCCAAAACTTGTTCTTACAAAGGTGGGAGTATTATCAGAAGACACAACAAAATAAGGTGAAATAGGAACATTGGAAACTATTGAAAAACTACTAGAAACAGGAGCATGAGGAAGGGGTGTAGAAACTTGTGATTCTGATGGGAGATCCTTCTAAGGGGAAAGATGTGAATCACCAAGTTGTTCCTGTTTTACATTCTCCTCATTCTCTTGTTCTTTTTCACTTTCCTCATCAGGCTTCTCAGGCATTTCTGCTTGTTCAGGATCATCAGATTTCTCAATATCTTCAATCTCCATTTTATCAACATTTGTATCCTCAGCACCTAATTTTGTGATAGTAGAAGTTCCTGCAACCTCTTTCTTCTTACCTCCTTTAGATACAAACTTGATTTTTGATTTATGCACTTTAGAAGGAGTGTCACTCTTGTTCTTTGTTTAGTTTTCTACCTTTTTTCCTGTTTGTTCCTGAATCTCAATTTCTAATCAAGTAAGAAATTCCTTCAGACTAATTCCTTTGCTTCGTAACCACACATTTGTATTGGATAGAATTGACTGAAATCTTTTCCTAATTGAAGTTTCCTCTTTAATAGACCATTTGACCTCTGGTAGAGACGAGGATTCAATGTTCTCAACATTGTATTTGGGATCCAAAACATCCCCTTCATCTTCCATTCCCTGTGGAATATCTGCAAGACCTAATTCCTCAGTTTGACTCAAATGAAGTCTGCAATAATCTAGCTTTCTGAACTCATTTTGTGTTATGACATCGGCCCAAATATCTTCAAGCATTCGCATATGGAAAACTGACTTCCTCTTGATCTTGTTCTACACTCTTTTGAAATCAAAACGATCTCTTTTCTTGAAAGTCTTCATAGTAACCAGTTGTATTTCTGATTCAACTACTTTGGTCTTGGTGGTTGACTAAACATAGTATCTCCCAATTTCTACAGGAAACTTAATTCCTAACTTTTTCAGCTCCATCTACTTATTATGCACAACAATCAACTGTCTACACAGTTCCATCAGAATAATTCTATCACTGGGATATCGTGGAAGCATATATGGATAACCAGGGTAGTATCCCACTCTGAGATAAGTGAAAGTTGGAAACTTTAAGAATAAACAACCAAAAGAGTTGACCACCTCCCAGACCTCATTTGATACTCTTTTTGCTCAAGTTCATTATCCCATAAACACATGAATACTGAAAAGAATGCATCATTAACTTTGCAAAAATGATGGATTGATACCTTTAGAGTAATATGTGGATAATACTCATAAACTGGAACCAATCTCCTATCACCAACTTGAGTTAAACTAGGAAAACTCCTCATACTTGTAGTAGCATACACCAGATATGAAGTCATGTAAAACTTGAAAGTTGTATTAACTTTCACCAGTTGATCATGCAAAGCATTGTTGATCTATTCCCCCTAGAAGATTTTCTGTTGACCCCTGAGAATCACCTTAATGTATGTATACATCCATTCCTGAAACTTGGATGAAGAAGGGAGACCTCTGATCCAACTTAACAGTGTAATCAAATCACTTATCTCCTCAACAAAGTCACTTCTTGGGAGGTCTTTTGGCCATCTGGTCAAATTACTCTGAGGCATCTTTAACCACTTACTATTGATATGTTTCCTTGCAACTTCAATATCTTCATATCATAATCCTTTTTCCCTGAAGCAAAATCTATTTCACCAACATTTGCAATTGGAGGACACAAAGATTTTATCAAGAAACTCTACATCTAATCTCATGATCACATTTCCTTGAGAATCAAACACAGTCCTGGTATCCCTATTATAGTGACTAGCTACCTGAAGAACAAATTCAAGATTGTGGGCAGCGATAGGAAAAGAGGCAACCAAGTGAATGTTGGTGTCGATAATCTTCTACATATATCGAGGAGGATTTGACTGCTTTGTTCTATCCACAAACTCAACCATGTCCACATGACCAATCTCGATATCTCTAATCTCATCCACATTGGACTGCAATGAAGTCAAGGGGAAAATCTCTTGGTACTTATACTTCATGATTTTAGCCTTTGATGGGGACAGCTCTGACATCAGCTTTGTGAAGAAAATTGGAAACAACGTCTACCACAGATGTTTGTTGAAACTGCAAAAAGCCATGATCTTGCAGTTAGGGGAAAAATGGGCAAATTGGGGTTATTGTGAATTAACAATCATGAACACAGGATCATGCATTGAAGGGCTTGAGAGTGCGCAAATTGAGGAAACACGCGAAAGCGGGCTATAGGTATTGAAAGGAAAAATTTCCCAGTGTTAGGAAAATTTTCAGGGTGACATGCATGGGCAGTGACTTTGGTCGCCCCTGCATGAGGGGTAAGATTGTTATCATGCACGGTCGGTCAGGATGACCACTACCGCATGTCAGAGGAAAAATGCAAGGTTCTGTGTGCATGCACAAGCGGCAAAAAGGCCCGTTAGTGCATATTGAAGGTAAAAAAATCTTAAGTGTAAAGTCGGTTAAATCAACTGCTCGAGCATCTTGATGAAAACTTCAAACATATGTAGTGTTGGCAATTTTCACCTCTTTGGCATGTTGAATGTTTTTATCATTCAGATCTTTATGTAGGGGCATCAGTGTCAACTGCCCCTGCATATTGGGAATAAATAAAAAAGATCAAACACATGTATCGGCAGCGAATTACACCGCTGATACATGTAGAGTACATAGGTTTCGTGTAGGAGCGGTAAATTTTACCTCCCCTACACAGGGTAGAACAACTGAGGTATGATCAGCGAAAATCATCGCCATCACAACTAACAAAGGATTCATAGAACTAACGGCGAAATAAGCCGACAAAGCATCAATTTTAAACCAATTTTTAACCCTAAGTCTTCATAAAACACAAGATCTAAGATTTATAAAAATTAGGGTTTTAGCTTCGCTAAAATTGGTGAATCTCACTGTTAAAATTGATAAAAGGAAACCTAGGTTTATCCAAAACTAGGGTTTTAACAAAAACGACTCATAGAAACATAAACTAACAAACAACGATTTATGTAAAAACTTAAACAAAAAACAAATAGCATCGATAGGAGATACAAATAATTATTCACAGGTAAACTTTAAAGAAACAAAAATGAAAGGAAAAAGAAAGAAAAACAAAAACAATGGCTTAGCTGGAAAAACTGACCAAAAGCTACACATTCACAAAGTTGAAATCTGATTGAATCCACAGTCGACATGATCAGACGATCTCAAGAGGGATTTACCAGTTGGTTAGAAGGTTTGGAAATAAGAAATAAACAAAACAAAACGAGTTAAAACCTTTAAAATTTTAAAACAAGGTGTATTAATGGTGGCATGAGTGGTATTAATGTCACTTGAGTTTGTGAGATCTGCAAAGATCTGTCTGAGCGACGGAAAAGACAGACTCTACATGTCATTAAACCACATGCAAAAGCAGCAATAATGACCGCCATTACACATCCTTCAAATTGACAAGGAAAATGCATGGTCGGTAGTTTTAACTGACATTGCACATTAAAACAAAAAAGATATGCAAGAGCGGTGGTTTTGGCCGCTCCTGCATGAAAACTCAAAAATTTTCTAACACCCAAAATAGTCAAAATTGATATTTTGACAGGCTCATAACCTAATCGATTTTCATGAATCTCGAGGAATCAACTTAGGGGAATGTCACAAACCATTCTAAGATGTCAGATGACTTCACACGAGGCCAAGAGTACTTGTCTTGATTTGTGAACTTAGAGTGTAGGCTATGAAATAGACAAGTTTCGTAGGGGTTGTCTACAAAATGAGCGCAACTAATTTCAAGAAGAACACATCCCAAGGAAAATTGGTGGGGAGGACTCCGCCAAGCTTGATGTAGATATAACCAAGGAAGAGATAATGAATGCCATACTATCTATGAGAAATGATAAAGCCTCTGAGTGGGATGGGCTGCCTATGGAGTTCTATAAAGTTTTTTCAAACTAGGTGAGTGACGACCTTGTGCAAGTCTATAAGGAGGCCCTAGATAAGGGGGCACTGGGGAAAATTATTAATAGAGGAATAATTAAGATCCTCCCAAAGGGTGGGGACAAGACCTTAGTAAATAATTGGAGACCAATAACATTACTAAATGTCTCCTATAAGAGTTTGGCAAAAATAATTGCCTTAAGGCTGATTAACATCCTTCCAAAATTTATCAATAGCACTCAAACTGGCTTTATAAAGGGCTGATATATTTTGGAAAACTTAATAATGGGTTGGGAGGTGTTAGAGTGGGCCAAACACTCTAACCAGAACTCATCTATGCTCCTACTGGACTTTGAAAAAGCATATGACCGAGTGGAGTGGATTTTCTTGAGGACTGTTCTACAAGCTTTTGGTTTTTCTGATAAATTTTGTTGCATGGTAGACACACTGCTAAAAGATACTTCAGCCTAGATATATGTAAATGGTGCTCTTACAGAAGAAATTACCTTAGAAAGATCTATCCTCCAAGGCTACCTTTGGGCACCCTCTTTGTTTGTCATAGCTTCGGACACTCTCTTCTACATGTTGAGAGATTACACTTTCTCTCCCAGAATTAAAGGGATCAGACTCCTTGATCAAAATGATATAATAAATGTGCAATTTGCTGATGGCACATCCATCTTTGTGGAACTTGAACAAGATAACCAAGAGTCATTGATGAAGAAGCTTTACCTATTTTGTCAAGCATCAGGTGCAAGGCCGTCCAAAACTAAATCAACTTTCCTAGGGTGGAAGGAAACACCACTAGATTGGTTATATAGGTATGGGTTTCAGTGGGACAGTTCCAACAAATTGGTAAGATACTTAGGGATCCCCTTTGCTGTCAATCTTGATCTCAAAGAGATGTGGAACTAGGTTAGAACCAAGATTGAAAAAAAGCTAGGAGGGTGGAATAGGCAATATCTTTCCCTGGCAGGCATAATCCAAGTTTGCCAAAAGATCTTATCCTCTTATAGTGTCTACTTTGCTTCAGTGTGGTTTTTTAGTAGCTATCAAGTTAATGATATTAAAAAGAGAATAAGGAGTTTCCTATGGTCAGATGGGAAAGGCAAGAGGAAGAGACACTTGGTTAAGTGGGAATGGTGTTGCATAGACAAGGCACATGGTGGCATTGGGCTGAAAGACCTAAGAATACAAGGGATCACCTTGGTGGCCAAATGGATCCTAAAATCATTGGAAGGGAATGAACCGTGGAAGGTATTGGTGAGAAATAATATTCAGATGGCGGTTCCTAAATAGGCTATAGTTTGGAAGTTGCTACCCCTTAGTGACATCCTCCTCAGTAAACACCCTATGATCCTGGTGGGGTCCTTAGTATTTAGAAGCCTTTGGAAGGCGTGGGAGCTAACAAAGCATAATGCTCAATGCAAAGCGAACAACATAACACTTAAAAGCAATTTGAAATGTCACTCCTACAGCTCCATTTGGTGGAACTTGGAGCATAATAATAAATCTCTCGCCTTGTTGCAAGGTTGTTCTGCTAAAAATTGGAATAAAAAAGGGCATTAAAACTTTTAGGTATATATTAACCAATGGGAAGTTGAGAAGCTAGGATAGTTTGCATGCTAAGTTTGATCTACTCAATTCTAACGTGAGAACTTACTCTACACTTCTGGAGGCCTACAAAGATGCTTTCTTTCCCAGGAATGTGGAGAAGGATGTTGACCTGCTAGTAGCATTGTTCGGAAGGATGGTTCTGCTCTCACTAATTTTAAAGCTAAAACAATTTATAATGATCTTATCAACAATGCATCTATTATTGAGCATGTGAATAGTTGTTGGGGCTTAACATTAAATAATAAGGATTGGCACAAAACCCTTTCTCTTGCATGGCACTATTCTATGGAGCCTAAAAAGGCTTGTTTTAGATGGTTTGTCTTATTGCAAAAAAATCCTTTTAAAATTAACCATGTCGATGTTGATATATGCAGGACTCCCGAATCTGTCAAGCACATTCTATTTGACTATTTTTATGCTCAAGAAATTTGGAGGCTATTCTGTCATAATTTAAAAATTTGGAATGACTGTGGTAAAATTATGTGGAAAGATGTTCTATTTCTTGATTTGAAAATTATTACTGATTGCAAGCTATTCTGGAATTGTTTGTCTAATGAGATCATGTGGCACATTTGGAAAGTGATAAATGATGATAAATTTAAGGGAATTAAGAGAGCACTTACTGAGTATTCCAAAAGACTCACATTATTTAATGTTGCTATGCAGGTCTCACTCCACCTGGAGATCTCAATGGTGAAATTTACGAGGCTTATAAAGGAAGGTACGGTAACCATCAATAGGGAGGAGGTGAAGTGCGGCCATGCATGTCACCTACACAGGGATGAAGCTGAAATATTCTTAAGGGCTCTAAATGAACTCCAAAAAGAGTAGTTGATGAGGTAGCTAATCCAGGGAGACAAAGAGGTCCACAACAATTGAACCCTCAAGGAGGAGACCTTGCAAATGTAGATGCAAAAGAAGTCATGTCAAATGCACAACTATTTGATGAAGAAGACATCCAGGGTGGAAATGAGACAAACAATGGGTGTGGCAATGATCAATAGTCTGATATATGCATACTAATATCTTTTTGTATAGCAACATTTGTGAATTTTGTATACATAATGAAGTATATGGCTATATATAGGTGAACAAAAACTGTGAATTTTGTCTAGATCCAACTATACTCCTATAAATAGTATTACTTACAACAAAATAATTGATGTCTTATTCTCTATAGAGTGTAATGCATCTATAAGTTGCCCAAAATGGTGGAAAATTACGTTGGCAAAATCATGTAACTGTTATTAAACTATATTTAATACAAAAAAGAGTAAATTTCTCTGCTTGCTACCAATTCAAGCATATCTTTTGTAAATGGAGTGGGAAATAGATCATGCACATAGACTTTATCGACCTCTCTAAAGTCAATGCACACCCTAATATCACCTATTTTCTTAATGTACAACCATATGACTTATCCATTCAGCATCTTCTACCAATTTGATTATATCGTCGACCAACATTTTGTCTAGTTCATTCTTTACTCTAGTTTTTACATTAGGATTGAGTCTGTAAGGTCTTTTCATCTGTGGATTTATGCCTTCTTTTAGCAAAATTTTCATTACTTCGGCTTACTCCTTGATGCCCTTAAGATCGGTAAAAGTGTGGGGAATAGATCTCCATGTTCTTTAAGTACTCCCACAACTTGCATAGCCTACCTCTCATCCCAATAATCTCCAATTTTAGAAATCTTAGGGCTCCCTTCTATTTCCATATCTTCTGCTATATTTTTTAAAGGTTGATTAAAGTATTGATTTTCTGGCACGTTTGTAGTGGCTCTATTTCTCCTTCATCAATTTCTTCCAAAATTTGTGGATCTTCTTCCTTATCATCATCTTCTCTTGTCTTTCTCAAGGTATACCATATCTTTTGCGTTGGACTTTCTATGTTATCCATCCACTCTATAAGTTTCCAAATTCCTTTTTCCTTTAGTGGAATGGTCTAATCTCTCTTGTCTCCACATATGTTCTTGACTTCTTCTATTGGTGATAATATTATCTCCATCATCTTTTATAGTGCATTATGTATACATCTGTTGAGGATATAAAATGCAAAGGTTTTAAATAAAAGTCATTTTGTATCATATCCCATTCTCTAGTTTCTCCTCTCTTGTCTTGGTTGATATACTAGGATTTTTGTGATGGGCAATAATGTCCAATAAAATAGTTGAGTACATAGTATGTCCTCATATTCTCTCTTGCTAGTCCATTCCTTAATGCAATTCTATAAATGTGTCTCAAGTTCTATTTCACCACAATCTTAGAGGTAAGCTTCCAATCCCGTTCTTCCATTAGATATCTAGTTTTTATCATAACTATAAATGCTTTCCAAGTTGGGATGTTTGGCTTGTGGGTATACCACCATCTTGACATGTTGCATACTAGGGTATCATGTAGTGCTTCCAATCTTAGAACTTCCCTTTCAAATATTTTCTCCATGCCTTCTATATAGGTCAATAGATCTCCTACTCTAGAGTATCATAGAAGATTAATATGTGAGATATCATGTCAAATGGTTCAAATGATGTGAAATTTTTATATTTTGTTTTTCTTTACTATTATTTTGATTTTCTAAATTTTGTGGTGGGTTCTCATTATTTGCGAGGATGTTATTAGTGTTTTCCCAATTTTCCTTAGACTACAAACTCTTCTTGCTCCCAGTACCTTTCTAGACCTTCTTTCTGGCTCATTCCAAAGCCAAGCCTCCATTTCATCTTGCTATCTATGCTATAATTGCTACTATCTAGGATAATCTCCCCCTCTAAATTAGGTTCATCAAGGGTATATTTTGTGGTGATTTTTCTTAATGAGTATAGTGCCTTCTTATCATATTCCTCACTTTCTTGCATTATCTCTTCTATATATGTGCTACTCACATATGTACATAAGGGAATGTGTATCATCTTATCTTTGTCAAATAATGACAACTCTTTCTTGTATGAATCAATTATACCATTGTAGTTAATGAACTATTATAAATTTAGTAGAATGTTAAATGCATCAAATGGTTCCTTCATTTCAATTACTTTGAAGTCAATTTTCTTCTTAATCCCTAGTAGGTTTACTTCCACATCCCTCCAAGTTTCAATTGTGCTAATGGTAGTACCATTAGCAAGGGTAATATTGTAAGGTGTATTGTAGAGTATTGGTCTTCTAAACTCCTACCAAACTCTCATGGGAATAATGCTAACATTTACTCCCAAGTTGATTAATACATTCTTAGTGTCTATTGTTTACACAAAATCCTATTAAGACTGGTTTCTTTTTCCATATCCTTGGGGTTTTTTCCACATTTTTGATCAGTGGTCTTAAATTGGTGTTTCTTTATTTATTCCAATATTTTGAGAATTGTTTCAATTTTTCTAAAACAAACTTCTTCTACAAAGTTCACTAGTTCCTTCAATAGTTGAGGTTCTTTTTCTGAAAAACAAGCCTTGTGATAGTCTTCCTTTTTCTTTTCCTCTATAATAATTTTCCTAGTATCTTTAACTATCCAATCATGCTTTGATTTGGTAAGAAAGTAGTCCTCTTCTTCTTCCTCTTTTGGCTCATTAATTAGCAAATTTCCTCTTGTAGTATCATTTCCTCTTCTAGTTACTACCACAACGTTATTTTTCTTTCCATATTTCATAATGGCTTTATTATTTACTTCTTCCTTTTTCTCCAAGTATTCTTTCTCTAACCACTCTTCTTCTATGAGTGATAACTAGATTCTTATGTCCTCATCTAATTTGACTTTCATGCATCTCATGGATCCTCGAGAATTTTGTTTAGGTACCCTCATTATGATTTTAACTCTTTTTTATTGCATAAGGTCCTAATAATTCTTCCCTTTTTGTCTACGAGCATTCTTAAAGTATAATTGAGCCCTAGAATAAGTGAATAAATAATGGCTAGGGTCGCTACAAAATATAGTATCAAGGCTATGCCTCTATAGGAGTATCACCAACATTTAAATTTGGAGTAATTTTGATGACATAACGATACCTACAAATCAACAATATAACCCATACAAAGCTCTAGCTCCAAGCACCAATAAATGGGTGAAGAACAAATTGGAAACCATCAAATGGTTTTACAAAACCATGTACCAAAACCATGAGCATGAAAGTGGCACCCAAAATGGTACAAATTCCAACAACCTGTTCTTGGTCTTGATCTTCATGCAATATTTAGCATATTCCTTACACTTTTTCATATTGTTATAACTTTTGTATTTGACCACCTAACTTGGGAAACTAGTTTTGTCCTCTTCTTCCATGCAAAGATGCTCTATGACATGCATCATAAGACTATCATAATGCTATTCATGATTATAATGTAACCCCCTATAATCATGCTCTTCCCTGTCATAATAATATTTCATAACTCATGTCTTACAATGTCATAATGACTTATAAATTCTCTTACAACCTCTTACACATGGCAAAGAGTGCCACCTCAAAGTGGGATGACCCTAAGTAAATACAAATAAATGCAAAATTAACAACCTTTTTTCTAACATTCTCCCACTTGTCAAACACCTTGCACTTGAGAAAAATGGGAATATCAACACTGTCATCTAATTGCTAGGAGAAGTTAGGCCCATAGGCTCATGACACCACCAAAACTTCTTTGTGCTCACTAGCTTCATTGATGCATCTAAAATATTGTGATTCAAGAATCACCTTCCTATCATCTACCCTGTCTTGATTAAAATGGTACTAGACATCAGTACGCTTTGTCCTTGCATGAAAGGTCAGGTTCTTTGCTAGACATATGGCGCTCTGACTATAACATCAGAGCTTAATCACCTATAGTCAAAACCAACTCTACAGTATAGTTTAGAGCTCAATCCCACTCTAGATCTCAACCTTACTCTGAAGATCAATTATGCTTTAAATCTCTATCCTACTCCAAAGCTCAATCTTGCTCTTGAGCTCAATCCTACTCCTGAGCTCAATCCTACTCCTGAGTTAAGTGCTACTCCAAAGGTTATTCCAGAGGCCACTTCGAAGCTCACTCTCACTCTAGATCATAGTCTAGAGCTTACCACGAAGCTTAGTCTAGATCATAATCTTTGTAACCAAATGGCCTCCCTACAAGTGTGAGTAGTCGTCATGTACTTAGCCTTTGTAGTGGACAAAGCAACCACAACCTACCACTTACTCATCCAACTAATAGCACCATAGAACAAAGTGAAAACATAACCAATGGTGGATCTTCTATTGTCAAAATCCCCTACCCAATCTAATCCACAAATCTACAAATACCCACTAAGTGTCGGTCCCCTGTAAAATCACTATGATAAAAAATAAAGTAGTTGGAGGTACCCCACAAATATCTAAACACCCTCTTAACTACATCCCAAAGAACTCATCTATATTTAGCTACGAAATGGCTCAAGATTCCCACTACTTAGGTAATGTCCAGTCTAGTAGAGACTATAGCATACATCAATCTTCCAACAACACTAGCGTAAGGCACACAATCCATGTCCTCCATCTTACTAGGTGAAGTCGAACACTACTCTATCCACAACTTAGTCCCCACCAAAATAGGAACACATAGTGGTCTATAGGTTGTCATGTTGAATCTCTCCAACATTGAGTTCGCATACTTTCTCTAGCTTAAGTAAATATCTATGTTCAATCTATCTCTTTTAATCTCCATACCTAAGATATATCTTGCAATTCCCAAGTCCTTCATCTCAAAATATGCTAAAAGATGAGACATCAAATCATAAATAACATCCTTACTATTACTAAAAACAACATAACATCAATATATAATGTGATAACAAGGAATCAATCACCATCCATCTTATAATAAATGCAATGATTTTATTTGGATCTTAGAAATCCCAAACCCAACAAAAAAGAGTCAAGCTCCTCGTACCACATCCTAGGAGATTGTTGAAGACCGCACAATGATTTTTTGACTTACAAACCAAAATTTATTTGCCTCTTTCTATGGAGTTCTCTAGCTATGTCATGTAGATCTCTTCTTCCAAGTTACCATGCAAAAATGTTGTCTTTGCATCCATCTATTCTATATCTAAATTAAAATTTTTTGCTACAAATAATAGGAACCTGACATATGTTAGATTAATAATTGGGAAAAATCTCACTAAAGTGTATCCTTGAAACCTAGGAATTGCCTTTTGTAACCAACCATTCCTTGTAATTCTTAGCATTACTATCTGAATTGATCTTCCTTTTGAACACCCATTCACAACCAATGAGTTTTCATCCCTTAGGAAATGGTACTAGGTCTTGTGTCTCATTTTTCTTCAATACAACCATCTCCTCATCTATAGTTGCTCTCTAAGACTCAAACTCATCCATACATATCACCTTCTTCATAATTCTAGGCTCATCCCTGTTAGTAATCAAATTAAAAATGCATATCCAATTAGGAGGAGTATACATGTTTGGTTGATGTCTATGATGAGTGGACCTTTGTGCCATTGGGTGCCCCTAAGTTTTGTGGATGATCATGATATCATGGGAATTGTGGACCATTAGATTATACATGTTGATGTGGATGATTGTGTATCATGTGCAACTCCTTTGAGCTCAATTCAAATATGTTAGGTCCACATTTCATCATTGTCCATATAGGGACTAAGTCAACATTTACGGGTCCCTCTTTCTCTCTTTCCTATTGGCCTGTGCTTGGTGTGATGTGAGCTAAATATTTTTATTGGCACGAATCCTTGTGGTGGTCCCACAAACTCGATGCATAATGGATGATATCAAAAACTAGCAATGTGGCATCTTCTCATACTCCCATGGGTTGTTAATATTCATATTATCTTGGGATTTCACCATCTATCTAATCAATTTTCAATCATCTCACTTGCGCGCCTCCTATGAGCTTTATTCAAATGTGTTATGTTGCAATTGGGCCACTAACCATGAGAATGTTATGTCATTTTGGTGGGCTTGGTATTTCTTTGTCTAGTTTGGGTTTACAATGATCTCATTGGTGTGGGGTGTTGTGGTACACCCCCTAAGCTCTTATGTGTAAGGATGACATCATTATTAGCATAACTATTTGATCTTGTGATGATGTGGACGATTTGATGGTTGACAGGGCTCTTGGTCAAAGGTTTGTGATATGTTAATGTAGAGTTTTACACACTATTCATCTCATTTGAAATGGACAACTTGTGCACTCCCTGAGCTCAATTTTATATGTGGGGCCAAAGACCCACATACCCTTGGATCTTAGTTTTTTTATCAACAACTACCACACATTAAAGTGGGAATATCATGTGCTCATTGTTATTAGATATGAGGGGTATGTACCATAGATCTTATGGGCTCATGGATATGAATGCTAAGTATTTTATTGGTGCAAGAGAGTGTGGTGACATGTGTACACATGGTGAGCTCAATCAACCTTCATTGACCAATCAATGATATTGTAGTTGAGGTACATGTGTGCTTAAACATGATTAGGGAGTTGCTATGTGGATGTGATGTGGTAGGGTGTGGGATTAGTATGTTTATTTAGCAAGGGCAGTAGTGTTCTATTATCATTGTAATAACAAAATTTGTATATCCCACAACTTCCTTATTACATTTTTGTGTCCATTTTATCCCTGGCCCATTTATGTTAGTTTTGTGTCATTTTGACCCATTTTGTTTGGCATGTGTCACCCCTAGCCATCCATATCCCCTTTCCTATGTTTTTCCCATGGCCTTTTTTAGAGTTCCTATGTGTTCTCTTTCATTTAATTTTTATCTCGATCCCATGTCCTAACCCCACCTTTAATTTTCCTTTGATTTATCCCCCTTTACCCCCTTGTCAAACCACTAAATGTTGTGTCTAGACCCACCCTCTATGATAACTCCACCTTTATGATTCCTAAATCATGCCTTAACAAGCTTAAAATTAATGGAACCAACCACGATTAGATGGTCCCTTTTAAGCTTAAGGTCCACTAGAAAATTGAGCTTAATTTTCATTTGTGAATAATGCCCACAAATTGAGACCTAATAGGGAAGCCTTGACCTTTTATCCTCTTTGCACCAATTCAAAAGGCAAACTAACTAATTTCCAGGGCTTCCCACCTACTAGGTTTCCATATTCAAATTCCTTGAGCAAGCTCCTTAAAGGAGACCAATTTTGTCTCATTTTTTTATAGAAAGAAATTTTGAGATGCACACATGGTTTTAGCTATTTATTATCATAGATGACACCCCATCACTGCTTCAAAATTCTACGAGTAAGCTAGTTTCATTCCCAAAGTGTCAGATAATTTTATTTTTTCCATTGCATAATGCCGCAACAGGATCTATGATAGTAGGTAGTTGATTTCTAAGGATTTTAATAGGGTGAACAATTTTCTTTTATGGTTTTATTTGAAATAAGTTTATTTCTTTAATTTTTCTACATGATCCTCTTCATACCTCCACCCCACACATCTCTAAGCCATCACCATCCATTTCCATCACCTTTTCAATCCATTTAATTCCATCTTTGAGCCTTCCCATTTCATTGTTGAAGTCATTTCCTTAGTGTGTTGTCATTTCCTCTTGTTTTTTCTCAAATCCACCATCAATCCACCTTTATACCATAATTTTTTAGGCCCCATCCCATCCTATTTCATTACCATTAATACCTTATGGATTCATTTTTCCATTCCATTGTGTTTCCCATCATCTCTTCATGAATGCAAACCTTGGTTTGACATCTTTAGGAGTTTTGAGTCATTTCCATTCCAAACCCTCACTTGAGTGCTTCAAACTTATGGTTTCCCATTATCATATTAGTCCTCTCTAAAGCCCCAAAACCCTTTTTGGTTGAACCATCACCTTATTCTTAAAATTATTCTTCCACCCTAGTTGTTTTGTTGAGTTTCCATGTATCATTTTCCATCATCACCAAGGTTTTCATGGTTATGCTTTGATTTGGACTAATTTATTAGCAAAGATTAGTTTTAATGCCTATTATTTATTAGCACTTTAATGTGAAAGCATGCTTGAAGGGCCATAAGAGTACTGACTAAGGCATACTCCCTGTTAACATTTGTTTTTGCAAGGTTCCCTCTCACAAAAGTTTACTTGTAGGTCAATTTCAGAAAGTTCTATAGAATTTTACAAAAACTTTTAGTATCAGAGTACCCCTCAAATCAGCTGAAGAACCCTTCACAAAATTTTCAAATGATAGTTTGACAAAGTCAAGGCCACCATGTTAGTTGTCAAATAGGGTCAAGGCTGCCTAATAGGTTGCCACTTATTTTTAGGCCTAAAATTGATGACTTTTTAGTCTAGTTTGTAGTCACAAGTCTATATCAGTCCCTAGGACCCATCCATGATTTAAAAAATAGGCTTCATTAGGTGAAAATGCTTTTTTTATCTTAAAATGTCTTACTTTTTCCAATGAATAAAGAACATGAAATTTGTTGTTCATTTTGATGGTTTCATTGTAGATCAAGAGCTAAAATCTTTGGGGATTCTTCCTCATAGTAGCACTAGTGATCTCTATAAATTTTAAATATTTGTCATTCCATTTACCAGGTTAAACAATTCCATCTATTTAACTTGCACTCTCTTTGTCAATCATGTTTATTAGGACCCCTTGAGTTTTTCTGCAAATAAGATGTCTTCTATTGGTTACTAATAGGTGAACACTTTTGAGGAGCTAGGATATTCTATTAGGAGATTCCCTGACGAATTTCAAATCTCCACCCACTCCTTGGTCAAGGGCACCCTTGGACAATATTGTCATGGTGGTTCACAAGACTAGTTAATGCTATTAGGTAGGTCATTTTGTATAGGGAAACCTTGTCCTTTAGATCTAGTGACTCCCAAATTTCATAGACATCATCCTAAGATTTTGAACAACTTTCATTTGGACCATTTTTAATCAATTGTCGATTATTGATTTCCAAGTCTTGATTATTCTTGGTTAGCACGATTTATCTTGTGCCCAATCTAATTGATAGTCCTAGCTTTTGCAGTTGTAAATTATTATTAGGCTGATTGCAGATAGCCTTGGGACATTAATTTGCACTTTACATGCACATGCAACCACACAAAAAGAACCAACCTTTCCTATCACACACTCACAAATTTTAAGGAAAGGTTCATCTTTAAGGTTCTTTTAGCTGTGTGGCATGATTTAAAGGTGATGAGTTCACCTTAATGAGTTTGTGGTAATTTCTAACGGTAAGCGCCATTATCAAATGTTTCGTGATTAAGTTAGATGTGAGTGGTCAAATTCGATGTGCCTATAAAATATGGAGCTCGATGAGGCCTATGACAACTAAGTATGAATTTGTGTATGGTCAATTTGACTTGATAAGCCTTAATTGTGTGGATTTTAAGCTAGTAGTTGGGTGATTTAATGAGAGCATGATGGTGCCCATATTGTGCACTAAGGAATTACTACAAAACTAGATCTTTGTGGCATGGGTTGACATCCCAACATTTGTTAAATTTAGATCCCTATACATAAGGTTGGTGGTTGCAAGGGATTGTGTGCATTAATGGGAATAATGTTCCCTTATTTCTATCTAATTTCCAATCTAATCAAGATCTCACTTGCTCATACTTGAAGATCATATCTGATTGTGCTATGCTATTGATGAATTTAACATCTAACATGAGTTGTTGCCTTGAAGAAAGTTTGATTTTCAACAAGTGTCAACGCTATCGAGAAATCTATCTTAACCATGCATCCTAATATTAAGAATACAAAAAAAGCAAATTTGGGCTAGAGAATAGAAAAAACTTAATTATTGGGCTATAGAGGTCATTTATGGCCTAAAAAATTTCTAGGTGGACCATCATCAATTCTCTAATGATGGGGACATAGATCTTTTTAAGCTCTACAATTTTAAAGAAAAATGAGCTCCATAGATTTCCCAAATCGAAAGTTATGGCCTTTGGAGTTGGACCTCCCACATAAAAAATGTAAGAACATCTATGACCATAAGAGAGATATAAGAGGGAGTTACACTTGTTGATCAACTTATGATGCCTATTATGACACATCATAAAGAATATTTGAATGGAGATGATGGAACCAAAATGGAGCACCCTTGAAGTTAGTGACTGGATTATGACAAACTTAAGTTACGTGGAAGGAGTGTTTTATTTTTAGCTTTTGAACTTATCTTGGGATTTGGGTGTTGGATTTTTAACAATGGATTTAAGCACCACATTGGGGTCATTTTATCTCATGGTTTCCTAATTATCATTTGATGATTTCATGTATTTCTTCTAATTATTGGGTGCTTTAGATGGAGGTTTTCATAGTGAGTTTTGTAGGTATTGTTATACTACTAGAATTACTCCAAATCTCTTGTTGTTGATACTGCTATAAAGGTTTATACTCTGCAAGTGTATCAAAACCTTTGATTATTGAATAATACACTAATTTTCTTTAGAGTGTGGGGTTTTTCTCCTAAAAGGGTTTTTCCCATGTAAATCATTGTGTTATGGTACATTGCTTTTGCATTTATTTCCGAACTAACTATATGATTAATTTACTTTTTTAACACACCTCATCTCATAGATTATTATAGGAAGTGTATTTTGCACCTCTGGTTGGTCATTTGAACCAATTTGGGCACTAGGTAGTCCTAGGTTTGTTCTAGGGAATTAATGGATGCATGCCACTATCTGTAGGGGTGGGGGTTGTTTTGCATGATTATGATAAGGTGTTGCATTGTTGAAACCCCTCCATTGGTGAATGTCTCCATGGGTGGCTAGAATCTACTCAAGGGATCTTGTGAGTGTACCATAATGTCTCTCTAACCACATTTGCTAGTTTGATTATATTGGAGATTAGTTAGCAATGCAATACTATAAAAATATTGCAAAATTTTTTGCAATAGTGTTATTTTAATAAAAGTGGGCTTTTCCCACGAAGTAAAATTTAAAAATCCTGATTAGCTCAGCAAGGTGCGAAGGGAGTCCAGGGGTGCGCTACAGTAGCAGCATTGGTTTTCTAGCTACGTATGCAAGTGGAAGCGTGCAGAAGGATGCCGCCAAGCCCTAGGGATCGACCAAAAGGCCGGGCGTGAAGAGAAAGAAACTAACGGGAGTGAATAAGGGTGTTAATAAACATTAATGTCCTTACGATATTATCAAACATTAGAGAGCAGGGTGAACAAGTTTCAAAAGTCTTTGTTTCTCTAGTTTAGATTTGCAAAGATTCTACAATAATTAGGATCAAACCTATGATTCTTGGGTTCAAACCACATGATTTTTTTGCAACAATTTAGATTCCAAGATAATCATCATAACTAAGGATATAAAATTAAAAGACAATGGCAAATCAATTATGCATAACATCAACGACAATGTTCCATTCTAAAACTAAATACCCTTATCCTCCACATTTAATTTCTAAATATTTATTATAATTCTTAATCCCAATTAAATTTAATCTAGATTAATTACATTTATTAATAATTATTTATATTATCCAATTTTATTTCATTACAATAATAATTAATTTGCTTATTGAACCCAACAAAATATATATAAATATAATTAGCTTTGAAACCTTCTTG
Organism: Cunninghamia lanceolata; assembly: GCA_027924645.1. Taxonomy (NCBI): domain Eukaryota; kingdom Viridiplantae; phylum Streptophyta; class Pinopsida; order Cupressales; family Cupressaceae; genus Cunninghamia; species Cunninghamia lanceolata. The sequence continues at coordinate 226,907 of BSBN01000397.1, forward strand.
ATATTTGAATCCTTTTAGCAACCCAAAAGAAACGAAAAAGAATACCAACAAACAAAAGTCAATTCTACTGAAAATTTCGAAGATCAATCCCGCTAAAATTGCCTAATTTAATTCAATTCAATTCTCTCTCTCTCTATATATATATATAAATAATTGCCCTAGTTTTCTTTTCTACGGGTAGGCGGCCCAGGCAGGAGGAGGAGTAGCCAGAAGCTGCAATGGGTCCAAGTAAGTTATTTTCAGTTTTCTTGATGCTATGTATAATCCATCAAGATAGAAGATTTAGTTGTATTTGCCAAATATATATTAGGGATTTTGTAGGTTTAGTTTTTTTGTTTTTTTTTCCATATTATTGCACAAGAAAATGTATCAAGTTCTAGAAATGGCTTCATTCAGAGGAAAAACAAATGGGCCAGAGAGGTTCGAAAAACAGAGACTACTTTTTATATAGATTAAACATCAAAGACTTTTTCTGGGATATGGGACTGTTTTGATTAATGATCTCCGTTGTAGTATATTGTTACACAGTCTATAGTGTATATGCCTTTATGCTACTATAATTAAGAGTCTTTACCCTCAGTTTTTCTCTGTAATAAACAAAACCCTGCTTGAATTTTTTTTTATCTTCAGAATTTAAGAAGGTTGGTCACAAGTATTATTTTCTGTTATCCATACCACATGATTCTTTTAATGCATTTCAATATTATAAACTAGGATATTAAAAATTATTTATTGTATTGATAGCACATTTATATCATCTTAATAGATTTTAATTTTTACCTTGTTCATCAAGGGTTGTGCTTCCAAGCACTAAAATTAGGCAGTGTGGATATGTAGGTGTTGCTAGTATATCAAAACATATGTGGTGTGGATCTGTACCTGAATTTAGTTAGCCACATGTTTAATATTGATTTTTATCTTAAGCCTTCACCTACAACCATGCATGGAAAGTTAGGAATTGGAAAAAATTAGAATGGAACTGATGATTAATTTTTTTTTTTGAAGACAATAAACCCTTAACAATAGAAACATGTAGATCATCGGAAATAATGGTTTATCAAGCTTGGAGATGTCAGGACAACATTTCAAAAAAGAGGGAAGCTTTCAAAGGGCCATCATATTCACTATAGTATTTCATTTACATGAAATTGATATGGTGTGGTGAAAGTGTTAATGGAATTCAAATACTTGAATTAAAAAATTAAAATAGAAAGAAATGTAATAAAAGTGATTGTATTATTTCATGTTAAATATAGTGTATAGAAATAACAAATAAATATAATAATTTAAAAATGTCAATGATAAAAAAGAGAGGTTTAAAAATATCTTACATTCATCTAAGAAGGTTATGTGAAAAAACTAAGGGCTGAACTATAGTGGTAGGCTCTACTATTATGGAGCATGACCTACTGTTTTAAAAGCAACCTAATGTTTTGTACGAAAACCCTTTTAGGGTTTAAAAACTAGAAGAAAAACTTTGACTAATGTTTAAAGTTTTAATGCTAAAATAAATCTAGTCAAAGTTAAATTTAAAAAGAAAATTTAGAATGCCCTAGCGTTTACCCTAAATAATACTTATTAGTTTGTTGGTGTTTTGTATTTTTTGTCAAGTGTAAAAATGAGCAAAAAATATATAAAAGCTTGTGAAAAACTTGATAAATGACCTAACAAATGTGGATTGTCATGATTACTTAGTGTTAATTGTGATTTTTTTCTAATGTACTGCTACTATGGTATCCAATATTTTTTTTATAGACAAGTCGAGGGAATTTGTTGAGGCCCTTGTCTAGAGCTCAAAGAATTTAATACATCCAACAAAATCCTAAGGAAAGAAAGAACTCAACTTTCCAAAAAGACCTAAAAACTTAACAAGTAGAAATCAAAGGAAAATTGCATCACCATTGTACAACATCCAAAAGAAGCATTCACCACTGATTTCTAGCCTATCCTCAAGAGAGATCATAGTCAACCATGGGCCAAAAGCAACTTCGGGGTAGGAAAGCTTCCATGGTCCATTGGGAGCCCTTGCCAATAGAGTTTAGTGCTTCTAATCTCAAACATTTGGCTTGTGTCTTTCTCCATCTCCTTTTGGTTCCACAATTTGCCCATAGACTTCTTTGATTCTGATTGAGAGATAGTCAAAATTTTAGTTGAAACTAGTTGATCATCCTCATTCTCTTGAGAGTTTGTTGCCAATGCATCCTCCAAAATTTTAGTGTCCAGAGGCTTAGCTCCATTAGTCGCCTTCCAAATGTTTATATCATTTGTTATTGGAGTAAAGCCTTGGAAATATCCAAACTCACAGGCCTCAGGTGCCCACCACCTTGCTGAAAGCTATCATCCTTGCTGTCCTTGCTGCCAACCAAAGGAGATGAAAGGTACTCAATTGAAGAGCACCCTTGGTTTCTCCTCAAGTCTACATTTGGATTGCCAACTTTCTTATTCCATTTTTGCAAATGAATAGTGCAAGAACCCAACGGATTTTTAGAATATTGCTTATTTGTGCTCCAACTAATTACACTCTGAACCCCTGAAGGATAACCCCTCAAAATTTAGAAATTAAGTCCACGAACCAAATGAGGACAAAATCTTGATGGAATGGAAAATAGCCTTGGATATATCTACCGTAGCACAAACTCTCACAAACTGGTCTTGAAAAGATTTATATTCGTTTTCAAATTTGATAAAATTGTCCATTTTTCAATTAGTCATTGTATTAAAATAAGGTCTCTCCAAACCAATGAAAGGTTGTATAAGCAATCTACATTAGAACCTTTGGGATGGCAATAGTTGCAGGATCGAAAAATTGGGTCCAAGGGGCCAAAAAAAAAACCATGTTTTCCAAAGAACCAAGGTGCATTTTTCCACAATCTTTGTCCTCCACTAACTGAAATTGTACAAAAAAAACCTTTCTCAAGTAGAGATATTGAAGGCTTAATGACTTTGTGCTAAACTATATTTATCCATTTATTTAGTTCTTTGAGGAGGGGTCTTTTCCCCAAACACCTGCATACCATCAACGTTTATATGGTTGTATGATATTTTCAGTCACTACTGAGCTGCATAAGGCTGTTTTGTTGTGTTGCTGTTTTGTAATAGGTGGTTTTTGTTTGGTTGTTTTGGTGGCTGTTCTGTTCGCCAGAGGACTTATATGACTTATATGGTTTGTTTATGCTGTGATAGTTCTGTTTGCAGCTTTGTATTAGCTTATTCTTGCAGTCTTTTGACTGCTTCTCATGTATCTTCACATTTTTTTCAATATATATAAAAAAAGGATCTACTCTTGGTCCTCTTTTCCACGGTTTATATGCAGGCATCATAAACAAACACGTCTGACACCTCATCAACGAAAACCAATGGGACATCCCCAAAGAAAAAAGGAATAGAGACTTCCTTGGCTTGCTTAACTTTTCCAGACACACTCTTTGGGTACAAGTTAGGAGAAACAGGTTGCGCATAAACCTTAACATCCTTATTCACATAACTATCCTTGTCATGTTTTGACACTAGAGACTAAAATTTCACCAGTTGCTCCTCAATCAAAATGGGGGAAATGTTTGTATTGTTACATATAATTGGTTGTTGGCAAAAATTGTTCCAGCAATGATAGGGATTTGAAAAGTTTTTTCACTCCACAGAAACCATGTTTGTCTTTGAATCTTGCCCTGACTGAGCCTTTTCTGTTACAACAGCAACCAAGGGTTTTGAACGGTTCCTAAAACTAGGCGAAAGGGGTATATTTCTTGCCTTCTTTCCACTAGAATCCTCCACCATCTCCCCAACAACATTATTTCTATTGTTTGGCGCTTTCTTTTTCCCTATGCACACTCTTGTTGGAAAATTTCTTCCCTGTTCGTGTCCACCTCACGCTCGCTTTTGCTCCTAACTTTGCTACGATATCCAATATTGAAATGCTAACCATATCCAACATGTGGACACTAAGTTGTTGGTTGTAAAAGTTGGATGAGGGGCAACTTTGTCACAACTAAGTAGTGCTAAATTTGGCTATAGAGGGGAGTTTACCATTTTATCAAGTAATCAATCATTCATTGGGGATTTGCAACCCTTATTTGGTAGCTTTGTAGTTTTGTAGAAGTTTGCACTATTGGTTGTTGTGCTCTAGTATAACTTCGTATGATATGATAGACAGTGCAAGTGGTACAAACTATTGATAAACATTATAAACTATTGATAAACATGGATATAAGTGATTTATTTATAGTTTAAATTTAAATCACTACCATATATAGGTCCAAAGGCCCTTCACTTTTTTTTTTTATAATTGAGTTTGCTAACATGACAAGTACATTTCAGCAAATTTAGTGGAGTAGTTTGATGGATCAAGTACTGGGTCAATTTAGTGCCATGAGTGCATGAATAGTAGGATGAAACTACGCCATCATTTTATCGTGGAGAGGTTTATTTAGGTGAGAGGACATTCAAGCTCTGTGATTTTTGGAATTTTAGTCTTGCCTACACCTCTCTTAGTTATACATTATGTACCATAGTTGTTGGAATTGGCAATTAATCGTGATTAGTGGTCACTTGTTGCAAAAACAAGTTTTTAATTGGAAAATTGCATTTTTGATTTAATGGTGGTCTACACTCTTTGACCCAAATAATTGTGAATAAATTGCAATTTTGGGATAAAACCATGATTTTTAAATTATATATGCAATTTTTTTGGTTTTTTTCCCCTCATTTGGCAGTGATTTTTTAGATTTTCTAAAGTGTCTTTTTGTTTTGTTTAATTCATCAGCCAAACAATTAGACATAACACAACTAAGGTTTTTTGGACTTCGCATCTTTGATGCATCAACCTTATAATTTTCAACATCTAAGTATCTTTTTTCTCCAAAAATTACATAATATGAATTAATATAATGACCTATCCCTAATGTTAATTTTAATAAAAACCAAAACTTGATCCCAAACCTTTAAAAAAATAGGGTTTAGTGTTAGAGTTAGGTTATAATGGTCATTTTATTATGTCTTAAACCTAAGTCTTATTTATTTCAAGATTTGGAGTTAGGGTTTGGGGTTTTATTAGTTAAATATGCCCTAACCTTAATCTTAAACCCTAATTTTTGGGGGTTTAGGGTTAGGATTAGGATTTTTGGGCTAGCATGTTCTAACCTTAAACCCAAGTTGTTTTTATGGTTACTAAGTATGCCTTAACCCTCACTCTAAACCTGAATAAATCAAGTTTTTGGGTTAGAGTTAGGGATTTAATTTTTAATAAATTAAACCCCTAACCCTGACCCTAAAACCTAAAAATAAACTAAGTCCCCAACCCTAACCCTAACCTTAAAACCTAAAAACTTTTAGGATATAGGGTTAGGGTTAAGTTTTTAAACATTTAGTATATTGTAATAATGTAAATGTTTATTTTTGTTGTAAAATACTAATAGTATTTGTTGGATATCTGCATGTCATAACAACAAAAAATTGGGTTCTTAAGCCCCTTTATAGTGCATTGAACACAATATTTGATAAGATTACCCTCTCATATCCTAGGAAGTCATGCCCAAAGGTATATTTGAGGGTTATAGAGGTGGGAGTGATAAGGAGATTGTAGGATCTTTTTCTTGTCGTAATCTTCTTAATACTTCTCTTTCTTCTTTTAGTGATTTGTCATTAGACTAGAAATCTAGTGCAGAGAGAATTATAATGTTAGCTGGGTGACCCTGTCTTCTTGCTCTGGATTGCCTCTTGTGAGTAGGTATGCCATTAGACAAACTTGACATCTTTTTGTAGTGTCTTTTTCAATGCTACTCTGCTCTCTCGTACCATTGTTTCCATGTACGACGAGGTATATTGGAAGGTTTGGCATATTGAGACAATTACTTTTTTGTACCATTACTCTTTTATGTGCCTTTGGGCTTATAGGGAGTTGTGGTGTATTGGACAGTTTGGCATTGGAGAAATAGGTATATTGAAAGGCGAGAGTGATAAGGTTGGAACAATAAAGATTTGTTTTGGGAGTGATAAGGGAAACATCAAAACCTTCAAAATTCAACCATTTGAAAACATAAACCCTATTTTTTTGCATATTTGGTCAAAAGAGACTTTGCATTGATGTATGGCATGACGATCTCAGGTACAAAGTGAAGTGCAAGTTTTGTGGCCTTGAATGCAACAGAGGTATTTATCATTTCAAATGGTATTTGATGAAGTTGTTAGGCCATGATGTGAAGCCTTGCAATAAGTGGCCTCTAGATGTTACCCATCAGGCAAAACAAACTCTTGAGTCTTATTCAAAGGGTAAGGCAAAGAAAGCAAGGACAAGCACACAAGTTGAATCAACAACTTTAGAGGCCAAAGTAAATCTTTTTGATGAGATAAAACTACCACAACAACTTGTGAGAAAATTTCAATCTATGCCTAGTTTTGTAACATGTGTACCAAACATTGGGGGGAACATTGACACCTTCTTTGCACTTTGTATTTTAGCAAGCGTGCAACTGACTTTAGAGAGTATAGGGTGAAGGAAGAATGTTCATGAGTAGATGAAGAAGTTCGTTGCCAATTTTTGATATTATTCTAGCCTGTCATTCAATGTTTCAAAGTCTCTACATTGGCAAGGTATGGTGGATGCCATTGTAGTTGTGGGTCCTAGGTTCAAAGGCCCATGTCATATGAGGCTTTGAGGGTTGATATGTCGAAGGAAGTAGTGCAAGATTTTAGTGATGTTGTTGCTAAATATCACAATGAGTGGACAAAGATTGGTTGTATTGTTATGTCAAATTAGTGGATGAAAAGAATAAATATACTCTCATCAATTTCCTTGTTGCATCCAATCTTTGCATAGTTTGTTTGAAATCTATGGATGCATCAGATAGGGTGAAATCAATGTAGGCATTGCTTGAACTATTTGATGAGGTGATCATTGAGGTAGGGCCACAAAATGTGGTCCAATTTAGTACAAATAATGTTCTTGTTCTGAGACTTCTAATGGAGAAGTATTCCATTATGTTTTGGAGCCCATGCATGAAAATTTCTCTTGATCTAACCTTGAAGGACATTGGAAAATTTAAATGGGCTAAGCAGTTATTAAAAAGGGTCAATTATTGAGTTTATATACAATCACACAAGGGTGTTGAGTATGATGCACTTTTTCACAGAGGGAAAGAAACTTCTTTGGCTAAGGGTGATAAAATTTGCTACTCACTTTCTTGCATTGTAGACTTTGTTTGTAGAAGATTAATTTGAAACGATTGTTTGTTTCAAATGAGTGGGTTGAGTCTTACGTTGCCAATTAAAGTGATTGCAAGATTGCTGCAAATTTCATTTAATAGAGAGTTTTTGGGTAGAGGCACAACAAATTGTCTAGTTTTTAGAGCCTCTAGTCAAAGTTTTGAGAACAATTGAAGGGGATAAATTCCCCATGTGCTATTTGTATGAACCCATAGATAGGGCCAAGGAGCCTATTGAGAGTGGGAAGGAGAATACTAGGGATAGGTACACTCTGCTATGGGAAATAATCAATGATAGATGCATTCCTGCTTGGTGTTGTTGGATATTATCTTGATCTAGTGTTTTTTTATAATGCCTCATTTGTGGATGATATAGAGGTCACTTAGGGCCTCTTCAAATGCATGGAAAGATTGTTCCCTAGTGTAGAGCATCTATGTGCAAATATGGTGGAGTTGCCCATATACAAATAGTCAAGGCTTTTTTTTTCTAGTAAATCTGCCATAGAAGTTGTGGCCTCCTTCAAACTAGGTGTACTCCATAAAGTTTTGATAGTTTCTCTATATTGTACATACTTATATTCAAGATATTAAGCTTTGAATAAATTGTATATGATGGAATTTTGATAAAATTTATGTTTTTTTCAGCATAATGATGGGATTTTTTTGGGAAAGGAAGCTATAAACTTTTGATGGATAGCGGTGCACATTTCAAATCAGCTACGTAGTTCATTTGCTTGTGAGCATACTTGGAGTGTGTTTGAACACATACATTTCAAGAAACACAATTGTTTGACTCAACAATGGATGAACAATTTAGTGTTTGTTCACCACAATCTCTGCTTTATGTTGAAAAAAGTTGAGGTTAAAAGAACTTGCAATTGTAACTCTAAATTATAATTTTTTTTTTTTGTTTCATTTTCCAAAGCCAATTTCTATTTTTTTGGAATTTATTTCGTCTAACTCACTAACTTATGCATTCAATTTAATAATTTCATGTGCTATTGAGGAAGATTAGCCGTTCGACTTTGATGAGATTGATTTAGATTGCATGGATCGCAAATGAGGAAGGGTCACTTTTTGATGATGATGAATTTCCTATCTTGAGGGACACCAAGATTGATATGGCAGCGGCTATCCAGCCCGGCATGGATGCCTGCCCCATCCATGCCTCCCCCCATCTATATGTTGTCCATACTAAAATCATATTAATTCATTTTGTTTTTGTCCTGCATGTCAGACTTTGTTGGGGCTGCAGATGGGAGGACGTTTTCTCCTTCTACCAAGACCATAAACCTTGTGTACCACATGTTATCATAACATTTTAGGATCAATTTTTTTTTCCACATTTGCCGAAATGAAGTATGGATAAATTATTTTTCTCAAAGGAACTAAAAATACCATAAGGAAAAGTTATAATCACTGTGTTACGAAAATTTGATATTTAAATAGTTGGAGGGTCACGAATTTGACAATCTTGATTTCTACATGGTTTTGTTTTGATTACCTAATTATTCTAAATATAGTTTGAAAAAGAAGAAATTTGTTTATGAAGGAGAGACGTTATTATTTTTAAATAAAAAGAGTGATGTTAACTTTTTACACTATAAAATATTTAATGTCTTAATAATTATTAAAAGTATATTTTATTATATAATTATATTATATTTAAATTATTAATAATTAATATTATATAATAATAATAATTTATAAATTAATTAAATATTAATTTATAATGAAAATAAATGTTTAAAATTTAGAGTGAGAAGTAATAATACAAAATGTAATACACTAATAAATGAATAATTTAAATAAATAAAATAAGATATGTAACTTGAATTTCAGTGATGAAATATGTAGACAAATATTTTAAATACTATATAAATATCTTAAATACATCTATTTGAAAAAAACCTATAGATATCATTCTTGAGTTATTTTATTTGCTTAAAGAGTTATTTTATCTTACTTTACAAATATTTTATTTTATTTTAAAGAGTTTTATCATCATCATCATCATAAACCTAGTTTAGGATCCAAGATCCATTCTAAAAAAGGGGTAAATTCCCTAGATGCTGCAAGCAAAAAACCCTAGGTCTAGCAATGGAAAGATTCAGTGAGGTGTCAAACCAAAACACACCAAAAACTATAATATTCATATATTAACTAAAACATAATTGCAAGTGCATCATACGAAAAACCTATACCATGAGACCTAAAAACAACTTGAACAACCAAAATTGACCAGAGATAAAGGGAGCCATCAAACCCAAACCCTACGGCAGAGGCTATTCAGCCCAAAGGTACCACTCCATAAATTCACGTTCAATAATTTTGTGCATCAATCATTCTTCCGTGCTCTGTATTTTTGTGGTTAATATTTCCTATCAGTATTGTTGTTGTTGATTTTACGAGCATTCAAGGGTGGCTTAAATAGATTTCCACATTGAGAGAAACACAACTTCATAAACACCTAAATTTTGTCTCTTCTCCTGAGAGCAAACGACTCTGAAAGCCTTCATCTCTTCTACAAGAACCTCGTGCATGCCCAATATCCTCTGTCACATACATAAACACTGTTAAACAGCAAGAACATTCCATGCAAAATGCTAAATCTTTAGTGCTGCAAATCGATCACAGCCCTTAAATATGACAGTCAATCCCTTTTGTTTGACAAACGTTTTCATCATTGTCTTCACAAGATGGGCCAACTCACCATACAGAAATAAAACCTGTACGTGTATAATTGTTATGACTCCTTATATTTAATTTTTACCATGATTATTAATATGCCCAAAAAAATATTTACTTTGCCTCTGTCGGTTGTAATGAGAAAGTAGACGGAGGTCCAGAAATTTCAAAATATTCTATGCTTATCTCACCCCTTCTCTAAAAGACAAGGCTAACATTGGCTGTCCTGTATGTGTCTCGCCAATGGTTGCCTTCTCCCAGCAGCTCTGAATATCTCAACTTTCTCATGACATTGGGTTTGTTTATTGTTGAAAACCCATTGATATTGAATTTGTCTTCTAATTATAAACATGATATTTCCACAGTCCATGATAAGTTAGAATGTGTGCTTCTGGATTAGACTGTGTGTAGCTTTTTTAGATCGACGTTTCGGATCACACTCCGTGATCACTCATTTATTTCTGAGTGATCACGGAGTGTGATCCAAAACGTCGATCTAAAAAAGCTACACACAATCTAATCTAGAAGCACACATTCTTACTTTGTCTTCTAACTCAATCTAGTATGGTATATTGATTGCCAAGAATTACAGAGCGGGCTTGTATCATCTTTACTTGATTAAGAGGAGTTTGTACTATTAATTTATTATCAGAATTTAAAAAATAAATAAATAATTAAATTGTATTGTATATTATGTAAAATTGGATATTATTCTAAAAAATTAAATAATAGTTGAAGTTAATGGAAAATGAAATAAACATTTTTTTTTTTTTTTTGTTTTTTGAAATAATTTAATAGCTGTATAATTATCTTCTTAATTTTTTTTTAATCTTGTCAAAATCTCAAAATAAGTTTATATTTTTTCTAAGCTTTTTATTTGGTTGAAAATATTAATTTGGGAGCTTTTACTTATGCTCTTGATTATTATACTAAAAAAACTAAATAGTTATTGTATTTTTATTAGTCAAATTTTACTTTTTATTATTGAACAAGCTCATGTTTAAAAATAGTCATAGAGAGCTACAATATCACACATTAGATGGAGGATTAGAAACATATATCCAATTACAACTATCTTATAATTTTGAATTGAAGTATTTAAAAAAAAAATCATTATTAAATCTTATAGGTTAATGGATCTTATTTCTTTATAGCACGAAGGCTTTTAATAAGAAATTTGAATCTTCTTAAACAATTATTTAACAAATATAGTATGCACAATAAATTTTTAAACAATTCTTTAACAAATGAAAGGTATTGACAAATATTCTACACAATATAAGCTCATTTGAATTTACATATAGACATAATCATAACACCTTTGAGTACTAATTATATTAATAGAAAAAAAAAATATTTGTAATTTTTATTTTATGTAGGAAATTTATTTTTTCTCTAAATATAAATTTAATAAAAATATTAACAATACTTTAAAATAGTAGTTTTGTATTAGATAAAAGGAGAAAACTAGGGTCCCTTCGCTTACAAAGCTTGAAACAAACAATAGTTTATACACAGTATGATCAAAATACCAAGAGTCTAATAACACTACTAGACTGACAATAGATAATAACTAACAACATAAGAAACACAATAATAATAATAATAATAATAATAATAATAAGCCACCAACTAGCTACCTAGAGACCCAACCAATTCATGAAGGCTTGAAATAGCCTCCCCTTCTTTAGATATAATGTGAAACTTGACTTTTAGTGAATCAGACTCATCACTTGTATCAACCCTTCCAGATTTCCCCTTCATTGAACTTCACCTCTCTTAATGTTTCATTTTTAGTTTTTGATCTTTAGCATCCTTTTCTTGTGGTTTATCCTCTTTTATAATTAATGTCCTTTCTCTTGACTAGTTGTTTCCCCCCTTGGTCATGATTTCCTTAATCTAGGTCTCAATAGTAATAGGGGTCTTTTTTGGCCTTTTGGTACTAGTATTATTGCTTGAAGATCTTGGGCTCATGTTATCCATGCTTTGTTCTTCTTGGAAATAACTATCATTAGACTTAGAATTAGCACTATCCTTATCCTTAGAGTTTTCTTTTTTAGATTCCCTAGGTTCATAAGGTTGTCCTCTTCCCCACTAGAAAACACTACATTAATCTCATCTAACTTGGAATTTTCTTTCATCAAAGTCTAGTTGATCTCTTATTCCTTTTTGGGTTGGACTGACCACTTCCTCCCTTTCACACCAATCTCATCTTTGTTCACGGTCTTAGATAAAAATGGTTTTTCCTCAACCGTGGAGGCTTGCGGACCACAAACCTTCTTGACTAGCCTCTTAGCCATAACCCTCACCATAGCTTGTTCTTTTGACAAGAGATGGGCTAAAACTTTAGTGATTTTCCTAGGTTTGGAGGTAGGGATTTTGAACACTTGCAAAGGACAGTTAGCCATATTAGGAAAGTTGTTGAGTTAATAAAAATATAAGTAGAAAATGATCCCCTAATATAGGATTATGGTAGATTTGTTACACAAGATCTCCTTCATGGAGTTCTCAAGAGATGACAATACGTAATACAAGAAGATTATGAGAAAATTATGTCAGAGATGCTTTAATAGAGAAAAATAGTACGTGAATACACATTAAAATCCTCCTAGTATAAAGTATCTTATAACATGGTAACTCACCTCACTCCAAGGGCTTGGGAGGTCCTCTCTCTTATAGTTATTTTATAATTTCACAAGCCTATTGTCTCCCACATGGAAGGAATTGATGAAATCTTTGGCTCTAATACTCTTCAAGTGTTTAATTTTGGTAAGAATCATTTAACTTTTAATTATTATATTTATAATTTTAATGACTATTATATTTTTTCTCGAAACTAACAAATAATCTTATTGAATTATAGATGGTGTTACTCCATTGGTTGATGATGATGATGATGATGTCAGAGGAAGTTTTAGTCAGGAGAATAATGCCATTGGTAATGTTGATATGATATTTACAATAAAATATTCATTGATTTTTACGATTCTTAAAATTTAATTAATGTTTTATTTGTAACATAGATTATTGTATTCCACCAGAAGATCGAGATGTGATTGGGGTTGTCATTGGCGAAGACCAAAGAATTGGTAAATTTAAATATCACTATTTTATTAATGAAATATGAAAACATTTTTTTATATTTTTTGAACTTAATCTTTATTATTGTTATTACAGATGGTTGTAAATCATCTGATGCTTCCAATGATAACTTCCAAAAGTCTGTTGATTATTTGAATTCACTACTCCAAAATTTACCAACTAGAGTAGATCAAAAACATATCTTTAGTCGATGTGTTGAGAGATTTAGAAAAGATCTCCAAGCATCTCTTACTTCTTCCAAACTTACACCGATCCTTGGCTCGGAGGATATGCCTACGACACGAATATCACCATGGTTTAGTCCAAACAAAATGCATAAACGTCAGTTTATTCATCAAAGAGGCAATGCCATCCATCGAGACTTGAATGAAAGAGTTGAGGAGCATGAAGAATTTCAATTCCCCTCCATAGGTGGTAGGAAGCAAAAGAAAAAAAAGGTCTTCAATCGTTCAGGCATAGCAATACAAGAAGAAAGGGTTATTATTAGAAAACAACATAGTGAGTACATTTGTTCAAAATTATTTTAGTATTTTACATAGCAATAATTATTGTTCTTATATCACGTATTAAAAATGTCATTGTAGGTTTGGATGATCAAGACAATAATAGAAGACGTCAATTGTCCTTCTCTATTGATCTAAACCACACAACAATCGATGAAATGCAAATTATTGATGGTAATTTTCTAACTATTAAATGTATTCATTCATTAAATGAGATATTTCCCAATTCTTATTTCTAACCAATTTTCTATAATTAATCAAATAAATAGCAAATACAATTCGTGAAAATCAACCATCAATGTTTAATGTTATACTTGGTCAAACATTTCAAAAAACTATTCCGGGGAATTTAGAATTTTAATATTATTTTGATTAAGTATATATTGTACTGCTAGACTTAATGTTGTATCTATGTTGATTTATTAAATACATGTCATTGATGATCAACAAAACTTTGGGCAACATAGGTTACCATTTTCTATTGATCTTAACGAAACACCAACAACAATAGGTGCAATGCAAGCTAGAGATGGTAAATAAATTATAAAATGATTTTCTAACAATTTTTTATGTTTAATTTTAAATCAATTTAATAACTAAACTATGTAATTTACAGGTTTTGATGACATTGCAATGGAGGATCATGTTCAACACTATTATGGATAATCATTACAGTTTACTATACTTTCAACTTATATTGTATATTTACAAATTTTGCTCATTGGCCTAATTATAAGAAATACATTGATATATGTTCATGAAAAATGGTATGATCATGTGTAAAGTTAGGGTTGATCTCTTAGAATTAATCCATTTATCATTTCATGCATTCACCTAATTTTCTTATTTATCACACTTATTCATACACATGCCAATATTGGGTCAACTTGAGTGCACAAATTCAAAAATCTAGATATGATACAATGTTTAAGTACTTGCCTACACTATCTTAAATTGCAAATTGCTTGTTGGTCACATATTGGCATATTTTCTTGTTGAACCAACTAAATGCACATTTTCTCTTTCAAATGAAAATATGAAACATTTATTCTAGAGATGCATTTTTGTTAAAAAATAGTGGCTTGTTATTTTTAGAAGATTATTTGCGTTATTTAGTCATCGTTTGAGTTGAAAATAAGCTCTATATAGAATGGACCTAAAAAATAATGTGGTTATTATTTATTTTAATTAGACATATTATTCTCTTGCACTTACAGAAAATTAGATGTTCGACATCATTTTCAAGATCTTATATTTACTAGGAAACTACAATTTCAAGGCTTTATTTTAACATATTTTTCATAATTAGATTTTTATCTTTCTCAATTCTAAGTAATGCTAAAGATGAATATAGAGATTGCTTATTAAATAAAACAAATCAAATTGTAAATTAATCAACAAATTCAAAAAACAACATTTTAATGCATATTAATGTTCTTTTGAGGTATTTTTATAAATAGATTGAATATCTTGTGTTTTCTTCCATGTTTTGCATACACAATGCTCACTACTCTAAGATGACACATTCATGATAGTTGTTGGCCTACGAAACATGATGGAGTCAAAATTAGGAGAGAATAGCCAACTCCTCTCTTAAAAGGAGATTGCTTAATCTCTCTAAGGTCTAGGGGTCGCCAGGTCTTGATTTGATGAGACAATTTAGAGGTCAAATGTATATTGTTTTAGCAAGGATCTTGATAAGATTCAAGGAAAAAAGTCCCTAAGTATTAAAAGAAATTGAAAATTTCAAAAAATAAGGAGAAAAATATTAACAAATTTAGTTTATTTACTATTTCTTCATAGACACAAAAAGAGATTTCCTACTTCATAAATTTAAGTTATTTTTTTTAATTTTAAAATGTTGAAGGTACAATGTCAACAAGTGGCGGAGTGTAATGATGTGAATATGTTAACAAAAACTCTTGTTTTTTATTTTAATTTCGACAACCATAAATATAAATATATAAATGATTATTTTTTGTTTGAATTTGTTTGCATGACTTTCTTCTACAAATTTAAAAATAAAAACCTTTTTTTTATGATATGTTTGTCCTATTAGAACAAAAGAAAAAGATCATTTATTTAGATATCTATTTGTGTACTTGGAGTAGTTTAAATTAATTAATTTCTTGGATAATACATAACTCTTATAATTTTTATTTAAGTTTTTTAAAAAATAATATGTAAAATTATTAAAATAATTTATTTTCATAACATTTTCTCAGTATTAGAAAACCTTTGGTACCGAATTTAAAATGGAGCTCCCACTCGGTTTTGCGAAGGCGTCCCTTATGCTTTCCGCGAAGGCGTCCTGCGCACTATCCTTAGATGATTGGCCTCTTGTTGGAGTGGAGACTATTGCTGCTATAGCAGTGGGTTTGGTTTAGACGAATTTTGTTGTGGGTGCCCCCTCTGTTGCTGCTGCGAAGGGTTTGGGCTCCTCTTTGTTGCCCTACAGATCTATTTTTCCTTCTGGCGGGTGTGACTCATTGTATGATGTTGCAGGTCTTTGTGAGACAACTGTGTAGGGTTTGGGTGTGTTTCCCCCAAAGTTTGATGGTTTTACTAGTGCATCTGTTGGTGGATTTGCTCTTGTGTCGGGCTTTTCCCCAACGCCCTATGCCTTTAGTGTGCCTTCAAGAGGGCATGGCTCCTTTCGGGCCCTCTTTCCTAAAGTGGATGGTTTGTTTCCTTACAGAAAAATACCTGCTCGCCCATCTTCTAGGGTTGGTCCTCTGCCCTCTGCACTACCTCCCTTGGTTGTGGTGTGCAAGCCTGAGGTTCTTGAGAATGAAGATTTTTATAAAGATCATGGGGTTGTTTGCAGATTCAACAACCTGTGGCCGTCCCTGTCGAACCTGTACAGATGGGTCTTGGAGTCATGGAAGCCCTCGGTGGAGGGCAAGATTGAGTTGTTCCCGTGTGCAAGGGGCTTCTTTGTGGTGACTTTTGATTCCCTTAAGGAGCGAGATTTTGTGTTCAACGATAGGGTTTGGATGTGGGGTGTGCATTCCCTCTTCATTAAACCGTGGTCTTGCTCCTTCAACCCTCTTACTGAGCCTGTCAACTTAAGGCCAACCTGGGTTAGGCTCCCAAATCTCCCTCTCCAGTGCTGGGAAGATTCTTGTTACGAGGACATTGGTAATGCTATTGGACGCTTCTTGATGGTGGATTCTTCTACCTCTCACTTGGAACACTCCACGTTAGCCCACATTTTGGTCGACGTTGACATCTCCAAACCCCTTCATGGGGAGGTGGTTTTGTAGGTTGGGGATAGATCGTGGATGCAACTACTTGATTATGAGGGTCTCCCATTCAGATGTAGACGGTGCTCTGCCACTGACCACCTTGCCTCCGTTTGTCCCCACTCTCGTCGCAAGGGTGTGACCACCTGGTGGAAGAATGCTTCAGACGCTCACTTGACAATCAATGCTTCTGACTCACTGGAGGATACTCCCTCGTCGGCTGATGCGCCCTCTCCGGTTGATGTTTCGCCCTCTTCTGAGGTGCTATGGTAACTGAGGTTGCCACGATTCCCCTGCTTCATCCAATGACTTCTGATCAAACGTTGATTGCCCCTTGTGCTACGGGCGATGTGGTTCTTCCTACTTCTGCTCAACCATCGGGTATCCCAGCTTCTTGTGTTGGGGCTTTCCTCTCTTCTCATGTTTCGTCTTTTGTTATCGAATCTGAAGAGGATTCCCCTCTCCCTGTGTTCTATGGACTTAGACTCTATGAGTTCATGGACCATTGTTCAGAGAAGGAAGAAAGGTCTTCCTAAGTCTGTTTCTACTTTGCACCCTCGGGTCAAAGGCGTTCGTTATGATAGGTCGAGATTTGGTGTCGTCTAGTCAATGGTGTTTTGGCCTTGTTTCTGCAACGGGGCTACCTTTTGTTGTTGAAGGGTTCGGGCCCTTTCAAAATCTCGTTCTCTTGTTTCACTGCTTGTGAAACTTGCTTCTTTCATCTTCTGGGTTTTGTATATGGGTTCGGGCCCTTCCCGGTTATCTTTATCAAAATATTTTCTCAGTATTTATATAATTATATATTTAAGATAAGTAAATAGTTAATTAAAATTGTAGATTAAAAATATTTATAATACATCTATCTAAATATCACCAAAAAATTAATTTATTTTCATAAAATTTTGATATTATTAATAATTATATATTTAAAATAAGTAAATAATTTATTAATATATATATAATATTAAATCTATCTAAAAATCAATAAACGACAGAAATATTTCTAATATATATCTATACTTTATAAAAACAACATTAGCTATAGGGGAGAAATTAACTCTTCTTTTGAAATGGGAGCGAGCGGGAAGTTGCCCGTTGGAATAGGGGAAGTGGGCGTGTGCATCTCAGTTGATGCTGCTGGCGCTTCGGCTGTTCGTGTTGGGTCTCCTGGGAAGGTTGTGGATACAACTACAAACATTGCTTTTGAGGAGGCGAGGGTACCCTCCGATGGGATGGGTTTTCGAAGGAATAGACGAATGATGGAAAGCACGGTGTTTTATCTGTGGATGGACCTGGTGCGTCTTCTCCTGGGCAGCGTGTCACCACTGTCCCTCGTCGGTCTTTTGCTGCGGTGGCTGGATCGAAGGCCCTTAGTGCTTTGAGAGGGGAGAGGAAGGGAGCCCGGCCTCTCCCCTGTGCCCACTCTTACCCCGTTGTGGTGTGTGGCCATGAGATCTCAAAAAATGAAGAGTTTTACCGCAATACTGGTGCAATATGCAGGTTCAATGGACTGTGGCCCTCTCTATCCGACCTACATAGGTGGGTTATGGAGTCTTGGAGGTCGTTGATTACTGGGAAGATTGAGCTTTTTCCCAGTGCTCGTGGTTTTTTCATCATGACTTTTGCTTCTTCTGAGCAACAAGATCTAGTGCTGGATGGTAGGGTCTAGATGTGGGGAGATCATTCCCTGTCCATTAAACCCTGGACTCTTAATTTCAATCCTCTTACCGAGCAACTCAATATTAAGTCGATTTGGGTGCATCTTCCGAACCTCCCCCTTCAATTCTGGGAGGATTCTTGCTATGAGGGCATTGGCAATGCCATTGGTCGTTCTCTGAAAGTTGACTCTACTACTTTTATGGGTCACTCCACAGTTGCCTGAATTTTGGTAGATATTGACACCTCCAAACCCCTTTTTGGAGACGTTTTGATGGTAGGAGATAGGCCTTGGAAAGAGCTGTTGGACTATGAGGATATCCCCTTCAGATGTCGGCATTGTTTCGCTGTTGGCCACTTGTCTACTGGCTGTCCTTTATCACACCATAGAAATGCTGCGACTTGGTGGAAGGATGCTCTGGATGATCACCTGACTATCAGTGCTTCCCAAGAGGATGGTTCGTCTTGTGGTGATGATTCCGCTCAGGAGGTTGTGGGTCCGGTGGATGGTTTGACGGCTCCTCTTTCGGCTCCCATCTCGGCTCCAGCTTCTCCTGACCGATGCACTTCTATCCCTACTGTTGTTACCCCTTATGTATTGCCTACCTTGGATTTGGTAGCTCGTCACACGGTGGTTGCTTGTCACACTCTTTCTTCCTCTTCTCCGGCCAACTTTCCGGTCGTGCCTTCTCCGGGGTTGGCTTCGTTGGCGCCACCCTTGGCTGTTTCAGCAAGGGAGGATCCCCCTCTCTCGCCTTGCTTATTGGATTTAGACTCAAAGGTTTCTTGGACCGTGGTTCATCATAGAAAGAAAGGGCTCCCCAAGTCTATTGGGGAGTTGCACCCTAGGGCTAAGGGTGTCAGATTGGCTTGTTCAGGATCTACTGTTGTTTGATCCCTTGTCTAGTTTTTCTGTTGTCAGTGTGCTTTCGGTGCACTGCTTGATCTGCCTTTTTTGGGCTGTTGGTTGTTTGGTTGTTGTTGTTTTGTGGCGACCCTCTGTGTTGGGTTCGGCCCCGGTAACTTGTTTACCATTTTCTTATCCTTGTAATAGGGTTCGACACCCTTGTTTTGCTGCTTACCATAATAAAAAACATTAGCTGTACAAATTAATTGTTGAAAGATAAATTTTCTTCATAAGTAAACAAAAATCAATTCTAACAATTTATACTGGATAGTTGGCAAAATTTACTAAGTTGGCAAAATGTAGTGTGAATTTTAGGTGGTTGGTGAAATCTATTAAGTTAGCGAAATTTACTATGATTTTTAGGTAGTTGGCGAAATTTGTCATCATACTAGATAGCCAGCCCTCGGGAAATTTCCTCTACTTTCACCTATCATGTCTGCATTAAGAACTGGGCAGAATGGGAGTTTGATGGCAACGTGATGGTTGATTTGACAAGGCATGACACTGGCAGGTATGAATAGACAGGCTGTAGCATGGATGGGGCAGGCATCCATGCCCCGGTGCAAATACAAGGCTGGATAACTGCTACCGTAGGGTTTGGGTTTTATGGTTCCCTCTATCTCTAGTCAATTTTGGTTGTTTAGGTTGTTTTTAGGTCTCATGGTATAGGTTTTTAGTATGATGCACTTGCAATTATGTTTTAGTTAATATATATAGATATTATAGCTTTTGGTGTGTTTTGGTTTGACACCTCACCAAATCTTTCCATTACTAGACTTAAGGCTCTTTGCTTGCAGCATCCAGGGAATTTTCCCCTTTTCTAGAATGGATCTTGGATCCTAAACTAGGTTTATGATGATGATGATGATGATTATGATGATAAAACTCTTAAGTAAATAAAATAACTAAATAAAAATATATATTTGTAAAGTAAAATAAAATAACTCTTTAAGCAAATAAAATAACTCAAGAATGATATCTATAGGGTTTTTTTTTAAATAGATGTATTTAAGATATTTATATATTATTTAAAATGTGTCTACATATTTCATCATTGAAATTCAAGTTACATACCTTCTTTTACTTATTTAAATTATTCATTTATTAGTGTATTACATTTTGTATTATTACTTCTCACTCTAAATTTCAAACATTTATTTTCATTATAAATTAATATTTAATTAATTTATAAATTATTATATAATATTAATTATTAATAATTTAAATATAATATAATTATATAATAAAATATACTTTTAATAATTATTAAGACATTAAATATTTTATAGTGTTATCACTCTTTTTATTTAAAAATAATATCTTTCCTTCATAAACAAATTTCTTCTTTTGAAAACTATATTTAGAATAATTAGGTAATCAAAACATAACCATGCAGAAATCAAGATTTTCAAATTCGTGACCCTCCAATTATTTAACTATCAAATTTTAGTAACATGGTGATTATAACTTTTCCATATTGTATTTAAAGTTTCTTTGAGAAAAATAATTTATACATACTCTATTTCGGCAAATGTGGATAAAAAAATTACTTGATCCTAAAATATTAGGATAACATGTGGTACGTAGGGTTTAAGGTCTTGGTAGAAGCAGAAAACGTCCTCCCATCTGCAGCCTTGACAAAGTTTGACATGCAGGACAACAACAAAATAAATTAATATGATTTTAGTATGGACAACATATAGATGAGGGGAGGCATGTATGGGGCATGTATCCATGCCTTGGTGCAAATACAGGGTTGGATAGCCGTTGCCGATTGATCTTGACAAGATTAATTGAATTAAGAGAGGCATGGACCTCTAGGGAGCTTCAACATTGATTTGTAGCTTCCTAGCTTGTCGTACTTCATAGCAACAAGATCATTGGCTCCCTCCACCTTTTTTTACTTTGTACTTTGTAAGTTCACTTTGTACAAAGTAGATTGTAATTGATTTTCAGGAACTTTAAAGTCAAACTATGTAGTATGCAATGTAATCAATGATGTGAAAATTAATTAAAAAAAAAACATATTTTCAAAATTTATGGTGTAAACTCTCATTTTCCTTCACACTCTCTATTTCTATTGAATTATATTGCCTTTAAATATAAACAACTTTTCTCCTTTTTCTGTGTTTTTTGGGTTCCTAATTTTTTCCTGATTAAATCATAATTAATTGAAAAAATCTTTTATCTTTGGTTTGCCGATTCATTACCGAGAAAGAACTTTGCTACTATGATATGTACCATGCTTATAGGGTGGAAAAATAAGAGAACTGGACTTGGGAGGGCACGACCTCTGTTTTGACTCACTGGTTCGTGGATGATAAAACTGTAAATTTTAAACAGTAGATGCCATTAGATATTTTATTTTAGAACTCTTTAATTTTGAAATAAAAAGAGTAAAAACATCTTGTTGTCATTGTGGTTTGGGAGTCTTATTTATCTCTTAGAAGCATTTCAACCTTGTTTCTACCTTTTTCATGTCTGCTTCCTTTTCAAGTGTATGGTGTTGTAGACTTTGGGAATGCTATCCTTTTTATTTAGCTGGCAGAACATTTGTGCTTCAGAGAAAATTATTTGAAAGATGACATTTCTATTTCTTTTTTGGTTAAGATGAAATTAAACCCTCGTCAGCTCCCCCATGGGAATTTTCTGAGTATCATTGAAATTCCTTGGAGCCTCATTTTTATGAGAGTCAACCAACCTGCCATCAATGGTTACTTTCATATTTAATGAGAGACCTCTCATGTCATTCTGTATACAGTACCCATGGATGGAGGAGAAATTATGTTTTTTTTTTTTAAAGGTGATGAACACCATACTATATTAAAGTATCAAAATTATTATTACATATGTTCATAAAAACCAAGAATATATCATCTGGTGCAAAATTATCATTACATATGTTCATATAAACCAGGAATATCTCATCTGGCAATTAAAAACATAGCAAAAAAAAAAAAGCAAAACTATACAGAAAATGGACATGTAAAGATAAAAAATCAAAACATCAACACCGAACCACCACCTAGCCGCCGCTCATCTCCACCGGACCTACAACCCCACTAGCCTCGGCCCCATTATCACCCTCCTTAGTTTGCTCTGGCTCCACCTTGGTGTCGGAGTTTGCCTCCATGGCATCTGAATCCCTTGGTACATGAGGGGCCATATCTGCAGCATGCAGACACAAGAAGCATATTTCCACGAACAACTCTTTGCACCTTACCCTCATCCGTTTGGCACCGAGAAGGCATGGCCTCTGATCACCCTCTCCAATTTGTTAATGAACCTGCAACCCAGGCCTCTCTGCATGGTCCTATAGAGTAATTCCATGGCCTTGGAAGAGCGAAGGCGGTGGATAGGAAAGAGGCCACCAACCCACATGTCTTCGACCATTATATTGTAGCTTTAAAGGGCACTATTCCAGCAATCCACATTGAAGAGCTGCTTATTCACAATTCTTATGGCTATGGGTAACACATACTTGGCATCTAGGGTAATATCCAACAAATTAGACAAGAAAATCAGTTACCACATCCGACCACCTCACCTCCCTTTCAGGTTGAGCATCTAGCCACCTCTGGTTGCAGATGTGTCTAATTGTGAACTAAGTAAGCATACAACTAATCTCGAAGATTTGACTCAGGTTGAGGATAGTCATGGAGCCCCTGATAACTAGCTCCCAATTGAAGGGTTGGAAATAAAACCTAAAGTTGGCCACTTCTCCATCCATTATACCTACAAACCTACACACAACAACCAAACTAGGGACTCGTAGGAGGGCGTGCTTAGTGGGAAAGAGCGTAGGGAAAGCAAGCTGGAAAAAAAGTGTGAAATCCAAATGACATAGCTCCCATAATATAAACCTAGCGGGGTGAGTAGGCAATAAATTCACGTAGAGGTGAAATAAAAACTGCCTCATACTAGTGATCTTAGGGGATCCACAGGCCCAACTTTGCATTAAAGAGGCTATCATCTTTGAGCTTATGTAGGGAGGATGATAATGGCCAAAGTACCCTCCAGATGGGAAAGGAAAAGCGTAGGGGGTCAGAGTGCGTCAAGTCTGAATTGAATGCCACAGAAAGACCATGGTAAGAAAACCCTCCCCGGGATACGGAAGGGCCTTTGGGTTACGAAGAGGTACGTGCAAACAATAGGAGGAGGCGAGAAGGTACGTGTAAGCAACGGGTAGATACTGAGGCAGATACAAATACATCATGTTTGTTGTGAAATGTCTAGAGGCGAGTGCCTCCTTGGAGTTGACAGGATAGGTGGCATCTGTAGCCCCCCGTAAGGAATATGTCACCACTCAATCATGATGCAAGCCCCTTTGAATAACTGTCATCCCACTAAGCATGTCATGTGACGAGTGTAAGATTGCTAACTTTCACATGCCTAAAACCTGCTGACCTGGAGTCTAGGTTCCAACAACTCCTCCAAGAGGTGTTAGAAGAGTGAGGAGGAAAAATTGAGTCTCATTCGGGGTCCCATCCTCCCACCACCCCCCCATCCCTCCCCCAACCAAGTGTCTAGGCAGGCCACCCAGACTAGCACTGAACCCATCCTGAAGAGAAAGAAACTCTCTGCGCTTACTCGCTCAGATCTTGGTCCAAACTAACAACATCATCATTAATTAGAGATTTCAACATCCCCAGCTCCAAAGGAGATGATTGGTCTAAGACAAATTCCCACTCCTACTGATCAATCACCAAATTTGCTAAGCAATCAGCTACCCTATTGCCTTCTCGATAACAATGAGATATTTGGTAGGAGTCAAACAACTCCAACATCATCCATGCCTACTCTAGGAAATATTGAATGAACCAATTCTCTGCCCTCCTATTCTGCAAGGCCAAAATAATTATTTTAGAATCGGGTTGATGCAAGAAGTTGGGTCCACAAAAAGCTCAAAAAGTGTAAGTGTTTTTGCTATTTTTCAGAATTTGTCACACTTTGACTAAAAATTTGAAGCACTTACACTATGAATCTTGAAAAAATTCAATAATATGAAATTTAGTATTTTGAATCTAGTTTCCAAATATGTAATTTATTCAAAAACCCAGATGACAGAAATTTAATTTTGATAGGTATGTATAAAAACCACTTTTTAAAAGTCATATTTTTTTACCATACCATGCACATGTACGGACACCACTTTTTGACCTAAATGAAAGTATTTTTCTAATTCCTTTTGGGAAAAGATACCTAACAACATGAAGATTGATGAGGATATTTTTTTGTAATTTTTTTCTGAATATTTTTTTATTGAATTTTTATTGGCCCTAATTGCTATTTTTAAAAATCAACGTGTAAGGACAGCATAATTTGACCTAAACTAAACATTTTTAAATTTTTTTTTTTCATTGTGTAGAGAATTGTCTGAAGATTGATGTCATATAATTTTTTTTACAAAAAAATCAACCAAAAAAAGTTATTAAAAACAAAAAAAAATTAATATTTCAAGTTTATGGACCAGTTTGCTCAGAAATTAATTAAAAAATATCAAACATAAACCAATCTTAACAAAACTTATATATTTGGAAACTACACATCGTGTTCTATAATGGGTTTTAATTTCGTAGATTAATTCATAAAAATGGTCCATTAATTATATTGTCAAAGTTTAACATTTCTCTTGAACTTACCTTAATTTTTTAGTTGCACATCAAAGGCTAAGGGTCGGGTTGCCAAGCCTTTCCCAAGCCTAAAACTGAGGCTGCATGTGGATTGGGAATTTAAATTTTAAAAAACGTGTACGCGTTATGAAACGTGTATGCATTCTTAAAAGAAACGCGTACGCGTTACATAACACATATGTGTTCTTAAAAGAAACGCGTACGCGTTTCTAATAGGTCCATTTTTCCCCGATTTGGAAAAAACCAATTGAGCACTTTTTCCCTGCAACATTCTCTTTTTGCAGTACGGACCGAAAGCGCCAGTTTTTGCATATTCTATTGCATTCTTGTCTTGTACAATCTCTTAATAGGTCATATTCTATTCAATTTTTTTGAAGAGACAACTGCAAATTGAATTTTTTGAAGTGGAATCAAGTACAAGGACTTTTTACAAGAAGATTTAGAAAAAGAAAGATTTTGAATGTATTCATGATGTTTTTGTACTTCAAAGTTTATAGAAGAAAGGATCTCTATATTATATAGTTTTATTTGAATATTTGAAGGAGGTGGCAATTGGAAAATACCTGTTAGGATTCATTTGTGTTTTTATCAAGAGGGTTTGCTAATCATGGGATCAAAGCAAAGACAAAGAAAAAGATGTAAAAAGTTAATGACACCTGAAGAAATTGAAGCAAATAGAGAAATGGAGGCAAAAAGACAAAGGGATAGAAGAGAAAGAATCTGCCAAACAAAAAATTTGGAAGCATCTAGTTCCATGAATGTTGAAGAGGAAACCATGAAGGGTGAGATGAATGTAGATGATGCAAATGTGGAGATGGTGAATATGGAATAAAATGCAATTATGGAGACAAACCCAACTATGCTTTCAACTTCAATTTTGAATGATACATAAATAGTACCTATGCAAACAACTTCATGTATGTCTACAAATCCACCTCCCAATGATATGGAAAATGCACGTATTGAAACAATTTATGTGGGTATGTCTTCAAACTCAAGTCTTGATAATATTGATCTTAGTTATTTAGTTGAAGCTAGATACACCATTGATGGTATCAATAATTCTAGTTTTGAAACAATGCAAAAACAAAATAATGATGAAATCCCTCATATTGATGAAAATAAGAATGAAATCCCTTGTATGTTTGAAAATGAAAATGAAACCCCTTGCATGTTAAACGAAAATGAAACCACTTGTATGAATGAAAATGAAAACGTTTTTTTTACAATTGAAAGAGATGTGTTAGATAATCTTCCTGGTAAAGTTTCTTGGAGACAAATGAGAACTCATGGAAACAGATTATATAAAATATTTTTTTATAGAAAGAAATTAGGATTCCAATGTCAACTCATGATGCAATTGATGAAAATGTGGAAAATGCGAAAAGTGATTAAAAAATTAGGCATTTTTGTAAAACCAAAAAATAAAGATGATTCGCTAGAACAAGTCATATCTAGTGTTGCCAATGCTATTGATTCTATAGGAAAGAAAAGTTGATGTAAAGATAAGAATGTAGCTCATCATGCAATAACAACTACTCTAGTTAATAAATCAACTTCAAATAAAAGAATGTTAAGATTAGTAAATATATAAAAGTAAATCCTAAAACTTTGATAAGAGCGGCTAAAAGAAGAGAAAGTATTGAAAAAGATCTAATTAATCAATGTTGGAGTTTTAGTGGTAGACTCCCAAGGTCATTTATGAAATTAACTAATGAAATCAAATCTTTAATCGAAAATTTTTGGCATGATAATACAAGAGTATCACCTAATATTAGAGATGTTTCAAAATTAAGGGCGGGATAAAAAATACGTGACCCTCATCCAAAGCATCTATTAGATATGACTCAAACTGAATTATATAATTTTTTTTAGATGATTCAATTTTACCAAATATTAGCATAAGTCAAAGATCATTCAAAAAATGTAAACCTTGGTATGTTAAAATTAATAAACAACAAATCTCCTGTTGTAAAATTCATGTACAATTTCGTTATTATTATGATATTTTTCGTTATATATGTTGTACTTTGCATACTAACCAAATTATGTAGGACATTTGTGGTATTAATATGCCACCTAAAATAATCAAAGATTTTATAGCAGGTTTGTTTTGTGAACCCCTTAATAAAAACTTATTTTATTTAAATGCATGTATTTTTGGACAATGCGATAGATGTGGCAATTTTTTATTGTTAGGAGAATGTATGCATAAAAGTAGTTTACATGAATTTGGACAACAATTAGTGGATGTTAAAAAATTTAAAAATGTTGAATATTCTTTAAAAGATGGAAAAATTGGAAAACATTGTGAGCTAATTGTGAAAAAATTTAGTGTGCATGCATTTATTAAAGAATTTAAAAATAAGATTGTACCTAAATATGTAAAACACTCTCAAAATGCTCATTGGCTTGATGGTCAATTTCATACATGTAAAAACACATTCCCAGTTGGAATTATATTGTCAGTTGTTGATTTTGCTGAAAACTATACTCTTAGTCCACAAGAAGAAATTCAATCACAATATTATAATTCAGTGCAAGTAGCCATATTTGTTCATATTGTATAAAGACATGCATATGATAGTAGAGAAGATAATAGAAAAAAATTGAGAGAGTACCATTTTTATGTGAGTGATAATCGATTACATTCACCTGAATTTGTTCAATATTGTTTTGATACATTTTATAAAAAATTAAAAGAGAGAGGAATTCAAATGAGAGAACATCTCATATGGTCGGATTATTGCATGGGTCAATTCAAGAATGCTAGAATATTTTATTGGTTATGTAGAGTTCATAAGGAAAATAATATCCAGCACATATGGAGTTTTTTTGAAGCTAGACATGGTAAAGGAGAACATGATGGAGCAGGTGCATGTGTGAAAAGAGCTCTTGCTAGAGAGCAACTAAAATTTGAGGATGCAGCAAAATTTAGAGATGCACGTGCAATTGTAGATTGGTGCAATACAAAATTATCTACAAGAACAAGTGACAGCTCAATAATTCGATGCTTCTTTTGGTTAGTTGAAGAAAATTATATTCTTACTCGACAAAATTGTGAAACAATTAATGGATCTGCAAAATGGCATTCATTTAAGAGTTCCAATGCAAACACATGGACAATATGGACAAGGGAACTTGCATGTTTTTGTCAATTTTGTATTGTAGGTGATTGGGAGGCATGTGAAAATATAGAATGGGTCAAACAATGGCAACGAAGAGCCTTAACACCTACATTGACACACGATCAACATGGAACGACAATTGAAGATAATCAACTATTTGCATCAGATGATTATGATCATGTCTCAGACCTTGTACAAGAAGGTACATTAAAAATTGAATTCAATTATATATGTATGCATTTTTATATGTGAATTAAACATATGTCACTCTTTATTGAATTAATTTTTTTTCTACAGGATGTGTATATTGTTGTTGAACCTGAGGGGAATGAAGAGGAGACGAAGTATTGGTTGGCTAGATGTGTTGAGAGAAAACATAAGTTGGTACATCCTAGAGTGGATGATGACAACTTTGAGTATCCAACTGGTTCTGTGGTTATTGTTGGCACCTAGCTTCAAAAATATCTAATAAGAAAGAATGGCTTGCCTGCATTTGAAGACTATGAAAGACACAAGAAGATTATATATTACTCACATTTGATTTTGGCAACCAATATAAAAATAGTTAGATATAAAGGGAGGCATGCTAATAAAGTGTTATGGAAACTTTCAATGGATGATCATGAGATAATCATCGGTACATTAGAAAAAAGAGAGGATGCAGATGGTACAACAGAGTAAATAAATACAGGTAAGTTTATAGTTGTATATATATAGTTAAAAATTTATCGCATATACATGTCTATATGTGTGTGTGTGTGTGTGTGTGTGTGTCTTTAGTCATTTACTAATTATAGTTTTAAATCATTTTTGTTTCAGGTCTCCCAAAACTAAATGTATTACAAAAAAGAGAGGGCCCATGCATATATATTACAATGGAATTCGAATCTAGATACAAGTAACTATATATATTTCTAGATACGTTTAATTGATAGTCAAAATATAAAACTAAATAATTCATTGTCATTTTATAAAAAGATTATAATTGATTTCATATCCCTTTAATCCATTCTCTTAGGACCCCTTAAGCCATCCTCTTAGGACCCCTTAAGCCATATCCTCCTATCTACCCTTAATCTATCCTCTTGCATCCCCTTAAGTCACTCTCTTAATTTTCCCCTTAAGTCATCCTCTTAGGACCACTTAAGCCATATCCTCCCATCTACCCTTAATCCCTCCTCATGTCCTAAGCTTTAGCTCCTATGGTTAAGGGTTTAGGATTTCTAGGGTTCATGAGATGATTAGAATAACTTGAATCTATTATAGGTTAAGGGTTCATATCCTAGGATTTAAGTCCTAGGGTTAAGGGTTAAGGGTTTATAGGGTTCACAAGATGGTTAGAATAGAAAATCTATTATGGGTTAAGGGTTTATGGTTCATCTCTTAACTCCCCTTAAGCCATCCTCTTAGGACCCCTTAAGCCATATCCTCTTATCTGAAACCCTTAATCCATCATCTTGCATCTCCTAGGCTTTAGGTCGTAGGGTTCATAAGATGCAAAGAATAACAAATCTATATGGGTTAAGGGTTTAGGGTACATCTCTTAACTCCCCTTAAGCCATCCTCTTAGAATAACTAATCTATATCTAGGATTTCTAGGATTTGTAGGGTTCACTAGATGCATGACTCATATAATCTATATCTAGGATATCTAGGTTTAGTATGTATTGTTCTTTTATCGTATGAATTATCTAGTTACATGACCCATATAAAATATAGTTTCTTTACTTACATTAATTATTTTTGCAGGTTCTCATCAAGTCGATCTACCATGATTGTCACTGTAAAAAAAATTCATCATTTAAATTATGTAAATATCAATTTGTGGTCTTGAGTTAAAAGTGGATAAGTTTTAATTGTATTTATATGCACATATGTTTCAACATCAATATAGTTGTATTAAACATCAATATACATTATATATGTTTGTTCGATGTATGAACTTTAATGAACTTATAAATCACTTTTTATATCTTATTCCAATTTTATCTTATACAAATTGTCTCTTATAATCCACATTTTATAAAATTGTTTAATTGTATCTTATACATTTTATACATGTCAAGTATAAGTTATGGTCTTACTAGTGTTAGGATAATTTAGCTTAAAGTATTTTTGCAAAGTCATCTAGTCTAGATTATTTCATAAGAAAGTGTAGATCTCTACGTCTTATATAATTAATATCAAGTCAAAGAATTGTAAATGATTGGTGTTAGATTTTAGAGAATATGATCTTCTTAGGAAGTCAACATTATATTGCATTATTAGTATTATACTAAATTTTTCTATCATTCTAATCTAGATGTTCTTCTACCTAAGTTCTACATGAAATCTTGTGTAAACCTAAGTATGAGACATTAGACCTTAGGTTTTTTCCTCCTCCTAGTAAGGGAATTGCGACTTAAATCTAAGAATGGAAAAATACTAGAATTGGTGATTAGAGACTTAGAAGAAAATCTGATGTCAAACAAGGTGTCAAACTCAATCCCAAGGAGGCTTATTTCACAACAATGGGCTCAACTAAGCACTTCTACAAACTTCACAAGCAATCCTCTCAAGGCAATTTCCTATTTCAATGACACAAACTATGGGTTTCCAACTTCTCAAAGCCCAACACTGCTTCCAATGACTCTCTCTCACCTCAGGGTCTCAAATCATACCAGACTTTACTATCATGGTGCTCCTACACCAAAATCATAGGATTTATATTACTTGAAAAAGTGTTTAGCTTAATTGGAGAATAGGTTCAATATGATGAAAAATGTTTTAGCTATTGACTCATATGCTTTATTATTGGATTAAATGGATAAAATGTTTGTCTTGTTATTACATAGATTGTTGTTTAGTGATTAATATTTACTAGAATTGGAAAATAGTTAAAATTACCTACCCTTACTTTATTATGAATATGATCTAAACTCTAAGGAATGTATTAATTTGTCACTTAACCTTGTGATTTTATTGAAATTTGAAAGTTAATCATTTTAAGACATCTAAACTTCATTCAACAATGACATGTTTAAAATATATATGCAATTTGATTCTAAATAAGAATTTATAGTGCATATTACTTGAAAATTAGATAAAATATATATGTGTGAGTGCATATAATCATCATAATGAACATAACATGTACGTGATCACATTCATAAACACAAGTTACACGATCATAATGTATGTAAAATGGTCCATGAAATAACATGCTCAAAATGTATATCTAAAGTATTAAATTAAAAGTTATCTAAAAAGTTATTTAAAGTATTAAATTAAGACATCTAAACTTCATTCAACAATGACATGTAAATATATATGCAATATGATTCTAGATAAGAATTTATAGTGCATATTACTTGAAAATTAGATTATATGTGTGTGTGTGTGTGCGCGCGCACATGCGTGTAATCATCATAATGAACATAACATGTATGTGAACACATTCATAAACACAAACATGATCATAATGTATATAATGTATGTGAAATGGTCCATGAAATAACATGTTCAAAATGTATATGTCAAGTGGCACACATATAAATAAAACAATCGATCAAATCAAGTCTATCAGGACCAACTGATTAAGCTGCTAATACCTGGATATTCAAATAAAGAAAACAATAGGTTAGAGAATATTAGTGATAAAAAATTATTTTAATTGAAGATATTCAAATAAAGCAAACAATATAGATTAGAATTTATATTAACTTGATAAAAATTTGATTTTAATTAAATATAGTAAATATAGTAAAAATAATTTTAAGTATATGCATAAATTACCATCTGATCATGTGAATTTATTGGCACATTTTGTTCAACAGGTGGTATAACTGTCGATTGAGGACCAAATGATTGAGCTGCTAATTCCTGGATATTCAAATAAAGCAAACAATAGGTTAGAAAATATTAGTGATAAAAAATGATTTTAATTGAATTTAAATATATATTTAAAAGACCTAAAAATTGTATAGGAGATTTAGTATAGTTTAGGACCTCGAATGAGATGGACTCATGGTCATGAACATGATCAGGAGCCTGCCTACCGCCTATAAGGATATTGCTATCATCTTGCATAAAATAATCATAGTACATGTAATGAGTTTTTAAAGCACATATAAATTTCTAACTTAAATAAATTTTGAAAGCACGCACCTGAGATGGCCCATGCATAAAAGCTGATGATGACTCAGGAGCGCTCACCACACCTTGTGGTTGGTCGTTCATGGGTATCGTATGACCTCCCTGCATAGATACAATATATCATAATTTCACACGTGTACAAATTCAAATTAAATTAGGTATGGACATAAATTAAAGTATATATTGTTTTACCTGACCGTAAGGTGTGCCCATTTCTACAACTCTCGAAAAACAAACACGATCATATTGAGAAACTGGCCTCCTCTGATCATGCATCTACACCGAATGCTTCTTGAAAATTAATATTATATTATATATATAATTTAATTTAATATTGTTAGGGTTAGCCGACAGAAGATATCAATTAAATGCAAATAAAGATTAAACAGAGGAATGAAAATACATAGAAATAATAACAGCGAGAAACAAGTTTTAACGTGGTTCACCCAAACTCGGGCTACATCCACCAACAAAGAGTCCAATATTATTATCTAGTAAATCAAACCGATTACAACCAGCAATCCCTGCAACTCAATACCGCTACAAATGCTACAATACAATATCAACAGAAACCCTAACCCTTAGCCACTTTTTATCAAGCTTTTTGTCGGTTACAAAAATAGGGTTTTTTTTATGTCAGCCAATAAAAAATAACTCCCGGTGCCTTTATAAAATAATAAAAAACCATGAGGTTTCAGGGGCGCTGCCCCTCAACCCCGCCCTGTATCACGACAGGGAGCACACTAGGGGTGCTGCCCCCAAACCCCCGTAAGGGGCACTGCCCCTTGACCCCGTAGGAATTTGGGGGGAAAATGCGCCGATAAAAGTGGGGTAAATTTAACCTCTGAGAATGATTAGGCTCCATATAACAACAAATATTATTTACATTAATTTTGCACATTTCAAACAAATTAAAATACATGCCTTTCAAAAGATGTACATACCTGTGTAGGATGATCATCAGCATATAGTAAGTCCATAAATAATTCTGTCGTAGATACAGGTGGACCTGCAGTGGATGCCTGAGTATGCCCATAGGATGAACCTCCATGCTCTCTATCACCCACTTCAGTTGCCACATGGGTAGTTTGATGAATGAGATCTCCAAAGAGAGAACTCAATGCTCCTAATGTGGACAATATCGTCTGCTGCTGATATGTAGCGAGAATACTAGGAGCTAGAGGAGCAACAATTGGTGGAATCAGAGCACGTCGCTGAGGATCGACAAGTGCTCCTAATCTATTTTGGGGCATGCCATGACTAACTCCCTGAAATGACCTCATATCAAAATAGTTGGGTTTTTGACCCAACTCAAACTCAACCCATAACTTTCTCAAAAAATAAAGGGGCACCTCGCAATTGCCATGTGGTGGAGTATCAAAGACCATCCACCATTTGTCCCAAAAATGTGCAGCTATCTGTTGGTGCCTACACCATTTAATTGAAAGTCATTTTTTATTGGATGGAATTGGTTCGTTTGTATTGGGGTTAAAGAAATGTGCACAAATTTTTGGTAATATGAAGGTCATGGATTTCTTTATAAGACAACCCATCTGCATAAAATTGTCTTCTCTCTTCTCTCAGGTCCGCATCGATGGATCAAACAAAGTCGACAACAGTTTGCATCGAAGATGCGAATCGTGCTACATGGGGGGGAAGGTTGGGCTCATTTTTGATCAAATTTATATTTTCTTGAATGACATTTAGGTTTGCATTTATGCTCTCTCTTAACTGATTTTGATCAATTTGAGGACGTGGGGGGTTAGGAGGTGGAGGGTTAGGAGGTGGAGAGGGTGGAGGTGTGGGGTTTTGTGGTGGTGATACATTATGTGGAGGTGATGGTACACATAAGGGGTTTTTGGGATGGTCAATATGTATGAAATCCTCTATGGGAAACTCATCGGCTACAGCTATATTTGGCTCCATGTGATGAAAGGGCAACTGCATGTTAAACAATAAAAATATATATATCAACAAACTAATTAAATAATGTACACAATTTGAACTAAAAATCACATTGAATGTGGACAAATTCAAAATACATGTCATTTGAAGACACATTCAATTTAAAACATTAAAAAATGCATCTATTGAAAATTTAGACTAATTTATGTCGTAGAAAATAAAAATAATTTGAGCCTCCCCTTCATCTCATATTATTTTCTAATCACTTTCAAAAGGTCTTGGACAAAAATTAAAACACACATTTTTCTATATCGAGCATTTATATCAATCCAAAGAGTTAGAACTAGAACCTAGATATTGAATGTCAAGTAAACATTTTATAAAGTTTAATACATTATTATCACAATACATTTAACCTATTTGTATGATTATCATGTTCATCCATACACTAATTCCTAGGTTATCATTGTCTATTATGATCTAGCTTGTCTTTTATCCTAGTTTGGGTCCATGCTCACAAGGTTGACCTCACGGGCATAACATTGTTCCACCCAACATCAAATTTAGAAATTCAAATTCAACCAAGTGAACCCCCCTTTACCTAGGACTTATTCATTGTCTTCAATCTTGTTTTCTATTAGAGGGTTAGTTAAGGAAAAGTGTCCTCATGTCTTTAATCACACAACAACCTAGTAAATATATTTATAAATATCAGTTGTCCCCTAGCTAATAGAAGGAGCATAGCAGAGCAATTTGGATCAGGCAAGTAGAAGGGTAGAAGTTTGTTTGAGCATAGGAATATGCAATAATTAACATGATCATCCTTTCTCTCTCTTATCTAGGAAAATGCAACAATGGAGGAAAGAGGGTGAATTGGTTCCTTTTTTGTCAAATGTCTATGGTTCCTTTGTATTGCATTCCTAATTGTTATCTAGGTAGAATGATAACAAGTGCATTGATTTATTTTGTGATTTGTATTTCATCCTAGACCTATCCTTTGTCCAATTGAGTTCTATGGGCCTACTCCTAAATCTTTGACTGATTCCATTGCTTCTACTTGATATGTTATCTCTATGTTGACTTAATTGTATGTTCTAGGGCTTATTTTCTTTTGGTTGAATGCCAAAAGTCAAATAATTGTTCTATCTTCCTTTTATGGCATTTTTTGATATTGCTTTGTGGTCCTTGCCTCTTCCTCCTATTGTGGGGTACCTTATTTGCAACATCATTCCTCCCCATTTTGTGTTGGAACCACTCATCACTTGCTTTTCCTATAAGCTAATTTTATAAGAACTTTACAATGCTTTCCAACCTTGTTTCTCCCTTTGTGGTGATCTTTCCTTTCTACAACAAGTAAGTTTGTTTTGTGGTGGTTCCTATTGATTTTATGATTTTTTTCCATGGATTTGTGGTGGATTGTGTCCCTCTTGGTGGTTCTTCCACTCTATATAAATGCTATAATTTCTTTAGTTCATTATACAACATGTTTCCATCTTCCTAGTTGTCCATCCTTTCTCGTAATGGTTTATCTTTGGCCATTAGTAATTCTATCAATAAATTGGTGCTTAATATTTCCTATAGTCACTCATGTTCTTTCCATAGCACTCATTGGGGTGATTTATATCTTTGTGGTAGATTTTTAGCTCTTCGATAGTGAAATGTTAGTGGTGGATTTGTGGTGCCTTAATGATTTATTTGTCCAAGGTATTTTCTCATCATATTAGTGTGTTTGGCATATTTATGGTGTGCGTTGGTTGTTGATGCTCTTATTGTCCATGTGGATGGTTATTATTCAAATAGCTTTTGAATATTTACCTACCCTTCTAGATCTAGTACTCATCTCACCTACCATGGTCCTATGTTTCAAGTTCATGGGTTATTTTCAAATGTTTGAACACTTATGGTCAACCTAGTTGGTGGTTGGATTTCTCTTCACCACATATTGGTTTGTTCTTGGTCTTTCTTGGGAGTTGGCATGTTGATAGTTAGTTCATAGTTTTGATTCTATAGTTTTGAGCATAGGAATAAGTTTGTGAAAGTAGGAAGTTAGTTCATAGTTTTGATTCTATACCTACCTATGAATTTGTTCTCTATTAGAGTATATTTAGTAGACATTTAACAAATAGCCTCCAAATTAGACTAAGAGATCACATTTCTCAAAGCTAAACATCAACACATCAAAGACCCTTGTCAATTATATTCATCATTTAGTGATACAACTAAGCATGAATCTTGTCCTCGTTTATTTTGTAATTATAACATTGACCAATTGTCAATTCTATACAATGTTAGTTATTTATGTTCATTTAGGATAATTTTATTTTCTTACGTGTATCCATTCTATTAAATTCTCATAGAAGTTAACCATATGGAATCTCTATTTTCATTTTCATTAAATGGTAAACCTAATTGAGCTTACATGACATAGTTTTCTTCCTAATGTTTATTATTGACATTAGGGATTTCAAATCTACATTTATCTCTGAACACATCATACTATCATATCTAACTTATTTAAGAATTGTGATAATTATTAATTATATACCTACTTAATTATAGGCCCTAAGAAGGGTTTTGTGGTTTAGGGTTTTAGTTTTAGGTTTTGTTGTTTAGGTTTTAGGTTTTAGGGTTTACAGTTCAGGGTTTTAGGTTTAGGTTTTAGGGTTTAGGTCCAAAGGTTAAGCGTTAAGGGTTTTAGTTTTTAGGTCTAAGTTTTTTGGAACCTAGGGTTTAGGGTTTTGATTTGTAACTCTAGGTTTTGTGTGATTTACCTGATTAAATTAGTTAAATTAGGTATCAATTTTGTGGATTTCAATTTTGAATTTACGGTTTCTCATTTGCATGATGATTTTAATACAATTTAAAAACTATAAATTAAACAAGCTAATTACAAACAAAAATAACAAATAGTAGACTACAATTACAAGTAAAAAATGCAACATATAAGACAAAAAACTACAGAATTTAACCAACCTAGAGGTCGCGGAGGTCACTTGCGTCGATGGGAGGAGGTGGCAATGAAATTTCTGTTGGTAAAGGGCCTGAAAAACACGTACGTGAATTGCTCTATCGTTGTTCCTCTCCTAAAAGCTCGTTGGAAAAAATGAAATGACAGTCGTTTATTTAAAAAATTAAATACCTTTTAGAAATGTGTGCGCGTTATAACTTGTATGCATTTTATAACGCGTACATGTTTCTTGTTGCGTACCCGAATCATAATGCATTACCCATTTTGATTTAGCCTCGATACCCGTAGCTAAGCACGTACGCATTTTTTCAATAACGCGTACGCGTTTCCTACGATTTTTTTTTTTTTGCCGAAACTTCCCGTCTTTGTGGACCCAACTTCTTGCTTTTACCCAATCCCCTTCTATCCAAATGTTCTTAAAATCTTTATCCAGAGCCAATTGGAGGCCGTGAACCAAAGCCGAAACCTCCGCTATATTGTTTCTCCCCTCCAGCAATTTTGTCGCTTTAGCTACTAACATTTTGCCTTCCTTGCTCCTTATTATGCACCCAATGCCGGAGGGCCCCAGATTGCCCCGACATGTGCCATCGAAGTTAATCTTGACGAAGGGATGAGCTAGTGGTAGCCATCTAATACCTACTCTGTCAATTTTCTGCGACAATGCTTGTGAGAGGGCTCTACCAATCTTTCCATCCAAAGATTTTCAACTCCTAACCATCAATCCATCCCAATTGGTCCACCTTGGGTCTTTACATTGGGATCTTCTGAGATTTGCAATAATATTTTTTGAGATGAAGACCTTTAGATCGAAGCACAGCTCCTCCAAGGATTTTGACTTATCTCTGAAAATCCTATGATTTCTTTCTTTCCATAAAGTCCAGATCAACAAGGAATGGCTAACTATCCATAAATGCTGAAAGGTTGCTTCTTGGTGCATCTGGGGCCATCCTTTGAACATCTCTAGCAAAGTATTTGGGAGGGCTGAGCACCAATTAAGTTTGTCTCATAAGCCATTTCCAACAATCCTGACTATACCTACACTGAATAAACGAGTGGTCCAAGGATTCGTTCACTTCATTGTATAGGACACACTTAAAAGAAGTCCCCAACGCCAGCTTTTCTATCCTATCCCTTGTGAGGATCTTCTTCTGAAGGGCTAGCCAAGTAAACGTATCGGCTTTGGGGAGGATTGGATCTGCCCAGCACAAACGCGTAGGCCACTCCACATTATTTCCTGAAGAGAGAAACTTGTATCCTTGGGAAGCTTTGTAACTACCTGAACCGTCCCCATTCCAGGTCAATTCGTCATCTTTGGGGCTGTAGAAGACAACTCTTTGCTCCAGAATATCCCTCAGCAATAACTTCTGGTTAATTGGGAAGTTGCATTTATCAAAGTTTCTCCAAGTGGCTTTAGGCGGGCAGCTAGATTTGTCAATGACGAAATAATTCGCAACCTTGTCGCCCCAAAAACATTTGAGATTGAGTTCAGCCTCCCGCAAATCCCCTCTAGAAGCTAACTTCGGCCACCCATTCCAAAAGTCGTCCCAAAACGACGCCTTCCAACCATTAAAAATTGTCCATGTTAAGTTTGGCAAAATCACCTCTCTACTTTTGATGATGAAGTTCCAAACTGACGAAACTTTCGGTGGATCTGCTACTGTAAAAATTCGGGCCGGATCTTGGTTGTCCAAGTATTTCTTCTGCACGATCTTTACCCATTTCATGTGTGGGCTCTTATACATCTTCCATAAAACTTATTAACATAGTTTGCCTTGCTGGTATACTGGATCAGGAGGGCAAACTATGTTAATAAGTTTTCTTGGCGCTTACACCCGGCTCCTCCAATTAACAGGCCAGTCTTCGGGGTCTCAAACCTTGACCTTCTTTGATATTGCTCAGTCTTTCCCACCAAGCCAAGCCTACCGGACAAATGATTCTTCTAATTCAAAAGCACTAATTTCATACAATTTTTTTTCAACTTTTCTTTGCTGCTTCTACACTTCAGTTCTTATTTGAAACTGAACTACATAGGGTTACACTTAACCCAGTCTTTTTACTAATTTGGAAGAGTACCTATTTGAGCTTTGAAAAACTAATTGATTGTTTTGGAATAATTCACAGTGAATGTTTGCTTTGGGTTGGTTCTGTTTGGTGTTTTTAAAAAATGTGATTACACATATCTAGGATTTGGATGTAAGGTTTGTGATAGCATTTAAAATTTATAGTGTATGATCCATTTCTTCCTGAATAGGCTTTTTTGTTCTATTAAATTCCATGAATTGACTCTTTGTGTAAGACCGCAAGATGCTACTGTCAAATAAAAAATAAGCCTTATCCCAAGTCGCAGTATTTTTGTGGTGTGCCTGATCTGAAGATCAAGATTTATTATGTTGGTATGAAAAGAAAGGTGTTGATGAATTTCCCTTCTGTGTTCACTTGGTGAGTTGGGAGAAGGAAAATGTAAGCAGTGAAGGCTGCTCTAAGGCCATGGTCTCATGGCCAGGGTTTACCTAAAATTTCTTAGTGGGTGCTGCTGACAAAACTTAGGAGTCTTTTCAAGTAGGTAGTTCTATGAATTTCATAATCATTTTGAATGATGTATTATTCAGAGGGTTTAAATCGTAGGTAGCCAGTGGTTCTATTAACTCTTTAGCATCCAAAAGTTTGTCAATGTCAGAATCCCAAAATATGCAGAGGCCTTGCAATGTTTCTGAGTGGCACAAAACGTCTAAAGTGGTGAGTAAAATTTTCAGCCCTATCTCCCAAGCAGCTGCTAAAAATCTGCCGGCCAGAACATAGGGTTCTGATTTTACAAGGAGAGGTTCTATTTAATTCTGTTTTCAAACCTAGGGCTCTGATTTAAAAAATAGAGATGCTATTTAATTCAGCAACCACAAACTTAAGGCTCTTATTTTAAAAGAAATTCTATTTAATCTGTAGGAAAAAAATTAGGGCTCTGATTTTAAAGAAGAGATTCTACTTAATTCTGTAGCTCATTTTCTGAATATCAGGGGGTCTATCGTTTTGCATAGTTAGAAGTGAAAGTTTCTTCGACTGGATCGCATCTGGTGGAAGGAACTTTCAATCCCCTTCTTTACAGTAACTGAAAACTTGCGGCTTGAAAATGTAGGGCTCTTATTTTACTTTCTACATTTAATTTTTTATATAGCTCTATGGAACACGCCCTCCTAATAAAGATACGAGCCTTAACCCTAACCCCTTACATTAGACTGCATTTTTAACAAACCTTGAAATATGCCCAAAAGTGTGTCTTGAATTGATTTTACAACTAAAAATCCCCAGTATCCAGCCAAAAAATCTTTGTGGTGCATCTCACTTGGCAAATTTGATGTAATATTTTACAAAATTTTGACATTTTGTCATGATCCCTGAGAGTTGAACCCAGGCTATTTTTGCCTTTTTCTTAAAAATTCAATGTTAATCAATGAAGAAATTATTTTCTGATTCTGGCAGACACCCCCTTGATTTGCAACCTATTATGTGCTGCAGTGGATATTCTGGTCACTCTTCACGTGCTTCAGTATTGTTTTGAAAGATGTTTTTGTAGCCAAAATTATTATTTATGATCTTGGTAGCAAAAATTACTGTGTTATTTTGAATGATATTTTTACTTCATATTTTAATCCTTCTTGAGTTTCTGATTTTAGTGAATATGTTGTGTTATTTTGACTAATATTTTTAGTTCAGTTAACTAAGTTAACTAAGTGTATATTTTCATCCTTCTCAGTTTCTGATTTTAGTGAATATGTTGTGTTATTTTGAATAATATTTTTGTTAGACACGTGTTGTATACTTCTCATGTTTAACAGTTGTGATGAGGCCAACTTATTTTATTTTGGGTTTTTCTATTTTCACCCATGTTTATCTTTTGCATAATTCATGCAATGTGTAAAACAACTTTCGATGTGCCTATTTATATCTATATATGCTTAAGGGTGAAGTTAGAGAGATTCATTATTATATTGGAGAACTGTTGAATTTTTGTAATAGTGAAAATTTTAACTATGCTAGGTTTTTCCGAAAGGTTTTTTGAGGTAAAAATACTGTATATTGTCTTTGTTTTCTATTTCTCTACAATTTTTTGGCCGGCAGATTTTATATTTATCTATTGTATATTGTCTTTGTGATCTTGCATGGTACTTGGGAGCCAACTTGGTACACGTTTGTGTGATGACTCATTAAATCTTGTATTTGAAAACGTTCATTTGAGCATTAATAAACATCCAATTCATATCCAATCATTTGATTATCATTTGCATTTACAAGAAGCATTTGTTAGGATCATTTGGAATTGAAGCACTAAAAAGAACACTACTTTTTTATCAAAATCAACATCTAGATCACTTGCTCGCTTGCCTACTGTTTGCCAATCTTTATCATAGCTGTAAAGTTGGTCTAAAAGGGGGTTGACCTTCGGCAGTTTTACTAAGGTATTTTAAATATTGTCAATCCTTAACAATCAACAAGGAGCAGGGAATCTAACAAATTGGGTATCAAAAATTTGCTTCATACCCACATAATTGACCTATAGTCCGTTATAGTTATACACATAATTCTGGATAATGAGTATATCTAGCTTACCTATTTTTGTGTCCCTAGGCAAGTGAAGTCTGTATTAAATCAAGTTATTATCTTCACTCTTATTCTCAAAACTCAATATCTTAATCCCTCACTTTTAATTTCCTAAATACTATATGTATACATCTATATACATATGTATGCATATTATGTATATATACATATATAGACGCATAAATATATACATATACATGTATATGAACATATATGTGTCTACATTATATACATGTATATGTGTCCATGCATACCGATATTAAGGCATTGTTTAAATTAAAGATTTAAACATCGTGATAAAAACAGAGAAGTAATTTTTTTGTCAAATATGATGTTTTTGAATATAATCATATTTAATAAACATATATAATATTATTAATATATAAAATATTAAATAATATTATATAAATAAAATATAATATATTTATTATATAATAAATATAAATACAAATATATTATTATCAAGTTAAATATTATTATAACTATAATAATTGTAATATATTATATTATTAAATATAATATATATAAATATAAACATAATATATAATATATAATATATACAAATAATGATAGTATAAATATAATATTTAATATAATAAAGGGAAGACAGATTAAATAAAAGGGGCGATACATGTTTAACAAGGCCGCGTTGCAGCGTAGTTCCTGCCAAATGCTGGGAAGGTGGTTTTGTGCTTTGCAGTATGCTTTTTGTTGGCTTGGCCTTTAGTTTCAACTTCGCTTAGCATATGTACTCTTCTCATGTTGATCAAGTTTTATTTTGCAGGTGTTAGAAGATCACAAGTTGCTAAGCATTTTGAGTGCTCATTTGGAGTTCAAGAGAAACTTTTCAATTTAAATGTAGTCAATGTGTTCTCTAGGATTCAAGTATTGGGTTAATAAAGAACAGAGAATGAATAGAATAATACACAGACTTGCCACTGAAAATATGCCCTATACACATTATTTTTTAATCTGCTATTTTTTTTATTGTCAGCCTTTATTGCCCCTAAATCTGGGTTTCAGATCGTTGTTTCCTACTATCTCTGTATTGAAACAGGTTGTCATTGCCACTAAACTATAAATTATGGATTCAATGAAATTGTTTTATTTTTCTCAAATAAAAGTGAATATGTATAACTGACCATTGGTATCACTTCTATGGCTCTCCAGGTAGAATCCTACCAATGCAGGCAACCATCTAAGTTATTGCACTTACTGTTCTTTCTCAGTTATTATTCTTTTCTTGGGCAAACCCGCAGCAGAAAGCAAAAAAACTTCTTTTATGAAAATAAAACCCGATCTAACCCTTTTAAGCCTTAAAATTAACATAGAAGTTCTGCTCATTGCTCAGGGCTGCAAGTTTTCTACATTTTAAGACCTAACTTGCAAAAACCTAATTGCAATATCAGTGAAGAAGTTATTGAGACTCAAAGGCATGGCTGAATCTTTAAAAATAGAGAGCCAAGCCTTAGATCTTGAACCTAATAGATGATTTAGTCATAGTTGTTCAATTTCATGGAGGTTGTAAAAGCATAGAAACCAACTCAAAATAATATTCCTTATAAGAGGTAATAGCCATAATTTTTGTGCTAATTTACAAAATATCAGTAAATAAGTCATACAAAACATTTAATCCATAAGTTTTGCTGTATTGATTGCTTTATAGACATGCGATTTAAGCTTTTCTATATACATATTGGATCAAAGCTACAAGTTATGTATTCACAACCAAAACATGCATGTACAGTTACAGTCTATCAACTTACTTAAAAACAATACTGGCAATAGAACATTTAGTAAATAAGTCATACAAAACATTTAATTCATAAGTTTTGTTGTATTGATTGCTTTACAGACATGTGATTTAAGCTTTTCTATATACATATTGGATCAAAGCTACAGGTTATGTATTCATAGCCAAAACATGCATGTACAGTTACAGTCTATCAAGTTACTTAAAAACAGTACTGGCAGTAGAGCATTTAGTAAAGAGCATAATTTATAGGATGCTCATTGTTTGACAATTTTGATAATGGAGTTGTTTATTGCCAATGTAAATGTTCCATATATTTGGAATCTACGTAGGAGAAACACTGTGGTGGAAATGTCATCACTGTATTGTTCGTATGTAATTTTTGCAAGGTCCAGAAAGCTTTGCTGCAGGAGATCTCCATGTAAGTGGCAGTCAATATTGCCGTTTTACTTATGCAATGTGCAAATTAGGTTGTGATGGTAGGAATATTGTGTCATTGTTCTACAGTTTGTGCAGTGGGTTGAACCTTTTTCAACAGGAGTGTCGAAGAACATTGTGCGTTGACATGTATTGCAACATGCTTCGTAGGGAGGCAAATGGGCATTCTTTGCCTTGAGTGTGCCAACTACCTGAAAAGAGAATGTAGTTGTTATGAATTCTGCGTCATAGTCAAAGAAGGTAATGTGTTATGTAATTTAACTATGACATTACAAAAATATTTTTTTTTTGGTTCTTGCCTGGATGTTGCATCTAGCAAGGGTCTGTAGCTGTGCTTTTGTGCTTTCATCATTAAGCTCCTGCAAAAAAGTAGACTGGGTTGTGCACATGATGTTTGTGCCTTTCAACCCATGTCTAACAACATTTTTAAAAAGTAACATTGGTGTTTCTATTATTGAGAGCATGTGCTGTAAATTTGCAGACAATTCTATGTTGATGTTTGGAATAACAACCTGCAAAAACAACTTGTGTTTGAAGTATTTGCAGATTGGGCAATACATAATGTGCAAATGTAGATGCATATTGGAAGTATGATAAGAAAACATTAATATGAAATAATATGTAAATGGTTTGGTACGTACAATAGCCATGTCTTGTTGGAGATCACCATCTTTAACGTGTACTTCGTACTAATTTTTGTTGACATGATAGCTTGTAACTATGGCTCCAAAGGAGCCAACTGCATAGCTAGATTCTGCCTCTATTAGCTGTGAGATGGTTGAGTCAAGTGTCAACCTATGGCGATTGCAAACAGTGGGCACAGTTTCAACCAGGCTTTTAGGGGTCCAGGCAAGGCAACAGTCTGGATCACCTCTTTCGTATTGTGTTTTAGTTTTGATTAAGAAGTTTGTAATGCGAATGCTGGAGCCAGTTACCATGTGTGGGTAGAATGTGTTTATCAAAGTGTTGCTAATATTGACTATTATTGTCATTTGTCCATTAGCATCCACAAGGTCTACATGCACAATTTCTGT
The DNA here is from genome assembly GCA_027924645.1 of Cunninghamia lanceolata. NCBI lineage: Eukaryota > Viridiplantae > Streptophyta > Pinopsida > Cupressales > Cupressaceae > Cunninghamia > Cunninghamia lanceolata. The sequence goes on from BSBN01000397.1 coordinate 271,790, forward strand.
TTTACTGGGAGTATTGGTGTACCTGTTAGATGCAGGGCCATAAACAACAAGTATATCTCCTTCGAATACAGAACCAGTTCGTTTGGTGCAAAGTTCCAATATTGTATTGGGCTTTGGAGCTGTGGATGCTGACCTACAAAAGCAAATTGGGAAGTTAAATTTCTGTAGCAAATAAGTAATGTATTTATTAACAATTTAGAATAATATATCAAGGGTATTGTGACAATGACTAACCTCACCCAAGGGAATCAATTAGTAATGGTTGTCTCAATTATATATATACATAATGTTCTTGAAAGCAGAAAAATTAGCATATGTTACATTCTTGGAATGGAGAAAGTGAAATATACAGCTAAGAAGAAGATTATAGTTATGCAATTAAATATGCCAAAGTTGCACAATTTTATGTCATCTAACTAGACCAGAAGAGAATGATTCAATAGCCATGATAAATTGCTGTCCATCTCTACAAAGAAACTAATATATTTCAAATCAAAAGAATTATCAAATCTTTGAAGCTAGTAAGTCTACAGTTGCAGATAAATACCATTCAACATAAATGGTTAGAAGCACATACACCATTTCCATATATTAGTCTTACAAGTACAGTCACAGTCATGTGCATTACATGCAAGAAGAAACCTAAAGAATTCGCAAGGACTTTCAGTTTTGAGAAGGTACAGTTCTGAGGAATTTTGAACAAAACAAGATGTTGATGTTTTTTGAAGTTGGTTAGTTTCTGCAACCTGTGCAAAATGGAGACTTTGAAATAGGGTATAGACATTATCAAAGTATAAAGGATAAAGGAATTTCATACAAAAGAGTACAATAGGCAAAACAACTTTAGAAGAATGCAATCATCACCGACTTTGCAAGGCTTTAAGCTTATTTTAACAATAATGTAAAAGCAAAAAATTTGGGCAAGGCTAGGAATTCTGGTTTGACTCCATTGGTATATGTCAATACAAGAACATGATGTTCCAAGCACTTTTATGTGACATTAAGTGATTATAAGTCAAACTAAGTGAAACTAAAATAATTATTTCTAACACGTCATAAAAGGAGGGCCCTACAGTAAATCACATCAACAAAGGAAACATTATCAAAAGATGACCTAAGAGACTTAGTTTGCACCTCTTAACGTCTTATACTCACCATGGAGCTCTCTTCATTGAACCCTCCAACATGTTTTCAGCTTCAAAAATGAGTTTAAAGCTAAGGGTTATATGACTGTTCATAATTTACAAAGGCAATGCTTTCAGCACCTCTGATCTTATTTCATCTAAGAATGGGGCATACTCTGTCATTGCATTCTAAAATTTTGTGAACTTAGTGGTTAGATTCAAAGTAGAGGTAATCAATGATAAGCGCAGTCTGATATCTTAAATTTAAGATTTCTAGCTAAATAATGTTTAGTAAACAAATTCTGCATTTTATTTAAGTAATATTTCTAAGTTCCTTTTGACTATTGGATTAATAGGTGGTAGTTATTATGTTTCTTTGGGAGGTTATATTAGCTAGGTTGTAGTTTGTTACTTTGAATAGGATAAATACATATGTAGGCTCTCCATGAAAATAGCATGAGGTGGATTTGATATTTGACCGCTCCACTTTATGCACCTGCTTTAAAAAATTTACTGCATAAAATATAGATTGCCAGGTGATGTTACTAACTGCTAATAGTTATGGATAAAGTTTTCAAAAATCATTTCTTAAACAACATAATCCATTACTGATCAAAGCCATATAGGAAGTAATAACAAATGTCATCCTTAAGGCAGAATAAAACACTTTTCCAACCAACTAGAGATAGAGTGAACTAGTTTTTATATTAAAGGCAATACCTTATAGGACATATAATTTAGAATTGTTCAATATAAGTAAACTCTGCAAAGCTAACACACTCCAGTTACTCCAACTTTGCTTAAATTATATCAGGTTTAGGGACTCCAGGAAACATGCAATTTATGTGCACCAAAAAGTTAAAATCAGGTCTGAAGTTGAACGCATAAGCTGTGCACAGCGTAAGAACATTTAGTTGGTTTTTTTTTGAGTTGGATACTGATCCAAAAATGGATTTGGTATTAATTCATGACTGTGTGGCAAGGTGATCACAGCTGAAGGGACACTGTTGCAAGGTCAAAAGCATATTGTCAATTTATTTTTAGAGAATACAACAAAGAAGGTAATAGTGGAGGCACAATTAGTATGACTGAAGAAGAAACAAAAAGGATGTAAATGTGACATGTCAAGGTTTAACATTAAATGATCAAATATGGTGTTGAAACTTTAGCTTTGGACAAAGTAGCAGTAGAAGAGAGAACTATTTGCAATCAATACCTTTCATTTTTTTCATTGCCCTGTGTATTCAATTCTCCAGAGGATGTGCCATCTGATTCAATGGTTTGCACTCGGCTATGACAAAGCAAAATTGCAATTCAGAAATGCAGTCAAAATATGGTTCAAGTTTCATTTTATTTAGCACAATTGACATGCATTACCGTTTTCTTATCAATGCAGTAGCAGGATCTTGTCCACTGAGTTGCATGTTTTCTATGCATCTGTAGGAAAAAACCATTAATATGTGGCTAGCCAACTAGTTTATGACTAGGTATGTAGAGCAAAATCCAAAAAGTTGCAAATAGAGATCTGAATCCATATTACACAATTTTGAATACAGCTTACCTACTTTTAGAATCAAAAGTGAACATTATAAAAGCTTACATTTGATAAGGCAATTGCATGTGTAAAGATATATTTTAGGAAAACATTTGTAGCAGATCTGTGTTCATTATAAATACCCTTTTTTTGTTGCTCTGTTGATTGTATGCAAAGGGGCGGATGGAGTGTTCTTTGTTTGGTGCAAGTCCAATTGCCTGTGGCAAAACAAGGTTGTTACTCAACTATGATTTTCTAGAAGTTTTTAGTAATGCAAGTAGTTTGTATGACTAACATAAAGACATGAGTAATTCTGCATTGTATTTGTTTTATCTATATACTTTACTTTTTTTTGGTTTTGTTGTTGTGCATTTGTGGACATTGAACTAGATGATGTGTCTTTGCTGGTATCCATGTTTTTAAATCACCTGCAAAATGGTGTTTGTGTTAGTTTCTGGCATATGAATTTGAGCCATGAATATAGTATTTATAATGAGTTGCACATCTATTATTCTATTAAGTAGTGGCATTGTTGGTGCTTAAATATGTATATGCAAGCACCTTCCCAAAAAATCCAAAAGTTCTAAGTCCTTGGGCCTCCTCAGCATTTTCAACTTCAACATCATTTTTTCTTCTGAGGAGGTCATCATCATCATATTTTTTGGTTATCACCCTAATGTTGCTTGTGAGGGTCATCATATTTTCTGCCTGCATAATCTTTCGTCGGGGTGATATTTTAACATCGGGTGATCTTAGTTAAGATCATCCTGATGATGTTGCTGCAAGGTTCTAAGTGTGACCCGATGTTCATCGGGGTCATCATATTTGAATATCGACTGATCTTGGTTAAGATCACCCCGATGTTATTTTATCACTTCATGTTTGCTATATCACCCGGTGCTGCTGACGTCATTCTTTTATCGGGGTGATATTTACCAGTCTGCATCATTTTTTTTCTGAAAGGGGGTGATATTCTGAATATCAGGTGATATCCCGAATATCACCCCGGAGCCGATATATGAATGTGGTGGTGACATCATCAAGGTTTGAGGGGATCATATTTCCAGTAGTGGTCATCTTACAAAGATCCCCCTGATATTACAGATATGATGCTGACGTCATCAGGATTTTTGTGAACATACAGGATGTTCATCGGCGAGACATTTGGTATTGACTAAGTAGGAGGATCTTCCTCCGATGCATCAGGTTATGCCGATGAAGGCGATTATCATGCGGGTGATATTGCAATATGTTGCTAACGTTAGGGTGATATTTTTATCAGGTGATGAGGTCCGGATATGCTTTCCTGTAGGGTGATTTTTTCTGCGGGGTGATATTTCATATCAAGGTGATGTGAAATATCGGGGTGATATTTTGAATATCGGAGGATGTGTGCAGGGAGAGCCGTCGGCATGACTTTGGTCATCGGTGTGTTAGGAATGTGTCGCTCTGATATGTTGGGTCCTCCCGATGAAGGATGTTCATCGGCAAGATATGTGATGTCGGGAGGACAAGCAAGTGGTTTGCCGATGAGGAGGGTCTGGCTAATGGAAGATGATGAGGTTTATATTGGTGTCGTCAGAAGCAAAAGCACCGACATCATATATGCTCGTGGCCCAGTATATAAAGTGTTGAGGAGGTCGCTGCAGGGTGCATGTGGGATAATTAGTTCCCACATAAATTTGAAATATCAGGATGATAAATCTTGGCGGGAAACGGTTGCAATGCACAATATGATGTTTTTCCCAAGGCTGCGAGTTGGTATGCCATTAATGGCTAATCTTATAGGGTATGGGCGATGGCATGGACAGATCTAGTACCCGATTGAAGTTGTACATCCACGGGCAGCGGCGCAAGGCTCGAGACCTTTCCCTGTCTCCTCTTCCACCTACTGCATTAAATGTTTGAGCGTCATTTCCTCAGAATGAACTGTATCTGGTAGACTTTTGAGTCGCCCAGTGATTAATGCCGAGTACCTGCCTTGCTGTATATAGCAAGCTGTGTTGCTCATTGGTTGGTTGTTGAAGGCCTGGGGCATTTTTGTGTAAGTAACGAAAGACAGGGCATGACCCTGGTTGTTCTATCCCATTTTGGAGTTTATGAGTTGCAACATGAATGTATTTTGCACATATGTTCAATTTCAATGTTGATTTTATATGAGAAATGCTTCATTGCATGTGTTTATCTGCTTGTCTCCATTTGCTGCATGTTATTCTCCTTCTTCTGAATCTGGTTGCTAAGGGTTTCTCAGGTTCTAGGGTATGGTTTTCTGTATCACATGTTTGATCTCTAACTTCCATTCAAGGAGTGGATTAAATTGTTTTAGGTTGAGCATGGGGAAGGTTGCATGTCAGTAGGGATATCTGTAAGTAGAGGCAGCTAAATACCCATCCTTAGGTGATGTTTGTAAGGCAAGCATCAAGTCCAACCCCTTGAAACATGAGTGAAAGTTGCAAACCATCTGTTGTATACATCTGGTTGACTCCTTGCCCAATGGATAGGCACCAGTCTACTCTTGGGTCAGTAGTTATGAGCCAAAACCCCTCGTCTTGCATCCAGGACATTATGTCCACCCATTCCATTATCCCAACCTGTTAGTTGTAGGAGTAGGATTAGGACCCCTGCATACTCTCATACCCAACCAGACACATATGTCCAAGAATGTTGCCAACCTTGTGATCTATCATGCAAATCTTGGTCCATACATGAGAGTATTATGCCTGTTGTTGTCAAGTTAGATCTTTCTATCATTGAGCTAGTCAAGGTTACATCTTTAGCTATAGGGATACCCCCCTTGGTGCTGCAAAACCAAAAGTGAAGGGGAGGCACTCACGCAACCTCCTGTATTAGTTGGTTGAATCTGCACGTGCATAGGAACTGGTAAACCTTGATGTTGATTCAGAAGAAAAAACCAACAAAATGGCGACTCCGCTGGGGAAGATTTGATGAAAACATAATATATTTTATCCATCCGAGTCACCAACAAAATGGCGACTATGCTAGGGACTGATTTGAAAATGTTATCCTGCAATCTCTGGTGAAGTTTGCCTTGCTCTGCTAGTGGAATGAACTCAGAAAATATCTCATGAGCTTTCAGCTATTTGAAATTTTATCCTCTGGAGAGGTGGCGACTCTGCAAAAAAGATCTGAATGCACATGAAAGATAGATGTATGTGATGTGACAAAGATGTTCATATTTCTGCATCTGGATGAGAAAAGGTTCTTAGCTTCTTCCCCTATATTTGTTGTTCTACTGCATAAGTTAGATGCAAGGGGGAAGCCTTAGGTCTTAGGCAGACAAAGGATGTCTAAGAGAGATTTATATGAATCCAAATATGTATTATCCCATACTCAGTCAAGAAGGGGGTGATATGTTGAATAAAAGAATAGAGAAGATAAAAAATAGGTTGATATTCTTAGAGGCTCGGCAGGCCCAATTAAATAGCAGTAACCCTGTTATGTCTGCCAGTCAGAAGGCTAAACCTCTTTTCAGCCCTTTTGATCCTTTGTGTGACCAACTAGATTTGTCATGGGTTGATCATCAAGTTGAGGTGTCTGGTTCTGAAGATAATGAAAATGTATGTTCTGCTACCCATGAACTAGTGGTATACCATGATGAAGTTGAAACACCTGGATCACCCATTTATGACACATGTGACGATGATGATCTGTCTGAGTATGGTGAAGATTTGAGCCTTGTTGTTGATTTGGATTCTGTTTCTCATCCTGATGGAAGAGAGGCCAACATACATCATGAAGGGTATGGTAGAGAGGTGCCAGAGCCTGATCTTTTCCAGTTTGGTGCTGCTGCTGATTGTGTGCATGATGTGCACAATTGTGAATTTGAAAGCTTTTCTTTTGATAGGCCAGCTGATGAAATGAGCCCTGATCTTCCTAGCTATGTGGTGGACTCTGAGTGTTTCCTATTTTCAGTCCAGCTAGGAGATCATTCTGCAATGCATATCGCTGATGTAGATGATAAGTGCTATATGCCATATGAGTATGCATTGTTTGATAAATCTAATACCCACATGTCACATGATGCTGAAGGTTGTTTGCACAGGGCTGACAGTGACAAGCCAAATCAAAGGGTTGAATATGCAGATGACAAGGTTTGTTTGTGGGTAGGTCATGACAGTATCTCCAGGCTTGATCTAGTGCATGTAGATGAAAACAAGATATTTGACAAAGGGAGATACATGTATTTCTTTTCTTGGTGGCCTTAGGCCATCAAGTGTGTTTGGTGATGCAGGTCAGTGCAGTATTTGACTCTGTGCTCAATGGATAAGGGACTGGTCTGCATCCCAGAGATCTACGGTTCTCGCCATGCCTGCAGGAGGCATGCGTCCCCAGATAGAGCCTGTGTTGGTGCTTAAATATGTATATGCAAGCACCTTCCCAAAAAATCCAAAAGTTCTAAGTCTTTGGGCCTCCTCAGCATTTTTCAACTTCAACATCATTTTTTCTTCCGAGGAGGTCATCATCATCATATTTTTTGGTTATCACCCTAATGTTGCTTGTGAGGGTCATCATATTTTCTGCCTGCATGATCTTTTGCTGGCGTGATATTTTAACATGGGGTGATCTTAGTTAAGATCATCCTGATGATGTTGCTGCAAGGTTCTAAGTGTGACCCGATGTTCATCGGGGTCATCATATTTGAATATCGGGTGATCTTGGTTAATATCACCTCGATGTTATTTTATCACTTCATGTTTTCTCTATCGCCCGATGCTGCTGACGTCATTCTTTTATCAGGGTGATATTTGCCCATCTGCATCATCTTTTTCTTGAAAGGGGGTGATATTCTGAATATCAGGTGATATCTCGAATATCACCCTGGTGCCAATATATGAATGTGGTGGTGACGTCATCAAGGTCCGAGGGGATCATATTTCTAGCAGCGGTCATCTTAGAAAGATCCCCCTGATATTGCAGATATGATGCTGATGTCATTAGGATTTTTATGGACATATAGGATGTTCATCGGCGAGACATTTGGTATCAGCTAAGCAGGAGGATCTTCCTCCGATGCATCAGGTTATGCCGATGAAGGCGATTATCATGCGGGTGATATTGCAATATGTTGCTGACGTCAGGGTGATATTTTTATCAGGTGATGAGGTTTGGATATGCTTTCCCGCAGGGTGATTTTTTTTGTGGGGTGATATTTCATATCAGGGTGATGTGAAATATCGGGGTGATATTTTGCATATCGGAGGATGTGTGCAGGGAGAGTTGTCAGCATGACTTTGGTCATCGGCATGTTAGGAATGTGTCGCTCCGATATGTTGGGTCCTCCCGATGAAGGATGTTCATCGGCAAGATATGTGATGTCGGGAGGACAAGCAAGTGGTTTGCTAATGAGGAGGGTCTGGCCGATGGAAGATGATGAGGTTTATACTAGTGTCGTCAAGAGCAAAAGCACCGACATCATATATGCTCATGGCCCAGTATATAAAGTGTTGAGGAGGTCGCCGTGGGGTGCATGTGGGATAATTAGTTCCCACATAAATTTGAAATATTAGGATGATAAATCTTGGCGGGAAAAGGTTGCGATGCACAATATGATGTTTTTCCCAAGGCCGCGAGTTGGTATGCCATTAATGGCGGATCTTACAGGGTATGGGCGATGGCGCGGACGGATCTAGTACTCGATTGAAGTTGTACATCCACGGGCGGTGGCGCAAGGCTCAAGACCTTTCCCTGTCTCCTCTTCCACCTACTGCATTGAATGTTTGAGCGCCATTTCCTCAGAATGAACTATATCTGGCAAACTTTTGAGTCACCCAGTGATTAATGCTGAGTACCTGCCTTGTTATATATAGCAAGTTGTGTTGCTCATTGGTTGGTTGTTGAAGGCCTGGGGCATTTTTGTGTAAATAACGAAAGACAGGGCATGACCCTGGTTGTTCTATCCCATTTTGGAGTTTATGATTTGCAACATGAATGTATTTTGCACATATGTTCAATTTCAATGTTGATTTTATATGAGAAATGCTTCATTGCATGTGTTTATCTGCTTGTCTCCATTTGCTGCATGTTATTCTCCTTCTTCTGAATTTGGTTGCTAAGGGTTTCTCAGGTTCTAGGGTATGGTTTTCTGTATCACATGTTTGATCTCTAACTTCCATTCAAGGAGTGGATTAAATTGTTTTAGGTTGAGCATGGGGAAGGTTGCATGTCAACAGGGATATCTGTAAGTAGAGGCAGCTAAATACCCATCCTTGGGTGATGTTTGTAAGGCAAGCATCAAGTCCAACCCCTTGAAACTTGAGTGAAAGTTGCAAACCATCTGTTGTATACATCTGGTTGACTCCTTGCCTAATGGATAGGCACCAGTCTGCTCCTGGGTCAGTAGTTATGAGCCAAAACCCCTCATCTTGCATCCAGGACATTATGTCCACCCATTCCATTATCCCAAACTGTTAGTTGTAGGAGTAGGATTAGGACCCCTGCATACTCTCATACCCAACCAGACACATATGTCCAAGAATGTTGCCAACCTTGTGATCTATCATGCAGATCTTGGTCCATACATGAAATTGAGCTAGTCAAGGTTACATCTTTAGCTATAGGGATACCCCCTTGGTGCGGCAGAACCAGAAGTGAAGGGGAAGATCTCACGCAACCTCCTATATTAGTTGGCTGAATCTGCACGTGCATAGGAACTGGCAAACCCTGATGTTGATTCAGAAGAAACACCAATAGGCATAACTAGGCATTGAAACATTTTGGAATGACAATATGTTCTACATGTTTACCTTTTGCAAGACAATGCATATGCATTTACTATTTCACATGGCATGACTATATAATGTTGTCAATGTGAATTAGGAGAGTGTCATGATCACTCCAGTATGTTTCTAATCTTTGAATCCTAGTTGTATGTGCATAATTGTTTGTCCACACATGATCAATAATGCCCTGTGACAAAGGCTCTATTTTTTCAAGTAACAAGTGCAAGTTGTGTATCTACATGTGCTCATTAAGTATTTCTATTTTTTTTTAGTGTGTGGACATGTCCATGTTGAAATCACCTACAATGTAGATAGGGCTTTGTTTACAAGCATTTGTCATTACTTCACTAACAATTGTTAGGATATTTGTAAGTGTTGCTGCTGGTCTAGAATAGATATTACAAATATAAAGTGTTTGTCCAGTTACAGTTAACAAGAGTAATATTACTTCAACATTTTCAAATGTTAATGGTATTGCATTTGAGACTTTAATGTGTTTTCTAGTACAGGTCATTACGCCATGTATATGGTATGCTGCAAAGCAATTGAAGTCTAGCAATGAGTTGTCTTCCATTGTTGTTTTCAAATATGTCTCTTGTAGACAAATAATGTTAGATGACATTAAATCCTTGTCGTGTAAGATGTCATGTAAATGGGGTTGGAAATGATGAGTGTTTAATGTAGATATGGTAATAAATGATGTGTCACTCTCACAATGTATGTTGTTTTGAAGAGTCCATTTCGCAGTTGTTTCAAGCCGTGTCATTTCTTCTATGATTGATGGTTTCACCTTAAAGTTTTTTGCTATTAGAGGGCTTAACAAATATAATGTTTCAATGCTTGATGTGCGAGAAAGAGTTGTGTATGTTAACCCATGTTGCACAACACCTGAGGGGTCAAATGCAAGGCCCTACATTGTGAGTCCTTGTGATCTATGTATTGTTCGAGCACATGCTAGTTGCACTGAGAACTGTTTTCTAATAGTCATTTTTCCTTTTGTGCTTAGTCTTTTGATCAGTTTTGCAACTCGAAGAATTGGCACCCATCCATTATCAATGTAAGTTTGGTTCAAGTTGGCTAGTTATGTAATCTGGCATTTTCCAACGCGACGGTCATTGAATTCAATCCATATGATGTCCATGTTAGTAGTCTGTATATATGCTTTGAATATTCTATCTGATCTATTGACAAGGCCATCCTGTGTATCATAGTTTCCACCATATATCTCAACTGATATGTTTGTTTTTAACATTATTTGATCTGTGAGACTTGCAGTGTGTTTGTATAATTGTTGTACATTGATAGAGTTGTCATCTTCATCAATTGCATTGATTGTAATTAGTTGGCCAGGTAGGGCAAATAATATTTTTTGGTTGTGTGCATTGACATCCTTTCTCTTGTAAAAAAGAAATGGGAATGTTGGGTCTGTAGGTGGAGAGCATAAGCATTTGCTATTCAAGTATGCTATGTCATTATCTGTTTGAGAAGCTGTACGTATTCTGTTAAGTATAGAGATAAAGACCTAGTCTTTTTGCCTCATTGTTGTTTGTAAATTATAGCATTTGATGTTTTGTTTCCAGAAATTGTATGGTACTAGCTTAGTATCTGTTTTTGGATTTTGAAACACTGGGCAATCATGTATAGGCTTTGCTTGGTAGAGATCACCACAAAAAATAACGTCTAAACCACCAAAAGGTTTAGTAGGTGTTTGCATTATTTCACGCAATCTCCTATCTATGTAGTGTAATAATATTGTTCCAACTAATGAGATCTCATCTACTAGGACAACACACAATTATTGATATTCTTTTGTCAATGAATCAAATTTGTCAAAGCTCAATGGAATAGGAATGGATTTGTTGAATGGTATAAGGAGTGCAGAGTGCAAGGTTGTGCCTCCTATATTGTAAGCTGCTTTGCCTGTGTATGCAAGTAACAAGCCTTTTATCTTGTCTGGGTCACTATCAATTGAGTTATTGTATATACGAAGGAGGCCTTGATATATAGCTTTAGCAGTGAATTTTTTTCCTATGCCAGCGCCTCCTGTTAAGAACAAATGCAATGGTTCAAGTGTCTTTTGTTGTTTTTTCATCAATATGTCTTTCACTATGGCTTGTTGCTCATTGTTTAACATTCTTCGAAGATTGTAATATTCTATGTTGTCGAGTAAGTGTGGATGTTTACCTATCTCAAATGGTCTTGTCAATTGTTTGTTGTAGCTATTGAGTTTTATTGCCTCTAAATCTAATTGCAAATTGTATTGTTCATTGTGTGTGCTACTTAGGTTTTCCACATTGTTTCCATCTTGAGAGTTTTTATTTTGAACATTGACATCATTAATAGCATCGTCCATATCGCCCCACAATTGGTTTACATTTTAGGTATACTTTGCTTAGTTAAGTTGTACTATTTTCTGATTGCTAGGAAAAGCATCTTGCCATGTTGTGAAGCCTTGTTTCAAGATGTTTTCATCCAAATCAAATGGAACATATAGTAAAAGTTGCTCTTTGTAATAGTTCTCGATGTCAACATGTTTATTGTATTTGATAAATCTGATAATTTGTGGTCTAGTTCTTTGCCTTAATTTTCCTTTTGCTATTGTGTATTTCGAGACAAAATCTGCTAGACAAACATTGGACAATGATTCAGGTCGTGCAATATAATGGTCAATTAAGGTTTTACAAGCAACATTTTGTGATTCATCTGGTTCATTGTCTAGTTGTTTGGAAGTCTTCAAAACAAATGTGCGATTGTCAGTAGCAGATGTGTCTATGAATCTGCATTTTCTTGAACTACGCTTAAGAGGAAGTGAAAGTAGAATGTGCACAGCTTGTTGAGTAGACATTTGTTGTAGGTTTAGCAATGCATTGCCAAGCTTCGTTATCATATTTACTGCATCAATGTTATGTTCTTTGTGGTTTGTGCGTATCTTGTTAAATGCATTTGTTATTGAGTTATTACTTTTTGTCATGTACGAGCTACAATACATTGCTGCAGCATATGCATTAAGGACAAATTGTGCATCTGTATTTGCTTGCCATAGATGTGGAATGTTTTTTGCAAATGTATTGTTCCATATGTGAGTTGGCTTCCTTCTTAAGAACATTGTTGGCCTAAGCAATGTAGACTGTATCGCTAATATGTATTCATTTTCAGTCATGCCTATGTTCACTAGGAAATCTTCAAAGGTTACAAAACAATCATAGTTTGAATATTCTAAGCCGGACTTGAGTTTTTCGACATGACACATATTGCTTTTGTTTTTGTCCATGCATGGTTCAAGTATTGTTGTTTCTTTCATTAGTGGTTGTGGGAAACAAAAGCGACATTTTCCCCATTTTGTCTTTCTGCATTGTCTCGTATGGTGATGTATATGTACTTTAGCTATTTCTTCATGCAATTGTTTTGTGTTGCAAGTTACATATCTGTCCACAAAATGTTCGATGGTAGTATTATTGTTTTTTCCATATATTGGTGCATCTTTAATCCACAGCATGAAATGATCATGTTCATTTCCTTGATTCTGAAACTCGGTAACTGAAAAATAGTCTAGTACCTTTTCGAGGAATGTTTCATCTGAACATATTAATTGTTTCATAGCATTGATTATGTTGGTTATTTTTTTTGAATCGGCAGAGGGTTTGCTAGCTCCAATGCACAGGCTGATTCGGCCAATAGATACGGGAGGTTGCGTGAGCGGCCTCCCCTTCACTTCTGGTTCTGCTGCACCAAGGGGGGTATCCCTATTTGATAAAGATGTAACAATTACTCTCCAAATGACATAAAGATTTAGCTTTGTGATAACAGGCAGAATACTCTCATTTTAGGACCAAGATTTGTGTGATAAATCACAAGGTTGGCAATGTTCTTGGACATATTGGTCTGGTAAGGTATGAGAGTATGCAGGGGGTTCCTAATCCTACTCCTACAACTAACAGGTTGGAAATATGGAATGGTTTGAGTTTGATGGTTTGAATGCAAGACAGGGGTTTTGGATCATAACTACTGATCCAGAAGTAGATCGGTGCCTATCTCAGGGCGAGGAGTCAACTAGACATATACATGAGGATGGCTTGCAATTGGCATTCAAATTTCAAGGGGTTAGGACTGGTGTTTGCCTTACAAACATCACCCAAGGATGAGTATTTAACTCTCTCTACTTACAAATATCCCAGTTGACATACAATCTTCTCCACACTCTAACCTAAAACAATTTAATCCACTCCTTGAATGGAAGTTACAAATTAAGCATGTGGTACAACAAAACTATACCCTAGAATCTGAGAAACCCTTAGCAACCAGATTCAGAAGAAGAAAATGTATACAACAAGTGGAGACAGACATATAAACACATGCAATAACGCATTTTTCATATACAATGACAAGAAACTAAATATATGTGCAAGATACATCACAGATGCAATACATAAACTCCACAGAGATACACAAGAAATGCTCTATATTTCATTATTTTTCCCCCAAAATTGCCCAAGTCTTCAACCACCACACTGAGTAACACAGTTTGTCTTTTATACCAAGACTGTAAACTCAACAAAATTAATTACAAGGCAAGTCAAAATTTCTGCCAGATACAATGCATGAGAAATGGTGCCCAAACAATTAATGCTGCAGAGAGGAAGAGAAGGAGAAGTAGGTGGGACTCGGGATCTAAGCCGCTGCTCCAAGATTTTCTTCATCAATTCAGGTGGTTGACCTGTCAACACGATCCATACTTCCCTACACAATCTGCCATTAAAGCTTCAGCTACCCGTAGCCTCTAAAGACGCAACAACAGCGTGTCCATGGATTTTTCCTACTAAAAACAATGCCTACGGATGCAAAGAAAACCCACGCTGCAACTTTAAAACTTGGCCATCAACCTGTCTCCCAATCGTTGAGATCTAACAACTCAAAAACTTGCAGAAAAGCCAAGAGCCAATGATATCGCGCCACGTAGGCGGCTTTTTCCTCTATCGCTGACTTTTCCATTCACTATTTTGCCATTTTTGCCCTTTGTATATGCATGTTTGAATGCATATACAATCGCTACTGTTCACTTTGCATGTCGCGAGCCTTTGTATAATTTTCAATGTACATTCCCATGCACATACAAACAAGGAATCTTCACCAGAATATTCCTGCAACGTATCTAACCATTGTATGTGCGCCCAAATGTATATTGCATATACATTCCACCTTGTATATCCACGGGCCCCACCACATGCATCTCTACCTCGCCACTGTAGCAAATGTATATTTGCACCTCCTTTTTATATTTTGCTTTGTATATGACCCGATATACAAAGCGGGAATATTCTCAAGAATCTACGAAAGATTCCCCCTTTGTATATACACCTTTTAGAGCTTGATATACATTCAGAAATGCATCTAAACTCAAATTTTCAAAGGGCGATAGAGTTTTCTGACCCGCCAATGCACATTTTGACTTGTATGTATATACAAACACCTTTGTATATACAAAGACACTTGCACCTTAACTGATTTTTTGCATTTTTTCAACTGTAGAGGCCGAAAGTGTTAGAATTTTTTGGACTTTTGGGAAGGGGCCTGGATTAAAACCCTAAACATAAATGATTACTAACATAGGCTCCGTCTGGGGATGCATGCCTCTTGTAGGCATGGCGAGAACCTCAGATCTCTAGGATGCAGACCAGTCCTTATCCATTGGGCACAGAGTCGATCATTGCACCAACCTGCATCACAAAACACATTTCTTAAAATAAACTTGGTGGCCCGAGGCCACCAAAATGGAAAAACCAGAATTTTCCTTTGTCAAACACTTGATTATGTTTTGATTTCTTCAAATGAAGCCTAAAAGCATTCAACCAGTTGCAACACCCAGCATTACAATTGTTTGTGCTACTGCCCATTTTTTTTTCAACAAGTCTACAACAAAATTCATAAGCATTTACCATTCTCAGCAGTAGACTATCATCATCATATGAGTCACTGATGTTGCTTGGGAAAATAACAGACTCATATGAAACAAATGAATCCATATCAGAATTTTGCCATTCTTCAAAAAATAAAAGCTCCTCTGTATCAAACATGCAATATTCAGGCACAAGCAACATCTCATAATCAAATTTATCTTTATAAGTATACAGATATTCATCATCATTGTGCTCAGCAATTCTATCATTTATGTCCACCTGGAATGTCTCAAAAGAAGGCAGAAATATTTCAGAATGCAGCCCTATGTCAAAACCCTCATAGTTACCCCTGCAACCAACACTATCCCCAACTGTATGAGCACACACATCTACAATCTATCCATTCACCTCTAAATAGTGACCATATTTTTTCTCTTCACCGATGCACTGATAATCAACAGCAGAAGTTTCAACCTTTGCATTGTGAAGATGGTCAGAATCTTCAAGGAAACACTCATATTCAGCATCCATATATATTTCATCATCTGAAAGGCTCACATACGCATCTGAATGTTGACAATCACTAATACATTCACTGTTGTCCCTTGAAACAACATCCTCGTCATTTAGAGTGAAGCTCTGCATATCCACCTCGTATAAAAATTCAGGAATATCTGGGATATGCCTATCACTGCAAGGCACAACTTCATGTATATTTTTTGTTTTATCACTTGAAAGGCATTTTGTGTCTGTAGGCTCCTCATCTAGAGGCTGATAACAGTCTTTGTTTTTATCATTATATGATATGCTTACATTTTCTACAACATTTTCTTTATGCATCTCATCATGGCTGTACACATTATTCTGAAATATATTTCCCTCTGCAAAATCATCCTTTAATGAACATTGTGGAAAAGCAGAAATACATTCACTTTGATAACTGTTTTGACAACATGCAGCCATGAAACCTACTGGCATTCTATATTTCTCATTGTTTTCAATATCCATAGCAAATTGGTAAGCCTGGTGAAGTGTGACTGGTTCTTTATCTCTCAATAAATAACTCACTTCTTCATCAAATGCAGCGAAATAAATTGCTAAGCACAATGCATTATTTGGTCTCATATATTCAGGGATCTGCTTGAGCAACTTAATAAATCTAAGATTAAAGGTTGGAACTAGTTCCTCATCTTCCTTTTGAATATTCATGAAATGTATGATCAATGAGGCCAAATCAAACCTTTCACCAAACTGCCTTAGGAATGCAACTTCTAAATCTACCCATGAAGAAACTGAACATACAGGAAGGTCTGAAAACCAGACCCTAGCATCATCTTCTAATGACTGAACAAAGAGTCTCATCACTACATCTTCATCCTCTACCTCATAATCTTCTATTAAATTACAAAATTTTTGTAGCTATTTGTTTGCCGATTCAGAATCTGATCCACTATACTTTGGCAAACATTTTCTAATTTTATTTGGAACAACATTTGGGTAACCACATATTCCTTTAAAATTTATGGCTTTATATCTTTGAATAAAAAATGGTTTCCTTTGAGAACACAACTAGAATTGCTGTTCTAAACTCATCATTTTTAAAAGATGGAATACCTGAAAATATGTTGCAGCATGATAGGTTCAATCAACAAAGTCGCCACCTCTCACAGAGAGGACAATATATCAACAAGGCCATTTTGTTTTCTGGATTCACCACGCCAGCAGAGCACCACATGGTCATTTTTGGATCTTGCTGCAACGAATTCACTTTTCAAATAATTTGACTCTTTCTCTCCCTAGTAGAGTCACCAATTCTGTTGGTGACTTGGATGGGCACAAATAAATTCTATTTTCATCAACTCTTCCCCAGTAGAGTTGCCAATTCTGTTGGTGACTCGGATGGGCAAAACCTCACCAGAGATTGCAGGATAACACTTTCACATTCGATCCCCAGCGGAGTCACCATTTCTGTTGGTGACTCGGATGGGCACACAACTACTATTCTTTTTTCATTAACTCCCCAGTAGAGTCGCCATTTTGTTGGTGACTCGGATGGATAAAATATAACACTTCTTTTTTCATTAACTCCCCAGTAGAGTCACCAATTCTGTTGGTTATTTTTTCTGAATCGGCAAAGGGTTTGCCAGCTCCAATGCACAGGCTGATTCAGCCAACAGATACGGGAGGTTGCGTGAGCGGCCTCCCCTTCACTTCTGGTTTTGCTGCACCAAGGGGGGTATCCCTATTTGATAAAGATGTAGCAATTACTTTCCAAATGACATAAAGATTTAGCTTTGTGATAACAGGTAGAATACTCTCATTTTAGGACCAAGATTTGTGTGATAAATCACAAGGTTGACAACGTTCTTGGACATATTGGTCTGGTCAGGTATGAGAGTATGCAGGGGGTTCCTAATCCTACTCCTACAACTAACAAGTTGGAAATATGGAATGGTTTGAGTTTGATGGTTTGGATGCAAGACAGGGGTTTTGGATCATAACTACTGATCTAGAAGCAGACCGGTGCCTATCTTAGGGCGAGGAGTCAACTAGACATATACATGAGGATGGCTTGCAATTGGCATTCAAATTTCAAGGGGTTAGGACTGGTGTTTGCCTTACAAACTTCACCCAAGGATGAGTATTTAATTGTCTCTACTTACAAATATCCCAGTTGACATACAATCTTCTCCACACTCTAACCTAAAACAATTTAATCCACTCCTTGAATGGAAGTTATAGATTAAGCATGTGGTAAAGCAAAACTATACCCTAGAATCTAAGAAACCCTTAGCAACCAGATTCAGAAGAAGAAAATGTATACAACAAGTGGAGATAGACAGATAAACACATGCAATAACACATTTTTCATATACAATGACAAGAAACTGAATATATGTGAAAGATACATCACAGATGCAATACATAAACTCCACAGAGATACATAGGAAATGCTCTGTATTTCGTTATTTTTCCCCCAAAATTGCCCAAGTCTTCAGCCACCACAACGAGTAACACAGTTTGTCTTTTATACCAAGACTGTAAACTCAACAAAATTAATTACAAGGCAAGTCAAAATTTCCGCCAGATAAATGCATGAGAAATGGCACCCAAACAATCAATGCTGCAGAGAGGAAGAGAAGGAGAAGTATGTGGGACTTGGGATCTAAGCCGCTGCTCCAAGATTTTCTTCATCAATTTGAGTGGTTGACCTGTCAACACGACCCAGACTTCCCTACATAATCTGCCATTAAAGCTTCAGCTACCCGCAGCCTCTAAAGATGCAACAACAACGTGTCCATGGATTTTTCCTGCTCAAAACAATGCTTGCGGATGCAAAGAAAACCCACGCTGCAACTTTAAAACTTGGCCATTGACTTGTCTCCCAATCACTGAGATCTAACAGCTCAAAAACCTGCAGAAAAGCCAAGAGCCAATGATATCGCGCCACGTAGGCGGCTTTTTCCTCTATCACTGACTTTTCCATTCACTATTTTGCCATTTTCGCCCTTTGTATATGCATGTTTGAATGCATATACAATCGCTACTGTTCACTTTGCATGTCGCGAGCCTTTGTATAATTTTCAATGTACATTCCCATGCACATACAAACAAGGAATCTTCACCAGAATATTCCTGCAACATATCTAACCATTATATGTGCACCCGAATGTATATTGCATATACATTCTACCTTGTATATCCACGGGCCCCACCACATGCATCTCTACCTCGCCACTGTAGCAAATGTATATTTGCACCTCCTTTTATATTTTGCTTTGTATATGACCCAATATACAAAGCGGGAATATTCCCAAGAATCTGCGAAAGATTCCCCCTTTGTATATACACCTTTTAAAGCCCAATATACATTCAAAAATGCATCTAAACTCAAAATTTTGAAGGGCGATAGAGTTTTCTGACCCGCCAATGCACATTTTGACCTATATGTATATACAAACACCTTTGTATATACAAAGACACTTGCACCTTAACTAATTTTTTGCATTTTTTCAACTGCAGAGGCCGGAAGTGTTGAAATTTTTTGGACTTTTGGGAAGGGGCCTGGCTTAAAACCCTAAACATAAATGATTACTAATAGATTCTATGTTTATAATACCGAGTACAAGTGGTTGGATCCTTTTTTATCAAAGAGAAAATGTCAATGTTAGTAAATAGTTCAAGTTGGCTTTGTTTTGACTTGCTTTCATGTGAAATGTACAATTCTTTCAATGTTTTTGTTAGTGGGTCCCAATTTTGCTCTGCACTAGTGAATGTTACAAAAAATGTTGGTGGTCCTAATTGTCGTATCATTGCAAAAATATTTTTCTTGAGATGTTGCAAATAGTCTGGTGAGTTTCTTATTTTTTTGAAGTCTGCATATCCAATATCATATTGCAATATTTTTTCAAGGTTTGGTTTGTACTTGACATCTTTTGCTAGCAATGTTCTGCCTTTTAGTTTCCCTTTGCGAATTCTTATCCATATGGTAGAGAAAACTTGGCCAATTAGTATTTTGATGGTTTTGAAAAATAAGTTGGTGGTATGATAAGCAAACGTTCGATTTGAGTTTTGTAGTTCCCATCATGCAATTTTTTGGTATGAAAATCATTTTGTAATTTTGTCATCACGTGGTTATCCAAAAAATAGTGTGGGAAAGCTCATTTTTTCTGCATATCTGATGCAGAGCATCTAGGACAGTAGGATAGCAATCTTCAAGACTTCATTGACAAGTCTCTCTCAAGGCTCATTTGTTTCACAACTTCTCATGATGTAGAACTTCCACAACACTTTGTATGTTCATAATATGAAGGGAGTAGACTTCCAAACACCTATCTCAGGGTGCCTAACTCCAATCAAGACTCATCTAACCCAATGTGTAGGGTCTGCAGGACAGCAGTCACAACTATGCTTTCTTGAGACAGTCATAACAAGACTTGACAGTCATAATATCCTTCATATGGTGGCCTCTATCAAGACACCCTCAACCTCATACAACAAACCAAGTCATTAACTTGCCAAAAATCTAACATCTTCCTTAACAAACCAAAAATATGCCAAACATACCTAGCTTCTTCCTCAGTGGCTGTCTCTAATGAAGACTGTCAAAAATAGCAATCAACAAACAAAGAGGATTGATTCCTCAAAGAATCTTTCCATATCCCTTATCATAGGATCATTGCTAGATCCAAGGGCATCTTGCATCATTGGCATCTCACCACATCTCCACTCCTTCACTCACCAACATTCATCTTCCTCAGTCACTTATTACCTATTGCTGCTATCCTCTTCCAACTTCCCAATACAAGACTCTTGATGGGCCATTTACATGGCAATTTCCACATTACACCATTCTCCTGCCTCATAGCCTCTACAAGACATTGAAACAACTAAAATACACTCCATCCCACTTATCAAAAACAAAAAATATCAGTGGGATGAGGGTGAATCCATCGTTCTACTCAAGAGGAGCCCTAAATCAGGGTTTTGGGCAGTCAATGGAAAACTAGTGATTTCTTCCTCCTACCTTACTGTCAAAACCTCAAAATAGATTCAAATCAAAGGTGTTTCAGACCTCTAACCATCCAATGCATACATGGGTTATGGAAAATCCATACAGGTACGGAATTCTCAAGAAAACAGTGATCTCTGACTTGTAACAGCAGGGTTTAGGGCAGTCAGAGCATAATAGAGATTTCACAACCAAGATTGATGTCAGGAGCCCAAACAAGAATCAACACAAAGCTAATTCAATCTCTCAACCTCCCAATGCATTCATGTGCCATAACATTTCTGTACAAGCACGGGTATGGACTAGAAAAGATAGTAAAAACACAGAAAAAGTAGCAAAAGGCAGAAAAATAGTGTCTTTTTATATTTCTTTCAATTCCTCCCCATCTCTCTTACATTGAAAACATTCCTTGGCTTAAAACAAACCTCTTACAAAGCATGGAGTGAAGTGGGTCGATGCAACTGCCCAACCATCGGGCTTTTCTCTTGATTTGTAACTGCAGCTTTAAAGACTATTTTAGAAACTGACTTCTCTTGCCCTGTATTTCTAGTTTTTATGGTTTAAATGCTTTTTTTGACAATTGGTTAACCTTTGGTAAGGTTCCTAACATGCCTCCTAACCTTAGATATTCCTTTAAAGGCTTACAAACACTAAAATTTAATTGACTCCTCTTACAAACATTAAAACATAAATGACTTCCTATGACTACCTACTTGACACAAGACTGTCCTCTTGAGGACTACAACATGGAAAAGATTCATTTTGACATTTGGACATAGTCCAACCACAAGCATGGCTTTCAAGCCTTATACAACATGTAAATGGTCTCAAAGACCTTATTTAAACAAAACAACCTCCTTGAAAATCAAGTAAAATCTCGACATCTTGGTGCTCCTGCACCAATATCTATCTTGAAAGATTCCTAGAGGTTGTTTTCCTTCTGTTGGTGCAATTTCTATGATTTTATCTTGAATAGAATGTATAGTTCTTGATTCGGTAAATCCATGTATCAAGGTGTCTGCTTCAATTTCGATGGCATCGTCATTGTCACTTTCACTTGATGAAGAGTCAATACTTGGCATCTGTTCTTGTAAAGGATATAAATGTTCATGCCAATTTGTGTTCAATTTAACATTTTGCATTTTGTATAACATTGTTTGACACAACTCATTTAAAGCATTTATAATAGCATTTGGTTGCACTCTTCCTTTTTGGTATGCATTTGTATATTGTAAATGCCTCTTCAATGCAATAGCAATTGTGCATGTTTCGTTGGTCGATCGTGGCAACACTGTTTGTATAATGTCCATGTATGTTGGAACATTGATAATAGTTCCATTTAGTCCAATTTGGGATCTCTTATGTCCTAGTTGCCAAATTTGTGCAAATGCAATTCGAAGGGACACCAACCTTTCCTCAAGTTCTAAAAGTGTACTTGTGTATTGTAATGGCTTGTTTGTTTTGATCTGTTCTGGTGTTGCGTATGCTGGTTTTTTCTTTTGTTACAATTGTTGGTTACAAAACTTGCATATCTTGTTTCCAAACAATTCTTGTTTCTCTAACAATAGCAGCTGATATGTTTCTATTGCTTTTTGTGTAAAATTTGTTATGTTTTTCTTAAAACACAATTGCTGACAAATTGCACACACATGTTTAGGGGTGTCTTGTACTTTTGTCATGTATGTTTCTATTGGAGTCTTTGTTCTTTTTGTTGATTTGTGTATGCCATGAATTATAGTTTTCTTACGTATGGTTTGTTTTATTTTACGAAGTGATTTGTGGGCAATTCCCTTCAAGACATTTGTGGATTGTTTAGAGCTGCTAATCTGTACATGTTCAGTGCTTCAAATGGATTGTTTCAATTTGTGGATACTAATTCTTTGTTGTTCTTTAATCAGTGCCATTCCTTGTGATTGTTCACTATTAATGTGATTTGGTAATATAATGTCCACTCCACATGGTCTATAGTGTGTATGCATGTCATTCACCTTGCAAGATACAATACTGTATATCTTTGTTGGCTCTAGGCATTTGCAATATTCTTTCATAGGCATGTCACTATTTTCTAGCCAAACTTTTATTTTATTTGCAAAATGTAAGATAGCCACTCAAAACAGAAATCATGTCCTTCAATTCTGCTCTTTTCATATGGCTCTGCAACTTTTGCAATAAATGTTTCCCAACTTGTCACCCCACAACTGATAATCAAGTCAGATTTGAGACATGTTACAAGGCAAGCCATTGCTACTTTGTCTTGGGATAGGATTGCATTGCAAAAGGACTGAGCCATGTATCGTCTAAGACATTGGCTATCAAATTCATTGTTTGTGAGAATAGCAATACTATTAAAAAGGCTGTCACCACAATCTGATATAGACAATGCATTTTTACATAATCTAGACATTGAAGCTATTGACTTATCTTCCACAACATACTATTTTGAATTACAAATTGTTTTAGAGTGTTTAGGTTGGTGAATTTGTGGTTCAAATGCCCTTTTTTTTTTGGATACAAGTGGCTCAAAATGTCCATGAATAGGATTCTGATCATGGAACAAGATAGAATACATAGTACTTTGTGAACTGTCATTGAAATGCAAGTACTTTGCTCTCCTTGTTAAAGACCAGATACATATTTGAATGTCTAGCCACTTGGCTAGCCACTTAATACAAAATATGTCCCCCCAAAGGCCATATTCATTACAGTTTGGCTTTGGGACTACAGACAGTCGCATACGTCTTAAATATGTATTAACATCACTCACTCCATGCAATTCATACAATGTCTGGGGGTCTAGCTCATATCTGTAAGAAGATAAAGCTTCAGGTTCACTCTTTGCTAGACAATTTAGGAAGTGGTCGATGGTTCCATTGCGTAGTTCTATGGAAGTGTAGCGCATATGCAACAATAGTTGCAAAGAGTCAAAAAGACAGTCACCTATGTTGTATAGGAATTGACTTATTCTGAACATGCTATTGTTTTCCAATACTATGTCAATTGTCTCATCCACATGTCTGTTCAATGACTCATAGTTTTCTACATCTATGATATTGTGTAATGATTCTGTTGAATCAATCTTTCTTTTCATTTTGTTTATAGACAATGCATTTTTACATAATCTAGACATTGAAGCTATTGACTTATCTTCCACAACATACTGTTTTGAATTACAAATTGTTTTAGAGTGTTTAGGTTGGTGAATTTGTGGTTCAAATGCCCTTTTTTTTGGATACAAGTGGCTCAAAATGTCCATGAATATGATTCTGATCATGGAACAAGATAGAATACATAGTACTTTGTGAACTGTCATTGAAATGCAAGTACTTTGCTCTCCTTGTTAAAGACCAAATACATATTTGAATGTCTAGCCACTTGGCTAGCCACTTAATACAAAATATGTCGCCCCAAAGGCCATATTCATTACAATTTGGCTTTGGGACTGCAGACAGTCGCATACGTCTTAAATATGTATTAACATCACTCACTCCATGCAATTCATACAATGTCTGGGGGTTTAGCTCATATCTGTAAGAAGATAAAGCTTCAGGGTCACTCTTTGCTAGACAATTTAGGAAGTGGTCGATGGTTCCATTGTGTAGTTTTATGGAAGAGTAGCACATATGCAACAATAGTTGCAAAGAGTCAAAAAGACAGTCACCTATGTTGTATAGGAATTGGCTTATTCTAAACATGCTATTGTTTTCCAGTACTATGTCAATTGTCTCATCCACATGTCTATTCAATGACTCATAGTTTTCTACATCTATGATATTGTGTAATGATTCTATTGAATCAATCTTTCTTTTCATTTTGTTCATAGTACAACAACAAGCTAGGGACGCAAAAGTACAAACTAGGTAAGATCTTACTTGATTGTCAACACTGTTGAAGACTATTTCCAATGTACAACTGCTGCAAATGGAAAACAAAAAATCATATAATTAGTCCCAGACACTACAAATCTCCAAAAACTAATAGCAAAACTTATCATATAATCACACTTATTGTGCAGTTCATATTCCATGGTACATGTCCTATGCAAATATACAATTAGTGACATAATTAAATGCATTGCTACCTAAACAATACAAGCTACCAAGAATAAGATTGTGGATATAATATTCTTTTAGCATTTGTTCAAACCTTTTACAGTTGCAATTAGACATGGTAAGAAGGAACACTTCTTGAAATCCAAATCCAATGTCAGTGCATACATGTCCATGAAAACTGAAGAGCTTATGTTTTCAAATCTTAATATTGATTCTTAATTTTTTTTTTTTTCTTAGGGTCTGTAAAATGGCATACAACCTTTTTAGACCTGGACATCTATCAATGTAAGTAAGAGGTTTTTTGTGAGATGTTATAGTTTTAACTACCCTATTAGACATGGAGGCACTTCATGAGGCTATTCAGCTCTGCTCATTGGCACGTGCTCTTTAAAGTGCTTGAAACTTTTCTCATCAGTTATATCTTTACATTCATGAGTGGGTGCTCACACCATTGTACTTCTATGCATTTGGTTGCAAGTTTTTTTCCAAATTTCTTTGAGGCATTCTGTGAAACAGTTCACATGCCTTGTCATGTAGGTGACAGTGCTTTCTTTCTAAGTACCTTATCATATGTACTCTTCTCATGTTGTCATTATGGAATTGTTGCTTCCAAAAGGAAGTTCTAGCTTTCGTTCTTGTCACAAGTTGATCAAGTTTTATTTTGCAAGTGTTAGAAGATCACAAGTTGCTGAGCACTTTGAGTTCTCATTTGGTGTTCAAGAGAAAGCTATTAAATAGAATTTGAAACATGTTAAATATGGCAAGATTGTTGGGCATTAACACTTTTCAATTTAAATGTAGTCAATGTGTTCCCTAGGATTCAAGTGATTATTTTTTAATCCCCTGTTATAGTTTTTTTATTGGGTTAATAAAGAACAGAGAATGAACAGAATAATACACACACTTGCCACTGAAAATATGCCCTATACACATGCAAATGCAAGAATCCTTTCAACAAAGCTATTAGAGCTTTGAAGTACAAGGGCAAATAATTAGAATGGAATGGATGTCAAAGAAACTAAAAGTCAAAACCTAAGGATAATATTTAAACTATCTTTCAATCCAACGAAGAGCCCAATCTGCTTTCTGTCATACAAGCAATAGTTTCAATAGCATTGAACAAATGGACCTTCTGCTTGGAGTCTATAAGAGACTATATGTTTCTACAGAGTATAATTCAAATGTCAAACCAGCCCTCGAAGCAAGACCTTACAATTTTTGTGACTTCTCCACACGTAAGTTCAAGTTACAATATTATTTGACCTGAGAAGCTCAAACAAGTGGTAGGTGGAGTTCGATTTCACTGACAAGCACTTTCCTTTGTTGTTGAATGTTTGAAATAGTTATGCTGCTTGCACTTCCCTTATAGGAATCATCATTGTTGTTATTATCACTACTCTGAGATTTGATCTGCCGAAGTGATACAACATTTTGCACCAAAATTTCAATGATTGTTATCTAGATATGAGGAATTACTAGTTTTTATGTGGAATATATATAAGTGATCAATAAGTGTATAACCAGAGTAGGAACAATTTCTGGTTGATGTTCCAAAAAGAATTGAGTAGTGTCAAAAAAAAATCTGGGTTTGTGCCCAATTGGCAATAAAACTATGTTCTGAACAGAGTGAGATGGTTACATCATCCACTGATAATTGGATAATCAAGATGTAGAGACAAAATTATGGGAATGATTTTACAATGTTTAATGATAAGAATTGTCATTGAGGCTAGATCATAACTGTAGTAGCTATAGTTGATATTTGAGAAGCCTTTGATTTGAATGCATTTAAGGATTTAGGTCTAATTGCTGACCATTTTATTGACACAGAAATGTTGAGGCCATGACAATTGACGGTACAGAAACTCATGCTAGGCGTTATAATTTTTATGTTTAAACAACAAAGGATTTAGGTCTAATTCTGACCATTTTGTTGACAGAGAACTGTTGAGGCCAACACAATTGCACTACAGAAACTCATGCTATATTTAACAAAGCCGCTACCTTAACACAACTACCCTGCCAAGACAAAATGGTTTTATCATATGATCTTGGATGGCCTTATGGGTGAATGTCATGCAAAGGAACATGTTACATGTTATGTCATTAATTGTTCATGTCTAAAGACCATCTGGACGATGCTTTACTTGCCAGAGGGGCAATGAATATAGCTGGAAGGGATGTGGAAGGTGCAAAGAGCTTTCCTCCACATAAGGAGGGGAAAAAATCATTTGTTTGCCTGACTTGCTAAAGAAAATTGAAGTTCTCCTCGCAGAGCTTAGGGAAGTGCTGCATAGTAATTTCCATTGCTTGCTCAATCAAATTGTACAGATAATGTTTTCGTATCATCCTTAATTATTTGTGTTCCACATAAAAATTACAAAGCCAAAATAAAACAGGGCATGTAATTGCCTAATCTTATAAGGTAATGATAAGCCATGGTAAAGCACATGTCAGCTTTTTTTGTGGAAAGAAAGCTAAAAACATGGAACAGTTTTGGAAACAACAGTCTTGATTGCATTATTGCTTTGCTATATTCCATATCACCTACAGTAGGTCCCTTGTCTCTTAATTTTTGTAACTAGTGATTAATGTTTTACTTCTATAGCCAATCAAAATTATGATTTGGTTTCTTCAAAATTATTTTGCAATGTCTGCTACATACAAATGGGGGAAATTTTAACTGTTTAAAAGTAAAATTCAATTTCGTCAGATTCAGATTGGCAGTGAAATAGGCAGATGCGGATTTCAAAGCGAGAGAAGGCTCTACTATTTAGGATTCAGATTGTCAGAATAGAGAATGACAATAAGGAAATATAAAAACAAAATTCTAAATGACGCGTAACCTGACAGACAAGGATCTGTGTTGTCAAGGGTTGTTTTTAATTTATTATTTGTTGGTGAATAGGTGGTCGACGTTTAGAGTGGGCTACATGGGATATGTGCGGTTCAGTATCTACCTTCTTGCCAAGCATGATGGGTGTCAAAGCAAACACCATGTTCATAGGGGTTGTCCTCCATGGCTTTCTCTGCATGCCATGGGTTGTCCTCCATAACTTGGGCTACCATTCTGGATTGGCTCTTGTCTAATTACCACCCCATGCAGTGGCTCAGCCAAAAATCATGGGTTCAGAAACCCCTTAAATCCTAGCCTCATTATCTTAAGCATTTGATCTTCCTTCTCCAAACGAGAGTGGCGTATGTTCTAGGTGGTAAAATAAGGTTGAAAATAACAGTAAGACAATAGGAGGACAGACAAATTTTGAGGAGGTGAGGGTGGAGAGGAGGGTGAAGACAGGGGAAGTTGTATTGAGATTTGTCATGGTGGCTTTGGCCATTGTTTCTGCAGAGCGTGTGGTAACTAATACACAAACTCGAAATATTTTTGCCATTGCCAAAAAGGCCAAGTTCACTGACACGAGGCCCTTCTGTAAGTTTTATATGTTATGTCCCACTTTTGCTTCTTCTGGTTTATAAATTTTGTCTCGTGTGGAATGCATGCATGGGGTATGGTTATGAAGAACAGTTCTGAGATGGGTTTATCATTATTTGGGAATCTAATGTGAGGTGAATTAACAGCAGGTTTCTTGTTGCTACCAACGAAATTGTGGCATCCTATTCCAAAATAAGTTCTAACATATTTTATAGTGTTGCACTAAACTTTGAGGTGACTAACTGATAGTATAGCAAAAGCACTTGTTTAATTGTCCCTGCCTATTAGGTAGAAACTTTGTATTTGCAACACATAACAAAGTCTTATTTTTCCAGGGATTTATGTGACACTTCGACTGTTTGGAGATTCAATAAATTGTGTTTACCATCCATTTCTTGCAAATATGAAATGTAGGGTTTTTTACTATTAAAACTCTTATGTTGTAGAATTTTTTTAAGGAGTTAGGATTTCCCAGGGAGTTTTGTAGTTCTCTTTCTAGGGAGACTGATTGGTATGTTAGGGTTTACGTTGCTTGATATCTATTATCTTTATTAGGTTTCTTTTGGTTCTATTTTAATTGGGATTTTGTTTGAATGACACAGTTTTTTCCTTATGAAACAGTCAAACAGATTCTGTACCAGATAGGGTGAGCAGCCATTAAAAATGAGGGAGAGCATTTAAGGCACTTAGACTTGAGCAATGTTTCTTCCAAAACCTGTAATTTTTGATATGTCATACTAGACTATACACAGTAATGGACTATGGTGATGCCAAGTCATGACAACCTTTTACCAGAAGTATAGGAAAATAGATAATGTAACGTAGAACTCTAATTACCATATCCCAAAATCAAATTTTGCAAAACAAAACAAAACAAAAAATGCATATAATTTGGGCCCAATTGGATTTTTTGATGAGTCGATTATGTTATTGAGAATTTACACTCAATACAAAAATTAACTTATCGGACCTATTTTGCCTCGATACAGGGTTGCAACTGAGTTGAAAAGATTATGAGGAGAATGAATTGGGCACGACATAGATATGAGGGTGTTAAATGCATATAGAACACAAACATATTGAGGGTTTTGTTGTGCTTGTTTGTCAATAGTCAGATTCCTGAGGAGTCATACTGCATTTGCTCGCTAAATGTGAAAAGCCCGTAGCCATGAAACCATGCATAAACCCCAAAATTTTAGAAAAGCTCTGAAAAGGCTATTCATTTTCAATACACCACAATAGACCAATGTAAAATAGCACAAGAAGAACTTCTAAAAAAAAAAAAAAAACAAAAGAAAACAAAAAACTACCTGCCAATTTCCCTGCTTCAACGGAGAATGTCTGCATTTCTGCTATCACTCATTTCTTTTATTATACTGCCCATTTCTGCTACCCAAAACTGTAGCATTGGACACCTCTCCACACATTACACAGGTGTCTGAAATCTAAAAAACACAGTAAATACAAACCCTAAACGTGCCAAGAAATCTGCAGACTCTTCTGACGCCCTGTACAATTCTTGCTACCCAAAACTGTAGCACTGGGCACCTCTCCATGCATTGCACAGGTGTCTAAAATCTGAAAAACACAGTAAATACAAACCCTAAACACGCCAAGAAATCTACGGACTCTTCTGACGCCCTGTACGAAGTCATTGGAATAGTAGACAGACCTTGAAATTTATGCCTTCTCTCGCCTCGTTAAACCTCCCATTGCTCTGGCACATCCTGCAACCACAACAATGCACAAACCACATTTCGCCAACTCCGCCCTGCATTAAACATAGGAGTAAACAGTGTACAAGTTCGCCACTTACACATTGGATTTTCATTTTATTAAGAAGAAAACAATACAACCATTGGCTTGAAAAAAATAGTTTAATCACCTGTTAAAAAGAGCTTTGCCGCTATAGTTCCATGGCAGGAACTAATAATAATAGCAAGCAAATCGGGCATGGAAGAAGAGACAAAGCGTAGAGTATAAAAGGGCAAATGATAGGCATCATTTGACTTTAATAAGCATAACAGAATATTACTAGCACTTGCACCCATAGGAGGTTCAAGGAATATGGCGATAGGAACAACCGACGAGTTTGGAAAATTTGTCAGGGTGAATTTTTTTATTTTTACAACGTCAGACAATTCCGAGCACTATAATGCTCACATATAAAAGACTATCGGCGAAATAGACAATAAGCGCCTAGGCAGCAAAGGTTATCATGAAGGCAGACAACAATTAATATCAAAAGACAAAGATTCATATGGCAAGAGTCACACACTTTGGGAGAGGCACCTCTTTGAAGGAATAAAGAGGGAATAAAAAAATATCGATCAAGGGGGAATAAGAAAAAGAGAAATCATATGAACATGGAGTAGACTTAAAAACAAAATAAGAGCAGAGAACATCTCAGATTGATATGCAGTATTATATCAAGACTTATATTTCTTAGTTAGGGGTAGACTTAAAGCAACAAATGATACATTTTTGAGCATAAAGAAAGAAACATGCAGAATTATCCTATTGTGAAAGGAAAAAGACATACAATAGCAAACATCTGAGATATTAGAGCATTCGATTCAGAAATAAAAAGCAACTATGATATTCACATACTATAGATTCAGATCTGTAAGTAAATATATATTCAAGGCCATTATACTTATTGTGCATAACATATAATATTGTGAACATGTCAGCTTTGAATCCATATAAATATTTCTTGTTATCTTTAATAAGACCACCCATCATAGGAGGAAAATGATAAACAGACCAGAGGCAAGTAGTCTTACCATACCCCCTAAGGCTTGTTTGGGGGCAAGTCTAATCTGCACCCTTGCCATACTCCCTAAGGCTTGTTTGGGAGCAAGTCTAATCTGCACCCTTGCCATACTCCCTAAGGCTTGTTTGGGGGCAAGTCTGATCTGCACCCTTGCCATACCCCCCTGTAAGGGCCTATATGGAGGAACTGAACATGTGGTCTGCCATGCCCCCCCTAAGGGCCTGCATGGAGGCATCATGTGCCAAGGAATGTCTTATCATCCCCACTATAATGGAGTTGAGTGAATAGATAAATGAAATATTGTCTATGAATTTGAATGTAGGGAAATCTTATCTAACACTAAATTCAAGAGGTATGTTTGTACACCTATATTTGTATGTGTTTTTTATGTTATGATTACAGATTTAGGGCACAAGAATGATGCAAATTGGAATGTAATATAAATGTAATTTCGAAACCCTAACCCTAAACTTGGGGTATTTGAATTTTTTTGGGTAAATTTAGTATTGTTCCAATAGGGGACATTACACATACATATACATATATTCTACATATGTACATACTATGTATATATATGTATTATAAGTAGATATATATCTCTATAAGTGCATATATTATTATATACATACGTGTTTATATAGATATATGTATATGTACATATATATGTAATACATACATATACATATTTATGTATATCTATATACATATTATGTCTATACATACATGTGTATATATATATTTATGTATGTATGTATATGTATATATGTATGTATACGTAAGCATATATACAATATTTATACACATTCATATATGAATATGAATATATATACACATTTATGTATATATTATATATAAACACGTGTATGTATATATAGTATACACACACACACACATATATATATTGATGTAGTCTAGCTTAGGAGCATAAATTAAAATTTCCGTAAACTAGCAGCCATACATAAATCAATTCAAATACATAAATTGGAAGCAACAACACAAACCAAAATTTATGTTCCTTCTTGTAGCTCAATATAACATGCTTATGAATTACAAATGCTTTAGGGCTAAAAAAAATAGACTTTTGTAACTTGTCCCTCTCACATACAACTCGGTTTTACCCACAAATTGATATTCTGGCATTAATTTGATCTTTTCTGCATTTTACCTTGTTGCCCTTGCTATTCACAAGATCTGTTCTCTGCCTATAGCATACTCTATCTATTTGTTGCACGACCTTTGTTGAGTTCTTCTTGTTAGATCTAGCGCACACAACTGAGAGAGGGGGGTGAATCAGTTGTACAAAAACTTGCTTCTACTTCAAACACTTGATTCTTCTTTGTTAGTTAACAGCATATTAATTAATCATTCATGATAGCACAAAGCATAAACACCAGAGCAGATAATCATCAACACATTTGACACCAAAATTTTTGACGTGGAAAACCCAGTTAAGGGAAAAACCACGGGGTGATTAACCCAAGGATTATTCTCTGTTAGAAGAATAAGAAAAATGAATGGCACATGCCAATTAGGGCTCACTACCCGAGCACACTGCTCACAAGGAGGCACACTACCTACAAGAGACACACTATCTACAAGATCATAAGTATCACAACCTTGAACTAGAGAATGACATCTTCACCATGTCTGGATCAGTTCCATTTAAGCTCGAGACACACCTGCTCTGCCTTTCGCTCTTTCGCTATACCGAACTCATCCGCTCCACACCTCGCTTTGAAATGAATTCACAAACCTTTATTTATACAAGACATCAACTTAGGAACAATCATCTAAGTCGGCAATCAACCATAAGAACATTTGCAAGATGAATAACACATCCGATCGGCCACCACAAGAACATTCGCAAGATGAACAACTCATCTGGTCGGCTAATCTGAACAAGAACTTCATCCGAAAGAATATCTTCAATTCCAGGCTCTACCACTAATGCGGACCAACAACACAACCTCAACATGATCCAAGAACCTTCACAAGCTTGCCTGAATGACCAGGTACATCCGCACTTCCTCTACTCACTGGAATCTCTTCTCTTCCTCATCCAAAACTTTAAGAACATAGTCTATCACCACTGTCATACTGAAAAAGGTGCTTCCGGACCTCCAAACCACGTACCAATCGAGATGACACATAACAAGGACATCCCAAACACTCTGTCCAATCCGCAGAGTAGAACAATGCACTTCCAGATCTCACCAAACCTTTTTGTAACAATCTATCACTCCGGAGCATCTCCCGGAACTGGTTCTACTTGATCGATCACAACTTCTTCACATCTTCATGCGGACCTCTGAAATCTTAACTGGATCATCTCAAGACTCATATCTATAAACCCTTTAATCTGCATCCTCTGAATCTCAACCTATTTGAGTACTTTTGCCTTCTTCTCATCACTGTTCTTCACTGTTCCTGATTGAGACTAATTTTCTCAATATCCTCAGCACACAGCTCATCCAATCCTTCTCATCAATGCAATATGAGTATGTTGACATCAATGACAACACTGGTTCACCTCATACTTGCAACAATCTCCCCCTTTGTCATTGATGGCAACATATGATGTGAAAAACCATCAAGACAAGAACTTCTTCTTTCTGTCACAGCTCCCCCTATCAGCAACAACTCTTCACATGTCTTCTCTTCCTTTACTGCTCCCCCTTTGATCATTAACCACTTGTTTTTCACATGTCTTCTCTCCCCCTTTGACATCAATGGCAAAGGGCTCATACTTGCAATTCTAACACATCAGAATCATACCAGCTACTCCCCCTTAGTAGCAACTCCCCATCATCAATCTAGATCACAAGATATGACTGTGATATCCACTGAACTGATGCACATCAGTGAATCCTAGTTCATCTCCGGAGGGGCCATGACCCCTAACTTCTCCCTAAGATACTCAAAAGAGTCCTTGGGAAGAGGTTTAGTAAAGATATCTGCAATCTGATCCTTTGAGGGTACATACTCCAATCTAACTTCATCCTTGTTCACTTGCTCTCTTAAAAAGTGAAACTTGATAGATATGTGCTTGGTCTTAGAATGCAACACTGGATTCTTATAAATATTTATTGCACTTGAATTATCACAGAAAATTGTGATAGGCTCCTCATATTCTACTTTAATGTCTTTTAGCATCTGCTTCATCCATAAGATTTGAGTGCAACTACCTGCTGCAGCAATGTATTCTGCTTCAGTTGTAGACAGAGATATTGCATCTTGTTTCTTGCTTAGCCAAGAAACCAATCTCTTTCCCAAAAGGAATGCTCCACCACTGGTGCTCTTCCGGTCATCCACATCTCCTGCCCAATCTGCATCTGTGTAAGCATGAAGAGAGAAATCATGATCTCTAGGATACCACAAACCATACTCCACTGTCCCTTTTAGATATCTAAAAATTCTCTTGATTGCCATGACATGAGATTCTCTGGGATCAGCTTGGAATCTAGCAACAAGACCAACAACTTGCATAATATCCAGTCTAGTTTGAGTGAGATACAACAATCCACCAATCATTGATCTATACTTTGTCTGGTCTGCCTTAGGAGAGTCATCATCTTTGCTCAACTTGCATCTGGTTGCCATGGGAGTATTCATTGGCTTTGAATCTTCCATCCCAAATTTCCTCAACAATTCTTTCATATATTTGGTCTAAGAAATGAAGATCCCTTTCTTTGTTTGAGTAATTTGCGGACCCAGGAAGAAATTCATTTCACCAAGCATAGACATCTCAAACTCACTTTTCATCTGATTTGCAAAAGTTTTACAAATACTATCTCTTCCTCCAAAAATGATATCATCCACAAACACTTCAACAATCAAAATGTTTTCATGATCAATTTTGAAATATAAGTTACTATCAATAGTACCTTTGTTGAATCCAATTTGCACAAGATGCTTATCTAACCTTTCATACCATGCTCTTGGTGCTTGCTTTAGACCATATAGTGCCTTCTTTAATTTGCAGACCATATCACCATGCTCAGATAACTGAAATCCATCCGGTTGTTCAATGTACACCTCTTCTTCTAAGTCACCATTCAAGAAGGTAGATTTGACATCCATCTGATATACTTTGAAATCTTTGAAGGCAGCAAATGCAAGAAATAATCTGACTCCTTCAATTCTTGCCACCGGAGCAAAGGTTTCTTCACCAATCTGGCTTTGTTTCTGATTACTTCACCAAGTTCATTTAGTTTTTTCCGAAAGACCCATTTGGTTCCAATCACATTCTTATTTCTAGGTCTGGGAACAAGATCCCAAGTGTGATTTTTCTCAATTTGCATCAACTCTTCTTCCATTGCTTTGGTCTAGTTTTCATCATTGCAAGCTTCATTAATTGTCTTAGGTTCAATCTTTGAAATCAGATAGTATTCATTTGAATCTTGAGCAATTCTCCTCCTTGTTTGTACCCCTTTGCTTTTGTCACCTATGATCTGATCTTTAGAATGGTTTAGAGTTACATACCTTGGAACTTTGGGAGTTTCTTGCACTACTATTTCTTGATTAGGCTCATTTAGACAAACTTCTTCTTCCTGGTTTACCGGATCAGTCTGAATCTAAATTTCAGAGGAGGATTGAGCTCCTTGTACCAGAGAATCATTCCGATCATCTTCATCATATTCATAAAACCTTGAGGGCTTCTCAATTCCTTCATCAACCTTCACATTTGTACTTTCTATCATCTTTCTCAATCTCTTATTGTAACACCAGTATGCTTTGCTTTGAGTGGAGTAACCCAAGAAAATTCTTTCATCACTTCTAGTATCAAACTTTCCTAGATCTTCATCTCTTTTGATGTAACATTTGCTACCAAATACTCTAAAATACCTCATAGTAGGAGTTATACCAAACCAAAGTTCATAAGGAGTCTTACCGGTATTGCTTCTTATTTGAACTCGATTAAGAGTGTAGACTGCAGTGCTGACAGCTTCTCTCCAAAACATTTGAGGAACATTTGCTTCCATCATCATTGTCCTGGATGCTTCCTGGATGGTCTGATTCTTTCTCTCAACTACTCCATTCTACTGTGGAGTCCTAGGAGCAGACAACTGTCTCCTTATGCCATGCTTCTCACAAAAGTCTATGAATTCACCGGATGTGAATTCACCACCTCTATCAGACCTCAGACATTTCAGTTTCAATCAGGTTTGATTCTCTACCATAGCCTTGAAGATTTTGAACTTCTCAAGGGCTTCTAATTTCTCTTTTAGGAAGGTAACCCACATCATCCGGGAATGATCATCAATCAACAACATGAAATATCTATCACCTTGCATACTCTTGATTCTTGTCGGACCACATAGATCAGTATGGACTAATTCCAATAATTCGGTAGAGGACTGATCCTTACTTTTGAAAGAGACTACTCTATTTACCTAGCTGACATTCTTTGCACAAACTATTTGTAGGTTTCACTAATTTTGGAAGATCTCTTACAGCTTGAGTATTGCTTATCTTGATGATGTTATCAAAATTCACATGACACATCCTTCTATGCCATAACCAACTCTGATCAACTTGAACAAACAGACAACTTTTATTAGAACCAACTAGATGGAAGATATTACCTTTTGTTTGAGTACCAGATCCAATCTCAGTTCCGGAGCTTTCAAAGATCCTGCATCTTCCATTCTTGAACCGGAGATCATAACCTTTGTCCACCAACTGACCAACACTGAGAAGATTGTGCTTCAACCCTTCAACATATAGTACATTACCGGTTTTGCTCTTTCCATCAAAAGAAATAGTTCCCCTACCTCTGATTCTACCAGCAGAATTATCACCAAACTTTACCATTCCTCCTTCATACCTTTCCAAATCTAAGAACTTGTTCTTGTCACCTGTCATATGGTGAGAGCATCCACTGTCAATAACCCAATCATCCTTTTCTTCAACTTGGGCAGCCAAAGCTCTTTCTACAACCTTGTGAATGACAGATTCAGAGGATATTGAATCTTCTTCCTTGATGGCAATAAACACCCATTCATTTCTAGATTTGCTTCCTATTTCTGATTCATCATCTGTTACTCCTTCATTATCATCTTCTTCATGAACATAATAATGGTTCTTTTGGAACCTTTGTCTATTAGCATTTGACTTTGTAGATCTTTCCGGACATCTTGAAGCAAAATGACCAATCTTATTATAGTTGAAGCACTTAAATGGTAATTTTCCTTCATACTTATCAGATCCTCTTGGCAGTCTCTTTGCAATGAGGGCTTCAAGTTGAGTTGTTTCTGCTTCTTCCTCTTCCATGTCTTTCCTTGCTTGATCATACCATGATAGTTTCCTTGAAGAGTTCTCTCCCGGATCAAATCTTTGTTTGCCTTTCACATAGGCACTAGCTTTGAATGCAGATTCAGTCTTGGGGTGATCATCTCCAAACTTAGTCATTTCAAATGCAGCCAGTTTGCCAACCAATTGCTCTCTTGTGACAGTTGTATGGGCTCTGAATTCATCAATGGCAGCAACCTTGATCTTGCAAGCAGCAGGAAGGGATCTGAGAATTTTGCAAACAATTTCATTTTCATCCAGAACTCCACCAGCATTCATGATTCCACAGACCAGCTCATTCACTCTTGGCATAAAGGTAGTGATATTTTCATCATCTCTCATCTTCAATCTTTCAAATTTCCCTTTCAGACTTTGCAACCTTGCACTCTTGACAAACTCATCTCCTTCATGCAGAAGTTCTAATTTAACCCAAATCTCATATGTAGTTGGTAGGTCAATAACATTTGAGAGCTCTGACTCATTCAATGCGCTTAGAAGAGCTTCTTTGGTTTGCAAATTGTTTTTAGCATCTGTGATTTCATTCAGAGTTGTCGGACCACCCTGTGGAGGTACATATGGTTTTGTGACCATCGACAAGTCTGCTTTTCCCATACACTCCAAGTGACATCTCATGCGACCTTTCCAGAGCGAGAAGTTGGTTCCATTGAACTTCGGACTATCCTTCTTGTATGATGACATCCTGGATCTCCTCAAGTGGTTAAGCTCCTTTCAGAGGAACTTGGCTCTGATACTAATTGTTAGATCTACGGCACACAATTGAGAGAGAGGGGTGAATTAGTTGTACAAAAACTTGCTTCTACTTCAAACACTTGATTCTTCTTTGTTAGTTAACAGCATATTAATTAATCATTCATGAAAGTACAAAGCATAAACACCGGAGCAGATAATCATCAACACATTTGACACCAAGATTTTTGACGTGGAAACCCCGGTTAAGGGAAAAACCACGGGGTGATTAACCCAAGGATTATTCTATGTTAGAAGAATAAGAAAAATGAATGGCACATGCCAATTAGGGCTCACTGCCCGAGCACACTGCTCACAAGGAGGCACACTGCCTACAAGAGACACATTGTCTACAAGATCATAAGTATCACAACCTTGAACTGGAGAATGACATCTTCACCATGTCTGGATCAGTTCCATTTAAGCTCGAGACACACCTGCTCTGCCTTTCACTCTTGTGCTATACCACACTCATCCGCTCCACACCTCGCTTTGAAATGAATTCACAAACCTTTATTTATACAAGACATCAACTTAGGAACAATCATCTAAGTCGGCAATCAACCATAAGAACATTCGTAAGATGAATAACACATCCGGTCGGCCACCACAAGAACATTCGCAAGATGAACAACTCATCCGGTCAGCTAGTCTGAACAAGAACTTCATCTGAAAGAATATCTTCAATTCTGGGCTCTACCACCAATGCGGACCAACAAAACAACCTCAACATGATCCAAGAACCTTCACAAGCTTGCCTGAATGACCAGGTACATCCGTACTTCCTCTACTCACTGGAATCTCTTCTCTTCCTCATCCAAAACTTCAAGAACACAATCTATCGCCACTATCATACTGAAAAAAGTGCTTCCGGACCTCCAAACCACATACCAATCAAGATGATACATAATAAGGACATCCCAAACACTCTGTCCAATCCGCAGAGTAGGACAATGCACTTCTGGATCTCACCGGACCTTTTTGTAACACTGTCACTCCGGAGCATCTCCCGGAACTGGTTCTACTTGATCGATCACAACTTCTTCACATCTTCATGTGGACCTCTGAAATCTTAACTAGATCATCTCAAGACTCATATCTACAAACCCTTTAATCCGCATCCTTTGAATCTCAACCTATTGAGTACTTTTGCCTTCTTCTCATCACTGTTCTTCACTATTTCTGATTGAGACTAATTTTCTCAATATCCTCAACACACAGCTCATCCAATCCTTCTCATCAATGCAATATGAGTATGTTGACATCAATGACAACACTGGTTCACCTCATACTTGCAACACTTCTCTATTCTCTTCTTTCTTTTATTTGGCCTCTTCCCTTGTTTTGTTCTTCCCTTAAGCTTCTTCTCCTTATATATATATCTATATATAAAGCATCAAACTATCTTCTTGTAACTGCCACAACCAAGCAAATGTTTGGTCTTCTTTTCAGACCTTGTTGCTAGACTAGAGGGAAATACACATGTCCAACCATGAACAATGACATCCATGATACGCTGAATGGCCAAGAAAGACTAGTAAAATTCCCTATGCAGCCAAGAAAACAACAAACATTTTGCAGACAAAACCTGAACAAGGAAAGATAAAACAATCTCCACAAGCTCCAAGAGAATGAGAAAAGTTGTGGCCAAGTTAGAGTGATGAGTTTTTTTCAAACAAAATGACCTTAAATCAATGCCAAGAGTAAAGGAAACAATAGCAAATCAAGGAATAATCAATAAATCATTGCTTGTTGACCACATTGTTGAAAGCAATACATAACACTCCCAATCTGATTTGTTCTTATGCTACCAAGGTTAGTAAATAACAAGACAAACTTGTTGATGTGTTTTCCTTGCACAGACAACGTAGCATAAAATACTTGCGTATTTTATCCTCTCTTGAACAAAATCACTCAAATGCTAAACTTTGTGATCAAATGAGTAGACTCCAAGGTTCCTTATCTTTAATTCTCAATTTGGGATAGCTTGTTTGGCAAAGATGTGATTTGTTGTTTCAACAAAGGGACTTACACTCACTGTTCAATTGGAGGAATATACTGTTTACACTCGCATAGGTGATAACAATTGCTTCAAGGCTACATGCTGAAACCTTATGATATGACAATTCATCTCTTGATCCTACTTCTAACAATGTTTTTCAAAAAAGTGCAAAAGGTGTGGGTTTAGAGGGAATATCTAATCTAGGTGTAAGCTATCATCATCAATTCATGGAAATCTCAACCACGCTTTGCTTCACCATGAGACAACAACTCCACAAAGGTGATGCAATCTTCTAAGGATATGCTAAAGGTTTTCAAATTGCTCTATGGACAATTGAAGTGAAGCTTGTAATGTGCTTAGACTAACCTTATACTACAACTTGCCAACGACAAATCATAAAAGGCATGAACATAAAGAGATTTCACCAATAAATTGAAAGATAATGACTTCCACGATCTAAAACTAACAAACTTCAAAGAAAATAAACTAAGTTAAAACATCTAATGTGAGTGAGTACTTAGCAACCATGCAACTTGCAAAGAAAACACAATATCACCATGAATAGCTCAACAATGAACTTGTATTAATCTCAACAATGTCTTAGCAACAACTCTAATTAGCTCAAAACTCCCTCTACAAAATGAAGAGGAATGAGGTTTATATAGACCTCAAAATACAATGAATGACCAAGATCAATTTGGTTTCAATGGCCGAGATCATGCCACATCAAAGGTGGTTACAACAACTTTCTATTATTAGAAATATAAAAGAAGCAATAAAGGCACATTTTCCAAGGTGACACCTTGGCACCTATGTGGACTGCCCATGTGGCATTTCTTTCTTATGTTTATTCTTTTTGACCAATGCCGCGAACTTTGGAACAATCTTCTCCATGTCAACAACTGGTACACTTGGCGCGTTCCAAATGGTTCCTTCTGCCTACATCACATCTCATGTATGTTCATCAATTGTCCTCTCCCACTCAGCTATACCAAACTACTTTCCACCAACAAATGAGATCAAGGAGTAGATGTTGTTTAGCTGTTCACCAGAAATGAAGTGAGTAGTGTTGAAGTAATGTGAATGTATGTAATTCTTCACATCATGGAACATAACCTCTTCTGAGAGATCACACATATCATCCATCACACCAACTATCTTATTATAAGCCCTCTGGAGTACACTATCTACTCGAACACAATCCATTTTAACCTTGTCAAGAAGCTGCTCTCTTATGTACATAGTGAAATACCAAGTAGAGAAATCATACGATGAACCTTCTTCAACTACCCCTTCCTCTATCAATGCTAATAGTGGAGTGTTCATCAAATCTTCCAAATGTGGCATGTATTATCTCTTGACACCATCGAATTTGGAACATGTTGCTAAAATTGCTTGAAGTCCTTCTAGCAACTAAGCAACGGTTTCATACTTTTGGATAAGTTCATCAATGAATGTATCTATTTGGTTTCTAACTCTCCCTATCCAGCTTTTCAGTTCTTGAGACTGTGATCTCATACCCTCTAGTTGAGCAACTGATTCTTGTGAAAGCATGGGAGGTGGAGTAGACGTCCCTTCACGCTGCCGGATTGGATTCATCAACTGTTGAATATATTGCTTGAAGGCGATATTTTCCTTTTCCAATCGGTTTCCTCTTTCCCTTTCATGCCTCCATCTTTCTTTGACCACTGAAA
Organism: Cunninghamia lanceolata; assembly: GCA_027924645.1. NCBI lineage: Eukaryota > Viridiplantae > Streptophyta > Pinopsida > Cupressales > Cupressaceae > Cunninghamia > Cunninghamia lanceolata. Next base: position 313,586 of record BSBN01000397.1, read on the forward strand.
CTGATTCCTTCAATTCTTCAAACTCTTGCTCTTCTATTGTTGGTCCCAAATCCATAGTGGTTACATCATATTCTTTAGGAACAATATCATCAATTATTTTGTCTACCTTAGGCACTGCAATGTGTACTTTCCTTGACCCGGAATTATCCCTTGTAATCTTGGAGAGTCTAGTCACCTTTTCTTTTCCCTTATCTTGCCTTGTCCTGCCTAACAACTCTTGTATGTTAACCTCAAGCGCTACTTCCACGACTGAAGTCTCCTTTACTCTCTTCCTTAGCCAATCTGGCAAGGCAGACAAATCTTCTTGAACACCTTGTTCTTGAGCTCTAGCTTCTAACTCTGATGATGATGTTTCCTCATCAGACACTTCAATGTGCATATCTATTTCATGTGTAACGGCTTCTTGATCCTTGGAGGGACTTGATCGGGCTTCTTCAACTAGAACCTCATGCATGTTTGCTTGATCTAATGCCTGTGGAATTCGTTGGTTTTCTCTTTCTTCATTCTCCACTACTGATGTCACATTCATAGTGAAGGACCACCTCCTTGTCTAGAAGAGGTACTAGTCTCAGATCTTGAACTCAATTTTATCTTCTTCCGACTAATTTCTCCATGTGAGTCATCCAGATGCTTCTTCTTGTCAGGTTGAGCTTCTTCTCTGGAGCTTAAACTATATCCACTAGACTCACTATGGTGTTTGCTGCTAGATTCACTATCATCCACTTCTTGTGATTGCTGCGAGTCAACTCCTCCCATCAAGTTGTATGTGAGATCCTTGTTTGCATCCTTTAGTTTCTGAACTTGACAATCTACATACTTCTTTGTGATATGTATGACTCGCTGTATCCAATCATCATGATCAACTTCTCTCTCAGCCCAATTGATAGTGATAGGTCCTTCCTTGTCAAACATCTTTTGCACGAGAAACTTTTCAGTCTCTTCTAGCTGATCAGGAATAGACATTATATTACATGACCTCACCAAGTCCCAAGCCATCCTCGAACATCTCTTTTCTCTAATGTTCTCATCATCAATCGCATCTGCCCTGTGATCCTCTTGATGCTCTCAGTGTTTAAACCTCTTCCCAAATGCCTTCCAAATCATGTTAAATGGATCAAAGTGGTCTCGACTGGTGTCATGAAGCAGAATATTGTAAGCTTGGAGTTCATATTCTGAATGTTGTGCAGCTTGCAGTGTTGGACAAGTCTCTAATTTTTCAATTTCGATTGGGAAGCCAACTCTGGCTTTCTTCTTATCTTTCTAAATTTTGTCCCAAGCCAATAATTGCCTTGTCATCTCCAGTAGCATCATCTTGTTGGTAGGATACCTCGGCAAGCGGTAAGGATAAGATGAAAATCCTTGGATCCTCAGGTAAGTGAACTTTAGAAATTGGATGTACCATCGTCCAAATTTGCCAATCAATCTCTTTGCATCCTTCGATAACCTCTCATTCATATCTCCTTGAATCTTTCTTACGATGAACATGAAGAATGCATCATTCACGCACTTGTAGTGGCCTATGGACTTTAGTTGCAATTGCGGGTAGCAATCATACATGCTAAGTTGTTCGAGGCCATATCCTATATCACCTTTGCAATTCAATCTATCATACTTTCCACACATCGCGAGGATATAGATGACATATGAGCTCATGTAGAAAGTCTTTGTCTCTTGTAGCTTGATCATCTGCTCATGAATATTGTTGCTTATGATGCTAGCCCAATCAAGCATCACCTCACCCTTGACGATCTATTGCATGAATAAGAACATCCACACATCGAATGTTGACGATTGTTGACAACCCATGATTCTGTTCAAGAAGATCACCATGTAGCCATACTCTGTGATAAAATCTGATTTATGAAGCTTCTTCGGCAACTTGTTGTGATGACTTCTTGGTTGCTTTACCCAACTGATGTTTATCTCTTGCTTACAATCACTTATTGCTCCTTCAAACACCCTTTGAGCTTACTCTCGAGTGTAGATGGTGACCTTCCTATGCTTTGGGATGTTGAATGTTTCGGCGATGGCCTCCCTCCTCAAATAACCTAAGACTTCTCCATTGAACGTTTCAATGAATCTAGTCTCTTGGTTGTAATGACTAGCACATTCCCACATAAGATTGACACTTGGCAAGGTGGGCGGAAAGCATGCGGCTTGGACGATTCCATTGTGGAGCATCTCATGGATGACCTTTGAGTGGGTTGGCTTGTAGAGCTCTCTCTTGATCTCCTCCATGTCAATGTGACCCAAGTTGGTGTCACTCATGTTCCTCCACTTGGACATGATCTTCATCTCCGGCATGACTCCTTGCTTATCACTCTTGATCAAGGCTTGTCTTTCTTCGACATTCATCATCTACCTTCTCCTACAAGAGAAGACAACATGTGTTATACAAGGCTGATGTGACACTTAAAATAAGGATTTTCTTAACATCTATCTTATCTCCTCATGCATGTGGGACAAAAATAATGAATTTTAAAACAACATACCTTAGAAAGATTAGAATTTATGAATAAAATCAGAATTCTAGAAGACTTGACTCTTGAAAACACTTGAATTTTTTGACTTGTCCTCTTGTAAATCTGCTGCTCCTTACTGCTATAAACCTGCTCTGTTGAAAATCAAAATTAGATTTGTTTTGAATTTGATTAAAATTACAGATTTGAACTCCCTTATATACCAAATGTTGCACTCTTTCAAGGCAGGTCGGTCAAATCAGGAGTGGTCAGCCTAGGCAAGAGAAATTATTGTTTTTATAATCTTTTCCATGCCTTGATGCTTAGAACACCCTAGTTGGGCAGGCTTAGAGGGTGCAGGTGGAGAGTGTCATGTGAATGACACAATGTTGTCCAAATGAATGGTCTAAGACCGCCTAGCATGGGCAGATATGAGGGAGGTGTAAGGATTTTGTCATCTAAAACTTTTATTTTGATGTTCATTCCCTCCTTTGATAACTCTTTTCCAGACTTAGCAAGACTTAATAGTTTTTTTGAGGTGTTTACATGAAGTTGAATGACACATTTAGAATGTTTAATGTCCTTGTCCATGTGGCATGATGAAAACCATCGAAGAAGGGCGGGATTGGAGGTGTTGTTTAGATTTTGCAACTTAGAATATTTTTAGCTTGATTTGCTTCATTGATGGCTTATCCTCCTCTAAATGGCATGTAAAACTCTAGAAGTAAGGGCAAATTTAGAGAGAGAGTGTGGAGAATGTGATGTGGAAGACATGCATGATGGTGAGAGTCTCTTGTCAAGGTGGTCATGAAGGGTGTACATGGATAAAGAGTTGTGAAGAAGGTAATGTTGTCCAAACATGATGTTGAAGGCCACCTAGCATGGGCGGGTTGGAGGATGATGCATGGATTATATCACTTAAACTTCACTTATTGCTCATTCCTCTCCTTGTGAAGACATTTCCCTCCAACTTCCTTAAGACTTAGCTAATTTTGAGGTGTTTTTGAAGTTGAAAGACACATCATGGATGTTAAGTGATGATCTTGTCCACATGTCATAATGAAAACCACCTAGGAAGGGTGGGATTGGAGGTGTTGCTTGGATTTTGCAACTTAGAACATTTTGCACCCTTCTTGACCTGATTGCCTCACCTATGAAGTGCTTCATTTTCATCAATTCATTGATCTCTTCTTGCAAATTGCATTGTCTTCACTTTGAGTAGCTTGGAAGGCAATGTATGGAATGTTTCATGTGGGACAAGACACAGTCCATGGGCACCTCTTGAGGCCGCCCAGGTAGGGTGGGTTTAGAGGTGACCCTTGGACTATTCCTCAAAATGCCTCAAAAGACATTCAATCCTATGAACTTTCATCAAATCTTCATGATCTCATTGTACTTCAAATCAAAATATTGCAAACTTGATAGGTTTTCTCCTTGAGTGGGTTTGAGGGTGGTGTCTAGAGAGTGTCATGTGCAGGAGGTGGAGTTGTCCAAGCATAGAGCTCAAGGCCGCCTAGCATGGGCTGGATTGTAGGTAGGGTGTGGATTTTCATAAGACTTAGCCAATTTTTAGACTTCACTCTCTTTAAATGACCCTCTCCAAGTTGTGAAGCGTCATGATGGGTTAGAGGATCGAGATAGAGTAATTGCAGTGCTTAGACACCAAAATTCCAAGCTTAGCTCTCTAGGCCGCCCAGGTAGGGCGGGTTTGAGAGTAGGTCTTGGATTTTCAACACTTAGAATCCTCTTATTCCTTCAACTTGACTATCTCATCTCCTTGGTGCCATCTTGATCATACTTATCAAACAAACTTTATAATTTGTGTTGTTCTTCACCCTGGGCGGCTTTGGAGGTAATGTTTGGAGTGCTTGATGTGGCAGATGATACAATCCACAAGGACCTCTTGAGGCCGCCCAGGTAGGGCGGCTTTAAAGGTGACCCTTGGATTTCATCGTAAAACTCTCTTGATGCTTTCAAACCTTGAAGTCTCCATTGGAATTTCATCACCTTCTAATGTTTTGTGTTTGAAACACTTCAAAACTTGATCACTCTCTCCTAGGGCGGGATTGTAAGTGTTGTCTGGAGAGATCCATGTCAAGGTGAAGACATCATCCATGTCCTAATGCTAAGGCTGCCCAGGTAGAGCGGGTTGGAGAATGACAGTTGGAATGTAACTTTGACTTCCCTCAAACTCATAAACCTTACTTACAAGTCATCATATCTCAGTGCTCTATGCATGAAAAACCTCAATACTTAACCACTTTTCTCCTAGGGTAGTTTTGGGGACAGTGTCTGGAGAGTGTCACTTGGTGGAGATATCATCCATGAACACCCTATGAAACTGCCCAGGATGGGCAGGTTTGGATAGCACCCTTGGATTTTCATACTTAAAACATTTCATTCATTTCAATCCTAATCATTTCACCTTCTAAGTGTCACCTTCTTCATCCTTCATCAAGTAAACTTACCAATTGTGCCATCTACATCCCTGAGCGGTTTTGGAGGCAGTATGTGGAGAATTTCATGTGGCAGGAGACATAGTCCAAGACGCCCTCCTGAGGCCGCCCAGGTAGGGTAGGTTTGGAAGTGACCTCTAGATTTTGCCTCTTGAAGCCTCAAAATCACTCAAACTCATAAAGTCTATCATGAAGTTCATCAATCTTAAGTCAAAAAACATTGCAAGCTTTCATATCAACCCTTCTAAGGCATATCTGGAGACTCTGACCGGAGAGATGTACCTTGTTAACTCCAGTCTAGAGTGTCTTGTGAAGAATTCTAAGACATGAAATATGTTTGAGTTATCTTGTGTCCCTTTCTACATGTGTTTTGAACCAAAACTTAGGCTAAGACTCAAAAACCAAACTAAACCTAAGCAAAAACTAGGGGTTCCCCATTTGCAATGGGGCGATGTGTGATGAGGTCACAACAAAACCCTTTTTAGAAATCTGATAGCTGGCAAACAAAATCAAAAGGAAAACCAACATTGGAGTTATGCTCAATATCATAACCTTCCCAAAGTAGCAACAATATTGCATAAAGCAATAGCAACTATGACACCTAGTCAACACAACTCAACACTAAGACCTTTAAATTTCCTGTTGCAGCCATGAGAAGTCAAATCAAAGTATAAATCACACACATTCTGTCTTCTTGTCACTCAACACACACAACTCCTATAGCTCAATTCAATTTTAAACATATAGCTCTTGTAACACTTTTTGAAGTAGCCCCATTAACAAAAGATGGACCTGCAACAACTTGGTTTTTGGTTTGAAATAACACGATGAATCAAAACTCTACTATAGTTGACTTTTAACACATAAGAGCCTGAAACCTTCTTGTATCTATCTCGGTTTCCGCAGACAACAAGAGGACAAACAACCAAAAGAGGACAAATTGAAAACAAGCTCAACTACTATGTTTGGTGATGCAAGATTGCATCATATATAAACATATATGTCTATATATATACATGCATGTATGTATATGTATCTACATATGTATGTACATATATAAATGTATTTATAAGCATGCATATATATACAAATACTATATATGTACATATATATTCTCACACACACATATACATATAGATATATGCCCATATGAATATATATGTCTATAATATATATATATATCTATATACGTACATTTGTATATATGCTTATATTTATAAAAGCATAAATACATATAATGTCTATAATACACATATATCTATATACGTACATTTGTATATATGCTTATATATAAATATGTCTGACTATAATACATATATATATATATATGTCTGTCTATAATACATACATACATATATATATATATATATATATATATATATAGAGAGAGAGAGAGAGAGAGAGAGAGATTTCTACAAGTTTAACTAATATTGAGTAACAAGACATCAAAATTAAGACAATGACAGAAGTATAGTAGCAATAAATATATCATGACAACAGTATAACATCAGTGTAACAGCAATAAAATTAATCATGACAGCAATGATAACATAAATAGTAGTATAACAGCAAAAAATATTAAATCTATGAACACAAGGCGGGTAATGTAGTGCTAACTTCACCTACAAAGTTCAGTGTCCTAGTGGTCGAGAACTTGATCAGGGTTCTTAGTCTCTCCTCAACACCCAAACCAACTTACTTTGAAACAATAGGGACTTTGTTTTGGATGTTTTTGCTATATTTGATACAGTTCACTTGAGTGCATTATTATCTTGCAATGAAAGGTACCATGGATCTGAAGAATGTCACAATAGGGTTTACCAGCTTCCATGCTTAATTGCAGAAGTGTAATCTGAAACTCATTATTGATTGAGCTATAGACAAAATCAAAGTTTTAATCAAGTCCCAGCTGACGCTATTTTTTTGGCAGTTGATTCATTGAACCTGCATTAGATGCTGCTACAAAGTTATGAAATAGTTGCAAAAGAAGATGCACATTTGCATATTGAAACATTTGGGAGCAAAATTGTGTCAGTACCTAGTACTTTTTAGTGCAATGTTATTTGGCATTGGTATGTAACTATGGAAACTTTTTGCCACTATATATTAGCAGGGTGACTTATATGATTTACTATACGCAAGAAGTATACATACCCCGTGGTCTTTGGTAGGGACAACTGAGCAATGTAATAGATCAATTTGTTTGCTGAATATATTCAAGGTGTATGCTTGCATTCTAAGTGATTCCCAGAAGTGTAACATAAGCTTTGAGTACTCTTATAAGTGCACTTGCAAGATGTTGACATTATGCACTTCTACATTTCATTTGCTTTAGCATCAAGTCTAATTTTAGATATTTGGGATTTCATGAACTGCAACAAATGGTAATTCTATATGGCAAGATTCTATTTTTATAACTAACACACACATAGATCTTCTAGAGTTTAAAATTGGAAAGGATGGCAAGCTCATATAAGAACATCCATATTTTATGTCTTGCCTATCTTCATTGTAGTGAATATCATGGGGATGTCTAGTTGTCCCTGGAAGAGTCAAGGGATGTTTTAGATGCCCCCAACCACCTCAAGGACGGCCAAACATGTCCTTGTAGCATTTCCTGTCCATAGACTACATTTCTGAAACATTCTACCATTTTCAATTTTTTTGAGGACAACTAGGGGATGTCCCTTGTTGTCCCGCCGTACCCAAAATGTCATTGGGGACGGGATGGGAGTTTGAGGGCTAGGGACGTGTCCTTGTGGAACACAGTTTATATATGTATATGAAAAAATATATTTTTTGCTAATAGTAAAACATAGGTAAGGAACCCAAGACCCACAAAAAAATGGCATGCAATGTAATAAATGTCATGAGGTCGTTCAACATAATATACAATCATATATGACCATATGTATACATGTATGTAAGATGAATATATATGTTAATATATACATATGTATGTATATGTTCATATATACACATATGTATACATATGTACATTTATATAAGTATATGAAAAAATATATTTTTTTACTAATGGTAACATGGGTAAGGAACCATTTTTTTAGTATGGCAAAGAAAAGCAGGGGAAGGAGTGGGGTTCACCGTTTGAATTAGTGCAGGGCAGGAGCGATCTGGGCGATGAAGGGGGAGAGTCAGGTGATGAGGACAGTGTGGAGTTTGATCCAGATGCTGGTTTGGATCATCCGATGAGGGAGAGGATGTGCGTTTGCTCGACTTATGGCTTGAGGTTTGTCGAAGCATGGGTTTTGCTACCTCCAAGAAGAACCGTGACACCTTCAATGTGGGTTATGGTGCTCTGCGAGAAACTAAGAAGGTAGTCATGTTGTGATATTCACAACACACCCCATTTTATTCCTTAGCAAAATGAGGACCCCTATTATTGCTTTTGCTTTTGTGTGTGTTGTTTTGCTTGGTGGTAAAGGGAAAAAGAGGGGTTAAAATTGCAAACTTTGTTAAAAATAGAGAAAAAATGCATTTTCAGTACCAGGGCATGATATGGTTGGATTCCTTGTGAAAAATGAGCTAGGGTTGCTTTTTGAACCATCTTAAAATTCGCCATATTTTGCAAGTTATGATCATTTTGGTAAAATGTACATTCAGGTTTGTATGTCACTGTGCATATACAAAGTCCTTTATATGTGCAAAGTCGTTTTATACTTAGTCACATTTGCAGTCGGGTTAATATACAAGGTTAAATGCATAATGGGTCGCTTGCATGTTACATATACAATCCCTTCTGTATATCGCTTTTATATACAAAGACGTTTGTATGTCTTTTTGCCTTATATGCATTTGATAGAGTTTATATACATACAAGATGGACCCGAATTAACTCAGAGTTGGAATGAATGGTTGTTTGAATTTCGTTGCATGTATCTCACGTTGTATGTTTTGGTAGGTAAAATATACAAGGCACTTCATACATAGCGGACCCAAAAAAGTCATTAAAAATTGTTAAATCGATGTACATTCGGTGCTTGTATATTTGGGCATACAAGGTAAAATATACATTGGAAATATACATCGCGCAAAATTCAAATCTTATGAAGCATGGTAAATTCGTTGTATATCCACGGATTTGAAAAGGGGGTTTCGTAAATATACAAGGCCGGATATACAACGCGGACTTAAAAGGTTTTTCAAACAATGTTAATTCGTTGTATAAATTCCGACTTGTATATTTACATGTACATTGCAATATACAAACGACTTATACAATGTGGAATCAAAGAAGGAAGTAAAATCCGATTTAATGCTTGTATCACGTTTGAATTGTATATCTAAAGGATACAAGTGTTTTATACATGTGTGGACCCAAAGGGATAATGAAATAGAGTTAAATCAATGTACATTCGGCGCTTGTATGTTCTAGCATACAAGCGAGATATACAAAGACAATATGCATATCGCGGATTCGAAGTGGCTACCAAATGGAGTTAAGTGCTTGTATGTTTCCCACAATGTATTTTTATACATACATCGCCGCAGATTTGAAAGAATATGAAGCAGAGTTAAACCGTTGTATATTTTGTGCATTGTATGTGTCCAAACATACAAAAAAGTATGCATTGCTATATACATTGCGCGGACCTGAAAAGGTTATTGAACGTAGTTAAGTCCTTGCATATATTGTGCTTTGTATATTGCAAATATACAAGCACAATATACAAGCCGAAATCGAGGAAGTATTAAAATTGGTTAAATCGTTGCATGATTCCGGCTTCTATGTATAAACATACATCGCATTATCTACAAACGAAACATGCAAGGGCGGAATCAAAAGGGGATAGGCACGGAATATTCTTTGTATGAACATGCTTGTATGTGTGCAATATACAAGCCGATGTGCAGGGCAAGATATACAAGCCGGATTCAAAATGGAAATTAAAGATAGAAAATTCTTTGCATATTTTGGTGCTTGTATATTGAGATATACAAACCTGATATACAAAGAAAGCATGCATTCACTAGATACAAGGATTTGAATAGGCAAAAAGGCAGGAAAACGAAGCGATGATTTTTTTGAAGCCGATTTGAGGCCCGATTGCATATTTTTGGTCAACAGTGGTTGACCTGACTAGTTTTAACACTGTATATGCATTTTTGATGCACAATTTTCATAATTTCAAGGCCCGATTACTGTGTTTGCACATCTTATAGCCTGATTTAATGTAGATGTTCATTTTTCCTGTTGACTTACCAAACGATGATGCTTATTCCTACTTATTTATTGCAGATTGTTGGAGTAGCTAGGAAGAAGCAGAGTTGCCGACACAGTGGCAGCGTGCAGGTGAACATAAAGACGGAGCTTTGAGTGGTGATGACATCACGCAGGATAGCACCGGATCCCGAGAAGCCAAGCACACCAGAGAAGGAGGGGCTTTCAATGCGGAGGTTGGCGGATGGAAACATTATTGAAGGAGCGGCGCCCTGTCTGGGAATGTTGCTCGAATTCTTGGCGGGATTCATTTCTTACCGTTGATGCTGCATTTCAAGATGTTGACCATTTATCTACTAGGGTTTTGGGCACCATTTTGGGGAAGAAACCGGAGATATATATTGAGCCCATGTTCTGTACAAAAAGAGGGAGAAGGTCAATCATACAAAAATCAGACCTGTAGTAGTTTTAGGAAGAGATCAGATTACTGAGACTAATGAGGACTGGATTGTTGAAATAATGAAGGTCCTTTCCTCAGATCATTGTAAATGTACCTATTTTATGAACATACTGTATGGAGATGAAGCTTCAGACTATATCCTGATTATAAACCTTAAGTAGTCTTCAAGTTGATTTCTAGTTATGTACTGGTGAATGTTGTGTTCTATAGAAGCGCTCTCATTTCATTGCATGTTGTTGTCAACTTTTACCCTTGAAGATTTGCACTGAATCATGTGGATTTGTGGACTGCCCTGGTGAAGTATGATTTCAGTTTTCTTCTCTTCATTGCATGTATGGGAATATGTATGTGGATCCGTGATCTCAATCAAGTAATTTTAGGAATCTCACTCTCTAACCCTTTTTCTCATTTTAATTTCATTGAAATCACTTTCATAACTGCACATCATGATAAATATTGAGCAGAACAGAGAAATATGTTGACATCCCGAAGACAACTGAGTATCATTAGCATATTTTGAGCTAAATGCATGTAGTATTGAAAATGTCATGCAGAGAATCATAAATAGGGGTAGAACTCATGCAAATATCAACTTAGAAACATCATTTGGAGATATATGCTGTGTAGAGTAACTTCCCTGTATAGCATTGATGCAGAAGCAGAATCTACAGATCTACGTAAGACCCCAAAATGGAAAACAACAATACACATCAACCACATAGTAACATCAGCAGATTATGAACTAATCAATGGGGACTTGGGATCATGAATTCTTTGAATTCATTTTATCTTTCAGGATAAACAAGGGTTGTTTTGTAACTTTTGTTTTGTGTGCTTGGTTGTGACTAACATCATACACCAATCAATAGAAACTAGCGCTAGAAGGAGGGCCTGTTGACAAAGGAAACTGTAGAATCCTGCATACATTGCTTAAACATCCCGTCAGTTTGAATTCTGACCACAAACTCGCCATTTTGCCTTGAAAACTTGAGAAATCTTGGCTTTCAGGCCAAATACGAGGTCCAGATCTAGTGGACTCTTCGAAGAACTGCCTATCAAGGGATTTAGACCTAGGACTATGGACATTCATCACACCCCTGATTCTAGTGCGACAGAAACCTCACTAGAACGTGTTCCTGTCACTCCTATTGGCTTTCAAACACCCACCGGACCACCTGTCACACTTCAGGCCCAGCCTCAACTTGTCATACCCCAGATCCAACCTCCGCCGGTTGCAATTTCATTTTTCACAGCAGAGTCACCGCTGACCTTCAATGCATATCATGCTTTGCCTAAAAATCCAGATAAAATTTGTCCTAGGTACCATCCGTATCAAGATGCTGATGATCATGTTAGGACCTTCAAGGAAGCTTGTTGTAGGTCTAGAATTGAGTATGAGGATGTGGTATGCAGATTGTTTCCATTCTCCTTAGGGGAAGAGGCTTATAACTGGTATACCAGTCTAGCTCAGGGTTCAGTCCGTTCATGGGATGCCTTAGAGAAAGATTTCAAGGATAGGTTCAAGGTGCCTATAGATCCTTCAATGAACTATCATCTATTTGCCACCATCAAGAGGTGCGAAGGAGAACCTATTGCAAACTTCAATGCTAGATTCTAGAAGATGTTGTCTAAGCTAGTTACTTCCTACGTTGAAACAAACAAATTTGCTAGGAGCATCTATTATTCATCTTTAGATCCCCTGACCTCCATGTTTATCAAAAGAACACACCTTGGTGTAACAACCTTAGCACAGGCTTTTGAGGAAGCTATCAAAGTTAGTCAGCAATTGGCTCCTGCTCCCACACCAAACATTGCCTTCCCTACACTTCCTGGTTATCCTACATATCCTACCTACCAACAAACCAATGGAGCCATGGTACCTTCAGCTGTGATGCCAGCCCCTTTGCAGATACCTCCACTCAGTGTCATGCCACCACTGAGTGGGAATAACCAGATGTTACCATATCAAAACCAAGTGCCCCAGGCTATAGAACAATCCAACAATAATAATGGCCTTCCTTTTTCAAGCCCCAGACAAAGAATGTGATGGCCAAGGTTCAGGAAGAGAAGGAAGAAATCAAAGAAATATCAGCTCAGTTAAAGAAACTTACTACTAAGGTCACTCATCTGAGAAATCAAAATTTCTACTCTCAACCTAATCAAAACAGAGGTTATGCCAATGATAGACCTAATTATCCTGACAGGGGGTACAACAACAATTACAATAACAACAATGGCAACAATAATCCTCCTAGACAGCCTGGAGTGTGGAACACTAGGTCAAACAATGGTTCCTTGCCTTCACCCCTAGACAACCAACGTCTTGGGGAACCTAAACAGACCACCAGAGTAAACCTCGCGGAGGCAACACTTACGAACTGGTGCAGGATACATAACACCAACGCTCATGCAGAGTTGGACTGTCCTCAATTTAGGATTGCTGCTAGCATATTCCAAGCTGAAGTGGCCAGTACTTCAGGTAACCCACCTTATGTAGAGGGAAATGAAATTGTCCCCTGTGAGTACGATTCTGCCCTGGTGCTAGAAAGCTTCATGCATTGTCCTTATCAGCAGACCATATCACCACATCAGGATTACACTTCAACATGTGAGGAATCAGCCATGGCTTTTGAGTCTAACTATGTTTTCCCCTTTGAGGATGAGAATGAGCCATCAATTGAGCATGAGGAAGTCAATGCTTATCAATAGCAACCTCAGGGTAGGCATAACTATAACTTGAGGAATAACCCAAGCAGATCTGCGGATCCTTTGACTACCTTATTGCCTCTAAACAATTTCAATACTCCACCTGATCCCAAGGCAAGTAATAATCCTGGACTCCCCAAGGTCAATGCTCAATATCTTGCACCACATAACACAAAACCAAAAGCTACAAATCCACCTCCTGAATCTGACAAATTGGTTACATATCTGGCAGATGAAATGAAAAAAGTAAAGATCAGCCTGCCAATGTCAGAGTTGCTTAGGACCCCTGCTATCAAGGATGCTTTCATGAAATCATTGGATGGTTCTGCTCAAAAGGAAGATAGCCATACCCCGGGCCAATTTAGAAATAAAGATCATGCTGCCAAGGACATTAATGTCAAACCTAAAACCTCAGCTATTGTTCAAGCTGCAGATACCTCCCACATGACCCTATACAAAGACAAGAGTGAGTCACCTCCCTTCCTCCTTACCACAAGGATGTTTGGTAAAAATTTGCACAACTACTTAGTAGACTCAGGAGCATCTACCAATGTAATGCCCCTATCCATATGCAACGCTTTAGGGTTACATCCTGCTAAATCATTAAAGAAGGTAACACAATTGGACAAAACAGAAGTAAGTGTGGTAGGAGAACTGACCCACATTCACATGCAGCTAGCATCAGATCCCAGAATCTAGCACTATATTGATATTCAGGTAGTTGATATACCTGATACATATGGAATGTTACTCAGTAGAGATTGGTCAAAAACCCTCAATGGATACATGTCAACTGATTTCAGCCATATGTGGCTACCTTGGAAGGGTATACCAAATCAGATAAAGATCGAAGCTGAACCTCGCATGAGACACATGATCACCGAATATAATAGAACCAATGAGATCATGTATGTGGATGTGGAACCTGGAGTTTACTCCATCAGACCTCAAGCCGCCAACATAGAAGAAATCCTGATGCTTGACATACACGATCATAATGGTGACCTTTGGAGTGATGAAATAAATTCAGAGCCTGATTGCAATCTTAAAAATAAAATAGAACTAGATCATTTCAAGGAATTTGGGTTGCATTTATCTAGACAGGTGGAATGATGTCAATTATTAAATGTGCCTGTTCATGATATTCTGATTGATGGATGGTGCACGTTGCATGATGAAGCTCATTCTGAAAAAACTTGTGACGCCTGTTTAGACCTATTGGAGTTGGAACAAGCATACGGCGAAGCTTCTTCACTCGCGATGAGTTCCACAGATAACGATAGTGACACTGATTTTTGGTTGTCTTCCGCAATTACAGGAGGATGCACACAAAAAGATGAAAGTTCTGTTCATATGACAGAAGAGATACTGGTATGCAACGGGGGCAATGATAAGAACAAAAAGAAAATCACCCCTGGGAGTGATTGTTTAGTGGAGTCAGATTACGAGGATAGTGGCAGCAATCTGTCCAAGTTTAAGGAGTTTCTGTCGAAAGAAATCCAAAAGATGATGCAGCAGCATAGGCTTCCCCAGGATGCCTTGATTGAGAAGTGGTGCAGGTTGCATGAGGCACCGCACTCGGAGACATCTTGCTCGTTGTGCCTACATATCTTGAGAAGGCATATACTGCCTGGTCCAGAGAATGTTCCTCCTGATGGTAAGAGAAAAGAAGAAATACCAACTTCTCATAAAGCCGATAAGGTGGTGTCTAAGAAGGCTGGGGCACCAAAGCTAAAGTGGATATCAGGTGATGTCGCTGCCCGAACGAAAAGAAAGAAAGAAGCACCAAACAAGCTTTTAGATGAAAATAAGCCATGGATCCTCAGGTTTGACGGATCCAAGTCAAAACAAGGAGCTGGAGTAGGAATAGACCTTATTGACCCATCTGGAAAATCCTATTTGGCAGCATACAGATTGCAGTTCCCATGTACAAACAATGCGGCAGAGTATGAAGCTCTAATTCATGGGATACTATTCGCTCTTGGGAAGAAGGTGAAAATTTTGCATGTCTATGGAGACTCAGAATTAGTTGTCAGACAGGTGAGAGGTATATACTCTTGCAAATACGGGAGGCTGTCCAATTACAGACACGGGGTGTGGAACTTAATAGAAGAGTTTGATGCATTCAATATCACCCATGTACCTAGAGAGCAAAACCACAGAGTAGATGCTTTGGCCTAGGCTGCCAGTACTCTAGAGCCATTGTCCATATCAGGTTTTAAAAGATTCTCAGTTGAATTAGTATCAATGCCTTCAGTACTTGATAATGTAACTAATGTCCAAGTATTTGATGATGATCAGCATATATTAGATTTTATTTCCAATAGAGATGTTTTTGAGGCACAGATCATTGATGAAAAGAATCTAGAAGATCACGTCTGGGAAGAAGAAGAAATCCTGGAGTTGCCAAGTAACAAAATCCCTAGGGGAATGATAGAGCTAGAGAGAGCATTTGATCTGGACAGCATGCTGAAACAGAGGGATCTTCAAAAGGCTGATGAGGGACAGTATTCGTAGGTTGACATTGGGCAAGGTGATAAAAAAAGAAACGTCCTGATTGGGAAGGTCTGTACAGAAGAAGAGTTGAAAGGCATAACTCAGTCCCTCAAAGATTACATCCATGTCATTGCCTAGACGTATGATGAATTGAAAACTTTTGACACATCAGTCATCACTCATACGATACCTATGAAGCTAGACGCTAAGCCTTTTTGGCAAAAGCAAAGACCCGTCAATGCTTTACTGGAGCCAATCATTTTTGAAGAAGTTAAAAGACTGCTCAATGCCACGATCATATTTCCTGTGAGACACTCCACGTGGGTGGCAAACCTGGTCCCAGTGAGAAAAAAGAACGGTGACATCAGATTGTGCGTGGACTTCGGGAACTTGAATTGAGCTTTTGAAAAGGATAATTATCCTTTGCCTTCTCTAGATGAAGTCCTGCAGATTGTGAACAGCGCCAAGATGATGTTCTTCTTGGACGGTTTCTCTAGATACAACCAGGTGATGGTGGATAGAATTGATAGATTGAAAACCATATTTACCACGAAATGGGGGATCTTCGCCTACAGGCACATGCCGTTTGGGTTGATAAACACTGGAGCCATATTTCAACGAGCAATGGACATAGCCCTCAGAGGCTTGATTGGTAAGTGCATAGTAATATACATGGATGACTTAACAGTGTTCTCCAAAGATAGAGCGGACCATGTAGAGGACCTGAGAAAGGTGTTAAAGAAGTGCAAGCAGTACGAGATATCCTTGAATCCCAAGAAGTGCATATTTGGGATGACCACAGGAAAATTGCTAGGTCACCTGATAACTGAAGACGGGATCATCATTGATCCTGACAGAATAGAATCCATCATGAAGATACAACTGCCTGGAAGCAAGACGGAGCTCAAATCTTACTTTGGTAAGATTAATTATGTTAGGAAATTTATCACTGGCTTTGCAGAGATAGTTAGGCCCTTGAACGCCATGCTCAAGAAGGACACTAAAATTGAATGGACACCAGAAGCTAGAGAAGCTTTTGAAGACACTAAGAAGGCCATATCAAATGCTCCAGTTCTGATCAGTCCAGACTACACCAAAGACTTCTACATCTACTCATTCGCTTCAGAGCATACCTCTGCAGCAGTACTGACGCAGAAAAATGAAAAAAAAAAGAAAAGCCTATAGCCTTCATGAGCTGCCCTTTTAGAGATGCGGAACTCAAGTACATGGACATTGAAAGACAGGGGCTTGCCTTGGTCCAAGTAGTCAAGAAGTTTAGGCACTACATCCTGAGAAGTAGGGTGATTGTTGTTGTACCTGATGCAGTAGTAAAAATATTGTTAATGCAAAGTGAACCAGGTGAGAAAAGGGCTAATTGGATCACTGTCCTCCAGGAGTACGATATGGATATAACCCCTATGAAGTTGGTATGAGGGTAGGCATTAAACCAGATGATATCAAAGATTGATCCCAATATCATGAGCCAGCAGTACGTTGTAAATGCAAAAGATGACGGAGAATGGTACTCAGACATCAGGCACATCTTGATCACTGGAAGATGTCCCTCTAGACTGCAGGCCTCACAGAGGAGAGCCCTGAAGATAAGGTCGCTAAAATATATGTTAAAAGGAGGAGT
This sequence comes from Cunninghamia lanceolata, assembly GCA_027924645.1. Classification (NCBI taxonomy): domain Eukaryota; kingdom Viridiplantae; phylum Streptophyta; class Pinopsida; order Cupressales; family Cupressaceae; genus Cunninghamia; species Cunninghamia lanceolata. The sequence goes on from BSBN01000397.1 coordinate 330,981, forward strand.
CCTTTTCAAGAAAAACTATGAGGGGATATACCTAAGGTGCCTGGAAAGATCAGAAGCAGATAAGGTGCTAGCAGAATTACATGATAAATTTGGGACTGCACATGGGTCGTCTTTAGCCACCACTCATGCTATCCTCAGGGCAGGGTATTATTGGCCCACAATTTTCAAAGATACAGTTGGACACATCAAATGCTATCATATGTGTCAGGTTGCTGCAAATAGAGAGAAATATGCTACTCAACCTTTGCAACCGATGATGGAAATGTGCCCCTTTGCTCAATGGGGAATGGACTTCATAGGACCCATCAATCCTCCATCATCCTCAGGCCACAGGTACGTTTTAACTATTACTAATTACTATACTAGATGGACTGAGGTTGTCAGCAGCAGGACATGCAATGCTGAGGATGTCATCAGTTTTCTGGAAACCAATATAGTGACCAGGTATGGAGTTCCATATGCTTTAGTATGTGATAATGGACCTGCTTTTGCCTCAATTAAGTTGTCAAGTTGGGCTTTTGATCATGGGGTCATTTTAAAATTCTCCTCAAACTACTATCGCCAAGGGAATGGATTAGCAGAATCCACAAACAAGAACCTATTGAACATCATAAAAAAGTTGATAGATAAGAACCCAAGGGAATGGAACACTCTATTAAAATATGCCTTGTGGGTAGATAGAACCAGGAATAAAGTTGCATTAGGAAATTCACCTTTTCACTTAGTATATGGGGTGGATCCCATCCTCCCTGTCAACTTAAAGATTCCTACACTGCAGTTTGCACAAGAGTACCTAGGCATAGATAATAAACAGGAAGTTAGATTGCTACAACTAATGCACCTAGAGGAAAAAAGAAGTGTAGCAATTAACCAATTTGCTAAACATCAGGCTGTTGTCAAGCGTTGGTTTGACAAAAAAGTTAGAATCAAGGCTTTTAGGATCACAGATCTAGTCCTACTGTGGGACAAGGCACATGAAAGGAAGGGTGATCATGGTAAATTTGACAAAATCTAGATAGGCCCCTTTCAAATTTCTAAAATTCTAGGAGACAGCACCTACAGGCTCAAGTCCTTAACAGGTAAGGATGTTCCATTACCAGTTAATGGACAGTTCCTCAAACACTATTTTCAGGCTTGAGGTGGCATCATGATAGTCATGTGTATCATAGTGTGTTTTCTTTGTATAGTTGTTTGTACAATGGCTTTGTTTTGCTCGTTTTGTTTTGGTTGCTTCGTTGTTCCCTCAGCAGGGATCTTTATTTTTGATTTAGAGTAAGAAGGAGCAGACTAACAACCACTGAAAACAATGAAAAATTCAGATCATTCAGGATAATTGTCTGAAATCTATACACAACTTGTTGTGACTGTCATGAATGTAGAAAGTTGTTTAACTTGTGAAATTTCGTATTCAATAAGAATGGGTTGAGTATTCATGGAATGTTTCTCACAATGACACACCTAATATCCTTGGGTTTGTTGAACTTACCAGTGTAGATATTAGATAAAAAATCAGAGGTCACCCTTGCTACCATTACAATTCTCAGCTTAATTTCAGCAAGTGACCACTCCTTGCATCATGAAGTTACAAATGCAATATCTTATGAAGTCTCTATCAAAATACAAAAAATATATAAATAAATAAAATGGATTATACTAAAAATCTAGATTAAGCCATCTAAGTAACTCTACCGGGGCTATGGACGCTCACTGGCAATGGGACTCTACTTAGAAGAATTGTAACGATAACCTTGTCAAGGCTATGGACACTCGCTGGCAGCAAGGCTCTATCCGGTTGGCTATGAGGGAATGTCCTCACCTACGTAGTCTAATATCAGTCACTGGTTTGTTCAACTGATCTTCAAGATGAGGCTTATTAATCACGTGCACCCACTTAAACTGAAATAAAAATTCATGTACCTTATTGAATACATTAAGTCCCAAGTTGAATGATGATTTGCAAGAAAGATAGTTGGAAGTTATGAATTTATTTCATTTAGTTTTCTTTAATGGGTTGAATTTGATTGTTTTGTTTGGTTGCTAGTTGTTGTGATGTTCACAACACACCCCATTTTATTCCTTAGCAAAATGAGGACCCCTGTTGTTGCTTTTGCTTTTGTGTGTGTTGTTTTGCTTGGTGGTAAAGGGAAAAAGAGGGGTTAAAATTGCAAACTTTGTTAAAAATAGAGAAAAAAATGTATTTTCAGTACTAGGGCATGATATGGTTGGATACCTTGTGAAAATGAGCTAGGGTTGCTTTTTGAACCATCTTAAAATTTGCCATATTTTACAAATTATGATCATTTTGGTAAAATGTACATTCAGGGTTGTATGTCGATGTGCATATACAAAGTCCTTTGTATGTGCAAAGTCGTTTTATACTTCGTCGCATTTGCAGTCAGGTTAATATACAAGGTTAAATGCATAATGGGTCGCTTGCATTTTACATATGCAATCCCTTTTGCATATCGCTTTTATATACAAAGACGTTTGTATGTCTTTTTGCCTTATATGCATTTGATAGAGTTTATATACATACACGATGGACCCGAATTAACTCAGAGTTGGAATGAATGGTTGTTTGAATTCCATTGCATGTATCTCACGTTGTATGTTTTGGCAAGTAAAATATACAAGGCACTTCATACATAGCGGACCCGAAAAAGTCATTAAACATTGTTAAATCGATGTACATTCAGTGCTTGTATATTTGGGCATACAAGGTAAAATATACATTGGAAATATACATCGCGCGGAATTCAAATCTTATGAAGCATGGTAAATTTGTTGTATATCCGCAGATTTGAAAAGGGGGTTTCATAAATATACAAGCCGGATATACAACGTGGACTTAAAAGGTTTTTCAAACAATGTTAATTCGTTGTATAAATTCTGACTTGTATCTTTACATGTACATTGCGATATACAAACGGCTTATACAACGTGGAATCAAAGAAGGAAATAAAATCCGATTTAATGCTTGTATCACGTCCGAATTGTATATCTAAAGGATACAAGTGTTCTATACATGCGCGGACCCGAAGGGATAATGAAATACAGTTAAATCGATGTACATTCGGCGCTTGTATGTTCTAGCATACAAGCGAGATATACAAAGACAATATGCATATCGCGGATTCGAAGTGGCTACCAAATGGAGTTAAGTGCTTGTATGTTTCCCGCAATGTATTTTTATACATACATCGCCGCGGATTTGAAAGAATATGAAGCAAAGTTAAACCGTTGTATATTTTGTGCGTTGTATGTGTCCAAACATACAAAAAAGTATACATTGCTATATACATCGGGCAGACCCGAAAAGGTTACTGAACATAGTTAAGTCCTTGCATATATTGTGCTTTGTATATTGCAAATTTACAAGCACAATATACAAGCCGGAATCGAGGAAGTATTAAAATTGGTTAAATCGTTGCATGATTTCGGCTTGTATGTATAAACATACATCGCATTATCTACAAACGAAACATGCACGGGCGGAATCAAAAGGGGATAGGCACAGAATATTCTTTGTATGAACATGCTTGTATGTGTGCGATATACAAGCCGATGTGCAGGGTAGGATATACAAGCCAGATTTGAAATGGAAATTAAAGATAGAAAATTCTTTGCATATTTTGGTGCTTGTATATTGAGATATACAAGCCTGATATTAAAAGAAAACATGGATTCGCCAGACATAAGGATTTGAACAAGCGAAAAGGCAGGAAAATGAAGCGATGATTTTTTTGAAGCCGATTTGAGGCCCGATTGCATATTTTTGGTCAACGGTGGTTGATCTGACTGGTTTTAACGTTGTATATGCATTTTTGATGCGCGATTTTCATAATTTCAGGGCCCGATTGCTGTGTTTGCGCATCTTATAGCCTAATTTAATGTAGATGTTCATTTTTCCTGTTGACTTACCAAATGATGATGCTTATTCCTGCTTATTTATTGCAGATTGTTAGAGTAGCTGGGAAGAAGCAGAGTTGCCGACATAGTGGCAGCGTGCAAGTGAACATAAAGACGGAGCTTTGAGTGGCAATGACATCATGCAGGATAGCATCAGATCCCGAGAAGCCAAGCACACCAGAGAAGGAGGGGCTTTCAATGCGGAGGTTGGCAGATGGAAACATTATTGAAGGAGCAGCCCCCTGTCTGGGTATGCCGCTCGAATTCTTGGCGGGATTCATTTCTCACCGTTTGATGCTACATTTCAAGATGCTGACCGTTGATCTCCTAAGGTTTTGGGCACCATTTTGGGGAAGAAACCGGAGATATATATTGAGCCCCTGTTCTGTACAAAAGGAGGGAGGAGGTCAATCATACAAAAATCAGACCTGTAGTAGTTTTAAGAAGAGATCGGATTACTGAGACTAATGAGGACTGGATTGTTGAAATAATCAAGGTCCTTTCCTCAGATCATTGTAAATGTACCTATTTTATGAACATACCGTATGGAGATGAAGCTTCAGACTATATCTTGATTGTAAACCTTAAGTAGTCTTCAAGTTGATTTCTGGATATGTACTGGTGAATGTTGTGTTCTATAGAAGCGCTCTCATTTCATCGCATGTTGTTGTCAACTTTTACCCTTGAAGATTTGCACTGATTCATGCGGATTTGTGGACTGCCCTGGTGAAGTATGATTTTAGTTTTCTTCTCTTCATTGCATGTATGGGAATATGTATGTGGATCCGTGATCTCAGTCAAGTAATTTTAGGAATCTCACTCTCTAACCCTTTTTCTCATTTTAATTTCATTGAAATCACTTTCATAACTACACATCATGATAAATATTGAGCAGAACAGAGAAATATGCTGACATCCTAAAGACAACTGAGCATCATTAGCATATTTTGAGCTAAATGCATGTAGTATTGAAAATGTCATGCAAAGAATCATAAATAGGGGTAGAATTCATGCAAATATCAACTTAGACACATCATTTGGAGATATATGCTGTGTAGAGTAACTTCCCTGTATAGCATTGATGCAGAAGCAGAATCTACAGATCTACGTAAGACCCCAAAATGGAAAACAACAATACACATCAACCACATAGTAACATCAGCAGATTATGAACTAATCAATGGGAACTTGGGATCATGAATTCTTTGAATTCATTGTATCTTTCAGGATAAACAAGGGTTGTTGTGTAACTTTTGTTTTGTGTGCTTGGTTGTGACTAACATCATACACCAATCAACAAGTCATGGGGGGCTCTGAGGGCCATGGTCTCCGCAAAGTGTTTCTCCTTCCCTCTCATGCACAAGTGGTTGGTGTGCGTGAAGGGGCTTCTTGCCCTGTGGCTAACACAGGTAGTGTTTCTAGGAAGGGAGGGATTTTGAGTGATCCCTATGTCTTTTCCAAGGAAGGTTTCTGTTCTCCTAGGTTCACAAATGCGGGGTGGCTTGGTTGAGCCCTCTGAGACTGCGGGCTTGTTGTCCTGCCCTAGCCCGAATGTGCCTTCCCCTGTTATGGCAGAAGGACTTGGTACTGAGGCAGATCTCCTCAGTGTGCCTAATGTTCTTACGAAGGATGGTCTTGGAAGGTGGAGGGAGTTTTTCTTCCCTGTAGGGTCAGGGCTTGTCATCTGAGCCATGTCCTTTGCCTGGGGCCTCATTTTCTGCAGTTGCTTCTGGGGATCCCCAAATTTATTTTCCTGACTCTGTTGTTGATAGATTTATTGCTTGGCTCTAGAGTTCTCTGGTTGGGAGATTTTGTGGTAACCGTCCCAATATCGACGTGATCAGAAGGTGCGTGGTTCAGAAGTGGAAGATTAACGAGCAAGTGGAGGTAATAGCTTTGCCAACTAACTTCTTCCTTTTTTCATTTTCAAACCCAGAAGATAGTTCTAGGATTCTTTTGGGCGGTTCCTAGGGCAAAATGGACTATTTTTAAATTTTTGGTCCCCTGGCTTCAACCCAAAGGAAGATTGCACCATCAAGTTTCCAGTCTGGTTTATGCTGCCAGAGCTTCCTTTAGAATATTGGGATGAGAAGGTTTTTATGGGCATTGCCAGTGCCTTTGGACAGTACATTACGGCGGATGTTGTTACAAAATTCAAGAGATGTTTGTTGTTCACCAAATTTGGTGTTTTTGTGGAGACGGATAGAGTAATCCCTTCTCAGATTACTATATCCTCCAAGCTTGGTAACTGGGTACAACAAATTAAATTTGAACTCTTCAGTCATATGTGATCATTGTCGCAAAGTGGGTCATGTTGTTGATGTTTGCCTGAGATTCAACATAAACCATCCCGTGTGGAGGAAAAGGGTGCAAACAACTGATAGTGCTTGCAAAGCTACTAAAGAGGATGTGTCGAAGGAGACAAGTAGGGAGGAGAAGGAAGCTATGATGAAGACTCCTTCGACGATGGTGTAGCAGTAGAAGGATTTCAATTCTATGGACAAGATGAAGGTGTGATGTGATAATGGGACTCCGAGTGGACCTTTGGATTTTCCTAGTTCTCCTAAGAAGATGAGATCCGAGAGCAAGGATTTCAAGTTCAAGATGCAAAGCTCCTTGGAGCAATTTGGTTTCAAACCACCTTGACTTTTGGTTGGCTTCATGCTTAAGGTGCTTGACCCTGTGTCTGGTTTTATTGTTGTTTTGCTCCTGTTGTGTTGTTTGTTTGTTAGTGGTTTTGGTTAGTCTTGTTGGGCTCCATTGTTGTATCTATTCTTTTGTACAAGGGTCTGGGCCCTTTCAAAATCCCTACTTACCGTAACAAAAAACATGGGTAAGGAACCTGAGACCCACAAAAAAATGACATTCAATGTTAGTTTCAAATAAGTTTATGACTTATTTGAATTTAAAAAATATTATTTTTCACACTAAAAATATTTAAATAAACCAAACAAACTCAAAGGCCTAAATCCCTAGGTGAATTCTTCCTTGTATTCTTGGAAGATCTTAGAGCAATTTGACGAATGGTCTTGTTGTGCGAGTGTTCCTTTTTTCACCTTTCTCCATTCATGCTCATGGGTATGCATGACTTGCAATCCAATATCTAGACCAAAATCCATAGTATGGATTGGACCATTTTTTGTGGCCACCAACATTGAAGGTGTCTTTGAATCCATTGCTGAAATAGTACAAAGAGTTTCCCATAGAGTTTGAGAAGGAGCTTGATCAAATTCTTCCTTTTTGGCATCAACACTTGCTACTAACTTAGTAGCCACACCTCCCACCATTTTTGTAGCAGCACTCAAATCTTCCTTGTGGTGTAAAACCAACTTTGCATTCTTAGAAGCTTCATTCACTTGCTTTGGGAAAATTATAAGGTGATAAAGTTCAAACCCTTTCCATGAAGTAGCTTGGGACGAGAGCTTCTTCTTGTTATCTTGGGGAGGAATAGAGCTCTGCTTTGGGCAATGAGAAGAAAAATGTCCATAAACAAAACATAAGTGACATCAAAAGGGGATATTCACATAATCCGATTTTTGCACACAAGATCGACCATCCTTTTCCAAAATAATTTATTTAGGCAGCGTTTTATCCAAATCCATTTCAAATCAAATGAGTGTAAGTACTATGTGAATGCTTTGAAGTTTTTTTAGTGACATCCAAGAATTTGTGCAAGGAATTCCCAATAGCCTCATAACAAGTACACCAATATTGTAATGGTAAATAAGCAAGGCATGCCCAAATAGGTACAATGGAGAAGGAATCTTGGATAGAATCAAAAGATGGATGTTGAGGTTTAAGGCTTAAAATGCAATCCTCCCATAACCACGGCATAGGATTGAGAATAATCTTCCTATCATCAAATGACATGTAATCCACAATAAAGAATCCCTATGTGTGTGGAAAGATATCATTTTTTTCCTTCATCAAGGGTTTCCATAGATTTGAAATCCACTCATACAACTTGCATATGTGAGGCTTAAACCCATTAAATCTTCCTATTAACGTGTGCCACATCAAGGTTTCTCCCACATATCCACTTCTTTATTTTGATAAAAAAAATATACATATATAAATTTATTTATTTATATATACACGTATATGTAGATGTATGTATATGTATATGTATACATAGATGTATATATACATGTACATATATATGTAAATATATATACATGTATACATTTATACATATATATGAACATATATGTATATATGAATATATATGTAAATATATCCATATACATATGATCATCTATACATACATGTATACATATGATCTATACATACATGTATACATATGTTCATATGTATACATGTAAGTATAGATGAACATATGTATATGTATACATATGTTCATATATACATATATGCATGCATATTACATATGCATATGAAAATATATTTTTTGCTCATAGTAACATGGGTAAGGAATCCAAGACCCACAAAAAAAGACAGTCAATGTCAGATTCAAATAAGCTTACGACTTATTTTTGCACCCAAGATCTATCAACCTTTTTCAAAATAATTTATTTAGGCAGCCTTTTATCCAAGCCCATTTCAACACAAATTTGAGTGTAAGTAGTGTGAGAATGCTTTGATGTTTCTTGAGCAACATCCAAGAATTTACCCAAGGAATTCCCAATAGCCTCATAACAAGATGTCCACCAATATCGCAATGGGAAATAAGGAAGGCATACCCAAATAGGTATAGTGGAGAAGGAAACCTAAAGAGGATAAAAAATGGATACCAAGGTTTAAGGCTTAAAATGTGATCCAAAACCAAGACCTAGAATTGGGAATAGTCTTCCTATCATCAAATGACATATAATCCACAATAAAGAATCCTTGTGTGCATGGAAAGATGTCAAATTTTTCCTTGATCAAGGGTTTCCATAGCTTTGAAATCCACTCATACAACTTTCGAAGGTGAGGCCCAAACCCATTAAATCTTCCTAACAAGGTGTGCTGCATCAAGGTTTTCTCCCACATATTCACTTCTTTGTTCTAATAAAAAACTAGTTCAGGCATTTGCTTTGCTTTTTTTTGCAATCAAACTAGCATTCCAAGTCTACGTTTACAACCTTTTCATTGTGAATCTTGAATGGAACGATTGAGGTTTGAGCTATAATGATTCTTTGGATTATTAACAGTGCCTTTTTTTGCTATCACCATTCTCCATATGATGACTATTTTTTCCCACACAACATCATGAAATGATTTAGGGGGAACAAAGATTTCGATTTAGGACAAATGAAGCTTTTTAACCTAAGTTATCAGTTTGGGTACACATATAATAAAGTCATTTTTGGGTTTGGTTTGTTTGTACCAAAAAAAATCATAAATATATACATATTTGCAGCCTAAAAACAAAAATTAAGTTCAAATAACCACATAATATGCTTATGTTATGTGGAAACAACCATAAAGATACTATTTCGATGTCAATTTGTCAAACTTGAATGTCAAGATAGCTATTCATTGTTTAATATTAAACCGTATAATTTATTTTAGTTCCTACCAGTTTTCATTACCTTGGGTATTAAAACTATTAGGGTCATTGATTGTATTAATCAATTAATCCCATTTCAAATTAGTATTATGTAAGATATCAACATAAGAAGTGACAACAGTGATACTTCTGCTATGGACCTCCCGCCCGTTGAAGTTTTGAAATCTCCAAATGTTCTTTCGTCCCTTGCTCACGTAGCCTGTCATGGCATGACTTCTGAAGGTTTGTCCCCACAGGGTTTGGGTGTCCTGCCTCAGGTATGCCCGCTGGGTGTTTGTCCGGTGCTTGATGCCCTTGGGTCGGCTGTCCCTATGGAACACGTATCTGGGTCTGTTGTGGGCTCTCAGTCTAGCCCTTCCTCAAAAGCTACTATTGTTGTGGGTGTGACTCTTGTGTTTCGTGCTTCAGGTGGGCGTGGCTCTTTTAGGACCCTTTTCCCCGAAGTAGATAGACCAGAATCGTGCAGGTGTCTTCCTGTTCGTTCCTCACAGAAAGCTTTGTTACACCCTCTACCCTCTTCACATCCTCCCCCTGTTGTGGAGTGCATGCAAGATGTTTTAGAAAATGAGTTCTATCAAAGCAATGGGGTTGTTTGCAGATTCAACAACTTGTGGTCATCCCTACTAGACCTTCACAACTAGGTCTTGGACTCTTGGAACCCTTGGTGGAGAGCAAGATTGAGCTCTTCCCTTGTGCCAGGGGTTTCTTTGTGGTGACCTTCGCTTCCCCAGTGGAGCAGAATATTGTGCTGAATGATAGGGTTTGGTTGCAGGGAGTGCATTCCCTCTCCATTAAACCTTGGTCTTGCTCCTTCGACCCACTTACCGAACCTCTCAACATCAGGCCTACCTAGGTTAGGCTCCTGAATCTTCCGCTCTAGTGTTGGGGAGATTCCTGCTACGAGGACATTGGAAATGCTATTGGCCACTTCTTGAAGGTTGACTCCACAACCTCTTTCATGGGGCACTCTACGTATGCATGTATTTTGGTCGACATTGATATCTCCAAACCCCTGCATGGGGATGTTGTTCTTAGGGTTGGGGATCGATCGTGGTCGCAATTGCTTGATTATGAGGGCCTCCCATTTAGAGGTAGATGTTGCTTTGCCATTGGCCACCTGGCCTCTATTTATCCCCTCTCTTGGTGCAAGGGTGCAACCACTTGGTGGAAGAATGCCTCGGACGACCACTTGACCATCACTACTTCTGACTCTCCAGAGGATGCTCCCTTGTAGGATGATGTTTCCTCTTTGCCCTTTTCCCCTTCGTCACTCAGTCCCATGGGGGTTTTGGCGGCTAAGATTGTTGAGTGCCCCTCGTTGTCTCCGGTGACTTCTCTTCCTGACTTGGCTTAGACAATTGTGGCCCCTTCCAGCTTGGGTGGAGTAGCGTGCCCAACTCCAGGTGTGATCCCAGCTTCTTATTCAGGGGCTTCCCCCTCCTTACGAGATTTGTCTTTGGTTGCGGAGTCTGTTATGGATTCCCCTCTCTCCCCCTGTTTAGAGGACTTGGACTCTAGGTGTTCTTGGACTGTTGTTCAGAGAAAAAAGAAAGGACTCCCTAAGTCTATTTCTTCTTTGCATCCTTGGGTCAAAGGTGTTCGGTCCTGTTTGGTCGGGTCCTAGTGTCATCTAGCTCTCGACGTTCCATCTTTTTGTTTCACAGTGGGGCTGCATTTTTTTGTTTCACAGCGGGGTTGTCATCTTTATGTTGGTTGTTGCCTCTTTGGTTGTGTTGTAAAAGGGATCGGACCTTTCAAAAACCCGTCTTATCTCTGTTTCACTGCTTGTGAAACTCTCTTTGCTCGCCTTTTTGGCTTCTATGTATGGGTTCAGGCCCTTCCCGTTATTTTAATCAAAATATAAGAAGTGACAACGCCTAAGTTAAAACAAAAATAACATAAAGCATAGTTGAATTATATAATTAAGCATGATGACAAAAACAAAAATTAGCATTTGAATAAAAAGGAAAAAGGTAGTCACATTTAAAACATTTAACTATTAAGCGCTGGTTGACATTCATCAAAGTTCACTTTGATGGTTGTGTTGTTGGTAATATTGGAGGTGGAAGACATGATAGTTATCTTGGGGCGAAGGGCAACATACATGCTCAGAATAGAGGTCTAAAAAAATTGGACTAAAAAAATTTAAAAATAAGAAATGACCTAGTTTCCTTGTGGGTTCACCCCACTAGGGTGCAACAGTTTGGCCTTTTTTGTACTTGTAATGGACTGGATTGCAAATTTGAAACAAATTGGACTTGGATCTGGGGGATTTTTTGGACGAAATGGTAAGTATGGGCACACCTAAGGCCCAATAGTGTAATATAACCACCCTAGTTTTTTTTTTTAAAATAACACTGCAAAAATGAAATGCAACAGCTTGACTCTTCCACACCTTTTTTATCACCTAATTCCTAGCACAGGCAAGGTGAGAGCATACAGGTATTTAGACTAGACAGGTAAACTACTATTACAGCAAGTAACATCCACGTATTCAACATGCATCCACTCAATCATGGGAATCACCACTTGTTTAGTGGGGGATACTGAAAGAAAGCATAGGCACATCCACTTATTTAGCAGGAAGCCTTTACAATAAAACCACTTGTTCAGTGGGGTGAGTAATTGATCAAGAAATAAACAATCTCACTGGTAGTATGACCTTCCAAAAGTTACAAACACAAATCATTATCACTTCTAACCATCATTCTTGTTGTTCATAATTTTGATATAAAATACAGGTTGTTGTTACAACTAAATTAGATCAACACAAATTGCATAAGGTAAATCAAGCACAAACTACTCCATACTGAAAGTATAATTGATATACCATGAAGGATGCCATTATTGAAGCTCCAAGAGGTCTGATAAGGAAATCTGAGACTGTTATACATGATGTTGAAAGTCTGATATACTGAATTGCAACACTGTAAATATTGGTCTAGCACCATCCAAAACCTTCACAACTCCCAGTACTGCAACTTCTCCCCACTCTAAACAACTAAAACCATCTCTAAACCCAAGGGCGCCTCCATTCTATGTATTTTGTCCACCAAACAAGTTGCGCTTCTCACTAGAAATAGGACGCTAGCCCCCATCTGTACGGCCAGGTACAAAATAGTACAACCTGCTAGATCTCCCTCAAATTTACCTTCAGAGTCACATCAACCATAGCTGTCCATGTACAAGGTAAATTATCATTGCAATTTCCGTACTTTCCGACTAGGATTTCCTCTTCAACAAGCAAAATTGTACGACAACCTACAACAGAATGGTACGACCCAGCAGAGGGAAAAACTCCTTCAACCACTAACACAAACCATCATTAAATCACACCAAAAATATTATGAAATCAACTCTAATCCAATCAACTTTAGAACACATCAAAAATATTCAAACCAAATTCACTGCAAGTGGACTCCATTAAAGTTCCTTGTGATTTCTGATAAAAAATCACCAAATATTCCAGCTAGGGTTGGTCTTCCACAACTGAAACCAGAAGAAGAATGAGGGATGCAACCTCACAGGACCAAGCTTGGAAGCTTTCCACAGAAATTTCAATCATAAAATGCATAAACTCCTACAAGCATTCAAAACTCTATTTTATAACCTTCCCGTGCACGCCAAGGATAAATAAAATATATTATTGCATTATGGCTTCAGAGGCATTTATTTCCCACTAAAGTGGGCGCTCATTTTAAAGAATAATATAACCATTTCCACCAAGCACTCACCAAGCTAGAAAAGAACACTTTTAAAATAATTAGAGTTGTCAACTTTAAAATATAAAGTTAAAACCAAGAACAACTTAAATTTAATTATTTTAAAAGTCATTTCCCTTAAAATGACCTAGTTAGCCTTAGAGAAATTCATGGAAACAAAGCTAACTATCATTAAGTTAATTATCGACAGAAAGGGGACATTACAAATAGTTGCACCCTATCTACACCCACAACAGTCTTAGAACAAACTGGACTTGGATTCGAGAGATTTCCTCAATGAATCGATAACATAGTTCTTAAGCAATAGGATCCACCCTAGAAGAAGCAATTGTCTGAGAAGAGACCAAACCTAGGTTAGAATCTCATAAGCATCTTGGGGATACATAAGTGGCATCAAAACCCTCGTAGCTAGGAGAAGAGGAAGACATTGCCCTTGAGATAATCACACTACAGTCAACAATTTGATTCCCATTAGCCAGAAAAGATTTGAGCAATGTGGAAGAAGGTTTTAGAGTAGAAAAAACTTTGTGATCAAGCTAAGCATGTGTGGAGTAGTTAAAAGATTGCCCACCATTTGGGCATGAGTTGAATATATCAGGATTGGGAGCAGGAAGCCCAAGACTGCAACCACTAAGTTTATGAAAGGCAAGAGCAGTGGTGGAGGCAACGGGATTGACCGGAGGCATATTGAGTTTTTTTGTATATGCATACATATATGTATCTACATATGTGTATATAAGTATATATATTTACATACACACATGTATAAATATGTAGATATATGTATGTATGTATATATACATATGTACATCTATATATGTATCTATATACAATACATACATGTATATGTATATATGTACACATATGTACATTTATCTATATGTATGTATGGATGTATGTATCTATATATATTATATATATACAATACATACATACATACATACATACATACATATATAAACATGTGTGTGTGTGTGTATATTTGGCTTATCTCCTTGAAAAATAAGTTGGCTATCCTGGACACATAATTTGACTTTTGACATGGAATGAAATGTGCCATTTTTGAATATCTATCAACAACTATGAAGATGGAATCGTTACCTCTTTGAGTGTGTAGTAATCCAAACATAGTTACTCATACAATCTTGTATTTTGGGGCACTCCTTTCTTGACTTGGCACGTTGTGCATCTTTCTACAAGTCTCTTCACATCTTTGCACAAACTTTGCTAATAGTACCTCTCCTCCAACATGGCTCATGTTTATGTCAAAATGTCCTTTGATTCCACCATTGTGTAACTCCTGAATGAGATTCTCTCTCATGGAATTATGCAGAATGCACACCTATTTTTCTTGAACAAGTATCCCTCTTGTGCAAAGAAATCTTCATACAAGCCATTGTTTCCAACCCAAGGCTCTATGCATGTATGCCCTGCCTCTACAAAATCTAGATGTGTGCCATACAAATCCTTCATTCCTTCCATGTCCACTAGTTCTATTGTCATTGTGGGACAATAATGCTTGCCTCTTGCTTAAGATGCCTACAACTTTGTTGGTTGTGCTAGCTCTATGCTTCACCACAAAAGAGTAATCTTGCATATATTTTACCCACCTCATATGTTTGGTTCAACTTTGCTTGACTATTAATGAATTTTAACCCTTGGTGGTCGTTGTACAACACAAACTTCTTTGGTAGCAAGTAATGTTTCTACTTTTGCAAATCTTGAACAATGGTGTAGAAATCTTGATCATAGATGAAGTACTTTTGCCTAGCCGCATTCATTTTTTGTTGAAATATGTGATTTGTCTACCCTCTTGGCTCATGACTGCACCAATTGCCTTACCATTGGCATCACAATCAACCTAGAGAGCTTTCCCAAAGTCCGAGAGTGCAAGCATTAACTCCTTTGTTACTTTCTTCTTCTAGAGTTTGAAGCTCTTGGCAATAGTAACTATCTATTCAAATCCATATTTTCGCATGCATTGTGTCAATTGTCAAGGGTGCACAAAGGCCACTGAAGTTCTTGATGAAATTTTTATAGAAGCTTGCCAACCCATTGAAACTATGACTTCCGTCGAGCTCTTCGGTTTTGGCCACTCAACAATTGTGTGAACTTTCTCTTGGTCCATACATAGTCCATCTTGAGAAATAATGAATCTATGTATGTTATGTCCTTTATGAAGTTGCACTTCTTTAGGTTCATGCTCAACTTCTCACTCCTCGGGCATGTGAAGACCTATTGTAGGTGCACAAGATGCTTCTCCTTGGTCTCGTTGAGCACCAAAATATCATCCAAATATATGACCACGAATTTGCTCAGAAACAACTTCAAAATCTTGTTGATCAAACTCATGAATTTGCTCGACGTGTTGGTTAGTCCAAATGGCATTACCAACCATTCATACAAGCCTTCTTTTATTTAGAATGCAATCTTCCATTCATCCCCTTCTAGGATTCTAATATGATGGTACACACTCTTGAGATCAATCTTTGAAAAGTATTTTGCACTACCTAGACAATCCACAAGGTCATCCATGTGCGGCAATGGAAAATTGTACTTGATGATGATCTTGTTGATGGCACGAGAGTCTGTACACATCTTGCACTCTCCACCCTTCTTCAACACAAATATTGTAGACATTGTGCAAGGGCTCGTACTTCTTGAATGAGATCTCATTCTAGCAACTCTTCCACTTGTCTATTCAACTTTGCGCTCATATTAGGGCTCATCTTGTGTGGCGCTTTGTTTTGTAAATTGGAGCTTGGGATCAAATCCATGCAATGAGATGTAATGTGCACTAGTGACAACTCTCTTGGTTTTCCACCATCCATCACATCCAAAATTCTTGGAGTAGGATTCGATCTCTAACTCCTTGGGGCTGCACAACTTTGTCTCCATTTCTTCCTTCTATGTGTGCCTAACTACTAGCACATAATAGTCTTTCAAGTCTTCTACCTCCTTGAGAAACTCCTTTGCTGAAATCAGCATTACTTTGCCCTTTGTGCATTCCTCTTCAGCATTCATAGGCAACAGTTCAAACTTCTTTCTATCCTTCATGATGGCGAACATATTCTTCCTCTTGTTATGAACCACACGTTGTATTGCCAAGGTTTCCCCAACAAGACATAGTAAGCATCCACTGGGATCACATTGCACCATACTTCATTTGCATATCCACCAATGTAGAATGCAACTTGACACTGTACCTTCACTGTGAGCTAGTGTTCCTTCTACAACCAAGAGATTTTGTATGATGTGGGGTGAGCAATGGTCTTTAACCCCAACTTCTAGACCATTTCCATGGACACTTAGTTGTATGTGCTGCCACCATCAATAATCAACCATGGTTCCTTTTCATCAGTTGTAGGCTTTAGGGGAACCTTACACAACATCAATTCTTCCAGCCTTAGGGGTGACACTTTTTGCTGTACTTCTCAATGTGCTTTCCTTTCCTTGCGCAACATGTATGCATTTCTTTGCATGACCTTGCTCTCTCATGGCTTTTGGACACTCAAATAACTGGTGACTTGCTTGTTTGCATTTGAAGCAAGTCCCATTGAAGTCTGCTCATTCTCTGCATTGTGCATATTATTGTTAGACTCAATATTGTCCTTCTACACATAGGTTTGACATCTGCCATGTTGGTTACCTTTTTTGCCTTGCCCCTTGTTGTGTGCACTTGGTTGTCCATGGGACAACTTATCCTCTGCATGAAGCATGATGATAGGCTTCTTATATGAAACACATTTGCAGCAAACAAAATTCATTTTGAATGGAGGTGCACAAACCATTTACATACCTCAAGACTATCTGTGTCATCCTTCATATGACTAATGCAATATTGAGTCAATAAAACTCCTCCATGTATTCATTTACCGAGGTCTCCCGTTGGTGCAACTTTAGGAGCTTCTTAAACAAATCCAAGGAGTAGTTGGTGGGTACAAAATTACCCTTGAGTTTCATCACCATGTCATCCCACTTAGAGATCTTGTGCTTCTTCCTTTGTATATAGTCTTTCAAAATCGAATCCTACCACAAGGCAACATGCCCTTTCAACTTTGTGGAGGTGTTCCTCGCGTGCTCAAGGCAACATGACCTTTGAACTTTGTGGAGGTGTTCCTCGTGCACATTGGGTCTTCGATGGGTTCAAACTCAAATATTTTTCTGGCTCAATGGTCTAGACCAACAAATCTTCTGGATTTAAGCTTTCCCGAGTAGCTTGGGAGATCAAACTTTGGTTTGTTCCTTGCCTTCATTGATGCCAAGGCAAATTTTTCTTCAGCAGAGAGCTCCTTTGAACTTGACACATCATCATCATGTGGTTAATGATTTGTTTGCTCATCATCATTCACTTTGCAACCACAACTGCTCCTCGCATTTGCGTGGTCTAAATGGCTGAGCTTTGCTTGAATGACTCTTAGGATGTCAGCCAAATCATTGTTGTGTAGTGCTCTCGTAGTTTTGCCGTTTCTCCTACCACCTCTGCAAGCCATTTCACTTCTGAATCACTTGCAAAATGACACACAAAATTGTTTTCCATTCATGGAGCACAACTCACCGCTTTCAAGATTCAGTAAACTTGCGTAGATACCAATTGATGCAATATTAGTAATAGGTCAAATGAACAACCAGTTAATGGATGCATCCAGTACACAATGAAAGACAACACAAGATGTTTCAAAGAACAAATGCTTGATTATCATCGATATTTTATTATTACAAAATGCTACCAAGTCACAAGAGATTGCAACAAGCTACACAAAGACTCTCTGCAATATGAATCCAACCTTTCAACCTTTAGAAACCTGTGACTTGATTACATGACTAAAAACTCACTAGCCATTGATCAAATCAGACCACCTCGCAGTTCTTCAACTGTTCACCTACCTTGATTTACCAACCTCGTATCAACTTGCTGCCAATCAACTTCAATCTGCTGATCTCTCCTATGGCAAGCTTAAGACAACCAATGTATGTATGAACCATTTGTTCTAAATGCTTAGCGTTAATTTCCAACACCTACCATTTGTATTCCACTTTGGTGTATAGAATCTGGGAAACACAGCCTCAACACTTGGTACATCTTCCAAGGTGAAAACTTGTTACTATGCTCGAGGTGATTCAATTTCCTATGCACCATTTGATTTAACCAATCATCAACTGTTAGCATCTTAGTATGTTTTCTTGGTCAACAACTTCCTACATTTTCAACATGTCAATAGGTGTCCGTTTGAACATCCTTTGCATGGAACCAAACCATATGTGTGGACTCAAGATCAAATTGCACTTTCTTAAGAGTGTATCTGTGGCCGAAAAACATCTGTGCAGCTTTAAACCTTGTGCACAATCTTGAAAGTCAATGCACGAGTAATACAAACTTGCACAGGGATAGGAATTCACATAGAATCTCTTACAGACCAAAACCATGCACGTGCAACAACAAAACCTTGTGCATCGAAACACAAACAAAGCATGCACACAATCAAAAGACTTGCATGCCATTTTTTTTTGCGGGGGGGGGCGCGGGGGCGGGGGCAGGGTGGGGTTATTCAATATTGCATGACCCCTGAGATGCACCTGCATCATAGTGCTACTCTGTAAGTTAGCCTTCGATCTGCTACCTTTTTGGATGAGTCATGATTTCAATTTATATATGATTTTTTGCTCCAATTCCCATAATCTTCATTCCAATTTGCATATGAATTGTCATTCAAAGACAAATTCCAGTTAGAAGAAGAAGCTCTGCCCATCCATTCTCTCATGATCTGTGGTTTCTGTTCAAAACTAAACTCATTATGCTCGTACACGTCACCGTAACTGACTTATTTTCTGTAAATATTTTATTAGATACAGCTCCAGAAGCCCCTTATAATTGTAACTCGACTGCTGTTTTTTCTTTTGCATTAACAAGTGGTTTTCTTTGTCCAAATCTTAAAATCACCATTCCAGTTTAAGTTCCCTGTAATTGGTTTCTTTTCTCTATAGATTCCATCAAATGTAGCTCCAGAAGCCCCCTGAAATTGGTACCCAACTGTTTTTTTCTAATGCATTGGCAGGCAGATTTCTTTGATAAAATCTAAATTCCGTGTGTAACTGGCTGTCTCTCTAAATATTTCATCAAATACAATTCAGTAATTCCCCTGAAATTGTAACTGTCTATTTGTTCTTCTGCATTCACAGGTGGTTTTCTAATATTCCAATCACAATTATCTATAAAGATTGGGTTCTTCAATGCTATTTCTTTGGATTCTTCATGCACACAAGCAAGCATATCAATCGATAATTAAACAAGAGCTGCTTCACATCCACAAAAAAATATAAGATGAAAGATTACAAGCTTCAAATATCTCTAATGGTTTAAAGTGAAATGTTCTGGATACGAACTGCATTTAAGATCAAAACACATTAACATTTTGAGACACAGATAATATGGCCACATTCAATTGGGTGGTGAAAACCCATTATAAAGTAACATGCCAAACATCAATTGGGTGGGAAGAGAAAACACTTTGTTGGGAATGTAGACCTGAGGCTAATCTGTTAGGGAAAATCCACTATTAAATAACTTGCTAACAACAATTGGGTGGATAGAAGACCTTTTTTTTGGGTCTGCAAAGGCACGGCTACCAGGTTTGCAAAAACATCAACCTTTTATGTCACACTCTGTAACTGGGCATGGAAAACATTTTTCATTGGTATGCAGAGTGAAGGCCATTGGGCTTTAGTTATCTTCAGTGATGGGTTTCTTCCTGCAATTAAGTGTGGTCCCCAGCACACTAACCTCATGCAATTAAACCCCGGTTTAACACAATGCATAACATGCTGATACTCAATTGGGTTTGCTATGGAGGAGATAGGCTATTGGTCTTTAGTCATTTGAGGGTATGGGTTGATTTATCCTGCAACCAGGAATTCTCTCCATTGGGCATAAGTAATTTTGGAGCTGGGTTGATTCCTTCTGCAATAGGAATGCAATTCCCAGTTCACCAGAATAACTTGTAGTAGTGATCGATGCTTAGTCCTTCTTGGAGATCTGCTCCAACAACATAGGTTTAAACTTGGATGGCTAGTAAATTAAAAAAAAAGAATTCTCCATTAAGCCTTTCCCCATGTCCAATCCAAGGAGGGAAGCTTCCCACCAAAATCAGCATTTACAACATTATACCTTGTAGTACTCCCAAATTTCTGTTGCTCAGTTCTTATTTCCTGACATCATCACTACTGTCTGATTAAGTAGGATCAACTAGCTCATGGTATCTTCTTTCGGAAATGGACTTGTTAAAATTGTCTGGATTTGATTTTGAAATTTGCAAGGATTTCCTTCAAAGGTACCATACATATTAGCCTCTCATCTAGTCACCACGTAACCAAATGTTATTGTTATCTGCATTTGAAATGGACACTCAGTTGAACATTAAAGTTTTTAGGTTAAGTAGAGTGGATCAAAAACATTGGTACACAGATGTATGTTAGAAAAAAATCTTTGGACTTCTATATCAACATTAGTAATAGAGGCTTTAATGTTGCACTGCAATGGGGATACCTACTTTTTTGAGACATCATTGGTTGAGTACCAGAACTCTGAATGAAAACAGCACTCCACATGGGTAGGGTTCCACATGTTGTTTAGCATTTTTCCTTAGGCTTTCACACAGGCAGAGTACCCACCTGTGTGAGACTTCTTCACTCAACCAAAACAAAAATTAAAGTGCTGCTTTCAACACAGTTATTGGAGAGTCCAGGTGGTTTGTTCTACTGCTAAGGCCAGGTTATAACTATAGCAAGGGCATAAATCCTGTTGAGCAAACTTCCTGTGTTGCAGCCAGTCACAACAGAATGGAATTAGAGCCTATTAGTCTTCAGGTAGCTTAACATAAGTAAGTAAAGCTTGTTGAAGGCTCGTATGCCTTTTGGGCTATAACGTTAAGTTCCTTGAATAGGCTACAGTGCTAAGCTGATTACAAAACATTGAATTCAACTGATGTACTGGTTATTTTAAAGAATAGCACACGCATTCTCAATACATTTCTTTTGTAATCACCAAGAAAAAAGAATTCCTACCAAGAGAAAAAAAATCCCTTTGAAGTCCACGATACCTTGTGCCCCTGCCAGTTATAATTGGATAACTATGAAAATGAGGAAGAATTGTATTGCAGGCACTGCCTTTTTTCGTACCTTTTTTAAAGTCTACTACAGTTTTTTCCTTTGGAGAGTGAAGAAGGAATAACAGAAGATCTATTTTCCCTGAGAGTGAGGAACAGTGGAAAAATGAAAGGACTACAACCTTCTGTAAGATTTCAAACTTCTGCAAGCGGCAATTTACAATGTACAGAATAGGTTTTTTAAGCAATGCATAGAGAGTGAAGGAAAACTGAAATAAAACAAAGACGAGTACATTTTCTCTTAATCGTAACTATTGTTCATAATAATGCATGCAATAGCAATTGGTGGAAACTTTGCACTTAGCAGTGCAAATGCTAGTTTTTGTTTTTTATGGAAGTTTTGCAAATGAGATTCAAAAGCTGATTCTGAGAATATTTTGTCAGTGCTTTTGAGAAGTTTAATAGCAAGCCTGCGAAATCTTTTTAAGTGAAATTTGTTGGCCACACTTACTTTATTTCAGGTTTTTGTAGTGAAAATTGCTGTTGATTTGAAATGGATTTTGCATTTATAAGTTCAATATTATTCAATTAATATGATACACAGGAACGTGTCCCCTGCCTTTTTTTAGGCATACCCACACCAGAGACATTCTGGGGATGCCTCAGAAACGTTCCCCCAGCATCTTCTAAACCTCAGATTTGCTCAGAAATGTCTCGGAAACGATGAAGAAATTCAGGGATGGCTGAGGATGTTAACGAGGTCCCCTGACCTTCCCCACTTAAAACCAGTCAGAAAGTTTAAAAATAGTAGTGCTCTTCAGCAAATGTTGTGCTGGTTTTTATGTTCATACAACAAGATCGATTATTTTTCACATTGTTCTGTTCATAGTTCCATCATTGTACAGACAGCTACTATGGTTGTTAAACAGCTAGGCATACATGTGTGTCAGAGGCTGCAAATTTAAAACATCAAAATTTGGAAAAGGTATGGACTACCTCATGATGACCGTGGGGACAAAATGTGGGCTAAATTAGGAGTGAATGATGTAGAATATTTTAGCTATCAGAACAGAAAACTACGTAGCAACTTTGCTAGATATCCTGATTAGGCAAGCAAAACCACTAGAATTAGGCTCCACTAGGTCTTTGTGTGGCGTGTTTGAAAGTTGATATCCAATGATATCTTGAATGGTAAAAACAGTGCACAAAGTCTAGGATCCCTGACAATCTAACAACGTAGAAATGATCTTGAAATATGGTGTCGTTAAGTACACCAACATACACAATGCATGTGCACGCTCAGTCTTTCTAACTTCAAATCTCATTACTGACCTTGAAACTTCCACACGGGTTATCTAGAACAGCTTTGGCAATGATATAAAAATGTTTACACGTGTGTGTGTGTGCAAAAAAAATACTTAACATAGACAGTACAGAAGAAATTTTTCAGCAACAAAATCTCAGAACACAAGCTCAAAGAATTCCATGTGTATGAGATAAGACAATTGACTCTCCTCTATGCTGGGTGAAAGTGATTTTTTTGCCTCTCTTTTTAAAATTGTTTTTCAGTATTTTTGCAGGATATGGATCAAACTCCTTACCAATCATATCCAGTGTCCTTGAATCTCGTTGAATCAAACAATATGTTTTGGGCTGTGTATGGGTCATATCTGGTAACATAGCTAATCTTATTTTTTCTTGCAATCAAAATTCAACACTTGTGGCATACAAGAGTATTGAACATTCAAGGTTATTTGATCATTTCTAGAGGTGTCTAATATTATGACATTTGGGCTTTGTTTGAAGTTTTTGATAATCCAATTTTTGCATTTAACCGTATTAATTAATTGCATTTGAAAATTACTATACTTGAAAATTTTCCTATTTTTTTTAATAGCCATCCCTTGCCTTCCCCTAAAATGATGAATGCCTTATCAATGTTAATAGTTCCATCATAGTTCGACAATTCGACTCTCATGTGAATTCTCAATTCAACTCTAATGTTATGTATTAAGCATCTATAATGTATATGATGAATGCCTTATCATGTTATCATATGGAGATTTGAAATTCCCATATATTTTTAAAATTTTCCCTTCTATTTTTAATAGCTGTCCCCCTGCCTCCGTTCTGGAAACACACCCCACCCCCCGTCCCCCTCCTGGAAACTTGGTGTAACATAGTTTAATTATGTTTTTTGTTTTTTCCTTTTATATTTGGGAAAATGCTGCTGACTTGCAATGTAACATATGTTGCAGTGAAAATTTTAGCCAATTGTCATATATTTTAGTCTATTTTCCCAGAGGTTGCAAAGATGATTCAAGTAACATGATTTTCTAATATGAGTTAATAATTAGGACCTTAGAAGCAGATATGTTTGAAATATTGCAATATATCCCAATATATCTTTTCTCCGCAGGGTTCCTGACATTTTCCTGCAAAAAATACAAGTTTTTCAAAATATCATTGACCATGGCTTTGACTGAAATTTTCACCAATATATTGTGATATTACTGGTGATATATCGCGATAATTATTTTTTTCAAGATAAGCCTCAGACTTATGATTTTTTGATCATTCTTCTCTGGAACTTTTATAAATAGGTTATACAGCTTAATTAGTACAAATAGCTGTTAAGATTTCCAGATGCCATTATTGAATTTACAGCGGTCGTTATTTAAAAAATGAACATAGTTATCTACAGTTGTGAAGACACTTCGTATAATCAGGTTCGAAAACCATGTGAACAGGGAACATGACTGTTGATATTGTAATTAGTGATTAGGACTGTTGCCTTTGATAACAGTGAGCATTGCTGTCATTATTTATTATTTGTGATTATAGACTTTACCAGGTAAAACTGTCAAATGATTACGCTATTCTTTGACTTGTCATTATTATTGCACCACAGATGTTGTCATTTCTACTTATCAATGGATGTTGTTGTTGTTACTTCATTTGTAAACATAATTGTATTTGGATCATTGTTTGGGAATTTGCATTGTTACATGTCAGCTGTTCATAATGTCATATCAGTTGAGATTGTTGTCATCATTATTGTCTTTTGTCATAACTATCCTTCCGAGATTAGTAATCTTCTTATGATCACTGATCAGTAGCATTCCAACATTACTGTGAGCTGTATCATTCTTGATCAGTATGGTGTTCAGTAGCATCATTATTAGTGCCAAGAACCAACCTGTATATTTTGGAGCTAGACTTGATAGGGTTCTTTCACATTAGCAACAATTCTTCCCCACACTTGACTTATATGCCTGCCAGTTCCATCGAACATGCATTAATTTCACTGTAGCCAAACATTCCACTAGATCTTGCTTACGCTGATCCCTTGCATAAGTTTAAGGCCCTTCAGCTTTGAGGATGGTAACTTCTGATTGCTAATGAAGACTTTAACACATAAATAGGGTTGGCATGAGGCACCCATCATATCATACCAAATCTGTAGAGAAAAGTGGTAAAGGGGCAAGTCATAAGGAGGCGTTTTCCATTGTCCTCCTTAGCACAAAATAACTCACACCTCCTTAAACCTTCAAATCCACGCTTCCTTAGGTTATCTTGATGGAGAAATTTGCCTAGAGTAGCTAACCACATGAAAGGATTAACCTCTGGCCAACTCTTTGGGTGCCATTTTTTCTTCTTCTAAGGTTTTCCCAAATGAGAGTTTTTTTATCGTGTCTTCACAGAGTACATTCCAAATCCTTTCAAACCCCAACCAAAGGAGTCGGGATGCCTATCTTGAGATACCTTGTGAGAGGACAAAATTTGTTCTAGTCAACTGATTCGAGACGAGAAATGTAGTCTAGACCATTGCTCCTTAGGTTTCCAAATTGGAAAATCGCCATGGCAAAATTTGCACTAATAATTAGAAACATGAACCCACCCAACCTTAATGCATGTATTCTTTAAATCATAGAGATTAGGAAACTGCACACTTAGAGGGCTATTTTGGTCCTAAACATCATCCCAAAACAAAGCTTTGTCACCAATCCTAATAATCCAGAAAAGACTAGCTTTAAGTGGACTACTACCCAACATAATTAAATCTGAGAACCTTTGCTTTCTAAAGCCAACTTGAGAAGGAGATAATGGTCTTTTAAATTCATATATTTAAGTTTCAAAATTTTACCCTACAAGGAGTATCATTTAAGTGGACTACTACCCAACATAATTAAATCTGAGAACCTTTGCTTTCTAAAGCCAACTTGAGAAGGAGATAATGGTCTTTTAAATTCATATATTTAAGTTTCAAAATTTTACCCTATAAGGAGTATCATTCACACACCATCTCCAATACGTTCTAATAGTTAAAGCCACATTTTTTATGAGAGAAGTTCTCATATCCAAGTCTCTTCTATCTTTAGGCTAGCAAGTTTGTTCCTAGTTAACTAGATGCATTTTGCCTTTTCCTCTTTTCCTTCCCAAAGAAATTTCCTCATTGTTTGATCCATGTCTTAAAGGACTCCTTTAGGAGCCATAAGGTCCATAAATCTATACATTGGAAGAGCTTGTAAAACAAACTCAATCAGAACCATTTTGCTATTAGGATAGTGTGATATTTAAATTGCAATCCTAATGTATAATGTTGGGTTTCCGATTTTCTTGGGATGGGTAACTCGAATGCCCATGAGGAGTTGAGGGATATTATTTTATTATTATTATTCAGATTTTGTGAGATATTGTTGTAATGACATTGAATAAGGGAGGTTACAGTAGAAAATAAAAAATAGGGAGTTATGAAGCATCTTTTTTAAAATAGGCAATGACAATGCAATTATTGAACTCATGGAGTACTTAGAAATGGGAAAGTGGGCTTAATGACATGTTATGATGGAATCTATGACATATAGTATGTAAGAGGAGTTACTTTCCATTTTTGAAACCACTCTCATGTAGCGGGCTGTGAGAATTTTTGCCATGGTATTTTGAGACCATGTTTGAGCCCATGGTATTGTTTTATAGTGGTTTTTTGAGCCTCCATAAGTCTATATATTGAGGGCTTGCTATGGAGGAGGTTTGATTATTGTATAGGTACTCCCATGCTGTCAAAATGTTGTCAGATTGAAGAATATTGTATGAGTTGTATTGATGTACTTGTTTCTACTTGATTAGTACAAGCTCGATTTCTCTTTGGTGGTGGAGTTTCTTTTTTTTTTGAAAAGGTTTCTCCACATATATTTGGTGTCATATGTGTTTGTTGATTTCTTATTGCTGTTATAAATATTTATCTATGTTCTATTTTAGACTTAATGATTAATCACATCTACCTGTAATTGAGTTAATCATATTTATACATTTAAGTTTATACTTTCACTGTTATTGTTCAATTTTATCAACATCTTCCAGCTAGGGATTAGCACCCATGTGTCGAATGGTTACTATGATAATTCATAGAGTCAAGCAAATCCTTCCAATCTTTCTTCCTAAGGGAATTAAGAGAAACAGGGATGCTCAAATATCTAAAAAGAGGGTTGGATATAGGAAACCAAATAATCTCAGGAGTCCTCTTCTAAATTCGTTGATCAATGTGGAAGAGAAAGACACGATTTTGCTCATTTAAGATTTGCATAGAAGCATAGATATAAATATCCAGGGCACTTCTTTAAGCTTTGGCCTTAGCTATAGTTGCTTTCACCAAAAGACATTTCATTCACAAGTTGAGTATGTGACAAACATCCAATCCCTCCACATTGCAAAAACCAATGATGGTCCTCAAATCCTTTAGGCGATTCAAAAAATGGCCCAAACCGCCATAATGAGAAAGAGGTAAGAAGAGAAGGGATCCCCTTGTTGCAAACCCCTTTTCGTATGGAAAAAAGCAAAAGGAGAGCCATTTATAAAAACAAAAAAGGAAGGAGAAGTACAACAAGCCATAATCCATTGTATCCAACTATCATCAAAACCAAAGGCCCCAAAGATATCTTCAAGGAAATTCTAGCAAACCTTGTCATAACCTTTGGATTTATCAAGTTTCATAAACATAGATTTTTTATTAGCATGCATAGAGTGGATGGCCTTTTGGATAATTTATGATTCCATCAAGGATTTGACACCCTTGATCAAATCCACACTGGTCTTGGAAGATGGAAGGCAAAAACCTTTTGTCTGTTAGGTATAGTTTTTGAAAAAATCTTGTAGATCATATTCCAAAGAGCAATGTGTTTGACATCAAAGAAGCCTTAAACATGAGCTTTCTTAGGAATCAAAAGGCTAAAAATGTAATGTTCCCTTTCCAAGGCTAGTCAGTGATGGGGCCATTAGCCTATTTCATGATCCTGATGGGCTAGTGGATGGTATGGGATCACTTGTGGTTGATCTTTTGGTTCAGTTTAATTATCAAATTGAAGTTATAAGGTTTATTTTATTTGATAATTAAACAGGTTATTTTTATTATTTATTGTGCACTAAAGTACATGGTTGGACTTTTTAAAGTGACTTAATGTTATGACTTGAGGGGGAAAAGGGAAATGTTTTATTTGTTATTCCCTAGTCACTTTAATGTGTGCACATAAATTGGAAATAGACTTATTTTATAAGTTGGAGGAGGAAAAAAGTTCTATTTTCAAGAAATGATCTTTTTGTAACTCCCACGTGCCTTTAAAAGAAAAGTGAGAGCTCATTTGGAGATTATGCTTGGAATTGATAATGTTATGCTGTTGGTTTGGAACCAGAGATCAATTGTGCCTTCTTGTGGACGAAAACCCACTTGAGGATGATCAGTTTCAGTGGTGAGATATCCACCCTAGCTGGTATTTGATGATTTCCACTTAGGGAATCACAGGGTGCTCAATGGATTTGAAGTTTTTGTGAAGTTTTTATTTATAATCAATTTGGAGTGATGAATAATGAATTCCTATGCAATTTTGGTATGATTTTTGAAGTTCTTTGTGAAGTCTGAATTTTTCCTACCTTGGTTGTACTATATTTGGCCGTACATCTGTATGAGGGTCGATGCTCACAAGAATTAATTGATGATGTTTTTGAGAGATTTCTTGATTGCATTCTAATTACCTTGCATAAACGTCCTCTTTGCAAGTGTTTGGAGGGAGTTTGGTGCTGTTAGTGATTTTCTGGGAGCATCCGTACCTTTATCTTGGTCGTACCTCTGTGAGAAATCAATGCACATGAAATATAAATGGAGGAGTCTTTGAAACAGTTATTGATTGCATAATTTTTGTCTTGTCCAAACGATCATTTTGGATGTTAGGGGAAAAGACCCAATAGGTGAGATAGTTCCAATGGTTGAGATGGTAGCTGTGACATTAAGGCCCAATATTTTTTGAAGTTTAGTACTAGTAGTTGTGACTTTAAGGTTGTTAGTGTTACTATAAGTACTAATAATTGAATGAAATGTGCCCTTTAGATTTAAAAAGCAACCAATCATGTGATGCAAAATCAGCTCACAATCAAAGGAGGTCTTAATTCACACTTATTGGTCGACCTTTTTTGTGGGGGCACTATTTGACACCTCAACAAAAAGCATGCTGATGTGGCATCATATTTGATGATGTGGCCCTGAAACCTTAGTTATAAGCAGGGGCATTGCCAAGTAAGCTACTGTAAAAATTTTGGAGTGATTCGAAATTGCCACATATGATTTTGAGAAGCGTGAAGTTACGGTGCACAACTACTGGGTCCTCTCCCCTATTTGGTGGTCTTTGCTGCAGATATGAGTTAGTTGTGATTGTCCGTACCAGCATAGGTCGTACGGCCCAGCCAAAGCAGTATTAATTGCTGTGTGATCTTTTTTCAATTTTTTCAGTATATGGTCTGCTCAGAATCAGTTTTAAGGTCAGCATAATCAGTTTGATGATAGTTTGAAGTTAATTAGTTGATGTTTGGGGTTTATGGGTTATCAGCTCTCAGTCATGGCAGCCATACACAGTCATCTCAGTCAGCCATAAATGAAAAAATCAGTCTCAGTCATTTTATATCAGAATAAGGATTCTTCATCAGCAATCAATATTCTATTTGTTAATCATGATGCAGGGTATGCTTCTCCATCAATGATCTTTAGGGGATATTTTATCAAGTTCTAATTCTTGTGCTTTGATTTTAATCAATTAGAGCATATTGTACTTCATTGTAAATTCTATCACATTAAGTACCGCTGGATGGTTTACCGCCAATGTGGAGAATAAATCTTTGTTTTTATTTTTCTACCCACTGGAAAGTGGAGTATCCCACTGAATAAGTGGAAAGCATTGTACCTTATTTTTGCTCTCTACCCACGAAAAGTGGTGAATCCCCACGTTATGTGGATGCCCGCCGCAGCGGATGAATCTTAGTTCATAGTTTGCATAGTTATACATTGTAGCCAAATCACCGTATGCTCTCACCTTGCCCATTCTAAGATCTGGGTGATCAGAAAGTGTGAGGCCTTTAGTTGGCATATGATATTTTATGTTAGTATTGTTGATCATTGTTTCCAATTTTTTTTTAAAAAAAATTTAGGGGTAGATTGTTAAGAAAAAGAATTGTTCAAAGCCTTTAATATTTGCATGGAGGTACATAATTCTTTAGAAGCCCTTAAAATATCCCATTTGACAATACTCCAAAAAGATTGAAAAAACTCAATAGGAAAGTCATGGACTACGAGTTTTATCTTTTTTCATATTATTGACCACTTGTTCAAGCTCCTCCATGGAAATGGGCAAATTCAAGAAAGAGTTGTCAAGAGGAGTAATGATTTTTGGAATACATTCTAAGATAAGGTGCCTATCCACTTCAAAAATATCATTAGAGTCTTTGAAAAGATACAAAAATATGAAATGGCCTATTGTTGAATGTCTGCATTAGAAACCTCCCAAGAGATATCCTCTCTTTGGATTTCTCTTAAGATATTAATTTGTCTTTGAACAACTATTGAGTGATGGAAGAAAGTAGAGCTCTATCCCCCACTTGTAACCACTCAAATCTAGACTTTTGCTGCCACATGATTCCTTCTTGAAGTTCTGTTTTCTCCATAGCATTTTGGAGTTTAGTTTTTTCCGCCAAAAGATTTTTACTTACGCAACGTTCTCTTATGGAGCATTAGATATTAGCCAACTCAACCAACAAACCTTGTTTCTTTTGAGTGATGTTACCAAAGAAAGAGACATTCCACTCCAATTTTTGCTTTACATAGCTTAATTTTCAAAATACAGAAAACATAGCAATCGCATGCTTTGGTGTGCCTTCCTTCCACCATAACCTAATCTTATCTTCAAGAGATTCCTCTTTTAGCCACATTGAAACCTAAAGGATTATATTGAGGTTTGAAACCTCCTTGCATATCCAAAGTAATGGACTAGTGATTAGAACCAACACCATCCAAGATAGAAAAGGAGTGCCTAATATTATGAGAGGAGCAAGAATCACTATCCAAAAATTTGTCCAACTATTCAACAATGTCATCAATCCTTTGATTGTTCTGAGTGAATATCCCATTGTTCGGAGTTATATCCATTAACTAAAAAAAAGGTTAATACTATATTGGAGAAGAAGGCCAACCTGGACATAAAATAAACTCCCACCCCTCTTTTATTACTTCATAGAAAAAACGTTGAAATATCCCCCACTGATCTAGGGGATAGCTTGAGGAGAAGCATCTCTATGAACCTTTAAATCATCCTAAACTTTAACCTTTTCTTTAATTTCTTGGGAAGCATAAAAATTAGCAATCAGAATTTTTATATTACTATTCATGAGTTTTCCCTCTATTCAGAGGTCCTTGTTACAATCAAAAAAATTCCTCCAAGAGAATTGCTTGGAATCCCATACACATAGGAGACCTCCAGACAAGCCATGGGCAGAAATAGCAACAATGTCCTAAGGCTTGCCAAAACTATTTCCAAATTTCTCCGCATCTTTTTTAGAAATCTCTGTTTCCTGAAGTAAAATCATTAAATGATTAAATTCTCAAAGCAATCTTCTTACAACATTTTGTCTATTTCTGTTGTTGGGTCCTCTAACATTCCAAGAAATAAACATGACTTATGTTGAGTAGAGAGGACCAAGTCAAGTGGCTTGACAAGATCATATTCAATAAGATGCTCTCCCATTAGCTTAACTTTCTTTTGGTTATACTTTGTTATTTCAATCCTGCTCTATTTTTTATTCTGGGTTTGTTTAATATACAAACCCAAAGTGGTTTGTTCTTTTTTCTTTATCTTTTTATTCTTGGCAGCCTTCTTTTCATCTGAAAGAGATTTCATAGTGTTCGGTTCCAGAATAACATCAACCATGGTATCTTCTTCAAAATAGTTATACTGGGTTTGGGATTTTGAATCTTATCAAAAGTAAAAAGAGTCTCCTAGACTTTAAATGCTTGGGACATAGGTGGGATAAAAAGGGATTCTTAGTTAAAGAAAGAAGTTTACTTAAAGCAAGGGCTTCATGGCGAGCATTGGAGGAAGGTGAGGTCTGATCTATTAATCTCATTGCTTCTTTAGTTGTCAGTTATCTAGATGTGTGCAGTGCTACTCTTCTGTTAACCTTGCCTCTCGACTTTGGACTTCCTCATTGATTGTTATCTTTGCGGTCCACTCTTGATCATAATTGTATCCCTTAGGGGACTTGCTTGGGGTTTCTCCAAGAATATCAAGTCCATTCTTATTATTGTAAGGGTTTTTAGGTCCTCTGTAGGTCAAATTCGTTTGGCCTCTTCCTTTCTTGAGGACTGTGATAAACCCATCAGCAGTTGTTCGGGAAGATTTATTCCCAAGGTTACGTTGTGGAAATTGGCATTTCTCTTTATTTTCCTCCTTAATTGAACCGTGGATAGCAAGTTTTAGTTGGGAGGTAGTTGCAAAATAGGTGTCCATTTCTAAACATTTTAGAACTTCTCCACAAACCTGAAGTTGGCTATTTAGGAGGTGTCACTATTATAGTCAGGTCTCCTTGCATCTGAAACGTATAGCTTCACACTCTAGGATTTGGTTCCAGACAAAATCTATCACCTGGATATTCAAAGCTTCTGGCAAAGGCTTGCTTAAATCCATCTCAATGCAGATCCAAACATAAGTGAGGACCCTCTTATCTATGGTGATGTGAGAGGTACCCAATTATTTACCCAAATAGTTACCCAAAAATTTTAGGGGCTTGTCTCTCCAAAAAATAATGGTAGAGCAAAGAGTTGAACCTAGACATGAACATTAGATGTGAGTGCTTCTGCAATCAAGATGCCATGGCTTTATAAATATTCCAGCTTGTTTGTAAAAGTAAGGCCTGCCACAAAAACCCTAGTATTGTTGGTAACATTATTAAAATCACCATAAAATGTTCATTGGTTGCTAGGGTAAGTTTAAGGCTAATCCTTACACCCATGAATTGACAGATACGGGCATGATTCTGAAAAAATAAAACGTCCTGCTACCTTAGGATTTTATGTGCTCCGTGGTAAATAACCGTTCACCTTATTGCCATTGATTTCCTTCAGAGGACCTCTTTGCCTCTGAGGCAAAGTAGCCCGAATATTCATTGTTGCAGTCACTTGATTTGATGTCTCCTCTTGTAGACCTACAACCACCTATTTCATAGAAGGATCTGAGGACCTAATATTGGTCCCATGTGGGTCAGCCAGGGCTAGGGTCTGGCAGGCCAAGCGGCATAGTAACCCATGACTTTGTCTTTTCCCAGAAACCTACTTGAAAACACATACCACCTCCGTCCTCTTTCCACCCTGATTTAGTTTTGAGGGTGTTTTTCTTAAGGCATTTTTTAGATATTAGAATCAAGTTTGTAGCTTCTTCTTGCATGGATTTTCTCGTCACACATTTGTCTTGTAGACCTTTGACTGAAATGTTTGATTGATTCTATATCTTTTTTGGCAGGTGAAAAGAGGGAATCTATTGGGGTCTCACCCATATCAAAAAACAAGAGGAACAACACCCATATCAAAAAAACAAGAGGAACAATTTAAAAATACAAATTTGTTTGCCCTGCTCCGGAGCCAAGGAGAAACGAAAGAACAGGGGATTTTAGTGAAAATTTTACAGCCCCAGACAAACTAACTTAGAATATCCTCAAAAAGAATTATTACTGTAAGATTAGAGTTTGTCAGTCACAACCACATCCATACCCAAATTTGGAATTCCTTATGCTCGACCCTGGGCTACCTCTTTCCCTCCTAGAAAGGAGAACCTTCATGCTCCATTGGGAGCCCAGTCCAATGGATTCTTTGGATTTTGAACAAAGGTGTTCAGCTTCAATTCTCTTTGCTCCTTCGTTTTTAGTAGAAGCTAATAAGATAATCTTCAGAGGTGGAAGGGGGGAGCCAATGCCTTGTACCATCCTTGGGGAACCATTTTCTAAGGAAAACGCAGGCGCAATCTCCCCATCCTCCAGCCCATCTTCCTCGAGAATAAGCTCGATGACTTTGTCCTGAATAAATCTTTCGATGGTGGCTTGCTTTCCACGAACAACATCTTCGCTAGATTTTTTGAATTTGGATTTGTGTTCATACTTTCCCATTGTGCCGCAGCGAGCTTAAGTTTTACTGCTCTCAGTTTGGGAAATATGAATGATATTTTTTAGTTAAGAGATCATCTTCAAAATCATTGAAAGCCAAGAAATCAGTTTCCAAATCCTCCGAATCTTCTCGCAAGAGGTGCAATCCCCAATGACATTTTGTAATTTCAGAGGCTCAAATGCTGTTCCCGCTTCGGGAGCCTCCCCCTGGGCATTCTTTTCGTGACAAACCATAAACTGACCGGTATTTCTACAGATAAACTCAGGATGAGGTTTTCCAATTTTGGGAGCCCACCTTTGGAGCTGAACAAACTTCTTAGGAAGAGCCTTTGAAGAGTTGCAGTTTTTCCTAAGATGGCCTAACTGATGACAGCACAAACAGTGGAATGGAAATCTTTCATAATTTATGTATTGAATCCATGGGGCAAGAGAAGAGCGGATCAATACTAATAAGTATTGGAGAGGTTTGGAAAAATCAATCATAACACACACACAAACAAAATGGCTCTGAAAATCAACAGATGTCGGATCCATTTTAATGAATGTCCCCAACTGTTACACCAGGCACTTCAGCAGACCAGCTTTTCGTAAAACAAAAGGAAGATTATAAAGCCTCAACCAGTTGAAGAAAGGATGCCAAGGGCACACAAAGACGCCATTCTTCCCAACAAACCATGGTTTGTTATCCTAGACTGTATCTATGTCTAATTGAGATTGGAAATTCAAGGCAAAAAATCTGTTGGATAGCATGGTCACTGCTGGGTCAATGACAGAAGGCCAGGAGGCCTCAATCCACCTACAGATCTCAGTTAAAGATGGCTTCCTTCCCATCACACGAGTGACTTTTCAAATCTCCAGTGACAAAGCCAATATGCTCCTATGTTTAATTAAAGTTACATGTGTTTTAGATCAAAACACATGTAACTTTAATATATATCTCTTATTCTATCTCTCTTTCTCTATTCTTCTTTATTTATCAATCTCCCTCTGTAATTCTCTCTCTTGCTTTCTCTCTCTCTACCTTTGTCTCTATCCATCTCTCACCCTTCTCTCTATTTGACTCACTTTGTCTCCACTTTTCTCTCTTACTCTTCCTTTATATGATGACAACGGTTCTAGATTTTTTCATCGTCAATGTCTGTTAAGGATCTGGATATGTACGATGCAAATTCCATAGATAGTAGCTGTTTGAAATTATTTCCCAATGGGTTGTAATATCTTGCTCTAATGAACCAATATCAGTGTGAATGCTTATGAATGGTTGGTATAGCAATAGTTCACTCCAACATAATGCTTGAAAACATCGATCATCTATTGTTGGGATGGTGGTGAAACAAGGGGAGACTCGAATAGTAGAAGGTGTTAAGTGTTGTTTCCATTTGCTGGACTTTTGAGATGTTGTAAATGTCCATTTTTGATACTTCAATTAGCGACATTGTTTCCAATTGTATTGGTCATGCCATGTATTAATGATTGAAGCTTAGAGACAGGATGTTGCTATTGTTAAAGATAGCTATACTTTAGTGTGCAATGGGTACACTAAATACGTCTTAAAGGTGAATTATTAGGTCCTCAAGAAAATGACATGTTTCACTAATATAGTAAGGTTTACTTTTAGTGGTGGGTCTCTTACTCAGAAGGGATTTCACAAGTATATATGTCATCATATCTTCTCTATCTCCTTCACTTATTCTTCTATGTTTAATTAAGGTTACATGTGTTTTATGTCAACAAATTTTATTACTTTCGATTACTCCTAAATGAGGAATAAGCATTGTAAAACCAACAACGAAGGGATATATTTCTTATGTTTCTTTCTATTCTTTTTGTGAGATAATTCATGTGGATTTAAGATAACATTTGAAAATCAAAAGTCAAAGCCAACACCTTGACAATTAAGATCGAGAAGTTTAGTAGGTAAAACTTTGAGTTGTGGAAATTGAAGATTGAAGATCTTTTAGTGGAGATGGATTAGTGGATCATAATAATTGTTGCACTCAATTTTATACCATCAGCAATGTATCAAGATGAATGAGATAAGTTGGGTAGAAGAGATAGATCTACTATTAGGTTGTGTCTTTCAAATTCAATCTTGATGAATGTTTTAATACAAAACATTGGTAAGAGTTTATGAGATAAAATTATTGCATTATATCAAACTATGTGTCCTGTAAAAAAGTTGTTTTTGAAAAGAAATTTGTATTATTTAAAGATGCATGAAGGAGACTTTGTAACCAAACATTTAAATTATTTTCATCCATAGATGTAAAAATGGAAGAGGAAAAATGTATCACTTTGATTTGTTCATTAAAGGATACCATCATTCTATTTTGAATCCTATCTATCTAAAGGGGATCAATATCCTTTCTTTATTCGCTAGAATTGGGGGTCCAGAAGTTGCTTTGCATCATTTGGGTATACCACTCAATTATGTTGTATCTGCAAAAGTTTGTAAAGAAAATAAGATTATCCTCAAAAGTTAGGTAGAAAAACACATCAAAAGGGTAAATTTATTGAGGTGAAAAATGTGTAGAATTTGACAAGAAATACTTGATGAAATGATCAATTCAATTGGAGATTTTCATGTGATAATAGGTGGAAGCCCCTATAATAGTGTAACAAGCAACAACAAGTACAAAAGGGATGGGCTAGGTCCGAGATGTTGTTATTGTTAGAGATAGCTACACTTTAGTGTGCAATGGATACACTAAAGAGGTATTAAAGGTGAATTATCAAGTCAATAAGAAAATGACGTGCTTCACTAATTTATATCAAGGTTTATTTTTAGTGGTGGGTCTCTTATTCATAAGGGTTTTCCCAAATATATATGTCATCTTATCTTCTCTATCTCCTTCACTTATTCTCCTATGTTTAATTAAAGTTACATGTGTTTTAGATCAACAAATTTTATTACTTTCCATTGCTCCTAATTGAGGAACAAGCATTGTAAAACCAACATTTGATATCAAATCTTTGTTTGGATTGATCCCATGAAGGAAGGGATACATTTCTTATGTCGCTTTTTAATTTTATTGTGGGATAATTCATGTGGATTTGAAATAACATTTGAAAATCAAAAGTCATGGCCAATACCTTGACAATTGAGATTGAGAAGTGCAATCGGTAAAACTTTGAGTTGTGGAAATTGAAGGTTGAAGGTTGAAGATCTTTTAATGGAGCTAGATTAATGGATCATAATAATTGTTGCACTCAATTTTCTACCATCCATAATGGATCAAGATGAATGGGACAAGTTGGATAGAAGACATAGATCTACTATTAGGTTTTGTCTTTCTAATTCAGTCTTGATGAATGTTTTAGTTCAAAACATTGCTAAGAGTTTATGAGAAAATTATTGCATTACATCAAACTAAGTGTCTTGTAAATAAGTTGTTTATGAAAAGAAATTTGTATTCTTTTCATCTAGTAGTGAGTCAATTGGCTTCCATAGATGTAAAAATGGAAGAAGAGATAAAATGTATCTCTTTGATTTGTTTATTATAGGATACCATCTTTCTGTTGTGAAGCCTATCTATCTAAAGGGGACTAATATCTTTTCTTTGTTCTCTAGAACTTAAATTTGTAAAGAAAACAAGCTTATCCTTAAAAACTAGGCAAAAAACACATAAAAAGGGTAAATTGATTGAGGTGAAAGATGTGCAAAATTTGACAAAAGAAAGACTTGATGAAATGATTAATTCACTTGGATGTTTTGATCTAATAATAGGTGAAAGCCCCTATAATAATTGACAAGCAACAACAGGAACACAAGGGATGGGGTAGAGGGGAAGAATTCCACTATTTTATATGAGTTTTCATAGATTGTGAATTATGTAAGGCATGCAATGTATTCAAGTGTAACTTGAAAGAATAATGAAACCATCATTGTGTACTAATTTGGAATTCAATAGATTATAAATTCATTATTTTCCATATCCAAGTTCCTGTCCAAATTAAAGAGGCTACTAAAAAGAAGTATTGAAAATTATGGACATTATTATTATTTTGATTCATTTGCAAAATCAATCTGTATTGTGTGAAATTGATCTAACATGTTATGCGATCTAAATATTGGTTCACCTTTCCTTGTGTAATAATTAGACTTGCATTATTGATGAACACCTTTGAGGAGCTTCTTCATCCACTATACCTCCCAAAATTGCAATTGTCTTTGCCTTTTAACTCCTTGCTTGGAGATGATTGGGATTCTTTAGAGTTCACCCCTTATTATTTTGGCAAAGATAAATCACCTCTCCATGACTTTGATACTTATGATTTACACATTGAACCTCACAAATATTGTTTACCTCTTCACAATACCACCAATTTTCCTTCATCTAGTGACCCTTCCTCTTCAAAACCTATTCATTGCTTGGGTGCTA
Source organism: Cunninghamia lanceolata (assembly GCA_027924645.1). Taxonomy (NCBI): domain Eukaryota; kingdom Viridiplantae; phylum Streptophyta; class Pinopsida; order Cupressales; family Cupressaceae; genus Cunninghamia; species Cunninghamia lanceolata. Next base: position 369,076 of record BSBN01000397.1, read on the forward strand.
ATGGATCTTTTTGAGAATGACTCCTACCACTATAAGTCAATATCACAAATTTCAATATTCCTGCATTACATGTTTTTTATTAAAAGTAAAATAGAGGATTTGAAAGGGCTTAGATTCCCTTTTAACAGTCAAGAACAAAAAACAACCAACAACCAAGTATCAACCAAAAATAGTAGCCCCAACATTGGGCAGGAGAAATAGAACAAAATCAAGTCCAACAAAGCATTATGAAACAAAACTAAAAAGAACCCTAAAGATTAAGTAAGGTAGTATCCTCTCTTGCATTACATGTTGACCAACAAACTTATAATCATCTTCCCAAAGATCCACCTTCATCTTCTCCTTTCTCTTCACATAATGACATTAATTCAACCAACCACACTATCTCAAATCCCCTTTTCTCTTCCCCTAAACTTGAAACATTGTATGGAAAATGATTCAAGATGTTTGTAAACTCTTCATATAAAGGAAAATACCTCAACCCTCATGATTATAGTATCATTGAACAACTTAAACCATACCTATGTAGAATTAGTCTCAGATATTCCCCTCCTGCAAATTATTCAAGTCCATCCCTTTACCATCTTATACACTTTAGAGTTTCATCACACAATAGTAGATTTTGTTAATGATATCCCTAGCTTATACACTAGAAAATAAAACATGTGTTAACACTATCTTCATAAGTATGCTTGATCCAGTCCACCACATATACTTCTCTAGCAGATTGTCTACTTTGTCATACCAGTATTAGCCTCATTATGATTTTTTTTCTTTCCATGATATTTCATTGACCTAATCATACTATTTTTGATCTTCAAGACCTTCATGTTCCACTTTGCCATTACCACATTTATAAATATTTATAAATATATTTTCAATCTAAATAACTTTAATATATTCATAAATATATTTTAAAATAAAATGTATTGTACTTAATTGTTTTTGAAATTATACAAGTATTTAATTTATATTAAAATTATTTAATATATATATTAATCTAAACATATCAAATTTGAAATTTATCACGAGGAACTTTACAAGTTAGATGTGACAAATAGTTTTTTAATATAAACATGTCATATAACTATAATATGTCAAATAGTAATACACAATAAAATTAAATTATAATTATACAATAATATATATGAAACATGTTAAATATTAAATCTATATTGTAAGTATACAAATCACTATATATTACATATAAAATAGTATAGATATTATATATTACTATAAAATTGTTATTTAATTTATACTAATCAAACTAATTTGTTAACTTATAAAATGTTATAGACATATATACAAAATATGCTAGTAAATATTATTATATACTTGTAGACTATTTTTAATAGTTTCATTTGTAATATTAATATATATTTTTTAATTTTAATGTCTTTTTCAAAAATGAGGTTACTTAATTTATTTTAAAATTAATTTATTTTATTATAATACTATTTTAAATTCAAAATTATTTTATTTTAACATAAAACTATATTAAATTATAAATAATTTTATTTTACTTTTATTCTATAACAATTTTATTTACTACATATTTTATTTATTTTAAAGTTAAATATTTTTATATTATATTAATAACAAGTTTGCACTATTATCTAAAATAAATATTATATATATTAAATATTAAATATTTATATTTTTTTTGATCAGTTTATATTTATACAATTTTTTTATTATATATTTAGTATTATAATTAATTAAATTATATATTTATTTAATTTAATTTAATATTTATATACATTTTAATGTATAAAATTATATATTTAATTATAAGTAAGATTGAAAATAAAACAAAGAAACTTAACAAATATTAATTAATTTTAAATTATATTTATTTTATTATAAAAAAAACATTAAAAATCACTAAGACATTAAAACGTAACATTTTTAAAAGTCATAATATTATGGTATTATAATTATACAAACATATAATAATAATAAATATCATTTGAAATAAAAAAATTTTAACTTTATTTTCGCATCATAATATAAAATGCTTCTCGCTCCTACCACTTTTAAGTTGTAACCTAGTAAAAGTTGAGAAACAACGATCAAATCCCTAAAATAAAATAATAGATACTTATAAACGATATAGATTGTTGGATTATTCCACAGCGACCCGAGAAAGATGGCATCATATCTTTCTCATTTATGATTTTAGGTTGAAGCTAGATTTTTCTTTTCGTTTTCTCCCTTGCGTTGCCAGCTTCGCTAATATTTAATACAGTTTTTTCATTTTTTTAATGCACAAGATGCATGTTTGGTGTTCGAATGGTTCCAGGTTCATTGGTTATAATGTCGTCCTCGAACATCGTGCAGAGCTTAAGATGCAAGCCGTGGATGTTTTTGTTTCGTAAGACAGTAATGAGGACATATGAGGAGATCACACTAGTGAACGGAAAAATGACAAAAATGCAAAATGGAGAAAATGAAAAACGGCGAACAAAAATCTGGCAAAGATCGAATGGCGGACAATGATTCAATCGTCTTGCACGCCTCCTGCTTGATACTAGTTGTCGATCCTCCATGTCAGGGCTTTGTTTGCCAAAGGGAACGCCTTCGGCATAATAACCTCCGCCTTAATCATATCCATATTTGGAAATGGAAATGGATGGAAATTGTTTTTGGATGCACAAGTGGCTTACATGGAAATGGATGGAAATTGTTTTTGGATGCACAAGTGGCTTATAACATATGAGACTACCTCTATTTTAAGAGGGTAAGTTTTCGCCAATAGGCCAACTCAGGGTGTAATACACTTGCTACACTATGTTTACTAGTAGCAAGGGTATTACACTAAGTTTCAAATATGCATATGATTAAGGTAGAGGCTATAACTAGTATATTTATTATTTAAAAAAATATATCTGCGGAGATATATCTTCCAATTTGTTTTTTGTTTTTTGCTTTTTATTTTTTTATTTTTTATAAATTAGTGACATTTATAAATTACTCGGAGCTACAATGTTTGCATTTTCGTTTAAAATAGGAAAAGCATCTTTGAGAGTGAGGTTTAGTGGTGTATTTATTGTGGTGTTTCATTGTGATCCTCTATTTTAATAATTTCATGTATATAAATCTTTTTTTAAATTGAAATATTATAAAATTACACAGAATCTTGGAATCTTTCAGGTCTTCAACTCCTACGCTTCTCGGCATAATTAGATGCTAAAAAGTAATTTTATTGTTGTTGTATTGAATTTTTTTATATTTAATGTGCCATGTATCTTGATGGGTTGTAAGTAATTTTATTGTTGTAGTATTGAATTTTTTTATATTTTATGTGCCATGTATCTTGATGGGTTGTACTTGAATAAATTTATTTATAGTGGTAGTATGAATATTAATCATGAGACTGAGTGAGTTTGATGATGTATTTTATTGTGTCAATTGTCATCATTTTAAGATGCAGATGTCTTGATGTATTTAGCTTATGTGTTGGTTCATAGGTGTATAGGTTTGGATTAGTCATGGTTCTAAGTGTATTTAGATTCATGGAGATGTTGAGTTTGAAAACAAAGGGTATAGGAGGAAGCATGAGAAAAATAACATGACAGGAGGAACATCAGTATATTTGGGTATTATGAAAATATAATGTAAAAAAAAAATCAAAAATAAAGGGTACATCCTACCTCAAATTGCTTGGAGGTGAATAAATATGGCTAAATTGATTTGAGTTAACAATCTTATACGCGACTCCATGTCTCTTAAATATACATTTAGGTTGAAGTGGTTGGAGTTAAATATGCTACATATCCCATGGTTTTCTATCTATAGTTATACTTTACATGGATATGGTTAAGTTGTTGGAGTTAAAGATGCTACATATGGGGTCCTTCCCTTTCAAACACACATTTAAAATTCTAATACTTTCATTAAAAATATGGCATGATAAGGTGGTGCTATATGTGCACCCATACTATATAAGTTTCTGAAGGCATGAGCCCATGTGGATAGACTGAAAATAAATACTAACATTTTAATACTTTATTCTTCTTACCCCTTATAAATAGGTTATCACAAAATTTTTAATGGGAGGTGGAAAATCTCATGATGTGACTTGTGTGGTCTTATTACTTCTAGGCAAAAGGAACTATAACAACCATGCTTGTTTAATTGTGTATTATTAAATATGACAAATATGTTTTAATCTTAGTTATTATTGGATTGGATTGAAACTTTGAGATATTATTGCTCCCTATTTGTAATTCAAGGAAATAATTATTATTACTTTATTAGAGTGGTTGCACAAAATTGAGAACTAAAAAGGTGGAAATGAGATTTTGCCATAAAAATTTATCAGAATTTTAAGTGCCTATATTTGAATAGCTTACATGACAAGTTTGATGATGACTAAAGATCCAACACATGAACCTACGTGGCAAGTCTAATGATGACCATAATTCTAACACGAGCCTAAATGCCATAAAATGTATTAAAAACTATAATGTTCAACCGACGTCTCCAAGGTAGGATGTTGTGTGTCGGTCTCTTAGGATTCCCTACATGTTTATCATGTTTTCCTTTTGTCATCTATCAAGTTCATGTCTTGTTGTTTGCTTAATTTTTTTGCCCTCCATGGATACGAGTTCCCTGTGACAAACTTTTTCCCATCAAAGTGACAAACTTGTCATAGATTGACAAATTCATTTAGCTTGTTTCTACACATGATTTTTCCAAAAATTGTGAGTTCCTCTTCAATTATTGCATCATTTCAACTCATTTTAGACTTAGAAATTATACCTTTAACTACCAATAGCTTAAGTCTCTACATATAGTCCTTTTCATTAATTAAGGGTCTATATTTCTTGCAATCTTTTGCACAACTATGAATTTGAGAATTTGAGAGAATTTATATAGCCTTTATAACATTCTTAATTTTGCAAGCCATTGTTTAGCTTTTGCAATTTAGCCATATCCTCTAGATCCTTTTCCCATTTGTTAGTAAATAAGGTTTACATTTAATAAATTAATTATTAGGTAGTAGTTGGATGGGAAGTTATTCCTGTAGATAGTTGGTAAAACAAGAAGATAAGGATTTATAAGCCAATTGTATGGAATGTAAGATATACGAAAGATTATAATGAAATTCCTCTTTATCTTTGTTATTATATGCAACATAAATCTTTAATATTGCTTTTCAATTTTTGTTACTCTACATTGGTATCAATGCATTACTATCTTTGTGTCTGTGAAAAGCCATGGAGGTGCGGATTTCTAGAGATGATTATTAGGATAAAACATTTGTTGTGTTAGAACACTGTGTTTGGTGAAGATTTATTCTAGACAAAGACAATGAACAACCACTAAGCATTTATGCACTTGGTTTTTAATATGTTTGTGTTGTTGGGCGTGAATGGAGGTCCTACTGTTAGAGACATACAATCCAATGCGTCTGAAGACATCAGGTAAAGTTTATTTGCAAAGTTTGGAAAAACCTTAATTATTCTAGATCAAATTATAGTTGTATAAACCTGCACCTTTTTTTCTATGTTGGGAATTTAATCTATTCAGTTTGAATATGATTTGTCTCTTAGAATATATTTTGTGCCACTTAAGGAAAATTCTGATATTTTCAAAATATTTAATGTGTTGATCAACAACATAGCAATTAAATGCCAATTTTGACCATGCACAAGATAATGGCCAGAGGGTAAAGAAACAACTGCCAATCTGTAGAAAGCCATTGCAAGGTGCAAGTTTGTTGTTTAAATTTTTGGATTACTAAAGGCTGCCAAAGATTTGTAAAATTGTTTTGTTCTATTGATGAATAAGGGAGTTGCAAAAGACCTCCACCGATTTTTGCATACACTCTAGCTTTAACATGGATAGTGTATGAGAACAACCTTCACAGCATCTAAGATGCTCATGTGGAATTAAGTAATTTAAACTTAACTATGCTTAAGTTTTCAAAATCACTTTAAATTGACAACATAAAAGTGTGTGGGCAAATTTTATTCACTTGAGAAAATCAAATGTAATGGAGATTTAAGGGATTTTGAACTATTTTGAATTTTTGATATTTTAAGGAGAAATAGAAAGTTCATTGTAATGGATGCAGACACCTTTCTCCCTTTGAAAATGATTATTTTCATGTTATCTTATGCTTGGACTTTCAGGGCCATCTTTGTTAAACTTGACGGGGCCTTAAAAGACTCACATGCTTGTGCTACTGTAGAGATTAATGATGGATAAAGTGTAACATAGTCAAATCGAAGGATGGAGGCACTAGAGGTAGGAGGATCTTTTGTCATCCCAAGCTAGCTTCCCACTCAGGGGTGATTCATTACATGAGAAGCACTTTTTCTATGTGTCCCTTCAAGGAGAAAGGGGGGGCTTGGCATTTGTTGACATTTCTTGTGAGTGTAGTTAGTGTATTCACTTTTGGTTGAGGTTGTTTTGTATAATAGAGGAGGGATTGTTTCAAAAACACTAGATGAGGGATATTGACACACTCGAAGGAGATGTGGACTCTTGGAGGAGAGTTGTTTTCTCATGTGCAGCACTAGAGGAGGCATTTTGACACACTCGAAGGAGATGTGAACTTTTGGAAGAAAGTTCTTGTCTCATTGTGCAAGGAGGTTGTGGACACTTTATGATCTCTCATGTTGATGCAAAGTTGGACATTTGCCTAGACAATGTCCTTTGGGCTAATGCAAAATTGGACAAACAAAGGAGTTCAGGCTGATGCAGAGTTGGTAATTGGATATTTACCTAGACATGAGGAGTTTAGTTTGATGCTGATGGAGTATTTCTTTTGTTTTTTCTCTTTTGTGATGTAAACCTTAAAGGGGGGTTGTTAGGAAATAAGGTTTACATTTAATAAATTAATTATTAGGTAGTTAGTTGGATGGGAAGTTATTCCCGTAGACAGTTGGTAAAAGGGGAAAATAAGGCTTTATAAGCCAATTGTATGGAATGTAAAATATATGAAATATTATAATGAAATTCCTCTTTATCTTTGTTATCATATGCAATGTAAATCTTTAATATTGCTCTTCAACTTTTTGCTTCTCTACACCATTGTGCAAACTCCTATCCATTATATCTTGGAGATAATCATTGGATTAAACCCATTGAAGGGAAGGAAAGAAGCTTGATTTCAAACTAAGAACACTATAGCCATTACTCAACTTGCTTTACATCTATGGCATTGAGAACTCCATATGTGGATATTTGTTTATTTTGCCTTTCCCAAATTAATTAAATAAATTATATTTATTTAATTAATCCATTCCCTCCATCACCTAAATTAAATAAATAGATTATATTTATTTAATTTAGTCATTTATCCCTTTTAGCCAAAATTAATTGAATAAATCTTGTTTATTTAATTAATTTATCCTCCCATCATCTTCTCTCTAATAATTAATTAAATAATTTTATTATTTAATTTAATTATTGAGAGTCACAGGACTAGATTGTCATCATTCTTATCCACTTGCCATAATCAATAAATGAGTGTCCTAAAAGTCAAACTAAGTGTTCATCTCAACCATTCATTTCATACTACATTTTTCAATCGCAACCATTCACATAAGGATAAGCCCTATAAGCTTCCTTTGTTGCCTTAGAAATCCTTATACTTCCCTTAATGTGCTCTCAACCAATATCGACCATTGATCTAATCTTTTAATCCTAGCCCTTCATTCATCATATCCAAGCTCTATAAATCAAGCCTCAACTAAGCCATTATCATCACATCTTATACCATAAGCTTATGTTGTCAAAATCCTCATAGATCTCCCATTATCATATCCATCATCTTTATCAAAGGTTGTGTTGCTAGTTTGAGCAACCAACATATTACCATCTCTATCAAAATATCATTAGAATATCAAGGACAATAAGGACTATGTGGTGTTATTATTTCATTTCCATCGTTATAGCTACTTGCTCTTGATGTGATGTTGAATATGGAATAAATTCTTTCATTGTATTATTTCCTTATTTGATTTCCATATTTCTACATACACATTTTTGGCACACCAAGTGGGACCCATGTCCTTGAGCTAGCCCCTTTTGGGAAGAAACTTAATCATTTTTGCTTGCAAGTTATAGATTCGTGTCTATGGTTGTCAATCCATGCACATGTCTTAGATCTAGGCCTTTGTTTTATGACTATGTGCCTTTGTTTTAAACGACTCTGCGCCCTTGTTTGCTAGTAGGGCTCCCTTGTCTCATAGAGGGGCACCCTTCTAAAATTAGGGTGCCCTTGTAAGCCAGAAGAGTGCCTTTGTTTCTGTGCATTATTTCCTGATTATTCCTTTTGGGTTTTATGTGTTTTCATTCCTAGTTTTCATATATGGTCTTTTTTGGCCTAACACTTGAGTTTTGCAGGGTTTTGATGTCATTTTAGTGTCAATTTTGACCTCTATCACAAAACAACACCCTTGTCACAAATTAGGGTGCCTTTGTTTAGGCAAGGTTTCTGGTACTCTTGTTTGATTTGTTGGAGACTAGATTTGTTTTACATCATTTTCCCATCATTAGTTTCTAGTAGATTTAACTATCTATTTTGTAGATCTAAGCCTAAAACATGACTTTGCACCTCTGTCTCATAGAAGGGTGCCCTTGTTGCATAGATCAACACATTTGTCATCTAGATCAATGCCTTTGTCTTTCAGATCCGTGCTTCTGTCTCACAAATACATGCTTTTGTCATTTGTCGGCACACCTTTGTCAGAAGGTATAATAGTCTGTTTTTATCTTATTCCACACCCTTGGTTGTACTTTAGTAACTTTTTTATCATTATTTTACAACTAACTTGTGGGGTTGTGTTGGAACTAACCTAGCTGTTCAACTTGTTTACGCTTGTCAAAGATCATATCTTAAACTACTAATAATTTTGTTGTAGGTTTTCGCTTGTCAAAGACATATCCTTTGAAACTTTGTGTTTGCTTTGTTTGGTGGATTTGATGTGAATTAGGGTGTGTATGTTCTTCCCTTACACTTAGTGTGATCTTGGGAATCAAAAGCATCCTCTAGCCACATTCATCTTCACACACATCATTTTTATCTAAGGGTTAATTAATCATGTCTTTGTAGATCAAGTGTATGTGTATGCTCTTTTCTTGCACCATTAGGTGATCTTGAGGATCAAAAGCATCTCTTGATTCACTTTTGTCACCTAAGGTGGGTTAATTTGTGTATGCTCTCTCCTTGCACTTCGTGCGACCTTGGAGATTAAAAGCACTTAACATCATCTGTCCCTCAAGAGGCTTGCCTTTAGATACACACCCACTGTAAAGGAATGACCTCAACCACACGTTTTGGTGGGGTATATTGAAGAGGGAAGAACGATAGTTGTACCTCAATCTAGTCACGTAGTCATTGGGACAGCCTTAGGGTCCCTGTAATTCAGGACACAAGGTGAAGTGACATTCACTTGCACTTATGCTGCATCCCTTCAACAGACTAGTGTTCACGGACTTGGACACCACATACCTTATGTATAAATGGGGCACAATTAGAAGCTTGTTAATCCTAGTTTAAGACCTTTCGACCATCATATCTTGTGCATCACTACGAAGGAGGAGAAGTACTCACATGTATCTCTGTGTGTTGAGATAGAGCTTACTTTGGGCAAGGTTTATCCTCCAAGGTAAGGGGTGTGTGGTGGTACATGACCATACATTCCCTAGCTATTCAATTGCATGGTAGATGGTATTAATGGAATGGATGTCGTCATTATCAAATTAGTGGGGATGAAAGTTATCCTTGTGATTCCACAAGATTTGACACACCTACTTGAATAATCTAGGGTGTTGTTGTGTATTGTGTGTGTGTTCATTTGCATTAACCAAATCCTTATCATTTGAAAACCTTATGCATGTGTGTATGAACATTGTTGTTTGTCAATTTGCCCAAGTCAAGCTTTCAAAACCATTCCAAATATTTCCAACATCTAAGAATCCATAGTTCAACTTTTTGAGAGAATCCTTGTCACACTTTAGCTTAAGGTTGATTTTGTTGAGATCCATATCCATAGTCCACATTGCTTACATCCTTTTCATCTACCTTATCTTCCATCCACATCAAAGTTATCTTAGACTTTAAATTATGATTTTTAGCCCTTGATCAAGACCATCGTATTTTTAATCCTTTAGTCAAATCCTAGTCAATCATAGATCATCTTTGCTTAAGGTCATAATTCTATCAAGTATTTGAAATCTATTCTCATCCATAGTCAAATTAAATCCAATTTGTTCTTATCCATTAATCTTAAATCTCAATTTAGTCCAAGTTGTCATTATCCTTATAATCCAATCATCTATCCATCCACATCATTTCTAATCTTGTTGTCATCCAATCTCTCATCATCCTTAGTCCAATCCAAGATCTCCAACACATCAACCTTTTGTTACACCATTAATATCTCTCGTCTTATGCCCCCCATAACTAGATTACAAGCCAAGAAAATCATGGATTCCCACATTGATAACCAACCCCCTTCACCTCCTCCCACAATTGTGTATTAGGATCAAGTTAAATACTTGCTTTCATAACATCTCATCATATGCAACCTTTTCCATAACATAATCCCAACAACACACATGAACATGAACAAAGTATTAACCAAGATGAGCTTATTTCATGAGAAACCTCCCATGTCCAGACTTAGTCATGAAGTTTATTTGAAGACTTTTGTCCTTATCCATTGGATCATTCTATCATGATAACTCATTTTCCTCCTAATTTTGAGGTCCCCAAATTTGATAAATATGAAGGAAAAGGAGATGCTAGGAATCATGCCAAATAATTCTTTATGGCTTATCAAAAAGTTTCCCATTATGATGTTTATCTCTTGAAACATTTTCCATTAAGTTTGGTGAGATAGGCTTTAGATTGCTTTCGTCATCTTATTCCAAGCACCATCACAACATTCCCTAACCTATATAAAAAAATTGTCGCTCATTTATCCTATAATGTTGAAAATGAACTCACAATGCTAGACCTTTGTAATTCCAAGCAACATAGTGGAGAAATATTTGCTTCTTACCTACAAATGTGGAGAGGGCTTGCAAGTTAAATCCCATGGGCACTCCTTGAAAAACAAAATTGATTAATATTTTCATCCAAAACTTTAATCAAGAAATTACCTTTCATTTTCAAATCCATTGTCTTTCTACATTTGAGGAGATCATTAAGAAAGGGATCATCATTGAAAAGGTCCTTATCTCTAAAGGCTTAATAAAATCTCAAATCAAAGATAATAGTCATACAAATGATAAATTTAAACCTTGGGCCAAGAACAAACATGTGGTTAGTGATGGAGTCACCTATGTTAAGCATGTCCAATCAACTTAACTTCCGAACCTAATGTGCCAAAAGTCCTCTCGACTAGTAACATCTCCCTTCTTGAGCAACAATTTCAAACACCTCCAAATTCATGATGACATTTCATGGATTTTGGAGAGCCCATCGAGTTGCTCTTTCAAAAGCTTATGCAAGCCAACATGGTCACATTCCTTTATACCAAACCCTATGCTAATAAAGAGTCCAAGATCGCATGGTATAATGAACAAAAAAATTGTGATTATCATCATGTCCATGGTCACCCCACACATATGAGGCTCAAACATTATATCCAAGATCTTATTGATCAAGGACAGTTAGAGGTCAATACTAATCCTAAACCATCTTCTAATGCACAATTGGGTGTCTATAAGGATCCTTTTCCAAATCATCAAACCAAGTTTGTTGCTACCGATCCCAATCAATCCCAAGATAATCGTACCAACAATGTTCGCTATAACAAAATCCCTAATGATTATGACAATATCATAGGAAGAATTGATTGTGATCCTTCACAAGTTGCCACCACCACCCTTTAGGCCCCATCCCCTAAATGTGTCGTCACCACTCATCACAAAACCATTACTATGCCTTAACCTTCATCTTCCTCATCATCACATTCATCCTATTATAATATGTTTGGTCACCTTGGGAAGACTCCTATACAAATCTCCATCCTAGATCTTCTCAAGGTTCCCCCATCCACAAAGTTGTATTGGATCATGTCCTCCAAGACTCCCAAGTCCCACATGATATTGACCTTGATCAATTCCAAGCTATTATGAGTCACTTTTCTTCCACCTATCACCTTGCCTTAACCCAACAAGACATACCATCCATTGATCCATCTCATAACAATAACCTTCATATAGAGGTCATGATCTCGAAAACCAAAGTCAAACGTTTCATTTTGGATAACAGAGTTGGCTTGAACCTATGTACCTTGAAGTTAATAAAGCAATTGGGAGATTCACATGCTGACTTGGAACCATGCCCTTATGCTATCAAAATATATGATGATACTAAGAGAGAATTTGAAGGCACCATATGTATTCCCATACAAGTGGGACCTGTTCTTTTACACACTACGTGTCATGTTCTTGACCTTGATCTTCCATACAATATCTTACTTGGTCACCCATGGATCCATGTTATGCAAGCAGTACCTTCTATTTACCATCAATGTATAAAGTTCCCACATAATGGTGTTGAATTACTATCCAATCAGATCCTAGACCCTTTGTATATTGTAGAGCCTTGGGAGTTGCTAGTTTTAAAAATAAGCTTTGTCCTAATAATGATATTTCCACTAAAGAGAAGGTCACCACCTCTTCCACATCTTATATTCATCTCGATGACCTCTCTTCCACTTCATCATCCTCCAAGGATCCTAAAGTTACCAAGGTTGAGATTATCAACAAAGGTTGTGGAGAATATGAGTTACATAATTCTTGCCAGGTTGAACCTCTCCATGACACTTCTTTTGGTCTAGGATACATGTATTCTAGTGTGAAAACTAAAAATTCTCATGTTCCTTCCACAAGTCTCTATGAACCCTCTAATGCCATTGAAAGGACCATCGATCAGACTATTAATGCCTCTTTCGAAGACCTTGACATTTCATCCTTATTGCATGGCCATGCCATCTTCACCATTGAGCCCTCATTGTCATATCCTGCTTCCACTTCATGGGACCAACAAAATCCAATCTCTCACACTACTTGTCACAATGATGGAGTGCATATTGAACTCCTCAGTACTATGCCTACAAAAGAAAAGAATCCTAAAGCATTAGAATTAAAAGAAATAAATCATGGGTATCCAAAGTCAAAGAAAAAACCATTTTACCCCTAGCAACCAAAGAGCATTTACATGAAGAAAAGGAAAACCATTTGAGCATCAAAGAAAATCCAGAGGTGCTTCCTAAACATGAGATTGCTGGTCCCCCATCACTTTCATTCTATAACACTTCCACCACCTTACATGCTTCCATCCCACATACACTTCGCTCCATCCATAATCGACGAGGCTACAATGGTTCCCATTTACGTTTCCTAAACATAAAAGAGGCTAATCTTGCACTTAAGGTGGTGAATGATTGTATCCTTGGTGCCCATCCTAGTGACATTATCCTTGTAATGCAACTTCCACATTTCGAGCACCATTATGATCATTTTTCACTTGTTCCACAATCCACACTTCCACTTGATATCATACTTTTCCATGCTTAGCTTGCTGCAATATCCCAATACAAAACAATAAAATAAATTAAAAAATAGTAAAGAGAAATAATTTGTCCTATGGTGAAAATGAATTTTGTGGCACCTTGGATAAGTACCATGGTGAAAACATGCTTACAGGCACCATGTGTAATGTTATCCTCTAGGTCGCTTGTCTCATGCTTCCTCGTCATTTCATTTTCATCTAATGTATTATTCTTCCACCATATAATATCTACCATCCTCATTATTTGTGGAAGTCTTCCTTCCCCTCCCTATCATATATATCCCACCCATTTCATGCTTTCACCCTACTTATACCAGGGGGCAATAGATTGTGTTTCACATTGGGCATAGGTTTCCTTGTAAACTCTTGGTTGTCCATGGTATGGATAAGTTCCTCCTCTTTGGGCCTCATACACTTTCTTGTTCCATGTCCATTCACATATGTTGATATTACATATTCTATCTTACACCCATGGCATTAAACATTTTCCGTAGCATCCTCAAACTTTAACCTCCATCCCATAATAAAACAATCACCCACTCCCACCCCAAAAATATCCAAAAATCTAAAAACAAAAAAATTCAAAACAAGTTTCAAAATTCTAACAAAATTAAAAGAACACATTAAAAAAAAACAAACAAAATCAAATATCCAAAAAATATCCAATCAATAAAATCCAAATGCAAGCCATCCTTAATCCATACCAATCTAGTCAAGTAATCTAGCCAATCACATCCTTGGTCTTGTTTCCAACCTTGTTTTCAACCCAATCAATCAACCATCAATCATCATCAATTGGATATATCGTTCCCACATCCTTCACAATGACAACACTATGTTAATCATTAATCAATCGATCATCGGTTTTCAACTTGAGAGGGGCAATACCTTGTTTGTTTCTGAATCATTTGTGCATGCTTTCTTGTGTGTGTTATCATTTTATCTTGCATTTGTATTAGTCCTTGCAACATATTTCTACAATAACATCATGGTGTTCCATATCATGGTTCCCAAAGGCATATGTGTGCTTGTGACCTTTTTATCTTTTTTGAGTCCGTCCTTCATGCACGTGACACATCATCACCCTGGTCTTTATACCTTTGTGCATAATATCTAGTGCTATATCAAACTATATGGTTGTTCACTTAATGCAGCATAACATCTTTTTCATCCATTTCCTCCATCCCTTATCAATCCTCCCTCTTCTCACCCAATTAGTTTCATCCATTTCAAGAGCATACTCGTGTTCTTCCAACTTGTCTATCCTCTCAAGGGGGCATCCCATATCTCCATAATTCCTCCTTGTCACTCCTTCAAGTGGCTAGGGCTTCCTTTTCCATCCTTTTCCTTTTCATCCATACCTTATCTTCTTTGAAATGATGTTACTTCTCTTAGTCGCAACATCATCTCAAAGAGTGGCAAAATGTAGACACCTGAAATTGACCATGTCCTCATAACCCTTTGACATCCCCTAGACATTCATCTTATAACACATTGTCCCTTAATCCCTTTCCCAAATTAATTAAATAAATTATATTTATTTAATCAATCCATTCCCTTAATCACCTAAATAAAAAATAGATTGTATTTATTTAATTTATCCATTTATCCCTTTTAGTCAAAATTAATTGAATAAATCTTATTTATTTAAATAATTTATCCTCCCGTCATTAGATCTCTCCAATAATTTTTTTGTTTAATTTAATTATTGAAAGTCACATGACTAGCTTGTCCTTATCCTCATCCACTTGCCACAATCAATAAATGAGTGTCCCAAAAGTCAAACTAAGTGTTCATTTCAACCATTCATTTCATACGTCTTTTAATCTCAACCATTCACATAAGGATAAGCCCTAAAAGCTTCCTTTGTTGCCCTAAAAATCTTTGTTCTTTCCCTAATGTGCTCTCAATCAATATCAACCACTGATGTAATCTCTTAATCTCAGCCCTTCATTCATCATATCCAACCTTTATAAATCAAGCCTCAACCAAGCCATTATCATCACATCTTATATCATAAGCTTATGTTGTCAAAATCCTCATAGATCACCCATTATCATATCCATAATCTTTATCTAAGTTTATGCTGCTAGTTTGAACAGCCAACATATTACCATCTCTATCAAAATATCATTAGAATATCAAGGGCAACAAGGAATATGTGGTGATATTGTTTCATTTCCATTGTTATAGTTACTTGCTCTTGATGTGATGTTGAATATGGAATAGGTACTTTCATTGTATTGTTTCCTTATTTGATTTCCATATTTTTGCATACACAGTATCTTCTTCTACAAGCTTGTAATTTTTATTTAACAAAAGCTATAGGAAGTGCAACATATGAGAGTTGTTTGTTTATAGCTACACAAGTGCAGTTGAGTTGGATATAAGATTGAAAGAAAATAATGTATTGTAATCTCTTTGCAGATAATACAAATTTGCCCTTTTTTCTTGGTGAAATTTTTACTCGGAAGGGTTTTCTCCACGTAAATCTTTGTGTCATGTGTATGGCTTTTGAGTATTGTTGATTTCTTTGATGCTAGTTTACATGTCCATTGATATACTATAGTTTATATTTAGAATTTGCAAGTTTATTTTCTATTTCCACATTTGAGTGGTTTTCTTCATTTCTAACATCTGGTATTAGAGCCTAGCTAGCTTTGTTTATTGGGTGGAAGTGTGATGGTTTTCTGTGCTACAGTCAGAATTTTAGTTTTGTATATTTTTGTGTGTGGAAATCTTGGTTGCATCTACATCTCGAATAGACATTGAAAAATTTAACGAATCAAACTACGAGTTGTGGAAGATGAAAATGGAGGATCTTCTTAAAGAGGGATCAATAGTTGGCGACATCAAAAGTTAAGAAACTCGATACTGTCAGTCAAGAGGAGTGAGACAAGATGGACAAAAAGGCATGGGGTACAACCTGATTATGTCTTGCAGATTCTATCCTATTGAATGTCTTTGAGGAAAAGAATGCATATGCTAAATATGGAAATGGTTGGGTGAGATTTATCAAGCCAGGAGTTTGGTAAACAAACTATATTGAAAAAGAAAATTATTTTCTATTTAGATTAAGGAAGGTGAATAAGTTGTAGAGCATTTAAATTCTTTTAATTTAATTTTGAGTCAATTAGCCTCTGTTGATGTTAAGATTGCAAAAGAAGACAAATGTATTATGCTTCTTTGTTCTTTACTAGAGCCTTGGGAGAACTTCATTCTTGCTATCACTACTAACCTCAAAGATCCAAAGATGGATGTTCCTGTTACAACTCTATTGTCACAGGAAATGAGGAAGAAGGCTATGGATAGCTCAGTGGATGCTCTTAATGTCAAGGGAAGGTCTAAAGAAATAGGACCAAAAGGAGATCGAAAGGGGCCTAAGGAATCAAAAGGTAGGTCTAAAACTCCTAGAAAGAAGAACAAGTGTTTGAACTATGGAAAAAGAGGACATGTTATGAAGGAATACAAAAATAATGGGTTTCCTCCATACAAAAGTCCTCCAATGCAAGTGATGAAGTTTTACTTTATGCTTTTAATGTTGTATCTATCAAACATTGGTTGGTTGACTTAAGATTCTCTTATGACATGACTCCTCATAAGGAGTGGTTCTCCACATGTGAAAGATATGATGGAGGTAATGTCTACCTTGGGGACAACACTACATATCTGATAGTTGAATGGGGAAAGGTATGGTTGTGTTTCAGTGATGAGATGATTAAAAACCTCCCTAGTGTTTTACATATTTCCTAGATTAGCTAGAAATCTTATTTATGTTTCAAAGTTGAATGATTCAGGATTGCATGTAACATTTAACAAGAATAGTTGTAGATTGGTGAGAGGAAGCTTGGTGGTAGCAAGGGGAACAAGGATGGGAACTTTGTTTAGGCTTAATGCCACTACTATTTGCAAACCCACCTATGGGTGATAGGAAAGTCTAAAAATACATGTATGTTGTGGCACCGTAGATTGGGCCACATAAGTAAAAATATTTTGAAAATCATTATCAATAAAAAGTTGTTGGATGGTTTCTCATATTCTGATGAGCACTTTGATTTCTATGAGCACTGTGTGTTTGGTTAATAAAATAGAGCATCATTTCCTTTAGGAAGTAATAAGGTAAAAGATAAATTAGAAATTATTCATATGGATGTGTTTGATCTTGTGGATAATGATTCAATTGGAAAGTCACATTATTTTGTTACCTTCATTGATGATCTAGATTTACATGGATTTAATTTATGAAGCATAAATTTAAAGTTTTCACTAAGTTTAAGGATTTTAAAGTCTTAGTAGAAAACCAATCAGGATTGAAAATAAAAGTTGTGAGATCTCACAATGGAGGGGAATATTGCTCTAATGAATTTGATGAGTTTTGCAAGCATGCATGCATCATTAGAAAAAAGGCAACTCCATATACACCATAAAAGAATGGTGTTACACAAAGGATGAACCGAACAATAATAGAAAGAGCCAGAAGTATGTTGAGTGATGCACAATTGAACAAATGCTTTTGGGTAGAAGATGTGAGTATTCCTTGTTACTTGATAAACAAATCTCCTTGTAAGGCTCTTGATTTGACACCTTATGAAGTGTGGACGGGTAAGAAACATTATGTTTCAAATTTAAGGGTTTTTGACTGAGGCTTTTGTTCGTGTGCCTAAAAATAGTGTTCTAAGTTGGACCCAAAAGAACAGAGATGCATATTCATTGGATATGGTGAAAATGTTAAATGTTATAATCTTTGGAATCCTCTAACCAAGAAAGTTGTTCATTCCAGAGATGTGATTTTTAGGGAACTTAGAGTAATTTATGATCCTTTATAGCTAGAAGAGAAATAATGGAAAAAGATAGTACATTTTGATTTATAGCAAGAATATGCACATTAGAAAGAAAAAAATGATAGATTTGAGGATGGAGAAGAAGAAGAGCATTCAAGTTAAAGTTTCAAAGAGGAAGACTTTGTGATTATAGAAGAAGTCGAGCATACAGAAGAAGTGGAAAAACCCCTTACTCCACCCTTGAGAAGATCCACAAGACAATGGAATACAGTCGACAGGTATAGCCCACTATATTTTTGTTGTTTATTTGCTTTATTGAGTACTTACGATGAACCTTGATCCTACAAGGAAGCTATTCTTGCAAATGATAGTGATCCTTGGCAAGTAGCCATGCAGGAGGAGATGATGGCTTTAGACTCTTGTGATACCTGGATACACAAAAACTTTGACATTATATTCTTCATGCTAAAATGCATGTTATCATCAAATTCAATCCTCTCAAATACTTACTATCTAAAATGGGCTTTTCAAGACATCTCGCCAAATGGGTTATGTTTCTTGCTAGGTTCAACTTAAAGTTTGTCTCTCAAAAAGTAATTAAGGGACAAGCTATAGTCGACCACTTGGCTAAGGTTCCCTCCCCATTTTCTCTTCCTAATTGTAATTATTTTTCTTGATTATCACATCCTTGCTATGAATGCTAATCATCCACAATAACTATTCTCTGATAGCTCAAGATGCCACATCGGTTCAAGAGGAGGTGTCATCTTGGTCTCTCCTAGAAAATTGATTCCATTTTCTTTCCATTTAATTTTTTTGTGCACTAATAATATTATTGAGTATGAAGCTTTCATAGATGGATTACATGTGACATTATCTATTACCATAAAATCTATTTGAATTTATAGCGATTCTCAGTTAATCATACCCTAGGTCACAGGTACCTACCAAGCAAAACAAGACAAACTCTCTTAGTATCGTAACCTTTCCTTATCTCTTCTTGTTCATTTTTATTATTACACTATCAATATCATCTCATGAAAAAGTAATAGTCATATAGATGTGCAATGGATAGTGTTGTTTCCCTTGTATCTCTTGGTGATTCAATGGAAATTTCCCATTTCTTATCCATACACTATCTACTCCTACTATCATGGATGGTTTTGTTTCTTCTACCACTCTTTCTTATTGTGCCATAAATTCAAGTGAATGGTATACTCATATATACAATTATCTAAAAGATGACATTTTTCCATCTAACTCTTCTAAAAATGTTCGCATTCATAAAAATGTTGCATGTTACATTCTTATTTCCAATGTACTATATCAACGAGGTTACAATGGCCTTATCCTTTGTTGTTTAACTAAAGTTTAAATCCTAATTGCCCTCTAAGAGGCCCATTCAAGTTCCTATGGAGGCAATTTTGGTGGAAAAATATTAATGAAATTCATTAAATTTGGACAGTCCATAGTTGTATAATGAGTGCTTCTGGATTTGACCGTGATCAAGATTTTTCTCTCAACGTTTCGGATCACACTCCATGATCCATCATCAGGAGAAATAAAGCAAGAGAAGAGACACAACTATAAGAAAATATTAGTTCAAAAACTTCTTTGTATGGGATACTATTGGCAAAAAATGAAATAAGATTCCCATGATTTTGTCAAGAAGTGTCCACAATTCCAACAACATAGTCACCTCAGTTGTGCTCCTACATGGGAGCTATATAATCTTACATGTCTCCTTTTCCATTCTCTATTTGGGGCTTGGACTTGATTGGAACAAAATCTCCCCCTTCTTCTCACAAATACACCATCATTACTAATACTAATTACTTTACTAAGTGGGTAGATGTTATTCCTCCATTCCACCACTGCTGAATTAATTTGTAAATTCTTACTTGATCATATCATTTCCCACTTTAAACTTCCTTACATCTTTATTTATGATAATGGTTCATCAAAACAAAGATGTGAAGAATTTCCTTGAATTTTTTTTAGTCAACATCATTTATCAGTGCCTTACTATCCCCAGTCAAATGGCTAGGCTAAGGCTTCCAATAAAAAAATTGAACAAATCTTGAACAAAACTATTAATAAACATGGCAAGGATTGGTCAACTTCCTTATGCTCTATGGGCATATTGTATGAGTATTCATACTCCCATAGGCACTACTCTGTATAATCTTATATATGGTAATAATGTGATTATGCCTTTGGAGCTTGAGATCCCTTCTCTTTATGTCTCACTCCAAGGGATTATTGATGATAGCACTTTTCATGAGCATTGCTTATAAGAGATTGAAATGTTCACTGAATATCAAATCAATGTTTTGTAGCATCTACAAGCTTACTAAAAGTAGCTCCATCAAACTTATAATCAACATGTTCTTCATCATTCTTTCCAAGTTGGTGATCTAGTTCTCTACAAGAACCAATGTAACACAAATGCTCCCATCTGGTAGTAAAGGGAAGTTTATGTTGAAAATGAAGGTAGAACTGCTGCTATAAACTTTAAAATACTGTGTATGCAAAGCTGAGAATAAGATTAATTCTATAACAATTAATGAACAAGTGATTTTGCACTTTCAATCCAATGTAGAAGAGAATAGAAGAGAAGATAATAAGCTTGCAAAGTATTTACGTGGAGAAACCCTTTCGGGAAAAAACTCCACACTCAAATATGTTTCTTGCTTGTATTAAATCTCTTCTACATTGGATTGAAAGTGGAAAATCACTTGTACATTAATTGTTACAAAATTAATCTTATTTTCAGCTTTGCATACACAAAATTTTAAAGTTTATAGCAGCAGTTCTACCTTCATTTTCAACATTTGGTATCAGAGATAACGGTTGTGTAGAGTGAGGGATGCCTTTCTCTTAAAGTGTTGAAGGTTTTTTGGCTATAGTGGAAGCTTTGTTTTTGTAGGTTTTGTAGATCTATGAAGGAGATTGTATACAATGGGTTCTACCTCTTGTATGGATGTTGAGAAATTCAATGGATCAAGCTACGAGATGTGGAAATTGAAAATGGAAGATCTCTTGGAAGAAAGAGAACAATGGGTTCCTTTTTCAAATGAAAAGAATCCCTCTACAACTATGAAAGATGAAGAATGGTTGAAACTTGATAAAAAAGCATGAGGAACCATAAGGTTGTGCCTTGCAGATGCCATCATCTTGAATGTTTCTATTGAAGCTACAACATACAAACTATGGAAGAGGATAGGTGATATTTATCAAACCAAAAATTTAACAAATAATTTATACCTCAAAAGACAGTTGTATTCATTAAAAATGAAGAATGGAGATTCTATTGAAAACCATTCGAATGCATTTAATTTGATTATAAGTCAACTTGCATCTGTAGATGTTAAGATAGATGAAGAGGATAAATGTATCTTATTATTATGTTCTTTACCAGAATCTTGGGAAAATCTAATTGTTGCTATCAGTGGTAGTGGTACAAATCCAAAGATGGACAATCTCATCACTACACTTATTTTAGAAGAAATGAGAAGAAATCCCAAAAATGGTGGATCCCAAGATGCTTTGAATGTAAGGGGTAGGACAAAGGAAAAGAAACCAAACTGGGATAAGAAGAAGGGTAAGTCTAAAGGTCATTCTAAAACCCCATCTGGTAAGAGCAAGGTAAAATGTTGGAATTGTGGCAAACGGAGACATGTGAAGAAAGATTGTAAGAGCAAGAAAAAGAGTTTTGATTCTTCCACTAAAAAATCCTTGGAGGATGGTGACAATGATGCATTAATTATTTTAGCTAACACAATAAGCAATGATGCTTGGTTTATTGAGTGGTTCTCAAAATATTCAACATATGATGGAGGTGAAGTTTTCCTTGGTGACAATAGTACAAAATAGATAATTGGCAAAGGAAAGGTAAAGTTGTATTTTAGTGATGGAAGGCTTAAAGCGCTTCATGATGTTTTGTATATTCTAGGATTAGCAAGAAACTTACTTTCTGTATCAAAGTTAAATGATTCCAAAATGAATGTGACATTTGATAAGTCTGGTTGCAGGTTGGTGAGAGGGAATTGGGTGGTTGCTAAAGGATCTCAGATGGAAAACTTGTTTAGATTAAATGCATCTACTTTGAATAATTCAGCCAATGTAACAAACACTAAAAATACATGTATGTTGTGGCACCATAGATTGGGCCACATCAGTGAAAAAGGTCTTAGGACCATTATTAATAAAAAAATGGTTGACGGTATTTTAGATTATTTTGCTGGCAAAAATGATTTATGTGAGCATTGTGTGTTTGGTAAACAGAGTAGATCTTCATTTCCTAGTGGAACAAATAATGTAAAGAGTATATTATAGATCATACATTTAGATATCTTTGGACCAATAGATGTTGACACTTTTACAAAATCTCGATATTATGTCACATTCATTGATGATGTATCAAGATACACTTGGATTTATTTTATGAATGCAAAATCTGAAGTTTTCACTAAGTTTAAAGAATTTAAGGCCTTAGTTGAGAAGCAAACATATTGTAAAATAAAGGTGTTGAGATTAGATAATGGTGGTGAATATTGTTCTAAGAAATTTGATGAATTTTGTAAGCATGCAGGTATTGTGAGATAGAAAACAACACCTTATACATCCCAACAAAATGGGGTAGTAGAAAGAATGAACTGAACCTTAATGGAAAGAGCTAGGAGCATGTTAAGCAGTGCTAAGCTAGATCGGTGTTTTTGGGTTGAGGATGTAAGTACTTCTTGTTACTTAATTAATAGATCTTCTTGCTCTAGTCTTGAAGATAAAACTCCTTATGAATGTGGTTAAAAAGAAAACCTTCTATTTCACATTTAAAGATATTTGGTTGTGAGGCTTTTGTCCATGTGCCTAAAGAGAAAAGAACTAAACTAGATCCAAAAGTTCAAAAAAGCATTTTTGTAGGTTATGGTGAGAATGTAAAAGATTACAAATTCTAGAACCCTCTAACCAAGAAAATGGTTTTATCAAGAGATGTTATTTTTAGAGAGTTTAGAGCTTATGAAGGTGAAGAACAACCAAAGGAACAAGAAAGGGGTAAAACATTGCATTTTGAAACACATACAAATAAGCAAGAAGATACACATGTTGAAGAACAAATAGATGGGTTTGGGAATGGAGAAGAAGAAGAGAGTTCAGGGAGTTTAGATAATGATGTTTAGGATGAGCATACAGAAGAACATACAAAGCCTCTTACTCCTACTGTAAGAAAATCCACAAGGCAATGTGTCATGGTTAGCTGGCAAAAGATATCAATTAAATGCAAATAAAGATTAAACAGAGGAATGGAAATACATAGAAATAATAACAACGAGAGACAAGTTTTAATGTGGTTCACCCAAACTCGGGCTACATCCACCAAACAGAGAGTCCAATATTATTATCCAATAAATCAAACCGATTACAACTAGCAATCCCTACAACTCAATACCACTGTAAATGCTACAATACATCAACGGAAACCCTAACCCTTAGCCATTTTTATGATGACTTTTGTCGGTTACAAAATAGGGTTTTTTTATGTCGACCAATAAAAAAATAACTCACGACGCCTTAATAAAATAATAAAAAATCGTGTGAGGTTTTGGTGGCATTTCTGCGCGGCAGGGGCGCTGCCCCTTGACCCTGTAGGAATTTGGGGGGAAACTGTGCTGATAAAAGTAGGGTTAATTTAACCTCCAAGTCTGATTAGGCTCCATATAACAACAATCTCCCACTTGGAGACTGATCAGACTCCACACCATATCATCTCCCACTTAGAGACTGATCATAACACCGCTGACCCTGTAGCTCTCACTGGAAATAAGCACCCTGGACTCTGTTGTTCTAATTTTATTTTCAGTCTTGAAGACCAACCGAAGCTAAAGAGGAGCTCAGCTTCTCCCTTGTCACTACCTTTGTAAACATATCCACTGGATTTTCATCTGTATGTATCTTTTCCAGCCCTAACTGTCCATCATCCAACACTGATCGAATAAAGTGATACCTCAACTGTATGTGTTTGGTCTTTGAATGCAAGGCAAAACTGTTTGCAAGATGTATGGCACTCTAACTGTCTGTATACAAAGAATGGTTAGCCTGTTGTTTGCCCAATTCTTCCATGAAAGATTGCAATCATATCATCTCCTTGCTTGCCTCTGTTGCAGCTACATACTCTGTCTCTGTGGTGGATAAAGCAACCACCTTTTGCAACTGTGAGATCCAACTCACTGTTGTCCCACCTACAGTAAAGACATAACCTGTAGTACTCTGCTTGGTATCAATATCCCCTGCCAAATCTGAGTCTACATAACCTGCTAAATCAATATTAGAGCCCCCAAAACATAAGTGTTTATTGGATGTACCTCTCAAATATCTGAGAATCCATTTCACTACATTCCAATGCTCCAATCCGGGATGACTCATATACCTATTTACGACTCCTACAGCATGTGCAATATCCGGTCTTGTGCATACCATGGCGTACATTAAACTTCCTACAGCTGAAGCATATGGTACCTTAGACATTTTTTCTTCTTCCTCTAGTGTCTTAGGACACATCTCCTTAGTCAATTTCAAATGACTAGGCAAAGGTGTGCTGATAGCTTTTACATTCTCCATATGGAATCTTTGCAACACCTTTTCAACATAATCAGCCTGAGATAGATTCAATTTTTTGTTCTTCCTATCTCTACAAATTTTTGTACCAAGGATTTGTTTTGCTGCCCCCAAATCCTTCATAGCAAATGACTGTGCCAACTGTTGTTTTAACTCTCTTATGTGATCCATGTTAGACCCTGCTACAAGCATGTCATCAACATATAAACATAAAATAATGTAGCTATCATTATCCAACCTCTTAAAATAAACACAATGGTCAGAATTACACCGGTTGTAGCCTTGCTCAGCCATAAAACTATCAAATTTCAAGTACCATTGTCGAGGTGCTTTTTTCAGGCCATACAAACTCTTCTTCAATATGCACACCAGTTTCTCCTTACCTTTGACCTCAAATCCTTGGAGTTGTTCCATGGATATCTCCTCCTCCAAATCACCATTGAGAAAAGTAGTTTTCACATCTAGTTGTTCCAAATGCAAATCTTCAACAGCCACAATACTTAAAACAGTACAAATAGAAGTCATCTTGACAACCGGAGAAAATATCTCATCAAAATCAATGCCTTTTTTCTGTGCAAATACTTTTACAACTAACCTGGCTTTAAATCTTTTCTTACCTCCATCTTCCTCTTTTAACTGATAAACCCATTTGTTTGGTAAAGCCTTTTTACCTGCAGGCAACTTACATAATTCCCAAGTCTAATTTTTCAGCAAGGAGTCCATTTTTTCTTTCATTGCAAGCTCCCACTGAACCTAGGTATCCACCTACATAGCTTCATCATACCCTTCTGGTTCACCAGCATCTGTTAACAAAATAGAATACAAAGAGGGAGAAAACCTTTCAGGAGGTCTACTTAGCCTTGTTGACCATCTAACATTCACTGGAGTTTGTGGTATTTCTAGTTGTTGTTGCAGAGCATGAGGAACCACTGGAACATCACTATTTGGAGTATCATCCAGCACCACATAATCCTTTTCTTTCTTCTCATGCTGCTGCAACTGATCTTTGTACAACACCTTCTCATTGAATACAACATCCCTTCTTCTCACAATTTTTTTATTTTCAAAATCTCAAAGCCTATAACCAAATTCATCAATGCCATATCCAACGAAGGTACACTTTTTCGATTTTGCATCCAGCTTGGTTCTATTTTCAGAATCTACATGTGCAAATGCTTCACATCCAAAGGTTTTGAGAAAATAATAACTTACCTTCTTACCTATCCATGCTTCCTCCAGAATACCACAACCCAAAGGAATTGAAGGACCTTTGTTAATTAAATATACAATGGTGTTGACAGCCTCTGCCCATATATTTAAAGGCAGCCTAGCATGCAATCTCATGGTCCTTGCATGTTCCATTATTGTCCTATTCATGTGTTCAACCACTCCATTTTCCTGTGGAGTTCCTAGAACCATTTTCTGCCTACGAATTCCATTAAAGGAACAATAATCCTCAAACTCTTTGTTGCAATACTCACCACCATTATCAGATCTGAGACATTTTAATCTTTTACCTGTCTCATTCTCAACCAAGCTTCTCCATTTCTTAAATGTTTCAAATACATCAGATTTATCCCTGAGGAAATAAATCCAAACCTTCCTAGTTGCATCATCTATGAATATAACATAATATCGAGAGCCACCAAGAGAAGATACCTGAGCCGGTCCCCATACATCTGTATGCACAAGCTCCAACTTTTCATCTTTCTTTTGCTTCCCATCCTGTAGAAAGCTGACTCTCTTTTGTTTGCCACACACACAACTTTCACACAAACCCATATTAATACATTTCAAACCTGGTAAAACTTTCTTAGAATGAAGTACCTTCATACCTTTTTCACTCATATTGTACAACGTTGTCTCAGAACTTGCAGCAACTGTCTCAGTCTCTTCCTACGAACCTGCAACAACAGTTCCTGAACTTATTTGTTTTTTCTCTGCAACAGCTAAAGTAGAAGGAACAGTATGACCTATACAAAGATATAAGGTGCCTACTTTCACACCTTTTGCTACTATTAAGGCACCTTTTGAAACCTTCCATTTTTTATCAGTAAATGTAACAATGCAACCTTCTTCAGCTAGTTGCCCTACTAAAATTAAATTCCTACCGAGCCTTGGAACATGACTTACCTCTTGTAGTAGCCAATGATTCCCATTCTGCAACTTAATCTTAATTCTTCCCTTTCCAACAATCTGATAGGGTTCGTTATCTCCCAAATAAATCAGCCCAAAATCCCCTTGGACATAATCAAGAAAATAAATTCTATGGGGTGTAGCATGAAATGAGGCCCCTGAATCTAAAAGCCATGAATCATCAACATTATCTAGGGAAAGAATCAAAGCATCATCTTCAAATTTATTGCTTACCACATTTGCCTCCTTATTGCTTTCTTGTTTGTCTCCTTTATTCTTCTAAGACCAACAATCTTTCTTCAGATGACCTGGTTTCCCACAGTACCAGCAATCCTTCTATCCTCTGGATTGGGATCTTTTGTCCTTTGATTTTCCTCGTGACTTCTCGTGACCTCCAGAACCTTTTCATCTCTCCTTTGATCTGCCCCTGCTTTCTGCATTCAAAACACTACCTGATGTGGACCCTCCTGAGCTTTTCTGTTGCATTTCCTCGCTAAGGATAACACCAACAACATCATCAAATTTTGAAGTGTTTGAACTAGAGACTGAGTTACTTACAGCCATTACCAAGCTAATCTAGCTTTCTGGCAAAGAACATAAAACCAAGAGAGCCCTCACCTCTTCATCAAATTTCACTTTTACAGAAGTTAACTGACTTACAATCGTATTAAACTCATTTAAATGATCTATCACATATCCACCTTCAATCATTTTTAGATTAAACAAACACTTCATGAGAAATACCTTATTTGAGGCTGAGGGTTTTTCATACAATTTACCCAAAGCTTTCATCAGTTCACTTGTCTTCGCTTCTGTTATATTGAATGCCACAGATGGTGCTAGGCACAACCGAATGGTTCCTAGTGCCTTTCTATCTAGAAGTTCCCAATATTCATCTGTCATTCCTGTCAATTTCTTGGATACTCTGTAACAACCCTACTTTGACTGAATCTATGTTTTGTGAGGGGGTCATGGCATATGAGATGGCAAGAAAATATCTATTTTTGGTGGAAAATTAAAGGCCTTGCAGGGAGCGATTGCAGAGTTAGTTAATGCAAGAGGAAGAAATATATGTCGAGTGGGTGACCGACAGAGGGAGGATAAGGATCTGAGAAAATATCTGATCGAGATGGGGAGTCAACGGAGGATGGGCAGAGGCTCTTAAAAACAAAAAGAAGTAGAAAAGAACAGAGGACCGAAAAAAAAAGAGGGGCTGAGAGAAAATGAAAAGCAAATCTCTCAAGCAAGCACATCAGATTACAGGAGGAGGTGCGCTGCAGTGTAGGGGGGAACGATCTGCCAACTGAGGAAGGGGAGTGTGAGTGGTAAAGAGGTATTTACCTCTGATCATTGTTTTTCTAGTAAAAAAAAAAGAGTCTAATTGTTGCATACTTCAGTAAGCTCAGGAAATTTGAAACCCATTCACTAAAAGCTAGGAATATATGGTAGAATTCATTTCATTACGAGATTATGTTAGTTTATGTTATTCTTTAAGGATCACATACCTTGTCTAGGCCTCCACAGTTGCTTACAGGTCTACCAAAGCATTTCCAACTGTATTATCTGACAAAAAACTCTTTCCACTATGCACTAATGGATATCCATACCCTATTCCATCGCTCCCACTTTGGCACGAGTAGTGAGGATGTTGGCCAAGGTCATGGAGTCTAGCTTTACAGCTGTCAGTTTCTTTGCTTGAAGGTTTCTAAATCCTTTTCTACAAATCCATTTTGTGCACGTCCTGCAACCATGGAATTGCCTGAGACCACATTTGTTGAGTCATTTGTCAAACAGCTCACGTGCTTTGTCTCTGCTGCCCCATCTTGGCGCAAGCAGCGTGCGTGCTGGCAAAGGTTAGGAAATTGGGCTTTAAGCCTACCAATAGCATTTGCTTCAAAGTTTCCAAACTTTTCAACAAATCCATTATGTTCATACCCTACAATTTCTGCAGTCCATGTGACCGCATTCTCGAGGCATACTGCCAAACAGATCATGCCTTGTCCATGCTTTAACTCTTTGCACACATGTATACCGGGCACTTGCAGCTACAACATCTACATGTGTTGTGTATTAAAATTGGTCACATAAACCCTATTTGGGAAAAATCGCAACCCAAGGATCCAAGGGAACTACTGTAATGGGAAAAATTACTATTTCCTTTCTGTGAGCCTTTTCAATATTTTATTCTGTTATTATCTTAAACATTCCTATTTTTTTTCGTTATGTTAAAAGTGGTAGACAATATGCAAAATAGGCTGTGAGAAGACTTGCAATTTCTCTTGCCATGCTTTTTCTATTATACGTGCATACCTTGTGAATCGTGATTAAATTGGGGTCACTAGAGTTATTACACAACTAATCTAACTAGCAAAAGGCCATTTTCAACAACTTACACTGCCATCGAGAGTTTGGGTCTTGTAGTTCATATTTTTTATTTTTTTAGTTTAAATTTATAACTCAGTGTTTTAGTCTTTTTGTATGTCTTGTTTAATCAAACAAGATGAACAAGGTCTAGGCATTAGAGTGGTCGTCTGGAGTGGCTCTCTACAGGCCCGGGGCCCGTAAGTGGTTGCCAGGGGAACTAGTAGTAGAGTTACAATAACAAGTGTTAACTAAAACTAAAATATTGGGGTAAAAACACTAATAAGATAATTAAACCTCGTGCATGGCCTTGAGCGCTTGTAAAGGCTAAGGATGCAATGAGAAGGCCTATCCATCTGCAGGGCATTGAGTCATCCATCTGCAGGGCATGGATTTGGGTACGATTGAGTCTCCTCATCTGTATGAGAGGTACTTGGTCTTGTGTGTGCCATCCCTTCGAGCACACATGATGACACTCCATATGATTACACTCTAGTATCTAACACCTTAGCGGTCGTGAGTAGTACCCGACTTATGACTTAGATGAGTACACCTATATTATGACTTTAATTGTAAGCATTGTTCTCCGTGTCTGTTCTGTGTCTGATGTGAGTGCTGGCCATCTTGTATCCCCTTGTTGTTGTTCATCTGTTTGGGCCTTGTGACTATCTCCAAGCACGGTGGGGTGGTCTCTTAGGAGTCCACATGGTTGGGAGGCGTTGCCACCACCATTGGGGACCGGCGAACAGGTTTTGGAGCACCAGTTGGAGATGATCTCTCTTTCCATTACTTCATTTAGTTATTGTAACCATTTAGTCCTTGTATCATACTTAGGACTATCTTATTATACTCGTATCATATTCTGGAATATATCATTGTAATTGTATATGTAGTTACGCAATAGAACTCTCTTAGGAGAGAAGTTGTAATCATTGTATTTAATTAGAAGAAATGTGATGTTCCTTTATTGCTTTACAGATTCTGGTGTGGGTATTGGATCCGGTTGTATTTTATGCTTATGCATTCATGTTTTTATTAGATGGGATTAGGAACATTTGCATTGGTGTTTAAAATGAATGCTATCGATCTATTATATTGGCAACTGAATATGTGTGTTGTCTACTTATGTCAAAAAAAATTATCTTGTCCCCTTTTGGCTCTTACCCTTCGAGGTTATGTAGCGGGATGTTACATACTCCTTCCAACGGCCGCCATAAATCCTTCTGATAGAGGTAATCCTCCATCTGCATCTTCCATAACTGATAGTTCTACCCATTAAATTTATCGACCTTCAATTTACCCTCGTCCGCCATTGCTCCCACTCAGCCATGAGACTCCCACTCAACTATGAGACCTTCCTGTAGACGATAATCAAACACAACCCGCTCTAATATCACTTGTTAGGGTTAGCTGATAGAAGATATCAATTAAATGCAAATAAAGATTAAATAGAGGAATGGAAATACACAGAAATAATAACAGCGAGAGACAAGTTTTAACGTGGTTCACCCAAACTTGGGCTACATCCACCAAATAGAGAGTCCAATATTATTATCCAGTAAATCAAAACAATTACAACTAGCAATCCCTGCAATTCAATACCGCTGCAAATGCTACAATACATCAACGGAAACCCTAACCCTTAGCCATTTTTATCACGACTTTTGTCAATTACAAAATAGGGTTTTTTATGTCGGCCAATAAAAATAAACTTCCGACGCCTTAATAAAATAATAAAAAACTATGTGAGGTTTCAGGGGCATTACCGCGTGCTAGGGGCACTGCCCCTGGACCTCGTCTTGGGGCCGTTGCCCCCAAACCCCCGCAAGGGGCGCTGCCCCTTGACCCCATAGGAATTTGGGGGGAAACCGTGCTGATAAAAAGGGTTAATTTAACCTCTAAGTCTTATTAGGCTCCATATAACAACACAATGGAATCCAATTAATAGGTATAGCCCTCCTGATTTCTGTTGTATATTTGCTTTATTAAGTATTAATGATGAACCTAGATCTTTCAGGGAGGCTCTTTCTTCAGAAGAAAGTGAATCTTGGTTGCAAGCTATGCATGAGGAAATGAATTCCTTGGACACTTGTGACACTTTGGATCTTGTGCATTTGCCAAAAGGAAGAAATCCCATTGGTTGTAAGTGGGTTTATAAAAAGAAAATTGGTGCAAATGGTAATCTAGAAAGGTACAAGACTAGGTTGGTAGCCAAGGGCTACTCCAAGAGAGAGGGTGTTGATTTTAATGAAAATTTCTCTCCAATTGCTAAATTAATTTCTATTAGATTCCTTTTATCTATTGCTATAAATTTTGATTTTGAGATAGAGCAAATGGATGTTAAAACTGCTTTCTTGCATGGGGATCTTGAAGAGGAGATTTATACGAGGCAACCTAATGGTTTTGTTGTTAAAGGGAAGGAAGACTTGGTTTGTAGATTGAAAAGATCTTTGTATAGTTTGGAATAGTTACCTAGAATGTGGTATCAAAAGTTTGATGTCTTTGCATTAAAATTTGGTTTTGTTAGAAGCAAAGAAGATCATTGTGTTTATCTTAAGATTATTGATGATCAGGTTCTAATTATTGTCTTCTATGTTGATGACATGTTGTTTATTGGAAACGATGAGGAAATGATTAGAGAGCTTAAAACTTAGATTTATAAATCTTTTGATATGAAGGACTTAGGGGCTACAAAATTCATTCTTGCAATGGAGATCAACAGGGATCGTGTTCACAGAAAACTATGGTTAAGTCAGAGTAAGTATGTTGATACAATTCTGCAAAGATTTAATATGCATGATTGCAAACTAGTTAGCATTCCTTTTCCTATTGGTACTAAGCTGAAATTAGACATGTGTCCTACCACTGATGATGCTTTTGAAGAGACGTTTAATGTTCCTTAAGCTAGTGCTATTGGTAGTTTAATGTATGCAATGTTTTGCACTAGACCAGATATTGCACAAGCAGTGGGAATTTTAAGCAGTTTTATGTCTAACCCTGGTAAAGAACATTGGAATCATGTTAAGAGGGTGTTTAGATATTTGCGAGGAACTTCTAATTATTGTTTGGTTTATCATGGTATTGATAGTGTTGATAGATCATTGGACATATAGTGTTTTGTTGATTCTGATTGGGCAGGTGACTTGGATAGTTGAAGGTCCACAAGTGGCCATATGTTTACTTTGTTTGGAGCTACAATAAGTTGGATGAGTAAGAGGCAACCCACAGTTGCTTTGTCTACTTCAGAAGCAGAGTTATGGTTGCTACACATGCCTCCAAAGAGGCAGTTTGGTTATAGAGACTTGGGAAAGATATTGGTTTTGATTGCAGGACAATAAGACTTAATTGTGACAGTCAGAGTGCTATTTATTTAGCCAAAAATCCTATGTATCATGCTCATACTAAGCATGTTGATGTTCAATATCACTTTGCGCGAGAAATAGTTGAGAATGGTAAGGTTTTGATTGAAAAAGTTGACACTTTGGTTAATGGTGCAGATTATCTTACGAAGCTAGTTACTACAAATAAGTTCTCTTGGTGCAGGAAGGCCATTGGCCTTGATCATTGTACTTGATTTAAAATTTGATTATATCATTTAGAGTTATTGCAATGTATAATGTCAAGTAGGAGAATGTTGGGATAAGTTGCCATTAACTTGCAATTCTAACCAATTCATGTGTCTCCAAAGTTCTTGGAATGTGTTCCCCAACATATTAGGACTTTGAGATATTAATTATTTATTAATTATATCACTTTGACTTTTGCAATTAAGTTCTAAATTGATAAAATCAAACTTGGGCACCCACTTTGAGATGGGATCCATGAAGACCTTGTTGACTTCTCCTAAGTCTAAATTTAGAGTTTGTAACGCCTAGTGAGTGGGAGTTAGACTTGGATGTCCCCTTTTTCATGGGACTTATATTTAGACTTGGAGTTATGCTTTCTTATGTACATGAGTGGATAATGTTGAGACACCTTGCATGGATATTATGTTGGAGTTAACTATAGTGTTAGAGATGCATGAATTGGATATTGATTGCATGTGGTTAGAATAACTTGCATGGACTTACATCTTTTTGCATGTTACTTGCATGTACTTGCATGTTGTTGCATGTTGATTGCACGTACTTGCATGTTGTTGCAAATTACTCCTATTGACTTGCATATTGTTGCATGTCACTTGCATGTGTTTGCATGTTGTTGCATGTCACTTGCATGTACTTGCATGTTGTTGCATGTCAGTTATATGACCTTGCATGTAGTTGCATGTCAGTTTTGTGAGTTTACTTGCAGAACACTCCAACTCTGGAAACTTGCAAGATGGTACATCTTAGTGATTCAAGAAATGGGTATCAATTGCATGTTGTCAAAAATGCTTGCATGTTAGTTGCATTTCAGTTTTAAAATATTACTTGCAGGACACTCCAACTTTTGAAAGTTGTCGGATGGTACATCTCAGTGTTTTAGGTAATGGGTCTCAGTTGCATGTTGAATCTAGTGTTTGCATGTCACTTGTATGTATAGAACAAGATAATTCAGAATAATCTTGGGGACATCAATCTTGCATGTTGTTTGCATGAAATTGAGGTGTATTGATCACTTTAGTCAATAGAAAGTCGTTGGGCAAATATGGATGCCCAATTGGAAGACTTTTTGTTGTTGCTTTTATTTGGAGATATATTTGATGTTGGCACAACTATTTTTAGCCATGTTGGGTACCCACATCATGAAGAGGCAATTAACTCAAAGCTTGGACATTGTTTGAGTTTAGTCTTCTCAATTTAGAGTGTTTGGTTTTTGCATGAGCTTTGGAAGCTATGTTATCAACTACAATTTATTGTATTTTGAGTTTCAAGCTTTTGAATTAAGAATCTCTTGAATTAAATGAAGCTTCTTGAATTAATTAAGAGCCCATACATTTTCTAGAGCGTCGATTTGAGAAAAAAGAGTTAGAAGAAAAAAGCAATAAGTTTTTTGTAAAAGACCTAAAGAAAAAACAAGAAGCTTTTTTGTGAAGTGCATCGAGGACATAAAGGAATTTCAGTATTGAATGTAATTTTTTTCCAAAGAGATTTAATACAAGCAGGAAACATCTTTGAGTGTGGAGTTTTTTTTCTCAAAAGTGTTTCTCCGTGTAAATACTTTGCAAGCTTCTTCTCTTCTATTCTCTTCTCTTCTACATTGAATTGAAAGTGCAAAATCACTTGTCCTTTAATTGTTATAGAATTAATCTTATTTTCAGCTTTGCATACACAAAATTTTAAAGTTTATAGCAGTAGTTCTA
Organism: Cunninghamia lanceolata; assembly: GCA_027924645.1. Taxonomy (NCBI): domain Eukaryota; kingdom Viridiplantae; phylum Streptophyta; class Pinopsida; order Cupressales; family Cupressaceae; genus Cunninghamia; species Cunninghamia lanceolata. Next base: position 403,799 of record BSBN01000397.1, read on the forward strand.
CCTTCATTTTCAACAGTTTAGCCCTAACTAGTTGGGACCCTACATTATTTCTTCTATTTATGGTTCTGGGGCTTACAACCTCTCTATATTAGATGGCCAACCCTTTAAAGAATTGATCAACATCATTCATCTTTGTTGATTCTACACCTAATTCAACTTATTCTTTTCTTTATCATATTTATTCTATATTAAATGTGAGAAACATGTCCCATGCCACTTCCTTCCTCTTGGTCATAACACGTTTTCTGTCATTTATCCACTTGCATGATTTCAGGTGCTATGGTTTCATAAGTATCTTCTATATTCTTCAAATGCAAGATACCTTCTTCTATATACAATGTGTATGTATTCTAGGTAATTACCATTGTGTATTACCAACATGATTTCTAATGTCTTGGATTGCATCCTTCCATACTTTTTCATCATTCTTTTCCTAACCTAAAGGTTTGTGTATATGGTTTAGTCTTATTTTTTTCTTAGGATAAATCATTTTCTCTCATGTTAATTAATTAACTAGTTGTACAATGATTGATTAATTACATTCATATCCATATTTAGTGATGTCTTTTATCACATATGATTAAACAATTTCATACATGCATCTATACTATAATCAAGAACATGCTAAACATTTTTAGTAAACATACATACAAATACTAAAATAAAATACATAAATATCATAATAATCTCATAACACATGACATAGTCAAATCAAAATATCTCTATCTCTATCTTTTAATGTTTCTATACATATATAAATGATGCAAAATTGAATACACCACTATAACAAAATGTGGTGTCTTTATGTGCAATTAGATACATCATGTAGGTCCATGGGTCCCAAACCCCTTTGCTAATGACAATTGATTTGATGGAGGTGGTGGCGAGCTAGGCAACTGCACTAAGGCTATAGAGTGTGAATGAGTGCATGTGTGATGCACTATAGGTTTGGAATGCCCGTAGTGCACCTCTTAGCTCCGTAGCCTTGGCTTTATAATGTATTTCACTCTCTTGAAGTCTCTCTATTGTGTCATTTGCCTCTCTATCTAGCTCATCAATGCCTATATATGTGGATGCTCAAGATCTATAGGTCCCACCGCTTATGCCCTCATTCCTCTACCTTGACTTGGTCCACTTCAGTTTGCAGTCTATTACACTCTACTCCCAAGGTGGCCACCTCTATCTCTACTATATATTCTCTCACTATTGCCTAGTCTCACTCTACTATGAGCGATATGACCTCAATGATAGCTCACTCTAACTCCATGCTCCTTGTATATGGCTCTCAACTAGACAACAAGCTGAATAATGTCTCAATGTTGCCCTTAATCAAATATGGCATATAGCTAGCCCAAACACCATGCTCCAACTACACCTAGGGGACCATCTCAAATGGAACTCAACTAATAAAGTTGAGCCACTCACATACTCCAACTATAAAAAATCAAAGTCCTAATAAGTCTTTATATCATTAGTAATCAAATCACAAATAACAATTGTAGTGTTGTACTAAAGCGTAATTGTACACAAAAGCATAGTACTCATACTTGGGTCCCCAACCTATCAATTAGGGTAGATACAGATGTAGTAGATGGTGATGATTTGTCAAAACCCACATCAACTCATGTTGCCATGGCCCTACTACTCTCACCCTACTCAATGATGCTCTATGGCCCTCCTATGGCCTATGTGTTGGAACTATAGCTTGGCCTAGATTTGTGCCCTTTATCTGTCTCTACCCACTAGTGTAGCATCATCTCACTACCTCTGTCTCCCTACTAGTTGGGCCTCCTCCTTCTCACTTTCCTCCTCTACATTGTCTCCTTTGGCTTGTGGTCCTACATCTCATGTGAGAACATCTAGTGCATATATGGGCACCAACCTCACCCTCTGTTAGGTCATTCAATGTCACTCCTACATCATTTGCATTGGATATAGATGCTTGGTCATGATCCTCATCATCATCATCATCACTTAAAGGGATCTCTATTAATGTTAGTCATGACACATCTCTAGGGCTCATTGCAATCAAGTATGACCTGTTGTACAAGGGCAAATTAGCTAGGACATCTTGCACCCACCAAAACTATCTCATGACTTTACCATAACAAAATGACACCAAAATATGGTCTAGTCACCCTCTAAACTATTTTCTCATCTACATGTAAGCTATCTACCGTGTATGGCTCACTCATGCTCGCATACCTCCATATGGGTGTCCTATGGTATTCGTTGTTGGTAGTCGATCACAAAATCCGCCACCAAATGCAATAAATCTCCAAATTTCTATGGCCTTCACAAACCATATACATGGGCTTATGGCTCACCTACTCCAATCACAATGGGATACCCCATCAACATGTCAATCTAATATGTCCAAATGCCCATACCTAAAGCAATGTACAAGTTATCAAACTAAGTGTCTCATGCCACACATATTGCCTAAGGTCATGGTATAAATGAGAAATCATGCTCCAATACCAGGCGTATATTCTCGGTCTCTCCTCTATCTCTTTAATGTAGTAGACAAGGCTCTAATGCAGATGTGTGACTTGACCATCCATGGCCACACATAATTATTTAAGTCATTGTCCTGGACTTTTGGTAGGAATTATTTAAGTTATAGGGAATTCAATTGAACATGATTTTATCCTATCATCCTTTGACTAAAAAATTGAGCTTATAAATAAATACTTATAAACTTACCTGTGATGTTTTGTGTTAGAACAACAAGCATAGTGGGCAACGTGGTTGTCACTAGTTGAATGCTAGTACAATAACACTTATTACAATGCATCCAAAATCACTCCACATGAGGCCCTGTATGGTTAGGCCCCACCTTATTTGGCTTCTTATGTTCTATCTAGGGTCTTGTTGTTGTATGTTTTGACATACCAACTTGAGTGGAACAAAATATTCCTACTTGAAAGTGAATTGCTTCCCTTAGGTTTATATCACTTAATCTCGGCATGTGTGGGTGAACTAGAGGTCGATTTTTTGTTGTTCCATTCAAGGGGCCTATTGGTTTACTCAACTAATAAAATAATAAATTAATTATATAGGAAAAAGATAATCTAAGTAATTCTCCATTTGTCAAATTGGAAATAGTTGCAATGAACAACAAAAAAATATTATTTAATCTAAATCTAGTCTAGCTTACTCTAACCAAGACATTAAGAAAACTAAAAAGAGAGAGAAGGATAGGGAGAAAAAAGAATGGAAATTTCCTTCTAGATATGTATCATAGGCTTTTGCATACCTCCATAAAATCCTCATAAAAACCACCCAAATGATAGGCAACTTAACACACCTTATACACTAGGATGATGCAATCTTTGAAGGAAAAAGAAAGCAATGTGTAGGAACTAAGATGATCATTGTAAACCACACGAATATTAACTATAAATATATGCTACTGACAAACACATATGATAAATCTTTGAATCCCCAAAAAAATCCAATAGGAAGATAACTCATATAACTATAGTGATTTAGAACTCGTAAAATCACAATTCCCTATTTACAAAATAGAGAAGGAAAATAATTGATGTAGGAGAATCCCTAGTTCAAGAGCAATCTTGCATCACCCAAAAACATTTGCATTTCAATTTGTTTGCAGTTGAGTTGTTTCTTTTCATTTTCTAGTTCAGGCAGTTCAGTCAGAAGCAGTTTTTTTATTTTGATTTGCATTCTGCCACAGTTGCAATTCAGACCTTGCAGAGTTGGAATTAGCATCTAGATTCATTCATCTACATCATATCCAGAATTTGAAGATCCACACATTGTTATCAGAAAGATATCACTATCAGAAGATCAACTATTTTCTCAAAACAGAGCATCCTGACAGAGATGATAATCAGCTAAAGGAGAAGACTTGCGGAGCATTCCCTAACTTGCAGAGCTTAATGACACATCATTCAATGATCTTCGGTTTGTGGCTGACCTTCCCCAAAGATCCACATGTTATTCCATTCATTTACGGAGGTGTTCTATACATTTAGGTCCGACCTATATGTGTTCTCACATTACAGCTCTTCATTGGAGTTTGTGACCTTCATTGGCCCATGTAGAGGAATCTATGGTTTCAGAGATGATATATATTGATGTAATAGATCCTTAGGAAAGTAGTTATCAAGTTATTATCATCCGCATAAGTTCATAGTTAATATTTTTGTGCAAAGGAGCTTCAAAGCTATATCTTGTGTGAATTCTGAGATCAGGCCTTTGAGCCATAATTGTAAGCTAGCATGATGTCAGCCAGATTGTATTTGAATTCTATGATATACTGAATGACTAAATCTACAATTGCTTCATTTCTTTGAGTTGTTTCCGTTGTGTTTAGTCTTGCTGCACAGTCCAGATAGTTCATTCTGTGAAACCTCCTACCGTGACTGCACCAAGTGGTATCAAAGCGAAAGTTTGAATCATTGGGAGTGAATTGAGCGAAGTTGGCGAGGGAATTCTGTAAGAGCTTGCTATGGAAAGATCACCAAATTGAGGCAAGTTACTTGTGTCACAACTGATCGCTGATTGAGAGGTAGTTGTCACCTTGTAGCCCGATCGCCAAACTTGAGGCAGTTTACACTTGATCCAAGGAAGAATGTCGCAGCGAAGGGTTGCTATTGTTAGAACAATGGCTGGTAGAATGGATGAGATGATGGAAATGATGAAAACAATGCGAATTTGTTTGGATGCCATTGAAGAAGATAGGCGAAAAGGGTTGACACCAAGACCTAATGTTGAAAGCGATGAGGAAGAAGAATTTCAATCTGTTGAACAAGCTGGCAAAACCCTAGGAGGTGATGAAGAAGAAGAATCAAATCAAGTAAAGATGCTGCAAGCTATTTTGAAGATTGGAAAGAGACCTAGAGTTGATGTGTCAAACTATACTGGTAATTTGAACCCTAAAGAATTGATTGACTGGATAAATGACATGGAAGAATACTTTGAATATGAGGAAATTGAAGATCTGGAGAAGGTGAAATTTGCAAAGACAAAGTTGAAAGGACATGCTGCTATATGGTGGAAAGAAGTTCAGTTGGAAAGAAACAGAAGAGGAAAAGAAAAGATTACAAAATGGGAGAGGATGGTGACAAAATTGAAGAATCAGTTTATACCTGCTGACTATGAGTTGAAACTGTTGAAAAGATTGCAAAACCTAAGACAAAAGGAGAAATCTGTGAAGGAGTACACTAAAGAATTTCATAAAATGATCATAAGGACAAGACATAGTGAAGGAAACAAGGCGAAAGTAGCTAGATACATCAATGGACTAAGATTGAACATTCAAGAGGAACTAAGCTTGGTAAGGATGACGTCTTTGGAAGAAGCATATCAGTTTGCCCTGAAAGTTGAAGAGAAGCTGAATAAGAGGCATGATCAGAGGTAGAGAGGTAGAGGAGGTAGATTTCAGGGAGGTAGGACATTTTTCGAAGGAGATAGATCATATCTGGAGCAGAACAAGTTTGACAACCCATTTAAGAAGGAGGACAAAGATAACAATGCTTACCGGAGAGATGATAGAATTTTTTACTGGAGAGGAAACCCTAGTGCATACCAGAATGAAGGATATAGAAGAGAAGGAAGTGGATTCAATAAGATAACATATAGAGGCACTTGTTTCAAGTGTGGAGGTGAAGGACATAGAGCATTTGAGTGTAATCAGAATAGTACAAGTAAGAGGACAGAAAATAGTGGAAGTGCAGCCTATGTTGAAGAAGAACCAGTTGAACTAAGTGACCCTTATTCAATTGGTAAACCTAAGAAAGGAGAATCACTTGTGATGAGGAGAGCACTATTTCAAGCATAAACAAATGAGGAACCACCGCAAAGGAAGAGTTTGTTCATAACTAGATGCAAATCAGGAGGTAAGTGTTGTAAAGTTGTGATTGATAGTGGTAGTTTAGATAATCTAGTTTCAGAGGAGATGGTGACTAAGCTGAAGTTGGAAAGATTGAAACACCCTAAGCCCTATCAGATAGCATGGATTCAGGATGATCATAAGGTACTGGTGAGTGAACAAAGTTTGGTAAAATTTTATAGTGGATCTTATCATGATGAAGTCTTGTGTGATATTATGCCTATGGATGTTTGTCATATCTTTTTGGGTAAACCTTGGTAGTATGATAGAAAAGCTATACATGATGGGAGAAAGAATACATATACTATAACAACAAATGGAAAGAGAATTACTTTGATTCCTTTGGAGGATGATCCTAAGAGTAAAGTATGTGGAAATGCTAGAATCTGTTTGGTAGATGGAAGAAAATTTCTAGATGGTTTATGACATGAGAATATGTGTTATGCCTTGATTCCTAAGAAGCCTAAAACATTGAAGGAGGCTAAAGAGACACAACTGAAGGAGATAAGAGAGTTGCTAACAGAGTATGAAGACATCATATCAGATAATGTACTTGAAGGATTGCCACCTATAAGGAGTATTAGTCATCACATGGATCTTGTACCGGGAGCAAGTTTTCCTAACAAAGTAGCACATAGAATGACACCGGCAGAGAATGAAGAACTAAATAGACAGATACAAGAGTTGTTGAGGAAAGGTTTGATCAAAGAAAGTTTGAGTCCTTGTGTAGTACTTGCAGTGCTTGCACCTAAGAAAGATGGAGAATGGAGAATGTGTACTGACTCTAGAGAAATAAACAAGAGCACAATTAAGTATAGATTTCCTTTACCTAGGATGGATGATATCATGGATTGTTTGAGTGGAGCAAGATATTTCACAAAGATAGACTCGAAGAGCGGATACCATCAGATCATAATCAGAGATGGAGATGAATGGAAGACTACTTTTAAGACAAATGAAGGACTATATGAGTGGTTAGTGATGTCCTTTGGATTGACAAATGCACCGAGTACTTTCATGAGGTTGATGAATGAAGTCCTAAAGAAATTCTTGGGTATGTTTGTGATTGTATACTTGGATGACATTTTGATTTTCAGTAAAAAAAAGGAGGAACATTTGTGGCATATTAGACAAGTTTTATAGAGACTGAGAGGAGAGAAATTGTTGATAAACATCAAGAAGTGTAGTTTCATGAAGGAAGAGTTGGTATATTTGGGATTTGTGATTTTTGCGGAAGGATTGAAGATGGACCTTGAGAAAGTGAAAGCAATTGTTGAATGGCCTACACTAGAGAGCATTAGAGAGGTTAGATCATTTCATGGATTGGCTAGTTTCTACCGGAAGTTCATCAGAAATTTTAGTTTGGTTTGTAACCCTATGACAGGGACAATGAGAGGTGACAGAAAGGATTTCAAGTGGACAGCTGGAGCAGATAAAAGTTTTGAGTTGTTGAAGTAGAAAGTGACAGAGCAACTTGTTTTGGCATTACTAGATTTCAATAAGGTATTTCAAGTGGATTGTGATGCAAGTGGAAATGCAATTGGAGTAGTATTAAGTCAACAAGGTAGACCAGTAGCATATTTCAGTGAGAAGTTGAATGATGCAAGGAGAAGATATTCAATTTATGATTAGGAGTTCTATGTCATAATTCAAGCCTTGAAGAAGTGGAGACATTATTTGTTGCCTACGGAGTTTGTGTTGTATACAGATCATCAAGCTTTGCAATATTTGAATAGTTAAGGTAAGTTGAATCAAATACATATGAGATGGGTAGAGTTGATGTAGAGTTATACTTTTGTGTTGAAGCATAGGAGTGGAAAATCAAACAAAGTTGCTGATGCATTGAGTAGAAGAAGAAACTTGTTGACAGAGATGAGAGTTGAAGTGTTGGGGTTTGATGAATTGAAGAACATGTAGGAGGGAGACACTGATTTTGCAGAACCTTGGAAAGCATATAAGGAACCTATTGTGACAGATAGGAGTAAGTCATTGGACTATTTCATTCAAGAAGATATGTTGTTCAAAGGGAATCAATTGTGCATACCTAGAAGTTCAATGAGAGATAATTTAATCAAGGAGAAGCATAGCGGTGGATTGGTAGGACATTTTGGCATTGATAAGACAGTGGCTTTGGTGAGTGAAAACTACTTTTGGCCTCAGATACATAAGGATGTTCAGAGATTTGTGCAAAGTTGTAGAGTTTGTCAAGTTGCAAAAGGGAGTAGTCAGAACACTAGATTGTATAAACCTTTGACAGTACCAGAAAGACCTTGGGAAGACATGTAAGTATGGATTTTGTGATGGGATTACCTAAGACACAGAGAGGACATGATTCAATATTCATAGTGGTTGACAGATTTTCAAAGATGACTCATTTCATACCTTGTAAGAAGACAACTAATGTAGTGCATATAGCTGACCTATTTTTCAAGGAGATTGTGAGATTGCATGGATTACCTAAGAGTATAGTTTTAGATAGAGACACAAAATTTGTTGGATACTTTTGGAAGACACTTTGGAAGAAGATGAAGACAAATTTGAAGTTCAGTTCAGCTTTTCATCCACAAATTTATGGACAGACAGAGGTAGTGAATAGGAGTTTGGGAAACTTGTTAAGATGTTTGGTTGGAGAGAAGACAGGAAGTTGGGATTTGATTCTTTCACAAGCAAAGTTTGCATACAATAATTCAGTAAATAGAAGTACTGGAAGAACACCTTTTGAGATTGTGACTAGAGTGAATCCTAGAGGAGTAGCAGAATTAAGAGATATCAGCATGGAAGAAAAGAGAAGTGTAGAAGCAGAAGAATTTATAGATCATATGAAGACAGTGCATAATCAGGTGAAGAAGCATTTGGAGGATATGAATAGTAAGCATAAGGAAAAGGTAGATGAGAAGAGAAGACAAGGAATTTGAAGTTGGAGATGAAGTAATGGTGTACTTGAGAAAAGAAAGATTTCTCGTTGGGACATATAACAAGTTGAAGATGAAGAAGTTTGGACCATGTAGGATACTCAAGAAATTTGATTCAGGAAATGCATATGAAGTAGAGTTACCAGAGACCTTGGGTATATCACCCATTTTCAACATTGCAGACCTTTATCAGTATCATGAAGCAGAGTCCAGTGACAGCATGGAAGAAGACTTGAAGAAGCAATTACCACAACAAGCACCGGAGGAGATTGAAGACATTTTGGACAGCAGAGTTGGATGCAGCACTAGAGGAAGACAATACAAAGAATATCTTGTGAAGTGGAAAGGCAGACCGAAAGAAGATTCATCATGGATTTCTTAGGCTGAGGTGGACTGTCTTGGTTCTCCCTGAGCCCCAGCAAAGTGAGGGACTCACTTTTTCAATAACCCCAGATGTCTGATGCAAGAGCATCCCTAGTTCAAGAGTAATCTTGCATCGCCCAAAAACATTTGCATTTCAGTTTGTTTGTAGTTCAGTTGTTTCTTTTCATTTTCCAGTTCAGGTAGTTTAGTCAGAAGCAGTTTTTGTATTTTGGTTCGCATTCTACCACAGTTGCAATTCAGACCTTGCAGAGTTGGACTTAGCATCTAGATTCATTCATCTACACCATATCCAGAATTCAGAGATCCACACATTGTTACCGAAAAGATATCGCTATCAGAAGATCAATTGTTTTCTCACAACAGAGCATCCTGACAGTCTCTGATAGTCAGCTAAAGGAGAAGACTTGCAGAGCATTCCTTGACTTGCAGAGCTTAATGACGCATCATTCAATGATCTTTGGTTTGTGGCTGACCTTCCTTGAAGATCTGCATGTTATTCCATTGATTTGTAGAGGTTTTCTATACATTTAGATTTGACCTATCTGTGTTCTCACGTTACAGCTCTTCATTGGAGTTTGTGACCTTCATTGGCTGATGCGAAGGAATCTATGGTTCTGAAGATGATATATATTGATGTAATAGATCCTTAGGAAAGCATTTATCAAGTTATTATCATCTGCATGAGTTCATAGTTCAGATTTTTGTGCAAAGGAGATTCAAAGCTATATCTTGTGCAAATTTTGAGATCAGGCCTTTGAGCCCTAATTGTAAGCCCACATGATTGCGACCAGTTTTATATTTGAATTCTATGATATATTGAATGACTAAATCTGCAATTGCTTCATTTCTTTGAGTTGTTTCCGTTGTGTTTACTCTTGCTGCACGGTCCAGACAGTTCATTCTGTGAAACCCTCCTACCGTGACTGCACCAATAATTGACATTATATTGGAATAAAGAAAACAAAAATATACAATGTTTTATTGGCTTTTGCCTCATATTTCCAAACCCTATTTTCTAAACCTTTGCAATATATTTAAACTATTGTATGTAGTTTTTTAACTTACAAAAAGTAGTAAGTTCCCTTACTAAGTTCCCCATATTCAATTCTTTAGTTGATTATAATAATAAATGGTTAAAGGTTCTTGAGGTACAAAGAATTCAATTTAAGATTGATTTCCCAAATGAAATGTAGTCTAAAATCACCCTAAGAATATGTTCACATTTAATTTTGGATCCACAATTAAATGCATCTTAGACAATAATTAACTTTCGAATTTGGCTAATGCTGATCTACTATAGTTATGCACAGAATTAAATGTCCTAGTTTTGCAAGATGATCTCTGAGAAATGACAAGTGAGCAAGTCACATTTTTACTATATCAATTTGCCATAAATGAGCAACTTCCATTTTGATCTTGAGAAGAAATACGATCTTGTCCTTCATTCAACATTATCAAGTTCTCTACACATGAAACAACATAAGATTTATGAATAATATTGCTAAAGCAATTTGATATACATTACTTTATAAGTCCCTACAACTAGATTAATCAATTAAGACTCGAGCAAGATTTTTGATTTAATTTACTTTTGTCAGGTAGATTTTCCTATGTCAAGACTTTTACCATTTTTAATACAAAATACATGTTAAATTTATTTTTGGTGACATCTTACATGTTAGGCTCTATAAGGTATGTGGTGGTGGGTTGTTGAATTCAAATTCACCAAGTGGCATCCTCTAGTTAAGCCAACTCATTATGTTATGGCTATTGTAAGCTTGCTTAGGGTCAAAGTTATTCACAACTTTCTCAAGCTTAGAATTAGGATTCAAAATCAATATAGGCTAGACTATATAACCTTGACAATTTTTAGGGTAATAAGTTTCTTTGTATTTCAATTGCTCCTCTAAGAAAATTAACATGCAAAAATTTGAATTAAATTGAAATTAAATCAATCTTCGGTCTACCAAAGTATTATTAAGTCTTTAGGTAAATTTGATGAAGAAAAGTGTTGACTATGGAATCACTTTGAGAAAGACACGTGATAGAGTATGGGGGAGTTTGGAAGCATCTCAGATCACTTAGAGATCTTAGGGATAAGTTTATAAATTCTAACATCCTATGGATGCAAAATTTTGAATTAAACCTCACTTGATAAGAATCATGGGTCCACCACAAGTCTGTTATAGAATTGAAAGTTTCAATTTTTTCAAAACAAACAGTTTAGGTCCATTAGAGTCTTTAAGATCCTCAAAGGAAATATTTCAAACTTTTCAAACCTCTCGAGGAAAGGCATTAGAGAGCTTGAAGCTTTTGAGTTGGCCACTTAGACCTCTTGATCATTTCAAAGCTCATGAACACCTTATACTTAAAGGTTTTTGAGTCAAAAATTCAAATGCGAGAAGGGAAATAAGATGGATTTAAATAAGATTTTGGATCCACTAGGAGCCTTCAAGGGAAATGATCAATCATTTTGAATCCGTGAAATAGTGAAGAACAAAACAAATTAATGTTAGGTTTGAAGCAGGTTTGAGGAAATCAAGTTAATCCATAAGTGATATGTGGCACATTCTTAGGATCTCTAGGAAGAACATGTAGAAGAACCAAAGGAATTCTAGAGGTATTCACACTTAAAAGGGAATCAAACTAGATTTAAAAAGGGTTTTAGTCCTAGGGATTCTAGAGGAAAAACTGGTTAAGTAAATGCGTTAAGAACCCAATGGTGGCAAGAAAAATTTTCAAGTTGTTTTTTGGATTCACAAGGCAAGCAATGAAGAGACTTAGGTAAAGGTGGACACAACCTAAGATTAAACTGAGACATAAGAGGATTTTGAGTCCAAGGATTTCTAAGTTTGAAAGACTTAGAAACATGAGATAAAAACTCTAAAGAGGACCTCTCGAGATAATTAAAATTGATGTAAAGAAATTTAAAGTCCATAAGGAAAATTAACTTGGAAAATAAATAGGTCGATGATAAAACTAGAGACTGACAACTAGGACCCAAACTTAAATCAAGCAAATAATAGATGTTCATGCCTCTAGGATGAGGGTGGAAACCAAGAAATTAAATAAGAAACATTTGGCGATGAGTTAGGAAACACTAAAGATATCACAGGCCTAGGGGCAACCAAAACATAATTTCCATGCCAAAGAGGGTTCCCAGTTTAGAAACAATTGTTGTGTGTTGTTGAGGCAACATGTCCAAGTACTTGACAACTCCCTTTCCCAATAAGAGAAAAATCTCAATGTCCTTAAGGACAATTTTTTATAGGCACTGAACCACGTGAAACAACAAGTGGATTTGCATAGGTTTGAGCATATCTTTGCAATTAGTGATTGTGTCTTTTTGTTTCATCATCCTTACAAGTAGTCATCCTTGCATGACTAGGTGGGTCATAAGTTGGGTCCAAAATTTTTATGGCTCTTATCAAATGGTGCATTGTACAGGTGACATGGTGTATATGCTTATACTTTTCTTCTCTTCAAAGATCCACCCAATTTTCATGTTTCTTGCCTCAAATAAGTTATTAGGAAAATTGTACATGAGTCATGACAGAACTTCATGCATTGGATGAGGAGGGCTCCATATTTTTGGAACTAGAGGACATCTTGGACAAGCACATTGAGCAACTTTGAAATCATGTTATTGGAGAGGTTTTAGTCTAATAGAAAATATTGTATCTTGAATATTGCACATGGGAGCTAGCCAACATTCTATCCATGTTTCCTTGTATCAAGGTTTGCAAGAAAAGTTTTTTTAAAAGGGGGAGGTAATGTTAGAAACTCCGATTTTGATACATGTAATAAGTATTAGTGAATATTGGTTTGGGTGCATATGTTTTGTAAATCACCCATATGGTAAATTAGAACAAAAGTATTTATCCCACATGTATGTGATGGTAGTAGTTATCTTTAGCAAAATTCTATATGTTGTAATGAAATCCCAAGTGTAAAACATCTTAGATATTATAATTGGAGTTTATGTGCTAATGGGAGAAATGCCCCCTCAAAGTGGCACTGTGATAATAATATAAAAACATCATATTGGTCTTATTTTCTACATATATATGTACATCATTTTTATTTCATTTGTAGGTTTCTTACATGCATGATTGAGTGTAATGACTTCTGATCCTATGGAAGTTGCAAAATGCATGGTCACTATATGTCCTAGTAAGTGGTTTGTTGGGATCTAATGAAAGAACAAAAGGAAGAATGATCAAATTAAAAACTCAATAAACTTTGATAAACATCATCCAAGGACTCTTGCAATTTAGTAAACCTCCTAGGAGCATTTGGTTTGAACAAAGGAAAAGAAGAAGCAGTAGCAACCTAGTTAAAATTTACCTTTGAGTCATTACCCTTTGAAAATTTATTTTATTTTGATACTTTGAAGGGTATGATGAAGCATTTTGATTTGATGATTAATACTTGAAAAATATTTCTTGCTAATAAACTTTGATTTCACAGTTTTCATATGTGTGTAGAGGTCCATAAAATATGTAAAGTTGTTGTTGCATACATTGTTGACAATTGACTTAAGTGGTATCATAACAAAGACACTTCACAACTCAAGATTGTGTAGGGGAGTAATCATTTTAGAACACAAGGACTAGAAAACACAAGGACTAGAATCTTGTGACTAATTATTAATGCACTCATTAGGTCCTTGGGCACACTCAAACATATCATAAATGGTAACTCTAATGCCCATATTAACTTTAAATTGTTTCAAAAAAGCTTTGTTAAATCATCAAATGCATGGATAGACCCATGAGGCAGCAAAAAGGTCAATTCTATAAGACAATCCTTATGAGTCCTTAGAAATAGCTTAGCCAATTACTTATCCTTACATCAAAAATCCATGCATACGATTGTAAATGATATCATATGTGTATTAGAGTATCCCTTGGCATCATACATTAAGAATTGTGGTTCTAGAAAGACCTTTGAGTTCATCACTATCTTTCTTGTTGGGTCTTGCTCCCACTCTCTCTTTTAATTGATCTATCTTATGCATTAGTGCATCTAGGGTAGAGGAGGGAAGGATGGCAAGTGAAGGTTAAGGGCCATTAGGATGGGTATAAGTGTCACACCTCATTCTAAAAAGCAAACATATTTAACATTTCATTTCATGCAGAAATAGAGTAGATGGTGAAATTATTACGATTAAAATAATATTGTGATACATAGAAAAATGCATGTGAATCATATTATTTTATATGCAACGAATATTGTATGTGCCTATATTAATATAAGCATGGTTAAATGATGTAATGGACTAACTACCGTTGTACAATGAGGTGGATGCAAAAACAATGTTTTTCCCCTCTCAGAAGAGGAGGGAGAGCATCACAAGGGAGAGGGTGATAGATCATGTGACTTTAGTGATCATTATGCTATCTGAGAACCTTACACACTTAGTAGTCATATTGCATTGATATGCCTTTGATTTTTCATATTCTCCTCTTTTATCGTTTTGATGTCGATTGGAGTAGTGATCACCTTTTGTTTGAGTTGTGATCTTAGCTTGATGACTATTTCTCACCACATATGTTATGTGAGAATTATGGAGTCGTACATCAATGTTGATATCTCATTGTTTGGTATTCATCTTTTGAGCCTCAATTTTATGTTTTCACCTCTTGAGTAGGAGATCCTTGGACTTAATAGTTAGATATTTAAAGTTATTACTTTATTAGTTGATATTAATGTCATTATTAATATGATGACTATTTATAATATTATTTTTACTCCCAAGCATAAGGGAGAATAAATGATTGTTTCTTATATATTTCTTTCTCACCCAAATTTCTTAATGGAGGGAATAGAACCTTCCCCCACTACCCAATGGCTCCTATTATCCTGGAGGGATAGGAGGGAACAATCACTCCCTCAATCCCAGCATATAGGCATGGGTGCAGTGTGGGAAGAGCATTCAATTTTTAGTTCTTCAAACTAAGTCTTGATTGATAAGCATCGACAAGTCTGAAAGTAAAGGAGTTTTTACGCTTCAACTAGCCATTTTGAGGAGTCAAAAACAATAGGATAGAGGCATTGTTAAGCTCTCATACCGTGTGGAGTAATGTTGTAGGAGCAAAATTTAAATCTCGAGCCATTGCATTTGTATTCACAAGTTATTTATTGAATTCCAATTATTATAATGTATCTTTATTGCTCTTGAAGGATTCATCAATGGATAGTAAATGTATAAGTAGGAATGTTTATATTCATACTATATAATGTTGATACTTGGTTGCATGTCCTCGCACCTAAGTAAATGTTTAAAAGCTTTTGTAATCTTAACATTGTTATTCGAGGCCATCTGGGTTGACTATTATCTCAAGCCAAGAGCCTTGCTCTCAAACTTGTTCTTATTAGAACTAGACCGAACTTTTATTTCAAAGACTAGATATGTATTAAACATTAAAACCGTCCCTAAGCGGCCATGCACCGCATAAAGCAAACAAGAGATGTTTGTAGCAATGAACTACATATGTTTGTTTTAGTGTTAAAGAATCCTTTTCTTGAGCCATAGAGACCATGGAGAAATGGTTGAAACTCTCTTTGTCAACATCTTGTATTGAGACGAGATATAAGATCATTGTTCTTTATATATAAGACCAAAGGATATGTAAATACTTTTGTTTTTAATAAAGCATGAAAGACCATTCATTTTCTTAAACCTATAAAGGTTAACTGTTAAACATTTTGAGTGAGACCGACTGTGTAATGGTCATCTGAGATAAATATATCTCTAGTAAATATAGGTCGAATGGTCATTTTCCTTCTTAAACCTATAAACGTTGATTGTTATACATTTTGAGTGAGACTGATCATGGAATGGTCATATGAGATAAATGTATCTCTATTAAACTAAGGTCAATAGCCTAATGCTAACGAATCCTCAATTAAAGACTGAAATCCATGTCTTTTGATTGCCACTATATATAATGTCGTGGAGATAACTTATCATTATAATAGCCCGAGAGCCTAGTATTAGTGTAACTTTGGTTGATTAAGATATATTGACTTGGTAGACAATTTTATATGGCTGCGAGACCAAATAATATACACTATATGTGTATCAAAAATGAGAAGATATTATGTGTGAAACCAATGTTACTTCAGTCTATAATAAGCTTCGACTAAGAATAGTCATAATCTATCTTGATAGTGGCATATAGCCAATGCCTTGTCGATGGAAATACTAAGGCAAATTGATATATATGTGTAATTTATCATTGACAAGAAACCATCTTTTACTTGAAATATCTTCTTGATATACAAATGTGAAAATAATAAATATGATGGATTAGTTAAACTATATTGATGACCTCGACAAGTAGTAAGTCGAGTGTAAATATAGACTAAGGTGAATGCTCATTGGGTGGAAAGGACATGCGACCAAAGTTGACATATAGATCTTGCATATCTAAAAGATTGAATACTAAATATATCCATGAGCATGAAATCGGGTTTGACTAGACATCGAGTAGAATGACAAGTAGTCATAGATCTGAGATTGCAAGGGTGCAAAGAGGGGCTTGATGCAAGTACATAAGTCAACCATACTCTATCCCATACCTATTTAGTTGACCTGTAGTAATGGGTTTTACTTAATGTCGAATAGACAGATATAGGGTAACCATATCAAAGGGTGTTAATTTATTAATAACTAAAATATAAGAATGATTGTATCCAAGTTGAGAAAAGAGTGTGTGAACGTATGACTTATTTATATGAAACTTTGGCGAAAGTAATGCAAAACCACTGCTTGCACTGTCAGTTCACTATGTTTCCAAATAGCTTGAACAGTCAGATTATACATAGCTAGAGCTAGACTAGGAGTTGTAAACCTAATTGTTCTTAAGCTAGGACACTACACTAGTTCTCATATGACACATAGAATCAATTGATTCTCATTAACTATACCCTCGCGAAGAGAAGGGCCACTTCTAATAGGAAGGTGTACGAAGGACCATCGATCTGTGGTTGGAGGAAAAGCATAGGGTGATGGTCTCCCTCTTGCAGTTGATTGCCGAAGACTTGTGAGCAGAAGTAAAAATTGTAAGTCACATGTAAAGCGACCATTAGATGATGTATTATTTCATGTATCTTGTAAATGCAAATGTATATGCTTTACTTCATATGATTAAAAAAAGAAAATTTTTGAGATTGTGGCATTTATTGCTTGAATTTTTGAAAGTTCTATTAGCATTTTAGTTGGGGATGTTATACATGGTATTAGAGCTATCGGGTTCAACACTTGGACCTAGGAGCTCATTGCAAATTTTCACAAATTGGCAAAGTTATGCTAATGTTAAAATGATTGTTCTTGTGCTCGAATGGCAGGATATAGAAGAACACGAAAGAAAGCCAAGAAAACAAAATCTAGAAACATGCCTAAGAAAAAGTCTTCTCCTGAGCCAAAAATAAAAGAACTAGTGAGCTACGTAAACTGGGTTTGGCTCACTAATTATGAGACGTTGGCTTATGCACTCAAACGTATCTGCCTCGAGAGGAGGAAACAGTTGGAGGTTGCTGAGAAAGCATATGTTCCTACTGCTTTAGTAAACCATTTGCCCACCGGGATTTGCCTTTTGGGTGTGGTTAGGATGAGCCTGTATGGGAAAGGAGGTGTTGGTTGAGAACTCATGAGTACATCCACCCTCTAAATTTGTGTTAGTTGATTTTGATGGGGAAGAGGAACCCGATGAAATTCCTCTATTTGAAAGTGATATGTAGATATTTTATACTTGAAAACAAAAAAGTTTTGTATTTGAAAAATATGTAAAATCTATTAAAAAAATGAAACAAATTTTGGCTTTTTGAATAAAAGTGGCATTTGTGAAATAGTTCTAAAATTTTATTCATTTATGAACTTACAGTCTTAAGTTAAGCATTATAAAGTTCACGGTTTGATTAAATTTTTTATACAAATGTCAGGTGTGGAAAATACCGACATGGTACACATCAGAAACCAACCAGAGAAGAGCTAGGAAGGTTCCAGTTTGGAAAGAAACCCAATGGCAAAACTTGACCAAATCTTGTATGTGTTAAACGAAACAAAAGTGAGGTTGGAAACTCTAGAACACAAAGTTAGAGGAGTAGAAAACAACAGAGAACATCGTTCTGAGATAGGGGAAGGAAACATATATGAAGAAAGTTTTCAGAGTGAACCAAAAGAAAGTAAACAAGATTCTCAAGTCCCAAGTGAAATCAAAGATCATCTCACCAATGAGTTAGTAAGGGATATGAAAAAGATCATACCCCCTAAGTTCCATGGAACTATGACTGGTGATGCAGCTAAGGCTTGGCTGACATAAATGGAAAAATATTTTGAGATTAGAAATTACTATGAGATCACTAAGGCAGTGTAGGGAGCTTATCAGCTGGCCGGAGAAGCATCCACATGGTGTATGAATAAGAAAATGGAATTGGGACCGAGTTCCCTAAGTTTGACCTGGAATCAGTTTGTGAACCTTTTTAGAAAAAAAGATGGTTACCACAATTGTATTTTGATAAAAAAAAACTGACTTCCAAAACTTGCTCCAGGGAGACATGACAATTACAAAGTTCTAGAAAACTTCACTAGGTTGTTGAAATATATACCACAATGTCAAAAGGATGGGAGATTTAAGCTAAGGAAATTCATTATGGGCTTAAATGCTCAAATCAGAGGATAGGTAGATGTCCATGGACCAACAACCATGGACTGGGTCTTTGAGAAGGCCATCAAACCAGAACAAAAACTTAAGTCAATGTAAGAAGTATAGTTGGAATCATCCATCCACCTCCTTCAAAAAGAGAAATAAAAATTGAGGTTCTAAAGGGAAAAACTATGGCAAAGATTCTAAGCATCACAGAAATGAAATCAAGGAAGAAAACAAAGACAATATTTCTAAAAAGAATGATGATGATCCCAACCAACCTTTGGTAAAGAAAGGTCCCCCTAGAGGGTGTTTTACTTATGGAGGAGACCACTATTCCAATCAGTGTCCTACCAAGACCCCAGGAAACCCATATCGTGGTAACTCTCTACCATTGCAGAAAACAACTTTCCAACAAAAGATTCATGCTGCCTTGGACAACCGATAGGATGAATACCAAAGCACCCCAATTGAAACTACAAGTAATTTATTTGGCATTCCAATTACCATTCTCATAGATACTAGTGCAACATAAATTTTTATCACTCCTAGTTTACTAAGTAGAATACCTAGAAGAGCTAGGTTCATGGCAAAACCATGGACAATAGAATATGCAAACAAGTCAAGATCTTAGGTAGAGCAATGCGTGTTTAAAGCTAGATTGAGCCTGCCCTCTTTTTCTACCGAAGTGAACTTATATGTAGCCCAACTAGGATCCTATGATATTATCCTAGCAATGAATTGGTTGTGGCAACATAGAGTGAGAGTAGATTGCTTCTCTAGGATAGTGGAATGTCTTGACAATGTTGATAACCATGTCTTGGTTCAAGGAGTGCATCGAGAAATGAAAATTAGATAAATGTCCACAATGTAATTGAAAAGATCCAAGCGGAAGGGTTGTTAGATATTCACAGTCAAGATGGAAGAATTGAATGTGAAAGGTGAGGATCTAGGAAAAACAAATATAGCCTCAGTGGAAGAGTATCCTTTTCTTTGAGAGTTTCAAGATGTATTTCCTGAAGACGTTCCAGGATTGGCCCCTAAAAGGGTATTTAATTTTTTGATTGACATTATTCTTGGTTTCGAACCTATGTTGAAGGCACCATACCGAATGACCACAACTAAGTTAATGGACCTGAAAGACCAACTTCATGAATTGTTGTCAAAGTGTTTGATCCAACCTAGTGTATCACCATGGGGAGCACCATTGATCTTTGTCAAAAAGGAAGGTACCCTATGGTTGTGTATTGATTATCATATGCTTAATAAGGCAATGATAAAGAACAAATATCCTTTGCCACGCATAAATGATCTTTTTGATCAAATGTAAGGAGCAGTTGTATTTTCAAAGATTGATTTGAGATCATGCTACTATCAAATAAGGCTAAAGGATGAAGATATCCATAAAATAGCCTTTAGAATAAGGTATGTGCATTATGAATTCATGGTTTTACCTTTTGGGTTGACCAATGCCCCAGAAACCTTTATGAATTTAATGAACGGTGTCTTTCGAGACTATTTGGATAAGTTTGTGTTAGTCTTTCTTGTTGATATCCTTATTTACTTTCACAATGAGGAAGAGCATTTCCAACATTTGCAAACAATTACAATGCCTTAGAAAGCATAAGTTGTATGGTAATATATCCAAAAGTACCTTCTTTTAGAAGGAAGTTTAATATCTGGGCCATATAATTTCTGTAGATGGAATTGCAGTAGATCCTTCTAAGATAAAGGCTATCCTATAATGGCTTGCACCAAGAAATGTGCATGAAGTTCTTAGTTTTATGGGCATGGCTGGATATTACAGAAATTTTGTTTTGAACTTATCAATGATTGCTCACCCCATTACATCTCTGCAGAGAAAGGGTAAATGTTTTGAATGGTTAGAAAAATGTGAAGAGGCCTTCAATATCCTTAATAGGAAATTAACTTTAGCACCAATCCTTCGAGTTCTAGATCCAGAAGGTCTCTTTGTATTTGTAACTAATGCTTATGGAGAAGGATTGGGAGGACTATTAATGCAGGAAGGCCAAGTAGTGGCCTATGAGTCTAAGAAATTAAGACCATACAAGTAGAATTATGCCCCACATGATTTGGAGTTAGCGACAATTGTACATGCTCTCCAAGTATGGAGGCATTATTTGCTAGGTAATCAATTTGAGCTCAAATCTAATAATTAGGGTTTGAAGTATACCTTCACCCAACCAAACCTTAATGCTCACCAAAGAAGGTGGTTGTAGCTTATATCTGATTATGATTTTAAAATTAGTTATATTAAGGGCAAGGAAAATTGAGTTGCAAATGCCCTGAGCCGTAGAATAAATATTGCGGCTATGATAATTGTACAAGACAATTTTAGAGATCAAGTGTTGAAAAACTCAGTAGGAGATGAGTATTATGAGCAAGTCCTAAAAGCCCTCTTTGAAAATCTTCAATACACAAGATACAAAATATTTTTTCTTAGAGTTTGATGGACTTATGAGGTATAAGAATAGTATATATGTTTCGAAGATCAACAAGATTTGAGAAACATAGTGTGGAAAGAAGCACATTCCACCCCTTACTCTAGTCACCTAAGAGTGACAAAACTCTTGGTAGATGTGAAGCCACTATATTTTTGGAAGGGAATGAAAAATGAGGTTGTGAGATTCGTGGCAGGATGTCTAGAATGTCAACTAGTCAAGGCTGAACATTAACATCCGATAGGGTTCTTGTATCCTCGTGACATTCCTGAATGGAAGTGGCAGGTGATCAGTATGGATTTTATCTAAGGATTGCCCATGACAAAATACATACATGATGCAATCCTAGTGGTGTTAGATAAATTAACTAAAGTGGTGCATTTTATTGCGAAAAAATATTACTGATGGGGCACATGTAATTGCTAAGAAGTTCATTCAAGAGGTCTTCAGATTGCATGGAGTTCCATAAAAGATTATTTATGATAGAGATGCATGGGTGACCTCAATGTTCTGGCAAACCTTATTTTCTACGCTTGGGACACAATTAAATGTAACTCAACTTATCATCTAGAGACGGATGGCCAAACATAGAGAGTTAATCAAGTACTGGAAGACTTGTTAAGGATGTACTACATGGATCAACAATATAAATGGGAAGAGTATCTTCCACTAGTTGAATTTGCTTATAATAATTCATATCATTCAGCAATAAAAATAGCTCCTTTCAAGTCATTGTATGGTATAAAGTGTCAAATTCCTATAAGATGGGATAAGCTAGAAGATAGGATTCACCTTGGACCAGAATTGCTAATTGAAATGGAAGAGCAAGTTAAGATAATCAGGCAAAGATTAGCAGAGGCAAATGATAGACAGAAAAGTTATGTTGATGCCAAGTATACCCCATGAATATTTTAGTAGGAGATAAAGTTCTCTTGCAAGTCAAACCACGTAAGAGTCCTATTAAGTTTGGAAAGTCTTCCAAACTAGCCCCTAGATATGTGTGACCCTTTGAAGTACTAGAAGTGATCAATCTAGTGGCTTACAGAATAGCTCTACCTATTGTTCTTGCTCGTATGCATCATGTATTTCATGTATCTTATTTGAAGAAATATGTATCTTGTTTTAATCGTATACTTGATTGGATTGCTCTTCGGGTACAAGATCTCAGAGTGGTTATGATCAAGCTGTTGGCAAGAGACACTATATGGATTCATGGTTGTTGTCATTGATGGCAACTAAGGTCATCCCACATATCCGCAAGTCATAATGTGTCTCTACCGGAAGTCAGAATAAAGAATGTTGTGGTCCGGTGAAGAAGAACAGAGCATGTGGCAAGGTCCGATAGATTGGTCCGGATCTCTCAGAGGAAGTGTCTTGGTGCAGTGCGGATTTGGGGAAGTCAAGAGGACTACCTTGAGTGGTATATTCCAAGGATTTAGCCTCCGGTGATGGACAAGGAAAAAGATATGAATGGTTGAGTACCGGATTCCTGAGAGACAGTGAAAACAGAGGAAGAACTGACTGGCAGAGTATCAGACTGCTTTCTGGATGTGTTACTGTTGATGACAGAGGTTGTGAAGGCATGAATCATGTTTGGCTGACATGATTAATGATATCTACAAGTATATGCTTGATCCGCATTGCTTGGTGAGGAAGGATTCAGCCGACAGAATGAAAGTTTATAAGAAACTAGACCGTTCCGGATGCCGACTAGAAAGGTGATGAAATTACTTGTGCGGATATATATAGAGGATGGATTTAGTTGTGAAGTGTGTTGTTGTTGTGGAGATATATGCGAATAAGTCCAGATAAGAGCAGAGGTAGAAAAAGGATCCGGTATGTGAAAGATAGCAGAATAAAGAACAAAGGAAAGATGAAGTGCAGCAGATCAGTGTACTGAGCCTAACCGGAACTGAACTCCAGCATATGCAGATGCTTCCAATCAGTTCAAGACTGTGATTCTCATCACTTTGTAGACAGTGTGTCTTCTTGTAGGCAGTGGGCCTCTTGTGAGCAGTGTGCTCGGGCAGTGAGCCCTAATTGGCAAGTGCCATTTTTGTAATTTCCTATTCTTCTAACAGAGAATAATTTTGGGTTAATCACCCCGTGGTTTTCTCCCTTAACAGGGTTTCCACGTCAAAAATACTGTGTCATGTGTTTCTTATTTCATGGTTAATGTTTTGTATGCTGCATCAATTAAAAGGAAAGTTCAATAAGGGAAATAATTAGGATAACTGATTCACCCCCCCCCCTCTCAGTTATCAACAATTGGTATCAGAGCTAAGTTCCTCCTAATAGAGCCTAACAGCTTGAGGAAGATCTGGGATTTCAAATGGATGCATATGGTTTAAGGGAGCAACTCAAGACTGCTCTTGAGGATCTTGAACAGTCAAATTCTGAAGTCAGTGAATTAAAGGAAAGACTCAAACAGGCTGATGAATTCATGAGAGAATTAAAAGACAAATTAAGTCTCTCTATGAAAAAGAGAAAGGAGCTGCTTCAACAGTTGGCAAGACAAAGTGAAGAAAGCAATACAAATGAAGAATTGACTGAGCAAACCAAGTTATGTGAAAAGTTATCAAAAGAAGTCATTATGTTAAGACATGAAATGGAATCAGGAACTATAAAGTTTACTCAAGAGATTGAAGAAAAAAGAAAGGCTGAAGACAATCTAAGACAATCTCTTAAAGAAAAATCAGAAGAATGCCACCAGATGGACAGGATTATCAGACATCTTGAATCTGATCTTGAAGATGCCAAAGATAATGAAGGAAAACTTGAGGATCAAATTGCCTCTCTCAAAAGAGACCTTCAAACAGCAAATGAATATAAAGAGAAATTCAAGATAAGTTCTGCTCAACTTGAAGTTCTTCTTGGAAGTCAAAAGAGGACAGATGACAAGTATGGTTTGGGATATGAGAAAGGAGAAAGCTCCGGATCTGGTCAGAAGAATCTTGGATCAGAAAATCCAAGAAGCAGGCCTAGAAGACCTCCGGTAAGACAGCCAAATGCTCAAAGATATCCATCCTTCAATGGATATTGCCACAGCTGCAACCACTTTGGTCACAAAGCTAATCAGTGCAGAATGAGAATGAATCAGATTAATTCATCCTTCTCCGGACAGTGCTTCAACTGCAAAAGGTATGGACACAAATCCCATGAATGCAGAAGTATGCAGGTAAACAAATCATTCAAAGGTAGATGCTTCACATGCAATAGAGTAGGTCATATGGCTAATCAATGCAGATCAAGAGGATATCAGTCAAATATGCAAAGAAATGTTATTTGCCAAATCTGCAATAGGTCCGGTCATAATGCTAAAGTTTGCAGAAACAAGAATCAGGACAAAAGAGGTCCGGTGTATAATCAGAATCAAGACAAGGGTAAACAAAAGATGAATGCGGATGAGGTTAGGAATCAGATGAGCAAGATTTGGGTGAAGAAAAGTTCAGAGAATGTAGAGGTTGGATCCGCACCAGACTCTGGTGCTGATATTTCTTCCGGAAATTAAAAAGTGAGCTCAGGCTCAGGGGGAGACTCAAAGAAAATCTTGTTCCCCCAGCCAAACAAGTGGTACCGGATGTGGCACAAGATGCGGATCAAAGGGTTTGTAGATATGAGTCTTGAGATACTTCAGTCAAGTTTTCAGAGGTCCGCATGGAGTTATGAAGAAGCTGTGATCGATCAAATAAGACCTGTTCAGGGAGATGCTCCGGTATGATAAAGGATTACAAAAAGGTCCGGAAAGATCCGGAAATGCACTATCTTGTTCTGCGGATTGGACAGAGTGTTTGGGATGTTCTTGTAGTATGTTACCTCGATTTATTCATGATTGAAAGATCCGGATGATATCCACAGATCAGGACTAATCCGGGATACTCCAAGCTATCCAGACAAGGCAAACCGGAATGATGTAGGTGAAGCATTTATTGCAGACAGATATTAGGGTTCGCGGAGCAATTTAAGGGATTTCTCAAAGGACATTTGCTCATTCTGCACTCGAGAAGAAGCGAAAAGTGGAGCTCTGCAACAAGGTTCATCAAGCACACCAAGGATCTCCTGTCGAAGCTATTGCATAAAGAAATCAATCCAACCACTCCGTGCAAACCGAAGGCGCATAAGGTATTCTCCGTTTTTCATTACCTCACTGCAAATCTTTGAAGAATGGCTACTCCAAACATAGTTAAGATCTCTAATAGACCTCGCCCCTCATTCAAGAAACATCCCTACAAATCATTGGAGGTAGATCCACTAGGAGCCTTCTCTAGTGTTCCCCACGGAGTTTTACATACCGAAGACATTAGGGTTTACATACATGCAAGCATTGAAGAATTTGGGGAATTCAAATTAAGAGACCTCTATCACAAGCAACTAATAGACAATGCTTTTGAGCTTAAACCAGAGTATAAGGATATCCAGAAGAAACAATTTGAGCAATTTATTCATTTCCCCTGCTTTGAAGAAGATGAATGGGTCCGGTATGTACTGAGCAGGATGCATGACAACTTTCTATGGCTAGATAGACCCTGCAAGATCACAAAAGAGGCAATTAGAGCAGTAACTGGTCTATACTCTTCCGGAGGGGTACCTATCCTCAAATCTGTCAAGAACAACGTTGTAACTGAGGCCACCGGATCAAAATTTGACAAGAGGGCAATGACCATTGAAGATATTTCGGATCCGGATATCAAATATGCATCAATGATAATAGGATACAAGATCTATCACTCCAGCAGGGAGAATTCTATATCCGGAACTGCAGTATACACTGCCTTTGAAATGCTAAGAAAGAATGCAGAATATGACCTCTGCGAACTACTGCTAAGCCAATTGATGGAAAATATACAGAAAATCAAGAAGGATAAGAAGAATTCCTTCAAGTATGGTACTCTTATTGTATGTCTATTCTTCTACTTCATGAATGAGCTACCCGGAACAAGTGGATGGGTATGGCAGAATGACAAACCTGTTGCAGTCCAGATAAGAGACTATTTGCATGGACTTGGGGATGCAAAAGCGAGAAATTCAGCTCTATGGGGATACTTCAAAAACTTTCAGAGCATGATGCAAGCAAGAGAGAGAATTCCCCAGTCTCTTGTTGAAAAATACAAAGACTCAGTGTGCTTTATGGTTGACACTGATCAGTGCCTAATGGAGGCAGTAGAGCCAAGGACTGTCTGGATCATGCCCATGGGGTATGAAGTGGATGAACAGATAGTGGAGCTGCATGTTCAACACATGCTAAGTCAACCCAAAGATCCTAAGGCAGAAAGGTTTGGAACCTTTGAGGAGCTGAGTGTAAAAATACATGTAGAACTCAGGGAACCTGAGATTAAAAGAAAGGTAAGAAAAGAAGTAGAGCATATTGCTCAAGGCCTAGGTATCTCAAAGGAGGCACTTGATGCCAGCCGGGAAAAGAGGAGGAAGGCCGAGGAAGAAGAGAAAAGCAAAGAAAGTGCTCCGGTTGAAGCTCCCACCCGGACCAGATCATCAAAGAGAACTGCACCTCCCACAACCAAAAGTTCAAAACCGGAAGTTCAGGCATCCGGTAAGAGATCCAAGACAAAAGCCACAAGGGCTTATGGAAGCCAAAAGGATGAAGAGGAAACAGAATCAGATGAGGGAGTAAGAGAAGTAAAGAAACAGAAGAAGAAAGGATCCGGTAAGCCCTCCACAGGCCAAGACAAGGATGAAATGGCAGAGGTATCTGTTGAGAAGCCCACTCTGTCTCTAGAGAGCATAATCAAGTCGGTCACGGTGGACGGAAACCTTCAACCAATGACTGAATCCTATGATGACTTCAGTGAGGCTGACCAAAAGACTCTACAGGAAGCCACAGTTAAATATCTGAACATATACAATAAGGCTTTCATTGAAATAATATCTCTTATTCCTAAAAGCCTAGAAAAGGAATTGGAAGTAAGAAAGAATAATGCTCATGCTAAAGATCTTGAGATTCGGGAGCAGATAGCTATTCAGCTATATCCTCAAATTGATCCCAAGACAATGAACATTATCTTCAAGGACTGCAAAGATGAGTTCAGAAGCAAAGCCAGGATGAATCAACTCATGCTTGGTAAGACTGACAAAGTGGCCCAAGAAACAGAAGAGATCCTCCGGAAGGCCTTCAAAAGGTTCAATCTTCCTGTTGTAGAGGATTTAGGAACAGAAACAGCTGAGGACTTGGGACCCTCTGCTCCAGAAGAAGTGGCCCATGAACAAGCTAGCATCTCTCCTCCGGTTTCCCCTACAGTCTCCGGATCCAAAGAAGAAGAGCAATTACAGGAGAAGGAAGCAGTGGTGAAAGACAAAGAGGTTGACAGTTCTAAGACTGCAGAAGAAAATAAACATCTGTCTCCGGCAAGAGACACTGCACAAACTGTTCAACAATTTTTGAGCAAAGAAACTCTAGAGATTGATGAACCGGAGCTTCTAAAAGGCCCATTTGATTTTGACTCTCTCTCTCCGGTACAAACAATGAAGATAGCTTCATTTGCAAATGCCAAGGCAAATGAAAAGCTCCTGAAGTCTCATATGGAAGACTGTGAGTTGATAGAGGCTGCTTCCGGAGTACTTGTAAAGATTATGCCATCAATCCAAATAGATCCGACAGCCTCCACTTCCGGTAATCTAAAAACCTTAGTCAGCAGTGTTGATACACATTTTGACTCTCTAGAAAAATCAGCTGAAGAAAAGGTCCGGAAGGAATTTTTGGATAAGAGATTTTCAGAGATATTAGAATTAATCTCTAAAGATAGGAAGATTGTAAGCATTGGAATAAAGAGCTTAGAGAATGCTCTTAAGGATGGCGGTGACATCTATAAATTTTGTATATCATGGTCAAAGGCAACAGCAGCATTTGACAAGAAAATAAAAGAGGAACAGGATAAGCTACAAAGCTTATCTCAAAGTTTTGATCCTCTCTCTTCCTCTATAATAAATCAAGAATGTCAGACTATTGCAGTCTTGAATGAAATAAAGAATCTTGAGAAGGAAAGGAAGAACATCACCAACCGGATGGGAGAACTTAGAAGGATTATAATCCCTAAGTTGGAAACTATGCATGAGGCCATCAGTGATGCTCAGACCACCGCCCAAACAAAAGATCCGACAGATCTCAAGCGGGCAGAAGCTTTTGCATTTTTGCTAAGTGGTCACATTTCAATTTTGGATAGAATGAAGCAAAGTTGGGCTACAGAAATGATCCAATTGCAGACATCCTTTGCAGACATTCTTCAGTACATGTGAGTATGTAAATATGCGGCTATATAGAGAAAATTTTTGAAAATTTTGGTGTGCGGACCCTACCCTTTGCCATTGATGTCAAAGGGGGAGTGAGGAGCAGTGAAAAATGAGGGATCCAACTAAGGGGGAGTTCCGAAAATTGTATATAAGGACAGAGCATCAGCAAAGGGGGAGCATAGTGAAAACACTTAGTCATTTTTCACTAAGTGTTGCCATCAATGCCAAAGGGGGAGATTGTTGGCAAGAGACACTATATGGATTCATGGTTGTTGTCATTGATGGCAACTAAGGTCATCCCACATATCCGCAAGTCATAATGTGTCTCTACCGGAAGTCAGAATAAAGAATGTTGTGGTCCGGTGAAGAAGAACAGAGCATGTGGCAAGGTCCGACAGATTGGTCCGGATCTCTCAGAGGAAGTGTCTTGGTGCAGTGCGGATTTGGGGAAGTCAAGAGGACTACCTTGAGTGGTATATTCCAAGGATTTAGCCTCCGGTGATGGACAAGGAAAAAGATATGAATGGTTGAGTACCGGATTCCTGAGAGACAGTGAAAACAGAGGAAGAACTGACTGGCAGAGTATCAGATTGCTTTCCGGATGTGTTACTGTTGATGACAGAGGTTGTGAAGGCATGAATCATGTTTGGCCGACATGATTAATGATATCTACAAGTATATGCTTGATCCGCATTGCTTGGTGAGGAAGGATTCAGCCGACAGAATGAAAGTTTATAAGAAACTAGACTGTTCCGGATGCCGACTAGAAAGGTGATGAAATTACTTGTGCGGATATATATAGAGGATGGATTTAGTTGTGAAGTGTGTTGTTGTTGTGGAGATATATGCGAATAAGTCCAGATAAGAGCAGAGGTAGCAAAAGGATCCGGTATGTGAAAGATAGCAGAATAAAGAACAAAGGAAAGATGAAGTGCAGCAGATCAGTGTACTGAGCCTAACCGGAACTGAACTCCAGCATATGCAGATGCTTCCAATCAGTTCAAGACTGTGATTCTCATCACTTTGTAGACAGTGTGCCTTCTTGTAGGCAGTGGGCCTCTTGTGAGCAGTGTGCTCGGGCAGTGAGCCCTAATTGGCAAGTGCCATTTTTGTAATTTCCTATTCTTCTAACAGAGAATAATTTTGGGTTAATCACCCCGTGGTTTTCTCCCTTAACAGGGTTTCCACGTCAAAAATACTGTGTCATGTGTTTCTTATTTCATGGTTAATGTTTTGTATGCTGCATCAATTAAAAGGAAAGTTCAATAAGGGAAATAATTAGGATAACTGATTCACCCCCCCCCCCCTCTCAGTTATCAACACAAGCCTCTCAAAGTGCTCAAAGTTTGCAAGCTTCGCTTGTGTAATAGAAATGTTACTTAGTGAAAGGTCCAGTGGGACCAATACTCAGAGGACAATGCTACCTGGGAGGATTACAATGAATTTTACCAAAAATTCCCACATCTTTTTAAGAAAACATGATGGAAAAGAACTTATTTGTTTGAATTTCGTTTTGATATGGACACAATCATCGAGGATGATGATTCCTAAGGGGGGAGATATGTCACACCCCATTCTAAAAAGCAGACATATTTAACATTTTATTTCATGCAGACATAAAGTAGATAGTGAAATTATTACGATTAAAATAATATTGTGCTATATAGAACAATGCTTGTGAATTATATTATTTTATATGCAATGAATATTGTATGTGTTATATTAATATAAGCATGGTTAATCTATGTAATGGACTAACTACCATTGTATAATGAGGTGGATGCAGGAATAGTGTTTTTCCCCTCCTAGAAGAAGAGGGAGAGCATTACTAGGGAGAGGGTGATAGATCGCATGAATTCAGTGATCATTGTGCCATCTGAGAACCACACACACTTAGTAGTCATATTGTGTTGGTATGCCTTTTGTATACACCTAAAAATGGCTTGAGTCGAATTAAATAAATATTTAATATTTATTTTATTCCTATTCCTCTATCAATAAATAAATATACTAATTTATTTATTTGGTTCATATTCATCATATTCTTCTAGTAATTAATCACTCCTAAATTCCTCTAATGCCATATCTAATTAAATAATTGTAATTTTTTTAATTAATCCCTCTAAGACAAAGTCCTATGTCTAACATCCATGTCACTCATCTATGTCATCTCCCACATCATTGGACACCTCATCATGTTGCTCCAATAATTAAATATTATTAATATTTAATTAGTCATTTATCCTCTCAAACATGTGCCCTATTTCTTCTCAACCATCAAACATGGTCAAAGACACTTGTCTTCTAAATCCTATATTCTCTCTCACATTCCAACAACCAAGGACTCCTTCCTCCATGTCCTTCTCAAGGCCTTCTACCTTTATCTCATTGGTCTTTGTGAGCATCATGACACGTGGCTTATGGTTCCACATATTCCTCCACCTTGTAATCGTAGTAGGAAAATCTCCCACTTTTATCTCTCTCATCCCAACCAATTTGATCTTGACCATACATGTGACAAGACTTATTCCTCCACCGTGGATCTTTTGACACTTGGATTTGAGCCTTCTTGGCCTATAAAAGCAAGTTCCTCACCTTCATTTTGCATCACAAGAGATATAGTACTTACATGCTGCAAAAATTCCATCAAGCAATCAAGCGTGCCTTTGCCCCCCCCATTTGCATTTAATCTCATAATCTCCATAATTGCATATCATTTAGCTTCATTATCCTCATATCTCATCATATCAATATCAAAATCATTATCATTATCTTAGTTGCATTGTAGAAATCCTTCGCATTGCATATTGATCCACTAAATCCATTCCTCTCTTTATCATCTTGGAAAGAAAGGAAATACATTTTTGAGAGCAATATCATCATCAACAAGATCATTGAGAATATAGCAGACAATGGAACACCATGGATAAATTAGTTTGCAAGGTATAACTTATGTTTTCTGCATTTTTCTTAGTTTCATTGATGTATTGAATTTGAGTAGGAATTCTAGAGTATTTGTGGCATCTTAGTAGGTTCTTACATTAGTTTCAAATTATCAATCACATTTTGGTGCCCACTGTGGGGCCCTGCCCTATTTTTAACTTCCAAATTTGAGTTTTTGGTGTACTTACAGTCGTAACAGGTCATTCCTATGCATTCAATTTCTAGTTCTGCGCATCTGTGAAGAAAATTGCAGTCTTGCGCATATGCTACTTTCTACCACGCATATGACATTTTATGCTACACATTTGTCTTTCTATGCATATAACTAATCTTCCTGCGCATATGTTGCATGTTTCAGCGCATTTGAAATTTGTCAGTTTTAGTATGTCTATTTGATAATTTTTTAGGCTAACTCTTGTGGCAGCTATCACTGATCATCGAAGAAGTTTATTCAAACTACTGACAATTGGTTTTGCAGGTTTAGGGCTTGGTTTAGACATCATTTACTCATACATTGTTAATCTAATGGCACCTAGTTTTAATTAGGAGTAACTCTATCTTGCATACAAATCATCACCTAGTTTTAAAATAGGAGTAAATCTATCTTGCATACAAATCTTCACTTAGTTTAACTTAGGAAGGTTAAATGGACAATCTTGCATACTGTCTTGCATACAAATCATTCACTTAGTCTAATTAGGAGTGTATACACCTAAAAATGGCTAAGTCGAATTAAATAAATATTTAATATTTATTTTATTCTCTTTCCTCTATCATTGAATAAATTCACTAATTTATTTATATGATTCACATCATCATAATTCTACAACAAATCAATTTATCAATTCTTCTAATATCATCCCTAATTAAATAATTCTAAATTATTTAATCAATCATCATATCCCAAAGTCAAAAGTCCATAATTCCACATCATCCAATCCACCTCACAACCCACCTCATCATGTTGCACACATAATTAAATATTTTAATATTTAATTATCTATTTATCCTCACCCACATGTCCTATTATTCCTCCAACCTTCCCTATTCTCATAAGTATGGTCTCTCCATGTCATCTTGGTCAAACAGCACCTTGAGACACTTGTCCCATAAGTCCCTATATTCCTTCCAACCATCCTACAAATAGGGTCTCCTTCTTTGACCTTCACTCTATGGTCTTGGTGAGCCTTGTGACATGTGGCCTCATGTCACACCTTTCTCTCCACCTTGTCAAGGTGAGAGGAACATCTTCCATATTTTTCTCCCTCATCCCAACCAATTCGATCTCCACTGTACACATCACAAGACTTCTTCTCCACCATTGAGATCGTGACACTTGGAATTGGCCCCTCCTTGGCCTATAAAAGGAACCCTCATTCCCTCATTTCAATAATCCAAGAGCTTTTGTAATCTTACCCTGCAGAAATTCTACCAGTGTGCCTTTGGCAAAGTTTCCCCATTGCACTTGCATAATCTCATTATCATATCACAATCATCCAACCATGTCTCCATATCTCCATTATCCATCTTCATATAGTTGCATTGTAGTTTAATCTTCATTGCATTATCCATCACTAGCTATTCTCCTATTGTCATCTTCAACAGCAAGGAAGTACATACTTCCGAGTCAACTCATTCATAAGATCAATACGAGATAGGCAACAATGGAAGCTACAAGGTGAATCCGTCTACGAAGGTAATATCTTTGTTTATTGTATTTGCATCAATTTCATTGAGTTATTGGATGGTAAGTAGTTTAATACTGTTATCCATATTTCCTCTAACAAGGAGGTTTAAATTGGACATTTTTTTTGCATACAAACTTTCATGCAATCCAAACTTAGCATAAATAGGGGGAAGTAATTTGATTATCTTTCCTTTGTTGTTATCTTGCAAAAAATGGCATCTTGTGTTGTGAGTTTAGTCACATTTAGCTTAATCTAGGTGGTCAATAAATAAGAGTTTGTTGTTCTTGCAAAGGTAATAGGCATATGCTCTCCCCTTGCAACATCTTGGGTGATCAAAAAGTCAGACTCATCTCCCCATTTCTTGTTTACCCTTAGAAAGGCCTGCTCTTGGATTGTGATCCATCCAAGAGGGACGACCTTAAGCAGAGCTTTCCTTTGACCCACTATATAAATGGGATAAGGCAAAAGCCAAGTCCTAACTAGTGTCAGCGTTGCCTTTCGGTACCAAATTGAAAAGAGGTGTACAAGCACATTGTGGAAACAATTTTCTCATTGTGTGAAGTATTTGAAACTCTTAGTAGGATTGGTTAAAGCTTTTAGTAGCTTGCCGCATGCTCGCAAGGCATTGGTCCCTCAAAGTTACTAAGAACCATTGTTATAGAGACCAAAATCCCTTTACTTGTTGATGCAGGAGGTCAGACCTTTGAAGTCGACCAACGTTTTCACTAATCATGTGTAGAGACAAAAAATTCACTCTTTATGGGGAATGAAACTTGGTATGCTTGAGAAGTGTGTGTCATGTAAGGGGGAGCCAGTGCTATCGAGTTTCTCGATGTCTGCCTTGATTTAAGTGGCTGGAGAAATCCAAGTTGGGATTCAACAAGTAGTATCTTTTCTCACCTAGGATTGTACATGTCTTCAAATTTGTTTTAAACACTAAATGTCACAAACAAACATCAAATTGTATTGCTTGTTGTGTTTTCTTGCCTAAAAACAGACAAATCATTAGCACAAACAATTAGGTTGCATAGAAAAACATGCCTAGAACAAGAAAAATTGGTCAAACACTGCTAATACACAAAACTACGCAATTAAAACTTATTGCTGTTCATTAGATAAATCTTGTTACGCATATGTTCCTGCTGCACATTTAATTCACCCTGCTACGCATTTGAACAATATTGTTGCGCATACATTCCTACTGTGCATACAAATAGTAGAATCACACATTCAGAACCGCACATATAACACATCCTGTTGTGCATTTACACCCTATTTCTACACATATAAACATGCATATCCACAACAGTGACTTGTTCCTGAGGTATTGAGAAAAAACAAAATCATTTTTGAGTACCCATTTCTGCTTAAATTATACTTGAGAAGTCATTTGGACCATACAGTTTTATTCTATACCAATTTTCAAACATTCCACTTACATCCCATATCTAGCCTTTTTCCAAATCAAACAAAATCAAAATTTTCCCAAAGGTGCCATTGAGATCTTCATATTCAAACAAAACACTTTGGTTAGTTTCCCTATCAGGATCAATCATCCTCTATCTAGAAACTACACTAGACATCTTGACAAAGTTAGTCTACATCAATAGTGATTACAATCATCCCTATTTGACTCACTTTGGATTAACACTTTGATAGCTATACACCATAGCTCAAGACCATTGTTTGAAACAAAAGATCAAAACACCACCTTTAGAAAATATTATCACCAACATGTTCAATCCAATCTCTCACCCCAAAACTACACCCTATCAAAAACATCACTTACATCCATAAGTCTCTCGCCCAACTTCATTCATATCACACTTTTGTATGGTTGAAATTGGGTCTCAAACCAAAAGAAGAAAAGAAATGGATTACACAAATAGTAGTGAACACTCTTCTAGTGATTGAGAGGAATAAATCAACCGAGAGGATCTTGATAGATGCTTACAAGATCTAAAATTCCAAAAAAATGATGGATAAGGTCATAACAACGGATCCTCACAAATACTTCCTCTTACTTGCACAACAAGGTGCCAAGCTACCCGCTGATTTTGACATTTCAAAATTGAGAGCAACTAACTCCTCAAATGAAACAAAAGTTCTTAAGAATGAAAAGGCTAAGGATGTGTCAAATCCTTTAGATTCACTCACACAACAAATCCAAGCCTTACAACAACAATTTGTCGACCTACAAATGGGAACTTCCACAAATCATTACTCATTAGAGGATATATCTCCATATCCTTTTGACAAAAGCTTGGTCATGGTACCTTTCCCTTCAAGATTTGAAGTCCCTAAATTTGACAAATATAGGGGGAAAGGTGATCCACGTGACCACATTAGAGAATTTAGCGCTGCATGCTTGGAAGTCGCCCATAATGAGACATATCTTATGCGACTCTTTCCATGCATCCTCGGAGGTCAAGCAATGGAATGATTCTCCCATTTACCTCTCGGAATCTAAACATTCAATGAACTAGTGGACAAGTTTGTGACACACTTCTCCTACAACATTGAACATGAGGTTTCAATGTTATACCTATGCAATAACAAACAAAAGGGTGGAGAATCTTTCACCACTTTCTTGCAAAGGTGGAGACAACTCGCAAGTAAATGTCCTTACCACATCCCTGAGAAACAAATGATTGAAATGTTTGTCCATAACTTGAACACCGATTTAAGCTATCAAATCCAAATACAATGTCCTACTTCTTTTAGCAAGGTCATTGAAATGGGATTACTTATTGAGAAAGCTTTGATAGTTAAAGGATAAATAAAAATATACAAGGATGTCCCTAGTTCAAGCAACAACACGAATAAATCAAGGTTTTGGACTAAGAACAAGAACATTGTAAATGAAGGAGTTGTAGATACAAACTGTGTGACACCAAAACAACCAATTCTCAATCTATCGAGTCCACACAACAATATTACTCCAAACAAACCCACAAACAATGAACCAAGACCAACAAACTTTCCTCCTCATAGAAAATTCACACCATTGGGTGAATCAATTGAATCTGCCCTAAGGAAGCTTATTGCAAACAACCTCATAACACTTCCTACAGTAAGAGAATATTAACCCAAGTTCAAACCCTCTTGGTGGAAAGATTCTAACTTTTATGAATTCCATAGAAGCAAAGGTCATAAAACCAATGATTGCCAATGACTGAAAAACACCATCCAAGACTTGATAGATCAAGGAGATATATCAATTGATGGACATACATCCAATGATGAGCATATGGCATTCAAGAATTCACTTCCTAACTATAAGAAGGGAGGATCCTCTAAACAAAACAATAACGGTGGTAACAATGCCAACTACACGAATGTTTCATATGAATATACCGTTAACCACTTATAGGAAAGTGATTCATATGTAAATGTGATCACTATAAAGAACAAGCCCGATTGTAATGTTACCACTCATCATGGAAAGATTACTCTCCAAGGAGCTCCACCTAAATCATCTTCCGTATCCAACCAATATAATGTCCTAGACCAACTCCATAAGACACTCGCACATATATCTATATTGGAGCTTTTACGTCTTTCACCATCCCATAAGGCTATCCTAGAAAAAGCTCTATTGGAAACCATTGTGCCAACCAATCTTGACCAAGAGAAATTTCAAGCCATGGTAGGACATCTAACTACACCCCACTTCCTATCTTTTACTAAAAAAGATGGCATGCCCATTAGTCAACCTCACAATGCATCTCTTCACATCGAATCCCTCATTCATAAACACAGAATAAAACGGGTCCTTATAGATGGAGGGGCAGGTTTAAATAAATGCACATTAAAATCAATCCTTGCATTGGGGTTCTCCGAGAATGTTGTTGATCCAAAGAAGAAGATCACCATCAAGGCCTATGATGAAGAAGAAAGAACATCTAAAGGCACTATTGTTTTGCCAACACGGGTTGGACCGGTAGAAAAGGACGTGGTTTGCCAAGTCCTTGACATGGAACTAGCCTACAATATTCTCCTTGGCTGACCTTGGATACATGCAATGAAGGCCATACCATCCACCTATCATCAATGTATAAAGTTCCCCTACAATGGTCAAGAGATAACTATTCAAGGTGATCCCGGTCCATTCCAATATTGCAACACCATCAAACCAAATCTGGATGTTGTCATACCTACCAACAGTGCAAGCTCGTCTTCCATGGCCCTTGTTGACCCAAGTTCAATACCTTCTACATCCAAAACCACTGAACTAAAATTCGAGCTCAAAGATAAAAGGGTAGGAGAATATTCCATTGAATGAACCTTTTGTCTTGCACAACTCCCCCTATCACCCAAGTCTTATGGTAAATCATCTATGAACAAACCACAATCATTAAAGACTCCTAAGGGTCCTTTCATCAAATGGGGTACTCTATCAAATGAAAGTGATGAGAAAGATGTCCTTCAATGGCTATATAAAGAAGAAGATATGGAATCCAAGCCACAAGATCAACAACCCAAATTATAAACTGATCAATATGGCCCAGGTTTTTCCATCTTGCAGAGAATAGGATATGATGGTCATAGTCCCATAAGCTTGAGAAAAGAAGTTATCACGGAACCCATACAACCTTCTTCCTTATTAGCCCGAGACACTACAGGGCTAGGGTACCAAAGAAAAGACAAGGAAAAGATTACCACCAATCTAGTTGAGCAAATTCACAAGTTGCAAGAAGGGAGTGAAATAGACACTAACGAATGGGAATGGGAGAGTCTTTCCAAGCTATCTTGTGAAGGTAAAGGTATTGATATGGTTCAAACATATAGCTCAACAAATACATACCATAAGGGTCAACGCTCAAGGTCTAGACCGCAAGAGTTTGA
This sequence comes from Cunninghamia lanceolata, assembly GCA_027924645.1. Classification (NCBI taxonomy): domain Eukaryota; kingdom Viridiplantae; phylum Streptophyta; class Pinopsida; order Cupressales; family Cupressaceae; genus Cunninghamia; species Cunninghamia lanceolata. The sequence goes on from BSBN01000397.1 coordinate 441,791, forward strand.
TTCACAAAATACAGAGAGTGAGTCCCAAGAGGAAGGTCGGATGTCACACTTACTAGAGATTATTGAAAAGAGTATTATTTTAGATCTTGTAAATACCCCCACAAACCTAGACAACTCCTCCATCCTAACCATCATTACCCTTGAGTCAGATCAACCCAATGATCCTTTACCATTAGTACATCCTGAACTTATAGATTGGGAAATCCAAGGGGCCCCCAAGCTAGACACCTTTCAAAATGCCAATGCTATCATTAACTATCTAGAACTAAGGGATCACTTACCATCAGGAGATCATAAAGTTGGCTTCCCTATAGAAATCAATGACTTGGCTTATTTCAGAGAGAGTGCCAAGCCTTTTAGTCACAAAAATGTAAAAATAAAAAAATAGATCTAATGGTGAAAACTGCTCCGCGGTAGTGTTAGATCGTGAAAAAAGTAAAAAAAATAAAAGACGAATCTAATGGTGAAAACCTCTCTGAGGTGCCAAAGGATGAAAGGCTTTACACTCTCCCCAACCTTACACATCAGGAGAGGTCCTCAATTTCGATAGAACTAGCAGAACCTGTTAGCATTGGCATAGAAGACAATCCAAAGATAATCCATCTAGCAGAATATTTATCTGAGCAAGAAGAGACATAATTCATCAAATTCTTCAAATAGAGACAAATAAATTTTGCTTGGTCTTATGTGGATATGCCTGGACTTGATCCAGATCTCATAATGCATCATTTATCACTAGCTCCAGAAGCTAAACTAATTAAACAAAAGCTAAGAAAGATGCATCTGCACATAGCACTATTAGTAAAAGAAGAATTGAAGAAGCTGTTAGATGTTGGGTTTATTAGACCAATTGATTATCTGAAATGGATTTCCAATATTGTTCCTATCTCAAAACCAGATGGAAGGATCAAACTTTGTAATGATTTCAAGGATTTGAATAAAGCTTGCCCAAAGGATGAATTTCCTTTACCTAATATCGACAACATTGTGGACCCAACAACAGGGCATACCATGTTATCTCTCATGGATGGATTTTCTAGCTACAATCAGATCAAAATAGTGCTAGAGGACCAACATAAGACCACTTTTACATGTCCATGGGGTACATATTGCTAGTGCATGATGCCATTTGGACTGAAAAATGGAGGAGCAACATACTAAAGAGCAATGACAACAATTTTCCATGATATGATGCACACCATTATAGAAGATTATGTGGATGATATTCTAGCCAAATCACTCATAAGAGAAACACACCTGCAGGTATTAGATAAAATATTTCAGAGACTGGAGCAATTCAACGTTCATTTGATTCCAAAGAAGTGTGTGTTCGAAGTCACATCCAAAAAACTTTTAGGATACATTGTTTCAGCCAAAGGAATTGAGGTGGATCCAACCAAAGTGAAAGCAATAATGGACATGCCACCACTTAGAAATATCAGTCAACTAAGGTCTTTGCAAGGAAAGTTACAATCTATCCATCGGTTCATCTCTTAATTAGCTGACAAATGTCATCCTTTCACTCATCTCCTGCATAAGAACATTCCTTTCAGATGGGATGAGATGTGTGAGTAAGCATTTCAACTCCTCAAAGAGTATCTGATAAAACCACTGATCTTGATGCCACCCATACAAGACAAGCCACTTTTACTCTATATTTCAGCTACACCAACTGCTCTTGGAGCTTTATTGGCACAGCAGGACTATGAAGAGAAGGAACGGGCTATTTACTACATCAGCCAAACATTGGTTGGCTATGAACTACAATACACTCCTATTGAATGAGTATGCCTTGCCATAGTTTTTGCATCCCAAAAACTAAGACATTATATGCTTACACATTCAATCAAGTTGTTTGCAAAGATAGATCCATTGAAATATTTGCTCAGTAAGGCAACCCTGACAGGTAGATTATCAAAGTGGGTAATGATTCTTAGCAAGTTCAACATTGAATATGTGGATAAAAGAGCTATAAAAGGCCAGGTGATTGTAGATCAGTTATCAGATGCACCATTGAGTGTCAATAGTCCATTAAACTTTGAGTTTCCCGATAAAGCCATCTTCAACATAACAACCCAATCATGGAAAGTCTATTTGGATGGATCCTATACTCAACATAGGTCAGGAGCAGACATTTTGTTGGTCACACCTCAAGGGGATATGTTGGGTGAATATTTTGTCTTTAACTAACTAAAGGCAAAATGGTTATATCAGCCACAGTATGATGAGATGTTATCTCTCCTCTCAGCAAGGGGAGCCTTTGATTAACAAATACAAATTAATAACTATTTCAAAATTATTTACACTAAAACTAACTTTGGGGTGATTTCATATCATCCATTTCTCTTTCTTTTAGAAATGATGTTTACAATGCTCAATACAAAACTTAATACAATTTACTATCCTGGAGAACAATGATAACCAAGGTATAATCTAGTTACACAAAAGAATAACTAAAGAAATACCAGTATATTTAAACCACAAAGAAACCCATGAAAACACAAAGTTTTTCGTTGCTCCTTATGCTTAAATGAAAATAATAACTCTGGAATATAATGCAACACAAAGTATTCCAAGATATGATAAAACAATCACAAGAATCCGCTTACATCTCAAAGTCTTCAAAAATCAGATTTGGAATATCTTCCAATCAATTGATACACACATCCACCTTTCAATCAATTATCAATTATAAAGCAATAGGAAAGACGTAAGAACAATCCTAACACTTGACAAATTATATCCAACACAAAGATTGGTACTAACTTGCTTTTCTTATATTGATTTCTCTTGAAAATTGATTTACAACGAAAGCTCAAAGTCTTAAAATTGCTTCTCAAAAAGCGGCAGACTTTTGCTTCAATAGACAAAAGATAAAAATTACAATAGAGCCCCTCTTTATTTATAGTGAGGGGCCATGAGATAATCTAGGAAAAATCTAACTACTTTGACTTATTCAACAAAGGAGTCCTTATTGATTTGGGACTTCCTATGTTTTTACATGTAATTACATGGGAAAAATACATGTAAAAGTGTCCAAAACTATAAACAAAGTGCATATGAAAATACAAAAAAAAACTAAGGCATGACAGCGTGCATCAACTTGCATCTCCATTATTCTTCAAATAAGCATCATACATAGTAAATGTGGCTTGCATCCCACAGATGTCAAGACTGGCAGTGTTTTTAAAGATTACCTAGGCTCTGATCACTGCATCTCTCACTGTTGTCACCACCTTGTCATGACTAGTCAATTTAGATTTTAGGTTATCCAATGTTAACTGATTATCCAGAATATTGTCTAGAGAGGCAACCGAGAAAGGTTTATCTTCAAACTCCTTTTAAAACATATTCTTGAACTCTTGAATCATTTCATCAGCGGGAAGAAAGTGATGATCTTTAGAGGTCAGCTTGCATGGGAGCTCCTCTAATTTGTGCAGTAGATCAACATCACTTTCTTCACTCAATTCCCTGGCACTCTCCAGATCCTTGATCAAGTCTTTTAAGACATTACTTCGATGAAGCAATGACTCTTTAGTTTCCACATAAGATTCATGATTTGAGATAATGCCAAGTGATATTTGAGTTTTTATCTTTAATTTTTTCATCTCAATCCACATTTCAAAGCTTTCATCTAAATACTCAATGTCTTGAGAAATGACATCCACTAAATCATCAAGCTCAACCCTAATCTTTTCCATTATGCTTTTCTTCTCAACTATATCTATAAGAAGGGACACTCCTTGTGAATGCATCTTTTCAAGGTATTCATCAACCACTTTACCTTTGACATGAGTCTTTTCAGACTTCTGAATAATGGGATCTTCCACAGTTATTGCCTCAGGTGTTATTGACTCAGATGTCAAAGTAATCTTTCTCACCACTGTAGCCAACTGCTCCGCCATTGCTTTGTAGTTCTCCTTCATTTCCTTCTCATGATCAAACTTCTAAATCAAGGAATTGAGCATAGATTGAACATCATCTTTGGCACTCTCATGAGTGATCTTCCCAAGTTCAATTCTAGAAATAGAATAGCCACTCATGCTGAAATTTTCAATAGTTGCATCTGGCGGTGACTAAGCAATCTCCACATATTTGTGGCCTTTGTCTTCTAGCATCCGAGAAAGAGTCTTGGGATTCTTTTGTGTCTTCACCTTCACTAGCATTAACTTCCCAAAGTCAAAGTCATCTGGAGAGATGGACTTCTTTTTCCTTTTAGGAGTATATGTTGAAAGCCACGGAGGAAGTACTAATGTACTAACATTCGGATCTCACTCCATTGATGGTGCGAAAGGAATTGTGCTTGCACTTCTAGTAGTGATGATGGGAGGAGTCTTTATGAATATGGCACTGGTACATTCACATTAACAGACTCCTCAAAATCCAACATAAATTGATCAAACACATAAGAATCACCAATATCATATGAGGGAGAAGATAAACTAGGAATTGACCCTGAGGAATGAAGAACATTATCAAAGGCAACTTTAGGATTATCAAAAATTGTTCTTAAGGATGACGATGATGACTCAGATGACTAAATAACAATGGGTGAAATTGGGTTTGTAGGAGGAATGGGCAAAGAAACTAAAATAGATACAGAAGGTTGAGGGGAAGGGACTTTAGTTTCTTGTGACACATCTCTTTGAGGAGATATGGCTGCATCCTGTAGATTTTCTTGACCATCTCCCTCTTCCTTCTCCTGTTCATCTTCTTTTTCTCCTGAAGACTTGTCCTCAATATTCATTTCCTCTATGACCGGTTCTTCAACATCCTGTTCTTCAACCTCCATTTCCTTAGCAAAAGATTCCTCTTCTGTTACCTTAGCCTTATCTCTTTTAGACACAAATTTAATCCTAGGCTTGGGAACCTTGGATGAACTGAGAGTATTACTTCTATTCTTAGTCCTTAACTCGGCTTTCTTCCTTGTTTACTCTAAGGCATCCTCTTCAGAACCAGTTATGAAGTCCTTCAAGGGTATACCCTTGCTTTGAAGCCACAAATTGGTGTTAGCTAGAACTGGTTCAAACCTTTTTCTCAAAGCAATTAACTCCTTCTTTGACCATTGCACAACAGGAAAAGGAGAATTTGCAATTTATTCATTGACATATTTTGGACTAACAACATCTTCGTTATCCACCATCCCATCTGGAATATCAACCAAGCACAAATATTCTATTTGACTTAAAGTCAACTTGTTGTAATCTAACTTCCTGATATCCTCTTCTATTCTCAAGTCAACCCAAATATCCTCCACCATCAACTCATGAAACTGAGTCTTTCTCCTGATCTTATCTTTCACTCCCTGATAATTGAATTTGGGTCTCCTTTTGAATAGTTTCATGGTAACCATCTGCATCTTAGTTTCCATTGCCTTGGCTTTTGCAACAGTTGCAAGAGAATACCTACCAATTTTAATAGGAAACCTGAATCTAGGCTTCTTTAGTTCCATTTGTTTGTTATGAACAACAATCATTTGCTGACACAACTCCATCAGGACAATTTTATCAGAAGGGAACTTTGGCAACATATAGGGATACCCCTAATAATAGCCAACTCTTAGATATGTGAAGGTTGAACTTTGAAGAAACAAGCAACCAAAGCCATTCACCATTGCCCATGCTTCATCTAAAACTCTCCTTTGCTCCAATTAGGGGTCAAAGAGGCACAGGAAAACAACAAAGAAGGCATCATTCACCCTTCTGAAATGATGAATTGAGCTTTTCAAGGTCAGTTGGGGAAAATACTGATAAACTGGTACAACCCTCCTATCTCCATTAGATTTCAAACCTAGAAAGTTTCTCATCGAAGCTGCTGCATATACAAGGTATGAGGTCATGTAGAATTTAGAGGTAGTTAACACCTTAATCAGTTGCTCATGAAGAGCATTACTAATTTGTTCTCCCCAGAATATATTTTTCTTGCCTTGAAGGATGATTTTGATGTATGGATACATCCATTCATGAAAAGTAGAAGATGAAGGTAAACCTCTAACTCTGCTGAGAAGAGTTATTAAGTCACTTACCTCCTCTACAAAGTCACTCCTGGCAAAACTCCTGGGCCATCTAGACAAATTTGGCTTGGCAATTTTCAGCCATTGAGTATTGATCACCCTTTTTTCCTTTTCAACATCTTTATCATATTCCCTCTGGGCAATTGAGAAATCTAGCTCTGCAACAACTTCTACACCAGGACACATGAAAACCTTATCTATAAACTCCACATCAAGTCTCATAATCACATTGCCATTGGCATCCACCACTGTCCTGTTATCCTTGTTATAAAAATGAGCAACTTGGAGAACAAATTCAACATTATGTGCAGCGATAGGAAAAGAGGCAACCAAATGGATATTGCTCTTGATAATCCTTTGCATGTAATGGCTAGGTTTATCTGACTTTGTCCTCTCCACAAATTTGGCCATATCAACATGACCGATCTCTGTGTCCCGTATTTCATCCACATTTGATGTGACTGAAGTGACAGGGAACACACCTTGGTACTTATACTTCATTGCTTTGGCCTTCTTAGGAGATGGATTAGTTATTTGAAAGGTAGACTCCTTCAGATGAATTGATGTCCTTGGCAGCTTACAAAAGAAACTGCAACAAAAAGTAATGATCTTGCAGTTAGGGAAAAAATGACAATTTAGGAAACTACATGTCAATGATCATGATCACAAGGATGAGCTTGAAAGGGCTAAAGAGCAAGCAATTCAAAGAAACAGATGAAAGTGGGATAAAGATAGCAACTTGGAAAATTCCTCAATGTTAGAAAACTTTTAATGAGTGAGTGCATGGGCGGCAAAATCGCCGTCCTTGCATATAAAGGGAAATTGCAGTGCAAACCATGCACAGACAACAAAAAATGATGCTCCTACATGTGAGAGCATTTGTAAATGTATGTTTAAGCGGTAAAAAGACCCACTCTTGCATCTTTAAACAAAGTTCCTTTATGCTTGGGCAACATTTTTTGTCGCCCTTGCATGTGAAGAGAGTTGACTTTCATGACAAAGTTAAAATGTGTATGGGTAGCAAAAAATGTTGCCCTTACACGTTAGCCACGATAAAAGGGAAATAGCATGGGTGGTGATTTTCACCACTCATGCATACATTTAAAATGTCATATGCATCGACAGTGAAAATCACCGCCCATACATATGGGAGCCATTTGGAGATTGTGTATGGGCGGCAAAAAATTGTTACCCTTACACTTAGGGGAAAACACGGAGATGCGAAGACAAAAACGAAAATGTTTAAACTCTAACACATAAAAGAAAATAGAAAGCATGGCAAAATCACTGATGACACAGATGGACAAAATGATCATAAAGATCTCAAACTGAAATAAAAATAAAAACTAAAACCTAAAGACGACATGACTGGAACGAAAAATAAAAAATAAAAAGAAACGCCCATTGAAAACACGTATAAACTGATCATACAAACCCTAACGTATGAGACAGAGAACAAAATGAGGAAACAAAAAAATTGATATAAGAGTCAAAAAAAATAATCAAAAACCCTAATCAAAGGCGCTTAAAATCTGGCTGTACACATCCAAGCTTTTCGAATAGGAGTTTACAGATGTTTAGATGAGTCTCAAGGACAAAAAGATAAGATACAATGAGAAATAAAAGGATTTAAAGCATATAAACAACTCACGAGACACTCACACAAAGTGTATTAAATGCACTAAAAGTAAACTCGAGATGCATGGGTAGCAATTTTTGCTGCCCCTACACTTAAAGTTAAAACCAACACCAGACATGCAATAGCAGTAAAAAATGCCGCTCTTGCATGTAAAACTCAAAAATGCAAAATGCAATGGCAGTGAATTTCACTGCCCTTGCATGCAAAACAAAAATTTCTCTAACTCCTTAAAACTGTTAAACTCATTAGTTTAACAAATTTGCTCAATAATTTAATTTTTGCAAACTTCAAAGAACCAAGTTGAGGAGATACTCAAATAGATTCTCAGGAGTTAGAAGACCACGTATGAGGGCAAAGATTCACCTTGAAATATGTGCTTAGAGTTGTAGGCTACGAAACAGACAAGTTTCGTAGGGGTCATCCTACAAAATCGAACTTGAGAATAACATGATACAATCCTGAAATCATATAGACTACTGTTCCATTGTACCAACAACATGCCAGAATATGAGGCATTGGTAATTGGTCTCAAAATGGCTATAGAATAGAAATTCTGAGAGCTTCATGTGTACAGAGATTCACAACTTGTCATCAATCAGGCAAATGATGAGTATCAAACCAAGGATGAGAAGTTAATACCTTACAAGCGTATGGTAGATGACTTTAAATAATATTTTGTTGTAATTTCCTTTGAAAAAAATACCAAGACTAGAGAACAAAGTTACCGATGCCATGGCAACTATTGCATTATGATGAGGTATAAACAACCTCATTTCTTTAATGAAACAAATAACCCTTTTTGCATTGCCCAATCCCCTAACCTTGCCAATTTGTTTGTTTTTATAAGCAATATTTATCTATTTTTAATAGAATGTTGTACAAATCGTTATTTCCTAAATTGATTGAAATTAGCTTTTAAATGTTGATATAATGGTATGTACAGTTGGGTAATTGTGTAGGATTAATGCATGGCCTACAAGAGAAGCGGACTTCATGCAGCTGAGGTCAAGTGCACCAGAAGTTGAGGGCGCTAGAAATTTTAGGTGTGCATTGATTACAGACTTTTCTTTAGTTCTGTTATTCCTGTTGGTTATCCAAGACATTATGGCTCCACTTAGAGCCTTTTATATGTTTTAAAAGACATCAATAGTTATTCTATTTTTTAGTTGTAATACTTTTTAAAAATGGCATTTTACCGCCATCTAAAATTTAGGAGTTTGAATGTAGTTTAATTTTTAGTTGGTTGCTCAAAACTTGGATATATATATATATATATATATCATACTATGGATGGATGAAAATCAATCTCTTAGTTTTTGAAAATAATTAGAGCTATGTACTGCAATTTCTCCATGAATGCAAATAATGTTGTTCTGAGTAATTTCTTTTGAGATATAAAGATCTGAATAGAGTTACTAAGTTGCTATGGAAATGATTGAATGTGACCTAAGTTAAAGATGGATTTCTCCCATAAGTTGGCCACTCACAGGATTGTAGAGCAGATAAATATTTATATTTCTATTTCTATGGATGTTTAGTTTCAGCTAAATCTATCTTATGTTTAGTTTCTATTGTGAACTTGCAGGGTGTGTTGTTTAAGGCGATAGTTTTAGAACTCTATGTGTTTAAATATTTCTAGAGCATCTTCTTTAGCTTACACTGTTATTTTATGATAGTCAAAAGTTAGAATGTTTTGTGCAGTATAGAATTTGTCACTGTTCAAGATCAGAGTAAAGTTACATTTTTGCATTTCTAGTATAGAGTCTATATGCTTTCTAATATAGAGTTTATATGTGTTTTTAGTGTAGGGTTCAAATGCTTTCTATAGTAGGATATAACTTCTTTTTAGTTTCATATGCTATTTAAATCTTTTAAAGGAACTAGAAAATTATTTCTTAATGAGATATCCAAACTCCATACTGCATACAGCCTCAGACACTACCCCGGTTGATAAACTGATATTTTTCAACTAAAGTGTTAGGACCTCGCGAGAACCTGTCACATCACTCTTGATATACTTGAAAATCAGTCACATTATGAGTTCTTGGTAGAGCCAATGTCTAATCTAGCTTACGATGTCCCCAAAACAAGAATCATATGCCACATAGTGGGATCTGATTCCCCCTTGTACAGAAATATCATACATATTTGAAAGAGAATACCCTGCCACCCGGTCTATCCAATAATCAATGAAGAACCTTCATCCGTCAAGCCTCTCACTACACCATAATTGTCGATACCCTATATCGTCGAGGTCTTGATGGTACTCTCCTTAGGTGTCTTGAAAGTGAGGAATATCAAACTGCCTTGAAGGAAGTTCATGAAGGCATTTGTGGAACCCACTCTAGTGGTCCTACTTTGGCTAAGAAGCTTATGCGTATGGGATATTATTGGCCAACCATGGAAACAGACTCCTATCATTTTGTGAAAAGGTGCAAAAAAAGTCAAATTCATGGGAACCTAATACATGCACCGGCGCAAGAGTTGTAGCCTTCAATGACTCCTTCACCTTTTTGTCAGTGGGGACTCGAGATTGTGGGTAAGATCCATCCCTCATCATCCAACGGCCATAAATTCATAATCACTGCCACTAAGTACTTTACAAAGTGGATCGAAGCTATACCCTTAACCAATGTTATAGGCAAGTAAATTGCCTCATTCATCCTGAACTACATCATATGTCATTATGGCATTCCATTATCCATTATCATTGATAATGGAAGACCTTTTCAAAACTAGGATGTCAAAGAGCTATGTGACAAATTCCACATCCAACACCATTTTTTCACTCCATACTACCCCCAAGGAAATGGTCAGGGGAGGTGTCTAATAAAACCATCTTGAAAATCTTGAAGAAGATTGTCAATGATGTTGACCATGATTGGTACATCCAATTAAATCCTGCTTTGTGGGCCTATCATACAAGTATCTGCACACCCACAGGTGCAACACCCTATGCCCTAGTCTATGGTTCTGAAGCAATCTTACCCATAGAGGTCGAGTTACCATCCTTGTGAGTATCGTTAAAAGGTCTAATAACTGACGAAGAATATTGGGTTTCCAAACTTCAGGAGTTAGAGCTATTGGAGGAAAGAAGACTAAATACCTTTAATCATCTCAAAGCATATCAACAAAGGATGTCGAGAAGCTACAACCATAGAGTAAAACCCAAAGTTTTTCAAGTTAGTGACATAGTTCTCAAGTAAAATCCCAGAAATCAACAGGACATGGATAAGAAAGGCAAATTTGAACTCAACTGGCTTGGTCCTTATGTAATTATTGCTACCTATGGATCAGGAGCCTATCAATTAGCAACATCAGAAGGTGAGTTGTTTGATGATCCCATCAATAGTATGCATCTTCGCAAGTTTTATACCTAAAAACCCCAATGCAAGGGAATAATTAAAAAAAAGTGTGCAATAAAAGTAAGTAGTGAAAACTTGGAAATATGCACCATTTGTGATAAACCGCTTCCTCCATCTTGTAGGATTTCGATCTTCATCCATCTTTTCTTCTACATCTACCAAAAACCCATGCCGATACTTATCATGGCTTGTTGTTCGCTCGCCCTTATCGCATTATCACATCAGGGTATCCATATAGTCCTTCATCCATCTTGTCATCTATCATGACCCCGTCATTAGTATCATTGTCAAACTATGTCGCCTCTGAGCTATCGCGTAGGCAAGACCATCATTGATGAGCCCCCAAGGCTTCCTATCCATCCATACCTCTCATCTTATCAGGGTAATTACATTCCATCTATTCATCCATCACTAGTGTCAGTCTCCATAGTCGAACTACATTGCCTCTACATCGTAACATAGGCAAGGCCATCATCGATGAGCCCCCGAGGCACTAGGTTAGTCCATTAGGACTCGTCACATCGAGTTTACCATCCATACAGTCCATATGTTTCATCCATAATAACTAGATCCTTTACTTGAGTGGGGGTAAAATCCTCAACCTAGTTATAGAATCAGATTATTGAATGTCACAATCTCTGAGGATAACAATCAGGATCACGATATTATCTCCAAACAACATGCAACACTACAAATAAACCTTTTTTTCAACAAAAAACTTGAGTACACAAGACATTAACCTATATCAAACAAGCAATATGCCTAAACTATCAAGATCATTTTATCTATTATAGCAAGAAAACATATCTATGGCAAGAAGATTTGATGGTTGTTATAAGTTTAAGTCTTAGGTCTTGATTTTTCGTTATCATGTTTACTATGCTACTCAAGGATGTCCAAGACTAGAGAAGCTATGATGAGACATGATTATTTTCATTTGGTTGTTGTTTGTGGATTAATCTTTAATAATGTGACGACTTGTCTAACGACATGATCGGCAAAAGATCATTGAGGACGTTATGAGTCCAAGCATGAAAGAGTGCGATCCTCGTTTGTTGATACATGCAAGCAATATCAGGTCATCTAGGTTCAATTTTACCTAGATGCTTATATTAACTTGCTAAATCAAAATCCATGTAAGAGATACTCAGGTCATCATGGTTTAATTATACCTAGATGCTTGTATTTCCTTACAACATTTTAAAAACTCAATGATGAAAAAAGTACTTCAAATATTTGTATACAAGATGACTAAATCCCATTTGTGCATGTTAGGTTTGTATTTCATTTTATTTATAAGCATTTCATACTTATCATTTTCCAAGTGGATTAAGATCCAAATCATTTATTTCATTCATCCAAATTATTCTTCTAAGTTACTTACCATATCCAAATCATTAGTCCAATTCTTCTAAGTGTTCTTTCATTTATGATTGAGTATACTTGGCATAACAAAAACAAATCATTATCATTATGCATAACATAGGCATGTCTGTCATAGGTTCATATCATTTCAAGTGCATTAGTTACTTTAAACATTTAGGTCATTTATATAGTGATATTGTGTATCCATATAGGTCTCATACATAACATTTATCATAAAAAAAAAATCAAAAACATAGATATCATTTGTCATAGCATTTGCATATTAGATCATCATACATAGAAAAGTAAACACCATGTATTGCATTTAAGAATCATCAACATACGCATTAGGTCATCATAAAACTATAAGCATATAGAATCATTCAACATAACATTATACATAGATATAAGTCATCATGTAAAATCATAAAAACATCATATCATAAGTGTCATATGCATCATAGAATCAACATGTTGGAAGCATCACATAAGAGCATAATCATAACATCCATCATATAGATAACATCCATCCATAAGTAAATGCATGTAGTCCATCAAACTCATATAGATCATCAGCAAAATAATAATAATGTCCAAGTATACAATGATATCATAAATGTGTATCTCGAGCTGTCAAAAAATAGTGTGTATACAAAAATGATGTAAACATGATACATGTCTCCAAAATGCCTAAGAGGAACTGCCTTTGGAAGGTGCTGGCTGCTGAGGCTGAGGACCTATCAAACTTGTCCCTGGTAGCCCATGAGGAGGTGGCAGCCCCATAACTTCTCCACTCTTAAACAGTGTCCACCTAGATCTATTATGTGAGCTCGAATGGAAGCTACCCACTCTCTGCTCCAAGGGCACTATCTACTCATATAGAGATGTCTAGTAAAAAAATCTCTTGCCCAACTCGAACCATCTCTGTAATAGTCTGCCTAGTGGGACCATGTGCTGTATTCTGTTGTACCTATTGCAGTAAGGTCTCTGCCCTAGTGTATCTCTGTATGGTGGTATCTTGCTCTAGTATCACAATCCTCACATCCCCCTACAGCTGGGTAATTTACTAGTGCATCTGTCCAACCTGCCCCTATAACTAAGCCACCTGGGCTCGCAATGACACCATCGTCCAATCATCCTGCACCTGTGGCTAAGCTTGTACCTATGCATGCACCTGTGGCTAAGCTTGTACCTGTGCCTACACCTTAGGCTATGCCTGTACCTATGGCACCCCTCCACCCTCTATCTAACTCTCCTCTGCCCTCCATCATCCCCTCTATCATCCCCATCATCTCCATCATCACCTCTACCTTCGCCACCTCCACCACCCCTACCACCATCATCCCCTCCACCTCAGCCACCTCTCCCACCTCACCATTATCTCCTCCTCTATCGTGGAACGTCATCGTCCTCCTCATCTCCATCCTCCAATCTAGGTGCTCGCTCCCCAGGTCTAAAGTATCTCAGAACAGGATGAGCTGTGAAGTGTGCCATATAGTTAGTTGTCATCCCTGCTGTTAGCACTAATTTTGGTCTAGATCTGAGCACAGGATGTTGGAGGGTTTTTTCCTTTTTGGGCCCTAAGTTTCCTTGTTCATCGCTGTGATTTTCTCTATCGGCGAAACTTCTTTTTGGGTACTCAGATTTTGCTTGAACCATCGTTTTTAACCATCGCGTTGAACCATTTTGGTTCAAGGTTCAACGGTTCAAAGCCTTATGATTTTGGTCTTATCGGCATAATGATTGTCATCGGCGAGGGTTTTTTCTGGTTCCCTGACGGGTTTGTTCTTACCGATGGTGCCATCAATGTGTTTTATGCTATCGGCGAAGCAGTTTCTTGTTCGGCCAACAGTGGATGTTTGGCTAATGCAATGTCATCGGCGTGGGTCTCGCCGACGAGGATAATTTGTGTGTTCATCGCCAAGCTTTGGCATATCGGCAGCAGTCTTTTGTGGTTTGCCGATGGAAGGAGGTCACCCCGATGGGGAATGCCATCGGAGTGAGGTTTTGTATCGGGCTAGCCGTTGGAGGGTCCGCCGATGGGGTAGTGTCAGGCCGATGAGGATTTGGAGTGGTCATCGGCGTGTGTTTGGCTATTGGCGAAGCGAATTTTTGGGCTGCCGATGTAAGGTGTTTGGCCGATGAGGGATGTTCAAGGTGGTCGTCGGCAGGGCTTGTGCTATCGGTCAGGGATTTTCTTGTTGCTCCGAGGGAGGATGGTCTCGCCAAAGACCTAAGATGTGGTATGCCATCGGAGTGAGATTGAGTATCGGCATAGGCATTTTGAGGTTAGCCGATGGCTTTGGTCATACCGACGGAGATGGGAGGCCGATGTCTATCAGTGTAACTAGTGAGATCGGCTGGGGAGATTTTGGTTGCTCCGACGGTGTAAGTCACACCAACAGGGTAGTTTGGAGTAGCGATCGGAGAGACTCATGCTATCGGTGGAAATTAAGAAGGTTGGCCCGATGGTGCATCTCTGGCCGATGGGGAATTGTGGTGTAGCGGTCGGTGAGACAACGGAGGTCGGCAGGAGGTTTTTGAGGCGAGCCGATAGACTATGTCTGGCCGACAGGGGCTTGTGGAGGTGCGATCGGAGTAACTAGTGAGGTCAGCAGGAGAATTTGGGAGTTGGCCGATGGCTTGTGTCACGGCGATGGGCTCTTGGGCGAAGGCTTGTGTGTCAAGCGCGGCAAAAGCGCTCGACACTTAGTATGCATGCGGCCCTGTTTTTAAACTAATAAAGTGATCTCTTCACCATGCATGTGGGATTATTCCCCTATGTATTTTCAACCTGCGAAGAAGCGCATTTTGGCGGGAATTTCTTTTTTGACTGTTGCGATGGTTTTCAAGCGGCCGCGGGTGGTTGAGCCATCAATGGCGACAGTGCAGGGGTATGGGCGACGGGACAAGCGATCAAGTTGCCCCATTGTGGATGAAAACTCCTGGATGGTGGCACAAGGCTCGAGGCCACCCCTGTCAACTCTCTTGCCTACTGCGTTGATGACTTATGGGTGCCATTTCTCATGGGCTGTATCTGGTGGTTTTTTGTAATAGTCATGTAATTAATTGCTGTGAGGTACACTTTCTGGCCAATATAGGCAGACTGTGTTACCATTGTTTGGTTGTTGAAAGTTGAATATTTGGCTCTGTAACACAATGTAGTTCATTTTGGCTGCTCTATCCATAAAAACCTGTGAGTTTATGTATCTCTTGTTGTATGTTTTTGCATGAATCCACTGATTTCATGGTTAATTTTATATGAGAAATGCTATGTTAGCATGTGTTTTGTTAATTCTGTCTCCAGTATTGCATGTATCTTTCTTCTGAGTCTGGATATTTAAGCAATGTTTGAGACTCTAAAACATAGAATTCCTGTGTTGAATGTCTGATCTCTTAACTTCTGCTCAAGGGGTAGATTAAATTGTTCTCAGATTGAACATTAGGAAGGGTATACTGCAGTAGGGATGCCATAAGTATAGATAGCTTAACACTCTGTGTTGGGAGATATCTGTAAGGCAGGTATCATATGTATCCCCCTGAAATCCAGTTTTAGTTGTTCATGCATATCATTCACAGGTGTATGTCTACTGACTCCAGGCCCTGGATAGGCACCAATCTTGCTTTGTGTTTGTGTTACAACCATGCCCAGCTTTGCATCCAAACTTAAAATCAAAATCAAAATCTAAAACAATCATTAGGACATTAGAATTAGTTTTAGGATCCTCAGTCCTCTGTCTACAACTGCAAATAGGCCCAAAGCTAGCCCCTTTGCTCTTATCTTTCAGTTTTGGTCTACTTACAGGAGGACTTATCTGCTTTCTGTCAGCATCCCAGCCTTTGTATGCATATCCTCATGGATGTTGAGTAGGGAATACCCCCCTAGGTTTTGCAGAGCCTGAAGAAGAAGAGGAGATAAAATATAGAGTCTATCTCCTATACTGTTGGCCCCTGGCCCAGAGATCCTGTTGATTATTGATGGCTACCTTGTAGGGAAATCTGGGAATAAGCATCCAGTCTGGGAAAAAACCAACAGAAATTGGCGACTCTACTGGGGATGGTGATTTGAAAATTGTTATTTTTTTCCTCCCTAGTGAAATATCTGTGTGCCCATCCGAGTCACCAACAGAAATTGGCGACTCTGCTGGGGAGTTTGTGAAAGAGCCCTGATTTTCAAAAGAAAACAGTTCCTAGTAATAGGTGGCGACTCTGAAGTAATCTCCCAACCGGTCAAAGTAAAATTTATATGCAGGGGAGAAGATCCCAACAAAATCCTTTATTTGAAGAGTTACCAGTAACAAGAAGAAAGATGTACAAAAGAAAGGGAGCTATCTCAGTCAGTCATGAGGGTTCCCCCAGAAAAAATGATGATATGCAAGATAACCCTAGGCCATCAGGACAGCATGTGCCTTACTTTTCAAATGCAGAAGCTGATATTCAGGGTGCATATGAGAGGCAATAGGGTGGTAGCGTGAGAATGAGGTCAGAGGTGTTCCAAGAATGCCCATTTCTAGACCCTAGTGAAAGGTTTGAAGAGGCAGAGTCTCTGAGGGATGATGAAGATGAAGATCAGAATATGGTAAAACCATCCTCCTCTAGGCCTAGCGAGGAAGAACTAGCTAATGAAATTAGGAGTTTAAGGGTCGAGTTCGAATATCAGCAGGCAATAACAATCAGAGATGACCTGAGGAAGAAAATGCAAGCTTTAAGGGCTGCCCAAAATAATTCAATTCCTACCCTTGAGAATGCAAATGTGTAGAGACATCAACAGAGAAATGAAGTGCAACATCAACATAATGATGAGAGACAAAATGTGAATGATACTAGGATACCACTGAACAATGTAAGAAACTAGAATGCAAACAGAAATATTAATATTAATCAGTTTGACAAACAGCCCATGCAGTTAGATAGATTCAGACAGCTGGTATTTGATGGTATTCCTGGGTATCCTAACCCCATTGACAAGCATCTAAGGCTGCAGGTGCCTAAATTTTCAGGAAACAACACTGTGTCAGGAGAAGATCATCTAAAAGCCTTTCAAAATGTCATGGATAACTTTGAGGTTGAACATGAGGATGTTTTCATGAAGTCATTCATGCAATCTTTAGTAGATGAGGCAAGGGAATGGTATAAAAATCTGCCTGACTAGAGTATTTCATCATGGGATGATTTTAAAAGGATGTTCAAGGAACAGTATGGTGACAAAACTGACCCTAGCTTTTTTGTAAATGAGTTTACTAGTATCACTAAAGGGTCAAATGAGCAGGTTGTAGATTTTAATGCAAGATCTACTAAAGTGTTAAACAAATTGCCACATCACATGAGGCCAAATGAACCTATGTGCATAATATTGTATATCAACGCCTTTGATGCAAAAACTGCATATGGATTAAGAGATAAAAGTCTTGCTACTATCAGGGATGCTTTCAAAATTGCAGTAAATATTGAGAACAACAGGAAAGCATCAGGCAAGACTAACAGAAGGGATGATGTGAAAATTCTGCAGAATCCAAACAAGCCTCAGAACACTCAAGGTAATACATCTGCCCCTGAAGATAAGATAGACAAATTGGCAAATGTTGTTAAGGACCTAAGCTACAGACTAGCTAGAAGTGAAAAAGGGATAGGTCTTGATAGGCAAGTCTATCAAAGGCAGGAAAAGAGGCCATCATTGCATGATATGCCTTATAATACCAATTAGCATAATGGTAAGCCTATATTCCCACATAACAACACAAATCAGAGGACTCAACATGTCAAAGAAACTCCTGATCCTCTAAAGAAAGCTGTAAATATTGTTGATGAAACTCCATGGTGTATAATTTGTCAGATGCCACATTCACAGTCACAGTGTATGATTGCTCAGTCCTTGTGTGATAATACTACATCTTGTAATGAATGCAATGAGCCACATTATGTGCAAGATGATGATGTTAATATGATGTCCACAAACAATGGATACCCCATTTATGATGTTGATGAGAGCACAGATGATGGAATTCGGGCCTGTCAACAGGACTTTTATGATGAAGATAATGAAGAGAGCTATGTGTATGCTCAGAGCTCGCATAATTTTCTGAGTAACTTACAACGACCTTCTGATGAGGAAATTAGGGCCTTCACAGCTGCAGCAGTTGCTCAAGTCAAGAGCAACTACAATCTCAGAGGTAAAAATCAAGTAAGTAGCCCACATCAGCCAGAAGGTATTTTTGCAGGTCAGCCAGTGCATGGTCATAAGGGGATTGAATCACAAAAAAGGCAGTGGGGTAATAATAAACAGAATTTTAGACATAGAACAGGTCATGAATCCCAAGGACCAGAAAATAGAATCCCTCAGGCTGAAGATCAAAGCAGAGGTTCCCAAGACAAGAATGATGATAAGGGAACTATGAAAGTAAAAGCTAAATCAGCTCAGGATAAAAACAAGATTGTGGAGCAAGCTACAACTGTTATACAAAATTATGCTCCATTTGATATAGCTCAAGTCCTCTCCCAGGTAAAAGTCTTTGTTCCACTTATGGAACTGATGAAGGTTGAAGAGATCAAGAATAGGACAATATCCCTAATTTCAGGGGTGCCTCTTCAAGCTAAACAAAATGTTCAGACCCAGGGTGAGAAACATGTCATGTATAATGAAGAAGATGAGGCTCCTGAAGTCTATTTAGGAGTGACTATGACAAAGTGTCCTTCACAAGTGGAACCATTTTATGTATCCCTAGTTATAAATGGAAAAATAATCAGAAATTGTATGCTTGATTCTGGAGCATCTACAAATGTCATGCCTTTGGCCATCATGCAACAAGCTGGATTGAAAATTGCAAGGCATGTGGAAAATGTTATGCTATGGATGCCAGGGAGGTACCAGTTATTGGAATCATGAAGGATGTAGATTTCAAACTGGCAGCATTTCCTAAGAAAAGATATAAAATGAATATAACAGTGGTTGACATCAAGCCACAGTATGGTATGTTGCTGTCAAGAAGATGGGCTG
Organism: Cunninghamia lanceolata; assembly: GCA_027924645.1. Classification (NCBI taxonomy): domain Eukaryota; kingdom Viridiplantae; phylum Streptophyta; class Pinopsida; order Cupressales; family Cupressaceae; genus Cunninghamia; species Cunninghamia lanceolata. The sequence continues at coordinate 461,167 of BSBN01000397.1, forward strand.
CACTAATTGGTGGAAGTATGCAGCTGGACCTATCATATGCCATGATTCCAATGAATGGCAGGGATGTTAAGCTAATCAGAGAACAGAGATCATCAGAGACAGTGGAAGACCAAGAAGCAGAGGAACATATATGCTTTGTAAACACTGACTGTGATAACTTCAAGGTTGTCTCAGATGATAGAGAAGATAAAGAGAAAAATGTCTGCAGTGAAGAGTTGGACCAGCAGGGTCTGTGGACCATGTATTTTGATGGAGCTTGTGCAAAAGAAGGCTCTGGAGCTGGAGTTGTTTTCCTGTCTCCAACTGGTAAGCTCCTCAAATTTTCTTTCTTGCTGAGGTTTGTTTGCACAAACAATATTGCAGAATATGAGGCTTTAATCTTAGGCCTAAATATAGCTCTCAAACATGGAATCAAAATGCTAAGAGTATTTGGGGATTCTGAGCTGATTGTATCCCAAATTAGAGATAGGTATGCTTCAAAAAACAAAAGATTGAAACAATACAAGCATGTTGTTTGGGATACCATTGAACTATTTGATGCATTTTCAATAGGCTGGGTAGAGAGATCAAAGAATGTTATGGCTGATTTCTTAGCTAATGTTGCAATAAGGCCAGATGACATCACTCTGTCAGATGTTACAAATGTAGAAGTTAAAATCAGGCCTGCAGTACCAGAAAATATATGCAGTTGGCAAGTGTTTAATGATGATAGGGATTTGTTAAAATTTTTGCACTGCATAGATGAATATGAGATTCAAGAAATTGATTTCCAAGCTTTTGTACAAACTATAGATGGAAAAGAAACTCTTGTGGGAAAAGAGATAATTCAATTGAAGACTAATAAAATCCCTAGAGGGTTAGTAGCTTTGGAAAGAGCTTTTGACAGTAGAGACAAATTGGTCACAAGGACATCTCCCACAAATAAGGAAGATTTAGAAGAGATAAATTTGGGGACATCTCAGGCCCCCAAGAAGGTATACATTGGTAAACAGCTCAAACCACACATCAGGAGTATGCTGATTGCATTACTGAAAAGGTATAAACATGTTTTTGCTTGGTCATATGAGGACCTAAAAGCCTATAGGGAAGATTTATTCCAGCATGAGATCCCATTGAAGCCTGGAGCTAAGCCATTTAGACAAAGGCAAAGACCTATTAATCCTACCTTAGCTCGAAAGATGCAGGAAGAACTCAAAAAGCTTAGGGAAGCTGGAATAATTGTGCCAATCAGACATTCAACTTGGGTGTCTAACCTTGTCCCAGTCAGAAAAAAGAACGGTGATATTAGGCTTTGTGTTGATTTCAGGAACTTGAATGTATCCTCTTTCAAGGATAACTATCCACTGCCTAATATGGAAGCTATGTTGCAGAGAGTGACAGGTTGTGAACTCTTATCCATGATGGATGGATTTTCAAGTTATAATCAGGTGAAGGTAAAGGAATCAGAACAGTATAAGACTGCCTTCACCACTCCATGGGGAACTTATGTATATGTTAGAATGCCATTCGGATTAACAAATACAGGTGCTACATTTCGAAGAGCAATGGATGTTGCTTTTGCAGGGTTGATTGATTCAATCCTGGCTGTATATCAGGATGACTTGACTACATATTCAAAGAAGGAAGAGCAGCATTGTTTGCATCTAGAGCAGATTTTCATAAGAGCACTAGAGTGTGGTATTTCTTTAAATCCAAAGAAGTGTGCTTTTGGGGTAGTTGAAGGAAAACTCCTAGGGCACATTGTTTCCAAGGATGGAGTTAGGATAGATCCAGAGAGAGTGGCTGCTATTGACAGAATTCAAATGCCAAAAACTGTAAAAGGAGTTCAGTCCTTCTTTGGATAGATAAATTTTGTTAGGAGATTTGTTCCCAACTTTGCAGAAACCACAAGGAACATTTCCAGGATGATGAAGAAGGATGCAACTGTCAACTGGGAAAGTGAAGCAATAGAATCATTTCAGAGTATCAAAGAGGCAATCAAGATGGCCCCTGTTCTTAAATCTCCTAATTTTTCTAGGCCATTCCAAGTATTTTCATTTGCTTCCTTTCACACTGTTGCTGCATGTTTGCTACAGAAAAATGAAGATGGTTTTGAACAGCCCATAGCTTTCTTCAGTATGTCCTTGCAGGCTTCTGAGTTGAAGTATGATATTATGGAAAAACAGGCATATGCACTAGTCAGAGCCATCAAAAATTTTAGACCATACCTGGTAGGATCACATGTAATTGCATATGTACCCCATGCAGTAGTCAAAGACATATTCACTCAACAGGAGGTGACCGGAAGAAGGTGCAGATGGATAAACAAATTGCAGGAGTTCAACATAGAGATACAAATTACCAAGTTGGTAAGAGGACAAGGATTAGCCAAGATGATGGCATAGTCAAACTTGGAAGCATGCCAAGTTAATGCAGTCCAAAATGAGAGTGTAAATGTATCAAGATCTGAATGGTACAAGGATATTATCTACTACTTGCAAAATTTGAATTGTCCTTCCCATTTCAGTGACAGTCAAAAGAGGACTTTAAAGTTACATGTAATCAGGTATGTTATTGTTCAAGGTGAGCTATACTGGAAAAACCTTGATGGTGTGCTGCTGAGATGTGTGGATGAAGATGTGGCTAACAATGTTTTGATTGACATGCATAAGGGATTGTGTGGTGGACATTATACTGCTCAAACAACAGCTCATAAGACTCTCAGAGCAGGATATTGGTGGCCCACTCTCTTTTCAGATGCACAAAGGTTAGTGAGGAAGTGTGACCCTTGCCAAAGATTCTCAGGAAAATTGAGATATGATGGTGCTTTACCCCTCAGAACTGTAACTGTGGATGCTCCATTTCAGCAATGGGGAATTGACTTCATAGGGGAAATTGCAGACAAGTCAAGTGGGGGACATAGTTGGATTTTGGTGGCAACTGATTACTTTACCAAATGGATTGAGGCCATTCCAGCTAAGAGAGCTACAAGTAAGGTGGTGATGGATTTCATACTGGAAAATGTTATCATCAGGTTTGGAGTACCATTCAAGATAGTCACTGATAATGCTATGTGTTTCAGATCAGGTGAATTTGTTGATTTTTGCAACAAATATGGGATCAATCTATCATATGCATCACCATACCACCCACAAGGAGATGGTCAAGCAGAATCAAGCAATAAAAGCATCATGAAAATTATCAAGAGGATACTGGACAAGAACAAGAGAGCTTGGGACTCAAAATTAAAGTTAGCAATATGGGCTGACAGAATGACAGTAAAAAAGGCTATTGGAATGTCACCCTTTGAGCTAGTATATGGTGCATCAGCCAGGTTGCCCATAAACAATCTCCTACCAGTTTACAGATTCATCCAAGAAAATGATGAGGAGATTGAAGACTCCATGAAAGAAAGAGTGAACCAGCTAGTTGCACTGGATGAAAACAGAAGCAAAGCACACCAGATCAACCTCAAGAGACAACAAGATGTGAAATATCAGTTTGACAGGAGAGCTACAAAAAGGAAGTTTCAAGTCAATGATTTGGTGCTCATCTGGAATGCAAAAGATCAGGACAAGGGTAAACATGGTAAATTTGAACCCTTATGGATGGGCCCATATCAGATTTGCAGCATTCATGGGGAGGACTCTTATTTCCTCTAGGCCCTAGATGGTGAATTTCTGGAATTGCCTGTGCATGGCCAATTCCTTAGGTTCTATTTTGCATAGATGACTTGTCGCTGTGCACATTTGTAAAAATATGTATATAGTGTAAATGTTCTGCACAGTTCGTGCTTTTTTGGCTTTTTTGCCTGGTCTGCCCGGAGATCTGGTTCTCGCTGCAGGTTTTTCACCTGCACGTCCCCATTCGGAGCCAGTGTTAGCACTAATTTTGGTCTGGATCTGAGCGCAGGATGTTGGAGGGTTTTTTCCTTTTTGGGCCCTAAGTTTCCTTATTCATCGTTGTGATTTTCTCTATCGGCAAAACTTCTTTTTGGGTACTCGGATTTTGCTTGAACCATCGTTTTGAACCATCGCATTGAACCCTTTTGGTTCAAGGTTCAACGGTTCAAAGCCTTATGATTTTGGTCTTATCGGCGTAATGATTGTCATCGGCGAGGGTTTTTTTTGGTTCCCCGATGGGTTTGTTCTTACCGATGGTGCCATCGGTGTGTTTTATGCTATTGGCGAAGCAGTTTCTTGTTCGGCCGACAGTGGATGTTTGGCCGATGCGATGTCATCGGCGTGGGTCTCACCAACGAGGATAATTTGTGTGTTCATCGCCAAGCTTTGGCATATCGGCAACAGTCTTTTATGGTTTGCTGATGGAAGGAGGTCACCCCGATGGGGAATGCCATCAGAGTGAGGTTTTGCATCGGGCTAGCCGTTGGAGGGTCCGCCAATGGGGTAGTGTCAGGCCGATGAGGATTTGGAGTGGTCATCGGCGTGTGTTTGGCTATCGGCGAAGCGAATTTTTGGGCTACCGATGTAAGGTGTCTGGCCGATGAGGGATGTTCAAGGTGGTTGTCGGCAGGGCTTGTGCTATCGGTCAGGGATTTTCTTGTTGCTCTGAGGGAGGATGGTCTCGCCGAAGACCTAAGATGTGGTATGCCATCGGAGTGAGATTGAGTATCGGCATAGGCATTTTGAGGTTAGCCGATGGCTTTGGTCATACCGACGGAGATGGGAGGCCGATGTCTATCGGCGTAACTAGTAAGATCGGCTGGGGAGATTTTGGTTGCTCCGACGGTGTAAGTCACACCGACAGGGTAGTTTGGAGTAGCGATCAGAGAGACTCATGCTATCGGTGGAAGTTTAGAAGGTTGGCCTGATGGTGCATCTCTGGCCGATGGGGAATTGTGGTGTAGCGGTCGGTGAGACAACGGAGGTTGGCAGGAGGTTTTTGAGGCGAGCCGATAGACTATGTCTGGCCGACAGGGGCTTGTGGAGGTGCGATCGGAGTAACTAGTGAGGTCGGCAGGAGAATTTGGGAGTTGGCCGATGGCTTGTGTCACGGCGATGGGCTCTTGGGTGAAGGCTTGTGTGTCGAGCGCAGCAAAAGTGCTCGACACTTAGTATGCATGCGGCCCTGTTTTTAAACTAATAAAGTGATCTCTTCACCGTGCATGTGGGATTATTCCCCTGTGTATTTTCAACCTGCGAAGAAGCGCATTTTCACAGGAATTTCTTTTTTGACTGCTGCGACGGTTTTCAAGCGGCCGCGGGTGGTTGAGCCATCAATGGCGACAGTGCAGGGGTATGGGCGACGAGACAAGCGATCAAGTTGCCCCATTGTGGATGAAAACTCCCGGATGGTGGCACAGGGCTCGAGGCCACCCCTGTCAACTCTCCTGCCTACTACGTTGATGACTTATGGGCGCCATTTCTCATGGGCTGTATCTGGCAGTTTTTTGTAATAGTCATGTAATTAATTGCTGTGAGGTACACTTTCTGGCCAATATAAGCAGACTGTGTTACCATTGTTTGGTTGTTGAAAGTTGAATATTTGGCTCTGTAACACAATATAGTTCGTTTTGGCTGCTCTATCCATAAAAACCTGTGAGTTTATGTATCTCTTGTTGTATGTTTTTGCATGAATCCACTGATTTCATGGTTAATTTTATATGAGAAATGCTATGTTAGCATGTGTTTTGTTAATTCTGTCTCCAGTATTACATGTATCTTTCTTCTGAGTCTAGATATTTAAGCAATGTTTGAGACTCTAGAACATAGAATTCCTATGTTGAATGTCTGATCTCTTAACTTCTGCTCAAGGGGTAGATTAAATTGTTCTCAGATTAAACATTGGGAAGGGTATACTGCAGTAGGGATGCCATAAGTATAGATAGCTTAACACTCTGTGTTGGGAGATATCTGTAAGGCATGTATCATATGTATCCCCCTGAAATCCAATTTTAGTTGTTCATGCATATCATTCACAGGTGTATGTCTACTGACTCCAAGCCCTGGATAGGCACCAATCTTGCTTTGTGTTTGTGTTACAACCATGCCCAGCTTTGCATCCAAACTTAAAATCAAAATCTAAATCTAAAACAATCATTAGGACATTAGAATTAGTTTTAGGATCCTCAGTCCTCTGTCTACAACTGCAAATAGGCCCAAAGCTAGCCCCTTTGCTCTTATCTTTCAGTTTTGGTCTACTTACAGGAGGACTTATCTGCTTTCTGTCAGCATCCCAACCTTTGTATGCATATCCTCATGGATGTTGAGTAGGGAATACCCCCCTAGGTTTTGCAGAGCCTGAAGAAGAAGAGGAGATAAAATATAGAGTCTATCTCCTATACTGTTGGCCCCTGGCCCAGAGATCCTGTTGATCATTGATGGCTACCTTGTAGGTAAATCTGGGAATAAGCATCCAGTCTGGGAAAAAACCAACACCTGCATCCAGAATCTGTCTCTACAAATCCCACACCTAGTATGGAATCTATAGAAATTCAGTCCTCACCTGCTCATAAGATGCAATAGGACCCCACCATGGACACTCCTTGTGCATCTGAGCAAATATAGCAGTACCCTGGGGCATCCCCTAGACCCAGCCAAACTGTCAGAGCAAATGAGAAATGATATGTCACTCAAGGATATAGGGGGTCCTCCCTATCAACCATCGTGTTTGAAAATAATAAGATAACTCTGCAGCATCCTCATCCCATGCCTCGCAATCCAGGTATGGCCGCCACTCAACTGTGTACATATTATCTAATGCATGCCACCAATACTCAAGCTTTCCCAGCTTGGGCTGGGAAAGGGTCTCCTGAAACATGTATGAATAAGGTCTATCATAGCCTCTAACACCCATCCCTATTGGTCGTGTGATAGCTATGTGCAACCATGCCCAAATTTGTAATAAGGACACTCCAGCAAATAGACTCGCGACTCTGTCATATATGAACTGATGAAGATCATGGTATAAGTGCGCAAGTATGCAAACACCCCAGGCGAAGCGTGTCCCCTCAAATATCATCCTCTCTAAAGTCCTCCCCCATCCAACCGGAAATCCACATGATCTCTTGTCTGGGCAAACTACACCTCCAACCAAACCTACTAGTATGGCTGGCAGGGGCTCGTAATAGTCCACCATATCAGCCCAACTGATCCCCTTGAGGTCTACATCATCAAAAACTCATCTGCACTCTACCAATCCAGCTCCTGAGTGTGACTCATACTCCACTAACTCTCCCTGTATTAGAATCCACAGAATCTGATGCACATCCTCCAGGGTCACTGTAATCTCCCCAGTAGGCAAATGAAATGTGCCAGTCTTGCTATGAAATCTCTCCCCCAGTGCAGTCAACAGCCCCAGATTCACCCATATCTCGAGCATAAAACAAACATACCACAATCTGACTGATCCAACAACCAAGTGATCAGTCTCAGTCAAGTATGGTTATAGTAGTTGAGTAACAGGGAATCTCTCCCACAACATCAAAACATTATCTAGCTCCTCCTACAATCAAAATCACAAGCACGCTAACAAAACAACTAAGTTGCATATCTATCAACATCTATCAAACCAGTTACTTAGCTATCTTATCAATAACCTATCCTATCATCTCTTCCAAGATTCTATCAATCTCAAAGATGACCTATCAGTTAGCCAACATCGATCATGATGCCGACTTAATCAAATTAGTTAAGTAATTGACCACTTTTCTCAGATGTGCATCTTTGTTTATCAGAAGCACGGCTTTGGGGCACATGCACAAAATCCCCTTTCATTTGCACTAATTCAGGCAAATGCACGGAAATAGGTGTTGTGTGCGCATTTTTAAACCAAATGCGTGGCTTTGTATCAAATGCATTGAAACCCTAGGCAAATGCGCGGAAGAATTTGGATGCGTGGAATCCCTAATTAATTGAGCAAGACCTAGTTACATGTGCAAGACTACTTTTTAAATGTGCTAAAAAATCATCCATTTGTGTTGAACCCCTAATCGTATGCGCAACATTATCCTATATGTGATAGACTATTCTTTAAATGTGAAAATATCACATTTACGTTGATTCCCAGATCAGATGAGTGGAATCACGTTATATGTGTGGACTTATTTATCATATGCACGAAAATAGCAAAATGACGCATTCAAAAACATAAACTTTGACCCTAGATTTTGACCATAATAAATGCACTTCGACTGAAATTAAAAGCATGCATACCAAGGGTCCATATTCTGCTGGCCGCTTGAATCTCTAGATCCTCTCGAACCTATGGTTAGCTATCAGAATCTGCTGCATCTTCACTAACTGCTATGCACTAGGACTCCCTACAATCTCTCCTCAAAAGACAAGTGTGTAAATGCATATAAAGGGGACCTCGCATCCTTATTTATAGCCAATTGAACCCTAACTAGAGGTGTTTGACCTTGTGCGTGCATGCCATGTTTTTTATCCATTTTCATTCTCCACCACCCAAATTTTTTAACCTGTGGATCATGTCGTTAATTCTTCTTTTTCGTGACATCATTTGTTATCCTTTTACCAAAATCCAACCCGACCAATCTCCCGAGGGGGCATCCTACCATTACCAAACCTGTACCAGGGGCAAACTGGGGCATGTATCATACTCAGAAACTTTTTATTCTTTGAAACAACGTGATAAAACACATTGTCTCAAAGAGGGGCAAAATGTATACACCTAAAAATGGCTTGAGTTGAATTTTATTCCTATTCCTCTATCAATAAATAAATATACTAATTTATTTATTTGGTTCACATTCATCATATTCTTCTAGTAATTAATCATTCCTAAATTCCTCTAATGTCATATCTAATTAAATAATCCTAAATTATTTAATTAATCCCTCTAAGACAAAGTCCTATGTCTAACATTCATGTCACTCATCTATGTCATCTCTCACATCATTGGACACCTCGTCATGTTGCTCCAATAATTAAATATTATTAATATTTAATTAGTCATTTATCCTCTCAAACACGTGCCCTATTTCTTCTCAACCATCAAACATGGTCAAAGACACTTGTCTTCTAAATCCTATATTCTCTCTCACATTCCAACAACCAATGACTCCCTCATCCACGTTCTTCTCAAGGTATTCTACCTTATCTCATTGGTCTTTGTGAGCATCATGACATGTGGCTTATGGTTCCACATATTTCTCCACCTTGTAATCATAGTAGGAACATCTCCTACTTTTATCTCTCATCCCAACCAATTTGATCTTGACCATTCATGTGAAAAGACTTATTCCTCCACCGTGGATCTTTTGACACTTGGATTTGAGCCTTCTTGGCCTATAAAAGCAAGTTCCTCACCTTCATTTTGCATCACAAGAGATATAGTACTTACATGCTGCAAAAATTCCATCAAGCAATCAAGCGTGCCTTTGCCTCCCCCATTTGCATTTAATCTCATAATCTCCATAATTGCATATCATTTAGCTTCATTATCCTCATATCTCATCATATTAATATCATGGTAATATCAAAATCATTAACATTATGTTAGTTGCATTGTAGAAATCCTTCACATTGCATATTGATCCACTAAATCCATTCCTCTCTTTGTCATCTTGGAAAGCAAGGAAGTACATTTCTGAGAGCAATATCATCATCAACAAGATCATTGAGAAGATAGGAGACAATGGAACACCATGGATAAATTAGTTTGCAAGGTATAACTTCTGTTTTCTGTATTTTTATTAGTTTCATTGATGTATTGAATTTGAGTTATTCTAGAGTATTTGTGGCATCTTAGTAGGTTCTTACATTAGTTTCAAATTATTAATCACACCTTTGATTTTTCATATTCTCCTCTTTCATTGATTTGATGTCAACTGGAGTCATGATCGCCTTCTGTCTGAGTCGTGATCTTAGCTTGACAATTGTTTTTTGCCACGTATGTTATGCAAGAATTATGGAGTCATACATCAATGCTAATATCTCATTGTTTGGTATTCATCTTTTGCGCCTCAATTTTATGTTTTCACCTCTTGATCAAGAGATCCTTGGATTTAATATTTAGCTATTTAAAGTTATTACTTTATTAATTGATATTAATGTCATTATTAATTTGATGACTATTTATAACATTATTTTTACTCCCAAGCATAGGGGAGAATAAATTATTGTTTCTTTTATATTTCTCTCTCACCCAAATTTTTGAGTGGAGGGAATAGAACCTCCACCCACTACCTGACGCCTCCTATATTCTTGGAGGGACAGGAGGGAACAATCACTCCCTCAATCCCAATATATAGGCATGGGCGCAGTGTGGGAAGAACATTTGATTTTTAGTTCTTCAAACTGAGTCTTGATTGATAAGCATTGACATGTCTAAAAGTATAAGAGTTTTTACACTTTAGCTGGGCATTTTGAGGAGTAAAAAATAACAGGATAGAGGCATTGTTAATCTCTCATACCATGTGGGGTAATGTTGTAGGAACAAAGTTTAAATCTCGAGCCACTGCATTTGCATTCACAGGTTCTTTATTGAATTTCAATTAGTATAATGTATCTTTATTTCTTTTGAAGGATTCAACAATAGATAGTAAATGTATGGGTAGGAATGTTTATATTCAAATTATACGATCTTGATACTTGGTTGCATGTCCTCATTCCTAAGTAAATCCAAGTTGAAATCTTTTGTAATCTTAACACTATTATTCAAGGCCATCTGTGTCGATTGTTATCTCAAGTTGAGAGCCTTGCTCTCAAACTTGTTCTTATTAGAACTAGGCCAAACTTTTATTTCAAAGACTAGATATGTATTAAACATTAAAACCATACCTAACCGACCATGCATCACAGAAAGTGAACAAGAGATGTTTGTAGCAACAAATTGTACATATGTTCATTTCGGTGTTAAATAATCCTTTTCTTAAGCCATAGAGACCATGGAGAAATGGTTGAAACTCTCTTTGTCAACATCTTGTATTGAGATGAGATACAAGATCATTGTTCTTTTTGTATAAGACCGAACGATATGTAAATACTTTTGTGTTTAATAAAGGCTGAAAGGCCATTCATTTTCTTAAACCTATAAAGGTTAAATATTAAACATTTTGAGTGAGACCAACCATAGAATGTTCATTTGAGATAAATATATCTCTAGTAAATATAGGTCGAATGACCATTTTCCTTCTTAAACCTATAAAGGCTAACTATTGAACATTTTGAGCGAGACCGACCATGGAATGGTCGTTTAAGAAAAATGTATCTCTTTTAAACTAAGTCCGATAGCCTAATGCTATTGAATCCTCGGTTAAAGATTGAGATCCATGTCGTTTTATTGCCACCATATATATAATGTCATGGAGGTAACTAATCACTATAAGAGGTTGAGAGCCTAGTATTAGTGTAACTTTGGTCAATTAAGAGATATAGACTTAGCAGCCAATTTTATATGGCCATGAGAACAAATAATATACACTATATGTGTAGCAGAAATGAGAAGATATTTTGTGTCAAACCAATGTTACTTCAGTCTATAATAAGTTGTGACTAAGAATAGTCATAAGCTATCTTGATAGTGGCTAAGTATAGCCAATGTCTTGTCGATGACAATACTAAGGGAAATTGACATATATATTTTACCTTTCCTTTTCAAGTATACAATTAGAAAATAATGAAAATGTATAATGCTTCAACTATGGATTTTTTGTTACTAACCTATTAATGGGAAATCAAGATGAATGATTGCAAGTAAGTGTCAAAGGCAAGGGCTTGGTTAAGGCAGAGGCAACCTAGCCGCCTCACAGGGATGGGGTGGAGAGAATCTCGATGTCGCACAAACAAGCACTTAGTTCACATTGCATTGCATTTTCATCGTTATGGAATGGTCCTTGTGGTTGATAGAATAGATTTATTACTCATGTTAGAAAAAAATTTCCATTATGTTTTCTTAGATGCACAACTAAAAGATTTAATCCAATGCCTTCTTATTTGAAATACAACAAGTTTAAAAGTTCATGCCCTCTTTTATTTAAATAATGTGAATCTAGATAATGTTATTTAATTTATTTACTATGGGAACACAGAAATTACTATTCTTATTTCATAAACAGGATAATCTAGTATTACTTGGAAATTATATATAATAAAATTCTGTTTTATTATTAATACACATATATTGAAATATTGATATACTTGGAGTTTCTTTTTTCTAAATTATTTTAGATAATAACTAGATTTAAAGCTAAGATAAAAACAAAACAATAGATAGAAAACGAGAAAAAGATGGAATGAAACTAAGAATAGAATAAAACAAAAAGGATAGAATAAAACAAAATTAGAAAAGGTAAAAAGATGAAAAAGATAGAAACACGCAATAATAAAAAGAGAGAGATCTGCATAAAACTGGGACAATACAGAAAGGAAGAATTAGAGGAGAAAACACATCGAACCAGAGAAACAAAGAGATTTACAATAGAAGGAAAGAAGTCAGCAAAACCACCCAAATCGATATGCTATTTGATTATTCTCATTTCATTGTTACGATACCAATCGGCTCTCTTGAAAACTACGGTAGTAATATATATATGTAACTTGCTTTGTATATATATATATATATATATATATATATGGATAATTTCCCTTATTGAGTAAGTTACTAGATCTGCATGTGATTCCACACAATAATATTATTTGTTGTAGTCGATTCTAACCAACCTCTAGGAATCATACTCTTGACAAATTCATCGGCTCTTCCTTTTCCTTTCAAGTCTTTTGGTCTATCGTATACCAGTTTTAGGATGATATATTTCTGCATTCTATTCTAGGAGTTTACGACCTTTCTTGAGACATTTTGATAGTATGCCTTGTCTATATTCCCACATTAATTCATATAGGCTTCGAGTGCTTTTTCCAGTTTTAGAAACGAGCAAAAATCCTCCTCCCATTTGTTGGGAATTAAAGTGTTTCAACCTTGGTAATTTCTTGCATTATTTATGATTGTATTTATTTATTCATTGCCTATGTTATAAATTAATTATAAATTCCATATTGTCATTTTGTGGGATGTGGCACGGTGATGTGTCCTCCTACATGGAAGATGACAACTTGTAATTTTATCCTCACATGAGGAGATAGGCATCCCACTTTGTGGTAGGAGTATTTTGCCATGTGTCGGCATCTTGGATGTTGTGTAAGGGAATGTTGACCGAAATGGTTATGACAGATTCCTATGACGAAGTTATGACATGTAAGAGTCAGAAATAGAAGCTTGTAAGATAGGTGAAGACATGTGTCGAGGAGCATCTTTGAAAAAGGCATCTTTGGGTGCCCCAAGGTTGACTATGACATGTTGTAAGAGAATATACTATTTATAGCTTATGTATGATAGATTCTCTTATAGTTGTAAGTTGTAACTGCTATGACAGATTCTATGACGGTTGTAAGAGTCGTAAGAGCATCTATCATAGCCCATTTTGGAAATAGGCGACCTCTTTGGGATGGGAGCTATGGAAAAGTGTCAGATACATTCTACAATGTTGACCAAGTGTCCATAGGCATGGGTTTTGGGGCCATGAGGGCAAGTTGAACACCCATTCCAAGATAGAGCCAATTTGCCTTGTATATTCTATATAAACAAGTGCTTGGAGGAGGAGATGTACTATGTGATTGACAGGTATTGTTATGCTACTGAATTGAGTCTAGACATGAGTGTTGAAGACTATTGAAGCTTGCATTGCAAGTGTAATGTAAACCATATTCAATTTTGATAATACATTGTGCAGGTTTCTCAATGTGGGGTTTTTCATCTGATAAGGGTTTTCCCCACGATATATCTTGTCTCTTTTCTTCTGTCTTCTTTCTGGTTCTATGTGTATTACTGCAATATCTTTGTTACATGTTTCATGTTGTTGTAATTGTAAGGAATAAATTGAATTTGTATATCTCTCCCATCATTAGATTAGTGTAGGAAGTGATTTCTGCACACCTAGCTTCCTTTCAGTTAGTATCAGAGCTTGATCACCTTTGGTCCTAGTTGTTGGGTAGGGGTTTTTTGAGCTGATCTTAAGTTGAGTGGGAGTCTATGCAGAGTATTCTGAATCTTGTTGCAACAAGGAGATGGCAAGAACATCTGGAAGGATAGAGGTGGAGAAATTCAATGGCACTAATTTTAAGCTGTGGAAGCTCAAGATGGAAGACATGCTTGTTGATTGAGACCTCTGGGAAACTATCAATGGAACAAAACCAATTGCAATGTCACAAGCTGATTGGGATCTCAAGGATCAGAAGGCTAAGGGTCTCATAAGACTTAGTCTTGCTAATTTTGTCCTAATTAATGTCCATGAGGAGGCTACTGCAAACTTGCTTTGGAAGAAGTTGGGAGATGTGTATCAAGCCAAATCCCTGGTTAATAAACGTTTTATGAGAAAGAAGTTGTATTCTCTTCGAATGGAGGATGGAGGATCTGTTGCGAAACATATGAATGCTTTCAACATGCTGGTTGCACAATTGACATCGGTTGGTGTGAAGATGGAGGAGGAGGATCACTGTATGACCTTGCTTTGTTCTTTGCCGGACTCGTGGGATCATCTTGTCATGGCTATTGGAAGCACCACATCCACATTCAAAATGGATGAAGTGGTTTCTTTGCTGTTGTCTGAAGAGATGCGGAGAAAGTCTTCTGAGGCAGCCAAAGAAGCTCTTGTAGTTCGTGGAAGACCTAAGGAGAAAGAGAAAAAGAAGGACAAGAAAGCTAAGAAGGGTAGATCCAAATCTTGTGGGAGATCTAAATCTCTTGGAAAGTCCAAGGCTCTTTGTTGGAATTGTGGTAAATCTAGGAATTTTTGAAAGGAATACAAAGAGGAAAAGAAGAAGAAGAACCTAGATTCAGATTCTGACAAGTCAGAAGATGATGGTGATGCCTTCATCGCAACCCTAGCAACCCATGCATCTGATGATGTGTGGCTGATTGATTTTGGTGCATCATTCCACATGTCCTTGCATCAAGACTAGTTCACTAAGTTCGAGGAGTTCGATGGTGGAAGGGTGTACTTGGATGATGACTCTCATCTAAAGATTGTTGGTCATGGAAGAGTCTATCCGATTCCCTGATGGACAAGTGAAGGGGATCTCTGGGGTTATGCACATCCCAAGCTTAGCACGGAACCTACTTTCTGTAAGTATGTTGAATGATGCAGGTGTATAGGTTGTCTTTTCGAAAGAAGGATACAAGATGACTAGAGGAGCAATGGTGCTTGCTAAGGGTACTAGGAGAGGTACTCTGCTTCAGCTAGAGGCATGCATTTCACAATGCAATAGTTCTTCTGACTCAAGGCAGAGGACAACAGTCACTTCATCCCCACCATCTAAACGAGTAGTGAAGAAGCCTGTTGTATCTAGTTCTGATGGTTGTATTCATGCCTTGGAAGTTAAGCTTCCTAATGAAAAGACAATGTTATGGCATAAGAGATTTGGCCACATTGGTGAGAAGGGTCTGCATACCCTGAAAAATAAAAACATCATTGAGGGGTTAGATGATTGTAATCTTGAGTTCAACTTTTGCAAACATTGCATGTATGGAAAACAACACCGTGTTCAGTTTTACTCGAGTTCTCATAAGTCTTCTAGTGTGTTGGACCTTGTTCATTCTGATGTATTTGGTCCTGTTAATGTTCCTTCATTATCAAAATTTGTATATTTTGTATCTTTCATATATGAATATAGTAGAAGGACATGGATTTATTTTCTCAGAAGCAAATATGAAGTCTATAGTAAGTTTAAGGAGTTTAAGGTCTTTTCTGAAAACCAGACTGGTAAAAAGATTAAATGTTTGAGAACTGACAACGGTGGTGAGTTCTGTTCTACAAAATTTGATAAATATTGCAAGAAACATGGGATTGAAAGACATAAGACAACTCCATATACCCCGCAACAAAATGGAGTTGCAGAGAGGATGAACAGAACACTGATGGAGAAGGCTAGGAGTATGCTTAGTGGAGCTGGCCTAGAACAAAAGTTTTGGGCTGAAGCTATTGCCACTGCTTGCTATCTTGTAAATAGATCTCCTACATCAGCTCTTGTTGGTAAGACACCCATGGAGGTGTGGTCTGGTAGAAAGCCTTCAATAAGGCATCTTCGTGTTTTTGGTTGTGAGGCATATGCACATGTGCCTAGGGAGAAGCGGTCAAAATTGGAGAACAAGGTTGTTAAGTGTATCTTCATTGGCTATGGTGTCGGTGTGAAAGGATACAAGCTTTGGGACCTGTGGCTGAAAAAGTGTTGTATAGCAGAAATGTCATCTTCAGAGAACTAACACCTTCTTCCACTATTTTACAGCTAGAAGAAAAAGAAAAAAAAGAGGATGTTGTTCAATTTCCTGCTACCGCTTAGAAGACTAAATAGAAAGACAATGTTGGACCTGATGATGAGGAGAGCTCTTGCAGCTCTAAAAGCTCAGATGAAGAAGTTGAACCTCAATCTCAGTCCTTGAGGAGGTCTACACGAATAAGAAAGTAACCTGAGAGGTTTGGTTATACATTGCTTGATTCTAGTTGTGCTTATGCTTTGATTACTAACAGTGATGAACCTAGAACTGTATCAGAGGCTAAGGATATGAAAGATGTAGGTTTCTAGAAGGAGACCATGGAGGATAAGATGGCTTCTTTGGAAAAGAATCAAACTTGGGACTTGGTGCCTTTGCCTCCTGGACGGAAACCCATTGGATGCAAATGGGTGTTCAAGAAGAAATTTGGTGTAGATGGCAGTGTTGAGAAGTATAAGGCCAGATTCATTGCAAAGGGGTATTCACAAGTGGAGGGTATAGATTATGGTGAGATCTTCTCTCCCGTTGCAAAGCTAACATCCATTCGGTTCCTATTATATCTTGCAGCAACTTATGACTGAGAGGTGGAGCAGATGGATGTGAAGACAACTTTCCTAATGGTGATTTGGAGGAACAAATCTACATGCCACAGCGAATGCATTACATGGTGAAAGGTAAAGAAAATTTGGTTTACAAGCTAAAGAAGTCTTTGTATGGTTTGAAGCAGTCTCCTAGGAGGTGGCACTTGAAGTTTGATGCCTTTGTGTTGTCAATTAGATTTGTGAGATCGAAATCAGATCACTGTGTGTACTTTAAGTTTGATGGTGATCGTATTCTCATTGTTGCATTGTATGTTGATGATATGTTACTCATTGGGAAGGGAAATAATATGATTTCTGATTTTAAATCTCAGTTGTCAACATAGTTTGAAATGAAAGATTTAGGGCAGCCAGGTACATTCTAGGAATGGAAATCAAAAGAGATAGAACTAACAGAAAACTTTGGTTAAGCCAGAGTAAGTATGTGAAGACTGTGTTGGATAGGTTCAACATGGCAGATAGTAGACCATTGTGTGTTCCTATTTCTTTGGGGAAAAAGCTGTATATTAGTGATTGTCTAAAATCTTCTAGTGAGGTGGAGGACATGAGTAGAGTACCTTATGCTAGTATTGTTGGCAGTTTGATGTATGCTATGGTTTGCACAAGACTAGACATTGCCCAAGCAGTGGGAGTCCTTAGTCAATTTATGACTAATCCTGGACGGGTACATTGGGATGCAGTTAAGCGAGTGTTCAGATATTTGAGGGGTACTTATGAGTATTCCATATGTTATCATGGTTATGTTGCATGACCTCCACATTCTATTGATATTCGTGAATTTGTGGATTCAAATTAGGCAGGTGACATTGACAGCAGGAGATCCACCAGTGCTTATGTGTTTACACTGTTTGGTGGTGCTATTAGTTAGATGAGTAAGCAATAACTTGTTGCTTTGTCCATGATAGAAGCTGAGTATATGGTAGAAACTCATGCTTGTAAGGAAGGCATTTGGCTTAAGAGATTGTGTTTAGATATTGGTGTTGATGCAGGACATATTACGATCAGTTGTGACATCAGAGTGCAATTTGCCTTGCAAAGAATCCAACTTTCCATGCCAGAACAAAGCATATTGATGTACAGTTTCACTTCGTGTGAGACATGGTAGAGGATGGGAAGGTAAATTTGGAGAAGGTAGATACTTTGAAGAATATTGCAGATGCATTAACGAAACCAGTTAGCACAGAGAATTTTAGATGGTGTTCGGAGTGTATGGGCCTCTCGACCTATAGCAGTTAAATCCTGTTATTCTATTGGCTCTTACAAGGTGTTCGACAAGTGGGATAATGTTGGGAATTAAGGTGTCTCAACCTTGGTAATTCCTTGCATTATTTATGATTGTATTTATTTATTCATTGCCTATGTTGTAAATTAATTGTAAATTCTATATTGTCATTTTGTGGGATGTGGCACAGTGATGTGTCATCCTACATGGAAGATGACAACTTGTAATTTTGCCCTCACATGAGGAGATAGACATCCCACTTTGTGGTAGGAGTATTTTGCCATGTGTCGGCATCTTGGATGTTGTGTAAGGGAATGTTGACCGAAACAGTTATGACGGATTCCTATGACGAAGTTATGACATGTAAGAGTCAAAAATAGAAGCTTGTAAGACAGGTGAAGACATGTGTCAAGGAGCATCTTTGGGTGCCCCAAGGTGGACTATGACATGTTGTAAGAGAATATGCTATTTATAGCCTGTGTATGACAAATTCTCATACAGTTGTAAGTTGTAATTGCTATGATAGATTCTACAACGGTTGTAAGAGTCGTAAGAGCATCTGTCATAGCCCATTTTGGAAATAGGCAACCTCTTTGGGATGGGAGCTATGGAAAAGTGTCAGATACATTCTACAATGTTGACCAAGTGTCCATAGGCATGGGTTTTGGGGCCATGAGGGCAAGTTGAACGCCCATTCCAAGATAGAGCTAATTTTGCCTTGTATATTCTATATAAACAGGTGCTTGGAGGAGGAGATGTAGTATGTGATTGACAGGTACTATTATGCTGCCAGATTGACTCCAGACACGAGTGTCAAAGACTATTGAAGCTTGCATTGCAAGTGTATTGTAAACCATATTTAGTTTTGATAATGCATTGTGCAGGTTTCTGAGTGTGGGGTTTTTCACTCGATAAGGGCTTTCCCCATGATATATCTTGTCTCTTTTCTTCTATCTTCTTTTTGGTTCTATGTGTATTGCTATAATATCTCTATTACATGTTTCATGTTGCTGTAATTGTAAGGATTAAATTGAATTTGTATATCTCTCCCCTCATTAGATTAGTGTAGGAAGCGATTTCTGCACACCTAGCTTCCTTTCACCAGTAAGTGCATTGGATGTGTGCATTTGATTTGCTAGTCACTTTTTTACGATTACCAGAGATATTACAATCACTTGTTGGCCTTTTGAAATCTTCCAAGTGCTTAAGGAATTCAGGTTGTTTGTTACAAAGGTCTTGTAGTGACAACAATAGAGCACAAGAATCACCATGCCTTTCCCCAAATTTAATGCTTTTAGCAGTTCGACCAAGTTCACCATGGAGTCAATTGACATCTACCCTCATGCTCTCCACATCTTTACAACTCATGAAAGTTCCAAACTCTTAGCTAACACCCAAAGAAATTCAGATATGAACCAATCATCACCTTCACATGCATTTTGCAAGCCGTTTTAACACACAGATTGCTCAATCTATTAACTAGAGCAGCAGCTTTGGACCACCTTTCATTAACCTTTTATAATACTTGATCTTTATCCACCTTTCTCTTTACTATCCTGAGTTGGCTCTGCATCTCTCATGCCTCTTGTACATGCTTTCAAGCTCCTCCATGCAAATCAACTTGCCCCTGATAGTCCCAAACTCCTCTATTTTTTCCTTGCAATCTTTCTCTGATAGAATAATATTATATCCTTGAAGATTTTTTTAGCAAACTAGTCAAATCTCTTAGTTTGATTAAGCATAATATTATTTTATATAAGATATATATGTGTGTGTATATATGTATGTATGTATGTATATATATGTATGTATGTATATATATGTGTGTGTGTGTACACATGTACCTTTCTTTTATAATTGAAGTCAAGCGGTTCAGAGTATTGCTTGGATTAGATGAGATATTGTTGTGAACCCTCCTTCAATCAACCTTATTAAACTCATTTTTTCTCTTTGTTTATTATTACGTAAGTGTATCGAGTTGTTCCTTTTGCGGCCTGATTTTCATTATTGGCTGATATTCCTTATCCATCTCCTTAGTAATTGGCGTCATTAAATATTATGTAATCGAATGGATTTTTAACTTCTAAAGCGGCCTAAGTCTATCACCTTCCTTGCTAATTCCAATTCCTGCATTTCTTTTTGTTGTTGGACCAATCACCCTCACTTCCTTAGCAATCTGTATATTTAATGTTGTTGTAGAAATGAACTTTACCATTATCAAATAGTTCTTTGCTTTTATCTACTCAACTTTTCTCAGGATTGTTAAAAACTTCGTATACCTTAGTCGGTTTGTTGAGGCGTTATTTTATTTACTATAAGGATCTTGTAGAAACTCGCCTCTTCTTTTATTGTTAGATCTATTATGAATATAAGATGGCTTTAAATGTATAGGAACGCCTTTTCAAGAATTGCATGGCCATATGTTAGTTGATCGGTCCTTTAAAACTCAATCGACTTCCTATTACCTTGTCCCAAGTCTGCCTTCAGTTAGGGTACAATGTTATGTTATAAATTAAGTTTAGTTCATGTTACAACCTTCCAGAATAACCACGATAACATCAAAAGACCATCAACTTGGATATTGGTTGGCGCATAGAAAATGGTTGTTATCATGCATTGCTATGGCATCGGTCTTCATTTAATCGCTTTTCTCTTCCACAAAAACTCCTTCTAAAATAGCTATTCTTCTTCGGATATCACACTGTATCCATATATTTGGTTTTTAATACAGTTGATCTAATTCTTTTGAATCTATAGAAACCTTAAATCACACAGCTCTGATGTATTTGCCCTTTTACTCCAGCTGCCTATGTATACACTTCATTTGGTGCAGCCATTTGATAAATCATCGATATAAATTCCTTCTAATTTCAATGGCTTTTTGAATACCTTAAAATGACCTTCCATTCTTTATGCAACCTTTACCTACTCTAAAAATTGACTGAGTTTCCAAATATGATTTAAAACTTCTTATATTAGAACGTTCACTTTTCTCTTATTAAGACAACATAATTAAACATATAGCTGGCACGTAGGACTAAATGATGATGGTGTTAATTGATGTATTAGAGATAAATGATAGTGGAAATTGGGTAGTAATTAGAAATTAGTAGAGTTGACTATAATAACAACAATTAATGCACATGAATGTCTATAAAGTATACAATATATTTGTAGCCAAATGTTTTGGTTTCTGTTGAATTCCAATTTTGATCACTTCATTTGTGGACATTGCCCAAAGAATTGTAGCCACATGTGTTAATAGATATCTCATGATTAACTCTCTTTTCACTTATAAATTAGAATGGGTTTCATTAAATGCATGTATTAGTGTGGTTAATATCCACATTAGGAGTATTTTGTTTTTCCTATGGACTATATACTTACTTCCAGGATAGGATGCCGAATGTGGGCTTACAGAGAAGGTAATTTTTTTTTCAAGATTACCAAATTGTTTAGGCTTTGGCCAAAGCTATATTGTACCATTGAAATAAATGGGTAATGAATGCCTAGTGTTATTTATAGTTTCTCTGTCACATCCTGTTTGCAAAAAATATGTTCATTCTAGATTAGAGTGCATATAGGCATCAGGCATGCATCAAGAGTTTCCCTCTTGTCCATTTGTTCCAGTTGCTAGGTGCCTCATGCAGGGTTGGGAATTCTTTGAGTTAGGAAGAATTCTGAGGAAGTGTAGTGCTTCGTGGTTGGTTGGAAAAAAACACCTTAACCACTCTCTTGACCTTTGACTTGCAAAAGACCAATGGGTTATGGTAGCTGAAGTTAGATTGTATATTTGATTCTATTTATGTAACATAGAAAATGGATTTATCATTGTATTGATCATTTGTATGGCTTATGTAGCCAATGTACATGTAATTGTACTTCTTACTGATGTACTACTGATGTAATTGTAAAATTGTAGGATTATACATTTATGGATATCTCTGTTAATGGAATGATTCACTTTCTATTTATGGATTGAATTTTCTTTTTCGTTGGTAATTTTTAGTAAGTGGTTTAATCAGACTTTACTATATATATATATATATATATAAGTGTAATTAATCATTGACAAGAAACCATCTTTTACTTGAAATATCTTCTTGATATACAAATGTGAAAATAATAGATATGATGGATTAGTTAAACTATATTGATGACCTTGACAAGTAGTAAGTCAAGTGTAAATGTTGGGAAATAAGGTGCCTCAACCTTTGCAAATTCCTAATGTTGGTATTTAATTATTTATTTATTTTCAACCTACTATTGTAATTAAACAGTAAAATTTATTTTGTCACTTTGTGGGAGTTGGCACGATGATGTGTCATCCTACATGGAAGGTGACTAGATGTATTTTTATCCTCATATGAAGAGGTAGGCATCCCATTTTGTGGTAGAGGTATTTTTCCATGTGTCAACATCTTTTGGGTGTTGTAAGAGGTTTATGTCACGTAAGGACTATGACAGATTCTATGACATTGTAAGAGTTGGAAATAGAAGGGATGAGACAAATGTCATTTCCATTTATGACATTGTAAGAGGCATCTTTCACTTAGCCCATTTTGGGGCGCCCAAGTTTGGGATATGACAAGTTGTAAGAGAATCTCTATTAATAGTCAGTTATGACAGATTCTCTTGCATCTGTAAGTGGTGTCGTATATGATAGATTTTATGACAATGTAAGAGCATCTGTCATACCTATTTTGGGTAAATTTGGGGTGCTCAAGTAAGGAGGGTTGTAATAGGTGTAAGGGAATCTTATACAAGTGTCACAGGAGTCAAACATGTGTTTGAAAAGTGTGCCACATGGATTTGGATGCCCATCTCTTGGTGCTTGCTCTAGAAGCTTCCTTCATGCTTGTATCTTGCTATAAATACAGGTGCTTGGAGTTAGAGTGGTATAGTAATGTGCAGGTAACATTATGCTATCAAATTTACTCCATTAATCAACATTGGTGAACTCCTGGAAGAACTTGCATTTCAATTGTGTTGTAATCTCATTCAGATTTGATAATACATTGTGTAGGTTTTGGAGTGTGGGGTTTTTCACCCAAAAGGATTTTTCCCACATATATCTTGTGTTGTGTGCATTGGTATTTAGTATTTTTTGTTGTTATTATTGTTACCTCTTCTGTTAATGTGTATCTTAATTTGTAACTGGTTAAAAGAAATTTGCACTATCTTTCCTCATTAGATCAGTGAAGGAAGTTGTTTTCGCGTACCTTGCTTCCTTTCAAAATTTTCTTTGGGTAGCAAGGACATAGCGACCAAAGTTGACATATAGATCTTGCATATCTAAAAGATCGAATACTAAATATATCCATGAGCATGAAATCAAGTTTGACTACACATCGAGTAGAATGCCAGGTAGTCATAGACTTGAGATTGTAAGGATGAAAAGAGGGGCTCGATGCAAGTACATAAGTCACCCGAGCTCTATCCCATACCTGTTTAGTTGATGTGTAGTAATAGGTTTTACTTAATGTCGAATAGACAGATATAGGGTAACCATATCAAAGTATGTTAATTTATTAATAACTGAAATATAAGAATAATTGTATCCAAGTCGAGAAAAGAGTGTGTGAACGTAGGACTTATTTATATGAAACTTTGGCCAAAGTAATGCAAAAGCACTGCTTGCATTGTCAGTTCACTATGTTTCCAAATAGCTTGAATAGTTAGAGGGTTATACATAGCTAGAGCTAGACTAGGAGTTGTAAACCCAATTGTTCTTAAGCTAGGACACTGCACTAGTTCTCAGATGGCACATAGAATTAGTAGATTCTCATTATCTATACCCTTGAGAAGGCAAGGGCTCCTTCCAATAAGAAGGTGTGTGGGGGACCACCAGTCTGTGGTTGGAGGAAAGCACTAGGGTGATGCTCTCCTCTTGAAATTGACTACCGAAGACTTTTGAGCAGAAGACATCATTTCTTTGTATATGTATTTATGTAAAAATTGTAAGTCGCATGTAAAGCGACCATTAGGTATGTATTATTTCATGTATCTTGTAAATGCAAATGTATATGCTTTACTTCATATGATTAAAAAAAGAAGAATTATGAGATTGTGGCATTTATTGCTTGAAATTTTGAAAGTTTTTATTAGCATTTCACTTGGGGATGTTATAATAAGTGTGATATGGTTGATATGAGGAATGAACATGGTAATGGATAGGGAAAGAGGCATACAGGAAGTAGTGTATCAGATAGTATGCATGGGCATAGATGGAGGGATAAAACGAGGAGTAGAAAAGTGAGTGGCAGAAGTAGGAATGACACAAGATAGAGGAGTGGTGGATGAGACAAGAATGGAGGTATAATACATCATATAGGAAGTAGGTATGTAGGCCATAAGGAGGGAAGGTGGAAGAGGGATAAATATTATGTGGTGGGATACTAGTAGTAGGGGTATCACTATGGGAAGAATGACTGTAGTGGAAGGAACAATGGTGGAAGAGAGAGAAGAAGTAGATGCACCAAGCAAAGAATTAGATGTAGCAACCTTAGAAATAATAACTTATAAGACCTCTAAATCATGCGGTTTAATAATGAACATGCTATTGATATTATCATCTAGTTGTGTAGGATTTTTGACATTAGTTGAACTATAAAGCTCAATCATAAATGTTGGTTGTGCAACATGGATATCATGATCATAATCGTGATTATCCCCTAAGTTGTTCCCAATGCGAGCATTAAAATAGATCTCAATCTCATTAGATTGGGTTGCCATGGTAGGGTTTAGATTAGGATCATGAGAATCTTGTAACACAAATAAAGGATAGAATCTTGTAACACAAATAAAGGATAGTAGGATAAAGCTCAAGAATTCAATATTAGATTCAAAAATAAAAATATTAGCGGTATATCATATTTGAAAATGAAACCTTAATGGGGTAGCCAAGGATGGGCAAAAGATATAACAAATAATGAAGTTTAAACTCTAAATAGAAGATGTAAATAAATGGAATAACAATGAAAGGTATACAATCCCTATAAAGATTTGAAAAATGATAATACAATTAAAAAATGCTAATTTGAAACCCTATAATAGTGAAGGTATAAGCCCCAATGCAAAACCCTAGGGTGGTGTAACATAGGATGGGTTCACAAAAATGTAAAGGAAAATAATCTTTCCCCAAGTTTAGTCTAGGCTAATCCAATAAAATGCATACTCATAAGTATAAATCAATCTAAATTAATTAGAATGAGAGCCATGGGTGTGGATAATTCATAATTAAATGCTAATCTAGGAAAGTAAATGTGAAAGTTTGGGGTACTTATATTGTGAAACTTTGAGGAAGAATGTAACCTAATGATGCGTAGATATGAATTGTCATGGTATATAAAATAGACAGCTTAGGCATGCTCACTATTTGGAATTTTGTGTTGAACCATTGTTGTCTCCAGGTATGTTGTCCAACTCTAGGTCACTTTCGTAGGTGCATATCTATCATTCATCTTGCATATTTGATCATGTCAATTGAGCACTTATGCTCTTTGTTTCATCATATTCTTTGCTTCTTCCTAGTTGTCAAGGATTGGTGATATTTAAAAATACCTTAAGGAGGTTGTTGGACTGCTAGAGGCAAGTTCAGCTAGGTCAACGAGTTGGAGAGACAAACTTTAGGATCATGTTAAAGATCGATAAATAATAGGCAAACATGCAAATCTCCTAGATGATGATTCAAAAGTAAACATTGTTACTTCTAATGCATCAATTAAAGTGTTCCTCCAATAGATGCTCCTTTTATGCTCTAGAAAGTTGAATTATTGTAGGATGATTTAATGATCAAATTAATGTCCAAATGAATGCCTTTAAGTACCACTATATAGCAATAATCACATGAAACATATACCAACTTGGCTTATAGTAGGAATAACATAGATAAGAGTCGACAAAACTTGAATATAAGTTTTTGAAATTCGAGGGTTAGATCTATAGGTGCAAGATCAAGATTGACTTGGGATTAGGGAGTGACAATATCTATGCAGGGAATGAATGTCCAAACATATGAGGTGTAATAAATGTTATGTGTATGAAATTGTGTGCAAAAATAGATAATGTATGGTTGGATATTGTTAGTGTAGGTTTTTTATTCCTTATTATAAGGTTTTTCTTACACATTTATTTAAGCTTGCTTAGGTTAATAAAACATGTTTTATTAGGTGAGAGGATTATGAGGCATCACCTTTCTACATGTGAGCATCCATTAGCTATCTTGGGAAGATACTTTGTTATCTTTAGTCTGACAGATGGTTGCTCCTCACTGGTCGGTGTTGCCACCTCCTCCCTCTTCCTGGTCTATATAAGCATGCTACCTAGCTTGTATTTTCATTCAAGATTGGAGATAGTTATCTGATGCTATTTTACCATTCGAGCATTTCACATCAATCTCTTAGTATTATTGTTATGGTTTTGCATCTGCAATTTATGTTTCTAACTCTTTCAATTGATTATGGGTTATAATCTGTTTTATGGATTCTAACATGGTATCAAAGCGAGTTTTGTAAGGTTAGATTCTTTGTAGAGATCTTGCAAAATCCTGTATGCTCTTCTCTTGTGTTTTTGAACAATCTGGAGAATTAGAATGAATTTATGAAGATCTAGTAATCTTGTTTTTGCATGTATGAGATTTCGGTGTCTGGCAACATTTTTAGGTAGTCTGGCAACATTTTTTACTATTCCATTGCATTTAGGAGGCTCTTCAAAGTCTTTTTTGGCTTTCATTTCACTCATTTTGGAGATAGTTGGCCATACCTGCAAACAAGGGTTTTAAAGCTTGCATATTTTGTGTTTTCATCAATATTGCAGGTTGCAACATCCCTTTGCTTGTCTTAGGTAGATGATTTTGCCTTTGCATGTCATTTTTTGGTTGTTGGGGTCATTTTTTGTTGCTAAGGGCATTTGTTTTACATTAGATCTACATCTTTTGTACATTAGCAAAAAAACACCTTTTGAGTTTTGTTCACAGCATCGAAAAACCATCTGGGTATCTGTTAGTTTTTGCATGAAATTTATATATTTTGTAGAAACAAACTCAGAAAGCTACAACAGTACCCCTCTCCATTAGCAGTTGCAGATTTGAAGGTAGTTTTCAAATGCTTCGTTCTTGCTCCTACGGACTCCAATTTCGTGGATTTTTATTATTATTTTGGCTATTTTTTTGTGATCTATGCACTAGTGCTGACTTGTTTTGATTTTTATGCAGAAAATTTCTAGAAATTATAGATTCTTAGTTGTGACATTGCACAGTTGTCATTTTGGGAACTTCGAAGAGGCATAACTTTTGCATAAAAACCCAGATCAAGGTGATTCTTTTTTTGAAAGTGGATGTTTTCTCATGTAGCTTGTAGTGGTGCTATTTATTTCATTGGGTAATGTGCCAAAGTTGTATTTTTAGCATATGCTCTTCTTGAGAATTTGTAATAGAATTGAGATCACGTCCACTTAGTATTTCTTGCTGGTGAAAATTGTAAACACACTAAATATAAAGTGCCAAATCAAATTTTCTTGGGGGGTTCTTTGATTGAGTGAAAAAGGGGGGTGTCTTGTGTGTTCTTTCCTGCACAACAACAACAATCTATTTCTGCATTAAGATGGATCAATTAATAGTTCCTATTCTAACTCCCTACAAATAATATGAGTGGAAGTCCAAGATGAATTTCCAACTTAAGAAGTTAGGACTATATAAAGTAACTATGGGTTTAGAAACTAAACCAACCTTAATTGTAGAAAGGCCTAAATTTTATAATAGGCTAGATGAAGCTTTTGGAACTCTATGCATGTATGTATCTCTTGATCTTCTTTTTCAAGTTGAATCTTCTACAACACCAAATGATGTATGGACTACTTTGGAAAATCTCTTTGGTAAACAAGATGAATTAAGGGGACATCAATTGGAGAATGAGCTAATAGGGTTAAATCCATATAATTTTGATACAATACAAGACTTCTTCACAAAGCTAAAGGCCATTAGATTATAGTTGAAACAATGTGGGATTGAGAAGAAAGACACAATTGGTCTTCAGTATTCTTTCTAAGCTTGGTCCTAACTACTCAATGTTTGTTTCTACATTTTATGCCACCTAAAGTGCTCTTGGGACTACCTACAAAATGCCTTTTTTAGATGAATTTGCTACTAAACTCACTAAAGAACAGGATAAATTAGTTCACATGGGCACTATTAAGCCTTCCAAGTCTTGTGCCTTAGCTATAAATCAGGACACTCAAGATCAGAAAGGCAATGACAAGAAAAATAAGAAACAAAATGATCAAAGAGAGAAGAAACAAGGTCCAAAACAAGTTGCAACCAATTCAACTCCTAAGTCTTCCTCTAAAGACAACAAGTCTAAAAAGGAGAAGACAAAGTGTGCCTTTTGTAAGAAATCTGGTCACGATGAGCATAAGTGTTTGAAAAAGCAAATAGCTCATCTCACTTATCTTCTCGAGAAGAATAATATCAAAGTGCCAACTAAGAAAGTTTATTCAGAATCCTCAAAGGACACAAAAATTAGTAAGGGGAAGGGCAAGTCCCTTGTTGTAGTTGCTACACTGCTAGATAGTTGGGTAATTGACTCAGGTGCTTCTCACCACATGGCTAATACAAAGGAAAGTTTCTCATCCTTGGAGTCATGTTATGTGCTTGATATTCTTATGGGTAATGATACACCAGAAGAAGTTCTTGGGAGAGGGTCTATTGACATCGGTGATGGGACATTCCATGATGTTCTTTATGTACCTTCTTTGTTAACTAATCTCCTATCTGTCTACTAGATCACCCGTACAAGTTCCAACAAGAGAGTTGAATTTACACCTAACTCAGTGGTTATCAATGATTTGCATAGTGGGTCTATAGTTGTTGTAGGAAAAGTTGATAACCATTCATGACTCTATCACTTTTCTCATTTTGCTCCTGATTCTCCTTCACTGGCATTACTCCCTCACTCAGATGAGGTGAGTCATTTGTGGCATCAGCGGTTTGGCCACTTGAACTATCGCTACTTGCAACAGCTCAGTTAGCATGACATGGTTACAGGGTTGCCTTCTATTTGATTCTCTGATGGAGTTTGTCAAGGCTGCATTCTTGGCAAGCATCCTGAAGAAAAATTGATAAAGGCAAAGCATGGAGAGCCACACATCTCTTGGAGTTAGTGCATAATGATTTGGCTGGTCCATTTCAGAATCCTTCATTCAGCAGAGCTAGATATGTATTGACCTTCATTGATCATCTTTCCTGATACACCTTTGTATATTTTCTCAAACAAAAGTTTGATGTCTTCAAGTCTTTTTAGGACTTTAAAGCTTTTGCAGATAAACAATCTAGGAAGGTTGTCAAGATTCTGTGCACCGATAATGGTGGGGAATATGTCAACTAGAGGTTTGAGTAATTTTGTGCCTCAGAGGGCATTGATCTTCAGCACACAGTTCCCTATAGTCCACAGCAAAATGGAGTTGCATAACATAAGAATCGGTCATTGAAGGAAATGACCAATTACATGATTCACTCCAAATCATTGGCACCTTAGTATTGGGCAGAGGCCATCAACTATGTGTGTTATATCTAGAACTGAGTTCCTCACCGAGTTGTGAAGGGGGTTAACTCCTTTTCAAGCTTCGACCGGTTGGAAACCCACAGTCAAGCACTTCTGAGTGTTTGGGTCTCTTGCATGGGCCCACATTCCAATAGAGAAATGCAAGGCTATGGATCTACAGAGCAGACCTTGCATATTTGTTGGCTATCCAGATGGTGTCAAAGGCTACAGGCTACTCCACCATACCACACATGAGCTCTTCATTGAGAGGAGTGTTTGTTTTGAGGAGGATACTTCTTCTACCACTGCCCCATCCTTCATTCCCATGGAGACACTGTGACTTCATGATGATAGTTCTTCTGAGGATCTTAATCCTTCTGAGGAGTCTTCTTCCTCCACTTCAGATGATGATGATGAGAATTCATCTTCCTCCTCTCTTAGTCATCATTCAGAGGATGTTGATTCTCCTCTAGATTCTCGTGATTCTCTTGCCACTGGGCATCTTTGGGCTCATTAGACTTTGGAGTCAATAGTTGATTGGGTTGGTGATCCATTAGATGCGAGAAGAACAAGGTCACAGTTTGAGCAGGCTCATCATCTTCTTCTTTGCTTCAACTTGGGATTTAGTCCCACTTCCTAAGGGAAGAAAACTTGTTCGATGCAAGTGGGTCTATCGAACAAAATTTTCTTTAGATGGGTCGGTCGATAAACATAAGGCTCACTTGGTCACAAAAGGATTCTCCCAGGTTCCTGGGATTGACTACTTTGAGACTTTTGCGTTAGTTGCCAAGATGAATTCAATCTGACTTGTCCTTGCCATTGCTGTAGCCCATCACTAGGAAGTTCATCAGATGGATATGAAGAGTGCTTTTCTTCACGATGACCTTCATGAGGAGATATATATGGAGTAGCCACAGGGGTTCATCTACGATTCTTCACTCGTCTGCTGACTTCAAAAGTCTCTCTATGGCCTTAAACAAGCCCCTTGAGCCCGGTATGCCAAGATGAACTCCTTCCTTCTATCAGTTGGGTTCACTCGGTGCCATTCTGATTCAAACGTCTACATTTTGCAGCAAGATGAAACTCTCACTTTCCTTGTTCTCTATGTTGATGACTCGTTGATTACAGGGAGTTCCTCATCCACCATCAAGGCAGTAAAAACTACCCTTCATGACTAGTTTCTGATGTTTGACTTGGGTCTTCTTCACTACTTCTTGGGCATTGAGATTACATAGTCTTCGATTGGTATCTTTCTTTCTCAGCCCAAATATGCTCTTGATATGCTCTCTAGATTTCGCACGGCTGACTGTAAGCCTGCATCAACTCCATTTCTGTCAGGGGTAAAACTCGAGGCTTCTTGTTCTTTAGCTTTGGTAGATATTACCTTGTATCGCCAATTGGTTGGGAGTTGTAGACACCTAAAATTGGCTTAGGTTGAATTAAGTAAATATTCTAATATTTATCTTAATTCATATTTTCTTCTGTCAATTAAATAAATATTATAAGTTTATTTGATTGGTTCATTATCCTACAATTAAATAAAATCATTTTATTTAATTAAAAATCCCTAAATTCTTCTAATGTCTCAAATCCTAAATCCACCTCACAAAATCCACTTCATCAATCCACCTCATCTTTCCACCTCATCTCTTCCACCTCACCATGTTGCACATATAATTAAATACTCTTAATATTTAATTAGCTAATATCCTCTATTTTCTAAAATAAATCTTTAAATCAATTATCCTCCACCAAATTGAATATTTAATTCAATGTTCCCCACTATCCTTCACCAATTGAATATTTAATTCAATGTTCCCCACTAACCTTTGTCATTTGAATATTTAATTTAATTGTCATAATCCACTATTCTCAAATAAAGAATTTTTAATTCATTCATTATGAATTAAAGATTCACAAAAAATGAGAGCCATTGATCTCATCTTTTGATCCTCACCCTCCATTACCTTTTTTGAAAATCTATAAATAAAACCCTCTTCTAAGCCATTAAAGGGGGAGGCACTTCATTTGGCAAAATAACTATACCCAAATTTCTCTTTTTCTCTTATTCATTCTATTTCAAGTGTCCTCCATTATCATGTGTTTAAAGCTCACATTCAACACAAACAGGTATCATAGCCATTCTTCCTTTGTCATCTTCAAACAAGCAAGCAAGCAAGGAAAGCTTCTGAGGGCTTCACAATCAAGATCAAAGAAAGATAGGCAAACAATGGAAAACGATGGGTAAAGGAGTTTGTAAGTATTCTTACTTGTTTTGGTTTTCAATCTTCTTTGCATTCAACTTCCATTGGTGTTTTGGGTTTATATATTTTCATTAATTTGACTAACCACACATTTCTTCCCCTCACATTTTGGCGCCCACCGTGGGGCTCTTGCCCCCTTTACTAATCAAAAAAATGAGTATTGTTAGTTGCAGGTCCGTACAAGTGACGAACAGGTCTCTGACAACAGTCTTGCGCATTCGACTCCTGCAGTTGCGCATTTACCTCCTGGATTTGCGCATATAACAGTTTTGCGCATTTGACCTCCACAGTTGCGCATATGACTATATTACGCATTTGACCTCCGTAGTTGCGCATTCAGTCTCCTAAGTTGCGCATTTGATTTTGACTATGGCACCTGAGCGCAGTTTGTGCATATACTTTGTGTAATTACACATCCGTCGGAGTTGCGCATTTACCCTGTATCGTTGCGCATATGTTCTGTAAAATTGCGCATATGTTGTTATTGCGCTTGTGCCTCTGATTATTGCGCATTTGCTGTTTGTCTTTGCGCATTTGTTTAAAAGTCATATACACTCCCTGTTTCTGCGCATTCAGGTTGCAGTGTTGTGCATCTGTATTCTGCTTTTGTTGTACGGTTTTTGTGGACTTGGCATATTGAGCTAACATCTGTTTTGTAGGGGTAGTGGCTGGATTAGGTCATTTAGATGATTTGTCTAGTCCATTTAGACTAACTAGGGGTGAAAGTAACAAGTGCATCTCATACAATACTTCACATAGTTTTCTAAACTAGGAAGAAAGTAATTGAACCCAAGGATTATCTATGCATTGTTGAAACTATTTTCCTAAGAGTAGGCCACTGCTATCTTTACAAATTGGAAAAAAGAACATTGCTATGTCTTAATCACTTTCAAAGTTAACAAATGGGGAATGAACAATGCTATGATCTAAACACTTCCAAGTTAACAATCATGTGAGTGCACAAGTAGATTAACTCATATAGTTTTTTTACTTTTAACTAGGTTGGATTAACAAGTGTTTTCTATGATTGCGAATGACAATAGGCTTATGCTCTCCCCTTAACTGGGTGATCAAAGTGCCAGACTTGTCATTCTATTTGTCAAACCTTTAGGGGGGCCTGCCCTTGGATGCACGCTTGTCCAAGTGGGAACGACCCTGAGTGGTAACAGGCTAAAGCCAAGCCCTACCAAGCCACTTAAAATAAATTGTGCTTGGGGTGAAAACCTCAAGCAACGAGTGCTGCTGTGTTACACCGACGACCAACCTCCCCATAAACCCTCATAGGCGCAACCTTGTGAGGCTGGGAGACTCCATAACGGAGAGTAGTGCCGCCGCATGTGTAACCACTAGAATGGTTGCCCTAACTAAGAACCAATTGTGTAGCAAGCCAAAAACCCCTATTTGTTGATGCAAAGGGCAGAGCCCTTGAAGCGGCCTTGATTCAAGTGACTCTTAGTAGAGGTAGCAGGGACAATCGTAAGGTTCAGTGTGGGTACGAGCCTAAGGAAACCCAGATCTGGTATGCGTGAGAAATGAGTGCCGTGGAGGGGAGCCGATGCTACCAGATTCTAGAGCTACACGCTTTGAGTGGTACAGCTAGAGGATTCAACGAATATTGTCACATCCAGCTTAGGTTGTGCTTGTCTTTGAGTCACAATAGTCCAAAAACACAAAAAAATATAAAAAGATAAAAATCATGGAAAACTTCTATGTGTTTGCTGTGTTTTTGCCATAATTGAACATCAACCTCAACAGAAACACCAAATCTTTCAAACCAAAAACAACAAATATCCAAAATATGATCCAAAATTTCTAAAATTCAGAGAAAACAAGCAAAATAGCCAGAATTGCGCCTCTGTACCGACTTTTTGCGCATTTGAATTAACCTTTTGCGCATCTGCTAAATATTGCGCATCTGAACCCTACTTTGGTGCATGTGAAACTTCACTAGTATTGCGCATGTGCATCGACTTGTTGCGCATATACCTTCTGTTGTTGCACATTTAAACCTGAAAGCAAAAAACTATACCTTCCAAAAAGCAAAATTTGTCAATATTTTTCAAAAACCAGTTCAAACCAGCTCTAGTTTTAAAAATCTGGTTAAAGACCTTGCAAAATCAACCATTTCTCCTTCTTATCTGCACCATAGCTGCTTGTTCTTCCAAAATCTCGCCAAATATTTTTCCAAAGTTTCCAACAAGGCTATAGTCAAATTTTCCTGGATCAAAATCAAATCTCAAACAAGACCTAGTGAGCCTCAAAGTATCAAGGATTACTTATCCTTCTCTATCAGAACTCCACTAGTGGATTGTGCAAAGGCTAGTCAACGTCAAGTAAACAGATTCCTAACATCCTAGCTTTTGACTATCGCTTTTGTATACCCACCTTGTTTGACACCATCTAGATCTAAGAGGAACCTTGCTAAAACCTTGTTTCATCCTAGCGCCTTGCTTAAAATCTTCCAATCTCACCTCATCCCATCTATTTACTACCTTGCATGGTCTTGACAAGATTACAAAAACAAAAACAGTTAGAAATGGCAGAGAAAAGTATTTTTGACGGTCATGAAAATGACGAAGAACCTTCCATGGATGAGATCCTCCACACGCAGCATGACCCAAAATTTCTACTCCTACTTGAAGGGGTGCTTGCCCAAGACCCATCAAAATTCTTTTTACATCTAGCAAGTCTAAGAGCCAAACTCCCTAAGGATTACGATGTGGAAGCTCTCAAAGAAACTAACGAAGAGAGAATCCCGGAAGGAAGTAGACAAGGTGCAATACCCGCAGATAAGAGCAAAACAACAATTGACTCCTTGGATGCCCTAAGCCTGGTGAACCAAAAAGTCGAAGCTCTCCAACAACAAGTTTTAGACATGAAAACGGGAACACCGACTAAAAACTACACCCTAGAGGATATTTCACCGTATCCTTTTGATAGGTCCTTAATCATGATTCCCTTCCCCTCAAGATTTGAGGTGCCTAAATTTGATAAGTATCGAGGGAAGGGCGATCCAAGAGATCATATCAGAGAGTTCAATGCTGCTTGTCTAGAGGTCGCACATAACGACACTTACCTTATGCGACTATTTCCACAGAGCTTGGGAGGACAAGCCATGGATTGGTTCTCTAGACTGCCACCTGGTATTAAAACATTCAATGAACTTGTCAACCAATTTGTCACCCACTTCTCATACAATATTGAGCACGACATCTCAATATTGGATCTCTGTAACACCAAATAAAAAGGAGGAGAATCTTTCGCTGCCTTCTTACAGAGATGGAGACAACTGGCAAGCAAGTGCCCACACCAAATACCAGAGAAACAGATGCTAGAAATGTTTGTACACAATCTGCAAACGGACCTAAGTTACCAAATCCAAATCTAATGTCCTACATCTTTTATCAAGGTCATTGAGATGGGCCTCATCATAGAAAAATCCCTAATCGCAAAAGGTCAAATCAAGCTCTATAAAGACTATCCCAATACCAATATCAACAATGACAAACCTAGATTCTGGACGAAAAACAAGAATGTTGTGAACGATGGGGTAGTCGATGCCAAAATTATGGCACCTAAGCAACCAATTTTCAATCTATCAACACCCCAAAACAACCCCACACAAAACAAACCAACAAATACTCAATCTAGGTTCACCAACTTTTGGCCTAAAAGAACGTTCACGCCTTTGGATGAATCACTAGAAACTGCTATACAAAAGGTGATCGCCAACAATCTCATAGCACTTCCCTCAGCGTGGGAGTACGAGCCAAAGGTCAAACCCTACTGGTGGAATGATAATGATTTCTGCGAATACCATCGAAACAGGGGGCACGAGACAAATGATTGTATTGCACTCAAGCATATAATCCAAGACTTAATAGAGCAAAACAAGATATCTGTTAAGGGACATACCTCAAACAGTGATCATCAGGCATTCAAGGATCCTCTTTCTAACTACGAGCAAGGAGGTCCTTCCAACATAAATAACCGTGGCTCTAACAACGCAAATCACACGAATATCGGATATGACTATGTTGTTAACCATATCTATGAAAGTGACTCACACATTAATGTGATCACTATCAACAAGGATCCAGATTGCAATGTTACTACCCATAGTAACAGAGTCACCCTTAGAGGAGCTGCCACTCCTCCATCTAGTGAATACAGTATCGTGGATCAACTCCACAAAACACCTGCACACATCTCCATGTTAGAACATCTGCGTTTGTATCCTTCTCATAGGTCCATACTTGACAAAGCCTTAGTGGAAGCCTCCGTTCCCACGAACCTAGCTGAAGAGCAATTCCAAACTATGGCCGGTCACATCACCTCACCGCACTCCCTATCATTCACTGAGAAGGATGATATGTCTATCAACCAACCCCATAACGCCTCCCTTCACATTGAAGCTTTCATACACAAACACAAGATCAAAAGAGTCCTAATCGATGGAGGGGCTGGTTTGAATATCTGCACATTGAAGCTAATCCTTACATTGGGGTTTTCAGAGAAGGCTATAGATCCAAAAAGAAAAATCACCATAAAAGCCTATGATGAGGAAGAAAGAACGTCTAAAGGAATTATTACCCTACCAATCAGAGTGGGCCCCGTAGTGAAAGATGTGGCTTGTCAAGTCCTTGACATGGACTTAGCATACGACATTCTTCTGGGAC
The DNA here is from genome assembly GCA_027924645.1 of Cunninghamia lanceolata. Classification (NCBI taxonomy): domain Eukaryota; kingdom Viridiplantae; phylum Streptophyta; class Pinopsida; order Cupressales; family Cupressaceae; genus Cunninghamia; species Cunninghamia lanceolata. Next base: position 497,695 of record BSBN01000397.1, read on the forward strand.
GACCATGGATGCATGCTTTGAAAGTAGTGTCGTCCACATACCATAAATGTATCAAATTATCACATGAAGGTCAAGAGATCACCATCCCAGGTGACCCTAACCCCTATCAATACTACAACTCCATTCAGCCCAAACCAAAAGTCATAATCCCTAACAACCGTGCTTCTGCATCCTCATCATCTCGTGTTGACCCAGTTGCACTTGCTTCTTCTTCAGGGGCACCTCCACCTAAACTCCAACTCAAAGATAAAGGCTTGGGTGAGTACACGATGTCTCAGTCCCTCTACTTGGCACAACTGCCCCTATCTCCTCGATCCTATGGGAGACCTATCTTAAAAACACCCACAGCAGAGAAGCCAACCAAAGGACCATTTGTGAAATGGGGAAGCCTAGAAGATGAAGGTGATGAAAAAGATGTCCTACAGTGGCTATACAAAGATGAAGCTAGCTCCTCAACGCAACATGACCATCCCACTATACCAACAGAACAGTATGGGCAAGGCTACCAAATACTACAGAGAATGGGATATGAAGGACACGGTCCACTTGGATCAAGAAAGGATGGCATCACTGAACCCATCCAACCTCATACCTTAACAGCCCAAGACACTATAGGGCTAGGCTACACTGGAGCACCAAGAAACAACAGAACCAACAATAACAAAGGCACACAACCGGGAACCTCTACTAGTAATCTAGTTAAACAAATTCAACGAATGCAATTGGGGAGCGAAACTGATTCTAATGAGTATGAATGGGATAGCCTCTCTGAGATGTCTTGTGACGAGAAGGATATTGACATTGTCCATGAGTATGACCCGACCCATGCCAACGAGAGACAAGGTCCAAGGGCTAGGCCATTAGACTCTGACCTGCATAACAACAATAGTGAAAATTGCGAGGAAGGAATGTTTCCCCCCTTGACGGACCCACTAATAGAGAGTAGCATCGCCAACTCTGTTCACTCCTTTGATAACTCTATCCTAACCATCAACGCCATTGAACCAAACCAACCTAATGGTCTCTTACCATTAGTGCACCCTGAACTTATCGACTAGAACCTCGAAGGTACCACCCCTGAACTAGACACCTTCGAAAACGATGATGCAATCATCGATTACCTTGAGCTTAGAGATCACATGCCTGCAGGTGACCACATAGCTGACTATGCTATTGAACTCAACGAGAAGGCCTATTTTGGAGAGAGCACCAAGCCTTTCAGTCATAAAAACATAAAAATAAAAGAATGATCTAACGATGAAAACCACTCCGCGGCAGTGTTAGATCATCAAAAAAGTAAAAATAAAGATGTATCCAATGGTGAAAACCTCTCTGAGGCGCCGAAGGATGGAAGGCTTGACCCTCTTCCTAATCTAACACATCAAGAAAGATCGTCAATCTTGATAGAACCGGCGGAAGCAATCAATGTCAACACAGGTGATAATCCCAGAATGGTCCACATGGCAAAGGCTCTAACAGAACATGTAGAACCAGCATTTACAAATTTCTTTAAAAAAAAATAGATCAACTTTGCATGCACATACGCCGACATGCCAGGGCTTGATCCAAATCTCATCACGCATCACTTATCTTTAGCTCTAGGAGCTAAGCCTGTTAAACAAAAGCTCAGAAAGATGCATCTGCATGTGGCTCTCATGGTGAAGGAAGAACTAAAGAAACTACTAGATGTCAGGTTTATCAAGCCGATAGATTATCCTAAATGGGTTTCAAATATCGTACCGGTGGCTAAACCGGATGGCAGGGTCAGAATCTATAGTGACTTCAGGGACCTAAACAAGGCTTGTCCGTAGGATGACTTCCCCTTGCCCAACATCGACATGATTGTAGATCTCACAGCAGGGCATACCATGCTTTCACTTATGGATGGTTTCTCGGGATATAACCAGATAAAGATTGCACCAGAAGACTAGCACAAAACTGCATTTACATGTCCTTGGGGCACCTACTGTTGGTGCGTCATGCCATTCGGTCTGAAAAATGCTGGGGCAACATATCAGAGAGCCATGACAACGATCTTCCATGATATGATGCATACTATAATGGAAGACTACGTCGATGAGATTCTAGCAAAGTCTCTCACAAGAGAAGGGCATCTAGCAGTACTAGACACGATCTTTAACAGACTGGAACAGTTCAATGTGCGACTTAATCCAAAAAAGTGTGTGTTCGGGGTTACATCAGGAAAACTACTAGGCTACATAGTATCTGCAAATGGTATCGAAGTTGATCCCGCTAAGGTGAAGGCCATAATGGAGATGCCACCTCCTAAAAAATTGACTCAATTGAGATCCCTACAGGACAAACTACAGTCTATTAGATGGTTCATTTCCCAATTGGCAGATAAGTGCCACCCATTCTCTCATCTGCTACACAAAAATGTATCCTTCAAATGGAACGCGTCATGCGAGCAGGCTTTTCAACAGCTAAAGGAATACCTAATGAAGCCACTAGTATTAATGCCACCAATTCAGGGCAGGCCTCTACTACTATATATCTCAGCGACACCAACGGCTCTGGGAGCTCTCCTTGCTCAACAGAACTATGATGGAAAAGAACAGGCTATCTACTACATTAGTTGAACACTCGTCGGATACGAGTTGTAATACACACCAATAGAAAGAGCATGTCTAGCTGTTGTATTTGCCTCGCAAAAATGGAGAGATTACATGCTATCACACTCTATTAAACTGGTGGCAAAGATTGACCCACTGAAATACTTACTCAATAAGGTTGCCTTAACAGGTAGATTATCAAAACGGGTCATGCTTCTCAGTGAGTTCGACATAGAATATGTGGATAGAAAAGCAATAAAAGGACAAGTGCTTGCAGATCAACTAGCAGAGGCACCTTTAACAGATGACAACCCCCTAAGCTTTAAATTTCCAGATGAGTCTATCCTCCACGTCAACATAGCAAACTAGAAAATGTACTTTGATGGCTCCTACACTCAGCATGGATCGGGGGCAGGTATCTTGTTGATCACACCTAATGGTGACACTATTCCAAAGTCATACAGATTAATGTTCCCTTACACTAACAATGTAGCAGAATATGAGGCTCTGGTCATCGGTATCAAGCTAGCAGTTGAGTGGAACATCAAGGAGCTTCAAGTCTATGGTGACTCACAACTGGTCATCAACCAAGTAAATGACGACTACCAAACGAAGGATGAGAAACTGATTCCTTATAAACGCATGGTAGATGACTTCAAGGAGTATTTCGTCAAGATATCATTTGAACAGATACCAAGGATCGAGAATAAAGCTACAGACACAATGGCTACAATTGCATCTCTTCTCGACATTCCAGGCAATCAAGCACGATATGAGTTCTTAGTAGAGCCAGTTTCCTGTCCTGCTTATGACACTCCAGATTCCCATATCATATGCCACATCGTAGGAATCGATTCCCCTATCTATGGTAAAATATTTGCCTATCTAAAAGAGAATACACTCCCACCCGACCTCTCCCATAACCAGAAAAGAACCTTCATCCGGTAGGCATCCCGATATGCCATTGTCGCTAACACCTTGTATCGCCGAGGTCTCGATGGTAGTCTCCTTAGGTGTCTAGATAGAGAGGAATATCAAAATGCTCTAAGCGAAATACACGATGGAATATGTGGGGCTCACTCTAGTGGCCCTACCCTAGCCAAGAAACTCATACGCATGGGATACTATTGGCCAACAATGGAACAAGACTCCCATCAGTTTGTAAAGAAATGCAAAAAGTGCCAAATCCATGGGAACCTGATACATGCGCCAGCGCAAGAGCTATAGCCATTGATAACTCCGTGGCCTTTCTGTCAGTGGGGACTCAATTTAATGGGCAAGATTCACCCCCCTTCATCCAACGGACACAAGTTCATAATCACTGCCACTGAGTACTTCACAAAGTGGATTGAAGTTGTGCCCTTAGCCAACATCACCGGCAAACAAATTGCCTCATTCATCTTAAACTATATCATTTGTCGCTATGGTATCCCTTCGTCCATTATCATGGATAATGGATGACCCTTCAAAAATCAAGATGTCAAGGAACTATGTGACAAATTCCACATCCAACACTGCTTTTCCACCCCCTATTACCCCCAAGGTAATGGTCAGGTGGAGGCATCAAATAAAACCATATTTAAAATCATGAAAAAGACTGTCAATGATGCCAGCCGTGATTGGCACGTTCAACTAAATCCCGCGCTGTGGGCCTACCGCACAAACATCTACACACCCACAGGTGCAACACCATACTCCTTGGTCTATGGAGCTGAAGCCATCTTGCCCATTGAAGTTGAGATCCCATCCTTGTGAGTGTCGTTAAGAGGCCTCATCTTTGATGAAGAATACAGAGTAACTAGACTGCAAGAGTTAGAACTGCTGGAAGAAAGAAGGCAACAGGCCTTTAATCACCTGAAAGCATATCAACAAAGAATGTCCAGAAGCTACAATCATAAGGTAAAGCCCCGAGTCTTCCAAGTTGGTGACCTCATCCTCAGAGAGAACCCCAGAAATCAGCCAGATAGAGAAAAGAAAGGAAAGTTTGAACCCAACTGGTTAGGTCCTTATGTCATCATCACGGCTTATGGATCGGGGGCATATCAATTGGCCACATCTGAAGGTGAACTCTTCGATGATCCTGTCAACATCATGCATCTTTGCAAGTTCTATACCTGAAAACCCCAATGTAAGGGAGTCCTAAAAAAATAAAAAAAAATTGAAAAAGTGATAAAAAATAGAACAAAAAAATTTTAAAAAAAAAGAAAAATGAGAAAAAGATAGGTACCATGATGAAAACCTGGCAAACAGGCATCATGTGTACTTTTGGCGGCGCGTGCAAATAAAAGTAAGTGGTGAAAACCTGGTAAATAGACGCTATCTGCAACAAACCACTCCCTCCATCTATGCTGACTTTATTGACTTTTGTCTCCGTCACACCAAACGAGTCCTTTGGTACAAGTCCCGAACTACGTCACCTCTGAGCTATCACGTAGGCAAGGCCATTATCCATGCGCCCTCGAGGCTCCGCTTCCTTGTCCATCTCATATCTTGTCATCTATCCTCTAGTCCATCCATGGTCCAAGCTCCGAACTACGTCGCCTTTGAGCTATCACGTAGGCAAGGCCATTATCAATGCGCCCCCGAGGCTCCGTTGTCCCGTCAGTCCCATATTTGGTCTTTCTATCTATCCAAGTCTATACCACTTCTACAGATCCACCATCACCTAGGTCTTAGGTCCATTAGGGTTCACCCTGAACTACGTTGCCTCTGTGTCGTCACGTAGGCAAGGCCATTTAGCAATGAGTCCCCGAGGCACTAGGTCAGTCCCTCAGGGTCTGTCTCTCCACATCTGTTGTCATCTCATAATAAGTCGATCCTGGTCTAAACTGGGGGCAACTCCTTGACCTACTTACGGATTTGGGTTCTTGAATGCCATCGTTCTGAAAGGAGATACCAATAAAGGATTGCGATACCTTCACTAGACACCTAGAATAAAGTTCTCGACGCATAATATCAACCTATACAAAACAAAAACAAAGCAGAGAAGCATATCAAAACACTCAAAATGATTCTATATCAATTATGGCAAAAGACACATCTAATGCAAGAATGTTTTGTCAACAGGTCAATTTACAAAGTCTTGAATTTTTGCTATCGTGCCTTTCTATGCTACTCAAGGATGCCAAAAGCTAGAGATGCTATGATGGGGGCATAATTGTTTTCTTTGTCTACTACTTGTGGATTAAACTTTAGTAATGTGACGACTTATGTCTAAAGACGTGATCGGCAAAAGATCATCGAGGACTCTGAGGTCTAAACATGAAAAGGGGCAATCCTTGTCTGTTAAAATGCAAGAAGTGCTTAGGTCATCTAGATTCAAGTTTGGCTAGATGCTTGTATCAACTTGCTATATCAAAATCCAAGTAAGGGATACTCAGGACATCTAGGTCTAACTATACCTAGATGCTTGTATTCTATTACCACATTTCAAAAAATAAAAAATACCAAAAAGAGCCCAATGATGAAAGCGCTTCAAAATACTTGCTATATCAAGGTGACTAATATCCATATCCATACCGTATCCAATTGCAATTCATATCCATTTCCATATCCATACCGTATCCAATTACAAGTCTATCCTTAATCCATGCCAATCAAGTCAAGTCAATCTTGTCAAATGATCCGATCACAATCAGTGGTCTTGATCCTTGTCCAGTCGTAAACCATATCAATCAGTCATAACTATCCTTCATGTTGCTCTAGGGATACATCACTCCCCGCCATGACAACATTGTCATATATCATTATCATATCAAATGTCTTAGACAGGATGTTGTATTGTCGAAACCAAACCCGGAGTCTTATACGACATACTTCATTCTTGAAACCAGACATCATCAATCTATATCTTGGGTTTACCGCTTGACAGGGGCAATACCTTGTTTGTGCTTGTATCATTTGTGCATACTTGCTTCTTGCTTGTGTGTGTCATCTTTATATCTTGCATTCCATATTATTCATCCCTTTCTTCTGCATCCAACCATTTCATCTCCTGTCAACCTATCTCATCGTGAGATTGTCCGTCTCACACCTTCCGCCTTCTCCTCGTCCAATCTCCTGAGGGGGCATCCTATCATCATAACCTGTACCAGGGGCAAACTAGGGCATGTATCATTATCAGACTATTCTTATTCTTTGAAACAACGTGATAAAACACATTGCTTCAAAGAGGGGCAAAATGTAGACACCTAAAATTGGCTTAGGTTGAATTAAGTAAATATTCTAATATTTATCTTAATTCATATTTTCTTGTGTCAATTAAATAAATATTATAAGTTTATTTGATTGGTTCATTATCTTATAATTAAATAAAATCATTTTATTTAATTAAAAATCCCTAAATTCTTCTAATGTCTCAAATCCTAAATCCACCTCACAAATTCCATTTCATCAATCCACCTCATCAATCCACCTCATCTTTCTACCTCATCTCTTCCACCTCACCATGTTGCACATATAATTAAATATTCTTAATATTTAATTAGCTAATATCCTCTATTTTCCAAAATAAATCTTTAAATCAATTATCCTCCACCAAATTGAATATTTAATTCAATGTTCCCCACTAGCCTTCACCAATTTGAATATTTAATTTAATGTTCCCCACTAGCCTTCACCAATTAAATATTTAATTCAATATTCCCCACTAACCTTCACCAATTGAATATTTAATTCAATGTTCCCCACTAGCCTTTGCCATCTGAATATTTAATTCAATTGTCATAATCCACTATTCTCAAATAAAGAATTTTTAATTCATCTATTATGAATTAAAGATTCACAAAAAATGAGAGCCACTGATCTCATTTTTTGATTCTCGCCCTCCATTACCTTTTTTGAAAATCTATAAATAAAACCCTCTTCTAAGCCATTAAAGGGGGGAGGCACTTCATTTGGCAAAATAACTATACCCAAATTTCTCTTCTTCTCTTATTCATTCTATTTCAAGTGTCCTCCATTATCATGTGTTTGAAGCTCACATTCAACACAAACAGGGATCATAGCCATTCTTCCTTTGTCATCTTCAAACAAGCAAGCAAGCAAGCAAGGAAAGCTTCTGAGGGCTTCATAATCAAGATCAAAGAAAGATAGGCAAACAATGGAAAACGATAGGTAAAGGAGTTTGTAAGTATTCTTACTTGTTTTGGTTTTCAATCTTCTTTGCATTCAACTTCCATTGGTGTTTTGGGTTTATATGTTTTCATTAATTTGACTAACCACACATTTCTCCCCCTCACAGGAGTCTCATATACTTCATATGTTGTGGGCCTGGTCTCCAGGTTCATGCAGGAGCCACATGAGTTGCATTAGAAAATAGCTAAGTAGATTCTTCACTATGTACAGGGCACTCATAGTTATGGGGTTCATTATGCAATGGGTGTGGATATTAACTTGGTGGGATACACAGATTCAGATTGGATGGGCGATTCTCAGGATCACAAGTCTACTTTAGGGTATTGCTTCTCTCTTGGTTCTGGTTTGATTTCTTGGTCGAGTAAGAAACAGTTTGCTATTGCTCTTTCATCTACATAGGCTGAGTATCGACGAGCAGTTAATGCTACTACTGAGGCCATTTGGCTTCAGACATTTGTATTGAGTTTGGTATTTCCTTCAGGAAACGTACAGTCATCTTTTGTGACAACCAGAGTGCTATTCAATTCTCTCGCAATCTGGTCCATCATCAGTGGACTAAACACATTAAGATTCACATGCATTACATTCAGGAGATGATTCACGAGCAGGTTCTTGATCTTTAGTATTGTTTGACATAAGATCAAACTGCAAATATCTTCACCAAACCCTTCACTGAAAGCAAGTTTATTCATTTGCGAAATTTGCTTGGGGTGCGGTAGGTGTTCTCCATTGAGGGGGCTTCTTAGCTCCTTTTCTTCTCTCTATTCTGGGGGGTGTACTCTCTTTTGTGGGGGGCTACTTCTTTTTTGAGGGGGAATCCATTGTACATGGGTACCTCATCAGGCTTCATTTGTCGGGACCCATCTCTTTACCCACCGAAGCTACGCTTAAGGGGGGTGTTAGTGTAGGTTTTTTATTCCTTATTATAAGGTTTTTCCTACACATTTATTTAAGCTTGCTTAGGTTAATAAATCATGTTTTATTAGGTGAGAGGATTATGAGGTGTCACCTTCCTACATGTGAGCAACCGTTAGCTATCTTGGGAAGATACTTTGCTATCTTTAGTCCGATAGATGGTTGCTCCTCGTTGGTCGGTGTTGCCACCTCCTCCCTCTTCCTGGTCTATATAAGCATGCTACCTAGCTTGTATTTTCATTTAATACCGGAGATAGTTATTTGATGCTATTTTGCCATTTGAGCATTTCACATCAATCTCTTGGTATTGTTGTTATACTTTTGCATTTATAGTTTATGTTTCTATCTCTTTCAATTGATTCGAGGTTATAATTTGTTTTAAGGATTCTAACAGATATGTGGGAAAGTGTGCAAACAAATAGAGGTGACGGATAAAAAATGAGACCAACTTCGCACAAAATTATGCCATTTGTTAATATATAATTACATTAAAATATTCTTTCAAAATAAACACAAAACTAAATGAAAATTGACATGAATATACACATTTCACAATTACAATTATTTAACTAGTATAGATATCTTAAGTAAATCTATCTAAAAAAGTGCTAAGAGATATCAACTTGAAGTTATTTTATTTACTTTGAGTTATTTTGTTTTACATTACAACTATTTTATTTACTATATATACATGTATACATTAATTTTATTGTAATTTTTTAAAAGTAAGCGAATTGCTACCAAGGGGGTAGCTCCCATTGTATATATTTGAACACAAAAAGATACATAAGAAGCATATTCCAGCCACCACCTAATGGTGGAAGAGGAAGCACAGGCTAGAGGCCATTTCTTGTAGCCTTTCAATTTGAGCAGGAGACAAAACATTCCCTTCATGGGCAATATAGAAATAATAAGTTTCCAGTTTGTCCCTTTCAATCCCTTCCCTAAATAGCTAAATGTCTTGCTTCATTTTTTCATTCTTCAGTGTCGTCTCAATGCAAATAGCGTCTCCCACCAAACTAGTCAAGGGTCTCCTCTCCATGTCCACAATAGTGCTCAACACCTCTCTGTGGAGCTGAGGATTCACCACTTTATTGTTGACCATTTCTCCCCACCGAACATTCCCCATGGTGACCATTGCATTGTATATCAGCTTCCACACCAAATCCATGTCATGGATGTGTGTTAGTTGTAGGATATTCTCCCCGATAACCTCCCTGATGGTCTTCTCTTCTCTCTACAAGGATATCACGAACACCCTTCTAAGTTGTGCCTCCATGCTCTGTATATTGCAGTCACATTTGCAATTGGGAATCTCCAGCTTCTCTCCCATCTTTTTTTTTTTTTGACCCAGGGGGTATCCCCACGACCCAGCCAAGCAGCCTAGCAGCGCAGCAGCCCGTATCTTGGGTACCTGAGGCGAGCTGGGGCGAGACTAATCCCCCTGAGGATGCACCCACGCACCCACAGAACCAGTGCATCTTGAGAAGCAGGCCCTCAGATTCGAACTCAAGACCTTGGGGAGCAAACCCAAGACTTAAGCCTCCTCTGCTGACCAGGCGGGCTTTGGGGTTACCCCCTTCTCTCCCATCTTAACCTTCTCTATTTTACCATTCTCGTGAGCTTTGCTTTTTAAAAAGGGCCTGGGGTGGTCATATCCTACACCGCATCATTACCAATTGTCGCCACTCTCATATCCTTCTTAATGATCGATTGTAATCCATCCCACATGTCAGCTTTGTGAGCGATCTTCGTCCCTTCAATCTGATCGATGCCTTGATTGGATAGAGAATCAGTAACATCGTTTGCTTCCCAGAAGATATGTTTCAGTGTGAAATCTCTGATCAATCTCAAGTACCCCTGCACCATCTCCAACCACTTCTTGATTTTCCAATTGATAGCCGAGTTGGATGAAACGACATGGATCACCACCATCGAGTCCCCTTTGATGTCTATAGGAAAAAAATTATCCTCCACACATACCTTAAGACTTTCCACTGACATAGAAAATTCCGCGTCTTTATTTGTGCCATCTTGCAGCTTGATGGAACTTGCACAGTGGATAACCCCTGTACTGTCCCTGATGATGAATCTAGCTCCGGAGGCACTTGGGTTACCACGAGATGCCTCATCAAAGTTGAGTTTAAGGTGACAATGTGGTGGAGTTTATTGTAAAAATTATAGTTTAATTATAAAATTTTATTTATGTTTGTTATTTTATTGTAAAAATTATAGTTTAATTATAAAATTTTATTTATGTTTGTTATTTTGCGCTTATTATTAGATATTAATATTTTGACATGTAAATCACTGTCAAATTTAAGGTAAAAGGTAAGAGGTAAGAGTTTTTGTTAACATGTTCACACTCCACCCCTTACTACCAGAACTTAAATTTGACAGTCAACCTTGCTTGTCAATCAATTTTTTTATGACAGTTATCTATTCAATGGTGCCTTTCATGACATATTTTAGTATAAGTAAATTATATAAAAACCAAATATATATCATCATAATACTATATGAATTTTGACAGTTTGCCCAAAATCTCTCCTTTCATATGATACAATCTTTTCAAAAAAAATGTCTAAATACAACTATACAACTGTCAAATTTACTGCATGCTATTGTAGAATGCCTCTCCACATTAATTACACTCCAACCCTTACTGCCATTGTAGAATACCTCTCCACATTTATAATTTCCCTAAAACCCACCAAAATATATAAAAAAAATAATTAACTTTGAAACCTTCTAGATATTTCTAGAGTCCTTTTAGCAACCCCGGTCCGCCGCCCTCGCCCGGCCAACACCGCCAAAAACAAACTACACATTATTATCTCACAAGGAAGCAATTGTATATATACAATTTTTAAATTTTATTTTATAATAGAGAACTTGCTAGGAAAACCCTAACATTCAATAACTTGCAAAGAGAAGTCAATTTTGCTACAAATTTCAAAGAATATATATATAGAAATAGTATCGCCCTATTTCCTCATTTTCATTTCATCAGGCAGGCGGCGCAGACGGAGAGGAGCAAAAGGAATAGCCAGAAGCTGCAATGGGTCGAAGTAAGTTATATTCAGTTTTTAATGATGCTATCCATAATATATCAAGTTAGAAGATTTAGCTGTATCTGCAGAATATTTTTTAGGGATTTTATTGGCTTTAGATTTTTTTCATATTATTGTACAAGGAAATGTATTAAGGTTTAGAAATGGCTTCATTCAAAGAAGAAACAAATGGGCTAGAAATTCTCGTACCAAAGACTACTTTCAATATAGGTTAAACACCCAAACCCTTTATTGTTTATCAGGATTATACCATATATTAATAGAATAGAATCGGATCATTGTATTCAGTTGAACGGGCATACAAGCAAATGCGATGCATTGGATTATTGTCACATGAAGATTCAAATGATTTTCTATTTAACTCAGATCCTGTGTGTTTGACTAGGCCTAGATTTTAGCCCACCACTATAATTATTATTTATCCCCGTTTTCTTTAGTAAATTTTGCTCCTTTTGTTGTGGGAGGGTATTTGCCGAACACAGCGAGTTGGATTTGGGTTTGAAATGGTTGGGGGGATACATACAGTAATTTTGGCGTCTGATGCTTGATGAACTTATTGAGTTTTGTCGATCCCAGCTTGTGAACCGGAGGGCTTCCTTGCTAAAGCATATGGCTGGCTATGGTAGCAACAAAGTCCTCTGGATTGAAAAGTAAAATCATGCTGTTTTGGCTATATGCGTTAAATCTACTTCTTTTTGGGAGAAAGGAAGTCATTGTTGATCCCCTAACTATCTAGTCATTATTTATCCTAAATAAAATTTGGTATATGAAGTTTTACACGCTTTGGGATATTTCCTTGAAAAGAAATCTACAGTATTTTTTCCGGTTTTGTGTTGCCTACCATTTGTTTCGTGTTTTGAGATTTTTAGGCTTTCCTTACCCAACTCTACCTTTGGACCTTTTTGAGAAGGTAAAGGCCTCAACAAGTCATTGCTAACGGTTAATTAATGAAGGCTATGTGGGATGAGGATTTTAGTCTTTCCATTCTTTTACACTATTCCAAATATGGAGCTTTCACAGCATGATATATTCATTGAATCATACCATTTTATGTATGCAGGTATTTATATAAATACACACATACATATTTATGCATGCACATACACACATTATATGGACACAGATATGCATATTCTCTCATACCCATAAATGGTTCACAGTGACCATAGAATAAGTCTCGTTGGCTTGAGTTGGTTAAAAATCATGAAATGTATTTGCATCATCACTGTCTTCAGATAAAGTATTCTCCACAGAAGCACTGTGAATAGCACATAGAAGAGCAGCATTGAATGCACTAGCAACTCCCATTATATGAAATGGATTCAAGGTCCAATTATGAAAAGTAAAACCTAAAGAGTCAAAAACTAAAAAGAACAAATAAAACGATCTGATTTAATTTGTTCTTAATAGTCATGAGATGCTCATTTGAGGGTAATCTTTGTGTTGACAGATGTTTTTTTAACAGTCATAATTTTTGAAGAATGAAAACTTGCACATATACACATATGTCTTTAAGAGTATGCATTATATACACGTGTGCTTGTGTTGCATGGTTACACGAGTTCCTGGTCTAGGCATGAATTGCTGCTCAACCCTGTACAGTGATTTCTTTCTCTTGGATTTTGTAACCCTACCCTGAGGCCTTGACAAATATTGTACTCTGGTGGGAAGGTTAGGTTCTTGGTATTTAAGTATCGAGCACTGTTGTCTTGTTCAAGTACCGTGTTATTTGTTTTTGTTCAGGATTTTAAAAAATTGATTTTGTTTGCATGAAATCATAGATTGCAAGACGTGATCCTCGATGGAAGCTATGATAAATGCCTATGGATGGTAGACTCTGTAGTTTCCTATTACGAAACATTACCAATACTCCAAGAGATCTTTGATAAAGTTATGTTGCTCCATTGTTTTTTGGATCCCATGGATGTGGATCTGGTTTGATTGATGATCTCCGCTGTAGTATATTCTTACACATTGTCTATTGTGTGTATGCCTTTATGTGAAAATGAATTATTAGACTTTGCCCTTAGATCTTCTTTGCAATTAAAAACCTCATTGAATTCTTGATATCCAGTATTTATTAATCTAAGAAGGCTTGCCACAAACATTATTTCCTGTTATCCATACCACATGATTCTTTGTATTTTGATATTATATACTAGTATTTTAAAAATTATTTATTGGTATTGATAGCACAATTATCGCATTTTATGAGATTTTGGTTTTTACATTGGTCATCAAGGATTGGACTTTCAAACATTAGGATCAGGCGGGGTGTGGATATGCAGGTGTTGCTAGTATATCAAAACTAAGTTACTGATCCTGATATTGATTTGGATTCGGATTCAGATTCGTGGGTTCGATTCGTGAATTTGTTCAATTTTTTTTTTTTGGTGTGTTTTCGTTAACACAAAAACATATAAAAATCAGAAATATATACATATTTGTAGCAGTAATTAAGTTCAGAATACCACATAGCATCATGATCATTTAATTATAATAAACAAAACCTCCATAAAACAATAAAAATTAAAAATACTACAATGTCAATTAGTCAAACTTGAATGTTATGATATATATTAAAATTAAAAATAATAATGTCAAGTGTCAACAATCAGGCATCTTTTTTTCCTGGGCAAGCTTTGATGCCCTGCCCGGTGATGTTACACAAATGGGCTTTCACCTGGCTGTATGAGCTTGAGTATTGGACATCACATCCATTGCAAATCCAAATATAACACCCACCACCTTTTACTTGCTGCACCATATTAACATGTCTCCAAAGGGGTGAATTTGGGTCTGTTTTGAAATGGGGTTTACCCACGGAGAATGAACTGGTTGCCATTGTAATCCCTATGGCCACAAATTCAATGAACAACACATTTGAAAAATGAAACAAATAAAAACAAACAAAATTATATAGAACCGAATTGAGTTTAAAGAATTTAAGCATATGCCATTTGAATTGTTGTACCCAGTGAAATTTGACTAAGTCTGAATAATTATAAGATCCTCCAAAACCTAGAATTTGCATTATAACTCCTAGAGATCTGAAACCATTCTCAAACATGCTGAAACTATGTAAATGCCACTTATAGTTAAATGTTTATTTCATGTATGGAAGGGATTCGGCCCGGGTTTGTTCGGGACAAATCCACAGGCTAAAAATGTTTCCTGGACGCTCCTGCTGGCGAATCAAATCCAGATCCAGCACCAAAACAAATCAGACTGGGATCTGGGCGCCTAGGACAAGGATCCGGTAACATAGTATCAAAACATATGTCGGATGGATTTATATTTGAATTGGGTGCCTAGGACAAGGATCCGGTAACATAGTATCAAAACATATGTTGGATGGATTTATATTTGAATTCAGTTATTTGCATGTTTAATAATGGCTGTTAGCTTAAGCCTTTATTTACAAGCATGCATGAAAAGTAGTAATTGGAAAAAATTAGAAGGCAACTGATGATTCTATTTTTTTGAAGATCATAAACCTTTATTTTTAACAATGGAATTATGTAGATCTTCTGAAATAGTGGTATATCGAACTTGGGGATGTCAGAGAGGGAGTCTTTTTGAGGGCCATTGTATCCAGCATAGTAACATTCCATTTTCATGGCATTGACAGGTGTGGCAAAAGTGTAAACGAAATTCAATTTCCAGTTCCTATAATGGGAAAAATGCAGCAAAAACTGATTTTGTTATTTCATATCAAATATGGTGCATAGAAACTAAAAATGAATATAGCAATTTAAAATTTGTCGACAATAAGAAAAGTGTAAGGTTTAAAAAATATTGTACTTTTACCTTAACAGGGTTTATGTAAAAAATAAGGGCTGAACTATAATTGTAGGCTGTGTCATCATGGAGCACACCTATATTAGGGCATCCTAATGTACCAAAACCCTCTTAGTATTTAAAAAAATAGAAGAAAATTCTTAGTATTGTTTAAAATTTTAAAACTAAAATAAATCTATTAAAAGTTAAACTTGAAAAGAAAATTTAAAATGCCCTAGCCTTTAACCTAAAATAATACTCATCATTCTGTTGATGTTTTTTTTTTCTGCTTGTAAGTGTATAAATGAGCCAGAAAAAAGTGATTGGAGCACACCTATATTAGGGCATCCTAATGTACCAAAACCCTCAGTATTTAAAAAAATAGAAGAAAATTCTTAGTATTGTTTAAAATTTTAAAACTAAAATAAATCTATTAAAAGTTAAACTTGAAAAGAAAATTTAAAATGCCCTAGCCTTTAACCTAAACTAATACTCATCATTCTGTTGATGTTTTTTTTTTCCCTGCTTGTAAGTGTATAAATGAGCCAGAGAAAAGTGATTGGTACACATAAAAACATGGGAACAGCTTGGCAAATGATACAACAAAGGGTTAAGATTCCTTAGGATTAATTGTGATTTTTTCTAGTGTAATGCTACTGTGTTATCCAATATTGAAATGCCAACCGTGTTCAGCATGTGGACACCAAGCTTTTAGTTGGTAAAGTTGGATCAAGGGGGTGACTTTGTCACAACTAGTGCTAAATGTCTCTTTTTTGTGTTTCTCTGCCTGTGAAAGTAAAAAAGAACCAAAATGAAAAAAAGAATGGTATACAAAAACTTAAGGAAAAAAATGGTAAGTGACATGAGAAATGTGTCAAGTCATGATTGAAATGTAATTAGTTGTGTTATAATTTCTTATGATATGATAGATAGTGCACATAGTACCAACTGCCAAAAAGTATGGATATAGGAGATTTATGTGTGGTTTAAATTTAAATTACTACCATAAATGGGGGCCTAAAGCCTTCAATGTTTTTTGCATAATTGACCTTGCCAATCTGACAGTTAAATTTCAGCTGATTTAGTGGAGTAGTTTTATGGATAAGTATTGGGATTAAGCATTTTGAGTGCATGAATAGTCTGATACAGGCGCTTTAATGAAACTACCTTGTCATTTTATCATGGAGAGGTTTGAGAGGTTTAATCAGGTGAGAAGGCATGCGAGCTACTAGTGAATTTTGGAATTTTATTCTTGCCTACACCTCTCTTAATCATGCAATATGCACCATGTTTATGGGGAATACAAAGTAAGAGAACTGAACTTGCAAGGGCATGACCTCACTTTTGAGCCACTGGTTCTTGGATGAGAAAACAGTAAATTCTAAACAGTAGATGCCATTAGATACTATTCTAGAAGACCTCTTTTTTGATTATGAAATCAGAAACATCTTATTGTCATTGTGGTTTGGGAGTCTCGATTATTGGAAGATATGTTTTGGCGCCCCCTTATTGTTAATGTATGCCTCGGAGATTACTATCTTTTCTTATCTATCTAATATTCTACTGGTTATTGAAGTGCAAAATTGTATATCAGATTTACAATAATATAGATTAGGTGCATGAACTGGGAAATGTGAAATGTACTCTAGGAAAGTACAAGAGAGAGAAGAAGTATTATATGCCCCTGGAGATGATATAGGCTGAAGATGATTGAAGAAGAAATTCTGAGGAAGGTTGGAGGATTAGACCTCTGAAAACTGTGAAATTTGGAGTCTCTGTGAGTTGTAGTGGACAAAGTACAGGGACCTGGGTGCTAGAGTTTGGACAAAATGCAGTAGGGTGCTGGTGCAGACACTTGTGTTTATCCTGGGTGCTAGTGTAGACACGACTGTTGCAGGTGGGCACTAGAGACCTTCTAAAGATGCCTAGAATGTTGGATTTCATCTTCTAGGGCACTAGAGCCTGGACATAATGCAATGATTTGCTAGAGCAGGCAAAAATATACCCAGGTGCGAGAGGCCTTTGTTTGCTACAGTTCTGAAACCTTTTGTGACTCATCTCTTGTCTTTGTTGGTTCCAAATCCACTCATACACTGCTTGCAACTGATTCAATTCTTTAGAAATGCATCCGTCTTAGCTGGGGACAGGAAAAATGGGGCAGGTTGTTTGGGAGACCGTCTCAGTCAGTCCCCTAGTTGGTATGTTTCAACCATAAATAACAAAGCCTTGGAAATTTTGGATGTGTGTGATCCTATGTGAGGTGTTTGTGGTGTGTGCAAGGTGTTGCAACTACCAATAAACCCTAGGAGGATGTCTATTACTGGGTGGTTTGTGCATGTGCAATGGAGGACAAAGAGATGGAAATATCACTATTATGTCTGGACAGAGGGATTAAAAGAGGTTGACTCTCCAACAGGGGTTTGCAGAAAAGATTTGGTGCTGATGAAGGATTGGGCAAGAGAGGTTTTGAAAGAGGGAAGGTCTAGGGATGGTGGAGATCACTAAGGGAGGAATTTCAGGTTCAGCTATGGGAAATGAAAGTGGATAGATAGAAGAAATGTGAAAATTTAGAATGAATGCTTGCAGAGGAAGATTGGATTGTTATGTAAGACTTAAATTGGAATGATTGTTTAAGAGGGGAGAATTAGTGTAACATAGGCTAGGGCTTTCGGGAAAGTTGGAATCAGCTGAAGACGGGATTTTTATTTGGGGCTCAAATTGAAATGATCATTTAAGAGGTGGGAATTAGTGCAATGCTAGGCTAGGGCTTTTGGGAAAGCTGGAATCAAATGGAGTTGATTTGGACTCTAGCATCTGGGTGCTTTTTGTCCTCTCTGCAGCTTGGATGTATCTTGTCCCAAATTGAATTATGACTCAAGAGTTTGGGGATGGTTCTAGGCATGAAATTAGGTCTAGAGTTGGCATAAGATATACCAGTGACAATTTAGGCTAAGAAATAGGCAAAATGAGTCCTAAAACATGTCTAGGGGGATTGGCACTAAAATGGGTGCAGACATGTAAGGTGCAGATTGCAAATTAGGCAATATCTGACCTTACAATTCTTTAAGGAATGTTTCAATCTCATTTCTACCTTTTTCATGCCCTCTTCAAGTGTATGACATTGTTGACTTTGGGAGTGCTATAATTTATGTATAGCTGGCAGCACAACTTTGCTCCTTCAGAGAAAATTATTGGAAGCTGATACCTATTTTTCTTTTCTTTGCTTAAGATGAAAATAATCCCTTGCAAGCCCCCCATGGGAATTTTCTGAGTTTCAAAGAAAGTCCTTGGTGCCCTGTTTTTATGAGTCAACTGGACTGCCGTCAATGGCCACTCTCATATTTAATGTGGGACCTCTCATGATTGTCTTTTTGCAGGTGGTTCTCATGGATGGAGGACAAACTATGTTAAGTTCTATTGGGGCTCACACCTGGCTCTGACATTTTTGGTTTCCAATTAATGGGCCAGCTTTGGGGGTCTCATACCTTGACCTTCTTTGTGATATTGCTCCGTCTTTGCCACCAAGTCTAGCCTACTGGACAGATGATTCTTCTAATTCAAAAGAGCCAAATTTCACACCTTTTTTGTAACATTACTTTGCTTCTTCTGTTCTTAGTTCTTGTTTGAGACTGAACTACATGGGGTGACATTTACTTGTCTCTTTGCTAATTTGGAAGAGTGCCTATTTGAGCTTTGAAGAAAGTGGTTTATTGTGATTCACAGTGAATGTTTGCTTTCAGTTGAGGTCTTGTTTATTTGTTTCTTTGTAAAAATGTGATCACACATATCTGGGATTTGGACCATTAGGTTTGTGACAGAATTTAAAATTTATAGTGTTTGATCCTTTTCTTTCTAAATGGGTTTTTCTATTCTATTAAATTCCATGAATTGATTCTTATTACTTTCATGTAGGACCTGCAAGATGCTACCGTCAAATAAAAAATAAGCCTTATCCCAAGTCACGGTATTGTCGTGGTGTGCCTGATCCAAAGATCAGGATATATGATGTTGGTATGAAAAGGAAAGGTGTTGATGAATTTCCCTTCTGTGTTCACTTGGTGAGTTGGGAGAAGGAAAATGTAAGCAGTGAAGCACTTGAGGCTGCTCGAATTGCTTGCAACAAATACATGACAAAGGCTGCTGGAAAGGATGCCTTTCATCTTCGTGTCAGAGTTCATCCTTTCCATGTCCTACGTATCAACAAAATGCTTTCATGTGCTGGAGCTGATAGGTTCAACTCTTGGGAATCCTTTTACATAATCTTTTCAACTTTCATCCAATTTGTGATCTGTTATTTTCTTCTTGCACTTAATGGTGGTAAAATTTTTTCTGGTCTCTAGGCTCCAAACTGGAATGAGGGGTGCGTTTGGAAAGCCCCAAGGAACATGTGCCAGAGTAGACATTGGGCAGGTTCTTTTGTCTGTCCGCTGCAAAGACAACAATGGAAATCATGCACAGGAGGCTTTGCGCAGGGCTAAGTTCAAGTTTCCTGGGAGGCAAAAGATTATCGTCAGCAGGAAGTGGTTAGACATGCTCTGAATCCATTGTCTTTCAAGTTTTCAATTCAAAATGACAAACATCCAAAGCTGTACAAATTTGCAAAATGCTCACATCAGAATAACTGTGCAGGGGGTTTACCAAATTTTCTCGCACTGACTACCTCAAGTGGAAGGAAGAGAACCGGATTGTTAATGATGGAGTGAATGCTAAGGTTGGTTTGTTTCTTATGTTATTCTGACGCTTTATTAAATGATTTGCCTTTTTCTATTTATATGCAATCTGACCTGTTTGTGATAATCAACTCTTTTATGGAATCAGCTTTTGGGATGCCATGGACCTTTATCAAACAGGCAATCTGGAAGAGCCTTTATATCCGCTGCTGTATCTGCTTAATAAGACTTTAGTTGTCCGAGAGAATTTTAAGAAGGTGCTGGAGCATTGACAATTTTGTTAAGTGCCTAACAATTTTGTCTACATTTGTGAAACTGTTTTATGGTAGTCTGATATCTGCACTTGTACCTCTTTAAGAGGCATATATTGTTATTTATTTGAAGAACATTTATTTACCGAACTCTTCTAGAGAAAATTGATATGGTACAATTATCTTAGGGGCAATGGGCATGGTAGAATTTGATATTTATAGTGGATTTTTTGAAACTATGCCGATAGAATAATGGGCTAATTGTGGCTGTACTGGTCTTTTGTTATTTAGATGTGTATTGGAAGGTTTGTGATGGCAGAGGTTTTTTTATTATTTGTGGATGACTTCCTAATAGGTGCTGTTGAGTACCATTTCTGACGGCTGTCAGATTTTTTGAGATGCTATCTGCTATCTGAATGTTCGACTGTACTGTTTATTGCTATGTTCCATACACTTGAATGAGTTTGTTTATTAAGCTTTCTTCCCAAGAGGATTTTAGCTATGGGGTTGGTACACTACAATTCAATCTGGTAGACATCTGAATGGCAAATGACATTCTCCTTTTTGACCAAAGCACATCAGTAAAAGCACTTTCAGATCCTTTTATGATGTATATAATGATTGGTTTCATATGTATATAACGATTGGTTTCATGCATTATGACATAAATATTGGTTTCACAGTGAGTTTGTTTGGTTCCTAAGTGGGACTTTTTAATATGCTGTTATGCAATAATTCATCAAACCCCTTTTCTGGTGCTTCTAGATGATTGTTTATAATTAATTTCCTGAATTTATAGACAATTCATGTGGATTTTTTTCCTTTCTATCTTTGGAAAAGGAGAAGGTTGGTAATTAGATCTTGTCATAAACATTGTGATATGGAGCATTACACTGAAATATTGATTGCAATCTTCAACTTAAATGAATTAGCCCATGCACTACAAATGTAGGAATGCAGTAAAATTGCTATTTAAATTATAACATTATGGAGTAAAATGTTATTATTAACATGCTATGATTGTTAACATAGAAGTCTTGGATTTTCTATATTCAATGGAGTTAGTCTACGTGATTTCTTAAAATGCTGATACAAATGTGGAATGGGAACGTCATGACATGGAAGTTACTCTACCTGATTTCTGAACGTGTAGATACAAAGGTGGAACGGGGATTGCCCTGACATGGAAGTAATATTTGTGATAAATTAATTGTTTTTTTTTGTATCTGCACTTTTCGAGTTGCAAGGACATATACTTGAAGTGGGTGTTGTATACTCAATTTCGAGTACACACATTTTGATCTTATTATATTTTCCAGAAACTTTTGAACTAATTTTGTGCAGGCCTATAGGCTCAAGAGGCCTATGCAAATGAAATTTAATGTTGGGTGAAATAGACGTCCTAATAAACCCTATAGGTTCGTCATATATGTCTTGGTTTTCTTGTCAATATCCCTACTGTTTGCTTAACAACCATGTAAAGAATTTTCCTAATTAGCGGAGTTTTTAGTTATGTTAATTCTGGCTTGTAAAGAGCATATCATTTTTGAGACATGAATAGTATTTGAAGAACAACTTGGTGGTACAATAGCATAGAGATTAAAAATATCCACTCTCAAAGACCACTAAAAAATACTTTTGCATGTGCAAGTTATCGCCTTATGACGTCAAGCAGATAATTGGAAGGGTTTTATCGCTGAAACTATTAAAAGAATAGCCAAAGGAGGGGAAAAAAGATCTGTGGTAGGCCCTTGAATGAGGGACAACGAGTTTATTGAAGTTTACATAACAAATTGGAAACTGCACGAGTGAAGAAAAAAGTTCAGAGTATCTAGCGAAGCCCCTAATCTCATGTGATGAAACTCTAATGTACTCTAGATGGAATAGGCAATATGGCCTAGATGGAGGGCTGCTTATTCATGCATGGGTTATAACGTAGCAGTGGGTGGCCATTAGAGTTGAGTGGTGAAGCCACAAGATCTGGAGAAGCATCGATGGTGGGCTGATGGCAAGTGTTGGCCCTTGGACATTGGTGGCTTAAAACAAGTGGCGTAGCCAAAAAAATTAGTGGTGTGAAAGGGAGGTTTTGATGGGGTGTTAGTTTTTAGGACAAAGTAGGGGAGAGATGACGATGAAGACGAGGTAGTAATGTCTCAAAGAAATGGCAATTGTGAGTTGAGGGAGGCGCAATAAGGAACATGTTTGTGTTCAAGAGGGCTAGAGTGGCGTTTGACAAGCCAATGGTATGTATGAATGGTAGAGCATTATAACTTTGATCTGTCGGGATGAAATCAAATGGCGTGGTAGGGTCAAAGGGCATGGGAAGATTCTATAAAAAAAATTAAAAAAATAAAAAAAAGCTCCCTATTGAAACGATACTACAAACTTGAGAGTTTTCGATGAAATGAAAGGTCACTAAGTGGACACACATTAAAATGGCGATGGACACATTAGAATGGCTATAGGTTATTTTGAAAAGTGTACCAATTTCCTAGAAATTAAGTTACAATTTTAGGAAAAAAAAAGATGAAATCTGGAGCATCTCACAGCCATTGATTGATATAAAACTAAACTACCTTTTTGAGAGTTTTCTATGAAATGAAAAGTCACTAACCTAATTCAACTGTTGTGGACACATCATACTAAAGTGCACCAATTTTCTAAAAATTAGGCTACAATTTTAGTACTTCGAAAAAATAAACCACCTTTCCTTATGGCAGGATTTGATTTAATCTAAGAAGCTTACAAATGTAGGATTGAAATACTAAGTGACAATAGGATCAGTAAATGAATTGAAACAACATATATAAGATTATTAAATGAAAAGCAATAAAGGGTTAAAAAAATATCATGCAAATGTGATTCCAAGATGAACTTGTAACCTCATGCTTTTCCTCACTTCAACATTTGCAAATGTGATTCCAAGATTAACTTGTAACCTCATGCTTTTCCTCACTTCAACATTTGCAAATGTGATTCCAAGATTAACTTGTAACCTCATGCTTTTCCTCACTTCAACATTTGCAAATGTGATTCCAAGATTAACTTATAATCTCATGCTTTTCCTCACTTTAACATTTGACTATAGGCATGAAACTGATCAATAACTAGTATAGATATCTTAAATACATCTAAGTTTATTAGTCTTGAGGTGCCTGTATTAACTTTATGACATAAGTTAGATAGGCACCTCCAAATTGATATATTAAGTATTTTTGAAATAGATGTATTTAACAATTGATTTTTTATATAAATATTAATGTTAATATCCAATACACAAATAAATAAGTAAATAGATGAAAAAAAGACAACTATTTTATTTATGGTGGATACTTCTTTTTAATTTAAGAATTATTTTATTTTATGTACATTGTTTACTTAAATTTTGTCTTATTTGAAGAGCTATTTTTTTTGGTAATACACTTGTTTTATTTTTGTATGTAACTTTAATTTTACTTTTGGAAAAGCCACCATTCATCATTTTGGTAGTTCTTTTATTTTGCTTTTACTTTGAAAAGTGTAGTAAATCTTCCATATTTATATGTTACTTTATTAGTTTTATTTGAAGGTATTAATATATTTTAAATTTTTGATGTTTTCATATTTAAAAAATAATTGTTGGCTCTAAATAGTTTCCTTTCGTTTTTCTTTTGTTGCCACAACACTTCTCCCACAAGTAGTACTCTCGTAACAAGATCTAGGTTGTTGATAGAACATTTATAACGTTTATCCCTTCAACAACACCTCAAAATATATCAACAAGCCTTGCTAGTTGGTTACATAGTGAGATACCTCTATAACATTGAGGGAGCTCTACATGATTTTTTGCTTAATGCTAAAAGGTTTTTACCAAATTATAAACATGATGGTACTAGATTTACAAATGAACACATGTTTTTCAAGATGATTTGATATTGCTACACAAAGCATGGAGATGTTGCCTATAGTTTGTTTTCATTTAGTCTAGATGAGTTATCTTATGATTAGTATTTGCATACCTAAAAACTCGATTACTTCTTGGAACATCTCACAAGAAGCTTTTATATGACATTTTAAATACATACTGTACCTAGTATCATATACCATTAATTCACAACAATGTGATGAGTGCCTAGCGAACCAATACAAGTATTTAATGCTCACTTTAAAAAATGTACAATCACACATCTGCTTACTCCTATAGTCCTAGTAGCTATTCAAGTGTATTAGGAGCATTAGATCCCTTGACATCCATGCTTATATGAAGAACATCAAATTTGACTACTCTTGTCGAGGTATATGTTAAAGCTATTGATGTGGATCAACAATTGATACCCTAAGGTCATGGCACAATACATCCTCCTTTGTTAAATAAATCAAATTATAAATCACTGATAAGTCACCTGTTTAATAATCAAGTTCCCATAATAAATTAGGCTATGATCCAACACACTTCGGTGCTTAATTTAATTCCAACAATGTTATTCACCTACTCCAAATTATCAACCTCCAAGCTTTCTCATAAATTTAACATCATAAAAATCTAAGTTTACAAGGAGTTGGTAATCCTAACATATAGTTAACAATTGTTGCGATTACGACTCGAACGTCTACCTCTCAGTCAAATAATACTCAAACTATAAATAAAAAATTGACAATCAATGGATGATTCAAAAATTAGGTTACAACATGATTAACCTTCAATGAAGAGTCAATTCGAAGAACACAAATAACTAGGGCTTTTAAAACATCCAATGTTCATACATTTCCTAGAACATATGACCAAATAATAGAAATGTCTCTTATCGATTTTAAATACTAATAATAGTCTGGCTTCTAGGTCAAATTTGACTGAATTTAGTTGACTTTGCCTTGCAAGTTGGTGCTAAGTTCATGCTATGACCAACATAATGAGCATGATTGCCTCGAGTTTAACTTGTCCTATGATATTTTCCAAAAAGAGATGGAAAATATGGTGTTTGTGCCCATAGAGGAGGTACAACAATAGTCACAAACAAATAAGGGAAATCCTAGAGTTCCTGTTGTCCTTGAAATGTATGAATTTCCAAGTGAATATGAAAACGAAATTGAAGATACAACAAATGAAGTTCATGCATACCAATAGTTTCAATATAATACATGTACTTTCGGGTAAAGGTAATCAACTAATGACAACTTCCGCACTTGAAAATACAGTTATTACTCCTTTTGATCCTTAATCTAGTTATAATTCATTTCCTACCAAGAATTGAATGATTGAGCCTAATTCAATGTTCCTCCTAAAAAATCTTAAAAATGCTTATAATATCATAAATGACATGAAAAAGACTAAAGCAAACATACCCTATTTGAATTAACTAATAATAGACTAAAAAGACATCTTGTCGAAATCCTTCGTCCCTAAAAGTAAGACACTATAGAATAAATCACCTAATTAGGGGAACGAGCTAGCTTCTACAAATCTAGGTAGTTATGAGGAGAAAATTGGGTTTCCCCAATTTTTAATAATAATACACATATTTAGAAAAACATTCCATAATTGTCTTGTGGATTAAGGAGTCTCAAGGAATGTGATGCAATATTTAGTTTGTCATAAATTGGGATTTACACCAATAAATTGAACCAAAAAATGGTAAGAGTTGGATAAGATAGAGGTGGATGTAGTCAGTGAATTAACTCATATTCACATGTAGTTGGCTAGTGACCCTTGGATACGATAGTTTATTGATATACAGGTTCTCTTGTACAAATAATATTGTAGAGTATTAGACATTAATTCATGGTCTCTAATTGACACCTAAAAAGAGTCAAAATTTTACAAGTATTCAACGACTCAAAATTGGTTATCTAGTAAATTCAAAGCATATATCAGTGCAATGATAAATGAGTCAACACATATAGATACCAAGTTTGGGATCTAGTTAAATTGTTTGATGCTTTTAATATATAGTTATTACTTAGAAGCAAAATAAATTACTAGATGCATTGGTAGTTTTAGCTAGCAGGTTGGAGTTGTTACCCAAATGAAAGCTTAGATTTTTTTTATAGAATTAATTCTTAATCTCTTTGTTCCAGATAATGTTCATAATTTCTAAGTGTTTAATGATGATAGACATATTTTAGACTTTTTGACACTCAAAGAATTTTGAAGCACATTCCATTGATGAGAAGAAATATGAAGAAATTAATCCGGCTGAAGTAGGCTTGATAAATCTCTTAGGTAATACAATTCCAAAATGGATGGTATCTTTGTAGAAGTTGTTTGATGTATACACTCCCATGGAGAAATCATGTTTATTATAGTATGAAGGGCACCTGTATAGCCAACATAATTTGAGTTCACTAGATAATTTGAAGAATGTTATAATTGTTCAGGCATGTACAAATACACATAAAGAACAATTAATCAAGTTCCTAATGGAGTTTCAAGACATGATTGCTTGGTCATATGATGATTTGAATTTTCAATCTGGGAATTTTTAGACACTTAATTCTATTGAAACCTAAAGTGAAACTATTTAGATAGAGGCAACATTTGGTAAATCCAAATTTAGAACCAATTATATATAAAGAGTTGCATAAGATTCTTATTGCTAAGATCATTTGTTTGGTTAGGCATTCAACCTAGGTTGCAAATTTGGTACTTGTGAGAAAGAAAAACGTGAAACTTGGTTGTGTGTTGATTTTCACAACTTAAACAAAGCTTCAAAGAAAGATAATTATCCATTGCCTTCATCGCTGCTACAAAGTTTTCACTCTTAAAAAGCATGTTTTCAGACATAAGCAACATAAATCTCCGTATGTCTTGCACAAGCGCTCCACTCCCCATAAAGTTCCCTCTCATGTGTGTTGCTATATCTTCCATGGACCTCATTATGCCATTGATATTAAAATGGTGAGCAAATTACATACACAGATTACACCATTTTTACACAGAAAGAAAAACACAACATAATATGTAATATGAAATAATTGATTCGAGATTTCAATACCAATTTTACATTGCATTACATTGGCTTATAAAGCCATTATTTTCCCATATTAACCAACTAAACTTACCTATGGGAAAGTAACTTCCCAAAACCAACAATCTAACTAATTCATTATTAACTATTATTTTTGTGTATACACTAAGTTAATATATAATATTCCAACATACCCCCCATTATTGCATCAATCCAAACAAAGGACAAAACATTTTAGTGAAAAGTGTTAGAGATTACATAGATTACAAATTACATAAATGATTAAAATGATAGGGATTTAACCATTTCCCAATCAGACTTTTGATTATCTAGATCACTATTGCCCAAGATAAGAGCATATGTCTGGGACTCTAGACCTTAAGACTCTATCAAACTTCACTTATGAATCCAAAACTAAATTGTCTCACAATTAGGCGGGCTTGTGGCCTTATAGCAAACTTGCCTGCTCTTTTACCTCAAAGTTATAAATTCCATTTTGGAATCCAACCATACAAAATTGACACATATCAACCTTTATTGGAGACAACTTGTAAACAAGAATAGCTATCGTGAACTAAACTTTTAGTCACTTTTTGGACACTGTAAAGTGAGAATGACCCACTTAACACCTGTAAGTGGCTACAAGGATCTTACTTTTTTAAACAGGTTTGATTCTTGTTGTCAGATCATAACGTGGCTAACATCATGACATCGAAAAGTGCTAGTGCTCACTTTATTTAAAATAAAGATTGTTGTAAAAGCAAATCCAAATGTCATCCCAATCATTGACTATAGGTGTAAACTAGAAAAACCACTCTATGCTTTTGATCTGGCATAGCCATGTCCCATTCTAATCTTTTGGTAATTTTGGGTGGAAGTAGTGATGGTTCACAATCTTCAATTATTGCTTTGGAAAACCAATCACGAATTAAAGGATAAAATTTCACTCTTGGAAAAATATGATAATTTGGATTAACTAGATAGTCACACATTTCGTCAAATATAGCTTTTTGAAACCTTGGAATGATAAGATAAAAAACTACATCATATCATCTATGAATCAGGCTCTAAAGGTATCTACGTAATCCTGGAATTCAAACTGGAACAATGTGATACTGTTAACAAATCCATATTTACATAATTTCAAAAGATTCATCTTGATGTGGTTAGGCCAATCCATGGAGAAAAACCTAGTGATTTGGATATCGATAAGAAGATTGTTCCTCAAATGAATATCTACGGGGGCCTCTTCCAGACCAAAACATGTTAGGATTTCATGTTTAATAAGTTCTCTGGTACTATAAACTCTCTATCAAATTTATGAGATCTTGCAACCATTTATTTAAGAGATGAGCTTTGACTATAGTCTGAATGATGGGAATAGGTAAGATTGGTAGCTCAACTTCTTCTTCATCTTATGAGGTTATCACTATGGCTACTTGTTCTCGTGTCTGTACTAATTCTACTAATTCTCTTGTAAGGGCATCAACTAATGGATTATTTTCTCCATTTATCCATTCTATATCAAAATCATATCCAAGGAATTCAAAATACCATCTCGCAACTCTTCCTTGGGCTATGTCTTTGTTCGATTTCTTTTTTCTCAAATTCCTCATGGCTTGGCTGTCTGTTCTAACTATGAAGGAAATAGGCTTCAGGAAGATTTTAAAATTTTCAATTCCTTTTTTGGTTGCCAAAATTTCTTTCTCATATATATGATACCTGGTTTTAGTATCAGTGAAAGTTTTTGATCTATATCCATATAGACCTATGGGTTGACCCTTTTCTTCATGTATCAACACAACAGACCATGTAGAATCAGAAGCTTCAGTATATAACACCAATGGTTTACCTGATTCAAGAATTTCCAAGTCTAGTAGATGGTGACATTTCTCTTTGATCCTTTTCATTTCCATAGTAGCTTGTGAATTCCATCCTTTCCTGCCTTCCTTGAGTAGATTTTGGATTGCCTTCCCGTCTTCGGCTAGATTGTGATAAAACAAAGAAACATAATTTAGACATCCAAGAAACCTTTGGATTTGTTTTACACCATGGAGAATATCGGGAAAATCTTGGAGTCTTCTTAAAATATGTGGTTGTACAGTTGAAATTTACCTTTAGCCATCCTTAGACCAAGAAAATCAATTTCTTTTACACCAACTACCATCTTTTTGGAAGAAAGACAAATTCCATTTTATAATAGCCTTATAAAGCTGTTCAAGATGGTTGATGTGCTCAAGAGCATCATTAGAAAACACAAGAATATCATCTATATATAATGCACATAATTCTTTAAGATGTCTTAAAGATTTATCCATTCTTCTCTGGAAGTAAGAAGGAGCTATGCATAAACTAAATGGAATACATTCTATTCAAATAATTATTGTGGTACCAAGAATACTATTTTATACCGATTTGATTCTTTCACCTTGATTTGCCAAAATCCAGATTTGCAATCAAACTTTGAAAATAACTTTCTGGGTGCTGCTCATCTGATCAAATCAATGTTGAAAGGGATAGGACAATTAAATGGAAAAATTATATAATTCAAAGGATTATAATTGATACAAAACTTTTCTTCCCTCTTCCCTTTCAACTCTTTTATTTACTAGGAAAGCAAGACATGAGAATGCACTTTTACTCTCCTAAATAAATCCTCCCTCTAGTAATTCTTGAATGTGCTCATCCATTTCTTTGAATTTAGTGGGACTGAGAAGATAGATGACTCATGGGGTATTGTTGGAAACTCCCAGTAGATGGTTCACTTGGTTTCCAAGTGCTTTTGAGAAAATTTGATAAAAAGGTGTGTAGTGTGACAGAGGTACTCTCAGTGTTATGCTTCGCATTTCTTCCTAATTGAAGATATGCTTGTACGATTTGGAAGTGTTGCTCACAGGTGTTCAAAGGTGTTATATCCAGAGTTTCAGGTTTTGGATCATGTGGAAGTAGAAGATGTGTTTGACTAAATATTTGACTGTGAAGGAAGTTGTCAGAGAGAAATGAGAATGCTCCACATTTCTCTGTATTGAGCTTTCCTATCTTGCGAATCTTGGAGAGTGCTTATATTATCTGTATCTATCTTCCTTTGAAGTTTCTAGTGTTGGGATGCTCCGCAAGTTTAGTTCTTGTGTTGTTGATCAGTAGCAGTGTGCCTTGATGTGCATAATGAAGACATTATTTGATTTAGACGATTGCGGCAATGTTGTAGAAGTTTATGATGATGGTGAGTATTCTGGGAACGTGTGTGAATGCTTTAGAGTGTCTCTCTTTGGTCCACATGATGTTTTTGGACTTGAAGAAGCATGGATATGGTTATTAGCTCAAGTTTGGCCGACTTGGCTTACTAGCGCCATTTGCAAAGGTACCTCGTGGATTGTGGATGTGATGAGCAGCTTGGTGATACAAATTTGAGTCCTAGTTAATCCTTGACATGGTCCACTTACACTTCTTTCCACTGTGGAAGTGTTTAGTGCTGACCTAATTGGTGTTGTATGTTTGAGGTGCACACACCTCATTAGGATTGACCTAATTGAGATAGGTCTTAGTTTTAGATGGTATAAATACAAGATGAAGTTGAGTGGAGCAAGGTAGAGAAGAGAATGCAGATGTAAATCAAGGGCAGTGAGCTGTGGGCGAGCTTAAATGCTTATGATTTCAAAATGTAATGAGCAGAAGGTGTTGCAAGTGTGTGCTAATTGGTGGTTATTGATGTCAACATGTTTGTGTTTTTGTTTATGTCAACTATATCTTCTGGCATTGTTGTTTGTTAATTGATTGAAGAACACTGTCTGAGTATTTTGCTCCACATATTTCCTATGTTGAAGATCGAAGTATGAGCTTTGGATATGTTTTAGAGAAGTGTTTGAAGATGCTAAATCCATAATTTGGTGGTTCGCATCCCTGTGCAGAAAAAGTTCTATTCACCAGTATGAAGACTGTGCCTGGCAAGGTTTACAGAGTGACAGGGAGAAAGTGTTTTGCTCCACATTTCTCCATAGATTTAAATTTGGCTTTACGGTTCTGGACTTAAGCTTATAAGGTCCTTAGTCATCTTCATTCCAAAGGATATGTGATTTGAAGCTTTGAAAATCAAGTTTCTAATTAGCAGAGTTTGATAGTGTCTGATTGAAAGCAGTCTATGTTCCATCTTCAAGCAAAATAGGTTGAGATCTATTGCAGTTGATTTTGCTAGTTTTCAAATGATTCTATGATGTTCATGGATGTCTCCTGAATGCATTGAAGGTGTGTGTTTGATCTGCAAGCTATAATGAAGATCTTGGAAGCGTGTGTTCAAGTGTTCTTGATGATTGCACCTATCTGGCCGACCTGGATGATTAACACTCTTTGCGGATGAATTTCCTAAATTGAAGAAGCATATGATAGCATGCGAAGATGCAATTGAGTCTGTGCTAAGGTGTGAAGCATTCCTCCTTTATTCATTTAGTCCACAAATTTGTTTAGGTCTAGTCCTAATTTGATGTATGTATGTATGTCGACCTTGGAGATTGTTCCAATGGTTGATGATTGTAATGCCGACCATTGATGTACATTCCAAGTTCGATGAATTGTATAAATACATGTAATGAATTCATGTTTGAGGTGACAAGTGCGAAAATGAGAAGATAAGTGAAAAGTGAAAAAGCAGAGTAGAGCAGAGAAATTTAATTGTGCTTCAATGGAACTGAACTTAGGCATGGTGTAGATGCTACTCAATCAGTTCAACCCTCGGAAGTGAGCCAACCCTCGGTAGTGAGCCATCCTTTTGGGCAGTGAGCCACCATTTGATATTCGGTATTGTTACTACATTTAAATTGTGAGATAACACTCACCGTGGTTTTTCCCTGTTTAGGGTTTTCCACGTAAAAATCTAGTGTTCATGTTTTGATTTTTCTATTCATGCTTAATA
The DNA here is from genome assembly GCA_027924645.1 of Cunninghamia lanceolata. Classification (NCBI taxonomy): domain Eukaryota; kingdom Viridiplantae; phylum Streptophyta; class Pinopsida; order Cupressales; family Cupressaceae; genus Cunninghamia; species Cunninghamia lanceolata. The sequence continues at coordinate 529,944 of BSBN01000397.1, forward strand.
CTCATAACAAAATAAGGAAATAAGATAAGTGATTGTGAAATTGATTTTAGGTTAAGGAAGTTAAAGTTTTGATACAACTGATTCATCGACCCCCTCTCAGTTGTCTTATGCCTTTCAACAGTTGGTACCAGAGCAAGGTTCCTTCGAAGAAAGCCTAACAACTTAAGGTAGATCCGGGATGGCACACAAGAAATACATTCATCAGTTCGATGGATCTGACTATGCCTACTGGAAGGTAGAAATCCAAAGTTATCTCATTTCTCTTGGTTATAATGTTTAGGCAGTGGTTAAGAATAAATACACAGTTCCTAAAGATCTGGATTCTGAAGAAGAGATTAAGATGTTTGAAGATAATCACAAAGCTAAAAATGCTTTATTAAATGCCCAGTCTAACACTTAATTGGCAAAAGTTGTGAATCTGGAAACTGCTTATGAGATTTGGGACAAATTGAATAAAATCTATGAAGGTGATGCATCAGTTAAGAAGGCCAAGTTGCAGAATTTGAAGACCACATATCAAACCATGTGAATGAGTGAAGATGAGAACATACCAATTTACTTACAAAAGATTGATGAAGTTGTCAACAACATCAATGGTCTTGGTGGAGAATTAAAGGATGAGGATGTTATATATAATATACTCAGAACTCTTCGCGAATCTTATAGTCACAAGGTACCTGCCATTGAAGAGTTGTTAGAAATGGGCAAGCTTACAAAAGATTAGTTACTTGGTAAACTGTCTGCCTTTGAAATAAGAGAATTTGGTACTACTGATGGACCTATGAAAACTGAGACTTGTTTCAAGGCCAAGGAAGCAACTAAGATTGCTAGATCAGAGAAATATGCTATGGAATTAGATGATGAAGACTTTACAGAGCTTGAAGCCAAATTTTCTAGCAGAATAAAGAGGGGAAGAAAAAGAAAATTCAAAGGTAAGTTACCTTTCAAATGCTTCAGTTGTGCTAAAATTGGTTGACAAGGGTCGCTGGACCTTGGCATTTAATCATGTTTTTCATGTGTCAAATCTAGGGGTCCTAGGCTATCTGCAATAAGGAATCCCATAGTTACCAGTCCAATAACTATTCCTACTAATCTAACTGTTTCAAAGATTAATACTGCTAATTTGTTTGCTAAGAAAGGAAAGTCTAAAAACACTAAAACAATGCTGAAGCAGTAAATTGCTGAAATTGACCTGTTCTAATCCACACAACTGAAAGATATGCATTTAATGGAAATAATTATCAAACAGGAATAAATCTATCTTATGAAAGCAGTAAACTATCTTCCTAATAGAATCTAAAGCAAGACAATCAAACAAAGAGATACTAGCCTCCTGTCTTGATGGTGGGAGTGGGCCCTTGCTCCTTGCCTTTAGGACTGATGGCTAAAGCAAGAACTCAATACAAAAATATAACAACATAGTCTTTCTTTAGTCTAATTCCATCAGTATGCTTGTATTCAAAAAATATGTAGAATCTGGAAAATGAAAATTACAATAATCTAATAGCAATAATATGTCTATCTTTTTGATGCTCCTACCAAAACATATATCAAATCAAGCAATGAGATATCTATATGTTCTAACTATCAATTTATCTATGAGATATCATCAATCTCTTATTTTAACAACTGTTTAACTGTAGAGTAAAATCATGCAAACTAAACTAGGTTTTAGTGGTACAGAAGTCCCACTAAATCTGGAGTCTTAACTTAAATAACAACTGGGCAGTGATGCCTTGAAATATAGGTATTTATTAAGTCTTTCAAGACTCATGCAAAATCAATAAAAGATGAATTGGACCCCTATTAGTCACTAGAGTCTTCGCTGGATCATTCTGGTGTTGGTTGAGTAAACTCAGGAGCAATGTAGTTGCCTCCAAAGATGTAGACTGATAGCGGCGCCGGAGACTATGCACTATCGCTAGGAGCTCTGAAAACTATGTGTTGTCGCTAGGAGCTTTGGAGATGCACCCATGACTCCTGTATGGCTCCAGAGATGATCTACCCTTGGCTTGCCTGCTTCAAAATACCTCCAACACATTGTGAAAATGATAGACCCTGGTGTAGTATCCTTCATGTAGGCTCCGAAGATTATTAGGACTATCTCCGGAGATGCTTAAGATTGCCTTTGCCCATACAAATGCACCTGTAGATGCAAAAAGAGAGACTTTCTGCATATTTTTCATTAGTTTGCTACACATTAGTCCTTCAATCAAAAGTCATGACCTTCCGCAATTCATCTCTCATTAATGTAATTAAAATGAGTCTTTTCATGTTCTATGGTGCAATTACCAGGACAACAAAATAGAAGGAATGGAAAAAGGAAGGTAAAAAGGTGTGTTATTCTGGGTGCTACCTGGCACTCATCATTCCCCCCCGAACTTAAAGGTTAGAAATTTCTCCTTCACTTCACAGCCTGGACTTGTTGAGGTGGTATATTCTATCAGTCAGATTGAACTCTTTCTCACAAGTGGACCAAGTAGTGAGGTTTGTATTGCCATTCCCCTTAAACTGTTCAATCTATTTTAGCCATTCCTGAAATTCAGCATCCTCCATCTGTTCATCCCATATGGGCAGTGGCTCAATAATGAGAGGAGGTCTGAAGCGGACACCCACCCAATCCTGTTTGTATTTGTCTATCAATTTGGACACTGCTCTGGCTTTCCTCATAAATAACCTAAGGTTGGTAGGGGACACCTTTTCTTTCATCTTTTGCTCCATAGTTAGAGTATTCCAACTTTTCTTCGCTATTGGGAGCATCTGACTGGATGAGCTATGCATGAGGAGACCAAATTCAATAGCACACTCTTGTAGGTGTTTCTAATATAGGGGCAAAATTTTTGTTCTTCCTTCTGGTGCATAAATTTTTACCCTGAATTGAATTTCAAACCCCATAGGCTTGGGGCATTCTCTTCTTATAAGCAGGCTTGTCTCTGCATCCTTTTTGGTGTAGGCCTCCATTCTTTCATTTCAAATTTGATGATTTTTCATTAATGACATGAATGCCCTAAGCTGACATTCACCTACAAAGTAGTTGATGAAGAAAGTGTGATCTTTTATGAAGAAATCATGTAGGTACAATTCACACAAAAAGTTGTTATCTTCATCATAGATCCTCATGTATACTTCCATAAAATCTTTCTCATCTTGTATATTTTCAGTCCAATTAGAGAGGACCAGTGATATTTTTCTTTGAAGGATCTATTCTTGCAAAAATAGAGCATAACTGCCATTGGGAGGTCTGTAAGATGTGATCTCAACAAAGAGAGTGGCCACTTTGATGACCTTCTCCTCTAGGGCCTGTATTTTTTCTGACATGGTAGTCATTGCCCTTTGCAGTGGCAACATTGGCTTGGATTCCTCATACTCCTGACACCTCCTTCCCCAGTGAAACATGGCCTTAGGGATGTCTATTGGGAGCACCCCTAGGTATGCATCTGTTTGAGTCCCCTATTCCATAGTAGCAGTGGGATTGGTTAGCTCACGAAGCAGCTCTTCTTGATCATCCATCTTGTTGTTGACCCATGTCAGCTGTTTAGCCCGACTCTGCGTCTTTTCTATTAGTGCTGCAATTAATGTGAGACCATTGTCTCTGGATTTAACAATATCAGAGGTATTCTATGCTGCTTCCTCCTCTTTGATTTCAACTTCTTTCTTTTGAATGATCCTCTGTTTCTCTTTGAGCTCATTTTTCAACTCCTCTATTTCCTACTTCTGTTTTGTTTCTTTTTCTTTCATGACCTTCTTCAGGTTAGTGATGATTAGGTTCTTCCCCTACAACAATCTCTTTAGATTATCAATTTCTTCCATCAACTGCTGTTCTCTTGGAACCTCTACATCCTCTTGATCAGAGGAGTGAGAGTAACTTCCTATTTCTCCCCCTTCTATTCGTTCCTCATTAGGGGTTTTTTTGTCTTCCTACCCCACATTGTCACCTGCATCCCTTTTCTCATCTGCTTCCCCTTGTTGATCCTCATCTTCTCCCTAGGTCTCCTTTTTCTGAGCTTCTTCTTGGCTTACTTCTGCAAATGTTGGGGCTGATGAGGGTCTATCTTCCTCCATGGAAGTTTTGAAGCTCATGAGGACCTTACCTAAGAGAGCAATGTCCTATTCATCCTAAGTAGGTTGCCTCTTCCTCTTACTTCTCCAGAGCACTGGTGGACCCTGTGTCTCTGGAGCTGGTTCATTACCCTTAGAATCTGAACAGATGGTCAGGGTTTCTTTCTCTACTATCTCCGAAGCTTGAGTGTGTTGTGGCTTTGGAGTCTGAGACCTTGGATGGGCAGGAGATTTCAGAGTAGTTCCCTCAACTACTCTTCTTTTTATTCTTATTCTAATTAGAGGGAATTCATTTGACTCATCAAACTCTTCCTTAGCCCTTTGATGCATGCTAGACTTAGGTGTTCTTGGAGTCCTTTTTGTTTTCTCTTTTTGCCCTATTTTTTTCCTATGCTTTTTGTGGCTAGGAGTTTGGGCAGATGCCAGTGTTATTTCCTCTTCCATGGTGACAGCTCCCCTCAGTTGCTTGGTTGGGGTAGAATCTTCAACTATGGTTATCTTTCATTTTGCTGAGCGAGTCATATGGAAGTGTTGCTCTATAATTGGTTCTTCCAGCTGTTTTGTTGCAGCTGAGGCTTCTCCCAAAACTTATTTCCCTTTCTTTTTCTTCTTAGTAGTAGGGGCAAAAGTTGGTGTTTCCTCCATTGTTTGTTTCTTTCCCTTGCCCTTTCTAGTGGCTGGGGAGGAAGTAGAAGGTATTGCTTCCTCATCCTGCTGAGTAGAGGAAGTCTCTTCTGTACCCTGTGCCCTGCTTGGTGTCCTAGCCTGTGATTTGTTATCTAAAAATGACTGCCATAAGGCCTCTCCATCAGTTTGACAGGAAATGGTGTTTTACAATCAAGAAAATGAGGTTGTGGTGTTTCATGGGACCCTTCCCCTGTTGATACTTATCTGCCAAGGCTACAATAGAAAAATACAGAAAGTTTGGGAAGTTGATGCTAAATTCTGGATGGGCATGCCTATGCCTTAAGAAAATTAGCATCTTCATTTTGGGTACTAAAACCAAAGAGAATTGCCCATCACATGTAAAATACTTCATTAGCCACATGGCTAGGGATTGCCATTGTTGTGTGAGTGAGGTCCTAACAATTCCCTTGACTTCATTTTTACTCAAATGTAACTGGATTTTAGGCTCATCTTCTATTGAAAAGTTTTTAATTAAATTAGTGTACAGTGTTTGAGATGATAGAACCTCTCATCTTGTTCTAGTAGCCCTAAAATATGGCTAATAATAGTGGCTGGGGTATTGATTGGAACTCCTCGTACTGTGGTTTGGTTATTCTTTAGGTGGCATAGGAAATAATCTACAATGTCTTCTTGAAATCCTTCAAATTTCTCTAGAAATTCCAACCACCCAACATTTCTTAAGATATTTGTTGCAGCTTGGTCATGCAGCAGTTCTGTTGCATTTTTTTGCTCTAATTTCTTTTTCACTCCCATATATCTATATTATTTCACTCCTTTATGAATGATCCTTCCCTTGGCCTTCTCTGTAGTTCTTTTTCTCTACTATGATAGGCCTCTTTCTCTATTCCTTTGGAAGACTTTTGCTATAAAATCTTAAAGATTACCTCTGAGGTTTGGAAAGCTCTGCAATTTATGAAATTGGGGACTTGGTATTCGTTAATGGAAATTGCTTGGATTACGGGAGGGTTAATTGAATTCAATTAATTTGAATTAATGGCTTGGTCATAATCACAAGGAATAATATGACACTCCGGAGTGAGGTCGGTAGTGTGGCAATTAAGGTGGCATGCATAGGTCAAAGAAGGAAATAATGGCAAGGGTACATGTCGAAGTAACTGTACCTAAAAATAGAAATGACAAAACAAGTAATAATTAACTAACTCGAGCAAATTACCTGGATCACTTTTCGTGATGATTGGCCGATGTACTTGGCAGCTATGCTGTGGATTTGATGAGGTGTGGTGGTGTCTTGACATGTGTGTAGCCCTCACATCACTTAGAATGGTGTTAGCATCATCAGTGTCACGTGGTCTGGGATCTTTCCTCATGAATAGATGTGAAAATGATGTGTTATCAGATGACGTCATGAGGAGTAGCTGGGATGACGTGCGTAGGTAGCTGCATCTTCCTTTTTGATGGTGGATTATGAGGCGTGCTGACCTCATCACTTCTTTTTTCAAAAGTGGAGGATGAGTCATGCTGACCTCATCATTTGGTGTCCCCACTTTGATGCTGGAGAGGTGGGTCCCCCATTTTTTGAAATGGTTCCATTATTGGTGAAGCACCGGAGGTGCTCCTAGTTTGCTCCGGAGGTGTACTTGGTTAGCTCCGGAGAACTTCTGCTGAGAATCCTGCATGAAGAAGGGAATCACCATTTATTGGTTTTCAGTCCCCTTAGCGAGAAAGACAACTATTTACTGGTTTTCCATCTTGCTCTATTTATTTTTATTTTATTTTATTTTGAGAAGGGCCACCATTTGCTAGTTTTCAACCCTTCTTTTATTTCTTTATTTTTTTTGAGAAAGGCCACCATTTGCTGGTTTTCAACCTTTCTAATTTTTTTTATATATTCCTTAATTTTCTTCAACCTGTGGTAGAGGCTATGACCCCTGTCACCAAGCACAACTCCTTGGTAAATTCTTCCTCAGTAGTTGGTCTTGTATAGAGCTGAATTCTGTGGCCATTTACTAAGAATGTGTCTTCACCTCCATCAAATGGTGCCAGTAAAACTGTTCCATTCTCATAGACTTCCATGATCTGGTAAGGACCCATCCAATGAGTTTGTAACTTCCCTTTGAACTCCTTAAACTTAGAATCATATAGGAGAATCCAATCCCCTTGCTGAAATACCCTCTTCTTGATGTGTTGGTCATGCCATTGTTTCCTTTGATATTGAACAAGTTCTGTTTGCTGTATGGCTTCTCTCCTGATTTCATCCAGCTCATTGAGTTGAAGAATCCTGTTCTGTTGTGTTTTAGAAAATGGTAGGCCAATATCCAATGAGGTCTTTAGTGTTTGCAATTCAAATTCTATGGATGAAATGGGTTTCTTTCCATAAACCAATTCATATGGTGAGAACTTGGTTGTAGACTTCTAGGTGGTATTGTAGGCCCAAACTGCTTTAGGTAACGTGCTAGCCCAATCCTTTCTATTCATGGACACTGTCCTTGTCAAGATGTTTTCCAACTCCCTATTAATCATTTCTACCTGCCCATTAGCTTGGGGGTGGTAAGATGAAGATTTTCTGTGTTTAACTTGGTATAGATCTGTGAAAGCTTGAATTACTTGAGAAGTGAATTGCGGTCCCCTATCTGAGACTATAGATCTTGGGGCTCCAAATCTCAAGAAGATTTTGTTATAAAGAAAATCAACAACTTTTTCTTTCCTTGCAAATTGTAATGCTTGAACTTCTGCCCATTTGGTTACATAGCCAGTGCAGACCAAAATATATTCTTTGCTTGAAGATGGTGGAGGGATTGGTCCACAAAATCTAGACCCCATTGCTCAAATGGTTCTAACACTACTTGAGGGTGTAGTGACATTTCCTGGGTAAAGGTTGGTTGACCCGTCCTTTGGCACTGATCACACTATTGCACATACTGCTTGGTGTCCTTATGGAGAGAGCGCCAGTAGTAACCAGCTCCCAAAATTTTTTGAATGGTTCTTTGTGAGGAATCATGTCCACCAGAGGGTTCATCATGACATGCTCTTAAGACATCAAAAATTTCATCAGCTCTCAAGCACCTATGTAGAATAAAGTCAAAACCACACTTAAACAGTAAATCATCTAACCATTTATAATATAAGCTTTCTTTTACCAATCGCTTCTTTTGTTTTGAGGTCAAATGAGATGGAAACAAGCCTATAGCTAAGAAATTAGCTATGTTAGAAAACCAAGGTGTAGTAAATGAAACAACAAAGAGATGTTCATCTAGGAATTTGTCCTCCACTGGTTGGTTTTCTCCACCTGTATGCAACCTTGATAGAAAGTCAGCAACCAAATTGAATTTCCCTGGGTTGTCAACTATGGTGATGTCAAATTCCTACAATAGTAACAGCCATATAATTATCCTTGCACCCACTACAGGTTTGTTCATTAAGTATTTGATAGCTGCATGATCAGTATGCACACATATTTTGTATCCTGTGATATAATGCTTGAATTTGTTAATAGCATATATGACTGCCATGAATTTCTTTTCAGTTGCGGTATAGTTTTTTTTGCTCGAATAAGGTTCTTACTAATGTAATAGATGACATGCATACCTTCTCCCTCTTCTTTCTATCCTAAGACTACCCCAATGGACTCATTTGAAGCATTGGTTTGTATGTGAAATGGTAAAGTCCAATTGGGTCCCCTAAAGACAGGTGTGACCGTAAGTTTCTCTTTAATGGTTTCAAATGCTGATTGGCAATCCTCTGTAGATGAGAAGTCAACATCTTTGGTAAGCAGAGAAAACATAGGAGCAACTATTCTGCTCAAATTTTTGATAAATCTCCTATAGTATCCTGCACGACCTATAAAGCTTCTAACATCTATTTGGTTTTTAGGTGAGGGTAATTGCTTTATCACTTCTATTTTGTTTTGGTCTACTTTGATCCCTTTTCCTGAGATGTGATGTCCAAATACAATTCCCTCCTCTACCATCATAAAGCATTTTTCATGGCTCAAGGATAGTTGATTTTTTCACAACATTGCAACACATTATCTAGGTTTGTGAGAGCTTCCTCAAAGGTATCTCCATACATAGTAAAGTCATCCATATGGACGTCCATACATTCATTAGCCAATTTAGCAAAAATGGCTAAAACAACCCTCTGAAAGGTAGCTAGAGCATTGCACAAGCCAAATGGAAGAACTCTATATTCAAAAGTTCCTCATGAATAAGTAAAGGTGGTTTTGTCCTGGTCCTCATGTGCAACTTGAATCTGATTATACCCACTAAACCCATCTAGGAATGAGAAGTACTTTTTCCTTGCAAGGTTGTCTAGCACTTGGTCGATGAATGGTAAGGGAAAATAATAATTCTTTGTGGCTTTGTTTAGTTCTCTATAGTCAATACACACTCTTCACTTCCCATTTGTTTTAGGCACTATGACTAGGGGTGAGACCCACTGACTGTCTGAGATAGGATATATGAACCCTGCTTGCAGTAATTTCTCTATCTCAGTCTTAACAATATCTTTTAGGACAAGGTTTAATCTCCTCTGGGGTTGTCTGACCAGTTTGACATCCTCAGTGTATATATGATGAGTACAGATCTCAGGAGGAATGCCCTTCATATCTTGGTATTCCCAAGAAAAAGCTGTGAATGAGAGACTAGAAGATTGAGGAGTGCTTCTTCCTATTTTCTGCTAACTGGGTGTTGACATTCAATGTTTTCCTTGGTAAAATCATGACCTGCTTTGTAATTTGATTCATAGATGTCCCTACTCCGTATCCTAGAGTCATAGTGTTAAGAGGACATGAATGTGAAAGCAACATATGGAATGCGGCCAAGTCTCTATAAAAGGTTTCTCCACAAGGAACAATGTTTGCAAGGGTACAATGGGTAGCAGTAAAGAATTCTATTTTTGAGTCTTGGGCTAATTCCATTATATCCTTGTCACTAAGAATATGGGTGATGTATTTTGTTGTGTCATAGTTTATTTCTTCTTCTAACTCACCCAATTGTTCCTTGATGGTAACCATATCTACTGAGGCACTGTTTCCCATGTTATTAGGCTCATCTACCAACACTTCTCTTGAGTAATGTATTGATGGTTTAACTGGAGGATATAAAGAGATTTTCTTCAAATCTATCCCATTGGAAATGACCATGTCTCCTATTCGACAATCAATAGATGCTGCTACTGTAGCCAACCATGGTCTTCCTAAGATCAAGGGGTAAGCATTTCGCTGGTTTCTCGGTTCTAATATTAGGAAATCTACTAGAAATTCCCATGATTCCACCATGACTGGGACATCAGTTAACACCCCTTTTGGAATAGCCACTGACTGGTCAGCCAGTTGGAGAATTGTGGATGTGAACTGGACACCAGTCAAAGCTAATCTGTCCAAGGTGTGCACTGTCATCATGTTTATCGTTGCCCCCAAATCAACCAAAACATTAGATATTTCTACCCCTGAAATATAGACAGTTATGACAGGGTTCCCAGGGTCTCCATATTTTGGGAGGAGCATTTCCCCCATAAGAAGGTCTACTGATTTCCCTTCTACCTGAATGGTGGCAGGGAAGTTTTTCTTCTTGTCTTGGGTCTTAACATAGTGTTGTTTGATGAATTGGTTTAGCTCAGGCACATCCTTGATTGCTTGTAGGAGTGGAATTTCAATATTTAGCTGTTTGATTTCTTATAAAAGTTTTGATTCCATGGTAGGTTGGACTTGTTTTTGTAGGACGGTTTTCTGAGGGACATGCTATTTGATCTATTCTGGGTAAGGTGCTGATTTTTCTATCTCGAGAGCAACACTGAAATTCTTTACAGAAGTGGCCCTAGAGTTGTGTTGCGAGTATGAGGTGAACTAGTGTTGTCATTGATGTCAACATACTCATATTGCTTTGACAAGAAGGATTGAATGAGCTGTGTGCTGAGGATATTGAGAAAATTAGTCTCAATCTGGAACAGTGAAGAACAATGATGAGGAGAAGGCAAAAGTACTCAATAGGTTGTGACTCAGAGGATGCAGATTAAAGGGTTTGTAGATATGAGTCTTGATATGATCCAATTAAGATTTTAGAGGTCCGCATGAAGATGTGAAGAAGTTGTGATCGATCAAGTGGAACCAGTTCCGGGAGATGCTCCAGAGTGACAAAGTGTTACAAAAAGGTCCAGTGAGATCCAGAAGTGCATTATCCTATTTTGTAGATTGGACAGAGTGTTTGGGATGTCCTGGTGATGTGTCATCTCAATTGGTATGTGGTTTGGAGGTCCGGAAGCACCTCTTGCAGTATGACAGTGGCGATAGACTGTGTTCTTGAAGTTCCGGATGAGGAAGAGAAAAGATTCCAGTGAGTAGAGGAAGTGCGGATGTACCTGGTCATTCAGGAAAGCTTGTGAAGGTTCTTGGATCATGTTGAGGTTGTGTTGTTGGTCCGCATTGATTGTAGAGCCCGGAATTAAAGATATGCCTCCGGATGAAGTTCTTGTTCTGACTAGCTGACCGGATGAGTTGTTCATCCTGCGAATGTTCTTATGGTGGCCGACCGGATGTGTTACTCATCTTGCGGATGTTCTTATGGTTGATTGCCGACTTAGATGATTGTTCCTAAGCCGATGACTTGTATAAATAAAGGTTTGTGAGTTCATTTCAAAGTGTGGTTGTGTGGAAGATGAGTGTGGTATAGCGAAAGAGCAAAATGCAGAGCAGAAGTGTTTCGGGCTTAAATGGAACTGATCCAGACATGGTGAAGATGTCATTCTCCAGTTCAATATTGTGATCCTTATGATCTTGTAGACAATGTGTCTCTTTGTAGGCAGTGTGCCTCCTTGTGAGTAGTGTGCTCGGGCAGTGAGCCCTAATTGGCAAGTGCCATTCATTTTATCTTATTCTTCTAATAGAGAATAATCCTTGGGTTAATCACCCCGTGGTTTTTCCCTTAACTGGGTTTTCCACGTCAAAAATCTTGGTGTCTAATGTGTTGATGTTTATTTGCTCTAGTGTTCATGCTATCTGCTTTCATGTATGGTTAATTGATATGCTGTTAACTAATAAAGAAGAATCAAGTGTTTCAAGTAGAAGCAAGTTTTTATACAACTGATTCACCCCCCCCTCTCAGTTGTATGCCCTAGATCTAACAAGTTGTTCTCCGGAGCTATTCCTTTAGGAGGAACTCCAGAGTTACCTAAGGGCTATTCTTCTAGCACAATTTCGATAGTAATCTCCTCATGAGGTTGAGTGGATGGATTTTTAGGTTCCACATCATTGGTTACTTCAACTATAAGCAGGGGAGATGGTCTTGGAAGTGCTTTCCCAGAACGTAGTTGGAGGTTATTGAGATAACTAGCGTTGACACTAGCCATATTTTCTTGCTTTGTCATGTAAATAGCTACTCCCTGTTTATTTCATGGATTTGCTATAGGTTGAGCTGGTAAAGGTGATTGGCTAATTGGCTCATTTTGTGACTGTCCCTGTGTGTTGGGGGGTCCAGCTAGTAATGCTTGTTGCTGAGATTGGAAATGTCTAGGTTGTCCTTGGTATTACTGATTATAACCCTATTGAGGACCTCAATGAGGCTACATGTTTTGCAATCCAAATTGTTGTGAGAACTATTGTGGCCATTGTTGATTTCCCTAGGGCTGGTTTTGCCAATGCTGGTTCTACCATTGCTGGTTTGACCAATCTTGTGGTCCCCAAGGGGGAATGTTCTAAGGCCCCTGCCACATTGGATTCCATTGATTGTTTCCCTAGTTTGAAGGACCCCTATTGGAAGCCTGATTTGGGTACTGTTTATATAGGAAATTTCCAGTTTGTTTTTGTCCTACGTAATTCAACTCCTCCTCTACTATGGCATTCTTCTTAGTCAGCCTTTTTAAGGCTGGGAGTTGATCACACTGACTGGTAGGGTAGTTAAACTTTTCTATCTCCACACTAAATGAGTGTATGCATTGGATGGCTCTAGAGGTTCCTCATGTGTCACCAAATAGGGGATTTTGGCTTACTAGAACAAAGAGATTTTAGTCAAGGCATCCATTTTGGTGGTTACACGTGCGGCCATTCCCTCTGATAAGGAGGCTTCCCAGCTTGTAGAGGTTACGCTCCACAGGGTTTTGGGGGAAACATTGGTCGGTGTAACACAACAACACCTGTTGCTTGCAACTTTCGTCTCAAACACAATTTATTTATAGTGACTTGGAGGTGGCTTGGCTTTAGCCCATTATCACTTAAGGTCGTCCCACTTGGAAGGAAGGAATTCCAAGGGCAGGCCTCTCTAAAGGTTAAACATGCAAAATGATAAGTTTGGCATTTTGGTCACCTAGAAAAGGGGAGAGCATAGTCCTATTATCATTTTGAAAACATGGAGAACACTGGTTCTTTATCACCCTAGTTAAAAGAAAAATAACTAAATGTGTTAACTCTACCAAGCACATATATTTGTAACAAGATAGCAATAACTTGGAAAAGATTGTTTAATTTTAACCTTCTAACAAATCTAGGTGTAGATTGTTGCTTAAAGAAATAAACAAGTGTTACTTTCCCCTATTAAGCTATGTGATGGATTGTAGTGCAAGATAGTAAAAACATAAAGAAATGGTTCAGTTTTAACCCCTAGGTTGGAACTAGATGCAAGTTGTGATGCAACAAAATGATTTACTTTCCTCCTAGTTATGCCTATGTGATGATTTGCATGAACATATTAAGTTACTCTCTCCTAATTAGTTCTAAGTGGCTTAATAATGTGGCTAAAAATGACTAAGTCCAGCTCCTAACACCTGCAAATGAGAGTTAGTACGGAAGATCTGATAAACACATTACAACTTTCTTTGACAAATTATATGCGCAGATCTACAGGTCATATGCGCAATACTACGATTCATATGCACAGATTACAAAAGTGTAACAATAATGATTAAATGCGAAGGATTGCACTTTGGATGCACAGAAAGATCAGAAGCGCAATAGAAGATATCAAATGCGCAGGAAGATCAAAAGCACAGAGAAATGTGTCAGATGTGCAGCAAGACGTGTCATATGCGCATAAATATTGAATGCGGTGTAAAAAGTGTTGAATGCACAAAACTGGAAGTTGTATGCGCAGGAACGACTTGTCGTGACAGAACCTCTACAAAACACTCAAATCAAAGTTAAAAATGGGGCAAGGCCCCATGGTGGGCACCAGAAATGTTAGTGGAAAATATGAATAACAGTTTAAAGCAACTAATCATCCAATAAGTCAATGGACAGTGATGTAAATACAAATAATCAAAGATTATACCTTCAAAGATAGTTTTACCTCTATGCTTCCATTGTTCGCCTATCTCCTCTTGATCTTGATGGTAATGGAGCTCTCAGAAGTGTATACTTCCTTGCTATTGAAGATGACAAGAGTAGAATGGTTGTAGGTGGACTATGCAATGGAGATGACACTACAAATGCAATATTAATGGATATGGATTGATGGAGACATGATTGGATGAGGATTGTGATAATGAGGTTGTGTGAATTCAAATGGATGATAATTTTGCCAAAGGCACGTTGTAATGATTCTTACAGAGTAAGATTGCTTAAGCTTAGATGGATCTGAAATGGGTATGAGGACCTTGCTTATATAGGCTGAGGGAAGACCAAATCCAAGTGTCAATAGATCCATGACTGGAGGAATTACCTGTGAGGTGTAGGGTTGAGAAGACTTGAGAGAATGTGTGTAAATCAGGAGAGGACAATTGTCCAAGCCTTCTTCATGAGTTATGGGAGTTAACAGAATAGATTGAAGAGTTAACTAAGATGATTGATCAGTTAACTGGGTTGATTGGGGAGTCAACAAAATAGATTGACCAGTGAACTCAATTGGCTAACTAGTTAACAGATTTGATTGATGAGTTAACTAATCTGACTAGAGGATAAATAGGACATGTGGGCGAGGGAATATTAGCTAATTAAATATTAAAATATTTAATTACATGTGCAACATGGTGAGGTGGAAAGGTGAGGCGGATTTATGGAATTAGGACTTAGGGATAGAGGAATTTGGGATTAATTAAATAATTTAGAATTATTTAATTATGTGAGACATTAGAAGAATTAGGGAATTTAATTAAATAAATTGATTTTATTTAATTATTGTAGGGATGTGAACCATTTAAATAAAATAGAATATTTATTTAATTGATAGGAGAATGAGAATTAAAATAAATATTAAAATATTTATTTAATTTGACACGAGCCAATTTTAGGTGTATACACAGGAGGAGGAACCTCTAGAGCCGTCCAACTTCATACACTTATTTAGTGTGGAGACAGAAAAGTTTAACTCTTTGGAGGAACTGTAACTTGGTATGAGTGAGAAGTGAGTGCTGTGGAGGCGAGTTGGTGCTACCAAGTTACTAGCTGTCCAAGTTGGAACTCATCAAATACTATCCTTGCCAATCTTAGGATTGTGTTTGCTTTGTTGGTCAAAAATTTGTAAAAACAACATGGAATCTTCTTGTATGACGTGTTTTCTTGCAACTAATTGATACAAATCATCAACAAAAATACCATACTTGCCTCGTGAAACATTTTGCAAACAAGCCAAGATCGAAAAACTGAAACAAAAAAACAACACTACCAGCAGTTCTATGCATGTAAACCATTCTGTTGCGCATATGACAAGTTTTGCTACGCATTTGATCCTTCTACGCATGTAAACCATGCTACTGCGCATACGACAAGTTTTGCTATGCATTTGATCCCATTGCGCATTTGAGCCATTTTGCTGCACTTTTGATTTCCTACGCATTTGACACATAGAGCGGTGCATGTGAACCACAGTACCATGCATTAAAAAATTAGATCATTTCAACCAAATCTACACATTTGACCTGCATAGCTGTGCATTTGATCAATTTTCCTGCGCATATGAAGCTGGGCATGCAAAACAAAGAGCTATTCCATACACTTTTGAGAAAAATTTAAACCAGTTCTGGGTACCCATTATTACATATACCTTGTTTATGATCTCAAGAAAACCATACAAATCCATTTCGCATCTATTTTCCAAATCATTTCCATTTGCCATATTATCCAAAGCAACAACATCAAACAAAACAAACCAAGTTTCCTACTAAGGTGTCATTAAAATCTTCCAAAACTCAAAACAAAAATCTAGATAGTTTCATAACAGGATATATCATCCTTCATCTCGAAACTACACTAGTGTAATCTTGATAAAAGTAGTCCATATCAATTGCGGTGATCAACTATCCCTACTTTGACTATCTTTTACCTCAAGAGCACATTTGTTTGAGCAAACAATAGATCAAAATTCAAACCTTAGGAAAAATCTTGTCATCTCAACCACACCAAAAACGTCCATTCACAAGCATTTTCATCCAACATTCACCCCCATCAAATGGTTTTTATGGTTGCAACTAGATCAAAATCCAAAGAAAAGCAAGATATGGATCCTTTGAATAGAGACATACCATCTCCATCTCACAGTGATGGAGAGGACGAAATTCCGTATGAGGAAGTACTTGGTGCTTTACAAGACTCAAAATTTCAAAAGATGATGGACAAGGTCCTAAACATGGATCCTCAAAAGTTTTCCTTATGCTAGCACAACAAGGGACCAAACTTTCGTTAGATTTTGACACCTCCACCTTAAAAGACACCACCTCTACAAACGACATGGGAACTCCCAAGATCACAAGAGGTTCCCAAAACAAACAAGGCTAAGGATACAATCAATCCCTTGGATATATTGACAACGCAAATCCAAGCCTTACAACTACAGCTCGCAGACATTCAAACTGGAGCATCAACAAAACACTACTCTCTAGAGGATATTTTACCATATGCTTTTGACAAGACCTTGATCATGATACCTTTCCCCTCAAAATTTGAGGTACCAAAATTTGACAAATATCGAGGGAAAGGTGATCCAAGGGATCATATTAGAGAGTTTAGTACAACATGTCTTAAAGTCGCACACAACGAAATGTATCTCATGTGACTATTCCCAAGGAGCTTGGGATGAGAAGCAATGGAATGTTTCTCTCGCCTACCTCTCGACATTTGAACCTTCAACAAACTAGTGGATAAGTTTGTCACTCACTTCTCCTACAATATTGAGCATGAAATCTCAATGTTAGACCTTTGTAACACTAAACAAAAGGGTGGAGAATCCTTTGCCTCTTTCTTACAAAAATGGAGACAACTGGCCAGCAAGTGTCCTTATCATATACCAGAAAAACAAATGCTTGAAATGTTTGTCCACAACCTACACACTGATCTAAGCTATCAAATACAAATCCAATGCCCTACTTGTTTTAGTAAGGTCATTGAAATGGGTTTACTCATTGAAAAAACTTTGATAGTAAAGGGGCAAATAAAACTTTACAAGGAAACCCCTAGCTCCAAAAATAACACGGACAAGCTGAGGTTTTGGACTAAGAATAAAAACATTGTCAACGACGGTGTCGTGGATGCAAAACAAGTGATCGCAAAACAACCAATCTTCAACTTGTCAAATCCACAAAACAACCCCCCACAAAACAAACTCCAAAACACTGAATCACGGTTTACAAACTTTCCTCCTTGAAGAAAGTTCACACCTCTAGGGGAAACACTAGAATTTGCCCTACGGAAGCTAATTTCAAACAATCTCATAACGCTTCCAACGACACGAGATTATGAACCAAACGTTAAACCTCCTTGGTGGAAAGACACTGATTTCTGTGAATATCACCGAAGAGACACAAAACTAATGACTGTCAAGAGCTCAAGCACACCATTCAAGACTTGTTGGATCAAAAGCAGGTATCACTTGATGGGCATGCCTCTAATGATGATCATATAGCATTCAAGAATCCACTCCCCAACTATGAGAAGGGAGGTTCTTCAAATCAAAACAAAAGTGGGACTAACAACGCCAACTACACAAACGTGTCATATGACTATGTTGTTAACCATATTTTAGAAGGTGATTCACATATCAATGTGATCACTATAAATTAAACCCTTGATTGTAATGTGACCACTCATGGTGGAAAGGTTACTCTTAAGGGAGCCACATCCAAACCATCCTCTACATCCAACTAGTATGACGTCCTGAACTAGCTTCACGAGACACCTGCACACATTTCCATTTTGGAACTTTTACGTCTATCCCCATCCCACAAAGCCATCCTCGAACAAGCTCTTTCAGAAACCACCGTCCCAACCAATCTAGCTGAAGAGTAGTTTCAGACCATGGTAGGTCATCTCACCACGCCTCATTTCCTATCATTCATAGAAAAGGATGATATGTCAATCTCCCAACCACACAATGCGTCTCTCCATATCAAAGCCTTCATCCACAAGCATAAAATAAAAAGGGTTTTAATCGATGGAGGAGCAGGTTTAAATATTTGCACCTTAAAGCTAATCCTTGCATTAGGGTTTTCAGAGAGTGCTATCGATCCTAAAAAGAAAATCACCATCAAAGCTTATGATGAAGAGGAAAGAACATCAAATGGGACCGTTTTTTTGCCAATCAGAGTGGGACCTGTAGTAAAGGATGTAGTGTGTCAAGTGCTTGACATGGAACTAGCATATAATATTCTCCTTGGTAGACCTTGGATATAGGCGATGAAGGCTGTGCCTTCCACCTACCATCAGTGTATCAAGTTTCCTCATGACGACCAAGAAATCACTATTCAAGGTGATCCTAATCCATTCCAATATTGCAATTCCATCCAATCCAAGCCCAAAGTTGTAATTCCCACCAATCGTGTAGCTTCACCCTCTACAGCCAATGTTGACCCAAGCTCAATACCTTCAACATCAAAATCCGTAGAACAAAAAATTAAGATCAAGGATAAAGGTGTAGGAGAGTATTCCATTGAGAAAACCTTTTGTCTCACACCATTACCTCTTTCACCCAAGTCCACCCATCCATTACATCATTGATCTACCCATGCATCTATAAAGGATGCAATCCAAAGGATACTAGCAAGGAGTCAACCATGTCACCAAATTTCTATCCTTTAACCCACAAGAAACTCTTTCAACATCATGTCCAATCCTACAACCCCATCATATAGTCCACAATCCCTTGAGCCTATTGAAGAATCTCCCTCGATGAATCCAAGCAAAGATCCATCATCCCCTCATGATGATAACCCTCAAGAGCATGTCAAGCCTATCCCAGATCCTTCCACTTCTATTCAAACAACCCAAAAGGTATGTCAAGAACCTAATCATAAGCATGTGGAAACAACAAACCCCCATCCTAATCAAGATCAAATTACTTTCATTCCACCCATCCATAACATTTATCTTTTCCTTGATCAAGATATTACCTATGAAGAAACTATCCATGAGCAACTTGATCCTATACCTATCCATGAGAAAGAAATCCAAATCCAACCCATCCATAACTTATATCTTTTCCATGATCAAGATGATATCCATGATGAAGAACTTATCCATGAACACCTTGAACCTGTAACCATCTATAAACAAGACACCCAACACCTACATGCTCCACCTAATGAAATTCTTGTTGACCTACTTGAGAATTCACCCTGTTTCATGTCCTTTCTTCAAACAAAAGAAACTTCTCCACCATCTAGCTCCATTCATGATCCAACCATTGCCACTTGTCATGATGAGACATGTACCTCCCAAGAACACATAAACATAGAAGATCAATCAAATAACTTGGATCTAAGTGAACACAATATTAATCGAGATCCTAATGATCCTTCCACATCCACCATCGTTCCTATTTTGAATCCACCTTCATATCCACTTGGTTTATCCACTTTCATTCATGAGTGTTCTTCCTTAGGAACACAACACCCATTATCCACTTCACCTTCTTCATCCAATAATGAACTCATGTTTGGTTCCAAAAACACACATAATCCAATTATTCATTGCATGCTCCAAAACATGAATTACCAAGGTAAAGGCTTAGGCCTTCATGAACAAGATATTTTGGAGCCCGTCCATGTCAGTGTCCCTCCTCGCTCGTATGGCCTTGGATACATACCCCAAGGTGAACAATCCAAAGATGTTGGTACTTCCTCCATTCCTCCTAAGTCCACCACTTTCCATCGCAAACACTATCATTTTCCCAAAACATATGTCGCCATTCCACCTCCTTTATCATACAAATCCCAAGAGCATGTGACCATACACCTTCCACCATCCAATCTACGTCTGCTACTTCCAACTCCTAATATCTCTCCATTCATTTTACCATCACTTCTCCCAACACCAAACCCATCCATCCACACATTCCCTCACATTTCAAATCATGACCGACAAATGCACATATTGTCTAAACATGAAGCTTCCACTCATTCCACCAAACCTATGGGATTCAAAAGTAAACTTTTGGATGTCTCTTGTTATACAACCAAAAATCCTAAGGGTTCTATTGCCTTAGGATACAAATGCGAAAATTCAAAGCAAAATCCATCTAAAAAGCTACCCATGCCCATACCTCCAAAAGCGAAGTCCAAAAGCCAAATGGTATGGGTCCTGAAGCAACAAAGCAAATCAAATGGAGCGTCCACATCTCAAAAATCCCAACCATCCTCTTCCATCCAAAATCCCCACTCCATTCAAAAATCCCAAAAATACTACAAGCAAAACAAAAATCATAAAAATACTCCAACAGTGCCATTGCTTCCTACACCACCTTCCCATCAAAAGCTTCAATGTTTAAAATGGTGTGTGCAACTGTTGGTCATGATACCTTTCCATACCTCCATCACCCCATCATTCAACCATTATCCTACTTATCTACCCTATCACCGTCCTATGGTCCATGCTTTTCCATATCCACATCATAATCCACTATCCTTCCATCCATAACCCACATCATAATTCACTGTCTCCCATCAATTGTTGCATATTCCTTCCATACATAATCCACATCATAATCCACTCTTGTTCCTTTCACAATTCACTATCTACCTAATCCATTTTCCTTTCGTGCAATCTCCTTACCAACATCGATGGGGGCATTTGACATGGTTCATGCGTTGGCATCTTTCTCCAAAGGGACACTATCACCTTCATGGAACTGGACATTTGAATCCTTCCTTTCCATATTCCACCTATCCTATCCAAATATTAAAAAAAAAAATTCTTTCGTCTAATGGTGAAAACCACCCTTGGTGGCACCCTGGATAAGTACCATGAAGAAAACCTGGCAAACAGGCATCATGTGTAGGTTGATCTTCTATCATTTTCCATCTTATCTTACCATACCATCCTATCATCCTTATCCTACATATACCTATCATATTGAGTCCATTCATCCTCCATTCCTCTTTTGATCTTGATAAAGATATGGGGGCAGAATGTCGAAACATGCTTTGAAAGAAATCTTGATATACCTTATCTTTTTCAAACCAATCCAATCCTATTACCCTCTTGTCATAAGAGTTGTCATGTCAAATCCTGAGTTATTCCTGTGCAACATAGTCCTTACAGATCACATCCTTGTTTTCTTGCACGTGCATCCATTTCGTCCCTTATCACCCATCCTTTTGTCCAATCGTCAAATCCTACAAAAACTCCAATGCAAGGGAATCAATAGCAATGTCAGTATTAAACTACCTCCTCCATCTTTTCAGACCTTGTTCCTCATCCATCCCTTCTAACTGTATCCACCCAATCACATCGAGATACCTACCATGGCTTGTTGTTCGCTCGTCCTTATCAGCTTCTTCCACCAGACAGCCAATCCAAGCTTGCGTCCATCTTGTCATCCATCCTCAACCAATCCATCCTCAACCAATCCATTGAACCATTGTCGAACTACGTCGCCTCTGAGCTATCACATAGGCAAGGCCATCATTGATGTGCCCCACAGGCTCCTTTCCCATCCATTCCATCCCATGTCACCTATCCTTTGGTCCATCCAAATCCACACCATTTCAAATTGCCTAAGTCTTAGGTCCACAAAGTCCACGCCCTGAACTACGTTGCCTCTGCATCGTCACATAGGCAAGGCCATTTATTAATGAGCCCCTGAGGCACTAGGTCAGTCCCTTAGGGTCCGTTTCTTCGTGTCCATTGTTAGTTCATCCACAATAAATCAATCCTTTACTTGACTCAGGGCAAATCCTCAACCTAGTTGAAGAGTTGGATTCTTGAATGTCATGAAACCTCAGAGGATAACAATAAGGATCACGATACTATCACCAGATAACAGGCAACATTACAAACACACTTTTCCAAACAAAACACTTGATGCAAGAACTAGACCTATAAACAAGACACAATGGACCTCAACCATCATGATGATTGTATCTATTTTCGTTGCAAGAAAACATAACTACGGAAAGAAAATTTGTGCTTGTTAAAGCGGTTTAAGTCAGAGTCTTGATTTTTGTTATTATGTCTTTCTATGCTACTCAAGGATGTCAAAA
Source organism: Cunninghamia lanceolata (assembly GCA_027924645.1). Classification (NCBI taxonomy): domain Eukaryota; kingdom Viridiplantae; phylum Streptophyta; class Pinopsida; order Cupressales; family Cupressaceae; genus Cunninghamia; species Cunninghamia lanceolata. Next base: position 552,042 of record BSBN01000397.1, read on the forward strand.
ACTAGAGGAGCTAGGATGGGGGCTTAATTATCTTATTTGTTTGATGTTTGTGAATCAATCTTTAGTAATATGATGACTTTTGTCTAAAGACATGATCAACAAAAGATCATTGAGGATGTTCTAGATCTATACATGAAACAGTGCGACCCTTGTTTGTTGACACATGCAAGGCATACTCAGGTCATCTTGGTTCAATTATACCTAGATTCTTGTATTAACTTGCTAAATGAAAATCTATGTAAGCAATACTCAGGTCATCATGGTTTAATTATACCTAGATGCTTGCATTTTCTTACAAAATTTTAAAAAAAGTTCAATGATGAAACAAAGTACTTCAAAAACTTGTATACGAAGATGACAAAATCCACATCCATACATATCAACTTGCATTTCATTCCATAATAAACCTTTTCCAAGTGTCTTGAGATCCAAGTCATTTCTATTAGTTTATCCAATTGTATCTTCCAGTTATCCATGTGATCCATTCATCCTTGTCCAATCAATCCAAGCAATGATCCAAGTGCAAGTCTATCCTTAATCCATACCAATTGAGTAAAATCAATCTTGTCAAATTATCCAATCGCAATTAGTGGTCTTGATCCTAATCTTGTCATAAATCAAGTCAATCAATCATAATTATCAGTGGGATATATCTTTCCCACGTCTTTGTGTTGATCTAGGGATATATCATTCCCTGCAATGAAAAACACTATCGTCGATCGTTATCGATTAATCATTGGTTTACAGCTGGACAGGGGCAATACCTTATTTGTTCTTGTATCATTTGTGCATACTTGCTTGCTTGCTTGTGTGTGTTATCATTTTATCTTGCATAGCGTATCATTCAACTCTTTCATTCCATCCCTTATCTTACATCAACCAATTTCTTCACCCTAACTTGTCGTTACCCTATCTCATCGTGAGATTGTCAGTCATCTTGTTGTCACATTCTTCCCATCCAATCTCCCGAGGAGGCATCCTGGTGTCATAACCTATACCAGGGGCAAACTGGGGCATGTATCAATCGCAAAAAAAATTTATTCTTTGAAACATAGTGATAAAACACATTGCATCAAAGAGGGGCAAAATGTATACACCTAAAATTGGCTCGTGTTGAATTAAATAAATATTTTAATATTTATTTTAATTCTCATTCTCTTATCAATCAAATAAATATTCTAATTTATTTAAATGGTTCACATCCCTACGATAATTAAATAAAATCAATTTATTTAATTAAATTCCCTGATTCTTCTAATGTCTCACATAATTAAATAATTCTAAATTATTTAATTAATCTCAAATTCCTCTATCCCTAAGTCCTAATTCCATAAATCCACCTCACCTTTCCACCTCACCATGTTGCACATGTAATTAAATATTTTAATATTTAATTAGCTAATATTCCCTCACCCACATGTCCTATTTATCCTCCAGTCAGATTAGTTAACTCATCAATCAAATCTGTTAACTAATTAGTCAATTGAGTTCACTAGTCAATCTATTATGTTGACTCCCCAATCAACCCAGTTAACTGATCAATCATCTTAGTTAACTCTTCAATCTGTTCTGTTAACTCCCATAACTCATAAAGAAGGCTTGGACACTTGTCCTCTCCTGATTCACACACATTTTCTCAAGTCTTCTCAACTGTACACCTCATAGGTAATTCCTCCAGTCATGGATCTATTGACACTTGGATTTGGTCTTCCCTCAGCCTATATAAGCAAGGTTCTCATACCCATTTCAGATCCATCTAAGCTTAAGCAATCTTACTCTGCAGGAATCATTACAGCGTGCCTTTGGCAAAGTTATCATCCATTTGCATTCACACAACCTCATTATCACAATCCTCATCCAATCATGTCTCCATCAATCCATATCCATTAATATTGTATTTGTAGTGTCATCTCCATTGCATAGTCCACCTACAGCCGTTCTACTCTTGTCATCTTCAATAGCAAGAAAGTATACACTTCTGAGAGCTCCATTACCATTAAGATCAAGAGGAAATAGGCAAACAATGGAAGCATAGAGGTAAAATGGTCTTCGAAGGTATAATCTTTGATTAGTTGTATTTACATTACTTTCTATTGAGTTATTAGATGATTAGTTTCTTTAAACTATTATTCATATTTTCCACTAACACTCCCTGTCACAGATCTGACAGATTTCTGATTTGTCTAAAGGTCATTCTCTCAACAGGTGTTTGTTCATACATCTAGGACAATATATGGAGAGAGGTTCAACTATTCTGCTTTGTTTAGTTGTTCTAGTCTTTGATTGAATCCCATCTAATATGGTATTCAGTTGGACCAAAATATCTGTCTTAATATTTGCAATTTCCTCCATTAACTATCCTAAATTTCATTCTTTCCTTAATTTAAAAGATCTGAGTGTTCTCACTCCATCTTGGGTTCTAGAGTAGTTTTTGTAGAGTTCTTCTATAGCAGGCATATCCATTTTGTTAATGTTCCCTCTCCCTATTAGATTTAGTGTCTGTTTTGATTCTTTGTCTAATCCTTTTACAAATAGTGTTTTGGCCAAGGGGTGAGACATAGGATTGCCATATCTCCCCAAGGCAAAGTTGAACCTATCTAGATAGTCCTCTAAACTTTCATCCTCACTTTGTTTAATTTTGAACAGGTCTCCTTTTTATCACTGACCCTATAGTAATCCTGGCACTTCCCCAGGAATTCAATTTCCATTTGATCCCATGAGTGAATGGAGTATTGGGCTAAGCGTATGAACCTCCTCATATCAGAATCTTTTAGGGTTGATGGAAAAAGTTTGAGTTTTTGATTATTTGATCTGTAGTCATAGGTATGGCATACAACTTTAAACTCAAACAAAAAGTGATCTGGATCTTTAGAAGCAAGACCCCTAAAATTTGGTAAGTGTGAAGGTGAAATGTTCTTCATAGGGGCATTATCTCCATGAGCAAGGACAATAGGGTATGAGAAGGTCCTAGGAGCTTGATTATCTTCCTCATCATGATTATCATCCATGTTTGGTGTTTCTTCTCTTTGAGATTCAGTGTGGGGTTCTAAGGAAGTGGATTCCGTTAATGGATCTGCTTGGTATCTTTCTTGCAGTTCTTGGATATACTCGAAGAGTGAAGGACTTTGAGGATTTGAGAGGATGTCAAGTTGGGGTATAGTTTCCTAGGTAGGTTCTAAGTGTTCCTCTTCAACAAGATCTTGTGCCACCCTACTACTTTCTCCTATAGTTTTCTGCTGGGGTGTTCATTTTATGTATCTACCTTTTGAATCATTAGGTCTAACCATACAGATTTAATTTAACCTAAAAAGGACTGCTAACTAAGTTTTTATTATTAACACATACTTCCCCGACAACGATACCAAAAATGACAAGGGTTGCTGGACCTTGGCATTTAATCATGTTTTTCATGTGTCAAATCCAGGGTTGTGTCCTAGGCTGTCTGCAATAAGGAATCCCATAGTTACCAGTCCACTAACTATTCCTACTGATTTAACTATTTCAAAGATTAATACTGCTAATTTGTTTGCTGAGAAAGGAAAGTCTGAAAACACTAAAACAATGCTGAAGCAATAAATTGCTGAAATTGACCTATTCTAATCTACACAACTAAAAGATATGCATTTACTAGAAATAATTATGAAACATGAATAAATCTATCTTATGAAAGCAGTAAACTATCTTCCTAATAGAATATGAAGCAAGATAATGAAACAAAGAGATACTAGGTTCCTGTCTTGATGGTGGGAGTGGGCCCTTGCTCCTCGCCTTCAAGACTGAAGGCTAAAGCAAGAACTCAGTACATAAATATAATAACATAGTCTTTCTTCAGTCTAATTCCATTAGTATGCTTGTTCAAAAAGTATGTAGAATCTAGAAAATAAAAATTACAATAATCTAATAGCAATAATCTGTCTATCTTTCTGCTGCTCCTACCTTAACATCTATCAAATCAAGCGATGAGATATCCATCTGTTCTAACTATCCGTTTATCTATGAGATATCATCAATATCTTATTTTAACAACTGTTTAACTGTAGAGTAAAATCATGCAAACTAAAATAGGTTTTAGTGGTACAAAAGTCCCACTAAATCCAGAGTCTTAACTTACAGAACAACTTGGCAGCGAGGCCTTGAAATGTAGGTCTTTATCAAGTCTTTCAAAACTCATGCAAAATTAATAAAAGAGGAATTGGACACCTAGTAGTCACTAGAGTATTCGCTGGGTCATTCTGGTGCTAGTTGAGTAAACTCTGAAGCACTAAAGTTGCCTTCGGAGATGTAGACTAATAGCAACATTGGAGACTGTGCACTGATGCTAGGAGCTCCAGAGACCATGTGTTGTTACCAGGAGCTCCAGAGATGCACCCATGACTCCTGTATGGCTTCGGAGATGATCCACCCTTGGCTTCCTTGCTTCAAAATACCTCCAACACATTGGGAAAACGCTGGAGTTTGGTGTCGTATCCTTCATGTAGGCTCTAGAGATGCTCAAAATTGCCTTCATCCGTACAACTGCACCTGTAGATGCAAAAAGAGAGACTTTCTGCACATTTTTCCTTAGCTTGCTGCACATTAGTCCTTCAATCAATAATCATGACCTTCAACAATTAATCTGTCATTAATGTAATTAAAACGATTCTTTTCATGTTCTATGGTGTAATTACCAGGACAACAAAATAGAAGGAATGGAAAAAGGAGGGTAAAAAGGTTTATTATTCTGGATACTACCTGGTACTCATCATTGGTCATTATGCTTCAAGATGTCCTGATAGAGCCTTGAAGATCAATGAAAGCAAATGAAAGATGGTAAGAAAGAGTTATTATGTTAGATATGATGAAGGTGTAACTGATGATGAATCTAATTCTGATGATGGTAATAATAGTGAATGCTTGTTTATTGCACTCAGAGAAGAACTTGTTTCTACTAATCTTGCTAGCTATGTGAAGGAAGAAAGTCCAGGAGAGTTGTCTGCATTTCATACTGAAAAGGAGGATGAATGGATCATTGACAATGGATGTTCAAACCACACGAATGGAGACAAAATTAAGTTTGTTAAGTTTGAAGAGTATGATGGAGGACTTGTTAGGTTTGGTGATGATGCAGCTGGTAAGATTTGTGGAAAAGGATCTATTAGTTTTGATGGCAAGCATAATACAAATGATGTTCTTTATGTCAAGGGCTTGAAGCATAATCTACTACTTGTTGGATAAATGTGTGACAAAGGTTATAATCTTGTGTTCAAGGACAATGGGTGTAAGATACAAAATAGCTCCTGAACCTTAATTGCTACTGGTAAGAAGACACATGGTAATGTCTATCACTTGAAAGGTGCTGAAATTTTTTGTTTGTTGGCTAAGTTAGATGAAAGTTGGCTATGGCATAGGAGAATGCGTCACATTAGTTTCAATAATCTGGTAAGAACAAGCACTATTCAAGTTGTAAGAGATCTGCCTAAGATTATGAAGCCTGCCAATGTGATATGCAAAGAATGCCTGTTTGGGAAGATGATAAAGACCACTTTCAAAAGCAAAGAACAATCCTCTATCGGTTTGCTGGAGTTGGTGCATACCGACCTGTGTGGTCCCACAAGAACAAGAAGTCTACAAGGTGAAAGGTATTTTATGCTCCTTATTGATGATTTTTCAAGAATGACTTGGGTTACTTTCCTTAGAGAAAAGACATAAGCTTTAGATAAGTTCAACGCATTCAAAGATATGGTTGAAAATGAATTGGATTTGAGAATCAAATGCTTAAGATCTGATAGAGGTGGTGAGTTCACCTCAAATGAGTTCAATTCTTTTTGTGAAGAACATGGAACAAAGAGACATTTGTCTGCTCACCGGACTCCTCAACAAAATGGAGTAGTTGAAAGGAAGAATAGAATTGTTCAAGAAGTTGCTAGAGCAATGATCAAAGAAGCAGACCTACCGGAAGTATACTAAAAAGAAGCAATACATACCGCTGTTTACATTCAAAACAGGATGCAAGTCAGGGCAAAAGAAACAAAGCTGTGATATGGTAGAGCCCCTACTATCAAATACTTCAAAGTTTTTGGAAGCAATCACTACATTAGAAGAGATGAAGAATTAGGGAAGTTCGATGCTAGATTTGATGAAGGCATATTTATTGGATACTCTACTAAGAGCAAGGCTTATTGGTGCTATAACAAAAGATTGAGAAAGATCATTGAAAGTGCAAGTGTGAAGGTAGATGAAGACTTCCAAACAAATGGATATGAGTTAGATGAACCTGCTAATACATAAAAGGTTGGAAAAGGAAAAGAAAAGGAGGTTCAGACTGAAGAATAAGCTCCAGAAGAAGAAGAAACTCAAGCTGAGCTCTGGTAAGAACTCCTAAAACTCCAAGGTATGTGCAAAAAGATCATTCTGAAGATTAGATTATTGGTGACAAAAGGAAAGGTGTGATGACAAGAAATAGGATTGCAAAAGAACAACTAAATCTCTGTTTGCTGTCAAAGGTGGAACCTAAAACAATAAATGAAGCATGCAATGATGAGCATTGGGTCAAGGCAATGAATGAAGAACTACAACAAATTGAAAAGAACAAGACTTGGGAACTTGTCCCCAGACTTGCAAACAAGAATGTGATTGGAACAAAGTGGGTTTTCCAGAACAAACTGAATGAAGTTGGAGAAGTTGTGAGAAATAAGGCAAGACTTGTTTGCAAAGGCTACTCTCAAGTTGAAGGAATTGATTATGAAGAGACCTATGCTTCGGTGGCAAGAATGGAGACTATCAGTCTATTTTTGGCATTTGCAGAACACAAAGATTTCAAAGTATATCAGATGGATGTGAAATTTGCCTTTCTGAATGGTGAGCTAGAAGAAGAAGTCTACATAGAGAAGCGAGACGAGTTCTAGTTATCAAACAAACCAGACATGGTGTGCAATTTGAAGAAGGCATTGTATGGATTGAAGCAAGCTCCCAGAGTTTGGTATGCAAGACTGGATAAGTATTTGCTGCAACAAGGTTTCAGTAAAGGGTCCACTGATAGCAATTTGTATATCAAGGTAAGTAAAGATCAAATCCTAATTATTGAAGTCTATGTAGATGATATCATATTTGGTGGAAATGAAGGGAAGTGCAAGAATTTTGCAAATGAAATGCAAAAAGAATTTGAGATGTCTATGTGTGGTGAGATGAATTTCTTCCTTGGACTGCAAATCAATCAAACAAACAAAGATATTTTCATTTCTCAATCAAAATATGTCAGAGAATTGCTGAAGAAGTTTGGAATGGAGGAATCTAAACCGATATGCACTCCTATGGTTATTGGTTGTAAATTGAGCAAGAATGATGAATCTCCTAAGGTTGATCAAAGCAAGTATAGATCAATGATTGGAGGACTGCTTTACTTAACTACTACCAGACCATACATCATGCATGCAGTCTATCTTGTGGCCAGATTTCAATCAGATCCCAGAGAATCTCATGTGATGGTAGTTAAGAGGATATTCAGGTACTTGAAGGGCACTCCTGACCATGGATTGTGGTATCTTAAGAATAATGATTTTTCTTTGAGTGCCTATATAGATGCAGATTGGACTGGATGTGCTGATGACAGGAAAAGCACAAGTGGAGGTGCATTCTTCCCTGGAGATAGAGTAGTGTCATGGCATAGAAATAAACAAGAATCAATTTCCTTGTCTACTGCAGAAGCATAATATATTGCTGCAGTTTCATGCTGCACTCAGGTGCTCTGGATGAAGCAAACCTTAAAGGATATCCAAGTTGAGTTTGATGGACTAGTTCCTATTCTTTGTGATAACACAAGTGCCATGAACATTTCAAAGAATCCAATGATGCACTCAAAGACAAAGCACATTTCAATCATCACTTTTTGAGGGAGAAAGTTGCAGAGAATGAGGTAAAGCTTGAGTATGTGCCCACAAAAGATCAAGTTGCTGATATATTCACTAAGGCTCTTCCAAAAGACACATTTGAGTATCTCTGGGAGAAATTAGGGGTTATTGCCCCTCCTTCCTTGAACTAAATGCATAGGAAGGTGCATCAGTCCAGTGTGCCTCAAAGTACATTTCTTCTTTTGGACTGATGTTGGAGGCTACCTCTTAGGGGAGCAGGTAGTGGTTTGAAAAGATTGTAACATTCAGGGGGAGTAAAGAATGGTTTCAAACTGATCAGAGAAGTATTGTGCAAGTATGTGTAGTAGAAGAGATGTGATACCATTTGCCATTGATGTCAAAGGGGGAGAGAAATCATGTGAAAAACTCAGGGGGAGTAAGAGTGCAAAGGTATAAAAAGAAAGGGGGAGTTCTGAGGCAGAATTGTGTATTGATGGTAGAATATGTTTTTCACATTATATGTTGCCATCAATGACAAAGGGGGAGATTGTTGTGCAAGTATGTGCTAATTGGTGTTGTTGTTTGTGTTAACTATATCTTCTGGCATTACTGTTTGTTAATTGATTGAAGAACACTATTTGAGTATTTTGCTCCGCATGTTTCTTGTGTTGAAGAGAGCTTTGGATATGTTTTAGAGAAGTGTTTGGAGATGCTAAATCTAGAATTTGCTGGTCCAGATCGCTATGCAGAAACAGTTCTATTTACCAGTATGAAGACTGTGCCTGGCAAGGTTTGCAGAGTGACAGGGAGAAAGTGTTTTGCTCCGCAGATTAAAATTTGGCTTTGTGGTTCTAGACTTAAGCTTATAAGGTCCTTAGTCATCTTCATTCCAAAGGATATGTGATTTGAAGCTCCGAAAAAAAAGTTTCTAATTAGAAAAGTTTGACAGTGTCTGATTGAGAGTAGTCTGTGTTCCATCTTCAAGTGAAATAGGTTGAGATCTGTTGCAGTTGATTTTGCTGGTTTCCAAATGATTTTGTGATGTTCGTGGATGTCCCCTGAATGCATTGAAGGTGTGTGTTTGATCCGCAAGATGTAATGAAGATCTTGGAAGCGTGTGTTCAAGTGTTCTTGATGATTGCACCTGTCTAGCCGGCCTGGATGATTAACACTCTTTGCGGATGAATTTCCTGAATTGAAGAAGCGTGTGAAGATGCAATTGAGTCTGTGCTAAGGCGTTAAGTGTTCCTCCTTTATTCATTTAGTTCACAAATTTGTTTAGGTCTAGTCCTAATTTGATGTATGTATGTATGCTGACCTTGGAGATTGTTCCAATGGTTGATGATTGTAATGCCAACCTTGATGTACATTCCAAGGTCGATGAATTGTATAAATACATGTAATGAATTCATGTTTGAGGTGACAAGTGAAAAAATGAGAAGATAAGTGCGAAGTGAAAAAGCAGAGTAGAGCAGAGAAGTTTTATTGCGCTTCAATGGAACTGAACTCAGGCATGGTGTAGATGCCACTCAATCAGTTCAACCCTTGGCAGTGAGCCACCTAGGCAGTGAGCCACCCTCGATAGCGAGCCAACCCTCGACAACGAGCCATCCTTTTGGGCAGTGACCCACCATTTGATATTTGGTATTGTTACTACATTTATATTGTGATCTAACACTCACTGTGGTTTTTCCTTGTTTAGTGTTTTCCACGATCTAGTGTTCATGTGTATGTGGTGTTGATGTGTTCATGTTTTTATTCTGCTATTCATTCTTAATACTCATAACAGAATAAGGAAATAAGTTAAGTGATTGTGAAATTGATTTTAGATTAAGGAAGTTAAAGTTTTGATACAACTGATTCACCCCCCTTCTCAGTTGTCTTGTGCCTTTCAACATAAGGTGTCTACATTTCAGCGTGTCAGAAGTTGCTGGAGGCAGTGAGCCAAAGGTTGCGGATGAAAAGGAGTGGCAGTAGTGGATCTCTCCTGTTGCTTTGAGATAGTGAATCTCTCTGTAACAATCTTCTTCTTTCTTCTCTCTTCTGGGTAGTGAGCCCTTCGCAATGAGCCTTTCTTCTGGGCAGTGAGCCTATTGATTTTCAATGTTGTTATTCATATATATGTGAGCTAATCCTCACCGTGGTTTTTCCCTTATTGGGTTTTCCATGTAAATATGGTGTTCTTATGTGTTTGGATGTGTTTGCATTGATGCTTTATATGTTTAGATTCTACTAATGCATGTTAAGAGGTTTATGATTGAAATTGCTTTGAGGGTTTAAGGTTTTAAGACACCACTGATTCACCCCCCCTCTCAGTTGGTCTGTGCATTCTAACAATTGGTATCAGAGCCAAGTTCCCCGAAGAAGCTTAATCGCTTGGGGTAGATCCAGAGGGCGCACAGGAAAGGTATGGAGGTCCTAGTGTTTGATGGAACAAATTATGCTTTTTGGAAGACCAGGATGGAAAGTTTTCTTGTCTCACTAGTTCACCAAAATATAATGAAGAAAAAGTGATACCCTCACTTTTTGTATTACATTACGTAAGTGCTGAAATGGAAAACATGAATTAACTGGAAACTAGAAAATAATTTACAAAAATGAATTGCAAAGTACAAAAGAGAGGATACACAGAGGAACTTGGTACTGAAAGGAGAAGCTCACTGTCTAGGATGCTAGTGCATCACCCAGACATTCGTGCTAAGCATTGTTGTCCGTACGACCCAAAAACGTCAAAATCCAGCACCACAACTCACCTAGTCTCTATGCGGTTGGATGCTTCCTAAGTAAACATGTAGCTAAACCAAAGAAAATGTTTGGGGCTATTTGGGGGTTTGCCTCAGTCAAACCCCTATTTTGGTCTTTCGACCTCCACAACAGTCAATAATAAAAAAGATAGAAAGTAGTGTGTGCTCCTATCCTATGTGCATCTAAGAGTTAAGAGCAGTGACAAATAAATAAATAAATAAACAAAAAAAATAAAAAACAAAAAACTAAGAGTATTATCCCTAGTCTACGAGGAAACACCCCAGTATATGAAAGACAAGTAAGGTAGTGGTCTACACCAAGATTTACCAATGTAGATAAAGAAGAAATATGATAAGGAAGTTGAAACAATATTATTTAAGACAAGAACAAAAACAATATTACCTGCATAATGTAGAAGAAAGAAAGGGAGCTGTTTGGAGGAGTCAACCAAAGTGTAGCAATGTGAATCCTTGAGGGAACTTCCATGAATAGTGTTGTTTCAACAATATGCAACTTCAACAAGCTTAACAATGGAGGTAAGTGCAGTGAAGCATAGCCAAGAGAGGTAGATTGAGAGAGCATGAGAGAGATATCCAAAAATTAGTTTGCATAAGGGTTTGAGAGAAGTTGAATGGTCATATTTGAACGTTGGAAGCATTTTTTGACGACTGAGCATTACATGAGGCGACAACCAGTGGTTGAGCAGGAAATCAACATTTTTAAACTTTGGGACTCATGAGATGATAACGTGTCATGCGGACGTCCGCGCATAGCGCTAGTGTCCTACAGATATCGCACAAAATTCAACACGTGTTCCCAACACAATGAGAAAAATTAGAATTTGATAGAAAAATTTGGAAATTTGGTGAAGGAAGAGGCTAAGGCCAGGTTAAAATAATCCCTAAAACATGCTAACGGAATGGACACTAAAGCCAGCCCAAAATATAGCATGAAATTACAAGGATATACAATTTTCTACGCTACACACGGTAAGACAGCCTTGAAGAACCTTGAGTGGAGGAAGCAAAGGTTTGAGTCTTACGGGGCTAGGCGGTGAAGATCTAGGGCTTCGGTATGTATCTTCCCTAGTCTAAGCAAACCAAAAGTCTCGTATAGGGTGGTCTCCTCCCACAAGTAGTGAGAACATGGTCTTTTTATTTTTAAAATGTATTGCAAAGGGGCATGGCTCCTTTTTCGACGGTTCTCAAACTTGTACAAGATTCTACTCACATTCTTTAATAGGTAGATAAATATATTAAGGGGTGAGTCTCTTTATTCAATAAGATGTTTCTTATACTGATCTCATCTACATTAGTGTTCCCTGAACTGACTCTTTAGTTCACAATCTTTAGTATGTAGATAAATATATTGTGTAAGGTAGAGGCTCCATGTTTAATCACGTTTTTAACATTTCTCCATGTTATTATCTTGGTGTTCATTAAACTGTTACCTCAGTATCTCTGTTAGGTAGATAAACATATTATGCAGGAATGAGACTCCTCACTCAATCACATGTTTCTTACACTCATCTAGGTTACCATCCTGGTGCTCATTTGGCTGCAACCTGAGTTGACAATTTCTGATCTGCAACCCCAATTTGCAATCTCTGATTTGTAACTCTAGTGGGTAGATAATCTCTGAAACACTCTATATTGAAGGAGACACTATCCCAACCCTGGATTTTTCCTTTATTCGCAGACCAGAAAAATTAAAATACATAATTAGGGCAGGTGTTTTGAGAGTTTTATTTTCCTTCTTCGTTGACTTCTGGCAGCAGAAAATTAGATTATAACACGAGGGACTGTTCATTTTCTTTAGACCTTAACTTTTTAATATTACTAATTGCTTTTAATGACGTTTTTTTTTTTTGCAAGGATTGTCAAACCTCTTGTAAAAATACAAATAAATTAAACGGCTTCTTCAAAACTCATTTTCTACTCAAAATATTTTTTTGAAAATTTGATGAACAAAGAAACTGAAACCCAAGTGTCTCTCTTGAATTCAGATGATATTTTAGCATTTCAATCAAAGATATGACTGGATTCTTTTTTGGCTCTCTTCTATTCACCTTACTGCATTTGATACAAAACAGGTTCAACAAAAGTCTTCCAAAACATTGCCATCATATTTAATTTCTCTGAATAGATTAAACCAGAGAATGCTCTCTATAGCTGATGACTACACCCACATTTAGATACATTTTCTGTGAACAACTGATAGACCATACTCCTCATACTCAGATTTTGATATCAATATCTGTAACCAGAACGTTTAAGAACACAGAAAACAGTAAGAACATTAAGAGCTATGAATTAAAAACTGAACATAATCTAAAGATGAGCTTCATCGACTGTTTTGCAAGAGCAAACTGATATACCTGATCAAACGAGCTAAGCAATGCAAGAACAGTACCACCTTTCCAAACACTATAATTCCTATAAGGAGGTGCATCTATTGTGATTTTCATGCTCTTGGGAGCCAGTGCAGAAATCTCCTTGAGCAATCGACGGGCAAAGCCAGGAAACATGGTAGATCCACCACTAAGATGAATTTTTTCATATAACTTATTTCTGATATCAATATCCCATTTCATAATTGATTTGTATATAACCTCATGGACGCCTGCATGTTCCTTACCAACAAGTTTAGGATTGAATAAGGCCTCAGAACATCTGAATCTCTCATCGCCAATCATTAGAACCTGCCCATCAGGAAGCTCATAGCTCTTCTTAATGGAAGAACTTGACTTTGCTGTCTCAAGCTCTTGGTCATAATCTAGTGCCACATATGCAACCTTCTCTTTAATATCACGGACAATTTCATGTTCTGCAGTGGTCTCAAAATAGCATCCTTTCTCAACTAGGAGCCTTTTTAACCAATCTGTCAAATCTCGCCCAGCAAAATTCAACCTTAGGATTGCATGAGGCAGGGCATATCCTTCATAAATTGGTACTATTTGGGTAACCCCATCCCCACACTCCAAAACAACACCTGCAAGTAAAGATAGTTTAAATCCCTATATATTGCAACCTCCCAGAAATTTCAAGAAAATGAAACTCGGTGGCAAGGGAAAACTGTTTGATCAAAGCCAGGAAGTACTGACCCGTTGTAAGGCCTTTTGCATATAAGGACAGAACAGCCGGATTGGCTATATACATAGAAGGCACTTCAAAAATCTCAAACATAATCTGGGCCATCATTTCTCTGTTTGCCTTTGGATTCAGAGAGGCTTCTGTAAGAACAAGAGGCTGACCTTCTGGAGCAACTTGAAGCTCACTGTGAAACGTGTGACGCCAGATATTCTCCATGTCATCCCAGTTTGTCACAATGCCATGCTCAATTGGGTAATTTAAAGTAAGATGACCTCTTTTTAACTGAGCCTCATCACCTACATAATCATCTTTCTGCCCTTTACCAAGGTTCATGACTCGAACATGTCGTGGCCGCCCCACAATACTAGAAAATACAGCTCTGGGAGCATCTTTACCAGCAAATCCAGCCTATTGAACAATGAGAGACATATGGAGCAAAGATTTTCCATAAAAACAAAGTCTTAATTATGCATAGAATATATTTCCAGCTAAAATACTGAAATAGCTACCAAATTAACAGGAAATCCAAGGAGTCTGAAGGAAAATTATAACTGACTATGTAAAAAACTTACCTTAATCATTCCAGAACCATTGTCAAACACAACAGCAGGATTCTCCTCAATATTATCCATTTGGAAGTCTACATAAGATTTCATAAGAAGGATATTCCAAAATCAAATTATTTGAAGTGTACTAAAGTACCATGGACAGAATCTGAACTGCTACTTGGTCTTAACAAGTGCACAATGCAGTTTGTCTCAACTATTAAAATCAAGTCTCAAATTATGACAGAGGCAACGAGATAATATAAATCTTTGAGTTTACTGTTAAATAGCATACTGATCAGAACAGTTGAAAGAGCTGCTCAAGAAAGCAAATTTCAACAGCTACAGTGGTATTTAAATGAAATGAATTTCTCCACTTGCTTAAAACTCTGTCAGTTCTAGAGATTTTTTAAAGATGCGTGACACCTTAGAATGCTTATTAGTTATTTGTGATAAGAGGCAGCTTCAACTTAGGAAAGATTCAAATTCGAGACCAGGAAAGCACATGGAAAATCAATTAAAAAGCAGGATGGACAATGGACAGTGTCTAAAAAATAAAAAGACATAATGTTTCAAGAAAAATGTACAGGGGTTCATTCTTTTGTTAAACAAACAAGTGGTTCATTGTAAATGGTTCACAATTGAGTACCAGTTGCAAGCAGACACTTATATCCTCCATGATAGAATACACAATTTCTAAATAAATCCAGGGGTAGTATTTGTAATTGATCTAGAGCTAAGTTCAGAGACCTGCCGTATATATTCAAAATTTGAACACCGATTTGAGGATTTGTAAGTTAGTCCACTAATATTTGCAATAAGGTTAATGAATGAGACCAGTCACTATTTGTTTCATCTCCATCAGGTGGAAAAATAACATAGAACCAGTTAGATTAATATCATAGAAACCACCTACATCATGACTTAAGTCTAAGTCAAGCAGTGGACACTGTAAAAATTAGTTGAAAATTGTTACTGTTAAAAGGGGAAAATTGTCTACACTCTAGAAAGATGATTATACTATTACAAGGAGAACTGGTGTATATTCTTAAACAATTAATAGACTTTATACAGAACGCATGTGTATTTTTTTAATCAACCATTAAACTATTCCAAGTGGAGGCCAGCTGCAGACATAAACAGGATATGAACATTTTCAAATAAATGTGAATATCTTCAGGCACCCTCCAGATGAGGAGGGGGAGGAAGTTCATAGATAGATCAAGTGGTTGTCGTTCAGCAGGGGAACATACTTGGTCATTTTCTTTCTTTTTCAGCTCCTTGGAGATGCCATGAGCACTGGTAGTTGTGCATTCTTAGTAAACCATTTGTGAAGATTTGATATATCTTAATTTCTTGGCTAGTATAGTTCCCACCAAGGTTCTATTCTTGCTTTGAGTGTTGGCCTTGACATCAAAAAGGGCAGGGCCTATGGCAAGACATAATTGCTGGAGCAGATTACCATTCATACCTTAAATTTTAGCTTAAAGAAGCTAAAAATAAGGTTGTCTAAATGAAAAGAAAGTTTATCACAATGCTGCAAACCTTAGTTAGCAGCCATTGGAGTTCAAAACCCAGACCAATCAATGACGATTTCTAACATGATCTATGTAATTCTATTATCTCACTTCTATGCCTGAAAGACCGATTGGAAATGGCACCTCTATACCCAAAAACAGAATCAATAACAATGTTAAGATTCAATTTTCTCTACAGCTAATAATATTCTAAGTACACCACCTAAAGGTGTTGGGTAATGGAATGTGCTTAAGTAGTAATATGTAGTTATTTTCAAAACAGTTCAACCTCAAAGAAACATGATGAGCGTCAAAATTGGGCAAATTCAATCACCCAAGTCTAGTTTCAACATACCCATATGACAAGTTAGGGTATACATAATGTGCCTGGTGGCGTAATACAGGTCCATGGCTAGCTCACATGAACAATTCAGATTTAAAATATAAATTTAAATGAAGATAATTAAAGATTTTCTTGAATTTGCCTTCTGAGGATTATGTAAGTTTGACAAATATAAATTGAGGAGAGGATTTGGCAACACACCATTCACATTTGGAACACTAAAATACTAGAAACCCATGTACAGAGCCAGGGTAAGTCTGGCCATGATAAAATTAAAAAAAAAAAAGAACTGAAAAAGAAAATTATCCAGCCAAATTCAACGCATTCATATTCGTCCATGAGAGAAGAATATACAGTGAAACAGAGCATACGGAGAACTGAAATTGGAAATGGAGCTGAAACAATTAAAAAATAATTGAAAAATACCTGGGTTTAATGCTGATGAATTCCCCAACTCAAATTGAAGTGGAAATGCCGTTTGAGCAGCGCTCACACAAGATTTTTGAGGTTGCCAAGATTGGAACTATATTTGAAATTTAAAATATCATGACACAAACAACTAAATTTGAAATAAAAAATATCATGAAATAAACTTGAAAAATGTTCGTTAGCTGACAAAAAGTTGGGACTCAGCTGGGACCGAGTTTTGGAAAATTTGAAGCAATGATGTAAGAGACACCATTATTTCTCCACCGTTAGATTGGGTTTGTGCAGGTGACGTGGCACTACGAGGCTTAGGAAACGTTGAAGTGGGAGGCATTAAAAGGACATTATTCCTCAACACTTTTATAATCACCTTAGGCTACCATAATTATGGTGATTCATATACTATTTAATTTCCCCTAGTCATAGAAAAAATAAAAAATAAAAAATAAAAAATAAAAAATAAAAAATAAAAAATAAAAAATAAAAAATAAATTAAAGAGAAAAAGGTGGCGAAAATTAAAAGAAACTATAGAAGCAAAAAAAAAAAAGGAAATTGGAAAAAATAAAAAATAAAAAATAAAAAGAAATTGGGTGAGAAAATCAAAGAAATATGGGAAAACATATGCTCCCCCTACTTTAGATATATTTTTAAAATATAAATATACTAATTAATTATTAATTATAATTTTTAATTATGTGTTTATGTAGTATATTATTTGATAATTAGATAAATATTTATCATTTTTTATTAAGTATTTTATTTTTATTATTAATATATGAAACCTTTTTTATGGTCAATTTTGTTGAAGTATGTCATATTTTATAAGCTACCTTTGTTTTATAACTTTTTTATTGGTAAAATGAGGGAAGATGGTCCCTCCTCTAAATTTTTTGTCTAAAAATATGGTATTGTTGTTCTAGATCAATTTGTGATTGCAGGGCCACATAAATTCCAATTAACACTAGGTATGAATTCCGTATAACGATTACCTTTTCAAATCAAGGCAACTCTAACAAATAAAAACTCTAAAAAGCCATATAACCAACCCATCAACCTACATGAAACAATTCTCATCACTATTGTGCCATAACAATATTAATAACTATTAGCTAGCCCTTCCTATATAGGATTGGGGGATCATTTGGCATTGGTTCCTAACATTTTAAAGGAAGATTTATTTTTCCAAATTGTTGTCCAATTTTTTGAACAATCATCCAAAGGATCTTCATTGGGATGACCTAACACTGATTGTATTTCCCATGGAGGAGATGACACTTCCTTCTTAACTAAAAAGGGTGGTCTTTCAATCCCAACTAAGGTCCTTGGAAATTTTGCCTTAGTCTTTAATGGAGATATATCCTTGGATGGAGAAAGTAAATCTAGAGAAGCAATCTTGGACTCCTTGCTAGTAGGAGTTGCAGGGCTATCATAAACAATATGATGATGTTGTAATTCTACTTTTTTACCGAGTCCTTTGTCTAGGGAGGTTGTTCCTTTTTGTTGCAAAAGAGGATTTAAAGTTTGGACAATCCAAAATTGTTGTTTCTAGATTCTATGTCCTACCTTAAGCCAAACCTACAATAATAATTTATGGGAGAGGTCTATTTCCACAAGGATCCAAACAAAGTAAATTGAATATAGAGTCAAGTTTCATACGAGATTGAAGTAAGATTCCTTAAGGAGTTGCCAATGGATGAGATACTTGAAAGGCCCCAATATTGAAGGGGGGAGGGGGGGGGGGGGTAGAGCAATCTAACCCACACTAGAATTGTTGAAAAGGTCTCTATAAAAGGATTAAACTTTGGATAACCTTGAAGCATCAAATCCATATATTTAATGGAATAAAAAATCACAATGAAGAAACCTTTGACACAAGGGCATATGAAGAGATCTCGTACATGAAGGGGTTTTAAGGTTCTTGAAATCCATTCATTAAGGTTTACCAAACTAGGCCACAATTTATGAAACTTGTATATTAGAGCACGGTTCATGTAGCATTCATCCTCCTCCAATACTTATGCCCCAAGTTCCAAGACTTTAATTAGCTTTGATTGATCCCTAGAGTTGGATGGGGAACATAGTTTTGTGGGATTTTAGACTTAAAAAGGGGGGTATATAGAGCCATTCTCTATAGAGGTCAAGGATCCTTTAACATTTTTTCTATTGTTTGTGGCTAGCCCTTTAGATGGTTTGGCCACCTCAAAGCCTTTGAGACATTTATATTTTGAACACGTCCTAAGAACATAGTCCTTGAATAAAAGAGTGATGCATTAAGATGCTGGTTTAAAGGAACTCTTCATGAAATTATATATTGTGCAGTTAAGCTTAACATTACATAGATCTTACCAATTAGAAAAGTCTTAATTTTGGAAAAGCAATGCAAAATTGATAAACTTATTGCTATATCACACTCCCATATCCCAATTGTTGCACTCATAAAGAAGCCCATTTTTTCTTAATTGAAAATTAAGCCAAATTATTATTGACATCTCACATCTTGTGGATGGCTTCTATCAATGCACTTCCTAGAACATTAAAACATAGGGTAACAATGTTTATTGTTCACTATTTCTAAAAATTCTTCTCACCTTAAAAGTACAAAGAATTGGGTTGTAGAATTCATTTACCTTTCCCTCATTGGGCTTGGAGAAATTCTTATATCTATCATTAATGATACTTATTAAATTAATTGACATTGGTACTCTCTTGAGGTCATTATTGCCATGCATTTTAGTTGCCACTTTATCAACACTATCTTCAAACTAATTTTTTTCAAGCCCACATCATTTCACTTCACAACTCCCCATGTGGGAAACCTAACTTTAGGAATTTTTTTTTGATTTAGTGTTTGCATCCTTGGTGTTAGGACTAGGTGTTGTAAACCTTACAAGTCCTTGTAATTATTTAATTTTATAATGTGTTGTAAAAAATGGCCTCATGGAATAGGGTGCCACCATTGGAGGACTCTTTGAGATTCCTTGTATGATGCATCCCGCCACTTGGATTTTATGATATGGATTATGTAAGAGAATCTATGACATTTTCAGATGTATAAGAGAAATTATGATGCATCTAAGAGCATTGATGATGCATATTGCATGGGAGACTAGGTCTAACATCTTTCACCACTATTTATAATGTGAATAAGAGCATCTTGTAAGAGGTTTGAATGGACCAAATTAAAACACCCAAGTTTGGTGGGTGGACTCTTTAACTTGGGAGTTACATTCTATTATATACCCGAGAATTTACTCTTAGAGAGGGGCACATGGGTCCATCTTGGACAAGTTGGAACAAGACTTGGCTTATGGTTTTAAGTCCATGGTTTGAAGAAATTATGTGTGTCTTCCTAGATCTCCTTGGCCTATATATTTGATGCTTAAGATGGAGTTTGTATGATGCTTTTGATTGTAGGGTTATGTTGTCAATTTTACTCCAAATATCAAAGATCTCCATGCCACTACTTTGTGATTTACATATTATAATTCATTTACATATAATATAATCATAGTGCTCTCTTTCTTGCTAGGTTTTTCCCAAGGCATATCTTATGTTGTGGATATTGTTTATCTATTGAAACTATTTAATCTTATTTCCTATTTTGCATTTATTTTCTCTACGATTAGCACATGTTTCCTTCACTTGGTTTGCCAACATATACACATCCTATTTGGTTATTGAAAGAGTGATAATTTGGTGATGGATAATGAACTCCCACCCATATGCACATTGGGATCTCCATTGATCTCAATGGAGATTTGAACATGATTTAATATGTAGAAGAGAATGTAAGGATTCTTCTTATGCACAGATACCTAGGTATGTGCATCATGGTTCTAAATCCATAATAGTTTGGACATTTATAATCTTAACCATTACCATATTTGGCTACAACCACCTTGCTTACCTGGCCTTAGTTTTAAACAAGGAGATGATTGATTCCTTCAATGGTATATCATAATTATTATGGTTGAGTAGGACCTTTTCTAAATTTTTTCTAGCTTTGATAGGTCTATTAGTGTGATTTCATATGGGCTACTTTTTTATCACCTTCCCATTCTATTTTTATTGAATGATCTTCCTTTCATATGCCAAAACCTAGGTCCCAAAATTCTATCCCAATACTGCTCATCTATTACAAAGAGTGGACCATGCCATGTATTAGTCAGGTTTACAATCTTGTTCCAAATATGTAGGGAACCACTAGATGTATTGAGTGGTAGACAATGATCGTTTCTCACACTTCTACCTTTATTAGATTAAATGGAAAACAAGTTACAATCTTCGAACAAAGATCTAGGAGGCACCACTCAATAATTCTTCATAATCTATCAAGAATGGGCATTCTCTTCATTCAATGAAAATTTGCAACTTTAGGTCTCTACTTTGTCATACAAAATTAAAATAGTTAATTAAGTTTGATCCCACATGCATTGGGTTAGGGTAGAAGAATAGGTTTCTAAATTAAATCCTTTAAAGTTGTTGATAGAATCAAGTCTATTAGAGATTTAGCCTCCAACCACTTCACCAAGATTTGTGATATTCTGTAAGCTTGTGCCAATCATTATAAAATTATTTTTATTGCTCAACCTTATTCACATGCTAGTGAAGATGTGCTCATCAATGCATTAGGGAAGTTTCTTGCAAACTTATGGAAGCCCACAATTTTTTTGTGTTCTCCTTTCTCTTAAAGACTTGTAATATGAGCAATATCTTGAATAACTTGTGACTAATGTAGGAGCATCCCAAACAACCAATCAATATTACAATATTTTATAGACTTTTCTAATGAAAAGCACTATTAAGAAATATTGGAGGATTTGGGGGAATCTAATCAAGGAATTTTCCTATTTTATTACAAATAATTTCTAAAGATGGGTTGTTCTACATATGCAATGGAAGAAAGGGGAGTCTTACCTAAACCAACACTTCCTCAAGCACATCCACTTTTGGATCCAAGTGTGTAGACTTGAAGTTTAGAAAAAGAGAATTTGGGCCCATAAAGTATGGAACCCCTTGAAACATGGCATATCGCTCCTCTTTTTATTCAAAGATGACTATGAAGTAACCTTATCTACACAACAATAATTCAAAGGAAGAAATTTCAGACCCCTAGATGGAAGAGATACATTTCTCCAATGCAAGAGGACTCAACTGAAGTCTTATAAAGCATTCGGTAGGGGTACATTCAAGAAATGTTTCTGTATAACCAAGGAAGTGAGCATAAGAAACAAGCTAAATAATCACCTATTTCACTCAAATCCTAAGCTACCTCGGATTGAGCAATAAAGGAATGCAAAACAAGAAATAGCTATTAACCCCAAATGTGCTAAGTGGATGTGTCCTTTGATGTTGGATGTGTGATGGCTCCTCAAATAGACAACATAACCTTGCTTCTCATGGAGTCTTGGAGTGAAAATAGCAACATTATGTTGCATGAAGAAGTGATATGATTTGAAGAGGTGAGCTCCAATTTATAGATTTTTTGAGACTCAATTGGATGGTTAAGATTTGATTGAAAGATCAATGGAGGAAGATTCTTGAGAGCTCTCAAACAAGGAGACCTTGCCAAGTGTCATGATGAGATTGGATGGGTAGGGATGTCCTTGGATCAAGGAGGAATGGATAGTCAAGATTGGGCTTTGGGAAGATTGGAGGGATGTGATTGTCTTGGTAGATGGGAGGTATGAGTTGGATTTGATTGAAATTTTAAATTGGGAAGCATGTGTACATGCCCAATTTAAAATTAGAGGAAAAAGGATGAGTTGGCTTAGATTTGAATTTTAAATTGGAAGCATGTGTACATGCCCAATTTAAAATTGGAGGAATAGGAGATGGAGGACAAAGGACCTTTGTACATGGGTCCTTAACCATGCCTTTTATAAGACGACCATGTGGACATGTACAAGAGGCCATGCCTTTGTACATTTGGGGGAATGGAGAGGATTTGACCAAGATTAGATTAGGGTCTAGGTTGTGCAAGTGGGGGATTAGGTTAGTTAATTAGGTTTAGGTGACCTAATCAAAAGTGTAGAAAATAGGGAACTAAATAAATGTAAATATTTATTTAATTCATGGGATGGGATAAAGGGATAATAGATAAATTAAATTTATCTAATGTTTGGACTATAGAGGAAGGGGATAATAAATCATTTTGGCTAGGGCTAGGTATAGATGTAGGTACCAATGCAGGTATAGATGAATAGTGAATAGTGCATGAATAGTGATTTCAAAAATAAAATATTGTAAAATCACAGATTGAAGGGGATTTGATCAATTAACCATCTAAACATGTGTTTATTTAGTTAATTGTGGAGAAAATGTAGTTTAGGAGTGTTTAGAGATGATTAGTGATGGTTTAGGGATGAATAGGGATGAGATGAAGAATGGACAATTTTAGGTGTCTACATTTTTCCCCTATTTGAGATGGTCTTGCGAAGCAACATCATTTCAAAGAAAGATAAAACATAGAACTAGATAGGATAGAAGAAGATGGTAGGATTAGGGATAAAGATGCCCTAGTCACTCAAAGTGAGAGTGGAAAGGAGGAATGATGGTAAGGATGATGGTAGGGATGATGCCCCCTTGAGAGGGCACGCGGGTTTGAAGAACATGGGTATGCTGTCAAAAGAATGACGATGGTTGGATTAGAAAGAAGAGAGTGGAATTTAAAAGACCACATGGATGGGGGGATAAGATAGGTTGGGTGTAAGGGATTGGAGGAAGGGGGTGATGGGGGATAAATGATAGGATAAATGATGAGATAAAAGGATGGGATGAAAGGATTGAGGAGGAAAATGGATGGATGCAACTTATACATGCCCAACATAATACAACCTTGTCTAGATGTGTGAGGAAAATAACTTAGAGCATAAGTCCTTAGTGTACAGAAATGGCCTTAGATGCAAAAGGACATCTGGTATGCCAAAAGGTTTTCAAACACACACAAGATATGAATATTAGCTCCAGTAATGATAGTTCTCGACCCCATGGATTATGTGTTATGTTGAACTGATAAATGAGAGCCATCTTTATTTGAATATGGCATGAGACATTATGCACCAAGGCATAAGGAACCAAGGTGACAATGTGTCCCATGCGTAAAAGCCAATCGATTAGGTCACAAGAAACCCTATTGCCGTATAACACCATGATATGGAAGACCATGATACCGTTGTGGCAGGTAGGTTACAGGGACCCTATTGATGCAAGATAAAAGATAATGCACATACACAAGCAAGCACACATGCACAAAAATGATTCAAAGACAAACATGATGGTGCCCTTGGTCAAGCTGAAAGACTAAAGATTGATGGATTGATGATGTTGGGTTGTGTTGTTGATGATAAGAACAACACGAGGATTGGGAACAATATATCTCTTCGATGATGATGGATGATTGGGATCAAAGGCTTGCAACAAGGCTGGGAACAAGACCATGGCTGTGATTGGATGATTTTGATTATGATGCTAGATTGTGATGCGCATGGATAAGGATTGTCTTGCAATTTGGATGTTAGGGAGATTTAGATATTTAGGGATTTGGAATGTTGGGAGTGAAATGCATTGGTTTGCATGTAGGTAGCCTTTAGCTAGAAACCAATGACAAGGGAAAGCTGAGTCTATCGACAAGGCATGATGGGATGATGAGGATGAAATGATGAGGGGATAATGGATAATGGATAGGTGATAGTGGATAGTGGATAGAGAGTAAAAGTAAATGATGTGGGATGAAGGGATTGGACAATAGGGGGAGAAATAGAGTGCTTAGACCGTATTCATGGTATCAAAATCACAGTTAGGTGGAGGATAGTATGGGGATGTGGGGATAGGGGATGAAGGATTAGGAGGAAAGGATAAGGGTGTAGGAGGATAGGTAGATGATAGAGGATGACGAATGTGGGATGGAGGGATGGGGGATAGGGTGAGGTTAGTTGGTAACTTTTTGGCAGTGTGAAGATGTGATGTTATAAAACCACCAAAGGGACTTGGGGGATGAGGGATAGAGGATAGATAGAGGATAGAAAATTCTTACCATGGTACTTTGGGACCATGTTTAGGCCCATGGTATTGTCTGTTGGTAGTTTTTGGGCCTCCTCAACTCTATATAGTTAGGGCTTAATATGAATGTGAATGTATTGTAACATTGTTGCTAAATGATACATTAGGTGTGTGTGCTTTGGAGGATGGATTTTTCTTGAAAGGATTTTCCTAGGGTATATATGTGTCACTCTTGTTCCATGGTTTTTTTCGCTCATTCTTGTTCTTTTCTAAGTGTTGTATTGTATGTTGATATTGAAATTTTCTTAGATTTGACATCTATAAATCTCTCCTCATAGGGTTAATGTGAAAAATCTCTACATTTAGTATTTAAGTCCAATTTTGCATTTAGATGGTAAAGGGTTTGTGAAGATATTTTCCTAACATTATGGGGGATCTACCTTAAGATGAGAAGAGGAATTGTCACTAGAAGAAGGGTGCATGTGTAAAGGGGAAGATGAACCATGCAAAGAGTTATAGGAAGCCATTATAGTACCAATGTCGTTAAGACCCTTTTTATCAAAAGGTGCACTAATCAATAAATTATAAGGATACACAACTAATTTTTAGGAGAAGTAACATTAACAATTTCTTAAAAAACATATGTCCACTAAGAGAAAGGCCTACTTATCAATATTTGTCTCAAGATCAAAATTTGATTGCTCATTATGGTTATCTTCAATTGGGTTTTCCTAATCAACAAATTGAGAATCCATAGTAGGATATAAGTGATCACTTCTTCTTGGAAAGGTAAATTAGGGTTTTGACTAGCTCTTGGCATAAACAAACCATCAAAATATAATGATAATTCTATGGCAACTATGAATATGGATCTCCAAAATATAATCAGATAAAAATTAGAAGATAAAACACTAAAGGTAAACCAAGGAAGTGTGAAAGCAAGGTGGTTCACCAAAATGAAAGGGAGAATAAAATCCATTTTATGTAAATCTAGGGTAAATAAATAACACATATTATTTAGAATTTACCTCACATAAAAGATTATTGTGATTGATAATAGAACATAATTAATTACATGTAATTTAAATAATAAAATAATGATACTTAGCTAGAATTTCAATACAAATATGCTATGACAGATGTTAGGAAGTGATTTGTCTAGGTGTAGAAAAATTAATATATCTTAAATGATGCTTTGGAACAAGTAAATTTTTTGTTTGTCATATTAGGTCACTTCTAGAAATGTAGGATCAATCATGCACTAGTGAATCTAACCTGTGCAAGTGTAGATCTAATCTAGATGTATGGATTTGATTTCTATAAATATCTAAATGTGCACCTTCAACCTGTCATGAATTTATGTGGGCCTATTTTTGCATAAAAACTTGGTTATGTGGTTTGGGAGTTTGCATGTGAAATGGATAGTACCTCCCTTGTGTCAAACCTTGAAAGGATACCAAGTTAATGACTTTGAAGATGATTGAAGATAGTAAGCAAACATGCAACAAATACCCTAGATGCTAATGTAAACAAGTAATGTAGTAATAAATGCAAGCTTGACCATGCTAATGAATGTATCTTGAATGCTCTTATTGCATGATTCTAGGATGATCAAAATGAATTAGGGTTACCTCTTTAAATACAATGTCAGGGATTAGAAATGAAATGTTTAATACATTAAATCAATACATAATGATGACGAGGGAAGGTTATTATTCACCTTCTATTTGCATTTTAATTTTGAATGTTCAAGGATGGTATGAATTATGTTGGGAATTTAGAGGACATTAATACACTAGTGAGGGACTAAATATATTATTAACCAATAATGAACAAAGATAAGTAGAATATAATTTCACAATTACTGAGGTTGAACAAGATAGCTCTAGAATTAGAATTGAGAGCTTATACAAACTTGGCAAACTCTGTGGAAGAGATGCTTGCCTTCTATTGTGTTATATTGCTTCAAATTCACCATACTTGGTGATGTTATTTGTTATCCTTGAAAGTTCCAAATTGAAAAGTCATCATACTTGGTGATGCTCTTTGTTATCCTTGAAAGCTGAAATGGACAGTTAGACGAGAACAAACCTATTATAAAATCATTTACCATGGAAGTTATTTAATTTTGGTATTCCAACTTGGTGGGGTCGTAACTTCTAGTCCACGAGAAAAAACTAAATTAGTTTGATGTGTTGAAGAGATCTTAAAGAGACCTAGTTTGATTACTTAGAAAGGGAGGCCTTGAATCTCTTCCTAATTGACTAATGAAAGTCTCAAGGGCTAGTTCCATTGAAGACCTCCGAAGATACAAATTTTAAAAATATGGAAAATATAAAAAATTAGATTTAGTATTTACTAGATTTTGCCATGTAATCTAATCTATGATAGGAAATATATGAATTTGAGAATTAACAGTGCTCCCTAGAGGTGACTGCATATAGAGATAGATAAAGGTTCATGTTATGTGCCAACTATCAACATAAATCATGCCAAACATACTATTGTCATTGTATAAAGAATAACCAAATCAAAATAAATCTTAAAAACGCAAAATATAACTAAATTTTTATAATAAAATCGATTATTATCTATTTAAATTGTAACATTTATTTAATTTTTGACAATCTATACACAAAGTTTGACCATTTGTTCACTAGTCTTCACAAAAATTGATTGTATTTTAGACTTAGAAAACAAAATAAGGTTATACGTCCATCAAATTTTAAGAAAATGCCCAACACATTAAAATGGTCGTCCTTTCAAATTGTCTCAAGTCTCTACTCTGCAATTTATTTAATGTCTGATGCCAATAGAGCACAGTATGTTTATCTATACAAGTAATATCAACATTATTTTTATATTAGAGTGAGCCAGCTGATCCCCTTGAGCCATCTCCAATGGTCTATTTTTATGGGTTGATCTTTACTGCACCTTTAGAAACACTTTCTGTGAACAATTGATGGACCTGTCTCCTCATACTCAGGTTTTGTTATCCACATCTGCAACCAAGAGATTGTAAAATATAGAATATTGACAATCAGCTCTACTATGAAGCAACAGAAAAACTATGGAAGCTTCATAAACTAATTTTGCAAGAACAAATTGTACCTGTTGGAATGTGTTAAGAGATGCCAAAATAGAGCCACCAATCCAAACACTATATTTCCTCTCAGGAGGTGCAATTACTTTGATTCTCAAGCCACTGGGAGCCAGAGCAGTCATCTCCTTGTTCATTCTGTCAGCAATATTAGGAAACATGGTGGATCCCCCACTGAGAACCACATTTGTATACAAGTCCTTCCTTACATCAATGTCACATTTCATGATTGAATTGTGGGTAGTCTCATGAATGCCTGCAGCTTCCATTCCAATAAGAGAAGGCTGAAATAAGACCTCAGGGCATCTGAATCTTTCATCACCAATTGTTATAACCTGCCCATCAGGAAGCTCATAATTCCTCTCAACCAAGGAGCTTCGTTTTGCTATCTCAAGCTCCTCCTCATAGTCTAGTGCCACATATGAAAGCCTCTCTTTCATATCACGAGCAATTTCTCGCTCTGCAGTTGTAGTGAATGAGTATCCCCTCTCAGTGAGGATCTTCATCAACCAATCTGTCAAATTCTGCCCAGCAAGATCCAACCTAAGGATAGCATGAGGAAGGGAATATCCTTCATAAATTGGGACAGTGTGAGTAACCCCATCTCCTGAATCTAAAACAATACCTGCAAGTTATGATAATCGATATCATTTAGGATCACAACCTTTTAAAGAATTTCCTTAAAGCTCAAAAACATAGGGATATAAAGGTTGTTCACGGGCATAAATACCCACCAGTTGTCCTGCCACTGGCATACAAGGACAGTATAGCCTGAATGGCTACATACATTGCAGGCACATTAAAAGTCTCAAACATAATCTCAGTCATCTTCTCTCTGTTTGCCTTTGGATTTAGAGGGGCTTCTGTAAGAAGGATTGGGTGTAATTCTGAATCTGCTCTAAGTTCATTACAAAATGTGTGTTGCCAAATTTTCTCCATGTCATCCCAGTTTGAGATAGTACCATGCTCAATTGGATACTTTAAAGTAAGTATACCTCTTTTTGACTGAGCTTCATCACCTATATAAGCATCCTTCATCCCCATAGCCACCATGACTCCAGTGTGTCTCGGTCTGCCTATGACACTAGGGAATACAGCTCTAGGTGCATCATCTCCAGCAAATCCAGCCTGTTGAAGAATGATAGGTTTTCAGAGCAGAGTATTTCATTAAAAAGAACCAAATAAATTCTTTAACATATGTAACACATTAAAAAAACTCCAGCAGGCACCAAATAACACCAAGAAAGAATCAGAACTTTAACACAATCAACTGACCTTAACCATTCCTGTACCATTGTCACAGACAACAGGTATGCCATTCTCAAGATCCATTTTGAAAACTGCCAAGAGAATACAAGTAGTCCAAACAAAGCATGTGCTAGTTTCAATATTTCCTCCAAAAAAAAAAAAAGACCTAGCATTAAAAAATTGAAGTACTAACTATAAACCCTGGTTTGGGTAACAAATTTGCACCCCTGTTAGTCGCATGCAAGAATCAGTCCCCTAGAGTAGATATAGTAATCTAGCTATTTCACAAGGGTGTCTGTGAATGGTCTTGAACAAGAAATTTCTCTTTTCATATCTACAATCTGAAAATGAATAATTAAAATGAAGTGCATAATTCTTTATTTGTACTTCATTAGTATCACTAGGAAATCTTTTCACATATTTTGAGCACTCAAAATTTATGTGCTGTAACAAACAATAAACTATCATTTTGACTATGCTTATTTAAACAAAAATCCCCTTTCAAAAACCTAAACTGCTGATTCAGCTACTGTAGGAGACTCATTTCTGGCTATCATTTGTTAATGAAATACACCAATCATATTCATAACCTAATTCATTTTCTATTGTTCCAGTTGGCTGCAGAGATGGAGATTATAACAGCTACAGTATTGGAAAAGGTACAATCACTAGCAAATTTGGCATAAATTTTATAAAAACTTTTCCACATATTTATCTTGATACAATTGACATGTGAGCATTATAAAACCACTACTTGAAAGATAAGTCACATTGACTATATACTAAACACAGCTAATTCAGCAAAGAAATAATTTTCTAGTATAATCTACTGCACAAAGAAGAATTCATCCAATTAAAACGGAAAAATGAAATGAAGCCGAAACATGCAAACCATTTTTTCTGAAGGAATACCTTGGAAAGATTCAATGCTGATGGTATTTCCCTAATTTTTTCACAAGCAATTCAAGTACAAACTGGTAACCATTAATTTTATTTCAGATCACCACACCATATGAACTGAACAAACTCGAAATCATGTCTACACATTTATAGATGAGAAAGCGAAAAGGTGAGACAACTCTTCTTTAAGAATATGAAACGTCTGTTTGATGGGTGAGTTTGGACCATTGATTGGAGAGCCTTGTAATTGAAGATTGTTAGGATCAGTTATCAAATTTGAAAACCATTTTCATTCACGTCCCTTGATGGTTTGAAAATTTCTTTCCACAATTTCTTATAACCAAAATATGCATTTATCTTTTGTAACGTTAAAAGTTTCAAGAACAAAATGATATTAAAAAGGCATCTTGTAATCGTGAAAATTGTATTCCATGTGCACTTTTACATCCTGTTTTATGCACTGATCTTGTAGAGGCATTCTTGTAGATATGAAAAGAGGATTATGGACGTCATTTCAATCATTCATTTTCAGATCAATTCTAATTGAAATGAAGTGCATAATCCTCTATTTTGTAGAGTAATGGTTGCTCTTATCTTCTAGAGTTATTTTTGTGTAGGGAAAGGTGTCTCAATCTTGTATTTTTAATATTAAGTATTTATTATTTGTATTTATTTATTATTTTGAGTAGTGGGACATCCCATTTTGAGATGGCACTCTTTGCTATGTGTCAACCATCTTGAAATGTGTGTAAGGAGTTGTAAGAGCATCTAATGTCATTATAATGTGTAAGAGCATCTTATAACATTGTAATATATGAGAGTTACTTATGATAGATTCTATGGCATGTAAGAGTATGATTATTGGAGTTACATTGGAATTTTGACTAATATTATGGCAGTCTTATGATACATGTAATAAAACATTTTTGAATGGGGAACACAAAAAAATTAGGAGTCTAAGTTGAACTCTTGACTATGATAGGTTGTGACAAGTTATAACAGTTGTAAAGAATATTCTAAATATAGCCTCGAATTCAAACTTGATATAGAGTGTTGGAATTTGGGCCATGGAGTTTGGGCACCGTACCTCCTACATGTTGGTCCATGGTTTTCCAAAACCATTGAATGGTTTCTTATTTGTCTCTTCTATTTATTGGGGTGTTTGTATATGGTTTTCATAGCATGTTGTAGGGATGTTTTTATGTTATCAAAATTACACTAGGATTTAATGTTGGTGATACTACTGTAAGGACATGTGCTTGAAATTGTATGTAGTTGTATTGTTATTGTAATCAATTGGTTTCATGCTTTGGAGTGTTGGGTTTTTCTCCTGATAGTGTTTTCCCCACATATACCTCTGTGTAATGATTTTATGAGTTGCATGTCTATTGCATGTCATTTGCATGCTAATGAATGTTATTGCATGTGTGATTTTGTCATTAAAAATTATTAGATCTAAGCTTTTGTGTATTTTGTCTCCTTGCAGATTAGCATATGAAGCATTTTTGCACCTTAGCTTCCTTTCAATTGGTATCAAAGTTTGATCAAATTGGTTCCTAAGTGTTTGGAAACAGGTTTCTAAAACTAATCTTGTTTTGAGTGGGAGCATGCATAGAAGAGATCTTGTTTCAAGAAAATGGAAAGCACATCTAGACTAGAGATGGAGAAATTTAGTGACAATAAATTTGAACAAAGGAAACTCGAGATGGAGGATCTACTCATAGATCAAGATATATGGGTTGTAACATCTTGACCCAAACCTGTATTAATGGAAGATGACTTGAATTGGCATGTTGGATTAGAAGGTGAGAAGCCTTATCAAGATTTTCTTGGTAGATTTAGTGTTGCTAAATGTCTAATGTAGGAGCATCCAGGCTCACAAGCAATCTTACATCAACCAAAAAATATTTTATTTCTTTTGCCCTTTTGTTTGTCTTGCGGATTTCTAATCAACATCATACACAAACTTTGGGGAAATAAAATAAATATTTTAATTCTCCAACACTCCAAGGAAAAGACAAGGCAAGTTGCATAGGGACAAAATCCTAGTCACGTACATGTTAGAAGACAAAGATTGGACAATGAAGAGTCTTCAAGCATCCAAGTCATGAAGGAAAAAGCCAAAGGAATCCCCAGAGTCACATTTCTCCAAGTTGGATGCCACCAAGCAAGAAGAGGAATACCAAGAGTCATTGGAGCTCAAATGAGGAAGATGAAATTTGGCAAAGGAGACATTATAAATAGATGGAAGTTTGGCTCCAAAGAGGCATTGAAAACACAAGAGAAGAGCCCAAGTTTATTTCTAATTTTTGCAGGTCATCAAGAGGACATCCATAGGTGATGTTGAAGATAATTCACCAAGGGAAATACATCTATTTTTATGAGGCAAAGAAAGTGAACGTCCATGGTGACTTGTTAGGTGAAAAAATTCCAAATTTATAAGTTTGTGGAGGTGGATAGTTGGAAAGTTTGATAGAGATATTTCATGGTTGGATTTGTGGAGGTTATGTATGTGTGTTTCTATCTTGAGGGGCTACATAAAAACATTTGGGTTGTAAGTATTTTCTGATGTTTATATTTTATGAAATTCTCAAGATATATAATGTTACTTCATAGTTGAAATTGTTGCTACAAGATTCACAAACTATATTCACTTAAGGGCTACAAGTTTAAGAGGTTAATCTACATTTATTTTGCTACAACTAAAGGAATCAAAGGGAGAAATAACAATCCTTAAGGGCTAGACCTTATCAAAGTTAATTTGCATCTAAGAGGAGTGAAAATATCTTTTCAAAAAATAATCTTAAGGCTGAAATTTAACAAGGATATGTTGGCCATACAATTTGTTAAAAGAATTTGAAGCTTGAGCACATGATTAAAATAATTTGAAGGCATGAATATTATTGTTATCACAATGCACATAAGTGAAGTTGATTGGGCTGCATGGATAGGACAATCCTTCATTAGATTCTCTTGTCAAGGTTGCATCAAATGGTATCAGAGCAGGTATTTTGTTGGGAGTTGTGTTGAGGCGAGTTGCATGAGATGGTATAGCTCTAATATTTTGTTGCAGATATGAGAAAAATTCTTGTAACTGCAGAGAGCTAGTATTTGAGATTGTGGTTTAATTTGTATTGTTGGCCTCCAATAGAGATAAAGTTGGGTAGAAGGTGTACAAACATCCTCCACTATGGTAAAGTGGGTAGAGGGGGTTTTGAGAGATGCATCTTCCTGAGTCTTTATTGGGTAGAGGATAGTTGTTGGATTTGGTAAATATGGAAGTGTGCGATCTATTCATATTGTGAGAAAATATTGTGTGAGTTTTGTGGTTATTGTGTATGTGTGTGTAGAAAATGTCTTCAAGAAAGAGGAAGAGTATGAGTTTAGCCTTGGGTGAGGATTTAAAAATTTTATTTATTGAAAGGAGAGAAAGAAGGTTAGATGAAGAAAATTGGGCCAGGATTCAAGAAAAGTGTGTAGAGATTTTCGGGAGGTTGGATGCCTTGGAGGCAAGTATAATGAAGGGAAAGAGAAAAGAAAAGAAGATGGGAGGTAATGAGTCACAATTTTTTTTTGATTTGGTTTTATGTGCAGGTGAAGAAGAAATCCTTATGTAAGAAGATGAGGAAGAAGAAAAGAATGAGAATGCAACAACACCATGTCTTTTTGAAGGCATGGAGGAAGTGGAGAAAGAAGCTGTAGCTATGGGTGAAGATGCGAATAAAGTTGCAGCAGTTGTGTGTCCTTTGAAGGACATATTAGTAAAATGCAAAAGAGTGTGAGGAAGAAGTGAATGAAGAGGTAAAAGAGTTGATTGTGGATTTGTTTCATTTTTTATAAATATTGTTGTAATGAGTTGAGTGCAGGAGAGATGGTGACAAGAGAATGGAAAGAATTTTGGTGGAGGTGGTCGGATTGTGGTGGGTTGAATCCCATGAGAAAAGAGAAGAGAGGAGAATGTATTTGGTGGAGGAGATTAGCTTATGATGGACAAAATTCCACAAGTGAAGGAAAGATTGATGAACAAATTTGGCAGAGGAAGATAGGAAGGGTTCTAGGAAGATGTTGGGAAAAGAGAAGAAATAAATTTTCATGGCATCTATGATAGCATTGGAGTATGCTACAAATAGTTTACTATTTGGAAAGGTGGTTCAACCACTCAACTCCATTTTTTGAGCCATGCTCATAAAATTCTTACCCGGTGTATCTGATGTAGGAGCATCCGGGCTCACAAGCAATCTTGCATCAACCAAAAAATTTTATTTCTTTTACCCTTTTGTTTGTCTTGTAAATTTTTAATCAACATCATACACAAACTTTGGGGAAATAAAATAAATATTTTAATTCTCCAACGCTCCAAGGAAAAGAAAAGGCAAGTTGCATAGGGAAAAAATCCTAGTCACCTACATGCTAGAAGACAAAGATTGGACAATGAAGAGTCTTCAAGCATCTAAGTCATGAAGGAAAAAGCCAAAGGAATCCCCAGAGTCACATTTCTCCAAGTTGGACGTCACCAAGCAAGAAGAGGAATACCAAGAGTCATTGGAGCCCAAATGAGGAAGATGAAACTTGGCAAAGGAGACATTATAAATAGATGGAAGTTTGGCTCCAAAGAGGCATTGAAAACACAAGAGAAGAGCCCAAGTTTATTTCTAATTTTTGCAGGTCATCAAGAGGACATCCATAGGTGATGTTGAAGAGAATTCACCAAGGGAAACACATCTATTTTTATGAGGCAAAGAAAGTGAATGTCCATGGTGACTTGTTAGGTGAAAAAATTCAGAATTTATAAGTTTGTGGAGGTGGATAGTTGGAAAGTTTGATAGAGATATTTCATGGTTGGATTTGTGGAGGTTATGTATGTGTGTTTCTATCTTGAGGGGCTACATAAAAACATTTGGGTTGTAAGTATTTTCTGATGTTTATATTTTATGAAATTCTCAAGATATATAATGTTACTTCATAGTTGAAATTGTTGCTACAAGATTCACAAACTATATTCACGTAAGGGCCGCAAGTTTAAGAGGTTAATCTACATTTATTTTGCTGCAACTAAAGGAATCAAAGGGAGAAATAACAATCCTTAAGGGCTAGACTTTATCAAAGTTAATTTGCATCTAAGAGGAGTGAAAAAATCTTTTCAAAAAATAATCTTAAGGCTAAAATTTAACAAGGATATGTTGGCCATACAATTTGTTAAAAGAATTTGAAGCTTGAGCACATGATTAAAAGAATTTGAAGGCATGAATATTATTGTTATCACAATGCACATAAGTGAAGTTGATTGGGTTGCATGATAGGACAATCCTTCATTGGATTCTCTTGTCAAGGTTGCATCAAATGGTATCAGAGCAGGTATTTTGTTGGGAGTTGTGTTGAGGTGAGTTGCATGAGATGGTATAGCTCTAATATTTTGTTGCAGATATGAGGAAAATTCTTGTAATTGTAGAGAGCTAGTATTTGAGATTGTGGTTTAATTTGTATTGCTGTCCTCCAATAGAGATAAAGCTGGGTAGAAGGTGTACAAACATCCTCCACTATGGTAAAGTGGGTAGAGGGGGTTTTGAGAGATGCATCTTCCTGAGTCTTTATTGGGTAGAGGATAGTTGTTGGATTTGGTAAATATGGAAGTGTGTGATTTATTCATATTGTGAGAAAAGATTGTGTGAGTTTTGTGGTTATTTTGTAGGTGTGTGTAGAAAATATCTTCAAGAAAGAGGAAGAGTATGAGTTTAGCCTTGGGTGAGGCTTTAAAAATTTTATTTATTGAAAGGAGAGAAAGAAGGTTAGATGAAGAAAATTGGGCCAGGATTCAAGAAAAGTGTGTAGAGATTTTCGGGAGGTTGGATGCCTTGGAGGCAAGTATAATGAAGGGAAAGAGAAAAGAAAAGAAGATGGGAGGTAATGAGTCACAACTTTTTCTTGATTTGGTTTTATGTGCAGGTGAAGAAAAAATCCTTATGCAAGAAGATGAGGAAGAAGAAAAGAATGAGAATGCAACAACACCATGTCTTTTTGAAGGCATGGAGGAAGTGGAGAAAGAAGTTGTAGCTATGGTTGAAGATGCGAATAAAGTTGCAACAGTTGTGTGTCCTTTGAAGGACATATTAGTAAATGCAAAAGAGTGTGAGGAAGAAGTGAATGAAGAGGTAAAAGAGTTGATTGTGGATTTGTTTCATTTTTATAAATATTGTTGTAATGAGTTGAGTGCAGGAGAGATGGTGACAAGAGAATGGAAAGAATTTTGGTGGAGGTGGTCGGATTGTGGTGGGTTGAATCCCACAAGAAAAGAGAAGAGAGGAGAATGTATTTGGTGGAGGAGATCATATTATGATGGACAAAATTCCACAAGTGAAGGAAAGATTGATGAACAAATTTGGCAGAGGAAGATAGGAAGGGTTCTAGGAAGATGTTGGGAAAAGAGAAGAAATAAATTTTCATGGCATCTATGATAGCATTGGAGTATGCTACAAATAGTTTACTATTTGGAAGGGTGGTTCAACCACTCAACTCCATTTTTTGAACCATGCTCATAAACTTCTTACTCGGTGTGTCTGATGTAGGAGCATCTGGGCTTACAAGCAATCTTGCATCAACCAAAAACAATTATTTCTTTTACCCTTTTGTTTGTCTTGTAAATTTCTAATCAACATCATACACAAACTTTGGGGAAATAAAATAAATATTTTAATTCTCCAACGCTCCAAGGAAAAGACAAGGCAAGTTGCATAGGGACAAGATCCTAGTCACCTACATGCTAGAAGACAAAGATTGGACAATGAAGAGTCTTCAAACATCCAAGTCATGAAGGAAAGAAACAAAGGAATCCCAAGAGTCACATTTTTCCAAGTTGGACGCCACCAAGCAAGAAGAGGAATACCAAGAGTCATTGGAGCCCAAATGAGGAAGATGAAACTTGGCAAATGAGACATTATAAATAGATGGAAGTTTGGCTCCAAAGAGGCATTGAAAACACAAGAGAAGAGTCCAAGTTTATTTCTAATTTTTGTAGGTCATCGAGAGGACATCCATAGGTGATGTTGAAGAGAATTCACCAAGGGAAACACATCCATTTTTATAATGCAAAAAAAGTGAACATCCATGGTGACTTGTTAGGTGAAAAAATTCTGAATTTGTAAGTTTGTGGAGGTGGATAGTTGGATAGTTGGAAAGTTTGATAGAGATATTTCATGGTTGGATTTGTGGAGCTTATGTATGTGTGTTTCTATCTTGAGGGGCTACATAAAAACATTTGGGTTGTAAGTATTTTCTGATGTTTATATTTTATGAAATTCTCAAGATATATAATGTTACTTCATAGTTGAAATTGTTGCTACAAGATTCACAAACTATATTCACATAAGGGCTGCAAGTTTAAGAGGTTAATCTACATTTATTTTGCTACAACTAAAGGAATCAAAGGGAGAAATAACAATCCTTAAGGGCTAGACTTTATAAAAGTTAATTTGCATCTAAGAGGAGTGAAAAAATCTTTTCAAAAAACAATCTTAAGGCTGAAATTTAACAAGGATATGTTGGCCATACAATTTGTTAAAAGAATTTGAAGCTTGAGCAAATGATTATAAGAATTTGAAGGCATGAATATTATTGTTATCACAATGCACATAAGTGAAGTTGATTGGGTTGTATGATAGGACAATCCTTCATTGGATTCTCTTGTCAAGGTTCCATCAAATGGTATCAGAGCAGGTATTTTGTTGGAAGTTGTGTTGAGGCGAGTTGCATGAGATGGTATAGCTCTAATATTTTGTTGCAGATATGAGGAAAATTCTTGTAACTGCAGAGAGCTAGTATTTGAGATTGTGGTTTAATTTGTATTACTGTCCTCCAATAGAGATAAAGCTGGGTAGAAGGTGTACAAACATCCTCCACTATGGTAAAGTGGGTAGAGGGGGTTTTGAGAGATGCATCTTCCTGAGTCTTTATTGGGTAGAGGATAGTTGTTGGATTTGGTAAATGTGGAAGTGTGCGATCTATTCATATTGTGAGAAAAGATTGTGTGAGTTTTGTGGTTATTGTGTGTGTGTGTAGAAAATGTCTTCAAGAAAGAGGAAGAGTATGAGTTTAGCCTTGGGTGAGGATTTAAAAATTTTATTTATTGAAAGGAGAGAAAGAAGGTTAGATGAAGAAAATTGGGCCAGGATTCAAGAAAAGTGTGTAGAGATTTTCGGGAGGTTGGATGCCTTGGAGGCAAGTATAATGAAGGGAAAGAGAAAAGAAAAGAAGATGGGAGGTAATGAGTCAAATTTTTTTTTTGATTTGGTTTTATGTGCAGGTGAAGAAGAAATCCTTATGCAAGAAGATGAGGAAGAAGAAAAGAATGATAATGCAACAACACCATGTCTTTTTGAAGGCATGGAGGAAGTGGAGAAAGAAGTTGTAGCTATGGTTGAAGATGCGAATAAAGTTGCAACAGTTGTGTGTCCTTTGAAGGACATATTAGTAAATGCAAAAGAGTGTGAGGAAGAAGTGAATGAAGAGGTAAAAGAGTTGATTGTGGATTTGTTTCATTTTTATAAATATTGTTGTAATGAGTTGAGTGCAGGAGAGATGGTGACAAGAGAATGGAAAGAATTTTGGTGGAGGTGATCAGATTGTGGTGGGTTGAATCCCACGAGAAAAGAGAAGAGAGGAGAATGTATTTGGTGGAGGAGATTAGCTTATGATGGACAAAATTCCACAAGTGAAGGAAAGATTGATGAACAAATTTGGCAGAGGAAGATAGGAAGGGTTCTAGGAAGATGTTGGGAAAAGAGAAGAAATAAATTTTCATGGCATCTATGATAGCATTGGAGTATGCTACAAATAGTTTACTATTTGGAAGGGTGGTTCAACCACTCAACTCCATTTTTTGAACCATGCTCATAAACTTCTTACTTGGTGTGTCTAATGTAGGAGCATCCGGGCTCACAAGCAATCTTGCATCAACCAAAAAAAAATATTTCTTTTACCCTTTTGTTTGTCTTATAAATTTCTAATCAACATAATACACAAACTTTGGGGAAATAAAATGAATATTTTAATTCTCCAACACTCCAAGGAAAAGACAAGGCAAGTTGCATATGGACAAGATCCTAGTCACCTACATGCTAGAAGACAAAGATTGGACAATGAAGAGTCTTCAAACATCCAAGTCATGAAGGAAAGAAACAAAGGAATCCCAAGATTCACATTTCTCCAAGTTAAACTCTACCAATAAAGAAGAGGAATAGCAAGAGTTGTTGGAGCCCAAATGAGGAAGATGAAACTTGGCAAATGAGACATTATAAATAGATGGAAGTTTGGCTCCAAAGAGGCATTGAAAAACAAGAGAAGAGCCCAAGTTTATTTCTTATTTTTGTAGGTCATCAAGAGGATGTCCATAGGTGATGTTGAAGAGAATTCTCTAAGGGAAATACATCCATTTTTATGATGCAAAGAAAGTGAACGTCCATGGTGACTTGTTAGGTGAAAAAAATCTAAATTTGTAAGTTTGTGGAGATGGATAGTTGGAAAGCTTGATAGAGATATTTCATATTTGGATTTGTGGAGGTTATGTCTGTGTGTTGCTATCTTGATGGGCTTCATAAAAATATTTGGGTTATAAATATTTTTCGTTGTTCATGTTTTATGAAATTCTCAAGATATAATGTTACTTCATAGCTGAAATTGTTGTTACAATATTCACAAACTATATTCACTTAAGGGTTGCAAGTTTAAGAGGTTAATCTACGTTTATTTTTTTGCAACCAAAGGAATCAAAGGGATAAACAAAAATTCTTAAGGGCTATAGTTTATCAAAGGTAATTTTCATCTAAGACGAGTGAAAAAATATTTTCAAACAACAATTTTAAGGCTGAAATTTAACAAGGATATGTTGGCCATACAATTTGTTACAATATTTGAAGCTTGAGCACATGATTATAAGAATTTGAAGGCATGAATATTGTTGTTATCACAATGTACATAAGTGAAGTTGATTGGACTGCATGATGGGACAATCCTTCATTGGATTCTCTTGTCATGACTACATCAAATGGTATCAGAGCGGGTATTTTGTTGGGAGGTGTGTTGAGGTGAGTTGCATGAGATGGTATAGCTATAATATTTTGTTGTAGGTATGAGGGAAACTCTTGCAATTGTAGAGAGCTAGTATTCGAGATTGTGGCTTAATTTGTATTGTTGTCCTCCAATAGAGATAAAACTGGGTAGAAGGTGTACAAATGTCCTCCACTATGGGAAAGTGGGTAGAGGGGGTTTTGAGAGGTGCATCTTCCAAAGTCTTTATTGGGTAGAGGATAGTTGTGGGATTTGGTAAATATGGAAGTGTATGATTTATTCATATTGTGAGAAAAGATTGTGTGAGTTTTTTGGTTATTGTGTATGTGTGTGCAGACAATGTGTTCAAGAAAGAGGAAGAGTACGAGTTTAGCCTTGGGTAAGGCTTTAAAAATTTCATTTATTGAAAGGAGAGAAAGAAGGTTATATGAAGAAAATTGGGCCAGGATTCAAGAAAAGTGTGTAGAGATTTTTAGGAGGTTGGATGCCTTGGAGGCAATTATAATGAAAGGAAAGAGAAAAGAAAAGAAGATGGGAGGTAATGAGTCACAAAAACTTTCTAATTTGGTTTTATGTGCAGATGAAGAATAAATTCTTATGCAAGAGGATGGGGAAGAAGAAAATAATGAGAATGCAGCAACACCTTGTCTTTTTGAAGGCATGGAGGAAGTGGAGAAAGAAGTTGTAGCTAAGGGTGAAGATGAGAATACAGTTGCAGTAGTTGTGTGTCCTTTGAAGGACATATTGGTAAATGCAAAAGAGTGTGAGGAAGAAGTGAATGAAGAGGTAAAAGAGTTGATTGTGGATTTTTTTCATTTTAATAATATTTGTTGTAATGAGTTGAGTGTAGGAGAGATGGCGACAAGAGAATGGAAAGAATTTTGTTGGAGGTGGTCAGATTGTGGTGGGTTGAATTCCACGAGAAAAGAGAAGAGAGGAGAATGCATTTGGTGGAGATCAACTTATGATGGACAAAATTCCACAAGTGAAGGAAATATTGATGAACAAATTTGGTAGAGGAAGATAGGACGGGTTCCATGAAGATGTTGGAAAAAGAGAAGAAAGAAATTTTCATGGTATCTATGATAGCATTGGAGTATGCTACAAATAGTTTACTATTTGGAAGGGTGGTTCAACCACTCAAATCTATTTTTTGAGCCATGCTCACAAACTTCTTACCTGGTGTGTCTGATGTAAAAGCATCTGGGCTCACAAGCAATCCTGCATCAACCAAATTCTTTTACCCTTTTGTTTGTCTTGCAAATTTCTAAATAACATCATACACAAAATTTGGGGAAATAAAATAAATATTTTAATTCTCCAACACTCCAAGGAAAAGACAAGGCAAGTTGCATATGGACAAAATCCTAGTCACATATATGCTAGAAGACAAAGATTGGACAATGAAGAGTCTTCAAGCACCCAAGTCATGAAGGAAAGAAAAAAAGGAATCCCAAGAGTCACATTTCTCCAAGTTGGACTCCACCAAGCAAGAAGAGGAATACCAAGAGTCATTGGAGCCCAAATGAAGAAGATGAAACTTGGCAAATGAGACATTATAAATAGATGGAAGTTTGGCTCCAAAGAGGCATTGAAAAATAAGAGAAGAGCCCAAGTTTATTTCTGATTTTTGCAGGTCATCAAGAGGATGTCCATAGGTGATGTTGAAGAGAATTCTCCAAGGGAAATACATCCATTTTATGAGGCAAAGAAAGTGAACGTCCATGGTGATTTGTTAGGTGAATTTTTTTTGAATTAGTAAGTTTGCGAAGGTGGATAGTTGGAAAGTTTGATAGAGATATTTCATATTTAGATTTGTAGAGGTTATGTATGTGCATTTCTATCTTGATGGGCTTCATAAAAAAATTTGGGTTGTAAGTATTTTCTGTTGTTCATGTTTTATGAAATTCCCAAGATATAATGTTACTTCATAGCTGAAATTGTTGCTACAACATTCCCAAACTATATTTACTTAAGGGATGCAAGTTTAAGAGGTTAATCTACATTTATTTTGCTGCAACTAAAGGAATCAAATGGACAAATAAGAATCCTTAAGGGTTGGATATTATCAAATTTAATTTGCATCTAAGAGGAGTAAAAAAATCTTTTCAAACAACAATCTTAAGGCTGAAATTTAACAAGGATATGTTGGCACATACAATTTGTTACAATATTTGAAGCTTGAGCACATTATTATAAGAATTTGAAGGCATGACTATTGTTGTTATCATAATGCACATAAGTGAAGTTGATTTGGTTGCATGATGGGACAATCCTTCATTGGATTCTCTTGTCATGACTACATTAATGTCTATGAAGAATCCACCTTGAAATCCCTCAGGAAGAAGTTGTAAAATCTATAAATGCTAAATCCATGGTTAATAAGATTTTTCTATGGAGGAATTGTACACTCTTAGGATGGGTGATGGTGATTTATGTTAGAGAACTTGAATGCAGTAAACACAATTGTGAGCTAGATACAATTTATTAGTGTGTAAATAGAAGAGGAAGATTGATGCATAACCCTTCTATGTTCTTTGCTAGACTTGTGGGATAACTTGGTGATGGCTATCAAGAGTAATATTCTAAAGCTTATTCTTGTTGAGGTAGTAGTTTCTTTACTCTTTGAAGAGATGAAGTGATTTTTTTTTGAATTTACCAAGAAAGTTTTAACTGTTCATGGATGGTCAAAAGAGAAAGGTAAGAAAAAGGATACAAAGAATGATAAAAGTAGATTTAAGTCTCATGGGAGATCTAGGTTTCTTGGTAAATAGTCCAAGGTTAAATGTTGATTTTGATATATCTTCTCAAGAGGATGCGGGAGATGCCTTTGTCATGGCCTTGGCAATGCATGCACGTGAGGAATCATGGATAATTGATTCTAGAGTTTCTTTCCACATGAATCGTCATCAGAAGTGGTTTTAAGATTATGAGAAGTATTATGGTGGAAAGGTATATCTCTATGACAACTCTTACCTTAGTATTTTTGGTTGTGGGAGAGTTAAGTTCC
Source organism: Cunninghamia lanceolata (assembly GCA_027924645.1). NCBI lineage: Eukaryota > Viridiplantae > Streptophyta > Pinopsida > Cupressales > Cupressaceae > Cunninghamia > Cunninghamia lanceolata. Next base: position 594,855 of record BSBN01000397.1, read on the forward strand.
AATTCTCTAATGGGAGGATTAAAGGTGTTTCAAGAGTTATTTACATCCATAGTTTGGCATAGAACCTATTATCTATCAATAAAATGAATGATGTAGGAGCGTAGTTATCTTCAAAAATCAAGGGGGTAAGATGGTTTGAGGAGCTATAGTGCTTGCAAAGGGGTTTTGAATTGGTACTCTCTTTTGGCTTGATGTATGTACACACATTCAATGCAATAGTTCTTCTTTACATACAATAGTACTTGTAGAGCAGTTAAAGGTTGGTTACGAGTTTGCGGCATGACATGTAGAGTAGTTACATGTTGGTCACAAGTCTTTATCCTTAACTTTAGGACCTATAGAGATGTTACAAGACATAGAGGTTATAGGTTAGTTACAATTTTTTAGCTTCTAGTTTTGATGGTCATGCATTTTGAGTACCTAAGTATGCTCTCACCTTAGAGAGCAAGTTACCTATTGAGAAGAAAACATTATGGCACTAGTGTAAGAGGCATATAAATGAGAGAGGTATACGAGACTTTAAGAACAAAATCTAGTAGAGGGGCTTACAAATTATTATTTTGAATTTGACTTTTATGAACATTGCATTTATGGAAAGCAAAACTATGTTTCATTTTATTCCAATTTTTATAAATCTTCTAGGTTGTTGGATATGATTCATTTAGATGTGTTTGGTCTTGTAAATATTCTTTTGTTATCTAAATCATTATATTATGTGGGGTGATCCCAATATAATGTGTCCCACTTTTTGGCCAAAGTAGTACATTGAAATCAACATTTATTACCAAATTTTCACTTTTTGATACATATTGGAACTAAATAGTTAAGAATTTGAAGATGATGTGAACTAGTGATTTTTTAAGATTTTGTGTGTAAATTATAAATATATATATTTTAAATTTTTTAAAAATGATTTGTGATTTTTTTACGTAACTCTTAATAACTTAATTTTATAGTTAACAATATTTTTAAAAAGTGACATTTATACCATACAACATAACTTTTTTTATGGAAAGGATAAAATTCTAAATTTTTAAATATAGATTTATAACACCAATATCTAGTTCATGGATATTTTTTCATTATTTTTTGATGCATATTTTTTTAATTAATATTTGAAGTGAGATTAATTATAATTTAGGCAGGTTTATACCATACAACATAACTTTTTATGTATGTATCCAAATTCACTATTTTCCTTTTTGTTGAAACAAGGACATGAATACCTAGTGCGTAGATATTTTTCAAAATTTTTTCCTCTATTTTTCTATTTTTCCATATGTATCGAATAGAGACCTTCATGTTCGGCGAAAAATCTATGTTCACTAGAAAATAGGAAATAAATATAATAATAAAAATAAATGTATTCAATATTATACTTGTTGGAAAGCTTACTCTAAGGGCTACAATCCTACAAATTATCTTGTCATGTTGTCTCCATTTCCTGGTCTAACCCAACGTTTGAAATAGAAAATTTTGAGGAAAATCTAAGGACTAAGGTGCAATTGTCATTTCTAAGACCTTCATTTGAAGGACCTCCGAATGAAGGTACCTTTGTTTGAAGGTTTCCAGGGACCTTCAAATGAAGGTCTGTGAGGGAATTTGTTTTACAAAAAAGGAATAAAAAGGGACCTTCGAACGAAGGTCCCTTTTATTCCTTTTTTTGGAAATGACCTTTGTTCGAAGGTCCTACACATAAAAAACTTTGAACCAAGGTTCACCTTCATTCGAAGGTGATTTTTAACTTACCTTCAAATTAAGGTACCTTTGTTCGAAGAAATACCTTTGAACAAAGGTATCTTGTAAATGTTTTCTCCATCCGCGTTCAAAAGTTTAATGTCCCAAGTTTGGGACTTAGTATTGTGGGTTTACCCTATGTCATTATTGATGATTATTCTAGAAGGACATGGGTGTATTTTCTCAAGAGCAATGTAAGGTCTTTAGTTAGTTTAGGGAGTTTAAGGCTCTCTTAAAAAGTTAGATTAGGAGAAAGGCCAAGGTGTTGAGGAATAACAATGGTGACTATTGTTCTGCAGAGTTGATAGATTATTTAAGGAGAATAGTATAGAAATACATAAGACACTCCATATATCCCTTAGTAGAATGAAGTTGTAGAATGCATGGACATGACATGGATGGAGACGGCTAGCTTAGCATACAATTTTTGGGCAAAGGAAGTTGCTACTATGTGTTACTTGATTAATAGGTTTCCTACATTAGTGCTTGTTGAGGAAACCCCTATATGGAGGTTTGGACAAGAAGAAACCCCTCAATTTAGCATCTTCATGTATTTGGTTGTGATGTATATGGACATGTGCCTAGGGAGAAGTAGTCAAAGTTAAATAATAAGGCAATAAAATGTATCTTCATTGACTATGGAATTGGTGTGAAGGGGTACAAGCTTTGAGATCCTATGATAAAAAAAAGTTTTGTATATTAAAAAAGATTAGGCCTTCTCCTATAGTTGAACAACCAAAGGAGGATGGGAAGTCAATTATGTAGCTATAACCTAAGACTGAGAAGGTTGCACCAAATGTTGGACTAAAGGTTTAGATTGGAAAATATGAGTAGGATAGTTCAAAGAGCTTAGAGAGTTTAGAAGAAGTAGAACCTCCACCTTATCCTTTGAGGAGGTCTACTCAATAAAGGAGACAACCAAAAAGGTATATCCCAGCTTGATTTTAGATTTATTTTTTCTTTGTTATCTAACATTGATGAGCTTAAAATAGTTAAGAAGGTAATAAAAATAGATGATTGTGAGTCCTAGAGATTAGCCATGGATAAGGAGATAAATTCATTGAAAAATAATGATACTTGGGACTTGGTTTAGTAGCCTAAAGGACATAAACTTGTTAGATGCAAATGGGTGTTCAAAAGGAAGTTAGGCTTGGATGGTAACATTAAGAAGTACAAAGTGTGTTTGTTACCAAAGGTTATTCCCAGGCTAATGGAATAGATTTCAGGGAGATTTTCTCCCTTATTACAAAGCTATCATCTATTTGAATGCTTTTAGCTTGTGTGCTACTTTTGATCTTGAGATTAAGTAGATGGATGTGAAGACAACTTTATTTCATAATGATTTGGATGAGGACATCTACATGCCACAAATAGAGCACTACATGAAAAGCTATGAAAAAAATAGTTTTTCGGTTGAAGAAATTTCTCTATGGTTTAAAATAGTTTTCTAGAATGTGGTATAAAAAAAGTTTGGTTCATATGTTTTGGAGTTGGGGTTTATTAGGTCTAAGTTAGATCATTAAGTTTACTATAAATAGATCATGGTGATTGTTTCATCATTATCAATTTGTATGTTGATGATATATTGATATTTGGTAATGATGAGGAAATGATTAGGGCCTTAAAATCTCAACTTTCTTTATACTTTGAAATGAAATACTTAGGGGCTTCTAAGTACATCCTTGGGATGGAAATTAGATGAGGTAGGGATAATAAAAAACTTTGGGTTAGACAAAGGAAGTATGTTGAGTTTTTTTTGTAGCATTTTAGCATGACCGATAGCAAACCAATTAATGTTCCTATTTATATGATCAGTTCAATGTTGATGTAGACTTTGTTAGTTTGCCTTGTTTGTGGTCACTTGTGCTTTGGTATGTTGCATTAAGATGAGAAGATAGATGATTAAAGTTCCTAGATAGTTAGTTTTTGGGGCTTGTAGCATGTTTATCATGATGTCATGTATAGCTTGGTTACACTATTTAATGTGAGGTTTTGATAGTTGATGGTTTGGTTGTTTATCTTATTCGCTTGGAGATATTGGTTATACTTTATTCTCTGGAGTTGCTAGTATTGCAGTTGAGTGTGTGTGGACCATGGATCAATCTTTATTTAGAAGATGGTTATCATGATGCCATGTGTAGCTCGGTATCATAGTTTAGTGGGAGCTTTGGTAGTGGTGTGTATTCGTCACCTAGTGATGGATGATCTTCTACAATGGTTGTGGGTGTTATGGAGAGGCTCTTGGATCACGATTATTGTATGTAGTGAGAGTGCTTTAAAATACTAAGTTCTATTATTAGGAGACGGTTATATTCATGTGTTTGGAGATGTTGACATCTTGGTTTACCATGGAGGAATCTTGGAGTCTTTGGTTGATGTATCAGTTTATTACTTATTAGTTTTGAAATGCGATCCTTGGTTTAGAGGGTGTTTTGGTATTGTGCCATGGTGGACACTTGATTCTATATTTAAGTTTTGACATGATACATGTTCTCTTATAAGAAAGATATGTTCATTGGAGCATGTGATCTCCTAGGAGGAGATGTTAGATCATGATGTCATGTTGGGTTCCTAATTCTATATAGTTGGAGATTTGATAATGGTTTGGTTAGTTATCTTGGTATTGAGTACAATTATCTTTTTCTTGGAGCTTCATGATAGTGTGGTGTTGCATTCAGATTTTAGCATGGACTGATTGGTTGTATGTGCTCATGGATACTTGGAGATTGAGGTGAGGTTGGAGTTCCCTTGAGTTGGAGACATTGTTGAGATGATTCCTCTTTGGAGGTTTTAACAAGAAGTCCAAGGAGCTTTCACCTAGATATGGATGTGAGTTCATGATGGACCAAAGAGGAGATTGTTCTTGGAGAGAGTCATTGTGGCTTGGTGTATCTTGGAGGAACATTCTCATTCCCTACTCGTGGTCTACTTAGTGGATAATCATTTGAGAGGTATTGCCCATCCTGTTTTCATATGCATTATGTTTTATGATTTGTCTTCTCAAGGATATGGACCTTGAGCTATGCTTGTTAGTTATAGAGGGTTCATTTGAGGAGTTTTTGGCATGTTTATCTCCTTGTGCTTATGATTTTGATTTATGATGTCATTTATGAGGATTTTAGGAGATTTATTGGGCTTATCTCTAGTTATGGAATGTATTTGAGTTTGATCTTCCTTGGTTAGAGAAGCTTACATTCATGTTGGTTACATGATACATATGTTTTGTTTGATCTACAAGTTTGAATGATTGGGTGTTGTTAAGGTTTTTCTGTTGGGGTTGTAAAGGAGGTTATACTTAACACAACTTGATATGATATGCATGTTTTTTCTCTTTTTTCTATGGCTACTTCTTGGAGGTTCATGTTCACATGGTTTAGTGTGGTGGACTTGGGAGAGTTATGGTGACATGTTGTGAGGGAGTATGCAATGGTTTGTGTTGCATGTGTGGATCATTGTGATTGTTCTTTGTTACTACATGGTTCTGATTATTGCCACACCTTAGTATGAGTACATTGATTGGTAGCCTTGGTATGCCTTGATCTATTTTAGATTTGACATTACCCATGAAGTGGGAATTCTTGGATGTGTATTCTATTCTTTGATAGGTTTTATACAAGGGAGCTTGTGATTACAATTTATTGGTTGGACATGTTGTTGGCACGAGTTTACTAATGTTGTTGGATACATTTTGAGGTATGGATGTTTGGATGTATTAGCATTTTCTATGGGTGCTATTTCTAGTCATGTGGGTTTTTTCCTTGGCAGTAGTTTGGAGCTTGTGTTATCACTTGGATTTGATGCTTGTGTTATTTGGATTGGTGCATCTTCACCTTCGCTTGTTCTATTTCTTCCACAAGTGGCATTTTGGAGGATGAGAGGAGTTCTTTCTTGAGATGGTGGTCACCTTGGATATTATTGTATGCATCTTGATAGAGCATGAGAGCATGTTAGAGATTCATTCGATTTCATGGATGGTTATGATGATGTATTTCATTGATTGACCCTTATGCATTGTATACAAGTGGGAGAATGTTAGAAAAAAGCTACACCTTGCACAAGAAAGAACTATTTTAATTTTGTAAAATAAATATTTATTTGTGGTGCATCTAGGAGATGTGTTTAGCCACATTAAATATTTATTTGGGACCACTTGTAAAGTTGTATGTAACATTGGTTAGATATTTCATGTGTGTGGGAGACATAAGACAAATATTTAATATTTGTGGGAAATATTTATTTTTAGGGTCAATGGTTTTGTTCTTTCATGGTTTAGCTAATACCACTTGGTGGTTTTGTGTGAGCTTGATCTATAAAAACAAACACATGTTTAGTGGTTGAGGTTGGTTGTCATTTGTATTGAGCTCTCTTATAAGTGCATATGTGAAGCATGGCATGGGATGTGTGGTTGGATGGTTACCAATTTTTCTTTGACACATGGAGGATGCATTAGAGGATCTTGATGTTTTGGAAGTGTTCATGGAGACTCTATAAGTGGATTGTAATGTTTTCACTATTGAATAATACATTGAGTGTGTGTGCTTTTGGAGGCTTTCCCAATGTATATTTTGTGTTATATCTTGTGATATGTCTTTTGATCTTTGCATTATGGTTATTCTATAAGCTTGCATGCATAATTTTTTCTCATAGGGTTATGTAGGAAATGATTTGATCAACTTGTAATTTCCTAACCATTACTACTCATAGAAACTTGTTAATTACCAACAACACTTGCATTTGAGGATAATAATTTTGTAATGTAATCATTCCTCATTCTTTCAAGGGAGTCTAATCATTCATAAGATTTCTATAGACTTGTAAGCTTCGAGTCTTGCTATGCTGAACTCAAACTAGTGATAACTTTAAGAACCCTAATACAAAATATATATAAAATCTTGATGAATCCCAGCATGAGGGAATAATTTTTGTGACAAATGTATGCCTATCCTGGGGAAAAATAATTATTTCTATGGTGATTTTTTTCAAATTTGTCAAGAGTGTTGGTTGTCGTTGGAAAATTATAGATATTTTTTTAAAAAGTAAATAATTTTGCTAGTAAATGATAAACATATTAAAAAAACTAAAGTAGTTGGCAAATCACATATACATGTTCAAAATATAAAATTAATTACTTGGAAATTTGTTGATGATTTAAAAAATAATCATAATGTCGTTGGAAAAAATATTACACACTAAATATAAGGATTAAGTTATTTTGGAAAATTCTTAGCTTTGATAAATTTTACATCATCCGATTAATGTAGATCAACAACTTAAGTTCTATTTCAAGCTAAAGTTTTCACACACCTAAATATGACCTTAAAGTTTTTGAAATAAGTCTCCTTAAGGGACAAGTGTCAAGGAATGAATGGTAGTGGCCCTTTACTTGCTATGAAACAACATTAATATAGTATTAATTTATTAACCCAACATTTTTTGTATTGAATCTGTTATGTCAGAAAATGTCCCCTTGGGGGCTTTTCCCTCTTAAGGTTTAGCTCCCGGGTCCTTAGAATTCATTTAGAGCATCTTGCATGATAATTTTGACTCCCGATGAGAAAACCCTAAAGTCTTATGGCAAATAGGACCTAGGGGATGCTACTTTGATGATCCTTGAACAAAAATAAGGGGGTGGACTTGGGTGCTAGCGCCCTAGTCCTGCCTTATTTTGGGTCTGCCCTAAATTTAAATGTCAGTTTTATGACCGTTATTTAGGTCCTATGCTGACATCTCAAGTTTGAATTATGAAATTCTTAGCGGGAATCTTTGTAGTTGCATATATAAGCATGATTAGTGATTCATTGGCAAACTAGATGGGCATTTTGATCTACAAACTTGTGTTAAAGTGATTCAAGGCATTCATTGTGTTGTAGAGCAATATTTTGTTGTTGTTATTGTGTTTGTATTTATAGATTTGACTCCATCTCCTCATGGCATGAAGAGCATCTTCCTTCCATGAGATATACACTTCAAGGTGATATCTATTATGTTTTTGATCATTTATCATTTGGATTTTGCCTCTATCCCATAGGGATACACACTTTTTATCTGACAACGGTGTCTAGAAGACTTGAATGTCTCTCTGGGGCTTGACTGAGGCAAGCCTCTAAACACCACAACCCCCTCCCACACTCCTTTGTGATTGTAGGTTATAGGTACCAAGTTTTACAGAGTGGAGTTGCAGAAAGGAGGTTGTAGACAACAAGGATTCAGGATCTGAAAGAAAGAGGACAACGGTGAACATTTCAGGACAAGGGCACTAGTGCCAGTGTCCTCCATCTTTTTTGGGGCAGAAATGGAAGATACAATGCAGATCAATGTTGAAAGGAGATTCAGATTCCGTAACGAAAACTATACCTTGGACTAGGGCACTAATTCCAGTGTCCCCGGCTATTCTGCATTCTAAATTTCAAAAAATAGTGAGTTAATAATCTCTGTCCTTCACCTTGGTTTGAAAGGATTTGATGTAATTCATTAAATTTTCTTATTGTTTTGATTATTTAGGGTTTTAAGAGAAATTGAGCATTAAATTGAGATATTGTTTGATACATATGAACTTCTGCATCATTCCAAGTGGCAGACCAACTTGATAGGTAATTACTCTTGCTTAGTGGAGATTCAATTCAGTTGATATGCCCTTGAATGTTTGGTGAGAAGGGAGGATTTGCCTTTGAAACCTAAACCAAAACATTTCCCCCCTTTTTAACCCTAAACATTTTGGTGAACTTGTGTTTTGGAATTTTTGGCACCTTGCTGAGTGTTGTGTGATAGATTTGCATTCATTCATTTTATTGCATTTGGAAGATTACAAAAAAAATGGAAAAATTGAAAAATTTGAAAAAATTAGCATCTTAGGCTTGCATTTTAGCATAATTTGAATTAATTGGCATTTAATTTAATTAAATTTCCATCATTTTCATTATATCTGATTTAAATTATAGAAATTCATCATTTAGTATTCACTTGCATTGCACTTTCATGATTAATTGTCAAAAATTGCTTGAAATTGTGCATTTTTCATAAAAATGTAGTTTTGCATTAGCTAGGGTTTGTAGTCAAAGTATTGTTTCAGATTTTACTACCCTTTGAAAATGCTCATTAGGACTTATTTCTAATTTTAGTGTTGCATCATTGTGGTTTTCTTGCAAAATTTCATGTCTAGGGTTTGAAAACCTTGCATTTTCACTAGATTTGGCCTTATCGTCTCTCTAGATTTGCACTACAAGCGTGTTGTGAGGGATTTTTCTGCATTAATTGGCTGTTATCAGGGTTATTATCTACTACCCCTCCTCAAATTCCTTACAACACCCTTTCTACTAGGCATTTGCATTGACAATTGATGAAAAATTGCATATTTTAACTATATTTTCACTAGGGTTTGACTTGTCAACTCTCTAGATTGGCACTATAGGCATGTTGTGATAGATTTTATGGCATTAGGTGACTGATATAATTGTTATAATATTCTTTCCATCACAACTTTCCTGACAACACCCCTTCTTTTACTCATCTACATTGAAAATTGGTGAAAAATCACATATATTAGCATATTTTGAGTTATCGACTCCTTAAATTTGCATCACAAGCATGTTGTGGAGAATATTTTTGCATAAGTGGAATTTTATTAGGCATATTATTTCTTGTCCCTCTTTAAAATTTTCACAACACCTCTTCTTTCATTCATTTGCATCAAAAAAAGGTGAAAAATCGAGCATTTTGGATCTTAAACATATCTTTCTCCTAGGGTTTGTTCTATTAGTTTGTGCATTGAGTGTTGCATGTTATTATATGAATCTTATAACCTAATGCCCTAATATAAATATCCCTTTTAGAAGAAGTAGGAGACTCATGGGATCTAATGCTCTTGAAGAATACGATATCCCTACCTCTAAAAATCCATTGAATACCTTCTTTACAAAAGGAGAGACAAAATTTTTGCAAGAAACTATCCCTCATACAACCACTATCGAAGATCAAATATTTCATGATGTTGACGACACTATTGAGGTGGTAACACATGTACCTAACGAGCAAATAAACAAACTTGATAAAGAGTTAGCTGATTTTCAAGCATTTGTTGAAAATGAAAGGATAGTGGAAGAAGCTATACTTGTGATTCACAGCATAAGAGAGTTGATAAAAGAAGGACAAGATGGTATTAATGTTGTTCGAGGGTTAACACATATAGTATACAATAATGTCATGACGACGAATGAATGTGTGAATGGTTTTAATAACATGTCGTCACCATCTCACACGCAAGTATCGGCACCTATACCGATTACGGGAACATCTACATTTACATCAATGATTTTAACTACTAATGCAAATGCTTGTAGTAATGCTACCACTAGTATTAGAGTATCTAATGGCACTAATTCACAAAATTACAAACTTGTTGGATTTAACTATCAGAAATTGGTATCTAAGGTGACCTCTTCGATGAATAATTACTCTCAACCACCTCTCCATCCCACTTAGTCTCAGCCACCTCTTACATATAACTACTCGTAACCACCTTCCACCTATCACTATGTTCAACCACCACTAACCTATTCATAGCCTCTACTTGTCACTACTCATCCTCAATCACCTCCTCACTTTGGTTCTAATTCCTCACAACAAACCACATCACCCAATGATGCCATCTTAAACCAACTATTGCAAGGCATGACTTCTTTACAGCAAAAGGTGACAAACTTGACGAATTCTTCACAACCTAATAGACCAACCTATCATGCCCGTAATCCCCTATCTTATGCAATCTTGAGAACTCCTATGCTTGAGAAGTTTGAGACTCCTTGCTTTGAAAACTATGGTGGAAAAAGTGATCCTAATACTCATGTGGTAGAATTCACGGCTATGTGTAGCGATTTCTACTTTGAAGAGGATTTGTTAGCAAAACTTTTCTCGCGATCTCTCAAAGATACTGCTTTAGAATGGTTTTGCTCTTTACCTCCAAATTTAATACATTCTTTTTCACAGTTAGTTGATCAATTTCTACAACATTTCCAAGCAAACATTGGACCTCAAGTCTCTTTGATTGATTTAATTCATTGCAAGCGAGGCCCAAAAGAGAAGTTAACTGAGTTTATTAGTCGGTATCAATCTCTCTATGCACAAATTCAATATTAGATGAAGGATGCGGATGTTTAGAAGGTGTTTATTACAAATCTACAACATAACATCCGTGATAAGATTCTCTTGATGAAGTATAACTCCTTTCAACATTTATGTACTGCCCTTTGTGATTATGAACTTTCATCTAGTCAGTGTGAAAACCAAAACTCATCGAGTCAAGTTGGTCAAAATAACTTTAAGAGGAACAATAATACTTTCATTAAGGTTAATGGACAAAATTAAAATAATTTCTCACAAGTGTCTACTATCACTAATCTGAACAAGGCACCATTTCAACAAAGAAAGTTTACTCCGTATCTGAATCTTATCATTCTATCATGAATCAAGCTATGACCAATAACCTCATGAAGCTTCCCCCGATTAAACCTTTGGATCCTAGTAAGATTCAAGGACCTTATTTCGATGCTAATGCCTTTTGTCATTTTCATCGACAACAAGGACATGATACTGAATGATGTATGCGTCTTAAACATGAAATACAAAACCTCATAGACTCAAATTTTATATAGGTATCAGGTGTGAATGATAATGGAAATAAGTCAGTTGCTCCACCGAATCATAATTTACAAATCTTTACTAATCCCTTTCCTAAGCATACCGATAACAACATGATGGAGCAAAATACACTTGAAGTAGAAGATGACTATCTGAACTACGATGAGATAATTGCTACAATAGAAGTGGATAAGGGAAATACTGAAGTATCACCTTGTCCACGAAGAAATGGTATTTATGCTGAGGTTCCTCCTCCATTATCCCTTCAAGGATCATGAGAAACCAAAATGCATTGGAAAAACAAATAGAACAATTGAAACAAGAGATTCTGACAAAAGAAAAGATTGAGGTAGTACAAGATAGTCCTTGTCGCTACGATAGACAGAATCAACAAAATAGGATAAATAAAAATTGGAAAAAAGTAAGAAGGTTATCATTAGTTGGGAATAATAGTGGTTCTCCTCCTCATAAGAAACAAAAGATCTCACATACACAAAGATTTGAGAAACAAGCATCGCATGGACTTCCTGACAACAAACAGAACTCTCATAAGAACCACTCTAGCTTCACACAAAACTTGATAGAGCATCTCTCCAAGAGGCTTGCAAGTTCCAAATTTTAGAACGATTGTAATGGTAGGTAAGTATTTCTAACCCTTTACCTTCGTGTTGTGTTTTCCCGTGATGTGTTATGAGCCTTGATTCTCTTGTAAGGCCAAGGATACTAGGAGACCACCTTTGTTGTGACCCTTCTTCTATTTGTATCATCATTCTTCTATATTGCTTCTCCTCTATTTTCATTGTTGTGTGTTGTGTCTTACAGACATAGCATTACGATTGGTGACTTGGGGGCACCCTCCTACGTGACTGTCCCTAAGGCACTTGTTTCTCCTCTCTTGATTTATTGTTTCCCTTCCTCTAGTAGTTCTATCTAGCTGGCAGATGACGAAAAACATATTATACTGATACGGACGTAGTGTCCCTTCAACGAGAAATAAAAAAATGGACGTAGTCCATACATGACGATGGGGTTGATATATATTATCTAACGCTTGGCTAGTAGAATCACTCCATTTGATATCTTGATGTTGTCTTATAGTACTTACAAAACATAACAATATTGCTGCTTCGTGCAGTTTGTCTATCTTGGATCTTGCTTTCCTCGGCTCTCTATGTGAATGATTACATGCATTGTTGTTTATCATGATTATATGGCTGCTAACACCTTTTCTTGCAAGAAATTGTATTTGTGGGAACATTTGGCGATAGTAAAGTACATGTCACCTCTAGGGGGCATGGGCTTTGCGAGAGCTCATGTTTCCTTGTATGTTTTCTCTCTACCTTAACGTGCTTGATATTGGTACATGATATCAAACACCTTAAGGTGGGGGCATATATAAGGTAAGCTGTCTGACTTAGATGCTAGCAAAGTGTGTTTGTAAAGCTTGAAATCTATTGCAATCACTTAAGCCCTCTGCGGAGGTGGGGATGGTGTATTTCTCGAGGAGATTGCACATCCTGTCATTTTCTAAAGGTCCTCCAAGGAGGTAGGGTGAATATGAGACTATCCTAACCCTTAAGCGTGTCTTCAATGATTGTTGTGGTGAAGCCTAATCATTGGTGTGTGCTTGTAATGTGCCTGAGATGGCTGCGAACCTAGCAATAGGTTTCTTCCACCGCTTGTTTGCTGTGTTTTCTCTGTGTCTTCCATGTGTGTGTGTATGGCGTGTTTGTTCCCAAGCATAGTTTCAAGACTGGTGGTGATGAGCTCCTCCTATGTTTTGGGATTTGTATGGCATGTTTGTTCTCAAGTGTAGTTTCAAGACTGGTGGCAATGAGCTCCTCCTACACTTTGGGATTTGTTTGGCGTGTCTGTTGCCCCTTATGCAGTTTCAAGACTGGTGGCGATGAGCTCCTCCTGCATTTGGCTTGTGTGTTTACTTTCCTTGTACTTGTATTTGTATTTCATATATGACAAAATGAAAAAAGAAAATGATCACTGCATTCACTGTGTTTTGCGTTTCTTCAATGTTGTCTTCTCCGTGTTTTACGTGACTGTAACTGTCTTCTCCATGTTTTGTGTGCCTATTACTATCTTCAATGTGTTTGGCGTGTCTTCACCGTGCTTGGTGTGTTTGCCGTGTTTTTTGACCGTACTTTAATGCATGTATTGACCTTGCATTTATACATACATTAAAGTGGGGGCTAAATGTTATGTTAGAAAATGTCTCCTTGGGGCTTTTCCCTCTTAAGGTTTAGCTCTCGAGTCCTTAGAATTCATTTAGAGCATCTTGCATGATAATTTTGAATCTCGATGAGAAAAACCTGAAGTCTTATGGCAAATAGGACCTAGGGTGTGCTATTTTGATGATCAAAAATAAGGGGGTGGACTTGGGCGCTAGCACCCTAGTTCTGCCCTTTTATGGGTCTGCCCTAAATTTACCTGTCAGTTTTATGACCGTTATTTAGGTCCTATGTCGACATCTCAAGTTTGAATTACGAAATTCTTGGAGGGAGTCTTTGTAGTTGCATATATAAGCATGATTAGTGATTCATTTGCAAACTAGATGGGCATTTTGATCTACAAGCTTGTGTTAAAGTGATTCAAGGCATTCATTGTGTTGTAGAGCAGTATTTTGTTGTTGTTATTGTGTTTGTATTTGTAGATTTGACTCCATCTCCTCATGGCATGAAGAGCATCTTCCTTCCATGAGATCTACACTTCAAGGTGATATCTATTGTATTTTTGATTATTTATCATTTGGATTTTGCCTCTATCCCATAGGGATACACACTCTTTATCTGACAATGGTGTTCAAAAGACTTGAATGTCTCTCCAGGGCTTGATCGAGGCAAGCCTCTAAACACCACAACCCCCTCCCACACTCCTTTGTGATTGCAGGTTACAGGTACTGAGTTTCACAGAGTGGAGTTGCAGAAAGGAGGTTGTAGACAACAAGGATTCAAGATTTGAAAGAAAGAGGACAACCGTGAACATTTTGGGACAAGGGTGCTAGTGCCAGTGTCCTCCATCTTTTTCGGGGTAGAGATGGAAGATACAGTGCAGATCAATGTCGAAAGGAGATTCAGATTCTGTAACAAAAATTGTACCTTGGACTAGGGTGCTAGTGCTAGTGTCCGCGACTATTCCGCATTCTGAATTTCATAAAATAGTGAGTTAATAATCTCTGTCCTTCACCTTGGTCTGAAAGGATTTGCTGTAATTCATTAATTTGCTTACTGTTTTGATTATTTAGGCTTTTAAGAGTAATTGAGCATTAAATTGAGATATTGTTTGATACATCTGAACTTTCACATCGTTCCAAGTGGCAACTCAACTTGATAGGTGATTGCTCTTGCTTAATGGAGATTCAACTTGGTTGATATGCCCTTGAATGTTTGGTGAGAAGGGATGATTTGCCTTTGAAACCTAAACCAAAACATTTCCCCCCTTTTTAACCCTAAACAAAATTAATGCAAAAAGATTACAATAAAGAGAAATCCATAAATGAGGGGCTCCAGAGGGAAGAAATAGAAAAACTCTACAAGGCATATACATAGGAATAAATCTTATATTTATAAATCTTCCAACATTAACTTATTAATATAATGCAACATTTTATTTTGATTGATAAAAGGTGGAGGCCATCTATAGATTATATTAATATACTATAAAAATTAAATATCAAAATAGTTTTACAGTATTACTATCTAGGATATCAAAAAAATAAAAATCTTGCATAACATAGCATAATTCCAAACTGTCAACAAAGTTTTAACCTTCACCCTCCAATGGCGAGGCAAAAACAAAAGGCATAACAGAGCCTTAGATAGAGGTATCTTTTGAAACAACGCTAGATGGGAGACTTATTATAGGATGGAGCAATAGAAACTAAATTTCTTTGAATATTTCCATTTCTTTTCTAGATGTGAAACTTCTCAAATCTACACCGTGAACTTTTAGAGTAGACTCAAAAATTTTGCTACAATCATTTTAGAGGCTAGTTTTTATGGATTTGTACACATAGGCTGCTGCATGGTTAGACTTCAAGTGAGAGAAGGAAAAAATCCTTGAACTAGAGTTGGACCCTTAGAAATATCATACCTATCCATTGCCTACTTGAATTTTCCTCTCGCAATAATTATTGTTGAACATAGCGAAAACCTAAGATATGTAGAAGCTTTTCATCCTGAAGAAGATCCATGGAGTTAGAAAAAAATACTGAGACCACCTCATTGTATTCCAAGACATAAGGGCACTCCATTAATAAATCCTAACTTGAGATGCTCTGAATTGCTACCTCCACCATTGCATAATCAAAATATAAGACATGACCCAATTTAAAAGAATCATAGGAGACGATCTCCCTTGGTTACCACTTATTTGAGCAAATGTGGATGTATTTGTTCTTCATCACAACATTCATTTTGAAGATAGGATATGGACCAACTCTAGAATAAAAAGAAATTTGAGAGGAATTGAGGATACCAAAATTAAATAATAACCCTGCACAAAAAGCTATTAATGATTTTAATTGATGTCAGCAACCAAATATGATTACAAGTCCTTAAGAGACAAGTGTCAATGTAACTTGGCAGGGGTACTACCACTACTAGTCTATCCTAGTTAGATTGAGTTTTTAGTTGGCAAACCAGGCACATGAAACATTTATTGTTTTTGTAAGACAATGATAGATTTTAATAACCATTGAATCTAGATCTTGATTTTGAAGAGATATCCAAGGCGAGAGATTTATGAAATTACTATGACAATGCACATTAGAATTTAAAGGTTGTATGGAAGGAATATTTTATGGAATGACATCATTGAATTTTCTTGACCTTTATATTAAAAGTACAAAACTTGAATGTTTATTTATTATATTATTTATTGTTTCAGTTGTGCAATGTAATACTTATATGTATATACTTGGCAAGTTGGCACTTGTCTCAGTCTTCCAAAAGTAGAAAAAAGAGTAAGTATTGCATTGTTCAACATTAGAAAGGAGAAAAGTGATGGCATTCATCATGACAACTACATATAGAAGGTATCTTACCTAGTAAAATTTATTTTTTGTCAATTTTTTTATAAAAATCAAGTACGATTATGCAAGACGTTATTTCTCTTTACTTCTCAGTATGACAAACAATTTATTTGTGTATCACTATGCATAATGCTATTTCTTTTGACTTCTTAGGATGAAGAAATACAAGCCTTTGTCAACTCAAATATATTATATCAAGAATTTGAAAGGGAAAGAGAACCAAGTATGCACCTTGCAACATTCTATAATTTTCTTAAACAAATGTTCAATAACTTAATACAAGCACATACTACTATGCCCTTAAATCAGGAACATACATAGTTGATTTCCCATCACATTAACCATTAGAGGAAATATAACGTAGCTTATAGATCTAAATAAATTTTAGCAGCATAACAACATGGAAATCAACACTTTAAGAACATGAAAGAAGAAGAATAGAAGAAAGATAGATGGAAGAGAAGAGACACCAATATACATGGGGAAAACCCTTTCAGGTAAAAAACCCCACACTCCAAAGCATCAAACCAATGTATTAATCTGCAAAAACAAACATGTTACAATACACTTGCAGGATCAAAGCCCTAACATGGAGATTTACTTCTTGCTTCTCTGGAGGAAAATTGATAGCATATCCTTGCATAAAACTCTCCTCAATGCCTCCATCTCAAGTCCTCAATATATAGAATAATGCGGACCCAAAAAACAACCATAGGGCATTACCATGGGCCCAAACAAGGTCCAAAAATACCATGATAAAAATTAATTTCTATGACACAAAATTCCAATGACTAGGCTAAGTTTGGGCTTCTAGACTATTAATAGAATATTCCTTACACATGTAAGATGTTGTCATAAGTTGTCATAGTCAACCCACCAACTTAGGCAGCCAAAATATAACATTTACCTCCTTTAGAAAGATGCCTATGACATACGTCATAAACTATCATAATGCTGGTCAAGATTCCTGGTTCACAATTAGTAACTCCCTATAATCATTCTCTTATGCGTCATAAGAATCTATTATAGAATCTAACATAAAATTTGTCATAAGAATCTAATAAAAATAAACCTTTTGATGACACCTTACAACTCACCACAAGATGCTGAAATATGGAAAAAATGCCACCTTCACTAGTAGAATTTGGCAAATAAATGACTACGTGACTAAAACTTTTAGTCATGACAACTAAAAATGACTAAATTCTAATCATTTTTTGCAACACAGTTATAAATGACTAATTTGATCATCAGGTCAAATCTCAACTATAAATGACTAAATAATTAGTCACAATGCAAAAATAGTAGTGTCCACTCTCCCATAAACTCTCTTTGACCTTGGGACTTCAAAAAGTCATTTTCCTGCAAGGCCCGCAGTGTTCCCGCCCATGAGAATGCTTTCAATTTTCCCGCCCAGAGTCAAAAGGCATGAAGTGAGAATGGAGGAAGATATGCAGTGTATATTTTAATCAGAAGAGGGAGATATCAACGCGTATCTAAGACCCCTCTCATTTGCAAGGATCACATAGGGAGATACACATTGTATATCTTGAACCTGGAGGTCATCTGAGGTCATTTTAGAGGGGAGACATAGTGTATATCTTAAATCCAGAGTTCACTGGGATCATTTGTGGAGGAGATACATAGTGTATGTCTTAAAGCCAGAGGTTAGCTGGGGTCGTTTCTGGGGATTACAGAGACACACTCAATGCAAACCCACATATATGAGGCTATCTGGAGCCATTTGAGAGATCACATAAGGAGAGACTAGTGTATATAATAAATACAAAATTTTATCTAGGGCCACTTGTAGGAATCAAAGAGAGAGATATACAGTAAATATTAAAAATTTAGAAGTTATTCGAAGATATTTGCACCGGTCGCATAGGGAGATAACTAGCACATTTCAAAGAATTAGAGTTTAAGGAGTATAAAGGGATATACATAGTGTATATCTAACAATTTACATGAATTATAGAGGGAGATGCACATTGTGTATCAAAAATCAAGATCTTATTTGCAAAATTTATTGAGGGATATATGGTGCATATAACAAAATTGGGGTTTATCAATAGACATTTGGGGTGATTTAAGTTTACAACAATGTATGTCAAGGAGGTCTGTCTTGAGGGCTTCAAGTCCTATGCAATGAGGACAGTCGTGCCTAATTTTGATCCCTTTTTTGATGCTATAACTAGTCTGAATGGCTCAGGGAAATTGAATATATTGGACTCAATCTGTTTCATGCTTGGAATTACCAATTTACAACAGGTCAGGGCTTCAAATTTGCAAGAGTTGGTGTACAAGCAAGTGTAGGCCGGAGTGACAAAGGCTATTGTTTCTACTATTTTTGATAATTCTGATCGTAGTCGTGGTCCCATTGGATATGAAGAAAGCACCAAGCTCACTGTAACTCGACAGGTATTTAGCCATTTCATTTTCTTTCAGCTACTTTATTTTCAAAATAATCCTCAAACAGTTTGTGCTATAATATTCAAGTTTTCTTTCAGTGGGTTTAGTCAAAAAATTTGTTTCCTTAGCTAGGGGTATCTGTTGCCTCAAAGTCACCATAGAATTGCACCCAAACTTATTTTTTAAATATGTTGTACACATAGTTGGATGCTGATTTTAATCCAATTTTGAACACTTAACACGTCTTCTGTGGATTTGAGTATTCCACACCTAGAGTTGGATGCAATATTTTGCTCACTATGAACGTTAATATGCTTTTTGTGGGTTTCACTAAGTTATATTCAAACTTGGACTTAGTATTTAACCCAATTTGAATGCTCAACATGCCTACTACAGTTTTAGAAATGTATTACCTTGACATCAATATGGTATTATACCCAATTCAATGCTTAAACATGTCTCCTTTAGATAGATTATGTAATTTGGTTTAAAGTAATTGGCTTGTATGTTGTGCTCCATGTTCCTGCTATTTGCATAGGATTCTCTCCTAACATAAATAACTAGGACATTAAGTACATCTTGATTTTACATATGCAGATGCAACTTGCACAAGACTCATGGGTTGAGTTTGGGTGATTGTGTGTGATTTTTTTGTGAGTTTTTTCCACCAAAACTTGGCAAGTCTCAAGTTTAGACTCAGAAGTCTTGAGCACAGACTTGCCTGAGGCCAGAATGCAGAACAACAATAGCCAGATCAATTATGCTCTTCTTGCTCATTGGAGTAGCAAATGGGTTCCATTAGAAGAGAGATTTCAAGCAAGAAATGTTAAAATTGCAGCTCAATTCTCATAGAAAAAAGAAACATTTTTATAGGTGGTATGTGTTGACATCTTCCAAAGATCTGTAAACATTGGTAACATTCAATGCATTGACATATTCTTTAAGATCTACAAATAGTGGTTAGAATCATTGTGTTACTATATTCTTGAAATTTTAATCTTTGTTTCCTTTAAATTTTTGTATATTTGATAGCAGTCACCTTGTGCCATGTTTTCTTGAATAATGTGCAATCTTAGTGCAATGGAAAGAATTAAATGTAGCTCACACTTTCACAAATATGCCCACTTACCATTAGATTGCTACCTCTTGAAATACTAGAAAGTTCTATTCCAATTAGTGCAACAAATGCTCTTCATCTTGCATTTTGGGTTTCTTTTGGTGGCTTTGATGAATTCCTTAGTTTTTCGTAGTTCATTCATGGAAAAATTGAGTGGAAATAATGGCAGTGTCATATTTTTTTTGGATTTGTGAAGTCTTGGTACTGCAAAGTGCACTGCTGCACCATTTATATTTACTTTTATGATGTTAAGCCTATTAAAGGAAGATCCCTCAGAGATCAAATTACACCAAAATCATGTTAAAGTCATTGCCTTCACCATAATAATTAATAATATTTTGACCTTGGTGCAGTCTAGGAGTAACATTTGAAGGCACATTAAGGAAAACACAATGACAAGGACAACTGCCATATGTTAAACCATAGGGAAAAGCAAAACAATGAATTAGTCATTAAGAAGATTATGGTACACCTTTTTACAATGCACAATCAAGTCAAATGATAAAGGGACAAACCTTTGGTAATGAAGTTTTTATGTTTATGGATGAGTTTCAAAAGTAAATAACAGTCCACAAAGGAATACATTTTAATATGGACATTTAAAGGTGAAGTACATTAGATATATACAATGCAATATCATAGGTACAATTAATAATTTTTTGTTGATCACCATTCTTCAGTAGTTAAATTCGCTTGTTTAGAACAAAGAATTTCTAACTGAGCCTACCTAAGATATTCTTCATTCAACTTAAACTTATACTGCTTCCTATCTTGTCAGGTCTTATGCAGTTTAACAATCTCATACACATCAATATATGTACTAAAATTGGGAGGATATTAAGATGAAACAAATATAATGCTCATAGCAAATGTACAAAGTAAAATCTATAAACTAAATTTGTCAAGGTGCTTTTGCTATTTTCTTTGAACTGCTTGCCAAATTTGTAGTGCACCATAACAAGGAACCCCTCTATGACCTCTCTCTTGTCTTTTGTTGCAAAGTTGGTGTCATTTGACCTGTTTGCAGCTAGGCATTATATTGTAGAATATTGATATTTGTGGTGTCCAACAACTTGAGCTTTATCCAACAAATATCATTCTGACATGAGTCTTGGCTCTACCTGAATGTACAATAGCTATTATTGAAGGCTATTTCATTTTGAGAAAAAAATACAGCTCTCATGGAAAATCAGTGCCATCTTACCTCCTGCCTTGCCCGGTAGATTCAATAGCTCTCTTTGTTTTTAGCAGCAAGAATAGGCATCTTTACTTGTTCAGATTAATCCAGTTATGTTTTCTCTAGCACTTTTTTGGTCTGGGTCTCCTATAGCACTGATAGAATAAAGGTGCAGATTTCAGTATTAGGAGTCATGAAGTTTGTAACATAACTGATTCCACATCTTTCATTGACTCTAGAGTGTAGTCAAAATTATTACATGATAGTCCTATTAAAAATTTAAGACTGATGAAATTTATTTATAGTTACAAAACTATCTTTCAAAAAACTTGAAAGCAATTTTTTTTTTTTCTGAAAAATTCAAGGATATGAGAAGAAAACATAGGAAATTAAAATCAATTTGAAGCAAATAGTGAGGTGAGTTTATGTAAAAACAATATTTAGTGTGATGTATATATATAGACTCTAGAGGCATCTAATTGTATAAGACTAGTCAGGTACATATTAATTAGCATATTGGTTGATGTGAATGACCATTTAAAGTTAAATTTATGAGATACCATGAAACGTGGTATTTGTGAAAGAATCAAAACTAAAGCCTGGAAGGATGGAACTAATGTTTTTGGCCCCAGATGCTTATACTGTTGAACATGGCAAAAGTGGCAAATTATACTTGAAACACTCAATGTACAAACCTACAAACACACACACACATATAAAGTTAAAGTATTAAGGGGGTGAACATTTTTGTTTAAGGAATCGATATATATATATATATATATATATATATATATATATATATATATATATATATATATATATATATATGTTAAAGTATTAAGGGTGTGAACATTTCTATTTAAGGAGTTGATTATATAGTTCCTTTTTTTTTCAACACGTATGAAGCTTTTAATTTTTTGAGGTATGAAAAAAATAGTCATTAATCATCTGGACAAGCTTTTTGTGACAAATGATGTGGCTACTATAGTAAATGAACTTGAGGTGCAGCATCCTGCAACAAAGCTCCTAGTGCTGGTAGCTAAAGCTCAATAGGAAGAGATTGGAGATGGTGCCAATTTGACAATATCATTTGCAAGAGAGCTTCTTCAAGGAGTTGAAGAGCTCATTAGGATGGGACTGCATCCTAGTGAGATAATTAGTGGCTACACAAAAGCCATAAACAAGGTGACCAAATTTTGCTTGCATGCAATTGGACAACTTGTAAAATTCCAAGATACTTTATTTCTTTTGATTTGTTCCTTCCCAAAAATTAATGATACCTTATCTACTTTGTTTCTAGTATTGTTTGTTGGTAGTATTTTTTCTTGTTTCTTTAGGCAATTGAGCTTTTAGATGAATTGATAGAATAAGGTTCAGAAAAGATAGACATTAAGAATAAAGATTAAGTAACCCTCAAAATGAAGGCTCCTGTTGCCAGTAAACAGTTTGGACAAGAAAGCATTTTGTGCTCTCTTATTGCAGATGTATGAAATCTACTTTAACATTTGTAATTGTTGCTGATGGTGACAATGACATTATTCTAATGAGATCTATTTTACAGGCCTATATTCAAGTTTGCCCCAAGAACCTTGTGAATTGCAATGTGGATAATGTGCGAGTTGCTAAACTATTGGGGGGAGGACTGCATGACTGTAGTGTGGTTCAGGGTATGGTACTGAAAAGTGATGTTGTTGGAACTATCAAGCATGTGAAGAGAATCAAGGTGTGGTTTTAACTAGATATAATTACAACATTCCAAATACAGATGTTGATCTTAATTTTCTTTATAATTGAGCATGATATCACATCGTTGTGAAGTTTGCTTTGGTTTATTTATAATCAGTGATCATTAATCATTTATAACTTTCAAGAGCATGTTGTCTTGCTTTTGCCATTGGTTCTAGTTTTAGTTGTTTTGGTGATTTGGTCCTAAAAGGCACCAATTTTCTTATTGATTTCTCGTCTTCTCTTCCTTGCATACTACTAAAATTTAATGGTGCCACTATTTTTTTGGAGTTGAACAATTATGTATAATAATTTTAAACTTGTTATATTTTTGAATTCAATTCATGAGAATATTGCTAGGTATTGTCAAACACCTGTCATATGCAAAACACAAATAGTAGTGGGTTTTCCTTCAACTGTCAGGTCGTATCTACAAGGAATGCTTTATCCGGCACAGGTAGGGAGTATGTTGGCAAAGGTTGTCAAATTTGGCTCTACACCTACTAATTGCATTTGCTTGAAAGTTTCTAAAGCCTTTTCAACAAATCCATTTTGTGCATATCCCGTAACCATTGCATTCCATGAGATGACATCTCTTTGAGGCATTCTGCCAAACAATTCACATGCCTTGTCATTGCTTCCACATTTTGCATACATGTCTACCAGGGAAGTTGTGTAGAAGACCACCGCAACATCGCACGGTAATTGTTGGGCCTTCACAGTGATATGCGGAAACTGGCAAAGGTTGTCGAATTTGGCTTTACACCTACTAATTGCATTTGCTTGAAAGTTTCTAAAGCCTTTTCAACAAATCCATTTTGTGCATATCTCGTAACCATTGCATTCCATGAAATGACATCTCTTTGAGGCATTCTGCCAAACAATTCACATGCCTTGTCAATGCTTTCACATTTTGCATACATGTCTACTAGGATAGTTGTGCAAAAGACCACCGCAACATCGCACAGTGATTGTTGGGCCTTTATGGTGATATGGGGAAACTCCCCGCATCACTGCGAAGGCCCAACAATCACTGTGCGGTGTTCCGGTGGTTGTCGTTACTTTCAGAATAACAACTTCTATTTCTTGTAGGACCCTCTGGCCCATGTAAAACAATCTCCTCCTCCAGCTAGCCCATCTCCTTCATTGGATTGTTTTTTCTTTCTTGTCTCAGAAGGCAATGATTGGTTAGGTCCTGAAGGAGTGAGAAGAAGAGGATGTTTGGATGGAAGTAATGAGTTGACATCCTTAACTAGCCAGAATGAAGGAAGGTGCCCTGGTCACCGCAACACTGTATGGTGATTGTTGGGCCTTTGCAGTGATGCGGGAAGTTTCCCCGCATCATCGTGAAGGCCCAACAATCACCGTGTGGTGTTGCGGTGGTTGTCGTTAGTTTTAGAATAACAACTTCTATTTATTGTAGGACCCTTTGGCCCATGTAAAACAATCTCATCCTCCAGCTAGCCCATCTCCTTCATTGGATTGTTTTTTCTTTCCTATCTCGGAAGGCAATGATTGGTTAGGTCCTGAAGGAGTGAGAAGAAGAGGATGTTTGGATGGAAGTAATGAGTTGACATCCTTAACTAGCTGGAATGAAGGAAGGTACTTGGGTCACCGCAACACTGTATGGTGATTGTTGGGCCTTTGCAGTGATGCGGGAAGTTTCCCCACATCACCGCAAAGGCCCAACAATCACCGTGTGGTGTTACAGTGGTCTTCTGCACAACTGGCCTGGTAGACATGTATGCAAAATGTGGAAGCATTGACAAGGCATGTGAACTGTTTGGTAGAATGCCTCAAAGAGATGTCATCTCATGGAATGAAATGGTTGCCAGACATGCACAAAATGGATTTGTTGAAAAGGCTTTAGAAACTTTCAAGCAAATGCAATTAGCAGGTGTAAAGCCAAATTCGACAACCTTTACTAGCATACTCCCTGCCTATGCCAAAATGGGAGCTTTGGAATAGGGTATGGACATCCATCAAAGCATGAAGGATAGAGGAATTTTGTCATTTGTTGTAGTTGCATTCTTGTTGAATTCTTTCAATTAGCATAATAAATGGCATCGTTGTCAAGTTCAACATGGACTGCAAAATAATGGTAACTTTATATTTTGATTGAAAGTTTATTGAAAATTTTGAGGACTGTGTTACATTGTTGTAATATTGATCTATATGATAAGCAGTGAATGTTCTCCATCTATGTTGAACTCTAGTAAAAATCACAATATATATAGGCTTAGTATCATAAATACATCGAAATTGTATTTTTGCATGTAAGGAAACTCAACATTGGTCCACTTATATCTGGCATGAATGGTCTTTGTAGGACTTATCCCCTATTCTATTTTGGTCTTGGGTCTCCTCTTTATTCCAGAGTCCCCTAGGTGGTTGGTGAGTAGCTTTTTCATTTGGTAATTTCATCATATTTTGTGGTTATTATGTAGGCAATTAAAAGAGTGAGTGAAATTAATATGTTTTGTGGTCCTCTTCCTTTTAGATGTTTTCATCCTTAATCATTTCACTTCATAGTGTTGTTTACTTGTAGTCACTAATCTGCCATGTGAACCTCAAGACATTGTCATCAAGCATTGACTCCCAGAGGACTGTCTTTGATTGCTAATTCTTCATGAACCTTCAAGACTGTCCTACCTTTGAATTTGATCATTGTCTTGCACTTCATTGGTCATTTACTATCACAAATAACAACCAAGTTCTTTCTTACAATCCTAAAGACTATCCTTTACCATTTGATGCTTGATATTGCATGGTCTACCCTCATGTCTTATGACTACCTTTTCACTGTACTCTGTTACCTTTGATCCATCAAGATTAATGCCATTTGTTGTATTCATGGTTTTGATCCAAAACATAAGCTATG
The DNA here is from genome assembly GCA_027924645.1 of Cunninghamia lanceolata. NCBI lineage: Eukaryota > Viridiplantae > Streptophyta > Pinopsida > Cupressales > Cupressaceae > Cunninghamia > Cunninghamia lanceolata. The sequence continues at coordinate 620,581 of BSBN01000397.1, forward strand.
ACTGCCTTCTTATGAGATCATTGGAACTATCCTTCTTGGTGACTATCACCTTCAATATGGGCTATCATACTTACTTTATGATGCATGATATTGCCCCTATGTCTGCCTCAAGGCCATTATCATAAATGATAAACCACTATCATCAATGAAAATGACTTACATAAATTTATGGCCATCCTTACATGCCATAAAGAACTTGGTCTTCTTTGTTACACATCCCTTCAACCTTGACCAATGACAAGGTAGGGTTACAAGAGGTTATGAGCCATGTTTAACAAACCAAATGAAATTGCTAACTTTTCACTATGGTGGCAGATAAATGATTCTTTTTTCTTCTATTCTACAACATTAAGTAAAAGTCTTGAATCTGGAAATACCCTGCTGCCTTCATTTGCCAAGCTGTTTGATCGCTGTTTAACTCTTTACTCGATATAAGAATAATCAACTCCAATTGCTCTAATGGAGGTATTGTTAGCCATTCCACATGTTATACCCTTGTAATCTTGGAATAATAAGCACCGATTACTTGTATGTTATAAGCATATTTGAGCTCCAGGTGATTTGACTTTGGATTGTCACTTGTATTATTTTGTCACTGATATTCATTGATCTATTTGAGGATGTAATTTTGTAGTAACTTGGGAACCTTGTACTCATATGGTAAACTATATTTTCAATGTCATTGGCAGTGAGGATCCTGACATTCACTTCAAATACATTGAAGCAATAGCCAAAATTGGACAAATCAAGGAGGTGGAACGTGTAACCAGAGAGTCAAACTTCTATGATGCTAAAAAGACAAAGAACTTTCTTAAGGAAGCAAGACTTCCAGATGCTTGTCCACTAATAAATGTTTGTGATCAGTTTGGATTTGTCCACTGTCATGTTTAGTAAAGCTTATCAGTCAAGGTATATGCAGAACATAGTTCTCAGTCCATACTGAGTATTCATGGCGTGAAGTCTATAGAGGAGTCTTTCACAGGACCCTTAGGCTTCATTTTTCAAGTGGTTCTTTCATGTTTTGGAGCTGTATAAGCAAAAAATAGAGCATTGTAACTCAATTTTCTCAGTCACAGCACTGAGAAACACACTTTGTAACACATTTTTCAAAGCAAAGACACATATTTATGTCTTGCGTCTATTGTAAGAACACCTTTTCTCAATAAAATTTTAAATATTTTGCCTTCTTAATAGCTGTTTCATTATGTGCAAATGAATGATTGATTATATTTTTCTGTGTTTTATATTTAAACCTCAAAAGCATTGTCTCATTTTCAGCACTTTTAGGTAGAAATCAGTAAACAAAAACAATTAAATAAACTACCAATTGACTAAATATACTACCAACTGACAGAAATCAATGAATAAATATGACTAAAAATATATAACTAAATATACTACCAGTTGACAGAAATCAGTGAATAAATATATACCAATTGATAGAAATCAGTGAATAAATATGGCTAAATCAATGACTAAAAATATACTACCAAATTGATCAATCAAAACAACCAAATAAATGATTGGCAATAAACTACTAATGGTCATGTGACCAAGCTCAGTGAATAATATGACTAAATATATGACTAAATCAATGACTAAATTAACGACTAAATATACTACCAAATTGATCAATCAAAATGACCAAATAAATGACTAAAATTGGTTTAGTCATAAATTTGGTCGCATTATAAATGACTGGCAATAAACTACTAATGGTCACGTAACCAAGTTTAGTCATTTATAAGCAGTTTTTAGTAGTTTTTTAATCACATATTGCTGTTTCTGTTCTAGTGCTTGGAAATAACAATTTCCAAATAAGTACGAGAAAATGATTAATAATAATAAAAAAAATTCAAGAAATTGCAAAGGTTGAGACACCTTAATTACCACCATAATGGACAATTTCAGGTTTTACAAATGATGCATACTACTATGGATGGTGGGTCAAATTTCATAAAGATAATTCCATGTTTGAGAAAATTGAAATAGGAATTGATGCATAGAATTTCTATTGTAATGCTATTGATAGTGACATGTCAAAAATTAATGTAATTCACTTTATTAGCCTCCTTGTTATCCACACCTAGTGGTTTCTTGTACATATAATGCAAAGTTCAATGGAAACTCATTTGTTGACATTTGAATTTTTTCATGGAAATATTGTCTGTTAATAGGTTGGTTATGGAGTATAGTGAAATATTGTTCAACCTTGTGGAATAGAGGGACCAAAAAGATTTTGAACGACAGAGTCATAGATAAAGACTTTTATGACTTTAGAGAGAAAAGTCTTCTATGTTTAAAATTTTGATATATATAGTATATGTTAATTTAACAATTGTTATAGTGAACATATGCATTCTATGTATTTTAATCTCTCTCTCTTAGTAAATAGTATTTTTAAAATTTTGATATTGGTTCTTGAATCTCAACTGTTAATCTAACCCAATCTAATGGCTCCCAACTAATTCCAAAGGTTTAGAATTAGAAAGTTCTTTCATCAAATTGCAATATGTTTATAAAGTTCATCAAATCACAATAGATTTAGAAAGTTCTTTTGATATCGGTTCTTGAATGTCAATTGTTGATCAAACTCAATCTAATGGCTTCCAGCTAATTCTGGAGGTTTTTTTTACCAATATGTAGCTTTTGAGATTCACCTTTTAGAATTAAACTATAGCAATCCATTGGTCATCCTCATTCATCAAATGGTGGAAAGTTTGAGAATTAGGACCCATTATATTAATATGTATAGGATTTACATGGTGGAAATTGGAAAGTTTTGTTAATAATACTAATATGTATAGAATTTTTAAGTTTTAACTTCATTAAATATTAATATAGAATTTTTCATACATAATTTTTAGACTTCGTAATATAGACAATGAAATATTGGAATATATATTATAGTTATATTTATTATTATATTATATTTTACATGATATACATTATTAAATATAAATATATTCTAATATTCAATATATTTTTAATACTAATATACATTTGCATATTCTATACAAGTAATAATATAAATTGTTATATATAAATATAATACATTATATAATACAAATAGAAAATTTATATATGTTTAAATAGAATACCATCAAAATTAACCTATAAGACATTTAGTAACTTAATTTACCTTCCAATCTTCCATGAGAGAGGAAGAGTGTGAGAGAGAAATATAGTGAAACAAAAAGATAGAGATAGAGAGGCCCGGATATAGAGTCTCTATCTCTATCTCTATCTCTCTCTCTCTCTCTATGTCTCTATTCTCCCTCTCTCTAAGCTCTATCTCTTTCTATCTCTCTCTCCCCACTCTTTCTACATCTCTATCACTCTCCCTCTATTTCTCTATCTCTCCCTCTCTCTATCTCTATCTCTCAATTCTATCTCCCTCTCTATCTCTATCTATTTCTATTGGTCTCATTGTGATGCAGAGCATCCAACGAAAGCTTACTAAATAGGGTGTAAAATACCCATCAACCCACAAATTGCTCAAATAGCTTTTAAAATATCCTTCTCAAGGTCCAAACGAGACCAAAACATAAATATTCTTTCCTATCGGCAAGACCCTACACTGTCGGCAAGTCTAAATCTTCATTGGCCAATAGTATAAGTTTGGCCGATACCGCCTTTGACTCCATTTGACCTCCATCGCTCAGACCTACCTCTGTCGGTGTAACTTTCTCCTTGCTTATCGATGTCCTTTCTCACACCGATGCCTTTGTTTCTCTTAGACTTCCATCGGCCGGACAACGTTTATCACTCTGACATTCATCCCCTCTCCTGATCGTAATTCTTATGCCAATATGCATTGTGTTTAACGTCACCTTCGGCAAGACTTTCATTTTTGGCTGGACTTCACCCTTCTCCGCCGATAACGATTCTTACGCCGATATGCTTAACACCACTTCACCGTCGGGGAGACTTTAGACATCGGTTGAACTTCATTTTGCTATCCTGATGTGCCGATGAGCTACCCTTCAGTGACACCTTCAGTTGTCACCCCGATACACCTCAATCGGTGAGATGATACACTGTCAGCTCACTATCATTTCCTCAGCCTGATGCCTATGCTCACGCCGATGATCTCCTCCACAACTCTTGTAACCAAACAACCAAACACAGAAACACTAAATCTATAAGATAGAAAAACAACCTACTCTAAGGAAGACATTCCATTGGTTTTGAAGAAACCTCAACCAGTGGAATGCTTCCAAACTACATCCTAGGGGTTACACCAAAATGACAGAAACTCTTTATTTCCTTCTAAATATTAATACAGATTTGTTCTTCCTCTCTGTCCCTTCGTCTCACATACAGACTCACTATTTAAAGACTCTCATACATCACGTAGGCAGTTACAAGATGGAAGGCAAACCGCCTATAACCACCTCTGCCTTACGGTTACATTTCAACTTTTTTCTTGTTCAGTTACAATATCTTTCCTGACGCGTATACGGTCTTTCAATATGGCTCGAAGGCCTTACAATCTAATATTTGGACATAATACAAATACATAGAATCCTCAGATTCTTAATGTCTTCGAGGTGCCCCTGCACCATGTTGGTACCCATTTTGGCCTAGAGGTTGAGCTTGCATGTTGGAGATTTTCTTCATTTAAACCCTATGTTTTCTTGCCCATCGACATGACCCCTCAGGCTTCTGGGCGATCAGGTTGGTGGTAGTGATGTGCCATCGGTGTGATTTATACTATCGGCAAAGGGTTTCTGAGTTGGGCCGACAATGGATGTTTGGCCGAAGGAGGTGTCATCGGCATGTGTCTCGCTGAGGGATATGTGTATCGGGGTGATCGTTGTTATCGGCATGCTCCGTTTGTTTTTGGCCGATATGGATGGTCTGGCCGACGGGAGCATTGTGGCTTTGTGCATCGGCTGGACTGTATGTTTGGTTTCGCCGATGAAGTATTCATCGCTAAGACTTTGGCTATCAGATGAACGGGCAAGTGTTGGGCTGACAGTTGGGGGTCTGGCCGATGGTGGTAATAGAGTTTGGTTTCGGTGTGACAGGGGCTATCAGGCTAGCCGTTGGAGGGTCCTCTGATGGGGTAGTGTTTGGCCAATGCGATGACATCGGCGTGGGTCTCGCCGATGGGGATGCAGCAGTGAGCATCGAGAAGACCCTGTGCCTGGTCTGGCCGAAGGAGGTGTTTATCGACGTGATCAGCATTATCGGCCAGGGAGTTACTTGTTGCCCCGATGGATGGTAGTCTCGCCGAAGACTTTGGGGAGTGTAGTTTGCGGTCGGGAAGACTTTTGAGATCGGCAGGAGAATTGTGGGGTGAGCCGATGGCATATGTCTTAGCGATGGGCTTTTGGTGAGGGCTTGTGTGTCGAGCGTGGCAAAAGCGCTCGACACTTGATATGTATGCGATCAGGCTTATAAGGTAATGGAAGGCTCTCGGCACCGTGCATGTGGGATTAATCCCCTTGCATTATTTTTGAACCTGTGAAGAAGCATGTTTTGGCGGGAAATCCTTTTTGAATGCAGCGACGGTCTCCAAGTGAAATGCGGGTGGTTGAGCCATCAATGACGGTCGTGCAGGGGTATGGGTGATGAATACAAATGGTGAAGTTGACTGATCGTGGATAAAGATTTTCAGATAGTGGCGCGTGGCTCGAGGCCCCCCTTTGTCTGCTGCATTAATTTTTTCTGAGCGCCATTCCTTCTGAGGATTGTATCTGGTAGATTTTTTGTCAAAGCCATGTAATTAATTGTTTATGGTACACTATCTGGTAGATATAAGCAGATTGTGTTACCAATCTTTTGGTTGTTGAAAGTTGAAGATTTTTGGCTCTGTAATTCAAAACAAGCTGATCTGGTTGCTCTGTACAGCTAAACCTGTGAGTTTATGTATCTCTTGTTGTATGTTTTGGCATGAACCCACTGATTTCATGATTAATCTTATATGAGAAATGCTATCTTAGCATGTGTTTTGTTAATTCTGTCTCCAGTATTGCATGTATTCTTCTTCTGAATCTGGATATTTGGGCAATATTTGAGACTCTAGAACATAGAATTCCTATGTTGAATGTCTGATCTTTTAACTTCTGCTCAAGGGGTAGATTAAACTATTTTCAGATTGAACATTAGGAAGGGTATACTGTAGTGGGATGCCATAAGTAGAGATAACTTAACACTCTGTATTGGGAGATATCTGTAAGGCAGGTATCATATATATCCCCCTGAAATCTAGTTTTAGCTATTCATGCTGATCATTCACAGGTGTATGTCTACTGACTCCAGGCCCTGGATAGGCACCAATCTTGCTTTGTGTTTGTGTTACAACCATGTCCAGCTTTGCATCCAAACTTAAAATCAAAATTGAAATCTAAAACAACCATTAGGACATTAGAATTAGTTTTAGGATCCTCAGTCCTTTGTCTACAACTACAAATAGGCCCAAAGCTAGCCCCTTTGCTCTTATCTTTCAGTTTTGGTCTACTTACAGGAGGACTTATCTGCTTTCTGACAGCATCCCAATCCTTGTATGCGTATCTCATGGATGTTGAGTAGGGAATACCCCCTAGGTCTTGCAGAGCCTGAAGAAGAAGAGGAGATAAAATATAGAGTCTATCTCCTACACTGTTGGCCCCTGGCCCAGAGATCCTGTTGATCACTGATGGCTACCTTGTAGGGAAATCTGGGAATAAGCATCCAGTTTGGGAAAAAACCAACAGAAATTGGCGACCCTGCTGGGGAAGAAATTTGAGAAAGGGTTATATCTTGTGACCCATCCGAGTCACCAACAGAAATTGGTGACTCTACTGGGGAGAATTGATACAAACTAAAATATTTGTGTGGCCCATCTGAGTCACCAACAGAAATTGGTGACTCTGCTGGGGAGATCAATGTCATATCCATGAAAGTTTGAGTCTACAAGATTGAAAAATCAGACCTGGAAACTATTTGTTGCAGCAGAGAAAAGGGTTATATATGTGACTCTGCTGGTGGATGACCCAGAAAGAAGGAAATCAATTTGCAGCTTCAGCTTGTTTGAAGCTCATTCCTCTTCAAGGAGGTGGCGACTTTGCATCAAAGAACCTGATAAAAGAACAAGATCAGTCAGAGAAGAATTTGTAGCTCCTGCAACATATCCAGGTATTTCATATTGTTGGACAGACTCCCTATTTGGTGAGATAGCACTGGTTAAAAGGGGAACATTGGTGAAAGCAGAGCTTGCATGCTTTTATTAGAACTTACTCTGTATTTCAAAGGGCATGCAATGTTGTTCAAAAGACTCATTTAAAGGACTTTAGGAAAGTTTGAAAAAATAGTCTAAAATTTGAGTGCCTAAAGTCATTGTTAGTAGAAAATCTGAGTAGAGAGGAGGGTTGCAAAAACATAAAGGATGTATTATCTGCCTATGCACCCTTGTGAAGTGTCAAATGCAAAAATGTATAGTAGTCAGTCCCAACAATGTAATAAAAGAAGTTTCAACATAGACAGATATAAGCCCATAAATTTCAGTGGCATTTGTGGCTATCCAAATGTTTTTCCACCTAAAATCAGAAATTTTTTGCCTAAATTTAAGGGTATAAAGGATGAATCAGCTGAAAGACACTTGCAGCAGTTCCTAAATGTGATAGATGATTTTGAGATTGACCATGAAGATGTGGTTATGAGATTATTTGTTCAAACTCTAGATGAAGATGCAAGGGATTGGTTCTCCTACCTTCCAGCTAACTCTGTCAGCTCTTGGCATGATTTTAAATCTGCATTTCTAGTACAATATGGTGAAAGAATTTCTGAATATGCAGTCATTAGTAACTTTATGTACATCCATATTGAAGAAGATGAGTTGATCCCAGCCTTTAACCTCAGATTTATGAGGGCATTGAATAGAATTCCAGAATGCATGAGACCTAATGATGCACTGTGCTTGGTTGTCTATTTGGGAGCCTTTGATAAGAAAATGAGTTACAGATTAAGAGACAAGGAGCCCACCACATTGCATCAGGCACATCAGTTTGTAATTGATATTGAAAATAATTGGAGGTATGGAATACAAAAGGGTTATTTTTCTGAAAATTTTTGTTGTCCTGCAGCCCCCAGTGTTAATGAAAGATTTAATTCAGGAGTTGACAATGAATGTCAAAGTATTCACACCCCTGTTGTCCCAGTTTTTGCATCATTCCAAGTTGATGATGTTTCTGTTATAAAGGAGGATGTCTTGTTTTGCCCAACAAATGAAGTTGAAAACAGTGGTTTTTCAAGTAATATTTACATACCAGCCCTTATCAAAGAGCCATCATGTTTAAATGATCCAGTTGTGCAAGGTTGTGATCATGTGGATCAACAGTCAATATCAGTTTTATCAAGAAGTATTAGAGGGATGGAGAATGATGCAGATAGCTCAACTTTAGAATGCATTGAAACAGCAGAAATCTTGTATATGGGGCAATCAGTTGATAGAGATGATATCCATGATCAATTCATGGATTAGGTTTGTTCTTCTTATGACTCTGGATCTGATAGTACTAATGAAGAATTGGAGTATCATGAAGAAGAAGAAGAGGCCTTTGTGGTGAGTGTTAATCCCCTTTATGATGAGTCTATAGATGCCTTTGATGCTGTGAATCTTGACTTTTAGTGGTGTAGGATTAATCCTCTTTTTGAGGATGATGATGAATATAAGGAGACTGTTGACCTTGGTGTTACATCAGTTTGTGAGTGGGGGGCATATGAATCAGATATCTTCAGTTCTTGTGAAGATACTATGGATTTGCAAACTGTGAATGATGGATGTTCATTATCACTTGGTTTAGATATGTGCAACATTGGGTGTGTGGATCAGGATTTGTTTTCAATATCAGTAGATATTGGGGGTCTCATTTTTTCTAAGTATTTTGAGTTTTTGGATCAGCTGGATGAGTGCCTGATGGTGTGTAGTAGCCAGATAAATGATGAAGACTACCAAGAGCAGTATGATGTACCATCTGAAGAGTATAACATGCATATGTTGCTTAATGCTGAAGGATTTTTTAGCATGTATGGTTGCATGTTTGATTTTGAAATGCAGAGTGACAGAGGCAGTACTACAAGTGGCAAGTTGTCAAAGGTGGTGGAATACCTAATTGAGCAAATGACCTTATGGACAAACTATGCCAATTTTTTTAGTTGGGATTGGGATCTTTCAGTTTGGAATCAGGCATTTGGCAGGAAAAAATTTTGGTTCTTCCTTTTTGGCTACCCGGGGCCACCCAAGTGATGACTAAAATATAGTTTTTGTGCAGGTTGGTGCAATGATTGACTCTGTTGCCCAATAGATATGGCCCAATCTGCGAAACCAGAGATTCTGGGGTCCTCGCTACAGTTTTGCACCTGCACGTCCCCAGATAGAGGCAGTGTTGGTACCCATTTTGGCCTAGAGGTTGAGCTTGCATGTTGGAGATTTTCTTCATTTAAACCCTATGTTTTCTTGCCCATCGACATGACCCCTCAGGCTTCTGGGCGATCAGGTTGGTGGTAGTGATGTGCCATCGGTGTGATTTATGCTATCGGCAAAGGGTTTCTGAGTTGGGCCGACAATGGATGTTTGGCCGAAGAAGGTGTCATCGGCATGTGTCTCGTTGAGGGATATGTGTATCGGGGTGATCGTTGTTATCGGCATGCTCCGTTTGTTTTTGGCCGATATGGATGGTCTGGCCGACGGGAGCATTGTGGCTTTGTGCATCGGCTGGACTGTATGTTTGGTTTCCCCGATGAAGTATTCATCGCCAAGACTTTGGCTATCGGATGAACGGGCAAGTGTTGGGCCGACAGTTGGGGGTTTGGCCGATGGTGGTAATAGAGTTTGGTTTCGGTGTGACAGGGGCTATCGGGCTAGCCGTTGGAGGGTCTGCCGATGGGGTAGTGTTTGGCCGATGTGATGACATCGGCGTGGGTCTCGCTGATGGGGATGCAGCGGTGAGCATCGAGAAGACCCTGTGCCTGGTCTGGCCGAAGGAGGTGTTTATCGGCGTGATCGGCATTATCGGCCAGGGAGTTACTTGTTGCCCCGATGGATGGCAGTCTTGCTGAAGACTTTGGGGAGTGTAGTTTGCGGTCAGGAAGACTTTTGAGATCGGCAGGAGAATTGTGGGGTGAGCCGATGGCATATGTCTTAGCGATGGGCTTTTGGTGAGGGCTTGTGTGTCGAGCGTGGCAAAAGCACTCGACACTTGATATGTATGCGATCAGGCTTATAAGGTAATGGAAGGCTCTCGGCACCGTGCATGTGGGATTAATCCCCTTGCATTATTTTTGAACCTGCGAAGAAGCATGTTTTGGCGGGAAATCCTTTTTGAATGCAGCGACAGTCTCCAAGTGAAATGCGGGTGGTTGAGCCATCAATGACGGTCGTGCAGGGGTATGGGCGATGAATACAAATGGTGAAGTTGCCTGATCGTGGATAAAGATTTTCAGATAGTGGCGCGTGGCTCGAGGCCCCCCTTTGTCTGCTGCATTAATTTTTTCTGAGCGCCATTCCTTCTGAGGACTGTATCTGGCAGATTTTTTGTCAAAGCCATGTAATTAATTGTTTATGGTACACTATCTGGCAGATATAAGCAGATTGTGTTACCAATCTTTTGGTTGTTGAAAGTTGAAGATTTTTGGCTCTGTAATTCAAAACAAGCTGATCTGGTTGCTCTGTACAGCTAAACCTGTGAGTTTATGTATCTCTTGTTGTATGTTTTGGCATGAACCCACTGATTTCATGATTAATCTTATATGAGAAATGCTATCTTAGCATGTGTTTTGTTAATTCTGTCTCCAGTATTGCATGTATTCTTCTTCTGAATCTGGATATTTGGGCAATATTTGAGACTCTAGAACATAGAATTCCTATGTTGAATGTCTGATCTTTTAACTTCTGCTCAAGGGGTAGATTAAACTGTTTTCAGATTGAACATTGGGAAGGGTATACTGCAGTAGGGATGCCATAAGTAGAGATAACTTAACACTCTGTATTGGGAGATATCTGTAAGGCAGGTATCATATATATCCCCCTGAAATCCAGTTTTAGCTGTTCATGCTAATCATTCACAGGTGTATGTCTACTGACTCCAGGCCCTAGATAGGCACCAATCTTGCTTTGTGTTTGTGTTACAACCATGTCCAGCTTTGCATCCAAACTTAAAATCAAAATTGAAATCTAAAACAACCATTAGGACATTAGAATTAGTTTTAGGATCCTCAGTCCTCTGTCTACAACTGCAAATAGGCCCAAAGCTAGCCCCTTTGCTCTTATCTTTCAGTTTTGGTCTACTTACAGGAGGACTTATCTGCTTTCTGACAGCATCCCAATCCTTGTATGCGTATCTCATGGATGTTGAGTAGGGAATACCCCCTAGGTCTTGCAGAGCCTAAAGAAGAAGAGGAGATAAAATATAGAGTCTATCTCCTACACTGTTGGCCCCTGGCCCAGAGATCCTGTTGATCACTGATGGCTACCTTGTAGGGAAATCTGGGAATAAGCATCCAGTCTGGGAATAAACCAACACACCATACTCCCCAACACAAAGAAAACTCTTGTCCCAAGAGTTATGTGGTTTGTTTCAAACAACTTTTGCCTCGTTATGTCTGCAACTCTGTCTGGATACCTCCGCTGTGTCCTCTTTACCCTCCAACTGTGACTCCTATCAATGGAGTTTGACTTGCTGCCTCCAAGGTGCATCTCTATCTGAAGTCCACTCCTCCCTGCTACAACAAAACTTCTGTCCCTCACCTGGGAGTCCTCTCTTGCCTCTCTCCCCAAGATTGTTGGCGACAACCAAATGGACCATCTCCTCTGGCCCTCTTGACAGACCTTCCTGTCTGCCTACAGCAGTGAGTGAACTTGCACCTGCAACCATAAAAACTTCATAACAGAAACAGATAGCAAAAACCAATGCTCATCCCGAACTCCTGGTGTAGATTGCCTCCTTTGGTGCTCTATCTACATGCTCAGAATCTTCTGAGCTCTGATACCAATTTGATGTAGAGCATCCAACGAAAGCTTACTAAATAGGGTGTAAAATACCCATCAACCCACAAATTGCTCAAATAGCCTTTAAAATATCCTTCTCAAGGTCCAAACGAGACCAAAACATACATATTCTTTCCTATCGGCAAGACCCTACACTGTCGGCAAGTCTAAATCTTCATTGGCCGATAGTATAAGTTTGGCCGATACCGCCTTTGACTCCATTTGACCTCCATCACTCAGACCTACCTCCGTCGGTGTAACTTTCTCCTTGCGTACCGATGTCCTTTCTCACACCGATGCCTTTGTTTCTCTTAGACTTCCATCGGCCGGACAACGTTTATCGCTCTGACATTCATCCCCTCTCCCGATTGTAATTCTTATGTTGATATGCATTGCGTTTAACGTCACCTTCGGCAAGACTTTCATTTTCGGCCGGACTTCACCCTTCTCCGCCGATAACGATTCTTACGCCGATATGCTTAACACCACTTCACCATCGAGGAGACTTTAGACATCGGTCGAACTTCATTCTGCTATCTTGATGTGCCGATGAGCTACCCATCGGTGACACCTTCAGTTGTCACCCCGATACACCTCAATCGGTGAGATGATACACTATCAGCTCACTATCATTTCCTCAGCCTGATGCCTATGCTCACGCCAATGATCTCCTCCACAACTCTTGTAACTAAACAACCAAACATAGAAACACTAAATCTATAAGATAGAAAAACAACCTACTCTAAGGAAGACATTCCACTAGTTTCGGAGAAACCTCAACCAGTGGAATGCTTCCAAACTACATCCTAGGGGTTACACCAAAACGACAGAAACTCTTTATTTCCTTCTTCTAAATATTAATACAGATTTGTTCTTCCTCTCTATCCCTTTGTCTCACATACAGACTCACTATTTAAAGACTCTCATACATCACGTAGGCAGTTACAAGATGGAAGGCGAACCGCCTATAACCACCTCTGCCTTACGGTTACATTTCAACTTCTTTCTTGTTCGGTTACAATATCTTTCCTGACGTGTATACGGTCTTTCAATATGGCTCGAAGGCCTTACAATCTAATATTTGGACATAATTCAAATGCATAGAATCCTCAGATTCTTAATGTCTTCAAGGTGCTCCTGCACCACATTGGTTGATAGTTGATCCGATATTAAGGATACATAACAAACATGGATTCAAGTAGTCCATCTCGAGGGAATTGTTCTTTAATCTCCGAGGAAAGATATCTCACAATATCCTTTAAAGTAGTACTTACATAATTAACAATCTTGTCCAAATTTTCCCTTGTAACAAGTTCTTCTTTGACAATGCACTTGACCTTGGAAAAATAGTGCATTGCTATCTCATATCCCCGTACAAAGACACATAACTCCATTCTTGCATTGAACTATAAAAAATCAATAGTATTGTTCACATTTGTCATCAAGTGCCAACAACTAAATTTTAGGCTTATGAATGACTGCTTTGATCGATATAGTTTATCGAGGGTCATGCATATCATTTTACGTAGCTTAGAATATTCTGAAATATATGTAATTCTTTCTTAGGCTTTTTCACAAGATTGTTCATTTCCTCCAGCATGGGAAGAATACTAGATAAAGTTAGAAGTGTCTCTATGTCACTTAACCTATGTAAGAGGTCAAGAACTCTGTCTATTGTGAGGTAATGCTTTTACATTACTTCAATCAAGGATTGATATTTTGAAAAACCTCTTTGCACTGGTCCATGCAAGAAGATCCATCTAGTATCAACATCCTTGAGAAGTTTGTTACTACAATTATTCCCTCAACACAAATTTGAAATTTCAAAATTTGTTTAAGTCTTTGACATAAGTATGATTGGAGATTGCAGACTATATCTTCAACTTTTGATACTATAGAAAACTTGCTGTCAATTTTAAATGCTAAATTCTTTTTGTGGGCCATGAAATAAATGGAAATCAAGTATGGTGAAAAGTAAGTTTGTAGCTTTACATGAAGACTGATCCTATGACCTTGCATTACTAAAGCTCCATCCATCTGTACACACACCAACTTTTTGGCAATTATGTAGTCATCCATACCCCTAATTTCATTCAAAGGTTTCTTATCTAGTTTAAATAGATTTTGTGATGTTGCATTCTCCTTCATTTTATTAAAAAAGTAGATGAGGTTGGTGGACATGATTTTCTATTGTACACATGCCTACATACCCATAAAGTATTATCTATTGTTGTAACTTTATCTAAAGATAATGTAATAAAAGTTGACTCTTTTATTTTTTCTTGTACATCATGTTTTTTGACCTTAGCAAGATAAATTTACCATTCCCATCCACTATTTATTGACCAATGTGTGTTTGGAAAGTTAGGAATGTCCATAAGAGATAATCAACTATAGGTAGTCTATCATAGGATTTCCTTTACTCAAAATATGAAAAACAACACTCAACTAAATAATTTTTGCCATTTGTGCTTCTCTCATCATCTTTCCAAATTGAGATTCAATTGAACCTTCACATGCAACAAATTTCACCTTTCTTTCCATATGTGCATCATATTCCAAGGAATTCTTAACATGAAGGTATTCTTCCTTTGTTTTCCGTCTTATCACTAATTTTTTCTTTCTGTCTATGATTTTTTTTTCATAAACTTTACCAATATGTTTTTCTATGGTTTCAAGTTTTAGTTGTAACTTTTTTCTCTATCATATTTCTAACTACAAATCTTACACCTGCATTTTATGGGATGTTTGTCATTGTTTACATTCTCCACTAGTTTAATGAATGGGTACTTTGATACCTAATCAATCTAAAAATTTCTTGTTAGATCTCACTCACACACCATTTTTATTTGTCTTTTCTTTTCCACTTTTATGCGGGACCTACATCTTTGTTATCACTTGTTGAGGTTGATCTATTCATATTATCATTCCCACTACCATGGGTATCCTCTGGAACATTATTTTTCTCATTTTCATCCAACTCATTCTAATCTTCCCTTGAGGCATTTCTTTTTCATTAATAGATAGTACAAATACTAATGTTGTAGCTTGATTTGATGGACCATAAACATTGCCAAAGTATGCCATAATATTTTTGCATTTTGATGAGATCCCTTTTCCACTTTCAAGAAACTTGTTCCTACTTGACATATCTCATGAATTAAAAGATAAAAAATGTCCTTTTTCTTAAGCTCATGACTCACCATCAAAGACTCAATAGTAATCTAAAGGATATGGATTTGTGCAATTTGAGTAAAATGAATCAACACGTAATACAATAGATAAACCGAATACAATGCTTTTGAATAACAAAAAATATTTACTAGCCCATTTATGGAAGAGATAATAGATAGTGACGACACAAATATATGGGATAATGAATGAATAAGTATGAAACTCAACAATTTCATTGAAAAGATTCCATCAGTTTTTGATATTGTCTATATCATGTAACAATAAAACTAAATAATAAAAAAACAAAATCAACAAGAAGGAATCCTATAATATAGACCCCTACGTCCTAGATGTCTCCCTACTTAATACCATCTATAACAATGAAACCAAATTGGAAAATATATAAATAAGTAGGAGGAATCATATATTATAAAAAAGTAAAGAAATTATCACTTACCTTTCACTCACTTGATAATGCCTATAGTTGTAACTTATCTATGATTTGAATCAAGAGCCTAAAGTAGAACAAACTATGTAAAATATTAATTCAGAGTTTCAATTGTATTTACATCAACCCATATTTGGTGAATCATGTGGGGTTGTAAAATGGTAGAGTAATAATTTGGTGAATCCCATCTAAATGTTGGGTGAATCGAACCATGATAAAGAGCATACATTATAATTTTCAAGGTTATTATGGCCTAAGGATAAGCATGGAGTTATAATGGTATTGTTAAAATTGGTCCTCACATATGGTGAACTTTTTATTCTATTAGCAAATATGTCGGTAAATTAAACATGCCTCTGAAATTCTAAGCAATTCCTTGTTAGAAACACATAGGTTACTATGGAAAAACAATAATTATAAATGTTCATAAACAAATTGGTGGAAAATTAAAATGCATTTGACTAATAATTCATAAAATTTGAGTGATCTAGCCCCTCATTGGTTGCAATATATTTACCAAATTTGAATTGACAGATATGACCTATTCAGTAGTTGGCAAAGAATTGCCACTAAAAAAATTGCTAACTCAAACTAGCCTCATAGGCTTCAAAGAACATATTAGTGTAGGCAAGTGTATTAGGTCTGGAAATATTTGGGAATTTAGAGATAGCAACAACAAACCTATGGCTAAAGTCTCTACTAGACCCTTCCTCTTTCTTTTTGATATTTACCAATTCTCAGACAAGAGCAATAGGGTCTATATTACTTGCAAATTCTTCATCATAGGAAGCCATAAGGTCCTTCCAAGAAGCAAAATAGCTAGAAAATTATTAAACCGTCTTCATGCCTTTCCACATATAGAACTAATAAAGAATCTCATCCACATGTCTTCATCTTCAAATTAAAAATTCTCCATAAATTTTGAAAATACATCAAATTGTGTGTCCCTTTCGTGAATATCATACTCTTGAAATCTAGGTATCTGGTTAAAGACCTTGGATGTCATGGTTTACATTTCATAATCAACCCAAGAAATCTCTAGCTATTTGTAAGTTATTTTTAGGAGAATGATATGGGATTGAACAACTTGGCTTTTAGTGGCAACAAGACGAGCATTAGATTGCAATCTAGACTCAAGTAGCCTAATTTAATTTTCAATTTCTTTATGCTGCTTGGACGTAAGTAGCCTGATTTAACTTTCAATCTCATTATGTTGCCTAACAAGCTCATTGTGATTGTGCATGGATGCTTGCAGGTTTATGTGTGTGTTCACATAAGGTGCATGGCTACTTGAGTAACATGATTAAGCATCACTAGAATGTTCTAGACCATCTTCTTCATCATAATATCTAGGGCTTGAAACAAAAGAAGATGCATATGAAGGATCTACCCTAAGATGATCATTATCATACTAGAAAGTCATGACTAGAGCATTTTATCATGCAGGGAAAAATGAGGTATTGCAAATAAGGGTTTCTTTACCAAGAAAGAAATTTTGTCTCAAGAGGGAGTAGGAAAAAGCATGTGTACCTTTTTACCAACCACTGTGAACTTGAGATGTGTTCTTGAAACATCAATAATGAATAATTGCAACAACAATCAAGCTTCTTTCTTGAAAATAGAGTTGCCACCTATTTCAAAAGAGGAATACCTTGAAGCACATTTAATTTCCAAGAAAACAAACTAATTCTAGGTTCATTTCACTAGTAGAGTCTTCAATTAATTTCAACCCATGATCTTCTTCCCTGGTGTCATTTTGTTGGCATAAGTTGACAGGATGCCAACTTAAGACACCAACCAACTGAGAATGTCACAAATTTCTTTCAAGTTGTAGAGGTGTGACAGGTAAAAACCAGACTAGAACTATCCTTGGGCAAAAATGACACCATTTTGTTGTTGCTTAAACATATAGCTCCACAAATCCTAAAGATCAACTCTAAAACCTAAGGCCAGGGACATGTCAACAATCTTAATGGGAAAGAGTGGGTAAAGTTACCTTCATATTTAGGCTTTTCAAGGCCAAGGGGGTGTTCCCTAAGGTCTTAATAATATGAAAATTAAAGAGAAATAACAACTTCAACTCTAGGCCTTTAAGTAGCCATACCCAATATGCTATGAGCCCCAAGATTTGTCACCAAGTTCTTGTCAACATTGAGTACATATAGAACTTAAAGAACTTTAATAAATACATGAAAATCCACTCTTACCCTACACCAAATGATGACAAATATGCTATTCCCCATCAGATAAATTCACTTAACATTGCATACACATGAGTAAGAGGAAGTAACACACTTGCATGATCCTCTAATGATATTTTAGTTTTAAGATTGCATAGGATATAACATAGTTTATAATACTAAATCATGCAAGCATGGTGGAACCTAACCTACTCCTATAACTAACAAGAGATATGCAAACTTTCTCCACTGAATCACCAGGGTCTTCAAGATAAGATGTAAATTAACCCATCCCCAACAATGGCACCATTGTGTTGGGTTTTGAAATCACTGCTCACATTCCTAGAGGGATTAACCACTTCAAGGCCATAGACTTATCATATTGAAGGGGAATCAATTGACTCATCAATAAAATGTGAGTGATTAAAGGCCAATTACTAAGACTGGGCATGCTCTCCTTCACTTTGGGCTTAGCTAGACCTAGGAGGGTGTTCGTAGAGGTATCCTTAATTGGAAATCTAACCGATTAAGATGAATCATGACTAAAATAATGGTAGCTATACCCAATGTATGCTTTACCCCTATATTTATCACTACATCAAAGACTAACTAGTTTCTTATAAAACCTCTTATTGAGATAATAACTACGACATTGCATATGCACCTACAAATGATAAAAACATGATATCACCACAAGCGAATCCACTTAACATTTCATACATAAGTGCAAGGTGTAGGCATGCATGACATGATTCTCTAATGATTTAATTATTTGAGGTTACATAGGATTTTCCTTATATTATAATAATGAATCATGGTAGCATGTGAACCCATAATGTACTCCTAATCTACTAAGGATATAGGATTGATTAAATGGAAAGGGTTTGATCTCTCACGAATTTAGATTGGTGCCTACTCCATTGGGCAATAGAGTCATGAACTACGAGGAGGAAGGAGATGTGCAATAAAGTGTAATCAGAACCAAATGTGCACAAACATACAAATCAAAGATAACATTACATGCAAATGGACATACTTAATAATCCATCTTAGAACTACAATAACCCTCATGAAATAAAGGAGAGACCAACACAAAAGCTTTGCAACAAATTAAAATGTTGTCACACATTTATCTAACTTTGGTTACATCCATACTAGTAAATGTGGCAAGAGAGGATGAACAACTAGGTTTGAGCATCCTAAAAACTACCATGGAGACATACCGTTTACAAGAGATGTGCATTAAGTACCCTTCCTATGCTTTACAAAATGTATTCCATCCCCTTACAGAATAGACGTGCAATATTTGATGCCCTAGAACTAGCTCGAAGCACTTGCAGTCAAAAAATTGGCTTGACAACCAACCCTTAGAATGATAATTTTTTTTGTATTTATAGCATTTTGGTTTCCAACTCCTTGGTTTCTTTTGATAATTTGACGTACTTTAAAAGGTCATGGAATTGAATGTAAACTAAAGAACATCCCATGAAATCCGCACTCAAGATGTTTCTACTTAGAGTGAATAATTTGGAACTTACATAGGAAGGAAATTGCTAGATGAAACTCAACCACCACATTCATGGAAAATGTACCTCCTTTCATGATGAAGGAGCATTTGGAAGTCATTTAGTGAATTGGGACAATTAATGTTGAGTTGCAGAATGCCAGAAGGTGACAATGGGCATCTTCATATCAGAGCTCTCGGAGTAGGAATTATCTTCTATGCCATGTCAATTACATCATACTCAGATTTCAAGAGATTTAGATTTGTTTGCAGAAAGTTATCGCTACTAGAGAATCATCAGATTTCACAGAGAAGAGCATTCAGGTAGTCAGTTGAGAGAAGGTTTGCGGAGCACTTCCATGACTTGTGGAGCCTAATGGAACATCACACAAGGTAATATGGGACTAGATAGACCTTCATTGAGAACTGCATCAAGTTTCATTCATTTGCGAAGCATTACCAAGAGTTGGAGGCCGACCTACTTGTTTCCTACACATTTCATATGGCCTTGAGTTATGTGCAACCTTATAAGCTGACATCCAGGTAATTTGGGAGACTTGAGAATGATATATATAAGCATGACTTGAGATGGTTTCAAGGTGGAGAGAAGAACATGATGCGAAATGATGAATAGTCTAGAAGAGGTGGAAGTGTTGTGATCCTGGAAGACAACAGAGTAGAAGCAAAAGATAGAGTAGAGAGTAGAAGAAGATACACATCGGCGAATAGAGAAGGAGAAGAAGAAAGAAGACATGGAAGAATGATGTTGTGTCCTATGAATCTTTTGTAAGTCCAGGCTGCGGCCTAGCAGATGAAAAGCCATAGAGGTGTATATAATGAGGTTTGGAATTATAATATAATGAGAAGTGATCTTTTGGAGGTTGGTTTTTTCCCTTTGAGGGTGTTCCTAGGATAAATCTTGTGTCATGTGATTATGAATCTCTCTTATCATTATGCTATTAGCTGTGTGTTTCTATTGTATCTTTGTTATGATCATGATGTTGGTTGTTTAAGGCTGCAAGAATGGACAGTCCTTTATTGGACCCTCCTACCTTGACTACATCAAGAGGTATTAGAGTTGGTTGCGAATCTGTTGGGATGGTTGCAAATCTATTGGGAAGATAGAAAGTGTTGGAAGAAAGTATGAAACCCTAAAGTTTAACAAGAATAACCATAGAAGAAAGATCAAGGCAAGAGAGATCTGGATAATCTTTTCATATTAAGTTATTTGTATGGTTTGTTTCAATAGGGAAGATTGGAAAAAGGGTGAAGAAAGAAAATGAAAACCTAATATGCAAGAAGGATATTCTAGAAGAAGAATTGTGTGAAATCAAAAGGTATAACTCAAAGTTGGTAGAGAAGATAAGGGAACTAGGAGAAGACAAATATGATACTCTTGAAGAAGAATTTGAAAATGTAAAAAGGAGAAATAGAGAATTAGAAGAAGAGTTGAAGTTGTTTGAGTATGTCAAAAGGAGTTTTGAAGAATTGGAAGAAGGATGCAAGTTGTTTAGTTAGATTGAAAAGAGGAACATAGATTTGGAAGAAAGTTTGGAGAAGTTTAAAAAGGAAAATAGTTTACAAAGGAGTGAAATATCTGGATTGAAAGAAAAGGTTAATCAGTTAGAGCAGTCACTTGTAGCATGCAGGGAAGAGAATGAAAGTCTAAGATCTAAGCCTAAACTTTGTGATGATTCTTGTGATACTAATGGTTTGTGTGATACTACAGAAGCTTCTTTGGAAGGTGAGGTTGAAGATAACAATGTAACTAAATCTGCAATTGTTGGTGATGGTGTTGACAAAGATAGTTCTCAAAACAATGTTGATTTAAAGATCATGCAAAGAGTGGTATATGAAGGAAAAGGATTGGGGAAGTATCAACAAGGAATTACATAGCCTATTGAGCTGATAATGAGATCAAGAAATGAAGGCCTTGGATATATCAGAGGTTAAGAGAATAAGGGTGTTGTCACAAATTCAAACAAATCAACTCAAGGAAGGAAATGTATGCATTGTTCTTATTGTAATAGACATGGACATGGAAATGAAATGTGTTGGGATTTATACATTTCATTTCCTATCAACTCGTCTATTGTAAGTTGAAATAAAATGCAGAGGAGAAAGCCTATGCTAGATTGGATGCAAATGGATTATGGATGGATTGATGGATCGAAGTGGAAATATGTTACTTGTATGTTCAAAAGGTTATATAGGTTGAAGTATTCATGTGTTGGAGGAAAAGGACATGAATCAAGATGTGGAGAGGGAAGACCACATGCAGAGAAAAACAAGGATAGTAATTCATACCACAGAGGGAGAGATGACAGAAATGTTGGTGAAAAATCATATTTCACTTTTACATAAGTTAATTAGGGGGATTCTTTTTAGGATAATGTTTCCTTTCTCATACTGGAGAGATTTATGGTGAGTGACCTTAGCTTTCCTTTCCCACTTTGTCTCTATTTGGCAAGTGGTTATCTTTTAGGAAGGTTAGTTGTCTTTCTTTTTAGTGCTTGAGACATTTATGGCTGTATCATCATCTGCCATTCTTTTCTCTTTCCCACTTTAGCAAGTGGTTGCTTATTTATGTAACTCTAGTATTGTAAATGTGAAGCACACATATTTAAATGCATTTGGCTTGTGTATTATCCTCTTACAGCTCTCTCTTGTAGAAGTTTTCCTGTAGATGATCATGGCTCCTATGAGTCCTTGTGTGACTCTAACATGGTATTAGAGCTCCAGTTCTGTCAGTTTCTTCTCAAATTAGAGAGGGTTTGAGCCATCAGCATTTAATATATGCATCATGGAGAAAAAAAAACCTCACGGTTGCGCTCAGAAGGTGTCAAAACCCCTATTTTCATATAAGCCACTCTATATTTTGCTAAAAAAAAGTTTTGGGCATTTTTTGGGGTCATTGGTTTTTTATGTGCTAGAAAAATCCGTACGATCACCTCGATTTTTGTGTCAGACTTTTTGAGCTACCTTGATTTGCGTGCTAATTTTTTTGAATCTACCTCAATTTCCATGCAGCTTGATCTCTGACTGCCTCGATTTCTGTGCCACTCAATCTCTGAATATGCCTTGATTTCCGTGTCGCGTTCATGTGTAGGCCTAATAAGGTAGTTTTCTTCCAAAGGCCATAACTTGAGCATACGGACTCAAAAATTGGAAAACAAAAAAGTGTTGAAAAGATGGTTCTAAGCACTATCCAGTAATGTTGGTCTTTTTCCTAGAATTTTCTGTTTGACACCTATGTTTTATGTTTGAAGTCAAGGCATCTTTTCTAGCTTCCGAGCTCCATTCTTGCGCCCAAAATCTCTATTTTTTGAAAACGAATAGGCGTTGGAAAGGTATCAAAGAGTTCTACACATACATATATGTAACTTGTTCAAATTTATCCCCAGGTATCTTTTATTCAGTTTGTCAATTTTATGGCTTCTATTGGATATCCTAGACATGCTGCCTCCTGGAAAGGTTCTATTTGCTTTGATAGGCTTCATTTATCAGCATAAATATATTTACATGTTTTGATCTCTATCATTTTTAGGAGGTATCATGGGTTTTTCCACTCATCCTTTTGTGGTCAATCTGACTAAGGACAATTATGAGTCTTGGCAAAGAGGCATCTTGACACATCTCAAGTAGCTGCATCTTTTGCCTCATCTTTATGGGCTCATACCTGAACCAGAGACACCTATGAATAAATCTGTTTGGGGTAACAATCGAGATCATGTTGTAGGTTTAATTTATACCATTGTTGATTATGATATTGCGTGTGAGCTTCCCATCTATGAGAGCCCACGCACACTTTGGACAAAAATTTGGGAGTTGTATGGAGACCCTCATGTCTCACCATTTCTAAATGATCCTACAAAAAATTGCCTCATTCCACTTGATGATGCAAATAATATACCTTATGATGATGATACTTTAGAGGCGCTTGAGTATATGTCATGTCTTGAATGTTTAGAGATAGAGACCTCTCTTGCTCCCTCTTCTCCTCTTATTGAGATCACATCTTCTTCATCATCTGTTGCTACTTCAGAATTCAGTGTTGCATCATCATTGGCTTCTAGTAATTTTGTGCAGTGGGTCATTATCAGTCTTTCAGATCCACCTCATTGGGACTTTTATCTTGTAGACATATCATCCTTGTTTGTGGAGTCTCACATTGCTGATTGGAGGACACATTTGAGGGTTTATCTCTCTTGTTTGATGCTATCTCAGTTGGCTTTGCATCACCACCTTCATCTTTTGTGTTTTCAGATGCAGTTCAGATCATATCCTCTCTTGGTTCTTCTCTAATTGGGCAGACAGTTTCTATTTTGGAGAAGACATATTTTCCCAGTATGAGGTCACTTGAGTTGCATTCAGAGGCACACATTTCGATATGGGTTCCCTATTCATCCAAGATGTGGGAATGGCTTCTACATTCACCAGTGGATTTGTTTCTTCCGAAAGGGAGAAATGTTGTTTGCAGGTTGTGGATTGGATTCTGTCTTCAAGATCTCTTCATTGGTTCTAGAGCTTCTTCTTGGAGGGGATTCATATTCTCTATTTGCTCTCCCTTATGGGAGGGCAGTCATGATTGTACTCTTGTGATGGATTCATTCCATGGGGGGTCTTAGTGTCCTTCTTCCATCACATGTTCTTGTACTTTCCTTCTTGTTTTTTCTCTCTTTTGGAGAGGAGTTTTCTCCCATGTGGTTTTCTCCTTTTCTCCACCTTATGAGAGGTTCTTGTTGTTCATGGGTACCTAACATGACTTTGTTGCCAGGACCCATCTTTCTTTCTTTCTTTTTAGCTTGTGTAATCTCCCTAACTTGCACTTATGGGGGGTGTTGGTGAAAAATCATATTTCACTTTTGCATAAGTTAATTAGGGAGATTCTTTTTAGGATAATGTTTCCTTTCTCATACTGGAGAGATTTATGGTGAGTGACCTAAGTTTTCCTTTCCCACTTCGTCCCTATTTGGCAAGTGGTTATCTTTTAGGAAGGTTAGTTGTCTTTCTTTTTAGTGCTTGAGACATTTATGGCATGTATCATCATTTGCCATTTTTGTCTCTCTCCCACTTTAGCAAGTGGTTGCTTATTTATGTAACTCAAGTATTGTAAATGTGAAGCACACATATTTGAATGCATTTGGCTTGTGCATTATCCTCTTATAGCTCTCTCTTGTAGAAGTTTTCCTACAGATGATCATGGCTCCTGTGAGTCCTTGTGTGACTCTAACAAGAATTTTCTACCACAACAACAAAGGAAGCCATAATTATTACCGTAATGAAGGATACTAGAGGGATGAAAAGGGATTTGATAGGAGATCATTCAGCAGAACTTATTTTCAAGTATGGAGGCAAAAAACATCGAGCATTAAATGTCACC
Organism: Cunninghamia lanceolata; assembly: GCA_027924645.1. Lineage (NCBI taxonomy): Eukaryota > Viridiplantae > Streptophyta > Pinopsida > Cupressales > Cupressaceae > Cunninghamia > Cunninghamia lanceolata. The sequence continues at coordinate 645,244 of BSBN01000397.1, forward strand.
AAAAGGCTATTGCTGGAGGAGCAATAAATAATGCAAAGATAACTTATGTGGAGGAAGAAGAACCTATTGAATCACTAAGTTCAGTAGAGAAACTAGAAGAGGGTGAGACATTGATCTTAAGGAGATTTTTGTTGTAGACTAAACAAATGAGGAACCGGAGCAAGAGAAAGTTTGTGTAAATATGTGCAGAACATAACAAAAAAGGAAAGTTCATATTGCAGAGAAAGAAGGGATGACAAGGAATTCTACCTGAAGAGGAAGTAAATTACATTGGAGTAAAAGAAATATGGATAAAGAAATAGAGGGAAGCATAGGGAAAGTACATGCAGAGAAGAAACTAGAAGATTTTGATGTCTGCAGAAGGAGTTACAGCTAGAATAAGAGGTTAGAAGGAACCGCATAGGGAATTCAAGAATGTATTGACTAGATAAAGGAAGTAACATGATTGTTTCAGAGTATTAGGGGACACTAAGGCTATTTGACTCTTAGTTGATTGAAGCTGGTATTGATCCTGAGGTAGCCTACAGATGTTGTCAATAGAACGCTGAAATCTGAGGCAATTGGAACTTATAGCTATATCATTGAATCACAGTAAAATGAATAATTTGAGGGAGATTGTGAAGGAGACTTGATCAGACCACCGACCATTGAGGTAGTGCAATGATTTGTAAGAAGAGTGCTGAATTTAGATCACTGGAAGTGAGAAGGAACTTGAGGTAGTTTGCAAAGGACTTGTACAAGCTACTGACCATGAAGCAGTGCAGTGATTTGTGAACAGATTGCCAAACCTATATGAGGATTGAGGAAACTCATGAAGATGACTTAAACAAATCACCGATCAGAGGCAGCCTGCAAGTTTTGTCAACAGAGTGCCGACTATGAGGTAGTTGCAATCTTGTAGATAGATCACCAAACTGAGGCAATTGCAAGGAATTGGGAGAAGATTGTAGAATTTAAAAACTTGATGAGGCTGATACAAGAGCATCACCTTCTCAATTAGCCTTGAGAGTCTGATGCAAGAGCATCCGCAAGTCATTTAGTAAATTGAGATAGTTAATGTTGAGTTGCAGAGTGCCAGAAACTGACAATGGGGACTACCCTATTTTACCACATCTTCATATCAGATCTCACAGAGGAGGAATTATCTTCTATGCCATGTCAATTACATCATATTCAGATTTTAGGAGATTTGGATTTGTCTATAGAAAATTATTGCTACCAGAGAATCATCAGGTTTCACAGAGCAGAGCATTCGGGCAGTCAGTTGTGAGGAGAAGGTTTGCAGAGCACTTCCATAACTTGCAGAGCCTAATGGAATATCACACAAGGTAATATGGGACCAGATAGACCTTCGTTGAGAACCGCATTAAGTTTCATTCATTTGCAAAGCATTACCAAGAGTTGTAGGTCGACCTACTTGTTTCCTACACGTTTCATATGGATTTGAGTTATGTGCCATCTTGTAAGCCGACATGGGTAATTTGGGAGACTTGAGAATGATATATAAGCATGAATTGAGATGGTTTCAAGGTGGAGAGAAGAACAAGATGTGAAAGGATGAATAGTCTAGAAGAGGTGGAAGTGTTGTGATCCTGGAAGACAGCAAAGCAGAAGCAAAAGATAGAGCGGAGAGTAGAAGAAGATACAGAGCAATGAATAGAGAAGGAGAAGAAGAAAGAAGACATGGAAGAATGATGTTGTGTCCTATGAATCTTTTGTAAGCCTGGGTTGCAGCCTAGCACATGAAAATCCCTAGAGGCGTATGTAATGAGGTTTGAAATTATAATATAATGAGAAGTGATCTTTTGGAGGCTAGGTTTTTCCCTTTGAGGGTTTTTCCAGGATAAATATTGTGTCATGTCTCTTATCATTCTGCTGTTAGCTGTTTGTTTCTATTGCATCTTTGTTATGATTGTGATGTTGGTTGTTTAAGGCTGCAAGGTTGGACAGTCCTTTATTGGACCCTCCTACTTTGACTGCATCATTTCATCATACACTATTGGAATCTATGACTAGAATAATTCCCTTGAGATGAGTGATGTTATTTGGGTGGGAAAATTGCATTTGAGAAGTTACAGGGGTTGAATTAGGTCATTAATGGAAACTTAAGAAGTTGTTGGAGTGTTCTGGAGTGTAAGAGGGGAGTTTGGAAAAATTGCAAGAATTTGACATGGAACTAAATATGGGTTTGAGTGGAGGTTAGAACTAGATGAAAGTGGAAAATATGTAGAACTAGAGATGGGAATCAAAGGTGGAAATTTGTGGACATATGGAAGTCTATTGGGTTTTTGTGATGGAAGAAAATGAGTGAGGAGAGGATGTGAGAAATATGTGGGAAAAGGAGACAAGACTGGATGTGCATATGGATATAAAGGTCAAGGGGAACTCCACACATTAGAAGGAAATGAGAGATTACGTTAGCTAGAAAATCATTAAAGTTTATCATGGAACCAAAGGAAAAGATGGGAGAAATGTGGGGAAAAGTTGTGGAATAGGATGCTAGGATGGAATATGAGGCAAAAGGAAGAAATCCTAAAGTCTGAAAAAGTTTCACAAATGGAGGAAAATGAAAGATACAAAGCTACTAGAAAAAAATGTGGGACTAGATGTAGGAAGTGGAGGTGCCAAATAAATGAAATCTGAAAGTGAGGTAATATCCTGTAAAGGGGTCATGAAGAATGTGGGAAGGGAAGAGAAAATTGGACATGGACATATCTGGTATGGGAGGGAAATTCCACAAATAGGATGAAAGGTAAAATAAAGAATTTTTAGAAAATGAATGGAGGTTAGAAGGAATGTGGAGAAATAAGGCAGAACAAGATGTTAGAGCTTGAAAACAAATGTATGGTAGTCCATCAAATTTTTGCAAACTAGAAGAAATGAGTAGAAAGAAAAGGCTAAGGGGCTTGATAGAGTTCTATGGAATTTCTATGTGGGAAAGGAGGTGGATATTGAATGGGAGATGAAGGGATCATGTTTGGTAATATGTCAGGATTCTGCAAAATGGGAAAATGAAGGAAATGAAATAAGTGAAGGATTCAATGAAGTTTTGTGGAAATTTTATGTAGGAAAGGAGGTTAGGACAAGATATGAATGGGTAGAATACATTTGGTAGTCCACTAAAACTTCGTAACTTTGCCAAAACCTTAGAAAATGACTTGAAACATTCCAAACATAGAATTTTTTGGATTTTTTTGGACACTTCAACATATGATAGGAACATGGGAAAGGCAATGGACAACTCCAAGACTAAAATTGACCTTGAAGGGAAAACCCATTGAAAGATTTCTCAGATCAATTATATATGATGGGCATAAAAGGGTCAATGCAACAAAGGGGCAATAGACTTAGGATTTTTTTTTTGCATTTTCAGGTTGGGTCCCAATAGAATTAACATTTGTGGACCATATTGATAAAGTACTTAACAATTTACAAAAAACATAAGTTGTATGCAAACATGGAGAAGTGTTCAATTACTAAGAAGGAGGCATTGTATTTAGGACACATTATAGATGCATAGAAACTGCATATGGACCCAACCAAGATTCAATTCATCTAGGTCAAATGATGAGTGCGCCACAACCAAAGAATCTCACATGGATCTATAGATTCTTAGGATTGACAAATTTATATTGGAGGTTTCTACATGGATTTTTGCATGCAACTTAAAATTGCTAAACTAGGTTACCAAAAACTGCACCAAAGCAAGGTTCGTCTAGATAACTACATAATAGAAAGAATTAAAATAAATGTAGACTTTATTTTGCATTAGTACTTGCATTATCAGATCTTTAGCAACCATTTATGATTGATACTAATGAATTACAATATGCACTTAGATTTGTCCCAACTCAACATGATCATTTGGTTGAATACCATAGTGATATATTCATTGCACTAGTTATAAAATACCCAACATATGATCATGACCTTTATGTGATTGTGTAGGAATGTAAGCATTGGAAGCATTATAATTTGGACAAGGAGATAGTTATCTGCATATATCACAAGCTACTTCAATTCTTACAAATAAAACATAATTTACAACAAGAGTAGCATAAAAAATGTCTTCTTATCTTCAACAGTTCCACCTAAACATCAAGTGTAAGAAGGGAAGTGCTAATCTAATTGTAGATTATCTAAGTCATTTACCATTTCAATCTATCCTTTTTATTCTCTACACTTTTGAACATAAAGTCAATGCATGATTATAATTTTATCTTTCTAACTAGGATTTTTTTGAGATATATCAAAATTTGCTTTGTTGTAATCCAATTCAAGATTTCTACTTATAGGATGGACTTCCCTACCACATTGGGCACTTGTGCATTCTACATGAGGTAGAGAGATAGAAATTGCTTTGGGAGGCTCATTTTAGCAAGGTTGTAGGATATTTAGAGTGGAAATTGTTGGCAAGAGACACTGTGTGGCTTCATAAGTGTTGTCATTGATGGCAACAAAGTCTATCCCACACATCCGTAGTACATAGTATGCCTATACCGGAAGTCAAATTGAAGAATGTTTTGGTCCGGTGAACAAGAACATAGTATGTAACAAGGTCCAACAATCAGGTCCGGATCTCTCAGATGGTGTAACTTAGTAAGTTGCGGACTTGGGAATGTCAAGAGGGGTACCATGACTACTGTACTCTAGAGATTTAGCCTCCGGTGATAAATCAAGGAAAAGATATGAGCATCTAAGTGTTGGGTTCCAGTCAGGCAGAGTAGACAAAGGAAGAACTGACCGGCAGAATATCAGACTTCAATCCGGATGAGCAAAAGGTGTTGATAAAGCAATATGTGGGATTATACATTGTTGGCCGACATGATTAATGACTTCTATGCCTATGTTTTTGATATGCATCACAAATCAAGCATGGATTCAACCGACAAATCAATAACTTTCAATATCTTGAGTGTTCTTGTTGCCGACTAGAAAATTGATGAAATCCTTGATGCAGATATATATACCAGATGGATTCCAGTATGTAGAGAGGTGTGGTAAATAAGTAATGAAATAAAAGTGTGAAGAAAAGTAGGGATAAGTGTGAGAGCTGCAATTCAAGTCCGGTATGTGACAGAGAAACAAAATTAAAATAGAGGAAGAATGAAGTGCATCAAATCAGTGTATTATGCCTAATCAGAACTGAACTCTTGCATTTGAAGATGCTTCTCATCAGTTCAAACACTTGATTACCTTCTGTAAATTTTGTAGACAGTGAGTCTCTTGTAGGCAGTGTGGCTCTTGTGAGCAGTGTGCTCGGGCAGTAAGCCCTAATTGGCATGTGCCATTTTGTACTCCTTTATTCTTTTAATAGAGAATACAATCTTGGGTTAGTCACCCCATGGTTTTTCCCTTAACAAGGTTTCGACGTAAAAATCCTTGTGTTATGTGTGTTGATTTTATTTCTGTTCTTATGATTACATATGCTTTCATGTTTTGATGCAACACTGATTATTAAGATACAAAAAGAAAATAAAGTTAAGGAAATTTTGAGATAATTGATTCACCCCCCCTCTCAGTTATCTACCTTGTTTCCAACAATTGGTATCAGAGCTAGGTTCCTCTAAAGAAAGCCTAACAGCTTGAGGAAGATTTGGGAATCTCAATGGATGTATATGGTATGAAAGAAAAACTTCAGTCTACCCTAGATGATCTTGAACAATCCCACTCTGAAGTCAATAATTTGAGAGAAAGACTCAAACAAGCTGATGATTTCATAAATGAGCTAAAAGAAAAACTTAGTATCTCTGTGAAAAAGAAAAAGGAACTACTTCAAAAATTAGCCAATCAGAGTGAAGTCAATGATACTAATGAAGATCTGGATGAGAAAAATAAGCTATGTGAGAAGCTATCAAAAGAAGTCATTATGGTGAGACATGAAATGGAATTAGGGGTTATGAGATTCACCCAAGAAATTGAAGAAAAAAAGAAAGATTGAAGATAATCTAAAACAATCCCTCAAGAGAAAATAGAGGACTGCCACAAAATGGACAGAATAATCAGGCATCTTGAATCTGATCTTGAAGAAGCTAGAGACAATGAAGAACAACTTGAGAATCAGTTAGACACTTTAAACAAGATCTTCAAGCATCAAATGAATACAAAGAGAAATTCAAGATAAGCTCAGCCCAACTTGAAGTTCTTCTTGATAGCCAAAAGAGGGTAGACAATAAGTGTGGCTTGGGATATGAGAAAGGTGAAAGCTTTGGATCTGGTCAAAAGAACTTTGGATCAGGAAATCAAAGAAACAGGCTTAGAAGACCTCTAGTAAGGCAACCAAATGCTCAAAGATATCCATCCTTCAATGGATACTGCTTCAATTGTAACAATTTTGGTCATAAAGCAACTCAGTACAGGAGGAGAATGAATCAGAATAATCCATCCTTCTCTGGACAATGTTTCAACTGCAAAAGGCATGGTCACAAATCTCATGAATGCAGAAATATGCAAATAAACAATTCATTCAATGGCAGATGCTTTGCATGCAATAGAATGGGACATATGGCTAATCAATGCAGATCAAAAGGATATCAATCAAATAAGCAAAGAAATGTTGTCTGTTACAATTGCAATAGATCTGGTCATATTGCCAAATTTTGCAGAAGTAGAAATCAGGATAGAAAAGGTCCAGTGCAACATAATCAGAAACAAGATAAGGGCAAAGGTAAAGTGAATGTGGATGAAGTTCAAAAGGAGATGAACAAGATTTGGGTAAAGAAGAGTACAAAAAATATTGGGGATGGATCCGCACCGGAATCCAGTGCTGATATTCCTTCTAGAAACTAAAAAGGTGAGCTTTGGCTCAGGGGGAGTCACAAAGAAAAACAAACTCCCCCAGCTAGTCAACTCATGCCTAAATTCGGCACATGGAATGCTGCGGATTAAAGGGTTCTCAGAAAAACATCTAAATAACCTTCAGTAAAGATATGAAAGATTCGCATGGAGTTTTGCAAGATTTTAACCTCTCAAGTTAATTCGATTCCGACAGCTATTTAGTAAAACAAGATTTTCATAGACAAATCCGGTATGATTTAGAATTGAAATACTTTGATCTGGGGACCCATGACACGATTGAAGTAAAGAAGATACATTTTCAATCCTCATTGACAATGATTCTAAGTTCAGCGCAGTGATTCAAGAAGATCTCTCTCAAAATAGGGCAACCAAATAACTTAAGTTGTGCATTTATTACAAAAGGAAATTAGGGTTTGCACAAGGATAAAAGGGTTCTTTCACTCATTATTTGCACATTTACATTCGCGAAGAAGAAAAGAAGAGCTCTGTAACAAGTTTCTATAATTCACTCAAGATCAACTGGAAAATTGAATTCAACCAGTGATTTGTTCTGGCTCCTATTTCGAACCCTAAAACATGAAAAGGTACTTCTAATCTAAAAATCTCTGTTTGAATCTCTTGCAAAAATGGCTACTCTAATGGTTGTCAAGATCACTGATAGGCCGTGTCCTAAATTCAAGACACACCCTTATAAATCTCTAGAAGTTGATCCTTTAGGCGCATTTTCTAGCATTCCGCATGGGGTATTGCATGTAGAAGATGTTAGGGTCTATCCATGCCAACATTGAGGAATTTGGAGACTCAAAATTGATGGGCATCTATCACAAACAACTAATAGATGATAGTTTTGAACTCAAACCTAAATTCAAGGCCCTCTGAGATAAACACTTCAGACATTGCATATACTTTCCATGTTTTGCAGAAGATGATTGCGTCCAGTATGTCCTAAGCAGGATGCATGATAATTTCATGTGGCTAATGAGGCCCTTTAAGATAACTAAAGATGCCATTAGGGCAGTGACTGGACAACATTCATCTGGTGGGTTACCTGCACTTAAATATATGAAGAACCAAATAGTAACTGAAGCCACCAGATCTAAATTTGACAAAAGAGCAATGACCATTGATGACATCACTGATATGGATGTCAAGTTTGCCTCAATGATAATTGGTTACAAAATCTATCATTTGAGCAGAGAGAATTCTGTGTCTGGGACATCAATCTATGCAACATATCAGATGTTGAGGGAAGATGCAGATTATGACCTGTGTGAACTTCTCCTAAATCAACTGTTAGAAAACCTACAGAAGATGAAAAAGGATAAGAAGAATTCCTTTAAACATGGTTGTCTAATACTGTGTCTATTCTTCTATTATATGAATGAGCTACCTGGATCAAGTGGTTGGGTTTGGCAAAATGATAAACTGGTTGCAATCCATATTAGAGATTATATGTATGGACTTGGTGATGCTAAAGCTCAAAACACAGCCCTCTGGGGTTACTTTATGAACTTCCAAAACATGATGCAAGCCAAAGAGAGAATACCCCAATCCATAGTTGAGAAATACAAGGACACAGTGTGCTTCATGGTTGACACTGATCAATGCCTAATGGAGGCACTTGAGCCTAGAACTGTGTGGATAATGCCTATGGGATACGAGGTTGATGAAAAAATCCTAGAGCTACATATTCAACACCTGTTGAGCCAGCCTAAGGACCCTGAAGCAGAAAGGTTTGGCACCTATCAAGAGCTAAGTGTAAAAATACATGTTGAGTTAAGACAACCAGAAATAAAGAGGAAAGTAAGAAGGGAAGTTGAAGAAATTGCCAAAAGATTTGGCCTATCAAAGGAGGCTGTGGATGCAAATAGAGAGAAGATGGAGAAGGCTAAGAAAGAGAAACAAGAAGCAAAGAAAGGAGACACTTTGGTACAAGCCTCCTCTTGGACTAGATCTTCCAAGAGCTCTGCATCTGCCACTCCTAAAAGCTCAAAGGCTACCAAACTGGAAGTCAAGACATCTGGATAAAGGGAAAAGAGGATGAAGACCAAAGCCACAAGGTCATACACAAGCCTTAAGGATGATGAAGAAATAGAATCTGATGAGGAAATCAAGAAAATGAAGAAGAAGAAAACATTTGGGGAATTCTCTGCTAGTAAAAATAAGGAAGAAAAGGCAGAATAATTTGTTGAAAAGCCCACTCTTTCCATTGATGACATCATCAAGGTAGTTACTGTGGATGGAAACCTGCAGCCAATAACATAGTTCTATGATGAATACAGTGATACTGACAAGAGGATTTTGGAAGAAGCTACAGTCAGGTACCTAAACATTTACAATAAAAGTTTCATTGAAATTATATCATTAATTCCTAAGAGTCTAGAAAAGGTACTTGAACTGAGAAAAGATAATGCAAAAGCAAATGACCTAGAGATTTGGGAACAAATAATGATTCAACTTTATCCTTCTATCACTCCAAAATAAATGGACATAATTTTTAAGGATTATAAGGATGAGTTTCGAAGTAAAGCAAGAATAAATAAACTTATGCTTGGAGAAATTGACCAAGTAGCAAGAGAAACAAAAGATATCCTTCGGAATGCTTTTAAAAGATTCAATCTTCCTATTATAGAGGAAACAATAGAAGAACCTTCTACCATGGATGTTGAAGGATTAAATGTAACCAATGAAGAATCTTTTGATGTAAGAGGATCAAAACAGATAGATGAAGAGAAGTCTAAGGACTTGGATTCCTCTGTTCCGGAAGAGGAAGTTCATGAAGCAATAAACACCGGTGACATCTCTCCTTTGGATCCCACTGTAGACATTCCAGATTCTGAAGCTGAAGAAGGAAGAAAAGATGAGAAAGTGAGTCAAGAAGAGGAGGTTAAGGGAAAAGAAGAACAAGCAGAAAAGACTAATGATGACTATTCCGATAACCCAAAAGAAAAGAAGACTCAATCACTGGCAAGAGACACTACATAGGCAGCGAAGAACTTTCTAAATAGAGAAATGATGGAGATAGATGAACCTGAGCTATTTCAAGGGCCACTAAATTTTGACTCTCTCTCCCCGGTTCAGATAATGAAAATAACATCTTTTGCTCAAGCCAAAGCAAAAGAAAAACTCCTAAAATCTCACATGGAAGACTGTGAACTATTGGAGATTGCATCCAGGATGTTGGAGAAGGTCATGCCATCCTTCCAAAAGGATCCTTCAACCTCACTTTGAATCTTTTAGCAGAAATCAGCAGAAGCAAAGGTCTGGAAGGAGTTTTTAGGAAAAAGATTCACTGAAGTGCAAGGAATGATTGCTAATGATAGGAGGACCCTAGGCATTGGAATAAAGAGCCTTGAAAATGCTCTTAAAGATGGTGGGGACATATACAAATTTTGTCTATCTTGGCCCAAAGTGACAGAGGACATTGAAAAGAAAGTGAAAGAAGAAGAAGGTAAACTGTCAAGTTTATCTCAAAATTTTGACCCCCTTACTACCTCTTTAATGAATCAAGAATGCCAAGCTATTGTCATCATAAATAAAATAAGAGTCTGGACAAAGAAAAGAAGAACATAATAAACAGAATGGGTGAACTCAAAGGGATAATTATCCCTAAGTTAGAGGCAATGCATGAGGCCTTGACAGATGCTCAGACCACAGCCTAGATCAGTGATCTGGAAGATTTAAGAAGGGCAGAAGCATATGCATTTTTGTTGAGTGGTCACATCTGCATTCTGGATAGGATGAAGCAGAGCTCGACCATAGAGTTTGTACAGTTGAAGGCCACTTTTGCGGATATACTTATGTATATGTAAGTATAACATATATATATATATACTTATGCGGCCATGTATAGGATAATTTTTGCAAAATTTTTGTATGCGGATTCTGCCCTTTGCCATTGATGTCAAAGGGGGAGTGAGGAGTAGTAAAAAATGTGGAATCCAGCTAAGGGGGAGCTCTGGTAAAACAGTGCAAAAGACAGAGCATCAGCCAAGGGGTCGTTACTGCAACACTTAGCCATTTTTCACTAAGTGTTGCCATCAATGTCAAAGGGGGAGATTGTTGGCAAGAGACACTATGTGGCTTCATAAGTGTTGTAATTGATGGCAACAAAGTCTATCCCACACATCCATTGTACATAGTATGCCTATACCGGAAGTCAGATTGAAGAATGTTTTGGTCCGGTGAACAAGAATAGAGTATGTAACAAGGTCCGACAATCAGGTCCGGATCTCTCAGATGGTGTAACTCAGTAAGGAAAGTCAAGAGGGGTACCATGACTACTGTACTTCAGAGATTTAGCCTCCGGTGATAAATCAAGGAAAAGATATGAGCATCTGAGTGTTGGGTTCCAGTCAGGCATAGTAGATAGAGGAAGAACTGACCGACAGAATATTAGACTTCAATCTGGATAAGCAAAAGATGTTGATCAAGCAATATGTGGGATTATACATTGTTGGCTGACATGATTAATGACTTCTATGCTTATGTTTTAGATACGCATCACAAATCAAGCATGGATTCAACCGACAGATCAGTAACTTGCAATATCTTGAGTGTTCTTGTTGTCGACTAGAAAATTGATGAAATCCTTGATGCAGATATATATACCAGATGGATTCCAGTATGTAGAGAGGTGTGGTAAATAAGTAATGAAATAAAACTGTGAAGAAAAGCAGGGATAAGTGTGAGAGCTACAATTCAAGTCCGGTATGTGATAGAGCAACAACATTGAAATAGAGGAAGAATGAAGTGCATCAGATTAGTATATTATGCCTAACTAGAACTGAACTCTTGCATTTGTATATGCTTCTCATCAGTTCAAACACCTGACTACCTTCTATAAATTCTATAGACAGTAAGTCTCTTGTAGGCAGTGTGCCTCTTGTAACCAGTGTGCTCGCACAGTAAGCCCTAATTGGCAAGTGCCATTTTGTACTCCTTTATTCTTTTAACAGAGAATACAATCTTTGGTTAGTCACCCCGTGGTTTTTCCCTTAACAGGGTTTCCACGTAAAAATCCTTGTGTTATGTGTGTTGATTTTATTTCTATTCTTATTATTACATATGCTTTCATGTTTTGATGCAACACTAATTATTAAGATACAAAAAGAAAAGAAAGTTAAGGAAATTTTGAGATAATTGATTCACCCCCCTTCTCAGTTATCTACCTTGTTTCCAATAGAAATGACCCTTGTAGTGTTGTATAAGCACTTATTTTGGCCACACCTTAGGTGAGACATTAGAAAATACATCAAGTCATGTATTTCATGTGTAATTACCAAGTTAGTCAACAAAAAATAGGGTTTGTAATCACTTTTATTAGTTCCAAAGAGATTGTGGAAATCTATTTTTGTGGACTTTAGTGATGCTGAGAAATATAGTCCTTATTACAAACATGGGAAATGGTCCTTAAGACCTTATTACAACAGCATGAACAAACATTAACAATGCAAGATAAATGGAGATCTTCTTAGTTCTCCTGCACCATACTCCCGGGGTGGGAAAAAACTCAAGTCTCTTGAGGAAGTAGATCAAGAAATGTGGTCCCGTGCTTCAAGATGTCTTCTTCACTCATCCAAGTGGCATCTTCAGCAGGTAGACCCCTCCATTTGACAAGGTACTCCTTGTAAGTCCTTCTTCTAGTCTTCTTCAAGACTTTGGTGTCCAAGATGCATTCCAATTGCAAGGGTTGATTGGGTGGAAGACCCTTAACCCATTCCTCATCTCCTGTTGCTATCACATCTGCCTCTGAATCTGCAGCATTACCACCTCTGAAAGGAAACAAATTTGAGACATTAAAGATAGGAGATATGGCCAAGCCTTGAGGAAGCTCAATCTCATAGGCATTAGGCCCAAATTTGTGCACAATCCGGCAGGGTCCTATCTTCTTCATGAGGAGTTTGATTAGCTACCCCTTTGGAAGTCTTTCCTTCTTCAAATGTGCCATGACCAAATCCCCAACCTTGTATTGCACATCTCTCCTTCTCTCATTGGCTTTCTCCTTGTACTTCTCATTGTTTCTTTGAAGAGTTTCTCTTACATTATCATGGATGTCCTTCATGGCCAATGCAAAGTCTTCACCTTGAGCACTCTTCCTCTCCAATCCATGTAGATCTCTCAATTCAAGAATACCTCTTGGGTGAACACCATAGACAATCTCAAATGGAATCCTTCCTGTGCTTCTATTGGTGGAGTCATTATAAGCAAATTTAGCTTGAGGGATGATCATATCCCATGCCTCTCCATGCTACTTTGTAAGACATCTAAGGAGATTGCCCAAGGACCTATTCACTACCTCAGTTTGGCCATTAGTTTGAGGGTGATAGGCTGAAGTTAATGACAACTGAGTGCCCAACTTCTTCCACAAAGTACACCAAAAGTGGCCTACAAACTTTGGATCCTTGTTAGTCACAATGTTAAGAGGCAAACCATGGATTCTAACAATTTCTTTGAAATACAAACCAACAATGTGTGAAGCATCATTAGTGCATTTACATGGCAAGGAATGAGCCATCTTACTGAATCTATCCACCACAACAAATATGCTATCAAAACCTCTTTGAGTCCTAGGAAGACCCAAGACAAAATCCATGCTAATACTTTCCCATGGCCTATTAGGAATAGGAAGTGGCTGATATAGACCAGCATTAGATGATGTTCCCTTTGCTCTTTGACAAATACTACAACATTCAACAAATTCTCTGATATCTGATTGCATTTTAGGCCAAAAATAAAACCTTTTCACCTGATCCAATGTTTTGTCCAGCCCAAAGTGACCTCCTAGTCCACCACAATGTTTTTCCTTTATGATGTTCTCCCTCATGGAACACCTAGGAACACATAATTGACTGCCTTTGAACAACAACCCCTGCTGCAACAAAAACTCAGAAAAATTAGAATGATAAGAGTCTGAAAACTGTGAACAAACTTCATAGACCTCCTTGAAATCCTCATCATCCTGGTACATATGTTTGAGAGCATCAATCCCCACACTTTGCAACTGAATTTCTTACACCATACACACCCTTCTACTCAATGCATCTACCACTTTATTGGCCTGCCCCTTCTTGTGTTTGATGGAAAAGGTATATGCTTGGAGTTGTTCAACCCATTTCATATGCCTATGATTGAGTTTCTCCTATGAATTCAGAAATCTAAGAGCATGTTTGTCAGTATAAACAATAAACTCCTTAGGCAAAAGATAGTGCCTCCACTTTTTCAAAGCTTGCACCATTGCGTACAACTCCAAGTCATAAGTATAATACTTTCTCTTAGCATCATTCAATTTTTCACTAAAGAAGGCAATTGGTCTGCCCTAATGACTCAAGACATCCCTATAGCAAGGTTACTAGCATCACACTCCACCACAAACAACTTATTAAAATCAGGCAAGACAAGAATGGGCTGTTGTGCTACATTTGTTTCAGAATTTCAAAAGAATCATTGGATGCCTTTGTTCAAGAAAATTTACATTTCTGCCCCCCTTTAATGGTATCCAAAATAGGTGCACAAATATGACTAAAACCCCTTATAAACTTCCTATAAAATGTTGCCAAACCATGGAAACTTTTTACATCACCTACTGTTTTAGGAGTTGGCAATGACAAAATGGCCTCTACCTTTGTTGGATCCATCTTCAAACTACCTTGGGAGATGACAAAACCAAGATAGGTGAGTTCTTCCTTCATGAAGACACTCTTCTCCATGTTGATCATCAATTGTTCATCATGCAACTTCTTCAAAACCTGATCCAAGTGCTACAAATGTTCTTCCTTGGTCTTGCTGAAAACAAGAATGTCATCAAAGTATACCACAACAAATTTGCCAATAAAATCTTGCAACACTTCATTCATGAGACGCATAAAAGTACTTGGGGCATTGGATAGGCCAAATGGCATCACCAACCACTCATAAAGACCCTCATTTGTTTTGAATGCTGTCTTCCATTCATCTCCTTGCTTTATCCTAATTTGATGATACCCACTCTTAAGATCAATCTTGGAAAAGTATCTAGCCCCTCCCAAACAGTCCATCAGGTCCTCAATCCTTGGCATAGGGAACCTATATCTTATAGTAATCTTGTTAATAGCCCTAGAATTCGTACACAACCTCCATTTACCATCCTTTTTAAGGGCTAGGACTGTTGGGACAGCACATGGGCTAGGACTCTTTCTCACTAATCCCTTATCCAATAATTCTTGCACTTGCTTGGCAATCTCTTCATTTTGAGAAGGTGTCATCTTATAGGCTGCTTTATTTGGCAAAGTAGACCCTGGTATGAAGTCAATTTGATGGCTTATGTCTCTAATAGGTGGCAATTCATTAGGCATCTCCTCTACCATGATACCCTTATACTTCTCTAACAATTGCTGCACCTCCTTGGGAACTTCTTCCTTTGTAGGACTATGCAAATTAGGACTATTTTTAGGCTTCAAAATCAAAGCATACCCTTAGGTTCCTTACTCCTTAAGGGTGTAAAGAAACTCTTTACCACTCACAATCATGACACTTGACCCAACACTCTTCTCTACATTCTCATCCGACAATGGATCCATTCTATACTTCTTACCATTCTTGGTTATGATGAAGGAGTTAGTTTTACCATCATGTTGGGATTGAACATCATATTGCCATGGATGTCCTAACAGAAAATGACAAGCATCCATGGGGATTATATCACACAAAATCTTGTCCTTATATTCCCCTATCTCAAACTCTACCCAAGTTTGTTCATCAACTAAGACTTGCTACCCCTTATTCAACCATGACACCTTATAAGGACTAACATGAGGAAGTGTTTTCAATTTCAATTTGTCTACCATCTCAATGGAAACTAAATTTTTAGTTGAACCTGAATCAACAATTACCTTGCAAATATTACCATAGGCATTGCATGTTATCCTTAACAATGTCTTCTTCTGAGGGGGTTCTTGTATTTGAGGCACCTTCAACATGGTTCTCCTCATCATCAAACTTTCTCCTTCATGGACTGAGGCTGCACTTTCAATTGGAGAGTTAACACTTTGGCAATCTTCCTCTTGGATCAACTGGTTCCTTCTCTATCCTCCATGAGAGATTGAGGCTTGTTTTTCAGGAGATTTGAAGGCTAGATGTCCCACTTGGTTGCAATTGTAACACTTCCCTGTGGAGACATTAGGACCTCTTCCTGGTCCACCAAATCTACCCCTTCCATTGGGTCTCCTTCCTCTAAAGCCTCCTCTAGAACTTGATTCTCCACTTTGTTCTTGAGAACTAGATTCCCCTTGACTTCTTTGAAACTGATTTCTACCTCCAAAACTGCCCCTACCTCTAAAATTTCTGTGACCTCTTCCTCTATTTTGATGCTCACCTTTCCTCTTTAACTTCTCTTTAGCCCTCAATGCCATTTGAAAGCATTTGTCCATGGTTTCAGGGGTTAGTATACTGATTTCATCTTGTATACTAAACTTCAAACCATTTAGATACCTTGCCACTTTACCTTTTTCATCCTCCATATGTCCACAACGAAGAGAGAACTTGTGAAACTCCTCAGTGTAGGTGGCCACATCCAAATCTCTTTGTTTGAGATTTTGCATCTTCTTGTTGATTTGTACCTCATAGTTTAATGGAAGGAATTGGGACTTGATCCTCTCCAACATTCTACTCCATGAAGAGATCATACTCTTCCCACTCTTCACCCTCTCACCTTGGGTGCAATTCCACCATGTGAGGGTAGCACCTTTGAGTTTAGTTTTTGTAAACTTCACCCTCTTGTTCTCAGGAACTTCTTTGTATTCAAAGTAGTTATTTAGGGCCTTAATCCACTCCATAACTTCATCAGCATTCATCTTGCCACTAAACATTGGAATCTCCATCCGAGCCTCTGAAGAATCTTTGCCAATTGCCTTGATGGCTTCAAGGAAATGTTTCTGATCTGTAGATACCTCTGTCTCTTCTTGATCTTCTTCTTCCTCCTCTTTTTCTTCATCTTCCCAATCCTCAGTGCCTTCAACTCAACTTGGAGTGCTTCTTTGACTCCACTCTTAATCTTTTCTTCCATCTCCTTGAACTTCTTAACCACCTCAGTGGTCATCCCTTTTGGAGGCATGTTGCTAGCCTCTCCTTCACTCTCCTCTGTTGACATATACCAGGTCTTACACACAACCAAAAATAGAACCTTTTATGGTTCTGATACCACTATGATGCAGAGGACTTAGGGTAGATTGAGGATTCCACCGTTTGACAAGACTTTCTTCTTGATATTCAAGAACCTTATTTATGGATCAACATGCAAAAGTGGGAACAACAGTTATTTTCTTTGAAACCAACATGTAAAGGTTTGTTTGACATACCATGGGACCCATCCAGGCCATTGGTTAAGGTTTATCAAGTTTGGGTTTAGGACTTCCTTCACAAACCTAACGGAATCCTCGTAGCCCTTGAAATGAAAACAATCAGCAATAACTTCCTATGGTGGCCTGAAAAATTAAACCTTAGACAATCCTAAGATACCCTTTTGGATTGCCTTCAACATATATCAAATTGGGTTGACCTTGTTTTGGAGGATATGGTCTAACCTATAACTACTCCCTTTGTAGCCTATGGCCAATTAGGCCTATTTTGCAAAGCAACCACCCTTAAACTTGATCACAGTATTCAAACAACTACTTGGACATCTTGGGGGCATGTCAAAACAAAGGATTCTCAGGGTTTTAGGGCTCCATAATGGACTGCAACTGATTGGGCACATACTGTTCCATTCTACTCACTCCTAGCTCATGGTCTTGCTAGGTTTCTTAGTCAAACTTCCCAAAATCTGGTTCCCTGCCCAAAATTATTGCATAGCATGAAAGAACAAATAGTATTAAAGCCATTCCACTAATCTAGGAGGTTTGGAATTAGTGGAATGGAGAAGAAATCATAATTTTTTGTCAGAAACCTTAGATCAGGGTTTTTCAAACCATTTTCAGAAAGATGCAGATATATATGCTCTATAAATGTTTCAAGAACTTAAATTACATGCATTTGAAAGGTTACTCACAGTACTTTCAATTAGTCATATCAAGAAGTCACCACTTGTCCGTACAAATGCAGGGCATGTGCAACAACAACAAAAAAACTCAAAATACATAGGTAGAAAACTATTGTTACTTGTTGATTCCTTCACCAAATTACTTCTCCCCTCACAATGGACATCTACAAGACTTTATGAACCCTACCTTGATGGTTTGGAGCAGTTGGAGGGCAATTTGGGTCGATGGGGGGACTGGTAAACTATCCACAACCACCAAATTGCCCATGTTTGTTAACTTCTGCAACTAATTACAATGTTTTGTCATGTGCATTGTAGTCTTACATGGCAAACAAGTCTCCTAAACAACCTTACAAGATAGATGAGCCTTTGACAATGCATGGCACTCCTTGACACATGCCAAAAAGGCTTACAATGTATGACTGCCCCATTACAATGCATGATTCTATGACCGCCTCTTGCAAGCATGACATCTTTTGGACATAGTCCTTATTACAAACATGGGAAATGGTCCTTAAGACCTTATTACAACATCATGAACAAACATTAACAATGCAATATAAATGGAGATCTCCTTAGTGCTCCTGCACCATTCAGGTCTTAGGCCACCCTACAAGAAAACATGGTAATATTATATTTTTGTAGTGGTTGATATATTTTCTAAGATGGTAATTTTGATTCATTACAAGAAAACCATCATAGCTCTCAAAATATATCACCTATATTTTTAGCATGTCTAAAATCATTTGCAATCCCAAAAGTTGTCATTTCATATAGACGTACCATGTTGAGTAATTTCTAGAAAGCACTTTGGTCTATGCTAGATAGAAAGTTGAACAAATCCATTGCATTCCATCTTCAAACTAAGTGGTAGAAAAAGGTGGTTAATAGGATGATTGTGTATCTTGTTAGAGTGTATAGTTTGAGGAAGAATCACACTTCGAATGAAAGTGTAATCAAATAAATTGCATAATAGAAGAATGAAATTTTAAATATGCTACAAATATTTGAGAATAATAAGCCACTTCAAGGGGGAAAACCTCCAAAAGTCTTTAATAATAACATAATTCACAATTGATGATAATAAGTTGTCTTATACCTCCTATATACCATACTATGCCATGGGTGTGATCCAGGCTTACTTAACTACCTATATAAGACTATATTAATGCTCATATATAACTTAATTAAGAGTTATGGTAGCCATAATATGACTACTCATATCCCTATGCTCACTATAGGAATAAGGGTGTAGCATGTCTGCCCCCATCAAACAAGCATTATCCTTGACGTTGATCAATTATGGATATTTCTACATAAAATCTTCATCTTCCCATGTAGGAAAATACTTCCATTTAATTTTGCACTAATCCACCAGCCTTTTCATTTTGTTCTATGCCTTTGTATTGTTTTCCTTAACACTAGAGGGTACCTCTTGCTAGTGCTGAATGTTTTATTCCATTTCTCTAAAACTTTGGTGTACCTTTGAAGAAGAGGTGAAGGATGGTAGATGGTGCCCTAGCATTGATTGGATGTCCTAATTAGAATCTCTTTAGGAGGCAATCTTTTTTGAATCTCTCCAATTAGTGATAATGTATGGCAATATGTTATTACTTGGTTATTTTTCTTCTTATCCATCTCTTCTTCCTCCTTCTCCTTCTCCTTATCCTCTTCCTTCTTTTCCTTCTCCTTCTTCTTCTCCTTCTTCATCTCCTCATTCTTCTTCACTAGCACCCATTTGCTTTAATCTAGAGATCTAGTTGAAGTAGTTGTCCATAAGACTATTGCCATAAGTTGTCATCAGTTCCTCTTGGAAAATGGACCATGTGAAAACACATCCATTCTTTTTATTCTCTTCACATAACCAATGATACCAAATGAACTGATTTGTTGACATGGAACTTGATGAAGATCAAAGAATTACTCCATTTGGTAGAGCCAATTGGTTAGATCTTTGACATCAAACTTTCACATATCCATCTTTGGTATGAATTCCCTAGCCATAAAATTATTTGGGTGGTAATTCATTCTTAGATACAAGTTAAATTTGAAAGCATCAAATCCCTTTGAAGACACCTTTTCTTCCCAAATCTTGTGATGTGAATTTACTCCCTTAGATTCCATAACACTCACAAGGGAATCATTTTTTTATAATGCTAACACCTCCACCTCCAATATAAAAATCACATCCTTAACCTTGGTGTTTCCTTCCCTTATAAATTCAATATATATGGAACCCATCTCCTTAATTATTGTATCATCCTCATTTGGAGATTTTCTAGGTGTGACAAGATTCCTTCCCTTGCATCTTTTTAAAACCCCCTCGATGGTGTGGAAAAATAATTTTTCAATAAATTACACAAATCAAATCCAAATAATTTTATTGTAACTTATCGAGGCCTAGATCTCACTTCTCGAAAAAATCTACAAGAAGTTTGATGATTTACAACTTTGAGAGCAAATTTGGTAGAAACCCTAATTTTAATAACTCCCTCAAATTTTCTTTAAATAAACTCAAATCTAGACTATACTGGCTTCAATATGTTCTTGATCAACCCTTTAGAAATTAGAAATAAATTTGGTAATGTGTATCCTTGGGAGAGAATTTGGTGGAAACACTAATTTTAGAATGAATCCTTCAAATCTACTCCAAGTGATCTCAAATATTTACTGTAGTAGCTTCAACATGTCCTTGATAAACTCTCCAAAAATTATATTTTTTTGCCAAATTAAGGGTGATACGCATTTCATAATTGGACCTCCAAAATAAGAATTTGCCTTATTTCTTGCCTTTCAGGTGCCAACATTGTGCTATGATGCCACTTGTAATGAGATAACTTCCACAATAGAAGAATATAATAGTAAATATGTTGTAAATACTTGAGAATAATAAGCCACTTCAAGGGGTAAACCTCTAAAATTCTCCAATAAGAGCACAATTCACAATATGATGATAATAAGTTATATCCTCTACCTCCTATATATACCATACTTATGGCATGTATGTCACACAAGCTAACTAAACTACCTATATAAGATTGTATTGATGATCATATAACTTAATTAAGATTTATGGTAGCCACAAGCTAACTACTCATATCCCTATGCTTACTATAGGATTAAGGGCATATCAAAAAGTTTGGCTTTCATTCAACATAATTACAATAGAGCTCTGCATAACTCTACAACACACAACCTTTTTAGGTTTGCTCAGGATACAAACCTTGGCACCTATTGATGTATCTTATATTGTTCCTCCATCAATAGTAACAATTCCTTTAACTCAAAAGGAATTTGACAACTTGCTACTCAATTCATTGAGAACATCCAACATGTTTAGCAATAAGTGCAAACAATTCTACAATAGGCTAATGCAAAGTACAAGCATAAGACATTGCACACCTTTCTAGTTGGTGATCAAGTCTAGCTACAATTGTAGAAGGAAATCTTAGTAGAACCTTAAAACAATCTTCATCCACTTCAACACAAGCCCTATACCATCACCAAGTAAGTAGGAGATAACACATTTGATCTTAATCTTTTTTCCTACCTTTGGATGCATCTAATCTTCAATGTAGAACTATTGCATCCATACTTTCCACCTTTGTTGCATTCTTTAGATGTTGTGCAGAGACACTCAAATAGACAAAAACAAATCTAGAATATAACATTATAGTAGAATTAGATCAAGTCATCAACACCAAGATCAATTAGATAAGACACCAATAGATCTTGCTCTTCCAAATTGTCAAAATAGGTCAAGTTCCTTCTTAGGGAAAATGATTCATAAAAGCTTAGGTTGAAAATATGTTTCCACATCTTTGCTGCACCTACCTACAATGGGGACCATCACTCTTAAGAGGGGTGATTGATCCAAGAGGATCTAGTTCACTAAAACATACTATAAATCTTGGGTGTTACATGATGGCCTTTGTAGTTTTGTTCACAGGATCCTCATCCTAGTCAACACCAAAGTTCTAAATAACATAGAGAAGTTAAAATAGAGGGTAGCTATATTAGTTTCATTTCATTCCATAAACTTTCTTCATTATAAGTTTTTATTAGAAGCAAAGAATTATGAATTATTACAAGGATTATCCCTTGTTTGTGAAACAAACAATGAAGATGATGATGAATAGAACAAGCAATGATTTCTTATCTTGAAGAGGATGAATCTTTAATGCCAGAGGGAGAATCTAAGGTTTATTTCAATACAGATTGTTGTCCAATAATTTGGGAGATCCAAATTCTAGTGTTTAAAAGGTAGAAGTTGGGAACTTGGGAATTTATTAGTGTGAGAACTTAGGAATTGTACCTTTATGAGGGGGAAAAACCATCTTGATGGATTTTGATGCCTGCAAGATTTCAAAATGGTGAAATGGGTAAAGTTAATTAAGATGAGTATTTCAATTTGTGTTTAAATGTTATCAATCAATTTAATATTGTAACATTAAGAGGGCATGTTGGAGTATAACACTACAATAAACTATTATTTAAAGATCCTATTTTAGAGTGAAGACAACTCATGTATAAGTGTTGTTATTAGGAGTATCTTAGTTATAGATTAATGAATTAAAATAACAAAAATTAATATTATTGAAGTTGCAGTCTTTCAATAAGACTACTATTGTGTTTGTATATAAAAACTGTATTTATGAATAGATAAATATAGAAGTATTTTGTGTGCACATTTCTTGTCTTGTGACATCTCTTAATTTTAAAACACAAATATTTTTATTAACTACTCATGATATATACGATAATTTTTCATTTGTTGAGTTGTCAATGAATTAAAAAGTTATAGTTTTAATCCATCCACTTTAAAAATCTATTAATTATTATATTGGTTAAAAACATGAAATAGGTTGATTAGGCAATTCCATAAATAATACGCTTACATATGGTGAAATGGAAATTTGAATTCCAAAACTAAATGATAAAGAGAATATTTGGTTACAGTGGTTAGTCAAACTTTCACACGAATTTTCCAAAACCTCAAATTACTGTTCTTCCAAATATTTATTGATGTGAAAAAATCCCATATTCGAGACAGTTGCCGTACTTTCAAAATTTCAATATTCTTTCCCACATACTTTCCTTATCCAAGTGGAGACACCTATATTATATCTACATTCAATGAACTTGCTAAAGAAACAGTCCAAGTTCAATGCATCAGCCTTCAGAAAATCACTCATTTTTGTCCACTCGATTTTACGTAGATTCTTTTGCAAGGCTATATGACAGCCATATATTGTTTGTTAGTTTGCATGTAACCCACTTCACTACTAATGTTCTGGACTGCCTGAGTTCTCCCAACTCCTTCAGTGAAATAATTCATCATTAGAATTGACTTGCTGAAGAGTTTGGGGGGACTCTGGAAGTCACTGAACACTGAACACTTGCTTATCAAGAAGTATCTGACCTAGACAGAGTAAAAGCAGCTGTAACTATTATGTGCAAGCTTATATATAGAATGTTTTATATCTGTTTTAGTTTAGTATTGTTTTATATCTGTTTTAGTTTAGTATTGTTTTTGGGTACTTATGGGCTAGATTGTTACAGCTTAATCCAAGCCACAACCTGCGATGTGCAAAAGGGTGGCATTGCAAATTGGAGATTTGGTCAACAAGATTTGATTGTATACAGTAAAGACAGATTATTGGTAGAAGTGAGTTCTTGATGAAATAGAGTTATATTTTTGTTTGATTCATCTACAGTGTAGTCAGGTGTATGACCAGATAGAAATAACATATTCAAAGAGACCCAAAATATATACATATTCACCACACAAAACTAACAGACTAAACGTATACACCTTTTCAACTTACCTTAGGTTATGTAATGCTAAGTTAGAATTTGCTTAAATTGTTGAAAATTTTAGTAAAAACGCAACTGAAAATTACAACAAAAATTTTGAACATAAACAATATTGTGTCGCTTCATTGCTGTGCGCTGTTGTAGTTGAGAATGTTGTAAATTTAAACTTGTCCCCTTGTGAAATATGTAGAGAGTATGAATTATTAAAGTGGTTAACTAACTTAATTGATTGTTAATTTGTGGAACAAGGACAAGGGATTATGGATTCAAATTGAGGGACAGCGGGAGATTGCACTGTAAATATAATATAATATTTAAAAAATTAATTATTAATAACAACATTTAAAGATGTTATTAAATGATTGATAGACATCAATTAAACATTGCATATTTATAGTTATTATAAGTTATTTTATGTAATATTTGATCAATATGACTATAAATATTTATGTATATAGGTCATTCCATAGTACTTTTAGGTTCTCCTATAGTTTTCAAGGATTTGATGAGTGATAATTTAAGAGTTTTTCAATGATTTTATACAAAAGAAGTAAGATCTGAGGTATTTTAATTTATCATTAATATTGATAATGATTTTCAAAGATACTCATTAGTAACTTAATAACTATTAATATAAGATCCACTAACATATAATTCTCTTTTAAATATATGTATCTTTCAAGTAACACTATAGTTATTTTAAGATAATCTAAGACTTTCCACGGTTTTATAAAAAAGAAGCTAACTTCCAAGGTATTTTAATTTATTAACATTGACCATAATTTTTAAAGATACTCAACAATGGCACAATAAGTATTAACTATGATAAGGACTAATTTATAATTTTCTTTTTAAGGCATGTATCATTCCAATAACACTATAGTTTTTTCAGGATATATTATACAATAAGTGACATTAAAATCTATTATTCTTAGAAATTAAAAGGAGGACTAATTTATAATTTTCTTTTTAAGGCATATATCTTTCAAACACTACAGTTTTTTAGGATATACTATGTAATAAGCCACGTTAAATATGTTATTCTTAGAAATCATAGGCTTGTCTATTTTTTGTGTTATACATGTTGCTAGATGCATTGAGTCACTTATTAAATGTATTTAAATGTTTAATGTTTATTTATTATCACAATTCAATTTTATATAATTGCAATGTATTATGTATAATACAAATAGCATGGATACATAAAGGTTGAAAAGTCTATGATTTATTTTAATTTCTAAGAATAAACATTTTAACCTGGCTTATTTCATAATGTATCCTAGAAAAAATATATGTTATTGGAAAGTTACATGCATTACTTTTTTGAATAAATTAGTTCTTCTTATAGTTAATATTTATTATGTCATTGTTGAATACCCATCTTTAGAAATCATCATCAATGTTAATAAATTAAATTAAAATTGCTCTTCTTAATAATAAGAATAGGGACAATACTTGGCTTATTTATGTCTCATGACACACCTATATAATTATCAAATTTAATCATCACACATAATCACAACTCAAGAAATCTAATAGATTGACAATAGATTTTTTTTTACAAGGACAAGTGCCCGTCAATGAAGCTAGCACCCACCCACAAACTACACACCAACATTATATGTTCTAGCCAAGACATAATAAAACCTCACTATCAAGATGATCATCATCAGCATCACAAGAGTATATGTAGACACACTACACACAATTAATGTGCTCAACAATTTTAACATATAGAGTACAAACACTACATTTACACAATTATATGGTTTCATCACATTTATTTAATGACCTACATGTACAACAAAGAATTGGTATGAAGCAAAAAAACAAAACAAATGGACACCTTCTATAATGGTATGTCTCTCATGGAGGGTATTTGAGTTAGATCGCCAGCAAGGATAATTGACCTCCCTATAGGATTTGATGGGATTCCAAACACAAGCCTAGATCTAGGTGACTACAAAAGACTACTTAAACCAAATGTAAACAACAAATGATGTGGAAAAAAAAATCAATTAGTATCAAATATTGAGAAAATAAAAAGATGGATTGAATTTATTAATTGATTATTATAAAACAAATAAAATTACATACAATATATATAGACTTTGGGAGAACAAAATATATGTGTACTCAAGATTTGCTAAGTACTTGTCTCAATCAACTACATTTGGAAAATGTATATGGTCCTTCTAAACTAAATCATGGGAAGCCCCATCAAAGGAAACATTAAACTTGGTGAATCTAGGAGATGATGGTGAAGTCTTAGTGCATGCCATCAAACTTGTTATGCCTTGCACACATGCCCCATGTTGCTTAAAAAAATGGGGACCCCCTCTTTTGATTTGAGTGATCTAATAGGTTCTTAGTCCATCTTGATTTTTTAGCTTGTCTAGTAAGCTTGGGATCTAATTGGTTGGGTCAATTGAGTCCTCCAAAGTCCTAGTTGATATGCCCCAGATTCGGATGCATTTATTTGTCATGACATCTTTTGTTTTGGTGAGGTTGATTGATTGACTTTGTAACAAGCACATATGAATTTATAACACTAATATTTAAAATAAATGAATTAAATATGGGTAATTTTTCAATAATATATTTTTTTTGTTCCATATAGGAAATTCAACATTACACTTTTCATAATTACATCAGGGCACTTGTAATGCCCCGTCATGCAACCCTAGAGTGCTAGACCAAAGTGCAGAATACAAAAATATATTTTTTTTCTTTGAAAACATTACCTTGCATTAAAAGAACCAAATTTTCAATACACAACATAACGAGAATAGCACTTCTAACACCCCTAGGGCAACATAACTACATTAGAAATATAAAGTAACACCATATGAGTGATAAACATTAAACTGCTGAATAAAACAAATAACTTTTACAACAACAAGATAGTTTGATTTCAAAGTCTCAGTTCAAGATTACAAGATTACAAGCTTACAGGATTACAAGATTACCGGACCGATCATGTCGATTTACAAAAGAATACATATGAAAGTATACAACACTGTAGAAGATAGAAGCAAATTGGAACTAGAACAGCTCCGCACAAGGCTCGATCTGAATCTCCAAGATAACCAATGGATAGCTCTGCCTCCCAACCATGTGGAACCTTGGGGTCTACCCCACTGAGCTAGGAGATAACACCAAGGATCCACTAGGTTGAAGTTACAACAATGAACAAGAATGAAATATAGACTTCTCAAAGGCATACAAGATAATGAGACTACACAGAACGACAGAAATCCACCAGACAGAACCAACATCCAATCAAGATCAAACATGAAGTCAAGACTATACTCCAGAGGAAACAACAAGAAAAAGAGGACGAAGCTGAGTTGCGTAAGGAGAGTGTCATCGCATGGTCCTAGCATGGGTTACCCAGGCTATCTATCACCAGAAGCTGGCCCCCATCTATGGTTACCTTGGCAGCCCCTCTCTAGGCATCGACCCCATAGGGTGACACATGCAGAACCGACAGGTCCTCTCATGGAGACAAGGAGGTTGGCCTTGCCAACTAGGCCTTCTCATCCCATCCTTGGCCTGTGAGAGCACTCAAGGCATGGGTGAGGTATCTTACTTATCTTGTTAAGTGTTTACTACCCCAACCCTCCTAAAAGTTATTAAGTTTTCCACCAGCTCACAACTTCCATGGGGTTACCTAGGCGACCTCTCACTAGGCATCGGCCCCACCATAGAAGCAACTCCCTTAGCAAACTCCAAACAACAAACAAACCACCACGAGCAAAGATAAGGTACAAAACAACATCTAACCATTACTCTTGCCATTCACTTGCCCTGGGCAATATAAATCCCATTGCATTGAAATGCCACTATAAGAACCAGAACCTAAAATACCACACCTCTGGAGGTAGGTACAAACCAATGAAGAGTAGCCATTATCTGAAGGGGAAGATGTTTCCGCATCCTGACATCAAATACACATGACCTCCCTCACGATTTCCACATCACAATTAACCAAAACAAGGACATACACTCCACCCAAGGCGAACACAAAGAACCATTACAACATACATCTATAACAAAGGGTAAACAAACATAAGATAATCAATGGGCTTCCAGATTCAGTCATGAACACAACCTATAGGGGTTAATAGCAATATGTAAGAACTTCCAAGATCATGGCAAAATACCGATTTACACAATGATCTCTTAAATGACAACCTAACCCTCAAGGAAACAATGACACAGAGGACGGAGAACCATAATCTAAATATCTCAACTAATTGAGGAAATCATGAATCCAATAATTTCCAAGATTAAACACTTTAAGGTCACATAATAGGATCAACCCCAATTCCTTTTTTTTTAAATTTTTAAATAAAAGTATTTTAATGAAGAAGAATACAATTTCAATGATATCAACCATTTATGAGGCACAAATTGGAGTATTGCAAGCCTGACAAGTATATTAACATTAATACGAATTACTCTAATTTTCCCAAGGGCAACTAAGCATATAAACTGTCTTATCCCACAATTAATAAGGAAAATAACTAGAAGAAGGTACCTATTCCCATTATAACTTCTAATGATTACCGAAAGATTGTACATCCATCACTATGATTACATTTTAATTAAACTTACTAATTGACATAACATTATAACTTACCACTATGATTATCTCTTACCAATTCTTAACCAAACCTAAAAAAAAATTAATTACAATAGCCAAAATTTTCTAAAGAACCCTATTGATTCCAATAACCCATTAGAATTCCTATTGTCCTTCCTACCTATTACTACTCACAAACACAAAACAAAACCATGAAATTCAATAGATTCGTGGGTTCCATCTAGCTTCTAATCAACTAACATTCCAAGCCAACAATATGAACATAATCTATTAACACTACCGCCCTTTTAGGTAATAATCCTAACTTCAATCATTTGATTAAAATAAAGTTTGTAATTACTCTAGCGCTAACACAAATAGATAAAAGAAAATAGACTCACAACATAATACAAGCAATTTAAATCTTATCTAAAACCACATCGTATTTTAACCATGATATCTATTGCCTACGGATACAGGAATAGCAAGTTCTAAGGTAAACAATGCTATACTCAAGGCTATAATTTTGATGCTCTAACAATAAGTAACAGTACTCACTAAGAATCTTCCTAATACGAAACTCCTCCACTACACTCTTTTCTACAATGCCTATTAACCTGGAACCATTTTCCATTCATGTCTGGGAGAAATTAGATCTAAAAAAAACATTTAAGTTTAGCCAGCCAAAAATAAAAAGAGTCATTGATTGAGATTAATATAAGAGTTTTATGAGGCGTTCAGTGGATTTGCCAAGCCCTCTGAGAGAGATCCTATGGTGATGTGGAGAGAAGAATGGCTGAAGGGAATCTCATAAATTGGTTGCCTGCCAACCATATTCAATAGATTTCAAACGGTTTCCAGCCAATAGCCCAGGCGATCAAGTCAGATAGGTGATGATTTCAAATAGAAAACACAGGAGAAGATAATCAATAGTTGGCGATTTTACAGAGAAGCAGA
The DNA here is from genome assembly GCA_027924645.1 of Cunninghamia lanceolata. Taxonomy (NCBI): domain Eukaryota; kingdom Viridiplantae; phylum Streptophyta; class Pinopsida; order Cupressales; family Cupressaceae; genus Cunninghamia; species Cunninghamia lanceolata. The sequence continues at coordinate 674,418 of BSBN01000397.1, forward strand.
AGTATTGTTTAACTAATCGCCTCAAGGGGGGTTGCACGGCCTGGTTTACTGACAGAAAGATGGGAAAACAAAAGGTAAATGATCCTTTGCATATCTATACATACAGTTATGACACGATAACTTCAAGGCAATGATTTTGAGGATAGGAACATTAGATCTCACTAAAATCATCTTCAGGGAGGTGGTAAAAGGGTGGAGTATCTACCAAAACAAGTGACAACTTAAAATAATTAAATACAGATTGGTAGACCTGAGGAAGTTGTTCGCCCAAATGCTACAAAAGGATCTGAATTAGCTTGATAGGAATGTATGAGACAAAAAAATTTATTTGCTAAAGATTTAAACTCATGATAATGAGATCAAGGATGGAAGTAGATCGGTCAGGAAGAATATTCTTTAGCACACAGAAAGAATGATTGCAATAAAAAGCTACAGCACACAAAATAATGAATGCAGTAAAAAGGGGTCACCTAGATATGGACGGCTTCAGGAATTGGTAAGGTCATCTGAAGTAGGAAACGTTTTTCAACACAAAAGCTTAATGGGTTTTGACTCATGAATCTTCATGGATTGATTAAGTGTTTAATAAATTGGGTTTGATTTCTTAGAGACATAGGGGTTGCTCCAGAAAGGCCATCGACGCCCCAGAAGGATAATCATATTAAAATTACTGATTGGGTTACATCCTTTATGCAAATTTAGGCAGAAATGGTGGGATCTCAAAGGCCAGAGATTAGCATAGGTTTAAAGGTTACAGGAAGCTCCCAATTAGGACGGCAAGCGCATTCCACAAGACATGAAACTTAACAAGCATTCACCTGAAATTTAAGACAAGCAAAAATACTAGTATAAATGGAGTTCTATACACAGAGACACAGACGTCGTTCCAAGGACATACCCAAAAATTTTTATCCTTGAGCCTCCTCCAGATGAATTCTTTCTCCTTCCTCCCCTTCTTAGAATGCAATTTTTCCCATATTTAAAAAAAAATGGTTCTGTTCCTCAGAAATGAATGCGGGCATGCATCCGTTACCTAACAACCCACTCCTCCAGAAAAATTCAAAAGTTTTCTATATACAGAGATCCCCCAATCTTCCAAATTGATACTCCAAAGCATTTATTTCACATAGCCAAATTATTCTGTACAAAGTATGCACTAATAATTTCTGGCAACTCCAATTAATTAACATGAATATTTTATCACATAAGATAATTTAATTCTGAATTATTATAAAATTTAACCAAGGTGTCAATCAAGCTTTAAACTAATTCAATAATTATCTAACTAACAAAATAGGAACATCATTAATAACCACTAATTCATTAAGGAATCTTCTAACTGCACAAGAGCATAACAACAGAACTCGACTATACACCACCAAACAAGATTACCAGCAAACAAGGCAAGGACCAAGTGACATAACATGACTCGAGACCACAACAGAAGACAAGGACCGACCTAGTGGAGTAGACCTCATGTTATCTCCCATCACCGATACCCATTGGTGTAAGAATCCGCTCGAACCTGCTATATCAGGTGGAGTCGAGGTTCGGTACCTAGAGCCTGCACTCAAACAATTGGTTGTACATAATCAAGTACATAAATGCCTACACACAAAGAGTCAGAGAATCACAGCGCAGTAGGGTACTTGACGTGAGTAATGCTGCACCATCCCTGCTCTTGAGCAAGATTCTAATCACAACATTTAACATCAGATATCAACGAATCTAATAAACATGCAAATATTAATCCATTACTGATCATGTCCAACACATCATAACTGAAGTAACCATAATGTCATCACCACTCATAACACATGTCTAAATATATCCATCGAACATAGTCCAACAAGGTAAGAGAGATCATAAACCAAAACATACTAATCTAAATGTCTCGAAACTATAAATATGCAAAAAGAGACTATCAACTATTTTCAGAACTGTCCGAGGAAAATATGAAACTAACATCTATCACAAGCCAAAAAAGTGAGGGGCATTACAACACTCATTACAATATTCAATGGTCGCATTTCTTGCGACTTACAATTATTCAATTACATATTCAAATGAAGCAATGTTTTCTGCATCACAAGTCTTCAGCAATTCCACTGTAAGAGGGAGAGCATCACTCTAGCATTTTTCCTCCAACCATACACTGGTGATCACCTACTCACCTTCCTACTAGAAATGACCCTACCCTTCACGAGGGTATAGATAATAAGAATCAAGTTGATTAATTATGCCATCTGAGAACTAGTGCAGTATCCTAGCAGAAACAATTGGTTGTACAACTTCTAGTCTAGCTCTAGCTATGAACAACACATTTGACTATTTGTGCAATTCAAGGACACAATGAACCGAAAATACAAGCAAGGATTTTGCATTACTTTGGCCAAAGTTTCATATAAATGAATCAAATGTTCACACACTCTTTTCTCAACTTGGAGACAAACATTCTTCCGATCACTTTGGATTAATGATTAATTCAAAGTATTTTAATAAGTTATACCCTACACCTGTCTAATTGACATTAAGTATACTTCTACTATAGGTCAACTTAGACAACTATAAGGTAAGATCCTGGGTGACTTATAAAGCATACACTGAGTCTCTCTTTGCATCCTTGCAATCTTGGGTCTATGGCATCCCATCAACTACTCAATGGCTAGTTGGCCCTGATGCCATCCTTATGAGAAAATAAGATTCTCTTTCCTTAAAGATATGCAAGATTTTATCACATAGTATTAAAATTATCGACTATGGCCTCTATGTCTTTGCCACTAAGGAGCGATTGCCTTAGTTTGAGTTTTGACTCGACTTACAACTTGTTGAAGGAATCTATATCATTCTCCCATTTAAATTGACGTGTTTGGAAACACTTGTACTCTTTGACACATAATGTTTATTTAGCTGCAATCTCTATTGTTATGTTATGGATGGTTAAGTTTCTATTTATGTCTTTTCTCATAAGGGTGAGCATTCAACTCTAATGGCAATGTTACTGTCATTTGATAGCAAAGATATTTCTCACCAAATGGCCTTAATAATACCATTGATCCAACTTTGTTTAAACCAACTACAAGGCTATCAACCTTGTCTTAAGAATGATATATGCATATTAATCTGCCTCATATAGGGATAAATTAGTTTAATCTAACTAGCAGTCTTATCCTTTTGTTGTTGATAAAGTAAGAATTATACAACATACTAATTTTTGGCCTTATATAGGCACTAGACTTCACAGATAAACTTAGATATCATTAGCCTTAGATAGGCTCAAGCATGACAGTTTAAAAAATCTTACTTTAGATATTTAATTGTATTGTTGCTTTAGCCTCTTCAAAGGCACACAAAAGAAAGAACCAAAGTTGTGTTTATAAACATTTAAAATTGTTTGAAAAACATTTTACCACCGTGGCCTCATACAAGCACTGAAAGTAGATTGAAACTATTCTTGTAAACTTTGGAAATAAAGATAGTAATATATAAATGCTTGTCAAGCCGCTTCTCAGCGTGGGGTCAAGAACCCATCTTAATGGTTTCACCCAGCACACAAATATTATTAAAACCAAACTAATTTTCTTGTAAGAAATTCTCATATCCATGCAAAGTCAAGATATTATCATAACAGTAAGGTTTAGAAATGATATGAGCTCAAAATCATACCTTTGTAACAACAAATTAGAACTAAGAACTCTCTTTTTTCCCTTCCCAGTGAACCTACAATTTGTTGATCTGCTTAAGTTTACAAAATATTATCTAAAAAGAACTAAAATTGTGCCTCCTACACTCTTTTTTTTCTCCCCTTTTATAAGAGAATGTGTTGTTATATATCCCCGCCACACGATAGGGAATAACTGCTTTAAAGTTTATCTTCCCATTAGGTGAAAGGAAGTAAGGGATGCGGAAATGCATCCTACACTGATCTACTAAGGAAAGATTTATTTAAATTTTAACTTTTACAGTTATAGGTTCTTAGATACACATTAACAAAAAAGTAATAACAACATAAAAATGCAAAACTCACAACACAAGATATATGTGGGGAAAACCCTTTCAGGTAAAAAAACCCACACTCCAAAGCCGCCCAATGTATTATTCAGGAATCAAGAAGATTACAATATACTTGTAGAGAAATCTTTCACAAAAGTATAACCAACCAGAGATCCAGGAGGTAACTCAACATCTATAAGACTCTTACACACAACCTCCATCTCAAGCTCTTGATATATAGGAGATACAATACAGTAAACCGTCAACGGTAATTACAAAACCATGAGCTGAAACCACCCAAAAGTGGCACCCAAATTATCTCCAATCAAAGATGCCTTGTGATGTGCCAAAACACACACCAACACATGTAACTCTCCCCTTTACATCTCTTTTAAGTGTCCAACATGTTTTTACATTTCCCAAAAATAGGAGGTCCAACTTCCAGAGGCCATAACTTTTGATCCGGGTGTCTGATTAACGAACCGTTTGATGCGTCGAAAAGATCGTGACGAGATCTATACCCCTATAATTGACTTTGTTAGTTATGACAATTTTTGAAGCATTTAGGGAAATCTAAGTGCCTCAAAACTAAGTTTGAAATTTTTTCAGCAACTTAAAAAATAGAAACTTTAATATCTCACAATTCAGTTATGATCTTGAGTCGAAACTCACCCAAGATGTTTACTTAGCTATTCTGCACCTTCTGGAAAGATTTTAGGTCAATCCAAGGTCAAATGTAAAGTTACTAAAAATAGTAAGTCCCACCATTTTTAGCCCTTTTATAAACTTTGAAAGTTCTAGATCATTCTTCAAGATAAAGGGTATTTGAAAAGACCAAAACTGAGAAGAATCTAGTAACCTTTCAAAGTTGCAAGGTTGAGACACTTTTCTTAACATAAGGGACCATCGCCTCATGCCTAAAATTGGGGAGTGTGGAGCTACTGCTTCTCCCAATTCCTCCTTGGATTTAGGAGAGGTAGAAGGAAATAACCTCCATCACAAGGAAAGACCTCACTCTATGCTCCTTTTTACTCTTGAGCACCTAATTAATTAAACTAAGACTTATATTTGGACCCGATAAGAATTTTAAACACTAGTTAACTTCAAATACAAATGTCGACGATGCATGATAAATGTTTTTATTATGCATTTGACAAGCACATTATTAACTTGATATGCTGACGTATCAAGTTGACTAGGCAAGTGTAAACTCATTATTCATTGATGTGAAGGATAATTTGTTGACATGATGGTGACAACCACAAGCAAGAAGAAAATGATCACATCGTAAAAATATTACTAATGCAACCAATGACAAAAAGATTAAGATTTATAAAATTTCTATAACTTCTAATGTGAGTGTGTGTATATTCCCTGATGGCATGTTAATCACTTAGTTCTCCTGATCTATAACCCTTTGCCTAGTGATGCTCTTCCTCCTCTTCTGAAGGAGAAAATTTTTGTCCTTGCATACACCTCATGTAGATATGAGTAGTTAGTCCATCACATAATCATTGAATTTCATAATTAACATTTCGAATATTATTTCATTTTATTTCATTGCATTTTCAATAGAAATATTAAATAAACTCATTTTTGTAAACTATTGTATCTTCATAATCATTGTAATCATTTCTCTCTTAGCTAGCTATTACTGAAATAAAAAGATTCAAAATAAGTTTATTTTTAAAATGTGGTGTAATAGACTTGTCCTATTGGTTGTGAGTTCTTGATGGCTTTGATTTGATTTGCATGAGGTGATTCATATTCTCCCTTGGCATGATTTTAGTGTGATCACTTTTAAGGGAGTATTGACCTCCTTTCATGATGATTTTGAATTTTTGGTGTCTTTATGCATTCATCATTGTATTGGTTTATAGTAGCTCCAAGACTCTTCATTAGTTATGCTCCTCTACACTTGTATCTTGGCCTCTAGGGTTTCTCTTATGATGCCAAAGGAGGTAGGTGCATATTATATCTTTCTCTTTATTGATGATGGTATGACAACAAGTTAACCTTATTTATTAAAAGTCTGGATTCACTTTATATCTATATTTGATTGTCTTGTTTATGGAAGAGAGATACATCTTTTCCCAAGTAGCTAGGCTTTCCTTGAGATGAACAAAGTAGAATTCTTGGACCATGTGTCCCTTGTAGTAACTTTTGATGTCCATGTATAGTGTTATGCAACTAAAAATTAGATTTGATTCAAGATGAGAAGCCTAATTATAGATTCTTGAACTTAGGTTTGAGTTGAATGAGCTATCTTTTTTAGGTAGTTTTATAGCTCCTTTGATTTTCTAACCTCCCATGCATCACAAGCCTCTTTTTGGTGATGCTAAAACCCTCACAAAATCTTCCAAGTTCCCAAAACCTTCAAATAGTCCTAGGGAACACGTTAGTACCAACTATTTTGAAGTTTCAAGGGAAGGAAGGAAATTTTGGCAATTAAGATTTGAATCTTGATCATTAGATCTTTCCCACTCAGCCTCCACCATTAGATGTGCATTAAGTTATGCACTTTTTAGAATCTATTTTGCGATTACTTTTTAACGTAAGTTTGATGGCCCAAGTTGCTTTGGGAAACTCTCCTTTGGCTATCACTTAGTACTACCAGTTGTTAGGATTCTTGGATAGTTGTAGAAGGCATATTCTATGTGTCTAAAACCTTCCTTTGGGGTCCCACACATAGGATGTGTGGTCATCAAGCCCTTAACATATATCTTGAGTGTGTAAATTTGATTTTTCTATGAAAAGTAGCATGGAGATTGAGAAAACCTTATCTCTTTTTCTTTTAATTCATAAGATCCATTTTCTTCATTTCTTTTTCTTGTTATGAATCACCACATTGTCTTTGGATTTTATCATTCTAACTAAGTAGAAGGTAGATTCTAGGATTTTAAGGAAATAAATATGAAAAGGTGATGTATCCTCTCCATGGGTTAGGGTTTTAAAATTGGCTAATCTTTTATTATAATCTTGAAACTAGGTTAAAAGAATTTTACATGTCATTATGAATGTAGTTATTGGTTACCTTTGATGCTTTCAAGTTTATGTGCTTTCATGACCTATGGATTGAGTAGGGATTCACTATGACCTTGAAGGAATCTCATTACTAGGATTGAGGTTTTGAGTGAAAATGTCACAAGCATGAAGATATTGGTTAGAAAATGTGGATCAACCATGAGTAGGGTTTCATATTCTTATTAGGAGCAAGGGGATGAAGGATAAGAAAATGAACCTTTGAGGATAATATTGATTTTCCATAAGGAAACATATCAAATCTTCAAGAGATATCTCTTGTATGGAGATCTAGATTGCTAATCTAGGAGGTTTTGATATTAATAGGAGGATTTTCTAGGAGGGGTTGCCCTCTACCTTGGTTTGATAAACTTATACATTCGTTGGACAGGTTTGGTCTAGACATCAAGTTTTTAAAAATTTAATACAACCATAGAATATGTGAGGATATTGTTAGAAAATTGGTCATAAGTCCTAAAAACATCATATACTTGTTAACTACCATCATAGGAATGTTATGGGATTTAGAAGTTTTTAATCAATTCTTGAGAAATCATAGCTTAATCCATGATCATACCACTTCCCTTAAACCTATAATAACCATGTAGATGACTATAATATTTCTTTATTTTATCATCTCATCATCCAAATGTCATAACAATAATAATATTAATAGTCCATCCTTTGAAATTTTGCCATCATAAGGTATCACAATTATCATCTAATAAGTTTGAATACAATGTCATGGGGATGGGCACCTTATCCACAAAGAGTGCTATTCATGATTTTAGAGGACTATTCAAACATTCATTAGGATAGTTTTATTGTTTTGGAGATTGTCATGTGAGTGTTTCCAACAAATGTCATTGAATATTACCCTAGCCTTTTCATATGAACATTTTTAACTAGGCAATGGGACAATTGCTTGAGTCATGGAGATTCTAGAATTGCCAAAGGGAAAGGGCAATCATTTATCTTAGTAGGGTTGTTAATACCTAAACAAGCAAGAGAACATAATGTCATGTAATAGTCAAATATAGTCATAATGAACCCTATTGGGGTTGTCTAGAAAGATGGTAGACTAATAAAATGGTTAGGTTGTAGTCATGAGTGAGAAGACAATCATATACCTTGATCAAACCATCTCACTACTATTAAGACTACCATAAACCACAATTAAGACTGTTAATTGTCATGAACCTTAGAGAGGGTTACTACATTGATAAAATTAGAGATAGTCATAATGGATGACCATATGCTATAGGAGCACTATCCTAGCAGTCATGGAGGATCTATTGTTATCAAGGAAGCATGAGATGGGCAGCTACAATCCTAGATAACTAGAGCACCAAGTATAGTAGTCATAATAACTTAGCATAGTCAAGTCTTATTAAAGTGCTATCATGAGGTGGAAATGAGGCCAAAAGGATGAAAAATTAGTCAAGGGGCTACCATGTTAACAATAAACAACCCCAAGTAACTTTAAATCTTTCTTATTCAAATCATGTTAGGACCAGTCCTAAGGGTGGAAAGATAATCTTTTATTTTAGAAAAAAATATTTAACTTCGAAACCTTGTCATGAAAGAAGAATGTCAAACTTGACAGTCACAACTATCACCCATGAATTTTATATGTATTGAATGGACAACATGCTATCATTTGGAACACAAGATAAATCTTGAATGTTAAAACTACCTCCAATCTTTCACAGTTAATCACATGACCATAAAGATAGAAATAAGAAGACATCTCTACTACTAAGTGGACAGTCATTTGCATCACCACAATGGTAATTATAAATGGCTTAAGGACAACCATATCGGTCATAAGAGAAATTCTTCTATTGTAAGATAAAGTGACAACCTTGTCACTAGGGCCATTATCATTCACTTAGATTGTCACTTATTCCTTGAAACTATAGTTAAATCAAATGGTCATCATCAATCTCATAGGTAGTTGTCAACAAGATCTCACTATCACAGAGGGACTATCATGACCTCAAATTCAAGCATAAGTGGAGATGGTGGATGCAAACCTCAACAAATATAGTTAGCCATTGCATTGCATCTTAAATTACTCCCCAATCTCACCTAAAGTAATTATATGGACTGCCCTAAATTATAGAGGGGTCATGTGAACTAATAGAATGATTATATAGTCAAGAAGGATTGTCATAAGACCAAGGGACTACTATGGTAATAATATACTACCAATGAATCAAAATAAGGCATTATTATATCACTATCATGATCTTGAAACAAGCTTCAATAATCAAGCCCCCTAAGTACTATCATACCAACTAAGGGTTTATTCACACTTCATTAGGTTTGTTATAGTTTCATCAATCATGTTACCTCCTAGTTGTCATTATAGCATTGTTATAAGATCTAAAAAATGACTACCAACTCTTGATGAAATACTATTACATTAGCAATAAGATTGTACTAAATACTAAGATAGCCATAGAACACTAATGTTATATTTCATGTATGTTAGGAAATATATGGGATAAGGATGACCATTTCTTAACAAAAACAATAGGATAAATGGTATGCTAAGAGTGAAGAAATATTGTGTAAATGGTGTTGCAAATCTTGATGTAAATGAATTTGAATGGTTAAGGAAGAGGATCCAAATTGGGTAAGTTTCTAGTAGCAACCCAACTTGATAAAGGGGATGAATGCTATCAATGACTTCCGGATCTGAATAATTTTTTCGTTTTTGGTCTATGTTAGTACTTTGATTTCCTTTGGTTGTAGGCGGGGATTGTTGATCTATTGATGTACTACTATTCTACCTTGCAAAAGTATAGATCCTAAAGCTATTTGTTGTTATACTTACAAATTAGAGCAAGAAACTATCAACCAAGGAAGGAAACAAAGTGCTAGAGCTGAGTAGAGATGAAAATGTTAATCATTTACCTAATTTTGAAGTCTTGATCATTGCTACTATAACATTTCCAAGGTCCTAGTTTGTTGGTTTAGTTTGAAAATGCCTTATAAATGTTAAGATCATTAATGAAATGATGGAAAAGAGAGGATATGGAAGTTGTATGGGTAGGTCCTGATGAAAAAACTAGTCACACTACAAAAAAACATTGTTGTTTATGGTTGAGATATGAGTATGATGCATAGCATGTGGTGAAATGAGAAGTTTCTAGAGTTGCATATGCTTTCTAATAAAATTTGTCATCCTAAAACATGTGTTAAGGAACCTATGCTTTGAAGAAGAGATGTCTATAAAGAGTTGCATTTAGAAAAAGTGATTTTGTCTTGGAGAACAAACTTGCCACCACTCATTAATGCCATGTGAACTCATGAAAAGTTACTTTTTTCTAAAACTAGAAAAACTTGTTACCAAAATTTAATGTTGAGATGAGGATGAGAAAATTTACTTTTTCTTACTAAGGGAAGCTTGTTGAAGAAGCTACAAGGGGATGAAGATAAATTGGACTTGTAAATTGTGCATGCCACCAAAATTGACATCAAGTTGGAGCACTAAATTTGAACCATTAGATCAAATTGATCTTAGCCTTTGATGTAAAAGTGAAAACTTAGTATCTTCTAGCCAATTTGTATAAATGTATAACTAAAATTCTTTGTAGGGGTTGGGAAAATTCATTGGAAACATATTATAAACTTGTTATGTACTTGAGATTGAAAATAAATAAATTATATTTTTTGAATTTTGTCTATTTTCTCATGGTTTTCTGCAAACTAAGTGATTTGCTTACATTTCTAGTAGCTAGTTGATGGATATTGATAGTTTGTGATTTATTTCATGTCACTAATTATTTTTTGATTGTAAATAGATTTATGTGGCCAACATGAATACCCTCAAACCAATTGTGTGATCTCCCTTCAATATACGTTGAGAACTAGGTGTTGGTTGTGCAACAACTTGCATGGGGGTACCTTTAGGAGATTGCACCTTCTTGAGTCTTGATTGTTGATTATCCCTTGTTTATGAAGCAAACAATAAATATAATGATGAATAGAACAAGCAATACTTTCTTATCTTAAAAAGGACGAATCTTTGAAACTAGAGAGAGAATTTGATATTTAGCTCAATATGAATTGTTGTCCAATAATTCAAGAAATCTAGAGTTCTAGAATTTAGAAGGTGGAATTCAAGACCTTCCAAGACATCTTAATTGAGTTTGATGCGTAAAAGATTTAAAAATGGTTAGAGGGGAAAAGTTGATTAAGATGACAATTTCAATTCATGTTTATGCTATCAGTCAACTTAATATTGTAACATTAAGAGAGGGTATTGGAGTATAATATTACAATAGCTAATGTTATTAGGCTGAAGACAACTCATTTATCAATGTAGACTATCTTAGTTGTAGGTTAATAAATTAAAATATCAAATTTTAGTGTTGTTGAAGTTGGGATCTTTTAATAAGACTTTATTATTATATTTGTATATAAAAATATATATCTACAAATTAATAAATATAAAAACATTTTTATGAAATCTCTTATCTTATACTACATTTCTTAATTTTAAAACATAAAATTTTTTATTAACTACAATTAAAATTTACAATAATATTTCTTTTAGTCAAGTGTGATGAGTTAGAAGTTATAGTTTTAACCCATCCACTTTAGAAGTCTATCAAATAGATTGATTAGAAAAATCCATATATATGGTGAAATGGAAATTTGAAATTCAAAACTAAATGATAAAAGAGAATATTTGGTTACATGGATTTCAACTTGGAGAGTCAAACTTTCACAGGAATTTCCCAAAACCTCAAATTACTGTTCTTCCAAATATTTCTTGATGTGAAAAAATACCATATTCTAGAAACTTGAAATACCACATTCGAGAAACTTGCCTTACTTAGGATATTCTTGCCCTGCCCACATACTTTCCTTATCCAAGTGTAGACATCGATCTACATTCAATGAACTTGCTAAAGAAACAGTCTAAGTTCAATGCACCAATGTCTAGACAACCGCTCATTTTTGTCCACTTGATTTTACTTAGATTCTTTTGCAAGGCTATATAACAACCATATATGATTTGTTAGTTTGCATGTAACACACTTCACTACTTATGTTCTGGACTGCCTGAGTTCTCCCAACTCCTTCAGTGAAATAATTCATCATTTCAATGAATGTGAGTAAGAATTAATTTGCTGAAGAGTTTGGGGGGACTCTGGAAGTCACTGAACACTTGCTTATCAACAGATATCTGACCCGAGCAGAGTAAAAGCAGCTGTAGTTATTATAAAAAATTATATATCTATTTTAGTTTAATAATTTTTTTTTTTAATTTTTTAATTTTAATTTTTTTGGTACTTGTGGGCTAAGCCAGAAGCTGTGGTTGGTCCTCATTGCCCAGTAAATGTTTTTGTTTTAAATAAAAAAAATCTTTTGTGCCATGTTGATTTGATTTCAGGGCAAATGAGCATTGCCATACAGAAGATTGTGGATAGATATATGACTGTTCCTCAACAAGATTTGGTTGTATACAGTGGAGGCAGATTGTTGTTTTGAAGTGAGTTGTTGATAACATAAGAGTTATATTTCCATTTGATTTATCCACAGTGTAGTAGTCAGGTGCACGACCAGAGAGAAATAGCACAATAAAGTATTGAAGGAGACCTAAAATATATACATATTCATCACACAAAACTAACAAACTAAACATACACACCTTTTCAACTTACCTTAAGTTATGAGACGCCAAGTTAGGATTTGCTTAAACTGTTGAAATTTTGAATGAAAATGCAACTCAAAATTACAAAAAAAAATTTGAACATAAATAAAACTGTGTTGCTTCATTGATGTGTGCTGATGTAGTTGAGAATGTTGTAAATTTAAATTTGTGCCCCTTGAAATATGTAGACCGTATGAATTATTAAAGTGGTTAACTAACTTCATTTGATTATTAATTTGTGGAACAGGGGACAATGGATTATGGATTCATATTGGGGGACACTAGAGAGATGGTAGTATAAAATGATATAATATTTGAAAAAGTAATTATTAGTAAAAACATCTAAAGATATTAAATGGTGATAGATACAAATATTTTTATAATTCTATCAATTAATGATTACATATTATTTATTAAAAAGTTAATTTATGTAGTCTTTTGAGAGTATTTTTAGGTACTCTTACTAATTTTCAAGAATTTTATTAGTGTCATAATCTAAGATTTTTCATGGTTTTATAAAAAAGAAGCAAGTTGAAAAGTATTTTAATTTATTAACATTGACAATGATTTTCAAAAATATCCAGAGTGATACAATAAGTATTAACTATAAGATCAACTAATTTATAATTTTCTTTTTGAAGCATGTATATTTTGAATAACAATATAGTTTTTTCTAGATACATTATGTAATAAGCCATGCAAAAAACATAGTATTATTAGAAATTAAAAAGAATCATAGACTTGACTATTTTTTTTGTTATAGAGCAATGCATTGAATCATTGGTTGAATGTATTTGAATGTTTAATATTTGCTTATTATCACAATCTGTTTTAATACACACATTGTATACCATACAAATTGTGGATACATAAAGATTGACCAAGACATATTATAATGGTATTGGTTGCCATATTTTATAAGAAAAAATAATAAAATTTACAATCATGAAATTTAATTAAAATAAAATTACTTAGATAAGAAATTGTTTCTATGAAGGTCAAAGATGGATGGAGTGAAGGGAAAATCTACAAAGAGTGAACTAGGTAGGAACAAAGGGAAGGAGGACATAAGTAAGGAAGTGAAAATGAAGTTGGCAAAAGAACCATTTACAACAATGAAGAGAACCCATTAATCTATGATATGGCGAATTTGATCCTTGAAAATTGAAACAAGGGCACCAAGGTAGAAACTACAATTGTTAAATAGATAATGGAAACTAAGAGGGCATTTAGTGATTGGAGAGGAAAAGTAGAAAAAAAGAAAAAAATTCTTATGACTGAGAGAAAAGTTTTCAAGGAAGGTGGGAAAGGAACTTTAAATAAAAAAGAGATCTAAATGGATGGCACAAATAAGGAGACTAAGAATATAGATTTTCTTCCAAATTCAAAATTAATTATTTGAGAATATTTGAAAGACAACTGGGGATTCTTTGGATGGATTTTTGCTTTGCATGTCGAGCTAGGGCTTCTGTGCCCTAGCCTGATCCTTTGATTTTCTTGGCTGTGTGAAGTGTGGGGAGTGCATGTGTGCTGGGGAGGTCTGGGGTTGTGGTTTTTATCTTTGTGAAGCTTTTTTCATTTGAATCGGTGTCTCTTTCTCCCTAAGCGTGTGGGGGTTTAGGGCCTGGTGGGAGGCTGTAGGTGGAGGTGCGAATCCCTGTCAGAGGCATGTGGGGTGGCCGTGTTGTGCGCCATCCTTTGTGCAGTGCCGGGTGTAGTGGTACCCTGTGTGTGTGGTGTGCCCTCCTTGGTAGTGTGAGGGATCTGGTTTCGAAGGGCCGTGGGTTGGTTTGGGTCTATTGTCCTTTATTTTTTCCCGGGGGCCTGCATGCCCGCCTTGGGTCTTGTTTAGACTCAATGCTGATCGGGAAGTCTTCGGGAGCTAATCCCAAGATGGATTTTCGCTCAGCAGCGGTTGGTGCGAATTTTCCTTCACATGCTTCGAAGGTTTTTAATAATAACTTGTTCTCACTGGATTCGGGGTTGGTTGGCTCGGGGTTGTCTGGCGGTGCGTGGATTGCAAAGATCAATGGATGTCTTGAACGTTGTGAGGAGAGGCTGAAATTGGTTATCCCGATGGATGATCGCGGAAGATATTGACTATTATTCGAAGCATGCATTGCTATGCAAGTTTATGGGGTTACGGGTCTCATTACAATTTCTTGAATTGTGGGCCCAACGAACTTGGATGCTGGAGGGAGAAATGGAGGTTATGCTTTTGGCGAATAACTATTTCATGGTTTCATTCAATTGCTTGGCGGATCGCAACAAGGCCTTTGAAGGAGGCCCCTATTTTCATAATCAGATTGGGTTATTTATTAAACCATGGCATGCGGGCTTCAATCCTGCTAAAGAGCTTCTAAGGTTCCGGTGTGGGTTCGGCTTCCAAGGTTTCTTGTGGAATGTTGGCAGGATGATGTTTTGCATTTGCTGGCTTTGATGCTTGGAAAACCAGTTGGTGCTTCGCAGCAGACTCAGGTTAAAAAGGTGATGACCTTTGCTCGTATCTGTGTTGAGATTGATTTAAGTAAACCTTTGCCAGATTCGATGGATATGTGTACGGGTCCTTACTCTTGGGTGCAACACTTGGACTATGAGACTCTTCCATTTCGATGTCATCTCTGTCATGAATATGGACATTTGTAGCGGAGATGCCCAAAGGCTAGGCCTGTGGATTCCCAGCCTTCTCAACCTCCCCGCAATCCCCCTAGGGTTGAAAAGGGGAAGGATCCCATTCCTGATGATGTGGTTGGGGCTGATGGTTTCGTTCTAGTCAAGTCTCATAACAGGAATCGGGGTCAAAAGAGGACTTTGAAGGAGAGGCAGGATGAAGATACTTTCAATAGATTTGAAGCTTTATATGATCTCAGCCAGCAAGAAGTGAATCTGGGCTTGGTGAATTTGGATCAGGGTGCTTTGGGTACAGGCCAAGAGGGCCTTCTTTCTGAGGCTACTCAGGTTATGTAGGATAATAATGCTTTGCAAATGGACACGGATCTTCAAATGGAAGTCCAGGTGGAATCAGTTCCTATTGTAGAATGGAAGAAGGGTGGTGGGGATGGATCTCCTCTTGTTTTGAATGTAGGTATTGAGGGGGTGACGCAGAATAAGTCTTCTTCTTATCTTTTGGGTCTTCATCAAAAGGATCCAAAAATGGGGTTGGGGAGAAGTCTTCCAAGCTTGGTAGAAAAAAGGATCTAGAAAAGATTAAATTAATAGGGGAAACTTTGGTAGAGTCAGGGTCTGTTAAGACTCTAGATTCTCATTTTTCAAGCCCCTTGAAATGATTGTCCTATCATGGAATGTAAGGGCTTGAATAGTGGTCCTCGACAAAAAGTTGTTCAGGATTTGGTTAGAACTCAATCTCCTGATGTTCTTTTCCTGCAGGAGACTAAGTTATCCATGGATTGTATGTTTGGTTTAGTGCCTAAGTTGTTGGGGAGTGGAGAGTGCCAGTGCATTGGTGCTCAAGGGTCTGCTGGGGGAGTGGCTTGTTTATGGAATCCTTAGAAGATCCACCCTCTTTGGTGGTTGTCTTTTCAGTCTTCTATCTCTATGATTGCATCTTGTTTTGAGACAGGGGAGTCTATTCTCTTCTCCAATATCTATGCAGCTACTGAGCTCTAGGGTAAGCAACTTTTGTGGTCCCATATCCAGTTTGTCTGAAGCATGGTTTCTTTCCACCCATGGATTATGGCTGGAGACTTCAATGCTATTACTGAGTTGGCTGAGAAGCGGGGTGGTATTGTGAGGTTGGAGCCTTCTGCGTTGCTTCTTTAGGATAACATCTAAGCTTTAAATCTTGTTGATATCAAGCCCATTAATGGCCAGTTTACTTGGAACAATCAGAGGGTTGGGGATAATTGCATTGCAGAATGACTTGACCGCTTTCTAGTTTCTTTCTACTGGGTTGGTGGGTTATGGTCTTCTAGCTCTAAAATTTTGGATTGGAGGGGCTTAGATCAGTGGCCTATCAAGCGGGTTATTTCTTCAACTCATGTGCCTTGGTCTCCTTCTTTTAAGTTCCAGCTTATGTGGTTACATGACTCCTCTCTCCATGACTATGTTGTTGAGTGGTGGAGGTATGGTAGACCTGCTTATGGTAAAACAATGTATACTTTTGCTAAGCTTCTTTAATTTGTCAAGTATCAGCTTAAATGCTGGAATCAACAATGCTTTGGAAACATTTTCCATGCTAAGACTTCTGCCCAGGCTGAGTTGGATGGTATTACAAGGATGATCAGGGAGGATGGGGTGACTGAAGACTTGCTGCGGGAAGAGACTAGGGCTTTGAAAGCATTGGAAGAGTGTAAGTTGTGTGAGGAAGTTTTTTGGAAACAAAAGGCCCGGATTGAGTGGCTTCAAGAAGGGGATAAAAATACCATTTTTTTCTTCAACTCGGTGAAAGCCAGGAGACATGGCAATTCTATTTCTGCTCTGGTGAATGGTAGGGGTGAGACTCTTTCCTCTTTTCATGAAATCAAGAGTGAAGTTGTGCAGTATTTCACTTCCTTATTCAGGGAGGTCTCGCAGGGGGTTCTGATGAGGAATCTTAGGTCCTTTCTTGTATCCCTTCTTTGGTTTCTAGGGAGATGAATGAGCATCTTATGAGTGACATTTCAATTAAGGAGCTAGAGGAGATTATGTTTCAGATGAAGAGGGGGAAAGCTCCTGGCCCTGATGGTTTCCCGATCGAGTTCTTTCAAAAATTCTGGGAGATTATCAAGTTGGACTTGTTGGCGGTTGTTCAGGAGTCTCAGAGGAATAAACAAATGTTACGGGATTTGAATTCTACCTTCCTTTCTCTCATCCCAAAATGTGATGGGGCGGATAGGTTAAGTTAATTTGGTCCTATCTCTCTCTTTGTAATGTGATTTATAAAATTATCTCTAAATTGATTGCTGATAGGCTGAAAAAGTGGCTTAAAGTGTTGATCTCCAAGGAATAGAGTGGTTTTATGGTGGGACGACAGATTCTAGATGGGGTTGTTATTGCTACAGAAACCATTCACTCTATGGCCAGTTCCAAAGATAAGGCGATGTTCATTAAGCTTGATATGGCTAAGGCATATGACAGAGTTCGATGGTCCTTCCTTAAGGTTCTGGGTGCTTTTGGTTTTGGGGATGAGTGGATTCATTGGGTTATGAGTTGTGTTACTTCAGTCTCCTTTTCTGTGTTAATAAATGGGGAGCATTCAGAGATTTTTGGTGCATCTCAGGGTTTGCGGCAGGGCAACGCTCTCTCTCCTTACTTGTTTCTTCTTGTTGAAGGTATGGGATGTTTGATAAGAAGGAATATGGAGTTTGGTTTCATTCAGGGGTGGAGGTGGGGAGGTGGTCTACCTCTATAATCTCACTTGTAGTTTGTGGACGACACTGCTTTGATGGGTATGGCTACAATTAGGGAAGCTTCGAATTTGTGCAAGGTGTTGTAGCACATTTCACAGTTCAGGATGTTGTCTTTTCATTGATGTCAAAATATCAGGATATCAGGATGTTGCATTTCACAGTTTTCACAAGATGCAGTTGACAGGTTATGAAATCAGTGTTGAGAAGTATGCAATCAGAGATCTGACATGGTCTTCATCAATGGCAATGGTTTTCAGTTCAGTGATATGATCTGCATCAGTGACAATGGTTGTTAGATTTGTGAAGTCGTTCTGTAACTTAGTCATTTCAGTGGATGACATTCATTGCATATTATCAATTTTTGGTTTAAGGCAAGGGCTTGCATCATTTGACAAATGTTAATATGCATTATATTAATTCCATCTACATTGAGTTCATTACAGTGGCAGTCTGATGAAGCATGGTGTTTTCATTTAGTATGTGATTTTTGACAAGGTTTATAGTGGTTGATATGGTAAGTGTGGTTGTCTTAACATTTACTAAGTCTTTTACATTGTTTATACATTGTTTAACTTTGGCCGTCATAACCCTATGCATTTTTTTGTTATAAACTTAAATTGACCGGTAAAAGAGGTCATCGGGGGTGTAAGTTATAAAGAAAGGGTATCAACGTCGTTGATGTTACCGGCCCCTTGTGCTAGGCATCGGGTGAGCGCCGGTGGAAGACTCAACAGTGAGCGCGAAAAAGCCGATCAACGGCTTAAGTTTAAATAACAAATGGCGGGCCGCACAAATCGGAGGGTCGAGTTTTAAATGGCAAGTTTTGTCAAACGGTCAGTCTGTGAGATTAAAGTTGACATCCTCTTTTGTTAAAAAAGGCAACAAAACTATTCTTTTTGGATCTATCTCACCGAATTTCAAGGGTCACTGAAGTTGTTTCTTGTTGTGAAGGAAAGAGTAAAATTTTAGAAGGTTTCCAAGTATGTAGAATATGAAAAGGCAGTGTTGTTCGAAGAGAGTTCATTTTTTTTATTTTGTTGTTTGATTTTCATGTGAGAATATGATAAGTTTGAGAAGAATGAAGTTGAACCGGTTATTGAAGATTTTTTGTTCTTTGATTGAAATTCTTTTTGCATATATAGATTTTGGTTTTGAATGGCAGATGAGAGAGATGAGTTGCAGATGAAAGAAAATGAATGAGAATTTTTAAAGAAGCTCTTTTGGAGAATGGAATTGGTATGTAATTTTTGCAGGAATGGAGAATCATTCTTCAGGGATTTATGTTGAAATTTTTCAATGATCATGATGGAGTAATGTTTGTTCAGAGAAAGTGAAAGTGTCAGAGAAAGTGAAGGTGACTAAAGACTATAATTTTTCAGAGAAGAAAAATTGTTCAGTTTGCAGAGAGAGAAAGCTCAAAATGGTGAATTAGTTTGAAATGGTGTTGCAGAGGTATGAAATATATTGAAGATCAAAATTGATTGACTGTAGGAGTTGAAGACAATTAAAGGTTGATTGAAAAATTTATTTTGTTTATCTTAAAAGGGAGAAATAAGGTTTTGGTTTTTATTGAAACAGGGAAATCCCCTGAGTTATAATTTTTCATTGAATATTGATGATGTCAGTGAGACATGCAGAGAGATAAAATTTGCCAGTGAGGCAGAATTGTAATGTCAGTGAGACATTTGTAATCTGAATTTTGTGTTAAGCCAGTGAGGCAGTTGAGTGGTTTTTATACCCCAGGAGGGTTTTCCACTCGGGAAATTTCTTGTGTCAAATTTGTGTATTGATACTCTGCATATTTACTTTGTTCCTTCTGAAGAATTCTAAATTGTGAAATTAGATTAATCAAAGGTAGCAAAAAGTTTTAAAAATTGTTAACAACACTGATTCACCCCCCCTCTTAGTGTTGTGTGTATTCCTACAGGTGTTGGAAGTTTATCTTGTTGTTTTAGGCCAATTGATTAATGAAGATAAGTCTTCCATCTTTTTCTTTAATACTTTGGGTTCCATTCAGAGGAGAATTGCTCATATCTTGAGATTTCAGATTGGGATGCTCCCTTTGACCTATCTTGGTATTCCCATATCTGTTGGAAGGCTAAACAGGGATTCTTGGCAGAATATTCTAGATAAATTTTGTGTGAAAGTTAATCATTGGACCCATCGTTGGTTGTCCTTTGTGGGTCATGTTCAGTTTCTCAAGTCTATGGTGCAGGCCCTCCACATTTATAGATGTATGATTCAGGTGGCCCCAATGGGTTTTGTTAGGGAATTGGATTCCTTAGCAAGACAATTTTTATGGGCTGGTAGCTTGTTGTCCTCTAAATGGAGCCTTGTCAGATGGGACACTGTTTGTAGCCTGAAGCAAGTTGGTGGTCTTGGGTTAAGATAGTCATTGTTGCCTGGGATAGCGTTGGCTGCTAAATTATATTGGCACTGGTGTGTGGAGTAGGATTAGATCTAATCCAAGATATTAACTCAGAAATACTTCCCAGGGATCCCTAGGGTTGATATTCCTCGTTACCCCTGGTGGGGAAAGGCTCGATGATTTGGAGTATGCTCAAGAAAGGGGCTGTGCTCATCAAGGATGGCTTTTTTTGGATTTGTAAAAGAGGGATGGAAGCTCATTTTTGGTCTAATTCTTGGGATGGCTTTCCTCCCATTGTTTCTTAGTTTCCTAATTTGCTAACTCTGTGCCAGAGGTTCTGTGAGGCAGGATGGTCAAAGGTGAGTGACTTTAAGTCCTTTTCTTCTCATGGTCAGTTGGTGGTAGCGAGATGGAAGAAGCCTAATGAGTGGCCTGATGTTGGTATGGAGGAGGATTGTGCTGAGCTTCACAATATCCTTTCTCATAGACCCTGTAGCTTCCTCCAGGAAGGCGATGTTCTCTCTTGGTCTTCTAATCCTAAGGGTGTCTATACTGTTGCTTTAGGATGTCAGGTGTTGTTATCTCACTGGCTGGATGGGATGGAGGTTCACTGGTGGAAGAATGTGTGGAATAAGTTTTCTTGGCTGAAGTGTAACTACTTTATTTGGACTTTGGTTTGGAATAGGTGCTTGACATGGGATAATATTCAGAAGCGGGGTTTTCAGGGTCCTTCTATGTGTGTTTTGTGTGGATGTGGCGAGGAGGACTCTTCTCACTTGTTTATCTGCTATCCTTTGGCTTTGAAGCTTTGGCATTGTTGGTGGGGAGTTTGGAAAAGCCCCTATGTTCATGCTTCCTCCCTGGTGGATTTTTGGAGTAGTCTAGGTATACCTCCTTCTATTGCCTCTTTCCTACAGGATGTGTGGTATGTTGGGCCTTCCTTCATACTATGGCAGATTTGGTTGGAATGAAATTGAATATTTCAGGGTGAGAAGCTGTTGATTCAACAAGTTTGACACATAATTATGGGTATGATTCAGGAGACGGTGGAAGCTAAGTGTGATGTGGTGTTCCCTTTGGAGAAAGGGGATGCTGAGCTAGTAGATAGATTGGGTCTTCAGGGGCTATCTTTGTCTTCTACTTGTGTCAGGAGAGGAAGGCGAGTGAAAAAGAAAGTTCAAAGGGTGGGTGGATGACTACCCCCTCCGATTGGCATTTTAAAGCTCAATACCAATGGATCTTCAAGGGGAAATCCTAGGCCTACTGGGATTGGCGGGGCTGGCAGGGATTTTTCAGGATCGGTGGTTTTTTTCTTTTCTATTCATGAAGGATTGCAGACTATCAACCTTATGGAAGGTTTGACGTTCCTCTATGCTTTGGAGCGGGCTTATGCTTTGGGGTGGCACAAGGTTATCTCTGAGTTCGATTCACAGGTTTTGATTAATTTTCTAACTGAATAGAAGATTTCTGATGTTAGTTGGCAGTTGGCTATGCTGGTGCAATAGATTCTACAGATAAGTTCTTTGATGGAGATGGTGTCTTTTGTCCATATTCCGAGGGAGTGGAATAGGGCACCAGATTGTTTGGCTAAGTGGGCTTCTAAGCATGTAGATGGATGGAAGATAGATGAGTGGGAGCAGGTTCCCCATGAGGTCCAATAGGACTTGGAGAGGATTTTTTCCAAGGATGGGAATGGTATTGGTGAAGGATGATGTTGGTTCTTGCTTTGTTTGGTTGCTTCTTTTGGGTTCTTGGGGCCTTGGCCCTTTGATGTTTTGTAATGATCTTTTCTGAATTTCAATAAAGTTTTTACCCCTTTTATAAAAAAACAAATAAGGAGACTAAAGGTAATGGAATAAAGGCTTTTGGAACAAGGACTATGAGAGTTCTTGGGAAACAATAAATGAAGGGCAATTTACCCCTAGATCAAATGTGGGAGGATCTTGGAGAAAGAATAAGGGTAAAAATGAGCCCTTTGAACCAAGTCGAGACAAAAATCTAGGCAAATAGGATATGGATTAAAAAGATGGTTATTCAAATAAGGAAAAATAATTCTAACCCCCCAAAACTATAGGAGGAGAACAATACATCTAGGAGAAGTATACAATGGTATTAGATGATGTTACTCTTGAGTAGACAATTTAGAATCTAAAAGATAAAATCCTAACCATCTACTTAGCAAATTATTGGTCCTCAAGTGAATGGATTCACATTTGGACTCAAAATAATTGATACTCAAATCCCTCTTGAAGGGTTTTCCATACCAAATGCCCCACCAAGGGGAAGAAAGAAGAAATCCACTTTGGAGGATCATGGATGATGGATGGAGTGGGATTTTATGTATAAGAATGGGGACCAAATTTTGATGCTAAAAAATATTTAATTTCCAAAACTCCTATGTGGTTATGCTTGTATAATCTCCCAACAAATTATTATGATCCAAGAATTCTAGAATCTATTGCTAACTCACTTAAATCATACATCAAGATAGATGAGAACACCCTACAGGGTGAGGCAATAATATATGCTAGGATATGTTTGTATATTGACTTATCTAAGTCTATCTTGAAGAATATCATGTTAAATTAGCTAGGATTTTTGGACCCAACAAATTGAAATTATAGAAGACCCTCATATTTTATGTGAGAAATGTTCAAGGTAAGGTCATCAAGAAAATAACTGTAACAAGTGAGAAGCCATAAAAGACAACACGTAAAATTTTAACCCAACAAAAAAGAAGGTGCAACAATGGAAAAATAAATTTGGAGGATAAGTGGTCTCAACTCAAAGAAATATAAATTGAAGCTATGACTAATCAATCCCTTAGAGAGAATGATTAGATCATTGACCTTGATTCCATTAAACATCCATCTAACTTTGAATTGAGTTGATTGAATTTAACGTAAATAACACAAAAAAGGAGAGAATGGAAATAGACATGACAAAAGTCATTATAGCTAAAGGGGAAGAGGTAGAGGAAGATTCTATGATGAAAATATAGATGTAGAAAAAATTAAATTCGCAAAGCCAAGAAGGACAATCTAGTCTTCCATGGTGAAGACTAAAGCTAACTTTGACCCAGAACTTTGATTTCAACGAACCAGACACATTAAACTCATTGAGATCAATTTGAGGATTGTTGAAACCCTTAAAAACCCCTCAAAAAGTGAGAAAATGAGCTCCAAAGTTTTGCAATGCAATACTTGAGAAAAGTAAGAAGTGGAAACCCTTAAGGAGGCTAGATCTTTGGGATACAAAAAACCATCAAGAGATACTTTGGAAATCTCCATATGACCTCCTAGACTATTTTAGAAGTTGGTCGAAGATGTAGAACTCTCTATGGGAAGGAATTTGGGTGGCTGGCCCTTCAATGGTCATTTGACATCTTTGGAGAGAGTGTAACAATTGCATTTTCAATGAGAAAGAGTCAAGTGTAGAGGAAGTTATCAAGAAAATTGAGGTTGGAATATGTGAAACACTAATGGCTAAATAGGTCATAGATCGCACACATCCTAAACTGTTCACTAGTTGGGAAATAATGATATTGAAGAAATGGGACTATTTGAAAGCATCCCTTACATACAAAGTTGGTGGTTTGTACCCATCCAAACAAATAAATCATTCAAAGATCAAGTGGTATCCACCCCAAAGTGGTAGGCTCAAACTTAACTTTAATGGCATGGCTTATGGGAACCTAGGGAAATCTGGGGTTGGTTGCATCATCAAAGATAATCAAGGAAGATTGGTCTAGGATTTGTTTAATAACTCCCAGATGATGCCAATAATGAGGTCGAATTTCAAGATTTCCTTACTAAGATCAAATTGTGCCAAGAAAATAGATTAACCGACATCCACATTGAGGGAAACTCCTAGCTACTCATACATGTAATTTGTAATAGAAAAATTACCAATTAGAAATTATGAAACATCATCGAGTCTATTTGGCCAATTTTTAATGGAATGGATAATGTCTTCATAAAACACTACTTTCAGAAAGTGAATGGCATGTAAAATCTCCTTGCAAATCTAGCATGTGATCAAGAGGAGGCGGAGGTCTTATTGAATAATTAAAAAGTAGGATAAACTACTTCTCTAAATTGCTTAGTCATCAAGGATAGTCAAACTTAGGTATGGTTGCTTCATAGGAGCACTTTTGTTGGTTCATGCAATCCCATTCATACTATTAAAGATCAAATCTCTTGTTTACTCAAATTCATATCTTCATGTATGTGTGCTTCAGGATTTGTATGGAATTTCTTTATATAGTCCTATGACACAATGTAATGCACTCACAATGGTGAGCCATATCAAAATTACAGGATGTCCCTGAACTCCAAATGAGACCACCACATAGTTTCAGCGGATCTTTAGTATGGACTTTGAGGAGGTTGAGAAGGCAATCAAGAAAATCATCGATCCCAGAATCCTCATTGGAGCCATGTTAATGACAACAAGCTATTGGAGTTGTTTCTAAAAATATATATATTGGTGTTGGGGTAGAAGCAACGAGAAAAATTGGTGGTTAACACCTTTGTTAAACCTCATCTTTGGGGTGCAGTACTACAAGCTATCTATGCATTCAACAAACACCCAATGGAAGGGAGTTTAGGTAAAATTCTTGACATTATTACATCTCATGCCAATGAATATGTCAGACACGATATCACTCTTTTTTGAGATAGACTACTTTACAATGATATGGAGACCTTCAATTTTTTTATCGGACACCATGAGACACTTCTATTCCCATTGTAGGTTGAGAGAGTTTCTGAACTATATGAAGGTCTTCGATTGCTGTTGCACTTAAAGCCTAAGGAATGATCGTGCTAGGAGTGCAAAATTATATCCCTCCTCTGAGGTGCTATAAATTTGCTTTCCTATCAATATATGGGAGCTACCCCCTTGGTAGCATCTTATGAATAAGACAAGAGATACTTGGGAAATTATTATAATGGCATTAAATAACGAGGTCATGATATAGGGTCAACTTTAAGAGTTACATTGCAAAGAGTGGAGAATCTTGTCATAATTGGTGGGGCTCTCATTAGGTAATACAATCAAGGTTAGAGGGTCCAATTAAGAATTATCCAACCTTGTATACAATAGGACTTTTAGATCTAAATTTTCATTTAAAACATAGTAAAATTCTATACAAAGTAAAGTGCAGAGAACATATTTGTTTTATTTATTCAATTGTATAAGAGTTGGTGTTGTCACTTGGATTTACACCCTGAGTTGAAGCATTGTGCTGCAACAATCCAGTGAAACATTGGAGTGATTTCTAGGTGTGGGACCCTGCAATGAAATCAAACCTCCAGAGAAGGTTGGTTCCTTTCCTAAATGTGATATAGAGTGTGCTAAGACTAAACCTAATATATCACTATTGAGGAAAAGGGGAAGGAGGAGAAACTGGAAATGAAAAGGTAATACACCAGGTTTGAATGTTTGGCCCTCAGATCAACCATTTATGCACATAATAATAACAAACAATAGAAGACCATACACAAATCACAAACTATTTAATTAAAACACAAAAGGAAGGAAGCATTCATAAATGCATAATCAAACAAAAGTATTACACAGAGTAGAAGAAGTGCACGAAAAGGTAAAAATCTTATTGTTTATTGTCAAAGAGGCATGGTTACAGTTGATACAAGATGTGGTTTTTTAGACCAACAACCAACATAATACATTTGATTTCATACATTTTATAGCATTTATAGTGAGGCCCCATCACCTACTATAATAAATTCACCCTATGGGCTTGTCAGAAGATATTTTATAAAAGAAATGTCTAAAAATATCTGTTTGTCTTTGACATAAATGCAGAAAATATCTTCCTTGAAGTAGTTGAACAAATATCTACATTGAAACCTTGCATCTTCTTGTACCTGCAAAAATAAATGCCCAACAACAAATTCCAGCTAGAGATGGACGTTTGACTTTCAATCTGGCCTATATTCTACCTTATCAGCAAGATTTCATCAAGATTAACCATGGTGGATCTTGAATTCTACCTCTTTTCCCTTCATTTCTGAAGATTGTGAAAGCCATCAGAGATCGACCCTCGGGCCTTCAACGTTCCACCTTCCAAGAGAGAAGAAAATAGAGAAAACACCTCCCACGAGCTCCGCTATACAAAGGAAGATCATAATATTGGTGGACTTTAGGCCTTGGGCCTTTCGCCTTACGCCTTCCCAAAGAAGGAAGAATGAAAAAAGTCTAAGTCCTGCAAGTCTAAATACTTAGCCATTTTTTGAAAGTTTCAGCGTAGTTCGGGCCTCGGGCCTTCCATCTTCCAAAGAAAGGAAGAGGGAAGAAGAAAGGTCTGAGCACCGAAGTCTGAAACACTTAGAATTATTTGAAATGGTTCAGTAGAAAATGGGCTTTGGGTCTTCTGCCTTACGCCTTCCTCAATAAAAGTTAATCTGGATGATGTCATGACCACTTGGCAGCTTCCTATTATTCTGCGGCTATAGACAAAGCTTCACTAAAATTCTCTACTGAATGGCAGAAGAGTTACAAAGTAGATCACGTGGACCCATCGGGTTGCTTGGATGATCAAGTATTGAACCTTGCCACGTGTCTTCTTCTTGTGGTTTTGCAAGCCTACTGTGGGTCCACCCAAAAGGCTCAGCAGAATAGAAGAAAGCCTTAGAAAGAATTAACACCCGTTGGGGGTCGACCATCAGACCATCTACCTTCCACCTTCCATGAGAAAAGGAAGAGGGAAGAAGAAAAGTCTGAAGTCCGATCCCTCAAAACACTTAGAGAAATTTTCAAAGGGAAAGAGTTAGAGCTCAGACTTCGGGCCTTCTGTCTTTCTCCTTCCAAAAGAAAAGGAAGGAAGAAAGAAAGGAGGTCCGACCCTTGACACCCGAAGAAACTTAGAGGATTTTGCAAGGAACAAAGTAGAGTTTGGAGCCGATTAGGAAGGTATAATGAAGGGGAGAACTCCAAACTCTGAAACTCCAAAAATGCTAAA
This sequence comes from Cunninghamia lanceolata, assembly GCA_027924645.1. Taxonomy (NCBI): domain Eukaryota; kingdom Viridiplantae; phylum Streptophyta; class Pinopsida; order Cupressales; family Cupressaceae; genus Cunninghamia; species Cunninghamia lanceolata. The sequence goes on from BSBN01000397.1 coordinate 701,804, forward strand.
AACAAAAGGAAAACTCAGGATTTTTGGACTTAGTCGATTTTGAAATGTTTATTTTTGCATTTCTAAAGGGGAAAATACTTAGAGATTTCATGGATTTGGGCTATTTGGCCAGGGAGAAAAATAGGATAGCATTTTGGTGACTTCTCAGGGGTGTTTGTCTGCTAAACAAAAGGGAACTAGTGGCCTTAAGCATTCATTGGGTATAGAGTCAAAAGGGTTGAAGCATGTTGGAACAACTAAAACTTGACTCAAAACAACACCACAAAAAGGAAAATAAGGCATGCATTCTCCTAATGAGAGTGTAGCCTGTTGGTGCCTGCATAAACATTCAAGTTTTAAGTATTTAAATTCGTAGGCACCTTCCATAAAATCCAAAAAATTCTAAGTCTTTTGGCCTTTGTAGTTGAAAAATGCAAAAAATAGTTGTATGTGCATGGCCATTTGTATATACATGCAGGTCCAAATGTATATTCAGACATACAAGACGGTTTGAATGCTCAATCGGCCTTCAAAAAATGGAAAAAATCAGTTATATGCCTCCTTGTATGCATATCGGGTTTGGAATAGGTGCATATACATTGAGGAATCTTTTGCAGATTCCTAGAATATTTTGCAGTTGTATGTTGAGTTTGCTTGTATATCGGGTTTGTATGTTTAGACATACAATGGCTACATACAATGGAAAAGATGCAAGCAGATATACAACGTCTAGATGCATTGGTGGCATACAAGGAAGATATGCAAGGGACCACATACAAGGCAGAATGTACATTGCAATCTACAAGGGTGAATGTATCGCTGATATACAAGTCAACATGCATCGCAAAGATACAAAGGTAAATGTATATGCACATACAAAGTCAACATACAAAAGGGCCGACATGCATTTGCTACAGTGATAGACGGTCGTCGGCAAGACAGGATGCATCAGTAGCCAACTCCAAAGTTTGCCCAATGGCCAATGCATATACAATGGAAATGTGCAAGGAGCTGATATACAATGGGTGGGGCTTGCTGGTATACAAAGAGGTTTGTATGTGTTCGACATACAAAGCAGAATGTATATTGAGCATGCAAGTGGAACATGCATTCCTAATATGCATTGGCCGGACCCGATCCAAAGGTCAAATTTGGCGAATTTAGCGCTGGCGTCCGTGGCTTGCATGTATATGGCATTGTATATGCCGATATACAAAAGGATGAATATACAGGGCCCGGATTTCAAATTTCTCCAATCCGATTGATAAAATGGCTAGGGCCCGCGATATGTATATTGCATTTGTATAATGCGATATGCAAGGAAATATACAAGTAAAGAGATACAAGCCGAACCCGACTTAAAAGTAAAATTTGGCACATTCAATGGTGGGGACGCAGCTTGCATGTATATGGCATTGTATATGCTAATATACAAAAAGATGAAGATATAAGGCCCGGATTTCAAATTTCTTCAATCCGATTTACACAGTGGCTGGTGTCCGCAGAATGTATATTGTGCATTGTATATGCTGATATACAATGAAAAGTGTAATGAGAATAGGTACAAGCCAGATTTCAAGGTAATTCCAATCTGTTTCATAATGATTTGAAATCCACGAGTTGTATATTGTGTTTGTATGTGCAATATACAAAGCGATATGCAAGTGGAAGAGATACAAGCCAGACCCGAATGTATTTTTAATTTAATTCATAATGATTTGGGGTCCGCCTTGTATATTTGTGATTGTATGTATATGCCTTTGCATGTACATTGGGCGGAAAAAGCAAAAAAAATGTTGCGAAGGGAAAGGTTAGCGATGGCAAGGAGATGCCTATGTGGCACGATTTAATTGGTTGTTGAACTTTCAAAGCATTTTGATGTCGTAGATCTCAGCGATAGGCGGGAGATCGACGGACCTGTTTTGAATGCTTGGGGAAGGAAGGATTTTCTATGTATCTGCACCAGTTCGAGCGAGAAACTTCATAGCACAAACCATTGCTGCATCCCATGGGTAGCTTGGCCATTTACGGCGATTTGCAGAGGTTTGGGTTGATGATGGATAGGCCAACCACCATTTTTAATGGAAAACCTTCAGGTGGCTGCACAGTTCCTGATTTCATTTGCTCCCTTCCTTCTCTCTGCCTGGAACATTCAATGATTTAGGCACCATTCTCATGGTGCACTATATTTTGGCAAAATTTTGAAATGCCATGTAATTATTGTTGAGTACACAGTCTTGCTATAAGAGGCAAATTGTGTTACTCATTTGGTTGTTGAAGACTTGGGTGGGGAAAAATAATGAAAAATAGAGCATTTCTTGGCTGTTTTATCTCTATTAGAGTTTATGAGTTGCATTTGAGTGCACCTTGCACATATGTTTAGTTTCTTGTCATTTTATATGAAAAATGCATTATTGCATATGTTTATCTGTCTGTCTCCATGTGTTGTATGCATTTTCTTCTTTTGAATCTGGTTGCTAAGGGTTTCTCAGATTCTAGGGTATAGATTTCTGTATCACATGCTTAATCTTTAACTTCCATTCAAGGAATGGATTAAATTGTTTTAGGTTGAGTATGGAGAAGATTGTATGTCAGTTGGGATGTATGTAAGTAGGGACAGTTAAATACTTATCCTTGGGTGGTGTTTGTAAGGCAAATACCAGTCCTAACCCCTTGAAACTTGAATGCCAGTTGCAAGCCATTCTCTTGTATACATCTAGTTGACTCCTTGCTCAGAGATAGACACCAGTCTGTTTCTTGTGTAGTAGTTATGATCTAAAACCCCTTGTCTTGCATCCAAAAAATCAATTCAAATCATTCTATATTCCAACCTGTTAGTTTGTAGGAGTAGGATTAGGACCCCTGCATACTCTCATCCTCAACTAGTCAGATATGTCAAAGAAAGTTGCTAGCCTTGTGATCTATCATCCAAACCTTGGTCCTAAAATGAGAGTATTCTGCCTGTGGTTGTAAAGCTAAATCTTTCTATCATTGGGCGAGTCAAAAGGTCAAATCTTTAGCTAATAGGGATACCCCCTTGGTGCGGTAGAACCAGAAGTGAAGGGGAGGCAGCTCACGCAACCTCTTGTATTAGTTGACCAAATCTGCCTGTGCATTGGAACTGGCAAACCCTCTGCTGATTCAGAAAGAAGAACCAACATAACCTACACAAAAATGCTTAGGGAAAAGGAAAACCTAAAGCAGAAACAAAACAAAACAATATATACAAAATCTCAGACCAACCTTAGAAGTAAGGTTTGAGATGGATCCCATTGATTGCTATCAGTAGAACTTCACCATTTATCTTTGAAAGATTGAAAGCATTGGCTTGCTTGCAGTTGGTGATGATATATGGGCCACTCTAGATTGCATCAAATTTAGTGTGGCCTGGACAGGCTTGGCTCTATCAGCATCCCATTTTAGGACAAGGTCTCCCTCATTGAAAAACTGATCTTTGGCCTTCCTATCAAAGTACTTCTTGGTCTACTTCTGGTGTTCTTCCAAGGTAGCCATGGCTTACTATCTATGTTCTTCTAATTTAGTTAATTAAGACATCCTTATAGACCTAGCATCTTCACCTTCTAATTCCAAGTGTTGGTCCAATTCTAGTGAAGGAAACTCCAAAAATATGGGCAATCTAGCTTCTCTTCCATACACAAGAACAAAAGGGGAGTTACCAATGGCTCTTTTATAGGTGATCTTATCAGCCTAGAGAGCCAATCTAATCTTATTGTTTCATTGTCTCTGATTTGTTTCCATGGTCCTCTTAAGGATTCTGATCAAGTTCTTATCAGTAAATTCAGCTAAACCATTACCTTGGGGGTAATAGTTAGATGAAGTCTTCAAGAACACATTATATTTCAAAGCCCAATTAGCTATCCTAAAACCAATAAAAGCTCTTACATTATCAGAAATGATAGTGTGAAGAACTCTAAACCTTATCACAATTTCTTCCAAGAAATCCATAATTGCTGACTCAACAGCCTCTTTAAGTGGGACATCTTCAACCCACCTAGTGATGTAGTTAGTTGCAGTTAAAATCCATTTGTGTCCAGCACTAGATGAAGGGTTAATCATGCCGATAAAATCTAGGCCCCATTGTGAGAAGGGTTGATCTACTTGAATAGGATGAAGTGGGAGGGATGCCAACCTTTTCTTCCCAGCAAAGAGAGCACACTCTTTGTACTTTCTTACCCATACATGGGCATTTGAACAATGTGGGCCAAAAGTAACATTCCCTCACTATTTTCATTACTGTAGCTCTTGCAAAGAAGTGGCCTCTAGCAAGACCAACATGGAATTCACTGAGCAATCTGTCAAATCTAATTTGTTTCAATTCATCTCAGCAAGACTCCATCCAAATTCCTTTTAAAAATAACCCCATCCACCAAAGCATAAGGAATGGATTGCAACTTGAAATGTCTTCTCTTAGTTTTGTCCAATCCATAATGATACTCACTAGTGGATAGGAACCAGGCCATGTCTATTGTCCAAGAACTCATAGCTGTAGGTTCTGTCTCATTCAAGTGATAGGATGAGTTCACCTCATCCACTGTATGTTGAGCTAGTCATTCACATAGCCCTCTACCTCTAACCAACTTAGTGGATTTGATAGTAATGTCATACTCCAGGATCTTTGTGACCTAGCTTGCTCTCTTTTTGCTAATTTCAATTCCCATGAGAAACTAAGACTTTGATATGGTTATTTTCCAGCATATATCTAAATTTATTTAATTCTCTTGTTACCTAATTTAGCTTCTAGCTCAATTAGGTAGAGCTAAGATAGTTTGTTTGAAAAATAAAGATAAAAGGTACACATTCAATTTTGATAAGTTCTATTCATATGCACAGAAGTATTATTAGATAAATTACAGTTCATTATGCAAATATATACAAGAGAAAGATTACATAGATTTTGCACAAATGTTGTCTTTTATTGATAATCATAAATGTATGGTGTCCCACACAAGTCATGGGAATAACTATTTCAATACAATACAAGAATAAACTATACATTTGAAGAAAATAGAAAAGAAAAGCATATGGAAAGAGTAGGGATCCATCATTGCCTAAATGACGAACCCAAGTTGAACTGCCACATCCTTGCTTCAGTCCCTCCTACTTGGTTGCTCTAGAAGTTGGCCTGCTACTGCTTGAAATGCCTGCAAGGGATGAGAAAAGTTGTGTTAGAGCTCGGGACCCATATTCTCTGCATATACTATATCAACAAATATATAGTTTATTCTCCTAAGGCATTGAAACAGTTTTGTAACATCACAGATATCAGGAAAAGTAGAGGAGTATCATCAATCATCATGAGTATCATTGGAAGCTTTTGGCTTCATTGTTTTATCTAACATGTTTTTTCACTGTGTAGGTGTAGGTGAAAGTTTCATTGCTGGATTACATTGTTCAATATCACAACATGTGGAGAAAATAGGCTCCCACAAGGGTTGAGCCCAGCATGCTGCCCTCTCGATGTTTGACAGGGATATGAAGTGTGTATTCACCATAGCAATCACATGATATTGCTCATCACTTTAAGTACAATTTAGATATGTTTACAATGCCAAGGCATTTTTATGCATAAAAGGTAGCAACAAATGCAAGGGGCAGAAGTGTAAAGTCTTCTTTTACTAATCTACAATAACGGAAGGAGTATGATGGGAAGAAGATGGTCAGTGCTACACTCAAGCTTCTTATTGTTGAAAGTCTATTTATGGGGGCTAATTTGTAACTACAATGATATTCATGCTGGTCAACCTGGAGTTACAACTCAAGTATGCAATCACATTAGTTGCATCAAAACCATTATTCCAAGTTCTTCTCAAATGGATGAAAGGAGACCATATATTGATAATAGAAAGTTAGAAATATTCTACAGTGCATAAATGATGAATGGACAGGGCTATCAAAAGTCTAAGGGAGATATAATGGTGTAATTCTCCTAGAAATAAATTTCTGAGCAAGAATATGACAATCCTATGATAATGTGCAAAGGAACAATTATGGTACAAGATTGGCAACACATTTCAAGGAAAGTTCAAAAGCAAAGGAGGAGTAATTGGAAATCAATGATATCTGTTTTGGAACCGACCATAATAAAAAGAATGGTTTAGACTCACCTAAATATGAAGTAAAAGGATTAGAGAGTCCTGCAAGTTAAGTTCATGACCATACCTATGAAATTTATCACTGTGAGTTTCATGAATGTGATTGTAACTGTGAGGTTCATATATGACCGTGAGATAAGAGTGATAGTGTTTGGTGGCGGTCATAAGGAATCCATGCATGGATACAAAGGACTATGCATTTGGAGTAGGAAGCTCCACTCAGACCAAATGATGAAGAACTCATTGTTTGGCCTTGGATGGCCGCTATTGTGAATATCCATAGGATATTCAAAGAGGGAGAGTACTTTAGTCCTGGTAATGATGAGCTAAAGGAAAGATTTGCTGGATTCTTTCTAGCACAAGTTTCTGTATTTGGAATTATGAAGGTCATCAAGGTAAGGACAAGTTCCTAGAAATGACTTATATGGATGGGTTGCACAAGCTGAGGACTATAATTCTAGAGGTCCAGTTGGCAAACATTTTCTCTTAAAAGGGGATCTTAAGACGATGGAGCAGATCAACAATGAAGATTTGTAAGAAAAGAATAAGCACCTAGTGACATCAAAAGAGAATCTTTCACAGATGGAATATGCCATTGCAACGACAAAAACTACATGCTAGAAAGCAGACAGATGAGAGCTCTTTCTATTTTTGAAGAGTATGGTAATAAATCAACTGATAAATACTCATATTTGAATAGACATCATCATCACCATCAGAGTGACTACCATAAAAGTTCAAAATCAAGGCATGCCAACAATGATGATCATGAAAGCTATGTGAAGAGACATAAGCACGAGTCTGGGAGAAATCATAAAATTCCTGTTACAGAGAGATACTCAAGTAAAAGAAATCATGAAGGCGATTCCCACAGATCAATCAAGGATGTCATTGGCTAGAAACACACAAAGAGCTCTTCTGGGAAAGGAACGAAGAAAAGAGACAGAGACTTACCCAGCGTGATGTTTTCTAGAAAACCCTCAGCTTCAAACCCATGGTGGCACCCTCAAAGACTAGAATAAAGTTTCAAGAATATGAAATGAAATGACTTGAGTGTTTGGCCGCAGGGTTTTCTTTTAGGGTTTCTTTTATCCTAATATTGACCAAAAACAAATGGCATTTTTGCCTTTGTTTTAAATATTTCCTTCATAAACTAATGCCTTTGCATTATATGTATGCCAAGTGACTAGGGGATACCCCTTAATAACTTTGAATTCTGTATGTGCCTTTCAAACATGGCTGAGTCATGCCTTATTTGCATAAATGTGAAACCAATTTGAAAATGTAAAATATTGATTAAAGTGATGCAATTATAAATCACTTTATTTAATGTTATGTATAATGTAAGATGAGGATGCTTTTTAGATATGGTCAAAGGGGATGTAGTTGAGGATTCATGAGTTATGCCAAGCATATAGGGGAGGTTGGAGAGGTTGGCAAACAAGTGGAGGGAATATAGGAGTTGTTTTGACTGAGTTTTAAAGGCCTTGGAAAGCATCTAGGGGCGTTTTTAGGTGCCTTTATGGTAGGAGAGGTCAAGACTTGACCTTTTCTTCCTTCTAAATCTTTTTAGAGTCTTTTTAGGGGCTTAAAAACAGGCTTTATTGTTGTACATGACCAAGGGAGTTTGAAGTCCCTATTTTTGTGCAACTACATGGAAAAGCATAAAGTAACTTCAAACATCATTTTTGGAGTTAGTTCTTTTCATTCTCAAGCATGTATTGTAACTCATTTTGGAGTTCTTTCAACAGGAGATAGCATTTGTAACTCTTTTACAGACATGTATAGTAGTATTACACCTTGGGAGATCAATAAAGTTAAGCAAGTTTTTACCTTCTCAAATTCTATTTCATTGTGTGTATTTAAGTGATTGATGCAATTTCATGGGAAGTATCTCATCCTTGTTATTGTGTCTCATTATTAGCACCTTTATGCAGAAGAAATATGTATGTTTGTAGGTTGTAAGTTGTGTTGGAATGCAAGTAGTTCAAGTTGTGAAGAGTGTATGTCTTCCTTCAAAGATTGTGAGTGTTATAATCTTCTTATGAAACATTGATGCAAAAGCATATAAGTCTTGAGTTGTGTATGTAGAAGCTTTTTGTTGATTAAAACTGTGTGTAAAAGCAGCTGTACAAGTTTTAGATTAATATTTTGGTGCATCACCTTAGGAGACAGTTTCATTTTCATGTTTCTTTCTTACCCTTTCCTCTGCAAAAAATTAGAATATTTTTTAGGTGAACACCATAAGAGCCAGCTTACTCTAGAGGTTCTTTTTTGCTTTAGGTGACCCACAACCTAGAAAAGTTCCCATGTTTCACCAATATGCTAAGTTCTGCAACTTAGCAGGAGTGCAATATTGAGTGACAATATTTTATTGGCACGCTCGGTGGGACAAGTTTGATGAACTTCTCATCAAAACACTGAGAGATTTGGTGTTTCTCTTAGTATTAGTAGCCTTTGGAGGCAGTACAAACAACACCAATGTGACTCTAATCACATATCAACTAGTTTTAGCAGTCCAGGTACCTACAACTAACGAGGTTGGTGCTACTTGTTAGTTCTCTACCATTTGAAAGTATTTTCCTAGCACCTGGTGACTTTATTTGGTGTTCTAACTCATATCCTAGTGTTTCAAGACCATGTTGTCTATATTCATTCCAAATCAACTATCTAGACTTTCCTATGTTTCATGTTTTATCCTTGCAATGTCTAGTTATTAGCACCAGAATGGTTATTCTCCTCCATTTCATGAAAATTCAATTTTTTGGCCTCCAAATATCTTTTATCCTCATTGCAACCAACATTACCAATAGTCCTATCATGCTTTCCACCCACCCACCCCTGTTCAATCATATTGGCAGCCCATCCTTGCTTATGATCATTTGCAAGAAGACCTTTTTTCTCATAGCCAGCATGACTACTCTCTGAATTAGCCTCAAGATGCTAACAACATGCATATCAGGGAGATAGAATTAGAATTGCAAAGGAAATTAGAGGCTATTACAAAAGAGTAGGAGTATTATATGTAGCAGGAAGAGCTTGCTCATCAAGCTCATATCCATCAGAAGGAGGTGGAGGCACAAAGGTATGAAGAGGAGTTTCTTGCCAAATAAGTTGTAGCCAAAGAAGAATATATAAAGCAACTAATGGCTCAAGTACAAAGGTATGAAACGCAATCATCCCCTTGTATTCCTAGTTTTAGTTCAACTCTTCCTATAATGATGAATCGTCCTTTGAATGAAGAAGTTGACAAGTTCAAAATTCCTAATTTTAAACAAGAAAAACCTCTTGAATCTTCAAGTAAGCCTCCTTGTGTCAAAATTCCAAGTTTTATAAGCTCACATCCCTTGATAGAGTTTACACAAGTGCAACCTCAACCTGTGATCTCCCAAGAATAGCCTATTCAAAAACCTATTATTCCTCAAGAGATTTAACAAAACTTTCCAAATCTTATACCAAGTCAGCTTTCTTGCCCAAGTACCATTTCACTTTTCAAAGTGGGGCTGGCTATTCGGCGAGCTAGTTCATGTGGTGGGCAAGAGGAATAGTTGTTAGAGATAAATCAAGAACAATCTAATGTTCATGAACCTATATGTGATAAGGAGTATGAGAAATCAAACCTCTTGTAACAAGAAGTTCAAAATGATCAGTTGGAACAACAATTTGTAAAGCAAGAGAATGATGAAAAGGAAGAGTTAGTGGAGACAAAAGGAGACCATCTGATGTCTACAAGCCTCTATATGCTATAATAGATGAGAAATCAGACCTTTTACAAGGAGGTAAGTATGAAAATGAAACTCTATTGCAAGAGGAGCAAGAGGTTGCTATTGTTGGTCCTCTGTTTCTAGTTAAATATAAGCATAATGTATGTGTAGAAGATGTTGGTCCACACTTGACACTGAATCCTTTACATTTTGATTCATTTGATGGACTTTCTAATGCTTTTCATGAGATGAATGAAAGCAAAATGCAAAGGCTACAAGGTTGGAATCTTTAGTTGCAAAGAGAACTTGTGCAAGGTTCATTGGAGAAGAAACCAAATGAAGAGGAAGACTCAGTCTCTTTGTTTGATCAGCTACCTAGTTTTGTTGACAAGGATGAGGAGAGCATACTCATGCTCACATCAATAGTAGATTTGTAGTAGCAAGAATATGTTGAAGGATCTAATGAGTTGCTGGTCCAAGAATACAAGGGTGAGGATGAAGTCTTAATTCATGAAGAAGAACACCAAAGTAGTCCTTTTTTGGAGATTAGAGAGGTTAGTGTTCATGAGATTGTTTATCAAGTCAAACAAAATGTTGAATTAGAACATACACTCCAAAAGGATGATATTAATGTTTCTTCAAAACAACAAGAGAGCTATCATAAAGATGAGGTAAGTTTTCTCACACAGAAAAGTAAAGATGATTTTGAAGAAGACCTTTTCTTGGATATCATAGAAGATTTTTGCTCTAACTTGGATATAAAACCAGCATCTCATGAGGAAGAAGTTCAGGAACATCATGAACATAAGGAGAGGATGGCCATTATTCCAAGTAAATCACAAGAGTATGAACATCAAATCAGCACTATTGGTTTGAACATTGGATTTTCTAAAGGCTATCCTATTAGACATCTAGCTCAACTGGAGGCTAACAAGGAGGAGAGGGAATATGGTATGCTTGATCCAAAGGGCAAGGTTGAGCATCATGGAGGGCAGAATCAACTTACTTGTACACCTCAAGGTAGCTGTGATAGCAGCCAGTTTGAGTTGGTCTTGGAGAATTATTTCAGCAGCTTATCAATTACCCACCCTTCCTCTACCCTTATTGGTTGTTCATAAGCATGGGCAATATTATCAATTGATCAGGAAAGAGAGTTATTTCAAGGATCTTGTGAATGGTTTTGTTTAAATAGACTTTGCAATTGTTTATTTTAGTAGGATAGGTTTTTGGTTCAATAATTGCTACTGCACATAGTTTAGATGCATTTTCCTTTCCTCTAAGTGCAGTTTTGCACAATTAGTTTGCTCTGAGTTTTGGTAGGTGGAATAAGATTTGAAGGTGTTATACACTATTTTGGATGAGTTACAATAGTATGCAAGATGATTTCTCAAAGTCTTGTTGAGTTCCTTTTTTACTCTATGCCCAATGGATAAGTTCAGGCATCTGGTCAAGATGTTTAGCAGGCAAACATATAGCAGAAGTTGCCAAAAATGTCACCTAATTTAGCCTCCAGCTCAATCAGGTAGAGCTGAGATAGTTTGTTTGCAAAATAAAGATAAGGTACACATTCAATTCCACTAAGTTCTATTCATATGCATAGAAGTATTATCAGATAAATTGCAATTCATTATGCAAATATATACAAAAGAAAGATTACACAAATTTTGCAAAAATGCTATCTTTTATTGATAATCATAAATGTATGGTGTCCCACACAAGCCGTGGGAATAACTATTTCAATACAATACAAGAATAAACTATACATTTGAATAAAACATAAAAGAAAAAGCATATGGAAAGAGTAGGGATCCGTCATTGCCTGAATGATGAACCCCAAGTTGAACTGTTGCATCCTTGCTTCAGTCCCTCCTGCTTGGTTGCTCCAGAAGTTGACTTGCTACTGCTTGAAATTCCTGCAAGGGATGAGAAAAGTTGTGTTAGAGCTCGGAACCCATATTCTCTGCATATACTATATCAACAAATATATAGTTTATTCTCCTAAGGCATTGAAACAGTTTTGTAACATCACAAATATCATGAAAAGTAGAGGAGTATCATCAATCATCATGAGCATCATTGGAAGCTTTTGGCTTCATTGTTTTATCTAACATGTTTGTTCACTATGCATGTGTAGGTGAAAGTTCCATTGTTGGATTACATTGTTCAATATCACAGCACGTGGAGAAAATGGGCTCCCACAAGGGTTGAGACCAGCATGCTGCCCTCTCGATGTTTGAGAGGGATATGAAGTGTGTATTCATCATAGCAATCACATGATATTGCTCGTCATTTTAAGTACAATTCATACATGTTTATAATGTAAAGGCATTTTTATGCATAAAAGGTAGTAACAAATACAAGGGGCAGAAGTGTAAAGTCTTCTTTTACTAATCTACAATAATGGAAGGAGTATGATGGGAAGAAGATGGTTAGTGCTACACTCAAGCTTTTTATTGTTGAAAGTCTAGTTATGGGGGCTAATTTGTAACTACAATGATATTCATGTTGGTCAACCTAGAGTTACAACTCAAGTATGCAATCACATTAGTTGCATCAAAACCATTATTCTAAGTTCTTCTCAAATGGATGAAAGGAGACCATATATTGATAATAGAAAGTTAGAAATATTCCACAGTGCATAAATGATGAATGGGCAGGGCTGCCAAAAGTCTAAGGGAGATATAATGGTGTAATTCTCCTAGAAACAAATTTTTGAGCAAGAATATGACAATCGTATGATAATGTGCAAAGGAACAATTATGGTACAAGATTGGCAACACATTTCAAGGAGAGTTCAAAAGAAAAGGAGGACCAGTTGGAAATTAATGATATCTATTTTGGAACCGACCATAATAAAAAGAATAGTTTAGACTTGCCTAAATATGAAGCAAAAGGATTAGAGAGTCCTACAAGTTAAGTTCATGACCATACCTGTGAAATTTATCATTGTGAGTTTCATGAATGTGATTGTGACTGTGAGGTTCATATTTGATTGTGAGATAAGAGTGATAGTGTTTGGTGGTAGTCATAATGAATCCATGCATGGATACAAAGAATTGTGCATTTGGAGCAAGAAGCTCCACTCAGACCAAATGATGAAGAACTCATTGTTTAGCCTTGGATGGGTGCTATTGTGAATATCCATAGGATATTCAAAGAGGGAGAGTACTTTGGTCCTGGTAATGGTGAGCTAAAGGAAAGATTTGCTTGATTCTTTCCAGCACAGGTTTCTACATTTGGAATTATGAATGTCATCAAGATAAGGACAAGTTCCTAGAAATGACTTATATGGATGGGTTACACAAGTTGAGGACTATAATTTTGGAGGTCTAGTTGACAAACATTTTTGCTCAAAAGGGGATCTTAAGGCAGTGGAGCATATCAACAATGAAGATTTGCGAGAAAAGAATAAGCACCTAGTGACATCAAAATAGAATCTTTCACAGGTGGAATATCCCACTGCAATGACAAAAACTGCACGTCAGAAAGCAAGTAGATGAGAGCTCTTTCTGTTTCTGAAGAGTATGGTAATAAATGAACTAATAAATACTCATATTCAAATAGACATCGTCACCACCATCAGAGTGACTGCCATAAAAGTTAAAAATAACGTTATGACAATAGTGATGATCATGAAAGCTATGTGAGGATACATAAGCATGAGTTTGGGAGAAATCATAAAATTCTTGTTACAGAGAGATACTCAAGTAAAAGACATCATGAAGGCAATTCCTAAAGATCAATCAAGGATGTCATTGGCTAGAAACAGACAACGAGCTCTTCTGGGAAAGGAATGAAGAAAAGAGACAGAGACTTACCGAGCTCAACATTTTCTAGAAAACCCTCAACTTCAAACTCATGGTGGCACCCTCAGAGACTGGAACAAAGTTTCTAGAATATGAAATGAAATGAGTTGAGTGTTTGGCTGTGGGGTTTTCTTTTAGGGTTTCTTTTATCCTAATATTGACCAACAATAAAATGGCATTTTTGCCTTTGTTTTAAATATTTCCTTCATAAACTAATGCCTTTGCATTATATGTATGCCAAGTGACTAGGAGATACCACTAATAACTTTGAATTCTATATGTTCCTTTCAAACATGATCGAGTCATGCCTTATTTGCATAAATGTGAAACCAATTTGAAAATGTAAAACATTGATTAAAGTGATGCAATTATAAATCAATTTATTTAATGTTATGTATAATGTAAGATGAGGATGCTTTCAAGATATGGTCAAAGGGGATGTAGTTGAGAATTCATGAGTTATGCCAAGCATAGAGGGGAGGTTGGCAAACAAGTGGAGGGAATATAGGAGTTGTTTTGACTGAGTTTTAAAGGACTTGGAAAGCATCTAGGGGCATTTTTAGGTGCCTTTATGGTAGGAGAGGTCAAGGCTTGACCTTTTCTTCATTCTAAAGATTTTTAGAGTCTTTTTAGGGTCTTAAAAATAGGGTTTATTGTTGTGCACGACCAAGGGAGTTTGAAGTCCCTATTTTTGTGCAACTACATGGAAAAGCATAAAGTAACTTCAAACATCATTTTTGAAGTTAGTTCTTTTCATTCTCAAGCATGTATTATAACTCATTTTGGAGCTCTTTCAGTAGGAGATAGCATTTGTAACTCTTTTACAAATATGTATAGCAGTGTTACACCTTGGGAGATCAATAAAGTTAAGTAAGTTTTCACCTTCTCAAATTATGTTTCATTGTGTATTTAAGTGATTGATGCAATTTCATGTGAAGTATCTCATCCTTGTTATTGTGTCTCATTATTAGCACCTTTATGCAGAAGAAATATGTATGTTTGCAGGTTGTAAGTTATGTTGGAATGCAAGTAGTTCAAGTTGTGAATAGTGTATGTCTTCCTTCTAGGATTGTGAGTGTTATAATCTTCTTATGAAACATTGATGCAAAAGCATATAAGTCTTGAGTTGTGTATGTAGAAGCTTTTTGTTGATTAAAACCATGTAAAAGCAACCGTACAACTTTTAGATTAATATTTTGGTGCATCACCTTAGGAGATAGTTTCATTTTCATGTTTCTTTCTTACCCTTTTCTCTACAAAACATTAGAATAGTTTTTAGGTGAACACCATAAGATCTATCTTACTTTGGAGGTTCATTTCTGCTTTAGGTGACCCACAGCCTAGAAAAGTTCCCATGTTTCACCAATATGCTAAGTTCTACAACTTATCAGGGGCGCAATATTGAGTGATAACAGCTCTTATAATGGCAAATACCTATTTGTCCATGGGACTATACTTGACCTCATAGTCCTTCAATGTCTGACTGAAAAAGGCCAGGGGTTGTTCCATACCTTGGTCATTTTGCTACGTTAGAATAGTTGCAACACTGCTCTCTCCTCCATGGGCATAAAGGATAAAGTCCTTCTCATAATTAGGGTTCATGAGGATAGGAGCCTTGGCAATTTCTTCCTTTATCTTGTCAAATCCATATTTCCCCTCCTTGGTCCACCTAAAACAACATCCTTTTTAAGCATAAGGATCAGTGGTTTGACTAGACCAATATAGTTAGGAATGAATTTCCTTACAAAATTGATCTGCCCTAGGAATGACTGCAAGGCTTTTTTATGAGCAGGGAGAGGAAGAAAAAGAATGACTGAAGTTCTTTCTGGATCTATGGAGAACCCATCTTTAGATACTAAATGACCCAGAAGCTTGCCCTGAGCAACAACAAAGATACACTTTTTGGGGTTTAGAGACACCCCAAACTCCCTGCATCTTTCAAAAACTTTCTCTAGATGCTCTATGTGATTTTCTCCTCTCTTGAAGAAGACTGTGATATCATCTAGATACATTAGGATGAACTAGTTAATGAATCCCTTGAATGCAATGTCCATTGCCCTCTAAAAAGTGGCGCCAGCATTGGAGAGCCCAAATGGTATTTTTGCATATGCCATGATTCCCCACTTGGTGGTAAATGTTGTCTTGAATCCTTCCTCCTCTTTCACAAATATCTAGTTATAACTAGAAAAACCATCAAGCAATGAAAACCTTTTTGCCCCTACAACAGTCTACAAGATTTGGTCCATGGATGGCAGAGGATAATGGTCTTTCAAGGAGGCAAGATTCAGATCCCAAAAATCCATGTACAACCTTATCTCACCATTTTTCTTCTCACTGGCACTAAGTTAGCTACCCAGGTGGAATACTTGATGGGGAAAATGATTCTGGTCTGAATGAGCTTTGTAAGATCCTTTCTCGTTAGAGGCTCGATTTTGGGATTTATAGGCCACTGTTTTTGGCAAACAGGTTTAGTGTTTGGATCAAGGTCTATGGCATGTTGGGCAACATTAGGGTCAAAACCCTTTATGTCCTCATAATTTCATGCAAAAACATCATTGTATTTCTGAGAAAGGTGAATAAAGTTTTGTTGTTTAGCGTCACAACATACCTTTCCCAACAATAAATGTTTGTCTTGGGCAATAACAACCTTTTGATAGTCCTCCTTTTTGAACGTGATGTTCTTCTTCTCACCCTTGAATTCATCATCATGGTTGAAAATAGCCTCCAGCATGACCAAACCCTTGGGTAGCTTGTTCATTTTCAATTGCATGATTTGGTCACCATACCCTTCTTGCATCCTAGACTGTGCAGTTGATGAGAACTCGACTTCATTTTGGATGAAGTTCATGATGTGTTCATTGGTATCAAATATCTTCCAGTTCACATCATTATCAGGAACTAAGGGTCTAACCACTATTTTAACATGCTAATCAGGGCTTTGAAAGATGTCTGTAGGAGGAGAAAACTAAGCACCAATAGTTGCCAATTGGTCTTCCTCAACATTTAATTTCCTTGGGATCACCTGTAGGTTGAGAGCATCAAAACTCTCAAACAAGCCCCAAACTTTGTGTCTATAATCTCTAAGAAGCTAATTTTTCATTATGCATCTTTCCCTGACCTGGTTGACCACCAGTTCAATATCTCCAAAGATTTCTAGATGTCTAATTTTCTTCTTTTCTGCTAGTAGCAAGCCATGGACCAATGCCTCATATTCTGCAACATTGTTTGTGCAAGAAAAATACAGTCTATGAGCAAAATGTAGTTTCTTATCCATCAAAGAGATGAGTAATACTCTTACACCATCTCTATTTCTACTCTTTGCACCATCAAATAACATTTTCTATGGGTCATCAGAATCATCATCTGGTTTAAGTATAAAGGGGATAGAAGAATTCCCCCTCATGAATCATGTAAGTGCCCAACCCAGTTCTCTCAATGGTGTCATAAGGGTCAAAATCAAAGTGCTCTTTTACCCACTCATCAAGGAAAAGATCTAGGGTTGGAAGGGGTGAATATACTACCTCAAGAGACCCTAAATCATGCACTTCCTCACCCTGAATCATGCAATGAGGATTCACTAGGCTACAATAATAATTTTCTACATGAGAATTTGAAACTGGTTCAGCCTTAATGGTGAACCTTGTGCCATATCTCATCCTCAGAAGCATGTGAGATCATTCAAAGGAGAGGTAGCCACCCACCTTAGCTGTGAAATCTCTAGACAAACATATAGCAAAGAAAGGAGGAAGATCAATGACTAAAATATCTTGACTAATAGTCAAGTTTGGGCAAGCATGTAAGGTCAGATCCAGTCCTTTGATCACTCCAACAGTGTTGACAGAAGTGTCATCCAAGTGTAATACACTTGATGAAATAGGGTATATTTGATGCCTAATGCATTTGCTATCTTCTTGGACATGACTGAAACACTAGCCCCTAAATCTATCATGCAATTGTGCACCAAGAATTTCCCAATGATTAGAGACAAGTAAAATGGGGATGCCTTCTTTGTTGGACCCCCTTGCTCCTCACTTGGTTGCACAAGATTAAATGGGCTCTTTTCTTTCTACTTTGTTGATTCAGCTGATGGGAATTTCTCTAAGGCCTCTTGCAACAAATGCCTTTGAGAGGGGATTAACATTACCTCCCACGTTGGTACATTTATGTTTGTCTTTTTCATTTGTTCCACAATGTTCAAGGAAAAAGTTGTTGTTTTATGCATTGAGAGAATCCATGTTCCACTCTTTGACTGATCTGTAGCTTGTTCAGGCACTTTTGGAGATGATGGATGAAATCATGAAAAATTGACATGAGGGAAATGATAACAAATGCAAATCAAACGAATGCAAACCTTATATCGACTCACGATCCATTGATAAGGTGGAGAGTGCCGCACTCGAAGCATTCTAGCTTTACCCAAAGATTGATATGTTCATTGCTCGATTCTGCAACATAACAATGATATGGAGATTGATAGATGAATGGATGGATGATGATAGATGCATAATAGATGGATTATGGATTGAGAGGAAAATTCGGCATAGTAAGGATGCTAGAAGAAGATTCATTTCAAATGGCACAAAAGAGGCTACCTTTATAGAAAAAGGTAAATTTGAATGGACGGTTGTGATTGAAAATTATGTTGAAAGATATGGATGGTCAAGATTGACTAGGGTTGGATTAGGGTTCCCACTCAAAGAGGGATTGTAGTCACATGACAAGTGTGCGATGGAGAATAAAGGGGAATCTAATTCAAAATATTTGAATTAGATTGACATGTGAAGGCATATTAAGTGGAAGATGGAGACATGCGACATGTGTTGCAATGTGATGAGAGGTGAGGGAATAATTCAAAATTTCAATTTGAATTATGTGAGACATGTGAAGGGGGATTATTAACTAAACAAATAGGATTTATTTAGTTAATTGGAATGTGATCAAGTGGGATTAATTAAATAAAGTGGGTT
Organism: Cunninghamia lanceolata; assembly: GCA_027924645.1. Classification (NCBI taxonomy): domain Eukaryota; kingdom Viridiplantae; phylum Streptophyta; class Pinopsida; order Cupressales; family Cupressaceae; genus Cunninghamia; species Cunninghamia lanceolata. The sequence goes on from BSBN01000397.1 coordinate 720,373, forward strand.
TATTTAATCAATCAGGAAGATGATTAAGATGGGATGAACTAGGACCTAGGGATAAATGGGATTAAGTGGGATGAGGTTAGATGAACTAGGACCTAGGGGACATATACAAGTTCACATCGACAATGTGACTAGGACCTAGGGCAAAGACATACAAGGTCATGTGTAAATAAGACCTAGACAATTTTTAGTGTCTACATTTGCCCCTCTTTGAGATGATGTTGTGAGATGATAAGATTTATGTCGAGTAACATCATTTCAAAGAAGCTAAGGAAACATATAGAGGAAAAGGATAGGGTGATGATGCCCCCTCGAGAGGATAGGTGGGTTGGACAAACACAGGTAGGCTCTCAAAATGAAATGGATGGGCTAAGGAAGATGGATAAGGGAATGGCTAGAAGAAATGAAGGATACGTTATGCTGCAATGAAGGTGAGCAACCATGATGTTTGATATAGCATGAGACATTATGCACCAAGGTATAAGGACCAAGGTGACGATGTGTCTCATGCCCCAGCGTAATACAACCTTGTCTAGATACAAGATATGAATGTGATACAAATGCAAGATAAAAAATGATAACACACACAAGCAAGCAAGCAAGCATGCACAAATGATACAAAAACAAACAAGGTATTGCCCTTGTCAAGCTGTAAACCAATGATTAAGTGATTGATTGATTTGATTGATGTTTGATGATAAAGATAGTGTTGTGATGGCGGGGAACGATATATCCCTAGATCAACACAAGGATATGGGAATGATATATCCCATTGATGATGATGATAATTGATTGATTTGGTTTATGACAAGATTAGGATCAAGACCATTGATTGTGATTGGATAATTTGACAAGATTGATTGACTTGATTGGTATGGATGAAGGATGACTACATTCGGATCATTGCTTGGATTGATTTGATTGGAGGATGAATAGAAGATTATATTTGATGGAGATTGATTTGATGAAGTGATTGAAGAAGTGATGAAGATAGATGATAGAAGAAGATGAGAGATGGAAGAAAGAGGAATATCGTTTTGTGCTTGAATCTAGGCACTTCCTTTGTGCTCCAGACTGCCTACATACCCGTTTCCACAGGATCAAGGCAATTAACGATAGAAATGAGATGTAGTTCTAATTTATTTATTGATGGGATGATATGGATTGGATTGATCAAGTTATGGATTGATTGGATGTTTTGATTGGTTTGATTGTTTGATAGATTTGCTTGATTTGATGATGTGATTGGACTTGTTTTGATGGATTTGATGTGATGGATTGTTTGATAGATGATTGATTTGATCATTTGATTGATGATTGGATTTTGATTTTTGTTGGATATTTGAATGTTTTCAGATTTTTTGAGAATATTTTGATTTTTTGGATTTTTTAGAAATGTTTTTATTTTTTTGGATTTTTGAATGTTCTAATTTTTTTTAGGTTTTTAAAATGTTTTAGTTTTTTTGGGTTTTTGAAATGTTGGTCATTGGATGATCATTTTGATAGCCTTTATGCTAGGTACCAATGACAAGGGGGAAACCAAGTCTAGGTGCAAGGGAATGAATGGGATTGGACAAAAGGATGGACGATAGTGGATGGATGAAAGGATCATGATAAATGGATGGATAAAGGGATGTGTGATAGTGGATGGATGAAAGGATCATGATAAATTGATGGATAAAGGGATGTACGATAGTGGATAGGATGAAAAACTCAAAATGGATGTATGCATAAGAATGTGATCTCCAAAGGCTATGTCGCATAGGAATAACATGCCCCATTCTAGATAGTAGACTTAGGCTTTTTCATGATAATGCTTAGGACAATGGGATGATAGGATTTGACATGACAAAGCTTATGACTTGGATGATAGGGTTCGTTTGGAAAGGATGGAAAAAATGGGCAATGGAAAGAGGGTAATGATAGGATTGGTTGGATGGGATGAGGTACATCAAGAGATATCCAAAACATGTTTCAACATTTTGCCCCATTTCTTTATCAAGATCACAAGGAGGAAAGGAGGATGGATGGACTCAATGGGATAAGTATATGGGTGTAATGGCTAAGGATGGCAAGATGGAAAATGATTGGTCGGAAATGATAATATAGATGAGACAATGTGCCCCCAAGTGTAAGTGACATAGAAGATCAACCTACAAATGACGCCTGTTTTCCAGGTTTTCATCATGGTACTTATCCAAGGTGCCTGTTTACCATCTTTTCACCATTGGACGAAGGGATTTATCTTTACTTTTTTGATTTTTGACTTTTTGGATGGAAGAATGTGGATATGGATGAGAGGGACTCAAATGTCTAGTGCCATGAAAGGTGATAGTCCCATTGGAGAGGAATGTCGCATGGACCATGTGAAATGTGCTCATCGATGTTGGTAGGGAGATGGCATGAAAGTGAGATGGATCAGGTAGATAGTGGATTATGGAGGGATCAAAAGTGGATTATGATGTGGATTATAATGGACTTATGCAAAAGCATGGACCATAGGAAGGTGATGGGGGAGATACGTAGGATAATGAGTGAATGATGGAGTGATGAAGGTATGGAAAGGAATCATGACCAACGGCTTCACACACTGTGTTAAACATGGAAGCTTTTGATTGGATGGTGGTGTAGGAAGCAATGGTGATGTTTTCTTAGGGGATGGATGATTTAGGACTTTTGGAACCCACATGGACTTAGTATTTTTCTTATTTTTGCTTTTCATGTGAGATGTTTGGATGGAATGGGATTTTAGGATGAAAGGGGATGATTGGGATTTCTGAGAGGTGGATGCCTCATTTGACTTGATTGATTTTTGTTTAGGGACCCATATCATTTTAGTTTTTGACTTTGCTTGTGAAGGTATGGGCTTGGATGGATTTTTTAATGTACCTTGCTTTGAATTTTTGGATTGATTTCCTAAAGCATTAGGACCCTTAGGATTTTTTGCTTTATGTAAGGAGGCATCCAAATGTTTGTTTTTAAATCCCATGTGGCAGATGAAATGAGTGGAAGCTTTATGTTTAGACAATGTGTGCATTTGTTGGTCATGACGAGGAATGTGAGGGAATTTATGGATGGTAGGTATGTTAGGTGTTGGAAGCAATGTAGGTAAAGTGGATGGCGGAAGGTGAATGGTCGCATGCTTTTGACATTTGTAGGATGATGGGGGTGGAATGGCCACGTATGTTTTAGGAATATGATGGGGTTTATGATGGAAGGAAGTGGATTTAGGAAGTGTGGAGGAAGTACCAACATCTTTTGATTGTTGACCTTGGGGTGTACATCCAAGGCCAAATGAGCGAGGAGGGACCTTGACATGGATTGGCTCCAAAATGCCTTGTTCATGTAGGCCTAAACCTTTGCCTTGGTAGTTCATGTTTTAGAGCATGCAGTTAACTATAGGACTAGGTGTAGGTTGGACACTAGACTTGAGTTGATTATTGGATGGAGAAAGTAAAGTGGATAATGGTTTTTGGTGTTCTAAGGAGGAACACTCATGAATGCATGTGGATAGGCTAAAAGGATATGGTGGATTTGAAATGGGAGCAATGGTGGATGTGGAAGGATGATTAGGATCTTGAACATGTTCTTTTAGATCCAAGTTATTTGTTTGATCTTCTATGTTTGCTTTGGAGGCACATGTCTCATCATGATAAGTGGAAGGTGTAGGGTCATGGCTAGGTGGAGAGGTCTCTTTGCTCTGAATGAAGGCCATGAAACGAGGTGAATGCTTAAGTAAGTCAACAAGACTTCCATTAGATGGAGCATGTAGGTCTTGGGTGTCTTGTTCATGAATAGTTGTGGGGGTATGACTAGGATCAAGTTGTTCATGGATAGGTTCTTCATAGGTATCATCTTGATCATAGAAAAGGTGCATGTTATGGATAGGGTAAATGGAAGTGATTTGATCTTGATTAGGACTAGGGCTTAATGTTTTCACATGATTAGGATTAAACTCTTGACATACCTCTTGACTTGCTTGAATGGAAGTGGAAGGCTCTTTAATAAGCTTGATAGCTCGTAGATCACATGATGGGGTTAAAAGACTAGACAAAGTGTTTAAGGACTCATGGGGAGGCTCAAGAATAGGTGTTTGATGACATGACAATGTTTTATTCCTTGCTAGTATCTAATGGATCACATCCTTTGCAAGGGTATGGGTGAATGGGCAATATAGTGGATGGATGGTAATAGTGGAAGTTGAAGGCTTAGGATTGGGATTTGTTGGATGGATAATGGGATTAGGATTTGGGCTAGATGGAAAGATAATGGAATTAGAGGGATTGGTTTTATCCAAGACAACCTTACCACAATCTTCTAGGTTCTTGACCAATCTTTGAAATCAAACACAAGTGGATATGGTATGGCCCCTATACCTATGGTATGCACAATAATGGTTTTCATTATACCCTCTAGGTTTAATCATAAATGGAGCATATTCTTTGAATGGGTATAGCTCAATCAAATTTTCTTGGACCAATTTCTCTAAAATTATCTCCATGGACTCTTTTAATGAAGAATTAGTGGAACATGGGGATGAAGGTGATGAGGGCAATGAAGGGCTTGATAAAGGTGTTGGGATGGGACTAGTTGGCTTATGTGTTGGCATATGATTAGATGGTGAAGGTGACTCAAAGGAGGCACATGCTAGGTTGGTTTCTCCCTTGTCAAAGGATTTTAGGCCTTGCATAAGATGACTTGGACTTTCTTGATTTATGTACATAGGGCCATTTAGACTTTCTTGTTGTTCTTGTAAGGACATTTGATTGCCATGCGGATAGGTTTGGTGATGAGGTGGCATGATAGGACTTGTAGGTGAAAGGTCTTGTGAGGTGTATTGTTGTGGAGATTGGTTGATGTTGAAAGAAATAGGGTATGCTGATGTGGCATTGTTATGGAAAGATGTTGGATAAGGTGATGTAGAATGGCCTTGATAGGATGATGAAGTGGGATTAGGTGATATCGCATGAACATGAGAAGTGGGTGGATTAGATTGGTATGAAGTGGGATAGGTTGATGTGGAATTGATTTGATGTGTGGATGAATTGGGTTTTGGATTTGGAGGAGAGGCTCCTCTAATTGTGACCTTTGGTCTTGGATTGTCTTCATGACTTGGATTTGGAGGATAGCCACGTTTAATTGTGACCATGGGTCTTGGTTTGTCCTCATGATTTGGATTAGGAGGATAGCCACCTTTAATTGTGAAAATGGGTCTTGGTTTGTCTTCATGATTTGGATTAGGAGGAGGGGCTCCTCTAATTGTGATTATAGGCTTAGGTCTTGTCTCATGATTAGAGGGATAACCTCCTTGAATTGTCACCTTGGGCTTGGGATTTCTCTCATGATTAGAGGGATAGCCCCCTTGAATGATTACTACCATCTTGACAAGTGTTGACTAGGACTAGGTTGATGATGATGTGGAGATGATTTGGAAATGATTAGGGTTTGATATGGAAGGATTAGGGATGATTAGGATGATTAGGGTTTGACTTATGGTGACTTGGATATGATTAGGAGAATGAAGTGGCTAGGAATGGTGATTAGGATGAATGTGATTGGATTTGAATGTGTTGGAAGAATGAGTTGAATGACTTGTCTTGATGTGTTTGGTGTTTAGCTTGATTTGGCAATGTTCAATCAAATGATCACACATGTACAATCATGAATCACTTACGCAAGACACATAAGCAATTTTGAATTTGACTTTGAATGAATGTAATGATGATTAAACAAGCACACATGGAAGACACATCAACAAGCCCTAATGTCTAGTTTGAGTGGGATATGGCCAATTAGGTCTTAGGCTATGTTTACACGAGGTTGACTAAGAAATTGAAATTGAAATCCTACCACACAGCCGAGAGAAATGGGTAACCCACCCTTCACCTTCACTTCCCAAAGGCATAAAGTTCTTTGGGGCTTAGCCAAGAGTGACAAGATTCCAACTCTTAATGAGGGTGTCTTTCGATTCGGCCTCGAATGAGGTCATCCCTAGGGGTGATAAAATCCCCTAATAGACCTCCTAGGAAAGGGTAAACAAAAGTGAACCAAGTGACGTGTTTTTGATCTCCAAGATCACCTTGTGATGCGAGGAGAGAGCATACACACACACTTGATTCACACTTGCACTTGTAAATTAACCCATAGAAAATGAAATGTGTGTGTGAAAATTGAATGGATAAGAGGTGTTTTTTATTCTCAAGATCACACAAAGCACATGAGAAGAGCATACACACCACTAATCACATGCAACATCGCCAAGAAATGAAGGTACTTGTTCTTGTTTAACCCATAGTCAAGATGTGTGATTGAAGACAATAGTTAATTTTAGCCCAATTTTTTCGATGTGATTGCTAAAGCAATATTCATTTTAAGCCCAAATTGAAATGTGTGATGCAAACAAGATTCCTTTTATGTCCCAAATTGAAGTGTGTTTGCAAACAAGATTATGATGAAATGAGAAATAGAATGAGTGTACCTGATTATTTCATTGTCCAAATTGCTATAGATGCTGATGTTGATGTTGTTCCAACCCCTTTGATGCTCCTACAAGCCACCAAAATCAAAAAGTCCAAGTAACTTTGCAAAGAAGAATGATTATGCAAAAAAGAGAAATCTGATGAAAATGGAATGATACAGAAAAATGGATGTCATGAACAAATTCTAGATGAAATTCTATGCAATTTAAAAAAAAAAATTCTCTGAAAAAGGATGAAATATGTGAAAGTTATGTGCGTTTCAAGTTTTTAAAGCACCTTTGACTTTGACTATGAAAAAGGCTGGAAAAAGATACAGTCACTTGAAAATTTCTCTGCCATTGCATATCTCGCTCTGCTAGCTTTCCAACAAGTCCTATTTTGTGAGATTTGGCCTCCGTATGTGAAAGTTATGAGAAAAAGAAAAAATTGCCCTCTTATGGCATATAGGAGGCACAATGTAGGCTAACTGTTTGCATCTGACCATTAGCAGTTCAAAATCTTTGGTCACATGTATAGTTGTCTGGTTGTTTGCAAGAGGTGGTTAAGTTAGGCAATCTACGTGGAGTGATGCCTCCGGTCACCCATATGACCAGGGGCCGAACCTATGCAAAAATTAAAAAAGCCAATAAGAGGGGGCTATCGGCCTCCCTCGCGATCGCCAAGGTGACAACAGTTGGTAACTTAATACATAGGGGTTTCCACTTAACTTTTGAGTGATCAGGAAATCTTTGTCAAAGTAGTGATCAAAATATTTGAAATCCTAAATGCTACCCATATGATTGAAGGCTAGTGTTTATACAAAGGCCCGTGGTTAAGAGAAAACTGCCAAGCCCAATAGTTGACAAAGGTGATCAAAATGTAGAGTATAATTGGGTAGTCGACAGCCTGTGAGATCAAGCAAATGTTGATCTCGGAAGTGGAAGCCTGTGGATGGGTCAGTGTTGACAGAGGGGGCGCCAGAGTGGCGACTTGTTTGGAAAAAAGGAGGCGATCATATGGTAAGTAGAGGTAGGAGCGGGGACTAATGAAAACTAGCGGCGGTGTGAGGGAAGCGTCTAGACGACAATACGAGCTCGGACGATGGAGTCTAGGGTTTAAGGGAGGAGTGGTGGTAGGTATAAGGAGGCGGTGATTTAGGGTTTTGGCGTTGAGGGTAAGAAAATTGTGAGCAGAGGGAATGGAAGTCGTCGATGGGGGTTTTAACCTAGCACTAGCAAAAATCTTAAGCTTGCAAAATGAATAAGATTAAACCTGCAACACCATAAGAAACAATATACTCTGCAAACCATCCACAAAATAGCCCGCAATCCACAGTGTTAGCGTAAAACTTGCAACCGAACAATGTTAAACCTGCAATTGAAAACTAGAGATCAATACCACAGGGGTCATGGGATCCGTACGGTACGGGTCCGTATGGATCCGTACTGTACGGACCTGCGACCCTAAATTTTTTTTCAATTTTTTCAAAAATTTCAGTCACAAAAACCTAGCAAATTTATAGTCAAAATTCATGGAAATGACCACCGGATCGCAATGGTGAGGTTATTTTCTTCATAGTACACAACCTGTAATAGTTCACTCCTAAATTTTACAAAACTTGACAAAACTAGGGTTAGAAAATGAAGATTTTTGACAACAAAACCCTAGAAAAATGATTGATTAGATCCAAGCCACTAGGTGTGCGAAATGAAATCATGAAAAGTTGACATGAGGGAAATGATAACAAATGCAAATCAAATGAATGTAAACCTCATATCGACTCACGATCCATTGGTAAGGTGGAGAGTGCTACACCCGAAGCACTCTAGCTTTACCCAAAGATTGATATGTTGATTGCTCGATTCTGCAGCATAACAATGATATGGAGATTGATAGATGAATGGATGGATGATGATAAATGCAAAATAGATGGATTATGGATTGAGAGGAAAATTCGGCCGAGTAAGCATGCTAGAAGAAGATTCGTTTCAAATGGCACAAAAGAGGCTACCTTTATAGAAAAAGTCAAATTAAGATGGACGATTGTGATTAAAAGTTATGTTGAAAGATATGGACGGTCAAGATCGACTAGGGTTGGATTAGGGTTCCCACTCAAAGAGGGATTGTAGTCACATGACAAGTGTGCGATGGAGAATAAAGGGGAATCTAATTCAAAATATTTGAATTAGATTGACATGTGAAGGCATATTAAGTGGAAGATGGAGACATGCGACATGTGTCGCAATGTGATGAGAGGTGAGGGAATAATTCAAATTTTCAATTTGAATTATGTGAGACATGTGAAGGGGGATTATTAACTAAACAAATAGGATTTATTTAGTTAATTGCAATGTGATCAAGTGGGATTAATTAAATAAAGTGGGTTTATTTAATCAATCAAGAAGATGGTTAAGATGCGATGAAATAGGACCTAGGGATAAATGGGATTAAGTGGGATGAGGTTAGATGAACTAGGATGAACTAGGATCTAGGGGACATATACAAGTTCACGTCGACAATGTGACTAGGACCTAGGGAAAAGACATACAAGGTCATGTGTAAACAAGACCTAGACAATTTTTAGTGTCTACAATGGAATCTCCTTTATAGTAGTATGTCTATCGCTCTGAGTTGAATTTGCAGCACTGGCCCCTTTTTCCTTTGACATAAGTTCTTTTTGTAATACGGTAGGTATAGGGTTATCCTCCAACTGTCTCTTTTTGGACCTTGTGTTGTCTGCAACAAGCATAACCACACTTTCCATAGGCTGATTGACAACACAAAAATACTTAGGAGTTTATAGCATCAAATTGGAATTCGAAGCAGCCTCATTTGGTACCTTAGAGTTGATCTTGGCTACCTCCACCAATGATGCTCAAGCTGAGTGTGAAAGTTCTGCACCATTAGGAATTGTTCTTGTGATCCAAATACACAAGCAGAATAATTGTGAGGTTGGTTGCAAGGATAACACCAATCTAACTCTTGAACCAAATTGTTATGAGTAGGGACCAAGGCCCTAACTGGATTAATAGCCAGTATTTTTTGGATAGGTCTGACTATTTGCAAAGGATGAGAAGGGTTATTATTTGGGTACCTATTTGGCTGGTAATCCTGGTTCTAGTTTTGGTATCTATTGGAATTATAACCCTTATTCTAATTTTGATTTGAAGACTGCCCCTGGTTATAACTTTGATGGGTTTTGGGGGCAGTTTGAATAGCTATGTTATTGGCTTTGTTAGTTAGATTTTCCACGAGGGTTTTGAGGTCATTCTCTTCTTGGAAAAGGGAAGAGGTAGAGGCTCTAGGCTCTGGGATGGGATTGAAATAGAAGTCTGCTGAAACTGTGAAGGCAGATTTGGGAAAATAGGGGCAGGAGGTCTGGGAGCAATTTTCCCAGCCAATATCAAAATTTAAAGCTCTCAAAAAATATAAAAAGGCACCTTGTGGAGATGGTATGAGGAGAGCTAGGATTCTCTCCCATGTCCTTTGAAATCTAAAATTGAAGTCCACCATCATCTCGTTGGGAGCCCCCTTTATTGTTGTTTGTTGTTCCAATAGAGAGACATTATCTGTCCTTTCTCCAAACTGCTTGTAGAGTGCTTCTCCTAGCTCATCCAAATCATGTATTGAAGTAGGGGTTAAACTCTTGAACAATTGCAAAGATCTCCCCTTGAAGGATGAAACCATGAGCCTAATAGCCACATCTTCATGTTGAATATGCTAAACTGAACACACGTTTGATATGTCTTTGATACGTTCAGCAGGTGTAGTAAAACCATCACCCAAAAAGAATGAAATACTCTTTAGGGCTGATGTAGGTATATCATTATGTGTAGCCAAGTCTATAGGGCTGCCTCCATTGAAGGTCATGAAGCGGAGGTTTCTTGGCAAATGAGGGTATTCAAATTTATTTTGGGTATGTGCAAGCCCCTTCTTGTATATTGAAATCTAACAGGAGAAGGTGTAGATTGAGCTCTTGAATGAGATGGAACATCAATGCTATTCCTTCTTATAGGAGACCTAGATAACTTAGTTCTTCTCCTTGAAGCAACAACAGGTAATTCAACCAACTGATAATTATTGCCTTTTGAAGAAGCTCGTGTCTACACAGGCATATAACGTTGGACTGGTCTGAAATAACAGTCTATAGAGTTGCCAGGTGCATGAAGTTTATCTGCCAAACTACAGAATACTAAGAATAACACCAATTTCTCAGTCTAATTCTTAATTGAGATTAAATATTGTGCCATCGGGCGTGCCAGAAACTATTGTCTCTTGGATTTGCACCCTGAGTTGAAGCATTGTGGTGCAACAATCCACTCAAACATTTGAGTGATTTCCAGGTGTGGGACCCTACAAGGAAATCAAACCTCCAAAGAAGGACGGTTCCTTTTCTGAATGTGAGATTCAGAGTGTGCTAAGACTAAACCTAATCTATCACTGTTGAGGAAAAGGGGAAGGAGGAGAAACTGGAAATGAAAAGGTGATACACCAAGTTTGAATGTTCGACCCTCAGATCAACCATATATGCACATAATAAATAACAAACAACAGACGAGCATACATAAATCATAAACTATCTGTAGAGGTAAAAGAAAATAATTGAAATTCAAAAGGAAATAAGCATTCACAAATGGATGATCAAACATAAGTATTACATAGAGCAAAAGAAGTGCATGAAAAGGTAAAAAATCTTATTTTTTATTGTCAAAGAGGCATGGTTACAACTGATACAAGATGTGATTTTTTAGACCAACAACCAACATAATACATTCAATTTCATGCATTTTATAGCATTTTACAATGAGGTGCCATAATCTACTATAATAAATTCACCCTATGGGCATGTTAGAAGATATTTTGCAAAAAAAATGCCTAAAAATATTTGTTTGTCTTTGACATAAATGTAGAAAATATCTTCCTTGAAGTAGCTGAACAAATATCTGTGTTGAAACCTTGCATCTTCTTCTACCTACAACAATAAATGCCCAACAAAAAATTCCAGATGGAGCTGGACGTTTGACTTTTAATCTGGCCTATATTCTGCCTTATCAGCAAGATTTCATCAAGATTAACCATGGCGGATCTTCGATTCTACCTCTTTTCCCTTCATTTCTGAAGATCATAGAAGTCGTCAGAGATTGAGCCTTGGGCCTTCAGCATTTCACCTTCCAAGAGAGAAGAAAAAGGAGAAAACCTCACCCCCCAAGCTCTTCTATAAAAAAGGAAGATCACACTATTGGTGGACTTCAGGCCTCGGGCCTTCTACCTTACACCTTCACAGAGAAGGAAGAAGAAAGAAAGTTTGAGCCCCACAAGTCTAAAGACTTAGCCATTTTTTGAAAGTTTCAGTGAAGTTTGGGCCTCATGCCTTTCGTCTTTCGTCTTCCAAAGAAAGGAAGAGGGAAGAAGAAAGGTCTGAGCATCGAAGTCCAAAACACTTAGAATTATTTGAAACAGTTCAATGGAAAATAGGATTCGAGTCTTCCACTTTATGCCTTCCTCAATAAAGTTCATCTAGATGACATCATAGCCACTTGGCAGCTTCCCATTGTTCCATGGCTATATACAAAGCTTCACTAAAATGCTCTATGGAATGGTGGAAGAGTCACAAAGTAGACCACGTCGCACCCATCGGGTCGCTTGGATGATCAACTATCAAGCCTTACCACGTGTCTTCTTCCCGTGGTTTTGTAATCCTGCTATGGGTCCACCCAAAAGGCTCAATGGAATGGTGGAAAGCCTTAGAAAGAATTAACACTCATTGGGGTCGGTCATTGGGCCATCCGCCTTCTGTCTTCCATGAGAAAAGGAAGAGGGAAGAAGAAAAGTCCGAAGTCTGATCCCCCAAAACACTTAGAGAAATTTTCAAAGGAAAAGAGTTGGAGATAAGACTTCGAGCCTTCCATCTTTCTCCTTGCAAAAAAAAGGAAGGAAGAAAGAAAGGAGGTCCGACGCGCAACACCCGAAGAACTTTGAACGCTTAGAGGATTTTGCAAAGAACAAAGTGGAATTCGGAGCCGATTAGGATGGTATAACGAAGGGGAGAACTCTGAACTCTGAAACTCTAAAAATGCTAAAAACACAACTTGGAAAACTCAATATTTTTGGACTTAGTCAATTTTGGGATGTTTGTCCTTGCATTTCTAAAGGGGAAAGCACTTAGAGATTTCATGGATTTGGGCTATTTGGCTGAGGAGAAAAATAGGACAATAGTTAGATTAAATGCTAGGCATCAATCTTTAATTACAACTAGATGCTATGATCTCACTTTCTGCATTTCTTCCTTCTCCTTTTCTCTTCCTACTTATCCTCATTTGTCTCCTTTGTCTAATCTTTCCTCTTTCTTCTGATTCTATCTCCCAAGTCTTCTATCTACCTCATTTTTCCTTTGTCCTCAAATCATATCAAACCTCTCTATATATAGAAGATGTAGGAATGAAGTGTTATGGGTGCTAACATGATACACACCTATGGATTATTGTGATAAGGATCAAAGACCCAAACATTATGTGTTTTTCTCATTGATCAACCATGGGAATTGGCACATCATCCTTGTGTAGTGTGCAATTATACTAGCAATGTTTAGTATTATAATTTTTTATGAACTAGAAGTCCCTAAATTTAATTCGATTCATATAAAACCCCTATTAGGACTAGTGAAAATTTTAGTGGTGATTTTCTAACTTTTAAGGGGTTGAAAATGGTGAATATTATCAGTTTTGGTAGTATATGCTTTCACCCAAATTTGATTATATTTTTGGTCTTGTAGCTTTAGATCGACCATGAATTGATATTTTAATACTATTTATTGTAATTTGGTCCCAATCGTTGAGATATTATAGAGGGAACTTTTAATCCAGGTCCAATCGCTTGTCATGTGATGAGACGACTTTTAATTTAGGTTTTAATCACGCACCTTTTTACATTAATTATGGCCATATGGTGGTGTGATTTCCAATAAAATTATAGGAAATAAGGGAAAAGGGGGCATGATCACAAGTGAAATTATAATCAATTAAGGGAAAATGGTGGTGCAATCACCAACAAAATTATAGTGAATTATGAAAATGTGTAATATCACTATGCAATGATACATATATTTGGGAAAATATGCATTATTGAATTATAGGTGGTTCTAAGAAAGTGTGATCCATTTCCTAAGAAGTATGTCTTTTAGGGTTAATGTGTTTAATTGCCCATGCAAAACGTAGTATGACTATGTAGTGTGGATTGGTATTTATGCAAAACTATACTCCATTCACTCTTTAGGAATTCAATATTGGATTTACCCATGTCCTACCTTACTAATTTGCAATTTTTTGTCTAAAATTTGATCAATCTTCTATGAGTTGCCAACTATGAGACGAGAGGGTACATTCTCAAAAGTTGGGGAATAGACATAGGCTACAACTCTACTTTAGTCTTCCATTCCTGGTGAATAATAGAGACATAATTTTCAATTTGCATCACATTTTCTATTGTATATTGTATGATTAAAATCTCTATAACAGTAGTTCTCATGTGCACTTGCGGTCCTTCATATTTTCATGTGTTGATATTAATTTAAATATTTATTTTTTACATTAATGAACTATATTGTTTATCATATGATTACTCTCTATAACAGTAGTTCTATATTTATTTTTACGTAGAGTATATCAATGGTCCCCGACGTATTTCCTTCTAAATAAATTCATGTTGATGGTTTTGCCTCAGTTTCCACTACCTCTTTTTTGCAAAAAAGAGAAAGACGCATATTTTAGTTAATCTACACCATCAGATCAAACCAAATAAATAGATTACAAGGCTCCAATGAGAAAATAAAGATGCAGAGATAAGGAAGCAGTTCCATTGGTCAGAAAAACTTACGTGTCAGTTGGGGGCACAATCATTTTATTTTAATATGTGCATGTCATAGGCCCACAGACTTGAATACACTACTAAGGTCCACTAGTATAAATTTATTAAGAGCTCGTAGTACTAACACACATGTTTTATTTATCCTAAGCTGTCAGATCAAACTGTATCAATGCCTATTAGGGCTCAAAGGAAGAAATGAAGATTATCCAAGTGGGAGACAATGCCATTGGCTAGAAAAGGTAATGTTTCAATTGTTAGCCCCTATAATATTAGGTGTATAGGTCATAGCTACAAGTGTATAGGTCATAGCTATAGGTGTATAGGTCTTACCTGTTGGGGCCTTGGGGCCCACTTGTACGAATTTATTAAGAGCCTAAAGTTGTAAATGGATATCTTTTATTCATCCCAGGTCATCAAATCAAATTGCATCAGTGCTTGGCAATGATCAAAGGTAGAAATAAAGATTATCCAAGTGGGAGATAGTGTCATTGGCTAGAAAAGGTGATGTGTCAAATGTTAGGCCCCACACTATTAGGTGTATTGGTTATAGCTATAGGTGTATGGGTCTTAGCCGCTGGGGCCCACTTATCTAAATTTATTAAGAGCTTGTAGTACTAAATGGATACCTTTTATTTATTTTGTCCATGCATAATCTTATTACGATCTTGCATTAATAAGTTGAAACCACATGTTTTATTTATTCCAAACCACAGGATCAAACTGTTCAATTGCTTGTGGCGCTCCAATGATAAAATAAAGATGGTCAGAGTGGCGGCAATGCCATTCACTAGAAAAAAGTGACATGTGATATGGGAAGTCCCGCAATAATTGAATATTAAAATTATTTAATAATATTAATTTAATCTTCCATAAATAAAAATTAATTCCCTGCGCATTTTAAAATCTCTAATGTTAAAATTGAGGGAAGATATATTTTAGAATTTTCTAGAGCTTTGTTTCTCACATTATTATTTTATATAAGGATACGTTCTTTATTATATTGTTTTTCTAGTTATTATTCCCCTATATTTTGATTGTTCATTAGGAGTCCATAATTTTAAAACAAAGCCACATATTTTATTTATTTTGCACTGTGCAATCAAACTGCATCAATGCTTCATGGGGGTCCAAGCATAAAATGAAGATAGTTAGAGTAGGATGCCATGTCATTGGCTAAAAATGGTGACATGGAAATTGGTTGTGCCTGTAGTAGTTTGAATTTGATCTAAATGATTAAATTAATAATTAGAATTTCCCACATAGTGATTAACTATTAAAATATTTTTGTCCTTTAGGACCTTCCTAATTTTTTGTGTTATCTCATACATGTGTTATGTTCTTCTCTTTCACTATAAGTAGTTCAATTATCTTCATTTCATTGAGTAGTGATTTGCATATGCATAACATAAATATTTTGAATTTGCAACTTCAAGAACAATGTTTTAACACTTTTTTAATATTGTGAGAGGAAGATGTCATCTTCAAACCTGTAAAATCAAAGATTGAGAGGAGCCCCATCAAAGAGAAAGAAGGCCACCATAAATTCCCTTTTTAATCAACAACAACGATATTCTGTAAGGGGTGATAGTTCATCAAGATTAAAATAACTAGGAAAATTTACCTAAGAATGAGGAATTCTATTGGAATGACTTTGACAATGAGGAGGCATCAAATGAAAATCTTGAAGGAGGTAGGCATGATGTGGTTCAATTTGGTAGTGAAAGTGTGAATAATGAGATCACATAGGGGGAAAATATCTATGCTACTGGTGTCGGTGACCCTGACTCTTAAAGCTTTTCAAACAAATGTAAAGCATGTCAGTGGGACATGTCAAGAAATTTTTAACTCAAATTAGTTTCTAACTATTCATTCATAGAACTTGTAAACAATGAAGATGGAAAGGGCATGGAAAAAATATATCGCTGCAATATTTACATCTAGAAATTAAAGAAAGATAAGATGTTGCAGCTATAATTAGACACTATTGAAAAGCATGAAGGTAAAATTTATGAAAAGGTAAATGTAAATGGAGAGTTGATGTTAGTGATGCATTGGAAAATGAAAGATGAATGTGCTCATGCTTGAAATGCAGTCAAGTATGGAGAATATATGCAATCATAGGCATGGATTATTGTTATTTGAGGTTCCATATCAACTCTATTTGGAAAGGTCATGCAATTGAATCATTTATCCAAAACTGTATAGCTCGCAATTATATTCCATATATTAAATAGAGGTCGGTTGTTGACAGACTCTCCAAAATATAGGAGTTTAATGTAATTTATTAGAGTGTCCAACTTTCCACTCTCCTATTGGTCTGTCAATAGTGGTTGGGAATGGGTTTAGTGTTTGGATATGGTGGAGAAGCAAGATATAATTGAGAAATTGAATCAGGTGACTTTCTTCTCCTTGTCTCTAGATGAGGTGATGACCATTGACAATACTTCTTGGGTGTATATGCATGTTTATATTGTAGAAACTCATATTTGCTAGCCTCATCTACTTGTAGTTCATAAAATGAAAGAAAATTCTACCTTTGTTAACCTTATATAAATCATAAAAAATATTTTGATGGATATTAAAGGCCTAGATGATTTAGCAATCACAAGGAAGCTAATCTACATTGGTGTGGATGTGGCATCAATCATGCAGGGTCACAGAAATGAGTTTATTTTTAATTTGCAGACATCATGTTCACCGTGCATGACCGACATTCACTACATGGCCCACGTAATGAAGCTATCTTTTAAAGTTGTGATCCAGTTTCAATCTATTTTGAATGTTGTAGATCTTGTGTGCAATGTGTATACATATTTATGTAGAAGTCCAAAATTATTTTTAGAGTATCAAATATTTGACTTACTCTAGGTAACAAGCTACTTAAGGATGTGGATACTAGGTGGATATCATTATACAGACTAAAAAATAGATTGTTCCAAGAGTACTACTAATTGTTGGGCTTGTTCTATGAAAACTACATAGATAAGGAAAATATATTGTCACTAATCACTGATGCTAAGATATTATTGGCTCTATCTGGGATTCTTCCCTTGTTGGAGAAATGAATGTTCTATTAAAGAAGGCATAAGACAAAACAATGTACATTGTAAAATACTCAAATCTATAGAAAAGGGTATGTCTTACTCTGGACAATCTATATATCAATCAATCTGAAGTATTTATAGGACCAAAGTTTTTAAACTGACAAGTAATGATGGACATTGAACACTCAAATAACTTTTTGGAGTATAATGATGTAGGTGATTTATGCACATCAGTGTGTGGACATATGATAAAATTAAACTAGTTTAGTAAAGTTGGATAGAGCTCTCTGGTCAAATGAAAAGTGTTACAAGGGAGTATTTTAAAGATCTTGTGTCTTTTGCAAAGGATACACTGCATGAAATTACAAGAAGTCTATCTTCTAAGATCAGAGTACGCTTTCCTCAGGATGAACTTCTTGAAGCAATGGCTATAGTTTATCCTTAATATTGGAATTCCATTAGTGTGTCTTTTGTTAGTTCACCATGGGATTTTCAGAGCAAGGTGAGGTACTTAGTTGATCATTTTAGTAGAATGGTAGAAATAAATGGAGTACAAATAGAAGGAATAATAGATAAGACAAAGTTAGCAAAACAATCTACTCGGTTCACATCAACAATGATTGAACAATATAAATTCCTTGATCGCCCTTTGGAACATGGATCAATAAAAAGTTATGGAAACAATTAAGTTTGAGAGAAATTATGTGATATTCTATTTCAAAATATTTTAAACTTGTACATTTATGTCAAGTAATGATTTTGGGTTTAGTGGAGGATGAGAGAGTTTTTAGTGCCTTATCATTTTTTAAGTCAAAGTTAGGAAACAAACTTGAAAACATTTAGAGAATGTTTTAAGGCTCTATACGACCAAATACAATGTTCAAACATTTCCATTTGATAGGCCTATTGTAAATTGGAAGTCCACTTGTGAAAGAAGAGGTGTGACAAATATTTTGTCTTAGTTAGAAGGGGACCAACCAGATAATTTTAATAGGGTTTTAGAGGATCCAGTTGAAACACAAGGCAAAGAACAAGAAGATGGTTCCCAACTAATGTCAAACACAACTAACCCATATATTTGAAAAATTCTTGAACTTGATTAATAAATTGAGTTATAGATAATTTGTCCAAAATCTAAAATCTATATTTACTTTTTATAATTTCCAACTCATTCTTCTTTTAAAAATAGAGTCAATATAATCAATTAGTGTGAATATTTGTGCATGTCTTCATTTCTTACAATATTAATAGTTTTGCTTACAACATTGAACAATAATTTATAGTGAAATGGGCTTAATGTATTTTCTTTTTTTATAAAAGGTGTAAATACCGATAATTGTATTAAAAAGTCTGGGAAATACTAAAAATACATGGTATCATCACATTACAATGAAATATCTCCCAGCTAGAGTATAACCAAAGTTTCAAAAACATATAAATATACTACAATGAATAGGCCTATCAAATGGAAATGTTTGAACATTGTATTTGGTCGTATAGAGCCTCCAGAGGCTGAGGAGGCATAGGCTTCATTACAAGAGGGCATTGAGGAGAAGGATATAGAGCATGCCCGAGAAGAAAATGAATGGTATTGAAAACCCTTGACACTTTTCTTGCAAAATGATTTCCAATTTCTTTTTTGTGTGAATTCACGATAGATTAGAAGTGAGCACACAATCATTTTGAAGGCCTTTTTTTATTGCATTGTATATACAAGCGATGCCATAGTCATTCATAATCTCCTTCAAATAAAAAATAGTCTACCAACAAGTGCTTCTCACTAGAACAAATCATATCTAGAGACAACATTATAGAACCTTTCTTTAGAAATTAGATAATCTTGTACATACCCAAAAGCAAGCTATTTAAGTAAATAAAAATCTTGAAGAAGGTCCATCACATTAGAGAGAAAAATTGAGACCAACTCTAAATATTGTAGCACCCTAGGAAATTCTAATAGGAATTTTGGCCCAACTAGAACATGGATAGCATTCTCCACAACATCACAGTCAAAAGAAAAAGCATGAGACAATTTCATAGTATCATACTTGCTTAGTTATTGTGGCTCCCATTTTTGTACTTTGAAGAACATCCAATTATTTTGTTGAGAGTCATTCATCTTGAACAATAAGTTTTCATGTATAATGAAGTGTTAAAGGTCCATTTAGGAGGCTTTAAAACCTTAAGATGAACACAATGAATGAGGCTTATGCCACAAACATCATCAGTGATGACAGATTTCCATAACTCTAAAAAATCAGGAAGAAGGTAGCAGAGAATTGTGAAGAGATTATAAGAACAAATCACATGCAATAGGATATTAAATGAGGTCGTACACTCAATATTCAACATGTGATTGTGTATGATCCAAAATCTGAGCTTACAAGAAAACTTCATAAAATCTTGTCCAACTTTTTAACTTGTGGGGAAAGTACCATGTACTTATGACTTGTCCTATCAAGTTATTAAGTTATCCTAATAGTTGTCAGTTGTCTAATCCCAATGTAGACACCTTAGATGTGCCTTATTTTTATTTATGACACATGTTTGATAACAAATAATAATAGTGGCATGGTGTGGAAACACATTGTGCAAGTAGGGTTGCAACAGGAAAGGGCTATAGGTTTGAACAAAATGGGCAGTTGACATAATTGAAGAGAGCTAAAAGGTGTTGACTAGTTGAATGAATAGCTAGAAATTTATCAAATTTTTAAGGTGGTAGGTTGGACAAAAAATTTTAAACTATTGTAGGGATTTGATGACCAAGTCACCCTAGATTTCAACATGGGATGCTAGAAGGATAAAATTGTAATGAGGGGCATTGATTTTCCTTTTGATGTGGAGTTTCTCATAACTACTATAGGGTTTCCTAACACTAGGGAGCAATATTTTCCTGTTGGTGGACTAGATTTAGAAAGCATTTGCAAGGAGTTTTTAAAGCTGGGAGAGCAAACTCAAATGGTACCTGGTCAAGGCATATTGCATACCTCACTATTGGAGTTATGGTTGGAGGTGGCATATTCTCTCATTTAGTATGTGACTTGCGAAGGAAAGTACTCGTTTATCTATAATTCTCATCTTCATTTAATGGTTCATTTGAGACATCAAAGAATCATGAATGTTCCTTATTTTTCATTCAAATCGTTAAGAAATATGTCTCTAAAAGTACAAAATGGTAAACTCAAATACCTGGCCCATCATGTGTTAATTAAGTTGGTGGTAATAGAGACCTTGAAATGAAGGCATCCCCAATTAACTTGGGAATTTTTCATTACAACACCTGCTGCACAAGGAGAGGATGTTGTAGAGGAAAATGACCACACACCTTTCCATGATGCACATATTGAAACAAGTAATATACCTCCTATAGGTAATGGCTCCAAGAGATAAAGAAGGGCACTGGGTCAACCCACTTGTGCCCCACTTTTTGGCCAAAGTGGGACATTGAATTCAACATTTTGAACCAAATCTTCACTTTCTAACACCTATAGTAGCTAAACCATTAAGAATTTGAAGATGATGCGAACTAGTGATTTGTGAGATTTTGTGTGTAGATTCTAAATATATATATATATATATAAAATTAGAAATAAATTGTGAATTTTTTTACGTAATTTTTAATAACTTGTTTCTAAGGAAACAACATTTTTAAAAAGTGAAGTTTATGTCATAATGCATAACTTTTTTATAGAAATGATATAATTCTAATTTTTAAAATATAGATTTGTAACACTGATATCTAGGGCATGTATATTTTTTCATAATATTTTGTTGAATTTTTTTAATTAATTTTTGAAGTGAGATTAATTATAATTTGGACACAGGTTTATGTTATAATGCATAACTTGTTTTGTATGTGTCTAAATTTAATTTTTTATTTTTTTTGTTGAAACAAGGACATCAATACCTAGGGGACATATTTTTTTAGAATTTTTTTCTCTATTTTTTATTTTTCCACTTGTGTGGAATAGAGACCTTGTTGTTCTGTGAAAAATTTATGTTCACTAGAAAATATGAAATAAATATAATAATCAAATTAAATTATTCAAAATTATACTTTTTTGAAAGTGTATACAAAGGACTACATAACTAAAAATATATAATTTATAAATGACTTCATTTGACCCCCCAAAAGGTGAAGCAAAGTTGGTTTTTATCAGCATTTTGATAGGTACAGAGGAGACTCCATCGAGGGTTTAATTTAAAACTATGAGGGTTCTATCCAAGGGGGTTTTACCTAAATCTTTCAATCAAACCCCTTTAGATGAAACCTCTCAAGGCTTAAATCATTTATTTTTCTAAAAAATATGTGATTTCAAGCAAAAATTAGGATGTCCCATAAGTGGGATACAATATTGTGGGACAAACCCCCTCTATAGCTACAACAGGAGCTACTAGAAAGTGAAGGATGCAACATATTTGGATAAAAGAATCTAAATATGGGAATGAAGAACATGTAAAACCCTCTACTCTAAAATTGAATGTAAGGTCATTTGTTGAAACTTAAGAATTTAGCAGCCATGGCCAGTAAAAAAGATACAAGATTAGAAAAAGATGCTTTAGCTCAATCTAATTTTGAGGTAGATATTTTGGAGGAAATGATGTCGTGGAAAAATAAACAAAAGAGAAGAACACATGTAGCTAGAAGTTTTATGATGGCAAATCCTGTAGTAGAAGGCTATATTCTAGGAGAACTTGAATTAATGATAACTATAGCAAAGGTAGTTATGGTAGCATAGGGAGAAAAACTTGTTGATCTTGTTGCTGAAGATATTGAACAGGATGGGCCTATAGTAGGGGTTAATGACTCTTCTATAGGTTTGATGGAGTTAGAGGGCCCGTGACTTGATTAGGAAACAAGAAGAAAAGATAAAGGCACTTAAAAACAAAGTTACAAAATTAAAAGTTACTATGATGTAGGTAAAGGATAAAGAAACACACCTACACACCTTGTAAAGGAATATGAGAAAAAATTGAAGAAATTAAAACATGACTGGTTCATTACATATACCAATCAAAAGGAGAAATTACAACAATTAAGAAAGAATAAAATTGATCAAAAAAAAATTACTTCTGAAAATAGGGTTTTGAGGGATAAAATTTAGTTAATTTTAATGCTTTCTAGTAAGATGCTACAATGTAGACCCCCTAGCATTATGGCTATAGGAATAGTTTCACAAGCTACAGGTAAAAAGGGTGATTGAAGGATCATTAGAAAATATAGATACACCTATAGAATTTTGTGAATCTTATTTAGGAAGTGAAACTGAGATAGAAAAGAATATGTTATGTGAGTTGTATTTGCATTATTTTATTTTATCTGATGATAAAGACTAGAATCCCAATCCGTATGTGGGAGATGTTTAGCTGAGAGCATTTTTCTCTTTTGTCTAAGGACAAATAGGAGGGTTGGAGAAGAAGAGGTATGACAACATGGAGAGAGATGCAAAAAGTATTATAAGAGGGGAGCATATTCTAGTGAGGGAAGTGAACTACATAATCTATATAGATTTATGACTAATATAGAAACCATGGAGATGATGTAGGAGTGGTTAAGGTCGTTGAATGAATGTTACTACCTATTGCAAATAGTAGAGACCATTGTAAGGATCCATGGGAGGAGCTCACACTTAGATTAAAAAGAAAAGAGCCCGTAGGTTATCCAAAATTTTAGCTAGCTATTACAAGGGCAAGACTATATATATATAAATAAAGGCTATGAAGGAGAAGGGTATCTGGTGGATTGTCCTAAAGTGATACCCTTCAATCATTTGGACACTTGTGTCAGGATAGCAAGAAACCCAACCAAATGGAGATATAGTGATGATTATCTATAGCATGGTAGGATACATAGAGGAAAGGGCTTATCACCAACCTCAAGGAAAGTCTCATCTATTACCTCATTGATTAACTAAATTTTTCATCCAACCCAAATTTTGAAGCCAAGATTTTGTTGTGGACATGGTATTTTGAGAAGGTTAGAAAGACTAAAGTCAAATTTGTAGCAGCTATCTTTGAATTACAGTCTCTACATATCACAAATTTATATTGGACATATATTTAAGATAATTTTGGAATAGAGTTAGTATTATAAAGCTTGAAATGTATTTATGATTTTAAAGCTTGAAATTGTTGAATAATTTGAATACACAAATATTATAAAAACTAAACCATATTGCTTTCAAGGATAGCAATAACATACATATATACATATTAACTATCAAAAAAAGGTATAGTAGAAATGCTAGCAAACCTTCAAATCATTATTTACATTTGTCACAATATATTAGAAACAAGTTATACCCTCTACTCGTTAATAGTTATTTACAATTGTCTCAAAAATTTGAAACAAGCTACACTGCTACAGGCAACTTTGAAACCTAGAATAGCCCATCCTTGCCCTTTAAAACATGCTATAAGAAAAATAAGCAAAACAAGAACTTTATAGGAGAATTTTGAAAACTTACAAAGGTTTCTAAACATCCTTCAATAATAGTTCAACCTTGCCATTGTCCTCCAAAATATTTCTCATTTGTGAATTCTATGATGTCCAACAAATTATTCACTATAATCCAAAATAATCAAGTTGACGAGGAACCTTTTTATGACATATTCATGAACATTATCATCGAAAATGTCAATAATTAGCATTCCATTGAATTTTGAAGTATACGTACAACACAAAACTAGATGAGGGTAATAATGAGGCTAGAAAAGGAGGATTCAATTTATCAACTCTTTTCAACTATCATTGTCACTCATGTTACACCACCACATCTACACATCAATTTCAATTCTAAGTTTGTCCTATCTGGCATCTAATAGGTCGAACTCAATTGACCAGCCATAATAGTATAGCTCTTTGGAAAAAAGCCAAAAATGCTAACTCTTGACATAATATATCACAATCAAGAAAGGATTGTCAATATTCATTCCCATCATTGGAAATATATAACATTCTATGTATCCCCAGAAAGGTAGTCTAGTTAAACTATTATAAATAATAAGACATTTTTTATTATCATTAAAAACAATTGTTGAACTTTACTATTTTATGAAAAATTCAAACACAAGTTGAATTACCTTCTCCACATAGCTTTAGTGATAAATGCCATTACTCCTTACAACTATTTCCTATTCTGATTGCTATAGGAATACTTCAAGTTTTAAAATTTCCAAGTTGTTCAAACTTATTTTTAATGTCTTTTCTTACAAGAATGCTACTGACTATAAATTGTGATAGTAAAATTATAGTATTTTACAGACTGTTGCAAGGTAAATATAAAATTAAATGGGTTTATGCATTTATATCTGTTGAGTATTAAGTGAGGCTCACTCAAGTGTCAAACTAGGCAAGTTGAATTATATATGAGCTCCTTAAAGATTGCCACTTGTCTACCTGTAATGGTATTCATTCAATGTATCATGAGTAATTTTAATTACTATGCAACTTGAAAGCAAATCCATAATTCTTATACGTTGTATACATTTATTAATCAGATGTGAAATTACATTATGAGAAGATCTTAGATGTACTTTAATTCATCTTTTAATGATCACACTTCATCGGATAAAACTATTTAACCTCATTAATGCTTAGTTGGAGGGGCCTCCATCACTTTGTACAGTCATACGTAGTTATGTGGAGAATTACACTCTTTTTGGGTAGCTATTTCAAGAAAATCCTATTTTTTTTGTATGAAGATATTATAGGTTAGGGTAGGCAGTAGTGCCATTGGCTGATTTTTAGTGCCATTGGCTGATTTTCTAAGTGTGTATGCATTTACTTAGGTGATTACATTTTTTTGTTAATTATTACAACTAGATCTTACTCCGTGTAGATCTTACATGTCATCTCATTCACATCTTTCATTGATCTTGTTGGGACAGTAAAAATTTAAAATTTTTGTTGTATTCTCAACTCACCATATTTGAGCAGTATCATAGAACATCCCAAAACCATAGTAAAAAATTGATGCATCCCACAAGATGTCCATGGCTAAGTAATGCAAAATTACTTAAATTTAAATATATCGGCAAGACTTTGTGTTGCTTATGCCGATACATAAGAAATCAATGAAAAATTACTATCGGCATGAGAGTAAAGAGCGGAAAGAGATTTGTAAGAGTTGCCGATAGGAGAAGTAATACCGATGGCCTTTTATCGGTAAGAGAACCAAGTAGTCACACCGATCGGTATGACTAGTAATCATCGGGTGATCCTTTAAAAGCTACCCCGACGATATATATCATATCGATGAAATATATCAGCAAGAGTCTCACTGAATATCTTACGGGGACAAAGGCAACAATAACCATCGGTAGGAAATAAACATCGGGATGAAAAGTAAATAAGTCTCTGATACTCCAGTCTCTTGGTGAAACAATAAAAAGGCACTTTCGGTGTAAGTTACACTGATACACATATCCATCGGCGTAACTTAACATATCGGAATAAAGTAATAATGTCTTGCCGACTCACAAGTCACAGCGATGAAAGGGTGTCGGTGACACTTTGATAGATTCTCTCCAATAAGGAATGTAAAGTGGCCATCGAGGAGATAATTGTGATCAGGTGATTTGAAAAGAATTACCCCGATGGTATATCTCACTCTGATGGAAATAAAGTCACACCCATTGATAAGAAGTTTTAACCATATCGGTGAGATATCAAGATAGTCATTCCGACCCAGAGTATAGAAGATTATCGGGAAGACGACGAAGCTCAGGGAAACATAAATATATTATCCCGATGGTATTGATCTCCCCGATAACAAATTGTTGTCACACATGTCGGTGAGACCCTCACCGATAGTCATATCGGTAGGACTCACTATATCAGAGGGAAATCTAAAACACACGGCGATGGAAGAAGTCATGCCGATGGTCGCGCCCACTTAAGATATGACTCGACATAGCATCGGGAATACAATTGAGGGGTCACGCCGATTGATTTTTTGCGCCATGAGGATGATATTAAGGTCACCTAGACATTTTGAAAATCATGCCGATGACAGTAGTTATGGCGATGTGACATTTCACAGTGATGAACGACATTGAATTGATCAGATAATTAAATGCAGACGGCGATGAAATCTTTTAAGATCATTATAATTACAATTGACAGAGTTGTCTAAAAAGAGAATACAGAGGAATTCTTGAAGCGCAAGCAGAGGATTTCAATCATAGCCACAGAAAAATAGGTACTTATATACGAACCATTGTGTATAGCCTGTGTTTAAATTTTCTGCCAAAATTTGAAAATGGATACTCCAGGAAAGGGAAAAGGTAGAAAATCACAAGGGGAAACTAGTAAATCTAAGAAACAAAAAACTAATCTAACCCCTGAAGAAAAAATAAAAGACAAAAAACTCAATCAGGACTTAATTGATCAATTGCCTGGGTCAACTCCCAAGGCCAAAAGATCTGCTCAACTTAGGGTAGAAGTTGAAAAATCAGAAGATAAATGTAAGTGCTTGGGAGATATCTGGACCCCAATTAGAGGATATGAGATTTTTAGATTCCATTATAATAGAAGGATAAGGAATGCTCCTGTGTCAAACCCATGGCACTTGAATTTGGGAAAATTGGTCGTGCCTAATGTATTCCTGAATGTTGAACTCCTCCAACTACTTGCCAAACAATATAGCCCAAGCCTGAAAGCTATATGCAACCCACAGGGGGAGCCAATTGTACATTTGTCAAGAAATGCCATTTGTGAAGTATTTAATCTAGATGATTTGTGCACTGTCCCAATTATTTATGAAGACCTGGAGAGGGAATATTGGAGAATGGACACAACCTACAATAGATGGAGATTGCTCATTCATAGGCCCAGAGTTGAAGGAGAAGTGATGCCTCTAACTGAAAATGATGGTCCTCCTTTTCATGTAGCTATATTTGAACCATATATACAGCACACTTATTATTCTATGGGCCAAGTCCTTGGTTCAGAGGTTCCTGAGTTCATGACCATCCCTTTAATGGTCAAAACTACTAACATTCAGTGTCATAATGCAAGGCAGTTTGACTATGCTCCCTATATTGTTAATAGAATAGATTCTGGCTTGTCTGCAATAAAAAATAGTTCCCCAGCATGCTCTTTTGAGCATTATTCACTGCTTATGCACATGGTGTTGTATTTCATCGAGGAAGTAGGGTTATGGGCAAGTGAACTTAAAGTTGTTGCTGCAGATAAGAGGGGGGGAAAATTGCCAATACAAATGTGCACTAGAATATGGGACAGTAGGTATGCCCACTCCAGTTATGCCTAATTTGAAGAACACTGTGTAAAAGTACTGTATAGATATTTTAGCCAACCTTGTGAATATTTGATCTCAATTGAGATAAAAAGGTTCATCAGGCTGAGAGATTTTGGTGGCCCCTCTATTGTCACTCATAATTGGGGAGACTGGTATTGTTTTGAAGATGCTACCATGATCAGAATATATGGTTTTGAAGACACTCCATTCATATTGCCCAAAAATGTCCCTATCAGAATTGCTTATTTAGAGATAATTAGACAGATGCATTGCTCAAATGTAATGCATTTGAGCTCACATGATAAATAATCCTTTATGCCCAGCACTTTATGTTTTGGAGATTTTACTGTGGTGTCAAAAGAGGGTTATAATCTCATTATGGATAAGTTGATGCATTATAATATGAGGAGTGCTAAGGCAAGGAAAGGGTTTGACCCTGAAGGTTTTATTGACTCTGCACGAAGAAAACAAAATCTCAGTGGATACATGCACATACCTTATCCACATGATGATGTTATTAGAAATTTAGAAGAGGCTGAGGTGGAGTTGGTGCT
The DNA here is from genome assembly GCA_027924645.1 of Cunninghamia lanceolata. Classification (NCBI taxonomy): domain Eukaryota; kingdom Viridiplantae; phylum Streptophyta; class Pinopsida; order Cupressales; family Cupressaceae; genus Cunninghamia; species Cunninghamia lanceolata. The sequence goes on from BSBN01000397.1 coordinate 748,551, forward strand.
AGAAAAGTATAAAAGGGATCTAAGTGAGAAGAAAAAGTAGTTAGCAGAGATTGAGGTTGTATCCTCTGAAATTGAAGGATAGGTAGAGCAAGAAGAGCCACAAGACAAAATAGTAGAAATGTCCAAAAGGAAAATGCTACAATATTAGCCTCTTGTTGTAATATATGATGAGGAGGGGTCTGCTGATGAGGATCCACATCAAATAGCCTATGATTCTTTCATTTCTGATGATAAATTTATTCACTCAAAAGAATTTAAGTCATTTTTGTACAAATGCAAAGGAAAATAAATTAGAGAATCAGTGGATGATGTCTCTACTGATAATGAAAAACAATTGTTAGATATGCTAAAATAATAGTAGAGAAAGAGATGCAGGATATGACTCCTAGCAGGGGTAGACAATTGCTTAAAGATGCAGGAGTTATGATTTTTTCTGGTCTTGACTTGAATTTTGCTTTGGTTTTGCACAGTTTTCTAAATAGTGCAGATGATAAGTATAAACTCACCCCAGAGGGAGTTAATGAAGTATATATGGGTACAGGATACAATAATGATGAAAATTCATTGATGATATGGGCGCTATATCCTCCCCATAAGAAGACAGCCATCATAGATACTGAAAAGGCTTTCGGCCATATCATGACTTTAAAAGCAGGGGAAACTGACCCTTTGATCACAGTAGACATTGGCATCAATATTGCAAAATTAAACAAAGCACAAGCTCAAGTGTTGATCAAGGAAAGGGATGCATATAAATTGAGCTGTGAAAGACTAACAAAAGAAAATGACTACTTGAAGGATGCAGTTAAGAGTACTTTGGGGCAATCAACAAAGAGATTCACTTAGGAAGAAAGCTCACAAGGCACTCAAGCATTATCCCCAGATCAGGCATTGCAAATTCAGATAGATACACTTGTCACTGTGCTACAGAGTGGACATGCAAACATGATACACTGGTTCAATCTATTTTGGGATAATTACTCTCAGAATTACAAAGCAATTAAAGAACACGAAAGGCTCGAACCAAGAATACAGGAGAAGTTGAATGAGATACAAAGTAAAGATGCTTCTGACAGTGCAGGTATTTCCAATACTAAAGCATTAATTGAGCAACATCAGAAATACTATGATCAACTCAAAAATGATGCTAAGGAAGGTGCTGAAGCTTCTAATGCAGGAGTGCCCACCTTATTTAAGAGTGATGGAGAACTAAAAGGCAAAGAAGAGTGGAATGTTGATTGTCAAACTATATTACACGAGGCTATGGGACCTCTTAAAGACAGGAATTCTACATCTGGAGAAGCTTGCAAACACCTTGAAAAGATGGTCACAATTGAAATAATTACAAGAAGTGCCATTGAGCTTACTGATTCCCATCAAGATCAAGAGTACTTGGACCAGCTAGCTAAAATTTACTTATGGCTGAATAGAGCCTAATCATAGTTATGTAATGGTTGTTAATCTTGTCAAAATCCCAAAAGGACTTATTGAAGAGTTATGTCTCTTCATAGAAATACCTATATAAGTTCAAACAATTGGTGCTGAAAGATGATCAGCATTAGAATAGATATACATATATATACTTTACAATGTTTTAGAAAGACTATGTTGCATGTTTTATTTGAAGTAGTAGATTGAAGTTCTCTGATTCAGTGGTTCTATCTTGGTATCAATTGTTTGTTATAGTTACTCAATTCTGTGGTTGTCTCTAGTTCTATATTTCCTTGTTATTCAAATTAATATATCAAGCATATATTTAATTTGTCAATACACATTTGCTGTATCTGTGCGACTGAGTAAATTGGTTTCCATTTGAGGAATTAAATCCTTCTGATCAGTCACAGTAGCTTGGAAGTATTAAGTTTGGATTACTAAGTAGAGCCATATAATTAGGATTGCCATTCTATCTCCAAGATAATATTATCTGTTATTCTTTCTCATTCATTACAATTGGTTCCTTCAAGTAAGGATTAAAATACCTTCTGGTGAATTATAAGATATCTGATTATATTGGTTGGATTATCAAGAAGAGTTTGTCAGTCATTCCCTTGCACGTTTATACAAGTTATAAACTAAAGTTGTGCCAAACAGTTAGAATTAGTACCCATTATAAACCACTAATCTTGGTCCTTCATTCGACTCTGTTACCCAATAAAGCACTGGTCTTATTTAAATTCATCATTTTAAAATCCTTTTTACCTTGATATTACTTATACAATTTCTACCAAACCATTCACTAGACATTAGATATAATCAGATAACAAGCTTTTCATCTATCTTACGCCCTTTGCCATTGTAGATAGATTTAATTAGTTAATACATTTACAATTAGTCTGCTTTAATTCCCAAGGTTCACCCACCTAGGTGTAGCAAGACCTAAAGTGTAGGAAATCACTAAACCTTGAAGGTTGATTTCATCAAGTTAGTTCAAAAATGTTGCAAATCTAAACATAGAGCTTGGCATCCTCTTAGGATCAGCAACCTGTATTTTTGAGACCTAATAAATTGGCGACTCTACTAGGGACTTAAATAAAAGACCTTAGAAACTAATCATTCCTTTTATAGAGTCATTTTAGAAACTTTGATTTGGTAACTCTGCTGGAAACAAGAACCCCTAAAGATAAAACACAAACTTTTCCTATTTACTAAATAGGTGGCGACTCTAGTTATAGTTATAACAAAGAAATTAATATCAAATGGATGGTAGGAGATCTAAGATGGAAGGCAAGAAATTGCAGTCATCTCCACCACTTAGAAACATTTCCAAAAGAAATGGAACTTCAAATTATTCTCACCAATATAATAATCTGGATACCCAAGAGAATAATGCAGAGCAAAATATTTCAATTCACAACAAGTTCACACCTCTACATGGTTGAAATGAGAATCTCAGTGGAGCAACTGATGATATTTTCACAAGATACAAACTGGATCCTCAAGAGCAGCGTGAGTATGAAGCACAGGTCATGAGGGATATTGATCGAAACCAAGATGAACATGATTTCAAGATGTCATTACATCAGGGAGAAGGGATAGGATATGGATTCTCAAATCAAGGAATGAATGATAATCCAAAAAATCAGGAAATAGATAACAATTCAGATAATCTAAAAGGTATGAGTGAAGAGCAACAGGAAATGCTCAGGCTCCAGGAAGAACTCAAAAGGTTCAAGATACTAGAAGAGAAAGGGTTGTTGTAGCAAGAAATTCAATAGAATAGAAATAAAGCTGAAACAGTCCCCCCAAAATATGTACCTCCATATAGAGGAAATAATTCAAGAATTCCACAGCAAAACACAGGTGGAATTTCAAATTCACATGCATCTAGAAATCATCAAAATACCATACCCCGAAACCCTAGACCACCTCCCATACATAATGCATCTCAACATATGGCAAATACTTACCCACCCCCTGGTCAACAATATTATAGACCGCAAAATCCCTACATGAATCCGCACATGAACCAACAGCAGCACTATGCATATCATCAGCCACCAGGTGGATATAATTACTATCCCAATCCACCACCCTTGAACTTTCCACCTCAAAACCTTGCAAATATATGTAGCTAATTTAATTTAACTGGATATCAGTTGTATCCATATCCTATGGATAGTACTTGGAGAAATATGGTTCCCAAGTTTACTGGAAACAATGCAATATCAGCGGAAGATCATATTAGAAGTTTCAATGCTTTCGTGTAGGATATTGGTATGGATTGGGAAGATATTAGAATGAGGTTATTCATGATGTCCCTCACTGAAGATGCCAGAGACTGGTTTAACAGCCTGCCTGACGCCTCAATCAGTTCAATAACTGATTTCCATAACCAGTTTAAGGACCAGTATGGTAACCAATATGCCCCTGAGTTTGCATTACATGAATTGATAAGTATACAGAAGTATCAAAATGAATCAGTATATGATTTCAACCTAAAATTTTCCAAGTTGCATAATAAGGTACCACATGGAGCCAAGTTATCTGATCCTGCAACACTAAGTATTTATATGAAAGCATTTGACCCCAAAATAGGGTACGAGCTTAGAAATCAGTGTCCTGCAACCCTGGCAGAAGCACAGAAAGTGGCCCTAACCATTGAAAATAATAGGAAGGCTGTAGGAATGGTTAGTAAGAGAGACAACCATAGAAATCCTCAGAACCCAAATGTTCAACAAACTAAACCAGAGGGTCAACATAGGCATGAAAGGCCTAGGTTGCACAATATGCCCTATAATACAAATTGGAAGGATGGGAGACCCATTGACAACAGCAGAAAGCAATAGTATGGTAAGGATACTCCTGACCCCCCTGAAAAGAAACATGGCACATATGGTAGAAAATAAACCTTGGTGTTTGGTGTGTAATTTACCACATTTACCTGAATACTGTGAGGTAGCTAAATCAGTACAACAAGAGGAAATGTTATACAATTATAATAGAGACAACCACACCATAAACATGATGCAGGATACACCATGTGTGGTGACTGAAGATTACTCCTCTTCAGAGGAAGAAGGATATGAGTATGATGTAGGAAACTAGAGGCATCATATTAACATGGGAGAACAAGAAGTGTTCTTAGATCAGGAAGATAGTTGTGAGCAACCTATTTGTTATAACAATCAGCCATATGGTCAATGGAGAAAACCTACTAAGGATGAAAGAGAAGCTCTTACAGTAGCTGCGATAGCTCAAGCCAGAAACACTTACAACTTAAGGAATAGAACAACTAATGTTGAACAAGGAACTCCTGAGAGTGTGTTTATAAAAGATCAGAATAACAAAAAGAATAATACAAAATCATCATCTAAAGAACCAGAAAAAGGTGGTAAGGGTAAAGTGAAAGAAAATTTACAAAATCAAGAAAAGGATAACACAAAACAGTAAAGAATGACCAGACCATGGCCCATTCTTTTGACATTGCTCATGCAGTGTCTTAGGTAAAAATATCAGTTCAACTCCTAGAGATGATGAAGATAGATAAATATAGGAGCACAGTTGTTAAGTTGATTTTTGATACACCGAGTCAAAAATATAAAGGACATGAAAACACAACAAACAATGTTCATCAGCAAAGATTCCAAATGCCTGAGGTATACCTTGGTGATACACTGACAAAAAATCCCTCACAGGTAGACCCATTCTACACTACACTATTAATCAAAAATAGGATAGTTAGGAATTGCATGATTGATTCAGGTGCTGCAATGAACATCATGCCTATAGCAATTATGAAAGAATTGGGAATGTGGGTTGATACTACATTTGGCCAATGTTATGCAATGGACAACAGATCTATCCCAGTAGTTGGTATTATGAGGGATGTGGAGATAAAGCTTGCGTCACACCTTGAAGCAACTTATAACATTGATATTACTGTGGTTGAAATCCCACCGTATTATGGAATGCTTCTATCAAGACAATGGGCTGCAATGGCAGGAGGGAATGTTCAGTTGGACTTATCATATGCCACCATACCAGTGGGAGGCAAAGAAATTAAGCTGTGCAGAGAGTCGAGGTATGACAATATTATAGAAAGATTGGATCGGCATCAAATAAATTTCTTTTGTGATACAGATTTAGGAGTTTTCAAAGTTGGAGAAAATACACCAGAATTGCGTAACACTAATCCAATACACACTGAATCTATGAAAGAAGGAAATGATGTGTGGAAGATGTTGTAATGTCCCTTCCTTAGACCGCCCAGACTTTAGCAGAGGCTGACCTACTATTGGGTTCCCATAGGTCAATAGGTTGGTTAGGGAACTCGACCGAGGGTGTTGGAACTTTGCAGGGAACCTTTCAAGTCCTTCAGTCTGATGTTAGATGATGATTTCAAGAGTTGAATTGAAAACACTAAAGGTTTGCCTTAATGTGAATAGTGAAAGTGAACAGTAACAGAGAAAGAAGGAGAATAGTGAAAAGGTCCCCTTCCTAGTAGCCATAATGTTGTTTTTAAAAGATGGTGTTTCTTTTTCATGAGGAAGTAACCCTCAAGGTGGGTGTACCCTTTTAGTGGGATTATTTTATTAATGTTAGTGGAAAATGGAGATGGAATCTATAAAGCAAAGTATGGGGCTCTCTTTTGGGCATTCAATCATCATTTTCCTAAAACACAAGTGCAGGTTTGGAGCTCTGGATAGAGTTTTCAGCAGGTTGCAGCTCTTCTGAGGATGAAAACCCTTAGAGGACAGTGGATTGGATGACAACCCAGTTCACATTACAAGGAAATCTACACTAGGTTTCTGTTTGGGCGTCATTGGACTTATTTACAGGTTGTAATTGCAGCTGGAGTGATTGCAACAATGGATTATCAAGGTATAAGTGCAGATTGGGTCTACTTACCAGCATATATCCTCATTTCAGAACCTTTACCAGCTGGTCGTACACAACAGGAGTCATATTCAATCAAATCCTAGCTGGGAATTGGGGTTTTAGCAACTACATATTCCATAATTTATGTGTTGGCTCCCGGGTATGTGATTGTCATTGGGATAGTTTAATATTGCATTTCATAGAGGTCTTTTGATTGCTGTTATAGTCTGATTTAGTGGAAATCAGACCTCTGAATTTGTAATCAGATTTGATGTCGTCCAATCCACTGAAAGATCCCCAACCAATTCTGACTCAAAATTTTCTAATTTTTTGGATCTACTGATTTGTTTGTTGCAATTCTTATCTTTGACCAGTGAAGGTAAGTTTGGTATTTTTGCTCATTTGCTGATTTGTTGTAGTTTGAGTTTCATCGCATGTTTTTCATGCCAAATCATAGGGAAAGCATAGAAATGAAAGAGAACTATTGTATAAATGAAAGATGACATTTGCAACTCAATAGAACCCTTTTATACTAATTATATCAAGTCTGATTACAAGATTCAAAGGGCTGATATACATTATATCAGATTATAATAGCAGTTTAAAACCCTTATAGAATGCAATATTAAACTGTCCAAATTATATACACATACCCGGAAGCCAACGCTTAAATTATGGAAGAATTAATTGCTGAAACCCTAATTTCTAGCTAGGGTTTGACTAAAAATGACTCCCATTTTGCACGGCCAGCTGGTAAAGTCACTGAAATGAGGATATTTACTGATAAGAAGACCCAATCTACAATTATACCTTGATAACCCACTACTGCAATCACTCCAACTGTAATATCGACCTGTAATGAAGTCCAATGAAGCCCAAACGGAAACCCAGAGTAGATTTCCCTGTTTTGTGAATTGGGTTGTCATCCAATCCACTGTCCTCCAAGGGGTTTCATCCTTCGAAGAGCTACAATCTGCTGAAAACTCTATCCAAAGCTCCAAACCTGCAATTTATGCGTTGGTTCCCAGGAATGTGATTGTCATTGGGATAGTTTAATATTGCATTTCATAGAGGTCTTTTGATTGCTGTTATAGTCTGATTTAGTGGAAATCAGACCTCTGAATTTGTAATCAGATTTGTTATAATCAGTTTAAAGGGGTCCCTTTGATGTGCAAGTGTTGTCTTTTAATTATTCAATAGTTCTCTTCCATGTTTCTATGGTTTCCTTATGATTTGGTCCTAAAACAAACAATCATTTAAACTCAAATATCAAACAAATCAGCACTCAAGCAAAGACACCAACTTACACTTCGCTGGTCAAAGACAAAAATTGAAACAAACAAATCAGCAAATTCCAAAAAAATTAGAAAATTTTAGATCAGAATTGGTTAGGGATCTTTCAGTGGTATCAGAGCCATGATCTTGCCAGCCTGAGGGTGTTTTGTTCAGCTCTATGCATCCTAGAGAGGTTGGTCCACATAGGTATTATACTCATAGAAGAACACATATACAATTAGGGGTTGACACTGGTATTCAGGGTACAGCTATGCGGGATAGCCATAAGGGTAGTAGAAGTCCTTGTCAAAGGGAAAGACAGAATCCGTAGGAGGATATTGACCGTGACCGTGAGGTATTCAGAACTCTTGTTAATACACAACAAAGGATTGTACAGGCATTAGACAGAATTCAGAATACCCTTGACATAATGGATATGGGTCAGCGTAGGGATAGACATGGCAGACACGACAGACATGATAGGGTTGACAGGTTTGTTTCAGTTGTAGACAGCTGTGGGAGTAGTAGGGCTCCCTCATCGATGGATAGTGTTCTTGGTTCTCCTAGGCGTGATAGGACTCATTCACGCACAGCTGATAGGCCCATGCAGCCTCATTTTCCTCCTAGAGATGAGCCACCGCCAGTTGACCCGCTTGAGGGTGTGGAGTTCCAGGATACTGTTATGGCAGCAAATGATGAGTGGACACGTCTTCCGGCACATGTTAGAGAGGCCTTCCCTTTACATCAGTATTGTTCCCAGCGTAGAGATAGCATGAGAAACCGTGGTGGTAGGGGGCAACAACATAATAGTGACCTCCATCGAGCTACTAGCAAGCTCACTATATCTTCCTTTGATGGTAGCGAGAAGATCACTGGCCAAGCTTGAGTGCACACGCTTGACATCTACCTTTCACTTAAGCTGATGCCTGAGGATGAGGCCATTCAGTTTGCAGTACTACATTTGGAGGGTGTAGCTTATGAGTGGTGGCATCATGGTTTGGTTACCCAAAACCATAGACTTATTCATTCTTATAGGGAGTTCACTGTGGTGGTGTTCACCTAGGGTTAGGGTTTTGACTTCCAATTTGCAGGTTCCTGTGTGTTTTCCTTCTAACCCTTAGTGCCTTGGTTTAAATTGTTCCCCGGCCCGCATGCACTGTTTAATTGTTTTTCCTGTCACATTTGAGAAAATTGTTAAATTCTGTGTATGCAAAGGTGAAATGTGTGTTGGCAAACTTGTGAAATCTCCCCTCGGTCCCTCGAAATTGATAAAAAATGGGTCAGATGCATTTTTGAATGCATATCGGGTCACTGTTTTCAGTTTCTAAATGTTTCTATCAGTAGCCGAGAGGGTCTCATATTGCCAATGCCGCGGGTCTGCCAAGTGTCGAGCCCTAGGTTATTGCCGCGCTTTTATTTTTGAATGTAGCTTCAACGCGGATGGTGCCATGTTGCAGAGGTTCTTTCTCTTTTGTTTCTAAGTTACTTGCTGCGGGTGGCGCCACGTGTTAGTTTCTGACAGAGTTTCTACGGAGTTTCAATGAAGTTTCTTTTAAGTTTCATGAAGTGCCGCGGAACCTGCCATGTGGAGACTTCCGAGAGACCCTAAAGTTTCACAGCTTCTGCCGATGTTTTTAAAAGTTTCATAGTCTCCACCAAAGGCTTCACAAACCCTTTAAGTGTTTCCTTTTTGTTTCATGTTTGGCACAGATATGGTGGGACCCAGTTTTAAGATATAGGTCCGCAGAAGGCACCACGTGGCGGCTTCCGCGGGAGTTTCAAAAAAAGTTTCTTTGAGTTTCAGGAGGCTGCAGAACCTGCCAGGTGTCATTCTCCGCAGGAGTTTCTTGAAAGTTTCAAAAAGTTTCTAAGATGTTGCAGACAGCGCCACGTGTCCCTTGTAGTTGTTGTGGAGGCTGACAAATGTTAGCTTCCGCGAAGGTTTCTTTTTGTTTCAAGGTGTGGCGAAACATGGAGGTGGGCCCCGACATAAATATTAAGTGTGGCGGATTGTGACATGTGGCAGGGGGTCCCAGGACTTCTGACTATTTCTCTTAAGTTTCTATATGTTTCAAGGTTAATACGGAGCCCGCCAAGTGTCAATCTCCGCAAGAGTTTCAGTAGTGTTTCAAAAGAGACTCTTTTGTGTTTCAAGAGGGCGCGGAGCCCGCCATGTGTCTACCTCCGCCTAGCTTCTGAGGGAGCTTCTATGGGTTTCAAGGGTGCCGTGGATCTTGCCACGTGGTGGCTTCCGCGTAAGGTTCCGACGATAGACTCTTGGCAGGAATAGATAAAGGAAACAGGGAGGAAAAGGACCCAGCAATAGAAACTTAAGGTGCCTACGTGGCACGATCTGGTTGGTGGCGACTTTTTGACACTTTTGGGGCTGTTGATAATGGCGATGAGTTTTGGATTGACGGCCATGTTTAAAGCTTGCAGCGACAAGTTTTTCTTCTTTATATCTGTGACCGTTTTTAGCGGGAAAACTCTGTGGCTTGTTGCGGCTGCGTTTCTGAAGGCCGTGAGTAGTTGAAGCATTAATGGCGATTGCACAGAGGTGTGGGTCGATGATGGACAGATCAACCACCATTTTTATGATGCATGTCCCTGGGTGGCGGTGTAGATCCCGATTCTCACCTGCTCCTCGTCCTTCTTTGGCTTCTCCATGATTTGTCCCCTATTGCATTTATGATTTTTGAGTGCCATTTTTTTGATACTGTGTATCTGGCGGGATTTTTGGCCTCTGATGTAATTAATTTGCTGGGTCCATTCTCTTGCTATTTAAGCAGACTGTGGACCCATTTCAAGGTTGTTGAAAACTGGACATTTTGGCTCTGTAATGAAATACATCTGGTTTTGGTTGCTCTGTGCAATGGATTTTGTGAGTTTATGAGTCTCATGCCTTATGTTTTGTGCATAAATTTATTGGTTTCATGCTGATTTAGATGAGTAATGCTATATTGCATGTGTTTTGTTGTCTGTCTCCTGTATTGAATATGCTTTCCTTTTGAATCTGGATATCTAAGGGGTGTCTTGGGTTCTAGGATATAGGTTTACTATATTGAATGCTTGATCTCTTAACTTCTATTCAAGGGATAGATTAAACTATTTTCAGGTTAAGTATTGAGGAAAGTATATTGCAGTTAGGATATCATAAGTAGAGATAACTTGATACTCTGTTATGGGATGTATCTGTAAGGCAAATATCACACAAATCCCCTTGAATCCAGTTTTAATTTGTTTATGCTGAACATTTACATGTGTATGTCTATGACTCCAAGCCCTGGATAGGCACCAATCTAGCTCTGTGTTGAGGTTATACACCAGGTCCAGCTTTGCATCCAAACACATAAAATCAAAATCAAACTCCAAAACAACCATTAGGACAGTAGAATTAGTTTTAGGATCCCAATTCCTTTGTCTACAACTGAAAATAGGCCCAAAGCTAGCCCCTTTGCTCTTATCTTGTAGTTTTGGTCTACTTACAGGAGGACTTATCTGCTTCATATCAGCATTCCAGCCTTTGTATGCATATTCTCATGGATGTTGAGTAGGGAATACCCCCCTAGGTTTTGTAGAGCCTGAAGAAGAAGAGGAGATAAAAATAGAGTCTATCTCCTATACTATTGGCCCCTGGCCCAGAAATCCTATTGATCATTGATGGCTACCTTGTAGGGAAATCTGGAAATAAGCATCCAGTCTGGGAAAAAACCAACAGAAATTGGTGACTCTACTGGGGATAAACTTTGAGAAAGAACCTTGATTTAAAATAAACAGTTCCTAGTAATAGGTGGTGACTCCAAACCAATCTCCCAACCGGTAAAGTAAAAATTTGTATGCAAAGGAGAAGATCCCAGCATATTACTCTATTTGAAGAGTTACCCATAAAAATGATGTATAGAAAAAAGGGGACTGTTCGAGCTAGTCAAGATGGTTCTCCTAGCCCCAAGAAAAATGATTTTATTCAGGATAATCTAGGATCCTCAGAGAAAACAGTACCTTATTTTTCAAACACTGAGGCTAAAATCTAGGATGTGTATGAAAGACAACAAGGTAATGGTTTGAGAATAAGGTCAGAGGTGTTTCAAGAACGTCCTTTTCATGATTCTCCTGATAGATTTGAAGACGCTGAATCCCTAAGGGATGATGATAATGATGATCAGAATATGATAAAACCATCTTCTTCTATGCCTAGAGAGGAAGAACTAGCTGATGCAATTAAGAGCTTAAGGGCTGAGTTAGAATATCTGCAAGCAGTAAAAATCAGAGATGATATGAGACAGAAAGTGCAAGCTTTGAGAGTTGCTCAAAATGATTCAATTCCTACCCTCCAAAATGCAAATATGCAGAGAAATCAACAAAGAAATGAGGTACAGTATCATCAGAATAATGATCAAAGACAAAATGTAGACAATAACACCAGAGCTCCATTAAATAATGTGAGAAATCAAAATGTAAATAGAAATGCAAATGCTAATCAGTTTGAGAGGCACCCAATGCAGTTGGATAGATTCAGACAACTTGTTTTTGATGGCATTCCTGGTTATCCAAACCCTGTTGACAAATACGTGAGGCTGCAAGTGCCTAAATTTTTAGGAAACAATACTATCTCAGGAGAGGATCATTTAAAAGCTTTTCAGAATACCATGGACAACTTTGAGGTTGAGCATGAGGATGTTTTCATGAAATCATTTATGCAATCCTTAGTTGATGAAGCCAAGGAATGGTATAAAAGTCTACCTGACAGAAGCATTTCATCATGGGATGATTTCAAAAGGATGTTTAAGGAGCAATATGGTGACAAAACTGACCCTAGCTTTTTTGTAAATGAGTTCACTAGTATCACCAAAGGATCAAATGAACAGGTTGCTGATTTCAATGCTAGATTCATGAAGGTGTTGAACAAATTGCCACATCACATGAGGCCAAATGAACCTATGTGCATAGTGTTGTACATAAATACTTTTGATGCCAAGATAGCTTATGGATTAAGAGACAAGAGTCCTCACAGCCTCAAAGATGCCTTCAAAGTTGCAACAAATATTGAAAATAACAGAAAGGCATCTGGTAAATCAAACAGAAGGGATGATGTGAAAATTCTGCAGAATCCAAACAAACCTCAAAACACTCAAGGTAGTACATCTACCCCTGAAGATAAAATAGATAAATTGGCAAATGTTGTTAAGGACCTAAGCTATAGACTGGCTAAAAGTGAAAAAGGGATAGGTCCTGATAGGCAAGTTTATCAAAGACAGGAGAAGAGACCATCATTGCATGATATGCCATATAATACCAATTGGCATAATGGTAGGCTTGTATTGCCACATAACAACACAAATCAAAGAGCTCAACATACCAAGGAAACTCCTGATCCTTTGAAGAAGGCTGTTAATATTGTTAATGATACTCCATGGTGTATAATATGCCAGATGCCTCATTCACAGTCACAATGTATGATTGCTCAATCTCTATATAAGAATGCCATGGCCTGTGATGAGTGCAATGAGCCTCATTGCATGGAAGATGATAATGTCAACATGTTGTCTACAAATAGAGAATACCCTTTTCATGATGCTGATGCAAATGCAAATGATGACACTCAGGGCTGCCAGCAGTTCCCATATGATGGAGATGATGAAGACAAATATGCCTATGCTCAGGATTCACACAGTTTTCTGAATAACTTGAGGAGGCCTTCTGATGAAGAAATAAGAGCCTTCACAGCTGCAGCAGTTGCTCAATTCAAAAGCAACTACAACCTAAGAGGTAAAGCTCAAGTAAGCAGCCCACATCAGCCAGAAGGCATTTTTGCAAATCAGCCTGTACACAGTCATAAAGGAACTGAGACATAAAAGAAGCAATGGAACAATAATAGGCAAAATTTTAAGCAAAAAATAGGTTATGATCCCCAAGGACCAGAAAATAGAGTTCCCCAGGTTGAGGATCAAAGTAGGAATTTTCAGAACAAGGATGACAGTCAAAGAGCCATAAAAACTAAAGCTGGATCATCTCAGGATAGAGGTAAAACGGTGGATCAGGCTACAACTGTTATTCAAAATTATGCTCCATTTGACATCACTCAGGTCTTGTCTCAAATAAAGGTCTCTGTTCCACTAATGGAGCTGATGAAAGTTGAAGAATTCAGAAATAGGACTGTATCTTTGATTTCAGGAGTACCATGTCAAGCCAAGCAGAATATTGAGACTCAAGATAAGAAACAAGTTATGTACATTTGAAGAGGATGAGATTCCTGAGGTATATCTAGGGATGACCATGACAAAATGCCCTTCACAAGTGGAGCCATTTTATGTATCCTTGGTTATAAGTGGAAAAGTAATTAGAAATTGTATGCTTGATTCTAGAGCATCTACAAATATCATGCCTTTAGCCATTATGCAGCAAGCTGGATTAAAAATAGACAAGGCGTGTGGGAAATGCTATGCAATGGATGCTAGGGAGGTACTTGTCATTGGAATCATGAAGGATGTTGATTTTAGATTGGCAGCATATCCTGAAAAAACCTACAGAATGAACATAACAGTGGTTGATATCAAGCCACAATATGGCATGTTGCTGTCAAGAAGATGGGCAGCACTCATTGGTGGAAGTATGCAACTGGATCTGTCATATGCCATGATCCCAATGAATGGCAGGGATGTCAAGCTGATTAGAGAAGAAAGATCATCAGAGACAGTGAAGGATCAAGAATCAGAGGAGCATATATGTTTTGTGGACACTGACTGTGAAAATTTCAGAGTTGTCTCATATGATAAGGAAGATAAAAGAGAAAAAATTTGCATTTAAGAGTTGGACCAGCAAGGTCTTTGGACCATGTATTTTGATGGAGCTTGTTCAAAATAAGGCTCTGGTGCTGGAATTGTTTTTCTGTCTCCAACTGGTAAGCTTCTCCAATTCTCTTTCTTGTTGAGGTTTGCCTGTACAAATAATATTGCAGAGTATGAGGCTCTGTTATTAGGGTTAAATGTTGCTTTGAAGCATGGGATTAAGATGCTCAAAGTGTTTGGTGATTCAGAGCTTATTGTGTCCCAAATTAGAGACAAGTATGCATCAAAAAATAAAAGGTTGAAACAATACAAGCATGCTGTTTGGGATACAATTGAATTGTTTGATGCTTTTTCAATAAATTGGATAGAAAGATAAAAAAATGTCAGAGCAGATTTTCTAGCCAATGTAGCCATAAGGCCAGATGATATAACTTTGTCAGATGTTACAAATGTTGAAGTCAAGCTTAGGCCTGCAGTGCCAGATAATGTATGCAGTTGGCAAGTGTTTGATGATGATAAGGATTTACTGAGATTTTTGCATTGTATTGATGAATATGAGAACCAAGAAATAGATTTTCAGAACTTTGTGGAAGTTGTAGATGGAAAAGAAACCCTTTTAGGGAATGAAGTAATTCAGCTGAAGACTAACAAAATCCCTAGAGGGCTGGTAGCCTTAGAGAGAGCTTTGACAATAGGGACCAATCTGTTACAAAAGCATCTCCAACAAACAAGAATGATCTGGAGGAGATAAACTTGGGAACATCTCATGCTCCCAAAAAGGTATACATTGGCAAACAGCTCAAACCACACATAAGAAGTATGCTGATTGCATTACTGAAAAGGTATAAGCATGTTTTTGCTTGGTCATATGAGGACTTGAAAGCCTATAGAGAGGATTTATTTCAGCATGAAATCCCTTTGAAGCTTGGAGCTAAACCATTTAGACAAAAACAGAGGCCTATCAACCCAACCTTAGCTCCAAAAATGCAAGAAGAACTTATAAAGCTTAGGGAGGCTGGAATAATCATGCCTATCAGACATTCAACTTGGGTGTCTAACCTTGTCCCAGTTAGAAAAAATAATGGTGATATAAGGTTGTGTGTGGACTTTAGAAACCTAAATGTATCTTCTTTGAAGGATAACTATCCATTGCCAAATATGGAGGCCATGTTGCAAAGAGTGACTGGTTGTGAACTTTTATCTATGATGGATGGTTTTTCAGGGTACAATCAAATGAAAGTAAAAGAATCAAAACAATTTAAGACTGCTTTCACTACTCCATGGGGAACCTATGTATATATAAGGATACCATTTGGACTAACAAATGCAGGTGCTACATTTCAAAGAGCAATGGATGTTGCTTTTGCAGGGCTAATTGACTCAATCTTGGCTGTTTATCAAGATGACTTGACTGCCTTTTCAAAGAAAGAAGAACAACACTGTATGCATTTGGAACAGATTTTTATTAGAGCATTAGAATATGGCATTTCTCTCAACCCAAAGAAATGTGCTTTTGGGGTTGTGGAAGGAAAATTGCTTGGACACATTATTTCCAAGGATGGAGTTAGGATTGATCTTGATAGGGTAGCAGCAATTGACAGAATTCAGATCCCTAAGACAGTAAAAGGTGTTCACTCTTTCTTTGGACAAATAAACTTTGTTAGGAGGTTTGTTCCTAATTTTGCAGAGACCACAAAAGAAATTTCCAAGATGTTGAAGAAAGGTGCAACTGTTAATTAGGAGAGTGAAGCAATTGAATCATTTCAAAACATCAAGGAAGCAATCAAGATGGCTCCTGTGCTGAAATCTCCTAATTTTTTCAAGCCATTTCAATTGTTTTCATTTGCTTCTTTCCATACTGTTGTTGCATGCTTATTGCAGAAAAATGAAGAAGGGTTTGAGCAGCCCATTGCTTTCTTTAGTAGGTCATTGCAGGCTGCTGAATTAAAGTATGACATTATGGAGAAACAGGCATATGCATTGGTTAGAGCAGTCAAGAGCTTCAGGACTTATTTGGTAGGCTCACAAGTAATTGCATATGTACCTCATGCAGCAATAAAAGATATCTTCACTCAGCAAGAGGTAACTGGAAGGAGATGCAGATGGATAAATAAGTTGCAGGAGTTCAACATAGAGATATAGATCACAAAATTGGTAAGAGGACAAGGGTTAGCAAAGCTAATGGCACAGTCAAATCTAGAGGCATGTCAAGTCAATGCAGTCTAGAATAAGAATGTCAATGTATCAAAATCTGAATGGTATAAGGACATCATATATTACTTGCAAAATCTAAATTGTCCTTCCCATTTCAGTGACAGGCAAAAGAGGACCTTAAAACTACATGCAATCAGGTATGTTATTGTTCAAGGTGAGCTGTACTGGAAAAGCCCTGATGGTGTGTTACTGAGATGTGTAGATGAAGTTGAAGCTAACAATGTTTTAAATGACATGCATAAAGGATTATGTGGTGGACATTAGATTGCCCAAACAACAGCTCATAAGATCCTTAGGGCAGGATATTGGTGGCCCACTGTCTTTTCAGATGCACAAAGGCTGGTAAGGAGATGTGACCCTTGCCAAAGATTCTCAGGAAAGTTAAGATATGAAGGAGCATTGCCCCTTAGAACTGTAACTGTGGATGCTCCATTTCAGCAATGGGGAATTGATTTTATAGGGGAAATTTCAGAGAAATCTAGTGGAGGACATAGTTGGATTCTGGTTGCCATTGATTACTTCACTAAATGGATTGAGGCTATCCCTACTAAAAAGGCTACAAGTAAGGTGGTGATGGATTTTATCTTGGAGAATATTATTATCAGGTTTGAGGTACTAGTCAAGTTAATCATAGATAATGCAATATGCTTTAGATCAGGTGAATTTGTTGATTTTTGCAATAAATATGGAATTGACTTGTCTCACACATCACCATACCACCCACAAGGAAATGGTCATGCAGAGTCAAGCAACAAAAGCCTAATAAAAATCATCAAGAGGATAATGGATAAAAATAAGAAACCTGGGATTCAAAACTAAAGTTGGCATTATGGGCTGATAGGGTGACAGTGAAAAAAGCCACCGAAAGGTCACCTTTTAAACTGGTGTATGGTGTAGCAGCTAAGTTGCCTGTGAACAATTTCCTGCCAGTTTATAAGTTCATACAAGAGAATGATGGGGAGGTTAATGATTTAATGACTGAAAGGATCAATCAGCTAGTTGCACTAGATGAGATGAGAAGGGAAGCATAGAAGACAAACATCAAGAGACATCAAAAGGTGAAATATCTGTTTGATAAGAGAGCTATAGAAAGAAAGTTTTAGAAAGATGATTTGGTCCTTGCATGGAATGCAAGAAACCAGGATAAGGGCAAGCACAGTAAATTTGAGCCCTTATGGATGGGCCCATACCAGGTTTGCAATACTCATGGGGAGGGTTCTTATATCCTCTAGGCCCTAGATGGTGAGATGCTGGAATTGCCTGTGCATGGTCAATTCCTCAAATTTTATTTTGCATAAGTGGTTTTCCTCTGTGCACATTTGTAAAAATATGTATATATTGTAAATATCTTGTACAGTTGGTGCTTTTTTGTGTTTTGTCTGGTCTGTCCGGAGGTCTGGTTCTCGCTGCAATCTTGCGTCTGCATGTCCCCAATCGGAGCCACTGGTGGTGTTCACCTAGGGTTAGGGTTTTGACTTCCAATTTGTAGGTTCCTGTGTGTTTTCCTTCTGACCCTTAGTGCCTTGGTTTAAATTGTTCCCTAGCCCGCATGCACTGTTTAATTGTTTTTCCTGTCGCATTTGAGAAAATTGTTAAATTCTGTGTATGCAAAGGTGAAATGTGTGTTGGCAAACTTGTGAAATCTCCCCTCGGTCCCTCGAAATTGATAAAAAATGGGTCAGATGCATTTTTGAATGCATATCGGGTCACTATTTTTAGTTTCTAAATGTTTCTATCAGTAGCCGAGAGGGTCTCATATTGCCAATGCCACGGGTTTGCCAAGTGTCGAGCCCTAGTTTATTGCTGCGCTTTTATTTTTGAATGTAGCTTCAATGCGGATGGTGCCACATTGCAGAGGTTCTTTCTCTTTTGTTTCTAAGTTACTCACTGCGGGTGGCACCACGTGTTAGTTTCCGACAGAGTTTCTATGGAGTTTCAATGAAGTTTCTTTTAAGTTTCATGAAGTGCCGTGAAACCTACCACGTGGAGGCTTCCGAGAGACCCTAAAGTTTCATAGCTTCTGCCGATGTTTCTAAAAGTTTCATAGTCTCTGCCAAAGGCTTCACAGACCCTTTAAGTGTTTCCTTTTTGTTTCATGTTTGGCACAGACATGGTGGGACCCAATTTTAAGATATAGGTCCGTGGAAGGCGCCACGTGGTGGCTTCCGCGGGAGTTTCAAAAAAAGTTTCTTTGAGTTTCAAGAGGCCGCGGAACCTGCCAGGTGTCATTCTCCGCAGGAGTTTCTTGAAAGTTTCTAAAAGTTTCTAAGATGTTGCGGACAGCGCCACGTGTCCCTTGTAGTTGTTGCAGAGGCTGACAAGTGTCAGCTTCCGTGAAGGTTTCTTTTTGTTTCAAGGTGTGGCGAAACATGGAGGTGGGCCCTGGCATAAATATTAAGTGTGGTGGATTATGACATGTTGCAGGGGGTCCCGGGACTTCTGACTGTTTCTCTTAAGTTTCTATATGTTTCAAGGTTAATAAGGAGCCTACCAAGTGTCGATCTCTGCGAGAGTTTCAGTAGTGTTTCAAAAGAGACTCTTTTGTGTTTCAAGAGGGCATGGAGCCCGCCATGTGTCTGCCTCCGCCTAGCTTCCGAGGGAGCTTCTATGGGTTTCAAGGGTGCCGCAGATCTTGCCATGTGGTGGCTTCTGTGTAAGGTTCCGGCGATAGACTCTCGGTGGGAATAGATAAAGGAAACAAGGAGGAAAAGGACCCAGCGATAGAAACTTAAGGTGCCTACGTGGCACGATCTGGTTGGTGGTGACTTTTTGACACTTTTGGGGCTGTTGATAATGGTGATGAGTTTTGGATCGACGACCATGTTTAAAGCTTGCAGCGACAAGTTTTTTTTCTTTATATCTGCGACCGTTTTTGGCAGGAAAACTCTGTGGCTTACTGTGGCTACGTTTCTGAAGGCTGTGAGTAGTTAAAGCATTAATGGCGATTGCACAGAGGTGTGGGTCGATGATGGATAGATCAACCACCATTTTTATGATGCATGTCCCTGGGTGGCGGTGCAGATCCTGATTCTCACTTGCGCCTTGTCCTTCTCTGGCTTCTCCATGATTTGTCCCCTGTTGCATTTATGATTTTTGAGCACCATTTTTCTGATACTGTGTATCTGGCAGGATTTTTGGCCTCTGATGTAATTAATTTGCTGGGTCCATTCTCTTGCTATTTAAGCAGACTGTGGACCCATTTCAAGGTTGTTGAAAACTGGACATTTTGGCTCTGTAATGAAATACATTTGGTTTTGGTTGCTCTGTGAAGTGGATTTTTTGAGTTTATGAGTCTCATGCCTTATGTTTTGTGCATAAATTTATTAGTTTCATGCTGATTTAGATGAGTAATGCTATATTGCATGTGTTTTGTTGTCTGTCTCCTGTATTGAATATGCTTTCCTTTTGAATCTGGATATCTAAGGGGTGTCTTGGGTTCTAGGATATAGGTTTACTATATTGAATGCTTGATCTCTTAACTTCTGCTCAAGGGATAGATTAAACTATTTTCAGGTTAAGTATTGAGGAAAGTATATTGCAGTTAGGATATCATAAGTAGAGATAACTTGATACTCTGTTCTGGGATGTATCTGTAAGGTAGATATCACACAAATCCCCTTGAATCCAGTTTTAATTTGTTTATGCTGAACATTTACATGTGTATGTCTATGACTCCAAGCCCTAGAGAGGCACCAATCTAGCTTTGTGTTGAGGTTATACACCAGGTCCAGCTTTGCATCCAAACACATAAAATCAAAATCAAACTCCAAAACAACCATTAGGATAGTAGAATTAGTTTTAGGATCCCAAGTCCTCTGTCTACAACTGAAAAGAGGCCCAAAGCTAGCCCCTTTGCTCTTATCTTGTAGTTTTGGTCTACTTACAGGAGGACTTATCTGCTTCATATCAGCATCCCAGCCTTTGTATGCATATTCTCATGGATGTTGAGTAGGGAATACCTCCCTAGGTTTTGCAGAGCCTGAAGAAGAAGAGGAGATAAAAATAGAGTCTATCTCCTATACTATTGGCCCCTAGCCCAGAAATGTTGTTGATCATTGATGGCTACCTTGTAGGGAAACCTGGGAATAAGCATCTAGTCTGGGAAAAAACCAACACACTGAGTGGCTGATTGCCAGATTTGACCGTAAGGATGTTGAGTTGTACTACAGGGATTTAGCACTATTGCGACAAACTGGACATGTTGAAACTTACATTAGTGAGTTTCAATGCATTGCTGTTATGGTTCTTGAGATGCCAGAAAGACGTGTAGTGATGCTCTTCATAGAAGGATTACATGACAGATTACGGGGTTTGGTCAAGGCTCTTAAGCCTAAGACTTTACATGAGGCTATTCAGAATGCACTAGACCTTGATACTTCACCACCTCCTACTTCTTATCAACATAATAAGAAGTTCTCCAAAGGTTCCAAGCCTTTTCAGAGATCTTCGACATAGCATAGGAGTGCACCACCTCCTCCCAGGATGGACCAGGAGACACGTAATGAGTTGAGGAGGAAGAAGTTATGCTTCTCATGTAAGGAACCTTGGGAGCCTGGACACCGATGCCTTGGGAAGGGCAAAGTGCATCTCATTGAGATTGTGTCTGATGTGGAGGATGAGCATATATGGGATACTGATTTAGAGGGCATCGATGGTGAGGATGAACAGGAGGCCCCACAGGTGGAGCTTGGAGTGGGTGACACATCAGATGCACCCAATCCTGTCATTGCCACCCTTTCAGGAGTCCCCAGATACCATCCCTTTCGCTTGAAGGGAGTGATTAAGGGACAATGTGTGACTTGCCTTGTTGACAGTGGTGCCACGCACAACTTTATTGATGAGGGCCTGCTTGCTAAGCGAGAATTACAGGCAAAGGATTTTCTGGTTTCAGTGTGATAGTAGTAGATGGATTTTCTATGCAGTGCACTAGGGTAGTTCCATAGATTAGTATACAATTGGGAGATTACACCTTGACCGATGATTTTTATGTTGTGGGTTTGGGTGACATTGATGCAGTGCTAGGTGTCCAATGGTTGCAATCACTTGGCAGGTATATATAGGATTTCCAGAGGAGGGAGCTGAAGTTTATAGTTGGGGGTAAGAAGATTGTGCTAAAGGCTCTTTCTGATGGTGGACCCATGGTGGTTTCAGCACGTAGGATGGAATCCATTTTTAGGCATGGAGATGTGGCGTGGGCAGCACAGTATTTTATTTCATCCAAGTCACCTTCTTCACAGGATGACAAGCCATTCCACATTGATGTCTAGACAATATTGGACAAACATGGAGTAGTATTTGTTGATATTCCTTCTGGTAGACCTCTTGACCATGGATTTGAGCACGTGATAGAGTTAGAGGAGGGCGCCAAGCCTGTGATTACCACTCCTTATTGTCATACTAAGAGATTTAAGGGTGAAATAGAGAAGACCATCCATGAGCTGCTGGATATGGGGCACATCAGACCTAGTTCTAGCCCCTTTGCTTCTTCTGTGGTGTTAGTGAAAAAGAAGGATGGCACTATGAGTTCTTGGTGATGCCTTTTGGCCTTACTAATGCACTTGCTACTTTCCAACCATGCATGAACCATATATTTATCCAACCATGCATGAACCATATATTTAATAAGCAACTACGTAAGTATGTACTTGTGTTCTTTGATGATATATTGATTTACAACAGGAATTGGGAGGAGCACATGAGGCATCTGGATGAGGTTCTTGGCATTATGGAAGCCCAGTCTCTATTTGCCAAGATGTCCAAATGTGAATTTGGACTTACAGAGATCTTGTACTTGGGGCATGTGATTGGTAGTGATGGGGTCAAGGTACATCAAGAAAAGATTCAGTCCATCCTTGATTGGCCACCACCTAGGAACATTTCAGAGTTGAGGGGTTTCTTAGGCCTATGTGGTTATTATAGGAGATTTGTGAAGGGGTATTCACAACTTGCGGTCCCTTTAACAGATCTCACATGAAAGGGTGCATTCATATGGACAGAGGTGGTACAGGTTGCATTTGATAAGCTCAAGCAGGTCATGAGCACTTGTCCAGTTTTGGCACTTCCAGATTTCTCTCAGCCTTTTGTGTTAGAGTGTGATGCATCCGGAAAGGGTATTGGAGCGGTCCTTATGCAGAATCATCATCCCATTGCCTACGAGAGTAGGAAGTTGAGGGATAATGAGAGATTGTATTCCACCTATGACAAGGAAATGCTAAGTTTCAACAATATTTGGTGGGTAGGAAGTTTGTGGTGAGGACTGACCACAATAGTTTGAAATACTTCTTGGAGCAGAAAGAGCTTAATGAGCACCAACAGAAATGGGTTAGCAAGATACAGGCATATGATTTTGACATTGAGTATGTCAAGGGGAAAAAGAATATTGTTACTGATGCACTTTCTAGGAAACCTGCAATGGCTGCACTTTGCTCTTTGAGTGAGATTTCAGCAGATTGGAAGTCTCAACTAATTGTTGAGTATTCCAAGAATCAGTTTGCATGTGAGATTATGGATGGTAGGATTCAGGATGATAGATACATAGTGATTGATGATGTTATCTATTATAAGAACATGATTTATTTGGTACCTGGATCAAAACTAAAGAACAAGATTTTACAAGCCACCCATGACACACCAATGGAAGGACATCCTGGATATTTGAAGACATATCGGCAGGTGAGAGAGAGATTCTCATGGAAGGGCATCAAGGATGATGTCTTGCGCTATGTACATGAGTGTGTGACTTGTCAGCAGAACAAGTCAGAGCATACTTTTTCGGTGGGTCTTCTGTAACCATTGCCTATTCCAAAGCAAAAGTGGGAAAGTATATCGATGGACTTCATTATTGGTCTTCCAAGAGTTCAAGGAAAGGATTGCATTTATGTGGTTGTGGATAGGTTGACGAAGTTTGCACATTTCTTTCCTATTGCAACCGACTTTACAACATCTCAGGTGGCAGAGTTATTCTTCCGTGAGGTGTTTAGACTCCATGGACTCCCCAGGACCATTGTCAGTGATCGGGATAGCAGGTTTATGAGCATCTTTTAGCAGGAGCTATTCTGATTAGCAGGTACAGAGTTGACACCCAGTACTAGTTACCACCCTCAGATAGATGGATAGACGGAGATAGTTAATAAGTGGGTTGAGGGTTACTTACGTAACTACATTTTAGGACAACAGAAGGCTTGGGTACGATGGTTGTATTTGGGCGAGCATTGTTATAATACCACATATCACATGTCGATCGGTATGACTCCCTTCCGAGCGTTATATGGTTATGATACCTTCTCATTTGTGGACTTGGCATTAGGCGATAGCAGAGCGCCTATAGCTCGGGATTGGTTACAGGATAATTAGGATATCCTTAAGGTACTTAAGGATAATATTCAACATGCACAGAATCAGCAAAAGATGTATGCTGATCGACATCAAGTTGAGAGGACCTTTGAGGTTGGAGATATGGTTTACTTGCGCCTATAGCCCTACAGACAGAGTACCCTCAAGAGGAGTGGGGCAAAAAAGCTCAAGCCTCAGTTTTATGGTCCATACAGAGTATTGAGGAGGATTGGTGAGGTCGCATATGAGATTGAGCTACCTCTCGAGAGTAAAATACATAATGTATTTCATGTATCTTGCTTGAAGAAGGCTTTGGGACAACACGTTATATCTTCACCTATTTTGCCCCCATTAGATGAGGAGGGCCGATTAGTTTTAATACTTGCAGAGATTCTTGACATGAAGGAGAAGAGGTTGCGTAGCTGAGTGATCAGAGAGTATTTGGTGCGATGGAGGGATTTGTCATTGGAGGATATCACGTGGGAAGGAGAGATGATACTTCAGCATCCAGCTTTACAGTTGCTTGAGGGCAAGCAATCCCGAGAAGGGAGGGCTGTAATGTTCCTTCCTTAGACCGCCCAGACTTTAGCAGAGGTTGACCTACTATTGGGTTCCCATAGGTCAATAGGTTGGTTAGGGAACCCGACCGAGGGTGTTGGAGATTTGCAGGGAACCTTTCGAGTCCTTCAGTTTGATTTTAGATGATGATTTCAAGAGTTGAATTGAAAACTCTAAAGGTTTGCCCTAATGTGAATAGTGAAAGTGAACAGTAACAGAGAATTAGGAGAATAGTGAAAAGGTCCCCATCCTAGTAGCCATAATGTTGTTTTTAAAAGATGGTGTTTCTTTTTCATGAGGAAGTAACCCTCAAGGTGGGTGTACCCTTTTAGTGGGATTATTTTATTAATGTTAGTGGAAAATGGAGATGGAATCTGATAAAGCAAAGTATGGGGCTCTCTTTTGGGCATTCAATCATCATTTTCTTAAAACACAAGTGCAGGTTTGGAGCTCTGGATAGAGTTTTTAGTAGGTTGCAGCTCTTCTGAGGATGAAAACCCTTAGAGGACAGTGGATTGGATGACAACCCAGTTCACATTACAGGGAAATCTACATTGGGTTTCCGTTTGGGCATCATTGGACTTATTTACAGGTTGTAATTGCAGCTGGAGTGATTATAGCAGTGGATTATTAGGGTATAAGTGCAGATTGGGTCTACTTACCAGCATATATCCTCATTTCAGAACCTTTACCAGCTGGCCGTACACAACAGGAGTCATATTCAATCAAATCCTAGCTGGGAATTGGGGTTTCAGCAACTACATATTCCATAATTTATGCGTTGGTTCCCAGGTATGTGATTGTCATTGGGATAGTTTAATATTGCATTTCATAGAGGTCTTTTGATTGCTGTTATAGTCTAATTTAGTGGAAATCAGAGCTCTAAATTTGTAATCAGATTTGTTATAATCAGTTTAAAGGGGTCCCTTTGATGTGCAAGTGTTGTCTTTTAATTATTCAATAGTTCTCTTCCATGTTTCTATGGTTTCCTTCTGATTTGCTCTTAAAACAAACAATCATTTAAACTCAAACATCAAACAAATCAGCACTCAAGCAAAGACACCAACTTACACTTCGTTGGTCAAAGACAAAAATTGAAACAAACAAATTAGCAGATTCCAAAAAAATCAAAAAATTTCATATCAGAATTGGTTAGGGATTTTTCAGATGTATTTTGATGGTGCATGCAACAAAATAGGAAATGGGGCTGGAGTAGTTTTCATTTCACTAGGAGGTAAAACTTTCAATTACTCTTTTCTATTGACATTTGAATGCACAAATAATGTAGCTAAGTATGAAGCTTTGCTCATTGGTTTGAACATAGCCACTAAGCATAAAATAAAAAGGTTAGCTGTCTATGGTGATTCTAAATTGGTCATTTCCCAAGTAAGAGAAAAATACCTATCAAAAAACAAAAGGCTAAGACAGTACAGAAATGCAGTTTGGGATAATATTGAATTGTTTGATGCGTTTTCAATCAACTGGGTTGATAGGTCTAAAAACATTATGGCATATTTTTTTAGCAAATATCGCATTGAAGAGGGATGATGTCACATTAGGAGGAATTACAGAGGTTGAATTCAAAACTAGACCTACCATCCTAGATAATATACATAACTGGCAAGTGTTTGATAATGATGCAGATATAATCAACTTCTTACATTGTGCTGATTATTATGAAAATCAAGAGATTGATTTCAATGCATTTGTAGAGGAACATGATGGGAAGGAAACCCTTTTTGGTCAAGAAATAGTTCAGTTCAAACAAATAAGATACCCAAGGGACTTATAGCATTGGAAAAGGCATTCGATGGACATGACAGATCTAAGATGAAAGATACACCAGTGACACCGAATGACCTTGAAGAGATCAATTTGGGGACACAAGCAGCCCCAAGGAATGTTTATATTGGAAGAAATCTTGACCCAAAAATCAGGAGCAGAATCATCAACTTACTCAGAAAGTTCAGGCATGTATGTGCTTGGTCATATGATGATTTAAAAGCATATAGAGAGGATTTGTTTCAACATGAAATACCACTAAAACCAGATGCAAAACCATTTAGGCAAAAATGGAGGCCAATCAATCCTACCTTAGCCCCTAAAATGTTAGAAGAACTTACAAAATTAATGGATGGGGCTATCATTAAACCTATCAGACATTCCTCCTGGGTATCTAATTTAGTTCCTGTCAGAAAAAAGAATGGTGATATTAGATTATGTGTAGATTTCAGGAATTTAAACATGTCTTCTCTTAAAGATAACTATCCCCTCCCCAATACAGAAGCAGTATTACAAAGGGTTACAGGATGTGAATTGTTGTCAATGATGGATGGCTTCTCAGGTTACAATCAGGTGAAAGTCAAAGAATCAGAGCAATTTAAGACTAGATTCACCACTCCATGGGGAACATATGTATATTTGAGAATGCCATTTGGGCTCACTAATGCTGGAGCAACCTTCCAAAGAGCAATGGATGTAGCTTTTTCTGAGTTGATAAATAAAATCATGATAGTGTATCAAGATGACCTGACGGCATATTCTAAAAGGGCAGAGGATCATTGCACACACTTGGAGCAAATATTTATCAGGGCCCTAGAGTATGGGATCTCATTGAATCCTAAAAAGTGCCATTTTGCAGTGACAGAAGGGAAATTACTTGGCCACATAGTTTCTAAGGATGGAGTGAAAATAGATCTGGAAAGGGTAAAAGCAATTGACCAAGTCCCTATTCCTAAGAATGTGAAAGCCATACAGTCATTTTTTGGACAAATTAATTTTGTTAGGAGGTTTATATCTAATTTTGCAGAAATTGTTTGCCCTATATCAATGATGCTAAAGAAAAACTCAGAAGTAAAATGGACAACAAAAACAATAGAAGCATTTGCTACTATTAAGAGAGCAATCAAAGAAGCTCCTGTCTTGATATCCCCGGATTTCAATAAACCATTCCAATTGTTTTCATTTGCATCTTACCATACAGTTGCAGTAGTGCTATTGCAGAAAAATAATGATGGATATGAACAACCCATCTCATTTTTTAGCAAATCCCTTCAGAATGCAGACTTAAATTATGACATTGTTGAAAAACAGGCATATGCATTGGTAAAAGTAGTAAAAACCTTTAGACCATATTTGGTGGGAGCCAAAATCATAGCTTATGTATCTAATGCTGCAGTCAAGGATGTATTGGTCCAGACCGAAGTCACTGGTAGAAGATGCAGGTGGATCAATAGAATTCAATAATTCAATATTGAAATCCAGATCACTAAACTAGTGAGAGGACAAGACCTTGCTAGGTTGATGGCTGAAAGTAATCTCGAAGCTTCCCAGATATGTGGTGCTAATGATGTTGATAATGCAAGTACCAGTATTGAGCATACTCCATGGTATGCTTATGTAATATATTATCTAAAACATATGAAGTGTCTTGAAGGGTATGATGATAACAAAAGGACACTCAAACTGCAAGCTTCAAAATATGTACTCATCAATGGGGATCTTTACTAGAAAAATAGAGATGGGATTTTACTATTATGCTTGGATGAATATCAATCAAAACATATTATGGAGTTACATGAGGGCATGTGTGGAGGCCATTTCTCAGCAAGGACTACAACCCACAAGATCCTGAGGGCCGGATACTATTGGCCTCAAGTTTTTAATGATTCATACCATTACACTAGGTAGTGTGAAGCATGCCAAAAATTCTCAGAAAAGTTAAAGTATTAGGGAGCACTACCCTTAAAACCCATGCAAGTTGAGGCTCCATTTTATTAGTGGGGTATTGATTTCATAGGTGAAATTTTAGAGAAATCAAGTGGGGGGCACAGATGGATTTTAGTAGCAACTGATTACTTTACAAAATGGGTGGAAGCGATCCCAACTAAACAGTCAACAAGTAAGGTTGTAATTAACTTTCTAATGGAAAATATCATATTAAGATTTGGCACCCCGGTGAGATTAATTACAGTAATGGCATGTGTTTTAGATTAGATGAATTCAAAGAATTTTGTAGTATGCATTGCATCACTGTCTCCTATGCGGCTCCTTATCATCCACAGGCAAATGGACAAGCAGAATCAAGTAACAAAAGCCTTCTGAAAATCATAAAAAGAATCTTGGATAGAAACAAAAAGGCCTAGGATTCAAAATTAAGAATGGCAGTGTGGGCTGATAGGATTACTGTAAAGAGAGCAATTGGAAGATCTCCTTTTGAGCTGGTATATGGAACACAAGCAAGATTACCATTGGAAAATCTTATACCGGTATACAAATTTATTCTCCAGGAAGACTTGAATATTCCTGAACCAATGGAGGAGAGGTTGGAACATCTTGCAGAGCTTGATGAAACAAGGAGACTAGCTCAAAGGCAAAATATTAAGTTACAATCGCAAGTAAAATATCTCTTTGACAAAAAGGCCAAAGATAGAAAGTTTGAAATAAATGATCTAGTATTAATGTGGAATGCAAGGTGTCAAGACAAAGGGAAGCATGGAAAGTTTGAAGCCCTATGGTTAGGTCCTTTTGTTATCACTAGCAAAGGAGGTGATGACTCTTACTACTTGTAGAATATGTCTGGAGAAGAGCAGGAATTGCCTGTACATGGGCAATACTTGAAGCAGTTCTTTTCATAAACATGTACAAGGAGGAATGGGCATTGCCAGTGCATGGAAAACCCTCAAACAATTCTCAAAAATATTTTATTCCATGCACAGTAGTTTAGGAATCATTCCCATTCCCCATCATTTGTCACTCCCCTTTTCCATTTTTCATAAAATCATCACCCAAAATGAATAAAAACATGTGGTCTACTTCCCCAGGAGATCTGAATCCTTGTTATACTCACAGGGAGTATACATCCCAGACAGAGCCACTGTTGGGACAGTAAAAATTTAAAATTTTTGCTGTATTCTCAACTCATCATATTTGAGCAATATCATAAAACATCCCAAAACCATAGTAAAAAAATGATGCATCCCACAAGATGTCCATGGCTAAGTAATGCAAAATTACTTAAATTTAAATATATCGGCAAGATTTTGTGTTGCTTATGCCGATACATAAGAAATCAATGAAAAATTACTATCGGCATGAGACTAAAGATCGGAAAGAGATTTGTAAGAGTTGCCGATAGGAGAAGTAATACCGATGGCCTTTTATTGGTAAGAGAACCAAGCAGTCACACCGATCGGTATGACTAGTAATCATCGAGTGATCCTTTAAAAGCTACCTCGACGATATATATCATACCGATGAAATATATCGGCAAGAGTCTCACCGAATATCTTACGAGGACAAAGGCAACAATAACCATCGGCAAGAAATAAACATCGGGATGAAAAGTAAATAAGTCTCCGATACTCCAGTCTCTTGGCAAAACAATAAAAAGGCACTTTCGGTGTAAGTTACACCGATACACATATCCATCGGCGTAACTTAACATATCGGAATAAAGCAATAATGTCTTGCCGACTCACAAGTCAAATCGATGAAAGGGTGTTGGTGACAGTTTGATAGATTCTCTCTGATAAAAAATGTAAAGCGGCCATTGAGGAGATAATTGTGATCGGGTAATCTGAAAAGAATTACCTTGATGGTATATCTCACTCCAATGGAAATAAAGTCACACCCATTGATAAGAAGTTTTAACCATATCGGTGAGATATCAAGATAGTCATTCCGATCCAGAGTATAGAAGATTATCGAGAAGATGACGAAGCTCGGGGAAACATAAATATATTATCTCGATGGTATTGATCTCCCCGATAACAAATTGTTGTCACACATGTCGGTGAGACCCTCACCGATAGTCATATCGGTAGGACTCACTATATCGGAGGGAAATCTAAAACACACGGCGATGGAAGAAGTCATGTTGATGGTCGTGCCCACTTAAGATATGACTCGACATAGCATCAGAAATACAATTGAGGAGTCACGCCAATTGATTGTTCGCGCCATGAGGATGATATTAAGGTCGCCCAGACATTTTGAAAATCATGCCGATGACAGTAGTTATGGAGATGTGACATTTCACAGCGATGAATGACATTGAATTGATTAGATAATTAAATGCAGACGGCGATGAAATCTTTTAAGATCATTATAATTACAATTGATAGAGTTGTCTAAAAAGAGAATACAGAGGAATTCTTGAAGCGCAAGCAGAGGATTTCAATCACAGCCACAGAACAACAGGTACTTATATACGAACCATTGTGTATAGCCTGTGTTTGAATTTTCTGCCAAAATTTGAATATGGATACTCAGGGAAAGGGAAAAGGTAGAAAATCACAAGGGGAAACTAGTAAATCTAAGAAACAAAAAACTGATCAAACCCCTAAAGAAAAAATAAGACATAAAACTCAATCAGGACTTAATTGATCAATTGCCTAGGTCAACTCTCAAGGCCAAAAGATCTGCTCAACTTAGGGCAGAAGTTGAAAAATTAGAAGATAAATGTAAGCGCTTGGGAGATATCTGGACCCCAATTAGAGGATATGAGCCTTTTAGATTCCATTATAATAGAAGGATCAGGAATGCTCTTGTGTCAAACCCATGGCACTTGAATTTGGGAAAATTGGTCGTGCCTAATGTATTCCTGAATGTCGAACTCCTCCAACTACTTGCCAAACAATATAGCCCAAGCCTGAAAGCTATATGCAACCCACAGGGGGAGCCAATTGTACATTTGTCAAGAAATGCCATTTGTGAAGTATTTAATCTAGATGATTTGTGCACTGTCCCAATTATTTATGAAGACCTGGAGAGGGAATATTGGAGAATGGACACAACCTACAATGGATGGCGATTGCCCATTCATAGGCCCAGAGTTGAAGGAGAAGTGATGCCTCTAACTGAAAATGATGGTCCTCCTTTTCATGTAGCTATATTTGAACCATATATACAGCACACTTATTATTCTGTGGGCTAAGTCCATGGTTCAGAGGTTCCTGATTTCATGACCATCCCTTTAATGGTCATAACTACTGACATTCAGTGTCATAATGCAAGGTAGTTTGACTATGTTGCCTATATTGTTAATAGAATAGATTCTAGCTTGTCTGCAATAAAAAATAGTTCCCCAGCATGCTCTTTTGAGCATTATTCATTGCTTATGCACATGGTGTTGTATTTCGGCCAGGAAGTAGGGTTATGGCCAAGTGAACTTAAAGTTGTTGCTGTAGATAAGAGGGGGGGAAAATTGCTAATATAAATGTGGACTAGAATATGGGACAATAGGTATGCCCACTCCAGTTATGCCCAATTTGAAGAACACTATGTAAAAGTACTGTACAGATATTTTAGCCACCCTTGTGAATATTCGATCTCAATTGAGATAAAAAGGTTCATCAGGCCGAGAGATTTTGGTGGCCCCTCTACTGTCACTCATAATTGGGGAGACTGGTATTGTTTTGAAGACACTACCATGATCAGAATATATGGTTTTGAAGACACTCCATTCATATTTCCCAAAACTGTCCCCGACAGAATTGCTTATTTAGAGATAATTAGGCAGATGCATTGCTCAAATGTAATGCATTTGAGCTCACATGATAAACAATCCTTTATGCCCAACACTTTATGTTTTGGAGATTTTACTGTGGTGTCAAAAGAGGGTTATAATCTCATTATGGATAAGTTGATGCATTATAATATGAGGAGTGCTGAGGCAAGGAAAGGGTTTGACCCTGAAGGTTTTATTGACTCTGCACGAAGAAAACAAAATCTTAGTGGATACATGCACATACCTTATCCACATGATGATGTTATTAGAAATTTAGAAGAGGCTGAGGTGGAGTTGGTGATAGAAAAGTATAAAAGGGATCTAAGTGAGAAGAAAAAGCAATTAGCAGAGATTGAGGCTGTATCCTCTGAAATTGAAGGACAGGTAGAGCAAGAAGAGCCACAGGACAAAACAGTAGAAATGTCCAAAAGGAAAATGCTACAATATCAACCTCCTGTTGTAATATATGATGAGGAGGGGTCTGCTGATGACAATCCACATCAAATAGCCTATGATTCTTTCATTTCTGATGATAAATTTATTCACTCAAAAGAATTTAAGTCATTTTTGTACAAATGCAAAGGAAAAGAAATTAGAGAATCAGTGGATGATGTCTCTACTGATAATGAAAAACAATTGTTAGATATGCTGAACGTAATAGTAGAGAAAGAGATGCAGGATATGACTCTTAGCAGGGGTAGACAATTGCTTAAAGATGCAGGGGTTATGATTTTTCCTGGTCTTGACTTGAATTCTTCTTTGGTTTTTGACAGTTTTCTAAATAGTACAGATGATAAGTATAAACTCACCCCAGAGGGAGTTAATGAAGTATATATGGGTACAAGATACAATAATGATGAAAATTCATTGATGATATGGGTGCTAATCCTCCCCATAAGAAGACAACCATCATAGATACTAAAAAGGCTTTTGGCCATATCATGACTTTAAAAGCAGGGGAAACTGACCCTTTGATCACAACAGACATTGGCATCAATATTGCGAAATTAAACAAAGCACAAGCTCAAGTGTTGATCAAGGAAAGGGATGCATATAAATTGAGCTATGAAAGACTAACAAAAGAAAATGACTACTTGAAGGATGCAGTTAAGAGTACTTTGGGGCAATCAACAAAGAGATTGACTCAGGGAGAAAGCTCACAAGGCACTCAAGCATTATCCCCAGATCAGGCATTGCAAATTCAGATAGATACACTTGTCATTGTGCTACAGAGCAGACATGCAAACATGATACATTGGTTCAATCTATTTTGGGATAATTACTCTCAGAATTACAAAGCAATTAAAGAACATGAAAGGCTCGAACAGAGAATACAAGAGAAGTTGAATGAGATACAAAGTAAAGATGCTTCTAACAGTGTAGGTATTTCCAATACTAAAGCATTAATTGAGCAACATCAGAAATACTACGATCAACTCAAAAATGATGCTAAGGAAGGTACTGAAGCTTCTAATGCAGGAGTGCCCGCCTTATTTAAGAGTGATGGAGAACTAAAAAGCAAAGAAGAGTGGAATGTTGATTGTCAAACTATATTACACGAGGCTATGGGAGCTCTTAAAGACAGAAATTCTGCATCTGGAGAAGCTTGCAAACACCTTGAAAAGATGGTCACAATTGAAATAATTACAAGAAGTGCCATTGAGCTTACTGATTCCCATCGAGATCAAGAGTACTTGGACCATCTGGCTAAAATTTACTTATGGCTGAATAGAGCCTAATCATAGTTATGTAATGGTTGTTAATCTTGTCAAAATCCCAAAAGGACTTATTGAAGAGTTATGTCTCTTCATAGAAATACCTATATAAGTTCAAACAATTGGTGTTGAAAGATCATCAGCAGTAGAATAGATATACATATATATACTTTACAATGTTTCAGAAAGACTATGTTACATGTTTTATTTGAAGTAGTAGATTGAAGTTCTCTGATTCAGTGGTTCTATCTTGGTATCAATTGTTTGTTATAGTTACTCAATTCTATGGTTGTCTCCAGTTCTATATTTCCTTGTTATTCAAATTAATATATCAAGCATATATTTAATTTGTCAATACACATTTGTTGTATTTGTGTGATTGAGTAAATTAGTTTCCATTTGAGGAATTAAATCCTTCTGATCAGTCATGGTAGCCTGGAAGTATTAAGTTTGGATTACTAAGTAGATCCATATAATTAGGATTGCCATTTTGTCTCCAAGATAATATTATCTGTTATTCTTGCTCATTCATTTCAATTGGTTCCTTCAAGTAAGGATTAAAATACCTTCTAGTGAATTATAAGATATCTGATTATATTGGTTGGATTATCAAGAAGAGTTTGTCAGTCATTCCCTTGCACGTTTATACAAGTTATAAACTAAAGTTGTGCCAAACAATTAGAATTAGTACCCATTATAAGCCACTAATCTTGGTCCTTCATTCGACTCTGTTACCCAATAAAGCACTAGTCTTATTTAAATTCATCATTTTAAAATCCTTTTTTACCTTGATATTACTTATACAATTTCTACCAAACCATTCACTAGACATTAGATATAATCAGATAACAAGCTTTTCATCTATCTTACACCCTTTGCCATTGTAGATAGATTTAATTAGTCAATACATTTACAATTAGTCTGCTTTAATTCCCAAGGTTCACCCACCTAGGTGTAGCAGGACCTAAAGTGTAGGAAATCACTAAACCTTGAAGGTTGATTTCGTCAAGTTAGTTCAAAAACGTTGCAAATCTAAACATAGACCCTGGCATCCTCTTAGGATCAGTAACCTACATTTTTGAGACCTAATAGATCTCACTCCATCAAATCAAACCATTTAACCATATCAATGACATACGGTCCTTGAATTAAAAATAGACATTGGTCTGGGTAGGTTGTAGCATTGTTGTTCCATTGATCGAAAGACTAATGTGTCATTGGGTATGTATGTGTGTGTGGTGTATACCATTTGATGATTGT
Source organism: Cunninghamia lanceolata (assembly GCA_027924645.1). Lineage (NCBI taxonomy): Eukaryota > Viridiplantae > Streptophyta > Pinopsida > Cupressales > Cupressaceae > Cunninghamia > Cunninghamia lanceolata. The sequence continues at coordinate 783,518 of BSBN01000397.1, forward strand.
GAAAGGCAACTACATACTTTGTACATGGGCATTTATTGCACCATTTCCTTTACTAGCAGATAGCACTTACATATAAGAACAATAGTCCTCAATTGTGGGATGTATAGCTGGCACATCATCTCTCAAATTTTTAGGAATAAAAACCAATAGGCAAATTATAATTTACATTTTAAATACCTTAGAATATAATAAATTTCCCTTCTACCCTAAGTCTATTTAAAGTAAATTAAATGCTAATTGGAATAGTTACGCCAACTGTATCATACGCTCGTAGATGTCTAGGGAGAAAATGAAGATCGTCAGAGCTAGAGGCAACACCATTGGCTAGAGAAGCTAACATGTTAGTTGGTGGGGCTTGTAGTAGTTTAATTTTAATATAAACAATTTAAAAAAATTATTGTTTACCCCATGTAAAGAATTAAAATGAGATTAATATAAAATAATTCTCTGTACAATTATTATCACTATGAATAAAATCAAGTGAACATTATTTAATGTTTCTAAAATATTAATTAATTTATGGTGCATTTTTAATATGATAAAATCAACTAAAGATAAAATCTAAATATTTTATCTAAATATATTCAAATAAATTGTATTAAATTCAAGCTTCAAAAGTATTACATGAGTTGAAGACTTGAACTTGAAGTTCCCTATTTTCCAAAGGAAAGATCTTGAAATTACTAAACTATTTACAAAAAGCTATAGTATTTACTATACTATTTACAAAATTCTACACTCTTTACTAAAAACTATGTTAGTAAACTTCCTTTAGGCTCTATAGCAGTTGGCATTTTAAGCTAAACCTAGAAGAAATAGTGCTACTCAATGAACACACTCAAATCAAACCTTGTTTGCAAAGGGATGAGAACTAATGGAAGGAGTTCACATTTCATCCAAAATAGGCATAACACCCATAGCTACAATTCCTAAATTACTAGTGAGGACAACTTCCTAGAGTGTTTGAAGATTTTGTGTGAGCCTCATCATTCTCTGCTCCAACTCTCAGAGCGCTCCCATAGAAACGATGCTTCTGAACTCATCTCTAACAACTGGTAAAGTTTTTTGTGGAAAGTGCTAGTCCATTGTTGCCACTGCAGCCAACCCAACTCTAAATTATGGTCAGACAAATATTTTTGCCACCAATATCATTGATGTCATGGAATGTGTAATGTGTAAACCATAGAAAATTAGACAGAAAATAAGATGCCACCTCAAAATTGACATGACCCCTAATATCAAGTTCTAGGTAGTTGATGCTAGTGACTTCCTTAATGACCACCTTTACCTCATCTGTGAGAAAATTGAAGATAATGTTTAAATTTATTTGTAGGACCTATCCACGGAAAGCTGTCTCTCTATGAATATAATGCAAGAAGAAGAGAGGCTCCATGATCTCGTAGGCCAAGATTTGAAGAGTTCAATAAGATTTCCACAAAATGAAGAGAGCATCTAGCAAGATTATAATGGTTTTTCAAGCATGTGATTAGATACCTCTTCATTTATATAATTCAAAGATAAATTAAATGAATATTTTTTTTAAAATTGAAAAAAGCCAATAAGAATATAGTGATTAGATTACACATGCACATATAGTATTTTTGCACAAGCCATTTTTAAATGACATCCTTGTGATACTTTAAGTGAAAGAATAGCCTTTAGACTTTGACATAATATTACAGATGTTCAGATAATGTTTGTACATATCTCAAAAACCATGCAGACATATAGTTCTAGTGTGCGTAATTAGACACAAATGCTATTGATGATGATCACATGGATGGTACAACTTTTCTTTAAAGTTTCCCTAAATTAAATAGAAATCTTGATGATGTGTTACACTATCTTTTCACAAAAACTATCACACAAATGTGGTGCAAGATATGAAAAAATATTTCCATTTACATTAATTCAGCACAAAACTTGCAAATCAGTATTAATTGGAAACCAAAAAGTATAAAAACTAGAATTAAAAATTTATATTACATTAGGTTTTAAATTTCTAACTCAATAAAAAATTTGTGGACAATTCAAGCTTAATTTGCCACCTCAATTAAAAAAATTATGGGAAATTTAGGGTTAATTCACCACCTCAATTAAAAAAAATTAGCAATTTAGCCTATATTCACCACCTCAATTAAAAAATTAGCAAAAATTTACCCTTATTTCACCAAATCCAATTAATATTTTTTGGAAAATTTAGGTCCTCAAGTTCACCAATTTGATTAAAAATGAGAATGAATTTTGGCTTTCAAATCACCCACAATTTATTTTTAAAATTATATTATCATAAAATAGCCACCCTCTCTATGACTTCATTTCAATTTTTAGAAAAAATATTGCTAAGAGGATTATATCACTACATAGGGGATTCCCTAGGATTTCTAAAGAATTTTTTAGGGGCTAGTTCTTAAAGTTTACCTTGATTAGGACCTACAATGAAGTGGGTAACCTTAAGAATTGGCACAATTTTCAAATCTTTGCCACATTGTTCAAACTAGTTATTGTTATACAATAAATAACCTAGTATTGGCCTCAATTGACTCCTTAGATGGAAAACATATATGTAGTGACCAAGAGTATACATGAAAATTGAATAGAATATTCTAGACACATGACGAGACCTATGAATCTAACTATAAATAATACTTATAAATTTTGGTGCCTTGCGGTATCACTAATGGCTTGACTACACCTATGGTTACAAATATGAAGCTATGAACTTATGAAAAATGAGTGCAGTGACATGTGGTGCTCCAATATTGACTCACACTACTATAAAGTATCTAGAAAAATATTAGAGTAGTTGTAAAATAAAAAAATCTTAAAGAAATATTTTTGGTTGATGCAAGATTGCTCTTAAACCTTAGATGCTCATGTGTCATTAGTTGTCATGGTCTTCATGGAGTGATATTCTTGGGAGTGGTGCCTACTAGGATATACGAAGTCAAAGGTTCCTCCATTTGTGGTTTCTATCTAGATTACATGAATAAATGCATAATGGGGCATATGTTTCTTGTTTTCGACCATGGTTTTGGTGGCCACTAGTTTATAGAAACCACTTGGTGGTTTCCTATTTCCTTTGTTATATATATTAAGTGTATGAAATAGAGGCTTCATGGTGTTATGTAGGTGAAGTACTATTATGTAGCTAGAATGTTGTTAGACTAAAGAAGATTGGGTGGATTGTATTGGTGTAATCTTACTTTTGAGATTAATACAAGCTAGTTGTCTCTTAAGTGGTGGAGTTTTTTCTCAAAAGGGTTTCTCCATATAAATTTGGTATGTTTTATTGTTGATTTTAGTTTGTTGATTTATGATTCTCCATGTTCTATTTGATGGTTTGGTCACATGTACTAATTAGTTATTAGGATTTGAGCACTATTTGTTTATACTTTCATTATATATGTTTACTCTATTTTCAACAAAATGTCCAAACCTTAATATATATGAAGTAATTATATATAGACAAGTAAAGAGTGGGTCAAACTCTAATTAGATTTGAGATGGAGGATAAAAAATTTAAAAATTGGATCTTGAACTCTAATAATTAAGGAAAAATCTAAAGTACAAAACCCTAGGGGTGTAATAATGTTAGGTTCACCAAAAATGTAAAGAAATAAAAGGAAATTCTTTACTAAATCTAGGCTAATTATATAAATGCATTCAATAAAAAATAACTAATCTAGATAATAGAGCTTGGAGTAATTATTTAAAAATATAGATTATTAAATTCTCCACAAATATAGAAATTAAATAAAAATGCATGGATACCTAATTTTGATTTTCATTCAAAATTTGTTGTCTAGGTGTCAAAAAATCATTCCCCAATGCCTTGAAATTTTATTATTTGTTGCTGACCTATAGACTTGATTGTGCACTAATTGAGGTCACTTCCACAAGTGTAGAAATGATCGTTGCAAGTGTAAAATTTATCATGATGCATGGAATTGAAATCATAACTCACAACTTAATTTGTTTTTTTGTAGACTACATGTTCATCTTAATTTTTACTATTTTTGTTTGAGTAAGGACAAGTGGTGTTTACAAACACCTTTGGAGAATCTATAGTATTGTGAATGTCACGTTCTTCTCAGTTAGAGCCCTAGCAAACCAACTTTATGAATCTAAGAGAAAGGTTCAAAGATAACAAGCAAGACTACAATAGACCTAGGATAATGTACTTCGATAATTTGCTGATAAATGTTACTAAAATATCTCATAAATGTTATATCAATAAGCCTTAGCATGCTCCTTGATAACCCCTAGATGATATTTCTTTATTATTTTTGAATGAGTAAATGAATGTCTTTGAATACAACCAAGCCTACAAATCAATAAAGCATGCACTAGGTCATCTCACAACAACTAGTAAAGTGGTTCACAAGGCAATAATTTACTTATTTTTTGTTTTAAAAGTTTAGAGATCTCAGATATGTACAATTGTGAAAGTAAACCAGGTGTCAAGTCTACACCTGTAGATTAGATCTAAGGTGATGAAGAATATATCAAGGATTTGAGATTACATATTTAAACATTAGTAATAATAAGGATCAAGATGTGTGATGTCATAAGACAAACTTATGCAAGAATATGCCACTTGTATGTTGGTTATTTTTATGAAAGTATCATTTATATTAACCATATAAATTTTATAAAAATATACTAAATCACAAAAAAGGTGGGTGGAAAAATTCACACACCGTAGTATATGAAAAGCTTAGCCTTAAACAACATATCAAAAGGGAAAATAAACAAGCTACTAAGTAGCAAGAGCTACTAAATCAATAACAAGAGGTTGGTCACAGTCATTTGGTTTTTGCACATTGAGATTACCTTGGCCATCTAGAATGGGCCGCTAGCTTGTAACTTTGTAAGAGCACCACCATTAGTATATTCATCTTGCACACCCATAATAGGAGGTTGATCAACAACCCTAAGAAGAGAAATGGCTAATGCAAGTCAAGGAGAATTTCTACTATCAATCTAGCCAGAAGCACCTCAATCATAGGGCTAAAAGGAAGCTAAAGGTTGATGGGAAATAGAAGACCATCCATCGGTACTATGATTACAACCTTTGGTGATCCTAAGAAGAACGAGAAACATGAGAATTAAGCATGTGCATATTATGACTTCTTCCATGTTGATGCCCTCTGAGAGGGGATTGGCCCCTATTGTAAGGAGGGGTGAAACTCTGGAAACCATACAAGGTGCATTACCCCAATGATCAATAATCATCTATAGGTGGGCCACTTCAAGTGCAACTTTATTGGCTTGCACTTGTATCTGCATTGGCACATTTGAATAAATCAGATATATGATACATGGAGAAATTATTGTTTGTTAGGATAAGGTGCTATTGACCTTGCAATCCTATTGTATTTCATGTGTCTCCAACACCTTGGGAATGGGTACATGGATTCCTAGAGGCTAACTGGGTGAGTTATTTAATTATTATGTTCTCTGGTTGACTGGGAATTTTGGTTTGTAATGGCATTAAGGGACATGTTACTTATGAAAATGGTATTCATAGAGTGGTTTGAATGCATTTACACCACTTTCTTATTCCTTGGCACTAGGGGAGAGAGTGGAGCATCTTCTTAACATTAGGTGGGTCTCCCATGATTTTTGGTGACCTTCATTTTGGAGTACCATTTTTGGGTAAGTGTGCCCATGAATTGTAGGAGGTCAAAGATGTTTAGTGGTTCTTATTCATGGAGTGCTCAATAATTGGTCATGGGAAGCATTGGACTTTTTCCATACCATGGGTTTTATGGTACTTGGTTTTAGGGAACCCACTTATGTCTTTCCTACTCCACTCCTTTATAAATTGGATGGCTTGGATAGTTGTTTTATAGTCTTCTATAGGTTGAATACAATTAAGCTGAGAGTGTAGAGCTTCTGGATAAAATTGTGTTTTGCTTTTTTAGATCTAAAAAAGCAAAACATAGTTTTATCCAGAAGCTCTACACTCTCATATCATGGACTATGGAAACATCATGTCTACAACTACAATTAAGCTACCAAAATGCTAAGAAACTGAAGAGTTGGAGTTGATGTAACACTATTATTGTGATTAATACAAACTTGTAGTCTATTTGGTGTTAGAGATTTTCCCAAAGGAGTTTCTCCATGTAAATCTAGTGTTATGTGTTTATTGATTTTATTAATGATATTTAATATGATTACATACTTCTCCAAGTTCTATTTTAGATTAATTAAATAGTTAATCACATGTTCATTTAATTATATTTGTACACTTAATTCATATACCTTCACCATATTTGTTCACTAGTTTATTAATAGTGTCAACAAAACATCCAAAAAGAAGAGTAAAATTCCTCTTCCTAAATACTAAATAGGATTTCCACTCTAAAACTATGTCATATCTAGGTAAATTTAGTAGGAATTCTCAGCCAATCTCATAGAAGGATCATGCACACTAAGAAAAAGGCTTAGGTCTAAAAGGCTTGAAAAAATCATGAATCTAGTTCCATGTTGCTTATGCTCGAGGAAAAAACTAGAAAAGGCACTTAATAGTAAATCTTAATGCCCATAAAAAAGGCAATGATGATTGATAACTCCCAATTGAGTCAGTTTGAACCAATAGGAATAATCTAATATAAATATACTAGGCAAAGTGAGCAAGCTTTGACTTAGTAATGGCCAACCAAACAATCTAGAATTTGTATTTTCATGACCCAATAGAGGATTGAATATCCCATATATCATTAAGCTTTTGAATCATATACAAGTGGTGAGAGCCAAGCATACCCTTTGAAAGGTTTATAATTACAAAATGTTATATCAAGATACCATATCCAATCTTTTCACCATGGCTTAAAACTCCTAGCCCCAATTTTATGTAGAATCTCCACAAGGATAGAGTAAATAATAGTATGAAAGGATTCAAAATACTAATGGGTGAGTTTTTATTTCAATCTAGCTCTAGGTTAGGAAAGAACATTCTTGGTGGTTCTTGAAAAACAATAGGAAGGGCCTTAATTCCTTTATTGAAAATTTTTAAAGTATGAACCCAAGAAACCTTAGCCTAAGGTCTATCTTGGCAAGTGATCATTAGATTCCACCAAATAGATTCATCATTAATAGATAACCCAGTACAAAATTTATTTTTATTCTAAATTAGTCATGGCTCAACAACTTTCTAGGCTTTTCATATGTCTTCTATAACAAAGGCTCCTTGAATTTAAATAGGCTCCTTCATGAAGAGGATTGAATGGAGACCGTGATCTTTCCAAGATTTACACCCATGAGGCACTCTAGTAGAAATACAATATTGAACCAAAACTTTCAAATCTTAATTACCATCTAAGGCTCTAGCTATCTATTTAGCACATAAGGTTGTACCTTATTGTATGTTAATGAGACTAAGCCCTCCAAAATCATGAGGAAGGAAACAAAATTCTAAGGCAACTATGTGAAATCCTTTGTCTTGTTTTGATGAAGCCCATAGAAAATCTTTAAAAAGTTTTTAAACTTTTGATAAGAATCTTTGGAAGGCACCTGACATGATGAATAATAAACATGGGTAGCAACTAGAACCTTACAACAAACCTATAGCTTTATTGTAAGGGAAAGCAACTTTGTAATCCAATAAACCACTTTTTTTCCACATGGCTAATAATAACTTGCAAGTGGATGAAGAAGCCTAAAAAGAAAAAGGAATTCTAAGAAACCTAGAAAAGTCTCCATGATCAATCCATTTCCAACGAAATGTATTAAACCAAGTGGACTTAGGTAAGAAATATTATCTATAGCATTGAGTTTTATTACCATTGAATGCTTGAACTAGAAGCTAAAAAAAAAGTATCCAAGCATTGAAGAGCCTGATTAACATTGTTATCATCTTCCAAGAGAGAGATAAGAATCATTAGCAAAATAACCATTGACAAGTTGTTGAGTGGGATTGGGAAGAGTGATATATTTAACCAAGTTTTGTGACATTGCATGAGCCAAAATATAGTTGACGCCTTTAATAGCCAACACATATAAAGCAGGAGCAAGAGGACATCCTTGTCATAAAGAATGAAAAAGACTAAAAGATGAGGATTAATGACCATTAATAGTGATGCAAGTAGAAGCACCAATAACAAGAATTTCAACACATCTCAAAATTTTTGGAACAAACCACGTAAATCCTAAAGCATTGTAAGTATGAAAGGTCACTTTACATAATTATAAGATTTGGAAAAGATGGATTGTTGTTGAGAATTTCTAGCACACTCCATTCCTTCCAATGCATTAATAATGTTATCAAGAATATATTTGGATTTGATGAACCTAGTTTGCTCATAATGAACAATCAAAGGGAGAAGATGGAATAACTTGAGAGAAAGAGCCTTGATAATGATATTATCCTCTAGATAAATTGAACAAATTGATCAACTGTCAATTATATATCCTCTAGATCTCCATACTTGGGTATGAACTTGATATTTCCCTTTTTAATAATATTTCTTAGGGATTTTGAATTATTTAAGTTTCTAGATAAACTTTATAAAGATCATTGACCATGATATACCAAAGGGATTTACGAAATTCACAAGGAAATCCATCACATCCTAGTGGTTTATCATTATCCATGGAGAAAACAACCCCTCAAAGGTCTTCATGAGTTAAAATTTGTTCACATAAGGTTCTATGAGTGGAGGGGACCTTGCAAGGAACCACCTAAATGAATTGATAAAGAGAATCTAATCACTTTTGATATGACTCCTAGGCTTTGAAAACTTGTTCATAATGGCATACAAAATCTTGAATAATGTTAGGAAGCTCCCCTAAGAGTTGAGTTCTTTCTTTGATACACTTGATGTCTTACAAAGCATGGCAAGCTCTTAAAGATGGAAAAACTCCTTAGAAACTCTATCCTCAATTTTGAACCGAAGAAGATGAGCTTTGATTTGTGTTCCTTGAGTGAAATGATTCTCTACAATCTACTTTTGCTAACAAAGTTTGGCAACATAAAGTTGTTGAGAAGGATCAAATGATTGCACTTCCAACTCAATGGTGGTTTAGTTGAGCTCCATGGTGGTGGATTCATAAGCCTAGTAGAAACATGCTAGCTAACACCCATAAATGTGAAGAAATTGGGAGGCACGTTTAAGCACATCATTCCACCACTCAATCCATCTAGTCTAGTGACAGGGACATGGCTCAACATTCTAGACACATTAAATATGAATAAGGGTAGGTTTATGGCTCAACAAGGAATTATTTAAAAAGAATTGTATTTTTTGGCTTGTGGGCTTAACAAATTGTCATTTAATGCAAAATTTAATGGGAAGTGGTTAGAAAGGACAACATTTGACAAATGTTGAACTGGAAAAGAAAAATAGTTGGTAAACATGGAAAAACATTGAGCTAACATCATGGTGCGATCTAGCCTTTTAAGAACATATTCAAAATTAGAATGAAGGAGACTTCAACTATGCCAAATAGTTTGGTTATGATGATATCTAATGTTGATAAAAAGGACCCAATTTATTGTGCATGTAGAACCAACCTTCTCTTTTGCTAGCTATCCAACACATAAACAAAGTACCACACTTGTCATTTGGACCCTCATCCATATTAAAATCCTCACACATAATCCAAGTAGCTGGAGTTACAGAATCAACAATGCAACATCAAATCCTAGATCATTTAACAATATCATTAGGTGCATAAACATTAATTATCCCAAAATAATGATTATCAATATTAAAAAGAGCCCATAATGCTCTATTGGTGGGTCACATCTCTAGTCCACTAAATTTGTCTGCCATTTGGGAGAGAGGAAAATAACAACTCCACCATGTCTTGCCTCATGGTTTCTGCAAAAGAAATGACTAGATGGTCTATGATATGACAAATAGAAGAAAACAAAAAGTCTAGAATTTTAATCTTTTACAAACAAAGGATATCTAGGTTTATAAATTTATGTCGAATATTTGACAATGCATATTCTCTTGTGAGATATGTTAGACCTAAATCATTCCATGGAAATTTAATTTATTTCATTGCTATCAAGCTTGTCTAAAGTTGCATAGATATTTTGTAAAAATTATCCATCTGAAAATGGGTTGAAACTTCCTCGTTGAATGACTAGTGTGAAATTTCTCCACTTATATAGCACATATTCTCTACCCCAAAACACCTAGTTGGGCTCAACAAATGCCTTGAAACACCCCTAGGAGAAGATAGAGGAGAATGGGATAGGCCTTTCATTTGGGAAGACAACACACTAGCTGGAAGTGGGGTTTAGATAAACTTTGGCTTACTCACCTCCTTAGAAGTCTCTCCATGAGAAGAAGATACTAACTCCTTCCCTTAATCTAGAGGTTTTAAAATTGTAGTAGTTGGAGCTTTTGAAAGTGCCCCACTATTGACTAGATGGGGTTTTTGACTATGTAATGGTTTTTCTTGTGATTCCCAACTGTAAACCAAGCCTCCTCTTTTTTCTAAGGAGGACCATCCCTTGAAGGATTATGCCTAGCTTTGGTTCTAGTGGTAACAAGGGGACAATCATTGATTTTATGTTTAGAGGATTGACACATGTAACAAGTGTTTGGTAAGTTGAGATAGATAACCATTTGAGAGTAATGCATTGGACTAATTTGTATTAACTGATTCCTTTAAATCCTTGGAAAGATCTACCTCAACATAAACATATTTTTGCAAATGAGTTAGAAAAATGATTACGTCTGACACAAATAGCTGGCCTAGAGAGGCCACAATACGGTCTAAAAAGGCCAATAAGACAAAGGAAGACCAATGAACTTGACCCAAACAGAGACCCACAAAGCTCTCCCACTAAAGACGGCAAAGTCCCAGTCTAGGGTGAAAAACTAACAAACAACTATGTGTGTACCAAGGACCATGCTTAAAAATGGTTTCAGCATGACTAGGCTCAGTAAAGTTAAAAAGGAAAAACCCCTTAGTGAGTTTTTGAATTGTGTCAAGGTGGATCCATTCCCAAAGCATGCTTTCAGATGGGATCCTCCCAACAAAATAACCAATTAATGTTAAATTTTCTAGCCATTTATTAGTGTTATCAAATTATGGAATAGGCAAAACAACATCAATAAGAGATTCAAAGAACATAACTTGTAAAAGACTTTTGGAACAAACTTCCATTGACACTTCAGGGAAGGAGTCATTATTCCCCACTTTCAAACCAATAACATGAACATCAATTGTTGAAATGATAGAATTTAAAGCTATTTTAAAAACAACATTATTTTGAGATAAGAAAAATAAAAAAACTTCCAAAAAATAAAAAATCCAAACCAATTCCTAATCAAAAATAATAATAAAAACAATGACATTCAAAACTAAATCCGAACAATACTATCTATAACATACCGAAATTGATTATTACATTTAAAACACTCTAAACGAAGTGAGCCCAAATCATATGGGAAATGGGCAAGGTATATAGAATTTTCCCATTACAAAACCATTATAATTCACACAAATTCCTTGAGGATGAACCTTAGTACCTCGAGTGAGGACACTTTGACAAGGTCTTTGTAAATTCCGAGACCACCTTCACAAACACTATTATCCTCTTGCTGGATCATAGAATCTCATACTTACTGATCCGTCTTTACATCCACTTGCTCCATTCGTCTTCCCTTCATCTCCCACTTTATGTTGAATATCTAGCGTCCCAATTCAACTTTAGGGTTTCTTTGACCAAATTATGCAGCTAATTGGGTGAATGGTTTTCATGAAGTAGGATAGTTTTCATTGGGGTCTGCAGGCTGATTGGTTATTGTGTTGGGAGTGCAAGCAGGTGCTCATAGGTTCAAAAAATTACAGGGGTTTTTGGCCTCAGCCGTGAGGCCAGTTTCCCCATGGTCAAGCCCAAGTGTTTGTATTGAAGTGCATTTGTCTAATTTACACATAGGTGCTCGGTGTAACTAGAAGATGGCAAATTTTGAGCACTGTCCAATTGAATGTAAGGACTCTTCCACTTCGGGGAATAGGGCATCCGTACAACTGTATAAACCGAAAGAATCAGCGTGGTACGTCACAACACACAAGATCATGTCTTTCCATTTGTTGCCCATCTTTTGTTAATGCTGAAATGCAATAATGGTTAAAATCAAAACGAAATGGAAAGAAGAGCACAATACAAAATCCTGAAACATGGCATTTTCACTCAGCAATTTTATAAGCAAGTATGCTCCAATAAAATGCACTAGGGCTATTGGGATTATTGCTTTTGAAAAACAATGGACAGAAGAAAATGAAGGCGTTATAGCTTCTGGTGTAACTTGTGAGGATGTGATTACATTTTCTAAGACTGGAAGACTGACACAGGCATTAGAAGCTTTGTATGCAGTGGGGAATTTGGCAGGTTTTACTGTCTATGGTAGTGTACTGCATGGTTGTGTCATTGCCAGGGATTTGGAGGTGGGTAACAGACTTCATGCCCATTTGATAAAAACTGGACTAACTATGGATATTTTTATTGGAAACAATCTTGTCAACATGTATGCCAAATTGGGAAGTTTGATGGATGCACGCCAAGTGCTTGACGAAATGCCTTATCGAGCTGAAATTTCATGGAACTCATTGATTTCAGGGTATGCCCAACATGGTTTGGGTGAGGAGGCCATGAGAATGTTTTGCCAAATGCAGAGGGAGGGCATTAGAGGGAATGAGTTTACTTTTGGCAGCTTGCTTCGTGCATCTGCGAGTTTGGTGGCCTTGGAAGAAGGCAGACAATTGCATGGAATTGTTATCAAAACAGGGTACCAGTTTGATGTATATGCAGGAAGTGCTCTGCTTGACATGTATTCTAAATGTGGGAGGACAGATGATGCACACACAGTTTTTGTCAGGATACCAGAACCCAACTTGGTTTCTTGGAATGCTTTGATAGCAGGATATGCTCAGAATGGTCATGGAGAAGAAGCTTTTCAACTTTTTAGGGAGATGCAATGGGAAGGGATGAAGCCTGACCAATCAACCTTTGCTAGTGTTGTTACAGCGTTTGGTAGTTTGGAGGCTGCAGATGCACAGGTTAAGCAAGTCCATGCAAAGATAATTGGAAATGGATTAGAATCAGATGTGGTTATAGGAAATGCTCTTACTACTGCGTATGCCAAATGCAATAGAATCAAAGATGCAGAGTTAATATTTAGAACGATGTGTAAGCAGGATTTAGTATCATGGAATGCAATGATTGCCGGCTATGCCTATAACGAAGATGGAGAGCAAGCCCTGGAAATGTTCAGGCAAATGCATCAAATGGGTATGAAAGTGGACAAATTCACTTTGACTAGCATGCTTAGTGTTTGTGGCATTCCAGATACCCGGAAGCACGGGAATGATATTCATGCCCATTCAATAAAAATAGGACTTGAAGCAGAGACATCTGTTGGAAATGCTCTAATTACTATGTATCTCAGTTCTGGATGTGTAGAATATGCACACAAAATGTTTGGAAAAATGGTAAAACGAGACATAGTTACATGGAATGCATTGATTGCAGGATATGCCCAGAATGGGCATGGTGAGGAGGCAGTGAAACTTTATTGCCAAATGCGACATTCAGGCTTAAGACGAGACAACTTCTCCTTATCCAGTGTTCTGAGAGCATGTGGAATCCTAGCGGCCCTAGAACAAGGCAAGCAGATCCATGCCCAAATAGCTCAAACTGGTTTTGAAATTGAGGGTTTTGTTGGTAGTGCCATTGTTTACATGTATGCAAAGTGTGGGATTATAGAGGATGCACACAAAGTTTTCAATGAAAGCACTAGAAGATGCACAGTACTGTGGAATGCAATGATCGCTGGATATGCTCAGCATGGGCAAGGTAAGGAGGCCCTCCAACTTTTTGAGCAAATGTTAGAGACAGGCATGAAACCAAATCACATCACCTTTGTTAGTGTCCTTTCTGCATGCAGTCATGTAGGTCTCATAGATGAAGGTCTACGCTACTTTCATTCAATGGACAGTAATCATGGCATCACCCCAAGAATGGAACATTATGCCTGTACAGTTGATATCCTTGGACGCGCTGGGCGCCTTGATGAGGCAAAGGATTTTATTTATAAAATGCCATTTAAACCTGATGGTACAGTGTGGCGGACATTACTTTCTGCCTGTGCAAACTTCGGCAAAATTGAGCTTGGCATTCATGCAGCAGAATGCCTCATTGAGTTAGAGCCAGAAGAAGATGCAGCATATGTTCTTCTGTCAAATATTTATGCCAGTGCTGGCAGGTGGAATGATAGATCAAAGCTAAGAAAAATGATGAGGGAGAAGGGGTTAAAGAAGGAACCTGGATGTAGTTGGATTGAGTTTAAGAACACAGTGCATGTGTTCAATGCTGATGACATGTCCCATCCACAGAGAGAGGAGATATATAATAAATTGAAGGAATTAATGTGCCAGATTGAGGCTGCAGGGTATGTTCCTAATACTAATTTTGTGCTGCATGAGGTAGAGGAGGAAAAGAAGTTACACAATCTTTGCTACCATAGTGAAAAATTGGCCATTTCATTTGGGATTGTAAGCACACCCAAGGGGGCACCGCTTCGAGTCATCAAAAACCTTCGCATTTGTGGTGACTGCCACACTGCTATCAAATTTATTTCTAAGATTGAAGGGCGAGAAATCCTTGTAAGAGATGCAAACCGGTTTCATCGTTTTAGATCTGGACTTTGTTCTTGTGGGGATTACTGGTGATGCTTGACAGCAAATACTTACAAAATGAAGTGGGGATTGTTATCCTGGTTATGGACAGTGTAACAATGAGGAGTGTGTAAGCTCGTGCTTCTTGGGCTCTTCTCTGCTAAGTAATCTGCATGCGATATTGTTCCATTCTTAAATGGATTTGGTGAGTTTGGGCACAACCACTTACCTGCAAATTGGAATAACTGGATAAAATTTGCTTCATTTTGAGTTTATAAGTTCTATACCAGTGTTCACATTTTATATCTTGAAGATGCACAGTTTAAATCAGGGTGTTATACAGGAAACTGTGGTTGAAAAGTGAAATAACCCTACAATTGTTTCACATTGAATAGGGATCATTTCCTGTAGACAATACCATACTGAACACGTTTCCTGAAACGGTTTGACCTTTCTGTTCAGAGACTTTGCCATTGAAAAATCCTTCTGTCATGGATAACTAGGTCATCTTGCAAAATGGAGTGGAGTTTGTATTTCACTTGGCTGTTATACATTAGCAACCAAATTATTGTTACTAATACACTTTAACGTTGCTCACCAAAAACATTGTGAAAAGCAGTTTGACTTGGTAATATTCAAGGTAGTGTATAGTCTTATATGATGTTTTTCTCAAGAGCAAATATAGAACCCATGTGAGATAATTCCACACAATTAATATAAATTCATTACACTTATAATTTTATGTGATTCATGTGGTTAAATCCACATAATGTAATATTGATTAAATAACTAAACTATGATTATTACAATGCTCATGATAATAATAATAAAGGGTTATGACATAAGGGTCCAAACAATAGAAGGTTAGGACATAAGGGTGGTTGTAACATGTCCTTCCCATTTGGAAAGCCTCGTCCTCAAGGCTTGAGCTGTGGAAACTATTGTGGGAGTAGGTGGAAAGGTTTTCAATTTGTGTCTTTTGGTTGCAACCCTCTTCTTTAGACCAAAACATCTATGAAGGTAGGATGTGATAGATGACATATTTGGCCATAGACTACTTATGGTTTCATCTTTGTGGAAGGATGGTAAGAAGTGTTTACCATGATTCTACAAGAGGTAGCTATTTAGTTGAGTAGGTTGTTCTAAAGTAAAGCAACATAAAAAAACCTTCAATCATTTAGTGAATATCTTTGTCTAACATTCAATTTCTAGGTGGTGCACTATGTTCATTGTTAGTTGTGTTCCCTGTAGCTTGAATAGTCATTTCCTAAAGTTTCTAGGGAAGGTGGGATCATAGTCATTTAAAATGGAAGTGGGCATACCATGGAGGTGGAAAATTGGTCAAGGAGGGCTTGGGTAATAGTAGAGGCTTGATAAGGATGGGCCAATAAATAGAAATGGACATACTAAGAGAGATGATCAGCCACCACAAAAATAATCAACTTGCCACCCAACTTACACGACCCTTCAAATACATATACAAAAATGCCTTTCCATAATATAGTTGAAATTGACAATGGCTAGAGAGTGCCTAGAATTAATTGGAAGCATTGAAGTTGTAAACCTTTAGGTGCAATAGAGACTTAAGAATGCTTATCAAAGAGTAATTGCAAGTCTTGTGATTCATCGAGTTCATTATTGTGGTCAGTTGCATGACTCAAAGTTTGGCCATGACCTAGCAAGGCCCCCTTTTTATTAACCTTCTTCATGTGATGTGAACAAATAATTTGGGTGATTCCCATTGTCACACCCTTTAAGGTGTATATTGTTGCTCATTTGTATTGAATTGCATCCACATTTTAAGAAATCCCACATGATGGGTCCAATGTGTGTAGCCATTGAGTGCCCAAG
Organism: Cunninghamia lanceolata; assembly: GCA_027924645.1. Classification (NCBI taxonomy): domain Eukaryota; kingdom Viridiplantae; phylum Streptophyta; class Pinopsida; order Cupressales; family Cupressaceae; genus Cunninghamia; species Cunninghamia lanceolata. Next base: position 800,018 of record BSBN01000397.1, read on the forward strand.
ACTATGTAACAAGTGCCTAATGGAAGAATAAACATATTAGATTGTCGAGTATAATCCCCCATAGAGACTGTGACATTTTGATATTTCCCTCTACATGTGAATGTTCTATCATTAGCAATCATCACCTCAAAGTTGTTGCATAGATACTAATAATAATTTGCTTGCTTGGCCCCCTGAGGGTCAATGAAGTTTTGAGTGCTACCATGGTCAATGAGAATGCTTAGTGATGCCTCTTGAAATAACCCAACACCTTCATAGTTTGGGTTGTGGTGACCCCTACTAATGCATGAAAAGAAATTTGAGGCAAATAGTCATCACCCAAACTAGTCTCGACATGTTGTTCCTTGACCAAACTTTCTTTTGGTGCTTCCAACATGTTAGACATATAATATACCTCCACGTCTTGAGTAGATACAATTTTAGTTATGTGCATTTATGTCTTGGAGCAAATTTTGCATCACAATTATATCACAGTCCCTTTGCTCAACAAGTGACCATCTCCTCATGAGTTAGGCACTCAATGGATGGTTGGGTGCCCTCAATTGGGATTGGTTAGATTAGTTGTGGGGAGTTGATGTGTTGCGATTCATGGGGATGACATTGGGCAGCATATCTATCTTCAACTGATTTAGCCAACTTGATAGCTTCCATCAAAGTAGCAAATTTAAACATAATGACCTTTGCACAAATATTTTTAATGCACTACTAAAACAACTTGCTTGCTTGGTCACCCCAAGATTAATGAAGTTTTGAGTGGTACCATAGTCACTAAGGATGGTTAACAATAACAACTCTTGAAATAACCCAACACCTTTCTAGTTTAGGGTGCACTGATCCTTACTAATGCATGCAGTAAATTTTAGTGAAATAGTCACCATCCAAACTAGTCTCGACATGTTGTCTCTCGACCAAACTTTCTTCTGGTGCTTCCAATATGTTAGATATAGAATATGGCTCCACATGAAGTAAATATAGTTTTAGTTATGTGCATTTATGTCCTTCAACAAATTTCTCATCACAATAGAACATAGCCCCTTCCCTCAATGAGTGACTATCTCCTTATGAGTTAGGCACTTGATGGGTGGTGATTGAGTGACCTCAATTGGGTTTGATCAAAATGGTTATGGAGTGTTGAGGTGTTGTGATTCATAGGGATGGTGTTGGGTGGCATATTTATCTTCAACTAATTTAGCCAACTTGATAGCTTCCATCAAAGTAGTAGATTTAAACATTTTGACTTTTGCATGAATTGCATAAGTCCAATGCTCTCTACCAGGGTTAGACATAAATCTACTCAAAACTCCCACTACTTGGGCAATATTTGTCCTACTGCAAACCATTGCATACATCAAACTTCCTACAACACTAGCATATGACACATTAGACATATCCTCAAAATCATCTTCACACTTAGGACACATATCTAACATAAGCTTAGTGCTAACTAGTAAGGGATTTCTAACTAGCTTATAGTCTTACATATTAAACCTAGGCAAAAATAGTAAGGGATTTCTAACTAGCTTATAGTCTTACATATTAAACCTAGGCAAAAATAGTATTCACATACTTATTTTGAGATAACCAAAGCTTTTTGTTACCTTGATCTCTCCTAATTTTCATTCCCAATATGTACCTTGTTGCCCCTAGATCCTTCATATTAAATGCACCTGAAAGTTGAGCTTTCATCTCTCTAATCATACTCTTGATGTTACTAAAGAACATGTCATCCACATACAAGGCAACAATTAGTATATGAACATCAATACATCTAATATAAACACAACAATCTTCTTCGCTTCTCACAAAACCCAAACTTAACATAAAAGAATCAAGCTTTTGATACCACATCCAAGGTGACTATTTCAAACCATAAAGAGACCATTTCAACCTGCAAACCAAGTGTTCTTTCCATTTTACCTCAAATCCTTTTGGTTGTTGCATGTAAATTTCCTCTTCCAAATCTTTATGCAAAAATGCAGTCTTAACATCTATTTTCTCAATTTCAAAATCATAAGTAGCAGCTATGGATAAAAGAAATCTAATAGAGGATAATTTAGCAATAGGAGAGAAAATTTCACCAAAATCAACTCCCTCTCTCTGGGAGTAGCCCTTGGCTACCAATCTAGCCTTGTACTTCTCCAATGAACCATCTGCTCCAAACTTCTTTTTGTAGACCCACTTACATCCAATGGCCTTTCTTTCTTTGGGCAAATGAAAAAGATCCCAAGTATCACAAGAGTCTAATGTCATCATCTCCTCTCACATGGCTAGTTGCCGAGACTCACTATCATCTACACGAATAGCTTCCCTATAGGTTCTAGGCTCATTGTCAGTACTCAATAAAGAAAATACACAATGAAAATCTGGTGGGCTATACCTGTCAACTAGATTTTGTTGTCTTGTGGATCTTCTCAAGAGTGGAGTAAGAGATTCTACCTCTTGTTCCTCTATTTATTCAACTTCTTTTGTAATCACAAAGTCTTCCTCATCAAAACTTTTACTTGAATCTTCTTCTCCGTCCTCAAATCCTTCATTTCATTCTTCCTAATGTGCATCTTCTTGCTATAAATCAAAATGCACTATCATCTTCTTTTATTTTTTCTTTGGTTGTATAGGATCAGAAATTGCTCTAAGTTCCTTGAAAATCACATCTCTAGAATGTACAATTTTCTTGGTTAGAGGATTCCAAAGTTTATAACCTTTAACATTCTAACCATATCCAATGAAAAGACACCTTTTTACTTTTGGATCCAACTTAGAACACTTTTTCTTAGGCACATGAACAAAAGCCTCACAACCAAAAACTTTTAAATCTGAAGCATAAGGTTTCATACCTGTCCACACTTCATAAGGAGTAGAATCAAGAGCCTTGCAAGGAGATCTATTTACAAAGTAACAAGTGATGCTCATAGCTTCTACCCAAAATCATTTATCCAATTGGCTCTTTCTACAAGTGTTCAGTTCGTCCTTTCTTAAACACCATTCTATTGTGGTGTATATGGAGTTGTCTTTTGTCATATGATACATGCATACTTGTAAAACTCATCAAATTTATTAGAGCAATATTCCCCTCCATTGTTAGATCTTAATACTTTTATTTTCAATCCTAACTGGTTTTTTACCAAGACTTTAAAATACTTAAACTTAGTGAAAACTTTAGATTTATTCTCCATAAAGTAAATCCATGTAAATTTGGATACATCATCAATGAATAATTCCTAATTTATCTTTTGTCTTATTACTCCCTAAAAGAAATGATGCTCTATATTATTTACAAAACACACAGTGATCACAAAAATCAAAGTGCTCATCAGAATAGGATAAACGATCCAACAACTTTTTATTGATAATAGTTTTTAAAACATTCTTATTAACGTGGCCCAGTCTATGATGTCACAACATACATGTATTTTTATTTTTTTTATCACATAGGTGGATGTACAAATAGTAATGGCATCAAACCTAAATAAAGTTCCCATCCTTGTTCCCCTTGGTACCACCAAGCTTCCTCTCACAAATCTGCAACCATGCTTATTAAATGTTACATGCATTCCTAAATCATTCAACTTTGAAATATAAATAATATTTCTATCTAATCCAGGAATATGTAAAACACCAGGGAGGGTTTTAATCCTCCCATCACTAAAACACAACAATACCTTTCCTATCCAACTATTGGATATGTAGTGTTGTCCCCAAGGTAGACATTACCTCCACCATATTTCTCATGTGTAGAGAACCATTCCTCATGAGGGGTCATATGATACGAGCATCTTGAGTCAACCAACCAATGTTCATTAGACATAACATTAGATGGAAAAAGAAAAACTTCATCGCCTACATCCGAAGACTTTTATATAGAGGAATCCTATTGTTTCTTCTTATTTATGCATTCCTTCTTCACACGTTCCCTCTTACCGTAGTTCCAACACTTAACTCTGTTATTCTTCCTAGGAATTTTAGGCTTGCCTTTGATTTGTCCTTAGGCCCTTTCTAATTTCCTTTTGGTCCTCTTTCTTTGGACCTTCCCCTGACATTAAGAGCATCCACTGAGCTATCCATAGCCTTCTTCCTTGTTTCCTATGACAGTAGAGTTGCAACAATAGAATCCATCTTTGGATCTCTGAGGTTAGTTGTGATAGCAAGAATAAAATTTTCCCAAGACTCGGGAAAAGAACAAAGAAGCATAATGCACTTATCTTCCTCTTCTATTTTAACATCCACAGAGGCTAACTAACTCACAATTATATTAAAAGCATTCAATTTCTTAGTTGTCAACTCACCCTCCTTTATTTTAAGAGAATATTTTTCTTTTAAGATATCATTTATTTACAAGATTTTGGAAGCGTATGCATTCTTTTCCTCAGAGACATTTAGTAGAACAATGTTTACAAGACATAACTAGATTGTGCCCCATGCCTTTTTGTCCAATTTTTCCCACTCATCTTAACTGACATCATCAGGTTTATTTTCTTTTGATGCCAACAACCATTGATCCCTCTCTTCAAGGAGATTCTCCATCTTTAGCTCCCACATCTCATAGTTTGTCCCTTTAAACTTGTCAATGTCCAAATGAGATGCAAATGTAGTCATGACTTCCACTCACACAAATCTATAAAATAGAACTCCCAATGTAACATAGAAAACCTTCACAGTTCCACCCAATAACATAGTTGGCTAGGCTCTAATACTAAATGTTAGAAATGAAGGAAACCACTACAATATAAATATCTAAAATAACTTGCAAATCTGAAATATAATTTGTAGAATATCAAGTGGAGATAAACCAAGCATCAAAGAAAACAACAATACTCAAGAGCCATACACATGACACATGAATTTACATGGAGAAAACCCTTTTGAGTAAAAAACTCTACCAAGAAAAGAGGGAAAATGTGTATTATCTTTGAAAAGACTACAATACATCAATTTCCTTTAATCTTGCATCCAATCCGACATCCTCTGTGTACCTACAAACAAACCCATTACTTTGCACTCCTCCAAGGCTTCATTTTATAGAAATTACAAGCTTCGTAAAAAAGCCACAAAATCCAAATGCCCCCATCTTTATAATATCACCTTCATTCTAAAAAATAGGCCCCTACAGATTCTCTTACATTTGTCATAGGCATCTTCCCAATATGGGTGCCTAGGACCAAGAATAGTCACTTACAAGATAATAATTATCGTCATATGCTGTCATAGATTCTATTACACCTTATAATAGTCGTAAGCTATCATAGATGCTCTTACAACTTATGACAGTTGTCATAACACACCAAAAATAGGTCTCCTAAAGATGGATGCCTATATTCTCCAAATCACCTCATTTACAATTACCAAGATGCTTTGACCAGTAAATGTAACCTGGTAACTACCTGCAGGTAAATAACTAATTATTGTCTCTAGTAAATATTAATTATTGTATCAGTAAAAATAAATTACTACGTCGGTAGATTCCTCATCCCTTATGATTGCATTAACAATTACAATATTAGGAGTAATTAATCGATCAGATTTACAAGGTACATGGCAACTTAATCCTAACAAATAGTTCTTGGTCCTAGGAGAAATTTTGGCTTCAAAATGTCTGATGTCCATTCTACCCTATCTAATATTTGTTATTCTCTACTTTTTTTTTTCAATATTCCATGTTTTCGAAAACCCATAGGTTGTAACATACAAAACTTTTTGGCAGAATTAGGAACTACAAAACAAATATCCATTTTAGTATAATAGATACCCATTTTGGTTTGATAATACCAAACCAAAATCAACTTTTTATCCGATCCATACAAAAAGTCAAATATCCATTTCGGGATTTTGTCTAAGTATAGATGCATTTTTTTAATCCTATTGCCACTATTTGGCCCATGATAATCTTGCACCCCATATCAAGTATTATGTTTTCATTTTTTAAATATAATATATATGTATAAATTGAAATGTTCCGTCTCAAATATATTGTTATTCGGGACATTACAGGGAAGCTTATTACTATCTATTGATGGACTCAAGGCAGTTTCAAAGGTTGTTGGTTGACCCTCTTTATTGGCACTCCTTTGACTTATGAAATATAAAATAAAATATATATCTCCAAAAGTATGGGCCAACCTTCATTATCTCCTTGTTGGCTGACCGCACAACTTGATGTATTGTCAAAGGCAATCATATATATAAATATTTGTGTGTGTGTTTGTGTTTTAGATTGCCCAAGGATGAGGGAGCAAATAAATTAATAAGATAAAAGATGATTAAGAAGCAATGCTTAGGAAAGTAAAGTCAAGTAAATATCTGTTAAGGCCGACTTATGGGAATAGTCACCTATTATAGGAGTAGAATAAATCAAATATAAACAAATAAGTGGCCAACCTCTTTTTGGACAAGTCATCCCATTTGGAGGAGTCACTCCTCTTGACAAAGAGACATATTCATACATATAAATTGCCCAATGTAAAGGATGGGAAGGGCAAGCGATGATAAGCAGTGATGAGAGGTAGTAATTGTTAAACATGAAGAGATGAAGAACAACAACTATCATTTGTGGAGAACATTGATTATCATTGGTGAAGAACAACAATGACTATTTGTGAAGAATAGCAATCGTTATCATTGAAGGACAATAATCATAAAGAGTGCTTTGATCATCATCAAGTGATCAGCAAGAGAATATATCTAAGGCAGAGATAAATGTGCAAAGAATATATCAGCAGTGATTTATGTACAATAATGGATATCAACAGAGATAACACACACACACACACACACACACACATATAAATAGTAGCCATTCTATCATTCTATAACTCTATCATCCTCTCATTCGATTAATATATTATTCCATCAGTCTATTATTCGATTATTATATCCTTCTATTATTCTATCATTATATTGCTCTATGATTCTATTATTGAATCAATCAAACCAACAAATATATGAGATATCCATTAGCAATCAAAGAAATCTATCATCATTGGAATGAAGTATAAATATATATATTTTCTATACAACAAGTGTTAACAACAAAGAGGGATATATTGCAATTCTTGAGCTTGTTGGTTCCCAAATCAGCAACCAATAAACCTTAAAGATTTGCCACTTCTTATGATTAGATTTAATGTGAGACTTGGCTAATAAAGATGGGAGATTGTTTGCACTTGTTTCCCCTGTGCTTCAGGTTCTGCCGCATCTAGGGGGTATCCCTCACTCACCACAAAAGATTTATCCTTGACAAATTCAGGCAGAATGCTCTCATGTAGGGACCAAGATTTGTAAGATAAACCCAGATTGACAATATTCTTGGACTATCTAACTAGTTAAACCTGAGAACATGCAAGATCCTAACCTAAAACAAAATAAATCATGAAATGGTTTGATTTAAATAATTTGTTTTTAATTGTTGGGTTTCTTGGACCTTTGGGCAAATAAAACTCCAGATCGGTGCCTTATCTAGGTAGCAAAGTCAAACCTAGCAGTATAAATGCTTCTTCATGATAGCAAAAACTCATAACCAGAGGACTTAAAATGATAAAATTATTGCCTAACAGTAGTTTGCCCAAGAAAGAGAATCATTTATGACCATATGCTTCAATAATCCCTTGCTATTGCACACTTTCCTCCATGTTTAATCTAAAGCAAGTTTTAATTTGCTCCTTGAATAGATGCAGAAAATCAAACATGCAACATAACAAATGTATATTGAAGAACTTAGAAACCCTTGGCAACTTTGTTCAAAAGAAAAATGCAAATACCCAGGGAGACAGTCACAAACAACCTACACAAAATGTGTTACTCATATGACTCAATCTAGAAAGAGAGTTATCATTCAGAAATATTCACTTACATAGAAAAATATGCCTTTGCAACCCAAAATCTAGCTACTTGCTCCTACAGAATGCTATCTCCCAAATGTATGAATACCTTGTATTCATAATCTAGCCCCCTTACAAAATAAGGAACAACATGCTCTTATAGAAACAAGAATATGTTGCCCTAAAATTTACTGCCATACGGAGGTAGGTAAGATATTTTTTTAATACATTTTGCCTCGAAAATGACATTGGGAATAAAATATTATAAATTAAAAGAGGAGAAGATTAAATAATAAATAAAACATGTTTTGATTTCATCTTTTAAAAAATTTACATTTTTCACAGATCCCCAATTTGAACAACAACAGTTGAAGTCTCCCAAATTCTTTGCAATATCTGACCCTCTGAGACCTTTTCTCTAGCTTCTACAATTGTATTCAACCTCTGAGACATCATTGCAACAACATTCCAAATTTAATTTCCACCCAGCCAATTTTTTGGGTCGTTTTGGCCAATACTGAGCATTTTTCACTCTTCTGGCACTCTGAAATCCTTGCAAGCAGCCTAAAAACCTTCGCCAATGCATGAGGAATGGTCGTAGGAAGGTTTTTCAGCCTAGAACAATAATTTTGGGCCAAAAAATGCCTCCCAAAAATGCCCAGAAGACAAAAAATGTGATTACAGTTCTAAACCTACACAAAAATCCGCCTGGAGCAGCTAAAAATTTGTCGAAACCACCAAAGAAATGAACGAAATGCATCCCAATAGCTTGCAAAAGAAAGAAGGGGGCTAAAAATGCCCTACAATGGGCATTTCGCACCATTCCAGGGGTCTTTGAGTGCCCTGCAGGGAGGGTTGCGATGGTGCGAAATGCACCAATGCAGCACTCCTTTTCTCTTATTAAACTTTAATATAAAGTTTAATAAACCTTTGCTTATAATATTTGATTTTATTTCCCATGTTTAAACCTTTCCCTCTTTTTTAAAATGCCACTTTAATATATATTTTCAATATTTGCATTTTAAGACTTCAATACTTAGACAATTTTAATTTCCTCCTCCGGGGGAATGGTGTTTTTCACCGCAGGCAAACCGGGCATCCGATGACCGTGAAAACTTGCATAGGGGTGTTATCAATTATTTCAAGCAAACCCATCTCCTTGAAATCCGCTTCGCTGACCAAATTCAGGTGCCTGCTTTGTAAACTGACCCGTCGGAGGAATTCGCTACAACTGAGATGCATTAAAATAATGCATCAAATGGTCTCCAATTTTGATGAAACTGGAATTGGAGACATTTGAGACCGAATCGACAACTGGGTCACCCTTAGAATCATGAAATTTGTAACTTTTTAGAATGCCAAAATTAGCCCGGTCGCAGTCATAAAATAATTAAATGTCCCATCAAAACTCGTCTCGAGAGCATGAAATTGAACATGCATGTTACCATTTGTGCCAAAAAACATTCTACCAAGTGGATTTGCAAGATGATGCCTGAGTTGGAAGATTTTAATTGATGAAGGTGGCCTCCAGCGTAGGTTGTGCAGCCTGCCGACCAAGCCTTTGTCGACATCTTGAAAGAATATTGGCACATTAAATTTGCAAAATTTGAGGGTGCAACCAGTGGCTCTTGTTTGGGGATGCATGCCTCTTGCAGGCATGGCGAGATTCCAGCTATCTCTGGGATGTAGACTAGGTGCCTTATCCATTGGGCTCCTCAACCACTCATGTATGCTTCTTTCTACAAATCAAACTTAAACTTTGTTTGGTGGCCCTGAGCAACAAAAAATGAAGAACCGGTACCTTCCCTTGTCAAACACCTGATTGTGATTTGACTAACCCAAACACAATCTGAAAACATTGACATAATCCACACACAAACTAACCCTGTCATTTATGCGCTTTACCATTTTTCTGAGCCTATCATTGTCAATGTAATCTTTGTCATTCTGCATCTTAAAATTAGACATATATCCATACCTATTGTCATACCCTTCACCATCAAGTAATGTATATATGCCACATTCATCAAACAATGCATCATCATATGGCATGTGACATTTCTCATTATCTACCTGGCTGTTATGCATTACCAAGCATTCATCCAGCTGATCCGAAAACTGAAAATACTCAAAATTTATCAAGTTGATGGAATCATCAGGTCTAATTTCATCGTAGATTTGCATAGAAAATGCAAAATCATCATAGGAACTTTGAGGCAAACCAAATAAACAATTCTCAGAAAAATAATCATAATCATTCATAATGCTCATTCCATCACCCGACTGCTTTTCACATAGGCATGAAACTTTTGCCATGTCAACACATTCTGAGATAACTCTCCCTGGGGGACTTTCAACATCTTTTATGTCACTAATTGATGGTGATATCAATTTCTAATCCACACAACCATCACTACACACATCTGAACCAACTGATGTTGAACATACACTATGCATATCAATATCATTCTCACAAGGGCTAAAGATCTCTGATTCTGATTTATATGTCCCCTCCTCACAAACTGATGCAACACCTGGATCATCTAAAAATACAGTCGTCTCCTCATATAAGGGATTTGAGATCTCATGTATCCCATCTTTGAATATATCATGACAAGACACCATTTGATCCATCTCCATTGCCTCATCATATAACGGATTTGAGAATCCTTGAAAACTATTTTCAGTTGGTAATGATATAAACTCTTGACTCACAGAACCATCATGATGCACATTAAAATGAGCTAAGGCTAAAAATAAATCAGTTGTAGTGTGGACACCAATATCATCTTTAGAGAGATAAATTCTCAGATCCAGTCACATATATGTCACTTAAAAAATTAGAATAATAATCATTGCCATCAACCTCATGGGTTGGACAATTCTAGACATGTTCTTCCTGGGCAGGGTCATCATTACCTAAATCTTTCACATTTTCAAAGCCATGCTCAAAACCACATAATTCCCGCACACCACATGGTGACACCCCTTTGTTGAAATTAGGATAGACAATTGAGAGGGCGGGGTCGAATCAGTTGTAACCAAAATTCTGTTCCTTATTCACTTAAAACCTTCTTAGCATATCAATGATTCAATCATGAAAGCATAATTCAATAATTCAAGAGCAGAAACAAAATCAACACATATAACACCAAGATTTTAATGTGGAAAACCTGGTTAAGGGAAAAACCACAGGGTGACTAACCCAAGATTGTATTCTCTGTTAAAAGAATAAGAAGAATAAAATGACACTTGTTAGTTAGGGCTCACTGCCTGAACACACTGCTCACAAGAGGCCCACTGCCTACAGGGGACACACTGTCTATAGAAGAATATGAGTATTACATACTTGAACTGGAGATTAGCATCTTCACTATGCTTGAGTCAGTTCCATTTAAGCTCAACACCTCTGCTCTGCCTTTTGCTCCTCTTCACTACCACCTTCTCATTATGACCACAAGGATACATTTGAATGACTTCGCAACTCTTATTTATACATGACATCGACTTTGGAATGATCATCAAAGTCGGCACAACATACACTTATTTTATTACAGAGCAATTTACAAAAATACAACTTGACTTATTACAAAAACTTCATGCGCATCACTACACTGTCGGCCACACATAGCTGGGACTTCAATCTTCTTCAAGGAACACGCCATGCTTCACAAAATATTTTCAAGATCATCCGCAACATGCGCAAATCATTCGGTCGGCCAAGACTAGGAATAACACCATCACCCGAAGGTAAATCTTCAATTACGAGCTCAATCTTAAATGCGGACTGCCAACACAAACTAGACACAAGCTAGAGACCCCCACAAGCTTGCTTGAATCACCAAGAACATCTGCACCACTTCTGCTTACTGTAATCATTCGTCTCTTCATCCGGAACCTCAAGAACACAGTCGCCCATCACTGTCACATTAGAAGGATTGCTTGTGGACCTCCAAACTATGAACCAATTGAGTTGTCAATTTACATTAGTCTCCCAAACATGCCACCAGATAACATGATATTGTATTTCTTGATCTCACCGGACCTATTTGTGTCACTCTATCACCTCTGAACAGTTGCTAGAACCGGTTTTACTCTCATGGCCATAACTCCTCCACATTTTCATGCGGACCTCTCAAATCTTGACTAGATCATCTTCACACACATATCTACAAACACTTTGATGCGCATTCTCTGATATTCATCTAGCTGGGATCTTCACTTGATAGAACTTCACTGTCTTCACTGTTCTTCTCTATTTCTGATAGGACTAATTTTCTCAATATCCTCAGCACACAACTCATCCAATCCTTGACATCAATGCAACAAGAGTATGTTGACATCAATGACAACACCGGTTAGGCCCATACTTGCAACAATCTCCCCCTTTATCATTGATGGCAACATATAATGTGGAAAACTGTTTTAACCATCAAGACAAGAACTTCTCCTCACTGACTGACAAAGCTCCCCTATCAACAACAACCATTCACATGTCTTCTCTTTCTTTACTATTCCCCCTTCGATCAACAACCACTTTTTGTTTTTCACATGTCTTCTCTCCCCTTTTGACATCAATGGAAAAGGGCACATACTTGCAACCACTTCTCATACTTCAGAATCATACTGATTGCTCCCCCTGAGTAGCAGCCTCCTAACATCAATCAGGATCACAAGATATGATTATGGTATCCACCGGACTGATGCACATCAGTGCACCTTAATTCAGAACCAAAGGGGTAATAACCCCTAACTTCTTCTTGAGATACTCAAAAGAGTCCTTAGGTAGAGGTTTAGTAAAAATGTCTGCAATCTGATCCTTTGAGAGCACAAACTCAAATCTGACTTCATTCTTGTTCACCTGCTCTCTCAAAAAGTGGAACTTGATGGATATATGTTTTGTCTTTGAATGCAACACTGGATTTTTTGATATGTTTATTGCACTTGAATTATCACAGAAGATTGTGATAGGTTCTTCATACTCTAGTCTGATATCTCTTAGCATTTGCTTCATCCACAATACTTGAGTGCAACTGCCTACTGCTACAATATACTCTGCTTCTGTAGTGGACAGAGATATTGCCTCTTGTTTCTTTCTTAGCCAAGAAACCAATCTTTTTCCCAAAAAGAATGCACCACCACTGGTACTCTTCTAGTCATCCATATCTCCTGCCCAATCAACATCTGTATATGCATGAAGAGAGAAATCATGATCCTTAGGATAACATAATCCATACTCAACTGTTCCCTTCAAATATCTGAGAATTCTATTGATTGCCATGACATGAGACTCTCTAGGATCAGCTTGGAATCTAGCAACAAGACCAACAACATTCATAATACCAGGTCTAGTTTGAGTAAGGTAGAGTAGTCCTCCAATCATTGACCTATACTTTTTCTGATCAACCATAGGGGATTCATCATCTTTACTCAGCTTACATCTAGTTGCCATGGGAGTATTCATTGCCTTTGAATCTTCCATCCCAAATTTCTTCAACAATTCTTTCACATATTTGGTCTATGATATGAAGATTCCTTTCTTTGTTTGAGTGATTTGCAGACCCAAGAAGAAATTCATTTCTCCAAACATAGACATCTCAAATTCACTTTGCATTTCATTTGCAAAAGTCTTACACATACTATCTTTCCCTCCAAAAATGATATCATCAACAAATACTTCAACAATCAAGATATTTTTATTATAAATCTTAAAATATAGATTACTGTCAACAGTACCTTTGTTGAATCCAATCTTCAAAAAATGTTTGTCCAATCTTTCATACTAGGCTCTTGGGGCTTGTTTGAGTCCATACAATGCCTTCTTCAACTTGCAGACCATATCTCCATGATCAGACAATTGAAATCCATCTGATTGCTCAATGTATACCTCTTCTTCCAAATCACCATTTAGGAAAGCAGACTTGACATCCATCTGATATACCTTGAAATCTCTGAAGGCAGCAAAGGCAAAAAATAATCTGACTGCTTCAATTCTTGCCACCAGGGCAAAAGTTTCTTCAAAATCAACTCTTTCTACTTAAGAATAACCCTTACAGGCCAATCTGGCTTTGTTTCTTACTATTTCACCATCTTCATTTAGTTTATTCTGGAAGACCCACTTAGTCCCAATCACATTTTTGTCCTTAGGTCTGGGAACAAGATCCCAAGTGTGATTCTTTTCAATCTGCATCAATTCTTCCTCCACCGCTTTAACCCAGCTTTCATCATTGCATGCTTCACTTACTGTTTTTGGTTCAATCTTTGAAATCAAACAATACTTCACTGAATCTTGAGCAATTTTTCTTCTTGTTTGAACACCTTTGCTTCTATCTCCTATGATCTGATCTTTAGAATGATTCAGTCTTACATACCTGGGAGTTTTGGGATTCTCTTGCACTTCTAATTCTTGGACAAGTTCATCCAAACTTGTCTCTTCTTCTTGTATTTCAGGATTCTTCGGATCAATCTGAATCTGAACTGGAGTTGGGACTTGTTCTCCTTGGTCTGAGACATCATTTTGATCATCTGCTTCATACTTATAATACCTTGAGGGACTTTCCATGCCTTCATCAACCTTCACATTTGTACTTTCTACAATCTTTCTCAATCTCTTGTTATAACACTGGTATGCTTTGCTTTGAGTAGAATATCCCAAGAATATTCCTTCATCACTTCTAGCATCAAACTTGCCAAGGTCTTCATCTCTTTTGATATAGCATTTACTACCAAAGACTTTAAAATACTTCACTATAGGAGTGATGCCAAACCAAAGTTCATAAGGGGTCTTACCAATATTGCCTTTGATTTGTACCTGATTAAGAGTATAGACAACAGTGCTTACAACTTCTCTCCAATAGATATGAGGAACATTTGCTTCCATCATCATGGTCCTAGATGCTTCCGGGATGGTCCAGTTATTTCTCTCCACTACTCCATTCTATTGTGGAGTCCTTAGAGCAGATAACTGTCTCTTTATCCCATGTTTATCACAGAATGTTATGAACTCACCAGATGTGAATTCCCCACCTCTATCAGATCTGAGGCATTTTATGTTTATGCTAGTTTCATTTTCTACCATAGCCTTGAATATTTTGAACTTCTCAAGTGCTGTAGATTTCTCTTTCAATAAAGTCACCCACATCATCTGGGAGTGGTCATCAATCAACAACATGAAATACCTATCTCCTTGCAGACTCCTGGTTCTTGCCGGACCATAGAGATCAGTGTGCACCAAGTCTAACAATCCAGTTGAAGATTGTTCCTTACTTTTGAATGTGACTCTGTTCTGCTTACCCAACTGACATTCTTTGTACAAACTGCTAGCCGGTTTCACAACTCTTGGAAGATCTCTTACAGCCTGAATGTTGCTTATCTTAATGATATTATCAAAATTCACATGACATATTCTCCTATGCCACAACCAACTCTGATCAATTTGAACAAATAAGCAACTTTCGCCAGTACCAACCAAGTGGAAGATGTTACCTTTTGTCTGTGTACTCGATGCAATCTCAGTTCCAGAGCTTTCAAAGATCTTGCATTTTCCATTTTTAAATCAGAGATCATAGCCTTTATCCACCAAATGTCCAACACTGAGAAGATTATGCTTTAGACCTTCAACATACAGAACATCACTGGTTTTGTTCTTTCCATAAAAAAAAATGGTTCCTCTGCCTCTAATTCTGCCAGCAGAATTATCTCCAAACTTTACAACTCAACCTTCATATCTTTCCAAACTTAAGAACTTACTTTTGTCACCAGTCATATGGTGAGAGCATCCACTATCAATAACCCATTCATCCTTTTCTTCAACCTGAGCAGCGAAAGCACTTTCTATCATCTTATGATTGGCAGATTCAATAGGCATTGGATCTTCTTCTTTGATGACAATAAACACCAGTCACTTTCGGGTTTGTTTCCTATCTCAGATTCATCATCTGTTACTCCATCATCATCATCTTCTTGAACATAGTAATACTTCTTCTGAAACCTCGATCTATTAGGGTTTGGCTTTGAAAACCTTTCTGGACATCTTGAGGCAAAATGACCAATCTTATTGCAGGCAAAACATTTGAAAGGTAATTTTCCTTCATACTTACCGGATCCTCTTGGAAGTCTCTTTGCAATAAGGGCTTCAAGTTGTTTAGCTTCTAACTTATCTTCTTCCAGATCTTTCCTTTCTTTATCATACCATGTTGATTTCCTTGAGGAACTTTCTCCTAGATCAGATCTCTGTTTGCCTTTTGTAGAGGCACTAACTTTGAATGTTGATTCAGTCTTGGGAAGTGCATCACCAAATTTAGCCAACTCAAATGTAGATATCTTACCAACCAATTGATCCCTTGTAATAGTTGTTAAAGATCTAATTTCCTCAATAGCAGCAACTTTGTGTTTGTAAGCAGGAGGTAAAGATCTGAGAACTTTGGCAACAATCTCATCTTCATCCAATATTCCACCAGCACATCTAATGCCACATATAAGCTCATTTACTTTTGACATAAATAAAGTGATATTCTCATCTTCACTCATCTTCAAGTTTTCAAACTTTCCTTTCAGACTTTGCATCTTGGCACACTTAACATATTTGTCTCCTTCATATAGATTTTCCAGCTTTGTCCAAATTTCATAAGAAGTTTTCAATCCCATAACATTTGTCAGCTCTGAATCAGTCAAGGCACTCAGTAGGGTTTCTTTAGCTCGAATATTATTGTTTGCATCTCTGACTTCATCTATAGTTGTTGGACCATTCTTTGGGGGAACATATTTAGTTGTAGTTATGTTCCAATATTGATCTCCCATGCATTGTAAGTGACATTCCATGCAGCTCTTCCAAAGAGTGTAGTTTGTTCCATCAAACCTTGGACTGTCCTTCTTGTAGGTTGACATCCTAGATCTCCTCAAGCGGTTAAGCTTCTTCTAGAGGAACTTAGCTCTAATACCAATTGTTGAAATTAAGACAGACAACTGAGGGGGGGTGAATCAGTTGTCACCAAAATTCTATTCCTTATTCACTTAAAACCTTCTTAGCATATCAATGATTCAATCATGAAAGCATAATGCAATAATTCAAGAGCAAAAACAAATTCAACACATATAACACCAATATTTTAACGTGGAAAACCCAGTTAAGGGAAAAACCATGGGGTGACTAACCCAAGATTGTATTCTCTGTTAAAAGAATAAGAAGAATAAAATGGCACTTGCTAGTTAGGGCTCACTGCCCGAGCACATTGCTCACAAGAGGCCCATTGCCTACAGGAGACACACTATCTATGGAAGAATATGAGTATTACATACTTGAACTGGAGATTAGCATCTTCACTATGCTTGAGTCAGTTCCATTTAAGCTCAACACCTCTGCTCTACTTTTCGCTCCTCTTCACTACCACCTTCTCATCATGACCACAAGGATACATTTGAATGACTTTGCAACTCTTATTTATACATGACATTGACTTTGGAATAATCATCAAATTCGGCACAACATACACTTATTTTATTACAGAGCAATTTACAAAAATACAACTTGACTTATTACAAAAACTTCATGCGCATCACTACACTATCGGCCACACATAGCTGGGACTTCAATCTTCTTTGAGGAACATGCCATGCTTCGCAAAACATCTTCAAGATCATCCACAACATGCACAAATCATCCGATCGACCAAGACTAGGAAGAACACCATCACCTAAAGGTAAATCTTCAATTACGAGCTCAATCTTCAATGCGGACCACCAACACGAACTAGACACAATCTAGAGACCCCCACAAGCTTGCTTGAATCACCAAGAACATCGGCACCACTTCTGCTTATTGTAATCATTCACATCTTCATCCAAAACCTCAAGAACACAGTCGCCCATCACTGTCACATTAGAAGGATTGCTTGTGGACCTCCAAACCATGAACCAATTGAGTTGTCAATTCACATTAGCCTCCCAAACATGCCACCAAATCCGCAGAACATGATATTGTATTTTTGGATCTCCCCAGACCTATTTGTGTCACTCTGTCACCTTTGAACAGTTGCCAGAATCAGTTTTACTCTTGTGCCCATAACTCCTCCACATTTTCATGTGGACCTCTCAAATCTTGACTAGATCATCTTCAGACACATATCTACAAACCCTTTGATGCACATTCTCTGATCTTCATCTAACTGGGATCTTCACTTCATAGAGCTTCACTGTCTTCACTGTTCTTCTCTATTTTTGATAGGACTAATTTTCTCAATATCCTCAGCACACAACTCATCCAATCCTTGAGATCAATGCAACATGAGTATGTTGACATCAATGACAACACCGGTTAGGCCCATACTTGCAACACCCTCCACAATCAGATACATGACAATGGACAACATACTGGAACTTACCTAAAATATTGTTTTCAGAAACATACATGCTTCTTGACCACTCACATGCATTTTCTAGAGGCCTATGAGGCATAATCACAACATTAAATATATTTACTTCATTAAAGTGCATCGTGTCATTTATTGGCTCAAATACAACACTAGGATAGGCATAATCAACACCTTGGAATGATACAGACATTGGGACAATAATAACACATTCATCTTGAAAATTATCTTGAAGACATGTAGCCATATATCCTATGGGCATCCCATACTTCTAATTATTTTCAATGTTCATAGTAAATTTATAGGCCTGATGCAATGTGGTGGGCTATTTATCCCTCAGCAAATAACTCCTTTCCTCATCAAATGCACTGAGATAAATTGTCAAACATAATGCATCGTTTGGTCTCATATATTCTAGAATGCCTTTGACTATTTTTGAAAACCTCAGGTTAAAGGCTGGAGCTAACTCATCCTCTTCCCTTTGGATGTTCATAAATTTTTTTATCACTGAACTTGGATCAATTCTCTCACCAAACTGCTCATTAAAAGTTGATTGAAATTCTTGCCAAGAGTTGATTGAATGCAGTAACAAATTCAAGAACCATTCTCTTGCTTCATCCTTCAAGGATTGGACAAATAGTCTCATGATCAACTTCGTAATCATCCATTAAATTTTTAAACTGCTGCAAGTATTTTTTTGCTGATTCACCCTTTATAGCATTGAATGCAGGTAAATATTTTCTGATTTTACTAGGGACAACATTTAGGTAACCATTTATTCCATTGAAATTGATGGCCCTATACCTTCCAGTGTTGAAACCTCTTATATTACACGGCTGGGACTGATTATTACACATTGTTACATTTGACATCATACCAGGATGAATGGACTAATAATACATATTCATATGCTTTCACAAGAACCACACTTCAACCAAGCATTCACTCATTTATAGTCTAAACTCATATCATTATGCTTACTACATCTTCTTTATGAATCATTTCAATAATTATGCATACTATACCATAATATATGAGCTGAAATTTACAACACAAGAGTATACAAACTTATTTCCACCATTTCCCTTTTAACTAGTGCTAGCTTCACCTAATAGGGAATCATTTAAAACTCATACACTATGGTTTTCACATAAGCTCCTTTTTGAAAACCAAAATAGAAATACCTGGACAACTGCAGCATCTGCTAACCCTTCTTCTGGACTGGAAATATGCTGATCTAGAACTTTTTTACATCCTTTATCAGGTTCTTTGTATACAGAGTCACCACCTCCTAGCAAATGACTGATATGCAAGCAACACGAAGCTCCTTACAACCTTTCTTTCATTCTGGGTTCTCCTCAACAACAGAGTCACATGAAACCTCTTCAAAATATGCTGCAACCAAACTTGTCCAGGTCTGAAACTCTCTTGAAATCTGAAACAAATATCTAGGTTCCTTAATTTTCTAGACTCTTTAATGGATATGGCATTATTCCCCAGCAGAGTCGCCAGTTTTGTTAGTTCCCAAATCATCAAACAATAAACCCTAAAGATTTGCCACTTCTTATGATCAGATTTAATGTGAGACTTGGCCAACAAAGACGATAGATTATTTGCACTTATCTCCCCCGCTCTTCAGGTTCTACCGCACCTAAGGGGGCAACCCTCACTCACTACAAAAGATTTATCCTTGAAAAATTCAGGCAGAATGCTCTCATGTAGGGACCAAGATTTGTAAGATAAACCCAGATTGACAATATTCTTGGACTATCTAACTGGTTAAACCTAAGAACATGCAAGATCCTAACCTAAAATAAAATAAATCATAAAATGGTTTGATTCAAATGATTTGTTTTTAATTGTTGGGTTTCTTGGACCTTTGGGCAAATAAAACTCTAGATCGGTGCCTTATCTGGGTAGCAAAGTCAAACCCAACAGTATAAATGCTTCTTCATGATAGCATAAACTCATAACTAGAGGACTAAACATGATAAAATTACTGCCTAACAGGAGTTTGCCCAAGAAAGAGAATCATTTATGCCCATATGTTTCAATAATCCCTTTATATTGCACAGTTTCCTCCATGTTTAATTTAAAACAAGTTTTAATCTACTCCTTGAATAGATGCAGAAAATCAAACATGCAACATAACAAATGTATATTGAAGAACTTAGAAACCTTTGACAACTTTGTTCAAAAGAAAAATACAAATACCCAGGGAGACAATCACAAACAACCCACACAAAATGTGTTACTCATATGACTTAATCTAGAAAGAGAGTTATCATTCAGAAATATTCACTTACACAACAAAATATGCCTTTGCAACCCAAAATCTAGCTATTTGCTCCTATAGAATGCTATCTCCCAGAAGTGTGAATACCTTGTATTCAGAATTCAGCCCCTTTACAAAATAAGGAACAACATGCTCTTATAGAAACAAGAGCATGTAGATCAAATATTTTTTTAATACATTTTGCCTCCAAAATGACATTGGGAATAAAATATTACAATTAAAAGAGGAGAAGATTAAATAATAAATAAAACATGTTTTAATTTCCTCTTTTAAAAAATTTACATTTTTCACATATCCCCAATTTGAACGACAACAGCTGAAGTCTCCCAAATTCTTTGCAATATGTGACCTCTAAGACCTCTTCTCTAGCTTCTACAATTGTATTCAACCTCTGAGACATCATTGTAACAACATTCCAAATTTAATTTACACCCAGCCAATTTTCTGGGTCGTTTTTGGCCAATACTAGGCGTTTTTCACTTTTATGGCACTTTGAAATCCTTGCAAACAACCTAAAAACCTTCGCCAATGCATGAGGAATGGTTGTAGGAAGATTTTGCATCTTGGAACAACAATTTTGGGCCAAAAAATGCCTCCAAAATATGCCCAGAAGACAAAAAACATGATTACAATTCTGAACCTGCACAAAAATATGTCTGGAGCAGCCAAAAAATTGTCAAAACTGCTAGAGAAATGAAGGAAATACATCCCAATAGCCTGCAAAAGAAAGAGGGGGGCTAAAAATGCCTTGCGATGGGCATTTCACACCGTCGTAGGGGTCTTTGAGTACCTTGCAGGGAGGGCTACAATGGTGCAAAATGCACCAACGCAACTCTCCTTTTCTCTTAGTAAACTTTAATATAAAGTTTAATAAACCTTTGCTTATAATATTTGACTTTATTTCCCATGTTCAAACCTTTTCCTCTTTTTAGTTCTTGCCGTAGGCAGGAATACTAATGCATTCATGCAATTTTATTAGTTTTTATTCAATTATCCAATGGGATTGTAGAATTAAATTAGTTTGACTAACTTTTCTAAAGTTTTTTGGTTTTCAATTTCTATTTTAATATTATAAAATAATTTTGTTGATATTCTATTGGCTAATAGTGTGCAATAGTCTTATTATGATGACATCAACAATTGCACTCATAATTGTTTGAACTATATTGTACAAATCACTTCTACAGTCACCTAACAAACAAATATTATTTGATTTATTTCAATTTCATACATTTAATCGAAATAAATATAATTCCAACTCTTAATCTTAGAATATATTAATTATTAGTTCAATTATTAATTTCATTTATTGAAAGGACATATGAAAAAATATTTTATTTTTCTTCTTTTCAATCAATACTACAATCACATAGATTCCTTTGACAAACAAATCAATATCAAATTAGCAAAGTTATTGCATATGTGTCCGTTTACTATTATTTGATGGTGCATAGTGGGCTTTGTGGGGCCTCCACTTTTGGCTACTTTTTGACTAAAGGTTCATGATAAAACTGTTCTTTAGTCTACACTTTTGAAGAAGTGAAGAAACACTATTTGTATTCAATATTTGACATTTATAATTTCTCCCTCATTATTTTCTTTCAAATGTAGTTTGAAATCTTTTAGAAATAGTAATATTACTGTTTTTAATTTTACAATTCCATGTTGAATTTTTCTACTAATTCAATAAATTCTTATTATGTTAATACTTTAGCAAACTTAAGTTGCTACCAATATTAGTTTTAACATCAACTAACAAATCACACATCTAACGGAAGGAACCTGACGCAATGTGTCCCTTGTTTAAAATGCCACTTTAATATTTAATTTCAATATTTGCATTTTAAGACTTCAATTCTTAGGAAATTTTAATTTCCTCCTCCGGGCAAATGGTGTTTTCACCATGGGCAAACCGAGCATCTGATGACCGCGAAAACTTGCATAGGGGCATTATCAATTATTTCAAGCAAACCCATCTCCTCGGATTCCGCTTCGTTGACCAAATTCAGGCACCTACTTTGTAAACTGACCCACTGGATGAATTCACCGCAATTGAGATGCATTAAAATAATGCATCAAATGGTCTCCTATTTTGATGAAACTAAAATTTGAGACATTTGAGACCAAATTGACAACTGGGTCACCCTTAGAATCATGAAATTTGCAACTTTTTGGAATGCCAAAATTAGCCCGGTCACAGTCAAAAAATAATTAAATGCCCCATCAAAACTCCTCTCGGGAGCACAAAACTAAACAGACATGTTACCATATGTGCCAAAAAGCATTCCACCAACTAGATTTGCAAGATGATGCCTGAGTTGGAAGATTTTAATTGACAAAGGTGGCCTTTGGGGTAGATTGTGCAGTCTGCCGACCAAGCCTTTGTTGACATCTTGAAAGAATATTGGCACATCAAATTTGCAAAATTTGAGGGTGCCACCAAAACTAAACTTGAAATCTATCAAGAGGTATATTGTATCAACCATCTAACAAATTCCTAAGCAATCCCTTTTGAATTCAGGGAGATGTTTGCAGGTAGGAAGGATGGCCCTTCCGAGTTCACGAGAGATGAAGAGGATGGCCCTCTCATGCTCTCATCAAGTTAGCCAAGAGATGAGGAGGATGGTCCTTCCATGCTCATGATATTAATCAAAGAGGATGGCCCTCTTCAGCTTGATTGAGGAGGATGGCCATCCAAGGTGGACTGGGAGCTGCAAGGCAAACGACCCCCTTGCATGCTCTTGGCAATATTGAGGATGACTTGCCTTAATATTGTCACTTGCAAGTATTCCTATAGAACTCACTATGGGATTGGATTTGAGGGATTGTGTTATGATGGATTAAACCAAATATTGTTTATGCTATGATGTCTTGATCTCATTATTAATTATTTTATGAAGTATTTGATCTCATTATTAATTATGATATGATAGATGAATTCAATATGAATGATGCTATGAATTGAATATTATCATAATTTATTGATCTTTAATATTTCTAATGTCCTTTTCTAGTAGTTATTATTGTTTACAAGCCATGAAATTAGGTATATCCCAAAAGGGGACATTACAACAACTCGGATGACTACAACACCATCTCCTATTTTTATGCAACCATTTGGTATGCCCATGACTTCATTACCACCATAATTTTCACCTCCCACTTCCCAAAAAACCCCTATGCCACCTCCTTTGCATACCATTAGTCTACCTCCTTTCTCCCCTTCCACACTCATGGTGTATTCTCCATTGCCTCCTAGAGTTGTGCTTTCACCCTTCCAACAAGAAGTTGCCTATTTGTATGGACTTCCTCAAGGTTTTTCATTTACGAGTGGTTTCATTCAATCACCATCCAATTTGCATCAATAAATGTTGACTACTAAATAGGCTTATGAGGCCAAAATAGAAACTCAAAGGAGAAAAGAGTATGAAACTCCTCCATGCATGTGCATGAGATCACAATATGGTCCTATGCAACATGCTTTAATGATCACACATATGACATCAAATGTCACCAAGTTTCAAGGGCTAATGCGACTTGAAGATTACTTTGTCCATGCTATAGGAATGAGTCTGGCACAAGTGTGCCCTGAAGATAGAGTTAATGGAAGAAACATAGAATATGTCACAACATATTCCTTAAGTTAAGCAGGAAGCTCAAAAAAAGAGAGTTGGAGCTTAAATGAACCAAAGACATAGTTAATCAACTCTAAGCTCAAACAAAGGCCCAAAATAAATAGTTGGAAAAGATGACTTCATATATTCAAGCCTAGGTTACTCTTGACAAATTTCAAGTTGAGCAATCAAAAAAGGTTGCCTTGTAGTCTAAATTAGATAGAATGAATCTTAGATAGAGGGCTACAGGAAGAATCTTCAAAAAATAGATGAGAAGGAAAAAATAAGAGTGGACAAAACAACTCAACTTCTCACTAGATTGATAGAATTAATAGACTCAACTGAGTCATTAAAAGATTATCTCAACACTAAAGATCAACAACTCCAATAGTTACAAACAGAGATCCAAATTGCTAGTCATGTCCCTAGAGTTTCCCAGTTGATCAAAGACTTACACACTTCCTATAGGGTCAAGATAATAGAAAGCACAACTAAACTCAAATAAACACTCAAATTCATTGCATCCACTCAAATGTTAACAATGCAAGTCAAGGTGGAAGTAGATCAAACTCTCCTATCACAAGCACCTAAAATCTTCCAAGCTTAAGCCTTGGTGGAGAAACTTTATAGTGTGATAGATGAGGTTCTTCTATTTGTGGGGATTGATGATCTAGGAGAGTTCCAACGACTAAAGTGAATGAGGTGTGAAATAGGAATAAAGATGCTCTAAAGTGTAAAACTTAATTGACAACTTTAGAGTAGATCATGAAGGAAATGAGAGAGCACATTGTTTATTTGAAGTAACAAGGATTACCCTCTCCATTTTAGAATGATGACAGTATTGTGGGAGAAGAATATTTCAAAGAAATGCTCATGGAAAAATAAGTAGACCATACATATTTTCAAGGCTAGAAACAATCACCGAGCATTATAGAAGTTGAGGCAATCCTTTTTCCACTAGAGCAACTAGAATATCAAGTAAAGGTTGTAGTTTGGAAGCTTCAAAGTAGTTCCCACAAGGAAATAATAGAATTAGATAAGGATTTTGAAGCCTTTAAGAGAAAGGGGCATTTTTTGGATGATGAATGGGTGTCATTACAAATCACCCTTAAGAAGCTATAATTGTCTCTATATACTGATGGCTCAATAGCAACATTTTGTTATTATGTAATTATGTTTTGTTCTTTGAGCTATGCTCCAAGGCCATTTCATTTGTAAACTTTTTATATTAATATAATAGAGTGGTCCTATGTCCCTTTGATTGATAAAAAATATACATATATAATTCAATAACAAATGTATAGGGTGAGTACAGGATCATCATGGGCCAAATAGTGGCAATAGACAACAAAACATGTCTTTACTTAGCTAAAATCCTGAAATGAATATTTGACTTTTTGTTTGGGTTAGATAAAAAGTTGATTTGGTTTGGTAATACCAAACTAAAATGGATATCTATTAGTAAGCGATATCCATTACTAATGGATTGAGAACATAAGAGAACACTAACAATCTGAACTTCTCCATGCTCACAAACTTTGTCAATGCATCTGTAGCATTCTCTAAAGTATCATATTTTTCTATCATCATCCTCCCATCCTCCACCACGTCATAAAAAATGATATTTAACATCAATGTGATTTGTTTGTGCCTAAAAAGTTAGGTTCTTTACTGAGTTGATAATACTTTGATTGTCACAGTAAAATATAATTGCACCTTAACTCAACCCAACATCTAAACATAGTCCCTGGAGACAAATATCCTCCTTACAAGCATGAATAGCTATCACATACTTTGCCTCTATAGTGGATAAAATGACCACATCTTATTGCTTACTCATCCAACTCACTGCACCACCACATAGCCATCGGTAGATCTCCCACTATCAACATCTTATTCTCAATCTAAGTGTATAAATATTTGCATATCCACCTCTAACCTCTAAAACTCCCCTACTAGAAAAGATCCCTACTACAAAAGTCCTTAGTTGCTAAACTTCCTTGATGTGAAGTTTAGCCCCATGGTTGATGAAGTGAAATTGTAAGGAAGTTTGGCCTCGTGGTTGATGAAGTGAAAGTGTTGATGAAGACATGGTAAATGAAGTTATTACTAATGAAGACATGCCTACCAAAGACACAAATGATGAAGTTTGTGCTAATAAAGATGCTTGATAACAAATAGAGTAATCTGAAGTACCTAGGTAGATATTTTAAAAGTCTCTTCACTATAGCCTAGTGATCCTACTAGGATTAGCCATGAAATGATTCAAGGTACCACCATTGCTTGGGTAATATCTAGTCTAGTGAAAACCATGTCATACATAAGAATATTAACTACTAGCAACATTTTGTGTGGACCATTCCCAATAGGATCACTTTCACTTCTACATGTGTGAAGATCAACTATGTAGATGTGGATCTGAACCAAGACAATAGCTAGTGAAATTTTCAAACCAAAAACTTTATTTGAATCATCCAAAAAATAAAATTTTTTTGGCAAATTATTTTTGATGTTTTTAACACTTGATCAATAAAATCCAACAAAATATTATTTTCAATTTAATTTCCATAGTTACTTACATTTGAAACATTGATCAGCCCTAACTCTATTATTTAAGTTAATTACGCCAAAGACATTCCCTCAGTGAAATAGAGGAGCTACCTTGTGGATTGATAGTTTCCATTATTCAAGAGGTGCAAGATGATCGAACTAAATCTGATTGTCCTTTTTTCATCATTGGGAAAGCAATTTTTAGCGGCCCATCTGTTTATGTACCATGGGTCAATTTTTGGTTTTTTGTTTACCATTTTTTTCATCGAACTTTATAGAGTTTGCAACTGTTACAGTCTTACAAAAACTTGTTTGAATATTTTAACAAAAGAAAATTTGTACATAATATTTAACGAAAAACTTTTGCACACCTTGAAAACATAAAATGAGAACGACAAAACTATTTTATTAGTTAGCAAATAACACATGCCAGAACACTCTGGTCTACGAGGCTATGTTTGTATTAAACAAAATGAATTCTTCATTTAAGTTGTTTGACCCACCATAATAAGTTAATTAACATTTAAAACCAAAAGCAACAAGAATTTAAAATAAAGCAAAGGAAAATCAAAACAATGCAAGGCATAGTTAAAACTTCAAAGAAAAAAGATAATTCAAATTGCCTAACACATAGTTAAAAGTCTTATGCTATATGAGATTTTAAATAATGCATACACAACCTAAGACGAGCATTAAAATCATCGTGACATGGGTAACCAAGACCTCTTGAAAAATTTACTGACTCAAATGCGTTTGTTGCTTTAATATTTATATACATTTTAATATAAAATATTATATTTAATTAAATAATGTAAATAGATTTTATATTATATTTGTTATTTAATCATATATTTATTTTATATAAAAATTAATATTATAGTTAACGTTTTTATATCAAATAATATATCGAATTAAATTTATATCTAACAATTTATATTATATAGAATAGAATGTAGAATAATAAATATAATTATAATATAGATTTTATATAAAATAAATATATAATCAAATAACAAATATATAAATATTTAATATATTATAATTAATGCAAATATATAATTTTATAATATAATATTATTATTGAAATAATTTAATAATTTACATTATATAAAATATATTAATATATAATTATTGTATTATTATTTTATATATAAAACATATATAATTAAATAATAAATATCTATAAATATCAAATATATAATAAATTTAATCCAAATATATAGCTTTAAAATATAAAATTATACTCATATATATAGAGAGAGCAAGGCTTAAATTTGATAGTTGTATAGTTGTTTTTAAAGATTTTAACTGTAAAATACTATATATATATTTGAGGTAAGTTCTACCAGTGGGGATAGATCCCTTTTATTTATATTAAAAACCAAAAGTTACATTGCTTCAAAGAT
Organism: Cunninghamia lanceolata; assembly: GCA_027924645.1. Lineage (NCBI taxonomy): Eukaryota > Viridiplantae > Streptophyta > Pinopsida > Cupressales > Cupressaceae > Cunninghamia > Cunninghamia lanceolata. The sequence goes on from BSBN01000397.1 coordinate 828,062, forward strand.
CGAGTTTATCCCGTCAGCTAAAGTATTGATTCGTTCTAGCTGCTCAGCTGAGAAAAAATATCCATACAGACTTACAAAGTTAGCAAATGTTGTCATATCACAGCTCTCTAGACCTTCTCTAAAAATCTTAAGAGCTTCCTGAGTTTTTTGTTTCTTATTGATCGCCTCCACATCAAGGACACCGTAGATGAATCCTTTCTTTGGGTTGGGGTTCATGTCCTGCCCTGCTATGATGACTTCATCCCTGATCTCATCCTTGACCAAAAAGCCAGTGTCCCTGGATGCCCTAGCAAGGGAACTGGTGGCTTGAGCGATAGTCACATAGAATTGTTTGAGTAGGACTCCATCATGGATGTGGCTTCCTTACGCTAAACCGATCCCCACTATCTCTTTGATGGCTCTTCTTAGCCCATCCTTGGTCTCGAACATACGGTGGATTTGTTGATCCATCGTCTCCTCCACGCAGTCGCAACAAACTCCAAAGTGCTTCTTTCCTACCATTACTGCTCTTCCCTTTACTCGCTCTTCTTTAAAATAGGGTACTTTGATTGGCTATTTGCCCTCTCAATTATGGATAACAGATTGGCACTTGTGGGGTTGCGCACCCTTCAATCATCTTGATCTGACCATTTCTATGTTAAAAAAGGCAAGCCTAAGCTATCTTTGGTTGTTGTGCCATATGTTCTTGCCTAAGGACTATACATACAATCTCCTGTGAGATATCCTTTAGCAGGATTGAATCTTTCTCACCTTCAATCACTTGTAGATCCCTAGCTATGTACTACTCCAAACCTTACTCTTTCTCCCTGTGGTTCTTGCTAAGAATCTTTCCTAGTTCCTTGAAACACCACTCCTCAGAAAAACTTTCCTCCCTCGAGGCCAACTCAACTCCCCGATTTGCTAAGAGATCGGCCACTTCATTGGCCTCTTTGTATACATGCGATAATGTTTAGTTTTCCATCTTATCAGGGCTTTCTGTAGTGCCCCTCCATTCTCGTCTTGGATGTGCAGATGGTCTGGCTAAGGAGCATGAAGATGAATGTAAAATAATAGGAATATTTAGGGTATGTTAGATATGTTGATGGTAGACTCACTGTTATGATGTTAGTTGATGATATCTAGTCGGTGATAGACCTATTGCTATGATGACATTTGATGTTGCTTTAATTACTCATGTTTTATGTTTTGATAGTTTTATGGACATACTAGATGTTGTGGATTAATTTAATTCTGAGCTTTATGTGTTATCTGATCATGGTTGTGATGCTATTATGGGTGATTACTCGTATTTGATCATTATGTAACTGATTGTTCTATCTTGTTTGTTAAGCAACTGAATGTTATGCATGATGTGTTCTATGAAAGGAACAGTGTCACATTACTCATGTGTGAGTACCTTGCTATACTGCGATTTCCTTTCACGGTGTGTATGATTGTGTGAATTATATATCTTCATGTTCGACTGTGTTGTTTGCTGCAGGTTGTAGGTATTAGGCATCGACTCTACTTGAATTAACAGGTCTAAGCGTGCCTTTACCAATGGAAATTTGTTGAACGGAGTTAACATAAGGTCCCCTAGTTAGTCATCATCCTTGAAGAGGATGAGTATTCAATTTGCATCCAGCCATTGTTGTCTATATAGGCATGATAGATTGTCAGTTGTTATTGCTGTGGTCATGTTTTGCGATCATGCATGTGTGGTTAGGTATTGTTGGTATTTGGATTATTTAGTATTGGAATTGGTTGATTAATGCTTTGGTTAAATGCTATGTTAAAATAAAATTATTAAGTCAAGAGGACACATTCGATAAATTAATGCAAATGTTTATATGTAAATTTAAGTTTATGAAAAATATATTATAATGGAGGTTAAGGTTAATAAATAATAATGAAGTAAATAAAATGTTATAAAAATGGGTATATAATTGTATTGAGTGCTTCTGGATTAAATTGTGCTGGAGTTTATAATTGATAAAATTAATATGAAAATAAATATATATACTTACAAGTAAATGTTTTGGTAAATGATTATAAAAATAAATTTATAAATGGTTATAAGTTGTCATAAAATAAATATATAACAAATATTAAAATAAATAAATAATTATTTGTAAGGTTGTAAAGGAAACCTTTTGTAAAATGTGAGGAAGGAAAAAGAGGGGAATTGGTTGTCATTAATTGAATTTTGGGCATAAAAATTGGTGTAGGGATTTCTGTAAGAGGAGGAGGGTTTTTGGAGGAAGCATCTGGAAGAATTTGGGGATCTCTCCCTCTGTTAAAAGGAATTGGGAGGATTGATTTGCGGGGGGGGGGGGGGGGGGGGGGGGGGGGGGGGGGCAAGAAAACCAGGTATGTTATTTCACTTGTGGAAGGAAAATAAGGTTGTGTAATAATTTTTGGTGGCAATTTGCCAAACAATTCATGTGCCTTCTCTTTTTGCATTCATGTTTGTTGGTGCTTTTCCCAATTGATAATTCTACCTACTTATCATATGCATTTTCATGAAGTTTCTTTATGCTTTGATGGATGTCCATACCCTACACCAAAACTCCCAATCTAGCGCCGACAGAGGTTCATTGGCAAAGGTTGAAGATTCAGGATTTACACCTACCATCTGCATTTGCTTAAAAGTTTTAAATGCCAAATCCATTTTGTGCATTTTGTACCAACTAATTGCATTTGTTTGAAGTTTCTAAAACTTTTTAGCATATCTGTTTTGAGCATTCACAAACCCATTTTGTGCGTATGCTGCAACCATTGCATTTCATGATAAACTTTTCTCTAAGGGTTTTTTCATGCTTCTGCATTTGTATGCATGTGTACCAGGGCATCTGCAACTGTAGTATCTGATGAAATTAGTCTTTCCTTTATGCTTTGATGTCTGTCCATGCCTTGTTCCAACGCTCCCATTTTCGCTCAGGCTATGAGAATGTTGGCGAAGGTCGCGAAGTCCGTTTTGCACCTGCCAATCGCATTTGTTTGAATGTTTTTTTTAAGCCTTTTCAACGAATCCATTTTGAGCGTTGCCTGCAATCATTGCATTCCATGGGATGACATATCTTTGAGGCATTCTATCAATCAGTTCGCGTGCCTTGTGCATGATTCCACATTTTGCATATATAATCAGCATGGCAGATACAACTACAACATTTGACATATACTTATGATCTGCTTTGATAGATGCCCTTAGCTGTTCTAAAGCACCCATTTTGGTACAGGCTGTTAGTATGCCAACAAAGGTTGTGGAATTCATTTTACACTTAGAAATCGTATTTCCTTGAAAGTTTCAAAAGCCTATTCAACAAATCCATTTTGTGGAAATCCTATGATTATTGCATTCCATGCAATGGCATCTCTTTGAGGGATTCTATCAAACAGTTCGTGTGTCTTGCCTGTGCTTCCTAATTTTGCATATATTTATACAGATCTTCTTCAATTAATATTTCTGGCAAAGAAAATTTGCTGGCCATTATGCCCTGATGGGCGTCCATACCTTTTTCATAGCTCCCATTACAGTTCATATTGGAATTAACACCAGCCTGTTGTATTTGTTTGAAAACTAAAATTAGAATAGCTTTAATAAAAAAAAATCTCTTCGACTATGAGTTCTTCACTATTAGAAAGATAAATATCATTTTAAGGGAAAGTTCACTTTCTTACAATAAGAAATTTATTATATTTTAGTTATTATTATTTTGTAGATATAATAAAATAATTTATAGTTATAGAGGGAATAAGAATTTATTTATAGAAAAATTTCTTGTATTTAATGTTCTAATTTATTATTAAATAAATGCTTAGTTAATTGGAAGTATAGAATGTGGATATGTAATTACTAGTGACTTTATGGATAATAGTTTATTGTAATCAAGGTGAATTGATTTAGAAAGAATATAATGATTCTAATATTGAATTGATAAGTATTTTTTATTAAATAATATAATCAAGTGCGTAAGTATTGTAATAAGGAGAAATTGTTGAATGTACAAGAAAATAAAGATAACAAATATTATGAGATTGGTTTTGGAGAAAAGTATTAGATCAATTGGGGTCTCTAATGCCTTGTTGTAACATGTTGACGACCTAGGACACAGTAGGTACCATATCTTGGAAAAACCTCTTAAACTAAAGTAAAGTTCTAGGATGGAAGACATTTTAGATCTTATGATAGTCCTTAGCAAATCTAGGTGAGTATAACAAGTCAAGGGGGAATGGCATATTGTTTACCTTGATTTAGGATTACATTTTTAACTCATCTTATTTCAATATTATCTGCAGAGAAAGTCAACAATACGATAACAGCTAAAGTATATTCTTGTGATTGAAGTATTTGCAACAGCTTACAATGTTAGAGTGTGTTCCAGAGTGCTTCATTATTTCAAAAGTAGGAGAGCAGCCTGTAAAATCCTTTGTGTGTATTCCACAATCATTTTAGGGATTTTAGGAAATAATCTATTAATTGTAATATTTTATAAAGTAAGGGTCTTTAGAATCTTTTATTGTCTTGTTTTAGGCAATGTTTAACCATTAAATAGATTTGGTTGCTTATATGGTATAAATAGAATATGTTTAGGGTTGTGTATTTATGGTCATCATCTCAAAACACCCTTGATCAATACTTTCACTTGTTACTTGTATTTTGCCATCTTTTCTTATTCCTCTTTCTGCAAAACCTCTACCATGCTCCTTAATCTGTTTACCTCACTTTTCAACATATTTAATCCTTGGGATTGTGATAGGAGAAGGCATAATTTCTTTAGGGTTGTTGTGGTCTACCTTGTATTAATTAGCTAATGTGCCTTGATCATGGAATTCCTTTAATAGCTCGGCATAGTTGATAGAATTGCTAGGTGAATTAAACATCTAGAAATCTTGTTTCTTATAGTTGCAATTTAATATTAGGGCTCTCTTTGTTTAGACACTTGCTAATGGCATTCTAATATTCTAGGCATTTAGTTTTGCTTATACAGTTATATTTAAATAGTATTTACAAAATTGTCTAGATTATTAATGAGATCTACATCAGTGTAATAGTGGGTTAGTTTAACAATGGTAAATTATGTAGTCATCGGGTATATCATTCTTGTGTTATGGTTATTATTACTCTATTGTATGTTTTTAATTGTGGTAATAGCTCCTCATTGTGGTAAGAATAATTTTTTTATAAATTGTTATGTTACAGTAAGCATGCCTTTAGGGTTATTTGCATGTTGTTCACAATCACTATAATTAGACAAAACTAAATAAGCCTTGGGATCTTTTGGGTTAAATATTGTTACTTGTGGGCACTTATATCATATGATCATATTATTAATTGCTATTAGTAGTTAGAATATTATTGTCCTGCATTGTCGAGATAGAGTCACTTTATGTTAGTTAGATGATTGATCATGATTGAATTAATGTTACATTCTTTAAGACCCATAAATAGTGCATCATATTATATGTTGCATTTGTTGTATTGTAATTGAAATAGTGATGAAGGATCTTTGTTTATGATGTGCATTTGAGAGTGATTGTGATGTGAGACCATTGTGTCATTTGGGGAAGTTGATTCCAGAGGCCTTGATGGGTGTGATGTTATGGGGGTCTATGTGCAAGTTGTTAAGGTTTTATTCCAGAGGCCTAGGATGTTTATGTTTTAATTCATGTATTGTGTTGATAGGTGTCTTGAAAGAATGATGTTATAAGAACATGATGTCTCTTGTTTATGTATGTGGGTCTTGGTAAATGATAATGTGAGATGATGTACATTTTGTGTTGTAAATGCATCATGATGAGGTAATAATCTCCTCCAAGGATGTATTGATATCAAACTTGTGTTTAGTATTGTGGTTGATAATGGGGAGATCTCGGTAATCGTAAAGAGGAAGTATTTTGTGAAATGGTCGAGATTTGGGAGTAAGATGGCCCATGCCTTGCTCTAGATATGTGTTGTTTATGGTTATTATGATTGATCAACTAAAAGTTTTGGGACAATGATTTAAGAGTTGGTCCCTGTGATTATGTTTTGTATGCAAGAAGGTAAATGCCTTGCATTGTATATGTATACTTATCATTATGATGGTAATTGTATTGCTTGATGGATAGGGTCTTCTAGATGCAGGTAGGGGAGTGGCTTTCAATGTGGGGCCGGTGCCCAAAGTGGCTTGCTAGGGTAACCCATTGAAAGTTGTAACCAAGTGATAACCTAAAATGAATTTAGAGGGTTGGGTAGTTTCCACATTAAACAAAATAATTGGATTCCACACCAATGCCTATAGTGCTTGTTCAAACTAAGGATGGGATGAGAAGGCCTGGTCGGAAAAATCAACTTCCTTGTCTTCACGAAAGGAATGTTGGTTCCGCATGTATCACTCTATGGGCTGACGTCTAGTGAGGGACTGTCAGGGTAACCATAGATGGGGGCCGATGTCTAGTGAGAGACTATCAGGGTAACCCATGTCAAGACCATGCGATGACACTCTTCCTACTACAGCCTAGCATTCCCTAGTTGAGATCTTCCCATTCATTGTGGGATTGCCTTTGGAAGTGATGATTGAGTTGCTTGTGTTATTGACCTGTGTTGTTGGAGTAATGTGTAGTCCTTACTCCTTATAGTCTACTATCTACTTGACTGTTTGCTGTAGTGGGACCTTATGTTATCTCCTAGCACGGGGGTGGACCTTAGGGTTTCACATGGTCGGGTGGATGTGCTTTATCTCCATTAGTTTTCCCTTGCTGTTGTTTGTGTGCGAGAAGGATGTATCTCGTATGACAGATTCTAGATCTCGTTCCAGTTTGAGGAGATAGTTATTTATGCTCATGTACTAGCCCTGTGTATCAATTAAATCATAATGTATGTATTCAAAAGTAATCAAGAAAGTGATAGTGTGAATAATGAAATGATGTACCCTCATGTAAGGGAAATTGTATGTGTACTTGTAGTTCTATTTATATGATCTTGATGATTATTTATCTGATGTTATGATATGGAAATGTATGTGTCTATTCAATTGATGCAATTAGATTTAGAATGAACTATGGTTGTTAGTTAATTCATAATGTTGGTTAGATCCTATTAATAGTTTGTTAAGTAATGCAACCATGGAACCCTAGAGGATAATGCTCAGTTTAATGATATGTATAGATATGTTTAACATTACTTGTTATTTCTATCATTAAAAAAAAAATGTCTTGTTTGTATAGCATAGTTGTGTTGTTCTTTGAGGTTCCTAGGCGGGGTGTTACACTTTCCGAAATGTTCTCCGCCCAATGCCTAAGTCTCTAGTTATGAACTATCCTATTGCTTACAATATTGATGCTAATTAAAGAATCCCCTTCTATGTCTACATCCTTTATACCTTTGTCGATGCAATACCACAACCCCCTAGCCAAGGCTTCTAATTCCACTTTGTTATTAGAAGAAACTCCCAAGTTCTTGGCCAATGCCCAAATCAACTTTCCTTCCTCATTTCTGATTGCACAGCCAACCCCAGCTGGATCAGGGTTGCCTTTGGCCGCCCCATAAAAATTTAGCTTTAACCTCCCTATTGTTGGCCTTGACCATTTGGCCTCTAATCTTTTGGAACCAATGTTCATGGCTATTCCTAAAGGGTGCTTGAGCTCTTTCCACCTCTGCTGCATTCTATCATCCCACTTTGTGAATCTACTATTCTTTTTTCTTCGTTGATGGGCATTCACTACTTCACAAATCCCTTCCCTTATCCTCTTTTTTATGTCAGTCTCCATAGATCTTTGTTCACTAAAAATTCTTCTATTTCTTTCCTTCCAGATTTGCCATACTATTGTTGAGGGAGCCACCACCCAAATATCTCCCCAGGTATCCAAAATGCCTCCCTTTGGTTAACTTAACATAATAAGTCTTCTTGTCTAGCCAAACTCCAGCCCAGTTCCTCCGAAAGCCAACCCCAACACTCATAAGTGAAGCTACAATTGGGAAGAAGATGATTGGCTGATTCTTCATTCTTCAAGAACATTGGGCACATGTTGGGCCCCTCGAACCCTATGGACCACAACCTATCCCCTGTAAGAATTCTTTTGTGCAAGGCTATCCATAGAAAGGCCCCAACTTTTGGGAGGATGTTCTTATTCCAACACAACTATGCTGGCTAATCATTTCTTCCAGGATTGAGAGCCTATACTGTGTAACTCAATTTGACTAAGCACTCCCTTGACTTTGCAGCACACCATATAATCTCATCTGGTTTGTTGGATAACATTATTCTTCTATTTTGCAAAATTTCTTTAACTACGTCCTTCATTTCCTTTGGCACAAGAGTGAATTCCAATGAAATCCATTTAAAAGCCTCTCCCACACTATAGCTATCTCTCAAGACATAATGTGCTATTGATACTCCCACTTCCTGTTCCACATTTTTGATCCAATTCAGGAATCCTAGCAAGCTTTCAATGGAGGCTTCCATGTTCCATGAGTTTGTCTAGAATCTGGTACTTTTCCCATCACCTATTTTCCATGAGAGATGATCTGTTATAATCTGCCTACTTTTCCATATGAATCTCCAGACTGCGGAGTCACCTTGTGAGTTCATGGTCGTCAGGATTCTGCTCGGATCCAAGTTATCTAAATACTTCCTTTGAGCAATTTTACACCAAAGATTTTCTAGGCTTCTATACATTTTCCACTAAAGCTTAGCACCAAGCACCAAGTTTTGAGCTGATAACCATCACAGCCTGACTCCCCTTTCCAATTTTGGGCTACATGCTATCTCATAGTTCAACAATGGAATCCTTTTATGGTCCTTTGCTCCCTCCCATAGGAATTTCTTCATAAAGATTTCCAAGCCTACTATGGCTTTATTCGTTAGCTTGAAGCATGACATTGCGTAGATTGGAACTGTAGACAACACTGAATTTATCATTGGGACTCTTCTTGCCAATGTTAGCCATTTGTTTTTCCAGGCACTAGCCTTCATTCTACATTTGCTTAGTAGCTCCTCCCACAATGTTGTTCTGTTGGCTCTTGTGAATAACAAAATTCCAAGGTCTATTACTGGGAGCTGACCAATTAAGAAACCCATAATTTTGGCTATTTTCTTCTGTTGGACTTTCTTGGTGTTGAATAAGATGATCTCTGATTTCTCCTTGTTTAGGACCTATCCCAACACCTTTGAATATTTGTCTAATGCTTCCTTGACCACCTTCACTTCCCCTACTATAGCTTCCCCTAGAAGCATGGTGTCATCTGCAAATTAGATGTGAGTGAGAGGATCTACCCCTTCCACCAACCTAATTCCATGCCACAATCCCACCTCCCTTACCTTCTTAATGTGATGACCCATTACTTCAACCATGATAACAAATAAGAATGGGAACAGGGGATCACCCTACCTCAGCCCATTCGTGGCTTCGAAAAAGCCACACATCGATCCATTTACAAGCACTCAGAGCCTTGGGGTAGAAATGCATGCATGCATAATGTCTATCTAATTTCTACTAAACCCAAATCTTTTCAGTACTTTTATCAGGAAATCCCATCTGACTCTGTCATATGCCTTACTGACATCTAGTTTGATTAGCATACCTTTGATTTTTTCACTTGACATTGTATGGACTACTTCTGAAGATAAGGTAATGTTGTCTGTAATTTCTCTCCCTGGAGTGAATCCACTCTATTTTGGTGATATAACTTTGTCCAAGACTCCTTTCAGCCTATTTTCCAATGCTTTAGCCACGATTTTATAGATGGAGTTGCACATTGAGATGGGTCTAAATCTACAAACATGTTGTAATTAGATTTCTTTTGGATGAGTGCTATCATAGTGTTGTTGAGGTCCTTTACAATTTTTTTGTTGATCCTTATATCCCTGCCAGTTTTAGGATGTCTTTTCCTGTGAAGCTCAAGCAATTTTGGAAAAATCTTATTGGAAAGCCGTCCGGACCTGGGGATTTGTTTGGGTTTAACTGGAGGGTGGCTATTTTGATTTCATCCTCTGTGAATTGTTTGGAAAGCATATCATTGTCTTCTGGATCAATGCACTCTAGAATGCAATCTAAGATTTCATCTTCCTCTTCATTTGATACTCTGGCTGCCTCTCCTAGTAAGTTTTTGAAATATCTTACCGCTTCGTTTTCAACCGCCATCCTCTCATTTGCTACTGAGCCATCAGGGAGGGAGATTTAATCTATCTTGTTTTTGTCCCTTCTATCCTTAACCAAGGCATGGAAAAATTTTGTATTAACATCCCCCTCTCTCAACCACTTCTCATGAGCTTTGTCTCTCCAGAACACTTCTTCCCTCTTAAGTAACTCTGCATGCTTCTCTTTTTCCTTAACATAATCTTCTGAGAACATCCCATCTTTTATTATCTTCTCATTGAGTTCCTCCAACTCCTTTTCTAATTTTTCTTTTTCGATAAAAATATTTTTGAAGGAGTCTCTGTTCCAAATCTTTAATTTATCCTTAATATATCCAAGCCTTTTCAAAAAATGGAAAGAAATCATACCTTTAAAATGCGAGCTTTCCTTACACCATCTCTCCAAGAGATCCAATAGGCATGATTCCTGCCATCACATGTTCTTGAATTTTAAATAGCTTTTGTGAGGTCTTTTGCAGGCTTTAATCTCCAACAACACTGGGTAGTGGTCTAATACTGCAATCAATGCTATGTTATCTTCGGTATAGATGTTTGCTTTTTTCCATCCTTGTACCAACATGAACCTATCAAGCCTTTCTGAGATATTTGTAAAACTGTCTCCTATTGGTCCAGGTGAACCAACCATTCTTGGGAATGTAATCGATCACCTGTGCATCCGACACAAACTTCCTCAAGTTTGTGATGCATTTATTCACCTTATTCAATCCTCCACTTTTCTCTTTTAGATCCAAAATGGCATTGAAGTCCCCTCCCAGTAGAAAGCGATCATTCTCCACTGAACTAATTCTCAAAAGGAGTTCGTTCCAAACCTCCCATTTTTCTTCTATCCTAATTGGCCCATAAACATTGAAGATGAAGAAAATGTCATTGCTCTAGAGACTGTTAATTGAGCACATCATCCAACTCTGGTTAGAGTCCATCAAGATTATTTCGACATTGTCTAGGTTCTAGATGACCCTCAGACCTCCTTCCTTCCCTAAAGCTTCTTGAAAAATACCTTTCTTTCTCCCACAATAATTTACAAACTTGCTTCCTTTTTCATTGTTTACTTTGGTTTCCTATAACAAGTAAATATATGTCGATATCTTCTCAAAATGGCTCTTGATCAGGTGCGTCTTGTTAGGGGCCGAGAGGCCCTTGACATTCCAAGTTAGGATCTTCATTTCCCTCCAAGGGAGCCTTCTGCTCCCTTCGATTTGTTCATAAATTCTACGATGTTCTTTAATCCTAACTCTGAGACTGCCTCTACCCTTTTATGCTTATTGCTTTTTGTCCCTCTACCCTTCTTAGATCTCCCTAGCACCCTCAAAGCTGATTGGCTGATTTTCTTGAAATCCACTACACTCAACTCTTCTTTAGATTGTTCCCAATCAGATTCTACATAGTTCTCTTCCTTTGATTCTTCACCTTTGCCATTGGAAAAATCTTCACCTTCTTCAATCGAGGGATTTCCAGGGATCGTCGGAGGGACCCTCTTCACCTCTGCATTATTCGGTAACAGGTATACCTCTGTATCCTTTTTTGAATTAATTTCGAGGGGATTTGGCCCTCCATCCTTTTCTTGCTCCACCTCTTCTTGGTTGAAGCCCTTCTGGTGGCCCTGATTATTCTCCTTGTTCACCTCCTTTGTAGGCCCTTCACTTCGTCTAGGCTCCGCTATGACCTTTTTTATGTAGATTTTGGTTACTTTATTTTTCTTTTCTTTGCAATTTGCTTCTCTGTGATCCCTTCTTTTGAAATTGAGACAAAACGTTTTATCTTCTTCCACTTCTAGCATTTGCCTCCAATGAACGCCTTCCATGCAAAGTGTATACACCTAAAAATGGCATGACTCTACTTAAATAAATATTTTAAATATTTATTTCACCTTCGCATTCCTCTATCAATAAATAAATACATTTATCTATTTATTTGATTCACTTCCTCTCATTTAATTAAATAAACACATTTATTTAATTAATTAAATTCATCTACATCTACTTCATTCTTCTAAATGATTAAATAATTTCTATTATTTAATTAAAATATTTTATTCTTCCAAATTTAAATAAAATGCAAATTTTATTTAAATAAAATCATAAATATCCACTAAATAAAATATATTTTTATATTTTATTTTATTCTTCAAAATTCTCCACAAAATAAAATATATTTCTATATTTTATTTATTCCTCTTAATTATCTACAAAATAATTAAATAAAATCATTTTTATTTAATTATGCTTTCTTATCTTCAAAAATCATTCTTATCTTCCAAAAATACTTTCCTCTTGTCATACAAAAGCAAAAGCAATTTTAATGCATCCTTAAAGCAAACTGTCTCTTAAATTAGAAAAGTAAATTCTAATTTAAGAAAATCAAATCTCATCCTCATCAAGAGAGGAGTTAACTCAACAAAGCTGCTTTTCGAATGACACGTCTTTCTTCCACTTGTTGCACGTTCCTCAACAATCCTCCTCCGTTGATCTTCTCTTTTCTTCTCAACCATTGATCTTCCCTCACCTTTTTCTATAAATACAACCCTCTCCTTCTTCATTTCATATCTATCATTTGTGCAAACTTATGCTGCAGGAATACAAGCGTGCCTTTGGCACCCCCACTTCCTAAAGCACTTCATAGCATTCATTTTTAGTGTGTTGAAGCTCATCTTCAACCACACAAGTATCTCAGCCATTCCATTCTTGTCACCTTCAACAAGCAAGGGAGCAATCACTTCTGAGGGATTCATTATCATCAAGGTCAAGGAGAGATAGGCGAACTATGGAAGACACAAGGTGAAAGAGGTTGTAAGTATCTTTGTTTGTTTATTTAATCTCCCTTTCTCCTTTAGATTTCATAGATGTTTGGGTTTTACTATTCATTGATTTGATTAACCTATTTTCCCCCTCACATTTTGGTGCCCATTGTGGGGCCCTTGCCCCTCTTACTAATCAAAAAACTGAGTGTTTTTAAGTGACAGGTCTATACAGATGACAAAACAGGTTTCTGACAGAGGCATCTGGCGCATTTGACCTCCCAAGCGACACATTTACCTCACAAATTGATGCATGTGAAACTCTGGCACATCTGACCTCTTAGACGATCCATATACCTTCGGCTTTAGCACATCTAACCTTTCGGCGCATCTGACCTCTGCAACGGCGCATCCAACCCTTGTTTTGGTGCTTGCGTTCTAGTTGCGCATTTACCCTATTTTTAGCGCATTTACTTTGTAAAACACTGCATTTGCCAATATTGCGCATATACCTATTTTTATGGCACATTTACCTTCTATTATTACGCATATGTAAAAACGCCGCATGCGAGTCCTATTTCTGCACATTCAGACTGCAGTGCGGCGCATTTGATTCTACTTTCTATTTTTAGGGTTTTTGATTTTATGCATTGGATATAACGGTTGTTTTGCAGGGTTAGTAGCTGGATTAGGTCATTTAGATGATTTGCCTAGTTAATTTAGACTAATTAGGGGAGAAGTAAACAAGTGCATTCATACAAACTCCACATAGTTCATAACTAGGAAGGAAGTAACTGAACACAATTGCTATCTTTGCATTGTTTATTTATTTTCCTAGATTAGACCACTGCTATCTTTACAAACGGGAAAATGAACATTGCTATGTCTTAATCATTTCCAAGTTAACAAACGGGAAAATGAATATTGCTATGACCTAAACACTTCCAAGTTAACAATCGTGTGAGTGCACAAGTAGAGTAGCCCATTTAGTTTTTCTACTTTTAACTAGGTTAGATTAACAAGTGTTTTCTGTGCTTGCGAATGACAATAGGCTTATGCTCTCCCCTTAACTGGGTGATCAAAGTGCTAGACTTGTCATTCTATTTGTTAAAACTTTAGGAGGGCCTGCCCTTGGATGCACGTTTATCCAAGTGGGAACGACCCTAAGTGGTAACAGGCTAAAGCCAAGCCCTACCAAGCCACTTAAAATAAATTGTGCTTGAGGTGAAAACCTCAAGCAATGAGTGCTGCTGTGTTACACCGATGACCAACCTCCCCCAAAACCCTCTAAGGCGTAACCCTTTGAGGCTGGGAGACTCCATAACGGAGAGCGGTGCCACCACATGTGTAACCACTCGAATGGTTGCCTTGACTAAGAACCAATTGTGTAGCAAGCCAAAAACCCCTATTTGTTGATGCAAAGGGCAGAGCTCTTGAAGCGGCCTCAATTATTGTGGCTCTTAGTAGAGGTAGTAGGGACAATCCTAAGGTTCAGTGGGGGTACAAGCCTAAGGAAACCCAGATTTGGTATGCGTGAGAAGTGAGTGCTGTGGAGAGGAGCCAGTGCTACTAGATCCTGAAGCTACACGCTTTGAGTTTGCACAACCAGAGGATTCAACAAATATTGTCCCATCTAGCCTAGGGTGTACTTGTCTTTGATTCAAAATAGTCCAAAAACACAAAATATATATAAAGATGGAAAACTTCTATGTGTTTGCTGTGCTTTTGCCATAATTGAACATCAGAACATTCAGAAACACCAAGTTTTTAAAACCAAAAACCTGAAAAATGCTAAAAACAGTTTGAAAACTTTGAAAATCCAAGCAGGAAAATAGAATTGCGCATTTGCCTCGACTAGCGGCACATTTGCCTCAACTTTTTGCACATTTGATATATTCCGCGGTGCATTTGAACAAAACTAGAGTTGCGCATTTACTCTGACTACTGGCGCATTTGACTTCTGTTGTGGTGCATTTAAACTACTACGCATTTAAACCAGAGAGCAAAATTCAATACCTTCCAAGAGCAAAACTGTCAAAAAACTTTTCAAAAACCATCTTTAAACCTATTCAGTTTCCAAAAATCTGATTAAGACCTTTCAAACCAACCATCTCCTTCTCTTCCATACCATATCTGTTCTACATCATCCAAAATCTCACCATTCTTTTTCAAAAAAAATCCAACAAGGTTAAAAGCAAATTATTCTTGATCACAATCAAACCTCAAACAAAACCTAGGGAGGCTCCACTATCAAGGGTTACTTATCCTTCTCTTTCGGAACTCCACTAGGGGGGTTGTGCAAGACTAGTCAACATCAAGTATACAGATTTCTAACATCCTTACTTAGACTATCACTTTTGTATACCCCACTTTGTTTGACACCACCTAGATCTAAGAAGAACCTTGCTAAAACCTTGTTTCATTCTAGCACCTTGCTCAAAATCTCACTTCATCCCATCTCTTTACTACCTTGCATGGTCTTAACAAGATTACAAAAACAAAAACAGTTAGAAATGGCAGAGAAAAGTGTTCCCAATGGTCACGAAAGTGACAAAGAAATTTACATGGAAGAGATCCTTCAAACGTAGCATAATCCAAAATTCCAATGCCTACTAGAAAAAGTGCTTGCCCAAGACCCAACAAAATTCTTTTTGCATCTAGCAAGTCTAGGAGTCAAACTCCCTAAAGATTATGACATGGAGGCTCTCAAAGAAACTGACAAAGAGAGAATCCCTGAAGGAAGTAGACATGATGAAATACCCACGGATAAGAGCAAAGCAACAATTGACTCCTTGGATGTCCGAAGTCTAATGAACCAAAAATATGAAGCTCTCCAACAACAAATTTTAGACATGAAAATGGGAGCATTGACTAAACATTACACCCTAGAAGATATTTCACCATATCCTTTTGATAGGGCCTTGGTCATGATGCCTTTCCCCTCAAAGTTTGAGGTACCTAAATTCGATAAATATCGAGGAAAGGGTGACCCAAGGGATCACATCAGAGAATTCAATACTGCTTGTCTTGAGGTCACACACAACGATACCTACCTTATGCGACTCTTCCCATGAAGCTTAGGTGGGCAAGCCATGGAATGGTTCTCTAGACTGCCACCCGGTATTAAAACTTTCAATGAGCTTGTAGACAAATTTGTCACCCACTTCTCTTACAATATTGAGCACGACACCTCAATATTGGATCTTTGTAACACCAAACAGAAAGGAGGAGAATCTTTCGCCGCCTTCTTACATAGATGGAGACAACTGGCAAGCAAGTGCCCACACCAAATGCTGAAGAAACAAATGCTAGAGATGTTCGTCCACAACTTGCAAACGAACCTAAGCTACCAAATCCAAATCCAATGTCCTACTTCTTTTAGCAAGGTTATTGAGATGGGCCTCATCATATAAAAAGCCCTAATTGTGAAAGGTCAAATCAAGCTCTATAAAGACACTCCTAGTACCAACACCAACAATGACAAACCTAGATTCTGGACGAAAAACAAGAACATTGTGAATGACGGGGTGGTGGATGCCAAGAATGTGGCACCTAAGCAACCAATTTTCAACCTATCAACACCTCAAAATAAAACCCCGCAAAACAAACCAAGAAATACTAAATCTAGGTTTACCAAATTTCAGCCTAGGAGAAAGTTCACACCTTTGGATGAGTCACTAGAAACTACCCTACGGAAGCTAATCGCCAACAATCTCATAACGCTTCCCTTAGCACGAGAGTACAAACCAAAGGTCAAACCCCATTGGTGGAACAACAATGACTTCTACGAATACCACCAAAACAGGGGGCACAAGACAAATGATTGTATTGCACTCAAGCATATAATCCAAGACTTAATAGAGCAAAACAAAATATCCATTAACGGACAATCTCACGGACATACTTCCAACAGCGAACATCAGGCATTCAAGGATCCTCTTCCTAACTACGAGTAGGGAGAACCTTCCAACAGAAACAATAGTGGCTCTAACAATGCAAACTACACAAATGTCAGCTTCAACTATGTTGTTAACCATATCTCAGAAGGTGATTCACACATCAATGTGATCATTATCAACAAGGATCTGGATTGCAATGTTACTACCTGTAGTAATAGGGTCACCCTTAGAGGAACTTCCGCTCCTCCGTCTAGTCAATACAGTATCGTGGATCAACTCCACAAAACACCTACACACATCTCCATGTTGGAACTTCTACGTCTGTCTCCTTCTCATAGGTCCATACTTGACAAAGCCTTAGTAGAAGCCTCCATTCCCATGAACCTAGCTGAAGAGCAATTCCAAACTATGGTCGGTCACATCACCTCACCGCACTCCCTATCATTCACTAAGAAGAATGATATGCCTATCACTCAACCCCATAACGCCTCCCTTCATATTGAAGCTTTCATACACACACACAAGATTAAAAGAGTCCTAATCGATGGAGGGGCTAGTTTGAATATCTGCACATTGAAGCTAATCCTTACATTGGGATTTTCAAAAAAGGCTATAGATCCGAAAAGAAAAATCACTATAAAAGCCTATGATGAGGAAGAAAGAACGTCCAAAGGAATTGTTACCCTACCAATTAGAGTGGGATCCGTAGTGAAAGATGTGGCTTGTCAAGTCCTTGACATGGAGCTAGCATACAACATTCTCCTTGGGCGACCATGGATACACGCTTTGAAAGCAGTACCTTCTACATACCATCAATGTATCAAGTTCCCACATGAAGGACAAGAGATCACCATCCAAGGTGATCCTAACCCCTATCAATACTGCAACTCCATTCAACCTAAACCAGAAGTTGTAATCCCCAACAACCATGCCTCTGCTTCATCCTCCTCTCATGTTGATCCCACTACACTTGCTTCCTCTTCTGGAGTGCCTCAACCAAAACTCCAACTCAAAGACAAAGGCTTGGGTGAGTACGCGATATCTCAATCCCTCTGTTTGGCACAACTACCTCTATCTCCTAGATCTTATGGGAGACCTATCCTAAAAACACCCATAGCAGAGAAGCCTACCAAAGGACCATTTGTGAAAAGGGGAAGCCTAGAAGATGAAAGTGATGAAAAAGATATCCTATAGTGGCTATACAAGGATGAAGCTAGTTCCTCAATGCAACATGACCATCCCACTATCCCAATAGAATAGTATGGTCAAGGTTTTCAAATGCTATAGATAATGGGGTACGAAGGACACGGTCCACTTGGTTCAAGAAAAGATGGCATAATTGAACCCATCCAACCTCATACCCTGACAGCCCGAGACATACAGGGCTAGGATATACTGGAGCACCGAGAAACAACCAAGAAAGCAAAAATAAAGGCAAACAACCAGAAACCTCTACTAGCAACCTGGTTGAACAAATTTAGCGAATGCAACTGGGGAGTGAAACAAATTCTAATGAATACGAGTGGGATAGCCTCTCTGAGCTGTCTTGTGATGAAAAGGATATCGATGTTGTCCACGAGTATGACCCAACCCCTGCGAATGAGAGATAAGGTCCAAGGGATAGACCGCTAGAGTCCGACCCGCATAGCAACAATAGTGACAATCATGAGGAAAGAATGATACCTCCCTTGACAGATCCACTAATAGAGAGTACCATCGTAGACTTTGTCTGTTCTTTTAATAATTCTGTCCTAACCGTCAACACCATTGAAATAGACCAACCTTGTTGTCCTCAAAATCAGCTATGCTTGTTTTGTAGATGACCCCCACGAAATTTGTCCGTTTCGTGAATCTACACTCTAAGCTCGCGGACCGAGACAAGATTCTCTTCGTCTCACGCGAAGACTTTTGACATTCTAGACTAGTTTATGACATCCTTGTGAATAGGTTTCTTGATATTTGCGAGGGACATTCAAGTCGCAAACCGGTTAAAATGTTAACTTGAGTCATTTTTAAGAGTTAGTCTTTTTGAAATCTTGAAATGCAAGAGCGGCGAAATTTGCTGCTCCTGCATACCTCTTTTGACTTCACATGTAAGGTCGGCAAATTTTGCCGCTCCTTCATGTGCTATTTGTCTTGTTTTTAAAACATGTGTAGTAGCGGCAAAATTTGCCGCTTTTACATAAGCTTTTCACTTTTCATGTAGAGGCGGCAAATTTTGCCGCCACTACATGCATTCTTTGGTTTTTAATGCGAAGTCGGCGAATTACGCCGTCATTGCACATTTTGACCAAACACCTGCATCGACGGCCGGAATCTCCACTAGCACAAGATCTTCAGGATCTTGGTCACGCAGTGCCATTAATGGCCACTCGTGCCACTCGCCCAGCGTTTATGCGCAGGTTATATATTGTGTTTTGATGGTTGTTTAATCACTTCGTCTTCTCTCCCGAGCTACCCTCCAGACCTCTCCTAACACCGCTCGATCGCGCCATCGATCGTCGCCATCAGACTTAGGGTTTTGGATTCAAGCACGGGTAAGTTTTACCTCTCGTTCTTCGTTCTACCTTTTCTTCACAGTTTATCATAGGTACTTTGTGTTTGATGTTCGTTTTTAGTTTTTATTTACATTTTTTTTTTTTGTTTATGGTCTGTTGTTTTCGTTTTGTGTTGTCACCTAGGTTTTGCCCTAGGTTTTCGCCCTGAAACCCTTAAGTTTCTACTCCCTTCCCCAAGCCCTGGCCATATGCCATTGTTGTAACATCGGCGTATTTCGCCGAGCCTCGCTAAAAGCTAAGTGACCCTTGCCGAGTTCCTGTCGGCGGATTTCTCAAACCTCGCACTCAAACCTGCGAACTTCACCTTACAATGCAACAGCGGCGAAATTCGCCGCCCGGACTTCACCTTACCGTTCAAAGCAAAGACGGTAAATTTTGCCGCTAGAACATATACGAAACTTTCTTCATGAGAAGTCGGCAAAATTCGCTGACCAAACACCAAGCAGAAGCAAAACTGAAATGTAAAGTCGGCAAAATTTGCCGCTCCAACACAAACCTTTTGCTTTTTCCTTCTTTCCTGCATCGACGGCAAATTTTGCCGCTCATACCAAGTTTCACCCGTCTTTCAACATGCACGGGCGGCAAAATTCGCCGCCAATGCAAATAAAACAAAACCTGCATATGCAAGGGTGGCGAATTTTGCCGCCCGTGCAAAAATGTCCCAAATTTTCCCAACTCTGGAAAATTTCAAATTTTGATTTCCCGAGCCTGCTTCTCCTCTGATTCTTGGCCAGCTCGCACTATAGCCCTTTTTCAAGCGCATTCCCATAGTCGTGATCATCAACACCATATTTTCCCTAATTGCATGATCATGATTTCTGTTGCAGTTTCTTCTATGGAGCTTCATTCAACGCCACACTTCTCCTCGGTAAAAGTTCATCCAAATGACTGACTTGTCCCCAAAGAAGGCAAAAGCTATGAAGTACAAATATCAAGGTGTTTTCCCAATCACCTCAGTCCACTCTAATGTTGAGGATATTAGAGATACAGAGATTGGCCATGTTGATATGGCTGAGTTTGTAGAGAGAACCAAGTCAAGCAACCCCAGTGCTATGATGAGGAAGATAGTAGAAAGTAATATTCATCTGGTATCATCCTTCCCGGTGGCGGCTCACAATACAGAATTTGTTCTTCAGTGTGCACATTTCTATAACAAAGATATTAGAGCCGTGGTGGATGCTAGTGGTAATGTGATAATCAGGTTGGATCCTGAGTTCATTGACAAGGTGTTCATGTGTCCTCCTATGATAGAGGTATTGAAACTTGACTTTGTTGAAGCTCAAAAGGAATATGACAAGAATCCAGAGAAAGCAAAGAAAGTGATCAACAACAAATGGTTGAAGATTGCGAGGTCAAGTTTGTCTAGATGGCCACGTAGCTTTCCTCGAAGTGATTTCGTGGAAGAAGTTGGTGACTTGATTACCCTCCTCAGCAGGATAAGAGGTTTGTCTTCCTCTTCACAATTTCATGAATGGATGTATCCGTTCATTAAGGTCATACTCCAGGGCAAGCAAGTTATTTTCTGGGGAGAGCAAATTAGTAACGCTTTGCATGACCAGCTGACAAAGGTATCCACTACCTCTAAATTCTTCATGACTTCCTATCTGGTATACATCGCAGCCTCCATGAGGATTTTTCTGGGATTATCATCAGAAGGGGATAGGAGAGTAGTCCCAGTATACCAGTATTATTCTCAACTTACGTTGAAAGGCTCAATTCACCATTTCAAGAGAGTGAATGATGCATTCTTTGCTGTATTCTTGTGCCTTTTTGATCCCCAACTGGAGCAGAGAAGAATTTCAGACGAGGCATGGACAGTGGTTAATGGCTTTGGTTGCATGTTTTTGCAATTTCCATCTTTTTCATACTTGAGGGTTGGCTTTTTCCAAGGCCACCCTTTTATGCTTCCTAGATTTCCTTCAGATAGACTGGTCTTGATGGAGTTGTGCAGACAAATGATTGTTGTGCATAACAAGCAAATGGAACTCAAGAAGCCTGGCTTCAGATTTCCAGTGGAGATCGGTAGATATTCAGTGTTGACTGCCGCAAAGGCAAGGGCTATGGAGACAGAAATGCAGTTGGTCACCATGAAGCAATTCAAGAGGAGGCCAAAATTTGACTACCGGGGCGTGAAGGATAAAATCAGGAGGAAAACTCAGTTTCACGAACCCATGGTGGAGGATGTCTGGATAGATTTGAGGACAGAGGAAGATATCAGGAAACTGGACTATAGTAGGCTGTCTCTAGAACAAATTGAATATCTGGGGCTTACTGATATTCTAGAAGACCTTGTGGACGATGGCAAATTGGTTGATGCCAAGTATGATGCATAAAAGATAGCAACTACTCCTTTACCTCCAATCCAATGGTCCCAAAAGGAGTCAACTTCATTAAGGAAGAGGTTTGAGCCCATATTGGCTAACACCAATAAGTGGCTGGAAGATAAAGGAATTACGCTGAAGGAATTCCTCACTGGTTCAGAAACTGAAGTTCAAGAGCAGACTGGTAAGAAGGTTGAAAATAGAACGAAGAATAAGAGTGATGCTCCATCATCCTCTAAAACACATAAACCTAAATTAGATTTGTGACGAAGAAAGCAAAAGTTGTTGAGGAGGAACCTGAACCAAAAGAAATGGAAGTCGAAGAGCCAGCGACTAAAGATCCAGCAACTGAAGAGCCAGCTACAGAGGAGATGGAGGTTGAAGACAGGAATTTAGATCAACAAGATGAAGAGGCTTTGTCTCCACAGGACAATACACCTGTTGCACCCCCTGTGCCTGCTTCCCCTATTAACATTCCTTCCTCTGAATCCCCCTCTCCTAAAATAATCTTCGATAATCCCCATAGCACTTTTGAAAATGTTCTCCGTTCTTCTGATTCAATTCCTAGTTTGTCTTCTTCATCTTTTGATATTGGAGACATGTCTATGTTTGATCATTTTGTGATGAATACTGAACAAGTCTCAAGTGCCAATGTAACAGGTGCGGTTTTTACCAACACCCCGCCTATTGTTTCTACCACCAGTACAAGCACAGTTCCAGGAACACCAGTGGTAGGAATGGACTCCAATATGAATACTTCTCTGCTTCCACCTTGGTTGTCAGCTTACACACCAAAGAGAAAAAAGCAAGTCATCTCTCCAGATGATTTTGATTTCAGTAAGCTGGTACCTGCAAAACCTAAGGCTCCGAAGAAACCAAAGATCCTTTCAAGGGTACTTGAAGATAAGGGGCATAAAATTTTGGAGATAGCAAAACCCCCACAGGATGCAACTGTTGAAAATTTTGATATGAATGACTACTCAATTTCTAGGGTTGAATTGGGCAAAATCACCCATGAGAGTGCTAAAAATGATATGCAGTCAGCCATGGATATCCTGATCCAGAAGTTCGGCAGGGAAAAAGAAATGAAAGATTACTATAAGGCAAAGGCAGAACAGCTGACTGCAGTGGTAAGAAAGATCACTTTGAATTCAGAAGCAGTTACTCCAGAGGCCGTTTCTGTAGAAGACCCTGTCATTCTAAAGGCAGAAAAGACTCACCTCAGAGGAAAAGTACTTGAAGAGTACTTAGACAGGATGCGAGCCCAGGGAATCTCTTTGCTCACGGAGGTATTTGAGAAAACGGATAGGATGAGGAAAGTAAGGGCAGAACTCAATGATCTCATTGATGCCATCTCTCAAGATATTGAGCGCACAGAGGATACTCATGATAAGTGGGTGGAAATGAGGAAGATGAAAATAAGTACCTTGATATCCATTGGCGCCATTTCTAACAGGGATTCATACACTGAAACAAAGGAAGATCTGATGTACAGGAGCAGTATGCTAAGGAATTTGATCAAGGATCTTGAGGCTGCAAAAGAGATCAGCGAAGAAAATGATGTCAACCTTTTGCATAAGTTGGAGGAACTGCCTTGTAACTTGGTATCGCAAGATAACCAATTCCTGTCAGCAGAAGAAATGGTCAAGGAATTTGAAGACATGTTCCAAAAAGAATTTGAAGATAAAGTATTTTCAATAACTTCTGTGGACAACCTCTTGGACAACCAGTTAACCTTGGACAATCTGAAAACCAGGTTAACCAATCATGCCAAGTCAATCACTACAGTAAGGGATGCCATAGTGAGGGCCAGGATGATCTTCAAAAACACATTCAACCCAGATAGCATTGAAATGCAAGCGACCTTCACTATGTATGATCACCACGTGAGAAAAGGTGGTGACACAAATTGAAGCAGCTGGTTTTTCCCTTAGTTTATTTTCTGATTTTCACATGTACTTTCAAATCAATTTTGGACATTTTTACATGTACATTTTCAATATGTAATTACATGTAAAAATATAGGAAGTCCCAAGTCAATAAGGACTCCTATTTTTGAATAAGTCAAAGTAGTTGTAGATTTCCTAGATTTCCTCAAGGTCTTTCCCTATAAATAAAGGGGACCTCTTTTGTAAATATCTATCCTTTGTCTATTGCAAGGAAACTCTGGCGAATTGAGAAGCAAATCAAGACTTTGTGCTTTTTGTGAAAATCAATATTCAAATATTTATCAATACAAGAAAGCAAGTTCAATTCCAATCTTTGTCTTGGAATTATTTGTGTTGTGATAGTTTTGTTCTTACGTCTTGCTATCATAGTCTTATTTGATAATAATTGAAGTGTGGAGTTTATTACAAGTGATTGAAGAGCGCTCTTAATTTGATTCTGGTAAACTTTGTGTTATCAAATCAGTTGTGGGTTATATGTTTATGTTTGTGAAAATATAATAGTTTGGAGACTTTGTGCTGCAAGTTGTTCTATTTGATTTACTTTTATCATCTTGAGGAGGAGTGAAGACTTTGCACTGCATTCTACTTCAAATATTTCCGTTTACAAGTAATAAGTGAGGTAATAGAAAACTTTGTGTTTCTGTGATATTGTGATAATCTACGAGTCTTATATCAAGAGTTTGAAATATAAACATCTATTCTAAAAAAAGAGAATGAGATGAGATGGAACCACCACAAACATAGTTTTTAGTGTACATAAATTTGATAAGTGTTTGATTTACAAAAGTTAAGTAATTAGAGGGAACCTCCCCTTGCTGAGAGGAGAGACTTTGTCTCATCATAGCTGTGGCTGATATACCCATTTTGCCATTAGCGAGTTAACGACAAAATATTCACCCAACAAACCTAATGATCCCTTACCTTTGGTACACCTTGAACTTATAGATTGGGACCTAGAAGGCACTACCCCTGAGCTTGATACCTTTGAGAATTACGACACCATCATAGATTTTCTTGAGCTTAGGGATCATATACCTGCAATGGACCACTGAGCTGGCTATGCTATTGAACTCAACGAGAAGGCCTATTTTGGGGAGAGTGCCAAGCCTTTCAGTCATAAAAATATCAAGATAAAAGAATGATCTAATGGTGAAAGCTACTCTGCGGCAGTGATAGATCATCAAAATAGTAAAAATAAAGACGTATCTAATGGTGAAAACCTCCCTGAGGTGCCGAAGGATGGAAGGCTTGACCCTCTACCCAATCTTACACATTAGGAGAGATCGTCGATCCTAATAGAACCGGTAGAACCAATCAATGTCAGCACAGGGGATGAGCCCAAAATGGTCCACATGGCAAAAGCTCTAACAGAACATGAAAAGCCAGCATTCACAAATTTCTTCAAAAGAAAACAAATCAATTTTGCATGGACATATGTAGACATGCTAGGGATAGATCCGAATCTTATCATGCACCATTTATCTTTAGCTCCAGGAGCTAAACCAGTCAAACAAAAACTCAGAAAGATGCACCCGCATGTAGCCCTCATGGTAAAAGAGGAACTAAAGAAGCTGTTAGACGTCAGATTTATCAGGCCTATAGACTATCCTGAATGGGTTTCGAATATTGTACCAGTGGCTAAACCAGATGGCAAGGTCAGAATTTGCAATGATTTCAGGGACTTGAACAAAGCTTGTCCCAAAGATGACTTCCCCCTGCCCAACATAGACATGATTGTCGATCTTACGGTGGGACACACTATGCTGTCACTCATGGATGGTTTCTCGGGATACAACCAGATAAAGATCGCACCTGAAGACCAACACAAAATGGCATTTACATGTCCTTGGAGCACCTACTGTTGGTGTGTCATGCCATTTGGTCTAAAAAATGCTGGGGCAACATATCAGAGAGCTATGAAAACAATCTTCCACGATATGATGCACACTATAATGGAAGACTACGTCGATGACATTCGGGCAAAATCTCTCACAAGAGAAGGGCATCTAGTAGTACTAGACAAGATCTTCAACAGACTGGAACAGTTCAATGTACGCCTAAATCCAAAGAAGTGTGTGTTCGGAGTTACATCAGGAAAACTACTGGGATACATAGTGTCTGCAAATGGTATCGAAGTTGATCCTGCTAAAGTGAAAGCCATCATGAAAATGCCACCTCCTAAGAATCTCACTCAACTGAGATCTCTACAAGGAAAACTACAGTCTATTAGAAGGTTCATTTCCCAACTGGCAGACAAGTGCCACCCATTCTCTCATCTGCTACATAAGAATGTCCCCTTCAAATGGAATGAGTCATGTCAGCAGGCATTTCAACAGCTAAAGGAGTATCTAATGAAGCCACCAGTATTAATGCCACTAATTCAGGGCAAACTGTTGCTATTATACATCTCAGCTACACCAACAGCTCTGGGAGCTCTCCTTGCACAACCAAACTATGATGGGAAAGAACAGGCTATCTACTATATCAGTCGAACACTTGTTGGGTACGAATTGCAATACACACCAATCAAAAGAGCATGTCTAGTTGTAGTCTTCTCCTCACAAAAATGGAGACATTACATGCTGTCACACTCTATTAAACTGGTAGCAAAAATTGACCCACTAAAATACCTACTCAACAAGGCCGCCTTAACAGGTAGATTATCAAAATGGGTCATGCTTCTCAGTGAGTTTGATATTGAATATGTAGACAGGAAAGTGATCAAAGGACAAGTGCTTGCAGATCAACTAGCAGATGCACCTCTAACAGATGACAACCCCCTGAGCTTTGAATTTCTAGATGAATCTATCTTCCACATCAACACAGCAACCTGGAAAATGTACTTCGATGACTCATACACACAACATGGATTGGGGGCAGGTATCTTATTAATCACACCTAATGGCGACACCATTCCAAATTCATACAGGTTAATGTTCCCCTGCACTAACAATGTAGTGGAATATGAGGCCCTGGTCATCGGTATCAAGATGGCAGTTGAGTGGAACATCAAGGAACTTCAAGTCTATGGGGACTCACAGCTAGTCATAAATCAAGTGAATGATGACTACCAAATGAAAGATGAGAAACTGATTCCTTACAAATGAATGGTAGATGATTTCAAGGAATATTTCATCAAGATATCTTTTGAACAGATACCAAGGATTGAGAACAAAGTTGTAGATACAATGGCTACAATCGCATCTCTCCTCAACATTCCAGGTAATCAAACATGATATGAGTTCTTAGTAGAGCTAGTGTCTTATCCTGCTTATGACACCCCAAAGTCCCATATCATTTGCCACATTGTTGGAGCCGATTCCCCACTCTATGGTAAAATATTTGCCTATCTAAAAGAGAATACCTTCCCACCTGACCTCTCCAGTAACCAAAAAAGAACCTTCATCTGGCAGGCATCCCGGTATGCCATTGTCGCCAATACCCTTTATCACCGAGGTCTCGATGGCACTCTCCTTAGGTGTCTAGATGGAGAAGAATATCAAATCACCCTGAGCGAAATACACGACAGAATATGCGGGACCCACTCTAGTGGCCCTACCCTAGCCAAGACACTTATACACATGGGATACTACTGGCCAACAATGGAACAAGATTCCTATCATTTTGTCAAGAAGTGCAAGAAATGCCAAGTCCATGGGAACCTGATACATGCACCAACACAGGAGTTACAGCCGTTAACAACTCCTTGGCCTTTCTGTTAGTGGGGACTTGACTTAGTGGGCAAGATCCACCCTCCTTCCTCAAGCGGCCATAAATTCATTATCACTGCCACAGAGTACTTCATGAAGTGGATTGAAGTCGTGCCCTTAGCCAACATTACAGGCAAGCAGATTGCCTCTTTTATCCTGAACTATATCATTTGTCGTTATGGTGTCCCTTTGTCCATTATCACGGATAACGGATGACCCTTCAAAAATCAAGATGTCAGAGAACTATGCAACAAATTCCATATCCAACACCGCTTTTCAACCCCCTACTACCCACAAGGTAACGGCCAAGCTGAGGCATCAAATAAAACCATTCTAAAAATCCTAAAAAAAACTGTCAATGATGTTGGCCGTGATTTGCATGGCCAACTAAATCTCGTGT
Source organism: Cunninghamia lanceolata (assembly GCA_027924645.1). Lineage (NCBI taxonomy): Eukaryota > Viridiplantae > Streptophyta > Pinopsida > Cupressales > Cupressaceae > Cunninghamia > Cunninghamia lanceolata. Next base: position 855,751 of record BSBN01000397.1, read on the forward strand.
TGTGGGCCTATCGCACAAGCATCCGCACACCCATAGGTGCAACACCATACTCCCTAGTTTATGGATCTGAAGCAATCTTTCCCATTGAAGTCGAGATCCCATCCTTATGTGTTTCGCTAAAAGGTCTCATCACTAATGAAGAATACAGAGTAACCAGACTCCAAGAACTAGAGCTGCTTGAAGAGAGAAGGCAATAGGCCTTTAACCACCTGAAAGCATATCAGCAGCGCATGTCTAGAAGCTACAATCACAGAGTAAAGCCCCGAGTATTCCAAGTGGGTGACCTAGTCCTAAGAGAAAATCCCAGAAATTAGCAAGATTGCGAAAAGAAAGGAAAATTCAAACCCAACTGGTTAGGTCCCTATGTCGTCATTGGAACTTACGGAACAGGGGCATATCAACTGGCCACATCTAAAGGTGAACTATTTGATGATCCTATCAATAGCACGAATCTTTGCAAGTTCTATACCTGAAAACCCCAATGTAAAGGAGTCCTGAAAAAATCCAAAAAAATGATCAAAAAAATAGCACAAAAAAAATAAAAAAAAATAAAAGTAACAAAAAAATCATCCTATGGTGAAAACTTGGCAAATAGGTGCCTAGGATAGGTACCATGGTGAAAACCTGGCAAACAGACATCATGTGTACTCTTGGCTTCCGTGCAAATAAAAGCAAGTGGTGGAAACCTGGTAAACAAGCGCTATCTGCGACAAACCACTTCATCTGTTTTGACTGCATGTCTCTTGTGTCCATCATCTCGTTCATCTTGAACCAGTCCTTTGAACCATTCTCAAACTATGTTTCCTCTGCATCGTCATGTAGGCAAGGCCATTATCAATGCGCCCCTGAGGCTCCACTTCCCATCTATTCCATATCTTGTTGTCTGTCCTTCTCTCTATCTGCGTCCACACCTTTCACCAGGCAAAGCACGTGCAACAAAGTCTGCTTCCAAACAAAAGTCTTGATGCAAAACATCAACCTGTCCTAAACAAAGCAGCACACCATACCGAAACACTCAAGCTAATTCTATATCAATTATGGCAAAAAGACACATCTAATGCAAGAATGTTTTTTTTGAACAGGTTAACTTACAAAGTCTTGGATTTTTGTCATTATGTCTTCCTATGCTACTCAAGGATGCCAAAAGCTAGAGATGTTATGATGGGGGCATAATCTTTTTCTTTGTTTGCTATTTGTGGATCAAACTTTAGTAATGTGATGACTTCTATCTAACGACATGATCAACAAAAGATCATCGAGGACTTCAGAGGTCTGAACATGAAAAAGGGCAATCCTTGTCTGTTGAAATGCAAGAAATACTCAGGTCATCTAGATTCAAGTTTGACCAGATGCTTGTATTAACTTGCTAAATCAAAATCCATGTAAGCGATACTCAGGTCATCTCGGTCTAATTATACCTAGATGCTTGTATTTTCTTACAACATTTTAAAAGCCCAATGATGAAAGAAAAGTACTTGCACTATCAAGATGACAAAGATCCATATCCATATCCATATTGTATCCAATTGCATCTCATATCCGTATCCATATCCAATTGCATTTCTCCATATCCAATCCAATAAAGATCCAAAATGCAGCAAATCAATGTTTACAAAATCTTGTGATTTCTTCTATCGAGTCATTCTTCTATCGATCAAATTTCTATCTTCATATCTCTTGTCAATAGTTCTAGTTGACAATCCGAGCAGCTATCCAAATGCAAGTCTATCCTTAATCCATACCAATTGAGTCAACCCAATCTTGTCAAATTATCCAATCGCAATCAGTGGTCTTGATCCTAATCTTGTTGTATACCGTATCAATCAGTCATAACTATCCTTCATGTTGCTCTAGGGATATATCGTTCCCCGCCATGACAACACTGTCGTATATCGTTATCATATCAAATGTCTTAGACAGGATGTTGCATTGTCGAAACTAGACCTGGAGTCTTATACGACATGTTTCATTCCTGACACCAGACATCATTGATCTATATTGTTGGTTTACCGCTTGACTGGGGCAATACCTTGCCTGTTCTTGTAACATTTGTGCATATTGGCTTACTTGTTTGCGTATGTCATCATTTTATCTTGCATCACATATCATTCACCTCTTTCTTCTGCATCCAACCATTTCTTCTCCTATCAACCTTCTTCATCATGAGATTGTCCGTCTCACTGCTTCTATCTCCCCATCCAATCTCCTGAGGGGGCATCCTGTCGTTAAACTTATATCAGGGGCAAACTGGGGCATGTATCACTGTCAAAAATTCTTATTCTTTGAAACAACGTGATAAAATACATTGCATCAAATAGGGGCAAAATGCATACACCTAAAAATGGCATGACTCTACTTAAATAAATATTTAAATATTTATTTCACCTTCACATTCCTCTATCAATAAATAAATACATTTATCTATTTATTTGATTCACTTCCTCTCATTTAATTAAATAAACACATTTATTTAATTAATTAAATAATTTCTATTATTTAATTAAAATATTTTATTCTTCCAAATTTAAATAAAATGCAAATTTTATTTAAATAAAATCATAAATATCCACTAAATAAAATATATTTTTATATTTTATTTTATTCTTCAAAATTCTCCACAAAATAAAATATATTTCTATATTTTATTTATTCCTCTTAATTATCTACAAAATAATTAAATAAAATCCTTTTTATTTAATTATGCTTTCTTATCTTAAAAATCATTCTTATCTTCCAAAAATACTTTCCTCTTGTCATACAAAAGCAAAAGCAGTTTTAAAGCATCCTTAAAGCAAACTGTCTCTTAAATTAGAAAAGTAAATTCTAATTTAAGAAAATCAAATCTCATCCTCATCAAGAGAGGAGTTAACTCAACAAAGCTGCTTTGCGAATGACACATGTCTTTCTTCCACTTGTTGCACATTCCTCAACAATCCTCCTCTGTTGATCTTCTCTTTTTTTCTCAACCATTGATCTTCCCTCACCTTTTTCTATAAATACAACCCTCTCCTTCATTTCATAACTATCATTTGTGTAAACTTATGCTGTAGGAATACAAGCGTGCCTTTGGCACCCCCACTTCCTAAAGCACTTCATAGCATTCATTTTTAGTGTGTTGAAGCTCATCTTCAACCACATAAGTATCTCAGCCATTCCATTCTTGTCATCTTCAACAAGCAAGGGAGCAATTGCTTCTGAGGGCTTCATTATCATCAAGGTCAAGGAGAGATAGGTGAACTATGGAAGACGCAAGGTGAAAGAGGTTGTAAGTATCTTTGTTTGTTTATTTAATCTCCCTTTCTCCTTTAGATTTCATAGATGTTTGGGTTTTACTATTCATTGATTTGATTAACCTATTTTCCCCCTCACACAAAGGACTATTTCCTCCGGAATAGGGTTAATTGTTGCGATTTGAAGGCGCACATAGAGATATGAATCTCCCTCCAATATGTCACCATCTATATCCAAAAGAGTTCCTAGAATGTTCACCCAATCTTCACTAAACACTCCTCTGACCAATAGTCTATGGGTAAATTGTATAGTTGAATCCATATTGGCTAGTCGTATGGGTTTAGGTTTAATGGATTGAAATTCTTTTGCCATTTTTGTAGATATAGGGGCATTCCTTCTATCCACCAAATTCCTCCTTGAAGAACTTCCTCTATGTCCTTTGGTGATTGCAAGAAGACTATAAAGAATTTTTTAGGCAGAAATTTCACTATTGCTCCTGTTTTCCAGTTCTTCGAAATCCATCCCTTGATTTTTTCCCTCGACAAGTGCTTTCCTATTATTCACCTGATGATTGCCAAATAATTGAGCATGTATGTGTCCTCCATAGCTTCTTCTGATAGGTTGATTGTTACCTAGTCCTCGTGTCCTTTGCACATCTGAAAGTCCTCCTTTCGATCTCCATTAACCCTAATTTTGGCCTTCTGGATTCTCCTTTGCTTGGGGATATCGAGCATTTTGTCCTACAATTGACCTTCTGCCACCTTTCCCTCATTCTAGATTTTTTTGACATTCACTAAATTGACTCCCAGCTTCATTTTTTTATATAAAAATAAATATTTAACTATATTAACATACATGTAATTTAGTTTAAAAACTATAAAAAAGCAATCAATATGAAAATATGACTATATATATATTCCTTTTATTTTTAAATTTTTTAATAGGAACTTCTATTATTTAAAAAAAAAATCCCAAATTTTTAGATTTATTTTTTTTATAGAATATATTCATTCTAAATTATATATATTCGTTTTATTTTTAAATTTTTTAATAGGAACCTTCTATTATTTAAAAAAATTGCTTACATCTATTTTTAATAAAATATTTTAGTTCATTCTAGGCTTTTTGCTACACATCAAAAATAGTGAAATAGAAAGAATTGGAAATACTGATATTAAATTATTAATGCCCATTATCCATATGCCCGTTCCTTTTTAAAATATGTATGTTCCTTTTTAAAATATGTTATATATCTGTGATTCTACCTTTTATTTGGAATTTGGAACCATGCTTTCAAAATAAGCTGAAGTTTCAGACCTAATCAATTCCAACACAACCCAAAGAGAACAAAATATTACCAGATTTCAACTAGTTAGAGGTAAGATTTCAATTTTATCATTGAGTGTTTCCTACTTAAACAATCATTTATGGATTGGTTGTCTGTATGTTGGATTACCGTTTGTGGCTATATCTCTTTGGGTTGTGCTGGTATAACTGTGTTCTGATGTGTTTTCAGTCATGTCTATATTCTTTAGCTCATATGAGAAAGAGTAAACTGTACCTGGAATGTAAGCATGAAGCATATGCTGCTCTAATGTTGTTTAATCTGTACCAACTAGGCATACATTTTAGTATATTTGTAATCTTTTATTAAGCTTAATACAATATAAAAAACTCAACAGTAGATCAAATAAGTGACCCAATAACAAAGATCAAAATAAATTTGAAATGTCTTAGAAATAAATAGGTAGACCAAATAGAATGAAGGAAGACCAAGGCAAGTAGGAAGAAATTGGTATAAATAAAGGATGAAGAATATAAACCAAGTTCACCATTCTTTGGAATCATTCATTTAGTCTAATTTTTAAGAATCCTTGACAACATACAGAGCAAGGGATAATCAATATAAGGATATTGAAATCCCAAAGGGGAGGAGTGTTGAAGAAAAATGTTAGAAATATAGCCATTAAATAATGTGCTAATGCAATATAGCCCGATATAAAATTTGACTTGCATTAAAAAATTGACTGTCATGTGAAAGACAATAATGGAGACTAAACTGTTGGAAAAAAATTCCTTGACAGATAAGGTGGACTACCAAATTTAAGCCCTAAGAGAGAGTGAGGACTAGTTAATTATAATCTTGGGGTTATTAGTTTGATTAGTCATACTAACCATGGTTTACTTTTGCAAGGATTGAATGAAAGCCTAGAGGATGTGTAGAAAATCACATTTTATAAAATAAATTACATAGATTTACAAAAGAACTACTATGAAACCCATCACAAGAAACCACTTCAAAAGATAAAGCTTAAATAAAGTATGTCTTCCAAAGGTTTTTTTGTAGAAAATAAAGATATAACTTTTCATTTACCACACCATGTTAAAGGATTGGTAGGATTTGGAGTTCTAGATTACCTTGTGGGTCGGTAGTGGAAGCTTAAAGAGTTTGAGCAAGGCCCACCATACTTTTACTTTGAATATGTGTTTAGTATGCCAAAGGGTGTATGGGAAAACCATATCCTTATGTATGTATGATGTTGAACTAAAATTTGTGGATTCAAAGTACTTTTCAATTTCAAGTAGAAAACATGGCTACATGCATAACCTTCCTATGAATAATTATTTCTAGATTTTACCTTTACCACCCATGATAATTGAATAGACATTTCCTAACACACAAAATCATTGGCCATCATGGGATTACAAAACTAAACTACATAAACATAGTGGCAAAATGTATTCCATTGTGTTATAGACTTGGGGCTATGGTCAAGAATTCTAATGGAAAACCCTACATTAAAGATTAGGATATGGTACTTTTACAATGTAAAAGTGGATCTTGGTATGGGTTGATCCAGATCATCTACCTCCACTAGACCCTCATGAAATGGTACTTTTACAAAAAATAGAGAGAGACAAAGGAATAGAGAAAGAGAGATAGAGTAGGACACAGAGATAAAGATAAGACATATAAAGGGAAAGAGAGATAACGAAAAGAGAAAGTGATTTTCAATCAATCATTTCATGTCAACGATCCAAACATGACATGTGTCCATTGGGAACTACACTTAGGTAAACACATCATTTGCTAAGGACCTTCTAATTCACCTTTAAGACCTCTTTAGTGTACTCATTACACACTAAAGTGTATCTATCTCTAACAATGGAAACATCTAATATCCAAGATTCATTGATTCATGCATGGCATGACCAATACAATTGGAAACAATGTCACTTATTGAAGTGGCTAGAAAATAGACATTTGCAACATCTTGAAAGTCCAACAAATGGAAAGAATGCTTAATGTTGGCTATTGTTCGAGTCTCCCCTCGTTTCACCACCATCCTAGTAGTAGATGATCAATGTTTTCAAACATTATGTTGGAGTGAATTTCTACTATACCAACCATTTAGAAACATTGACAATGTTATTGGTTCATTAGAGAAAGATATTATAGCCCATTGGGAAAGAATTTCAAACATCTACCATCCATGGAATTTGTACCATACATCTCTAGATCCATTGACAGACACTAATGATGAAACTCCTAATTAGGGACATGCAATGCAAGAAGATAGTCTTGATCAAGGCCTAAATTTGACAGTTGTATAGCTATATTTAAGCATTTTTCTATAAATACAATCCAAAATTTAAAAAGAATGTATCATATGAAAGGAGAGATTTTGGATGAAATGTCAAAATTTATATAGGATATATATATATATATATATATATATATATATATATATATATATATATATAATATATATATATATATATATATATATATATATATATATAAAATTTAAAAAGAATGTATCATATGAAAGGAGAGATTTTGGATGAAATGTCAAAATTTATATAGGATATATATATATATATATATATATATATATATATATATATATGATATTTATATGATTTAGTTATACTGAGGTATGTCATAGTATTTGAAAGGCACTATTGAATAGATAACTGTCATAAAAAATTGCTTGACAAGCAAGGTCGACTGTCAAATTTAAGCCCTGGTCTTGATGAATGGAAAGTCTTGTCATGTATGTGTACCTAGGCCTACCATTTTAACTAGATGTGATTGACATGCTTGGGAAACAAGAAGAGGATCAATTAAGGGCACCCATCAGTTGCAAATAATTGACTGAAACCAAAAAATAACTTTACTTACATACCTTCTTTTACCAACTACTATTCAAAAACAACTTTACTTGCATGCATGTTTTTTTAATGCAAGAAAACAACACATATCACTACATTATTTCAATGTTCAAATGATGGATTGATAAAAAATATTCACTAACAACAAAATTGTATGCTCTCTTCTCAAGAAATTTTAATGTTCAATGTGCAATTGTAAAGGAACCATTAATTACTTTTATCTACATGCTATCTTGTTGTACCCATTGCATACTAAGGTGTGACTACTCTATGTGAGAGAGAGAGAGAGAGAGAGAGAGAGAGAGAGAGAGAGAGAGAGAGAGAGAGAGAGAGAGAGAGAGAGAGAGAGAGAGAGAGAGAGAGAGAGAGAGAGAGAGAGAGAGAGATTTTCTATTTTGGGATTGTTGACTTCTCATGAGGGGGGGTAAAAATTAGCTCATGGTTTTGTTAAAATGACAAGATGGTAAAATTTTATAAATATAACTCTTGGCATAGTGTTTTGATATCATTTGGATTGTATTGTAGTGGTTTTTAGGATTTTAGTTTAGGTCTAAGTATCAACATGCTATTAAAGTGTTATAACATGGGCTACAACATTAGTAGAGTTTCTCAATCTATTGTAATCTTATTTTAAAGGAATATATTAAGGTTTACTTTTGGTGGTGGGTTTCTTACTCAAAAGGGTTTTCCCAAACTTATATATATATATCATATTATATTCTCTATCTCCTTCACTTATTCTTCTATGTTTAATTAAGGTTACATGTGTTTTAGATCAATAAATTTTATTACTTTCCATTGCTCCTAATTGAGGAATAAGCATTGTAAAACCAACATTTGGTATCAAATATTTATTTGGATTGATCCCATGAAGGAAGGGATACATTTCTTATGTTTTTTTTTTTTTTTGTGGAATAATTCATGTTGGTTTGAAATAAAATTTGAAAATCAAAAGTCATGGCTAACACCTTGATAATTGAGATTAAGAAGTTCAATAGGTAAAACTTTGAGTTTTGGAAATTGAAGGTTGAAGAACTTTTACTGGAGAGAGATCAATGGATCATAATAATTGTTGCACTCAATTTTCTACTATAAATAATGGATCAAGATGAATGGGACAAATTGGATAGAAGAGATGGATCTACTATTAGGTTGTGTCTTTCTAATTCAGTCTTGATGAATGTCTTAGTCCAAAACATTGCTAAGAGTTTATGAGATAAAATTATTGCATTATATCAAAATAAGTGTCTTGTAAATAAGTTATTTTTGAAAAGAAATTTGTATTCTTTAAAGTTGCATGAAGGAGACTTTGTAACCAAACATTTAAATGCTTTTCATGTAGTAGTGAGTCAACTGGCTTCCATAGATTTAAAAATGGAAGAAGAGAAAAAATGTATCACTTTAAATTGTTCATTATAGGATACCATATTTCTATTTTGAAGTCTATTTATCTAAAGAGGATCAATATCCTTTCTTTTTTCTCTAGAATTGGGGGTGCAAAAGTTGTTTTGCATCATTTGGGTATACCATTCAATTATGCTATATTTGCAAACAAATTTAAAGATAAAAACACATTATGAGATGACTAGTAAATTGATTGAGGTGGAAGATTACAAAATTTGACAAAAGAAAGACTTGATTAAATGATTAATTCAATTGAAGGTTTTGATTTGATAGTAGGTGGAAGCCCCTATAATAATCTAACAAGAAACAATAGGAACACAAGGGATGGGCTAGAGGGGAAGCATTCCTCTATTTTCTATGAATTTCCATGGATTGTGAATTATGTAAGGCATGCAATGCATTCAAGTGTAACTTCAAAAAATAATGAAATCTTCATTTTGTATTAATCTAGACTTTAATAGATTATAAATTCCTTATTTTTCATCACCAAGTTCTTTCCCAGATTGAAGAGGCTACCAAAAACAAGTATTGAAAATTATGTAAATTATTATTATTTTAATTCTATGTAACAATTTGTTTGCACAATCAACATGGGGCTAATTGTAGGTAAGGATATTTCCAATTATAGACTTGTATAGTATTTTGGTAATAAATGCTTTATTGTGTGTTTTTCATAGTCATTTTCCCCTAAATTGAAGATCATAGAAAAACAAGTACTGAAAATTATGGACATTATTTTGATTATATGGAGAAAATTTTCTTGCACAATCAACATGGGAATAATTGTAGACTTGGATGTTATGAATTACAATCCTAGGGTTATTAGTTTGATTAGTCATGCTAACCATGGTTTCCTTTTGCAAGGATTGAATGAAAGCCTAGAGGATGTGTAAAAATTTGAATTTCATAAAAGAAAGCACTTAGATTTATAAAAAGATTACTATGAAACCCATCACAAGAAACCATTTTAGAAGATAAATCTCAAAGAAAGTATGTCTTGTAAATGTTTGTTTGTAGAAAATAAAGATATGAATTTTTGTTTACCACACCATGTTAAAGGATTGGTTGGATTTGGAGTTTTAGATCACCTTGTAGGTTAGCAGTGGAAGCTTAAAGAGTTTGAGCAAGGTCCACCATACTTTTACTTTGAATATGGGTTTAGTATGCCAAATGGTGTATGGGAAAACCATATCCTTATTTATGTATGATGTTGACCTAAAATTTGTGGATTAAAAATACTTTTTAGTTTCAAGTAGAAAACATGGATACATGCATAACCTTCCTATGAATAATTATTTTTAGATTTTACCTTTACCGCCCATGACAATTGAAGAAATATTTCCTAGATCACAAAATCATTGGCCATCATGGGCTTACAAAAATTAGGGAAACATGTCATTTTCTTAAGGACTTGATAATTCACCTTTAAGACCTCTTTAGTGTAGCCATTGTATACTAAAGTGTAGCTATATCTAACAATACCAACATCTCACCTACAAACTTAATTGATTCATACATGTGACCAATACAATTGGAAATAATAATGCTTATTGAAGTGGATCAAAAATGGACATTTACAACATCTCAGAAGTCCAACAAATGGAAAGACTGCTTAGCACTAACTATTATTTGAGTCTCCCCTCATTTCACGACCATCCTAGTAGCTAATGATCAATGTTTTCAAGCATTCTGTTGGAGTGAACTGTTGCTATACTAGTGATTCAAAAACACTCACAATAATATTAGTTAATTAGAGAAAGATATGTCAACCCATTGGGAAATAATTTCAAACAACTACCATCCATGGAATTTGCACTATACATCTCTAGATCCATTAATAGACATTGATGATGAAACTCCTTCTAACTGGGGACATGCAATTCAAGATGATAGTCCTAATGAATGGGGATTCTTGTCAAGTATTTACCTAGGCCTACCATTTCAAATGGATGGGCTCGACATGCTTGAGAAACAATAAGAGGACCAGTTAAGGGCACTATCACTTGCAAATAATTGACCAAAAAACTTTACTTTCATACCTACTTTTATCCACTACTAGATTCAAAAACATCTTTACTTGCATGCATGTCAACATATTTAATTTACTCCATTTCTTTTCTAATGCAAGACAACAACACATATCACTACATTCTTTCAATGTTCAAATAAACATACCATTCACCAATAACAAAACTGCATGCTCTCCTTTCAAGAAATTTTAATGTTCAATGTGCAATTATAAAGGAACCACTATTTACTTTTATCTACATGCTATCTCAACATACCCATTTGTAACAAATGGATTTGTTTTACTACATAATAAATGTATGCTTCAATCTATATAAATGCCCATTGCTAGATCTATTGTAGACAAACATAAGGCAGGATCATGCCCAAATCCAGATGATGAAAACTCAAAGAAAGCATTCTCTTATGCATTGGCTAGCAAGTTATGCTTATTTCAAATTTGTGGGTGGGAGTAGGCCTCATAAATGGTGCATTGGGGTAGGTTCAAATAATTGAATATCAAGATGGCCATAAACCCCTTGACCTTCCTGTTGATATAATTGTTAGTCTTATTAACACAAATAAAAGTTTACACAACAAACCTTTATCATCTTGAAAGATACGATAAATTTAGGATGAATTTATGATCCCAAGTCTCCGATAGTCAGGATATGACCTTTTGACAATCACTCACTGGTTTGATGTGCTAATGTTGTTAATCATTTTGGGGCCTTATGTCTTGATTTGAAGAAATTATATTTGTATTTGCAAATACTTGCTCTGTTCCACTTGTTCTGCATGAATTCTCACTCAGTTATGTTAAATCCTACTGTCTCTAGTTAGGATATGCAGATATTTATAAGAATATATCCTAACTTTGAACAATTCTTTCACAATTCATCAATATTTGAGATTATTCTTAAAGTTTATTCTAACTATCTCAAATTTGCTTATTGTTCACTTCTACACTTAAATCCTTTCAAATATTGTGCCTACAAGTATATATTTCAATGTTTTGCACCATTATTTGTTAATCTTTGCATGATATTTTCAAATTGACATGCTTTTAACTTAGATATGCTAAGGATGTTCAATATTCAACATATTTCTTTATCTCTACTCATTATTTGTCACTATTTGTAGTTATGATGTGGTTATTTATGAAAACAAAGTAAAATAAGATTGAATGCATCTAAATTCTAACTTTAACTAAGTTCAATCACTAATCCACATGTATCTTTGACACTTTTATGAAAAGGAGATGAAAACCAAACCATGCTTTGCCAGGATAGTCCACGACTACACATGATAGGTGTGAATCTTCAAAGGGAAAGAATGAAGACAATATGCACTTTGTGAATGCACCTCGGTTGAGTGTAGTAATTCACAATTACACATCTAGGAATCACTCACAGATTACGCAAGATATATGATAAGTTGTAATCAAAGTTCTCCATCTTCATTAAGTATACAAAAAGAATACACATATACAAGTGATCTGAGAAAGAATAATGAGGAAACACAACATCACAGAATGTACAATTATTGTCTACAAATTCACCAATTCAATCTCCCTACAAAATGACAATCAATATCCTTTTATAGAACAAGGATATAATTCAGTTACATTGATCTAATGGTTAGGATCCATTTCAAAATATCAATGGTCTATACTGCTTTGACTGAGTCAATAAAATAATACAAGTGGCACAAGTGACAAAGAATACCTTTTGGCATATTTGTGACACTCTCTATTCTGATATATCAAATCCTTCAGAGACATTCATTCCCATGTCTAACTTCTTATGATAATACATGCTATTGCAACCGTATCTATGTGATTCTTGCTGGTCACCTAAGCCCTTACTTTAGCATATTTTGATGCTTTTACTTGTTCATCCAAAAATACTATTTTGGTGGCTCTACTTTCTACTTCCTTGCTATATGCCTTCACTTTAACACTGAGCTCTTCCATCTCATCCATCATATAATTTAAAAAATGTTCCACAGGGTCCTCTGATATTGCCTTGAATCTTTACTTGAACATCAAGATGGACTCCTCTATATCTGGTAAGCTATCTTCTTTTATAGCATCCCCCATCAACTCTTCTAACACCTTCATTTCATCTGATAGTAGGTCATGCACCTTGGTGCTCATATCCCTAACTTGGATATGCATGTTCTTAACACATCCATTTTAAATTGAAGTTCTGGGATCTAGGAATCTATCAAAAGAAAAGTTTGATCTGTTACAATTTTATTAGTTAAAAGCTCCTGATCTTTCATCTTCTTAGCATTTTTAATTCTATCCATTGCATAATCACACTCCTTTAGCCTATGTGTGAATTCTTTTTTCAGTGAATCAACATATTTCTATAGGATGGACATTGTGTCCCAATTGGACCTGGATGTCCTTATTACACTCTCACCTGAGGTCATGAATCTCACGAACCATTTGTCCATGACTTGGGCTTGATGATTTTAAGCATCCAATCCTATTATTTCCTCATCACTAATCGATTTCAAGGCAATGGGCCTTTCTACAACTTGTATTGTAGAGGTTAGACCCATAGGTTTCACTGAACCCTTAATAAATTATTGCAACTAAGCATTTTTCTCTTTCAATTCTTTCTTCCTTGTCCTCAACTTCCTTATCCTAGCAGTTATAGCCTCACTGCTCTCCCTATGCTCTTGGATCTCTTGATTTGTTGTAGAATGCCCCAAGTCAATTTAGCTGACTCAAAATTATTTTGGACTTATCTCTCTTTTGGCCTTGTCCACCATGTGGACTTCTACCTATGCTATCCTTTTTCCTATCACATCATCCCTTCTTATTGTTGAAACTTCCCTAGCCTTGCGCTTGGGCTTAGTACTATCCAATGTGAACAAAGATTTAAAATAAAATGGCACTTGGTCTTCTTGTGGATGCCCTATCTCTAATGATATCCAAGATAATACAGTGGATCCTGACCTGACTGGGTCATGTTGCTCAATATGGGCATCTTGTGCTTCTATTTATTTATCCTTGTCCTTAAGCCCAGCAAGGATCTCTGTATCCTCTTCCTATCCACCGATATCCTGATCATGTTGTGGGGGTGGGACCTCTGAATTTTCTTTCTATCAGTCTTTATCCTGATCATCTCTATTGTCATCATGAAACTCTTCTTGTTCTTTGTGTGGCTAATCATCATGAGATGTATCCATTGCTTCATCCTGAACCATATCATCCTTAGGCTTATCCTCCACTTGCTCTCTTTGTGGGCCTACCTCTTGGATGTTCTAATATCCTTCTGGTTACTTTTTAACCTATTCATTTTGAGCATTGTCCTTCATAGGACCACCTTCCACTTGTTCTGGTTGTTGACCTTGTAGTTGGTTGTCTGAATGAAGTCCTGGTTCATGTTGGTCTTGAATACCTTCATCAATTCTTGTCTATGTGCCAATTCCTGTTCAGGCTTATCATTTGGATATCTTGTTGCACCTATTTAACTTAGATGTCTTCAGCTCTAACATTAACATCCATCTAGATGTTCTCTCTTTGTGCTTGGTTGTCCTTGACAACCTCTTCTTCATCTCCCTCTGGCTGATAGGTTAAGTCTATGACCCCAGGGCTAGTTATAGTTTCTATTAGGACATTCAAGGGTCATGTTGGCACTTCAACATCAGGGGACTCTACCCTTTCAACATCTTTGTCATGTGCCCTTCTATCATTACCTCCAGTTGTAGACTCAGTGTGCCTAAGTAAACTTTCAATAGGGTGATTAGTTACATCCCTAACAACATTATCATTGGTCAGATCAATGGTTTGATTAAGTGGTAAAAACTTACCTACTTCCTTCTCCAATACCTTGCTTAAGGTTTGCTGAGCCATCTCAGTTTTTACCTATATAATATTCTTTCAAGCACATTATGTTGGAGCTCTCTTACTACATGCACGGTTGGATATTGATACCCCAGTGTTTGAACAAGAGGTGGCATGGATATGGACCCTCTCATAATAGGGCATTGATATCTGCTTTGTTTGGAGATATTAACTCCCCCTAACACATCCTTTCCCTTCTCTATGATTGTCCCTCCCAGTTAAGGCTCTTCTTCCATTAGCTCCTCCTCTACTATAGGTTCTTCCTCTTCTACAATTGGGGCCTTAGGTATGGATATAGGGATAGCCTTCATAGGCGTATCCCTAGGAGGTGATGATCTATATACTAGTGAAACACCCTCTAAAGTGAGTTCCCTAGCAGCTCCTAATGAGTTGGGTTGGGCCAATATGCTCTCCATGACCTATCTTTTATGCACCAAGAAATTATCAAAATCCAATTCCTCTCTTTCTTTCATCATTCTCTTTTGATCAAAGGTAATGGCAACCCCTTTTATTTTCAACTCACTGATTTTCTTGTTTCACCAGTTCTTGGTCCTTGTCATCACCTTGGTAATAATGACATCAATGGATGTCTCATCTTCTTGAGTCTAGTCTGGAGGTACCAGTGCCTCATTATGAATCTTGTTATCTTCATATTCTAGATCCAAAATGGCATCATCATCAGCATTGATCTGAGGAGGGACCTCAGAATATCATATAGGATTCATCTGGTTCAAGGTTAATATTTGATATTCCCTCTTTCTTACATCATATCCATCATCACAGTCAGCCAAATAATCCTCCAGATGCATGACATGCTTGTACTTCTTGTTATAGAACCTTTCTATCCTATGGTAAGGATCATAATCCCTTACCAATGGGAATAGTTGCAAGTGTAGCATCTTCAGGTTTGCCTCACCTACTTTAGCATTGTCCATTGATCCACACATAAACCAATTGATGTCTAAGGGGAATTTTACATATGGCTTACCATCCTTCTTCTTGGATATTTCAAGTGTAGGGATCATTTGCCTAGCCATCTCCATCAAGACAACTTTGTATGATGGGTATCTGAGTAACATGAAGGGATTCCCACTGAACCCTTCCATCCTGATATATGAATATGTGTGGGAATGAATGAACCAAGCCCCATGAGGATGGATCTTTTCTGTAGCTCCCAGTGAAAACCTCTTGGCTCTATCTCCATCCAAGAGTCTAACTATGTGCATTATGAAACAATCATTTACATCCTTGTAATTTTGTACAGACTGTATTCTTTCCAACTGAGGATAATGTTGCCAAGATGTCTTTTTCATGTGGTAATATGTCCAGTCTCCCAAGTGTTTGTAGTCCATCAAAGGTGCCCTTGCATGCACATGCATAAACCAGATAAGAAGTCATTTTGAAGACCATATCCTTTATTCTCCTCCATTTCACCATTTGTGTATACATGGAGTCACTAATTATTTTGGCCCATTGCACCATTTGTTTATTCTCAATCACCATCTTGATCAGGCCAAACATCCATGATTCAAAGTTTCTAGCATTTTGTTTCCCACTCATCCTACTAAGCAAAAAGATCATATATTGCACCTTTGGACTAAAATCATACTTGTATAAATGTTGGGGCATCTTGGCCACTACTTTTGCCTTATTGACCATATCTCTCCATCCAAGTAAAATAACTTTCCTTCAATCTTTTTGATTACCATCATATTCTTTTGCAAGTGCCTCCAGGTTTGGCACATATATCCCCTTGGGTGTAGGTAAATTGAATGCCTCTGTTATACCATCCACTGATAGATCAACATACACACGTCCCTAGTGTTCAACTCTTTTTTTCACCACATTATAATTATTTGCACACTCAATCAGGAGTTCTAGGGCATCCACAGTATATGGGAAACCCAATGCATAATACATCCCAGTGGCCACAATGTTCTTCAAGATAGGATTGTCCTCCCTTCTATGAATTCTGGTTCTGAAGGCCTCAATATCTGTGTTGCCACAATGAGTATCCTCTACAAACCCATGTTTTCTAGATATACTATGTTCTTTGGGAAACATATCTTTCTTGAACTTAATATTGTGTTTGTCTATGTGGGGCTGCATTTTGTCCTGCAATTTGATAGATACTTGTCTTAACTAGGGCACATATTATATTAGGGTTAACACATTTTAGTCTGTGTCTGAAAGAAACAGGGGATTTGAATACATGCAATTTAATCATGAATAAACCCTAAATTTGTTTAGTTTCAACACTGTAACCGTTCGCCTATGTAAAACATGAAATATCCTTGTGAAAATAACTAGAGAAGGCTCATTCTATACATACCTGATTATGAGATCCTTAACCTGAGATGTGCAAATGTATACCATAAACATCCTATGCAGATGATCCTCCATGTAATTAAGTCCTCATTTCTAATTCACTTTAGCTGCCTTACAGTGCTCGATCTCTCTGTGCAAGTTATTTGGACTTTGAATGCAATAATGTGAAGAAAATTGAGATTAAACCCCTTTTAACTTAGTAATTATTTTATTCTAGGGGTCATTAATTACTCATAGGGATTCAAGTGGATTCTAATTTAGTGCAATTGCGAGAGATCATCACAAGTGTTTGTTGGCACAATTTTGAATTTAAAACAACTTTTTATAGCATTAAATGCAAAAAAAGGCACACCTAGATATGTAGCAGATCCTAGTTTTGAATGTCCATATGGATATATCCATGCAAATATATCCGTATGATGTCAGCATGAGGGTTGAGTCAACCCTCATTGACCAAAAATATACTATCGGGTTCAATTTCATTGAGAGTAGGTTGGGATATCCATGTGGACATGTGGCACGATATCATTGGTTATATAGGGGGCATGGATATTTGGAAGATTAGGATAATAGTAATGCAAAATATCCATATGCACAAATGTCCATGTGATGTCATCTAGATATGTCCCCAATGTTAAATCGAGTCAAAGTGATGTCATATGGATGTGGATATTAGAAATAAGACATGGATCTTCGAAAAGTAAATATCCATGCAGATGAATATCTATATGATGCAAGTAGTGAATAGATTCTTTTATGAGGTCAAGATGACATGATGTCATTCAAATGTGGATGTTGAGTAAAGGTCCAGATACTCGACAAGGTTAATATCCATATGAACAAATACTCACATGATGCAAGTAGTTCATATGAGTGCAAGTCAAATGATGTCATCGGGATGCTAAGAGGTTGGGACATTAAGAAATGTATGGATATTAAAAAGGTATAGACATTAAAATAATGTTTGAATGTTGAGATGGAATATCTGGACCTATGAACATCCATGCATCTGAGGGCTTCATTAGGTCATGGAATAAAATTTGATGTGTGCACATTCATCAATGTTAGTATATTGCTTTTTACTTAGCAATTTCTTTGATCGGAACATTTGGAAATGTCTAGTTATCAGGATAATGAGAACATCCCTGTGACCAGTTGACCAAACTTTGACCAAGCATAGCTTCTTGATTTTAGGGAATTTTTATGTGCTATAAAAGGTAGACCTGCTTATAATTTGATTCTCTTTCATTTGGCAGGCTTCATGAGGGGAAATTCAAACTTTGAAAATTTTAGATTCATAGATCAAGATTTGGATATGTCTAGGACAATATCCTAACATACATCTGATACTGTTTTACCATACCGCCCAAAGCAAAGGGCAACAAAAACAAGCCAAGAAAAGCAAGAAAAAGGTTGGGTCCCTATTTTGCTGGGGCAAAATGGGGCATGTTGTGTAACCGCACAATAACTTGCCACCAAAGAAAACAAACAAATTCCAACCAATTCAAGAGAGGAAGACAAATTAAGACATAGAGTTCCAACTCTTGTTAGACACAAGTATTCTGATCTGTTCTAAATGAGATCATATTCATTAACAAACAATTTGATGAGAAGGAATCAGGTGTGTGCATTTGATTCATTTCCTTCATCTTGAAGAAAGGTTGAAAATAACAATAGTTAGTGTTAAGCTACATGATTGTATTTAACCCTCTAAGCCAACCTTGGATAGAGACTTGCTGCTCGTCAGGCATCCATAGCCCCGGCAAAGTTATCTTTGCTATTCTCCCAAGTAGAGCCCCACTGCCAATCAGGTGTCCATAGCCCCATTAGAGTTACTTGGATGACCTAAAGAATTTCTTTCTTTGGATTATTTTATATATATATTTTTTGTGTTTTCAATATTCATATGATATGATCTTGTAAGCTCATTTGCAAGGTGTAAGCACTTCCCTATTTAGGTTGAGAATTGCAATGGTAGCAAGGGCAAACCTTTAGATTTTTCACTTAACACGGGCACTAGTACTTTCAACTAATCCAAGGTTACATTAGATGTATTCATGTGATGATTTCCTTGAACAACAAAGGTTATAATTGATGAACATGATTTCACAAACAGGATCAAAGGTACTCAGTCGCATAGGAATTACAACCTATGTAAGAATTTGTAATTCTTTCTTGAGTTTTAAAAATTTTACTAGTTTTCTTAAAGTAAAAAGGTGCTCCATATTGCCTAACCAAAACAAGGACTCAAACAACAAACAAAACAAAGTAAAAAAATAAA
The DNA here is from genome assembly GCA_027924645.1 of Cunninghamia lanceolata. Lineage (NCBI taxonomy): Eukaryota > Viridiplantae > Streptophyta > Pinopsida > Cupressales > Cupressaceae > Cunninghamia > Cunninghamia lanceolata. Next base: position 875,040 of record BSBN01000397.1, read on the forward strand.
AAATTGTACAAGCAAATATTCACATATAATACATGGTTCAGAATTTGGAAGGTACCTGTCTAGGGAGGTTCAGAAATGCTAGTTGACAAGAACATCTGCCAAAGATGTACTCATTAGAGTCTAGTGTAGATTACATGAAGAGGCACATTTAGAAAACACATGTGGCCTATGTCTGGATATAGTAGAAAAGGCAGAGAGAATATGCCTGAAAAGCAAGCGGTAATTGTCAAAAATGAATGAGATGTCTAATGCTAATGATAGTAATCATTTGTTACCTCACCTAGATGCAGGAAAATATGAACTAGAAATTTGTAGGATGCAAGTCCCAGTGCCTTCTATAGAAGAAGTCTTGATATGCAGAAATGAGCTTTGCAGTGATGAAGTGAGTATGCCCACACCAGGAACAGACTACTTTATTAAGTCTGATTATGAGTTATTAGATGAGGACAGGGGTAGCTATCTGACATAGTTTGAATAATTTTTATCCAAGAAAATCCAAGGGTGTATTATCCAAGGCATCCCACCCAATTAGGGATTAATTGAGGGATGGTGTAGATTACATGAATATCCCCATTCAATTTAAACAACTTGTTCTCTATGTCTGCACATATTGAACAAAGAAGAACATTTATGTTTAAGCAACAAATTGCACTTGACCAGGGATATCCTAGAAGAAACAAAGTTTAAGAAAAGAAAAACAGACCAGGAAGTGACCAAACAACATCATGAAATGAGTAAGGATGAGTCTGACACCGCATGTCATGTTTCAGACCAAATTTTGACAAAAAGGAAAGATCAGGATATTCATATCCCTGATGACTTTATCTCAAAAAAAGCACAATTTGGTGATACTTGAATATCCAAACCACTAGATATTCTATTATCTATGACACCTAATGGTCCCACATCACCCAGACCTTCCGCTCTTAGATGGATATTTGTAGGAAGTGCTACATGAGCTAAAAGAAAGAAAGAAGGTCCAAATAAATCTTCAATAAAAGATAAACCATGGACTTTAAGATTCGATGGGTCTAAGTCAAAACAAGGTGCTAGAGGAGTAGATTTGATAGATCCATAGGGAAAGTCATACCTTGCAACATACAAACTCCAATTCCACTGCACAAATAATGTGGTAGAGTATGAAGCCTTGATCCATGGCTTGCTCTTTGCCTTGAAGAAGAAAGTGAAGATGCTACATGTGTTTGGAGATTCAAAATTGGTTGTCAGACAAGTGAAAAATAAATATGCATGCAACTATCAGAAATTAAATCAACTATAGACACAGAGTATGGGACCTAATTGAAGGATTTGATGCTTAAACATTACACATGTCCTAAGGAATTAGAATCATCATGTAGATACACTAGCTATAGCTAGTAGCACTTTAGAGCCATTAATAGTGTCAAGGCTCAAGAAAGTTTTAGTTGAATTGGTGTCAGTGGCATCAGTGCCTGACAATGTATTGAATTTTCAAGTCTTTGAGGATGTTCAACATATCCTTGAATTCATTGCTAAAAGAGATACCTTTGAATCTCAAGTGATGGATGAGCAGAGTCTGGATGATCAGACATGGGATGATGAGGAAATCATTGAGCTTCCTAATAACAAAATTCCCAAGGGAATGATAGAGATAGAAATGATGTTTGATCTGGACATGATCACCCAACAAAAGGATTTGCCTAAAACTAATGGACGTGAGTATCAACCTATGAACATAAGTCAAGGTCTAGATGTTAGAAATATCTTGATAGGAAAAGTGCACACTTTTTTCTAAACGAGAAGGGATAATTTAGGCTCTAAAAGTTTATATACATGTAATAGCCTAGACATATGATGAGATGAAGACATATGATACATCCATCATTACTCATACAATTCCACTAAAGACTGATGTCAAGTCATTCAAACAAAAGAAGAGGCCAGTAAATGCCCTACTAGAGCCAATCATATTTGAAGAAGTTAAGAAGATCTTAGCAACTAGGATTATTTTCCCAGTAAGACATTCAACATGGATATCAAATCTAGTACCTGTGAGAAAAAAGAATGAGGTATCTGTTTATGTGTGGATTTTAGGAATCTGAATAAAGCATCAAAGAAGGATCTAATTATCCTCTCCCTTCATTGGAAGAAGTACTCTAGATGGTTAATGGAGCATAGATGATGTAATTTCTAGACAAGTTCTCCGGTTATAACCAAGTCATGGTGGACAAAATAGATAGACTAAAAATTGCATTCACTACCAAGTGGGGGATATTTGCCTACAAGCATATGCCTTTTGGTCTAATCAATGCTAGAGCAACATTCCAGCAAGTCATGGACATTGCATCTAGAGGTCTGGTTGGCCAATGCATAGTTATCTACATGGATGATTTGACAATTTTCTCAAAATAGAGAGGTAATCATATTGTGGATCTGAGGAAAGTGCTTTAGAGGTGTGAAAAGTACGGTATATCTCTAAATCCCAAGAAGTGTGCTTTTGGTTTTACCATTTGTAAGTTATTAGGACATCTAGTATCAAAAAAAGGGATCGCCATAGATCTAGACTGGGTAAGTTCAATTGTGAAACTCCAACTGCCAGTAAGAAAGAACTAAAATCCTACTTTGGAAAAATAAACTTTGTCAAAAAGTTCATCACTGGTTTTACTAAAATAGTGAGGCCCTTAAATGCCATGCTGAAGAAAGATGCAAAAATAAAGTGGACTTCTGAAGCCAAGGCAACCTTTGAAGACATTAAGAAGGCAATAGATGATGCTCCAGTGCTTAGTAGCCCTGATTATGCCAAAGATTTTTATATATACTCTTTTTCTTTAGTTCACACTTGTGCAGCTATGCTAACCCAAAAAAATGGGAACAAGGAAAAGAAGCTAATAGATTTCATGACTATCCAATTCAGAGATGCAAAATTGAGATATCTAGATGTAGAAAGAAAACCTCTCACCATGGTAAGAGCCACCAAGAAATTTAGACATTATATCTTTAGGAGAAAGGTAATTGCAATAGTACCGAATGCAGTAGTAAAGATGTTACTGATGTAGAGTGAACTAGGTGAACAAAGGGATCACTATCTTGTAAGAGTATGACATAGAGATCACCCCCATGAAGCTAGTTAGAGGACAAGCTTTAACTCAGATGATTGCAAAAACTAATCCATATTTGATCAGTCAACAATATGCATTAGATTCTAGTAATTCAAATGATTGGTATTCAAACATTAAGCATATCCTGATCTCAGGAAAGCTTCCAAGTAACATGAAGTCTTTAAAAAGAAGAGCATTGAGGGTGAAATCCTAGAACTACATGATGAAAGGAGGAATCCTTTTCAGAAGAAACCATGAGGGGATATATCTTAGATGCCTAGATAGGCAAGAGGCTGGTAAATTTTTACAAGAGTTGCATGACGGGTTTGGAACTACACATGGGTCCTACCTTGGAACTAAACACAAAATCCTTAGGGTAGGATATTACTAGCCTACAATTTTTAAAGACACTACTGAACATAGTAAGCATTGTCATACATGCCAAATAGCTACACATAAAGAAAGATATGTTGCACAACCATTGCAGCTAGTGATGGATATGCATCCCTTTGCACATTAGGGAATGGACTTCATAGGAGAAATCAACCCACCCTCCTCAGTTGGACACAGGTATGTCCTAATAGTGACTAACTATTGTCCTAGATGGACAAAAGAAATCAATAGTAAGACATGTACCACTAAAGATGTGATCAAGTTCTTGGAAAGTAACATCATCACAAGGTTTGGAGTTCCTTTCTCCCTGGTATGTGATAATGGGTAGGTATTTGCTTCATTGAAATTCTCTAATTGGGCCTTTGAGTATGGTATAACCTTAAAGTTTTCTTCTAACTACTATCCTCAAGGAAATGGATTAGTAAAATATACTAACAAGAATTTATTGAATATCATCAAGAAATTAGTAGACAAAAACCCTAGAGAATGGCATACCTTGCTGAAATATGCATTGTGGGTAGACAAGACGAGAGTGAAAGCAGCCTTAGGGAACTCCTCTTACTAGCTAGTATACGGAGTAGATCTAATCTTACCAATGAATTTAAAGATCCCCACACTCCAATTTGCACAAGAATACCTTGGTCTCTAGATAACAAATTCGAAGTCAAATTATTACAACTCATGCATCTAGAGGAAAAAAGAGATAGGGCCATAGACCATTTCTCAAAACATCAGGCTATTATCAAAAGATGGTTTGAAAAAAGAGCCAAAATTAAAACCTTCAGAATATGGAGCTTTGTTTTGTTTACTGGTTGAGTCCTTGTTTTAGTTAGGCAATATGGAACACCTTTTTACTTTAAGAAAACTAGTAAAATTGTTAAAATTCAAGAAAAAATTACAAATTCTTACATAGGTTGTAATTCATGTCTGACTGAGTACCTTTGATCCTATCTGTGAAATCATGTTCTTCAATTATAACCTTTGTTGTTCAAGGAAATCATCACATGAATACATCTAACAGCCTTGGATTAGTTGAAAGTACCAGTGCCTATGTTAAGTGAAAAATCTAAAGGTTTTTCCTTGCTACCATTGCAATTCTTAGCCTAAATAGAAAAGTGCTTACACCTTGCAAATGATCTTACAAGATCATATCATATGAATATTGAAAACACAAAAAAAAAGAAAACATTGAATATCCAAAGAAAAAAATTCTTTAGGTCATCCAAGTAACTCTATCGAGGCTATGGATGCTTGATTGGCAGTGGGGCTCTACTTGGGAGAATTGCAAAGATAACCTTGCCGGGGCTATGGATGTCCGACTAGCAGCAAGGCTCTATCCAAGGCTGGCTTAGAGGGTTATATCCAATCATGTAGCTTAACACTAACTACTATTATTTTCAACCCTTCTTCAAGATTAAGGAAATGAACCAAATGCACACACCTAATTCCTTCTCATCATATTGTTTGTTAATGAATATGATCTCATTTAGAATGGATCAAAATACTTGTGTCTAACAAGAGTTGGAACTCTATGTCTTAATTTGCCTTCCTCTCTTGAATTGGTTGGAATTTGGTTGTTTCTTTGCTGGCAAGTAGTGTGGTTACACAACACGCCCCATTTTTCCCCAGCAAAACAGGGACCCAAACTTTTTCTTGCTTTGCTTGGCTTTTTTTTATTTCCCTTTTCTTTGGGTGGTATCGTAAAATAGTATCAGACATATGTCAAGATATTTTCCTAGACATATTCGAATCTTGATTTATGGATCCAACATTTTCAAAGTTTGAATTTCCCCTCATAAAGCCTACCAAATGAAAGTGAATCAAATTCTAAGTAGGTTTGCCTTTTGTAGCACATGAAAATTACCTAAAATAAAGAAGAATGCCTGGTCAACTAGTCATAGGGATGTTCACATTATCCTAATATCTAGACATTTCCAAATGTCCCAATCAAAGAAATTTCTAAGTAAAAAGCAATATCCCGACATTCATGAATGTGCACATGTCAAATTTTATTCCATGATCTAATGAAGCCGTCACATGTATGGATGTTCACGAGTCTAGATATTCCATCTCAACATCCAGACATTATTTTAATGTCCATACCCTTTTAATATCTAGATGTTTCTTAATGTCCTGACCTCTTAGCATTCCATTGATGTCATTTGACTTGCACTCATATGAACAACTTGCGCCATGTGGATATTTGTTCATATGGATATTAACCTAGTTAAGTATCTGGACCTTAACTCAACATCCATGTTTGGATGACGTCATGTCATCCTGACCTCATAAAAGAATCTATGCACTGCTTGCGTCATATGGATAGTCATCCACATGGATATTTACTTTTCAAAGATCTATGTCTTATTTCTAATATCCACATCCATATGACATCACTTCGACTCGATTTAACACTGGGGACATATCCAGATGATGTCACATGGACATTTGTGATTATGTATATTTCACATTACTAATATCCTGATCTTCCAAATATTCATGTCCCCTATATAACCAATGATATCATGCCACGTGTCCACATGGATATCCCAACTTGCTCTCAATGAAATTAAACCCAATAGTATATTTTTGGTCAATGAGGGTTGAATCGACCCTCATGCTGATGTCATATGGATATGTCTGCATGGATATATCCATATGGACATTCAAAACTAGGATCTACTGCATATCAGAGTGCACCTATTTTTGCATTTAATGCTATAAAAATCTGTTGGCTTTTAAATTCAAAATCATGCCAACAAACACTTGTGATGATCTTCCACAATTACACTGTTGGAATCCACCTGAATCCTCGAGAGTAATTAATGAGCCCTAAAATCAATGAATTACTAAGTTTTAAAGGGTTTAATTTTGATTTTCTTCACATTATTGCATTCAAAGTCCAAATAACTTGCACAGAGAGATCAAGCACTGTAAGGTAGCTAAAGAAAATTAGCAATGAGGACTTAATTGCATGGAGGATCACCTACACAGGATGTTTCTCATATACATTTGCACATCTCAAGTTAAGGATCTCATAATTAGGTATGTACAGAATGAGCCCTCTTTGGTTATTTTCACAGGGATATTTCATGTTTTGCACAGGTGAAAGGTCACAGTGTTGAAATTAAACAAATTCAAGGTTTATTCATGATTAAATTACATGTATCCAGATCCCTTGTTTCATTCGGACACATAAACTAAAATGTGTTGACCCTTATATAATATGTACCCTAGTCAAGACAAGTATGTGTTAGATTTTAGGACAAAATGCATCCCCACATAGACAAACACGGTGCTGAGTTCAAGCAATATATGTTTCCCAAAGCACATAGTATATATAGTTGTAATGGGTGGAATTTGGATAGTGTTGATTAGATGGTTGGTTTATGTCTATCCTCCTTTCACCTATTACATTCAAGGACTTTGGGTCGAGTGGAAATGCACTATCAGACCCTTGGTCACTTAGGAATGTTGGGAAGATTGGATTTGTGTGGTTTGATGTCAATTATGTTTAATTATGCTCAATTATACATCAAAACCCTAATCATGAAAATACGGAAGCAAATGGACAAATTACTAAAAATGTTGCGACAGGAAGATGTAACATGACAGATAAATGTGCACCTGTTTCCAAAGTTTGGGAAGTGAAACAGTTGGGGACTAATGAGCAGGTGCTCTAGTCCAATGCCCTAATTTTTGTTGGGATCTGGAAACTTGATTTACAACCTGCTATTGCTGTCACAAAGATTTCTCTATTATGGAATCTGGAGGACTAATGAGCAGACGCCTGAGTCTAGGGCCCTATTTTTAGCTCTGATCTACAAATCTGATACTCTGCCACACTCTCCTGCAAATCCACTTTTCTTGCTTCTTCAACCTATAACTTGCAATCACGAAAAAATGGGGAGGGGTTGTGGTGTTTAGAGGCTTGCCTCAGTCAAGCCCTGGAGAGACATTCAAGTCTTCCAAACACCATTGTCAGATAGAGAGTGTGTACCCTTGGGATGTAGAGGCAAAAACCAACTAATAAATGGTTAAAAACAAAAATGATGTCACCTTGTAGTGAAGATCTCATGGAAGGGAGAAGCTCTTCATGCCATGAGGAGATGATTACTCAAATCTGCAAATACAAACACATAGACAACACAAATATACTCTTGCCACACAATGAAAGACTTGAACCACCTTTAGAATGCATAAAGATCACCATAGTCATCTAGTTTATGAATGAATGCCTAAACATGCTTATATATGCAACTACAAACACTCTGACCAAGAATTTTGTAATTCAAACTTACCTTGTCGGCATAGGACCTAAATAATGGTCACAAGTTGGCACTCAAAATTTGGGCCTAACCCAAAATAGGGTAGGACTAGGGCATGGGCACCCAAGTCCTCCCTCCCTATTTTGGGTAGGGTTAGGTTCAAGGGATCCCTCTAGGTCCCATTTTTCATTAAACTTAGGGTTCATTTCATTGGGATGTCAAAATATGATGCAAGATGTCTTAAATGCAGATTAAAGACCTAAGAGCTAAACCTTCATAGGGAAAAGGCCCCAAGGGGACATTTTTTGACGTTACATTTAGCCCCCACTTTAATGTATGTATAAATGTGAGGCCAATACATGCATTAAAGTATAGTCAACAAACACAACAAACATGCCAAGAACGGAGAAGACATGCTAATCACAGAGAAAATAGTAACAGGCACGCAAAACATGAAGAAGACATTACAGTCATGCAAAACACAGAGAAGACAGTAGATGCATAGAAGACAATTAATACATGGAAGACATGGATGATTTATTTTCTTTTATTTTTCTCATATATATGAAATGTAGATACAAGTATAAGAAAGTAAACACACCTCCCATAATGCAGGAAGTACTCATCGTGCTAGTCTTTAAATTGCATATATGGGGCAACACACACGCAAGACATGGAAAACCTCCCAAAATGTAGGAAGCACTCATCACATTGGTCTTTAGATTGCATATGGGGCAATAGACATGCCAAACAAAGAAAGCACGCCAAACACACACACTTTGAAGACACAGAGAAAACACAACAGACAAGCGATGGAGTGTTCCTATTTCTAGGCTCATCACCATCTTAGGCATATTACAAGCACACACCGATGATTGGGCTTCGCCACAACAATCATCAAAGACATGCTTAAGGGTTGAGTTAGTCATAGAACCGCTCCCCACCTCCTGATGAGGACTTTTTGAAAATGATAGGATGGACACTCTCCACAAGAGATACACCATCCCCACCTCTGTAGAGGGCTTAAATGATTGATTGGTTGATTGATTGCAAACAAACTCATAATGCAAGAAGCACTCATCACGCTAGTCTTTAAACTACACTTGAGGACAAGTACATTGCTAACATCTACAGCAGACAGCTTACCTTATATATGCCCCCACCTTAAGGTGGTTTATATCATGCATCGATATCAAGCACATTAAGGTAGGAAGAAAACACACAAGGGAACACAGACTTCTGCAAAGCCCATGCCCCCTGGAGGTGACATGTACTTTACGATTGCCAAATGTTCCCACAAACACATCCCTACAAGAAACATGTTAGTGTCTACATAATCATGATAAACAACAACATCGATGCATATGATTAACCACACAAAGAGCCAAGGTTATAATATGAATTAGGATATCGAGTATAACCGAGGCTATATAACAAAAATCTCTGAACTGAGTGTCACCAAGGAGAGATTAAAAGACAAACAAAGTGCATGTAGCAGTAGTATTGTTATGTTTTGTAAGTGAGATAAAAACATCATCAAAATCACTACATAGAAAGCACAGAGGTCTTCTACTAGCCAAGCATCGGATAATACCCCATCGTCATATTAGGAACTAAGTCTAATTTTTGATTTCTCACTAAAGGGACACTACGTCCGCATCAGTATAAATGTTTTTCGTCATCTTCTCGCTAGATAGAAACACTAGAGGAAGGGAAACAATAAATAAGAAAGGAGAAACAAGTGTCTTAGGACAGTCACGTAGGAGGGTGTCCCCAATTCGCCAACCACAACGCTATGTCTGTAAGACACAACACACAACAATAAAATAAGAGAGAAGCAATATAGAAGAATGATGATACAAATAGAAGAAGGTCACAACAGAGGTAGCCTCCTGGTATCTCGGACCTTACAAGAGAATCAGGGGTCATCCCAAGAGGCCTAAACAACACATAACACATCACGGGGGAAGCACATCATGAGAGAGATAGAGGGTTAGAGATACTTACCAAGTAGGATCTTTGTATCAGATTTTTGAACTTGCGAACCTCTTGGAGAGGTACTCGATCATGTTTAGTGCAAAGTTTGAGTAGTTCTTATGAAAGTCTTGTTTATTATCATATGATACTTGTTTATTAAATCTTTGTGTAAGTGAGACTTTTTGTTTCTTATTGTTATATTTAGGGCAGACAACTGAGAGGGGGGTGAATCAGTTGTCCAAAACTTTCCTCAAATTAAACACTTAAATCCACTTTGTTACTTAGCAGCATAACAATAAATCAATCATGAAACATAATGCATTGAATCAAGAGCAGAAATATATCAACACATGAGACACCAAGATTTTTAACGTGGAAAACCTAGTTAAGGGAAAAACCACGGGGTGACTAACCCAAGATTGTATTCTCTATTAAAAGAATAGAAAGAACAAAATGGCACATGCCAATTAGGGCTCACTGCCCAAGCACACTGCTCACAAGAGGCTCACTACCGACAAGAGACACACTGTCTACAAAGAAATAAGTATCACCTACTTGAATTGGAAAATAGCATCTTCACCATGCTTGAGTCAGTTCCATTTAAGCCCAATACTTTTGCTCTGCCTTTCGCTCTCCTTCTTGCTACACCATACTCATCTCCACAAGGACCACTTTGAAATGACTTTGCAATCCCTTATTTATACAAGACATCAACTTAGGAACAATCATCTAAGTCAGCAAACATCCACAAGAACATCCGCAAGATGTGTAATTCATCCGATCGACCAATCTCAGAAGGAACACCATCATCTAGAAGTTATTCTTCAATTTTGAGCTCCAACTTCAATGCGGACCACCAACATGAACTGTACATGATCCAAAGACCTCCACAAGCTTGCCTGAATCACCAAGAACATCCACACTTCATCTGCTTACTGAAATCCTTCTCTCCTTCATCCAGAACCTTAAGAACACAGTCTGTCATTATTGTCACAAAGGAATAGATGCTTGTGAACCTTCAAACCATGAACCAATCAAGTTTATACTTCACAAAGACTTCCTCAACACTCCCTCAAATCCGCAAAATAGGATAATGCATTTTTGGATCTCACCGGACCTATCTGTATCACTATGTCGCCACTGAACACTTGTCAGAACCAGTTTTACTTGAGCGACCACAACTTCTTCAGATCTTCATGCGGACCTCTAAAATCTTTACTAGATCATCTTAAAACACATATCTACAAACCCTTTAAACCGCATGCTCTGATCCTCATCCTATCTTGGACTTTTACCTTACTGTCATCACTTGTTCCTGATTGAGACTAATTTTTTCAATATCCTCAGAACTCATCTCATTCAATTCTTATCATTAATGCAACAGGAATATGTTGACATCAATGACAAACCGGTTAGGCCCATACTTGCAAAAATCTCCCCCTTTGTCATTGATGGCAACATATGATGTGAAAAACTATTTTGACCATCAAGACAAGAACTTCTCCTTATTGTCATAACTCCCCCTATCAACAACAACCACTCATATGTCTTCTTTCTCTTCCCTGCTCCCCCTTTGATTAGCAACCACTTGTTTTTCACATGTCTTTTCTCCCCCTTTGACATCAATGGCAAAGGGCACATACTTGCAATTTCTCCACTTTAGAATCATACCTGCTACTCCCCCTGAGTAGCAGCTCCCCATCATCAATCCGGACCACAAGACGTGACTGTGATATACACTAGATTGATGCACATCAGTGCATCTTAGTTCATCACCAGAGGGGCAATAACCCCTAACTTCTTCCTGAGATACTCAAAAGAGTCCTTAGGTAGAGGTTTAGTAAAGATGACTGCAATCTGATCCTTGGAAGGCACGAACTCCAATATGACTTCATTCTTGTTCACTTGCTCTCTCAAAAAGTGAAACTTGATGGAAATGTGTTTAGTCTTTGAATGCAACACTAGATTCTTAGATATATTTATTGCACTTGAATTATCACAAAAGATTGTGATAGGTTCCTCATACTCCACTTTAATATCTCTTAGCATCTGCTTCATCCACAAAACTTGAGTGCAACAACCTGCTACTGCAATATATTCTGCTTTAGTTGTAGACAGAGATATTTCCTCTTGTTTCTTGCTAAGCCAAGAAACCAATCTCTTCCCTAAAAAGAATGCTCCACCACTGGTACTCTTCCGGTCATCCACATCTCCTTCCCAATCCAGATCTGTTTATGCATGAAGAGAGAAATCATGATCCCTAGGATACCACAGACCATACTCAACTATCCCTTTTAAGTATCTAAAAATCCTTTTGATTGCCATGACATGAAATTCTCTAGGATCAGCCTAGAATCTAGCAATAAGACCAATAGCCTGCATAATATCTAGTCTGGTTTGGGTAATATACAACAGCCCTCCAATCATTGACCTATACTTTTTCTGATCAGCCTTAGATGAGTCATCATCTTTGCTTAATTTGCATTCGGTTGGGATGGGAGTATTCATTGGCTTTGAATCTTCCATCCCAAACTTTTTCAATAATTCTTTCACATATTTGGACTGAGAAATGAAGATTTCTTTCTTGGTTTGAGTGATTTGTAGACCCAAAATGAAATTCATTTCCCCAAGCATGGACATCTCAAATTCACTTTTCATTTGATTTGCAAAGGTTTTACACATACTATCTCTTCCTCCAAAAATGATATCATCAACAAACACTTCAATAATCAAGATGTTTTCACGATCAATTTTGAAATACAAATTATTGTTAACAGTACCTTTGTTGAAACCAATCTTCAAAAGATGCTTATCCAATCTTTCATACCAGGCTCTTGAGTCCATACATTGCTTTCTTCAACTTGCAGACCATATCATCATGATCAGACAATTGAAATCCATCCGGTTGCTCAATGTTTACTTCTTCTTTCAAGTCACCATTCAGGAAGGCAGACTTGACATCCATCTGATACACTTTGACATCTTTGAAGGTAGTGAATGCAAGAAATAATCTGATTGCTTCAATTCTTGCCACCGGAGCAAAAGTTTCTTCAAAATCAACTCCTTCTATTTGAGAGTAGCCCTTGCAGACCAATCTGGCTTTATTTCTGATTACTTCACCAGCTTCATTTAGTTTTTTCTGGAAGACCCATTTGGTTCCAATCACATTCTTGTTTCTAGGTCTGGAAACAAGATCCCAAGTGTGATTTTTCTCAATTTGCATCAGCTCTTCTTCCATTGCTTTTGTCCAGTTTTCATCATTGCAAGCTTCATTCACTGACTTAGGTTCAATCTTTGAAATCAAACAATACTCATCTAAATCTTGAGAAATTCTTCTTCTTGTTTGTACACCTTTGCTTTTGTCACCTATGATTTGATCCTCAGAGTGGTTTAGTCTTACATACCTTGGAACTTTAGGAGTTTCTTGCACTTCTAATTCTTGATCAGGCTCATTGAGACTCATCTCTTCTTCCTAACTTACCAGATCAGTTTGAATCTATTTTTCAGAAGAGGCTTGGGCACCTTGAATCAGAGCACCATTCTGATCATCTTCATCATACTCATAAAACCTTGAGGGTTTTTCAATTCCTTCATCAACCTTCACATTTGTACTTTCTATAATCTTTCTCAATATCTTGTTATAACACCAGTATGCTTTGCTTTGAGTAGAGTAACCCAAGAATATTCCTTTAGCACTTCTAGCATTAGACTTGTCTAGATCTTCATCTCTTTTAATGTAACATTTACTACCAAAGACTCTGAAATATCTTATAGTAGGAGTGATGCCAAACTAAAGTTCATAAGGAGTCTTACCGGTATTGCCTTTGATTTGAACTTGATTGAGAGTATAGATTGCAGTGCTGATAGCTTCTCTCCAATAGACTTAAGGAATATTTGCTTCCATCATCATTGTCCTAGATGCTTCCTGGATGGTCCAGTTCTTTCTCTCCACTACTCCATTTTGCTATGGAGTCCTAGGGGCAGACAACTGTCTCTTTATTCCATGTTTCTCATAGAACTCTATGAACTCACCAGATGTGAATTCTCCACCTCTATCAGACCTCGGACATTTCAATTTTAGTCTAGTTTCATTCTCTACCATAGCTTTGAATATTTTGAATTTCTCAAGAGCTTCTGATTTCTCTTTCAGAAAAGTTACCCAAATCATCTGGGAATAGTCATCAATCAGTAACATGAAGTATCTATCACCTTGCACACTCCTGATTCTTGCTGGACCACATAAATCAGTATGAACTAAGTTCTTTGCTTTTAAATGAGACTCTGCTTTGTTTACCCAACTGACATTCCTTGCACAAACTATTTGTAGGTTTTACCAATTTTGGAAGATCTCTTAAAGCCTGAGTATTGCTTATCTTGATGATATTATCAAAATTTATATGACACATTCTTCTATGACATAACCAACTCTGATCAATTTGCACAAATAGACAACTTTTACCAGTACCAATTAAGTGGAAGATATTACCTTTAGTTTGAGTACCGGATGCAATCTCTGTTCTGAAACTTTCAAAGATCTTGCATTTACCATTCTTGAATCAGAGATCATAGCCTTTGTCCACCAACTATCCAACACTAAGAAGATTATGCTTCAATCCTTCAACACATAGTACATTACCAGTTTTGTTCCTTCCATCAAAAGAAATAGTTCCTCTTCCTCTGATTCTACCAGCAAAATTATCACCAAACTTTACCACTCCTCCTTCATACCTTTCCAAATCTATGAACTTGTTTTTGCCACCTGTCATATGGCAAGAGCATTCGCTGTCAATGACCCAATCATCCTTTTCTTCAATTTGGGTAGCCAAAGCTCTTTCTACAACTTTATGGTTGATAGATTCAGAGGGCATTGGATCTTCTTCCTTGATGGCAATGAACACCTAGTCACTTCCAGATTTGTCTCCTGTCTCTGATTCATCATCTGTTACTCCTTCATTATCATCTTCCTCATGAACATAGTAACAATTCTTTTGGAACCTTGATCTATTAGTATTTGGCCTTGAAACTCTTTCCGAACACCTTGATGCAAAATGACCAATCTTATTGCAGTTGAAACATTTAAAAGGCAATTTCCCTTCATACTTACCAAATCCTCTTGGTAGCCTTTTTACAATAAGAGCTTCAAGGTGAGCAGTTTCAGCTTCTTCTTCTTCCAGGTCTTTTCTTGCTTTTTCATACCATGATAATTTCCTTGAAGAGTTCTCTCCCAGATCAAACCTTTGTTTACCTTTTACAAAGGTACTAGCTTTGAATGTAGATTTAGTCTTGGGGGGCTCATCTCCAAACTTGGTCATTTCAAGAGCAGCCAATTGATCTCTTGTGACAGTTGTATGGGCTCTGAATTCTTCAATGGCAGTAACCTTGATTTTATAAGAAGCAGGAAGGGATCTGAGAATTTTGCCAACAATCTCATCTTCATCCAAGACTCCACCAACATTCCTAATTCCGCAAACAATCTTATTTACTCTTGGCATAAAAGTAGTAATATTTTCATCTCTCATTTTCAGATTTTCAAATTTCCCTTTTAGACTCTGTAGCCTTGCACTTTTAACATACTTGTCTCCATGCAGAAGTTCTAGTTTTTCCTAAATTTCAAAAGCAGTTAGTAGGTCAATAATATTTGAGAGCTCTGAATTAGACAATGCGCTTAGAAGAGCTTCTATAGTCTGTAGATTGTTTTCAGCATCTGTGGTTTCATTTGGGGCTTTCGGACCACCTTGTGGAGGTGTATACTTTGTTGTAACCATGGTCTAGTATGCCATTCCCATACACTACAAGTGACATTTCATGCAACCTTTCCAAAGATTAAAATTGGTTCCATCAAACTTCAGACTATCTTTCTTGTATGACGACATCCTGGATCTCCTCAAGCGGTTAAGCCCTTTTAGAGGAACTTGGCTCTGATACCAATTGTTAGATTTAGGGTAGACAACTAAGAGGGGGGGTGAATCAGTTGTCTAAAACTTTCCTCAAATTAAACACTTAAATTCACTTTGTTACTTAGCAGCATAACAATAAATCAATCATGAAACATAATGCATTGAATCAAGAGCAGAAACATATCAACACATGAGACACCAAGATTTTTAATGTGGAAAACCCAGTTAAGGGAAAAACGATGGGGTGACTAACCCAAGATTGTATTCTCTATTAAAAGTATAGGAAGAACAAATTGCACATGCCAATTAGGGCTCATTGCCCGAGCACACTGCTCACAAGAGGCTCACTGCCTATAAGAGACACATTGTCTACAAAGAAATAAGTATCACCTACTTGAACTGGAAAATAGCATCTTCACCATGTTGAGTCAGTTCCATTTAAGCCCAATACTTCTGCTCTACCTTTCGCTCTCCTTCTTGCTACACCATACTCATCTCCACAAGGACCTCTTTGAAATGACTTTGCAATCCCTTATTTATACAAGACATCAACTTAGGAATAATCATCTAAGTTGGCAAACATCCACAAGAACATCTGCAAGATGTGTAATTCATCTGGTCAACCAATCTCAGAAGGAACACCATCATCCAGAAGTTATTCTTCAATTTCGAGCTCCAACTTCAATGCGGACCACCAACATGAACTGTACATGATCCAAAGACCTCCACAAGCTTGCTTGAATCACTAAGAACATCCACACTTCATCTGCTTACTAAAATCCTTCTCTCCTTCATCCGAAACCTTAAGAACACAGTCTGTCATTACTGTCACAAAGGAATAGATGCTTGTAGACCTTCAAACCATGAACCAATCAAGTTGATACTTCACAAAGACTTTCTCAACACTCCCTCAAATCTACAGAACATGGTAATACATTCCCGGATCTCACTGGACCTATCTGTATCACTCTGTCACCACTGAACACCTGCCAGAACTTGTTTTACTTGAGCAACCACAACTTCTTCAGATCTTCATGCGGACCTCTAAAATATTTACTGGATCATCTTAAAACACATATCTACAAACTCTTTAAACTGCATCCTCTGATCCTCATCCTATCTTGGACTTTTACCTTACTGTCATCACTATTCTTCACTTGTTCCTAATTGAGACTAATTTTCTCAATATCCTCAGCACTCAGCTCATCCAATCCTTATCATTAATGCAATAGGAGAATGATGACATAATGACAACACTGGTTAGGCCTATACTTGCAACACTTATGAGGAGGAGAACCACTATTATCTCCAATTGCTGACAGTTGTCTTACTCTTTTCCAATTTTTAGTGAGTTTTCGTTGTGAAGCCATCTAACACAGTAACAAGAATCATCCTATACCATCTCACTCATCTGTATTAGTTGTTCTACTTATTTTTTGATGCATTTTTGTTATCTCCCAATCCTTGTAAGGATAATGGAGGAGGAACCTCAGCATAAATCCCATTTCTTTGTAGACGAGGTGGGTTATCCAACTTTTCCTTATCCACTTCAATCATACCCACGATGTTATCATATTCCAAGTAATCATCATCAGCTACTTCTACTAAACCTTGTTCCAACATATTGTTATCAGTATGTTTAGGGAAGGGATTGGTGAAGATTTGTAAATTCTAATTCGGCAGAGCAACCGACTTATTTCCATTATCATTTAGACCTGATACCTGTATGACATTTGAATCAATGAGGTCTTTGATTTCATGTTTAAGATGCATACATCATTCAGTATTATGTCCTTGTGTCTGATGAAAATGACAAAAGGAATTAGCATCAAAGTAAGGTCCTTGTGCTGTACTAGGATCGATAGGATTAATCGGGGGAAGCTTCAAAAGGTTACTACTCATAGCTTGATTCATGATAGAATGATAAGACTCAGATATTAGAGAAAACTTTCTTAGTTGATATGATGCCTTCTTTGGATTAGTGATAGCAGACACATTAGAAAAGTTGTTTGTATTTGGTCCATTGATCCTCATAAAACTCCTATTATTATTATTCATCTTAAAGTTGGTTTGTGATGATCCTCCATTGATTGAACAACTTGAGTTGATGAGTTTTGGTTTTCATACTGACTAGATGAAAGTTGATAATCATGAAGGGCGGTGCATAAATGTTGAAAGGAGTTATACTTCATCAAGAGGATCTTACCACAAATGTTAGGTTGTAGATTTGTAATAAACACCTTCTTGTTGGGAATTAAGAGGTCTCAACCTTGGTAATTCCTTGCATTGTTTATGTTTGTATATATTAATTAATTGCCTATGTTGTAAATAAATTGTAAATTCCATATTGTCATATTGTGGGATGTGGCATGGTGCTGTGTCATCCTACATGGAAGATGACAACTTGTAATTTTGTCCTCACATGAGGAGATAGGCATCCCACTTTGTGGTAGGAACATTTTTCCATGTGTTGGCATCTTTCATGTTGTGTAAGGGAATATTGACCGAAACGGTTATGATGGATTCCTATGATAGAATCTATGACATGTAAGAGTCGGAAAGAGAAGCATGTAAGACAGGTGAAGACATGTGTCATGAAGCATCTTTGAAAAAGGATTATTTGGATACCCCAAGGTGGACTATGACATGTTGTAAGAGAATATGCTATTTATAGCCTGTGTATGATAGATTCTCTTACAACTATAAGTTGTAACCGCTATGACAGATTCTATGATGGTCGTAAGAGTCGTAAGAGCATTTGTCATAGCCCATTTTGGAAATAGGCAACCTCTTTGGGATGGGAGTTGGGACAAGTGTCAGGTACATTCTATAATGTTGACCAAGTGTCCTTAGGTGTGGGTTTTGGGCCATGAGGCCAGGTTGGACGCCCATCCCAAGATAGGTTCAATAGTGCCTTGTATTTTCTATATAAACAGGTGCTTGGAGGTGGAGAAGTATTATAGGTTTATAGGTACTGTTATGCTACCAGATTGACTCTAGACACAAGTGTTGAAGACCATTGAAGCTTGCATTGCAAGTGTATTGTAAACAACTTTCAGATTTGTTAATACATTATGTAGGTTTTTGAGTGGGGTTTTTCACTCGATAAGGGTTTTCCCCACCGTAAATCTTTGTCTCTCTTCTTTTGTCTTCTTTCTGGTTCATGTGTATTACTACAATATCTCTGTTAGATGTTCTATGTTGCTGTAGTTGTAAGGATTAATTTGAATTTGCATATCCCTCTCCTCATTAGATTAGTGTAGGAAGCGATTTCCGTACACCTAGCTTCCTTTCAGTTGGTATTAGAGCCTGGCTAGTTTTGGTCTTAGCTGTTGAGTAGGGGTTTTTTGAGCTGATCTTAAGTTAAGTGGGAGTCTATGTAGAGTATTTTGAATTCTATTGCAGCAAGGAGATGGCATGCACATCCGGAAGATTTGAAGTGGAGAAATTCAATGGCACTAATTTCAAGCTGTGGAAGCTCAAGATGGAAGACATGCTTATTGACCGAGACCTTTGGCAAAGTGTTAATGGAACTAAACCAACTACAATGTCACAAGATGATTGGGATCTCAAGGATCAGAAGGCTAAGGGTCTCATAAGACTTAGTCTTCTTGATTCTGTCTTGTTAAATGTCCATGAGGAGAAAACTGCAACCTTCCTTTGGAAGAAGTTGGGAGATGTGTATCAAGCCAAATCCCTATTTAATAAACTTTTTCTGAGAAAGAAGTTGTATTCTCTTCGAATGGAGGATGGAGGATCTGTTACTAAACATATGAATGCCTTTAACATGCTAGTTGTACAGTTGACATCTATTGGTGTGAAGATGGAGGAGGAGGATTAGTGTATGACCCTGCTTTCTTCTTTGTCAGACTCGTGGGATCACCTTGTCATGGCTATTGGAAGAACCACATCCACATTCAAAATGGATGTAGTGGGTTCTTAGCTATTATCTGAAGACATGCGGAGAAAGTCTTTTGATGCAGCCAAAGAGGCTCTTGCAGTTTGTGGAAGACCCAAGGAGAAAGGGAGAAAGAAGGACAAGAAAGCTGAGAAGGGTAGATCCAAATCCCGTGGGAGATGCAAATCTCCTAGAAAGTCCAAGGCTATCTATTGGAACTGTGGTAAATCTAGGCATTTTTGAAAGGAATGCAAAGAAGAAAAGAAAAAGAAGAAGAAGACCCCAGATTTAGATTCCAACAAATCACAAGATGATGGTGATGCTTTCATCACAACCCTGGCAACCCATGCATCTGATGATGTGTGGCTGATTGACTCTGGTGCATCATTCCACATGACCTCGTATTGAGACTGGTTCACTAAGTATGAGGAGTTTGATGGTGGAAAGGTGTACCTGGGTGACAACTCTCATTTGAAGATTGTTGGTCATGTAAGAGTCTCTATCTGATTCCCTGATGGTTGAGTGAAGGGGATCTCTGGGGTTATGCATATCCCAGGCTTAGCATGGAACCTGCTTTCTGTAAGTATGTTGAATTATGTAGGTGTGCAGGTTGTCTTTTCGAAAGAAGGATGCAAGATGACTAGAGGAGCTATGGTGCTTGCTAAGGGTACTAGGAGAGGTACTCTGTTTCATCTAGAGGCATGTATTACACAATGCAATAGTTCTTCTGATTCAAGGAAGAGGGCAGCAGTCACTTCATCCCCACCATCTGAATGAGCAGTTAAGAGATCTGTTGTTTCTAGTTCTGATGTTTGTAATCATGCCTTGGAAGTTAAACTTCCTGCTAAAAAGACAATGTTATGGCATAAGAGATTTGGCCACATTGGTGAGAAGGGTCTGCGTAACTTGAAAAATAAAAACCTCGTTGAGGGGTTAGATGATTGTAATCTTGAGTTTGACTTTTGCGAACATTGCATATATGGGAAACAAAACCATGTTCTTTTTTTTTGAGTTCTCACAAGTCTTCTAGTGTGTTGGACCTTGTTCATTCTGATGTATTTGGTCATGTTAATGTTCCTTCATTATCAAAATCTATATATTTTGTATCTTTCATGTATGACTATAGTAGAAGGACATGGATTTATTTTCTCAGAAGCAAATTTGAAGTCTATAGTAAGTTTAAGGAGTTTAAGGTCTTTGCTGAAAATTAGACTGGTAAAAAAATTAAGTGTTTGAGAATTGACAACGGTTGTGAGTTCTATTCTATAGAATTCAATAAATATTGCAAGGAACTTGGGATTGAAAGACATAATACAACTCCATACACCTCGCAGCAAAATGGAGTTGCAGAAAGGATGAACAAGACACTGATGGAGAAGGCTAAGAGTATGCTTAGTGGAGCTGGCCTAGAACAAAAGTTTTGGGCTGAAGCTGTTCCCACTACTTGCTATCTTGTTAATAGATCTCCTACATCATCTCTTGTTGGAAAGATAACCATGGAGGTGTGGTCTGGTAGAAAGCCTTCTATGAGGCATCTTCGTGTTTTTGGTTGTGAGGCATATGCACATATGCCTAAGGAGAAGCAGTCAAAATTAGAGAACAAGGTTGTTAAGTGTATCTTCATTGGCTATGGTGTCGGTGTGAAAGGATACAAGCTTTGGGACCTTGTGGCTGAAAAAGTGTTGTATAGCAGAAGTGTCATCTTCAGAGAGCTTACACCTTCTTCCACTGTTTTACAACCAGAAAAAAAAGAAAAGAAAGAGGATGTTGTTAAGTTTCTTGCTACTCCTAAGAAGACTGAACATAAAGACAATGTTGGACCTGATGATGAGGAAAGCTCTAGCAGCTCTGAAAGCTCAGATGAAGAAGCTGAACCTTAACCTCAGCTCTTGACGAGGTCTACACAGATAAGAAAGCAACTTGCAAGGTTTGGTTTTACATTGCTTGATTCTAGTTGTGCTTTTTCTTTGCTTACTAATAGTGATGAACCTAGAACTATATTAGAGGCTATGGACATGAAAGATGCAGGTTCTTGGAAGGAGGCCATGGAGGATGAAATGGCTTCTTTGGAAAAGAAACAAACTTGGGACTTCATGCCTTTACCTCCTGGACAGAAACCTGTTGGATGCAAATGAGTGTTCAAGAAGAAATTTGGTGCAGATGGCAGTGTTGAGAAGTATAAGGCCAGATTGGTTGTGAAGGGGTATTCACAAGTGGAGGGTATAGATTATGGTGAGATATTCTCTCCTGTTGCAAAGCTGACATCCATTCGATTCCTGTTGTCTCTTGCAGTAGCTTATGACTTAGAGTTAGAATAGATGGATGTAAAGACAGATTTCCTTCATGGTGATTTGGAAGAAGAAATCTACATGTCACAGCGAGAGCATTACATGGTGAAAGGTAAAGAAAATTTGGTTTGCAAACTTAAGAAGTCTTTGTATGGTTTGAAGCAATCCCCTAGGAGATGGTACTTGAAGTTTGATGCCTTTGTGTTTCAATTAGATTTGTGAGATCAAAATTGGATCACTGTGTGTATTATAAGTTTGATGGTGATCATATTCTCATTGTTGCACTGCATGTTGATGAGATGTTGCTCATTGGGAAGGGTAAGAATATGATTTCTGATTTTAAATCTTAGTTGTTAGCACAGTTTGAAATGAAAGATTTAGGAGCAACCAGGTACATTCTAGGAATGGAAATTAAAAGAGACAGAACCAAAAGAAAACTTTGGTTAAACCAGAGTAAGTATGTGAAGACCGTGTTGGATAGGTTCAACATGGTAGATTGTAGACCATTGTGTGTTCCCATTTTTTTGGGGACAAAGTTGTCTATTGAGGATTGTCCAAAATCTCCTAGTGAGGTGGAGGACATGAGAAGAGTACCTTATGCTAGTGCTATTGGTAGTTTGATGTATGCTATGGTCTGCACAAGACCAGACATTGCCCAAGCAGTGGGAGTCCTTAGTCCATTTATGGCTAATCTTGGACAGATTCATTGGGATGTGGTCAAGTGAGTGTTCAGATATTTGAGGGATACTTCTGAGTATTCCATATGCTATCATGGTAATGTTATAGGACCTCCACATTCTATTGATATTCATGGATTTGTGGATTCAGATTGGGTAGGTGACATTGACAGCAGGAGATCCACCAGTGCTTATGTATTTACACTATTTGGTGGTGCTATTAGTTGGATGAGTAAGCGACAACCTATTGTTGCTTTGTCCACGCCAGAAGCTGAGTATATGGCAGCAGCTCATGCTTGTAAGGAAGCCATTTGGCTTAAGAGATTGTGTTCAGATATTGGTGTTGATGCAGGTCAGATCACAATCAGTTGTGACAGTCAACGTGCAATTTGCCTTGCAAAGAATCCAACTTTCCATGCTAGAACAAAGCACATTGATGTCCAGTTTCACTTTGTGTGAGACATGGTTGAGGATGGAAAGGTAAATTTGGAGAAGCTAGATACTTTGAAGAATGTTGTAGATGCATTGACAAAACCAATGGGCATAGAGAAGTTCAGATGGTGTTCAGAGTCTATGGGCCTTGGCCTATAACAGTTAAATCCTATTATTCTATTGGCTCTTACAAGGTGTTCGACAAGTGGGAGAATGTTAGGAATTAAGGTGTCTCAACCTTGCTAATTCCTTGCATTATTTATGTTTGTATATATTAATTAATTACCTATGTTGTAAATAAATTGTAAATTCCATATTGTCATATTGTGGGATGTGGCGCGGTGATGTGTCATCCTACATGGAAGATGACAACTTGTAATTTTGTCCTCACATAAGGAGATAGGTATCCCACTTTTTGGTAGGAGTGTTTTTCCATGTGTTAGCATCTTTCATGTTGTGTAAGGGAATATTGACCAAAACGTTTATGACGGATTCCTATGACAGAATCTATGACATGTAAGAGTAGAAAAGAGAAGCATGTAAGATAGGTGAAGACATGTGTCATGAAGCATCTTTGAAAAAGGCTTATTTGGGTTCCCCAAGGTGGAATATGACATGTTGTAAGAGAATATGCTATTTATAGCCTGTGTATGATAGATTCTCTTACAGCTGTAAGTTGTAACCACTATGACAGATTCTATGACAGTCATAAGTGTCGTAAGAAAATCTGTCATAGCCAATTTTGGAAATAGGTGACCTCTTTGGGATGGGAGTTGTGGACAAGTGTTAGACACATTCTACAATGTTGACCAAATGTTTTTATACATGGGTTTTGGGCCATGAGACCAAGTTGGACGTCCATCCCAAGATAGGTCTAATATTGCCTTGTATTTTCTACATAAACAGGTGCTTGGAGGTGGAGAAGTATCATAGGTTTACAGGTACTGTTATGCTATCGGATTGACTCCAGACACAAGTGTTAAAGACCATTGAAGCTTGCATTGCAAGTGTATTGTAAACAACTTTAAGATTTGTTAATACATTGTGCAGGTTTCTGAGTGGGGTTTTTCACCCGATAAGGGTTTTCCCCACCGTAAATCTTTGTCTCTCTTCTTCTGTCTTCTTTCTGGTCCATGTGTATTGCTGTAATATCTCTGTTAGATGTTCTATGTTGCTGTAGTTGTAAGGATTAATTTGAATTTGCATATCCCTCTCCTCATTAGATTAGTGTAGGAAGCGATTTCCACACACCTAGCTTCCTTTCACTTCTGAGCATCCTCATCTTTCATCTAATATTGAATTTACACATATAAAGCTTGATATCGACTAATAAACTCAGTTAACTTCTCTTTCGGACCTTGCTTGCAATGAACTAAATCAATCAAGGAGACTTGAGGTCTAATGTTTGCTTGAAAATGTTGTAAAAATTGATCAACCAACTGTGAAAAGGAGTGTATTGAATTCAGAGGTAGAGAGCAAAACCATTCTAAAGTAGTATCTTTGAGAGATCACAAGAAAAGTTTTGCTAATAAGTCCTCTTCAAAATAGAAATCACTACACATAGTTGTGAATGCTGCCACATGAGTATTTGGATCACCTTTTCCACCATATTTTTCAAAGCGATGAGTCTCAAACCTCTCGAGCATAGGAGTTCTCAAAATTGCATAGAAAAGGGGATTACAAGCATGATATGTTGGTCTATTAGGTTATGAAGAATTTGTCAAATTTGTTACCTTTTGTTGTAAAGTAGTCATGCCCTACAAAAGTTGGTTTAGGATGGCATCATTGGGAGATGCAGTTTGTTGCGAGGAATTGGAACCAAAGTGAGGAGGTGATTGAGTTTGAGATGTGACAGGAAGAGGCTATGAATAGGTCAATGGTGGTTGTAAATAATGGTAGGTGGAAGGTGGTTGAGAATAGCTATATGTAATGGGAGGTTAAGAATAGTGGGATGAAGAGGTGGTTGAGAGTAATCATTCATAGAAGAGGTCCCCTTAGAAACCAAATTCTGATAATTAAATCCCATAGCTTTGTAATTAGTGCCATTAGATACTCCAATACCATGTTGATAACTGAGAGGGGGGGTGAATCAGTTATCTTAATTATTTTAACTTTCAGTCCTTCTTTAACAATTAGTGCAAAATCAAATCATATAAGCAAACATAACCATGAAAGTAGAAATAACATCAATACACATGACACAATGATTTTGACGTGGAAAACTTGGTTAAGGGAAAAACCACGGGGTGATTAACCCAAGATTGTATTCTCTATTAAAAGAATAAGATAGTACATAATGGCACTTGCCAATTAGGGCTCACTACCTGAGCACACTGCTCACAAGAGGCTCACTGCCTACAAGAGACTCACTATCTACAAGGTATAAAGAAAGTAACCAGGTGATTGAACTGATGAGAAGCATCCACACATGCTGAGGTTCAGTTCTAGTTAGGCTCTATACACTGATCTGCTGCACTTCATTCTTCCTCTTCTTTTGGTACAACTGTTCTGTCACATTCTGGACCTGCAAACTTTCTTCCGCACTAGTCTCTACTTTTCTTCACACACAACTTACCATACACACACTCATACCTAGATCCATTTGGTATATATATCTACACCAAGGATTTCATCCACTTTCTAGTCGACATCTGGAATACTCAGTATTTTCCCAAACTTTGATTTGTCGGCTGAATCCTTGCATACCAAGTGATGTGTACCAAGGAGATGCTTATAGAAGTCATCAATCATGTCGGCCAATCATGAATGATACCTCAAGAAACTTAATCACCATCAATATCTCATCCGTATTAAGGCCTGATGCTCTGTCGATCAGGTCTTCCTCAATCTACTTTGCCAATCAGGAACCTAACACTTAGGTGCTCATATCTCTTCATTGTTTCATCACCAGAGGCTCAATCTCTGGAATGTATAAGTCATGGTACTCCTCTTGACTTCCCCAAGTCCGCACTTTACTGAGATACTTCCTCTGAGAGATCCGGACCTGACTATCGGACATTGTTGCATGCTTTGTTTTTAATCACCGGACCATATTGTTCTTCAATTTGTCTTCCGGTATAGACATACCATATCCTACAGATGTGTGGGATGAACTTTGTTGCCATCAATGACAACATTCATGAAGCCACACAGTGTCTCTTGCCAACAATCTCCCCCTTTGGCATTAATGGCAACACTTAGTGAAAAATGACTAAGTGTCACACTATACTCCCCCTTGGCTGATGCTCTATTCTTATGTACATTTTCTGGAGCTCCCCCTTAGTTGGATTCCTCATTTTTCACTATTCCTCACTCCCCCTTTGACAACAATGGCAAAGGGTGGGGTCTGCACACCAAAATTTGCAAAAATCAATCTACACTTAGTTGCATAAGTATATAATCTGGTTATACTTTACATATACTTTAGTATATTTGCAAAAATATTCTTCAATTGTACAACTTCAGATGCCCAACTTAGCTTCATTCTATCCAAAATTGAGATGTGACCACTCAAAAGGAATGCAAAAGCTTCTGCCCTCTTCAGATCTATCAGATCACTGGTCCGGGTTGTGGTTTGAGCATCACTTAGGGCCTCATGCATGGCCTCTAACTTAGGGATAATTATCCCTCTAAGTTCACTTAGCCTGCTGACTCTATTTTTCTTCTCCTTCTCATGCTTCTTTATTTCATTTATGACTGCAATGGTTTGACACTCTTGATTTATTATTGAAGAATTGAGAGGATCAAAATTCTGAGATAAATTTGATAGTTTATCTTCTTGCTCTTTTACTTTCTTATCTATATCCTTTGTCACTTTAGACCAGGATAGGCAAAATTTATATATGTCCCTGCCATATTTGAGGGCATTTTCTATGCTCTTTATCCCAATATCCATATTTCTCCTATCATTAGTTATTAGCCCTTGTACCTCTGATAATCTTTTTACCAAAAACTCTTTCCAGACCTTATCTTCTACTGACTTCTCTAAGGAATCAAAATGTGTGCTAACACTATTAACTAGAGATTTGACATTACCAGATGAAGAGTCTGAGGGATCTTTCTGAAAAGATGACATGATCTTCTCCAATACACCAGATGCAATTTCTATTAGCACACAGTCTTCAATGTGAGATTTCAGAAGTTTTTCTTTTGCCTTTGCTTGGGCAAAGGATGCTATCTTCATTGTTTGCACTGGAGAGAGAGAATCAAAGTCAAATGGTCCTTGTAGTAGTTCTGGCTCATCAATTTCCATCGTTTCTTGGGTTAAGAAATATTTGACAGTTTCTGTAGTGTCTCTTGCCAGAGACAGAGTCTTCTTCTCTTCTACAGTCTGAGAACTATCTAGAGTCTTCTCTATTTGGTCTTTTTCTTTTTCTTTTACCTCTTCTTCTTGACTAATTTTCTCCTCTATTCTTTCTTCTCCTTTAGATTTGGAGTCTGCAGGGGAAACCAGGGGAGAGATGTTTATTTGGTCACGAACTTCCTCTTCTAGAGCAAAGGAGTCTAAGTCCTTAGTTTTCTCTTCACTTGTCTCCTTTGCCTCTTTTGTCATTGTCTCAGTGGATTCTTCTGTCATTCATGGCTGAGGGATCATCACCTAAGTCCTCTATAATAGGAATATAGAATCTTTTGTATGCATTATGGAGGATGACTTCTATTTCTTTTGCTAATTTGTCAATTTCACCAAGCATAAGTTGGTTCATTCTAGCTTTGCTCTGGAACTCATCTTTAGAGTCTTTGAAGATCATGCTCATTTGCTTTGGAGTGATGGAAGGATAAAGCTGAATAGCTATTTGTTCTCAGATTTCTAGATCTTTGGCCTTTGCATTCTCCTTTCTCATTTCAAGTTCCTTCTCTAAACTTTTGGGAATTAGAGAGATTATTTCAATAAAAGCTTTGTTGTATATGTTTAAATACTTAATTGTGGCTTCCTCCAAAATCTTCTTATCTGCATCATTATATTCATCATAGAATTTTGTTATCGGTTGTAGATTGCCATCCATAGTGACTACTTTGACTACATCATCAATAGATAAAGTAGGCTTCTCAACAAACTCTTATGTCACTTCTTTAGTAGAGGGTTCATTGGATGTTTTCTTTTTCTTCTTCATTTTCTTTACTTCCTCATCTGATTCTGTCTCTTTATCATCCTTTTGGCTGGCATAAGACCTTGTTGCCTTTTTCTTGGTTCTCTTTTCTCCTTTTCTGGATGTCTGAGCTTCCAATTTTGAAGCCTTTTGACCCTTAGAAGTGGTAGGTGTAGAGCTTTTTGATGATCTGGTCTGGGAGGGGGCTTGCACCGGAGCACTTTCTTTTTCAGTTTTTTGCCTTTCTTTCTCCGCCCTTTCCATCTTCTCTCTGTTGGCATCAAGTGCCTCTTTTGAAAAACTTTTGGCAATATTCTCTACTTCTTTTCTCACTTTTCTTTTCATCTCTAGTTGCTTGAGCTCCACATAGATCTTTACACTTAATTCTTCAAAGGTTCCAAACCTTTCTGCCTTAGGATCCTTGGGCCGACTTAGCATGTGTTGAACATGCAGCTCTATAATTTTCTCATCTACCTCACACCCCATTGGCATGATCCATACTGTTCTTGGTTCCACTACCTCCATTAGGCATTGGTCAGTATCTACCATGAAGCACACTGTATCTTTGTATTTTTCTACTAGAGATTTGGGGATTCTCTCTCTTTCTTGCATCATACTCTAGAAGTTCTTGAAATAGCCCCAGAGTGCAGTATTATGTGCCTTGGCATCACCAAGCCCATGTATATAATCTCTGATTTGAATGTCTACTGGTCTATCATTCTGCCATACCCAACCACTGGATCTGGGTAGCTCATTCATGTAATAAAAGAACAGGCAAAGTATCAAGCCACCATATTTGAAAGAGTTCTTTTTGTCTTTCTTTATCTTTTGTAGATTCTCTAAAAGTTGGTTTAGAAGAAGCTCAAAAAAAATCATAGTCTGCATTCTGTCTTAACATCTGATAAGTAGTAAAAATAGCAGTTCCAGATACTAAGTTCTCCCTACTGGAGTGATATATCTTATAGCCAATTACCATTGATGCAAACTTGATATCCGGATCAGTGATATCTTCAATTGTCATTGCTCTCTTATCAAATTTTGATCCGATTGCCTCACTCACTATCTGATTCTTAACTGATTTTAGAGTAGGTAGCCCACCGATTGAGTGTAATCTGGTCACTGCCCTAATAGCATCTTTTATGATTTTGAATGGTCTATTCAGCCACATGAAATTGTCATGCACTCTGCTCAAAACATACCAAACCCATTCATCCTCAGTAAAACAAGGGAAATGAATGCACTGTGCAAAATGCTTGTCCTAGATGGCCTTGTACTAGGGTTTGAGTTCAAAGGAATCATCTAACAACTGGTTGTGGTAGATATCCATCATCTTTGATTCCCCAAATTCTTCAATGCTCGCATGAATGTATGCCCTAACGTCTTCAACATTCAAAACCCCATGTGGAATGTTGGAAAAGGCACCTAAGGGGTCTACTTCTAAAGATTTATAAGGGTGTTTCTTGAATTTAGGGTGCGGTCTATCAGTGATCTTCACAACATTTGAAGTAGCCATCTTCAATAGATTTACAGAAAGATATTCAAGAGCAGGAAATACCTTAGGGTTCACAAAATGAGGCGAGAAGATTGCCGGTTGACTTGAATTCTGCGATTGATCCTTGAGAGAGATGAAGCAAACTTATTTGCAGAGCTCTTCTAATCCTTTTCAATAATGCAAATGTGCAAATGATGAGCATGTGAACCCTTTTATCTCTAAGCAAAACCTAATTCTTTGTTTCAATAAATGCACAATTTAAGTCATTCTGGTTGCTTTGTTTTTCCTTGTTCTAAGAAAGATACTTCTGGATCACTGGGATGCACTTAGAATGATTCTTGTTGAAACATGACAATCTATCTTCCTTTCTTCAATTACTCCATCTAACCCCAGATCCAAATATTTCAATTATGAATCATACCAAATCTAATATGTGAGAAATCTGCATTTACCAGATGACTATCAAACTAGATTAATGTTTGGATGATTGATCTTTTCAAACTCATTGCGGATCATTTAAATCTTTATCATGGATCATTCATATGTTTCTCTGAGATCCCTTTTAATATGCAACTTTCCATGTACCAATTTCAGGCACCAATTGACTGGTTGGGGGAATTTAATATCCTTTGAGACTCCCCCTGAGCCAGAGCTCATCTTTTTAATTTCTGGAAGGAATATTAGCACCAGATTCTGGTGCGGATCCATTCCCAACATTTTCTATACTTCTCTTTACCCAAATCTTGTTCATCTCCCTTTGAATTTCATCCACATTCACTTTTCTTTTTCCTTTGTCCTGGTTTTGATTGTGATGTACCGGACCCTTTTTGTCCCGATTCGTACTTCTGCAGAATTTGGCAATATGTTTGGATCTATTGCAGTTGTAGCAAACAACATTTCTTTGCATATTTGGCTGATATCCTCTTGATCTACATTGATTAGACATATGTCCCATTCTATTGCATGCAAAGCATCTACCATTGAATGAATTGTTTATTTGCAAATTTCTACATTCATGAGATTTGTGACCATACCTTTTGTAGTTGAAGCATTGTCTGGAGAAGGATGAATTAGTCTGATTCATTTTTCTTCTACACTGATTAGCTTTATGACCAAAGTTATTGCAATTGAAGCAATATCCATTGAAGGATGGATATCTTTGAGCATTTGGTTGCCTTACCGAAGGTCTTCTAGGCCTGTTTCTTGGATTTCTTGATCCAGAGTTCTTCTGACTAGATCTGGAGCTTTCTCTTTCCTCATACCCCAAGCTTTGCTTGTCATCTACCCTCTTTTGGCTTGCAAGAACTCCAAGTTGAGCAGAGCTTATCTTGAATTTCTCTTTATATTCATTTGTTGTTTGAAGATCCCTTTTAAGAGTGTTAATCTGACTCTCAAGTTGTTCTTCATTATCTCTAGCTTCTTCAAGATCAGATTCTAGATGCTTGATTATTCTGTCCATATTGTGGCAGTCTTTTGACTTCTCCCTGAGAGATTGTCTTAGATTATCTTCAATTTTCCTTTTCTTTTCAATTTCTTGGGTGAATTTCATAACCCCTGATTCCATTTCATGTCTTACCATAATAACCTCTTTTGATAGCTTCTCGCATAACTTGTTCTTCTCATTTAGTTCTTCATCAGTGTTATTGGCTTCACTTTGACTTGCTAATTGTTGAAGTAGTTCCTTTCGCTTTTTCATAGAGATACTCAGTTTCTCTTTTATTTCATTTATGAAATCATCAGCTTGTTTGAGTCTTTCTTTTAGGTCATGGACTTCAGAATGAGATTGCTCAAGATCATCTAAGGTAGACTGAAGCTGTTCCCTCATACCATACATATCCATTGAGATTCCCAGATCTTCCTCAAGCTGTTAGGCTCTGTTTGGAGGAACTTGGCTCTGATACCAATTGTTGATAACTGAGAGGGGGGGTGAATCAGTTATCTTAATTATTTTAACTTTTAGTCCTTCTCTAACAATTAGTGCAGAATCAAATCATATAAGAAAACATAACCATGAAAGCATAAATAACATTAGTACACATGACAAAATGATTTTGACGTGGAAAACTTGGTTAAGGGAAAAACCAGGGGGTGATTAACCCAAGATTGTATTCTCTATTAAAAGAATAAGATAGTACATAATGACACTTGCCAATTAGGGCTCACTGCTCGAGCACACTACCTACAAGAGACTCACTGTCTACAAGGTATAAAGAAAGTAACCAGGTGATTGAACTAATGAGAAGCATCCACACATGCTGAGGTTCAGTTCCGGTTAGGCTCTATACACTGATATGCTACACTTCATTCTTCCTCTTCTTTTGGTGCAACTGTTCTGTCACATTCTAGACCTGCAAACTTTCTTCCGCACTAGTCTATGCTTTTCTTCACACACAACTTACCATACACACACTCATACCTAGATCCATTTGGTATATATATCTGCACTAAGGATTTCATCCACTTTCTAGTCGGTATCTAAAATACTCAGTATTTTCCCAAACTTTGATCTGTCGGCTGAATCCTTACATACCAAGTGATATGTAAAAAGGAGATGCTTATAGAAGTCATCAATCATGTCAGCCAATCATGAATGATACCTCAAGAAACTTAATCACCATCAATATCTCATCCGGATTAAGGCCTAATGCTCTGTCGGTCAGGTCTTCCTCAATCTACTTTGCCAATCAGGAACTTAACACTTAGGTGCTCATATCTCTTCACTCTTTCATCACCAGAGGCTCAATCTCTGGAATGTATAAGTCATGGTACTCCTCTTGACTTCCCCAAGTCCACACTTTACTTAGATACTTCCTCTGAGAGATCCGGACCTAACTGTCAGACCTTGTTGCATGCTCTGTTCTTGCTCACCTAACCGTACTGTTCTTCAATCTTTCTTCCAGTATAGACATACCATATCTTGCGGATGTGTGGGATGAACTTTGTTGCCATCAATGACAACATTCATGAAGCCACACAGTGTCTCTTGCCAACATACCGATGGTAGCATTACTACAAGCATTTGCATCAATTGTTAAGATTGTTGATGTAAAGGTAGATATTCCCGTAGTCGGTATAGGTGCCAATACTTGTGTATGAGATGGTGACAAAGTGTTATTTATTACTTTTACACATTCAATCACTGGCATAGTATTGGTTTGTACAATATGTGCTAAACCAAAGATTGCATTAACACTGTCTTGTCCTTTTATCAATTTTCTTACATGATGAATCACAGACCTTATAGCTTCTTCAACTATCTTCTCAGTTTCCACATATTCTTGGAATTCAGCTAGGTCTTTATCAAGTTTATCTATTTTCTCATCATATACATATCCTGTCTCCTCAATAGTATCATCAACATCATGAAAATTTTGCTCTTCCATTGTGCTTGTGATTATTGTAATATCTTGTAACATTTGTGTCTCTCCTTTTGTAAAGAAGGTGTTCAATGTACCCACTTCTTCAAGAGCACTAGATCCCATATGTCTTATGCTTCTTCTTAAAGGAATATTTCTCTTAGGGTAGTGAGTTATGAGACTCATGTAGCAATATGCACAAACCTTAGGCGCAAGATATGTTTAAATGCTTGATTTGTTGTACTTTTTCAATGAAAATATATGAAGGAAAAGGTGTTGTAAATATTTTTATCAAGGGAAGAAAATAATAGGTATATTTTCAGTCCAATAAAGCAATAAACCCCTTTACAACACACTTTTGATGCAAATCTAGGATGACGACAAGTTAAAACCTAGTGAAAATACCCTAAAATATGCAATTTTTCACAGTTTTTCAATCCCAAGAACTAATGAAAGGGGTGTTGTAAGGAATTTTATGAGGTGAAGAAAATAATAGAAATTATATCAGTCACCTAGAATCATAAAATCTTTTACAACATGCTCAGAGTGCAAACTAGGTCAAACCCTAGGGTAAATATAGCAAAAATGTGCAATTTTCACCAAATTTTCAATACAAGGGCCCGATAAAAAGGTGTTGTAAATAAATTTAGGAAGGGAAGAAGATAATATTTCTAATAATAGCCAATTTATACAAAAATATTCTTTACAACACACCCATGGTGCAAATCTAAGGAGTCGATAAGGCCAAATCTAGTGAAAATCAAGGTTTTTCAAGCCCTAAGTTTGAGATCTTGATGTAAAATGCTATATGAATGTATTGAAATATGATTTATGATGAAAATTAAATGTACTCAGATCTAAAAATTATTTTCAAGCCCTACAATGTGAAATGCAAGTGCAAATCTAATGAAAATCAATGAAAAATGCTAGTTTTTGTTGAAATTTTCTATGTAAATGCAAATTTTTGAGATCTAAATGCAAACTTACACTAAAATGCAACACTACAGCCAAATAAAAATTTGAATGAGTGTCTAAGATCAGTATAAAAATATGAAACAAGATTTTACCTACAAACCCTAGTTTTTGAAATTACTAGCTTATATGAAAAATTCAAAATTTCTAACAAAACCCTAGCAATTTTATGATGAAAATGCAATGCAAGGTACTGAATTTTTGTAATTTTCTACAATTTATCTTAGATATAATGCAAAAATCATAAATTTGATGAAATTCAAATTAATTAATGCAACCTGCAAACCCTAGGATGCAATTTTTTCAAAATTTTCAATTTTTTTGTAATTTTTCCAATGCAATAAGATGAATGAATGAAATGAGTAAAAATATGAAGAAAAACACTCTGAAAGGTGCAAAATAAGTCCATCAACATGGGTTCACCAAAATGTAAAGGGTAAAATTTGGATAGTGGGTTTTTGATTTAATTGTGTGTATCCTCCTTTCACCCTAATACATTCAAGGACTTTGGGTTGAATAGCAATGCACTATCAGACCCATGGTCACTTAGGAATGTTGGGAAGATTGGATTTGTGTGATTTGATTGTCAATTATGTTCAATTATGCTCAATTATACATGAAAACTCTAATCATACAAATACAGAAGCAAACAAACAAATTACTGAAAATGTTGCGACATGAAGATGTAAAATGACAGATAAATGTGCACCTGTTTCTAAAGTTCAGGAAGTAGAACAGTCAGGGACTAATGAGCGGGCACCCTAGTCCAATGCCATAATTTTTGTTGGGATCTGGAAACTTGATTTGCAACCCATTCCTGCTGTCACATAGATTTCTTCATTGCAGAATCCAGAAGACTAATGAACAGGTGCCAGAGTCCAGGGCCCTATTTTCATCTTTGATATGCAAATCCAACACTCTACCATACTCTCCTGCAACTCCACTTTTCCTGCTTCTTCAACCTGTAACCTACAATCATGGAAAAATGGGGAGAGGGTTGTGGTGTTTAGAGGCTTGCCTCAATCAAACCCCAGAGAGACATTCAAGTCTTCTGAACACTGTTGTCAGATAGAGAGTGGATACCCTTGGGAGGAAGAGGCAAAAACCAAATGATAAATGCTTGAAAACACAAATGATGTCACCTTGTAGTGAAGATCTCATGGAAGGAAGAAGCTCTTCATACTATGAGGAGATGATTGCTCAAATCTATAAATACAAACACAGACAACACAAATCTGCTCTTGCCACACAATGAAAGCCTTGTATCACCTTTAGAATGCATAAAGATCACCATAATCATCTAGTTTATGAATGAATGCCTAAACATGCTTATATATGCAACTACAAACACTCCCGCCAAGAATTTTGTAATTCAAACTTACCATGTCGGCATAGGACCTAAATAACGGTCACAAGCTGACACTCAAAATTTAGGCCTGACCCAAAATAGGGTAGGACTAGGGCGTGGGTGCCCAAATCCCCCCTCCCTATTTTGGGTAGGACTAGGTTCAAGGGATCCCCCTAGGTCCCATTTGTAATGAAACTCAGGGTTCATTTCATCGGGATGTCAAAATATGATGCAAGATGTCCTAAATGTAGATTAAAGACACATGAGGTAAACCTTCATAGGGAAAAGCCCCTAAGGGGACATTTACTGATGTTACAATAGTAAACATGGGTTTGAAGAGGATACTCATTGTGGCAACACAAACATTGAGGCCTTCAGAACTAGAATTCATGGCAGGGGGAATAATCCTATCCTGAAGAACATTGTGGCCACTTTGATGTATTATGCAACCAGTTTCCCATATGTTGTAGATGCCCTAGAACTCCTGATTGAGTGTGCAAATAATTATAATGTGGTGACAAGAAGAGTTGAAAACTAGGGACATGTGTATGTTGATATATCAATGGATAGTATAAGAAAGGCATTCAATTTTCCTACACCCAAGGGGATATACGTGCCAGACCTGGAGGTACTTGCAAAAGAATATGATGGTAATCAAAAAGATTGGAGGAAAGTTATTATCATTGGATGGAGAGGTCTGGCTAGTAAGGCAAAAGCAGTGGCCAAGATGCCCCAACATCTATACAAGTATGATTTCAGTCTAGAGGTGCAAAATATGATCTTTTTGCTCAACATGATGAGTGGGAAACAAAATGCTGGAAACTTTGAATCATGGATGTTTGGCCTGATTAGAATGGTTATTGAAAATAAACAAATGGTCCAATGGGTAAAAATAATTAGTGACTCCATGTATACACAGATGGTGAAATGGAGGAGAATAAAGCACAAGGTCTTCAAAATGACTTATTATTTGGTTTATGCATGTCCATGCAAGGGTACCTTTGATGGACTACAAACACTTGGGAGACTGGGCAGATTGCCACATGAAAAGACATCTTGGAAAGATTATTCGCAGTTGGAAAGAAGGCAGTCTGTACAATATTACAAGGCTGTAAATGATTGTTTCATAATGCACATAGTTAAACTCTTGGAGGGAGATAGAGCCAAGAGGTTTTCACTGGGAGCTATAGAAAAGATCCATCCTCATGGGGCTTGGTTCATTCAATCCCATGCGTATTCATATATTAGGATGGAAGGGTTCACTGAGAATTCCTTCATGTTACCCAGATACCCATCAAACAAAGTTGTCTTGATGGAGATGGCTAGATAGATGATCCTTGCACTTGAAATATCCAAGAAGGATGGTAAGCCATATGTAAAATTCCCCTTAGACATCAATTGGTTTATGTATGGATCAATGGACAATGCTAAAGTAGCTGAGACAGACCTGAATATGTTGCACTTGCAATTATTCCCATTGGTAAGGGATTATGATCCTTACCACAGGATAGAAAGGTTCAATAACAAGTACAAGCATGTCGTGCATCTAGAGGACTATTGGGATGACTGTGATGATGAATATGATGTAAGGAAGAGGGAATATCAAAGATTAACCTTGAACCAGATGAAAACTATAGGATATCCTGAGGTCCCTCCTCAGATCAAGGATGATGATGATGATGACATTTTGGATCCAAAATATGAAGATAACAAGGTATATAATGAGGCACTGACACCTCTAGAATAGACTCAAGAAGATGAGACATCCATTGATGTCATTACTGTCAAGGTGAGGGCAAGGACCAAGATCTAGTTAAATAAGAAAATTAATGAATTGAAAACAAAAGGGGTTGCCATTACCTTTGACAGAAAGAGAAAGACGAAAGAAAGAGAGGAACAAGATTTTGATGATTTCTTGGTGCATAAAAGATAGGTCATGGAGACTAGATTGACCCGGCTCAACTCATCAGGAGCTGTTGGGGAACTCAATTTGGAGGGTGTTTCACTGGTATATAGACCATCACCTCGTAGGGATGTGCCTGTGAAATCTATCCCTATATCCATACCCAAAGCCCCAACTACAAAAGAGGAAGAACCTATAGCAGAGGAGGAGCTTATGGAATAAGAGCTTGAAGTGGGAGGGACAATCATAGAGAAGGGAAAGGATGTGTTAGGGAGAGTTAATATCCCCAAATAGAGTAGATATCAAGGCCCTATTATGAGAGGGTCCATATCCATGCCACCTCCTATTCAAACACTGGGGTATCATGATCCAACCTTGCATGTAGTAAGAGAACTCCAACATAATGTACCTATAGAGAATATTCTAAAGGTAAAAACTAAGATGGCTCAGCAGGCTATGAGCAAGGTATTGGAGAAAGAAGTGGGTAAGTCTTTACCACTTAATCAGACTAATGATAACGTGGTCAGGGATGTAACTAATCACCCTATTGAAATTTTACTTAGGCACACTGATTCTGCAACTAGAGGTGATGATAGTAGGGCACATGACAAAGATGTTGAAAGGGTAGAGTCCCCTGATGTTGAAGTGCCAACATGACCCTTAAATGTCTTGATAGAGACTATAACTAGCCTTAGGGTGATAGACTTGACCTATCAGCCAGAGGGAGATGAAGAAGAGGTTGTCAAGGACAACCAAGCATAAGGAGAGAACATCCAAATGGATGTTAATGTTAGAGCTAAAGATATCCGAGTTAAAGAGGTGTAACAAGATATCTAGATGGATACAAGAATTGGCGTAGAGACAATAAACTAGGACAGAGACAAGAATTGATGAAGGTGTTCAATACCAACATGAACCAGGACCTCATTTAGATAACCAACTTGTCATGCCCACATTGACCTTGTGGTCACAACACACATCACACGTGTCATAGCCACATCTGTCATGTGGTTATGACACGAGATATGAAAAACTTTTCTCACACTGCCCTAAAAGCCCCCTCGCATGCGTAAGCATGCTCGGCGGTGTTCTCTCAAGGCGAAAACATTACAGTTGTCGGCGGGGTACAAGTACAATTGCATGCAACCAGACGCAAGTAGACCAACCACGACGCCGTTAACATCATTGCAAGAGTGAGATTACCATGGTTTCTAAATCTAAATCTCGGCAAATTCTGGCAGCATAACGCCTTACGGTGTTAGTGGGAATTACTCAACACTACTTTACGCACGTGGTTCGCTGATAGATTAACAACTTCCCACGACGCCTTGTTCCGACTAAACCGACTCGTGATCTCCCTATTTAGTCATTTTCAGCAAGGCACGGTTGTCTGTCTCCTCTCTTGTTTCCTGAAACATACTCCTCCTACGACTTAGCATTCTCAACAAGGTGATTCGTTTGCTCTCTCTTCCCTTTTTTCTGGGTCTTAATTTTGATTGTATTTTTATCGCGCTCACCTTAACTATTTCTGTGATAATTTAGTTTGTTTATATTTCGGTCTCTCTCTCTTTTGTTTTCCTTTCTACATATTGGGCATCAATCAGGGTTATCACTGTTTCTATTGTTAATATTAAACCTAACTTCTGGATGATCCAGGTCACATAGGCTAGTTTACTACTTCGCTGGACTTGGTCTCCTAGTCTTCTCCGATCTAGGTTTCTTCTCTTGTATGTATTAATTAAACTCGTTCCTAAGCAAATTTTGGCTGGAGGGTCCATCGACTTAGTTCTCTTATCCCATGTGGGAATTGTCACGCATTTTCTCCTCTGTGTTTTTCCAATGTTACTTTTTCTTCTTGACTCTCTTACAGGTTTACTTATATGGACGTTTACTACAGTTGAGATTAAAATGGCCTCACATGGAATTTCTGTGATGACTCCTTAAGTTTATTTCCAGTGACCTTTTAAGCATGGTGACGTGTAATTTTTCCTCTTCATTTTCCCGGTTATTGAACCGCGTTGATAGTGAAACTTCCGAGAAACTCTTCCCGGGTAACACAGTATATTCCTTTATGCTCTCATTAAATTATAATTTTATTTTCTCTTATCTATAATTACTGTTGTTATTATTACTAATCAGTATTATTAATACTCTTATTGTAAATCATTTACCGTTGTTAATACATGTAGGAGGCTCTCCACTTTATAAAACCCTGATCATGGAAACATAAATTCTTTGGTTGTTTTGTTCAACACTTAAGAAAACCTAACTGTGGAAATATATATTTTTTTTGTTTTATTTTTTTTTGTATATTACTGTGTCACATTTTGTCAAGATTTTAAACGAGGGCCCAATAAAATGGCTCATAGAACTACTCCTATAGATATATATATATATATATATATATATATATATATAGATATATATATATATATAAATATATATATTTTCATGTATATGTAGTTGACAAAATTGTTCTCTTAAATTTGTTTAACAAACTCCACGTAATCCCTTTTATATATATATATATATATATATATTAATTATTTCATTATATATTGCTATATACATAGGCATATATAGTATCTATATATGTCTATATATATGGCAACTTAATGTATTTCATTTCCAAATTGACCAACTTATATGTTAGGGCCAAAAGCCCTAACATTTTTTTTTTGTTTTGTTTTCCACAGCCAGCGGAGGAGATGGGCGGCGGTGGCCGCAGCCAGCGGAGGAGACAGGGTCGGCTGCGCAGAGGGAAGGGCCTGTGTAGGCCGTGGAGGGGAAGGGAAAGGCGGCACTGCAGAGCTGTGCCTCGCGGGAGTTATAAGGGAAGGGGGATGTGGGGAGGGGCGGAGCCCCACCCACATCCCACGATGTGGGGTGTGGGTGGGGCTCCGCCCCTCCCCACACCTCTTAACAAACAAAATGGAGACTGCAGTGGGGAATACTCCCCACTGCCCACCGTGCAAGCTTGACTGTGTTTTTACACAGCGATTTCACATTTCGCCTTTAGTTCGGCGGTCATAAAATTTAAAACAAGTTTATTCTTATTCGATGATATTTAAATATCAATTCATATATATATATGTATATATATATATATATATTTCAGTTTCAGAATATCTTTTCATTTTCTCAATCAAACAATATTCTGTCAAAATGATAATTAATAACAACTGTTATATATATATATATTTTATAATCTTCTCAAATTAAATACTTTATTTAGTTTCTTGTAGTTAGTTAAAAAATCAAGTAATAATTAAATAAGAATATATATATATATATATATATATATATATCTACACTTAAGAAAATGAAGTTTTAAATCAGTATATTTAGGCAATTAATACATGTCCATTTCAACTCTTAAGACAACCAGAAGTAATTATAATAGATTTTCTTTAAAACTTACAAAATAACTAAAGCCATTACTTATGAAGGAGAAAACTTAATCATTTTAAACTAATTTATCCATTAGAACAATGAACCATAAAACTGACCTTTCAACTAATTTAGCAGTTCTATACTTATAATGACATATATAAACTCAGATTAGATTGCAAATGAGTAATGAAATTTCTATTTACAAACTTGAAAATTGAAGATATTTGTTTACCACACCCATATTATAGAAAAGTTAACTCTTCCACTATAAATAGCAAGAGAATAAATTTTAAACCATGGATACAACAATTAACTTCCCAGATATGAACTTCCTTCTACCAAACAATATACAACTGATAGCTTGTGGCAACCAAGAAAAAGTCCATCAATAACAAGATCAGGGAGGTGAATTCCTTCACTCCCAGGGTAACAATAAATTACAGTAAAATCAAGAGAGGTGCTCTCTCTTCAACTCTTATGGAATGATCCTGGCCTAATTCTCATGACAAGGAAGAATAACTGTTTCTTCATAAATATAACTCCTCCCAAGCCAACCAGAAGCTCCAAGAGAAAACCTGCGTATCAAAGACAAACAAAGAAGAAAACACCACTCATCTAGCTCTCCTCCCTTCCGTAGACCCACAAGAGGGTCACCCCCGAGCTAGGGAGACCATACTCACACCTGGGTAACTCAAACACTCCACTTCACAACAGTAACAACAACAATCCCAAAGCACACAAACACCCGTGGGTCATTTACACAACACGGAAACTCAACTACAGTGAGTTTCATAAGGGGCAGGAGAGTGGACACACTCGACTCCAGAGTGTCACCCTGACAGATAAGTTAACCAATACAATTTCTCTTGGTCTCAAACCAAGTTTGATCACAAATTTTTAAGAAATCTGTATTTGACTCTCAAGTCAAAAATACATTCACAGATACATGCCCTCAAGGCTTTCAACATCCCAAAAGATGGAAACAGGTATGCACCCGAGGAGGATCTCTCCTCCCCTACCCCAAACTTAATGAGCATTTCTCCCAAGTGGGAGAAGCTCTGTCAAACAACCCGACAACAAACCCCACAGAAAATAAATCTAAACACAAATTCACATACTTTACATACACATTCAGCAAAGGAAAAAAATCAAGCCAACCTTACAAAGCCCTCCTGGAATGATGCTGTTGCAGAGCCCACAGAGTTCTCTTCCAACCTTAGCCACCAACTCCCTCTCCCTTCTCTCTCCTGCAAGCTAACTTTTCTATTTTTTTTTTTTGTAAAACAGAATGAAAGTTTCCCACAATTCAACTAACTCTCTCCCCTTCCAAAATTGGAAACAAATAACCCCATTTCTTTTCAGTTTCGAGGAATGGGGAAGTGACACTTGTCACCTCCTCACCCTTCCCCAAAACCACTATTCTGTCCTGGTGGCTTATGTCACTCACCCATCCCTAGAGTACTCCTTATCCCTTTCCTCCTGTCATTTCTCTTTCGCATGGGAGAAATAAAAGGAGTTAAAGGAGTAAAAGACAGGTGACCCATGCCTCTTCTTCCCTCCTTCACATGGGTGGCCCCACTTCACATGGGGGAATCTCACTAATGGAGAAGGTGACTTCAAGTCAATCCTTCAATAATGGATGGGCTTGTAGTCATCTCTTACCTTGGGGATTGTAGAAGGATGGGTTGGGTGTTGGTACAACCCATCATGTCCCCTCCATACCCCAATTTTCGTCACTTAACTTCAGGGGGAAGTTAAGATGACTAGATGGAGGTTACTCAAGGGTTACCCATGCCAAATGGGCCCCTGGACCCATGGGGTATAACCCAGGGTCAACTTTAACCCATACAAGACACCCCTGGTCAAGGTAAAGCACAAGAAAAGGCCTCATAAATTTAAATAAAATAAGGAAATTCAAATTCAATCTTTTTTTTTTTTTTTTTACAACACAAATTATAAAATAATGTTACATGAGGGTAACCTAACCCACCCGACCATACAAAAGACCACATTACATCATCACATCAAACACAAAGAGATCTTGGTTCCTCGTGGAACCAGATCGGCTTAATAGGGAATAACAAATAACGAGGTGCGGAATGATCTTCAAAATCTGTGGTTCGATTAGTAATTCCTGTACACTAAATTACAAGATCAGTAACCACATAAAATCATCATAGCCGAAGTAACTTAAAAACATGCATTATCATGACATAGTACTAATTAACACAATGAAATCATATTACAATTTTCCATCATCACCTAATTAATTTTTTTTTTGAAATGTAAACTATCCAAACATCACCCAATTAGTTTTTCCGAAATCATAATAAAGTTTAATAGTTTGACAATTCCGGGAACTGCTATCCCACAAATATAAAAGGTAACAATAACAGTAATGTAAATAGTCATAACAACAGAAGTAAAAAGGGCGGTCCTCACATCCTCTCCCCCTAAGACGGTACTTCCTCCTGGAAGTTGTCAAAAAGGTGAGGATAAAGGGTCTTCAGTCTCTCTGCATCTTCCCATGTTGCAGTGACTTCGTCGTATAGGTCCCACTGGACTCTAAGCTGGTCTAGCTCTCAACCTCGAAGGGCCAGCGTCCGACGAGCCAATATG
Source organism: Cunninghamia lanceolata (assembly GCA_027924645.1). Lineage (NCBI taxonomy): Eukaryota > Viridiplantae > Streptophyta > Pinopsida > Cupressales > Cupressaceae > Cunninghamia > Cunninghamia lanceolata. Next base: position 918,117 of record BSBN01000397.1, read on the forward strand.
CGAATTGGCTCCAATGCCAGCTGTCCGTCTGCCTCTACCTGAAGAGCACTCCAATCCAACACGTGAGATAAGTTAGAAATATATTGACGTAAAACTGATACATGAAATACATCGTGGATACGTGACAGGCTAGGTGGCAAGGCTAAACGATAGGCTACTGGTCCTATCCGCTCCAAAATTTTGAAAGGTCCTACAAATCGAGGTGCGAGCTTAGAGCCTTTTCCGTAACGAATTGGACTCTTGTGCGGTCGCACTCTCAAAAATACCCTTTCCCCCACAGAGAAGCTTCGGTCTGTCCTCTTAGCATCGGCATACTTCTTCTGCCTGTCCTGAGCTTCCTGAAGTCTCTGTCTAATCTGTTTGACCTGCTGTTCCATATTCTGAACTATCTCTGGACCGATGACCGTTCTGTCCTCTATCCGATCCCAACTCAATGGTGTTCTGCATGGTCGGCCATATAAAGCCTGGAAAGGAGGCATACCCAACGAGCTGTGATGCCCATTATTGTAGGCAAACTCAACTAGATATAGGTACTCCTCCCATCTAGACTGATGGTCCATCAAATACATGCGAAGCATGTCTTCTAACACCTGGTTGACCCTCTCTGTTTGTCCGTCGGTTTCCGGATGATAGGCTGAACTGAAGTTGAGCTGTGTGCCCAACGCCTGATGTAAAGCTCTCCAGAATGATGAAGTAAATACGGAGTCTCTGTCAGATATAATGCGGCAAGGTACCCCATGAAGTCTAACAATCTGATCCAGAAACACCTTTGCCACTGATGGTGCATTGTATGTTGTGCATATTGGTGAAAAATGCGCCACTTTGGTCAGCTTGTCAACTGTCACCATAATAGCATCATGGCGACGTGAGGACATAGGTAGACCAACGATAAAATCCATCGAAATGGTGTCCCATTTCCATTCAGGTATCTCATGAGGGTACAATAGTCCCGCTGGATGCTGATGTTCAGCCTTGACCCTCTGACATTCCAGGCAACAAGCAACAAATTCGGCAATGTCACGCCTCATCCCAGCCCAATGATAAAGCTGTCGTAAGTCAGCATGCATCTTCTTCACTCCTGGGTGTGCTGCATAGGGTGCTCTATGAGCCTCTGATAGGATTACTGTACGAAGATTACCCACTTGGGGTACATAGATGTGCTGCCAATGTCGAAGCATACCATCAGACTCAAGGGTATATCCTGTAAATTTGCCCTCAAGGGCCTTCTGATTTAGCAATGCCTGCTGCACCTCAATAAACCATTCGTCCTCTGGTAAATGCTGTAAGATGCGATCTTTCAAGTCCACCTTCAAGGTCAGGGTTAGGATCTCGTGGCGCCTTCGACTCAAAGCATCAGCGACCACGTTCTCCTTCCCCTTGATGTAGTGGACATCGAAATCGTATTCGCATAGGAATTCCATCCAACGCCGTTGGCGGGCGTTCAAATTAGGCTATGTAAAAATATACTGCAAACTATGATGATCCGAATGGAGTTCAAAGCGTCGACCTAGGAGAAAGTGCCTCCAGCGGACCAAAGCATGAATGACTGCTACGAGCTCTAAGTCGTGAGTAGGATAATTTAACTCATGTGTCTTCAGTTTCCGCGATTCGTATGCGATCGCTTGACCATCCTACATAAGCATGGCTCCCAATCCTTCTAATGATGCATCTGTGCAAACTACAAACTCCTCTGTAGGATTTGGGACCACTAAAATAGGAGCACTGGTAAGATGCTCCTTGAGGACTCCAAAGGCCTTTTCACACTGCTCAGTCCAATTGAAACCCTTCCCTTTTCGCTGAAGGGAAGTAATGGGATGTGCTATCCTGGAGAAGCCCTCGACAAACCGACAATAATATCCGGCTAACCCCATAAAGCTTTGGACCTCTGTCACGTTAGTGGGTGCCGGCCATTCCTGGATTGCTCTAATTTTAGATGGATCTACGGAGATGCCATCGCCTGATAAAATGTGTCCCAAATACTGCACCTCTGTCCTGAAGAAGGCACACTTCGCCAAGTTGCCATAAAGCTGCTGCTCTCGTAATTGCTGCAAAACTTGACGCAAGTGCTCCACATGCTCCTCCTCAGTCCGTGAATAAATCAAAATGTCATCTAGGAATATTATCACGAACCGATCTAGGTATGTGCGGACACCCCGTTCATGAGACTCATGAATACTGCAGGAGCGTTTGTCAACCCGAAGGGTACCACTGTGAATTCGTAATGGCCATATCTGGTTCGAAAAGTAGTTTTATGAATATCTACCTCCGTGATGCGCAATTGGTGATACCCAGATTTTAGATCAATTTTTGAGAACACTCTGGCTCCCTGCATCTGATCAAAAAGGTTGTCAATCCTAGGCAGAGGATAACAGTTCTTCACCGTCACCTTGTTCAACTGCCTGTAGTCCATGCATAATCAAAGAGACCCATCCTTCTTCTTTACGAAGATAACCAGTGCGCCCCATGGTGAAATGCTAGGTCGGATGTGTCCCTTCTCAAGTAATTCCTCTAACTGCAGTTTAAGTTCAGTGAGTTCATGTGTAGTCATCCTATAGGGTGCACGGGATATCGGTTCTGCACCCGGCACCAAGTCGATGTGGAAGTCCACTTCTCTGTGTGGAGGCATACCTAGTAATTCTGACAGAAATACATCGGCAAACTCTCTAAGGACAGGGTGATCATCTAAAGTAGCCTCAGGTTCATCCTCTGCTCTATCACTGACCGTGATGGCAAACATCTGACATCCCTTCCGCATACAGTGCTTAAGCTGCTGAGCGGATATCATACGAGCAGCCGTGGGCTTTTGAATGCCCACTATCTCAACCGATGAACCATGATCGTCTAAACAGCTAATCGTCCTCTGGTGACAATCAAGCTTGGCTCTATGTGCCGCAAGCCAATCCATACCCAGAACTACTCTGTAAGATCCTAATGGCATAATCCTAAGGTCACATGTTGTGGTGAATGATCCCAATGTGATCTCACAGTCTTTAACCAAGGTATCTACTGACATCCTGGCCCCTGAGGCCAACTCAACTTCCCACCTAATGTCTTGCCTAGAAGCCACCAGCCTGCAACACTCCACTAACGATGTAGACAAAAAGGAGTCAGTAGCTCCTGAGTCAAAAAGGATCGAGATGGGGAAGTCTCCAATCGTACCTGCTGCCTCGATGACAAAAGCCTGGAAATCAGCCTGGCGGTTATCAACCGCTGCAAACATGTGGTGGGATCTGCCCATGTCACCTACGGTCTGCTCAGATCCACCTGATCGGGGCTGTCCCCCTGCAGTAAATCCCTGCGGGCACTCTCTAGCCAGATGCCCTGCCCCACCACACACATAACATGGTCCTCGAACCTGTAACTGCCCTGACTGTGTTCTGCCTGATTGTTGTTGCCCAGTTTGTCCAGTGGATCCCTGTGAGCCTCTGTAAGACTGCTGGGACCTCACGGGTCCTGCCGATGAACCCTGTTGTCTCTGATCTCTTCGTGGACCCTGCTGTTGCCATCCATGGTTCTGTCCTCCCTGACCCCTCTGTTGAAATTTAGATTTTTGCTGATGTTGCTGCTGCTGTGGAGGCCTAGGAGGTAATGACGAAGGATTATATCCTCCTCTCTGTGTTGTGTTTTGAGGCCTTCGAAAGTTTTGCTGTTGTTGGGGATTACGTTCCTGGTACTGTGGGCATGAATTCTACCCTCGTCCCTGAATTTCCTCTGATATAAGGGCCTTTTCAATAGCCTCGCTCATGGTCTGGGGATTTGCCATACGAACTGGTCCTGCTATCCCGTGATTTAGCCCTCTGATGAATTTGTGTATTAAGATTTTCTCGTCATGGAGGTATTCCGCGTAACGAGAAAGCTCAATGAATCAGCTCTCATACTGAGTAACAGTGAGTCCCCTCTGCTGTAAATCATGGAACTCATCGATCCTGCGCTGTCTGTAATGTTCGAACAAATATCGCGCATTGAAGCGCTCAATGAAGATGTCCCATGTGAGTGTATCCACAGAAAGTCGGCGCTTACACTCCTCTGTGCGCCACCAGGTAGCTGTCGCATCCCTAAGAAGATGGACTGCCACTCGTGCTTTCGTGTTGCTTCCATATGGTCGCAATGCGAAACACCTGTCCAAACTAATCAGCCAAGCCTCGGCCACAGCTCCCTCTGTAGCACCTGCGAAAGTGGGTGGGTTGAGCCTTAGTAGATCTCTGATGGGGTCCCCTCTGTCTCTAAGTCTCACAAGTGGCTCTTCCACACCATCCTCATATAATCTATGCTGAACCTGTTCTGCCCTCTGGATCTCATCTCGTCTCAAAAGTCTCGGAGGACTCCTGCTCCGTGCACGGAAAGCTGACCCTACCTCCTCTACTGTTGTGTCGGGAATCTCAACGGAAGGCTCCACACGTGGCACCTCTAGTGGATCAACGCGGGGCTCCTCACGTGGCTCAATATGTGACTCGGCACGTGGCTCCTCTCGCGGATCAACACGAGGCTCTACACGTGGCTCAGGAATCACTGGCGGTAACCTGTCTAACATAGCCTGTAGTGTCTGTAAGATCTGTGGACCTATATCCAATACCGGTGTCGCCTGTGGTACTAGTGGTGCTTGTGGTTCAGGTGGTGCAGGTGGTGCTGCTGTAACTACGGGTGCCAGTCCCTCAGCTGAGGAATCGGTGTGCACCTCAACAGACGCTGTGTGATGTGACCGCGCTCGTCGAACACGGGGAGGCATCCTACAAAACAAGGTAGAAACTAATTAGCCAAAGTTGCGGAATAACAACGTGCCCAAATACGCCTAGTGTTTAAACTTTGCTCTGATACCAAATGTCATGCCCACATTGACCTTGTGGTCACAACACACATCACACGTGTCATAGCCACATCTATCATGTGGTTATGACACGAGATATGAAAAACTTTTCTCACACTGCCCTAAAAGCCCCCTCGCATGCGTAAGCATGCTCGGCGGTGTTCTCTCAAGGTGAAAACATTACAGTTGTCGGCGGGGTACAAGTACAATTGCGTGCAACCAGACGCAAGTAGACCAACCACGACGCTGTTAATGTCATTGCAAGAGTGAGATTACCATGGTTCCTAAATCTAAATCTCGGCAAATTCTGGCAGCATAACGCCTTACGGCGTTAGTGGGAATTACTCAACACTATTTTACGCACGTGGTTCGCTGATAGATTAACAACTTCCCACGACGCCTTGTTCCGACTAAACCGACTCGTGATCTCCCTATTTAGTCATTTTCAGCAAGGCACGGTTGTCTGTCTCCTCTCTTGTTTCCTGAAACATACTCCTCCTACGACTTAGCATTCTCAACAAGGTGATTCGTTTGCTCTCTCTTCCCTTTTTTCTGGGTCTTAATTTTGATTGTATTTTTATCGCGCTCACCTTAACTATTTCTGTGATAATTTAGTTTGTTTATATTTCGGTCTCTCTCTCTTTCATTTTCCTTTCTACATATTGGGCATCAATCAGGGTTATCACTGTTTCTATTGTTAATATTAAACCTAACTTCTGGATGATCCAGGTCACATAGGCTAGTTTACTACTTCGCTGGACTCGGTCTCCTAGTCTTCTCCGATCTAGGTTTCTTCTCTTGTATGTATTAATTAAACTCGTTCCTAAGCAAATTTTGGCTGGAGGGTCCATCGACTTAGTTCTCTTATCCCATGTGGGAATTGTCGCGCATTTTCTCCTCTGTGTTTTTCCAATGTTACTTTTTCTTCTTCTGACTCTCTTACAGGTTTACTTATATGGACGTTTACTACAGTTGAGATTAAAATGGCCTCACATGGAATTTCTGTGATGACTCCTTAAGTTTATTTCCAGTGACCTTTTAAGCATGGTGACGTGTAATTTTTCCTCTTCATTTTCCCGGTTATTGAACCGCGTTGATAGTGAAACTTTCGAGAAACTCTTCCCGGGTAACACAGTATATTCCTTTATGCTCTCATTAAATTATAATTTTATTTTCTCTTATCTATAATTACTGTTGTTATTATTACTAATCAGTATTATTAATACTCTTATTGTAAATCATTTACCATTGTTAATACATGTAGGAGGCTCTCCACTTTATAAAACCCTGATCATGGAAACATAAATTCTTTGGTTGTTTTGTTCAACACTTAAGAAAACCTAACTGTGGAAATATATATATTTTTTGTTTTATTTTTTTTTGTATATTACTGTGTCACATTTTGTCAAGATTTTAAACGAGGGCCCAATAAAATGGCTCATAGAACTACTCCTATAGATATATATATATATATATAAATATATATATTTTCATGTATATGTAGTTGACGAAATTGTTCTCTTAAATTTGTTTAACAAACTCCACGTAATCCCTTTTATATATATATTATTTCATTATATATTGCTATATACATAGGCATATATAGTATCTATATATGTCTATATATATGGCAACTTAATGTATTTCATTTCCAAATTGACCAACTTATATGTTAGGGCCAAAAGCCCTAACATTTTTTTTTTGTTTTATTTTCCACAGCCAGTGGAGGAGATGGGCGGCGGTGGCCGCAGCCAGCGGAGGAGACAGGGTCAGCCGCGCAGAGGGAAGGGCCTGTGTAGGCCGCGGAGGGGAAGGGAAAGGCGGCACTGCAGAGCTGTGCCCCGCGGGAGTTATAAGGGAAGGGGGATGTGGGGAGGGGCGGAGCCCCACCCACATCCCACGATGTGGGGTGTGGGTGGGGCTCCGCCCCTCCCCACACCTCTTAACAAACAAAATGGAGACTGCAGTGGGGAATACTCCCCACCGCCCACCGTGCAAGCTTGACTGTGTTTTTACACAGCGATTTCACATTTCGCCTTTAGTTCGGCGGTCATAAAATTTAAAACAAGTTTATTCTTATTCGATGATATTTAAATATCAATTCATATATATATATGTATATATATATATATTTCAGTTTCAGAATATCTTTTCATTTTCTCAATCAAACAATATTCTGTCAAAATGATAATTAATAACAACTGTTATATATATATATATATATATATATATATATATATATATATATATATATATATATATATATATATATATATATATATATATATATACACTTAAGAAAATGAAGTTTTAAATCAGTATATTTAGGCAATTAATACATGTCCATTTCAACTCTTAAGACAACCAGAAGTAATTATAATAGATTTCCTTTAAAACTTACAAAATAACTAAAGCCATTACTTATGAAGGAGAAAACTTAATCATTTTAAACTAATTTATCCATTAGAACAATGAACCATAAAACTAACCTTTCAACTAATTTAGCAGTTCTATACTTATAATGACATATATAAACTCAGATTAGATTGCAAATGAGTAATGAAATTTCTATTTACAAACTTGAAAATTGAAGATATTTGTTTACCACACCCATATTACAGAAAAGTTAACTCTTCCACTATAAATAGCAAGAGATTAAATTTTAAACCATGGATACAACAATTAACTTCCCAGATATGAACTTCCTTCTACCAAACAATATACAACTGATAGCTTGTGACAACCAAGAAAAAGTCCATCAATAACAAGATTAGGGAGGTGAATTCCTTCACTCCCAGGGTAACAATAAATTACAGTAAAATCAAGAGAGGTGCTCTCTCTTCAACTCTTATGGAATGATCCTGGCCTAATTCTCATGACAAGGAAGAATAACTGTTTCTTCATAAATATAACTCCTCCCAAGCCAACCAGAAGCTCCAAGAGAAAACCTGCGTATCAAAGACAAACAAAGAAGAAAACACCACTCATCTAGCTCTCCTCCCTTCCGTAGACCCGCAAGAGGGTCACCCCCGAGCTAGGGAGACCATACTCACACCTGGGTAACTCAAACACTCCACTTCACAACAGTAACAACAACAATCCCAAAGCACACAAACACCTGTGGGTCATTTACACAACATGGAAACTCAACTACAGTGAGTTTCATAAGGGGCAGGAGAGTGGACACACTCGACTCCAGAGTGTCACCCTGACAGATAAGTTAACCAATACAATTTCTCTTGGTCTCAAACCAAGTTTGATCACAAATTTTTAAGAAATCTATATTTGACTCTCAAGTCAAAAATACAGTCACAGATACATGCCCTCAAGGCTTTCAACATCCCAAAAGATGGAAATAGGTATGCACCCGAGGAGGATCTCTCCTCCCCTACCCCAAACTTGATGAGCATTTCTCCCAAGTGGGAGAAGCTCTGTCAAACAACCCGACAACAAACCCCACAGAAAATAAATCTAAACACAAATTCATACACTTTACATACACATTCAGCAAAGGAAAAAAATCAAACCAACCTTACAAAGCCCTCCTGGAATGAAGCTGTTGCAGAGCCCACAGAGTTCTCTTCCAACCTTAGCCACCAACTCCCTCTCCCTTCTCTCTCCTGCAAGCTAACTTTTCTAATTTTTTTTTTTTGTAAAACAGAATGAAAGTTTCCCACAATTCAACTAACTCTCTCCCCTTCCAAAATTGGAAACAAATAACCCCATTTATTTTCAGTTTCGAGGAATGGGGAAGTGACACTTGTCACCTCCTCACCCTTCCCCAAAACCACTATTCTGTCCTGGTGGCTTATGTCACTCACCCATCCCTAGAGTACTCCTTATCCCTTTCCTCCTGTCATTTCTCTTTCGCATGGGAGAAATAAAAGGAGTTAAAGGAGTAAAAGACAAGTGACCCATGCCTCTTCTTCCCTCCTTCACATGGGTGGCCCCACTTCACATGGGGGAATCTCACTAATGGAGAAGGTGACTTCAAGTCAATCCTTCAATAATGGATGGGCTTGTAGTCATCTCTTACCTTGGGGATTGTAGAGGGATGGGTTGGGTGTTGGTACAACCCATCATGTCCCCTCCATACCCCAATTTTCGTCACTTAACTTCAGGGGGAAGTTAAGATGACTAGATGGAGGTTACTCAAGGGTTACCCATGCCAAATGGGCCCTTGGACCCATGGGGTATAACCCAGGGTCAACTTTAACCCATACAAGACACCCCTGGTCAAGGTAAAGCACAAGAAAAGGCCTCATAAATTTAAATAAAATAAGGAAATTCAAATTCAATCTTTTTTTTTTTTTTTTACAACACAAATTATAAAATAATGTTACATGAGGGTAACCTAACCCACCCGACCATACAAAAGACCACATTACATCATCACATCAAACACAAAGAGATCTTGGTTCCTCGTGGAACCAGATCGGCTTAACAGGGAATAACAAATAACGAGGTGCGGAATGATCTCCGAAATCTGTGGTTCGATTAGTAATTCCTGCACACTAAATTACAAGATCAGTAACCACATAAAATCATCATAGCCGAAGCAACTTAAAAACATGCATTATCATGACATAGTACTAATTAACACAATGAAATCATATTACAATTTTCCATCATCACCTAATTAATTTTTTTTTGAAATGTAAACTATCCAAACATCACCCAATTAGTTTTTCCGAAATCATAATAAAGTTTAATAGTTTGACAATTCCGGGAACTGCTATCCCACAAATATAAAAAGTAACAATAACAGTAATGTAAATAGTCATAACAACAGAAGTAAAAAGGGTGGTCCTCACACAACTACAATGTCAACAACCAAAGCAAGTGGAAGGTGGTCTTGTGAAGGATGATTCTTAGAATGAATAGGTTAACTAACAACCATAGGGATATCAGAACATCCAAGAGGTAGGTCCACAAAGAGAGCAAGTGGAGGATAAGCCTAAAGATGATATGGTTCAGGATGAAACAATAGATACATCTCATGATGATCAACCACACACAGAACAAGAAGATATTCATGATGATAGTAGGGATGATCAGGATAAAGACCAACAAAAAGAAAATCTGGAGGTCCCACTATTGAAATGTACCAGACAACTAAGAGGTAGGGTGAATCAGTTGTCCCTAAAAACTTTGAACACTTGTGAACATCAACACATCAAACTCTTATTTAATATTATTCAGAGTTAATCATGAAAGCATGAAACAAGAATCTCAACACAATAACATAATCAACACATGAGACACCATATTTTTTATGTGGAAAACCCTATAAGGGAAAAACCACGGTGGGTATTAGCCCATAGAAATATATATGTTATAACAATACTGAAAAATAGAGGCTCACTACCTAATAATGCTCATTGCAAGGATCGGCTCACTGCCAAGGGGTGGCTCACTGCTAGGATTTTTGTGAATTGACTTGATAACATCTACTCCATGCCTAAGTTCAGTTCCATTGAAGTGCAATACTTTCTGTTTTCTCTACTCTTATTACACTTCTCACTTATCTTCACATTTTTGCACAAGGACATCTTTTTTACAACTACATTACATGTTTTTATACACTTCATCAACCTTGGAATGTACATCAAGGTCATCATTACATTCATCAATTGTTGGAGCAATCTCCAAGGTCAACATTACAAACTTACACAGAAATAGGTCTAGACCTAAACAAGATTAGCTAAAGGAAGGATGTATGCGGATCATGTTACACCTTAGCTGGGACTCATGAGCAATCTTCCATGCCACAACACATTTCCACAATCTTTAATGCATCTCCACAAGTAGTGATAACAACCAAGTCGACCAAGACTGGTTTTATCATTAAGTCTTCTAAGAAAAGTCTTCATCCATGATCTAAATTTATCTTTACAGACCAATCCAAATGTAGGAACATGATCAGGAGACATCCACAAGCACATGGTAATCATCAGGAACAACCGCACAATCTCTAACCACTCTGTCAACAAGATCCTTCCAACCGGAGCACATAAACAACACTGCCAACTATTGTCATAAGGAAAAGATCGTTTGTGGACCACCAAATCATTAACCATTAGAGTTAAAGGCACTTATCATCATTACAAACTTGATTCCAGAATCACAGACTGGAATACCTAACTGCAGAGGAATGCGGAGCATAATACATTCTCTCTCTCACCACCAAATATACATAAAAAGAAGTTTTCACTCTGGTGAACATAACTCACTCAAATCTTCATACCGGAGGATCAAACTTGGAACACAACACCTTCAGACATGCATCTAGATACTTCCAATCCATAGATAAAGATATTCATTCTCCAAGAAATGTGGAGTAGTCTACTGTACTATTTTGTTGTATTAGTAATACTTATTATCTTCAATACTTAACTCATTACAAGAAAGCATCAAAACAAGAGCACAATTGACACCAATAACAACATAGATATGTTGACATCAATGACAACACTGATTAGGCACATACTTGCAACGATCTCCCTCTTTGTCATTGATGGCAACACATGATGTGAAAAACTATAAAGACCATGAACCCCCTTTTTCTTTAGACATCTACACTCTTTCTTCTCTAAGTTTTTCACATGATTTCTCTCCCCCTTTGACATCAATGGAAAATGGCACATACTTACATTCTGTTACTCTGATCCAACTAAACTTTCTCTGTTATCAATACTTTCTTTATCAGGAACTCATAACGGTAATATCTAGCTACTCCCCATGAGAGGTAGCTCACAAAACATCAATCTAGATCAAAGAGTGAGACTTTGATCACCTCTGGATTGATGCATTCTCATGCATCTTAGTTCATAGTAGGAGGGGTAATAACCCCTAACTTTTCCCTGAGATACTCAAAAGTATCCTTAGGTAGAGGCTTAGTAAAAATGTCTGCAATATGATCCTTGGTAGACACATATTCCATCTTGACTTCATTCTCTATCACTTTCTCTCTCAAAAAGTGATACCTTATAGATATATGCTTTGTTCTTGAGTGCATCACTAGATTCTTTGAAATGTTTATAGCACTTGTATTGTCACAGAAGATTGCAACTGGATCTTAATACACAACTCTTATGTCCTTCAAAGTCTGCTTCATCCATAACACTTGAGTACAACAACATGTTGCTACAATATACTCTGCTTTTGTAGTTGACAAAGAGATTGAATCTTGCTTCTTGCTCAGCCATGAAACTAATATATTACCCAAAAAGAAAGTGCCTCCACTTGTACTCTTTCTATCATCAACATCTCTAGCCCAGTCAACATCTGTATAAGCACCGAGAGTGAAATAATTATCCTTTGGATACCATAAGCCATGATCCAGTGTGTCTTTTAAATACCTCAAGATTCTCTTTATTACCATCACATGTGACTCTCTCAGATCTGCTTGAAATCTTACAACAAGAAAAACTACATGCATAATATTAGGTTTGGTTTGAATTAGATAAAGCAATCATCCAATCATGGATCTGTACTTTTTATGATCAGTCTTGGGTGATTCATCAATTTTTCTCAACTTGCAACCAGTCACCATGGGAGTACGTACCGGTTTAGAGTCTTCCATCCCAAACTTCTTCAACAACTCTTTCACATACTTAGAATGAGATATGAAGATTCCTTTATCTGATTGATTAATTTGCAGAGCTAGAAAGAAATTCATTTCACTAAACATACATCTCAAACTCATTTTGCATTCAACCTGCAAACTTCATGCACATACCTTCATTTCCTCCAAAGATAATGTCATCAACAAAGACTACAATGATCAGGATCTGATTATCATTGATTTTGAAATATAGATTGCTGTCAGCAATGCCTTTACTAAACCCTAATTGGAAAAAATATTTTCCTAACCATGCATACTAGGCTCTAGGGGCTTGTTTCAACCCATACAAGGCCTTCTTCAATCTGCACACCATATCACCTTGTTTTGATAATTGAAATCCTTCTAGTTTCTCAATGTAGACCTCTTCTTCCAACTCACCATTCATAAATGTAGACTTCACATCCATCTCATACACTTTGAAATCTTTGTGAGCTACAAATGCCAGAAATATTCTGATTGCTTCAATCTGAGCCACTGGAGCAAAAGTCTCTTCAAAATCTATTCCTTCAATTTGGGAATATCCTTTGCACACAAGCCTTGCTTTGTTCCTTATAACTTCTCCATTTTCATTGAGCTTGTTCTTGAAACCCCATTTGGTTCCAATAACATTTTTATTAGCAGGTCTAGGAACTAATTCCCAATTTTCATTCTTTTCTATCTGTATTAGTTCTTCCTTCATGACTTTTACCCAATTTTCATCATTGCAGGCTTCATTCATAGTTTTTGGTTCACTTTAGAAAGCAAACAGTAATTCACTTGTTCTTCTGCAACTCTTTTCCTTGTCAGTACTCCATTGCTTTTGTCTCCAATAATTTGATCTTCTGAATGATTGATCCTTACATACCTGGGAGTCTTAACTGTAGTTTTTGTAGCCATCTCTTCTTCATCTTGATTGACTTCCTATTCCTCTTTCTTTTCATTTACTATGACAACAGGTTCATCTGATTCATAGCCATTAAGATCTAATGTTCTTCCTTTGTCTCCACCTTCACATTCGCACTTTCAACAATCTTTTTCAACCTTTTGTTGTAGCACTGATAGGCCTTACTCTTGGTAGAGTATTCATGAAAGATCCCTTCATTACACCTTGCATCAAACTTCTCTAGATCTTCTTCTCTTCTGATATAGCATTTGCTTCCAAAAACTTTGAAATATTTTAGTGTAGGAATTCTTCCATACCATAATTCATAAGGAGTTTTAGTACCATTACATTTCACTTGAACTCTGTTTTGAATGTAGACAACAGTATGTATATCTTCTTTCTAGACTGCTTCTAACATATCTGCTTCCTTCATCATTTTCCTTAAACTATCTTGTTCTTCCTTTCCACAACTCCATTCTATCGAGGAGTCCTAGGTGCAAACAACTGTCTCTTTATCGATTGCTCTTCACAGAAAATATTGAATTCATTTGATGTGAATTCCCCTCCTCTATCAGACCTCAAGCATTTGATTTTTAGTTCTATTTCATTTTCAACCATTACCTTGAAAGATTTGAAGTTCTCTAGGGCTTCTGATTTGTCTCTTAGAAAAGTAACCCAAGTCATTCTAGAATAATCATCAATAAGAAACATGAAGTACCTGTCACCTTGTAAACTTCTCACCCTTGTAGGACCACAGAGATCTATATGCACTAGATCTAGCAAATTGGTAGAAAATTGTTCTTTTCTCTTGAAACTGGTTCTTGTCTACTTCCCCAACTGACATTCCTTACAAATGGTATTGGTGGGTTTCACAAGATTTGGTAAATCTCTCATAGTATGTCCTGAACTTATCTTTACCAAATTATCAAAGTTTATATGACACATCCTTCTATGCCACAACCAACTTTCATCTGCTTGGGCCAATAAATAGTAATCATTCATTCCTCTTAACTAGTAGATATTACCTCTGGTCTTCTTACTAGTAGCAATCATTGTTCTGGAGCTTTCCATGATCTTGTACCCATTGTCTTTGAATCTCAAATCATAACCTTCATCACACATCTTACCAAAACTCAAAAGATTATGCTTCAAACCCTTCACATAGAGAATATTATTAGTGTTGTGCTTTCCATCAAAAGAAATAAATGCTTTTCCACAAATCTTACCAGCTACATTATCTCCAAACCTAACCAGTCCTCCATCAAACTTTTCTAAATTTACAAATTTACTTTTGTCACCGGTCATGTGATGTGAGCATCCACTATCAATAATCCATTCATCCTTATATTTCTCAACATAAACATCAAAAGCACTTTCTTCCACTAGTTTTGCTTCCTTCACACAGCTAGCGGTATTAGTAGACATAGGTTCTTCTTTAATTGCAATAAATAAGAACTCATTTGTACTAGTACTAGCATCATCAGATTCATCATCTGTCACACCTTCGTCATCAAGATCTCTAACATAGTAACATTTCTTTGGAACCCTAGGTCTATTCTCAAATCTTTTTCTATTCCTTTCAATTCTCTCAGGACATCTAGAAGCATAGTGACCAACCTTACCACATGAAAAACATTTGAAAAGTAATTTGCCTTTGAACTTACCAGAACCTCTTTGTAGTCTATCAACAAAGTTTGCTTCAGTTTCATCAAACTCATCATCAGACTCCACCTTTTACTTTTCAACTCTGGAGATCTTTTATGAGGTACTGGCTTTGAAGGTAGTTTCACTCTTTGGTAGAGCATCACCAAGTTCTCTCATCTCAAAGGCTATAAGCTTTCCTAGCATTTGATCCTTGGTAACCTCTTTCACGGTCATTACTTCTTCAATTGCAACTATTGTGTGACTGTAGGATTTGGGTAATGACCTAAGAATTTTCACCACAAACCTATAGTTCTTCCCATATCTTTTATTCCATTGACAAGTTCATCAACCTTTTGCATGATGGTTGTTATGTTTTCATCTTCATTCATCTTTAAACCCTCATATTTTGCTTTCAATCCCTACAACTTGGCTTCTTTTACAGAATCATCTCCTTCATACAGATTTTTCAACTTTTCCCAAACTTCATTTGTAGATTCTAGATCCATGACTTTTATCAACTCACTATCAGTCAAGGCACTTAATAGAGCATCTCTATCTTTTATATTCAACTCATATTCTTTGATTTCATCTTCAGTTGTCAAACTGTTTTAAGGCATGGTATATTTTGTCTTTGCAACTTTAATTTCCATACTTTATAACCAAGACAAAGGAGATGGCTTTTCATTCGTACCTTCCATAGAGCATAATTTGTGCCATCAAACTATGGAGCTTCCTTCTTAAAAGACATCTTGGATCCTCCTCAAGCTATTAGGCTTTCTTATGAGGAACCTTGCTCTGATACCAATTGTTGAAATGCACCAGGCAACTGAGAGGGGGGTAAATCAGTTGTCCCTAAAAACTTTGAACACTTGTGAACATCAACACATCAAAATCTTATTTACTATTATTTAGAGTTAATCATGAAAGCATGACATAAGAAGCTCAAAGCAATAACATAATCAACACATGAGACACTGAATTTTTTATGTGGAAAACCCTATAAGGGAAAAACCATGGTGGGTGTTAGCCCACAAAAATATATATGTTATAACAATACTAAAAAATAGACGGTTGCTACCTATGGGCTCACTACCCAATGATGCTCACTGCAAGGATCGGTTCACTACCAAGGCGTGGCTCACTACTAGGATTTTTGTGAACTGACTTGATAGCATCTACTCCATGCTTGAGTTCAGTTCCATTGAAGCGCAATACTTTCTCTTTGCTCTGCTCTTATTACACTTCGCACTTATCTTCACATTTTTTCACAAGGACATCTTTTTCACAACTACATTACATGTTTTTATACACTTCATCAACCTTGGTATGTCCATCAAGGTCGGCATGACATTCATCAACTGTCGGAGCAATCTCTAAGGTCGTTATTACAAACATACATAGAAATAGGTTTGGACCTAAACAAGATTAGCTAATGGAAAGATGTATGCGGATCATGTTACACCTTAGCTAGGAATCAAAAGTAATCTTCCACGCCACAACACGCTTTTGCATTCTTCAATGCATCTCCACAAGTAGTGAAAACAACCAAGTAGACCAAGACTGGTTTTATCATTAAGTATTCTAAGAAAAGTCTTCATCCATGATCCAAATTTCTCTTTGTGGACCAATCCAAATGTAGGAACACAATCAGGAGACATCCACAAGCACATTGTAATCATCAGGAACAACCATACAATCTCTAACCACTTTGTCAACAAGATCCTTCAAACCGGAGCACATAAACAACACTGCCAGCTACTGTCATAAGGAAAAGATTGCTTGCAGACCACTAAATCATGAACCATTAGATTTGAAGGCACTTATCATCATTACAAACTTGATTCCAGAACCACAGACTGGAATACCTAACTGCAAAGGAATGCAGAGCATAATACATTCTCTCTATCACCACCAAATACACAGAAAAAGCAATTTCACTCTGGTGAACATAACTCACTCAAATCTTCATACCAGAGGCTCAAACTTAGAACGTATAATCTTTAGACATGCATCTAGATAACTTCCAATCTGCATATAAATATATTCATTCTCCAAGAAATGTAGAGCAATCTACTGGATTGTTCTATTGTATCAGTAATACTTATTATCTTCAATACTTAACTCATTATAGGCAAGCATCAAAACAAGAGCACAGTTGACACCAATGAAAACATAGATATGTTGACATCAATGACAACACCGATTAGGCACATACTTGTAACACCCACCTCTACAACATGATCAGGATATGGGTGGATAGAAAGAGGATACAGAGATCCCTGCTAGGCTGAAGGACAAGGATAAAGAAATAGAAGCACTATCCACCCATATCCTGATCATGTTGTAGAGGTGGGTGTTACAAGTATGTGCCTAACTGGGATAAAGAAATAGAAGCACAAGACACTCATATTGAGCAACATGACGAAGTAGGGTTAGGAACCACTGCATTATCTTAGATATCATCAGAGATAGGGCATCCACAAGAATAACAAGTGCCATTTGATTTTAAATCTTTGTTCACATTGGATAGTACTAAGCCCAAGTGCAAGGCTAGGGTAGTTTCAACAATAAGAAGGGATGCTATGACAGGAAAGAGGACAACACAGGTAGCATTCCCCATGGTGGACAAGGCCAAAGAATAGAGAAGGCTAGAAGAATTTTGAGTCACCTCAATTGACTTGGGGTATTCTACAGTAGATCAAGAGATCCAGGAGCACAAGGAGAGAACTGAGGCTATAACTACTAGGATAAGGAAGTTGAGGACAAGGAAGAAAGAATTGAAAGAGCAAAATGCTCAGCTACAATAATTTATTAAGGGTTTAGTGAAACCTATGGGTTTAACCTCTACAATACAAGCTACAGAAAAGCCCATTGCCTTGACATTGATTAGTGAGCAAATAACAAGCTTGGATGCTCAAAAGCATCAAGCCCAAGTCATGGACAAATGGTTCATGAGATTCATGACCTTAGGTGAGAGTGTAATAAGGACATCCAAGTCTAATTGGGACACAATGTCCATCCTACAGAAAGATGTTGATTCATTGAAGAAAGAATTTACACACAGGTTGAAGCAATGTGATTATGTAGTGGAGAGAATCAAAGAAGATGATGGATCAGGGGCTATTAACTAGTAAAATTGTAACATATCAAACTTTTCCTTTGATAGATTCCTAGATCCCAAAACTTCAATTTGAAATGGATGTGTTAAGAACATGCATATCCAAGGTCAGGCATATGAGCACCAAGGTGCACGACCTACTATCATATGAAATGAAGGTGTTAGAAGAGCTACTGGGGATGCTATAAAAGAAGATAGCTTACTAGATATAGAGGATTCCATCTGGATATTCAAGAAAAGATTCAGGGTAGTATTAGAGGACCCTATGGAACATTTTTTAGAGGATGTGATGGATGAGATGGTAGAGATCAATGTTAAAGTGAAGGCATATAGCAAGGAAGTAGAAAGCAGATCCACCAAAATAGTTTTTTTATGAACAAGTAAAAGCATTGAAATATGCTAAAGTAAGGGCTCAAGTGACCAGCAAATATCACATAGATACGATCGTACTAGCATGTGATTATCATAAGAAGTTAGACATGAGGATGATTGTCTCTAAATGATCTCATATATCAAAATAGAGAGTGCCACAAAGATGCCAAAAGGTATTCTTTGCCACTTGTGCCACTTGTATTGTTTTGTTGACTTAGTCAAAGCAGTATAGATTGTTGATATTTTGAAATGGATCCTAACCATTGGATCAATGTAGTTGTATCATAGCCTTGTTCTATAAAAGGATATTGATTGTCATTTTGTAGGGAGATCAAATTGGTGAATTTGTAGACACTAAGTGTACATTTTGTGACTTTGTGTTTCCTCATTATTCTTTCTCAGATCACTTGTATATGTGTATTCTTTTTGCATACTTAATGAAGATGGAGAACTTTGATTACAACTTATCATTTATCTTTCTTAATCTGTGAGTGATTTCTGGATGTGTAACTGTGAATTGCAACTGAGATGTATTCACAAAGTGCATGTTGTCTTCATTCTTTCCCTTTGAAGATTCACACCTATAATGTGTAGTCATGGACTATCCTGGCAAAGCATGGTTTGGTTTTCATCTCCTTTTCATAAAGTGTCAAAGATACATGTGGATCAGTGATTGAACTTAGTTAAAGTTATAATTTAGATGCATTCAATCTTATTTTACTTCATTTTCATAATAACCACATCATAACTACAAATAGTGACAAATAATGAGCAGAGACAAAGAAATATGTTGAATATTGAACATCCTTAGTATATCTGAGTTAAAAACATGTCAATTTGAAAATATCATGCAAAGATTAACAAATAATGGTGCAAAACATTGAAATATATACTTGTAGGCACAATATTTGAAAGGATTTAAGTGCAGAAGTGAAGAATAAGAAAATTTGAGATAGAATAAACTTTAAGAATCATCTCAAATATTGATGAATTGTGAAAGAATTGTGCAAAGTTAGGATATATTCATATAAATATTTGCATATCCTAGCTAGAGACTGTAGGCTTTAACAAAATTGAGTGAGAATTCATGCATAATAGGTGGAATAGAGCAAGTATTTACAAATACAGATATAATTTCTTCAAATCATGGCATAAGGCCCCAAAATGATTAACAACATTATCACATCAAACCACTGAGTGACTGTTAGAAGGTCATATCCTAACTATCAGAGACTTGGGATCATAAATTTATCTTGAATTTATCATATCTTTCAAGGTGATAAAGGTTTGTTGTGTAAACTTTTATTTGTGTTAATAGGACTAACAATTGTATCAACACTTTCCTTATTTTTTGTGGTACAATTCAAGCATTACGTAGGCCCACCTTCAAATCACAACAATCTAAATAATGTACCCACTATTCCACTAAGTCATGGTGGTTGCCTCTAAATTCCTCTAAAAATAGTTTGAGCCTTAACAATACATAAATCACAATGTCTAACACTTGAAAGGAGAACAATCTACATCAACAACATTGTTCGCCAAGGGCTAACATTCACAACAATATCTAGAGTGCACAACCTTTCAATCCTTCGAATATGCTTGAGCTTCACATTCTAAATATTTTTCCTCTTCTTCCATTTTTACACCTATGGAAGCCAATTGATTCACTACTACATGAAATACATTTAAATGTTTGATTACAAAGTCTCCTTCATGCATCTTTAAAGAATACAATTTTTTTTCAAAAATAACTTATTTAGAAGACACTTAGTTATTGATATAATGTAATAATTTTATCTCATAAAATCTTAGCAATGTTTTGAACTAAAAAAATCATCATCTAATGGGTAAGTGCACAAAGATGAGGGACCAAAATGGGGTCTTAAGTTGCCACTTTTTTTCTAAAATCAGAAAACATTGATGTTGGATGAGAAATTTAAGATAGCTACACTCAAAATTTGAAGATGGAACAAAAACAAGACTCGTAGTGCTCTGAATCTAGTTTCTAAACTACTAATTTTTTCCAAAAATGGTTGAGATTTAGGGGTTCAAAAAGTGGGAGCACACAAATTGGTCATGTTTTCTCAAAAAAACATAACATAGCATCTGGTGTGCTGCCCCTAAAATGTTAACTTTTTTTTAGTCTTTCAATAATCGCTCCAGTGAGAAATTAGCTAACACCATGTAGTTTATCCTTGATTTTTTTGATAAATTTTTCATGAATAATTGATTTTTTAGTAATTTTTGAAATGGACACATCCTAAAAAATAGAAATTTGAGAGTGCTCCCCCCTAAACTTTTTGAAAACTAATCAAAAATCATTTTTTTTAATACATGTAGAATGGAGTCTAGTTTCTAAAAATGCATCTTATTTCAGATTTTGATGAATGGTTAAAAAAAGTAAGAAATACTAGACACTAGTTTTTGACAAAAAATGGACACACTAACAAAAAAAATTCAAGATGAAACCATTAACATACTCAAAATGTGAAAAAAATCATATGGCTAGATAGCTAATAGAGAGATCAAGATTATGGTGGTTTTTTTTTGAGTTGTCATTGGAAAAAGTGCCATCCTAATGGGGAGCACGCTCTAGATTATCTCAGAATTTTGCTAAAAACTAGAAAAAACATGTCTAAGCATGATCAGCATAATGCAAGCATGTTATAATGTGCTCACGTTATGTGAAATCCATAATGCGAGTGTGTTATAATGCACTCGCATTATGCTGAGCAAAATTGGCTTTACACATGCCAATTGCATTTGCTTGAAAGTTTCTTAAACCTTTTCAACAAATCCATTTTTTGCATATCTTGCAATCATTGCATTCCATTATAGAACATCTCTTTGAGTTGTTATGTCATACAATTGGCATGCATTCTCTATGTTTCCACACTTTACATACATGTCTACAAGGGCAGCTGTACTTTCTATTGTCTCTCTCGCTCTCTACTTCCCTCCCCTCTCTATGTCCTACCCTCTCTCTGAGTCTTTGCTTCCCTCCCCTCTCTACCTCCTACCTTCTCTCTCACTCTCTTCTTCCCTCCCCTCTCTACCTTCTACCCTCCCTCTCACTCTCTACTTCCCTCCCCTATCTACCTCCTACCCTCTTTCTGAGCCTTTTCTTCCCTCACCTCTCTACCTCCTACCTTCTCTCTCGCTCTCTTCTCTCTCACTCTCTTCTCTCCCCCTCTCTACCTCTTACCCTCTCTCTCACTTTCTACTTCCCTCCCCTGTCTACCTCCTAGGTCCTCTCTCTCAGTATCTGCTTCCCTCCTCTATCTAGCTCCTACCCTCTCTCTCTTCTTCCTTCCCTTGTCTACCTCCTACGGTCCTCTCCCACTCTCTACTTCCCTCCCGTCTCTACCTCCCATCCTCTCTCTCACTCTATACTTCCCTCCTGTCTCTACCTCTGTTCATCATTCTTCCCATCCAATGAAATTTCATAAATTATCTTGTTTCCTTTTCATCATCCCAATTTATATCCTTGTCCCTCTTTGCATGTCCTAGTTTTCTTGTTTCCATATTCTTTGTCAACATGCAAGAGGAGAGGGTGGAAGAGGGAGAGAGGATGGAGATGGACGGGAGAGAGAGGGGAGAGATAGGGTGATAAGGAGAGAGAGAGAGAGAGAGAGAGAGAGAGAGAGAGAGAGAGGGTTGGTTAGGTTTATGAGTTTAGGGTTGCTTAAGTTTAGGGTTTAGTGGAATTATTTAGGGTTTAGGGGTTTAGGGTTGCTCAGGTTTATGGTTTAGGGGTTAGATTTTAGGGGTATTATTTAGGGTAAATAGGGTTTTTGGGAGAGAGAGAGGGATTGCTCAGGTTTAGGGTTTAGGGGTTAGGTTTAAAGGGGAATTATTTTATAATTTCCCTCCAATCCTCCTAATCCTAATGCATTAGTCCACCCATCTCCTATTCCATCAATCCCTATCACCATTGATCCAATGTCATCCCCCTCTAACACTCCCAATCCTAATCCATCCGGGCCTCCTATATCCATTCACCTGATCCTAATCCTAACCCCACAACATATTCCATCATTATCCATCAACTATATGCATATCCTAGTCCATCAACCCATGAATACATGAAGGATGTGACCCAAGGACTATTAGCAAGGAATCTAATAACATCATGTACTCAAATTCCTATCCTTGAGCCTAACAAAGAACCTCCTAATAACATGTATACCACTCCAACACCATCATCCACTCCTATGTCTATCCATTTCATTGAAGAGTCTCCTACCATAAGTCCAAGTCAAACTCCATCATGTAGTCATGTTGTCAAACATCCAAAGATTGATCCTAGATCTAAGAACCCATCACATCCATCTAAGAAACCCAATAGCTATACATTAAGAGCCTAGTCCAAAGAATGTGGAAACACCAACCACCCATCCAAATCAAAATCCAAACATCCCATCTAATCCCATCTCGGTTCCCTTACCATCTCATGGTCAACCCCTATGTACATCGATCCCATCATTAATCCTCCAACATCTCCTAGTGAATCCTCATCACCACCTCTTACTCCCCAATTCAATAATATCAATGCATCCCTACTTACCCTATCCATATCTAATATTGCGTTATCCATGCTTATCCTCCTTGTGATCAAGATATTATCTATGATCAAGATCTTATCCATGAGCAAGTAACCCACATCACTCCTATCCATCATCCCATTAGCCTATTCATCATCACGTGCTAGTCCTATTCATTATCCATCAATATCCCATGATGAGACACTTGTTCCCCAAGAAAACATAGACAATCAAACAAATAACTTGGATCCTATCAAATCACATCCCAATGAGTATAATGATTTAATCACGATCCAAGAATTCCACATCCATTTCCCATTGATCTTCCATCAGCCCCTATCGAACTATATGTTTAGGTGTTTATCTTGGTTGCTCAAGTTTAGGGTTTAGGGGTCAGGGGCATTATTTGAGGTTTACATGAGTTTAGGGTTGCTCAAGTAAATAGGGTTTAGGGTTTAGGGCTTAGGGTAACTTAGGGTTTAGGGGTTAGGGTTTAGGAGTTAGGGGTTTAGGGTTACTTGAGTTTAGGGGTTAGGGTTTAGGGTTTAGAGAGAGATAGAGTGAGGGGACCAATAGAGATTGGGAGAGATAGGGAGATAGAGGTTTAGGGTTGCTTCTAGGTTTTATGGTTTAGGGGTTAGGGGTTTAGGGTTTCTCATTTTTAGGGTTTAGGGGTTAGGGTTTAGGGGTTAGGGTTTAGGGTTTAGGGGTTAGGGGTTAAGGTTGAGAGGTTTAGGTTTATGGTTTAGGTAGAGAGGAGAATAGGGAGATATAGAGGAGATTGAGCCTGGGAGAGAGATCTCTATCTCCTCTATCCCTCTCTCTAACTATACCTACCTCTCTATCTCTCTCTCCATGTCTCTATATCTTGCTCTCTTTCGATCCCCTCTCTCTAACTCTACCTTTCTATCTCTCCCTCCCTCACTATCTCACTCCCCCTCTCTATCACTCTCCTAACCCCTCTACCTCAAATCTATCTCCCTATGTCTCTGGAAGTCGTATCTCTTGATCTCTTTCCCTATCTCTATCTCTCTAGACATATGGATCCCTATCTCTTAATCTATCCCGCTACCTATCTCTCCTCTCTATCTCTCTCTCCATCCCTCTACCTCTTGAAATCTCTCTCTGTATGTCTCTTGACATCTCTCCATCTCTTTCCCTATCTCTATCTATCCGCATAACCCTATCTCTTAATATATCCCTCTCTACCTCTCTCTCTCTGTATTTTCCTATCTATCTCTCCCTTGCTAGATCTATCTCTCTATATCTCCCCTCTCTCTAGATATATGTATCTCTATCTTTCTCCCTTTATAGACCCCTTTGTCTATCTCAATCGCCATCTCTCTCTCTCCCCGTCTCTATCTCCACCTATCCCTCTCTATCTCTCTATTTTCCCCTCTTTCTATATTTTTTCCTTTCTCTAACTCTATCTCTATCTCTCCATCTCTTTCTAGATGTCCTTGGGCTCTCTCCCTATCCATGTCCATGTCCCTCTCTATCTCTCCATGTCTCCTAGTCCCTCTCTATATATAGGATAGAGAAATAAAGAGAGAGAGACTCTCCCATGTATATACAAGGTTACATTTGTCCCTCCTAGTATAAACAAGTTCTATTTCATGAACCACATGGATATTTGAGTCTAGGGATACTCTTGGACCATCACTTGACTACCTATTTGATGAACTACATGCATAGTTACATTAAGAAGGTTATGATTTTTGCATGCATGAAACTTTATGTTTTCATGCTTCCCAGAACGTGCTCGTGTTATAACATGAGCACATTATAACACGAGTGCGTTATGGGAGCATGAAAAATGGTTAAAAAGCATGTGGGATCGATGTTTCAGATCCCACATGATTGTTATTCCTTCTTTTCATGCAATATATCAGACAAGAAAATACCTTTTATGTTGTTTGACTTATTGAGAATCATTTTTATATCAATCGACCACCTTTTTTGTTTTTTCAACCTAGAAGAATTGATTTTGCATGTTTTTGGATAAAATTTGATTATTTAAACTGAAAGTTTCATGTTTCATGTGTGATATTGTTTCAAATCTAATTACCATTGATATATAGACTGAATTTGATGATATGTATTTGTTTTTTCCATAAATTTCACTAATCCTATTATAGAATTATATAGAATTCATAATCAAACTTGCGAAAAAGAAGAATTTGAGGATTTTGAAGCCATATTTTGGAGAATTGGTCAACTGCAATATCAAATTTTAAGGTATGTTCAACTTATGTCCATTTTAATTCACATATATATGTTCTTATATTCTTTATGTCTTTATGTTCTTTATGTTCTAAGATATATATGTGTCTAGGTATATTAGTTAGTTCAGTCAAAGAGACTCCAAATTCCTCATGTTTTCACCTTGTTTTGGCCCTTCATGCCTTCATTTCACCTATTTTCAGTTATACAAGAGAAAAACAATATCAAATACTTCATAAAATAATTTTAGTGAACAATTGTTTGTCATACTCATATTCATGATCAATGGAGCCAAAATTGATTTTGGAAGACTCTTAATTTTTGCCCTAGGATGATATAGAAGGATTTATTCCTTAATATGCATAATTCAATTCATTCAATAGAACCATGTAATGGCTTGAATCTTAGACTATCCTATGCCCCCTATTATGACAATCCTACTTGTCTCTATTGATCATTTAGACATAATTGTTAGGTGTCCTTTTGATAACTTCTCCATGCATGTTTCATAGTATGAATTCTCTTGGAGAAGGTTGGAGGATGTGGAGACTTCTTTAGTGTCTTGGGCTAGGACATTCCTTATGCACCTATTCATGATGATTTGTATGCACATGACACAACAATATTTCAAAATTTCCTAATTGTCCTTTGTTAGCACATGATGGTGGTTACCTTGAACGACTATATACCTTTCAATACCCTAAATTATATAGATTAGTTTCTTGATTTTTATGACAGTCTTAGGTATGTCTCCAAATATTCATGTTTCCAAGATAGCTCTAGCTAATGTCCACTTGTTTCTGGAACTTCTTAGACCTACAAGAAACAATTCTGAGCATTATATTCATCATAAATAAGTCACTTTTAGTCAATAGAAGCCAAAATACACCCATTTGCAATTATGGATTAGTTAAGGACAACTGGGTGGTAAATTTATTGTCATTGGTAACTTCACAAATTTCATGTCTTATCTTGTCCTCCTTGTTTTTCTCCATGGATCTCCATCATTGTCTTCATGATTCATATAATTCATCATGTCATAGTGGCTTCATCATTCCATAATTATCTAATCACAATAACCCTAGATGGCTATCCCTAGGACTACTCTATGAATTGCACACTATGCATTTCAGCAATTTAGATTTCCTTCATGTGTGTTTCAATGGTTTGCAGTGTTAGGACAGTCATATGTGAAACTTATTGAACATAATTAAACTCCATCACACCACCTCAAATGAAATCAAACTCAATCCAAATTTCATGAATATGACTATCCTTTTGAATAAATTAGTTATGGCATGACAATCCTTTATGATCACTCGGTCAATCTTCTTCAAACTTTCACCTTTTGTCTGTATTGAAAAATCTCTAAAATAATCCTCTTAGAACCTTACGAATAAAGTTATTATCATGTGCATGAAGTGATAAAAAATAATGGTAGTCTCTATAACTAGGTGTGATAGTCTTAGTCAATAGTTAGGACTTTTATGACTACCCTCATAGCTGTGACAGTCTTATTTGCATATGAATATGACAATCATGTCTCCATGAGATGAACTTGTCTAGGATATCTTTCTGCAACACCCATCCTCACTGTCATTTGACTCATTGTAAAGATCAACAACACTCCTAAGCAAGGCATTTGTACCTATTCATGATTATCCTACTTGTGTTGGTTATGACAATAGATTGTCTCCTTCTTCATAGTGGCCTTTATGGCAATTTAGCTTATGCACATGATTATCTACTTGAGTTTGGCATTGTCATATTAATGAGCCTTGACTTCAATAATTGTCTCTTGATATCCCGTCTTCACCCTCTACACTAATCCAAAGCATAATTTTGTCACTACTATTCACAACATATTTCATGAGACTATCTTCCTTTTTGCCAGTGTTGTGACAATTAAGGCATGACTAGGGAGTAGCTGAATGACATCTCTTCTTAATTAAGATAATCTTCTTCCTTATTTCACAAGCTCAAGTAGGATCTCATGAGTCACTTGACCCATACTTCACTATCTAATAATCTTGAGGTGTGGAGAGATTTATTCATAGATAGAGTATTGATAACTTGCTAAACAATTTCAAAATTTTGCTTAGGACAGTCCAAATCATGGAATTTTGATAGGTTGCCTTTCACAATCAAATTTGAGATTGAGGCTATGGTTTTCTTCCAAATACCCTATATGCAGCCCTCCCCTGTACTAAAAACTAACTTCTTATTTACTCCAAATAGAAATTAGGGTGCAAAATATACACAGTATTGTCATTGTTTTGGTAATCCCATATAGACAAGGTGTTGCTGACACTAGTTAAAAATTCCCATCACCCCCATCACAAAATCCTCTCATCCCCATAAAAATGTCCCCTTCCTATCACTATCCTTGCACATACATCACTTAGGTCACTGAGGTAGGTCTAATTTTAGAAGAAAATGTTATCATGTGCATAGGGGGCAACCATCAAATGAGAGATTTATTATATCCTTATTGGCCCATACTCATTACAATCATGAGGGTTAATGATAGTCATCTAGGGACTGCCCTATGGCTATTGGTAATTTTTTATTGTAACATGATAACATGATCACATAAATACCCACCAAGTGTAATGATTATGACCGGCATCTTGATGAAGCATGTGTGAGTTTTAATCACATCATAATAGCCTATTAAACACTTAATACAATCCCCATCTTCATTTTGTATTAGGATTGGAGGTTTATAGGATAACATTCATAGCATAATTGTTGACAGCCCCACGAGCCTTGTATAGTGGTTCTCATTTTAAAGCTTAGACAAATACTTTAATAGCATGCAATATATTTAGTCCTCATAATGATTATGATGTAGAGTAGGGGTATAAACTAACCAAACACAATCAAACAACCACTCACAAGAACCCTTAGTCATTATCTATTGGCTTTCCTTCTCAAACTACCATTGATCCTTGTAGCCTTTCAAAAAGACATTTTTAGACATAACTTTTGGAGTAGACTTGACATTCAAAAAGTGAGACCAGTTTGAAATACCCTTTTGGCCACTACAACACATATCACCATTCAACTAACCCCAACTAACTTTTGAAACAACTTTGCAAATTAGTTCATTACATAGAAAAGTTATCATTGACAATAAATAGAAACTATTACATCTTTTAACCAATTGACTTCAAACTTTCCACAATGACTCCAAATGATCATCCATGGCCCAAAATGACCTTATTCGCATGAAACAACACAAAATAAGACAAAACCCAAAGTTTGAACATTTTGACCAAGAGGGTGCTCCTGCACCAAATTATCCTTACTAAGACAACATCTTGATGACCTCCCAGATCCATATTCCTCTTTTATTTATAATGATATTCTTCATATTTAGGGTTTAATTAATTACCCATGCCCCATTTGAAACTACTCGCAAAGGGATTCATTCAAGTTATGATTTTTGTCTTCACACGTCTTCCTCTAGACTTTAGGACAGCGGTTATAACTTTTTTCATGTGTCAAGAAAATGAACTAAAGAATGATTTTTCAGAAGTTACGAACCTTATGCATGTCTAGGACAACATGGGCATCATAAAAATGACTTTCTATCAAACCTACAACAACCATGAACATGAAGAACAAGTTGTTGACTTGGTTGAGAAAATGGGTATAAATCAAGCTAGTCTCTCACCACAAGGGGAGGTGCATGATATTTGTGCATTTGGATGAGTTCAAAAGTATTTTAGATACCTCCATGATACTGCACTAGTCCAGGAAATGCTCACATATGAACATAAACAAGAATTAGGGGAGTTTTCTCAAGATCTTAATGTTGTCAATTCAAGGAATTTGAGTGCTGTTTGGGACAATTTTTTGGTCTATCATATCTTTTAATGATTTTTGTCCTATTTATGATCCAACTTTGATCATGGTCTATCATATCTTAATAAACAAGGACAGCGATGACTTTCATGAAATTGGAGCTCCTAAAGTGATGTGAATCACCAAACATGATAACTTATTTTGTATTTTTTTATTGTGACCATTATTCACTGTCATTATAAAGGTTCTAATTATCATTGTCTTATTCATCATGCTTGTCAAAATCATCATCATGCCAAGGAAATGAGAAAAGACTCTAACACTAGAAGAGCATGAAGCTGAGAATGAGAGGAAAAGAGAAAAAATGAGGCAAATTTAGGAAAGTAGGAAATTGTCAACCATATAAGAAGACATTCCACCATTGCTGATTGAAGAGGAACATGACACATCTAATGAAGCAAAGAGAGATGGAATTGGTGACATAAAGAGAATGAATGCAAAACCTCAATGTAATGAGGAAAGTGAATCTCCAAGTTGGAGGCACTCCATCGTCCATAGGTCAAATTGAAGGAACACCATCATTATCTTAAAGAATTGGAGACACTCCATCTTTCACAGGTGAAGTAGAAGGTACATCTGCATTTTCTTCTCAAGTTGGTGGCACACCATCATTCACACCTCAAGTAGAAGGTACGTAATTTTCATCTTTTTCACCTCCAAGGTACATCTTCTATCCCATCTCAAGTAAATATTGAAGAAATTCCTAATGTTGAGTCTACTTTACCAATTAAAACGCCTCCTAGAATTTTGCATAGGAAGCCTAAGTTTCTAATTGATATTGATGAGAATGTTTTGAAGCCCATGTAGGATAAGATTCACATGTGCACTTGCCAAAGATATGCGAATAAGATATGGAAATTATTTTTTGAGAATTTAAATGAAATCAGAAGATGTCAACTCTTTGTTGAATTGGTGAGAAATTTGAAATTTAGGCCCACTATGAAGATTCTTGGCCTAAGAACATCAAATGCCTCAAGTGAAAAATCAATTGTCAAGAATCTAATGAGTGCATATGAGAGTGTGGGTTCCACCTTACACACCAATGATAGTAATGTCACATGACATGTCATTACATTGACAATAGTAATCCAACAAACAAAAAATCTTGCCTCATTAGAAAGACAAGTCAAACATTGAAAATAAATAGAAAAACTCTAATGAGAGCCATTGGAAGATATCAAAGAGTTGAGGATCCAAACACTAATGAATTGTGGGCATTCTCTGGGAGACTCCCACAGAAAGACAAAGTTGTTGTTGAAGCTTTGAGATCACTAATTGAAGACTTTTGGAAGAATTACAAAAGGGTATCTCCAAATCAAGGGATGTAAGAAGGAGAATCGGTAGTCAAAACCGTGAGCCACATCCAAAGCATTTTTTGGATATGACCCAAACACAGTTTTTTGGTAAATTTCTAGAGATGTATCCTCAAATTAAAATTTCTCAAAGATATTTTGAAATGCTAAAACCTTTCTTTGTCAAAAAATATCACACATGCACTACTTGTTGTTGTAGATTACATATTGAATTTTCTAACCATTTTGATGTTTATCAGTTTATATGTTTAGATTTGGATACTAACAATATTTTGTAGGATTGTGGCATACGTGCCCACCAAACTACTTCAAGAGACTTCATGTAAATAATTTTATGTGATAGAGAGGAAGGTCAAATATTCTAGAGGAAATTATGCTTGGATGGCACATGTTAGCATTGCGGTGGCTTGCAACGTATGCCAATATGTGAACATATGGAAAGAACACATGCAGTTGGAAATAAACTAGTAGAGTTAGGCAAGTATAAAATAGTGACATACAATACAAAAGATGGTAAAGAAGCAAAGATGTGTGAATATGTTATTCAAAAGATTCTATTGTATCATCTTATGTCTATATTTCGTGACAATATAGTGTATGAGTATGTAAGACATGCCCATAGAGCTCGATGGTTGGACTTGCAATTCAAGTTATGCAAGGACACATTTCCAGTTGGTAGCATTGTTTTATGTTGCAAATGTGTGCCTATGATGTGTTGTCATTGATGTCAACATATTTCCTTGTTGGAGACAGTGAAGACAATGTAGATCAGTAAAGTAGAATGCTCCACATTTGTAGTGAAATGAAGATCAGAGTCTACGGAATAAAGGGTTTGTAGAGGATTGTCTGAAGTTGCTCCAGTTACAATTTGAGAGTTTTGAATGAAGTTTTAGTGAAGTTATGGCCATCTGAGTAGAACCAGGTTTTTGCTATTGTTTAGAGGTAATAGAGTGACAGGAATTTCGTCCGGATTGCTCCACATTGAAATATTATGGTCTGCAGTTCTAGAGGTATGTTTGGGATGTTGATGTGTATCCTCAACTCAAGTGGTTCATGGTTTGGAGGTCCACAAGCAATCTTCCTAGCGTGACAGTCATGACAGTTAGAACTTTTAAGTTCCTGTGTGAAGATGCAAGTGATTCTGGTGATTTGAGGTGGTGCGGTTGTTCTTGTTGATTTCATTGTGCTTGTGGAGGTATCTAGATTGTGTGCCTATTGTCTTGGTGGTTCGTATTGAAGATTAAGCTCGTAGTTGAAGATTTCTCCTTGGGTGTTGCTATTCTTTCTAGTCTTAGCC
This sequence comes from Cunninghamia lanceolata, assembly GCA_027924645.1. Lineage (NCBI taxonomy): Eukaryota > Viridiplantae > Streptophyta > Pinopsida > Cupressales > Cupressaceae > Cunninghamia > Cunninghamia lanceolata. Next base: position 949,794 of record BSBN01000397.1, read on the forward strand.
GACCGGATGTTTCATGTGTGTTGCAGATGATCAAAGAAAAGTTCTATGAAGTGTGGCATGTTGTTTGAGGAAGATTTGAGTCCCAATTATGTTTGGCTGACAGTGTAATGATCTGCATATAGTATTTTGTATTGAGTCAAGTCTTTTTGTAAATGTTTGTAATTCCAACCTTGGAGATTGTTCCAATGGTTGATGAATGTAATGCCGACCTTTATGATTCATTACAAGGTTGATGTAGCATATAAGTACTTGTAGTTGAGTCATTGAAAACTTGTCCTTGAGAGAAAATGATAAAATTCTAAGGTAAAAAGGTAGAATAGAGAAGAGGAAGAGTAGAAGAGGAAAAGTAGTGATGATGCAGAGGTAGAGAAGTGTTTTGAGAGCATAGCAGATGTATTATGAGTTTTAACGGAACTAAACCCTGGCATAGAAAGGATGATGTTTCTCAGTTCAAACTTTATGTGTTAATCTTGTGAATGTTTTGTAGACAGTAGTCTCTTGGAGCAGTGAGCTCTAGGCAGTGCACCCGAAGGCAAATGCCTTCCCATTTTTCTATTCTTTTAACAGAGAATAAATCTTGTGGGTTAACCCCCACCGTGGCTTTCCTTTAATCGGGTTTCCACGTAAAAATTTTGGTGTTATGTGTGTTGGTTATGTTTCTACTCATATGTTGTTGATTCATGCTTTCATGGTTATATCATTAATCTGTTAATAAGTGGTAAAGATGATTAAACATAACAAAGGTTAAAGTTTTGAGACAACTAATTTACCCCCCTCTCAATTGTCTATCCTAATTTCAACAATTGGTATCAAAGCCAGTTCCTCTAAAAGAAGCTCAACCACATGAGGTGATCTAGGATGTCGACATACAAGAAGGACAATCTGAGATTTGATGGAACAAATTACTCTCTTTGGAAGAAATGGATGGAGTGTCATTTACAATGCATGGGTGATCCTTATTGGTTGATAACTAAGGATGAATATAAAGCTCTAGAGAAAGTCCCTTCAACTCTAGATGAACTCAAAGAAGCTGAATACAACATTTGAGCTAAAGAAGCATTGTTGAGTGCCCTGACTGATACAAAAATGACAAATGTCGAATTGAAAACTACTCATGAAATTTGGAAGAAATTGGAAACTCTGTATGAAGGTGATTCATATGTCAAATGTGCTAAGCTACAGAGCATGAAGGGTAGATATGAAAGTTTAAGGATGAGTGAAGATGAAAACATCACTTCCTATATGCAAAAGGTGAATGAACTTGTGAGTAGTATTAGGAGTGTTGGTGGAGTACTGCAAGAATCAGAGATTGTTGCCAAGGTACTCAGATCCTTACCTGCTACATACAAGCATAAAGTTACTGCTATTGAGGAGCTCAGGACTATGACAATGGTTACAAGAGATTAGTTGGTTGGCAAGATTTCAGCATTTGAAATAAGTGAGTTTGGTGATTCTCTTCCTAAATCAGAATCTGCATTTAAGGCCAATGTTTTCAGAAAGCAAAGATTTGATCCAGGTGAAAGCTCTTCAAGAAGATCAACCAGATATGAAAAGGCAAGGAAGGAACTTGAAGAAGATGAATCTGAGCTTGAACAACTTGAAGCCCTTATTGCCAAAAGATTACCAAGAGGATCCGGTAAGTATGAAGGAAAGTTGCCTTTCAAATGTTTTTCTTGCAATACGATTGGTCATTTTGCTTCAAGATGTCTAGAAAGGGTTTCAAAGCCCAACCCTAACATACCTAGGGTTTAGAAGAAATGCCACTATGTCCAAGAAGCTGTTGATGAAGGAGTCACAGATGATGAATCTGATATGGGAAGTACCTCTGGAAATGATTGGGTGTTCATTGCTATCCAAGAAGAAGAACCCATGCCTACTGGATATACTAGCTGTGAGAATGTGGAAAGTGCCTTGGCTGCTCAGGTTGAAGAAAAGGATGAGTGGGTGATTGACAGTGGATGTTCTCATTATATGACTAGTGATAAAAGTAAGTTTATAAGCTTTGAAAAATATGAAGGTGGAATTGTGAAGTTTGGAGACAATTCAGTTGGTAGAATCCATGGCAAAGGATCCATTTCTCTTTATGGTAAGAATAATACTAATGATGTTCTGTATGTAGAAGGATTGAAGCATAATCTTCTTAGTGTTGGACAGTTGGTTGACAAAGGGTATGATCTCCAATTCAAGGATGGAAAATGCAAAATTTTGGATAGCTCCAGAATTGAGATTGTATTTGGTACACAGACTAGAGGTAATATCTTTCATTTAAATAGTGCTGGTAAAAGTTGTTCGATTGCTTAGATTGATCAGAGTTGGTTATGGCATAGGAGAATGTGTCATGTAAACTTTGACAACATTGTCAAGATAAGCACTACTTAGGCTATGAGAGATCTTCCAAAGCTTGTAAAACCTGCTAATAGCAAGTGTAAGGAATGTCAGTAGGGAAAATAGAGCAGAGCTACATTCAAAAGTAAAGAATAATTTTCAATTGGATTATTGGAACTTGTGCACACTGATTTGTGTGGTCCTTCTAGAGTTAGGAGTTTGCAAGGAGACAGATACTTTATGTTGCTGATTGATGATTACTCCCGGATGATGTGGGTCACTTTCTTGAAAGAGAAATCAGAGGCTCTTGATAGGTTCAAGGTGTTCAAGGCTAAGGTGGAAAATGAGATTGGTGTGAAGATAAATTGTCTAAGATCTGATAGAGGTGGAGAGTTTACCTTCGGTGATTTCAATGAATTTTGTGAAAAGCATGGAATAAGAAGACAATTATCTACTCCTAGGACTCCTCAGCAAAATGGAGTTATGGAAAGGAAGAATTAGACTATTCAAGAGGCTGCTAGAGCAATGATGATGGAGGCAAATGTTCCATATGCTTATTGGAGAGAAGCTGTGGGTACTGCTGTCTACACTCTTAATCAGGTGCATATCAAAGGTAATACTAGTAAAACACCTTATGAAATGTGGTTTGGTAATTCTCCTACTATCAAATACTTTAGAGTTTTTGGTAGTAAATGCTATATCAAAAGAGATGAAGAATTAGGCAAGTTTGATGCAAGATGTGATGGAGGAATATTTCTGGATTATTCTAACCAAAGTAAGGCATATTGGTGCTTCAACAAGAGATTGAAAAGGATTGTCGAAAGTGCTAATGTCAAGGTTGATGAAAGAAAGGAAAGACCTTCTAGATCTTGTGGATATGATTTAGATGATCAAAATGAAGATCCAAATGAAGGAAAGAAAGCTCAAACTCAAACTCAAACTCAGATTCAGAGTCCTTCGGAGAAACCAGTAACTCAAGAAGTTAGTGCAAATGTTGAGGAACAAGTTCAAGAATTAGAAGTTTAAGAAAATCCCAAAATTCCCAGGTATGTAAGGTTGAATTATTCTGAAGATCATATCATAGGAGATAGAAATAAATATGTTCAACCTAGAAGAAAAATTGTTGAAGAACAAGTGGAGTATTGTTTGATTTCAAAGATTGAACCAAAATCAGTGAATGAATCTTGTAATGATGAAAGTTGGGTAAAAGTAATGGAAGAAGAATTAATGCAAATTAAAAAGAATCATACTTGGGATCTTGTTCCTAGACCTGAAAACAAAAATGTAATTGGAACTAAATGGGTCAGCCAAAATAAATTGAATGAAGATGGTGAAGTTGTGAGAAACAAAGCAAGATTGGTGTGCAAAGGATACTCTCAATTAGAGGGAATTGACTTTGAATAAACTTTTGCTCCGGTGGCAAGAATAGAAGTAGTTAGACTATTTCTTGCCTTTGTTTCTTACAAAGATTTCAAAGTTTACCAGATGGATGTCAAGTCAGCATTTCTAAATGGAGATTTGGAAGAAGTCTACATTGAGCAACTAGAAGGATTCTAGTTGTCTGATCAAGAAGATATGGTCTGCAGAATGAGGAAAGCATTGTATGGACTTAAACAAGCCCCAATAGCTTGGTATGCAAGATTAGATAAGTATCTACTAAAGTTAGGTTTTAGTAAAGGCACAACTAACAGTAATCTTTACTTCAAAATTGATCATGAATACATCTTGATTGTTGAGGTATTTGTTGATGATATCATTTTTGGTGGAAATGAGAGCATGTGTAAAAAATTTGCTGATCAGATGCAAACTGAATTTGAGATGTCCATGGTTGGTGAAATGAATTTCTTCTTAGGTCTGCAAATCATTTAGTCAAATCAGGGCATATTCATATCTCAGTCTAAGTATGTGAAAAAGTTGTTGAAAAAGTTTGGAATGGAGGATTCAAAACCAATGAGTACTCCTATGATAACTGGATGCAAGTTGAGTAAAGATGATGACTCCCCTAAGGCAGATTAGAAAAGGTATAGATCAATGATTGGAGGACTGCTTTATCTAACTCATACCAGACCTAATATTATGAATGTAGTTGGCCTTGTTGCTAGATTTCAAGTTGATCCTAGAGAATCTCATGTTGTAGTAGTCAAAAGAATTTTTAGATATCTGAAGGGAACATCTGATTATGGCTTATGGTATCTTAAAGATGATGATTTCACTCTTCATGCATATACAGATGCTGATTGGGCAGGAGATGTGGATGACAGAAAGAGTACTAGTGGTGGTGCATTTTTCTTAGGAAAGAGATTGGTTTCTTGGTTGAACAAAAAGCAGGAGGTAATATCTCTATCTACTGCTGAGGCAGAGTATATAGCAGTAGCAAGTAATTATATTCAAGTTTTGTGGATGAAGCAGATGTTGAAGAATATCAGAATTATGTTTGAAGAACTTGCTACAATCTTCTGTCATAATTCAAGTACAATAAATATTTCAAAGATTCTGATGTTGCATTCAATGACAAAGCACATATCCATCAAGTTCCACTTTTTGAGAGAGAAGGTAAATGAGAATGAAGTCAAATTGGAGTTTGTTTCTTCAAAGGATCAGATTGCGGATATCTTCACTAAGCCTCTACCTAAGGACACTTTTGAGTATCTCAGAAAGATGCTAAGGGTTATTACCCCTCCTATTCAAAACAAAGGTGCACTAGTGTGCATCAGCCTGGTGGAACACATAGTCATATCTTGTGATCTAGATTGATGTGAAGGGGATGCTACTCAGGGGGAGTAGTCAGTATGTTAATTCTGGAGTTCAGTTTGGTTGTATCTAAGAAATAAAAGGGGAGAGAGATGATTGCAAATATGTGCCCTTTGCCATTGATGTCAAAGTGGGAGAGTGTTGAGTACTAGTGACTTAGATTATAGGTTCAATAGCTCAAAGGTTCCTTGATTCAATGGTTTGGTGGCATTGGTTAATTGGTTACTTGGTTCAATGGCTCGGCAGCATTGGTTCAATGGTTCATCGGTTTAGTGGTTCAATGGCCCATCGACTTGACTTTAACTATTAGATTTAGTTGAAGATATCACTCCGATGATATTGTGTCACCCCGATGAAAGGCTTGAACTTAGTGTCGGGTTCAATGGTTCAACGTCAGCTATCAGGTTCAATGGTTCAACATTGGCTAGACTTTAACTATCAGTGGGAGTTAGGAGACATTGACTGATATGTGATGTTTCATCGATGACATATGAGAAGTCCATCGGCATGAGGGTGGCCATTGGCAGAGCCTGTGGTAGTGTCTCTGATTGCTTGGTGTTACCTCGATGGAGTGGTAAAGGTTGGTGAAGTTGGAATCAGCATGAGAATCGCTATCGATGAAGGATGTGGATGTTGCTCCGATATTAACTGTCTATCTGATGAAGTGTTGGCGAGGCTTGTCATCAGTATGAGGCTTGGCTGTCAGCGAAGTGCATGGTTGAATGTTGGCTGATGTTTTGGTTTGCACCAATAGGGCTTGACTGGGGTCGTCAGTGGCAAAAGTGCCGATGATAGTCTTACCAAGTCGTCAGGTATATAAACTGGAAATCATCCAATGTCTGATGCATGTGGGACTAAAGGTCCTCATGAATATGTGAACAGTTTGGTAGTTATGCGACGGTTGGAAAAGAGTGATGCCAGTTGGAATGAACGGTTAGTTGCATGTGTTGATTGGATTGCTAAAGCAATGAGAAAATCAATTGACTGTGTGAGAGAGTTGGATGGTGTGATCAATCTGGTAAGCTCTAGTTTTCTCCTTCTGTGAAGTCCTATGCTGTATGTTCTACACAACATGTTAACAGTATGTAAAAGGACTGAGGAGAGAGTGTAAACAGAGTTCAGGAAAAAGGGTTCTGGCAGAGAAGGTGTAGTTCTGTACTGTGTGTTATTTGTGGCACGATAACAGTATGAAGAACCAACCAAGTGCTGGAGAACTTTGTGCAGGGTTATACTGTCAGATATTCTTCAGAAGGAACAAGATGTTAATCTCCTGTAAAGGCTATGAGCCTGTAAATATATTGTAACTGTTTGGTTGCTGAATAATACAATGGCTCTGTGATTTGGAGTGTAGGGTTTTTTACCTGTAAGGGTTTTCCCCACATAAATCTGTGTTCTTGTTCTGTCTTTCATGTTTAATGTCTCTGGTGTTGAAACTAGTTAATGCTTGCTTGTGCTTTCCTCTAAGGGTCAATGTTGGAAATGTTCTATGTTAGTTTCCGCTTTAATGGCATAGTTGTGCGTGTTTTTGAAGCAACTGAAAAGAATTTAAATCTGTCGAAGACACCATTGTTCTTAGAAATACGTTCTGAGATGCTCACGCTTCCTTACAAGTGGTATCAGAGCCTTCTTCTGGGATCTACTTTATTGCTCACATATGTACATTTGTGTGCTACATGTGTTTGCATGTAAGATTTCATGGTGTATAAGGTCTGGGTATTCCTTCTGTGATGATTTCTTAGTGTGACAGGCTTGAGGAAATTTGAAGGAAATGTCTGTTTGTTTCATCCTTGTTTGAGTGGAAGTCTTGAAGTTAATCTTGTCTTCATGTTATAGCAGGCGCTTGAAGGATGGTGAAGATGAAGAGACTAGAGGTGGTCATGATGTGGGCTAAGGCTCTTAGTTGACAATATTTAATCCTGTTGCATGGGGTTTGGTTTGTGGTTGTGTTGCTGCAGTAACTTTCATATTAGGTGTCTGTGTGAGAGGCTCTCTGATGATATGAAGAAGTTTGTGTTATTGCTCAGCCATGGAATATTGTGCTTATGATGGGTGTTTTGTTCCTGACCAGTATTGGAAGGCATAATTTTTTGTTACCCTGATTGCATGTAGGCTATGGAGTTGATCATTGGATGGTCTGAGAGCTTCTGTAATAGCCTGATTCTCTTAGATGCATGTGCATGTTGGTGGTTGAGGGATTGGTCTACAAGTGGGCCTAAAGCTCTTGAACTGTTGTTTCCTTAATTGGATATTTTGTACTTGTATGACTCAAATTCATGTTTACTAGATTTGAGGGGTTTTATAGTTTTTCCTTAAAATCTATGCTTATGCATATTCATGATGATCCATTATTCTAGTTTAACTGTTATGGAGTTTATGTTGCAGACTTTTGGGTCTTCTAGATGTGAAGTGGGTATGGATGTGCATGGGTGTTTTTCAAACACAGTGGTTTTGCAGATTTTACATGGTCAAAAGAAAAACTTGTGGTTTTGTGAAGCTGCAGTTAAGCTATTTCTAGACCCTGGCTTTTGGGGTGTTGCTGGATGATATAGTTGCAGTTTTGCATGCATGCTCTGTGCATGGTGTGAGGAGATGAAATGATTTCTCTGCATGGGAGTACTGGTAAGTGATAGGTCACTTAGTATTTCTGTGGTAATGCTTTTGGTTTCTTGACTATGGTGCTCAGGTTGTGGGCATATTTGGCTAATCAGATTTGTAAGTAATCTGGTGCTTGAGTCATGTTGTCTACATTGTTATCTATTCCTTGAAGATCTCAGTTTTATAGTTTCTAGTGCAATAGTGGGTTTGCATGTTTTAGTGTAAGGATCTACGAGTTATGCAGGTTTTTTTTAGGTGTGTACAACCTATTGGTTGTAGTGGGATAACTCAAAAATGGACGGTCTATATCCACAAGATTGATTATGTGATTATGCAGACTTGTTAGCTAGCCTTGTCTGTGGTCACTTGTGCATTGGTGTGACTATTTCAGAATGAGAGGATGGATGTTGTAGAGTATCTGAATAGTTGGTTATGGAGACCTGTAGTATGTGTATCATGATGTCATGTATAGCTTGAATACATAGGTTTGTGTAAGCTATTGACAATGATAGTTTATTTGCTTGGTTTGGAGATCTTGGTATCACTTGGTTTTATTGTCACATGGACATGTTAATGTGTGGACCTGGAGGATTTTCAGATTAGGAGATGTTTGGTCATGCTTGGAAAGCTCAATTGTTACAGTTCAATGGGAGCTTTAGCATTGATTGTGCATTCATCACTTAGTGGTGAATGATCTTCTTTAGTGTTGTAGATGTTACTAGGAGGAGCTCTTAGATCCCGTTGCTGCAGAAGGGTTCTTTCGCATTTGCAGGGACACTATTTGAGGATGTGTAACATCTTGGAGTCATGGAGGATTCATGAAGTCTTTGGTTGAGGTGTTGGTGATGCTTGATAGGTGATGTTGGTTTAGAGTTTGTTTGGTTCATGTCATGATATACTCCTGTTTAAGCATTTGAGTTTTGGCATGATACATTGCTCTTGAGACCATGGTTATGTTCACCTGGAGCATGGTATCTCCTAAGGGAGATGATAAGATCATGATGTCGTGATAAGTTCTTGATTCAGGTGATTGGAGCTTTGATAGTGGTCTGGTAACTTCTCTATGTTTGGGTACATTTATCATTTGCTTGATTACTTCATAGTGTTGTATTGATGCAGTTGGAGTTCAGCATGAGGTGATTGGTCATAGGTACTCATGGATACATGGAGAATAAGGTGAGACTGTATATGCTGTGTTTTTTTTTAGATTTTGCAGTAGGAAGTCCGAGGAGTCTTTACCTTGGTTGGATGTGAGTTCAATAGAGACCAATGAGGAGATTGCTCTTAGAGAAGTCATATAGACTTGGTTACCCTGGAGGAGCATTCTCATTCCCACTCTTGGTCCTCTCGGCAGTTTAATAACTTGAGAGGTATTGCCCATTGTTTCTCTCAGGTGTTTTATGCTTTCTTTCATAGACATGAATCTTGAACTACTCACAAATGGTTCTAGAGGATTCATTGTGAGAGATGGATAGCATGATTAGTCTCCTTGTGCATTTGAGTTTAATGATATCATTGATTGGTGAGATCAGTTAGGAGATGGATTATGGGCTATTTTCCTGAAATAGGAAAATGATTAGTTTGATCTTCTTTGGATTGGGAAGCTTACATCCATGTTGTTTTCTTGGTAGTTTTTCTATGAGATTGAATAACGTTGGGTGTTGTTAGGGTGTTCTCTTTGGGGTTTTATGAGGGAGATCATACTTGACACAGTTGGCATTCAGAGGTGTATGTAGAAGGATTGTCTACAGGTATATGATATGCAGTGTCTCTCTATGGTCCTAGTTATCTTCCTAGATGGTTTGTTTCACACTACATTGGTTGAGGTTTAATTGGAGCTGAGGTGATCACTAGTTTGTGGTCATGTGTTTTCACTTATGTTCTTGGGTGATGACATGGAAGTTCTGTTATCTTTTTCTTTTGTTGGGTGTGGAGAACTTGGGAGAGTTTTGGACTAGTGATGAGTTGTTCTTGCAGGTTGTTTGTTTATAGGTTCTACATATCATTGTGGATGATTGCTTGGTACTACATAATGTTTACACTTTCTATGTAATGCTATTGGTGGATTTTGTATGCCATGATCTTTTTTAGATCTACATTACCCATGTAGTGGGAGTTCTTGGATGTGTTTGGTCTTTTAATTGGTTGACACATGGAGCTTGTATTTGCAGTTGATGGGTGTATGTGGAGATGGCATGAGTCTACTGATGTTCATACCTTCAAGGTATGAGTGATTGGATGTTTTAGCACTGGCTGTGTGTGCTATTTTCAGTCAAGTGGGTTTTTTGGTTTAGTTGGATGGGAACAGTTAGCTTTCTGATTGTTGTTCTAGCTGATGGTCTATCTTGTTTTTGGAGGCAATATCAACTTTGATTCTGTGACTTGGAGCATTGATGGTTTCCTATAATTCCTTCGTCAAGTGGGAGAATGTTGAGTACTAGTGACTCAGATTACAGGATCAATGGTTCGGCGGCATTGGTTCATTGGTTCCTTGGTTCAATGGTTCGGCAGCATTGGTTCATTAGTTCCTTGGTTTAATGGTTTGGCAGCATTGGTTCAATGGTTCATCGGTTTAGTGGTTCAATGGCCCATTGACTTGACTCTAGCTATTAGACTTAGCTGAAGATATCACACTGATGATATTGTGTCACCCTAATGAAAGGCTTAAACTTAGCGTCAGGTTCAATGGTTTAACGTCGGCTAGACTTTAACTATCAGCAGGAGTTAGGAGACATTGACCGATATGTGATGTTTCATCGATGACATATGAGAAGTCCATCAGCATGAGGGTGGCCATCAGCGGAGCCTGTGGTAGTGTCTCCGATTGCTTGGTGTTACCCTGATGGAGTGGTAAAGGTTGGTGAAGTTGGAATCGGCATGAGAATCACTATCGGCGAAGGATGTGGACGTCACTTCGATATTAACTATCTATCCAATGAAGTGTTGGAGAGGCTTGTCATTAGTATGAGGCTTGGTTGTCGGTGAAGTGCATGGTTGAATGTTGGCTGATGTTTTGGTTTGCACCGATGGGGCTTGACTGGGGTCGTCCGTGGCAAAAGTGCTGACGGTAGTCTTACCAAGTCGTCAGGTATATAAACTAGAAATTGTCCAATGTCTGATGCATGTGGGACTAAAGGTCCTCACAAATATGTGAATGGTTTGGTAGTTATACGATGGTTGGAAAGAGCGATGCTAGTTGGAACGAACTGTTAGTTGCATGTGTCGATTGGATTGCTAAAGCAATGAGAAAATCAATTAACTGTGTGAAAGAGTTGGACGATGTGATCAATCTAGTGAGCTCTAGTTTTCTCCTTCTGTGAAGTCCTATGTTGTATGTTGTAGGCAACATGTTAACAGTATGTAAAAGGACTGAGGAGAGAGTGTAAACAGAGTTCAGGAAAAAGGGTTCTGGCCGAGAAGGTGTAGTTTTGTACTGTATGCTATTTGTGGCACGATAATAGTACGAAGAACCAACCGAGTGCTGGAGAACTTTGTGTAGGGTTATACTATCAAATATTCTTCAGAAGGAACAAGATGTTAATCTCCTCTAAAGGCTATGAGCCTGTAAATATATTGTAACTGTTTGGTTGCTGAATAATACAATGGCTCTGTGATTTGGGGTGTGGGGTTTTTTACCCATAAGGGTTTTCCCCACCTAAATCTGTGTTCTTGTTCTGTCTTTCATGTTTAATGTCTCTACTGTTGAAACTAGTTAATGTTCTCTTGTGCTTTCCTCTAAGGGTCAATGTTGGAAATGTTCTATATCAGTTTCTGCTTTAATGACATAGTTGTGCATGTTTTTGAAGCAATTGAAAAGAATTTAAATCTGTTGAAGCCACCACTATTCTTAGAAATACGTTATGAGATGCTCACATTTACTTACAGAGAGAAGTCATGTAAAAAACTCAGAAGTAAGCAGTTGCTAGTGAAAGGGGGAGTAGTGAAGAAAATTGGTTGCAGGTGTGATAAGAGAAAGGGGTTGAAGTTCTTGTCTTGATAGTTGAATCAATTTTTTACATCATATGTTGCCATCAATGACAAAGGGGGAGATTGTTGCAAATGTGTGCCTATGATGTGTTGTCATTGATGTCAACATATCTCCTTGTCAGAGACAGTGAAGACAGTGTAGATCAGTAAAGTAGATTGCTCCACATTTCCAGTGAAATGAAGATCAGAGTCTATGGACTAAAGTGTTTGTAGAGGATTGTCTGAAGTTGCTCTAGTTAAGATTCGAGAGGTCCGCATGAAGTATTGGTGAAGTTATGGCCATCTGAGTAGAACCAAGTTTTTGTTGTTGTTCAGAAGTAACAGAGTGATAGGAATTTGGTCTGGATTGCTTTGCATTGAAATATTATGGTCTGCGGTTCTAGAGGTATGTTTGGGATGTTGGTGTGTATCCTCAACACAAGTGGTTCATAGTTTGGAGGTCTGCAAGCAATCTTTCTAGCGTGACAGTCATGACAGTTAGTGCTCTTAAGTTCCTATGTGAAGATGCAAGTGATTCTAGTGATTTGAGGTGGTGTGGTTGTTCTTGTTGATTTCATTGTGCTTGTGGAGGTCTCTGGGTCATGTGTCTATTGTCTTGGTGGTCCACATTGAAGATTTCTCCTTGGGTGTTGTTGTTCTTTCCAGTCTTGGCTGACTAAATGTTTCATGCGTGTTGCGGATGATCGAAGAGAAGTTCTATGAAGCATGGCATGTTGTTCAAGGAAGATTTGAGTCCCAGTTGTGTTTGGCTGACAATCATTAGGGGAAATTTATATTAAAAATGGGCCTCCTAAGGACGACATCATCATCTTTTTGAGTTATCAAAAATCAACTAAAAGATGACATCAACCTGTACAATGACATCATCCAAAATAAAAATAAAAATATTTATTTTATAAAATAAAACTTTCTAAAATCCTATGAATTAACTGATCATGGTTAATTTAACTCTACATATCCTATTCTATCTCAATCATCTTTCTAAATAATAAAGATTCTTTTTGTTTTTTGATTTATATTCTTAAGTTCTATTATAGAAATTATTATGTTTTCTAAAAAATACTTTCATTCTTTAGGAAAAAGAAAATCTAAAAAGCATTTCAAAAATATTTCAACAAATCTTTTCTTAAAAATCTTCTTTTATTCCTTAGTAGCATTAAAAATCATAAAACCTACTATAAACATATTTAATATATTAATTCTAAATCTATAAAATCATAAATTTAAATATATATAAAATTATAAATATAAAAAATCATTAATCTATTATATAAAATGATAATATGAAACTTGATTTAATATATAAAATTTATAAAAATAAAATATAAAATAAAATATCTAAGCTACTTATACTTTGCTACTATTTATAAATAATATAAATGTGTTTATTTAAATAAACACATAAAAAATAATAGATGAATATTTTAAAGCTACATTCACATTTTTTATTTAGTACTTTTTTTAAGCTAATTTAAACTTTATATACTAAAAAAAAAATCTTTAGAAATAAAAATTCTTCTCTCACAAATTTAAAAAAAATTATTTTCAAAATAACTCAATGCATAATGAAAAATAAATATTTATTGAAAAAAGAAAAATAAAAAGCTAACAAATATTCACAATAAAAATATTATTGAAGAGAGAAAAAAAAAATTCATGATAAAAATTTATTGGATAAAAAAAAAACTATTATTTATATTTTAGAGAAAGAAAACAAAAAAACTATTGTAAAATATTATTTCATATATATACACGTTCAAATAAATTAAAAATAAACTACTATAAGAGTTTGTTTTAAAATTAGGAAGTGGCTTTTTAAATAAACTTTTAGATAAAAGACTTTTAAAAAAAAATCAAGAAAAGAATAATCTAAAATGAAAAGTGAACTTGACTTTTTAATAAATTATAACAGAAATATATGTTACCACTTTAGAAAAATAATGAACTTGAGTTTAAGACTTTTTAAATAAAAAATAAATAATCAAGAAAAAAGAAATAATCGAAAATGAAAAGTGAACTTGAGTTTTTAATAAATTATAATAGAAATATATGTTACCACTTTTTTTAACAATGAACTTGAGTTTTCTAAGGAATTATAATAGAAACATGTGTCCCCACTTAACTCATGTAGTTAAGTAATTTATATTTATTTATATTTAAATAATTTGTATTATATGAGATAATTTTTGTTTTTTTAGAGTTTCTTTGGAGGCTCATTTTTATGTAAATTTCCTCTAATGGTAGTGATCTGTATATAGTATTTTGTATTGAGTCAAGTCTTTTTGTAAATGTTTGTAATGCTGACCTTAGAGATTGTTCCAATGGTTGATGGATGTAATGTCGACCTTGATGATTCATTCCAAGGGTAATGTAGCGTATAAGTACTTGTAGTTGAGTCATGGAAAACTTGTCCTTGAGTGAAAATGATAAAATTCTAAGGAAGGTAAAAAGGTAGAGCAGAGAAGAGGAAGAGCAGAAGAGGAAAAGTAGTGATGATGCAGAGGTAGAGAAGAAGTGTTTTGAGAGTAGAGCAGAGGTATTGTGAGCTTCAATGGAACTGAACCCTAGCATGGAAAGGATGTTGTTTCTTAATTCAAACTTTTTGTGTTAATCTTGTGAATGTTTTGTAGATAGTGAGTCTCTTGGAGTAGTGAGCTCTGGGCAGTGCGCCCGAAGGCAAGTGCCTTCCCATTTTTCTATTCTTTTAATAGAGAATAAATCTTGTGGGTTAACCCCTACCGTGGTTTTCCCCTAACTAGGTTTCCACATAAAAATTTTGGTTTTATGTGTTGGTTATATTTCTGCTCATATGTTGTTGATTCATGCTTTCATGGTTATATCATTAATCTGTTAATAAGTGGTAAAGAAGATTAAACAGAACAAAGGTTAAAATTTTGAGACAACTAATTCACCCCCTCTCAGTTGTCTGTCCTAATTTCAACATAAATCACAAATAAATAAATCACACACGCACTACTTGTTGTTGTAGATTACATATTAAATTTTCTAACCATTTTGATGTTTATCGGTCTATATGTTTAGATTTGCATACTAACAATATTTTGCAGGATTGTGGCATACGTGCCCCACCAACTACTTCAAGAGACTTCATATCAATAATTTTATGTGATAGAGAGGAAGGTCAAATATTCTAGAGGAAATTATGCTTGGATGGCACATGTCAGCATTGCGGTGGCTTGCAACGTATGCCAATATGTGAACATATGGAAAGAACACATGCGGTTGGAAATGAACTAGTAGAGTTCAGCAATTATAAAATAGTGGCATACAATACAAAAGATGGTAAAGAAGCAAAGAGGTGTGAATATGTTATTCAAAAGATTCCAGTGTATCAGTTTATGTCTATATTTCGTGATAGTATAGTGTATGAGTATGTAAGACATGACCATAGAGCTCGATGGTTGGACTTGCAATTCAAGTTATGCAAGGACACATTCTAGTTGGTAGCATTGTTTTAGTCATCAACTTTGCAGAGAACTACAGTTTATAGCCACAGTGTGAGATGCAATCCCACCATTACAACTCGACACAGGTTTCTATATTTGTGCACATCGCATTCATTCATGTGAATGATAGCACAGAGGATGATACAAAGATCATAAGGGAGTATCATTTTTATATAAGTGATGATCACATGCATTCTATGGAGTTTGTGCAAGGTTGCTTTTAGGTGTTCTACAATGATTTGGCTAGAAGGGGCATATCATTCAGTAAACATATCATATGGTTGGATAACTGTGCATCACAATTCAAGAACTCGCAGAATTTCTATTGGCTGAGCAAGAGGCATAATATTACAGGTATTTAGCTAATGTGGAACTTTTGTGAGGTCAAACATGGAAAGGGGGAGCATGATGGTATAGGAGAATTTACCAAAAGAGCCATAGCACGAGAAGAGTTAAAGTATAAAGACAATGTAAAGTTGACAAATGCAAAATCAATCATCAAGTGGTGTAATTCTTTGATGGGTCTAGGTAATGAAGGTAAATTTTTAGTTTGTAGATTTTTTTGGTTGATAGATGATACTAACATTGCACCATATGAGGACTGTTCTACACTAACAGGATCAAGTGAGCTACACTCTTTTAGAAGCTCAATTGCAGGTTCATGGAGTATCCATATACAGAAGACGACATGCTTTTGTTCTTCATGTACAATTCAAGCCTGGAATGAGTGTGAGTCAAAGGAGTGGGTTGACGAATGGCGGTTAAGTTATCTTAGCCCACTTGACATGTATCAACCCCCAACGACACTGGAAATGATAGAGATGGAATGATCAGTTGACTTTGATCACATATCAGATCTAGTTCAACCAGGTAATATATCTACTTGCATAGTTTTTAAAATTCCTAATGTTATCTTACTTTGTAGTATTTTTGTAATGTTGACTAATTTCATCTAATTTGTTGCACATATCATTGTAGGGCATGTTTATGTAGTTATTATAGATGAAGATAACGAAGAAGGAACATATTATTACTTGTTTCATTGTGTTGAGGCAAAAAAATTTGGAGGCCCTAGTTACAGATGGAGAGAACATCAAATACCCTATAGGCTCAGTAGTTGTTACTGGAACATGGCTTAGAAGGTACCCACATAAGAGTGTTAATGTTTGGCTATTTGAGGACTTTGACATGCATCAGAAGATTCTTCATTACTTGAACCTTGTTGTGGCAATCAATGTTCATTTGATACAATATCAAGGTAGACCTTTGAACAAGACCTTGTGGAAGGTGCGTGAGTTTGACCATGAGGCAATAATTGACACAATAAAGTGTAGAGAAGACCTAGATAGTTCGTTGGCTTAATTTGTAAGTACGCATAAAAATTTTCTAGATGGTTACGTGTACTTTGTTTTGTATATAAATAGTAGTATGAATTGCTTCTCTCCAGTATACATCCAGTAGGTTTGCTTCTCTTACCATTGTCCTTTACATATGTGATCATCAGATGGCAGTAAGTGATCTAATAGACAAGATGATGGAGAGTGATCATCAGATGGCAGTAAGTGATCGATTACATATGTGATGTTATATATTTCATGTACATTTTCTATAATAAATGGCATATTGTTTGATTGTATTAACATGTGGAGTTGCATGAACTTGAATTGTCGAAGAGGTCTACTCGACAATAGAGAGAGGACAAGTCATGGATTGGCTCTCCATCTTCATGGTCAAGCAAGGGCTGCCGATTATTTCATAAAAGTCCATAGGAAACTAGTTTTCAGGATATTTTTTGTATGCCTAGATGGCTTTGTATATACATACTTTTGTATGTTACAGATGTATATTTTTGTATATATGCCTGTATGGCTTTGTTTGGATAGGCCTATATGGATTTGTATGTAAACTAGATGTTATATTCATGACATTATGTATATGACAGTTTATATTAAATATTTAATATGATGATCAATTATCCTTACATGAATTAGGTTTTACACATGCCAATTGCATTTGCTTGAAAGTAAGGAATGCATAATTGTGTAGGTCTATTTGTTGTCTATTGTTTGATGATACCATTATGCTTTCAGGATATGTTGTTGGGTTTTGTGATATAAAGACACTTGTTGGATTGGGTTGTGGTTCTTCCTCATGACAGGAGTTTGTTCATGTCTTCATGCTTCTTTGTCCTCCATGTCTTTAGTGTTCTCAGTGTCTTCATGTGTTAAAGATTTCTTCAATGTCCTCATGATATTGATGTTGATCACAAAATATAGTGTTAAGCACCTCAATCGTTTGGGGCAGCAGGCTAATGACAAAGTCCCTTAAAATCCCTAAGACAAAAAAACTGCCAAACTTTGATAGAGGTTTTCTTAGAATTCATGGCAACTGGGAATGTTTTGTTTGGACCTATAGGTGCATGTGGGGTCCATCCACAATAACCTCTCTCAGTTTTGGTCAACTCCAGTCCATTTGACCGTGCTGAAATCAAATGCATTCTTGCAAAATGCTTTAGTTTCATGCAGTGGAAAGGTACTAGGACTGACATTTTGCATTCCATAGCTCGTGGGGCTAAATGGACTTCGTCAACATGTTGGGGTGGGCAAGTAAATGCTAGGGGAGGTCTCCTTTTGTGTGCCAAGCACCCCGGTTGTTTGGGGAAGTAGGCTACCAGCAAAGTCCCTTAAGATCCCTAAGACGCAAAAACTGCCAAACTTTGACGTAGTAGTTCCCAGAATTTATTGTAGCTAGGAATGTTTCATTTGGACCTATAGGTGCACATGGGGTCCATCCACAATAACCTCTCTTGGTTTTGGTCAACTCCAATCCATTTGATTGTGCTAAAATCAAATGCATTCTTGCAAAATGCTTTAGTTTCATGTAGTAGAAAGGTTCTAGGAGTGACATTTTGCATTCCATAGCTCATGGGGCTAAACAAATTGTGCCCTAAGACGCAAAAACTGCCAAACTTTGACATAGCAGTTCTCAAAATTTGTGGTAGCTGGGAATGTTTCATTTGGACCTACAGGTGCACGTGGGGTCTGTCCACAATAGCCTCTCTTGGTTTTGGTCAACTCCAGTCCATTTGACCATGCTGAAATCAAATGCATTCTTGCAAAATACTTCAGTTTCATGCAGTAGAAAGATGCTAGGAGTGACATTTTGCATTCCATAGCTCGTGGGGTTGAATGGACCATGCCAACATATCAGGATGGGAGTTAAATGCTAAGAGAGGTCTTATTTTGTGTGGCAAGTGCCCCAATCGTTCAAGGCAACAGGCTACCAGCAAAGTCCCTTAAGATCCCTAAGATGAAAAAATACCAAACTTTGATGGAGCAATTCCCAAAATTCATGGTAGTTGGGAATGTTTTGTTTTGACCTATAGCTACATGTGGGATCCATCTACAATAACCTCTCTTGGTTTCATTCAAGTCCTATCCATTTGACCATGTTGAAATCAAACACATTCTTGCAAAATGCTTCACTTTCTAATGCAGGGGCATCTTGTACCTCTATATTTTGGTTTTGTTCTAACATTTTGGTGTGTTTGAATAAAGTAGGTTCTTGCTATAGTTTTGGTGTGTGGTTCTTGTCGCTCATGTCACTTTTGTGACAGGACCTCTTTTTGGCTTGGCCTTCTTTTCCTCTTGTCGACCTTTTCCTCAATATTTTATTCCTGCCTATTTTTAGAAGGGTCGTGGCTGGTAATTTCTTCCAAATATCAGAATATTTAAAAGGCCACAAATCGTACCTATGAGGGGACAACTGGCAAAGAGATTGTGAAGTTTCCTTTGGATCATTTCTTTCTTCCTGGTAGATTGACTAAATTTAGAAATAGCATTTTAAATCTGCATTTATCCTTTTCTGAGCTGGGAGATCGTGTACTTTGAATCATTCATTTCTACTTCTGCATGATTGAGGATGATTTATTATGGTGGCTCCATTCTTCCTCACATGGTGACTATTTCTTTTCCTCTATTTATTCGTTGGCTGCATTTTATGGTTTCATCTCTAGAGGCGATGACCATATCCTTCTACTTTTTTCGACGGCTCCATTTCCTACATATGGTGGGCTCATTTGGTTATTGCTAGCAGTGACCTTTATTATCTCTGCTGCAAACTTGAAAGTGGAAATTGTGGGCATCATAGAGTATCTTGGTAGCAGATGGTTACATTTTATGGCCAATAGCTGTTCTGGAAAAGAGGGGGAGATTGGCATGAAAAGAAGATAGTCTGAGGAGGCTAATCATACAGAAACAGAGGAAGGCCGATCATTGTTAGCAGAAGGCTGACATAGGATAGGAGAATAGAATGTTAGCATTTCTGATTTGTTAGATTCATGCACTTGCGAGGCCATTTATATAAGGCCTATAGTTGATGATATTTTGTAATGAACAATAATATTCCTTAATAAGAACTCTCTTTTCCATTGCCTCCTGTCATTCTTATTTAGACTCTCCTGTCATTTTCTAGGAGTGAACTTCGTGTTTGATTTCTGAATTTGGGTATTGTGCGGTGACTAGCAAGGCTGTGCCATCAGATTGGTATTAGATCCAGGTTAGATTAAAACTAGTTATTAAGGGTGGTCAATATGCCTTTGAGAAGGATGGGCATGGGTAGAGGCCGAAGGGACCATGTAGACCCTGATTTGATGCAGACTTTGATTGAGAGGATGGATGCTCTTGAGAGGGCACAAAGAAGAGGAAACCCTGATATTGAAGATGTCATTGATGAGGAAGAAGAACCTCAAAGAGAAGAACATAAGGAAAGACATGCAAACCCAAGAGATGAATTTGGTGAAAGGATGATAAGATCAGTCATGAATTTGGGATCCAAACCCAAGATTGATGTACCAATGTATGCCAAAAGTCTTAATGGAGAAGAATTAATTGACTGGATAAATGATTTGGATAAGTATTTTGAATATGAGAATGTAATAGAAGAGAAGAGAGTAAAATTTGCTTGCACAAGATTGAAAGGTCATGCTTCCATGTGGTGGGACTTTATCCAGACTGAAAGGAGAAAGAGAAATAAGGAAAATATTAACTCATGGGATAGGATGGTGGCTAAGTTGAAGACTAAATTTTTGCTTAGTCACTATTAGGCTAATCTCTTCAAGAGATTACAAAATTTGAAGCAAAAGGAGATGTCAGTAAAAGAATACACGGAGGAGTTTTACAATCTCATCATCGGATCTGGGCATGCTGAAGAAGATATGGAGAAGATAGCCCATTATGTGAATGGTTTAAAATATAGTCTGCAAGATGAGATGAGTCTTTTGTCTCCTAGAATCCTAGAAGAGGCTTACCAACTTGCCTTAAAGGTAGAAGAGAAGCTAAAAAGGAAGCAGAATCAACAAGAGAAGAAGAGAGGAAGAGGTTTTAGATGAAGGGGACAACAATCTAGTAGAGGACAACAACATCATCAATGTGAAGAGGCTAGAAGTTCTAGTGGGACAACCCACAATGAGAGAGGTGGTTTTCAAAATAGAGGTGGAAGATCTTATGGAAGAGCTGGATCACAAGGTAGAGGAAGAGGATTTGTTGGAAAATGTTACAAGTGTAATCAAATTGGGCACAAGAGTTCAGATTCTCCTGAATCATCACAAGGAGGACACTCCAAATTTGAAAGAAGCAATCAAGTTGTTTTGGCTGATCAAGAAAGTGTGGGATCTCTAGTGCACACAAGGATGGAGCAGAATCAAGAGAATCCTTGATGCTGAAGAGAAAATTGTTGAAGCCACAGAAGGAGAGTCAAGAACTAATTCAAAGGAGAGCACTGTTCAGAACAAAGTGTAAGTCTTATGGAAAATGTTGTAAGCTCATTATAGATAGTGGTAGTATTGACAATATTGTTTCCAATGAAATGGTAGAGAAACTGAATCTTAAAAGGATCAAACACCCAACCCCATATAAGGTAACTTGGTTACAAAAAGGCCATCAAATTTTGGTGAGTGAGCAGGCCTATGTTGATTTTCAGATTGGTAGTTATAAGGATTGTGTTTTATGTGATATAATGCCCATATATGTGTGCCATGTTTTGCTTGGAAGACCATGGCAATTTGACAGAAATTTAGTCCATAATGGGAAGGAGAATACATATACAATTATGAAGGATGGAGAGAAGCATACCTTGCTACCCATAAAGGAGAAAGAAGAGGACAGCAGCAGCAATAATCATGTAATGTTGGTAAGTGGAAAAGAATTCTTGAAAGATTTGAAGAATGAAGAAATTGGTTTTGCTTTGGTTCCTAAACCACAATGTGTTATGACTTCTATGAAGTTGGATGATTTGCCTATTGAGATACAAGAGATGTTGAATGAGAATATGGATATTGTTGCTAATGATTTGCCTAATGAATTACCTCCTATTAGAAGCATAAGTCATCATATGGATTTGATTCTGGGAGCTAGCCTTCCAAATAAGGTTGCATACAGATTAACCCCTATGGAGAATGAAGAGATAAGAAAACAAGTGGCTAAAATTTTGGAGAAAGGTTTGATAAGAGAAAGTCTAAGCCCGTGTGTTGTGCCTACAGTATTAGTGCCAAAGAAAGGAGGAGAATGGCGTATGTGTACTAATTCAAGGGCAATAAATAAAATCACCATAAGATATAGATTCCCCATCCCTAGGATTGAAGATTTAATGGATTGTTTGAGTGGGTCAATGTATTTTTCTAAAATAGATTTGAAGAGTGGTTATCACCAAATTAGAATAAGACTAGGGGATGAGTGGAAAACTACTTTTAAGACTAGTGATGGGTTGTATGAATGGTTGGTTATGCCTTTTGGGTTGTCTAATGCTCCTAGTACTTTTATGCGTTTAATAAATGAAGTGTTGAAACCATTTATTGGTAAATTTGTGGTTGTGTATATGGATGACTATTTGGTGTTTAGTAGGTCAAAAGAGGAGCATCTTGATCATTTGAGGTAGGTTATGAAGAGACTACAAGAAGAGAGGTTGCAGATTAATTTGAAGAAATGTCTGTTCTTGCAGATTGAACTTGTTTATTTGGGTTTTGTGGTGTAAAAGGATGGATTGAAGATGGATATGGCAAAGGTTTAGGCTATACTTGATTGGCCATCACCAAAGAGTATCATGGAGGTAAGAATTTTTCATGGTCTTTCTAGTTTCTACAAAAAATTTATAAGAAATTCCAGTCATGTTGTAGCACCTATTTTGGAGACAATTAAGGGAAGTAAAAGACCATTTGTGTGGACAAAAGAGGCTGAAGAAAATTTTAGATTTTTGAAAAAGAAGGTGAGTGAACAACCCATACTTGCTTTACTGGATTTTGATAAAGTGTTTCAAGTAGAGTGTGATACTAGTGGTTTGGCTATAGGGGCAGTTTTGAGTCAAGAGGGAAAGCCAATTGCTTATTTTAGTGAGAAATTGAATGATGCAGAGAGGAAGTATTCTTCTTATGATTTGGAATTTTATGCTTTGGTTCAATCCCTCAAGAAATGGAGACATTATCTTTTTCCCAAAGAATTTATTGTGTACACTGATAATCATACTTTATAGTTCATCAACAGCCAACACAAATTGAATCAGAGGCATGCTAAATGGGTTGAGTATATTCAGAGTTTTAATTTTGTTTTGAATCATAAAATTGGTCAAATGAATAAGGTTGCTAATGCTTTAAGTAGAAAGAATTTGTTGTTATGTGAGATAAAGACTAACAGTGTGGGTTTTGAAAGTTTGAAAGAGTTGTATGCAGAAGATATAGATTTTGGAGAAGCATTTGCAGCTTACAGTGATCCTGTTTGCAAGAATAAAGAGCCATGGAATGATTATATGATACACGAGGGTTTGTTGTTCAAGGAAAATAAGTTGCATATTCCTCAAGGCTCCATGAGAGATAATTTATTGAAGGAAAAACATAGTGGCAGTCTTGCTGGTCACTTTGGTCAGGATAAAACTTTTTAGCAGTTGAGCACACATTACTATTGGCCAAGGATGAAGGTAGATGTGAGAAGGTATGTGGAGAGATGCAGAGTTTGTCAACATGCTAAGGGAAAGATTCAAAATGTTGGTTTATATCAGCCATTGTTGGTTCCAACCAGGCCTTGAGATTCTATGAGTATGGAATTTGTTTTGGGTTTACCTCGTACTCAAAGGGGTAATGATTCAATCTTTGTTGTTGTTGATAGATTTTCAAAAATGGTTCATTTTATACCATGTAAGAAGACTAGTGATGCAACTAACATTGCAAATTTATTCTTTAAAGAAGTTGTAAGGCTGCATGTGATTCCTAGAAGTATTGTTTCTGACAGGGATACAAAGTTTGTGGGTCATTTCTGGAGGACTCTATGGAAGAAGTTGGGCACAAATCTGAGTTTTAGTTCATCATATCATCCTCAAATGGATGGATAGACCAAGGTTGTCAACAAAAGCCTTGGAAATTTGTTGAGATGTCTTGTTGGTAAGTCAATTGGAAATTGGGATATTATGTTATCACAAGCTGAATTTGCTTATAATGATTCCCCAAATAAAAGCACAGGTTTCAGTCCTTTTTATGTTATTTATGGTATGCATCCAAGAGGTGTGTTTGAGCTTTGTGATCTTGCTGGAATGGAGAAAAGAAGTGCAGATGGGGAAGAGTTTTCTCAAGTCATTCATGACATTCAAGAGAAGGTGAAAAGTAATATTGAAGATAGCAATTTGTAGTATAAGAGACATGCTAATTTGAAGAGAAGAGAGATGGAATTTCAAGTTGGAGACCTAGTGTTGGCACATCTCCAAAAGGAAAGATTTCCTACAGGGACATACAATAAACAATAGATGAAAAAGATTGGTCCTTGCAAACTTTTAAGGAAGTTTTTAGCCAATGCTTATGAGATATCACTACCTGAAGAGTTGAATACATCTCCCATTTTCAATGTTGCAGATTTGTGTCAATATAAAGGAGATATAGAAGTTGAAGAAGTCGATGCAGTTGATTCATCTCATGAAGAACAAGTTGGGACAACCAATGTTCCACAACAAATAGAATTCATTCTTGATAAACAAGGGCTGAAGAAGACCCCCAAGAAAGAATATTACAAGTATCTTGTCAAATGGTGTAATCATCCCTTTGAGGATGCATCATGGCTTACTGAGGACGATATCACAAAGTTGGGTCATTCTATATTTTGGTTTTGTTCTAACATTTTGGTGTGTTTAAATAAAGCAGGTTCTTGCTGTAGTTTTGGTGTGTGGTTTCTGTCACTCCTGTCACTTTTGTGACATGACCTCTTTTTGGCTTGGCCTTCTTTTCCTCTTGTCGACCTTTTCCTCAATATTTTATTCCGGCCTATTTTTAGAAGGGTTGTGGCTAGTAATTCCTTCCAAATATTAGAATATTTAAAAGGCCACAAATTGTGCTTATGAGGGGATAGCTGGCAAAGAGATCGTGAAGTTCCTTTGGATAATTTCTTTCTTCTTGGCAGATCGACTAAATTTAGAAACAACATTTTAAATCTACATTTATCCTTTTCTGAGCTGGGAGATCGTGCACATTGAATCATTCATTTCTACTTCTGCATGATTGAGGATGATTTATTCTGGTGGCTCCATTCTTCCTTGCATGGCAACGATTTCTTTTCCTCTATTTATTTGTTGGTTGCGTTTTATGGTTTCATCTCTCGAGGCGACGGCCATATACTTCTACTTTTTTTGATGGCTCCATTTCTTGCATATGGTGGGCCCATTTGGTTATTGCTGGCGGTGACCACTATTATCTCTGCTACAAACTTGAAAGCATAAATTGTGGGCATTATGGAGTATCTCGGAAGCATATGGTTACATTTTATGGCCGGTAGCTGTTCTGAAAAAGAGGGGGAGATTGGCATGAAAAGAAGATAGTCTGAGGAGGTTGATCATATAGAAATAGAGGAAGGCTGATCATTGTTAGAAAAAGGCCAACATAGGATAGGAGAATAGAATGTTAGCATTTCTAATTTGTTAGATTCCTGCACTTGCGAGGTTGTTTGTAGAACGCTGATAGTTGATGATATATTGTAATGAACAATACTATTCATTAATAAGAACTCTCTTTTCCATTGCTTCATGTCATTCTTATTTAGACTCTCCTATCATTTTCTGGGAGTGAACTTCGTGTTTGATTTCTAAATTTGGGTATTGTGCGGTGATTGGCAAGGTTGTGCCATCACTTTCATGTAGTGGAAAGGTTGCCAAGTGCCATATTTTTTGTTCTTCTCATTGTGGGGCTGAACTGACTACACCAACACATCAGGGTGGGCAAGTAAATGGTAGGGAAGGTCTCGTTTCATGTATCAAGTGTCCCAGTCATTTCAGGCTGTAAGCATCGACAAAGTAGAAAGTTACTAACACTAAAATTTTGCATTCCACAGGACTTGAGGGAGAAATGGTTGTGCCAACACATCTAGGTGGGTGGGTAAATGGTAGGGAAGGTCTCGTTTTGTGTGCCAAGAGTCCCAGTCATTCTGGCCTGCAAGCTACCGACACCTAGCACCTTTCGTGTTTGCCGATAGCTTGCAGCCTGAAATGACTGAGACAATTGACGCATGAAATGAGACCTCCCCTAGCATTTACTTGCCCACCCAGATGTGTTGGCATAGTTGGTTCAGCCCCATGATGGGCAGAACAAAAAATATGCAACATAGCTCCACTGCATGGAACTGAAGCATTTTGCAAGAATGCATTTGATTCCGGCATGGTCAAATGGATAGGAGTTGAATGAAACCGAGAGAGGTTATTGTAGATGGACCCCACATGCACCTATAGGTCCAAACAAAATGTTTCCAGCTGCCATGAATTATGAGAACTACTCAGTCAAAGTTTGGGAGTTTTTTCATCTTAAGGATCTTAAGGGACTTTGCCAGTAGCCTACTGTCCCAAATGATTGGAGCACCTGGCACACAAAATGAGACCTCCCTTAGCATTTACCTATCCACCCCGACATGTTGGTGTAGTTTGTTCAGCCCCACGAGCTATGTAATGCAAAATGTCACTCCTAGCACCTTTCTACTACATGAAACTAAAACCTTCTTGAGTGTATACAATGGTAGGGTTTGGACAGATGGAAATTTGTTGTTGAAATTCACAACATCTTGATGGTATTGTGGCCATGATCTCATCACATGACATGACAAGAGCTATTCCATAACCTTGTTATCCCATAACCTTGATTATTATGATTAGAAGCATGGAAACAAACCCTACAAGAAACAAAGCAATGATTAGATCTCAATATGATCATGAGATACCCAAGCATTTGTATTAGTCTAAATCATAAAATCTCTTCAAATAAAGATTGACCCAAGGGTTTGGTGAGTTGCCATTGGCATCCAAACCCTAGGTCTTCATTAGAAATCCTTGAATGCTAATTATCGCTATTATGCTTGTTTCTTATTAATTCTTACTAATTAAGGTAATCATATAGAAATATATAGTATCTCATGTATTATTACAAAATGCATATGGGAATTTTATCAAATGTTGTAGTTGCAACTTCCCTAGAAGACATGTATGCAAAATGCGGAAGCATAGACAAGGTGAGTGAACTATTTGACATGATGCCTCAAAGAAATGTAGTCTCGTAGAATGGTATGGTTGCAGGATATGCAAATAATGCTTTAGAAACTTTCAAGAAAAACCAATTGGTGGGTGTAAAGCTAAAATCCACAACCTTTGACTACATCCTCTCTGCTAGTGCCAAACTAAGATCTTTGGAACAAAGTACATGGACATCCATCAAATCATAAAGGATATAGGAATTTTGTAAGATGTTGTAGTTGCAATTGTCGTAGGAGACATGTATGCAAAATGTGAAAACTTAGAGAAGGAAAGTGGATAGTTTGACATGATGCCTTAAAGAAATGGAATCTCATGGAATGCCATGATTATAGGATATGCACAAAATGGTTTTGTTGATAAGGCTTTAGAAACTTTCAAGAAAAAGAATTCAGTGGGTGTAAAGCCAAATTCCACACTACATCCTCTCTACCTATACCAAAGTGGGATCTTGATGTAAAGGAAGGACCTTCTTTAGAACAACAACATAAAATGACAGTGTTCTTACACCATCTTCATTTATGCTCCTAGGTGTACCTCTATAAGACCGTAATATTGAACTCTTTTTAGACTATTGAACCAATAGACCTTGGGAAAATGTACTTGTCATGGGGCAGGCTTGACTTGGTGTTTAAATGATCATAATAACGCCTATGTGATGACTCAACAATGCAACAATTCGTGGGCTTTCAACTCTTACACCCTAAGACTGTGAAATCAGACCTCTTGGGACAATCATGCCTTAACTTGTGTCAACCCTTCAAATATGTTCAAGACCTATGGTTCATGGTCTGTAGGACCTCTATCTCCATCCACCTATCATTGCTCATGATAAACAAACAAAAACTAGGCTGTAACACATCAAATATTCCTTGTTTATGTTGTCCATAGTCTGATACATCCAAATATCAGACCTACTGTGCCAACAAATCCTAGGAACAATTTAGGTGCCAACAAAGATTGAAATTAACTCTTTCCTACTCATCCTAATTGCTATAAGACTACAAGAACATTCAAATCATACCCCAAAAAAAGCACTAAAATCCAATTGCCGACATGCTAGTGAATGAGCATTGAATGTCACCACATAAAGAAAAATCATACTATTCTTCAACAAATACCATCTCCTTGGTCCAAAAATTCAAAAGAACTAGAAAGCACATCTCAATGCACATTTAGATGAATATAGACACTTCCAACTTTATTGAGCCAAGTGAAAAAAGAAAATTCATTCCTCGAAAGAAAGCGAGTCATATAATAAGAAAGTTTCATAGATCCTTCCCAAGTAATTGCTGAAGGACTCAATTTAATGGTGCCATTACAAATGCTAAGAGAGAGGGAAAGGCAAAGATAAAACATGTTTGGGCAGGCAATAAGTAACATCTTTGTCAATATCAAGCAACACTATGACGTTGCAACGTGGCACTATTTGAATCAAGTTAAGCATAGTTTGTCTACAATACAAGCTATGCCTTTATGAAAAAAGGTTAAAATCTTTCATGGAGTTCTATTTAAAATGCATACAAGTCATGTCTATAACAACTATCAACCTAGTCCATATTGTCTTATTTCTCAGAATAGCCCACTCCCATTACTTAAAACTAATTCCACTAATTATGAAGTTTGAAATATGACTTTTGACACCGTGTACATGACTAAATGGATAATTAAAGACCTAATTCTATTCCCTATGGGAGCCATTTCATGAATTTATTCTTTCACAATATAGGTTTCAACATAATTTCCATTTCTTAGACAAAATTTTAATTGGTATGTTATTGTCACTAATGCTATGGTTAACAAAGACCCTTTTCCTAGTGTTGCTATGTCTTGCAACACCCCGCCCCACCCCTACACTCTCATCCCCACCAAAACAAATCAACCACCCTTCACTATGGAGTTATCTTGCATCAAAGAATAAAGGATATAGGAATTTTGTAAAATGTCATAGTTGTAAGTACCTTGCAAGACATGTATGCAAAGTGTGGAAGCATATACAATGAACATTCAAACTGTTTGACATGATGCCTCAAAGAAATGTTTTCTCATGGAATGCAATCATTGCAAGATATACACAAAATGGATTTGTTGAAAAGACTTTAGAAACTTTTAAACAAGTAAAAGCAATTGGCACATGTAAAGACAAATTCCACAACCTTTGCCAACATCCTCCCTATCTGTACACCAAAATAGAATGTTTGGAACAGTGTATGGACAACCATCAAAGCATAAAGGATATAGGAAATTTGTCACATGATGTAATTGCAGCTACCTTTTTAGACATGCATGCAAAGTGTGGAAGTATAGACAAGGCACGTGAACTATTTGGCATGATGCCCCAAAGAAATGTCACCTCATGAAGGCACATGAATTGTATGGAAAGTGTGGATGCATAGACAAGGCACATGAACTATTTGAAATGATGCCTCAAAGAAATGCAGTCCCATAGAATGTAATGATTGCAAGATATGCACAAAATGGATGATTTGAAAACAATTTATAAACTTTCAAGAAAATGCAATTGGCACATGTAAAACCAAATTCCTATAACGATAATTAATCATCATACTAAATATTTAATATACACCGTCATATACATAATGTGATGAACATAACATCTAGTTTATATACAAAGCCATATAGGCATGTCCAAAATAATCCATATAGGCATATATTCAAAAATATACATCGATAGTTCATACAAAATTATGTATACAAAGCCATCTAGGCATACAAAAAATGTCCCAAAAACTAGTTTCCTATGGACTTTTATGAAATAATTGGTAGCCCTTGGTTGACTGTGAAGATGTAGAGCCAATCAGTGACTCATCCTCTCTCTGTCATCAAGTAGACCTCTTTGACAGAAGTCGATCCAACTCCACCTGTTAATACAATCAAACAATATATAACATCACATATGTAATCAACCACTTACTACCACCTGATGATCACTCTCCATCATCTTGTCTCTCTCTATCTCCATACTCGGACAGACTGGAGTTGTGACCTCCCATGAGAAGCATCAAGAAGCAAAATTGACTAAACATAAATATCATTTATGTACATCAAATGACATGAGATAAAACAAGAAATAAAAAATTATGACATTTTCATGTTATTGGCTCATACCTCAATTAAAGGATTTGAAGACATCGTGGCTGCAACAATGCCTATCTACACTGACTCACGAAGATGAGGAGGAGTCTCCACATTCAGCATCTGAAAATCAAGTTCAAGATTATTTGACCAAAATAAATACATAACATTATTTTAAAAATGCATAATGATTAGAAATGGTTAAATTTACCTCCATAAAAGTGGTGGATCGGCGTCCATGGGACCAAGAAAATCGTGGAGGTGCCTGTGACTATTGAAATCATCAAATTGTCACAAAATAATATTACCATTGACATATCTATAATAATTACAATTATGTGATAAATTACATACCTACTGACTTGACCTCCTCTCATAACCTGCCAATGGATGGCTAATGGAGGTAGGATGAAGACTCTGACCCTAGAATTTCATTGCACAGACAATTACATACATTATTTTTGACTTATAATATAGATAATCATATAAAATTAATTACAAATTTCAAATAAGAATATACTAAATCAAGATGAAACTTGTAATAAATTACCTGAGAGTCAATACCAAATGTATGTTGTAAGAGATCATCACTGAGAACAAGTTCATCCAATATGGATACCTCCATCAATGGATCTAGCCCCTGCATTGCAGCATCTTGCCCCTGCATTGCAGCATCCTAGCCCTGCATCACAGCATCCTACATCCCATAATCACATAGGTTCCCACATGAACTACACAAATGTGGGGACACATGACGCCTACTACTCTCACCCTCATCAGTCTGGGTAAGATCATCGGCATGCCTATGATAGAGTTTGGGTGAGAGTAGTTAATGATTGTAATGTCTCCACCTCAATACTCTCCTTCAAAGCCAAAGGGAATGACCTATGTTCTAGCCTCACCAGGGGTATAGGCACATAATTTTCATCTTGCTGAGCCCCAGCTCTATCTTGGGCAGAGCCACCACCTCTACCCTGGAACTCACGAATGTCAAAATAATTTGGAATCTTATTGAGGATGAACTCGTAATGGAGTTTCCTCAAGAAATATTGTGGTCCCTCATCATTGTTGCATGGGTACTCATCGAAGACCATGTACCATCTATCCCAGAAGTTTTGGGATATTTCTTCATTCCTACACCAATGTATAGGAAACTATTTGCAACTTTCTTCTAATCTTTGGCCGGTTTTGGGATTAATAAAATGTGTGCGTAATTGAGATTTTGTAATTTTTTCATTCTTGACTTGTTCATATGACAACTTGTCAGCATAATATTGCCAACACCTCTCCCTATAGTCTTGGAATTTAGTGATTTGTTTTGTCACCAAATCCATGTGGGAAACAATCTCATCTAGTGATTTTGGAAGCGCCCTCCTACGATCAGTGGTTCCACTTGGATTGTTTAGGGTTTGAATAATAGTGTGAAGATGTTTCTTGTTTTCTTCTATTATCTGTAGGTAGTTTTCTTGACTATCCCTTACATTATAAGGATGTGAACGTGGGTTTTGAGGGTTTGGAGGGTTTTGGGGGTTGTTTTCACCCTCCTCGGTTGGATTTAGGTTTTCTCTTTCCCCAATAATTGTAAATGCAATATAAAACCAAATCAAACATTACAAAGCTAAAAAATTGTTCTCAAACTAACAAAATCAATCAAACCCTACCTTCTTCCTGTGCTAGAGCCTCCAAATTTGCTTGACAACATCTTTGGCATCGTAAATTTGTCATTTTCTCTATTACACTTGATTGGATAGGCTTTTCTTCAATGCGATTGTGCTTTCACCTGAGTTTTTTTCCTGCTAAGCTTGCAATGGTCACGACTGTGAGGAGAAATAAGTTTTTTTTCCTTTTATGCAAAGCAAAACGCGAGCGCATTATAACGTGCTTGCATTTTGCTTTATTTTTGGACATGGTGGCAACTTTTTGGTACCCCATCTCTTTGCATTTACCCTAATAAAATTATATATTTATATTAAATAGATTATAGCTTTAATATTTAATTATATATATATTCTATACATTAAAAATTATTTGCAACAAATCAATTGGTATCACTACATAATAAATGTATGCTCTAATCTTTAGCAATGCTAATTGCTAGGTCCAATGTTGAGAAACTTATGGGGATGTCATAAATCTAGATGATGAATAACTTGAAGCTAAGATCTTCTTATGTATTGGCCAAGAATTTATGTCATGTTCTAATTTATGGGTACAAAAAGGCCTTGAGAATGGTGCACTTGGTTAGGTTAAAGTGATTATATACAAGGATGGCAAAAAACCACCTGAACTTCCCTTATTTGTTGTGGTGTAATTCAAACATTACATAGGCTCACTTTAGGATCATAACCAACCAAAATTGTGTCCATTGTGTTGTTAAGTTGTGATGGGAATCCCTAAATCCCCATAAAAATGACATAGGCCTTAACAATACACAAATCACAAGGTTTAACACTTGAAAGGGAAAAAATCAACATTAGCAGCACCCCAACTTCACATTCCAAAGATATGAATGCATGCAACAAAGCCCATATGTTCCTCTCAAGAAATAAGAAGAGGATTGATTAAGGGATCTATCACATGAAATAGTTGACCAAAACAAAAAAGGAAAACAAAGGTTTGTCATCTCCATACCTACTTTACCTACTACTATTCAAAACTAACTTTACCATGAATCATGTAGACATATTTAATCTACTCCATTTATTTTCCAATGCAGGACAACAAAACATATATCACTACATTATTTTAGTCTTTAAATTATGGATGGAGAATAGGTATTCACTCTCAACAAAAGTGTATGAACATGCTACTAAATTGTTAACACATGGGCTACAACATTATTAGAGTTTCTCAAATTGTTGTAAGTTTATTCTAAAGGAATGTATATTAAGGTTTACTTTTGTGGTGGGTTTCTTACTTAAAGAGTATTTCCCCTTCCCCTTCACTTATTCTTCTATGTTTAATTAAGGTTACATGTTCTTTAGATCAACAAATTTTATTACTTTCCATTGGTCCTAATTAAGGAATAAGCATTGTAGAACCAACATTTTGTAATAAAGATTTGGTTGGATTGATCCCATGAAGGAAGAGATTGTTGTGGAATAATTCACATGTATTTGAAATAAGATTTCAAAATTAGAAGTCTTGGCCAACACCTCAACAATTGAGATTGAGAAATGTTATGCCCTACATACACACCTGACTTTCTAAGCCAATTGGGGAACCCCTTCCTTTATCTTTTCTTGTTATGTCTTATTTTTGGTCTCTTGATCCCCTTTTGAGTATTAAGTTTTAACTTAGGCATTTTGATTAGCTTCAAAACTTGCATTTTGAGCCTTTTTGTGAAAGTCTCGGAAGTTCTCTAACTCCTGGGATCCCGAGTCTCGGGTTGCTTCCTAGATTCAGGTCCCTTTTCCAAAATCCGATCAGACTTTAGACCCTAATCAAACTTTTGGACTTTCATCCAAAAGCCCAACTCCAAAACATCTTCCCTCCCCTAACCTACCATATTTATTGCGGTATGTTTTATTAAATACAAGGGTATTTCATCAATAATTTTTTTTATCGCCCTCATTCTACTTTTTTATTTTCTCAATTCAAACTTTCTAAGCTCCAAAAAATGAATTGCAAAATTGAAGATAATTGATCATTTTGAGCTGGTGTCTAGAAGATTTTGGGGTCATTGTGATTATTTCTCCTTCATGTTCTTCATCTCTATTTCCTGTCGCTTCTAGGTAAAGTTTTGGACCCTTTTCTTTTTCATTTTAATTTCATTTTTGTTGTAATTTAGGTTTCTTTGATTTTAATTTCCTTGTGCTTAGCATGTTTTGGTTTAATTTAGGTTTAATTTATCATTTTTAGCTTAGAAATTTTTGTTTTTGTTTCCCATTTTTAGCTTAGTGTTTTCTTTTTTTCCTGTTTGGTTTCCTTGGTTAAATTAGGTTCATGGTTACAGTTAAGTTAGAAGAATAAGTGGACCATAGGTTTAAATCAAACCCAACCTTGGATTTTCAAAAACTAGTCATACCCTTGAAAATTCCCAAATATTCTTTCAGGACCTCAGGCCCCAGAAGGATATTTAGACTTGATGTAAAAGACCAAAACCTATTTTAATCCCTACCTCCACTAGCTCTATTTGAGTCACTTCAAATTTTCTAAGTAAAAGGAAATATCCTTTCAGGACTTTGGGCCCTGAAAGTATCTTAAGACCCTAAAACTTTAGAGCCCAATGTGCAAAATTTGCTTGGAGTTCTGCTCCCCGCAAAGACTATTTTTACTTAGAAAATTTTTACAAGGAAGTATTCCTTTGAGAGCTCAAGTTCCAAAGGGATTTTTGGCTCCAATCCCAAAAGTGCAAAAAATGAAAAGAAGCCCACACCTTGAAATGAATATTCTAAGTAAAAGGGACTTTGATTGGGACTTTGGGCCCCGAAAAACTTTTAGGACATTAAAGCATTGAGACTAAGTAACCCAAATCCACCCAGATCCCTGCTCTTTGTGGTATCTTTACACTTAGGAAATTTTCAAAGAAAATTTCCTTTGGGACCTCAGGTCCCGAAGGCATTTTTGGTCTTGATATGAAAAGTCTAAAAACTTGAAAGAGCCCCACACCTAGTGGTTGAACTTGTAACTTCCCGTAGAGAGTCTGATTGGGGCTTTGGGTCCCAAAAGGATTTTTGGACCTTAAATCGAAAGACATAATATACCCAAAAATGTAATATCCTTTCGCCAACTCACTACCCAATAAATTTAGTGAATAAGAGACATAAATTCCTAACGGGACCGTGGACCCTATGAGCACATTTGGACTTGGTCCAAAAATCTAAAATGGGCCCGCAAACCTAAAAATAGATAGAATACTTAGATTTCTCATAATTTAATGTTTCTTTAGATTTTTCTTGGTTTTTATTTTTGCCTATGCTTCTTTCAGGTGTATTAAATGTCAGAGGTTGGAGCATCTACTCAAGTAAGTGAAGAGACAATCTCTGATTGAGACAAGTTTGTAGATCCTAGTCAAAAAGCAATTTCTAAGGAGACTGTATATAAGGGGAAGAAGAAGAAACATAAGATAAAGAAGGAACCACCTATTACCATGAAGTATAAATTCCAAGGGGTTCCTAAGATCTCAAAATTCAAAAGTGAAATAGAAAACATCACCAACACTAATCTAGGCCACATTGACTTAGATTAGTTTAATAAAGACACTTTTGCAGAAGATGCAACTCCCCGAGCAAAGAGGATAGCCACATCTAGCTTAGCTCATATTGCAGGGTATCCTTTGGCTATTCAATGCCCTGAGGTTATTCTCACAATAGCTCATTACTATGATCAAGAAAGTAGGACGTGTGCTAATTCAAATGGATACTTGTTCATAGATCTCCCACTTCCTATGATTAGACACAGTTTTGATTTGCCTTTGTATGGGCAAGTGATCCCTCTAACCATAGTAGAATCAACTAAGAACTATGACACAGCTGTTAATGGTTGTAAGAAGCATTTGGATAGGAAATGGTTAATCACTAAATATAAGTCAATAGCCAAGATCCTTGGTAAGCTCACTAGAGTTGATTTCAAAGGAGAAATTGGAAACCTTATAACCTTATTGAGAAAGGCTTTGGGAAGTAAGAATCCAAGAATTATGAGACCTGGATGTTTCAATTCATCTACATTATTATCAAAGGAGAGTTACACTTGGATTGGGGAGCAATGGTGTTTGACTGCTTCCATGAAGAGTTAATGTCGATAACAATTAACAAGAAGTTTTATATGTCTTCATATATATTGTGTATCTAGCAGTAAGAGTAGGGAATTTTCCTGGTTTGACTATAGTGGGAGTTAGAGGAGAAGGCCTTGGATAAAATAAAATATGGGATTTATTTCCTCAGCTATAACTAAAAGAGGCTGAAAAATATTTAAAGAGGGTCAATGATGCATTCCTGTGTGCAATCATTCTTCAATTGATAGGTGACATAGACTAGAGGATGTCATAAAAATCTATGGAGTTAGTAATAGGATGGGGAGAATGGTTCATCCAATTCCCCAAGTCTACATATATCAAGGTTGTAGGGTTTAAGAGGGCAACTTTCCTTTTTCCCATACACTGCAGTGATAGGCTTATCTTGATAGAATTTTCCTAGTAAATTAGTGAGGTACATCTCAAGCTATCTAGGAAGCATAAAGCCAGCATGAGGTACCCTTTTGAATTAGGATTTTATGAATTCCCTTCTATCTAGGTAGCTAAGATAGTAATGGAGGATTTGGATGCCTTGAATTTGAAGTCGTATGAAGCAAGGAGGACTTTGATTCTACTGGTAGACTCAAATAGGTATTCCCTACAATGGGCTTTAAGCATAAGCATTCTCTTAAAGATTTATGGATAAACTGCAAGGATGATTTTGAGGTCCAAAAGAGGAGCTATACAAGGATTATTGCCTTTCAAATGAGAGTTCTTTGATGATGAGCACATTTTAGACCCAATCTACCATTTAGATACTATTGACACCATGGTGCTAGAACCCATTGATTAATCCATGAAAGAAGATATTTCATTAAGAGAACTGAGTGCAAGAGTGTTGCAATGAAACACTAATTGGTTGAATATAAGATTGCTAAATTTTAGACCACCTACAGGAGACAAAGGGAAAAGGAATAAAGATACTCCTACTTCCAATCCAGAAGCATATAAGAGAGAGAGAAGACATCTGGTACAATTCTCCTTCAGCTTCTGGGCCTAAAGTATATCAAAAGAGCCCAAAGACCCCTCCTAATAAAATGAGGGGATCAATTGTCATAGCTTCCACGAAGGAGATGGCATCTATGTTAGGAGAGACTTTTAGAACATCTTCTATCACAAAGAAGGTTGTTGATACTAGAGTTGTTGCTGCTTTGGGTGCTATTCCAAAAGCATAAATTATTCCACCTAGGAAAGCTTTGGGATAAACTTTGGGAGAAGGTGTTGAATCTGTCCCTAAAAAAGCTCAACCAAAGACAACTCAACCCAAAAATGAAGAGATGGCATCATCTCCTCTAGCTACTGTAGAAACACAAGCACCTATTAAGGGTGAAACTAAAGAATCAATAGAGGGAGAAAAGAAAATTGATGAGTTGCCTTATCAAGATCCTCCTATTAATATCTTTGAAGGGGATACTCCTCCACCATTAGACCAAGAAGAAAAGATAGATAAATGTCAGAAAATGGAAGAGGAGGTGGATCAAGAAGAGGTTATAGAAGAGGATGATAAAAAAGAAAATAAAGATCATCAAGAAGAAGATGAGACTACTATAGATCAGGAAGATCATCAAGAACAACAACAAGCAGATAAGAGTGAACAGGTTGATATAACTCCACCACATGACCACCACATGAAGGAGATGTTTGTGGACAATCTAATGCTCATGAAGAAGATTTTGTTGTGAATGAAGAAGAGGATATAAAAGAAGATGATCAAAAATTGGAAAGGATTCATAGGACATCAAGACTCTAGGTTTGGAGAAAGACCTTCTAAAGATGTGGATGATCAATAGCAACAACAAATAGAGGAGCATGTCTTGATTGTTGAAGAGCAAAAAGATATAATTAGAATTTTTGAGCAACAAGAGAAGCATGCTAAGGTAAATATCCCCGCTAAAGAAAAGAAATTTGATCATGAAGAAGAAATGCCCAAGGAACAGGATAAACATGAACTTCAGGAGGAATTGAGGGATGAAGAAGAGAAGATTGAAGAAGAACTTAATATAGAATATAAGGAGAAAGATATAGATTCTAATGCATGACAATAACATCAAGATTCACAAATGAAGCAAAATTTGCCACCACCTCCTATAGTCCCTTCTTGGATAAACCTAAACTTGGAAAAGAGGCAACAGGTAGTTGTTAAACATCTGATCCTACAAGATATGATGATAGAGGTTGATAAGAAGAAGCCAAAGAAGAGATAAAGAACCCTATCTACCATTAGGACCAATGAGCACAGAGAAAGGGTTTCTGAAATAGTAAATCCAATTGTTGATAAAGATGATAGAGAGATTCATGCTGAAGATTATCAGATCACCATAGTCAACTTGGGTAAACAAACCCGAGAATACTAGATAATTTCATTGGATTCAACTGTAGATGTTGAAAAGGTCATAATTCAAAAAGATAAACAAGAAAAGGATGAGCTCAAGATACAGTTGAACAAAATGAAATATTTTGTCAAAGAGTTACTGACTCTTATCTTAGAGAAACAAGCGGTTATAGATGCTCCAGTTTTGACGACCAAATAGGAAGTGGATCCCCTTCATGCTATGAAAGAAAAATCAACTATAGTAGATAGGTGGGCAGCCAAGTTTTTCTAATGAGGCTCTTCTGATTTTTGATAATAATTATCCCTTTTATGAGAAATCTTGCAAAATAGAAGATAATACAGACTCCTTTGTAGAAAATTCTAAGTAGGAGAAGGAAAGGTTAGAATGAAGTTTGAAGTTATTGAAAGAGATAAGGAAGATGAGTCGGGAGGAGTTAGTAAATTCTGGCATTTTACAAGATGAGGAACTTGATTTTTGGAACACTGCAATAAGGTTTCTTAGTTTAAGATTCATCAAGTTATAGAATATTGTCTAGGATTATTAGTATTGCAGAGAGAGATTTTTGAATTTGTGGCAATTTTTGAAAGTTTTTTATCAATGAGGTGGTTGGGCTAGAAGTTTTTCTTTTAGATATACATAGAATAGACACTTTGGAGAAAGTAAAAGAAGTGTTTAAAACTAAGATGGAAAGTTTTTGTCTACTTCTCTGGGATTGAATGAAGATGTTCTAGATAAATTTGTAGAAACAAAATCTTATTTTGAACTAGCCATGGCTGATTTGCAGAAGTTCGAGAGAAAATGTATGTGACTCATAAATTTGATACATTCAAATTCAGGATGGAGTGGTTAGATGGACCAAATGAGGAAAGATTTGAGTAGCTACTGTCAAATTTTGCAAAATATAAATGAGGACAGTCTTCCAAGGGAGCATCCAAATCTACTTGAGTTTATTTTTGGCTATAAAGAATATTCTTTTGTAAAGATTCTTTAATTCAAAATTCTTTGTAAAAGGGATCTACTAATTTGTAAAGTGAACCCTACCAAATCAATTTGTATATTTCTCTTTCCTGGGCATTGAAAATGTTTCTTGCATGTTGGCTTTTCAAAATTCAAAGTTAAGGATACACATGCAAATTGCAATTTTTAGCTAAGATTGCTTTTTGATTGCATGCATAAATTGGTGATGAAAACAAGGACAAAAGCACTGCATGTGCTTTAAAGAAGTGTTTTCTTTTAAAATTCATGTAGCTTTCTTTTTTCCTATAAAAGGGAAGGACCTATTTTGGTTTGAAGGGCTGCTAGTTGAAGAATTAGGTTATCAGTCCATACATAGTATTTTCAACATATTTAGTTTTAGCAACTAGTTTGTATAGCATTCTAGGGTAGTGGGGATAACTCTTTGGAAATAGAGCCTGTAATTCTAGTGTGTTCTTGTTGGATTTATATCTTGTACCTAAATTTGAAGAATACAAGATGGCTATCAATTCCTTTGAATTCATCTTCGAGCATATGGTGTAGTGTTTTAACTTCGGTCTTTACTTATTTGTTGGAGAAATTATGAATCTGAACTTAAATTCTAAATTTTATTTCTGATTTGTGTGTGGAATGTAGTAATTGGAAATATAATTTAGTTTATCTAATTAAAATCCTTTGAATCTTACACTAGTGGTATGAATGATTGAGTTTATAACTGGTTTTAATACTATAGTTAATGAATTTCTCATATGGGTTTGTTGATATAAAGATTGAAATAGAAGTGTTGCATTAATCCTCTCTTACATTCCTTTAAATCTTCCAATCTTTCTTTTAAACAACATTAGGATAAATACATAGTTAAATCTAGTTTGAATAATAATAAAAAACTAATCTGCTTGTTAAACTATCCACATTGAACCCAGTGCTTGCACAACATAGTTGTGACCCAACTCCCTAGACCTTGGGGATAATTGATTTTTAGATTAATTATCTTTTCAAGAGAGGCAAGTTGAATCTCTTCTTGCATGTGTTGCATGCATGTCAATCAAACTTGTAGAGACCTAAAATTGTCCACTCTTCATTTCATCCCTAAACCATCACTAACCATCCCCTAAATATCCCTAATTCATTCCTACTTATCCCAAATTCATCCCTACTCATCCCTAAGCTCCTCTAAACCATCACTGAACATCCCTAAACATCTCTAAATCACTATTTCTTCCACATTAACTAAATAAACACATGTTTAGATAATTAATTTATTTTGTTGTCAAAATCACTATTCATGTACTATTCACTATTCATCTATACCCGTATTGGTACCTACATTGATACCTAGCCCTAGCCAAAATGATTTATTAGTCATTTATTCATCCCTTCATATAGTCCAAACATTAGGTAAGTTTAATTTATCTATTATCCCTTTATCCCATTCTATGAATTAAATAAATATTTGCATTTATTTAATTCCTATTTTTTACACTTGTGATTAGGTTTTCCTAAACCTAATTAACTAAGCTAATCCTCCACTTGCACAAATAAATCCTAATCTAATCTTGGTCAAATCCTCTCCATTCCCCCAAATGTACAAAAGCATGGTCAATGACCCATGTACAAAGGTCCTTTTGTCCTCCATTCCCTATTCCTCCAATTTTAAATTGGGCATGTACCCATGCTTCCAATTTAAAATTCAAATCTAAGCCCAATTTAAATTGGGCATGTACCCATGCTCCCCAATTTAAAGTTCCAATCAAATCCAACCCATACCTCCCATTTATCAAGTCAATCTCATGCCTCCAATCTTGACCATCCATCCCTCTTTGATCCAAGGACATCCCTTTTCATCCAATCTCATCATGATACTTGTCAATCTCTTCTTGCTTGAGATCTCTCTAGAATCCTCCACCATTGATCTTTGAATCAAATCCTAACCATCCAATTGAGTCTCCAAAAATCTACAAATTGGAGCTCACCCCTTCACAAATGATATCACTTCTTCATTCAACTAAATGATGCCTCCTTTCCTCCAATACTCCATGAGAAGCAAGGTCATGTTTCCCATTTGAGGAGCCATGCATATCAACAAACATCAAGGAGCACATTCCACAATCAAGGTTTACATGTAGTTAATGGTTTGACTTCTTGTTTTATGCATTCCTTTTGCTCAAACTGAGGTAGCATATATTTTGGGTGAAATAGGTTAGTTTTAACTTGTTTCCTTTGCTCAATTTCTATGTTATGCATTTTGGCACACCAGGTGGGACCCCCACCCTTTTAATCTAACATCCTTGTGAGTTTTCTTGTCAAGTGGTCTTGTGCAGGTTACAGTCGCACCTATGACTATGGATCAGCACCCACAAGCCTTATGTCAGCACCTGTGCTTCATCTTGTAGTGCCTATGTCTACTAACACTCTATTTTTACAAGGTTTTCATGGATTAGCACCTATGTTCTAGGGATTAGTGCCTATGATTTCTCACATCATTTCATGTCTTGAATTTCACATCTAACAGACCCTAATTGATTTGGTTGCCTCCCTAACACTCCCTAACAACCTACTTTGTAGATATAACCCTTTGTTTTGTAGGTTTTTCATCATATTGGAGGTCCCTCATCATCTCTACCTTGTATCAGTGCCTGCACCTTGAATCAATGCCTGTGCAACCCATACCAATATTTGTGTAGTCAGGTTCAACACCCCTACACTCAGGTATATCTTTTATGTGTTTTAGTGCCTGTAATGCTCCATTTAGTGCCTATGTGTCATGATTTAGCACCCTTTCCTATCTCTTAGCACCCATGACCTTGGGTTATCACCCTTGTCCTAGGGATTAGCACCCTTGTCTACATTAGAGCCTATGACATAGCCCTTGGCATTTGTGTCTATCTGTTTTGTATCCTACATCTCTGTTAGTACATGTGTCTTCCTATAATGCTTATGTGCCTTCCCATAGAGCCTATTTCTTCCTTTAGTGCATAGGACACTTCCTTTAGCACCTTTATTTGTTGGTTCAGTGCTTTTCCTATGAAACAACCCCTAAAACTTCAAATGCTTATAACTTTTACAAAACTTAATAAAATTTGATGATTTTTTAAATGGCTTAAAATTTCACAAGGAATCTTAATACATTATCTAATCTATTGTATCATGCCATATAACATTTGGTTTTTTGTAGATTCTATCACTTCAATCATACACACTTGTTTGTAGCACATCATTGGTCAAAGATCAAATCATCCAAACTACTAACAAGTTGCTATAGGTTCACCTGTCCAAGACTTCTTTTTATCACTAAACTTAGAAAAAAATATTTTTGGACTTAAAAAGAACTTGTTTTCTTTTTTGGGGGTCATTTAAAGGTGTATGCTCTCTCTTCATGTCATTTGGTGATCTTGGAGATCAAAAACCTTGATCTAATTCAATCTTTGTCATCTTTGTTCATCCCAAGGTCCTTGGTGTGTATGCTCTCTCCTCGCACCATTTGATGATCTTGGAGATCAAAAACACCTTGGATTCTTTTCTCTAGGGGCCGTGCCTTAGATTTCATCACCAAGGGAATGACCTCAACCCCCATGTTCTGATGGGGTGTACAAATTTGGAAGAGAATCAAAAGACTCTTCCATTGAGGGATATTTGTCATTTGGGCGAAGCTTGCAAGAAATTTATACCTTGTAAAGTGAAGGAGGAGAGTGTGTTACCCTCTTTCACCATGCCATTAGACATACCTCTCATCTCATGAACATAGACATCATGCACCTTGAGTGTATCGAGGATTTCCCTTAGAAGCTCTACATCATATCTTAAGACCCTTTGATTGTCATATCTTGTGGTGCACCACTATAGTAGGAGGGGAAGATGCTCACACGTATTGTTATACTTGCGATACGGGTTACTTTGGGAAGACGTAAGTCTCCAAGATAAGGGGTATATGGTGGTACATGTGACCATATATTCCCTATCTATCCAAGATATAGCATTATGGTATTAATGGGGATGGTAATCGCTTGTCTATTTTGAGTTGGGATTGATCCATGACAATTTTGTTAGATCCACAAGATATGTCACATCTAATTGACTAATCTAGGGTGTTGGTATGTTTGGCATGTCTTCATTCGAAACCTATGAATCCCTTTAATCCAAATCAAATCCAAATCCTTTGCAATAATTGTGTATGTATGTGTGTTTATTTTATTGCAAAGTTTCCTAAGGTCAAGCCCCTAGCCATCCTTAATCATCTCTTAATCCATTATCCAAATCATCTATTTTCCTCATCCAAATCCAAAAAATCCATTTTTCTCTTAATCCACATCATCCTAATCCAATTTATTTCTAATCCACCTAATCTCAATCCAATTCCTCCTAATCACTTATCCAATTATCTAATGTCATCATCATTATCCTAATATAATCCCATCATTTGAGCTTAATTAATCCCCATCTTTGAGCTTAATCCCATCCTATCATTCCAATCACCTTCTAATCCAATCATTTATCCGTCATTCATTTTCCCTAATATCCTTAATCCATATCCTAATCCATTTTCTATTATCTTAATCGTAGCACTTTCATCCTAATCCAAGTCTTCATCACCATCTTTATCCCATCTTAATCACTTCCTAATCCATTTTCCAAATCACCTCATCCACTAATCAGTGCTAATCCCAATCCCATTGTTGAGCTTAATTGTTCATCCATTATCCCTCTTAAGCCACAACACAATCCATTTTCCTAATATAATGAGCTCCATATCCATCCTAATTCAAATCCTAATCACTTCCTCATCCTCTTAATCCAATTCCCTTATCCACATAATCCCAACTCTCTTCCACATCTAATCCAATCCATTATCCTAATCATCTATCCCTCTAATCCTACATTGATTATCCACCTCATCCATTTCCCAATCATCATCATTATCCTAATCAATTCCCATCAATTGAGCTTACCCCAATCCCACTATTTGAGCTTAATCAAGTCTATCATAATCCACTTCATCCTTAATCATAATCCATCATCATCATCCAATCCTAATCTATTCCATCCCTAATCTTAATCCAACCCATCTCACTAATCAAACCCATCATGCATCCTAATCCAATCCCATCAATTATCCTTAATCATCTCATCTATTAACCCCCTAATCCTAATCCCATTCTTGAGATTAATCACCTTTCATCCAAATCCCAACCTCATCTAATCATCTCTCATCCTAAATTAATCATCCATCATTACTCTATCCATACCTAATCAAAATCTAATTCCAATCCTTAATCGAAAAAAACATCATTTGTAAGTCAAACTTTGGTTAAGGAATTACCCCCCTTCAACCCTCTCCAAATCCTAATAATTTTCCTCCAAGTCATCATGCAAATCACTATCCAAAGGTCCCTTGGCCTAATCCTTAATCACAT
Source organism: Cunninghamia lanceolata (assembly GCA_027924645.1). Taxonomy (NCBI): domain Eukaryota; kingdom Viridiplantae; phylum Streptophyta; class Pinopsida; order Cupressales; family Cupressaceae; genus Cunninghamia; species Cunninghamia lanceolata. The sequence goes on from BSBN01000397.1 coordinate 994,006, forward strand.
CTAATCCAATCCAATCATCAAAGGGCCCTTGGCCTAATACAAAATCAACCCCAAACAATCCAAATTTGGTCAAGTGTTATATATCAATCAAATCAAATCAAATTCATTCTAGCATCAAGTGTCATATATCGTTGACCTTGATCAATCCAAATCCCAAATCAATCCAACATCATTTAATACAAATTAATCCAAAACAATTGAAATCTCTCTCTAATCCAAAATCCAAATCAATTCATCAAGTTATCTTATACCACATCATCCCAAATCCAAATCCATTAATGAATTCATATGATGATGTTGTTGACCAAATTAAACTTGAAATCCTTGATGAAATCCTTGCAAGTAAGATTTCCATAAATCACTCTCATCCATCCACAAATATGCAAGCACCTTATGACCATGCATTGGCTAGCACAAGCTACACCCCCTACCTCCTTGTATATCCTATGGTCATCCTTATGCTACGCTTGACAAGGGAAATCCATTCTATCCCCCATTCACCTCCCAACACCCATTCACATATGAAATCCCCATCACCTCCACCTCTTATCTGCATCCTTCTTATCCTTATCCCACTTATCCAAATCCATCACCTCCCTATCTAAATCCCTCCTATCCAAATCCCCATCTCCTTATTTACCAACCTCACCATCTACCTTGCTATCCAATCCCCTATCTAATCCATCATCCAAATCCCTTACTAAATCTATATCATCCTTTCTCCAAGGACTCTTCACTAAGGACCTAGAGAAAAATCACTAAGTCCAAAATGTGGAGTCAAGTCACCCCACTCCTCCCTAATCACTTACATGTGTTGTTGATGACCCTGTCATTCACCTCACACCCATTGAAACCACATCACCATCCTCCTCCATGTTATCTAACATCCTATCCAAAGTATCATCCTCCATTGAAACTATGTGCTCCTTGCCCACCACACCATCCATGCAAACCCAACTATGTCAAGAGCCTAGTCCAAAGCATGTAGAAACATCCACCCCCTTCCTAATCATGACCCAAGCATCCCATCTATTCCTATTCTCGATCCTGCACCAACTCCTATTGATCCCCCATCATCCCTCACCATTCCTTTACCATCTCCCATTGACCCTTCACCATCACCTATTGCCCTTATCCCAAATCCATTATCCTATCCTCTTGGTCCTGCTACCTTCATTTGTGGTGGTTCTCTCATAGGAGAGGAATAAATTCTTCCACTACTCATCTCCCTCCATCTAATAATGGACTCACATCTAGTTTCTATAACAACACCCACCTATCGCACAATATATGCTCCAAAACATGAACTATCATGGTAAAGGCCTAGACCTTCATGAAAATAGCATTTTAAAGCCCATACATGTCAAAATCCATCCACGCGCTCATGCCCTTGGCTATACATCCCAAGGTAAACAATCCTAACATGGTGGTACCACCCATGTACCTCCCAAATCCACTTCTTCCAAACCCAAAAACTAGTTTATCTCATCACACCTCCAAGTCATATGCAGCCATCCCTCCTTCTCCATCTTATTTCATCCATCAATCCCAAAAGAAAGTGACCATACATATCCCTAAGTCCACACTTTTTCCACTACTCCCAACTCCTAGTATACCCATCCTCCAATCCCTTTATAACCCCATTCATAAATCTCAATCCCCCAAAATCCCTAATCAAGATCAACCTAAGCACACACCATCCAAGCATAAAGCTTCCACTAAATCCATAGGATTCAAAAATTATAACTTGGGTGCCTCCCCACATAAAGTGAAACATCTATAAAAGCCTAAATAATATCATGTCATAGGGCATCGATAAACAAAACCAAGAAAAATCCATAATCCAAAAGGCTACATATGCTCACACCCCCAAAATAAAAAATAAAAAATGGTGTGTTTCTCTAAACAAAAATTAATAAATCCAAGTGGAGCATCCACATCCCATTCCATCCCCACATCCCAAAAATCCCACTCCCCATTAAAAAATCATAAAAATACTAAGTCTATTTGGATCCCTAGATTCCCAAATCGGTAATCTCAACATCCCCCTTCCATATCATACAAATCCATCATGAATCCCAAATCCCCATTACTCCCCACTCCCCCTCCCCATCAACAGCTTCAAAATCTATTACAGTGTGCACAACCGTTGGTCTTGATTCCCACGTCATTGCCACATACCTTCATCCCTCTATCATACATCCCTTATCCCGCATATCTCCCCCATCACACCCATACGGTCCATGCTTTTGCATAATCCCACCATCCATAATCCACATCCATCCATCCACTATTGCCATCCATTCATCCACTCTATCACCATGCAACCCCCTACCAACATGCATGCACGTCATAACATTCAACATGGTCCACGTGCAACATACATCCAACATGGGACACTATTATCTTGCTATGGAAATTGATGCTTGAGCCCCCCTCATCTTGTATATCATCCTCTCCCTCTATCCAAATCCATCTATCCTATCCAAACATTCCACAAAATCTAGAAAATAAAAAAGCAAGAAAAGAAAAGAAAAAAGAAAAAAATCAAAAAAGCAAAAAATTAAAGAGAAATAAATTCGTGCAATGGTGAAAACCTAATGTAGGAGCATCCCAAGTTGTAGAGTAATCTTGCATCAACCAAAAATATTTGCATTCTTTTATTTTCTTTCATTTTTACTTCAGTTCAGTCATTGATAGTTTTAGAATTTTGTACCACATTCTACTGCATATTCACATCAGAGTGTGTGGAGTAGGACTTAGCATCTACATATCATCATCTACATCATATTCAGATTTCAAGAGATTTGGATCTATTTCCAGAAATTTATCACTATCAGAGGATCATCAGTTTTCATAGAACAGAGGATCTCTTTGGTGCATTAGGAAGCTCTTCAGTTAGTAGTTTCTATAATATGATTTAGAGTTCAATTTTATTTCCAGAAGGCACTTCAATGCCCTCTCTTGGATATCTACTACAACTTGGAAAGCAAGCGTGTGAACCCTTTGATTGTAGCCTGCATGTTGCCAGCATATGAGCGTTATATTTCTTTTATATGTTGAATATATGAATCTTCCATTGAATTCAATAATTGTGTTTTTTCAGTTGTGTTTACTCTAGCTACATGGTTTGGATAGTTCATTCTTTGAACCCTCTTGCCATGACTACACCTAGTGGTATCAGAGAGAAGTTTTGAATCCTTTGGGAAGTGAAGGCATTCCAGAAGATCTTGTGGTGAACTGATCCCTGACCTAAGGTAGTCTACTTGTATTTGTCAATAGAGCACTGATTGTGAGGCAATTGCTACCTTGTAGTTAGATCACTGAATTGATTTAGTTGCACCGGATCCTAAGAAGAGATGCCATAGAGGAGGATGCTTTCTATGGCCAATGTTTCTAGAAGAATGGATGAAATGATTGAGATGATGAGGACAATGAAAGTTAGATTGGATACCGTAGAAGAAGATAGAAGAAAAGGACGAAACCCTAGACATGATGCTGAAAGTGATGATGAAGAATTTTAATCTGCTGACCAAAATGAAGAAGCCCTAGAAGAAGAATCAAATCAGGTGAAGATTTTGAAAGCTATTTCTATGATTGGGAAGAGACCTAGAGTGGAAGTACCAAATTATACTGGAAATTTGAATATGGAGGAATTGATTGACTGGATAAATGACTTGGAGGAATATTTTGAATATGAAGAAATTGAAGAATCCAAAGAGAGTAAGATTTGCAAAGATTCAGTTGAAAGGACATTTTTCTATTTGGTAGAAATAATTTCAATTGGATAGGAATAGGAGAAGAAAATAAAAGATCATAATATGGGATAGGATGGTGACAAAGTTGAAGAATTAGTTCATACCTATTGACTATGAGTTGTAATTGTTGAAGAGACTGCAATACCTAAGGCAAAAGGAGAAATCTATGAAGGAGTATACTGAAGAATTTCATAAGATGATCATAAGGACTGGACATAGTGAAGCAAGAAAGGAGAAAGTGGCAAGATACATAAATGGATTGAAGATGAATATTCAAGAAGAACTAAGTCTAGTACGGATGACAACAATAGAAGAAGCATATCAGTTTGTCCTGAAAGTTGAAGACAAATTGAATAAGAAGCTAAGCAAAGACAGAGAGGTAGAGGAGGTGAATTTTAAAAAGGTAGGACATATTCCGAAGGAGAAAGATCATATGCATAATAGAATAAGAAAAATAGTCCATATAAGAAGGAAGATAGAGATAGCAATTCATACCGGAGGGCTGATAGAAATTTCTACAGTAGAGGGAATCATAATTCTTATCGTAATGAAGGATACATGAGAGATGAAAGAGGGTTTGATAAGAGATCATTTAGAGGAACTTGTTTTAAGTGTGGAGGTGGACACTGAGCATTTGAATGTCCTCAGGGAAGTACAAGAAAGAGGATAGAGAATAGTGCAAGAGTAGCTTATGTGGAGGAAGAACCTATTGGATCACCTAATTCAGTTAGGAAGCCAGAGAAAGGAGAATCATTAGTCATGAGGAGAACATTATTTCAAGTAGAAACAATTGAGGAACCACCGCAAAGGAAAAGTTTGTTCCGGACCATATGAAAATTAGGAGGTAAATGTTGTAAAGTGATAATTGATAATGGTAGTATAGATAATTTGGTTTCAGAGGAGATGGTGACTAAGTTGAACTTGGAGAGATTGAAATACCCTAAGCCCTACAAGATAGCATGCATTCAAGATGAACACAAGGTACTAGTGAGTGAACAATTTTTGGTGAAATTTCATATAGGATCTTATAATGATGAGGTATTGTGTGATATTATGCCCATGGATGTATGTCATATATTGTTGGGGAGACCATGGTAGTATGATAGAAAGGATATACATGATGGGAGAAAGAACACTTATACTTTAACATCTAATGGGAAGAAACATATCTTGATACCTTTGGAAGATGAGCCTAAAAGTGAAGTATGTGGAAATGATAGAATCTATTTGCTAGATGGAAGGAAATTTTTGGATGGATTGAGACATGAGAATATGTGTTTTTCTTTGATTCCAAAGAAGTGCAGAAGCCTAAGTGCAGAGACTATTACCAAAAAAGAAGAATCACTGCCAGAGGAAATAATTGAACTATCGACAGAGTATGAAGATATCATATTAGATAATGTACTTGAAGGATTGCCACCAATTCAGAGTATTAGTCATCATATGGACCTTATACCTAGAGGTAGTTTACCTAACAAAGAAGCACACCAAACGACACGAGTGGAGAATCCAGAGCTGAATAGACAAATATAGTTGTTGTTTAATATGAAAAAATGAAGAGGATTAATTTAGGGTTGATTTTGATAGTTTGTATTAATCCTACTTTCACCACTAAACATTCAAGGACTTTCAGCTGAGTAGAGGAACATAGGGGAAGATTGGAATTGTGTGATTTAGTTGTTCAATTAAGCCCAATTATGCTCAAAACCTTAATTATGCAAATTCGTGAACAAACGGACAAATTATAGAAAATGATCACACATAAAGATATCAAATGACAATAAAATGTGTACTAGATTTTGAAGTTTGGAAAGTGGAAAATTCGGGGACTAATGAGCGGGTGCCCTAGTCTAGTGCCACAATTTCTGTCAAGATCTAGGAATCTTGTCTGCAACCTGTTCCTGTTGTTCTAGAGATTTTCCTATTACAGGATCTGAAGGACTAATGAGTGGGTGCCCGAGTCTAGGTTCCTATTTTCTTCTCTAATCTGTAATTTTGACAGTCTACACTTCTATCCTACAACTCCACTTTTTCTGCTCCTGCAACCTGTAACCTACAATCACAAAAAAATGGGTTGGGGGTTGCGGTGTTTAAAGGCTTGCCTCAATCAAGCCCCAAAGAGATATTCAAGTCTTCCAAACACTGTTGTTAGATAAAGAGTGTGTATCCTTATGGAATAGAGGTAAAATCTAAATGATAAATGATAAAAAACACAATTGATATCACCTTGTAGTGAAGATCTCATGGGAGAAAGATGCTCTTCATGCCATGAGGAGATGGATGCCAAATCTACAAATGCAAACACAAGAACAACACAAATTCTGCTCTGCAACACTATGAATGCTTTGAATCACTTTCATAAAAATCCACCAGTTCACAATATCTGTCTAATGCCCATCTAGTTTACAAGTGAATCACTAATCATGCTTATATATGCAACTACAAACATTCTCGCTAAGAATTTCATAATTCAAACTTACCGTGTTGGCATAAGACCTAAATAACGGTCATAAACCGACACTTTGAAATTGGGCCTGATCTAAAATAGGGCAGGACTAGGGTGCGGGTGCCCAAGTCCTACCCCATTTCAGGTAGGATTTATGTTAAGTGCATCCCCTGAGTCCTATTTGCCATGAAACTTCAGGGTTTTCTCATCGAGAGTCATCAAAATCATGCAAGATGCTCTATATGCATACAAAGGGACCTGGGAGCTAAACCTTAATAGGAAAAAGCCCCCAAGGTTACTTTTTCTAACATAACAGTTGTTAAGGAAATGGTTGATCAGAGAAAGTTTGAGCCCATGTGCGGTACCTACAGTATTAGCACCAAAGAAAGATGGAGAATGGAGGATGTGTACAGACTCTAGAACAATCAACAAGATCACAATTAAGTATAGATTTCTATTGCCAAGGATGGATGACATTATGGACTATTTGAGTGGATCAAAATATTTCACAAAGATAGAATTGAAGAGTGGATACCATCAGATCGAGATCAAAGAAATAGATGAGTAGAAGATTGCATTTAAGACAAATGAAGGATTGTATGAATAGTTAGTGATGCCTTTTGGATTGACTAATGCACCGAGTACTTTCATGAGGTTGATGAATGAGGTTTTGAAGAAATTCTTGGGTAAGTTTGTTACTGTATATTTGGATGATATTCTAGTTTTTAGTAAGACAAAAGAAGAACATTTGTGGCATATTAGACAAGTATTGCAGAGCTTGAGAGAAGAGAAATTGATGGTAAATATTAAGAAATGTAGTTTCATGAAGGAAGAGTTGGTATATCTAGGATTAGTGATTTCTATGGAGGGATTAAAGATGGACCCTGAGAAAGTTAGAGATATTGTTTAGTGGCCAACACCTATGAACATTGGAGAGGTAAGATCATTTCACGGATTAGCAAGTTTCTACCAGAAGTTTATCAAAAATTTCAGTTCACTATGCACACCTATGATAGAGACAATGAGAGGTGACAGAAAGGATTTCAAGTGGACATCAAGAGCAAATAAGAGTTTTGAATTATTGAAGCAAAAGGTAACAGAGCAACTAGTGTTAGTGTGAGGCTAATTTATTTCACTTCCCTATTTTGATCATTTCACATTATAGTTGGAGACATTTCTAGACATTTAGAGACTATTGATTTTCCATTATGCAGATTTAGACTATATCTCCTGATTTTGGTTTAGCTTTGATTAGTTATGTCATGATTTGATTTTATCCTATGTTGATTCTCTTATGATATTAGACATGTGAGATACATTTGATGATTATTATCGATGTTGATTATGAGCTCATTATATGGAGTTGTTATTTGATTATGATTCTGAGATATAATATATAGAAAAGGCAATTATAAATCTTAATTATGATGTGAGTTGTTTAATGCTGTGTATGAATTATGCGATGACATGATTATTACATTCTAGTGCTTCAGCTATGATATATCTATGTGGTTTGACCATTTGTTCAAGGGCGCATGTGATTTTCCAGGCCACGAAAAATCAGAGGCAGATCTCACACTTATGTGTTTCCTTGTTAAGCCGATCCATTCCCACAAGGGATGAGGATCATGTTTGATTAAATGATGTTTTCGTGAATGCTTGAATTTAACTAATTGGCCTAGTTCACCCCTCTTATTTAATTTAATTGATGTGTTGTAAAACTTGTGTTTTAATTTACACCATTTGGTGTTCTTTTTATTTTGGGCCATTTAGTGTGATTTTATACCTCCTTTAGTGTTTAATAGAGGTCCAAACTAACACTAGGTGGTACCCCTAGGGTCTATGGTCTATTTGGGCTTACTAAACCCTAGGGTAACTCCCATCTAGTCACCCTAAACTTGGGTTTAATAAAAGTGATAAAATTTCAAAATGGCTAAAGGTGGGAGATGAGTCATGCCTTGAAAGAAGGCCCATCTCCCTTCCCAATGCTTGGGGATTCCTCCACCTTGAAGACGTGGGGAGTCTTCAAGACCCCCAAGTGTGTGGAACCTCCCACCAAGACTCTCACACATGTGTGAGAGCATCTTGGAGAGAGGGGGCTCTCTTGGAGGATAAGAGGATGACATGTATCATCCCTTATCCTCATGGATCCATGGGGAGAGATGCCACCTCACCACTTTGGCTCTCACACATGTGTGAGAGCACAAGTGGAGAGAATGAGGGTTTGAATGGATAAGAGGGTGACACATGTCACCCTCACATTCCTTCTCCCTTGCAAGTGGCATGGGATGAGGAAGGAGAAAGTGACATGTGTCACCTTCTCATTCCTCAGGGCCTAGTTTGGAGGCCTATTTTATCTTCTCTTGGAGAGGAGTTGGGAGTTCTTACTTTTTGAAATTTTTCTATCTTTGGAGGTTTTTGGGAAGGAGTTAGAGGAACTTGGAAGGATTGGAGGCTTGGAGAAAGCTTGTGGGCTCTTCTTCAACTAGCATCCATTGTTGGGCTCTTAAGGTAAGCCCTATGGCATTTAGCCATTCCTTATGCTTGTTTCATTTTTGCTTATGTGCTTGAAATTGTGTTGGGTGTTATTTTCTTTTGTGTGGGTTTTGGGTGTTTGTAAGAGCCTCTCCATTTGGATAAAATGTTCAACATGTGTGGGGTGGGGGAGAGTGAACCTCCTCGAGGTCAGCCTCCTAGTGTTGTTATTACTATGGCCTTAAGGGCATTATTTGGAGTATGGGGTTATTTTGGTTGGCATGAGTGCCATGGTGATTTTGTGTTTCATGTAGATATTATTTTGGCTTGAGGCCTTGTGTGTTGAGACTATGAGTTTTGGAGTGACCTCTTGAGTCGAGGGGTCCACTCCCCTACCCCTCCAATCTTATTTCTATGAGTTTTGTATTGTACATAAACCATGAGTGATTTTGTGTTGCATTGTGATTTTTGTTGTGGAATGTTTAAACTCGTGTGAGATCTACCTCCCAGTTCGGAGGTGACCCACTAGCGGGTCTATGTTAGGGAGGACGGTTTTTGTGGCTTGGTTTCCCCCTCTTTGTATTTAAATCTATTACAGGTTGTGTTGGTGGTTTTGGAGCTTTGGAGGATGGTCATTGTAGCCTTATTTTCATATTCATGTTGGCTATTTTTGTGAGCCATGGTCTTGGAGACCTTATTGTATATAGTTGTCAAAAATTGTACTCTCAAAGTTGAAGTAGTGTAATAAATTTCTCCTTATGTAAGGTAGTGTTTCTACATTTCAAATGAAATTATTTTTGCTGGTTTAAACATTCCTCTTGTTGTCCTAAACTAGTCATTCACTTCTTGGTGTTATAATGAAGTATATTTGAATAGAAAGGAAGGAAAATATAGGTGTTGTTATTTTATTTCAAAAAAAAAAATAGTTTAACTCTATATTTCCATGCTTCTTAGAAAAATGGTACTTCCCTCATAAAATTTACTGTTTCAAAGAAAGAAGGAAAAATAATGAAATTGTTATATTTATCTTGCTATAAAAAAAAATAGTTAGTTCCTAAAAGCTCTCCTAACTGTTAGATTTTAAGTTAGTTAAATTTTCTGTTATTTGTGTAAATTTGTATAATATATACATATACATATTTGTGTGTGTGTGTGTGTGTGTGTGTGTGTGTGTGTATTATTTTAGTATTCAAACCTTACTTTTTTTTATATGTAATTTAACATTTTAAACCATACTGTAGAAATTTATTTTTAAACTATTGACTATGTGTATATATATATAATATCAATATTTATCATCAATATATAGCAATAGAAATCAAATAACATTTATTAATATTGCAGTTTTCACTTTAAAAAAAAGTAGAACGGAATTTATGATTGACGTTTTGTGATGGCCGAACCTTGGTGGGAAGAGGGTTTTGAAGTTTTATTTTAAAACAAAACAAACAAGTGTTGGCCTGTGATGGACGGCAGTGCTATTTATGTCGTCCTTCCATTGAACGACCTGCCAGCATTCACTGTAAAATCTAACTCTTATTATTAATATTTGCAATAATAAATAAATATATATGTGTGTATGCATAATAAGATAAAGAAAACCTTGTATATATATATAACGAATATATACCTTGAGACTGGTTATTCATGGCTACCCTTGTGGAAAAACCCTACCTGCAAAACCAAACAAAGAGAAACAAGAAAGGGAGGAAACAAAATGAAAATAAAAGAATAGAGGAGTAGGAAAAGAGATAGGGTTAGGGCAAACAAAAAGGAAACTAATAAAATAATGGATAGGTTTTAGGGTTGAGAAATGGAGTGGGAAATAGAATGAGTTAATTTATTTAATTTATTTTTTTCATTTGCACGTGAGTTTTATTTTCCCTCTTCCATTCTTTTGAAATTGATCTTTTGGAATTTTATTGTTTATTATTTTCCTTGGGGTCATTTTCATGTGGGTGATTTTATTAAATCTTGATAGATGTTATTGCTACCTAGGGATTAAATAATATTTATGTGCGGTTTTGATTTAAAGGTCTATTTTAAATTGGGTATGGAAACTAGGGATTTAGTGGGTCTTTCTATCCCTTTGATTTTTTTTAAATTTTAGACTTTTTATATTATTCTTATCTAGTGAGATTTAATTTATTTTAATTGGGAAACCTGGTTTTATGGATTTAATATTGTTATTTTGAGTCTTATGGGTTAGAGGAAATTGTTTTAATTCCTTCTTGGAGAATTTTACTTTTGGCTCTTAATAAATATAAATGTTGGAATTATATTTATTAGTGGATTTTTTTATTATTGTTGGGTTAATTAGTTTAATTTAATTTGATTTTTGTAATTATTGGGGTGGTAATTTTTTTATAATGCTATTTAGGTAAATTTAATTTAATCTTTTTATATGAATTTTCACCTAGATGATTTTGAGGGAGACCTTTTTAAATTAATCATTTCAAACGTTAGTAACACATTATGCTGCCAAATTTTTTTGAGACTTAGGGTAGTTTTTTTAAATGAATTTCCTTGGCATTAGTTAACATTTGTTTTGCCTTGTGATATATATTTCAATGTTAGCATATTTTAATCTATTTCTTTATTCTAGAATTAGGGTTGGATTTTGACTCCTGTCGAAATCATATCACTCACTTAGGAAACTTAGGGTTCGGATCCATTCAACCCTAACCCTAGTAGCGACGCTCCTCGCATCGTATAACCCCCTAGTTGGCTATCATCGCAGGGGATTGTGTAGGAAGCACTCTTCCTCGAGTTTGATTGACATGTTTACGCATTATACGTATTGCCACCGAGCACGTTGATGAGTGCGAGGGGGTTTCTAGGGATATGTGGAAAAGTTTTTGATATTTCATGTCATGACTACATGACAAATATAGACATGACACGTATGTTGCGTGTCGTGGCCACATGGGAAATGTGGGCATGACATTTGGTATCAGAGCCAAGTTTAAACACTGGGCTTGTTTGGGCACATTATATTTTTCTGCAATTTCAATTGATTTGTGAATACCTTGTTCTTGTAGGATGCCTCCCCGATGAATTATGTGAGCATGTTCACACCGCACTAAGTTCGTAGAGGTGCATAGTGACTCATCAACTGAGGGTCAAGGACTACTGACACCACAGGCATCGCAGGCACCACAGACACCACCTGCACCTGATATCTGGCCATAGATCTTATAGGCATTATAGGTAGTGCTAGATAGGTTACCACTGGCCGCAGTTGAGTTGTGTATCAAGCCGCACACCGAGCCATGTGTCGAGCCCTACGTTGATCCGTGAGAGGAGCCATGTGTGGAGCTACAAGTTGAGTCACGTGTGGAGCCATGTGTGGAGCCCCGCATCGAGCCGTGAGAGGCACCACATGTGGAGCCTTATGTTGAGATACCTGATACAATAGCAAAGGAGGTTGGTTTAGATTACAGAGCTCATATCAGGAGCCCCTTGCATCATGCTAGGCATGAGGAGGTGGTGAGAGTAGAGTAGATTTTTCACAAGCCTTATGGTTTTGGTGTGGATGAGCCTATCTGAGGGCACATAGACCAAGGAGACCCTATCAGGGATTTGTTGAGGCTAAATCCACCTACATTTGTTGGGACCACATAGGGAGCCGAAGCTAAGGCTTAGCTTATTAGTTTAGATAGGTGCTCCGCATTGCATCCTTACGAGGGAAACATGAAGGCATGCGTGGTGGTCCACCTATTGAAAGATGCAGCAACAACTTGGTGGCGCACTGAGGAGTGCAAGTGTCGCTTATCGTTGGATACACTTTCATGGGATACATTCATTGAGTGCTTTAATGTGCGATACCTATCAGACCACTATAGGCAACGTCGTATTGATGAGTTCCATGATTTATAGTAGGGAGGGCTTACTGTAGCATAGTATGAGAGTAGGTTCACTGAGTTGTCATGTTATGTGGAGTATCTCCATGATGAGAAACTTCTGGTTCACAAGTTTATCAGAGGTTTGAATCATGGGATAGCAGGGCTTGTGTGCATGGCAAACTTCCAAACCTTGAGTGAGGCTACCGAGAAGGCATACATTGCTGAGGGGATACGGGGACAAGGACAGGTTTCATGCCCTTAGTGTCAGGATTGTGGACAACAGCAGCAGTAGAGTTACCATAGACCACCACCACCACCTCAAAGAGGAGCATATAGTTTCGTATCTTTACCTCCTAGGCCTCCACAGCAGCAGCAATTTTAGCAGAGGTCTAGGCCACAATAGAGGGCACATGGGGGCCATAATCAAGGTTTGCAGCAATAGGGCACAAATAGGGATCAGAGATAGCAGGGACCACCTGTGGGACCCACAAGATCACAGTAGTCTTACAGGGGTTCACAGGGGTCCACTAGTTAGACTAGACAGCAGCAGAGTAGTAAGACTCCGACTGGATAGGTACAGGCTAGGGGCCTATGCTATGTTTGTGGTGGAGCGAGACATCTAGCTAGAGAGTGCCCACAGGGCTTTACAGTAGGGGGACAACCTCGTGTAGGAGGATCAGAGCAGACGGTTGGAGATGTGGGTAGGTTCCACCATATGTTCGCAATAGTTGATAACCGCCAGGCTGATTTTCAAGCATCAATAATTGAGACCTTAGGTATGATTGGGGATGTCCCCATTGCTATTTTATTTGACTTTGGTGCTACTCATTCATTTAGATCTCCATCATTAGTGGAGCATTGTAGGTTGGTGGCCTCTAGGCAGGGTGATAGGTGGGAGGTTGAGTTGGCCACAGGGGCCAAGATGATAGTAGATGCTTTAGTCTATGATTGTGAGATATCTTTGGGGGCCTTTACTACATTATGTGACCTTAGGGTTATGCCCTTGGGATCTTATGGTGTGGTATTAGGCATGGACTAGCTTGCGGCTCATAGAGCCAAGCTAGATTATCTCCAAAAGGTGATTACCTGCTTAGACGATCATGGTACGTAAATTGAGATAATGGGCATTCAGAAGCCCATGACAGTTTGTATGATATCCGCTTAGTAGCTTAAGCACTGCATGCGGAAGGGATCTTAGATGTTCACCATCACTATTAGTGACAGATCTGAGGATGAGCTAGAGGCATCACTAGATGACCATCCCATCTTGAGAGAGTTTATCGATGTGTTTCCACCAGAGTTACCAGGGATGTCACCCCGTCGAGAGGTAGACTTTCATATTTATCTAGTGCTAGGTGCCGAGACAGTGTCTCGTGCACCCTATAGGATGACCACTCATGAGCTCATAGAGCTCAAGTTGCAGTTAGAGGACTTGCTCGAGAAGGGGTACATCCAACCTAGCGTTTCACCTTGGGGCGCACCGATCATCTTCGTGAAGAAAGATGGGTCTTTTCATCTGTGCATAGATTATAGGTAGCTAAATAAGGTGACGGTGAAGAACTATTATCTTCTACCTAGGATTGATGATCTCTTTGATCAGATGTAGGGAGCCAGGGTGTTCTCTAAGATAGACCTGAAGTCTGGTTATCACCAGTTGCGCATCACAGAGGTAGACATTCATAAGACTGCCTTCTGGACTCGTTATGGCCACTATGAGTTCACTATGGTACCCTTCAGCTTGACGAATGCCCCTATAGTGTTCATGAGTCTCATAAACGAAGTGTTCCGTACCTACTTGGATCAGTTCGTGATTATTTTCCTTGATGATAAATTGATCTATTTGCGAACCAAGGAGGAGCATGAGGAGCACCTACGTCAGGTTTTGCAGTGCTTGAGGGAGTAGAATCCTTATGGCAACTTGGTGAAGTGTGCATTCTTCAGGACAGAGGTGTAGTATTTGGGGCACGTCCTATATGGTGATGGTATCTCCGTAGATCCATCAAAGATCAGGGCTATCAAGGATTAGCCAGCACCCACTAGTGTGATAGAGGTTAGGAGTTTGATGGGGTTAGCTACTTATTACTGTAGATTTGTTAAGTGTTTCTCTAGGATAGCGCACCACATCACTTCCTTTCAGCAGAAAGGGAAGAGTTTTACTTAGATTGAGCAGTGAGAGAGGGCCTTTGAGGTCCTCAAGGAGCATCTTACCAGTGCTCCCATCTTAGTGGTTCCTGATCTAGCAACGGATTTATTGGTTTGCACTGATGCATCACTTGAAGGTTTGGGAGCCGTACTTATGCAAGGTGGTAGAGTGATCGCATATGAGTCACCAAAGCTCAAGACCCATGAGCTAAACTACCCCACTCATGATTTAGAACTTGTAGTAGTGGTTCATACTCTAGTTCATTGGAGGCATTTCCTATTGGGTCGTTGCTTTGAGCTTCATTCAGATCATCATAGCCTTCAGTACATATTCACGCAGCTAAATATAAATGCCCATCAGTGGTTTTGGATGGAGTTTCTTTGCAAGTATGACTTTGATTTCCACTACATCAAAGGGAAGGAGAACGTGGTTGCTGATGCATTGAGTCGGAGGCGCCATGGGATCCTGACCTTGACTTTGAGTGTGGACTTGAGGGGACACATTATTCAGCATCTACCTGAGGATGAGTGGCTTCTTAAGGTGTAGCAGGAGATCCAGTCACAGAGGGCCCTTGTGGGCAAGTTTATAGGATACTCCCTTGAGGCAAATGGGCTACTTCATCATCGACAGCACATCTATGTACCCCGTGCAGGCAACCTACGCATAGTAGTGTTATTAGAGGCTCACAGAGCACCCTACGCAGCACACCCGGGGGTGAAGAATATGCATGCTAACCTACGATAGTTGTACCATTGGGCAGGTATGAGATGAGATATTGTAGAGTTTGTTGCTCGATGCCTTTAGTACCAGAGGGTCAAGGCCGAGCATCAGCATCCAGCGGGTCTTTTATACCCTCACGAGATACCAGAGTGGAAATGGGACACCATTTTCATGGATTTCATTGTTGGTCTCCCTATGTCTTCTCGCCGCCGTGATGCCATCATGGTGACAGTTGACAAGTTGACCAAGGTGGCGCATTTCTCACCTGTATGCACGACATACAATGCACCAACAGTGGCGAGAGTATTCTTGGATGACATTGTGAGATTACATGGGGTGCCTCACTGCATCATTTCTGACAGGGACTCAGTGTTCACATCAACCTTTTGGAGGGCTTTGTAGTAGGTGTTGGGCACACAGCTCAACGTTAGCTCTGCTTATCACTCTGAGACAGATGGGTAGATAGAGAGGGTGAATTAGGTGTTAGAGGATATGCTCCATATGTATGTTATGGACCACTAGTTTAGATGGGAGGAGTATCTATATCTGGTTGAGTTTGCCTACAATAATGGGCATCACAGCTCGTTGGGTATGTTTCCTTATCAGGCCTTGTATGACAAACCTTGTAGGACACCATTGAGTTGGGATCAGATAGAGGATAGAGCTGCCATTGGTCTAGAGTTGGTTTAGGATATGAAGCAGCAGGTCACACTGATTAAGCAGAGGCTTCAGGAGGCACAGGATAGACAAAAGAAGTACGCTGATGCTAAGAGACTAGATCAGAGCTTCTCAATTGGTGACAGAGGATTCCTGAGAGAGCGGCCACACAAAAGTCCAATCCATTATGGAAAGGGCTCTAAACTTGTAGCATGGTTCATAGGACCTTTTGATATCTTGGAGTGGATAGGACCTGTAGCCTATGGTCTAGTGTTGCTACCTAGCCTGTCGCGCATCCATGATATTTTTCATGTGTCTGTATTATGGTGATATATATCTGATTTATCTCATGTATTGGACAGGAGTGCTCTGCAAGTAGAGGTGGAAGGGTAGTTGGCTTTAGAGCCAATTCGCATATTGGCTCATCAGACGCTGGGCCTTTGAGGTCGAGAGCTAGACCAGGTTAGGGTCCAGTGGGATCGATATGATGAGGTCACAGTGACTTGGGAAGATGTAGCTAGATTGAGGACACTCTATCCTCACCTTTTTGATGACTTCCAGGAGGAAGTTTAGTTTTAGGGGGGGAGGATGTGAGGCCAATTTATTTCACTTCCCTATTTTGATCATTTCACATTATAGTTGGAGACATTTCTAGACATTTAGAGACTTGATTTTCCATTATGCAGATTTAGACTATATCTCCTGGTTTTGGTTTAGCTTTCATTAGTTATGTGGTGATT
The DNA here is from genome assembly GCA_027924645.1 of Cunninghamia lanceolata. Classification (NCBI taxonomy): domain Eukaryota; kingdom Viridiplantae; phylum Streptophyta; class Pinopsida; order Cupressales; family Cupressaceae; genus Cunninghamia; species Cunninghamia lanceolata. Next base: position 1,010,790 of record BSBN01000397.1, read on the forward strand.
TGATTTTATCCTATGTTGATGCTCTTATGATATTAGACATGTGAGATACATTTAATGATTATTATTGATGTTCATTATGAGCTCATTATATGGAGTTGTTATTTGATTCTGATTCTGAGATAGAATATATAGAAAAGGCAATTATAAATCTTAATTATGATGTGAGTTGTTTAATGCTATGTATGAATTATGTGATGACATGATTATTACATTTTGTTCTTTGGCTATGATATATCTATGTGGTTTGATCATTTGTTCAAGTGCGCAGGTGATTTTCTAGGCCACAGAAAATCAGAGGTAGATCTCACACTTATGTGTTTCCTTGTTAAGCTGACCCATTCCCAAGAGGGATGAGGATCATGTTTGATTGAATGATGTTTTTGTGAATTCTTGAATTTAATTAATTGGCCTAGTTCACCCCTCTTATTTAAATTAATTGATGTGTTGTTAAACTTGTGTTTTAATTTACACCATTTGATGTTCTTTTTATTTTGGGCCATTTAGTGTGATTTTATAACTCCTTTAGTGTTTAATAGAGGTCCAAACTAACACTAGGTGGTACCCCTAGGGTCTAGGGTCCATTTGGGCTTACTAAACCCTAGGGTAACTCCCATCTAGTCACCCTAAACTTGGGTTTAATAAAAGTGACGAAATTTCAAAATGGCTAAGGGTGGGAGATGATTCATGCCTTGAAGGAAGGCCCATCTCCCTTCCCAAGGCTTGGGGATTCCTCCACCTTGAAGACGTGGGGAGTCTTCAAGACCCCCAAGTGTGTGAAGCCTCCCTCCAAGACTCTCACACATGTGTGAGAGCACAAGTGGAGAGGATGAGAGTTTGAATGGATAAGAGGGTGACACATGTAACCCTCACATTTCTTCTCCCTTGCAAGTGGCATGGGATGAGGAAGGAGAAGGTGACATGTGTCACCTTCCCATTCCTCAAGGCCTAGTTTGGAGGCCTATTTTATCTCCTCTTGGAGAGGAGTTGGGGGGTCTTGCTTTTTAAAATTTTTCTATCTTTGGAGGTTTTTGGGAATGAGTTAGAGGAACTTGGAAGGATTGGAGGCTTGGAGAAAGCTTGTGGGCTCTTCTTAAACTAGCATCCATTGTTGGGCTCTTAAGGTAAGCCTTATGGCATTTAGCCATTCCTTATGCTTGTTTCATTTTTTCTTATGTGCTTGAAATTGTGTTGGGTGTTATTTTCTTTTGTGTGGGTTTTGGGTGTTTGTAAGATCCTCTCCATTTGGAGAAAATGCTCAACATGTGTGGGGTGGGGGAGAGTGAACCTCCTTGAGGTCACCCTCCTAGTGTTGTTATTACTATGGCCTTTAGGGCATTATTTGGAGTATGGGGTTATTTTGGTTGGCATGACTGCCATGGTGATTTTGTGTTTCATGTAGATATTATTTTGGCTTGAGGCCTTGTAGTGTTGAGACCATGAGTTTTGGAGTGACCTCTTGAGTCAACGGGTCCACTCCCCTTCCCCTCCAAACTCATTTCTATGAGTTTTGTATTGTGCATAAACCATGGGTGATTTTGTGTTGCATTGTGATTTTTGTTGTGGAATGTTTAAACCCATGTGAGATCTACCTCCCAGCTCAGGGGTGACCCACTAGTGGGTCTATGGTAGGGAGGAGGGCAGTTTTTGTGGCTTGGCTTCCCCTTCTTTGTGTTTAAATTTTTTGCAGGTTGTGTTGGTGGTTTTGGAGCTTTGGAGGATGGCTATTGTGGCCTTATTTTCATTTTCATGTTGGCTATTTTTGTGAGCAATGGTCTTGGAGACCTTATTGTATATAGTTGTCAAAAATTGTACTCTCAAAGTAGTGTAATAAATTTCTCCTTATGTAAGGTAGTGTTTCTACATTTCAAATGAAATTATTTTTGCTAGTTTAAACATTCCTCTTGTTGTCCTAAACTAGTCATTCACTTCTTGGTGTTATAATGAAGTATATTTGAATAGAAAGAAAGGAAAATATAGGTGCTATTATTTTATTTCCAAAAACAAAAAAAGAAAATAGTTTAACTCTATATTTCCATGCTTCTTAGAAAAATGGTACTTCCTCATAATTTTTACTGTTTCAAAGAAAGAAGGAAAACTATTGAAACTATTATATTTATCTTCCTGTAAAAAAAAAAATAGTTAGTTCCTAAAAGCTCTCCTAACTGTTAGATTTTATGTTAGTTAAATTTTTTGTTATGTGTAAATTTGTATAATATATACATATACATATTTGTGAATATATATATGTATATATTATTTTAGTATTCAAACCTTACTATTTTTTTTATATGTAATTTAATTGACTGTGTATATATGTGATAGAATATATATAGATATACATTTCTGCTAAGAGGCATTTTAAACCATACTGTAGAAATTTATTTTTAAATGTTAACTGTGTGTGTGTGTATATATATATTTATCATCAATATATAGCAATAGAAATCGAATAACATTTATTAATATTGTAGTTTTTACTTTAAAAAGTGGAATGAAATTTATGATTGATGTTTTGTGATGGCCGAACCCTGGTGGGAAGAGGGTTTTGAAGTTTTATTTTTAAACAAAAAAAACAAGTGTTGGCCTGTGGTGGACGGCGGCCACAGTCGTTGCCCACCATAGGGTTCTTGATGCTCCGTGGGGGTGTGGGGAGGGGGCGGAACCCCACCCACACCCCAATGCCTCTGCTACAATGTAAACTGAAGTCTATGCTTCCCATTTTTTTGGTGGCGCCATTGTTTATGTCGTCCCTCCTTTGAACAACCTGCCAGCATTCGCTGTTAAATCTAACTCTTATTATTAATATTTACAAATATATATATATATATTGCCTCCTCTGTATTTTGTTTCTTAAAACAAAACAAAATAAATACTTAGATCTACATCAAATAATGTATATATATGTGCATAATAAGATAAAGAAAACCTTGTGTATATATAACGAATATATAAGGTTTAAGACTGATTATCCATGGCTGCCCTTGTGCAAAAACCCTACCTGCAAAACCAAACAAAGAGAAACAAGATAGGGAGGAAACAAAATGAAAAGAAAAGAATAGAGGAGTAGGAAAGGAGATAGGGGTAGGGCAAACAAAAAGGAAACTAATAAAATAATGAATAGGTTTTAGGGTTGAGAAATGGAGTGGGAAATAGAATGAGTTAATTTATTTAATTTATTTTTTTCATTTGCATGTGAGTTTTATTTTCCCTCTTCCATTTTTTTGAAATTGATCTTTTGGGATTTTATTGTTTATTATTTTCCTTGGGGTCATTTTCATGTGGGTGATTTTATTAAATCTTGATAGATGTTATTGCTACCTAAGGATTAAATAATATTTATGTGGGGTTTTTGTTTAAAGGTCTATTTTAAATTGGGTATGGTAACTAGGGATTTAGTGGGTCTTTCTATCCCTTTGATTTTTTTTTTAATTTTAGACTTTTTATATTATTCTTATCTAGTGGGATTTAATTTATTTTAATTGGGAAACCTGGTTTTATGGATTTAATATTGTTATTTTGAGTCTTATGGGTTAGAGGAAATTGTTTTAATTCCTTCTTGGAGAGTTTTACTTTTGGCTCTTAATAAATATAAATGTTGGAATTATATTTATTAGTGGATTTTTTTATTATTATTGGGTTAATTAGTTTAATTTAATTTGATTTTTTTTAATTATTGGGGTGGTAATATTTTATAATGCTATTTAGGTAAATTTAATTTAATCTTTTTACTTAAATTTTCACCTAGATGATTTTGAGGGAGACCTTTTTAAATTAACTATTTCAAACGTTAATAACGCGTTATGTTGCCAAAATTTCTCGAGACTTAGGGCAATTTTTTTAAATGAATTTCTTTGTCATTAGTTAACATTTGTTTTGCCTTGTGATTTATATTTTAATGTTAGAATATTTTAATCTATTTCTTTGCTCTAGAATTAGGGTTGGATTTTGACTCCTATCGAAATCATATCACTCACTTAGGAATCTTAGGGTTCAGGTCCATTTGATCCTAACCCTAGTAGCAACACTCCTCGTGTCGCATAACCCCCTAGTCGGCTATCATCGCAGGGGATTGCATAGGAAGCACTCTTCCCTGAGTTTGATTAACATGTTTACACCTTATGCATACTGCCACCTAGCATGTTGACGCGTGCAAGGGGGTTTCTAGGGATATGTGGAAAAGTTTTTGATATTTCATGTCATGACCACATGAAAAATGTGGACATGACATGTATGTTGCGTGTCATGGCCGCATGGGAAATGTGGGTATGACATGTTAGCATTACCAGATTTTGACAAAGTATTTCAAGTAGATTGTTATGCCAGTGGAAATGCAATAGGAGCAGTGTTAAATCAAGAAGGGAGACCAGTAGCATATGTCAGTGAGAAGTTGAATAATGCAAGGATAAGATATTATGATTAGGAGTTCTATGCCATAATTCAAGCCTTGAAGAAGTGGAGAGATTACTTGTTGCTTAAGGAATTTGTATTGTACATTTATCATCAAGATTTGCAGTATTTGAATAGTCAAGGTAAGCTAAATCAGAGACATATGAGATGGGCAGAGTTCATGCAGATTTACACATTTGTATTGAAGCATAGGAGTGGGAAGTCAAACAAAGTTGTAGATGTATTGTGAATGTAATGTCCCCTTCCTAGGTGATTTTCATGATGAGTAATTTAGCCTTTAACTCCCGAAGGCTAATTGACGAAATAAGGGAGATATTATTAAATTAATTATTTTATAAGGTTATTACTTAATTTGAAATCAAAAGGTAACCTTATATTTAATTAATTTAATATAGTGACTTAAAATACACATTACATCATTAAAGTCACTAAAATAAAATAATAGGATTTTTCTAGAAGCCTCTTGAAAGTGTGATTAAAAAAGTATAAAGGAAGGGGCAAGGCAAGCTTCCAGGCATCCGATTATTGACATTTGCATTTGATGAGTTTTGTGGAGCCAAGGGTTTCTGCATTTTTGGTCTTTGGGAACGGAAACTCCCATAGATTAGCATAACTGAGGTGGTGAAATATCCTCCGAAGGGTTGCAAATTGGAAGGGATACTTCAGTCCTTTCATTTGTGCTTAAATCTGCAGTGTTAACAGGGGTTTGGAGGTATCAATTTGCATATCAGAGGTTTTTCTATTGGCTGCTACAGTGTTTGCTACAGTGTTTTGCTACAGTACGCTGCAGTGTTTTTGCTACAGTGATTTGCTACATTAGCGCTACAGTGACGCTACAGTGCGCGCTACAGTGATTTGCTACAGTGCATGCTACAGTGATTTGCTACAGTGCGTGCTACATTGTTTTGCTACAGTGTTGCTACAGTGTTGTGAACAGTAATGCTACAGTACGGGGCAATTAGGAGAGGGTTTCAATTTGGGTTTGGAAGGGACTCCTTTCCTTGGTTGATGAGAAGGCTGGGTGCTACACTTGAGAGGCACGATTGGGGCTTGAGAGGGATGTTTATGAGTTGTTTTGAGGCTGCCATTCCTTCATCTTCATCATCGATTCACAGCAACTTACATTTCTAGATTCTTTCATGAGTTAGCATCTTTATATCAGCATTGTTTCATAGTTGTCATTTTAGGAGTTGCATAAAAATTGTAGAGCCAAGAGTCTTGGCCATTCATATCAGCATTGTATTAGACTATATATCTCAATAAATGAGTGATAAGTTGTAGGCCATCTATTTGATGTAATGTGCATATTAATATCCATCATGATTAGCATAATAGTATGCATGCCAAGTGTTTGATAAAATGTCAATTGGCTGTAGGTGTGCATTTCATGTCTGATTTTCATGTATATGCATCAAAAATACCAAAAGAGAAGTCATATATGTATTTAGATTAATGCTTAGACATTATAGTTTGGATTTATGAGCATTTAGAATACTCAGCTATCATTATCAAGAAAAAATATCAGACTGAAAACACAGACCAGCAAGCATTGGGTTTACATCAGAAGTGTTTGACAATATTCCTTGAGCCTCTAATCAGCAAAATAAGGTCTGAAATAGCAAGGGATATTACAGTGGTATCAGAGCGGTTTCCTGCCATCCTTTGGGTTTGAAATCGGCTCATTAAATGCAACAAAGTGATAGGGACAAGAGGTATACAGCTAGAGAAGAAAGGAAGCAAAAACAGTGGTCACAACCACTTGAACAGAACACTTTATCAGCCACTTCAGCAGCAAAACAGCGAGAGGTTGGTTCATCCGGCACTATGGGTGAAAGAGGTGAAGGTAGCCCTATCAGAAACAGGGGAAGAAATGATGAAGAATAGGAAACACGTGAACTCTTTAGACAAATGGCTATGGGGCAGCAGCAGGTGGCAGATGCTATGCGGGCACTTACTACAATGATACAACAAATGAACCCTCAGAGAAGATGAAACTATGAACCGGATGATAATAGGAGTGTGGTTGGGACACCTTGAGCACAAGCATCTTCTCACATGGCAGATAGGCCTACACGTCCTACTTTTTTGAGGAATGAACAAGAAGAGGAAAATGCAGAAGAAGAAGGAGAAGAAATGTTTGCAGATACTCTTATGGCAGCTAATGATGAATGGGAGTTGTTGACACCACAAGTCAGGGAACGCATGAGCTTTGATAGGTTTGTGAGTCAAAGAAGAGAACACTACAGGGGAAAACAAGAAAAGAGACCAAGAAATCAAAATAATGATTTGATGTATGCTGCCAGCAGAGTTACATTGCCCATGTTTGATGGTAGTGGGAAGGTCACAGCTCAGGCTTGGATTCATAAGCTAGACACCCTCTTGACTCTTAGACCCATGACAGAAAGGGATGCAATAAAATATGCTACTTTTCACTTGGAGGGAGCAGCCCACGATTGGTGGTATCATGGATTAGAGACATTGCATCATAATAGTATCACTTCATATCAGGAGTTTGTTGATAGATTAGTGGAACGCTTTGATAAGAGAGATCCAGAGACATATTTTAGAGACTTGGCACAGCTTAAGCAGATTGGGAGTTTGGAGAATTACATTAGTGAATTTCAGAAATTATCAGTCATGGTCTCCAATATATCTGAAAGGAGATTGGTTGTGCTATTCATGGAGGGCTTATTGGAACCGTTAAGAGGATGGATAAAGGCTTTTGATCCTTCAACACTACAGGAGGCAATGAAAAAAGCTAGGAGTATGGAACTTGCAGCCCCTCAAAATAAGTACTCATCTAAGGGATCTTCTTCTTACCGGGACAACAAAACATTTCCCAAGAAAAAAGAAATTTCAGACTCAAAGGGAAAATCAGCAGCACCATTAGATCGTGAGACATTTAATGACTTGAGAAGGAAAAAGTTGTGTTTTTATTGCAAAGGTCCCTATGATGCAAACCATGACTATCCTTTAATACCTAAGGGCAAAGCAAATAGGATTATGTGGGCATTCTATGAGGATTTCGAGTCGGACCAGCAATCTGATCAAGAGGAATCTAATGAGGAAAAACCTGATGATGAGACAGATAAGCATGAAATTGAGGCTAAAAATGTTGAAGAAGCAAATTTTCAAGAAGCACGCCTTACTAGCATACAGCAAGAGGGCTCATTCAAGATGCGTGGGGTTTTAGCTGGATAGAAGATCATTACCTTGCTTGATACAGGTGCCACGCATAACTTCATTGATGCTAGGTTGGTTGATAGGCGTAGAATTCAGACAGAGGAATTTGAGGGCATAAGAGTAAAAGTTGCTGATGGATATACTCTTAAGTGTGACAGGATGATTCCAGGTCTTCCCATGCGATTGAATAACTTTGAGTTTAAGGCAGATTTTTATGTGGTAAACATGGGAGAAACCGACATGGTTTTAGGAATGAAATGGCTTCATGATATTGGGGAGTTTACCATTAACCTTAGGGAAATGGAGATGAGGTTTAAAGTGGATGGGAAGACTCATGTGCTAAAAGCCATCAGGGATACTAGCTGTAGGATGATATCGTTCAGAAAAATGGAGAGACTTATGCGCCATGACATGGTTGAGTGGGCAGCAGGGTGTATTCTAATGCCAACACAGGAAGAGAAACAAAAACCAGCCTATCACCCAGATATACAGGAGTTGAGGATCAAGCACTCCAAGGTGTTCAGTGATATTCCACCAGGTAGGCCTCCAGACAGAGGGATTGAGCACATAATAGAATTGGAGGAGGGTGCTAAACCCATGATGATCACTCCTTACAGACACCCCAAGCGGCTAAAAGATGAGATTGAAAAAACAATTAAGGAGCTGCTGGCTATGGGGCACATTAGGCCAAGTAAATCACCTTTTGCTTCAGCAGTAGTCTTGGTCAAGAAAAAGGATGGTACCCTTCGGATGTGCATTGATTACCGGGTGTTGAATAAGAGGACAATTAAGAACAGGTACCCTATTCCTCGTATTGATCGATGAGCTTCATGGTGCTCGCTATTTCTCGAAAATAGATTTGAGATCAGGTTATCACCAGATCAGGGTCAGAGAGCAGGACATCGAGAAGACAACATTTAGGTGCCATTGTGGACATTTTGAGTTTGTGGTTATGCCATTTGGACTAACCAATGCTCCTGCTACGTTTCAGTCCACTATGAACAGGGTTTTTCAATCACAACTGAGAAAGTTTGTATTAGTCTTCTTTAATGACATTTTGGTGTACAGCAGAACTTGGGAGGAGCATATCACCCATTTGGATACAGTATTGGGAATTCTTAGCAGGGAGTCCTTGTACACCAAAGAATCCAAATGTGATCTGGGTATGACAGAGTTGCTATACTTAGGCCATATCATCAGCACAGAAGGTGTGCGTATGGACCCTGACAAAGTCAGAGCTATTATTGAGTGGCCTACACCTGAGAATCTTACTCAGCTTAGGGGATTTTTGGGTTTGTGTGGCTTCTACCACAGATTTGTTAGTGGATATTCACGACATGCAGCACCACTTACAGATTTAATGAAGAAAGGGGCATTTGTTTGGACACCTGAGGCACAGGAATGTTTTGAGAAATTTAAACAGTTGATGACTACTTGCCCAGTTCTAGCCTTGCCAGATTTTACTAGACCCTTTAAGCTACAGTGTGATGCTTCGGGTGAGGGGATTGGTGCAGTTCTTATGCAGGACAAACATCCGATAGCTTTTGAGAGCAGGAAGTTACGGGGTCCAGAGAGGAGCTACAGTATTTATGATAAGGAGATGTTGGCCATTATGCATGCATTGGCCAAATTTAGGCAATACCTTGTGGGCAGCAAGTTTTGCATTAAGACAGACCATAACAGCTTGAGGCATTTCCTAGGACAGTGAGATCTTAATGATCGTCAGCAGAAGTGGGTGAGTAAATTGCAATCATATGACTTTGACATTACTTATGTCAAGGGAACTCAAAACGTAGTTGCTGATGCTTTGTCTCACCATCCCCATTTGAGCTCTATGGTGGAGATTTCAGAAGATTGGAGACACTTGATTGTGGCAGAGTATGCCAAAGACTCATGGGCTTCTAGCATAATTGAGGGGACAGTTCAGGATGACAAGTACTCAGTTGTAAATGATCTTATCATTTACAAAGGTAGATATTCTTAACCCCAGGATCAGAAATGAAGAACACAGTGATGAGGTATTTTCATGATACACCTATGGCAGGGCACCCAGGGTACTTCAAGACTTATAGACAGGTTCGAGAGTGCTTTACTTGGAAAGGGCTCAAAACAGATGTTCTTCGATATGTCAGAGAGTGTCCTATTTGCCAGCAGAATAAACAGGAACATACATACCCTGCAGGTTTACTTCAGCCACTTCCGATTCCTGATAGGAAGTGGGAGTGTTTATCCATGGATTTTATTACCGGTTTGCCGAAAACCCAGGGACGAGATTGTATCTATGTGGTTGTTGATCGATTAACAAAATATGCTCATTTCTTTCCAATCACAGCTACATACTCAGCTGCATAGGTAGCAGAACTCTTCTTCCGTGAGATTTTCAGGTTGCATGGGTTACCTCGGAGCATTGTTAGTGACAGGGATAGTCAGTTCTTGAGTCATTTTTGGCAGGAGTTATTTAGACTATGTGGGACAGAGCTTACCCCAAGTACCAGCTACCACCCACAGACGGATGGCCAGACAGAAATTGTGAATAAGTGGGTGGAGGGATATCTCAGGAATTACATTGCAGGGCAATAGAAGGGTTGGGTTAAGTGGATATACCTTTGTGAGTACTGTTACAATACCACTTACCATCTCTTGATTCAGATGACACCATTTATGGCCTTGTATGGTTATGAAGCACCCAGTTTCCTTGATTTGTTGATGAGTGACAGTAGAGTGCCTAGTGCAGGAGATATGTTACAGGAGAACCAGGATATTATGAGAGTTCTTTGAGAAAATATCCAAAAGGCACAGAATCAACAGAAACAGTATGCTAATCAGAAGAGAGTTGAGCGGTCATTTGAGGTTGGGGATATGGTGTATTTGATGTTACAGCCGTATCGACAATCCACTCTCAAGAAGAGTGGTGCAGAGAAGCTCAAGCCGCGTTATTATGGCCCTTTCAGGATTATCCGACGAGTTGGTGATGTGGCTTATGAGTTAGAATTACCGGCATATAGCAGAGTACACAATGTTTTCCATGTGTCACACCTCAAGAAGGTATTAGGTCATCGCGTGGTTCCTTCTGCTACCTTACCACCCTTGGATGATGAGGGGAAGTTGATTCTGGTGCCTGAGGCTGTTTTGGATGTTAGGGAGAGGCAGTTACAGAGACGGGTCATCAGAGAGTACTTGATCAAATGGAGGGATTTACCGGTTGAGGATGCCACTTGGGAAGGCGAGGAGATTCTTCAGCATCCAGAGTTGAGATTGCTTGGGGACAAGCAATTTCAGGAGGGGCAGACTGTAATGTCCCCTTCCTAGGTGATTTTCATGATGAGTAATTTAGCCTTTAACTCCCGAAGGCTAATTGACGAAATAAGGGAGATATTATTAAATTAATTATTTTATAAGGTTATTACTTAATTTGAAATCAAAAGGTAACCTTATATTTAATTAATTTAATATAGTGACTTAAAATACACATTACATCATTAAAGTCACTAAAATAAAATAATAGGATTTTTCTAGAAGCCTCTTGAAAGTGTGATTAAAAAAGTATAAAGGAAGGGGCAAGGCAAGCTTCCAGGCATCCGATTATTGACATTTGCATTTGATGAGTTTTGTGGAGCCAAGGGTTTCTGCATTTTTGGTCTTTGGGAACGGAAACTCCCATAGATTAGCATAACTGAGGTGATGAAATATCCTCCGAAGGGTTGCAAATTGGAAGGGATACTTCAGTCCTTTCATTTGTGCTTAAATCTGCAGTGTTAATAGGGGTTTGGAGGTATCAATTTGCATATCAGAGGTTTTTCTATTGGCTGCTACAGTGTTTGCTACAGTGTTTTGCTACAGTACGCTACAATGTTTTTGCTACAGTGATTTGCTACATTAGCGCTACAGTGACGCTATAGTGTGCGCGACAGTGCATGCTACAGTGATTTGCTACAGTGCGCGCTACAGTGATTTGCTACAGTGTTGCTACAGTGTTGTGAACAGTAACACTACAGTACGGGGCACCTAGGAGAGGGTTTCAATTTGGGTTTGGAAGGGACTCCTTTCCTTGGTTGATGAGAAGGCTGGGTGCTACACTTGAGAGGCACGATTGGGGCTTGAGAGGGATGTTTATGAGTTGTTTTGAGGCTGCCATTCCTTCATCTTCATCATCGATTCACAGCAACTTACATTTCTAGATTCTTTCATGAGTTAGCATCTTTATATCAGCGTTGTTTCATAGTTGTCATTTTAGGAGTTGCATAAAAATTGTAGAGCCAAGAGTCTTGGCCATTCATATCAGCATTGTATTAGACTATATATCTCAATAAAGGAGTGATAAGTTGTAGGCCATCTATTTGATGTAATGTGCATATTAATACCATCATGATTAGCATAATAGTATGCATGCCAAGTGTTTGACAAAATGTCAATTGGCTGTAGGTGTGCATTTCATGTCTGATTTTCATGTATATGCATCAAAAATACCAAAAGAGAAGTCATATATGTATTTAGATTAATGCTTAGACATTATAGTTTGGATTTATGAGCATTTAGAATACTCAGCTATCATTATCAAGCAAAAATATCAGACTGAAAACACAAACCAGCAAGCATTGGGTTTACATCAGAAGTGTTTGACAATATTCCTTGAGCCTCTAATCAGCAAAATAAGGTCTAAAATAGCAAGGGATATTACAGTGAAGAAGAAGGAATTTTCTAGCAAAGTTGACATACATCAATATGGAGAACAAGAGAAGTGAAAAAGAAGAAGAATTTATAGGATACATGGAGACACTACATAGTTAGGTCAAGAAGCATTTGGAGGAGATGAATAGTAAATATAAGGAGCAAGCATATGAGAAGAGAAGATACAAAAAAAATTTAGTTGGAGATGAAGTAATGGTATATCTAAGAAAGGAGAGATTTCTAGTGGGGACATACAACAAGATGAAGATGAAGAAGTTTGGACCATGTAAGATACTTAAGAAATTTGATTCAGGAAAGGATATGAAGTGGAGCTACCAGAGACATTTGGTATATCGCCTATATTCAATATTGCAAATCTATATCAATATCATGAAGGAGAATCAAGTGACAGCATGGAAGATGGTTTGAAGAATCAGTTACCACAACAACCACCAGAGCAGATAAAGGACATCTTGGATAGCATAATTGGATTCAGTACCAAAGGCAAGCAATACAAAGAATATTTGGTTAAGTGGAAAGGAAGACCACAAGAATATTCATCATGGATTTCTCAGGCTGAGGTAGACCGCCTTCATTTTCCTCTGGCCCCAACAAAGTGAGGGACTCACTTTTCAACAACTTCGAGTGTCTGATGCAGGAGCATCCCAGGTTGCAGATAAATCTTGCATCAACAAAAAATATTTGCATTTTTTTCTTTTCTTTTATTTTCAATTCAGTTCATTCATTTGTAGTTTTAACATTTTGTACCGCATTCTACTACATCTTCATATTAGAGTGTGTGAAGAAGGACTTAGCGTCTACATATCATCATCTACATCATATTCAGATTTTAGAATATTTGGATCTGTTTCCAGAAAGTAATCGCTATCAGAATATCATCAATTTTCATAGAACGGAGCATCTAGATAGTCAATTGAAGGAGAAGGTTTGCAAAGCACTTCCACGACTTGTGGAGCCTAATGAAGCATCAGACATGACACATATGGATCAAATAGACCTTCCTTGAGGTACGTACCAAGTTTCATCTATTTGTAGAGCAATACCAGATGTTGTAGGCTAACCTACTTATTTCTACACACTACATTCTTCATTGGAGTTTGTAACCTCTTGTGGCTGACGTGGAGGATTCTATGAGCTTGAAGATGATATAAATAGATCTCTTTGGTGCATTAGGAAGTTCTTTAGTTAGTAGTTTTTAGAATGTGATTTAGAGTTTGATTTTCTTTCTGAAAGGCACTTCAATGCCCTAACTTGGATATCTGATGTAACTCAAAAAGTAGGACTATGAGCCCTTTGATTGTAGCCCACATGTTGCTGGCATATGAGCATTGTATTTCTTTGATATGTTGAATATATGAATCCTCCATTGCATTCAATAATTGTGTTATTTCCATTGTGTTTACTCTAGCTACATGGTTTGGGTAGTTCATTCTTTGAACCCTTTTGCCATGACTGCACCAAAACCACTCATCATGGCACCTTGGGAAAGTACGATGATGAAAACCCCTTGTGGGCATCATGTGTAATCCCTCCTCCATTTACACCCCACACTTGGGGGCAAATATCGCCTAGCCTATCATTTCCCAATCCATCGCATATCGTAATCTTATCATCCTATCCATCTATTTATCCATTAGTCCCCTTCACTATCCCTATCCATTTATCCTATTGTTTCATATCCATTATATCTTCCTCCCTATCCTACCATCATCCTTCCATCCTCCTTCCCCACTTATGATCCTACTAAGGATAGGGGCAAAATATGCGAGACATGCCTTGGACACATCTTGACATACCTTCCTTCCATGTATATCCTATCACATCCATCCCTCTCCACTATCATAACACCTGGTCATGCATGATATATCTAGAGTGGGGCATCCTCTTCTTAATAAACGTAGTCCTTGAAGATTACCTTCACACTCCCTATATCCACCTCTCCTATATCCTCTATCCACCATCCTTGTTCCCAATCCTTGTGTTGTTCTTATTGTCAATAACACAATCCAACATCATCAATCCATCCATCTTTGGCTTTTCATCTTGACTAGGGGCAACATCATGTTTGTATTTGAATAATTTTTTATGCATGTGTGCTTGCTTGTGTGTGTGCATTATATTTTATCATGCATTAGTATGGGTCCCTATAACTATTAGGACTAGCATGCAGAAGATATCAATTAAATGCAAATAATCAAAGATTAAACAGAGGAATTAAAATACATAAATAATAACAGTGAAAGACAATTTTAACATGGTTGACCCAAACTTGAGCTACACCCACCAACAGAGAGTCTAATATTATTATCCAACAAATTGAACCAGTTACAACCAGAGATCTTGCAACTCAATACTATTGCAATATGCTACAATACAATATCAACTCAAAACCCTAAGCATTTCTCCTCCTCCAACCATTTTTATCAAGACTTATGGTGGTTACAAAAAAATAGGGTTTTATATGTTGACCAATAGAAATACAACTACCGATGCCTTTATAATTTGGGGGGAAAAACACACTGATAAAAGTGGGGAAAATTTGACCTCTGAGTCTAATTGGGCTCCATATAACAATAGTAACCTACCTGCCACAACGGTACCATGGTCTTCCATATCATGGTGCTATATGGCATAGGGTTTCTTGTGACCTAATTGGTTGGATTTTATGCATGGGACACATTGTCACATTAGTTCCTTATACCTTGGTGCATAATGTTCATTTAGTGGAAAATGTGGGATAATGATAGTTCAATCAACCAAATCAAGTCCCACACTTTCTCTTGCTAAACATTAGGGAAGTAAGAACCAATCTTAGGATAAGCTCTAATTTCCTAGGTTCCCTTTTTCTGCTAGTTGTAACTTACTAAGGTTTTTACAAGCTTATTGTGTTCACTAAGCATAAAACCCTAATTAAGTAAATATCCTGTAACATATAGTTTTTAGGCACAAATATAGGCAAAAAAATCACAAAAATGCAGAGTATGAGGTATAGAGAAGGTGCACCTAAAAAATGGAGTCCTATTAGACTAAGGCACTAGTCTCTTATCCCTAAAGGTTTCCGTCTGTCAGAATCTTCTACACTAGGTATCAGACAATCTCTGAAGGTCTCCAGATCCTGAAGAAAATAATCAGGAGGGCTTGGACATGAGTCCCTTTGTCTCAGAAGTTCTGTAATCCTAAAATTAAAAATTTTGTGATGAATGTACCTATAATATCCATCTTCCTGCCACTACTTTCTGCTAGATCTCGTTGAATGTAACTTGCACATGCAAAAGGAGGAGAAAGATGGTTGTGGCTATATAGGAGCTTGCCTCAGTCAAGCCTCATTCTTAGTATTCTTATCTCAACAATAGCCAATGATAAAGATTTGCAGATGTGTGTGCTCATCTAACAAATGTGTATGCAGAAAATATAAAACCCTAGATGACTCAAGCACCAAGGAAAGAGCAACACCTTGCTTTACTCAATGAAACAACAATAACATCACCTCAAGGAGATGAGAGAAATGAATACTTGTAGAACAAGAAGGTGAGGTAGTCATACCGTGGAGGATTTCCAAGCTTGATGTTAGATGCTTCAACCCTTCTCCTGATCATACAAAAGGTTGTACAATCCCTAGGAAGAGAAAGATAGTATCAAGATCTTGATTCCTAATCTCCATCAAATATCTCCATGATAGAAATTTCAAATAAATCTAAGAGCTCCAACAAAGTGTTGTTCTTCAATGGTAGATCTGGCAGAGTTTTGGCATAGAAAGCTTGCATATAGATTGTGTGATAAAGTGATTTTCAAATGTCTTTAATATCTAACCTTAGGAATTTCAATTTTTGAAATGACATGTTGACATCGTGCAAAAATAAAAATTTGAAAACAGAATCCTGAGATGCATAGTGGGAGCTGACACCATTCCAAAATTCAAAACCCCAGAAAATGGGGCAGGGCTAGGGTGCAAGCCCCCAAGCCCAAGCCCTAACTTTCCAATCAGGTTTGCATTAAGGGGGTCCATGAAGTCACAAATCCAAACTTTCTTTTCAGGTTCAGTCATCAATTATCTCAGAATATGACATTTCTTCTGTAATAGCCTAAAATTGGCACAGGTCGAATTAAGTAAATATTCTGATATTTATCTTAATTCTTATTTTCTTCTGTCAATCAAATAAATATTCAAAGTTTATTTGATTGGTTCATTATCCTACAATTAAATAAAATCATTTTATTTAATTAAAATCCCTAAATTCTTCTAATGTCTCAAATCCTAAATCCACCTCATCTCTTCCACCTCACCATGTTGCACATATAATTAAATATTCTTAATATTTAATTAACTAATATCCTCCAAAATCCAAAATTGAATTCTTAATTCAATGTTCCCCACTAGCCTCCACCAATTGACTTTCCAATTCAATTGTTCCCCACTATCCTCCACCAATTGAATTTTCAATTCAATTGTTCCCCACTATTCTCCACTCATTGAATTTTCAATTCAATTGTTCCCCATTATCCTTCACCAAGGATTCTTAATTCAATTGTCATAACTCACTATCCTCCACCATGGATTCTTAATTCAATTGTCATAACTCACTATCCTCCACCAAGGATTCTTAATTCAATTGTCATAACTCACTATCCTCCACTCTGAATTTTTAATTCATCCATTATGAATTAAAGATTCACAAAAAAATGAGAGCCATTGATCTCATCTTTTGATCCTCACCCTCCATTCTATTTTCATAAAATCTATAAATAGAACCCTCTTCTAAGCAATTGGAGGGACTTCTTCTGGCATCCTTACTATGCCCAAATTCCTCTAGGGAATCTTCTTCTTCTCAATTCTCTTCTTCATACCATCGTAATGCAGGAAATCATATCACATAGCCATTTCTCCTTGTCATCTTGAGGAATCGAAGCAAGGAAGAAAGCTCCCTGAGGGCCAACCTTCATCATTCAAGATCAAGAAAGAATAGGTGACCAATGGAAGCTGCAGGGTAACAAGTTTGTAAGTTTTATGCTTTCATTTGTTTATTCTTGTTATTTGCACATTTCATTGTTGTTTGGGTTTGTTTATCATCATTGATTTATCTCATTTTCCCATTCACATCTTCAGTTAGACATAGGTCAATCAGGGTTTAGGAAGGTCAAAAATAAATAGGTTAAGAGGACACCAAAGGAGAGGAGTTAAACCATGAGAAATTGTACCATTCCATACAGGAGGACAATTTCTGACGTAACATTTAGCCCCCACTTTAGTGGCCATATGACACTACATGCATATGCAACTAAAAGAAAGGAAATAAATCAATCATGAAAAGGATACACAAATGAATAATGTAGAGGAAGCCTAAATGTTATTGCATAAGATGAAGAAGCCCCCAAGTTTGTAATCTTGTAAGACCACAAAGTTAGGAACAACAACCTACAAGGAACACTTGTTAGAGAATCCAAATCCTTTCAACCTACAACCACCACACCAATATGTCAGTCAAAAACACTGAGGGGTTGAGTGATGAGACATGATGATGGAGTAAATCAAGGGAGATATATGCCCCCATTGTTTTTTCTTGCTTAGTCCAAAAAAAAGAAACAAGGAGAATATCTAGGCACTTCGTGTTGGGAATTAAGGTGTCTTAACCTTGGTAATTCCTTGTATTATTTATTTATTGCCTATTATTGTAATTAGGATGCAAATCCTTATTGTCATCTTGTGGGAGTTGGCACGGTGATGTGTCATCCTACGTGGAAGGTGACAACATGTAAATTTGTCCTCACATGAGGAGATAGGTGTCCCACTTAGTGGTAGGAATATTTTTCCATTTGTCAGCATCTTGGATAGTGTGTAAGGGAATATTGACTGAAACGGTTATGACGGACTCCTATGACAAATCTATAATGTGTAAGAGTTGTAAATGAAAGATTCTATGACAGGTGAAGACATGTGTCACAAGGCATCTTGGAAGAAGGCATCTTTGGGTGCCCCAAGGAGGGTTATGAAAAGTTGTAAGATAATATGCTATTTTTAGCCTGTGTATGATAGATTCTCTTATAGTTGTAAGATATGACAGCTATGATAGATTCTATGACAGTCGTAAGAGTATCTATCATTGCCCAACTTGGGAATAGGTGACCTCTTTGGGATGGGGTGATATGACAAGTGTCATGGACATCCTAAAATGTTGGACAAGTGTCCCTAGGTGTGGATTTTGGGCCATGAGGCCATGTTGGACGCCCATCCCAAGATGGAGCCATTTTTTCCTGGTAACTTCTTTATAAATAGGTGCTTTGGAGAGGAGATGTAGTATGTAATTGATAGGTACTGTTACGCTACCGATTTGTCTCTAGATACGAGTGTTGAAGACTCCTGAGAGCTTGCATTGCAAGTGTATTGTAAACCATTTCCATTTTTATAATACATTGTGCAAGTTTTGGAGTGTGGGGTATTTCACCCGATAAGGATTTTCCCCATGTATATCTTGTGTCTCTCTCTTCTATCTCATTTCTGTGTGTATGTGTATTGCTGCAATATCTCCATTATTGTGATTAACATTCTGTAATTGTAAGGATTAAAATGAATTTGTACTCTTCTCTCCTCTTTAGATTAGTGTACGAAGCAATTTCTGCACACCTAGCTTCCTTTCACTTTGATTTTAGGGAAACTTGATGAGAAATGCATTGTGAGGGTTCTTTTTACAAAAAACACCCAACAACAACACATTCAGTAAGATGGAGGGTTGAACCAGGATTCCAATGCAACAAATGATGTGAAATCCAAGTTCGGCAGCCTAGGATAGAGGCTTTTGATAAAAATTGTTTACTTTTGCACCTAGATAGTGATAAGAATTCTCATCCATTTACTATATGTAAAGGGAGTTTTCATTTTTCACAATTCATTCTTACTTGTCATTGTCTAGAGGAGAGAAGGAGGAGATAGAGACTAATGATGCCGATTTGACATCTGTACCATCTTATGAGATTGGAGATGCTCCGAGCCTGAGTGGCAGAGAGACGATTCAAGCCCAAGGTAGGGTCCAAACCTCACTTCTATCATTCATGCTTTCTTGTTGTTTTTATTTTCTCATTTTTCATTCTGAAGAGCTTTGTTTAGACAAGGGTCCTCAATAGGGGTGCCCAGGTCCACCCAGGGTGCCAGTGTCTCAGTTGTGTGCCCTAGTATACTTGGGGTGCCCAAGTCTTCCCAGGGCACCCAGGTCCACCTGGGGCACCCAAGTATAGGAAGGAAAGGGGCCTCAGGTGCAGGGCATAGATTGATGTTGTAGATACTTATTGATGTTTTGATGATGTGTACTAATTCAACTTCTTAATATTTATCCTATAGGTCATTCTCAAGATGCGAGAGCATACAGATGGTTGCATGATGTTGCTGCTTTGAGACCACATTGGTACTATGACCGATGAGGAGAGAGGTCACCTATAAGTAGTAGGACTTTGGTTGGTGTTTTTCATGCCCACAATGCATTTCTATTGCAGCATGCTCATGGCACTAATAGAGAGGTGGAATGCAGACACATCTACATTCCATCTTCCCACCAGTGAGATCACTATTACACTAGAGGATGTCTATCGGATCCTACGACTACTTGTTCGAGGAGAGACAATGATAGTCATAGAGCGTCGCTTAGTAGAGTATACCAAAGAGAGTTAGGTATACTACTTAGGTCACACCATCACTCAGGTGGAGCGAGGACATATTCAGCTCCAACTACTAGAGTAGGGATGTGGTGACATTCCCTTGGTTCAGAGGATCATGATAGCTACTGTCACACAAGAAGGATGAGGCACTCACCTTCATGAGGGCCTGGTTCATACTATCCATGCAATGGAGGAGCAGAGGACAGTATACACATGGGGATGCAGTATGCTTGTGCACCTCTACTATGATTTGGGACATTATGTCCATTATGAGTCATAGAGTCTGATGGTTTGCACTTTACTACAGGTCTGGGCATGTGAGCATATCAGATGTACATGGCCTATAGGTTTTCCTATAGAGCTAGTGTTTACTTATCCATGTGTTCATGCTTATCCACTCATTAGATGCTAGAGACATGGTGATCTTCTATATTGGAGAGTTATATTTGATAGACTATAGCCCAGCGACATCATTTGGAGACCATATCATGGCTACATATCATGGTTGGGCGAGGACCGATAGTTAGCTAGGATGCAGAGGGATCGGTTGATGACTGATCGCCTCAATCACATAGTAATTTGGTTCTATTTTGATAGAGTGGCATGACAATTTAGATGTAGATTGGATGTCCCTATGATACATCTGAGCTATGCACGCTCACTATGTAGTGTAGTTAGGGTGAATAGCATCTGCCAACTGACAGTAGTAGATATAATAGTGAGTTATGATGATCATACAGAGGATGCAAAGCTAGTATTTGATGTAGACGATGTTGGTACTACCCAAGCATATCAGACCTAGTGGAAGATAGCATGGCTAGCTCCTATCTATCCTCCTAGTCACCCTATAGGTGATCATTGACCTTGGGCTAGTCATGCAAGTGACACAAGGGTAGAGGATGACATTAGTGATTTCGCTGGATACTATGATCTAGATGAGGACGATGATGATGATGATGATGATGATGATGATGATCATGAAGTCTCGTTGCAGTACATCTTCAGAGCGAGACCACAACAAGATCAACAAAAGATAGACAATGACAAGGATCCCAAGTCGAGATCGTGATTGAGAGCTCGTGGTCTAGCCCTATAGGTGCTAGGAGATCAAGTTGGCACGAGAGAGGGGAGACCACTGATCAGGTGCCCCTAGCTATAGAGTTAGCTACAAAGCTTGTTACATGATCAGTAATCTGAGATCCATCTTGGTGAGATGGAGATCCACATGAGATGTTATTATATTGATGTAGTTATTTTGATGATTATTTATGATGCTACATGAGATATTGATATCTATTTTGTTTTCTTTTTATAGTTGGGACAGATGCATGGCATGATTTTGTGAGTCACGTCATAGAAGAGATAGTTCCTACCAATGTGACCGAGCGACAAGTGCAGATGGGGTATTCACCATAACCATCCGTAGGGCAACATGCAGAGATATTCATGCCATTTGTGAGATATAGATTAGTTATAGAGTCTTCTCTAGATCAGGATATCCAGAGAGCTGAGCATGTGGAGGGTGAGCTCCAAATACTACAAGATCAAGATGTAGTAGTACCATCACCTAAGAGAGATCTTACTTTCTGATTTATGCCAAGTGAGAGCTGATAGAGACAGGGCCTATGTAGAGCGAGATAGAGCCTTATTCAAGAGAGAACGATATCAATAGATCTACCAAGAGTCACATGACGAGGTGCTAGGGCTCAGAGGTGAGATCAGGGGGTTACAGTCTAGAAGTGTCTCTAGGAGTCATATGCAGTCCGTACTCACACATGGATAGTCCTCTGTCACATGCACACCATGAGTTCTGGAGGGGACCGGTGACCGAGGTTCATCTATGTGATGTATCTTATGTACTACGAAATCCCATTTTGATGTATGGGATAGTCGACTCTGATGTGTATTCAAACTGATGTTTATATATATATGATGTTTTCCTATTACTGCTTCTAATGATGTTTAATCTATCACATGGGATTTATATAAAATTTAACCAATTCTTTGTAGAACATATAGTAAAAAGCACAATGATTAATGAATTTCACACATAACCAACATTCTATGCTATATTCTATTAATCCAAAGGTGATCTTTAATAACACATGTTTAAGCAAGAAACAACAATGATTAACTGAAAAAGATGCTATGTTAAATGAATTAAGACAATATAATAATATCTTGTCAAAATTGAAGCTCACTATCTAATAAGTTTGCTTTTTAAAGTAACATCTAACATATAATCTTAAGCATAAAATTTCTTGAGGTGCACAGCATTAATAGGTTCTTTAAGTGATGTACCTTGTTCATCAACTAGTTTATACACTCCTGATCAAAAGGCTTTAATAACGACATACGGTCCAAGCCAGTTAGGGCTAAACTTTCCATTTTCTTTAGGAGGTACGTTTACATTCCGTTAATTCTCATATAGTACTAGATCTCCAACATTGAATGAATGATGTATGACATGCTCATTGTATGATCATTGGATACTTTTCTAATGGGCTCTAAGATGCTCAAGAGTGTTGATACACAATTCATCAAGCATCTCAAGTTCTTGTAATTGCTTTTCTCATTCCATATCATCATCAATAATGTCGCTTAGGGAAACTCGTAGTGAAGGAATTTCTAACTCTAAAGGCATTATCACATTAGCACCATAAACCAGGTCATATGGTGTAGTTCCAGTAGCCATTTGAATGCTTGTTCTATAAGCCCATTATGCGTAAGTTAAGTGAGTATGCCAATCTTTCTAATGTTTGTTAACATTTTTTCGTAAAATTTGTCCAGTAACCTTGTTTGAAGCTTCTTCTTGGTTGTTTGATTGAGGATAGTGAGGCATAGGGAAGCGATGTTGAATGTGATAATTTTTGATGAATTTCTTCACAACATCCTTGTTCTTGAATGGCATACCATTCTCTAAAACTAAGGAGGAAGGTATACCAAATCAAGAAATGATGTTATCCTATATAAAGCAACAAATTACCTTAGTAGTCATGGATCGTAGAGGAACAACTTCAACCCACTTCATGAAGTAATTGATAGCGGTGATGATAAAAGTATGTCCTTGAGAAGAAGGTGGGGAGATTTTGCCAATTAGATCCAAGTGCTAAACAGAAAATGGCCAAGGTGAGACTTGGGCACGAAGTTCCTGGGTAGGTGCTTAGATTAAATGATTATGTTGTTGACATTGCAGACATTTCTTGACATACGCAAAGGAATCTTGTTCCATATACTGCCAATAATATCCCATTGATATTAACTTTTGTACCAATGTTTTTCCTCCAAAATGCCCTCCATAGACACCAGAGTGAGCCTCTTCTAAAGCTATCGGGATCTTCGAATTACTCAGACATCAGAGAAGAACACCACTATAGCTTCGTCTATACAGGACATTAGATAGGATGATATAACATGCTGTAAGTTTGCATAGATGAACTTGGGCATTTTTAGATGTTGAATTAGGAATGGTTCCATCATCAAATAATTGAATATGTGGGAGAACCATTCATCAGAGTCCACATTATAACAAAGGTCACTACTTGCAGGTACGACCTCTTCTAATGTTGGTGTCTTAATATTATGTATGATGAAAGTATATTTGTTAGGTGAATCAGTCGAGGATATAAGGGAAGTTGTGCTTGCCATTACATCCACATGGTGATTGTCTTTTCTTGGAATAGTATCAATTGAGAATGATGTGAATTGTTTTAATAGAGATAAAGCTAAGTCGTGATACTAAAATAACTTGTCTTATTTAGCTTGATATGATCCGGTTATTTGTTGCACAATTCATTGTGAATCACCATATATAGTGACATTTTTAATGTTGAGAGCCAAAGTGGCATGAAGTCCCACAATAAGAGCTTCGTACTCAACAATGTTATTTGTGCATGAGAATTTTAGACGGTAAGACATAGGGATTGGCTTACCAAAGGGAGGTACTAGTATAACACTAGCATCAGAGCCAATCCGACATCTTGATCCATCGAAATACAATTCCCATTTGTCATCATTATCTATATTTAAGATTTGGTCATCATGAAATGTCTCCTAGTTTTGTATAGCAAAGGGTGAACCTGTGATTTGGCTAAATGGTCGGTTAACGTTTGTCCTTTAATTGCTTTCTAAGAAATAAATTTAAGATCAAATTCAATTAACATAACCCATTTAGCAAGACGACCCGACATGTCAGTTTTAGCAAAAAGATGTTTCAATGGGTCAAATTTCACCATCACATGTATTTCAGAATTTAATAGATAATGTCTAAGCTTTTGTGTCGTGAACACTAGAGATAAGAAATGCTTCTCTATAATAGTATATTACACTTCATAATCAAGAAAGGTTCAAATGATGTAATATACAAAATGTTCCTTTCCTTCAATATCATGTTGTGCTAATAAAGTTATGAAATCATTATTAGATGCTGAAGTATAAAGAAGAAAAGGTTTATTAGCAACAGTAGGGTGTAGAACATGGGGATTAGCTAAATAACCCTCTAAATCTTTGAAGGCCTTTTAACAATCAGTATTCCATTGAAATTTTGAATCCTTCTTCAGTCCTTGTGTAAAAGGGTGAGTCCTATCCATGAGTTGCAAAACAAATCGGTGAATGGCCTGTATCTGTTATGTCAAAAATGTCTCCCTAGACTTTTCCATCCCAGGTTTAGCTTACGAGTCCCTTTTTTGCATCTTGCAAATTAATTTTGACTCCCAGAAGAAAATGGCCTGAATCCCATGTCACATGGGGCATGAAGGACACTATGGCATCTGATCCTGCCTTGGAAAATGACTTGTGGAAATGGGCACTAGCGCCCTTGTCTTACCCTATTTCAGGTAGGTCCCAAATTTGAATGTTGGTTTTGTGATTCTTAATTAGGTCCCATGCCAACATCTTAAGTTTGAATTATGAAATTCTTAGTGGGAATGTGTGTAGTTTCATAAATAATCATTTTTAGGGTTTCATTTGCAAACTAGAAGCTAACTAGAAGATGACTATGAACTTTTGGCTAACTTATGATTTTAGAGCATTCAAGATATTCATTGTTGAAGAGCAGAGCATTGTTATTGTGTTTATGATTGTAGATTTAGCTTCATCTTCTCATGTGTTGAAGAACCTTCATCTATGTGAGATCTACACCTTTGAGGTGATATCTATCTATGTTTGAATCATTTATCAATTTGTTTTGCCTCTATTCCACAAGGATACACACTCTTTATCTGACAATGGTGTATGAAAGACTTGAATGTCTCTCTGGGGCTTGACTGAGGCAAGCCTCTAAACACCACAACCCCCAACCACTCTCTTTGTGATTGCAAGTTATAGGTGTCACATCTTGACAGAGTGGAGTTGTAGGGAACAATAAGACTGCAAATTCTAGATCCCTGAAGAAAAGGACTGCTTGGACTCGGGCACCAATGCCAATGTCCTTTGAGATTGAAAACATAGAAATCATTTGGATAGTGACAATCAATATCTGAAGAGCTTCTGAGATCCTGAAAATAACCCTACCTTGGACTTGAACACTAGTGCCAGTGTCCTCCGCATCTCATGGGATAGAAACAGAAAGTACTGTAAGGAAAGCTAAGTGTGGAATCACCTTCCTAATGCTAATTCTCAGAAGAGAAATGTAGATAGTACATTCAATTTCCAATTACAGTTCATTAAAGATGCACATTAATCAGAATAACAAAGTAGACAAATTAAACAACACGCAGAATTGAACACCAGATTTATGTGGGAAAACCCTTTATGGGAGAAAAACCCACACACCAAGCAAAATCACTTTGTATTATAGTAAGTAATGTTTACATACAAAGTTATAGAATTGTGCTTTTAGGTGTTAATCCACACAACATCAACTTTGATAGTAGAACATTTCTCTAATCAGCCTCATTCTTCCAATCAAACAACTATCTCATTCTTTCAGAATGTTACAATGTTCTCTTTTTAACATATATTCACACAGTCACTATGTCTTCCATGCTAGAGAAATGGTTTGGTTCAACTTCCATAGACAACAGTCACAACAAACGTAACTGTCTATGCGCTTGTCGAAACTTTGAAGAGACTCCAGACAGTCTCCCTTCAAAGTTCTTGTGTCACCTCGACAAGAGTCCAAGCTTCGCCAAACACTTTATCTCAAAACATCGAAGAGACAACAAATAGTCTCTTGCCAAAATAACATTGTTACACCAATATCACATTGTTCACCCTCTATCGACACCATCCAATGTATTGCCATATAGAGGGGACAAGATATCGTCTCCCATTGATATGAGGATGTCACTTCAATGAAGAACATACTACTCCATGTGGTCCCCACTGCCATGTCACTGCCACATTACCGAGTCAAATAGTTGTCATCACTCCTCGCTCCCCTGTCCAATTAAGCCTGGGACCCACCTTTACACTGTATCAGACTATCAAAGAGACCCAAGATAGAGTCCCACTGCAAACACTAAGTCACTCTGATGGAGAGCTAATGCTTTGTATCAAGCTATTGAAGGGACAACTTAGAGACTCCCTCTGAAGTGGTTAACTCCCGCCGACAAACTACATAACGACAAAGCAAGGTGGGTTATCGATCCATCGAGGAGACTATGTAGAAGGTCCCATCGAAAGTGATCAGTTAGGCTGATGAAGGAATAAACACACAATGCTACAAATATAATATTAAGCTAGTGATTTGAGGCACATTTTCCAACATGCTCCCACTTGATGAAGAACTTACTAGATTCTTCATCATAGGCCCCAAGGCCCATCGAACTGGCACACCATTTGCACTTATTTGTGCTCACAGGCTTAGTCAATACATCATCAACATTCTTCAGAGTATCCACTTTTCTAGATTAACCTTTCCATCCTCCACCATATCACAAACAAAATGATATTGAACATCGATATGCTTCATCCTGATGTGGAAAGTGAGATTTTTTTCCAAACAAATGGCACTCTAACTGTCACAGCAGATAGTAATCTATCTTGCATTAAACCCAATATTAGAACACAACCTTCTAAGCCAAATGGCTTCCTTACATGTGTGAGTTGCTACCATGTACTCAACCTCGGTAGTGGACAATGTGACTATAGCCTGCCAATTGCTCATCCAACTAACTGCACCCCTAAACAACGTGAATACATGTCCACTGGTAGATCTTCTACCATAAATGTCCCCTACCTAATCAAAATCCATATATCCATGAATACTAACTGAACTCTTAGATCCAATAGAGTTACCATAATAGCACAAGGCATACTCAACAGTGCCCTTTAAATATATGAAAACCCTTTTCACAGCATCCCAATGCGGTCTTCCTGGATTAGCCATAAATCAACTAAGTACTCCCACTACTTAGGCAATATCTGGCCTTGTACAAACCATTGCAAACATTAAAATACCAACTGCACTTGCATAAGACACCCTAGTCATGTCCTCCATCTCAATAGGAGATTTTGGACAAGCTTCAACAGATAGCTTTGTTCCTTGCAACACTAGAACAACTATCTTCTTGCAATCTGTCATATTAAACCTCTCAAGGATAGTATTAATATACTTTCTCTAACTGAGCCAAAGTTTTCTATTTTCCTTATCCCTTCTAATTTCCATCCCCAGAATATACCTAGCTGCACCTAAATCTTTCATTTCAAACTGTATTGACAACTAAAATTTTAATTCAGAAATCATACCCTTACCATTCCCAATGAATAACATATCATCCAAATATAGGGCAATAATAAGTAAATGACCATTTTTAGTTTTATAGTACACATAGTGATCTGATTTTGATCTCACAAATTCCAATGACAACACAAACATGTCAAATTTTTGGTACCATATTCTAGGTGATTGTTTTAAACCATACATAGATTTCTTTAACTTGCAAACTAGATTTTCTTTACCTTTTTCAATGAAGTGCTCAAGATGGGACATAAAAATTTCTTCTTCCAAATCTCCATGAAGAAATGATGTCATCACATCCATCTACTCGATCTCCAAGTCATACATTGTTGCAAATGACAATAGAAATCTGATAGATGTCAGCTTAGCTATAGGAGAAAACATTTCTCTATAAGCAATTCCCTCTACCTGGGAATAACCTTTCATGACCATCCTAGCTTTATACTTTTCAACACTGCCATCCAGACCAATTTTCTTTTTAAATACCCATTTACAGCCAATAGGCTTTCGACCTTCAGGCAAAGGTACCAAATCCCAAGTTTCAATCTTTTTCAAAGATTCCATTTCTTCATTCATGGCTTCCAACTAGAATCTGAATTAGACATATTAATAGTCTCTTTCATAGTCCTAGAATCATCAATGTTAGCAATCAAAGCATAGGCACAACTAGAATCCAACATAGAATATCCAAACCTTTCAGGTTGCCGCTTCTCATGTGTAGACCTCCCCACAGGCTGAGGCTGAAGTTGTGGTTCTTCTTCTTGTTTAGAGCTTTTAGAACTACTTGAGCTCTCCTCAGTATCAGGTACATTTGGAATTCATAGTTCCTCTTTATCTGGTGTTAGAGGAATTTCAACTACCTCCTTCTTTTCTACTTCTTTTACCTCTAGCTACAAATCAACTATAGAAGGTTTTAGCTCACAAAAGATTACACTTCTGTTGTACAATACCTTCTTAGTTACCAGATTCCAAAGCTTGTACCCTTTCACACCAATTCCATAACTAATGAAAATACATTTTATAGCCTTGTTCTCCAATTTAGATCTTTTCTCATTTGGCACATATGCATATGCCTCACAACCAAAGACTCTAATGTGTCTTAAAGAGGTCTTCTTACCAGACCATGCTTCCATAGGTGTCTTGTCCACAAGCACCAAAGTAGGTGAATGACTAACCAAGTAACATGTTGTGGCCATAGCCTTAGCCTAGAACTTCTGCTCTAGACCAACACTGCTCAACATACTTCTAGCCCTTTCCATCAACGTCCTGTTCAACCTTTCAGCAACTCCATTCTGTTGTGGAGTGTAAGGTGTAGTTTTATGCCTTTTAATCCTATGGTCTTTACAATACCTTTCAAATTTTGTAGAACAAAATTCATCACCATTATCTATACTCAATCATTTAATTTTTCTACTAGTCTGATTTTCTACGAAGGTTTTAAACTCCTTAAACTGACTAAACACTTCTGATTTACTTTTTAGAAAATACACTAATGCTCTTCTCGAATAATCATCTATAAATGAAACATAATATTTAGAATTTGATAATGAAGGAACATTCACTAGACCAAATACATCAGAGTGAACATAATCCAATATGCCAGAAGATTTGAGGACTAGAGTAAAAAGAAACATGGTGTTGCTTTCCATAATGCAATGTTCACAAAAATCAAACTCAAGGTTACAATCATCAAGCCCTTCAACCAGGTTTTTTTTTCAAGGCTTTTAAGCCTTTTTATCCTATGTGGTTGAGTCTATGATGCCACAACATGGTTTTCTCTGCTAGGAGTTTCATCTCCAAGGAATTCACACCTAGAGGAATGTCATTCTCCTTCCTTATATGAGTGGCTTTGTTTGACTTTGTAGAGACACTGTTACATTGAACAAGTCCATCCAACTTGTACAGAGTGCCTATGCGTGCACCCTTGGCCAACACCATTGAGCCTCTAGTCATTTTATAGCCACCATTCGAGAAAGAAACTTGCATGCCAACATCATTTAGCTTACTTACAAAAAGCAAATTTCAAGCCAGACCTAGTATATGCATTACATCATTGATTCATTTTATTCTTCCATCAGGAAACTTAATTCTGACTTTCCAGGACAACAATTTCCAAGTGATAATCATCACCCAAATACACCCTTCCACCTTTATATTATTCATACTTTGAAAACCAATCTCTATGAGATGTCATGTGAAAGGATGCACCTGAATCAATCAGCCAAACATCATCTGATGTTTGAGTCACTAAGGCTGTAATGAAGGCATTTGATTCACTCTGAGAAGATTTAGTATCAGAAGAATTACTCTTCTTCTTCTTCTTTTTCTCTCTTTGCATTCTTTCCAAATATGTCCAGTTTGCCCATAGTTCTAGCATTTCACCTTGGACTTTTTACCAAGAGACTTTGATCTCCCCTATAACTTGGATCTAGACTTCTTGTCTTTCTTCTTGCCTTTCTTCTTTGATCTACCTCAAATAGCAAGGGCCTCCTTGTCCATCTCAGAAGACATCCTTCACATTTCCTCTGACAATAGCGAAGCAACCACATCTTCCATCTTGAAAGTGGTTTTTGTAGTCCCAATAGCCATTACCAGGTGATCCCATGTGTTAGGCAACGAACACAATAGGAGCATGCAATGATCCTCATCTTTTTCACACCAACAGATGTCAATTGCACAATGATCATGTTAAATGTATTCAAATGATCTGCAATATATACTCCTTCCTCCATCTTCAAAGAGTATATCTTCTTCCTCAAGAATAACTTATTTACCAGAGATTTCCTCTGATAAATGTCACCAAGCTTCTTCCATAGAGTTTTTGCAGTCTTCTCTTCATGGACATTTAGGAGAACTAAATCAGCCAAGTATAGTCTAATCAGACCCTTGGCCTTCTGATCCATTACATCCCAATCATCTTGCAAGGTTACTGATGGTTTGTTAGAGGACACTACAATCCATAACTCTCAATGCACAAGTAAATCTTCCATTTTGAGTTTCCACAACTCAAAATTGCCACTGTTGAACTTCTCATTCTCTATTCTTCTGGATGTGCTTGCCATCTTAAATCTATAATAAAATTTCAAACTAATTTATTCACAAAACTCCCACTCAATAGAATTAGCACAAAAAACCTGACTCACCCACAAGGATAACACAATTGGCCAGGCTCTGATACCACTTGTAAGGAAAGCTAAGTGTGGAATCGCCTTCCTAATGCCAATTCTTAGAAGAGAAATATAGATAGTACATTCAATTTCCAATTACAGTTCATTAAAGATGCACATTAATCAAAATAATAGAGTAGACAAATTAAACAACACATATAATTGAACATGTGATTTATGTGGGAAAACCCTTAATAGGAGAAAAACCCACACACCAAGCAAAATCACTTTGTAGTACAATAAATAATGTTTACATACAAAGTTACAAAATTGTGCTTTCATTTGTTAATCCACATAACATCAACTTTGGCAGTAAAACATTTCTCTGATCAACCTTGTTCTTCCAATCGAACAACTATCTCATTCTTTTGGAATGTTACAATGTTCCTTTTTAACATACATTCACATAGTTGCTATGTCTTCCATACTAGAGAAATGGTTTGGTCCAACTTCCATAGACAATAGTCACAGCAAATGTAATTGCATATGCCCATGTCGGAACTTCAAAGAGACTCCACAGTCTCCCTTTGAAGTTCTTGTGTCACATCGACAAGAGTCCAAGCTTCACCAAACACTTCATATTAGAACATTGAAGATACAACAAACAGTCTCTTGCCGCAATAACATTGTTACGCTGATATCTCACTCTTCACCCTCTATTGACACCATCTAATGTATTGCCATATCGAGGGGATAAGATATCATCTCCCATCAATATGAGGATGTCACTTTGATGAAGAACATACCGCTCCATGTGGTCTCCACTGCCATGTCACTGCCACATCACTGAGTCAAACAATTGTCATCACTCCCCGTTCCCCTACCCGATTAAGCCTAGGACCCACCAATGCACCACGGGCTAGCTAGGAATACACTATATCAGACTATCGAAGAGACCCAAGACATAATCCTGCCAAAGATACTAAGTCACTTTGATGGTGAGCTAATGCTTTGTATCGAGCTATTGAAGGGACAACTTAGAGACTCCCTCCGAAGTGGTTAACTCCCACCGATAGGCTACATAATGACAAATCAAGAAGGGTTATTAGTCCATCAAGGAGACTATGTAGAAGGTCCTACCAAAAGTGATCAGTCAGGCTGATGAAGGAATAAGCACACAATGCTGCAAATAGAATATCAAGCCAGTAATTTGAGGCACATTTCCAAACAAGTACAGTGAACATCAGTGTCGGAAGGAGATCAGGATTCCACAAAGAAAACACCACCTTAGATAGGGATGTTAGTGCCAGTTTCCTCGAGTATTCCACATCCCAAACTTTGAAAAATGGTCAGTTATTAATCTCTGCCTACTACCTTAGTCTGCAAGCATTTGTTGTAATTCATCAATTTGCTTACTCTTTTGAATAATTAGGGTTTTAAGAGTATTTGAGCACTAAATTGATACATTAGTTGATAATATCTGAGATTCCACATCGTTCTAAGTGACAACCTAACCTGTAGGTGAATCCTCAAGCAAAAGTGTGATTCAACTTGGTTGATATGTCCTTGAATGTTTGTTGAGAAAGGAGGATTTAACCCACACATCCATTGAAATTGGAAACCCCTCATTTTCCTATTAAACATTTTGGTGAACCCATGTTTATTTGAATTTTGCACCTTGTTGAGTGTTTTACTTTAGATTTACATTCATTCATTTTATTGCATTTGAAAAATTACCAAAAAAATTAAAATTTTGAAAAATTTAAAAAAAAATTTGGCATCTTAGGCTTGCATTTTGGCATAATTTGAATTAACTGGCATTTAATTCCATTTAATTTATGTTATTTCCATTAGATCTGATTTAAATTGCATAAATTCATCTTATTTTAATTACTTGCATTGCATTTTCATGCTTAATTTGTTAAAAATTGTTTGAAATTGTGTATTTTTCATAAAAACCTAGTTTTGCATTAGCTAGGGTTTGTAGTTCAAATCTTGTTTCAGATTTTACTACCCTTTTCAAACACTCATTTAGGACTGATTTCTAATTGTAGCTAGGGTTTGAAAACCTTGCAATTTCACTGGATTTGGCCTTGTCATCTCTCTAGAATTGCATCATAGGCATGTCATGAAGGATATTGTTACATAATTGGTTTGATATTGAGCTTATTATTTGCTTCCCCTCATAAAATTCTTCACAACACCTCTTTTTTTAGTGATTTGCATTGATAAATTTTGAAAAAAAGTGAAAAATCAAGCATTTTGGATCTTACACGTATCTTGCTCCTAGGGTTTGCTCTATTAGTTTGTGCATTGAGTGTTACATAGTTTTGTATGAGTATTATAACCTTCTATCCTAATAGAATATCCCTTTAAGAAGAAGTAGAAGACTCATGGGATCTAGTGCTCCTGAAGAAAACGGTATTCCTACCTCTGAAAATCCATTGAACACCTTCTTTACAAAAGGAGAAACACAAATTTTGCAAGATATCATACCTCCTACAACTACAATGAAAGAACAAATCTTTTGTGATGTTTAGGACACTATTGAGGTGGTCACACATGTACCTAATGAGCAAATAAACAAACTTGATAAAGACCTGGCCGATTTTCAAGCATTAATAGAAAATGAAAGGATAGCAGAAGAAGCTATACCCACGATTCACAACATAAGAGAACTGATAAAGGAAGGAAAAGATAGTGTTAATGTAATTTGAGGTTTAGCACATATAGTACATAATAATTTTATGTCGGTGACTGAATGTGCGAATGTTATTAATCATATGTCGTCGCCATCTCACACACAAGTATCGACACCTATACCGACTACTAGAATATCTACATTCACATCAACAATTTTAACTACTAATGCAAGCACTTGTAGTAATGCTACCATTGGTAATGAAGTATCTAATGGCACTAATTCACAAAATTACAAATTTGTGGGATTCAATTATCAAAACTTGGCACTTAAGGTGACCTCTTTTATGAATACTTACTCTCAACCACCTCTCCATCTCACTTATTCTCAACCACCTTTTACATACAACTATTCACATCATCCACCTACAATTTCTCTCAACCACCTTTTGTTTCCACTCACAACCAATCTCCTCAAAATGTCATGCACATGGCTTCAAATTCTCAAATTGCATCCCCTAATGATGCCCTCTTAAACCAACTCTTGCAAGGCATGACTTCTTTACAACAAAAGATGACAAGCTTGAAAAATTCTTCATAACATAATATACCAACTTATCATGCTTGTAATCCCCTATCTTATGCAATCTTGAGAACTCATATGCCTAAGAGGTTTGAAACTCCTCACTTTAAAAAATATAGTAGAAAAGGTGATCCTAATACTCATGTGGCAACATTCACAATTATGTGTAGTGATTTCTACTTTGAAGAGGACTTGTTAGCAAAACTTTTCCTGCAATCTCTCAAAGATATTACTTTAGAATGGTTTTGCTCTTTACCTCTGAATTCAATACACTCTTTTTTGCAGTTAGTTGACCAATTTTTACAACATTTCAAGAAAATATTGGACCTCAAGTCTCTTTAATTGATTTAGTTCATTTCAAGCAAGGTCCAAAAGAGAAGTTAATTGAGTTTATTAGTCAGTATCAAGCCCTCTATGCACAAATTCAATATCAGATGAAGGATGAGGATGTTTAGAAGGTGTTTATTACAAATCTACAACCTAACATCTATGATAAGATTCTCTTGATGAAGTATAACTCGTTTCAACATTTATGTACTGCCCTTCATGATTATCATCTTTCATCTAGTTATTATGAAAACTAAAACTCATCGGCTCAAGTTAGTCAATCCATGGGTGGACCTTCACAAACAAATTTAAGAGGAATAATAAGACTTTCATTAAGGTTAATGGATAGAATTCAAACAATTTCTCACAAGTGTCTGCTATCACTAATTTGAAGATGACAATATTTCAGAATAGACAACAACAAAGATAGTTTACTCTGATATCTAAATCTTATCATTTTTTCATGAACCAAGCTATGAGTAATAACCTCTTGAAGCTTCCTCTGATTAAACCATTGGATTCTAGTAGAATGCATGGACCTTATTTTGATGCTAATGCTTTTTATCATTTTCATTGGTAACAAGGACATGATACTGAATGATGTATGCATCTTAAACATGAAATACAAGACCTCATCGACTTGAATGTTATACAGGTATTTGGTGTGAATGATAATGGAAATAAGTATATTGCTCCTCTGAATCAAAATTTACAAATCTAAACACTAATGCCTTTCCTAAGCATATCGATAATAACATGATGGAAAAAAATACACTAGAAGTAGAAGATGATTATCTGAACTACGATAAGATAGTTTCTACAATAGAGGTGGATAAGGAAAATACTAAAGTATTACCTCATCCACGAAGAAATGGTATTTATGTCAAGGTTCATCCTCCATTATCCCTTCAAGAATTGGGAGATAACCAAAATGCATTGGAAAGATAGATAGAACAACCAAAGCAAGAGATTATGACAAAAGAAAAGATCGATACAGTGCAAGCTACTTCTTCTCCCTACAATTGATAGAATCAACAAAATAAGAGAGCTAAAGATCATAAAAGAGTAAGATAGTTGTCATCAGTAAGAAATAACAATGGTTCTCCTCCTCATAAGCAACAAAAGACATCACACATGTACATAGAGTTGATGAACAAGCACCGCATGGACTTTCTAACAACAAGGAACACTCTAATAAGAACCACTCAAGCTTCGCACATAACTTGATGGAGCATCTCTCCAAGATGCTCGCAAGTTCCAAATTTAGTACGATTGTACTAGAAGGTAAATATTTCTAACCCTTTACCTCTATGTTGTGTTTCCCCTGTGATATGTTATGTGTTGTTTAGGTCCCCTTGGATGACCCTTGATACTCTTGTAAGGTTAAGGATACTGGGAGACTGCCTCTATTGTGACCTTTCTTCTATTTGTATCATCATTCTTCTATATTGCTTCTCCTCTATTTTTATTGTTGTGTGTTGTGCCCTAGGGGCATAACATTGCAGTTGGTGACCTGGGGGCACCCTCTTACGTGACGACCCTAAGGCACTTGTTTCTCCTCTCTTGATTTATTGTTTACCTTCCTCTAGTGATTCTATCTAGCTGGCAGATGATGAAAAACAAATAAGACTGATACAAACCACGTGTCCCTTTAGCGAGTAAGCAAAAATGGACCTAGTTCATACATGACGATGGGGTTGATGTATATTATCTGATGCTTGGCTAGTAGAATCACTCCATGTGATATTTTGATGATGTCTAATCACACTAACAAACCATAACAATACTGCTACTCCATGCACTTTGTTTATCTTGGGTCTCGCCTTAGTTGTACTCAATTCTAAGATCTCTACAGTATAGCCCCACAGTTATACTCTGGTTCCAAATCCATAGTATAACCTTAGCTTTTGATGTGATGATGTTTATGCATTACTTTGATCATGTGATGTGGTTATTATCTTATGTAAAAAATTTTAACCTTGTTTCTTGGAGGAAATTGTGTGTTTGTGGGAACATTCAGTGATCATAAAGTGCATGTCACTTCTAGGAGCATGGGCTTTGCAAAAGCTCTTGTTCCCTTATGTGTTTTCTCTCTACCTTAGAGTTCTTGATATCAGTACATGATATCAACCACCTTAAGGTGGGGGTATATATAAGGTAAGTTGTCTGATGATTTTGGTACTAACGAAGTGTGCATGTAAGCCCTCTACAGAGGCGGGATGTTGTATCTCTGAGTGAATGCACATCTTTATTTTATATTGAAATGAGAAAGCCCTCTGTGGAGGCAAGATATCCTACAAATCCTTTTATTTTAAGCCCGCTGCTGAGGCGGGGATGGTGTATCTCTTAAGCTAATGCACATCCTTTTTATTCTAAAAGTCCTTCGAGTAGGCAAGGTTGGTGTATCCTCCCTTAAGCGTGTATTTGGTGGTTGTTGTGGTGAATCCCAACCATCAGGTGTACCTGTAATGTGCCTGAGATAGTGGTTAACCTAGCAATAGGCTCCTTCCATTGCTTGTTTGTCATGTTTTCTCTGTGTCTTCCATGTGTGTGTATGGTGTATTTGTTCACAAGCATAGTCTAAAGATGTGTGGCAATGAGTCCCTCTTGTGCTTTGGGATTTGTATGGTGTGTTTGTTCTCAAGTGTAGTCTAAATACATGTGGCAATGAGTCCCTCCTACACTCTGAGATTTGTATTGCATGTCTGTTGCCACATATGCAGTCTGAAGACATGTGGCAATGAGTCTCTCCTACATTTTGGGTGGTGTGTTTACTTTCCATGTACTTGCATTTGCATTCATATATATATGAAAATGAAAAAGAAATAATCACTGCATTCATTGTAGTCATTGTGTTTTGTGTGTCTTCAATATTGTCTTCTCCATGTTTTGTGTGCATGATACTGTCTTCACTATGTTTGGCATGTCTATAATGTGTTTTCTCTAATGTCTACCTAAGATTTGGGGCTAGCAATAGTCTCTCAATCTTTGTGTATGCATTAGCTTCAAGTTCTTGGTGTGTTCGTTGTGTTTTGACCATACTTTAATGCATGTATGGGCCTTGTGTTTATACATACATTAAAGTGGGGGCTAAATGTTATGTCATAAAATGTCTCCCTAGTCTTTCCCTCCTAGGTTTAGCTCTCGTGTCCCTTGTTTTGCATCTTGCATGCTAATTTTGACTCCTGGAAAAAAAAATGGCCTAAAACCCATGTCACATGGGGCATGAAGGACACTATGGCATCTGATCCTACCTTAGAAAAGGACTTGTGGACACTAATGCTAGTGCCCTTGTCCTGCCCTATTTCAAGCATGTCCCAAATTTGAATTCCAGTTCTATGATCGTTAATTAGGTCCTAGACTGACATCTTAAGTTAGAATTATGAAATTCTTAGTGGGAATGTGTGTAGGTGCATATATAAGCATGTTTAGGGTTTCATTTGCAAACTAGAAGCTAACTAGAAGATGATTATGAACTTTTGGCTAACTTATGATTTTAGAGCATTCAAGATATTCAATGTTGTAGAGTAGAGCATTGTTATTATGTTTGTGATTGCAGTTTTAGCTTCATCTTCTCATGTGTTGAAGAGACTTCATCTATGTGAGATCTACACCTTTGAGGTGATATATATTTGTGTTTGAATCATCCATCAATTTGTTTTGCCCCTATCCTGCAAGGATACACACTTTTATCTGACAATGGTGTTCAAAAGACTTGAATGTCTCTCTGGGGCTTGAATGAGGCAATCCTCTAAACACCACAACCTCCAACTACTCTCCTTATGATTATAGGTTATAGATGTTGCATCTTAATGGAGTGGAGTTGTAGGGAACAATAAGATAGTGTGCAAATTCCAAATCTCTGAAGAAAATGATTTCTTGGACTCAGGCACCAATTCCAGTGTCCTCCAAGGTTGAAAATATAGAAATCATTTGGACAGTGACAATCAACATCTAAAGAGCTTCTAACATCCTTAAAATAACCCTACCTTGGGCTTGGGCACTAGTGTCAGTGTCCTCCACATCTCACGGGACAGAAATAGAAAGTACAATGAACATCAGTGTCAGATGGAGATTAGGAATCTGCAAAGAAAAAACCACTTTGGATAGGGGTGTCAGTGCCAATGTCCCTGATTATTTCACATCCTAAACTTCAAAAAATGGTCAATTATTAATCTCTGCCTACTACCTTAGTCTGCAAGCATTTGTTGTAATTCATCAATTTGCTTACTATTTTGTATAATTAGGGTTTTAAGGGTATTTGAGCACTAAATTGATACATTAGTTGATAATATCTAAGATTCCACATCATTCCAAGTGATAGCCTAACCTATAGGTGAATCTTCTTAGAAAAGTGTGATTCAACTCGGTTGATATGTCCTTGAATGTTTGTTGAGAAAGGAGGATTTAACCCACACATCCATTGAAATCTAAAACCCCTCCTTTTCCTATAAAACAACATCTTCCCTTGCAAATTACAAAGTTGATATATGTTCTTAAGTGCTGGCATATTAACAATAGCATCAATTTTCTTTGTGTCTACTTCAATACCATGATGCGAGACTATAAGTCCCAACAATTTTCTACTGTCTACACTGAAAATGTACTTTCAAGGATTTAAATGCATTTTGTATTTCTTAATTCACTAAAAGATTTGATGGAGGATTGTAATGTGATCCTGATGATGTATAAACTTCACAAGGATATCATCAACATAATCCTCGAGAATGTTATGCATGTAATCATGAAAGATTAGGGTCATAGCCTGTTGGTAAGTTGCTCCAGCATTCTTTAATCCAAATGGCATGACCACCCAATAGAATGTACCCCAAGGTGTTATAAAATTTATTTTATATTGATCTTGAGGATTTATGAAAATTTGATTATATCCCAAAAAATCATCCATGAAGGAAAGTAATTCATGGCCAACTATTGAATCAACAATCATGTCAATGTTTGGAATAGGGAAATCATATTTCAAAGAAGCAAGATTCAAATCCCTAAAATTGGTACACATCCAAATATGGCCATCAGGTTTAGTGATAGCAACAATATTCAAAATCCAAGATGAGTAATCGATC
Source organism: Cunninghamia lanceolata (assembly GCA_027924645.1). Classification (NCBI taxonomy): domain Eukaryota; kingdom Viridiplantae; phylum Streptophyta; class Pinopsida; order Cupressales; family Cupressaceae; genus Cunninghamia; species Cunninghamia lanceolata. The sequence goes on from BSBN01000397.1 coordinate 1,050,132, forward strand.
GGGCAGATAAACCCAACTTCTAAGAGCTTTTTTATCTCAGCCTTTATGAGTAATGTTTCAGGAGCAGGGTTGTTAATTTTATATTCACCCGTAGAGGGAGATGTAAAATCTAACCAACCCCAATCATCACCAAGAAATGCATTTGATTGTTTGGACTCTTTCACAACATTATCTATGGCAAGAGGAGTTGAAAGATCAAATTTCAAGTTGTTTAAGATCTTATGATGAACGAGTTGCTTTTGTAATTCAATTTGTAAACAATTATCTGGTTTAGGATCAGCATCAATAGTATGAAGTTTATCTTTATAAATAAACTTGATCAAATGATGAAGGGTAGAAGGAACTACCCCTAATGTATGAATCCAAGGCCTACCAAGAATCATGTTGTACGATAAGGAACTGCGCATGACATGAATCAAGGTAGATAAAGTTATAGGCCCAACTTGTACATGTAAAGTTATAGTGCCTACGGATTATCTTCCAACATTATCAAATCCACAGATACTTATTCTATTTGGCTTTATCAAAGATGTCTCAAATTTGATCTTATGTAATAAATTAATGCCACAAATGTTAAGTGTTGATCCATTATCAATCATAACTTGTTTAATCAATTTCTTGTTTATTGTAATGAATATAATCAAAGGATCATACTAATTTTGAACTTCAAGAGGTGGCAACTCATCTTGTTGAAACAAAATATATGTTTTTGTCGCATGCATACAATCCAATAGAGATACTACATCATTCGGCTTGACAACAGGTGGTATAATCACCTTTTTTAAAGCTTCTTGGAGTATTCTGTGGTATGTAGGTGAAGTTTGTATAAGTCCCCAAAGATAAATCTTAGAAGGAGTAGCTCTAAGCTGCACAACAAGATCATAGTCTTGACCAACTTTATGTGTTAAATGCGGTGCTTGAGGAAGCATCGGTTGAGAAGCTAGCAAAGATATCAGAATACTCGATTGTTGTTTACTTTTCTTGTTATTCCATGTGTTATATGTATGAGAAACCATAGTATGATTAGGTTGTTGTGAATTTTGTTGTGTTATTTGTTTAGCATAGTTATAAATATAATTAGGAGGTTGAGAAGAAGGCAGAAAACCTCTAACAGTGAGCACTGGTTTAGAGTGTGGTTGAACCACATCCGTACATAAGTTGACCACTATCTTTGGCTTCACAGGTTCTTCTTGAGGTTTAGGAACATAGATTTCATTTACTAATCTTTAAAACAACAACAGTTTAGGAGTCATAGTGGAATGTTCAATCAAGATAAAGTCCTCGAGGGCTTCATCTAACATATTGAAGTCATCATAACTAAACGGCTTGTCATACACATGAAAGTCTTGTAAAAAGTAATCCGACATTATATAGCATGTTCCAATTAACCCAAGACTTAAATGTAAAATGATATAGCATAAACTTTGTGAAAATGAAATACAATAGCACTATGCAAAACACAAAGTTGTAATTTCAAACTCTTTTAATGAAAGGATAAAGAAATCACTCAAGATTCAATGTATGTACTCTCACAAAAAAAGGGTTTGCAATCTAAATGTGATTTAGGATGGCAAACTAATTCAAATCTGATGTTAAAAAGGATGCAAATTCTTTTAGAGTACAGGTTCACCAAAATATTTAGTGAAAAATGTGGGATAATGATAGTTCAAGCAACCGATTCAAGTCCCACACTTTCTCTTGCCAAACATTAGGGAAGTAAGAAACAAGCTTAGGATAAGCTACTAATTTCCTAGGTTCCCTTTTTCTGCTAGTTATAACTGACTAAGTCTCTAAATTAGGTTTTTACAAGCTTATTATGTTAACTAAGCATAAAAACCTAACTTAGCAAATATACCGTAACATACAATTTTTAGGCATAAATACCAACAAACAAATCACAAAAATGTAGAGTAGGAGGTACAAAGAAGGTGCACCCAGAAAATGGATTCATGTTAGACTAGGGCACTAGTCTCTTTGCGCCGAAGTTTTCCTTCTATCAGAATCTTTTGCACTAGGTATTAGACAATCTCTAGAGGTCTCCAAATCCTGAAGAAAATACTTAGGATGGCTTGGGTGTGAGTCCCTTTGCCTCAAAAGTTTTACAATCCTAAAATTCAAAATTTTGTGATGATTGTACCTGTTGGTTTTTTCCCAGACTGGATGCTTATTCCCAGATTTCCCTACAAGGTAGCCATCAATGATCAACAGGATCTCTGGGCCAGGGGCCAACAGTATAGGAGATAGACTCTATATTTTATCTCCTCTTCTTCTTTAGGCTCTGCAAAACCTAGGGGGTATTCCCTACTCAACATCCATGGGGATATGCATACAAAGGCTGGGATGCTGACAGAAAGCAGATAAGTCCTCTTGTAAGTAGACCAAAACTTCAAGATAAGAGCAAAGGGGCTAGCTTTGGGCCTGTTTTCAGTTGTAGACAGAGGACTTAGATCCTAAAACTAATTCTAATGCCCTAAAGGTTGTTTTAGAGTTTTGATTTTGATTTTATGTTTGGATGCAAAGCTGGACATGGTTATAACACTAACACAAAGCAAGATTGGTGCCTATCCAGGGCCTGGAGTCAGTAGACATACACCTGTGAATGATATGCATGAACAACTAAAACTAGATTTCAGGGGGATACATATGATGCATGCCTTACAGATATCTCCCAATACAAAGTGTTAAGCTATCTATACTTATGGCATCCCTATTGCAGTATATCCTTCCCAATATTCAATCTGAGAACAATTTAATCTACCCCTTGAGCAGAAGTTAAGAGATCAAACATTCAACACAGGAATTCTATGTTCTAGAATCTTAGATATTCCTTAAATATCTGGACTCAGAAGAAAGATACATGCAACACTGGAGACAAAATTAACACAACACATGCAAACATAGCATTACTCATATAAGATAAACCATGAAATCAGTGGATTCATGCAAAAACATACCACAAGAGATACATAAACTCACAAGTTTTACTGCACAGAGCAACCAAATCAGCTGTATTGCATTACAGAGCCAAAAATGTTCAACTTTCAACAACCTTCAAATGAGCAACACAACCTGCTATATACAGCAAGGAAGATTCCCAACATTAATTACATAGTTGACCAAAAATCCTGCCAAATACAGATCTCAGAAGGAATGGCGCTCAGAAGTTATTGCTGTAGCAGACAAGGGAGGCCTCGAGCCTTGCGCCGCCATCTGGAAGTCTTCATTCATAATTAGATAGCTTCACCATTTGTACCATCACCCATTTATGGCTCAACCACCCGCGGCCTACCTGGAAACCATCGCTGCACTCAAAAGAGAAATTCCCACCAAAATGCACTTCACTGAAGTTTCAAAATGTGCAAGGAAATTAATCCCACATGCAAGGTGTGAAAACCACTTCAGCACTCTAAAAACATGGCCGCATGCAAGATAGGTGTCGAGCGCTTTTGCCACACTCGACACACGCCTTTCTATCCAAAAGCCCATCGCTATGACCAAAGCCATCGGCCAACCCCAAAAAACTCACATCGATCTCAAAGGTCTCGCTGACCGCGGACTCCACACTTCACCATCGGTATGACTAAAGCCATCGGCAAGCACAAAAGATCCTTCGCTGACAACACAAGTCACCCCGATGGTCCTTCAACAACCTCACCTTCATCGGCAAGACAACCACCATTGGCCCAGCATCTCAAACCTATGCCGATATGCAATTTCCTGCTGATGCCTTCAAAAATCTTGATGACATCATCCTCATGTCCCGATGATGTCACCATCACCTGTCTGCATACCGCGCAACTCTCATATCCGGATGACGTCATCATCATATTCGCAACATCGGGGGATCTCCATAAAATGACTTAGTGTTAGCAATATGACCCTCCAGACCTTGATGACATCACCACCATATCGGCATCAGGACGATATTCAGAAGATGACCGGATATTTGGAAATATCATCCTGATGCACAAATATCATGCTGCATTGTAGCTCCACGAAACATCAGGGTGATGTTAGATCATACCTGATATTTGGAAATATCACCCCGCACTAGACAATGCATGAAGCCGACAGGCGGATATCTCCCTTTGGAAATATCATGATGCAGACAGGCAGAAAAGCGGATATCACCCTGATGTTCAAATATGATGACCCAGATGAATATCGGGTCATGCTTAGGACTTTGCAGCAACATCATCAGGATGATGACCGGAAACATGATGATGATGACCTCCTCCCCTTAAGAAAATATGATGCTGCAGCTGAAAAATACTGAGGAGGTCCAATACTTAGAACATTTTTTGGATTTTTAGGGAAGGTGCCTGCATGTTTATATGCTTGAAAACTGACTGCTCATGCAGGCACCAACAGTGGCTCTGTCTGGGGACGTGCAGGTGCAAGACTGCAGCGAGAACCCCAGATCTCTGGGATGCAGACCAGTCCCCTATCCATTGGGCACAGAGTCATGATGTTATATTGATCTGCATCACCAAACACATTATTTTTAAACATTATTTTGGTGGCCCCAGGCAGCCAAAAAGGAAGAACCATAATTTTTTCTTGTCAAATGCCTAATTCCAAACTGGAAGATCCCAATCCCAACTGAAAAGATTGGCATAATCTGCCCATAATGTCATCTGCTTAAATAGATATTCCACCAGTTTTGAAAGCTTGCCACCATCATTTTTAGCTCTTTCATTTTGGATTTCAAAATTAGACATATAACCATACACATAATATTCTTCAACATTAGGCAACACATGTATGTTATATCCCTCAGACAGTACATCATACTGCTCTTGGCATTCTTCATCATTTATCTGGCTGCTGCACATTGTTAGGCACTCATCTAGCTGATCCAAAAACTGAAAATACTCAGAAAACATGAGACCCCTAATATCTACTGATATTGAAAACAAATCCTGATCCACACACCCAATGTTGCACATGTCTGAATCAGGTGATGATGAACATTCATTATTCACAGTTTGCAAATTAGTATCATCATCTTCAAACAAAGGGTTAATCCTGCACCAATGAAGGTCACGACTCACAACATCATATACATCTACAGGCTCATCATAAAGGGGATTAACACTCAATGCAAAGGCCTCTGCTTCTTCTTCATGAAACTCCAATTCTTCTTCACTACTATCAGATCCAGAGTCATAAAAAGAACAAACCTGATCCATGAATTGATCATGGATATCATTTTCATCATCTGATTTCCCCATATACAAGATTTCTACTATTTCAATGTACTCTGAAGTTGAACTATCTGCATTACTTTCTAGCCCTCTAATGCTTCCTGATGAAACTGATACTAACTGTTGATCCACATGATCACAACTTTGCATAACTAGATCATTTAAACATGAAGGCTCTTTGTTTAGGACTGGTATGCAAATATTACTGGAAAAATTATTATTTTCAACTTCACTTGCTGGGCAAAAAAGGACATCCTCCTCTATAATAGAAACATCATCCACTTGGAATGATGCAAAAATTGGGACAACAGGGGTGTGAGTGCTTTGACATTCATTGTCAACACCTAAATTAAATCTTTCATTAACATTGGGGGCTGCAGGACAACAAAATTTTTTAGAAAAATAACCCTTTTGAATTCCATACCTCCAATTGTTTTCAATATCTATTGCAAACCGATGTGCCTGATGCAATGTGGTGGGCTCCTTATCTCTCAATCTATAACTCATTTTCTTATCAAAGGTTCCCAAATAGACAACTAAGCATAGTGCATCATTAGGTCTCATACATTCTGGTATTTTGTTCAATGCCCTCATAAATCTGAGGTTAAAGGCTGGGATCAACTCATCTTCTTCAATATGGATGTACATGAAGTCACTAATAACTGCATATTTAGAAATTCTTTCACCATATTGTACTAGAAATGCAGATTTAAAATCATGCCAAGAGCTGACAGAGCGAGCTAGAAGGCAGGAGAACCAATCCCTTGCATCTTCATCTAGAGATTGAACAAATAATCTCATAACTACATCTTCATGGTCAATCTTGAAATCATCTATAACATTTATAAACTGCTGCAAGTGTCTCTCAGCTGATTAATCCTTTGCGCCCCTAAATTTGGGCAAATATCTTCTGATTTTAGGTGGAAGAGCATTTGGGTAGCCACAAATGCCACTAAAATTTATGGGCTTATATCTATCTATGTTGAAACTTCTTTTATTACATGGTTGGGACTGACTACTATACATTATTTCATTTGACACCTCACAAGGGTGCATAAGTTGACAATACATCTTTTTACGCTTTCACAACCCTCTTCTCTACTCAGATTTTCAATCACAATATGACCTTATGCCCTTAAAATACAAACTGCTATTTCAACCTGCCTAAAGTCCTCTATATGAGTCTTTTGAAAAACATTGCATGCCCTTTTGAAATATAGAGTAGGTTCTAACAAAAGCATGCAAGCTCTGCTTTCACCAATGTTTCCCTTTTCACCAGTGCTATTTCACCAGATAGGGAACTCTTCAAAAACTTGTACAAATACCTGGATATGTTGTAGCTGCTGATATGTTCATTCAACAGAGTCGCCACCTCCTTGGCAGAGGAATGAGCTTCAAACAGGCTGAAGCTAAAAATTGATTTCTTTCTTTCTGGGTCATCCACCAGCAGAGCCACAGATGAGACTTTTTCTTTTGCTGCAACAAGGCACCTCCAGGTCTGATTCTTCAATTTCTTAGACTCAAGCTTCATGGATATAATATTGTTTTCCCTAGCAGAGTCGCCATTTTGTTGGTGATTCGGATGGGTCACAAATATATCATTTCTTTTATCAGTCCATCCCCAGCGGAGTCGCCATTTTGTTGTTGGTTTTTTCCCAGACTGGATGCTTATTCCCAGATTTCCCTACAAGGTAGCCATCAATGATCAACAGGATCTCTGGGCCAGGGGCCAACAGTATAGGAGATAGACTCTATATTTTATCTCCTCTTCTTCTTCAGGCTCTGCAAAACCTAGGGGGGTATTCCCTACTCAACATCCATGGGGATATGCATACAAAGGCTGGGATGCTGACAGAAAGCAGATAAGTCCTCCTATAAGTAGACCAAAACTTCAAGATAAGAGCAAAGGGGCTAGCTTTGGGCCTATTTTCAGTTGTAGACAAAGGACTTGGATCCTAAAACTAATTCTAATGCCCTAAAGGTTGTTTTAGAGTTTTGATTTTGATTTTATGTTTGGATGCAAAGCTAGACATGGTTATAACACTAACACAAAGCAAGATTGGTGCCTATCCAGGGCCTGGAGTCAGTAGACATACACCTGTGAATGATATGCATGAACAACTAAAACTAGATTTCAGGGGGATACATATGATACCTGCCTTACAGATATCTCCCAATACAAAGTGTTAAGCTATCTATACTTATGGCATCCCTATTGTAGTATATCCTTCCCAATATTCAATCTGAGAACAATTTAATCTACCCCTTGAGTAGAAGTTAAGAGATCAAATATTCAACACAGGAATTCTATGTTCTAGAATCTTAGATATTCCTTAAATATCTAGACTCAGAAGAAAGATACATGCAACACTGGAGACAGAATTAGCACAACACATGCAAACATAGCATTACTCATATAGGATAAACCATGAAATCAGTGGATTCATGGAAAAACATACCACAGGAGATACATAAACTCACAAGTTTTACTACACAGAGCAACCAAATCAGCTGTATTGCATTACAGAGCCAAAAATGTTTAACTTTCAACAACCTTCAAATGAGCAACACAACCTGCTATATACAGCAAGGATGGTTCCCAACATTAATTACATAGTTGACCAAAAATCCTGCCAAATACAGATCTCAGAAGGAATGGCGCTCAGAAGTTATTACTGCAGCAAACAAGGGAGGCCTCGAGCCTTGCACCACCATCTGGAAGTCTTCATTCATAATTAGACAGCTTCACCGTTTGTGCCATCGCCCATTTATGGCTCAACCACCCGTGGCCTACCTGGAAACCATCGCTGCGCTCAAAAGAGAAATTCTTGCCAAAACGCACTTCACTGAAGTTTCAAAATGTGCAGGGAAATTAATCCCACATGCAAGGTGCGAAAACCACTTCAGCACTCTAAAAACATGGCCGCATGCAAGATAGGTGTCGAGCGCTTTTTCCACGCTCGACACACGCCTTTCTGTCCAAAAGCCCATCGCTATGACCAAAGCCATCAGCCAACCCCAAAAAACTCACATCGATCTCAAAGGTCTCGCCGACCGCGAACTCCACACTTCACCATCGGTATGACTAAAGCCATCGGCAAGCACAAAAGATCCTTCACCGACAACACAAGTCACCCCCATGGTCCTTCAACAACCTCACCTTCATCGACAAGACGACCACCATCGGCCCAACATCTCAAACCTATGCCTATATGCAATTTCCTGCAGATGCCTTCAAAAATCCTGATGACGTCATCCTCATGTCCTGATGATGTCACCATCACCCGTCTGCATACCGCGCAACTCTCATATCTGGATGACATCATCGTCATATTCGCAACATCGGGGGATCTCCATAAAATGACTTAGTGTTAGCAATATGACCCTCCAGACCTTGATGACGTCACCACCATATCGGCATCAGGATGATATTCGGAAGATGACTGGATATTTGGAAATATCATCCTGATGCACAAATATCATGCTGCACTGTAGCTCCACGAAACATCAGGGTGATGTTAGATCATACCTGATATTTGGAAATATCACCCCGCACTAGACAATGCATGAAGCCGACAGGCAGATATCTCCCTTTGGAAATATCATGATGCAGACAGGCAGAAAAGTGGATATCACCCTGATGTTCAAATATGATGACCCGGATAAATATCGGGTCATGCTTAGGACTTTGCAGCAACATCATCAGGATGATGACCAGAAACATGATGATGATGACCTCCTCCCCTTAAGAAAATATGATGCTGCAGCTGAAAAATACTGAGGAGGTCCAACACTTAGAACATTTTTTGGATTTTTAGGGAAGGTGCCTGCATGTTTATATGCTTGAAAACTGACTGCTCATGCAAGCACCAACAGTACCTACAATATCTATCTTCCTATCCCTCCTTTCCACCAAATCTTGCCATCTGCACATGCAAAAGGAGGAGAAAGATGGTTGTGGCTATATAGGAGCTTGACTCAATCAAGCCTCGTTTTTGGTATTCCTACCTCAACAATAGCTAATGATAAAGATTTGCAAATGTGTGTGCTCATCTAACAAATGTGTATGTAGAAAATGTAAAACCCTAGATGACTCAAGTATCAAGGAAAGAGAAACACCTTTCTTTACTCAATGAAACAACAATAACATCACCTCAAGGAGATGAGAGAAATGAAGACTTGAAGAATAGAAAGGCAAGGCAGTCGTATTTGTAGAGGACTTCCAAGCTCAATGTTGGAGGCTTCAACCCTTCTCTCGATCATACAAAAGGTTGTACAAACCCTAGGAAGAGAAAGATAGTCTCAAGATCTTGATTCCTAATCTCCATCAAATATCTCCATGATAGCAACTTCAAATAAATCCAAGAGCTCCAACAAAGTGTTATTCTTCAATGGCAAATTTGGCAGAGTTTTGGCATTGAAAGCTTGCATATAGATTGTGTGTGATAAAATAATTTTTAAATATCTTTAAATATCTAACCTTAGGAATTTCAAATTTTGAAATAACATGTTGACATTGCATGAAAATGAAAATTTAAAAATGGAATCTTGAGATGCACGGCGGGAGCCAACACCCTGCCAAAATTCAAAACCCCCAAAAATGGGGCAAGGTTAGGGCGCGAGCGCCCAAGCCCAAGCCTTGATTTTCCAATCAAGTATGCATTAAGGGGGTCCAAGAAGTCACAAATCCAAACTTTCTTTTCAAGTTCAGTCATCAGTTATCTCAGAATACGACATTTCTTCAGTTAGACATAAGTCAATCAGGGTTTAGGAAGGTCAGAAATAAATAGGTTGACACCAAAGGAGAGGAGTTAAACCGTGAGAAATTGTACCATTCCATATAGGAGGACAATTTTTAACATAACAATGTCATATGCCATATCAAATAAATATGGCTCTCATTTATCAGTGTAGCAGAATGCATAATCCATGGGGTTGAGAACTATCATTACTTCAGCTAATATTCATATCTTGTGTGTGTTTGAAAAGATGTTTGCATACAAGTTGTCCTTTTGCATCTAAGTCCATTCAATACCTTATGTGCACTAAGGACTTATATCTAAGTTTTCTTCCTCACACGTCTAGACAAGGTTGTATTATGTTGGGCATGTATAAGTTGCATCCATCCATTTTCCTCCTTAATCCTTTCATCTCATCATTCTAACTCATCATTTATCCTATCATTTATGCCCCATCACTCTCATCCTCCAATCCCTTACACCCAACCTATCTTATCCCCCCATGTTTTATCTTTCTTTGAAATGACATTACTTCACAACGCCATCTCAAAGAGGGGAAAAATATAGACACCTAAAATTGTCCACTCTTCATTTCATCCCTAATCCATCACTAACCATCCCTAAATATCCCTAATTCATTCCTACTTGTCCCCTATTCATCCCTACTCATCCCTAAACTCCTCTAAACCATCACTAAACATCCCTAAATGTCCCTAAATCATTGTTTCTTCCACATTAACTGAATAAACACATGTTTAGATAATTAATTAACCACTTCACCTTCAATTCATGATTTTACAATATTTTGTTGTCAAAATCACTATTCATGTACTATTCACTATTCATCTATACCCGTATTGGTACCTACATTGATATCTATCCCTAGCCAAAATGATTTATTAATCATTTATTCATCCATGCCTATAGTTCGAACATTAGATAAATTTAATTTATCTATTATCCCTTTATCCCATCCTATTAATTAAATAAATATTTGCATTTATTTAATTTCTATTCTCTACACTTTTGATTATGTTTTCATAAACCTAATTAACTAACCTAATTCCCCACTTGAACAAATTAAATCCTAATCTAAACTAGGTCAAATCCTCTCCATTCCCCCAATGTACAAAGGCATGGGCCTCTTGTACTTGTCCACATGGCCTTCTTACAAAAGGCATGGTCAAGGACCCATGTACAAAGGTTCTTTTGTCCTCCATCCCCTATTCCTCCAATTTTAAATTGATCATGTACCCATGCTTCCAATTTAAAATTCAAATCTAAGACAACTCATCCTTTTTCCTCCAATTTTAAATTGGGCATGTACCCATGCTCCCCAATTTAAAATTACAATCAAGTCTAACCCATACATCCCATTTATCAAGTCAATCTCATCCCTCCAATCTTCCCAAAGTCCAATCTTGACCATTCATCCCTCCTTGATCCAAGGACATCCCTTTTCATCCAATCTTACCATGATACTTGTCAAGCTCTCCTTGCTTTAGAGCTCTCAAGAATCCTCCACCATTGATCTTTCAATCAAATCCTAACAATCCAATTGAGTCACCAAAAATTTATAAATTGGATCTTACCCCTTCACAAATGATATCAATTCTTCATGCAACTAAATGTTGCCTCTTTTCCTCCAAGACTCCATGAGAAGCAAGGTAATGCTACCCATTTGAGGAGCCATCCACATCAACAAACATCAAGGAGCACATCCCACAATCAAGGTTTGCATGTAGTTAATGATTTAACTTCTTGTTTTATGTATTCCTTTTTCTCAATTCCAGGTATATTAGGACTTGAATGAAATAGGTTATTGTTTTAACTTGTTTCTTATGTACATTTTCTAGTGCATACATGACCATCAACAAGAAGTTTAGTAGGTCAAACTTTGAGTGGAGAGAGATCAGTGGATCATAATAATTTTCCACTCAATTTTATACCATTAGAAATGGATCAAGATGAATCAAACAAGTTGGATAGAAGAGATGGATCTACTATTAGGTTGTCTCTTTCTAATTTAGTCTTGATGAATGTTTTAGTTCAAAACATTGCTAACAGTTTATGAGATCAAATTATTGCATTGTATCAAACAAGTGTCTTGTAATTGTTTTTGAAAAGAAATTTGTATTCTTTAAAGATACATGAAGGAGATTTTGTAACCAAACATTTAAATTCTTTTCATGTAGTAGTGATTCAACTAGCTTCCATATATGTAAAAATGGAAAAAGGGGAAAAATGTATCACTTTGATTTGTTCATTATAGGATACCATCTTTTTGTTTTGTTCTCTAGAACTTGGGGTGTAGAAGCTGCTTTGTATCGTTTGGGTATACCACTCAATTATGTTGTATCTACAAAAAATTGTAAAAGAAAATACGATTAAATCATCAAACATTGGTTGAAAAAAACACATCAAAAGGAGAAAGACTTGACGAAATGATTAATTCAATTAGAGGTTTTCATTTGATAAAAGGTGGAAGCCCCTATAATAATTTGACAGGCAACAACATGAACACAAGGTATGGGCTAGAGGGCAAGCATTCCTAGAGAGAGAGAGAGAGAGAGAGAGAGAGAGAGAGAGAGAGATAAATGGGTGCTTAATATTAAACCACTCCCCCCACCTTTTTTAAATACAACATGCTTATATACTATTTTTTATTTGACAAAATACAAATTTTGGGACATTGATTTTTTACATATTTTTTTTCCTTTCCCTATTTCCATTAGGGTTGTTCCTTGGATGGTGGGCCTCTTTTTGACTAATAATCACGTTGCTTTTAATTTTTTTTCCAAAGCAAGAGTGAACATAGTGGGATCCCATGACATAGAATGTACACCATTTTTTAGGTCTCGAGATCATTCCCATATCATCTACAAATTCAAACAAATTAAAAGTTTTTCCTTGTAATATTTTTAGATAATAAGGAATTTTTAGTCTGAAATTATAGAATGTATAAATTTAATTCTAATCCATTTTCATAGAAAGATGGGGGACCAAAAAGTTGCCAAAACCACTTTTTGGTCCAAACAAAATATAACATGAGTGTGTTATAATGTGCTCATGTTATAACACACACTATTTCTTTATAGAAATAGAAACCATTAAAATCTATTTCTCCACCATATCATTCTCTTTCTTCACCATATCACTTAGATCCTACACCATCTCCATAAACTATAAGGCTAGAGTAAACATTTATCTCAATACATAGTTGTTATATATTGTTACTCGCTGTTATTCAACTTTACAAGACAATTTTTTAAAAAAATCTCTAACCCCCTAGTGACAGAAGTGGGGGGAAATCCCCCCACACCCCCTTTTAAGAACTAGGACCCAAACATATTTGAAACAAAACCTCTGATCTTGTAAGATAATCAGGCTCCATTAGCAACACTTTCAGTGTAATCTTCATATGGCTTAGATGATGTGGCCTCCATTTTGGCCTTGCAATATGATCTTTACAAGACCTTGATGTGGTTAAGGGAAGCCACTAACTATTTGTGTCTCAATTCAATTCATATAGTACTCAGGGCATAGATCTTTAGTCAAATCATGCCACATACATCTTGACCAAGAAAAATAGATTAACATTAAACACATATCTTGATGGACACACAATTATAGAGAAAGATTGCACTTGCAAGAATATAAATTTCACCAAGTATCAATGAATAGGGGAGAAGATTTCACGGTGGATATACAGGTCAATCAAATTAATACCAAGGGTACAAATCATGTGTATTCAATTTACTTTTAGCCGATGCTTGTAGGTTGCAACAATGATAGTCCATGCCCATAAATGGAAGTAGGTCAACCTAAGGAGAATCCAGAAGCTTCTCCCACTCTTTATCCAAGGGCAAATTGATCTTCTATAAGAGTCTAAAGTGGCACTCTAGTTTAATGGTGCACTTATAGGATACCTCCTTTGCTTGAGCCATAGATGTTTGTACAAGGGCATCTAGCTCTATCATTGTATTAAAAACTAATTGAACCTCTTTGATAAAAGGATCTAAGGACCACATGTTGAATATAGTTTATTCTTAGCTCTTCTCATTTACTAGCTCTAGAAATGTGGCTCTTCTCAATCACAAGGCTTAGATGATGTGGCCTCCATTTTGGCCTTGTAGTATAATCTTTGCAAAACCTTGATGTGGTCAAGGGAAGTCACTAACTATTTGAGATCTTTAATTTGTTCCTTTAACCTCTTAACCTCCTCCTTTGATTCTTCTAGTATATTCTTTAGGTCAGCCTCTTTTTCTCTTAGGTCCTTGAGTGTATATGCCTAGGTGTCCACTTGATTATTTAGCTTTGCTAGCTCATAATCTTGACTAGAGGCCTTTTTCTTTAGTGATCCTATTTCAATAGCCTTGGCACTAGTTTCAGTCTTTCTTTGATAATGAATTCTTGGTGTTTGTCTTAGTTACCATCTAGCTTTTCCCTATTGCCAACTCTATTCTTTCTTTATTCAATTTTGTTGTAACCTCTCAGAGTTTTTTTTTAGTTGCTTCTACCTATGTGTCTTTAGCTTCAATGGCTTTCTCTACAACTATGGTGACCTAGCCTTCTAATGCCTTTATTTTCACTTCAAATGATTTAGGTATGTATAGATTTTTAAAGTCTAAAGCACTTTTTGTAAAGGCTTATTCTACTCTCTCTCTCTCTATCTATCTCTCTATTCTCCATCTCTCTTTATCTCTATATCTCTCCCCCCTCTCTCTCCCTCTCCCTAACTCTATCTTTATAGCTCTCCCTCCCTCTCTATCTCTCTCCCCCTCTTTCTATATCTATCTCTATCTCTCTCATTCTTGTTGAACTCCATTATTAACCAATACATTGATGCAGACAGAGCATGCGCACAACTCAATGGACCAACAAATCATATATCAAGCAACCTAATGGCCATAATGTGTTACATTTAAATTGTCAAACCAAGGAATCATATTCCTTTTGGATGGTGCCCGTACTATGTGTATAGTCGAGGATTTATAAATTGTACTCTAGAAGTTGTGCATAGGAACAAACTATGGGAAAGGAAACAAACTCTACTTTGCAAGGAATGACAAGTACTACGAGTAGGTAATGCTAATAAGAATTAATTAATGCTTATTCAGATGGCTCCGAATCACAATAAACTATGTAAATCAAAATAAAGGAACAATTAATAAACTAAGTTGGTGATCACCTTAACCTAATCAATACATATTATCAAGATTTAACTCATCCACATAACATGAACTAACCACGTAAACATCAACAAACAATATGAACTAATCACATAAATGCATAAGAGAGATACAATTACCTCAAGTGGCCCTTTCTTGAGTGACTGTGATCTCCTTAGAACCTAAACTAGATTGCCATTGTATCATCGAATCATTGACCGAATTCAAAACTGTGTTCTTTATTGAATACTGATAAAAATACAATAATAACTGGATAACACAATCTCTTTCTAACCTCTCCTCTCGTACACAAAATCTAACATATATGTACAAACAAGAGTTGAGTTTCATAATGGAATAAAACTTCTAAGAAACTAATCTTATACTTGTCCATTCTCCCATAAACATAGGGAGAAAACATTATTATTAATAAAACTAGAAATAGAAAACTAACTACCACAAAGATAATTTAGACATCATAGTCCACTATGACTCTTCTTAGCCATCATGAAAATAGATATAACTGAAAATAGAACATGGACCATGATCTAAGCTTCTTCATTATTCACAATTGTGTCAACTATTAAAGGAAAACCATCAAGGAGTGGGGGAGTTATGGTGAGCTCATGCCCACTCAATTCAAAATTCTTTTCCTTTGGTTGTGGGTAGCTGCATTGCCTTTTGCATGTGAAAATTCCTCCTCTACTACAGGTTGATAGATGATCTCCATAAAATTAAACCACATGCTTGCTTCATAGGGGTTAGTTCTCCACATAATATTTATACACCACAAACTACTAAAATCAATAGAAATTACTATCACATTTTATGGACAATTATTAATTCACACAAAGTCATTTATCAACATAACATGTACCATTCTTAGCGCTTTCAATATCTTAAGGGTAATTATAAGCATAGACAATATATAGAAAACTCTGGGAATGTCTTGTAAAAGCATGAACTAAAGCAAGAGAAACAAAACAAAGCACAACCTCATCACACCCCCCAACCAAACATGTTGGTGGTCCTCTAACAACCAAGGCCTCTTATTATATTGGAGAGAAATCTCCCTATAATCTGTAGGTTCCATGACCCCTCTGTCCTTTTTAAGATAGAAACCTTTCTACTCTACCAACCTATTCCACTTCGCATGTTCTACTGCCTGAGATGTTGTATGTGCCTGCTAATGTGGAATTGGATAAAGCAGCAGAGGAGGATGAAACACCAATGGTAACTAAGTAATACCATGTTCATTAGTCGATCTGATATACCTCTATGCCCTATTGATTGCTGCTAAGAAGTTACACTGAGTGCATTTCTTTCCTTTGCAATGTTGGTGTCAACTCATTCCACCTACCTTTTGAAAAACCCAAAGCCTCTTTACCAATACCCTCAGCTAATTCCTTGAATTTCTAATAATCCACTTCCCTACATACCAAGTGTTTTGTCTCCACCTCAAGATGTTCAATCAAATCAATCCATTCTATAACTATCTTATTGGGATCTAGGGCCTCTACCCTGATTTTGAGAGGAATTAATTTTTCTCTCTCATTATACTGTTGTTGTATGATCCCTCTTCTATGCTCATTCTGGATGAATGATGCTAGGGCCTTTAATTACACATCCCCAATAACAATTAGGGGATTCCAATTGGTATCATAAGGAATAGTTAATTCATGTAGATAGAATTCACACAATTGATTCTACATTTTAGGGGTAGCTTGTTGGTAGGCTGTCAAGATTAAATCAAGTGTAAAAAGAGAAACATGGGCATTACTATAAAGTTAACTAAATTGAAAAACTTAAATATTGTTCCTGCAAGTAAAGGGTATAAACCATTGCAGGCGATCAACATCTCATCAGTTGGACAATCATATATGCCATTTTATCCATTTTAAATTTTAGTCTCTTTATTTCTTTATTCTTATCCTCAATCTCTTTGTTGTGCTTTTCCTTCATTTCATCTTGTTCCTTTACCAATTCATCTATCTTATTCCATAGTTGCAAAGGGTTAATAGAGTTGATGGTGCAGGTTCCTCTAGATGTTATTCCTATTACTCAGGCTCTAGATTCCTTCTATTAATTTCTATGATGTCCAATTGGGCCTAATGATCTAGTCCTATTCCCTATTTCTGGTAAACATGCAATTGATCCTCCAATCTCTTGGGTCTCTCATTTGACCTTGTTTCCTTTTGTTGGTATTCCTTCAACTTCTTTTCCAATGCTGCAATTTTCTGCAAAGCTACCTACATTTCATCCTTCTTTTCTTTTGCTTTTTCTTCAAAATCCAAGAACCATTCTTCTGTTTGGATTTCCTCTATAGAAGCTGAAATATCTTGATTCTCTATATCAAGGGGAGGTTGATGCCACTTCCTAACTATGTATAAGTCATCCTCCTCCTCCTCTATGTTAGTCTCCATGATAAGTGTTTGATCCACATTCTGATGTTCCCTATCAACAAACAAATGCTCCCTTTTTGAGTCTGTATTAGTTTGTACATCAACCACTTTCTTCTTTTTAGGAGGGGTTTTCCCTCCTATAACTCCTTTCTTCTCCAGGCAACCTAAGTGCTTGCGTGGTTGAGTGGTCATTTTCTATTTCTTTTTGGATCTAGAGGAGGAAGAGGATGCTTTTCTCTTCTTAGTGGGATTTGAAGCAGAAGAAGCATTTTGAGAAGTTTTAAGTGATGTGGGTGGTGTGATGGTAGTTCCAGGTTGTAGTTTTTGTTTTTCACTTTGCGCTATGTGGCTAAAGATTTGCAAGGGTGAATGCTCTGGCACAGGGGGTGAGATTGGCAAAGCTACAGGTGTGGGATATTTTACAGGTTTGCTAATAGGGTTATCAGTACTTGGAGCTGAGTGCTCCAGAGTAGTTGCATGGCAAAAAGTAGATGGAGCCATTGGTTGGGAAGAGGATGCAAGTGCTTCCTCTCCTTTCCCTGACTCTACATTTTCTACCCGTGCCTCTTCTTCCCTAACTTGTTCAACTTTTAAAAGTCCCTCATCAATATGATTAATCTAAAGAAAACATTCCCAAAAAATGTTAGGAAATTGAATAGACAGACTTCATTTTATTAGTAGCATGACCAAACCATCATGAGATAGTGATGATTGACTACCTTTCCTTCTATACTTAGAATTTTAAAATGCAATCTATACAACAAATATTGCTTTCCATCACAGATAAGATACTTAATAATGTAAGTAACCACAAAGGCCCGAAGCTAGGGTAAAGAAACATGTTTGGTACCTTGTGATGTAGATTCTATTCTTTCCCCTAGTTGAACAAATTTAACCCTTGCTTCAATGTCATCGACTCTCACAAGAAACTCCTCTCTAGCTGCAGGTAACACTATTACCTCTGCAATGACAGTTTCAGATGCATCCACTCACAATCCTCTGACTATGGCTTCACTATTCTAGAGTGTCCTCGCAAACTGTTGAGTCATGGCCTTGTTATATTTTGTTATCTTGAGAAAATAATCCAACCATCCCGCTTGTTGAAAAATAGGCCTACAATCTGGTTTAGCAATATGGTATGATCTGTAGGCTCTCTCTTGATTGTTTCTCCACCCACTATTTGATATTCTTTAGTTTTCTTCTATTTGTGGTTCACCTATGTGCCCAGTTTCTATAAAAAATCTATTTCTAAACCTTGTTGAACCCAATTCCACTTTGCAAATTCAATTCCATGTTCTTTGACCAATGTATTTACCAGCTACTATCACTAGTTGGTATCTTGCTTGATATGATATGTAGTAGATAATCACTAATTATGAAAGGAGAGGTTTTCAGCTTGGGTGATGTATGTGAAATCATTCCTGCATATGAAATTCCCCCCAACTAAGATGGCATTTGTCCACAAATGAGAGGATAAGTTAAATGTATGGAAGACAATGTTGAAAGCAATTTGAATCATTCAAAATAGTCAAAATAATGATTGGATGGAATAAGATAGCTATAAAAAAATAGTAATAAATGTTATTTAATAGCAGTTGTGAGATAAATACCTTTTTGATACTGATGAACATGTAGAGGAGGCATGCAAAGTAGATGACATGGCGGCTAGAGTGGAGGTGTTTGAAGAATGTGCTGAAGTGAATCAAATGGATGTGACATTTAAAGTGTTCAAAAAGGATGAGATATAACCTTGTGGCTAGTAGTGGCAAGGTACATTATGGAATAGAAAATTGAGGCATGTGGATGTTGGAAAGAAAGGTGCTACAAACTAGAGTGGTTGTAGGCACAGAATCTAAAAATGTATGTGAATAGGGCCCATGTGATGTGGCTGCAACTGCAGCTACGATAGGTCCCTTGGAAATGATGATCATTGTAGTGGCTACAAGAGCAAGCAATGAAGCTTATTCGGGGGCGCTTGGTGATGATGGATGGTGAATTGTTGATTTGGTAATGTTTTTATTATTTATTTATTTACAAGGATTATAGAAAATCATACTTGAGGACTAATTGTAGACGAGCTTGTGGTTTCATCTACTGATATATTGCTAGGAGTAGCTATGACCGGTGTACATGTTGTTTTCGGTGGGGATTGCTCTGTAACTTGTATATCCATATCTTCTCTTAACTGTTGGAGGAAACTATCTTTATCTAATGGCTTCTTGTACAATTTTAAATAGTTTCCATTAACCATTAGTGAAAATCTGTCTAGATCAATTGTTGTCAGTTAGACTGCACCATTGAGAAAACTTCCTTGATTTCATAAGGACTCAGCCACCTGGTTTGCAATTTGCCTTTATGGTCTTTATATCTAGAGTCATTGAGTAGGGCCCAGTCATCTACCTAAAACTCTTTGGTTTTGATGTATTGGTCATGCCATTTGACTCTTTGCTTTTGGATTATTTTAGTGTGGTGGACTACTTCCATTTTTAACTCCTCTAAGGCATTAAGTTGGTGCAACGTTTCTTGTTAAGTTGTTGATATATCCATCCCAAGTTGAATGGCATTTCTTAATGTTTTATATTCAAACTCAATAGGAAGGACAACCTTTTTGCCATAGACTAGTTCATAGGGTGTATACCATGTTATTGTTTTCCATGTAGTTCTAAATGCCCAAACTACTTTTGAGAGTTTGGCTACCCAATCCTTCCTCTTTAATGCAACTATATTTGTTAATATTGCCTCAATCTCCTTGTTTGTGACCTCAACCTAGACATTTGATTATGGATGGTAGTGTTGGCAACATATGTGTTGTCATTGCTGTCAACATAGCATACATTGATGTCAACATATCAAATGGAAATGTATAGATAAGGCTTGTACAAAGGAGTTAGTATGGTCAAGACAAACTAGTTAAGGAGAAGAAGAAATAATCTAAGTATAGTTTAGTTTAGGGTTTGAACATGATGTGGAGGCAAACACTCATATCCTAGCATGATTCCTGCATACACACATATACATCTCATCAATTGGGAGTACCACACTCAAGGGTAAGAAGTTGAAAAATGCCTAAGGCATTTATAGTGCACATTCTTAAGGTAGAGTCAACTTGAATTGGTCTGCATTTCTCCGCAAAGAATGATTTGGCCATGTAGTTCTAATGGTATCTTTTGACTTGAATTGACATGATATATCCATGGTTTCTGCCTCTCACTTACTCAGCATGAAAAGTTACAAGGGTTAGTACATTGACCATCATCCAGGTAGAGAAGAGCAATATTAGGGAGACAATGGAATGCTCCACATTCCTCTAGAAGAGATATGTTTGTCATTCAATTCTAAGGAATGAATAAGATTAGTATGTTATATGTGTTGATGAAGTTTCAAGTGTTTTAGTGGTCCGCAAAGACAACACTCAAGTGACAGAGGTATTGATGTCACATTGTATTTTGGAGCCTGAATGCACAAGTTGAGTTCTACAGAAGGTGAAACATATATAGTTCTATCATCACAACTTATGTGGAGCTTCCATATGGTCCATAATACTTCAGGTATTATCTATATGCAGACATTCTTTATTCTTCGGTACCACATCAAGCATTCTTTTCTGCAAGTAGAAATCAAGTATAATTGTCTTCTGAAACTGCAAGTACTTAAGCCATTTTTGAATTCCTCTAGAAACTCCATAAAAAGGCATGCGGATCAGATGTGTTGCACACATTGATATCTTTGATGATTTTAAAAAGGTTTCAAGCCCTATACTTTACCGCAATATCATATTCTGGGTTGTGAAGCATTATAACATAAGGTCCGGAAGACTCTGTTCTCTATAGGGTGATACATTTCTTATCTTGTGGATGCATGGTTTTGTATGACACATTTTTGGCAAGGTGTATGGATGTTCTTGAACTGGTATATGAGTTAATCCTTGGTCCACATTGAGTTTTTGGTTTCTCCCTGGTAATTGAAAGATGAACAGCTAATAGTGTCAAGCAGTATGAGCCGACTAGTAAAGTACCTATTGTATGCAGAGGCTCATAACTAGTTTCTCTGATTCTTGAAGGTATGAAATGATGTGTCCTAATGTTTTTCACAAGGCCTTAAGGTCTACAACAGATTTTTCTATCATTTTACATATGTTATGGCTGATTGGTAATAAGGTACATGTTACACTTTGTATTACTCTTGCTGTCAACCTAATCAATGTTTCAAGATCTTGCGGAGGATATAAATAAAAGATATAATTCATTTGAAAGGAGATTGAAGTGTGTATTGATTTAGCAGAGCAATAGAAGATATAAAATGCACAGAATCAATTTGAAGGCAGATATTGAACAAGAATAAGCAGGTTGCATCATCAACATACAAAAGATGTGTTCTCTCTAGCAGTCCTCATTTCTATATTATCATTGTAATAGCAATGAGCTGAGCATTCAAGGAGTAGTAGCTTCCTTGGGTTATAGCCCTAAATCAAAATTGTAAATCAAGGAGTAGTAGCTTCCTTCGGTTGAAGCCCTAAAACAATGTTGTAATATTTTTGTAGTGAGCATATTATATTGTGAGATAATCCTCACTGTGGGGTTTCCCTATTTTAGGGTTTTCCATGTAAAATTCTGGTGTTATGTGCTGACCTTTGATTTGCACACATTGATATCTTTGATCATTTTAAAAAGGTTTTAGGCCCTATACTTTACTGCAATATCATATTTTGGGTTGTGAAGCATTATAACATAAGGTCCGGAAGACTCTATTCTCTATAGGGTGATACATTTCTTATCTTGTGGATGCATGGTTTGGTATGACACCTTTTTGGCAAGGTGTATGGATGTTCTTAAACTGGTATATGATTTAATCCTTGGTCTGCATTGAGTTTTTGGCTTCTCCCCCATAATTGAAAGATGAATAGCTAATAGTGTCAAGCAGTATGAGCCGACTAGTAAAGTACCTATTGTATGCGGAGGCTCATAACAAGTTTCTCTGATTCTTGAAGGTATGAAATGATGTGTCCTAATGTTTTTCATAAGGCCTTAAGGTCCACAACAGATTTTGCTATCATTTTACATATGTTATGGCTGATTGGTAATAAGGTACATGTTACACTTTGTATTACTCTTGCTGTCAACCTAATCAATGTTTCAAGATCTTGTGTAGGATATAAATAAAAGATATAATTCATTTGAAAGGAGATTGAAATGTGTATTGATTTAACAAAGCAGTAGAAGATATAAAATGCACAGAATCAATTTGAAGGCAGATATTGAACAAGAATAAGCAAGTTGCATCATCAACATACAACAAATGTGTTCTCTCTAGCAGTCCTCATTTCTATATTATCATTGTAATAGAAGTGAGCTGAGCATTCAGGGAGTAGTAGCTTCCTTGGGTTATAGCCCTAAATCAAAATTGTAAATCAGGGAGTAGTAGCTTCCTTGGGTTGAATCCCTAAAATAATGTTGTAATTTTTTGTAGTGAGCATATTATATTGTGAGCTAATCCTCACTGTGGGTTTTCCCTATTTTAGGGTTTTCCATGTAAAACTCTGGTGTTATGTGTTGACCTTTTATTTGCACATTGTTCTTCATGTTTTCTAAGTTATTTAGTTTTGGGTGAGTGCAGGATCATGATGGGCCAAACACTACCCCTAAGTGGCAATGTAAATGTGAAAAATAGACTTAAGTAACTTCATATCAAAAATTGAATGAGTTATCTACAAAATCTAGAAATAAGGTAGTAATAAAATTTGTAATAAATTCAATGTAGTTTATGGGCTACTATTTTTTAAAAAATTTTAAAAATAGTTTGGTGAAAATTTGATATTTTAATAAAGCACTACTAAAATTTTCAAAAAAATGTAAAAAGTATGTGTCATTCCAGCCAACCTAAGTATGAGAAAAAGATAATATTTTTCCTCCATGATTTGGATTTAAGTAAAGAACACGAGAAGATGTGATGCATATTTTTTTGAATTTTTTAAGTACATAAATAATTATTTATGAATTTTTACTGTGACTTTTTTAAAATATTAAAAATTAATTTTCTAGCCAACCTAACTTGGTCAAAAATATATGAAAATAAAAAAATTTAAATTTTAATGTATACCCAATAAATCCTAGAATGTGATGGATCTTTTAGATTTAAAAAATGATTAATATGTTGAAAGTTATGGATGTTTTTCAATATGTATATCTATCAGGAAATCAGACATAGCGTATGTAGAAATTAATAATAATTACCTATAAAAATTATTATGAGGCGTATTTCGTGATCACACAATAGTGGGTTACATTTTTTGGCCAAAGTTGACATTGAAATGAACATTTTGAAAAAAAAACTTCACTTTCGAACACCTATAGTTGCTAAACCGTGAGGAATTTGAAGATGATGTAAACTAGTGATTTGTCACATTTTGTCTGTAGATTCTAAATATATATTTTTTAATTTTTTTGGAATCAAATTGCATTTCTTTTTCCATCTCCTTCAATAACTTGTTTTTAACAGTAAACACCATTTTTAAAGAGTGATGTGTACTGTGTAAAACATAACTTTTTTTCGATTAAGGATGCAAATTTTTTTTTTTAATTTAAATTTTTAACTATGATATCTAGAGGATGCATTTAGTTTCATAATGTTTTATTGAATATTTTTATTTTAATTAACTTTTGAAGTCAAACCAATTACAATTTAGACATAGGTGTACTGTGTAAAGCATAATTTTTTTGTATGTATTAGAATTCATTTTTTTTTTTGCTGGATCAAGGACATGAACACCAAGAGGATAGATATTTTTCATAATTTTTTTTGGTAATATACTATTTTTCCACATGTGCAGAATAGAGAGCTTGATTTTCGGTGAAAAAACTATTTAATTAAACTAAAAAATGTATAATAAAACCAAAATATATTAAATTTATACTTGATAGAAAGCTTGTTTTGAGGACTATAATCTTCTAGATGTGTTTGTCAATTTGATTCCGTTTTGATCCTCAACCTGGGCCTTGAAACCCAAAAAATTGCATAAAATTGTAGTTGGAGAGGGGCAAGGGCAAAATAGGGGGTTCAAATGAAAAGGGATTCGAATGAACCCCTAGAGAGGGGTTCAAATGAAAGGGGGTTCAAATGAACCCCCTTTCATTAGAACCCTATAAAGGTGGGTGCAAAAAGTTGGGGGGCCAAAAAGTGGCCAACTTTTTTTTTTTAAAATAGTAATAACGCGAGCGTGTAATAACACGCTCGCATTATGGCTTGGTGTTGCCGAGCCTACACCAAGCCATAACGCACTCATGTTATAATGCGAACGTGTTATATGCTGCTATATATATAAAAAGCAGTGTTCTATTTCATTATCTCATAGCAAATTATATGAAACCCACAGCTTGAAAAAAGAAAGGAGTGTGCTCAAATTATTTGAGGTCCAATCGTCAGCTATTTCTCACTGATTCATCATCAAAATGCCGCCACGATGTCAGGGAAATCGAAGAAGCAAGTTTTATTTGCTTTCTTGTGTGAATCTATTGCTAAATAGGTAGGTTAAAATAGTTTTTGATGTAAATTTCTTAATTTTACAGAGTTGATAATGCACCTCCTCCTCCTCCTGAAAATCCACAAAATCCTCTAGCAAATGAACAACAAATACCTACTGAAGAAGAACCCCAACCACAAACACCTCCATTTATTTCTGAATATGCCCCTAGAACACAAGAAAATCTAATGGGGAAAATTGAAAATAATAAGAAACAAATTGAGGACATAATTGTAAGGTTGAAAGAACCTACAACTTCAACCTTGCATAGATCCACGCTTGCTCAATCCCTTGAATCTATGTTCAATAAGCAAGCAAATCACTAGTTGGACATAAAAGAGGAGATAATTTAGAAAGTATTATGTTGACAAATTATCATATGAACAAGTGAAAAAGGAACAAATTACAAAACTCGACTTGTGTTCTATTTTCACAGACCCACGAACAAATGAATTTCTACCCCTTACATGCAAGAGGTTCCCTATCCATTGGTGTAACAACCAAGCGATAAGGGACAATTTTGCGCAAAGGTGGTGGATGGTTTTTGACTATCCTCCATCCAATTATAATGAGGTCCCCCAATACTTTTTGAGGAAACTCTACTGTGAGTTTGTCAAAAATAAAGTGCCAAATTATTTTGATATGTGGGAGTACCAGGGTAGAGGTAGGGGATTAGCACAAGATAGACCAAGGGCACATGTTGACCCAAAGTGGCTAGTGAGACGAGCAGTCGCCAGACCAGCCCATGAGCATGTTTCTATCCCTTCCATTGTGGAGAGTGTTGAGGTCGAGGCACTTTAGTCCATTAGTGCCTTGACCTAGAGCATCTTACAGCATCCTAGTCCTATAGCACAGCGTGGGCTGAGGGAGAGTTTGAGTACAGTTCCACCCCATCCTTGTTAGACTTGCGGGTTAGCATGTGGTTATGACCCCACGGATAGTCATGACATAGGTGCGTAGGCTACATCTATAGCTGAGCAGATGGTGATGACAGATGCCCTACTGAGTGAGACTTTTAAGCTTGATACTCAGGCAAATCTTAGTAAGTTCATTGAATTTAATTTATTAAATTTTATTTTTGAAAGGCAAGATTAACTAATTTAGTTTGATGATTTTAATGAAATTTCAGGGTCATAGCATTGATACAGCTTTCAGTGGTTCTCCACTTGCATATTACACTACATCATCTACTGTTGGGGTATGTAACTAGTAAACAATTATAAATATTACATGTGAATAGCATTGTTATATGAATGGTATTCTAATATCTAATTTTGGATGTTGAATAGGTTAATATTAGAGATTTCACGACAACACCTGCCAGTGGTGGTGGACTTCAAAGCTTCACGAATGTAATAAAATAAATAGTTTAATGAATGAATTATACTTACTAGATTTTTGTATGTGACTTGTGTGCTTTATTGTGTGTACTTCCATGTTTAGGTGAATGTGTGTGTATGTTAGGAGCCATGATTTGCATCACTATTATAGTTTTTGTAATTGAATAATGTTGTTTTATTTCTAGATGATGCAGGCTACAGAGACACCTCCTGATGTTCATAGGGCAATGGAGCATAGTGTGTCCTCTACGATTCATAGCTCCATGCCATTGACAGGGGTATGAGGCAGATTAGTAAATTTCAATTTACATTCATTGTTATAGTTGTTTATTTTTGAAAAATTAAAAGATTATTGATTTAAAATTCAATTTCTATCTAGATGCTTTCTATACGACATGACATCACCATAGCCTAATCCTGCTACTAAGGCAAGTGAGGAGACAGATTATATGGTAGCGGTAAGTAATTATTTTGTTAAATGTTTCATTTTTTATAACATGTAATTTCTATATATTAATGTCTATACTTTTTATTGTAACTACATATACACAAAGACCTAAATAGGAGGAGTAGACCTCGAGTTCATAGTAGACCACCCACATATGCGTCTCCATCCCCTAGAAGATCAAAGGCTGCCTGTGATCTATTTTCTTCACCAGCTAGAGGGGAATGGCTTTTTATTGTGTTCTTTTGTTGTATGCCTATATGGCATTTGTGGGCATATATTTTGTATTGCATATAGTTGACATTGTATGCCTATATGAAATTCTTGTAAGCCTATATGGCTATTTTGTATATATGTTATACTTATATTGACAGATATTGATGTATGCCTATATGGATATTTGGTTAATACAAATCTTTTTTATTGATGGCATCCATACTTGCATTATAAATCCACATTTGAATGGATATTTATAGATGGCTACTTCAAATATTTAAAGTCCAATTGTGTTACATAGGATATTTGTTGATCCAATAAGCTAGCTATTCTTATTCAAGTATCACCTAAACCTCATTTTGGAACTAAAAGATAAAAGTTGTATTTAAAATAAAAATGAATCATCATGTTGAACAGAAAATATTCATATTCTTTATGAGTTGGTCAATTGAAAATATTTCTTAATTTCTTGTTATTATACCATATTGGGATGCAAAGAGTATGTTTGTTGTTTTGAATAAGATAGTCAAAATCATATGTTTATAAGCACCTGATGACCATTTTGGTTTTTAAATGTAATTCCTCTTACATATAAGGCGAGGTTATGAGATTACATTGAGTCTTACCTAATTTTAGTATGCAACATAACATTGGGGCTATAGGCTTCCATAAGTCATTAACAATCAAGGTTCAAGGTTGTCATTGAAGTCAAAGGGTCAAGGTTGTTTGTCATTGATGTCAAGGTTGATGCCATGATGTTGATAAGGTGATATAGTGATTCAAGGTAGGTGATGGTCATGAGGTGCATGATGTTGTGAATATGGTTTTCATGATAAGGTCTCTCAATTCATGTTGATGTTGCATAAGACAAACATGGTTCATATGATGCAAGGTTCATGTTCATGGTGGATGTGGTTTTGTTCATGCAAGGCTTTGTTGTGAATATGATTTTCATGATAAGGTCTATCTTGGAAGGTTGATATGATGCAAGGTTCATATTCATGGTGGATGTGGTTTTGTTCATGCAATAAGAAGTTAGAGAAGACACAAGCTTTCATAATCATATAATCTTATTGATAGTTAGGGTTTGCATATTGGGCATTAAACCTTAAAAAGAATCTACTTTTCTTAAGACTTTAAAACCCTCAATTGCTTGTTGTGTGTAAAGTGCACTTTTGTTTTAATTTAATATTGACTTATAATCAGAAGTTACTTAAATCAACCTACTAAAGGGTCTTTAAGTCATTAGTTCACCAGCCCTTCAACCTAACTCAACCGACGTCTCTAGTAAACTCTCATAAGCTTGAACACCATATCATAATTGAAGGTCATATTTAATTGATATGAGGGTGGGAAAAAGGATTAGAAGGTCAGTATTTAAAAGGAATTTGGAATACAAACAATCATCTCTATGCAGTTGAATTTGATGGGCATGCCTTTATAAAAGGCTAAAAGACAACTTTATGCAAGATATAATGGTATTTTAGTGTTTGAAGATTGAACACAACTTAGTGTTTGTAGCTCAGACTATTTTGGCATGTTTGGGTATGAAACAGGACCATGCCTAGTGTAAACGTACCCATCCAGATGCGTTGGAATTATCAGTTTGGCCACACGAGGAGAAGAACAAAAGTTACACCCCTTTGCAACTTTACACTGCCTCCTTTTGATAATTTTTGAGGCAGCAGAAAACCTTTCACCATGGGAAACAACTCAGAGATATAAAAATTTAAGAGAGGTTATTGTAGAGGGACCCTATGTAATCACATTGCCTTAGATAGAATGTATCTCAATGACATGGTTTCTGAGTAACAGCTCGTCAAAGATTGCTGCCTTTTTGCACTTTGGACTCTTCAGGGATATCACCGGTACAATGTAGCTCGGACTGTTTTAGCATGTTTGGGTGTAAAAAAGGACCATGCCTAGCCTAAATGTATCCATCTAGATGCATTGGAACTGTCAGTTTGGCCACATGAAGAGAAGAACAAAAGTTACACCCCTTTGCAACTTTACACCACCTCCTTCTGACAATTTTTGGGGCAGCATAAAACTTTTCACCACAGGCAAATGCCTCAGAGATATAAAAAATTGAGAGAGGTTATTGTAGAGAGACCCTATGTGATCGCATTGCCTCAGACAAAATATATCTAAGTGACACATTTCTGAGTAATAGCTCATCAAAGATTGCTACATTTTTGCACTTTAGACTCTTCAGGGATATCACTAGTACAATGTAGCTCGAACTGTTTCAACATGTTTGGGTGCAAAATAGGACCATGCCTAGCCTAAAAATACCCATCTCGATGCGTTGGAACTGTCATTTTCATTGCATCAGGAGCAGGACAAAAGTTACACCCCTTTCTAACTTTATGCTGCCTCCTTCTGATGATTTTTGGGGCAGCAGAAAACCTTTCACCACGGGCAAACGCCTCAGAGATACAAAAAACTAAGAGAGGTTATTGTAGAGGGACTCAACATGATCGTGTTTTCTTAGATGAAATGTTTCTAAGTGACACAGTTTTTGAGTAACATCTCGTCAAAGATTGCTTCCTTTTTGCACTTTGGACTCTTCAGGGATATCGTCAGTATAATGTAGCTCGGACTATTTCAACATGTTTGGATGAAAAATAGGACCATGCCTAGCATAAATGTACCCATCTAAATGTGTTGGAATAGTCAGTTTGGTCGCATCAGGAGCAGGACAAAAGTTACACCCCTTTGCAACTTTACACTACCTCCTTCTAATGATTTTTGGGGTAGCAAAAAACCTTTCACCACGGGCAAATGCCTTAGAGATATAAAAAACTAAGAGAGGTTATTGTAGAGGGACTCTACATGATCGTGTTTCCTTAGACATAATGTTTCTAAGTGACATGATTTTTGAGTAACATCTCATCAAAGATTGCTGCCTTTTTGCACTTTGGACTCGTCAAGGATATTGTCGGTACAATGTAGCTCAAACTATTTCGACATATTTGGGTGAAAAATAGGACCATTCCTAGTATAAATGTACCCATCTAGATGTGTTGAAATAGTCAGTTTAGTCACATCAGGAGCAGGATGAAAGTTACACCCCTTTGTAACTTTACACTACCTCCTTCTGATGATTTTTGGGGTAGCAAAAAACCTTTTACCATGGGCAAACGCCTCAGAGATATAAAAAACTGAGAGGTTATTGTAGAGGAACCCTACATGATCACATTGCCTCAAACGGAATGTTTCTAAGTGACACAGTTTTTGAGTAACATCTCGTCAAAGATTGCTACCTTTTTGCACTTTGGACTCTTCAAGGATATCGTCGGTACAATGTAGCTCAGACTGTTTCAACATGTTTGGGTGAAAAACTAGAACCATGCCTAGCATAAATGTACCCATATAAACGTGTTGGAATAGTCAGTTTGGTTGCATCAGGAGCAGGATGAAAGTTACACCCCTTTACAACTTTACACTACCTCCTTCTAATGATTTTTGGGGCAGCAGAAAACCTTTCACCATGGGAAAACACCTTAGAGATATAAAAAATTGAGAGAGGTTATTGTAGAGGAACCCTATGTGATCATGTTGCCTTAGACGCAATGTTTCTAAGTGACATGGTTTTTGAGTGACAACTCGTCAAAAATTGTTGTCTTTTTGCACTTTGGACTCTTCAGGGATATCGTTGGTACAATGTAGCTCGGACTGTTTCAGCATGTTTGGGTGACAAACAGGGCCATGCCTAGCCTAAAGGTACCCATCTAGACACCTAGAGATACCTATATTTTATACATTACCTAGATTTTATTTATTATTCTCAGGATCAACTTCATCCATCACATAGGTCTAACCCCATTAAGCATAACATGATGATGTAAAAATGCAGTAGCAAATAAAAAAAGACAAACCTTACAAATTAATGTGCATACTTACAACTCAATGTAACATGAATTTACAAAATCAATGTGAATACTTACAAATTAATCCAATGAACCATCCAGGTATGCTCTACTCTTTATTGTGTCAAGTATTATTTCATGGTCAAACTCACGCACCTTCCACAAGGTCTTGTTCAAAGGTCTACCCCGATACTGTATCAAATGAACATTGGATGCCATAATAAGGTTCGAGTAATGGATGTCAAAGTCCTAAAATAGCCAAACATTAACACTCTTATGTGGGTACCTTCTAAGTCATGTTCCAGTAATAACCACTGAGCCTATAGGGTATTCGATGTTTTCTCCATCTGTAACTAGGGCCTCCAATTTTTTTTTGGCCTCAACACAATGACATAAGTAATAATTTGTTCCCTCTTCGATATCTTCATCTGCATTAACTGCATATACATGCCCTACATTGATATGTGTAGCAAATTAGATTAAATTAGTCAACATTACACAAACACTACAAAGTAAGATGACATTAGGAATTTCAAAAACTATGTAAATAATATATTACCTGGTTGAACTAGATCTGATATGTGGTCAAAGTCAACTGATGATTCCATCTGTGTTAGTTCCAGTGTCGTCAGGGGTTGATACGTGTCAAGTGGGCTAAGATAACTTAACTACCATTCATCAACCCACTCCTTTGACTCACACTCATCCCAGGATTGAATTGTATAGGAAGAACAAAAGCATGACATCTTTTACATATGGATACTCCATTTAACTGCAATTGAGCTTCTGAAAGAGTGCATCTCACTTGATCCTGTTAGTGAAGAACAGTCCTCATATGGTGCAATGTTAGTATCATCGATCAACCAAAAAAATCTATGAACTGAAGACTTACCTTCATTACCTAGACCCATGGAAGCATTACACCACATGACAATCGATTTTGCATCTGTCAACTTTGCATTGTCTTTATACTTTAACTCTTCTCGTGCTATGGCTTTTTTGATACATGCTCCTACACCATCATGCCCCCCTTTCCATTCCCGGCCTCACAAAAGTTCCACATATGCTAAATACCTATAAAATTATTCCTCCTGCTCAGCCAATAGAAATTCCATGAGTTCTTGAATTGTGATGCATAGGTATCCGACCATATGATATGTTGATTGAACGATATGCCCCTTCTAGCCAAATCATTATAGAACACCTGAAAGCAACCTTGCACGAACTCTGTAGAATGCGTGCGATCATCACTGATATAGAAATTATACTCCCTTATGATCTTTCTATCATCCTCTGTACTATCATTCTCATGAATGAATGCGATGTGCACAAATATAGAAACCTGTGTGGAGTTGTAATATTGTGATTGCACCTCACGCTGTGGCTATAGACTATAGTTCTCTACAAAGTTGATGACTGAAACAATGCTACCAACCAGAAATGTGTCCTTGCATAACTTGAATTGCAAGTCCAACCATCGAGCTCTATGGGCATGTCTTGCATACTCATACACTATGCTATCATGAAATATAGGCATAAACTGATACACTGAAATCTTTTCAATAACCAATTCACACTTCTTTGCTTCTTTACCATCTTTTGTATTGTATGCCACTATTTTATACTTGCTAAACTCTACTAATTCATTTCCAACCGCATGTGTTCTTTCCATATGTTCACATATTGGCAAATGTTGCAAGCCACCATAATGATGACATGTGCCATCCAAGCATAATTTCTTGTAGAATATTTGACCTTCCTCTCTTTCACATAAAATTCTTGATATGAAGTCTCTTGAAAATGTTGGTGGGACACATATGCCACAACCCTACAAAAAATTGTTAGTATGCATATCTAAACATATAGACCTATAAACATCAAAATGGTTAGAAAATTTAATATGTAATCTACAACAAGTAGTGCGTGTGTGATTTATCTTGACATAGAAAGGTTTTAGCATTTCAAAATATCTTTGATAAATTTTAATTTGAGGATACTTCTCTAGAAATTTACCATAAAATTGTGTTTGAGTCTCATCCAAAAAATGCTTTGGATGTGGCTCACGGTTCTGACTATCGATTCTCCTTCTTACCACATCCCTTTGATTCGGAGATACCCTTGTGTAATTCTTCCAAAAGTCTTCAATTAGTGATCTCAATGCTTCAACAATTGGTTTATCTTTTTGTGGTAGTCTCCCCGAGAATGCCCATAATTCATTGCCATTAGTGTCCTCAATTCTTTGGCGTCTTCCAATGGCTCTTGATAAAGTTTTCCTATTAATTCTCAATTCTTGACTCATCTTTCTAATGAGATGAGCTTTCCTTGTTTGACTACTTACTATAGTCGATGTAATCACATGCCGTGTTGCATTACTATCTTTTGTGTGTGAGGTGTTACCCACACTCTCATATGCACTCATTAGATTCTTGACAATAGATTTTTCACTTGAAGCCTCTAATGTTCTCAACCCAAGAATCTTCATGATGGACCTATACTTTATACTTCGCATCATTTCAATGAATAGTTGACATCTTGCAGTCTCATTTAACTTTTCAAAGAACAATCTCCATGTTGTTATATGGAGCCTAATTAGACTCGAAGCTTAAATTTACCCCACTTTTATCAGTGTAGTTTCCCCCCATATTCCTATGGGGTCAAGGGGCAGTGCCCCTGAAACCTCACACAATTTTTTATTATTTTATAAAGGCACCGAGAGTTATTTTTTCATTGGCGAACATAAGAAAACCCTATTTTTGTAACCGATAAAAGCTTGATAAAAGCGGCTAAGGGTTAGGGTTTCTATTGATGTATTGTAGCATTTTGCAGTGGTATTGAGTTGCAGGGATTGCTGGTTGTAATTAGTTTGATTTACTGGATAATAATATTAGACTCTCTGTTTGGTGGATGTAGCCCGAGTTTGGGTGAGCCACGTTAAAACTTGTCTCTCGCTGTTATTATTTCTGTGTATTTCCATTCCTCTGTTTAATCTTTATTTGCATTTAATTGATATCTTCTACTAACTAACCCTAACACTCCAAATCTTATGAGCATATCTTCTACAAGTGCATTTTGGAATCTTACCTTCCATTGGCTACAAAATATTCTCATGAATATCAATCAAATACTTTAGCTTTCTATGCAAAATTCTAGGTGGTGTTAAGTTAGGTAAATTCATCTCAACATTAGGAATTTCATAAATATTTAAATGAGATGGGCTAGATGGCATACTTTTGATCAAAGATGGAATAGATGATATACCTTGAGGTTGAGGTGGGAATGATGGCGTACCTCCTTCATCACATGTGAGTGATGATGTACTCTCAACTTGAGATGCGGTAGATGGTGTCCCTACATGTTGACTTGCAGTAGAGGACTTGTCTCCAACTATGGTATTCAAATCTCTCATAGCACGAAGTTTTTGCATTCGTTCTCTTTATGCTGCCAATACCATATCTCTTTGTGATGGTTGTGGTTCCTCTTCAATTAGCATGTCTTCATTTATCATGTCCAATTTCCTCTTCTCACGAAGTTCCCTCATAGTTGCTGCTTTCTTTGCATTCTTAGCTTCTATCTCTTCCTATGTTGGTTTAATTCTTGATCATTTCCTCGGCATGACGGAGAATTTATCTATAGCATGATAAAGAGACCAATATTAGTTCCTAAGAAACAAATCCATACAAATAACTAAATCATATGTCATTCAACCCTTCATAGTAAATGTACATACAATCATCATGTAAAAGAGTAAATGTCACTCAACCAAAATAGGTACAAAGCATACAAAGAAAATTATTGCAATCATACAAAGCATTATTGCACAATGTTATTGCAGCCATACAAAGCATTATGGTACAAAGTTCACTTCAATCCGAGATGAGGATAAGGTCAAAGGAGAGTCACCTATTGAGGCTACAAGTGAAGAGTGCATGTGACTTCATGCTTGAAAAGGTTGAGGCAGACCTAATTTGACATGTTTGTTGTTACTAGGGCTACTAGGATTTGTAATTGAGAAGGTGTTTTGTTGGTACTAGGGATACTAGGATTTGGGTGGCTTGTGAAGGAATAGACAACAATTGAAGAGTGTAGACTTGATTAAGGGTTTAGAATGGTTGTGTCTAAGTTCCTGAGGGGTAAGAAGACCTCTAGTAGCCTTGTTAGGTTTTGAAGTATTGAAGACCCTCTTTGTGCCTTTGTATAGGGAGATTGCTTGAGAGGAAAGCTTATGAAATTTGAAGAAACTATTGGTATGAGCCATTTGGATTGAGTTGAACCCTACCTCTACATCACATACCTAGGATTGTCATAAAAATCATTAGACTAATCTCTGTAATTTAGGGCATTGAATGGTATATAGTCGATCAAGGTAACCACCATCATGTGCTAACAAAGGACAATTAGGAAATTTTGAAATATTGTTGTGTCATGTGCATGTACAAATCATCATGAATAGGTGCATAAGGAATGTCCTAGCCCAAGATATGTGCATACAAATCATCATGTCATGTGCATACTTGTATGATCTTAGCACCTATTCATTTGTATTTTAACTTGTTAATATGACAAGATAATAGTGGGATTGTATTTTTATTATGTTGTAAGGATTTATTCTTGTATAGTTTGACATCATGGTATGTTAAGGTCTGTTTATTACACATAATTATTAAAGAGCCCAAGTGTAGAAAATATACATGGCATCATGTGAGATTGTAGGCTGCTTTCTTGATTGGGAATGTGTTTATTTTAAACATGTATGATAAAGCATGATAAAGTAATTCAAATACAATTAAAGAAAATGTAAAGAACATGCATGTAAAGACTTGACATACCTAAAAAATAGAGATTTGAATGGAGAGAGTACCCAATTATGTAGCATTTTTTTCTTCTTGCATCAAACTCCTCAACAATTTGAGTTTTTCACCACTCGCTTCCTTTTCAATGTTAAATTGAATAATACTCAAATATAATTAGTAACAATGGTGGAAAGATCATGCAAAGGTGGTAGAATGTGTAAAATGTGCATGTGAACTTCCCAACAACATGAAAGCACTTCTTTTTTGTCGGAACACGCGCATAATCAACATGAAAATAGAGGATGTGGGCCTGGATCATGGGGGTCAATGCTTTTTTACCATTTCTAAAGCAGGACAGAACACGCTCGCATTTTGTCCTGCTATAGACTGATCCATAAATATTTGTGCTTATCTCACCTTCGATAGCACCTTTACAATATCTCACCTCAACCCTCAACCCTCAACCCTCAACATCAAATCCTAATCCCTCAACCCTTCACTCTAATCCCTCAACCCTAAACCCTATCCCTAAACCCTCAACACTATACCTTAAACCCTAAACCCTAAACCTTATCCCTAAACCCTAATCCCTCAACCCTCAACTCTAATCCCTCATCCCTAAACCCTAAACACTATCCCTATTCCTAAACCCTCAACAGGCTCGATACTATACCTTAAACCCTAATCCCTTATCCCTAAACCCTCCAACCCTATCCCTAATCCTTATACCCTCGACACTCTACTTTCACCCTAATCTCTCGACCCTCAACCCTATCCCTAAACCCTCAACCCTTGAACCTCAACACTCAACCCTCAACGTCAAACCCTAATCCCTCAACCCTTAACTCTAATCCCTTGACCCTCAACCCTATCCCTAAACCCTAAACCCTAAAACCTCAACCCTCAAACCTCAATGTCAAATCCTAATCCCTCAACCCTTCATTGTAATCCCTCAACCCTAAACCCTATCCCTAAACCCTCAACACTATACCTTAAACCCTAATCCCTTATCCCTAAACCCTCCAACCCTATCCCTAATCCTTATACCCTTGACACTCTACTTTTAACCTAAATCCTCGACCCACAACCCTATCCCTAAACCCTCAACCCTCAAACCTCAACACTCAACCCTCAATGTCAAACCCTAATCCCTCAACCCTTAACTCTAATCCCTCGACCCTCAACCCTATCCCTAAACCCTCAACCCTCAACGTCAAACCCTAATCTCTCAACCCTTATTTCTAATCCCTCAACCCTAAACCCTATCCCTAAACCCTCAACACTATGCCTTAAACCCTATTCCCTCAACCCTCAACCCTAAACCCTATCCCTAAACCCTAATCCCTTAACCCTCAACCCTAATCCCTCAACTCTCAACTCTAATCCCTCATCTGTAAACCCTAAACGCTATCCCTATTCCTAAACCCTCAACAGGCTCGATACTATACCTTGAACCCTAATCCCTTATCCCTAAATCCTCCAACCCTATCCCTAATCCTTATACCCTCGACACTCTACTTTAACCCCAATCCCTCGACCCTCAACCATCAAACCTCAACACTCAACCCTCAACGTCAAACCCTAATCCCTCAACCCTTAACTCTAATCCCTTGACCCTCAAACCTATCCCTAAACCCTCAACCCTAAAACCTTAACCCTCAACCCTCAATGTCAAACCCTAATCCCTCAACCCTTAACTCTAATCCCTCAACCCTAAACCCTATCCCTAAACCCTCAACACTATACCTTAAACCCTAATCCCTCAACCCTAAACCCTAAACCCTATCCCTAAACCCTAATCCCTTAACCCTCAACCCTTAACTCTAATTCCTCATCCCTAAACCCTAAATGCTATCCCTATTCCTAAACCCTCAATGAGCTCGATACTATACCTTAAACCCTAATCCCTTATCCCTAAACCCTCCAACCCTATCCCTAATCCTTATACCCTCGACACTCTACTTTAACCCTAATCCCTTGATCCTCAACCCTATCCCTAAACCCTCAACCCTCGAACCTTAGCACTCAACCCTCAACGTTAAACCCTAATCCCTCAACCCTTAACTCTAATCCCTCGACCCTCAACCCTATCCCTCAACCTTCAACCCTAAAACCTCAACCCTCAACATCAAACCCTAATCCCTCAACCCTTAACTCTAATCCCTCAACCCTAAACCCTATCCGTAAACCCTCAACACTATACCTTAAACCCTAATCCATCAACCCTAAACCCTAAACCACATCCCTAAGCCCTAATCCCTCTACTCTCAACCCTAATCCCTCATCCCTAAACCCTAAATGCTATCCCTATTCCTAAACCCTCAATGGGCTTGATACTATACCTTAAATCCTAATCCCTTATCCCTAAACCCTCCAACCTTATCCCTAATCCTTATACCCTCGAGACTCTACTTTAACCCTAATCCCTCAACCCTCAACCCTATCCCTAAACCCTCGACCCTCGAACCTCAACCCTCGACCCTTGAGCCTCAAACCCTAATCCCTCAACCCTTAACTCTAATCCCTCAACCCTCAACCCTATCCCTAAACCCTCAACCCTAAAACCTAGACCCTCAACCCTCAATGTCAAACCCTAATCCCTCAACCCTTAACTCTAATCCCTCAACCCTAAACCCTATCCCTTAACCATCAACACTATACCTTAAACCCTAATCCCTCAACCCTCAACCCTAAACCTTATCCCTAAACCCTAATCCGTCAACCCTCAACCCTAATCCCTCATCCCTAAACCATAAACACTATCCCTATTCCTAAACCCTCAATTGGCTCGATACTATGCCTCAACCCTTAACCCTTAAAACTTGAACCCTAAAACCTATCCCTACACCCTTGACACTCGACACTATATCTTAAACCCTAATCCCTTAACCGTCATCCCTAAATCCTCAACCCTAAATCCTTAAACCTTCAATCCTAAACCCTATCCCTAATCCCTCTACCCTCGACACTCTACTTTAACCCTAATCCCTTGACCATCAACCCTATCCCTAAACCCTCAACCCTCAACCCTCAACTCTCAACATTAAACCCTAATTCATCAACCCTAAACCCTAATCCCTCAAACCTAAACCCTATCCCTAAACTATCAACCCTCAACACTATACCTTAAACCCTAATACCTATCCCTCAACCCTTAACCCTTAAAACTTAAACCCTATCCATACACCCTCAACAATCGACACTATAACTTAAGCCTTAAACCCTCATCCCTAAAGCCTCAACCCTCAATCCTTAAACCTTCAACCCTAAACCCTATCCCTAATCTATCTACCCTCGACACTCTAACCCTAACCTCAACATTAAACGCTATTTCATCAACCCTAAACCCTAATCCATCAACCCTAAACCCTATCCTTAAACCCTCAACCCTCAACACTATACCTTAAACCCTAATCGATCAACCCTAAAACCTAATCCCTAAACCCTCAACCCTAAACCCTATCACTAAACCCTCAACCCTTGACACTATACCTTAAACCCTAATCCCTTATCCCTAAACCCTAAAACCTAAACCCTATCCCTCAACCCTTAACTCTTAAAACTTAAACCCTAAAACCTATCCCTAAACCCACGACGCTCAACACTATATCTTAAACCCCAATCCCTTAACCCTCAGCCCCAAAGCCTTAACCCTCAATCTTTAAACCTTCAACCCTAAACCCTATCCCTAATCCCTCTACCCTCAACACTCTACTTTAACCCTAATCCCTTGACCATCAACCCTATCCCTAAACCCTTAACCCTCAACTCTCAACTCTCAACATTAAACCCTAATCCATCAACCCTAAACCCTAATCCCTCAACCCTAAACCCTATTCCTAAACCCTCAACCCTCAACACTATTCCTTAAACCCTAATCCATCAATCCTAAACCCTAATCCCTCAACCCTAAACCCTATCCCTAAACCCTCAACACTATTCCTTAAACCCTAATCCCTCAACTCTAAACCCTAATCCCTCAACCCTAAACCCTAAACCCTATCCCTAAAAACTCAACCCTCAACAAGATATACCTTAAACCTTAATCCCTCAACCCTCAACCCTCAATCCTAATCCCTCATCCCTAAACCCTAAATGCTATCCCTATTCCTAAACCCTCAACCCAAGACACTATACCTTAAACCCTAATCCCTTACCCCTAAACCTTAAACCCTATCCCTCAACCCTTAACCCTTAAACCTCAAACCCTAAAACCTATCCCTAAACCCTCAACCCTATACCCTCAACAATATACTTAAGCCCTAATCCCTCAATCATCAACCCTATACCTTAAACCCTAAAGCCTACACCCTCAAACCCTCATCCCTAGACCATATAACCTCACCCTTATATCCTAAACCTTGAATATTGTGCCTCAACCCTATAATTAAGTTAAAACTAAACCATATGTTCTCTCAACCCAAGTTACCCTATGCCTTATATACCCTCAATCCATATTGTAAGTTACCCTAAACCCTAATCCCCACACCTTACACACTTAATCTTATACACTCAACAACCTGAATATTAACCCTCAACTGTAACCCTCAACCATCTAACCTCTACCCTCTACCCTCTACCTATTACTTAAGCCCTAATCCCTCAACCCTTAACCCTCAAAACTATACAGGCTCAGGTCCTTATATACACTAAACCCAAAACACTTACATACATACATACATACATATATACATGCATACATACAAACATACATACATACAAGCATGCATCCATGTACATGCATACATACCTACAAGAATAGATATAAACATCTATGAAACATACTTATGAAAGTTGAACATATCTCATTCAAAGGAAGACATAATGCGAGCACGTTATAATGCGCTCGTGTTGTGTCGAATTGGGAAAACACCGACAAACATGCAAAAAAGCAAAAAAAGCACAACATAATGTGCTCTCATTATAATGCACTCGTGTTATATTGTGCTTTGGGAATCCCAAGCCTTGGGCTTGGGATTTGCTTTGGATTTCCAACCCAAAGGCTTGGAGTGCCTTTTCAACATCCACAAAAGTGTTTTTTCAAATTCTACAAGATTTCACATAATTTTGTTCGTGCTAACCCTCAGATTTGCACATGTTTCAAGGTCAAACAAATTAAATTTCTAGGTAATGTTAGGCTCTCTCTTAGCTATTTAACGATGTAATTTTTTTCACATTTTGACAATGTTAAGCCTTTCATCTTCAATTTCTTTTGTTTGTGTGTCCGGTTTTGGGCAAAAACCACTGTTTGGTCTTTTTTTCATTGTAAATTAACCATTCATTGAAATTTCAAAAAAATTACATATTTAGAAACTAGACTCCATTCTACACATATTAAAAAAATATATATATATATTTTCAATTAGTTTTCAAAATTTATAGGGGTAGCATGGCCAAAATTCTATTTTTTAGGATGTGTCCACTTTGAAAATTAGTAAAAAATCAAATATTCATCAAAAAATTATCAGAAAAATTAGGCATAAACTACATGTTGTTAGTTAATTTCTCACTAAAGTGATTTTAAAAATACCAGAAAAAATTTTACCTTTTGAGGGAGCCACAAAACATGTTATATTATGTTTTTTTGACATAAATAACATCAATTTCTGTGGCTCCCTCTGTTGAACCCCTTAATCTATACCATTTTCAAAAAAAATTAGTAGTTTAGAAAGTAGACTCGGAGCACTACGAACATTGTTTTGGTTGCATCTCCAAATATTGAGTGTAATTATGCTCAATTTCTCATCTAAGGCCAGCATTTCCTGATATTAGAAAAAAAGTGGCCACTTAAGACTCCTTTTTGGCCCCCCATCTTCTTGCACTTACCCTTAAATAACATTAAAAAATGAAAGAACATTGAGGGGTGTTAGATCGAACCCCTTATTTTATTAAAAAAAATTGGCCGACACAAAAGGGGCTTTATTCGAATGGGGGGCTCGAATGAACCCATTTTTGGGTTCTAATGAACACCCCTATTTGACCGAACCCCTCCAAAACTTTTTTTGGTGCACGGGAAATTTTCCTTCAATGCAATTGTAACCTAGTTATGTGGGATCACAATTTAAATATTTTTAGAATCTTAATAGCTTCGTCTATAAACCATTTTCACTTGATTAAATTTATTTACAAAAAAGTCTATCAGCTTCAAGGATGAAATTGTGGAAAATTTCAGGATAACACTAAATGGGTGGTTTTGCAAGTTTCTTTGGCATGTTTGGGACTCTCACTTGCCTAAATATGAGCTAATCCCAAGGAATTTTTGGAGGGAATCCATATTTGAGCTAGAAATATTAACACCCCTTCCATCTAGATCTAAATATTAGTCTAAATGTTAGCACTTTTTAAGCCAACAAGTTTTTTCTCCATTGCCATTGTTTGGCCCATCATGATCTCACACTCACCCTTTTATCAAAAAAAGGTTTGTGAAAGTTTTTAAATGTGTTGATTCAGCCCCCCTCTCAGCACCCCATTATGTTCAACAGGTAGGGAGTGGACTTATTATGTCTGATTTCATTTTCCTAGATGAGACTAGCTATCAGGGATGATGTAAACTATGGTCCCTAATTTGTGACTATTTCCTTTGGCACTACATATCTTGTAAATATTTTCTCATACAGGAATGTGGCAACCTTACTATCTACCCATTTTGTGAGGTAATCAATACATACTAGTATATACTCTTTATTATCCGAGGGAGGATCAATGTGCCCAATAAAATCAATGCCCCATTTGTCAAATGGTGTTACCACCAATTGTGGTTGTAGGGGCATCTCATCACTTCTTGTAGGTCTACCCATCCTTTGACAATGGTCACATCTCCTTGTATAGAGAGTTGTGTCTTTATGTAGAGCTGGCCAGTAATATCTAGTTGTTAAGACCTTGATTGTTGTTCTCTTAGCTGCAAAGTGTCCTCCAAATGGTTCATCATGACATGCCTTCAGAATGTCATATACTTTATCTTCTCATGAGATGATCAGGTCCTATGTAGAAGAGGTAGCCATCTACCCAAGAATAGGGAAAGTTGTGTTCAACTAGGTTGCACCTCTCTCTTGGTGAAAGATGTGGAGGTGTTTTTCTTGCAACTAGATAGTTTGATATATCTGCATACCAAAGAGTTTTACAGTGAGTGAAAATAAGTGTTCATCAGGAAATGAATCATCAATAACTAGATCTTCATTACAAGTAGGTACCCTGGAGAGGAAACTGGTAACAACATTGACCTTCCTAGGCTTATCTACAATAGTGATATCAAATTTATGAAGTAGTAAAACTATCTAACCAATTTTCCACTTACCCACTTACCACTGGTTGGTTCATCAGATACCTTATTATTGTATGGTCTGTATGAACAACAATAGAATACCCAGTGATATAGTGTTTGAACTTATTGATTGCATAAATAAAAGCTAACATTTCCTTCTCTGTAACAATGTAGTTGATTTTAGCACCTTGTAGATTCTTACTGATATAGTAAATGACATATTCCAAATTTCCTTCCTTCTATCCTAAAAAAGCCCCTACAACAAAGTTAGAGGCATCATGAAACATTTTTCATGACTAAGAGATAGATTATGATCTTGACATCTATGGAGGACTTTTTTAAGGTTTGCCAGTGCTTCTTTATAAGAATATCCATGAGTGGTGAAATCCTCCATATATACTTCCATAGAGTCATGGGCAAAATAAAAAGATGCTTAAAACAACCATTTGAAATGTTGCAGGTGCATTGCAGATTCCAAATGGAAGGACTGAATAGGCATAGGTACCCCATGGGCATGTAAATGTAGTCTTATCTTGATCCTTAGGAGCTATTTTGATTTGATTATAGCCACTGAATCCATCAAGGAAAGAAAAATACTTCTTCCCTGCCAAGGAGTCTAATACCTGGTCAATGAAAGGAAGAGGAAAGTGATATTTCCTGGTAGATGTATTCAATTTTTTGTAGTCTACACAAATCCAGCACTTACCTCCCATTTTTTGGTACTATGACTAGTGAGGATACCCATTAGCTATTTGATATAGGATATATGAATCCTACATCCAGTAGTTTTTAAAGTTCATTCTTCACTATGTCTCTTACAGCAGGGTTCATTCTCCTTTGAGGAGCTGCCTAACTGGATTGCATCCCTCATTAATGTATATTCTATGTATGCAGAGGTTAGGATCTATGCCCTTCATATCAAGATAGTCCTAGGAAAATGTTGTTTTGTGAGTTTATAGTATTTTTAAAAGTTCTGACTGTTGCACAACTTTCAATTGATTGTTGATATTAAGTGTCTTGCCTGGTGTAATGTCAACTGGTGTTGCAGACATGATAACAGAAGCAACATCCAGTCTTGATAAATTGAGGCTACAACTATGTGGTAGAAAATGATGGAACATGTGTGTAGTGGAAACATAGGCTTGTGTTGATTGATGGTAGAACATTATGTAGTGGGCAAGTCAAGCATACTAGACTTGAGTCTTGCTATGGGTTCTTTCCATAAGTGTTTTGTATTATATTGCAAAGCACTTCATCCTCATGTTGAATGTTTAACAATGGGCTTCTTTCAATTTTCATTAATGTCTAAAGAGAGTATTGGTTAGTATCCTCCAAGTTTGGTCAAATATGCTGCTCCATATCAGGTTAGAAAAGGAAAAAGGTTTGATTGGTCAAAAAAATGTCATGAGTCATTTGATCAATTGAAAAAGAAGCTAACTATGATAGCAATTCTAAAAGTACCTAATCCAGAAGGTTATTTTGTGGTCATCACCGATGCCTCAGGAGAACGATTAGGTGGTGTACTTATGCAAGAAGGGTGAGTTATCACTTATGAGTCTAGAAAACTGAAGACACATGAGTAGAATTATGCTCCACATGATCTTGAGTTGGAAGTAGTTGTTCATGCACTACAAATGTGGCATCACTATTTTCTTGGGAAACCCTTCAAATTAAGGATAGACCATCAAGGAATTAAGTATTTGTTTACCTAACCACATCATAATGCTCATTAGAGGAGATGGTTAGAGCTAATATCTAACTATGATTTTGAGATCAGTTACATTAAGGGCAAGGAAAATTGAGTAGCAGATGCCCTAAGTCGAAGGAGACATATCTCCTCAATGATCTCTATTTATTCTAATTTCAAGAATCAGGTGTTGCAAAAGTCCAAAGGAGATGAATACTATGAGCAGGTTAAGCAAGCTTTCTCAGATAATCCTCAAGATTCAAGGTATGATGGATTCTACTT
Organism: Cunninghamia lanceolata; assembly: GCA_027924645.1. Classification (NCBI taxonomy): domain Eukaryota; kingdom Viridiplantae; phylum Streptophyta; class Pinopsida; order Cupressales; family Cupressaceae; genus Cunninghamia; species Cunninghamia lanceolata. The sequence goes on from BSBN01000397.1 coordinate 1,095,060, forward strand.
TGAACTAGATGGACTACTAAGGTTTAGAGGAAGAATGTACATTTTAAACTCCAAGGAGTTAAGGAATATTATGTGGAAAGAAGTTCATTCTACACCATATTCAAGACATCCTAGAGTGATGAAACTTCTAGCCGATGTGAAACCATTATATTTCTAGAAAGGAATGAAGAGAAATGCTGCAAGGTTTGTAGTAGGATGTTTAGAATGCTAGAGGATGAAAGAAGAACATCATCACCTGACATGACTCCTATATCCTAATGAGATTCCAAAGTGGAAGTGGCAGATCATCAGTATGGATTTTTTACAAGGTCTTCCTATGTTTAGAAATAGGCACAATATTCTAGTAGTGGTAGATAGACTCGCCAAGGTAGATCATTTCATCCTTGGGAATTTGACAGATGGAGCACTAGTCATAGCCTGTAAATTTGTGCAAGAAGTGTTTAGATTACATGGTATTCTGAGAAGATCATCTTAGATAGGGATGCACACATGACATCAAGGTTTTGGCAAACCTTATTGTCTTCACTTGGAACTCAATTGAACATAATCTTAGCTTATCATCCTCAGATAGATAATCAGACGGAAAGAGTAAACCAAGTTTTGGAAGATCTATTGAGAATGTATTACATGGATCAACAATACAAGTGGGGGGATTATCTTCTTCTTGTAGAATTTGCTTATAATAATTTATATCATTCTTCTATTAAGATGGCTCCATTTGAAGCATTGTATGGAATAAAATTCCAAACTCCTATAAGATGGGATAAGCTAGAAGATGGGATTAGCCCTAGTCCAAAAATGTTGTCAGAAATGGAAGAACAGATCAAGTTGATCAAGAAAAGATTAGTGGAGGCAAATGATAGGTAGAAAAGCTATGTTGATGCTAAGCACATACTAAAACATTTCTCAATATGAGAAAAGTTCTATTAAGCATGAAGCCTCAGAAGACTTCAATTAAGTTTGGAAAGTCATCCAAACTAGCTCCTAGAAATGTGGGACCCTTCAAAGTTCTTGAGAAAGTGAACCCGATTGCTTACAAGATTGCTCTACCACTAACTCTTGCCATGATGCATAATGTTTTTAATGTTTCATATTGAAGAAGTATATTCTGGGAAATAATAATATTCTTGATTAGAATGCTCTACAGGTGAAGAACCCAATAGTGGTCATGATTGAGCCTATCAAAGTGCTCAAAGTATGCAAGCTCTGCTTGTGTAACAAAGAAGTTTCTTAGTGCAAGGTCCAGTGGGACCAGTATGCAAAGGATAATGCCACCTGAGAAAATTGTCATGATTTTCACCTAAGATATTCTCATTTATTTTATACTTTTCAAAGTTGTACAAAAACCTTGTCATGTTATAATTTTGGATACATTGGATCATCGAGGATGATGAATATTATGGGGGGAGGTATGTTACACCCCAAATTTTGACTATGCTTTACTTTTTTACTAGTATGTGATTGGTAGATAATTTTGGCATGGACTAATGATTTGACATTTGGGAAAATGTCATGATTAATCAATGATTTCATAAGTTTACGATTATATGCAAAGAATTTAGAAATGTGATTATATGTTATCATGATTAAGTATTTAAAATGTTTATGGATTATCTAATGATACACTAATCCTAGTTTGGTGATTGTAAGTTGTATGCAGGAAACATGTTTTTTGCCTCCGAGAAAAAAAGGGGAGAGCATCATCGAGAGAAGGGAATAGATGTTTGGGAAGGAACAAGTTTTTGTCATACAAGTCCTGTGCTTTATAATTTAGTGAACCATCATGAGTTAAATGTAAGTAGTATTTGACTTTTTTTTATCTAAGTCAATCTCATCTTGATTCAGTTGTTGTTTTGTCACTTAGGAATGGTTTTTCGATGTTAGACCTTATTTGATATGAATAAAGTGATATTAAGGAAACATTAACATTATTAAGGGTTTAACTATTTTCTTTTTTTGGTACTTCCTAATATGTTTTCCAATGATTACCTATCTAATTATTTTGACATTAGCGCAAGATTGCACGGGGGGAGAAAATCTCAACACCCTTCTCGCTTCTTGTCGATAGAGTAATAACAACATCGATAAATGTGGTTTATGCTAACATTATGTTGATATATGTTTTATTTATTTATTTTTATATTAGCATAATAAATGAAACTTGTATGTTATAGTCATGAGTTATTTTGATGTCATGATAAGTTTGCAACTGATTGCAATCCACTTCATTTTTGTAGTGGTGCATGACTCCATACTCCACTATCATGGTATGCTCCTTTTTTGAGATTTTATAGGAAAGATGAGTAGGGAAAGATTTGTCATGACAAGTAACCTTGTGGAGTGGGAAGACAGGAGGAGGTGTCATCGAAAAGCATATAGGTTGGGATAGCTAGTTAAATATGGGAGAGAGGATCATAGATCAAGACAGAGAGAAGGTTAAGCTCAAACTTTTGGACGAATATCTATCAGCTTCTTCCATTGTGTTTGCAGTCATATTTATGTGGTCTTTATTTTCACTGATGCTCTGCAAGTATTTGTAAGCAATGTCTTGCTTCTGTTCTAAATTGATTCTTTGTTTACGTATAATTGATGCTATTATATTTGTATATATGGATAGTCAATGGCTATATGTAATAACGTATAAATATATATAGTCAAGACTATGCACATGCAGTTGGTGAAACATGAGCCTTCAAAGATTGATACCCTTGTGGTATATGCTTTAATACTAAGTTGTAGATTTGACACACAATAGTACGATATACTAGAGTCTGATTATTTTAGTGGAATAATAAACTAGCAACGTTTGTTCATCACTATTAAATCGACAACTTTGATTATCTTGGTGAGATATTTGGTCGAACATCTGTGACCAGTTGTGAAACTTTCTTTCGTTGTAATAGATTGAATACCTTGTGCTTTTGCTAGTCGTAGTATATGAATACCTTGAGTGGTGTAAACAATCAATGAGGAAACGTAACAATTATATGGCTGATAAGACATACATATCTTTGTGAAGTGGTGCAAATAGGTAGCCTAGTTTTAAATAGGATGCCTTTAGAGTTCTCAGTGTATTCTTTAAGAGTCTGTAGTGGAGGAAGTCCACAGTAGACCGAGATTAGAGACTATCTAATTTCTTTTACTATTCTTACTTATGACATTTATATATGGGTATATTCATTTGAACCTCTTTTGAATAAAGGTTTCTGAGATAGAATGTAAAGATTGAATACTTTATTTATTTGAGTTTTATTTTAAAGCTTAGTCATAGAACTATTTTATGCTCGAAAACAAGAACGTTGGTGGCTATTATTAGACCAACAGGTCGAGATTTAGACTCTTGAGTCTCATATTCTTGGATGTCAGTTTTGAAAAATAATATTTATGCTTCATAAATTGTTTACTAGTATTACAACTTTCGATAATACTTAAATAGAAAAGTCAATTCAAGACCTTTAGTACTAAAATGGTTGTTATTGAGTCGAAAGATTTAGTGATAGGAAGTCCTAAACTTTAATGCTAGCTAAATGCTATAGGAAACCTTAGAAAGATTAAATTTATCCAAAAACCTATACTTTGTTTATGATTCCTCGAAATCAAAACTAATTTTTCTATGTCAGATAGACTAAGAATGGTTCTTAATTAAGACATTTCATGTTTAATTTTATCAATCAAGAAAATTAAATTATAGGATGAGATAGTCTCCAAGTCAAGTCAGAGGTGTGTGAACACATGACTACGTTTATTGCAAACGTCTATTATATAGAAACTTTGGCCAAAGTGATGCATTTATCTCTGGATGCATCAGTCAATTCATTGTTTCTAGAGGGTGTAACTAGTCATAATGATCATACTTAGCTACAAGGTTATCTAGAGTTGTATGGTTGACTGAGTTATGTAGGACACAAAACTAGGACTCAGATGGCAAAAACTTGTTGGTTCCTTATATCTATACTCTTCATGAAGGGTAGGGCCACTTCCAGGAAGGAAGGTGTGCGGGGGACTGCCGATCTATGGTTGGAGGTAAAGCACTTCGATGATGCTCTCCCTCTGTAGCAGAAGATTTGTTGAGACTTTTGAAGATAGATATTAATACTCTAGATGCAGTGTATTGCATGGCATGACTTATGATAGTCAAACTTATGTACACTATTTATTTTTATGCCAATTGCATAATGATTGTAAGTGAGAAGTGAAATGAAATCACATTGATTATATCTTTAATTATGTTATAATCTCAAAGTTGAAAATTTTTCACATGTTTACCATGTTTCATTTACTTTCCTAGTAAATTGTGTGATTTAATCCAAGTAATATGAGAAAGCATGTTACAATTTTTATTGATTTTCACAAAAAGTGGCCACTTTTGACCCCCTTTTAGTCCCCCATTTCCATGCACATATCCTTGAGCTCCAAATTATGCAAAGGTGTGAAATTATAAAAGCAATGAGGGTCACTAAGTTTGGTCGATCTTTGTATCATGTGATGTCCCATGAGAGGATGCATGATACTAGGCAAGATGACAACTAAATATGATGTAGGTGGTGACCATGCTTATATTTGCAAGATAATGCCTATTGAATGTAAGTGTCAAGATGTGAAATATGAGGCTGGTGATAAACATACATGCTTCAAATAATATGCATTGGTGACAACTAATGGAATGTGGGTGAACCCAGATGTAGTGCATGAACAAGAATCTAGAAAGGAGATGCATACAAATACATGAAAGCTCACAAATTTTAAGTAGCTACTAAGAAAAACACCCCTCTTGAAATCCATTAAGATTATGCAAATTAATTCACGACACTCGAGAATTCAAAAATGATATGAACAATAGAGATACAAGACATCCATCATTCACTTAAAGACATAGCAATTAAACTTTCACAACTCTTTGGTGTACCCATTGCACACCAAGGTGTAATTGCTAATTAAAATGTAATAAAACCCTTCCAAGGTTGTATTGTGAAAATAAGTGTAAAGTGAAAATTGAGAGTGAGTGTCTAAAATAATTTGGATTTTTTATGTCATATTATGAGGGTCCCACTCTCCACTACTCCATTCTTTAGATGCCTCTTCTTTCTTTCTCAGTGGTTCCATTGGAATTGTTTATGTCATATTATGAGGGTCCCACTCTCCACTACTCCATTCTTTAAATGCCTCTTCTTTCTTTCTCAGAGGTTCCACCTCTCACATCATATTGCCTTTCTTCCATACATGTCACTTCTTTATCACCAACTCCTTCAACTCTCTCTCATGTCTTCCACTTACTTTTCTCTACGAAATGGGTCCACCTCTCACATGAGTCCGCGTTTCTTCCACAAAGTTTCACAAACTGATCATGATGACTTAGGAATAAGAAGAAATTAAAAACATGACTTGTGCATTATATGATATGAAATGATGAAAATTCATATCTTGCTAGCGTTGATGCCATTGATAGATACGGTTCTTTATAAGATACGGTTCTTTATAAAGGGCTTGAGCACTTTTAAGGTTGTTAGATGACACTTCTTACCCTTGGAAGAGGTGTGTTGTCTTGATTTGAGTGTAATAATTATATTCTTTAATAACCATTATAAATATGTTGTAAGGTAGGAGTTGTAAATATTATTCATAGAGTTTATTTAAGATCTCCTCTTTCATTGACTAAGGATGGAAGTGCATCTAAACTTCTTGTTAGTACAATGTGATGGCCATTATAGATTGTGCTTGTATTGCTTTAGTTAGTAATAGGAAACAAATCCAAACATGATAATGTTTTGATGTCATAATAGACCAACATTTCATTACAACTTTAGTCGATGCATAATATTGTATGGGATGTTGTTATTTTTATAATGTATAGAAACCCTAAGAGATGAGTAAACGGTTCCAAATATGGGTAACAGAGAATAGTAAGTTAATTTTTTAGCTTACAACCTAACACATCAATGTAGTACTGCGTGTAAAAGATGTTTCGGCCAAAGCTTTAAAATCAAATATAAGATGTGTTCCTTAGTTTAATTTTTATTTTGTCATATCATGCTTTGTAAGGACGTGCATTAGATGTAAACATACAAGCATGATGCATTAGATATATGAATGTTAGATTGACAATGTTACATGATGCATCATATTCCTTTGTACATGTTGGCTACATATTGTTAGATCCTTCATAAAGAGCTGATGGCACACTCTCACACACCTACTCTCTGATACCAAATTTGTGGTTCAGGTGTAAATCAAGAATCAATGTTTTATTGTTTTAGACAGACTACAAACTTGTTTATAACCTTCTATTCAAACGGTAACTCATAGATCAATCTTTTTGTCAGCTTTAAGGCTGAGGATTCCACCACAACAGTACTCTTCTATCAACAATTCACACAAGGTACCATGAAAACACATAATTAATACAGAGGTTTATGGTTTTTCCGAACAAACCTTATCTATGTAAGGAAAACAAATATGCAAATGCCTTATACCAGAGACCTCCACGGTTTTGGACTGAGAAACTGTGACTCAACAGTCAATGCACATATAAAGAAAACAGAGGATATTCCTATCAGTTGAATATTCTCCTTCGTGTTACACAATAGTCTTCACTCTTATAGGCCGATAAGGCCCATGTAAACCTTCGTCGGTCTTGAAACTATCTGCCCTCAATGCTTCTGTAGAGTCCCCTCCGCCAGCACTGTTCTCATTCCGGTCTTTTTCCTTTAATGAAACCTTCAACCAATTTCCTCTCGGCTATAGCTCTTCAACAAATATCCCGATACTGCTCTCGTTGAGTTCGTCTCTGCCAGAACCAAGTATTCGTGAGCCTCTCTCAATATTTTGCGTTAAAACTTCATACTCCAACTGCTGAAAGTGATTGCAAGCTGAAAAATGATTGTTCTAAAAGGATTCCTTATCTCAGAATCGTTGTATGAGATTCTTTTTCACCCTCCATTTGAATGTCCTTCTTTGTCTTGCATACTATCATCATTTGACAGGCCAATAAGGCCGAGATTTATCGTTATCTGCAATAAAACATTCTCCTCCACGCTGATGACAATGTCCCAATGGACTCCCTACCTGTGAATCTTTGCTTTTCTGCTAAATCTGTCGAGAGATTGGTGTTTTCTGCCCAGAAAACTATCCAAAAGGCTGGTTTGAATTGTTTCTCCTCCAAGAATGTTGCTCAACGACTTCCTCTATGTGGAACTACTTCTGCCCCATGTAGAAACTAACTCTTCCTTTTCCAAAAGCAAAACCTAACTGCCTTTTTTTATTTGAATGGGAGTAACCTTCTAACTTTCTAAAACAATAGCTCCATGTCAAACGTGCATATGAATTTGGGGAAAACATTTGAACACTAAGTCTCAAAGATTAGGGGCTACAAAGAAACCCTACAAACACCATGCCAAAAACTGGGCACAAGACCCCAATGCAAACCCAAAATGAAACAACAGATCAAAACTCCAGCAAGATTGGATGCTCCTGCATGTTAGAAATAATGAATAAACTAGAACACAGTGTCTTAGTTGACTAGGCCACCTATCTTAGTTGTGTTGTAAGATCCACTATTCTAGGAGTTAGTTTAGGGATCTGTTGAGTTATTTGTGGATCTGTTAATCTCAACATCCCATTATAAATTGTAATACTTCTAGTGTAATAGATAATATATTTTTCCCCATCTATATTTTATCATGGTATCAGAGCAGTCCTGAGCCTAACTCCCTCACGGGATGGCTCAGGATTATGATGTAGTGGGTCTGTGAGAGAAAGCTAGGTTTGATGGCTGCCATATGAAAAGAGTCATCAAAGAAAAGTGTGTTAGCTATTAGTGTGTTAGTGTATTAGATTGTGGACTGGTTTGGAAATCAGATAAGAGTTTAAGGTTTGGAAATCAGATTTAAGGACTCAGGCCAGTCTCATTGCTGCTCTATCTTCTAGCTCAGAATAGAAATAAGTCTCTTCTATTTATTTCATTTTTTATGTTTTTTCAGGTTATTTTGTAATTTGTTATTGGCTATTTGGACTAGGTTTTTCATATTCCTCTCTATCAGGGTTACACTGAGAGGTTCATGTAAAGAACCTGTGTAAGCAGTTTAATATCTGCATTGTAAATGTCATGAAAATATAAGTGACTGATCGGAAGTGCCAAGGATAAGAATAGGAAAGTGTGAAGAGTGCCAAGGAAAGGAATGCATAAGCCATGGTTAGGAGCCATGCCACCGATCTGTGCGAGAGGTGATTGAAGCTGAGGTGTTATGGGATGACCTCGCCCATATTTGAAACTATAGTCTACATATGGCAGAAGTCTATATATGAGGTAGACAGTGTTGCAAGAAATGCAACATGGATGAGACCCTTTTGGCAAATTATAGGCAGCCAACAAAGAAATGGTTGTCAAGTTAAAGCCCAGGTTGTTTAACACTGGCATAGATCCTTCGACAATGTGCAATGACAGTCAACAAGAATAATTGTTTGCAGATGAAAGTTATATTGTAATTGTAATCCAAATGAAAATTAGTGTAGTTTATTCATTAAGGGGGAGTGTTAGAAATAATGAATAAACTAGAACACAGTGTCTTAGTTGACTAGGCCACCTATCTTAGCTGTGTTGTAAGATCCACTATTCTAGGAGTTAGTTTAGGGATATATTGAGTTATTTATGGATCTGTTAATCTCAGCATCCCATTATGAATTGTAGTACTTCTAGTGTAATAGATAATATATTTTTCCCCATCTATATTTTATCAACACAGAATTAAAAAAAGTAAAATCAATAAAAATATTTTTTTTTATTGCTATAGCAATTGTTTCTTGCTGTGCGTGCCTACTTTTTCTATTCTTTCTTCTATCTCTGCAGTCACAAATTGGTATCAGAGCCACAGTCTCTCACAGCCCCAAATCTCTATTTTCAATGGTAAGAATTATGATTTTTGGTCTATTAAGATGAGAACTTTGTTTTGTTCACAAGATTCTTGGGATATGGTAGAAAGTGGTTTTGTAGAACCAAAGGATCAAGCAACTTATCAAGCTTTGACCAGAGCACAAAAGGAAGAGCTTAAAGAAAACAAGAAGATGGAAGCATTGATAGAACCATCACAATTGGAGCACCAATACCTCAAAATGAAGAAGAATCTGAAGAACAAAATTTGCAATGTGATCAATCAACTCCACAAGCAAGAATGAGCACTCCAATAAGAACACCAAGGAACTTAGCACAAGGTGAATCATCTGGTCATGCATGTCATCCTCCTCCCAATTCACAAGTAAGTGATGAATCAGATCCTACTCTTACCACATTAAGACCAAAATATAAAGGTAAGAAAATGAGAAACTTGAATGAGATTTATGATCAAGAAGAAGAGAATTTAGATTTGTGTTCAAATTTTGCTTTTTTCTCTCATGATCTTGTGTATTATGAAGAAGCGGTTAATGAGGAACATTGGATAAAAGCAATGGATGAAGAGATGAATGCTATTGAGAGAAATTAAACATGGGATCTAATTAACCTACCTAAAGGTAAGGATTGCATAGGAGTCAAATGGGTTTATAAGACCAAATTTAATGCAGAAGGTAAGATTGAAAAACACAAGGCAAGGTTAGTAGCAAAAGGTTTTGCACAACAACATGGAATTGATTATAATGAAACATTTGCTCCAGTTGCTAGACTTGATACTATTAGAATGGTTTTAGCCATAGATGCTCAAAATAATTGGAAAGTATATCAAATGGATGTCAAATCAGCTTTCTTAAATGGTTTTCTAGATGAAGAAGTGTATGTGAAATAGCCACCAAGTTATGAAGTGCATGGACATGAAAAAAAAGTCTACAAATTGAAGAAGGTCCTCTATGGTCTCAAGCAAGCACCAAGAGCATGGTATAGAAGGATTGATTCATTCATGACAAACAATGGATTTGGCAGAAGCATAAGTGAGCCCACATTGTACACAAAAATCAACAAAGAAGGTCAAATTTTGATTGTGTGTTTGTATGTTGATGATTTGATTTTCATTGGAAATTTGTCTATAGACACATCTAAATCAGAAATGAAGAAAGAATTTGAGATGACAGATTTGGGATTAATGAAGTATTTTTTTGGGCATTGAAGTTGTAGAATCAGAGAAGGGAATTTTTATTTGTCAAACTAAATATGCAAAGGATGTGTTAAGGAGGTTTAAGATGTTGAATTGTAATTCAACACCTACACCAATTGCTACAGGGACTAAAATTAGCAAAGAGGACAAAGGGCCTAATGTTGATTCTACAACATTCAAAAGACTAATTGGTAGTTTGATGTATCTTACAGCTACAAGACTAGATATCATGTATGGGGTTAGCTTAATCTCTAGATTCATGGAGTCACAAAAAGACTCACATTGGCAAGTTGGAAAGAGGATATTGAGATATGTGGCAGGAACAACAAAATATGGAATTTTATATTCCACAACTAATGATTTTGGTTTGATTGGTTATACTGATAGTGATTTTGCAGGTAGCATTGATGACAAGAAGAGTACTTTTGGACATGCCTTTCATTTTGGAACAAGTGTGGTCTCATGGGCATCCAAAAAGAAACCCATGGTGACACTTTCATTAGCTAAAGCAGAGTATGTAGCAGCCACATCAACAGCATGTCAAGCAATTTGGATGAGGAGAGTATTGACAGATTTATTGCAAGCACAAAAAGAGTCAACACCAATATTTTGTGACAACAAATCAACAATTGCATTGTCAAAAAATCATGTTTTTCACAAGAGGAGCAAGCACATTGATACGAGATTTCATTTTATTAGAGAGTTAGTGAACAATGGAGAAATCCATTTGGAGTTTTGCAGATCTAAAGACCAATTGGTAGATATATTCACAAAGGCATTAGCAAAGGAGAGTTTTGAGTATCTAAGACAAAATTTGGGCATTGTAAATGCTGAAGTAGTTAGTGGTAGAAATTAAGGGGGAGTGTTAGAAATGCAATTCTAATTTCTCCACATCACATGGAGATAACATTCAACTATATTTAGATTTTATCATGCAAGCAGTTTGCATGAGATTTCATTCTTAGGACAATCAGTTATCGCACATGCCTTATGCATGAATAAACATTAGTTTAGAGTAGTTTATTTGCAGAAGTCTACATATGAGGTAGACAGTGTTGCAAGAAATGCAACATGGAATGAGACCTTTCTGACAAATTATAGGCATCCAACAAAGAAATGGTTGTCAAGTTAAAGCCCAGGTTGTTTAACACTGGCATAGATCCTTCAGCAATGTGCAATGACAGTCATCAAGAATAATTGTTTGCAGATGAAAGTTATATTGTAATTGTAATCCAAATGAAAATTAGTGTAGTTTATTCATTAAGGGGGAGTGTTAGAAATAATGAATAAACTAGAACACAGTGTCTCAGTTGACTAGGCCACCTATCTTAGTTGTGTTGTAAGATCCACTATTCTAGGAGTTAGTTTAGGGATCTATTGTGTTATTTGTGGATCTATTAATCTCAGCATCCCATTATAAATTGTAATACTTCCAGTGTAATAGATAATATATTTTTCCCCATCTATATTTTATCAACATAGAATAAAAAAAGAAGAATCACTAAAAATATTTTTTTTATTGTTGTAGCAATTGTTTCCTGCTATGCATGCCTACTTTTTCTATTATTTCTTCTGTCTCTACAGTCACAAATATTTTTTTTATTGATTCTACTTTTTTTTATTCTGTGTAAAAAAACGATCACAGATCTACATATATAGGATTACAATCATCTTTCAACTAAAAGTAAAGAATTAAAAGTACTGCTATAACTGAAAATAAACTACTCTAAGCTAATGTTTATTCATGCATAAGGCATGTGTGATAACTGATTGTCCTAAGAATGAAATCTCATGCAAACTGCTTGCATGATAAAATCTAAATATAGTTGAATGTTATCTCCATGTGATGTGGAGAAATTAGAACTGCAATTCTAACACTGCATATAGGCTTCTCTGGTGGAGTAGCACGAGGAAGTTTAATGCTTCCTGACTAGGTGGAAAATCACTCTGATGATGCTCTCTCTTTTCTTTTGTAAATTCAGAGTATGACTTTAGGAATCCTGTAATACTAAATGTAAATAATTTTTAAGATTAGTTTTCTTGACTATAACTATTGTAAAGGACTTAGTCCTTGTTATAAAAGATTGTTGAAATCATTTATATGTATTTATTTATTTTTAAATTACAGTCAATTATTTGACTTATTTATATTTAGATAAGCATTATGTTTACATTATGAATTAATTTTAATATTTTGTTGTTTTATTTAATTTGATTTTTCTTACAAATAGAAGATACAATACATGAAACCATCAAATGGCAATTAGAAAAATATGAACTAAAACCATCCAAAATAGTGGTGCCCAAATCCTTAGTTGGAAATCCAACACCAAAATTTCAAGATGAGTTTACAAGCTAAAATCAACACATTCCTTCCACCCGGTATAATCCACCCACCAAATTGGGTGTTCCATTTTAGCTTCTTTATCCCCATTCAAAAATACCTTATGACATGTTGGTCAACAAGTGTAACTTCCCTTTACAACTCTTTTATGTGCTGATATTTTTACATGTCCATTGCAGGAGGCACAACTTTCGAAGGCCATAATTTTTTATCTGAGAAGCTGATTTGGCCCTTTTTTTAATTATAGAGCTCGAAGAGGTCCACATAATAGGCGCTAGGAAACCAATGTCAAACAACCTAGAATTTTTATTTTGGCCAAAAATAAATTTAAATTTTTCTATTTTTCAACCTAAAAATCTCACTATTTGTAATCTTAACTTTAGGTGCATGGTTGAGACAACTTTCCTAATAGAATGAGCACTAAAATGATTGCAAAAGTATATTATGAAATTGCAAAGGAGGCAATTCTCTACCTTACAATAGCCATGATAGTTATGATAACCTCCTAGTACTAGACAAAGTTTTATTACCATATTGAGACAAAGTCCTTTTACCACACTATCTATAGAGTCAAATCCATATTGATGACTTGACCTTTTGACATCTCATTTGTGTTTAGATGGAGTCCTTTTTTGTGTAGTCAATTCTTTCTTGGATTTGTCTATATAGTCAAAGCAATTTTTACATTTGTCCACATCTAGGCAAAGCCCTCTCATTGAGCCATAAGTATAGTTAGATCTTCATTTTATGTAGTCCAAGCCTTGTGTCACTTTATGTAACAAGTGAAATATCTTACATTTCTCTTTTTCTTTTACTTTTACTTTTTTGAGGATAGCTCCTAATCAAGCAAGTTGTAATCCATAATTATCTCAAATTGTATGATGGATGCTACTCATTATATGCTTCTCTCTATTTTGTAGGTTTAAGTGGAGCATCAAGGACAAGAAAATTTAAGAGAGAAGTGCCTGAAAAATATTTTAAATTCCAAAAAGTGTATGTAAACATTGCTAGTCCTTACAAGCAAAAATATTTTAATTTTCCATAGTTGTCTATAAACACTGCTAGTTCTTAAAGCACTCAAACATAAGAGATTGAGGCAAGTGAGTTCCAATAGTCTACAAATAATTGCTAGACCATTCCCATGAATTATTGTGGCGCTTTAATTTCTACATGGGTGAAGATCAATTACATAGATGTGGATTTGAACTAGGGCAACAACTAGTAAAATTTAAAACCAAAAAACTTTGTTTGAGTCATCCAAAAATACGAAGCATTAGCAAATTGCTTTTGATATTTCTAACAACACTTCTTCATCATTAAAATCCAACTAAATATTGTTTTCAATTTAATTTCCACATTTACTTATATTTAAACATTGATCAACCTTTATTCTATTATCTGAGTTAATTATTACTTTAGTGATTACATTTATTTAGTTAACTTATATAAAATCAACTAAAATATAATAAAACCCTTGCAAGGCTATATTATAATATTATAATATCATATTTTACATATTTATAAATTTAAACTATCTTACTAAATAAAAATAAGAAAGTGAAAATTGAGAGTGGGTGTCTAAAATTATTGGGATTGTTTATATCATCTATGGTGTACACCATTATTGTGACAGTCCCACTTTCCCCTACTCCATTCTTTAGATGCCTCTTCTTTCTTCTATGAATGGTTGGAGCTATGTTCAAAGTGCTCCAGCGTCATACCATACTGCCTTTCTTCCATAAATTTCAATATACCATACCACCAATCTTCTATAAATGTCACTTATTTTTCAGTGACTCCCTCTTGTCTTCTAGGTCCACCTCTCATATGATTCTACAATTTGTTATCTTCATCACCAACTCACTCTTGTCTTCCACCTGCTTTTCTGTACGAAATGGGTCCACCTCTCACATGATTCCACATTTTGTTATCATCACTGACTCCCTCTTGTCTTCCACCTACGTTCTTGGATGAAATAAGTCCACCTCTCATTTGACTTTGCATTTTGTTAGCTTCATCATAGACTCTCTCTTGTCTTCCCCCTGCTTTTCTGTATGAAATGGGTCCACATGTCACATGATTTGGCGTTTCTTATCTTCATCAACAACTCCCTCTTGTCTTCCCTCGTTTTCCTATACAAAATTGGTCCACTTCTCATATGATTCCACGTTTTGTTATCACCATTAACTCCCTTTTGTCTTCCCCTGCTTTCTTGGACGAAATGAGTCCACCTCTCATTTGACTCTGCATTTTATTGAGTAGTACAAAATAGGTGTGGAACGTCACATGATTCAACATTTCTAATCTTCATCACCCACTCCCTATTGTCTTCCCCTATTTTCTTGTACAAAATTGGTTCACCTCTCAGATGATTCCACGTTTTGTTATCATCACCCACTCCCTCTTGTCTTCACCTACTTCGCTGGACGAAATGAGCCAACCTCTCATTTGATTGTGCTTTTTGTTAGCTTCATCGCAGACTCCTCTCTGGTCTTCCACCTGCTTTCCTGTACGAAACGGATTTACATGCGTTTCTTATCTTCATCACCGAGTCCCTCTGGTCCACCTCTCATATGATTCCACGTTTTTTCCACAAAGTTCGGACACAAATCATACCCCAGTCTATCTGCTCGTGGGGTAACTTGTTATATTCAGCGCTTCCAGCCTGTTTTCATTGCTTTTCCTCCTTTGTCTTCCACATGCTTCTCAATTTATTGTCCACATGCTTCTCAATTTATTGTTCTCTCCTCCCATAGTTTATCTCACTCTCTCTCCCTCTCTTTAGTGTTCACTCCTCCCACGTAGTGTTTCTCTCTGAAGTCTTCTCTTTACTTTCTCCCATTGGGCAATAGTTGCTGCTCTGCATTTTGGGAAAACGAGATTGCAATGGATTTGGGGCGTCTTGAAGAAATTGTGCGAGATGTCACTCATCTTGACCACTTAATCTCCATCATCGACCAACGTCTTCAAGCCATCGCCACTAAAAATGACAGGGTAAGAACAACATATATCCCTCTGCTTCTAAATTTTTTGTTGGTGCATTCAAATGTAACATAAATATAAACTTCAAAAAATTTTGCAGGCCCAACAGAATACGTCCACACAGCAAGTTGGTAGTTCCTCTATGTTTGATTCTTGCACAAGCTTCGGCAAGGATTTAGTGGTGAAAATGTTGAAGCGTGCAGAGAGAAATCGTTGCATGGTATTGAACTTCATTTATTTTGTGTTTCAACATTAGTTCCTCAAACTTTCTACATGGAATTTGATTCTTAATTTGGGTGATGAATACTCGTTCCTTTTTGAACAGTTGTGCTTCAAGTCTGATTATAATCGTGAAACACAGAAAGTGGTTATTGAGATCTTGAAGGATGCGTCCCAGATTCAATTTTTGGCGGCAGGGGTATGTGTGGTGGGATATTTGTTAGAACAACTTTCCGACAACAACGACCAATGTGTTCCTCTGTTGAGATGGTTATGTGCTCTGGCAAGGCGCGTGAAACGATTAGATCACCATCTCCCTGCTGAAATAGAGCAGTTGAAGGAAGCAGTTAAGTTCATTTTGGAAGGATGTGCTCTATGTCTCACGCAAGTCAAATCTCATAGGCTGTCCAGGTAAGTAGAAGAGGATTTTTGTCACTCTCCTTAAATATCACCCACTTCAATGATTAAACAGTCAATAAAAATTTCACACATCATTGACAATAAAAAGTGGTAAATATTTGTCCAATTTTTATAGGTCAAAACTGACTTTTGACTCTTGAAGTGGATGATGGTTAAGAATAGCTGATTTTTGTATGAGGTGCTTCAACTTTTCTTTTTCTATTGGTGAATAATTCATCATATTTTTCATGATTGTATAGGGTTTTTCAAGCTTCGGTGGATGCTGGGGATCTACAAAAGTTTGAGTCACAGATACAAAATACCTATACAGATCTCACCCTTGGGCCTGTGATTAATGTTTTGGACAACATTCCTTGCTTTCTTCCTCCAACACAGGGGCAAGATCCTAAGCCAGGTACTGATTTGGATTGACTTGATATCCTATCTCATTTACAACGGTTATTCTTAAATTTCATCCACTTTAACAGTCAAAAGTCAATTTTGACCAATAAAATTAGGACAAATATTTACCATTTTTATCGTGAATGAGGTGTAAAATTACTATTAATGTTTGACCATTAAAATGGATGATATTTAAGTAGAATGGTTTAAAACTATCTATATGAGTTTATAGGAAGTTAAATTTTCTTAAATGCTAAATAAACTATTGGAGGAGAAAGAAGTATATTTTAATACTGGATGCAACAAAATTATTTTCCTAGACCAATAGAGCATAATGGGTTATTAATGGTAATTTGGGCTATTGTACATCAATTCTTGGCTTATTGTATCTACCGTTTATCTAAAACATGGCATGTGGGTTTTTCTTGGGTGGAATTTTCAGTTGCCGCTAGTCCTAAAGGAAAGAGTGAGGATAATAATGGGGGCACTTTTAATGAAATCGCACCATCTGCATCAACTTCTGCCTCAACGCTCATGCAAAAGCCATGCTACGATGTGTTCATCAATCATCGTGGACCAGATGTCAAAGACAAGCTAGCTAGCAGAATCTATAAGATCCTTAACGAAATGAAGGTGACAGCTTTTTTAGATTCAGAGGAGTTGGAATATGGCGATTTCTTGCCTACAACATTAGAAGCAGTAATGCGCAGTGCCTCGCTTCATATAGCAATTTTTTCTCAGAACTATGTAAAATCACGTTGGTGTTTGGCAGAGCTATCATTTATGCTTAAAACTGGTGCCAAGATTATTCCTGTTTTCTACTATGTAGAGCCTACTGATCTCAGATATGTAGCTCAAGGGAAAGGAATCTATGTTGATGCTTTTGTGCAGTATGAAAAGAAGCGTAGATACAATCGAGAAAAGCTTAAAGACTGGAAAATGGCACTCAACAACGTCTCATTTTACACTGGCCAAATCATTAAAAATAAGTAAGTTTTGGCCTCCCCACCTTAATAAATATGCATTCTTTATCTTATCTATGTATTTAACTGTAGCCTAATCATCTGTCCTATTTTGTTTCTTCAATGTTTTTACTTGTTCAGTGATGAAATGAGGCTGCTGAAGAATATTGTGAATATTGTATTGAAAGAAGTAAACAACGTGCCATTAGTGGTTGCAAACCATCCAGTCGGTCTCGAAGAAACAGTACAAGACTTTGAGATGAAAACACTCCAATCTGCCCACGGTGATGAGGGTGTACAATTTGTGGGAATTTGGGGCATGGGTGGCACTGGCAAAACCACACTTGTAAAATACTTGTACAACCAAAAATCCTCGTTCATGGAGAGGTCCAGTATTATTTTTGATGTTAGAGATGGTGCAGCCAAAGGTATGTTGCAGAAGAAGCAGATTCAACTCCTCAAAGACCTTGGCGTAACAAATCTAACATTTGACAATATAGAGCAAGGTAAGGCACTTCTTACGAGGCATTTGAGATCTGCCAAGGTGCTAATTATTCAAAGCATGGAGAAATTCAAAGCATTGTTTGGTATACGTTATTGGTGATGCTTAAGGCACTTCATTAAGCATCACCAATAATTAACCACAAGAAAACTGTCCCTGTTTAAAATGATGGAAGTGATTCACCTCTTTCACAACAATTTGTCCTACAATTGACCTTGGAGACAAGTTTTGTTGTAGCGTGGCAATCAGCATGTACTTGAAGGTTTTTAACAACTCCAACAGTTATTCCATGAGGTACATTTATCAAACCAAATGAAATTTCCCACAGGTTCCATATGAGGGCAAAGAAATTTATTTATTTTCCTCTTTATTTTGCAGCATTAATAAATGTCATTAATTCAGAAAATTCTATGTTGCTTATACTTTTCCTTGCTGTACTTCGAGATTGGATTCATTTTATTATGTGTTTACTAGTTGGTTCGTGATATGCGAATGTTTAAATTATAATGGAATCTAGCTGTGAAGGATATCAGGGAAGGTTGTTTCATTTATTTTTCTTATGGTTTGGTTGTTTCATGTTTCCTCATTTGTGGGATGGATGAGTTTATCTTAGGTCTGGGTAATTAGAGTGGTCTTATGGAGTGGCTCTCTACGGGCCCGAGGCCCGCAAGTGGCTACCAGGGGAACTAGTGGAAGAGTTTCATTAATAAGTGATAACTAAATGAAAACATTAGGGTAAACACATTAATAAGATAATTAGTCCTCATGCATCGCCTTCAATGCTTGTAAAGGCTAAGGATGCAACGAGAACACCTATCTGTCTACGGGGCATCGAGTCATCTGTCTGTGGGGCATGGATTCAGGTAAGATTGAGTCTCTTCATTTGCATGAGAGGAGTACTTGGTTCCATGTGGTGCCATCTCTTAGAGCACGCATGATGACACTCCATATGATTGCACTCTAGTATGTAGCACCTTAGCAGTCGTGAGTAGTACCTGACCTATGACTTGGATGAGTACACCTATGTTATGACTTTAGCTGTATGGATTGTTTTCTATGTCTACTCTGTGTTTGATGTGAGTATTGGCCATCTTATACCCCCTTGTTGTTATTTTTTTGTTTGGGCCTTGTGACTATCTCCGAGCACAGTGGAGTGGTCTCTTATGAGTCTACATGGTTGGGAGGCATTGCCACCACCATTGGGGACTGACGAATAAGTTTTGGAGCACCAGTGAAGATGTTCTCTCTCTCCGTCACTTCATTTAGTTATTCTACCCATTCAGTCCTTGTATCATATTCAGGACTATGTTATTGTACTTGTATCATATTATGGATTATATCATTGTAATTGTATATACAGTTATGTAATTGTACTCTCTTAAGTGAGAAGAAATGAGATGTTTCCTTTTAGTTTACAGATTCCGGTGTGGGTATCGGATCCGCTTGTACTATGTTGATTATGGATTGATGTTTATAATTAGATATGGGTCTAAGAATATTTTCTTTGGTGTTTAAAATGAACATAGTTGTTTTAATGTTTCTCTGGAGAGTGAATTAGTCCTCTCTTCCGGGTTGTGTATTTGGCCATACTTGGCCATGAATGCTATCGATCTATCGAATTGACAACTAAATATGTGTATGTTGTCTACTTATGTCAAAAAAATAATCTTATCCTCTTTTGGATCTTACCCTTCAGGATTATGTAGCGGGATGTTACATGTCTACGCAATGCATTGTCATCCACTCAACAATAAAACTCAAAATTCCTATACTATACGATCTTGTCTAGGTTTTTAACGTCATCCAATCTATGTACAATACTAGAATGAGTACCCAACATTCAATTATACTAAGAAATTGACATATGAAACTAAAGGGGCAATATTCTTTTTTTATTCGATGATATGCAGATACAAAAACATGTATATGATTATATGTAACTGAACATAACTATTCATAACCAACAATAGGAACTACTCATAATTGGTGGTAGTTAACAAACTAATAGCAAATGCTAACAATGTAATACCATTGTTATTATGCCAACATTCCCCCCTTATTAGTACATTGTTCCTGCAATAGTACCAACAGACCCCCTAGAATGCTAAAATACTCAACAAAGATGATTACATAATATGAATACATATTTTATATAAGATCTTATCCCAAAGAACAAATCATGAACCAAGTGGGGCTCCATCATGCTGTCTCATCTACCCTCGGAAAGGCATAGCTTCAAGCTGTGTTCTTGAGCTCTTTAGTCCCGAACTCTCAAATCGCAGAGTCTTGAATTATTCGACAATGAACCCTAAGAGATATGACAGATCTCTGTCATTGTCTAGTGACCGCGAAAGGGTATAATTCTTGATCACATACTCTTTGAAGCTCACTGGACAAAAATCCATATTCAGCTCAACACCAAATCTGAAATCTGTCTCCAAAACAAAATCTTCACAAAACATATATTCTTCAAATCTGTTAGCATCAACAAAGAAAAGCAAAACAACCAAAACCAAAAATGCTTCTCATGCAAAGCATCATCTCAAAGTGAGAAGCTAATTTGAGATGATAGAAAATCCTCCATCCTCCAATGCCACCAGCCTCTAATATGACCGTGTTACACTTTATCCATATGATATCTTTGATGAGTCTTTAGAGGCCTTATCAAATGTGGCATGAATGATCTCGAGAGAACAGTCATTTGATAACATAATGCAATTGAACATTATAAAAATCAAGGTTTCAGATTCAATCATCTTCTTACTGTTCATCACTTTTCCACCTTTGTTATGTTGATCTGGTTCTGATGCATGCTTATCCCTAATATAGTCTAATCTCTGGTCTCACTATTGCTAAAGGTTTCTCCTTCTCTGAGAGAGACAAATCTGGGTGAAGGCCTATCCTCAAGTGTCCCATCATCAAAGTTCTGACAAACAACCTCTTTCTCTATAACTACCTCTACCACATACTGCTCACTGTGCCTATTTTGCTGAGTTATTTCATCCACATGGACTGCTAGGATTGCCCTCATGTAGTCAAGGGGTCAAAATTCTGTAGTCTCAATATATGCTCTATAAATTGTTGCCTCACCTTCATATAGAATCTTTCTGAACCTCTCCATTGGAATTTTGGAAGTACATGTTTCATGTTGAGAGATAGAACAAAGTGTGAGTCTTACAAGAGACCCAACAAGCATTCTACCCCTTCCCTCATACACACATTCATTCCTCATCTTCCACAAAGACCACAAAACCTCTGTACTAGCCAACAACCAAAATTCATTAGTCTTAGAATGAACATTACTCACAAACCCACACAGGACATTAAATTTAGTAACAGTAACTTCAAATAGACACTCTTTTAATAACACAAAGAAAATACTCCAAACTTTTTTTGCAAAGACACAATCAAAGAAGATATGTTCACAACTTTCAAGTAGATTGAAGTAAAGACATAGAGGACTCTTATACCCTAATTCCAGCCTCTTTAATAACAATAACCACCTAAAACAATTTTTCTTGGGTTCAAGGATATTGGACCAGATAAAAGACAGTGTTTAATGCAGCTCTTTAGGATCAAGCATGACATCATAGACATAATTAATGTGTGCAAAGATATCCCCATTTCTAGTCAACAAGTTGTAAAGCTTCTTCGTGTCATCTTGTCAAACATTGTGTCATCTTTCCATTTGATGACATCCCATGTAATGCATTCAACATAATAGTTTTGTATCAAGAATCCTTGCAAAGCTCTATCAAGGACAGAGCATGTTCTTCTTTGTGTTTCTAGTGTGTTAAATTCTTCTTTAAACTAGATCCAGCTTTTTAAATCATTGTTGTGTATAATATTTTCAAATGATTTGATTCCCAGTTTAAACTATTTTGTTGCTGAACAACCCTGAACTTGGGCTAACACCTTACTATTGTGCTTCAAATGCCACCAGATAGATCTGTTACTATCAATGCATTTCCTTCTACAGTCAATGGCATCTTTTTTTCAATGAAAGGTTTGATGATCTCCCAATCCTTCTAGATGGAGGCAAACACAATAGACCCTAAGGGCCTAGCTTTAAAGTCTCCTAACACAATGTCTAACAAACATAGGCCTGATCAATCCTTAGCCTTGATGGGCATTGCATTTCTAAGGTTGTTACGGGTTAGAACTTTCCAAGGCTCAGTGCCCACTAGAGACCTCACTATCCACTTTCCCACCAAAGTGGCACCTTGGATCTTGAGATCTTTCAATCCAAGACCCCCAAATTCCTTGCTCTGGTAGCACCAGTTCCAAGCAACTGAGTTTTTTTTCATGTTTCCTTTACCATCGGACCATAAGAAGTCCCTCATCTTATTTTGAATAATATTGACCTGATAACTTGCAAACATCATGTTGAAGCATAATAAATAGAGTAGGCAACCAGAACTTTTTGGCAAACCTAAACTCTCCCTACCAACGATAAATGTTGTTTATCCCACATACCAAACTTTTTGTAGATTTTTCCATACATCCAATCCCACATCTCTTTCAAAGAAGGGTTAATTGAGAAGTGGATACCAAGAAATCTTACTATTCTATTAGCATCCCCCCATTGCCAATGGCCCCTATCTTGCCACCAAGGATGATTGTCATTCCAGCTTAGCAAAATAGATTTAGCATGAGAGATTTTTGCCCCTACTACTTTACAAAAGATCATCAATCTTTCATCAAGGTTAGCAAGGTTTCTTTCTTCCATAATGGGGACTAAGGCAGTATCATTAACAAACTGTACATTCAATAAGGATTCATTATTAGGAAGAAGGATGCCTTTTAAGTCTTCTTTTATCAGACTAGTTCTCAAAATGTGAAAGAGCACTTCAGAATCTTGAGATAACAAACAATGCAGGGGCAAGGGGGCATCCCTTTCTTATAGATCTTTCCAAATTAAACAAGTTAGAAAGTGATCCATTTATGTCTATATGTATAGAAGCATCCTTGAATAACATTCTAACCATACTGCAGTATTCTTCCAGAAAGCTTAAATATTCTAGCATCATAAAAATGAAAGACCATTCAATTCTATCATAGGCTTTTTCAATGTCTAGAAGCAAAATACCCTCATTTTGCCAACTCTTCTTTGCCCAATCCAGTGCCTCCTAGCTTGTGATTAGGTTTTCTAAAATGTATCTCCCTTTTATGAAACTTGTTTGAGTGGGATTAATAATGGCTAGAAGAATGTCAATAAATCTCATTGCTAGAATTTTATCTATAATATTATAAGAAACATTAAGCAAGGTGATTGGCCTCTAGTTCCTTAGGTTTGTTTTATTACCATCCTTAGGTAGGAGTTTAATCACACCTCTATTTATTTCTTCACCTAAGGAACCTACAAAAATTATTTCATTATATACCTCCAACAAGTTATCAACAATCTATTTTTCATTAGATTTATAGAATTCTACTGGAATTCCATCAATACCTAGAGACTTACTATTTTCCATTGACTTAATTGCCTTAGAGATTTCTTCTTTTGTAATTGTTTTTTTTAACTTATTGCCTTACAAAATTCTTGTGTCTCTCTGCATTATTTTGAGTTGTCTTCAAATGTGAATAGTTTCTGATAAAAGGATCTAAAAACCTCCTTGATTTCCTCATTATTTTTGTAACACACATTGTCTTCTACCACTGGACCAATATCCTCTTTGGCATTTTTAGATTTTAACAAATTAAAAAGTATTTAGTCCCCTTGTCACCTTCTGCTAACCAATTTAACTTAGCTCTAAACCTGGTACCTTGATTCCTAATAGTCTGAAATCTCCTTAACTTATGCTTTGCTTCCCCTAATTTTTTCAAGGCCTCGTTATCTTTAGGTCTCAATTGAAATTCCTTTTCATAGTTCAGAAAGGTAGCTTGGAGCAGTGATTCCTCCTTTCTATTATCTTTTGTATACTTCTTACCTACAGTCTGGAATAAGACTTTACAATTGCTAATAAGAGCATTCCAATAGTGTTTTCTAGATGAGTTGGCATATAAGGCTTTGGTTATGCTTCTCAGGGCATCAACTCCAACTAAGCAGTCAGAGTCAAGAAGTAGAGAACAATTAAGCTTAAAGGTGTTTCCCCTTTTGATCCTACATATTGATTGTGAGTTTTTCCATCTTATAAAAGCTTCTATCATGTGGTGGTCTGAGAGGGTGGACGGGATCACCTCCACACAGTTAGCATCCTTTTTGTTTAAAAAGAAGAGATTATCTTTAGAAGCATAAAACTTGTCCAATCTTGAGTAAATTCTATTTTTACCTTCTTGACTATTGCACCACGTATACCAAATGCCTTTGTTGTCACACTTCTTACCTTCTAGAGGATAAAAAAGCTTAAGGGTTTTTTTTTTTCAATTTAGACCAGAAGAAGGCCTCATTGCCTTTCCAGCTCCATTTGAGCCCCCCTTTTTAATCTTCCCCAAGCTCGGTCATGTTAAAATCCCCCCCTAATATCGATGGTAGTCTAGGTATACTCTCTTCCATCCATTTCTAGAGCTCTGCTCTGCCAAAGTAATCATTCGAAGCATACACCAAATTCATTTCCATCTTTATTAAAAATTTCCCAAATACACCTGTTCCATGGGGAGTGGCCCTTTTGAACAACAGACTTGGACCAAACCTTATCAACCATGATTGATAAACCTCATTTACCTCTCTCATGCTTAGTGTAGAAGAAATCTACATCTTTCTAGATAAATCTCAAGTTATTTTCTAAGGTAAAACCTGTGGCCTTCACTTCCTGAAGTATTAGGAGATTCAGTCCTTTCCTCTTATTAAAATATTCTCTCACTAGATATTTCCTATCCAAGGATTAAATTCCCCTAATATTCTAAGAGAAACAATTCATTTTTGATCAACAGTAGGGGGTTTGTCTTCCTTTTTTTACAAAGCTTGTTAAAACATTCAGGTACTTTTTCATCTTTTTGGTTTTTAGTTTTGGCATTCATGGAATTATTCCTAACATATTTCCTTTTCTTCCTTTACTTAGTTTTCAGAGGAATAAGGGAAGCAATCAGGTTTTTTAAGCCTTTCTCATTTCTAACAAACCCAGAAAGGGCGGTGTCTACAGACATTGTGCTAGGGAACCCAAAGCTAGGTTCCCCATTTTCTAACGTGAACAATTTTTCTCCCAATTTAATTGTCAAAGCCTCCTCACTAGTTTTATTTTGCAATCTATGTTCATGGGATCTTAGTTTTTCCAATGCTAATTCTTGAGCATTCTTTTTTTGGGGGCCCTGATTTTTTTTTAAGTACTATCTTTCTTAGCATCCTCTGCTAAATTGTAGTGCTCATTGATCACAACATGCTCATTGTGCACCACATCTTTAGAAGGTTTTATCATGAAATCTTCATCAGCCTAACAAGGAGTCAGGCAGTTGGAGTCGAGCTGCCGGGGAATTGACAAATAGCCTCCACCCCAAAGATGTGCTCTCATGCACATCTCCTACCACCGCAGGATGAACCAAAGGGTTCCCATCCCCCGATGAAGAGAAAGAGCACTTGTACTCAATGGGTTGTCCACCTGCAACTTCCCCTTCCTCCAAGCTCAACTCACTTAGTTTCCTCTACACACCTAATATATCAATTTCCTCTTCCAGAGGTTTGAGATTTACTAAGGGACCATCATTGGTGCTCCTCACAAGATTATTATTTTCACTAACTGAATCCCCACTACCCTTTTTCCTGGGGACAGACTGAGAATTATCAGGCTATGCATTGGCTCTATTAGGAATTAGACAAGTTTTTTTTATGTCCATCAAAATTACAAAGAAAACATACATTGAGGCCACCCAACATGACTAGATTGCACCTGACTTCCTCCCTAAACCTTCAATCTCAACCCACTCTGGTATAAGTGCACCTAGTTTTAATGAGACTAAAACTCTGGCATCCATATAGGGCAGAGTGATTTTGGCCTCTTCAACTCTCAAAATTTCCCCCAGGTGGCCTAAAATTTGTGGGATAAAATTCCATAGCATCTCTGGGATGGTTTTTATCTCAAACCACCTGGGAGTGGTGCAAAACATTATTTCTTCCCTTGAATTATCAGTGGACCAGGGGTGTGCCTTAAACATCGACTGACCAATGTTCCAAAATGTTCTTTCTAACACTTTTTGTTGCATTACATGCATTTTGAGGAAAACAGAAAAAATCCCTCTTTGAATCATCCTACAAAAATTTACTCGAATACCTAGTTTTCTCCACTAGATAGAGGCTAACCACCCATCAAAGAAATCCCTAGATGGGAGCTTTCTAGGTTTAAACACACAAGAAAGATAGCAATGTTTCTCATTCTAATCTAACAGTCATTACCATTTCATCATTAGGAATCAAAGTAATGCCTAGGGATGGGGAAGAAAGCTTACCCACTTCCTTGTTTCCGCCCTCTTCTTCACCACTTCTTCCTCTAAAGAGTCCACTGAAGGTTCCCCCGACTGCTCCATCGGCTACATTTTTTAATTTACCTTTGCTGATAAACCTTTTTCTTCTTTTCACCTCAACATCTAACAATGCTCTCGCAACTTTACTAGCACAACATGATATTGAAGGCAAGGAATGTGTGGTATATTACATCAGTCAAACTTTGCTCAATTATGAAGTGTGATACAATATTATCGAGAAGCACTACTTATCTCTAGTCTTCAAAGCTCTAAAGCTTAGACATTATCTCTTAAATGTTGAAGTTCATGTCACAGTGAAATTTGACTCGTTGAAACATCTTTTCGCTAAAATAGATCTTTTGGGTCGTCACACTAAATGGGTTATGTTATTAACAAAATTTGATCTCAAATTTATTTCTCAAAAAGAAATTAAAGGACAAGCATTAACTAATCATTTAGCAGATGCACCTTCACCTTTTTCTATACAAAATCAAGAGACATTTTCTAATGATCAAATCCTAAGTGTAACTTTAGATGATAAATGGGAATTATATTTTGATGGTTCACAATGTTGAACTGACTGTGGTGCTAGTGTCATAATAGTACCGCCTTCTAGTAAGCTAGTTCCTATGTCCTATCAGTTAAACTTCTCATGTACAAATAACATTGCTGAATATGAAGCTCTCATTACAGGACTTCGTGCCGCTTTGGCTCTCAACATCAAAAACATCATTATATATGGTGATTCATAATTAATTGTATGACAAATAATAGAATCATATCAAGCTAAGCAAGATAAGTTATCTCAATATTGCAACTTAGCTTTATCTTTATTAAAATAGTTTACGTCATTTTCAATTGATACTATTCCAAGACAATCGATGGGTAGATGCAATGGCAAGCACAACTTCCCTTATATCCCTTGTCAATCTGTCTGACAAATATACCTTCATCATCCATAATCTTAAAACATTGGCATTAGATGAGGTTGCACCTTCGGGCACTGACCTCTATTGTAACATAAATTTTGATGAATGATTCTCCCATATATTCAATTATTTATGTGATGGCACCATTCCTAACTCAAAATATAAGAATGCATGAGTTCTCCTATACAAACTCATAGCGCATTATATCATTTTATATAACGTATTATATAGACAAAGCTATAATGGTGTTCTCCTCTGATGCCTTAGTGATTCAGAGATCATGATAGCTTTGGAAGAAGCTAACATTGGTGCTTGTGGAGGTATCTTTGGAGGAAAATCATTGGTACAAATGTTATTATGTATGGGATATTATAGGCAACAAATGGAACAAGATTCTTTTGCATATGTCAAGAAATGTTTGCAATGTCAACAACATAAACATTTAATCTGGGCACATGCCCAGGAACTTAGAGCCCAAGTTTCACCTTGGCCATTTTCTATTTGGGGCTTGGATTTGATTGATAAAATCTCTCCACCCTCTTCTCAATGACATACTTTCATTATCACCACTACAAATTACTTCACAAAGTGGGTTGAAGATGTTCCACTACAATCCATGATTGTAGAAGTAATTTGTCATTTTATATAGGATAACATTATCTCTTGATTTGGTATACCTTCCTCCTTAGTCTCTGACAATGGTTCACCATTTAAGAACAAGGATGTGAAGACATTTCTTGAAAAATATCATATTCAGCATTGCTTCTCTATGCTTTAGTATCCTCAATCAAATGGCTAAGAAGAAGCTTCAAATAAATTATTAGACAAATTCTATGGAAAACTGTTAACAAGCATCAAAAAGATTGGCAAACTCAACTTTCCTATGTGTTATGGGCTTATAGAACAAGTATCCGTACAACTATTGGGAATACATCATATAATCTTGTCTACAGCATTGACACGATAATGCCTCTAGAGTTAGAAATTCCTTCATTGCAAGTTTCCCTAAGGAACATTATTGATGATGACATGAAATGAGAAAAGAGATTACAAGAACTTGAAATGCTTGATGAATAGAATATTAATGCTCTCAAGCATCTTAAAGCCCATTAGAAGAGCATCCCGCGATCATACAATGAGCATGTTATACATCGCTCATTCGACATTGGAGATTTGGTACTATATGAGAATCAACATAATGCAAATGTACTTCCTAGAGAAAAAGACAACTTCAGCCCTAATTGGCTTGGACCGTATGTTGTTACTTATGCCTTTAGATCAGGAGTGTATAAATTAGCCGATGAACAAGGTATGCCGCTTAAAGAACCCATTAATGTTGCGCATCTTAATAAATTATATGCTTAAGATTATATGTTAGATGTTATTTCATAAAGAAAATTAGTTAGATTAGCTTCAATTTAAATAAGATAGATTACTTTTGTCTTAATTCATTTAACATAAAATCTTTTTCAATTAATCATTGTTGTATCTTGTTTAGACATGCTTTATTTAAGATCACCTTTTGTATTAACTGAACGTATTCTATAACTTATTGTTTAGTATATGTCACATTAGCATTAAACATGTTTCCACATAGTTCATCACTTGTATTTCATATAAATAACATGTGATAAATCAACAAACATTACATGCATTAATAGAAAACACTAGATATATATATCTAAAACATCAGTTGGAATATACATCAAACTAATTATCCCGTACATCAAAATGGGATGTTGTAATATAATACATAGGATACATCATATAGCTCAACTTTGATCATTGGTTCGCTTAGGACGTGGTGGTGTGAGCATGATGGAGGGCTACCCATGTGTGGCCGTAGACCATGAGTGACTCCTAGAGGTACTTTGAAATCGTAGACCCCTAAGCTCACCTCTAAGCCCCATCACCTTAGCCTATGCCTCCATGTACATCTGATGGAACTGACCTCTCTTAGACACTACTCTACCTCACTCTAATTGAGCCCTGTCTCTCTCAACTCTCACTTGATCTAACTCTGGCCGTAAGATCTGAGTCATGGTAGGACCCACCTTGGTCAAAGAAACTACTGCAGCCTAATCTCGTTGTGTCTGGAGCTTTGCCTCTGCATGCTTGGCTCTCTGGACTACTCTATCTAAAGTGTCTTCCATAGCCACTCTATATCTCATAAATGACATAAATATTTTTGCATTTCACCCTGTGGAGTGCTATGGAAAAAATCTTATTCGCATTCACTGCTTAGCCACATCGATAGGAACTATCTCTACTATGATGTGACTCACAAAAGTGCACCAAGAGTCTTTACCAACTGCAAAAGAAAGACAAAAATAGATATCAATCTCATATATATACATCATAAATAATCATCAAAATGATATATCAACATAAAAATGTCTCACTTGGATCTCCATCTTGCCAAGATGGATCCCAAACCATTGATGGTATAATGAGATCTGTAGTCGGCTCTACAGCTAGGGGCATATGACTACTCATCTCCCCCTACTCGACACGACTTGATCTCCTAGCATTAGTAGGGGCTAGACCATGAGCTCTCGACTATGGCCTCAACTCGGTCTCCTCGTTGTCGTCTACTTCCTGCTGATCTCGTCGTGGTCTCGCTCTGAAGAGGTACTACACCAGGATCTCCTCCTCCTCATCATCATCATCATCATCCTCATCCTCATCAAGATCATAGTATCTAGCAAAATTACTAACATCATCCTCTACCCCTATGTCACTCGCGTGACTCACCCATGGTTGAGGATCGCCTATAAGGTGATCAAGAGGGAAAATAGGAGCAGGTCATGTTGTCTACCACCAGGTCTAATATGCTTGGGTCACACTAACATCATCTGCATTCGATATCGGCTATGTATCCTCTGTACCATCATCATCACTCACTATTATATCAGCTATCATCAATCTTGGGGTGGAATTCACCTTGACTCACTACATACTGAGCAGGCATAGCTGGGACGCATCCTAGGAACATCCTATCTGCATCTGAACTATTGCACTACTCTATCAAACTAAAACTAGACAACTATATGATTGAGGTGACCAACCATCAACCGGTCCCTCTGATCCTGGCTAGTTGTTTGTGCTAACCTACCCATAGTCTGTGGCTATGATATGGTCTCCAAATAATGTCGCTGGGTTGCAACCTATCAAATATAACTCTCCAATATAAAAGATCATTATGCCTCCAACATCTGATAAGTGTGTAAGCATGTTACCGTGGACATGTCCACGGTGGCTCTAAGGGGAAACCTGTAGGCTGTGTGCACCTGATGTGCTTAAACACCCAAACCTATAGCAGGGTACATACCATCAAACTCTGAGACTCATAATGGACATATCATCCCAAACCATGGCAGAGGTGCACAAGCATACTACACCCCCACACGTGTACTATCCTATGCTGCACCATCGATCTAATAGTATGCATAAGGTCCCTGCTACGCCCTTAATCCTATAGTGTGTATAGGGTTATGAATAGTCAGCTTGTGGCTATCTTAACTCTTAATTAAGTCATATTATCATTAGTTTATTGTTATTTAGTTGTTCAGGTCGGCCTAAGGCTTATATAGGCCCATCTAAGTCGGCCTAGGTGATATCCTAGGCATAAATAGGTATATATAGGAGGTAGTGAGTCTTATTTCATCATATTCAGTATTGTGTTCTCATTGAAGACTATTGGAGGTATCCCCCTCGAAGTGGTTTTGGAGGTTGCCCCCTCGAAGTGGCATATTATTATCAAGTATTTGCAGCATATTTACTATTATATTCAGATATTGTGCAAGTTGTTTCATTACAAGTGGTATCAGAGCATGATCTTGGCACCGTAGAGGCAAAAATTTTTCTCATCATTGGAGGCGATTTTGGGAAGAGCATAACTTTCAGATTTTAGCAAATGTTTTAAAGATTTTTAAAGGGTTTTTGAAGACAATATTAAAGAAGATACAGTCCTGATTTCAGAGGAATTGGAGCAAAAATAAGCGAGCTATTGCAAAATTAGGGTTTACAACAAATTCACTCTCAAGGCAGTAAATTTGCTAATTTCTTGGAATTTTTTCTGGGTAAGTGGTATCTTGGCCTTAGTAAGTTACAATAAAAATTTCAAAGAATTTGCATTTCATTTGTGTGATTTATTTCAAAATTATTTTTTCCAATCATGACGGGTCCTTCAACAAGGGGCAAAAAGAATGTTACCACACCGGGAAAAACTCCAGGCAAGGAGGAGGTGGAAAATGAGGATGTTGATCAAAAAGAATATGAAAATATACTTGAACTTATTCATAAATAAAATAGCAAGATGAAAGGTGAAATCTTGTCCATTATGGGTGAACAAATCAAAGGGTTGGCAAAGTCATGTGATATTGAGAAAATTCTAGAGATACTTTCAAAACATAAGCAGTCACAACACCATGATGTGGAGGAAGAGGATTCTACAAAAGGGAAGGGTGTTTTTGGGTTTGAATCAAATCTCAAGATGGATCATCACACCACTCATTTTATGGCAAGGAATTTCACACCAAAGTTGGATATGCGAAAGTTTGATGGTCAAGATCCTACCAATTGGCTTTGTCAAATGGAGCAATTCTTTGATATCCACCATGTTCCATGTCAACAAAAGGTGGCCATGGCTTCCTTATACTTGGAACCTAATCAATTCATTTGGTACCATTGGCTATGTGAAGAAAAGAAAGCAAAAGGATGCATTGTCACTTGGTCGGTTTTCCAAGAAGAACTCATTACTCATTATGGTGAAAATCTTATGGATAGCTACTTCAGCCAAATTACCAAATTAAGGCAAACAGGTATGGTCAAGGATTACATTCATCAATTTCGTACTTTATCTTTAAGAGTGGAAAATGTGTCTATAGAAAATTTGTTGGAGCTATTCATTGGTGGCTTAAAGGATCACATTAAATATGAGGTACGTATGTTCCATCCAAATTCCATCTCAGAGGCAATGATTATGGCAAGGCAAGTAGAGGAAAAATTTATGGTTAATAAAAGGCAAGGTTTTATAAACATAAGAGATAAAAGCACTCCTACACAGTCACTTCCACAACCTACTAGGCTAACACCACAACAAATTGAAGAGAAGAGAGCAAAAGGATTATGTTTTAATTGTGATAGCAAATATAGTAGAGGGCACAAATGCACTGAAAAGAAATTGTTCTATATTGAAGGGCCAAGTGAGGAAGAAGAAGAGGTACCAATAGTAGAGAGTGACAATGAGATTGAGGAGGAGTCAAGAGATACTCAACCAATCATTTCTTGCCATGCACTTTCAGGTTTTAGTACCCCACAAACTCTCAAGGTAGTGGGTTTCTTAAAGAAAGAAAAAGTAACAGTGTTGATAGACTCGGGTAGCACTCATAACTTCATCAACAAAAAGTTGGCCACTTGTTTAAATTGTTTTATATATCCAGCTCCAGAATTTCAGGTCTTGATTGCAGATGGTGGTACTGTTAGTTGTTTAGGAAAATGCCATAGCATTAAATTATCCATGGGAGATTATCATCTTAATTGTCCAATGTATGCTATCTCAATGGGTGTGGCAGATATTGTTTTGGGAGTATAGTGGCTTACCACTTTGGGAACAATTGAATTGAACTTCCAAGAACTATTCATGTGCTTTCAATCAGAGGGAAGAACAATAGAATTACGAGGGATGCGTGCAAAGTCACCACAGATAGTAAGCTCTTACCAAATGAAAAAGATGTTGAAGAAGGGGGTAGATGGGATGGTAGCCCAATTATTTTCATTAGAAGCATATCACTCAAAGGCTTCTACACCATTGGATCTACAAGCAATTATAGATGAGCACTCTATAGTTTTTGGGGAGATGCCAAAAGGATTGCCTCCTAGGAGAGATCATGATCATGCCATTCAACTAGTACCAGGGAGCCAACCACCCAACATCAGGCCCTACAAATATCCATATGCTCAAAAAAGTGAGATTGAGAAGATAGTTCAAGAGATGCTAGAAGCAGGCATTATCAGGCATAGTCAAAGTGCTTACTCATCTCCTGTGGTAATGGTGCGTAAGAAGGATGAAACGTGAAGGATGTGTCTAGATTACAGGGAGCTTAACAAGTTCACCATAAAAGATAAGTTTCCTATTCCAGTAATTGATGATTTGTTAGATGAGCTTAATGGTGCTATTTATTTTACAAAACTTGATCTCCGTTCTGGTTATCATCAAATTAGAATTAGAGATGAGGATGTACATAAGACAGCTTTTAGAACCCATGAGGGCCACTATGAATTTTTGGTAATGCCTTTTGGTCTCACTAATGCACTATCGACATTTCAAAGTTTAATGAACTCTATCTTCAGGCCATTTTTGAGGAAATTTGTTTTGGTATTTTTTGATGACATCTTAATATATAGTAAAACATGGGAGGAACACTTGCAACATGTAAATCAAGTGTTGGACATTTTGAAGCAGAATCAGTTGTATGCTAAACCATCCAAGTGTATCTTTGGTGTCAAAGAAGTGGAGTACCTTGGTCACATTGTGTCACATGAGGGAGTCAAGGTGGACCCTCATAAGATCCAAGCAATTGTAGAGTGGAAAATTCCTAAGACCCTTAAGAACTTACGAGGTTTTTTAGGGCTTACAGGGTATTATCGCCGATTTGTAAAGAATTATGGTAGCATAGCATCTCCTCTCACATCCTTGTTAAAGAAGGATGTTTTCCAATGGAATGAAGTGGCGACAAGGGCATTTGAGAAACTAAAGGAAGCCATGTGTACAACTCCAGTCCTAGCTACCCCAGATTTTTCTAAAACATTTGTTGTTGAATGTGATGCTTCAGGACATGAAATAGGAGCAGTACTTATGCAAGAAGGAAAACCCATAGCATTTGAAAGTTGCCAACTCAAAGGTAAGAATTTGTTGAAGCTAGTTTATGAGAAAGAAATGTTGGCTATCTTGCATGCAATCAAACAATGGAGACCTTATCTAATGGGATGACACTTTAAGGTCAAGACAGATCATGATAGTCTCAAATATTTCTTGCAACAGAGGTTATCATCTGAAGAACAACAAAAATGGGTCACAAAGATGTTGGGATATGACTTTGAGATCATATATAAGAAAGGCAAGGAGAATGTTGTGGCTGATGCTCTATCAAGGCGTGATGAACCCACAGAGTCATTTTTATTTGCCATTTCCATGTTACAAGCAGACTGGGTAAATGAGGCAAGAGAAGAGTGGGAGAAGGACATAGATACTCTAAGGCTCATTGAGAAACTCCAACAGGAATCAAGTGTGTCTGACAAATTTTCATGGAAAGGAAATATTTTATGGTACAAGGAGAGGTTATACCTTTGCAAGAATTCAACTCTTAAGCTTAAGGTGTTGGAAGAACTACATGCTTCTCCAATAGGTGGGCACTCAGGATTCCTCAAAACTTATCATAGAATCAAGCAAGATTTCTTTTGGGAAGGGCTGAAAGGGGATGTTCAAAAATTTGTAGCTGAATGCATGGTATGTCAACAACATAAAGGGGAGACAGTTAAGACTCCGGGTCTTCTACAACCCTTATGTATCCCAAGTCAAAGGTGGGAGGAGGTATCTATGGATTTCATCATAGGTTTGCCTAGATCTGAAGGAAAAAATGTCATCATGGTTGTTGTGGATCGTCTCACCAAATATGGTCACTTTTGTGCTTTGGCACAACCATTGGCAGCAAGCACTGTAGCAATAGCTTTTATGAATACTATTCAAAAACTGCATGGGACTCCGAAAGTTATAATCAGTGATCGTGACCCTATATTTACAAGTAATTTTTGGACTGACTTGTTTTCATGCTTGGGCACTCAGCTTGCTCGTAGTTCATCATATCACCCCCAGTCAAATGGACAGACAGAAGTGGTCAACAAATGCTTGGAAGGCTATCTCCGTTGTTTTGCTTCAGATAAACAAGAGAGATGGGTGCAATGGCTACCACTAGCAGAATGGTGGTACAACACTTCTTTCCATACTTCTTCCAAGATGTCTCCATTTTTAGCACTATATGGTTACCACCCACCATCAATCATCTCTTCATTGCGGGTACACCCAAAGGTTCACACAGTCGAAGAACACATCCATCATCAGCAAGAGGTATTGGCTAGTCTTCGAGAGAACTTGGCAATGGCACAAAACAGAATGAAGCAACAAGTTGATCAACACCGTAGTGAAAGAACTTTTGAAGTGGGAGATTGGGTCTTTGTGCGACTACAACCATACAAGCAAATGTCTCTAAAACAACAACATAAAGCTAACAAGCTGGCACCCAAGTACTATGGTCCTTATAAGGTGTTGCAGAAGATTGGCAATGTAGCATATAAATTGGAGCTGCCCATATCAACAAAAATTCATCCAATTTTTCATGTTTCCTGCTTGAAGAAGGTTATTGGGAATAAAGTGGTAGCATAGACTAAGTTACCTGAGCTTGATGAAGAGGGAAGAATAGTTGTGGATCCTGAGAGAATTATTCAAACACGCACCAAGAAGCGGAGGACAAGGGAAATCATAGAATATCTAATTAAATGGAAAAACTCTCTAGTTGAGGAAGCTACATGGGAGAATGAGGAATTCATGCAAAAGCATCCACATTTGGTCAGCATTGAGGACAATGCTTCTTTGAAGAGGGGGGGCATGCTACGCCCTTAATCCTATAGTGTGTATAGGGTTATGAATAGTCGGCTTGTGGCTATCTTAACTCTTAATTAAGTCATATTATCATTAGTTTATTGTTATTTAGTTGTTTAGGTCGGCTTAAGGCTTATATAGGCCCATCTAAGTCGGCCTAGGTAATATCCTAGGCATAAATAGGTATATATAGGAGGTAGTGAGTCTTATTTCATCATATTCAGTATTGTGTTCTCATTGAAGACTATTGGAGGTATCCCCCTTGAAGTGGTTTTGGAGGTTGCCCCCTCGAAGTGGCATATTATTATCAAGTATTTGCAGCATATTTACTATTATATTCAGATATTGTGCAAGTTGTTTCATTACAGTCCCCATGAAGGTGAGTGCCTCGTCCATCCTGTGCAACCACCAAGGCAATAGTAGTGATCATGATCCTCTACACCAAGGGAATGTTAGCACATCACTACTCTAATAGTCAGAGTGTAATGTGTCATCTCTCTGCATGAGTGATGGTATGACAAACATAATACAACTAGCTCTCTCAAGTGTACTTTATTGAGTGATGCTCTATGATCCTTACTATCTCTCCTCAGAAAGGCATTCATAGAATACAGTAAGCATCCTCTAGGGTCACTATCATCTTGTCTATGGGTAGATGGAATGTAGATGTATCCACATTTCACCTCTCCATAAGTTCCATCAACATGCTACAGTGGAATCT
Source organism: Cunninghamia lanceolata (assembly GCA_027924645.1). NCBI lineage: Eukaryota > Viridiplantae > Streptophyta > Pinopsida > Cupressales > Cupressaceae > Cunninghamia > Cunninghamia lanceolata. Next base: position 1,131,649 of record BSBN01000397.1, read on the forward strand.
CATCGTGGGCATGATGAACACCCACTAAAGACCCACCTCCTACAAGAATCCCCTCTCATCATCTGACATAGTGCCAGCATGTTCTTGAAGTAGCATCATCAGGCAATCTCCTATAAGCTCTGATGTCTTGGGAACATCCTGCAGGTCAAACATTCAAAATTGAATTAGTTCACATCATCAAATCATCATGAAGAATATAATCTATCAATATATACCCTTTCCCTGAGACCCTTGTTCTTCTTAGACTTGGGTGCCCCAGGAGGACCTAGGCGCCTAGGTCCTAGAACACAGGTGCCCTGAGTGGACTTGGGCACCTTGGTTGGGAACACTTGTCCATAAATGGCTATGTGGCACACAAAATAAGGAAAATAAAAGAAACAGGAAAGAAAAGTTTACAGAAGTGAAGTTTAAGACCCTACCTCAGGCTCAATCTGTCTCTCTGCCACTCAGGATCAGAGCATCTCCAATCTTGGAAGCTGGTATGGATGTCATGACAACATGGCTAGTCTATTTCTCCTTCTCTCCTCTACACAATGAAAACAAGAATGTGGTGAAAATTGAAAACTCCATTTACATATAGTAAATGGATGAGAATTCCTATCATTATCTAGGTGCAAAATTGAATAGCTTTATTCATATGCCTCTATCTTGGGCAGTCAAACTCAGATTTTCACATCGTTTGTTGCATTGAAAACCTGGTTCCACCCTCTATCTAACCCAATGCTTTTTGTTTTGGTGTTGTTTGCAAAAATTATCCTTGCAGCACATTTCTCATCAATCTCCCCTAAAACTTGTGCTCATAGATAACCACCTTGTTTCTCTTTTTCAGACTAAGCAAGTAGAAACAAGGGGGGGCAAATATCTCCCTCAATTTCCTCTCTCATCATGTCTCATCACTCAACTCCTTAGTGTTTATGACTGACTTATTTATGTTGGTTGTAGGATGATTTGATTTTGATTATCTGACAAAGTGATCCTTGCAGGATGCGGTTCCTAACTTTGTGGTCTTGCAGGATTATAGACTCAGGGCTTCTTCCTTTTAGGTGACAACACTTTGGATTCCTCTACAGTATCCTTTTGGGTGTCCTTTTCATGATTGATGTATTTACATTCCTTTAGTTGCATATGCACTTCGTATCATATGGCCACTAAAGTGGGGGCTAAATGTTATGTCAGAAATTGTCATTTTGTATGGAATGGCACAATTCTGCATATGTTAGCTCCTCTCCTTTGGTGTCCTTTTTCCCTATTTGTTTTTGACCTTCCTAAACCCTGATTGACTTCTATCTAACTGAAGAAATGTCATATTCTGAAGCAACTGATGACTGAACCTGAAAATAAAACTTTGGATTTTCAATATTCTGGACATCCTAAATTTAGACCTAAAGGAAAAATTAGGACTTGGATGTGGGTGCCCACACCCTTGTCCTACCCTATTTTTTGGGTTTTGAATTTTGACAAGTTGTTGGCTCCAATCGTGAACCTCGGGATTATGATTTTAAATTTTGGTTTTTGCATGATGTCGACATGTTATTTCAAATATTTGAACTTTTAAGGTTAGGTATTTAAAGAGAATTAAAAATCATTTTAAGACACACAATCTACATGCAAGCTTTCTATGCCAAAACTCTATCGCTTTTGCTATTAAAGATTAGCAACTTGGTGAAGCTCTTTGAAGATATTTGTATTTGCTATCATGGAGATATTCAATGGAGATTAGGAATCAAGATCTTGAGATTATCTTGCTCTTCCTAGGGTTTGTAAAACCTTTTGTATGATCAAGAGAAGATTTGAAGCCTCCAACTTGAGCTTGGAAATCCTCCGTAGATATGACTACCTCACCTTCTTATTCTACAAGTCTTCACTACTCTCATCTCCTTGAGGTGTTGTTGTTTCTTTGAGTGAAACAAAGTGTTGATTTTTCCTCGATGCTTGAGTCATCTAGGGTTTTGCATTTCTGCATACACATTTGATAAATGAGCACACACATCTACAGATCTTTATCATTGGCTATTGTTGAGGTAGAAATACCAAAGATAGGGCTTGACTGAGGCAAGCTCCTATATAGCCACAACCATCTTTCTCCTCCTTTTGTAGGTGTAGGTCGTATGCAAAAAGATCCAGCAAAAAAGGAGCGACAGAAAGATGGATATTGTGAATACAGTCATCACAGAACTTTGAATTTTAGCAATGCAAAATATTTAGGACAAAAGAGTAGGTGCCCTAGTCTAACTAGGTACTTATTTCTGGATCTAGGAACCTCTAAAGAGTCTCTGATATCTGATACAAAAGATTTCACATTTTGGAAACTTGCAGGACAAAAGAGCGGGCATCCTTGTTTGATAGGCCCTTAATTTTTTAGTACAAACTCTCTGTGATCTCTGCTCTATGTTTCTATAACTTATTTACCAGTACCTATGCTAGAAATTAGTCTATAGCAATATAATTATATAATTAAGGTTTTATTCTTTGTGAATACCATAAGCTTGTGAAAGCCTAATTAAAGCATCCATTCAGTCACAGCTAGCATAAAGGGAAGCCTAGGAATCTGTAGCTTGATCCTTCATAGTGAGAAAGCTTTGTTCCTACCTTCGTAATGTCTAGAGGTGAAAGAAGGACTTGATTTAGTTTTGACAAACTATCATAATCCCACTTTTTCCTCTTAACATATAACAAACATTAGTACAAAAACAACAATATATGATTAAAAAACTACTAAAAACTACTTGTCAATGACTAAACATGGTCACGTGACCATTAGTAGTTTATTGCTAATCATTTATAACATGATCGAATTGATGACTAAACCATTTTTGGTCATTTATTGGTTATTTTGATTCATCGATTTGGTAGTATATTTAGTCATTAATTTAGTAATTGATTGTTGTAAACTGGTCACTTATTTAGTCATTTTTTATTCACTAATATATTTAGTCGTTAATTTAAAGTCATTAATTGTTGTTAACTGGTCACTTATTTAGTCAATTTTATTCATTGATTTCCATCCATTGGCAGTGTATTTAGTCATTAATTTTAATCATTATTTTGATAAATTTGGTAGTTTATTTAATTATTTTTGTTCACTAATTTCTATCAACTGGTAGTATATTGATACATTGTTTATTAACTGCATAATCATTATATTTAGTTATATTTATTCACTGCTCTTTCAATTGGTAGTATATTTAGTCAATTGGTTGTTTATTTAATTGTTTTTGTTCACTGATTTCTGCCTAAAAGTGTTGGAAATGAGATAATGCTTTTGAGGTTTAAACATAAAACACAGAAAAACATAATCAATCATTCATTTGCACATAATGAAACAACTATTAAGAAGGCAAAATATTGAAATTTTATTAAGAAAAGGTGTTCTTAAGACAGTTACAAGACTTAAATATGTGTCTTTTCTTTGAAAAATGTGTTACAAAGTGTGTTTCTTAGTGCTGTGACTGAGAAAACTGAGTTACAATGCTCTATTTTTTGCTTATACAGCTCCAAAACATGAAAGAACTACTTGAAAATGAAGCCTAAGGGTCCTATGTACATCCTGACTTCCTTCACTCATAAGATGCTCTAAAAATTGTGTCAATAATTGAAGTCAGTTCCTGGAATAAACAAAGATTTTATACATTACCTTTTTCTCGCATTCTTCAACAAGAAGGAGAGAATGAACAGAAAGAACAAGACCTTTGATGAAGTCCTTGGGACAATAATCATCAAGGAGGTGACCAACAACTAAAGGAGCTTTATCAATTTAGTAAAAAAATCATCAATTTCAAATATCATCAAACTTTATAATGTTAAGTACTAAGAACATAATATGCTCATATTCTAAGTTAGTAGCATCATAGCCATAATCAAGATTATCTTGTTCTAGTAGTTTTCCCACTACAATAGCACCCTTGACACCAACATTGGAAGCAATTATATGTATGGGGGACTTCAAAAAATAGAAAAAATGAATGATTAAACAATGAGATAAAGCCTATTTCTAGAAATAAACAAAAGAAAGTCTAGATTAGTAATTTATAGCTTCAATGCATTCTGAATTATCTGAACTCCAATCTTCTGGTCAAAGTTGGTTGTAGGAATTGTATCAAGCTCTTTTGTTGCATAGAGAAGAGAAACACCACCACTTGGAATTTAGAAAGAGTATTTTTTTCTAAACCTTAAGCCACACTTATATAATGATCAAAACTCTGATCAAGTTCATTAAACCCTTGCTCCAACATGGTTACCCAAAAACCTGTATGTGATTGAAAAGAATCTTTGTCCATGGGCAGTAATTGTTTTCCATGCCTATGAAATAATCTTCTTTTCTTCAATTGATGTTCCAATATTTCAATAGTTATTGTTATACCAAAATGAATGAAACCAAGAAAACTATGCATCAAAGGAAGGCATGAAACCAAATTAGTAAAGCAACCATGTCACTTGCATTGTGCACCATACTGTAGCCTTTGTCAAACATTGCAAAACCACTGGCATAGCACATTAGTCACTGTAAGGCCACCAAATTTTTTGATATGAAATGATATGATTGCAGAATGTGCACAAAATAGATTTTACAAGGAAGCTCTCAAAATATTTGAATTAATGAAGCACTTTGGAACACCAACATTGTAAGATTTTCTTGTGTTCTAGATACATGTAGTCATGCAGGTTTAGTGGATGAGGGTTGCACATACTTCACATGTCAGTAACCCTTATTGCATTACGTATATAGTTGAATAGTAGGTGTGCATGGTTGATCTTCGTGCCCATGCTAAATATCTTGAGGACACCCTAAACATTATTACTAAGATGTCAGTTAAACCTTTGGTACCTGTGGATCGTATATGAATATAGGTTGAGTATTCCAGCAACACTTCTTTTTTAGTTGGATCCTAAAAATGCTACAACTTATGTTTCTTCTCTAAAACATCTATGCAAAAGCAGGGATGTGTGGTGAGGTTCAAATAGTAAGGATATTGATGACAGATAGAGGAATTAAAAAGATACCTGCATGTAGTTGGATTGAAGGGCATAAAATGGTACATGCATTTTTGTGTAGGAGCAAGATCACATCCACAAACATGGGAGAGCTATGCAAAATTGGAGAAATTGGCTTGGAAAATGAAGGCAGTAGGGTATTTCTAGATTCAAGACTTTTACTTAATGCTATGGAATAGAAGAAAAAAGAATCATTTATCTGCCACCACAGTGAAAAGTTAACAATTGCATTTGGTTTGTTAAACATGGCCCATGGTACAACTATTAGAGTTGTTAAGAACCTTCGAGTATGTTTTGATTTTCACACTACATCTAAATTCATCTCCAAGATTGTTGTAAGAGAAATTATTTTGAGAGATGTGAACCATTTCCATCATTTTAAATAGGGACAATGTTCTTGTGGAGAATATTGGTGATGCTAAATGAAACAATCTAAAAAATAGGCTTGCACTATAATAATGTCTACTACATCAGATATCTAGTAATCACATCCATGCAAACATGGGAGAGCTATGCAAAATTGGAGAAATTGGCTTGGCAAATGAAGGCAGCAGGGTATTTCCAGATTCAAGATTTTTACTTAATGTTGTGGAATAGAAGAAAAAAGAATCATTTATCTGTCACCATAGTGAAAAGTCAGCAATTGCATTTGGTTTGTTAAAAATGGACCCTGGTACAACTATTAGAGTTTTTAAGAACCTTCGAGTATGTTTTGATTTTCACACTACATCTAAATTCATCTCCAAGATTGTTGCAAGAGAAATTGTTCTGAGAGATGTGAACCCTTTCCATCATTTTAAATAGGGACAATGTTCTTGTGGAGAATATTGGTGATGCTAAATGAAACAATCTGAAAAATAGGCTTGCACTATAATAATGTGCACTACATCAGATATCTAGTAATAATGAAAAGGCATCCATCAAAGCATAACATCATGGATTTCTTTATCATATGTTGTAGTTACAAGTACCCTACTAGACATACATGAAAATGTGGAAGTATAGACAAGACAAAAGAACTGTTTCAAAAAATGCCTCAAAGAAATGTGATATCATGGAAGGCGCCTGCTCTCCTGCAAACTCTTCAAGTCATGCTAGTGGTGATGCAGGAAATCCTGAAGTCAGGCTTTCCCGTATCACCGCTGGTATGACTTGAAGAGTTTGCGGGAGAGTGGGCGCCTTCCATGATATCACATTTCTTTGAGGCATTTTTTGAAACAGTTCTTTTGTCTTGTCTATGCTTCCACATTTTCATGTATGTCTAGCAGGGCACTACCATATCACCACGAAGGCCAGCAACAAATGATGTGGTGTTGTGGTGGAGGCATATAGTGACACTTTCAAAGGTTTAGGAGTTGGGCTTTACACCCACTAGTTGCATTTTCTTAAAATTTTGTAAGGACCTTTCAGAAAAAACCCATTTTGAACATATTCTTTAATCACGGGCTTCTATGATATCACATTTCTTAAAGGCATTTTTCCTTTAACTCCTTTACTAGGTTTGCATATGCAGTGTTTGGAATTGATACAGTTGAGTAGATAGGATTGTGCGGATGGTAGAATTTTGTTGTTCGAGTTTTGTATCCCGACCCTTCAAACAATAAGTATTCCAAATTTTCTTTGGACCGAACATCATCCTTAATCACTAGATTTAGCTTGGGTTGCATCAAAATCAACTACTTCAGTTGTATGTGCCATCTTGTAAATTTTGAAATTCTAGTCGCTTCCTTCCAAAAATCTTTTCCATATAGTCTCTAAAATTCCCTTTCGATTTTGGGACTATGAGATGGTGATGAAAATTTCATTGTTCTCGAAGTAACCTGCATCCTGCATCCTTCATCAGGAACAGCTACATCATAATCTAGAAACGAGAGGTTGCTACTATCCACTTTGGATCTCTTCCCTTCTTTTACTCATTTGTTTCTTTTATCTCCACCAAAAGGGCTTTAGTGCTCAAACTCTCCTTATCTTAGTTTGTTTGATGATCAAGTGGTTTTTGATAATTCTTTCTGGTAAAAGCACAAAGCTGTGTCACACTTTTGGCCAACTAAATAATTTTGGGTGAGTCAATTGCACCCCCAAATAGTTTTGCCCAAATCCACGAAGTCGTTGCTTGACGCATATGTGGCAAGATATTTTTGGGTGAGACTATCTTGGGGCGAAATTGTTTCGCCTGAAATTACACTGTTAAAAACAAAAAAAAAGAAATTGCCACATTTCACAACACCGATTTTTCTGACAGTGACGGCAAGGTAGGGTTTGAAGTTCTTTTGCGCGAAGTGCTTCCCTGCCACCTTTTGCAACAGTCTCGTCAACAGGTATGCCAACTTCACCTTGGCATGCAAATTTTCTGTCAAACATTTTGTATGGCACCATGTAAATATCTTCACCTTGGTATTTTTTGTTAAAGATTTTGTAGGGTTTTTTTGTTAAATATTTTGTATGATACGATTGAAATAAACCTACACCTTATATGATTGAAATTCTTCTTTATTGTATTTTGTGCATAAGTTTTTATCAAGGTTGTGGTGATGGAAAATTAATCACAATTTGAAACCATTCAAGAAAGAATTTGTGCATAAGTTATTGGAAAGGTTGTGGTGATCAGAAGTAGCAAGTGGCTGATGGCTATTACCATGATCATTTGAAACAACCATCTCTCTTCGTCTTTGTATTCCTATATTTTTTATAGTTTGTCCCATATAAATTTTCACAGTTTGTGCAAAATCTCTCCTTTCATATGATACAGTCTTTTTCAAATCAAGTGCTATAGCAATGAAGGACATGCATTTTTATCCCTTGTAAGGTTATCCATTCAAATTTGCCCATCAAATGCTAGGTAATAACATGGTTAAAGAAGGAAACAACATACACTAATGATCTATAAACTTAAGACCAATGTCCCAAACTATATCTTCTCTGACACTGGATCTACCCTTTATCACTGTCACTATCCCTTTTCAACAGTCTCATCACCAGGTATGCCATCTTCACCTTGGCATGCAAATTTTCTGTCAAAAATTTTGTATGGCACCATGTATATATCTTCACCTTGGTATTTTCTATAAAAGATTTTGTCTGGCACGATGTATGGCATGATTGAAATAAACCTGCACCTTATATGATTGAAATTCTTCTTTACTGTATTTTGTGCATAAGTTTTTATCAAGGTTGTGGTGATGGAAAATTAATCGCAATTTGAAACCATTCAAGAAAGAATTTGTGCATAAGTTATTGGAAAGGTTGTGGTGATCAGAAGTAGCAAGTGGCTGATGGCTATAACCATGATCATTTGAAACATCCATCTCTCTTCGTCTATGTATTCCTATATTTTTTATAGTTTGTCCCATATAAATTTTCGCAGTTTGTGCAAAATCTCTCCTTTCATATGATACAGTCTTTTTCAAATCAAGTGCTACAGCAATGCATCACATGCACTTTTATCCCTTGTAAGGTTATCCATTCAAATTTGCCCATCAAATGCTAGGTAATAACATGGTTAAAGAAGGAAACAACATACACTAATGATCTATAAACTTAAGACCAATGTCCCAAACTATATCTTCTTTGACACCGGATCTACCCTTTATCACTTTCACTATCCCTTTTCAATAGTCTTGTCACCAGGTATGCCATCTTCACCTTGGCATGCAAATTTTCTGTCAAACATTTTGTATGGCACCATGTATATATCTTCACCTTGGTATTTTCTATAAAAGATTTTGTATGGCACGATTGAAATAAACCTACACCTTATATGATTGAAATTCTTCTTTACTGTATTTTATGCATAAGTTTTTATCAAGGTTGTGGTGATGGAAAATTAATCACAATTTGAAACCATTCAAGAAAGAATTTGTGCATAAGTTATTGAAAAGGTTGTGGTGATCAGAACTAGCAAGTGGCTGATGGATATAACCATGATCATTCGAAAAATACAAACTCCTTCAGGTCATTGCAATGATCAATGAACATGAATCTCAATAGATCTCAATAAGTGAGTAGAGCCATAGATCTTAGTAAGTTAGTAGATCCACACCTACCTCATACCATGATGAAATAGCAAACTACATGAAACTTTAAATCTCATTCACATAATGCAAGCTACAAAAAAAATATTCACATTTAGAAATCTCTCACGAGAGAATTTTTCTTTAATGAATGTTAGACTATCTTTTCCTTGTCAATTTGATTAAGCCCCTCTTTTAAGACATTCTCTATAGCTTCAATGTTTATAATTCAAGAGTACAAGGTGTTTGTTATGCTCAGACTTCAATTGTTTCTCTTACTTAATCTCACATGTAGGAACATGCTTGTGATACTACTACTACTTAATGCAGGATAAAGTAAAGAAACTTAGGACTCTTCCATAGTATTAAACAAAAGGTATTGATGATTAGATATCCCTCAAGATTCTTGGGCTCCATAACAACACATAATGACTGCATCCTATGATGGAAAAGTATACATTGTTTTCTTCTTTTGTCACTTTCTTAACTCATGCATTTTTTCTTCATTGTTATGCAAAGTTTAAATAGTTTTGACAGTCCTCACAAGGTTTTCTATGGTCTTAGAACTATCTTAAAATAGCACACTATCTCTACTCAGATTTTTAGTATAAACTAACAGTCTGGCATTGTCATCTTGCAAGACTCCTCCCCTTCATGCATTTATGATTGACTCTGTCTATGAATCCCTTATTTTCTCTGAAGACTATATGCCTCGATTTTTAGTCTTTTCAAAATCTCTCCTTTCATATGATACGGTCTTTTCAAAATTTCAGTTATATTTTACAGCTAAAATGTTTAAATACAACTATACAACTGTCAAATTTCAGTTGTATTTTACAGCTAAAATGTTTAAATGCAGCTATATAGCTATGTTGTTTCCTAGCATTGGGTGGGAGTCAGTTCACACATAATACAAGTTAGATCAAGTGCTATAGTAATGCAGGACATGCACTTTTATCCCTTTTAAGGTTATCCATTCAAATTTGCCCATCAAATGCTAGGGAATAACATGGTTAAAGAAGGAAACAACATACACTAGATATATATGACTCCAACTAGGGCTTAAATTTGACAATTGTATAGCTATATTTAAACATTTTATCTCTAAAATACAACTGAAATTTTGAAAAGACTATATCATATGAAAGGAGAGATTTTGGCCAAACTGTTAAAATTTATATATAGGATTATGATATAGGTATACGACTGTCATGTCAATATGCTATACATGCTACATGTGAGTTTAAATTTGGATTTTCTACATGCATTCCTAGTTCTATTTTTTATGGTTGATTCAGTTTAAATATTTATGTATTTACAAGCATGTAAGGTGTAGGTTTATTTGAGAAGCACGTGTGCATTTCTATCATAGATTTTTTAAATATGTATGTAGTAGTTGGAAAATTTATATGTAGATTTATTTACATCGTGACATACAATATGTTTGACAAAAAATTTAATTATCATACTGTAGATAAATTTAGGTCCACATGGATGACCAATCTTCACATCAATCACATTAGTCAGGTCAACCTGACGATCGTGATAATTCCACATTATATGCTGACACCATTCTGAGGTTTCAAAGAGCTTTGGATGAACTAAATAGTACTATTCACAATACACCAAACCTATCAGGTAGAGACAGGTTGGTTAGGATTAGGGATGAGATAACATGTATGATCCAAGTTGTTCGATCATTAGAGTTGACAAGTTTTATGCATCACTTTCTTAGAGTGTTGTGAGCATGGAGAAATGGTCATCTATTTCTAAGCTAGTTTCAGTAGAAAATGTTCTCAACATGTTCCCTTCTTATAGGGGAAAAGAGAGAGTGAGAGGCTATTCTCCCACCAAGTGTGTGGATGCAGTTGTCGGTCCTTTCATCTATCCTAGGTTTTTGGCAACTCATCACCAATGGCCAAACAATGATGAGTTGTCATTGTATTTTTGCAAACAATTATATGCAGAGTTCCATTTAGATTTATTTGTTGATTATACATCTTTCCCTAAACATGGTGGTCAGGGGAAAGGGAGGTTTGCAGAGAGACCTGAGTATAGAAGACAAGATACACCACCTCTTCAGAATAAGAGGTCCTTAGTTGGCCCAAATCTTTTGGTTCTTCCAAAACATGTAGAACTAGAAAATGCCGCCCAACCATCATTGACCCCCTTTAGATGCACATTTTTTGAGAGCATGGTGACTATTGCCACTAAGGTTGATCAGTTGTCATCTGATCGTGTTGGTAGGTATTTGTTACACCTGAGGATTGACATTCCATCCACTATGGCCACATCGACTAGCGGTTCAGATTGGTACATTCGTGTTGATATACCATCGCCACATGATGTGGAACAGATTAGTGGAGAGAGTGGTTTGCGAAATATGATTAGATGCCTAGCCAGTGATTTATTAGATTCATACTAGTTCATCAGTGATCAGCATGGGATCCCACTTGATGCTATATCCTCACATCTCGAGTGATATTTTGGTAGACAGAGGAGGCATAGTGAGTCAGGTTCACAGGGTTTGGGGGGACACCAGGATGTTCAAGTTGGTCCTACAGGCTCTGCCCCTCTGAATGTTCTAGTTGGTCCTAAGATTGAGGGTACTGCACATGTTATGGGAGGTGAGTATAGCAGGCTTCTTTTTGGCACTAAGAGTACACCATCTACACGTGTATCATTACATCTCCATGTTTCTGGCATCAGTGGGATTGGGAGGGCCTTTGCTGGTGCAATTGAGGTACAATTTATTTAAAAATTATAATATAAATTCATAAATTATATATTTAAAAATTATAAGTTCAATTTTAAATAAAATCACATACATCAAGAAGCTCTAAGTCTTTATTACAATCTTAAATGTACATGTGTATTAGACTTGTGCTACTATTTTACAACCTGGATATGGAGATTTACATCGTGTTGGCAATCCTCATCATCATCAAGAGGTATTTAAAAACCATGTCTATATATCACATGTACATATAAGTTTTATTTAAGTGTATAGAAATCAAGTGTACAAGTTTTCTAACTAAAACACATATATGCTTATATATTGTAAATTCAACACATGTCATATATATAGGTTGCAAAATTCAGTCATGCTTCTATTGAGACTCCTCTACATATGCAGAGTGTGTATGTCAGGTAATAATTTAGATTTGTCAAGTATTGTTTATTTATTTAAAATCAAAACATATATAGAATTTAAAAATTTTATGGTGTTTCATGTGCAGACCCAGACCCACAACTCAGCACAGCGCTCGGGTCACGGATCGGTCGATGGCTCCAATCAGGGATCGAGATGTCATAGCTTGAGACACAGCTCAAGACATAGTGAGGCTCAATCCAGTCATAGGGAGAGACATAATTTATGAGTTGTTATTATGATTTATGGATGTTTTATATATTTAGAATACATTTCCAGACATTACATGACTTACATGTTATATATTATATTTTATCTAGACATAGTTGAGTCACATGTTTTATATTTGGACATTATATGTATACACTTATGTTTTATATCTTAGATTATGATTTACATGCTTTATATTAATTATTTGGACATTTAGATTAATTATCTTGGTACACCTTGCCACCTGCACAATAGAAACAATAACTAACTAAAAATACATTGAAAATCAAAGCATAAAAGAGAGGAATTTTGATAGATGTTGCAATTGCAACCTAATTATTTGGACATTTGGATTAATTATCTTGGTACACCTTGCCATCTGCACAGCAGAAACAAGAACTAACTAAATATACACTGAAAATCGAACATAAAGATTGAATTTAAAATAATATTACATTTAAAGATTGAATTTAAAATAACATTACATTTTTATAAATGAATAAAAGAAAATGCTAAATATACATTTTCAAATATAAAGATTGAATTTAAAACAATATTATATTTTTATAAATGAATAAAAGAAAATTGTCACTTCATGGGTTTATTGGAAGTTAATAAGTTCTAATACCAATTACTAAAATTGAAGAGCACTCTCTATATTTACTCTATTTTATTTTGGAATCCAAAGATCCTTTAAATAAAAAAATATTGAAACATATCTCTACACGTTGACAGTAATAAAAATACATTTTCAACAACCACCACCAATTTAAACTATAAATTACTTTACATTGAAAACCTTCACAACTAATTCTTAATTTTTCATAAAAATCTGCATCCATTTGTATTTTATTTTATTCTAGTGTCACCTTAAGTAGATGCACCTTATGTTGGAATTGGGCTTGTTTAAGAATCCATCTAATATTGGTCCCTTGTAATAGCCATTCAATAAGATGCTATCTCATGCTCAATCACCTAGAACTAGGTAGAGTTGAAATAAAACGTTCATGGGTGTCTCTTCTATTATTCTTACACAAGTTTGCATTCTTAATAAAATTGTTGAGCATTACTAATGACAAAGAGCCTACTTACAATGATGGAAGAGTGGATAGTATTTGCTTCACATTTATAATAGAAATATAATATTAATAAGGTTTGATTTTTATTTTTAAATTATTAAGTTGTCTTTGTGAGTTGTTTGTTTTGATTTAATAATGAACTAAAAGAAATCATTGGCCACATATATTGTGTGAATGATCTCTTTCAACATAGAAAGTGTGAAGATATGCTTGTCTTATTGTGTAACCAATTGTCAAAAGAATCTCAAACATAATTAGTATTGACAATAAGATTTAATCATCTTCCATTTTTTTGCTTTTGGGGAGATTTCAAATTGTTATCTTGTAATCCAATCATTAGAGATATAATATGAGCATGGATCTCCTTGCCAAGAACAACTAGGAAATGATCCATTACATACCTCATTGTTTAGTCTAAATAGGCTATCGTAACGTTTGTATTGATTCCCACACTTTTGGTCTAGCAAAATTTGCATTCATGACATAGTTTTAAGAATAGATCAATTCATGGAATTTGATGCTACCAAGTTCTTGATTTATAGGACATGTGGAACATAACTTTAGCTTGTGTATTACATAAAATTTCATACTGTTACACAAGACATAAGTTGGTAGTACATTTCCTTATGTATAATTTGCATTGTAGTGACTAAACTTTTAAATCATTCATATTGACTTGTTGTGCAGCACTATTTGCATCATACAACCATAAGACACATTTAAAGATAAAGATGTTTTCAAAATGTTGAAATTTAACTAGAACTAATGGAAACAACTAATGGAAATACAAAGTCCTCTAGTTCATGTATATAACATCAGCGAAACAGAGAAATAGTTTTATAATTTATCCATGCAGTTTATTATTTGAAAGATCTAGTGACTCTAATTGCTCTAAGTTTGAGACCCCTACATGATAAGAATACAAAAAAAGAGCTTCCCTTAGCTTCGAGAAATATTTATTCTATACTGACGAGGCCAACCACGTGAAGGTGGAAGCTCAATGGCCTCACCTGAGACACCTAAGACACCTAGACACCTAAAACACCTAAGACACCTAAAACACCTAAGAAAGTTTTGTAAGACCTAAGACACCTTTAGACACCTAAGACATCTAAGACTATCTATATATAGTTTAGATATTATACCTGCACAACATGAAGTTCAATTTTATAACTTGAAATGGACTTATATAGGCATAGACCTCATACTAGATGTATCGATTACTTCAACTTGCTCTTCAATAATGTAGTTAGAGCTCTTGGTACATATAATCTGGATCTTCTCTATCTTTTATTATCTCTAAAATCTTTTCGTGATCTTCAATAGACAACCTCCATTTTTGTTGGCCACATCCTCTTTTTTGTAATGTTTCCAAACTTAATCTTGTTGCTAAAACTAAGTGACTGTAGTGTAGAACCTTTTGTCCTGGCATATATTCAATAAATATAATACCATTTTTATATATTTTTACTTGTTGATAATAGGTGCCTTCAACAACAATTGATCCAATGGGATATGATTGTCCATCGCCATATGTTATGTATTCTAACAATTTTGATTTTACTTGTGTGCATCTTAGTAGATAGTAATCTACACCTTCTATATTGTCAGGATCTGTAACCACATCAAAAATATCTCATGTACACACCACAAGTAAACATGTAAATGTACATTTGAGTTGAACTTGATGTAAATCAAATATTCAAAATTTATTACAATCTTGAATATAAATCAATTATGTAACTTACCTATAACAACTAAATCTGATACACATTTGTAATCAGTTGAATATATAGGATCATATATATCTATAATGTCACTATCTTCAAAAGGATGACTTGATACTATTTGTTTCATTTCCCATTGTGAAACATAACCATCCCTTACATTTGGACATTGTAGAATATTTGCATTGTTCTCAATGCAATCAACACAAAAACAAGATTTTTCTCTCACTTGAATAGCAAGAGGCTTGCTATGTCCTATAGTCATGACTTGATGCAAACTTTTAACACCTTTAATAACTTGACAATTATATGGATTTGATCGATCAATATTTGCACGTATGAACAAATTCTTGAGCATCTCAATTAAAACTATTTAAATTTGAAATTAAATCACATGCACACGTACTTAAAATTAAAAATATTAAAGTTTTCAAATAACATAAATTCAATTAACATATGTTTAACTTCCCAAAAATAGCATTTGTTGTATATTGAGTCACAGGTAGAAAAATGGCTTTTGAACCATTGAACAATTTGACTTGCATTTCATATGGTGTTACCTACAATTTCATGTTGGTGTTTAGTGCCTAGGTAAGAGGTTTAAGAATTTAAAAAAGTTCACATGTACATCCAACTAAATTACAATACACATACATAGATCAATTACATAAATCATTACATAGAAGTATTCAACAATTTTAAATTATTTTGTAAATTTTGTATAGATAGTACATATATATTACCTCCAAGTTCATATTGGTGAAGTGCACGTTTTACACATGCTACTGCTCCATCATGCTCTCCTTTTCCATGTCCACTCTCAAAAAAATTCCACAAAAACTTTATGCCAAATTTAGCATGTTGTTGCATTAACCAATTAAATGCTTTTGCAGACTTAAATTGTCCTGTATAAATAGTTATATATAAACAACAATTTGAAAACCAAAAATTAGTTAAAAATTCAAATCTTAAAATTAAATATAAATTTATAAATTAAAAATTAAAAATTAAAAAATAATAATAAAATCAACACTTACCAACACATCCATCAGACCAAATCCAATGTTGTGATGCAACAATGCCACATTGTCCCAAATCTTCAAAACACATTTGAAAGCAATGTGCTACATATCTTCTATTATGACCCATATCATCACTGATATAAAAGTGAACCTCCTTGATGATAATTCGTTCATCTTCAGTACTCTCTACCTCATCTACAAATAACTCAGCATGTCTATAGCAAACTTGTACAAAGATTGTGACTTGCTCTGGATGATAATATTGACTTTGAATCTTGGTTTGAGGACTAAATGTATAACTTTTAGAAAAATCTACAATAGAGAGAATACAACCCAGTGGAAAACAATTCTTTGAGTCACGAAATTGCTTAGCCTACCATCTTGCACCATGACAATGTTGGATATGTGGGTATACAATGTTACGAAATTTGTTCATAAACTCATTGCAGGGCAATTCACTCTCTCTCAAAATAATTTTTCTAGATTCAACTTCTGACTTCGTTGAGTATTTCTCATATTCAAATCTCTTCCAAACAACTGACATTGAATGATCAATATTCTCCAATGGTAAAAATTTTGTCAAATTTGCACAATCCACATATATATTTCTTATACACTATACATTGAATTCATCTGAATCTTCTAATTTTTTACATAAGATAGACTTCACAAATTGTGTTGTACTTCCAGGGATGGCTACATTTGGATTAACTATTACCATAAGTTTTTTATATGACTGTAGGTATAGATCAAATTCAACATGATTTCGACAGCGACAAGTTTCATGTACTTTATTTATACATACAAAACTTGGTCGTAAATTCTCAAACATCCTTTGAGAAATCTTCACTTGTGAAAATTCTTGCTTGAATGCTTCAAAAAATTCACTTTGTGTTGTATCTATAAAATGCTTTGGATGAGAAATTTTTTTACCATCTTCATCTTTTATTTGTATAGTGTCCCTTCTATTGGAAGAAACACGGGAGATGTCGGTCCAATGTCCAATTACTTTTTATTTTACATCTTCTAAAATTCTATCTCTTCGAGGGACTCGACAAATATTTACCCAATTATTTTCAATATTTTCATCTAATCTATTTCTCTTATTGATATATCTTTGAATAGTTCTCCTAGATACATTTACTAATCGAGCAATTGCTTTAACTTGTCTTCTATGTGATAATTTCTTACTAGAAATTATAGTCATCAATTCTCTACGTGCAGCACTTAAATCAAAACTTCGACTCTTGGTTTGAATAGAATCCAATGCTATTTGTAATTTTTCAATTACTGTCTGATTTACTAAATTTGAAGATTTTTTCTTGTTATCAACTCCTAACAACTCCAAAATGGGGGTCATTTATTTTTGCCTAAATAACTTTGCACATAATTGCGCTCTTCCAATAAGAGATTTATCTTCAAAAAACTCATCCCAAATTCTTTTAGAGTGCAATTTTATTGTGCTTTTAGGTAACATATGTTCACGTGAAATATTTTTGAAAAGAGCATCCTCAGCCATCTCCGTAAGACTTTCCATTCCATGCAAAAAAATGTCTATCACTACTACCAATTTCATCGTGTACTTGTTCATTAACACACCCTTCAACTTGTTCATCAATAATTTCAGTGGGTTGTTCTTGACTAGATGTTCCTACGGTTTTTTCAACTCTTTTTCGGGCATACAACCTTAATCTATTTCTTTTATTCCCATCACAAATTGCTTGATTTAATTCACCTACAAACACATATACATCCTAATAAATAACACATGAAGTCTAATTTCTACATTGTTAAATGAGTTACAAATAAGTTAGGAATCATGTTACATACTTAAAAATTTGTAACCTTTCTTACCTAAAAAACTCCTTTTGTGTGGTTTCTCCAAATGCTTGAATTGAAAAAAATTGAAAAAATAATTTTTAGCCTATATTGTGGAAAATTATGCTTCTTCTTTTATCTCCTTGATGCTTGAATTGAGTTAAAACACAAAAAATAAACCCCTATATATAATTAAGTTTAAAAAATTCTTTAAAAAAATAAAATTGCCGACCGGCGGTGGTCACCAGATTTTAATAGTTTCAGGTGAAACCATTTCACCCCTAAATTATCTAGGGGTGAAATAGGTTTGCTCGAAATTATCTATGTGGTAGTCCATTTGGCAGCCACCTCATCATTTTTTCTACTTTTCTAAAATTCTCAACTTCAACTGAATATTTCATCAATCAAATTGAATTATTTCAAAAAAAAAAAAAACCCTTTTGTAGAGCCCTGAGTCTAGAATCCAAATACCTTTTTTTTAATATTTTGATTAGTTTTAATGTGTTTTCTTTTAATTATTGTAAGTAGGTTGTTAAAATCAGATATGACACTTATTAGAAATTAAAAAACAAATATCAAAACGCATCCAATTTTTTTCAAAATTATATGGTTCACTAGAGGAGAGAGTGCTCTCCAAAAGGGTATAATTGGTTTTGTGAAAATAATAAAAAAATTATACAAAAGTTGACGTGGAATGAAAATAATCAGATTCTGTAAAGTTTGACTTTAAAACAATATTACGAAGAAAATATATATTGACAACTAATTTTTTTTTCTCCATTCACTAGATATTGAACTCGTCTATTTGGAAAAAAAAATTAGGGAAAAATAAGATTGTTTGGTCTTTTTTTTTTCGACGTGGACTCAAAGTCACTTTTTCCTAAAATTTTCAGCAATTTAAAATTTGCTTTTAAAGTTATAAAAAAAATGTCAAAATAATTTTTAATTTTTTTTTTTAAATTACAAGCATAAAATTCATCAAGAGATCTACATTTCATTAGTTTACACCATTTTGAAATTCAAAACATAAATGCCACTTTTATGAGGTCGAAGTTCAAAAATATTTTTGTTGTTGGCCGATTCCTTTATAAAGTGTGACACAGGTTTGTGCTTTTACCCTCTACTTTTACCAAAGGTAGGATAAGCAACAGTTGCACTTTTTCACAATAAATCAGTCATATTAGGACCATGATATCCATGATTACACTTTTAAACACATTAAATTTAGATCTGTCAAATATTCTTCAATTTGAATTTCATCATCTTGCCTGGAACCACTGTTTTCAACTTTTCCATTAATTCCTTTACATGTTTACCTATAACAGGTACAGATTCCACTAGCATGTCTTGCCCAAATCTAGCATCTTCACATCTAAATACTCCTCTCATCCCTTCGAGAAGCTAGGAAATGGTGTCGATCTTGCAAAATTAGAGCATGTGGCACTAGTAGAATTTGGCAAATAATGACTACGTGACTAAAACTTTTAGTCACAACAATTAAAAATGACTAAATTCTACTAATTTTTTGCAATACAATTATAAATGACTAATTTGATCGTCAGGTAGAAAGCACATCTAAATAATTAGTCACACAAATAAAAAAGAAAATATGGGCGCCAAAAGTGAAATGGGGAGAAATAGTAGAAAATAAAAAAGAAAATATGGGTGCAAAATGGAGGAGGCTTTCAGTTTTGACTTTGTGAGATCCACTCATCACAGATTGACTCCCTCTTTCTCTCTTTGGAGTTCACACCTCAATGTTTTCTTTGCCACACCATTCCATACCATTTCTCCTTCCTCGATCTGCTCCACTTCCATGTGGAGACTTAGTTAAAGGAGATTGTTTGAGTGAGAAAACTAACAAATCTCAAGGCTTGGAGAGGGAAGATGAGGTGGCTCAATCTGTGTAGATGAAAATAACAAGAGGTGTGACTTCTGTAATTGTTTTTAGATCTTCTATAGCGAGGTATGTAAATCATATTGTTCTACAACTTATACTCTTATTCCTTGAGATGAATGAGTTTATGTGATGTTATATAAGGATTTCATAAGTGGTTTTATGCAAAATGTAAGAATGTATAAAATTCCTACATGAACTCTAATAACATATTTTGGAATGTACTATTTATTGTTGTTTATTCTTTCACTATTAAAGAAATGATATAGGAGATACTTTGTCGCTTATTCAAGCATTAATAGTAGTTGGTTTTATATTTTATAGGTTGTATTTATCTTTTATTCAAATGGTGTTTCACACAACAGTCTCTCCATTCCATTTTTTTCCCTTCAAATTGCTTCATCTTTGAAGCTACTGCTTTCACAAAAGTCATTTAAATGATATATCCTATAGATAGAAAAACAAATCT
This sequence comes from Cunninghamia lanceolata, assembly GCA_027924645.1. NCBI lineage: Eukaryota > Viridiplantae > Streptophyta > Pinopsida > Cupressales > Cupressaceae > Cunninghamia > Cunninghamia lanceolata. The sequence continues at coordinate 1,152,024 of BSBN01000397.1, forward strand.
GAGCATAGATAAGACTCGGACTAAGGATTATTATTTTTAACAATGTTATGATTGCACTTCTTTGCCTTACACCATAAAAAATGCAGTGCCTCTTACACTAATATCATTCATTGAAAACCCTTGGTTGACCACTTCATTTGGCACTGTTCTTTACCATTGCTATTAAACATTGTCACCCTTAAATACCCTTTTTAATTGTCTTTTTTAGGTTTGTTTGTTGCTCTTGAAAATTCTAACTACCATAATGAAGAGACAACCATTTGAAAGCAATGAGATCATTCATAAATGGACTTCCAATGCTTGATCTGCCCTTTGAATGAGACTCTTGTTTGTATTGCTTGACAAGACCTTCAAATTTGCCGCATGATCCTCAAACTCATCCCAATATGTGAGACTCTATCACTCATGAAAAACCTTTTTTACATCCCAAAACTTCATAACCTTGCCATAGAAACTTGAACTCTTTACCTATTCAAAGCTACTTCTGCTAGGTACATTATGAATACTTGCTTCTATTCATGCATTATTCATATAAAACATTCAGACTTAGGATGTAGTCACTGTTTTCTCCATCATGCATCCCCTCATACATATTAAGACAAACTCTAACTCATGCATAAAAGAGGAGAAAATCCCTCAATATGGAAAAACCATGTAAAAAGGGAATAAAAAAGATGCAGACCTACAGTTTTTTCCCATTGCAAAGTTGTAGTTTACTTCATAAACTGAGCTTTCCTTGCTTGTCTTGTCAAAAAATCAAGGAAACCTTGCATAGAAAGATGTTCACGTATATTCTCCCTCCAAAGCCAAAGTCAAAAATTATGTTCATGTATTTTCAAAGTTATGTTCTATAGGCTTAGATATGTAAATAAGTGAATATAGCCTCATATTTAATTATCTCTCTATTAGGGTATCTTGAAAATTCAACATATCCAAGTCTAATACCACATCCATTTGCATGCAACTCTGGTTCCAACAAATTAAGTGGGGTAAAAGGATTGTCTGATAGATTAATTCCATTTAATAATTGTAAAAGAATTTATTTATATTTTCATCCATTTATAAATAAGGAAACTTTAGTATAGGAACGAGGACTGCATCCCCATCCCAATACCCACATCCACTAGTGATTACATTAGGTTGGGTACACTCCTGATTACTTGTTCCTCCTCCAAACAATTTTGTACTTTGATCCCCAGGTACTATCAATTGATAGACATATATTTCTGATGTTGAATCTAAAGATGTTTTGAAGATAGGTCTTATTTGTTGAGTAAATTTTGTAGGGCACTATAAACTTTGCACTGGTGATGTCTCAAATGGAGGGTGTTTGTCTAGTTGATTACAATGTCATCATGGATCTCTTTCTTCAGGTAATTGATTTCTAGTTGTTCTAAATTCATATATCTTCTTATTATTGATAAATAGCTTATGGTCAGATACAAGGAGTTTAATAGGAGGGATTTTATCAAAAGGATGTTGAATTCACATCCTTTCCTTTGTTTCCTTAATGGTCACTGATAATAGTCTGGAAGGAAGCAAGGGTTCTGATATGGGTAGATCATCTACTAGGAAGTAGTTGCCTCCTTTGTTTGCTACAATTCTTTTGGCATTATCAAAATCTTAAGAAAGTAATAAAATCATCCTTCAAAATGTTAAAATTCTCTTTCAAAGTTTAAAATGTGGAAATAAAATCCTTTTAACTAGTCATGGGAAGCTTGGCTCCCATAAGTACAAACCTAGTTTTCCTCCTCATTGGGAAATCCTTACACTTAAACTAAATGCATGTTTACACATATGCTAATCAGTAATCAGATCATGCTCATGCAAGTATTGATCCTAGACTACCTACACAAATAAATATTTATTCGGAATTTGTGTTATGAAGTTGGAGATAAAGTAATCTGCAACAAAGATTTTGGTTTGCTTATTTCCTTGGACAAGGATCTATTTCTCTTTTTCCAGTATGTTTTTGATAAGTTCTAAGTCAGATATCTCAGAGATGTCAAAAATCAAATGTAGTCTCTTCCCTATCAAGGGTCCATCAAAAGGAGTTCCCTTTTCCCAATTAAAAAAATTGCCTATGATACTTTCTTTCTCAGAAAAAATGGCACCTACCCTTTTTTGCATGGATCAACTAAACCATTGTACATGCAAAACCTAAAAGCACATAATAGAAGTTTTAATGTATTATTTAGGGCATATAAATAACACAAGGATGCTTGAGAAAAAGGTGGGAAGGAAAATAAAAAGATGGACTCATATGGTCAATTGTTGACTAATAACTGAAAAGCGTGAAGTAGAGTGGAAGAGCATCCTCCTTCACTAGCGCATCCAATCCTTGTAACATGCTAAAGTTATTAATGCCACCTCTGTGTTGCATCTACAAATATGTAACATGTACTTAATACATTCACTCTTGTACAATAATATCATTGATTGACTTTTGAAGTGTAATTTGCACTTTCTAATTGGAATTTAATCTTGCAGAATGGAAAGTAAAATTTTTGTGCACTAATAATGCCTGAGTTTCTATAGTGAAGCCTGCAATTTGTTAGTGAAATGCTACCTTGGCAGGACAAGGACTAAGTTTTCTTATGGAAAGTGTATTTTCTTGATGTTGTTTTCTTAAATTTTACTCTACAACCTATGTTTTATTGTTGAGACATGAAGAGATCATATCATTCATATTCTTGATTAAGTTGTCTTTGAAGATTAATAAAATCATCTTCCATTTGGAACACATGACTACAAACAAGTATATTCAAGTTTCCCGATTTTAGGAATGTGAGTTTCCTTTCTGATGTTAGTTTCATAGCTCTTTGTAGTTACTATCTTAAGATTGAAAATTTCAATATTTGTCTAGGCAGGCATGCAATATAATGAAACATAAGATCAAGCAATTTTAAATGTAAACTTGGCATGACAAAATTTCCTTGTTTCTTCTAAAACACCCATATCATTTCATCTTGTCTCCACATCCAATGGTAATGTGTTAGATATATATGGCTTTTAGACTCCAATGGTTGTGAAGGCTTTAATGTTGCCATGTTCTTGGTTGAAAATTGGTGTATTCTTGATGCGGGAGCATCACACACACTCTCTTTCTCTCAGTATTTAGTTTGTTTTGTTTTTTGTTTATCAATTTTTGTTTTCTCTACTTTGGTGACTATCTTTACATATTCGATGCACTTCCTATCACCATAGGGACATGAACAACTATAGATTTCTCTTCACTATGGGGTAGGGTTACAGCAAGAAGTTGAGTATACATTTCGCGGAAGTCTCCCGTGGATTAAAAATGCCACTTGGAATGGGTACCCGTTTAGGATCGGGCTCCCGAAGCAAAATGGGTACCCGTTTTCAAAAAGTATTTTTTTATTTTTTTACATGCCTATGGCTAATTTTTTTATTTTTTAGAAACGGGTACCCATTTCTAAAATTTTGAAATTTCAAACCTGCCAATTTGCATTGGTTTTAGGCTTGGAAAACCAAGCCTTAGCTTTGGACCTACAACTAGGAGACCATGAAAATAGCAAGAGAAAAAACAAGTTTCACCACTATGGCTGACGACTTTTTTTTCAGAATATTTTAACGAAATTAAAATCCATTATAGATCTGAAAGTCTAGTTTTCAAATATGTAATTTTTTCTACTATTGAACATAATTTTCTATTTATTATTTATTTTCCAAACAAACTAACTCATAAACTTGAAATAACATAGGTTACTATTTTTTTAATAACTTTTGATTTTGAAAGTTTCTTGAAAAAAAAATTATGTCTGACCAAACTAGATATCATTCTCTACATGATGAAAAAAAAATTGGTGAATTGATTAGTTTAGCTCAAATTATGTTGGTCGTACACAAGGGGTTTTAAAAAACACTAATTAGGGCCATTAAAAAATTATTAAAAAATATATATTTATCAAAAAATTACAAAAAAAATATCCTGACCAAAATTCGACATCCTGAGAATCTTTCCACAAAAGGAATTAGAAAAATACATTAATTTAGGTCAAATTATGTTGGCCGTATACAGGAATGCTTTTGCAAAAAATAGGGGACTTTTAAAAAGCCACTTTTTGTACATCCAATAAAAAACCAACTTGCATCATCTAGGTATTAGAAAAATTACATATTTGAAAATTAGAAACAAAATGCTACATTTCTTATTTTTACATCATTTTAATATTGTATGTGCAAGTGCTTCAAATTGTCACTCCAAGTGCAACAAAAATTGAAAAATAGGAAAAACACTTCCACTTTTTGGCCAAAAAGTGAACTCATCTTCTTGCACTTAGCCGGTAGTTTGTTTAACAGTCATCATGGATCATGGACAGTTGTCAAAATGGTTGTTGTAAACCATTCCTGACAGTTGAACTGAAAGGGGTAGTGTTCATTATTCTTGGATGGTCATTGCCTTATGTATGAAAGAAAAGGCAGTGCTGGGAAGTAGGAGGCCCGACGGTGAATGAGAATGTAATGTAGAAGGAGAATGAAATGTAATGGATCACTGAAGAAATCAATTAAAGTTCTTTTCTGATAATTACAAATGGTCGCTATATAATCCCTCTCTACCTATTGTCAATTCCCTTATTGTTGCATTATTTCCAATTTGATTTTATTTTCATCGTATAGGTCTAAATATTGGAGGAATAGACAAAACTATATAAACTACCTTGATTTTCTGGCATAGTTGACCATTAGAATTTCTTGTTTGAAACTTACCAGAGAGTTGATGTTGAATTAGACTCCTGTTTGTAGTTTTGCAGCAAGGTTGCTATCAATTCTACTAGAGTTATATTTGTCAATGATCTATATTCAATGATGATTTCTTGTTGGAATCTTAATTTAGTGTTTCAAGTGTAATATTGTCTTCTACAAGAGTTCAGGAGGCTGGAGAACAAAATGAATGTCATAGTTTTCCAATGCTAGTTTCATTGAAAACTAGGTATGTTTATATGTATATTTCCCTTATTTTGTTATGTGTAGCTTTTCTTATAAAAATACATTGATCTAAGGCAACTTTTTAATAAGTTCAATTAAAAGTAAAACATCTTAATGAAGTGTTTCTCTTTAGTTGACATGGTTAATCATCTATTTTTCTTTGTCTTGCATGGATTATTCTTTTCTTCTTTTGTACGACTATTTATCTAATGACTTTCCATGGGAAGTAAGGTTAAATTCTTTGAGCTGGAATGCAAGGACTCAATAGTATGAATATGAGGCAACTATCATAATCATCAAAGTTTTAATTTTAGTCTTTTTTTGAACATGGCATACAATTAGGTGCATGTTGTTGGTAATAATTATGCCAAGTTTTGTTTTCATATTATCACCACTATAAAGTCTATAGTGCAATATATCAACTGAAACCACACCTTCCACTTGGATTCTTGGATTCTCCATTATAGTTCATGATGCCCAGAATCTAAATAAGAAGGTTTATTGTTAGCTTCAATGCCAACTTGGTACAAAGAGGCACACATTTTTCATTTTCTTATTGTATCCAAAGCTTTTTACAATTATTGCCACATATCTTCCATTTTCTTGTTGTGCTGTAGGATATTTTTTTAATTACTGTCTTGTTTTTGTTTTCTGTAATTATTATGCATACATCTTTAATTTTATTGATATACCCAATCCCATCTTCCATGCGTTCAAGTAACAAATGTGAACTTCATTTCAACCAAAAATGCCTTGATGGCCAGATGTTGGGTAAAGGCATCAGAATATTACAATTTACAACCAAAAAATTATGTTTGGTGCCAAACAATATTGCTATATGTTCATAATTTCTCCTGTTGTTGATGGAAGTTGACACCTTTGGTGCTTACAATTCTATGACTAACAAACTGTATGTGGAATTCATATGCTTCTAGCAAGTCCTGGCCACAAGCAATGGACCGGACTTAGTAGATTCAGGGTTTTGAATCCATTTTGGAGCCTTTAATACATTCTGAACATAGATACCTATAGACATCAGGGCATGTGTACTGGTACGGAATGTGTTCACCATTAAAATTAGTATACATAAGTAAATCAATAAGGATATGGCTATAATATATATAGTCACAAACAATTGTGGGTAACTGAGACAAGGACATGGTCCTTGTTTGTAAACTATACTTTCCTGGTAAACACGTACCAAGTCATTGCAATGCAGTGAAGGCCACTGATAAAGTCAAAGTGTGGCCATGTTGAATAGATTCAATGAGATGGAATGATACTGGAAGTCATTTTGTGACAACTCATCTTGCAGACCCAAATGAAAGCATGTCTTTGAAAATATTGCAGATTCTATATGGTGGCACATATTCAACAAAGATTAAAGACATTTTTGAACCAAGAAAAGGCTCTGCTACTTAAAATAACAAGACCAAAAATGGTGAAGGTGCCCCAACTCATGTTATGACAATTTGAAGTGTTTATTTCTCTCTATAATGAACAAATGGCTTCAATGATCATGGTGTTTGTGTCTCATTTGATGTATTTGTTATCTCATGAACCCATATTTGTAAATGTTGTATACGTGATCATAGCTCAATCTCTTTTATAATGCTAATTGAATATTATGGCATCTACTCAATAATTTCTGACAATAGATCAATTACTAGGAGATCATCATGTGCGTCCATAAAATAGACATGTTTATCAGTCAGTGAACCCATAGGTTTCCAAAGTTGTAACACTAGATATAGCTTAGATTTTTTTGTAATGCTAACAAAACTTTTTGGAAGCCACTGCATTGATTCTGACTCAACCTATATGTAGTGTACCTATTAGGTACATAGTAAATATAGAATGTATTTATGTATTGAAATATATAACAAAATATATAAGTTGGCAATATCTATCCATGTAAGTTGTAGCTTTGCATGAAGAATAGGTGTTTGATTCCTGAGATCATGTGTTGTTAATGATCCAATTGTTATTCATTTGAAATCTTGGTTGCATTAGATTGTTGGTCTCTATTTTAGCTAGTAGGAAAGTGGTGTCATACGTGTGCTTAGATGAGTTGATTTCATTCTTTATATCTAAAAATCTTGCTTGTAAGACAAGATTTATCAATCTTGTGCTTATACCTGATATTAAAAAAACATGCAGATAGTTGTTTCACTTATACAAATCCCCTAAAGAAACATTGTATAGTGTGAATAATTGCATACTTTGTCTATAGATTAGTGTCAAGGATAGTTTAGATATCAGTGAGCTTCCCCTTATAATTTGATTAGAGGGTGATTTAGATATCTGGTTTGAGTTGTCTCAAAGGAGACAAACTAAAATGATAACACTGTTGTAATCAAGTAATAAAGCAATACTTACAGGTTCATCCTCATCCTCAATCTCTTGAGATCTTGAAGAGGACTTTTGAAATGTCTTTTAGATTATAGACTTCATAACTAAGAAGCAATAAAAAATAGAGTGTACCGTATCATCCCCAGCTACCCATGACTAATCAATGTTGTTCTGACAACAACCACAAAAACATAAATTGTACATATGCTCTTCATTTACAACCATGCTAAGAGCACACATATACTTTGGATTTAGTTTCAATTAAGGAATAATTTCACTCTTACAACACATGGTGCATCCATGAGTGAAGTTGGGCCTATCCTTTTCATTGTGAAGATACTCTATAAGAATCTTAAGTTTCTTCTAAAAACCTATCCAAAGTATACTCTTACAACACATGGTGCTTGCTTATTTCTCCAAAGGCAAGTGAGATGAATTCCATAATTATAAATTCCTTCTATAAAAGGATCAAAGGCCCTATTGGTGTTCCAAACCACATTCATAGGCCCACACACCTTTATCCTTGTGAAATAGGAAGCAAGCTCAGCTCCATCAAAATGGGGATTGAAGTGACTCATGGACCTGCAGTCCTAAGGATGTAAATTTAAGATTGGTTATGACTACCCTTGTGATAACAATCATGATATTAAGTACACTTAAATCAAGTGAAATTAAATGCATATAAAATCCAAACAATATTGGTTGACATAGAATCCACATGATTTGGATTATGCAAAATTTGTTTATTTTGACATAAATGCTTGAGAATATGTAAAATATGTATTATGATATCAATGTAAAAAAAAATTTAAGCATACACATTTGTGGAAACCATAAGTTAATTTTCTGAGGCACGTAAACATTGTGCAAACTAAATTAACTTTTTGAGTCAGGTACACATTGTAAAATATGTTATGTTAAAATCAGTACAGATTTTCCAAGCTTACACATATTGTATACTAAATGGATTTAATATCAACCTACAGATTTTTAAGATGTGTAAATATATTGTATGATTTATAGAGTTAATATGTAGATTATGTAGAGCTAAGTTGATAATGAAGAATTTATGCACAAATTCTCTTTTGAATGATGCACAAATCCTCCACCACAACACCGCAAGGTTTGTTGTTGGGCCTTGTGGTGATGCGGGTGACAAACCTTGAGGTGTTGCAGTAAAATTAAAAATTACGTGGTTGTTGTATTGTTTGTCACCCACATCACCACAAGGCCCAACAACAAACCTTGAGGTGTTGCAGTAAAATTAAAAATTCTTTGGTTGTTGTATTGTCTTTGGGTTTAGCTAATTTTGATGTGGTAAACTGCTTTTATCCTGAGTTGTATCTGTAGACCTTGCTTTTATCCAGTTCTAATTGCTGTTCAAATTTCTTATTGGATGTGATCTCATGCATTTTAGGAAGTTGTATTAGTAGACCTTGCTATGCCTCTAAGCACAAGTGAATCAAATATAGACAAGAAGAAACACAACCAAGTATTTGTTTTGTTCATTTTTCTTCACATGGGGTAAGAAAATGACAAAAGGTGTGGTTCTTTAACCAATTTTCCAGATTCCAAACATGACTAATGTTATAGAGGTTGTTGATTAAGAGTGTTATGAAGATTGTCTACCTTATTGCAGGGAATTTAATGTTTTTTCTTACATTTTTTAATAGACTTGAAAATACATTGTCTCATGAAAGATCCTACCTAAGAATGTCAAACAAATAGGATGAGCATTTTATTTCAAAATTTAGTGATTGTTCTGATGCATTTTTTATGGTTTTTGTGTATAATATTGATTTGAACAACTATTTTCCCTTTTGATTGGGTGGCTATTGACAACATCTCACATAGACCATGTCCTCAATACACTCTTGATTACTTGTTCCTCCTCTAGACAATTTTACTCTTTGATCCCTAGGTACTATCAATTGATAGAAATATATTTCTGATGTTGAATCTAAAGATGTTTTGAAGAGAGGTCTTATTTGTTGAGTAAATTTTGTAGGGCACTATAAACTTTGCACTGATGATGTCTCAAATGGAGGGTGGTTGTCCAGTTGAGTACAATGTCATCACGGATCTCTTTCTTCAGGTAATTGCTTTCTAGTTGTTGTAAATTCATATATCTTCTTCCTATTGATAAATAGCTTATGGTTTTTGATATGGAACTCTGAAGTTGAGGTGACAATTAAACTGTAGAGTAAAATACTCTACATTTTTTGATTTTGAGTTTCAGCAGTGCGGGTCCATTTTTGTTTCTGAGTGCTTCAGTTTTGCAGCAACGTTTTGACACACAGCACGGGCGCGAGGGTTTTCTATTTTTGAAAATTTTGTTAAGTCTCGGAGTTTAGTGGAAGTTGCCAAGTGTCAATACCTGAGATACATTATACAGTTGCTGAAAGTTTCGCGGAAGCTGCCACGCGTTCCTTTTGAGTCCTACGGAAGTCGCCAAGTGTCGGCATCCGAGGATCTGTTTTATAAGTTGCAAAGCCCTTTTGTAAAGGAAGTCTAGCGGGCCCCCTTTTAAGTTTCTCCTGGTGCAGCGGAAATCACCACGTGGCAGAAGCGGAGGGTGTTTCAAAAGTTTCCTGAAGTTTCACGGAGAATGCCACGTATTTGTTTTGCAGTGAAGCGGAAGCCGCCAGGTGTTGGCACCCATTCAAGTTTCATTAATGTTTCAAACGTTCCTGTTGAATGTTTCTTATAATTAGGCGGGCCCCTTTTTGGAGTTTTGGTGAGCGCGGAAGGCGCCAAGTGGCAGAAGCGGAAAGTGTTTCTGAAGTTTCCTGAAGTTTCACGGAAGGTGCCGCGTGTCCCATAAAGTTGCTGTGGAGAGCTCCAAGTGTCATCTTTTGCAGGTTCCTTTTGTTTTGAATCTACTCAAGTGCAGACTGTATGGAGGGCCCCACTAGTATTCCTGTAGCTTCAGCGGAGTGTGCCATCTATCACCATCCGCGTGATCCTTATAAATCTGTAATGTTTCTATTAAGTTCCTTGGAGTTGCGCGGAGAGCGCCAAGTGGCGACGTCCGCAGAGTTTTTGTAAAGTTTCTAAAGTTTCTCAAATAGTAGCGGAAGCTGCCACATCCACAGTCTCTTGTATAAGTGGAAGGCGCCATCTGTCCCTTTTCTTTTTGAAGCTGCTCAAGCGCAGACTGTATGGTGGGTCCCATTTTTAATATTTCTTGAGTCTCAAAGTTCACCAGACCGTGACAGATGGCGGAGCCCGAGCACTCTTGATATAAGTCACAGTAAAGGCTCAGAATAAAGCGGAAAATGCCATGTGTTTTTGGAAGGGCCGCGGACGCTGCCAAGTGTCAGAATCTGGTATTTCTTAAGGAAAAAGTAGTTTCTTAAGTAAGTCACGCGGAGGATGCCAGGTGTTTGTTTCTAATTGATTTGGAAAGATGAAGGAGTTTCAGGAAAGAGGCGTGTATGAGTGCCAGCCATTTCAAGGGTTTATAATCGCAAAGACTATCAGAAAGCAGCCACGTGTCTCTCTCCGATTCAAATATGTGGGGTTACATGTATCTGTTGCAGCCAATGAATTTGCAGAGTGGCTAACCGTTTCTGATTCGCAGGAGATCCTCTGTCAGACACTTTCAGTTAACCACCAGTTCGGTTAGGCCGTTGGGATTTGATCATGTGGGCAATCTTTGGGCTAGTTGCATGCTATAAGTATGGGTTCAGACATCATCGAAGATATAGACAACATTGAGAAGATAGAGATTTTCTGCATCACAGATTATTAGCGAAGTTGGAGGATCTTTTGTAGTGGCCAGTAATATCATTTGCCTTTGTTCTGTTTTCTTGATTCAAAAAGTTTGTATAACTGTGCATGATTCTGTGCCTTTTATGTAGCTTGAATATTAATAAAGACAGAGTTCTGTGCCTTTGCCGATATTTTTTGTGTTATTACAAAGCATTCTGATTTGTGAGCCTTTGATTCTATTCGTTTTAATCTGTTACATTGATCATACAATTTTGCTCTTTAATGTGACTGAATCTTAAAATAGTTTCACTGTACTTAGGTGCTGAGATACAAAATTACATTCAGGCGCATTGCCATAATTTTAGTTTCCTTCTTAGTTACATTTGTGATTCTGTTTCATTCTTCCCCTTTTTCCCAAACACATTTTGAGATAAAGAAGAGCCAGCTTCTTTAAAATCTGGATGTCACTCTGAAAAGCATCCCCACGTTTCAGAGTTTCCCATGTTGGTGTTGGAAACAGCGCAATTCTAAGCATCAACAATTTTTGGCACGCCCGGTGGGACCATTTCTTGAAGTTTCTTTCAAGACCGCATAAGCCAGAGAGTCACGAGGAGTCAGAGCTGTGGACCTGTGACAAGAGCTCAATCAGCTGTGAACCCAGGTATTCTTTTATCACCATTGATAAACAATTCAAGAAGAAGGGTGAATCAGTTTACAACAACCTCAAGTGCAAACATGGGAGCACCTGTAGCCCCAAGGAATTATGCAAATTGGAATACTGGCAGTGCCCTGATTCTTCCAGTACCTCCAGCCACTTGGGATCCTATTCCAGCAAATGCCCTGAAAGCTCTACCCAAATTCAGTGGGGAGGATTTTAAAACACCTGAAGAACATCTACAAGATGTGTCTGATGTCTGTGCGATACATGTGATCACACAGCAAAATGTGGCTATAAGACTCTTAGCAGCTTCTTTTAAGGGGAAGGCTCTGGACTAGTACAAATCTTTGACCCCAAATTCAATTTCTACATGGGATCAACTTGGAGACGCTTTCTTTGCAAGATTCAAGGAAAAGGGTGATAAATCTTCTCTGTTACAACAATTGATCACCATCAAAAGGGCACCGCAAGAGGCAATGACTGATTTCAATTCCAGATTTCAGAAGACTTGGGAAAGGATTCCTGCTACAGCAAGACCATTACCAGGTATGGCCATAGTGTTTTATCTTAAAGCCCTCAATTCAGATATAGCGGTAATGATTCAGTCACTTGGAGGTCAGACCTTGCCAGAAGCCTATGACAATGCAATCAGAGCCGAAAATAATTTGATAGATGCTGGAAAATTGCCCCCAAGGCCTCCCATGCCTATGTTTCCAGAGATTACCCTATCATTGCCTCAAGAAGCTCCTAATCCCATAACCCCACCTGTGTCCATGTATACGTTTCCCCAACAACCTGCTAAAGCTGCTGCCCCTACCCAGTCTTCAGAGATGGATGATGTCAAGAACATCCTGAGAACATTTTCAAATGAAATAATTAACCTAAAGAGACAACAGAATCCTTATCCGAGACCCCAATATCAAGGCTATCAAGGGAATAGACCTCCACAGCCAAACCAATATCAGGGCCCCCAAAGACAAAATAACCCTCAGCCGTCAAACCAACTGGTTGCAGTCCCTACACCCTTGCAGACTGTTCCTCCCAATGCAAACAAAGAGATTGTCCCAGGGCAGAATAATTATGCAGATGGCACCAATGCCTGGTGTTTTCCTTGTAATAATGCACACATGCCCAGAGATTGTCCTAGGGGTAATCTACAGCAAAAGATAGCAGAGCAAAGAAGAGTGGATGGACAATTTGGAAATACTTCTGACACTCAGCCCTATCAATCCCCTGGCATGCAAAGTTTAGTTCTAGTGGCTCAGATGCAAGGAATGTCCTTACAACAAGAAGAAGAAATAGCCCCTGAACATGCTCTTTTCTCTTGGATTGAAGATGAAGAGTCAGTGTTCTTGAATGAAGCTTCAACTTCTAAGAAGCCATTAGTACAATCAGATTACTATACTAGAGCCAAGAGGAGGATGATGGAACAACCTGGAGTTCCAAATAATGAAATTATGGGAGTTCCACCATTTCAAGATCATCAAAATACAGTTACTAGGCAAGAAATACCTCATCCAGTACAGAATCAAGTAGTTTCTGGGCAAGTTCAAGACAAAGCAAGGTACCCTTATTATCCCAGAGCACAAGCAATAGGACCTATGAATGTGGTGGATCAGTTGAAGAGGACCCCAGCACATGTGTCAATATGGGACATGTTAGCTATTCCTGAGCAAAAGACACTGTTGCAAGAAGCTTTACAAGGAGCTGTGCCTAAACAGACTGTTGCCAAAGGAGGACCTACTGATAAAGAGAAGCTCAAGGACACTGTTTCTTTGCAGACAACAGTGCTTCTGAACAATGCACCAGAGGTAAGTAAATCCAAGCCAGATCCCTTTTATTTGACTTTGATAGTTGGGAAGAAGCTATTACACAATGCAATGATAGATTCTGGGGCTAGTACCACAGTGATGCCAAAGCAAATAGTAGATGCTTTGAAGATAAAATATGAACCACTTGCAAAAGGAGTTATGCAGTTAGATGGGAAGTCTGTACAAACAATAGGGAAAATTAAACAACTTCCACTACAACTGTATACTTGTCCCAATATAATTGTTAATCAAGATGTTGTAGTCATAGATATTCCTCTTGTTTTTGGCTTATGCCTATCCAGAGATTTCATAGCTAAGATAGGAGGTTATATGTCACTTGATTGGTCTCATCTCATCATAAGGACCAAATATGGGACTAAGATGAAGGTACTATCAGAACCATTGTCAAAGGACCATATCACTAATGAACCAACCCCAAAGTTAGAAGCAGCCCATGCCATGTTAAATAAAGAGGAAAGGGTTTTTGTTGAAGAAATAGGGGATTGGACTGAATATGATCAGCAAGTGGAGGATAATCAGTTGTTAACCATGATGCAGAGTGATCCTTTTGGGAACTATGACTCCACAGGGTTGGGCACTTATGTTATATTTGAGGAAGATTAGGAGATCCCTAATGTCTTAAGGAAAGAGTCCTCCCAGACCCAAGAACCTATAAATGACTCAGGAATCTGGACCTTAAACTTTGAAGGGGCCAGAAGCAAAAATGGAGCTGGAGCAGGGATTTGTCTTACTGCCCCTAATGGTGAAAAGATTTTGAGAGCCATTCGCTTCCATTTTGCCTGTACCAATAATGATGCTAAGTATGAATCTTTAGTGCATGGACTTATATTGGCAAAAAAGAAAGGAGTTAAGAAGCTGATAGTCAAGGGAGATTCAGAACTAGTGGTGAAACAAGTAAGAGAAAAGGCAATAGCCAAAAATGTGAGGATGAGATCTTATAGACACAGAATTTGGGATTTGATAGAAAATTTTGAAGCCTTCAATATAGAGGTACTCCCTAGAGCCCAAAATTCTGAGGCAGATAGAATGGCACAGATTGGTTCATAGTTTGATCCAATAACTGATCTAATGGTTAATAATGAGTCAGTCAAAGTTATTGTGAGACCAACCATCCCAGACAATGATGAAAATTGGCAAGTTTTTGAGAATGATTTTCAAGTACTCTCATTTTTGCAACAGTCAGGGGAATTTGCTGATCAGTTACAACCAAAAATTGAAGAAGCATATGGTGATCAGATCATTCAACTAAAATCAAACAAGCTCCCTAAGGGACTGATTACACTGGAAAACTTGTTTGATCCTGAGGATGCTAGCCTAGAAAAGAAGAGGTTCCAAGCAAACAAAGACGACTACTCTGAGATTTAGGTTAGTGAGGGAAGAAGACTGAAAGTTGGAAATTCGGCCACTCAACAGGAAAGAAAGAGATTTATTGACTTATGTGAGAAATATGATAGGGTCATAGCCTGGACCTATGAAGATCTCCATGGTTATGATAGAAGTATCATTCAACACACCATAGAGCTGACGGAAGGATCTAAACCGGTTAGACAGAAGCAAAGGCCAGTAAACCCTAGGATCGAACCTTTGATGGTCGATGAGTTACAGAAACTATTAGAATCAAAGATCATTTTCCCAATTAAACACTCAACTTGGGTGTCTAACTTGGTACCAGTCAGGAAAAAGAATGGAGACATAAGGCTCTGTGTGGATTTCAGGGATCTAAATAGGGCTTCCTTGAAGGATCATTACCCCTTGCCCTCTATGGAACAAATTTTACAGACTGTGGCTGGATCAGAGAGATTTTCTCTGCTAGATGGTTTCTCTGGGTACAACTAGATTTGGTTGGCTGATGAAGATCAGCATAAGACTGCTTTCACCACAAAATGGGGAACATTCACCTATGCAAAGATGCCTTTCGGTCTCTCAAATGCTGGAGCCACATTTCAGAGAGCAATGGATTTAGCATTTGGAGAGATCATCAATAAAATCATTTTAATCTACCTAGATGACCTCACTGTTTTCTCTAAAAATGTTGCAGATCATTTTGACCATTTAGAAGCAGTTTTTAAGAAATGCCAAGAGTTTGGAATATCTCTAAATCCTAAGAAATGCATTTTTGTAGTACCTCAAGGTAAGCTATTAGGGCTTATAGTTTCTAAAGAAGGGGTCTCTATAGATCTAGAAAGAGTCACTGCTATAATGAACTTGTCTCTGCCTGTCAATAAAAAAGCAGTTCAGTCCTTCTTGGGAAAGATTAACTTTGTCAGTAGATTCATATCAAATTTTGCAGGCCTAATAAGACCAATTACACTACTACTGAAGAAAGACCTGGTTTTCAAATGGACTGCAGAAGGGAGACAAGCTTTTGAAGAGGTCAAGAAAACGATTTCAACAGCCCCAGTATTGAGGAACCCTGACTTCTCTAAGTCTTTTATAATGTATGTTTATGGAGGGGAATTCAGTGTTGCTGTTGTCCTGACACAGAAAGATGATAAACAAGAAGGGGAGCATCCAATAGCCTTTTTCTCAAGAACCCTTAGGGAGTATGAAGCCAGATATAACTTTGTAGAGAAATAGGCATATGCTATGGTAAAAGCCCTCAAGAAATTCAGACACATGGTCACAGGTAATAAGATTCTGATACTAGTGGCACATCCAAGTGTCAAAGAATATATTATGGAAGGAGAAATCACTGAGAAAAGAGCAAATTGGATTACAAAGATTCTTGAATATGATGTGGAGGTCAGACCAACTAAACTTGTTAGAGGCAAGGGTCTGTGCCAGTATATGGTTCAAGATATGGAACAAATGATAATTGAAGAAACAAAGGAAGAAAATGTGTTGAGGATACAAGAAGTTGATCAGAATTCTTGGGTCACAAATAGGATCCAATTTATGAAACATGGAATTTTCCCAAGGGAGCTCTCTCAGAACAAGAAGAGGTACTATAGGCAATAGAGAATTCATTTTGTTTTAATTGACCAAGTTCTATTCAGAAGAAACACTGATGGCATACTTTTAAGATGCATAGAAAAGGATGAAGCCCAAAGAATACTACATGGCATCATGGAGTGTCAGGTGGACATTTTTCTGCAAGAACTACAGCTATAAAGATAAGTCAGGCAGGTTACTTCTGGCCCACTTTATTTGCAGACTATTATCAATTAGTTAAAGAATGCCAATCTTGCCAGTACTATGTAGGAAAGAGAAGGAATGCAGTGATGCCCCTTAGTCCTATAATTGTTGATGAACCATTTGCCCAATGGGGTCTAGACTTCATTGGAATGATCAATCCAGTATCAAGTATGGGGCACAAATGGATCCTAACTGCCACAGATTATTTTACCAGATGGAGTGAGGCAGTCCCACTGAAAGAACCAACAGAGAAAGTGATTCTAGATTTTTTGGAGGGTATCACTACTAGCTTTGGGGCTCCTCGCACTATAATTTCAGATAATGCTAAGGCATTTTTGGGGGCAAAGATATCTGATTTTGCGCTAAAGTATGGAATCTACTTGAAGACCTCTTCCAATTATTATCCTCAGGGTAATGGTTTAGCAGAATCAACTAATAAGAATCTGATTAGACTTATTAAAAGAATTGGGGTTGATCATCACAAAGAATGGCATAAAGTGCTTAATATAGCACTATGGGCAGACAGAATTACACCAAAGCAAGTGACAAAAATGTCCCCCTATGAATTAGTCTATGGTAAACCTGCCGTGATGCCCCTGAGTTTGGAGATTTCGGCTCTCCAGTTATTGAAACAAATTGAGATTGAGGAAAATGGCCCCATCCAGGTCAGACTTGCTGAGCTCCTGGAGGTTCAAGAAAAAAGGGATTCAGCCCATGAATCATTATTGAAACATCAGAAAATAATAAAAGACTGTTTTGATAGGAAAACTTCAAACCCTCATTTTGAAGTTGGATCAGTTGTTCTGAAATGGGATGAGAGAGCTGCCAAGCCGGGTCAACACAGTAAATTTGAATCATTATGGACTGGCCCCTATAAGATTCGTTCTTGTAAACAACAGAATTCTTTCGAGCTTGAAACAATGGAGGGTGAGCCTGAGGAGATTCCTGTCAATGGGATCTACTTAAAGCATTTCAATTAGGCATCGCCTTCCCGTGTATTATAGTTAGATAGTTTCTTTTGTCGTTGCTTTGTTTTCCTGCTTTGTTTTTTCCCGCTTTTTGTTTGAATAAGTGTTTTATAAACACGTGGCCACCGCTTAAGTCTCTTAAAAGTCTCGAAACTTCCGCAGTCATTGAACCTCTCAAATCCCCAAAATTCCTAAAAGGTACCTAGTGCAGCCGCTTTTTGTGATGTGTCTGACACTCTGTCCCACTCAGATCGCTTGAGATTTTATAACTGTTTCCGTTTTAAATGCCATTTATGACACTTAATGCGTCATTAAGATATCCCAACAGCACGACTTAGGGATTAAACCGAGTTTCATTTGCTGCTATTTCTGCTAAGTGTTTTCCCTGCTGTTGCTTTTCATTCCAAAAAACCGCTTCCTAAGTGTGTCTTCCCTGTTGCAAAGATTTTTGTCCTTATTACAAGCTTTCATACTCATTCTCAGCAAGTCCAACAGCTTTTGAAAGTTATACAGTTTCAGCAAGCATAAATATGGCGGAAGCACAGTCTTCTCAACAGGGGCTTGGGATTTACGAGTCTATTGACAGTCTCCTTGCCAGTAAATCATATGCTTCGGCACCATCACAACCATTGAGGACCTATCCAAGGACTAGGGTTCCTGAGGTTGGTTATGCAGTTGACTCAACAAAGGTTCTAGATTTTGCAGATGGTATTGTGGAACCGGCCCTACAAAAGTCTTGCAAAGCTCTGCGAGAAGGAGCACACCAAAGATGCCTCTTGAAGGCCAAGGCTAAACAATTCGAAACATTCAGCATGCGAATTTGGACCTCTCAATTGGCGAAATTCATTGTCCCGAGCATGCATTTATGCCCGGACCTGATTGAGGTATGCGCTGAATTATTTCATGTACCTTCGAGCACCATTCAAAAGGGACCCTTCATGGTGCAAATAACACCAAAGGCCATTAGGGACATGTTGGCCCTACACTATGACAGCACAGCCACGTTTCCCACAGTTGCCAAAATGCAGAAGACGTGGGCAAACGTCAAATTTCAACTGAGGTTTCTCAATGCAGAGATGCAGTTGGGAGACGACAATACCCAAATACCAACACTGCCCACAGGAAGGGCACAGTTTACACAAGCCAGCCAGGAAGCGCTATCTATGATAGCATTTATCTTCGGGTTGAAGGAAGACATAACTGTTTATGATTGGCAGCTGGCCATTCTTTTCAGAATGAAGACTATTGATAGGTCCCAAGAGTTTCGGCTAGATTTCTCTGAGCAGATTGCCTACTCCATGGTCGAACAACTCACCAATTTCAAATCAACAGGGGTTTTCAGGTATTCCTCCTATTTGTTCCACCTTATGCTATATCAAAATTATGCCCTCTTTTCCCAGTATATGCATTTAGACATGTATGACCCAAGTTTTGATCCAAACAGAACCATCCCTGTGTCTGCATGGACTCATGTTTTGTCCGAATCGTCTGACCCTTATGAGTTTTGGGAACTTTTTGTCGCCCCTGCTTTTACTCACCTAATCCCAGAGCCTGTTGAGAATAGATTGACTTTGAGTGTCAGAGGCCTTATGGCAAATTCCCCCATTCCCTGCGATTATTTCTTTGGGTCTCACCACACTATTATCAGGGTCCATGGGTTCAATGGGGAACCAATGTTACTACCTAAGGTTTTGACTCCTAGGTTAGCCTTTTTAGAGGTCACCCGGCAGGTGTCTATGGTTGATAATGAGTATGGGGCTGGGAAGAAGAAGAAAAAGATGTATGATCTCCCCTGGGTGAAAAAGAACATGACCCTATTAGTCAGAGATGTAGAGCATTTATTGCTGAGAAAGTTAGCTGTCTTGGGTCTTCTTTTAGTTGAAGACAAATGGAGATACGACCCTGTTAGTTTCGTTGCCTCGTGGGTCAGGAATAATAAGATTGGTGCCAACGTTGTGCACGAGGGCCGTCCTTTCTGGGATGACAAAAGAAACCCTAAGGAAGACACCCCTGATCTATATGCAGAGCTGTCAGACTTGCCTTTTCAGGGACCCAGACCATGGGAGGTGTTTTACAAGAAGGAGAAGGCCTATGACCCTAAACTCAAAATGGGCGCTGGCTTAAAAAAGAATTTATTAAGAGATAGGGAATGGAAGGCTGAGAAGGTAGAAGCCTATTGGAAATATAGGCAGGAAATCTATGAAATAACCCATTCTTTTGGCAAAATAGATACAGATGAGAAGTGGGAATCTATTTGGGACGAATGGCATCCTTCCCCTGTCTCGAGCCCTGATACAAGCAAAATCAAAGAAAGGGGTGAAGAAGCTGAAGAGGAGCCTGAATCCACCCACCCAGTACAGGTCCCAGGACAAACATCATCTGCAACTGCAGTAACTGCCTGGCCCCAATCCCTCAGTACTATAGAGAAATAGAAGAGTGTGGTGTCTTCACCACCTAGAGGGACCCCATCAGTTTCAGTAAGTGGGGCTTCTAGTTTTGTGCAAACACCACTGGTAACAGTGGTAAATGTTGAGGAGAAAGAAACAGAGCAAGCAGAAGAGAGGCCAAGGAAACATAAGAGGCTAAAACTTCAGCCTAATTCAGATGAGGAGGTAGAACCTTCGTTGCAGCCACCACCAAGTGTCTTAGTTGCCCCTCAGGTATGTGCTTCTTCTCCCTCTTCTTCTCCATCTGTTTCTTCTTCAATAGGGGTGGCAATCCCAGTTGGCCAAGTATTATCCCCTGCCACCTCTGCTGTGCCAATTTCTCAATTTTCCTCACCTGTCACTACACAGGCCATGTCGTTGCAGGCCACTTCATTGCCTCCTTTTTCCCCCACTTTTCCCAGGAGGGCACCTCCTCAAATTCCTCCTATCCAACATTTGGCTATTCCTTATGGCCTGCCACAAGGTCATCCTTTTGCGGGCGGGTACATTGCCTCTCCCCCTACCTTCCAAGCTCAAGTAGACACTGCCAAGAAGGCAAGGGAGGCCCGGATGGACAAGAAGAGAAAGAAGGATAATAAAGCTCAGGCTGTCCCACATATGAGGTCACTATTTGACCCAATTCAGCAACAGCTAACTGTGACCCATTTGTCACCAAATGTAGCCAAACCAAATGAGCAGATGCAGCCCCAAGATTTCACAATGAGTGCAGTGGCAATGGATATGTCACTCTTCAGGCCACAAGATAGGGTCGAGCTGCTAAATGAAACCACTTCTGTTGTAGCCACTGATTATCTGAAGTTATCCAGGAAGTTGCAGAAGTCGGAGGCTAGTCTGGCTCAGGAAAAGACACATAGTGAGGCTCTGGCTACTGAGCTCAAATCAAAGAATGATGAGATTGAGGATCTAAATAAACAGTTGCAAAATACTGTTTCATGTCAGATCCATCAGGCTACACAGAGCCAAAATGCTTCATTAAAGCAAGAGCTGACCCAGGTGAAGTCTATTCTAGCTACCCTAAAGCAGGAAAAGGCTTCATTGCAAAAGAAGCATCAGGATTCTTCCCAACAGGCCACACAGTTGCAACAGCAACTATTAAAGGAACAAAATAATGTTGCTGCTATTCAGGCTCAACTACAGGCCAAGCAACAAACAGCCAAGCAATTGACCCTTGAGTTGGCAAATAGGCCACAAAATGCGGGAGTGTTAAATTTGGTTAAGGAGTTATATGCATCTGTATGGGCAAGAATCTCTGAGGAGATGATCCAGCTCAGACCCTCTTTAACCTTCCTGCTACATGCTCAGCAGCTATGTGAAAAGATGGAGACCTCAGTTCAGGCCACTCTGTCCATTGTGTCCATGAGAGTTTCTGATTCTCAATTGCTGCTGGGAAAACTTTATGACACATCTGATGAAACTTTGTCGGCAGCAGGGATCAATGACAGAATGATTGCTGCCAAGAGGGTGAACGAGGTTCTGAGTTGTAATTCTACTGCGATTACATGCCAGGAGCTCCTGGATGTGATAAAGGAAGGAGTAAAGGACATGAAGAAACATATAGAAGCCTTGGTACAGTTGGGCCTTCCTTCTCCTTTTCCTGATAGCAACACAGTCCTAATGGTTGATGAAATCAAGCCTCTATTGCTGGCTAGACAGAATGATCAATCAGTTTTCCAGGGCCTAATAGATGCCTCATCCATATCAGAAGTGGAAGCTGTTTTGATTCCTATGGCCAAGCTTGATTTCCAGTTGAAGGCAGCGGTTCATGTTTTACAAAGTTTTTCACATAAAGACATGATCAATCTGGATTTGGCCTTCCAGGACTTGCAGAATAAACAAGGTTTATCTGATGCTGAATGGTCTGTATATCAGACGGCCTTGCAGAAATTATAAGTTTACTGTATAGATACATTTTTGGGATTCTTTTTGAGCAGGCTCAAAAGTCCTCGGGGTCACCATGAACTGTAGAGTAAAATACTCTACATTTTTTGATTTTGAGTTTCAGCAGTGCGGGTCCATTTTTGTTTCTGAGTGCTTCAGTTTTGCAGCAACGTTTTGACACACAGTACGGGCGCGAGGGTTTTCCATTTTTGAAAATTTTGCTAAGTCCTGGAGTTCAGCGGAAGTTGCCAAGTGTCCGTACCTGAGATACATTATACAGTTGCTGAAAGTTTCGCGGAAGCTGCCACGCGTTCCTTTTGAGTCCTGCGGAAGTCGCCAAGTGTTGACATCCGAGGATCTATTTTATAAGTTGCAAAGCCCTTTCGTAAAGGAAGTCTGGCGGGCCCCCTTTTAAGTTTCTCCTGGTGCGACAGAAACCACCACGTGGCAGAAGTGGAGGGTGTTTCAAAAGTTTCCTGAAGTTTCACGGAGAATGCCACGTATTTGTTTTGCAGTGAAGCAGAAGCCGCCAGGTGTCGGCACCCATTCAAGTTTCATTAATGTTTCAAACGTTCCTATTGAATGTTTCTTATAATTAGGCGGGCCCCTTTTTGAAGTTTTGGTGAGCGCGGAAGGCGCCAGGTGGCAGAAGTGGAAAGTGTTTCTGAAGTTTCCTGAAGTTTCACGGAAGGTGTCGCGTGTCCCATAAAGTTGCTGCGGAGAGCTCCAAGTGTCGTCTTCTGCAGGTTCCTTTTGTTTTGAAGCTGCTCAAGCGCAGACTGTATGGAGGGCCCCGCTAGTGTTCCTATAGCTTCAGCAGAGTGTGCCATCTGTCACCATCCGCATGATCCTTATAAATCTGTAATGTTTCTATTAAGTTCCTTGGAGTTGCGCGGAGAGCGCCAAGTGGCGACGTCCGCAGAGTTTTTGTAAAGTTTCTAAAGTTTCTCAAATAGCAGCAGAAGCTGCCACGTCCACAATCTCTTGTATAAGCGGAAGGCGCCATCTGTCCCTTTTATTTTTGAAGCTGCTCAAGCGCAGACTATATGGTGGGTCCCATTTTTAATATTTCTTGAGTCTCAAAGTTCACCGGACCGTGACAGATGGCGGAGCCCGAGCACTCTTGATATAAGTCACAGTAAAGGCTCAGAATAAAGCAGAAAATGCCATGTGTTTTTGGAAGGGCCGCGGACGCTGCCAAGTGTCAGAATCCAGTATTTCCTGAAGAAGAAGTAGTTTCTTAAGTAAGTCACACGGAGGATGCCAGGTGTTTGTTTCTAATTGATCTGGAAAGATGAAGGAGTTTCAGGAAAGAGGCGTGTATGAGTGCCAGTCGTTTCAAGGGTTTATAATCACAAAGACTATCAGAAAGAAGCCACGCTTCTCTCTCCGATTCAAATATGTGGGGTTACATGTATCTGTTGCAGCCAATAAATTTGCAGAGTGGCTAACCGTTTCTGATTTGCAGGAGATCCTCTGTCAGACACTTTCAGTTAACCGCCAGTTCAGTTAGGCCATTGGGATTTGATCATGCGGGCAATCTTTGGGCTAGTTGCATGCTATAAGTATGGGTTCAGACATCATCGAAGATATAGACAACATTGAGGAGATAGAGATTTTCTGCATCACAGATTATTAGCGAAGTTGGAGGATCTTTTGTAGTGGCCAGTAATATCATTTGCCTTTGTTCTGTTTTCTTGATTCAGAAAGTTTGTATAACTGTGCATGATTCTGTGCCTTTTATGTAGCTTGAATATTAATAAAGACAGAGTTCTGTGCCTTTGCCGATACTTTCTGTGTTATTACAAAGCATTCTGATTTGTGAGCCTTTGATTCTATTCGTTTTAATCTGTTACATTGATCATGCAATTTTGCTCTTTAATGTGACTGAATCTTAAAATAGTTTCACTGTACTTAGGTGCTGAGATACAAAATTACATTCAGGCGCATCGCCATAATTTTAGTTTCCTTCTTAGTTACATTTGTGATTCTGTTTCATTCTTCCCCTTTTTCCCAAACACATTTTGAGATAAAGAAGAGCCAGCTTCTTTAAAATCTAGAGGTCACTCTGAAAAGCATCCCCACGTTTCAAAGTTTCCCATGTTGGTGTTGGAAACAGCGCAATTCTGAGCATCAACATAAACTATTGCTCTCAATGTAATATGTTTTGTTACATGATTATTTCTTGTAGTACTTGTATTGGGTGTAGATTCATGCATCAAGTTGTTTGAATAGTTCAAGTCTAATGAAGGGCTATATTTATTCTTGGGTGCATATTTGAGCTCCAGGTGATTTGACTTTGGATTGTCACTTGTATCATTTTGTCACTGATATTCATTGATCTATTTGAGGAGGTAATTTTGTAGTAGCTTGGGAACCTTGTACTTATATGGTAAACTATGTTTCCAATGTCATTGGTAGTGAGGATCCTGACATTCACTTCAGATACATTAAAGCAAGAACCAAAACTGGACAAATCAAGGAGGTGGAACATGTAACTAGAGAGTTAAACTTATATGATGCTGAAACGACAAAGAACTTTCTTATTGAAGCAAGACTTCTAGATGCTTGTCCACTGATAAATGTTTGTGATCAATTTGAATTTGTCCACTATCATGTTCAGTAAAGCTTATCAGTTAAGGTATATGTAAAACATAATTCTTAGTCCATATTGAGTATTCATGGTGTGAAGTCTATAGAGGAGTCTTTCATAGGACCCTTAGGCTTCATTTTTCAAGTAGTTTTTTCATGTTTTTGAGTTGTATAAGAAAAAAATAAAGCATTGTAACTCAGTTTTCTCAGTCACAACACTGAGAAACACACTTTGTAACACATTTTTCAAAGCAAAAACACATATTTATGTCTTGTATCTACTATAAGAACACCTTTTCTCAATAAAATTTTAATATTTTGCCTTCTTAATAGCTATTTCATTATGTGCAAATGAATGATTGATTATGTTTTTCTGTGTTTTATGTTTAAACCTCAAAAGCATTGTCTCATTTCTAACACTTTCAGGTAGAAATTAGTGAACAAAAATAATTAAATAAACTACCAATTGACTAAATATACTACCAACTGACATAAATTAGTGAAAAAATATGACTAAATATACTACCAGTTGACAGAAATCAGTGAATAAATATACTACCAATTGACAGAAAGCAATTAATAAATATGACTAAATCAATGACTAAAAATATACTACCAAATTGATCAATCAAAACAATCAAATAAATGATTGGCAATAAACTACTAATGGTCACGTGACCAAGCTTAGTAAATAATATGACTAAATATATGACTAAATTAATGAGTAAATATACTACCAAATTGACCAATCAAAATGACCAAATAAATGACTAAAATTGGTTTAGTCATAAATTTGGTCGCATTATAAATGACTAGCAATAAACTACTAATGGTCACGTGACCAAGTTTAGTCATTTATAAGCAGTTTTTAGTAGTTTTTTTAATCATATATTGTTGTTTCTATACTAGTGTGGCACATGTGATGAGTCTAAGAAATCAGGTAGAAAATAAATAAATTCATCAACCAAATTTGGATGGTCCTTGAAAAATGAACCCACTTATTGACAAATTTCATTGATTGTCTTGTTTCCCTAAGAATGATACATCATCTATGAATTCAAGAGAGTGTGATACTCATTGTGGTAGAAAAGTGTAGGTTTGATGAAGGAAATGATCTCATTGATCAAAGGATAGTCATCACCAAGATAGACACCTTTTGAGTTTCTTGTGCATGTGAATTCTAGACATTGCCATGAGCCTTGAAGCAATAGTAGGGCAGTCTAGTATGTTTGAAAGGACTTTTTTGTTTCTCTTTTCCTAGTGATGTAAAATGTAATCTTAATGCTTCATGACATAGGTATAGCATTGTTTGGAAGCAACAATCTAAAACATGGCCATGTGGCAGCAAGCTCACATTTTGACTTCACAGTCCTATTATTAAGGCATTATTATAATCAATGCTAGGTTAACTTGGATGAGCATGTAGCAATATGAATGCATCCTTAAAGGGATAGTGCATTCTTCATGGAAATCAAATGCAATAAGAGCAATTTTTGAAGAAAGTGGTTTGTCACTATGTTTTACAACAGTCAAGGAAGGTCATTAAGGTTGCATGATAGTCCAAAGGAGATAGTCAGTGATAGGCATACTAATTTGCATTCCATCTCTTCTATATCTGTGATACATTTTAATTGGTATTAATTCCGAACATAGGATTGAGATATCAAAGTCAATGTTTATTGGAAAAATTCAAGCACTTTTGACAATCATCGTGCTAGAATGTGTCAAGTTAATCACAGTAGGTAGGGTTCAATTACAAGCCTAGTATTGAGTACACAGTCATAGATCAACCATGTATAATGTAAACTTGTAGATTACAAAGAAAGAGATAAAGGCAGTATGCAGGTCTGTGTTTCATGTACCATGAATAATAATTTTTTAGATCACAAGTAAGGGTATATCTTCTCAGAAGAAAGGAGACTATAGTGAAAGGACAAGGAACAGAGGTTTGCCATAGTGAAGAATGGTGTAAATTATACCCTTTGAAGTTCCTAGATCTCAAGGAAAATCAAATAAAGGATTGAATGACAGGTTCTTTGTCAAAGTTGTGCATTCTTGATAGTTATGAATTATGCCAAATGATAGTGAACATATGGGAGTTTGAGGGTCATATTGTCTAGGAAGCCAAATAGCCAGACCACTGTCAAGGTTAACTATGTTGATCTTCATCTTCAAGTTGAAGAGGGAAAGCACCTACAGTATGCAAAGGTATTGTCATAAAGGTAGGCTAGAGGATAAAGCATGAGGTGATACAAACTTGTGCAAAACACAAGGATAATGATTTGCATAATTGAGTTTTAACATATGCTTTTCTTTCAAATTGTAATCTTTTCCAGACCTTTGTTTAGCAATGGTTGGAAGTTTCATTTTTAGTATAGACAAATAAAGAGGTAGTCCTATACTCTTTTCTAGAATATACACTAGTCCCAAGGGGTAGTCTAAAGGTCATAGTCAGCACATTCACATTCAATGTAGTGTGCACAATTCTAGACAAGTTTGGAGAGGGTAGTTTTCAAGTGACTGTCAATAAAGGGGTCTATAAAAGTCAAGATGCAACTAATCATGGTTAGGGATAATGGCTTGTAGTTTTAATCAAGGGAAATATTAAGAACAGTGATATGTAGGCCTGTGAGGACAATTCATAGGATAAGTATGGCAATCAAATTACAAGGGCATAATATATTCTTCTTATCTTGTGTTTTTTTTTGTCATTTCATCAATTTTGTTAAAGCTTTGAGAAGAGTATTGGGTATATTCGTGTTTTCTTGTTCCATTTGAGATTTCACATGATAAGTTTGTATTGTCATTGCAAAAAAGTCATGTGAGTGTTTGTAGTGTAGCCTTCAAGGGATAGTTTTCTATGTGCAAAGAATGGAAGTAAATGACAAGGTAGTGAAGGAGAATGCAGTGGCAGTTAGATCGAGGAATAGTTGAAGACTGTCATAAGGGAATTACATAAGCAGTCTCATATGAAATGAGAATAGGACAGTCACTTTGTAAATTCACAATCAAAGCCAATACAAGGTGACAGTCTTAAAAAAGTGTGATAATCTTTATAAAAAGGCAGCATGTTGGAGATGAATGCTTCAAAATTTAGGTCTATCTTCTATGTATTGACAGAAAACATTGCTCAAGATTTCACTATCAATGCTTGATGACAGTGTATTAAAATTCACATGGCATATTAGTGACTACAAGTAAACAACACTATGAGGTGAAGTGATTAAGGATGAAAACATCTAAAAAGAAGAGGACAATCCCTACATCAGAGGGTAGTGTTTCATTGTACTGGATTTATAGATGGCTACCTTTGCATACTTTGATTGTCCTCTTATCTCAAAGGTCTCAAGGTACTATCATCAAACTCTTGACAGTGAACCCTAAGCAAGGTTTGTTGCCTCCTCACATAAAATAGACTTAGGTTTTAATGTTTCTTTGAGTCAGAAATTATCCTATCTCTGCTTTACTATGTCTGAAACACTCCTAAGGCATGCAGTGATGTCTACTAAAGAAACCCATTGTCATTTTGGCATATCTCATGACTGTCATAAAGATCAAAGTGCACCACTATTTGATTCCATTCAATATGGACTATTATCCATTGTTTGATGTCACCCCTTAGTAAAGGATTGTCTATTAACCCTATTTCAAATATCCTATTGAAAGTTTATCATTGTATCTGGGGTTTCAATAGCCTAAATCTAACCTCTTTTCATAGAAAAAAACAACCACTTCTCAATAGCATAAGGCCTTTGAAGCGTACTTGGAATTTTTATGCATGGGAAATACATGCAAAGTCTTCAGATCTTTCAACTGGCAGCGTGGGAGGTGTCTGGGAGTTAGGAACCACATATCTTTCTTCAATCCTCAAGAAAACCATCTCTTCACTTCACCTTCAACAGGAGCAAAACCATAGTATTCATCTTCAACATGGAGTTCTCTTCAAATTTACCCTTCTCGAATGTTGTTGTTTAAACATGAAGATAACCCTAAAATTCCTTCACAATGTGAGCTTCTCCTACCCTTTCCTTGAAACTTGGCAGTATCTTTTAGTTTTTCTTTGTTTCTCGTTCAAATTCTAGCACCAAAACCTGATTTTACTTTATTTCTTTATGGTTTGAAACCTTTTGTGTGAACCTTTTAAATAAAAAAATTTAGCAAATTTTCTAAATAAAAGGTCAACATTTTCTCCTCCCTTAGAACAAAGACTTTAAGATAGAAAATATTTAAATCAAATATCTAAATTTGATTTTAAACAAGTGCCTAAGACTTATGAAAATATGTATTACAAGTTTATTGATACATTGTTTATTAATTACATAATCATTATATTCACTTCTAGTTTAGTAGTAAATTTTCATTTATATGATATAAATAATTTATTAAATACCATAAATTACAGTATAATGTAGAAATAAACATATTATTAAACTTGAATTAAAACATAAAATCAAATAAAAATACATAAATAAACATATTATTACATACATATTATTAAACTTTAATATCATATTGTCTAATTTTTATTTGTATGACTAATTATTTAGTTGTGTTTTTACCTAACAATTAAATTAGTCACTTATGATGATCAAATTAGTCATTATTTAGTCATTTATAGTTGTGTTGCAAAAAATGATTGGAATTTAGTCATTTTTAGTTGTCGTGACTAAAAGATTTAGTCACGTAGTCATTTATTTGCTAAATTCTACTAGTGAAATTTGCATTTAATTTTAATTTTTCTAAATGACATATAATATTTTTGAGATATATCTTATGGATCATTAGGGAGGAAATATATATCATAAACTAACATCATGCCAATGAATAGCTAATATGATGCAAAAATTAAATTGAAATTATTTGTACATTTAATTATTTATAATGTATTATTAAAATATATTAAGTTTATTGACATATTTGCTTATATTTTTGTAGGATGTCTCACCCAAGGTTAAATTTTAAAAATGAAGAGCAATACAGAGAACATTGAAGAGAATATGCTCAAAATTATATGAGACAACGACATGAAAAAATGACTGATGCATAAAGAGAGGAAGAAAGAAATCATCAAAACCAAAATGATAGAGAAAGATGTTTAAACATAGGGCATATATGACAGTGGAAGAGATTGAAGTAGAAATGAGATAACACACAGATGAGGTGATAACACATCATGCATGAACATCTCAAGAGGAGCAATATATATCAAGAAGAAGATTGCAAATAGGCATGTGTTTAGATCAATTCAATGAGATAGAAAGACAACAACTACAAGCACGCAACTATGAATTAGTTCAAAGACATTGTTAATCTCATGGGAATGATGAGGTTAATTCTGAGGGGATGAATTCTATTACAATAGATCGTGTGCTACAAATGCCAGAGAATAGAGTTCAACATGCAATGAATGTTGATACTCAAAATCATGTAGAAAATAATAGTTCACAAGAGGAGTTAACATATCAACTAACAAGAAAAAGATGACTACAAAGAACACAAAATGAAAGAGATCAAGGTACATTTAATAATGATGGAAATGTTGCTCGATTGATTTGAAAACTTTACAAATGATATTTCATCATGGACTAGATAAAATTGTTGCACCAAGCATGTGGTATATTTGTCAAGAAAATTACCCTATAATGAAGGTTGTATAGGTACCTAAAGTCCCTATTTACAATAGATGTCGACAAGAGAAGTGTGAACATTAATTTTTAGTATTAAAACTGGATCCTGGTCCACAACCACCAAAACTTGCAAATTTTACACAAATTAAATAAATATTGATAGCACGTGTCAACCTAATACTTCAACTCACACATGCAACCAAATATCAGTATAAATATAAAGGACATATCATAAGTTTTTCACAAGAAGTAAAAGAAATAGCTAAAATTTTGCCACATCGAATAAAAGATTTACCAATTATTATTGCTCAAAGGAAGGATCAATGTGGAAATAATTATAATTTTGTAATTAATAGAGAGAGGACATAAAAAGCACTTAAATACAAAATAGAACACAAAAAATTATATAGAGATGTTCAAATTGATGAAAATTCTCTTAGTGAACTTACAACCAATTTAGTTAAAAATATTTTTGACCAATTAAACTCTGCTCATATGGAATTTAATTTTGATGCAAATGAAT
The DNA here is from genome assembly GCA_027924645.1 of Cunninghamia lanceolata. Taxonomy (NCBI): domain Eukaryota; kingdom Viridiplantae; phylum Streptophyta; class Pinopsida; order Cupressales; family Cupressaceae; genus Cunninghamia; species Cunninghamia lanceolata. Next base: position 1,182,700 of record BSBN01000397.1, read on the forward strand.
ATGTATTTATGGGTCCAATGATGGATATGGATGAAGGAAACATTATTGATCACACTACATAAATGGAATATAAACCACCCAATGTCTCAAGAGAGATGGAACTAATCCATGCATGGATAAATAACCCTAATGTAGATCTCAAATCACTAATTGATTGGCTAGGAATTGGAGAATCTCCAATGAATGAGTATGTCACTAAAGGGCTACTTGATATTGCTTTTCCAAAATTATTTCTAGATGGAAGATGTGATTGGTTAGAACTGTGAATAAGGAGAGTTTGTCTACATGAATTTGTTAAACATTTGTTTGGATATAGAGATCATTATTTTAGATGACACTCATGATTTAGATATTTTATGATGAATATGATTGAGTGTATTTACATCAAATGATAATGTACATAACCATAATAGAAGAATATCAGTCTCGAGGTGCCTATATATTCTCAATAATAATTTCAATATAGACACTTCAAGACTAATATCTCTTCGCGTCTTTTAGATAGATGTATTTAAGATATCTATGCTAGTAACATCTATAGTGCGACATGTAAAATGTTAATTTAGCATATATTTTTCTTGTGTTTGTATAAACTAACATTATCCTTTGCAAATAAGGAATCCTATCATATTCATTGAAATGCATAATATAAGTTCCATTTATTGAACATTATTGAAGCATTTCATATTCTTTCAAATATGCAATGAACATACTAAAAGATAATTAATGAGACATTTAATATTTATCCAAAAATATAATGTCAATGATATTTAAGGAATAATTAGAGTTTAATATAATAATTATATCTAATAATGTATGCATTACATTAAATTATTGTATTTCCAAAAATTTGAGTCTCTCTTCCTCAGCTTTCCTTTTGGAGAGTTGCTTCCCTATTTTCATTTTTTCATAACGATTGTATGAAAATGGTGGTGAGATTCTATATCCATTCAAGGGCTTAATATGTGATATAGCAAAAAATATTAAGCTTTCTCTTTCTCTCAGTCCTATATCAACTGTTGCCTTGAAAAGAGTCAATCTGATTGTGATTTGTGGATTTTTAGTGCCCAAGCTAATCGTAAGGGCAATTGACGTGTGTGTCTCCTTTGTATTGGTGAAATTGGAATTAAATTTGGAGATGCATCTTAAAATGGAATTCCAAGATAATTTTTAAATTCAACTATAACATATGTTGGTGGATCTGGTGGGGCACTTCCAGGTTTGTATATGATATTCTGAATGTATCCTAAAGCTCCATTTACAAGACCTACTTCTATCCATAGATTAGAGGTTAAAATGACCCTTGCATCCTTAGAAATTAATAATTCAGCATCCAACTCATCATTTTGACCTCCTATTGGATTAGTACTCCCTTGTTTAGTTGCAAGGCTACGAGCTATCGATCTTCTCAATGAATACAATTTTCTTCTATTATGGTTGTGTACATTATCATTTGTTTCAAATAGATCTCATAATCATATTCATCATGAAATATCTAAATCATGGGTGTTGTCCAAAATGATGATCTCTATATCAAAACAAATGTTTATCAAATTTATGTAGATGGACTCTCCTTATTCACAGTTCTAGCCAATCACTTCTTCCATCTAGGCATAATGTTGGAAAAGACATATCAAGTAACCATTCAGTGGCATACTCATTCACTGAAGATGCTCCAATTCTTGGCCATTCAATTAGTGATTAGAGATCTACATTAGGGTTATCTACCCATGCATGGCTTAGTTCCATCTCTCTTGGGACATTTGGTGGTTTACAAGCCATTGATGTAGTGTGAGAATATTGTTTCCTTCATCCATCTCCATCTTTGGACCCACAAATACATATTCATTTGCATCTGAATTATACTTCATATGAATAGAGTTCAATTGGTCAAAAATGTTTTTAACTGAATTAGTTGTAAGTTCACTAAGAGAATTTTCATCAATTTGAACATCTCTATAGAATTTTTCATGTTCTATTTTTTATTTAAGTGCTTTGTATGCCCTCTCTCTATTGACTATAAAATTATAATTTGTTTCACATTGATCCTTCCTTCAAACAATAATAATTAGTAAATATTTTATTCAATGTGACAAAATTTTAGCTATTTCTTTTACTTTCTGTGAAAAACTTATGGTATGTCCTTTATATTTATACTGTGTTTTAGTTGCATGTGTGAGTTGAAGTATTGGGTTGACACGTGTTATCAATATTTCTTCAATTTGTGTTAAGTTTGCAAGTTTCAATGGTTGTGGACTAGGATCCATGTTTAATGTTAAAAATTGATGTTCATGCTTTCTTGTCAACATCCATTACAAATAGGGCCTTTAGGTACCCGTACAACCTTCATTGCAGTGTAACTTTCTTGACAAATATAACACATACACTTGGTGCAGCAAGTTTATCTATTCCATGTCAAAATTTCAGTTGTAAAGTTTCTAAATCAATCTCAACATTTCTATTATTATTAAGTGTACCTAGATCTATTTCATTTTGTGTTCTTTGTAGTTGTCTTCATCTTCTTGGTTGAGATGTTAACTCTTCTTGTTAACTATTATTTTCTACACGATTTTGAGTATCAACATTCGGGTAAGTGCAAGAAGATGGGGGGCCAAAAAGGGGTCTTAAGTGGCCACTTTTTTTCTGAAATCAGGAAATACTGGCCTTGGATGAGAAATTGAGCATAGTTCCACTCAAAATTTAGAGATGCAACCAAAACAATGTTCGTAGTGCTCCGAGTCTACTTTCTAAACTACTATTTTGTTTTGAAAATGGCATAGACTAAGGGGTTCAAAAGAGGGAGCCACAGAAATTGGTGTTGTTTCTGTCAAAAAAACATAACATAGCATGTTTTGTGGCTCCCTCAAAAGGTCAACTTTTTTTTGGTATTTTTAAAATCGCTTCAGTGAGAAATTAGCTAATAGCATGTAGTTTATGCCCGATTTTTCTGATAATTTTTTGATGAATATTTGATTTTTTACTAATTTTTAAAGTGGACACATCCTAAAAAACAGAATTTTGGCCGTGCTACCCCTATAAATTTTGAAAACTAATTGAAAATCATTTTTTTATTTTTTTAATATTTGTAGAATGGAGTCTAGTTTCTAAATATGTAATTTTTTTGAAATTTGAATGAATAGTTATTTTACAATGAAAAAAAGACCAAACAGTGGTTTTTGCATAAAAACGGACACACAAACAAAAGAAATTAAAGATGAAAGGCTTAACATTGTTAAAATGTGAAAAAAATCACATCGTCAAATAGCTAAGAGAAAGCCTAACATTGCCCATGTGTTCGATTTGTTCAACCTTGAAACACGTGCAAATCTGAGGGTTAGCACGAACGAAATTATGTGAAATTTTGAAGAATACAGAAAAACACGTCTGTGACTGTTCATAAGGCACTCCAAGCCTTTGGGTTGGAAATCCAAAGCAAATCCCAAGCCCAAGGCTTGGGATTCCCAAAGCAAGAAATAACGTGAGCGCGTTATAACGCGCTCGCGTTATTTCTTGCCTTACATTTTTCCCTGCAAGTCTGTCTTTTCCCATGTTTGACATAACGCGAGCGTGTTATAACGCGCTCGCGTTATGTCCCACTCAAATTTTTTTACATTCAAGGCTATTCATCATGAGGGTTAAGGCATAAAGGATAGAGTTGAAAGGTTTACGGATAAGGGATTAGCGTTTAAGGTATAGTATCGAGCCCGTTGAGGGTCTAGGAATAGGGATAGCGTTTAAGGTTTAGGGATGAGGGATGACAGATTACGGTTGAGGGTCGAGGGATCAAAGTTAAGGGTTGAGGGATTAAGGTTTGACATTAAGGGTTGAGGGTTGAGGTTCAAGGGTCAAGGGTTTAGGGATAGGGTTTAGGGTCGAGGGATTAGGGTTAAAGTAGAGTGTGGAGGGTGTAAGGATTAGGGATAGGGTTGGAGGGTTTAGGGATAAGGGATTAGGGTTTAAGGTATAGTATCAAGTCTGTTGAGAGTTTAGGAATAGGGATAGCATTTAGGGATTAGGGATGAGGGATTATAGTTGAGGGATGATGGATTAGGGTTGAGGGTTGAGGGATTAGGGTTTAGGGATAAGGTTTAGGGTTGAGGGTTTAGGATTAGGGTTTAGGGTTGACGGATTAGCATTTAATGTCGAGGTTAGGGTTAGAGTGTTGAGGGTAGAGGGATTAGGGATAGGGTTTAGGGTTTAAAGTTTAAGGATTGAGGGTTGAGGCTTTAGGGATGAGGGTTTAAGGCTTAAGATATAGTGTCAAGTGTTGAGGGTGTAGGGATAGGGTTTAAGTTTTAAGGGTTAAGGGTTGAGGGATATGGATTAGGGTTTAAGGTATAGTGTTGAGGGTCGAGGGATCAGAGTTAAGGGTTGAGGGATTAGGGTTTGACGTTGAGGGTTGAGGGTTGAGGTTCGAGGGTCAAGGGTTTAGGGATAGGGTTGAGGGTCGAGGAATTAGGGTTAAAGTAGAGTGTGGAGGGTATAAGGATTAGGGATAGGGTTGGAGGGTTCAGGGATAAGGGATTAGGGTTTAAGGTATAGTATCGATTCTGTTGAGGGTGTAGGAATAGGGATAGCATTTAGGGTTTAGGGATGAAGGATTAGAGTTGGGGGATGACAGATTAGGGTTGAGGGTTGAGGGATTAGGGTTTAGGGATAAGGTTTAGGGTTGAGGGATGAGGGATTAGGGTTTAAGGTATAGTGTTGAGGGTTTAGGGATAGGGTTTAGGGTTGAGGGATTAGGATTTGACGTTGAGGGTTGAGGGTTGAGGTTCGAGGGTCAAGGGTTTAGGGATAGGGTTGAGGGTCAAGGAATTAGGGTTAAAGTAGAGTGTGGAGGGATGACGGATGATAGATTAGGGTTGAGGGTTGAGGGATTAGGGTTTGATGTTGAGGGTTGAGGGTTTAGGGTTAGGGTTGAGAGATGAGGGATCAGAGTTAAGGGTTGAGGGATTAGGGTTTGACGTCGAGGGCTGAGGTTCAAGGGTCAAGGGTTTAGGGATAGGGTTGAGGTTGAAGGGATTAGGGTTTAGGGACAAGGTTTAGGGTTAGGGTTGAGGGATTAGGGTTTAAGGTATAGTGTTGAGGGTTTAGGGATAGGGTTTAGGGTTGAGGGATTAGAGTGAAGGGTTGAGGGATTAGAATTTGGCGTTGAGGGTTTAGGGTTTAGGATCAGGGTTGAAGGTCGAGGGATTAGAGTTAAGGGTTGATGGATTAGGGTTTGATGTTGAGGGTTGAGGGTTGAGGTTCGAGGGTCAAGGGTTTAGGGATAGGGTTGAGGGTCAAGGAATTAGGGTTAAAGTAGAGTGTGGAGGGATGACGGATGATAGATTAGGGTTGAGGGTTGAGGGATTAGGGTTTGATGTTGAGGGTTGAGGGTTTAGGGTTAGGGTTAAGAGATGAGGGATCAGAGTTAAGGGTTGAGGGATTAGGGTTTGACGTCGAGGGCTGAGGTTCGAGGGTCAAGGGTTTATGGATAGGGTTGAGGTTGAAGGGATTAGGGTTTAGGGACAAGGTTTAGGGTTAGGGTTGAGGGATTAGGGTTTAAGGTATAGTGTTGAGGGATTAGGGTTTAAGGTATAGTGTTGAGGGTTTAGGGATAGGGTTTAGGGTTGAGGGATTAGAGTGAAGGGTTGAGGGATTAGAATTTGGCATTGAGGGTTTAGGGTTTAGGATCAGGGTTGAAGGTCGAGGGATTAGAGTTAAGGGTTGAGGGATTAGGGTTTGATGTTGAGGGTTGAGGGTTGAGGTTCGAGGGTGGAGGGTCGAGGAATTAGGGTTAAAGTAGAGTGTGGAGGGATGACAGATGACAGATTAGGGTTGAGGGTTGAGGGATTAGGGTTTGATGTTGAGGGTTGAGGGTTTAGGGTTAGGGTTGAGAGATGAGGGATCAGAGTTAAGGGTTGAGGGATTAGGGTTTGATGTTGAGGGTTGAGGGTTGAGGTTCGAGGGTCGAGGGTCGAGGAATTAGGGTTAAAGTAGAGTGTGGAGGGATGACAGATGACAGATTAGGGTTGAGGGTTGAGGGATTAGGGTTTGATGTTGAGGGTTGAGGGTTTAGGGTTAGGGTTGAGAGATGAGGGATCAGAGTTAAGGGTTGAGGGATTAGGGTTTGACGTTGAGGGCTGAGGTTCGAGGGTCAAGGGTTTAGGGATAGGGTTGAGGTTGAAGGGATTAGGGTTTAGGGACAAGGTTTAGGGTTAGGGTTGAGGGATTAGGGTTTAAGGTATAGTGTTGAGGGTTTAGGGATAGGGTTTAGGGTTGAGGGATTAGAGTGAAGGGTTGAGGGATTAGAATTTGGCGTTGAGGGTTTAGGGTTTAGGATCAGGGTTGAAGGTCGAGGGATTAGAGTTAAGGGTTGAGGGATTAGGGTTTGATGTTGAGGGTTGAGGGTTGAGGTTCGAGGGTCAAGGGTTTAGGGATAGGGTTGAGGGTCGAGGAATTAGGGTTAAAGTAGAGTGTGGAGGGATGACGGATGATAGATTAGGGTTGAGGGTTGAGGGATTAGGGGTTGATGTTGAGGGTTGAGGGTTTAGGGTTAGGGTTGAGAGATGAGGGATCAGAGTTAAGGGTTGAGGGATTAGGGTTTGACGTCGAGGGCTGAGGTTCGAGGGTCAAGGGTTTAGGGATAGGGTTGAGGTTGAAGGGATTAGGGTTTAGGGACAAGGTTTAGGGTTAGGGTTGAGCGATTAGGGTTTAAGGTATAGTGTTGAGGGTTTAGGGATAGGGTTTAGGGTTGAGGGATTAGAGTGAAGGGTTGAGGGATTAGAATTTGGCGTTGAGGGTTTAGGGTTTAGGATCAGGGTTGAAGGTCGAGGGATTAGAGTTAAGGGTTGAGGGATTAGGGTTTGATGTTGAGGGTTGAGGGTTGAGGTTTGAGGGTCAAGGGTTTAGGGATAGGGTTGAGGGTCAAGGAATTAGGGTTAAAGTAGAGTGTGGAGGGATGACGGATGATAGATTAGGGTTGAGGGTTGAGGGATTAGGGGTTGATGTTGAGGGTTGAGGGTTTAGGGTTAGGGTTGAGAGATGAGGGATCAGAGTTAAGGGTTGAGGGATTAGGGTTTGACGCCGAGGGCTGAGGTTCGAGGGTCAAGGGTTGAGGTTGAAGGGATTAGGGTTTAGGGACAAGGTTTAGGGTTAGGGTTGAGGGATTAGGGTTTAAGGTATAGTGTTGAGGGTTTAGGGATAGGGTTTAGGGTTGAGGGATTAGAGTGAAGGGTTGAGGGATTAGAATTTGGCGTTGAGGGTTTAGGGTTTAGGATCAGGGTTGAAGGTCAAGGGATTAGAGTTAAGGGTTGAGGGATTAGGGTTTGATGTTGAGGGTTGAGGGTTGAGGTTCGAGGGTCGAGGGTCGAGGAATTAGGGTTAAAGTAGAGTGTGGAGGGATGACAGATGACAGATTAGGGTTGAGGGTTGAGGGATTAGGGTTTGATGTTGAGGGTTGAGGGTTTAGGGTTAGGGTTGAGAGATGAGGGATCAGAGTTAAGGGTTGAGGGATTAGGGTTTGACGTCGAGGGCTAAGGTTCGAGGGTCAAGGGTTTAGGGATAGGGTTGAGGTTGAAGGGATTAGGGTTTAGGGACAAGGTTTAGGGTTAGGGTTGAGGGATTAGGGTTTAAGGTATAGTGTTGAGGGTTTAGGGATAGGGTTTAGGGTTGAGGGATTAGAGTGAAGGGTTGAGGGATTAGAATTTGGCGTTGAGGGTTTAGGGTTTAGGATCAGGGTTGAAGGTCGAGGGATTAGAGTTAAGGGTTGAGGGATTAGGGTTTGATGTTGAGGGTTGAGGGTTGAGGTTCGAGGGTTTGATGTTGAGGGTTGAGGGTTGAGGTACATTTCGGTGTGACATTTAAATTGTCTTGCCGATATACACTGTAAAGGTTATTTTGTGGACTTTCAAGGATTTTTTCACCTGTGTTAATGTTCAACTTGTTTCGCTCTGCATCAAGGGATTACGGTTTGACGTTGAGGGCTGAGGTTCGAGGGTCAAGGGTTTAGGGATAGGGTTGAGGTTGAAGGGATTAGGGTTTAGGGACAAGGTTGAGGTTGAGGGATTAGGATTTGACATTGAGGGTTGAGGGTTTAGGGATAGGGTTGAGGGATTAGGATTTGACATTGAGGGTTGAGGGTCAAGGGATCAGAGTTGAGGGTTTAGGGTTTAGAGATCTATAGCAGGACAAAACACGAGCGCGTTATAGCGCGAGCGCGTTATAACGCGCTCGCGTTTTGTAATTCTACTGAAACGGTAAAAAAGTGGTTACCCCCGTGATCCAGGCCCACATGCTCTGTTTTCTTACTGATTCTGCGCGTGCTCTGACAAAAAAGAAGTGCTTTCATGCTATTGGGAAGTTCACATGCACATTTGACACATTGTACCACCTTTGCATGATCTTTCCACCACCTTTTCTGCTTTGCCAACTTGAGAAGGAGGAAATAACATAGTTTTCAAACCAAATTTGATATATATCTATACAAGTTTCAATTTTTGTAGTATTGCAATGTTAATTTTGATTCAATTTTAAGAATTTAACATTGAAAAGGAAGCAAGTGGTGAAAAACTCAAATTGTTGAGGAGTTTGATGCAAGAAGATAAAAACACTACATAATTGGGTACTCTCTCCATTCAAATCTTCGTTTTTTAGGTATGTCAAGTCTTTACATGCATGTTCTTTACATTTTCCTTATTTCGGATTGAATTACTTTATCATGCATTATCATACATGTTTAAAATAGACACATTTCCAATCAAGAAAGCAACCTACAATCTCACATGATGCCATGTATATTTTCTACACTTGGGCTCTTTAATAATTATGTGTAATAAACAAACCTTAGTTCATACCATGATGTCAAACTATACAAGAATAAATCCTTACAACATAAAAAAAATACAATCCCACTATTATCATGTATTCATTTCTTAGGAACTAATATTGGTCTCTTTATCATGCTACAGACTAATTTTGGTGTCCTGCTCCTGATGCGACCAAACTCATAACTCACCCTACTAGACACCATTTGATGATCTCTCCAACACTCTAGATCCAGGGCGCCCAATCATGATGATGACCTATATACCATTCTCCCAAGGCTCTCATAATGAATGAATGATAAGGAGCACCTTGACCTCTATAATCAAGGTGATTTTAAGTCACTTTGAGTCATTTGGGGTCAGTTTGGGTCTTTGAGTCATGTTGCAAAAAAGTGTCAATGTTGTCAAGTTGCACAAAGCAACCTTTGCATTTTTGGTGTCTTGCTCGTGATGTGACCAAACTGACTATTCCAACGCATTCAGATGGGTACATTTACGCTAGGCATGGTCCTATTTTTCACCCAAACATGTCGAAACAGTCTGAGCTACATTGTACCAACGATATCCCTGAAGAGTCTAAAGTGCAAAAAGGCAGCAATCTTTGACGAGATGTTACTTGAAAATCGTGTCACTTAGAAACATTCCGTCTGAGGCAACGGGATCATGTAGAGTGCCTCTACAATAACCTCTCTCGGTTTTTTATAGCTCTGAGGCATTTGCCCGTGGTGAAAGGTTTTCTGTTGCCCCAAAAATCGTCAGAAGGAGGCAGTGTAAAGTTGCAAAGGGGTGTAACTTTCGTCCTGCTCCTGATGCGACCAAACTGACTGTTCCAACGCGTCCTAATGGGTACATTTATGCTAGGCATGGTCCTATTTCTCACCCAAACATGTCGAAACAGTCGGAGCTACATTGTACCGACGATATCCCTGAAGAGTCCAAAGTGTAAAAAGGCAGCAATCTTTGACGAGATGTTACTCGAAAACCGTGTCACTTAGAAACATTCCGTCTGAGGCAACGGGATCATGTAGAGTGCCTCTACAATAACCTCTCTCGGTTTTTTATAGCTCTGAGGCATTTGCCCGTGGTGAAAGGTTTTCTGTTGCCCCAAAAATCATCAGAAGGAGGCAGTGTAAAGTTGCAAACGGGTGTAACTTTCGTCCTGCTCCTGATGCTACCAAACTGACTGTTCCAACGCGTCTGAATGGGTACATTTATGCTAGGCATGGTCCTATTTCTCACCCAAACATGTCGAAACAGTCGGAGCTACATTGTACCGACGATATCCCTGAAGAGTCCAAAGTGCAAAAAGGCAGCAATCTTTGACGAGATGTTACTCGAAAACTGTGTCACTTAGAAACATTCCGTCTAAGGCAACGGGGTCACGTAGAGTGCCTCTACAATAACCTCTCTCGGTTTTTTATAGCTCTGAGGCATTTGCCCGTGGTGAAAGGTTTTCTGTTGCCCCAAAAATCGTCAGAAGGAGGCAGTGTAAAGTTGCAAAGGGGTGTAACTTTCGTCCTGCTCCTGATGCGACCAAACTGACTGTTCCAACGCGTCCGAATGGGTACATTTATGCTAGGCATGGTCCTATTTCTCACCCAAACATGTCGAAACAGTCGGAGCTACATTGTACCGACGATATCCCTGAAGAGTCCAAAGTGCAAAAAGGCAGCAATCTTTGACGAGATGTTACTCGAAAACTGTGTCACTTAGAAACATTCCGTCTGAGGCAACGGGATCACGTAGAGTGCCTCTACAATAACCTCTCTCGGTTTTTTATAGCTCTCAGGCATTTGCCCGTGGTGAAAGGTTTTCTGTTGCCCCAAAAATCGTCAGAAGGAGGCAGTGTAAAGTTGCAAAGGGGTGTAACTTTCGTCCTGCTCCTGATGCGACCAAACTGACTATTCCAACGCGTCTGAATGGGTACATTTATGCTAGGCATGGTCCTATTTCTCACCCAAACATGTCGAAACAGTCGGAGCTACATTGTACCGACGATATCCCTGAAGAGTCCAAAGTGCAAAAAGGCAGCAATCTTTGACGAGATGTTACTCGAAAATCATGTCACTTAGAAATATTCCGTCTAAGGCAACGGGATCACGTAGAGTGCCTCTACAATAACCTCTCTCGGTTTTTTATAGCTCTGAGGCATTTGCCCGTGGTGAAAGGTTTTCTGTTGCCCCAAAAATCGTCAGAAGGAGGCAGTGTAAAGTTGCAAAGGGGTGTAACTTTCGTCCTGCTCTTGATGCGACCAAACTGACTATTCCAACGCGTCTGAATGGGTACATTTATGCTAGGCATGGTCCTATTTCTCACCGAAACAGGTCGAAACAGTCGGAGCTACATTGTACCGACGATATCCCTGAAGAGTCCAAAGTGCAAAAAGGTAGCAATCTTTGACGAGATGTTACTCGAAAACCGTGTCACTTAGAAACATTCCGTCTGAGGCAACGGGATCACGTAGAGTGCCTCTACAATAACCTCTCTCGGTTTTTTATAGCTCTGATGCATTTGCCCGTGGTGAAAGGTTTTCTGTTGCCCCAAAAATCGTCAGAAGGAGGCAGTGTAAAGTTGCAAAGGGGTGTAACTTTCATCCTGCTCCTGATGCGACGAAACTGACTGTTCCAACGCGTCCGAATGGGTACATTTATGCTAGGTATGGTCCTATTTCTCACCCAAACATGTCGAAATAGTCGGAGCTACATTGTACCGACGATATCCCTGAAGAGTCCAAAGTGCAAAAAGGCAGCAATCTTTGACGAGATGTTACTCGAAAACTGTGTCACTTAGAAACATTCCGTCTGAGGCAACGGGATCACGTAGAGTGCCTCTACAATAACCTCTCTCGGTTTTTTATAGCTCTGAGGCATTTGCCCGTGGTGAAAGGTTTTCTGTTGCCCCAAAAATCGTCAGAAGGAGGCAGTGTAAAGTTGCAAAGGGGTGTAACTTTCGTCCTGCTCCTGATGCGACGAAACTGACTGTTCCAACGCGTCCGAATGGGTACATTTATGCTAGGCATGGTCCTATTTCTCACCCAAACATGTCGAAACAGTCAGAGCTACATTGTACCGACGATATCCCTGAAGAGTCCAAAGTGCAAAAAGGTAGCAATCTTTGACGAGATGTTACTTGAAAACCGTGTCACTTAGAAACATTCCGTCTGAGGTAACGGGATCACGTAGAGTGCCTCTACAATAACCTCTCTCAGTTTTTTATAGCTCTGAGGCATTTGCCCGTGGTGAAAGGTTTTCTGCTGCCCCAAAAATCGTCAGAAGGAGGCAGTGTATTAAGTCAGGATGAAAGCCTATTCACTCTAGGCGCCTGTTTTTGACCAAATCACACATGCGCCTTGAACAACTCTGTCTTCAAGGCACTTTTCTCTAATCTCTGTAACTCTCCAAATCCACTAAGGCGCAAATTTTACCTCTTGGGCTCAAGATATAGGTTCTTCATCCAAGGCGCCAGAATGGTCCAAAGGCGCATTTCACCTCTAACCTCACCTCTGACCTTACTTGGAGGCGCTAAACCTCATCTCATTGCTCTCCTCCATTACAAGCGCTCACTTACCTCAATCTTGGGCGCATACCAACATCCCAACATCCAAATCACCTAGGCGCTCAAAACCTTCAAGACTCAAGGTGCATTTTATGATCAAACAAGGTATCTCCTAAACAAGGCGCTCATAGTCTCATCAGGGCGTTAATCATCATCATGAGCACTCATATTGTTCTAGGCGCACAGTTATCTCTGGAATGCTCAAGGCGCACATACCCTTCTCTAGGCTAGTTTACACTTATTCAAGGCGCTCATTCCAAACTTACATGAACTCCTCATTACAAGACGCACAAACTAGATGATCCTAGGGCATAAGGGCGCTCATAGGAGTTGTTATGTGTCATTTTGGCCAAGGTTTTCTGGAGCAGTGAAGACATTAGGAAGGGGATGATCGTTTGGATAGTTTTGAATGCTTTATTTCTCCTTGTTTAAACTAGGCGCTCACTGAGGATTGGAGTAGCCTTTGCACCCTCACATCACGTTAATCGGCGTTTCAGAGGCAATCATAGTATAGGAAGATTTGCGCCTTGAAGAAGAGAGTTATCTGGTGAGTGCTTAGGAGTTCTGGCGCCTAGGGGAAAGGTCTAGGTAGAGCGCCTTCAGACTTTGACAGTGAAGTGCCTTAAGGAGTTGGATGATGTTTTTGCCTAGAGTGGAGATGATGTTTTTAGCGCCTTAAGGATGATGATGGAGCGCCTTGGAGTCAGGTTAGTCTGGAGCACCTTAAGAAGGTAAAGCACTTCAAATGTAAACACAAGTGTTTTGAGCGCCCTAATGAGAAGTTGTCTTGGCACCATAAGTTGTTCAAACGAAGATATGCGCCTTGGATAGTTGCAAAGACCTAATTTAGCGCCCAAGGTTGGAAGACTCTTTGTGAGCGCCCAGTGTTTGAAAGCTCTTTGTGTTTGGTGCATTAAAATGAATTTGGCACCTAAATAGTATTGAAACACTCAACTGAGCGCCTAAAGCCCATGAGAGAAGTGATATGCGCCTTGATAGGAATATCATGGAAGATGAGTTTACTGAATGGCGCCTTGAATGACTTGGTTGATTAAGTGTTTTAGCGCCTAGATATGGGATGAATCATTGAGCGCCTTTGGTTGAGATGATGTCAGCACCTTTGAGATTATAACACCTTGGAGTCAAGTTCGAAGGAGCACCTTGAGAAGGTAAAACACTTCAAATGTTTTCAAGGAATTGGAGAAGTCACTTAGTGCCTAGAAGGAATTCCAGAGCAAGAGGGTTGGAGCGCCTTGAGCTTCAAGTCAGATATGCGCCTAGACCTCTACCCTTTAGCAAGTTGAAGCCCTCTGAGCCTTGACAACGTGAGAATGCCTTATAGTGAATATGCGCCTTGGGCAAGGTTGAATACAAAGTTGAGGAGTATATCATAATGAGTAAGTGCACTGTAGGGTTAGATGATAAAGACTAGTGCCTTGAGTGTCTTGGTCAAAATTTTGATGTGAGAAGTCTTGCAAGATCAAACCCTGGAGTGCGCCTTAGAGAGAACCTATTGATCCTTTGCTTTGACAAGATTTGGGCGCCAGAATGATCCTTAATAAATGGAATGTATCTACACCAATTTTGCGCCTTTAGGGAAGTGATGGTGGCCAGAATGATCCTTAATCTCATGTTTGTGCGCCTAGGTCTAGAAGCAAGATTTGAGTGCCTTAGGATAGGGTTTTTTGCACCTTGTCTTGGAGAGTGAATTTGCGCCTTGGATGATGTTGAAGCGCCTTGGGATGAAATGCGCCCAAACTTATAGAGGGCCTTCAGTGAGGGAGTTGAAGAGAGTGCTTAGAGGAAGGATAGCCTTAAGATCAAACTAAGTACTTAGAAACCTAAGATTAGCGCCTTATTTGAAGTTATACACCTATTCTGGCGCCAGAGAGTGAGTTTGAGTGTGAAGAAGTGAATGTCTGTGCCTTGAAGGGGATACAAAGGGAAGATGATGCACCTTGATGGGTTGATGATGGAAATTTGCGTTTTGGAGCTAAATGTGCGCCTTGAATCTAAATGATATTTGAGTGCTTAGAGGTAAATAGGGGCGCCTTTGAGAATTCTTTGTGCTTTAAGGAATGGATTGTGGCGCTTTGGACTAAGGTAAGTCCTAAGCACTTCCAATGATTTTAAGGAGCGCCTTGAAGGAGATAGTGCATAGAGGTACAATGAATCTTCCGGAGAACATGGATAGACAACTAAGTCTCCAACTTGAGTCTTCTAAGTGAATTGGATAATGAAGAGAGTCTAGTCATTTTGGGCGCTAGTATCAGGATGAATCATCCAAAATGGGTGCCTAGAACTAGAAGGCGCCAATGCATGAGTTCAAGGATCCTCCATTGGAGCGCCTAGCCCAGATGGCTATAGATTGAAAGTTTTAAAGCTAAGTGATGTCTCTTACGTGAATTCCTAGCCCAGGTGCATGTGTTGGGAAAAACTCTTTGGCTCTGGCGCCTAGAATTGGGAGCTTTGTAAGACGCACCAATTGATGAAACATTTCCATTTTGCGCCTAGAATAGAACTCTCTCACATAGTTGAAATTGACTTGATAGAAGGAGATAAGTCTTAAGGACTAGTTTGGCGCCTCACTTGCCTATCTCACCTTTGAAATGCGCTTTGGTTGATGATCATCATTGATGGAACCTAGTGAAATGTAAAGCTATTTGCATCTCCAGAGGATCAAAATTGGATTAGGAGATCATCCTTGCAGTTGAGATTGACAGAGAAGTGTTAAAGGAATCACTTCAAATGGGCGCCTAAGCTAGTTGAGGCGCATATCAATTCCACTGTAACTCCAGACTGACGCTTAGGATCCAGTCATCTCCTAAGGCGCAGTTCCATTCACCCATGACCTCGCTTGGCGTCTAAAACTTGGAAACTCCTTTGGAAAGCTCCTGTTGCGCCTAGAAGATGAGTTTGGGATATCAACTTGCAAAAGGCTTAGAAACTCTTCAAAGATGTTAGGCACAATCCCATGGCACTGGAGCTCAGTTTTGGCGCCTTCAAGGAATAGCACATGAAGGAACTTGGGAGGTCAGGTGCTTGTAAAAGGGAACACCTTGGAACATCTTCCAGGGGTTGAAGTAGTAAGAAAACATCAAGTGAGTCTAGGCGCACTCCCTTGTGTGAACAGTTTAGCTCTGGCGCCTAGCCACAGAGTGAGCCAGAAGAAGTAGTTTGGACATTAGAAGATAGGCGCTCATTCTACAATGAAGCATTCCACCTTCCTAATCAACAAAGACTTGCAAGAATTGACAAAGGAAGCTAAGGCACACCTTCTACTTGTTTCCACCTCCAGAATGCGCCTAACCTTGAAAGGGGGTTCAAAGATGTTTGTTAGACCTTTTCACTCAAGGCACTCACCTTAGGCGCACTTTCTAAGTCCTTGTCACCTCAAGGAAACACCTAGTTTGGAAGGCGCTTGCCCTGTTCTCCACTCCTTTCAATTAGCGCCTAGAACACAGAATGCATGAAAGGAGCGCCTAGACTCCAGAGGGCTGATTTGGGCGCCTAGCATTTAAAACACTTTCATAATGATGATGTTTTGGCGCCTACTCTTGGAAACAATCCAGAGCATCCATAAACTCTAATTGGCACCTAATGTTGACAAGGCGCAACTTCAGGAGGAGGTCACCTCAACTTGGCGCCCAAGTCAGAAAAACCTGTAAATCCTTCAAATATGCGCCTACCTTGTGAGGTGATGAGTTGAACATTCCAAATCTTCAAATGTTGCTCAAATAAGGAAGACATTGTAACATCAAGGCTTCAAGGCCTGTCCTTGTATTTCCATTGAATGAGTTGTACTTCATGCTATTGAAAGCATTTTCCATGTAATAAGACATTGCAAGTTGATTGAATCAAGTAACAAGACAAGTACCCAACTCTAATGTTGTTTCATTCAAATAGTTATCTTGATGTATATCTTTATGTTATTGAAGTAGTTGATGAATTGTTAGCAAGTAAAAGTGTTTAAGTAAGGAAAATTTTTCGTAGAACTAGTTGGGTATCTTACACTTACACCATGCATATCCATCAAACATCACAATGCAATCAAAATCCTAACAACATGCCCATGATCCAAGATCAAGTGCAATCATGCAAAGATATTATCAATCACAAGCCTATTAAGAATGAACTAGAGTCTTCTAGTACCATACTTTTCCATCAAACACCATCATGTAATCCATGGCCTATCAAGCCTATCAAAGAAAATGCAAACATCCTATGTAATACAATCAGACTTTAAATATTTGAAGTAGCCATCTACAAATATCCATTCAAAAGTGGATTTATAATGCAAGTATGGACGCCATCAATAAAAAAGATTTGTATTAACCAAATATCCATATACGCATACATCAATATCTGTCGATATAAGTATAACATATATACAAAATAGCCATATAGGCTTACAAGAATGCCATATAGGCATACAATGTCAACTATGTACAATACAAAATATATGTCCACAAATGCCATATAGGCATACAACAGAGGAACACAATAAAAAGTCATTCCCCTCTAGCTGGTGAAGAGAATAAATCATGAGCAGCCTTTGATCTTCTAGGGGATGGAGACATGCATGTGGGTGGTCTACTACGAACCCGAGGGCTACTTCTCCTATTTAGTTCTTCTTGCACCTTTACCTGTTACAAAAAAAAGTATAGATATTAATATATAGAAATTACATGTTATAAAAAAATGAAACATTTAACAAAATAATCACTTACCGCTAACATATAATCTGTCTGCTCGCTTGCCTCAGTAGCAGGAAAAGGCCCTGGTGATGTCATGTCCTATAGAAACCATCCAGATAGAAATTAAACTTCAAATCAATAATCTTTTGATTTTTCAAAAATAGACAACTATAACAATGAATGTAAATTGAAATTTACTAATCTGCCTCATACCCCTGTCAATGCCATAGAGCTATGAATCGCAGAGGCCACACCCTGCTCCATTGCCCTATGAACATGGGGAGGTGTATCCGCAGCCTGCATCATCTGGAAATAAAACAACATTATTCAATTACGAAAACTATAATAGTGATGCAAATCATGGCTCCTAACATACACACACGCTCATCTAAACATGGAAGTACACACAATAAAACACACAAATCACATACAAAAATTTAGTAAGTACAATTCATTCATTAAACTATTTATTTTATTACCTCCGTAAAGCTTTGAAGTCCACCACCGCTGGCAGGTGTTGCCATGAAATCTACAGTGTTAACCTATTCAACATCCAAAATCAGAAATTAGAATACCATTCATATAACGATGCTATTCACATGTAATATTTATAATTGTTTACTAGTTACATACCTCGACAGTAGATGATCTAGTGAAAAATGTAGGTGGAGAACCACTGAAAACTGCATCGACGCTATGACCCTGAAATTTCATTAAAATCATCAATTTAAATTAGTTAATCTTGTATTTCAAAAATAAAATTTAATAAATTAAATTCAATAAACTTGCTAATATTTACCTGAGTATCAAGGCCGAAAGTCTCACTCAGGAGGGCATCTGTCATCACCATCTGCTCAGCTGCAGATGTAGCCTGTGCACCTGCGTCCTGACTGTCCATGGGGTCATAACCACAGGCTGACCCGCAAGCCTGGCAAGTATGCAGTGGGACCCTACTCCTTGCACTATCTCCCAACCCACTCTGTGTTGCAGGATTGGCATGCTCTATGATGCTCTGGGTCAAGGCACTAATCAACCTCAGTGTATCGACCTCAACACTCTCCTTCACAATGGAAGGAATAGAAACATGCTCGTGGGCTGGTCTGCTGATTACTCGTCTCACTACCCGCTGTGGGTCAAGACGTGCCCCTGGTCTATCCTATGCTAAGCCCCCACCTCTACCCTGGAAGTCCCGCATATCAAAATAGTTTGGCACTTTATTGAGGACAAACTCGGAGTAGAGTTTCCTCAAAAAGTATTGCGGGACCTCATTGTTATTACATGGAGGATGGTCAAAAACCATCCACCACCTCTGCCCGAAATTGTCCCTTATCGCTTGGTTGTTGCACCAATGGATAGGGAACCTCTTGCATGTAATGGGTGGAGGTTGATTTGTTTGTGGGTTTGTGAAAATTGAACACAAGTCTACTTTTGTAATTTGTAATTTTTTGACATCTTGGTATGACAATTTATCTGCATAGTAATCTCTAAACTCTCTCTTTTTATCGGTCCAACTAGTTATTTGCTTGCTAATTGAATTTACATTTGATAACATAGACTCAAGAGATTCGGCAAGCGTGGACCTATGCAAGGTTGAAGTGCAAGGATCTTTCAACCTTGCAATTATATCTTCAATTTGTTTTTTGTTGTTTTCAATTTCCCCCATTATATTATCTTGTGTTCCAGGGGCATGTCGAGGAATGAATGGAGGAGGTTGTTGTTCTGTAGGTATTTCTTCCTCAAGATTTTGTGGATTTTGAGGAGGAGGAGGAGGTGCATTAACATTTCCTACAATTAATAAAATATACATCAAAAATCAACACAAAACCTACCTATTTAGGAAGAAATTCAAACAAAAAAACAAAGATAACTCACCCCTTTGGCGTGCTCGACGTCGCGGCGGCATTTCAGCGATGAATCGACAAATCTTTTGTGTTGAACGGTGTTTTGTAGAATGCGAGCACGTTTTTGAAGGGTTTTAAGCCGCGGGCGGAGGAAAAACTCACAATGAAATAAAATGAAATGAAATGACAGCATTTTTTTTAATATATAAAGGACTTTATAACGCGAGCGCGTTATAACGTGCTCGCGTTATAACACGCTCGCGTTATGGCTCGGCAATGACGAGCCTCAGGCTTGTCATTGCCAAGCCATAACGCAAGCGCGTTATAACGCGCTCGCGTTATGCCTAAAATTTTTTTGAAATTTTTTTGGCCACTTTTTGGCCCCCCATCTTTTTGCACTTACCCATTCATTGCATCTTGAAGTCTATTAGCCAGTGTTTGTAGCACATGATCTATTGTAATAGAATTCATCCCTTCATAAATAACCTCAACATTCTCATGAGATTGACGATGACTTTGAACTAATTCATAGTTGTGTGCTTGTAGTTGTTGTCTTTCTATCTCATTGAATTGATCTAAATGCATATCTCATTGTAATCTTCTTCTTAATATATATTGCTCCTCTTGAGATGTTCATGTATGATGTGTTATCATCCCATTTGTGTGTTGTCTCATTTCTACTTCAATCTCTTCCACTGTCATATCTACCCTATGTTTAGCACATCTTTCTCTACCATTTTAGTTTTGACGATTTCTTACCTCCTCTCTTTGTGCATCAATCATTTGTTCATGTCATTGTCTCATATAATTTTTAACATATTCTCTTCGATGTTCTCTTCATTGCTCTTCATTTTTAAAATTTAACCTTTCGCAAGGCATCCTACAAAAATATAAGCAAATATATGAATCAACTTAATATATTTTAATAATATATTATAAACAATTAAATGTACAAATAATTCCAATTTAATTTTTACATCGTATTAACAATTTATTGGCACATGCTAGTTTATGATATATATTTCCTTCCTAATTGTGATGCCCTGCCATGCAACCCTAGAGTGTTAGACTAACAAGAGACAATAATATATAATTTTTTTTAAACAAGGAAATGCATTAATCATTAGAAATATCTGCACTAATAACAACATTCAATGAAATGATCAGCTAAAACTTCTAGGGAACATAACTACATCAGATAAAATTAAAACCATACAAGAATCTGCATCTCAATGCAATAGAATAATAATACATCTTACATTATCTAGGATGAATAATTACAAATTTCAATACAAGGTTACAAGACCGATTACATTAGTTTACAAATAGTACAATTATGAAAGTATACAACAACTTGAAGATGAAGAGCAAACTCAAACTAGAACACTCCTGCTCTGATCTCGAACCAAACATCCGAGAAGACCAATGGATAGATCTACCTCCCAACCATGTGGAACCATGAGGTCCACCCCTCCGAGCTAGGAGATAACAATGAGGATTCCCACTAGGTCAAGGTTACAACCAAGAACACAATAACAAGTCCCAGACTCCATATAGACAAAACAAGATAACAAGACTGCACAACCACAAAAATATTCACCAAGATAAAACAAATCAAACATCAAGCTAAGAGCAATCATGAAGGAAAGTCTACACTCCAAAGGTAACAACAAAGATAAAGACGAAGTAACCAAACTACATAGGGAGAGTGTCATCGCATGGTCCTAGCATGGGTTACCCAGGCTATCTCTCACTAGAAGCTGGCCCCCATCTATGGTTACCCTGGCAGCCTCTCTCTAGGCACCAGCCCCATAGGGTGACACATGCAGAGCTGACATGTCCTCTCATGAAGACAAGGAGGTCGGCCTTGCCAACCAGGCCTTCTCATCCCATCCTTAGCCTGTAAGAGCACTCAAGGCATGGGTGAGGTATCTTACTTATCTTGTTATGTGATTTACTACCCCAACCCTCCTCGGTAAGTTATTAAGTTATTTCTTGCTTACAACTTCCATGGGGTTACCTAGGCAACCCCCCTAGCACCAGCCCCACCATGAAAGCCACTCTCCTAGCAATCTCTAAATAAACAACCAAAACCACAATTTGCAAGGACAAGGTTTACAATAGATTCTGATCCAATACACAAGCCATTCACTTGACCACAACAATAAAAATCCCATTGTTCTCCTCAAATAATACATCATGAAACAATATGACACAATTATCAAATTGAATACCCAAAACGGTTAGACCCCTGGAGTTGGTAATAGAATTCTTTGTCAGGTTACAGCAGCACCCCTCCCGATAGGGAAACTAGATTTCAACAACCTTGACAAAGATATAAGATCAACAAGGAATAAGGAGAAAGAAAACAACTCAATACCATCCTTAATATAAGTTAATAAGATACACCATTTTGTCCCAAGGACAACTTCACACTTAAATCCAGATAAGGTTTGTGAAACCAAATCAGTTCAATATAAAGGTAACACAACATTATAACCTAAAACCCACATATTCTTACTTCCTTGCATTAATGACTGAAAGAACTTCAACCATACAAGATACAAAACCTACTCAAAAGAGTACTAGTAAAACATTAATAGATAGAAATGACGACAATTTACAAAATTGAAATAACTTAATTTCAATTATAAAGAAAATGATTTAAATCTAGTCAACAGCTTCTACTACTGACAAGTGTAATCCAACTACGATACCACACATAAGATCTTACAATACTAATTCTATCCTACTCTACAACACTTATAGATTTGATCATTAAAGTATCATACCCCTAGATTGACCTAACACGACAATTTTCAATAGCAAACTTAACCTCCCTAATATTATTTACTGCAATCCTGTAGCATGGCAAATGAATCTATTTTAGTCTATCATGGAAATGAAACTAAGAATCTACTTTTCAAAATATTAAAGACATCAAAAGGAACAAGGATTAAATTAATAATGAATTACATCCTAATCTAATGTATTCTCACTACTACGAAATTAATTTGATACAGGAGCTTATTAAACATTAAATTAAATTCTAATCATGTAAGGATCATAAAGTTTGACCCTACAAAGAAATTGCACTATGCTAAATGTTAATGTTACCTATTACTTCTCCCCTCCACGTCTAAAAGGAACACTTAAAATCTGTGAAGAGAAGGATCACTAAACTTTATTAAACCTACACAAGAGATAGCCACAATGGCATGGGCAAGGATGGTCGCTAATATGAAAACTTAAGGAAATCATAATAATTTAACTATACCTAAATGTCATCACTCTAAAAACTGACGCGCCAAGAAGCAATATACATCAGCAAGAAAACTTGTTAAATGATCACTATGAGTTATTGCCACCAATGACATAACTAGATATGATTACTATAAGATTTCACTAAATTACTTTGCCCTACAGAACTTTCACTACCTTCCTCAGTTGCCTATCAACTTCTAATTTGACCACATCCATAAATGGTAGTTACCGCAAATGTCATCAGTTTGGGACTCAAGGAGATAAGGAAACGAGTCATTCTAAAAGGAAACCATCAGTATTGAAATCATAGAATGGTCATGGGGAGATATTCTTTTATAATCTAATGGTTTGAAAGAATTGCTGGGGTGCAATGAGCCAAAGCAAGAAAAACAACGACATCAAGAATAGTTCAAGCATAAAAGATTTAGTTAGGGAGAAATGATTGTGTGGGGAAGTCCAAAAGCTTGAATGTCAAGATAGCAAGAAGTTCAATCATAGCTTAAGCTATAACAGGTATAACATTTCATGGTTGCTTAAGAGTGGGGATGCTGCAGCAGAACCGATGCATGGCCACGCGATGAGATGAGGACAAGAGAATAAGAAAGAAACTAATAGGAAGACTTTGACAATGATCTATGCTCACAGGATACAGCAAACATCAGAGTGGAGATCAGAGGAGCAGGGAGGTGGGTTGATGGCTGATCGTCGATGACTCAAACAGCTAGTTGAAAAAAAATATAAATATAACTTTGACAGAACCAATCAAGAAAAGATTACAACAAAGTGCCAATACAATAAAAGAACATGAAGGATGTTGGCCGACGACTGGGTCTTAAAGAGTTAGAATAATGGGGTATAAGATTAGTAGAAATTGACCCACCAATAGGGAATAGCTAGGTAAATAAATGAAACAGAGTTATGAATTTTGAAAAGATTCCATTAAAAATCTCTTTTCAAAGCATGAATAAGGAGCAAGGTATCATTTTCTAAAAGGAAAGTCTGAATGATGCAGAGAACTGCCCATTAATAATTTGTTGCTAAGTCTCGTAAGGTTGCCAAGGGTTAAAAACTATTTGCCACCCTCAAGGAGAACAACAGGATTGCCTGAGATCAAGGTTCTACAAGATACACATCAGGAAAGATGACATGCAATAGCCACAGTGGCTCACAATTAATCAAACACCATCAGGTAAAACAAATAGATTGAGTGTGGAATCACATCGGAGGTAAAATGGGGTTAAAAGAATCAATTTAGTTCTAACTATGGTATCTCCAAGGAATGACATGCTCGAGGTCTAACTGATCCAACTAATTTCATTAAGAAAGTTGAATACAGGTGAAAAGACTTATGTCCGAGGCTCAACACAGTTAAGGCTCGAATGGCAACAGATTTACAGTTAAACTATTTGAGGATGAGGTTAGGGTTGTAGAGATGATTTACAGGCTTAAAAGTTTTGCCAAGCCTTTCCAAAGAGCACCCAACAAGAAGCAAGGAGTTTGCAAAGGTGTCAAGGGTGAATAACAGATCGACACCATGCCAAAAAACCAGACAACAAAGGAATCTAATTCTTTAGAGCAATAGAGACAAAGAAAATACAGAATTTCACAAGACATACCCGAACAATTCACACTCCAAAATTGAATCCTCCTTCAGAATTTCCCTTCCTTTCTCTGCAAAATGATCCTTTGAAAAACATGCCTTTCAAAAAGTCCCCCCAGAATAAAATAACCTCAGACATAAAAACCCACCAAAACCTCTCCCGAGACCAAAATAGACAAGCACCATTAATTTCCAGTAGCCCCCAAATCTGTTACACAATCCCCATAATTTAGAGGAATTTGAAATTTTACTTAACATAGAAATTCCATATCTCAACACATATTCAACAACTAGTCAACAATAAATGATTATCCAAAATCATTAAATTACTATCCAATACTATTCTTCAAATAATAATATATTAATTGACCATATTAAACTTATGACATTGATACTAATAAAACCATTAACATAATTCATTTTAATCTATATTAGAATTTACTTAAATAATATTCCAAGTTAAGCAAAATACCATAATATTTGCCAAGCTATTAATATTCTTAATATAATATTACCACATTACGCATTACCAAGATACACATGGGCTAACTACCCAAAACTCGATGGTAAACATTCAAACCACATGACGACTAACCAACTGAAGGTTGAATTGACCTAGGGAATAAACCTCATGTTATCTCTGTCAACATTATCCATCGTGTAGGGCCTGCTCAGACCTACTAAATTAGGTGGAGTCGAGGCCCAGTACCTGCAACCTACATAAAAACAATGGGTTGTATATGATCAACTTTATATATATTGTATATATATATATATCAAACACACACAGAGTCAGAGAATCGCAGCATAGTAGGGTGCTCGAACTAAGTAGTACCACACCATCCCTTCTCTGAAACAAACTATAACCATTTATACTTAAAATCAGATGCATAAACATGATATTATCAAACCATCACTAAACATGTCCATCTCATCATAACTGGAAAACAACAATGTCATCATAAACTCATACCACATGTCAGAACTAAATCAGTCGAACATAATCTATCGCAATCATAATAAGCATAAACCATAGTCTCAATAACTCAAATGTCTCAAAACTGTCTGGATGCAAAGGAAAAGCTAACAGCTGTCTCAGATCAAACAAAGAGTAATGTAAAGCTAATAGCTATCACAAGCCAAAAATGAGGGGGCATTACATCCTCCCCCTAGAGTCAAGCTTACTCCTAGAAGCCTACAAATAAATAAGGGTATAACTCTCTCATCCTAGAAGCATCCTTCCAGGTAGTAGAAGTCTCATCATTAGGATCCCACTAGACCTTAACCGTCTGCCCCTGAGAGCAAGTCTCCTATGCTGTAGAATGCCTATAGGCTCCAAATCTAGCTGCCTATCCTCTACCTGTAGAGCAGTCCAATCAAGAACATGAGCAATATTTGGATAGTAAGGTCTAAGTACAAAAACATGAAACATATCATGGATGCGTGAAAGGCTGGGTGGCAAAGCAAGATGATAAGCAATAGGACCGATCCTCTCCAACACCTCAAAAGGTCCAACAAAGCATGGTGCTAGCTTAGATTCCTTTCCATAACGGATCGGACTCTTTTGCGGTCACACACGCAAGAACACCCGATCTCCAACTGAAAATTGTCAATCAATCCTATGAGCATCTGCATACTTCTTTTGTCTATCCTGAGCTGCCACCAAATGCTCTCTAATCCTCTTGACCTACTGCTCCATATCTCTAAGCATATCTAGACCAAGAAGGACTCTATCCTCAAGATGATCCCAATTTAGAGGGGTCCTATAAGGGAGATCATATAAAGCCTGAAATGGAGACACGCCGATAGAACTGTGATAACCATTATTATAAGCAAACTCCACTAGGTACAGGTAGTCCTCCCAATGGCTCTACTGATCCATCACATACATCCTAAGCATATCCTCAAGAACTTGATTAACCCTCTCAGTTTGACCATCAGTCTCAGGATGGTAGGCTGAACTAAAGTTCAGCTGTGTCCCCAAGGCATGTTGCAAAGAAGTCCAAAGAGTGGAAGTGAACACTAGACCCCTATCAGAGATGATCCTATGAGGAATCCCATGAAGTTTGACGATGTCCTCGATGAACACTCTAGCCACCGTAGAAGCATTATAAGAAGAACGGACAGGAGAGAAGTGAGCTACCTTCGTCAACCTATCCACAGTGACCATAATAGCATCGTGTCAACGAGAGGATACCAGAAAACCAACAATGAAGTCTATTGAAATGATGTCCCACTTCCACTCCAGAATCAAATGAGCCTACAAAAGACCTACAGGGTGCTGATGCTCTGCCTTCACCCTCTGACATTCAAGACACCTCGACACAAAATCAGAAATATCCCGCTTCATGCCACTCCAAAAGTACAGCTGACACAGATCTGCATGCATCTTCTTGACACCCAGATGAGCAGAATAGGGTGCCTGATGCACCTCTGACAACACTACGGTATGAAGACCCTCAGAACTAGGAACATAAATATGACCCAAATGTTGCAAAAGACCATCTGACTCAAGAGAGTAATTGGAGAACCTACCCTCCAAAGGTCTACCAGACTCAATCTCAGATCTCACCTCCTGGCACCAACTGTCGGTAGGAAGTCTTGCAAGAATCTAACCTCTCAAATCAACTGTGAGAGAGACCACTGAGATCTCATGTCGCTGACAACTAAGAGCATCTACCACCACATTCTCTTTGCCCTGAATATACTTGACCTCAAATTCATACTCACATAAGAACTCCATCTAATGCCTCTGCCTCACATTCAAGTTTGGCTACGTGAAAATATACTGCAACCTACGATGATCACTGTGCAGCTCAAACTGATGCCCCAAGAGAAAATGCCTCCACCTCACCAAGGCATGCACAACTACGGCTTACTCTAGATCATGAGTGGGATAGTTCAATTCATGATCCTTGAGTTTGCAAGACTCATAGGCAATCACATGACCATCCTGCATCAAATTGCTCCTAAACCCTCCAAAGAAGCATCTGTACAAACAACAAAGTCCCCGATAGGATCAGGAACTGCTAAAATAGGTGCATTGGTCAATTGCTCCTTAAGGGTCTGAAAAGTTGCGTGACACTGCTCTAACCAAACAAACTTCTTCCCTTTCCTCTGAAGAGAAGTAATAGGATGAGCAATCCTCGAAAACCCCATAACAAAACGGTGATAGTAGCCTACCAAACCCATAAAACTGCGGACCTCAGAAACATTAGTAGGTGTAGGCCAATCCATAATAGCTTGGATCTTCGAGGGATCCACTATAATACCCTCTTCAAAGATGACATGACCCAAATACTTCACCTCTATCTGAAAGAACTCACATTTCGACAAATTAGCATAAAGCTAATTTTCTCTCAGACACTGCAACACCTAACGTAATTGCTCTTCATGCTCCTCCATAGTCCTCGAATAGATCAATATATCATCAAGAAACACAACAAAAAACCTATCAAGATAAGTGTGAAAAACACCATTCATCAGGCTCATGAAAACTGAAGGTGCATTCGTCAACCTGAATGGTACTAGTGTGAACTCATAATGCCCATAATAGGTACAAAATGCAATTTTGTGAATATCTGCCTCAAATATCCACAACTGATGATATCCTGACTTAAGGTCAATTTTAGAGAACACCTTGGCTCCCTTAATATGATCAAACAAATCATCAATCTGAGGCAAAGGGTATCTATTCCTTACTGTCACCTTGTTGAGCTATCGATAATCGATACATAGCCACAGAGATCCATCCTTCTTTTTCACAAAGATCACATGTGCTCCCTAAGGAGAGACACTAGGTCGAATGAATCCCTTGGCTAACAACTCTTCCAACTGCATTCAGAGCTCCTTAAGCTCCTAAGTCGTCATCCTATATGGAGCTCGTGAGATGGGCTCTTGGCAAGGAACAAGATCAATCCTGAAGTCGATGTCATACTTAGGTGGCATCCCTAAAATCTCAGAAGGAAAAACATCAGCATACTCTCTCAACAGAGGATGATCGTCAAGAGATGCCTCTCAACTCTCCTCCATCTCTAAGTCACTAATAGAAATTGCAAAAAGCTGACATCCTTGACACATGCATCTCTTAAGTTGCATAGTGGAAATCATATGTAGGGAAATAGGTCTCAGAACTCCTACAACCTCCACCTCTACACCAGAATCATCCACACATCTAATAGACTTATGCTGACAATCAATCACTGCCCGATGGGCCTCTAACCAATCCATCCCCAAAACTATATCATATGAACCAAGGGGTAGGATGTGAAGGTCTACAATAGTAGATAGAGAGTCAATCCCCAACTCACACTCAGGAACTAGAGACTCAACTACAATCTTAGCCCCAGAAGCTAACTCAACCTGCCACCTATCATCCTACTTTGTTGCCACTAAGCCACAATGCTCAACAAGAGAAGGAGATATAAACGAATTAGATGCACCAGAATCAAAAAGAATAGAAAAACTAATACCTCGTATGAAACCAGAAGTCTCCACCACGGTGCCCTGATGCTCTACTTGTTGGTTATCCACCACTATAAAGACTCTGTGTGATATGCCTACATCACCAACCATTGGCTTTGAAGCCGCCGGTCGATGTCCAAACCCTAATGTACCCTTCTGTGGGCACTGTCTAGCAATATGGCCTTGTTGGCTACAAGAGAAACATCCGGTGCCTCTACCAAAACCACCATCACCCTGGAAAGCACTAGACTACTGGAAACTACCTCTGCTCACTGCGGACTACGTACTCTAAGCTGGCTGATCAAAGTGATTGCGCTTATTGCGCTGCCAAGACCGGTCTTTCTTAGACTAAAATCTATTACCTTGTGGCTGATAATTCTTTGGTTTGGCCTGAGAATACTGCTGCCGACCACCCTTTGAGGGTGCATGAGATCCAGAATCTTGAGTATGTCCACCACGTGAACCAAAACCTAAAGAAGGTGCATTGCCAATATGCACACCTGTATACCCACCGAGTGCCATAGCCAAATTTTCTTCCACTAATCGGGCTTTCTCCACTGCTACCTCCATAGACTTAGGTTTGAATACATGAACCCCTCCTCTGATCTGGGCATTTAGGCCCCTGATAAAATGCTACACCAACATAGACTCGTCATCTCCAATACCCGCATACTACTTGAGCTTATAGAATCTACGCTCATACTGCTTGACTGTCATGGCCATCTACCTCAGATCATGGAACTCATCTGTGTGACATTGCCTCCAATGATCAGATAGAAAGAGGGCTCTGAATCTCTCTAAGAACAACTTCAGAGACACAGTACTAATGTCCAAATGCAGCTTCTGCTCCTCTAACTACCACCAAGTAGAAGCAAACCCTCAGAGATGCAAAATAGCACATCTGGCTTTGGTGTTGCTACCATAAGGATGCATGGCAAAATACCTGCCTAAATCCAATAACCAAGTCTCTGCCTCTAGACCTCTACCAACTCCATCAAAGATGGGAGGGCGTGCCCTCAGAAGATCTCTCATATGGCTGGCTAGTGTGGTGTCCTGCTCAACTATCAACTCTCTACACCTAGGTGATCTCTCTCTCTCCCGAGGCTCCGGCTAGTCTACCTCTTGACCCCCTCTAGGCTGCTCACCCTCTTGTCTAGGGCCTAATTGGGCAAGAACCTCCTTAAGTATTTGTCGTAACTGGGCTCCCTCAGGCTGGACTCTCCATATTCTAACCCCCGCCTTCATGGGCACTCTCATGAGGAGAACTAGAAGGAGGTGTACTGCCACCACCTCTCCCATGACCCCTACCTCTACCATGACCTCGACCCCTACCTCTAGGAATCTACCTACAACACCAAGAGATGATTTATTACACATAGAAAAGAAAACAATAGTTAATCTACAGAATTTAAGCACTAGGTCACATAATGGGCTCAGTTATAACAAGAGTATCCAGTGTTTAAACCTGGCTTTGATACCAAATGTGATGCTCCGCCATGCAACCCTAGAGTGCTAGACTAATAAGAGACAATAATAAAGAATTTTTTTTTTTTTTTAAACAAGGAAATGCATTAATCATTAGAAATATCTGTACTAATAACATTCAATGAAATGATTAGCTAACACTTCTAGGGAACATAACCACATCAGATAAAATGAAAACCATACAAGAATCTGCATCTCAATGCAATAGAATAATAATACATCTTACATTATCTAGGATGAATAATTACAAATTTCAATACAAGGTTACAAGACTGATTACATTGGTTTACAAATAGTACAATTATGAAAGTATACAACAACTTTAAGATTAAGAGAAAACTGGAACTTGAACACTCCTGCTCTGATCTCGAACCAAACATCTGAGAAGACCAATGGATAGTTCTACCTCCCAACCATGTGGAACCCTAAGGTCAACCCCTTCAGGGTAGGAGATAACAATGAGGATTCCCACTAGGTCAAGGTTACAACCAAGAACACAATAACAAGTCCTAGACTCCATATAGACAAAACAAGATAACAAGACTGCACAGCCACAACAGTATTCACCAAGACAAAACAAATCAAACATCAAGATAAGATCAATCATGAAGGAAAGTCTACACTCCAAAGGTAACAACAAAGATAAATAGGAAGCAACTAAACTTTGTAGGGAGAGTGTCATCGCATAGTCATAGCATGGGTTACCCAGGCTATCTCTCACTAGAAGCTTGCCCCCATCTATGGTTAACCTGGTAGCCTCTCTCTAGGCACCAGCCCCATAGGGTGACACATGTGGAGCTGACATGTCCTCTCATGAAGACAAGGAGGTCGGCCTTGCCAACCAAGCCTTCTCATCCCATCCTTAGCCTGCGAGAGCTCTCAAGGCATGGGTGAGGCATCTTACTTATCTTGTTATGTGATTTACTACCCCAACCCTCCTAGGTAAGTTATTAAGTTATTTCTTGCTTACAAATTCCATGGGGTTACCTAGGCGACCCCTCTGGCACCGGCCCCACCATGAAAACCACTCTCCTAGCAATCTCTGAACAAACAACCAAAACCACAATTCACAAGGACAAGGTTTACAATAGATTCTGATCCAATACACAAGCCATTCGCTTGACCACAACAATAAAAATCCCATTGTTCTCAAATAATACATCATGAAATATTATGACACAAGTATCAAATTGAATACCCAAAACGGTTGACCTCTGGAGTCGGTAATAGAATTCTTTACCAAGTTACAACAGCACCCCTCCCAATAGGGAAATTAGATTTCAATGACCTTCACAAAGATATAAGATCAACAAGGAATAAGGAGAAAGAAAACAACTCAATACCATCCTTAATATAAGTTAATAAGATACACCATTTTGTCCCAAGGACAACTTCACACTTAACTCCGGATAAGGTTTGCAAAACCAAATCAGTTCAATATAAAGGTAACACAACATTATAACCTAAAACCCACATATTCTTACTTCCTTGCATTAATGACTGAAAGAACTTCAACCATACAAGACATAAAACCTACTCAAAAGAGTACTAGGAAAACATTAATAGATAGAAATGACGACAATTTAAGAAACTGAAATAACTTAATTTCAATCATAAAGAAAATTATTTAAATCTAGTCAACAGCTTCTACTACTGACAAATGTAATCCAACTACGATACCACACGTAAGATCTTACAGTACTAATTCTACCCTACTCTACAACACTTATAGATTTGATCATTAAAGTATCATACTGCTAGATTGACCTAACACGACAATTTTCAATAGCAAACTTAACCTCCCTAATATTATTTACTGCAATCCCGTAGCATGGAAAATGAATCTATTTAGTCTATCATGGAAATGAAACTAAGAATCTACTTTTCAAAATATTAAAGACATCAAAAGGAACAAGGATTAAATTAATAATGAATTACATCCTAATCTAATGTCTTCTCACTACTACAAAATTAATTTGATACAGGAGCTTATTAAACATTAAATTAAATTCTAATCATGCAAGGATCATAAAGTTTGACAATACAAAGAAATCACACTAAGCTAAATGTTAATGTTACCTATTACTTCTCCCCTCCACATCTAAATGAAACACTTAAAATCTGCGAAGAGAAGGATCACTAAACTTTATTAAACCTACACAAGAGATAGCCATGATGGCGTGGCCAAGAATGGTAGCTAATATGAAAACTTAAGGAAATCATAATAATTTAACTATACCTAAATGTCATCACTCTAAAAACTGATGCACTAGGAACTAGTATACATCAGCAAAAAAGCTTGTTAAATGATCACTATGAGTTATTGCCACCAACGACATAACTAGCTATGATTACTATAAGATTTCAATAAATTACTTTACTCTACAGAACTTTCACTACCTTCCTCAGTTGCCTATCGACTTCTAATTTGACCACAGCCATAAATGGCAGTTGTCGCAAATGTCATCAGTTTGGGACTTAAGGAGATAAGGAAACAAGCCATTCTAAAAGGAAAC
Source organism: Cunninghamia lanceolata (assembly GCA_027924645.1). Lineage (NCBI taxonomy): Eukaryota > Viridiplantae > Streptophyta > Pinopsida > Cupressales > Cupressaceae > Cunninghamia > Cunninghamia lanceolata. The sequence continues at coordinate 1,214,929 of BSBN01000397.1, forward strand.
CATCAATACTGAAATCACAGAATGATCATGGGGAGAGTTTCTTTTATAATCTAATGGTTTGAAACGATTGCTGGGTCGCAACGAGCTAGAACAACAAAAATGACGACATCAAGAATAGTTCAGGCATAAAAGATTTAGTTAGGGAGAAATGATTGTGTGGGGAAGTCCAAAAGCTTGAATGTCAGGATAGCAAGAAGTTCAGTCATAGCTTAAGCTATAACAGGTATAACATTTCATGGTTGCTTAAGAGTTGGGATGCTGCAGCAGAACGGATGCACGGCCACACAATGAGATAAGGACAGGAGAATAAGAAAGCGACTAATAGGAAGACTTTGACAATGATCTATGCTCATATGCTACAGCAAACTCAGAGTGGAGATCGGAGGAGTAGGGGGTGGGGTGACGATCGATCGTCAATGACTCAAACAGCTGGTTGAAATAAAATATAAATATAACTTTGATAGAACCAATCAAGAAAAGATTATAACAAACTGCCAATACAATAAAAGAACATGAAGGATGTTGGCCGACGACTAGGTCTTAAAGTGTTAGAAGAATGGGGTATAAGGTTAGCAAAAATTAACCCACCAATAGGGAATAGCTAGGTAAATAAATCAAACAGAGGTATGCATTTTGATAAGATTCCATTAAAAATTTCTTTTCAAAGCATGAACAAGGAGCAAGGTATCATTTTCTGAAAGGAAAGTCTGAATGATGCAGAAAAATGCCCATTAATAATTTTTTGCTAAGTCTCACAGGGTTGCCAAGGGTTAAAAACTATTTGCCACCCTCAAGGAGAACAACAGGATTGCCCTAGATCAAGGTTCTACAAGATGCACATCAGGAAAGCTGACATGCAAGAGGCACATTGGCTCACAGTTAATCAAACACCATCAGGTAAAACAAATAGATTGAGTGTGGAATCACATCGGAGGTAAAATGGGGTTAAAAGAATCAATTCAGTTCTAACTGTGGTATCTCCAAGGAGTGACATGCTCGAGGTCTAACTGATCCAACTAATTTCATTAAGAAAGTTGAATACAGGTGAAAAGAATTATGTTCAAGGCTCAACACAGTTAAGGCTCGAATGACAATAGATTTACAGTTAAACCATTTGAGGATGAGGTTAGGGTTGTAGAGATGATTTGCAGGCTTAAAAGTTTTCCCAAGCCTTTCCAAAGAGCAACCAACAAGAAGCAAGGAGTTTGCAAAGGTGCCAAGGGTGAATAACAAATTGACACCATGCCAAAAAACTAGACAACAAAGAAATCTAATTCTTCAAAGCAACAGAGACAAAGAAAATATAGAATTTCACAAGACATACCTAAACAATTCACGCTCCAAAATTGAATCCTCCAAAATTTCCCTTCCTTTCTCCGTAAAATGATCCTTTGAAAAACATGCCTTTCAAAAATTCCCCCCAAAACAAAATAACCTCAGACATAAAAACCCACCAAAACCTCTCTTGAGACCAAAATAGACAGCCACCTTTAATTTCTAGTATCCCCCAAATCTGTTACACAATCCCCCTAATTTAGAGGAATTTGAAATTTTACTTAACATAGAAATTCCATATCTCAACACATATTCGACAACTAGTCAACAATAAATGATTATCCAAAATCATTAAATTACTATCCAATACTATTCTTCAAATAACAATATACTAATTGACCATATTAAACTTATGACATTGATACTAATAAAACCATTAACATAATTCATTTTAATCTATATTATAATTTACTTAAATAATATTCCAAGTTAAGCAAAATACCATACTATTTGCCAAGCTATTAATATTCTTAATATAATATTACCACATTACGCATTACCAAGATACACATGGGCTAACTACCCAAAACTCGACGGTAAACATTCAAACCACATGACAACTAACCAACTAAAGGTTGAACTGACCTAGGGAATAAACCTCACGTTATCTTCGTCAACATTATCCATGGTGTAGGGCTTGCTCAGACCTGTTAAATCAGGTGGAATCGAGGCTCGGTACCTGCAACCTGCGTAAAATAAATGGGTTGTATATGATCAATTGCATATATATCAAACACACATAGAGTTAGAGAATCACGGCATAGTAGGGTGCTCGAACCGAGTAGTACCACACCGTCCCTACTCTGAAACAAACTATAACCATTTATAATTAAAATCAGATGCATAAACATGATATTATCAAACCATCACTAAACGTGTCCATCTCATCATAACTAGAAAAACAACAATGTCATCATAAACTCATACCACATGTCAGAACTAAATCAATCAAAGATAATCTATCACAATCAGAATAAGCATAAACCATAGTCTCAATAACTCAAATGTCTCAGAACTGTCTGGATGCAAAGGAAAAGCTAACAACTGTCTTAGATCAAACAGCGAGTAATGTAAAACTAACAGCTATCACAAGCTAAAAACAAGGGGGCATTACACTAATGCTCCATAAGATATATCTAAAAAATATTGTATGTCATTTAGAAAAATTAAAATTAAATGCAAATTTTGTATATAATTGAAATTCTTTATAAATAGTATTAAATAGCAATGTAAAAAAATATTTATGTATTTATTTTTTATAAAATCTTTCATCACCAAAACTCCAAGATAAAGAATGAATACTATTTTTTAACTTTTAATATAACATTTATCAAATTTATAAAAGAAGAAATATGACATATATTTCCTTCCTAATGCTCTATAAGATATATCTCAACAATATTACATGTCATTTAGAAAAATTAAAATTAAATACAAATTTGGTATATAATGAAATTATAGAAATGTCATCTATTAATAAGTGAAAAACTAGTATGAAATGAATGTATATATTCATAAAATAGACATTTTGTGGGCCTTGCTATTGCATAAAACATTTTAAAAAAAGAAAACTAAATTCATACAAATATAGATTTAGATGTGTTTTCTAAATGTATCACATGTAAAAATCTATTAGTGAGAGAATCAAGAAAGGGGATTAAAAGAACATTAAAAGTAAATGGGGATTTTACGGTGTTCAATTGACCCCATGTATGTGCCATGTTTTTTCAAGGGAATATATATTATGATTTAGGTAATTGAAAAATTATTTAATATTTTTTAGTCCTTAAAACATTTTTAAAAAGAGAACTAAATTCATACAAATATAAATTTAGATGGGTTTTCAAAATGTGTCACATGGAAAAATCTATTAGTGAGAAAATCAAGAAAGTGGGGTTAAAAGAAGATTAAAAGTAAATGGGACATTTATAGGTTTTCAATTGACCCCATGTCATGTGGCATGTTTTTTTGGGAATATATATTATGATGTTTATAGATTGTAATATTTTATTTGACTTGTTGAGAGTTTTATTAGTCATGCAAATTTGTGTGCACTTTACACAATGCTATAGGTAATGCTAAGTTGCATATTATGAAAAATTATGTATATTTTTTATTCCCTTAATTCATCTCACCTTGTTTTATTTATTTATTCATGTCCCATGTTTTTGGTTTTATTGATTTTAATTTTAATTTTTTAATGTTGTAGCAAAGATTTTATTGATTTGAATTGTAATTTTTTAATATTCCAGCAATATGAAATGATTTATGCATACACCATTAACACCAAGCTAAAGTAATTTTAGTTTTCTATTGTTCCAATAGATATTGTATTGATTTTAATTTTAAGTTTCATACAAATTAACAACAAGCCAAAATAATTTCGAGAGATGATTATGTAAATTTTTATGAATAGTTATTTTTAGAAATTTCAAAATTATTTTAAACATAAAATTCATACCTTGATTTTTCTCTAATTCTTGATTTTGATTTTTTTGTTTCTTTTAATTATATTAATATTGCATTTGTCTGCTATATTTTTTGTAATGTTTATGATTATTATTTAATATGTCATCTATTTAATTTTTTAAAAATTTATTTTTGTTAACACGCTCACGCCATTACACTCTACCTCGTGTTGCCACAGTAGGTTATGCCTCTTGACATAAAAATAAATAAAATAAAAGATATATATTTATAATTATATTTATCGGTTAATTTGGCCTAAGGGGATCATTCCCTTATATTAATTGTAGCTCCATGGGAGGAGGGCTATTACATCAACAAAAAATCCTAACTTGGAAGCATACGATATCTCCCTATTAGCGTACAAGCTACATATTACAGTAATTGCTATGCCTATAAACAACATATAGATAAAAAAACTAGTATCTTGTTCATCATCATCAATGCCATCCTTGTTGTCTGAGTCAAAGGTAAAGTATTAATCAATACCTTGTATTGAAGTGACCCCAATAGTAGGCTTCAGAAAATCTATACCCCATTTGGCCTAGTGGCATCAAGCTTCATCATTGTACCCTATTGTCAGTATCACAAGAGGGACCCATTAACCTATAGGTAGCTTGGGAAATGGACATGTAGCTTCACCTGGTTGAAAGCCACAACCTATGACAACCACCTCCAAAATGTGGCCAAGCCCTTGCCTCCACTATGGCCTAATGAGTGACTCAACCACCTTTCTGATTATTTCTTTGGTTTCACCCACCTCTAAGAAAAATGCCACCAACATAGAGGAAATGTCAATGCTAACCCTATAGCAATGTACAAAAGATAGAAACAACTTTGTGAAGTAAGACAACAATTTGTGATTTCAATTGCCATGATTTCTTCATTCCTAAATACAAAGTAAATGTTGAAATTTTTCTTTCTCCGATCCACATATATATTAATTAATATAAGTAAATAAGAACATTAAAAATATAAAAATATGATTGTGTTACATGTTACTTATAAGTTACACACCATCAATCTTTGCAATTGTAAATCAACCCTTCTTGATCTTTGTAATTTGTAAATTTGTACTCTATTCCATATATATATAAAATACATTTGAATAACAAGTAACAAGAATTAATTTTAGACAAAGTAAAAATTTGTTTCAAAATTGATTTTAAAAAATATTGAAGAAAAACAATCTAAAAAAATCATTCTAAATTAATATATATTTCTATATCGATTTTTAAAAATTAAGATAAACATTCTAAAAGAAGAGATCATTTATATTAATTTTGAAAATATTTTAAATAAATGTATATTTCTATATACCAAAATATTACAAAATAATATATATTATAAATAAGAATATCATATTATATTTCCCTATAATAAAATTTTATGGTTTACAAATAATTTAAAGTATCATATATATGATTATGTAAAAATTTAGCAAGCTATATGGTCTAAAATTGAAAAAGCAGTCAAATAGACCATCAAATCCCAGGCTTGGACCAAGGTGAAAATATAGAATAATCAAGCTCCTCAAAATGATATGAATGAATGAAAGGTTTCACATAAAGAAATAGGCCTTTGATCTCATTGCACACATTTGAGTCTTCATTGCACCAAATCCACTTCACATTAGGAATTTACATTAATTCCCAAAGCTAACAAGATTGTCATCCTACTACACACAAGCCATATTAATGATTGATATTCTTGATAATAGACAAAGTTGAATTTTGGCCTGCAAAAATAGTATTGATTGTTTTGATTCTTGAATTGGATTATGTTCAAGTAGATATCAATGATTGCTTTATAAAAAAATGTTGGCAAGAAACTTATTCAAATTGTTAGAAAATAAGGGCTAATGGCTTTTGATTTATGTCCACCTTTGTCACCTAAAACATAATTCTTTCTTTCTCCACTAAATTAATAAGCTTATTTTCATTCCAAGCATATTGTAGGAGTCCAGGACAACACTGAGAGGGGACATTAATGATTTGTTGAGTTTATATGCACAAGACTTATAATAAAAGATATAAACAATAACTCATGATCAAATGATTAGTATGCACACACACAGAGGAAATCAATGAGAAGCATGACACAAGCTTTTTACCAAGTGGAAACCCCTCCTGGGTAGAAAAACCACTCAAAACTGCCTCACTGGCTTTATCAAAAACCTCACTGGTTACAATGTTTAGAAGTACCAACTTCAAGGAGCATCAACCCCTAATACATACAAATAGGTCTCACTGACCATACAAGCCTCACTGGCTACAAAATGCCTCATTGGCACATACAGAGGTCTCACTGACCACAAGCCTCACTAGCATAGGAAGGTCTCACTGACCAATTCAATTGTCCTCATCAAAATAATGTGCAAGACATGATTACTTCTCAATCATGACCTATCTACACTCAAACCAATTTGTATACTAGTCTCATTGTATCTGTTCAATCAATTCACAATTCATTCACCTGATTATCTCTACATAACAATTCACCTAATAAACCATCATTGTCTTCAAGGTTCAATCTGAAAATATGTTGCAACAAGGAGATTATCATTATGGTCCTCACATCAACTCTCTCAATTCAATTTTCATTCTTTCAATAAACATTTGATGACCTTGTCATTCTATGTATTTAGCCCTGCAAAACATGATCTCATACATACAAAAATCATCTATATCTTCTCAAAGATGTCTTCAATTCACACACACTTTGTCAATGTGCCTATAAAACCATTATATGCAATTTGAAAACCCTTTCACATTCTAGTACTTTGCAAAATCATTTTCTTTAATTTCTTCAATCTTTGCATGATCCTTCATATTCTTGCAAAAACATCTTATTCAAAAAATATCATTAATCCTTTAATGAATTTAAATCATATTGCCTCTATCAAAGATAAAAAATATCTTCTATATTTTTAATCTTCAAATCCATTCATATTCCTTGTAGGAATCCCTATTCTCCAAAATGTGTCTTCAATAAATTTAATTCATTTATCTCCTGTTAAAAAAAAAATTCTTTCCATATCTTTCATATTCAAGTCCATCTTTTAAAAAAAAAATTGTCTTCATAATGAAATCTCCCTTCACAAGAAAATTGTCTGCATAAAGAAATCATCTTCAACCAAAATAATTCCAATCTGCCCTCTGTTGAAGAAATAATCCATTTCTTTCATCTTCCAAAAATTTCTTCTCAAAAATCTTCAATCAAATTAAATCAATCTGCCATGTTCATCATTCATCTTCCCCTACATAAAAAAAATCTTTCATCTCCTTCTCTCAAACAAAATTAATCAATTTGCCATGAAGACAATAATAAAATCTCTCTACCATTTTCTCTTTCTCTTAAAAAAAATCATCTTCATTTTCAAAAATCCATTGATAATCTCCTCTCTGATGTTTTTTCATCTTATGCCCTTGTAGGAAAAATAATAAAATCTCTTTGAAGAATAGCTCCATCTGCAATAAAAAAAAATCTCCACAAAAATCTCTTAACCTTCTCATTAGAAAAAATCTTCATAAAAAAAATCCAAAAAAAACTACATTAAGATCTCCTTAAAATCTTCACCAATTTTTCACCAAAAAAGAAATAATAAAACAATCACCTCCTTTTCTTCCAAGCCACGAGGAAAGTAGTTAAAAATAGAAAAAGATCTTGAAAAAAAATCTTTTAAATCTCCAAAAAATGTGCCATAAAAAATTCATCCAAAACCTCCTTGAAAACGCTTATAAACTTTACTTTATTTAATGTCATAAATAAATGACATCCAAGAGGCCGCCTAAATGGGATTTTAGAAAAAGATTTCTAAATTTAAAATAAATCATTTGATCTCCATTCGAACCATTAAGTCTTTGGTGGCTTTTTTGTGGGGCCGGTCAAAAACATGACTTAAGACCCTCTCTAACAGGTCATCTTAAGTGACTTGACCTTCACTTGCAGGTCAATCAACAAATATAAAATAATTTCAAGTGAAGATGGTTAGATTTTAGGATGTTGGTACACATGAATTAGGAATATATCAAGGAATTTACACTATAGTGACTCCAAGAAAATTAGGAAAATAGATATTAAGTCTGTATTAAAATGAACCAAACTTTTAACTCTTGAAGATACCCCTGAATTATCTGAACATAAGACAAGTCAACATTGATCAAAACTCAAACTATTTTGATATCAATGAATGTGAAGAGAGTCTATATCTTGAAGCATAGTGTCCACACGATGATATCTTGAAATGAAAGCATAAGAGCATCTTCCATGAGAGAATAAATCACTGTCACTTGACACATCACCATGAAGACATAAAGCATCCTGATTCAAGACATAATCAATATCAACATCGTCTGAACCACATCTGAGTTCTCCTCAACCATAAGAAGACCAATTGTGATTTTTCTTGGTAACACATTATTAATAATTGCATCTTGATCATCCTGATCATGAACCTAAACAATAAACATACTATCAACTTCAAAAACACCATGAAGGCCAAACCTGTGAAGATCAAGAATATAAGTCCAACACAAACAAGTCCTGTGATCATGAAAGAATGAACCAATATCAACACCAAACAAGTTAGAAAATGAGAAACCATTATGAGACAAACATGAAGATATCCTGATGACATGAACAACTCTTGTCAATACCAACACCTTTTTGACATCAATGACAATCTACATTTCATCACATATAATGTATCACAAGCAAAAACTCACAAGTTGAGTCAATAGCCAAATTGGTGGGGAGATTTGTAGCCTTATTCCCCCATAATAGCAATAATGAGACTCAAATTGGGAGGAGTAATCTAACAGAGACCATGCCTTACTAGTACATTATTCAATTTTTAATTCTAAGATGACCTTTGACCAATTATATTAAGAATAATCAAGCAATCCTCTTCAATAGATAAATAAGAGATGCCAATATTATGAGCCATTTTAAGACCCAAAAATAGCATCTGAGATTTTCATTCATTGTTTTTACAAAAGTAAGTTTTTCTATCTTACAGATAATATATTTCCCTTCTAATCCTTTATGATGCATCTAGCTTCTGAGATACCCAAATTACCTCTTGCAACTCCATCCAAGTGTAGTTTAATAAACCCAATTTAAGCATGTTCCTATCTTACTTCCAACCTATCAATATGAATAACTTGATCACTTAAGGCCCCATGAATGAGAGGGACTTTTAGATGATTCCACTTTTTCAACATAAGACCATCCCAAGATGTAATAATCATTTTATTTTAAGAATTGTGAATTACTTTAGTCATAACCACTTCAAATAATGCAAATTTGAACTTTAATATAACTTCATTAACACTAAAAATGTTGTTCAAGTGAATATTATATGATTTCTTTTTCTCCATATGTGTCAAATAAGGAGGAAAGGAGAGACTAGTCATAAGCAATTGAAAGTTGAATTTTTAACAAGATGGGCCAACCTTGGAATAATTGTAGATGGGTTTGAGGAAGAGAACTCTATCAAGTTAACCAAATGCATAGAAAAGGCTGACATTTAATAGAAAATGAATAATACACAAAAAGGTGATTAGTATCTTCATTAAAATCATCATACATGGGATATTTGAACTCATCTTTGAAACCAAATTTATCAAATGATCACCAATTAAAACTCCATTTCTCAAAGAAAGCCACAGCAAAGCTCCTACCTAAGGTAGACATGCCGTGTTCCAACATAACATGAATTGCTAGTCCTTGACAACTATATTTTTATAGGTTGCTAAATTACCACTTTAACAGAGTAGATTCCCATCTTTGATCTTGCCCAATGAATTTGATCTTCACTATTCCTAATGAAAATCTTCCACTTCAATAGTTCATTTATCAATAATAGTTTTTTTTCCCCTAGGATAAGACAATCTATTTATTCTTTCCACTTAGTGAAGCTAAACCCATTCTTCTGATATTTATGTGTAATCCTTAACAAATATGCCCAAGTAGTCTTTAAGAAATCCATAGCCTCCCTTTAAATCCTCCCTATCACCTAAAATCAAGAAGCCATTCCATGAATATTTTTAGAATAAGGCCCTACAACCATCACAAGCTTCCCAAATTAGATGATTTCTTATTAAATGTTGGCAATTTAAAATAAAATTATAGATATGAGAGCCTTTTGGTGGATTATCAATGGTCAAAATCCTATCAAACTAATCCAAATTTAAATACTTTCTTTACAAGATTTTGTGTTGGGACTTTCATGTGCTATTCACCTATGGAGGGTCCTTCAAGATAGCTTATTTCTAGACTATTAAGTATTTAACACAAAACAAAAAGCAAGAAAGCAACCATCAACTCCATTACAAGGCATTGAACCAAGCAAACACTTGTGCAACTTAAACAAAGAAAAAAAAGTGATGCAGGAGCATTTGGGTACTAGAGAAATCCTACATCAACCAAAAAGATTTCCTTGCTTTGTTTATTCATTTTCTTCTTATTTTTTCTTGGAAGAGTTGGTGATCAAGACTCCATAGAAATTCATAAGGATTAATGGCCAATTGAGGGGTTCATATTGTTAAAGAGCCAAATGGGTATTGATAGTTCAAGTTTGGTAAAATTTTGATCAAAATGGACCAAGTTATGCTTTGGCACCTATCTACATTTGTAAGTCTTTGACTTGCAATCAGATTGTGGGTCTTTGGCTTGCTTCAGGATCTATGGGTCCTTTGAACCCTATCGGATGTCCTTTCTAGACTAGTAAGTATATAACACAAAACAAAAAGTAATAAAGCAACCATCAACTCCATCACAAGGCATTGAAGAAAGAAAACATTTGTGCAACTTAAACAAAGAAAAAAAATGATGTAGGAGCATCTGGGTACTAGAGAAATCCTACATCAACCAAAAATATTTCCTTGCTTTGTTTATTTGTTTTCTTCTTATTTCTGCTTGGAAAAGTTGGTGATCAAGACTCTAGAGAAATTCATAAGGATTCATGGCTAATTGAGGGGTTCATATATTTTTAAGGAGCCAAATGGGTACTGACAGTTCAAGTTTGGTGAAATTCTAATCAAAATGGACCAAGTTATGCTTTGGCAAAACTTTGGCACCTATCTACATTTGTGAGTCTTTGACTTGCAATCAGATTGTGGGTCTTTGGCTTGCTTCAAGATCGATGGGTCCTTTGAACCCTATCGAATGTCCTTCATTTTCTAAGTCCCTTTGGAACTAAAACTCTTACCGACAATAAGTTGTTAAGCGCTTGCAGAACTTTGTGCTTCATCTAGATTTTCAAGACTCTTAACCTAAAATGAATATATCATGTTGCCTTCAACACCTCCACAAGGACCAAATTTCTCTGCATGAATGACTAAGGCAGAATTTCTCTGGTCAAGTGCATGTATCTAGATGACCATCGGACCTTTGCAACAACCCGATACCCCTCGGGATTCTACAATTCTTCCCCAAGGCCAAATTCTTCTTGTGCATATCTTTAGTGAAGCTTTCCATACCAAGGGCATATCTCCTAATGACTTGGTACATCCTACCATCATGATGACCCAATTTCCTTTGCATTGTCCTAATGATCCTCAGATCTCTGCTTAACCATCTAAATGCGCCTATAATCAACAAAAATGGTTATAACAACCTAAGTTGTGGATCAAGAGAGCCAATAGAATAATGACATGTGTCCCATCATGTTAGGACATGGTGTAGATGCCTCATTCTACATTTAAAGTGATATTTCATGCTTTGGTAGCAATTTTTTTTCTTTTGCAAGATTAATAGTTTTAGTTTTATGATGAGGGTTTTCATGTGAAGATTGGAATGGTCAATCTGAATCACTATTAGAATTATTATAAGGCTTAGGCCAAGGCATGTATGAATGTCATTGAACTCTTGTTATAAGTTCATCTTGCAAATGAATAAAGAGATTTATATATTGTTGTTTATGTGTTGAATTGTGGCATGGTTTAGTAGTTTGTCAAGACCCTTGGACCCTGAACTACATTAAGTGGTATCAGAGAAATTTTGAATTCCTTGATGTTAGATTCTATGAGAAGTGAGTACCAAGCTAGGATCTGTGTCAGTTGTAGATCACATACACTCTAGCTGGCATATGATCGAAGATAAAAATAGTGGAATGGAGAGCGAATCATGAAAGAGAGAATCAAGAGACAAACTACAAGAGAATTTTGAGAATGCTCAGATTACTCTCACTAACTAGTTATTGAACTGGTATTCAAACTAGTTAAGGTGAGAGGAGAGTGTTGTATATATAGAAAATAATGGGTAAATACATCCAAGAGGTGTAATAACTCCAACTACCCAAAATAGGTAGAAGCTTTACCTACTTGGTGAATGCCAAAACATGTGGCATAACCTCCTCAAGTGAAGATAGAAAGGAGGTGGCACATAAAGCCAAAAGAGGTTGTGAAACCCAATTACCCCATAACCTACTCAGGTAAAGATAGAATAATGGTTATGATAGGTGGCACAATAAGCCAAAAGAAGGTGTGTAACTCAACTACCCATGTGTGGGAGAGAGTGAGACATGTAGTTGATGTATTTCACCACATGTCCTCATATTAACCACATCTAATAAAACTAATAAATCTTAATAATGTGTAGGAAAAATAAATATCCCTAAGGAAAATAAAAAACCTACACTAAGACCCCCTTAAGTGTAGCTTAGGTGGGTGAAAAGATATGGGTCCCGACAAATGAAGCCCTGATGAGGTACCCATGTACAAATACCCCCCCCCACAAAGGAATAGCCCCCCTAAATAGAGAGAGAGAGAGAGAGAGAGAGAGAGAACACCCCCCAGAGTAGAGACAGTGAAAGAAAATGACTAAGAAGCCCCTCCTAAAGAAGACACTAGTTGCACCTCTAACAAAGCTTGTAGATGAAGGAACTTGCTCTCAGTGAAGGGTTTGGTGAATATGTATGTGATTTGCTCTGATGTATGAATGTACTTGAGAGCAATGATGTTTGCATGAATTAGATATTGGATGTAGTGCATATGTATCTCAATGTGTTTTGTCCTCTGGTGATGTACTAGATTCTATGAGATCTGTACTGCACTCTGATTATCACAAAAAGATGATTGTGGGCTTTCAGAATGAAAGGCCAAACTCAGTGAGAATATTCTAAAGCTAGATGGCCTCAATGGTGGCATTAACCACCCCTCGATACTCAACCTTTGTATATGAAAGAGCAATTGCAAACTGCTTCTTGCTCGACCAACAAACTAGACCAGAACCAAGTGAGAAGAAATACCCTAAAGTAGACTTGTGATCCTAAGAGTTGCCTACCTAATCTAAATCTATGTATCCCACCAAATTGAAATCTACACCCATTGCATAGTGAATCCCATAGTTGTGAGTGCCCTGAACACAGTGGAGTATCCTCTTAGTTGCTTTCCAATGCAACTCATGTGGCTCCTACATGAACTGAGAGACTATGCCAATGACATATGACATGCCAGGCCTTGTGTGTGTTAGATAGATGAGACTCCCAACACATTGTCAGTATAAAGTGCCATCAACTAAGCATGAAGAACACTTAGCCTCAAGTTCGACCCCAAATAGAAATGGAGTTGATGTAGGCTTATAGTCAGCCATGTGAAATCTAGAGAGCATGTCAAGTGCATACTTGGGTTGTGCCATGAAGATACCTGAAGATGAGTGAGTGATATCAATCCCTAGGAAGTAGTGGAAAAGACCCAAGTCTGACATCATAAATCAATCATGTAGAAAAGTTTTCACTACATTGATGGTGGATAAATAACTCACTGTGATCAATGAGTCATTGACATAGAGAACTAGAAAACAGAGAGTATCATCCTGCTACAGAATGTAGACATTCATATTAGAATGGCATAAAGTGAACCCAACTAATAGAAGGAAGGATTCCATCTTGGCATACCAAGCCTGAGGAGCCTATTTGAGGCCATAGAGAGACTTTCAAAGGTGGAAAACTAGTTAAGGATCTTGAACAAACCCCTATGGATGCTCCATGTAGATTTCCTCCTGAAGTTCACCATGAAGAAAAGTACTCTTCACATCCATCTAATTTACTTCCCAAAAATGGGTTGCAGCTATAGAAAGGACAAGTCAGATGGAATTCATTTTAGCTACTGGCGTAAAAGTCTTAGAGTAGTCAATCTTAGGAACCTAGGAGAATCGTTTAGTGACCAAGCGAGCCTTATGCTTGTCAACTGACCCATCTGCCGCAAATTTTGTTCAATAGATCCACTTGCATCAAACAAGTTTTATTCCCTTAGGAAGAGGGACTAAATCCCAAGTGTGATTCTTTTCCAAGGAACTAGACTCTTCCTACATTGTTGCATCCCACTCAAGGACACAAGAAGCTTCCCAAAAAATCTATGGATTAGAAGTTGAAGCAATGACGAGATGTAGAGCCTTCTGAAATTGTGACCTTAATCTTCTTGTATCTAAAGGATCACCAACCCAGTCACCTACTGACCACAAAGTTTGATGGGCCCAAAGAGGCCCTAAGGTAGGAGAATCTGGAGGAGAATCATCAACCTCTAAATGATGACTAGGAGGAGAGAGTGGATCCTCATCATCACTATCACCATTTGAAGTGGAGGAAGAAGACTCCTCATCATGATCAAGAGGATTAAGATCCTCTAAAGAACTATCATCATGATGCAATGTCTCCAATGTAATGGTGGATGCCGAAATGGTAGGAGAAGAACTAGAAGAGTCTTCCACAAAATGAACAGTCCTCTCAATGAATAACTCATGAGTTGTAGGGTGGAGAAGCCGATAGCCTTTTACACTATCTGGGTACCCAACAAATTGTTGGGAATTAAGGTGTCTCAACCTTGGTAATTCCTTGTATTATTTCATTATATTTATTTATTTATTGCCTATTATTGTAATTAGGATGCAAATCCTTATTGTCATCTTGTGGGAGTTGGCACGATGATGTGTCATCCTATGTGGAAGGTGACAACATGTAAATTTGTCTTCACATGACAAGATAGGCATCCCACTTAGTGGTAGGAATATTTTGCCATGTGTCAGCATCTTGGATAGTGTGTAAGGGAATATTGACCAAAACGGTTATGATGGATTCCTATGACAAAACTATGAAGCGTAAGATTTGTAAATGGAAGATTCTATGACAGGTGAAGACATGTGTCACAAGGCATCTTGGAAGAAGGCATTTTTGGGTGCCCCAAGGAGGGTTATGACAAGTTGTAAGAGAATATGTTATTTTTAACCTGTGTATGATAGATTCTCTTACAACTGTAAAATATGACAGCTATGCTGGATTCTATGACAGTCGTAAGAGTCGTAAGAGTATTTGTCATTGCCCAACTTGGGAATAGGTGACCTCTTTAGGATGGGGTGATATGACAAGTGTCATGGATACCCTGTAGTGTTGGACAAGTGTCCCTAGGCATGGATTTTGGGCCATGAGGCCATGTTGGATGCCCATCCCAAGATAGACTCATTTTTGCCTTGTAACTTCTTTATAAACAGGTGCTTTGGAGAGGAAATTTATTATGTGATTGACAGGTACTATTATGCTGTTGGTTTGTCTCCAGATACAAGTGTCGAAGACTCCTGAGAGCTTGCATTACAAGTATATTGTAAACCATTTTAGTTTTGATAATACATTGTGCAGGTTTTGGAGTGTGGGGTTTTTTACCTGAGAAGAGTTTTCCCCATGTATATTTTGTGTCTCTCTCTTCTGTCTCATTTCTGTGTGTATGTGTATTATTGCAATATCTCCATTGTTGTGATTAACATTCTATAATTATAAGGATTAAGATGAATTTGCACTCTTCTCTCCTCTTTAGATTAGTGTAGGAAGCGATTTCTGTACACCTAGCTTCCTTTCACAAATATGCAAGGCTTTCTCTATAGATCCATAGCCTTGCATTTCTCTGCTGGAATGTGGGCCCATGTAGGAGAACCAAACACTTGAAAGTGCTTAACTGTGGGTTTTTGACCAGTCCAAGCTTGGAAACGAGTTACCCCCTTTACAACTTTATGAGGAACATGATTCTAGATGTAACATGCATAGTTGATGGCCTCTACCCAATACTGAGGTGCCATAGACCTGAAGTGAATCATACAATTGGCCATCTCTTTCAAGGAAATATTCTTGTGTTCTGAAACACCATTCTATTATGGATTGTAGGGAATCGTGTGTTGAAGATCAATGCCCTTAGAGGCACAAAACTCAAACATGTGGTTGACATATTCCCTCCATTATCTATATGTAGAATCATGATGGCCTTCCCAGATTGTTTCTCTACAAAAGATTTGAAGTCCAGAAAAGAGTCAAACACCTCAAACTTCTTCTTGAGAAAATATACCAAAGTATATCTAGAAATATCATCAATGAATGTTAGAACATATATAGCCCTGCTGAAAGAAGGATGTGGATGTGGAAATGGTCCTGCCAAATCATTGTGTACCAAATCTAGAAGCTATGTGGCACTCCATGCTTTTCCTTTGTCATATTTCTCCTCATGATGTTTACCAAGAATGCATCCATGGCAAGCTCCATAAGAAAATCAAATAGAAGGCAACCTTGAAACCATGTCCTATTGACTGAGCTGTTGCAAGTAGCAGTAATTCAAGTGACTAAACTGTTGATGCCACAAATGACTCACCTCATTTGAATGAGTAAGTAAGACTATCAAAGGAGAGTCAGGAACAAAGTGAGAAAACTGATACAGTTTGGAATGATGATCTACTTTTCCCACAGCAATTGTAGACCCATCGTGCAACTCATTGATAACCACTTTGTTTGGTGTGAACTCAACCCACTTACTAGAGCCTGTGTGAGTGATCTAATAAATAGATAAGAGATTATTTGACAAGGATGGAATGTAGAGAACATCCTAAAATGGTCCTTCACCCATGTAAACAGACCCTCTCCCATGCACTTCAACAAGAGTGTCATCACCCATATGAATTGTACTCACAATACATGGCTCTAAGGATACAAAACCATCCTGTGAGGAAGCCATATTGTGTGAAGCACCCAAGTCAATGATTTAGGTATCAGGTTGTGAAGCAACTGCAACTAGGGCCTTGCACTTTCCTTTCCCCTTACTCTTTTCTATGTCCTTAGAAGACCCTTCTGATGAACCCTGTTTGATAGAGTCAGGCACCTTGATATTATTATTCTCAAGAACATGTGACAGGTGATCAATCTGCTTCTTTAAACACTTTGTGCTCATCATGTACATGCATCTTACAATAAGAACACTTGACCTTCTCCTTCTTAGGTTGATTACCTTTTGATGAAGAGGTCTGATTAGCTACATTTGGACCAACATGTTTCTGGTCTTTCTTCTTCTCTCCTTGGTTCTTTTGTTTCTTATTGTCACACCCTTTTGTTTTTTTGTGCCTTGATTTGCAGCCAAGGCATGTAACTTAGAGGGTTTAATTGTACCCATGTGAACCAGTTTATCTTACTCCTTAGTGAATTCTATAGCAAACTCATCTAGAGAAGGTATTTTATAGTTCAAACCTAGGGCACATTTTATGGAATAAAAGGTAGAAACAAGCACTAAATAATTCATACCAAGCTTAGAAAGAATGCTTAAGATAAGTTATTTGTCTTCTTTTTCTATTCCATACTATTTCAACTGTAATTTGATGGCTTTCAAATTTTTGAAAAAGTCTTGTATGGTGTCAAAATTGCCAGGACTCAATCCTCTGAGTTTGTTCTCTAATTGATATGACCCCTTAATTCAACTTGCTTACCAAAGAAGTTTTCCAATGTGGTCCATAGATCATTGGGTGTTTTAATAGTTTTAATATGAAAAAGTAAGTCAGGAGAAACTGACATACATAGAGTACTAAAGGCTTCATCACATTTGTTAAACTATTTTATCTTTTCTGCATCCTGTGTGGGTTTTGTTTCAAGTCCCATTGTAACCCTGTGATATCCATGCCTTTTGAGATAGATTATCATCTTAGATTTTCATTCAAAATAGTTATATGGTGTTAAAACATGAACTATTGATGCAAATCCATTAGTGTAGAAAAGTAATTTGAAATGCAAAAGAGAAGTGAGAAAAAGAGACACACAAGACATCCCTCTTTTTCACTAGTTTCTGAAATGACTCCCCTAGAAATTACAATGTTGGCACTTTATAATTAGTGCGATTTACAATGCAATATTAGATTATCAGACTCTTACAAGGCCCAAAATGGCAAAATTACTGAAACTATAGCTCAAGTACAATATGAGATTAAATTGAGAGCATCAATGTGGAGTACATAGAAAAATATGAACCCTAGAAAAAATGACACTAAAAATGGAGTTTGTTTGTGCAAGTTATGGCTCCCAGAAGGTCTCAAAATAAGAACTATGTAGCTAATTCTGGAAGAATATTCAATTTATGGGAATCTACAGCATCAAATCAAAAAACCAACTCTACCATGATGTAGAGCATAAAATTCTACCCCAAATAAAAAAAATCACCAAAAAGTACCTCCATATGGCGAACAATGAGCCTTCTGAAGTTGGCTTACAAATTTAAAAATTGCAATGGTGAGGGGTCAAGCTTGGAGCATGAGGATGGATGACATCAAGATGACAACAACAAGGAATATTTCAAAATTCTGCTAGAATACTCTACTTTTCTATAATATTCCAAAACCTCCCTTCAAAAATTTTAAAACCACTTTTAGGGGTCAAAACCACCCTTTTCAAAATCAAAACCGCTTGTTTTTTGAGGGAAACCACTTTTGGGTAGAAAGTGGCTTTTTCTGACAGTTAGTTAACCACTAACATTAAATGTAACTGCTGGCATTAATTATGAGTTATAATAGTTAATGTAACGGATAGTAGTTAACCACTAACACTATTATTTTTTTAATAAAAAAATGTGTACGGTACCGCAGTTTGTTGGCCCGGGGGTGAAAAAAATGGCTCAAAAAATTGTTGACTCTAGTTTTGACAATTTGACAATTTATCTTTAGGTTTTTGGGCCTTTTGAGTGCAATGGTGAGGTCTGTTTGGGCTGAAAATGCACTAAATATCAGCTACCTCCAAGAACCCTTTAAAACCCCTATTTCCCCTATTTTGCAACTGGGTCCTCTGATCTCTGATTTTGATGAAACCAAAGTCAATCTTAACTTTCTTGAGCCTTCTGGATACTATAGAGATGTTGAAAAAGCCTCCAAGATTACCAAAAAATATGTAATCACCCAGATCTCACAAGAACACAAATATGCAAACCAATGTAATACAAATGCTTATTTTCTTTCAAACTGCTCTGATTTGCTGGATCATCCGAGGATACAAGAGAAGAGCATACTGGGTTTTTGAGAAAAAAATTAGCAATCTAATTGTCCCAAATCTATTAAATATCAAGATTATAAAAATAAGCTAAACCTAACAAACAGACTTTGATACCATGTTAGATTCTACGAGAAGTAAGAATCAAGCCAAGATCTGATGTCGATCGTAGATCACATGCACTCCAGTCAAAAAATGATCAAAGATCAAAATAGCAGAATGGAGAGAGAATCAAGAGACAATTTGCAAGAGAATTTTAAGAATGCTCACATTACTCTCACTGACTAGTTATCAAACTAGCATTCAAACTAGTTAAGGTGAGAGGAGAGTATTGTATATTTAGCAAATAATGGGCAAATACATCCAAGAGGTGTAATAACTCCAACTACCCAAAATAGGTAGGAATTTACCTACTTGGTAAATGTCAAAACATGTGGCATAACCTCCTCAAGTGAAGATAGAAAGGAGGTTACACATAAATCCAAAAGAGGTTGTGAAACCCAACTACCCCATAACCTAGTTAGGTAAAGACAAAATAATGGTTATGAGAGATGGCACAAAAAGGCAAAAGAAGGTGTGTAACTCAACTACCCATGTGGGGGAGAGAGTGACACATGTAGCTGATGTATTTCACCACATGTCCTCATATTAACTACATCTAATAAATCTAAACAAGCTTAATGATGAGTAGGAAAAAAAAATATCCCTAAGGAAAATAAAAAACCTACACTAACACTTGAGACTATGGAAGTGTTGTACAAGAGACCCTGAGGAGATTGTTGTAGAAAGAGTCAAGAAACAAAAACTTACAACTACAAAGGGCTTGTAAATATGGCACACCGAGTAAGAGGTAAAAGAGGATCCACTCCAAGAGTTGGATATGCAACAATGGTAGAGATGCTGAGAGGCATCATAACTAGATTGGATGCAATGGAGAGAACACAATGCAGAGGAGTACCTATAGAGGATGTGAGTGATAATAAGGCAGAAGTCAGTGAAGAAGAAGTAGAAGAAGGAGGAGATGAACATAAGAGAAGGTTTCTGAGTGTAATGACAAAATTACCAGTAAACCTCGTTGTTATGTAGGAAAAAGGTGGAATAAGGTTTGATGGATGATATGGTTAGATCCTCCTTTCACTACACACATTCAAGGACATTTAACCAAGTTGAATCACAACTTCTACAAGAGGATTCACCTACAGGTTGGTTGTCACTTGTAATGATAGGTAAATTAGGAAATTGTTGATTAATGTATTAATTTAAGCCAAATTATGCTCAAAACCCTAATTATGCAAAATTGTAAACAAACAGAAGAATTCTGACAAATGCTTGCACACAGAGATGCTAAATGATGATCAAATACATGCTATATTCAAAGTTTAGAATCCTAAAATGTTGAGGGCAAAGGGACTCATTCCCAAGCCCAATGCAATATTTTTTTAAGGGTTTCCAAACTCCTTATGCCACTGATTATCCCTATTCTGGAGATTTCAAGCTCTATAAAGCTAGAGGGTAAAGGGACTAGCACCCAAGCCTTGATAGTTCTCTTCTCTACCTTTTTCTATCAGATTCGAGATCCTTATCTTCTACAACGCTCCTCTGCAACTCCACTCTTCGAGATTCAATACCTGTTACCTGCAATCACAAGGAGAGGGGTTTGGGGTTGTGGTGTTTAGGAGCTTGCCTTAGTCAAGCCTCGAAATGGCATTCAAGCCTTCTAACACCATTGTTAGATAGAGAGTGTGTGTCCTTGCAAGACAAAGGCAAAAACAAATTGATAAATGATTGATTCAAACACAAACAGATATCACCTTGAATGTGTAGCTCTCATGGAAGTATGAATCTCTTTCATGCCATGAGGAGATAGATTGATGAAGCCAAATCTCCAACAAACAAACACAATAACAACACAAGTCTGCTCTGTAGCACAATTAACACCTTGAATATCCTTAGCATAAGATCACAAGTTCGTATTATCCATCAAGTTTGCAAATGAAGTCCTAAATAGGATTATATATGCATTTCCCCTACAAATTTCATAATTCAAACTTAAGATGTCGATAAGGAGCACTTTTAATGGTCACTTTACTGACATTCAAATTTAGGACCTTGTAAATATAGGGTAGGACAAGGGCGTGAGCACCCAAGCTCTAGGACCTATTTTGGGACTGGATTAAGCTTAAGAATGTCCCTCAAGTCCCATTTGACATCCCAAAATAGTAAAAAGAAAGGACGCATCGGAGGGTGAAAACCCAACTGTGGCACCTGACGATGGAAGGGTTGACACTATCCCTAATGACATACACTAGGAGAAGTCTCAGATTGTTGTGGAACCCACGAAACCTGTCAACATTGGAACAGAGGAACAACCTAAGATCATACACTTTGCAAAGTCTCTAACTCCACCAGAAAAGACCAAGTTTGTACCATTCTTCAAGAAAAAGCGAGGCAAATTTGCTTGGTCATATGTAGATATGTCTAGTCTAGATCCAGATTTGATCCTACATCATCTTCCACTAGACCCGAGAGTGAAACTAGTCAAATAGAAGCTTAGAAAGATGCATCCACACATAGCATTACTAGTCAAGGAAGAACTCAAGAAACTATTGGATGTTGGGTTCATCATAGCAATAGACTATCCATAGTGCATATCCAACATAGTGCTAGTCTCCAAACCTAATGACAGAGTCAAATTATGCAATGATTTTAGAGATCTAAACAAAGCTTGCCTCAACGATGACTTTTCATTGCCCAACATAGATATCATTGTCGACTTGACAGCAAGGCATACCATGTTATCTCTCATGGATGGCTTCTTTGAATATAACCAAATAAGCATAGCACCAGAAGATCAACATAAGACAGCTTTCACTTGCCCATGGGGCACTTTCTGCTAGAATGTCATGCCATTTGGGCTAAAGATTGCCGGGGCAACATATCAATGAGCTATGACCACTATCTTCCATGACATGATGCATGTCACAATGGAGGACTATGTAGATGATATCCTTGCAAAGTCACTCACAAGAGAATCACACCTGGATGTGCTAGAGAAGGTATTTCAAAGACTTGAACACTTCAAGGTCATATTGAACCCAAAGAAATGCGTGTTTGGAGTCACCTCGAGCAAGCTTCTAGGCTTCATTGTCTCAACAAATGGAATAGAGGTAGACCCTGCCAAGGTCAAGGCTATTATGGAAATGTCATCACCTAAGAATATCACTCAATTGAGGTCCCTACGAGGCAAGCTACAGTCTATCAGGCGTTTCATCTCGCAACTACCAGACAAGTATCAACCTTTCAGCCATCTTCTACATAAGAACATTCCATTTTGATGGGATAAGAAGTGCGAAGAAGCATTTGGAAAACTCAAAGAATACTTCATGAATCCACCTATTCTCATGCCACCTATCCAAGGTAAGCCTCTATTACTCTACATATCTATTACACCAACAGCTCTTGGAGCCTTACTAGCACAACATGATTATGAAGGCAAAGAATGGGCCATCTACTATATCAGTCGCACATTGGTAGGCTATGAACTACAATACTCCCAAATAGAAAGGTCATGTCTTGCTATGGTTTTTGCTTCCCAAAAACTATGACATTACATGCTGGCACATTTAGTCAAGCTTATTGCAAAGATCGATCTACTCAAGTACCTATTAAGCAAAGCAACTCTTGCAGGTTGCCTAGCCAAATGGGTAATGCTTCTCAATGAATATGACATCGATTATGTAGAAAGAAAAGCTATCAAAGGTCAAATCATAGTCGATCAACTAGTAGAGGCTCCATTGCAGGACAACACATCAATGACATTCAAGTTCCCAGATGAGTCCATTTTTAGTGTAGCAGCATACTCATGGAAACTCTACTTTGATGGCTCCTATACAAACCATGGATTGGGGGTAGGAATCTTATTGGTCACTCCTCATGGTGACACCATACCTAAGTCTTATCATCTATTATTCCCATGCACAAACAATATAGTAGAGTATGAAGCCTTGGTCATTGGTCTCAAAATGGCAGCAGAATGGAAAATAAAAGAGCTACATGTCTATGGCGACTCTCAACTAGTAATCAATCAAGTCAACAATGACTATTAAACCAAAGATGAGAAGCTTATCCCATATAAGTGGATGGTCGATGACTTTAAAGAGTACTTTGTGATCATATCCTTTGAACAGATGCCATGGCAACCATTGCCTCGCTTCTCAAGGTCCTAGAGAATGAGTCACGGTATGAGTTCTTGGTGGAATCAATTCAGTAGCCATCTTATGATCTTCCTGAAACCCAATCCATATGCCTATTAGTCAGATCTGATTCACCTTGGTTCAGTAAGATTTACACTTACCTCAAGGATAACACCCTCCCACTTGACTTGTCTTCAAACCAACGTCGAACCTGCATATGCCAAACCTCTCAATATACTATTATTGCTGATACCCTATACTACCGAGGCTTGGATGGTACTTTACTCTGATGTTTAGAATGAGAAGAATCTCAAACCACCTTACGTGACATGCACGAAGGGATTTCCAGAACACACTCTAGCGGTCCTTCTTTAGCTAAGAAACTCATGCGTTTGGACTATTATTGGTTGACCATGGAGATGGACTCATACCATTTTGTGGAGAAGTGCAAACAGTGCCAGATACATGGAAACCTGATCCATGCACCAGCTCAAGAGCTACGACCTTTAATGACACCTTGGCCTTTTTGTCAATGGGGACTCAACCTTGTGGGCAAAATTCACCCACCATCATCCAATGGCCACAAATTCATAATAACCATCACTGAGTACTTTACCAAGTGGATTGAAGTTGTTCCCCTAACCACCATCACAGGTAAACAAATTTCCTCATTCATCCTCAATTACCTCATTTGCAGATACGGAATTCCCTCATCCATTATCACAAATAATGGAAGACCTTTCAAAAACCAGGATGTACAAGAACTTTGTGACAAATTCAAAATCCATCACCATTTTTCTTCTCCCTATTATCCACAAGGCAATGGCCAAGTAGAAGCATCCAACAAAACTATTCTAAAGATCCTCAAGAAAATAGTCAACGATGCTGGCCATGATTAGCACATCCAGCTAAATCCCGCTCTATGGGTCTATCAAACCAGTATATGCAATCCCACAGGTGCTACCCCTTATGCCCTTGTCTATGGATCAGAAGCTATTTTGCCCATCGAGATTGAATTATCATCCCTAAGGGTGTCGTTAAAAGGTCTTATCATAGATGAAGACTACAAAGTATCTAGACTTCAAGAGCTAGAACTGCTAGAAGAGAAGAGACAAAATACATTCAATCATCTCAAAGCATATCAACAGAGAATGTCTCGAAGCTACAATCACAGAGTCTCTCCAAGGGTCTTCAATGTGGGTGATCTAGTTCTCAAGGAAAATCCTCGCAATCAACAAGATCGGGAAAAGAAAGGTAAGTTTGAACCCAACTGGCTTGGTCCTTATGTCATCATCGTAGCCTATGGGTCACGAGCATATCAATTAGCAACATCAGAGGGTGAGTTGTTCGATGACCCAATCAACAGCATGCATCTTCCCTGATTCTATACCTAAAAGAACTCCAATGTAAAGGGGGCAATATATCAAAAATAAATAAATAGAAAAAAGCAAAAAAAATCAAAAAATGAAACACAACAAAAAAATCATCCTTTGGTGAAAACCTTGCAAATAGGTGCCTTGGATAAGTACCATGATGAAAACCTGGCAAACAGGTGTCATGTGTACTTCTAGCTTTTGTGTAAATAAAAGAAAGTGGTGAAAACCTGGTAAATAGGCGCTACTTGTGATAAACCGCTTCCTCCATCTTTGTGAAACCAATCACCTTGTGTCTTTCCTCCTACCAAATTTCTCATTCAATCCATATCGTTCATAATAAAAACCTAATGATAACCTATCATGGCTTTATACTCTATCTCTTTTGTCATCTTATCAACTAAGGCTTTATCCCATATCCTATGCTCAGTGTCAGCCTAGCATAGCATCTATCGTTAGTATCGTAGGGTCAACCCCAAACTACGTTGCCTCTGCGTCGTCACGTAGGCAAGGCCATTAATCAATGCACCCCCAAGGCTTCCCTATCCATCCCATATCTTGTCTTCTTTCCTCTAGTCCATCCATGGTCCGAGCCCCAAACTACGTTGCCTCTGCGTTGTCATGTAGGCAAGGCCATTTAGCAATGCGCCCCCAAGGCACTAGGTCAGTCCCTTAGGGTCCATTTTTACCAGGCAGGCATACAAGCACAAGCAAAACCTGCTTTCAAATAGAAATCTCGACGCAAGACATCAACATATCCAACACAAAGAAAACATAAACCTAAAACACTCAAAATGATTCTATCTAAATTATGGCAAGAATAACACATCTAAATGCAAGAATGTTTTGTGTTTGATCAGGTTAACTTACAGAGTCTTGTTTTTTGTTATTATGTCTTCCTATGCTACTCGAGGAGGCCTAAAAGCTAGAGATGCTATGATGGGGGCATAATCATTTTCTTTGTCTATTGTTTGTGGATTAATATTTAGTAATGTCAAGCCTTGTCTAAGGACATGATCAACTCAATGATCATCGAGGACATCAAAGGTCTCACATGAATGGAGGCAATCCTTGTCTGTTGATACGCAAGAAATACTTAGGTCATCTCGGTTCAATTATACTTAGATGTTTGTATTAACTTGCTAAATCAAAATCCATGTAAGCAATGCTTAGGTCATCTCGATTTAATTATACCTCGATGCTTGTATTTTCTTACAACATTTCAAAAACACAAAACAAAAAAACAAAAAAAGCCCAATGATGAAATAAGCACTTCACAATACTTGCACTATCAAGATGTCAACAAAACCATTTCATATCCATCAACATCCACAAAGCATCCATACTGTATTGATTAAGTACATTTGGACATAAACAAAAACATAGTATAGTTTGCATATCATATCACATGAGATAGTCATCTTACATGATTAAATCATTTGCATACATAATAGGTGCATTAGATCATCCTTATACATTTGCATCATACATTACATAATATCCATAGAAAAATCAAAAACATAGGCAAAGATATGTAGATCATAACATAAAACTACATCATCATATAGATAGCATCACATAGCAGCATATTAACATCTAAAACTGCATTAGATAACCATCATATAGACATCATAATAATAGGCATTACATGTACAACATCATAAAGGAAAATGCATCCATGACATATAGCATCAATAAACTGCATATCGAGATCAATAGCTACATCATAATATGAAATAAACATGTCCAAATGTATAATATATCAAAAGTCTAGTCTCTGAGTCAAATCATATAAAGAGTATACATCGCATAAATAATGATACATGTCTTGGTCAAAATGATACAATAGTGATAGACATGATAGGCTATCTAAGCCATCAAAATGAGTACATAAAGCAAACACTGGTACAAGTAGCAGCTAGCCTTGCTACCGTGGGATGCTACTCCCTGCACCATCCTCTCCATCTCCTCCCTGGCCACCCCTAACTGTTGTGGGCCCCTCACTGAGGCTCCTGATTGTGACCCCCCACTCTCTGTGAGGCCACTGACTAGCTCCGATGGCTAGGAGCCCTTTGCCCTGCTGGCACTGCTCCATGGTACAATCCCCTATAGTACTGTGCTTGGGCTTGTGCTTTGGTTAGCTCACCTTATACCTGTGCCAACTATGCCTATGCCTGTGCATGTGCCTGCTACACCTGTGTGACTAGAAAGCTAGTCATACCACCTGTCCCTAGGGCTACCACTACTAAGTCTCTCTCTACTCTGATTGCCTGCACCCTTGCCAAGGTTGAGTCTTACTCTCTAGTGAGCTCTAAGATAACGCTAGTGTCTATTTCTCTACGGGCCTCCTCCATCCTAAGCTAAGCCCTAAGCCCTCTAATCTGTCCCCTCAGCATCGTAATGGCCTGCTCCTATAAATCTGGCTGGGTAGGACCCTAAGGGACCTATACCTATGGCACCTGCTACTGATGCACCTACTATTGGGTTACCTACTATCCATGTCCTTGTTGTTGGGCCACCTGTTGTGGTGGTGGCATTTGAACCTACTGTTGTGCAACCTGTGGCTGCACTACTAGCTACTACTAGGAGAGTCCCTCCCCAACTCTCCTCCTCTGCCTCTGTCAGCCTCCATCTCCACCCCCTCCTCCATCTCCACCCCCTCCACCATCTCCACTCGCTCCATCATCTCCATCTCCCTATCCTCCTCTACCCCTCCTTCATCTCCTCCTCCTCCTACCACCACCATCTTCGTCATCTATATCCTCCTCGTCTATGCAAGGTACCAACTCTCTTGGCCCTGAGTACCTCAAAAAAGGATGAGCTGCCAACCACTCCTCATAGTCGGGTGTCACCCCTGCATCTACTATCTCCCTCCTCATAGGCCATGCTACATAGGGAATCTAACAAAACTCAGCTAGGGCCTCCTTGTATGAAGCCACTAGACCCCATCTAAACCTCTTCGCATGTTTCTGTGTAAATTGTTCATGCCCCTGTGGCATTCCCTGTCTCCTACCAAATTGCCTTCGCACCCTACTAACAATTTGCCTCCCCAATATAAATCGTGTCTACCCGATGAGCCATCGAGTCTAAAAGCAGTATGGTAGCTCATCATCCTCATCATCCCAGGGCTTGCAATCTAGATATGGGCACCAGACAACTCTATCTACATTATCTAGCGCATGCCTCTAGTACTCAAGCTTTCCCTACTGGTGTTGGGAAATCACTCTTGCATACCCATAGTTGTAGGGCTCTCCCCTCTGTCTCAAAAACATGCACATGGGCCGCGTGATGGCTATGTGCTCCCAAAGCCAGAATTACAAAAGTGATACACCTACCGATAAACTAGCACCCATGTGGTATACCACTTGATATATATCGTGGTATAGGTGCGCCAAAACATAGACACCCCAGGCATATCAGGTGCCCTTTGTGATCATCCGCTCCGTGATCCATCCCCATCCAATTAGGGAACCCATGCGATCTCCTATCGGGGCATACAACACCTCCGATCAGCCCGACCACTATACCTAGGAAGTAGTCATAGTAGTCATAAATGTCCTGCCACGAGATAACCTATCCCTCCAACTCAGGATCACCAGGTACTCATCTGCACTCTGCAAGTCATGCATCTCACTGTGGATCATACTCTAGTAGATCACCCTGAATAGGCAAGTGCTGTAGGAGTCAAGGATAACACTGAGAGGGGGGGTGAATCAGTGTTGTGTGAATTTTCAAATCTTTTTACAAACTTTAACTTTCAGAGCACAAGGAGAGAAAGATACCATTGATTTGTCAAATACATATGCACATGACTATGAATGCAAAAAGAGAACAAAACTTCATAAGTAAATCAAACACACACAAAGAAAATCAATATGAAACATGACACAAAATATGCACGAGTGGAAAACCCATCAGGGGTAGAAAAACCACTCCAAAACTACCTCACTGGCTTAAATGAAAAACTTCTTACAAATGTCTCACTAACATATACAGAGGTCTCACTGACCACAAGCCTCACTAGCATTTCTCAATCAATCAGAACTAAAAATCTCATGTGCAAGAAGTGATTGATGTTCAATCTGATTTGCACCATTCAAATCAATTCATCTGTAACATCTATTCCACCATTCCAATCCTCTGATATTTTATCATTGAATCATCTAATTCACCTGATCAGGGAAATATATCTCATACATTACAAATTAGTTTTTCACATTTTATACATTCATCTGTATTTTCATTTTAATAGAATTTTCATAAAATTGTCTTCATCATTGATCTGCAACCCTGTATGATAATCCACACGACTCTGTAATCAAAACATCTGTAATGTCATTAAATAAAATTTGAATATCCTTTCACAACCCATCACAATGCATTTTCAATAACCCTTCATATTCTCTTCTCTATTTTGATAAACAAAATATCTTCCCCTTAAAAAATATGCATTAATTCTATGCATTAAAAAAAAATCTTTGATCTTCCTCTTCTCTGTACATGATCCTTCATATTCTTTGACATTTCAATTTGGACAATTTCTGTATTCAATATTATCCCTGCATAAAACATTTAGCAAAAATATATCTCCAAAAACAACTTCAATTAAATTCAATCATTTTGCCCCTGTCAAAAATAAAACAATAACTCTTCAAATTCCTTTGTGCATTCACTTTCATCTTCATTGCATGATCCTTCATATCCATTTAAAAAAATCACTGGATTGCTTCAATTTGTCCATGTCAAAAATGAAGAGCCTTCACAAATTAATTCACCTGCAAAAGATTTTTCATATTCCTCTGTATAAATATTTTCACCTTCTCAAACAAAATCATCTTCATTTCTCATCAATCTTTTCATTTTCCCTGTCTCTGCAATATCATCTGGCAAAAATAAAATCTACAAACAACCTGCTGCCATTAAAAATCCATTTTGGATTCATATATATCTTTTCATAAAAATAAACTCTCTCCTTTCTTAAAAAAAATCTTCCTCTTTCTTTTTTAAAAAAATCTTTCTTGTCATGAGGAGAGTTTAAAAATAGAATAAATCCTTAACAAAAATCTCCTTAAAAAATTTCAAGAAAATCTACTTTAAAAACTTCTCAAAATCTCCTTTTTTTAAAAAAGACTAAAATTAGTCTTAAAAAAAAATTTCCATTAAAAGATGCCCCCTTTCTTTTAAAAAAAAAAATAATTCCCTCCTTTAAGAAAGCCACGGGTGAGACTAATAATAAGCTTTTAAAGTTTATAAAAAATCTTTAAAAAGCTTAAACAAAATATGCCCCCTTTTTTAAGAATATTTAAACTTTGTAGACTAAATCATATAAATCTGCCCACTCACTAATTCTTTAAAATAGAAGACTTTATTATTTTATTTTTGGGGTGAAGGGGTCAAACTTTATTTAAAACAAAAATGCATGTATTAAATGACAAGGAGAGAGGTGTAGGAAAATAAAAAGATGTTAAGGTTTAATAATGTCCCTTAAGAATTTTTCAATCTTTGAAAAATGTTAAACCTATCATCCGCTGCACATATCTGAAAACCATGTCACTTTAACCATGAAGAACATTATGAACACCTGAAACTTCCTGCCAATTATGACTTAATCAACTGAGCTCCTTCAAAGTAAAACATAATAAAACCAAACCAACTCCACATCTTTGTGAACTGGCCAAGCAATGAACAACTATCTCCTCCTAATGTCCTGCAACAACTTACATTATCAACTGACCACACTTTTGACATCAATGACAACCTGTCACTATCAAGTGCAGTATCCTATACACGTCCTCAAGAGTAATGGTCATCTCCCCAGTTGGCAGATGAAAGGTCCTGTCCTCACTATGAAATCGCTCCACAGCAGTGATTAGCAAACTGAGGTTCACTCAAACCTCAGGCATAAAGCAAATGTAATCAAGGCCCATGGCACCTAGCGCCTCATGATTAATCTCTGTTAGCATGTACCTCTGCAGCATAGGCATAGGGAACTGCTCCCTCAACATCAAAATATCTCAAATATCCTCCTGCAAGCAAGTAAAGCAATGCGTCAACCTAAACTGCAAAATACTGCTCAACATATCTAAAGCCTCGTATCACTAACTTAACATGTCAAATTGACCAAAACAGCACACTACATCTCTTGACTAGATTCTTGCAATCTCAGAGCTAGCTTATCGATTGACACATCGGCAAGATGCTAATCGAGTCAATTTTGTTAAGTAACCTGACTATCTAGATCATATGCACCGAAATAGAAGGTAAATTCTTAATTTCATAGCAAATGACCACTTCTGGTAGATGTGCCGCAACATTTCTTAAATGTGTCGAACCATATCACATGCGCAGTAACATACCGTATATGTGCAGCCTAATTGCATGCGCTGAATCCCATGTCATATGCATAGAATACTACTACATGTGTCGATTTACAACATGCATGCGTAGCACTAGTACATGTACAGTTTTACAACCTAAATGTGTCGCAGAATAACGAATGCACAGTTCTACGTAGCATATGCGTTAAACTATGATTTTGATTTATCTACCCTAACTTTCCGTAGCATTTAAT
Source organism: Cunninghamia lanceolata (assembly GCA_027924645.1). Lineage (NCBI taxonomy): Eukaryota > Viridiplantae > Streptophyta > Pinopsida > Cupressales > Cupressaceae > Cunninghamia > Cunninghamia lanceolata. Next base: position 1,246,144 of record BSBN01000397.1, read on the forward strand.
GCGCTAATAAATGACCCTAAGGGAAGTTTTTCGAGCTACATACTGCTGGTCCTACCTCGGCTGACCGCCCGAACCGTCGAACTCACTCAAAGCAATGCTCCTCACGTGGAATATCCATCTCAATGCCGACTGCTCTATGCTCCTCTCCTCTCTTAAGCTCTCAGAGACCAATCAATTAAATCCAAGTGTGCAAATGACTTGTCTTGTGGACGCAGCTCCTATATATAGCATGCATAAACCTTAACTAGCTGTGTGATGATTATGACTACTTCCCCAACCTGTTTCTTCCCGTTTCTCCAAACCGTGACCCATTTTCTTCATCCTAACCTATTTTTTTTCCTGTCTTTTTTGTGAGATTGTCCATCTCATGCCTTCTGCCTTCTTCCCGTCCAATCTCCTGAGGGGGCATCCGATCATTGTTAAACATGTACCAAGGGCAAACTGGGGCATGTATCATTATCAAAAAATCTATTCTTTGAAACAACATGATAAAACATATTGCATCAAAGAGGGGCAAAATGTATACACCTAAAAATGACACGACTCAGTCTAAATAAATATTCTTAATATTTATTTAAGTTTAATTCCTCTATTAATAAATAAACAAACAAATTTATTTATTTGATTCATATTCTTCCAAAAATTAAATAAAATTAATTTATTTACTTAAAATTCCTAAATTCCTCCAACAAATTAAATAATACCAATTATTTAATTAGTTCTTCCAAGTCCATTCTAAATTAAATAATTCTAATTATTTAATTGTTTCTTCCAATAATATCTTCTCTAAATTTAAATAAATCAAATATTTATTTAAGTTTTCCATTTCTTCTAAATTGAGTTATCTCTAAATATAATTCAATCAAATGTGCACATGCAATTGAATATTCTAAATATTTAATAAAGCAAAATATCTTCTCATGCTCATGCAAATCCCTTCTTCTTGTTTTAAATCACTTAACTAATTATTGTATTCTTTTAATTGCTTTAACTCATTCTTCTATTCTTAGCAAAACCTCTCATGCAAAAGATAGCAAGACACATTTCTTCCTATTCGCGCACATTCCTCAACTATTCTCAACCGTTGATCTTCTCATTCTTTCTATACCATTGATCTTTATTCTCTCAAGTCTATAAATTGAACCCTATTCCTCCATTTCATTCATCCAAGCTTTAAGTAAACTTACTCTGCAGGAATTACAACACACCTTTGGCACCAATTCCTTCATTGCTTGTGATCAACTTGTTACCATCCTATTATCATTGTTGTGAAGCTCATCTTCATTGCAATAAACTATCATAGCCATTTTTAATTGACATTCTTGGAAAAAAACAAGGAAGTGCACTCTCTGAGGGCCTTATTCATACATGCAAGATTGATTGAGATAGGCAATCAATGGAAGCCATGAAGTATTGAGGTTTGCAAAGGTTTTTTAAAGTTCTTTGATTGATTGATCTCTTTGTTTCTATATTTAATTAAGTTTTGGGTATTATCGATATATTATATTGAATATTCATTTAGATCCAATTTTCCCATAATAGGGTGTATGTAGATTTATGAGGATTATAAGAGAGGAAATGACTTTATAATGTATTGACAAAGAGATAATCATGATTATAGAGGTCAAATAAGATTTAAGAAGGATACCAAGAGAGATTTAGATAAGAGGTAAATCAAGAAAAAGCTTTAGATTTGAAGTATGAGGACCTATAATAGAGATTCTAGATAATGGGAGAAGGAAACTAGGGTTCTATGAATTCCAACAACCGGAAGAGGGGAAAATAACTAAGAGATGATCAAGAGGTGGAAGACTACAAGAGATTCATGATAGAAGGATTATGGTTATGCCCCCAAGCACATATGCTTCAAAGTTATAATATTTAGCTCCTTTTCTTTGGAATGGTTTTTTTTGCAATTCCCTATGTATAGAGAGAAGATAGAGACACAAAGTTTTCTATTCTTAAATTGGGAGGACATCTAATGTGTTTTTAAGGAAAGAATCTAGGATTTTATATAAACCAAAACTAATTTTTTAAGCAACTAATCATTAGAAACCTAACCAAATTAGGGCATAGAAGAGAGGAAAACCTATGGTTTTGTTGAACACCCAAAGTATTGAGGGGGGTGAATCAGTACTATACTAAACTTATTGTTTATTAAACTAGTAATCCATTTACCACATGCAATAATAAAGCAAATTAATCATAGAATAAACAATCACAAACCATCACACATGAACACCAAGATTTTTGCATGGAAAACCAAAAATTGGGAAAAAACCACGATGAGTGTTAGCTTACAATATATTATGTAGGAACAATACCGAATTACAATAGAGGCTCACTGCCTTAGGGCTCACTACCCAAAAGAAGTGTTCACTACCTAGAGAAGGAAAGAAAGAAGAAGGGTGGCTCACTACTAATTTGAACTGCTCTGATTGCATCTACAAATGCATGATTATAGTTCCAATGAAGCTCAGAAATACTGTCTCAAAACTCTTCATCTTTGACTGCCCTATTTTGCAGTTTTGCTCCTACATCAAACAAGATATCTCTTCTTCTTCTCTTGTCACTCTTATAATTCTTCACACATCAAATCCATAATCACATTCATATTTCCCATGCTCCAAACAGTGAATTTGATCACATATATATATCTACAACATTTGATATTTACACATTAGGTCGATATACTAAGGTGTAGCGTGTAGTCATAACTTGTCGGCCAAAATCATTTACCAAAATATATAGTGGATCAAAAAAACACTTGAATCATGTTCACATATGTCGGCTCCATCCATATAATCACTTAGGAGGAGATAAGAAAAACAAAACTTACCACACATACATCATATTGTCATGTCGGCCTTAACCACAAACTGTCACTTGTTAAGTTCAACTGTCAGACTACATCTTCCACTGTGGACCATAAGACTTTCTCAAAACCATATTAGAGACTCTTAATATATCATAGATCATACCTCCAAAACTGCAAAGAAAAATATTCTTTTGCGGTAGTGTGGACCACAAGAACACATGCCCTATCACAGTCAAACTGCATCAGATCAAGTAGCAATACTTAGACATTCATAACTGACTCTCCAGTGGAACTCATAACTTGTAACTCTAGATATAGATACTTAATACATGTGTTTACAACACCTCAAAACTGCATGACAAAATGTGCAACAGTGGAGGAATGCATATTAATTTAGTTGAGTGTTATGTTCTGATTTCCTTTGTCCTCTACACTGTCAGACTTAGACTTTTTGAGGATAGACTTCTGGTACTCATCAAGAATTAAAATCTTGGACAAATGATCATTTGAGGACTATGAACAACATACCTGAACCACATGATATGATCTTCTACTGCAGACCAATACCAACTCAAACATTCTCTCCTTGTCACTGCTTCAATATACTGCTAACACTTAGCCAAAATGGCTAAGACTTCTTCTCTGGACCAAAAACATTGTTCCAATCTTGTTCCTTTGCTTGTTGTCATCAATGACAACATCTTCAAATTTCATGCACAAACACTCTTCAGCATATTAGTAGTGTCTCTCTCTCTATGATGTTTGCCAAGTTGCTAACAATCTCCCCCTTTCGCATTGATGGCAACACTGATGTGAAAAATTGTTACAACTCCCCTTATCTCTTTATACATTGCTCCCCCTATCTTCATGCTTTATTATTTTTCAAAAAAAAATTACATGCTTTATTTCTTCTCCCCCTTTGACATCAATGGCAAAGGTGTATGATACAAAGATATATACAAGTTGTCAAAAATTCAAAACTATTTTTCTAGTTTACCACATATATACAAGTGCTATAAAAAATGCTTACTGTTGTTTTGGGAGAACATCTTTATAGATTATTTTTAGTTGCACCATTTCTTCATCCCAACTGGTCTTAGCATCGTTCAAAACTAGTATGTGCCTATTAATCTAGGACACCAAATCTTCTGCTTTCTTCACTGTATCAGGGGCTTCAGTGATTTATCTTGTCTTGTCTACTGTTGGTATTAACTTGGTTAGGGATGCAATTTTGAAACTTGCTACCTCCCAGAGCTGACTCATTCTATGATTTATGATATCTATCTAGGTCTGCAACTTATGAATATTACAATGAATACTTTCAACTTGTGCCCTTTGATTTCCAATAGCATCTTTTGATAGGTCATAAGTTATGGATATCTTCAGTATTCGAGCTTCCCATCTATCTATTTTATCTTTTATCTCCTTAGTCTTGTTCGGCCATGTAAGACAAAATTGGTATAGTTTACTCACTTCTTTAAGGGCTAACTATGTATTTTCTACACTTTTATCTAGCAAAATTTTGTCTTGAGAAGCTTTATCTTTTAGCTCAACTATCTTTTACTACATATTTCAGCACTTACCTTTTTTATCAGCAGCTTGCTCAAAAGATTCAAAATGGGAATTCATGGACTTCATAAGCCTTTTCATTTGTGCTGTTGGAGAGAGTGTTCTATCTCTCTAAACTCCAGGCATGATCTTCTCAAAAATGTTTATTGCTTCACCAAGTAGCTCATTGTTTTCCATGTGAGATTTTATTATTTCTTCTTGGGAAGTTCCTTGGAACATTATACCCAACTTCAATTTCTGTAGAGGAGACATGGTTGCCAAATTTATTTGATCTTGTAGTAATTCAGATGTGTCTGCTATTTGTGCTTCCTTCTATTTTAACAAAAATTCCCTTAATGAGTCAACAGTGTCTCTTTTTATTTCTTCTTGAGACATTTCAGTATCTTGACTCTCCAGAGGGGGGTCTTGAATGTTTTCTTGTCCATTTCCTTTAGGTTTCAAAATAGGATTATCCATTACTTGTTCATTTGATTCCTCTCTCTGCTCTTCTTGTCTCTTAGGGGTATTTTATTCAAGGACTGTCCTTGCTTCTTCAGAGCCTTTCTCTTTCTCAAAATCTTTCATCTCTTCATCTTTTCCTAAAATTACGGAAGGAGTGATTGTGCCTTGGTCCATGCTCTATTCAACATTCACTTCTAGAGTAGTATTGTTAACTTGCTCTTCCCCATTAGTGTCTACAATAGTTGTGATTTGCAATTCATGCAACACACTCAGGGTTATCTCCTTTGTTTCTTTTACCAGTGCTTCTGTGTCACCGACCATAAGTGTATTAACTTTTCTCTTTGTTCTAAATTTATCATTGAGTATCTTTGTTACTTTGGCTCTTTCTTCATTTGTTATATCTAGACAAAGACTCAATAGGACATATTCTCTTATTTCAACATCTTTGGCCATAGCCACTTCCTTCCTTGCTAAAATGATCTTGGCTAGGCTATCCAGTAATTGATCAAAGATTTCAATCAAAGCTTTGCTAAACATTTCTAAATATTTGACAATTGTTATTTTAAGAATTATCTTGTCTGCATCAAATTTTTCATCATACATTTCAGCTATGGGTTTCAAATTTCCATGCTGAGCAAATGCATTGACTAAGGTTTTTAAGGACAATGTTGCTTCACTTTTAGTCTTCTCATCTTCCTTCTTCTTGGTCTTTTCTGAGGGCTTCTCCTTCTTACTGGGAGTGGTTTCCTCTATTTTTGCCAATTTTGCTACAATCTCCTCATCTGTCTCTATTTCCTCTTCTTCTTCTCCTTCACCCAGGCTCACATATACTCTTCATCATATTAGCAGTGTCTCTCTTTATGATGTTTTCCAAGTTGCGAACAGGTTTTATAAAATTAAACATGGGCCCTAGCACTAGGGGTTTCTATGTCCAAGTCCAGAGTACCCAAGGGAATTAGGGGGTGCCCAAAGGCATTAGGGTCCTTGAGAAATATGATCTTGAACTTTTCTAGGGAGTGAGCATGATTTCTTAAGTTTAGGGCTATTGTGGGTCCTTCTTTGATCACCAGGGAGGCCAAAATAAGATGAAAAGTAGTCCAAAACATACTAGGGAAATAGGCACTAAAATGAGTGCAAAAATATAAGATGAAGTTGCACAAGAGGTAATTTCTTATCTTACACTAGCCATGATAGTTATGATCACTTCCTAGTACTAGACAAAGATTTATTACCGTATTAGACAAAGTCCTTTTATCATGCTATCTCTAGAATCATATCTAATTTGTATTTGAATGACTTGACCTTTTGACATCTCATCTAAGTTTAAATGGAGTCATTTTTCCATGTAGTCAAAACTCTCTAACATTTGTCCACATAGTCAAAGCACCTTTTACATTTGTCCACATCTAGGTAAATCCCTCTCATTAAACCATCAATAGAGTCAAATCTTCATTCTGCATAGTATGAACCTTGTGTCACTTTCTAGAACAAGAAAAATCTCTTACCTTTGTCTTTTTCTTTTTCTTTTTCTTTTTTTGAAGATAGCTCCTACTCAAGCAAGTTGTAATTCATAATTATCTCAAATTGTGTAATGGACACTACTCATTCTATGCTTCTCTTTACCTTTTAGGTTTCAATGGAGCTTCAAAGACAAGAAAATTCAAGAGTGGTCTATTATTTTACATGGACTAGATATCCTTTGAGTCAGATCTTCATTCTGCATAGTCTGAACCTTGTGTCACTTTCTAGAACAAGAAAAATCTCTTACCTTTGTCTTTTTCTTTTTCTTTTTATTTTTTTGAAGATAGCTCCTACTCAAGCAAGTTGTAATTCATAATTATCTCAAATTGTGTAATGGACACTACTCATTCTATGCTTCTCTTTACTTTTTAGGTTTCAATGGAGCTTCAAAGACAAGAAAATTCAAGATTGGTCTATTATTTTGCATGGACTAGATATCCTTTGAGTGTTTGAAAAATGCTTTAAATTCTTGAAGGTGTCTATAAACACCACTAGACCTTACATGCACTTAGCTATCAAAGATTCAGGAAGTGAGTTGAAATAGTCTACGAAGTGCTAGACCATTCCTATGAATTGTAGGTTCACTTTCACTATTGCATGTGTGAAGATCAATTACATAGATGTGGATTTGAACCAAGGCAACAACTAGTGAAAATTTCAAATTAAAAAACTGAGTCATCCAAAAAATACAAAGCATTGGAAAATTGTTTTGAGGTTTGTAACAACACAATTCATCTTTAAAATCTAACTAAAAATTATTTTCAATTTAATTTCCACATTTACTTACATTTGTAACATTGATCAACCCTAACTCTATTATCTATGTTAATTATTATTTCAGTGATTGCATTTATTTAAAATTAACTTCTATAAGATTAATTAAAACATAATAGAACCCTTACAAGACTATTTTATAATATTATAATATAACAATTTAAATAAAAATATATTTTATTTTATAAATTTATATTATCTTACTAACTGAAAAATAAGTGGAAAATCAAAATTTAGAGAAAGTATCCAAAATGATTGTGATTGTTTATGTCATCTATGGTGTACACCATTATTGTGATGGTCCCACCCTCCACTAGTAATCCATTCTTTATATGCCTATTCTTTCTTGTTTGTAGTGGCTCCACCTCTCACATGATTCCATATTTTTTCCACTCAGACACAAATCACACCCACTCTCTCGGCTCGTCTGATCACTTCTTATATTCATCCCCCAATCCCTCTTCCTTTATACATACTTCCACCTTGTTTTCATTGCTTTTCTTTCCAATGTCATAGAACCTCTTACACATCTTACAATGTCATAAGACACTCTTGCACCTGTTCATGACATAGATGCTTTTACACCTATCATAAATATACTCACCATGTTGCCAAGAGTTCCAACTCAAAGTGGGATGCCTTTTTCCATGAGGGTATAATAAATAAATACAAAATAAATAATTCAAACATCAGGTTGCAAGGTGTAGGACACCTAAACCTAACATTATCCCACTTGTAGTACACTTTGCAAGAGCATAAGAGAACACTTATAATATCTTGTCTATGCTCACCAACTTTGTTAATGCATCTATAACATTCTTTAAAGTATCAAGTTTTTCTAGCATCATCCTCCCATCCTCCACCATGTCACAAACAAAATGATATTGAACATCAATGTCTTTGTTTGTGCCTAAAAGGTTAGGTTCTTTGCCAAGATGATATTATTATGATTGTCAGAGAAAAATCTAATTACAACTTGATTCAACCCAACATCTAAACATAGTCTTTAAAGATAAATATCCTCCTTACAAGCATGAATAGATACCATGTACTTTGCCTCTATAATGGATAAAGTGACCACATCTTATTTGTCGCTCATCCAACTCACCGCACCACCAAATAGACTAAACATAGCCACCGGTAGATATCTTGCTATCAACATCTTCTTCCCAATCTATGTCTACAAATCTTTGTACATCCACCTCCAACCTACGAAACTCCCCTACTAAAGAAGATCCCTACTATTAAAGTCCCTAGTTGCTAAACTTCCTTGCTAGTGAAGTTTAACCCCGTGGTTGACGAAGTTTATGTTGATGCTTTTAATAATAAATTTAGCGCTTCACTAAATTTAACCCCGTGGTTCTACTTAGCGCTTCACCGTCCCCTCCTCGAACACCGAGCCTGCTTTCTTGCCTTCATCGCCTTCACTTCCACCCAATTCTATGGCGTTTACTTCTGCCGCCGGTCGTAAACGAAAGTCTGAGGATGATAATATGGGCACTTTTAATGAAATCGCACCATCTGTCATGATTAGGGAAGGGGAACTTGCTATAGAATAGGAAGGTTGACCGTTGTTTATGCCTTGGAGTAGATGTTCCACTTGACTAGAGGGGCAAGAGACCTTGTCTTCTAAGCTTGACTATATGTGATCAAGGTACTTATTGAGAGTGTGCATAGTGGGTTCTTATGGATCTAGTTGGTCCTAAGAATGATGGATTGTTTATATAGAAAGGAGTGTGACCTAGAATGGAAGCAACCCAATTTATATGGCAAATTGACTAAGTCAAAGAGATGAGCGCAACATGATAATCCACCAAAAGGAGTAAAATTGACCCTAAACGAGAAAAAAGGATACTCAAAGTTATATGGTAGACTGATTAGCTTGAAGAGACAAGCATAATGGGACAATCTACCACAAAGGGTAAAGATTAATCCTAAAACTTTTTTACAATTTGGATCCTTGTGGGTGTGAAATGCAACCGATTCACTTGATTACTCACTCAATAGGGTATTATGTGCTACAAATTAGGTGTTCTATGTGATTGTGCACTATAGGACTGATATAGAGATTCGACCTTAGGGCCACAATATACTAGTGTAATATCTATAGATGTAGAAGAATACTTTGAAAAGTGAAAATGGGTTGTCATGCAAAGAAAATACTAAGAGCTATAGAAAATATATCTGATACCCAACTACCAAGAAGAATTTGATGAGGGCATACATTCAAGGAAGATAGAAAATAGGTGGGGATAACAAAAGAAGGCACTATAGGGTGTGTCTGGTTTGTGAGCCCACCAATATACTTATCCCATTCATAATTAGTGTCCACTCAATATTTTAGAGTGTAAACTATAAAGGATTAGGACCGTACCTAAAGCCCATTATTCCATCTTTGAGGTATGCAATGAGCAACTCCTTGGGGCTTGCCACTTATTGGTACATCACATATTATAGATGGTTGAAGGTTATCTAAGGCTAGGTTGTAAAAAATCCTAAGGGGTCTTTTAATACACCTATAGGTACATAGAAGATTCTAGCCATATATAGAGGCTGAAAATGATAGCTCTTCTAAAGGTATTTCAAAACCCTCGATGCAAGGTTTCTAACCTAAAAAGAGAAAAAACTACTTGCAAGGGAAAAAAATTGCCAAAAGATGGGTAATAAATTTAATGCTACCATGGTTGTACCACTTTTCGATCATCAAGATCCCTCTAGGCTGAGGTGAAAGCATATGGTAGATAATTATAGATAGCTATAAATTGGTAAAACTTCTTGCAAAATAGCAGGGTAAGAAGAGATTTGATAGTGGTTTGTAATGAACCTACAAGACAAAATATGGTGAACACATAGAAATATTATATAAATGAGGGAAACACAAATGCTTTTATTATCTTCACAAAGCCACTTCAAGAGGGGTATGTGCATGGAAATGGGGGATCAAAATGGGGTCATAAGTGGCCACTTTTTTCTGAAATCAGAAAAAACTGATCTTGCATGAGAAATTGAAGATATCCACGCTCAAAATTAGAAGATGTGATAAGAACAAGTTTTGTAGTGCTCCAAGTCTAGTTTCAAAACTACTATTTTTTTTTTAAAATGGTGGAGATTAAGAGGTTCACTTAGCGGGAGACAACAAAGTACTCCTATTTTTGTCAGAAAATATAACATAGTATCTGGTGTGCTCCCCCTAAAATGTTAACTTTTTTAAAGTATTGGACAAATCGCTTTAGTGAAAAATTAGCTAACATCTATAGTTTATGACTATATTTTCTGTTAATTTTTTTTATGATTATATGATTTTTTATGAATTTTCAAAGTGGACACATCCTAAAAAATGAAAATTTGAGCATGCTTCCCCTTGACCCTTATAAGGAGCACTACCCCTTCAACCCATCGATCACTACTACCCTAGAGCCCCTAGTTTTCTATAGAAATTTATTTTTTTAAAAAAGGAAGGATTCACCATGGTAATTAATGCATTTACCTATTATTCATAAAGATTTGCTAGGATTTTCTACAAATTTCTAGTGATGTAAAAAAAATTGCTAATAAAATTATTTTTTTTAAAGGGAAAGATTTGCCAATAGAAAGTAATATATAGAAAGTAATATCTTTTTCCATAAAAATGAAATATTCACCAAGATTTTATATGGTTTTGTTTGGGGGGGCGGGTTTCTTGAAGTTATCACTACTACTGAGACAACTTACAAAATGTATGCACCCTAATACATTATTTATTACTACCTAAAACACTATAATACTATACCCCTAGGTACATTACACCAACTCAAAGTGAGATGCCCTTTTTCTTGAGGGCACAATAAACAAATACAAATTAATAAATAATTCAAACATTAGGTTGCAAGGTATAGGACACCTAAACCCAACAAGATGAAGATTAGGAAAATAAGTTAAAAATTAGGGTTGTATGCTAGTCTATAACAAAATTGGAAGTGTACAAGGTTGATGCCACCAAATGAAAGAAAATAAAATAGGTTTTATATAAGGGAAAGGGGTATAAGACAATCAATTTCTTTCAAAAGTACTAATTATAAGAATAAAATAGATATATGATTAAACTACAACCATAACAAAAATAAATAAATAATCTGATATATGAACAACTAGTACAAGGATACAATAAGTAAATTGAGTCATAAGATTGAGAAATATGAGGTTTAAGAGCAATTTAGGAATGATATACAAAATTGAAGGGTGTGCACTTGGAACTTATCAGTTTTGATGTTAAAAATGGCATTGACAGGTCCAAAATAGGGTCTAGGATCCTTCTAGAAAACTTTCACTATAACCCCTCAACCTAGGCACTAGGGATCCTTAAGAGCATTGTTTTGCACCACACTAGGATACTAGGGCCATTTTTTGGTAGAAGTTTGAAAATTTTGGCACACTTCTTTGTGACTATTTGTTGGTCTTATTTCTCTTGTAGGAAGGCCCCATTACACCTAAAATTCATAGAATCTAAGATGAAGCATAGATAATAAGAAAAAGGTTTGTTGTGCTCCGAGGATACTACCTCAATCAATCCCCTATTTGGTATGTTTCAACCTCCATTAGAGCATATTAGAAAATTGGATGTGTGTATAAACTTGGGTGCTTAGTGTTTCTGGTGCCTACCACAATGGCGTTGAAAATAACAAAAAACCTAGGGAGATGAAACCATCACAAGTGGTGTGTGTTTGTCATGGGGTGAAATACGAGGTGGGAATGTGATAGCAATAGAATTTGCAAGGGATTAAGAAAATTCTAGATTTAAGGGTGATAACTAGATTGGTTGTATGTAGATTTATGAGGATTATGAGAGAGGAATGACTTTATAATGGACTAAAAAAGAGATAAACATGATTTTAGAGGTCAAATAAGATGTAAGAAGGACCAAAAGATAGATTCAGATAGGAGGAAAATTAATGAGGATTTTTATATTTGAAGTATGAGGACCTACATCAGATATTCTAAACAATGGGAGAAGGAAACTAGGGTTCTAAAAATTGCAACAATGGGAAGAGGGAAAATAAACTACTTGAGATGATCAAGAGGAGGAGGAATACAAGATATTCACAATATAAAGATTATGATTATTCCCCCAAGACCATGTGCTTCAAATCTATAATATTTAGCTCCTTCACTTTTAAATTGTGCTTTTTGTAATTCCCTATGTATAGAGAAAAGATAAAGACACTAAATTTTCTATTCTTGCTTTGGCAAGGCATCTAATGTATTTTGGAGGAAAGAATTTAGGCTTTTATATGAATCAAAACTATTTTTTTAGGACACTAATCGTTAGAAACCTAACCAAATTAGGGCAGAAAAGAGAGTGAAACCTATAGTTTTGCAATCTTAAACATGGGGCCTAGTACTAGGGGTTGCTATGTCTAGGGTCAAAGTACTCAAGTTCATTAGGTGTTATGGGACTTTTTCCCCAAAGTAAAAAGAAAGTTATTTTTCTATCAAATAACCCTTTAGAATTAAAAGGGAGATAGAAAACTAAAGAATATCATGCTTCTTTGGTTAAAATGGGATTAATAAAGAGTATTTATATATACTCTTTTTCATTTTTAATGCACGAAATGGAGTGAAGCGAGGAAGGAGCAAAGCAGAATGATTGAAGCAAGGGCAAGGCGGTGCATAAGGAGATTGAGGTCAAGGAGGGGAATCTTCTTGATGAAGATGCGAAGGTCAGGAGATTATTGCTCGATGCTGTGGACACTCTAGAAAAGAATATTGCGGAAAAAAAAGCAAATGGTAGTTGGAAATGTCAATATACAATTTTTGGAGGAGATCCCAGATATCAAAATCCTAAAAGATTTTCTCAACTCAAAGGTAGAAAAGCTCAAGAAACAACCGGTGATAGCAAAATTCATTAGCATCTGGTCTTCTATGAAGCACATTAAGGAATGGATTGAGCACAAATGGTTGGAGTTAAAACCAAAATTAAGTTTCTTGGTGCTAGGGATCATCTAGATTGTTTTTGATTTGGAATTCAAAAGGGATAATATTCTAAAGGGAGGCCCTTGGTTTATGGGCAATGCGGGGCTTTATATTAGGGCATGGACTCCATGCTTGAATTCGCATCAAGAATTAATAAAAGATACATTGATCTAGATCAAAATGTACAAGTTACCATAAGAATTGTGGACAAAAGAGATTTTCAAGCTCATCGGTAGATCCTTGGGGCAATTTGTTTTCATCTCAAAGGCATCTCAAAAGGGTAAATTGGCTATATATGCTAGAATCTGTGTTAAATTAGATTTGATTAAACCCTTCTATCATCCCATCAGGTTGTCCTCTGCTATTGGGGTTTGGGTCCAGGAATTGGATTATGAGTGCTTTCCCATTTGATGCTTCAATTGCAGGAGGGTTGGGCATATAGCAAGGAATTGTGCTTTACAGAACAATGAGAGTTTAGAAAGGAAGGAGGGTGGTCAAAGCCATATTCACTCTGTAAATGATGAGAATCCATCCAAAAGTGGGGCGGAACCTAAGAACAAGAAAGGAGATCCAATTCTGCAAGATAGGGCGCAGAAGAAATCTAGAGTCGATTATAGAGAAACTTGAATATTTGGGCCAAAAGTTCAAAAGATCCTAAGATCAAAGTCTTAGGGAGCCTCTTAGTCTGCTGAACAGCTCAGCTTCTGGCAAAGAAGATGACTTCAATCCCTCATCTCATAAGGAGATAAAGTCTCCTCTTCAGGAGGCTCCGAAGGCCCCCCTAATAGGGAGTAAACAATCAAAGGAGGTGCTTGAAGAGGATGGCGATAAGGAAAATGAGTGGAGAATAATGACCAGGAGTGGCAAGAAGGGGAAGTATGGCCTTATGATGGATACTGGGGGTCCGATGGTAAGGTGAAGGAAGAGGGATGCCAGTTAGGCCAAGCTCAACACAATGGCAGATATTGGCAAAGGCACTAAAGATACCCTTCACAAGTTCATCAAACAGGGCGGCAAGCACCTCCATAAGAAGGGTTGCAAATGAAGATTGTGAGTTGGAATGTGTATGGCCTAAACGGCTAGGAGAAGTGTCACTTGGTGAAGTGGCTAATAAAATTTGAAACCCCAGATATCTGTCTGTTGCAAGAAACCAAATTAGACTTAGAAACCATGAACAAATTGGTTAGCGGGTTATGGAGGCTTGGAGAAGGATTAGTAGTTGGGGTGATGGGAACAGTTGGTGGGTTAGCTATTTTATGGAATAAACTCAGTTCGGATGGGGATCTTCTACTTAGTTCAGAGGCTATGCTCTCTATTAGGATGAGATCTTCCCAGGGTGAAGGTAGTTTTTTAATATCTAATGTCCATGGTCCTAATTTGGAAAGGAACAGAGTTACATGTTGGAGGAAATTAGTGGAGTTCATGATGGCTTTTACAGAAGAAAATTGGATTGTTGGGGGGGACTTTAATGCCACCCTATGCCTCGAAGAGAAGAAAGGTAGTAGGGCTTTGGGAAGTCTCAGTTTGATAGGTTTTAGGAAGATGTGTGAAGAGATTTCTCTTGTAGATTTAACTCCCAGGAAAGGGTTGTTTACTTGGTCCAACAGATGCATAGGTGAGGATAGTATATTATGCAAGCTAGAAAGATTCATGGTAAACTCTGATTGGCTCCTTTCTCCAATCGAATTTGTCTCGGAGCTAATTGAATATGGAGGCTCAGATCATTGGCCCATTAGACTTCAATGGACCTTTGGTCAAAGACCCAGAAGATCACTTTTCAAGATGGAAGCTTTTTGGTATGAACACTCAAATTTTCTAAAAGAATTGGAAGGATGGTGGGGAAAAAATGTGAAAGGAAATCACAAGTTTGTGATCCTCAAGAAATTGGAAGAAACCAAGAAGGCAACAAGATTGTGGAACAAACAAGTAATGGGCAATTTATTTGCATCTAAGGATAGGGTGGAAGAGGACATCACCTTAGTTGAAAGAGAAATAGCAGATAATGGCATGACTAAGGATAGTAGAGATAGGGAGAGGGGATTGTTGGAGGAGAAAAATTGTCTTCTCATGATGTAGGAGATCTTCTAGTGACAAAAATCTAGAGTCAAGTGGTTAAGATAAGGGGATAGAAATATGATTTTTTTTGCATTTCTACCAACATAAGGAGGAATACAAATATAATTCTGAATGTTCAGCCCCCGAGTGGATCATCCCTGGATGATATCGAGGCCATTAGGGAGGAATGGGTTAGATATTTTAGGGAACTCTTGGGTCTTTTAGGGGAAAGAGATGAAGATGCCCAGTCAGAACTTTTAAGGAATTTCCTGAGATTGATGGATGAAAGCAAGAATGTAAGCTTAATGGCTCCCTTCTCAAAGGAAGAGATCCAAAAAGCAACCTTCTCCCTGGGACTGCTAAAAGCTCCAAGCCCTGATGGGTTCCAAGTGGGTTTCTTTCAGAGATTTGGAATGTTGTGGGCAATGAAGTTTGGCTAGTAGAAAAAGAATGCAGGAATAGAAGATCAATGATGAAGGCTTGGAATCTGACTTATCTAGCCCTTATCCCTAAAGTTAGAAACCCAAAGTACTTTGATGAATTTCATTTGATTACTTTGTGTAATTTTCAATTTACAAAATAGTAACCAAAGCCATGGCAACCAAATTAAAAAATGTATCGAGGAGGTGATAGGTGACGAGCAAAGTGGTTTTTTTAAAAATAGACAAATTTTGGATGGTGTTTTATTAGCACACAAAACAATTCATTCAACCAAGGAAAGAGGAAAGGAAGGGATGATTCTAAATCTTAATTTGAATTAAGCTTATGACTGAGTGTCTTGGGCCTTTTTGATGGAGGTCATGAAAAAGATGGGCTTCTATGAAGAATGGTGTGATTGGACTTACAACTGTATCTCCTATGTTTCGTACGTGGTGTTGATCAATGGTGTTGCAACAGAGTTCTTCCCAGCCAAGAGGGGGCTCAAACAAGGTGATCCCTTATCACCTTTTCTTTTCTTGATAGTAGCAGAGGAATTAGGTCATGTGATAAAGACAACATTAAGGGATGAGAAGATTAAAGGATTGCGGGTCTCTAGGGGATGTCCCAATCTCACACATCTTCAGTTCATAGATGATACCTTGTTATTTGGTGAAGCTACCGCTAGAGAAGAAAGAGGGATCAAGAAAGTTCTCCAAAGCTACGAATCAACTTCAAGGAAAAAGGTAAATTTAGGGAAATATCGAGTCTACTTTCTCAAGGAGCTCTATGTGGAAGCTTTGGAAGTGCAGCAGATATTGGATTTTCAGGCTAGCTCTTTGCCTAGAAGCTATTTGGGGATGCTTTTGGTAGAGAAAAGAGCTCCAGATCAGGAGTGGAGAAAGGTTGTAGATAGCATGCAAAGCAAGATGGCATCTTGGAAAGGAAGGTGGTTATCATTGGCCAGAAGAATTACCATGATCAAAGCCTCATTAGCAGCTATCCCAATCTATACTATGTCAGTCTTCCAAATCCCAAGCAAGGTGGCTCAGACTTTAGAAAAAACTCAGAGGACATTTTTGTGGAGGGGAACTGATGAAACCTTCAAATATAGCTTGGTTAAGTGGGAGGAGGTGTGCTTACCTAAACAGAATGGGGGTTTGCGGCTCAAGAACCTTGAATTTGTTAACAAAACCCTTGGGGCCAAGTTAGTCTGTAGGATATATGAAGAAAAAGGGAGAGTGCGGAGTAAGGTAATTCAAGATAAGTATCTTCAGAATGACATAGGCAACCTATTCAATCAGAATGTTTCTCTACCCAAGGGATTTAGTGTTTGCAATTTTCTATGATCATGCATTGATCTATTGAGACCTGATTTAATTTGGCGAATTGGATCCAGCAACAAGGTCAGGTTCTAGAGGGTTCCCTGGCTGGTGGACAAACTCCTTTTGGCCTTGGATCGTTATAGATCCTTGGGGGTAATGCTGGAAGCTCGAATTGGGCCTTGCATACAGAATTATATAGAAGAGAGGGAAGAAGTAAGGAAATGGTTATCCTAGGTTAATTGTGATAAGGAGACGGATTCAATTTGGAAAGAGCTAAGAGTAAGATTAAATAAAGTTCCTCTGTTGGAGGAGGACAAACTCTTGTGCGGAGGCAATGCCGAAGGTAGAGCGATGGTAAGGGATATTTATGAGCAAGTTTTCAATAGAAACCAAGTGGGTCAGTGCAACTTTGTGGCAAAAATTTGGAATCATCGAGTCCTACCAAAAGCTAATGCTTTGCTTTGGATCGCTTGCAAGTTGTAATTCATAATTATCTCAAATTGTGTAATGGACACTACTCATTCTATGCTTCTCTTTACTTTTTAGGTTTCAATGGAGCTTCAAAGACAAGAAAATTCAAGAGTGGTCTATTATTTTGCATGGACTAGATATCCTTTGAGTGTTTGAAAAATGTTTTAAATTCTTGAAGGTGTCTATAAACACCACTAGACCTTACATGCACTTAGCTATCAAAGATTCAGGCAAGTGAGTTGAAATAGTCTACGAAGTGCTAGACCATTCCTATGAATTGTAGGTTCACTTTCACTATTGCATGTGTGAAGATCAATTACATAGATGTGGATTTGAGCCAAGGCAACAACTAGTGAAAATTTCAAATTAAAAAACTGAGTCATCCAAAAAATACAAAGCATTGGAAAATTGTTTTGAGGTTTGTAACAACACAATTCATCTTTAAAATCCAACTAAAAATTATTTTCAATTTAATTTCCACATTTACTTACATTTGTAACATTGATCAACCCTAACTCTATTATCTATGTTAATTATTATTTCAGTGATTGCATTTATTTAAAATTAACTTCTATAAGATTAATTAAAACATAATAGAACCCTTACAAGACTATTTTATAATATTATAATATAACAATTTAAATAAAAATATATTTTATTTTATAAATTTATATTATCTTACTAACTGAAAAATAAGTGGAAAATCAAAATTTAGAGAAAGTATCCAAAATGATTGTGATTGTTTATGTCATCTATGGTGTACACCATTATTGTGATGGTCCCACCCTCCACTAGTAATCCATTCTTTATATGCCTATTCTTTCTTGTTTGTAGTGGCTCCACCTCTCACATGATTCCATATTTTTTCCACTCAGACACAAATCACACCCACTCTCTCGGCTCGTCTGATCACTTCTTATATTCATCCCCCACTCCCTCTTCCTTTATACAGACTTCCACCTTGTTTTCATTGTTTTTCTTTCCAATGTCATAGAACCTCTTACACATCTTACAATGTCATAAGACACTCTTGCACCTGTTCATGACATAGATGCTTTTACACCTATCATAAATATACTCACCATGTTGCCAAGAGTTCCAACTCAAAATGGGATGCCTTTTTCCATGAGGGTATAATAAATAAATACAAAATAAATAATTCAAACATCAGGTTGCAAGGTGTAGGACACCTAAACCTAACATTATCCCACTTGTAGTACACTTTGCAAGAGCATAAGAGAACACTTATAATATCTTGTCTATGCTCACCAACTTTGTTAATGCATCTATAACATTCTTTAAAGTATCAAGTTTTTCTAGCATCATCCTCCCATCCTCCACCATGTCACAAACAAAATGATATTGAACATCAATGTCTTTGTTTGTGCCTAAAAGGTTAGGTTCTTTGCCAAGATGATATTATTATGATTGTCAGAGTAAAATTTAATTACAACTTGATTCTACCCAACATCTAAACATAGTCTTTAAAGATAAATATCCTCCTTACAAGCATGAATAGATACCATGTACTTTGCCTCTATAATGGATAAAGTGACCACATCTTATTGCTCGCTCATCCAACTCACCGCACTACCAAATAGACTAAACATAGCCACCGGTAGATATCTTGCTATCAACATCTTCTTCCCAATCTATGTCTACAAATCTTTGTACATCCACCTCCAACCTACGAAACTCCCCTACTAAAGAAAATCCCTACTATTACAGTCCTTAGTTGCTAAACTTCCTTGCTAGTGAAGTTTAGCCCCGTGGTTGATGAAGTTTATGTTGATGCTTTTGATAATAAATTTAAATTATTAAATACTAGAAAGATCCCTTTCCAGTTAGATGAAAATAAGCAGAAAGTGAAAGTTGAGATTGGGTGTCTAAAATTATTGGGATTGTTTATGTCGTCTCTGGTGTACACCACTATCGTGACGGTCCTACTCCATTCTTTAGACGCCTCTTCTTTCTTTCTCAGTGGCTTCATCTCTCACATCATACTGCCTTTCTTCCATAAATGTCACTTCTTTATCATCGAATCCTTCGACTCTCCCTCCTGTTTTCCACTAACTTTCCTGTTTCTGCGTTTCAGAAACAAATCACACCAACTTTCCTCATCCACCTTGTTTCCATTGCTTTTCTTTCAAACCGCATCTTTACCTTGACGGTCCCACTCTCCACTACTCTATTCTTTAGATGCCTTTTCTTTCTTTATTTGGATTGTTTTAGTCATCTATGGTGTACACCATTATCATGACGATCCACTCTCCACTACTTCTATTTCTTTATCACCGACTCCCTCTCCTTTACGAATGGGTCCACCTGTCACATTATTCCGCGTTTCTTCCACGGGTTTTCGCATGCGAATAACACCCACTCAATCTACCCGTTCAAGCATTTCTTATCTTCATCACTTATTACTTCCTTTCTTCTACTTAGCGCTTCACCTTCACCTACTCGAACACCGAGCCTACTTTCTTGCCTTCATCGCCTTCACTTCCATCTAATTCTATGGCATCAACTTCTGCCGACAGTCGTAAATGAAAGTATGAGGATGATAATATGGGCACTTTCAATGAAATCGCACCATCTATCATGATTAGGGAAGGGGAACTTGCTATAGACTAGGAAGGTTGGCCTTTGTTTATACCTTAGAGTAGATGTCCCACTTGACTAGAGGGGCAAGAGACCTTGTCTTCTAAGCTTGACTATATGTGATCAAGGTACTTATTGAGAGTGTGCATAGTGGGTTCTTATGGATCTAGTTGGTCCTAAGAATGATGGATTGCTTATATAGAAAGGAGTGTGACCTAAAATGGAAGCAACCCAATTTATATGGCAAATTGACTAAGTCAAAGAGATGAGCGCAACATGATAATCCACCAAAAGGAGTAAAATTGACCCTAAACGAGAAAAAAGGATACTCAAAGTTATATGGTAGACTGATTAGCTTGAAGAGACAAGCATAATGGGACAATCTACCACAAACGGTAAAGATTAATCCTAGAACTTTTTTACAATTTGGATCCTTGTGGGTGTGAAATGCAACCGATTCATTTGATTACTCACTCAATAGGGTATTATGTGCTACAAATTAGGTGTTCTATGTGATTGTGCACTATAGGACTGATATAGAGATTCGACCTTAGGGCCACAATATACTAGTGTAATATCTATAGATGTAGAAGAATACTTTGAAAAGTGAAAATGGGTTGTCATGCAAAGAAAATACTAAGAGCTATAGAAAATATATCTGATACCCAACTACCAAGAAGAATTTGATGAGGGCATACATTCAAGGAAGATAGAAAATAGGTGGGGATAACAAAAGAAGGCACTATAGGGTGTGTCTAGTTTGTGAGCCCACCAATATACTTATCTCATTCATAATTAGTGTCCACTCAATATTTTAGAGTGCAAAATGTAAAGGATTAGGACCGTACCTAAAGCCCATTATTCCATCTTTGAGGTATGCAATGAGTAACTCCTTGGGGCTTGCCACTTATTGGTACATCACATATTATAGATGGTTGAAGGTTATCTAAGGCTAGGTTGTAAAAAATCCTGGGGGGTCTTTTAATACACCTATAGGTACATGGAAGATTGTAGCCATATATAGAGGCTGAAAATGATAGCTCTTCTAAAGGTATTTCAAAACCCTCGATGCAAGGTTTCTAACCTAAAAAAAGAAAAAACTACTTGCAAGGGAAAAAAATTGCCAAAAGATGGGTAATAAATTTAATGCTACCATGGTTGTACCACTTTTTGATCATCAAGATCCCTCTAGGCTGAGGTGAAAGCATATGGTACATAATTAAGCTATAAATTGGTAAAACTTCTTGCAAAATATAAGGGTAGGAAGAGATTTGATACTGGTTTGTAATGAACCTACAAGACAAAATATGTTGAACACATAGAAATATTATATAAATGAGGGAAACACAAATGCTTTTATTATCTTCACAAAGCCACTTCAAGGGGGGTATGTGCATGGAAATGGGGGATCAAAATGGGGTCATAAGTGGCCACTTTTTTCTGAAATCAGAAAAAATTGATCTTGCATGAGAAATTGAAGATATCCACGCTCAAAATTAGAAGATGTGATAAGAACAAGTTTTGTAGTGCTCCAAGTCTAGTTTCAAAACTACTATTTTTTTCTAAAAATGGCTGAGATTAAGAGGTTCACTTAGCGGGAGACAACAAAGTACTCCTATTTTTGTCAGAAAATATAACATAGTATCTGGTGTGCTCCCCCTAAAATGTTAACTTTTTTAAAGTATTGGACAAATCGCTTCAATGAAAAATTAGCTAACATCTATAGTTTATGACTATTTTCTGTTAATTTTTTTTTATGATTATATGATTTTTTATGAATTTTCAAAGTGGACACATCCTAAAAAATGAAAATTTGAGCATGCTTCCCCTTGACCCTTATAAGGAGCACTACCCCTTCAACCCATTGATCACTACTACCCTAGAGCCCCTAGTTTTCTATAGAATTTTTTTTTTTTTTTAAAGGAAGGATTCACCATGGTAATTAATGCATTTACCTATTATTCATAAAGATTTGCCAGGATTTTCTACAAATTTCTAGTGATGTAAAAAAAATTGCTGATAAAATTATTTTTTTTAAAGGGAAAGATTTGCCAATAGAAAGTAATATATAGAAAGTAATATCTTTTTCCATAAAAATGAAATATTCACCAAGATTTTATATGGTTTTGTTTGGGGGGCGGGTTTCTTGAAGTTATCACTACTACTGAGACAACTTACAAAATTTATGCACCCCAATACATTATTTATTACTACCTAAAACACTATAATACTATACCCCTAGGTACATTACACCAACTCAAAGTGAGATGCCCTTTTTCTTGAGGGCACAATAAACAAATACAAATTAATAAATAATTCAAACATTAGGTTGCAAGGTATAGGACACCTAAACCCAACACGATGAAGATTAGGAAAATAAGTTAAAAATTAGGGTTGTATGCTAGTCTATAACAAAATTGGAAGTGTAAAAGGTTGATGCCACCAAATGAAAGAAAATAAAATAGGTTCTATATAAGGGAAAGGGGTATAAGACAATTAATTTCTTTCGAAAGTACTAATTATAAGAATAAAATAGATATATGATTAAACTACAACCATAACAAAAATAAATAAATAATCTGATATATGAACAACTAGTACAAGGATAGAATAAGTAAATTGAGTCATAAGATTGAGAAATATGAGGTTTAAGAGCAATCTAGGAATGATATACAAAATTGAAGGGTGTGCACTTGGAACTTATCAGTTTTGATGTTAAAAATGACATTGACAGGTCCAAAATAGGGTCTAGGATCCTTCTAGAAAACTTTCACTATAACCCCTCACCCTAGGCACTAGGGATCCTTAAGAGCATTGTTTTGCACCACACTAGGATACTAGGGCCATTTTTTGGTAGAAGTTTGAAAATTTTGGTACACTTCTTTGTGACTATTTGTTGGTCTTATTTCTCTTGTAGGAAGGCCCCATTACACCTAAAATTCATAGAATCTAAGATGAAGCATAGATAATAAGAAAAAGGTTTGTTGTGCTCCTAGGATACTACTTTAATCAATCCCCTATTTGGTATGTTTCAACCTCCATTAGAGCATATTAGAAAATTGGATGTGTGTATAAACTTGGGTGCTCAGTGTTTTTGGTGCCTACCATAATGGTGTTCAAAATAACAAAAAACCTAGGGAGATGAAACCATCACAAGTGATGTGTGTTTGTCATGGGGTGAAATATGAGGTGGTAATGTGATTGCAATAGGATTTGCAAGGGATTAAGAAAATTCTAGATTTAAGGGTGATAACTAGATTGGTTGTATGTAGATTTATGAGGATTATGAGAGAGGAATGACTTTATAATGGATTGAAAAAGAGATAAACATGATTTTAGAGGTCATATAAGATGTAAGAAGGACCACAAGATAGACTCAAATAGGAGGAAAATTAATGAGGATTTTTATATTTGAAGTATGAGGACCTGTACATGCTACATGTGAGTTTAAATTTGGATTTTCTACATGCATTCCTAGTTCTATTTTTTATGGTTGATTCAGTTTAAATATTTATGTATTTGACAAGCACATGTGCATTTCTATTGAATGGGATTTTTAAATATGTATGTAGTAGTTGGAAAATTTATATGCAGATTTATTTATATCGTGACATACAATATGTTTCACAAAAAAATTAATTTTCATACTACAAATAAATTTAGGTCCACATGGATGACCAATCTTCACATCAATCACATTAGTCATGTCAACCTAACGGTGGTGATAATTCCACATTATATGCTGACACCATTCAGAGGTTTCAAAGAGCTTTGGATGAACTGAATAGTACTATTCACAATACACCAAACCTGTCAGGTAGAGACAGGTTGGTTAGGATTAGGGATGAGATAACACGTATGATCCAAGTTGTTCGATCATACAATCCCTATGATGACATTAGTGTTGACAAGTTTTATGCATCACTTTCTCAGAGTGTTGTCGGCGTGGAGAAATGGTCATTTATTTCTAAGCTAGTTTCAGTAGAAAATGTTCTCAACATGTTCCCTTCTTATAGGGGAAAAGAGAGAGTGAGAGGCTATTCTCCCACCAAGTGTGTGGATGTAATTGTCAGTCCTTTCATCTATCCTAGGTTTTTGGCAGCTCGTCACTAATGGCCAAACAATGATGAGTTGTCATTGTAATTTTGCAAACAATTATATGCAGACTTCCATTTAGATTTATTTGTCAATTATACATCTTTCCCTAAACATGCTAGTCAGGGGAAAGGGAGGTTTGCAGAGAGACCTGAGTATAGAAGACAAGATGCGCCACCTCTTCAAAATAAGAGGTCCTTAGTTGGCCCAAATCTTTTGGTTCTTCCAAAACATGTGGAACTAGCAAATGCCACCCAACCATCATTGACCCCTTGAGATGCATATTTTTTGAGAGCATGGCGACTATTGCCACTGAGGTTGATCAATTATCATCTGATCGTGTTGGCAGGTATTTGTTACGTCCGAGGATTGACATTCCATCCATTGAGGCCACACCGACTAGTGGTTCAAATCGGTACATTCATGCTGATATACCATCGCCACATGATGTGGCACAGATTAGTGGAGAGAATGGTTTACGAAATATGATTAGATGCCTGGCTAGTGATTTATTAGATTCATACCAATTCATTAGTGATTAGCATGGGATCCCACTTGATGCTATATCCTCACATCTCGAGCGATATTTTGGTAAACAGAGGAGGCATAGTGAGTCAGGTTCACAGGGTTTGGGGGGACACCAGGATGTTCCAATTGGTCCTATAGGCTCCACCCCTCTGAATGTTCCAGTTGGTCCTGAGATTGAGGGTACTGCACATGTTATGGGAGGTGAGTATAGCAGGCTTCTTTTTGGCACTAAGAGTACACCATCTACACATGTATCATTACATCTCCATGATTTTGACATCAGTGGGATTGGGAGGGCCTTTGCTGGTGCAGCTGAGGTACAATTTATTTAAAAATTATAATATAAATTCATAAATTATATATTTAAAAATTATAAGTTCAATTTTAAATAAAATCACATACATCAAGAAGCTCTAACTCTTGATTGCAATCTTAAATGTACATGTGTATTAGACTTGTATTACTATTTTACAACCTAGATATGGAGATTTACATCATGCTGGCGATCCTCGTCATCATCATGAGGTATTTAAAAACCATGTCTATATATCACATGTACATATAAGTTTGATTTAAGTGTATAGAAATCAAGTGTACAAGTTTTCTAACTAAATACACATGTATGCTTATATATTGTAAATTCAACACATGTCATATATATAGGTTGCAAAATTCAGTCATGCTTCTATTCAGACTCCTCTACATGATGCAGAGCGTGTATGTCAGGTAATAATTTAGATTTTTCAAGTATTATTTATTTATTTAAAATCAAAACATATATAGAATTTGAAAATTTTATGGCGTTTCATGCGCAGACCCAGACCCACAACTCAGCACAGCGCTTGGGTCATGGATCGGTCGATGGCTCCAATCAAGGATCGGGATGTCATAGCTCGAGACACAGCTCAAGACATAGTGAGGCTCAATCCACTCATAGAGTGAGACATAATTTATGAGTTGTTATTATGATTTCTAACTCTTGATTGCAATCTTAAATGTACATGTGTATTAGACTTGTACTACTATTTTACAACCTGGATATGGAGATTTGCATCATGCTGGCAATCCTCGTCATCATCATGAGGTATTTAAAAACCATGTCTATATATCACATGTACATATAAGTTTGATTTAAGTGTATAGAAATCAAGTGTACAAGTTTTCTAACTAAATACACATGTATGCTTATATATTGTAAATTCAACACATGTCATATATATAGGTTGCAAAATTCAGTCATGCTTCTATTCAGACTCGTCTACATGATGCAGAGCATGTATGCCAGGTAATAATTTAGATTTTTCAAGTATTGTTTATTTATTTAAAATAAAAACATATATAGAATTTGAAAATTTTATGGTGTTTCATGCGCAGACCCAGACCCACAACTTACCACAGCGCTTGGGTCACGGATAGGTTGATTGCTCCAATCAAGGATTGGGATGTCATAGCTCGAGACACAACTCAAGACATAGTGAGGCTCAATCCACTCATAGGGTGAGACATAATTTATGAGTTGTTATTATGAATTCTGGATATTTTATATATTTACAGTACATTTCCAGACATTACATGACTTACATGTTATATATTATATTTTATCTAGACGTAGCTGAGTCACATGTTTTATATTTGGACATTATATGTATACACTTATGTTTTATATCTTAGATTATGATTTACATGCTTTATATTAAATATTTGGACATTTGGATTAATTATCTTGGTACACCTTGCCACCTGTACAACAGAAACAATAACTAACTAAATATACACTGAAAATCAAAGCATAAAAGAGAGGAATTTTGATAGATGTTGCAGTTGCAACCTAATTATTTTGACAGTTGGATTAATTATCTTGGTACACCTTGCCATCTACACAGCAGAAACAAGAACTAACTAAATATACACTAAAAATCAAACATAAAGATTGAATTTAAAATAATATTACATTTAAAGATTGAATTTAAAATAACATTACATTTTTATAAATGAATAAAAGAAAATGCTAAATATACATTTTAAAATATAAAGATTGAATTTAAAATAATATTATATTTTTATAAATCAATAAAAGAAAATTGTCACTTCATGGGTTTATTGGAAGTTAATAAGTTCTAATACCAATTATTAAAATTGAAGAGCACTCTCTATATTTACTCTATTTTATTTTGGAATCCAAAGATCCTTTAAATTAAAAAATATTGAAACATATCTCTACACATTGATAGTAATAAAAATACATTTTCAACAACCACCACCAATTTAAACTATAAATTACTTTACATTGAAAACCTTCACAACTAATTCTTAAGTTTCCATAAAAATCAGCATCCATTTGTATTTTATTTTATTCTAGTGTCACCTTAAGTAGATGCACCTTATGTTGGGACTGGGTTTGTTTAAGAATCCATCTAATATTGCTCCCTTGTAATAGTCATTCAATAAGATGCTATCTCGTGCTCAATCACCTAGAACTAGGTAGAGTTGAAATAAAAGGTTCATGGGTGTCTCTTCTATTATTCTTACACAAGTTTGCATTCTTAATAAAATTCTTGAGCATTACTAATGACAAAGAGCCTACTTACAATGATGGAAGAGATGGATAATATTTTGTTCACATTTATAATAAAAATATAATATTAATAACATTTGATTTTTATTTTTAAATTACTAAGTTGTCTTTGTGAGTTGTTTGTTTTGATTTAATAATGAAACTAAAAGAAATCTTTGGCCACATATATTGTGTGAATGATCTCTTTCAACATATAAAGTGTGAAGATATGCTTGTCTTATTGTGTAACCAATTGTCAAAAGAATCTCAAACATAATTAGTATTGACAATAAGATTTAATCATCTTCCATTTTTTTGCTTTTGGGGAGATTTCAATTTGTTAGCTTGTAATCCAATCATTAGAGATATAATACAAGCATGGATCTCCTTGCCAAGAATAGCTAGGAAATGATCCATTACGTACCTCATTGTTTAGTCCAGATAGGCTATTGTAAGGTTTGTATTGATTCCCACACTTTTGGTCTAGCAAAATTTGCATGCATGACATAGTTTTAAGAATAGATCAATTCATGGAATTTGATGCTACCAAGTTCTTGATTTATAGGACATGTGGAAGATAACTTTAGCTTGTGTATTACATAACATTTCATATTGTTACACAAGACATAAGTTGGTAGTACATTTCCTTATGTATAATTTGCATTGTAGTGACTAAACTTTTAAATCATTCATATTGCCTTGTTGTGAAGCACTATTTGCATCATACAACCATAAGACACATTTAAAGATAAAGGTGTTTTCAAAATGTTGAAATTTAACTAGAACTAATGGAAACAACTAATGGAAATACAAAGTCCTCTATTTCATGTATATAACATCAGCAAAAGAGAAATAGTTTTGAAATTTATCCATGCAGTTTATTATTTGAAAGATCTAGTGAATCTAATTGCTCTAAGTTTGAGACCCCTACATGATAAGAATACAAAAAAAGAGCTTCCCTTAGCTTTGAGAAATATTTATTCTGTACTGACAAGGCCAACCACGTGAAGGTGGAAGCTTAGTGGCCTCACCTAAGACACCTAAGACACCTAAACACATAAAACACCTAAGACACCTAGACACCTAAGACACCTAAGACGTTTAAGACACCTAGACACCTAAAACACCTAAGACACCTAAGACATTTAAGACACCTAGACACCTAAAACACCTAAGACACTTAAGACATAGGTAGACACCTAAGACATTTAAGACACCTAGACACCTAAAACAACTAAGACACTTAAGACATAGGTAGACACCTAAGACACCTAAAACACCTAAAATACTTAAGACATGGGTAGACACCTAAAACACCTAAGAAACTATAAGACCTAAGACACCTCTAAAACACCTAAGAATTAATCTGACCTAGATCTTTAAGACACCTAAGAAACTTAAAAGACATACAGTAAGACACCTAGAAGACCTAAACACCTAAGACACCTAGACACCTAAAACACGTAAGACACCTAGACACCTAAGACATTTAAAACACCTAGACACCTAAAACACCTAAGACACCTAAGACATTTAAGACACCTAGACACCTAAGACACTTAAGACATAGGTAGACACCTAAGACACCTAAAACACCTAAGAGACCTAAGACATTTAAGACACCTAGACACCTAAAACACCTAAGACACCTAAGACATTTAAGACACCTAGACACCTAAAACACCTAAGACAATTAAGACATAGGTAGACACCTAAAACACCTAAGAAACTGTAAGACCTAAGACACCTCTAAAACACCTAAGAATTAATCTGACCTAGATCTTTAATAAACCTAAGAAACATAAAAGACATATAGTAAGACACCTAGAAGACCTAGACACCTAAGATACCTAACACATTTAAGACACCTAGACACCTAAAACACCTAAGACACCTAAAACACCTAAGAAAATTCTGTAAGACCTAAGACACCTCTAGACACCTAAGACATCTAAGACTATCTATATATAGTTTAGAGATCATACCTACACAACATGAAGTTCAATTTTATAACTTGAAATGGACTTATATAGGCATAGACCTCATACTGGATGTATTAATTACTTCAACTCACTCTTCAATAATGTAGTTAGAGCTCTTGGTACATATAATTTGGATCTTCTCTATCTCTTATTATCTCTAAAATCTTTTTGTGATCTTCAATAGACAACCTCCATTTTTGTTGGCCACGTCCTCTTTTTTGTAATGTTTCCAAACTTAATCTTGTTGCTAAAACTAAGTGACTGTAGTGTAGAACCTTTTGTCCTGGCATATATTCAATAAATATAATACCATTTTTATCTATCTTTACTTGTTGATAATAGGTGCCTTCAACAACAACTGATCCAATGGGATATGATTGTCCATCACCATTTGTTATTGATTCTAACAATTTTGATTTTACTTGTTTGCATCTTAGTAGATAGTAATCTACACCTTCTGTATTGTTAGAATCTGCAACCACAACAAAAATATCTCCTATACACACCACAAGTAAACATGTAAATGTACATATGAGTAGAACTTGATATAAATCAAATATTCAAAACTTTATTACAATCTTGAATATAAATCAATTTTGTACTTACCTATAACAACTAAATCTGATACACGTTCGTAATTAGTTGAATATATAGGATCATATATATCTACAATGTCAGTATCTTCAAAAGGATGACTTGATACTATTTGTTTCATTTCCCATTGTGAAACATATCCATCCCTTACATTTGGACATTGTAGAATATTTGCATTGTTCTCAATGCAATCAACACAAAAACAAGATTTTTCTCTCACTTGAATAGCAAGACACTTGCTATGTCCTGTAGTCATGACTTGATGCAAACTTTTAACACCACTAATCACTTGACAATTATATGGATTTGATCGATCAATACCTGCACGTATGAACAAATTCTTGAGCATCTCAATTAAAACTATTTAAATTTGAAATTAAATCACATGCACACATACTTAAAATTAAAAATAGTAAAGTTTTCAAATAACATAAATTCAATTAACATACCTTTAACTTCCCAAAAATAGCATTTGTTGTATATTGAGTCACGGGTAGAAAAATGGCTTTTACACCATTCAACAATTTGACTTGCATTTCGTATGGTGTTTAGTCCCTAGGTAAGAGGATTAAGAATTTAAAAAATTTCACATGTACATCCAACTAAATTACAATACACATACATAGATCAATTACATAAATCATTACATAGAAGTATTCAACAATTTTAAATTATTATGTAAATTTTGTATAGATAGTACATATATATTACCTGCAAGTTCATATTGGCGAAGTGCATGTTTTACAACATAATGCTCTCCTTTTCCATGTCCACTCTCAAAAAAATTCCACAAAAACTTTAAGCCAAATTTAGCATGTTGTTGCATTAACTAATTAAATGCTTTTGCAGACTTAAATTGTCCTATATAAATAGTTATATATAAACAACGATTTGAAAACCAAAAATTAGTTAAAAATTTAAATTTTAAAATTAAATATAAATTTATAAATTAAAAATTAAAAAATAACAATAAAATCGACACTTATCAGCACATCCATTAGACCAAATCCAGTGTTGTGATGTAGCAATGCCACGTTGTCCCAAATCTTCAAAAAACATTAGAAAGCAATGTGCTACATAGCTTCTATCTATTGCAAGTATGGGCCTAACTGGTGTTTTCAATGATGTCAACATACTCCTATTGCATTGATGATAAGGATTGGATGAGCTGTGTGTTGAGGATATTGAGAAAATTAGTCCTAATCGGGAACAAAGAAAAATAGTGAAGACAGTGAGCTAAAGATCCTAGCTAAGATGAAGATCAGAGGATGCGCTTCAAAGTGTTTGTAGATATGTGTCTTGAGATGATCCAACAAAGACTTTAGTGGTCTGCATGAAGATCTGAAGAAGTTATGGCCACTTAAGTAAAACCAGTTCTGGAAGATGTTTAGAGGTGACAGAGTGACACAGATAGGTCCGGTGAGATCCGAAAATGCAATATCCTATTATGTGGATTTGGTGGAGTGTTTAGGAAGTCTATGTGAAGTGACAACTTAATTGGTTCGTGATCTGGAGGTCTGCAAGCATCTATTTCATTGTGACAGTGATGACAGATTGTGTTCTTG
This sequence comes from Cunninghamia lanceolata, assembly GCA_027924645.1. Lineage (NCBI taxonomy): Eukaryota > Viridiplantae > Streptophyta > Pinopsida > Cupressales > Cupressaceae > Cunninghamia > Cunninghamia lanceolata. The sequence continues at coordinate 1,277,400 of BSBN01000397.1, forward strand.
AGGTTCCGGATGAAGGAGATAGGGATTTCAATAAGCAGATGTAGTGTGGATGTTCTTGGTGATTCAGGCAAGCTTGTAGAGATCTTTGGATCATGTCCAATTTGTGTTGGTGGTCCACATTGGAGTTTGAGCTTGCAATTGAACAATTACTTCCTGATGATGGTGTTCTTCCTAAGTCTGGCTTACCGGATGAGTTACACATCCTACGGATGATCTTGAAGATGTTATGTGAAGATTGGTGTGTTCCTAGAAGAAGATTGAAGTCTTCGATCTGTGTGGCCGATAGCGTGTTGATCCGCGTGAAGTCTTTTGTAATTAGTCATGATGTATTTATGTATTTGGTCTGTAATGTTTGCCAACTTAGATGATCATTCCTAAGTCGATGTCTTGTATAAATAAGGAATTGTAAAGTCATTTCAAAGTGATCTTGTAGAGATGAGAGTGTGGTAGCGAGGAGGAGAATGAAAGGCAGAGCAAAAGTATTGGGCTTAAATGGAACTGACTCAAGCATGATGAAGATGCTATTCTTTAGTTCAAGTATGTAATACTTATTATTCTATAGACAGTGTGTCTCCCGTAGGCATTGAGCCTCTTGTGAGTAGTGTGCTCAGGCAATGAGCCCTAATTGGCATGTGCCATTTGTTCTTTCTATTCTTCTAACAAAGAATACAATCTTGGGTTAATCACCCCGTGGTTTTTCCCTTAACCGGGTTTTCCACATCAAAATCTTGGTGTCTTGTGTGTCAATGTGTTTTTGCTCTTGATTTAATGCATTATGTTTTCATGATTGATTTATTATCATGCTACTAAATTACAAAGTGGATTTAAGTGTTTAATTGGAAGAAAGTTTTGAACAACTGATTCACCTCCCAGATCTAGGATGTCATCATACAAGAAGGATAGTCCAAGGTTTGATGGAACCAATTACACTCTTTGGAAAAGTCACATGGAATGCCACTTGCAATGTATGGGAATGCAGTATTGGATCATGGCTTCAAAGAAGTATACTCCTCCATAGAATGGTCTGACAACTATAGATGAAATCAGAGATGCTAAAAACAATATGTGGGCTAAAGAAGCTCTTCTAAGTGCCTTATCTGATTCAGAACTGACAAATGTTGTTGAGCTAAAAACTACATATGAGATTTGGCAAAAGTTGGAACTTCTGCATGAAGGAGACAAGTATGTGAAATGTGCCAAGCTACAGAGTCTGAAAGGAAAATTCAAAAATCTGAAAATGAGAGAAGATGAAAATATCACTACATTTATGCCCAGAGTAAATGAGCTTGTTTGTGGCATTAGATGTGCTGGTGGAGTCTTGGATGAAGATGAGATTGTTGGCAAAGTTCTTAGATCCCTTCCTGACTATTACACATACAAGGTTGCTGCCATTGAAGAATTCAGAGCTCATTCAGGTGTCACAAGATATCAATTGGTTGGTAAATTGGCTGCATTTGAATTGACCAAGTTTGGAGATGCCCCCCCAAGACTGAATCTACATTCAAAGCCAGTGCATCTATAAAAGGAAAACAAAGGTTTGATCTGGGAGAGAACTCTTCTAAGAAATTATCATGGTATGAGAAAGCAAGAAAAGACCTGGAAGAAGATGAAGCAGAAGCTACTCAACTTGAAGCCCTTATTGCAAAAAGACTGCCAAGAGGATCTGGTAAGTGTGAAGGGAAATTGCCTTTTAAGTGCTTTAACTGCAATAAGATTGGTCATTTTTCCTCAAGGTGTCTGGAAAGATTTTCAAGGCCAAACCCTAATAAATCAAGGTTCCAAAAGAAATGCTACTATGTTCATGAAGATGATGATGATGGAGTAACAGATGATGAATCAGAGACAGGAAATAAATCTGGAAGTGATTGGGTGTTTGTTGTCATAAAGGAAGAAGATCCGATGCCCTCTGAATCTGTCAATCATAAAGTTGTAGAAAGAGCTCTGGTTGCCCAAGTTGAAGATAAGGATGATTGGGTCATTGACAGTGGATGCTCCCACCATATGACAGGTGATAAAAATAAGTTTATAAATTTGGAAAGGTATGAAGGAGGAGTGGTAAAATTTGGTGATAATTTTGCTGGTAGAATCAGAGGTAGAGGAACTATTTCTTTTGATGGAAAGAACAAAACCGATAATGTACTATATGTTGAAGGCTTGAAACACAATCTTCTCAGTGTTGGACAGTTCGTGGATAAAGGCTATAATCTCTGATTCAAGAATGGAAAATGCAAGATCTTTGAAAATTTCAGAACAGAGATTGCATCCAGTACTCAAACTGAAGGTAATATCTTCCACTTGGTTGGTACTAGTAAAAGTTTCTTATTTGTTCAAATTGATCAGAGTTGGTTGTGGAATAGGAGAATGTGTCATGTGAATTTTGATAATATCATCAAGTTAAGCAACACTCAGGCTGTGAGGGATCTTCCAAGATGGGTGAAACCTTCTAATAGCTTGTGTAAATAATGTCAGCTAGGCAAATAGAGCAGGGTTACATTCAGAAGTAAGGAACAGTCTTCTACTGGATTATTGGACTTAGTTCATACTGATTTATGTGGTTCGGTAAGAATCAGAAGTATACAAGGTGAAAGATACTTCATGCTATTAATTGATGACTACTCCCGGATGATGTGGGTAACTTTTTTGAAGGAGAAATCAGAGGCTCTTGAGAAATTTAAAATATTCAAGGCTATGGTGGAGAATGAAACTGGATTGAACATAAAATGTCTAAGGGACCTGATAGAGGTGGAGAATTCACATCCGATGAGTTCATAGAATTCTATGAGAAACATGGAATAAGAAGACAATTGTCTGCTCCTAGGACTCCACAGCAGAATGGAGTAGTGGAAAGAAAGAACTGGACCATCCAAGAAGCATCTAGAACCATGATGATGGAAGCAAATGTTCCTTAGATCTACTGGAGAGAAGATGTGAGCATTGCAGTCTACACTCTTAATCGAGTTCAAATCAGAAGCAATACCGATAAGACTCCTTATGAACTCTGGTTTGGCATCACTCCTACTATGAAGTATTTCAGAGTCTTTGGTAGCAAATGTTACATTAAAAGAGATGAAGATCTAGGCAAATTTGATCCTAGAAGTGATGAAGGAATATTCTTGGGTTATTTTACTCAAAGCAAAGCATACCAGTGTTACAACAAAAGATTGAGGAAGATTATAGAAAGTACAAATGTGAAGGTTGATGAAGGTATTGAAAATCCCTCAAGGTTTTATGAATTTGATGAAGATGATCAAAATGATGTTTTTGTTAAATAAGTCCAAGCTCCCTCTGAAATTTAGATTCAAACTGATCCGGTAATTCAGGAAGAAGAGATAAGTGTGATGGAACTTGTTCAAGAATCAGAAGTGCAAGAAACTCCCAAAGTTCCCAGGTATGTGAGACTGAACCACTCTGAAGATCAGATCATAGGTGATAAAAGAAAAGGTGTACAAACAAGAAGGATTGCTCAAAATTCAAAAGAGTATTGTCTGATTTCAAAAGTTGAACCTAAGACAGTGAATGAAGCTTACAATGATGAAAAATGGACTAAAGCAATGGAGGAAGAGCTAATGCAAATTGAGAAGAATCACACATGGGATCTTGTTCCTAGACCTAAAAACAAGAATGTGATTGGAACCAAATGGGTCTTCTGGAACAAATTGAATGAAGTTGGTGAAGTAATCAAAAATAAAGCCAGATTAGTCTGCAAGGGTTACTCTCAACTAGAAGGAGTTGATTTTGAAAAAACTTTTGTTCCAGTGGCAAGAATTGAAGTGGTCAGATTATTTCTTACTTTTGCTGCCTTCAAGGATTTTAAAGTATATCAGATGGATGTCAAATCTGCCTTCCTGAATGGTGACTTGGAAGAAGAAGTATACATTGAGCAACCAGATGGATTTCAATTGTCTGATCATAGTGATATGGTCTACAAGTTGAAGAAAGCACTATATGGACTCAAGCAAGCCCCAGGAGCCTAGTATGAAAGATTGGATAAGCATCTTTTCAAGATTGGTTTCAACAAAGGTATTGCTGACAATAATTTTTACTTCAAAATTGATCATGAAAATATCTTGATTGTTGAAGTATTTATTAATGATATCATTTTTGGAGGAAGAGATAGTATGTGCATAACTTTTGCAAATCAAATAAAAAGTGAATTTGAGATGTACATGCTTGGGGAAATGAATTTCTTCTTGGGTCTACAAATCATTCAAACTAAGAAAGGAATCTTCATTTCTTAGACCAAATATGTGAAAGAATTGTTGAAGAAATTTGGGATGGAAGAATCAAAACCAATGAGTACTCCCATGGCAACCAGATGTAAATTGAGCAAAGATGATGACTCTCCTAAGGCTGATCAGAAAAAGTTTAGGTCAATGATTGGAGGATTGTTGTATCTCACTCAAACTAAACTTGATATTATGAATGTTGTTGGTCTTGTTGCTAGATTCCAAGCTGATCCTAGAGAATCTCATGTCATGGCAATCAAGAGAATTTTTAGGTATCTAAAAGCGATAGTTAAGTATGGTTTGTGGTATCCTAGATATCATAATTTCTCTCTTCATGCATATACAGATGCAGATTGGGCAGGAGATATGGATGACCGAAAGAGTACCAGTGGTGGAGCATTCTTCTTAGGGAAGAGATTGGTTTCTTGGCTGAGAAAGAAACAAGAGGCAATATCTCTATCCACTACAAAAGAAGAATATATTGCAACAATAGGTAGTTGCACTCAAGTTTTGTGGATGAAGCAAATGCTAAGAGACATCAAAGTGGAGTATGAGGAGCCTATCACAATCTTCTGTGACAATTCAAGTGCAATAAATATATCTAAGAATCTGGTGTTGCATTCAAAGACTAAACATATATCCATCAAGTTTCACTTTTTGAGAGAGTAAGTGAACAAGAATGAAGTGAGATTAGAGTTCGTACCTTCCAAAGATTAGATTGTAGATATCTTTACTAAACCTCTTCCTAAGGATTCTTTTGAGTATCTCAGGGAGAAGTTAGGGGTTATTACCCCTCCATTAATGAACTAAGATGCACTAATGTGCATCAGTCTGGTGGATATCATAGTCATATCTTGTGGTCTGGATTTATGATGGGGAGATGCTACTTAGGGGGAGCAACTGGTATGATTCTGAAGTGTTGGAGTTGCAAGTATGTGCCCTTTGCCATTGATGTCAAAAGGGGAGAGAAGACATGTGAAAAAGAAGTGGTTACCGATCAAAGGGGGAGTAGTAAAGGAAGAGAAGACATGTGAATGGTTGTTGTTGATAGGGGGAGTTATGTCAATGAGAAAACATTCTTGCCTTGATGGTCAAAATAGTTTTTCACATCATATGTTGCAATCAATGACAAAGGGGGAGATTGTTGCAAGTATTTTCCTAACTGGTGTTGTCATTGATGTCAACATTCTCCTATTGCATTGATGATAAGGATTGGATGAGCTGTGTGCTGAGGATATTGAGAAAATTAGTCCTAATCAGGAATAGAGAAGAACAGTGAAGACAGTGAGTTAAAGATCCTAGCTAAGACGAAGATTAGAGGATACACTTCAAAGGGTTTGTAGATATGTGTCTTGAGATGATCCAACAAAGATTTCAGAGGTCCACATGAAGATCTGAAGAAGTTATGGCCACTTAAGTAAAACTGGTTCTGGCAGATGTTCAAAGGTGACAGAGTGATATAGATAGGTCCGGTGAGATCCAGAAATGCAATATCTTGTTCTATGGATTTGGTGGAGTGTTTAGGAAGTCCATGTGAAATGACAACTCAATTGGTTCATGGTCTGGAGGTCCGCAAGCATCTATTCCATTGTGGCAGTGATGATAGACTGTGTTCTTGAGGTTCTGGATGAAGGAGATAAGGATTTCAGTAAGCAGATGTAGTGTGGATGTTCTTGGTGATTCAGGCAAGCTTGTAGAGGTCTTTGGATCGTGTCCAATTCATGTTGGTGGTCCACATTAGAGTTTGAGCTCGCAATTGAAGAATTACTTCCTGATGATGGTGTTCTTCCTAAGTCTGGCTGACTGGATGAGTTACACATCCTACGGATGATCTTCAAGATGTTATGTGAAGATTGGCGTGTTCCTAGAAGAATATTGAAGTCTCTGATCTGTGGCCGACAGCGTGTTGATCCACGTGAAGTCTTTTGTAATTAGTCATGATGTATTTATGTATTTTCTCTGTAATGTTTGCCGACTTAGATGATCATTCCTAAGTCGATGTCTTGTGTAAATAAGGAATTGTAAAGTCATTTCAAAGTGATCTTCTAGAGATGAGAGTGTGGTAACGAGGAGGAGAGAAAAAGGCAGAGCAGAAGTATTGGACTTAAATGGAACTGACTCAAGCATGGTGAAGATGCTATTCTTCAATTCAAGTATGTAATACTTATGATTCTGTAGACAATGTGTCTCTCATAGGTAGTGAGCCTCTTGTGAGTAGTGTGCTCAGGCAGTGAGCCCTAATTGGCATGTACCATTTGTTCTTTCTATTCTTCTAACAAAGAATACAATCTTGGGTTAATCACCCTGTGGTTTTTCCCTTAACTGGGTTTTCCACGTCAAAATCTTGGTGTCTTGTGTGTCAATGTGTTTCTGCTCTTGATTTAATGCATTATGTTTTCATAATTGATTTATTATCATCCTACTAAATTACAAAGTGGATTTAAGTGTTTAATTGGAAGAAAGTTTTAGACAACTGATTCACCCCCCTCTCAGTTGTCTACCCTAAATCTAACACTATCATGACCCATATCATCACTGATATAAAAGTAAACCTCCTTGATGATAACTCATTCATCTTTAGTACTCTCTACCTCATCTACAAATAACTCAGCATGTCTATAGCAAACTTGTACAAAGATTGCGACTTTCTCTGAATGATAATATTGACTTTGGATCTCAGTTTGAGGACTAAATGTATAATTTTTAGAAAAATCTACAATAGATAGAATACAACCCAATGGAAAACAATTCTTTGAGTCACGAAATTGCTTAGCCTGCCATCTTGCACCATGACAATGTTGGATATGTGTGTATACAATGTTATGAAATTTGTTCATAAACTCGTTGCAAGGCAATTCACTCTCTCTCAAAACAATTTTTCTAGATTCAACTCCTGACTTCATTGAGTATTTCTCATATTCAAATCTCTTCCAAACAACTGACATTGAATGATCAATATTCTCAAATGGTAAAAATTTCATCAAATTCGCACAATCCACACATATATTTCTTATACACTGTACATTGAATTCATTTGAATCTTCTGATTTTTCACATAAAATAGACTTCATAAATTGTTTTGTACTTCCAAGGATGGCTACATTTGGATTAACTATTTCCATAATTTTTTTATATGATTATAGGTGTAGATCAAATTCAACATGATTTCGACAGCAACAAGTTTCACGTACTTTATTAATACGTACAAAACTTGGTCGTAAATTCTCAAACATCCTTTGAGAAATCTTCACTTGTGAAAATTCTTGCTTGAATGCTTAAAAAAATTCACTTTGTGTTGTATCTATAAAATGCTTTGGATGAGAAATTTTTTTACCATCTTCATTTTTTATTTGTATAGTGTCCCTTCTATTGGAAGAAACATGGTAGTTGTCAGTCCAATATCCAATTACTTTTTGTTTTACATCTTCTGAAATTCTATCTCTTTGAGGGACTCAACAAATATTTACCCAATTATTTTCAATATTTTCATCTAATCTATTTCTCTTATTGATATGTCTTTGAATAGTTCTCCTGGATACATTTACTAATCGAGCAATTGCTTTAACTTGTCTTCTATGTGATAATTTCTTACTAGAAATTACAACCATCAATGCTCTATGTGTAGCACTTAAATCAGAACTTCGACTCTTGGTTTGAATAGAATCCAATGTTGTTTGCAAGTTTTCAATTACTATCCGATTTACTAAATTTGAAGATTTTTTCTTGTTATCAACTCCTACAACTCCAAAATGGGGGTCATTTCTTTTTGCCTAAATAATATTGCACATAATTGTGCTCTTCCAATTAGAGATTTATCTTCAAAAAACTTATCCCAAATTCTTTTAGAGTGCAATTTTATTGTGCTTTCAGGTAACATATGTTCATGTGAAATGTTTTTGAAAAGAGCATCTTCATCCATCTCCGTAAGATTTTCCATTCCATGCAAAAAATTTCTATCACTACTAACAATTTCATCTTGTACTTGTTCATTAACGCGCCCTTCAACTTGTTCATCAATAATTTCAGTGGGTTGTTCTTGACTAGATGTTCCTATGGTTTTTTCAACTCTTTTTCGGTCATACAACCTTAATATATTTCTTTTATTCCCCATCACAAATTGCTTGATTTAATTCACCTACAAACACATATACATCCTAATACCCCTCGGGATTCTACAATTCTTCCCCAAGGCCAAATTCTTCTTGTGCATATCTTTAGTGAAGCTTTCCATACCAAGGGGATATCTCCTAATGACTCGGTACATCTTGCCATTTTGATGACCCAGTTTCCTTTGCATTGTCCTAATGATCCTCGGATCTCTTAACTATCTAAATGCACCTATAATCAACAAAAATGGTTATAACAGCCTAAGTTGTGGATCAAGAGAGCCAATAGAATAATGACACATGTCCCACAATGTTAAGACATGGTGTGGCTGCCTCATTCTACATTTAAAGTGATATTTCATGCTTTGGTAGCAATTTTTTTTCTTTTGCAAGATTAATAGTTTTAGTTTTATGATGATGGTTTTAATGTGAAGATTGGAATGGTCAATCTGAATCACTATTAGAATTATTATAAGGCTTAGGCCAAGGAATGTATGAATGTCATTGAACTCTTGTTATAAGTTCATGTTGCAAATGAATAAAGAGATTTATATATTGTTGTTTATGTGTTGAATTGTGGCCTGGTTCAGTAGTTTGTCAAGACCCTTGGACCCGGAATTGTATTAAGTGGTATCAGAGAAAGTTTGAATTCCTTGATGTTAGATTCTATGAGAAGCAAGAACCAAGCCAGAATCTGATGTCAGTCGTAGATCACATACACTCTAGTCGGCAAATGATCGAAGATAAAAATAGTGGAATGGAGAGAGAATCGTGAAAGAGAGAATCAAGAGACAGACTACAAGAGAATTTTGAGAATGCTCACATTACTCTCACTAACTAGTTATTGAATTGGTATTCAAAATAGTCAAGGTGAGAGGAGAGTGTCGTATATATAGAAAATAATGGGTAAATACATCCAAGAGGTGTAATAACTCTAACTACCCAAAATAGGTAGAAGTTTTATCTACTTGGTGAATGCCAAAACATGTGGCATAACCTCCTCAAGTGAAGATAGAAAGGAGGTGGCACATAAAGCCAAAAAAGGTTGTGAAACCCAATTACCCCATAACCTACTCAGGTGAAGATAAAATAATGGTTATGATAGGTGGCACAATAAGCCAAAAGAAGGTGTAACTCAACTACCCATGTGTGGGAGAGAGTGAGACATGTAGTTGATGTATTTCACCACATGTCATCATATTAACCACATCTAATAAACCTAATAAATCTTAATAATGTGTAGGAAAAATAAATATCCCTAAGGAAAATAAAAAACCTGCACTAACAGCCCCTTAAGTGTAGCTTAGGTGGGTGAAAAGATATGGGTCCCAACAAATGAAGCCCTGATGAGGTACCCATGTACAAATATCCCCCCCCACAAAGGAATAGCCCCCCTAAATAGAGAGAGAGATAGAAAAAAAACACCCCCCAGAGTAGAGACAGTGAAAGCAAATGACTAAGAAGGCCCTCCTAAAGGAGACACTGGTTGCACCTCTAACAAAGCTTGCAGATGAAGGAACTTGCTCTCAGTGAAGGGTTTGGTGAATATGTCTGTGATTTGCTCTGATGTCTGAATGTACTTGAGATCAATGATGTTTGCATGAATTAGATATTGGATGTAGTGCATATGTATCTCGATGTGTTTTGTCCTCTGGTGATGGACTAGATTCTATGAGATCTGTATTACACTCTAATTATCACAAAAAGATGATTGTGGGATTTTAGAATGAAATGCCAAACTCAGTGAGAATATTCTAAAGCTAGATGGTCTCAATGGTGGCATTAACTACCCCTCGATACTCAACCTTTGTATATGAAAGAGAAATTACAAACTACTTCTTGCTCGACCAACAAACTAGACCAGATACAAGTGAGAAGCAATACCCTAAAGTAGACTTGTGATCCTAAGAGTCACCTACCCAATCTAAATCTATGTATCCCACCAAATCGAAATCTACACCCATTGCATAGTGAATCCCATAGTTGTGAGTGCCCTGAACATAGTGGAGTATCCTCTTAGTTGCTTTCCAATGCAACTCATGTGGCTCCTACATGAACTGAGAGACTATGCCAATGACATATGACATGATAGGCCTCATGTGTGTTAGATAGATGAGACTCCCAACACGTTGTTAGTATAAAGTGCCATCAACTAAGCGTGAATAACACTTAGCCTCAAGTTCAACCACGGATAGAAATGGAGCCGATGCAGGCTTATAGTCAGCCATGTGAAATCTAGAGAGCATGTCAAGTGCATACTTGGGTTGTGCCATGAAGATACCTGAAGATGACTAAGTGATATCAATCCCTAGGAAGTAGTGGAAAAGACCCAAGTCTGACATCATAAATCGATCATGTAGAGAAGTTTTCACTGCCTTGATGGTGGATAAATGACTCACTGTGATCAACAAGTCATTGACATAGAGAACTAGAAAAGAGAGAGTATCAAACTGCTACAGAATGTAGACATTCAGATAAGAATGGCATCGAGTGAACCCAACTGATAGAAGGAAGGAATCCATCTTGGCATACCAGGCCCGAGGAACCTATTCGAGGCCATAGAGAGACTTTCAAAGGTGGCAAACTAGTGAAGGATCTTGAATAAACCCCTATGGATGCTCCATGTAGATTTCCTCCTAAAGTTCACCATGAAGAAAAGCACTCTTCACATCCATCTAATGAACTTCCCAAAAATGGGTTGCAGCTATAGAAAGGACAAGTTAGATGGAATTCATTTTAGCTCCTAGCATAAAAGTCTCAGAGTAGTCAATCTCAGGCACCTGGGAGAATCCTTTAGTGACCAAGGGAGCCTTATGCTTGTCAACCGACCCATCTGTCACAAATTTTGTTCGATAGATCCACTTGCATCAAACAAGTTTTATTCCCTTAGGAAGAGGGACTAAATCCCAAGTGTGATTCTTTTCCAAGGAACTGGACTCTTCCTACATTGTTGCATCCCACTCAAGGACACAAGAAGCTTCCCAAAAAATCTATGGATAGAAGTTGAAGCAATGAAGAGATGCAGAGCCTGCTGAAATTGTGACCTTACTCTTGTAGCTAAAGGATCGCCAACCCAATCACCTATTGAATACAAAGTTTGACGAGCCCAAAGAGGCCCTAAGGCAGGAGAATCTGGAGGAGAATCATCAACCTCTAAATGATGACTAGGAGGAGAGAGTGGATCCTCATCATCACTATCACCATTTGAAGTGGAGGAAGAAGACTCCTCATCATGATCAAGAGGATTAAGATCCTCTAAAGAACTATCATCATGATGCAATGTCTACAATGTAATGGTGGATGGTGAAGTGGTAGGAGAAGAACTAGAAGAGTCTTCCTCAAAATGAACACTCCTCTCAATGAACAACTCATGAGTTATAGGGTGGAGAAGCTAATAGCCTTTTACACTATCTGGGTACCCAACAAATTGTTGGGAATTAAGGTGTCTCAACCTTTGTAATTCCTTGTATTATTTCATTGTATTTATTTATTTATTGCCTATTATTGTAATTAGGATGCAAATCCTTATTGTCATCTTGTGGGAGTTGGCACGATGATGTGTCATCCTACGTGGAAGGTGACAACATGTAAATTTGTCCTCACATGACGAGATAGGCATCCCACTTAGTGGTAGGAATATTTTGCCATGTGTCAGCATCTTGGATGGTGTGTAAGGGAATATTGATTGAAACAGTTATGAGGGATTCCTATGACAAAACTATGACGCATAAGAGTCGTAAATGGAAGATTCTATGACAGGTGAAGACATGTGTCACAAGTCATCTTGGAAGAAGGCATCTTTGGGCGCCCCAAGGAGGGTTATGACAAGTTGTAAGAGAATATGCTATTTTTATCTTGTGTATGACAGATTCTCTTACAACTGTAAAATATGACAGCTATGATGGATTCTATGACAGCTATAAGAGTCGTAAGAGTATTTGTCATTGCCCAACTTGGGAATAGGTGACCTCTTTGGGATGGGGTGATATGACAAGTGTCATGGACATCCTGTAGTGTTGGACAAGTGTCCCTAGGCATGGATTTTGGGCCATGAGGCCACGTTGGATGCCCATCCCAAGATAGTCATTTTTGCCTTGTAACTTCTTTATAAATAGGTGCTTTGGAGAGGAGATGTATTATGTGATTGACAGGTACTATTATGCTGGCGGTTTGTCTCCAAATATGAGTGTCGAAGACTCCTAAGAGCTTGCATTGCAAGTGTATTGTAAACCATTTCAATTTTGACAATACATTGTGCAGGTTTTGGAGTGTGGATTTTTTTACCGGATAAGAGTTTTCCCCACGTATATCTTGTGTCTCTCTCTTCTGTCTCATTTCTATGTGTATGTGTATTGTTGCAATATCTCCATTCTTGTGATTAATATTCTGTAATTATAAGGATTAAAACAAATTTGCACTCTTCTCTCCTCTTTAGATTAGTGTAGGAAGTGATTTCTGTACACCTAGCTTCCTTTCACAAATATGCAAGGCTTTCTCTATAGATCATAGCCTTGCATTTCTCTGCTAGAATGTGGGCCCATGCAGGAGAACCAAACACTCGAAGTGCTTAACTGTGGGTTTTTGACCAGTCCAAGCTTGGAAAGGAGTTACCTCCTTTACAACTTTGTGAGGAACATGATTCTAGATGTAACACGCACAGTTGATGGCCTCTGCCTAGTACTGAGGTGCCATAGACCCGGAGTGAATCATACAACTGGTCATCTCTTTCAAGGACATGTTCTTGTGTTCTGAAACACCATTCTATTATGGATTGTAGGGAATCATGTGTTGAAGATTAATGCCCTTAGAGGCACATAAATCAAACATGTGGTTGACATATTCACCCCATTATCTATATGCAGAATCATGATGGCCTTCCTAGATTGTTTCTTTGCAAAATCTTTGAAGTCCAGAAGAGACTCAAAGACCTCAAACTTCTTGAGAAAATATACCAAAGTATATCTAGAAAGATCATCAATGAATGTCAGAGCATATATAGCCCTACTGAAAGAAGGATGTGGAAATGGTCCTGCCAAATCACTGTGTAACAAATCTAGAGGCTATGTGGCACTTCATGCTTTTCCTTTGTCATATTTCTCCTCATGATGTTTACCAAGAATGCATCCGTGGCAAGCTCCATAAGAAAATCAAATAGAAGGAAACCTTGAAACCTTGTCCTATTGACTGAGCTGCTGCAAGTAGTAGTAATTCAAGTGACCAAATTGCTGATCCCACAAATGACTCACCTCATTTGAATAAGTAAGATTATCGAAGGACAGTCAGGAACAAAGTGAGAAAACTGATACAGTTTGGAATGATGATCTACTTTTCCCATAGCAATTGTAGACCCATCATGTAACTCATTGATAACCACTTTGTTTGGTGTGAACTCAACCCACTTGCTAGAGCCTGTGTGAGTGATCTAATAAATAGATAAGAGATTAGTTGACAAGGATGGAATGCAGAGAACATCCTAAAATGGTCCTTCATGCATGTAAATGGACCCTCTCCCATGCACTTCAATAAGAGTGTCATCACTCATATGAATGGTAGGCATAGTACATGGCTCTAAGGATGCAAAACCATCCTGTGAGGAAGCCATGTGGTGTGAAGCACCCAAATCAATGATTTAGGTATCAGGTTGTGAGGCAACTACAACTAGTGCCTTGCCCTTTCCTTTCCCCTTACTCTTTTCTATGTCCTTAGAAGACCCTTCTGATGAACCCTGTTTGACAGAGTCAGGTGCCTTGATATTGTTCTTCTCAAGAAGATGTGACAGGTGATCAATCTGCTTCTTTAAACACTTGTGCTCATTATGTACATGCATCTTACAATAAGAACACTTGACCTTCTCCTTCTTAGGTCAATTACCTTTTGATGAAGAGGTCTGATTAGCTAGATTTGGAGCAACATGTTTTTGGTCTTTCTTCTTCTCTCCTTGGTTCTTTTGTTTCTTATCCTATTTGTCAGACCCTTTTGTTCTTTTGTGCCTTGATTTGCAGCCAAGGCATGTAACTTAGAGGGTTTAATTGTACCCATGTGAACCAGTTTATCTTGATCCTTAGTGAGTTCTATAGTAAACTCATCTAGAGAAGGCATTTTATAGTTCAAACCTAGGGCAATTTTTATGCCATAAAAGGTAGAAACAAGCACTGAATAGTTCATACCAAGCTTAGAAAGAATACTTAAGATAAGTTATTTGTCTTCTTTTTCTATTCCATACTATTTCAACTGCAATTTGATGGGGCTTTCAAATTTGTGAAGAAGTCTTGTATGGTGTCAAAATTGCCAGGACTCAATCCTCTGAGTTCATTCTCTAATTGATATGACCCCTTAATTCAACTTTCTTACCAAAGAAGTTTTCCAATGTGGTCCACACATCATTGGGTGTTTTAGCAGTTTCAATATGAAAAAGTAAGTCAGGAGAAACTAACATACATAGAGTACTAAAGGCTTCATCACATTTGCTAAACTATTTTATCTTTTCTACATCTTGTGCAGGTTTTGTTTCAAGTCCCATTGTAACCCTATGATATCCATGCCTTTTGAGATAGATTATCATCTTAGATTTTCATTCAAAATAGTTATATGGTGTTAAAACATGAACTATTGATGCAGATCCATTAGTGCAGAAAAGTAATTTGAAATACAAAAGAGAAGTGAGAAAAAGAGACACACAAGACATCCCTCTTTTTCACTAGTTTCTGAAATGACTCTCCCAGAAATTACAATGTTGGCACTTTATAATTAATGTGATGTACAATGCAATATTAGATTATTAGACTCTTGCAAGGCCCAAAATGGCAAAAATACTAAAACTGTAGCTCAAGTATAATATGAAATTAAATTGAGAGCATCAATGTGGAGTACATAGAAAAATATGAACCCTAGAAAAAATGACACTGAAAATGGAGTCTGTTTGTGCAAGTTATGGCTCCCAAAAGGTCTCAAAACAAGAACTATATAGCTAATTCGAGAAGAATATTCAATTTATGGGAATCTAGCGCATCAAATCAAAAAACCAACTCTACCATGATGTAGAGCATAAAATTCTACCCCAAATTAAAAAAAAAAATCACTAAAAAGTACATCCATACGGCCAAGAACGAGCCTTCTGAAGTTGGCTTACAAATTTGAAAATTGCAATGGTGAGGGGTCAAGCTTGGAGCATGAGGATGGATGAAATCATGATGACAACAACAAGGAATATTTTAAAATTCTGCTAGAATACTCTACTTTGTTGGAATATTCCAAAACCTCCCTTTAAAAATTTTAAAACCACTTTTAGGGGTCAAAACCACCCTTTTCAAAATTAAAACCGCTTGTTTTTTAGGGAAACCACTTTTGGGTAGAAAGTGGCTTTTTCTGATAGTTAGTTAACCACTAACATTAAATGTAACTGCTAGCATTAATTGTGACTTATAATAGTTAATGTAACGGCTAGTAGTTAACCGCTAACACTATTATTTTTTTAATAAAAAATGTGTACGGTACCACAGTCCGTTGGCCCGGGGGTGAAAAAAATGGCTCAAAAAATTGTTGACTCCATTTTTTACAATTTGACAATTTATCTTTAGGTTTTTGGGCCTTTTGAGTGCAATGGTGAGGTCCGTTTGGGCTGAAAATGTACTAAAATATCAACTACCTCCAAGAACCCTTTAAAACCCCTATTTTCCCTATTTTGTAACTGGGTCCTCTGATCTCTAATTTTGATGAAACCAAAGTCAATCTTAACTTTCTTGAGCCTTCTAGATACTATAGAGATGTTGAAAAAGCCTCTAAGATTACCAAACAGTATGTAATCACCCAGATCTCACAAGAACACAAATATGCAAACTAGTGTAATACAAATGCTTATTTTCTTACAAACTGTTTTGATTCATTGGATCATCCAAGGATGCAAGAGAAGAGCATACTGGGTTTTTGAGAAAAATATTAGCAATCTAATTGTCCCAAATCTCTTAAATATCAAGATTATAGAAATAAGCTAAACCTAACAAATAGGCTTTGATACCATGTTAGATTCTACAAGAAGCAAGAATCGAGCCAAGATCTAATGTCGGTCGTCGATCACATACACTCCAATCGAAAAATGATAAAAGATCAAAATAGTAGAATGGAGAGAGAATCAAGAGACAATTTGGAGGAGAATTTTAAGAATGCTCACATTACTCTCACTGACTAGTTATCAAACTAGCATTCAAACTAGTTAAGGTGAGAGGAGAGTATTGTATATTTAACAAATAATGGGCAAATACATCCAAGAGGTGTAATAACTCTGACTACCCAAAATAGGTAGGAGTTTTACCTACTTGGTAAATGTCAAAACATGTGGCATAACCTCCTCAAGTTAAGATAGAAAGGAGGTTACACATAAAGCCAAAGAGGTTGTGAAACCCAACTACCCCATAACCTAGTCAGGTAAAGACAGAATAATGGTTATGAGAGGTGGCACAATAAGGCAAAAGAAGTTGTGTAACTCAACTACCCATGTGTGGGAGAGAGTGACACATGTAGCTGATGTATTTCACCACATGTCCTCATATTAACCACATCTAATAAACCTAAACAATCTTAATAATGTGTAGGAAAAAGAAATATCCCTAAGGAAAATAAAAAACCTACACTAACACTTGAGACTATGGAAGTGTTGTGCAAGAGACCCTGAGGAGATTGTTGTAGAAAGAGTCAAGAAACAAAAACTTGCAACTACAAAGGGCTTGTAAATATGGCACACTGAGCAAGAGGTAAAAGAGGATCCACTCCAAGAGTTAGATATGCAACACTGGTAGAGATTCTGACAGGCATCATAGCTAGATTGGATGCAATGGAGAGAACACAATGCAGAGGAGTACCTATAGAGGATGTGAGTGATAATAAGGAAGAAGTCAGTGAAGAAGAAGTAGAAGGAGGAGATGAACATGAGAGAAGGTTTCTGAGTGCAATGACAAAATTACCAGTAAACATCGTTGTTATGTAGGAAAAAGGTGGAATAGGGTTTGATGGATGATATGGTTAGATCCTCCTTTCACTACACACATTCAAGGACATTTAACCAAGTTGAATCACAACTTCTCCAAGAGGATTCACATATAGGTTGGTTGTCACTTGTAATGATAGGCAAATTAAGAAATTGTTGATTAATGTATTAATTTAAGCCAAATTATGCTCAAACCCCTAATTATGCAAAATTGTAAACAAACAGATGAATTCTAACAAATGCTCGCAGACAGAGATGCTAAATGACAATCAAAAACATGCTAGATTTCAAAGTTTAGAATCCTAAAATGTCGAGGGCAAAGGGACTCATTCCCAAGCCCAATGCAATATTTTCTTCAAGGCTTTCCAAACTCCTTATGCCACTGATTATCCCTATTCTAGAGATTTCAAGCTCTATAAAGCTAGAAGGCAAAGGGACTAGCACCCAAGCCTTGATAGTGCTCTTCTCTAGCTTTTTCTATTAGATCTGGGATCTTGTGGTGTTTAGGAGCTTGCCTCAGTCAAGCCTCAGAATGGCATTCAAGCCTTCTAACACCATTGTTAGATAGAGAGTGTGTGTCCTTACAAGACAGAGGAAAAAATAAATTTATAAACGATTGATTCAAACACAAATAGATATCACCTTGAATGTGTAGCTCTCATGGAAGGATGAAGCTCTTTCATGTTGTGAGGAGATGGATTGATGAAGCCAAATCTGCAACAAACAAACATAATAACAACACAAGTCTTGTCTGTAGCACAATTAACACCTTGAATATCCTTAGCATAAGATCACAAGTTCGTATTATCCATCAAGTTTGCAAATGAAGTCCTAAATAGGATTATATATGCATTTCCCCTACAAATTTCATAATTCAAACTTAAGATGTCAATAAGGAACACTTTTAACGGTCACTTTACTAACATTTAAATTTGGGACCCTGTAAATATAGGGTAGGACAAGGTCGTGAGCACCCAAGCTCTAGGACCTATTTTGGGATTGGATTAAGCTCAAGAATGTCCCTCAAGTCCCATTTGACATCCCAAAATAGTAAAAAGAAAGGACGCATCTGAGGGTGAAAACCCAACTGTGGCACCTGACGATGGAAGGCTTGATACTCTCCCCAATGACATACACTAGGAGAAGTCTTAGATTGTTGTGGAACCCATGAAACCTATCAACATTGGAATAGAGGAACAACCTAAGATCATACACTTTGCAAAGTCTCTAACTCCACCAAAAAAGACCAAGTTTGTACCATTCTTCAAGAAAAAGTGAGGCAACTTTACTTGGTCATACACAAATATGCCCAGTCTAGATCCAGATTTGATCCTACATTATCTTCCACTAGACCTAGGAGTGAAACCCGTCAAATAGAAGCTTAGAAAGATGCATCCACACATAACATTACTAGTCAAGGAAGAACTCAAGAAACTATTGGATGTTGGGTTCATCAGAGCAATAGACTATCCAGAGTGGATATCCAACATAGTGCCAATCTCCAAACCTGATGGCAGAGTCAAATTATGCAATGATTTCAGAGATCTAAACAAAGCTTTCCGCAAGGATGACTTTTTGTTGCCCAACATAGATATCATTGTCGAGTTAACATCAGGGCATACCATGTTATCTCTCATGGATGGCTTCTTCAGATACAACCAAATCAAGATAGCACCAGAAGATCAACATAAGACAGCTTTCACTTGTCCATAGGGCACTTTTTGCTAGAATGTCATGCCATTTGGGCTAAAGAACACTGGGGAAACATATCAATGAGCTATGACCACTATCTTCCATGACATGATGCATGTCACAATGGAGGACTATGTAGATGATATCCTTGGAAAGTCACTCATAAGAGAATCACACCTGGATGTGCTAGAGAAGGTCTTTCAAAGACTTGAACACTTCAAGGTCAGGTTGAACCCAAAGAAATGCATGTTTGGAGTCACCTCGAGCAAGCTTCTAGGCTTCATTGTCTCAGCAAATAGAATAGAGGTAGACCCTGCCAAGGTCAAGGCTATTATGGAAATGCCGCCACCTAAGAATATCACTCAATTTAGGTCCCTACAAGGAAAGCTATAGTCTATCAGGCGTTTCATCTCGCAACTAGTAGACAAGTGTCATCCTTTCAGCCATCTTTTACATAAGAACATTCCATTTTGATGGGATGAGAAGTGCAAAGAAGCATTTGGCAAACTCAAAGAATACCTCATGAATCCACCTATTCTCATGCCACCTATCCAAGGTAAGCCTCTATTACTCTACATATCTGCTACACCAATAGCTCTTGGAGCCTTACTAGCACAACATGATTATGAAGGCAAAGAACGGACCATCTACTATATCAGTCGCACATTGGTAGGCTATGAACTACAATACTCCCAAATAGAAAGGTCGTGTCTTGCTGTGGTTTTTGCTTCCCAAAAACTACGACATTACATGCTAGCACATTCAGTCAAGCTTATTCCAAAGATCGATCCACTCAAGTACCTATTAAGCAAAGTAGTTCTTACAAGTCACCTAGCCAAATGGGTAATGCTTCTCAGTGAATATGACATTGAGTATGTAGAAAGAAAAGCTATCAAAGGTCAAATCATAGTCGATCAACTAGTAGAGGCTCCATTGCAGGACAACACACCAATGACATTCGAGTTCCCAGATGAGTCCATTTTTAGTGTAGCAGCATACTCATGGAAACTCTACTTTGATAGCTCCTATACAAACCATGGATCGGGGGTAGGAATCTTGTTGGTCACTCCTCATGGTGACACCATACCTAAGTCTTATCGTCTGTTATTCCCATGCACAAATAATATAGTAGAGTATGAAGCCTTGGTCATTGGTCCCAAAACGGCAGTAGAATAGAAAATAAAAGAGCTACATGTCTATGGCGACTCTCAACTAGTAATCAATCAAGTCAATGATGACTATCAAACCAAAGATGAGAAGCTTATTCCATATAAGCGGATGGTCGATGACTTTAAAGAGTGCTTTGTGATCATATCCTTTAAACAGATACCTCGCATTGAGAACAAAGCAGCAGATGCCATGGCAACCATTGCCTCGCTCCTCGAGATCCCAGAGAATGAGTCACGGTATGAGTTCTTGGTGGAATCAATTCGACAGCTAGCTTATGACCTTCATGAAACCCAATCCATATGCCTATTAATCAGATCTGATTCACCTTGGTACAGTAAGATTTACACTTACCTCAAGGATAACACCCTCCCACTTGACTTGTCTTCAACCCAACATCGAACCTGCATACGCCAAACCCCTCGCTATACCATTATTGTCGATACCCTATACCACCAAGGCCTGGATGGTACTTTACTCCAATGTTTAGAATGAGAAGAATCTCAAACCGCCTTATGTGACATTCACGAAGGGATTTGCAGAACACACTCTAGCGATCCTTCTTTAGCTAAGAAACTCATGCATTTGGGCTATTATTGGCCAAACATGGAGATGGACTCATACCATTTTGTGAAGAAGTACAAATAGTGCCAGATACATGGAAACCTGATCCATGCACCAGGTCAAGAGCTACGACCTTTAACAACACCTTGGCCTTTTTGTCAATGGGGACTCAACCTTGTGGGCAAAATTCACCCACCATCATCTAATGGCCACAAATTCATAATAACCACCACTAAGTACTTTACCAAGTGGATTGAAGCCATTCCCCTAACCACCATCACAGGTAAATAGATTTCGTCATTCATCCTCAATTACCTCATTTGCAGATACAGAATTCCCTCATCCATTATGATGGATAATGGAAGACCTTTCAAGAACCAGGATGTACAAGAACTTTGTGACAAATTCAAAATCCATCACCATTTTTCTACTCCCTATTATCCACAAGGCAATGGCCAAGCAGAAGCATCCAAAAAAACTATTCTAAAGATCCTCAAGAAAACAGTCAACGATGCTGGCCATGATTGGCACATCCAACTGAATCCTGCTCTGTGGGCCTATTGAACCAGTATACAGGTGCTACTCCTTACACCCTTTTTTATGGATCAGAAGCTATTTTTCCCATCGAGGTCGAGTTATCATCCCTAAGGGTGTTGTCAAAAGGTCTTCTCATAGATGAAGACTATAGAGTATCCAAACTTCAAGAGCTAGAACTGCTAGAAGAGAAGAGACAAAATGCATTCAATCATCTCAAAGCATATCAATAGAGAATGTCTCAAAGCTACAATCACAGAGTCTGTCCAAGGGTCTTCAATGTGGGTGATCTTGTTCTCTAGGAAAATCCCCGCAATCAGCAGGATCAGGAAAAGAAAGGTAAGTTTGAACCCAATTGGCTTGGTCCTTATGTCATCATCGTAGCCTATGGGTTAGGAGCATATATATTAGCAATATCAGAGGGTGAGTTGTTCGATGACCCAATCAACAGCATGCATCTTTGATGATTATATACCTAAAAGAACCCCAATGTAAGGGGAGCAATATATAAAAAAAAATAGAAAAAAGCAAAAAAATCAAAAAATGAAACACAACAAAAAAATCATCCTTTGGTGAAAACCAAGCAAATAGGTGCCTTGGATAAGTAACATGATGAAAACTTGGCAAACAGGTGTCATGTGTACTTCTATCTTTCGTTCAAATAAAAGAAAGTGGTGAAAACCTGGTAAACAAACGCTACTTGTGATAAACCACTTCCTCCATCTTTGTGAAACCAATCACCTTGTGTCTTTCCTCCTACCAAATTTCTCATTTGATCCATATCTAGTTCATAATAAAAACCTAACGATAACCTATCATGGCTTGATACTCTCTCTTTTTTCGCCATATCAACTAAGGCTTTATCCCATATCCTATCCTCAGTGTCAGCCTAGCATAGCATCTATCGTCAGTGTCATAGGGTCAACCCTGAACTACATTGCCTCTGCATCGTCACATAGGTAAGGCCATTAATCAATGTGCCCCAAAGGCTTCCTTGTCCATCCCATATCTTGTCTTCTTTCCTCTAGTCCATCCATGGTCTGAGCCCCAAACTACGTTGCCTCTGCGTTGTCACATAGGCAAGGCCATTTTGCAATGCACCCTCGAGGCACTAGGTCAGTCCCTTAGGGTCCGTTTTTACCAGGCATGCATAGAAGCACAAGCAAAACCCACTTTCAAATAGAAATCTTGATGCAAGACATCAACCTATCCAACGCAAAGCAAACATAAACCTAAAACACTCAAATTGATTCTATCTAAATTATGGCAAGAATAACACATCTAAATGCAAGAATGTTTTGTGTTTGATCAGGTTAACTTACAGAGTCTTGATTTTTGTTATTATGTCTTCCTATGCTACTCGAGGAGGCTCGAAAGCTAGAGATGCTATGATGGGGGCATAATCATTTTCTTTGTCTATTGTTTGTGCATTAATCTTTAGTAATGTCAGGCCTTGTCTAAGGACATGATCAACTCAATGATCATCGAGGACATCAAAGGTCTCACATGAACGGGAGCAATCCTTGTCTATTGATACGTAAGAAATACTCAGGTCATCTCAGTTCAATTATACCTAGATGCTTGTATTAACTTGCTAAATCAAAATCCATGTAAGCGATGCTTCGGTCATCTCAGTTTAATTATACCTCGATGCTTGTATTTTCTTACAACATTTCAAAAACAAAAAATAAAATAAAATAAGCCCAATGATGAAATAAGCACTTCACAATACTTGCACTATCAAGATGTCAGCAAAACCATTTCATATCCATCAACATCCACAAAGCATCCATACCGTATCCCACGCAAATAAATATCCAACAATGTAGAGTATCAATGTTTACAAGAAAAAGCTTGGAAGTCCTTCCATCAGTCAGTCTTCTAATCTATCTTTTGTGTCATTCCTATGTTAATTGAGTACATTTGGACATAAACAAAAACATGGTATAGTTTGCATATCATATCACATGATCTATAGTCATCTTACATGATTAAAGCATTTGCATACATAATAGGTGCATTAGATCATCCTTATACATTTGCATCATACATTACATAATATCCACAGAAAAATCAAAAACATAGGCGAAGACATGTAGATCATAGCATAAAACTGCATCATCATATAGATAGCATCACATAGCAGCATATTAACATCTAAATCTGCATTAGATAACCATCACATAGCATCATATAGACATCATAATAGTAGGCATTACATGTACAACATCATAAAGGAAAATGCATCCATGACATATAGCATCAATAAACTGCATATAGAGATCAATAGCTACATCATCATATGAAATAAACATGTCCAAATGTACAATATATCAAAAGTCCAGTCTCTGAGTCAAATCATATAAAGAGTATACATCGCATAAATAATGATACATGTCTCGGTCAAAATGACACAATAGTGATATACATGACAGGCTATCTGAGCCATCAAAATGAGTACATAAAGCAAACACTGGTACAAGTAGCAGCTAGCCCTACTACCGTGGGATGCTGCTCCCTGCACTATCCTCTCTATCTCCTCCCCGGCCAGCCCCTGACTTTTGTGGGCCCCTCACTGAGGCTCCTGACTGTGAAGCCCCTGCTCTCTATGAGGCCACTGACTGGCTCCGATAGCTAGGAGCCCTTTGCCCTGTTGGCACTGCTCCATGGTACAAGCCCCTATAGTACTGTGCCTAGGCTTGTGCTCTAGCTAGCTCACCCTGTACCTGTGCCAGCTATGCCTATGCCTGTGCATGTGCCTGCTGCACCTGTGTGACTAGAAATCTAGTCATACTGCATGTCCCTAGGGCTACCACTGCTGAGTCTCTCTCTACTCTAATAGCCTGCACCCTCGCCAAGGTTGAGTCTCACTCTCTAGTGAGCTCTGAGATAACGCTAGTGTCTGTCTCTCTCCGGGCCTCCTCCATCCTAAGTTGAGCCCTAAGCCCTCTAATCTGTCCCTTAGCATCGTAATAGACTGCTCCTATAGATCTGGCTAGGAAGGACCCTGAGGGACCTATACCTATGGCACCTACTGCTAAGGCACCTACTACTGGGGCACCTACTGTCCATGTCCCTACTGTTGGGCCACCTGCTATGGTGGCGGCATCTGAACCTACTGTTGTGCAGCCTATGGCTGCACTACTGGATGCTACTGGGAGGGTCCATCCCTAACTCTCCTCCTCTGCCTCTGTCGGCCTCCATCTCCACCCCCTCTACCATCTCCACCCTTTCCTCCATCTCCACCCCCTCCACCATCTCCACCCACTCCATCATCTCCATCTCCCCGTCCTCCTCTACCCCTCCTTCGTCTCCTCCTCCTCCTGCTACCACTGTCCTCGTCATCTGTATCCTCCTCGTCTATGTGAGGTACCAACTCTCATGGCCCCAAGTACATTAGAAAAGGATGAGCCTCCAACCACTCCTCATAGTCAGGTGTCACCCCTGCATCTGCTATCTCCCTCCTCATAGGCCATGCTAAATAGGGAATCTGATGGAACTTAGCTAGGGCCTCCTTGTATGAAGCCAATAGACCCCATTTAAACCTCTCTGCATGTGTTTGTGCAAATTGGGCCTGCCCCTGTCGCATCCCCTGTCTCCTGCCAAACTACCTCCGCACCCTACTAACAATCTACCTCTCCAATATAAATCATGTCTACCCAATGAGCCACCGAGTTTGAAAGTAGTATGGTAGCTCATCATCCTCGTCATCCCAGGGCTCGCAATCCAGATATGGGCGCCAGACAACTCTATCTACATTGTCTAGCGTATGCCTCCAGTACTCAAGCTTTCCCAGTCTGTGCTAGGAAATCACTCCTGTATACCCATAGCTGTAGGGCTCTCCCCTCTATCTCAAAAATATGCACATGGGCCGTGTGATGGCTATGTGCTCCCAAATCTAGAACTACAAAAGCGATACACCTGCCGATAACCTAGCACCCCTATGGTATACCACCTGATGCATATTGTGGTATAGGTGCGCCAAAACACAGACACCCCAGACATATCGGGTGCTCTCTGTGATCATCCGCTCCATGATTCGTCCCCATCCAATCAGGGAACCCATGTGATCTCCTATCGGGGCATACAATGCCTCCGATCAGCCCAGCCACTATACCTGGGAAGTAGTCATAGTAGTCATAAATATCCTACCACGAGATAACCTGTCCCTCCAGCTCAGGATCACCAAGTACTCGCCTGCACTCTGCAAGTCCTGCATCTCGCTGTGGATCATACTCTACTAGATCACCTTGAATAGGCAAGTGCAGTATCCTATACATGTCCTCAAGAATAATGGTCTTCTCCCTAGTTGGTAGATGAAAGGTCCCGTCCTCACCGTGAAAGCAAATGTAATCAAGGCCCATGGCACCTAGCGCCTCGCGATCAATCTCCGTCAGCATTTACCTCTGTAACATAGGCATAGGAAATTGCTCCCTCGACATTAGAATATCTCGAATATCCTCCTACAAGCAAGCGAAGCAATGCGTCAACCTAAATTGCAAAATACTGCTCAACATATCTAAAGCCTCATATCACTAACTTAACATGTCAAATTGATCAAAACAACACACTACATCTCTTGACTAGATTCTTGCAATCTCGGAGATAGCTTATCGATTGATGCATCTAGCAAGATGCCAATCGAGTCAATTTTTTTTAAGTAACCTGACTATCTAGATCATATGCGCCGAAATAGAAGGTAAATGCTCAATTTCATAGCAAATGCACCACTTCTGGCAGATGTGCCACAACATTTCTTAAATGTGCCGAACCATATCACATGCGCAATAACATACCGTATATGCGCTCCCAGTTGTATGCGCTGAATCCCATGTCATATGTGCAAACTCCTACTGCATGTGTCAATTTACAACATGCATGCGCAACACTAGTACATGCACAGTTTTACAACCTAAATGCACCACAAAATAACGAATGCGTAGTTCTACGTAGCATATGCGTTAAAATATGATTTTACGCATTTATCTACCCTAACTTTCCCTAGCATTTAATGCACTAATAAATGACCCTAAGGGAAGTTTTTCGAGCTACATACCGGTGGTCCTGCCTCGGCTGGCCGCCTGAACCGTCGAACTCGCTCAAAGCAGTGCTCCTTGCATGGAATATCCATCTCAATGCCGACTGCTCTATGCTTCTTTGCTCTCCTAAGCTCTCAGAGACCAATCAACTAAAGCCAAGTGTGCAAATGACTTGTCTTGTGGACCCAACTCCTATATATAGCATGCATAAACCCTAACTGGCTGTGTGATGATTATGACTACTTCCCCAACCTGTTTCTTCCCGTTTCTCCGAACTGTGACCCATTTTCTTCATCCTAACCTATTTTTTCCCCGTCTTCTTTGTGAGATTTTCGGTCTCATGCCTTCTGCCTTCTTCCTGTCCAATCTCCCAAGGGGGCATCCTATCATTGTTAAACATGTACCATGGGCAAACTGGGGCATGTATCATTATCAGAAAATCTATTCTTTGAAACAACGTGATAAAACACATTGCATCAAAGAGGGGCAAAATGTATACACCTAAAAATGACACGACTTGGTCCAAATAAATATTCTTAATATTTATTTAAGTCTAATTCCTCTATCAATAAATAAATAAACAAATTTATTTATTTGATTCATATTCTTCTAACAATTAAATAAAATCAATTTATTTAATTAAAATTGCTAAAATCTTCTAAATTCCTCCAACAAATTAAATAATACCAATTATTTAATTAGTTCTTCCAAGTCCATTCTAAAGTAAATAATTCTAATTATTTAATTATTTCTTCCAATAATATCTTCTCTAAATTTAAATAAATCAAATATTTATTTAAATTGTCCATTTCTGCTAAATTGAGTTATCTCTAAATATAATTCAATCAAATGTGCACATGCAATTGAATATTCTAAATATTTAATAAAGAAAAATATCTTCTCATTCTCATGCAAATCCCTTCTTCTTGTTTTAAATCACTTAACTAATTATTGTATTCTTTTAATTGCTTTAACTCATTCTTCTATTCTTAGCAAAACTTCTCATGCAAAAGAAAGCAAGACACATGTCTTCTTCCTATTCGCGCACATTCCTTAACTGTTCTCAACCGTTGATCTTCTCATTCTTTCTATACCATTGATCTTCATTCTCTCAAATCTATAAATTGAACCCTATTCCTTCATTTCATTCATCCAAGCTTTAAGTAAACTTACTCTGCAGGAATTACAGCGAACCTTTGGTACCAATTCCTTTATTGCTTGCAATCAACTTGTTACCATACTATTATCATTGTTGTGAAGCTCATCTTCATTGCAATAAACTATCATAGCCATTCCCAATTGACATTCTTGGAAAAAAACAAGTGCACTCTCTGAGGGCCTTATTCATACATGCAAGATCGATTGAGATAGGCGATCAATGGAAGCCATGAAGTATTGAGGTTTGCAAAGGTTTTTGAAAGTTCTTTGATTGATTGATCTCTTTGTTTCTATATTTAATTGAGTTTTGGGTATTATTGATATATTGTATTGATTATTCATTTAGATCCAATTTTCCCATAATAGGGTGTATGTAGATTTATGAGGATTATAAGAGAGGAAATGACTTTATAATGTATTGACAAAGAGATAATCATGATTATAGAGGTCAAATAAGATTTAAGAAGGATACCAAGAGACATTTAGATAAGAGGTAAATCAAGAAGAAGTTTTAGATTTGAAGTATGAGGACCTATAATAGAGATTCTAGATAATGGGAGAAGGAAACTAGGGTTCTATGAATTCCAACAATTGGAAGAGGGGAAAATAACTAAGAGATGATCAAGAGGTGAAAGACTACAAGAGATTCATGATAGAAGGATTATTGTTATGCCCCCAAGCATATATGCTTCAAATTTATAATATTTAGCTCCTTTTCTTTTGAATGCTTTTTTTTGCAATTCCCTATGTATAGAGAGAAGATAGAGACACAAAGTTTTCTATTCTTAAATTGGGAGGACATCTAATGTGTTTTTAAGGAAAGAATCTAGGATTTTATATAAACCAAAACTAATGTTTTAAGCAGCAAATCATTAGAAACCTAACCAAATTAGGGCATAGAAGAGAGGAAAACCTATGGTTTTGTTGAACACCCAAAGTACTAAGGGGGGGTGAATCAGTACTGTATTAAACTTCGTGTTTATTAAACTAGTAATCCATTTACCACATGCAATAACAAAGCAAATTAATCATAGAATAAAGAACCACAAACCATCACACATGAACACCAGGATTTTTACATGGAAAACCTAAAATTGAGAAAAAACCACGGTGAGTGTTAGCTTACAATATATTATGTAGGAACAATACCAAATTACAATAGAGGCTCACTACCTTAGGGCTCACTACCCAAAAGAAGTGCTCACTGCCTAGAGAAGGAAAGAAATAAGAAGGGTGGCCCACTGCTAATTTGAACTGCTTTGATTGCATATACACATGCATGATTATAGTTCCAATGAAGCTCAGAAATACTGTCTCAAAACTCTTCATCTTTGACTGCCCTATTTTGTAGTTTTGCTTCTACATCAAACAAGATCTCTCTTCTTCTACTCTTCTCACTCTTATAATTCTTCACACATTGAATCCACAATCACATTCTCAATTCCCATGCTCCAAACACTGAATTTGATCACATATATATATCTGGAACATTTGATATTTACACATTAGGTCGACATACTAAGGTGTAGCGTGTAGTCATAACTTGTCGGCCAAAATCATTTACCAAAATACATAGTGGATTAAAAAAAACACTTGAATCATGTTCACATATGTTGGCTCCATCCATATAATCACTTAGGATGAGATTACAAACAACAAAACTTACCACATACACATCATATTGTCATGTCAGCCTTAACCACAGACTGTCACTTGTTAAGTTCAACTGTCAGACTACATCTTCCACTGCAGACTATAAGACTTGACCAAAACCATATCAGAGACTCTTCATATATCATAGATCATACCTCCAAAATTGCAAAGCAAAATATTCTTTTGTGGTAGAATGTGAACCACAAGAACACATGCCCTATCACAGTCAAACTACATCAAATCAAGTAGCAATACTTAGACATTCATAACTGACTCTCCGGTGGAACTCATAACTTGTAACTCTAGATATAGATACTTAATACATGTGTTTACAACACCTTAAAACTGCATGACAAAATATGCAACAGTGGAGGAATGCATATTAATTCAATTGAGTGTTATGTTCTAATTTCCTTTGTCCTCTACACTGTCAGACTTAGACTTTTTGAGGATAGATTTCTGGTACTCATCAAGAATTGAAATCGTGGACGAATGATCATTTGAGGATTGTGAACAACATACCTGAACCACATGATATGATCTTCTACTGCAAACCAATACCAGCTCAAACACTATCTCCTTGTCACTGCTTTAGTATATTGCCAACACTTAGCCAAAATGGCTAAGTCTTCTTCTTCGGACCAAAAACATTGTTCTAATCTTGTTCCTTTGCTTGTTGCCATCAATGACAACATCTTCAAATGTCATGTACAAAAACTCTTCATCATATTAGCAGTGTCTCTCTCTTTATGATGTTTGCCAAGTTGCCAACAATCTCCCCCTTTGGCATTGATGGCAACACTGATTTGAAAAACTGTTACAACTCCCCTTATCTCTTTATACATTGCTCCCCCTATCTTCATGCTTTATTATTTTTCAAAAAAAATTCACATGCTTCATTTCTTCTCCCCCTTCGACATCAATGGAAAAGGTGTATGATACAAAGATATATACAAGTTGTCAAAAATTCAAAACTATTTTTCTACTTTACCACATATATACAAGTGATATCAAAAATGCTTATTGTTATTTTGGGAGAACATCTTTATAGATTCTTTTTAGTTGCACCATGTCTTCATCCCAACTGGTCTTAGCATCATTCAAAACTAGTATGTGCCTATTAATCTAGGACACCATATCTTCTGCTTTCTTCACTGTATCAGGGGCTTCAGTGATTTGTCTTGTCTTGACTGCCGCTGCTATTAACTTGGTTAGGGATGCAATTTTGAAACTCGCTACCTCCCAGAGCTAACTCATTCTATGCTTTATGATATCCCTCTGGGTCTACAACTTATGAATATTACAATGAATACTTTCAAATTGTGCCCTTTGATTTCCAATAACATCTTTTAACAGGTCATAAGTTATGGATATCTTCAGTATTTGACTTCCCATCTATCTATTTTATCTTTTATCTCCTTAGTCTTGTCTGGCCATCTAAGACAAAATTGGTATAGTTCACTCGCTTCTTTAAGGGCTAACTGTACATTTTCTACACTTTTATCTAGCAAAATTTTGTCTTGAAAAGCTTTATCTTTTAGCTAAACCAATCTTTTACTGTATATTTCAATGCTTACCTTTTTTATCAGCAGCTTGCTCAAAAGATTCAAAATGGGAATTTATGGACTCCATAAGCCTTTTCATTTGTGTTGTGGGAGAGAGTGTTCTATCTGTGAGGCCTACACTTTTTTATTTCCGTACATGTGACTATTTAGCTTATTGTTGTTGGTATTTATATATTTATGGGACTATTGTTCCCAGATTTTCAAACTGTTAAATCTTATTATGTTAAAGGAAAACTAATTAGGTGATGTTAGATAGAAAATTGTCATGTGATTTCATTATGTTTATAAGAACTGAGGTATGCTTTAGAAATGCATGTATTAAATTTGCTTCGGCTATGATATGTATATGTGGAATTAACTTTGAGATTGAATGTGCAGGTATTTCTAACAAAACCACAGATACAAGAGATTATTCTACACCTTATGTCGTAATCACTTGTGAACCCAATTTGGTTCCACGAGGAACTGAGATCCACTCTGTGTTTGATTTAATGTTGTAATGTTGTCTTGCATGAGGTTGAATGGGTTAAGTCTACCCTCTTATAAATTTAAATTATGATATGTGTTGTAAGAATTATTTTTGAATTCTATCTTATTTTTAAATTTTAAAATTTGAGGCCCTTTTCTTGTGTCTTAACTTGACCCTAAGTGTCCTAACTAAGTTTAAATTGACCCTGGGTTATACCCCATGGGTCTAGGGTCACTTTTGACTTGGGAAACCCTTGGGTAACCTCCATATGGTCACCTTAACTTCATAGTGAAGCTAAGTGACGAATTTGGAGGCATGCGAAGGATAGGATGAGTGGGATCAACACTCAAGCCCATCCTTTCCCCAATTCCAAGTCATGGAATGACTCCATGATCCCCCAAATAATGGAGTGCTTTGTCTCTTTGTGCCTCTCTTTTAGTGGGAGTTCCCCATAAAAAGAGTGGTGTGTCATCCACTCCCTTTTTATTTCTATTTTACCTATTATATTTTATTCCTCCATGTGTTGGAAAAGGGCTATAGTGGGGGACTTCATGAGGGGGGTTATTTTTTTTATCCCACTTGAGGTAGTGGAAAAAAAGTGGGGTTATTTTTTTTATTCCCACTTGGGATAGTGGAAAAGGAGTGGGGGTATTTTTTTAATCCCACTTGAGATAGTGGAAAATGAGTGGGGTTATCCCATTTGAGATAGTGGAAAATGAGTGGGGTTATTTTTGAATCCCATTTGGGATAGTGGAAAAGAGTTATAAAAGTAAGAAATCCTAGTGTAGAAAGAAAAGGAGTTTTTTCTTTGGAGGAAGGAAATTGGAGAGGAGACTAAATGTGGAGCTCTTCATCAACTACATCCATAATAGGGCTTGTTAAGGTTAGTGAGCAAGTTTTCTCACCCTTGTATTTTTTGTTACTTGTTGATGAATGTTGTTATGCAAATGTTGTCTATGTGGTATTTCTATTATTGTTGGGAATTTATTAGGTGTTGAAAGAGCTTCTTCCACTTGGAAGACAATGCTCATCATGTATGGGGTAGGGGAGGTGTGAACCTCCTCGGGTACGTTCTTGTTCTTAGAAAATGGAAGTCTTGAGGGCATTTTTATAAATTTTGAGCAAATGGTTATAAGGCTTGAGAGCCTAATTGTGATATCCCTGGGACTTTGATTATTTGGTTGGCTTGAGGCCATGAGAAAAGTTAAAGTTTGTTGGCTTGAGGCCATAACAAAAGTTGTGATAAAATGTTGAGAAGAATGACACTCTTGAGTTGAGTGAGTCTACTTCCCTACCCTCTTTAAACTCACCTTAGTTGAGTTTTTGTGCTATGAGTAAAACCATGGGTGTTGTGTGTTGTTTGTTTTTATTGTTGAGAAGTGGTTTTTGGTTTATTCTACCCTGGGTGTGTGGATGATCTCCCTAGCTCGGGGGTAACCCTCTTGCGGGTCTACAGTAGGGAGGAGAGCAACTTGTGTGGTGTTTCTTTCCTTGTGTGATATGCAGGTTTTCTGGGAGCTTATTGTGAAGCTTGGAGAAGATTATTGGATCTTAGAAAATATTTTATTTTCCTTAAGTCTTATGGAGAGCCTAATCTTTTAATAGCTCCTTCCTTGTCGATTTTTCAAAAGGAAAAAATTATCTCCCTATTGTTGTATAAATTGTTATTTTTGGAGTTGTGAGAAAATCCTCTGTGATTGGATTGATGTTTGTATTCTACTATTCATTAAGTTTTACCATTTTAAAATGAGGGAAGGAAGAGAAATTTTTTTTTTAAAAGGATATTAGACTTGTCTAGTTCCTTCTTCTTCTACTTGCAAAGTTGTGAGTTAGTTAATGTTTTAATTAAGTTTGTAAAAGTATTATTTCTATGTAAGCTTAGTAGAAATATTAGTTTTAAATTTTGGTTATAAGTCAAGTTGTAATTTTGCTACCATAAAATAAATGAAATTTGAGTTGCAGTATTGCTTTTGAAATTACTGCCACCTTAAGGGTCTCTTCCTAGGATGGGGACCATTTCACTATTCACTATTCACTTTACTATTCACTTTTCACTATTTACTATTCACTTTCCACTAATCACTATTCATTTTTACTATTCACTATTTACTTATACTATTCACTTTTCACTATTCATTTGAAGGCAAACTATATGTAGTTTAAAACATTTGACTTGAAATAGAAATTTTAATTGAGGAAAGTGGGATTTATTTATGCATAATGTATAATACGAATTGAATAGATGTTTAAACTTAGAGTTGCAATTCAGAAATACATTGTTTATACAATCACAGCTTAACAAGAGCATAGGTAAATATATTTAAATTTTAAGGAAGAGTTTCTCAGAAGTTTTAACAATTATCCTAAATTAAATGACAGGAAAATGAAGAGGAAAGTATGATCCTTTCATTTACAAAGGACACTGAAAATAAACGCAAACAAGCCATCACAGACATTCCATGAGTGGCCATTTTAAACTCAACTGTAGATTTAGAGAATAAACGTCCAATTGAAAAAAAAAAGAGAAAGAGAAAGAACAACTAACCTTGGAAAAGAAAGAGGAGAAAATGCGCGGTATTTCCGAATAGGGCTAAGAGAACTAAGTAAGTTTAACCTAACATTAATCCTGTTTAAGAACAGGTTGATTTTTAAAATTAATTCAAACATTGAACTAAAATCTAGAACGGAACCCTAGGGGGACTGAGTCGAGAGAAGTTAGCCAACCCTGTTTAAGTGATCTGGTTTACCAAGAAATTAGGAATAATGTAAAGGATACAGTGTTAACGTTGTTCGATAAAGAACGTGAAGAAAAAAAAGGGATAACATAAGAAGATCTTGTAGAACGGGAAGGGGAATGAGATAGAAATACAATCAAAATTAAATTTTAGAGAAACGGTAAAATGAACCTGATAGAAATACAATCAAAATTAAATTCCAAGAAAAGGAAGAGAGGGCAAATGAACGGGCTTAGTTGAAAATACTAAGTCTAAAGGAGGAGAAATTAATATTAAATTCTAGAAAATGGAAAGAAGAATCAGAAGATCGTGCTTTGCTGAAAAATAATTGATCACCTAAAACAACTATTGTTCAAATATAATTCGTGAGATTAACCTAAGTCAAGAAACCACGTGTTTCCTTGCGTAGGGTGTGCGCACATGTATTTGGTATGCCGCTGACAACTGTATTGTTTTTGCCTTAAGCGTACGCCGCCTAGCACGCCTAGCACGCGAGGGGATTTCTAGGGAAGCGTGAAATTTTTTTTGATAGTTCGTATCATGACCACATGACGCATGTGGACATGACACGTGTGAATACGTGTTGTGACTGCATGGGAAATGTGGGCATGACATTTGGTATCAGAGCGTAAAGTTTAAACACTAGGCATAATTGGGCACGTTATTATTTCGCAACGTTGATTAATTAGTGTCGGACACTGGGCCTTCAAAGTCGAGAGCTGGACCAGGTTAAGGTCCAGTGGGACATGTATGACGAGGTCACTATAACATGGGAGGATGCAGTGAGACTGAGGACTCTGTATTCTCACCTCTTTGATGACTTCCAAGAGGAAGTACAGTCTTAGGGGGAGGATGTGAGGCCTACACTTTTTTATTTCCATACATGTGACTATTTAGCTTACTGTTGTTGGTATTTTTATATGTATGGGACTGTTGTTCCCAAATTTTCAAACTATTAAATCTTATTATGTTAAAGGAAAACTAATTGGGTGATGTTAGATAGAAAATTGTCATGTGATTTCATTATGTTTATAAGAACTGAGGTATGCTTTAGAAATGCATGTATTAAATTTGCTTCGGATATGATATGTATATGTGGAATTAACTTTGAGATTGAGTGTGTAGGTATTTCTAACAAAACCACAGATATAGGAGATTATTCCACACCTTATGTCGTAATCACTTGTGAAGCTGATCGGGTTCCACGAGGAACTGAGATCAACTCTGTGTTTGATTTAATGTTGTAATGTTGTCCTGCATGAGGTTGAATGGATTAGGTCTACCCTCTTGTAAATTTAAATTATGATATGTGTTGTAAGAATTATTTTTGAATTCTATCTTATTTTAAAATTTTAAAATTTAAGGCCTTTTTCTTGTGTCTTAACTTGACCCTGAGTGTCCTAACTAAATTTAAATTCACCCTGGGTTATACCCCATGGGTCTAGGGTCACTTTTAACTTGGGAAACCCATGGGTAACCTCCGTATGGTCACCTTAACTTCATAGTGAAGTTAAGTGATGAATTTGGAGGCATGGGAAGGATATGATGAGTGGGATCAACACTCAAGCCCATCATTTCCCCACTTCCAAGTCATGGAATGACTCCATGATCCCCCAAATAATGGAGTGCTTTATCTCTTTGTGCCTCTCTTTTGGTGGGAGTTCCCCATAAAAAAGGTGGTGTGTCATCCACTCCCTTTTTATTTCTATTTTACCTATTATATTTTATTCCTCCATGTGTTGGAAAAGGGCTATAGTAGGGGACTTCATGAGTGGGGTTATTTTTTTATCCCACTTGAGGTTGTGGAAAAAGAGTGGGGTTATTTTTTTATTCCCACTTGGGATAGTAGAAAAGGAGTGGGGGTATTTTTTTAATCCCACTTGAGATAGTGGAAAATGAGTGGGGTTATTTTTTAATCCCACTTGGGATAGTGGAAAAGAGTTATAAAAGGGAGAAATCCTGGTGTAGAAAGAAAAAGAGTTTTTTCTTTGGAGGAAGGAAATTGGAGAGGAGACTAAGTGTGGAGCTCTTCATCAACTACATCCATAATAGGGCTTGTTAAGGTTAGTGAGCAAGTTTTCTCACCCTTATATTTTATGTTACTTGTTGATGAATCTTGTTATGCAAATGTTGTCTATGTGGTATTTCTATTATTGTGGGGAATTTATTGGGTGTTGAAAGAGCTTCTTCCACTTGGAAGACAATTCTCATCATGTATGGGTAGGGGAGGTGTGAACCTCCTCGGGTACATTCTTGTTCTTAGAAAATGGAAGCCTTGAGGGCATTTTTATGAATTTTGAGCAAATGGTTATAAGGCTTGAGAGCCTAATTGTGATATCCCTGGGATTTTGATTATTTGGTTGGCTTGAGGCCATGAGAAAAGTTAAATTTTGTTGGCTTGAGGCCATGACAGAAGTTGTGATAAAATGTTGAGAAGAATGACACCCTTGAGTTGAGTGAGTCTACTTCCCTACCCTCTTTAAACTCACCTTAGTTGAGTTTTTGTGTTGTGAGTAAAAC
The DNA here is from genome assembly GCA_027924645.1 of Cunninghamia lanceolata. Classification (NCBI taxonomy): domain Eukaryota; kingdom Viridiplantae; phylum Streptophyta; class Pinopsida; order Cupressales; family Cupressaceae; genus Cunninghamia; species Cunninghamia lanceolata. The sequence continues at coordinate 1,313,808 of BSBN01000397.1, forward strand.
CATGGGTGTTGTGTGTTGTTTGTTTCTATTGTTGAGAAGTGGTTTTTGGTCTATTCTACCCTGGGTGTGTGGATGATCTCCCTAGCTTGGGGGTGACCCTCTTGCGGGTCTACGGTAGGGAGGAGAGCAGCTTGTGTGGTGTTTTTTTCCTTGTGTGATATACAGGTTTTCTGGGAGCTTATTGTGAAGCTTTGAGAAGATTATTGGATCTTAGAAAATATTTTATTTTTCTTAAGTCTTATGGAGAGCCTAATCTTTTAATAGCTCCTTCCTTGTCGATTTTCCAAAAGGAGAAAATTATCTCCCTATTGTTGTATAAATTGTTATTTTTGGAGTTGTAAGAAAATCCTCTGTGATTGGATTGATGTTTGTATTCTACTGTTCATTAAGTTTTACCATTTTAAAATGAGGAAAGGAAGAGAAAATTTGTTTTTAAAAGGATATTAGACTTGTCTAGTTCCTTCTTCTTCTACTTGCAAAGTTGTGAGTTAGTTGATGTTTTAATTAAGTTTATAAAAGTATTATTTTTGTGTAAGCTTAGTAGAAATATTAGTTTTAAATTTTAGTTATAAGTCAAGTTGTAATTTTGCTACCATGAAAGAAATAAAATTTGGGTTGCAGTATTGCTTTTGAAATTACCGCCACATTAAGGGTCTCTTCCTAGGATGGGGACCATTTCACTATTCACTATTCACTTTCACTATTCACTTTCACTATTTACTTTTCACTATTTACTATTCACTTTCCACTAATCACTATTCATTTTTACTATTCACTATTTACTTATACTATTCACTTTTCACTATTCATTTGAAGGCAAACTATATGTAGTTTAAAACATTTGACTTGAAATAGAAATTTTAATCAAGGAAAGTGGGATTTATTTATGCATAATGTATAATACGAATTGAATAGATGTTTAAACTTAGAGTTGCAATTCAGAAATACATTGTTTATACAATTACAGCTTAAAAAGAGCATAGGTAAATATATTTAAATTTTAAACAAGATTTTCTCGGAAATTTTAACAATTATCCCAAATTAAATGACAGGAAAATGAAGAGGAAAGTATGATCCCTTCATTTACAAAGGACACTAAAAATAAACGCAAACAAGCCATCACAGGCATTCCATGAGTGGCCATTTTAAACTCAACTGTAGATTTAGAGAATAAACGTCTAATTGAAAAAAAAAAGAGAAAGAGAAAGAACAGCTAACCCTAGAAAAGAAAGAGGAGAAAATGCATAGCATTTCCAAATAGGGCTTAGAGAACTAAGTAAGTTTAACCTAACATTAATCTTGTTTAGGAACAGGTTGATTATTAAAATTAATTCAAACGTTGAACTAAAACCTAGAACGGAACCCTAGGGGGACTGAGTCGAGAGAAGTTAGCCAACCCTGTTTAAGTGATCTGGTTTACCAAGAAATTAGGAATAATGTAAAGGATACAGTGTTAACGTTGTTTGATAAATAACGTGAAGAGAAAAAAAAGGGGATAACATAAGAAGATCTTGCACAACGGGAAGGGAAATGAGACAGAAATACTATCAAAATTAAATTTTCAGAGAAATGGTAAAATAAACATGATAGAAATACAATCAAAATTAAATTCCAAGAAAAGGAAGAGATGGCAAATGAACGGGCTTCATTGAAAATGCTAAGTCCATGCTCTATTCAACATTCACTTCTGGAACAGTATTGTTGACTTGCTCTTCCCCATTAGTGTTTGCAATAGTTGTGATTTGCAATTCATGCAACACACTCAAGGTTATCTCCTTTGTTTCTTTTACCAGTGCTTCTGTGTCACCGACCATAAGTGTATTAACTTTTCTCTTTGTTCTAAATTTATCATTGAGTATCTTTGTTACTTTGGCTCTTTCTTCATTTGTTATATCTAGACAAAGACTCAATAGGACATATTCTCTTATTTCAACATCTTTGGCCATAGCCACTTCCTTCCTTGCTAACATGATGCTGGCTAGGCTATCCAGTAATTGATCAAAGATTTCAATCAAAGCTTTGCTAAACATTTCTAAATATCTGACAATTGTTGTTTCAATAATTATCTTGTCTGCATCAAATTTTTCATCATACATTTCAGCTATGGGTTTCAAATTTCCATGCTGAGCAAATGCATTGACTAAGGTTTCTAAGGACAATGTTGCTTCACTTTCAGTCTTCTCATCTTCCTTCTTCTTGGTCTTTTCTGAGGGCTTCTCCTTCTTACTAGGAGTGGTTTCCTCTATTTTTGCCCATTGTGCTACAATCTCCTCATCTGTCTCTATTTCCTCTTCTTCTTCTCCTTCACCCAGGCTCACATATACTCTTCATCATATTAGCAGTGTCTCTCTCTTTATGATGTTTTCCAAGTTGCGAACAAGTTTTACAAAATTAAACATGGGCCCTAGCACTAGGGGTTTCTATGTCCAAGTCCAGAGTACCCAAAGGGAATTAGGGGGTGCCCAAAGGCATTAGGGTCCTTGAGAATATGATCTTGAACTTTTCTAGGGAGTGGGCATGATTTCTTAAGTTTAGGGCTATTGTGGGTCCTTCTTTGATCACTAGGGAGGCCAAAATAAGATGAAAAGTAGTCCAAAACATACTAGGGAAATAGGCACTAAAATGAGTGCAAAAATATAAGATGAAGTTGCACAAGAGGTAATTTCTTATCTTACACTAGCCATGATAGTTATGATCACTTCCTAGTACTAGACAAAGATTTATTACCATATTAGACAAAGTTCTTTTATCATGCTATCTCTAGAATCATATCTAATTTGTATTCAAATGACTTGACCTTTTGACATCTCATCTAAGTTTAAATGGAGTCATTTTTCCATGTAGTCAGAACTCTCTAACATTTGTCCACATAGTCAAAGCACCTTTTACATTTGTCCACATCTAGGCAAATCCCTCTCATTAAACCATCAATAGAGTTAGATCTTCATTCTACTTAGTTTGAACCTTGTGTCACTTTCTAGAACAAGAAAAATCTCTTACCTTTGTCTTTTTCTTTTTCTTTTTATTTTATTGAAGATAGCTCCTACTCAAGCAAGTTGTAATTCATAATTATCTCAAATTGTGTAATGGACACTACTCATTCTATGCTTCTCTTTACTTTTTAGGTTTCAATGGAGCTTCAAAGATAAGAAAATTCAAGAGTGGTCTATTATTTTGCATGGACTAGATATCCTTTGAGTCAGATCTTCATTCTGCATAGTCTGAACCTTGTGTCACTTTCTAGAACAAGAAAAATCTCTTACCTTTGTCTTTTTCTTTTTCTTTTTATTTTTTTGAAGATAGCTCCTACTCAAGCAAGTTGTAATTCATAATTATCTCAAATTGTGTAATGGACACTACTCATTCTATGCTTCTCTTTACCTTTTAGGTTTCAATGGAGCTTCAAAGACAAGAAAATTCAAGAGTGGTCTATTATTTTGCATGGACTAAATATCCTTTGAGTCAGATCTTCATTCTGCATAGACTGAACCTTGTGTCACTTTCTAGAACAAGAAAAATCTCTTACCTTTGTCTTTTTCTTTTTCTTTTTATTTTTTTGAAGATAGCTCCTACTCAAGCAAGTTGTAATTCATAATTATCTCAAATTGTGTAATGGACACTACTCATTCTATGCTTCTCTTTACTTTTTAGGTTTCAATGGAGCTTCAAAGACAAGAAAATTCAAGAGTGGTCTATTATTTTGCATGGACTAGATATCCTTTGAGTGTTTGAAAAATGCTTTAAATTCTTGAAGGTGTCTATAAACACCACTAGACCTTACATGCACTTAGCTATCAAAGATTCAGGCAAGTGAGTTGAAATAGTCTACGAAGTGCTAGACCATTCCTATGAATTGTAGGTTCACTTTCACTATTGCATGTGTGAAGATCAATTACATAGATGTGGATTTGAACCAAGGCAACAACTAGTGAAAATTTCAAATTAAAAAACTGAGTCATCCAAAAAATACAAAGCATTGGAAAATTGTTTTGAGGTTTGTAACAACACAATTCATCTTTAAAATCCAACTAAAAATTATTTTCAATTTAATTTCCACATTTACTTACATTTGTAACATTGATCAACCCTAACTCTATTATCTATGTTAATTATTATTTCAGTGATTGCATTTATTTAAAATTAACTTCTATAAGATTAATTAAAACATAATAGAACCCTTACAAGACTATTTTATAATATTATAATATAACAATTTAAATAAAAATATATTTTATTTTATAAATTTATATTATCTTACTAACTAAAAAATAAGTGGAAAGTCAAAATTTAGAGAAAGTATCCAAAATGATTGTGATTGTTTATGTCATCTATGGTGTACACCATTATTGTGATGGTCCCACCCTCCACTAGTACTCCACTCTTTATATGCCTATTCTTTCTTGTTTGTAGTGGCTCCACCTCTCACATGATTCCATATTTTTTCGACTCAGACACAAATCACACCCACTCTCTCGGCTCGTCTGATCACTTCTTTTATTCATCCCCCACTCCCTCTTCCTTTATACAGACTTCCACCTTGTTTTCATTGCTTTTCTTTCCAATGTCATAGAACCTCTTACACATCTTACAGTGTCATAAGACACTCTTGCACCTGTTCATGACATAGATGCTTTTACACCTATCATAAATATACTCACCATGTTGCCAAGAGTTCCAACTCAAAGTGGGATGCCTTTTTCCATGAGGGTATAATAAATAAATACAAAATAAATAATTCAAACATCAGGTTGCAAGGTGTAGGACACCTAAACCTAACATTATCCCACTTGTAGTACACTTTGCAAGAGCATAAGAGAACACTTATAATATCTTGTCTATGCTCACCAACTTTGTTAATGCATCTATAACATTCTTTAAAGTATCAAGTTTTTCTAGCATCATCCTCCCATCCTCCACCATGTCACAAACAAAATGATATTGAACATCAATGTCTTTGTTTGTGCCTAAAAGGTTAGGTTCTTTGCCAAGATGATATTATTATGATTGCCAGAGTAAAATCTAATTACAACTTGATTCTACCCAACATCTAAACATAGTCTTTAAAGATAAATATCCTCCTTACAAGCATGAATAGATACCATGTACTTTGCCTCTATAATGGATAAAGTGACCACATCTTATTGCTCGCTCATCCAACTCACCGCACTACCAAATAGACTAAACATAGCCACCGGTAGATATCTTGCTATCAACATCTTCTTCCCAATCTATGTCTACAAATCTTTGTACATCCACCTCCAACCTACGAAACTCCCCTACTAAAGAAGATCCCTACTATTACAGTCCCTAGTTGCTAAACTTCCTTGCTAGTGATGTTTAGCCCCGTGGTTGACGAAGTTTATGTTGATGCTTTTGATAATAAATTTAAATTATTAAATACTAGAAAGATCCCTTTCCAGTTAGATGAAAATAAGCAGAAAGTGAAAATTGAGATTGGGTGTCTAAAATTATTGGGATTGTTTATGTCGTCTCTAGTGTACACCACTATCATGACGGTCCTACTCCATTCTTTAGACGCCTCTTCTTTCTTTCTCAGTGGCTTCATCTCTCACATCATACTGCCTTTCTTCCATAAATGTCACTTCTTTATCATCGACTCCTTCGACTCTCCCTCCTGTTTTCCACTAACTTTCCTGTTTCTGCGTTTCAGAAACAAATCACACCAACTTTCCTCTTCCACCTTGTTTCCATTGCTTTTCTTTCAAACCGCATCTTTACCTTGACAGTCCCACTCTCCACTACTCCGTTCTTTAGATGCCTTTTGTTTCTTTAGTTGGATTGTTTGTGTCATCTATGGTGTACACCATTATCGTGACGATCCACTCTCCACTACTTCTATTTCTTTATCACCGACTCCCTCTCCTTTACGAATGGGTCCACCTGTCACATTATTCCACGTTTCTTCCACGTGTTTTCGCATGCGAATAACACCCACTCAATCTACCCGTTCGAGCATTTCTTATCTTCATCACTTATTACTTCCTTTCTCCTACTTAGTGCTTCACCTTCACCTACTCGAACACTGAGCCTGCTTTCTTGCCTTCATCGCCTTCACTTCCATCCAATTCTATGGCGTCAACTTCTGCCGCCGGTCGTAAACGAAAGTATGAGGATGATAATATGGGCACTTTCAATGAAATCGCACCATCTGTCATGATTAGGGAAGGGGAACTTGCTATAGACTAGGAAGGTTGGCCTTTGTTTATACCTTAGAGTAGATGTCCCACTTGACTAGAGGGGCAAGAGACCTTGTCTTCTGAGCTTGACTATATGTGATCAAGGTACTTATTGAGAGTGTGCATAGTGGGTTCTTATGGATCTAGTTGGTCCTAAGAACGATGGATTGCTTATATAGAAAGGAGTGTGACCTAAAACGGAAGCAACCCAATTTATATGGCAAATTGACTAAGTCAAAGAGAAGAGCGCAACATGATAATCCACCAAAAGGAGTAAAATTGACCCTAAACGAGAAAAAAGGATACTCAAAGTTATATGGTAGACTGATTAGCTTGAAGAGACAAGCATAATGGGACAATCTACCACAAATGGTAAAGATTAATCCTAGAACTTTTTTACAATTTGGATCCTTGTGGGTGTGAAATGCAACCGATTCATTTGATTACTCACTCAATAGGGTATTATGTGCTACAAATTAGGTGTTCTATGTGATTGTGCACTATAGGACTGATATAGAGATTCGACCTTAGGGCCACAATATACTAGTGTAATATCTATAGATGTAGAAGAATACTTTGAAAAGTGAAAATGGGTTGTCATGCAAAGAAAATACTAAGAGCTATAGAAAATATATCTGATACCCAACTACCAAGAAGAATTTGATGAGGGCATACATTCAAGGAAGATAGAAAATAGGTGGGGATAACAAAAGAAGGCACTATAGGGTGTGTCTGGTTTGTGAGCCCACCAATATACTTATCCCATTCATAATTAGTGTCCACTCAATATTTTAGAGTGCAAACTGTAAAGGATTAGGACCGTACCTAAAGCCCATTATTCCATCTTTGAGGTATGCAATGAGTAACTCCTTGGGGCTTGCCACTTATTGGTACATCACATATTATAGATGGTTGAAGGTTATCTAAGGCTAGGTTGTAAAAAATCTTGGGGGGTCTTTTAATACACCTATAGGTACATGGAAGATTGTAGCCATATATAGAGGCTGAAAATGATAGCTCTTCTAAAGGTATTTCAAAACCCTCGATGCAAGGTTTCTAACCTAAAAAAAGAAGAAACTACTTGCAAGGGAAAAAAATTGCCAAAAGATGGGTAATAAATTTAATGCTACCATGGTTGTACCACTTTTTGATCATCAAGATCCCTCTAGGCTGAGGTGAAAGCATATGGTAGATAATTATAGATAGCTATAAATTGGTAAAACTTCTTGCAAAATATAAGGGTAGGAAGAGATTTGATACTGGTTTGTAATGAACCTACAAGACAAAATATTTTGAACACATAGAAATATTATATAAATGAGGGAAACACAAATGCTTTTATTATCTTCACAAAGCCACTTCAAGGGGGGTATGTGCATGGAAATGGGGGATCAAAATGGGGTCATAAGTGGCCACTTTTTTTTGAAATCAGAAAAAATTGATCTTGCATGAGAAATTGAAGATATCCACACTCAAAATTAGAAGATGTGATAAGAACAAGTTTTGTAGTGCTCCAAGTCTAGTTTCAAAACTACTATTTTTTTCTAAAAATGGTGGAGATTAAGAGGTTCACTTAGCGGGAGACAACAAAGTACTCCTATTTTTGTCAGAAAATATAACATAGTATCTGGTGTGCTCCCCCTAAAATGTTAACTTTTTTAAAGTATTGGACAAATCGCTTTAGTGAAAAATTAGCTAACATCTATAGTTTATGATTATATTTTCTGTTAATTTTTTTTATGATTATATGATTTTTTATGAATTTTCAAAGTGGACACATCCTAAAAAATGAAAATTTGAGCATGCTTCCCCTTGACCCCATGATGGGGCATTGCCCCATTGACCCTTATAAGGAGCACTACCCCTTCAACCCATTAATCACTACCACCCTTGAGCCCCTAGTTTTCTATAGAAATTTATTTTTTAAAAAAAGGAAGGATTCACCATGGTAATTAATGCATTTACCTATTATTCGTAAAGATTTGCCAGGATTTTCTACAAATTTCTAGTGATGTAAAAAAAATGCTAATAAAATTATTTTTTTTTAAGGGAAAGATTTGCCAATAGAAAGTAATATCTTTTTCCATAAAAATGAAATATTCACCAAGATTTTATATGGTTTTGTTTGGGGGGGGCGGGTTTCTTGAAGTTATCACTACTAGTGAGACAACTTACAAAATGTATGCAACCCAATACATTATTTATTACTACCTAAAAAACTATAATACTATACCCCTAGGTACATTACACCAACTCAAAGTGAGATGCCCTTTTTCTTGAGGGCACAATAAATAAATACAAATTAATAAATAATTCAAACATTAGGTTGCAAGGTATAGGGCACCTAAACCCAACAAGATGAAGATTAGGAAAATAAGTTAAAAATTAGGGGTGTATTCTAGTCTATAACAAAATTGGAAGTGTAAAAGGTTGATGCCACCAAATGAAAGAAAATAAAATAGGTTTTATATAAGGGAAAGGGGTATAAGACAATCAATTTCTTTCAAAAGTACTAATTATAAGAATAAAATAGATATATGATTAAACTACAACCATAACAAAAATAAATAAATAATCTGATATATGAACAACTAGTACAAGGATACAATAAGTAAATTGAGTCATAAGATTGAGAAATATGAGGTTTAAGAGCAATTTAGGAATGATATACAAAATTGAAGGGTGTGCACTTGGAACTTATCAGTTTTGATGTTAAAAATGGCATTGACAGGTCCAAAATAGGGTCTAGGATCCTTCTAGAAAACTTTCACTATAACCCCTCACTCTAGGCTCTAGGGATCCTTAAGAGCATTATTTTGCACCACACTAGGATACTAGGGCTATTTTTTGGTAGAAGTTTGAAAATTTTGGCACACTTCTTTGTGACTATTTGTTGGTCTTATTTCTCTTGTAGGAAGGCCCCATTACACCTAAAATTCATAGAATCTAAGATGAAGCATAGATAATAAGAAAAATGTTTGTTGTGCTCCGAGGATACTACCTCAATCGATCCCCTATTTGGTATGTTTCAACCCCTATTAGAGCATATTAGAAAATTGGATGTGTGTATAAACTTGGGTGCTCAGTGTTTCTGGAGCCTACCATAATGGTGTTCAAAATAACAAAAAACCTAGGGATATGAAACCATCACAAGTGGTGTGTGTTTGTCATGGGGCGAAATACGAGGTGGTAATGTGATTGCAATAGGATTTGCAAGGGATTAAGAAAATTCTAGATTTAAGGGTGATAACTAGATTGGTTGTATGTAGATTTATGAGGATTATGAGAGAGGAATGACTTTATAATGGATTGAAAAAGAGATAAACATGATTTTAGAGGTTAAATAAGATGTAAGAAGGACCACAAGATAGATTTAGATAGGAGGAAAATTAATGAGGATTTTTATATTTGAAGTATGAGGACCTACATCAGAGATTCTAGACAATGGGAGAAGGAAACTAGGGTTCTAAAAATTGCAATAATGGGAAGAGGGAAAATAAACTACTTGGGATGATCAAGAGGAGGAGGAATAAAAGATATTCACAATATAAAGATTATGATTATTCCCCCAAGCCCATGTGCTTCAAATCTATAATATTTAGCTCCTTCACTTTTGAATTGTGCTTTTTGTAATTCCCTATGTATAGAGAAAAGATAAAGACACTAAATTTTCTATTCTTGCTTTGGCAAGGCATCTAATGTATTTTGGAGGAAACAATTTAGACTTTTATATGAATCAAAACTATTTTTTTAGGACACTAATTGTTAGAAACCTAACCAAATTAGGGTATAAAAGAGAGTGAAACCTATAGTTTTGCAATCTTAAGCATGGGGCCTAGCACTAGGGGTTGCTATGTCTAGGGTCAAAGTACTCAAGTTCATTAGGTGTTATGGGACTTTTTCCCCAAAGTAAAAAGAAATTTATTTTTCCATGAAATAACCCTTTAGAATTAAAAGGGAGATAAAAAACTAAAGAATATCATGCTCCTTTGGTTAAAATGGGATTAATAAAGAGTATTTATATAAACTCTTTTTGATTTTTAATGCATGAAATGGAGCGAAGTGAGGAAGGAGCAGAGCAGAATGATTGAAGCAAGGGCGAGGCAGTGCATAAGGAGATTGAGGTCAAGGAGGGGAATCTTCTTGATGAAGATGCGGAGGTCAGGAGATTATTGCTCGATGCTGTGGACACTCTAGAAAGGAATATTGTGGGAAAAAAGCAAATGGCAGTTGGAAATGTCAATATACAGATTTCGGAGGAGATCTCGAATATCAAAATCCCAAAAGATTTTCTCAACTCAAAGGTAGAAAAGCTCAAGAAACAAGCAGTGATAGCAAAATTCATAGGCATCTGGCCTTTTATGAAGCGCATTAAGGAATGGATTGAGCACAAATGGTTGGGGTTGAAACCAAAATTAAGTTTCTTGGTGCTAGGGATCATCCAGATTGCTTTTGATTTGGAATTTGAAAGGGATAATATTCTAAAGGGAGGCCCTTGGTTTATGGGCAATACAGGGCTTTATATTAGGGCATGGACTCCATGCTTGAATTCGCATCAGGAATTAATAAAAGATACATTGATCTAGATCAAAATGTACAAGTTACCGCAAGAATTGTGGACAAAAGAGATTTTCAAGCTCGTCGGTGGATTCTTGGGGCAATTTGTTTTCAACTCAAAGGCGTCTCAAAAGGGTAAATTAGCCACATATGCAAAATTCGTGTCAAATCAGATTTGAGTAAACCCTTCTATCATGCCATTAGGTTGTCCTCTTTTATTGGGGTTTGGGTCCAAGATTTGGATTATGAGTGCTTGCCCATTTGATGCTTCAATCGTAGGAGGGTTGGGCATATAGCAAGGATTTGTGCTTTACAGAACAACGAGAGTTTATAAAGGAAGGAGGGCGGTCGAAGCCCTATTCACTCTATAAATGATGAGAATCCATCTAAAAGTGGGGCGGAACCTAAGAACAAGAAAGGAGATCCAATTCTACAAGATAGGGCACAGGAGAAATCTGGAGTCGATTATAGAGAAACTTGAATATTTGGGCCAAAATTTCAAAAGATCCTAAGATTGAAGTCTTAGGGAGCCTCTTTGTCCGTTGAACAGCTCAGCTTGCGGCAAAGAAGATGAATTCAATCCCTCACCTCATAAGGAGATAAAGTCTCCTATTCAGGAGGCTCTGAAGCCCCCCCTAAGAGGGAGTAAACAATCAAAGGAGGTGCTTGAAGAGGATGGCGATAAGGAAAATGAGTGGAGAATAATGATTAGGAGTGGCAAGAAGGAGAAGTATGGCCTTATGATGGATATGGGGGGCCCAATGGTAAGGGGAAGGAAGAGGGATGCCAGCAAGGCGAAGCTCAACGCAATGGCAGATATTGGCAAAGGCACTAAAGACACCCTTCACAAGTTTGTCAAACAGGGAGGTGAGTACCTCCATAAGAAGGGTTGCAAATGAAGATTGTGAGCTGGAATGTGCATGGCCTAAATGGCTAGGAGAAGTGCCACTTGGTGAAGTGGCTAATAAATGTTGAAACCCCAGATATATGTCTGTTGTAAGAAACCAAATTAGACTTAGAAACCATGAACAAATTGGTTAGCAGGTTGTGGAGGCTTGGAGAAGGATTAGTAGTTGGGGTGACGGGAACAACTGGTGGGTTAGCTATTTTATGGAATAAACTCAGTTTGGATGGTGATCTTCTACTCAGTTCAGAGTCTATACTCTCTGTCAGGATGAGATCTTCCCAAGGTGAAGGCAGTTTTTAATATCTAATGTCCATGGTCCTAATTAGGAAAGGGACAGAGTTACATGTTGGAGGAAATTAGTGGAGTTTAGGATGGCTTTTGTAGAAGAAAATTGGATTGTTGGTGGGGACTTTAATGCCACCCTATGCCTCGAAGAGAAGAAAGGTGGTAGGGCTTTGGGAAGTCTCGGTTCGATAGGTTTTAGGAATATGTGTGAAGAGATTTCTCTTGTAGATTTAACTCCCAGGAAAGGGTGGTTTACTTGGTCCAACAGACGCGTAGGTGAGGATAGTATATTATGTAGGCCAGAAAGATTCATGGTAAACTTTGATTGGCTCCTTTCTCCAATCCAATTTGTCTCGGAGGTAATTAAATATGGAGGCTCAGATCATTGGCCCATTAGACTTCAATGGACCTTTGGTCAAAGACCCAGAATATGAACACTCAAATTTTCTAAAAGAATTGGAAGGATGGTGGGGAAAAAATATGAAAGGCAATCATAGGTTTGTGATCCTCAAGAAATTGGAAGAAACCAAGAAGGCAGCAAGATTGTGGAACAAACAAGTAATGGGTAATTTATTTGCATCTAAGGATAGGGTGGAAGAGGACATCGCCTTAGTTGAAAGAGAAATAGCAGATAATGGCATGACTAAGGATAGCAGAGATAGGGAGACGGGATTGTTGGAGGAGAAAAATTGTCTTCTCATGATGTAGGAGATCTTCTAGTTATAAAAATCCAGAGTCAAGTGGTTAAGATAAGGGGATAGAAATACATTTTTTTTTGCATTTCTACCAACATAAGGAGGAATACAAATAGAATTCTGAATGTTCAGCCCCAGAGTGGATCATCCCTAGATGATATTGAGGCCATTAGGGAGGAATGGGTTAGATATTTTAGGGAACTCTTGGGTCTTTTAGGGGGAAGAGATGAAGATGCCCAGTCAGAACTTTTAAGGAATTTCCTGAGATTGAAGGATGAAAGAAAGAATGTAAGCTTAATGGCTCCCTTCTCAAAGGAAGAGATCCAGAAAGCAACCTTCTCCCTGGGATCGCTAAAAGCTCCAGGCCTTGATGGGTTCTAGGCGGGTTTCTTTCAGAAATTTTGGAATGTTGTGGGCAATGAAGTTTGGCTAGTAGCAAAAGAATGCAAGAATAGAAGATCAATGATGAAGGCTTGGAATCTGACTTATCTATCCCTTATCCCTAAAGTTAGAAACCCAAAGTACTTTGATGAATTTCATTCAATTGCTTTATGTAATTTTCAATTTACAAAATAGTAACCAAAGCCATGGCAACCAGATTAAAAAAATGTCTAGAGGAGGTGATAGGTGACGAGCAAAGTGGTTTTTTAAAAACAAACAAATTTTGGATGGTGTTTTATTAGCACACAAAATGATTCATTCAATCAAGGAAAGAGGAAAGGAAGGGATGATTCTAAATCTTAATTTGAATAAAGCTTATGACTGAGTGTCTTGGGCCTTTCTAATGGAGGTCATGAAAAACATGGGCTTCTGTGAAGAATGGTGTGATTGGACTTACAATTACATCTCCTCTGTTTCGTACATGGTGTTGATCAATGGTATTGCAATGGAGTTCTTCCCAGCTAAGAGGGGGCTCAGACAAAGTGATCCCTTATCACCTTTTCTTTTCTTGATAGTAGTAAAGGAATTAGGTCATGCGATAAAGCAAGCATTGAGGGATGAGAAGATTAAAGGATTACAGGTCTCTAGGGGATGTCCCAATCTCACACATCTTCAGTTCGTAGATGATACCTTGCTGTTTGGTGAAGCTACTACTAGAGAAGCAAGAGGGATCAAGAAAGTTCTCCAAAGATACGAATCAGCTTCAAGGCAAAAGGTAAATTTAGGGAAATCTTGAATCTACTTTCTCAAAGAGCTCTGTGTGGAAGCTTAGTGCAGCAAATATTGGGTTTTGAGGTTGGCTCTGTTCCTAGAAGCTATTCGGGGATGCCTCTGGTAGAGAAAAGAGCTCAGACAAGGTGATCCCTTATCACCTTTTCTTTTCTTGATAGTAGCAAAGGAATTAGGTCATGCAATGAAGCAAACATTGAGGGATGAGAAGATTAAAGCATTGTAGGTCTCTAGGGGATGTCCCAATCTCACACATCTTCAGTTCGTAGACGATACCTTGCTATTTGGTGAAGCTACCGCTAGAGAAGCAAGAGGGATCAAGAAAGTTCTCTAAAGCTACGAATCAGCTTCAAGGCAAAAGGTAAATTTAGGGAAATCTTGAATCTACTTTCTCAAAGAGCTCTGTGTGGAAGCTTTGGAAGTGCAATAGATATTGGGTTTTGAGGCTGGCTCTTTGCCTAGAAGCTATTTGGGGATGCCTCTGGTAGAGAAAAGAGCTCCAGATTAGGAGTGGAGAAAGGTTGTAGATAGCATGCAAAGCAAGATGGCATCTTGGAAAGGAAAGTGGTTATCATTGGCTAGAAGAATTACCTTGATCAAAGCCTCATTAGCAGCTATCCCAATCTATACTATGTCAGTCCTCCTTGAATCCCAAGCAAGGCGGCTCAGACTTTAGAAAAAACTCAAAGGACATTTCTGTGGAGGGGAACTGATGAAACCTTCAAATATAGCTTGGTTAAATGGGAGGAGGTGTGCTTACCTAAACGGAATGGAGGTTTGGGGCTCAAGAACCTTGAATCTATTAAGAAAACTCTTGGGGCCAAGTTAGACTATAGGATATATGAAGAAAAAGGGAGAGTGTGGAGTAAGGTAATTCAAGCTAAGTATCTTTAGAATGACATAGGAAAACTATTCAATCAGAATGTTTCTCTACCCAAGGGATCTAGTGTTTGGAATTTTCTATGATCATGCATTGATCTATTGAGACCTAATTTAATTTGGTGAATTGGATCCGGCAACAAGGTCAGGTTCTAGAGGGATCCCTGGCTGGTGGACAAACTCCAGTTGGCCTTGGATTGTTATAGACCCTTGGGGGTAATGTTGGAAGCTCAAATTGGGCCTCACATACAGAATTATATAGAAGAGAGGGAAGGAGTAAGGAAATGGCTATCCCAGGTTAATTGTGATAAGGAGATGGATTCGATTTGGAAAGAGCTGAGAGTAAGATTAAATAAAGTTTCTCTGTTGGAGGAGGACAGACTCTTGTGGGGAGGCAATGTCGAAGGTAGAGCGATGGTAAGGGATGTTTATGAGCAAGTTTTCAATAGAAACCAAGTGGCTCAGTGCAACTTTGTGGAAAAAATTTGGAATCATCGAGGCCTACCAAAAGCCAATGCTTTTCTTTGGATCACTTGCAAGGGGAGGGCACTGACTTGGGATAGATTAACCAAGATGGGTAAACAAGGCCCTTCCTGTTGTGTAATGTGTAAACAAGATCAGGAAGACAACCCTCACTTATTCCTTCATTATGACTTCACCTTGGAGTTATGGACTCACCTCATGCATAGGTGGGAGATTAATTGGGCCATTCCTAAGAAAATGGCAGATGTGTTGGAGGAGTGGAGAAGCAAGTGCAAAAGTCCCAGCTTAAAGCTTATTTGGGAGGTTCTCCCAGCCCTATTGGTATGGAATATTTGGCTTGAATGAAATAGGAGGGTGTTTCAAGATAAGGAAAAATCTCTTGACTTGGTCTGGGATGGGATTGGGAGTGCAGTGGGAGAGATAAGAGCTTCTCATCAAAAGGAAGACTGGTCAATTCGCCCAGATGAGGCTTGGTGGGTTGATGCTTGGCCTCGATTTAGATGGCTAGGGAGCCTAAATCAAGGAGGTTTGGGTTAGGTTAGAGAGGAGGTTAGGTGGGATCCTCCGAAGTTGGGTTGGGTGAAATTAAATTTTGATGGACCTACTAGAGGTAACCCCGGCAAGGCGGGTGGAGGAGGGAGTTTTAGAGACCACAGAGGCCAACCTCTTGGTTTCTACGCCCTGGATGCTGATATTGACTCAAATAATCTGGCGGAGGCTAGAGATCTTTGGAAAGGTTTGGAAGTGGCAAGATAGAAAGGCTAGAAGAAACTATGGGTTGAGGGGGATTCAAGGATTATAGTTGACCTGGTAAGGAGAGGTCAAGAAAGGAACTGGCGCCTGGAGCAGGTAATGAATATGATTCAAACTCTGGTCAGGTCATTTGAAACAGTTTCTCTATTTCTCATATCAGAAGGCAAGGCAATAGGGTAGTAGATTGGGCGACAAATTATGGTATTGACCTAGCTACTAGAGGATCCTTCTCAGGTTGGGAATAGAATGAGGTGGTGCCCTGAGAAATGGTACCCATTTTACAAGAGGATATCAAATCCCATCCCCCCGATAACAGGTTAGCATGGTAATCAGAGTCATTATGAGAGAGCGAGCCATTCAAGGCCCGATTGTGAGAAGGGCTAGATGACAGACTATGATGTAATTAGTAATGATGAGGCATCTTTTGTATTGAGGAAGGCAAGATGCCTCTTTTATGGTGCCTTGTCCTATTTTTACTCTAGAGCTTTCTCTATTTTCTCTCTGTAAATGGTGTCGTGTAAGTTTTTTCTCCATGGAGGGTGCTATGGGCAGTGGAGAAGGGGAAAATTTCAAAGGCAAATGCCCGATAGGTGTCCCACCGAGGAAGCAGATTCCTAGAGCAGGTGCTAGTACCAACATTGGAGGGAGAATGAAATGGAGGTATACCCCCCAAAAGAGGATTAAGAAACTTCTAGCTAAGGAGCCTATAGCCTATTTTATAAAGGAATTAGAAAAGGAAATAAAGAATCCAATCCTAAAGGAGTGGTTGTATCAACTTTTCAAGGTAGCGAAAGAGGTCGACGGGAAGATGGTCAAAGAGATGGCTATGAAAAATGGGCGTTGATGTGCCGGCCTGGGAGCGTCCTTTGTATACACGTGCCTATGACGAGGAGGGGGTGGTAGTTCTGGATAGAAAATGAGATAAGTTTGATGTTAGGAGTCTAGTTTTTTGTTGTTTAAAGTTGATAGATATATAGTGTTTAGGGTGGCGCTGCTGTAATTTGCCCCCCTGTTTATAAGATACTTGTCTGTTTATGCTTACTGTGGTTAAAGACTTTGTGGGCTCGACCCTTTTTTTTATGGGTCCCTAGTCCCTAACCAGGGTATACTATATCAAAAAAAAATATAAACTCTTTTCAAAGGGAATGAATAAATGTATTTATTTAAATAATTATTAAAATGCAACCTTTATGAAAGGGTGTGATATAAAGCATTCATGTGAGACTTGGAAAGGGCATGGAGATCACTCAAGGAAGAAGAAGGTGGTTTTGGTGGATTATGGGCATTGGAGAAGGGGCACACAATGTGTGTCCAACCCAAGGTACAGTGTACACTCAAGCTTATCTTGGCCAGAGCTTGTGTTCACTTGTGTTGAGCATGATACGTTGTGTTTTAAATAAGATATGTTCCTCCTAGAGTGTGCGATAGCTATGAGGGCCAAGGTCACTGGAATCTTCCTAGGGTGAGAGTGGTCAATCCAAGTACTATGATTTATATAAGTACTAAACTTATTGTTAATAAAATATATTGAAATTATTATATATATGGGTTTTGATGTTAATCTAATTATGGGATCATGTTATTCAAAGTTTTCTTTGTTAATTATTTTCTTTAGAGTTCTTATTAAATTATCACATGTAATTTACATTTTCTATTTATATCTATTTTAATATCTTTGCATATTCTAAATTATTTTAACAAGCTAAATATTAACTATAATAAATCCACTCCAAGTAGTTAAATAATTATGGGAGAAAAGTAGCATTAGATTAAGGTGCTTGAGAAATATGATCTTAAAGTTTTCTAGGAAGTTTGGGCATGGTTTCTTGAATTTAAGGCTCTTGTGGGGTCCCTTTGTGATCACCAAGGAGGTTAGAACTAGTCAAAAAGTAGTCCTAAACACAATAGGGTAATGAGAACAAAGATAAGTGCAAAAGTATAAGATGGAGTTGTAAATGATGCAATTTTCTATCTTACACTAACCATGATAGTTATGATCACTTGTTGGTACTAGAGAAAGATTTACTACCATATTGAGATAAAGTTCTTATACCATGTTATTTGTAGAGTTTGATCTAGTCAATATTTAGAAGACTTTGCACATCTAGAGAAAGCTCTCGAGTAAAAGTTTAGAAAGTTATGTCACACTTTTATAAAGGAAATGGCCAACACAAATATAGTTTTCCAACTTGGAGCACCTAAAGTGATGTTTATGTTTTGAATCTTAAAATGATATAAATTAATGAAATGTACAACTCTTATTGTAGTTTATGTTTTTTTTTTTTATAATTTTTTAAAAATTAGTTGGATATATTTTTTTACAAATTTAAGAGCATAAATTTAATTGCTATTTTTTTTTAAAGTGAGGCTAATGGGACGTCGCAAAATTTAAAACAATTAATTTTTTTTTTCTTAGATAACTTTAATATCTAATGCATGGAGTAAAAAAGATATTTTATTATGAATACTTATTTTTAATAATTTTTAATGTCAAATTTATTCAAATTGGCATAGTTTTCTTAGGACGTCAACTTTTGTCTAAATTTTTATTATTAAGAAAAAAATACCCTATTGGAGAGGATTCTCTCCTTTAGTGAGTCATATTTTTCTAAAATTTTAAGTATATTTTAATATTTTTTAAAATTTCTAATCAGTTGCATGTTTGATTATAATAACTAATTTGCAATAAATTCTAAAATAATCCTAATAGAACTAATCACAATATAAAAAATTTATATTTCTAAATTCTAGACTTTGAGATCTATCAAAGGGTATTTTCATATTTTCATGAAAATACCCTTTGGTTGGATAAATTTGGAGTTGAACTTGAAGTTTTGTTCAATTTATTGAAAATGGGGAGTTGGTTGCCACATGTGAAGTGCTAGACCATTCCTATAAATTACAAGGTCACTTTCACTTTTGCAAGCATGGAGATCAATTACATAGATTTGGATCTAAACTATGGCAACAACTAGTTAAATTTTTAAATCATAAAACTTTTTTTTGAGTCATCCAAAAATTACAAAGTATTGGCAAATTATTTTTGATGTTTGTAACAACACTTCTTCATCATTAAAATCCAACTAAATATTATTTTCAATTTAATTTTCACATTTAGTTTTTTTTGTATTGAAATAATGCGAATGTACAGATATAAAAGCAACAGAGCTGCAAATAAAAGAGAACATGCACAACAAGAGTAGTTATAGAACAGTTACAGAGCAGTTACAAAGCAATATACATTGAAGATCTAAATCAAAATAGCACTGAAGCTTCCAGCTAAACTATAAAGAGTAGGACAACTGTCACTATCCTACCAAAAAAGCATAGCAAAGCAAAACAGGATTGTCCTTCCATGAAAAACTATCACCAAACAGAGTCACATTTACTTACATTTGTAGCATCAACCAAACTAATTTTATTATTTAAATTAATTATTACTTTAGTGATTACATTTATTTAATTAACTTAAATAAAATTTAACTGAAATATAATAAAACCCTTACAAAACTATATTATAATGTTGTAATATCACATTTTAAATAAAAATATATTTTATTTATAAATTTAAATTAAGGTAAAAATAAATGGAAAGTGAAACTTTAAATATTCCAAAATTATTGTGATTGTTAATATCATCTATGGTGTACATGATGGCACCACTCTCCACTCCATTCTTTGGATGCCTCTTCTTTCTTGTACAAATGGCTGGCACTATGTTAGAAGTGACCACCTCTCACATGATTTTACATTTCTTCCACAAATGTCATTATAATCCTCTCAATCCCATCTTCCATATGCTTTCCTGTATGAAATGACTCCACCGCTCACATGATTCTACATTTCTTCCACAAATGTCATCCTTAGTTTTGTTATCTTTATCATCAAATCCCTCTCGTATCTTCCAGATGCTTCCTTGTATGAAATGAGTCTACCTCTCATATGATTCCGCATTTCTTCCACAATTATCACTCCCTGACCGACTTCCTATCTTCCATATGCTTTCCTATATGAAATGGGCCCACCTCTCACATGATTCCACATTTTTTCCAAAGTGAACATAAGAAAAACAAAAGTCATGATCTTCACCTTGAGAAGGAATAAGAAGAAAATAAACTTTGAGTTCGAGGGCAGCCCCCTTCAGGTGGTAAAGGAATACAAGTACCTGGGTCTTGATTTTTGTAGCAATCTCAGTTGGGAGACATGCAGGACAAAAAGAATACAAGGAGGATGGAAAGCATTGTACATGCTTCAAAATAGATGCAGATCTGTGGAGCTCTGGGACTAGAAATCAAACCATAAACTCTTTGGGCTGTTGGTTGTACCAATGATTTTGTATGGTTATGAAGTTTGGGGCAGCAGCACATCGACTTCAAAATGGAGGAAAATAGAAAGATTACAAAAATATCTAATCACAAGTAGCTTTAAAATAAAAAGCTCAGTCCCATATGAGATTATCCTGGCTGAAGCGGGTGCTTATCCTATTGAGGCGATGGCGATAACCAGGCTTTTGGGGTATTTGAAGAGAATTGAGGGCATGGGGGGGCACCGCTGGCCCAAAGTTGTAGCGGAGGAAAAGATTACCAGAAGGAAGAATACGTGGATGCAACAAAATGCCAAGTGGCTGCACAAGTGGGGCATCAACATTCAAGAATGCCCAAGATCAAATGTGGAAATCAAAAAGTTTGTGAGAGGGAAAGTTAAAGCTGTCATGTGGTCTCAACAACTCAGGCGAAAAAGAGAATATTATGTAATTCATTTTAACCCCACATGTGATCACGATCAAAAGTGTTATATCATGGCAGATATCAATGGAAATATAAAATGTTATTGGCCCAGCTCAGAACTAGCTCACACCATCTTAGGTGTGAAACGAGAAGATGGAAGACACCCAAAGAAGAGTGGACGGATAGGATTTGCCGTCTTTGTTCGTCAGGGTTAGTGGAAATGGAATGGCATTACATCATGGAGTACAAAGCCTATGAGGACATTCATTTCAAATTCAAGGATGTCTTGAATGTTGTTTCCTTAGCGGCCTTGTTTGTTGAAACAAAGATTGTGAGAGTGGCTAATTTTTTGGACAGAATCCATAGAAGAAGATTGACTATCATCAAGGAGATTGAGAGCAGCAATCAGGTTTAATTGGCGACCTGTTTGCGGGGTCTGCTGCTTTTCTGGGTCCCATAGACTGTTCCGGTCTCGTGGACGTCATTAAAAAATTTCATTTCATTTCATTTCTTATTTTCATCCCGTACACATACTCAGCGCTCCCACTCTGTTTTCATTGCTTTACTTTCAAACAGAGTCTTCAGATGGCTCTTCTGTCTTCCACATGCTTTCCTGTTCTCACATGATTCTACGTTTCTTCCACACGGTTTCTTATGCAAATAACACCCACTCAATCTACGCGTTTGATCATTTCTTATAAGTATAGTTTCTTGCTTTTTTTACTTTCCAAATCTATTTTTTATTTATGAAAAGAGTTAGAATAATAATGTACTCTTAAAGAGATTCCCAATATCTTTTTCTTTTCACTTTTAACTTTAAATATGCTTCGTATTTTTTCAATGAACTCATTTATAATAAAATGAAAAGAACAAATAATTTTTAAAATAAATTAAAAGATAATAACTATGTATTATTATTATTTATTATATAATATAAAAGTATGAATGTAATAAATAATTTATAATTTATTTATTATTTTATTGAGTTATATTATATATTTATAAATGTGAAAATTGTATGCTTATGTCTCTTTTTTATGGTTTGGATTAATAATAATTAGGTTCTCTTTAATATATTAAATCATGTGTAAGATGATTTAAATGACATGGAAGCTGGAAATTATAACTTCATCTATTATTGAATACTATCATCACGCAATCCCAAATTTCACTTCATTCTATAAATGATATGTTTCCCCCTCTAGATCAAATACACATATGTTGCCCTGACTTGGATTAGTTTAGACTGTGGATTTGACCCTAAAAGTTTCACAATTAAAAAATCAAACTCCAACTTTTCCCACCCCTTTCACAAGCTATCATGAGCCAACTAAAATGCTAATTGCACCAAATTACTCACCAAGGTAGTGAATTTAAAGGCACACCAATTATTATAAATGGGTCATCTAGGAGTGATCAAAAGGAACATGCTAGGGTTTAATTGATAGAACATTTATGAGAGTATTATAACATATTTGTCAGCGAATTCATCATAACACATTGTACACTTGCTTGCTATCTTCAAATCTTCACACAAAATCATAAAGATAGATTATCCAAGGGTTTGGCCAAAGAGAACTTGTGTAATGCCCCAAGTTTTCACCTAGGACATTAGTTGAACAAACACCAATGAATAAATTTTTCATGTTTGCAAGTGTGACATTTACATATTGCATTGCACTCACACATATACAAGGTGTTGTAACAAGTACAACACCTAAAAAGAACATCACCATTGCACTAAGTAAGGTGGCACAAGCGGAAGACTTCACTCATCGTGTGACAATTCACCAGGATGACTAAGCGAGAGGTGAAACGCACTCCATGAAGAAGATCAGATATGCATCCATGATCTCAATCCCTCACGAACACACGAAGTAGGATGATAGTGACAACTACCTCAATCCATTCCATGACTACAAGGGTAGACATAGGGAGACAAAAGTACATCTTTTGTCAACAAGTTTCACTAGAGGGTTCAACGGCTAGAACACAGAACTAGAGATAAGTCCAGACACCAAAGTTGGGCCCCTCTATCCAGGATGCCAGCACTAGGCACTGTAGTCCCTGGATGCTAGTACTAGTCACTGTAGTCCCGAAACACCTATACTAGGTGATGTAGTCCTAGCAGCGTCCAAAAATAAGAAAAAAATAAGAAATATAACAAACCTAGAATTTCTTTTAAGTCTCACCAAAGACTCTATATAAGGTTCAGATGCTCTAGATAACATCAAGGCACATAGCCCAATAACCAAACATGAAAATAAGGCATTAAGCCAACAAGGTCCAAATAGCCAAAAAGGCAAAAGCATTACAAAGTGATGTGCATGTTCAGCACCAATGTCGACACATACCAAAAGCAATGATAGAATCACCACCACCTATGTGAAAAGAGCGTGATCCAATACAAACATATCCATAATAGTCAATTATGACCTCATATAAATGAATATGAATAGACTAACATAGCTAGATTGCAATAATTGAAAATATGCAAGTCATGCTAATGTCCTCACAAGCCAAGGTGTGGAAAAATACAAGATGATAACCAATAATCATTAGAATCGAAGGGATTCATCCCAAACATGAATGCATCATAAACCACATCATAAAATATCTCATATAATCATTAAAATCTTATTACAATGGTCTCAAGGACCCACTTTACAAAGATTACAAAATACAATAATAAAATATAACAAGAGCATAAAACACCTTAAGTCCAACACTCTATCTAAGGTGCTACAAGGTACATAGCACAACATACTCCACCTACAAAGATTTCAAGGAAACCATCCAACACATGAAAAAATCATCGTGATAGGACCAATGGGGAAATGTTTCTCAGCTCCCAACCATATTGCCATCGTCAAGCACAATAGTTGTCTATGCCACTCTAGGAAACCCCCAATCTATGACAAAGGCAATCATGGCCAACCCGCTATCAAACAACTCACACAATCCAGAGTATACATGGAAACATATGGCATACACACAAATCAATGCACACAACACACATGGCACAACTATGAATCCAATGCATATAATTAATACATGGAAAAACTGCCAACCCAATGCATAAAAATCACACATGGCACAACTACCAAACAACTACATTCAAGTAACATGTGGCACACTTGCCAATAAAACCTAGGGAGATGAGACTATCACAAATAGTGTGTTCTTGTGATGGGATCAAACAAGAGGTGGTAAGTTGATTGCAATAGGATTCTATGGATTTCAACAATGGGAAGAGAGGGAAATAACTAAGAGATGATCAAGAGGGGGACGACTACAAGAGATTCATGATAGAAGGATTATGGTTATGCCCTCAAGCCTATGTGCTTCAAATTTGTAATATTCACCTCCTTCGCTTTTAAATGGTATTTTTGTAATTCCCTATGTATATAGAGAGGATAGAGACAGTAATTAAATTCTATTCTTACATTTGGAAGGCATCTAATGTGTTTTTGAGGAAAGAGTCTAGGCTTTTATATAAGCCACAACTAAGGTTTTAGGAGACTAATCAATAGAAACCTAACCAAATTAGGGCAAAGAAGAGAGGGAAACTTATAGTTTTGCAAACTTAAACATGGGCCCTAGCACTAGAGGGGTTGCTATGTCCAAGTCCAAAGTGCCCAAGGGCATTAGGGTCCTTGAGAAATATGATCTTGAAATTTTCTAGGGAGTATGGGCATGATTTCTTGAGTTTAGGGCTATTGTGGGGTCCTTCTATGATCACCAAGGGAGGCTTAAATAAGATGAAAAGTAGTCTTAACATACTAGGGGAATGGGCACTAAAATGAGTGCAAAAGTATAAGATGAAGTTGTGAAGGAGGCAATTTCTTATCTTGCACTAGCGATGATAGTTACGATCACTTCTCAGTACTAGAAAAAGATTTATTACCATATTAGACAAAGTCCTTTTACCATGCTATCTATAGAATTAGATCCAATCTATATTCAAATTACTTGACCTTTTGACATCTCATCTAAGTTTAAATGGAGTCCTTTTTCCATGTAGTCAGAACTCTCCTACATTTGTCTACATAGTCAAAGCACTTTTTACATTTGTCCACATCTAGGTAAAGCCCTCTCATTGATCCATCAATAGAGTCAGATGTTCATTTTTCATAGCCCGAACCTTGTTTCACTTTCTAGAACAGGAAGAACTCTTTCCTTTGTCTTCTTCTTTTTCCTTTATTTTATTGAAGATAGCTCCTAGTCAAGCAAGTTGTAATTCATAATTATCTCAAATTGTGTGATGGACACTACTCAATGTATGCTTCTCTCTACTTTGTAGGTTTCAATGGAGCATCAAAGACAAGAAAATTCAAGAGGGGTCTATTATTTTGCATGGACTAGATATCCTTTGAGTGTTTGAAAAATATTTTAAATTCTTAAAGGTGTATGTAAACACCACTAGTCCTTACAAGCACTTAGATATCAGAGATTGATAGACCATTCTTATGAATTGTAGGGTCACTTAACTATTGCATGTGTGGAGATCAATTACACACCAAGGCAACAACTAGTTAAAATTTCAAATCAGAAAGTATAGTCATCCAAAAAATACAAAGCATTGGCAAATTATTTTTGAGGTTTGTAACAACACTTCTTCCTCATTAAAATTCAGCTAAATATTATTTTCAATTTAATTTCCACATTTACTTGCATTTGTAGAATTGATCAACCCTAACTCTATTATCTAAGTTAATTATTATTTCACTAATTACATTTATTTAAAATTAACTTCTATAAGATTAATTAAAATATAATAGAACTCTTACAAGACTATATTATAATATAACATTTTAAATAAAAATATATTTTATTTTATGAATTTATATTATCTTACTAACTGAAAATAAGTGGAAAGTGAAAATTTAGACCAGGGATCCAAAATTATTGTGATTGTTTATGTCGTCTATAATGTAGACCATTATTGTGAGGGTCCCACTCTCCACTAGTACTCCCTTCTTTAGATGCCTGTTCTTTCTTGTTCGTGGCGGCTCCACCTCTCACATTATTCCCCGTTTTTATCACAAAGTTTCTTCTTATCTTCGTCCCCGCTTCCTCTTCTTTACATTGCTTTTCTTTCAAACCGCATCTTCTGTCTTCCACATGCTTTCTTGTACATTATTCCGCGTTTCTTCCACGCAAATAACACGCACTCAATCTAAGCGTTAGATCATTTCATCGTCTCCTTCACTAAAAGCCGATTTCCGAGGGTAAAATAAGAATTCCCCGTTAAGTAACTGCATACATCTCTATTTATTGTTCTCTCCTCCCATAGTTTGTCTCACTCTCTCTCTCTCTCTCTAGTGTTAAACTCCTCTCACACAGTGTCTCTGAAATCTTCTCTTTACTCTATCCCAATGGGCAATAGTTACTGCTCTGCATTTTGTTCCTCGGAAAACGAGATTGCAATGGATTTGGGGCGTCTTGAAGAAGTTCTGCGAGATGTCACTCACCTTGACCACTTAATCTCCATCATCGACCAACGTCTTGAAGCCATCGTCACCAAAAATGACAGGGTAAGAACAACTTGTGTCCCTCTGCTTCTAAATTTTTTGTTGGTGATACATTCAATTGGAACATAAATATAAAGTTTTGAAAATTTTTTGCAGGCCCAACAGAATGCGTCCACACAGCAAGTTGGTAGTTCCTCTATGTTTGATTCTTGCACAAGCTTCGGCAAGGATTTAGTGGTGAAGATGTTGAAGCGTGCAGAGAGAAATCGTTGCATGGTATTGAACTTCATTTATTTTGTGTTTCAACATTAGTTCCTCAAACTTTGTACAGAGAATTTGATTCTTAATTTGGGTGATGAATATTCGTTCATTTTTAAACAGGTGTGCTTCAAGTCTGGTTATAATCGTGAAACACGGAAAGTGGTTATTGAGGTCTTGAAAGATGCGTCCGAGATTGAGTTGTTGGCGGCAGGGGTATGCGTGGTGGGATATTTGTTACAACAACTTTCCGACAATAGCGACCAATGTGTTCGGCTGTTGAGATGGTTGTGTGCTCTGACAAGGCGCGTGAAACAATTAGATCACCATATCCCTGCTGAAAGAGAGCAGCTTAAAGCAGCAGTTAACTTCATTTTTGAAGGATGTGTTCTATGTCTCACACAAGTCAAATCTCACAAGCTGTCCAGGTAAATCCTTACTGAATTTTTCACATTGTATAGAGTAAACAGAAGAACATTTTTGTATAGAGGAGGTTTTTTAACTTTTCTTTTTCTATTGGTGAATAATTCGTCATATTTTTCATGACTGTATAGGGTTTTTCAAGCTTCGGTGGATGCTGGGGATATACAAAAGCTTGAGTCACAGATACAAAATACCTATACAGATCTCACCCTTGAGGCTGTGATTGGTGTTTCAGACAACATTCCTCGCCTTCTTCCTCCAACACAGGGACAAGATCCTAAGCCAGGTACTGATTTGGATTGACTATCAATGTGGGTTTTATCTGAAGTTAAATTTTTTTACTTGCTAAATAAACTATTAGAGGAGAGAGAAGTATATTTTAATACTGGACGCAACAGAATTATTTTCCTAAAGTAATAGAGCATAATGGGTTATAATGGTAATTTGGGCTATTGTACATCAGTTCTTACCTTATTGTATCTACCGTTATATCTAAACATGGCATGTGGGTTTCTCTTGGGTGGAATTTTCAGTTGCTGCTGGTCCTAAACGAAAGAATGAGGATAATAATGGGGGCGCTTTTCATGAAGTGGCACCATCTGCATCTACTTCTGCCTCAACGCTCATGCAAAAACCGTGCTACGATGTGTTCATCAATCATCGTGGACCAGATGTCAAAGACAAGCTAGCTACCAGAATCTATAATATCCTTAACGAGATGAAGGTGACAGCATTCTTAGATTCAGAGGAGTTGGAATATGGCGATTTCTTCCCTGCAACATTAGAAGCAGCAATGCGCAGTGCTTCGCTTCACATAGCAATTTTTTCGAAGAACTATGCAAAATCACCTTGGTGTTTAGCAGAGCTGTCCTTTATGCTTGAAACTGGGGCCAAAATTATTCCTATTTTCTATTATGTAGACCCTACTGATCTCAGATATGTAGCTGAAGGGAAAGGAATCTATGTTGATGCCTTTGTGCAGTATGAAGAGAAGCGTAGATACCTACAAAAGCTTCACGACTGGAAAATGGCACTCAAGAAAGTCTCATTTTACACTGGCCAAATCATTACAAATAATGAGTAAGTACTACACATTCGGCCTCCCAACCTTAATAAATATGCCTTCTTTCTCTTATCTGTATATTTAACTTTAGCCTAATCATTTGTTCTATTCTGTTTTTTCAATGTTTTTACTTGTTCAGTGATGAAATGACGTTGCTGAAGAATATTGTGAATACTGTATTGAAAGAAATAAACAACGTGCCATTAGTGGTTGCAAACCATCCAGTCGGTCTCGAAGAAACAGTAAACGACTTTGAAATGAATACACTCCAATCTGCCCATGGTGATCAGCGTGTACAAATTGTCGGAGTTTGGGGCATGGGTGGCTCCGGCAAAACCACACTTGCCATACACTTATACAACAAAATGTCCTCGTCCATGGAGAGGGCCTGTTTCATTTTTGATGTTAGAGATGGTGCAGCCAAAGGCATTTTGCAGACCAAGCAGATTCAACTCCTGGAAGCCCTTGGCGTAAAAAATCCAAAAGTTGACAATTTAGAGCAAGGTAAGGCACTTCTTATGAGGCATTTGAGATCTGTAAGGGTGCTCATTGTTCTTGATGATGTGGATCATGCAGACCAGCTGGATGCTCTGTTGCCCGTAAAAGACAGCCTTGGAGGGGGTAGTCTTATCATTGTTACAACACGGGAGTATGAAGTCCTTAGATGTAAAGGCATATCCTCCGTGTATAAAATGAGACCACTTGATCCATTTTATGGAGAGCAGCTTTTTTGTTGGCACGCTTTCTCACAATCCGTTCCCCTCAATGGATTTGAGGAGCTTGTTAAAAGGTTCTTAGAGGTTTGCAACGGATTACCCCTGTCTCTCAAAATATTTGGAGGACAGTTATATGGGGAGTACCGCATAGAATATTGGGAGTCTTTATTGGATAAGATCTCCAGAATATTGCCTAGTGATATTAAAAATATACTCAAAATAAGTTATGATGCTCTTGATTATGAAGAAAAAGAGATGTTCCTTGACACTGCTTGTTTCTTTATCGGAGAAGAGAAGAGTTTGGCAATTGAAGTATGGATCGGGTCAGGATGGAGTGGTCTGTATGGTTGGGAAAAGCTATTGAATAAGTGTTTGGTTGAACTTGACCAGGACAATCACATTAGAATGCATGACCACTTAAGAGATTTAGGGAGGGAAATTGCAAATCAACATTCACCTTACCGACTTTGGTTACCCCAGCAGATTATTAATGCTGAGAAACAAACAGAGGTGAGGTTAATAGTTTCTTTTATTTTGTGAGCAAACAATGGAAAGGAAAACATCTTTCTAAGAAGTTTATTGTTTTTACGGGGTAAACAGTTGTTTAGAAAGGCATTATCCATAGCCGATTTTTTTACTCCATGTACGTGTTCCCTGACAATTTTATTTTCATTTTTATAAGATTTTGTTTTTTCTTTATTGCAGAAAAGAAATGGCACTCGAGGAATAATGGCCGTGTCAAGCGGAATAAAAACTTGGTATTCGATTGAGGTACGTGGTTTTTTCTCTAGTTTTACTAATTTTAATTGTTTGTATAAGGCTTTGGCTTTATTCTTATTTTCTTATTATTTAATGCATTTCCTATTTAGCAGAGAAAGTCCTTTCCAAGGATGAACCATTTCAGTAGGGGCAGCTCGGACGAGGAACTCATGGCCAATAATAGTGGAAGAAATTGGTCACCTGGACCAAAGATTTTTGTGAGTAGAGGAGATTATTTTAACAAAGTAATGGGTGAATTATCAAGAGAGCTGGTCTGGCTTCGCTTGTTCCAAATTGGGCAGAGAAATCTTCCCTTAGGGATTTCATTGAAAAAATTGAGGGTTTTAGAACTCTTTGAAGACGGTCCTTATGAAGAGGAACATAACTTAGAAGAGCTGTGGGAGGCTGACAGTGATGTAAGTATCTTCCCTTTCAACTCTATTGAATCTGTAGTTGAATTTTTTTAATAATTGCTGAATGTTTTACGTTTCTACACTCGGAAATGGGTTGCAGGCTCCTGTGCAATTAAGAGAGTTAGTTATTTCATATTGCCCCAAATTTCAAAGACTTCCAAACTCAATAGGACGTCTCAATTTGTTGAAAAAGATAATGATCATAAGCTGCAATTTGAGGAGTCTGCCAGTAGAGTTTTGCCGTCTTCAATCATTGGAGCACTTGCAATTAGATGAATGTAGGCTATCGTCACTGCCCACCAGTTTTGGCGATTTAAGAAATCTGCGGTTTCTAAATTTGTCCGCATGCAAGGAGTTGAAGATGTTGCCAGTTTCTTTTAAGAAGCTGATGCTGCTGGAACATCTCGATTTACAGGCGTGTATACAGCTCAGACTTTCGTCAGAGGATTTTCAAAACATCAAAAAGTTGGAGTATTTGGATCTTACTGAGTGCATGCAATTGGAAGAGTTACCTCGTCACATCACAAATCAGGCGTCCTTGAGAGAGCTCTATTTATATGGTACAGAGAGGTTAAGGGAGCTACCAATTAACATCGGGCAATTAAGCAGACTACGAAAGATGAGCATAGGGGGTGAGTTGTTGATAAGCCTACCGACCTCTCTTGGAGATTTGTCCTCCTTGAAGAATCTTTCAATTTTTAGTTGTCCCAACCTGGAATCTTTGCCGAGCTCTCTTGGAGATTTGTCCTCCTTGACTGATCTTGAAATTTCTCGTTGCCCCAACCTGAAATCTTTGCCGACCTCTCTTGGAGAATTGTCTTCCTTGACTGACCTTGAAATTAGTTATTGTCCAAATCTGGAATCTTTGCCGACCTCTCTTGGAGATTTGTCCTCCTTGACTAGGCTTATAATTGGTAATTGTCCCAGCCTGAATTGTTTACCGTCCTCTGTGGAGCGTCTTAATCTCTTAGAGCATTTAACAATACGGTGGTGCCCAATCAGCCAAGTAGAATTTGGGGCTGCGTCATTACCTTTTGCATTGAGCAACCTTAAGCAGATATCTCTAGAGAAAACAGAATTGTGCAGGATTTCAATTTCTGAAGACCCTTATCCCCGCCTTGAGAGTCTCTCTCTCAAATATAATGATCATTTAACGGAGATCGAAGGACTGCCAACGACAGTCAAGTCAATAGAATTGACATGCTGTAAAATGCTGAAGAACATAAGGGGTGATCTGGTAAACCTTGAACGCCTGAAAATATGGTCTTGTCCAGAGCTGGATGAGATTCCTAGCTTTGCACGTTCATCGTCTCTCAGAGAATTTGAAATAGAAGGTGGTTGCTATGGAATTGAGAAAATTGAAGGTTTAGAATATTGCACACGATTGGAAAGCTTGAAAGTAGAGACCTGCTGGGAGGTGCCCGGTATACAAAGTTTGGAGAACATGAAGAAATTGAGGGAGGTAGAACTCAGAGCAAACAAGGGATCAGCTATTGAACGTTGCCTTCAAGCGATACAGGTAATAATAGCTTCTAGGAATAAAAATTTATAATTATTTTCATCTGATTGCGCATTTGACTGAATGTTGTGCAAGAAATTTGCAGAAATGGCCAGGTAAAATAAACATATGTACGCGTGCAGTCCCTGATGCCTCCTCACTTGTAGACTCCTTACTCTCTCCCGATCTCGTGGTCGACTCCTTCTCTAACCATGATTTTGATGAGCGGATGCAAAAATTGGTACAGATGCATTCCTCCAATGGCGATGCCATTATGCTCTGTCTTGTTATAAATTGTGTTTGTTCACAAATGGCACTGAGAATAGAACTCTGCTCTCTGGCAGAAAGTATCTTCTTATATATTCAGGAGGGTAGATGGTTATTGGTAGTTGGCTTCACACTTCAGGACTATGCAGGGGAGATTAAAATAGATCAGTATGAGAACGGAGTGGAGAAAGGTTTGGTTGTGAGAGGTGAAGAGCAAAGTGTAATGGAGGCATTTCACAGCTTATTGCCACTTTTACAAAGGTGATATAGTTTACGAAGCCGGTAAATCAGAAGTAATATTATTCCTAGGTAGCAAGTGTTGTATTAGTCATAATACATTGGATCGGATCAAAGCTCAAAGTGTGCAACTTTCGGATGAAGGGATAAATTTTCATCTGCTCAGTGTTCTGTGCCTTCTGGAGTGACTTATTCATTGGCTCCTCCCTTCTATTGGTTTACTATGTTGATGAACAATGGTGTGGTTCAGATGGTGCACGATATGGAGCTGTAGGGGGAAATGGTGCCTGGTTTCTTCTGCTACTGTTTTGGCCATCTACGTGTCAGTTCAGTGTATGCACTTCGGATTTCATTTTGTCTCTCCCCTGTTTTAGTTTGCTACATTGCAGAACCTGCCAGTTTGACAGAATTATGGGGACGGCAGAAGTCTATCCTCATTCTTATTTTTCATCACTGGAAGTGAGTATTTGGTAGATCATTGGAGTGGTGCAATGGTATTTGATATACTTCTTCTGTAGGGGTTTTCAGTGTCAGGTCTTATCACTCTCTTTTCTCCATTGCTGTCTTGTCTTGCACTCACAACGGTTGTCTCAATTTATTCATGTGATAAGCAGCCTCTTATGTATGTTATGATTGGTGTTCCAACTTATATGGGTTGGAGGTTACATTGGGTGACACGTATTGTTTAGCAGCTATGGCTGTGTTGCTCTTTTAACAGTGTAAATTCTTCTTTTCAGTAGGCGGCTCTGATGCCTGTTTTTTTTTTTTTTATTCATGCTCTCAACGGCAGCTCTTTGTTATGTATGCCCTTGCTGTTATATCTTCCGGTCTCTTATGCGTTTGATATCTGATCTGTTTCTGGTTGTCCTGGGTTTTCCCCTTCTTACAGCCATATGTTGGCTGTTCGTTCTTATCTAAATTTTAGCTTTGATCAATTAAAAAAATATATATAATACATTGGTAATAATTATTAATTCCTGTTGGCATGCAAGATTACTCTACAATTAGGCCAATAATACAATTTAGGTGGCATTGATTTCATTAATAGGACTTTCTTCATATGTGGTATATTACATTAAATTTAAAATTTAGTGCATCTACGTTAATTCAATTCTTTTGGAATAACTCTTGCCCTTTAGCAATAGAAGAAAGGACCTAATACTTGAGTGTGTTCTATTAGTTGTGATAGTATTTGTAAATAATAAATTTGGTATACAGGAAGAATTCATGTGATTGATCTGGGAATTCGAACTAGGTGCCAATGAACAATGCTGACTCAGTCTCTCACTCTAGGACTTTCTTCCAACTTTGTAGTGGGTAAAGTGATTACATCTCAAGTTTCTTATTCATCCCACCACCAAATAGGCTAAACACATATGTGAGGCCTATTTATCTCACCTCCTATTTTTGTTTACATCGTATTTACATTTTGATGACACATGGACATTGGGACTGCTAATCCTGTTATTCAAACTTTCTTGATGTTGGAGTATGCAAGACACTGAGAGAATGGGGGGATTAGTGTCTTATAAAACAGACTTATTTTTTACAACACATAATCAACTTTGATCAACTGTGAACCTCAACCCTGAATGGTAAAGCAAGACATTCATTTAAGAATCAAGATGAATGATCAAACAAACTTGTGAGCATGAAAAGACAGAACCACTATTTGTGAACTATGAGGAATCACTTGAACAACTCATCAAGACAAACAACAGAGGCAGGTTGTACATTGGACTGAGATAAGCATCAATGTATTATGCATTTGTACTGATTTACTATGATCATCATATAACTGTTAAATTATGAAATAATAAACAAAAACTCATGAGCAGAACAAATAACCGTAACACAGAGATTGTCCTGAGTGGAAAACCCTCCGGGGCATAAAAACCACTCGAAAAAGTGCTTCATTGGCTTAAGAAAAGAATCTCACTGATTACATGCCTCACTGGCTATTAATTTAGGCCTTACTAGCTACAATTGCCTCACTGGCTACAGTTGCCTCACTGGGTACAATTCAAGCCTCACTGGCTACAGTTGCCTCACTGGCTACAATTCAAGCCTCACTGGCTACAGTTGCACTGGCATATTTTTAACAAAACTGTCATATGAAAAGTTTACATACAGAGGGATACTCTGTTTCGCTTTTCCCCATACTAATATAACATCAATAATGCATGAACAACTTCTTTTTCTCATTGCATTATTCACATTATATGAGTTAACATATTTATATCATTTAAAAAAACATATTTTGTTTCTCTATTTTTCAGGTAAAACTGTTCATAACTGTTATACAGTTTTTCTGATCGGATATCAAAAAAATTTCAATTATAAACGAAAAACCGGGTAAGATATGCCATGAACCTTAACTGGAGTCACAAGGTCTTATTGAATCATACTCGATCCTCAACAAGACACATTTCCCTGAATCATTCACGACAGCCTATAACTGTCAAAATAAAACTTCATGCAAGAGTAATCATAACTGCCTCAATCAAAAAATAGCTAACATAAGAGAAGGGAAATCATAACAGTATCACCTGCTGCCAGAAGTCAAACCATTTGTCGTGAAATCGAAAACTTCTATCCTCATCATTTCTGCGTAGGATATGAAACCCTAAGAATGGAGCGTATAATCGAAGCTCAAACGTTATCATATGAAGAAAGACTAACAAAGACTGCCTTTTTTTCCCACAAGACATTCATGCCAATGACCTTTCTTTGTCGGAATAACTCTCACCGATGTCAACCATCATCGGAGTAACCAATGCATATCGGAGAAGAAACCCAAGACCATGCCGATAGCAAAAATCAGCCCGATAGAGTATACCACTAGCCCTTCAGTCGGTAAGACCCCAACGCATCGGAGGGAGATATCTACAGCACGCCGATAGTAATCCTCATGCCGACACCAACTTCCATCGGAGGAGACCGGTGACTTTCACCGTCGAAAAAACTTGCATTTTACCATATGGAAAACTTCATAAACCTGTTCGGGAGGTCAACACTTAAGAACATGCCGATAAAGAATATGTATAACATGTGGTGCTCACTAGGAGATTGATATAAGATACATCTGAAAATGGTGAACAACATTGCAAACCATAGACCATAGCTCATAAGTAGTAATAAAACTGATATAAAATATCATAGAGGTCACATAGGCAAACCCTGAAGCATCATCTGAGAAAATGAAATGTTATGCAAACTGTAACAATATCATAAGGATGCTTTTGACAAAGAAACCAAGCTATCCACCATCAATATCCTGAAGATGATTTTGTGAGCTTTTGTGATCAATAAAGAAACCAAGCTGTCTTGTGTGATCAATAAAGAAACCAAACTATCAAACCAAGCTGACGAACTAATATCATGTATTAATGTCATGTATTCCATGAAAACATAGATAGACCAACATCATAAAACCAACAAAACCATGGGTTTGAACATCAGGGACAACAACTAAGGAGAAGAAGGAAGCCAACAATACTCCCCTTTTGTCCATGATGGGAAAACACAGCAACAACATCCTCTCCCCCTTTTTGTCATCAGGACAAAGGGAGGGCATAAAAGCAAATGGCTGCAATATGCAGAAAAGCAGAAATGAAGAACATATCAATCATACCAAGGCTTTGGCGGCACCGAGAAGTATCCAGAATATCTGAAACAAGAAACTGAAATGTTAGCACCAAAATGAGCACACAAATGGACAAACAACTGAGGATGCTATTACAAATAATGCCAATCATCAATCAGAAACCATGCTAACTATCAAAAGATACTGAAAACTATTAGGGATGAGAAATATACAAGGAACTCCCCCTGAGTCCATCAACTGAAAATATCACTGAATTGTGCACATGATCTGCCACGCTATTCATAAAAATGTTACTATCACTGTAAACAACCTTATCACTATATCATGCTATCAGTTTCATGTCAACTGGTAATATCAAAATGAAATAGTATAGTAACTATAGCAGCTGAAATGAGCGTGCAAAGACAATATGAACCATGAACATCAACAACAATATGATGTTGTGCATGATATGCAAATATGTGCCAACTGTCAAGCATATACCAGAGCATGTGACCACTGTATTCAATCATTATAGTGCAAGTTGTGAATTCATCATCAAGGCAACAACCTCAACTGTCTTGTATAGCATGTGTCAAACTATCACCATTACTATGATGCTAAAAATAATAACCTCTGTCTTGGCAATACACACCGAGACAACAATATATCACTGCGTTGTAAACTAAATATGATGTCAAGATCTCTTCATACCACAGCAATACAACCATACCCCTGATCTGTATTACAAGATAATTTTCAATGTCTACATACTCAACAATAAATATCTAATTTGTAAGATACTGTTCTCACACAATTTTTAGTGCACATTTGTATGAAGCATCATATCATTATACATCTTAAGAAACTTAAACCATCTTGAAATCTTGAAACAAACAACACTAGTATTTGCATTGTCTTCTCATTGATGATTGCTTCATCAACCTTATCAATACATAGTATTATCATTCAAACTAATACTTACAAGGATTCTTATTAGAGGACATTATCAAACATTACCAAGAGCAACACAGTATCATCTCCTTCTTGCCTTATATTGTGATAGATGCCATACCCTGTTTCAAAGCTATATAAACTGCTCTGCCTTAGTTATTGAATAAACATTCATAATTTGATTATGACTGATGAAACCACATTTCTTTGAGGTGAGCAAACATATAATTCATGTTTCTTATCTATTTTGCATACATGTCTAACAACTACAGAATGCTGCCAGATAATGCAGAGAGTATCTTGAAGAAAAGTTTGTGATAGACCTCTTAGTGTACCTCTGCAATAAATAAGATCATTGTCCTTTCATTACTGTATATTGTCCTTAAAGAGCTCTGTGACAAATCAAGAGTATTGCAGGTCTGTGCACTGTCCATGAAATTCACTGTTATAAAAGTTGTGAAGTTACTATCAAAACTGTTGCTATCAGAATAGTCACCATACTTGACCAGATTTTGTAATGCCAAAACTTTACAACAACCCAACTTTTGCAAGAAGATCAAAAGAACTATACTATAAACATAGGTCTTTCAAACAAAGGTATGCAATGAACATCACTTCAAATCAAGTGTAAACAATTATTTATTAGTTATTTACACTGTTACTTTCCAATACTTGCAAGGGTCCCTCAAGAAAATTGTGCATGAACTGAGATAAAAGCAACATTGCCAGGAACAAATACATCTCCAAGAGAAATGCAACTGTTATACACCATACACTTGTAACAAGGCCTTTTAAGAAAAACTACTTCACTGTCTGACAAAGCAATCTCTTATCAAATCCAACTATCTTTGATATCATCTCAAGTTGCAAGCAAGTATTATACTTCTTTTGTCAACAACGAGCACTTCGATTATCACTACTTCAAAACACCTTGTAAGAGAAACCACTACAATAACAAACAAGGATCATTTATCACTGTAAAACCTAGATTGAGATCTACAAACAGTTGCTATAGTCACCATAAATTGCTATCAGAGTATGAAAATAGAGATTGATGATCTTATACTGGTGTAGCATAGTTATTTAACAGTCCACTATCACATTCAGAAGCAGTATCAACCGTTCACTACAGATACTTAATTTTGTCAGAGAGACAAATCACTGACCACTGACTATGAATTGAACAAGTCACAACCAATCTACTGTGCCAATCTCTGCCAACATGTCACATCTGAGATTTTTGACTATTTCTCAGACACCAGTGTCAAGAAAAATGTAATACAATAATGATAACAAAATGATCTTAGAGCATCATGTCTGATAATAACATTAATATACTCCCCATATCTATGAGCATTAAAACATACTAGGACTATTTTCTTCATCAGGCTGTGAGAAACATAACTAATATGACTTATAATTAACTTGACAGAAGCAAGAACAATAACCTCAAGAACATCTTGTCATCAGGCAAACTGAAACCCAACCATGTCTTAGTTTTAAACTCACTGTTACTATCTAAAAGAACTATTTCTGCTTTTAGTTGTCCTTGGGCTAAGGATAGAGCATGGAATACCTTCCCTTACAATGTGCTACTTCTCATGGAACAAATGAAGCTACTTGTGCAGTGTGCACAAGGTCAGGGTGTGCTTTTCTTGGATCCAGTTTTCTTTTCCAAACCCAAACATGTTCTTTCTTTTTCTTAATCAGGTCAACTATTTCCTTATTGTTACCAGATGATTTCTTCAACTTACTTTTGCAATGCTGTGCCTTATGTCCTAACTTATGACATCTATAGCATATCATATTGTTGGAGAAATAATGATATCTGTTCCTTGAATTTCTATAATCATATTTTTCATGCATCCAACAATCTCTTCTCATATGTCCAACCTTATTGCAGTTATAGCAAACAACATTGTAGTTTTGATTTGACAAACCATAATAACTACAATTCCTAGATCTATGACTATACTTATGACAGACATAGCAATAACCAGGAAACTGAGAATAGTTATACCTGACCGAATGATATTGCTTGATAGATGAAGGTCTTGAAAAACTATTAGTTCTTCTTCTCCCAATATCAGCAGTTTTATCCTTTACTCTCTTCTTGTTGTCATCAGAAATAGTAGAATGATAATTCAGATCTATCTTCTGCCTAGGAGTCTGTCTAACCTTGAAACTCTTCCTATCTGCTGTTGCAAAAACTATTTCCTTTTTAACTTCATCTTTAACACCAGAGCTTTCCCCTTTTTCATGTCCTAAGCCAAAATGATCCTTGTAGTTTTTTTGAATACTCAATATTTCACCTAAAGCATTTGTGCCTTTCACAAACTTCTTTATTTTGACAACATCCAGACTATTCTTTAGATTGACAACTTCACTTTCAAGTCTCAGACATTCAATTCTTTTCACCTCAAGATCAGAATTTGTTATATCTTTTATTCTTTTTGCTTCCTCAATTTCAGTTTTTAGACTAATAATCAATTTATCAGATTCATTAACATGACTTTTTAATTCTGCAATCTGATTTCTGGCATTTTTAAACTCTAAAGAAGATTTTTCAAAATTTGAACATACCTTGTTCTTGAATTCTATCTCTTGTTGAAGTTGCTCTTATAATCTCTTATTCTCCTTCCTAAGTTCCTTGATTGTATCCAAGGCACACATGAGTTCTTCTTTTAAATTAGTCTCACAATCCTGTTCATAATCATATTCATCCTCAAATAGGTCTCCTTCATCATCAAATTCAACTACAAAATCGTCAAATTCATGTCTACTTACATTCACATTATCAAGACTCTTAATTGCAGGACTGATTTCTTTATGACATTTTGTATCTACAATCATGGTTGACTCATGCAACAACTCATTACCAGACTTAACTGAGACTTGCTTTTCAACTTTTTGATCAGCATCTTTCTTTTCTCTATTTGAGGCCTTATTTCTATTTTTTTTACCCATTGTACTCCACTTGCTAGGAACCCTTAAGTTGGTTAGACTTCTTGCAAGGGTTTATCTCTGATACCACTTGTTGGAGTACACAAGACACTGAGAGGGGGGGGGGGGGGGGTGAATCAATGTCTTATAAAATAGACTTATTTTTTACAACACCTAATCAACTTTGACCAACTGTGAACCTCAACCTTGAATGGTAAAGCAAGACATTCATTTAAAAATCAAGATGAATGATCAAACCAACTTGTGAGCATGAAAAGACAGAACCACTATTTGTGAACTATGAGGAATCACTTGAACAACTCATCAAGACAAGCAATAGAGGAAGATTGTACATTGGACTGAGATAAGCATCAATGTATTATGCATTTGTACTGATTTACTATGATCATCATATAACTGTTAAATTATGAAATAATAAACAAAAACTCATGAGCAGAACAAGTAACCATAACACAGAGATTGTCCTGAGTGGAAAACCCTCTGGGGCATAAAAACAACTCAAAAAGTGCCTCACTGGCTTAATAAAAGAATCTCACTGATTACAGGCCTCACTGGCTATTAATTTAAGCCTTACTAGCTACAGTTGCCTCATTGGTTACAATTCAAGCCTCACTGGCTACAATTCAAGCCTCACTGGCTATAGTTGCCGCACTGGCATATTTTTAACAAAACTGTCATATGAAAAGTTTACATACAGAGGGATACTCTGTTTCGCTTTACCCCATACTAATATAACATCAATAATGCATGAACAACTTCTTTTTCTCATTGCATTATTCACATTATATGAGTAACATATTTATATCATTTAAAAAAACATATTTTGTTTCTCTATTTTCTAGGTAAAACTGTTCATAACTGTTATACAGTTCTTCTGATCGGATATCAAAAACTTTTCAGTTATAAACCAAAAACTGGGTAAGATATGCCATGAACCTTAACCAGAGTCACAAGGTCTTATTGAATCATACTCAATGCTCAACAGGAACAGAACAACATATTCATGATATATTTGCCAAAACCCTAACCAGGGTTGAAACCCCAATTCATATCAAATATTTCAAGACACATTTCCTTGAATCATTCATGACAACCTATAATTGTCAAAATAAAACTTCATGCAAGAGTAATCATAACTGCCTCAATCAAAAAATAGCTGACATAAGAGAAGAGAAATCATAACAATATCACCTGCTGCTAGAAGTCAAACCGTTTGCCGTGAAATCCAGAACTTCTATCCTCATCATTTTTGTGTAGGATATGAAACCCTAAGAATGGAGTGTATAACCGAAGCTCAAATATTATCATATGAAGAAAGAGTAACAAAGACTGCCTTTTTTCTCACAAGACATTCATGCCAATGACCTTTCTTTGTCAGAATAACTCTCACCAACATCAACCATCATCGGAGTAACCAATGCATATCAGAGAAGAAACCCAAGACCATGTCGATAGTGAAAATCAGCCTAATAGAGTATACCACTAGCCCTTCAATCGGTAAGACCCGAACGCATTGGAGGGAGATATCCACAGCACGCCAATAGTAATCCTCATGCCGACACCAACTTCCATCGGAGGAGACCGGTAACTTTCACCGTCGAAAAAACTTGCATTTTACCATATGGAAAACTTCATAAACCTATTCGGGAGGTCAACACTTAAGAACATGCCGATGAAGAATATGTGTAACATGTGGTGCTCACTAGGAGATTGATATAAGATACATCCAACCATGGTGAACAACATTGCAAACCATAGACCATAGCTCATAAGTAGTAATAAAACTGATATAAAATATCATAGAGGTCACATAGGCAAACCCTGAAGCATCATCTGAGCAAATGAAATGTTATGCAAACTGTAACAATATCATAAGGATGCTTTTGACAAAGAAACCAAGCTGTCCACCATCAATATCCTGAAGATGTTTTTGTGAGCTTTTGTGATCAATAAAGAAACCAAGCTATCTTGTGTGATCAATAAAGAAACCAAACTGTCAAACCAAGCTAACAAACTAATATCATGTATTAATGTCATGTATTCCATGAAAACATAGATAGACCAACATCATAAAACCAACAAAACCATGTGTTTGAACATCAGGGACAACAACTAAGGAGAAGAAGGAAGCCAACACTTGACTCTATCCCTATGTTTGATTTGTTAGATTAAGCATGTTGTGATGTGGTTATATCTTGTTAGATTCCACTGATGATTATATGTTATGTGACATTCATTTTGATGCTATTTGGGATATTAGTTATGGAGTTAATGAATGGAATTATTATATGATGTTGATCCTGAATTAATGATCAGAAATGTAATAAATTATGAATCTTTTTAATGATGCTATGTGATACTATTGAGGATTTAAATGATTATGCGACATTGTGTATGTGTGCATTTTCTTTTGCTTTGACTATTATGAACATGTGCTATTAATCCGTTTGCATAAGTTTGCCCATAGAAAATCGGAGGTCATCTCATACCTTATGTGAAATCCATGTTTAAATACTGACCTAGTCCCAAGAGGGACAAATGTCACATATGTTGGTGCATGATGATTTCATGATGTCTGCATTTATGTTTAATTCGGATTAGGTTTCACCCCTTCCTCTTTACTTTATTAATGTGTTGTAAAAGTGTTTTGTTTAAATTTTACAAATTGGTGTCATTTATTTTATTTGGGCATTTTCTAGTGATTTTATGTACACTATGATGTTTATTTTAGCCAAATAATGACCCTAGATTATACCCCTAGGGTCTAGGGCCAATTTAGACAT
Organism: Cunninghamia lanceolata; assembly: GCA_027924645.1. Taxonomy (NCBI): domain Eukaryota; kingdom Viridiplantae; phylum Streptophyta; class Pinopsida; order Cupressales; family Cupressaceae; genus Cunninghamia; species Cunninghamia lanceolata. The sequence continues at coordinate 1,355,856 of BSBN01000397.1, forward strand.
GTTAAACCATAGTATAACCTTCATTGAGTCACTCTAACTTTACCTCGAAATTAAGTGACAAATTTTTGAATTTGGTTATGGGGTATGGTGGTACCTGCATAAGCAATCAGATTTTAAGCATTTAAATATGCAGGCCCCTTCCCAAAAAATCCAAAAATTTTGACACTTTTAGCCTCTGCAGTGGTAAAATTGTGAAAAATTAGCTAAGTGCAGGTGTCTTTGTATATACAAAGGTGTTTGTATATACATATTGGTGAAATATGCATTGGCGGGTGTAAAATCTCCATCGCCCTTTGAAAAAATCAGTTAGATGCATTTCTGGGTGCATATCGGGCTCTAAATGTGCATATACAAAGGGGGAATCTTTCACAGATTCCCAGGAATATTCCCGCTTTGTATATCAGGTTGTATGTAATGGTGCATTGAAAAGTACACAAGGGTGCAAATGCATTTACTACAGTGTTGCAGATACAAGCGAAAAATATACATTGCAGGCATATTCCAGGAAAGATTTGTTGTTTGTATGCAGAGGAAATATACAATGGAAGAATATACATAGAAGATTCCTTGTTTGTATGCAAAGGCCGATATACATTTGGTGGGGTCCACCTCATAGGCAAAGGGCTTTGTATCTCATATACAAAGGCGAATGTATGTGAAGTATACATTCGAAATATGCAAAACAAAGGCATACATTCCGAACCTGAGGGATAAATTAGATGAAGTTAATAATATTTCGGGTCCGCTGCATGTATATTGGGCACTTGTATGTGCCGATATACATTGCGAAGGTACAAAGGCTAGATACAAGCCAGATTTCAGAGCAACTTGAGCATGCTTCATAAAATTTGAAATCCGCGCCTTGTATATATATAAGTTGAATGTATATGCAGATATACATTGAGATATGCAAGGAAAGATGATGCAGGGTGGACCCGATTGAAAATTCTAATTTGCTCTATAACAGTTTGGGGTCTGCCTTGTATGATGAACAGTTGTATGTATATGCTTTGCATATACAAGGATTTGAGAGGCAAAAGGAAGGCAGTTGTATATGCATTTAAGCACACATATACAAGGGCGAAAAGGTAAAGTGGAGAGAGTGAAGGGTCAATGATAGAAGATTAAGGTGCCTACGTGGCACGATATCATTGGCTGGCAGCTCTTCATGCATATTTTGGGACCATTGATCACAACGATGGATTTTGGATCGACGGTCGGGTTTTGAACCTTCAATGATGGTTTTTTCCTTGTGTCTGCAGTCATGTTTCGAGCAGGAAAACTTTAGTGACGCGCTGCTGCAGATTTCAATGGTAGATGAGGTTGGTTGAGCCATTTATAGCAGAATTGCAAATAGGCATGGGCCGATGGTTGAATGGCCAAGTACCTGATTTATGATGGGGAGTCTTCCAGTGGTGGCACAGGGCTCGAGCTCAACCATTCCTCGCCCTTCTCTTGCTTCTTCCCGTTTTGTCCCCTACTACATTTATTATTTTGAGCACCATTTCTCACGATGCATTGTACCTGGTAGATTTTTGATTAGCCTTGTAATCAATTTTTGCAGAGTACACAGTTTTGCTATAAAATGCAAACTGTGTCACTCTTTTTGGTTGTTGAAGACTTGGGCAATTTTGGGGGAAAGATAACGAAATACAGAGCATGTCCTTGCTGTTCTATCTCATTTTGGAGTTTATGTATTGCATCTATGATGTATCTTGCACACATGTTCAGTTTCAGTGTCAATTTTATATGAAAAATGCTTCTTGCATGTGTTTTGCTGTCTGTCTCCACTTGTTGTATGCATTTTCTTCTTTTGAATCTGGTTGCTAAGGGTTTCTCAAATTTTAGGATATAGTTTTGCTGTATCACATGCTTGATCTCTAACTTCCTTTCAAGGAGAGGATTAAATTGTTTTAGGTTAAGGTATGGAGAAGATTGTATGTCAGCTGGGATATCTGTAAGTATGGACAGTTAAATACTTATCCTTGGGTGATGTTTGTAAGGCAAGCATCAGTTCTAACCCCTTGAAACTCGAATGCTAGTTGCAAGCCATTCTTATGTATATGTTTATTTGAATCCTTGCCCTGAGATAGGCACCGGTCTGATCTTGTGAAGTAGTTATGATCCAAAACCCCTGTCTTGCATCCAATCCATCAAACTAATCACTCCAATCCATCAAACTAATCACTCCATTATCCCAATCTGTTAGTTGTAGGAGTAGGATTAGGAACCCCTGCATACTCTCATACCTGACTAGACAAATATGTCCAAGAACGTTGCCAACCTTGTGATTTATCACACAAATCTTGGTCCACACATGAGAGTATTCTGCTTGTTATTACAAAGTTAAATCTTTCTGTCATTTGGAGAGTAAGTGTCAAATCTTTAGCAAATAGGGACACCCCCCTTGATGCGGCAGAACCAGAAGTGAAGGGGAGGCAGCTCACGCAACCTCTTGTGTCTGTTGGTCGGATCTGCTCGTGCATAGGAACTGACAAACCCTCTGTCGACCCGGGAAAATAACCAACAGATTTTGGCGACTCTGTTGGGGATCAAATGTGAAAGTGTTATCCTATAATCTCTGGTGAAGTTTTGCCCATCCGAGTCACCAATAGATTTTGGCGACTCTGCTGGGGAGATCAATGTCATATCCATGAGAGAGAGAGTCAAGCAATTTGAAGGCTGGAAAATCTAGTTTCCAGTGAAGTTGTTGCAGCAGGATCCAAAAACGACCATGTGGTGCTCTGCTGGCATGGTGAATCCAGAAAATACATGTGCCTTGTTGATTTTCTTTCCTCTCTGTGAGAGGTGGCGACTCTGTTGATTGAACCTATCAGTGCTGCAACATATTTCCAGGTATTCCATCCTTTTAAAAATGATGAGTTTAGAACAACAATCTTGGTTGTGTCCTAAAAGAAGACCATTTTTTATTGAGAGATATAAAGCCCTAAATTTCATAGGAATAGGTGGTTACCCAAATGCTATTCCAAATAAAATTAGAAGATGTTTGCCAAAATATAGTGGATCAGATTTTGAATTGGCAAACAAACATCTACAAAAATTTTGTAATTTAATAGAAGATTATGAGGTAGAGGATGAAGATGTTGTAATGAGACTCTTTGTTCATTCATTAGAAGATGATGCTAGAGTTTGGTTTTCAGACCTGCCTATATGTTCAATTTCTTCATGGATGGATTTAAAAATTGCATTTTTAGAGCAGTTTGGTGAAAGATTTGATGTGGCCTCATTGATCATACATTTTATGAATATTCAAAAGGAAGATGAGGAGTTGGTTTCAGCCTTTAACCTTAGATTTATTAAGTTGCTCAAGCAGATCCCTGAATATATGAGACCCAATAGTCCATTGTGCTTAGCAATTTATTTGGCTGCATTTGATGAAGAAATGAGTTATCTATTAAGAGATAAGGAACCAGCCACACTTCACCAGGCTTACCAATTTGCTATGGATATAGAAAACAATGAGAAATATGGAATGCCAGTAGGTTTCATGGCTGCAAGTTGTCAAAATAGTTATCAAAGTGAATGTATTTATGCTTTTCCACAATGTTCATTAAAGAATGATTTTGCAGAGGGAAATATATTTCAGAATAATGTGTGTAGCCATGATGTGATGCATGAAGAAAATGTAGGCACATCCTATAATGATGAAAATAAAGATTGTTATCAGCCTCTAGAAGACAAGCCTGCAGACACAAGATGCCCTCCAATTGATCAAATGAAAGACATACATGAGGTTGTGTCCTACAGCAGTATGCATATCCCAGTTATGCCTGATCATTTGTATAAAATGGATATGCAAAGCTTCACTCTGAATGTAAAAGATGTTGCTTCAAGGAATGACAGTGAATATGATAATGATTGTCAGCATTCAGATGCATATGTGAGCCTTTCAGATGATGAAATATATATGGATGCTGAATATGAGTGTTTCCTTGAAGATTCTGACCACCTTCATAGTGCAGAGGTTGAAAATTTTGATTTTGATTATCAAGGCATTGGTGAAGAGGAAAAATAGGGTCACTATTTAGAGGTGAATGGACAGGTTGCAGATGTGTGTGCTCATACAGTTGGGAATAGTGCTGGTTGCAGGGGTAACTATGAGGGTTTTGACTTAGGGCTGCATTCTGAAGTATTTCTGCCTTCTTTTAAGACATTCCAGGTGGACATAAATGACAAAATTGTTGAGCACAATGATGATGAATATCTGTATACTTATAAAGATAAATTTGATTATGAGATGTTGCTTGTGCCTGAATATTGTATGTTTGATACAGAGGAGCTCTTATTTTTTGAAGAAGGGCAAAATTCTGATGTGGATTCATTTGTTTCATGTGAGTCTGTCATTTTCCCAAGCAACATCAATGACTCATATGATGATGACATTCTATAACGCATGATAATGTACACTGATGAGGCTCGTTGTAGATTTGTTAATGAAAAAGAAGGAAGCAGCAGCACAAACAATTACAATGCTGAGTGCTGCAAGTGGTTAAATGCTTTTAGGCTTCATTTGAAGGAATCAAAATAGAATCAAGTGTTTGACAAAGGAAAACTCTAGTTTTTCCTTTTTGGTGGCCCTGGGCCGCCAAGTAAATTTGAAATAAATGTGTTTTGTGATGCAGGTTGGTGCAATTTTGACTCTGTTGCCCAATGGATAAGGACTGGTCTGCATCCCAAAGATCTGTGGTTCTCGCCATGCCTGCAGGAGGCATGCGTCCCCAGACAGAGCCACTAGTGGTGCTTGCATAAGCAATCAGATTTTAAACATTTAAATATGCAGGCCCCTTCCCAAAAAATCTAAAAATTCTAACACTTTCAGCCTCTACAGTGGTAAAATTGTGAAAAATTAGCTAAGTGCAGGTGTCTTTGTATATACAAAGGTGTTTGTATATACATACTGGTGAAATATGCATTGGCGGGTGTAAAATCTCCATCGCCCTTTGAAAAAATCAGTTAGATGCATTTCTGGGTGTATATCGAGCTCTAAATGTGCATATACAAAGGGGGAATCTTTCGTAGATTCCCAGGAATATTCCTGCTTTGTATATCGGGTTGTATGTAATGGTGCATTGAAAAGTATACAAGGGCGCAGATGCATTTACTACAGTGTTGGAGATACAAGCGAAAAATATACATTGCAGGCATATTCCAGGAAAGATTCGCTGTTTGTATGCAGAGGAAATATACAATGGCAGAATATACATAGAAGATTCCTTGTTTGTATGCAAAGGCCAATATACATTTGGTGGGGTCTGCCTCACATGCAAAGGGCTTTGTATCTCATATACAAAGGCGAATGTATGTGAAGTATACATTCGAAATGTGCAAAACAAAGGCATACATTCCGGACCTGAGGGATAAATCAGATGAAGTTAATAATATTTTGGGTCCTCTGCATGTATATTGGGCACTTGTATGCGCTGATATACATTGCGAAGGTACAAAGGCTAGATACAAGCCAGATTTCAGAGCAACTTGAGCATGCTTCATAAAATTTGAAATCCGCGCCTTGTATATATATAAGTTGAATGTATATGCAGATATACATTGAGATATGCAAGGAAAGATGATGCAGGGTGGACTCGATTGAAAATTCCAATTTGCTCTATAACAGTTTGGGGTCTGCCTTGTATGATGAACAGTTGTATGTATATGCTTTGCATATACAAGGATTTGAGAGGCAAAAGGAAGGCAGTTGTATATGCATTTCAGCACGCATATATAAGGGCAAAAAGGTAAAGTGGAGAGAGCGAAGGGTCAACGATAGAAGATTAAGGTGCCTACGTGGCACGATATCATTGGCTGGTAGCTCTTCATGCATATTTTGGGACCGTTGATCACAGCGATGGATCTTGGATCGACGGTCGGGTTTTGTACCTTCAACGATGGTTTTTTCCTTGTGTCTGCAGTCATGTTTCAAGCGGGAAAACTTTAGTGACACGCTGCTGCAGATTTCGATGGTAGATGAGGGTGGTTGGGCCATTTATGGTAGAATTGCAAACAGGCATGGGCCAATGGTTGAACGGCCAAGTACCTGATTTATGATGGGGAGTCTTCCAGCGGTGGCACAGGGCTCGAGCTCAATCATTCCTCGCCCTTCTCTTGCTTCTTCCCGTTTTGTCCCCTGCTGCATTTATTATTTTGAGCACCATTTCTCACGATGCATTGTATCTGGTGGATTTTTTATTAGCCTTGTAATTAATTTTTGCGGAGTACACAGTTTTGCTATAAAATGCAAACTGTGTCACTCTTTTTGGTTGTTGAAGACTTGGGCAATTTTGGGGGAAAAATAATGAAAGACAGAGCATTTCCTTGCTGTTCTATCTCATTTTGGAGTTTATGTATTGCATCTGTGATGTATCTTGCACACATGTTTAGTTTCAGTGTCAATTTTATATGAAAAATGCTTCTTGCATGTGTTTTGTTGTCTGTCTCCACTTGTTGTATGCATTTTCTTCTTTTGAATCTGGTTGCTAAAGGTTTCTCAGATTCTAGGATATGGTTTTGCTGTATCACATGCTTGATCTCTAACTTCCTTTCAAGGAGAGGATTAAATTGTTTTAGGTTAAGGTATGGAGAAGCTTGTATGTCAGCTGGGATATCTGTATGGACAGTCAAATACTTATCCTTGGGTGATGTTTGTAAGGCAAGCATTAGTTCTAACCCCTTGAAACTCGAATGCTAGTTGCAAGCCATTCTTATGTATATGTCTATTTGACTCCTTGCCCTGAGATAGGAACTGGTCTGATCTTGTGAAGTAGTTATGATCCAAAGCCCCTGTCTTGCATCCAAACCATCAAATTTAAACCATCCAAAACCCGTTAGTTGTAGGAGTAGGATTAGAAGCCACTGCATACTCTCATCCATAGCCAGACACATATGTCCAAGAATGCTGCTAACCTTGTGATTTGTCACACAAATCTTGGTCCACACATGAGAGTATTCTGCTTATTATCACAAAGCTAAATCTTTCTGTCATAGGGTAAGTTAATGTTACATCTTTAGCAAATAGGGACACCCCCCTTGGTGCAGCAGAACCAGAAGTGAAGGGGAGGTAGCTCACACAACCTCCCGTGTCTATTGGCCAGATCTACCCGTGCATAGGAACTAGCAAACCCTCTATCGACCCGGGAAAATAACCAATAGGGTAGACAAGTCAAGGGTCCACCTTAGTCTTTCCCACTACCCTTGGTTTTGGTCCACCTTATTTTGAAGGCTTGGGAAGCTCCCAAGGCCTTCAAGTGTGTGAGCTCCATTCCCCATGTGTGAGAACATATTGGAAGGAATGAGATTGCCTTGATGGACAAGATGAGGACATGTGTTTCATTCATATCCTCATGGAGCCTCCAAGTTGGACTCACCTATGTGAGAGAGTGTGAGGTTTTGAGGGATAGGAGTGTGACATGTGTCACCTCCTCATCCCTTGGAGATGGTGAGTGGGATTGTAAGGAGGAATGAGAAGGTGACATGGAGAAGGTGACATGTGTCACCTTCTCATTCCTCAAGGTTCTTGTGTGTAACCTATTAAACTCCCTCTTTGAGAGAGGGAGAGGGTTCCTTTTTTTTGTCTTGTTTTTTTTTTATTATGGCTTTTGGGGAGAGTTAAAGCTAGATTTGGAGAAGTTTTGGAGGCAAGAAGCTTGGAGGAGGACTTGGGGAGCTCTCCACCAACTCATACCATTTTGGGCTTTAAAGGTAAGCTTCTAGGCTTTATGCCTTCCTCTTTGTTTTACATTTCAATGTGTGGATATTGCTTGTGTGTTTTTGAGTATTAATTTTGTTGTGTGGGTTTTTTTATGGGTGTTTTGGTGAGTCTCTCCATTTAGGAGAGCTCATCTTGTTGGGGTGGAAAATGAGTGAATCTCCTCGAGGTCACCCTCATTATTTCTTAAGGTATTGATGGCCATGAAGTATTTTGAGAAGCATTGAGAAAATTTGTGAAGGCATGAGTGCCTTGGAAATGTGATTTTTTGGGAAATGTTAAGGCTTGAGGTCTTGTGTTTGAGATATATGAGTTATTTAAGATTTTGGGTGCACCACTAGAGTTGAGAGCAGTCCACTCTCCTACCCCAAAATCCTTGAAAATAGATTAGTTGTGTGCAAGCCTTGGAAGGGTGTTAAATTTGTTTGTATGCGTGTTTTTGTGTAAATCTTGTTGTGGTGTGAGACTGGGTTGTGGGTGACCTCCAAGCTCGAGAGTGACTCTTCTCGAGTCAATGGCAGGGAGGTGAGCATTCCCATGGGCATGGGAAAGCCTTGTCATTTTTGTGAAAGGTTTGATGATATTGGAGTTTTGGAGCTTTGAAGAGAGATGTTATTTTTGTTATTTTTGTAAAGTTTGGCTTTATGAAAGCCATGGCCCTTGAGGCCTTGTAAAATTTTGTGAGTGAGATTTCTTTTGTTTATGTTGTAAATAGAAAAATACATTATGAATTCAAGTCATTTTATATGGGAAGTTGCTGCTTTAATTAGTGTAATGGGTTTCCAAAGAAATAAAATATTATGTATTACTTTTGAGGTAGTATTCAAAAAGATAAGATTGATGTATTATCCTCGCATTAGTTTTCAAAAAAAAATATTACCGCATTATTCCTTGTAGCTGCTTTGAAAAAAATAAGGATGTTGTATTGTTCTTGCAATGGCTTAAAAAAAATATAGTGCATTATTTCATGTAACAGCTTTAAAAAATATATATATTGTATTAAGTTTGATAATGGGTTTAAAAAAAAAGTTTGTTGTGTGAATTGTTTAGTTACTGGTTGCATACAGAAACTAGAAAGTTTATTTGTGTTATAATTAGGAAATAAATTCTACCGTTCACCTCCTAGAAATAAAAAAAATGTGCTTAGAGATAGTTGGCTGTTGGAAAGTTTAGTTCCCCATTATTTCATTGGAAAATAATATATATATACTGACAGGAAATACTTGAAAAAGTTATGGAATATATATATATATATATATATATATATATAATCTATCATTTTAAATTCTCTGTGTTCTTTTATATCAGAAAATATTTTCTTTTTTATTTTTGTTGAGTGGGCACATTATATATACACATACATATACCAATATATATATATAGGGAGATCATATGTTTTTTTGTTATATATATATATATATATATATATATATATATATATATATTATGGCTTAAACAAATGATTGAAAGCATATTAAAAAAGGGATATCAAACATTTGGTAGGGTTTCCCAAACCTTAACGCATAGTAAAGGTGTTTAAAAGAAAGAAAACAATGAATACCAGGTGGCTACCACCATGAGTCCGCCAGTCTTTATTCTGAACTAAGAACAAGTGTGGAGGGGGGGACGAACCCCCCGTCTAGAGGGTGGGTAGGGAGGCCGCCCCACCTCCACTTCCCCCCTATCATTTTGGCGCCCGGTACCCATGGGAAATCAAACACTACAGCCTGCGTTGAGCTTGGTCACCATTTCTCCTATCATGCCCTGCGGTATACATCAACAGTATATATATATGCGCTAAGCCCTCCGTGGTAGCCATGGATTTACCTGTAGCAAGAAAAAAAACTATGAGAGAAAAAAAAAACAAAGAAAAGAATAGGGTTTGAGAGTAGAGAAGGAAAAATAGAGAGCAAAATAAAATTAGGGTTAGGTTAAGAGAATGATAGAAAACAAATAAGCCATGTGATCAAGGTTGAGGGAAAATATGAGAATATGAATTAGGGGAATTTGTTATGCACGTAAATTTATTTTATAATTCCTTTTCCCCATCCCTCTTTGCCTTTTTAATATTCAAGTAAAACATTTGTGGGTTAAGTGACTTTTGTATTTTTTTAAAAACAAACCTCTAGTATTTTGCCTTTCCCCTTAGGCCTTTTAAGTGCCTTTTTCATTGCTTTTGGTTTAATTATGTTAGTGGGTATAAATTTTACCTTGGCCTTTTAATTAATTTTAGTGGGATAGATCTAGGGGTTTTAGGTGTGGGAGATATTGTTAGAGAAATTTTTTTAATTGGGACCCCTTTTTAATTTATTTTGGCTAGTACATAACTTATGGGTGCATTTTAATTATTTGTTGACATTAAAGTTTACAATTAAATTATTTATAATTTTATCACCCTGGTCTAATAAGGAGTGCTGGAATAACTTAGGTTAATGAGCATATTTTTATTTAAATTATATTATCTTTTAAAAATGGTTTGAGCTAGGGGACCTTTTTAAATTATTTTTCCCATTCATAACGAAGTGGTGCCGATTTTTTTCTGGGGTTTAGGAAAGGATAATTAAGAGATTTATTTATACGTAATGTATCACTTTCATTTTTATTAAGCTTTTGATTTATGGCATAGATGAAATTTATTAATTTCTTTATGTTATAGGTTCCTAAGTTGGATTTCGATACTTGTCAAAATCCCATCACCTCATCTAGGTTAAAACTAGGGTTAGTTCCTGTTTGGGAATTATACCCTTTTAGTGACACTTCCCACATCGCACAACCCCCTTAGTAGGCTTTGCAAAGGTGTTCACATTACCCCGCTGATCGATTGATGTTTGTGCCTATGCGTGTATGCCACCGAACATGCTTGATGCATGTGAGGGGGTTTGTAGGGACGAGTAGAAAAGTTTTTGATATTTCGTGTCATGACCACATGATAAATGTGGACATGACACGTGTGATGACGAAAAATTAGGGAAAGGAGTTGTTTGGGTGTGGATAAGCATCATGAAAATCTCAATGTATCATGCAAGTCAAGAGACAATTTCTAAAAATGATTAAAAGACTGATAGACACTTTCAGGATGTTAGCGTGATGCGCAAATGTCCATACACCATGTAAATGTTTGGGTTAAGCGCTAGAGTCTTTACAATTCCAGTTTTTGAAAGGTATACTCAACTTGGGATAGAGCCAGGATTAAGGCACTTTATGGTTTTTGGATATGATAAGCAGAAAGGGTTAAATCAGCATAAAGGTACATCTCATGGGTTGAGGATAAGGCCAAGGCTAGAAATGAACCTAAAACATGATAAGGGTATGGACACTAAAGTGAGGGCCAAACACAACATGAAATTGTGAGTGCGCAAAATTTATGATGCTACAGAACTATAACTAGATTGAATGATGGAGTTAAATACATTTAGGTGCTTGGAAGTTGAGTCCTTATCACCCATACTCAAAGCATACAGCTTCTTCCATAGAAAAAAAATTCACTAAGGGTTTAGCCTAGTATGGGTTTCCCAACTTTTTCTAGATGCTCATTATGGTGGGTTCTCCTAATAAATTTAGAAGTAGTAAATCAACCAAATATCTAGTTTGATAAGACTTCTATCCTTCTAATCTAACACATCTTAGTTTTCATCCTTCATTCTAATAGGTTTATTCCTAGAGACTACAATCCATAGATCTCTATCAATCAACAAATCCTCAATTTTAAGCTTCCATAGCTCAAAATTTGTGCCATTGAATCTTTCCGTCTCCAATCTGGATGTGCTCACCATTTTTTCTAAAAAATAAAAAATTTCTTATGCATAACTCCTAACCAAACAAAGATTAACAAATTACAAACCCTTTTCCTAAATCTTTCCATCTTTAATTTGTATGTGCTCATCATTTTTTTCTAAAAAATAGTTTTTCTTATGCATGACTCCTAACCAAACAAATATTAATAGATTAAAAATCCTTTTCCTAACCTAGGATCTCAACAATTGGCTAGGATTTGATAACAAATGAAAATAAGTTGGATTAAACTTCCTAATTAATTTATAATATGAGTAGTGCGAAATAGAAAAGATAATTTTTTTTATATAGAATCAAATGAATACACAAACCATAACACAATGTTTATCCTAGGAAAACCTTGTTGGAAAAAAACCTATCCTCCAAAACTTCAAACCAATTGTATTCACAACAATAACAATTATTACAATACAATATCAAACTCAAGCCTTCATAGGAGATTACACAAACTTATGTAGATATTCTAACATAACAATACCCACAATACAAAGTTAGGTGTAGGCTACCTAAACCCAAAAAGATGAAGATTAGGAAAATAAGTTGAAATTAAGGGGTATGCTACTCTCTAACAAAAGTGGAAGTGTAAAAGGGTCAATTTCACCAAATGAAAGAAAATAAACTAGGTTATATCTAAGGGAAAGGAGTATAAGATATTTAATTTCTTTCAAAATTTGAAATTAAGGGGTATGCTACTCTCTAACAAAAGTGGAAGTGTAAAAGGATCAATTTCACCAAATGAAAGAAAATAAAATAGGTTATATCTAAGGGAAAAGAGTATAAGATATTTAATTTCTTTCAAAAGTACTAATTATAAGTGTAAACTAGAAATTAAGATTGAACTGTAACAATAATAGAAATAAACAACTAATTTGATATGTGAACAACTAGTACAAGAGTTGGGATAAGTAAATCAAATCATAAAATTGGGAAATATGAGGTTTAAGAGCTATTTAGAAATAAGATAATAAATTGAAGGGTGTGCACTTAGAATTTATCATTTTTTATGTTAAAATGACATTGGAAGGTCCAAAATAGGGTAGATGGGAGTTTTCTAGAAAAAAAATTCTAATAATGGCACTATAGCCCGTCACCCTAGGAGCTAGGGATCCTCTAAGGATTGTTGTGCCATTCCAAGGTGTTAGGGGCCTTTTCCTAAATAAGTTTTATTTTTTTGGCACTTATTTGTAACTGATTGTTAGTCCTATTCTCCTATAGGAAGGCTCTGTTACACCAAAAACTCTTATAATCTAAGAAGAAGCATAGAGAACAAGAAAAATTGGTTGTTGTGCTTGGGATACTACCCTAGTTAGTCCCCTATTTGGTATATTTCAACCTCCACTAGAGCATATTAAAAAATTGGATGTGTGTGTAAACTTGGGTGCTGGGTGTTTGTGGTGCCTGCCACAACAATGTTCAAATAACTAAAACCTAGGGAGATGAGACTATCACAAGTGGTGTTTCCTTGTGATGGGGTAAAATAGGAGGTGGTAAGGTGATTGTAATAGGATTTGTGAGAGATTAAGAAGCTTTATATTTAAGGGTGATAACTAGGTAGGGTGTATGTAGATTTATGAGGATTATAAGAGAGGAAATGACTTTATAATGTATTGACAAAGAGATAATCATGATTCTAGAGGATAAATAAGATGTAAGAAGGATCACAAGAGAGATTTAGATAAGAGGTAAATCAGGGAGAAGTTTTAGATTTGAAGTATGAGGACCTATAATCTAGAGATTCTAGATAATGGGAGAAGGAAACTAGGGTTCTATGAATTCTAACAATTAGAAGAGGGGGAAATAACTAAGAGATGATCAAGAGGGGGAGGACTACAAGAGATTCATGATAGAAGGATTATTGTTATGCCCCCAAGCCTATATGCTTCAAATTTGTAATATTTAGCTCCTAAATGCTTTTGAATGGTATTTTTTGCAATTCCCTATGTATAGAGAGAAGATGGAGACACAAAGTTTTCTATTCTTAAATTGGGAGGTCATCTAATGTGTTTTTGAGGAAAGAATCTAGGCTTTTATATAAACTAAAACTAAGGTTTTAAGCAACTAATATTAAAAAACCTAACCAAATTAGGGCATAGAAGAGAGGTAAAACCTATGGTTTTGCAAAATTAAACATGGGCCCTAGCACTTATATGTGAAGCACTGAGATGTTGTTATATGACACTCAGAGGAATAATCATAGGTCCCAATTGTTCCTGGCAAAGAAGCACCCCTAGAGGAACCAGTTATCACACAAAACCAACCATGGCTCACAACATAAAACAAACATAGCCCTGGTCAGGACACTCCCGGGTGTACGATGTACCCTGAGTTGGACATACTCTGTGTGCCCCTTATCCAAATGCTTAGTGACCAATCAATGACCCTAATCCTCACTCCTTTGTGCCCTCTAATTCTTGTATACTTTCATATATGTCTTTACATTATTTTTCACGGCTTTAAATAATAAACCAAAGGGTGGCTCCAACTATCACACTCTTACATAAATAATATTACAAATCACATTTTAATTTTAACTTCCTGTGAAACACACTCCAATACAAGTATACTTTATTAATAAGGTTCTTTAACCTTTACTTTAACTTGAAAGTAACTTCTTTCTTTCTTTTCTTTTTACATTTCTTCTATTTTGTTTTTCATATATATATTTATTTTTACTTTCTAAAGTTTTCATAAACTTTATTTATTTAATTCATTTCTCGGGAAAAAGTCTCATAACAAACCATCATAGTTATGATCACTTCCTAGTACTACACAAAGATTTATTACCATATTAGACAAAGTCCTTTCACCATGCTATAGAATCAAATCTAATATGTATTCAAATGACTCAACCTTTTGACATCTCATCTAAGTTTAAATAAAGTCCTTTTTCCATGTAGTCAAAACTCTCTTACATTTGTCCACATAGTCAAAGCACCTTTTACATTTGTCCACATCTAGGCAAAGCCCTCTCATTGAACTATCAATAGAGTAAGATCTTTATTCATCTTCATTCTACATAGTCTGAACCTTGTGTCACTTTTTAGAACAAGGAAAATCTCTTACCTTTGTCTTTTTCTTTTATTTTTTTGAAGATAGCTCCTACTCAAGAAAGTTGTAATTCATAATTATCTCAAATTGTGTAATGGGCACTACTCATTATATGCTCCTCTTTACTTTGTAGGTTTCAATGGAGCATCAATGAAAAGAAAATTCAAGAGTGGTCTATTATTTTGCATGGACTAGATATCCTTTGAGTGTTTGAAAAATGCTTTAAATTCTTGAAGGTGTTCGTAAACACCACTAGTCCTTACAAGAACTTAGCTATCAAAGATTCAAGCAAGTGAGTTGAAATAATCTACAAAGTGCTAGACCATTCCTATGAATTGTAGGGTCACTTTCACTATTGCATGTGTGAAGATCAATTACATAGATGTGGCTTTGAACCAAGGCAACAACTAGTGAAAATTTCAAATTAGAAAACTTAGTCATCCAAAAAATACAAAGCATTGGCAAAATATTTTTGAGGTTTGTAACAACACAAGTCATCATTAAAATCCAACTAAAAATTATTTTCAATTTAATTTCCACATTTACTTACATTTGTAGCATTGATCAACCCTAACTCTATTATCTAAGTTAATTATTATTTCAATGGTTATATTTATTTAAAATTAACTTCTATAGGATTAATTAAAATATAATAGAACCCTTACAAGACTATTTTATAATATTATAATATAACAATTTAATTTAAATAAAAATATATTTTATTTTATAAATTTATATTATCTTACTAATTGAAAATAAGTGGAAAGTGATAAGGCCTTTTAACGACACCCTTAGAGATGATAACTCGACCTCGATGGGAAAAATGGCTTCTAATCTATAGACAAGGGCGTAAGGGGTAGCACCTGTGGGAGTGTGTATACTGGTTCGATAGGCCCATAGAGCGAGGTTGAGTTGGATGTGCCAATCACAACCGACATCGTTAAAAGTTTTCTTGAGGATTTTCAAGATTGTCTTGTCGGATGCCTCTGCTTGGCCATTGCCTTGTGGATAGTAGGGGGTGGCAAAATGGTGTTGGATTTTGAATTTGTCACAAAGCTCTTGGATATCCTAGTTCTTGAAAGGTCTTCCATTATCTGTGACTATGGATGAGGGATTTCCGTATCTGCAGATGAAGTAATTGAGGATGAATGAGGCAATCTATTTACCTGTGACATTAGTGAGTGGAATGGCTTTAATCCACTTGGTAAAAATTCTGTGGCGGTTATTATGAACTTGTGGTCATTGGATGATGGAGGGTGAATTTTGCCCACAAGGTCGAGTCCCCATTGACAAAAGGGCCAAGGTGTCATTAAAGGTTAGAGCTCTTGAGCTGGTGTATGGATGAGGTTTCCATGTATTTGGCTCTGCTTGCATTTCTTCACAAACTGATATGAATCAGTTTCCATGTTTGGCCAATAGTATCCCAAACACATGAGTTTCTTAGCTAAAGAAGGACCGCTAGAGTGTGTTACGCAAATTCCTTCGTGCATGTCTCGTAAGGTGGTTTGAGATTCTTCATGTTCTAAACATCAAAGTAAAGTACCATCTAGACCTCGTCGGTATAGGGTGTTAGCGATAATGGTGTAACAGGAGGTTTGGCGAATGAAGGTTTGGCATTGGTTGGTAGATAAGTCAGGTGGTGGGGTGTTATCCTTGAGGTAAGTGTAAATCTTACCATACAAGGGCGAATCAGATCTGACTAAGAGACAAATGGAATGTGTTTTAGGAAGATCATAAGCTGGTTGCATAACTAACTCCACTAAGAACTCATACCATGACTCATTCTCTAGGATCTCAAGGAGTGAGGCAATGGTTGCCATGGCATCTTCTGCTTTGTTTTCAATGCGAGGTATCTGCTCAAAGGAGATTATAAGAAAGTACTCTTTAAAGTCATCTACCATATGCTTGTATGGTATTAACTTGTCATCTTTGGTCTGATAGACTAGTTGGGAGTCGCCATAGACATGTAGCTCCTTTATTTTCCATTCTGCTACCATTTCGAGACCAATGACCAATGCCTCATACTTTGCTATATTGTTTGTGCATGGGATTAGCAGACGATAAGACTTAGGTATGGTGTCTCCGTGAGGAGTGACCAACAAGATTCTTGCCCCCAATCCATGGTTTGTATAGGATCCATCAAAGTAGAGTTTCCATGAGTGTGTTGTGACACTGAATATGGATTCATCTAGAAACTTGAATGTCATTGGTGTTGTATTGTGCAATGGTGCTTCTGCTAACTGATCGGCAATGATTTGACCTTTGATCTAGCCTTCCTTTATACATACTCGATGTCATATTCACTTAACAACATTACCCACTTGGCTAGGTAGCCTATTAGAGTTGCTTTGCTTAATAGGTACTTTAGTGGATCTATCTTTGCAATAAGCTTGACTGAATGTGCTAGCATGTAATGTTGTAGTTTTTGGGAAGCAAAAACCACAGCAAGACACGATCTTTCTATTTGAGAATATTGCAGTTCGTAGCCCACCAATGTGTGATTGATGTAGTATATGGCTCTTTCTTTGCCTTCATAATCTTGTTGTGCTAAAAGGACATCCAGAGCTGTCTGTGTAGCAGATATGTAAAGTAATAGTGGATTGTCTTGTATAGGATACATCAAGATAAGTGGATTCATAAGATACTCCTTTAGTTTGCCAACTACTTCTTCACACTTCTGATCCCATCTAAATGGAATATTTTTATGTAAGAGATGACTAAAAGGTTGGCACTTGTCTGCTAGTTAGGATATGAATCAGCAAATTGCCTGTAACTTGCCTTGCAATGACCACAGTTGAGTGATGTTCTTTAGCGGTGGCATTTCCATGATAGCTTTAACTTTGGTAGGATCTACTTCAATCCCATTTGCTGATACAATGAAGCCCAAGAGCTTGCCGGAGGTGACTCCAAACACACATTTCTTCAGATTCAACCTGACTTTAAAGTGTTCCAGTCTCTAAAAGACCTTCTCTAGTACATCTAGGTGTGATTCTCTTGTGAGTGACTTTGCAAGGATGTCATCTACATAGTTTTCCATTGTGACATGCATCATATCATGGAAGATGGTGGTCATAGCACGTTGATATGTTGCCCCTGCGTTCTTTAACCCAAATGGCATGACATTCTAGCAGAAAGTGCCCCATGGGCAAGTGAAAGTTGTTTTATGTTGGTCTTCTGGTGCTATCCTGATTTCATTGTACCTTGAGAAGCCATCCATAATGGAAAGTATGGTGTGTCCTACTGTCAAGTTGACTATGATATCAATATTGGGCAATAGAAAATCATCCTTGCGGTAAGCTTTGTTAAGATCTCAGAAATCATTACACAATTTGACTCTGCCATTAGATTTGGATACTGGTACTATGTTGGATACCCACTCTGGATAGTTGATTGTCATGATGAACCCTAGGTCCAGTAGCTTCTTGATTTCCTCTTTTACTAGTAATGCAATGTGAGGATGCATCTTCCTAAGTTTTTGTTTGACTGGTTTGACGCCTGGATCTAGTGGGAGATGATGTAGAATCAAATCTGGGTCTAAATCGGGCATATCTGCATATGACCAGCAAAGTTGACTTGCTTTTTCTTGAAGAATGGTACAAATTTGGTCTTTTCTGGTGGAGATAGAGACTTTGTAAAGTGAATGATCTTAGGGTTATCCTCTCTTTTGATGTTGATAGGTTCTATAGGTTCCACAACAATATGAGACTTCTCCTGGTACATGTCATTGGGGAGAGTGTCAAGCCTTCCATTGTTTGGCACCTCTGAGAGGTATTCACCATCCGATGCGTCCTTTCTTTTTACTATTTTGGGATCTGATACTGCCGCAGAGCAGTTTTCACCATCAGATCCAATTTTTATTTTGATGTTTTTGCGACTGTAAGGCTTGGCATCCTCTCCAAAATAAGCCACGGTGTTGAGTTCAATGGCGAAGCCAGCTTTATGATCTCCTGTAGGTAGGTGGTCCCTAAGTTACATGTAGTAAATATAGGCATCATCATTTTGGAACATGTCTAGTTGTGGGGTTCCTCGTAAATCCCAGTTGATAAGTTCAAGATACACAAGGGGGAGGGGATCGAAAGATAGATCTGACTGATTGGGTGTGATAATTTGAATGGAGACATGCTCAGGATTCAGATTGGTAGGGATAGGATCCGGGATGGTACTTTCCTCTAGATTTTTTATTGCGATGGAACTCTGACCTTCCTCGTAAGTCATACTTTTAGGAGTGGGTGAATCACACTCTAATGGTCTATGCGTTAGCATTTGTACCTCATGGTAGGGCTATAGGTTTGAATGGTGTCAACTCCTTTGTCCTCATAGGAGTGCTCTGTGAGTTCATCCCATTCATATTCATTGGAATCTGTGTCACTGTCCTCTTGAAGGTTATGGATCATTTCCACAAGACAAGCATTTGCCTTAGCTTTGCCTTTGTCCTTGTATCCTAGCCCTTTTTGTATTTCTTTCCAATGAGGATGAGGAGGGTTGGATGGGTTCTATTATTCCTTCTTTTCTTAGGCCAATGGGACCTTGTCCTTCATAACCCATTCTATGTAAGATAGACTCACCACGCCCACAGATTTCCATTGGGAGCTTAGGTGGTTCTTGTTGTGTGTTATCTTCCTGTGTAGAGCCATTGCAAGACATCTCTTTCCTTAGTTTCATCTAATGGCTTTGGAAAAGGTGTAGGTCACCTAAAGGATCTTGGAGATAGAGGCATTTTGGCTAAGTTGAGGCTGTGCTCAATGGAGTACTCCCCTACCCCTGTTTCTTTGATTGTGATTTTCTACTCTTTAGGCTTGGACGAGGAAGCTTCAAAGGTAGAATCATGCTGAGAGATGGGGGATGTGGAAGCTCTATTGTTGGGAATGATGCAATCAGGCTTTGAGCGGATAGAGTTGAAATGCTGGAAAGGATCTGGATCACCTTGGATGGTGATCTATTTGCCGTTATGAGGAAATTTGATGCATTGGTGGTAGGTAGAAGGTACAGCTTTCATTGCATGAATCTATAGTCTACCTAGGAGAATGTTATAGGCTATCTCCCTATCTAGGACTTGGCAAACAACCTCCTTTATCACTGGTCCAACTTGTATTGGTAACACCATTGTTCCTTTTGTAGTTCTTTCTTCTTCATCATAAGCCTTAATAGTGATCTTTTTCCTAGGATCCACTGCAGCTTCTAAGAACCCCAATGTAAGGACTATCTTGAGCGTGCAAATATTTAAATCAGCTTCCCCATCAATGAGAACTCTTTTGATATGGTGTTTATGAATGAAGGCGACGATATGCAAGGGTGTGTTATGGGGCTGAGACACTGAAAGGTCATCTTGTTCAGTGAACGATAGGGTGTTAGAGGAGGTTAGATTTCCTACCATGGCTTGAAACTTCTCTTGGGCTATGGTCGTGGGCACAATTGTTTCTAGTAGGGCTTTATCGAGAATTTCCTTGTGGGAGGGAGATAGATGAAACAACTCTAAGATAGATATGTGTGCAGGATTTTTCCAAAGTGGGTCTATGACACTGTATTGATGGGAGTTAGATGGAGGAGGCAACGACCTTGGAGGAAGCGTGTTTAATGTGACCTTACCACTATGGGTGATGATGTTGCAATCAGTTTTGTTGGGTCCTGACTGTTGGTTGGATGTGACCACATTGACTTGCGAGATGTGCTCTGATATGTAGTTGACAGTATAATCGAATGGCATGTTCGCGTAGTTAGAATTGTTCTATCCATTATTTTGATTCTTCTTATTGTGGTTGTTATTGTTGTTGTTGGTGGTGGTGTATGGCCTGTCGTGGTTGAGGAGTGGATCATTGTATGCCATATGTGTCTCGTTAGAGGTATGTTGTTTAGTGCTTACCTGATTTTACTCAAGTATGTCTTGAATGATGTGTTTCACATAGATACAGTCGTTGGTCTTATGGCCTCTTCCTCTATGACATTTGCAGAAATCAATATCTTTCCAATAATGAGGTTTAACTTGAGGTTCATAGTCACTAGTGGCAGGAAGAGTGATCTCATTGTTGGCTAATAGCTTTCTTAACGCATACTCCTGGGACTCCCCTAGTGGTGTTAACTTTCATCCAGGAGTGGAGGTGAACCATTGTTTTGGCTCGCGAGGGAAGGTTTTGTTTGGTGTAGCATTGCTTGCTTCTCCTTTGAGAGTGAAGATTGGTTGTTGTTTGGGAGCTGCTACTTTGGCATCAACTACTCCATCATTGATGACAATTTTTTTTTTGTCTAAAACTTTGACTTGTCTGCAGTGTAGTTAGAGTTAGGGGTGTCCTTGTACAACTTTATTTTCCTCTTGGCGATCATAGATTTCTCGATAAATAATCCCATCTCAATGACTTTCATAAATGAAGTAGGGCATTGAATTTGGATTTGGTAACTTAGATTGGGGTTAAGGTTGTGGACAAACATCTCCATCATTTGCTTCTCAGGCATGTGATATGAGCTTTTGCTCGTGATTTGTCTCCATCTTTATAAGAAGGTGATGAAGGACTCGCCACTCTTTTGCTTTGTATTGCATAGGTCAAGCATGGAAACTTCGTGTTTAATGTTATATGAGAAGTGTGTGATGAACTTGTTTACTAACTCATCAAAAGTTTTGATACCCGGTGGAAATCACGAGAGCCATTCCATGGCTTGTCCACCTAGAGATCTAGGGAATAGTCTCATTAGTAAAGTTTTGTTGTGAGCTACTTCTAGGCACGTGGTGCTAAATTCCCTAATGTGATCTCTTAGGTCTCCTTTCCTTTTGTACTTGTCAAACTTAGGAACTTTGAACCGAAAGGGGAAGGGTACCATGTTTAATCTTTTGTCAAATGGATATGGTGAGATATCCTCTAATCAGTAAGTTTTGGTGGACATCCCTATTTGGAGGTCCATAAATTGCTATTGTAAAGTTTGAATTTGTTTCATCAGGATGTCTACCGGGATGTTGGAGTCTATTGTTTTCTTACTTTTGTCATTGTCAAGGGAGCTTTCCTCATTTGTGTTCTTTTCATGAGTTCTTTCCTCTCCTGTTTCTTTTAATGCATTGGCATCAAAGTCAGTGGGGAGTTTAAGCCCTTGGTTTACAAGATGAAGAAAGTACTTTTGAGGGTCCTCTTTGAGCATTCTATCTAGCATGCGTTGAAATTTTTGATTTTGGAGGGATTCCTGGTAGTCTTAATGAGAGATTTCCTCATCACTGTCGTGAGGGGATACAATTCTGCTAGATGTTCCAGACATTTCAAGTAGCTTTTGCTTTTGGGACCTAGTAAAGACCATGCAAGGCAATATGGGAAGGAGTGGGGTGAAACTAGAGACTCTGGCAAGGTGCTAGTATAGGTTGGTGAGAAGAGGATACTTGCAGTGACGAGATTTGAACAAGGGACTCTTTTGATCAATGATTCCAAGTAAGTTGGTTGACACAAGATGATAGCCACAAGTAAGGATAGTCGATGCCTGTTTACTATGTAGAGGCTAGTCTCGCACCAAGATCACTAGTGAAGTTCTGAGAGAAAAGGATGTTCGATTCTTGTTGATACTGGAGACTTACTAGGTTTACTTGAATATGAAATGATCTGAAAAAAGGTCTTGCACTAATTTGATATAGATACTTTTGATTTTCTTATGGGAAGACCTAGTAAAAGGCAGACAAGATGACTGACGAAAGAGAGGGTACACTATGGAAACGGATGGGAGAAGCGACTTCACGGTAAATTTGATCTCAAAACTGGAACAAGGCTGAAATGGGTACCCATAAAGGTTGAAAAATTTCTCTCAAAAGACGTGGAAATGCTCACTACTGTGGATGCATAGCTACAGATGCGCTGAAATAGAGGATAAATGCACAGCAAGTCGGTGCAAATGTGTAGCTCTGGTAAATGTTAAAAGCGTAGTAACAGGTGATAAATGCACAAAAAATTGATGCAAATGTGCCACAGGTCGACACAAATGCCCAGCTTCAGAGGGTATATGCACAGCTCTAGTTTTCTTAACTGTTTTTGCAATATTTTGTCATGTTTTTTGATGTTTTTGGTTTCTTGGCTGCAAGTTTGGTCTTCTTGATCTGATTTTCTTAATCATGACAAGTAAGACACAACAAACACAAAGAATTTTTCATGATTTTTTATCTTTTTTTTTGTAATTTTTTATGGCCTCTTTTTGACTAAAAAAGCTAGTATAAATCCTAGGCTGGTTGGGACGATATAAACAAAATTCTCACTATTACTAGTTGAGGTATCTTCAAGAGGTGATAATCACCCTTCCCTACACCGAATTATAGGGGTTTTTGGCTACTAAAAACAAAGGATGATTAGTAAGTGCAACCATTCGAGTGGTTATGCATGCGGCAATGCTACTCTTCATTATGGAGTCTCCTAGCCTTCAAGGGTTATGCCTTGGGGGGTTTGGGGGGAGGTTGGTTGTCGGTATAACAAAACAACACTCATTGCATGAAGCTTTCGCTCAAAGCACAATTTATTTATAGTGGCTAGGCAGAGCTTGGCTTTAGCTTGTTACCACTTAAGGTTGTTCCCACTTGGATGGAAGGATATCCAAGGGTAGGCCTCTCTAAAGGTTATACATGCAAAATGATATGTCTGGCATTTTGGTCACCCAAGATAGGGGAGAGCATAGGCCTAGTATCATTCTAAAAACACAAAAGACAATGGTTCTTTTCCCCCTAATTAAAATAAAAAATACTATATGAGCTAAGCTACTTGGGCACACATGCGAGTTGTTAACTTTGAAAACATGATAGCAATGGTTCAATTTTATCTTCCTAGCATTGGGACTAAATTCAAGTTGTTGATCCAACAAGATCAAATTACAATCCTTCTTAGTTAGAGCTAAATGAGATTTGCATGAACATCCATTTACTTTCCTTTAGATCAAGAGATGAGTTAACAAATGTAGTTATATGACTAAACCAGCTCCTAACCTACAAGTAGATCAGAGAATATTCTTGTGAAAAGTGTGAGCATTAGCAAAATCACAAGGAACAACTCAAAATGTCATTGTCAAAAGCAGATGTGCAGGTACAGAAATTAGATGCACAGAGATAGAGGTTAGATGTGCAGAATTACAAAAGCGCTGAGACATAGGTCAAAAGCACAGAATTATAGAGTATAGGCATCGTTTCAGTGAATGCACCATATCAGAGCACAGATGCACAGCTTCAGGAGGTAAATGCGCTGAAAGACCAAATGCACCGAAACAGAACTCAGATGTGTGTTAGAATTGATCAAATGCACAGAATTCTCCTATGTACGAAACCTTAGCACAAAAAACTTAGTTTTTGGGTTAAATCAGGGTAAAGCCCCACAGTGGGTGCCAAAAATGTTATCAAAAAATTGGAATGATTATCAGTAATATCAAAGTAATCCAAATAACTCAATGAAAAGGGAAATAATCAAGATCAAATAAACAAAGAACTAAAACCTTGCAAACCTCAATACTTCATAGCTTCCATTGGTTGCCTATCTCAATCGATCTTGTGTATGAATATGTCACTCAGAAGGTGCACTTCCTTGCTATTTATTCAAGATGTCAACAGAGAATTGCTATGATAGTTTCGTAATGAAGATGGGCTTCACAACAATGGTAATGGTGATATCCTAACAACTTGATCACAACCAATGGAGGAATTTGGGTGCCAAAGGCGCGTTGTGATTCCTGCAGAGTAAGGGTACTAAAAGCTTGGATGATTGAAATAGAGGAATAGGGTTCAATTCATAGACTTGTGAGAGAGAAGATCAATGGTATAGAAAGAATGAGAAGATCAATGGTTGGGAAACCTTGAGAGGATGTGCGCGAATAGAAAGAAGACATGTGTCACACAAAAAGTTGTTTTGATTGAGTTAACTGCTTTCTTTTATAAAGATAAGATATGCTTTCATAAATTAGAATGTTTTTTTCTAATTTAAGAGTTGTTGATAAAAACAAGGTTGATTGAGTTAGTTAACTCAACTTGTGATTTGCTTTTGCATGATTTGAGAGAAATTAAATAATAAATTATTCAATTTTATGTGCATGAAGAAGAAGACTTATTTTTAGAAGATTTGGAAGATATTTTGAGGAATTAGAAGATAAGAAAGTAAATTAAATAAATAAATTTATTTAATTGTTTGTGCATGATAGAAGAATAAATAAAATATTTGATTGTATTTTATTTTTAGAGATTGAGAGAATTTAAATAAATTTGATTGATTTATTTAAATTTGGAGGAATAAGTGATTTAATTAAATAATTAAGAATTATTTAATTGTTTGGAAGAATTAAATTAAATAAAGTATTTTATTTAATTTTGACTTTAGAAGGGGTAATTAAATATTTTGATATTTAATTAACTTAGAGGAATATGAATCGAATAAATAAATTTGTTTATTTATTTATTGATAGAGGATTTAGACTTAAATAAATATTAAGAATATTTATTTAAACAGAGATGTGTCATTCTTAAGCGTATACAATGAGTAATACCTTGCTCTATGTGATGTGAAACAATGTATATTTCATGTTGTAAATGTATCATGATGAGAATGTGATAGTTCATGCTTGGTTTATGTTATGGGTTGTGAGAATCTAGATGAAGTGAAGGGGGAGTGGCTTCCAATGTGGGGAGGGTGCCCAAAGTGGCTGGCCAGGGTAACCCATTGGGAGTTTGTAATCAAGTGATAACCTAATAATAAATCTAGGGGTTGGATAGTTTTCACACTAATTAAGATAATTGGATTCCCCATCCATGCCTGTAGTGCTCATTCAGGCTAAGGATGGGATGTTACATCCCTAATTTTTGACTTGCTATACTTTCACTTTTACTTGGACATAAGTAAATGTATTATGATGTTTAGATTAATGTTGAGGAAAGACATGTATAGATTATATTGATTGTCATTTACAAAATTATGAAAAGATTATGTTATTATCAATTTAATAATAGCATTATGAGATTTGATTTATTATTTAAATTTTTTGAATAATGATGCACTGATCATATATTATTTGGTTACAAGTTGAAATAGGAATGTAGATTCTCAGATGACTCTCAGAGAAGAGAGAGAGTATCTTTCGAGGAGAGAAACATAGACCTTGGGTTATGAGTGGTCTATTTGCCAAGACAAGTATGATGTGTAACAAAAGTGTGAACCAATGTGTTGTGAGAGGTAAGCCTTAACTTGTCAGTTTACCTAAACCCAATCGACATGTAGTCAATACCTTACGAATCTTTGTAAGTCTTAATAAACCATCATAGTTGTTAATAGCATTAATGACGTCATTTGAATATGAACCATGGGTATTTACGTTAAATGTAAATATTACAATGTTATTGTCGTAAAATGGGTGTCTTATTATTATTAAGTCCCTTGAGGTGTTATAAACGATTGTTAACGTTAAAGACGTTTTCGTCGAGTTAAGAAGACATGAATATTGTCGATGGATTGTGATGGGGAGACAAGCTCAACCCAATCACAATAGTCATAATCCTTTGTTTAAATATTATCATTTTATTGATTAAACTATAACAATCTAATATAGAGGCGATGTTATGAGAATTATATTTGATGTAATCAAATATGTAAATGCCTTAGCATCGGATGAGGATAATACCTCATAATGAGTCGATGGTGTCGAAGGCTTATAATAGGAGAGCCTTCATTATATTGAGTGGTGAAATGAACCACTTTAAGTGTTTATTAAATGAGTAAACCTAGGTTTAATGCCTTGTCAGCCTCTTTGAAAATAGAGCGGTGGTGATGCTAACCACATTCACTAAAGCTCCTTCAAAGAGTGTTCTTTTCGTCGACATGTGTAGAGATATGCAAATTTATAGCTATCGATTGAAACTGAATCATGAAGCGGATTGCTTTGTATTCAATATGTTTCCAACTGCAAAGTGTGGAGGAACAAAAAATGGGTGACTCATAAAGAGTTTTGGTTAAGTCTATAAAATGGATGACTCATTAAGAGTGAAGGAGATAGGAAATCGGTGGGAGATAAAGAAAAGATCGCTATGATTAAAGAGTGGAACTTTATTACCCACGAATCCCTTAAGCATGCATGCGAAAGCAAAGAGTAAATTATGTTATGTATATGGAGATATTTGCGGCTATAAGGAGGTGGGATTACTGTTTGAGAAGAGGATATTAATGTCAGAGAGTGGTGATCATTGTAGGGGCAACAGTTTCTGATTATAAGGGTTAGGTGTTAATAGAGTGGGGGATATCGAAAAAGCTTTGGGGAGAGGATAGAAGGAGTTTTTGGCTATTAGCAGAGGTA
This sequence comes from Cunninghamia lanceolata, assembly GCA_027924645.1. Taxonomy (NCBI): domain Eukaryota; kingdom Viridiplantae; phylum Streptophyta; class Pinopsida; order Cupressales; family Cupressaceae; genus Cunninghamia; species Cunninghamia lanceolata. The sequence continues at coordinate 1,382,689 of BSBN01000397.1, forward strand.
AGAGAGCACCAACATAAGCATAGAAAAGGTAAATCGAGGGCTAGTATAGAGAGATATATGAAATACTAGTAGAGGGAGGATGAGTTTGATGAGAAAGAGCTAACAACTTATTTGTTGAGTCTGAGAATATCACTGGTGAGGGTTTCTTCTATAGAGAAGACAACATTGTATCATGGATAGAGATCATTTTATGGAAAGAATAGAGAAGCGTTGAGGATTTATCGTAAGGAGTCGACAATAGAAACACAATTGTTACTGGGAAAAGTAGACATCCACGAGTAAGATTAGACATATATTGCGTAAAGTGATTACATCTAAATTTTAGCTTTGATCAATTAATATATATATATATATATATATATAATACATTGGTAATAATTATTAATTCCTGTTGGCATGCAAGATTACTGTACAACTAGGCAAACAATACAATTTAGGTGGCATTGATTTCATTAATAGGAATTTCTTCATATGTGGTATATTACATTAAATTTAAAATTTATTGCATCTACATTAATTCTTTTGGAATAACTCTTGCCCTTTAGTAATAGAAGAAAGGACCTAATACTTGAGTGTGTTCTATTAGTTGTGATAGTATTTGTAAATAATAAATTTGGTATACAGGAAGAATTCATGTGATTGATCTAGGAATTCGAACTAGGTGCCAATGAACAATGCTGACTCAGTCTCTCACTCTAGGACTTTCTTCCAACTCTGTAGTGGGTAAAGTGATTACATCTCAATTTTCTTATTCATCCCACCACCAAATAGGCTAAACACATATGTGAGGCCTATTTATCTCACCTCCTATTTTTGTTTACATGGTATTTACATTTTGATGACACATGGACATTGGGACTGTTGATCCCATTATTCAGACTTTCTTGATGTTGGAGTACACAAGACACTGAGAGGGGGGGTAAATCAGTGTCTTATAAAATAGACTTATTTTTTACAACACCTAATCAACTTTGACCAACTGTGAACCTCAACCTTGAATGGTAAAGCAAGACATTCATTTAAGAATCAAGATGAATGATCAAACTAACTTGTGAGCATGAAAAGACAGAACCATTGTTTGTGAACTATGAGGAATCACTTGAACAACTCATCAAGACAAACAACAGAGGCAAATTGTACATTGGACTGAGATAAGCATCAATGTATTATGCATTTGTACTGATTTACTATGATCATCATATAATTGTTAAATTATGAAATAATAAACAAAAACTCATGAGCAAAGCAAATAACCATAACACAGATATTGTCCTGAGTGGAAAACCCTCCGGGGCATAAAAACCACTCGAAAAAATTCCTCACTGGCTTAATAAAATAATCTCACTGATTACAGGCCTCACTGGTGATTAATTCAAGCCTCACTGGCTACAGTTGCCTCACTAGAAAAATAAAATAATCTCACTGATTACAGGCCTCACTGGTGATTAATTCAAGCCTCACTGGCTACAGTTGCCTCACTAGCAAAGGTCATTTCTTGTCTCACTGACTTGACCTTTCAATACATGTTTCAATCATGGATAAAAAACAAATACAGAGGGACACTCTGTTTCACTGATCCTTAGACTATGATCTAATATCAATGATAATGCACTTGGTCATCTATCCTCAACATTATGTCAGGTGTATATACAACCATTTTACAATTCTTTTTCAAAGCCATTTTATTACATTTCATAATGACTTCCTCTTCTCATGAAATAGCTTGAAGAGATAACGGTTTTCATAAAACAATTGCAGGTAATAAATGAACATTAAACCATAGTTTAGGGTCAAACTAACCCTTCCAGTTATAACTGTCATGTTATTCATAACTACCATGTGATTAAACAAAGAAAGCTACCTCAGAATATTATTTCCATAAAAAAAGTGCAACACAAAATCACATTTAGGTGTACATCTGTCCATATGGTTTAAATCACATAAACCTTTTTAACTACCCATAAAACAAGTCATTGTGTCACCGTAATAAGTCATAATCCTTCTAAAGAACAGATCAACCACCAGTTAACAAATTATGGTTTTGAATTGTCCCCAAAATAATTAACTATTCAATGCAATCACTATGTCATCTATAGTTTGGCTAAGACAATGAACAACCAAACAAACTTCCGCAGAATGTGTCAATGGAATGAAACTACACAATCATGATAAAATCATAGACACTTAGGCCATGAAAGATAAAACTACTACAACCAAATTGACTTAGGGTTTGAACAAAAAACTATGTCCACACAACATATGTAACCACATGATTAATCTTTGATTTTTAACAAACCCTTAAAAAAATTTCTGGGTATGACAAATATACCAAACTATGCAAGGAATGAGACATGTAAAAAGCTATCAAAAATAAACAAGGAGAAAGAGAGGAATGGCTGAACCTGGAGTCATCATTTTACAACTGATTTTCAACGACCTCAACTCATAATAGCTCTGTTATTCTACCCAAGTCAACATATGATGCCACGAACTGAATATTTGACAAAATTACCTCAATCTTTCATGATTACGGCAAACTGAAGTGAAACCCTAGGAGAGATGCATTACCACAAAAAGAAATGATGAAATAAACTGCTCAAAACAAGCCTTTTGATCCTCTTAACCGATTGTCCTAGTTTTCCCTAAAAAGGGCTCAAAGAAATAACCGAAGTGTTAACCCTTTACCATTTGCACAACCTCTTTAGCAGGTAACTCAGAGAAATCCCAAAACTTCTTTGAAGACTTTATACCTTTTACATAATTATCACTTCGACCAAGTGCTAAGAGATAGTCACTTTATTATTTAACTAGTATACCTATATTTAAAAAATATATCTAAAGTACGCCGAGAGATATCCTTCTCGAGGCACCTATTTTTTAATCAATTTACTACACATAGGTGGAAATAGGCACCTTGAGAAGGATATCTCTAGGCGTACTTTAGATATATTTTTTAGATTTCTAACATAGATTAGATATATTATTATAATTTATTAGATTGGCATATTTTATACTAAACTAAGCCAAAAGGTCTTAACCCTAATTATATTATATTATATAATTATATAGGTTAGATATATTATTATAATATATTATAATAGGGTATGTACAGGATCATCGCGGGCCAAATAGTGGCAATAGGAAAAAATCACATTTTTACTTAGCCAAATTCGCGACTTGGCAAAGTTTAACTTTCATATGTTTTGAAACGGATATCCGTTTCTAGAAATCCAAAATGGATATCCATTTTGGATTTCATGCCCTAAATTGCTTTACCCAATCCTTCATATGATTTGATTCATGATACATGGTTTGAGAAGGATACACATGATATACCCTTACCCTCTAGTGATAAAATTATGAATGATACTTTATGTGGTGAAGCTACACCTTCGTTAATCCTTCATGACATTGTTATTCCTTGTGATGATGATGATCCTTCATGTGATATGTTAGGAATAATGCAAAGTTAACATGGCATGAACTCTCTTGGAAGGGTAAGCATAGACTATAAGAACATTGAACTAGTTGGATCTGTTAAGCTCGCCATTATGAAAGAACCTTAAAGGTTAACCTTAATTAGGTAAGGTTATATTTCAGTGTGGTTGTTTGTACAACAATGTGTAAATTAATGTTACCTAAGGATAAATCTAACTATACTAACATTTTAATAACCATGAGAGCTGGGACTAACAATTAGACTAAAAACTTGACAAACAATACTACTTGGACACATGTAGGACTTGGAAAATGGAAAAGAATATAATTAAATGTGGAAAACAATGAAAAAATGGTATTAGTTGCACCTATATAGAGAAGTGGTTTAAAGGTTTAGGGTTGCTTGGGTTTAGGGGTTTACGGTTTACGGTTTAAAGAGAGATAGAGAGAGGGGACTGATAGAGTTTGGGAGAGATAGAGGAGACCGAGGGGAGAGATAGGGAGATAGAGAGTGAGAGACATGTCTAGAGACATAGAGAGAGAGAGATTAAGAGGTAGAGGGATGATAGAGATAGGGAGATAGAGGTTTAGGGTTGCTTGGGTTTAGGGGCATTATTTAGGCTTTAGGGTTTATGGTTTTGGGGTTAAGGGTTAAGGTTTAGAGGTTTAGGCTTTAGGCTTTAGAGAGAGATAAAGGACCAATAGGGAGATATAGAGGAGTCTGAGGGGAGAGATAGGGAGATAAAGAGTGAGGGACATGGCAAGAGACATAGGGAGAGAGATTGAGAGGTAGAGGGACAAAGGTGATAGGGAGATAGGGGAGAGATAGGGTGATAGTGGTTTATGGTTACTTGGGTTTAGAGTTTAGGGTTTCTCAGGTTTAGGGGTTAGGGGCATTATAATTTAGGGTTTAGGATTTATTGTTTAGGGGTTAGGGGTTAGGTTTAGAGGTTTAGGGTTTTGTATTTAGGGTTTATAGAGAGAGAGGAATGATAGGGAGATATAGAGGAGTCTAAGGGGAGAGATAGGGAGATATAGAGGAGTCTGAGGGGAGAGATAGGGAGATAGTGGTTTAGGGTTACTTGGGTTTAGGGTTTAGGGGTTTGGGGTTTAGGGTTTAGGGGTTTAGGATTTCTCAGGTTTAGGGGTTAGGGGTTATGTTTAGATGTTTAGGGTTTTGGATTTAGGGTTTATAGAGAGAGACAAATGATAGGGAGATAGAGAGAGGAGACTGAGGAGAGAGATAAGGAGATAAAGAGTGAGGCACATGGCCAAGGACATAGGGAGAGAGATCAAGAGAGGTAGAGGGATCATAGAGATAGGGAGATAGGGGAGAGGTAGGGAGATATAGGTTTAGAGTTGATTGGATTTAGGGTGTACCTAGGTTTAGGGCTTCTCAGTTTGGGAGATAGCTAGATAGAAAGAGAGAGGAGACAGATAGGGAGAGATAGAGGAGACAAAGGGGAGAGATAGGGAGATAGAGAGTGAGCGAGATGCCCAGAGAAATAGACAGAAGGATTGAGAGGTAGAGGGATGATAGAGATAGGAAGATACGGGAGAGATAGGAGATAGGGTTTAGGGTTGCTCGCTTTTAGGGTTTAGGGTTTAGTGGTTAAGGTTTAGGGGCATTATTTAGGGTTTAGGGTTTATGGTTTAGGGGTTAAGGTTTAGAGGTTTAGGGTTTAGTGTTTAGAGAGAGAGGAAAAATAGGGAGATATAGAGTGAGGGACATGGCCAAAGCATAGGGAGAGAGATTGAGAGGTAGAGGAATGATAGTGATGGGGAGATAGGGAGATAGGGAGATAGAGAGATAGAGGTTTAGGGTTTCTTGGGTTTAGTGTTTAGGATTTAGGGGTTTATGGTTTCTCAAGTTTAGGGTTTAGGGGTTAGGTTTAATCATGCATTAATACATGTTATGGAGTGAGAAAGGGGTGGTATGGGTATGGTTGAATGGAGTAATGAGGTGATTTAATTGGTGATGACCTAGGTGAAGTGATGGGTAAGGTATCTTATGTGGGATTGCTAGAAAGTGTGAATGGTAATGGTGGGGATAGCTAAATGTCATCTTCTAAGGGTTCAAAGGTGAGGAAAGTGTAAGATGGGGATATGGGATAATCCATGGTTTAATTATTATTCAAGTGAGTCTCCTTATATAATGATTATCAATGATGGTGTCAATAGGGGTAATGGAGTCTATGAATGTAGGTGTGGGAATGTGAGCTATGACATTGGGATTATAGTATTAGATGAATAATGGAAAGTACCTGGGCACCTGTCTAGTGATGGAAGGAGTCACACGATCAAATGATGTTTGAGGAAGGGCTTTTATTAGGAAAGTAAGGATTTGGGTGATGGTCTAGGGTTTAATGGAGAAGAATTTATGGAAAATTTGGAGGTCATTAAAATTAACATCCCTCCACCTCTATCTCCCTATCTCCCTATCTCTCCCTTATCTTCCTCTCTCTATCATCCCTCCACCTCTCAATCTCTATCCCTATCTCTCTAGACATCTCACTCACTCTCTATCTCCCTATCTCTCCCTTTATCTCCTCTCTCTCTCTACCTATATCTATCTCTCCCTATCTCTGTCTCCTCTCTATCTCTCTGTACCTAGCCATCTCTCCCAATCTCTCTATCTCTTGCCTCTCTCCCCCTATCATTCCTATATATCCTATCTCTCCCCTCTATCTTTCCCTCTCCCTTATCGACGAAGGAAATGGAAACAAGAAAACTAGGACTCCCTTTCTTAGGTTTAGGGTTTAGGGCTTAGGGGTATTATTTACGGTTTATGGTTTATTGGTTAGGGTTTAGGGTTTGGGGGAATTATTTAGGGTTACTTGGGTTTAGGGTTTAGGGGCATTATTTAGGGTTTACTGTTGCATGTCAAAAGTAGTCTCTCTCTCTCTCTAAATTCGTAAACCCTAAATAATGCCCCTAATCCCTAACCCTAACCTGTATCTACCTCTCTCCTGTATCTACCTCTTTATAGATATCTCCCTCTATCTTTCTCTCTCTATTGACATCAATCCAATGATGTTGAGGATGTGCTAAATTGATTTGCCACCTTTAGAAAATAAATGACATCAATCCAATGATTGTCTTAGAATTTGAATAGGTATAGAAAAATGAGAGGTCGATCCCGAGTGTCACAAGTTTGATCTCAATTGTTGACACAAATATCATCTAATATGTAAGTTAAACATGAAATGATTTGTTAGATTTTACACCAAAACTACTTGCTTTTACAATTTTTTTATGACAATTATCTATTCAAAAGTGCCTTTAAAATACTATGAGATACCTTAGTATAAGTAAATCATATAAAAATCAAATATATATATATCTTCATAATCCTATATAAATTTTGATAGTTTGTCCAAAATCTCTCCTTTCATATGATACAGTCTTTCTAAAATTTGGATTGTATTTTATAGCTAAAATGCCTAAATACTAAAATGCTAAAATACTAAAATAAAAAACAATGAAAACAATTGGGAAAAAGAAAACGGATATCCATTTTGATAACGGATATCCATTTTGAAAAACATAAAAAGCAAAAAAGGGTCACATTTTTGCAAACCCGCAGCTTGCAAAACATAGTGTCATCTCTCAAGAATGGATATCAGAGGTGAAGAACGAATATCCGATCCAAAAAGGTAAGATCTTTCGCATTTTTTTAATTTTTTTTGTATATTCAAAATTTTTTTTTGGTTTTTTATGCTAAGTGGGTATGCTTTATATTTTAATTAGGTAAAATGGATGCACAAAATGAAAACCCAACCCCTCCACCACCAAACCCTCCCCCTCCAACAATAGAAGAGAATATTCAAAGAAATATTGATCAAATATGTAGGATCATAGAAATGTATCGCTGCCACCCTCGATTGTCTACAATGACATCAAATTTAGAGGGAACCATTAATCATGTTCAAACCTTGTCAACCCAACACGAATCATTTAGGCAATGGCTAGAAGACAAAAAGGCCAAATATGCTAACCGTTTGTCATATGATGAAGTCAAAGAATTAGAGATTACAAAAGCTATGTTAGCCCAATACTTTGTCAATCCTAAAACCAGATTGCATTTTGATGTCCATAAGCCCAAGTTTTCAATCAAATGGTGTATTCATGAGGGCATTAGTTAGAACTTTTGGGACCATTGGTGGATGGTTTTTGATAAACCACCCAACAATAATTTAGATGTACCTTTGTATTTCCTTTGTAAACTCTATGCAGAGTTCATCATGGGTCAACATGTTAATTATTTTGATTTTAGAGAGTTTCAAGGAGTGGCTAAGGGAATGCCTCAAGATAGACCTAGGGCAACGAGACAAGTACAAGGTCCCTATATTCCCCCTCCTGCTATCCCTTCTCCACCCCCAATGCAGTACCTAGATGTTGTTGCAAATGCAACACAACAGGACCTCAGTGCCATACACTCTTTGACCGAGCATTTGATTATACAGACATCTCAGTTTGCACAAGCACATGATGAAGGCAATGATATTGGATCACTTGGTTCTACTAGACCGTCGTCGTCCACACATGTATGTGTGCCCCATCATTGCATTTCTTGCAATCATTTATGCTTAGGTCCTATTATGGAGAGTAGTAAGCCACCATTGAACACATCAGAGTATGATCTCCATTCACGAGATGAGGCAATGGGGTCCAAAACTCAAGCTGAGGGGTCAGGGACAAGAGTAGAAGCTACCAGATTAGTGAACTGTAGAGAAGGAGAAATGCATGAGCAATCTTTTATACAGGTAAAATTTAAAGTTAAATTTTATGGTCTATTCCATTTGAATATATAAACAAATTTATTAGTACTAATGTATCTAAGTGGGATAATAGTTGATGACAAAGGAGTTGATAGAAGTTCATCATGGAACTTTGTCTACCATCCAATTTGGCTTGGACTTGCTAGTATAATTTGTTCTACACATCAACTTTTTTTTTTTGCATTTATTTCTTCATGAGTAATTATATATTAATTTATATCTTGATGTTAATTTTATTTTATAGTCAATCAAAAATGTGAATGATGTGGCATCTTTGCCAATAGTCTTTTCTCAAACTCCTAATCGACCCAAGGGACTATCATTTGTAGAATGACTTTCTCAATGCCAACAAAGGGTCAAGGTAATTTGATTGAATTGTACTTTAATTGATAATTTAGAAAACTTAGATATTTGATTATAGTCATTTAGAGTCTTACATTCTTGTCATTTTGATAATTCAGAGTCCTTCTCAATTGATGTAGGAGGCCTCGATGGTGGTATGTGCTTGTTTTCTATTAGATAAGTTTTTGTGTAGTACACTCTAGATTGTTTGTGTGGAACACATCTAACATTTTTAAATGTATGCATTTCCTATTTTGTTTAATAATTATATATTAATTTATTTTAATGTTACTTTGTTTTTATGTAGTCTCTTGAGAATGTGAGTGATGTGCCACCTTTGCCATCATACTTCACTAGGACACCTGATCATCTTAAGAGAAAATCATTTACAGAACGATTGTCCGAACAACAACATAGAGTCGAGGTAATTGAATTGAATTTTTCTAAATAATTGATAGTTTATCTAGTGGTCTTATAGTTGAATGTAGTGATTTAGATGTATGTTAATAAATGAAAGTTCTTAATTGTAGTAGATAAGAATCTATTTACTAACTTTAACTTATTTTTATTTACCATTGAAGAGATTAATCAAATTTGTGTTTTGACTTGTTAATGCAGAAAACTTCGCCTCCATCAATTACTAGACATTCTGGTACAAAGAGGACACTTTTTCAGGATCCATCACAGATTGAGGATCCATCATAGATTGAGGGTCAAGTGGACTTGTAGTATTTGATGTAGCTATTTGGCATGTAGATTGTATATAGATTTTGAGACATGGCATATGCCACATTTCATAAAAAATGTTTTGAGTTGGCATATTTGCCAAATTTTTGTATATGTCTACCATTATGGACTAGATTTTAATATATATACACCTTGATATACAATATAATTTAAATTCCTTATGTGCATGTCATGATACTTCCCATGATGCCATACATTATGATGATAGTTCTTTAGTCCATTGATGACATGTTTAGCATTGAGAATGATTTTAGATCAATAGAATCAATATGACAAAATTCCTTATATGCCCTAATCAAGCATAGTAGCTTGAAATCTAAGAAGGTCATGATAGACCATTTCATCATGTATGTAGTCTTCATCTTGTCAAATTTTGTAAATATGTCAAAGTTGTCATATGAAAAATGTAAAAAAAATGCAAAAGTTTGGAAGATGAACAGTCAAGTACTCAAAAGTCAGTTGGAGACTATTGGTTTCCCTCAAATCATGTATAAATATGCATAAACCTTTGTGGAAAAAGCATTGGAGATGTATTGAAAACATTATGAAGATGAATTGAAGACAAGTTTGAATGAAATTAATGTCAAGAAACTCTGTTTTTGCAGATTTTACTATTTTCCTACTATTTATTTGTTTAGTACAGCCCTGTATGGATGTGTTAGGGCCTAAGAGCAATTGTAATTGAAAGCTAGTGGAATCTACTTTCTTGTGTTTCTTGTTTCATTCAATTTCATGGAGAAATAAGTAAGTTATGGTCATTTTAGCAAAAACTACTCTAGACTGTCAAAACCCTCATCTAGAGTAACAACAAATAGATAAAATTTTATTGCTCTGGTTTTAGGTCAAATCATGAACTCTAAGGGTGGTGAAAATGCTCACTCTTGTATACCTTTTCATACCCCAAGGTTTCAGATAGAAAAAATGAAGTTTGTTATTAATTCTTGATACCATAAGACTGTATTCTCATGTGTTGTAGACTGTTAAGATAACAAAATAAGGGTTTGAGACTTTTGTTGACAAGTTTAGTGTTCCTCAAAAGTGGAAGTGACTTGAGAATAATGTCAAGATGCATAATGAATCCTTTTCATAGGTATTCTTAATGGGCTAGTAGGTATAAATTTAAGCATAAAATGAAATGAATTTTTGCAAGAAAGGGAACAAGATTAAGCAAGGGGATTAGGGTTTATGAATTCACCAGTAGGGTACCATGAAAGTGGAATAAATCCCAAACTAAGAGCAAGGGACATAACATCCAAAGACATAAGGAGCCACTAGGATACAAAAGCATGCTGTGAAGGCCACAAGAAAACTAAAGACATGAACATGCACAATGTAACATGAACAAACATTGAGATTACTACGTGCAAGACCCAAACATGAAGCCCTAATGTATGAGGCATCTCAGGTCAATTGTAATTTGAGGGTTACAAGGACACTAGGGGCACATTATAAACATAAAAAACTTACATCTTGGGGGGAGGTGCCAATAAGGCCAATAAGGATACTATTTCATTTGGGTGTGTGTGTGTATGCAAATCCCATTTATGGCCGAGAAGCTCTCTATTTACTATTATTGAACTCTCATTGATAGGAGGTTGGCTCTACAACTATTGCAATTTGTGTATGAAACCTAGATGCCTACAAGATCATATATGTATGTATGTAAATCCTATTTATGGTCAAGTAGCTCTCTATTTACTATCATTGAACTCTCATTGATAGGAGGTTGGCTCTCTGACTATTACAATTCAATCTATTTGTAATGATGCCTCTATCATGTTGAGTTGAATCCTATCTCTGCATCAAGTTAAAATCATGAAGATCACAACACCATACAATCCTCATTGGGCCGTTAAAATGCACAAAACAATCATACAAGACAGTCATTCATGAAATTACTATGCAAAGAGGGTTTATAAGTTGCATTACCTAGGTTTGTGTAAATGATCTAATGGATTTATAAGGTTGTCAAACACCAAAATAGATGATTTACATGAGTTTTGGTACTGTCACTGTCCATGTACATCTTGCCCTTTATGATTGTTAAAAAGATACACATGGCTGTCCAAAACTACCCTTTATGACTATCCTAAAACAACATCTTGTATATGCTCATAAAAGCCACCAAACTCTGAGAATAAACTCGTCATTGGATAAGGAGTGGAAGGATAACGTCACATTCCCAAAAACCTCTTAAAATCATATGTCTCCCCTTGTGAAAACCAGGGTCTTTGCCAATACATTGTTCCATAAGAGCAAAGTCACTTAAGATCCTAAGAGCAAAAACCTTGCCAGGTGCCATATTTTTTGTTCTGCTCATTGTGGGGCCGAATGGACTATACCAACATGTCAGGGTGGGTGGGTAAATACCAAGGGAGGTCTCATTTTGTGCACCAAGCATCCCAGTCACGCCGGGCAATAGGCTACCGGCAAAGTCCCTTAAGATCTCTGAGACCAAAAACTGCCAAACTTTGACGGAGTAGTTCTCTAATTTCTTGACAGCTGGGAACATTATGTTTGGACCTATAGGTGCACATGGGGTTCATCCATAATAAATTCTCTTAGTTTTGGTCAACCCCATTCTGTTTGACCGTGCCGAAATCAAACACATTGTTGCAAATGCTTCAATTTCATGCAGTGGAAAGGTGCTAGGTGTGACATTTTTCATTCCATAGCTCATGGGGTTGAATGGACTATGCCAACGCATCGGGGTGGGTGGGTAAATGCCAGTGGAGGTCTAGTTTTGTGCACCAAGCATCCCAGTCATTCCGGACAAGAGGCTATCGGCAAAGTCCCTTAAGATCCCTAAGACCAAAAAACTACCAAACATTGACTGGGATGCTTGGTGTGTGAAATGAGACTTCCCCTAACATTTACCTACCCACCCCGACGCATTGGCATAATCCGTTCGGCCCTGCGAGCTATGGAATGAAAAATGTCACACCTAGCACCTTTCCACTGCATCAAATTGATGCATTTTGCAACAATGCATTTGATTTCGGCACAGTCAAACGGAATGGAGTTGATGAAAACTGAGAGAGGTTATTGTGGATGGACCCCATGTACACTTGTAGGTCTAAACAGAACATTCCCAGCTATCATGAATTCTGAGAACTACTCCGTCAAAGTTTGGTAGTTTTTTGGTCTCAGGGATCTTAAGGGACTTTGTCGGTAGCCTCTTGCCTGGAATGACTGGGATGCTTGGTGTACAAAATGAGACCTCCACTGGCATTTACCCATCCACCTCAACGCATTGGTACAATCCGTTCGACCCCACGAGCTATGGAATGAAAAATGTCACACCTAGCACCTTTCCACTGCATCAAATTGAAGCATTTTGCAACAATGCGTTTGATTTTGGCACGGTCAAACAGAATGGAGTTGACCAAAACTGAGAGAGGTTATTGTGGATGGACCCCATGTACACCTGTATGTCTAAATAGAACATTCCCAGCTATCATGAATTCTGAGAACTACTTCGTCAAAGTTTGGCAGTTTTTTGGTCTCAGGGATCTTAAGTGACTTTGTCAATAACCTCTTGCCCAGAATGACTGGGACACTTGGCGCACAAAATGAGACCTCTAATGGCATTTACCTACCGACCCCGATGTGTTGGCATAGTCTATTCAACCCCACGAGCTATGGAATGAAAAATGTCACACCTAACACCTTTCCACTGCATGAAATTGAAGCATTTTGCAACAATGTGTTTCATTTCAGCATAGTCAAATGGAATGGGGTTGACCAAAACTGAGAGAGGTTATTGTGGATGGACCCCACATGTACCTATAGGTCCAAGTATAACATTCCCAGTTATCACAAAATTAGAGAACTACTCTGTCAAAATTTGGCAGTTTTTTGGTCTCAAGGATTTTAAGGGACTTTGCTGGTAGCCTATTGCCCAGAGTGACTGGGATGCTTGGCACATGAAACAAGACCTCCCCTGACATTTACCTTCCCACCCTGATGTGTTGGTATAGTTTGTTCGGCCCCACGATGAGCAGAATAAAAAATATTGTTCTAGTTGACACATTCTCAATCATTAACATGGATGATATCTCAGTACCATTCCTTTAGGCGCAATATGAGCTTCCAAGGGAAGGCACAATTGTGAGGTTGGAGATGATGAAAAGTGCGCCTCATTCACAATCATGTTTTACTTGTCTTCAATGATGATTCCTTGATTCAACTTAATCCTTTGATAATACATTTTAACCTCCTTGTCAAAGCGCACTTTCAAGGTTGCTTGAGCAAGAGCTAGCACCTCAACATCTAGGCACACTTTTGGTGTTCTAGAAGCATGACCTAGCACCTCAAATAGTAAGGCACTCATTCTAGGTTGTTTGTTCAATAATTGGCACCTTGTATTCTTTGGACATTCTTTCAACTTGTGGAGACAACCTCAACTTGCAAGATCAATTCATTATCAAGGCGCATATCCAAAGTCATAGAGATATGAAGTGGCACCTCACTAATCTAGGTGCACATTTGATGGTGTAGAGAGGTAGATGTGCGCCCAAGTCATCATTTGATGCCTTCAATAACTATAAACTCCTTTGATGATGCATTTTATCCTTCCAATTCACTATCTAGCCTTAGGCACACATTTTAGGTTGATCAATCATAATATAGTGCCCTAAGTACCAAGGCACACTTTTAGGTTAGTTTGATCAAGGATTAGCGCCTTCACTTCTAGGTGCAAGTTTGGAGTTGAAATACATCAAAATAACAAGTTTGGAACTAAACAAGTAACATAGGATAGAATATATGGTAATCATGGAAGATAGGAACAACAAGTCATATGGGTTTGACATCTATCATCACCTTGACCACTTGATTCATGCACCACATGCATGTACATATAAATTTGTATAAAAGTATAGACAAGGAAGAATAACCTAAACATTGCACATTTGTACATGCCTTTTCCAATTCAATAAAGTAATTTGTTCAAAGTCTTTGATGCCTTTGAATATGTACATTTGGATTCTAGACTAGGGATTCATTTTATTATTCTATAAACTTGTGAATTACCATCTAATTTGAATGTTTACACACTAATCCACCTAGGTATCAACTTAATAAATCTCTGGATATAAGTCATTATTTGATTTGAGTAATCTTACTTTGGACATGTTTGTGAAGACTCCTAAAGAGCCTAGACATACAATTGTAAAGATGATATGCCTCCATATAATCATAAAGATGATATATAATTTTAGTTTGTTGAAGGCCATGTAAATCAGTCATTGATGAGGAGTCTACTACACCTAAAGTTGAGTCCTTTGTTTGGAACTCTGAAGCATGCAAAGAGGCAAGTGACTTGTAATGCTTAAGTAAACACGAGTCTCAACATGATGTAGTTCAACTTGATGACATGTCTAAATGTCACACATTTTAGTTTGTATTGCATGAGGACTTCCTCATTCATGCATATCAAATTTATAATTGGGTATATTTTTCTGAAGTGTATGAGTTTGAGGCTTTCAATTTTTGTATTGACTCACTTGAAGATGCTAGTAGCCATGTGAACATGATTAATATGGGATCCAAGAGTTGTCCTTTTCCCATGCATTTGGAGTGGATTGTTGGCCCTTATGATTGTTTAAATCATGTTGGCCTAGCATTTGAAAAGTTGCTTCGTGACATGGATGTGAATAGATAATGTATAGACTTTATCACACTTTAGGGTTTTCCCATTATGCTAAAATGTTATGACTATCCACTTATTCTATTTTAGTCTATCATGAAATGAGGAGCTTCTAAAGGCAAAAATGTTGTCCCAAAAGAAGGCTCAATGTTATTCGTAAATACATTAGATTGTTAAAATACAAATTCAAGGGTAGATATTCCTTGGGCTATTTTAGTATAGAGAAGCAAAATTGCAATATGACTATCCTAGGAACTAGAATGGTTGATCATAGGATATTCATGGCATTTTGATAGTAATGGATGGATTGATCGATGTTTAGGGAGTTTAAGTTTAAATGTAATGTAAGAGAATTCTTATTTATGAAGGATCTAATAGGTCTTATGTCTTATTTGCAGGCCATTCAAGAAAGAAATGAAAAGATACCAAGGACTATCATAACACCTATTACAATTAGGTGCATCAAAGGATTGTCATCCAGGACCTTACCAATATGGGAAGTTATCATAACCATGTCATGTTTAAAATTAAAGGCTTTATCACCTCTTTGTCCCTATAGGCCTATTAGAACAATAGGTCACATTTTATTCATATACCAGGGTTGAGAATAAACACTAAGCATTTGTAGTTATGGAAAGTGTAAATGGAAATAGATTACAACTTTAGATAATCTATCCTCTCCTAGATTGCACTGACTGAGTGGAAATTAAAAATTCCCTATCAATGTCCTTTATATACTGAAGGTATGGGTGAGAAAGGTAAACTTTCTATGTTGTAGACAAGACCTCAAATGTAAAATATATTATGACAATAACAATAAGGAATGTTAGGCATGAATGCTATCACTATTATGGATTGTCAAACCAACCATAGGCTTCCATAATAGTACACTGCTGACTATCATACCTTTAGGCATGGTGCCATGAACCTTATGAGTAGAATGCATTGGTATTTGTGAGAAATGTATTGCTTATGTTAATAATAAGTATTTATATTGTTTTAACATCATTAAAAGGTGGACTACAAATACTACTTTGTCAAAGGAAAACTTTAGTGGCAAAAATCTAACTATGAACTATTGTGCCATCCAAGCACAATCATGACCAACATCAAGGGATAGTCAAGGCATGGTTGTCTTAAGAAACACAATTGAAATTGTCCATGGATATTTGAAGTAATTCACAACATTCATGATCAAGAATCAACTCTGACTGTCTCAACAGTGGTAAATTTGGCTTCAAGACAATAAAAAATGAGTTTAGGGATTCATTATCACCAAGTAATAAAGAAGAGTAACTGTAAGTGTCGACCTTTAATTTCATTATACAACAGGATGAAGAAGGGGCCATAGTATTTTCATACCATAATACAACATACAAAAGGAAAATCATGAAGTCAAAACATGTGCAAAGGGTATCTATGTTAAAGAGGAGAGTTGTGAATGGAAGATGACTATCACTGTCAAAATAAGATATAGTCTCACTAAGGACAGTTAGGTGATTTGTGGATTGTCATGACTACAAGGCATGAGAATCTTGTGTATGAAGAGGAAATAAATATAAATAAAAGAAGATTGAAGGATTGTTGCACCTGGGTACAATGATCCTAAAGGATTGTCATGCTAAAAGGATAGTCAATAGTACAAAGATTCATATTTCAAGGCTATCCTTAATCTCATTCACATGGTCCTAATGTTGGTTTGATTTGTATGGAGTGAGATGACACTATTAGGATTAATTGAAAAGGTGAAAGGGTTTGGTACCAAATTTGGTCACAAGTGTAAAAATTGCAATAAGCTTGAGAATATTGTTCACTAAACCTAAACTATCACCAAGAAACATCCGTTTCATAAGATGTGATCAACAAACATGTAAGAAAAATGGATATCAACCATCTTGGTTGTGCATGCTTGATAAGAGCCCATACTTTTCACAAGGAGCCACCAATTTTTAACTAATTAAAAATGACAAGCGTTCACATGAACTTCCACCATATTATAATGAGTTGACTCACATGCATACATGTGGCCAACTCATGTGCGGGGGAAGACTCCACCAAATCTGGATTTAATTCTTACTCCACCTTAAATTTAAAACCTTTTATCTATACATTTATTGTAAGGGACAAAAACATCTACAAGTTCTAGAGCATCGTGGACCAAACATACCAACACAACATAGATACCAATTCCACATGGAAACCCAAAAGCATTAGATACCAACTTTAAGAAAATACATAAAGAATGCATATGCATGAATTCCACTAGGAGACAGATGCACCAAGACAAAAGAAGAACATTGGATTCTAGTATAAGACAGGCTTGATTCATGTTGTGACACTTGTACACAACACACTATGACATAGGATCCCCTAACAGGACCCTGCCCCATGTTTCCTTGCATCTTCTGCCTCTAACTATCTACATTTTTTAGTATTTTTTTTTGTCTACATTCTTATTTCATTAAATAAATATTTCCATTAGAAACAGATATTCGTTTCCCAGAAATGGATATCCGTTTTGAGCTGCTAAAATGGATATCTGTTTTTCTTTTACCAAAACAAAATGGATATCCGTTTTGCTTTGGTACAAAGCAAGACGGATATCCGTTTTGGTTGTTGACTTTTCATGGATTCTAACGTGTTTTCATATTTCAGTCTCTTCTTCGAACTTCACCCTTCATGCTGACAACTTTTTTTATGCAAAATTGATCAAACGAAAATGGTTTATAGAAAAAATTGTTAGCTTTCTAAAAATATAAGATTTGTTTGGTTATCATTTTATTAAATAATTATTAATAATTTTCTATATACCGTGTCTCTAAAATCCTGATGGACACATTGATTGAAAAACATCCATAACTTTCAAACCATTTCGCCTTTTTGAGATTTGAAACCTGTGTCACACTCTATGCTTTTCTGGATATAGGATAAAAAAAATAAATTTTGAATTTCAATTTTTTTTATTGAGTTAGGTTGGCTGGAAAATTACTTTTTAGTTTTTAAAAAAAGTCACAGTAAAAAAAACATAACTAATTATTTTATTGGAAAAAAATTTCAAATAAATATGCATCACATCTGGACATGAGTCC
This sequence comes from Cunninghamia lanceolata, assembly GCA_027924645.1. Lineage (NCBI taxonomy): Eukaryota > Viridiplantae > Streptophyta > Pinopsida > Cupressales > Cupressaceae > Cunninghamia > Cunninghamia lanceolata. The sequence goes on from BSBN01000397.1 coordinate 1,400,736, forward strand.
TCTACTTATTTTGAAAGTTTAAAATATATATATATATATATACTCATAGTTAGGTTGGCTGGACAGACACCCACTTTTTATTTTTTTCTAAAAAATTTAATAGCTATTCATTGAAATATTCAATTTTCACTAAGTAAATTTAGTTTTAAAAAAACATTAGTAGCCTATAAACTAGATTCAATTCTCTACAAATTTCATTTTTACATCTTTTTCAAATTGTGTAGATAATGCATTCAAATTTTCACATGAACTTGATAAAGTCTGATTTTTTGTATTTTCATTGCCACTTAGAGGTATAGTTTGGCCCATCATGATCCTGCACATACCTAATAATTATATATTATTTTTTAAGGTTTGAATGAATGTTAGATTTAGATTTATGGTTTTGTTTAGGGATTCGTTTAGGATTAGGCTTATAAATAAGGTTAGATATAGGGTTAGGCTTATAAATCAATGCTACATGTAATCATTTGATTATGGTTAGAATTAGAATTAGGGTTAGATTGAAGGTTATGATTACAATTAGGGTTTGTGTTAGGTTTAGAACCAAGGTTAGATTAGAATTAGGGTTTTATTTACGAATATAGTTAAGGTCAAGGTTATAACCCTAATTCTAATCCTAATTCTAACCCTAAACCTAATTGTACCCCTAACCCTATTTCTACCCCTAGATCTACTTAACCCTAATTCTAACCCAAAACCTAATTCTATCTCTAATTGGAATTGTATTGATAATCTTAATTTTATCCTTAATTGATAAATCTAATGTTATCCCTAAATGTAACTGTAACCCTAATGTTAATTGTATTCTTAATACTAACCATAATTCTATGTATAATTCTTACCTTGATTCTAACCAAAACATAATTCTAACCCAACCCCAACCCTAAACCTAACCCTAACATTCAAGCCAATACTAACCCTAATTCTAACCCCAATCATAACCTTAATTCTAACCTAAACCCTAAGCCTAACCCTAAATCTAACACTAATTATAAATGTAACTCTAATTGTAACACTAATTCTAACTGTTGGTTTTTTCTTCTGAATCAGCATTAGGGTTTGCCACTTCTAATGCACAGGCAGATTCAGCCAACTAAATACAAGAGGTTGCGTGAGCTGCCTCCCCTTCACTTCTGGTTCTGCCGCACCAAGGGGGGTATCCCTATAACTCAAGATGTAACCTTGACTAGCTCAAAGATAGAAAGATCTAACTTGACAACAACAGGCAGAATACTCTCATGTATGGACCAAGATCTGTATGATAGATCACAAGGCTGGCAACATTCTTGGACATGATGTCTGGTTGGGTATGAGAGCATGCAGGGGGTTCCTAATCCTACTCCTACAACTAACAGGTGGAAGTATGAAATGGTTTAGTTTGAATTTTGGATGCAAAGCTGGACATGGTGTATAACCTCAACACAGAGCTAGATTGGTGCCTATCCAGGGCTTGGAGTCGGTAGACATACACCTGTGAATGATCAGCATGAATAGCTAAAACTGGATTTCAGGGGGATACACATGATATCTGCCTTGCAGATATCTCCCAATAAAGAGTGTTAAGTTATCTCTACTTATGGCATCCCTACTGCAGTATACCCTTCCCAATGTTCAACCTGAAAACAGTTTAATCTACCCCTTGAGCAGAAGTTAAAAGATCAGACATTCAACATAGGAATTCTATGCTCTAGAATCTAAACATTACCCAAATATCCAGATTCAGAAGAAGAATACATGCAATACTGGAGACAGAATCAACACAACACATGCTAAGATAGCATTACTCATATAAGATTAACCATGAAATCAGTGGATTCATGCCAAATCGTACAACAGGAGATACATAAACTCACAAGTTAAGCTGTACAGAGCAACCAGATCAGCTTGTTTTGAATTACAGAGCCAAAAATCTTCAACTTTCAACAACCTAAAATGAGTAACACTTCCTGCTTATAACAGCTAGGTAGTGTACCATAGCAATTAATTACATGGTTGACCAAAAATCCCGCCAGATACACAGTATCAGGAAAATGGCGCTCAAACACTACCAGATTGGCGCCCAAACATGAATGCAGCAGGTAGAGGAGGAGACAGGAAGATATCTCGAGCCCTGCGCCACTGTCCGCTGATGTACACCTTCAATCGGGTACCAGATCCGCCCATACCTCTGCAACCTTCGCCATTAATGGCGCACCAACCCGCGGCCTTGGGAAAAACATCTAACAGTCGATCGCAACCATTTCCCGCCGAGATTCATCATCATGATATTTTGAATATGCAGGATATCAATTATCCCACATGCACCCCGCAGCAACCTCATTAACACTTTATATACTAGATCATGAGCATATATGATGTCGGTGCTTTTGCTCCTGACGACACTAGTATAAGACTTCATCATTATCATCATCCTCCAGCAGCATGATATCTCGTCGCTTGAAATATCACCCTGACGTCAGCATCATATCGCAATATAACCTGCATGATAATTGCCTTCATCGGCACAACCTGATCCATCGGAGAAACATTCTCCTGCTAAGCCTATACCAAAAGTCTGGCCGATGAACATCCTGATGACGTCATCATCATATCCTGCCTACTGCGCACCTCCTCATATCCGGATGACGTCATCATCATATCTGCAAATATCAGGAGATCTCCACAAGATGATCTGTGTTAGAAATATGACCCCCCCGGACCTTGATGACGTCATCATCATATCGACATCAGGATGATATTCAGAAGATAACCAAATATTTGGAAATATCATCCTGATGCACAAATATCAGGTTGCACTGTAGCTCCACTATAAGATCGGGGCAATAGATGAATATGATGATGCTTGAAAAGATCACCCCCCACTAGATAATGCACGAAGCCGGCAGGCGGATATCTCCTTGATATCAGCATCATCATGATGCTGGAACAAACATACATCCGGGTGATATGAAAATATCACCCCCTCCTTCGGAAATATCATGATGCAGATAGGCAGAGAAATAGATATCACTCTGACATAAGAATGACGTCAGCATCATCAGGATGATAAAACAACGAACATGAAGTGATACAACAACATCAGGATGATATTGACTAAGATCATCCTGACGTTCAAAATATGATGACCCCAGTGAATATCGGGTCACACTTAGAACTCTTCAACAACATCGTCAGGATGATCATAACCAAGATCACCCGATGAAAAAAATATCACTCCGGTGAAATATCATGCAGGCAGAAAATATGATGACCCTCGCAAGCAACACGGTGATAACTGGAAATATGATGATGATGATGACAACCCTTAAGAAAAAACAAGTCAGGTCGAACAACTTAGAGAATAACCCCTTCAGAAGATCGGGGTGACATCATCATCAAAAAAAGGGTAAGGTGATAATTGGAAAATCACCGGATACTTGGAAGATCACCTTCGCAAGCAAATCAGGGCACACTGTAGCTCATCAGCAGGATCAGGATGATATCCAGACATCACCCGATATTGAAATATGATGATCCTGATGAGAAACCGGTCGACAGAAAACATGATGAGGCTGACCACCATCGAAGGAAACATGATGATGATGACCTCCTCTTCAGGAAAATATGATGATCCAGCTGAAAAAAATGCTGAGGAGGTCCAACACTTAGAACATTTTTTGGATACTTAGGGAAAGTCCCTGCATGAAAATTGCTCGAAAACTGCCAGTCAATTCAGGCACTAACACTGGCTCTGTCTGGGGACGTGCAGGTGCAAGATTGCAGCGAGAACCCCAGATCTTTGGGATGCAGACCAGTCCCTTATCCATTGGGCACAGAGTCAAATACTGCACCGACCTGCATCACCCAACACACTTGATGGCCTAAGGCCACCAAGAAAAAAAAAAATATATGTATCTCCCTTTGTCAAACACTTTGTTTTCATCTGCATACACTAGGTCAAGCTTGGAGATACTACAGACATCCACCCACAAACAAATCTTGTCATCTGCATCTTCAATCCTCTGATTTGGCTTGTCATTATCACCCCTGTGCAGATAACCTTCAGCATCATGTGACATGTGGGTGCAGAATGTATCAGGCAATGCATACTCATACTTATCATCTATATCATCATCATGCATTGCAACATGATCTCCTAGCTGGACTGAAAATAGGAAACACTCAAAGTCCACCACACAGCTAGGAAGATCAGGGCTCATTGTATTATATGCTGGCACATCAAAAGAAAAGCTTTCAAAATCACAATTGTGCACATCATGTACACAACAATCAGCAGCACCAGGCTGGAAAAGATCAGGCTCTGGCATCTCTTTCAATTCAGGCACACTTTCACAGTCACTTACCTGATGCATGTTGTTTCCTCTTTTATCAGGATGAGAAACAGAATCCAAGCCAAAAATAATGTCTAGATCTTCACCATACTCAGACAGATCCTCATCGCCATATGTGTCATAAATGGGTGACCCAGGTGCATCAGTTTCATCATAGTATGCCATTTGTTCATGGGCAGCAGAGCACACCTCTTCATCACCAATGGATTCACTCTGTGGAAGAGTATCAGCTTGTGTGTCATAAGCAAAACAGCCATCAAATGAAAAACAATCATGCTCTGAACTAGCACTTATTTCAATTTCTGACTGCTCTTCATGATCTCCATATGTTTGAAAGGTAGGCAATGGGTCACACATAGGACTGCTTCTCTGTTTGCTTATATCTTCTCTGTCTTGAGTACAGTACTCACAATTGTCTCCACAGGTCCATTCCAAAAATTGCTCATTGTTGTCCACAACCTTGTTATTGTTTTCATGGTCAGCTGCCTCATCATTGCAATGGGAATCCTCATTAGTCCTTCCACTGGCATCCTCAACTGGTGAACAATCCAGTTGAGCAGTATTGTTAGCATTATGTTCAAACACAGCAGTCTCAACCTCTATGCTTTTATTTTCATTTTTATCTGCACATGATGCCACAATCATTTGGTCATTTGCAGCTTCATAACCATTTCTCACACCAATGCCTGGGGACAGGGGTTTCAGCAGGTACACGTTTCTAATTTTTTCTATCTTTTCTATGAACCTGTATGCCATCTGCATACTTGTCACCTTGAAATCCCTCAGTATTGCACTAAAGCCCTCCTCAAAAGCTTCAAAGAATATGCCAACACAGGCTGAAATATCAGGTCTGAAGACTTCTGGGATCTGTGAAAGGGCTATTGCAAACCTATGACTGAAATCAACACATGGCTCTTCATCTTGTTTTCTGATTCTCATCAATTCTGCAACAAGATCAGCTGGTTCTTTTGCAAATTCTTCCTTGAAATAGTCAGCAAGCTCATCCCAACAGGCAAAGGATTTCTTTGGAAAGCTCAAATACCAGTCTTTTGCTTTTGCATCAAAGGACCTAACAAAAAACCTCATCCACATATCCTCATCTCTGAATGAATATTTTCCCATAAAACTGTGAAAATTTTGGATATGTGCATTCCCATCACATACATTGTGACCACTAAATCTAGGCATCTGACAGTATATCCTAGCAGGCATAGTTTCTACTTTATAATCCACCCATGACAAATCCAGTTGGTCATACAAAGGATCAAAAGGGCTGAGAAGAGGTTTAGCCTTCTGACTGGCAGACACAACAGGGTTACTGCTGTTTAACTGGGCCTGCTCAGCCTCTAAAAATATCAACCTATTTCTTATCTCTTCTATTCCTTTATCCAACATTTCACCACTGAGTATGGGATAATTCATACTTGGATTCATAAAAATCTTACTCTTAGACATCCTTTGTCTGTCTAAGACCTAAGGCTTCCCCTGGCATCCAACCTATGCAGTAAAACAGCAAATAAAGGGGAAGTAACAAGGTACCTTTTCTCATACAGATGCAGAAATATGTACATCTTTCAACCAATAACATACATCTATCTTTCATGTGCATTTAGATCTTTTTTGCAGAGTCGCCACCTCTCCAGAGAGGACAAAATTTTCAATAGCTGAAAGCTACTTTTCCAGGTTCATTCCACCAGCAGAGCATCATTTTTCACATGAAAGACTCCCCAGCAGAGTCGCCAATTTGTTGGTTTTTTCTTCTGAATCAGCATTAGGGTTTGCCACTTCTAATGCATAGGCAGATTCAGCCAACTAAATACAGGAGGTTGCGTGAGCTGCCTCCCCTTCACTTCTGGTTCTGCCGCACCAAGGGGGGTATCCCTATAACTCAAGATGTAACCTTGACTAGCTCAAAGATAGAAAGATCTAACTTGACAACAACAGGCAGAATACTCTCATGTATGGACCAAGATCTGTATGATAGATCACAAGGCTGGCAACATTCTTGGACATGATGTCTGGTTGGGTATGAGAGCATGCAGGGGGTTCCTAATCCTACTCCTACAACTAACAGGTGGAAGTATGAAATGGTTTAGTTTGAATTTTGGATGCAAAGCTGGACATGGTGTATAACCTCAACACAGAGCTAGATTGGTGCCTATCCAGGGCTTGGAGTCGGTAGACATACACCTGTGAATGATCAGCATGAATAGCTAAAACTGGATTTCAGGGGGATACACATGATATCTGCCTTGCAGATATCTCCCAATAAAGAGTGTTAAGTTATCTCTACTTATGGCATCCCTACTGCAGTATACCCTTCCCAATGTTCAACCTGAAAATAGTTTAATCTACCCCTTGAGCAGAAGTTAAAAGATCAGACATTCAACATAGGAATTCTATGCTCTAGAATCTAAACATTACCCAAATATCCAGATTCAGAAGAAGAATACATGCAATACTGGAGACAGAATCAACACAACACATGCTAAGATAGCATTACTCATATAAGATTAACCATGAAATTAGTGGATTCATGCCAAATCGTACAACAGGAGATACATAAACTCACAAGTTAAGCTGACAGAGCAACCAGATCAGCTTGTTTTGAATTACAGAGCCAAAAATCTTCAACTTTCAACAACCTAAAATGAGTAACACTTCCTGCTTATAACAGCCAGGTAGTGTACCATAGCAATTAATTACATGGTTGACCAAAAATCCCGCCAGATACATAGTATCAGGAAAATGGCGCTCAAACACTACCAGATTGGTGCCCAAACATGAATGCAGCAGGTAGGGGAGGAGACAGGAAGATATCTCGAGCCTTGCGCCACTGTCCGCTGATGTACACCTTCAATCGGGTACCAGATCCGCCCATACCTCTGCAACCTTCGCCATTAATGGCACACCAACCCACAGCCTTGGGAAAAACATCTAACAGTCGATCGCAACCATTTCCCGCCGAGATTCATCATCATGATATTTCGAATATGCAGGATATCAATTATCCCACATGCACCCCGCAGCAACCTCATTAACACTTTATATACTAGGTCATGAGCATATATGATGTCGGTGCTTTTGCTCCTGACGACACTAGTATAAGACTTCATCATTATCATCATCCTCCAGCAGCATGATATCCCGTCGCTTGAAATATCACCCTGACGTCAGCATCATATCGCAATATAACCTGCATGATAATTGCCTTCATCGGCACAACCTGATCCATCGGAGAAACATTCTCCTGCTGAGCCTATACCAAAAGTCTGGCCGATGAACATCCTGATGACGTCATCATCATATCCTGCCTACTGCGCACCTCCTCATATCCGGATGACGTCATCATCATATCTACAAATATCGGGAGATCTCCACAAGATGATCTGTGTTAGAAATATGACCCCCCCGGACCTTGATGACGTCATCATCATATCGACATCAGGATGATATTCGGAAGATAACCGGATATTTGGAAATATCATCCTGATGCACAAATATCAGGTTGCACTGTAGCTCCACTATAAGATCGGGGCGATAGACGAATATGATGATGCTTGAAAAGATCACCCCCCACTAGATAATACACGAAGCCGGCAGGCGGATATCTCCTTGATATCAGCATCATCATGACGCTGGAACAAACATACATCCGGGTGATATGAAAATATCACCCCCTCCTTCAGAAATATCATGATGCAGATAGGCAGAGAAATAGATATCACTCTGACATAAGAATGACGTCAGCATCATCAGGATGATAAAACAACGAACATGAAGTGATACAACAACATCAGGATGATATTGACTAAGATCATCCTGACGTTCAAAATATGATGACCCCAGTGAATATCGGGTCACACTTAGAACTCTTCAACAACATCATCAGGATGATCATAACCAAGATCACCCGATGAAAAAAATATCACTCCGGTGAAATATCATGTAGGCAGAAAATATGATGACCCTCACAAGCAACACAGTGATAACTGGAAATATGATGATGATGATGACGACCCTTAAGAAAAAACAAGTCAGGTCAAAAAACTTAGAGAATAACCCCTTCAGAAGATCGGGGTGACATCATCATCAAAAAAAGGGCAAGGTGATAATTGGAAAATCACCGGATACTTGGAAGATCACCTCCGCAAGCAAATCAGGGCACACTATAGCTCATCAGCAGGATCAGGATGATATCCAGACATCACCCGATATTGAAATATGATGATCCTGATGAGAAACCGGTCGACAGAAAACATGATGAGGCTGACCACCATCGAAGGAAACATGATGATGATGACCTCCTCTTCAGGAAAATATGATGATGCAGCTGAAAAAAATGCTGAGGAGGTCCAACACTTAGAACATTTTTTGGATACTTAGGGAAAGTGCCTGCATGAAAATTGCTCGAAAACTGCCAGTCAATTCAGGCACTAACACTAACCATAACTCTAACCCTAATAATAACCCTAATCTATTTCAAACACTAAACCTAATTCTAACCATAAACATAATTCTAACCCTATTTTAATTATAACCCTAGCCCTAAACCTAACCCTAATTTTAAACAAACTATAACCCTAATTCTAATAATAGATTGAGCTCTAATTATAACCTAAACCCTAACCCTAAATGTAGCCCTAACTTGTAATTCGAACCCAAATTATAATGATAACCTTAACCTTAATCCTTTAAATAGTAATGCTAACCTTAGGTCTAATTCTAACCCTAACTCTAATTCTAACCTAGACCCTAACCCTAACCCTAACTCTAACCATAACTCTAATTCCCTCCCTAATTGTAACCCTAACCCCAACCCTAATTCTAACCATAGTTGTAACCCTAATTCTAACTCTAACCATAATTCTTATTGTAGGTAATTCTAATTGTAACCCTAACCCTACTTCTAATATTAACCATAACCCTAATCCCAAGTTTGATTCAAACCTTAACCCTAATTCTAACCCAAATTCTAATCCTAAACCTAACCTTGTTTCTAACCCTAACCCTAATTCTAAATATAATTCTAAGTCTAATACTTATCCTAACTCTTTCCCTAATTGTAATCCTAACCCTAATACTAATCTTAACCCTAACCTTAGTTCTACGTATAACTATAACCCTATTTCCAACCATAACCACAATTTTAACCCTAGCCATAATTCTCACTTTAATTCTAGTCCTAATCCTAACTATAATTGTAACCCCAACCCTAACCATAATGCTAATTCTAACTGGAACCCTAATTATAACTCTATTTGTAATTTTAAACCTAACCATAAACATAATTCTAACCATAACCCTAATTTTAATTGTAATTAGATATCTCTACCTCTAATTCTAATTGAACCCTAACCCTAAGACAAATTCTATCTATAATCACAATTCTAATTTCAACTCTAATGCTAATCCTAATAATAACCCTAACCCTAAGTATTGTCCTAACTTCTAATTTCAACACTAACCCTAACCCTAATTCTAATTCTAACCATAATCAAATGATTACACTTAGCATAACCCTAACTATAACCCTAACTCTAACGTTAATCCTGACAATAATTCTTAGAACCTTAACCCTAATTCTACCCCTAGGTAGATAGTTAACCCTGATTCTATTCTTACTTCCAACCCTAATCCCAACCCTAACCCTAACCGTAACTCCAATTTTAATCCTAATTATAACCCTATACCTAATTCTAACAATAAAAATAATTTTAACCCTATTTTAATTGTAACCCTAACTCTAACCCTACTTCTAAAAGTATAAGCCTAACCCTTACCCTAATTCTAACACTAATACTAAATTTAGCCCTAAACCTAATGTTTAGGAGAATACTAATTAAAATTATGATTAGAATTAGGGTTATAACCTCGACCTTAACTATATTAGTAAACAAAACCCTAATTCTAATCTAACCTTGTTTCTAACCATAAATTTTGTAATCCCATATCTTGTTTTTTGGCATTCTAATTTTTTAAATAAGAGCTTGCCTTTTTCTTAAAATTTTGTAATTGTTTAACTATATTGTTTAAGTATATGCATATTTATATTTTAAAATATATATTCTTTAACCATTTCATCTAACTATGCATATTCTTTTAAAAACTATGCATATGTTAGTTTTTCTTATACTATCAAATATTTGTCATATTTGTCAAATATGATATATTGTTGTAGACAATGCTTCTGGATTAAACTGTGTGAGATTGTTTTCCCTCAACGTTTCGGGTCACACTCTGTGAACCATCATCAGGAGAAAAAGAGAGCAAGAGAACAACAAATGATAAATTGCAGACTTGAGGCTATCTTAAAAAGAAGACGGGAATGGTGTGGTGTGGGAACCAAGAAAAGAAGAGTGGGATAGGGGTAGCCAATAACAACACAAGGCACCAATGAAGAGACCTTGTGTTGTTATTGGCTACCCCTATCCCACTCTTCTTTTCTTGGTTCCCACACCACACCATTCCCCTCTTCTTTTTAAGACAACCTCAAGTCTGCAATTTATCATTTGTTGTTCTCTTGCTCTCTTTTTCTCCTGATGATGGTTCACAGAGTGTGACCCGAAACGTTGAGGGAAAACAATCTCACACAGTTTAATCCAGAAGCATTGTCTACAACATCATGGACTGTGGAAAATTAATGACTTCTGATATATTGTTATTCAAATAATCCATTACTTCTTCTATTATGGATAATTTATATAGATAAAAGAATGAGTTGTTTCTTTTCTACTTTGGAGAAGCTTTTTTATTTGGAAAGAGAAAAAAAAATAGTAACTTTAAAGCAAACTTAAAATGGAAAAAGATAAAGAAAAAAATTTAGAAAGAGGAAATGATTCATTAAAATATAATTTAATATTAGTAATGATAATATAATATATATTATCAAGATTTTCAAATATAAAGTAAATAAAATTAAATTACCATCTATATTTAAAATTTAATAAAAATTTTAAACATGGAAAAAATAATCTAAATATGAAGAATAAGCCTAAATAATTATTCATTTCTAAAACTTAGTGAAATATTACTATCAATACATTTATTAAAAGCATCAATAAAATTAAAAAACAATTAAAAAGCATGTTTCTAATTTTTAAACAACATACTAATTCTTTTCATAAAAGGAAATCTAAACAATAATTTAGAATTTCTTTACACTACTTATTTCATTTTTTTTTTTGCTACACAAGTTTTAGAGTTGAGCAAGAACGGGTTTTATGAGATGAGGTAAATTTATTCATACTGTTCATGGATTTGTTGCGGTTGATTTTTTTTTTCCTATTTTCATTTTTATTTGGCTAATCCTATTGACACTTTTTCTAGGATGTGATTTGTTGTAGGGATGAACAGTTTTGAAAGTTTGAATGAAGAAATCTTGCCCAAATTTTAATTTATCTGATTCAGCAAATCCCAAGAATCCAACATGGGGGTTTCCACTTTAAATGCTTGTATGGAATCTGGGTTAACCCAGATCTAGCCTCTCATGCAACAAAAAGGATTTGATTTAACACTGTGTTGAAGAGTTTTAATTCATGTACATCCAGAGGATAAAATCAAAATATAAATAAAATAGATTGTTCTATTTGTGTTAAATGGAATGAATTAATCTTATTCTAGTTTTCTCTTCTTTTTTTAATCCAATTATTATTATTTTTAATTATGAATAAAATGATTTTCTATGCATGTGCACAATTTAATGGGGCTAATATTTTATATAGATGTGCTATTTTTTTAAAAAATTTCTAATTTAAAAATAGAATATTGTTTTTTATTTTATTATTTATTTGTTTTATTTTATATAAAATATAAACTCATTATATTTAATATTATATTATGTGTATCACAATTTATTTTATTTTATTTTAATTTAATTTATAAAAAAATAAATATTATAAATTCTACAAAACAATTCCAATTTTCTAAAAGCATAAATTTTTATTTATTCTTAAAATCTGTTCTTTCCTTCTTTTTTTTGGATCTCTTTCTAAATAAACCTGATTTTCCCCATTTTTAAGTCCCTTAGGCAAAATAAAAATGGTTTTACTCCCATCTTTAAGGCCTATTTGATAGCTCATACTGCACTAAAAAACCTTTCATTATTTAATTCCTCATCTTTTGTTTTAACCTTCTAATAAGATTTTATTCACAACAGGGCATCCTATTCTTTTCTTTCAAAATTTAATTCAAAGGCCTCTGTCTAGGTAGTTTCAGAAGGCATGGTAGTTAATTATTGAGAGGTGAGTTGAAAGGAAATGGGCATTGAATGGTGGGTATAGTGGACATGCAAGCATGGAGCATTTTAATTTAGTTGTTTTTTTAAATATTATTTCACATACGTGGCACCATCATTAATGCTCTACAAAAATAAAACAGTGGTGGCAAGTGCCTTGCCCACCTTCACATAAAATTTTTAAAAGTTTTTTTCTATTTTTTTATTTAATTTGTGGGGAATTTTTTGAATTTAATTTACATGATTTTTGTTTATGAGAATTAGCTCTTTCCTACCACTATAGGACGCCTCTTGGCGTTAAAAAACACATATGATATGATAGACCTCAACCAAGTCAAAGTGCCAATATTAAATATAAAGTATCAGCATTCGAGAGCCACATGTAACTTTTAACATATATTAACACCTTAAACAATGATCTCAAAAACCACATGTCACTTATAATTTTATGCCAAGAAATGTATTGACCATTGACCAAGTTTGACATCACTATCAATAAACAATGCCAAATCAAAACTGAATCATGATCAAAAGCTGTAAACAACATGGTCAATGAAAGAACCACACAACTATATGAGTCAAGAGCCAAGTACCATATGATGTATCATCTGACCACTGAGCACCATAGTATAATACCAATAATCAACTGATCAAAGCATGCAAACCATCAACATAGACATGAACAAGAAACTAAAGTTATCATGAATAGCAACTATACATACACCAAATACCAAAGCAATTGTCAAATGCCACATCACTGTCAAATGCCACACTGTCAAGCCAACCATGTCCAATCAAGAGAGATTGTGTCTTTGACATCAAGGACAACAACATGGTTCAACAATGGATGTGTTGTTGACAAGCTTGCCAATCTCTCTTGGAGATTTGTCCTCCTTGACTGATCTTAAAATTAGTTATTGTCGCAGCTTGAGTTGTTTACCATTCTCTGTGGAGCGTCTTAATCTGTTAGAGCATTTAACAATATGGTGGTGCCCAATCAAAGTAGATTTTGGGGCTGCATTGAGCAACCTTAAGCAGATATCTCTAGAGAAAATAGAAGTGTGCAGGATTTCAATATCTAAATGCCATTATCCCCACCTTGAGAGTCTCTCTCTTAAAGATAATGATCAATTAACGGAGATCGAAGGACTGCCAATGACAGTCAAGTCAATAGAATTGGTAAACTATAAAATACTAAAGAACATAAAGGTTACTTGTGATTTGGTAAACCTTGAACGCCTGATAATAAAGTTGTGTCTAAAGTTGGATGAGGTTCCTAGCTTTGCACGTTCAACTTCTCTAAGAGAATTTGAACTAGAAAATTGAAGGTTTAAAAGGGTGATGTAGTTCACTTGAATTAGAAGTAATATTATTCCTAGGCAGCAAGAGTGGTGTTAATTATTAATACATTAGTAATAATGCATTGTTAGTAATTAAATTAGTTCATGTGGGATGCAAGATTAATGTACTAGTATGCCTATATTTAAAATTAATGTACTAGTATACCTATATTTAAAAAATATATCTAAAGTACGTTGAGAGATATCCTTCTCGAGGCGTCCATTTTTTTATCAATTTACTACACATAGATAGAAATAGGGGCCTCTGAAGGATATCTCTTAGCGTACTTTAGATATATTTTTTTAATATAGGTATACTAGTAGCTCCAGGAAGCATAATTCTAACTATATATCTTATTAAGAATTATTATTATTAAATATAATATAATATTATAACATAGGTTAGATATGTTATAAATCTAACGCTATCCCTAAATGTAACTGTAACCTTAACCTTAATTATATCCCTAATACTAATCATAATTCTAAATATAATTCTAACCTTGATTCTAACCAAAACATAATTCTAATCCAACCCTATTTAACCTAATCCTAACATTCAGATCAATACTAACCCTAATTCTAATCCCAACCATAACCCTAATTCTAGCCTAAAGCCTAACCCTAACCCTAATTATAATACTAATTCTAACTGTAACACTAACCCTAATTGTAACACTAATTCTAACCCTAATAATAACCCTAATTGTATTCCTAACCTTAATTCTAACCCTAACCCTAATTCTACCCCTAGATCTAGTTAATTTCTAGATCTATCCCTAACTGTAACCCTAAACCCAACTGTAATTCTAATCATAGTTGTTGTTAGATTCTCAAATAAATCAGGAGAAGAGCTCTGATACCAGGTTAGAGCCAGATACAACAACATACCATGTGGGATTCGTACCCACTACGTACCACGTCGATAAGCTGAGCTTACGTGGATGAAGGGTCGAGGGCTCGAAGGACTCGAACTGATGACCTACGCTCTGATACCATGTTAGATTCTGCGAGAAACAAGAACTGAGCTAGGATCTGATGTCGGTCGTAGATCATATGCGCCTCCACTCAACAGATGATCAAAGATCAAAATAGTAGAATGAAGAGATATCTGAAATGAGAGAAAAATAGAGACAAAGAAAGAGAATTTTGAGAAGACTCTCAATACTCTCATTGAGCTATCACTGAACTGATATTCAAGCTTGTGAACTTGATATTCAAGCTTGTGAACTTGCAGTCTTGCTTATGGTGAGAGGAGAGTATTGTATATATAGCAAAAATAGGGCATATACATCCAAGAGGTGTAATAACTCCCATATCCCATAAAAGGTGGGAGATCTTACCTACTTGGTAAATGCCAAAACATGTGGCATAACCTCCTTACATGAAAACAAAAAAGGAGTTATAAGGGGTGGCACATAAAGACAAAAGAGTGTGAGAACTCTAACTACCCCATAACCTACTTAAGTAAGGACAAAATAGTGGTTATGAGAGGTGGCACAAAAAGACAAAAGAGTGTGAGAACTCTAACTACCCCATAACCTACTTAGGTAAGGACAAAATAGTGGTTATGAGAGGTGGCACAAAAAGCCAAAAAAGGATGTGTAACTCAACTACCCATGTGTGGGAGAGAGTTACACATGTAGCTAATGTATTTCACCACGTGTCCTCATATTAACCACTTATAATAAACCTAAGCAAGCTTAATAATGTGTAGGAAAAAGAAATATCCCTAAGGAAAATAAAAAACCTACACTAACAATTGTAACCCTAATTCTAGAGCTAATTGTAATAATAATTTTAACCTTAATTTTAACCTAAACCCTAACCCCAATCCTTCTTATAATCCTAACCCTAACGTTTAGGCCAATACTAACCCTAATCCTAACCCCAACCCTAATTCTAGTCATAGTTTTAACCCTAATTCTAATGTAACTACTAACCTTAATCTTAATTATAACACTAATTTACACCATAATCCTAACCCTAATTCTAACCGTAGTTGTAACCCTAATCATAAATCTAATTATAATTATAATTTAATTTTATCCCTAACCCTAATTCTTACCCCAATACTAATTCTATTACTAATTCAAACCTAAATTATAAATATAACCCTAACCCTAACCTTAATCCTAATAGTAATGCTAACCCTAACTCTAAATCTAACCCTAACCCTAATTCTAACCATAATTCTAACCCTAACCCTAATAATACCCTTAGATCTAGTTAACCCTAATTTTAACCCTAATCCCAACCTTAATTCTAAGGTCATAGTTGTAACCCTAATTCTAGACCTAATTGTAAAACTAACTGTAATCCTACTTCTAACTGTTAGTAATAATTTATGTTTGGGGTAAACATGCAGGCACCTTCCCTAAAACTCCAAAAAATATTCTAAGTCTCTGGGCCTCCTCAACATTTTTCAACTGCAGCATCATACTTTCTTCAGAGGAGGTCATCATCATCATGTTTCCAGTCATCATCCTGATGATGTTGCTGCAAAGTCCTAAGCATGACCCGATATTCATCGGGGTCATCATATTTGAACATCGGGTGATCTTAGTTAAGATCATCCTGATGTTGTTTTATCACTTCATGTTCATTGTTTTATCACCCTGATGATGCTGACGTCATTCTTATGTCAGGGTGATATCCGCTTTTCTGCCTATCTGCATCATGATATTTCCAAAGGGAGATATCCGCCTGTCGGCTTCATGCATTGTCTAGTGGGCGGTGATCATTTCAAATATCTGTCATATTCATATATCACCCCGATCTTATAGTGGAGCTACAGTTCAGCATGATTTTTGTGCATCAGGGTGATATTTCCAAATATCTGGTTATCGTCCGAATATCATCCTAATGTCGATATGATGGTGACATCATCAAGGTCTGGGGGGTCATATTTCTAACACTAGTCATCTTGTGGAGATCCCCCGATTTTTGCAAATATGACGATGATGTCATCCGGATATACGGAGGTAAGCATCGGCATGATGACAGGTATCGGCATAGGTTTGAGATGTTGCTCCGACGGTGTAAGTCACGCCGATGGAGGTGGGAAGCTAAGATGTTATCGGTATGACAATGTATGTCGGCAGGAGGATTTTCGGCTGGGCCGATGGTAGTAGTCTTGTCGAAGAGGGTATGTTTTGATTGACCATCGGAGAGAGTTGATGGATCGGTGGGAGTGTGGAGAGCTAACCCGATGGTCTTTTTCTGGCCGATGAAGGGAATGTGGAGTAGGCATCGGCGAGACAACTGAGGTCGGCAGGAGATTCGTGGGCTTGGCTGATGGTGTTAGTCTTGGCGATGGGCTTTGGGTTGAGAGACGTGTGTCGAGCGTGGTAAAAGCGCTTGACACCTTTTGTTTTTGCGACTATGCTTATAAAGTAATAGAAGGCTCTCCGCGCCATGCATGTGGGATTATTTTCCTGCATAATTTGAACCTTCAGTAAAACGCGTTTTGGCGGGAAGCTCCATTTTGATTGTTGCTCTCGGTGGTTGCGGGTTGTTGAGCCATCAATGGCAACAGTGCGGAGGTATGGGTGATGGCGTGGATGGATCCAGTACCCGACTGAAGTTATACATCCACGACTGGCAGCTCATGGCTCGAGAACCTCTTATGTCCCCTCTTCCACCTGCTGCATTCAATGCATTGAGCGCCATTTTTCTAATACTATGTATTTGGCGAGATTTTTGGTCAACCATGTAATTAATGCTGAGTACGCTTCCCTCTGGCTATTTTTAAGCTGGAAGTGTTACTCATTAGAGGTTGTTGAAAGTTGAACATTTTTTGGCTCTGTAATGCAATACAACTGATTTGGTTGCTCTGTGGAGCAAAACTTGCAAGTTTATGTATCTCCTGTTGTATGTTTTTACATGAATCCACTGATTTCATGGTTAATCCTATATAAGTAATGCTATGTTTGCATGTGTTATGCTAATTCTGTCTCTAGTTTTGCATGTATCTTTCTTCTGAGTCTAGGTATTCAAGGAATGTCTAAGATTCTAGAACATAGAATTCCTGTGTTGAATGTTTAATCTTTTAACTTCTACTCAAGGGGTAGATTAGACTATTTTCAGATTGAATATTGGGAAGGGTATACTGCAATAGGGATGCCATAAGTATAGACAGCTTAACACTCTATATTGGGAGATATCTGTAAGGCAGGTATCATATGTATCCCCCTGAAATCCAGTTTTAGTTGTTCATGCTGATCATTCACAGGTGTATGTCTACTGACTCCAAGCCCTGGATAGGCACCAATCTTGCTTTGTGTTTGTGTTATATACCATGTCCAGCTTTGCATCCAAGCATAAAATCAAAATCAAACTCCAAAACAACCATTAGGACAGTAGAATTAGTTTTAGGATCCAAAGTCCTCTGTCTACAACTGCAAATAGGCCCATAGCTAGCCCCTTTGCTCTTATCTTACAGTTTTGGTCTACTTACAGGAGGACTTATCTGCTTTCTGTCAGCATCCCAGCCTTTATATGCCTATCCTCACGGATGTTGAGTAGGGAATACCCCCCTAGGTTTTGCAGAGCCTAAAGAAGAAGAGAAGATAAAATATAGAGTCTATCTCCTACACTATTGGCCCCTGGCCCAGAGATCCTATTGATCATTGATGGCTACCTTGTAGGGAAATCTGGGAGTAAGCATCCAGTCTGGGAAAAAACCAACAGAAATTGGCGATTCTACTGGGGATGGATTGATAAAAAAGAATAAATTTGTGGCCCATCCGAGTCACCAACAGAAATTGGTGACTCTACTGGGGAGACAATGTCATATCCATGAAGCTTGAGTCTAAGAAATTGAAGAATCAGACCTGGAGGTGCCTTGTTGCAGCAAAAGAAAAAGTTTTTTCTGTGGCTCTGCTGGTGGATGACCCAGAAAGAAAGAAATCAATTTTCAGCTTCAGCCTATTTGAAGCTCATTCCTTTGCCAAGAAGGTAGCGACTCTGTTGAATGAATCTATCAGCTGCTGCAACATATCCAGGTATTTCAAGTTTTTGAAAAGTTCCCTATTTGGTGAAATAGCACTGGTTAAAAGGGAAACATTGGTGAAAGCAGAGCTTGCATGCTTTTGTTAGAACCTACTCTGTATTTCAAAAGGGCATGCAATGTTTTTCAAAAGACTCATATAGAGGATTTTAGGCAGGTTGAAATAGCAGTTTGTATTTTAAAGGCCTAAGGTCATATTGTGATTGAAAATCTGAGTAGAGAAGAGGGTTGCAAAAGCATAAAAAGATGTATTGTTAGCTTATGCACCCTTGTGAGGTGTCAAATGCAAAAATGTATAGTAGTCAGTACCAACCATGTAATAAAAGAGGCTTCAACATAGATAGATATAAGCCCATAAATTTTAGTGGCATTTGTGGCTACCCAAATGCTTTTCCACCTAAAATCAGAAACTATTTACCCAAATTTAGTGGTGCAAAGGATGAATCAGCTGAGAGACACTTGCAGCAGTTTATAAATGTGATAGATGACTTTGAGATCGACTATGAGGATGTGGTTATGAGATTATTTGTTCAATCTCTAGATGAAGATGCAAGGGATTGGTTCTCCTACCTTCCAGCTCACTCTGTCAGCTCTTGGCATGGTTTTAAATCTGCATTTCTAGAGCAATATGGTGAAAAAATTTCTAAATATGCAGTCATTAGTGACTTTATGTACATCCATATTGAAGAGGATGAGTTGATTCCAGCCTTTAACCTCAAATTTATGAGGGCATTGAATAGAATTCCAGAATGCATGAGACCTAATGATGCACTGTGCTTAGTCGTCTATTTGGGAGCCTTTGATAAGAAAATGAGTTATAGATTGAGGGATAAGGAACCCACCACATTGCATCAGGCTCGACAATTTGCAATAGATATTGAAAACAATTGGAGGTATGGAATTCAAAAGGGTTATTTTTCTAAAAAAATTTGTTGTCCTGCAGCCCCCAATGTTGATGAAAGATTTAATTCAAGAATTGACAATGAATGTCAAAGCACTCACACCCCTGTTGTCCCAGTTTTTGCATCATTCCAAGTGGATGATGTTTCTATTATAGAGGAGGATGTCCTTTTTTGCCCAGCAAGTGAAGTTGAAAATAATAATTTTTCAAGTAATATTTGCATACCAGTCCTAAACAAAGAGCCTTCATGTTTAAATGATCCAGTTGTGCAGAGTTGTGATCATATGGATCAAGAATCAATATCAGTTTCATCAGGAAGCAATGGAGGGCTGGAAAATGATGCAGATTGTTCAACTTCAGAGTGCATTGAAACAGCAACAATCTTGTATGTGGGGCAATCAGATGATAAAAATGATATCCATGACCAGTGCATGGATCAAGTTTGTTTTTCTTATGACTCTGGATCTGATAGTAATGAAGAAGAATTGGACTGTCATAAAGAAGAAGCAAAGAGCTTTAAAATGAGCATGAATCCCCTTTATGATGAGCCTGCTGATTCATATGATGTTGTGAGTCGTGACCTTCATTGGTGCAGGATTAACCCTTTGTTTGAAGATGATGATACTGATTTGCAAACTGTGAATAATGAATGTTCATCATCACTTGATTCAGACATGTGCAACATTGGGTGTGTGGGTTAGGATTTGTTTTCAATATCAGTAGATATTGGGGGTCTCATATTTTCTGAGCATTTTGAGTTTTTGGATCAGCTGGATGAGTGCCTGACAATGTGCAGCAGCCAGATAAATGATGAAGAATGCCAAGAGCAGTATGATGTATTGTCTGAGGGATATAACATACATGTGTTGCCTAATGTTGAAGAATATTATGTGTATGGTTATATGTCTAATTTTGAAATCCAAAATGACAGAGCTGAAAATGATGGTGGCAAGCTTTCAAAACTGGTGGAATATCTATTTAAGCAGATGACATTATGGGTAGATTATGCCAATCTTTTCAGTTGGGATTGGGATCTTCCAGTTTGGAATCAGGCATTTGACAAGAAAAAATTATGGTTCTTCCTTTTTGGCTGCCCGGGGCCGCCAAAATAATGTTTAAAAATAATGTGTTTGGTGATGCAGATCAATATAACATCATGACTCTGTGCCCAATGGATAGGGGACTAGTCTGCATCCAAGAGATCTGTGGTTCTCGCCATGCCTACAAGAGGCATGCGTCCCCAGACGGAGCCTATGTTAGTAATAATTTATGTTTGGGGTAAACATGCAGGCACCTTCCCTAAAACTCCAAAAAATATTCTAAGTCTCTGGGCCTCCTCAGCATTTTTCAACTGCAGCATCATACTTTCTTCAGAGGAGGTCATCATCATCATGTTTCTGGTCATCATCCTAATGATGTTGCTGCAAAGTCCTAAGCATGACCCGATATTCATCGGGGTCATCATATTTGAACATCGGGTGATCTTAGTTAAGATCATCCTGATGTTGTTTTATCACTTCATGTTCGTTGTTTTATCACCCTGATGATGCTGATGTCATTCTTATGTCAGGGTGATATCCGCTTTTCTGCTTGTCTGCATCATGATATTTTCGAAGGGAGATATCTGCCTGTCGGCTTCATGCATTGTCTAGTGGGTGGTGATCATTTCAAATATCCATCATATTCATATATCACCCCGATCTTATAGTGGAGCTACAGTGCAGCATGATTTTTGTGCATCAGGGTGATATTTTCAAATATCCAGTTATCATCCGAATATCATCCTAATGTCGATATGATGGTGACGTCATCAAGGTCCGGGGGGTCATATTTCTAACACTAGTCATCTTGTGGAGAACCCCCAATTTTTGCAAATATGATGATGACGTCATCCAGATATGCGGAGGTAAGCATCGGCATGATGATAGGTATCGGCATAGGTTTGAGATGTTGCTCCAACGGTGTAAGTCACGCCGACGGAGGTGGGAAGCCAAGATGTTATTGGTATGACAATGTATGTCAGTAGGAGGATTTTCAGCTGGGCCGATGGTAGTAGTCTTGTCGAAGAGGGTATGTTTTGTTTGACCATCAGAGAGACTTGATAGATCGGTGGGAGTGTGGAGAGCTAACCCGATGGTCTTTTTCTAGCCGATGAAGAGAATGTGGAGTAGGCATCGGCGAGACAACTGAGGTCGGCAGGAGATTCGTGGGCTTGGCCGATGGTGTTAGTCTTGGCGATGGGCTTTGGGCTGAGAGGCGTGTTTCGAGCGTGGTAAAAGCGCTCGACACCTTTTGTTTTTGCGACCATGCTTATAAAGTAATAGAAGGCTCTCCGTGCCATGCATGTGGGATTTTTTTCCTACATAATTTGAACCTTCAATAAAACGTATTTTGGCAGGAAGCTCCATTTTGATTGCTGCGACAGTTTTCTCGGTGGTTGCGGGTTGTTGAGCCATCAATGGCAACAGTGCAGAGGTATGGGCGATGGCGTGGACGGATCCAGTACCTGACTGAAGTTATACATCCACGACTAGCGGCTCATGGCTCAAGAACCTCTTATGTCCCCTCTTCCACCTGCTGCATTCAATGCGTTGAGCGCCATTTTTCTGATACTATGTATTTGGCAGGATTTTTGGTCAACCATGTAATTAATGCTGAGTACGCTTCTCTCTAGCTATTTTTAAGCTGGAAGTGTTACTCATTAGAGGTTGTTGAAAGTTGAACATTTTTTTTGGCTCTGTAGTGCAATACAACTGATTTGGTTGCTCTATGCAGCAAAACTTGCGAGTTGATGTATCTCCTGTTGTATGTTTTTGCATGAATCCACTAATTTCATGGTTAATCCTATATGAGTAATGCTATGTTTGCATGTGTTATGCTAATTCTGTCTCCAATTTTGCATGTATCTTTCTTCTGAGTCTAGGTATTCAAGGAATGTCTAAGATTCTAGAACATAGAATTCTTGTGTTGAATGTTTAATCTTTTAACTTCTGCTCAAGGGGTAGATTAGACTATTTTTCAGATTGAATATTGGGAAGGGTATACTGCAATAGGGATGCCATAAGTATAGACAGCTTAACACTCTGTATTGGGAGATATCTGTAAGGCAGGTATCATATGTATCCCCTTGAAATCCAGTTTTAGTTGTTCATGCTGATCATTCACAGGTGTATGTCTACTGACTCCAGGCCCTAGATAGGCACCAATCTTGCTTTGTGTTTGTGTTATAACCATGTCCAGCTTTGCATCCAAACATAAAAACAAAATCAAACTCTAAAACAATCATTAGGATAGTAGAATTAGTTTTAGGATCCAAGTCCTCTGTCTACAACTACAAATAGGCCCAAAGCTAGCCCCTTTGCTCTTATCTTTTAGTTTTGGTCTACTTACAGGAGGACTTATCTACTTTCTGTCAGCATCCCAGCCTTTGTATGCATATTCCCATGGATGTTGAGTAGGGAATACCCCCCTAGGTTTTGCAGAGCCTGAAGAAGAAGAGGAGATAAAATATAGAGTCTATCTTCTACACTATTGGCCCCTGGCCCAGAGATCCTATTGATCATTGATGGCTACCTTGTAGGGAAATCTAGGAGTAAGCATCCAATCTGGGAAAAAACCAACACTAACCTTAACCTTAACCCCAACCCTAACTGTATCCCTAATTTTTTTCATAATTCTAAACTTAATCCCAACACTAACCCTAACCCTAATTCTAACGATAACCCTAATCCTAATGATAACCCTAATCCTAATTTAAGTTCTAACCCTATTTCTAACACTAAACCTAATTCTAACCATAAACATAATTCTAATAGGTTATTTTAATTGTAACCCTAACCCTAACCCTAATTTTAAACAAACTATAACCCTAATTTTAACCATAGATTGAACCCTAATTCTAACTTAAACCATAACCCTAACCTTAATTGTAGCCCTAACTTGTAATTCAAACCCAAATTGTAATGATAACCCTAACCTTAATCCTGACAGCAATGCTAACCTTAGCTCTAATTCTAACCCTAACCCTAACCCTAATTCTAACCATAACCCTAATTCTCTCCCTAATTGCAACCCTAACCCCAACTCTAATTCTAACCATAGTTGTAACCCTAATTCTAACCCTAACCATAATTCTTATTTTAGGTAATTATAATTGTAACCCTAACCCTACTTCTAATTCTAACCCTAACCCTAACCCCAAGTTTGATTCAAACCTTAACCCTAATTCTAACCCAAATTCTAATCCTAAACCTAACCTTATTTCTAACCCTAATCCTAATATCTAAGTTTAATACTTACCCTAACTCTTTCCCTTATTGTAATCCTAACCCTAATACTAACCTTAACCCTAACCTTAGTTCTAACTGTAACTATAACCCTATTTGTAACCATAACCATAATTCTAACCCTAATAAAAAATTGTAACTTTAATTCTAGTCCTAATCCTAACTACAATTAAAATAATCCAAATATGAAGAATATGCCTAAATAATTATTCATTTCTAAAACTTAGTCAAATATTACTATCAATACGTTTATTAAAAGCATCTTATTCCACTAAAAGTCCAAGTCAGCTACATTTATGGAGGTAATTGTGCAACTTACTATTAAATTTAAAACTTTCTAATATATTAAAATAAATCAAAAATACTTTTCTTCCCACTCTCATTTCATTTTTCCTAAATTGATTTTGCTAAAGTTTTCTAGAGAACAGATGATTCACTCCTCGCTCTTAGTTTCTTATGAGTTTATCATTGAGGTTTTGGACTATTTAAAGGAGATGTCTATTTTCCTTAATGCCTTAGTATTTATAGAATTTAATAATAAAAACTCTATCTTATTTAAATTATATAAAATAATTAAATAATCACATTTTTATTAAAGTCATCCTAAATCATAGACTACTACAAAAAGACATCATACAAACTTCAATTTCTATATTATTTTTTCACAAATTAGAGTCTAATTAACACTTAAAAAATTAATAAATATAAAATCCTGTTTCTAACACACTAGATTCTTCTCATAAAAGCAAATCTTAAGATATCTCAATTAAATTAAGTAGGAGCCTATTGGATTTTTTATCTGAATCAGTAGAGGGTTTGTCAATTCCTATGCACAGGCAGATTCAGCCAACAAATATAGGAGGTTGCGTGAGCTACCTCCCCTTCACTTCTAGTTCTGCCGCACCAAGGGGGGTATCCCTATAGTTAAAGATGTAACTTTGACTCACCCAACAGAAAGATTTAGCCTTTTAGTCACAGGCAGAATACTCTCATGTTTGGACCAAGATTTGCATGATAAATCACAAGGTTGGCAACATTCTTGGACATATCTAACCAGTTGTGGATGAGAGTATGCAGGGTCCTATTTCTACTCCTACAAACTAACAGGTTGGAATTATGAAATGATTTGTATTTATGTTTTGGATGCAAGACAGGGGGTTTTGGATCATAACTACTATATAAGGGCAGACTGGTGCCTATCTCAGGGCAAGGAGTCAACTAGACGTTTACAAATGAATGATTTGCACTGGTATTCAAGTTTCAAGGGGCCAGATAGGTATTTGCCTTACAAACACCACCCAAGAATGAGTTTTTAGTTGTCTTTACTTACAAATATCCCTGCTGCCATACATTTTTCCTCATACTTAACCTAAAATAGTTTAATCCACTCCTCGAATGGAAGTTAGAGATCAAGTATGCAATACAGAAATCTATATTCTAGAATCTTAGTAACCCTTAGCAACCAGATTCAAAAGAAGAGATGCATACAGCCATGGAGACAAATAGCTAAACACATGCCATGAAGCATTTTTCATATAAAAATGACATGAAACTAAACATGTATGCAACATGCATTCAGATGCAACTCATAAACTCCAAAAGAGACAGAATAGCCAAAAAGCTCTATTTTTCATTATTTCTCCAAAAATTTTGCCCAAGTCTTCCACCCCATTAAAAATGAGTGACACAGTCCTCATATACCCAGAACGTGTACTCAGCAATTAATTACATGGTTTTTCAAAATGTTGCTAGATACGATGCACCATGAGAATGGCACCAAAAACATTCAATGCAGTTGAGAGACAAAGAGGAAAGAAGTAGGTGAGATTGGGGAACGTGTAGCCGATTGGAGATTTTTCCATTAAAAATGGTAGGTGGCCCGTCCATTCGACCCATACCTCTGTAAATTTGCCATTAATGGCCAACCTATTGGTGGGATGCAACAACTTTAGAAAATATGATGGTTGCATGCTTTGGAACTATTTTGATTTGGAATGTAGCTTTGAACACACAGAAATCCCCTCCTTTTTTAAAAAATTTGAAACAGGCCGTCGATTCTTTCTTCCCGCTGAGATCTACGGCTTCCAATCGTGCTGAAAATTCATTAGCCAATTAAAACGTGCCACATAGGTAGCTTTTTCCCATCGTATACTTTTCACAGCTCAAATAAACATTTCTGCCTTTTCACCTATTTTGCCTTTTTTGCCTATTTTGCCTTTTTCACTTTCAAATATTTGCATATGCAGTTGTATATACATACAACTGCCCTTGGACACGTGGCAGCCTGCCATTGGATCAGTATCGCTAAGTACTTGCACCTTCATCACCGATCCATTGTATCTTTTCTTGCATCTGAATTTGTATATGCAATTGTATATAATTACCCTGCATACAAGCATGGACCCCAAATCATTATGAAACACTTTGAAATTTCAATTAGGTCCGGGCATTGTATCAAACACCCTTTTGTATATTGCACATACAATGTACAATATACATACAACCATGGACTCCAGCTCATTTATCAATCGGATTGAAATAACATTCGAATCTAGCTTTGTATCTAGTTCATTGTACCTTACATTGTATATCACACATACAATGTGCAATATACAACCTGTGGACCCCAGCCTAAAATCTGCCATAATCAAATTCTCCTTCGCATCTGGGATTGTATGTGCACTTTTGTATTTTGCATTGTATATAGCACATACATACAATCTGGGACATACAACTGTGCGGGTCCCACCATGTTCTTGAAGACCGTTGACTTTGACCGCTCCCACTTTGCATATTTCGTTGTATCTGCCATTGTATGTCTAATTGTACATTGGGTACATACAACCCCAATATACAATGACAAATTTCACCCGGCTCACAAATACTGTTAACTCCTTGGCCACGTCCGCTTGTACATCACCTTATATATGCAGTTGTATATCGGAGATACATACAACGCATAATACAAGGAAATGCCTTTGACTTTTCAACTTTGCCTTTTGTACCACCGCCTGCCAAGCCCGATTTGATAACTTTTGGAATCTAGGATTGTATATTCCACCTTTGTATGTCATATTGTATATCGAACATACATACAATCCCCTTTGTACACCTGTGGGCCTGACCACTGTTCACAACTTGATTTGAATCTTTTTGAAGTCCGGTGTTGTATCTAGCCAATTGTATATCAAACATACAACAACATATACATACAATACTTTTGATACAACCACGGAACTTAACCAGGAACTTGCGATATACAACCATACTTTCGCATCCAGAAATTTATCTGAATGCCACATACAACCCGACTTGCATACGAAGATGCATACAACCATTTTTTTCACTTTTTGAAGCCGATTGAACTTCCTTTTGGGTCCACCATTGTACATATGCATCTGCGGGTTAAATGCAACGACCATATACAAAGGTGCATACATACAACTGTGAAGGCCGAGGGACTTAGATTTTTTTTGGATTTCCAATGAAAATGCCTGCGGATTTTTAGCTTGAAACCTTAACTCCATGTGCAGGCACCACCAGAGCCCACTAAACAATAATTTAGAATTTCTTTACACTACTTCATTTCAATTTTTTTTTCCAAGTTTTAGAGTTGAGCAAGAAGCGTTTTTATGAGATGAGGTAAATTTATTCATACTCTCAAGCAAGAAGGGTTTTTTTATGAGATGAGGTAAATTTATTCATACTCTCATGTATTTATTTCTCTTGATTTTTGTTTCCTATTTTTATTTTTATTTCTCTAATTTTATTGGTACTTTTTCTAGCATATGAGTTGTTGTAGGGATAAAGGGTTTTGAAAGCTTAAATGAAGAAATCTTCTAAATCCCAAGAATCCAACATGCATGTGGGGGTTTCCACTTCAAATGCTTGTATGAGATCTTGTTAACCTAAAGCTAGCCTCTGTGCAACAAAAAGGATTTGATTAAAAACTATGTTGAAAATGTCATAGATGGAGAGGATAAAATCAAAATATAAGTAAAATAGTTGTGCTGAAATTATTTCATATGTTTTATTGAGGTTTTTATGTAAGATTTAGACATAGACATTGAAGGAATGCAATCATATATAGATTAATCTTATATATAATATAAGATTATAATATAATAAATGTTCTTAAGAAATCAATTAATTTTACCCATAACTTAATCAGTAATTTAATTATTAAAAATAAATAAATATACAATTTTTTTTTTAAATATTTTTTTTATTTTTTCTAATATAATATAAAGTGTTTTAGATTGGAAATATCTTTGAAGATTTATATTAAAAATATAAATATAAATAAAAAATAAACAAACAAACAAATAAATATATATATTCAGATCAATTATTTTCTTCAAGTCAAAAAAAAAAATTAGGGCATTTTTTTCAAAAAAAGCAAGTAACAAATTTTAGAAACCTTAGTAATTTATTCATTTTAGAAACTTTAGTAATTTATTTATTGTAGAAACTTTAGTAATTTTGGAATAGTAATTTTAGTAACTTTGGAAATTTTTAGTAATTAAATTTTTTTTGTTCATTTGTCTATTTTATTGAGAAGAAGTTATATATATAGAGTGTTCTAATTATTAGAAAAATTTTAAATAAGAAATATAAATTTAAATATTAAAGAATATTAATATTCTTTAATATATTTTTTATAATATTAAAGACTATATAATAAATTATATAATGAATATTATGAATTATATATAATATATCAATAATAGATATATTATGAATTATATATAATATATAATAATAGATATTGGATATCCATTTTCCTAAGTAAACAGCTTAAGAATTAATAGAATGAAATCTTAATATGTTGAATCTATTGCTTACTAAGTAAACAACCTAAGAATTTATAGAATGAAATCTTAGTAAGTTGAATCTATTGCTTCCCAAGGTTACCAAATTCTTTTAAATAATTATTTGCTTTCAACCGTTTTCCCTTTCCTTTTCCTTTTCCTTCCGAGCTGTCTTGTTAATGAGGCTTTTGGCCCACTTTGAATTTCTTTTTATTCTATTTTTTAATTTAATTTCTTGGGATTTTTTTGAATTTTATTTACATGTTTATTTTTTATAGTTTTGTCTGAGCGTAATTAGTTTTAATTTATTAATCAATAAAAAGATAATCAATTTTTTAAAATATAAATAAATAATGTATCAAATTGTTATGATTAATTTGTATGAAATATCAATGCAATCTAATAATATTTAATCTTAGCCTATGCTACAATTTCATAATTTTAAATTATTTATCCCATTGATTCCATTAATAGTACATTTAGAGGAATAATAAGCTTGGGTAGCATTGATTTCTTTAATAGGACATTCACATCAATAGTATAGCATCTTCATCTTCATATGTGGCTAGTTACATTAAATATAAAATTTAATATATAAACAACAATTCTTTTGTAATAACTCTTCCTATTTATTAATAGAGATATGGCCCAATACTTAGCATGTTCTAATAATTGTGATAGTATTTTTTTTTGAATTGAACAAAGCTGAAAAATACAAGAGAAATGTAGCCACAAAGAGATGTTCAACTTTTGAGAAGGAACACAACAACATACAAACAAGTTGAGGCACAACTAAAGATTAAAAATATCAAATACAACAATTGTATAAACAACTAATAATACACAATCTTTAAACCATATAATTCAACATCTTAAAGAGATAGCAAAGTAAACTTCATAATCTTTCCATTGCCTTATGTTAAGAGTAAAGCTTTGGGATTACAACTTCTTGATGGACATTATAATTTAAAAACATTGTTGAACATCTAACTTTTTATAGATGGAACAAGATAATATGTCTAATTGTATTAGCAATCAGATTATTTTGTAGTTCTAAAACAAATAAAGCTTCCTTCCAAGTTAAATAATGACCAAATATAGCCAAAAAAGTCTTTAAAAATAACACATCTTTGTTTCTTAATAATGGTATAGTTCAAAAGTAATTCATTTCAAAGTGACGGTGCATTTTAGCTCCTGAAAAGTAGCATGAACCTTTAGATTATAGGAGATCAACGACCAACGAACATTTGAATATTATAAGTATTTTATTTTTTATCTCCCATAACGTTAAGGGTAATTGTTAGATAACTTAGAATATTTAAATATTTTATTATATTATTAGGGAGAGGATTGGCCTCCACTAGACTTCCCTTTAGGTTTTCAACCTAATGGAATTAAATCAGCCACCCTTGCAGGTTTTCAACCTAATGGGATTAATAGCATTCTACGCGCATCTCATGAAGAATTAAATCGTCACTATGCACTGCCATTTTACCAAATTTAAACGTGGTTTTGTGGCACAGATTAATTCATGCCACATGGTTCAGCCTTGAATTCGATCCAGGAATAATAATTATGAAATCTATGTAATGCCTAAATTGGGGAGGGGACTCCTCTACTCCATCACCATTGCTATATATAATACTAGCCCTAAAAATACCAATTTTAGGCAATAAAAAATTGGGATCCTCATCTAACATTAATTTTAAATATATTATTAATTAATAAGAGTTTCATGTTTTGTGCCCTCACAACTTTTTGGTGAATCTCCTATAAACTAATTTGATTGCTTTAATGCAAATTCCATGTCATTTTTATTGAAAAGAGACTTTTTTTTCCAAAATGAAAAAGGGTGAATAAAATTCCTTTTAGTTAAATTTCTAGGGTAAATAAATAAATGTCAGTAATATTGAGAAGTTACTTTAGATGTGAGGAGGCATTGACAATGATATTTGTGGTAGATGTAGATATTGATTTGTCAATAGTATTAAAGTATTAGTGATGATCAAAGAAATGTATTGTCTAGTACTCTCATAAATTATGAATTTGTATTGTTATGACTACAAATTCAAGCATAGGGATTAGATGTTGTACATCTTGCAAGTCTTAGGTATAGATGGATTATTATGATGTAGAGTGCTATCATCACTACCCACCAATTTTACGGATTTGAGAAATCTATGGTTTCTAGTTTTATCTGATTGCAAGAAATTAATGGAGTTGCCAGTTTCTTTTAAGAATCAGACGCTCCTACAATATCTCAATTTATAGGGGTGTACACAGCTCATAGTTAGGTCAGAGGATTTCCAAAACATCACAACGCTAGAGTATTTGGATCTTAGTTGCTGCGAGCAATTGGAAGAGTTGCCTCGTCACATCACAAATCTGTTAGAACACACAGATATACTGAAAGGTGGGTGATTCAATATATACCAATTTTGACTTCAATTCTACTGCAACAACATAATCTTTACTACATCAATCAAATTATGTAAGAACTATACAAACATAAGCATATCCACACATCCACATAAGAGAACACAATATTTACATGGAAACCCGAAAGGGAAAAACCATGGTGAGAAAAGTTGCTTGGGTCTACTGCCCAAATCCAGCCTCACAAAATGAGTCAATGAATTACAATATTTTGTTGGCACCAAACCATAGGAATTTCAACCTGAGAAGGATGCCAATCCTTATATAGATTTGTAGGCACCACCCTACAGGAGATTCCAATCCCCTTATCAAAGTGAGCACCAACCTAAATAAAGAGAGGGACCAACCTCACAAGGATCAAGAGACACCAACCTCTGGGATCTCTAAAATGTTTATAAAAGAAATGGCATACATACACTATCAGTAATAATCTCTACACAATACAATCATCACCTCTACTATGAATGATAAATTATGATTTGCACAAATAGAGTTGCTGTCTAATTGTTGGCTTTTACTATCACACTTCACTACTATGCTTCATATTTTTCGCTTCTATGCACACATCTTTCGCTTCGATGCTCACTCACTCATCCGCACATCAAAAATAAAAAAATGATCTTCTTTAAATATCAATATGTACAATTAGATACAATCTTCATGTCCTCTATAATGCATCGAATTAAAACACTCTCCAAAGTTGGCCTCTGTATTTTGAATTTTAGCATATACTTAGGTAGGCCCAACTTCATTCCCACACTGCCAAAACATAATTTAGGCCTAGTGTAAACAAACTAAGTCAGCCACTTCAATATTTAACAATAACTATTTTCACTTTAATTCTAAGGGAGTCAGCCCAAATAAATAATCAATATATTTTACTAACAACATTATAGATGTAAGTCTGACGGTGACTTTATATCTCCATGAACCTGGGACTCTTCTTCATTCACTATCAACAAAAGTGACTTTCCACGAATCATTTCTCAAAAGCCTTTATCAAAAAATTGGATATTTTTGAAACTTATGAACTTGTCAGCAAAAGCCCATTTCCATGAACCAACTTTCTTTCTATCAGCCAAATGAGTCATAGGTGAACCAAATCAATTACAAACCATTATCTTCCTCTTTATCAAAAAAATCATCAATTGGAGAACTTTGCTATCGACAAACTAAGGAGTTTGCAAACCAAGACTTTTTCGATACCTTATCAGACAATTCGCTTATCGACAAACTTGAGGAACCACGAACCAACTTTCCCTTGTTGGCAAAATGATCGATCAGAAAACCAAGCGAAATATGAACCATTCTTTTCTCTTATTGGAAAAATAATCAATCGGCA
Source organism: Cunninghamia lanceolata (assembly GCA_027924645.1). Lineage (NCBI taxonomy): Eukaryota > Viridiplantae > Streptophyta > Pinopsida > Cupressales > Cupressaceae > Cunninghamia > Cunninghamia lanceolata. Next base: position 1,433,433 of record BSBN01000397.1, read on the forward strand.
AACTAGCTACTGGGGAAACCATCTATCAATGAACTTTTGAGTTCACGAACCAAAGATTTTGTCGATACTTTTGTCATGTCCCCATATTAAGGCATTGTTTAAATTAAAGATTTAAACATCCTGATAAAGAAAACAACTAAATTACCGTAGTAAATATCAATTCAAAATAATATATATATTATTAAAATAATATTATTATTTTATGAATATTTTAAAATATAAAAAGAAATAATAGCAATTTAATCATAATTATCATAAGATAATATTATGATTATAATTATCAAATATAAATATAAATTATATAACATATAATATATTAATATGATAATAAATATAAACATAAATAATAAATATATAATTTCATTGCATATTATAAAAGGCACTTTATATATATGTGAGGATCGGGCCTCTTAAAAGAGACACCGATTCCTTAGTAAATGGTGTTTAACAAATTAAGTGAGCAAATATATTAATGGTAATTATTATCACCAATAGTGGTGACGGTTGGGTATAAGCGAATCGTAATCAGATATATATGAGGAGCAGCGAAGGAGAAAAAAAAGGAATCTAAGAAAAAGAAAAACAACAGATCAATAAATAATAAATAATAACAGCATTGAGAGTTATCAAAGACACAGCAAAGAGAAATTACAAGGAAGATACGGGACATACAAGGTAAGTCTGCAATTATATCAGGTATGTTTTTCATTAAGTATTTAAATATAGAATATAATATATATTAGTAATATTCTAGTATAGACTGTGTAAAGTGGATTCAGAAATGAATAAAGTTAAATGAATAAAGATATATCAATAGAATGAACTGATTTCATGATCATAAATAAGAAATGTAATGATGTAATAATATAATTATGACAGAAGTAAATGAATTATGATTAGAAGTGAAATTAACTGTTAGTTAATTGTTTCATGCGTGAAAGTAAATAGGAATGATATAAACTATAAGATAATGATGTGAATCTAAGATATGGGAAATAAATAAATAAAAAGAATATCCCATAAATAAATATAATTAGATCTACATGATATTTATACATATATTTCTGGGTCATAAGTAGGAAAGATATCATAAATATATATAGGGAAGAATTATTCAAGTATATATATATATATATATATATATATATATATATATATATAGAGAGAGAGAGAGAGAGAGATTATTAAATTTATAACAAATACTATAATATATAAATATTAAAGAATAGGTGAAAGAGAATAGAATCCAATGAACAGATTCAACAAGACAAGCAGCATAAAGAGGTACGTGCACTTTCCTTATTAATAGCTTAGGCAATATAAATGTTGTAGAAGAATAATATGAATATAAATAAATGAATACTGCTTATATCAGGATAATAATTGGAATATATTACCATCAATGATGTATATACATTCTCTGTATAAGTATGAATATAGAATAGGTATAATAATATGAGAATAAATAGGAGTGTAGAAATAAGGTAAAACTCCATACATATATGAATGGAATATGGATATAGATGTGAACATTCTTAAATTGAATACAATGAAATAAATGTTGTAATTCAATGAATGTGATAGCTAAAATCCTTAGACAATTAAGTGTATGAACAAATGATAAGTTGGAAACATTATATAAGGACATGAATATACAACTTGAATATGGATGAATAATGATTATATTGTTAATATGATGAAATGAAAAGAAAATGGAACTCTAATGTTCTCTTTTGTGAGTTGAATTGTGCAAGGTCAAAGGAAAACTTTGGACTCACTAGAAGGGGACATTACAACTTTAAACTTTAAACTTTATACTTTCTTCTACTTCGAGCCTTCATCAGCTAAACTTGCCTATCGGTGAACTGGCTATCAGAGAAACTTGCCATCAGTGAACTTAGGAGTTCATGGACCGAGTGATTCATCGATCGAAGGTAGAAATCATTCATGCCTTGGAAACTTAGTGACACCTTTGACATCAATGACAATATTTCTAACAATCTCCCCCTTTGTCATTGATGGCAACCAAAAATAAATAAACTCTGAATGTTCACTTTTGTATGTCTCCCTGATCTGTTACACAACTTCTAAAAATTTACCCACTTTGACATCAATGGCAAAGGGATGTAACAAACCTCTTTCCTTCATTCAATGTGATTCTTCCTATTTTCGGTGAAGCTCCCCCTATCTATTGAGCTCCCCCTTTTTGTAATACTTCATCTTGACATTAGGGACATTATTCTTCCATTTTCTGTACCTTAAAAAAGAATCTTCATCAGCTGATCTATCTCTGAATTGTCTTCTCCATGGAGCTCAAAGATACTGCAATGACTAGCTCCCCCTAACTGTAATGCTCCTCCTTACTATATCTCTCCCTTTTTCTATATCAAACTTGATTATCTATATTGTCTTCTATCTACCTGCTCCCCTTGAGAGGTAGCCATTGCCCAACCAGGGAAGAAGGATATGCCTTGAGTTGCTCCCCCTAGATAGATGTTTTAGTGGTAGTTCTACTTGTGAGAAGAGTACTCCTTAGTCTTGAACCTTGTCCTTATCTACTTCCCAATCTGACATTCCTTACAAAAGGTACTAGCAGGATTAGAAATCTTTAACACATCCCTCACTGCATGTTTAGAGTTAATCTTCACAAGACTATAAAAATTGATGTGACCCATCCTCTTGTGTTATAGCCAACTATCATTTGTCTATCCTAGAAGGCAATTCCTTCCTTTGACTTCACTAAGATTATAGAAATTATTCTCTATCATGCATGCTTCTACCACAAGATTGCCAGTGCTTGCTCTTATGATTTCACATCCTTGTGCATGGAAGATGAGGTTGTACTCTTTTTTACACATCTGACTTACACTGAGAAGATTGTGCTTGAGGCCTTCAACATATAGGACATCTTATGTTCCAGTTTTTCCATCAATGCTTATTGTTCCCTTTTCACATATTCTTACAGTGGCGTTATCTCCAAACTTAATTGAACCACCATTCCACTTTACAAGACTAATGAATTTTGTTTTATCTCCTATCATGTGGCTTGAACACCCACTATCTATTACCCAAGGAATTGCTTGCCCTTGTGCATGAAATGTAGTTTGCAAAATCATTGAGTTTTCTTCTTCTTGAGTATTATTCCTTTTTAATTTCCATTCCTTCTTATGATCTATTTTCTAATTTTTGGGAATGTCTATCCTTTTATCTTGGTTACGTAGATCAATCATCTGAGATTTTGACTTTGCCAAGTTACTTCTACAAAACCTTGCTATGTGCCCAAAATTGTTGCAAATGACATATTATGTTGAAATCAATCAAAGGACCAAAAGACTTTCTACTTACATATTTCAATTCTTCTCATTCTAGATTTGCATTCAATGGCTTTGTGACCATACTAATTGCAAATGAAATAATAACTAGAGAAAGCATAATTAAACATGTTCATGAATGTTTGTCTTGCAGGAGTTGATCTTCTGAATTTTCTTCTTTCAGAGATGACAAGGATGAAATGAACTTCTTCAATTTTCTTACTCTCTTCATTGGGATTTCTTCATTTGGCACTATCTTCTCTGAGTTAGTCTTCTTTGGAGCAGAAGATTGTGTGACTTCTTCATCATATCCCAAACCTGACTTTATGAATAGAGGTCTTTGAATGTTTATTATATCATCCAAAATTTCAGAGCTCTTTCCAAACTTGATATTCTTATTTAACTGAGCACATGTAATTTTTCCACTTCCTTTCTCAGTGAAATAATTTCTTCTTCAAGTTTTAAACACTCATCTAATTTCACTTTGAGGTCAGTGTTTATGATGTCTACAACCCTTTTTCCCTCTTCAATTTAAATCTTTAAGCGAACAATCATTTCCTCTGATTCTTTACACTTTTCCTTTTGTTCTTTGTTTTCTTTCCGTACTAATCTCAAGTCCTCAAGATAAGAAATAAGTTCACCTTCAAGATTAACTTCATATTTTTCTTCATAAATGACTGTCACGTCTTCTTCATCAAGATCTAGAATTTCTTCACCATCTTCTACGTGCGGTTATCTTCATTTTCCAAAAACTCCATTGCCATAAATAGGGCTTCTTCTATATCACTTTCAGATGAACGGTGATTACATTCTTTTGATGAACTATTGTTCTCTTTTGAATAGAGGCTCTTCTTATTCTTGTGAAAATTCTTCTTTTTGTACTCCTTATGACTCTTATGTTGATCACTATTTTCACTTTCTCCAAAGGGACATTTAGAAGCATAGTGACCTACTTTACCATAGTTAAGGCATTTGAACAGTAACTTACCTTTATACTTGTCAGAGCCCTTCTTCAACTTCCTCACAAAGTTGGCTTCCTCATCATCGAAGCTATTGCTAGGCTTAGATTATTCATTCTTCTCTTTCTTAGATGCCTTGAAAATAACTTCCTTCTTTGATGTCTCCTTACTTACATTCCTCATTTCATAAGCAATGAAAGATCTATATAATTCATCCATTGTAAATTTATTTTGATCTCTCACTTCTTCAATGGTAGAAACTTTTGAATCATACCTTTGGGGAAGGGATCTTAGGACCTTTTTCACAATCACTCAGTCTTCCATTTATTCACCAAGTCCTCTCATAGTATTGATGATTTCATCCACCCAAAGTTGATAGTCAACAATATTTTCTTCTTCACTCATCTTTAGACTTTCAAACTTGCCTCTGTAGGTTTGTAGCTTAGCTTGTTTCACCTTATCATCACCTTCATAAATGCTATGAAGATTTTTCCAAATATCCTTAGTAGACTTGTAGTGCATCACTTTAACAAATTCAGTGTTTGTCAATCCACCTAGAATTGTATTCTTAGCTTTAGCATTGTTCTCACATGTCTTCTTATCAGCCTAGTCTATTGGAGGAGTTGTAGGAGCAGTATAACCATCCACAACAGATTGTCATACATCAAACCCTAGAATGATGTTAGATGGGCTTCCATCCTTATACTCCAGGATGTATAGTTTGATCCAAAAAATAGAGGTGCCTTGTTTGAATAGAATCCTTCCTAACCTGCCATGTGTTCTAATTCAAGATCTATCTTTAGTTGTTAGGCTACACTAATGAAATTAGCTTTGATACCAATTGTTATAACACGTAGATATACTAAGAGGGGGGTGGATTAGTATATAGAAATTTTTACTTCAGTTATATTGCAACAACAAAATATTTACTGCATCAATCAAATTATGTAATAACTATGCTTGAACATAGACATATCCACACATCCACACAAGAGAACACAAGATTTACATGGAAACCCAGAAGGTAAAAACCACAACTTGAGAAAATCGGCTTGGGTCTACTACCCAAATCTAGTCTCACAAAATGAGTCAATGAATTACAATATTTTGTAGGCACCAACCCATAGGAATTTCAACCTAAGAAGGACACCAATCCTTTTACAGATTTGTAGGCACCAACCTACAAGAGACTCCAATCCCCAAGTATCAAACTAAGCACCAATCCAAATAAAGAGAGGCACTAACCTCACAACGATCAAGAGGCACCAAACTCTGGTATCTCTGAAATGATTATAAAAGAAATGGCACACATACACTATTAGTAATAATCTCTACACAATACAATCATCCCCTCTGCTATGAATGATAAATTATGATTTGCACAAACAGAGTCACAATCCAATTGATGGCCCTTACTGTCACACTTCACTGCTATGCTTCATATTTTTCACTTATATGCACACACACCTTTCGTTTCAATGCTCACTCACTCATCCACACATCAAAAATGAAAAATGATTTGCTTTAAATATCAATCTGTACAATTAGATACAATCCTCATGTCATCTATAATGCATCGAATTAAAACACTCTCCAAAGTTAGCCTCTATATTTTGAATTTCAACGTATACTTAGGTCGGCCCAACTTCATTCATGACCAAAACATAATTTAGGCCCAACATAAACAAACTAAGTCAGCCACTTGAATATTTAACAATAATTGTTTTCACTTTAATTCCATGGGAGTCGGCCCAAATAAATAATCAATATATTTTAATGAAGGCCTTATAGAGAAGTCTATCGACGACATTATATCTCCATGAACCTGTGACTCTTCTTCATTCACTATCAACAAAAGTGACTTTCCATGAATCATTTCTCAAAAGCCTTTATCGGCAAATCAAAGATTTTTGAAACTTACCAACTTGTTAGAAAAAGCCCATTTCCATGAACCAACTTTTTTTCTTTCAGCCAAATGAGTCATCCGCTAACTAAAGCGATTACAAACCATTATCTTCCTCTTTATCGGTAAAATCATCAATTAGTGAACTAAGGAGTTCGTGAATCAAGACTTTTTCTAATACCTTATCGAACAAGTCACTTATCGGAATACTTAAGGAACCATAAACCAACTTTCCCTTGTCAACAAAATGATCAATCAGCAAACCAAGCGACATATGAACCATTCTTTTCACTTATCAGAAAAATAGTCAATTAGCAAACTAGCTGTTGGGGAACTGTCTATCAACAAACTTTTGAGTTTACAAACCAAAGATCTTGCTGATACTTTAAAATTTAAGCTTTAGTCTTTCTTCTTCAAGCCTTCATTGGCTAAACTTGCTTATCGGCGAACTGGTTATCGAGGAAACTTGCCATTGGCGAACTTAAGAGTTCGCGAATCAAACAATTCATTGACCGAAGGTAGAAATCATTCATGCCTTGGAAACTTAGTGACACCTTTGACATCAATGACACCTTCGACATCAATGACAATATTTCCAACAAAATCAGGCATCCTTGACATAACTCCATTTAGATGGGACAAAGAGGTTAATGGAGCTACCAATTGACATTGGTCAATGAAGCATGCTATGAAAGATGACAGTGATGAATGTGTTGTTGACAAGATTGTTGACCTCTCATGGAGACTTTTCCTCCTTGAATGATCTTAAAATTAGTTATCATCGTAGCCTCAGTTGTTTTCCATTCTCTATGGAGTGTCTTAATCTCTTAGAGCATTTAACAATATGGTGGTGCCCAATCAAAGTAGATTTTGGGGCTGCATCATCACATGTTGCATTAAATAACCTTAAGCATATATCTCTAGGGAAAACACAAGTGTGCAGGATTTTAATTTCTAAACACTATTATCCCCACCTTGAGAGTCTCTCTTAAAGATAATGATCAATTAAGGGATATCGAAGGGCTGCCAACGACAGTCAAGTCAATAGAATTGGTAAACTAAATGCTGAAGAACATAACTTAGGTTACCAAGTGATTTGGTGAACCTTGAATGCCTAATAATAAAGTTGTGTCTAGAGTTGGATGAGCTTCCTAGCTTTGCACATTTAACTTCTCTTAGAGAATTTGAACTAGAAGATGGTTGCTACCAAATTCAGAAGGTGATGTAGTTTATGAAGCCGATAAATCATAAGTAATATTATTCATAGGCAACAAGTGTGGTTTTAATTATTAATAGATTGGTAATAATGCATTGGTTGTAATTATTAGTTACTGTTGGCACATAAGATTAATATATTAGTTTTAATTTATTAATCAATTAAAAAAATTATTTTTTTAAATATATAAATAATTTATCAAATTGTTATTGATTAATTTGTATGAACAATATTATTGTTTTCAAACATCAATGCAATCTAATAATATTTAATCTTAGCCTATGCTACAATTTGATAGTCTTAAATTATATATCACATTGATTCCATTATAGTACATTTAGAGGAATAATAAGCTTGGGTGGCATTGATTTCATTAATAGGACATTCCCACAAATAGTATATGTGGCTCATTACATGAAATTTAAAATTTAATATATAAACAACAATTCTTTTGTAATAACTTGTGCTATTTATTAATAGGGGATATGGCCCAATACTTAGCATGCTCTAATAATTGTGATGGTATTTTTTTTGTATTGAAAAAGCTGAAAAATACAAGAGAAATGTAGCCACAATGAGCTACTCAACTTTCGAGAAGGAACAAAATAACATACAAACAAGTTGAGGCACAACTAAAGATTAAAAATATCAAATACTACAATTGTATAAACAACTAATAATACACAATCTTTAAGCCATATAATTCAACCTCTTAAAGAGAATGCAAAGCAAGCTTCATAATTTTCCATTACCTTGAAGTTGTATAATTTGTCTTTTAATTTGTTCCAGTTGGTTTCCTAACTCTTTGTTCTTTTATTGTTCCTGAAATGGAGCATATATAGAAGCAATTTAGAAGAATATGTCAAGAGTAAAGCTTTCATATTACAACTTCTTGGTGGACATTATAATTAAAAAGCATCGTTGAACATTTAACTTTTTATAGATAGAACAAGATAATATGTCTAATTGTAAAAACAATCACATTATTTTGTAGTTCTAAACCAAATAAAGCTTCCTTCCAAATTAAATGATGACAAAATATAGCCAAAAAGTCTCTAAAAATAACACATCATTGTTTCTTAATAATGATACAGTCCAAAAGTAATTCCAAGTCTGATTAACATTTCAAAGTGATGGTGCATTTTAGCTCCCGAAAAGCAACATGAACATTTAGATTATAGGAGATCAACAACTGATGAACATTTGAATACTATAAATACATTTTATTTTTTATTTCCCATAACTTGTAAATGTAATTGTTACATAACTTAGAATATTTAAATATTTTATTATATTATTAGGGAGAGGATTGGCCTCCATTAGGCTTCCCTTTAGGTTTTCAACCTAAGGGAATTAGATCAGCCACCCTTGTGGGTTTTCAACCTAATTGGATTACATTAGCCACTCTTGTGGGTTTTCAACCTATTGGGATTACATTAGCCACCCTTGTGGGTTTTCAACCTAATGGGATTACATCAACCACCCTTGTGGGTTTTCAACTAGATCTAATATGAATCATCAAACTAACTCTATCTAGCCAATAGTCTAGAATCACCTATTTTACTAGGGATGATTATACTAATGAAAGGGGCAATCTTAGGGTAGCTAGGAGTGATTCTAGATTAGAAAAGGAAGCAAATTGGTCTAACAACTTGGTGATCTTAGGATAGTGGATAGTTGTCAACTATTCACAAAAAAAAATCTAAATGAAAATTGTTCCCTAGGGTCTACCTTGAATTCATATCATCTTGGTTTGATGCTATTTTTGTCCTTTGTCAACTATTGTTCCTTTTGTATTATAAGTCATGTCTCAGGAGGAAACATATAATCTCTTGCAAGACTAGGTTGACATTGTGACTCTCCCCACTATTTGACTTCCTAGTTAGACATTCCTTATGGTATGTATGTCATTTCCACATCATTTTGGATGTGTGAGTGTGTTGGGATTTTATGGTGGAATGGAACAATGCTTTGGTTTCCTTGGACTAGGAAATGGAGGACTATTCTCATTCATCCTTACACATTCACAAGAGATGTGGTTAGTGGTCTTGTACCCTTTCATTACAATTAGAGGAAATTCTACCCTATCATATGGTCATTGCAATGAGGTCATTAAACAATAATGTGTAAGTCTTTTGTATCTCTAGAGTCATGCTTTGTGTATTGATGTCATGTACTATGAGTGTCATTGTGTTATGTCATGGCTTTTCTAGTGCATAGGTGTGCATCGTAATATGTGATGTCATAATTGTATCATGAAAATTTTATTATCCATCATTTATCATTGATGTCTTGGGTGAAAGCTTGGGGCATTACAACTATCCCATTTACTTCTAAGGAATGGCCATAATATTTAAAGTATCAAAGGACTCCAAGAAATCCTAGAAATAGTGTTTATATAATTTCATTATCGAGTTCTTTGCCATGCATTATGACCATACCTGCTTTATTACTAGCTCTGAATTATCATATACTTATAGTATATTTACACCTTTCTTCATACATCAATCCATGGACTAGTGCTTCCTATTTGACTATATTATTAGTGCTTAATTGAAATGTAACTGATATTATTGCTAGACAATTTTCTCCTTGTGGTGAAACTAAAGATATGCTAGCCCCAACTCTAATTTTACAATTAATGTCATCAAAGTACAACTTCCTAATTGCATTTAATTTTAGATCATAGGAGATCAATAACCGATGAACATTTGAATATTCTAAACTTACATTTTACTTTTTATCTCCTGAAACTTTTAAGGTAATTGTTAGATAACTTAGAATATTTAAATATTTTGTTATATTATATATTAATAATTATTAAATATAAAAATAATAGATAATATTAAATATATTTTTAATATTAATATACATTTGTTATTGAATTATATATTTTATATATAAAATTTATAATTATATTATAGTTAGATATTTATTATTATATTCTATACAAGAAACAATATAAATTATTAAATATAAATATAAAATAGAAATATGGAGATAGAGAGAATCTATAGATAAAGATAGAGAGCCTAGAGGGAGAGAGAATTGAGAGATATAGATAGAGAGAGGTAGAAATTTACAGAGGGAGTGTGACATAGATGTAGAGAGATAGAAAGAGAGGAGAGAGATAGAAAGAGATAAGGAGAGCTCATAGAAAGGGAGAATAGAGAGATATAGGGATAGAGAGAATTTGATAATCAAGAGATAGTGATAGAGAGGGAGAGAGTGAGAAATAGAGGGAGAGTGATAGAGTTGTAGAGAGATAAAGAGAGGAGGAGAGAGATAGAAAGAGATAGAGAGGAGAGAGCTCATAAAGAGGGAGAATAGAAGGATAGAGGGAGATATAGAGACTCTCCATTAGATAGAGAGGTAGAGATAGAGAAAGGGGGAGACATTGAGATAGAGGGATAGAGGCTCTCTATCCCTCTCTCTATCTCTATCTCTCCATTTTACTATATTTTTCTCTCACTCTCTCCCTAGATCTCATGGAAGATTGGAAGGTCAGTTAAATTATTAGATGTCTTATAGGTTAATTTTGATAGTATTATATTTATTTAATAATTTATATTGTTACTTGTATAGAATATAATAATAAATATAACCATAATATAAATTTTATATATAAAATAAATATATCCATATATACAATTGATTATATTTAATAATGTATATCATGTAAAATATAATATATAATAATAAAAATAAGTCAGCCATCATTCCTTTGTTTCCTATCCCTTTGAATTAAATGTGCTAGCTCAACTTCCCCTCCATAGGTGTCCTCCATGATGAGTCTTAAATTTATTTCATTCCTTCTTTGGCCATCGTTATTCATTTATTCCTTCCATTCATATCTATGTTGGCTTTGCTCTCATTTGTCAACTCACCCCTATTAGCCAAAATTATAGATTTTCATAAGAACAAGCACATATATCTCCCCATCCAAAAATGGGAGCCTCATGAAACAAGGATTTACGATGAGGCAAAGTTCCTACATGTGTTCTCTTTCGAGATGTTGAATTAGGTAGAGCAACAAAATTAAAAAACAAAGTTACAGATTTACATTATAAATGCTAATAACAATAAATTGGAATTTTGATATAATCTTTCATTGTGTTTTACATTCCATCCAATTGGCTTATAAATCCTTATTTTCCCACTACGGGAATAAATTCCCACTCAACTAACTACCTAATTAATAATTTATTAAATGTAAACCTTATTTCCTAACAATCCCCCTTTAAGGTTTACATAACAAAAATAAAAAAAATAAAACAAATATGTATCAGTATCAACCTAAACTCCTCCTGTCTAGGTAAATATTTGATTAACCAACTCTACATCAGTCTAAACTCCTCTGTCTAGGCAAATTTCCAACTCTACAACATAACCCTAAACTTTTTTATCTAAGTAAATGTTAAAACCACTCCATCAGCATCAACCTTAAATTCTCTGTCTAGGTACAAATGTCTGATTATTCAACTCCAACTCATCAAATTGTGAAGTGAGACACACTTAACTATCCACAGATACCACACACAAACAATAATAGATTTGTGGATTCAACTATGCACAATGTCCCATCTCCGCTTACTCTTGAAGAGACTAGAGATAAACATTGGTGCTTCTCATGCAATGAATCATCCCTAAGCGAGAAGCTAACTTAGGATGATGAAGATCCTTCTACCTCCAATACCTCCATCCTCTGACTTGATTTTGTTACACTTTATCCATCATTAATCTCTATGATAACCCAAGCATGCGAATCTTTGAAGGCCCCATAAAGTGTAGCATATACAGTCTAGAATACAAGCATTAAATTGATAAGGTGTCAGATTCAACCAAAAATGCACCTTTGACAATATAGTGTAAACAAATAAATCTACTTTCTACAAAACTTTATTTCTTCATGGAAGCATGAAGCATAATCATGTGTTGAACTCATGACCTCTTTGTAAACTACACTCAAATCTAGTGATTTCACGAACTCACCCATACACCATGCTTGTATATTCACCACTAATGTTATTATTAAACTGCTACCAAAATAAAAAAGACTAATATAAAACTTCACCGAACAAAGAAAAATCAACCTAAAGTGCACAAATATAAGTTATCCTCACACACCCTCCTTCACACTTCCTAAATGTTGAATGCCTTTATCTTCCTCTGGTGGTTGTTGTACCACTCCTAACATCAACCTTGAAAATGTACCAACTATTAGCCATCCATATTGCAGCCTCCTTTTTTAAAAAAACTATGAAGAAAACAAAAAATAAAACAGGTTCAAACCAAACCAATCTTCTTCCAGTGCTCACATGAATACATGTCCCTTCTACATTGCTTTTAGCATCTTCAAATAGACATTCATGATTTGGTTAGAGATTAAAATAACCAAGGAATTTTTAAAGAGCTATAAAATTTCTCTATGCTAGATCCAAACTGTGGATTTTTCTATTGTTGAGGGCATCCCATGGTAAACGTTTTGGATTCACTCCAAGTTTGCTGAAATGAATTAGGACCTTACTTTTTTGGGAATGTGATCTTCCAATGAGAACTCATGGCTGCGCCTTCTTTCTCTAATTGCCTCATAGAGTTTTAACTATTGATGTTTGTGTAGCTATGGGAGGTTATGATCTGTGTAGGCATTAGATGAAATGATGCGACCCTACCACAAAGGCACCTCCTCCCATAATACATATGCAAGATCAAATCAAGGCATGAGGTAATGGAAAACATAAAGTAAGAGATAATTACATAACAACATATTTGATCTGAAAAATTTAACATGGTATCAGAGCAGGTTTAGGAAAATTTGATCAGATTTGGCTTTAATAGTGTGATGGGTTTATGCCTAATCAGGTTGTTTTGATCAGTGTTATCAAGGCGGGTGTAAGCTCGGCATCCCTAGAACAGTGCAGACAAATTCATGCCCATGTTTTCCTTGCCGGGTATCATTCTGATCTATATGTTGGAAATCTTAGGTAAGGCACAAAGCCTGTTTAATAGAATGCATAAACGAGATCCCATCTCATGGAATGCAATTATTTCAGATTATACCTAGTGTGGGAATGATAATGCACCCCTCCAACATTTTGCTCAAATGCACAGGTTAGGCATTAAAGCTACCTATATTACATTTGGCAGTGTTTTAAGTGTTGCTGCTGATGTAGAAGCCTTGGAGGAGGGCAAACAGGTTCATGCTGATGCCATTAAAATTGGTCATTTTAAAGATGTCCTAGTTGCAGGTGCTATTGTTGACATGTATGCAAAATGTGGCAGCATTGAGAATGCATGCTTAATTCTTGATACAATGCCTGAAAGAAACACAATATCATGGATTGTAATGATTGCAGCATAATGTGAGGATTGGGCTTTCTGAAAAAGCATTGATATTTTTTAGGTAGATGTTGTAGGCAGGCTTGAAACCCAATCAATTTACCTTTGCAACTGTTCTACCTGCATGTTCCATATTGTTCTCAATGTAAGAGGGTGTGGCAATTCATAGTGAAGTAATAAGAGGCAGATTACAGTGATATAGCCACAATGGATTGGTAGAGGACACCATCGAGCTATTCAAACAAATGCAATTGACAGGGGTAAAGCTGGATGAGAAAAGCTTTGCTAGCATTCTTCCAGCATGTGCAAGTCTCGGAGCTCTACAACAAGATATGGAAATCCATGACTAAATAGCGGAAAGTGGACTTCAATCTGATATATTCCTAGTCAGTACCCTTATTGATATGTATGGAAAATGTGGCAACCTAGAAAAGGCATGGAAATTGTTTGACAAAATGCATCAACAAGATGTTGTGTCATGGATGGCAATGATAGCATGATATGCCATTCATGGCCAGGAAGCCCTTAAAATCTTTGAACAAATAAAACATTCTAGCATAAGCTCAAATCAGGTTAAGTCAAGGTAGGGATCTTGCAAAGGGTTGTGAAGTCTGGGACTCATAGCTAAGAGGGAGAGCCAGTGTCTGGTATATTGGATGCATCAAGTATGATAGGGTCAGAAATGGTGCTAAGAAAAGCAATTCAACTCAAGTACATTTGCACTGATGATCAGACAATTGATATTCTCACCAAGACTCTTGCCAGAGTGAAGTTGACATATTTTTGGGGCAAGCTTGGAGTAGTGGAGAATGTCGCCCTTGCTGAGAGGGAGACTTAGCATCAATGATCTTTTCTTAATGCATATTTCTCTGAAACAAAGAAATATGAGGTCAAGGCCCTCATCCATCTCTGAGACAGAGATGTGGTTCTTTCCACACATGGGAGTAGCCATGGTGGACTTCATGTTGAGAGACTCCATGACAACATCACGTTGAGAGACTCCATGATGAATCCTTTATACTTGTGTTTTTTCCACACATGGCAGTAGCCATGGTGGACGTTATGTTGAGAGACTCCATGACGACATCACGTTGAGAGACTCCATGATGGGCACTTGTGCACATGTTTCTATCCACACATGGGAGTAGCCATGGTGGATGTCATGTTGAGAGACTCCATGATGACATCACGTTGAGAGACTCCGTGATGGGCACTTGTACACATGTTTCTATCCACACATGGGAGTAGCCATGGTGGACGTCATGTTGAGAGACTCTGTGATGGGCATGTGTGCACATGTTTCTATCCACACATGGGAGTAGCCATGGTGGACATCATGTTGAGTGACTCCATGACGATATCATGTTAAGAAACTCCATGAGGAACTATTTCACAAATGGGTGTAGCCATTGTGAAAGTCATGCTAAGAGAGTCCATGACAAAGAAGTCCTTATTGATGAGAATACCTCCCTAGCTAAGAGGGAGTGTTGATGTTTGTGTAGCTATGGGAGGTTATGATCTGTGTAGGCATTAGATCAAGTGATGCAACCCTACCACAAAGGCACCTCCTCCCATAACACATATGCAAGATCAAATCAAGGCATGAGTTCATAGAAAACCTAAAGTAAGAGATAATTACATAACAGCATATATGATCTGAAAAATTTAACATTAACATGGACATGTTTTTGTTTTTGTACAGTAATAGATTGTATCTGGACATACTCTAAAACAACAACAAATGATAATTATGCCTTTTCCATGCCTTCTCCATGCCTTACTTGCATAGCAAATATATTGAATGAAAACAAGACTACAACAAGTGAATTTAAACGCCTTTCTCCAAAATCTCCATCTTACTAGGCCTGAGATCAAAGCTACTCTGATGCTAATGTTGAATTAGGTAGAGCAACAAAACTGAAAAAGAAAAAATTATAGATTTACATTGTAAATGCTAATAACAATATATTGGAATTTTGATATAATCTTTTGTTGTGTTTCACATTCCATCCAATTGGCTTATAAAGCCTTATTTTCCCATTTACAAACTATCTACGGGAATAACTTCCCACCCAACTAACTACCCAATAAATAATTTATTAAATGTAAACCTTATTTCCAAACAAGGAAATTCTATTGCAAAATCCTAGGAATTTATTATTTAGAGGTGGCCTTCCTCTTTCTATCCGATTCCATGGACCTCCTTCAAGACTCCCACCTACTCATATTCTTAGTGTTTGTGTACGTGTATAGCTATCTTATCTCAAAGGAAATATTTTGCTTCATTGTGGATAATTACAACTTTAGCCTTGGCTCAGCTCCAGTGGGGGGTTGTTCACTTGAAGGCAAATTCGTAATGAGCTAGCCTTCATTCGTGTGTTCGCTACAATCAAATTAGATTTCCAGAATGAGTGCTAACCCTCTATTTATTCTACTATATCCTCTCGTGAATAGGAGTTGGGAGTTGATCTTGCAACAAAATCAAAGAGGATCTTCAATGTGCTTCACTTCGTCCTCTTCCATCAGCCACTCATTCCTCCTCCACCATCACCTCCTCTGGTTCCTACTCTGCAAAAAAAATTGCCTACCCTTAGTTCTTCTGCAAGTCCCTCTTTAGAAGCTTTGACAAGTTAGTGTCAATGAGCCAAGTGATGTTTCTCTATTTTTGGTTTTCTCGCTATCGTCCTTCAATTTTTGACAGTGCTATCATGTAATTTATAAATTTCTACATCTATGACTCTACCATGTTGGAACTTTGAGCATACTAGTTCATCTCTTGGCTTTTTATTGGGATTTTGTTCTTCACAACCATCTCTATGAATGGCTCTATGTTCTATTTATTAGTTGTACTTTTATTTATATTATAATATATTATAGGTGGTCTCCACATTTATTTAAAAAAATATAATAAATATAACTATAATATTTATTCTAGCGTTTCATACTCTATCAATGGTTGACATTCAAGAACTAATATCAAATGAACTTACTACAATTGGCTAAGTGCATGGAAATGGTATACAAAAAAATGGCCACATCAAAAATATGGGAAAAACACGCCCGTGTTATGTTTAAATGCACTCATGTTCCACATAACATGATCACATTTTGGTTTGGTTAATACCAAGACAAAACACGATCACATTTTGGGAAACCCAAAATGCGATTGTGTTTTGTGAAACTCAAAACGTGTTTGTGTTTTGAGCAACACAAAATGCGCTTGTGTTTTGGGCAACACAAAATGCGCTCGTGTTTTGGGCAACATGAAATGCGCTCATGATTTGTTTTTTCAAATTTTTATCCTACCTTTCTAGGCTCAGGATTGACTTGGGCAACTGAGCCTAAGGATTGCACCTCTATGATACCTCCTAGAGACGTGTTTTTCATTGTCAATAGCATTTTTGAACTTTGACGTCATCATATTTATTCATTTGATAACGAAATTTGTTGAAACTACCACCAAAATAATGAGATAGTTCTTAGCTTTCCAACCATATAATTTTTTATTTTTATTTTGAATAAGTTAAGATATTTATTTTTATTTTCTTTAAATAATTTTCTCATATTCTTCAATCACATATGTATTGATTTTTCTTTATAAATTTTGATCCACTTATCGAAATTTAAAATATATATATAGGATTTTTCTATACTTCATTATTTATACATTAAAAAAAATACATTCTCAATTATTTTTGTGCAAGTTATGTGACACACATGCTTAGTGATGCAGTTTTCATGATGCATCCACTTTGAAAAATCACAAAAAAAAATATTCAATAAAAAATTACAAAAAAATATACAACTTATAATACTCACTATTAACTATATTTCTGCCAACCAGTTTTTAAAATACTAAATGCAACAAAAAAATAGCGGGGCACACACCAGACTGTTAGTTTTATAATTAGATTTAAAGCAATCAGAAAATGCAACACAATGAACAATGAACACAACAAGATACCCTGGGAAAACCCTCCAACTTGAGGGGAAAAACCGAGCAACAATATATCTCTTATATATTGAATGATAAGAACAGCAATCTGCTTTACAATGGCCAAATCCAAGGCCTACAGGTATGGCTTCACTTCTTGAAGCATAATGAATAAGTCCACACTTGATAAATCTGATTTGATCTTGAAATAACTTGATCTGCTCCTTAGAAATCTGCTCTGCTTTAGAAGTCTGCTCTGCCTTAGAAATCTGCTCTGCCTTCTGAATTAAGCTTGTAATTAAATGTGTTGTATTGAGAGAGCAATGACCTCATATATATATGTATATGTGAGGGACGCACCCTTTCACAAGCAGTCGGCCTTATTATAATGTTAATTGGTCAGCCTGTAGAAGGATCCGACTAACGCTAAAAACATTAACACTCCCTCTTAGCTAGGGAGGATACTTCTAGCTGCATGAGACATATCACCTCATCGTGATGTCAACCACAATGGATGACATTCACTATGGCTTTCCCAGAGGGTGGAATCAAGGGATTTCACCTCGAACTTCTCTCACAGAGAAGAACTCGTTATCAAGGGATTTCACCTCGAACTTCTCTCACAGAGAAGAACTCATTATCAAGGGATTTCACCTCCAACTTCTCTCACAGAGAAGAACTCTTTATCAAGGGATTTCACCTCGAACTTCTCTCACAGAGAAGAACTCGTTATCAAGGGATTTCACCTCCAACTTCTCTCACAGAGAAGAACTCATTATCAAGGGCTTGCACCTCAAATCCCTCTCACAGAGAGAAATGCATTAACAAGGGCTTGCACCTCAAATCTCTCTCATAGAGAGAAATGCATTAAAGTACATCTCAAGAAGTCACTGATACTGATACTCCCTCTTAGCAAGGGCTTCATTCTCCACAACTCCAAGCTTTTCTCGAAAATGCACAAACTTTACTTTGGCAAGAGGCTTGGTGAGAATGTTTGCCATCTGCTCATCAGTGCTGATGTACTACCATATCTCTGAAATAGTGGAATTTGATCTCCACATGTTTAGTTCTGTCATGAAACACTAGATTGACAGAAAGCTTCACACAGCTTAGATTACCATAATGAATGATAGTCGGCTCCAACGATTGTCCAAACAATCTTTTAAGAAGCTTCCGAAGCCACACTGCTTCTCGAGCTACCACACAAGCTGCAATATACTCAGTCTCTGCTGAGCTTAGTGCCACTAAAGACTGCTTCTTGCTACACCAGGATATCATAGTGGACCCCAAACTGAAGCAACATCCAGAGGTGCTCTTCCGATCAGTGACACACCCTGTCCAATCAGAATCAGTATATCCATGCAGCTTCAAGTCTACACCAGAAGAATATCTCAAGCCATACCCAACTGTGCCATGCAAGTATCTTAGGATATGCTTCACTGCAACTAGATGTACTTGTCTTGGTTCACATATGAACTGACTAAGTGCACTCACTGCATAGCAAATATCTGGTCTAGTATTGACTAGATACATCAATGATCCAATCAACTACCTATACATAGTAGGATCCACCAGATCTGAACTAGCTGTAGCCTCTTTTAAATTCTAAAAAATTGGTTTCCATAGGTGTAGACATGGATTTGCAATCCATTATACCAATTCTCTTTAGAATATCAATGGTATACTTCCCTTGACTTAGAACGATCTCATCAAGCTTCTGCCATACTTCTGAACCAAGGAAGTAGTGCATGTAACCAAGATCCTTCATTTCCAATTCAGAAGCTAACTCCTTACATTTGATAATGAGGTGATCTTTTCCAGTAAGAAATAAATCACCATAAGGAACCAAGATCAACTAGATTACCATCTTCTTTAGGTTTAGTAGGCATCCTCTAACTCTTTTAGTACTTGCATCAACCTTATGACCTCTTTGTCCAAGATTGGTTGCAATGCTTGCCTTAGAGAAAATTTTCCAGAGCACATCTCTGATATTGTAGAGAGTTCAGGATTGTCCTCCTCGACCCCAACCTAGATCACTCTATTCTGAATAGGTTTGCGGAGCTATCAATCAAATCCGGATAGATTCTCTTGTGCAATTCTGTTCTCAGCATCCAAAGAGGTCTTCCAAGGACATTTATCATCAGCCTTGCAATGCTGCAACCTTCACTTCTTCTCAGTGAGTCATAGAACTCCCTCTTGACCCCTACCTCAGAGATTGCAAAGAAGACTTCTGAAAGTGAACTCCCTCTAGCCACTAACTCAGTCCCATAGCTGCAAGTTGTGACTCCATGCTTGATCATTTCTTTGGTCGGCATAACTTCCTCACAAGATGCCTGAAGGTCTTCCTCCTAGTGCAATCTCTCATTACTTTCATGCTCCTTGATCGATCCTAGGAGCATTTTAGAGAAAGATTACTAACAGTTTGTAACTATCCAAAGAAATATCAAGGCTAGAATCATACACGGTTTACTATCTCAAGTTATAGGATGAATACATAAGAATTTATGAACAATATTAAAACATGAATAATGAAATCAACCTATAAGTGAAATATGTAGCAAATATCAAAAGATAAAAAATGAAGGGATAAAGAAACTTATCTTTATTGAAATCTGATACATAACTCTTTCTTCCATGTTTTACTCCTTTCGAGAGTGCTAAACTCACCACAACAAAAGACAATCTGCAAAACTACAGATTTCTTAAATGCATTTAGCATGTAGAACCAACCCTCTCAAAGAGTCAAGGCTCTATCACAATTCATGCATTAGAGAATGATATCGAGATGTGACCAACTAATCACCATCGACATTTCAGATCTCTAGCCTAGATAAGAGTGATTTCAAGGGCACAAACAATAAGGAGAAATACTTATCTCTTTATTGAGTTGTTGGTACACCAATGAGCTAGGCTTGTGGCTATTCTTGTCAACACACCAATTAGACATGATGATGACAGAGGTTGCAACTTCATAAACTCCCACAACAAACTCCATCTCCTCTGTACGAGTCGAGATAACCAAAATAAGGAGAAGCCATGAAGAAAATAGGTTCATAGCCACCATGATCAATTGAAGAGAGCTGATTTCTCAATTCCAAAATCCTCATGAAGTAAGAAATAACCGTTTCTCCTTTCGACATTTTCACATGATGTACTTGTTGCTTCAGTGCAAGAGCCCGGTTGGTGTTGTTGATTTCGTACATCTCCTCCAAGGTTTTGAACATGTCCCTTGCTGTCTTCAACTTGGAGACGATCGGAACAATATGATCTTTAACGGAGTCAACCAATATCTTCTTCGCCTTAATGTCTTTCTTTTTCCACTGCAACTTCTCTTCTTCCTCTGAAGGTTCGGGAACTTTGGTTTCCACAAACTCGGCCAAGTCATTTTCTTCCAAGGTGAGCATGATTCTAAACCTCCATGATGTGAAGTTGGATGCTCCTTCGAGTCTATCCTTAATTTTAAGACCGTTCACCATCTTGACTAAAATAGGGACAATAGAGAGTACTGCTGCAATGACAAATCTGATCACGACCTTCTTCAAACCTGCTCTGATACCATGTTAGTTTTATAATTAGATTTAAAGCAATCAAAAAATGCAACACAATGAACAATGAACACAACAAGATACCCTGGGAAAACCCTCCAACTTGAGGGGAAAAACCCAGCAACAATATATCTCTTATATATTGAATGATAAGAATAGCAATCTTCTTTACAATGGCCAAATCCAAGGCCTACAGGTATGGCTTCACTTCTTGAAGCATAATGAATAAGTCCACACTTGATAAATCTGATTTGATCTTGAAATAACTTGATCTGCTCCTTAGAAATCTGCTCTGCTTTAGAAGTCTGCTCTGCCTTAGAAATCTGCTCTGCCTTCTGAATTAAGCTTGTAATTTAAATGTGTTGTATTGAGAGAGCAATGACCTCATATATATATATGTATATGTGAGGGACGCACCCTTTCACAAGCAGTCGGCCTTATTATAATGTTAATTGGTCAGCCTGTAGAAGGATCCAACTAACGCTAAAAACATTAACACAGACACTATGTTATATTTTAGTGAGAAAAACATGAACACTTTTGTGTGCACACAACATTTCACCCTCTTAATCTTAAGTAATTTTTTAAAACTTTAGTAGTTTAGAAACTAGATTTAGAGTACTACAATTCTTGTTCTTTTCATTTCTTCAAATTTTGAGTGCATGCATCTCAAATTATTCATCCAAGTTTAGGTTTATCTAATTTTAAGAAAAAAAAGTGGCCACTTTTGACCCCCTTTTTGTATCCCATTTCCATGCATTTACCCAATTTTATGAATCCATGATTTCTTCTCTATTTTTATTAACCTCACCATGCAAAATCTCAAGGAATTAATGGTGGAGTACATTCGTGGTAGATTACATCATGACTAATGGTAGCACAATATTAATGCTAAAGATAAGTGTGAGATTTATATGGGATTAGTTATCATATGTCTTTCATTAATTTCCAATGTGCCACACAAGTGTCAAGTTCCATAGTTTTAGTTATTTATATTTCAGAATATTAATGTTAAGGACAAGTGTGAGATTTATATAGGATTGATTACAATATATCTTTCATTAATTGTCAATTTTCCACACAAGTGTCAAGCGTCATAGTTTTAGTTATTTATATTTCAAAATATTAATACTAAGGACAAGTGTGAGGCTTATATGGGATCAATTACCATGTCTTTCATTAATTTCCAATTTTACCAACAAGTGTAAAGCATCGTAATTTCAGTTATTTATATTTCAGGAAAATAATAAATATCTAGACTCTCACTCATTCTCGCCTAGAAATTCAACGACGTTAGAAATTTAATAGAGGAAAATGAAAGAGGTTCTGAGGGATTTGCATTGCCTCAAACAAATGGGAGTTGCCATAGATCAACCCTTATAATATTGTTAAGTTAAGACACATTTTTTTTCGAGTGTTGGGAGGTGAATATGGAGAGAATGGGAGAAGAAAAAGATAAATAAAAATTATAAAGGAGAATTCATTGAAATTAAGGATCCGATTGAGAGAATGAGACTAATGATGCTTCATGCTAATACACTTAAAGTCATGCCAACAAAACTAGCCTCAATGAGAAAAATAGACGAGCATCAAGAATTGGTTGAGCAGGAAGTAGCAGTGAATGAAATGGAGGTGCTTCTTGTTCCATTGACTCGAGGCCAATCCTTTGTATTTTTTTTATGAACCTACATTTTCAAAGGTTTCCAAGGTGAACAATTCACAACTCCTAGTGGATTATGCATGCACTAAGGAAACTGGGGATTTTGATCCTAATAGAAATGAAATGGAACAATTATTAGCCTCACCTATGAGAGATATAGTCCTAGTTATTTCACATGGTAGACCATCGATGGGTATTGAGGAGGATGATCCAACCATTTAGGATGCCATAGTCTTAGCTTGTAAAAGAATTATCTTAGATGATGACTTTGTTAAGTCTGACGAATTCAGGATACTAGTCCTCAAAATGAAAATGCAAGAAGATGTTTAGAAGAGGGAGGACCGGGCTTACAATGATGAAGATTCGGATAAGGAAAATGTAGCACAAAGCATCAAGCCTCAAATTGATGTTGATATTGCTAATATCACTCTTGAGGAAGGAAGGAAATTAGCGAAGGACAGTGGTTGTTTATTGTTACCAAGTTGGAACATCTCTTCAGCCATAACACTAGATACAAACATTTCCTCAGCCATAACACTAGATACAGTTAGGAGAGATTTTGGAGAATTTGAGGTCTTTGAAAGAGAGGAAGAGGCAAGGAATTTTTATTTTGGCTCTGCTTCACCTCTAGGCATGAAACGATTGCAATTTGGGTTGTTTCCCCTAAGGATAAAAAACCTTAGGTTGTGTAGAATGTTGGAGAATTGACTGGCAATCTGATCATCAAAAGATTAGGGAATACTACTACTCCTCGGGCTACTTCTTTAGTAGTTGATACTACCTTATTTAATAAAGATGTAGCAAAGAATCTATAGTACGATTATGAAAATTTACAAAGGAAGCATACCAAATTGATCTATGAATATAATAAGATAAAATATAGTAGAGCACATGTTCCTCATACAATGGAAGAGTCAATACAAGCACCTTCTTCTCAAGAAGAAACATCTAAGTAGGATAGGATCTCCTTAATGCTAAAAATTAGTAACTTGGAAGAAGAGATCAAAAGAGCTCGTGAGTTAGAGAATAAGGCTAGAACAGAAGTAGCAAAGAATTTGACCGAGTTAGTCAATAGTTTGTTTTAGCATAGAATCACCTACATCTTGAACAAAATAGATGATACATGGGAGTGCTTCAACAACTTGCTTAAAGACATGGAATAAAAGGAGCAGTAGAGCTCAGTTGTGAGTCAAATCATGAGTAGATGGATACTAAATGTGTTTTAGCTTAAGCATCCCCATAATAATACCAAGTATAACCCTAAAGCCCCTCCCACCATTTCCAGGATGTGTGAATTGGCTAAGTTGCTAAATGAGGTGTCCTCATTTTAGAACAAGCTTGGGATTACATTAAAAGACAAGAGAAACAATTTTCAAGTCTTGGAGGATCTAGGATTGCCACCTATTCTAGATGGTGGTGGACACGTTAGAATTTTGAATGTCTAGAAGGATGAATTTTGAAAGATTACACCAACAATTGTCTAGTCATTAGTTCAGGACAATAATTCACAAGTTATTGAAATCGGAGTCAAGCTTAGACAAGTTCATCCAAGATGTCAAGATCACACTTGATACCAAATATGTCATGCATCAAAATAAATTAAAGAAAATACTAGAATATGACTAGCCATTTGATGAAGAATTTGAAAAGTGGCTTTCCACTTTTGGGTAAGAATCAAGATAATATGTGTCACTCATGTTTTTTCTTACTTGGCAAGTCTGATCAACAATCAGTCACTTCTTGAGGGTTAAGGACATATTCTTCAAAAGATCTAAGGTATCATTTAGGCATGTGTATCTAAACTTGGCATTTAATGAGACAAGAGTTTTGGCAACTTTGTGGATTAATTTAATATTTAGCCCATTAAGTAGCTCGCACAAGAATTATAGCCTCTTGGGCTATTTAAGTAGGTGTAATCTCCATAGTAGCATTTAGTTTTAAGAAGTTAGTAAGCGCTCATCATTTGGTTGTTATGCCTCAATGATACTATTTTGTCTTTTGGAGTTGGTTAGAATGGTTTATGTGTTGCCTCACTCCCTTTAATTCATGGTGGTTAGTGGCCATAACAGAGTTTTCAATAAGTTGGTAGAGTGTAGTAGCTAGGAAGATCTATTGGGTTCAATCCCTCTTAAATTACCATTAATTTGTATTTTCCAAGAAAGAATAGTACACTATTCTTTCTCAAACAACAATGCTATGCATAATTCTTCCAGGTGTCAGTGGATCAATGTTGGGTGGCATGGCACAGGATCTTCAACCTCTATGAGAAGAAACAAGAACCTATGTATTCAAGGTGTCCCAATCCAGCTACCCATTTCCTACCACTTTATCTATCTAAGCTAACAACTTCCTATTCTCCACCACTCGCTCCAACAGCTGTGTCATCATGAGGTGTGGGGATAAATCTCCAGTTGTCACCCTCAACACTATAGATTGTAGGAGGATATGTCCTTCTCTCTTATATGGCATGCTTGCACTGACTTGAAATGCTCATGGAGCCTTCATGTGAGCCTCAACCATTAGCAGTTTTAGCTTTTCTAATCTATGAACAAGTGTCACTCATCTATTGTTTTAATTGGCCTTGCATTCTCTTCAAAAATGGGATTGTATCTTCATTATAAAAGGGGGTAAAATGAAGAAAGAACTCTAGAACTAATTGTAATTCTATCCTCTTGAGAAATAAAAGGGGAACTTGTGTTGTCTGAAACTTTGTATTAGTAATCTTTGCTTGAAAAAAATATATGAGAGGATTTATTGCTATTACTATCTCCTTTACTAGGTTGTTATTCTCAGAGATATATTGTTAAGGAGGATTTATCTTTTCATTCACATTTGTTGTATGTATTATTTGTCTTAATTAGCATACATTCAAGGAGTGTAAGAAGTCTTTTGGAGTAAGTAATGAGATTAACAATCTTATGAAGGATAATTAAGAATGGTTACATCTAAGTAAAGTACATACATCTAGGTTAGGTATCACTACAAGGTGGTGATATCTGGTATAACTTTTAAAGTCAGGATTTGTAAATGTCAAGTCATAGCAACATTTAGGTGACTCTATGATCCCAAGGAAATAGACACCAATCACTTCCCATAATTTCTCCAAACCCAATAGAATTAAATTGTGAAAACATTTTGAACCATAAGGTTGTTGGCCCTCTGGTATTTGGCATATGAGATTGGTATGTTGGCATTGGCATCAACACAAGTTGGTGTTAGGAGAATCTCCTCTATAATGCTCAAAATGTTCCATGGATAAAAAGTTTTGTTACAGCAATATTGGGTTATTCATGTTGCTATGGACATTTGTGATTTGTTGTCATGCAAATGGTTTGTCAGTTCATACAAATGAATGGTGTTTTGTGTTAATTTCATAGTTATTTGAATGAAGGAGACTGAGTGGAGTAAGTGATAAGTCATGTTCATTCATGTTATCTTCATGCCAAAGTGGTGGATAGTCTTCATGATAAAGTGTATGATTTCTCATTCAATTGTTGGTGTCAGTGTTCATTCATGTAGACTCCTTTTTGTACAGAATCCTTCATTGTCCTCTTTTATACCTCAGGAGTTCAATTCAAGTTCATATACTTTTGGGTGAACATTTTTGGTTTGTTATGTCTCTTTAATCATAAACCATTGAATGTTAAATGTCTTCTTTCATCAATCCTTATTTGTCTATCCTTCTCTACTACAAAATGTCTGAGGGTGTTGAGTTAATGGTTTAGGGTTTTCATTCTCTCTAAACAAAACCTAGGTCCCAAAAGTTTAAGTGTCTCTTAAAACCCTAAGTGTAAATGGTTTAAAACCCTAAAACTCTAGCAATATATTTTCTAATATTATGGGTGTAAAGGTTTGTTCACTGAAGACAAACTTCATTCTTGAAGTCTAGGGTTTGATATATTTTAGTTTTATGAAGATCTCATCTATACTTGTTAAGGTATAAGCCTTATGTTAAAACCCTAATTACCTAAAGACGTCATAAGACTAAGGGTTTTGTTTTGTTATGTGACAAGAGTGCCTTTTCTTATATTTTGAAGTTGACCTGTGAATGGAGGTTACCGAGTCACTTAAGTGACTACTTGAGGCTATCAAGGTCATATTATGACTAGCCCCCTTGCCTAGGGAGACTAGCTCTCTCTGGTTGGTTCCTCTTTGGTGGGCGCCAAATAAAGATCAAAGGATGTTGTTTAATCTTCTAAGGGCGTGAAACGTAAGATCAAAGGACAAGATTTAAATTCATTTTGAAACCTAACATATCCTCAATGTGAATGGAATTTGACGGTTGGATGGTTGTCTATGCAGTTATGTATAGTTTTAATAATAGTTTGTTAATTGTTTTACGTTTGGTGATCACAGGGATTTTATATATCCTTCTCCACAAGTTACAATATTTTTTTGAGAGAACACACAGAATAAAATATGATATGCATTGTGTAACATTTTTATTTCATCAGAAAGCATATAGAAGGACTGTGAACATCAAGGAAATAGTGTCTTTATGATGCAGAGAACATGATACAAAGATGAATAACAAGGTATTTTCATGAAGATTTTTGTTGATCAGAGGTGTGTAGGTTGGTATACTGAAGATTGTTTTGCAAAGGGTATTGATTGATGTTAATTGGTGCAAATTAGATTGTATAGAATCATTTCTTGCACATGAACTTGTCAAGTCTTAGGAGATTGGTGTATCAGTTTTATTGATTGAGGTTGGTGCCTCAAGCAGAGTATGTGGTTTATCAAGTGTGTATTGTACCTTGAGATTGGTGTCTTGAAAATAGTGTATTAGGTGTGGTTGTACCTTGAAGTGGGTGCTTCTAAAACAATTGTAATCTTCTTTCTTTTGAGGTTGGATTTGAGTAGTAGACTCTATTGTCATGAAGGATTGTGCCCTAAATGCTAATCCTTTACAAGCTTGGCAATCCCCTGCAACATGGGAACATTCTTAGATTGTGGGTTTGTTTGTTACGAGAATGGACCTCCGGAAGAGTCAGCTCCCTTTAAATGCCCCTTTGGATCTGTAAACTTATAAGGAAAAGAGATAGAAGAATGCTTAAATAAACTAAACTGAACTGAAATCTATCCTAAAGGGGGTGATGCACCAATGTTTTAACTCTAATCTGCAATCTAATTCACAATTACTTCTCAATACATCTGCTCTTACAACTCAAACTGATCAAATTTACCACATAAATGTTTCACAGAAAGGCATGAAACGACTTGCACAATCTGTAACCTATAATAAACTTGCACTTTGTGTACTTGCATTCAATAAAGGAGACAAGACTTTAACTCTAATCTGCAATCTAATTCACAATTACTTCTCAATACATCTGCTCTTACAACTCAAACTGATCAAATTTACCACATAAATGTTTCACAGAAAGGCATGAAACGACTTGCACAATCTATAACCTATAATAAACTTGCACTTTGTGTACTTGCATCCAAATATTTTAAAGAAAAACATAATAAATTCCTATCAAATCACTCAAAATGAGACAAGACACCTAAATTTGAATAGATGAACACCTGATTGTATTGATAATAGAAGGAATGCTCTGTAAAATAACAATGAAACTGCTAAAATAAACTGCTGCTACTGCATAAAACTATAAAACTTACTGAGTTACACTTGTCTGAATCTCTCTCTCTCAATATGCAAAAGCAAGGGAAAAGGCAAGAACTAAGAAAAAATCATGAGCTTTTTTCCCTATAATACAAAAAACAGTCCCAGAAAGGTAAAGGGAAGTCAACTCCAGCTCAACTGGACTCCAAAAGATGCATGCATGAGTCTAAAAAGGTAACTCCAAGTTGTTGGGTGAGCACAATAGAAAAGCCTAAAAATAAGGGCTCATAACTGCTCCAAGATGAGCAAAAATAGCTTAGAACTAACCACCTTGCAAGATGCTTGACCCAAAAGAATGCCAAAATTAGCCCAATTTGACTCCAAGTCAAAAAATAGAAAAAGATACCCTTCCTGCATGAGTTTGCACTTCAGTTCAACTCCTCCTATTTTTACATGATTAGAGGGCAAAAATATAACCTAATTTAACAATTATTAAATGCAATCAATGTGATTTGCATTAATAAGTGTTGTATGATGTTATTTTTTCTCTCTAGGCTTTCATGTAACAAGTATTAAGGCAATTTAAAAAATTATTGCACTTAATAGGTGTTTAATTATATTGTTTTAGTCTTCAATCTATGCAAAATAAAAGGGTTTCTACATGATTAGAATAGCCCTTAAGGAAAAAATAACCTCCTTAATTCTCTCCATGCAAAAATAAAACTCCAATATGCCCTTTGACTCATGAAAATATTCAAATCTTCCCTAAGTCAAAAAACAAGGTCAAAAAGACCTTCATTGTCTTCATGCTTATAACTCCATGTCCCTCACGGGTTCCTTGCACTTACTAGGTTTTCACTCTTAAAAGGATGTGACCACAGTCTCTTATTTGATTTATGATGATCTCTTTAAAATAAAAGTCAAAAATAGACCTCAAACCCATGGCTAGGGCATCATGAAAGAAAGTTCTTCAA
This sequence comes from Cunninghamia lanceolata, assembly GCA_027924645.1. NCBI lineage: Eukaryota > Viridiplantae > Streptophyta > Pinopsida > Cupressales > Cupressaceae > Cunninghamia > Cunninghamia lanceolata. The sequence continues at coordinate 1,462,843 of BSBN01000397.1, forward strand.
ACCCTAAAATCTCATCTTCATTCTTATCATTTCTCTTTTGTCTTTGATTTGCGAGAGCGCTACATGCTCGAGAGTTTGTACCGCTAGGGGTTCGAAAGGTTTCTCTGTTGCAGTTTTTCGAAGGCTTAACTTTGCTTCTCTACTAGTAAATTTCTCCTTCATTTTTTTTGTTCTCTTAATCACATGGTAAAAACTACATTTTGTTGTTCTATATGAGGAAAAGGTGAAAGCCTCTATTTTACATGATCTTATTGTGGTAATTGAGATGATAAATAGTGAGTTAATTTTGCCTTCATGCTTGAAACCCTGTCTATTTTAATACGAGGATAAAACACTGACACATTATTGTGTAGTTCAGATTACTCATTTACTACAACATTCTTGTCATTCTCTAGATTCTTACCAAGCATTGATGAAAATGCCCTTTGTAAAGACACTTTTGCATCTGCTTCGAAGCTGTGTGGGCAAGCTTATTTGGCCTACAGCAAAATATGGCACTATATTTGTTGATAATAAGGAATACTAAGAGGGGGGGTGAATCAGTATTCCACAAAACCACTTCTTAACAAGTTTATTAATCCAATCTCCAAAATTAATAATATGAAAGCAGAATAAACATAGGAATAGAAACCATAAAGACATAACACATGAACACATGATTTTTACGTGGAAAACCCAAAAAGGGAAAAACCACGGTGAGTGTTAGATCACAATATATTATAATAGCACAATACCAGATTTCAAGAAGGCTTACTGCCTTAGGGCTCACTGCCTAAAGAAATGATCACTTCAAGAAAGGCTCACTGCCAAAATAGGCTCACTACCTAGAGAAAGAAAGAAGAAGGAAGAATGGCTCATGACCAAGTTGAACTGTTGAGATTGCATCTACACATGTAGGGTTATAGTTCTAATGAAGCACATAAATACTGTCTCAAAACTCTTCATCTCTGACTGCTCTGTTTCACTGCTATGCTTTTACATAAGAATAAGATATCTCTTCTTCTGCTCTTATTGCTTCCACACAATCACTTTACTTCGCATGTCACACATACATATATTCATATTCATACACCACACACCAAACACTAAATTTGATCTCATATATATCCGCAACACTTAAAATCTTCACATTAAGTTGGCCTACTTAGATGAAGCATATAGTTAATAAACTTGTAGCTTGTCGGCCAAATTCATTCACCAAAATACATAGCGGACCTAAATAACATTTGAAACACCTTCTCATATGTCATCTCCAACTATAGAACCACTTAGGATAAAGTTCGAATCAACAGAACTTACTGCACATAAATCAAACTATCATGTCGGCCTCAACCATAAACTATTACTGACTTAGTCTAACTATCAAATCACAAATTTCATTGTAGACCATAATACTTGCTCAAAATCATATCAAAGACTCCTTAGACATCATAGATCATACCTTCAGAACTGTAAAGCAAAATATCCTTTAGTGGAAAATTGCGGACCATCAGAATTCAAACCCTGTCACAGTCAAACTTTGTCAAATAGTGTAGTGATACTCAACAACTTGTAACTATCTTTCCAATGGACTTTAGAACCTACAACTCTAGATTTAGACACTTCATACAAGTGTTTGCAACACCTCAAAACTATATATCAAGATATGCAACACCAGAAGAATGCAGACCAAAACAACTAAGTGTCTTTCTTTAACAGGCACTATATTCTGTTCTACCAAACTTAGGCCATTTGAAGATATACTTCTGGAACTTATCAAAAGATGAAACCTTGGATATAAGATCATCTAAGAGTTAGGAACATAATACCAGAACCGCAATACTTGGTCTTCAACTGTGGACCAATGCCAATCCAAATATAGTTTTTCTGTCATTACCTTTATACACTACCAACACTTAGCCAAAATGACTAAGTCTTCTTCACGGGACCAAAATCTATGTTCCAACCTTGTTCCTTTTCTTGTTGTCATCAATGAAAACACTCAATTATTCAACAGAGTAGTGTCTCTTGCCAACAATCTCCCCCTTTGGCATTGATCTTGAAACACTCAGTGAAAAATACTTGTGTTGCTCCCCCTTACTTTGTACACTCTGTTTTTATATTCTTCTTTAGATGTATGCTTATTTTTAACTATTTTTCCTCTCCCCCTTTGACATCAATGGCAAAGGTGGGTATACAAGAAAAATTATATCAAAAATTCTTCAAAAAATGTCATATTCCGCTGCATATATACAAAGACACATTTCTATCTTAATTTACAATTGAAAGTAGAATATCGTTATAGATAGTCTTTATCATAGCTATCTCTCCATTTCATCTATTCCTTGCACTTTCCAAACTATGGATGTGGCCATTTATCAAAAAGACTAACTTTTTTGCCTTCTACACATCTGATTGTGTATCAATTGATGCTTTGTGATTTCAAGGCTTCTTCTACCAAATTGGTCATGGAATCAATTTTTGGACTTAACAATCCCCTTAGCTAGCACATCCTATCTTTGACTTCTTCCCTTTTCTTCATCAGAGTGTTCAAATCATTGTGAATATTTGCAACCTATATTTCTTTGGTACTTATTGACTCAACTGCTCGATTATATGTCTTAGAAATATTTAGCAGTTTGAGTTCCAAGTCCTTGATTTTATTTTCTAATTCCCTTGTAACTTCTGGCCAAGATAAACAAAATGTGTACAAGTCACAGGCTTCTTTTATGGCACTTTGTATACTTCTTATTCCATGGTCTAAAGAGATTTTATCATTGATCAACATAATTTTTAACTCAGCTAATCTTTTCTCATCAAACTCTTTTCTAACCTTTGTTTCTATAGATTTTTCAAAGGATTCAAATGATTGTTGATTGATCTTATCATACCTTTTAGATGATCAGTTGATGATAACGATGTATCTTTCTGGTATTTAGGCATCAACTTTCCTAGTACATTAGATACTATTGCAATGAGCTTATTGTCTTGCATGTGTTTTTTCATCATTTCTTCTTGTGCCTTTTCTTGGACAAATGATACTAATTTAAATTTATGTTCCGGAGATAAGGAATTTAGATTTATTGGTTCTTGTAGGAACTTGGGTAGATCTAGAATTTGTGCAGTTTGTTTCTTTTCAAAGGGTTTTGCAATAGTGTCTCTTGCCACTTTTTCTTCACCATGTGAAACTTTCTTTCTTTTCTTTTCTTTTGCTTCCTTTTTCTTTCTCTATTTCAATTGTGGCTTCTGTAATGGATGAGGTCCTTATTCTTTTTCTGAAACTAGATGTTGGTTTCTCCACTTCAGATCTCTTATCTTTCCTTTCTGGAGTGCTTGATGTCCATTCTACCAGAGCACCTATGGACATTGATTCTCATGATTTGGTTTTTGTCTTACTTGATTGTTCATCTAATGTTTTCTCTGACTCCTCAGGTTCCATAAACATTTCGGAAGATAATTTTGAGAATGTCCCAAATCTGCCCTCTTTGGGATCATTAGGTTTGGTTAGTAGTGCATCAGCTAATTCAGTTAAGACATATTCTGCAACTTCATGTCCTAGTCTAGGGACCCATACAGTTATTGGTTCCACAGCTTCCATGAAGCACTTGTCTTTGTCCACCATGAATACAATATCCTTCTCATACTTTATCACTACATTTTCAGGTATCTGGAACCTACATGACATTTTCTTTTGAAAGTCTTTGAAGTACTTCCATAAGATTTTGTTATGCTTATCTGCATTACCCAAACCCTAAAAGTGATTTCTTATTTGGGTGGCTATAGGTAAGTGATCAAGCCAGATAATATTTCCTAAACTAGTTAGCTCTCTTAGGAAGTAAAAGAGTAAACATGTAATCAATGTTCCATATTTGAAAGGATGATTAGTTTCTTTTGTTCTTTTCAAGTTCTCCATTAGTTCACTCCAGAGCAATTTGTAGATGTCATAATCCATATTGTTTTTTATCATGTCATATGCTATGTATATAGTTGATGCAGACACAAAATTTTCCTTGTTGGAAAAGAATATTTTGTATCCAACAATCATTGATGCAAATCTGACAGCCAAATTCTTTATATCATTTACTGTAAGGGCATTCTTATCAAATTTGGCTCCTATTAGTTGCATTACCACATTGTTCTTCATTTTCTTTATGCCTGGAACCCTTTCGAAGGAACTCATACAGGTTACAGTTTTGATAGCTTCTTTAGTTATCATATAGGGTTCATCAAGACATAGAAATTCATCATGAATTCTACTTAGAATAAGCTTGACCCATGCATCATTCAGAATTGCAGGAAAATCCAACCAGGTGTCAAATTTCTTTTCTCCTAGAACTTTATACTCATCTTTCAATACAATATCCACAGTAGTCAGTTCATCCAAATACAGTTTTCCCAACTTCAAGTGATCATATTCTTCTAAACTGATACGAATGTATGCTTTGACATCTTCCATATGCATAACCCCATGTGGAGTAAATGAGAATGCCCATAATAGATAGTTTTATAGTGATTTGAAGAATTGTTTCTTAAACTTGGGGTGAGGCATTTTCCCTATCTCGATTATGTGAGGAGTAAACATTTTCCTAGAATAATTTAATTTTCACAACAGGTTTTTTAAGTTGGAAATACCTCTTTCACCGGATTAGGGTTTCCTTGATCTTGATCTTGACCTGAAATCCTTTGGAGAATATTGTAGTCTCTTTGAATCTTGCTTTGGTTCACCTTAGACACTTGAGAGCATGGAATGCAGAATGATTTTTCCTTCAGATACAACTTCTTTTAACCTTTGCATGCCAAAACCTAAGTGTCATTAATGTCATCTTTCAAAAAGTTGTCAAGCACCTTCCTGACAATCACAGACACTTTAGATTAATCCACAAATCTTCACAATTGATCCTTTTCTTCTAAAACTTCCTTAAAAATATCTCTCATATGATTATATCTTCAAATTCCAGCATTAACATTTTGGCTAGGGGTTTTGGATTTTCAACATAGCTCCCCTTGAGCTAGAGCACCAAATCTACTTCTCAAAGGAAATATCTACACCAGAAGCTGGTGCGGATCCATCCTTAACTTCAATTACTTATTTCTTGATCTAGATCTTGTCCATTTCTTTCTTATTTTCAATTGGATCAACTTTTTGTTTTCCCTTATCATTCCTCTGCTCTGTTTTCCTTTCTTCAGCATAGTAATTTCTCTTCACATTCTTGCTTTTACAAAATCTTGCAACATGTCCAAATTTGTTGCAATTGAAGCACACAATGTTTCCTTGTCCTTGATTCCTTTCTCTGAATGAATTCATCCTTGATCTGCATTGATTATCCATGTGTCCAAATCTATTGCATGCAAAACATCTTCCATTGAATGATTGAGTATTCTTTGTATTTTGAAATCCATTTCTTACTAGACTTCTACATTCATTTGATCTAGGACCAATTTTCTTATAGTTGAAACATTGACCAGAGAACGATGGAACATTATAATTATTCTACTCCTACACTAAGTAGCTTTATGACCAAATTGTTTTCAAATAAAACAATGGCCATTGAAAGATGGGTACCTTTGAGCATTTGGATGTCTGACCGAAGATCTTCTAGGTCTTCCTTTTTGATTCCTGAACTAGTTGCCTTTGTTTTGCCTCAACTAAAAATTTTCTTGACCTGATTTTGAACTTTCTCCTTTCTCAAATCCTAAGCTTTGCTTATCATCTGAACTCTTTTAACTATCAATCATCTCATCAAGTTTTGCAAAACTTATCTTGAACTTTTCTTCATAGCTCTTAGCTTTGTCCAAGTCTGCTTTCAGGCTCACAATTTCTTTTTCAAGTTTGACACAATCTTTTGACTTTCTTATTACAATTAGATTCAGATTTTCTTCTACTTTTGCTCTTTCTATAATTTCCACTTCCAAATCATTCAAGGTTTCATTTGCTGATATCAATTGATCACTAACCTCTTTGTATTTTTCCTTGAACTTCTTGACTTGTTCTTGTAACTTTGAGATATATTCATCAACTTCTTGTATGTTATCCTTCAGATTCCTGATTTCTGCTTTAGACTTTTCAAGATCAATAAGAACTGCTTCTAATTCAACATTGTTTGAGAAATTTCCAAATCTCCTAGCTGCCATGACTGAACACTCCCAGATCTTCCTCAAGCTGTTAGGCTTCTTCCAAGGAACCTTTCTCTGATACCAATTGTTGATAATAAGGAATACTAAGAGGGGGGGTGAATCAGTATCCCACAAAGCCACTTCTTAACAAGTTTATTAATCCAATCTCCAAAATTAATAATATGAAAGCAGAATAAACATAGGAACAACAACCATAAAGACATAACACATGAACATAGGATTTTTATGTGGAAAACCCAAAAAGAAAAAAACCATGGTGAGTGTTAGCTCACAATATATTATAATAGCACAATACCGAATTACAAGAAGGCTCACTACCTTAAGGCTCACTGCCCAAAGAAATGCTCATTGCAAGAAAGGCTCACTGCCAAAATAGGCTAACTACCTAGAGAAAGAAAGAAGAAGGAAGAATGGCTCACTGCCAAGTTGAAATGCTCAGTTGCATCTACACATGTAGGGTTACATGGTGTAGTGCACCTAGGACATTTTATGTCTTTTATTTAAAATGTTAGTGTTAAAAACTAAATGGAGTTTCAAAAAAATTAAATGTAATAAAGCCTATGATAGGCATACTCATATAGTGGAGATCAAAAATAGGTAATTTCTTTTAGTGGTCTATAGTCATAAAGTGTATCTCAGTCTTAGAATAGAAAAAAACAGTCTATTTTTTAAGAAAAAAAAATAGTTTTTAGGAAAAAATCAGAATTTATCTATTTTAAGCCTCTTCCCACGATGGGAATATGGAGATAAGGCTATAAACAAATGGAAAAGGATTGTAAAAGTCAGAGTGGTCAAATTTTATGGTGAGTTGAAGAAGTTTGAATGAAAGAAAATGAAGGGAAAAGACTATTTTGCTGTCCCTAATACAATTTTTTGTATTTTTGTTGTTCCTCTTCATTTTACTCAGGTCGTACAGTACTGTTTGGATTTCTCTTGCATAGGATATTGAAGTGGATTGAACTATCTTTTTTTTGGACCAGGTTGCAATAATTTAAATGGAGATTAAAGCATGTTTAAACCATTTTCTTTGAAACTGCCCTGCTGTTTTTCTAGTTTTTTTTACTATTTTGTTGTTGTTCCTCATGCCTGTACCCAACCGTACAAGACTTTCAAGAGTGAAAATGAATATGGATGTGTAGATGGTCGAGTTACCTTTCTTTTAATCCTAGTTGGAGGTGTTTTCATCATCGTTGGTGCATGTTATAGCCATTTTGTCAAAACTGCTCTAGTTTGCTAGCTTTTTAGGGGTTTAAGGAAACCGGTGAGGATTTGGGTGTTCTCCACAACTTAAAACCCCCAAATTGATTTTTTTGGCTTGGATTAGTCTATCAAATGTTGTTTGTTTGCATGCAGGTCCAGGAGAGCAGGTCCAAAGTGTTTTTGATGACTTTAAGCCTCAAAACCCTATGTTCTAAGCCACATAGCATGACATGAGGAGTGATTTTGGAAGAAATAGAAGTGGAGAGACCTAAGAAACCAAGAGACAACATATTTAGACCATTTAAAACATGTATTAAACCTTGGAGAAGGAGGGAAGAGTGTGGAAGGAGGTTTGGGCATAGTTGCCTTACAAATTAAGCCTAATTAGCCCTTGCCAAAAAGAGGACAGTCATTTTTTGAGGCACATGTTCCAAAGAAACCTATGTTGCATGTCTAATATGTTGTGTAACTCCATAATGGGTACTCAAAAAGGTGTTGTTTTTGTGGGTTTGTAATGTTTAGTGAAAGTTATGCCTTGAAAACCTCAGAAATAGGGCTACAAGGGAGTGAGTGGGTTTGTGAAGGAAGTGATATAAGAAGGTACCCCCAGTACATTTTGTGAGTTTTGTGAGCTTGGGGAAGTCAAACCTAGTTGAGCTAGGGTCCCTATAAAGTTTGGGAAGGTCCCCATATGTATGAATCTACAAATAGTGATATTGTGTTGTGTTGAAGCCATGGAGTGAGTGGACAGTCAAGTCCAAATTGAAGTCAAGTGTTGTTGTTTGGTCCACTAAGGCCTAAATGAGTTGTTTGCCCTGCCATACCCTGTATCCTCTTCCTCCTGTGTTGTTATTTTGATCCCTTTGTGATCTGTGTTTAGTCACCTCTGCATCATTACAGTTCCAATGAAGCACATAAATATTGTCTCAAAACTCTTCATCTCTAACTGCTCTATTTCACTACTCTACTTTTACATAGGAATAAGATATGTCTTATTTTGCTCTTATTACTTCCACACAATCACTTTACTTCACATGTCGCACATACATATATTGATATTCGCACACCACACACCAAACACTGAATTTGATCTCATATATATCTGTAACACTTAAAATCTTCACATTAAGTCAGCCTACTTAGATGAAGCGTATAGTTAATAAACTTGTACCTTGTCGGCCAAATCCATTCACCAAAATACATAGCGGACCTAAATAACATTTGAAACACCTTCTCATATGTCATCTCCAACTATAGAACCACTTAGGATAAAGTTCTAATCAATAGAACTTACCGCACATAAATCAAACTATCATGTCAGCCTCAACCACAGACTTTTACTAACTCAATCTAACTGTCATATCATAACTTTCACTGCAGACCACAATACTTGCTCAAAATCATATCAAAGACTCCTTAGACATCATAGATCATACCTTTAGAATTGTAAAGAAAAATATCCTTTAGCGGGAAAATGCAGACCATCAAAATTCAGACTCTATCACAGTTAAACTCTATCAAATAGTGTAGCGATACTCAGTAGCTTGTAACTATCTTTTCGATGGACTTCAGAATCTACAACTCTAGATTTAAACACTTCATAAAAGTGTTTACAACACCTCAAAATTGTATATCAAGATATGCAACACTAGAAGAATGCAGACCAAAACAACTAAGTGTTCTGCTTTAACTGGCACTGTATTTTGTTCTACCAGACTTAGGCCATTTGAAGATATACTTCCAGAACTGATCAAAATTTGAAACCTTGGGTATAAGATCATCTAAGAGTTAGGAACATCATACCAGAACCACAATACTTGGTCTTCAACTGTGGACCAATGCCAATCCAAATATAGTTTTTCTGTCACTGCCTCTGTACACTACCAACACTTAGCCAAAATGACTAAGTCTTCTTCATTGGACCAAAATCTCTGTTCCAACCTTGTTTCTTTTCTTGTTTCCATCAATGACAACACTTAATTATTAAACAGAGAAGTGTCTCTTGCCAACAATATTATCTATTACACATCTATCTAAAATAGCAAGTTCAAGGTCTGAAGTAGACATAGAAGGAGGCTTTACAGATCTTTGCTGCTTAGAAAGTGTGTGTAAATTTCCTGTTCTCTTCTTATTTGTAACTTTGTTTCATCTTCAAATATTCTACCCTGATAAAAAACAAATTTAGACCATCAAATAATTATCTTGTCTGCATCAGATTTTTCATCATACATTTTAGCTATGGGTTTCAAATTTCCATGCTGAGCAAATGCATTGACTAAGGTTTCTAAGGACAACGTTGCTTCACTTTCAATCTTCTCAACTTCCTTCTTCTTGGTCTTTTCTAAGGGCTTCACCTTCTTACTGGGAGTGGTTTCCTCTATTTTTGCCTATTTTGCTACAATCTCCTCATTTGTCTCTATTTCCTCTTCTTCTTCTCCTTCACCCAGGCTCACATATACTCTTCATCATATTAGCAATGTCTCTCTCTTTATGATGTTTGCCAAGTTGCGAATAGGTTTTATAAAATTAAACATGGGCCTTAGCACTAGGGGTTTCTATGTCCAAGTCCAGAGTACCCAAGGGAATTAGGGGCTGCCCAAAGGCATTAGGGTCCTTGAGAAATATGATCTTGAACTTTTCTAGGGAGTTTGGGCATGATTTCTTAAGTTTAGGGCTATTGTGGGTCCTTCTTTGATCACTAGGGAGGCCAAAATAAGATGAAAAGTAGTCCAAAACATACTAGGGAAATAGGCATTAAAATGAGTGCAAAAATATAAGATGAAGTTGTACAAGAGGTAACTTCTTATCTTACACTAGCCATTGTAGTTATGATCACTTCCTAGTACTAGACAAAGATTTATTACCATATTAGACAAAGTCCTTTTATCATTCTATCTCTAGAATCATATCCAATTTGTATTCAAATGACTTGACCTTTTGACATCTCATCTAAGTTTAAATGGAGTCATTTTTCCATGTAGTCAAAACTCTCTAACATTTGTCCACATAGTCAAAGCACCTTTTACATTTGTCCACATCTAGGCAAATCTCTCTCATTAAGCCATCAATAGATTCATATCTTCATTTTGCATAGTCTGAACCTTGTGTCACTTTCCAGAACAAGAAAAATCTCTTACCTTTGTCTTTTTCTTTTTCTTTTTCTTTTTTTGAAGATAGCTCCTACTCAAGCAAGTTGTAATTCATAATTATCTCAAATTGTGTAATGGAAACTACTCATTCTATGCTTCTCTTTACTTTTTAGGTTTCAATGGAGCGTAAAAGACAAGAAAATTCAAGAGTGGTCTATTATTTTGCATGGACTAGATATCCTTTGAGTGTTTGAAAAATGCTTTAAATTCTTGAAGGTGTCTATAAACACCACTAGACCTTACATGCACTTAGCTATCAAAGATTCAAGCGAGTTGAAATAGTCTACAAAGTGCTAGACCATTCCTATGAATTGTAGGTTCAATTTCACTATTGCATGTGTGAAGATCAATTACATAGATGTGGATTTGAACCAAGGCAACAACTAGTGAAAATTTCAAATTAGAAAACTAAGTCATCCAAAAAATACAAAGCATTGGCAAATTGTTTTGAGGTTTGTAACAACACAATTCATCATTAAAATCTAACTAAAAATTATTTTCAATTTAATTTCCACATTTACTTACATTTGTAACATTGATCAACCCTAACTCTATTATCTAAGTTAATTATTATTTCAGTGATTGCATTTATTTAAAATTAACTTCTATAAGATTTGTAGACACCTAAAATTGGCTCATGTAAAATTAAGTAAATATTTTAATATTTATCTTAATTCTTATCTTCTTCTATCAATTAAATAAATATTATAAGTTTATTTGATTGGTTCATTATCCCATAATTAAATAAAATCATTTTATTTAATTAAATTCCCTAAATTCTTCTAATGTCTCACATAAATTAAATAATCCTACATTATTTAATTAATCATAAATCCACCTCATCAATCCACCTCATCTTTCCACCTCAACTTTTCCACCTCACCATGTTGCACATATAATTAAATATTTTTAATATTTAATTAGCTAATATCCTCCACTCCCCAAAAATGAATCTTTAATTCATTTTTGTCCTCCACTAATTGAATTAAAAATTTAATTTATCCTCCACTCCCCAAAAATGAATCTTTAATTCATTTTTATCCTCCACTAATTGAATTTTTAATTCAATTGTCCTCCATTAATTGAATTTTTAATTCAATTGTCTTCCACTAATTGAATTGAAAATTCAATTTGTCCTCCACTCCTCCACTAATTGAATTAAAAATTCAATTTGTCATAATCCACTCTTATTAAAAATAAATTTTAATTCATCCACTATAAATTTAAAATTCACAAATAATGAGAGCCCTTGATCTCAACTTTTAATCCTCACCCTCCATCCCTTTTTTAAAAATCTATAAATGAAACCCTCACCCAAGCCATTCATACAACTTCTTCTTGCATCAAAACCATGCCCAAATTTCTCTCAAATCTCTAATCTATCTATCCTCTAATCCTTCATCTACATTTGTGTTGAAAGCAAGAGCAATCCACATTTGAATCTAATAGGGTCATCTAATCTAGGAGCTCTTGGGTGCAAGCTTCCTCCTCCCTTGATGAGATTGGGTCTTCATGTGAGGTATAACTTTGTGTTTTTATGCATTTAGTTTGTGTTTTCACTTCATTTTGTTTTTGTATGTGGCGAAAACATCTAGAATGGGGCATAGACTTGTTTTTGTATGTTGTGCTTGTGGGTTGGTTTCATTACTCCAAGCTAGTATTCATATCTTGTTGATCATAGGGTCATTTCTAGCATATTGATCTCCTTATGCATCTAAGGTTCATCATACCTTTTATGTACTAAGGACTTATGCTATGAGTCCCCTTCCCTCATCTGGACAAGGTTGTACTATCTTGGGCATGCATGGGATCATCCCTTTGTTTGCGTGTCTAGTCCATGCAAATGTTGGATAAACGTCATCCCCTTGGTCTTCTATACCTTGGTCAGAATATCCACTTTGCTATATCAAACCTAGGATTGCTCTAAATCATTTTCAGCACAATGATCATCCACTAATCAATCTCCCAACATTATCACACTTTCATCTCACCCTTTATCCTACAACCACTTCTACCAATCTGTTCCATCCATTTCGAGAGCACAACCGTGTTCTTGCAACCCACCTATCCTCTCGAGGGGGCATCACCCTTACCAATTATCCCCAAACCTTACCCTATTCTTCTAAGCCAAAATCTTTTTTCTATCCAATCCAACTCTATGTTTTAACTTCTTTGAAATGATGTTACTTAGCTGCAACACCATCTCAATGATGGGCAAATGCAGACACCTAAAATTGGCTCATGTCAAATTAAGTAAATATTTTAATATTTATCTTAATTCTTATCTTCTTCTGTCAATTAAATAAATATTATAAGTTTATTTGATTATGTAGACACCTAAAATTGGCTCATGTCGAATTAAGTAAATATTTTAATATTTATCTTAATTCTTATTTTCTTCCGTCAATTAAATAAATATTCTAAGTTTATTTGATTGGTTCATTATCCCATAATTAAATAAAATTATTTTATTTAATTAAATTCCCTAAATTCTTCTAATGTCTCACATAAATTAAATAATCCTACATTATTTAATTAATCCTAAATCCCTCTATCCTAAGTCCTAAATCCACCTCACAAAATCCACCTCATCAATCCACCTAATCCTACCACCTCAACTTTTCCACCTCACCATGTTGCACATGTAATTAAATATTTTTAATTTTTAATTAGCTAATATCCCCCACTTCCCAAAAATGAATCTTTGATTCATTTTATCCTTCACTAATTGAATTAAAAATTCAATTGTCCTCCACTAATGAATTTTTAATTCAATTGTCCTCCACTAAATAAATTTTTAATTCAATTGTCCTCCACCAATTGAATTTTTAATTCAATTGTCATCCACTAATTGAATTTTTAATTTAATTGTCCTCCACTAATTGAAATGAAAATTCAATTTGTCATAATCCACTCATTAAAAATGAATTTTTAAATCATCCACTATGAATTTAAAATTCACAAATAATGAGAGCCCTTGATCTCAACTCTTGATCCTCACCGTCCATTCCTTTTTCAAAAATCTATAAATAAAACCCTCACCCAAGTCATTCATACAACTTCTTCATGCATCAAACCTCTGCCAAAATCACTCTAATCATCTCCCATCTTCATCTCAATCTCTATTCGAATCCACTTGTCTTTCATCTACATTGTGTTGACGGCCTTGAGCAATCCACATTTCAGTCATCACTTGGGTAACATCTGAGGAGCCATTGGGTGCGACTCCTTCCCTCTCTTGGATTTGTGAGTCAAAAGGAAGGTATAATCATGTTGTTTTGCATTCGATTCATATTATAATCTTCATTTTGATTTCATTAATCACATTGGCATGCCCGGTGGGACCCACAAGGTCCATATCTAATCTTTTTTTTTTGAGTTTTTGTTTTGGAGACGTGTTTTTTTTTGCAGGTCCTGAACACTTTCTCTCCTAACTTTCACTCACAAATCCATCTGAATTTCTTTGTCTTCCTTCTATTTCTATTCTATCTACTCTCTATTTCTATAGGTATCTTGAACGAAGAAGGGGAGACTGGCAAAAATTTTCTAAAATCATCCATTGACCAACTCTGTGCCGTATTGGCGCTATCGTCACCCAGTTTGGTGATATCTTTCTCACTATACACTGTAAACTAAGGCAAAAACATAGTTTAGCGATATCTTGCTTCTGTATTGGAGCTATTTTCTGTATTAGCGCTATCTTCTGTATTAGCGCTATCTTCCCTCTATTTTAGTGTTATTTTTCTGTACTAGCTTAGGGATCTGTGCAGGGTTGGGTCTCTTTTCTGCAGGTCATTCAAGACCATCATCTCGAAACTACTAACATCTTTTGCAAGGATTTAGTAGATTAGACACATCTTCATTGGTGCACCTAAAAAGAATCTTTGTGTACCTTAGTATAAAGAACATTTGATTTTGGTGCAACTAAAATTAATCATTGCTTGCAACAAACAACTATCAAAACACTTCGATTTTGGGCTTTTAAAAAGAACCACAAATTGCATCATCACATCATTGGATTAAAAAGAACAACAATCTGCATTCTTCACTCATATAATCAAGAAAATCAATCTAATTAGTGTGAAGTGTTTTCATGATTTGTGCTTGTAGTGTGAAAAGTGTATGCTCTTCCCTCGCACCATTTGGTGACCTTGGGAATCAAAAGATTCTCACAACACTTGGATTAATCACCCCCAACATAATCCAAAGATCTAAAATGAACCATGTTTAGTGTGATGCAAGCACAAAATATACGTATGCTTTCCCCTCGCATCTTTGTATGAACTTAGGGATCAAAAGTATTTTTGTGGTTGTGTTGCTTTTGTTAATCCTTAGAGGACCTGCCACCCTGCTTCGAAAGGTGGGAACAACCCAAGCGGAAACAAGCTAAAGCCAAGCTCTTTCAAGCCGCTCTATAAAATAAGGTGTTTGTGACAAAAGTCACAAGAAACAGGTGTTGTTGTGTTATACCGATAGCCAACCTCCCCCAAAACCCTCCAAGGCGTAACCCTTGAAGGTTGGGAGACTCCATAACGGAGAGTAGCGTTGCCACATGTATAACCACCTGAATGAAAGCACTTACTACAAACCATTGTGCTAGAAGCCAAAATCCCTCTACTTGTTCCACAAGTATTGTCCTTACTTCACCTTAGGTTGTGCATGCTTGATTATCACATTTTCATAAATCAAACCTTTAGCCATTGTGTTTTCTTGCTTGATTGTTTGTCTACTTGCCAAGAAAAATCAAATCATCCAACACATCCAAATCCAATCACATTCATCCTAATCACTCATCATTTGCCACTTTCAATCCTAATCACATCCTTGTCACTCTACATCATCAATCATCATCATTCTATCTAAATCATTCTCTAAACAACATCATTCTAATCATTACACTTCATCATTATCTCCATTCTTGTCAAATCAACCTCAATCCCAATCATCCCTAAGCACATCCTAGTCACATCTTCATCACTCATCCTCATCCTGTCAACATCATCCTAATCATCCCTAATCATTTCATATCAAACCCTAACCATATCCAAGTCATCATCACATCAAATCAACATCGATC
The DNA here is from genome assembly GCA_027924645.1 of Cunninghamia lanceolata. Classification (NCBI taxonomy): domain Eukaryota; kingdom Viridiplantae; phylum Streptophyta; class Pinopsida; order Cupressales; family Cupressaceae; genus Cunninghamia; species Cunninghamia lanceolata. The sequence continues at coordinate 1,478,383 of BSBN01000397.1, forward strand.
CCAATCAACATCCAAGTCCCCCAACATCATTATCAAACTCCAAATCCAAATCAACCCAATAGAAAATCAAGACCTTAGTTGATTATTATCAACCTTTATTCACACTTGCTTGAGATCATTAGTCTATCTTAAGTAAATCATTCAAATCAACAATCAAACCAATCAACCCTATTGCTTAAGTGTCATTAGTCTACCTTAAGCATAATAGGTTCATCAACCATCCATCAACTCAAAATCAAATCAAATCATCCTAAGGTCTTGAAATTTGATCCCCAACATCACAATCATCCATTATCCTCCATTTCATCCACATATCTCTCCCACAAAATGGATTCTTATGAAGTAATGCAACACTTACAAAGACTTAGAAAAGTCTATGAGAACATGGATCCTAATGCTAAGGAAAAATGCAAAAATGACATTAAGGATATACCCTTAGCACACCTCATCATTGGAGAATCCCAAACCTCCTATCAACCTTCATCATATCAACAAACACCCTACACATCATCCCCATCCACATCATATCAATCTTCATTCTTTCAACCATCATATCAACCTTCAACATCTTACATATCCACTCCATCAACTTCATATCAACCTTCAACCTCATATCAACCTTCATCATATCAAACTTTACCCTCATATCAATCTTCATCCCCTTACACATCCATGCCATCATACCTATCCAACCCATCAATGCCTCCAACGTATCCATCCCCTAACCTTTGTCATGCTTACTTTGACTAAGGGAACACCAATCTATCACACTTTATCCCCAAAATCCAAACCTTATATCAACAACCATTTCCCCATACAAATCCCCCATCCTCTAATCCCCATCCTATCAACCTTAATCCATCACCCTATCTACCTTACAATCCATTAATCCCAACCCCCCCAACACACTGTTCCTCCAACTAATCCATCACCCTATGTATCTGCCTATCCACCAACCCCTATCACACATACACCTTCTAATCCACCATCAAATCTTCCAAATCCTAACACCACGACATCCAAAGAATCCTTGTGGGATTTCCTCCAAAGAACATCACCAAGAAAAGAAATGGAATCCCCCAAATCCTCCACCCCTCCAACACCACCATCTAGTCTAACACCTATCCTTGAACCCATCCATGAACCATCACAACCCAATCCCATCACCCACCTATCCAATCTCAATCCCAATTCTACACCATCCACCATCATTATCCATCCATTATATTGTTCTTCAACCCATACACTCATGAAGGATGCCGTCCATTGGCTATTAGCAAGGAATCAAGCACCTATCACATCCATCCAAGCACCCACCACATCTATCCAAGCACACGAGCTATGTCAAGAATCAAATCCAAAGCATGTTGACACATCAACCCCTTCTCCTAATCAAGATCTAACCATCCCTTCTAATCTCATCCCTGATCCCCTCCCATCTATTGGTCAACTTATTGATCTCACACCATCTTCTACCACCCCTTTACCATCCCCCCCTGAATCCTTTACCTCCATCTACCAATCCCATCCCAAATCCATCCCCTTATCCACTTGGAAAAAGCACCTTCATCCGTGGTAAATCCCTTGTAGGAGGTGAACAACTCCCTTCCACCACCTATCCTCTTCCAACAAATAATGGACTCGCATCTTGTTTCCAAAGCAACAAACATCCCATTACATGCTGCATGCTCCAACATATGAACTATCAAGGCAAAGGCTTAGGCCTTCACAAACAAGGCATCTTGGAGCCCATCCACACCACATTCCATCCATCCTCTCATGGCCTTGACTATACACCCCAAGAACAACAATCTAAACATGTTGATACCATCCACCCACCTCCCAAAATCCATTCATCCAATCCCAAACATGGTGCATCTCAATGCACCCCCAAAGCATATGTTGCCATCCCTCCTCCATCGTCATATCATTTGCAAAATCATGTGACCATCCATCTTCCCCCATCAAATTTACCTCCACTACTTCCAACTCCAAATATTCCTATCAAATCCACTTTACCCCCTATCCTACCAACTCCCAACATCCCTATCCACAAATCCTCTTATCCTCCCATCCTCCCAACTCCTAATATCCCCATCCTCAAATCTCATTATCCATTTATCCAAAAATCCACTTTTTACCCCTCCACCCATAAACCCCCTAAAATTCTCAATCAAGACCAACAACGGCACACATCTTTCAAATATGAAGCTTCCATCAAATCCATGGGATTCAAAAGTAATAATTTGAATGCCTCAATGCATAAAGCACAAATGCCTACAAATGTCATCCCTTCCAAGCACAATGAAAAATCCAAAAGGCTATCAAATCCCACACCATCAAAAGACAAAGCAAAAACAAAAATGGTGTGGGTCCCCAAACAAAAAGCACCAAACTCTAATGAGGCATCCACATCCCAATCCACCCCAAAATCCCAAACATCCCCCTCCCCATCTAAAAATCCCCCAACACCTAAGTCTATTTGGATCCCTAAAACCCCAAATCGACCATCCAAAAATCCCCTATCCTGATCCCCATTACTCCTAACTCCACATCCAAAGTACAAGCTTCCAAATACATCACGGTGTGTGCAACCGCTAGTCTTGGTTCCCCTCCACCACTTAACATTCCCACATACCCCCATCTCTCCAGCTTTTGTTCACTACCCTACATATCTTCCCCATCACATTCCTATGGTCCATGCTATTGCATAATCCACCTCATAATCCGCATAGTCCACATCATAATTTGTATAATCCACACCATAATCCACTATCCACCGTCCTTGCCATATTCTCTTATCTACCAACATCCATGCAATCATCATCCATAATGCCATCCAAAATGGGACCATCTTCACCTTGCTATGGAAACAAACACTAGAATCCCCCTTCCATTAAAACAAAAATATCAAAAAAACCAAGAAAATAGTAAAGAGAAAAAAACTGTCCAATGGTGAAAACCACTCCTCGTGGCGCCTTGGGCAAGTACCATGATGAAAACCCCTTGTGGGCATCATGCGTAATCCCTTCTCCATCCATTTTGTCTCCCTACACTTGGGGGCAAAACCATATCCTTCACCCACATCCATAACATCCTTTTGCATATCCTACCCATTTATCCTTATCCTATCATATTCCTATCCACCATCCCTTATTTATCCTATCATTCCCCATCCATTCTATCCACTATATCCCCCTCCTTAGATCTTGATAAAGACAAGGGGAAAAATATCAACAACTTGCTTTGGACACCTCTTGGTATACTCCCTTTGTAAGTATATCCTCCATCCATCTACTGTAAAGTCCATCCATTCAAACCGGAACCCATCATGCAAAATTCTAAGCATTGGGGCATATGATTCCTTGCAACCTAGCCCTTGGAGAAAATCCTTATCCCCATCTCCCATTCATCTATCTTGGATCCATATCTCTATCTTCCCATCCATCTATCATGAATCTCCTCTCTATCACCTTCCACTGCCAAACCCCCCATCCATCTATCATGTATCCCTACCCAATCCTTTATCCCCCATCCTATCCCTTATCCGCATGTATCCATATATCTACCACAAATCCCCTATCCATCATCTTTCATCGCCAATCCCCCTATCCCACCCCATCACCTTTACTTCTAGACTTGGTGTTCCCTTGTCATTGGTATTTAGCACAAAGGCTATCCAAACGAAATCCAATGCAACCATCTCATAATAAACAAATTCCTTTTCCAAAATCATGAAAATCCAAAAAAATTAGAAAATCCAAAAAATCCTAAAAATATCCATCACAAATTCAACATCATTCAATTAGCATCTCATCATCTTCCAACATCCTCAATCATCCCACATCACCATCACCATAGATCCAAGCATCGCATCACCTATCCAAGAATCATCCCTTAACAAAAATCCTCAACCATCAAATTAGCATTAATTACAACTTGTCACCATCATATCTTGAGCCAATCTTACAACATCAACTAAACATGATCCAATCATCTATCAATTCATGCCTTAGGATATGTCTTTCCCACAATAGGCAGAATCTATCCTATCATCATCCATCTTGGCAAGAGATAAAATGGTCACTTGTTTGGTTAGTTGGTCTTTTTGTTTTTTATTTTTGTTTTTTGTCCTATTCGAAGATCACATCAAAGCTACTTTGATCTCACTATATCATGGTATGTGGCAAAAACATCTAGAATGGGGCATAGTCTTTCTTTTCTATGCTGTGCTTGTGGGTTGGTTTTATTACTCCTAGTATTCATATCTTGTTGATCATTGGGTCGGTTCTAGCATATTGATCTCCTTGCGCATCTAAGGTTCCTCATACCTTTTGTGTACTAAGGACTTATGCTATGAGTCCCCTTCCCTCGTCTAGACAAGGTTGTACTATCTTGGGCACGCATGAGATCATCCCTTTGTTTGTGTGTCTAGTCCATGCAAATGTTGGATAAACATCATCACCCTAGTCTTCTATACCTTGGTGAAAATATCCACTTTGCTATATCAAACCTAGGATTGCTCTAAATCATTTTCAGCACAATGATCATCCACCAATCAATCTCCCAACATTATCACACTTTCATCTCACCCCTTATCCTACAACCACTTCTACCAATCTGTTCCATCCATTTCGAGAGCACAACTGTATTCTTGCAACCCGCCTATCCTCTCGAGGGGGCATCACCCTTATCAATTATCCCCAAACCTTACCCTATTCTTCTAAGCCAAATTTTTTTTCTATCCAATCCAACTCTATGTTTTAACTTCTTTGAAATGATGTTACTTAGCTGCAACACCATCTCAAAGAGGGGCAAATGTAGACACCTAAAATTGGCTCATGTCGAATTAAGTAAATATTTTAATATTTATCTTAATTCTTATTTTCTTCTGTCAATTAAATAAATATTCTAAGTTTATTTGATTGGTTCATTATCCCATAATTAAATAAAATTATTTTATTTAATTAAATTCCCTAAATTCTTCTAATGTCTCACATAAATTAAATAATCCTATATTATTTCATTAATCCTAAATCCCTCTATCCTAAGTCCTAAATCCACCTCACAAAATCCACCTCATCAATCCACCTCATCCTTCCACCTCAACTTTTTCACCTCACCATGTTGCACATGTAATTAAATATTTTTAATATTTAATTAGCTAATATCCCCCACTTCCCAAAAATGAATCTTTGATTCATTTTATCCTCCACTAATTGAATTAAAAATTCAATTGTCCTCCACTAATGAATTTTTAATTCAATTGTCCTCCACTAATTGAATTTTTAATTCAATTGTCATCCACCAATTGAATTTAATTCAATTGTCCTCCACTAATTGAATTTTTAATTTAATTGTCCTCCACTAATTGAATTGAAAATTCAATTTGTCATAATCCACTCATTAAAAATGAATTTTTAAATCATCCACTATGAATTTAAAATTCACAAATAATGAGAGCCCTTGATCTCAACTCTTGATCCTCACCCTCCATTCCTTTTTCAAAAATCTATAAATGAAACCCTCACCCAAGCCATTCATACAACTTCTTCATGCATCGAACCTCTGTCAAAATCACTCTAATCATCTCCCATCTTCATCTCAATCTCTATTCGAGTCCACTTGTCTTTCATCTACATTGTATTGACGGCCTTGAGCAATCCACATTTCAGTCATGACTTGGGTAACATCTGAGGAGCCATCGGGTGTGACTCCTTCCCTCTCTTGGATTCGTGAGTCAAAAGGAAGGTATAATCGTGTTGTTTTGCATTCGATTCATATTATAATCTTCATTTTGATTTCATTGATCACATATTGGTTCATTATCCCAGAATTAAATAAAATCATTTTATTTAATTAAATTCCTTAAATTCTTCTAATGTCTCACATAAATTAAATAATCCTACAATATTTAATTAATCATAAATCCACCTCATCAATCCACCTCACAAATCCACCTCATCTTTCCACCTCAACTTTTCCACCTCACCATGTTGCACATATAATTAAATATTTTTAATATTTAATTAGCTAATATCCTCCACTCCCCAAAAATGAATCTTTAATTCATTTTGTCCTCCACTAATTGAATTTAAAATTCAATTTATCCTCCACTCCCCAAAAATGAATCTTTAATTCATTTTTATCCTCCACTAATTAAATTTTTAATTCAATTGTCCTCTACTAATTGAATTAAAAATTCAATTTGTCCTCCACTCCTCCACTAATTGAATTGAAAATTCAATTTGTCATAATCCACTCTCATTAAAAATAAAGTTTTAATTCATCCACTATGAATTTAAAATTCACAAATAATGAGAGCCCTTGATCTCAACTTTTAATCCTCACCCTCCATCCCTTTTTCAAAAATATATAAATGAAACCCTCACCCAAGCCATTCATACAACTTCTTCTTGCATCAAAACCATGTCCAAATTTCTCTCAAATCTCTTCATCATACTATCATCATATTGTGTTGAAAAGCAAGAGCAATTCACATTTGAATCAAATAGGGTTATCTAATCTAGGAGCTCTTGGGTGCAAGTTTCCTCCTCCCTTGATGAGATTGGGTTTTCATGTGAGGTATAACTTTATGTTTTATGCATTTAGTTTGTGTTTTCACTTCATTTTGTTTTCCTAATCTACAAGATTAATTAAAATATAATAGAACCCTTACAAGACTATTTTATAATATTATAATATAATATTTTAAATAATAATATATTTTATTTTATAAATTTATATTATCTTACTAACTGAAAAATAAGTGGAAAGTGAAAATTTAGAGCAAGTATCCAAAATTATTGTGATTGTTTATGTCATCTATGGTGTACACCATTATTGTGACGGTCCCACCCTCCACTAGTACTCCATTCTTTAGATGCCTATTCTTTCTTGTTTGTAGTGGCTCCACCTCTCACATGATTCCATATTTTTTCCACTCAGACACAAATCACACCCACTCTCTTGGCTCGTTTGATCACTTCTTATATTCATCCCCCACTGCCTCTTCTTTTACACATACTTCCACCTTGTTTTCATTACTTTTCTTTCCAATGTCATAGAACCTCTTACACATCTTACAATGTCATAAGACACTCTTGCACCTATTCATGACATAGATGCTTTTACACCTATCATAAATATACTCACCATGTTGCCAAGAGTTCCAACTCAAAGTGGGATGCCTTTTTCCATGAGGGCATAATAAATAAATGCAAAATAAATAATTCAAACTTTAGGTTGCAAGGTGTAGGACACCTAAACCTAACGTTATCCCACGTGTAGTATACTTTCCAAGAACATAAGAGAACACTAATAATCTGAACTTCTCTATGCTCACCAACTTTGTTAATGCATCTATAACATTCTTTAAAGCATCAAGTTTTTCTAGCATCATCCTCCCATCCTCCACCATATCACAAACAAAATGATATTGAACATCAATGTCTTTGTTTGTGCCTAAAAGATTAGGTTCTTTGCCAAGATGATATTATTATGATTGTAAGAGTGAAATCTAATTACACCTTAACTCAACCCAACATCTAAACATAGTCTTTGAAGATAAATATCCTCTTTACAACCCTGAATAGATACCATGTACTTTGCCTCTATGTAGATAAAGTCACCACATCTTATTGCTCACTCATCCAATTGCACCACCAAATAGAGTAAACATAACCACTCTAGATCTCTTGCTATCAACATGTTCTTCCCAATCTATGTCTACAAATATTTGTACATCCACCTCCAACCTACGAAACTCCCCTACTAGAGAAGATCCCTACTATTAAAGTCCCTAGTTGCTAAACTTCCTTGTTAGCGAAGTTTAGCCCTGTGGTTGACAAAGTTTATGTTGATGCTTTTGATAATAAATTTAAATTATCTTACTAGAAAGATCCCTTTCCCGTTAGATGAAAACAAGCAGAAAGTGAAAATTGAGAGCGGGTGTCTAAAATTATTGGGATTGTTTATGTGTCTCTAGCGTACACCACGATCGTGACGGTCCCACTCTCCACTACTCCTTTCTTTAGATGCCTCTTCTTTCTTTCTCAGTGGCTCCACCCACATCATACTGCCTTTCTTCCATAAATGTCATCACATCATATTACTTTTCTTCCATAAATGTCACTTCTTTATTACCGACTCTTTCGACTCTCTCTCCTGTCTTCCACTTACAGTCCTGTACGAAATGGCTCCACCTCTCACACTGTTCCGCATTTCTTCCACAAAGTTTCAGAAACAAATCACACCCATTCTCTCTGCTTGACTGGTCACTTCTTATATTCATCCCCCGCTACCTCTTCCACTTTATTTTCATTGCGTTTCTTTCAAAACGCATCTTTACCATGACGGCCCCACTCTCCACTACTCTATTCTTTAGATTCCTTTTCTTTCTTTATTGGGATTGTTCACATCATCTATGGTGTACACCATTATCATGAGGATCCACTCTCCACGGCTCCTTTCTTTATCGTCGACTCACACATGATTCCTCATTTCTTCCACATTTCGTAGGCAGATCACACCCATTCTCTTTGCTAGTATGTTCACTTCTTATACTCAGCGCTTCCAGCTTGTTTCCATTGCTTTTCTTTCAAACCGCGTCTTTATGCGGCTCTTCTATCTTCCACATGCTGTCTGTTGATTATAAAACGAGCAATGAAACAGAATAAAACACAGAAATAAAGAACAAAATAAGAGACACGATTTTACAGTGGTTCGGCAATTGCCTACATCCACGCTCAAGCAGGGAATATCTTATTCAGTATTTCTCTCCTATCTTACAATACACAGCACCATATTTTTATACACCTTCAGCAGTTTATTGTAATTATTATTCTGGCACCACTCAACCAACGCCCAACCTAGAATAGTAAAGGAATCATAAAAATGGAACGGTAGCTGAGTAATGTAACGGTTGGGCTTCACCACCCAACAATCGCCCCCCTGAAGGCCAACCACAGCCATGCACCGCGACATTCCCTGCGCTTCCATTTTGAATCTTAGGTCACAACCAGACCTTGAGAAGATTTTAATTTTACCAGACTCTGTTCCAGCACACTCCGAATGAGTTTTCTCCAAATCAAATCAGAGTCAAAAACATCTTCAAATTCTCCATCCTCTTGGCAAGCAAATCCTTCCTCTCCACTTTCATAGAAAGCCCCACCATCACGACCTCCACCAAAATAACCATTGCCATTAGTATCACTATTACCATCCCGATTAATGCTCATTGATGCGGCATTTTCTTCTGTCTTATTTAGCTGCATAAACGTCGTGGACAAATCTGGGTCATCCTCTAAATGCGCCCGCTCCACTTCCTCTCTCAGCACAAATCCATCCGCTTCCATCTTCACCTCAATCGCCACTCTAACCTACTTCACGAGCAACAGACTGTTCATCTTCTATTCCGCCTGAATGGGCCTGGCCACCATGGGAACCCCGCACCAAATGCTCTCCAAGCTAGAGTTCCACCGCAGTGAGAAACAAATGCGCTTGTGGAGGGGTGGGAAAGAACAGAAATCTGCGACGCCCAGTCGGTTATCACAAAACCCTCATTTGCAGGGCAAACTCTAACAGGACCATCAAAAACCCTAATGGAAGTGGGGCATTCTAAGTCAGAGACATTGGAATGACTGACCCATGAATCGCTGGAACCTTGCTCCGAAGAATCGTCCACTTGGGCTTCATCTGTGCCATCATCTACTCTCTTTGGTGCCACAGCGCGATCATCCTTAGCTATGGCAACATTGTCTTCTTCTGTGTTCAATGCCTCAGCAGTGGCCTCCTTTGTTGGACCGTCGTCTGTTTTTGGTTCCCCAACAACATCTCCTCTTTTTGGTGCCACAAGCTCACCATCAATGGGCCTGTCGTTCCCCACGACATCTGCAGCATCCAAATAGACAGGAGTATCATCAAAACTAACCTTTTTATTCATTTCGTGCTGAGCCACAACACCTTTTATTTCGTGCATCTGCTCCATGTCACTCCCAGATTCCATCATGCCAAGAAACTCCTCAATAATAAAATCAACTTCATCAATTAATTCATCCAAAAACATCTGATGAATAGCTCCCACTTCATCATGACTCAGTTGAGAGCCACATGACCAAGACATGATAGCTTGAACCCAATCATCCCAGTTGGGACTCTCTTCCATATCTGCTTCATCCATAGCTCTGAAAAATTATTCCATGTCTCAAGCTTCTTCACCAAGTTTCTCCACCAAGTTTTCGAACAAGCTTCACAAATGAGCTTCTTGGCTGAGCTTCTAACCAGAGCTCTGATACCAATTGTTGATTATAAAACGAGCAATGAAACAGAATAAAACATAGAAATAAAGAACAAAATAAGAGACAATTTTACAGTGGTTCGGCAATTGCCTACATCCACTCTCAAGCAGGGAATATCTTATTCAGTATTTCTCTCCTATCTTACAATACACAGCACCATATTTTTATACACCTTTAGCAGTTTATTGTAATTATTATTCTGGCACCACTCAACCAACGCCCAACCTAGAATAGTAAAGGAATCATAAAAATGGAACGGTGGCAGAGTAATGTAATGGTTGGGCTTCACCACCCAACACTGTCCTATACAAAGTGCCTCCATCTCTCACATATAACTCATTTCTTCCACGGGGTTTCGCATGCGAATAACATCCACTCAATCTACCCGTTTGATCATTTCTTATCTTCATCATTTATTACTTCCTTTCTTCACTTAGCCCTTCACCTCCTCGAACATCGAGCCTGCTTTCTTGCCTTCATCAGCTTCACTTCCATCCAATTCTATGGCGTCTACTTCTGCCGCCGGTCGTAAACGAAAGTATGAGGATGATAACATGGGCACTTTAAATGACATCGCACCATCTATCATGATTAGGGAAGGCGAACTTGCTATAGGATAGGAAGGTTGGCCTTTGTTTATACCTTGGAGTAGATGTTCCACTTGATTGTTGGACTAACCGTCACACCTCTGGGCATATGATCTTGTGGACTAACCGCCACTCTGGATCTAGGTGAAGGTGCTGGTTTGGAAGTTCACTAACATTTGCAAGTTTTGGTGTAATGGCAAACTACATATGGTATCAGAGCCTCAACCCATGTTCAATTCCCTCGAGTTGCGTCGGAAGGGGGGTGTTGGACTAACCTCTGCACCTCTGGGCATATGATCTCGTGGACTAACCGCCACTCTAGGTCTAGGTGAAGGTGTTGGTTTGGAAGGTCACTAACACTTGAAAGTTTTGGTGTAACGGCAAACTACATTGACTAGAGCAAAAAGAGACCTTGTCTTCTAGGCTTGACTATATGTGATCACGGTACTTATTAAGAGTGTGCATAGTGAGTTCTTATGGATCTAGTTGGTCCTAAGAATGATGGATTGCTTATATAGAAAGGAGTGTGACCTAAAACGGAAGCAACCCAATTTATATGGCAAATTGACTAAGTTGAAGAGATGAGTGCAACATGATAATCCACCAAAGGGAGTAAAATTGACCCTAAATGAGGAAAAAGGATACTCAAAGTTATATGGTAAACTGATTAACTTGAAGAGACAAGCATAATGGGACAATCTACCACAAAGGGTAAAAATTAATCTTAGGTTTCTTTTACAATTTGGATCCTTATGGGTGTGAAATGCAACTAATTCATTTGATTACTCACTCAATAGGGTATTATGTGCTACAAATTAGGTGTTCTGTGTGATTGTGCACTATAGGACTGATATAGAGATTCAACCTTAGGGCCACAATGTACTAGTGTAATATCTATAGATGTAGAAGCATACTTTGAAACGTGAAAATGGGTTGTCATGCAAAGAAAATACTAAGAGCTATAGAAAATATATCTAATACCTAACTGCCAAGAAGAATTTGATGAGGACATACATTCAAGGAAGATAGAAAATAGGTGAGGATAATAAAAGAAGGCATTATAGGGTGTGTCTGGTTTGTGATCCCACCAATATACCTATCCCATTCATAAATAGTGTCGACTCAATATTTTAGAGTGCAAACTGTAAAGGATTAGGACCGTACCTAAAGCCCATTATTCCATCTTTGAAGTATGTAATGAGTAACTCCTTGGGGCTTGCTACTTATTGGTACATCACATATTATAGATGGTTGAAAGTTATCTAGGGCTAGGTTGTAAAAAAATCCTAGGGGGTCTTTTGATACACCTATAGGTACATGGAAGATCGTAGCCATATATAGAGGCTGAAAATGATAGCTCTTCTAAAGGTATTTCAAAACCCTCGATGCAAGGTTTCTAGCCTAAAAAAAGAAAAACTACTTGCAAGGGGAAAAATTTGGCAAAAGATGGGTAACAAATTTAATGCTACCATGGTTGTACCACTTTTTGATCACCAAGATCCCTCTAGGCTGAGGTGAAAGCATATGGTAGATAATTATAAATAGCTATAAATTGGTAAAACTTCTTGCAAAATAGCCCTAGGAAGAGATTTGGTACCATTTGTAATGAACCTACAAGACAAAATATGTTGAACACATAGAAATGTTATATAAATGAGGGAAACACAAATGCGTTTATTATCTTCACAATGCCACTTCAAGGGGGGTATGTGCATGGAAATGGGGGATCAAAATGGGGTCATAAGTGGCCACTTTTTTTTGAAATCAGTAAAAACTGATCTTGCATGAGAAATTGAAGATATCCATGCTCAAAATTAGAAGATGTGATAAGAACAAGTTTTGTAGTGCTCCAAGTCTAGTTTCAAAACTACTAATTTTTTTTTAAAATGGAAATTAAAAGGTTCAATTAAGGGGAGCAATCAAGTGCTCCTATTTTTGTCAGAAAATATAACATAATGTCTAGTGTGCTCCTCCTAGAATGTTAACTTTTTTAAAGTATAAGACAAATTGCTTCAATGAAAAATTAGCTAACATCATGTAGTTTATGCCTATATTTTCTGTTAATCTTTTTATGGATATATGATTTTTTATGAATTTTCAAAGTGGACACATCCTAAAAAATGAAAATTTGAGCATGCGCTCCAGTAATGTTTTTGAAAACTAATCAAAAACTATTTTTTTTCAATGTGTATAGAATTGAGTCTAGAATCTAAAAATGTAATTTGTTTCAAATTTTGATAAATGTGTAAAAAATGACACTAGAAATACTAGACATAGGTTTTCTAAAAAAAAGAACACATTAGCAAAAGAACTTGAAGATGGAAACCTTAATGTTAGTAGATTTTTGAAAAAAATACATGGTTAGAAAGATAATCAAAAACTTGAAGTTGTCCTAGTATTTTTTCGTATTGACATTGAAAAACATGTAAACCATAGGGGAGCATGCACAATATTTGGTCAAATTTTCTAACTTTTGTTAAAAACAAGTCATTGGCGTCCAAAAGGTACCTCCAACAATATTTCTTCAAAACCCCGACACATATAAGACTAGCCATTTAGGAGAGGGAGAGCCCTAGGGTTGTTCGAGAATTTGCAGAATCCTCTATGAGCAATCTGGTAGGGCTCTCTTTTTTCCTTGGAATCCATTCTTTTATCATCTGCTGCAATTTGTATCTTTGGTCTGGATGATGTATTGACTAATATTTTTTTATCATTCATTGCATAGTGTGTGTTCATTGTGATCCTATTTTGCAAAAAGTGTTTTATTTGAATTTTTCCCGCCCATTTCTTGGTCATTACCCTAGTGTCAACCTCGAGACTTATGCTTGGGTAGCACCTAAGAATTAACTCCCCATAGGCCTTAGCATTTATTGCTTTGTCGTAAGTGTTTTAATGGAAATACAGATGGAAGAAGAGAATGATAAAGAAGATAGGAAAAATATAACCTACAGAGAAGCAATGAGCGGGGAAGATGCTGAAGCACCATTTGAAAATGTTGGTTTCTAGGTCCAACATTCATTTGGAGTCGACAATGGAGTCTCCAGAGGAGAGAAGGACATAATCAAGGGAGGAGATAACAAAAAAGGTGAGAACTTCTTGTCATCTAGGAAATTTACCTTGTGCCCTAATGAGGAAATGCAAAAAGCAATAAAAATGGAAGAGAATAGGCTAAAAAATGTGGCAATATTTTTTACTTGCATTAACATTGATAAACTTCCCTCAAGGAAGTTCTTTGACAATTGGTTGGTCATTGTATGGGGTAGAAAACTTGGAATAAATGTCTTGTTTTATAGAATGATTCAGAGTGGTCTTTTTGTTATATTCCTGAGAAATCATAATATGCAAAAAAGGGTTGTTGAAAGAAGTTTTTGGAATATTGGGAAATCATTATTGAAGGCATTTCCCTGGGCCCAAAAAATAGCACACAAAGAAATTATGTTTTTTTCGATTCCAAGATGGTTTATCATAAAAATGTCCCTGTGTAGCTTTGGGGTTTTTTGCCTCAAGTTGCTAAAACATTTGGAAAGATAATAAGAATATATGAAAGAAGGGCAACATTACCCCACATGGATGCTAGACTGCTGGTTGCTTTGAATGTTGGGATACAAGTCCCAGAGGTTCTTGAAATAAAATGGGACAATAAAATAGTTGTGTGTGATGTCATAGGGTTGGGGGGCCTAAATTCTAGCTTTTTGTGTAAGATAGATGGCCATCAAAAAAGGATTGTCCGATGTTAAATAGGAGGAATAATAAATATGATCTGAATTTTGAAACTGTAGATGAGGGTGTGAGTAATTTTAAACCTAACCTAGAGTCTACAGATGCAAGAGCGATAGACTCTAGACCTAAAACACATAATCAAGATGGATCTTCATGGACTAACTTAAAGAGTGATTGTCCTGGAATACCAATAACCTTAGGGGCATAATAATGTTGTTGGAGAATGTGATGGAGATGTTAATTTACCCTCCAGTAAAGGGGTTTCCACAAGTTCATGTGACAAATATTTTCCCTCTATCATTGAAGGAAAGACATACTTATGAGAAGAACCAATAGAAATGGAAGTTAATAGCTCAGATGAAACTCAGGATGAAACCCCTGAGTTTAATACAAAGGAATTCAGGGGTTGGATAACCTAATTTTGAAAACCCCTATTTTGAATCTCAAGTGAAAGACTCTTAGACAGAATCCCCTAATTTCAATGATGAAGATAGAGGGCCTCCACCTAATAGTGAAGCCCAAGAACACAATAAAATATGTTTAAAGCAGAAAACTTACACCATTGAAGAGTTCATTATTGTGGAGAAAAAGAAAAATGATCAAGAGTTGGCATTAGACAAAATTAGAATGATAGCAGATCAAAGGAAAAAGTTGGATTCATTAAAAGAAGAATTTCTAAAAAAGAAAGCAATAGACTGCAAAAGAGTGGCCCTAGATGTCCTCACAATAAGGGAGAAAAATACAAATTATGATACTGAAAACTGTAAAATAGATAATAACAATGAAACATGCGATGAAAAAGCAACGATGAGGTAGGTAAGAAAGAGGAAGAAATGAAAAAAGGAAAAATGTAAGTAGGTCCAACAACAACATTAAACCTAGAAAGAAAGGTAAAGAGGACTAGATTCCCACATGTTATGATAGATTATACAATGGGAAACTCCACCTACTAATCATCTCAAATGAAAGAGTTTCACTGCTACAACTAGAATGTTAAGGGATTGGGATCCCCTAAAATGAAGTACTTAGTAAGAGATTTATGTAACAAAAATAAAAACATGGATATTACGTTTATTCAAGAGGTAAAGGATGTAGGCTTCGTAATGGAAAACAACCTGAGATTTATTTGGAAGGAAGCTATAGCTTTTGCCAATCTTTTGGACCGCCATTGTTGATTTTATCTTTAATCTAACAATTGTCATTATATTCTAGGCCAAATGTAATTTCAGGCCTGATGAGCAGTAGAGCTCTAGGGGTGCATTTTATCTTGTGAAAAATAATGACAATCATTAGATTATAAATAACGGTGGTGAAAAAATAATCGGGCTGATTTATAATATTAAGGAGTAAAGGAATTAAAGACAAAATCAATAGTTTATTTAAAATATTAAATCTGCGTGAGCTCCAATGCTTTCTTGAGAGTATATTTGTGCTTGGCGTCGGGGGCTCTACAAGGGGGCACTACCTCCTTGACTCCCACAAGGGGTGATATCCCTTGACCCTGCGAGGGGGCACTGCTCCCTCAACTCCTGCAAAGGGTACTTCCCCTTGACCCCACAATGGGGCATTGCCCCCTCGACGCCTATAAGGAGCACTACCACTTCAACCCATCGATCACTACCACCCTTGAGCCCATAGTTTTCTATAGAAATTTATTTTTTATAAAAAGGAAGGATTCACCATGGTAATTAATGCATTTACCTATTATTTTTAAAGATTGCCAAGATTTTCTACAAATTTCTAGTGATGTAAAAAAAATTGCTAATAAAATTATTTTTTTTTTAAGGGAAAGATTTTCCAATAGAAAGTAATATCTTTTTCCAAAAAAATGAGATATTTGCCAAGATTTTATATGGTTTTGTTTGGGGGGTCAGTTTCTTCAAGTTATCACTACTAGTGAGACAACTTACAATGTATGCACCCTAATACAGTATTTATTACTACCTAAAACACTATAATACTATACCCATAGGTACATTACACCAACTCAAAGTAAGATGCCCTTTTTCTTGAGGGCGCAATAAATAAATACAAATTAATAAATAATTCAAACATTAGGTTGCAAGGTATAGGACACCTAAACCCAACAAGATGAAGATTAGGAAAATAAGTTAAAAATTAGGGGTGTATGCTAGTCTATAACAAAATTGGAAGTGTAAAAGGTTGATGCCACCAAATGAAAGACAATAAAATAGGTTCTATATAAGGGAAAGGGGTATTAAGACAGTCAATTTCTTTCAAAAGTACTAATTATAAGAATAAAATAGATATATGATTAAATTACAACCATAACAAAAATAAATAAATAATATGATATATGAACAACTAGTACAAGGATAGCATAAGTAAATTTAGTCATAAGATCGAGAAATATGAGGTTTAAGAGCAATTTATGAATGATATACAAAATTGAAGGGTGTGCACTTGGAATTTATTAGTTTTGATGTTAAAAATGACATTGACAGGTCCAAAATAGGGTTTAGGATCCTTCTAGAAAAATTTCACTATAACCCCTCACCCTGGGCACTAGGGATCCTTAAGAGCATTGTTGTGCACCACACTAGGATACTAGGGCCATTTTTTGGTAGAAGTTTGAAAATTTTGGCACACTTCTTTGTGACTATTTGTTGGTCTTATTTCTCTTGTAGAAAGGCTCCATTACACCTAAAACTCCTAGAATCTGAGATGAAGCATAGATAATAAGAAAAAAAATTGTTGTGCTTAGGATACTACCTCAATCAATACCCTATTTGGTATGTTTCAACCTCCACTAGAGCATATTAGAAAATTGGATGTGTGTATAAACTTGGGTGCTCAGTGTTTTTGGTGCCTACCATAATGGTGTTCAAAATAACAAAAACATAGGGAGATGAAACCATCACAAGTGGTGTTTGTTTGTCATGGGGTGAAATAGGAGGTGGTAATGTGATTGCAATAGGATTTACAAGGGATTAAGAAAAATCTAGATTCAAGGGTGATAACTAGATTGGTTGTATGTAGATTTATGAGGATTATGAGAGAGGAATGACTTTATAATGGATTGAAAAAGAGATAAACATGATCATTTTAGAGGTCAAATAATATGTAAGAAGGATCACAAGATAGATTCGTATAGGAGGAAAATTAATGAGAATTTTTATATTTGAAGTATGAGGACCTACATCAAAGATTCTAGACAATTGGAGAAGGAAACTAGGGTTCTAAAAATTGCAACAATGGGAAGAGCAAAAATAAAATACTTGAGATGATCAAGAGGAGGAGGAATACAAGATATTCACAATATAAGGATTGTGATTATTACCCTAAGCCCATGTGCTTCAAATCTATAATATTTAGCTCCTTCACTTTTGAATTGTGCTTTTTGTAATTCCCTATGTATAGAGAAAAGATAAAGACACTAAGTTTTCTATTCTTGCTTTGGCAATGCATCTAATGTGTTTTGGAGGAAAAAATTTAGGCTTTTATATGAATCAAAACTATTTTTTTAGGACACTAATCGTTAGAAACCTAACCAAATTAGGATAGAAAAGAGAGTGAAACCTATAGTTTTACAATCTTAAACATGGGGTTGCTATGTCTAGGGTCAAAGTACTCAAGTGCATTAGGTGTTATGGAACTTTTTCCCCAAAGTAAAAAGAGAGTTATTTTTCCATGAAATAACCCTTTAGAATTAAAAGGGAGATAGAAAAATAAAGAATATCATGCTCCTTTGGTTATAATGGGATTAATAAAGAGTATTTATATAAACTATTTTTCATTTTTAATGCGTGAAATGGAGCGAAGCGAGGAAGGAGCAGAGCAGAATGATCAAAGTGAGGGCGAGGTAGTGCAGAAGGAGATTGAGGTCAAGGAGGGGAATCTTCTTGATGAAGATGCGGAGGTCGGGAGATTATTGATCGATGTTGTGGACACTCTAGAAAAGAATGTTGCGGGAAAAAAGCAAATGGCAGTTGGAAATGTCAATGTACTGATTTCAGAGGAGATCCCAGATATCAAAATCCTAGAAGATTTTCTCAACTAAAAGATAGAAAAGCTCAAGAAACAAGCAGTGATAGAAAAATTCATAGGCATCTGGTCTTCTATGAAGCACATTAAGGAATGGATTGAGCACAAATAGTTGGGGTTGAAACCAGAATTAAGTTTCTTGGTGCTAGGATTCATCCAAATTGTTTTCAATTTGGATTTCGAAAGGGATAATATTCTAAAGGGAGGCCCTTGGTTTATGGGCAACGCGGGGCTTTATATTAGGGCATGGACTCCAAGCTTCAATCTGCATCAGGAATTAATAAAAGATGCACTGATCTAGATCAAAATGTACAAGTTACCACAATAATTATGGACAGAAGAGATTTTCAAGCTCATCGGTGGATCCTTGGGATAATTTGTTTTTAGCTCGGAGGCATCTCAAAAGTGCAAATTGGCCACATATGCTAGAATATATGTCAAATTAGATTTGAGTAAACCCCTCTATCATGACATTAGGTTGTCCTCTACTATTGGGGTTTAGGTCCAGGATTTGGATTTGAGTGCTTGCCCATTTGATGCTTCAATTGCAGGAGGGTTGGGCATATACCAAGGAATTGTGCTTTATAGAACAACGAGAGTTCAAAAAGGAAGGAGGGCGGTCAAAGCCCGGTTCGCTCTATAAATGATGAGAAGCCATCCAAAAGTGGGGCAGAAACTATGAACAAGGAAGGAGATCCAATTCTGCAAGATAGGGCACATGAGAAATCTAGAGTCAATTATAGAGAAACTTGAATATCTGGGCCAAAATTTTAAAATATTTAAAGATCCAAGCCTCAGGGAGCCTCTTAGTCCACTAAACATCTTAGCTTGCAGAAAAGAAGACGACTTCAATCCCTCACCTCAGAAGGAGATAAAGTCTCCTATTCAGGAGGCTCTGAAGGCCCCCCTAAGAGGGAGTAAACAATTAAAGGAAGTGCTTGAAGAGGATGCTGATAAGGAAAATGAGTGGAGAATAATGACCAAGAGTGGCAAGAAGGGGAAGTATGGCCTTATGATGGATGTTGGGGGCCTAGTGGTAAGGGGAAGGAAGAGGGATGCCAACAAGGCCAATCTCAACGCAATGGTGGATATTGGAAAAGGCACTAAACACACCCTTCACAATTTTGTCAAATAGGGAGTCGAGCACCTCCATGAGAAGGGTTGCAAATGAAGATTGTGAGCTGGAATGTGTATGGCCTAAACGGCTAGGAGACGTGCGACTTGGTGAAGCGGCTAATAGAAGTTGAAACCCCAAATATCTATCTATTGCAAGAAACCAAATTAGACTTAGAAACCATGAATAGATTGGTTAGCAGGTTGTGGAGGTTTGGGGAAGGATTAGTAGTTGGGATGACGGGAATGACTGGTGGGTTAGCTATTTTATGGAATAAACTCAGTTTGGATGGGGATCTTCTACTCAGTTCAGAGGCTGTGCTCTCTATCAGGATGAGATCTTCCCAAGGTGAAGGTAGTTTTTTAATATCTAATGTCCATGGTCCTAATTTGGAAAGGGACAGAGTTACATATTGGAGGAAATTAGTGGAGTTCAGGATGGCTTTTGCAGAAGAAAATTGGATTGTTGGGGGGAATTTAATGCTACCCTATGCCTCGAAGAGAAGAAAGGTGGTACGGCTTTGGGAAGTCTCAGTTTGACAGGTTTTAGGAAGATGTGTGAAGAGATTTCTCTTGTAGATTTAACTCCCAGGAAAGGGTTATTTACCTGGTCCAACAAATGCGTAGGTGAGGATAGTATATTATGCAGGCTAGACAGATTCATGGTAAACTCTGATTGGATCCTTTCTCTAGTCCAATTTGTCTCAAAGGTAACTGAATATGGAGGCTCGGATCATTGGCCCATTAGACTTCAATGGACCTGTAGTCAAAGACCCATAAGATTGCCTTTCAAGATGGAAGCTTTCTGGTATGAACACTCAAGTTTTCTAAAAGAATTGGAAGGATGGTGGGGAAAAAGTGTGAAAGGCAATCATAGGTTTGCGATCCTCAAGAAATTGGAAGAAATCAAGAAGGCAACAATATTGTGGAACAAATAAGTAATGGGCAATTTATTTGTAGCTAAGGCTAGGGTGGAAGAGGACATCACCTTAGTTGAAAGAGAAATAGAAGATAATGACATGACTAAGGATAGCAGAGATTGGGAGAGGGAATTGTTAGAGGAGCAAAATCATCTTCTCAGGATGGAGGAGATCTTTTGGTTACAAAAATCCAGAGTCACGTGGTTAAGAGAAGGGGATAGAAATATGAAATTTTTCCACATTTCTACCAACATAAGGAGGAATGCGAATAGAATTCTAAATCTTCAGCCCCCGGGTGGATCATCCCTAGATGATATCGAGGCCATTAAGGAGGAAGAGGTTACATATTTTAGGGAACTCTTGGGTCTTTCAAGGGGAAGAGATGAAGATGCCCAATCAAAACTTTTAAGGAATTTCCTGAGATTGATGGATGAAAGAAAGAATGCAAGCTTAATGGCTCCCTTCTTAAAGGAAGAGATCCAGAAAGCAACCTTCTCCCTGGGACCTCTAAAAGCTCCAGGCCCTAATGGGTTCCAGGTGGGTTTCTTTTAGAAAATTTGGAATGTTGTGGGCAATGAAGTTTGGCTAGCAGCAAAAGAATGTAGGAATAGAAGATCAATGATGAAGGCTTGGAATATGACTTATCTAGCCCTTATCCCTAAAGTTAGAAACCCAAAGTACTTTGATGAATTTTGTCCAATTACTTTGTGTAATTCAATTTACAAAATAGTAACCAAATCCATGGAAACCAGATTAAAAAATGTCTGGAGGAGGTGATAGGTGACGAGCAGAGTGGTTTTTTGAAAAACAGACAAATTTTGGATGGTGTTTTATTAGCACATGAAATGATTCATTCAATCAAGGAAAGAGGAAAGGAAGGGATGCTTCTGAATCTTTATTTGAATAAATCTTATGACCGAGTGTCTTGGGCCTTTCTGATGGAGGTCCTAAAAAAGATGGGCTTCTATGAAGAATGGTGTGATTGGACTTACAGCTGCATCTCCTTTGTTTCATATGTGGTGTTGATCAATGGTGTTGTGACGAAGTTCTTCCCAACCAAGAGGGGGCTTAGACAAGGTGATCTCTTATCACCTTTTCTTTTCTTGATAGTAGCAGAGGCATTAGGTCATGCAATAAAGCAGGCATTAAGGGCTGAGAAGATTAGAGGATTGCAGGCCTATAGGGGATGTCCCAACCTCACACATCTTTAGTTCGTAGATGATACCTTGCTATTTGGTGAAGCTACCACTAGAGAAGCAAGAGGGATCAAGAAAGTTCTCCAAAGATACGAATCAGCTTCAGGGAAAAAGAAATTTAGGGAAAACCTGAATCTACTTTCTCAAGGAGCTCTATGCAGAAGCTTTGGAAGTGCAACAGATATTGGGTTTTGAGGCTGGCTCTTTGCCTAGCAGCTATTTGGGGATGCCTCTGGCAGAGAAAAGAACTCCAGATTAGGAGTGGAGAAAGGTTGTAGATAGCATGCAAAGCAAGATGGCATCTTGGAAAGGAAAGTGGTTATCATTAGCTAGAAGAATTACCCTAATCAAAGCCTCATTAGTAGCTATCCCAATCTATACTATGTTAGTCTTCCAAATCCCAAACAAGGTGGCTCAGAGTTTAGAAAAAACTCAGAGGACATTTCTGTGGAGGGGAACTGATGAAACCTTCAAAAATAGCTTGGTTAAGTGGGAGGAGGTGTGCTTACCTAAACAGAATGAGGGTTTGGGGCTCAGGAACCTTGAATCTATTAACAAAACTCTTGGGGCCAAGTTAGTCTAGAGGATATACGAAGAAAAAGGGAGAGTGTGGAGTAAAGTAATTCAAGCTAAGTATCTTCAGAATAACATAGGCAACCTATTCAATCAGAATGTTTCTCTACCCAAGGGATCTAGTGTTTGGAATTTTCTGCAATTGTGCATTGATCTGTTGAGACCTGATTTAAATTGGTGAATTAGATTTGACAATAAGGTCAGTTTCTGGAGGGATCCCTAGCTGGTGGACAAACCCCTGTTGGCCTTGGATCATTATAGACCCTTGGGGGTAATGCTGGAATCTTGAATTGGGCCTCGCATACAGAATTATATAGAAGAGAGGGAAGGAGTAAGGAAATGGCTATCCCAGGTTAATTGTGATAAAAAGATGGATTCAATTTGGAAAGTGCTAAGAGTAAGATTGAATAAAGTTCCTTTGTTGGAGGAGGAGGATACGCTCTTGTGGGGAGGCAATGCTGAAGGTAGAGCGATAGTAAGGGATGTTTATGAGCAAGTTTTCAATAAAAACCAAGTGGCTCAGTGCAGCTTTGTGACAAAAATTTAGAATCATCGAGGCCTACAAAAAGCCAATGCTTTTCTTTGGATCGCTTGCAAGGGGAGGGTGCTGACTTGGGATAGATTAACCAAGCTAGGAAAATAGGAGCCTCCTATTATGTGATGTGTAAATAGGATCAGGAAGACAACCCTCACTTATTCCTTCATTGTGACTTCACCTAGGAGTTATGGAGTCGCTTCATGCACATGTGGGAGATTAATTGGGCCATTTCTAAGAAAATGGCGGATGTGTTGGAGGAGTGGAGAAGCAAGTGTAAAAGTCCAAGCTTAAATCTTATCTGGGAGGTTCTCCCAGCCCTATTAGTATGGAATATTTGGCTTGAACAAAATAGGAGGGTATTTCAAGATAAGGAAAAATCTCTTGACTTGGTCTGGGATGGGATTGGGAATGCAGTGGGAGAGATAGGAGCTTCTCATGAAAAGGAAGACTAGTCAATTCTCCTAGGTGAGGCTTGGTGGGCTGATGCTTGGCTTCGATTTAGATGGCTGGGGAACCTAAATCAAGGAGGTTTAGGTTAGGTTAGAGAGGAGGTTAGGTGGGATCCTCTAAAGTTCAGTTGGGTGAAATTAAATTTTGATGGGGATGCTAGAGGTAACCCTAACAAGGCAGGTGGAGGAGGGATTTTTAGAGACCACATAGGACAGCCTCTTGGTTTCTACACCCTAGATGCAGATATTGACTCAAATAATCTGGCGGAGGCCAGAGCTCTTTGGAAAGGCTTGGAAGTGGCAAGATAGAAAGGCTGGGAGAAACTATGGGTTGAGGGGGACTCAAGGATTATAGTTGACCTGGTAAGGGGAGGTCAAGATAGGAATTAGTGCATGGAGTAGGTAATGAATATGATTAAAAGTCTGGTTAGATCATTCAACAGTTTCTCTATTTCTCATATCAGAACCTGCAAGGCAATAGGGTAGCAGATTGGGTGACAAATTATGGTATTGACCTATCTACTAGAGGATCCTTAGGTTGGGAATGGAATGAGGTGGTGCCCCGAGAAATGGTACCCATTTTACAAGAGGATATCAAATCACATCCCCCCGATAATGGTTTAGCATGGTAATCACAGTCATTATGAGAGTTTGAGGCATTCAAGGCCCGAGTGTGAGAAGGGCTAGATGATAGACTATGATGTAATTAGTAATGATGAGGCATCTTGTGTATTGAGGAAGGCAAGATGCCTCTTTTATGGCACTTTTTCCTCTTTTTACTATAGAGATTTCTCTATTTTCTCTCTGCAAACAGTGTCGTGTAAGTTTTTTCTCTATGGAGGGTACTATGGGCAGTGGAGAAGGGGAAAATTTCAAGGCAAATGCTCGATAGGTGTCCCACCAAGGAAGCAAATTCCCAGAGCAGGTGAGCTAGTACTAGCACTGGAGGGAGAATGAAACGGAGGTGTACCCCCTGAAAGAGGATTAAAAAACTTCTACTAAGGAGGCTATGGCTTGTTTTATGAAGGACTTAGAACAGTAAATAAAGAATCCAATCGTAAATGAGTGGTTGTATCGACTTTTGAAGGTAGTGAAAGAGGTTGATGGGAAGGAAGGTGTGAATGTGCGAGAGGCAATGGCTAATTTGTTGTTGGATCCTAGGACATCCAGAGGGTAGTGGAATGTATTTGGTGTGGCCCAATCATTGGCAGTGGCTATGCTACTCTCGGTAGCAGCAGCGTCAATCCTCACCCATGAGGATTTGATAGAGAATGCAGGCTAGACAACAGAATTCCATGAATTTGAGATGGGCCATTTGCATGATATTCTTCAGGGAGTCATGGTTATGCGAAAGATGGTCGAAGAGATGGCTATGAAAATGGGTGTTGCTGTGTTGACCTGGAAGCGTCCTTTATATACATGTGCCTATGACGAGGAGGGGGTGGTAGTTCTAGATGGAAAATGAGATAAGTCTGATGTTAGGAGTCTAGTTTTTTGTTGTTTAAAGTTGATAGATATAGTGCTCAGGGTGGGGTCGCTATAATTTGCCCCCTATTTATAAGATACTTGTCTGTTTATGCTTACTATGGTTAAAGACTTTGTGGGCTCAACCCATTTTTTTCATGGGTCCCTGGTCCCTAACTAGGGTATACTATATCGAAAAAAATATAAACTCTTTTCAAAGGGAAGGAATAAATGTATTTATTTAAATAATTATTAAAAGGCAACCTTTGTGAAAGGGTGTGATATAAAGCATTCATGTGAGACTTAGAAAGGGTATGGAGATCACTCAAGGAAGAAGAAGGTGGCTTTGGTGGAATATGGGCACTGGAGAAGGGGCACACAATGTGTGTCCAACCCAGGGTACAGTGTACACTCAATCTTATCTTGGCCATAGCTTGTGTGCACTTGTGTTGAGCATGATACGCTGTGTTTTAAATAAGATATGATCCTCCTAGAGTGTGCCATAGCTATGAGGGCCAAGATCACTGGAATCTTCCTAGGGTGAGAGTGGTCAATCCAAGTACTATGATTTATATAAGTACTCAACTTATTGTTAATAAAATATATTGAAATTATTATATATATGGGTTTTGATGTTAATCTAGTTATGGGATCATGTTATTCAAAGTTTTCTTTGTTAATTATTTTCTTTAGAGTTCTTATTAAATTATAACATGTAATTTACATTTTCTATTTATATCTATTTTAATATCTTTGCATATTCTAAATTATTGTAACGAGCTAAATATTAACTATAATAAATCCACTCCAAGTAGTTAAATAATTATGGGAGAAAAGTAGCATTAGATTAAGGTGCTTGAGAAATATGATCTTAAAATTTTCTAGGAAGTTTAGGCATGATTTATTGAAAATAAGGCTCAAGTGGGGTCCCTTTGTGATCATCGAGGAGGTTAGAATTAGTCAAAAAGTAGTCCTAAACACAATAGGGTAATGAGAGCAAAAATAAGTGCAAAAGTATAAGATGGATTTGTAAAGGATGCAATTTTCTATCTTACACTAACCATGATAGTTATGATCACTTGTTGGTACTAGAGAAACCTTTACTACCATATTGAGATAAAGTGCTTATACCATATTATTTGTAGAGTTTGATCTAGTCAATATTTAGATGACTTTGCACATCTAGAGCAAAGCTCTCGAGTAAAAGTTTAGAAAGTTATGTCACACTTTTATAAAGGAAATGGCCAACACAAATATAGTTTTCCAACTTGGAGCACCGAAAGTGATGTTTATGTTTTGAATCATAAAATGATATAAATTAATGAAATGTATAACTCTTAATGTAGTTTATGCTTATATTTTTTTATATGTTTTAAAAAATTATTTGGATATATTTTTTTACAAATTTAAGAGCATAAATTTAATTGCATTTTTTTAAAGTGAGGTTAATGGGACGTCGCAAAATTTAAAACAATTAAAAAAATTCCACTCAATTAACTTTAATATCTAGTGCATGGAGTAAAAAAGATATTTTTTTTATGAATACTTATTTTTTTAATAATTCTTAATGTCAAATTTATTCGAACTGGCATAGTTTTCATAGGATATCAACTTTTGTCTAAATTTTTATTATTAAGAACAAAATTATACCCTCTTGGAGAGGATTCTCTCCTTTAGTGCGTTATATATTTTTCTAAAATTTTAAGTATATTTTAATATTTTTAAAAATTTCTAATTAGTTGCATGTTTGATTATAATAACTAATTTGCAATAAATTTTAAAATAATCCTAATAGAACTAATCACAATATTAAAAATTTATATTTCTAAATTCTAGTCTTTGAGATCTATCAAAGGATATTTTTATATTTTCATGAAAATACCCTTTGGTTGGAGAAATTTGGAGTTGAACTTGAAGCTTTGTTCAATTTATTGAAAATGGGGGGGTTGGTTGCCACATGTAATGCGACAAAGGCAGGCTAGATGATATCACTAAGAAAAGTTTTAGGTGAAACCCTCTCACCTAAAACTTTCTATGTAAATAAACACCCTTTCCAAAGTCGAAATTAAATTTTATAGATTTAAAATTTTGGATGAAAAGGTTTTAGGTGAAACTTTTTCTCTCAAAACTATTTAGGGCAAAACCATTTCTATAGAAATTATTTATTTGACCAAAAGTGTGACACAATTTTAAACTTTTACCCCCTCTCATTGAACCATCAATAGAGTCGAATCTTGACTCTACATAGTCTAAGCCTTATGTCACTATAATTTGTAACACACAAAATCTCATACCTTTCTCTTTTTATTTTTTAATTTTTATTTTGAAGATAGCTCCTACTTAAGCAAGGTGTAATTCATAATCATCTCAAATTATGTGATGAACACTACTCGTATGCTTCTCTCTATTATGTAGGTTTCAATGGAGCATCAAAGACAAGAAAAATCAAGAGTGGTCTATTACTTTGCATGGACCAAATATCCTTCGAGTGTCTAAAAAATCATTTAAATTCCCAAAGGTGTCTATAAACACCACTAGTCCTTATAAGAACTTGGATATCAAAGATTGAGACGAGCAAGTTGCAAAAGTTCGTGAAGTGCTAGACAATTCCTATAAATTACAAGGTCACTTTCATGCATGCATGGAGATCCATTACATAGATTGGGATCTAAACTAGGGCAACAACTAGTTCAATTTTTAAATCATAAAACTTTTTTTTGAGTCATCCAAAAAATTCAAAGTATTGACAAATTATTTTTGATGTTTGTAACAACACTTCTTCATCATTAAAATCCAACTAAATATTATTTTCAATTTAATTTTCACATTTACTTACATTTGTAACATCAATCAAACCTAACTATATTATTTCAATTAATTATTACTTTAGTAATTACATTTTTTTAATTAACTTAAATAAAATTTAACTAAAATATAATAAAACCTTTACAAGACTATATTATATTTTGTTATATCACACTTCAAATAAAAATATATTTTATTTATAAATTTAAATTAAGATAAAAATAAATGGAAAGTGAAACGTGAGAGTGTCCAAAATTATTGTGATTGTTAATGTCATCTATGTACACCATTGCTGTGATGGCCCCTCTGCACTCCATTATTTGGACTCCTCTTCTTTCTTGTACTATGTTGGAAGTGGCTCCACCTCTCACGTCATTCTATATTTCTTCCACAAATATCAATTCCTTTTGTTATCTTCTTCACCAAATCCCTCTCATATCTTCCAAATGCTTTCGTGTATGAAATGACTCCACCTTCTACATTTCTTCCACAAATGTCATATCCTTAGTTTTGTTATCTTCTTCATCAGATCCCTCTGTATCTCCCACATACTTTCCTGTATGAAATGACTCCACCTTCTGCATTTCTTCCACCAATGTCACATCCTTAGTTTTGTTATCTTCTTCACCAAATCCCTCTCCTACCTTCCACATGCTTTCCTATACGAAATGGGTCCACCTCTCACCTGATTCCGCGTTTTTTCCACAAAGTTTCAGACACAAATCAGACCCCCTCCCTCTCTCTCTGCTCGTCCTGTCACTTCTTATTTTCATCCCGTACACATACTCAGTGCTTGCACTCTGTTTTCATTGCTTTACTTTCAAACCGCATCTTCAGATGGCTCTTCTGTCTTCCACATACTTTCCTGTTCTCACATGATTCTGCGTTTCTTCCACACGGTTTCGTACGCAAGTAACACCGACTCAATCTACGCGTTTGATCATTTCTTATCTTCATCTCTTCTATAAATACTCAGGGCTTAACCTCATCGGACACTGAGCCTGCTTTTTTGCCTTCATCGCCTTCACTTCCATTCAATTCTATGGCGTCTACTTCTACTGCTGGTCGTAAACGAAAGTATGAGGATGATAATATGGGCGCTTTTCATGAAATGGCACCATCTGCATCTACTTCTGCCTCAACGCTCATGCAAAAGCCGCGCTACGATGTGTTCATCAATCATCGTGGACCAGATGTCAAAGACAAGGTAGCTAGCAGAATCTATAATATCCTTAACAAGATGAAGGTGACAGTTTTTTTAGATTCAGGGGAGTTGGAATATGGCGATTTCTTCCCTGCAACATTAGAAGCAGCAATGCGCACTGCTTCGCTTCACATAGCAATTATTTCTGAGAACTATGCAAAATGACCTTGGTGCTTGGCAGAGCTGTCATTTATGCTGGAAACTGGGGCCAAAATTATGCCTGTTTTCTATTATGTAGACCCTACGTCTGATCTCAGATATGTAGCTGAAGGGAAAGGAATCTATGTTGATGCCTTTGTGCAGTATGAAGAGAAGCGTAGATACCTACAAAAGCTTGACGACTGGAAAATGGCACTCAAGAAAGTCTCATTTTACACTGGCCAAATCATTAAAAATAATGAGTAAGTACTACACATTCGGCCTCCCAAACTTAATAAATATGCTTTCTTTCTCTTATTTGTATATTTAACTTTAGCCTAATCATTTGTTCTATTCTGTTTTTTCAATGTTTTTACTTGTTCAGTGATGAAATGTGGTTGCTGAAGAATATTGTGAATATTGTATTGAAAGAAATAAACAACGTGCCATTAGTGGTTGCAAACCATCCAGTCGGTCTCGAAGAAACAGTACAAGACTTTGAAATGAAAACACTCCAATCTCTCCTTGGTGATCAGGGTGTACAAGTTGTGGGAATTTGGGGCATGGGTGGCTCCGGCAAAACCACACTTGTCAAATACTTGTACAACCAAAAATCCTCCTTCATGGAGAGGTCCAGTCTTATTTTTGATGTTAGAGATGGTGCAGCCAAAGGCATGTTGCATAACAAGCAGATTCAACTCCTCAAAGACCTTGGCGTCACCAATCAAACATTTGACAATATAGAGCAAGGTAAGGCACTTCTTACGAGGCATTTGAGATCTGTGAGGGTGCTCGTTGTTCTGGATGATGTGGATCATGGGGACCAGCTGGATGCTCTGTTGCCCATAAAAGACAGCCTTGGAGGGGGTAGTCTTATCATTGTTACAACACGGGAGAAAGAAGTTCTCAGATCTAAGGGCATAACTTCCGTGTATAAAATGAGAGAACTTGATCCATTTTATGCAGAGCAGCTTTTTTGTTGGCATGCTTTCTCACAATCCGTCCCCCTCAATGGATTTGAGGAGCTTGTTAAAAGGTTTGTAGAGGCTTGTAACGGATTACCCCTGTCTCTCAAGGTATTTGGAGGACAGCTATACGGGGAGTCCCGCAAAGAATATTGGGAGTCTGTATTGGATAAGATCTCCAGAATATTGCCTAATGAGATTAAAAAGATACTCAA
The DNA here is from genome assembly GCA_027924645.1 of Cunninghamia lanceolata. Lineage (NCBI taxonomy): Eukaryota > Viridiplantae > Streptophyta > Pinopsida > Cupressales > Cupressaceae > Cunninghamia > Cunninghamia lanceolata. The sequence continues at coordinate 1,508,573 of BSBN01000397.1, forward strand.
AACAAGTTATGATGCCCTTGATAATGAAGAGAAAGAAATGTTTCTTGACACTGCTTGTTTCTTTATCGGAGAAGAGAACAGTCTGGCAATTGATGTATGGAACAGATCAGGATGGAGTGGTCTGCAAGGTTGGGAAAAGCTCTTCAATAAATGTTTGGTTGAACTTGACAAGGACAATCAAATTAGAATGCACGACCATGTAAGAGACTTGGGGAGAGAAATTGCAGTTCAACATGCACTTTACCGACTTTGGTCACCCCAAGAGATTATTAATGCTAAGAAAAAAACAGAGGTGAGGTTAATATTTTCTTGTATTTTGTGAGTAAACAATGGAAAGAAACAATCGTTGGGCTTAAACAGCACACACTAAGTTTTGACTTGCTTAGGTGGCTGGTGGGCTCTTTCTCTTACTCTGTTTTGTTAATGTGTCAATAAGAGAAGGGGCCCACCAGCCACCTAAGCAAGTCAAAGCTTAGTGTGTGCTGTTTAAGCCCAGCCCGTATGTCTGTGTCTAAGAAGTTTATTGTCTTTACGGTTTAAACTCTTGTTTACAAAGACAGTAGCCGTAGCTCATTTTTTTTCATTTTTTTTCTCCATGCATGTTTTCCAGACAAATTTATTTTCTTTTTATAAAGTTTTGTTTTTTCTTTGTTGCAGAAAAGAAACGGCATTCGAGGAATAATAGCCGTCTCAAGCGGAATAAAATTTCGGTCTCGGTATGGGGTATGTGGTTGTTTCTCTAGTTTTACTAATTTTAATTCTTTGTATAAGGCTTTGCCTTTTTTCCTTTTTCTTATGATTTAATGCATTTCCTATTCAGCTGGTAGGGTCCTATCCGGTGATGGCTCCTTTCAGTAGGGTCGTCTCGGACGAGGAACTCGTGGCCAACACTAGTGGAGGAAATTGGTCAATCGCAACCCCTTTAATTGGACCAAAGATTTTTGTGAGTAGAGGAGATTATTTTAATAAAGTAATGGGTGAATTATCAGGAGAGTTGGTCTGGCTTCGCGTGTTTCAAATTGGGCAGAGAAATCTTCCCTCACGGCTTTCATTGAAAAATTTGAGGGTTTTAGAACTCTATGAAGATTATCTTTCACGGGACAATCACTTAGAAGAGCTGTGGGAGGCTGACAGCGATGTAAGTATCTTCCCTTTCATCTCTATTAAATCTATAGTTGAATTTTTTTGATAATTGCTGAATGTTTTACGTTTCTATACTCGGAAATGGGATGCAGGCTCCTGTGCAGTTGAGGGAGTTGGTTATTTCAGAATGCTGCAAATTCAAAAGACTTCCAAACTCAATAGGACGTCTCAATATGTTGAAAAAGATAATGATCATAGATAGCTCCAATTTGAGGAGTCTTCCAGAAGAATTTTTCCGTCTTGAATCATTGGAGCACTTGCAATTAGTAAGATGTAGAGGGCTATCATCACTACCCATCAGTTTTGGCGATTTGAGAAATCTGCGGTTTCTAGAATTGTCCGAATGCTCGGAATTGAGGATGTTGCCAGTTTCTTTTAAGAAACTGATGCTCCTGGAACATCTCAATTTAGAGGGGTGTAAACAGCTCATACTTACATCAGAGGATTTCCAAAACATCACAAAGCTGGAGTATTTGTGTCTTAGGAAGTGCGAGCAATTGGAAGAGTTGCCTCGTCCCATCTCAAATCAGGCGTCCTTGAGAGAGCTCTATTTAGAGGGGACAAAGAGGTTAAGGTTTGGTATTCCGTGGGAGACAAGGCAAAACAGGACATAGTGGAGAAAGGTTTGGTTATGAGAGGGGAAGAGCAAAGTGTAATGGAGGCATTTCACAGCTTATTGCCACTTTTGCAAGGCTGATGTAATTTACGAAGCCGGTAAATCAGAAGTAATATTATTCCTGCTGGCACGTAAGATTAATATATTCTTTTTAATTTATTAATCACTAAAAATAATAATCAATCTTTTAAAAAATAAATAAATAATTTATCAATTTTTTATTGATTAATACAATCTAATAATATTTAATCTTAGGCTATGCTACAATTTGATAGTTTTAAATTATAGATGGCATTGATTTTATTAATAGGACAATTGTCTTTGTATGTGTTTCATTATATTAAACTTAAAATTTAATGCATAAACAACAATTCTTTTGGAATAATTCTTGCTATTTATTAATAGGGGAAATGGCCTAATACTTAGCATGTTCTAATAATTACGATAGTATTTTTTCTTTTAATTGAACAAAGCTGAAAAATAGAAAAGAAATGTAGCCACAAAGAGCAGCTTAACTTTTGACAAGGAAGAAAATGACATACAAACAAGAAGTTAAGGCATAATTGAAGATTACAAATATGAAATACAACAGTTGTATAAACAACTAACAAACAATACACAATCTTTAAATCATATAATTTAACATTGTAAAAGTTTGCAAAGCAAGCTTCATAATCTTTCCATTGCCTTGAAGTTGTATGATTTGTCTTTTCATTTGTTCAAGTTGGTTGTCTAACTCTTTGTTCTTTGGTTGTTTTTGAAATTGAGCGTATATAGAAGCAATTTAGAAGAATATGTCCAGAAAAAGATTTGGGATTACAACTTCTTGATGAACATTATAATTATAAAATATCGATGAATATCTAACTTTCTATAGATAGAACAAAATAACCTATCTAATTGTATCAGAAATCACATTATTTTGTAGTCCTAAACCAAATAAAGCTTCCAAGTTCAAGTTAAATGATGACCAAATATAGCCATAAAGTCTCTAAAAACAACACACCATTGTTTCTTAATAATGGTACAACTCTAGAAGAGATGCTTCATGTGTTCATTTGACTTACAATAAGGGCATTTAACTTGTTGAACCATCGTACATTTCAACATGTCCTCATTAGGTAGTTTGCAATGTAAAATTTTGTAGGCCAGTACTTGTGCATCACAATCTTCTTTTGACTTCCAACTTTGAGCTCTTTATTTGACCCCTGACTTGTACCTTTATATTTTACCTTTATTTTGTATGAGCTTGGGAAGCGTGTTTTCTTCGAAAACTACTCCTTTCCTATTCTTAGGCTCCTTGAAAAAAGTTGACCCCTGAATTGTATAGGATAGGGGATATCCATAGGAGGCTTGGGGTGGCCAATTTCCCAGACTCATTGGGAAAGGTTTGGAGGAAAGGTACTGAAGAATCCTTGCTTAAAATGAGTATTTAAGAGTGTCAAAAACACCCAACTTGTTGGACAAATTTGGAGACAAAGTGCTAAAGAAGCCTTGCTTGATTTGTGTAATATAAATTGAATATGAAAATTTGAATCTAAGAAAAATTGATAATGGAGTTTGGGGTAGGTAGAGTGTGCTAAAAAGTGTCTCTACTACATTTTGGAGAAGCATCCACGGGGTGAATGCTTACTTAAGACCTTGTGGTTTACTTCACTTTCTAGCTTGGTTTTGGAGAACCAAGGGGAAATCAACTCCCATGCCTTAGCTACCCTCCCTTTGTCCTTGTTTATTAGATTGAGTGCATTCAATCTTGTGTTGAGATAAATCTTGTTGTTGTTATTGTTGTTGTCTGTGTGACCAACTTAAGTGACTCTTATGTGAGTGTTGGTGCTTTCTTAAGACCCTTGTATTTGTGTGAGCTTGGCTTGGATATCAGTGTATCAATGATCTTCTTCTCTATATCTTGGGGGTTTCCTAGAGTGGCATAGACATCTATTTCACTTGATAATGGCAATATGGTGGGGTGGTGGGTAACATTCCCCCATTGGTCCATTCATGAAGATCTCTTAGTAGCTAGAAGAGTTCCTTGTTCATCATTTTTATTGGGATCATATTGTGGTTTGTGACAATTGGAGCACCTTGGAGGTGACTCAAAATTATTGTAATATTGTTATTTGTGTGATTTCTATATCAGAGTGTGATCCTTCTATGTTTGGGAAGTAGGCTCTATCATGTAATCATGCAATTCTATCTTGTGATTGAAATGAGTAATTTAGGACATTGAAGTCCTCTTTGGATGTTGTGTTATCATTCTATGCTATGTTTTTGGTTAAATTATATTGTATTAACATAATGGATGAGAACTTCGTATTTGTCTTGGGTCATCTCATTGTTGGTGTCAAACAAACATGGAGTTTTGTGTTTTTTAATCATATTAGACTTGTAATTTTAGTATCTTTTGGTTTTTAGAGTGTACTTCACTTATCTCTCCTTATCTTGGGATTGGTGTACTTTTGATGGTTTTCATGTGGCCAAGTCAAATCTCACACACCCATGAACATATCCCCAAGACCATTTGCAAAGAACTCTTAAAATAAAAAAGTTATGCATTGTTAAGTCGGGAAAACATCCTTGCTATTTTCCCCTTCCTTAGTTCTTTTCCATCCTCTATTTTGTAGGTTGGAGTTATTGTAGGACTAGGTTGCTAGTCTACAATGCATATTGCAATCAAATTTTAAACCGTAAGGTGTTGGTTGACTAGAGATCATAAACCTTATGCATGTCACACAAGTGCCAATTACATCTAGCTTCTTTAGTATGAGGTAGTAGGTTGGTTACGGATCAGAAGTTGACTATGCTTTGCATGAGTGAAAGTTGCCATGATCTTCCAAAGCCTGTTTGGTAACTATGTCCAAAGTTTGGCACCTATTTGTACTTTACAAACATGCATATTTATAGTCTTGAAGTCTAGTGTGATGTTAGTTTGGAGTCTAGAACCTGATTGCACTTTGTATATGTGAAAATTACAAAAGGTTTCCAAAGTTTGAATGTCACTTGAGTCCATTTGAAGTTGCACCGTGTTGATTGAAGAAGTTTTGAAGTTATGTTATGTTGTGAGTTTGAATTCCATAAGGGTTGTGAGTTGCAATAGCATCCTGAATTCCAAACCAACTATTTGTAGTGTTGCAATTTGTAACTCAGTCTGAAGTTTGACTTGCTTGCACATGTCCTTGTTGAAATTGAACTGTGACAATTTTTCCCTTTCCAATTATCATAGTTATGTGAAATCTAGAGGGTAGTCTGGTAGGGTTATTAGGAAGGTGTTTTAGTGGTTTTGGAAATCCTATCTCTCCTCTATGTCTCATTTTCTATCGCAACCATGGTGCCTTGTCCCAGGGTTTGGTTATGTCTTTCACTACGTCTATTTTCTTCATGCATTGTTGGGAGTGCTAAACATGTCTTTACATGTTGATATGACATCTTGGGCATATAGTTGTGTTGTGTGGTTGTTTATTACCACATTTATTTCACAGAAAAATTGTTCAATCATATTTTTCTATTGATGTCCTAGGGGTAAGTGCAAAAAGATGGGGGGCCAAAAAGTGGCCAAAAAATTTTCAAAAAAATTTAAGTCATAATGCGAGCGCGTTATGGCTTGGCAATGACAAGCCTTAGGCTCGTCATTACCAAGCCATAACGCGAGCGCGTTATAACGCGCTCATGTTATAAAGTTCTATAAATAAGAAAAAAGCAGTCATTTCATTTCATTCTGAATTTTTCCTCCGCCCGCGGCTTCAAAACCCTCAAAAACGCGCTCGCGTTCTACAAAACGCCAATCAACACAAAAGGCTTGTCGATTCATCACCGAAATGCCACCGCGACGTCAAGCACGCCAAAGGGGTGAGTTATCTTTATTTTTTTGTTTGAATTTCTTCCTAAATAGGTAGGTTTTTGTTGATTTTTGATGTATATTTCATTAATTGTAGGAAATGTTAATGCACCTCCTCCTCCTCCTCCTCCTCAAAATCCACAAAATCTTGAGGAAGAAATACCTGCAGAACAACAACCTCCTCCATTCATTCCTCGGCATGCCCCTGGAACACAAGATAATATAATGGGGGAAATTGAAAACAACAAAAAACAAATTGAAGATATAATTGCAAGGTTGAAAGATCCTTCCACTTCAACCTTGCATAGGTCCACGCTTGCCGAATCTCTTGAGTCTATGTTATCAAATGTAAATTCAATTAGCAAGCAAATAACTAGTTGGACCGATAAAAAGAGAGAGTTTAGAGATTACTATGCAGATAAATTATCATACCAAGATGTCAAAAAATTACAAATTACAAAAGTAGACTTGTGTTCAATTTTTACAAACCCACAAACAAATCAACCTCCACCCATTACATGCAAGAGGTTCCCTATCCATTGGTGCAACAACCAAGCGATAAGGGACAATTTCGGGCAGAGGTGGTGGATGGTTTTTGACCATCCTCCATGCAATAACAATGAGGTCCCACAATACTTTTTGAGGAAACTCTACTGCGAGTTTGTCCTCAATAAAGTGCCAAACTATTTTGATATGCGGGACTTCCAGGGTAGAGGTGGGGGCTCAGCACAGGATAGACCAGGGGCATGTCTTGACCCACAGCGGGTAGTGAGACGAGTAATCAGCAAACTAGCCCACGAGCATGTTTCTATCCCTTCCCTTGTGAAGGAGAGTGTTGAGGTCGATACACTGAGGTCGATTAGTGCCTTGACCCAGAGGATCATAGAGCATGCCGATCCTGCAACACAGAGTGGGTTGGGAGATAGTGCGAGGAGTAGGGTCCCACCGCATACTTGCCAGGCTTGCGGGTCAGCCTGTGGTTATGACCCCATGGACAATCAGGACGCAGGTGCACAGGCTACATCTGCAGCTGAGCAGATGGTGATGACAGATACCCTCCTGAGTGAGACTTTCAGCCTTGATACTCAGGTAAATATTAGCAAGTTTATTGAATTTAATTTATTAAATTTTATTTTTGAAATACAAGATTAACTAATTTAAATTGATGATTTTAATGAAATTTCAGGGTCATAGCGTTGATGCAGTTTTCAGTGGTTCTCCACCTACATTTTTCACTAGATCATCTACTATCGAGGTATGTAACTAGTAAACAATTATAAATATTACATGTGAATAGCATCATTATATGAATGGTATTCTAATTTCTAATTTTGGATGTTGAATAGGTTAACATTGTAGATTTCATGGCAATAGCTGCCAGCGGTGGTGGACTTCAAAGCTTTACAGAGGTAATAAAATAAATAGTTTAATGAATGAATTATACTTACTAAATTTTTGTATGTGATTTGTGTGTTTTATTGTGTGTACTTCCATGTTTAGATGAACGTGTGTGTGTGTTAGGAGCCATGATTTGCATCACTATTATAGTTTTCGTAATTGAATAATGTTGTTTTATTTCCAGATGATGCAGGCTGCGGATACACCTCCCCATGTTCATAGGGCAATGGAGCAGGGTGTGGCCTCTGCGATTCATAGCTCTATGGCATTGACAGGGTATGAGGCAGATTAGTAAATTTCAATTTACATTCATTGTTATAGTTGTCTATTTTTGAAAAATCAAAAGATTATTGATTTGAAGTTTAATTTCTATCTAGATGGTTTCTATAGGACATGACATCACCAGGGCCTATTCTTGCTACTGAGGCAAGTGAGGAGACAGATTATATGTTAGCGGTAAGTGATTATTTTGTTAAATGTTTTTTTTTTTATAACATGTAATTTCTATATATTAATATCTATAATTTTTTTTGTAACAGGTAAAGGTGCAGGAAGAACTAAATAGGAGGAGTAGCCCTCGGGTTCGTAGTAGACCACCCACATGCATGTCTCCATCCCCTAGAAGATCAAAGGCTGCTCGTGATTTATTCTCTTCACCAGCCAGAGGGGAATGACTTTTTATTGTGTTCCTCTGTTGTATGCCTATATGGCATTTGTGGACATATATTTTGTATTGTACATAGTTGACATTGTATGCCTATATGGCATTCTTGTAAGCCTATATGGCTATTTTGTATATATGTTATACTTATATCGACAGATATTGATGTATGCGTATATGGATATTTGGTTAATACAAATCTTTTTTATTGATGGCGTCCATACTTGCATTATAAATCCACTTTTGAATGGATATTTGTAGATGGCTACTTCAAATATTTAAAGTCTGATTGTATTACATAGGATGTTTGCATTTTCTTTGATAGGCTTGATAGGCCATGGATTACATGATGGTGTTTGATGGAAAAGTATGGTACTAGAAAAATCTAGTTCATTCTTAATAGGCTTGTGATTGATAATATCTTTGCATGATTGCACTTGATCTTGGATCATGGGCATGTTGTTAGGATTTTGATTGCATTGTGATGTTTGATGGATAGGCATGGTGTAAGTGTAAGATACCCAACTAGTTCTATGAAAATTTTTCCTTACTTAAACACTTTTACTTGCTAACAATTCATCAACTACTTCAATAACATAAAGATATACATCAAGATAACTATTTGAATGAAACAACATTAGAGTTGGGTACTTGTCTTGTTACTTGATTCAATCAACTTGCAATGTCTTATTACATGGAAAATGCTTTCAATAGCATGAAGTACAACTCATTCAATGGAAATACAAGGACAGGCCTTGAAGCCTTGATGTTACAATGTCTTCCTTACTTGAGCAACATTTGAAGATTTGGAATGTTCAACTCATCACCTCACAAGGTAGGCGCATATTTGAAGGATTTACAGGTTTTTCTGACTTGGGCGCCAAGTTGAGGTGACCTCCTCCTGAAGTTGCGCCTTGTCAACATTAGGTGCCAATTAGAGTTTATGGATGCTCTGGATTGTTTCCAAGAGTAGGTGCCAAAACATCATCATTATAAAAGTGTTTTAAATGCTAGGCACCCAAATGAGCCCTCTGGAGTCTAGGCACTCCTTTCATGCATTCTATGTTCTAGGCGCCAATTGAAAGGAGTGGAGAACAGGGCAAGCGCCTTCCAAACTAGGTGTTTCCTTGAGGTGACAAGGACTTAGAAAGTGCGCCTAAGGTGAGCGCCTTGAGTGAAAAGGTCTAACAAACATCTTTGAACCCCCTTTCAAGGTTAGGCGCATTCTGGAGGTGGAAACAAGTAGAAGGTGCGCCTTAGCTTCCTTTGTCAATTCTTTCAAGTCTTTGTTGATTAGGAAGGTGGAATGCTTCATTGTAGAATGAGCGCCTATCTTCTAATGTCCAAACTACTTCTTCTGGCTCACTCTGTGGCTAGGCACCAGAGCTAAACTGTTCACACAAGGGAGTGCGCCTAGACTCACTTGATGTTTTCTTACTACTTCAACCCCTGGAAGATGTTCCAAGGTGTTCCCTTTTACAAGCACCTGACCTCCCAAGTTCCTTCATGTGCTATTCCTTGAAGGTGCCAAAACTGAGCTCCAGTGCCATGGGATTGTGTCTAACATCTTTGAAGAGTTTCTAAGCCTTTTGTAAGTTGATATCCCAAACTCATCTTCTAGGCGCAACGGGAGCTTTCCAAAGGAGTTTCCAAGTTTTAGACGCCAAGCGAGGTCATGGGTGAATGGAACTGTGCCTTAGGAGATGACTGGATCCTAAGCGTCAGTCTGGAGTTACAGTGGAATTGATATGCGCCTCAACTAGCTTAGGCGCCCATTTGAAGTGATTCCTTTAACACTTCTCTGTCAATCTCAACTGCAAGGATGATCTCCTAATCCAATTTTGATCCTCTGGAGATGCAAATAGCTTTTCATTTCACTAGGCGCCATCAATGATGATCATCAACCAAAGCGCATTTCAAAGGTGAGATAGGCAAGTGAGGCGCCAAACTAGTCCTTAAGACTTATCTCCTTCTATCAAGTCAATTTCAACTATGTGAGAGAGTTCTATTCTAGGCGCAAAATGGAAATGTTTCATCAATTGGTGCATCTTACAAAGCTCCCAATTCTAGGCGCCAGAGCCAAAGAGTTTTTCCCAACACATGCACCTGGGCTAGGAATTCACCTAAGAGACATCACTTAGCTTTAAAACTTTCAATCTATAGCCATCTGGGCTAGGCGCTCCAATGGAGGATCCTTGAACTCATGCATTGGCACCTTCTAGTTCTAGGCACCCATTTTGGATGATTCATCCTGATACTAGCGCCCAAAATGACTAGACTCTCTTCATCATCCAATTCACTTAGAAGACTCAAGTTGGAGACTTAGTTGTCTATCCATGTTCTCCGGAAGATTCATTGTACCTCTATGCACTTAGGCGCCCTAGTTGATGTGATTAAAGTGCTTCAAAGCTCCATGATTCTTGGTTAGGCGCACATTTGACATTGAGCAAGCAAGCAAGTGCGCCCTGACTCTAGGAGTCCTGCCTTAGTCAAGTTTAGCATCCAGACTTAACTAATTTCAAGTTTCTGACTTTGTTCCTACAAAAAACAAAAGTTAAGTTAGTTAAAAACCAATTCATTCCCTCATTATTTCGAATTAGCCTCCGGGAATGAGGAATAGGCTAACTCATTCTTCATTTGATATTCCTCGAAGAACTTGAAGTTACTTGCAAGATATTCCTCGGAGAACTTGAATGGATATATGCCTTGAAATTTCAACATGACGTTAGTGATGAAGAGTATTGACATGTTGGACTTGATGTGACCTTGCTGAAGGCGCATTTTCTTTCTTAGCATGATCATCCCAAACCAAGGCGCCAACTTGGAAAACCCTGTGAAGGCGCCACTATCTGGAATTTCTTCCAAGGTGTTAAAACTTGACATCTTTTCTTCTCTAGGTACTATCTCCTTCAAGGTGCTCCTTAAAATCATTGGAAGTGCTCAGGACTTACCTTAGTCCAAAGTGCCACAATCCATTCCTTAAAGCACAAGGAATTCTCAAAGGCGCCCCTATTTACCTCTAAGCACTCAAATATCATTTAGATTCAACGTGCACATTTAGCTCCAAAACGTAAATTTCCATCATCAACCCATCAAGGTGCATCATCTTCCCTTTGTATCCCCTTCAAGGCGTAGACATTCACTTCTTCACACTCAAACTCACTCTCTGGCGCCAGAATATGTGTATAACTTCAAATAAGGCGCTAATCTTAGGTTTCTAAGTACTTAGTTTGATCTTAAGGCTATCCTTCCTCTAAGCACTCTCTTCAACTCCCTCACTGAAGGCCCTCTATAAGTTTGGGTGCATTTCATCCCAAGGCGCTTCAACATCATCCAAGGCGCAAATTCACTCTCCAAGACAAGGTGCAAAAAACCCTATCCTAAGGCGCTCAAATCTTGCTTCTAGACCTAGGCACACAAACATGAGATTGTGACTTCAATCATCATTCTTGGTTAAGGCACACAAACTCTCATTCAAGGTGCATATCTTTCTCCAACAAGGCGCATATATTCCTCCAACAAGGCGCATATTCAATTCTAGGGCGCTCTATCTTGGATTAAATCAGGGTATCTCCTCAACAAGGCGCTCCAAACCATACCAAGGCGCTAAAACACTTAATGCAAGTTCTTCAAGTGCTTATCCAACTTGATTCCTCCAACACAGGGCGCTCAATCTACTTTCTCAAACTTTCAACTCAAATCCTCACCTTATATTCTCCAAGGCAAAAAGGTGCAATTTGATTGAGGGCGCTAAAACTTTTAGGCGCACTTATCTCCTTGAACTTACCTCTCTTCTTCCCTAGGCACCAGAAACACCTCTTTATCTCAACTAGGCACTTATCTTCTCTAGGCGCACATGGTCTTCAAGGCACATTTCATTCATCAAGGCACCTATCTCTAACAATCTCAACACTCAAAGGGACTCAAAACTCATCTGGACACCATCACTTCCCTAAAGGCGCAAAATTGGTGTAGATACATTCCATTTATTAAGGATCATTCTGGCGCCCAAATCTTGTCAAAGCAAAGGATCAATAGGTTCTCTCTAAGGCGCACTCCAGGGTTTTATCTTGCAAGACTTCTCACGTCAAAATTTTGACCAAGACACTCAAGGCACTAGTCTTTATCATCTAACCCTACAGTGCACTTACTCATTATGATATACTCCTCAACTTTGTATTCAACCTTGCCCAAGGCGCATATTCACTATAAGGTATTCTCACTTTGTCAAGGCTCAGAGGGCTTCAACTTGCTAAAGGGTAGAGGTCAAGGCGCATAGCTGACTTGAAGCTCAAGGCATATGGCTAGAGAAGTTGTAGAAAAGACCACTTTTGGCGCCTTAAAAGTTTGAATGCTTGGGGAGTTTTTGCAAAGATCTAGTTTGAGTGCCCTTATGCCCTAGGATCGTCTAGTTTGTGCGTCTTGTAATGAGGAGTTCATGTAAGTTTGGAATGAGTGCCTTGAATAAGTGTAAACTAGCCTAGAGAAGGGTATGTGCACCTTGAGCACCTTGAGCATTCCAGAGATAACTGTGCGCCTAGAACAATATGAGCGCTCATGATGATGATTAATGCCCTGATGAGACTATGAGCGCCTTGTTCAGGAGATACCTTGTTTGATCATAAAATGCACCTCGAGTCTTGAAGGTTTTGAGCGCCTAGGTGATTTGGATGTTGGGATGTTGGTATGCACCCAAGATTGAGGTAAGTGAGCACTTGTAATGGAGGAGAGCAATGAGATGGAATGTCTTGTAGAGATTGGCGCCCAGAGACCCATTTTTGTGCCTTTGATGATGACCATTTTTTCATAAGAGTTTAGCGCCTTAGAGTGGTAAACTTTCTCTTTGGGCACCCCTGAGTGAATGTTGGCACCTTGGACAACTAAATACACCTTTGATGGAGTGGAGCCCAGAAGGGGAGTAGGAGGAAACCCAATCTTCAAGATTCATCAAGCTTCAAAGTTTAGGTCAGAGGTTATCCACTTTATCCAAGGAAGGTGTTATCATCTACACTCCGAGAAGGTAATGTCAAAGGCCATCATGATGGATCACTTCATCAACTTCAAGTCCTTCAAGTTCAAGTCCTTTCACCTAGCAAGTCCAAGAGAGATTTCTACTCTGATTCATGAAGTAAGCTTATATCATCCTTATCTACTCTGCGAGAAGAAGAAACATTACAAAGTCAATCAAATGAGTTACAAGTACCATACATCCAATTGCAAGGAGTGAACCACCTTAAGGAAAAATAGTTCTCTTGAAGTTACTTGAAATGTCAAAAGGTTTAGCGCCTCCAAGTAAGGTCAGAGGTGAGGTTAGAGGTGAAATGCACCTTTGGACCATTCTGGCACCTTGGATGAAGAACCTATATCTTGAGCCCAAGAGGTAAAATTTGCGCCTTAGTGGATTTGGAGAGTCACAGAGATTAGAGAAAAGCACCTTGAAGACAGAGTTGTTCAAGGCGCATGTGTGATTTGGTCAAAAATAGGCGCCTAGAGTGAATAGGCTTTCATCCTGACTTAATACACTGCCTCCTTCTGACGATTTTTGGGGCAGCAGAAAACCTTTCACCATGGGCAAATGCCTCAGAGCTATAAAAAATTGAGAGAGGTTATTGTAGAGGCACTCTACATGATCCCGTTGCCTCAGACGGAATGTTTTTAAGTGACACAGTTTTCGAGTAACATCTCGTCAAAGATTGCTACCTTTTTGCACTTTGGACTCTTCAGGGATATCGTCGGTACAATGTAACTCTAACTGTTTCGACATGTTTGGGTGAAAAATAGGACCATGCCTAGCATAAATGTACCCATTCGGACGTGTTGGAATAGTCAGTTTGGTCGCATTAGGAGTAGGATGAAAGTTACACCCCTTTGCAACTTTACACTGCCTCTTTCTGACGATTTTTGGGGTAGCAGAAAACCTTTTACCACGGGTAAATGCCTCAGAGCTATAAAAATTTGAGAGAGGTTATTGTAGAGGCACTCTACGTGATCACGTTGCCTTAGATGGAATGTTTCTAAGTGACACAGTTTTTGAGTAACATCTTGTCAAAGATTGCTGCCTTTTTGCACTTTGGACTCTTCAGGGATATCGTCGGTACAATGTAGCTCCAACTATTTCGACATGTTTGGGTGAAAAATAGGACCATGCCTAGCATAAATGTACCCATTCAAATGCGTTGGAATAGTCAGTTTGGTCGCATCAGGAGCAGGACGAAAGTTACACCCCTTTGCAACTTTACACTGCCTCCTTCTGACGATTTTTGGGGCAGCAGAAAACCTTTCACCACGGGCAAATGCCTCAGAGCTATAAAAAACCAAGAGAGGTTAATGTAGATGTACTCTATGTGATCACGTTGCCTCAGATGGAATGTTTCTAAGTGACACAATTTTTGAGTAACATCTCGTCAAAGATTGCTACCTTTTTGCACTTTGGACTCTTCAGGGATATCGTCGGTACAATGTAGCTCTGACTGTTTCGACATGTTTGGGTGAGAAATAGGACCATGCCTAGCATAAATGTACCCATTCGGACGCGTTGGAATAGTCAGTTTGGTCACATTAGGAGCAGGACAAAAGTTACACCCCTTTGCAACTTTACACTGCCTCCTTTTGACGATTTTTGGGGCAGCAGAAAACCTTTCACCATGGGCAAATGCCTCATAGCTATAAAAAACCGAGAGAGGTTATTGTAGAGGCACTCTACGTGATCACGTTGCCTTAGACAGAATGTTTCTAAGTGACACGGTCTTTGAGTAACATCTCATCAAAGATTGCTACCTTTTTGCACTTTGGACTCTTCAGGGATATCGTCGGTACAATGTAGCTCCGACTGTTTTGACATTTTTGGGTGAAAAATAGGAACATGCCTAGCATAAATGTACCCATTCAGAGGCGTTGGAATAGTCAGTTTGATCGCATCAGGAGCAAGATGAAAGTTACACCCCTTTGCAACTTTACACTGCCTCCTTCTGACAATTTTTGGGGCAGCAGAAAACCTTTCACCACGGGCAAATGCCTCAGAGCTATAAAAAACCAAGAGAGCTTATTGTAGAGGCACTCTACGTGATCACGTTGCCTTAGACGGAATGTTTCTAAGTGACACGATTTTCGAGTAACATCTCGTCAAAGATTACTACCTTTTTGCTATAGATCCCTAATCCCTAAACCCTCAACTCTAATCCCTTGACCCTCAACCCTCAATGTCAAATCCTAATCCCTCAACCCTATCCCTAAACCCTCAACCCTCAATGTCAAATCCTAATCCCTCAACCCTCAACGTCAAATCCTAATCCCTCAACCCTAATCCGTCAACCCTCCAACCCTATCCCTAATCCTTACAACCTTCAACCCTAATCCCTCAACCCTTAACTCTGATCCATCAACCCTCAACACTATACCTTAAACCCTAATCCCTTCAACCTCAACCCTATCCCTAAACCCTTGACCCTCGAACCTCAGCCCTCAACGTCAAACCCTAATCGCTCAACCCTTAACTCTGATCCCTCATCTCTCAACCCTAACCCTAAACCCTCAACCCTCAACATCAAACCCTAATCCCTCAACATCAAACCCTAATCCCTAAACCCTCAACCCTAATCTGTCATCCGTCATCCCTCAACTCTAATCCCTCATTCCTAAACCCTAAACGCTATCCTTATTCCTAGACCCTCAACAGGCTCGATACTATACCTTAAACCCTAATCCCTCTACCATCGACACTCTTATTTAACCCTAATCCCTTAACCATTAACCCTATCCCTCAACCTCAACCCTCAACCCTCAACCCTCAACTCTCAACATTAAACCCTAATTCATCAACCCTAAACCCTAATCCCTCAAACCTAAACCCTATCCCTAAACCATCAACCCTCAACACTATACCTTAAACCCTAATCCCTCAACCCTCAACCCTAAACCTTATCCCTAAACCCTAATCCCTCAACCCTCAACCCTAATCCCTCATCCCTCAACTCTAATCCCTCATCCCTAAACCCTAAATGCTATCCCTATTCCTAAACCCTCAACAGACTCGATACTATACCTTAAACTCTAATCCCTTATCCCTAAACCCTCCAACCCTATCCCTAATCCTTATACCCTCCACACTCTACTTTAACCCTAATTCCTCGACCCTCAACCCTATCCCTAAACCCTTGACCCTCAAACCTCAACCCTCAACCCTCAACATCAAACCCTAATCTGTCAACCCTTAACTCTGATCCTTCGACCTTCAACCCTAATCCTAAACCCTAAACCCTCAACGCCAAATTCTAATCCCTCAACCCTTCACTCTAATCCCTCAACCCTAAACCCTATCCCTAAACCCTCAACACTATACCTTAAACCCTAATCCCTCAACCCTAACCCTAAACCCTAATCCCTCAACCCTCAACCCTAATCTGTCATCCGTCATCCCTCAACTCTAATCCCTCATTCCTAAACCCTAAACGCTATCCCTATTCCTAGAACCTCAACAGGCTCGATACTATACCTTAAACCCTAATCCCTCTACCATCGACACTCTTATTTAACCCTAATCCCTTGACCATTAACCCTATCCCTCAACCTCAACCCTCAACCCTCAACCCTCAACTCTCAACATTAAACCCTAATTCATCAACCCTAAACCCTAATCTTTCAAACCTAATCCCTATCCCTAAACCATCAACCCTCAACATTATACCTTAAACCCTAATCCCTCAACCCTCAACCCTAAACCTTATCCCTAAACCCTAATCCCTCAACCCTCAACCCTAATCCCTCATCCCTCAACTCTAATCCGTCATCCCTAAACCCTAAATGCTATCCCTATTCCTAAACCCTCAACAGACTCGATACTATACCTTAAACTCTAATCCCTTATCCCTAAACCCTCCAACCCTATCCCTAATCCTTATACCCTCCACACTCTACTTTAACCCTAATTCCTCGACCCTCAACCCTATCCCTAAACCCTTGACCCTCGAACCTCAACCCTCAACCCTCAACATCAAACCCTAATCCCTCAACCCTTAACTCTGATCCCTCGACCTTCAACCCTGATCCTAAACCCTAAACCCTCAACGCCAAATTCTAATCCCTCAACCCTTCACTCTAATCCCTCAACCCTAAACCCTCAACACTATACCTTAAACCCTAATCCCTCAACCCTAACCCTAAACCTTGTCCTTAAACCCTAATCCCTCAACCCTCAACCCTAATCTATCATCCGTCATCCCTCAGCTCTAATCCCTCATTCCTAAACCCTAAATGCTATCCCTATTCCTAGACCCTCAACAGGCTCGATACTATACCTTAAACCCTAATCCCTCTACCATCGACACTCTTATTTAACCCTAATCCCTTGACCATTAACCCTATCCCTCAACCTCAACCCTCAACCCTCAACCCTCAACTCTCAACATTAAACCCTAATTCATCAACCCTAAACCCTAATCCCTCAAACCTAAACCCTATCCCTAAACCATCAACCCTCAACACTATACCTTAAACCCTAATCCCTCAACCCTCAACCCTAAACCTTATCCCTAAACCCTAATCCCTCAACCCTCAACCCTAATCCCTCATCCCTCAACTCTAATCCCTCATCCCTAAACCCTAAATGCTATCCCTATTCCTAAACCCTCAATAGACTCAATACTATACCTTAAACTCTAATCCCTTATCCCTAAACCCTCCAACGCTATCCCTAATCCTTATACCCTCCACACTCTACTTTAACCCTAATTCCTCGACCCTCAACCCTATCCCTAAACCCTTGACCCTCGAACCTCAACCCTCAACCCTCAACATCAAACCCTAATCCCTCAACCCTTAACTCTGATCCCTCGACCTTCAACCCTAATCCTAAACCCTAAACCCTCAACGCCAAATTCTAATCCCTCAACCCTTCACTCTAATCCCTCAACCCTAAACCCTATCCCTAAACCCTAACCCTAAACCTTGTCCCTAAACCCTAATCCCTCAACCCTCAACCCTAATCTGTCATCCGTCATCCCTCAACTCTAATCCCTCATTCCTAAACCCTAAATGCTATCCCTATTCCTAGACCCTCAACAGGCTCGATACTATACCTTAAACCCTAATCCCTCTACCATCGACACTCTTATTTAACCCTAATCCCTTGACCATTAACCCTATCCCTCAACCTCAACCCTCAACCCTCAACCCTCAACTCTCAACATTAAACCTTAATTCATCAACCCTAAACCCTAATCCCTCAAACCTAAACCCTATCCCTAAACCATCAACCCTCAACACTATACCTTAAACCCTAATCCCTCAACCCTCAACCCTAAACCTTATCCCTAAACCCTAATCCCTCAACCCTCAACCCTAATCCCTCATCCCTCAACTCTAATCCCTCATCCCTAAACCCTAAATGCTATCCCTATTCCTAAACCCTCAATAGACTCGATACTATACCTTAAACTCTAATCCCTTATCCCTAAACCCTCCAACCCTATCCCTAATCCTTACACCCTCCACACTCTACTTTAACCCTAATCCCTTCAACCTCAACCCTATCCCTAAACCCTTGACCCTCGAACCTCAACCCTCAACCCTCGACGTCAAACCCTATTCCCTCAACCCTTAACTCTGATCCCTCATCTCTCAACCCTAACCCTAAACCCTAAACCCTCAACCCTCAACGTCAAATCCTAATCCCTCAACCCTAAACCCTATCCCTAAACCCTCAACACTATACCTTAAACCCTAATCCCTCAACCCTCAACCCTAAACCTTATCCCTAAACCCTAATCCCTCAACCCTCAACCCTAATCTGTCATCCCCCAACTCTAATCCTTCATCCCTAAACCCTAAATTCTATCCCTATTCTTACACCCTCAACATAATCGATACTATACCTTAAACCCTAATCCCTTATCCCTAAACCCTCCAACCCTATCCCTAATCCTTATACCCTCCACACTCTACTTTAACCCTAATTCCTCGACCCTCAACCCTATCCCTAAACCCTTGACCCTCAAACCTCAACCCTCAACCCTCAACGTCAAACCCTAATCCCTCAACCTTTAACTCTGATCCCTCGACCCTCAACACTATACCTTAAACCCTAATCCATATCCCTCAACCCTTAACCCTTAAAACTTAAACCCTATCCCTACACCCTCAACACTTGACACTATATCTTAAGCCTTAAACCCTCATCCCTAAAGCCTCAACCCTCAATCCTTAAACCTTCAACCCTAAACCCTATCCCTAATCCCTCTACCCTTGACACTCTAACCCTAACCTCGACATTAAATGTTAATCCGTCAACCCTAAACCCTACTCCTAAACCCTCAACACTCAACCCTCAACACTATACCTTAAACCCTAATCCCTCAACCCTTAACCCTTAACCTTATCCCTAAACCCTAATCCATCAACCCTCAACCCTAATCCATCATCCCTCAACTATAATCCCTCATCCCTAATCCCTAAATGCTATCCCTATTCCTAAACTCTCAACAGACTTGATACTATACCTTAAACCCTAATCCCTTATCCCTAAACCCTCCAACCCTATCCCTAATCCTTACACCCTCCACACTCTACTTTAACCCTAATCCCTCGACCCTAAACCCTATCCCTAAACCCTTGACCCTTGAACCTCAACCCTCAACCCTTAATGTCAAACCCTAATCCCTCAACCCTTAACTTTGATCCCTCGACCCTCAACCGTAATCTGTCATCCCTCATCCCTAAACCTTAAACGCTATCCCTATTCCTAGACCCTCAACGGGCTCGATACTATACCTTAAACGTTAATCCCTTATCCGTAAACCTTCCAACTCTATCCCTTATGCCTTAACCCTCATGATTAATAACCTTGAACGTAAAAAAATTTGAGTGGGACATAACGCGAGCGCGTTATAACGCGCTCGCGTTATGTCAAACATGGCAAAAGACAGACTTGCGGGAAAGAAAAATGCAAGGCAAAACATAACGTGAGCGCGTTATAACGTGCTCGCGTTATTTCTTGCTTTGGGAATCCCAAGCCTTGGGCTTGGGATTTGCTTTGGATTTCCAACCCAAAGGCTTGGAGTGCCTTATGAATAGTCACAGACGTGTTTTTCTATATTCTTCAAAATTTCACATAATTTCGTTCGTGCTAACCCTCAGATTTGCACGTGTTTCAAGGTTGAACAAATCGAACACATGGATAATGTTAGGCTTTCTCTTAGCTATTTGACGATGTGATTTTTTTCACATTTTAACAATGTTAAGCCTTTCATCTTTAATTTATTTTGTTTGTGTGTCCGTTTTTAGGCAAAAACCACTGTTTGGTCTTTTTTCATTGTAAAATAACTATTCATTCAAATTTCAAAAAAATTACATATTTAGAAACTAGACTCCATTCTACAAATATTAAAAAAATAAAAAAATGATTTTCAATTAGTTTTCAAAATTTATAGGGGTAGCACGGCCAAAATTCTGTTTTTTAGGATGTGTCCACTTTAAAAATTAGTAAAAAATCAAATATTCATCAAAAAATTATCAGAAAAATCAGCATAAACTACATGCTATTAGCTAATTTCTCACTGAAGCGATTTTAAAAATACCAAAAAAAAGTTTACCTTTTGAGGGAGCCACAAAACATGCTATGTTATGTTTTTTTGACAGAAACAACACCAATTTCTGTGGCTCCCTCTTTTGAACCCCTTAATCTATGCCATTTTCAAAACAAAATAGTAGTTTAGAAAGTAGACTCGGAGCACTACGAATATTGTTTTGGTTGCATCTCAAATTTTGAGTGTAACTATGCTCAATTTCTCATCCAAGGCCAGTATTTCCTGATTTCAGAAAAAAAAGTGGCCACTTAAGACCCCTTTTTGGCCCCCCATCTTCTTGCACTTACCCCTAGCATAAATTATAGGTCATTATAGTCCCACATAAACTAGCTAGCAAATATCTAATCCCTTTGCATTCTAATGTGTCCATGTTGACTCAGTACACAAGTTCTAGTTGCCCAAATCCTAGCACTCGCATGAACCTCCTTCCACATTTGTGCCTATCTCACTAAGTTTCCTAAACTCTTTATTCATATCCCAACCAAACACCCCTGGTATGTTGAACCCCAATTCTAACTTTACAATGTTCGTTAAGCCACTTGCCTTTGAACCATACATTCAATGGTCGTAGCACCTTGTTACCCATATATGCAGTTTTCAATTGACTTGTACTCTTCCCTAAGTACTTGTGATATCTACCAAAGACCCTCACATTAGGACCCTATCCATAAATCCAACTTGTTCCCTTACTCATGGACTAAGGTATTGGACCTCTTACAATAACTTCCATCCTTATAAAATCCTAAGTGAGCATCCAAAACTGAACTATCTTTCATGTATGTATCCCTAAGCTCCACTCGACACATAAACCCAAACTTCTTTCTTAGAGGGCAACAATCTCTTTTGTACTTGTTCAACTCAATGAGCACCTTCACGCCATGGAAAACCTACCCAACAATCATCCCATGGACCATCCAACTACTCCACTTCACTAGTTCGAGAAAGTATGTCAGCATCCACAAGAAACCTCACCAATCCATTTGGAGGTAGGGTTACTCCCCTTCACCCCTAAGATCCATGTAAAACACCTAGATCCAAGCCTAGGTAGTAGGACTACTCTTCTTTTTGCCTAGGGTAAAGGTCCCAAACCTTAGCATCACATGCCCACACTCACTCTTTGATCCTTCCAAAGAAGAGACACCCCATATATTTTCCCCAACTTAAAACTAGGAAACACCCTCAACACCAAACCATTTATCCTGAGTCCCATCCCAAGTTTCTTCCCCTGAAGACTTACACCATAACTGAGGGCTCCTTCCAAAGAAGATCACCTCGTGAAGTACAACTCCATTCCCAATTGATGGAATCTCTACCTTCCAAATTTCTACCAATGGAAGCCTTTCTCCACTTTGTTGACCTACAAGATTCCAACCCTCTAAAACTTCTTAGACTTTACATATATGACTTGTCAAACTTATACACATCTGAATTGCAAGACTCCAACCCTTGAATTCTCCACTTCTACTCAACCCATCCCTAATGGATCTCTAAGATAAGTATCCACTCCACATGAAGACTAATAGTATTGTCACACTTTCTTCTGATTCCAAGCCACCTCGGTGAAAGTATTGCTATTTGACTAAGACCCAACTCAATAACCAAAATCTTAGCTTTGATCTCCAACTCTAACATCAAGCCATATCTTTGACACACATTCAACCTCCTAGAACTTAGATACCAATCTAGTCTCTCCAACTCAAGTACCAACTTTGACTCTCCCAAAGCTATGCAACTCTTTCATAGCTCCAACTCTAGACCTCAAGGCTCTACATTTGGCCTTTTTAAGGTTTGATACTACCTCCTTTGTGGTATAGATTTGATACCAATTGTCATGGGGCTATCGCTCAACATAGCCCCATGTGGCACTAGTGATCGCTACTTGTAACCATAATTTTGAACATGATATGTGAGGCCCACCCTTGTGCAACAGGTTTTGTGGCACTATTAGACCTAATTGTATTGTGTTACCTAGACTTAAGAGAAGATATGTGGTATGGTGACCTTTCCCAAGAGTCATTATGGTGTTGTTACTCAAGAGTCATTATGGTGTTGTTGTGAGTCTATTTAGATGGTGGTTGTGTTGATTGTGTATGCAAGATACATGACTTGATAAATCATATATGTTTCGACTGTGATGAATTGTCTTACCATTGATTGTCTAAACTACGTTTGTGAATGGATTTCATTGTTATAGGAAAATTGGAAAGGGATTTTATCTTTGAAAATAGGGATAAGTTTGTAATATGGTTGATTATGTTACTTCTTGATTATGGTGAAATAAATGGTGATTAAGTTATAATATTCTAAAGTGAGATTGAATTATTGCAATAGCTATTAGAACACTTGATTTTGATGATTAGAAATGGAATTTGTGAAAAGGTTGAAATAAGACTATACATTGATACTTGAAAATGATGGTGATTGTGTTGTAACACCTGGTCTATTGAGTGACTGTGTGTGTGTTTAATTCTTGTTGCTTCAGCTATTTATACATTGGACATATTAATGTGTGTGTTGAAGTGTGCAGGCATTTCCATAGCCAATGTATTTTTGGAGGTCTACTAAGTAACTCATGTATTTAACCAGTAATGCCAACCTAATCCCTAAGGTGGATTAAGGTTATTTTTGAAATTGGAATGATTGTAATGTGCTTTATTTGTACACTTTGATTTATGAGTCTCCTAAGGACGTCTAGTAGTAAAGTGGATGATGATTTGTCATCCACATGTTTATTTTCAGTCTTATACTTTTAGGTCTTTTTAATTGATGACATTTTTGTAAGGTTTCACTTTATTGTTTGATCACCTTGAAGGTTTGTAATGTGTATTGTTTTGGTTTGAAACAAAATTTGTGCTAATTTTTTATGAGCCCTTTTTTTGTGGATTTATGAGCCCCCTTGTGTTAATTATGGTTAATTAATGACCCTAGGTTATACCCCTAGGGTCTAAGGTGATTTTTAGCATGTTAACTCTAGTGTAACCCTCATATGGTCACCTTGACTTGGCCCTTGAGTAAAGTGACGAATTTGGGAGATGGGAAAGGTGGGTGAAAAGTCACCATCCCACCTTGACTAACCTCACTCACCTTGGGTAAAGTTACCCTTATCTTTGAATGCTTTGGAAGCTTCCAAAGCCTTCATGTGTGTGAGACCTCTGTTAGACTTAGAGCACACAACTGAGAGGGGGGGTGAATCAGTTGTGTAAAACTTTCTCCAATTTACATACTTAAATCCTATTTGTGATTAGCAGTATATTAAACATGAAACATAATGCATTCAAATCAAAAGCAGAAACTCATCAACACATAAGACACCAAGATTTTGACATGGAAAACCCGGTTAAAGGAAAAACCATGGGGTGATTAACCCAAGAATGTATTCTCTATTAGAAGAATAGAAAGAACAAAATGGCACATACCAATTAGGGCTCACTGCCCGAGCACACTGCTCACAAGAGGCTTACTGCCTACAAGAGACACACTGTCTACAAAGAAATAAGTATCACCTACTTGAACTAGAAATTTGCATCTTTACCATGCTTGAATCAGTTCCATTTAAGCCCAATACTTCTACTTTGCCTTTTTCTCTTCTCCTCACTACTCCACACTCATCTCCACAAGGACAACTTTGGAATGACTTTGCAATCCCTTATTTATATAAGGCATCAACTTAGGAACAATCATCTAAGTCAGCAAACATCTACAAGAACATGGTCCGCAAGACATATAACTCATCTGGTCGGCCTGTTTTAGGAAGAACACCATCATTCGGAAGTTGATCTTCAAAAGTGAACTCCAACTTCAATGCGAACCACCAACATGAACTGGACACGATCCAAAGACCACCAAAAGCTCTCCTAAATCACTAAGAACATCCACACTTCATCTACTTACTCAAATCCTTCTCTCCTTCATCTGGAACCTCAAGAACATAGTCTGTCATCACTGTCACAAAAGAATAGATGCTTGCAGACCTTCAAACCACTAACCAATATAGTTGACACTCCACAAAGATTTCCTTAGCACTCCCTCAAATCCGCAGAACATTATAATGTAATTCTGGATCTTACCAGACCTATTTGTCATACTCTATCACCCCTAAACACCTGCCGGAACCGGTTTTACTTGAACAGTCATAACCCCTTCAGATCTTCATGCGGACATCTGAAATCTCTACTGGACCACCTTAAGACACATATCTACAAACTCTTTAAATCGCATCCTCTGATCCTCATCCTATCTTAGACTTTTACCTTACTATCTTCCCTGTTCTTCTCTATTTCTGATTGAGACTAATTTTCTCAATATCCTCAGCACAAAGCTCATCCAATCCTTATCATTAATGCAACAAGAGTATGTTGACATCAATGACAACACTAGTTAGGCCCATACTTGCAACAATCCCCCCCTTTGTCATTGATGGCAACATATGATTTAAAAAATTGTTTTAACCATCAGGACAAGAACTTCTCCTCACTGTCACAGCTCCCCCTATCAGCAACAGCCATTCACATGTCTTCTCTCCCTTAACTGCTCCCCCTTTGAACAGAAACCATTTGTTTTTCACATGTCTTCTCTCCCCCTTTGACATCAATGGCAAAGGCCACATACTTGCAATTCTAACATTTCAGAATCATCCCTGCTGCTCCCC
The DNA here is from genome assembly GCA_027924645.1 of Cunninghamia lanceolata. NCBI lineage: Eukaryota > Viridiplantae > Streptophyta > Pinopsida > Cupressales > Cupressaceae > Cunninghamia > Cunninghamia lanceolata. The sequence goes on from BSBN01000397.1 coordinate 1,533,449, forward strand.
CTGAGTAGCAGCTCCCCATCATCAATCCAGATCACAAGATATGACTGTGATAACCACCAGACTGATGCACCTCAGTGCACCTTAATTCATCACTGGAGGGGTAATGACCCCTAGCTTCTCCCTGAGATACTCAAAAGAATCCTTAGGTAGAGGTTTAGTAAATATGTCTGCAATCTGATCCTTGGAAGGCACAAACTCTAATCTGACTTCATTCTTGTTCACTTGCTCTCTCAAAAAGTGAAACTTGATGGATATATGCTTAGTCTTTGAATTCAACACCAGATTCTTAGATATATTTATTGCACTTGAATTATCACAGAAGATTGTGATAGGTTCCTCATACTCTACTTTGATATCTCTTAGCATCTGCTTCATCCACAAAACTTGAGTGCAACTACCTACTGCTGCAATATATTCTGCTTTAGTTGTAGACAAAGATATTACCTCTTATTTCTTGCTTAGCCAAGAAACCAATCTCTTCCCCAAAAAGAATGCTTGACCACTGGTACTCTTCTGGTCATCCACATCTCCTGCCCAATCTACATCTGTATAGGCATAAAGAGAGAAATCATGATCTCTAGGATACCACAAACCATACTCAATTGTTCCTTTTAGATATCTAAAAATCCTCTTGATTGCCATGACATGAGATTCTCTAGGATCAGCCTGAAATCTAGCAACAAGACCAACAACCTGCATAATGTCAGGTCTAGTTTGAGTAAGATACAACAGTCCTCCAATCATTGACCTATATTTTTTTCTGATTAGCCTTAGGTGAGACATCATCTTTGCTCAACTTACATCCGCTTGCCATGGGAGTATTCATTAGTTTAGAGTCTTCCATTCCAAAGGAAGAAAGGCCATAGGTTGTAAGTGGGTTTTCAAGAAGAAGTTTAGAGCAGACGGGTCATTGGAGAAGTACAAGGCTAGACTGGTAGCGAAGGGCTACTCCCAATGAGAGGGAGTTGATTTTGGTGAGATATTTTCTCCTATTGCTAAATTGACTTCTATTAGATTTCTCTTATCCATTGCTTCAACTTACGATTGGGAGATTGAGCAAATGGATGTTAAGATTGCATTCTTGCATGGAGATCTTGAAGAAGAAATTTATATGCAATAGCCTACAGGTTTTGAGGTAAAAGGAAAAGAACATTGGGTTTGCAAGTTAAAGAGGTCTCTTTATGGTCTGAATCAATCCCCTAGAATGTGGTATCAAAAGTTTGACTCATTTGTTTTGAAATTGGATTTTGTTAGAAGCAAGGAGGATCATTGTGTTGATGATTCTATACTGGTTATTGCTTTGTATGTTGATGACATGTTGTTTTTCAGCAATACTAAGGGTATAGTCAGTGAGCTTAAAGCCCAACTTTCAGGTGCATTTGAGATGAAGGATCTTGGTGTTGCAAGGTATATTTTGGGAATGGAGATTAGGAGGGATGGAGTTAACAAAAATCTTTGGTTCTCACAGAGTAAGTATGTGAATACTATTGTGCAGAGGTTTAGCTTGCAGGACTATAACCTAGTTAGAGTTCCTTTACCCATTAGTACTAAGCTTTCATTAGATATGTGTCCAAAGACTAAGGATGATCTTGAGGATATGTCTAATGTGCCATATGCTAGTGTTGTAGGGAGTTTGATGTATGCAATGGTTTGCACTAGACCAGATATTGCCCAAGCAGTGGGAGTTTTGAGCAGATTTATGTCTAACCCTGGTAGACAGCATTAGAACTATGCAAAGATGGTGTTTAAATATCTTGAGGGTACTCCTAATCATTGTTTGGTTTATTCTGGTACTGATAGTGCTGATAAATCTTTGGACATACAGGGCTTTGTTGATGTAGATTAGGTAGGTGACTTGGATAGTCGAAGATCCACTAGTGGCTATGTGTTTACTCTATTTGGAGGTGTAGTGAGTTGGATGAGTAAGAGGTAGCCTACAGTTGCTTTGTCCACTACAGAAGTAGAGTGTATGGCTGTAACTCATGTCTCTAAGTAGGCAGTTTGGTTGAGGAGACTGTGTATAGGTATTGGTTTTGATTGCAGGATCATTCAGATTGGTTGTGATAGCTAGAGTGTTATCTGTTTGGCCAAGAATTCCATGTATCATGCTCAAACTAAGCATGTTGATGTTCAGTATCACTTTGTTCAAGAGTTGGTTGCAAATGGAGAGATTGAGCTGAAGAAGATAGACAATCAGAAGAATGTTGCAGATTCACTGACTAAGCCTATGAGCACAAAGAAGTTCGTGTGGTGCAGAGAGGCCATGGGCCTTGTTTCTAGTGCTTGATTATTTTCATTTGATTTCCTATGGGTTGATTTACAATGTATAATATCAAGTGGGAGAATGTTGGGATAAGGTGCCATTAACCTTGTAAATCCCAATATTGTATTTATTCCATTTATTATATGTAATTTATAATTATCCATGAGGAGATGTACTAGTTTCACTGGTAGGGGTAATTTCGGAGTCACTGAAAGTTATTACGAAGTGACTTTTACTATTAGCAAATGTAAAAACTCATGGTAAATAAGGATAGGCATTCTCCCTTGAGGAATATACTATTTTTGGCATGTATGACAACTGTTATAATGTTTGGTGAGTGAATCTATGACAGTTGCAAGTTGTCATAAGATTCTGAGATTCTATGATGCATATGATGGATATGTTAGTTGTATATTTGCTATATTTAGCCCAAAGTTCCTATCTTGGAAAGATACTCTTTTGTGGAATCTATGATGATTATGACGCATCATAAGATGTTGTAAGAGGTCAGATTTAGTCTTGGGCCCCCAACCTTTGCATGACTATTTTTGGACAAGTGTAAGATGCTTGTAATATGGTAATTAATGTTTACAGGTTGGAGAATCCTAGGAGAGATAAAGTGAATGCCTAAGATGAGTTAGAAAATGTTTCTATAAGTATTTTCCATGTATTAGTTGTTGCAATACAGATTTTAGGTACTCGGGTACTGCCAGAATATTGTCAGATTGAAGACTGGTGGAGAGAGTTGAAGTGTTGTTGTATTGTAAATCATTTTCAGATTAATACAAACATTGGGCCTCTTTCCTGTGTGGAGTTTTTTACATGAAACGGTTTTCTCCATGTTAAACATTGTGTTATGTGTTCATATTTCTAATTTTTCATTTCTGTGAAGCATAGTTTTGTTTTTGTGTTACAATCTCCATTAATAACACATAGTTAAAGATTGCAGAAATTTATATTGAATCAGATTTCCATTAAAGTAGTGTTGCTTTCATTTCTAACAAGTTATGTGTGGCCGACAATGTAAAGATCCACGTTAAGTTTAGCCAACCTTGTTGATCATTCCAAGGTTGATAAAGTGTATAAATACTTGTTGAAAAGTTGTGGAAAATCATCCTTGTACAAAATGAATTAAATCTGAAAAAGGATCAAAAGCATAGCAGAGAAGAAGAGGAGCGAAGGGAGTATAAAATAGAGAGTCAGTGAAGAAGTATTTGAAGATTGGAGTAGAAGTTTTGTGAGCATTCAAAGGGATTGATTCAGGCATGAATGTAGATGCTAATTCTTAGTTCATTATCTCTGTGTAAATCATAATTTCTTATAGGCAATGAGCCTCTTCTTGAACAGTGAGCCTGAAGGCATGTGCCTTCTATTTTATTAAGTACTTTTAATAGGGTACACATTTTTGTGGGTTAATCCCCACCACGATTTTTCCCTTAACTAGGTTTTCCACGTCAAAATTCTATTGTTGTGTGTTCATGTTGTTTCTTCTCATATGTTGATTTATGCTTAATTGTTTACATCATTAATCTAGTTGTAAATTAAGAAAGAAGATTTGAAAGTTCAGACAAAGAGTAAAGATTTAGGGACAACTGATTCACCCCCCCTCTTAGTTGTTTGGACTATTTCCAACAATTGGTATCAAAGCCAAGTTCCTCTAGAAGAAGCTTAACCGCTCGAGGAGATCCAGGATGTTGACTTACAAGAAGGATAGTCCAAGATTCGATGGAACAAATTACTCTGTTTGGAAGAACCGCATGGAATACCATTTACAATGCATGGGTGATGCTTATGGGTCAATAACCAATGATAAGTATGAACCTCCAGAGAAAGGTCCTTCAACTCCAAATCAAGTCAAAGATGTTGAAAATAACCTTCAAGCTAAAGAAGCCTTGTTAAGTGCCCTAACTGATTCAAAAATGACTAATGTCTTTGGTCTAAAAACTATTCATGAAATCTGGAAGAAGTTGGAGAATCTATATGAAGGAGATGAATTTGTCAAATGTACCAAACTACAAATCCTGAGAGGAAAATTTGAAAATCTGAGAATGAGTGAAGATGAAAACATCACAATCTACATGCAAAAGATAAATGAACTTGTGTGTGGGATTAGGTGTGCTGGTGAAAATTTGGAAGAATTAGAGATTGTGGAAAAAGTGCTCAGATCCTTGCCTGATTCATATAAAGATAAGGTTGCTTCTATAGAAGAGATCAGGACTGTCACTGATGTTACAAGAGATCACCTGGTTGGCAAAATTTTAGCTTTTGAATTGAGTGAATTTGGTGATTCTCTTCCTAAGTCTGAATCTGCATTCAAAACTAGTGTATATGAAAAAAAAAATATGATTCAGGTGAAAGCTCTTCTGCAAGATCAAATAGATTTGTGAAGACAAGAAAGGATCTTAAAGATGTTGAAATAGAAATTGTAGATCTTGAAGCTCTTATTGCTAGAAGAATGCCAAGAGGATCCGGTAAGTATGAAGGAAAATTACCACTCAAATATTTTTCTTGTAATAAGATTGGTCATTTTGCCTCAAGATGTCTGAAGAGATTTTTAAAACAAAACCCTAATAGGTACAAGGGTCAGAAGAAATGTTACTATGTCCAAGAAAATGGAGAAGGGGTCACAGATGATGAATCTGATCATGGAGGCTCCTTTGAAAATGATTGGGTGTTTATTGCTATCAAAGAAGAAGATCCAGTGTTTACTGAATCTGCTAGCTGTGCAAATGTGGAAAGTGCCTTGGATGCTCAGGTTATTGAAAAAGATGAATGGGTGATTGATAGTGGATGTTCTCATCATATAATTGGTGAGGAGAGTAAGTTTGTGAGTTTTGAAAATTATGAAGGACTTGTGAAATTTGGAGACAACTCAGCTGGTAGAATCTGTGGCAGAGGATCCATCTCTTTTGATGGCAAGAATAGCACCAATGATGTTCTATATGTGGAAGGACTAAAACATAATCTTCTTAGTGTTGGATAGTTGGTTGACAAGGGTTATGATCTTTGATTCAAGGATAGAAAATGCAGTTCATCTTGGAAAGCTTTGGAACTGAAATTACATCCAGTACTCAAACTAGAGGTAATGTCTTCCACTTAAGTAGTTCTAGGAAAAGTTATTTGATTGCTCAGACAGATCAAAGTTGGCTATGGCAAAGGAAGATGTGTCATGTGAATTTTGATAACATTGTCAAAATAAGTTCCACCCAAGTTGTAAGAGATCTTTTAAGACTTGTGAAACCTGATAGCATATGTAGAGAATGGCAATTGGGTAAACAAAATAAAATCTCATTCAAGAGTAAAGAACAAGGTTCAAATGGGAGATTGGAATTGATACATACTGATCTCTGTGGTCCTGCTAGAATTAGGAGTGTGCAAGGAGACAGATATTTCATGTTGTTGATCGATGATTACTCCCAGATGATGTAGGTAACTTTCCTAAAAGAAAAATCAGAAGCTCTTGATAAGTTTAAGGTGTTCAAGATGATGGTTGAAAATGAGATTGGTGGGAAATTGAAGTGTCTAATATTTGACAAAGGTAGAGAATTCACTTCCAGTGAGTTTGATGCTTTCTGTGAAAAGCAAGGAATAAAAAGATAGTTATCTGCTCCTAGGACTCCTCAACAAAATAGAGTTGTGGAAAGAAATAATCGGACCATTCAAGAAGCTGCCAGGACCATGATGATGGAAACAAATGTTCCTCAAGTTTATTGGAGAGAAGCCATGAGTACTGTTGTCTACACTCTCAACCAGGTGCAGATCAAAGGAAATTCTAGTAAGACTCCTTATGAACTATGGTTTGGTCATCCTCCTACTGTGAAATATTTCAGAGTCTTTGGAAATGCTATATCAAAAGAGATGAGGATTTAGGCAAGTTTGAGGCAAGAAGTGATGAAGGAATATTTTTAGGATACTCAACTCAAAGTAAGGCTTACCGATGCTTAAACAAGAGATTGAAAAAGATTGTTGAAAGTGCTAATGTTAAAGTTGATGAAAGCAAAGAAGGACATTCCAGGTACTCCGGATATGATTTAGATGATCAAGATGAAAATCAAAGTCAAGGAAGGAAAGTTTAAGTTCAGGGTCAGACTCAGATTGATCTGGTAACTCCAGTAACTCAAGAGGTTAGTGTAGATGATGAGGAACAAGTTCAAGAAACAGAAATTCAAACAATTTCCAAAACTCCCAGGTATGTAAAGTTAAGTCATCCTGAAGTTCAAATTATAGGAGATAAGAGTAAAGGTGTTCAAACTAGGAGAAGAATTTATGAAGATCAAGAGGAGATTTTTTTGATTTCAAAGATTGAACCTAAATCAGAAAGTGAAGCCTACAATGGTGAAAATTGAGTAAAGGAAATGTAAGGAGAATTGATGCAAATTGAAAAGAATCACACTTGGGATCTTGTTCCTAGACCTGAAGATAAAAATGTGATTGGAACCAAACGAGTCTTCCAGAACAAACTGAATGAAGATGGTGAGGTTGTAAGAAACAAAGCAAGGTTGGTATGTAAAGGTTATTCTCAAGTGGAAGGAATTGATTTTGAAGAAACTTTTGCTCTGGTGGCAAGGATAGAGGCAGTCAGACTATTTCTTGCTTTTGCTGCTTTCAAAGATTTTAAATTTTATAAGATGGATGTCAAATCAGCATTTCTAAATGGAGATTTGGAGGAAGAAGTCTACATTGAACAACTGGAAGGATTTCAGTTGTCTGATCAAGGAGATATGGTTTGTAGACTAAGAAAAGCCTTGTATGGTCTCAAGCAAGCTCCAAGAGCCTGGTATGCCAAATTGGATAAACATTTGCTCAAGCTAGGATTTAGCAAAGGTACTGCTGATAGTAATCTGTACTTCAAGATAAATCATGAGGACATTCTAATTGTTGAGGTCTTTGTTGATGATATCATTTTTGGTGGAAATGAATGCATGTGCAAAGCATTTGTTGATCAGATGAAAAGTGAGTTTGAAATGTCAACATTTGGTGAGATGAATTTCTTTCTAGGTCTACAAATTATTCAGTCAGATAAAGGTATCTTCATATCTCAGTCCAAGTATGTGAAAGAATTGTTGAAGAAGTTTGGAATGGAAAATTCAAAGCCAGTAGGTACACCTATTGTAACTAGATGTAGGCTAAGAAAAGATGATGACTCTCCCAAGAAAAATTAGAAAAGGTATAGATCAATGATTAGAGGATTGCTCTATCTAACTCAGACCAAACCTGACATCATGAATGCAATTGGACTTGTTGCCAGATTTCAAGCTGATCTAAAAGAATTCCATGTTATGGCAATCAAAAGAATTTTTACATATCTCAAGGGAACAATCAATTATGGACTGTGGTACCCAAAGGACAATGACTTCACTCTTCATGCATATACAGATGCTGATTGGGTAGGAGATGTGGATGATAGAAAAAGTACTAGTGGTGGTGCATTCTTCTTGGGGAGAAGATTGGTCTCTTGGATAAGCAAAAAGCAAGAGGCAATATCTCTGTTTATTGTAGAGGTAGAGTATATAGTAGGAGCAAATAATTATACTCAGGTTTTGTGGATGAAGCAAATGTTGAAGGACACCAGAATTGTGTTTAAGGAGCCAGTCACAATTTTCTATGATAATTCTAGTGCAATAAGCATCTCAAAGAATCCAGTATTGCATTCAAAGACAAAGCATATATCTATCAAGTTTCATTTCTTGAGAGAGAAGGTAAATGAGAATGAAGTCAAGTTGGAGTTTGTGCCTTCCAAAGATCAGATCACAGATATCTTCACTAAGCCTCTTCCCAAGGATACTTTTGAGTATCTCAGAGAGAAGTTAGGGGTTATTACCCCACCTGATCAGAACTAAGATGCACTTATGTGCATTAGTCCAGTGGGATTATCAACCATATCTTAGATCCAGATTGATGTTAAGGAGGTACTACTCAAAGGGGGAGTAGTCAATATATAAATTTTGGGATCAGTTTGAAGCAAAAAGGGAGAAAAGATAGCAAATATGTGCCCTTTGCCATTGATGTCAAAGGGGGAGTGAAGTTATGTGAAAAACTAGTTGCTGATGTAAGGGGGAGTGGTAAAGAAAGTAGTTGCAGAAGTGAGAAGGAAAAGGGGGAGAAGTTCTTGTCTTGATGGTTAAATTCAATTTTTCACATCATATGTTGTCATCAATGACAAAGGGGGAGATTGTTGCAAATATGTGCCTAAGTGGTGTTGTCATTGATGTCAACATATCCTGTTGCCATTGGTGTGAACTATATCCTATTTTGTTGTCTGTATAGAAGACTGGACTATTGAGGATATTGAGAAAATTAATGACAATCAATGCATGCAGACCATATAGCTGTGTAGAGGATTGTTAGAGTTTGCTCTAGTTAAGATTTGAGAAGTCTGCATGCAGATTTGAAGAAGTTATGGCCATTTGAGTAGAACTAGATTTTGCAGTATTCAAAAGAGACAGTGTGACAGTAAGTTGGTCCGAATTGCTCCACAGTGTAATTTCATGGTCTACGGATCTAAAGGCATGATTGGGAAGTCAGTGTGTGGCATCAACTCCAGTGGTTCATGGTTTGGAGGTCTGCAAGCTATCTTTCTAGTTTGACAGTCATGACAGATAGTGTTCTTGAGGTTCTAGAGGAAGACAAATGATTCTAGTAATTTGGTTTAGAGTTGATGTTATTGGTGAATTCAATGTACTTATGGAGGTCTCTAGATCATGTGGCTACTATGTTGGAGGTCTGCATTGAAGTTTGAGCTTGTTGATTGAAGATTTCTTCTTTGGCGTTGATGTTCTTCCCAGTCTTGGCCAACCGGATGTTTCTGATGTGTTGCGGATGATCCAAAGAGCATTTTATGAAGCATGGTATGTTAATGGAGAAAGTTTCATGTTCCAATTATGCTTTTCCGACAGTGTAAAGATCCGTGTTAAGTTTAGCCGACCTTGTTGATCATTCCAAGGTTGATGAAGTGTATAGATACTTGTTGAAGAGTTGTGGAAAATCATCCTTGTACAAAATGAACTAAATCCAAAGAAAGTATCAAAAGCCTAGTAGAGAAGAAGAGGAGTGAAGGGAGTATAAAGTGGAGAGTCAGTGAAGAAGTATTTGAAGATTGGAGCAGAAGTTTTGTGAGCATTCAAAGGGACTGATTCAGGCATGAATGTATATGCTAATTCTCAGTTCATTATCTCTGTGTAAATCATAATTTCTTATAGGCAGTGAGCCTCTTCTTGAGCAGTGAGCTCTGGGCAGTGAGCTCGAAGGCATGTGCCTTCTATTTTATTAAGTACTTTTAACAGGGTACACATTTTTGTGGGTTAACCCCCACCATGGTTTTTCCCTTAACCGAGTTTTCCACGTCAAAATTCTGGTGTTGTGTGTTCATGCTGTTTCTGCTTATATGTTGATTTATGCTTAATTATTTACATCATTAATCTGGTTGTAAATTAAGAAAGAAGATTTGAAAGTTCAGAAAAAGAGTAAAGATTTAGGGACAATTGATTCACCCTTGCCCCCCCCTTCTCAGTTGTCCGGACTATTTCCAACAAGTTTATGATATATATTTCCTTCCTAATGCTCCATAAGATATATCTAAAAAATATTACATGTCATTTAGACAAATTAAAATTAAATGCAAATTTAGTATATGATTGAAATTCTTTATAAATAGTATTAAATGGCAATGTCATCTATTAATAAGTGAAAAAAAAAGATTTATGTATTTAATTTTTATTAAATCTTTCATCACCAAAACTCCAATGAATAGTATTTTTAACTTTTAATATAACACTTATCAAATTTATAAAAGAAGAAATATGACCTGTATTTCCTTCCTAATGCTCTATAACATATATCTCAAAAATATTACATGTCATTTAGAAAAATTAAAATTAAATACTAATTTCGTATCTAATGAAAATATAGAAATGCCATATATTAATAAGTGAAAAACTAGTATGCAATGAGTATATATATGCATAAAATAGACATTTTGTGGGCCTTGCTATTGTATAAAACATTTTTTTAAAAAGAAAACTAAATTAATACAAATATATATTTAATGTGTTTTCTAAATGTATCGCATGTAAAAATCTATTAGTGAGAGAATCAAGAAAGGAGATTAAAAGAACATTAAAAGTAAATGGGGATTTTACGGTGTTTAATTGACCCCATGTATGTGCCATGTTTTCTCAAGGAAATATATATTATGATTTAGGTAATTGAAAAATTATTTAATATTTTTTATTCCTTAAAACATTTTAAAAAGAGAACTAAATTCATACAAAAATATAAATTTAGATGGGTTTTCTACATGTGTCACATGTAAAAATCTATTAGTGAGAAAATCAAGAAAGCAGGATTAAAAGAAAATTAAAAGTAAATGGGGCATTTATGGGTGTTCAATTGACCCCATGTCATGTGACATGTTTTTTTGGGAATATAGAGTATGATGTTTATAGATTGTAATATTTTATTTGACTTGTTGAGAGTTTTATTAATCATGCAAAATTGTGTACACTTTACACAATGCTATACATAATGCTAAGTTGCATATTGTGAAAAATTATGTATATTTTTTATTCCCTTAATTCACCTCACCTTCAAATAACCATGCTACAAATATAGATGCAATTATTATAGATGAAGTTATTAATTTTCTAGATTTGGATAGATGCCTATATCCATGTTTTTGGTTATATTGGTTTTATTTATTTTTTCATGTCCCATATTTTTTGATTTTATTGATTTTAATTTTAATTTTTTAATGTTGTAGCAAAGATTTTATTGATTTGAATTTTAATTTTTTAATATTCTAGCAATATGAAATTATTTGTGCATACACCATTAACACCAAGATAAAGTAATTTTAGTTTTTTAATGTTCCAATAGAGATTTTATTGATTTTAATTTTAAGTTTCATACAAATTAACAACAAGCCAAAATAATTTTGAGAGATGATTATTTAAATTTTTATGAATAATTATTTTTAGAAAATTCAAAATTATTTTAATCATGAAATTCATACCTTGATCTTTCTGTGATTCTTGATTTTGATTTTTTTGTTGCTTCTTAATTTGTATTTTGTGCTTCTTCCTTTTGTAATTCAAGATTTTATTTTCCGCTTCTTCTTTGTTCTGCTCTAAATTTATTTAATTGTTTTAGGTATTGGAGAGTTATCAAACATGTGTGTGTGTATGTGTATGTATATGTGTATGTATGTATGTATGTATGTATGTATGTATGTATGTATGTATGTATGTATGTATGTATGTATGTATGTGTATGTATATGTATATGTGTGTGTGTTTTAATTATATTAATGTTGCATTTGTCGGCTATATTTTTTGTAATGTTTATGATTATTATTTAATATGTCAGCTATTTAATTATTTTTTAAATTTATTTTTGTTAACACCCTCACGTCATTACACTCCACCTTGTGCTGCCATAGTAGGTTACACCTCTTGCAGTAAAAATAAATAAAATAAAAGATATTTATATTTATAATTATTTATCGGTTAATTTGCCTAAGGGAGTCATTCCCTTATATTCATTGCAGCTCCATGGGAGGAGGGCTATTACATCAACAAAAAATCCTAACTGGGAAGCATACTATATCTCCCTACTAGCCTACAAGCTACATATTACAGTAATTGCTATGCCTATAAACAACATATAGATTAAAAACTAGTATCTTGCTCATCATCGTCATTGCCATCCTTGTTGTCTGAGTCAAAGGTAAAGGACTAGTTAATACCTTGTATTGAAGCAACCCCAATAGTAGACTTTAGATAATCTATACCCCATTTGGCCTAGTGGCATCAAGCTTCATAATTGTACCCTATTGCTAGTATCACAAAAGGGACCCATTAACCCATAGGTAGCTTAGGAAATGGCCATGTAACTTCCCCTGGTTGGAAGCCACAACCTATGACAACCACCTCCAAAATGTGGCCAAGCCCTTGCCTCCACTATGGCCTGATGAGTGACTCAACCACCTTTTTGATTATTTCTTTGGTTTCACCCGCTTCAAAGAAAAATGCCACCAACATGGAGGAAATGTCGGTGTTAACCCTATAGCAATGCACAAAAGATAGAAACAACTTTGTGAAGTAAGACAATAATTTTTTATTTCAAATTGCCATGATTATCGAAGTTCCAACTTCACAAATTATTGTCTTACCTATCCAAGCGAAAAAATCAAGCCTTGCATTTCAATTGCCATGATTTCTTCATTCCTAAATACAAAGTAAATGTTGAAAATTTTCTTTCTCCAATCCACATATATATTAATTAAAACAAGTAAATAAAAACATTAAAAATATAAAAATATGATTGTGGACTTATAAGTTACACACCATCAATTCTTTTTATCTTTGCAATTGTAAATCAACTCTTCTTTATCTTTGTAATTTATAAATTTGTACTTTATTCCATATATATAAAAAACAATGAATAACAAGTAACAAGAATTAATTTTAGACAAAGTAAAAATTTGTTTCTAAATTGATTTTTTTTTAAAATATTGAAGAAAAATAATCTAAAAAAATCATTCTAAATTAATCTATATTTCTATATCGATTATTTAAAATGTTTAAGATAAAGATTCTAAAAGAAGAGATCATTTATATTAATTTTGAAAATATTTTAAATAAATGTATATTTCTATACCAAAATATTACAAAATAATATATATTATAAATAAGAATATCATATTATATTTCCCTATAATAAAATTTTATGGTTTACAAATAATTTAAAGTATCATATATACGATTATGTAAAAATTTAGCAAGTCAAGTTATATGGTCTAATAAATTTTAAAATTGTAAAATACGGTCTAAAATTGAAAAAACGGTCAAATAGACCGTCAAATCCCAGGCTTGGACCAAGGTGAAAATATAGAATAATCAAGCTCCTCAAAATGATGTGAACTAATGAAAGGTTTCACATAAAGAAATAGACCTTTGATCTCATTGCACACATTTGAGTCATCAATGCACCAAATCCACTTCACATTAGGAATTTACATTCATTACCAAAGCTAACAAGATCATCCTCCTACTACACACAAGCCATATTAATGATTGATATTCTTGATAATAGTCAAAGTTGAATTTTGGCCTACAAAACTAGTATTGAATGTTTTGATTCTTGAATTGGATGATGTTCAAGTAGATATCAATGATTGCTTTATAAAAAAATTTAGCAAGAAATTTATTCAAATTGTTAGGAAATAAGGGCTAATGGGACCCTTTTGATTTGTGTCCACCTTTGTCACCTAAAACATAATTCTTTCTTTCTCCACTAAATTAATAAGCTTATTTTCATTCCAAGCATATAATGTATCACAACCAAAAAATCACAAGTTGAGTCAATAGCCAAATTAGTGAGGAGATTTGTAGCCTTATTCCCCTCATAAAAGCAATATCAAGACTCAAATTGGGAGGAGTAATCTGACAGAGACCATGCGTTATTAGTACATTATTCAATTTTTAATTCTAAGATGACCTTTGACCAATTATATTAATAATAATCAAGCAATCCTCTTCAATAGATAAATAAGAGATGTCAATATTATGAGCTATTTTAATACCCAAAAATAACATCTAAGATTTTGATTCATTGTTTCTACAAAAGTAAGTTTTTCTATCTTACAGATAATATATTTCCTTTTGAATCCTTTATGATGCATATAGCTTCTGAGATACCCAAATTACCTCTTACAGCTCCATCCAAGTGTAGTTTAATAAACCCAATTTAAGGAGGTTCCTATCGTACTACCAACCTATCAATACGAATAACTTGATCACTTAAGGCTCCATGAATGAGAGGGACTTTTAGATGATTCCACTTTTTCAACATAAGACCATCCTAAGAAGTAATAGTCCTTTTCTTTTTAAGAATTGTGAATTACTTTGGTCATAACCACTTCAAAAATAGCAATTTTGAACTTTAATATAACTTCATTAACACTAGAAATTTTGTCTGTGAAGATTCTATGATTTCTTTTTCTCCATATGTGTCAAATAAGGATGAAAGGAGAGACTAGCCATAAGCGGCTGAAAGTTGAATTTTTTAACAAGATGGGCCAACCTTCGAATAATTGTAGATGGGTTTGAGGAAGAGAACTCTATCAAGTTAACCAAATGCATAGAAAAGGCCAACATTTAATAGAAAATGAATAATACACAAAAAAGTGATTAGCATCTCCATTAAAATCATCATACATGGGATATTTGAACTCATCTTTGAAACCAAAATTTATCAAATGATCACCAATTAAAACTCCATTTCTCAAAGAAAGCCACACAAAAGCTCCTACCTATGGTAGACATGGCTTGCTCCAACATAACATGAATTGCTAGTCCTTGACAACCATATTTTTATAGGTTGCTAAATTACCACTTTAACAAAGTAGATTCCCATCTTTGATCTTGCCCAATGAATTTGATCTTCACTATTCCTAATGAAAATCTTCCACTTCAATAGTTCATTAATCAATAATAGTTTTTTTCCCCCTAGGATAAGACAATCTATTTATTCTTTCCACTTAGTGAAGCTAAACCCATTCTTCTGATATTTATGTGTAATCCTTAACAAAGATTCCCAAGTAGTCTTTAAGAAATCCATAGCCTTCCTTTAAATCCTCCCTATCACCTAAAATCAAGAAGCCATTCCCTGAATATTTTTAGAATAAGGCCCTACAACCATCACAAGCTTCCCAAATTAGATGATTTGTTATTAAATGTTGGCAATTTAAAATAAAATTATAGATATGAGAGCCTTTTGGTGGATTGGTAATGGTCAAAATCCTATCAAAAAAATCCAAATTTAAATACTTTCTTTACAAGATTTTGTGTTGGGACTTTCATGTGCTATTCACCTACGGAGGGTCCTTCAAGATAGTTTATTTCTAGACTAGTAAGTATTTAACACAAAACAAAAAGAAAGAAAGCAACCATCAACTCCATCACAAGGCATTGAACAAAGCAAACATTTGTGCAACTTAAACAAAGAACAAAAAGTGATGCAGGAGCATCTGGGTACTAGAGAAATCCTACATCAACCAAAAAGATTTCCTTTCTTTGTTTATTCATTTTCTTCTTATTTTTGCTTGGAAGAGTTGGTGATCAAGACTCTAGAGAAATTCATAAGGATTCATGGACAATTGATGGGTTCATATTGTTAAGGAGCCAAATGGGTATTGATAGTTCAAGTTTGGTGAAATTCTAATCAAAACGGACCAAGTTATGCTTTGGCAGAACTTTGGCACCTATCTACATTTGTGAGTCTTTGACTTGCAATCAAATTATGGGTCTTTGACTTGCTTCAGGATCTATGAGTCCATTGAACCCTATTAGATGTCCTTCATTTTCTCACTAAGTCCCTTTGGAACTAAAACTCCTACCGACAATAAGTTGTTAAGTGCTTGCAGAACTTCATGCTTCATCCAAATTTGCAGGACTCTTGACCCCTACCGAATATATCTTATTGCCTTCAACACCTCCACAAGGACCAAATTTCTCTGCATGAATAAGGCAGAATTTCTTTGGTCAAGTGCATGTATCAAGATGATCGTCGGACCTCCGCAACATCCCAATACCCCTCAGGATTCTACAATTCTTCCACAAGGCCAAATTCTTCTTGTGCATGATCTTCAGTGAAGTTTTCCCTGCCAACGGGATATCTCCTAATGACTAGGTAAATCCTACCATCTTGATGACCCAGCTTCCTCTGCATTGTCCTGATGATCCTTGGATCTCCGCTTAACCACCTAAACATGCCCATAATCAACAAAAATGGTTATAACAACCTGAGTTGTTGATCAAGAGAGCCAATAGAATAATGACATGTGTCCCATCATGTCAAGACATGGTGTGGCCACCTTGTTCTACATTTAAAGTGATATTTCATGTCTTGGTAGCAGTTCTTTTTCTTTTGCAAGATCAATAGTTTCAGTTTTATGATAAGGGTTTCCATGTGAAGATTGGATTGGTTAATCTAAATCACTATTGGAATGATTGTAAGGCTTAGGCCAAGGCATGTATGAATGTCATTGAACTCTTGTTATAATTTCCTGTTGCAAATGAATAAAGAGATTTATATATTGTTGTTTATGTGTTGAATTGTTACCTGGTTCAGTAGTCTGTCAAGACCCTTAGACCCTAAACTGCATTTAGTGGTATTAGAGCAAGTTTGAATTCCTTTATGTTAGATTTTGCAAGAATCGAGAGCCAAGCCAGGATCTGATGTCGGTCGTAGATCACATACGCTCTAGTCGACAAATGATCAAAGATCAAAATAGTGGAAGGGAGAGAGAATCCTGAAAGAGAGAATCAAGAGACAAACTACAAGAGAATTTTGAGAATGCTCACATTACTCTCACTAACTAGTTATCAAACTGGTATTCAAACTAGTTAAGGTGAGAGGAGAGTGTTGTATATATACAAAATAATGGGCAAATACATGTAGTAACTCCAACTACCCAAAATAGGCAGAAGTTAAATTACCTACTTGGTAAATGCCAAAACATGTGGCATAACCTCCTCAAGTGAAGACACAAAGGAGGTGGCACATAAAGCCAAAAGAGGGTGTGAAACCTAATTACCCCATAACCTACTTAGGTAAAGATAGAATAGTGGTTATGAGAGGTGGCACAATAAGCCAAAACGAAGGTGTGTAACTCAACTACCCATGTGTGGGAGAGATTGAGACATGTAGCTGATGTATTTCACCACGTGTCCTCATATTAACCACATCTAATAAATCTAAGCAAGCTTAATGTGTAGGAAAAAGAAATATCCCTAAGGAAAATAAAAAAACCTACACTAACACCCCCCTTAAGCATAACTTAGGTGGGTGAAAAGATATGGGTCCCAGCAAATGAAGCCTGATGAGGTACCCATGTACAAAGATCCCCCCTAAAAGAGAAGAAAGCCCCTCACAAAGGAATAGCCCCCCTAAATAGAGAGAGAAAACACCCCCCAGAGTAGAGAAAGTGAAAGCAAAGGACTAAGAAACCCCTCCTGAAGTAGACATTGGTTGCACCCTTGGCAAAGCTCGCAGATGAAGGAACTTGCACTTAGTGAAGGGTTTGGTGAATATGTCTATGATTTGTTCTAATGTCTGAATGTACTTGAGATCAATGGTGTTTGCATGAATCATCTCCTAGATGTAGTGCATATGTATCTCAATGTGTTTTGTCCTTTGGTGATGGACTGGATTCTATGAGATTTGTATTGCACTTTGATTACCACAAAAAGATAACTGTGGGCTTTCTGAATGAAATGCCAAACTCAATGAGAATATTCTGAAGCTAGATGGCCTCAGTGGTGGCATTAACTGCCCCTTGATACTCAACCTCTGTAGATGAAAGAGCAATTGCAGACTGCTTCTTGCTCGACCAACAAACTAGACCAGAACCAAGTGAGAAGCAATACCCTTGAGTAGACTTGCGATCCTAAGAGTCACTTGCCCAATCTAAATCTGTCTATCCCACCAAGTTGAAATCTACGCCCTCTGCATAGTGAATCCCATAGTTGTGAGTGCGCTGAACATAGTGGAGTATCTACTTAGCTGCTTTCCAATGCAACTCATGTGGCTCCTGCATGAACCAAGAGACCATGCCCACGACATATGACATGTTAGGCCTCGTGTGAGTCATATAGATGAGACTCCCAACAAGTTGTCAGTATAAAGTGCCATCAACCAAGGATGAAGAACACTTAGCCTCAAGTTTGACCCCAGATAGAAATGGAGTCAGTCCAAGCTTACATTCAGCCATGTGAAATTTGGAGTGCATGTCAAGTGCATACTTGGGTTGTGCCATGAAGATACCTGAAGATGATTGAGTGATATCAATCCCTAGGAAGTAGTGCAAAAGACCTAAGTCTGACATCAAAAATCATTTAGGAAGAGAAGTTTTCACTGCCTTGATGGTGGATGAATGACTCACTGTGATCAACAAGTCATTGATATAGAGAACCACAAAAGTGAAAGTATCATCCTGTTGTAGAATGTAGACATTCATATAATAATGGCATCAAGTGAACTCAACTGACAGAAGGAATGAGTCCATCTTGGCATACCAGGCCCAAGGAGCCTATTTGAGGCCATAGAGAGACTTTCAAAGGTAGAAAACAAGTGAAGGATCTTGGACAAACCCTTGTGGATGCTCCATGTAGATTTCCTCCTAATGGTCACCATGAAGAAAAGCACTCTTCACATCCATCTAATGAACTTCCCAATGATGGGTTGCAACTATAGAAAGGACAAGTCAGATGGAATTCATTTTAACTACTAGCGTAAAAGTCTTAGAGTAGTCAATCCCAGGAACCTGGGAGAATCCTTTAGTGACCAAGAGAGCCTTATGCTTGCCAACCAACCCATCTACCACAAATTTTGTTTGAAAGATCCGCTTGCATCAAACAAGTTTTCTTCCCTTAGGAAGAGGGACTAAATCCCAAGTGTGATTCTTTTCCAAGGAACTAGACTCTTCCTGCATTGTTGCATCCCACTCAGGGACACCAGAAGCTTCCCAAAAAGTCTATGGATTAGAATTTGAAGCAATGAAGAGATGTGGAGCCTGCTGAAATTGTGACCTTGTTCTTCTTGTATCTGAAGGATCACCAACCCAATCACCTACTGACTGCAAAGTCTCACGAGCCCAAAGAGGCCCTGAGGCAGGAGAGTTTGGAGGAGAATTATCAACCTCTAAATGATGACTAGGAGGAGAGAGTGGGTCCTCATCATCATCACCATTTGAAGTGGAGGAAGAAGACTCCTCATCATGATCAGGAGGATTAAGATCCTCTAAAGAACTGTCATCATGTTGCAATGTCTCCAATGTAATGGTGGATGGAGAAGTGGTAGGAGAAGAATTGGAAGAGTCCTCAAGATGAACACTCCTCCCAATGAACAACTCATGAGTTGTAGGGTGGAGAAGCCAGTAGCCTTTGACACTATTTGGGTACCCAACAAATATCCAAGGCTTTCTCTACAAATCCATAGCCTTACATTTCTCTACTAGAATGTGGGACCATGCAGGAGAACCAAACACTTGAAAGTGCTTAACTATGGGTTTTCGACCATTCCAAGCCTGAAAAGGAGTTACTCCCTTCACAACTTTGTGAAGATCACGATTCTAGATGTAACACACACAGTTGATGGCCTCTGCCCAGTACTGAGGTGCCATAGACCTAGAGTGAATCATACAATTGGCCATCTCTTTCAAGGACATGTTCTTGTGTTTTGCAACACCATTCTGTTGTGGACTGTAGGGAACTGTGTGCTAAAGATCAATGCCCTCAAAGGCACAAAACTCAAACATGTGGTTGACATATTCCCCCATTATCTATATGCAAAATCTTGATGGTCTTCCCATATTGTTTCTCTACAAAATCTTTGAAGTCTAGAAAAGACTCAAAGACCTCAAACTTCTTCTTGAGAAAATATACCAAAGTATATCTAGAAAGATCATCAATGAATGTAAGAACATATCTAGCCCTGTTGAAAGAAGGATGTGGAAAATTGGAAATGGTCCTGCCAAAACATTGTGTACCAAATCTAGAAGCTATGTGGCCCTCCATGCTTTTGCCTTTTTCATATTTCTCCTTAAGATGTTTACCAAGATTGCATCCCTAGTAAACTCCATCAGAAAATCAAATAGAAGGCAACCCTGAAACCATGTCCTGTTGACTAAGCTACTGCAAGTAGCAGTAATTCAAGTGACCAAATTGTTGATTCCACAAATAACTCAAGGGTAAGTGCAAAAAGATGGGGGGCCAAAAAGTGGCCAAATTATTTTCAAAAAAAAATAATACAAAAAATGAGCGCATTTTGACTTGCTATAAATTAAAAAAAAAGGTTTCTATCTCATTTCATTTCTTTCTTCTCCTCTATGCTCGCGGCCTGCAAACCCTAGGAAGTGTGCTCGCATTTTGCAAAACTCAATTCAACATAAAATCCTTATCGATTAGTCACCAAAATGCCGCCATGATGTCAAGCACGCCAAAGGAGTGAGTTATATTTGTTTTTTTGTTTGAATTTGTTTCTAAATAGGTAGGTTTGAATTGATTTTTGATGTATATTTCATTAATTGTCAGAAAATGTTAATGCACCTCCTCCTCCTCAAAATCCACAAAATCCTGAGGAGGAAATACCTGTAGAACAACAACCTCCTCCATCCATTCCTCGACATGCCCCTGGAACACAACAAAATATAATGGGGCAAATTGAAAACAACAAAAAAGAAATTGAAGATATAATTGCAAGGTTGAAAGATCCATCCACTTCAACCTTGTATAGGTCCACACTTGCTGAATATCTTGAATCTATGTTATCAAATGTAGATTCAATTAGCAAGAAAATAACTAGTTGGATGGATAAGAGGAGAGAGTTTAGAGACTATTATGCAGACAAGCTATCATACCAAGATCTGAAAAAATTACAAATTACAAAATTAGACTTGTGTTTGATTTTCACAAACCCACAAACAAATCAACCTCCACCCATTACGTGCAAGAGGTTCCCTATCCATTGGTGCAACAACCAAGTGATAAGGGACAACTTTGGACAGAGGTGGTGGATGGTTTTTGACCATCCTCCATGCAATAATAATGAGGTCCTACAATACTTTTTGAGGAAACTCTACTGCGAGTTTGTCCTCAATAAAGTGCCAAACTATTTTGATATGCGAGACTTCCAGGGTAGAGGTGGGGGGTCAACACAAGATAGACCAGGGGCACGTGTTGACCCACAGCGGGCAGTGAGATGAGTAATTAGCAGACCAGCCCACGAGCATGTTTCTATCCCTTCCATTGTGAAGGAGAGTGTTGAGGTTGATACACTTCGGTCCATTAGTGCCTTGACCTAGAGCATCATAGCGCATGCCAATCCTAGCACAGAGTGGGTTGGGAGATAGTGTGATGAGTAGGGCCCCACCCCATACTTGTCAAACTTGCGGGTCAGCCTGTGGTTATGACCCCATGGATAGTCAGGACGCAGGTGCAAAGGCTACATCTGCAGCTGAGCAGATGGTGATGACAGATACCCTCCTAAGTGAGACTTTTGGCCTTGATACTCAGGTAAATATTAGCAATTTTATTGAATTTAATTTATTAAATTTCATTTTTGAAATGCAAGATTAACTAATTTAAATTAATGATTTTAATGAAATTTCAGGGTCATAGCGTCAATGCAGTTTTCAATGGTTCTCCACCTGCATTTTACACTAGATCATCTACTGTCAGGGTATGTAACTAGTAAACAATTATAAATATTACATGTGAATAGCATTGTTATATGAATGGTATTCTAATATCTAATTTTAGATGTTGAATAGGTTAATATTGTAGATTTCACGGCAACACCTGCCAGCGGTGGTGGACTTCAAAGCTTTACGGAGGTAATAAAATAAATATTTTAATGAATGAATTATACTTACTAGATTTTTTTATGTGACTTGTGTGGTTTATTGTGTGTACTTCCATGTTTATATGAATGTGTGTGTATGTTAGGAGCATTGATTTGCATCACTATTATAGTTTTCGTAATTGAATAATGTTGTTTTATTTCTAGATGATGCAAGTTGTAGAGACACCTCCCCATGTTCAGAGGGCAATAGAGCATGGTGTGGCCTCTGCGATTCATAGCTCCATGGCATTGACAGGGGTATGAGGTAGATTAGTAAATTTCAATTTACATTCATTGTTATAGTTGTCTATTTTTGAAAAATCAAAAGATTATTGATTTGAAGTTTAATTTCTATCTGGATAGTTTCTATAGGACATGACATCACCAGGGCCTATTCCTGCTATTGAGGCAAGTGAGGAGACAGATTATATGTTAGCAGTAAGTGATTATTTTGTTAAATGTTTCATTTTTTATAACATGTAATTTCTATATATTAATGTCTATACTTTTTATTGTAACAGCTAAAGATGCAAGAAGAACTAAATAGGAGGAGTAGCCCTCAGGTTCGTAGTAGACCACCCACATGCGCGTCTCCATCCCCTAGAAGATCAAAGGCTGCCCGTGATCTATTCTCTTCACCAGCCAGAGGGGAATGACTTTTTATTGTGTTCCTCTGTTGTATGCCTATATGGCATTTGTGGACATATATTTTGTATTGTATATAGTTGACATTGTATGCCTATATGGCATTCTTGTAAGCCTATATGGCTATTTTGTATATATGTTATACTTATATCAACATATATTGATGTATGCCTATATGGATATTTGGTTAATACAAATCTTTTTTATTGATGGAATCCATATTTGCATTATAAATCCACGTTTGAATGGATATTTGTAGATGGCTACTTCAAATATTTAAAGTCCAATTGTATTACATAGGATGTTTGTTGATCCAATAAGCTAGCTATTGTTATTCAAGTATCACCTAAACCTCATTTTGAAACTAAAAGATAAAAGTTGTATTTAAAAAAAAATGAATCATCATGTTGAACAGAAAATATTAATATTCTTTATGAGTAGCATAGAATGTCAACTATATGCAATACAAAAAAATGAATCATCATGTTATTCTTTATGTTTGAGATCCTGAAAATGACTAAGTCTGGTAGCCTGATATCCTGAAACACTAGGATGAATATCCAAGTCATTAGGATGATTGCGCCTTGAGAAAAAGTCATTGAGATGAGCGCCTAAAGGAGACTTTCTTAAACATTCAAACATTGAGCAACAAGCATGAAGGGTTAAGGCACAATTTACAATTCATAAAGCCTCAAAAGGGTGCCCAACTTAGAGAGAGCATTCATTTAAGACAAGCCACCCATTGACACCTGTTCCACCATAAAAGTGCACCTAAGGTGGAAGGAGAACAAGCCTCTAGTAAGTGAAGCGTACCTATTGTCTAAACCACTTCATTATGGCGCCCTAGCATGAGGAGGAGTATATAAGTCAATAGGAAATGGTACCTAGAATGCAAATGAAGGACTAAGTGGCATTTTCAATAAGCATCAATTCACCTTGAGCTTTCAATAAATACATCAAATTGAGCCCCATAAGCCTAGGCACCCTTTGCCTTCAAAAGAACCTTGTATTGGCACCTTAGAGGAAATCAACTTACAATGACAAGTCTTGGAGGTTTCTCATTTTGGATGATGTCTTTTGAGATTAACTACAATGATTGAAAGTTAAGATGAGTGGAAAGAACCTATCTTGAACCTTAGGTGCCCTTCATGTAATTTCCCACCATCATGATCACCTAGATCTAAGAAGGAGTGAATGAAGGATCTTAACATCAAGAAGCATGTTATCATTCAACTTAGAGAAGTCTTTGACAATAATTATGATGAGTTGAGTACATGGAAGTAAAGGAAGTACATATCAACTCCAAAGTGTGCCTAATGATGAATAAGAAATTCTTCCAAAGCAAAGGTGCTCATTGTGAATTTTCCTACTAGTTTTGGCACCTTGAAGTCTAAGTGCATGAAAATCATGAGGATGAGCACTTAGGGATGAGATAGTCTTCATAAGAGTTTAAATAAGAACATCATCAAAATGCACCTTGGTAGAGAGACTTGAGACCATCATCAAATAAGCCAAAATATCTATCTCCAATCTAGGCACAAATTCTAGCTCCTCCCAACTCAAATGAGCACCCAAGTTGAAGTCAACTTTCATCTATACAACCCTCAAATTGTGCCTTGATTGAGGAAGGGATTTGAACCTCAAAATTTAATCATTTTAAGACAAAAGATTCCTTAGACACTTGGCATTTTATTGAAATCATTGAGAATTAGAAAGAACCACCTAAGGATGTAAGGTGCACTTTTCACCCATACAAGCCTAAAATTGCGCCTAAGGGAAATAACTTGATTTCATATCAATAGGTGAGTGCCTTGAGAGAAAGGATCACTCTAGGTCATTTTCAATTGTTGAAAGCACAAAAATGATAAAGATAAAGGCAATTGAGTTAGGTGCACTTTAGCCTCTAAGGACACCTCAATGAGCACCTTGGGTGAAATTGCATGAGATGACTTTTTGGAGTGAGCACTTGAAAGATAGAATTCATTCTAAGACATGTCTCATCATTTAGAATTACAAAATTGCAAGTATAAAGACATTTAAATCTAGGCGCACTCTCCATCAGTACAAACCCATTCTGGTGCCTAAGGGAGAAATTTCATTGAAAGACACCTTTTGAATGAATCTCTTAAGGGAGATTGACCTCTTTAAGCCATTACAATTGTTTGAAATCATTTAAAGTGATAAATATGGACCAACTTGTGTTAGGCGCCCTTTACTCTTCTTTTTACCTATATATGCACCTAGATTTGTAGTAAGATTATTCCCTGTTTAAAGAGGATTCCTTTGTGTTATAAAATGTTTATCATGAGGATTGATGTGTTTCTTGGTTTGTATTGTAGGAATATTGAAGGAAAAGGTAGGAGCAAGAGCTTGGAGTCACCTAGAGTCTTCTTCATTAACGACATCACCAGTTGCATCATGTTCGAAGACTTCCATCTATCACTTCAAGTTCCATTCATCTTCAAGTATCAACTAGATTCTTCATCAATCATCGCTCCAAGATCAGTATGTAGTCGCTCCAAAAGAACTTCTCATCATCATCAAGCATTCCAAAGACATCCATTCAATTTCAAGTCCCTCTGATACATTCAAGCCTCCTTGAGAAGTCATCTACTTCACATATAAGGGAAAGTGTTATCATCAATATCTACACTTCAAAGGACCTTTCAAGTTGGAACACTTCTTCATCGAACATTTGAAAACATCCATCCAAGCTTCAAGTTCTTTCACAATCTTCATGTCTAGGAGAAATTACATCTAGTGAACTCATTAATTGGCGCCTAGGACGAAAAGACCTTAAACTTGCATTATTGAGTCAGCACTTTAGAAATTGAGCCATTCCTAGTCAATTGGAGTCATAAAATATCAAATACAAAGTCAAATTGGACTTAGGCTCCCCTTCATGTAATTTCCCACCATCATGAGCGCCTAGATCTAGGAAGATCATCCAATTATGCCTAGGAATAAGATACAAGTCCAAGACCTCAAATTTGAGCACCTAGAAGTGTGATGGATTGAAGAAGCTACATTGGCACCTAAGGGTAAGTTGTATCTAATTACATCACCTAATTGAGCGCCTAGGAGGTATAAAGCTTAACGTTGACATGAGGACAAGCACTTAGTAAAGGAGAGTTTCTCAAACATTTAAACATCTAAATGAAGTCATAGAAATGCACTAAGTCATATAGGCACCATTTTCCCCTTGTGTACCCTTACATTTGTGCCTAAGAAGAAGTTGCTTCAGTTCATTGGAGTGTTTGAGTATTGAGGATTTCTTAGCAATGCTTTGCAACTTTACACTATCTCCTGACAATTTTTGGGGCAGCAGAAAACCTTTCACCACGGACAAATTTCTTAGAAATATAAAAAACTAAGAGAGGCTATTGTAGAGGCACTCTACGTGATCACATTACCTTAGATAGAATGTTTCTAAGTGACATAGTTTTTGAGTAACATCTCATCAAAGATTGCTGCCTTTTTGCACTTTGGACTCTTCAGGGATATTGTCGGTACAACGTAGCTCAGACTGTTTCGACACGTTTGGGTGAAAAACAGGACCATGCCTAGTGTAAATGTACCCATCCAGATGTGTTGGAATAGTCAATTTCGTCGCATCAGGAGCAGGATGAAAGTTACACCCCTTTGCAACTTTACACTGCCTCCTGACGATTTTTGGGGAAGCAGAAAACCTTTCACCACGGGCAAATGCCTCAGAGATATAAAAAATTGAGAGAGGTTATTGTAGAGGCACTCTATATTATTGTGTTGCCTTAGATGGAATGTTTCTAAGTGATACATTTTTTGAGTAACATCTCGTCAAAGATTGTTGTCTTTTTGCACTTTGGACTCTTCAGGGATATTGTCGGTACAATGTAGCTCGGACTGTTTCGACATGTTTGGGTGAAAAATAGGACCATGCCTAGCGTAAATTTACCCATCTAGACCCGTTGGAACAGTTAGTTTGGTCACATCAGGAGTAGGATGAAAGTTACACCCCTTTGCAACTTTACAATGCCTCCTGACAATTTTTGGGGCAGCAGAAAACCTTTCACCACGAGCAAATGCCTCAGAGATATAAAAAATTGAGTGAGGTTATTGTAGAGGCACTCTACATGATCATGTTGCCTTAGACAAAATATTTCTAAGTGACACGGTTTGCGAGTAACATCTTGTCAAAGATTGCTGCCTTTTTACACTTTGGACTCTTCAAGGATATCGTCGGTACAATGTAGCTCAAACTGTTTCGACATGTTTGGGTGAAAAATAGGTCCATGCCTAGCGTAAATGTACCCATCCATATGTGTTGGAATAGTCAGTTTGGTCGTATCATGAGCAGGACGAAAGTTACACCCTTTTGCAACTTTACACTGCCTCCTTCTGACAATTTTTGGGGCAGCAGAAAACCTTTCACCACGGGCAAATGCCTCAAAGATATAAAAAACTAAGAGAGGTTATTGTAGAGGAACTCTACATGATTGTGTTTCCTCAGACAGAATGTTTCTAAGTGACACAGTTTTTGAGTAACATCTCGTCAAAGATTTCTACCTTTTTACACTTTGGACTCTTCAGGGATATCGTCGGTACAATGTAGCTCGGATTGTTTCGACATGTTTGGGTGAAAAATAGGACCATGCCTAGCATAAATGTACCCATCCGGACATGTTGGAATAGTCAATTTGATCACATTAGGAGTAGGACGAAAGTTACACCCCTTTGCAACTTTACACTGCCTCCTTCTGATGATTTTTGGGGCAGCAGAAAATCTTTCACCACGGGCAAATGCCTCAGAGATATAAAAAATTGAGAGAGGTTATTGTAGAGGCACTCTATGGGATCACGTTTCCTTAGATGAAATGTTTCTAAGTGACATGGTTTTCGAGTAACATCTCATCAAAGATTGCTGCCTTTTTGTACTTTGGACTCTTCAGGGATATCGTCGGTACAATGTAGCTCGGACTATTTCGACATGTTTGGGTGAAAAACAAGACCATGCCTAGCGTAAATGTACCCATCCAGACGCATTGGAACAGTTAGTTTGGTCACATCAGGAGCAGGACACCAAAAATGCATAACATGATGTAAAAATGTGTATATGTGTAAAAATGTAGCAGGAAATTAAAAAAAAGACAAACCTTACAAATTAATGTGCATACTTACAACTCAATGTAACATGACTTTACAAAATCAATGTGAATACTTACAAATTAATCCAATGAACCATACGGGTCTTTTCTACTCTTTATTGTGTCAAGTATTGCTTCATGGTCAGACTCATGCACCTTTCACAAGATTTTGTTCAAAGGTCTACCCTGATACTTTATCAAATGAACATTGGATGCCACGACAAGGTTCGAGTAATGAAGATTCTTTCGATGCATGTCAAAGTCCTAAAACAACCAAACATTAACACTCTTATGTGGGTACCTTCTAAGCCATGTTCCAGTAATAACCACTGAGCCTGTAGGGTATTTGATGTTTTCTCCATCTCTAACAAGGGCCTCCAATTTCTTTTTGGCCTCAACACAATGACATAAGTAATAATCTATTCCCTCTTCATTATCTTCATCTACAATAACTGCATATACATGCCCTACATTGATATGTGTAGCAAATTAGATGAAATTAGTCAACATTACAAAAACACTACAAAGTAAAATAACATTACCTGGTTGAACTAGATGAAATTAGATGCATATACGTGCCCTATATTACCTGGTTGAACTAAATCTGATATGTGGTCAAATTCAACTGATGATTCCATCTATGTTAGTTCCAGTGCTGTCGGGGGTTGATACATGTCAAGTGGGCTAAGATAACTTAACTGCCATTCGTCAACCCACTCCTTTGACTCGCACTCATCCCAGACTTGAATTGTACAGGAAGAACAAAAGCATGACATCTTTCACGTATGGATACTCCATGAACCTGCAATTGAGCTTCTGAAAGAGTGCATCTCATTTGATCCTGTCAGTGTACAACAGTCCTCATATGGTGCAATGTTAGTATCATCTATCAACCAAAAAAATCTACGAACTGAAGACTCACCTTCATTACTTGGACCCATGGAAGTATTACACCACTCAACAATTAATTTTGCACATGTCAACATTGCATTGTCTTTATACTTTAACTCTTCTCGTGCTATGGCTCTTTTGATACATGCTCCTGCACCATCATGCTCCCCCTTTCTATGCCCGACCTCACAAAACTTCCACATATGCTGAATACCTATAAAATTATGCCTCCTACTTAGCCAATAGAAATTCTATGAGTTCTTGAATTGTGATGCACAGTTAT
Source organism: Cunninghamia lanceolata (assembly GCA_027924645.1). Taxonomy (NCBI): domain Eukaryota; kingdom Viridiplantae; phylum Streptophyta; class Pinopsida; order Cupressales; family Cupressaceae; genus Cunninghamia; species Cunninghamia lanceolata. The sequence continues at coordinate 1,562,055 of BSBN01000397.1, forward strand.
CCGACCATATGATATGTTGACTAAACGATATGCCCCTTCTAGCCAAATCATTGTAGAACACCTGAAAGCAACCTTGCACGAACTCCATAGAATGTGTGCGATCATCACTAATATAGAAATTATACTCCCTTATGATCTTTCTGTCATCCTCTGTACTATCATTCGCATGAATGAATGCGATGTGCACAAATATAGAAACCTGTGTGGAGTTATAATATTGTGATTGCACCTCACGTTGTGGCTGTAGATCATAGTTCTCTGCAAATTTGACTACTGAAACAATGCTACCAACCGGAAATGTGTCCTTGCATAACTTGAATTGCAAGTCCAACCATCGAGCTCTATGGGCATGTCTTGCATACTCATACACTATGCTGTCACGAAATATAGGCATAAACTGATACACTAGAATCTTTTCAATAACCAATTCACACCCCTTTGCTTCTTTACCATCTTTTGTATTGTATGCCATTGTTTTATACTTGCCAATCTCTACTAGTTCATTTCCAACCGCATGTGTTCTTTCCATATGTTCACATATTGGCAAATGTTGCAAGCCACCGCAACGATGACATGTGCCATTCAAGCATAATTTCTTGTAGAATATTTGACCTTCCTCTTTTTCACATAAAATTCTTGATATGAAGTCTCTTGAAGATGTTGGTGGGGCACATATGGCACAACCCTGCAAAACATTGTTAGTATGCATATCTAAACATATAGACCTATAAGCATCAAAATGGTTAGAAAATTCAATATGTAATGTACAACAAGAAGTAGTGCATGTGTGATTTATCTTGACATAGAAAGGTTTTAGCATTTCAAAATATCTTTGACAAATTTTAATTTGAGGATACTTCTCTAGAAATTTACCATAAAACTGTGTTTGAGTCTCATCCAAAAAATACTTTGGATGTGGCTCACAGTTTTGACTATCGATTCTCCTTCTTACCACATCCCTTTGATTTGGAGATACCGTTGTGTAATTCTTCCAAAAGCCTTTAATTAGTGATCTCAATGCTTCAACAATTGGTTTATCTTTTCATGGTAGTCTCCCCGAGAACGCCCATAATTCATTGGCATTAGTGTCCTCAATTCTTTGGCGTCTTCCAATGGCTCTTGATAAAGTTTTCCTATTAATTCTCAATTCTTGACTCGTCTTTCTAATGAGACAAGTTTTCCTCATTAAACTACTTACTATAGTCGATGTAATCACACGCCGTGTTGCATTACTATCTTTTGTGCATGAGGTGTTACCCACACTCATACGCACTCATTAGATTCTTGACAATAGATTTTTCACTTGAAGCCTCTGATGTTCTCAACCCAAGAATCTTCATGATGGACCTCTACTTTATACTTCGCATCATTTCAATGAATAGTTGACATCTTGCAGTCTCATTTAACTTTTCAAAGAACAATCTCTAAATCTTATGAGCATATCTTCTACAAGTGCATTTTTGAATCTTACCTTCCATTGGCTACAAAATATTCTCATCAATTTCAATCAAATACTTTGGCTTTCTATGCAAAATTCTAGGTGGTGTTAAGTTAGGTAAATTCATCTCAACATTAGGAATTTCATCAATATTTAAATGAGATGGGCTAGATGGCATACCTTCGATCGAAGATGGAATAGATGGCATACCTTGAGTTTGAGGTGGGAACGATGGCGTACCTCCTTCATCACATGTGAGTGATGATGTACTCTCAACTTGAGATGTGGTAGATGGTGTCCCTACATGTTGACTTGTGGTAGAGGACGTGTCTCCAACTATGGTATTCAAATCTCTTGCAGCACGAAGTTTTTGCATTCGTTCTCTTTGTGCCACCTATACCATATCTCTTTGTGATGGTTGTGGTTCCTCTTCAATTGGTATGTCTTCATTTATCATGTCCAATTTCCTCTTCTCACGAAGTTCCCTCATAGCCACTTCTTGCTTTGCATTCTTAGCTTCTATCTCTTCCTGTGTTGGTTTAATTCTTGATCGTTTCCTCAGCATGATAGAGAATTTGTTTGTAGCATGATAAAGAGACCAATATTACTTCCTAAGAAATGAATACAAGATAATAGTGGGATTGTATTTTTATTATGTTGTAAGGATTTATTCTTGTATAGTTTGACATCATGGTATGTTAAGGTCTATTTATTGCACATAATTATTAAAGAGCCCAAGTGTAGAAAATATACATGTGAGATTGTAGGTTGCTTTCTTGATTGGGAATGTGTCTATTTTAAACATGTATGATAAAGCACGATAAAGTAATTCAATCTAAATTAAGGAAAATTTAAAGAACATGCATGTAAAGACTTGATATACCTAAAAAATAAAGATTCGAATGGAGAGAGTAGCCAATTATGTAGTGTTTTTTTCTTCTTGCATCAAACTCCTCAACAATTTGAGTTTTTCACCACTTGATCCTTTTCAATGTTAAATTGAATAACACTCAAATATAATTACTAACAACAATACTATTAACCAATCTATAATGTTAAATTCCTAAAATTGAATCACAATTAACATTGCAACACTACAAAAATTGAAACTTGAATAGATATATATCAAACTTGGTGTGAAAACTATGTTATTTCCTCCTTCTCAAGTTGGCAAAGCATAAAAGGTGGTGGAAAGATCATGCAAAGGTGGTACAATGTGTCAAATGTGCATGTGAACTTCCCAACAGCATGAAAGCACTTTTTTTTTGTCGGAGCACGCGCAGAATCAGTATGAAAATAGAGCATGTGGGCCTGGATCACGGGGGTCAACACTTTTTTACCATTTCTATTGCAAGAAAAAATGTGAGCGCATTATAACGCACTCGTGTTTTGTCCTGCTATAGATTGATCACATCCTGTGCATTTCTCTTTCCAAACCTTCCCCTTCAGACTTGAATGACCACAAGGTTTTTGAGGGAGAACTTTTCATGTTTCCTGCAAGAGCTTGCCAAATGCTCTGCCATATGATAGGCATAACAATGAAGGGGCAAGCCCTCATAATCAAGTTCTTGATAGAAAATGCCCATCGAGGAAGAAAGACAGATCTTCTTTGGAAGCAGAAGTTCTAGTTTGTGACAAATCCTTATCCAAGCATAAATAGCAGGGGTTCTATCAAGTGATTGCCAATCCAATTCCACAAAGTCTCCTGAAGACTTCTTGATTGATTCCAAAACATCCACACCCCAAAACTAGAGAGGCAATCAATATAATCGAACCCATAAATCTACATTTGACGACAGAAACCCTCAACACTATACCTTAAACCCTAATCCCTCAACCCTAAACCTTATCCCTAATCCCTAATACCTCAACCCTCAATCCATAATGTTAAATCCTAATCCCTTGACCCTTCACTCTAATCCCTCAACCCTCAACCCTAAAACTTATCTGTAAACCCTAATCCCTCAACCCTCAACCCTAATCCGTCATCCCTCAACTCTAATCCCTCATCCCTAAACCCTAAATGCTATCCCTATTCCTAAACCCTCAATAGACTCAATATTATACCTTAAACCCTAATCCCTTATCCCTAAACCCTCCAACCCTATCCCTAATCCTTATACCCTCCACACTCTACTTTAACCCTAATCCCTTGACCCTCGACCCTCAACCCTATCCCTAAACCCTTGACCCTCGAACCTCAACCCTCAACGTCAAACCCTAATCCCTCAACCCTTAACTCTGATCCCTCAACCCTCAACCCTATCCCTAAACCCTAAACCCTAAAGCCTCAACCCTCAACGTCAAATCCTAATCCCTCAACCCTTCACTCTAATCCCTCAACCCTCAACCCTAAACCTTATCCCTAAACCCTAATCCCTCAACCCTAATCTGTCATCCCTTAACTCTAATCCCTCATCCATAAACCCTAAATGCTATCCCTATTCCTAAACCCTCAATAGACTTGATACTATACCTTAAACCCTAATCTCTTATCCCTAAACCCTCCAACCCTATCCCTAATCCTTATACCCTCCACACTCTACTTTAACCATAATCCCTCGACCCTCAACCCTATCCCTAAACCCTTGACCCTTGAACCTCAACCTTCAACCCTCAACATCAAACCCTAATCCCTCAACCCTTACCTCTGATCCGTCGACCCTCAACCCTATCCCTAAACCCTAAACTCTAAAGCCTCAACCCTCAACGTCAAATCCTAATCCCTCAACCCTTCACTCTATTCCCTTTTCCCTAAACCCTAAATGTTATCCTTATTCCTAAACCCTCAACAGACTCGATACTATACCTTAAACTCTAATCCCTTATCCCTAAACCCTCCAACCCTATCCCTAATCCTTACACCCTCCACACTCTACTTTAACCCTAATCCCTTCAACCTCAACCCTATCCCTAAACCCTTGACCCTCGAACCTCAACCCTCAACCCTCGACGTCAAACCCTATTCCCTCAACCCTTAACTCTGATCCCTCATCTCTCAACCCTAACCCTAAACCCTAAACCCTAAAGCCTTAACCCTCAATGTCAAATCCTAATCCCTCAACCCTAAACCCTCAACACTATACCTTAAACCCTAATCCCTCAACCCTCAACCCTAAACCTTATCCCTAAACCCTAATCCCTCAACCCTCAACCCTAAATGCTATCCCTATTCCTAAACCCTCAACAGACTCGATACTATACCTTAAACCCTAATCCCTTATCCCTAAACCCTCCAACCCTATCCCTAATCCTTATACCCTCCACACTCTACTTTAACCCTAATCCCTCGACCCTCAACCCTATCCCTAAACCCTTGATCCTCAAACCTCAACCCTCAACCCTCAATGTCAAACCCTAATCCCTCAACCCTTAACTCTTATCCCTCAACCCTCAACCCTATCCCTAAACCCTAAACCCTAAAGCCTTAACCCTCAATGTCAAATCCTAATCCCTCAACCCTAAACCCTCAACACTATACCTTAAACCCTAATCCCTCAACCCTCAACCCTAAACCTTATCCCTAAACCCTAATCCCTCAACCCTCAACCCTAATCCGTCATCCCTCAACTCTAATCCCTCATCTCTAAACCCTAAATGCTATCCCTATTCCTAAACCCTCAATAGACTCGATACTATACCTTAAACCCTAATCCCTTATCCCTAAACACTCCAACCCTATCCCTAATCCTTATACCCTCCACACTCTACTTTAACCCTAATCCCTCGACCCTCAACCCTATCCCTAAACCCTTAACCCTCAAACCTCAACCCCCAACCCTCAACATCAAACCCTAATCCCTCAACCCTTAACTATGATCCCTCGACCCTCAACTATATCCCTAAACCCTAAACCCTAAAGCCTCAACCCTCAACGTCAAATCCTAATCCCTCAACCCTTCACTCTAATCCCTTAACTCTAAACCCTATCCCTAAACCCTCAACACTATACCTTAAATCCTAATCCCTTGACCCTAAACCTTATCCCTAAACCCTAATCCCTCAACCCTCAACCCTAATATGTCATCCCTCAACTCTAATCCCTCATCCCTAAACCCTAAATGCTATCCCTATTCCTAAACCCTCAACAGACTTGATACTATACCTTAAACCCTAATCCCTTATCCCTAAACCCTCCAACCCTATCCCTAATCCTTATACCCTCCACACTCTACTTTAACCCTAATCCCTCGAACCTCAACCCTATCCTTAAACCCTTGACCCTCGGACCTCAACCCTCAACCCTCAATGTCAAACCCTATTTCCTCAACCCTTAACTATGATCCCTCGACCCTCAACCCTATCCCTAAACCCTAAACCCTAAAGCCTCAACCCTCGACCCTCAACGTCAAATCCTAATCCCTCGACCCTTCACTCTAATCCCTCAACCCTAAACCCTATCCCTAAACCCTCAACACTATACCTTAAATCCTAATCCCTCAACCCTCAACCCTAAACCTTATCCCTAAATCCTAATCCCTCAACCCTCAGCCCTAATCCATCATCCCTCAACTCTAATCCCTCATCCCTAACCCCTAAATGCTATCCCTATTCCTAAACCCTCAACAAACTCGATACTATACCTTAAACCCTAATCCCTTATCCCTAAACCCTCCAACCCTATCCCTAATCCTTATACCCTCCACACTCTACTCTAACCCTAATCCCTCGACCCTCAACCCTATCCCTAAACCCTTGACCCTCGAACCTCAACCGTCAACTCTCAACATCAAACCCTAATCCCTCAACCTGTAACTCTGATCCCTCGAGCCTCAACCCTATCCCTAAACCCTAAACCCTAAATCCTCAACCCTCAACGTCAAATCCTAATCCTTCAACTCTTCACTCTAATCCCTCAACCCTAAACCCTATCCCTAAACCCTCAACACTATACCTTAAACCCTAATCCCTCAACCCTCAACCCTAAACCTTATCCCTAAACCCTAATCCCTCAACCCTCAACCCTAATCCGTCATCCCTCAACTCTAATCCCTATACCTAAACCCTAAATGCTATCCCTATTCCTAAACCCTCAACAGACTCAATACTATACCTTAAACCCTAATCCCTTATCCCTAAACCCTCCAACTCTATCCCTAATCCTTATACCCTCCACACTCTACTTTAACCCTAATCCCTCGACCCTAAACCCTTGACCCTCGAACCTCAACCCTCAACCCTCAACGTCAAACCCTAATCCCTCAACCCTTAACTATGATCCCTCGACCCTCAACCCTATCCCTAAACCCTAAAGCCTAAAGCCTCAACCCTCAACGTCAAATCCTAATCCCTTAACCCTTCACTCTAATCCCTCAACCCTAAACCCTTAACACTATACCTTAAACCCTAATCCCTCAACCCTCAACCCTAATCTGTCATCCCTCAACTCTAATCCCTCATCCCTAAACCCTAAATGCTATCCCTATTCGTAGACCATCAACGGGCTCGATACTATACCTTAAACCCTAATCCCTTATCCCTAAACCCTCCAACCCTATGCCTTAACCCTAATCCCTTGACCCTCAACCCTATCCTGAAACCCTTAACCCTCAAACCTCAATGTACTCAACCCTCAACCCTCAACGTCAAACCCTAATCCCTCAACCCTTAACTCTGATTCCTTGACCCTTAACCCTTAAAACTTGAACCCTAAAACTTATCCCTACACGCTCGACACTCGACACTATATCTTAAACCCTAATCCCTTAACCCTCATCCCTAAAGCCTCAACCCTAAATCATTAAACCTTTAACCCTAAACCCTATCCCTAATCCCTCTACCCTCAACACTCTTATTTAACCCTAATCCCTTGACCATTAACCCTATCCCTCAACCTCAACCCTCAACCCTCAACTCTCAACTCCCAACATTAAGCCCCAATTCATCAACCCTAAACCCTAATCCCTCAAACCTAAACCCTATCTCTAAACCATCAACCCTCAACACTATACCTTAAACCCTAATCCCTATCCCTCAACCCTTAACCCTTAAAACTTAAACCCTATCCCTACACCCTCAACACTTGACACTATATCTTAAGCCTTAAACCCTCATCCCTAAAGCCTCAACCCTCAATCCTTAAACCTTCAACCCTAAACCCTATCCCTAATCCCTCTACCCTCGACACTCTAACCCTAACCTCGATATTAAACGCTAATATGTCAACCCAAAACCCTAATCTATCAACCCTAAACCCTATCGCTAAACCCTCAACACTATACCTTAAACCTTAATCCATCAACCCTAAAACCTAATCCCTCAACCCTCAACCCTAAACACTATCAATAAACCCTCAACCCTCGACACTATACCTTAAACCCTATGAGAAAAGCTTTGTGTATGGTACATCCACAGTGAGTAATTAACAGTTGAAATTAGAAGGATGATCATTATGAGAAAAGATTTGCATTGGGGTACATCTATGTTTCTTGTTGTCCACCCCACATTTAGGGAAGGTATATTGTTATGAAATAGGCAAATAATCTCCCATTGTTTACTGGCTCTATCCACAAGAACTACTAAACTATACCTTAAACCCTAATCCCTCAACCCTAAACCCTATCCCTAATCCCTCTACCCTCAACACTATACCTTAAACCTAATCCCTCGACCCTTAACCCTAAACTCTATCCCTAAAGCCTCAACCCTAAACCCTAATCCCTCAAGGTCCTAAACTCTAATCCCTTATCCCTAAACTCTAAATCCTATCCCTAAATGCTCAACCCTCAACCTTAAACCTTAATCACTCAATCCTTATCTACCCCTCTCCTCCCCTATCTGGCTCACTCCCATCTCTACCCTCCTCTGCCCTCGACACTATACATACATACATATAGGCATACATAGATACATACATACATATAGGCATACATAGATACATACATACATGCATACATATAGGCATACATACATACATACATGATTATTAGCCTTGAACATAAAAAAATTTAAGGGGAACATAATGCGAGCGCATTATAACGCAATCGTGTTATGTTTTGCTTTGGGAATCCCAAGTCTTGGGCTTGGGATTTGCTTTGGATTTCTAACCCAAAGGCTTGGAGTGCCTTTTGAACAGTCATAGACGTGTTTTTCCATATTCTTCAAGATTTCACATAATTTCATTCGTGCTAACCCTCATATTTGCACGTGTTTCAAGGTTGAACAAATTGAACACTTGGGTAATGTTAGGTTTTCTCTTAACTATTTGACGATGTGATTTTTTTCACATTTTAACAATGTTAAGCCTTTCATCTTTAATCTCTTTTGTTTGTGTCTGTTTTTGGGCAAAAACCACTGTTTGGTCTTTTTTTCAATGTAAATTAACTATTCATTGAAATTTCAAAAAAATTACATATTTAGAAACTAGACTCCATTCTACAAATATTAAAAAAAGAAAAAAATGATTTTCAATTAGTTTTCAAAATTTATAGGGGTAGCACGGCAAAAATTCTATTTTTTAGGATGTGTCCACTTTGAAAATTAGTAAAAAATCAAATATTCATCAAAAAATTATCAGAAAAATTGGGCATAAACTAAACGCTATTAGCTAATTTCTCACTAAAGCGATTTTAAAAATACCAAAAAAAAATTGACCTTTTGAGGGAGCCACAAAACATGCTATGTTATGTTTTTTTGACAGAAACAACACCAATTTCTGTGGCTCCCTCTTTTGAACCCCTTAATCTATGTCATTTTCAAAAAAAATAGTAGTTTAGAAAGTAGACTTGGAGCACTACGAACATTGTTTTGGTTGCATCTCCAAATTTTGAGTGTAACTATGCTCAATTTCTCATCCAAGACCAGTATTTCCTGAATTTAGAAAACAAAAGTGGCCACTTAAGACCCCTTTTTGGCCCCCCATCTTCTTGCACTTACCCTCAACTCATTTGAATGAGTAAGTAAGACTATGGAAGGAGAGTCGGGAACAAAGTGAGAAAACTAATACAGTCTAAAATGATGACCTACTTTTCCCACAACAATTGTAGACCCATTGTGCAACTCATTGATAACCGCTTTGTCTGGTGTGAACTCAACCCACTTGCTAGAGCATGTGTGAGTGATCTGATAAATAGATAAGAGATTAGTTGACAAGGATGGAATGCAGAGAACATCCTAAAATGTTCCTTCACCCACATCAATAGACCCTCTCCCATGTACTTCAACAAGAGTGTCATCACCCATAAGAATGGTAGGCATAGTACATCGCTCTAAGGAGGCAAAACCATTCTGTGAGGAAGCTATGTGGTTTGAAGCACCCGAGTCAATGATCCAAATATTGGGTTGTGAAGAAAATACAACTAGGGCCTTGCCCTTTCCTTTCCCCTTACTCTTTTTTGTGTCCTTAGAAGACCCTTCTAATGAACTTTGTTTGATAGAGTCAGACACCTTGATATTTTTCTTCTCAAGAAGATGTGACAGGTGATCAATTTGCTTCTTTAAACACTTGTGCTCATCATGTACATGCATCTTATAATAAGAAAACTTGACCTTCTTCTTAGGTTGATCACCTTTTGATGAAGAGGTCTGATTAGCTATATTTGGAGCAACATGTTTCTGATCTTTCTTATTCTCTCCTTGGTTCTTTTGTTTCTTATCCTATTTGTCAGACCCTTTCTATTCTTTTGTACCTTGATTTGCAGCCAAGGCATGTAACTTAGAGGGTTTAATTGTACCCATGTGAACCAGTTTATCTTACTCCTTAGTGAGTTTTGCAGCAAACTCATCTAGAGAAGGCATTTTATAGTTCAAACCTAGGGCACTTTTGTGCCATAAAAGGTAGAAACAAACACTGAATAGTTCATACCAAGCTTAGAAAGAATGCTTAAGATAAGTTGTTTGTCTTATTTTTCTATTCCATACTATTTCAACTACAATTTGATGGCTTTCAAATTTGTGAAGAAGTCTTTTGTGGTGTCAAAATTTCTAGGACTCAATCCTATGAGTTCGTTCTCCAATTGATATGACTCCTTAATCCATCTTGCTTACCAAAGAAGTTTTCCAATGAGGTCCACACATCATTGGGTGTTTTAGTAGTTTCAATATGAAAAAGTAAGTCAGGAGAAACTAACATACATAGAGTACTAAAGGATTCATCACATTTGTTAAACCATTTTATCTTTTCTGCATCATGTGTAGGTTTTGTTTCAAGTCCCTTTGTAACCCTATGATATCCATGCCTTTTGAGATAGATTACCATCTTAGATTTCCATTCAAAATAGTTATATGGTGTTAAAACATGAAATGTTGATGCAGATCCATTAGTGTAGAAAAGTAATTTGAAATGCAAAAGAGAAGTGACAAAAAGAGACACACGAGACACCCCCCTTTTTCACTAGTTTCTCAAATGACCCCCCCAGAAATTACAATGTTGACACTTTACAATTAGTGCAATTTACAATGCAATATTAGATTTTCAGACTCTTACAAGGCCCAAAATGGAAAAATATGGAAACTATAGCTCAAGTACATTATGAGATTGAATTGAGAGCACTAATGTGGATTACATATAAAAATATGAACTCTATAAAAATGACACCAACAACGGAGTCTGTTTGCACAAGTTATGGCTCCTGGAAGGTCTAAAAACGAGAACTATGCAGCAAATTCTGGAAGAATCTTCAATTCCTAGGAATCTAGAGCATCAAATCAGAAAACCAACTCTACCACAATGTAGAGTGAAAAATTCTACCCCAAATCAAAAACAAATCACCAAAAAGTACCTCTGTATGGCCGAGAACGAGCCTTCCGAAGTTAGCCTACAAATTTGAAAATTGCAATGGTGAGGGGTCAAGCTTAGAGCATGAGGTTGGATGACATCAACAAGGAATATTTCAAAATTATGCTAGAATACTCTACTTCACCGGAATATTCCAAAACCACCATTCAAAATTTTTAAAACCACTTTTAGGGGTCAAAACAACCCTTTTCAAAATCAAAACCGCCTATTTTTGGAGGGAAACCACTTTTGGGTAGAGAGTGATTTTTTTTTCTGACAGTTATTTAACCACTAACATTAAATGAAATTGATAGCATTAATTGTGACCGCTAGTAGTTAATGTAACTACTAGAAGTTAACTGCTAGCGGTTAACTAACACTATTATTTTTTTAATAAAAAATTTGTATGGTATTGCAGTTCGTACGACCCGAGGGTGAAAAAATGGCTCAAAAAATTGCTGACTCCATTTTTTATGATTTGACAATTGATCTTTAGGTTTCTGGGCCTTCTGAGTGCAATAGTGAGGTCCATTTGGGCTGAAAATGCATCGAAATATCATCTACCTCCAAGAACCCTTTAAAACCATGTTTTCCTTATTTTGCAACTAGGTCCTTTGATCTCTTATTTTGATGAAACCAAAGTCAATCTTAACTTTCTCGAGCCTTCTGGATACTATAGAGAAGTTGAAAAAACCTCCAAGATTACCAAAAAAACTGTAATCACCCAAATCTCACAAGAACCCAAATATGCAAACCAGTGTAATACAGATGCTTATTTTCTTTCAAACTATTCTAATTCTCTGGATCATCTGAGGATGCAAGAGAAGAGCATACTTGGTTTTTGAGAAAAATATTAGCAATCTAATAGTCCCAAATCTCTCAAATATGAAGATTACAAAAATAAACTAAACCTAACAAACAGGCTTTGATACCATGTTAGATTTTGCGAGAAGTGAGAACCAAGCCAAGATCTGATGTCAATCATAGATCACATACATTCCAGTCGACAAATGATCAAAGATCAAAGTAGCAAAATGGAGAGAGAATTGAGATTCAAACTACAAGAGAATTTTGAGAATGCTCACATTACTCTCACTAACTAGTTATTGAACCGGTATTCAAACTAGTTAAGGTGAGAGGAGAGTGTTGTATATATAGAAAATAATGGGCAAATACATCCAAAAGGTGTAATAACTCCAACTACCCAAAATAGACAGGAGTTTTACCTACTTGGTAAATGTCAAAACATGTGGCATAACCTCCTCAAGTGAAGACAGAAAGATGGTGGCACATAAAACCAAAAGAGGGTGTGAAACCCAACTACCCCATAACCTACTCAGGTAAAGACAGAATAATGGTTATGAGAGGTAGCACAATAAGCCAAAGAAGGTGTGTAACTCAACTACCCATGTGTAGGAGAGAGTGAGACATGTAGTTGATGTATTTCACCACGTGTCCTCATATTAACCACATCTAATAAACCTAAGAAAGCTTAATAATGTGTAGGAAAAAGAAATATCCCTAAGGAAAATAAAAAACCTACACTAAAACTTGAGACTATGGAAGTGTTGTGCAAGGGACCCTAAGGAGATTTTTGTAGGAAGAGTCGAGAACCAAAAACTTGCAACTACAGAGGGCCTATAAATATGTCACATTGAGCAAGAGGTAAAAGAGGATTCACTCCAATAGTTGGAGATGCAACACTGGTAGAGATGTTGAGAGACATCATAGCTAGACTGGATGCAATGGAGAGAACACAACGTAGAGGAGTACCTATAGAGGATGTGAGTGATAATGAGGAAGAAGTCAGTAAAGAAGAAGCAAAAGAAGGAGGAGATGAACATGCAAGAAGGTTTCTGAGTGCAATGAAAAAATTACTAGTAAACCTCATTGTTATGTAGGAAAAGATGGAATATGGTTTGATGGATGATATGGTTAGATCCTCCTTTCACTACACACATTCAAGGACATTTAACCGAGTTGAATCACAACTTCTGCAAGAGGATTCACATACAGGTTGGTTTTCACAAGTGTAATGATAGGGACATTTGGAAATTGTTGATTAATGTATTAATTTATGTCAAATTATGCTCAAAACCCTAATTATACAAAATCGTAAACAAACAGACAAATTCTGACAAATGCTCACACACAGAGATATTAAATGACAATTAGATACATACCAAATTTCAAAGTTTGGAATCTTGAAATGTCGGGGGCAAAGGGACTCACGCCCAAGCCCAATGCAATATTTTCTTTGAGGGTTTCCATACTCCTTATGCCACTGATTATCCTTGTTCTAGAGATTTTAGGCTTTGTAAACTTGGAGGGCAAAGGGACTAGTGCCCAAGCCCTGATAGTGCTCTTCTCTACCTTTTTCTGTTAGATCCAGGATCCTTATCTTCTACAACACTCCTCTGTAACTCCACTCTTCAAGATCGAATACTTGTTACCTACAATCACAAGGAGAGGGGTTGGGGGTTGTGGTGTTTAGGAGTTTGCCTTGATCAAGCCCTGGAATGGCATTCAATCCTTCCAACACCGTTGTTAGATAGAGAGTGTGTGTCCTTGCAAGACAGAGGAAAAAACAAATTGATAAATGATTGATTCAAACACAAATAGATATTACCTCGGAGGTGTAGCTCTCATGGAAGGATGAATCTCTTTCATGCCATGAGGAGATGGATTGATGAAGCCAAATCTGCAACAAACAAACACAATAACAACACAAGTATGCTATGTAGCACAATGAACACCTTGAATATCCTTAGCGTAAGATCACAAGTTTGAGTTATCCATCTAGTTTGCAAGAGATGTCCTAAACATGATTATATATGCATTCCTGCTACAAATTTCATAATTCAAACTTAAGATGATGGCAAGGAACACCTTTAATGGTCACTTTACCAACATTCAAATTTAGGACCCTGCCAAAATAGGGTAGGACAAAAGCACGAGCGTCCAAGCCCTAGGACCTATTTTGGGATAGGGTTAAGCTCAAGAATGTCCCTCAAGTCCCATTTAACATGGGTTTTAGGCCAATTTGTTCTGGGAGTCAAATTAAACATGCAAGATCAAATTCAAGGGACCCGGGAGCTAAACTTAGGAGGTAAAAGTCCTAGGGGACATTTTACAACATAACACCTGTGTAGAACTACCCAGTTACAGTGGTAGCTTGAATCCAAAGGAGTTGATAGATTGGATTTTAGAGGTAGATAATTATTTTGAGTTGGGATCCATTGAAGACCCTAAGAGGGTAAAACTTGCAACTACAAGGCTAAAGGGTCATGCATCTTTGTGGTGAGATCATGTGCAAGTTAAGAGATATAGAAAAGGAAAGGAGATGATTAAAATCTAGGAGAGGATGGTAACTAAGTTAAAGGCAAAGTTCTTACCAGCAGACCATCAGGTCACCATGTTCAAGATGTTGCAAAACCTCAAGCAGAGGGAGAAAAGTGTGCAAGACTACATCAAAGCATTTTACAGAATGAACATCAGGGATAGTCACATTGAAGATGATGCAGAGAAGATCTCTAGGTATAATAACGGTTTGCATTATTCTATCCAAGATGAAATTAGCATGATCAAAATTACCAATGTAGAAGAAGCCTATCAATTTGCATTGAAGGAAAAGGAAAAGATCTCTAGAAGATAGAATAGTTCTAGGGGAAGAGGCAACTCCTCAAAAGGAAGAGGACAATCAAATCATGGATGTGGTTATCGGGATAAGAAAAGAGAAGCAAGTACTTCTTAGACTAGCACCCAAGGAGGTAGAGGAAGGAGTGATTACTCCAAAGGCAGAGGAAATTTTGGAAGAGGAAGAGGATGTAGTGGGACATGTTTCTAGTGTGGACATACTAGACATAGGGCATTTGAATGTCTTCAACTACAACAAAGTAGTGGAAAGGGAAAAAAACTAGAGTCCATATAGCACAAGCTAAGAAGGAGCATGTGGCAAGTGTAACCTCACCAAAATTTGGATAAGAACAAGAGGATGGAGAATCCTTGATTCTGAGGAAAGTTCTTTTAACACCAGAGAAGGTACAAGGGGAGCCAGAATAGAGAAGAAATTTGTTTAGACCTAGATCTAAGTACTCAGTTTATGACCAAGAAGGTAGACCCATTACCTACTTCAGTGAGAAACTACATGAGGCAAAGAGGAAGTACTCAGTTTATGACCAAGAATTCTATGCTATAGTGAAGGCCTTGAAGAAGTGGAGGCATTACTTATTATCAAATGAGTTTGTATTGTACACAAACCACCATACCCTGCAACACATGAACAACCAAGGTAAGTTAAACTAGAGGCATAAGAAATGGGTGGAATTCTTACAAAGTTATTCTTTTATCTTGAAACATAGGAGTGGTAAATCAAACACAGTAGAAGATGCACATAGCAAAATATGTTTATTGATGAATGGATTGAGGGTCAGTGTTGTTGGCTTTTGATGTAGGAGCATCACTGGTTTAAGAGCAATCTTGCATCAACCAAAAATATTTGCATCTCATTTTTTTCCTTTCATTTTCTAGTTCAGTTCAGTCATTAGCAATTCTAGTATTTTGGTTTGCATTTTGTCGCAGTTTCATTCAGACCTTGCAGAGATGGACTTAGCATCTAGACACCTTCATGCATATCATATCCAAAATTTAGATCATTTGGATCAGGTACCGAAAAGATATCGCTATCAGAAGATCGATTGTTTTCTCATAGCAAAGTACCTTGACAGTCTCAGACAATCAGCTAAAGGAGAAGACTTGTGAAGCTAAATGACACATCATTCAAGGAACTTTGGATCACGGATGACCTTCCTTGAGATCCAGATGTTATTCCATTCACTTGCAAAGGATTCCCATCTATTTATGTCTAACCTATCCATGTACACATGTTGCATCTCTTTCATCAGAGTTTGTAATCATCCTTGGTCGACGTGGAGGAATCTTATGTTTCAGAGATGATATATATTCATGTAATAGATGCCTAGGAAAGTAGTTAGCATGATTTACAAGTTGGATAGTTTGAATTCTTTTGTGAGGCACTTCAAATCCATATCTTCTGCATATTCTGTAACTAAGGAATCAGGCCTGTGAGCCCTAATTGTAAGCCAACATGTTGCCGTCCTATTTGTATTTTGAATCTATGATATACTGAATCTACATTTTCATTCTATAATTGAGTTTTATCCATTGTGTTTACTCTTGATGCACAATCTGGATTGTTCACTTTGTGGACCCTCCTAACCATGACTGCACCAAGTGGTATCAGAGCTAAGTTCAAATCTCTTGGGAGCAAAGTGAGTGAATTGAGCAAAGTTTGTGAAGGCATTATGTAAGATCTTGTTGTGAAAAAATCACCAAATCTGAGGTAGACTACCTGTATTGTCAAACGATCGCCAATTGTGAGGCTATTGTCACCTTGTAGCCTGATCATCAAATTTGAGGCAGTTACACTTGATTTGAGGAAGAGAAGCCACCGAGGAGAATAGCTATTGTTGGTACTATGGCTAGAAGAACGGATGAGATGATGGAAATGATGCGAGTTTGATTGGATGCTATTGAAGAAGATAGGTGAAGAGGACTTACACCTCGACCTAATGTTGAAAGTGATGATGATGATGAAGAATTTCAATCCGATGATCAAAATGGCAAAACCCTAGGAGAAGAAGAAGAAGAATCAAATCAAGTCAAGATGTTGTGAGCTATTTCAAAGATTGGGAAAAGACCTAGAGTTGATGTACTGAATTACACTAGCAATTTGAATTCTGAGGAATTTATTGATTGGATAAATGACCTAGAAGAATACTTTGAGTATGAAGAAATTGAAGATCCGGAGAAGGTGAAATTTGTAAAGACTAAGTTGAAAGGACATGCTTCTATTTGGTGGAAAGAAGTTCAGTTAGATAGAAATAGAAGAGGAAAAGAAAAGATTACAAAATGGGATAAAATGGTGACAAATCTAAAGAACCAATTTATACTCATTGACTATGAGTTGGAATTGTTGAAGAGATTGCAAAACTTGAGACAAAAGGAGAAATTTGTGAAGTACACTGAAGAATTTCATAAGATGATTATAAGGACATGACATAGTGAATCAATCAAGGAGAAAGTGGCTAGATACATCAATGGACAAAGATTGAACATTCAAGAAGAACTGAGTTTGGTGAGGATGACAACATTGGAAGAAGCATATCAGTCTGCCCTTAAAGTTGAAGAAAAGTTGAACAAGAAGCATGAGCAAAGACATAGAGGTAGAGGAGGTAAATTTCAGAGAGGTAGAACATTTTCTAGAGGGGAGAGATCATTTGCGGAGTGGAACAAATAAGAGAGAACATTCAAGGAGGACAAACATAATAATGCATACCTAAGAGATGAAAAAACTTTATACCACAGATAAAACCCTAGTTCATACCAGAGTGAAGGATACAAAAGAGATGGAAGAGGACCTGATAGGAGGAAATTTAGAGAAACCTGTTTTAAATGTGGAGGTGAAGGACATAGAGCATTTGAATGCAATCAAGGGAGTACAAGCAAGAAGACAGAGAATAGTGGAAGAGAAGCCTATGTAGAAGAAGAACATGTTGGATCATGTTGGAATAAATGAACAATTTCTAATCCCATTGTTAATAATCAAATCACCAAGATATGATACCAATTGGTGAGATACAAGGCTTTGACTACTACAAATAGAAATCCAAAATTGTATGCAAATCTGAAAATATGTTGCCTTAATCCTTGAAATACCATGAAGAGATTCAACTTCTTTGTGATGCTAAAATCAGCCAATCTAACATGCTTTATAAAACCACCTTAAATGAACTTATAACATTACCATAAGATAGCAGCAACAAAGAGGCACAAATCAGCAACATAAGAATGCAAGATACTACAACACAAGGTAGCAATGGAACAGAAGATCAAACACATAACACAGTGTTTACGTGGAGAAACCCTTGCGGGAAAAAACTCCACCAAGAAGAGAGGCTCAAGTTGTATTATATTCAAAACAAGATTACAATACATCCACTTCCAATCTCCTCTTCACTCTTCAATCCAGCAGCACCTATGTACTTGTAAAATAGAGATATGTAGCACATACATGGCATTGTACTTATATAAGTATTTTCCCTCCATTCTAGGCATCCACTTTCTCTCTCCTCCAATTACCCCACATGCAAGCATTAAATGTCCTCATACATGCAACCACCAATTGGCAAATACTTAGAATAGCATGTAAAAGCATCTTATGACATGTCATAACTGTCATAGATACCACCAACAATAAATCTTCCCAATATGGGCGCCTGGGACTAATAATAGCAACCACAACTAATAGTGGGTGTCATATGTGTCATACATGCATGGAATCTTATGACAACTTGCAGCTCCCATAAATCCACATACACCACATTATGACAAGTTGTCATACATGCCAAAAATAGTAGATTCCTCAAGGGTGGTGCCTACACTCATTTACTCATGAATTTTACAATTTCCAACTATAAATGTTGCTCCATAACTACCACTGGTAACTCCAGAACTTACCAATGTAGTAACTCTGTAATTACTACCCCCGATAATAAATTTTTACCACTATCGGTGAAACTTATACATCTCTTATGGGTAATTACAAATTACAAATAATACATGGAATAATACAATATTGAGATTTACAAGGTTAATGGCACCTTATCCCAACATTCTCCCACTTGACATTATACATTGTAAATCAACCCATAGGAAATCAACAAGGGAATAAACATCCCTTAGCAACCATGTACCATTGATTCTTCAACATGCTTTTGTGCTCCAACAAGATACCTGCAAAAGCAACCACGATAACCACCATCTCAAGCAAGAAATCCTCACATCATATTACCCATGATGGGACAAGGAACATGCCAAGGTGAAACATATCAACTGTCACTGAAACCTACACCAATCTATACTTGAACACAAGTATCAAATAAAAATGATAACAAATGAATCTGAGTGACTACCACACTCATACCAAATTGGAATAGCAACCACAACAACTTGCTATGTCATTCAAACTATCCATACCTCAAACCAGGGTAAGCAAATTATCATAGGTAGAACTTCATGCTATGAACATAACAACCCAAAATCTACAAATATGTCCCTGTATATCCACCATCCTACAAAAGAAGGCTCCAAGGTAACAACACACATAGACATGCAATAAAAAACCTCTGAAGTAACTCACGGTAGTAAAGTGTAACCAGTCCAAGAGAGGTGCACCTCTCATACATAACACATATACCTTCTGGAACTCCCACTGCACAGGTAATGTCAAATCTAAAATCAAGATCATAGCATTAACAAGTCCTCCTATAGCACTTCATATAGAGGATGTGGCTAACTCCTCTATCATAGTTTCAAAGAAGCATTCAATGATATTCAAAATACATCTCTCATTACCAATCCAAATAACTCTCCCAAGTCCTCCAAACCAATGAAGAAAGAGATAAAGGAGCTACCAAATGTTTGCCAAAAATTAATAATGTACAAACAACAACACATGACTCCATTCAAAACCTCAACTCCATAAACATAAGAACCTTCAGGAAGAAGACAATATACCAGGAAAGAGAGAACCTACAAATCAAACTGTGCCCTTATACCACACTAACATGTGCCAAATTATGTAAAGTAAGATCTCCTTCGACACTTCCAAACTGAAAGGATATCAACATCTAACCATTCAACTCAAATCAAAACATGGCAGTAATAGATGTAAACCTCTCACAGAAAGTAGATCAAACTAGCCAAACACTCCCACAACATAAGGGAATATGCCCAGAGCCACTAACCATCTCTTGTACCTCTCCTACAAAATCCTCAGAACTAACCCAAATTCAAGATTACAAGGAGAACAATAGAAATACATAAAATCATGCATCTACTTCTCAACAAGCCCTCAAAACTCAACTTTCAAGACTAATGCACAAGAAGAGACAAGATACATACAAAGAATGCATCTAATAATTAGGCAGGCAACACCTCTTAGATCATTTACTTGCCGAGTAGACCAACAGTGGGATATAAGATTGTCTTGTGCATATAACACCAAGCAATATAAGCTTTCAATAAAGACAACCTTCTCATTAGGTCTATGATGGACTCACATCCATTTCCAGGTGTAGGATCCTCGGTCTTTACTGTTGAAAAACTTTCATAACAAGTAACCATTCCAACACATATCTCGTAACATAAGAAATATCTAGCCTAACCCAAGTCTCTCTAGGATCCATGAGCACCCACCAATCAATCCATGCCAACTTCAAATGCAACCTGCAAAATCATGAAGCTCCAAGAAAATGATTAATACTCAAAACCAAAGAGAACTACATCATCTCCAAAGGAAGAATAATAACACCTTTACCAAAGACTCTAAGAGTCCTCTAGAATGAAACAAGATGTTAAAACCTCTTCAAAATTACATGAATATAACCATATCTTGCCAAAGCTCCCACTAAACTGTGATACCCAGCTATACATGGAAACAAGATATCAAACCATCACTATCAAAAGCTCCCACTGAAACATGTAACCAAGCTATTCATGACATTGTGATAACCATCTCCTAAATGAAGATCATTCATGGCCTCAACACAATCAAAGAATATTTTGTAAATGACACATCTCCCAAAAGGTCGAGTAAACCATAATCTCCAAACCAAGAAGATTAAGCATCCTCTATCAATAAAACCAAAGATATCAATAAACCCTCACTACAATCTAAGGGCAGAATCTAAGAATTCCTTATGACACCAAAAACTACTACAAAAGATCATCCATCTTCTAACCAAAGATTATCCATGTCTCACTACACCCAACAACAACATCAGCTTAGAACCAAAATCTTGAAAAAACAAAGAAGATAGAACATATTATGTAATTGCACAAAACTCCCACTAAAAGTGATACTGATCTATGCATGATATCATGACCAACATCATTACCAAAAACTCCACTAAAAGTGAACAGATCTTCTCATGCACCATAACTTACGGCTATATATTCTAATGAACAACTATATTAGGTACTCTAAACCATCCTTTTGTCTCACTGCAATAAACATACCAATGTAAACAAGTTGACCAAGAAGAGGCCAACCAAACATAATCTTCATCAGATAATTTACAAGATCTACACTCATGCAACATCTCAAAGGAGAAAAACATGGTCAGTTGATGCAGAGTAGGGGTGGACAACTAGGCAATTGTTACCATATTTCACAACAATGGGTTCATTCATCTTTCAAAGTTCAAGGCTCTTCCAAAATGGAACCTGCCCTCAAGGTCATAAAACCCAAATAAGGCATTAATACACCAAATATCTTATCCAACACGTGGAAGACCCTACACAGGTTAGAAATGGCAAATGCAACACAACAGAGCTCCACAAGAAACTAGGAACTCCAAACTACAAGACTTTCCCTGGCAAATTGCCCCTAGACCTAGTAGCCTTCCAAATTAACTTATTTTGCCATAACTTTTGGAGAAGATCTTGAAACAAGAACATAAAGGCCATTTTAGACACCCTTTTAGCTTCTCTAACTCATCTATGGAAATGGGTTAGGGTTCCTTTGGAAAGAATAAGTCTAATTTTGACTGTCCTTCGGGAATTAGGCCTAAAAGGGGTAATTTGGCTTGTCTACAACTAGGGCTTGGTCTCAAAAGAACTTCCAAAAGGTATTCCAACCACTCCTTGGCTCAGGCAGGGTCCCCACACATCTAATAACATGCCCCACTTGCCAATAAATCCTCCTTTGTCTCCTCCAACACAAAATACAACTCTTTCATGGGCTTCTAGGTCAGTTACATGAAGATTTTAGACCTTCAATCTTCTTCCGCATGTGCTAACCAACAACCCAACATCTACAAGATTGGAATTTCAAAGCATACACAAAACCCTGCCATTCCACTGAGTTTCAAGAATTTTCACTGGTGGAATGGGGAGAAATACATCTTTTTGTGCTCACTGCTACCCTAAACTAAGGTTTGGACCTGCCTAAAAAAATCCTTATAACTTCCATCAAATTTGATGAAATTGAATACAATCAAAGGAAAAAAAAAATAGATTCAATACCTAACCATTTCTAATTGGCTTTAGACCTCTGTCAATCCGTACAAGCATGTGCAACTCAAAGAAACAGAAAAGAACACGTTAAAATTGTAGAATTTAAGATGTTTTATTGCTCAAACTTCATCCAAATCAACAACCCACTTTTTTGATCGATGGAAAAAGGCTTTTTAAACATTGTCCAACCTATTCCAACAGTTACCAACTATATCTTCAACTTCCAACAGTTCAACTTCCACTTGACACCAAAATGTAAAAGTTGCTTTGTACAACTTGACAACATTGACATTTTTTGCAATCTGAACAACACCTTATGTCCTAAGACTCAATCTAGACTCTTACAAGCATAAAATGATCCATGAGGACCTTATTACATGAGAAAACCACAAAAGAAAAACAAAATGACACTTTTGCCTATTGGAGGCATGAAACTTGAGGGTGCCCTACACCATACTCTCGGGGAAGAAAAATTCAAGTTCCACTTGAATACAGATCTGCAACAATGTATCCCTACATGATGACATGGTCCTCAATCATCCAAGTGGTCTCTTCATATGGCAGGCCCTTCCATTCAGTTAAATACTGAAAATAGGCTTTGTTCCTTGGTGTTTTGAGGTCCTTAGTGTCTAAGATGCATTCCAACCTTGGTGGGAAGTCTTGAACCCTCTCATCATTTGCAAATACCTGAGAACCTGTATCATGACCTGCAACAACAATCTCTAGGAAAGAGTACAAAGCAAAAACTAAATTTGCAACCTTGAAATCAAGTGCTCCTTTGTTCACATCTGCCCCTTGGTTGCATCTGTCATCTCCAACCTATAGCTTCTTCCTTTCTTCTTGATAGATGGCATACAGTGCCATATCACTTTGCTCTCCATCCATAGCTTGCTTCATTTTGACCTTAGGTTGCTTACCCATCAAGTTTGTAATCTCAACAAAAGCATTGTGTCTTCTTTCTTTATCTCTAACCAATAGGATACCAAACATGGTTCCTTGATCAATTTCCGTACCCTCTACTACAAGAATTAGATCATATCTAACCTTCAATAGCCCCTTGTGAAATGCTTGCAATGAAAGTGTATATCCTTCACCTTCAATGGGAAAGAGAAAAGATTGAGTTTTATTTGCCTTTTAATGCCACAATGCTTAGGTGTGGAAGGGGCTTGGACTAAAAATCAACCATACAACTCTTATCACTCAAACCTATAATATCCAATGCTGCTCTCTCCTTGAGGTTTGCACAATCAATAGACCTTTCCCTTTCTTTGTTCATTTCAGTTTGCAAAATAGAAAATGGAACCTTTTTCTTGAAACTGAACCTCTCAACATCACATTGTATAGAGTTACCTTCCCCAAACTACCTAAGCAATGCAAATATACATTGGGCTGCATCCTCGTATCTCATCTACCAATGCTAAATGTCTACCATCACCTTGAAGAGTTTGGCTTCCCATCCTAGAAACCTTGCATGAGGACTAGTACCTTTCCTTGGAGAGTCATCTATTATCAAATTAACATGCTCTTACAACAAGTCTTGAACCTCTAATGGCAATTGATCAATCCTAGTTGCTGTCATAATAGTCCTAGATTTGCTCACCATTATATCACCTACTTCTTCCTCTTTGATTAGCTTCAAAAACTCTTTTATACCCATTGACATCACTCTAGACTCCACTTGTGGGTTTTGGATTTCATATTTTAATGATGTAAGGGTGTAGGACACTCCATTTTTTTCTATAACGTAGGTGTTTTTTCTGCCATCATATTTGGCACTCCTATCATATTGCCAAGGCCTTCCCAAAAGCAAATGGCAAACATCCATTGGTATTATGTCACATAGAACCTTATCCTTATAACCCCCTACATGGAAATCTACCCAACTTTGTTCATTCACCAAAACATGTTGACCCTTATTTAACCAAGAACCTTTGTAAGGAGTGGTATGTGGTATTCTTTCCAGTTTTAACTTCTCTACAATTTCTAGAGAAACCATGTTATCAGTGCTACCTGAATCAACAACAACTTGATAAACTTTATCTTAGGATTTACATGTAGTTCTAAAAAGAGACTTCCTCTATGGTGGCTCTTCCTCCATAGGTACTTTGATTAAAGTTCTCACCATGAGGGACTCACCAACTTTTGGATCAACATTGTTTGATGGAGAGTTCACTTTGTCATTATCCTCTGCTTGTGTAAAATGATTTCTTCTTTCTCCTCCAAATGAAGTAGATGACTGATTTTCAGTGCATTGCCATGCTTGATGGCCTGCAAATTTGTTGCATTTATAACATTTCCCTGTAAAACCACTTGAACCTCCTCTTTGGCTTCCAAATCTGCCCTTGAATCTAATCTCCTTCCTCTAAAGCCACTTCTTGAATCTACAACTTGTTATTGGGTATTGCTTGTTTCTCCTTGTCTCCAATAAGGCTATCCTAAATTAGCATATGACTCTCTTCCTCTAGAATTCCTTCATCTATCCCTGCTTTGTTTTTCTTGCCTTCTCCTTAATTTATCTTTAGCCTTTATGGCCAATTGGTAACACTCTTCCACCATTCTTGGATTAGTGAGGCTTAATTCATCTTCAAGGTTGTACCTCAACCCATTGAGATATCTTGCCACTTTCTCCTCATCATCTTCTACATGACCTGCCCTTATGCTCAATTTGTAGAACTCCTCAGTATAGGCACTCACATCCATCTCTTTTTGCTTGAGATTTTGAAGTCTCTTGAACAACTAAATGTTATAGTCACTTGGTAGGAATTTACCTTTGAGTTTAGCAACCATCCTATCCCAATGTGTGATTTTAGACTTGCCCTTCTTTCTCCTTTCACTTTGTACATAATCCCACCAAAGCAAGGTGTGGCCCTTCAACTTTGTCTTGGCCAATTTTACCCTCTGATTTTCAGGCGCATCTTCATAGTCAAAATAGTTGTCCAATGCTCCTATCCAATCTAGGAGCTCTTCACTATCCATCTTTCCTCCATACATGGGTAGATCCATCTTGATCTTATTACTATCTCCCTTGACTACTTTCAAAAGCTTTGCCATTCTCAAGTCATTAGGATCCATCTCTTCCTCGAACCCTTCTAGGGAACTCTCCTCTTCCCCTTGGTCACTCATGTCTCCTGTGACCACTTATCTCTTCTGACTTGTTTCCAGGGAAGCAAGTCTCTCCTTCAACTCTCTCATCTCTCTAGCATGCTTTTCCTTCAGCTCATTCACTTCTCTGGCAATGTTATTCCCTTTTGGAGGCATTTTATTCTTTCTTCAACTCAACAACCAAACCTATGCTTCCTCAAATTAAACCTATTCTTTGATACCAATTTGATGTAGAGCAGGGGTGAACAACTAGACAATTGATACCATATTTCACAACAATGGGTTCATTCATCTTTCAAAGTTTAAGGCTCTTCCAAAATGGAACCTGCCCTCAAGGTCACAAAACCCAAATAAGGCATTAATACACCAAATATCTTATCCAACACTTGGAAGACCCTACACAAGTTAGAAATGGCAAATCCAACACAATAGAGCCCCACAAGAAACTAGGAACTCCAAACTAGAAGACTTTCCTTGGCAAACTGCCCCTAGACCTAATAGCCTTCCTAATTGACTTATTTTTCCATAACTTCTAGAGAAGATCTTGAAAAAAGAACATAAAGGCCATTTCAATCACCCTTTTAGCTTCTCTAACTCATATGTGGAAATGGATTAGGATTCCTTTGGAAAGAATAAGTCCAATTTTGACTGTCCTTCTAGAATTAGGCCTAAAAGGGGTAATTTGGCTTGTCTACAACTAGGGCTTGGTCTCAAAAGAACTTCCAAAAGGTATTCCAACCACTCCTTGGCTCAGGTAGGGTCCCCACACATCTAATAACATGCCCCACTTGCCAATCAATCCTCCCTTATCTCCTCCAACACAAAATACAACTCTTTCATGGGCTTTTGGGTCTATTACATGAAGATTTCAGACCTTCAGTCTTCTTCTGCACGTGCTAACCAACACCCCAACATTTGCAAGCTTTAAAATTTTCACTGGTAGAATGGGGAGAAATACATCTTTTTGTGCTCACTGTTACCCTAAACTAGGGTTTGGACCCGCCTACAGAAAAATCCTTATCACTTCCACCAAATTTGATGAAATTGAATGCAATCAAAGCGAAAACAAAGTGGATTCAATACCTAACCATTTCTAATTGGTTTCAAACCTTTTTCAATCCATACAAGCATGTGCAACTCAAAGGAACAACAAAGAACACGTTAAAATTGCAAAATTTAAGATGTTTTATTGCTCAAACTTCATCCAAATCAACAACCCACTTTTTTGATCGATGGAACAAGGATTTTTAAAAATTGTCCAACCTGTTCCAATGGTTACCAACTATATCTTCAACTTCCAATGGTTCAACTTCCACTTGACACCAAAAATGCAAAAGTTGCTTTGTGCAACTTGACAACATTGACACTTTTTGCAATCTGAACAACACCTTATGTCCTAAGACTCAATCTAGACTCTTACAAGAATAAAATGATCCATGAGGACCTTATTACATGAGAAAACCACAAAAGCAAAACAAAATGACACTTTTTCCTATTGGAGTCATGAAACTTCAGGGTGCCCTGCACCATCAATGCTCTAATCTCAAATAACTAAAAAATAGATTCAACCCCACATCAGTAACATGTAGAATAAAGATAACCAAGAAATATGTAGATTTCCAAGACTCAAACACCAGGATCAATGCTAGACATGATTTGCCAAACAAATCCACATAAGAGTAACCATAGATCATAAGAACCTAACAAGAAGTCCTACAAATGTGTAGTTGTTTGAACCATCCTGAATCCTCTAAGAGTCTAAATACAATCTTTCCGCATATCTACAAACCACATATTTTGTTAACATGTAAAACCTGCAAAACTATCTCTTTGTAAATCTGAAATCACTTAAACATCTAGATATTCACACCATATATGTCATCTGAAATAATGAAATATCACAAATCTACAAATCCATAGCTTTTTGTAACAGGAAAACTATAAAACCTACATATCCAAAATAGCATAAATATGAAAGAAAAGGAACTAGGTTTTCCAGGAGTAAATCCATATCACTAAAATACCAACTCCACAACCCACATGCAACCGGTGGCAAATCATCCAATGCTTTCATGTAACAAAGGGATAACCCCATGAATCCAACATAAGCACTCCATACTACAGTCCAAAAAATAAGTGTTCTTCCATGTGACCAGGGCACCAAAATTAACCACCCAACATGAAAACCCATTCACTTCACATGACCACAAGGTAAAGGAACATAACCACCATGCAAGAGGATACTCACATATTGCCAAACCAAAGCTCCAGATCACTACCACAAGATCAACTCCATGAAGATCCATAACCCTGAGCCTTAAGAGCCCACTATAGATCTCATTGACAATATCCATCTGAGAGTTACATACCATGGTTTCCAGTCTCACGGATATGCAAAACAATGCCAACATATGGAACATCCACTATAGCCCAAAAACCTCCAACATTCTACAATTCCTTCCAACAAATTCACAAGATTTACAAGCTAAATTAAAAAATGGAGGAATACCTAGAACCAAATTACCATGAATCCATCACATGCAAGCAACATGAAAGCCCATGCAAGTACCTGTAACCACATGCAAGAACATGCAACTCACATGGAAGAACATACAAGCACATGCAAGCCATGGAACAACCTTAAGCTCTAATACCAATTGTTGGAATAAACAAACAATCTCTAATCCAATTGTTAATCATCAAATCACCAAGATATGATACCAATTGGTGAGATATGAGGCTTTGACTACTACAAAATAGAAATCTGAAAATTGTATGCAAATCTAAAAATAAGTTGCCTTAATCCTTGAAATACCATGAAGAGATTCAACTTCTTTATGATGCTAAAATAAGCCACTCTAACATGCTTGATAAAACCACCTTAGATGAACTTAGAACATCAATAATATCACCATAAGATAGCAAAAACAAAGAGGTATAAATCAACAACATAAGAATGCAAGATCTCACAACACAAGGTAGCAATGGAACAGAAGATCAAACACATAACACAGTGTTTACATGGAGAAACCCTTGTAGGGAAAAAACTCCACCAAGAAGAGAGGCTCAAGTTGTATTATCTTCAAAACAAGATTACAATACATACACTTCCAATCTCCTCTTCACTCTTCAATCCAGCAATACCTATGTACCTATAAAACTGAGATATGAAACACATGCATGGCATTGTACTTATATAAGTATTTTTCCCTCCATTCTAGGCATCCACTTTCTCTCTCCTCCATTTACCCCACATGCAAGCATTAAATGTCGTCATACATGCAACCACCAAGTGGTAAATGCTTACCCATGCAAGGTGGGGCGCCCAGGTCCAAGAATAACATGTAAAAGTATCTTATGATGCGTCATAACCATCATAGATACCACTAACAATAAATCTTCCCAATATGGGTGCCTGGGACTAATAATAACAACCACAACTAATAATGGGTGTCATATGCATCATACATGCATGGAATCTTATGACAACTTGCAGCTACCATAAATCTACTTACACCACATTATGACAAGTTGTCATACATGCCAAAAATAGTAGATTCCTCAAGGGTGGTGCCTACACTCATTTACTCATGAGTTTTACAATTTCCAACCATAAATGTTGCTCCATAACTACCACTGGTAACTTCGGAACTTACCAATGTAGTAACTTTGTAATTACTGCCCCGAGTAATTAATTTTTAACACTGTCGGTGAAACTTATACATCCCTTATGGGTAATTACAAATTACAAATAATACATGAAATAATACAATATTGAGATTTACAAGGTTAATGGCACCTTATCCCATCAGATCACCTAGTTCTGTTGGTAAACCTGATAAAGGATAATCATTATTCATGAGGAGAGCATTATTTCAAGTAGAGACAAATGAGGAACCACCGGCGTAGAGGAAACGTTTGTTCAAAACCAGATGCAAATCAGGAGGTAAATGTTGTAAAGTTGTAATTGATAGTGGTAGTTCTAATAATTTAGTTTCAGAGGAGATGGTGACTAGTTGGAGAGATTGAAACACCCTAAGCCATATCAAGTAGCATGGATTCAGGATGATCATAAGGTACTGGTGAGTGAATAATGTTTGGTGAAATTTCATACTAGATCTTATCATGATGAAGTATTGTGTGATATTATGCCTATGGATGCATGTCATATATTGTTGGGTAGACCATGGCAGTATGATAGGAAAGCTATACATGATGGGAGAAAAAATACATATACTATAACATCAAATGGAAAGAGAATTACTTTGATTCCTTTAGAAGATGATCCTAAGAGTGAATTATGTGGGAATGCTAGAATTTGTTTGGTAGATGGAAGGAAATTTCTGGATGGTTTGAGACATGAGAACATGTGTTATGTTTTGATTCCTAAGAAACCTAAAAACCTGAAGACAAAGACTAAAGAATCACAACTGGAGGAGATAACTGAGTTGTTGACGGAGTATGAAGACATCATATTAGATAATATACATGAAGGATTGCCACCAATGAGTATTAGTCATCACATGGATCTTATACCTAGAGCTAGTTTGCTTAACAAAGCAGGACACATAATGACACTGACAGAGAATGAAGAATTGAATAGACAAATACATGAGTTGTTGAGGAAAGGTTTGATTAGAGAAAGATTGAGCCCTTGTGCAGTACCTACAGTGTTAGCACTGAAGAAGGATGGAGAATGGAGAATGTGTATAGTCTCTAGAGCAATCAACAAGATCACAGTTAAGTATAGATTTCCTTTGCCTGGGATAGATAATATTATGGATTGTTTGAGTGGAGAAAATTATTTTACAAAGATAGACTTGAAGAGTGGATACCATCAGAGAAGGAGATGAATGGAAGACTACTTTTAAGAAAAATGAAGGATTGTATGAGTGGTTAGTGGTGCCTTTTGTACTAATTAATGCACAGAGTACTTCATGAGATTGATGAATGAAGTTTTGAAGAAATTCTTGGGTAAGTTTGTTATTGTATATTTGGATGATATTTTGATTTTTAGTAAGACAAAAGAAGAACATTTGTGGCACCTGAGACAAGTATTTCAGAGACTGATAGAAGAGAAATTGTTGATAAACATTAAGAAGTGTAGTTTCATGAAGGAAGAATTGGTATACTTGGGATTTGTGATTTCTGCGAAAGGATTGAAGATGGACCCTGAGAAAGTGAGAGCAATTGTTGAGTGGCCTACACCTGAGAGTATTAGAGAAGTCAGATCATTTCATGGATTAGCTAGTTTCTACTGGAAGTTCATCAGAAATTTTAGTTTAGTATGTAACCCTATGACAGAGACAATGAGATGTGATAGAAAAGACTTTAAGTGGACATCAGGAGCAGATAAAAGTTTTGAATTGTTGAAGCAGAAAGTGACAGAGCAACTTGTGTTGGCATTACCAGATTTCAACAAGGTATTTCAAGTAGATTGTGATGCAAGTGGAAATGCAATAGGAGTAGTGTTAAGTCAAGAAGGTAGACCTATAGCATATTTTAGTGAGAAGTTGAATGATGCAAGAAGAAGATATTTAGTTTATGGTCATGAGTTCTATGCCATAATTCAAGCCTTGAAGAAGTGGATACATTATTTGTTGCCTAAGGAGTTTGTGTTGTATATAGATCATCAAGCTTTGCAGTATTTGAATAGTCAAGGGTTAGAGACATATGAGATGTGTAGAGTTCATGCAGAGTTACACTTTTATATTGAAGCATAGGAGTGGAAAATCAAACAAAGTTATAGATGCATTGAGTAGAAGAAGGAACTTGCTAACAAAGATGAGAGTTGAAGTGTTAGGATTTGAGGAATTGAAGAACATTTATGAAGAAGATCTTGATTTTGCAGAACCATGGAAAGCATGTAAGGAACCTATTGTGACAAATAGAAGTAAGTGGTTGGACTATTTCATTCAGAAGGATATGTTATTCAAAGGAAACTAGTTATGCATACCTAGGAGTTCAATGAAAGATAATCTAATAAAAGAGAAGCACAGTGGTAGATTGGCAAGACATTTTAGCATTGATAAGACAATGGTAAGTGAAAATTACTTTTGGCCTCAGATATATACGGATGTAAGGAAGTTTGTGTAGATTTGTAGAATATGTCAAGTTGCAAAAGGAAGAAGTCAGAATACTGGATTGTACAAATCTTTGACAGTACTGGAGAGACCTTGGGAAGACAAGCATGGATTTCATAATGGGATTGTCGAAGACACAGAGAGGACATGATTCAATATTTGTAGTGGTGGATAGATTTTCAAAGATGGCACATTTCATACCTTGTAAGAAGATAACTGATGCAGTGCATGTGGCTGACCTATTTTTCAAGGAGATTCTGAGATTGCATGGATTACCTAAGAGCATAATTTTAGACAGAGATACAAGATTTCTTGGATACTTTTGGAAGAAGATGAAGATAGACTTGAAGTTTAGTTCAACATTTCATCCACAGACTGATGGACAAATAGAGTTAGTAAATAGGAGTTTGGGAAACTTGTTGAGATGTTTGATTAGAGAAAAGACAGGAAATTGGGACTTGATTCTATCACAAGCAGAGTTTGCATATAATAATTCAATGAATAGGAGTACTAGAAGAACACCATTTGAGATTGTGACAGGAACTAACCCTAGAGGAGTAACAGAGTTGAGATATATTAGTATGGAAGATAAGAGGAGTGCATAAGTAGAATAATTTGCAAGACACATGGAGACAATGCATAATCAGGTGAAGAAGCATTTGGATGAGATGAACAATAAGTATAAGGAGCAAGCAGATGAGAAGAGAAGACACAAAATTTTTAGTGGGAGATGAAGTGATGGTATATCTAAGAAAAGAGAGTTTTCCAGTTTGGACTTATAACAAGTTGAAGGTGAAGAAGTTTGGACCATGTAGGATACTCAGAAAGTTTGATTCAGGAAATGCATATGAAGTGGAGCTACCAAAGACATTGGGGATATCACCTATTTTCAACATTACAAACCTATATCAGTACCATGAAGCAAAGTTCAATGACAGCATGGAAGAAGATTTGAAGAAGTAGTTACCACAACAAGCACCAGAGCAAATTGAGGACATCTTGGACAACAGAGTTGGACACAGCACCAGAGGAAGAAAATATAAAGAATATCTTGTGAAGTGGAAAGGCAAACCAGAAGAAGACTCATCTTGGATTTCTCAGGCTAAGGTGGAACGTCTTGGTTTTCCTCTAGCCCCAGGAAAGTGAGGGATTTACTTTTTCAACAACCCTAGATGTCTGATGCAGGAGCATCCCTGGTTCAAGAGTAATCTTGCATCAACCAAAAATATTTGCATCTTAGTTTGTTTTCTTTTCATTTTCTAGTTCAGTTCATTTAGTAGTAGTTTCAGTATTTTGGTACGCATTCTACTGCAGTTTCATTTCAGACCTTGTAGAGCTGGACTTAGCATCTAGACACCTTCATGCACATCATATCCAAAATTTAGATCATTTGGATCAGGTACCAGAAAGATATCGCTATTAGAAGATTGATTGTTTTCTTAGAGCAGAGCACCTTGACAGACTCAGATGATCAACTAAAGGAGAAGACTTGCAGAGCTAAACAACACATTATGCAAGGAACTTTGGATCATGGCTGACCTTCCCTGAGATCCGCATGCTATTCCATTCACTTGCGAAGGATTCCCATCTGTTTAGGTCTAACCTATCCATGTACACACGTTAAATCTCTTTCATCAGAATTTGTAATCATCCTTAGCCAATGCAGAGGAATCTTATGTTCTGGAGATGATATATATTCATGTAATAAATGCCTAGGAAAGTTGTTAGCATAATTTACAAGTTGGATAGCTTGAATTCTTTTGTGAGGCGCTTCAAAGCCATATCTTGTGCATATTTTGTAACTGAGGAATCATGCTTGTGAGCCCTAATTGTAAGCTCGCATGTTGCTGACCTATTTGTATTTTGAATCTATGATATAATGAATGACTGAATCTGCATGTGCATTCTATAATTGAGTTGTTTCTATTGTGTTTACTCTTGTTGCATGATCTGGATTGTTCACTTTGTGGACCCTCCTAGCTATGATTGCACCAACTTTGGTGTAATGAAGGAGTTGTATTCTGATGATCTTGATTTTAGGGAAGCACAGACAACTAGTAGAAGCCCATTGGAGGGAGACATGAATCCATGGTTGCAGTATTTCATTCAAGATGGCTTGTTGTTCAAAGGATAGAAATTGTGTATACCCAGAGGTTCACTGAGAGAGAACCTAATAAGAGAAAAAGCATAATGGAGGCCTAAGTGGACATTCTGGAATAGATAGGACATTGATACAACTAAGAGAAGGTTACTTTTGGCCTGGAATGAGTGCAAATGTGAAGAGATTGGTATAAGGTTGCAAATTTTTCCAACATGCTAAAGGAGCAAGACAAAACATAGGACTATACCAGCCATTACATATACTAGAGAGACCATGGGAGCACCTGAGTATGGATTTGTTTTGAGTTTTCCTCAAACGCAGAGGGGTAATGACTCAATTTTTGTTGTAGTGGATAGATTTTCAAATATGGTTCATTTCATACCATGTCAAAAGACTAGTGATGCATCCCACATAGCTACATTATTTTTCAAAGAGGTAGTCATGCTGCATGGACTACCTAACTCAGATAGGGACACAAAGTTTGTTGGCCATTTTTGGCATATATTGTGGAAGAAGATGAGCACTGAATTATGATTCAATTCAGCCTATCGTCCCCAAATTGATGGATAGACTGAGGTTGTGAACAAAAGTTTAGATGGGAGACAAACCACATCAATGTGATCTTATCTTGGCACATGCAAATTTTTCTTTCAACAATTCAGTGAGCAGAAGTGTAGGAAAGAGCTTGTTCCAAATAGTTTATGGGTATTGTTGGTTCCCAAAAATGCAGGTTGCTAACCCTAAAAGGATGCCAGACTCTGTTTGGATTTGCAACGTTTTTGGACCAATTGACAGAGCTATTAGCTCCCTACACTTTAGGTCCTGCAAACCTAGGCGGGTGTACCTTTGTAACTAAAGCAGACTTAACACTATATGACTTGATTGGATTAGTAAATCTATCACAATGGCATAAAATGTAATAGATGCAAGCTTCTAAACTACTCCTAATACTAAGATCTGAGATGTAATTGTTTGAATGAGATTTTATGGAATCCTAAAATGGAATTGGTATGACCAGTGCCTGTTTCTGTTGGGCTAATGGAGTCAAGGTGTATGTGATATATGATTTACTTATTGGTTACAATCCTAATTGTTTGGCACTTGTGTTTGTTTATAGCTTGTATAAACATACAAGAATGTGATTGACAGACTTTACTTAGTGATCCACTCGAATCTTACCAGGTTACTATGACTTATTGAAAGGATTTTAATCCTTCCTTGAAGGAACCTATCAAAAGAACCACACAATGACAGCAAATGTGTATTGACAAATGGAGTTGATGCTCAATTTGAATAACAAGACAATATCGAGTTGGAGACAGTACGGCAATCTTGACAATTATAAGGCTGTTCTTACCTATCCAAATGCTACCTCCAGGTTACTATAATCAATCAAAAGGATTTTATATGTAATGGAAACCAATTAATTTGATTACACCAAAACAACAAGTGTGTTCCGATGAAACTGAAATATCAACTTGGAAACTCAGGTTAAAATAACAAAGAAATAATAGTATGGAGACAACCAAATAATTGCTCAGCTCAACAAACAATAGACACTAATATTAAATCATTAATTTGTGCATTTTCTCCACTATACAATTTTGAAAGATTTTACAATGTACAACATAATATTTTATTTTGGCAACTGGTCAATCCATCCAGTTATCTAACTGATGTTTTTCCTAATCTACTCTTGATCCTAAGCTACTGATGATTCCTTTCTTGATTTTTCTTCTCTGGTAAATATCCTTTGGACTCTAGGGTTACAACCCTTTATTTCTTCCGTTGCAACCTTTGGTATACCTTTTCATTTACTTAATTGTGTTTGGCAATGATTAAATATTTAATCTGGCTTTTTTGATATTCCCATAATACTTTAATCTCTATTTGATTCTATTTCCCGGCGTGTTTTTCCACAAATTATCATTTGCTTCCCATATTTATTTTAACTTTCTTTTGCCTTGAGATCTCGTGAAAATAATTCTTCAAGTAATTATTGTTATTTCCTTTAATATATATTTTCACTCAGTTGGTAAGAAATAACTACTCGCTTGTCAGTTGCTCGGTGAAAACGTTTTCTCTCCTTTCCTCAGAAATATTTTTTAGGTAAAATAATTACCCATCGGGTGAAGTCCTTGAAAATATTTTGCCTCCATCTTTATAACTCCTTTGGCAAAATATTCAGGTGAACAATATTGTAAAATCTTCAACATATCTTCTCGTGAAAATAATTACCCATAAATAGGTTTATGCTACATATTTGTTTAATATTTCATACCTTTCAATTACATTTGTTCACCTTTTATTTTCCAGAATGTAATTATATCATTTTCCTAACTTCGGTGAAAATATCTCTCGCAACTTCCTCGGTGAAAATATTTTATTCTCCAAGAGAAAAAATATTTCTTTTAGGTGAATTAATCATATTTTTGATTACCATTATTTTATCATCGGGCTGACATTATAAGTTGGGAGGACATGAAGTTTGCTCACCGATAAGACAACTCTTGCCGATGAGGTATTCATCGGCAAGACTCCTCGGATCGGCATGATTTTAAAAATTCATTCCGATTTATTTCTCTTGGCGATGGTAGAATGTTTAGATATTTTCATTTTAGAGTTTCTTCAGCAATACTACACCATTTTAGGGTTCATGCCTGGCTTTATGTACATGATAAGGGATTTGAAATCCATGATTCAAAGCATTCATTCCATTGTTCTCTGCGTGAATGTTTTGAATGGGCACGAGACAAACAAGCTTATAGGTCCACATTCCAATTTTGATTCCTGCATTATAATCTACTGCATCTGAAACCATGCACCCAAATTTTGTTTTACATTTCTCTATATTCTCAACTTGAAAATAAACCCTTATGTTTTTAAAAAATCTTTTTCTTTCGCCACCCTTATTTTCTGAACAAGCATTTCCAGATATTTGATGCATGCCTTTCCATTTCCTAAATGTATTCCCGATAAGATCATTGCAGTGCTGGAATAAATATTTTTCTCTTTTGTACCCAGAGACTTAATAGCAGCTATTGCAGATGTTAGGAGATCAGAACTCTCATGATGTGAAGTATCTCTCACAAACAATTGATCAAGTAGTTGCAACATTGTAGCTCTTTTTGCAGGATTATGCCTCAAGCAACATCTGAAAAAATTCCTTCCTTTAGGTGATAAACAATCTGGTACTGGCGGAGCTTCATATCACAGTGGATTACGGAGTTTTTGCACTCTTTATTTAAATAGTGGATTTCTCTTGTAAGGTATGCAACCTCCTTATCAACCTCTTGGTAATGTGCTTGGGTAGGCTCAAGAATAATTGTTAGAGGAACTCATAATGCATCAAGAACCTGACTATGTTGCTCAATCCATGTAGTAGCCTTTTAGGTAGTTTCAGTGACTAGTGCCTTTGCTTGAGCAAATTCATGTGCTTGTATTTTATAAGGTGTCTACACTTTCTCAAGATTGCTTGCTGCCTCTGTCAAAACGATCAAGTGCATCTGCTAAATTCTGAAGCGCTGATGAAGATACAAGAAGAGTTCCTAATAGCAGATCGTGATGCTCCTGAAGTGGCATTTTGATTTCCTCAAAACTGAGAAGCAAATAAGTTTCAACTGACTGCCAGCTCCATACCTTTATGTTCCTCTCCACCAATGGTTGCTTCATCATGGCCATCTCCACGTATCCACCCAATCAACGGATCCCACACAAATACTTCTTGGCCTAATATTTCATTGACACATTCAAATCTTTGAAACTTCAAACTAAAATTTTGCAACCCCTCGCTTGAACACCAAATTTCCTTTTAAAGTGGCTGACAAGGAGTCTCTTTCATAAGGTTCAGGAGCACCTTTCCTTTTACTTCTTGAGGCAAATCCTGATGTGATATAACTTTACATTATCCTTCTTCTTTTTTGATGCCTTATGTTTTTTGTTCTTCTTTCCCTTGCGCCTTGTAGACATAGATGGTTGCTCAACTGGTCTATCCCTCTTCATGCCAGCATGAACCTCAGGCTGGGAGCTCCATGATCCAAGGAAACCATCAACATGGACGGTTGTGGAATTTACAAGAATTTCTTGAAAACCTAGCTGTGCTTGGATTGCAGTGAGTGCAGTTCGAGCCGCCTTAATTTCTGCAGCCTTCTTACTCTTCGCAGGGCTTCCCTAATAGCAAATCCTTGCAATCTCTACAGTAGAAGTAAAACTGGAAGCATGCCCCTCTCCTTCCTTTGCACATTTATATGAAGGAACGGGCAAGCTCATTTTTTGAGCGTATTCCTGAAGAAGGTTTTTGCATAATTCTGTTTCATAAACTCGATTAGTTGTAGTCACATGTCCTCCATTTGCTACTTTCTGCAATTTGTGAAGAGCAATCTGAGCAGCTGCATGCTCAGCAGTTTTATGGTTGTAGAAACAATCAAAAGATTCATATCTGATTCCATTTATAATCATAGATGCCTTAAAATTAGGAATATGGGGTGGCCCTTCTTTTACAGTCTCATATACAAGTGCAGAAGTGCATGCCTTTTGAGCATATTCCTGCAACTGGCTTTTAAATAGTAGCAAGCTCGCCATACCTAAAATTTCAAAAGCTCACGTGTTCGATACACGATATATGCTTGAATCGTATTGTAAGTGATGTTACTTTTAACTCATTTTTCTTCAAATGCTCCACTGTGATTCCCATACAAAAGTTGCATCAAGTCACAAACATTCCCTATCCTTGAGAAGATAAGTATATCCTCGGCCATTTAAATCTAAGAAAACCAATTTCTTTGACTTTGTCTTCATTTCCAAAATAGTTACTTAAACGAGAAATTGTAACTAGGCACGGGTTATCACTGCCTTTAGCTTCAGAATCAGACATTTGTTTCTCAAGGCTAGACATTGGAGCATCAGAAGAAAAATAGTTGTGCAAGTTTTGGAGCAACATCACCAAGAGAGACTAGAGGCTCATTTTGATGGTTTGCTAAAAATGCATCAATTATGTCAAAAGGTCGCCACACATCGGCAAGGGAAGCAATTTGACTCCTTAAGAGCACCATTAACTGAGTGCTATAGTCAATTTTTGGTATGAGGACCTAAATTTTTTTGAAAAAAACTGGTGGGAATTTTTAGGTCCCAACAGGTATAGCCAAAGAGGTGTTGATGAGTTGAGAGATAGTACAAATTTAAATAGGAAGAGTGTTGTAGCAAAATATTTTATAGAATACCTTCATGAGGTTCACAAGGAGGTGAAGAAAAAGTTTAAGAAAAGTGCCAACAAATACAAAGAACATGTTGATATGCATAGAAGGGAACAAGAGTTCTAGGTAGGTGACTTAGTTTTGGCACATTTGAGGAAAGAAAGGTTCCCACAGGGAACATACAATAAGTTGAAATTTAAGAAAATAGGCCCGTGCAAGGTGTTAAGGAAGTTCTCATCCAATGCCTATGAGATTGAGCTACCAGCAAGGCTCCCATTTTTAATGTTACTAATCTGTACAAGTTCCATGAACAAGAGACAAGTTTACAAGGGGTACACACTCAAGTTTGCATGTTGCATAAAGATAATTAGATCAGTTACTTGAAAATAAGATGGAAGAAGTAGATAGAGTGGTTAACTCCGGAGTGGCTAAAAGGACTAGGGAAAGGACTACATGGAATACTTGGTCCAATGGAAAAACATAGTTGTAAATGAAGCTTCTTAGCTGAGTGTTGCAGAGAAGTATTAAATTTTGGTTCCAAACTTGCCAAAATGTTCATGAGTTTCCAACTCATGAAACATTTCAATTTCTCGACATGTTTGATGTAGGAGCATCTGGGTACTGGATAAATCCTACATCAACCAAAAAGATTTCCTTACTTTGTTTGTTCATTTTCTTCCTATTTTTGCTTGCAAGAGCTAGTAATCAATACTCTAGAGAAATTCATAAGGATTCATGGACAATTTAGGGGTTCATCTTGTTAAGGAGCCAAATGGGTACTCACAGTTCAAATTTAGAAAAATTCTGATCAAAATGGAGCAAGTTATGCTTTGGTAGAACTTTGGCACTTGTCTACATTTGCGGGTCTTTGATTTGCAACCAGATTGTGGGTCCACATCTTGCTTCAGGATCTGTGGGTCCTTTAAAACCTGTCGGATGTCCTTCATTTTCCTGCTAAGTCCCTTTGGACCTAAAACTCCCACTAACGATAAGTTGTTAAGCGCTTGCAGAACTTTGTGCTTCATTTGAATTTGTGGGACTCTTGACCCCTACCAGATATATCCTATTGCCTTTGATACCTCTGCAAGGACCAAATTTTCTCTACATGAATGACTAAGGCATAATTTCCATAGTCAAGTGAATGTATAAAGATGACTATCGGACCTCCGCAACATCTTGATACCCCTCAGGATTCCACAATTCTTCCTTAAGGCCAAATTCTTCCTGTACATGATCTTTAGCAGAGCTTCCCCTGCCAAGGGGATATATCCCAATGACTTAGTAATTCCCACCATCCTGATGACCTGGCTTCCTCTAAATTGTCCTAATGACCCTCAGATCTCCATTTAGCCACCTAAACGTGCCCAAAATCAACAAAAATGGTTATAACAACTTGAGTTGTGGATCGAGAAATCCAATAGAAGGATGACACATGTCCCATCACATCAAGACATGGGGTGGCCACCTCATTCTGCATTTAAAGTGAGATTTCACATCTGCTGGCAAGAGACATTGTGTGGCTTCATGAGTGTTGTCATTGATGGCAACAAAGTCTATCCCACTCATCCGCAACACATAGTATGTCTATACCGAAAGTCAGATTGAAGAATGTTTTGGTCCAGTGAACAAGAACAGAGCATGCAGCAAGGTCTGACAATCAGGTCCGAATCTCTCAGAGGATGTATCTTAGCAAAGTACAGACTTGAGGAAGTCAAGAGGAGTACCATGACTACCACATTCCAGAGATTGAGCCTCCGGTGATGAAAGAGTGAAAAGATATGAGCACCTAAGTGTTGGGTTCCTGACAGGTAGAGAAGACTAAGCAAGAACTAATCGACAAAGCATCAGACCTTAATCCAAATGAGAAATTGATGATGATAAAGCTTCTTGAGGGATCATTCATGGTTGGGCGACATGATTGATGACTTTTATGTTTATGTCTTTGATACGCATCACATAGTAAGCATGGATTCAGCCAACAGATCAGTGTGTTGGGAAAATCTTGAGTATTCCAGATGCCGACGAGAAAGATGTTGAGATCCTTGATGCAGATATATATACTAGATGGATTTCGATATGAAGGTGTGCAGTGTGAGATAGTATGTGCGAAGAAAGGCAGAGATAAGTGTGGAAGCAGTAATACAAGTTCGGTATGTGACAGAACAACAGCACTAAAGCAGAGGAAGAATGCAGTGCAGTAGATCAGTATATTGAGCCTAACCGGAACTGACCCTCAGCATATGTGGATGCCTCTAATCAGTTCAAACACCTGGTTACTTTCTATATACCTTGTAGACAGTGAGTCTCTTGTAGGCAGTGAGCCTCTTGTGAGCAGTGTGCTCGGGCAGTGAGCCTGAATTGGCAAGTGCCATTTTGTACTTCTATTATTTTAACAGAGAATACAATCTTGGGTTACTCACCCTGTGGTTTTTCTCTTAACAGGGTTTTCCACGTAAAAATCCTTGTGTTATGTGTGTTGATTTCTTTTCTACTCTCATGTTCATGTATGCTTATATGTTTTGATACTGCATTGTTAAAGAAAAGTTAAATAATTAAGATAACTGATTTACCCCCCCACTCTCAGTTACCAACAACACCTTGGTAGTAATGTTTTCTTCTACAAGACCAATAGTTTTAATTTTATGATGAGGGTTTTCATGTGAAGATTGAAATGGTCAATCTAAATCACTGTTGGAATGATTATAAGGTTTAGGCCACTTAGCATGTATGATTTTCATTGAAATCCTATTGTAAGTTCTTGTTGCAAATGAATAAAGAGGTTTCTATATTGTTGTTTATGTGTTGAATTGCTGCCTGGTACAATAGTCAGTTAAGACCCTTGGACCCTAAACTACATTACAAAGCAACAACTCAAGTAATCACTCTCTTTTGAGTCCCTTATCCCTCACTTGCCTTTTCACACCATATGTGTCTGAGGATTAAGGAATACTAGATTAAGGTGGTCCTTGATAAAACTTAAGAAAATGTGCCCATTGTTAGGCAAATAAGAGAATACAATGAACAAAGACAAATAAGAGAAGAGTCTCACCTAAGAGGACTCACTCTCTTAGATGAATTTATCAAGATTATCGACATTGCACTTGTAACAATAACATTATGAAGAGAACAATCAAATAACCCAATAGTTCAAGTGATAGCCACTCCACATTCCACTCCTCGAATCAACACCATAGTCCACCACTAGGAACTCCTTTCTTAAGAAGTGAGAGAGATTGTTGACATGAACTCCATTCCATGCAACCATACTACTGCCATCCATGAAATCCTCTTGCCACATGAAGAGAGAAATTTATTAGATTCTCCTCTGCTTAGTTGGATTTTCCCATAAGAGAAAGAGTAATTTGACCCATGCCATCAACAAGGGTGCAACACATGTGCAGTTCTAAGGCCACTTTATTCTCTTTTGTGGTGAGTAGATTTAGAATATCACAGTCACTTATTTGAGGGATTATGTACCTATTCTTGATACTTGTCTTGTTTAGGACATAATAGTTGTTGATGATTGTTTTTATACACTCATAACAAAAGTTAAAATTCATAAATGAACCTAACTATCTTGAAAGATACGAAGAAATCAACTAAGATTACTTGATCCCAAGTTTTCTTATTGGTCAGGTCTTGACCTATTGGACCATTCAGTAGGTTATTATGAAGCTGTAATATGCAAGGGGCCTTACGTGATTTAAAGTGGGTTTGTGACTTACTGGACTCTTATTATGCAAAATAATACAAATATCAACTTTCTAATCATTCATTTGCATAAAATTGTTACTGTACCTCAAAGCTTTATATGATTTATATTCAAACATGCTTTGCTTTTCAACTATTTATGAAGATTATCAAATATCAACTTATTGCTCTTAAGCTCCCTCAAATGTCAGATAATCTCCTTTGGATTTCAACATTTAAGCTAAGTATTTCAGAATTGTTGGGAAAAGTTAGAGAAATTTAAATCTACCATCATTCACTACAGGATCTAAACGTTCTGTTATGCACACAGTAAGAGATACAGTGAATTCAATTAACTCAACAAATCAAATCATTAAATGCAAATGTTATGAATATTTTCACAAACAAGCATTAGAGATTGCGAGCTTTAAGAGAAACTGTTTCAAATACAACGAAGAGCTAGAAGACACTCAGAAAGTAGACGCAGACTTCCAGATTCATTTATGTTCAAAACACATAGCCATATATGGTTTACAATGTATGTATGACTCTTAGCTTTATTAATCAAAATTCACAAGAACTCACAATGCTTTACAGATATAGTAAGAAAGTTGGATGTTTCCACGCATTCCTCAACGTAGACACAGGTGACCTCCTCTAAGCTAAAATACTTCTTCTATTCAAAGTTTCAGGCAAATTACAATTGCTATGCTATTTCTTATAAATCCTTGTGTAAAATAATATACAAGTAACACGCTCTTTATATAGAATTTGAATTTCCTCCCATGCTATGGTTACAACTTCCACTCCACGGTTAAAACCACTATTCCACGGTTAAGGTCCTTTTATTATTAACCAATAGTGTGCCTTCATTTCATAACCATGTGCCAATCCACTACTTGGCATCTTCTCCTCTCAAAGGATGCTCTTGGAATCTTTGACAAATAAGATTCCCCCTTTTAGGCGACCTTTTCCCGCCAAGGCTCTTCATTTGATTTCCTCTCAAGATTCTTTGCTCCTGCCTTTTCACTTTTTCATATATTTCTTGAAATTGCCAATCACACCCTCCACAAAGGTGCGGTCCCCTCCTGGACTTTTTGCTAAAATGTATTCTTGCATCATCACCTTTTATTTCAATTCCTTTTCTTCATTATCCAAGTTTTCTCTTCTTTTCTTGTACTTCTTCATTTTGGCCTTCTCTTCCATTAATGTATCCATCATCTGCTTGCTGAGGATTGCATCAGGATTTCCTGTACAAGGTGTGAATACGGCCTTGAACTCTATCAATGCTCTGCCTAAGTTATATGTTGGGATCTCTACACATTCATGTTGTAGGAGCTTTTCTATGATTCTCTTGTACATTTTTATCATTTCTTCTGCTCTTTTCACCAGCTCTTGCATGACTATTGTATTTCTTTTAAGGTTATCCTCTTCAAATTTGAGCTCCAAAATTATCTTTGGCACTTGATTTGCTAATGTGACATTGAGTGCCCCTTCGTTTATCAATTCCTCTGCCCTTCTGTCAATTTCAGTCAATTGTTCAATTTCAGATCTGCACTCCTCTACTCTTGTTTGACAATTATTTATTAATACCCTACATTTGTCCTTCTCTTCTGTGGCCACTTTCCAGCTCTTCACAGCTTGCCTTATGGTTTGTTTGCCTTCTTGCAAAAAATCAAAAAACCATTCATCAAAAATATTGGCCTTGAACCTTTTATTTTCCATGTCCTGCACTTCCTCTTTAGATACTATTGCTATGTTAGCAGGTAAGTCAAGCACTATGGCATTGGGGTCAAATATCCCCTTAATGAATTGCTAGAGTTGGACAATGTGTCCTTTCAATACCTCCTATTTATTTTTGTCTTTCCTCAGCATTTCTGTTGTCACCT
Organism: Cunninghamia lanceolata; assembly: GCA_027924645.1. Classification (NCBI taxonomy): domain Eukaryota; kingdom Viridiplantae; phylum Streptophyta; class Pinopsida; order Cupressales; family Cupressaceae; genus Cunninghamia; species Cunninghamia lanceolata. The sequence continues at coordinate 1,606,365 of BSBN01000397.1, forward strand.
GGTTCATATCTTTCCACTCAGCAATGTGTTATTCCCTTGTGGAATGCCTGAGGTCTAGATTTAGTATCTTGTATTCCTCCAAGGTAATCTCACCTTTCTCTTTCTCCTTTTATGGTATAGCTAGGTTCAAAGTTCTAGATCCCTCTGGACCTCTCTGTATTGCAGACACCGTCCTAGCTTCTCTTTTCTTTTCTTGGAGTAGTTCTCTCACCTAATAAGCTTTTGATGTCAACAGGAGCCAGATGTACTTCCTTCTTCTCCTTCCTTATCTCTCCTTCCAGCCAGGTAGGTGCCTCTTTTGTGCCTTCTGCAACCCTTTCTTCATTAATTACCTCTTCATGAGGTTTATCTACTTCTGCTTCTCTTTGTTGCTGCACTTGCTGTTGTTGTTGCTCTGGTTGTTATTCCCCTTCTGGGACTTGTTGTTCTTGTTGTAATGGAGGCTCTTGTTCTTTTGACTCAACTTCATTTTCCTCCTCCTCTACCTCAGTGTCCCTTCCATCCTCAGCTTCTTTAGGATTTTCCTCTTCAGGAACTTCTTCTTCATTTATTTGTTCCTTATTTTGCAGATTAATCCCTTCTACTTGTTCATCTGTTTTATTTTCATCTTCCTTTTCTATTCCTCCTACCTCCCAAGGATCTTTAATCTCATCCTGTACTCTATCTACTTCTTCTTCTCATACTTGTTCTGTATGTGTAGGGGACCCCTCTCTTGTGCTCTCTCCCTTCGTTTCTTATCCTTGGTCTTGCACGTTTTCTGTATTTTCCTCTTCTTCACCCTGCTCTCCATACATATTTAGCATGTCCAAAGCATCAACCTCTAAGGTGTCCTCTTGTGCTGCATGTCCCTCTGTGTTTTCTTTCTCAGATGATTTTTCCTTTTCAGCTTCTTCAATCTTATGTGCTTCCTCTTGTACATCTCTAATGATTTCTAGGGGGACTAGAGTATCAAATGGATCAACAGATCTTGCCTTTTCCTGCACCTCCTCTTCTCCAATTTCTATATTTTGTTCTATTTCCATTTCAGCTTGTAGGTTTGATTCTTCCTCCTAACTGAGGAAATCACTTGACTCTTCCTCTTCACTTTGGGAATCACTGAAGGCTTCCCCTATGTCAATTTCTTTCCCTCTAAACTTCACTCTCTCCTCACTGTCACTGCTTACAATGTTCACAGTGTGCACAATCTGCTTGTCCTTTTGTGCTCCTGATGCCTGCTGCCTCTCCTCAGCCAGCTCTGTTTTCACCTTTATGAATGTTTGTCCTGATTCCATTGGAGCAGAAGTACTAGACATACTTCTCATTTTCTCCCCTACTTCTTGGGCTCCAATTGTATCTTTTGGTTTCAAAGACTCACCCTTAGACAAACCTACTAGGATTGCCCTCATTGGTTGTTGCCCTGCCATTATGCTGGCAGCTTGTGCTTCCTATGGGATTATTTCATGGTTCATGGATTTTGGATCCACAAACGTTTCTGATGCAACCGCTACTGATATTCCCAGTGCATAAGGATCCATTAGTGTAGCATTTTTATCCTTTTCTACTATCCTTGCTTCAACAATATTTCTTTTCTTCTCATAGAAGCACTGTAAGTCCTCAGTGGGCTCTATCTTTCTTTTCCTTCCTTTATGCTGGTATGTGACTGTTATACCCTCGGCCCTAAGTTCTTCAACCCTGTCCTTTAGCCATGTTTTTGAAAACAAAATTATTGGTTCAGACAATACATCCAGAGATGTATTCCATGGCCTTGACCAATCAGGTTCTGTAATGGGAGCTAGTCTTGCCTGTGCATAACTATGGTACAACAAACTATCATCATCTTGTACTTCAGGGGGCACATATATGTTGCCAATAGACTTCATCTGCTCAATAGTCAATCTTCTGTGGGCTCTTTTCCTCACCTCTCTGTCATTTTTGCAGTCTGCCCAGAAGTCTTCAATGTGTACTTGATGTTTATAGCTTTTATTTACAAAATTTTGGATCCTGTGGAAGGGATCAAATTTCCTTGTCAAATTAAATTCTTTGAAACCATAATATCTCAGTTCCTGCTCTGAATAACCAGCAACTTCTTCACTGTAACAGGAGTTCCTCCCAATAGCCCATGGTAACCTTACATTTCCTCTGTTATTGAATTTCTTCTTGTACATCCTGAAAATATTCAAGTTTTGCCTTGAAAACTCTAGCACTATTAGTTTGTCAAAAGGATACCTGGGAAGGATAAATGGCTTCCCCTCAAAACCCTCAGTCCTTATGTAAGTGAACTGTTCAAATTGTATGAACCAAGAACTGTGCAATCTAATTGCACTTTCTGCATCCTTAGACAGTCTCTTGCCTGGTTCCTCTCTTAATATCCTTACCATGTAGGTATAAAAAACATCACTAACCAGAACAAAGTTCTTCAATGCATTTTCCTCCTGCAAGACAGGGTAATGCTCATATACTAACTTTTGATCTGGACCACTTCCCAGGGTACCTACCCTTTCTATTCCATGAATATAAGGCCTAACCTCTGTAGCACATGCATATAACATATAAGAAGATAGATAGAAGGGCAGGCTTTTTTGTTGCTTCCTCATGGCCTGCCTCCAAATAGCAGTACTAACGGCCTTGGCCCAGTGGAGTTGCCCTTGGTCCTTTTGTCCTGACCTTATAAATTCAATGACTATGAACATCCATGGTTCACACTTGGTTCCATCCCTTAATCCAACTAGCCTGCTCAGCATGGTGACCATCAAATAAATCTCTTCCTTGAAGCATATCCTCGTTAAATTCTTGAGTATCCTGGCCACAGCCTTTGGTTTGTTCTCTACATTATACCACCCATGGAATATCTTCCCTTTACATTCCTTCTCATTTGTGTAGAAGCCCTCGTTGTATTTATCAATATCAATGTCTGTCATCTTATCAGTGATCTCCAACCCACAAGTGTTAGCAATTCCTTCTGCTGGAGTCAAATCAGCAATTACTTTATCATATAGCATAACTATCCCGGTACTCGGATTATACATAATTACATAGTCTAAGCACAAATCCTTGGCCTCCATCACCAATGGGAAACCCGAAGCTCGTTATAACCCACTCTCCCAGATACACTTCATATCTGTAGTTGCATCCGCAGCGGTGATCTTCTTCAGCACATCCTCTGCATCATAAGTTCCTATGTTTGTATCAATGCCTACTCCAGCTTCACTAATCAGGGATGGATAACCTCTGTGCAAAGGCAATTCCTCTTTCTCCGGTTCTTTCCGTGGCTTTCTCTCTTTCTTTGCCTTGCCCCCAGAGTCTTTCTTCTGTTTAGGGGCCATCCTGTAGAAGTATACATGTCTCAATTTTCGTTTCCATTTCATAACTAGGGTTTTTTTTACTGTGTATCCCAATTTCTACCAATTTACCCTAACCTCATTTATCCTTTTCTGCCATTTTACCTTTAAATGGACTAAGCTCTATTTAGCTAATTTAACAATTAAAAAAGTAATTCTGACAAATGCATGCATTTTGAAACTGAAATTACTGGAATTAACAGTTGCGTTTTACCATTCAAAAATTAAACGAGGTTCCAAGATAAATACCTGTTTCTGTGACCGTTTAACCTTTGACGTTGACTTACTTTTACCTTTCACTTTCACCCAGCAACTGTAACTTCTCTAATCCGGTAAATTTCATTCGATTTTACTGTGACAGCGCCCTTTCTGCAAATTTCAACGTTAACAATATATCTTGAAATCAAAATAACAATAATTCTGCCCTAACCCTTATTAAATTCCACTTGATTGAGTATTGAACTCGCATTAATTATGGTAATTAATGCTCTGCAACCTTCGGCTTTCCTTTTCAGTGTTTGAGTTTCTTAAACTTTTGACCATTAGCTTAATTAAACATGCATTTTCTTTTGTATATCTCGTTGTATGTTTTCCTTGTATCTTTTCATTGTATCTTCGAACATACAATCATTTTGTGCAAAGAACCAACTAATGCTTTTGCCTTTTCCACTTTCCGTACCTCTTTGTATCTTTTGGTTTGTATAACTCGCTTGTATATTTCGTTGTATAAGCGCATATACAAACACCTTATACATTTATTTCCTTACCTTTTCCCTTCTGGGATGTGTATGATCCTTTGTATATCGGCATGGTATATTTAAACGTACAAACGCCAAATATACAAAGACTTTCTGTTATTTAATTCTTTTTGACATCCGGAGCATGCATATTAGTTTGTATATCGGATATACATTGTAAACATACAAAACTAATATACAACTGGTGGGGTCCACTTTACCTTTCAAACTTATGCATCCCCGCGATGCATATAACTTTCGCATCACTTTTGGACCCCAACCCTCTCATAACTCTAACTCAATTTATCTCTCAAGTCTGTGATGTATATAACTCAATGTATCTCTTCATATACAATTCGGACGCAATGCATTGTATTCGTCTTATTTCAATTTCCTTGAGTTCCGGCTTGTATGTATAGATCCATGTATCTTTTGGAACATATACAAGCACGGAAGTATACAATGACTTAACTCCAATTGATAACTCTTTGGTTCCGCAATGTACACAAAAGAATGTATATTTTACCTTGTATATCCCGAAACATACAAAAGGCAAAAAACATACAATAGTTTTTCTTTATTCCATAATTGCCTCGATTCTGGCTTGTATAAAGTGTTTGTATATTTCGTTGTATATTTCGTTTCATCCAAATATACAAACCCCGATATACAAGCGACGGACTTAACTATTTATTCACTTGAACTTTGAACCTTTCTTAATTCCATCTTGTATAAAACACAATGTATACCTGATATTCATTAAGTCCCGATACATTGTATTTACCAAAATTTGCTTTACCTTCAAACTTGCTTTTTATAAAGCAGAATGCATGCCTCCCGATACCTTGCATACAAAACCCAACGTATACAATCATTATGCATTATTTAATGACATTCAAATTCTACGATGTATATTATTCTTTGTATCTCATGATTGTATATTTCGCATCTGCCAAATATACAAGTGCCAAACATACATCGATTATACCAACTTTAATACCTCTTCAATTCTGCGCTATGTATAATCTTTTGTATATTTATTTGTATGTCTTCCATTGGCCAAATTTACAAGCCCCGATATATATAGCAGATTTCAACGTGTATACACTCCAATCTAACTCCTTTAGGGTCCACCCTGTATGTATGTATAAAACATTTCTCAAATGTATACAAGGAAAAAAACAACAAAATAAGAAAACCCGATGATTTCCCCTTTTGCGACTAACACAAAAGCACGATATACAAATGCATTTGTATATGAAACGACCTTGCATATACAAAGAACTTTGTATATACAAGGCACAAACCCTCTAATGGTACATTTACCGAAAATAACAATATCTTGCAAAATACAACGAATTTCAGAAAAATTCAAAAAGCAACCCGTGTTTATTTTCAACAAGGAATTCACCTGTACTTTGACCTGGTACTCGAATGCAAATTTTTTCCTAATTCAACAAGGTTTTAATTTTTAGTTCCTCTTCCCTTTTACCACCAAGAAAACCACACCAACAAGCAAACCAAAACCAGCATCAGCAAGGGTCCTCATTTTGCTAAGGAGTAAAATGGGGCATGTTGTGAGCATCAGAACAATTAGCAACCAAACAAAACAATTAAATTAAAACCATTAAAGAAAATTGAAATGAAATAAATCCATAATTTCCAACTATCTTTTATGCAAATCATCATTTAACTTAAGACTCAATGTATTCAATAAGGTGCATGAATTTTCATTTTCAATTTAAGTGGGTGCGCGTGATTAATTATCCTCATCTTGAAAATTAGTTGAAAAAACCAGTGACTGACATTAGACTACCTAGTTGATGCCATTCCCTCATAGCCAACTGGATAGAGCCTTGCTGCCAGCAGGCGTTCATATCCCCAGCAAGGTTATCATTACAATTCTCCTAAGTAGAGCCCCACTGGCAGCGAGTGTCTATAGCCCTGGTAGAGTTACTTAGATGGCTTAACCTGGATTTCAGTAAAATCCAGCTTATTTATTTATTTATTTTATATTTTAATAAAGATTGAGATTTCATAAGATATAACAGTTGTAACTTTATGATGCAAGGAATGGTCACTTGTTAAAATTACGCTGAGAATTGTAATGGTAGCAAGGGTGACCTCTAAATTTTCACCTAATATCTACACTAGTAGGTTCAACAAACCCACGGATTTTAGGTGTGTCATCATGAGAACCTTCCTTGAATACTCAACCCATTCTTATTGAATACAAAATTCCACAAGTCAACTAACCTTCTACATTCAAGACAGTCACAACAAGTTATGTATAAATTTCAAATGATTAACTTGAATGTTCTAAATTTTATATTATTTTCAATGGTTGCTAATCTGCTCCTGTATACTCTAGATCAAAACAAACACCCCTGCTAAAGCAACAGAAAACAAACAAACAAACACACAACAGAAACCAACAGAAAACAACAAAACAAAACAAAGTAAAACACAACCAAAAACAAACAAACAAACAAACCTGTACAATTATCCACATTATGATACAACAGACCAACCCTCACCTCAAGCCTGGAAGTAGTGTTTCAAATGTTGGCCATTAACTGGTAATGGCACATCTTCTCCAGTCAGGGTTTTGAGCCTAAATGTGTTGTCTCCTATTATTTCCGACACTTGTAATGGACCTAACCATAACTAGTCAAATTTTCCATGGCTACCTTTCTTCTCATGTGCTTTATCCCAGCACAGCACTAAGTATGAAATCCTAAATGTTTTGACTCTTGCTCGTTTATCAAACCATCTCTTTACCACTGCTTGATATTTGGCAAAATTTTCAATAGCTTGGTCTCTTTTCTCATCTAATTGCATCATTTGAACAATTCTGGCTCTCCTATGATCATTGAAGCCTAAGTATTCATTCGCGAACTTCCATATTGGTATTCTTAGATTTACTGGAAGTATGGGATCAGTCCCATAAACTAAATGGTAAGGTGTATTACCCAGAGTTGCCTTAACTTTGGTCCTATCTACCCATAGTGCATATTTTAGCAATGTGTTCCACTCTCTTGGGTTCTTTTCAATTAGATTTTTAATTATGTCTAGTAAGATTTTATTCATAGATTCAGCTAACCCATTCCCCTGAGGATAATAATTTGAAGAGAACTTTAAAACAATTCCATGTTCAAACGCCCATTTAGAAAACTTTAAAGAAGAAAATGCAGGGCCATTGTCACATACCAACGAATAAGGAACTCCAAACCTGGTGATGATGTTCTCTTCAAGAACTTAATGACTACCTCAGTAGTGGAGAATTTGCAACATGTGGCTTCAGTCCACCTTGTATAGTAATCAGTCACTATCAATATGAATCTGTGTCCTGCAGATGATAGAGGATTGATGACTCCAATGAAATCCAAGCCCCACTGTGCAAATGGCCTAGACTCAATAACTAGCTATAGTGGATTAGCTTGATTTCTTCCCTTATCTACTGTAACTTGACAAATGTGGCAGTTTCTGACGTGATGTTCTGTATCTTTAAATGTAGTAGGCCAATAGTACCCTGCTCTCAGTATCTTATGTGTTGTAGCTAGATGGGAACCATGAGCAGTTCCATATTTATCATGCAGTTCCAGCAACACCTTATCTACTTCATCTCTATTTAAACATCTTAAATAAATTCCCTCGTGGTTCTTCCTAAATAGAAGACCTCCTTGTACCATATACTTTTGTGCTTTGATCTTCAAATCTCTCCTCTGTGAGGATTTCATCTTATTTGGGTATTTCCTTGATATTAGAAAAGTGTTGAGATCATCGTACCACCATGATGCATCATTTGTATTTAGCACGTACTGTTGCTTTACCAGATTTGGGTCTGTATTAGCTATGGTTTGTACTAAAGCTTGTCCTCTGACTAGCTTCATCGGTATGATTTCCATGTCAAACTCTTGCAAAGTGGTGATCCACTTAGCTCTTTTCTCTCCAGGCTCGTTTTGCATCAGCAGCATCTTTACTGCTGCATCAGGTACAACAGCTTTAACCTAACTACGTAGAATGTAGTGTCTAAACTTTTTTACTACCCTCACCAATGCAAATGCCTGTCTTTCTATATCCAGGTACTTCAGCTATGCATCCTTCAGAGGTGCACTCATAAAAGAGATAGGCTTTTCTTCATTATCTTTTCCTTTTTGGGTCAGTGCAGCTGCAACCAAATGTGAGGATGCAAATGAATAAATGTAGAATGGCTTGGTATAGTTTGGACTTGTCAACACAGGAGCATCGGAGATGGCCTCCTTGATATCTTCAAATGCGGCCTTGGCTACTGGTGTCCACTCTATCACTGCATGTTTTTTCAACATGGCGTTCAGCGGTTGCACGATCTCTACAAATCCTGTAATGAACTTCCTGACGAAGTTAATTTTACCAAAAAATGATTTTAATTCTTTTCTAGTGTTTGGTAACTGGAATTTCTTTATCCCTTCTATTCTATCAAGATCAATGGATATACCATTCTCAGAAATGACATACCCTAGTAATTTACCCTCTGTTACGCCAAATACACATTTTTTAGGGTTGAGAGAAATTCCATACCTCTCACATCTCTTGAGTATTCTTCTTAAATCCTCAGCATGAGTAGACGCATCCTTAGAATACACAGTTAGATCATCCATGTAAATCACAATACACTTACTTGTCAGTCCACGGAACACAATGTCCATGGCCCGCTGAAATGTGGCACCTGCATTGATTAGACCAAATGGCATTCTTCTATATGCAAAATTACCCCATTTACTAGTAAAAGTGGTCTTTAGTCTATCTCCTCATCAATTAGGACCTGGTTATAACTTGAAAAACTGTCTAAAAAGGACATCATCTTGGCTCCAGTTACTACTTGTAACACTTCATCCATGGAAGGCAGAGGATAATTGTCTTTCTCAGATGCTTTATTTAGATTCCTGAAATCTACGCATAACCGGATGTCCCCACTTTTCTTTCTTATAGGCACTAAGTTAGCTACCCAAGTCGAATGTCTAACAGGGAAAATTATTCTGGTAGATAGTAGTCTTTTTACTTCCTCAAATATCAATGGCTCCAAAATTGCATTTACAGGCCTTTGCTTTTGCCTAAATGGTTTGACATCTGGTTTTAATGGTATCACATGTGTTATAATGGACGTGTCGTATGTCTTTAAATCTTCATATGTCCATGCTATTACGTTTTTGTACTCCTTCAGTACGTCTATGACTTCCTTTATAATCTTCTCAGGACAAACCCTTCCGACTTGTACATTTTGAGGATTTTGTTCTGTTCCTAAGTTATAGGGATCACATTTACCTCCCTCTGTTTTAGGCAAGTCCCTTTGTTTCACTACTCTGTCGAAGTCAAAGATTTGTTCTAACTCTATTACTCCCTTAGGCAAGAAATTACTCTTTAGGTTGATGATGTCTTCCTCATCCCAAGACACATCAGGCCTCTCTTGTTCATCAATGATTTGGGCTTCAAATACTTCATTGCAAGTTAGAAAATCTACAATTTGTTGGTCGCCCTCAAATACCTGAAAATGAGTTACATTATCTGGCACATTGGGCACATTCACTAATTCTACAACAAATCTTTTCAATCCAAACAGTGTTAAAGGCTCTAAAGTGCTAGCAGCAACAGCTAGTGCATCAGGCCTATGGTTCTGTTCTTTAGAGATATGCTCTATATTGAAAGCATCAAATGACTCTATTAAATCCCATACCCTATGCCTATAACAAACCATTCTGTTATAATTGCAAGCATATATTTTTCTTACCTGTCTGACTACTAGCTCAGAGTCTGAAAACACTCTTATCATTCTTACCTCTTTCTTTATAGCCATGACCAGTCCATAAATTAAAGCTTCATATTCAGCAACATTGTTAGTGCAAGCAAATTGTAACCTATATGCTGCTAGATATGATTTGCCATGAGGGTCTATGAGTTCTACACCAGCACCTGCACCCTGTTTGGATTTGGAACCATCACATTTTAATGTCCACATGTCATCCTTATTCTTTTGGCATTTTGCTTTAGCATGTTTTACCTTTTCAATCACCTATGCAGTGCTATCTTGTTTATCCATATGCAGTTCATTCTGACTTGCTTGTTCATTTACCTTCTTAGTGTGCAAATCTAGATGACAAACATCTTTGCCTGAACTTTCTCCTAACTCTGGAGTTGCCTCATTTATGTTGTTTTGAAAATAGCTCTTTGAGTTATTAACCATTCTTTCTTGGGGTTCCATTCCTTTTGTGCATTTGATATACTGATATTCAATGATGTCTCTACACATTCCACAATTCTCTTCAGAATGTGGCCTCTCATGGAATCTACACTTATTTCTGTATAACTTGCATTGAACTGGAAGATTTTGTTCTATGCACTTTTCTATTTCTTGTCTGATGACCTGACTAAAGTTACTCAGTGCATTATTTTCTTCATCAAAGGAGTTTCCATCAGACTCAATAAATAATTTTGTTTCTCTCTTGACAGACTTTTCTCCAAAATTTAGCATTAAAATTTCCTCAATCTGCACCCCCTTGTTAGTAACCCTACAAACACCAGGCTCAACTGAGGCATACAATATTTTATTTGTCCTATTGTACTTAGTGATCATATGTTTCATCCTGGGTTCAGCCTCTATTCTTATTTGATTAGGCACACGCCTCCAAGGTAACCACATATGTGAGAAGTCAGTGGCCATATATCCGTTCAGTGTTTTAGACCAATCTCTGCTTAATAACATCCCATAATTTGTAGGTATATCCACTACCTGGATGTCAATGAACTGACCTACCCTAGGGTCTGAAGCTAACTGCATCTGAATATGCATTAATTCTCCTATCACGTTAACTTCAGTCTTATCTAATTGTGTGACAACTTTGGCAGACTTGGTGGGAGTTAGACCTAAGGTTTTACATATACCCAAAGGCATCACATTAGCTGAGGCACCCGAATCCACCATACAATTGTGTATGTTCTTCCCACACAATCGAACAGTTAACAAGAAGGGAGGAGTATCCCTCTTATCAGCATACATTACTACATTTGTGTTAGAGGGCTGCTCAACCTTCTTACTTTTTTCTTTTGGCTGTGTCTCTCTATTAGGCACAAGTACCTCAGTAGAAGTCTCTCCTGTTACAGATGTATCCAAAGATTTTATAAAGGCATTTCTAACCTCTGGACTTTTTAATAGTTCACACAAAGGTATACTGACCTTGATTTTCTTAATTTCTTCTGATAGATAACTCATCAGTCCCAATGTTTCTGTTGTCTCAGTTTTATTTGTCTGGACCCTCTGAGTTATTGTTCCATTATTTGCATTATGATTGGCTTTCAGTATAGCGGGGTTATTGCTAGCATTCTGGTCTGGGGGTGTGTTAAAATTGTTAGGAGTGGAAGTGGTGAAAGGTCCCCCTGACCTTGGATTACTTCTTAGGTTTTAAGTATGATTCTTACTCGACTGTTGGAAGGCTTGCACCTCCTCTGTCTCACACAGCACTTCGTTTTCAGTTTCAAATGGAAATTGAAAAGCATTTAGTACTAAGGCTGTCTTAGGATACAGGCTTTCACAATAATAGGGTTCATCATCTAACAATTGGTCATCTTCCTCCTCTCTAAATGTGAAAGTCTCTAAAACTAGAGCAGTATCATACCCTGAGGGTACTATCTCATTACCTTTGGGAACTAAGAACTTAGAAGTAGGAGCCTGTACATCCACATTAAAAATACTTGCTGCTAGATGAAACTAAGGACAGTCTAATTCAGCATGGGCACTAGTATTATGGATCCTACACCAATTCTTCAGTGCTACGTTGGCCATTTGAATCCTAGCTGTTTGCTTGGTATCCTGGTTATCCACATTCTCAAATGGAGACGCCAAAGTGCCATTATTAGGCCCAGTGTTCCAAATTTTGGGTGGTCTAGGCTGATTCTAATTCTTGTTATTGTTATTCCAGGCTCTGTTATCTATAGCTGGTCCTCTATTTTGCATTTGTTGTCCCTGATTATGATTCTGATGTTGACTATGATTTTGACCCTGATTAGAACTCTGACCTTGATTATAACCCTGATTTTGATTTTGATTATGGTTGGGGTTGTAATGCTGGTTTTGACTCTGATTATAGTTCTAGTTATACCCCGGGTTATTTCTACAGTAGAAATTCTTGTTTCTCAACTGTGTCATCTCAGTGGTCAACCTTCTCAGATGTGCAGTGATTTCTTTGATATCTTCCCTTTCCTCTTGTGCTTTTTCTATAAATGTATCTTGAGGTGGTTGGAAAAATGATTAGCCATTATTCTAATTAAGATTGGCAATATTACCAACGTAAGGTACTATAGCCTGAATTGGAGCAGGGTTATACACAGGTGTGTATGTAGGGACTGGATTTAGCATTGGAGTATTCTGTGTAGGAACTCCATTCCAAGGTTGCACTTGATTTTGCATTCCAGGATTTCCTCCATTGAGGAATGGATTATAGGTTGTCTGCCTCATTTCTTGGTTTACAGAGGCTGCCTCTTTGTAGGCTTTGGACACTGTGTCTATGTTAGGATTTCTCTTGACAAACATGGCAGTTAATGGATCTAAAGAAACATAATACATTGCCAACAGTGTGTCTGGAACTAATGTGTATGGTGCTACTAACCTAGAAGATGCCTTTTGGAACCTATCATTAAAGTTATCAATTAGTTCTCCTTCACCTCTTTTGATTGTGGCCAATTTATGATATAAGATAGAAGGATTGACTGGTCCCCTAAATCTAGACAGAAATGCTTCTTCCATAAGTGCCTAGGAAGAAATGTAGCCATTAGGTAAATTGACATACCAATTGGAAGCTTGCTCATTGAAAGTATAAGGAAATAACCTTCAGACTACATCTTCATGCTCTAACTGGGCTCTAAAGTAGGCTTCCTTAAATATCCTTATATGATCCTCTAGATCTTGGTGTAACTGGTATTTAGGGCACATTTTCTCAGGGTTCTTCGGCATCTCATGATAATCCACAAAATATATGGGAGAGTTGACATTAAAATATGCCATTGCAGGTATTTGTGCTTGACCTGGACCTGTAGGAATACCTAAATTTCTAGGTGTACTTGGGCTTCTGGGAGGGCTAGGACCTCTGGGAGAACCTGAACCAAGACTTAAGGACCCGGATGAAGAACTGTTAGGACTGCCAGTACTATGGGTGTAAAAAGGTGATCCAGGAGGCGTTCCAGATGAACTTCCTGTATTTGATGTTTTAGGACTCCAAACTAGAGAACCCCTACTCTGTCTTCTATCAGGTAGTTGCGCAAATATGTCGTCAGGATTAGCTCTAGACCTCGTCACTCTACTACTATTATGAGCCAGTTTTACTCAAATTCAACCTTAACTCCAATCAGGCCCTCCTTCTAGTGCCAAAAACTATTGATGATTGTTTTTACACACTCATAACAAAAGTTAAAATTCATAAATGAACCTAACTATCTTGAAAGATACGAAGAAATCAACTAAGATTACTTGATCCCAAGTTTCCTTATTGGTCAGGTCTTGACCTGTTGGACCGTTCAGTAGGTTATTATGAAGCTGTAATATGCAAGGGGCCTTACGTGATTTAAAGTGGGTTTGTGACTTACTGGACTCCTATTATGCAAAATAATACAAATATCAACTTTCTAATCATTCATTTGCATAAAATCGTTACTGTACCTCAAAGCTTTATATGACTTATATTCAAACATGCTTTGCTTTTCAACTATTTATGAAGATTATCAAATATCAACTTATTTCTCTTAAACTCCCTCAAATGTCAGATAATCTCCTTTGGATTTCAACATTCCAGCTAAGTATTTCAGAATTGTTGGGAAAAGTTAGAGAAATTTAAATCTACCATCATTCACTACAGGATCTAAACGTTCTGTTATGCACATAGTAAGAGATACAACGAATTCAATTAACTCAGCAGATCAAATCATTAAATGCAAATGTTCTAAGTATTTTCACAAACAAGCATTCAAGATTGCGAGCTTCAAGAGAAACTGTTTCAAATACAACAAAGAGCTAGAAGACACTCAGAAAGTAGATGCAGACTTCCAGATTCATTTATGTTCAAAACACATAGCCATATATGGTTTACAATGTATGTATGACTCTTAGCTTTATTAATCAAAATTCACAAAAACTCACAATGCTTTATAGATACAGTAAGAAAGCTGGATGTTTCCACGCATTCCTCAATGTAGAAACAGGTGACCTCCTCTAAGCTAAAATACTTCTTCTATTCAAAGTTTCAGGCAAATTACAATTGTTATGCTATTTCCTATAAATCCCTATGTAAAATAATATACAAGTAGCACGCTCCTTATATAGAATTTGAATTTCCTCCCATGCTACGGTTACAACTTCCACTCCACGGTTAAAACCACTATTCCATGGTTAAGGTCCTTTTATTATTGACCAATGGTGTGCCTTCATTTCATAACCGTGTGCCAATCCACTACTTGGCATCTTCTCCTCTCAAAGGATGCTTTTTGGAATCTCTGAAAAATAAGATTCCCCCTTTTAGGCGACCTTTTCCTGCCAAGGCTCTTCATTTGATTTCCTCTCAATATTCTTTGCTCCTGCCTTTTCACTTTTTCATATATTTCTTGAAATTGCCAATCACACCCTCCACAAAGGTGCGGTCCCCTCCTGAACGTTTTACTAAAATGTATTCTTGCATCATCACCTTTTATTTCAATTCCTTTTCTTCATTATCCAAGTTTTCTCTTCTTTTCTTGTACTTCTTCATTTTGGCCTTCTCTTCCATCAATGTATCCATCATCTGCTTGCTGAGGATTGCATCAGGATTTTCTGTACAGGGTGTGAATATGGCCCTGAACTCTGTCAATGATCTGTATAAGTTATATGTTTGCGTCTCTGCACATTCATACTGCAGGAGCTTTTCTATGATTCTCTTGTACATTTTTATCATTTCTTCTGCTCTTTTTACCAGCTCTTGCATGACTACTGCATTTCTTTTGAGGTTATCCTCTTCAAATTTGAGCTCCAAAATTATCTTTGGCACTTGATTTGCTAATGTGACACTGAGTGCCCCTTCGTTTATCAACTCCTCTGCCCTTCTGTCAATTTCAGTCAATTGTTCAATTTCAGATCTGCACTCCTCTACTCTTGTTTGACAATTATTTATTAATACCCTACATTTGTCCTTCTCTTCTGTGGCCACTTTCCAGCTCTTCACAGCTTGCCTTATGGTTTGTTCACCTTCTTGCAAAAAATCATGAAACCATTCATCAAAAATATTAGCCTTGAACCTTTTATTTTCCATGTCCTGCACTTCCTCTTTAGATACTATTGCTATGTTAGTAGGTAAGTCAGGCACTATGGCACTGGGGGCAAATATCCCCTTAATGAATTACTGGATTTGGACAATGTGTCCTTTCAATACCCCTTGTTTATTTTTTTCTTTCCTCAACATTTCTGTTGTCACCTGGTTCATATCTTTCCACTCAGTGATGTGTTGTTCCCTTATGGAATGCCCGAGGTCTAGATTTAGTATCTTGTATTCCTCCAAGGTAATCTCACCTTTCTTTTTCTCCTTTTGTGGTATAGCTAGGTTCAAAGTTCTAGATCCATCTGGACCTCTGTATTGCAGACACCGTCCTAGCTTTTCTCTTTTCTTTTCTTGGAGTAGTTCTCTCACCTAATAAGCTTTTGATGTCAATAGGAGCTAGATGTACTTCCTTCTTCTCCTTCCTTATCTCTCCTTCCAGCTAGATAGGCGCCTCTTTTGTGCCTTCTACAACCCTTTCTTCATTAATTACCTCTTCATGAGGTTTATCTACTTCTTCTTCTCTTTGTTGTTGCCCTTGCTGTTGTTGTTGCTCTGGTTGTTGTTCCCCTTCTGGGACTTGTTGTTCTTGTTGTAGTGGAGGCTCTTATTCTTTTGACTCAACTTCATTTTCCTCCTCCTCTACCTCAGTGTCCCTTCCATCCTCAGCTTCTTCTTTAGGAATTTCTTCTTCATTTATTTGTTCCTTATTTTGCAGATTAATCTCTTCTACTTGTTCATCTGTTTTATTTTCATCTTCCTTTTCTGTTCCTCCTACCTCCCTAGGATCTTTGATCTCATCCTGTGCTCTATCTGCTTCTTCTTCTCGTACTTGTTCTGTATGTGCAGGGGATCCCTCTCTTGTGCTCTCTCCCTTCGTTTCCTGTCCTTGGTCTTGCACGTTTTTTGTATTTTCTTCTTCTTCACCCTGCTCTCCATACATATTTAGCATGTCCAAAGCATCAACCTCTGAGGTGTCCTCTTGTGCTGCATGTCCCTTTGTGTTTGCTTTCTCAGATGATTTTTCCTTTTCAGCTTCTTCAATCTTATGTGCTTCCTCTTGTACATCTCTAATGATTTCTGGGGGGACTAGAGTATCAAATGGATCAACAAATCCTACCTTTTCCTGCACCTCCTCTTCTCCAATTTCTATATTTTGTTCTATTTCCATTTCAGCTTGCAGGTTTGATTCTTCCTCCTCATTGAGGAAATCACTTGACTCTTCCTCTTCACTTTGGGAATCACTGAAGGCTTCCCCTATGTCAATTTCTTTCCCTCTGAACATCACTCCTTCCTCACTGTCATTGCTTACAATGTTCACAGTGTGCACAGTTTGCTTGTCCTTTTGTGCTCCTGATTCCTGCTGCCTCTCCTCAGCCAGCTCTATTTTCACCTTTATGAATGTTTGTCCTGATTCCATTGGAGCAGAAGTACTAGACATACTTCTCATTTTCTCCCCTACTTCTTGGGCTCCAATTGTATCTTTTGGTTTCGAAGACTCACCCTTAGACAAACCTACTGGGATTTCCCTCATTGGTTGTTGCCCTACCATTATGCTGGTAGCTTGTGCTTCCTCTGGGCTTATTTCATGGCTCATGGATTTTGGATCCACAAATGTTTCTGATGCAACCGCTACTGATATTCCCAATGCATAGGGATCCATTAGTGTAGCATTTTTATCCTTTTCTACTATCCTTGCTTCAACAATCTTTCTTTTCTTCTCATAGAAACACTGTAAGTCCTCAGTGGCCTCTATCTTTCTTTTCCTTCCTTTCTGCGAGTATGTGACTGTTATACCCTCAGCCCTAAGTTCTTCAACCCTGTCCTTCAGCCATGTTTTTGAAAACAAAATTATTGTTTCAGACAATACATCCAGAGATGTATTCCATGGCCTTGACCAATCAGGCTCTGTAATGGGAGCCAGTCTTGCCTGTGCATAACTATGGTGCAACAATCTATCATCATCTTGTACTTCAGGGGGCACATATATGTTGCCAATAGACTTCATCTGCTCAATAGTCAATCTTTTGTGGGCTTTTTTCCTCACCTCTCTGTCATTTTTGCAGTCTGCCCAGAAGTCTTCAATGTGTACTTGATGTTTATAGCTTTTATTTACAAAATTTTGGATCCTGTGGAAGGGATCAAATTTCCTTGTCAAATTAAATTCTTTGAAACCATAATATCTCAGTTCCTGCTTTGAATAACCAGCAACTTCTTCACTGTAACAGGAGTTCCTCCCAATAGCCCATGGTAACCTTACATTTCCTCTGTTATAGAATTTCCTCTTGTACATCCTGAAAATATTCAAGTTTTTCCTTGAAAACTCTAACACTATTAGTTTATTAGAAGGATACCTAGGAAGCATAAATGGCTTCCCCTCAAAACCCTCAGTCCTTATGTAATGAACTGTTCAAATTGTATGAACCAAGAACTGTGCAATCCAATTGCACTTTCTGCATCCTTGGACAGTCTCTTGCCTGGTTCCTCTCTTAATATCCTTACCATGTAGGTATAAAAAACATCACTAACCAGAGCAAAGTTCTTCAATACGTTTTCCTCCTGCAAGACAGGGTAATGCTCATATACTAACTTTTGATCTTGACCACTTCCCAGGGTACCTACCCTTTCTATTCCATGAATATAAGGCCTGACCTTTGTAGCACATGCATATAACATATAAGAAGATAGATAGAAGGGCAGGCTTTTCTGTTGCTTCCTCATGGCCTACCTCCAAATAGCAGTACTAATGGCCTTGACCCAGTGGATTTGCCCTTGGTCCTTTTGTCCTGACCTTATAAATTCAATGACTGTGAACATCCATGGTTCACACCTGGTTCCATCCCTTAATCCAACTAGCCTGCTCAGCATGGTGACCATCAAATAAATCTCTTCCTTGAAGCATATCCTCATTAAATTCTTGGTATCCTAGCCACAGCCTTTGGTTTGTTCTCTGCGTTATACCACCCATGGAATATCTTCCCTTTACATTCCTTCTCATTTGTGTAGAAGCCCTCGTTGTATTTATCAATATCAATGTTTGTCATCTTATCAATGATCTCCAACCCAAAAGTGTTAGCAATTCCTTCTGGAGTCAAATCATCAATTACTTTATCATATAGCATAACCATCCTGGTACTCAGATTATACATAATTACATAGTCTAAGCACAAATCCCTGGCCTCCATCGCCGATGAGAAACCCGCAGCTCGGTATAACCCACTCTCCCAGATACACTTCATATCTGGAGTCGCATCCGCAACGGTGATCTTCTTCAGCACATCCTTTGCATCATAAGTTCCTATGTTTGTATCAGTGCCTACTCTCGCTTCACTAATCAGGGACAGATAACCTCTGTGCAAAGGCAATTCCTCTTTCTCCGGTTCTTTCTGTGGCTTTCTCTCTTTCTTTTCCTCGCCCCCAGAGTCTTTCTTCTGTTTAGGGGCCATCCTGTAGAAGTATACATGTCTCAATTTTTGTTTCCATTTCATATCTAGGGTTTTTTACTGTGTATCCCAATTTCTACCAATTTACCCTAACCTCATTTATCCTTTTCTGCCATTTTACCTTTAAATGGACTAAGCTCTATTTAGCTAATTTAACAATTAAAATAGTAATTCTAACAAATGCATGCATTTTGAAACTAAAATTACTAGAATTAATAGTTGCGTTTTACCATTCAAAAATTAAACGAGGTTCCAAGATAAATACCTATTTCTGTGACCGTTTAACCTTTGACGTTGACTTACTTTTACCTTTCGCTTTCACCCAGCAACTGTAACTTCGCTAATCCGGTAAATATCGTTCGATTTTACTGTGACAGCGCCCTTTCTGCAAATTTAAACGTTAACAATATATCTTGAAAGCAAAATAACAATAATTCTGCCCTAACCCTCGTTAAATTCCACTTGATTGAGTATTGAACTCGCATTAATTACAGTAATTAATGCTTTGCGACCTTCGACTTTCCTTTTCTGTGTTTGAGTTTCTTAAACTTTTGACCGTTAGCTTAATTAAACATGCATTTTCTTTTGTATATCTCGTTGTATGTATTCCTTGTATCTTTTCATTGTATCTTCGAACATACAATCATTTTGTGCAAAGAACCAACTAACGCTTTTGCCTTTTCCGCTTTCTGTACCTCTTTGTATCTTTTGGTTTGTATAACTCGCTTGTATATTCCGTTGTATAAGCGCATATACAAACATCTTATACATTTATTTCCTTACCTTTTCCCTTCTGAGATGTGTATGATCCTTTGTATATCGACATGGTATATTTAAACGTACAAATGCCAAATATACAAAGACTTTCTGTTATTTAATTCTTTTTGACATCCAGAGCATGCATATTAGTTTGTATATCGGATATACATTGTAAACATACAAAACTAATATACAACTGGTGGGGTCCACTTTACCTTTCAAACTTATGCATCCCCGCGATGCATATAACTTCGCATCACTTTTGGACCCCAACCCTCTCATAACTCTAACTCAGTTTACCTCTCAAGTCCGTGATGTATATAACTCAATGTATCTCTTCATATACAATTTGGATGCAATGCATTGTATTCGTCTTATTTCAATTTCCTTGAGTTCCAGCTTGTATGTATAGATCCATGTATCTTTTGGAACATATACAAGCACAGAAGTATACAACGACTTAACTCCAATTGATAACTCTTCGGTTCCGCAATGTACATAAAAGAATGTATATTTTACATTGTATATCCCGAAACATACAAAAGGAAAAAAACATACAACAGTTTTTCTTTATTCCATAATTGCCTCGATTCCGGCTTGTATAAAGTGTTTGTATATTTCGTTTCATCCAAATATACAAACCCCGATATACAAGCGACAGACTTAACTATTTATTCACTTGAACTTTGAACCTTTCTTAATTCCATCTTGTATAAAACACAATGTATACCTGATATTCATTAAGTCCCGATACATTGTATTTACTGAAATTTGCTTTACCTTCAAACTTGCTTTGTATAAAGCGGAATGCATGCCTCCCGATACCTTGCATACAAAACCCAACGTATACAATCATTATGCATTATTTAATGACATTCAAATTTTGCAATGTATATTATTCTTTGTATCTCATGATTGTATATTTCGCATCCGCCAAATATACAAGTGCCAAACATACATCGATTATACCAACTTTAATACCTCTTCAATTCCGCGCTATGTATAATACCTTGTATATTTACTTGTATGTCTTCCATTTGCCAAATATACAAGCCCCGATATACATAGCGGATTTCAACATGTATACACTCCAATCTAAATCCTTTCGGGTCCACCCTGTATGTATGTATAAAACATTTCTCAAATGCATACAAGGAAAAAAGCAACAAAATAAGAAAACTCAACGACTTCCCCTTTTGCAACTAACACAAAAGCACGATATACAAATGCATTTGTATATGAAACAACCTTGCATATACAAAGAACTTTGTATATACAAGGCACAAACCCTCTAATTGTACATTTACCAAAAATAACAATAACTTGCAAAATACAACGAATTTCAGAAAAATTCAAAAAGCAACCCGTGTTTATTTTCAACAAGGAATTCACCTGTACTTTGACCTGGTACTCAAATGCAAATTTTTTCCTAATTCAACAAGGTTTGAATTTTTAGTTCCTCTTCCCTTTTACCACCAAGCAAACCACACCAACAAGCAAAGCAAAACCAGCATCAGCAGGAGTCCTCATTTTGCTAAGGAGTAAAATGGGGCATGTTGTGAGCATCACAACAATAGTCAATGCAAATTCACCTTGATCCATTTTTCTTTTTACCATGTATAATTAGACTTCCATAAGGTGAGGTACTTGGTTAAATGTGGTCTTTTTGTATTAGCTCTTAAATTTGTCACTAATCTCATAATGATCTAGGAATAATGTCCTATATAGTGGCCTATTTGGAAGTAGTGTGACAGGGACAAGACCAATTGGATGCTTCACCTAGTAATGTAGAGGTGCACTTATAAGTGAAATGAGAATATCTTTGTATCCTAACAAAATCTTATATATTTTCTTTTGTTCTACTATTAGAGTTGATGTTATAGCACATGTAGTAGTTGTGGCCTTTTATTCTTCATAAGATCTAATTAGGATCAAGGCAAATATCTTGGTCTAGGAAAACATGAGTTATCATTCCTTTGAATTGATCAAAGATACTAGATTCATGGAAGCCACTTTTAGTATCTGTACTTTTTATTATAAATCCTAACAATGATGCTCCAAGGTTTGGCCTCATATACACCGTGACACTTGTACACCTAGGGTTGTCCCAACAAAACATCATAAATTTTTGGGCGTCATCTCACTAACCACCTCATTTTGAATAGTTTGATAAAATAGGATATACATAATTGTCAATTACCATTGATGTCTCTACCCCAAATCACTCATATAATTTATAAGTTTATCTAGGTGAGGTGTTGTTTGTAGGTTTAATCTTTTTGACTACTTAGGTAGGCACCAAGTTCTCTTGGATTCCACTATCTGTGATGAAGTGTAGGATATCTCCACTCACCCTGATCTATGACTAGAACAAACATTCCTCATCCTCCAACAAAAGGATCTTTGTAGTTGTAATGGTGGCATGCAAATCCACATCAATAACTTAATCCCCTTCACTATGCTACAATGGATTTATAGGTAATGATGTTGATTCTATCTCTAACTTTTTATAGCCCTATTAGGAGAGCCTTGCTAGTGCAATAATCCTTCTAGTCATGCCATAAGCTCTTATGGGTCTCACACCACATGCCAATTTCCTTCTAGGTTTTCTTGTCACTTTTTTTAGTGCAGATACTTCTATGGTGAAGTATGCTTACTTTTTTCCTTCCTTAAGATACTCTTGTTGAACTGTTGCCTCCCTTTGCTTAACACCTATAAAATATTATTTCTTCACATTCAGATTAAATTTTTAATATTCATTGTATAGTAGTAAACAATCCCCACGGTGTCACTATCTAGAAATATCATCTCCATCTAAATATAGTGGTGAAGGTCACTACAATACTTGATGAACTAATGCTTCTCAAAGTTCTTGATGTCAACTTTTACAAATAATGCATAAAAAGTACATGTTTATTCTTGTACCAATTGGTCTTCCTATCATAGTTATTTCCATTGGATTTTCATCCTTTGCATCCTTTAAATTTTTTTTTCTTGATGGGATCCATGGAATATCTCTAATTGAGATTTGCTTTCATCACTTCATCAAAGTGGATTTCCCTAGCTTACTCCTTGGGTATAAGGTTAATCTCCCAATATTTTTGACCATGGGATTAGAATTTCATGAGGGAAATATGTGACTTTCTCTAAATATGATAAGTTATTTTTAAAGAAATATTTTTCTACTTTAGAAATCTAATTGTCAATAGTATCTACATCAATTTTCATAGGTGGGGATGTGAAAGTTTACCTATACTTTGAAGGGGTTTTAATTGCCAAATGGTTTTTTCAAGGGATCTAACATGTTTGGGGAATTTTGAAACATATGTACAAATTGGTTCATCATTATAGTCTTTCTAAAACTACCTCAATCCATGCCTTGAAAGGATTTAAGGAGTCATCAACTTATTCATTGGTACCCATTTGTGATTTTTATGTATATCAGGAAGATAATCCAACATATCTCTTGTCTTCAACCCAAGTATTTGATATCTTATTGAATTTAATGTTTCATGCATGAGTGAATGGGTTTTACCGCCACTTGTCTAAACCAAGTTGGTAATTCGAGGGACAATACACTCGTCAAGGAACTTAATAAATTATGAGTAGCAATCAAATATAGCTTAAACAAATCAAGATTGGCAATTACTCAATAGTTGAACAAAATAGATATCCATTCTAATTAAGAACTTATACAAATGGGTAAAACTCTAGAGGAGAAATGCATGCCTTCTACTCCAATTACATGATTTGAATTCTATTATTACACCATTTTATAATATAAAAACATAAAACTTACTAAAATGCTAAATTAGGGTTATTGGTGAGAAACGAAGGGTCACTATACTTGGTACTAACTCATGTCTTTGGAAGTTGAAACATATAGTTGGATAAGTATAAACTTATTAGAAAACTAAAAGTATTTGGAGTTATTTAATTTTGGCACTTGCATGTCAAAACTCCTAGCTTATTACTAGAAATTCAAAGTTTGTATGCATTGGATAACCTTAGCTCACAAACTAATGAATTCGAGTTAAATCATATCTTAAGCAACATCCATCTGTTGCATTGCCAAACACTCCAAATGGCCCAACCAATGTAAATTAATAATTTTCTTTTTAGAATTCTATTTAAAATTGTTAGTTAGATAAACAAAGATATTGTTTAGTTTAAAGCATCACCTAAATGCAATGAATTTTTAGTGGAGCATTCATGCTCATCGAATGTGAGTTCTTATGAACCACTACTCATGAAATATGGGTCAATGAAGATTTACACAAAATGCAGTCGAGTCCCAACAATTCATCACATAATAAAATGTTACCTTTTTTCACCTCTAATATTTTCCCACCATTTAGGTGTCAAGGGTACTTGCAGGGTTTGACCCATTATCCATAAAGTAAGTTAATGAAGATTGACTCAAAACAAGTGCTTCCCCCATATGAGCATCATCTAGATGTAATGAGTGCTAAACAAACCACTCATGCACATGAGGGATCGTTGTTATTAACTACTACTAATCAAATGTGGATCAATGAAGATTGACTTAAAATGACACAATTAAATCCTACTAAATCATCATCTACCTTTGCTCACCTTTGATATTTTCCTACCATTTCGATGCAAAGAGTATGATAGGATTTGAAACACTACTCATAAAATATAATCAATAAATATTGAATAGGGTTTGAACCATTACTTACTCATAAAATATAGTTAATGAAGTTAGACTCAAAATGATATTTTCCTATCATTTATATGCCAGGGATACAATAGGGTTTGAATGACTCCTTATAAAATACGCTCAATGAAGATTAAATAGGGTTTGAACCACTATTTATAAAATATGGTCAATAAAGACTAACTTAAAAAGATATTTTGTTTGTTACTATCTATGTGTTTAGGGATCTTGAACAACTACTTATAAAATATGGTCAATAAATATTGTAAATAAATGAACAACTACTTGTAAAGTATGGTTAGTAAATATGGAAAAAGGTTTGCATTACTATTCATAAAATATGTCAAAAATTAACTCTATATTCATACTAGGGTAGAATAGAGTTTGAATCACAACTTATTAACTAACACTTGCACCCATAGGAGGTTCAAGGAATATGCCCATAGAAACAAGTGACACTTTAAAATTTTTTCCCGCGTGAAACAATTTCAAGCACTATAATGCTAACATATAAAAGCCTATTGGCTAATTATAATCAATAGAAATTGAGCAGATTTATTCAATAAAATTTCATTCATCACTACTCACAATACAAATTAGTTTATAATAACAATTAAATCTCAATTAAGTCATTATATAATATAATGTTAATGTTTTCCACTTGAGAGTAGGGATAGTTAATAAGATCTGAACCAATGATATAACTCACCATGGACAAACATATTCTCCTATATTTCGTATTTAGGCTCAGAAACGTTAAAAACCCTTATATTCTGTTCTATCTCTACATGGATACATCTAAAAAAATCCGAGCATGAACGCCACCGGAAATTTAAAAACGGATGAATAGCTATAAGCACAAACGGGCTGGGCACCACTTCTTCCCGAATGAGTAAAACATGTCGAGATAATCGTCAGGTGACCATTTGCTTTATTATTAGCAGCTCCCTACTTTAAATGCGGATTGGTCAGTTTCTTTCACTAAAACTAAGTGGGTAAGACACTAAAATAAGTGATATTGAAGAGGTTGACCAAAACTGAGGAAATTATAGCTCCAATTTTATTTGGACATGGACGAGATTCATGAACAACGTAAGCTCCGATACAATGGCACCCAATTCATCTCGAATTTTCATCTTTTTAAAATACCCTTTCAATTGTTTTGAAGAATTAGTATTGGGTTTTCCTTTTTAATTGTTTATTATGCTAAGTTTGATTTTCTGCGTGTGCAGAGAATCAGGAGATCATTCAAGAATCTGATACAGGTGTGGCTCTTATTCCTACATCTGTTTATATTTATAACAAGCTTACTATGAATTTTAAGCAATGCCTGGTTTCCGAGACTCTGATTTAAGATCGATATCTATTATAGTTTTCAGGGCGTGTGATATGCGGCACAATTACAGGAAATTAGCTTAATATAGTGATCTCTTAAAATTTTGCTGCTGTTGTTTTTCCTTCTGAAAGGTGACTTAGGGTAAACTAGATTTTTCAACAACTTGTTTATTTGAAGCTAAATACAGGATTTTGTCAAAGCAAATTGTTGAGTTTTACTCCACATCAGGGCTTTTTGTCTTGTGAATAGAAAGGACGTGAGAGTCCATATTAGGAATTCTTTCTTCATTTGGATCGAGTTAAGAACAATGTATTAAAAAGTTTAGATTAAAACATACATAAGTGAATTAGTCTTCTGGATTTCCAAATCAATATATTGCCAGGAAAATTTGGGATAAGAGAAAAACCCAGGCTGCTCAAATAGGAGGCTGAGTGCTTTCGTAATTACATATGACAGAACTAGCTCTGTACTTTCTTGCTACGGAGCTCCATCATCAGCAACCTTTCTGTTTGCAGTCCATAAAAACACAGCTTTTTGAGACATTTTGTCAAATAGTTATGAGCCTTCTGTATTTTTCCACCTTTAGGACATGTATGAATAGTCAACAAAAATCCCTTTTCAATTATTATTTGCGGGCATATCTATTAGGGTAGTAACAACCATGTTAGAAAAAAATCCTCTTTCATCTACTTTTTATTGGATCTTTGGTTACTCTCAAGATCCACGTTTGGCAAAATCTGAGAAGTGCCGGTAAAGGTTGTTAAGTCTTGCTTTACACCTGACACTTGCTTTTGCTTAACAACCTCCAAGGCTTTATCGTTGTTCCAAAGCTGCAAGCTTGCATGAGTTGGATGCTTACATATTTTATCCCATTACTTTGGTATCTTCTCTTGTAAAATATGAGAGAGTCCTTAATTGCTCCCATGCCACTACAGAAATAGAAATATTGCTGGAGCTATGAAGAGCAGAAAAAAAATTAGAGTCAAAAGAAGACCAGGCAGTTAAGATGATTTCATGATTCTTATTGTCAAATTGGAATGCGAATTAGCTCAATATGAAACAAAGACACTCTTCAAATGATGGATTTGAAATTTAAATGAAGAATCTTGATCCTAAAAAAACACTTTTTAAGCTCCCTTATCATTTGATATCTTAAGAAAAAAAATGAATAAATCTTACATTTCAAAATTAACTTTTTTGACTGAGGTGATGCCCCCCTGGTGCCCATTGACAATAACCATGCCTTTTATTCGGGAATTAGAGGAATGCTGTTCCATAATGTATTTCTTTTTCACTGCAGAAATAGAAATATTGTTAGAGCTATGAAGAGCAGAAAAAAATTTAGAGTCAAAAGAAGATCAGGCCGTTAAGATGATTTCATGATTCTTATTGTCAAATTGGAATGTGAATTAGCTCAATACGAAACAAAGACACCCTTCAAATGATGGATTTGAAATTTAAATGAAGAACTTGACCCTATTGGATTGTAAAGAGCCTCAAGACTTGAGGGTTAAAGATTGGAAACAATGGTTAAAATGGTGTGCTGGCTACAGAATAGCACCACAGAAAAAGAAAAATGTAATCGGTAACCGATTGGGATGGAGTGAATTTGCATCTTTTTTGGGAGAGAAACATTTTGCGTCTTAGCTCAAAAATAGGATCAAATGTCACAGATATAATCTTTTAGCATATAGTTATCTGGATCATATGAAAGAGGATAATCACGGACCCGCGGTACAATATATACCGGAACCAGACCATAAAATTATTACAAAATTTCAAAGAAGGAAGAAGGGTTCCGATTACTCCAAAAACAAAAATCAGAAGGATTACGATTCCTCGACAACTAAGGAAAATTCTTATTACAAATTCCAATTGTGGTTGTTCCCAGATGTTAGAAGAAGAGTAAAGAATGCAAAAAGACTTGATGACCTATTTCCTCCGGAAATAATCAAAAAACAGATTGAATATATGTGACAATTTCAAGAGATTGAAGTAGCAGAAGACTTTGATGTTGATGATTTTGTGATCAAAAGTCTCAAGAAAAAAGCAGAGGAAAGGAAAAGAAAACTTGCAGAAGAACGCCTTCTTAAAGAAGAAAAAGAAATGAAGAGGAAGGAAAGACAGAAAAGAAAGGAGGAAAGAATTCAAAAACTCGAATTGGCAACGACTCCAAAAGAGGTGAAAAAACTTAAAAAGACATTCAAGAGAGAGGATCAACAGAGACAAAAAGAGAAACAACTGAAAATTAAGAACAAAAGAAAAGAACAGATATAAGCAAAGAAAGCTGAACGAATTGAAAAACGCGCTGCTCAACGAGCTGAAAGAGCTAAAAGAGAAAAAGAGCGCGGAATTAAAAAACATAAAACTAGGACTATAGACGTGCACAATTAGGTGAAAATTTTGAGTTAGATTGTGCTACTTTGAAATCGGACGGTGTTTTTCAGAGTAGTCCAAGGGGTTGGTTTACTTTTGCGCATGCTACATTTGCTCTTCTTTTCTTTTTTGGACACATTTGGCATGGTGCTAGAACTCTATTCAGAGATGTTTTCGCTGGTATTGATCCGGATTTGGATGCTCAAGTAGAATTTGGGGCATTCCAAAAACTGGGAGATCCAACTACTAAAAGACAAGTGGTATAAGATGGTATTGCAAAAACACCTTGACTTAACTATCAATTACTAAAATGCTCTTAACTTCTGATTAGTAAAGGGAATTCCTCGTTAAAATGACTATTATGAGATGAATGAATTTGATAATGATTCTGATTAGATCACCTTACATTATCTCTATCGGTCTTTAGAACGAAAGACACTTTTGCTACAGCCAAGCATAGTAAAAATAAACTTAAGTGGATTCACTTTTTCCATTCGCCTTTTTAAGACTAGTAATTGGCGAGTAATTTAGGTAAACCCTGATATCCTGCCTATCTTGGAAAAGAAAATAGAAATAGTAACATATTTCATCTTCCGAATCTCGATTGATCGAATCTCCTGCCCCAGGTATTATTTCAAGACGTTCTGTAAATGAACCTCTTCAAACAGGTCTTATTGCTATTGATTCTATGATCCCTATAGGACGCGGTCAGTGAGAATTGATTATTGGCGACAGACAGACCGGTAAGATGGCAGTAGCTATAGATACGGTTATATATAAAAAAAATCAGAATGTAATATGTGTTTATGTCGTTATTGGTCAAAAAGCTTCTTCCATAGCTCAGGTAGTTAATACGTTCCAAAAACGTGGCGCAATGGAGTATACCATTGTGGTAGCGGAAACTGCGGATTCTCCTGCTACATTACAATATCTTGCTCCTTATACAGGAGCAGCTTTAGCCGAATACTTTATGTATAAAGAACAACATACATCAATCATTTATGATGATCTTTCCAAACAAGCACAAGCTTATTGCCAAATGTCTCTTCTATTAAGAAGACCACCTGGCCGGGAAGCTTATCCAGGAGATGTTTTCTATTTACATTCTCGTTTATTGGAAAGAACACTGAAAGGAGAGGGAATCAATAGCTTTTGAAGTCGAATATCCAAACATCTCATTTTCAATTCCACATCAGTAGGCTTAACCGGACCGAGCAGAGGCAGCCCATCCATCCATTACAATTCCCCCCCACCCAATTCCAACCAGAAACACCGGGAGAGGGTCGAAAGCAGCTTGTCTAAACCCCACTTCGACTCGTAATTGCCATCACCTGAGCCTCCATCAATCTATTTTAAGAGAGAGGGAAATGATATATGATTTATTTGAAGCTGCCATGGGCATGTGAATGATGCATAATTATTTCCGTATTGGAGGAGTAGCTGTAGATTCACCCTACGGTTGGATAGATAAATGCTTAGATTTTTGCTATTATTTCTTCCCAAAAGTGACAGAATATGAAAGGCTTATTACACGCAATCCTATCTTTTTAAAACGAGTTGAGAGAGTAGGCCCTTCCTCCCTATCTCCTCGTGAGCGTGATTCTGAGTCTCGTGGTTGAGATCCAGGGTGGGGGGGCCCCCCGGTAGATTAGTTGAAGTGAGTGAGACCCGGCAGTAGACCTAGAATTTGTCGGAGCAGAGGCCCCTTTCCTATTTGTAGGAGCAGAGGCAGCAGCACCTATTTCTCCATATAAAGATCTATAGCCGGCAACAGAGCAAGCATCATAGATAAAGACAAAGGAAGCTTTCCCTCACGTAGTTCCACCAACATAAGATCCGTATCGATACCCAGAAGTAGGGCTAGTAGATACGTACCTGCAGTCGATCCAGCTCGTGATCCATAAGCACCAGTATGAGCAGAAGCATATCCAGAAGCTTACCCAGTACCAACAACAGTAGATACACACCCATATCCGCAACTATATTAGGACAGAGAAGGTAAGCTATTTTAAGGGCTAGAAGGGAGGAATAGCAGCTCGATGTCATTATGTAAATAAAAAATGGCTCGCGGGTATGTTAACTAATTGGTTTACTACAGAAACAAGACTTGAAAAATTGAAAAATTTAACGAAAAAAAAAAATATGGGAGGATTTGATCGATTTATGAAGAAAGAAGTAGCAATACTCAACAGAGAATTGAACAAATTGCAGGAAGATCTAGGTGGTATTAGATACATGACAAAATTGCCCGATATTGTAATAATTCTTGATCAAAAAGGAGAATATACTGCTATTCGGGAATGTAGAACTTTAGGTATTCCAACAATTTGCTTAGTTGATACAGATTGTGACCCAGATCTCGTGGATATCCCAATTCCAGCCAATGATGATGGTAGAGGACCAATCCGACTGATCTTAAATAAATTAATTTTAGCAATTCGCGCGGGTAGAGAACTGTAATTATATAAAAAGTGAATTAAAAAAAAAAAACGAGAAGATAGAACTAAGTTGGCTACTATTCCCAAATCTTATAGAATAGATTAAGATAAAATCTTTTTATAGAAATAAAAAAAGAAATATTGTTAGAGCGCTATGAAGAGCAGAAAAAAATTTAGAGTCAAAAGAAGATCAGGCCGTTAAGATGATTTCATGATTCTTATTGTCAAATTGGAATGTGAATTAGCTCAATACGAAACAAAGACACCCTTCAAATGATGGATTTGAAATTTAAATGAAGAATCTTGACCCTACAAAAAACACTTTTCAAGTTCTCCCTTATCATTTGATATCTTAAGAAAAAAATGAATAAGCTTACATTTCAAAATTAACTTTTTTGACTGAGGTGATGGCCCCCTGGTGCCCATCAGAATTAACCATGCCTTTTGTTTGGGGACTAGAGGAATGCTCTTCCATAATGTATTTCTTTTCTCCAATGGTCCTAGAGAAGATGATATTTTATTTGAAACAGAAAATACAGTTGCACTTTCGATAAAAGTAAATAAATGAAGTGTTTGTTGCTAATACGGCAAATGAAATCAAGAGACTGATTATGTGCCAGTTCAATATATCAAAGCATAATGTAATAATAGTCTCATCTCTGAGATGTTCTTACATAAAGAGTGTAGAGTGTCCAAGCACAAACTTTGCCCACAAAAGAATGAAATTTCTTGTGGAGCATTAGCAAGAAAGGTTTTAAAAATGTCTACATAGTTAACAGGAGGATATGATGATACTTTAGTAGGCAGATAAATAGGTAGACACAGGTACAGTCAGAGAAGACACCTTTCATCTTTCATACAAAATTTGTCCAAGTAGCCACTTCTTAGCTCCACTTGGACCCCAGAAGACACTGTAATAAGCTTTGTCATAATATTGGGGTTTGTTAACGACATAATAATAATCGGCACCAGTAACTATTGTTAACAAATCTTAAAGGCTACAAGGAATGATCTGCTGCATTAGCAAGAGTTCACGCAAGAGGTAAACTATGCCCTAGAAATCATGTTTTGAGTAAAGGAAAGATATGTTGGGAATCTATGACAAGGATATTAGTCATTATATGGTATACCACTCTCCAACCCCAATTGGCACTTAGTGATCATGTTTCAGTATTTAGGTAAATTAGGATCTACATTAATACAGGCACAATGCCAGCATTGAAGGAGTTCCCGACTGGGTTTAAGGAGTTGCCTTCAAGCCCTGCTACTATCATCAGTCCAGCAAACTGTGCATGTTATACAGGTTTTGGCTGATACCTTTAATGCCCTCTTCAGAAGTGCTTATTTTCATTGTTCATCGAACCATATGGTTTTGTGCATGAGAGCAAACAACCTCCAAATGGCAAATTGAAAAAGAAACACCTTTTTTTCATATTTTTAGTTGTACACATTAAAACACATGCTTTTTGGAGGTGGCCAATGTTCAACAACTCTGTCTATCTATATTCTGTAACTGACCATAGATTGAAAAGTTCTATATGAAGGAAGTTGTACATGCTTTAGGATTTTTTTTTTGAAAAGAATCATATAGAAGAAACCATCTCTTAGGAACACGGCTACTCTGTTGTTAGGATATATGCTTAAGCAATTAGTTGTTATATGATTCCATGTTATGTCAAATGCTAATATAAACTAACATGACAAGCGATGGCATGAATTACCCAGGTTAAAGTGATAAAAGCAACAGTATTGATATGATGGATTTCCTGGAATATTGTACAGCCCGGATTCCTGACACCCAAGTTGGTTTCATCCTTGATCCAGCAAATGCAGTTCAAAATCTAATAGTTTTTTAGGGATATCCATTTTATGTTGTAATGGCAAACTATGGTCCTCTTTAGGTTCATTTTGTGGTGCTGTTGTCTGATGTCTTATTCTCCTACATGAGAGCCTTCAAAGGGTTATACCACTTGTTTTTGGATATTATTGTTCCTTTGCATTAAGACAGTGTACTTAAGAATCTCATAGGATTCATGGCTCAGATGGTGTGGCCCGTGGGTTGTCTCATCTTTGGTTTCTTTATGCCCATGGTTACTTTGGAGGGACTCAAACTCCAATGTATATTCTTGATATATCTGGTCCCAGATTAGGATGGAAGGTTCATTTGACCATTTTTGTTTGTCCTTCTGCTTCTTGGAATTTCACGGTACATATTGATGGTGATCCTTTTCTGGACCAATCTGAATCTATTATGTCACAATGCTCTAGGAGATGCTATCTTGTCTTAAAAGTTCAATGCCTATACCAGATGTTGGCAGATTATTATTCAAGATCTCCTGAAAGATGGAATTTTATCTTCTGAACTTGATGTAGAGATTTTTGGCCTGCACCAATGTTAAGCTGACAACATGGGTCTGACCGCCACTAACAGGAGGCATTTTCTTGCAGTAGAAGGGTCTAATTGTTTGTTTATTTTGAATGGGACCTCTTGTTTTCTTGGCTATGAGAGAGATATGGTTTTCCTTCAAAAGGAGGGTGCTAATGTGACAGATTATACTTGTAGCCTGCATGCCTCTTACTCTATAGAATTGAGGATTTCATGTGTCTGTACTCTGTCATACTCCCTCTTCTTTATCATCCACTTCTGGTCTTTAAGCTTTCTGGATCAGTTCCTGATGCTTTCAGTCCTCCCTCCCAGTTTGTTCATCCCTTCAAATTCAATTAGTCCTTTTCTTTGGCCCATAAAACTCAACTTTTTAAAGTTCTTGCATATTATTCTAATAATGGATATTGGATGTTTTAGCTCACATTCTTTGTGAAGGACCTCATGATTCCTTTCCACATACCATGTGGCATCCCAAGTCTGCTGATTTGGCTGACACTTGTCCTATGAAGTTTTCTTTAGTGCAAAACTATACACAAGAAGCTGAAATTTCCATTAGCTTGTCAACTCAATTCTTTCTATGATAGTTGGAGAAATTGTCTCCACTTCTGCAGATGCAAGAAACTCTCTTTTTAGTCTACGAGGAAGGAACTTTCACCCTCTTCATGACCCCCACATCACTTCCACAGATGTGAGAAACATGGTCATTTAAGTCAGGAAGAAGGAATTTTTTGCCCTTTTTGCAACTTTCACAAGAACTTCTAGTTGTCCCTTCTACCGAGGAACAATCCTTCCATTGGCATTAATTTTCGATCTGTACTTTACGTGTGTCAGCTCTCTGTATACCATGTCTCAACAATTTGATGTGCAGATTTCTTCCTCACGCCCTTCATGTCATTTTTTCAATCTCAACAATCCACTTTCAAGTTAAAAGCTAGTAAAAAGAAGATATTGAAGAACTCTAATTTTGAGTTCTGCAAACATGGAACAAATGTATTTGACAAGTCCTGTTCCTGATTGTTCAATGAGATACTTGGCTCTTGTTTCTGTCTAACATGGTCCCAATGTGGTACTTATCCTATTCATAGATAAAGTCACATTGCAGATCCAAATAACTATCTAGCTGTTATGTTTTGGCTTAGTTTTATTAAGTTCTATCTGATGACGTTGGTGTGCACCTCTCCAACTTATTTAGAAGATGAAGCTCAATGCCACATGTCAAATTGGGTTTCTGAATGATTATCAAACAATGTGACATCACACTATGCCTCTATGAGTGAGGCCAAATAGAAAACATCAAAGTTTAGTGTTGTCTCTATAATTTCAAGAAAGTCTTTGACTCAATTCCAAGACACCGCTCTTAAACAGCCATGTTTCTTTAAAATTTTTGTGGTTTTGTTGGCTGCTATTATGATATTATTTTGACCTGGCATCCTAGGGTTTTCCAAACTATGTCTCTAGCAGATTGGTACCAGGCAGGTATTCTTACTCCTTTCCATTGCTTTTGGTCTCTTCATTGATGAATCAGAGCAATTACTTAAAGAGAGCCCCTAGGCTGGTGGTGGACATTTCTTGGTAATTATCATCTAACTATTCCTATTTGTGGTCCGTACAAACCTCCTAGCCACATCTCAAAGGAAACTTTAAAAGTAGCTAGATTTCATGTTTCTTTTTTGTGAATTTTGACAACTAGTGGTAGACCTAGCTAAAACAAAGATTATGGTTTTTTAAATCACTAAAGAGATTTCCCCCAAGCTTTAGATCTTCGTCAAAATGCAATTTATAAAGATTGCCACTTCTTTAACCTACTTTGGGGCCAAGTTTACAACCACCCGCCATCTTAATAGTTAATTCTATGAAGGGCATGTTTAATTGCCATATGTCAAGTGATAATGCTTCTAGCTCATTTTTTAAGGAAATCTCGTCCATAGTTGAAAAACTTGTAGAGTACTCACAAAACTCGTGAGTCAAAACCCTGGCGAGTTACTCGCCTCAAACTCGTGACGATTTTCGATAAAAAATTGCGAATAAATCGCTAAAAACTCGCGATTTTTCATGAAAAACTTGCCTAAATGAGTATAATTTTATTTTTTTCACCTAATGTTAAAATCTTTATGTTATATTTAAAACATTTTTATAAACAAAAAAGTGCCAAATACCTAATTTCGCCCTTAAGTGATAAAATTGTGGAAATGGCATGCGCCATGAAGGTTTGTGTGTTTTCAAAGGCCTTAATTTGGGCTTGGTGGCGCCACCCCTCAACCCCGTTGGGGGCATTGCCCCTAGACTCCCATGAGGGGTGCTGCCCCTCAAGCCCATTGGGGTTTCCACTCCCATATCCCCACTAGTTATTGGGATCTCTTGTAACATTGAGTTTGTCCCAGTTCATCTACCAGTGCAACATCTAAGATGGATTGATTGTAACAATCTTCATGCCTGCAAACTCTTTAAGGCTGGCATGAGTTCAAGGGGATCATGAAATATCCCATCTTCATACTATTTAAGCAATGTAAATGAGCGATAAAAGTATTTTGAGCAAACATGAATCTTTAAAATGCAGTTCAATGGAATTCATGTGCCACTGGAACTTTTCCCTATTATATCTTATCATGATGAAGACAAAGGGAAATGCCTGAAAGATGCTAGTAGGTGAACCAAACGTATCATTTAGTTCATAAGTCATCTTTATAAAATAGGAGAGACCTAAAAGATGGTTATAGGCAAGTCTTAAGAGCATATTGAGTTCTTACTCTTGGTAATCTAATTGTTTGGCAGCTGGCTTACATCAAATTAAGCAGAAAATTGATAAAAACAATAGTATGGATGGTCATCAAGCCATATATGTATACAACGTATGTTTTGATTTTGATATATAGGAATTAGAAGATTAGGAGAGTGGCAGTAGTTTATATGAAACTGTTTGTGGACGGTAAAGATACTAATTCATCTTTTTAAAACTTCAATAGCTTAACGATCATGTATGGTATGAATAAGATACTGTTTTGATTTCTCTGTGTTTATATCCACTTTTATTTTTAAAATTCTATATGTTGAAAAGATCTGAAATAGAAGTTAGATTTGTAAGTTTTCAAATCTTTTTTTCATATTCGAGAAATTTGGAGTTAAATTAGTTTTAGTTTAATGTCTTTCTGATGATGATAAGGTGATGTGTACTCCATTTTTCAGGTACAGCTGAAGATCAGACAGTTAATGGTGAAGAAAATGCTTCAAAGAGCACTGAGCAAGATGATAATTTCCCCCCAAAAGTTAATTCAGAATCGGAAGTTCTTCATGAGAATGTCACAAAACAAATTATCAAGTCCGGGCAGGGAAACAAGCCTTCACAGAATTCAACATGCTTCTGTAAAGTTTCTTATCAACTCTAAGGAGCTCCTTCATAAAATGTTTTTGTTATAATAATTTCCTCTTAATGCTGGCTACAACTTCAAGGTTTCAGATAATTTATATAAGATATCTGCAAGGACATCTGTTTTGGATTCTTAGATTAGCTATTTACACTAGATAAATTTTTTTACAAAATCGATAGGTTTTAATGGTTGGTCTTGAAACATATTTGGGGCCTTATGAAATGTTTATTTTTTTACTCCTTTTCCTATGTACAATACTTCTCTTATGCATGGACAAACAAATTCCTGCAGTCCTGAAGTATCATATTCATGTATGGATTGTGAAGTTTCATATTTCTTACATTGCAAAGCATTGAGCCCCTAGTTTTTCCTTCCTCATGATGTTTGTTGATTGGATTTAACTATTGTTTTTCGACATGCTCCATGTTAGAGACATCAAATTTCCACAGTCCATAATAGTCAAGATGTGATTGCTTCTGGAATTTAACTGTGTAATATTTTTTAACATAACATTTCAGATCATACTTCATGATCCATCCTCAGGATGAAGAGAGCAAGAGAGAAAGAAAAAGATCATGCTCCATGTTCCTTATCACTATTATAATTTTTTTAATATAATATTGGCTACCTCCAAGCATCTACCCATATTTTGATTCTTGCTTTTCTGACAAGCTAGAAAAACTTGATACTCTTTGACCTTAATTTTCTTCTACTGCCATTAGTGTTCTTATTTCATTATAAATGGTATTATTTTTAAGGTCTTATTTTGCTGGGAACAAAAATAACTCAAACTAACCTTAATAGTTAATACCCACAGGGAACTGAAATGATCACAATATGTTATGATGACAAATTCGTATTCCCTGGAAGCTTATGCAGATTAGCAGCCATATGATAATGATGACAAATTTTACTGGAAGCTAATGCAGGTTCATCATTTAATGGTTTTGGGAGTACCTATTCATTTACTTCAACATCAATAATATATATTATAGAGTGAATTGTTTTATGGTCTTAGTGCAGTATGCTCTTGCAGGCTATAGTGTTTGCCATAAATCAAAATGATAAAGTCACAAGAATGCAGTAAATGAGGATGTGATTTAGTTATTTTAAATGTTTCTTTGCACTACTAAGCTTATGCATGGTTTTATTTAGTGAAAAGGCTTTCATATATATACTTATTGGCCCATTTTCTTGTCAGCTGAAATTGGCTAGTTCATGCAGTTTTCATCTGGTATTTCCAGCTTGTACTTTATGGGCTGAATCCATTGTTGTCAGTGGGAACTATATAAACAATGGCATATCCCCCGTCTTACAGAATGAAGCACCGTACTCTAGTAATATGAAGTGAGGCATCTTTTTCCAAATGTTTTTTTGTAGTAATGTAAAGTTTCAGTTATTTTTTTGCTCAGTAATAATTTATATTTTTTTTGATAGCAAAATACATACATCAATGTGCTTTATTAACCAGACAAACATGAAGTTCAAATGTACATTAAAAAAAAAAAAACCTTGAGGTTTAAGTACCAAAATTACTATCTATTCGATTTACCATCACAGTAGTTAAGATATTTCAGCAACATATACATAGATGAAAACACTTACCATTTGCTGAACTTAAACTAAAGCACATATAGTGTCCCAGCCCTACAAGTACCAAGTCATAAAAACAGAAAACTAACGTTCAGCACCATGATCCACCAACTGTAAAGTCCCTGATTTAAATATGGGGTTCTGGTTGCTAATCCAAATCACTCACATCACACAATTCAGATTGAAAACATAACCCTCTGACATATAGACATGATTGCTGGTAAATTAAAACAGTGAACAGCTACTGAATTTGACTATCTACCAAAATTACTATCTATTCGACTTACCAAAAGTACCAAGTCATAAAAACCTTGAGGTTTAAGTACCAAAATTACTATCTAGCTACTGAATTCGACTATCTGCCAAAAGTACCAAGTCATAAAAACCTTGAGGTTTAAGTACCAAAATTACTATCTATTCGACTTACCATCACAGTAGTTAAGAATCAAGATATTTCAGCAACATATACATAGATGAAAACACTTACAATTTGCTGAACTTAAAGCACATATAGTGTCCCAGCCCTACAAGTACCAAGTCATAAAAACAGAAAACTAACATTCAGCACCATGATCCACCAACTGTAAAGTCCCTGATTTAAATATGGGGTTCTGGTTGCTAATCCAAATCACTCACATCACACAGATCAGATTGAAAACATAACCCTCTGACATATAAACATGATTGCTGGTAAATTAAAACAGTGAACAGCTACTGAAATCGACTATCTACCAAAATTACTATCTATTCGACTTACCAAAAGTACCAAGTCATAAAAACCTTGAGGTTTAAGTACCAAAATTACTATCTAGCTACTGAATTCGACTATCTACCAAAAGTACCAAGTCATAAAAACCTTGGGGTTTAAGTACCAAAATTACTATCTATTCGACTTACCATCACAGTAGTTAAGATATTTCAGCAACATATACACAGATGAAAACACTTACCATTTGCTGAACTTAAAGCACATATAGTGTCCCAGCCCTACAAGTACCAAGTCATAAAAACAGAAAACTAACATTCAGCACCATGATCCACCAACTGTAAAGTCCCTGATTTAAATATGGGGTTCTGGTTGCTAATCCAAATTACTCACATCACACAATTCAGATTGAAAACATAACCCTCTGACATATAAACATGATTGCTGGTAAATTAAAACAGTGAACAGCTACTGAATTATTGACAATGACCACGCAGATCTCAGAGTTACAATAATCATTGATAAAAATTACTTATAATATTCAGTGTTGCTGCTCAATAACGGACTACAATACAGAATCAATTATTCACTTCACATAAAAACAAAGTGTAGAAGCTCAGCCATACAAGAGACTACGGCCACCATGTTTGTAATGAGCTGCAGCAGTTCAGCGGCTACCAGTACTTGATGCGACCGCACAACAGGCCTGATTTTAGGTTACTCATTACGTGATTTGAATCGAAGAGAACTCAATCTTCTTTGGATGCTCCGTGACAGGTCTGTGGTAGATTGCTGCAAGAATAGGGGTCTGTGACTGCGATCCAGATGAGTTATTCCCTTTGTGGACATGCCCCAATAGCCACTGTCAATATCATCCAAGCTGGTGACTTTGCTATGTTAATGTGGGGTATGGTGTACTACACCTGGGATGTATCCTTGCTCCAAGTGTAGCTCGCCTTGATTGCTGAATTAAACTCTAGTAAATCGACTCAATGTAATGACTTTCTAATATTCGCCTTTTGTAGTCCTGGTAACTCCTCTTCGCAGCCCTGAAGTAATCCAGTTATAGTTAAGCTCATCCTAAATTCCTGAAATATGGAATAAGCTCAATATATATAGCTCCAAGTTGGGCTTCCGTCCAACCTGACCGCGCCAGATTTGGGGTTTTCGTCCCAACAGGCAGAAGATTTGTGAATTCAAAATACAAGCTTCATATTATGAAAAGCCCATGGATGCCCGAATGGAGCCTTGAGCGCCCCTAATTATACCCATTTGAATTTATCCAAAATTGGCTGACCTTGATTGAAGTTGAACTCTCTTGGCGCCAACCTGCATCACATTTTTTTTAAAATTTCTTGTTATTATTAATAATCTTAATATTATTTATTTTCATTATAATATTATATTATTACTTCTTGCAGTGTTTAAAAACACTTTTAGTATATTTAAAATAACATCTCCACTTCATCCAGCAGAGGGGACATGACACCAACCCAGTAGAAGCACCATACTAAGCACAGCGATCGTGAGCAACCACCAGCTGCTGGTTCGTACAGCAGTCCTAAATCATTCTCCTACAGATGTTGCATCTTCTAGCACATGTCCATGTGATTGGACTACTGATTTAACACTATGTTGAGGTGATTGGGCATCATTTCCACGAAGAGGCTTCTCTACCCACTGAAACCAGCATCCCCACCAAATTGATTGTGCCTTAGCAGTTTCAGATCAGGAAAAAATAAAAACATCACCACTGTCACTGCCCATAGATTCATTTTCCAAAGAGGGAATTGGGCACAGCAAAGAGCCAGGTTACCGCCCTTTCTTCCAAGATGATTAACATCCAATGAATGATGCATACTATGCCACTTCCAGGCCCCAACTATCTCCATGTCATTGTTAAGTGGATTTTCAATGGGGATCACCAGAGCAGCAATAACCAAAGCAGCAATTTGTCATCAGCAACAAACATAAGATTCTCATCATAGTGCCCTTTGGGCAGGCATTTTAGGGATAGGAAAGTGAGTCATGCTATCAAGGGACATTCAGATATTTAAGGATGAAGAAATTGCACACCAGAGACTATTGAAAGGAAACACAGAAACTAACAGAAGAGAGTATGACGACAACCCCAGGCCAAAGATACTAAAATATTGTCTTCAAACCCTACACCACCTAGGAATTTTAACACACTTGGAAGCAAGAGTCCACTTGAAACTGTCACAAGCACAAGCTAGGAGACAAAGAAACGACGTAGCTGGAAAAGTGATTAAAGTTTGTGACTATATAGCTGATGCCACCTTAGGCCAGTGACTGCTTTTTAATGAGCTTTGTGCAATCCCTCGTACAAGGACAAAAATGGTTTGAGATGCAAGGAGCCGTGCAAATCATGAGATCAAGGGGCTGAGGTTTTGCAATTGTGTTGTTATGATGAGGTATGGGTAGGGCAATCCTTTACAGCCATG
The DNA here is from genome assembly GCA_027924645.1 of Cunninghamia lanceolata. NCBI lineage: Eukaryota > Viridiplantae > Streptophyta > Pinopsida > Cupressales > Cupressaceae > Cunninghamia > Cunninghamia lanceolata. The sequence goes on from BSBN01000397.1 coordinate 1,647,273, forward strand.
CAATGTGAATGAACAAAGGTGGCAATCCTAAGCATGTGATAAATGAATCTGTGCAATTTGAATCTTTGGAAGATTTGACAAAATTAAGCTCATGAGGTTCGCTCACCTCGTCCCTGATCCCCAATCCTAAAAGCCACCTCATGCCACTTGTACTACGACCTGTCCTTAAGTATAGAGAAGTGACCTGCCACATTTGTAATTGCTTGCTATCTGTGCCTAACCCCAAAAAATGATTTGAAGAGAATTTCAGGTTCTGGGCCAAGTATAAATATCTTACAACTTCAGAATTGTAAGGATTTTATATATTGCTTTTTTCTCATTGCTCCTCTTGGAAAGATTATTGATATCTATCGAATGAAAAATTGATGTGTCAATATTGAGTCTGTTGGAGCCTGGAGGTGTTGTTGCCTTGTAAATTTCCATCATCCAAGTACCAAAATTTAAAAAATAGGATTTTACCTGTTGTTAAACAAATTATTTGCTGACAAGAGGCAGGAAGAGGATGATCTAGAATCTTTACTGTTTATTTCATCCAGCAAAACTTAACCTCGATTGTTTCTCTCATTGAGTCAGCATATCTTATGGTGATTCGAATTCCTAGAATGCTTTGTATTATATCAACCATAATCCTTCTCAGTTTTTTAGCTTTCTCTATTTTGAAGGTAGTTTTACTTTTGATCAGGCTAAGATGACAGTACTGCTAAAACCGAACTTTGGGGTCTGTAAAGATGTTGTCAATGGCTAAATTTGCTAACGGGTCTGCAATGCTGTTTCATTGTGATAGCAGTGTATATAGGTAGTGTTTGCTTCACCACTCCCATATGTAATTGCTTCCCCTAGTATGGATTTTAGTTTCCACTTTTGACACTGCTCCTTATTAATGGCATTAACAACTAGCATGGAATCTATTTCATGAATAATGTTTTCAAGATCCGGTTCTTTAGCTATTTAATACGCTGTTGTAAGGGCGGTTACTTTGACCACAATCTTTGCTATTTGTTTCAAGTTCAAGGTGAAGTCAGAGATTGGGGTACTGCTGCAATCACAGCATTATACGACCACAGCCTACATTCTTGGGGTTCCCTCTTTGCAGTCATCTGTGTTGATTTTATCCAGCCATTTGGAGGGGCAGTGCAGAATAAGGTTTTTCAGTGCAGAATAAGGTTTTTCTTTTGATTTGGTTGGACAAAGTTCAAGTCTTTGCCATACTTTGGCAGTTTCCTCCATGGTAATTTTAAGCATGCATCAAACCTGCCTGCATTGTATGGCATTATCTCTTAGAAACATATTATTTCTCTTTTCAATTCACATATGTTAGAAGAATCATGCCAATTTTCCGAAGGAGATTTTAAAAAAATTGTATTGCCATGCTTCTGCCATTTTAAGATGAAATTCATAAGTGTTAGGGATAATGGTCCTTGAAACCTAAACAATTTCAGAAAAACAAATCTCCTCAGTTCTTCTGTGAAATTAGTGTATAAAACTAGATGTCTAATATCTTCCTTTTCTTACCCAGTGTACAGTAATTGGGAGCCTCAAATCTGTGCCTCTGGAGTTGATCCACCGAAAGACCTTATTTCTTGGTGTATCAACCAGAGGTACACTTTGGCTTTGGCCATTCCTCTTTAACCCAGATGAAATTGCTGAATTCCTGTATGTCTGATTGTGTAGAAATTTTAAGATCAGGTAGCCACTTTTGACTGAGTAATTACCAATGGGGTTGCCATTCCAAACTAATTCATCTGTACCTAATCTATTTCTGATGTGCCATATATCTAGCCAATTTGAAGCTTGGCCATCAAGGCGGATGGCTTGTTGACAAGGTAGAAAAGCTTATGTCACCTGTATCCCTGTGATCTCGTCACTTGCTCTCTAATCCAGTAATTCACTGCTTTCTCCCCTAGGGTGGCTTCCAGCACCTCATGAAGCTAGCAGAAGTCCTCCAATTGCATAACAGATATTGTGTAACTAAGCATCCTTCCAGAAGCCGGCTTTCGTGCCATTTTTATATCACAGATGAGTTCAGTTGTTAGGACTCCTTTGCTACACCATATAAAGTTCCATATTTGAGATCTTAGATGGATGGTGGTAGTTGTATAAACTATGGTTGGTTCATCACTAAATATTTAGAACATCAGATGTGGCTCCACAGCGTGTTGTATTCCTTTATAATTCTTCATCTTAGCTTAGCGCTGCAGAAAAGATTCACATTCTTTTGGTCTTTGCCACCCTGCACCATGCAACCAACAAGATTTTCTTTGTGCCCTCAGCTCCTTCCCACAAGAATTTACATTGTATTTGGTTAATAGTTTTCACTATTTTTGTGAGAGCAAGAAGGCTAGGAAGCATGTAATGGGCATAGATTGCAACACAGTGTTGATAAGCTGTAGATTCCCTCCACACAATAGAACTTTTTGGTGCAGGAGCACCTCTTCAACAAGTCAACTATACATCTGAGGGAGAAGACTAAGGTCTTAATATGTTATGTCTTATGCATTTCTATATTTCAATGTAATAAGGTCTGTTTGACCAATACATGTTATTGTAGTTGCATCTAGGTTTCTGTGCAAGTCCCTATGACACTTGTCAATCTATAATGACAAGGTTGTTAGTTAGTTAGATGTTGTTAGTTGGTTGTTATCTCCTAGCCGCTTGGAATTGTCTCCTAGCCGTTGGGAACCAAGTCAGTACTACTCATAGTGAGTGGATAAATAGCCTAGAGCAGATCGATTTGAACAAAAAGGAGATGTTAGAGCAGTAGTTGTGGAGTTGAGTTGTGGAACTGTGAAATTAGATATCTGTATACATTTCTGAAAGCAATAAGAAGATCTTGTTTGTGTTATCTTTCTGGTTTTCGAATCCATTGTGCAATTGATCTTCTGTTTTGGAATCGAAATGGGTTCTTAGCCCATTCCACTGGTTAGATTTCTTCGAAATTGGTGGAATGGCTATGTAAATATCGATTTGTGTTTTTGTTTTGCTTTTTTTCTGTTCGTTCATGTTCATGCTTGCAGGATCGGGTACGGAATGCTTTGATAAACCCTAGCATCCTCATGTGCTAGGTTTGATAGGGTGCAAAGGTTTGTAGAGTTGTTGAAGGAACAGATCTGTGCAATCGCTAAGCATAAAGCGGGTCAAAACAGTGAAAATCCGTGTGGTTTCAATAGACATACAAATTGTGTATATATCGCTTTTGTATGTAGGATATACATTCTGTGAGTATATCGCTATCACATGTTCCTGTGTATATCACATTTGTCTATTGCAAGTGTATGTGGGAAACATACATCGTAAACATGCAAGTCTGTCGCATATACAAGGGAGAGAGCAAGCTTCGGGCACATGCAAGGTAGTCAACGTTGGTCAAGGGTTTGTATGCGAGTGGAGGAATGCATCTTTAGGTTGCATGTTTTAGTTGTTGGAACATACAATAGGTTGGATACAACAAAGTCAACGGTCAAATGTATGTTAGGCGGAGCAAATAGTGATTGTATGTTATGTGTTTGCACATCGCAAATGTACATTGTGTAAATATACAAGGAGGTGACCGGTAGGAGCGGTAGGAGGAATTGGCACGGTAAGTCAAAGATTGTATATACAAAACCGAATGTATCGGGGTGACGATATGTATATGGGCGACTCAGATTGGGGAAGCCGATAGCTCATGTGTTGCCGATAGACAACCGATGCAAAGTGCATACATCGGTATAAGGTATGCGATCGGGGGAAGGTTGTTTTGTCCAGCCGATAGTGTGATGTCTGGCCAATGGATAAGCATACAAAGGTAAATATATGTTAGGGAGTAATTGGCACCTATTGTGCACGTTTCCGTTGGCTGCTCTGCGTCATAGTGGTATTAGAACAAAGGAGTATCTTTTTGGGAAGAAGAAGAAGATAAGATGTCAGACGAAGAGGGGTCACAAGAGTACCCAGTGAAGATGACTAACGCTGAGTTGGCTGTTCTAGTAAAGAAACAAATTGCAAAGAGCAAAGCAGTTAAAGCTCAGAATCAGGCCTTGAAAGATGAGTTAGAGAAATTGAGGGACAAAGTAGGTTCTGGTAAGGAAGAAGACAGGGATGAAGAGGAGATCCCTAGGCAGGAAGAGATAGAGGTTCCTGCAGACTAGAGACCCTTACTTAATGTTCTCAAATCCATGGAGCGAAGGACCATGGATATGAAAATAGACCTGCCAGCGTTTGTAGGCAAAATGGATCCTGATTCAGTGATGGAGTGGATAGACTCCTTGAATAATTTCTTTGAAATACCAGACCATCAAAGGGTGAAGATGGCCCAATCCATAATGAAAGGGGCTGCACTAACTTGGTGGAATTTCATCCAAGATGACAGGGTGAAAGGAGGAAAGAGCAGAGTTGCTACTTGGAAGAAGATGATGGCTTTAGTGAAGGAAACCTATGTTCCATTGGATTACCACATCCAATTACATAAGAGGAGACAAAATTTGAAGCAGAAGGAGTTAGATGTCAGTTCATACACTGAAGAGTTCATGAAACTATGTGTCAAGACAAAGGTAAATATATGTTAGGGAGTAATTGACACCTATTGTGCACGTTTCCGTTGGCTGCTCTTGGTCACTTTTTCCCACCAACCAGTCAGCTGGACCTCAGTCAACTTAGACTTAATCATAACGATTTATTTCTATCAGTAGTTTTGACAGAGTCTATCAACACACAAGGGAGTTGCAGCCACGGTTATGTACTGTTTTAGGTATTAAGTAGGATTTTTTTTGTGATGTTTACTGACCCATTTTCTCCTCCAGCTAAAAATGGCTATAGTTCAGGTCTTTTTCCTGGTACTTCTAGCAGCTATTCTAAGAGATGAACACGTTGTTGTCAATAAGTACCATATGAACCTGCACCTATCCCCATCCAACAGTCTGAATAAGTTAATAACTGTAATATGAAGTGCATCATCTCCTTCCATGAATGCTGATTTAAGCTACCTTGAGTTTCACTTGGAATCTATCAATTAAATAGAATAAAACTGTTGCTTGTTTTTAGGTTTTCAGTGAACTCTAATAATGATCATCCATAATCCTTTTTTCTGTGGCAGTGCACTATAGATCATGGACTGAAAGCACCATGCATAAGTTTGAGGACACTTGGCAAGAACAACAACCACTTGAACTAGTTTTGGGCAGAGGTAATTTATCTGCAATGTTTGTAGTCCTCCTTGAATATCATATTTTATTTCAATTATCTTTTTGCAGCATGTCCTTTTCCTTGCAAAAGTAAGTGTCTAATTGCTTTGGTACACTTTTCAGTTAAACGCGTGAAAATTCATTCTGCTGGATGGACTGTATCAGAGATGTTTTAGTTTAGTCAAATATTTTTTAATTGGAAGTGTAGTACCCTAGAAAAAGATCAAGTGTTATTTTTTAAAACTCATATGGGTCCCTTAAGATTCACCAGTGAAACCCACACATATTCTCAATAATGTTCTCGTATCATACATCTTTTTAACATTTCTCTATATTCCTAGTCCAGAAGAAAATGAAGTAACGACTTGTTCTTTACAACATAGTTACAAGACTCAGACTTGGCACAGATTAGGCAGGCTGCTTTCTGACTCAGACTCATACTTGGCACTCAGGCTCAACAAAGGCTTGGCAAATTGAAAAAACCATGAAATATACTTATAGAGATTTTTTAAGGATTTAAAGCTTTTATTATGCATCCTTTATTAAATCAACTTTAAAGACATAATAAACTAATTAATTAGAAGCTACTTTGATAACATACACAAATATACATATACATTAATCAAATGAGTATGAAAGTGGATTTGAGTTGAAGGAAATGACATTTTAAAAATATAAATATTCTCAAGTATTTTAGGTGTACAAAACTTTGGATTATGGTATCCATGGCATCAAAAGCAGAAATCACAACATGGAGTCATGAACTATGGTAGAGAAGAGCCTGTATCATTTGGCCCAACATCACTAGCTCTATATGGGGCCCTCCACTTGTATCTCAAACAATTTTGCAATGCTGCTGCAGCCATAGTAGCATTACTCAAGATTGGGATTGGCTCAGCAAACCAAAAGTATAAATATAACTCAATTACTTGGGAAAAACTCGAGAATAAAAAAAATGTTGCTTTTCCATCGAGTCTGGCCCCAATTTTTTTCTTTTTTTCTTTTTTAAACTAGAGCATGGGGCAGGGTCAAGGGACAATGCTCCTCATGGGGTGTAGGGGCAGCTCCTTGTGTGTGCTCTGTATTGCGATATAGGGTAGAGTCGTGGGGTGAAGCCCCTGCCACCAAGCCCAATGAAAGCCTTCGAGACCACACTGAACTTCATGGTGCATGCCATTTATCATAATTTAATCGCTTTTAACCAAGCTCCAAGAGTCCAGATTCCGAACCCTTTAAAAAATGTGAGTGTTAAAGCCATAGAGCATCAATTATGTGCTAACTATGTGTTTTTTTGACTTTTCAGGGTAGATAAATTCATATTTTTTAATTATTTTGTTTTTATTTAATTTTAAGGGTATTTATACACCCAAGTTTGACCCTGAGTCCCAGCGAGTCTGACAGAAACATGCTGAGACTTGTAGTCAAGTCTATAGGCCTTGGATGGCTTGTCTCAGCTTGGGACTTGGCAAGTCTGCCGAGTACCTGGTGAGTCTAGGAACTATGTTCTATAAAACAGACATGTTTAAATTTGAAATTTTGACTGAAGTGTATCATTGAGAGTGCCATAGAAAGATGGGATAGATGAGCAACCTATGCTTAGTATTATAGAGTTGAGACTACTTAATCTTATTGCAAAATTCATCATTGTCCATTCTATTTCTTGCATGTATGTACAAATCTGTCTCTTAGAAGCCTATTCCTATTTTTGAACATAAACTGTTAGTTTAGCAGTCTTGGGAATGTCCTTGTGCTACCAAAACAAATTTTCATTTTCTCCACATTTAAGTGTTAACAATTCTTTACGTTTCAGGACATGTGGTATTTTTGAACAATGCTCCCCGCTAAACCATCTTGTAGCTATAGGACCACCATTACCCTTTATTTCAAAACGATGTTCAATGCACAGTCTACCAACTCCATTGTACTACATATCTACAAATATACAACAAAATAGGACACTGCACATGTAATGTACTCTTATCAACGTAAATTTGCAATTAACAAAATTTTAAAGTACAACATAAACCTTAACCTGCACTAAGCATAGAGGTGTTAGTTGATGTAATAAGTTCTTTTTCAATATAAAGCATTTTCTGTTAATTATCAAAGGTCTGTAAGATTATATCATCTTTTTAGTGTCTAGGAAGATGTTTTCTCATTGCTATGCTCTCGTCTGTACTTATGTTTTTGGGAGTTTTATGCCTCCTGCAATTTTGTACTCTGAGTATAGGTAGTTTGGCAAGGTCTGGTTTAATCCCAAGCTAATCACGAGGTCAAAACCTAATGGTACAAAATTTGAACAATATATTAGGAAAATGTTAAAACCACAATTGGCTTGGCCATGACTTAAAAGAACAACCTTTACCTTTGGATACTTTACTAATTTCTTGGCTAAACGGATTTTTTGTGGTCAAGTTGAACTTTCAGACTCGTCACCTTAACAAGGACCAATAGTTGCTTTAGGTAATTCAAAATTTGTTGAACCTATCTGTTGTGTTTCTTAGCTTTTATATTCTTGAAGCAATCCTTCTGATAGAAAGTTTAGGCACTCTTATTTGTAGACTAATGCAGAAATAAAAAAGAATTGAATGGTGAAGAATGTTTCTTTATTCATAGATAGGATCTTAGGAAACTTATGTGTACCAATGCCATTCTCTACTAGTAGGCCACTGGAAGTATATAATCAAGTATGTTACTCTCTTTTATTTTTTTGAAAGTTAAATGAGGGGTTCTTATTGGGAACCTCACCTTTGCAAAGTGTCCCAATGGGCATATTGCTTGGACATGTGGTTGAAGCCACAATTCAAAAAACCAACACCACAACATCCAAAACCATCATAAATATTATGGTTGCAAAACATAACAACAAAATTAGCAAAAAGTAAATATTGTTGGGATAGAAAATTAAGGGGTCCAAGGATTGTGAAGTATGTTACTCTTAGAAATAAATAGAACTAATCACTTAACAAGTTTGGCCTTATCACCTATTAATGGAGTAATTGATAAAAGAGTATTGAGATTAGTGGCTTTGTGGAGCCCACCTCTAGTGGGTTTTGATTAAGCTTAATTTTGATGGTGCTTCAAGGGGGAATTTGGGGCCGGCTAGTGCTGGGGCCTTGGTCCATTATTATATTATATATTAATTTTATTAATATTGTATAAGGTTCATAAATATTTCTATATGTTAAAAATATTATGAAATATGTATTATTTTTGTTATTAGGATGAAGCGAACCAGCAAACCCGAACTGGGATCTGAACCAGGATCGGTAACTTAGATGATAAGTGATGAGTCTAAAGAATGGGATCTTTCTGCAGAGTTTTGAATTTTTCCTCTCGTCAAGGAAAGTACATGCCAACTTTTTGTTTCCCCCTTTGGAGAGTGTTTTATTTTATTGTGAGTCGGAAAGGAGGAATGCTTTTTGTCTGTGCTCAAGGAATGTATGACCTACATGTAGGCATCATCATCATTATTAAGGTTGATTTGGCTCCACACAGCTCCATTTAAGATGGGCTGATGATGGCTAGTGTATGGTGTGTGCCCCTTCTAGTTGACATGTGTGAATGGGTGTATATGGAGGTGAAAGATAAGTTTTTCCTCAGTTGTGTTGTGCTTTGCAGGGTACAGTTTGTGCAGATATTTGTGGTGTGCTTGCAAGCTTTGGCTCTCTTAAAAATGATGCAACATGGCTCTTCATCTTGGGATTCTCCTCACGGTGGAGATGTCTCAGATTGACGGTTTTAAAATACCTTTGTGTTTCTTGATGTTGATACCTTGAAGTTTACTAAGCTTATTCTAGGTCAGGACAGGATTGGGAATACGGACATTCTCAGAACCAAGGCCTTCATTTTGGCTGATTTCAAGGATAAACTTAATGCTTACACTCCTCATCCAGCTGTCAAAGAGTGGGTCTTAAAAGTATTTTTGCTTTCTGCAGAGAATTTTATTTTATGCGATAGTACAAAGGAAGATAGCGTGGGAGCAGCAGAGGAACCAGCAAGAAGCTTGGTGGAGGAATTCAGAACCCTGCGCAGGGAGATTCAACTGGTTTATTCTCAAAAAGAGGAACTGGTTTCCTTTTGTCGAGACCTTGAAATGTATGGAGATGGACTGCTGATAATTCTCTGTAATTAGGGTTTGGAAATTTCCAATTTGTTAATTCTTCCTGTTATTTCAAAAGATGGTTTGATTCAGGCTAAGAAACACTCCTTTATAGAGCCTAGTGTTAATTTTGCTACTAGTTCTGATGCTAAGGGAGAAGTAGGGGAGGAGATTGGGTGTTGTGAAATCTTTGCCTAGTGGGCAAGTCTTGGGGCTGTCTGCTTCTTGCAGATATCATGAGGCCCCTGTTTTCTCAATATAAGCAAGTCTCTTTGCATGGCAACTCCAGGATGGTGGATTTTGGTATAATAACAGTTTTTGTCCGTTTGTGGGGTCGGTTATTGGGCAGTTTGGCCCTGCTCTTGTTGGTACAGGAGTTTTTGTTTGGTCTATAGTTGACCATCAAAGGCTATTACAGGTGTCCAGATTTATCTGGCTGTTGTATTTTGTATCGTTTTTTAATATCTTTTATGGGTGAGAGCCCCAGTAGAACCCTCAACTTATCAATAAAAAATTATAAGTTTACTGTTTGACATTATATTTTTAAAGAGAATGCTGTAGTCTATTTCTATGTGAAATCTTCTACCATTAAAATGAAAAACAGCTATAGGAACAATTTATTGTCACAAATTGTGGTTGGAATGGTTTGTAAAACTTTGTGTAGTTGTTATTGATATGAGATGTTAAAAGAAATGCATTTTGTGACAAGATAGATGAAGTCTGTATGGTACAGAATGTAATCAGATTCTTATTCATAATGTATTTATATTTGAAAATCATTTAAGTTTGACAAATCTTTAGTATTCCTCGCAGAGAAAAAAGTCTTGAGTGGCTTGGCAATTGGTGTAGCAAGCATGAAAGCTGGTGAACGTGCCCTGCTTCATGTTGGATGGCAATTGGGTTATGGGGAAGAAGGCAACTTTTCTTTCCCAAATGTTCCTCCCAAGGCTGATCTCATATACGAGGTTGAGCTTATTGGTTTTCAGGAAGCAAAGGAGGTAACTCCTAATTTATCTCTTCCCAGAATAATTGGTCAAGTTATATAGGAACTAAAGATATAAGAGAGAGAAACTCAAATATTAAATGCCACACATTGTGTTATCCAAGTTATATTGGTATGACTAGTAACACAAAAGGGTGAGGAATGCGGTTATATGTCAACACTAATTTTATTTTATATCATTCTTAATCTCTTATGGTAAGATGACAGTCAGGCTGTGTTCTAGTGTTAAGTTTGGAGTGCTTGCTGCACAAAAGACCTAGGTCAAATTCCTGGTGGCATGCTTCCCTTAAATAATTGCAACTCAGATCGGATACTCGTCCCAGCAACCTCAATTGTTGCAGAAATTGTCTTGTACTTTGCTGGCCAAGGCTGAAGTGGCACTTGCTGATAATAGTTTCAGGGTAAGGCATGTAGTGACATATCAATTCTTAAAATTTAATTTGATTTTCATTTATTATAAATATTTCAGGGTAAGGCACGCAGTGATATGACAGTAGAGGAACGAATTGAAGCAGCTGATATGAGACGTAAAGAGGGTAATGAATTTTTTAAAGAGGGCAAATTAGCAGAGGCGATGCAGCAATATGAAATGGTGACATATCTGTTCCTTTCCTGATTCTTATATTTCTTATATTCCAAATTTATAGGTTCAGGAAGTTTGCCTACCTAGGGAGATTTTTCCAGGATGTGGTTATATATTTGTGCAGGCCCTGGCATACATGGGAGATGATTTTATGTTCCAGTTATTTGGAAAATACAAGGACATGGCCAACGCTGTGAAGAATCCATGTCATCTCAACATGGCTGCATGTTTATTGAAACTGAATCGTTATGAAGATGTCATTGGCCAGTGTAACATGGTATGCCCTGATGCATTTAGAGTCAGCTTGTTTGTATGAAACTTGTGATACTTTTGTACCCAGTCTGAATTGAGGCCAAGGATTCTGCAGATTGCAAGTGTGGATCTCCTTTTACTTCTATATGTAGAAGAGATCAGGAAATGAGTTTCGATTGTCTGATGTTCTGTTTACATTATCTGCAGGTGTTAGTTGAAGACGAGAACAATGTTAAGGCTTTATTCAGACGTGGAAAGGCAAAATCTGCTCTTGGGCGGACAGACGATGCAAGAGAGGACTTCCAAAAGGTTAAGAAACTTTCTCCTGAAGATAAGGCAGTGGCACGAGAGTTGCATCTCCTTGCACAACACGATAAGGAGGTGTACATGAAACAGAAGGAGCTCTATAAGGGCCTGTTTGGCCCAAGGCCAGAGCCAAGGCCCAAGAGATTGCATTGGCTCACAGTGTTTTGGCAGTGGCTTTTATCCATAATAAGAATGATTTTTAGGTTGAGGAGACCTAAAGATGATTAATTATGAGTAATTCAGTTTATTAAACCTTTTAACGTACTTCAGTTTCCCATGTAGCACAAAGCAGTTTGGAACAATGCTATTTGGTTTGCAAGCCAGTAAGAAGATGTTTATTGGATTCCATCTCCATAGTTTGTTAAAACTTAAAAACATTTGTGCCTGCAATCAGGGCATGGAATTGGTTTGGTATACACTACTTTGAATTTGTGTTCAACTTATTTTTTCATGTATCTGAATGAGTTGGCTTTATGTTGATATAGATGGGCATAGTAAATGATGACTTGGATTTGCAGGCCTTAAGTAGCAAGGATGAATGCAAAATTTGAGTGTCCTAAAGTTGAGCATGTTTCTAATAAAACAGATCGGTAGAGTCACTACAGTGTTTTGTGCTATATGATCAAATGCTAATTTAACTAGTATTAAAGTAATGTTTTATTTATAATGGTCAATTTAGTTTTTAGGATAGACTCCAGGAATATTCTTTATTCTTTCCCTCTTAGTTGTCGCTCTTATCCTTTTCAGATAAAACGTTTGTAATCTTATTTAAGGAGACTTTCACTCCTTTGTTTAATATCGAATATCTTGGTAATCATTTTGTGTTTAATTATTGTTTTATGGTATCAGAGCCAAGTTGAGCTTTGGGATCTAAGAAAGTCAACGATATGGAACTGTATGAAATCAAGGGCAGAAATTAGGGCAATTTTTTTAAAAATCGTGGGTTAAATACTGGTTAGTTTCTGCAAGGACAAATCATAGGTTTTGTATGCTAAAAATAGCATTTTTTTCGTTCTTGAAAATTGCGACCTGGTTTCTTGGTTAATAAAGGCGGATTTTTGGCACGAAATTGCGTCATATTCTTTCAAAATCGTGTTTTGTTGTGAGCGTTTTTTTTGGAAAAATTGCATGCAAGGTTTTATTTCTACAAATTGTGGACTATGTTTGCAGAAATCACTTTTTTTATCTTCACAAATCGTGCCACAGGTAGAAACGCATCTTCTTAAATCGCACCATAGGTAGAATTGCATTTTAAGCGGATTCCTTCTCAAAATTGTGCTCATTTTACTCATTTTTGACGGATTTTGTGCCAGCCGTGACTAGAAGGAAGTTTCTTCTCAGAATTTTGGCCAATTTTTTAATAAAATCGTGGTGTTTGTCATCTGTTTTGTCAAATCTTTTTACAAAATCACGACTGAATTTTTTATGCCTAGGGTTTCATCTACACCTAGGGTAGAAAAATTGTTAGAAGTTTCAGTGATTGTTTGCTGTGTGGCCAGGGAAGATTAGTTTGTTGAAGTTGTTCGCAAAGGGTTTATTGGAGTAGAGGGCATTTATTATTTTTGCTCTTACTATGTAAATACACCTTTGGGAGGGAAGATGGCTTCATTACCCAACATCATATTGGAAGGTAGCGAGCGCTTTACTGACGAGAACTACAACACGTGGAAGTAGTGATTGCTAATGATTTTCAACTACAAATACCTCGAAAAGATTGTCCTCAGTACCCGATACTCGGCCAATGATTGCGAGTAAAGACCAGGACAAGTTTGAAGAACGTGATAGAGAAGTAGTCATATTTATAAAATTATCAATGATTGATGGAATGCTTTCGGAGGTTCAGACAAGTACAACCTCTACGGAAATTTGGAAGCATTTGCGACAATTACACACGACTTTAGATAAGGGTAGGGCCTTCTTTTTGAAGAATATGCTCTTTTCGATTATGATGGATGAGAAAATGTCTTTGTAGGAGCATTTACTCAAGATCAACGACATTTAAGATTAGTTGTCAGCGATAGGTCGAAAGATGGAAGAGGAGGACAAGGTGGTAATTACGTGGAAAAGTTTACCATGGGCTTATGAGCATTTTATTGAGACACCCAATATTACCTCTACTAGTGTTGACTAGAAGTTCGATGAGCTATGCAATAAGCTTTTACAACAAGATAGATGGAAGAAACAGTTTGGTAGCAACAATGATACATAGTGTGGAACAAACATTTGCAACCAAATACAAGGGCAAAGGAAAATGGTCATAGAAGAAAGGACAAGGTAACAATGAGGATATTTTGAAAAATCTAAAAAACATCACGTCATTATTGTGGTAAGATGGGTCATATCAAGAAGCACTACAAAAAGAGGTGGATTAAATAAAAATCCAACTAAGGAGGGCCTTAGCAAAAGGCTCATGTCACAGAGCATTCAGAGGAGAAGGAATCAACCTTCTATGCATTTATGGCCAGATTACCAGTAAATCAGTGAAAGTCATTTGCATGGTACATAGATTTAGGAGCATCTTGTCATTTCACCCATAGAAAGATTGGTTCATAGAGTACATAGCTTGCTTTGATTCAGTGATCTTCAGTGGTGGTGAGGAATACACAGTTGTGGGTAGAGTGAATATGTAAATGACCTATGGAGGGAAAATTTTAATTTTTCTCAATGTATACTATGTGTTGGGAATGTAGCTTAATTTACTCTCAGTGAGTTAGATTATGTGACATTCTCCCAATCTGGATGGCATCTTTAGCAAACATAAATGCTACATAGTTGACAAGGAGATGAATAATATTATTACAATCGAAATAGAAGATCATGGTTTGTATTGGCTGGTTGACATTGAACAGGTCCAAGAGCATACATTGGCAACCAAGAGTGCATCTGATATCAGCACACTTCGGCATCAACGGTATGGGCACCTCAACTTATCCCATCTCTCTCAGTTGACTTGAGAGAATTGAGTAGATGGATTAATTGAAATTTAGTAGATGGATTAACTGACATTCATAAATAGATACAGGGTGTTTCCGAAGCTTACCAAGTAGGGAAGCAACACATAACTTCATTTGAGGATGGACAGGCTTGGAGAGCCCAAAGAGTCTTACAGCTAGTTCATGCAGATATTTGTGGACCAATGAACATGACATTGTAAGCACTAAATGTATGGGCACCTCAACTTATCCCATCTCTCTCAGTTGACTTGAGAGAATTGAGTAGATGGATTAATTGAAATTTAGTAGATGGATTAACTGAAATTCATGAATAGATACAGGGTGTTTCCGAAGCTTACCAAGTAGGGAAGCAACACATAACTTCATTTGAGGATGACCAGGCTTGGAGAGCCCAAAGAGTCTTATAGCTAGTTCATGCAGATATTTGTGGACCAATGAACATGACATGGTAATATGATGATGAGTTGTAGTCCTAAACGTGTACATGTAAGCGTGTAAATATGACTTCTCAACAACATTTTTCTTGGCGACACATGGATCGAGTTCTTCACCATGTTTGTGTCTTCCATGTCCCCTGGCTAACCTTCTAAAGTCTCGCGTCTTCATTTTTCAGGTTGTGTTGACAATTTATTTTTGTCACTTTCTAACCTTGCTGACTTGACCCACTAACATCACAAGATGGGAAATTCAGTTTCTCTAAAGCCCCTTTCTTTCATTTTAACCTTTCAAAGGCCTCCAATTGACCTCCTAAATCATTCTCTATCATCAATTTTATCTCTATTCTTCTTTTTTGGGTCGCCCCTTATTATTTCCAGATCCCCATGGGTGACCATGAATCTCCCCCTGAGCGACCCAGATGTAATGTCCCTTTTTTGATCCATTCCAACATTCTTGGAAGGTTCTAAGAATATTGGAGAGCATCAACTTTTTCGGAAAGGAATTTTGACAGCGGCAATCATAATTTGCATTATTTAAATCCAACTATACACCCTAAGAAGCTGGCTGCACTTCACAAAGGAGGCATCGATTGATTTTGTTTGGTATTATGGTTGGTTTGATAAAGCCATTCAACATGGGAAACGTGCATGGGAGCTCACTGGAGTTGTTTTTTGTATGAAGAGGTTTTGGGACCCACAAACTATTCAACGACATTTCATTAGGGGTTTGGAATAGTTCCCTACAACTGGTCGCAACATTCTATGTGGGAATTCAATGCTGTACAGGTCTCAAAAGGGAGCAACAATTAATTATCATATGTACTTCAGATTTATCTCTTAGATTTGATTGGTCTAGTAACATCTGTCAAGTGGTCTCATTAGAGGTTAGTCTTTGATTTTTCAATATGTATGTGGTTTTCATTATTTATGTGTACTATTGGTTTGCATCGACATATTGTACTGTATCAATAGTGAGAATTTTATGTATTCTTTTAATTAGAAAACACTGGTATAAACTTTCTTAGATTATTCTTTGAGGTTTGAATGACCATTGGTTAGTAAGGTGGATGCATGACAACTTTTTGACAAAATGCCTATGATTAAAATAAGTAGTTGCAGTTGTATTTAATCAAAAAAATCAGAAAATTTGTTTGACAAAATCTCTAAGTTAAAAGTTGGAGACTTTGCAAATTTATTGAAAATTCTTGGTAGGGATATTACAGTGGTATCAAAGTTGGTTTCTTGCCATCTTGTTGGGTAGTTGATAATTATTGTAGATTAGTTGATGATTCATGGCTGATAGGTGTAACAATACATAACATATTCTTAATGAATTGGCTAGAGGAAAGCAACAAATGACTCAGTTGTTGACTCAGATGTTGCAAAATACAAATACTTCTAGGGGTAATCAAAATAACGACTATTGGAAACAACGGTGAGATAGGTAATTCTACAACTAATCGAAACAATAACAGTCACAACACCAGAACAACTATTGGAATTCATGAAGACTTGGGCAAAATGCTTTTTAGAGTAGGTAAGAAACTTGAACGACTGCTTTAGTCTAGGGATGATCTACTTAGCATTTTAGAAGTAGAAAATTGCTTATATGTGGTTGATCAATCACCTTCTAAGACAATGCAACTTGCTATGAATCCTTTCATGACTTATTTGAAAAACTAGAGTTGTTGAGACATCAAGACAAAGATGTGAGACTTACAATTATTTTTTGCCTTAGTGAAATTACAAGAATTATAGATCTGGAAGTTTCGTACACTGATGCCACTATGAGGGAGATATTTCAGATGATTGTTGAAAGTTTTTATGGTTTGGATGATATTAGAAGTCCTTTTGTTAAGAGTGTTATGATTTTAGAAACTATTGCAAACGTTAGATCTTATGTGTTAATGCTTAACCTTGCATGTGATGCTCTAATTCTCCAAATGTTTCACCATTTCTTTGCAACTATCAAAAAGTATCATACAAAAAATGTTGTAACAATGCAGTTCATTATGTCTTCGATCTTGAAGGATAGTGAGGAAATCTCCCAATCAATTTTATCTATTCTATTGGTTGTTTTGAGGAAATAACATGTTACTTTTTTAGCTGCATATGAGTCGGTTAACAATGTTGTCAAACGATGTGAACAGATTTTGATGCCATACTTATTAGTTGATAGGATAGAGGAAGAAGAATCACGAGATGCATATGCAAGTGAGGAGTACACGAGTCTTCATGAGAATGAGGAGATTGAAGGTTATGTTGATTTGGAGTTTGCTAAATCAGCAACTGTTGATAGTTCCAAAATTGAATGTATGGATTTTCTTGATGATTCATTGTTTGAGCATAGCGCTGTCATGCCATATTTTTGTAGTGTTTGCAAGGCACCAATTGGAAAGGTAGCTGATTTTGAAGGTGATATTGTTCCTACGAATGAAGATAATTCATAAATTTGTTGTATGGTGAGCCAAGTCACTTTACAAATTTAGATCAAAGGCCCTTAGAATTGCAAGAATTGAAGAATCAATTTTTTGTTACAGAAGAGAAACTGGTGCAAGTTTTAACAAAAATTGATAACACAAACAAATTTATTGAGGACCTCATTTGGAAGACTCAAGTTGAGAAGAGATAGTGATGAAGGGGGTAAATCATAAAACACACAACAACAGAAATAGAACATAGGAAATAGAATATTTCTTTATTGATCTGGGCAACTCATTACATTATAGAAGTTCAATTACAATAAGAGGAATCAATCCTCCATAGGCTGCAACACACTACAGCTGTATATCACCAGGCTCTGGAATCTTCTGCCTTCTGTAACTCCAAATCAGCTAGGGTTTATGTTTTCCCCTTCTTTTTGACTCTACACTTTTCCCCCTTAACTCTACTACTGCCCAGGGTTCCCAAAAATGGTTATTAATAGCTTTTTTGGCGGCCAACAATTGAAATTTACATCTCCCTCCAAAAATAGGTCAACTTCTGGGAGCCATAACTTTTGATCTGGGTGTCTGATTGATGAACCGTTTTATGCGTCGAAAAGCTCGCGGAGTGCTCTACGTGCTAAGAACTTACTCTACCAGTTCCATCCATTTTCGGGCCTGTACGGGGCTGTTCAGTGCCTCAAACCTGAGTTTGAATAATTTTTAGGCATTGTTCAAGAAACAAAAACTTTAATATTTTTCAGCTCACAAATGATCTTTGCGTGATTCCTTCGCCAAAGGTCTTATTTTTCAGTTATGAAGCTTCTTGTAAATTTTTACTTCAATCCGTACCCAAATGCAAACTTTCTAAAAATAGCAGGTTGCTATTTTTAGCAGTTTGGAAAAACTGAAAGTTCTACATCGTTATTCAAGTGATTATGGAACCAGAACAACAACTTTTGAAAAGAAATGGAAAGAACATCAACAATTTTGAAACACATCTTTTTTTTGGGTGATGCCCTTATACCATTGAATGCTCCTGCATCCGACACCCAGGGTAATTTAAGAAGTGACCCTATCACGTCTCAGGTGTTTGTGTGAGGAAAACCCAAACGGTCAACCTCTGCTTTAGACAACCAAGAAAAATCTTGAATAGGCCTTCCTTTCCATTTCACTAGATATTCTTCATATTGCATGTTCTGAGTACTTCTTCCCATACGGCTATCAAGATCTCTTCTATCTCCTCTATTGAAGTAGATGCTGGAATACTCCATTGTTCTTCTATTGGTCCATCCTCTATTCCACCTTCATGATATTTTGATAAATCAGCAATGTTGAAAACATGGGAAATGTTGATCCCACTCGACATCTCTACCTCATATGCATTTCCTGAATCATGTTTCTTCAAAATTCTGCATGGTCCAAATTTCTTCTTTTTCAGCTTATTGTATGTTCCAATTGGGAACCTTTCTTTAGTTAAGTGAACCATGACTTCATCTCTTACCTAGAACTCCTTATATCTCCTCTTCTGATCTGCCTTAGCCTTGTATTGAATATTCATCTTATTAATGTGCTTTTTCACCTTTTCATGCAAATTCTTTATGTGTTCTGCAAAGTCTTCAACCTCGGCACTTGTTTTTTCTCCTTTGTCCAGATTCCTTAACTCTGAAGCATTTTTTGGACTATTCCAGTATACAATTTAGAATGGTGATTTACCAGTACTCCTATTGATAGAATTGTTGTAAGTAAATTCTACCTGTGGTAAAATCAAATCTCATCCCTTGGGCTTATCTCCTACTAAGCATCATAGCAGGTTACCCAAACTCCTATTCACCACTTCGGTCTGTCCATTAGTTTGTGGATGGTGTGCAGAACTAAACTTCAAATCTGTCTTCAACTTCTTCCACAATGTTCTCAGAAATAACCAACAAACTTGGTATCTCGATCTGAAACTATGCTCTTTGGTAGACCGTGTAATCTCACCACCTCCCTGAAAAATAATTTAGCAATGTGAACAACATCATTAGTCTTCTTGCAAGGAATAAAATGTGCCATCTTTAAGAATCTGTCCACCATCACAAAAATGGAATCATGCCCTCTCTATGTCCTTGGTAAACCAAGAACAAAATCTATACTAATATCATCCCATGGTTTCTCCAGTATAGGTAATGGCTAATATAGCCCTGTATTCTGACTTTTTCCTTTTGCCATCTGCCACACTCTGCAACTTTGCACAAATTTCCTCACATCTTGTTGCAACTGTGGCCAATAATAATTTTCACCAACAATAGCAATGGTCTTATCTTGACCAAAGTGTCCGGCCAATCCTCCACTATGCTTCTCCTTAATTAGGTCTCTCTCATGGAACTCCTTGGAATGCACAATTGGCTTCCTCTAAACAACATGCCATCTTGGATTATGAAATCCAACCATTTTGTCCTATCCAAAGTAACAGGTTCCAAACAAGCTTTCCAAGCCTCTGCAAAATCTAGATCTTCTTGATACAAACTTTTGAGCTCATTGAACCCAACAACCTCTATCTTCATTTATGTCAACAAATTTTGCCTTCTACTCAAGGCATCTACAACTCTGTTGGACTTCCCACTCCTGTGCTTCAAAACAAAAGTATAGCTCTGTAAAAACTCAACCCATTTTAAGTGCCTTTGATTTAACTTTCCTTGACTATTAAGATACCACAGAGCCTGATGATCAATATATAAAACAAACTCCTTTGGCAACAAATAATGTCTCCATTTTGTTCAAAGCCTGAACTAATGCATAAAACTCCTGATCATAAACATAATACTTTTTCTTGGCATCATTAAGCTTCTCACTAAAATAGGTAATGGGCTTACCTTCTTGGCTCAAAACAACTCGTATAACATTGCCACTAGCATCACAATCTACTTGAAATACCTTATTGAAATTTGGAAGTGCCAAAATAGGTTGCTTTGTGACTTTTTGCTTCAATGTATCAAAGCTTTTGTCTGCTCCCTTAGTCCATCTAAACTCTTTTCTATCCCCTTTCATTGTCTCAGTCAGGGGTGCACAAATGCTACTAAAATTTATGATAAAATTTATGTAAAAACTTGCCAAACCATGAAAAGATCTTACCTCCGTGGCACTCCTTGGTGCAGTCCATTCAAGGATAGCTCTCACCTTCTCTAGGTCCATCTTAAGACCTTCCTCTGAGACAACAAATCCCAGGGATACCAACTCCTTTGCAAAACTACATTTCTTCAGATTAATCAACAACTTCTCTTCCCTCAGCGTCTCTAAAACTCTTCTGATATGCATCAAATGCTCATCCCAAGTCTTACTAAAAATCAAAATATCATCCAAATAAAAAATAACAAAACTCCCTAAAAATTCTTTTAGTACTTTGTTCATGAGCCGCATGAATGTGCTCGGTGCATTGGTTAGCCCAAATGGCATGACTAATCACTCATACAAACCTTCCTTTGTCTTGAAGGCTGTCTTCCATTCATTTCCTTCTCTAATACGGATCTGGTGATACCCACTCTTCAGGTCAATCTTTGTGAAGTATTTGGCTCCACTCAAACAATCCATTATGTCATCCATTCTCGGCAATGGAAATCTATCCTTGATCGTGATCTTATTGATGGCTCGAGAGTTTGTATACATCCTCTATTCTCCATCTTTCTTTGGTGCTAGTACTACAGGTACCGCACATGGACTTAGGCTCTCCATTATCAATCCCTTCCTCAACAACTCCTGAACTTGTCTGTTCAACTCTTCACTCTCGGCTGGAGTCATTCTATGGGCTGCCTTATTCGGCGAGCTGGATCCTAGTATCAAATCCATTTGGTGACTTATCTTCCTTACTGGTGGTAAACCTTCTGGTACATTATCAGAGATAATATCCTGAAATTCTTCCAACATTTTTGAGACTTTTGTTGGTACATCTTCACATTTCTCTTGACTAATCTTAGGAATCAATGCAAAGCAATGACACTCATGCTTCATTCCCTCCAAAAATTTTCTACCATCTACCAAGCAAATTCTGGCAGTACTACATACCTTTTCTTCCACCTCCTTCAAGGGCATCAACTTATGACGAACTCCATCTTTGTTAGGGAATATGTGTTTGTATGGCCATCGTGGACAACGCTCCTATCATATTGCCACGGCCTCCCCAACAGCATATGGCATGCATCCATCGGTATGATATCACATAGCACCTCATCATGGTAGTCCCCAATCTTGAACTTCACTAAACACTGCTCATTGACCAAAGCTCTGTGGTCCTTCTGCAACCACGCAATCCAATATGGATGTGGATGCTTTCTTCTTGTCAACTTCAACTTGTCAACCATCTCCTTTGAAACAAGATTGTCAGTACTTCCACTGTCAATAATAATATCACAACACTTACCTTCACATTTACACCTTGTGTAGAATAAACTCGTCCTCTGATTGGGTTCTTTCTCCTCATTCAACAAAGTTCTTCTAACAACTAGGGTTTCTCCCCTTTCAGCATCTTCAGAACACTCAGATTGCACATCTTCATCTACATATACAACTTGTGCATTACCTTCAGGTCTTCTATTTGTCCTTCCTTGATGTTGCAGACACTCGTATGCTTGACGCCCTTCTTCTCCACATTGGAAACAGGTTCCTCTGAAACCTCCTCTTCCGGGTCCTTGCCCAGGTCTGCCTCTTCCTCTTCCTCTTTGCTCACCATTGTTCTGGTCATGAGGGCGGTAGGCATTATCCCCTCTCTGATCTCGATTGATGCCAACTTCTTCACTTTTCTTTTGATCTTCATTACGGCCTCCATAAGGTCTTCCACTAGTCCTTCCGCCTTGACTTCTTCCCCTTTGCTTTCCATCGAATCTTTTATTCAGCTTCTCTTCCACCTTCAGGAAAAAATGGTACGCATCTTCTATGGTGGTCATTCTGACCAGGCTCAGCTCCTCTTGAATACTCGACCTCAGCCCATTAATGTAACGAGCTACCTTCTCCTTGTTAGGCTTTGCATGGCCTGTCCTGATAGTAATTTTATAAAACTCTTGTGTATACTCCTTAATAGACTTGTTACCTTGCTTCAGTCCTTGTAGCTTCTTCAGCAACTCCATCTCATAGTCCATAGGAATGAACCACTTCTTCAGTTTCTCCACCATCCGATCCCATCTGGTGATCTTTCCTTTTCCTCTTTTGTTTCTTTCTAATTGGACCTCCTTCCACCAAATACTGGCGTGGCCCTTCAACTTTATTTTTTGCAAACTTGACACGATCTGGGTCCTCCACATCTTCATACTCGAAATACTCCATGTCATTGATCCAATCAATAAGCTGTTCCGAATTCAAATCTCCAGAATATGTAGAAACTTCGATCCTGGGTCTCTTTCTAATATTTGAAATGGCCCTCAACAACCTAACTTCTGCAGGGTCTCCTACAGCTTCTTGTTCTCCTCAAACAACTCTTCTTCATCGTCATCTTCACTTTCTTCTCTTGTTCTTGGCTCAAACCCTCTTCGTAGCTCCTCTTGTAATGCATCGATTTTCCTTTGTAGGGCTCTAAAACTCTCTTCCGTCAAAGCATTCCTCCCAATATGATTTCTTCATGGAGGCATTTTGATCTCCGTAGCAAACCCGCAACCTCAAGTCCTGGTGCAAACCGCCTCACAGTCAGCGATCTGTCTACACACTCAAGAACCCTTGCTCTGATACCAATTGATGAAGGGGGTAAATCATAAAACACACAACAACAAAAATAGAACACATGAAATAGAATAATTTTTATTGATCTGGGCAACTCATTACATTACAGAAGCTCAATTACAATTAGAGGAATCAATCCTCCACAGGCTGCAACACACTATAGCTACATATCACCAGGCTCTAGAATCTTTTGCCTTCTGTAACCCCAAATCAACTAGGATTTCTGTTTTCCCTTTCTTCTCGACTCTACACTTTCCCCCTTAACTCTACTACTGCCCGGGGTTCCCAAAAATGGTTATTAATAGCCTTTTTGGCGGCCAACAACCTAATTTCAAAATTTGATCCGGGTGTTCGATTGACGAACTATTTTATGCATCAAAAATCTCGTGGAGTGCTCTACACACTAAGAACCTGCTTTGCTAGTTTCGGCCATTTTTGGGTCTGTACGAGGCCGTTTAGTGCCTCAAACCTGAGTTTGAATAATTTTCAGGCATTTTTCAGGAAACAAAAACTTTAATATCTTTCAGCTCGCAAATGATCTTTGCGTGATTCTTTCCCCAAAGGTCTTTTTTTCAGTTATGAAGCTTCTTATAAATTTTCACTTCAATCCGTGCCCAAATGCAAACTTTGTAAAAATACCAGGTTGCTATTTTTAGCAGTTTGGAAAAATTGAAAGTTCTACATCATTATTCAAGAGATTATGGAACCAGAACCATAAATTTTGAAAAGAAATGGAAAGAACATCAACAATTTTGAAACACATCTTTTTTTTGGGTGATGCAAGATTGCCCTTACACCACTGGATGCTCCTGAATCAGATAGAAAGGTTTTGAGGGAGGAACCACTCTTGCAGATTTACAAACAATCAAGATTGCAATGGAAATAATGAAATTTGAATATTTGCTTATGATCAAAGACAAAGATGTGGCCACCAAATTTGCAAATGAGGCCTTAACTACATCTAAGGAAATGAAGGTAAAGGTTGATGAGCTCATCTTTGATCTTGAATCAACAAAGGACTCATTAGAAAGTACCCAGATGGCATTACTAGAGGTAGAAGATCAGCTTGCTGTTGTTACTAAATTCAGGGAGCAAGAGAATGAAGAAAGGGCTAAAGAAATCAAGTAGGTGATTGATGAGCTTGATAGGATTCAATTTTTTTTTGATTTAGAACATTTTCCTGAGATTGTTAGAATAGGGTTAGGACAACAAAAAAATTGGATTAAACAAGAGGATGGAAATAACTTCCAATCTTTTGATAACCCACTTTTTGAAATGAATACAAAATTATCTTTTGATAATCTTCTTTTTGTGATGAATACTGAAACATTTCCTGATTCTAGTAACCCAACTTGTGACAATAACGAGATGGGATCTGGGTGAGTGCTTGGGATACTCATCAATGAAGTATAAAATGGAACAAGCAATGGAGTTTAATTTGATGCAACACCTTGGTGGTTCTTTTCCAGCCCATGGTTTTGTCATTCCATCTACTCAAGGAGTTTGCAATGTGTTTGGCTTCATTGGATCTCACAAGGTATGCATGGACCCTCTTGTTATGAGTTATCAACTTAACATAATAGGAGTGAGTATTGGTTGTGAAATGCATGGACTAGGAGTCACTACAAGGATGGTTCTCAATCTTGAATTTATTGTCCTCCACATTTCCAACCCTTTCCACACTTTCTTTTTAGCCATAGAAGGATTTTTAGACACATGGTGGACGAGTTTCTACCTTATCACCATTGTTGAAGTTAGTGTAGGCTGGTTTTTAGCTCTTACATGCCTAAATTTTGAGTAATGGAATTCAATTAGGTAGCCAAGGTATGATGCTTCTATTGGTCATTTTGATAATTTCATATGTGGACCAATAATACTTTCCATGAGCATCTATAGACCTACAAGTGTTTGAGAAATTTCTTTGTTTATTCTAGCTTATGTATTGCTATTTGGGAAGAAATTCCAAGCAAATTATGACTATTATAGCCACCCTCTAGTCCACATACAATCTTATCCAAACTATATTTGAAGTGGTAAAGTTCGTGGCCTCATGGTAAGAGTCCTTGGAGTCCAAGGTAAACATTATAACATCAATTTAGAAGAGGTGAGCATAATTGTTGGCTTGCAATGGTCACATTTTTTTTGGAAAGTACATTATTAAGTTGAAATTTAAAGTGAAGGGAGTTATGTGTCAAGACATCTATCTTAGTAGAGCAGTCATGGATATCACATGGAGACTTCAAGGATAAATTTATATAAAAATCAGAGTGGTGCAGCATAAGCATGGTGAGGTAGGGTCAAAATTGGAAGGTTATACCAAGATTCACCCACAAGGTAGGAGGAGAGCAATCATTGATGATCTTCTATCACCCAAGGATGGAGGGAACATACTGGACAACCATGCATCAAATTTCCAGCCTTAACGCTACTGTCATAATTATTATATTTAGCCCTCACATTACTAAAGTTACATTTATACAATGGGTTTTGAAAGAATCTACAGTCATAGGAAGGAGAGATTTACAATTTGTAATTACTAATGAAGTACTTTCAGCCTCTACAACCTTCACACAAATACATTTGGCAATAGAATACTAGTTTCGTTGTAATATCATTGTCAGGTTGTTGGAACAAATGCAATCATTCACAAACAGTTGCAAATTGACATAATTTTTGAGAATATCATTGATAGAAGAAGTTGAAGAAAGGTTTCAACCAAAGGGAACCATCATTGTAGCCACCATGATACCTAATTGGGTAAAATTTTAGTTGAACTATGACTGTTCTAACTTATGTTTAGCCCTTACATAATGTGATTTGAACTCTACTTGGGAAGCTATACATTGCAATCTCTTTGAAGAGGCCATATGAACTTACAAATTGGATCATGAAGCTCAAATAAGTGTTATAGATCCTTCATCACATGAGAAGGACCAAGAAGTGCAACAAAAACATGGAGATGAATACATGTGGCAACCATTGGTCTTGTGGGAGCATGAAGACGTCCTCTAGTAGGGAGGAGAAGACATCATTTGTCATCATATCCAAGAGTTCATGAGAATGATTTGGGATTTGGGTATTAGCAAGATAATTCAATCATATGAAGTTGATGAGCAAACTTGATATTGTTTGAGGACAAGCAATTTTGGCGAGGGAGGACTTGTAATATCCCTTTTTCAGTCCAGTCCAACATTTTTGGAAAGTTTCAAGAACAATGGAGAGTGTCAACTTTTTTAGAAAATAATTCTGACAGTGGCAGTGAGTTTAGGAGACCAAGATGAGTCCAATGGTACTTTCCAGATGCAATTCTGACATTCTGGGAGCACTCCACACTTCTTGGATAAGTTTGTTATTTTTGGAAAGCACTAATTTTCGTTAAGTTCGTTATCCTGAGAACTTAATGTTATTTTGGCATGGTTAGAATTCATATTTGAACCATTTTAATATTTTCTGTAACTTTGGGTGGATGTATAGAAAATAATTAAAAAAATTAAATAGTTATATGTTAAGTTGTCGAAAAGTAAAAATTAAAAGACAACTTATATTTAATTATTTAAAATGAATCTATAGTCACTTTTTGGAGGGAAAATAAGGGGACACAAATAATAATATTTTATTATTCTAAAAAGTGCTTATAAAAGGGGATTTTGAGGGAGAAAACTCATTCTGAACATTTTATGAAACCCTTGTTTATTTGGGAGATTGAACCAGGTTCTTTCTTCAGCCAAAGGATGAAAACCCTTTTGGCCATCAGTTTCGTGGACAAAAACCCACCTAGCTGACTGAGTGGATTCATATGGAGTTCACTACTGTTCTGAACGTTTGTGCCATTTGATTTTGTGGTGTTTGGTTATGAGTTTAAGGAGTTTTGAGTTGACTATTGAGATATCATTCTTCCAAGTTTGCCTTTTTGGTTAAAGTTAACAGTTTTGGAGAAAATCACTAATCATTTGCACATGCAAATCTCATCGTAATAAAGAGGAGTTCACTATTTCATATATTGTTGAAATATTAGGGCAAGAAATTGTATGCTAAGCCTAGCATTATTTCCAGATCACATTCTATGACAAATGCCCCATTTATACACCAGTTGAGTTTAATTTCCCAAGTCGTGCACTTAAAGAAAGGGTTCATTTGCATTATTTAAATCCAACCGTACACCCTAAGAAGCTAGCCGCACTTCATAAAGGAGGCAACGATTGATCTTGTTTGGTATTATGGTTGGTTTGACCAAGCCGTCCAACATGGGAAAGGTGCATGGGAGATCACTGGAGTTGTTTTTGGTATGAAGAGGTCGTGGGAACCACAAACCACTCAGCCACATTTTATTAGGGATTTGGAACAGTTCCCTACAACATGCTGCAACATTCTATGTGGGAATTCAATGCCATACAAGTCTCAAAAGGGAGTAGCAATTAATTATCATATGTACTTCAGATTTATCTCTGAGATTTGATTGGTCTAGTAACAAATGTCAAGTGGTTTCATCAGAGGTTAGTCTTTGATTTTTCAATATGTATGTCTGGTTTTCATTATTTGTATGTATTACTGGTTTGCATCAACATATTGTATTATATCAACAATGAGAATTTTATGTATTCTTTTAATCAAAAAGCACTGGTATAAACTTTCTTAGATTATTCTTTGATATTTGAATGACCATTGGTTATTAAAGTGGATGCATGACAACTGTTTGACAAAATGCCTATGATTAAAATAAGTAGTTGCGGCTATATTTAATCAGAAAAGTTAGAAAATTCCTTTTCTCCACCAATTGTTTGACTAAATGTATGTGAGTTAAAAGTTGGAGAATTTGCAAATTTGTTGAAAATTCTTGGTAGGGATATTACACTAGGATCCCCATTGGTAGCCATGAATCTCCCCTAGGTGACCCAGGATCCCCATGGGTGACCTGCCTTGTCAAACTAAGTGACCCAATCATGTTTAAACACATGAGTTTCTCTTCAATTTTGGCTCAAAATTGCTCCAAATTGAACCCTGATTGCATGAGTCAACTTCCCTAATTGATCATCAAAATTTCTTGACTGACTCAAGACTCCCAATCACACCATTTTAACTCCAAATCAATTCTATTCATCTCTCAATCAATCTCGTGCTAACTGCATTCCTCCTTGGGTGAGAAGTATCAAGCCCAGTTCACTCTCTAATCGTGCCTGTTCACTTCTCAATCAATCATGTTAACTCTCCAATCAAGGGAGTTAACTCTTCAATTATATCCACTCTTTGTGAGCTCTCCCAACCTATAAATACCTCTCACCTCTTTATTATTTTTCAACTTTGGGGATTCTCTTCTCATCTTCACAAGATTTTTCAAGCTTCTTCACAGGCCTTTGAGCCTCTTAGCTTCTTTCTTTAGTTTTTCAAATCTTCAAAGTTTTCATTAGGAGACAAATTTATTGTTGTAGACTTATGCCCAACTTTTCTTTTTGTTCTCCATAACATGCTTATGATCTTCACATGACTTAAGAGCCTTTTGCTTTCATAGTATAGTTGCCAAGCTTTCAAAAGCTTTAATAGCATTGTTACACTTGTAGATTGCCAATCCATAGTGCTTCAAAGCTTCAATAGCTTAATTCAATCATCATAGCTTCAATAGATACATACTCTCTTGAGAATAAGTCCATAGTGATAATGTCTTTCTCTAGTGCCATCTTTAGGTACACTAGTAGAAATATGGCAAATAAATGACCATGTGACTAAAACTTTTAGTCACGTGACTAAAACTTTTTGCAACACAACTATAAATGACTAATTTGGTCATCGGTTGAAATGACAATAAATGACCAAATAAATGACTAATTTGATCATCGGACAAAAAACACAACTAAAGTGAATAATTAAAAAATATTTCAAATTGAGGGAGTGGGTTGTATTATAATATAATATAATAATAATAATATATTATATTACAATAAAATAAAATATAATATATTATAATATAATATGATATTATATAATATAATATATATAATATATAATATATATAATATTATATTATTATATAATATTATATTATTATATATTATTATATTAATATTATAATGTATTTAATATTATATAATAATATAATAATATTATTAAATATATTATAATATAATAATATTTTTAAATATATTATAATACTATATAATAATATAATATTTATATTATATTATATATATATATTTTGTGTCTGGTAAACTTTTTTCACGTGAAAGTTTATCATGTGACCGGTGATGTTGGCACGACACGCCCTTCGATACCATGGGACGGGGCAGATTGGCCTTGTGACCATCTTTACCGCAATGAAATTACTTAGCCAATCAAGCCAGGGCCCTCGCCCCTATATTATATTATTATATATAATATATTATAATATTATATTACTATATAATATTAAATATATTATAATATAATATAATATAATATAATATAATAATATTATATAATATTATAATATATATAATATAATATAATATAATATAATATTTATATTATATTATTATTATATATATAATACATTATATATATTATATTATTTATATATAATATTAAATATATTATAATATAATGTAATATAATGTTTATATAATATAATATTATATTTATATTATAATATTATTATATATATATATAATATAATATATATTATAATATAATATATTATAATATTATTATATATATATAATATAATATATATTATAATATAATATAATATATATTATAATATAATATAATATAATATTATAATATAATATAATATTATATTATATAATATTATATTATATAATATTATAATATTATAATATTATAGTATATTATATAATATTATAATATGGGCGCCAAAATTATACATGGGCTACCATATACATGTATTTCATTTAAATTTCACTTTTGGTGTTGGCGACCACCTCCATTTCACTTTTGGCGCTCGTTGCTTCAAGTTGAAACCCTAAAGGTAAACCCTAACTCAAAAAAGCTTAGAATCCTAACTTATTTTGTTTCATTGGAGTAGAGCCGGGCACGTTGAGAGCCATGGTGAGGGCCATGACCCTCACCTTCATTATTCTGGCAGAGCTATTCCTTGCGCGGTTGCGGTCGACGTGTCATGGGATATCAGTGGTAGTTGGTAAGGTAGGAGTAAACATCGAAGCATTTGGGTTTCTGTATGCTGCGCAGAGTCCACATAAAAGGAGACAGATGCAGGGTACCCTAGAAGAATTGGTATTAAGGCTTCCTTAATACAAATAAAATAAAGACAAAATTATTAATTATAAAACGTCTTTTAAATATACTATATAATTTTAGTTCACTTTAGTTCTAGGGTTTAGGGTTTAGGGTTTCATGTTTAGGGTTTAGCATTTAGGGTTTAGGGTTTAGTGTTTACGGTTTCAGGTTTCAGGTTTAGGGTTTAGGTTTTAGTGTTTAGGGTTTAGGGTTTAGGGTTTAGGGTTTAGTGTTTAGGGTTTGGGGTTTAGGGTTTAGGGTTTGGGTTTTAGGGTTTTAGGTTTCAAGTTTAGGGTTTTAGGTTTCGGGTTTCAGGTTTAGGGTTTAGGGTTTCAAGTTAGGGTTTAGGGTTTAGGGTTTAGGGTTTAGGGTTTAGGGTTTAGGGTTTTGGGTTTAGAGTTTAGGATTTAGGGTTTAGTGTTTGGGGTTTCATGTTTGGGGTTTAGGGTTTAGGATTTAGGGTTTAGGGTTTGGGGTTTAGTGTTTAGGGCTTAGGGTTTAGGGTTAAGGGTTTAGGGTTTTGGGTTTCAGGTTTTGGGTTTAGTGTTTAGGATTTAGGGTTTATTGTTTAGGGTTTAGGCTTTAGGGTTGAGGATTTAGGGTTTAGGGTTTCAAGTTTTCGGTTTAGGGTTTAGGGTTTAGTGTTTAGGGTATAGTGTTTAGGGTTTAGGGTTTAGGGTTTAAGGTTAAGAGTTTAGGGTTTCGAGTTAGGGTTTAGGGTTTCAGGTTTAGGGTTTAGGGTTTAGGTTTTAGTGTTTAGGGTTTAAGGTTTAGGGTTTAGGGTTTCAAGTTTCAGGTTTCAGGTTTAGGGATTAGTGTTTAGTGTTTAGGGTTTAGGGTATAGGGTTAAGGTTTTAGGGTTTAGGGTTTCGTGTTTAGGGTTTAGGGAGTTTGTTTAGGATGATGGACATAAGCTCTATAGGCTTGCTGGGAGATAGTAGGAGTTTGTTTAGGGTAATGGACATAAGAGGTTGTATAGGCCTGCTGGGAGATAGTATGAATATGGTCTCTATGAAGCTTTAGTGATCTCAAATGACAACAGATGGGGATAGAAAATTGTATTCAATCTCTTATAGAAAGTGATGATATTTTTTTAAATAATAGAGTTTCGCTCCCTACAAATAGCATTCACATTTGCCTTTCATCGACTTAGCAAGGAATATTAAGGATCTGAGCATTTCTATCTTTGTGAGATTCATAATGTTCTATGGTTAGAGCTTTGTTTTGTTGTGGCTATATGTGTTTGACTCCTATTTATGTCAATTAATGTAGAACCAGATGATTACTCAAAATCAACGTTGGACACCATAGAGTAGGAAGCATCATACAAGGTGCCAGAGGCCATAAATTCTAAGATTGAGTGGATACAAATCTACCCAAATAATATGTGCACATGTGGTCCTCATGAAGTGATGTGTGAGTGGGATGTAGGCGAGTGTACACTAGTAGAATTTGGGAAAATAAATCACTACGTGACAAACTTTTAGTCATGACAACTAAAAATGACTAAATTCTAGTAATTTTTTGCAACACAACTATAAATGACTAAATAAATGAATAATTTTATTGTCGGGTAAATCACAGCTATAAATGACTAAATAGATGACTAAATAATTAGTCACAAAAATAAAAATTAGACAATAGGATATTAAAGTGGGTAAGGGAGAGGGGCTAGTAGCCGCCCACCCTAACTTCATGCATCTCAAGCTCATAGTTAGACATATCAGATTTCAACAATTTTTTTTAGGTTTCTCCGTATGCGACCGAAGAGCTTAAAGCTATTATTTCAACTTTTGGGCACTTATACATTTCTCTGTGGGACGCGTTATGTGCACATGGGTCAAAAAAGTGTCATTTCATTGTTGCCCCATACATGCGCAACAATGTGCTAGTAACTGCTCGTCATCACATTTGTGTACTTGTCTTAATTTCATTGGTTAATTTATTGGAGTTGTGAACATGTACAAATGTTGTGAACATGTATTGGTGCATTTGTGTTAATTTATTAGGTTGGTATTTTACATGTATTGGTTCTTTTAAAAATTTTAATTGGGGTGTCAAGTGCACAAAAACATTCTCCCTTAATTAAAAAAATTATGGGCACCAAAAATGAAAAGGATGGGCGCCAAAATTGAAATCCATTTCTTCACCAACCCTGCACTATTCTTAGGGTTTATTTGCCAGAATGCATTGGGGGAGGCTGTGGGCGACGGGATTTTGCAGAGCCGAGCATGAAGTGGGAAAAGACAAGGGTGCCCT
Organism: Cunninghamia lanceolata; assembly: GCA_027924645.1. NCBI lineage: Eukaryota > Viridiplantae > Streptophyta > Pinopsida > Cupressales > Cupressaceae > Cunninghamia > Cunninghamia lanceolata. Next base: position 1,679,663 of record BSBN01000397.1, read on the forward strand.
TGTCGAATCTTACTCACCATGGTCAGTAATTTTATTTTATGTTTTTTTAAATGTAATGCCTTGATTGGATTTTACTTCCACATTTTGCATACATGTGTACCAAAGCATTTCCAAGAAAAGTCTAATCATATAATATAATACTATACATTTATTATTATATAAAATTAACATTCACTAAATATTGAAATAAATGTTTTACCCATTTATCCCTAGAAATTCCTCTCACACGACTAAATATTTTGAAAGATTGAAATTCTGGCACTCATACGTACACCCAAATCGAGTTGAATAAACATTTGAAGTCTATAAAGAGGGAAAAAGTAAAACCCTTGATTCATCCACCCAAACACAATAATTTACAAGTGAGAGGAGCAACAGGGAGCATTCGGGCATAAGTAAGTTAGTCACAGTCTTATTGCGCTTATGTTTCAATAAAATTCTATTCTTGTTTCTAGTCTCATAATTCTAAACACTGTGATGATTATCTCCGCCTTTTCAAAAAATCCATTTTGTGCATATCCTATAACTGTGGCATTCCATGAGACCACATTTCTTTGAGGCATTCTGTCAAACAATTCATGTGCCTTGGCTACTTATCCACAATTTACATGCATGTCTACAAAAGCATTTCCAACTGTAATATCTGATAAAAATCTAGCTTCTATTATGCTTTGATGGATGCCCATACCCTGTTCCAAATCTCCCATTTTGGCATAGGTAGGACGATGATGGAAAAGGTTGTTGAATTTGGATATACACCTGCTAATTGCATTTGCTTGAAAGTTTCTAAAGCCTTTTCAAAAAATCTATTTTGTGCATATCCCACAATCATTGCATTCCATTCATCCACCATATCGAGGTAGGGAATCCGACCAACCCAGATCGAGAGTTGCCCCGATGACCCCCGGATCGGGCCATAGCCATAAGAGTAGGGCTCCATCTCTTTGGCCCCCCACCACTTTAGGAACCTAGAAGTTTAGTAGGGCTCCATCTCTCTCTATCTCTGGGAGATCGACTTTTCTCGAATAGGTAGGGGGAGGGAGAACTATATGTCAAAACCCGCTCTCCCGCAGGCACTTCAAGTCATGCCTGCGATGATGTGGGGCTTTCCTGCATCATTGCAGGCATGACTTGAAGTGCTTGCAGGAGAGTGGGTGATGCATTTTCAACAAGCCTTTTCAACAAATTCATTTTGTGCATATCCTGCAATCATTGCATTCCATGCGATGACATCTCTTTGAGGCATTCTGTCAAACAATTCATGTGCCTTGTATATGCTTCCACACTTTGAATACATGTCTACCAGGGCAATCACAACTATAATACCTAACAAAAATCACCCTTCCATTATGCTCCGATGGATCTCCATACCCTGTTTCAAAGCTCCCATTTTGGCACAGGCGGGGAGGATGTTGGCAAAGGTTGTGGAATACCACTTTACACCTACTAACTGAATTTGCTTAAAAGTTTCTAAATCTTTTTCAACAAATCCATTTTGTGCATATCTTGTAATCATTGCATTCCATGACATGACATCTGTATGGGGCATTCTATCAAACAGTTCACGTGCCTTGTCTATGCTTCCACATTTTGCATACATGTCTACTAGAGAATTTCCAACTATAATATCTGACAAAAATCTCCCTTCCATTATGCTTTGATGGATGTCCATACCCTGTTGCAAAGCTCCCATTTTGGCATAGGCAGGGAGGATGCTAGTAAAGGTTGTGGAGTTTGGCTTCACACTTGCCAATTGCATTTCTTGAAAGTTTCTAAAGCCTTTTCAACAAATCCAATTTGTGCATATCTTGAAACATTGCATTCCATGACATGACATCTCTTTGAGGCATTCCGTCAAATAGTTCACGTGCCTTATCTATGCTTCCACATTTTTATTGGCCAAAATTGACTTTTGATTGTTGAAATGGATGATGTTTAAGAATACTCAATCATCTCTTTATGATGTTTAAGAATACCCAATCATCTCTCTACAATTCTACAATACTGCTTGAGAATATGAATAGCTATTGGATTAACATCAATGTATGCATCTTCAAGCTCTCTAGGTATATGTAATAGTACTAAAAATTGTTTAGCTTTGCAATATGGAAGACTGATGTCTCTGGGGCTAGATATATTACCAACTCAAATATACTCAAATCTACTCAATGCCATGTACTTGTAGACTTGTAGTTGCATTAAGTCACATTACCTTCAACTAAACAAGCCATGACATCACCTTGCAAACATCATGATCTCTTAACCATGCACACTTATTGCAAGACCCTTTATATTTTAAAGCCCTGGCTGCAGGATAAAACATGATTAGACCAATCCTTACTCTGCAATATGTATCAATGGTATAACCATACTTGAGCCTATTACAATCGATGGAGAGCATCATACTCATATATGATGTCCAAGGATAGGCCTGTGCACTCACTTCTATGCTTATTTCACATGCTTGATGTACAATATCTTCAATTTATGTATGCTATTTCCATATGCTTGCAATGCTAAATCATTCATTTAGCATATATCCTTTGTCGTCATGACCTTTGTTGATGTGAAAACCTTAATCATCCTTGATGTAACTAAAAGGGTGACTTTATTGTCCATTTATTAAATTCCAAAAGATCTTTGCTAGCCTTGTTTGTCTAGAATCAACTCTAGATATAATGCCCAAGATTGGTCTTCTCAATGATTGTTCTTGTTGAAATGCTCACAATTTTCTTCTTCCCTTCTTTAGTGTGAGGTTTCTTTTGCATCATATTCATTGTTTGTCATCTTCTTTGCATGATCCTTAGATACAAGATTCTTGATGCCTATTCTGATGGATTCCTATTTTCTTAGCCTCAATAAAAGGCTCTTTCTTGCAAGCATCTTTTAAGGTATTAAATTTTAATATGATCGACTCTTGTGGATGTGAGCATGTGAATGACCAAATTTTATCAACACAATCCATCTATCAAGACCAATTCTAACAGAATTTCTTGTTTACTTTACTGTCAAGTGTAGTCTTGAATATTTTCTCTCTAATGGTACCCAAGCTATTGCCTCCCAATGAGTTTCTCATCTTCATCTTTAATTGGGTGGGAGCCATGTCTTTATCCAACACTCATTAAACTCATCTTATGAGTTAGCTCTCATTCACCTTTAATTAGCAGAGTTACCTCTCAACCAGATCCAATCAAGATTTCATCCTCCTTGGCCTATAATCCAAAAGGCATTTATGCAATTTATTTCTAGAGAAATCAACTATAATATTCTTGCTATTATTTTAGTGTTATACTTTTAAGTTGGCAAGTTCACTTTATGCTAGATTTTGTGTGTCCAAAGGATCCTTGGGTGAAAACATCCTCAATGTCATCTAGAACCTATCAAAGAGAACTTGCTAATTAGACTGTATGACACTAACAATTGCAAAATGAAAAAATGAACTAAACAGACAGGCTTTTATAGGCCAAGGAGGATTCGCTGATGTCTTTATTTTATACCATGTTAATCGCTGCATTTGCTTTAAAATTTCTAAAGCCTTTTCAACAAATCCATTTTGTGCATATCCTGCAATCATTGTAGTCCATGAGACCACATTTCTTTCAGGCATTCTGTCAAACAATTCATGTGCCTTGTCTATGTATCCAGATTTTGCATACATGTCTAACAGAGTAGTTGCAACTACAACATCTGACAAAATTCCTCTATCCTTTATGTCTTGATGGATGTCCAAACCCTATTCCAAAGATCCCATTTTGACACAGGCAAGGAGGATGTTGGCAAGCGTTGTGGAATTTGGCTTTACACCTACCAATTGCATTTTCTTTAAAATTTCTAAATCCTTTCCAACAAATCCATTTTGTGCATATCCTGCAATCATTGTAGTCCATGAGACCACATTTCTTTGAGGCATTCTGTCAAACAGTTCACGTGCCTTGCCTATGCTTCCACATTTTGCATACATGTCTAACATGGTAGTTGCAACTACAACACCTAACAAAATTTCTCTATCCTTTATGTTTTGATGGATGTCCATACCCTATTCCAAAGCTCCAATTTTGACACAGGCAGGGAGGATGTTGGCAAAGGTTGTGGAATTTGGCTTTACACTAGCCAATTGCATTTGCTTTAAAATTTCTAAAGCCTTTTCAACAATTCCATTTTGTGCATATCCTGCAATCATTGCATTCCAAGAGATGACATCTCTTTGAGCCATTCCATTAAACAATTCATGTGCCTTATCTAGAGTTACACATTTTACACACATGTCTACCAGAGCATTTCCAACTATAATATCTAACAAAAACCCCCCTTCCATTATGTTATGATGGATGTCCATACCCTATTCCAAAGCTCCCATTTTGGCACAGGTAGGGAGGATGCTGGCAAAGGTTGTCAAATTTGGATTTACACCTGCTAATTGCATTTTCTTGAAAGTTTCTAAAGCCTTTTAAAAAAATCCATTTTGTGCATATCCCACAATCATTGCATTCCATTAGATGACATCTCTTTGAGGCATTCTACCAAACAGTTCACATGCCTTGTCAATGCTTCCACATTTTGCATCACTGATTATTAAATCTTACTTCTGGATTTGTTCCTTTTTCTACAATTAGAAATGCCTATTTGATATCTTTTCTAGTCTAACCAGTGATGATGCTTGCATCATGTTTTGTAAGGAAATTTTATGTCAGTGCTTATGTTTTCTACCAACATTTGCAATTGCTTCCTCTGTTAAATATCTGCTAGTCTTATTGGGATGTTAGTGTTTGATATAGATTTGAGATCTCTTGCAAGTATTTACCATAATCAATATATATTGGAAATGAAAGCAACACTACTTCAATTGAAATTTGATTCAAGATAAATTTCAGCAATATTTAACTGTGTGTTATTAATGAAGATTGTGACACAGAAACAAAACTATGCTTAACAGAAATTCAAAATTAGAAAAATGAACACATAACACAATGTTTAACGGGGAGAAAACCCTTTCAGGTAAAAAACTCCACACAAAAAAGAGGCCAAATGTTTATATTAATCTGAAAATGATTTACAATACAACACTTCAACTCTCTCCACTAGTCTTCAATCTGACAGCATTCCGGCAACACTCGAGTACCTAAAATCTGTATTGCAACAACTAATACATGGAAAATACTTATAGAAACATTTTCTAACTCATCTTAGGTGTTCACCTTCTCTCTCATGAGATTCCCCAACATACAAATATTAAATGCCATCTTACAAGCACCTTCCACTTGTCCAAAAACAACCATGCAAAGGTTGGGTGCCCAAGACTAAATCTGGCCTCTTACAACATCTTATGATGCGTCATAACCGTCATAGATTCCAACAAAAGAGTACCTTTCTAAGATAGGAACCTTGGGCTAAATATAGCAAATATACAACTAACATATCCGTCATATGCGTCATAGAATCACAGAATCTTATGACAACTTGCAGCTGTCATAGATTCACTTACCAAATATTATGACAATTGTCATACATGCCAAAAAAAGTATATTCCTCAAGGGAGCATACCTATCCTCATTTACCACAAGTTTTTACATTTGCCAATAGTAAAAGTCACTCTATAATAACTTCCGGTGACTCTGAAATTACCCCTGCTAGTGAAACTGGTACATCCCCTCATGGATAATTACAAATTACATATAATAAATGGAATAAATATAATATTGGGATTTACAAGGTTAATGGCACCTTATCCCAACATTCTCCCACTTGACATTATACATTGTAAATCAACCCATAGGAAATCAAATGAAAATAATCAAGCACTAGAAACAAGGCCCATGGCCTCTTTGCACCACATGAACTTCTCTGTGCTCATAGGCTTAGTCAATGAATCTGCAACATTCTCCTGAGTGTCTATCTTCTTTAGCTCAATCTCTCCATTTGCAACCAAATCTTGAACAAAGTGATACTAAACATCAACATGCTTAGTTTGAGCATGATACATGGGATTCTTGGCCAAACAGAGAGCACTCTGGCGATCACAACCAAGCTGAATGATCCTGCAATCAAAACCAATACCTGTACACAGTCTCCTCAACCAAACTACCTCCTTAGAGACATGAGTAGCAGCCATATATCTGCTTATGTAGGGGACAAAGCAACTGTGGGCTATCTCTTACTCATCCAACTCACTGCACCTCAAAACAGAGTAAACTCATAGCCACTAGTGGACCTTCGACTATCCAAGTCACCTACCCAATCTGTATCAACAAAACCCTGTATGTCCAAAGATTTATCAGCACTATCAGTACTAGAATAAACCAAACAATGATCAGGAGTACCTGCAAGATATTTAAACACCATCTTCACATAGTTCCAATACTGTCTACTAGGGTTAGACATAAATCTGCTCAAAACTCTCACTGCTTGGGCAATATCTGGTCTAGTGCAAACCATTGCATACATCAAACTCCCTACAACACTAGTATATGGCACATTAGACATATCCTCAAGATCATCCTCAGTCTTTGGACACATATCTAATGAAATCTTAGTACCAATGGGTAAAGTAACTTTAACTGGGTTACAGTCCTGCAAACTAAACCTCTGCACATTAGTATTCACATACTTTGTGACAACCAAAGCTTTCTGTTAACTCTGTCTCTCTTGATCTCCATTCCTAGAATATACCTTGCAGTACCAAGATCCTTCATCTCAAATGCACCTGAAAGTTGGGCTTTAAGCTCACTGACCATACCCTTAGTATTGCTAAAAAACATGTCATCAACATACAAAGAAATAACCAGTATATAATCATCAACACAATGAATGTAAACACAATGATCCTCCTCACTTCTAACAAAACCCAATTTCAAAACAAATGAGTCAAAATTTTGATACCACATTCTGGGGGACTGTTTAAGACCATAAAGAGACATCTTTAACCTGCAAACCCAATGTTCTTTTCCTTTTACCTCAAAACCTGTAGGCTATTACATATAAATTTCTTCTTCAAGATCTCCATGCAAGAATGTAGTCTTAACATCCATTTGCTCAATCTCCAAATCATAAGCTACAACAATGGATAAGAGAAATCTAATCGAAGTCAATTTAGCAATAGGAGAGAATATCTCACCAAAATCAACTCCCTCTCTCTAGGAGAAGCCCTTGGCTACCAGTCTAGCCTTGTACTTCTCCAATGACCTGTCTACTCCAAACTTCTTCTTGAAGACCCACTTACAACCTATGGCCTTTCTTCCTTTGGGAAAATGAACAAGATCCCAGGTATTACAAGAGTCTAAAGCCATCATCTCCTTCTGCATGGATAGCTACCAAGACTCACTATCATCTTTAGAAATAGCTTCCCTGTAGGATCTAGGTTCATCGTTAGTACTAAAAAAAGCATATACACAATAGAAAACTGGTGGGCTATACCTGTCAACTGGATTCTATTGTCTTGTGAATCTCCTTAAGGGTGGAGTAAGAGACTCTACTCGTTCTTCTGCATGATCATCTGCAACAACTTCTGTAGACTCATCTTCATCAGAACTACTCAAATCTTCTTCTTCTTCTTCACCCCCAAATCCATCATTTTGTTCTTCCTGAGGTGTATCTTGCTACTCTAAATCAAAGTGCACCTTCTTTACCTTTTCTTCTTTTTCTTTTGGCTGCTTAGGTTCTGAAATAGCTCTAAGTTCCCTAAAAATAACATCTCTAGAAAAGATAATCTTGCGGGTTAGTCGATTCCAAAGATTATAACCATTCACATTATCACCATATCCAATGAATGTACACTTTTCAACCTTTGGATCCAACTTAGATCACTTTTCCTTAGGCACATGAACAAAAGCCTCACAACCAAAAACCCTTAAATGTGAAACAAAAGGTTTCTTACCTGTCCACACTTCATAAGGTGTCAAATCAAGATCCTTACAAGGAGACCTATTTATCAAGCAGCAAGCAGTACACACAACTTCTGCCCAAAAGCATTTATCCAACTGTGCATCACTAAGCATACTTCTGGCCCTTTCCATAATTGTTCAGTTCATCCTTTCTACAACACCATTCTACCGTGGTGTATATGGAGTTGTCTTTTGTCTGATTATACCTGCATGCTTGCAAAACTCATCAAATTCCTTAGAACAATATTCTCCTCCATTGCCAGATCTTAATATTTTTATCTTTAAACCTGATTGGTTCTCTACTAAGACTTTGAATTCCTTAAACTTAGTGAAAACTTTAGATTTATGCTTCATAAAATAAATCCATGTAAATCTAGATACATCATCAATGAAGGTTACAAAATAACGAGATTTTCCAATAGATTCATTATCCACAGGTCCAAACACATCCGTATGAATAATTTCTAACTTCTCTTTTGCTCTATTGCTTCCTAAAGGAAATAATTTTTTGTTTTGTTTACCAAACACACAATGCTCACAGAAATCAAAGTGCTTATCAGAATAGGAGAAACCATCCAACAAATTTTTATTCTTAATAGTTTTTAATACATTATTGCTTGTGTGGCCCAATCTACGGTGCCACAATATACATGCAATTTCAGTATTAGCCTCAGATACATAGGAGGCATTATAAACTGTAGTGGCTTCAAGCTTGAACAGGCTTCTGAATCTCTTCCCCTTTGCTACCACCAAGTTCCCCCTCACTAATTTGCAACCATGCTTGTCAAATGTCACATGTATTCCCAAATCATTCAACTTTGAAACTGAAATCAGATTTCTAGCTAATCCAGGAACATGCAAAACACCAGGGAGGGTTTTAATCCTCCCATCACTGAAACACAACAATACCTTTCCTTTCCCAACAATCAGATATGTAGAGTTGTCACCAACGTAGATATTACCTCCATCATATTCTTCATATGTGGAGAACCATTCCTTATGCGGGGTCATATGAAATGAGCATCCTGAGTCAACCAACCAATTTTCATCAGAAACAACATTACATGCAAAAAGTAAAACATCTTCACCTGCATTCGAGGACTTAGTCAAAGTACTCTCCCACTATTTTTTGGGGTTCTACACTCCTTCACATGTCCCCTTTTACCGCAGTTCCATCACTTAACTCTGTTCTTTTTACTAGGAGTCTTAGACTGGCCCTTGGACTTGTCCTTAGCCCCTTTCTGATCTCCTTTAGGTCCTCTTTCCTTAGACCTTCCCCTGACACTGAGAGCATCCCTTGAACTATCTAAACTCTTCTTCCTTAATTCCTGTGATAGTAGCACTGAAACAAGAGCATCCAACTTCAGATCCGCAAGGTTAGCAGTGATAGCAAGGATAACATTCTCCCAAGACTTAGGTAAAGAACAAAGAAGTAAGATACATTTATCTTCCTCACTAACCTCAACATCTACTGAATTAAGCTGACTCACTAACAAATTAAAAGAATTTAAATGCTCTGCAACTGCTTCACCTTCTCGCATTTTCATGGAAAACAATTTTCTTTTTAAATAAAGTTTATTTACCATACTCTTGGCTTGATAGATCTCATCCAATCGTTTCCACAACTTGTATGCAGTCTCTTCCTTTGCGCATTCAACAGGACAGAGTCTGAAAGACACAATCAGATGGTTCCCCGTGCCTTCTTATCTAGTCTATCCCACTCATCTTGAGAGGCATCATCAGGTTTCTTCTCTTTTTGGACAACCAACCATTGGTTTCTTTCTTCGAACAAATCTTCCATTTTTAGCTTCCACAACTCATACCCTGTTCCGTTGAACTTCTCAATGTCCAATCGAGAGGTTGATGCAATGGTGGATGCAACCATAATAACAACACAAGATTTGCAAAACAAATGCAACCAAATCTCCCATTGCAGCTATAGGTTCCACACTACCACCCAATAGTCAAAGCTGGCCAGGCTCTGATACCAAATGTTAGAAATGAAAGCAACACTACTTCAATGGAAATCTAATTCAAGATAAATTTCAGCAATCTTTAACTGTGTTATTAATGGAGATTGGAACACAGAAACAAAACTATGCTTCACAGAAATGCAAAATCAGAAATATGAACACATAACACAATGTTTAATGTGGAGAAAACCCTTTTGGGTAAAAAATTCCACACATGAAAGAGGTCCAATGTTTGTATTAATCTGAAAATAATTTACAATACAACAACACTTCAACTCTCTTCACCAGTCTTCAATCTGACAGCATTCCGACAGCACCCGAGTACCTAAAATTTGTATTGCAGCAACTAATACATGAAAAATACTTATAGAAACATTTTCTAACTCATCTTAGGCATTCACCTTCTCTCTCGTGAGATTCTCCAACACACAAATATTAAATGCCATCTTACAAGCACCTTCCACTTGTCCAAAAACAACCATGCAAAGGTTGGGTGCCCAAGACTAAATCTGGCCTCTTACAAGATCTTATGATGCGTCATAACCATCATAGATTCCAGCAAAAGAGTATCTTTCCAAGATAGGAACCTTGGGCTAAATATAGCAAATATACAACTAACATATCCGTCATAGAATCACAAAATCTTATGACAACTTGCAGTTATCATAGATTCACTCACCAAACATTATGACCATTGTCATACATGCCACAAATAGTATATTCCTCAGGGAGCACACCTATCCTCATTTACCATGAGTTTTTACATTTTCCAATAGTAAAAGTCACTCCGTAATAACTTTCGGTGACTCTAAAATTACCCTTGCCAGTGAAACTAGTACATCCCCTCATAGATAATTACAAATTACATATAATAAATGGAATAAATACAATATTGGGATTTACAAGGTTAATGACACCTTATCCCAACAGTATATTGTTTTATAAAAGACTTTCTTTGTGATTAATGAATACAAACTCTTTCTGTTTCTATGGAAGGCATATTGGATGGACAATCCAACAAAACAAAATTTGAAGGAAGGAACAAAGGATCATCTCCCTCAAGAAAAGGAAGAGGGTGTTCCATATTATGATCGTGCATGTGCACTGCCCTTGACAATTCATAATGGGATTACAGATCAAGAATGGTATTCCTATTCTCTCTATCAATTATTTAATCGGCATGGTTTATGATATACATTTTTCATTTCAAGTGAAATTTAATATTTGGGTCCTTAATTGTTTGGGCATGGTGGGTACAATCATTTTTTACATAAAACAAATTCATCAGCATCATAGATGTCCACAATAGTTAGTTTGGTTGGTGTCATTTTCAAATATGCTTGCTTGATTTACTAACTCGTAAGAGTTCCAATGGCTAGGTGCTATTCAACAGCTTATAGTTAATCATTTTTTTTGCAGTAGTGAGGAACTTCCAGTAGAAGCTTCTAGATGCTTTAATTGTAGTTCTTACAATCATGGTCTCAAACTTTTTGTTTTCCATTCAAGTTAGAACTTTGGTTTGTTGAACATTTTGTTTATCGTTAGACGAAAATATTAGTTGTGAATTGGCATAACTATCATTACTATATACTGATGTTTGGATATGGTCATAATCTAGCAAGTCTGCACTGATTCCTATAAATATACAGAATACGTTTGTAACTAATCTTTAGTCATTACAATATGTTAGGCTAGCAAAACCTTATCTCATATGGCCACTTTCATTGTTTACATGAGAGGGATTTCAGTCATTTGGACTGAGCTGGATTGAATTTGTGTGTTCTGATTGTTTAAGGGCTAGTTATGAGATTTAGCTTCTGACGAATAAGCGAATAACTAATATTTAGTTGTTACAAATATGTGAGGCTAGTATAACTATAAGTTATAATCTTGTCATGATATTATTTATTTTCTTATTTGCTTTCTGTTACAAAGGGGCAATTTACTTATTGCATTGCTGGGTTCTATTTGTGCAGACCAAGGCAGGAGATGCAACAAAGAAGAACAAGTAATGCAACAATTAGCAATATTAACTGAGTTTTGATACATTTATTTAGATTTTGAGATGTAAAAGCCCATGATGAAATATTTAGGCTTCATTTTGCAAGTAGTTCTTTCATGCTTTAAAGTTGTATAAGCAAAAAATAGAGCATTGTAACTCAATTTTCTCAGTCACAACACTGAGAAACACACTTTGTAACACATTTTTTAAAGCAAAGACATATTTAAGTCTTGTATCTATTGTAAAAACATATTTTCTCAATAAAATTTCAGTATTATGCCTTCTTAATAGTTGTTTCATTATGTGCAAATGAATGATTGATTATGTTTTTTTGTGTTTTATGTTTAAACCTCAAAAACAATTAAATAAACTACCAATTGACTAAATATACTACCAACTAACAGATATTGATGACTAAATATACTACCAAATTAATGACTAAAATTTGTTTAGTCATAAATTTGGTCGCGAGATAAATGACCAACAATAAACTACCAATGGTCACGTGACTAAATATACTACCAAATTGATGACTAAATATACTACCAAATTACCAAATATACTATCAAATTGATGACTAAATATACTACCAAATTAATGACTAAATATACTACCAAATTAGTCAATTAATGACTAAATATACTACCAAATTAATGATTAAAATTTGTTTGGTCATAAATTTGGTCATGAGATAAATGACCGGCAATAAACTACCAATGGTCACGTGACCAAACTACTGATCACATGACCAATTTTTGGTAGTTTTTTGTCATTTATTTCTGTTTTTCTACTAGTGGTAAGAAAGAAAATATGGTCACATATTTCGTAATTGAATCCTACATTAACCTATTTTGAAGCACACCAGTAGGATTACATAAAGGAAAGTAATGACCTGTTGGTATAGAATGCTTTGAAAAGTGGTACAAGTCTAAGAAATGCATTCTTTTCTAGGATTCATGAGAAAACCAAATTGTGTTAAAATGTAGAATAAGGCCATGTAAGATTTTAGTGAATCTTTATTTTTCTATGTACTCATATTGGCATGTAGAAAAGAGTTGTGCATAGGAAGAAGTGTATTAGAGTTCCCTTTAAAAGAAGTGGTGGGTATGTGTATGGAAATGGAGGACCAAAAGGGGGTCATAAGTGGCCACTTTTTTTAAAGTCAGAAAAAACTGATCTTGCATGAGAAATTGAAGATAGCCATGCTCAAAATTAGAAAATGTGATAAGAACAAGTTTTGTAGTGCTCCGAGTCTAGTTTCAAAACTACTAATTTTTTCTAAAAATGATGGAGATTAAGAGGTTCAATTAGGCGAGACACACATAGTGTCTAGTGTGTTCCCCCTAAAATGTCAACTTTTTAAAAGTACTAGACAAATCGCTTCGGTGGAAAATTATCTAACACCATGTAGTTTATGCATGTTTTTCTATTAATTTTTTTATGAATACATGAATTTTGTATGAATTTTCAAAGTTGACACATCCTAAAAAATGAAATTTGAGCGTGTTCCCCCCTAATTTTTTAAAAACTAATCAAAAATCATATTTTTTCAATGTGTATAGAATTGAGTCTAGAATCTAAAAATGTAATTTGTTTCAAATTTCAATAAATGTGTAAAAAATGACACTAGAAATACTAGACATAGGTTTTCTAAAAAAAGAACATATTAGCAAAAGAACTTGAAGACGGAAACCTTAATGTTATCATATTTTTGAAAAATACATGGTTAGAAAGCTAATAAAAAACTTGAAGTTGTCCTGGCATTTTTTTGTATTGACATTGAAAAGCATGTAAACCATAGGGGAGCATGCATGATATTCAGTCAAATTTAATAACTTTTATTAAAAACACATCCTTGGCATCCAAAAGGTACCTCCAACCCTTTGGGTTGGAATTTCCCAAAGTACTGAAAAATGCGATCATGTTTTAAAGCAGTTAAAATGAATTTTATGCACACATCTCTCTCCTTTCTCTATCTTGTTTTCTTTATGGACCCCCTCTCTCTCAACTCTAGAATTCTCTCTCTCTCTAATATCTTACTCTCTCTATCGACCCTGAGCTGTCTCTAACTCTATGCCTCTCTCTCTCTCTCTCTCTCTCTCTCTCTCTCTCTCTCTCCCCCATACCTCAAGAATCTTCTCCTTGGGCTATTTATGTGTGTTAGAACCTTGTTTGAAGGGATAGTTTTCCTACAAGAGGATTCTTTTCAAAAATAGCCCAAATATAGAACAAATTGACTTCCTTCAAAAATCCATAAATAAGACTTATCTTCCCTCATTTTGAACACATGAATTGCAAATTTCTCACTTGGTCACTATACTGTATCTATTTTATCTAAAATGATTGAGTATTTATAAGTCCATACTACATCAAATCATTAGTGTTTCATTCCTTTAAATCTCTACAATATTTTTCTTGAAGTTCATGGATAAGTAATTCTTTATCACTAGGTAGCTATTTTCTATAGTTCTTCCACTATATTGGCCTTTCCTTCTTTCAAATCCCATTAAGATTTAGCCATATTTCCCCTAATTTTTAATTCTCTCCCTCCCCTATCATTCATCTTCATCTCTTTGCATCCATTTGACTTCTTTTTCCACCTTCTCCCCTCTCTTTTTCACCTCCTAACCCTAGCTTTCTTAGTATTCCTTTTCCTTTCCAATTTTCCTGTAGATCCCACTAATTTTTCCCTATTTTACTATTTTCCACCTCTCCTCTCATCATTCTTCCCATCCAATTGAATTTCATTTTGTCTTTTTTCCATTTCATCCTCCCAATTTATATCCTCATCACTCTTTGCATGTCCTAATTTTCTTGTTTCCATTTCCTTTGTCAATAAGGGAGAGGAAGAGCGAGGAGAGGGAGAGAGGGGGGAGATAGAGGGATAGAGGAATGATAGGGGTGATAAGGAGAGATAGGGAGAGACATAGATATAGAGAGCTTGACAGGTAGAGGGATGATATAGATAGGGAGATAGGGGAGAGATAGAGAAATAGAGGTTTAGGGTTTCTCAGTTTAGGGTTTAGGGAGAGATAGAAAGAGAGAGAAATAGATAGAGGGAGAGGGGAGAGATAGGGAGAGAGAGTGAGGAGATGTCTAGAGACATAGGGATAGAGATTGAGAGGTAGAGGGACGATAGAGATAGGGAGATAGGGGAGAGATAGGGACATAGATGTTTAGGGTTTAAGGTTTAGAGGTTAGGGGTTTAGGGTTTAGGGTTTAGGGAGGGATAGAGAGATATAGAAAGGGAGAGTTAGAGAGAGATGTCTAAAGATATAGTGAGAGAGATTGAGAGGTAGAGGGATGATAGAGATAGGGAGATAGGGGAGAGATAGGTAGATAAAGGTTTAGAGTTTCTCAAGTTTAGGCTTTAGGAGTTAGGGTTTACGGATCGGGGTTTAGGGTTTAGGGTTTACGGAGAGATAGGGAGATATAGAAAGAGAGAAAGAGATAGATAGATAGATAAATAGATAGATAGATAGATAGAGGAACAAGAGAGTGAGATAGAGGTTTAGGGTTTAGAGTTTAAGGGTTAGGGATTAGAGTTTAGGGTTTAGGGAGAGATAGAAAGGGAGAGAGAGGGGAGAGATAGGGAGATATAGAGTGAGGGAGATGTCCAGAGACATAGGGAGAGAGATTGAGAGGTAGAGGGACAATAGAGATAGGGAGATAGGGGAGAGATAGGGACAAAGAGACTTAGGGTTTCTCAGGTTTAGGGGTTAGGGGATAGGGCTTAGGGGTTAATTTTTAGGGTTTAGGGGTTAGGGTTCAGGGTTTAGAGTTTAGGGAGAGATAGAAAGAGAGATTGAGATAGCTAGAGAGAGGTTTATGGTTTCTTGGGTTTAGGGGTTAAT
Source organism: Cunninghamia lanceolata (assembly GCA_027924645.1). Taxonomy (NCBI): domain Eukaryota; kingdom Viridiplantae; phylum Streptophyta; class Pinopsida; order Cupressales; family Cupressaceae; genus Cunninghamia; species Cunninghamia lanceolata. Next base: position 1,695,369 of record BSBN01000397.1, read on the forward strand.
GATTAGATTTTAGGGTTTAGGGAGAGATAGAAAGAGAGAGAGAGGGGAGAGATAGGGAGATAGAGTGAGGGCAATGTACAGAGACATAGGGAGAAACATTGAGAGGTAGAGGGATGATGGAGATAGGGAGATAGGGGAGTGATATGGAGATAGAGATTTAGGGTTTCTTAGGTTTAGGGTTTAGGGACTAGGGGATAGGGTTTAGGGTTAGGGTTCAAGTTTTATCAGTTAGGGGTTAGGGTTTAGGGAGAGATAGAAAAAGAGAAAGAGATAGTTAGAGAGAGAAACATCATGTTTAGGGTTTACGGTTTATGGGTTAGGGTTTAGGGAGAGAGAGATGTCTAGAGACACAGGGAGAGAGATTGAGAGATAGACAAATGATAGAGATAGGGAGATAGGGGAGAGATAGAGAGATAGAGGTTTAGGGTTTAGGGGTTAGGGTGAAAGGAAGCAAGGTATGTAGAAAACACTTCCTACACTAATCTAATGATGAAAGATATATGCAAATTTATTTTATAGTTATAGATTAAGATGCACATTAACAGAAAAAAATAACAATTTCCAAATGCAAACACAAAACTCACAACACAAGATATACATGGGGAAAACCCTTTCAAGTAAAAAACCCCACACTCCAAAGCCACCCAATATATTATTCAGAAATCACAAAGATTACAATATACTTGTAGAGAATCTTTTACAGGAGTATATCCAACCACAGATCCAGGAGGTAATCTGACATCTATAAGATTCTACGTACAACTCCATCTCATGTTCTTGATATATAGGAGATACAATATAGTACACCGCCAACGGTAATTACAAAACCATGAGCTAAAACCACCCAAAAGTGGTGCCTAAATTATCTCCAATCAAAGATGCCTTGTGATGTGCCCAACCATACACCAACACATGTAACTCTCCCCTTTACAACTCTTTTATGTGTCCAACACATTTTTCCATTTCCCAAACTAAAGGTCCAACTTTTGGAGGCCATAACTTTTGATTTGAGTGTCTGATTGACGAATTGTTGTATGCGTCGAAAGCTTGTGAAGTGCTCTATCACCCTGTAACTAGCTTCGCTGGTTACAATAATTTTTGGGATGTTTAGAGAAGTTTTGATACCCAAAAATTAAGTTCAAAATTTTTTCAGTAGTTTCACAAAAAAATAGAAACTTTAATATATCGCAATCCAGATATGATCTTGAGATGAAGCTCACCCGAGATGTTTACTTAGCTATTTCACACCTTTTGGGAAAAATTTTAGGTCAACCCGAGGTTAATTGAAGAACTTACTAAAAATAGTAAGTCTCACGATTTTAAGCTCGTTTGGAAACTTTGAAGGTTCAAACCATTTTCCAAGATAAAGGGTATTCAAAAAGACCAAAACTGTGAAGAATAGTAACCTTTCGAGGTTGCAAGGTTGAGACACTTTTCCTAACAAGGGGTTAGAGTTTAGGGGTTAGGGTTTAGGGTTTAGGGAGAGATAGAAAGAGTGAGAAAGAGATAGCTAGAGAGATATGTCTAGAGACATAGGGAGAGAGATTGAGAGGTAGAGTGATAATATAGATAGGGAGATAGGGGAGAGAGGGAGATAGAGGTTTAGGGTTTAGGGGTTAGAAGTTAGGGTTTAGGGAGATAGAAAGGGGGAGATAGAGAGTGAGGGAGATGTATAGAGACATTGGGAGAGATTGAGATGTAGAGAGATGATACATATAGTGAGATAGGGGAGTTTGGGAGATAGAGGTTTAGGGTTTATGGGCTAGGGGTTAAGGGTTAGGGTTCATGGTTTTGAGAGAGAGAGAGAGAGAGAGAGAGAGAGAGAGAGAGAGGAGAGAGAGAGAGAGAGAGAGAGAGAGAGAGAGAGAGAGAGAGAGAGAGAGAGAGAGAGAGAGAGAGAGAGAGAGAGAGAGAGAAGAGAGAGAGAGAGAGAGAGAGAGAGAGAGAGAGAGAGATTAGGGGTTAGGATTCAAGGTTTAGGGAGAGATAGGAAGAGAGAGAAAGAGATGGCTAGATAGAGGAGAGGGAGAGATATAGAGGTAGAGGGATGATAGAGATAGGGAGATAAGGACATAGAGGGTTACAGTTTAGGGGTTAGGGTTCATGGTTTAGGGGTTAGAGTTTAGGATTTAGGGTAAGAGTTTAGGGTTTAGGGAGAGATAGAAAGAGAGAAAGAGATAGCTAGATAGAGGAGAGAGAGAAAGGAATATAATATTTATGGTTTAGGGGTTAGGGTTTAGGGAGAGATAGAAAGGGAGAGGGAGAGAGGGAGTTAGCATTTTAGGTAGTTTAAAATGTTCTCGTGTTATAATGGACTCACATTATAATGCAAGCATGTTTTGAACTAGTTAAAATAATGAATATTAGCATAGAAAAAGGCATGTCATGTGACTTTTGGTGAACATGCTCTGTTTTATTCCTGTTCTGTGCCTTTTTGATATTGAAAGAGACTTGTCATGCTTTTGAGGTTCTCCCATTATTGGTTGACAAAATTGATGCACTTTTTGTTCTTGTTTCGATGCACAAGATTCTAATTGCATGTTTTAAATTCAAATTTGGTATTGGAAACTAGTTTTTTCATGTTTTGAGGGAGTGCAACACTAGATTAAACAAATTAACTAGTTTTTTGGTTTACATTGACAAAAAAAATTGTAATTGTTCATGCTTTATATTATAACTTGATAAATTATCAGATATTTTTTTGTGTTCTTTTGACCATTGTTTTAGAGTGATATAGAATTCAATACAATGCCAAAGAAATGAGCAAAAACTTTAACACCGGAGGAGCATGAAGCCAAGAATGTAAAGAAAAGAGAACAGATGAAACAACTTCATGATAATAAGAAATTGAACTCCACAAATGAAGGTCAACCATCTTTGCCGATTGAATTGGATGATGAAGCATTGAAGAGAGAAGGAATTAGAGAGACAAAGGAAATGAAAAAACATTGTGCAAGTAATAAATTGAATGTGGGAGTTGAAGGTATTGTAGCATCGTAAAATGTGTACACCATTTTACCCTTAGTTTAGCACTCGGGTGGACCTAAAATGTTTACACTTGCTAATTAGGACCTATTTTAACACCTTTTTGAGCATTAAATGTGTGGTTCTTGATCCTGATGCATAAAACCTAGAAAATAAGTTATAAGGCATGACTAAGCACACTTTAAGTGCCTTATCCTAGGAGTTTGGGGCTAAGGGACTAGGGTGCCTAAGTGCCCTTATCCCCTTTTTAGCCCTGACCTAAAATGTGACTTATCAGCTTGGGACCTCCTAAAAGGTTCCCAGGGCTGATCTCATGTGGTTTAATTATCTGATAATCAATGGGAATGCATATAAAAGCAAGTTAAGTCATTCATTTGAATATCTCTAAGCAATCTCTAACCTCTTGAAGGATTCTTCTTCTTCTTCTCTCTCATGCTCTCTACTCTTCTTTGAATCTCTCTATTGTGGATTATTGTTGTGGCACTAACATATTGTAGGTCTTATGAAGATCTTTGAGGCTACACCAACTTATTGAGTCAAGTTGTGATGCCATCATCAAGCTAGGGTTTCCATGCACATGGTGACTCCTTTCCTTTATACTTTGTGTTAGCAATCCACTCTACTTCAAATTTGCCTCTACCCTCCTAGGGAATACACTCTTTATCTATCATATTTTCTATTGTGGAGGTGGAAACACCATTCACAGAGCTTGACTGAGGCAAGTTCCTAAATAGCATCCAACCCTTTCCTCGTTTCATGTGTGTAGATTAGGTGAACATGTTTTGGGAGATGATCTTCAGGAAGAAGGCAAAGCATACTGGTACATACCTAACAAAGCTCTGAGTTCCTGTAAACCATAATATCCAAGAACCTTTGTATTGGGAATTCTAGCCTCTAGAATCAAGTTTTGAATTGCTTACTCATCTCTGCTGTTCATTTGGTTTCTAGGTTTTTAGTTCTGGTAGTCTGTTTTACTCTGATATTTGTCAACTAGGGTTTCATGTCTTGACTCTAGCTTGATTGATTGGATTTGGTTAATTCCTTCTATATACAACAAAAGGGTAGAACCCCTAGAGCTTGGCTCTCCTTCTTGGGTAGAAGCCAAGCTCGGTTTTGTGCCCCAAATGTTTTGTAGAAGAGGGTTTGACCTAGTTTTATCTATTGAGCTAGTCTCTCTTTCTACACTACAAGTATGTCATCTTTGCCATCTCAAATTGATATTGTAGAAAATGTTCAATCTCTATTGAAAATGATGATGCATTTGCAAATGTTGTAGTAGATTATACACTAATTGACCAAGTGTTGAGTGACCAAAATTTATCTTGTGATTCAATTTTTCCAATAAGAACACCTAGAATTTTGCATAGAAATTCCTAAGTTTTTGATTCAGATTGAAGAGAATATTCTAAAATGAATGGTTGACAAGATTCCTGAGCATACTTGTAGAAGAAATGTGAATAAGATATGAAACTTGTTTTTTGAAAAAATAAGTGAAACCAGAAGATGTAAAATTTTTTGTTGAGATGATGAAAAATCTTAAGTTTAGGCTAATCATGAAGATTCTCGGCCTAAGAACATCAAGTGATAATAGTGAAAAATCTATTATCAGAAATCTTGTCAATGCATATCAAAGCATTGGTTCCACCTCATGCACGAAAGATAGTAATGCTACATGGACATGTCATTACATCAACTATTGTGAGCAATCAAACAAAGAAATCTTGATAAGAAAAACAAGTTAAGCACTAAAGATAAGTAGAAAAACATTGATGAAAGCCATTGGGAGGTGTGAAAAACTGAGGACTTGAATATCAATGAACTATGGGTATTTTTGGGTAGACTCGCACTAAAAGGTAAATCCATAACTGAAGCCTTAAAATCCCTACTTAAGGAGTTTGGAGAAATAACACAAGAGTATCTCCTAATTAAAGGGATGTTGTAAGAAGGAGAATTGGTTGTCAAAACTATGAGCCACATCCAAAGCATTTTTTAGATATGACCCTTGAACATAATTTTTCTCCAAATTTGTAGCTAGGTATCCGCAAATTCAAATTAGTCAAAGGTATTTTGAAATGGAAAAAACATTTTTGTGTCAAAGTAAATCACACACACAACTTGTAGAGTTCACATGGAAATTTCTATGCATTATGATGTTTATCGGCAAGTATGTGTATCTTTGCATACTAACGATGCTTTTCAGGAGTGTATGATAGAGGCTCCACCTAAATCAACAAGAGATTTCATTTCAATATTTTTTGTGAAATAGTTGATGGAAAAATGAGTGATCCCACAATACTGAGTCCCAAACTTGGAACATCTTGATTTTGTCTGAAATCACAGATTTTTTAGAAAAATTAATGATTTAAGCCTTGAGGAGTTCCATATAAAGGGATTTAATTAAAGGGGTTAGATAAAACCCCCTTAGATCAAACACCCTTGGAAAGAATCCCCTCTAGTATTAAATTAAAACCTCAATGGAGTCTCCTCTGCACCTGTCAAAATGCTAACCAAAAACCAATTTTGCTTCACAGTTGGAGGATCAAATGAAGTCATTAGAAATTTTATTTTGTATGTAGCCCTTAGTATAAGCTTTCCAAAAAGTATGATTTTGAATATATTTCATTTGATTATTATATTTATTTTTTATTTTCTAGTGAAGAGAGGTTTTCTTCACCGAACATCAAGGTCTCTATTCCACATGCGGAAAACTAAAAAAATAAGAATTTTTTTTATGAAAAATATGTGCACATTAGGTATTGATGTCCTTGTTTCAACAAAAAAACAATTTAATTTGGATATATAAAAAAGAAGTTATGTTGTATGGTATAAACCTATGTCTGAATTATAATTAATATCACATCAAAAATTAATAAAAAATATATGTAACAAAAAATTATGAAAAAATATCTGTGCGCACTAGATATTGGTGTCACAAATCTATGTTTAAAATCTTATAATTTGATCATTTCTATAAAAAAATTATTATGTATGGTATAAATGTCACTTTAAAAAATGTTGTTAACTATAAAAAAATAAGTTATTAAAAGTTTACGTAAAAAAAATCACACATTATTTTTTAAATCTTAAAAAAAAATACATTTAGAATGTACACACAAAATCTCAAATATCACTAGTTCATATCATCTCCAAATTCTTAACAGTTTAGTTGCATAGATAGGTGTCAGGAAGTAAAAATTTGATTAAAAATGCTGATTTCAATATCCTACTGTTAGGTCCAAAAAATGTAGGTGGTTAACCTTAAGAGGATGCCAAGATCTCTTAACGCTTTCGGCTAACGAAACAGGGCTAATATGATTGAAAACCCCCTTCTCTTTAGGTTTTGCCAGACCTAGGCGGGTGTACCTTGATAGTTAATGTAGATTGGTATGACCTTAGTGATCTCACACTGGCATGTAGATGCGAGATAGATGTAATGCTGAGAATTAATCCTAATGCTAATGCTTGAAGTTTGAAAATGTGAATAAGGTTTAAATGAAGTATTGTTTTATAATTAATATGGCCAATGCTTTTTGGGCAATGGAGTCAAGATGTGTATGATAAATGTATCCTCCCTTTTGGCTTAACTCGAATTATTTGGCACTTTTTAAATGTTTATACCTTGTATAAACGTGCAAGGATGCCATTTACCAGGCTCTTCTTACAAATCCCAACATGATATTTTCCCAGGTTACTATGATCAATTGAAAGGACTTTTAATTCTAGTGTGAAGGAAACCAACCAAGATGATTTATTTAAAGGGTTTTAACTTTGGACAAAGACCAATAAACATAAACCACTTAGGACTTAAATCAACTTCTCATAGAAACCAATCAAACGGATCACACAAAAGCAACAAATGTGCCCTGATAAATTAAATTTATCCTTGATATATTAATTTAAATAACAAAGGAAAACCATTTTCGATACAACACAGATAACATATATGAATACATATCAACAAATAATTGAACACCAAAATGTTTGGACACCAAATTATAATATTCCACTCCGTTAAATTGCTTCAAAAGATTTTACAATTCATGCTTGGAAGTCTCCATTTATTTATTTCCTATTCTACTAATTGCTGCTTGCTTTGATTATTGATTCTTGCTTGATTGCCTCTTCTCCTTCCAATAATGGATTTTATCTCCTATTTATACTTTGTATTTTAGGATTATGACCCTTCACACATTTGTTCAGTGCAACTTTTCATTATCTTTGGTAAGAATAAAATATTTAATTTTATCCTTCACCTTCACTTCTCCATTAGGATTAATTTTAATAATAGCTTTTATCCCTCCTCTTTTGCTGGTAATTTGATTTAACCCAAAAATATGTTATTCGGTAAAATAATTACCTCCTCTGAATCTTCTTAAACGTGTTTTAACTCCTTGGGTGAAAACATTATGCCATGCTCCCACCTCAAATAAATCTTTACTTGGCATTTTACACCACATCCAAATAATTCCTTTTCCATAGTTTTGACGGGAAAATAATTTTGACATTACATATTAATAAATCTCATCATAAAGTTCCCGTTGTATTTTTAGTGAAATGGTATTCACTTTGCTATCATCGGAGGATCGAAGGGACCCAAATTTATGTCCCTTCGACACAAAAATAAATCCTTCAAACAAATGTTTAACTTTTTCAGGATATCGGAGAGACGTCCATATCACTCATGCCGATATTAACAAGTCACTTCGATATCTATTTATTTGATTTTGGCTATCTATCTCATGAGGATGTTTATTAAATATAATTTTTAGGGGCTCACCTCTATGATCTCTTACAGATATAATATTTTCACCTTCCAATAAATGCTTTGCATATACTTTTCACGTGCTTCAGAATTTCGAAGGGACCGAATAAGTGGTCAATCCAATATGGTAAAGTCTCCTTGATCTTAGGGTTTCATATTAGGATTTCTCTTATTTGTTCCTTTCTTGAGTTTCCTAACTTTTAGCTGCATGAAGTTGGGATCTCAATTTCTCCTTTTCTCTTTTTAAGCTTGATAGCTAGGCTTGAGCTCGCTTAACCTTATCTATAACGAGATTGAGTTCTGGTTGCTTCGTTGCTCTATCTTTTTCTGATTGTGCTTGGACCTCAAAAAATTGACTTTGACCAAATTCTTCCAATCTCTGCTATTTAAAACACTTTCCTTGGCTGTTCATAATGGCTCTTGTAGTAGCATCTTTCTCTACCTCAAGAGTTTTCTTGGTTCTCTTCAGTCTCCATACTTAACAAAGATGTGCGCTGTATTTGGAGGCCTACACATCATTTCATAGTTGCGCCATTTTTGTTGTGGCTATGTCTGCATCTTATTTTAATATAGTTGTGCTATCTTTTGGTGCCTCCCTTGTATGGTGTTGTGTTGAAATTTAGAAGCTTCGAAGATTGGCTGCCAACATTATGATTGCATTGAGCTTAGAGTTTTGGATTTACAAACTAGATACAACTTCTCCTGTTGTGTCATATTCTTAGAGCTTGATGTTCCTCTGTGCTATGAACCTTAGTTAAAAGAGATTGGCATCCCTTGATAGAGAGGTAAACCAATTATGTGAGAGCAGGTAAACCTGCTGCACCTTGCATCCAGTGCCATGTCTCTGGCACTTCTTTAAATCCTAAATTCACAAGGTATGATAGGAACTGTCCTCCAATAGTCATCAGTGTATTTGTACTCATGAGTGCTTCCCTTATTTTAGAGGGAGAAACTTCAACAATATAGATATGGGTAGTTATTGATGCAATCCCAAAATCTAAACTGACTAGCATCCGTCCAACAATTATAGTATATAGTTTTGGCGCAGCAGCCATTGCAATGGCTCTAAGAATAAAAAAGAAATCATTTATGAGAGTCACTTTTTGGCGTCCATATTTATTACCAATACACCCACTCATTGCAACTCCTAAAATGGCGCCAAGTATTGCCATACTAATAATAATTTCTAGTCAAAACATGATGCAATCTCTATGGTGTTCCTTAGAGCCATCAGAGCATTTCTAGTGATAATATCAAGCGCCCATACCACAAGCATGTCGATGAATGACCATTTGTATTTGCTTCCAAGTTTCCCATGCCTATCTTCGAATCCACTTTGTGTATATGCAATAACATTTCAACTCCTATTTTGTTACCCTAGCATTTTGGGCTTCTGGGCCAAGCAAGTACTTTGCATATGTTTTGTAACGTGTAAAATGGGAATGAAGTTTTGTTTGAATTAGCTAAATTCACATTTTTCCCTTCATTGGAAAAGGCCGTCAAATCTAATACCCCAGATGATACACTATTTTATCCTTTTAAATTTCATCCTTTACAATTGTGACTTCTGCACTTTTTCTGTTATGCTTATCATTGTCTACAAGGGCACTAACTATGATAGAGACATCTATAGGGCCCAACACTAATGCACTGCCATTTTGATTTGGAGCAATGACTTTATTTGAATCTTCAGGATCATTCACATTCTTACTTGCATTTTGTTGCTCCATCCTTCAGACCTTACTTGCCATGACTCTTATAATCTCAATCTTCCTATCAAATTCTCTATCACCTAAAGGAATCTTCCCCTTAGATGTTTTAGTTGCAAAGACCCTTTTCTTCAATTCATCTTCGCTCATATTAGGATTATTGGCATATACCTCATAACCTTCTCTTTTAGGTTTGCCCTTACATAAACTAGGTGAAACCCCATCCAAAAACTTTCCATCCTTCTCACCCAAATCCCTATCCATCCTCATGCTCCACTCAAAGCAATTAATTGGCTTCAAGAATGCCTTTGTCATGGGTAGTAATAGTAGTTGTGCAATATTCTTGCTAATACTGGGAACACCTTAGCTTTTAGATGAAGATTATAGCAATACTAAAGAAGTGATGTAATCTGCTCAGGAGGAGAATAGCATCTAGTTTCATATTTGTCTGGATAGGCTAAAAATTATGCAAAAAGGCTCTAATTGAAAGATTAGAATGTGCAGATTGCCTCAATTGCCATCTCTTGAAAATCATCTGGGACAAAAAAGGTCAGTTTCTCATCTTGTCTGCATAATGAGGAGAGATAAGGGGCTGAGTTATATTGCTCACACATGTGGCATTTATCATGTATCCCCCTATGTGTAACCATCTATTTTTGGTGAGATCATGAGTGCAACAAGGGCAATGGAACCCATAGACATGGAATCCCCAATCTTATCCCTGTCTTTAATTTTGAACACTATTGCTTCAATAAGTCCTATGTTATGCTCCATTTCTAGGTGATGAAAAGAAAAATCCTTTTTGTGAAAATGATGAATTCAAATATTTGCTGCTTTACGAACATCTATGTCAATCACCAACAAGTTGCTCTATTATAAGCTTCACCAATACTAATTGTGTGACACATGTCAGGTCGCCATGTAGGCGCGACTAATTTTTTTTTGTTTTGAAACAAGTTTTATGCTGAATTGATCTGGAACTGCCTTAACATGCTCTTGAGGTGGAAAAATGAAGTGGGTTGTCACTATAATCTGCTTTCTGACATCTTTGCACAATGACCAAAATAGTCCAAGTAGCCTCCAGAATCATCCTAGAAAACCAGTCAAACCAACCCCTGGAGTTATGAAAAGACACAGGCATGTAGACTTTTGACCCAAGAATTCAATGCAATGAACGGCTTAGCAAGATCCATCATAATGTGCAAAATATTTAACACCAAAGTAGTTCATTCAACCTTTTTTGGAACTGCATCCATCAGAAACCAATTAGGGCTCATCAAGTCACCATTTTTAAAAAATAACAAATCATCTCCTGGGGAGCTGCCACTTGGGGGATTTGTTCATTTAGGTCAAATGAGCATGCATACAAAAGGGTTCTTCACCAATCCACTCCTGTCATGAAATATTAAAGTCCAAATTTGACCTCTCTACAATTTTCTGGAAATGTAGATGTAAAAATAGAACAAATCGCATTTGCTTTTGACCTTGAAAAAATATCAAATGAGATGTTGGGGTTTTGAAAACTAGCATGGAAGTAGATTATCATAAGGTAAATCTGGAACACTAATTGGTTCATCATGAACATCGTCTAGCTGCTAGATATTAGCTTCCAAAGTTGACCTCTTGGATAGCTTTAACACTGTGCAAACAACAAATCTTTCCAGAACCCTCCAACTTGATGCTTGAAAACCCAGTCAAATCTAATCATGGGAGGATGAAATTGGATATGAACACTAACATATGGTATATAAACATGCCTGTCAAGTGATGACATGAAACTGAATAGGCTCTGAATTATGACCCTCCAAAGTAGGTCACTGGGGCAGTTTTTTCAGGTGCATTTCTAAGTGCTGCGATCAAATTTCACATCATGGGAACCTAAAATTTTGCAAAAAAATAAAGAAAATTTTAGGTCCCAACACCTACTTTGGCCAAAAAGTGGGACATAGTATTGTGGGATCACCCAAATATTTTATAAGACATCACGTTTGGATGGAACATGTGATAGTTGCGGTGGTTTGCAACATTTGATAGCTTGTGTACACATGGAGAATGCACATGCAATTGGAATTGAATTAGTATCTTTTGGAAAATATAAGATAGTGACACATAGTCTAAAAGATGGTAAAGAAGCAAAAATGTGTGAATTGGTTAGTGAAGAAATACCAGTATCTACATTTATGCATATTTTTCAAGAAAAGATAGTTTATGAGTATGCAAGGCATACACATAGAGCTCGATTGTTGGACTTGCAATTCAAGTTATGCAAGGACACATTTCCTCTTCATACGATCGTTGCAATTGTAGACTTTCCAGACAATTATATATTACAACCATGGAATGAGGTCCAATTATGGTACTACAACTTCACTTAGATTGCTATATTTGTGCATATAGCATTCATTCATGCACCTGACAATACAGTGAAAGATAAATAGATATTAAGGGAGTATCATTTTTATATTAGTGATGACTGTACACATTCTACAGAGTTTGTACAAAGTTTCTTTTAGATGTTCTATGGTCATTTGAGTAGCATGAACATCATGTTTGATCGACATATCATATGGTTGGTATTTGTGTGTCACAATTTATGAATTGGTGAATATTTTATTGGTTAAGTAGGATGCATGTATTCAGTGGTGTTCAACATATAAGGATTTTCTTTGAGGCTAGGCATGGAAAAGGGGAGCATGATGATGTTGAAGCATGTATTAAAAGAGCCTTAGCATGAGAAGAGTTGAAGTACAAGGATAGTGCAAAGTTGACAGAGGCAACATCCATCGTCGAATGGTGCAACTCTATAGTGGGTCCAAGTAATGAAGGTAAGTATACAGTTTATAGTTTCTTTTGGTTGATAGAAGAAGCTAACATCTCACAATATGAAGATCGTTGTATAGTGACACGATCGAGTGAGTTCCACTCTTTTACAAGCTCAAATGTAACTTCATGGACTATTTATTTGAGGCAGATGGTATGTTTTTGTTCATTGTGTACATATTTTTTTGGAATGAGTGCGAGTCAAAAGAATGGGTTGATGATGTTGCAAGTATGTGCTAACCTGTGCTGTCATTGATGTCAACATGCTTGTGTTCTCATTGGTGTGAACCGTGTCTTCTGATATTTCTTATTGTTGATTGATTGATTTGTCATGTTAAAGTGATTTGAATGCCTTCTACAAGTGTTGATGATGTTGGCATATTGCTCTTGTTGCTGAGTTTCCAAGTGCTTTTGAGAAAATTTGCCCTCTAGAGGAAACAGTGTGTTGCAGAGTATTCTAGCTTACAGGATACTGTCTGAGTTTTTGCTCCGCATTTCTTCTGTGTTGAAGATTAGAGTGTGAACTTTGGATATGTTTTAGAGAAGTGTTTGAAGATGCTAAATCTAGAATTTGATGGTTCGGATCGATATACAGTAGAAGTTATGTTCACCAGTTTGAAGACTGTAATTGACAGAGTTTATGGGTTGTGCAGAGGTGCCAGGGAGAAAGTATTTTTCTCTGCATTTCTTTGCAGAATGGTTTCAGGTGGTACAGTTCTGGACATATTCTTATAAGGTCCTTAGCTATCTTCATTCCAAATTATTTGTGATTTGATGCTCCAGAAAGCAAGTTATTATGTAGCAGAGGTCAATAGTGTTGTTTGTGAGCAAATAGTAAACCTTCTTCAGGTGAAAGGTGTTGTGGATGATTTTGTTGATTCTTAGGTGACTTAAGGGTATTTGTGGATATCTCCAGATTGTATTGAAGGCTTGTACTTGGTCTGCAAGTTATGAATGTGCTCTTGGAAGAATGTGCCTAAAGATCCTAGTGTTGACACCAGTTTTGGTCGACCTGATTGTTTACACTCTTTACAGATGTGCTTTGTGGATTGTGGAAGTATGTTAAAGTGTGTGAAGATGTATTTGAGTCCAAACTAAGCTATGAAATATTATACCTTCATTCCTTTGATTCACAATATTGTTTAGGTCCATACCTAATTTGAATTGTGTATGTTTGCCGACCTTGGAGATTGTTCTAAAGGTTGTAGAATGTGTTGTCAAACTTAATGTATATTCCAAGGTTGATGATTGCTATAAATAAGTGAAAAAGATTCATGTATTTGTGTGAAGAGGGCGAAGATACAAAGATAAAAGTATTTGTGTTGTAAGGCAATGAAGGTGATATGTATTGTGCTTCATTGGAACTGAACTCAAGCATGTGGTAGATGCTATTCTATCAGTTCATGGCAGTGAGCCACCTCTTTTGGAAGTGATCCCTTTTGGTAGTAAGCCACCCCTTTTGGCAGTGAGCCTATTGCAGTGAGCATTCTTTTGGGTAGTGAGCCCTGGGCAATGAGCTCTTTGGTAGTGAGCCTCTTTATCATTTACTATTGATACTACTTTATATTGTGAGCTAATCCTCATCGTGGTTTTTCCCTTTTAGGGTTTTCCACATAAAATTTTGGTGTTCTCTTGTGCATGGTGTTGATTTGATTAAGTTTCTGTTATTTGTTTTTCATGCTTAATCTTCATAACAGAATTAAGGTTTAAGTGAATTGATTATGTTTGTGAAGGTTTAAAGTTTTTGATACAACTAATTCACCCCCCCAATTTGTCTTTTGCACTCAACAATTGGTATCAGAGCAAGGGTTCCTTGGAAGAAAGCCTAACAACTTAAGGTAGATCTGGGATGGCATACAAGAAAGACATTCCTTAGTTTGATTGAACCAACTATGCCTTCTGGAAGGTACGAATGCAAAATTATCTTGTTTCTCTTAGTTATAATGTGTGGAGAATAGTTAAAGATGAATACACTATACCTGATAATGGTCTAGAGGATGGAATGGAGATTAGGGCTTATGAGACTAATGGTAAAGCTAGAAACACCTTATTGAATGCTCTATCTAATACTGAAATGGTGAAAGTGTTGGATCTGAAAACTACTCATGAGATTTGGGAAAAATTGAAGAGTATCTATGAAGGTGATCAATCTGTTAAGAAAGCCAAGATACATAACTTGAAGTCAAGATATGAAACTATGCAGATGTCTGAAGATGAGAAAATAACAAACTATATGTAAAAGGTTAATGATGTTGTCAATGGTATCAAAGGTCTTGGTGGAACTCTAACTGATGAAGAAGTTGTGAATAAAATACTTAGAATACTTCCCAAATATTATAGTCATAAAGTGTCTAACATTGAAGAATTGTTAGATACGGGCAAGCTTTCAAAAGATCAATTGCCTGGAAAATTGGCTACTTTTGAGATGAGAGAATTTGGCACTACTGATGACCCTGTGAAAGTTGAGACTGCTTTTAAAGCTATATCAGAAAAGACTATTAGATCAGATAAGTATGTTGTGGAATCATATGAAGAAGAATTTGATGAGATTGAGGCAAACTTTGTAGGCAGAATGAAAAAGGGAACCAGAAAGTTTAGAGGTAAGTTACCTTTCAAATGTTTCAGTTGTGGTAAGATTGGCCATTATGCTTCAAGATGTCTTGTAGAACTTTGAAGATCAAGAACAAAGAAGTTAGAGGTAAGATGGTAAAGAAAAGTTACTATGTTAGAGATGATGAAGGTGTAACTAATGATGAATCTGATTTTGAAGATGGTAATGCTAGTGAATGCTTGTTTATTGCTATAAAAGAACCTGTTTCTGCTAACCTTGCAAGCTGTGTGAAGGAAGGAAGTCCAGAAGAAGAGAAATAGAAGTCAAAATTTCATGCTATAAAGGAAAAGGATGAATGGGACATTGACAATGGATGTTCAAATCACATGACAGGAGATAAGAGTAAGTTTGTCAAATTATAAAAGTATGATGGAGGACTAGTTAGATTTGGTGATGATGTAGCTGGTAAGATTTGTGGAATTTTAGCATCAATTACTTTTGATAGAAAGCATAATATAGATGATGTTGTTTATGTCAAAGGCTTAAAGCATAATCTTCTAAGTGTTGGACATATGTGTAACAAAGGGTACAATCTGATGTTTAAGGATAATGGGTGTGAGATAAGGAAAAGCTCCAGAATAATAATTGCTACTGGTAAGAAGACTCATGGTAATGTTTATCATTTGAAAGGTACTGACAATTGTTGTTTGTTGGCTCAAATAAATGAAAGATGGTTATGGCATAAGAGAATGTGTCATAATAACTTTGATAATCTGGTGAGAATAAGCTCAATTCAAGCTATAAGAGATCTGCCTAAGATTGTGAATCTTGCTAATGCCATTTGCAAAGAATGTTGATTTGGGAAGCAAACAAAGATAAGTTTCAAAAGCAAAGAACAAACCTCTACTGGCCTGTTGGAGTTGGTGCATACAGACCTGTGTGGTCCTACAAGAATACGAAGTCTAGAAGGTGACATGTACTTCATGCTACTTATTGATGATTATTCAAGAATGACTTGGGTTACTTTTCTTAAAGAAAATTAGAAGCCCTAGACAAGTTCAAAGCATTTAAAGCAATGGTTGAAAATGAAATGGATTTGAGAATCAAATGTCTGAGATCTGACAGAGGTGGTGAGTTTACTTCAAATGAATTCAATGTTTTTTGTGAAGAACATGGGATAAAGAGACAATTATATGCCCATAGAACTCCTTAGCAAATTGGAGTAGTTGAAAGGAAGAATAGAACAGTTCAGGAAGCTGCTAGAACAATGATCAAAGAAGCTAACCTTCCATAAGTATATTGGAAAGAAGCTATTCATACTATTGTCTACATTTAGAAAATAGTGCAAGTCAAAGCAAATGGAACAAAGACACCTTATGAGCTATGGTATGGAAGAAATCCTACTATCAAGTATTTCAAAGTTTTTGGAAGTAAATGCTATATCAAAAGAGATGAAGAGTTGGGAAAGTTTGATGCTAGATGTGATGAAGGTATATTCCTTGGCTACTCTACTAAGAGAAAAGCCTACTAGTACTACAACAAAATGCTGAGGAAGATTATTGAAAGTGCAAATGTAAAGGTAGATGAAGATTTTTAGAAAAACTTAGAGCTTGATGGATATGAGTCAGATGAGTCTGCTGATATAGAAGAAGTTGAAGAAGTCAAAGACAAGGAAGTTTAGATTGATGAAGAAGAATCTCTAGAAAGAGTTCTTAAAACCCCCAAGTTTGTGCAAAAGAATCACTCAGAGGATCAAATCATTTGTGACAAAAACAAAAGAGTTCTGACAAGAAGAAAAGTTGTAGAGGAACAGGTAAATCTTTGTCTAATTTCAAAAGTTGAACCTAAGATTATCTCTGAAGCATGTAAAGATGAACATTGGGTCAAGGCAATGGAAGAAGAATTGATACAAATTGAAAAGAACAAAACTTAAGAACTTGTCCCTAGGCCTTCCGATAAGAATGTGATTGAAACAAAGTGGGTTTTTAGGAATAAGTTAAATGAAAATGGAGAAGTGGTAAGAAACAAAGCTAGACTTGTATGCAAAGGCTACTCACAAGTGGAAGGAATAGACTATGAAGAAAATTTTTCTCTGGTGGCAAGATTGGAAGCTATTAGGTTGTTTCTGGCCTATGCAACACATAAAGATTTCAAGGTATATCAAATGGATGTAAAGTCTACTTTTCTAAATGGTGAGTTAGAAGAGGAAGTATATATAGAGCAACCAAATAGATTTTAGTTATCAGACAAACTAGACATAATATGTAGATTAAAGAAGGCATTATATGGACTGAAGAAAGCTCCTAGAGCTTGGTATGCTAGATTGGATAGGTATTTGTTGCAACAGGGATTCAGTAAAGGGTCTACAGATAGTAATTTGTATATTAAGGTAAGCAAAAATTAAATCTTGATTATTGAGGTCTATGCAGATATAATCTATGGTGGAAGTGAAGGTACGTGTAAGAACTTTGCAGATGAGATGCAAAAAGAATTTGAAATATCAATGTGTGGTGAGATGAACTTCTTTCTTGGACTGCAAATTAATTAGATAGATAAGCACATTTTCATTTCACAATCAAAGTATGTCAAGGAATTATTGAAGTAGTTTAGAATGGAAGAATCTAAACCAGTTTGTACTCCCATGACAACTGGTTGCAAGCTGACCAAATATGATGAATCTCATAAAGATGATCAGAGCAAATATAGATCTATGATTGGAGGATTACCATACCTAACTACTACCAGACTAGATATCATGCATGCAGTCTGTCTTGTGGTAAGATTTCAAGTAGATCCTAGATAGTCGCATGTCCTGGCTGTAAAGAGAATATTCAGGTACTTGAAGGGCACTCCAGACCATGGTTTGTGGTATCCCAAGAATAATGACTTCATCCTAAGTGCCTACATAGATGCGGATTGGGCCAGATGTGTAGATGATAGGAAAAGTACAAGTGGTGGTGTGTTCTTTCTTGGAGATAGAGCTATGTCATGGAAAAGCAAGAAGCAAGATTCAATATCCTTATCTACTACAGAGGCAGAGTACATTGTAGTAGCATCATGTTGTACACAAGTGCTATGGATGAGACAAACTTTGAAGGATATCCAAGTTGAGTATGAGGATCCAATTCCTATTTTCTATGATAATACCAGTGCCATTAACATTTCAAAGAACCCAGTGATGCATTCAAGGACAAAGCATATTTCTATTAGGTATCACTTTCTAAGAGAGAAGGTTACAAAGAAAGAAGTAAAGCTTAAGTATGTGCCTACAAAAATTAGATTGCTGACATTTTCACCAAGGCTCTTCCTAAGGATACATTTGAGTATCTCTAGGAAAAGTTAGGGGTTATTACCCCTCCTTTGTTGAACTAGATGCATACAGAAGTGCCTCAATCCAATGTGATTCAAGAGTCATTTATTTTTCTAGACTGATTATGGAGGCTACCTCTTAAGGGGAGCAGGTAGTGGTATTGAAGAGTGTTACAGTCAAGGGCAGTAAGAGTTGATTCAAAGTAGTTGAGATTAGTGCAAGTATGTGCAATTTCATATTCAGGGGGAGAAAGCTTGAAGAAGGTGTGTCACCCTTTGCCATTGATGTCAAAGGGGGAGAGAGTTCATGTGAAAAACAAAGAAAGAGTAAGATCTATAAAAGAAAGGGGGAGAATGAGATTAGTGTAGAATTGTGTCATGATGATTTTTCACATCATATGTTGCCATCAATGACAAAGGGGGAGATTGTTGCAAGTATGTGCTAACCGGTGTTGTCATTGATGTCAACATACTTGTGTTGTCATTAGTGTCAACTGTGTCTTCTAATATTGCTGATTATTGATTGATCAAGTTGTCATGTTAAAGTGTTTTGAATGCCTTATAGAAGTACTAATGATGTTGGTATATTTCTCTTGTTTCTAAGTTTCCAAGTGCCCTCTAGAGGAAACAATGTGTTGCAGAGTATTTTGGCTTGCAAGATACTGTCTGAGTTTTTTCTCTACATTTCTTATGTATTGAAGACCAGAGTGTGAGATTTGGATATGTTTTAGAGAAGTGTTTGAAGATGATACATCTAGAATTTGATGGTCTGGATCACTATAAAGTAGAAGTTATGTTCACCAATTTGAAGACTGTAATTGACAGAGTTTATGGGTTGTACAGAGGTGTCTAGGAGAAAGTATTTTGCTCCACATTTCTTCACAGAATGGTTTCAAGTTGTGTAGTTATGGACATATGCTTATAAGATCCCTAGCTATCTTTATTCCAAAGGATTTGTGATTTGATGCTTCGGAAAGAAAGTTATTATGTAGCAGGGTAGACAGGTTTGTAAGCAGACAATAAACCTTCTTCAGTGTGGATGATTTTTTTGATTCTCAAGTGACTTAAGGTTGTTCATGGATGTCTCTAAATCATGTTGAAGCCTTGTGCTTAGTATGCAAATTATGATTGTGCTCTTGGAAGCATGTGCCTAAAGATCCTAATGTTAACACTAGTCCTGGCCAACCTAGTTGTTTACACTCTTTACGGATGTGCTTTGTGGATTGTGGAAGCATGTTGAAGCATGTGAAGATGTATTTGAGTCCAAACTAAGCTATTAAATATTCTACCTTCATTCCTTTACTTCGCAAGATTGTTTAGGTCTAGACCTAACTTGAACTGTGTATGTTTTCTGACCTTGGATACTATTCTCAAGGTTGTAGAATGTGTTTCTAACCTTGATGTATATTCCAAGGTTGATGATTGCTATAAATAAGTGAAAAAGATTCATGTATTTCTGTGAAGAGGGCAAATATGTGAAGATAAAAGTATTTGTGTTGTAAGTCAGTGAAGGTGATATGTATTGTGCTTCATTGGAACTGAACTCAGGCATGTGGTAGATGCTATCATATCAGTTCATGGTAGTGAGCTACCTCTTTTGGTAGTGAGCCCTTTTGGCAGTGAGCCTATTGCAGTGAGCCCTTTGACAGTGAGCCTCTTTGTAATTTAGTATTGATACTACTTTATATTGTGAGCTAATCCTTACCATGGTTTTTCCATTTTAGGGTTTTCCACATAAAATTCTCGTGTTCTCTTGTGCATGGTGTTGATTTGATTAAGTTTCTGTTATCTATTTTTCATGCTTAATCTTCATAATAGAATTAAGGTTTAAGTGAATTGATTATGTTTGTGAAGGCTTAAAGTTTTTGATATAATTGATTCTCCCCCCTCTCAGTTGTCTTGTGCACTCAATAGATGAATCGCATGCTAGATCTTTAAGCCCACTTCAGACATATCAATTTCCAAGAGAACTACAACTCATGTAGATGGAATCATCAATTGAATTTGAGCATATTTCAGATCTAGTTGAACCAGGTAATATATTACCTAATGAAAATTAATATATATTTTAGATTATGATGTATATTTTTCATTTATAGAATTTTAATCTTTTTTGTACAATGTACTGTAGGGAATGTATATGCAGTTATTGCGGATGAAAATAATGATGAGGGAACAAATTATTTTTTATGTCATTGTATTGATGCAAAAAAGAAATTGACAACCCTTGTCATAGATGGAGAAAACATCGAGTATCCTACATGATTGATGGTTGTTACTGGAACATGGCTTAGAAGGTATCTAGTGAAGAAGTATGATGTGTGGTTGTTTGAGGACTTCAACCCACATAGGAATATTCTTCATTATTCTAACCTTGT
Source organism: Cunninghamia lanceolata (assembly GCA_027924645.1). NCBI lineage: Eukaryota > Viridiplantae > Streptophyta > Pinopsida > Cupressales > Cupressaceae > Cunninghamia > Cunninghamia lanceolata. The sequence goes on from BSBN01000397.1 coordinate 1,715,883, forward strand.
TGTGGCATTAAATGTTCATTTGATAAAATATGGGGGTAGGCCATTGAATAGAAACTCGTGGAAAGTTCACGAGTCTGACCATGATGCAATACTTGACACCATAAAGAGTATAGCAGATCTAGATTGTTCATTAGATTGAATTAGTGGAATGAAACAAAGGTATGATATGTGTATAGTTATTAAATTTTGTGATTTGATTTGATTTTTCTTTTCTATGCTCATTTCACCTTCTATATTTTACATTTTTCTTACCTTCTTGTATGTGCTACTTGGTCTTGGTTGATTAGCTTCGTTTGATCAAACTAAGTCAAGTGGTTTCTCATGACATTATGTTTTCTTGAAGGGTCTTGTCTGGATTGAGGTTGCATTTCATGTTTTCACCTAGTTTCTTGGCTTATGTCAGGGGATTTTGATGGTATTGTCTCATTTCATCATGTTGGTGTATTCATTTTGACTAAATAGTGCAATTACATTTGCATGTAGGATTTGAGTATGATGGAGGTAGGCATAATCCGTATGGAGTTGGTTTTGGAAGGAAAGTAAGGTAGGCATTGTTGGTGCCTGCATGAACATTCAGGTTTCAAGCAATTAATTTTGGAGGCACCTTCCCAAAAAAGCCAAAAAATTCTAAGTCAGGGTTTCTGTCACCCTGATATTCTTGCGGAGGGTCATATTTCATATATGACCTGATCTTCCACTCGGGAGGTGATGTTTCAAATATCACCTCATCTTACAATATCACTCCGGTGTTGCAGACATCAATTTTACATGAGGGTCGATATCTGCCTGTCAAACAGCTTCATGCATCTTGTGGGGGGGTGATATTTCCAAATATCAGTCATATTCAAAGATCACCCCAATGTTACAACAAAACTATAGTTTTCCCTGATATTCAGCGGGGGGTTCATATTTCTAATATCGGTCATCTTACAAAGATCCCCCTGATATTGCAATATGACGATGACGTCATCTGGATCAGTGGCATGCATCATGTGGTCTTCAACATGATAGTTATTATCAACAGGTATTATGAGGATTCCCCCGATCGCTGATGAGGATATGAATATGATGATGGCATGAATATGATCAGGAGGTTCATCGGTGAAGTATTTGGTATGAATATGAGCAGGAGGATCTTTCTCTAATGCATCAGGTTGCACCGATGAGGGTGGTCATCAGGTGATGCAGTCTGGTGATATTTCTTATCAGGGTGATATTTCTGATAAGGGTGATATTCCGCATCAGGGTGATGCGAAATATCGTGGTGATATTTTCATATTGGGTGAGCAAGTAGGAGGCTCACCAATATTGGGGGTCAGGCTGATAGGATATCATGTGGGAGGATCGTCATACAGGAGGTAGTATCGGTGCAGATGAGGAGATATCATGATGAGGTCTAAACTGGCGTCGTCGAGAGAAAAATCACCGACTATCATATGTGCCCATGACTTGGTTTATAAAGTGTTTGAGAGGTCATTGTAGGGTGAATGTGGGATAATCAGTTATCACATAATTTGAAAAGTTAGTGATGGATTCATAGGGTGCTAATGTGGCACGATATCATTGGCTGGCAATTTTTTAGCATAATCAACTCTGCAAATCTCGCCAAGAAAGATGGAGATCGATAGTCTTGATTTAAATTTTCAAAGGGAAGGATTTCTTCGTATATGTGACAACAATCTTGGCGGGAAGAAACTTCAGGGGCACGCGAACCGCTATTGCATCCCAAAGCAGGAAAGTAAGCATTAATGGCAAATTTTACAGAAGCATGGGTCGAGAGGACAGGTCAATTGCCATTTTTCAAGATGAAAATCTTCAGTCATCGGCTCTCCTCTCGAACCCGCCCGTCCTTTCCCTTTTCTCTGCGCGGTTGCATTAAATGTTTTCAGTGCTCTCCTGGCGATGCATGGTATCTGGTAAATCTTGGTGAATGCCATGTAATTAATGCTGAGTACACATTCCTGCTTTATAAGCAAACTGTGTTACTCAAGAAGGGGGGTTGGAAACTAGAAAAACTTTTGGTGCTGTGTGAAGATACAATCCTGCTGGTGGCTCTGTTCTGGTATCTTGTGAGTTTATGAGTTGTATGACTGAGTGTTTTATGCATAGCATGTATTAGTTTCATGTTGATATAGATGATTAATGCTTCATTGCATGTGTTCTGTTATCTGTCTCCAAATTGAATGTGTTCTATTATGTGATCCAAGAATGTTCTATTCAAGATTGCACTATCTAGATGAGAAAAGGTACCTAGCTCCTTCCCACTTATATTTGTTGTTTTATTGCATAAGCTAGATGCCAAGGGGAAGCCTTAGGTCTTAGGTAGATATATGATGTCTAAGAGTGAAATTTTTATGAATGCCAATATGTATTCACCCATACTCAGCCAGGAGGGGGATGAAATGTTGAGTAAAATAACTGAAGATATAAAGAATAGGTTGATATCCTTAGAGGCTAGACAGGCTCAGTTAAATAATAACCCTGTTGTGTCTGCTAGTCAGAATGCTAAACCTCTTGTTAGCTTTTTTGATCCTTTGTATGACCAATTAGATTTGTCATGGGTTGATGATCAAGTTGAAAGTATGCCTGCTAAAATTTATAATCAGATGCCTAGATTTAGTGGACACAATGTGTGTGATGGGGGTGCACATATCCAAAACTTTCACAATTTTATGGAGAAACATTCATTTAGAGATGAGGATATGTGGATGAGGTTTTTTGTTAGATCCTTTGGTGCTAAAGCTAGAGGTTGGTATTTGAGCTTTTCAAAGAGATCCTTTGCCTGTTGGGATGAACTTGTTGACTGTTTTAGAGAAGAGTTTGCAAGAGAACCTACTAATCTTGTTGCAAGATTAATGGAAATCAGGAAACAAGATGAATAGCCCTGTATTGATTTCAGTCATAGATTTGCAGTTGCCCTTTCACAAATCCCTGAAGACTTCAGACTTGATATTTCAGCCTGCATTGGCATATATTTTGAATCTTTTGAGGAGGGCTCTAGTGCATTGTTGAGGGAATTTAATATAACAAGTATGCAAAAGGTATACAAGTTTTTAGAAAATATAGAAAAAATGAGAAATGAGCACATACATAATTGTCTGTCCACAGGCTTTGGTATGAATAACAGTTGTGTAGCTGCAAATGACCAAGTGATCATGGCATCATGTGAAGATAAAAATGAGAATGAAAATACACCAGTTGAGGATGCCAGTAGAAGGATCAATGATGACTCCCATTTCAGGGTTGAGGTATCTGGTTTTGAAAGCAATGATGAGGTTATGGACATCAATGAACACCTATTTGAATGGATTTGTGGAGATAATTGTGAGTATTGTGCACAAGATATAGAAGAAATAAGCAAACAAAGGAGTAGTCCCATGTTTGAATCATTGCCTTTTATTCAGACACATGGAGATGAGGAAGAGCAATTAGAGATTGAAACAAGTAGTAGTGCTGAGCATGATTGTTTTTCATTTGATTATAGTTTTGTTTATGACACACAAGCTGATACTCCTCCACACAAGGAATTCCTTGGTGATGAAAATGCATGTTCTGCTACCCATGAACCTGTGGCATACTATAGTGAAGCTGAAACACTTGGATCAACTTTTTCTGACACATATAATGATAAGGATCTATTTGAGTATGGTGCGAATCAAGGCACTGTCATTGATATGGATTCTGATTCTCATCCTGATGAAAGAGAAACCAACATACATCATGAGGGTTATTGTAGAGAGGTGCCAAAGTCTGATCCTTTCCAGCTTGGTGCAGCTGATGGTTATGTGCATGATGTGCATAATTGTGAATGTGAAAGCTTCTTCTTCTTTGATATGCTAGCTTATGATACAATGAGCCCTGATGATCCTAGCTACATGGTGGACTTTGAGTGCTTTCAGTTTTCAGTCCAGCTAGGAGATCATTTTGGGATCCATATTGCTAATATAGATGATGATAAGTGCTATATGCTATATGAATATGCATTGTTTGATAAATATAGCATTCACATGTTGCTTGATGCTGATGGTTGTTTGCATAAGGTTGACAATGACAAGCTAAATAAGAGGGTTGAATATGCAGATGACAAGGATTGCTTGTGGGTGAATCATGGTAGTATCTTTAGGCTTGATCCAGTGATATCAGATGAAAACTTGATATTTGACAAAGGGAGATATAGGTTTTTGCTTTCTTGGTGGCCTTAGGCCACCAAGTGTGATTGGTGATGCAGATTGGTGCAGTATTTGACTCTGTGCCCAATGGATAAGGACTGATCTGCATCCCAGAGATCTATGGTTCTTGCCATGTCTGCAAGAGGCATGCATCCCCAGATAGAGCCACTGTTGGTGCCTGCATGAACATTTAGGTTTCAAGCAATTAATTTTGCAGGCACCTTCCCCAAAAAGCCAAAAAATTCTAAGTCAGGGTTTCTGTCACCCTGATATTCTTGCGGGGGGTCATATTTCATATATGACCTGATCTTCCACCTGAAGGGTGATGTTTCAAATATCACCTCATCTTACAACATCACCTTGGTGTTGCAGATGCCAATTTTACATGAGGGTCGATATCTGCCTGTCAAACAACTTCATGCATCTTGCGGGGGGGTGATATTTCCAAATATCAGTCATATTCAAAGATCACCTTGACGTTACAACAAAGCTATAGTTCACCCTGATATTCTGTGGGGGGGTCATATTTCTAATATCGGTCATCTTACGAAGATCCCCCTGATATTGCAATATGATGATGACGTCATTTGGATCAGTGGGATGCATCATGTGGTTTTCAACATGATAGTTATTATCAGCAGGTATTATGAGGATCCCCCCGATCGCTGATGAGGATATGAATATGATGATGGCATGAATATGATCAGGAGGTTCATCAGTGAAGTATTTGATATGAATATGAGCAGGAGGATCTTTCTTCGATGCATCAGGTTGCACCGATGAGGGTGGTCATCAGGATGATTTTGAATATCAGGTGATGCGGTTCGGTGATATTTCTTATCGAGGTGATATTTCCGATAAGGGTGATATTCCACATCAGGGTGATGCGAAATATCGTGGTGATATTTTCATATAGGGTGAGCAAGCAGGAGGCTCACCGATATCAGGGGTCAGGCCAATAGGATATCATGCGGGAGGATCATCATGCAGGAGGCAGTATCGGTGTGGATGAGGAGATATCATGATGAGGTCTAAACTGGCGTCGTCCGGAGCAAAATCACTGACTATCATATGTGCCCACGGCTTGGTTTATAAAGTGTTTGAGAGGTCATTACAGCGTGAATGTGGGATAATCAGTTATCACATAATTTGAAAAGTCAGTGATGGATGCATAGGGTGCTGACGTGGCACGATATCATTGGGTAGCGATTTTTTAGCATAATCAACACTGCAAATCTCAGCGGGAAAGATGGAGATCGACGGTCCTGATTTAAATTTTCAAAGGGAAGGATTTCTTGATATCTATGACAACAATCTTGGCAGGAAGAAACTTCAGGGGCACGTGAACTGTTGTTACGTCCCAAAGTAGGAAAGTAAGCATTAATGGAAAAGTTTACAGAAGCATGGATCGAGAGGACAGGTCAATTGCCATTTTTCAAGATGAAAATCTTCAGTCAACGGCTCTCCTCCTGAACTCGCCTGTCCTTTCCCTTTTCTCTGCGCTGCTGCATTAAATGTTTTCAGTGCTCTCCTGGCGATGCATGGTATCTAGTAAAATCTTGGTGAATGGCATGCAATTAATGCTGAGTACACATTCCTACTTTATAAGCAAACTGTGTTACTCAAGAAGGGGGGTTGGAAACTGGAAAAACTTTTGGTGCTGTGTGAAGATACAATCCTGCTGGTGGCTCTGTTATGGTATCTTGTGAGTTTATGAGTTGTATGACTGAATGTTTTATGCATAGCATGTATCAGTTTCATGTTGATATAGATGAGTAATGCTTCATTGCATGTGTTCTGTTATCTATCTCCAAATTGAATGTGTTCTTCTTATGAATTTAAATAGCTAAGGGGTGTTTAACATTCTAGAGTATAGGCTTGCCATACTGAATGCTTGATTCTTTACTTTTGCTCAAGGAGTAGATTGAATGTTTTGGATTAAGTGTTGGGAAGAATACATTGCAGTGAGGATGTTGTAAGTAGAGATAACTGAATACTTGATCTTGGGAAGCCTCTGTAAGGCAGAAACTACAAAATCCCCTTGAAATCTGAGTATTGTTTCAAGCCTATGATAAACATTCACATATATATGTCTATTGACTCCAAGACTTGGATAGGCACTAGTTTGGTTTTGTGTTGAGGTCATAACCCAAGGTCCTAGTCTTGCATCCAAATACAAACTCAAACTTAAAACTTCAAAACCAAACCATTAGGACCTTAGAAGTAGTTTTAGGATCAAAATCCTTTATCTCACAACTGAACATGGGCCCAAAGCTAGCCCCTTTGCACTTATCTCACAGTTTTGGTCTACATAAAGGAAGATTTATCTGCTTTGTGTCAACATCCCCCAGTTCACAAGCATATCTTATAGATGTTGAATAGGGAATAGCCGCCTAGGTTTTGCAGAACTTGAAGAAGAAGAGGAGATATCTATAGAGTCTATCTCCTGTACTGTTGGCCCCTGGCCTAGAGATCCTGTTAATCATTGATGGCTACCTTGTAGGGATAATTGGGAGAAAACATCCAGTTTGGGAAAAATCCAACAGGCATAATCCTTATGCATCCCTAACCTAGCATGGTATGACTCTTATTTATGCTTGAAGGGTCTTGTTTGCTTGAAGGGTCAAGCTTTCTTGAAGGGTCATGTTTTCTTGAAGGGTCATGACATTATGTCCTTTGGAGCCAACTTGATGATTGTTCTCATTTGTCTTGCAGGCCCTCAAGTTTTGAAGGTTTCATAGTACCAATGGTGGCATTCTTGGCCAAAAAATCCTTTATGAGTCTGGGGAGTAGCCATGTTTTTTCATGCATCATAGTGACATGGGTTCCTTCAAAGATTGTTTCATCATGTTTTATTATGGTTTTATTCATGGAAACCAAAGTTGTAAATTGTACATCAAACTTATCTTTGCAACATGAAATCATAGAAGGATCTTATTGAATTGGATTTCTCATATCCTATGAGGAGATTATGACCATAATATCATGATGTTATTATGAGTTTAATGACAAGGATTCCATCTTACAAAGCCTCATGCATTTCTTCACATTTGGTGCTGAGAATTGATAACCATTAAATATGATTTCATTTTATGTTTTGATTAATTTAATGTAAGTTTTTTTTTTATCTCCATATCATTCTATGAAATCAACATGTTATGAAACAAAACTATAAGTACTTGAGTATAGATACCATTTACCTTGTTACTTGATTACCTAAAACCTTTGATTGATTCCCGTAGAACACTTTGGATCAAGTGAGAACACCTTTATAGTATGGTCATGCCGAAGAACCAACCATCAAACTTTTTCATTAATAGCCAAGTACAACACTTAGTTTAGTTTCTTCAACTAGGAAGGGGCTAGGAGTAGTTTAGTTTCCTTAATTAGAAAGGTGTTAGGAGTTAAATTTTGCATTCTGTACCTCGTGGGGTCAAACTAATAGTGCCAATACATCAGGGTGGGTGAGTGAATGCTAGGGGAGGTGTCTTTTTGGTGGTGAAGCCTCCTGGTTGTTATTGACTACATCAGACAGAGACACCCTCTTAAGAGCCCTATGACAAAAAAGGTGTCAAACTTTGGACTAGCTATTCTGTCAAACCATGACACTTACGAATGCCTTCTTTGCATGTATAGGTGGATGTCAGGTCCACCTACAAATATCTTAGTTTTTTTTAAATTAATTTCATTTGCCTAGGTGGCAAGGAATGCACTGTTCCAAAATGCTTCAGTTTCATGTAGTGGAAAGGTGCTAGGAGTGAAATTTTGTATTCCACACCTTGTGGGGATGAATGGTCTACATCAAAATGTTGGGGTGGGTGGGTAAATGCTAGGGGATGTATTGTTTCATGCACCTAGTGTCCCAGTCATTCTGGGCTATAGGCTTCCAGCAAAGTTACTTAAGATCTCTAAGAGCAAAAAATTGCCAAACTTTGACGTAGTAGTTATCAGAATTTATGGCACCTGGGAATGTTCTGTTTGGACCTAAAGGTGCCTGTGGGGTCCATCCATAATAAAATCTCTCAATTTTTGTCAACTCCAATCTATTTGACCATGCCTAAATTAAATGTATTCTTGCAAAATGCATCGGTGACATTCAACATAACCTTGCCATAAGCCATATTTTCATTTTGTGCCTCATGGGGCCAAATGGACTACTCCAACACATCAGGATGGGAGAGTAAATGCAAGGGAAGGTCTCATTCCATGCGTTAAGTGTCCTAGTCATTTTGATCTACAGGATTCCAACAAAGTCACCTAAGATCCTCATCGAAAGCCTGTAGTCCAAAATGACTGAGACACTTGGCGTATGAAATGAGACCTCCCCTAGAATTTACCAACCCACCCCAATGTGTTGACAAAGTCCATTCAGCCCCACAAGGTGTGGAATACAAAATTTCACTACTAGCACCTTTCCATTCCATGAAACTAAAGCATTTTGGAACAATGCGTTCCTTGCCACCATAGGAAAATAAAATTGATTTAAAAAAAATTGAGATAGGTATTTGTAGGTGGACCTGACATCCACCTATACATGCAAATAAGATGTTCATAGGTTTCACAGTTTGATAGAACAACCAGTCCAAAGTTTGACACCTTTTTTTGTCTTAGGGCTTTTAAAAGAATGACTTCATTTGATATAACCAATAACGACCAGGAGGATTCACCACCAAAAAGACACCTCCCCTAGAATTTGTAAGGAAGATAAGGTAGTAGAACAACTTCCTACACTAATCTTGAGAGGAGGATAATGCAAAACTTTACAGATCTTTAACAGTTATAGAAACTTAAATAGAAATAAACATATATATTATGCATACCACAACACAGTGATTTACGTGGGGAAAACCCTTTTGGGAGAAAAACCCCACACTCCAAAAGTCACCCAATATATTATTTAGAAATCACAAAGATTACAATATACTTGTAGAGAAAGATTCTCATAGGAGTATCACCACCAAAGATCTAGAGACAACACGACCACTATCAAACTCTTAGAATACATCATGATACCACAGTCATAATACAACGCCCACATAAATTAGGGTTATCTTCTAGGGCAAGACAACCCAACAAAATATCTACCATTAGATCTAAAACCTAATAATGAATGGTCTAGATTTACAATATATCATTAATTTAATGTATGTCGGCAATTTAACAATTTTTGTTAACAAAAAAATGTTAACATGCATCCTACTCCACCCCATGTTCCCATTGTATATTATACCTATTGGTGTAATTAGGATATATATCCTATCAACAATAGACCTTATATAATTGCAAGGTTGAGACACATTTTCCCAACAAATCTCACTTGTCAAACACCTTGCAAGAGCAACATGAGGGAGTAAACATCGTGTCTTAATTGCTAGAGGCCAAAAGGTCCATAGCCTTTGAACACCATCTAAGATTTTCTATGCTCACAGGATTAGTTAAAGAATCAACAACATTCATCAAATTCTCTACCTTAACTAGTTTCACCCTACCATCTTCGACCATATCTCTAACAAAATGATACTATACATCAATGTGCTTGGTCTTGGCATGAAATGTCGGGTTCTTACCTAGACAGATCATACTCTGATTGTCGCAATAAATTGTCACTACACCTTGTTTTATTCCAATATCTAAACATAGTCTCTTAAGCCAAATGGCTTCTTTGCAAACATGAGTAACTACCATATACTCAGCTTCAATAGTTAACAAAACAACCACAACCTGTCGCTTACTCATCCAACTAATTGCACCACTAAATAAAGTAAACACATAAACACAGATGGATCGTCTACTATTAATATCACCTACCTAGTCCGAATCCACAAAACCATGAATATCAAAAGAAATATCATCTTCAGTCAAATTACTATGATAATAAAATGAGTACTTTGAGGTACCACACAAATATATGAAGACTCTTTTAACTACATCCCAATGAACTCTACCAAGATTAAACATATATTTGGAAAGAACTCCCACTGCTTGGGTGATGTTTGGTCTAGTACAAACCATAGCATACATCAAACTTCCAACTGCACTCTAGTAAGATACTTTGCTGATCTCTTCCATCTCTGATGGAGATGTTGGATAATAAAAAATAGATAACTTTGTTCCAACTGAAAAGGGAACACATAATGGTCTATAATCTTGCATGTTAAACCTCTGTAAAATTGAATTGACATATTTACTTTGGCCAAGCCGTAGCTTTTTGTTCACTCTATCTCTTCTAATTTCTATCCCAAGAATGTGTCTAGTTGCACCAAGGTATTTAATTTAAAATTTAGCAGCAAGTTGAGATTTTAGTTCTGAAATCACACCTTTCCCTTTACCAATAAATAACATATCGTCAACATATAATTTAATAAATAGGAAACAATCACCATTAGTTTTATAATAAACACAATGATATGATTTAGAATGCTCAAATCCCAAACTCAACACATATGTATCAAATTTCTAGTACCATATTTGAGGACTTTGTTCTAGGCCATACAAAGATTTCTTCAATTTGCAAACTAAATTATCTTTACCTTTCACCACATAGTGCTCTAGTTATGTCATATAAATATCCTCCTCCAAGTCACCATGAAGGAGATCAATTTTCACATCCGTTTGCTCAACCTCTAAATCATAAGCAACAACAATAGAAATAAAAAATCTAATGGATGTCATTTTTGTAACAGGATAAAATATCTTACCATAATCAACACCCTCAACTTGAGACTAACCTTTCACAACCAACCTTGCTTCGTACTTCTCAATACCTCCATCTGAACCAATCTTTTTCTTGAACACCCATTTGCAACCAACAGATTTTCGTCCTTTAGGCAATGGTACAAGATCCCATGATCATTCTTTTTCAAAGATGTCATTTCTTTATCCATATCAGTTTTCCAAGATTCTGCATCATTCATACCTAATGCCTCTTCTACAGATCTGGGTTTATCCATGTTAGTATTCAAAGCAAAAATATATCTCCAATCATTAGGTGAATACCTTTTAGGTGGTTGTTTATGCCTTGTAGACCTATAAACGAGATGAGTTGGAGGTTCTTCCTCCTCTTCTGAGGATTCAGAGCTAGATGAGCTCTCCTCACCTTCTTGTCTATCCATGGGGCTCAATTCAACTTTCTCAGGTGTAGAAGGAAATTGAATCACATCTTCCTATTTACTTTGTTCTAGCTGCAATGTAATAGAAAAAGACTTAGTTTCTCTAAAAATAAAATTTCTACTATATATTACCTTCTGTGTAACAGGATCCCAAGGCTTGTATTCTTTCACACCATAACTGTATTTAATGAAGATATATTTCACAGCCTTATTCTCCAACTTTGTTCACTTCTCCTTTGGCACATGTGCATATGCCTCACAACCAAAAACTCTAAGATGTCTTAATGAAGGCTTGTGACCTGACCATGCCTCTATAGGCATCTCATCAACAAGAGTTGATGTAGGAGATTTGTTTATTAGGTAATAAGCAATGGCAATAGATTCAACCCAAAACCTTTGTTCTAGACCAACACCACTCAACATACTCCTAGCCTTCTCCATCAGTGTCCTGTTGAGTTTTTCTGCAACTCCATTCTATTGTGGATAATACAGAGCTGTCTTTTGTCTATGAATACCACAATATTTACAAAATCTATCAAAATCATTAGAGAAAAATTCACCACCATTATCAGTCCTCAAACATTTTATTTTCTTTCCAGTCTACAACTCAACCATTTCTTTAACTTGTTTAAATGGACTAAAAACTTTAGATTTACTCTTTAGAAAGTATTTCCATTTCCTACTATAGTCATCAATAAATGAAACATAATATGTGGATTTTCCAATTGAAGGAACATCTACATGACCAAACACATTAGAATGAATAAGGTTCAATACACCACAAGATTTATGAGAACTCAAGTAAAACTAAACATGGTTTTGTTTTCCATAAATGCAATGCTCATAGAAATCAAACTCAAGATTATAATTAGACAACCCTTCAACAAGGTTTTTATTTTTCAAGGTCCTTAGACCCTTTTCTCTAATGTGGCCAAGTCTCTGGTGCCATAACATAGTTTTATTTGTAGGTAACTTTGATTTAGAAGAAAGATCACCCTTGGGTACCCAAAAGCCATGACCATTTGCTAAAGATGAAACCCTCACCTCTTCCACATACTTGTTGTTCATAGAAGTACTATTGCACTCAACAATGCATGCATCAATCTTATATAATGTGTCATTTATGACACCTCTAGCAATCACCATAACACCTCTAACCATCTTGCATCATGCATTAGAAAATACTACTTGCACACTTGCATCTATTAGTTTGCTCACATATAACAAATTTCATGCTAATCCAGAGATATGCAACACACCATTAATCCTTTTTATTCTACCATCAAGAAACCTGATTCTAACTTTACCACAACCAATAATATTTAAATAAGAATCATCACCCAAGTACACCTTACCTCCATCATATTCTTCATATTCAGAAACCCAATCTCTATTAGAGGTTATATGGAAAGATGCACTTGAGTCAATAAACCATGCACCATTACCTGCATGAGTTGCCAAAGCTGCAATAAATGCATCACCATCTTCCTTCTTAGACTCAAAATCATAATCAAATCTCTTATTTTTCTTCTTCTTTTCTTCTTTGCATTCCTTATGAATATGTGTAGACTTACCGTAGTTCCAACAAACAACTTTGGACTTTCTAGGAGATTTGGATCTCCCATTGGACTTAGATTTATCACACTTCTCATTCTTCTTGCCTTTTTCCTTAGGTCTTCCATGAACATTTAGGGACTCCTTAGCACTAATGGGTACCTTCCTCCTCATCTCTTCAAAAATCAAAGAACCCACCACATCTTCAGTCTTCAATATAGTAGAAGTACTCCCAATAGCCATAACAAGAGAATCCCATGAATTAGGCAAAGAACAAAGCAATATCTAGCATTTCTCCTCCTCACCCATTTTGACACCAATTGATACAAATTGAGCCACCAACATATTGAATGATTCCAGGTGGTCTGTAATTCATCCACCCTCTTCCATTCTCAAGGAATACAATTTCTTCCTCAGGAAAATCTTGTTCACTAAAGATTTGGCTTGATACATCTCACCAAGCTTCTTCCATAGTTTTTGTGCAGAGGTCCCTTCATGGACATTGATTAAAATAGAGTTTGCAAAACATAATCTGTTAGACCCTTGGTTTTACGGTCCATAACATCATATTGAGCAACCAAAGTAAGATCTGCAAGCCTTGAAACCTTCTCATCAACAGCATCCCACAGATGTCGATCTATTAATAGATCTTCCATCTTCGGCTTCCACATTTCAAATTATTTCCAAAAAAATCATCCACCTCTATTCTCCCTAATGAATTTGTCATCTAAAAATTCCTACAACAAGATCACAAAGTCTCTTTGTGCACAAGCTCCTACTCAAATCTGGATTAGTTCAAAAAACCAAACAACCCACAACTGAAACCAAAGGTGATTAGGATTTGATACCACTTGTAAGGAAGCTAAGGTAGAAAAACAACTTCCTACACTAATCTTGAGAGGAGGATAATGCAAAACTTTATAGATCTTTAACAGTTACATAAACTTAAACAAAAATAAACATAGATATCATGCATACCACAACACAGTGATTTACATGGGGAAAACCCTTTTAGGAGAAAAAACCCACACTCCAAAATCCACCCAATATATTATTTAGAAATCACAAAGATTACAATATACTTGCAGAGAAAGCTTCTCATAGGAGTATCACCACCAGAGATCTAGAGACAACACAACTGCTATCCGGCTCTCATAATTCATCATGATACCACAACCATAATACAACGCCCTCATAAAATAGGGTTACCTTCTAGGGCAAGACAAGCCAACAAAATATCTACCATCAGATCTAAAACCTAATAATGAACGGTCTAGATTTATAATATATCATTAATTTAATGTATGTCAGCTATTTAATAATTTTTGTTAGCAAAAAAATGTTAACACGCATCCCACTCCACCCCATGCTCCCATTGTATATTACACCTATCAGTGTATCTAGGAAAAATATATATATATATCCTATCAACAATAAACCTTATATAATTGCAAGGTTGAGACACATTTTCCCAACATCATTCACCCACCCACCCCAATGCATTGGAACAATTAATTTGAACCCATGAGGTATGGAATGCAAAATTTCATTCCTAGCACCTTTCTAGTTGAGGAAATTAAACTTGTTAGGGTAAAATGTGGTTTAATCAAATGAATAATATCAAACCCAAACATCAACAGAATAATGTAAACAAGAAAGATTCAATGAAATGAAGCAATGAAGAACACAATGCAAACCTTCCATGTTTCAAAGCTTCTGTTGTTCACCTATTACAACCGTCCTTTGTTGATGAAGTAGGCCCTCAGAGAGTGCACTCTTTTAGCTGTGTTGTAGGATGTCGGTAGTAAATGGCTGTGTTGATAAATAATACTGTGAAGTAGAGCTTCAAAGCAAATGGTGATCTCGAGTAGATTGTATTGGGGGTGCCAAAGGCGCGCTGGTGGATTTCTGCAGAGTAACAATACAAATAACCTGGATGAATAGAATGGAGGGATGAAGCTTCTTTTATAGACTCAGAAGAATGAGAATCAATGGTTGAGAGGAGATATGAAGATCAATGGCTGAGGATGGTTGAGGAATGTGCAACCAGTAGAAATATGACAAGTGTCTCAACTCCATCATGAAAGAGGGGATTTGACAAAATTGATTGGAGAGTTAACTCCAATGACTGATTAGTTAACAAAATTGATTGATCAGTTAGAAGAGTGGATTATGGGATTGACTGAATTGATTGACCAGTGAACTGGGTTGATTGAGGAGTCAACAGAATAGATTGACCAGTGAACTCAAATGACTAATTAGTTAACAGATTTGATTGATTAGTTAACTAACTTCTGATTTGAGAAGAAATAGGACATGTGGGTGAGGGGGAAAATAGGTAATTAAATATTTAATATATTTAATTACATGTGCAACCCGATGAGGTGGACAAGGTGAGGTGGAAAAGTGAGGTGGATTTTTGGAATTAGAACTTAGGATAGAAGAATTTGGATTAATTAAATAATTTATGATTATTTAATTGTGTGAGACATTTAGAAGAATTTTAATTAAATAAATAGATTTTATTTAATTATGGAACAATGAATTGATTAATTAAATTTAGAATATTTATTTAATTGATGGAAGAATGGAATAATTATTTAGAATATTTATTTAGTTGAATTGTGTCATTTTTAGGCGTATACATTTTGCCCCTCTTTGATGCAATGTAGTTTACAGCGTTGCTTCAAAGAATAAATAGTCTAATAGTGATACATGCCCCAGTTTGCCTTTGGTACAAGTTTAATGACGATAGGATGCCCCCTCGGGAGATTGGACGGGAATAAGGCAGGAGGCGTGAGATGGACAATCTCACGAAGACGAAGGGAAACTAGGTTAGAATGAAGAAATTGGTTGAAGAAAGAGTCAAATGATACGCGATGCAAGATGGAATGATGACACACACAAGCAAGCAAGCAAGTATGCACAAATGACACAAGAACAAACAAGGTATTGCCCCTGTCAAGCGGTAAACCAATGATATACTGATAACGATATACGACAGTGTTGTCATGGCGAGGAACGATATATCCCTAGACCAACACGACAGGCGTGTTGTCATGGTGGGGAACGATGGATCCCTAGAGCAACATGAAGGATAGTGTCTGGTTTCAAGAAATGAAGCATGTCGTGTAAGACGCGTGTGTTGGTCTGATTTCGACAATGCAACATCCTGTATAAGACAATTGATTGATTAACTGATCGAGTTGGTTTACGACCAGACAAGGATCAAGACCACTGATTGTGATTGGATCATTTGTGCAAGATTGACTTGACTTGATTGGATGGATTAAGGATGGACCTTGCATTTGGATCATTGCTCAGATTGACTGGACAAGGATGAAAGATATGATGATAGATAGAAATCTGATTGATAGAAGAAAGACTCTATAGAAGGACTCACAAGCTTTTATTTGTAATTATACTCTGCATTGTTGGATCTTTATTGCATGGGGTATGGTATGGATGTATAAATGGATATAGGATGGATGCTTTGCTTTTAGAGTGCTTTATTTCATCATTGGGCATTTTTTTTTTATGGTACTTTTCTGAAATGTTGTAAGTGAATACAAGCATCGAGGTATAATTGAACCGAGATGACCTGAGTACTGCTTACATGGATTTTGATTTAGCAAGTTGATACAAGCATCGAGGTATAATTGAACCGAGATGACCTGAGCATTTCTTGCGTTTCAACAAACAAGGATTTGCCCCCGTTCATGTTTGACCTTTGATGTCCTCGATGATCTTTTGCCGATCATGTCCTTAGACAAGGTGTCACACTACTAAAGCTTAATCCACAGATAGCAAACAAAGAAAATAATTATGCCCCCATCATAGCATCTCTAGCTTTTGGCATCCTTGAGTAGCGTAGAAAGACATGATAACAAAAATCCAGACTCTGTAACTTAACCATGGTTCCAATCCACAAAACATTCTTGCATTTAGATGTGTTTTTCTTGCCATAATTTAGATAGAATCAGTTAGAAGACCTTGGGTATTTGCTTTGCTTTAGATAGGTTAAGATGCTCATAGTCAAGATTTCTACTTGAAGCACAGGTTCTGCTTGCATTTGCTTGTTTGGTGAGAAGATTGCACAATCCTTATTGGGGAGACGGACCCTAAGGGACTGACCTAGTGCCTCGGGGGCTCATTGCTAAATGGCCTTGCCTATGTGACGACGCAGAGGTAACGTAGTTCGGGGTAAACCCTAATGGACCTAAGATATGGATCAGATGAGACACGGTATGGAATAGACATGGATCAGATATGGAATAGATATGGATCAGACAAGACACGATATGGAACAGATATGGATCAGACAAGACATGATATGGAACAGATATAGATCAGACAAGACACAATATGGAATAGATATGGATCAGACAAGACACGATATGGAACAGATATGGATTAGACAAGACACGATATGGAACAGATAAGACACGATATGGAACAGATATGGATCAAATAATATTGATGACAAGGAAACACCACGGATAGGTAGATGTATGGGTGATAAAGAATAGAACGGGTAGGTATGAGGATGGGCAATAGTGGATCGAAGGAAACAAGGATGTGATCTCCAAGGACTATGTTGAATAGGAATAACATGCCCCATTGTAGGTAGAATACTTAGGATTTTTCATGGCAATGCTTATGAAGATAGGAAGATGAGAGGGTAATGAAGGTTTTGCATGGTTTGGAGGGATAAGGTATGTCAAGAGACATCTAAAATATTTGTCAACATTGTGCCCCCAATCTTTATCAAGACCAAAGAAAATAGAGGAAAGGAAGATTAGGATGGATAGACTGGATAGTATAGGTAGGATAGGATAGGAAATGGTATGGAAGGAAACTGATAGGAGAAGAGTGATAGGCTGATGAGACTAGGTGCCCCCAAGTGTAGGTGACATAGAAGATCAACTTACACACGACGCCTGTTTGCCAGGTTTTCATCATGGTACTTATCCAAGGCGCCTGTTTGCCAGATTTTCACCATTGGACGAAGGGATTTTTCTTTACTTTTTTTCATTCATTTTTTTTTTTTGAACATTTGGATAAGAGAAGATAGATATGGACGAGAGGAACCCAAGTGCCTGGTTCCTTGAAAGGTGATAGTCCCGCTAGATAGATGTCGTCCCATGGACTATGTCGAGTGCTCTCATAGATGTTGGTAGGAGACTGCATGAAAGTGATATGGCGTAGGTAGATAGTGGATTATGATGTAGAATACGGAGGGAAGGTTAAAGAAAAAGCATGGACCATAGGAATAGGATGAGGAAGATATGTAGGATAATAGTGGAAGGAAGGGGAGATGGAGGTATATGAAAATGTTGCGGAATGGAAGGAAATCATGACCAACGGTTGTACATACCATGATAAACATTGAAGCTGGTGATGGGAAAGTAGTGTAGGAAGCAACAGAGACTTTTGCTTGTGGATGAATGACCTACGCATGTAGGGATCCACATAGACTGAGTATTTTGCTGATTTTTGCTTGCCATGTGGGATGGAAGAATTTGAGACTTTTGGATGGAATGGGAGAAAGTGGATGGTTGAGATTCTTAAGAGGTAGATGCCTCATGTAACTTGAGGGCTTTTTGCTTAGGTACCCAAATCATTTTGCTTTTAGATAGTACTTGTGGAGGTATGGGCTTAGGTGTATGTAGCTTTTGTGCAGCTTCAGAAGTAATTATTTGTTGGATGCGAACCCACACCTTTTTTAGTTTGGCATATAGGTGTGTGGGTGCATGCAGCTCTGGAGAAGGACACTTCTTTGATTCTTGGATTTTGTATCCTAGGTCATGAGGACTCTTAGGATTTTTGACTTGATAGGTAGAGGCATCCAGATTTTTATGGTTGAATTCTCTTGAGGTGGAGGAAGTGGAGTTTGAGGAAATTCTTTGTTTAGACAACACGTGCATTGGTTGGTCATGATTGGGATTGTTAGAAGACTCATAGATGGATGAATAAGGTGTTGGAAGAAGTGGTGGTAAAATGTATGGAGGGATATTAGGAGTTGGAAGTAGCGGAGGTAGATTGGATGGTGGAAGGTGTATGGTCACATGCTTTTGACAATTGTAGGATGATGGAGGTGGAATGGCGACATACATTTTGGGGATATGATAGGGTTTGCGATGGAAAGTGGGAGATTTTGAAGGAGTGGAGGAAGTACCAACATCTTGAGATTGCTTACCTTGGGGTATGTATCCAAGGCCATATGAAGGAGGAGGAACATTGACATGGACGGGCTCCAAAATACCTTGTTCATGAAGGCCTAAGCCTTTACCTTGATAGTTCATATGTTGGAGTATGCGGTGGACAGTGGGATTATGTGTAGGTGGAACATTAGACACAAGTTCCTTATTGGATGAAGAAGATGAGATAGAGGATAATGGTGGTTGGTGTTCTAAGGAGGAACACTCATGAATGAAGGTGGTAAGACCAAGGATATACAGTGAGGGATTTGCAGCATGGTCGATAATGGATGGCGGAGGAGGATTACTAGTTTGATCTTCTACGCTTGCTTGGGAGGCAAGTGTCTCATCAAGGGAAGTGGAAGTTGCCGGATCTTGGATAGGACTAGATGGGGTTATAGGCTGAGGACCATGGAACACATAAAGTGGGCTTAGAAGATCATCATGGTCTGCTTGATCATAGATAGGCTCTTCATCATAGATGGGATCTTGATCATAGATAGGATTTAGCATGATGGGATCAAAGTTCTCTTGTATATGTTCTTCATCAGTGATAATATCTTGATCATAGAAAAGATAAAGGTTATGCATGGGATGGAATTGGATTTCCTTCTCATGTATAGGTGTTGGGAGATGGATAGGATCAAGTGGCTTATGGAGAGGTTCATTATTATGGATATCATCTTGATCATGGAAAAGATACATGTTAGGTTGCAAGAAAGGGATTTGATCTGGACTTAGACTAGGGATTAATGTTTCCTCATGCTTAGGATTAGACTCTTGACATACCTCTTGGGTTGCTGGAATGGAAGTGGATAGCTCTTGGATAGCTTCGTGGTTGACAACATAGATGTTTGATGGACCGTGACCTTGGTTCATGGTAGGAGGTTCTTTGATAAGCTTAAGGGGTTGCGAATGACATGAAGGATTTTTGGTAAGGTCAAGGACTGGAATTTGGGGACATGGTTGACTCTCCGCTAGTAGCCCTTGGATCACATCCTTCGTAGGTGTATGGGTAGACAAATGAGGGGATTTAGCTTTCTCCCAAGCTTTTCTCTAGTTGTATAAATTTGGAAAAACTCTTTCCCACCACTCATCTGATTCTTTTTTGGTCATCCATTTAGAGTTTGAGGAACTAGATGGTGGTGTTGGTGTAGAACTGGTATGTTTTGGAATATGTGTCTTAGAAGGTGGCGAAGGAGGACTAGTAGATGGACTGGTATAGGATTTCCAACTTAAGGTGGTGCTTGCCTTGTCATGAGCATCATTAAGACGGGAAACAGACGTATGAGTTCAGGGCGAGGCGTAGATAGTACTGGCACGTTCGGCTTGCAAGATTGCCATTTCTTGTTGTAAGACTTGGATTTGTTGAGAAATTGCTATACACGCTTGGGGTGAGGGACTTGAGTTTATTTGCAATTGCAGATATTGGACTTTTTGAGAAAATGCGTCTAATTGGTTTGTCATCTTGACAGAAACTGGCAGAAGCCTGAAAAAGCCTACTGTTTTGGATACGTAGCTTCAGAGGCACAATTTCAGAAGGTAAATGCACAACAAGTTGAGGTAAATGCACAATTCTGGCAGAGGATAAATGCGCAACTCTGGTTTCTTCGAATGATTTTGCAAAGTTTTTGACACGTTTTTTAGTACTTTTTGGTTTCTTGGTTGCAAGTCAGTCTTTTGATCTGATTTTTCTCTATTATGGCAAGAAGACACAGCAAACACAAAGAATATTTTTCATGGTTTTTGATTTTTTTGTGATTTTTTTTGTATTTTTGGACTATTTTGACTCAAAGATAATTACACCCTAGGCTTCAAATGGATTACAGGGGATTTTGGTATACTAAACAATTGGTTCGTAGTCAAGGCAACCGTTCGAGTGGTTACACATGCGGCGGCACTACTCTCTGTTATGGAGTCTCCCAGCCTCAAAGGGTTACACCTTAGAGGGTTTTGGGGGAGGTTGGCCGTCGGTGTAACACAGCAGCACTCGTTACAGGAGGTTTTCACCTCAAGCACAATTTATTTTAAGTGGCTTGGTAGGGCTTGGCTTTAGCCTGTTACCACTCAGGGTCGTTCCCACTTGGACAGGCGTGCGTCCAAGGGTAGGCCCCCCTAAAGGTTAAACAAATAGAATAACAAGTTTGGCACTTTGGTCACCCAGTTAAGGGGAGAGCATAAGCCTATTGTCATTCGCAAGCACAGAATACACTGGTTAATCCAACCTAGTTAAAATTAGAAAAACTAAATGGGCTATTCTACTCGTGCACTCACACAGTTGTTAACTTTGAAGTGATTAGGAGATAGCAATGATTCTTTCCTTTGTAAGATAGCAATATTCTTAACTGAAAGAGATAGCCATATAGCAATGAGCAATGAAACCAAGATTGCAATAATTCAGTTATCACCCTCCTAATTAGAAACTATGTGAGATTGGCATGCATGTTTTTACTTTCCTAATTAGAGTTGGATTAAAATTGTATGCAAGTTGCATGAACAATGGGTTACTCCTTCCTAATTAGAACTAGATGAAAGTTGTATGCAAGTTGCATAAACAATGGTTTACTCCTTCCTAATTAGAACTAGATAGAAATTGTATGCAAGTTGCATGAACAATGAGTTACTCCGTCCTAATTAGAACTAGATGAGAATTGCATGCAAGTTGTTTTACTTTTCCCCTAGTTAATCTATGATGTGTGTGTTAAGGAAAATAAAACTATCCAGCTCTCAACCTTGTAGAAGATATATCAGAAGTTTCTTTTCTCCTTTCTTTGACAAGTGTTTAAGTCAAGCTGCACAAATAAATCATTAGTTTTCAAGAAAAAATGCTAGATTTAAGCGTGGAAAGATAGCTGAACTTTGAATGTAAAAATAGCTGACAAAATGAGAAAATCACTTGATCAAACCTACTCCATTGTGAAGTTCATGGAATCACCTTTCCAACGAGTGTTTATTTGCACGATTATGAGTTCGTATGCTCCTGTTATGGCAAAAAGAAAAAGATACCACCCTTATGGCATGTAGAAGAAGGTAGGATGGAGAATTGTTGGATAAAACAATGCACCCTATGGAAGCACCTTTCAGACCTTTGGATAAAAGGATGCGGAAGCACCCTTCAGACCACTGGATAAAATGATGCACCTTGTGGGAGCACCCTTCAGACCGTTGGATAAAAGGACGCGGAAGCACCCTTCGGACCGCTGGATAAAGCGATGCACCCTGCGGAAGCACCCTTTGGACCGCTGGATAAAAGGATGCACCCTGCAAAAAAGATCTTCGTACAGTTGGATAAAAGGACACGGAAGCACCCTTCGGACCACTGGATAAAGTGATGCACCCTGCGGAAGCACCCTTTGGACCGCTGGATAAAAGGATGCACCCTGCAAAAAAAAACTCTTCGGACAGTTGGATAAAAGGACGCGGAAGCACCCTTCGGACTGCTAGATAAAGCGATGCACCCTGCGGAAGCACCCTTTGGATGTACCCTCAGAGAGATTTTTTTTAGTCTCTGATTTTTGTGAATTAACAGGTGATTCTAAGGTTTTCGATCCTTCTGAGCACGTTGGTGATGTCAGTTTCAGCCCAGGAGGTCACCTTTTGATAGATCCTTGCAAAACTCAACAATGGGGTTTAGAGAAACACAAATTTTTACTACAAAAATTTGTAAAAAACATAAAATTCCACGGTGGGCGCCAAAAATGTTAGGGTAAAATGCGGTTTAATCAAATGAATAATATCAAACCCAAACATCAACAGAATAATGAAAACAAGAAAGATTTAATGAAATGAAGCAATGAAGAACACAATGCAAACCTTCCCTGTTTCAAAGCTTCTGTTGTTCACCTATTACAACCGTCCTTTGCTGATGAAGTAGGCCCTCAGAGAGTGCACTCTTTTAGCTGTGTTGTAGGATGTCGGTAGTAAATGGCTGTGTTGATAAATAATGCTGTGAAGTAGAGCTTCAAAGCAAATGGTGATCTCGAGTAGATTGTATTGGGGGTGCCAAAGGCGCGCTGGTGGATTTCTGCAGAGTAACAATACAAATAACTTGGATGAATAGAATGGAGGGATGAAGCTTCTTTTATAGACTCAGAAGAATGAGAATCAATGGTTGAGAGGAGATATGAAGATCAATGGCTAAGGATGGTTGAGGAATGTGCAACCAGTAGAAATATGACAAGTGTCTCAGCTCCATCATGAAAGAGAGGATTTGACAAAATTGATTGGAGAGTTAACTCCAATGACTGATCAGTTAACAAACTTGATTGATCAGTTAGAAGAGTGGATTATGGGATTAACTGAATTGATTGACCAGTGAACTCAAATTAATTAGTTAATAGATTTGATTGATTAGTTAACTAACTTCTGATTTGAGAAGAAATAGGACATGTGGGTGAGGGGGAAAATAGGTAATTAAATATTTAATATATTTAATTACATGTGCAACTCGATGAGGTGGACAAGGTGAGGTGGAAAAGTGAGGTGGATTTTTGGAATTAGAACTTAGGATAGAGGAATTTGGATTAATTAAATAATTTATGATTATTTAATTGTGTGAGACATTTAGAAGAATTTTAATTAAATAAATAGATTTTATTTAATTATGGAACAGTGAATCGATTAAATAAATTTAGAATATTTATTTAATTGATGGAAGAATGGAATAATTATTTAGAATATTTATTTAGTTGAATTGTGTCATTTTTAGGCGTATACAAAACTAAAAGATATGTTGCAATCTCCATTTTTAGGTATTTCCTCTACTCTCCTTAGGTTGATATGGTGTTCTCACTTGATCCAATGTGTTCTAGGGCATTAATCAAAGATGTTCTCCAATGTGTTCCCCAATGTGTTGTAGTTGCAATTGCCCTAGTAGACATGTATGCAAAGGGGCGGGTGTAAAGAAAATGTAGAAAGGTGAAATGATGATATGCAAAGCATGAAAACCATATAAAAGGTGAAATAAGGATATGCAAATCATGCCAAATGTCTCTCTCTCTCTCTCCCTCTCTCTTCCTCTCTTCCTCATTTGTTTGTGTCCATAACCCATATAGGAGATGAAATGAGGGTATGCTAGACTATAGAACGTGAAATGAGGGTATGCTAGACCTATAGAACGTGAAATGAGGATATAATGTCAAACATGTGTTAAACTATGTCTCTCTCCCTATGTGTTGAAGTACATTGGTCATTTGGGTGTTGCAAGTATGTAGTATCCATAGTTGCTTGAAGTAGTAACAAGTTGGGAAACATGTACAACACTATTGCATGTTTTGGGGTGTTGTATCACATGTATACTTGTTGTTAAGCGCATATACAACTTGTAGTGGTTTATTGTCACATGTTGTAAGCCATGTATGTGAAGATAACAACATAGTTTATCCAAATGCATGATAAAGTAAGGGATATAACATTTATTGATGACATGAGCAACACTACTACATATTCTTAAGTGTTGTAAATATGCATCTTGTTATTTCATCATGTTGTGCTTCATTGTAGCATGAATAAAGTATATAAGAATTTTGTTAGATGTTGTATTTGCAATTACCCTTGTAGACATGTATGCAAAGTGTGGCAGAATAGATAAGGCATGTGAACTATTTGACATGATATTTGGAACAAGGTATGGACAACCATCAAAGAATAAAGGATATAGGAATTTTTTTAGATGTTGTATTTGCCGCTGCCCTTGTAGACATGTATGCAAAGTGTGGAAGCATAAACAATGCACGTGAAGTGTTTGACATGATGCCTCAAATAAATGATGTATCAAAGAATGCAATGATTACAAGATATGCACAAAATGGATTTTTTGAAAAGGCTTTAGAAAATTTTAAGCAAATGCAATTGGCATGTGTAAATCCAAATTCCATAACCTTTGCAAGCATCCTCCCTGCCTGTGCCAAATTAGGATCTTTGGAATAGGGTATGGACAACCATCAAAAAATAAATGATATAGGAATTTTGTCAAATGTTGTATTTGCAACTGCCCTTGTAGACAAGTATGCAAAGTGTGGAAGAATAGACAAGGCATGTGAACTATTTGACATGACACCTCAAAGAGATGCTATCTCATAGAATGCAATGATTAAAAGATATGCACAAAATGGATTTTTTGAAAAGGCTTTAGAAAATTCCAAGCAAATGCAATTGGCATGTGTAAAGCCAAATTACATAACCTTTGCAAGCATCCTCTCTACATGTGCCAAATTAGGATCTTTGGAACAAGGTATGGACAACCATCAAAGAATAAAGGATATAGGAATTTTTTTAGATGTTGTATTTGCAACTACCTTTGTAGACATGTATTCAAAGTGTGGAAGCATAGACAATACACATGAATTGTTTGACATGATGCCTCAAAGAAATTCTATCTCATGGAATGCAATGATTGCAAGATATGCTCAAAATGGATTTTTCGATAAGGCTTTAGAAAATTTCAAACAAATGCGATTGGTATATGTAAAGCCAAATTCCATAACCTTTGCAAGCATCCTTCCTGCTTGTGCCAAATTAGGATCTTTGGAACAGGGTATGGGCAACCGTCAAAGAATAAAGGATATAGGAATTTTGTCAGATGTTGTGTTTGAAGCTACCCTTGTAGACATGTATGCAAAGTGTGGAATAATATACAATGCGCATGAACTATTTGACATGATGCCTCAAAGAAGTTTTGTCTCATGGAATGCAATGATTGCAAGATATGCACAAAATAGATTTTTTGATAAGGCTTTAGAAACTTTCAAGCAAATGAAATTAGTGCGTGTAAAGCCAAATTCCATAACCTTTGCAAGCATCCTCCCTACCTATGCCAAATTAGGATATTTGGAATAGGGTATGGACAACCATCAAAGAATAATGGATATTAAAATTATGTCAGATGTTGTATTTGTAGCTACCCTTGTAGACATGTATGCAATGTGTGGAAGCATAGACAATGCATGTGAACTATTTGACATGATGCCTCAAAGAAATGTTGTCTCATGGAATGAAATGATTGCAAGATATGCAAAAAATAGAATTTTTGATAAGGATTTAAGAAAAATTCAAGCAAATGCAACTGGTGGGTGTAAATCCAAATTCCACAACCTTATCCAACATCCTCCTTGCCTATGCCAAAATGGGATCTTCGGAACATGGTATGGACATCCATCAAAGCATAAAGGATATGGGAATTTTGTTAGATGTTGTAGTTGCAACTACCCTGGGAGACATGTATGCAAAGTGTGGAAGCATAGACAAGGCGCGTGAACTATTTGACATGATGCCTCAAAGAAATGTAGTCTCATGGAATGCAATGATTGCAAGATATGCACAAAATATATTTTGCAAGGATGTTGTCAACATATATATAATGTCATGAAAATATACATAATCTCATATATATAATGTCATGAAAATAATATATAGTGTATATATCAAGCCATATAGCCATGTATAAATAAAGCCATATAAGCATATATAATGATATACATTGGTAACATACAGAAGTATGTTTACAAAGCCAAATAGGCATATGTAACAAAATGCCCCAAAATCAAATCTTCTATGGACTTCTACCAAATAATTGATGACCCTTGCTTAGCTGTGAAGATGGAGAACCAGTCAATGACTCATCCTCTATCACCTGTTGACAAGACCTCCTTGATACAGATTTTTGAAGTTCCATATGTTAATACAAGCAAATAATATCCACATTAATATAGAAAATATTCAAAATATATAACATGAAATATGCAATCAATCACTTACCACTATCTGGTTGTCCCTCTCAACTATTTTTGTCTCTCTTCATTTGTCACTAAGTAAACATGAATATAGTTTATGTACATTAAATGATGTTAAGATAAAATAAGAAATACAAAATGACATTTACATGTTATTGGCTCATACCTTGGTCAAAGGATTTGTAGAAAAAACAACTGCAACGATGCCCACCTCTACTCATTGACAAAGATCAGGAGTATCTACCATACTTGTCAATATCTAAAAATAGAGTTCAAGGTTATTTGACCAAAATAGATACATAACATTATTTACATGCATAATGATTAGAAATGGTAAAATTTATCTTAGTGAAATTGCCTCTATGTGGGGACCAAGGAAATTCTCGTGATGGTGAAGCTCCAACATCCACTTGTTCATCATCAAATTGTCACTAAATAGGATTACCATTGATTTATGACAAAAAGTTTACATGTACTATATTTACGATCTTGTGATAAATTACATACTTGTTGACTGGACCTCCTCTGATAACCCTGTAATGGATGGCTAATAGACATAGGATGAATACTTTGACCCTGGAATTTCATTGTACAAAAAAATACATATTATAATTTTGACTTATATTATCTATTCATATAATTAATTAGAGATTTTAAATACAAACATATTAAATTGCAGAAACTTCTAGAAAATTATCTGGGCATCAACACCAACGTATCCTACAAGATCTCATCTGTGAGTGCAATATGATCCAATAAGGATGTCTCCATCACCTACTACTTCCCCATGCATTGCATGGTCTTGACACTCTGCAACATCATCTGGAATGTCTACATGGGGAGCATCTTGGGTCCCATAATCACACAAAGCCCCACATGATCCATAAAGATGTGGGGACTGACAACGCATACTGCTATCACCCTCATTAGCCTAGATAAGATCGCCACCATGTTGTGCCAAAGAATGGCTGAGGGAACTTAGAGAATACAGTGTCTCCACCTCAACACTCTCCTTTAAAGTCGAAGGGAGTGAGATATGTTGTGGCCTCATGAGGGGTCTAGTTGGATGGTTCTGGTCACAATTTTCTCCATTTCTATCTTGTGAAGAGCCACCATGATGAGGGTGGATTCCACCCAAAACACATACAACAACAATTTATAGATTTCAAATAGATAAGAACAAGATCTCAAGAAAGATTAGTTAAGCAACCTACAAACTATTTTAGAATTTCTTCATTAAACTTACTTGTAAAAGGCTACAAATATGAAATACAATTTCTAGGGTCATATGCCCACTTATTACAACAATATGGGTTGTCTTACAATAGAAATATTTGACTTACAGAGCCTTTTAATATCTCCTGACCTCCTTATTCACATGAACATGACTATCCAATAACTTCCCCTTTACTACCTTTGGAAATAGGCTATAAATACACATTAGTACCACTTAGTGTAATTTTCCCAATGTCAGCTTGCTTTGAAATGTGTAACTTCCATTTGGGTGCCAAAATGAGCCCAACTCTCCCCTTTTTCTTTCACAAGAAATGATTTTCAAATTTTAAATTTGAGAAACTAGGTAGCACAACTTCCGGGAGCCATAACTTTTCAATTGGGTGTCTGATTGACAAACTGTTTGATGCGTTGGAAAGCTCATGAAGAGATCTACCAAGATATAACCCACTTCATCAATTACAACAAATTTCATGCCATTTAGGGATGTCTAAGTGCTTCAAATTTGATTCTAATTTTTTTTCAGAAACCTCAAAAATAAAAACTCTAATATCTTGCAATCTAGACATGATCTTAGGCTAAAATTTACCAAGAATGTTTGTTTGACTATTCTAAAGCTTTGAAAAAAATTTTAGGCCCAATCGCTCCTTCGATATAGGGTTACTAAAAATAGTAATTCCTTCTATTCTTAGACTTTTTAGAAACTTTGAAGGTTCTAAATCATTATTCAAGCAAATGGGTATTTGAAAACACAAAAAATAAAAAGAATAGAAAACAAATAATCATTTTTTTGGGTGATGCAAGATTACCCTTACACCACTCAATGCTCCTGCATCAGAAACCCATGGTAATTTGAGAAGTGACCTTATCACATCTCAGGTGTTCGAGGAAAAACCAACTAGTTAACCTTTGCCTTAGACAACTAGGAAGAATATTCAACATGCCTTCCTTTTCACTTCACCATATATTCTTCATATTGCCTGTTCCGAGTACTTCTTCCCACACAACTATCCAATATTTCTTCTATCTCCTCCTTTGAAATAGATGTTGGGATACTCCATTGTTCTTCTATTGGTCCATCCTATGTGCCACCTTCACGATACTCTATTAAATCAATAATGTTAAACATAGGGGAAATATTGATTCCACTCAGCAACTCTACCTCATATGCATTTCCTAGATCATGCTTCTTCAAAATCCTACATGGTCCAAATTTCTTCATTTTCAACTTATTATATGTTCCCAATGGGAACTTTTCTTTCCTTATGTGAACCATGACTTCATGACCAACCTTGAATTCCTTAAATTGTCACTTCTGATTTGCCTTAGCCTTGTACTGAGAATTCATTTTATCAATATGTTGTTGTACCTCTTCATGCAAGCTCTTCAGGTGCTCTACAAAGTCTTTAGCCTCAACACTACTCTCCTCTCCTCTATGTCTCTTTCTCAACTCAAAAATTTCTTAGACTACTCCCATATAAAATTTAGAATGGGGATTTACCAGACTCCTATTTATAGAATTGTTATAAGAAAACTCTGCCTATGGTAATATCAAATCCCATCCCTTGGGATTATCTCCTACTAAGTATCTTAGTAAGTTGCCCAAACTTTGATTCACTACCTCTGTCTGTCCATCAATCTATGGATGATGTGTAGAACTGAACTTCAATTCAACCTTCAACTTCTTTCATAAGGTCATCCAGAAATACCCAACAAACTTGGTATCTCTACCTGAAACTATACTCCTTGATAGACCATGTAGTCTAACCACCTCTCTCAAAAACAACTATGTAATGTGAACACCGTCATTGATTTTCTAACATGGAATGAAATGTGCCATATTTGAAAATCCGTCAACCACCACAAATATTGAATCATGCCCTCTCTGTGTCCTTGGTAAACCTAGAACAAAGTCCATGCTAATATCCTCCCATGGTCCCTTTGGTATAAGCAATGGCTGATATAGCCCAGTATTCTAACTCACTCCTTTGGCCATATGGCATACTCTACAACTTTGTACAAATTTCTTCACATCTTGATGCAACTATGGCCAATAATAATTCTCACTAACAAGAGCAATGGTCTTATCTCGACCAAAGTGTCCTTCCAACCCTTCACTATGCTTCTCCTTAATCAGGTTCTCTCTCATGGAACTCCTCAGAATGCACAATTGGCCTCCTTTGAACAACATACTATCTTGGATTATATAATCTAACCATCTTGTCCTATCTAGGGTAATAGGTTCCAAACAAGCCTTCCACGCCTCTACAAATTCTAGATTTTTAGGGTACAAATTCTTGAGCTCATTAAACCCAACAACCTTTATCTTCATCTTTGCCAACAAAATTTTCCTTCTGCTCAAGGCATCTTCAACTCTGTTGGAATTCCCACTCCTGTGCTTTAAAACAAAAGTATAACTTTGCAAAAATACAACCCATTTTAAGTGCCTCTTATTGAACTTTCCCTGACTATTAAGATACTACAAAGCCTAATGATCAATATATAAAACAAACTCTTTCGACAACAAATAATGTCTCCACTTCTTCAAAGC
Source organism: Cunninghamia lanceolata (assembly GCA_027924645.1). Taxonomy (NCBI): domain Eukaryota; kingdom Viridiplantae; phylum Streptophyta; class Pinopsida; order Cupressales; family Cupressaceae; genus Cunninghamia; species Cunninghamia lanceolata. The sequence goes on from BSBN01000397.1 coordinate 1,746,429, forward strand.
CTAAACTATAACATAAAAATACTGATCATAAACATAATACTTTTTCTTGGCATGTTTAAGCTTCTCATTGAAATAGGCAATGGACTTACCTTCTTGACTCAAAACAACTTGTATAGCATTGCCACTAACATCACAATCTATCTGATATACCTTGTTGAAATATGGAAGTGCCAAAATAGGTTTCTCTGTGACCTTCTACTTCAATGTATAAAAACTCTTGGCTACTCCTATCATCCATTTAAACTCTTTTCTATCCCCTCTCATTGTCTCCATTAGGGGTGCACAAATGCTACTAAAATTATTGATAAATTTCCTATAAAAAACTTGTCAAACCATGAAAAGATTGTACCTCTATAACACTCCTAGGAGTAGGCCATTCAATGATAGCCCTCACCTTCTTTGGATCCATTTTAAGACCCTCAACTGAGATTTAACAAATCTAGGTACACCAATTCCTTCACAAAACTACATTTCTTTAGATTAATCAACAACTTTTCTTCCCTCAGCTTCTCAGAATATTTTCAAATATGCATCAAGTTCTCCTCCAAAGTCTCTTTGAAAATCAAAATATCATCTAAATAAAAAATGATAAATTTACCCAAAAACTCTTTTAGTACCTCGTTCATGAGCCACATAAATGTGCTTGGTGCATTGGTTAGCCCAAATAGCATGAATAACCATTTGTATAATCCCTCCTTAGTCTTGAAGGTTCTCTTCCATTCATCTCCTTATCTGATTCAAATCTGGTGATATCCACTCTTCAGATCAATCCTCATAAAGTACTTGGCTCCACTCAAGCAATCCATAATATCATCCATTCTTGGTAATGGGAATCTGTACTTGATTGTAATTTTGTTGATGGCTTGGAAATCTGTACACATTCTCCACTCTCCATCTTTCTTTGGTGCTACTTGTTGATGGTGGTTTTAGCACTCAACAACGCATGTGTGATTGCTGGTTTCACATCTCTCTTGAAAAGTATCTTACCCTAGGTAAGACTACTCCAAGGATAATACAGCTAGGTCTTAGCTTGCTTGGAATCTCTCAATGGGTATGTTTTAGCTATGCCTACAAGGGGTCTTAATGTAATATGCAAATCTTCAGGTTTGGGGCAGCAAATACACATACACCCTCCTATGATTTCCAGCTGATAAACAAGATAAAGTGCTGCTAAAATGCTTATTCTAATAGCTAACGATGTTTTAAATAAAAATGCAAAAGGTTTAGGGTTTTAGAAAGATCCTAAGTGACATTCACAATGCAAGGGTTATCTTTAGTAGACAAATAATCCAAACTTTAAACCAATTTTCTGAATTACCAAACTAAAAATAGGTGTTACAGTGCTGCAGAAAATAGTACTATCTTCAATGGAAGTCAAAATATTTTTAGACCACATTCATTCGTTAAATACCCAATAAATGGTGCAACTTAACTTATGAAATGTAGTTGAACTTTAGCACAAATACTAAGCCTAGACTAACTTTACACAGCTATTTACCATCAATAAACAACTAAAAGTATCGACTTGGAATATTCATCAAATACTTTAGCAAACCATTAACATTACAAAAGCACAACCAACTTACTATGGCAGAGCAAGAAGAAAACCATGAAAACCACAATGATTCAACACAAGATACAAATTCTTAGAATTACTGCAGAAACTTGCTTTGTATTACTTCAAATGGCACAGAGTCAACAATTTGGCATCAAAATCTCTCTTACAAATAGTGGAAATGGTAGCCCTTTATATAGAAAAGTAGCATACCCTAGCTTTCAAATGAATGGTGGAGATTAACTCAACATTGATGCTCTAGAATATCTTACATCAATTCTGGGATTACATTTTGTCCTTTATGAAAAAGATAAAAAACAGTCCCCAGATACATTGAATCTAGTCATTTTGACTAGCCAACTCAGTATATTAATAGAAAAGGACATTTTGAAAGTAGGAAGAAGACAAAATAGAGTCACATGCTGCCCCAAATACAACAATTTACAATTGTGATAGGATTACATCATGAAAATATTCAAAATAGTATCAAGATTTGCTGTCTAAATCAATCTTGTCTTCATTGGCCAGCTTGTTGCGATAAGTCAACCATGCATCAAGTGCAAGATTAATGTCAGATAGCTCTGGATCCTTCAAATGATGTATCTGTTAATCAAACACTTCCAATTCTTGACTGAATTTTCCATGTATCCTTTCTATCTCTGCTCCTACTTTCTAAAATGCCTTGAATTCTACCTTGAGGTCGCTTGCCTTGTCCAACCTCTCCTCCATATTGAGCGTGTCATCTTCAAAAATTACTTTATGCAACTTATCTTTGCATTTCTCGACATCAAAAGGGGCATAATCATCATAGGACACTTCCCTGCAATCCCGCAAAGAGTCATTAATGTCGTATATGATTGATCTCAATTCTTCGTCAGCTAGTTTATATGCTCAAAGGTTTCCTTTCTCAAAAGTAGTTGCTGATACCATTCAATAGCCTTTGGCAGTTGATTCTCAGTCAAAATATTTTCTACAACCATGGTCTGAGCTGGCAACTCTCTGATACCTTTTACCTGGGGATACATATGTGAATAATACTCATCAAAATAATTGCATTCTTCACGCAAGTCTTTCCATCTGTTATGTAATTCTACGAGTCTTTTATGTGCTTGAGCAGAGGCACTTATGGCTTCGCATCCCATTTCAAAAACCTTTTGTAACCAATTTTTTGTACCTTGGGACTTTGATCTTACCTTGACCAATTTAGCCATTTCATCAGTAGATAGGAAAGTAGGTATTGTCCTTATATCTCCTCCTGCATCTACTGGCTTTATCAAAAATTGAAGACATGCTCATAGCTCTTCATTTTTCTATTTTAAGTCTTTCTTGGACATCTCGTCCTTATCCAATTGCTCCAAAATTGATGAAACTGGGCCTTTGAAATCATCCACTCTCTGAGCATGAGTGGTTAGACCTAGATCAACAGTTGATATGATATAATCTTCCGCCCTGACTTGTTCTCTTGCTGTATCAGCTGGCGGGACCGCTATTTCTGCTATCCTCGATCCTAATTCATTCTTATAAATCCTTGATTGAATCTTAGCCTTTTTCTGTTTCTTAGGCTTCTAAGCCTATGATAGGATAGTGCTCAGGTAAAGCTGCATTACTTCCACTTGTGGCTCAAGATATACCACTCTTTCTTGTAACCATTCAGGAGCAGAAGACTTATTCATTTTAGAAGCTCCATATTTATCAGATATGGCCAATTCTTTGGATTGTTCCTGTTCTTGATCTTCATTCTTATCTGGACTTCTCTCTTCTTCCTTTTCCTCTTCTTGTGCCAAGTCCTTCAGATGTATCACTACATTCTCTTGCACAGACCTAAAAACGTCTTCTGTTTGATCTTTGTCCAGAGGACTATCAGATATGTCAATAATTTCCACGTCATCTGAGGGTTCATGGAAGTCTTCATTGTTTACTTCAGACAATACCTCCTTTTCTTCCTCAAGTACTATTTCTGGCTCTTTCAATCCTAATTCTGTACACACCTTTTCAATTCCGAGCAGCAGTGGGACTGCCAGTGAATCCGTAGGCATTTGTGAAATAGGGACAGTAGGAGAGATGGTTAAGGAAGGTGAACTAACCTGGGTCAGGCTAGTCAAGACTGGTGATAAGGAGGAAGAAATGATAAGAGGTGAAGAAAAGGGTGGTGAAGGTAGAGGAATAGGGGGTGAAAGGATGGTGGAAATGGGAGGCAATGGTAAAGGAGAAGAAGGTGTAGGTGTAGTAGAAGGGTATGAGATGGTAAGAGCGGAGGAAATAGGCTACTAGAATCAATAGAAGAAATTGCCAGTGGACAAGAGGTGGTGGTGATGATAGAGGCAAGAGAGGTGGCAGGAGATGTTTCTTGAGTTATGGGGTCAAGACTATGGGTGAAATGGATGCAGCAGAGGAAGGAGAAATGGAAGAAGAAGAGGCAGCAAAAATAGCAGGGGTTGAGACAACAGTGTCAACACTTTGTGTAGGGGGTTGGGTAGTCGGAGGATTGAAATCATTCTTAGTTGTGGCATCCTCCTTATTAGCTTCTTTCACTTTTACCCTCTTAGCCTTAGAGCTTTCTCTAGCACCACTTGGCATATCCTTTCTCTTGGAAGTTCTAGTCCTGGTTGAGGGAGGTTGGTCCTTCTTCTGAGGAGACCTTGTAGAGGGCTGCTTCATCTTTTGAAGTGATTTTAGATGTCACCAAGGTCAAAAATGCACTTTTGACCACATAATCACTTAAGAGATAAGAGATCCAATGACTCTCTAGCCAAATCAAAAGAGGGGGACTCCATTTTGAATGGGGTGTGTGTGCAAGGCACAACACTACTATTGCAGGTACCACGCATGGACTTAGGCTCTCCCTTATCAGTCCTTTCCTTAACAACTCATGAACTTGTCTATTCAACTCTTCATTCTCTACAGGAGTCATTCTATGGGCTACCTTATTCGACAAACTAGCTCCTGGTATCAAATCCATTTGGTGACTTATCTTTCTCACTGGTGGTAAACCATCTAATACATTATTAGAGACAATATCTTGAAATTCTTCCAACAGATCTAAGACTTCTGTTGGTACATCTTCACATTTTTCCTAGCCGATCTTAGGAATCAACACAAAGCAATGACACTCGTGCTTCATAGCATCCAAAATTTTCCTACCATCTACCAAGCAAATTCTAGCTGTACTACATACCATTTCTTCCACTTCCTTCAAGGGTTTCAACTTATGATGAACTCCATCCTTTGTCAGGGAATATGTGTTTGCATGACCTGTTATCAACTAGGATTGCACCTTAGCTAAGCCTAGACTTAGCTAATCATGCTGACACATGGAAACACCTTCGAGCTTGTGGGTTGCTCATACCAAAAGTGAATCTCCATATTATGGGATGGTTCCCCTTTAGATGTCCTAGAAACTATTGGATTTGAATGGAAAAGTGATGGAAAGATAACTAAAAATGTGATCAAATACTAGGAGGTGATGCACCATCAATAGATGAGAGTTTACCTTGCTACACTAACTCATAGGCTCGAAGGTGTTTCCATGTGTCAATAGGATTAGCTGAGTTTAGGCTTAGCTAGGGTGTAATCCTAGTTGATAACAATTTTTGGCACGCCCAGTGGGACCCTTTGAAATTTCATAGTTCAAAGCTCATCATTTTATTGCTAGTTTTGGTGTGTACATCAACAATTTCTACCTTTGGAGGTGTAGATCTATACACACCTGGTGACTTAGAGTTCAATTAAAGTTCAATCTATTGATTTCAAGCAGACAAAGTGCTAGTATGTTTCATTTTTACAAAAGAAAGTTGATTCACATTGATTTCAAGAAGTTTTCTAGGTTTTAAATGCTTTAGCATGCCAGGTTTTCATGAAAAGAGCATGTTTCCACCTTCGTTTCATAAAAATCTTGCTCATCCACATCCTTATCAGCCATATCAAGCTGAGCATGCAGATGCTTTTAGCCCAAATTCCATGGTTTTTCAAGGAAACCAACATGTTCAGTAATCTTACCTCCCGTCCACCCCTGCGCAAACTCCATATCAGCCTACATATGTTCAAAATCAGCCCCAAAAAGCCCATCTTGTTTCCAACTAGTATGGCTAAATTCTCTCGATGAAACTCCAAAATTTGAAGACATGAACATCAGGGATATAAGGTTGTACTTGGAATGGTAGTTGAGTGAGATTGGGGGAAATCAAGGGTATGAAGGAGATCAAGAATATAATTTGCAGCACGAGGAGCTGACTTATCAAGCCTATCTTCATAAGCAGGAATTGGAGGCACAAGGTTACAATTTGAAGAAAGTCTTAAGAGGGAGATAGCAGCAAAAGAGGAACATATCAAGTTTTTGTTTTCTCAATCAAAAAGGCATGAGGTCCCAATAGCTCCTTTCATTCCAGATCAACCCTTTTAGGATGAGGTTAGTAGGTATAAATTCCCAAGTTTTAAACAAAATGAGCCTCTTAACCCTCCTATAGTTGAGATTCCAAGTTTCAGGCAAGATAAAGTTCTTATCTCTTCAAATTAGCCTCTTAAGCTTGAAATTCCATGTTTCATAAGCCTTCATCCTTTGCAAGTTGAGGAAAGTAATTAGGTACATCCTAGTGTAGTTACAAAGAAGCCCATTGATCAAAATAGCTCACTCATCATGAAGAAGATTAGAAATATAAATCCACTGCATTTACCTGTAGAGTATTACCAATTAGAGCAACAAAAGATTGAGTAGGAGAAGCCTTTCAAGAGGATTCTTTTAATGTTTTAGCTAATGATCTTCTTGGTTTTGTTGAAAATGATCAAGTTGTTTCAATAAGTTAGTAGGGGGAAGAAGTAAAATAGGCTGATCAAGAAGATCATCCTACAACATGGATTGATGAGTTACCTTATTTTGTTGAAAATGATGAAGAAGGTGTGATTCTATTTTCACCAATAGCAGTTTCAGAACAACAAGAAGATCCTCAACAATCTGATGAGTTGCTGGTTGAAGACAATCAATTGGCTAATGGAGCCTCTGATCAGGAAGTGGAGCACAAAAATGAAATCTTTGTGGAGTCTAAAAGGTTTAATGAAAGCTACCATGAGGTAAAAATCAGTCCTCTTTTATCAAAAATCCAAGAGGAATGTAATGAAGATTCATTTTGGGATGATCTTGAGTCCTTTGTGTCAAACTTAGATGGCAAACAAGATCAGGTTGAACATGTTTTTGTGAAGGAAATAGAGGTTGAGTCTTAGGATCTATCTGATTTGTTTGAGGAACTTCCTGGATTTGTGGATGAAAATGAAGATATCACATGCATCCTAACATCTATGCCTAGTATTGAACAACGGAATGATAAAACTCATTTGGATTCAGTGCAAGATTATGAGTTAGATGAGAACATGTTTTTAGGCATCATAGAAGTTTTTTGTTCTAACATTGATGATAAGCTAGTATCATATGAGGCAACAATATGTGATCAGCCTATTCAGGTCAAAGAGGCAAGAATTCCTTCATTTTGTTCATGTGAGCTAATTTTTTCAAATTAGGTTGAAATTGCAACTGACAACAGGACAACAGATCCTAAGCAAGAAACCAGCAGTATGAGCAGAAAGTTAATCCTTTCAAAAGGATGTCCAATTAGGGATTTAGCTAGGAGAAAGCTAAATAAGGAGACACATGTTACTATTCTACCCAAAGAGGAGATTGCAACCTTAAAACAACAGAACCAAATCACCTATTCACCCCATAACAATAGTATTTATAATCAGGTTCAGATGGTGAGTGAGTTTGTTTTTGGTCTTCAGAGAGTTTTGCAACATTCTATAAGGTATGTTCTTATGGATCATATCTTATCAGTAATAAATCACCTTGCAGAGCATCCTTTCTTAATCAGAAAGGGAAGTTATTTACCAATACCAGTTAATGGCTTTGTCTAAACACTATCACTGCTAGTTAGTGTAGGGTAAAGTAAAGGTTTTCAGTTAATAAGTGCTCTAGGCACATCTTTTTCGGTTCAAATTTTGTTTTCCATTAAGCACTTTTGCAGATGTTTGCTGGTTCTATCCTAAACAGAGCCATGATAGTTGTTTTTAGTTTTGTTTTGCTGTTGTTCATGTTTCAAACAACTGAGTTACAAAGGTTTTTCTGAGTTGTAAAGGATAGGAATTGACTCCTATGCCCAATGGATAAGATATGCAACTAGTCTATGATGCTTAGTAGGCAAGCATTCAACAAAAGTTGCCAGAAATGTTACCAAATTTCTCTTACAACTCAATTTGGTAGAGCTGAAATAGTTGACTGCATCAAAAAGTGGAAGGTATTCCAACAAACTTCTACTAAGGCTTAACCATTGCATATGAATGCTTTAAAACATAATTCAATTTTTATTATGCAATGTTTTACAACAGAAGGAAATTACATAAATTGCATGATATTGCTGTCTTTCATTCATTTTGTAATGAAAATATATACAAGATTGCATAAATGTTGTTGTTTTATACATTGAGGAAAAAAGAATGCTTAAATGTCCCACACAAGCCACAGGCATGATTGATTTAATACAACATAATGGAAAGCTATACAACTGAAGTTAAAATAAAGGAGAACACATGGAAAGAGAATATGTCCATCATTACCTGTGGCAGAATCTTGTGTTGATTTTCAATGTTTTTAGCTCCTCCTTGTTCTTGATCTTCAGATGTACCTGCATCATGATGGAAAGTTTTGGTTAGAGATTAGGATATAAACTCTGATCATATATCCTAACAACAAAAATTTAACCTTCATTCAGGATGCATTAAATCAGTTATCAATTATTAGATGCATGCAAGAGATCTGAAATCAGATTATCAAATGAAGGTCAAATCATCAGGATGAGTATTAAGTTTTAATTTTTTATCTAACTTGTTTGTTCACTATGTAGGTATAGGTTCATTATCATTACATGATTCATCTTGTTTGACATCACAATATGTGGTGGAAAAAATGGGCTCTCACAAGGGTTGAGCCCAGCATGCCGCCCGCTTGGTTATCAAGAGGGATATGAAGTGTATTTTTCATCAATGAAAGTGACTTCAATTCACAACAGTCACTACAAGTGAAGAGAAAGACATATCATTCATCAGTGAGTACATTTGAATCAAAAGGCTAAGACATTCATGTGGTGCAGTCATCATAAAAGTTGCACAGTCTACAATGGAGCAGTGAAGATCACAATGCTTCAAGGAAACATCAAATGCATTGTTACAGTCATCTATAAGGTATGACAAGGTCACCTGGAAGTTTTACAGAGCATGATCAAAATAGTCAAGATATGTAAATGTAGTTGACATGCATTGTATGCTACATGACAGTCAAAATTGCATCATGACAATGAATTCCAAAGCCTAGTGGTACCATAATAGGACAGTCAGAAAGAATGAGATTGTAGTGTGGAAGAGTCTTTGAACTCTGAGATAGTGATGTCTAATGAATTGCAAAGACTATTGGACAAAGTCACAATAGAGACAATAGTAAAGTGTGCCTCAACATGAAGAAGACATAAATGCCAGTGTTCCACAAAAGGGCAATATTTATTGCTTCTAAGTGTTAATGGATGTTATAAGAGGTATGTGAAGTGTTTGAGGTCTTGTAGCTGTCACAGAGGTGAAATAAGATCATGTTGATGCCTTAGATTAGTCACTTCAAGGCTTTATCCTTAATAGGTCTACCAATTGTCATCAATAGCATATCTTGTCAAGATGAAATCTCCCACAGAGAGTAAAAAGTACATAGATATCTCTAGAAGAGGCCTGATAACTTATAGAGGTTCACTATACATTTTAGAAGGCTTTAACAACCTAGGATAAGAGCTCAAATGATCAATATAGAAAACAATAGTCCACATGATAGGAACAACAACCCATCAAAAGAGCACACAAACATGGAGGAAAATCATTTATGACTGGTAAGAGGTTTAAGAGTTGTAAGGAAGTATGAAGAAATGGTTGTTTATAATGAATATTCTTAAACATTACCAACTCCAACAGCCAGAGGCCCAGCCTGGGCAAATAAAAATAGGTCAGATATTTAGCACTTTTTATTGTGAATGAGGTGTAAAATTACTTGTTAAAATGTTGTAGAAGTATTTTAAGTTCTATATCAGCATCTACTAGTGTTGTAGCAACATTTAAAGTTCTATAGTAGCATTAACTATGACACAATGCTGTAACAACATTTACCACAATGGATCATGTGATACCCAAAGACTCATTCTAAAGATGATGCAGATTTAAGAAAAGAAGGCACATGTGTATGTTGGAATGGGTCATAGTAGAGGTTACCCATTCAACATGGCGAGGCCATAAAGAATAAAAGACATTACCAAAGACATATAGCATCAACCATTTGTATCAAAACAAGTCACTATGTATCCCAGGGTATGGAGAAAGAGGCTCGGCCTAAGCACAATTTCAAACTGATGGTGCATCTATTTCAAAAGTAGAGAGGGAGAAAATTTTCACCACTTCCAAAGAATGAATGAAGGGTTTCATTGAAGCAAGCAAACAATAAAGCATCTTCCATACATTGACATAGAGTAAGAGCAAATGAGGGTATTCATAGAAGAAAGAGAAGCTTACCAGTTACACAGAAGCAAGGTTACGTCTTTGAAAACCTACAATAGAGCAATCCCTCAAACCCTCTTGGTGGCACCGACACAGAGCAACAAGACTGGGAGGTAAAATGAAGAATGCAAAGAATGATATGATTAGGGTTTGGAAAAGTGTTTTACTCATGAGGAAGCCCTAGCCCATGCCTTTTGACTTTTATTTTTTGGGAAAAAATCATTAAAATAAAATAGGGATCGTGAACAGTGACCTTCAAGTCTTAATGCCTAGGGAAATATGATGGGAGATATAAGGAGTAGCTTTATTTTATGATTTTCAATATCATATCCTACATAAGAGACAAATGTTGTGGGAGGTCAAAGAGATAAGAATGATTTTATTGTCACATGTACATGCATGCATGAGAGGACATATATTTTTGCCATGGGAGATATAAGGATGTATTTTGTCTTATGCTACAAGTTGCTTTTCTCAGATCGGACAAAATAGCCTTTAGAGTCAACACAATGATGCTACATGAGATAATGGAGTGCAAACATATAATTTTTTCTTTTATTCCCTACATATTTTCATAAAAAGTATGAGTTTATGATAACATATATGAAGGTAAATAAGCTAAAATTTTACCTTAATATTTGTTATAATAAATGCATAGCTATTAGTTATTATAGCACATATAAAGGTTAAATAAATCTCTTATTTATTTTAATATTTGTTAGAATGAACTAATAATTGCCACAACTAAAATTGTGACTTGATTTTATAATTAGTGAGCTGGAGAGTGATTTTCCTTAACTTATGGTGAAATGGAGTGATTTTAGAGTCCAAATTGGTCAAGCTGATTGTAAGAGGGAGTTTGAGCCTATTTTTGCTCAAGCTGCATAAGTTTTGACTATTCTTTTTGGGGCTTTTCATTTCTGCTCATGGGAGAGTTTTGTGGAGATATTTTTGAGTTGAGTTGACTTCAATTAACTCAATCTGACTCATTGGAGTCATCTTTTGTATATAGGAGAAAAAACCTTGTTTTTTCTCAGTTCTTACTTATTTTGCTTTCTCTTGCATGTTGCAAAGAGACAGAGAGAGATTTGTAACTGAGTTTTAGTTGTTTGAAATCATTTCTGAATCTTTTTTATGTAGAATTCCTTTATGATTCAATAAAGTACAATGGTTCCTTCTAGTTTTACTCTTAGTTCTCATTGTTATTGTATGATTGTAAAGTAATTATTGTGATTTAATCAAGTAAATCCTGTGATTCTTTTCCATCTTTGTAATGATTGAACAAGTTATTTCATGATTAGTATAGGTTGTATGTTGTGTTTAGATACTTTCAGTAGTTTGTAGTTGTGAAACTTCACTTTCCTTCATGCAAATGCTAGGCTCAACTACCTCCATATGAAATATTCATGTACTTCACGTCCCGAATCAAGTTGTGAATAGATTAACCTCCTTGTTGAAGCAAATTGTGAGTTAGTGCAGTAGGTTAAACTCTCATCCATTAATGGTGCATCACCTCCTAGGATTTGATTACATTTTTAGTTATCTTTCCATCCCTTTTCCATTCAAATCCAATAGTTTCTAGAAGATCTAAAGGGGAACCAGCCCATAATCTGGAGATTCACCTTCGCTATGAGCAACCCACAGGCTCAAAGTGTTTCCATGTGTCAACAAGATTAGCTGTCTAGGCTTAGTTAGGGTGCAATCCTATTTGATAACATGACCATCATGGATAGCACACCTATCATACTTCCATGGCCTTCCCAATAACATATGACATGCATCCATTGATATGATGTCACACAACACCTCATCATGGTAGTCTCTAATCTTGAACTTGACTAAACACTACTCATTGAACAAAGCTTTATGGTCCTTCTACAACCATGTAATCTGATATGGATGTGGATCTTTTCTCCTTATCAACTTCAACTTGTTAACAATCTCCTTTGAGACAAGATTATTAGTGCTTCCACTATCAATAATAATATCACATCTACCTTCACACTTGCACATTGTGCAGAATAAACTCTTCCTCTGATCTAGTTTTTCTCCTCATTTAACAAGGTTCTTCTGACAACTAGGGTTTCTCCCCTTTCAACATCTTTAGAATGCTCAGACTATGCATCTTCATCAACATGTGCAACTTGTGCAACACGTTTAGGTCTTCTATTTGTCATTCGTTGATGTTCCAGACACTTGTATACTCCATGTCCTTCTTCTCCACATTGGAAACAAGTTCCTTTGAAACATCTGTTATCACCTAAATATGCACCCTGACTAATTTGTAGAAATCGGTCTATTTGATGAAACATGGGAAAACCTCTAAATCTGTGGGTCACTTCATAAGTAGAGGTCAACCTCCGGAGAAGGCTGACTTCCTAACTTTATATCACCTAAGATTTTACTATTCTATGACTATGATGAGGAAAAGGGTAAAAGATCTATTCTACAACTAAAATTTAATTCTAAGGGTGATACACCTATCCTAAATGAGGAACATGAAAATAATAGCCCAAAACACTTGTTAAAGTGATTGAAATAGCTATTGCAAAACTTATTAGTTAAACCTCTGCATAATTATTTTCACAAACAGGTCTGTAGTTGTAGAATTCTTAAGAGGAAGAATAATTTCACACTTAATATTAATGCGTATCTAGACACAACTTGTAAACTGCATAAGTACTTTCTGCAAAAAAAGGCTCTTTTATAAGACAAAAATTACAAGGAAATAAACTTACTTCACAAATAACTCTATCAAATCAGGTACTTAGCACAGAAATGCATAAGACAAATAGGCACAACCTCCAATCAACAATCTCCAAGGTTCTCACTGTATATCATATCAAATAAACTAGTAAAATGAGTTACAAATTCGCCAAAAATCTAGAGCAAGGACCATAAAATCACAAGTCTCTCTAAGTTGCATAATCAGAATTGAGTACAATAGAATCACAAAAGTGACTATAACCACCACTTTCCAAGTGGTTCCACAAAAGAAGGAATGTCAAACTAATTTGGGTCAGATGCCCAGAAAAAGCTTAAAATCTAGGGCATATATCTTCTCCAAAAGTGCCCAAACTGCAAGAAAAAATCCATTAGGACTTAGCCAAACATAATGGCTCATGAAAACAAGTCTAAAAGGGACTCTAGGAGTAATAAAATAGTCCTAGATAACCTACCAACCACTAAACTATTATCATGACTAAGTCAATCTCCCACCTCCTAGCAACAAACAAATAGCTATGTCTTTGGCATGTGTATGCCACATCTTCACAACTCAACTATATTCTCTCAAAGACAAAAACCTTCAAGACTCTTCATCATACTCCTCTCCTTTGCATTAAAAGTAATAATAAATCCTAAATGATTTATATGATCATCATTTAGAGTTCATTATTTTACATTATATTATTTTTGTAAAGGGAACAAATATAAATAATCATAAATAGCACAAAAGTGCTTTACCCTGGCATAAAGGAATAAAAGACTTAATAAAAGTCTTAAACTATTTGGCCACCCCATGGCATGCTAGGTAACACACATGGCAAGGTTGTTGACCACGAGCTATTTTAAAAGATATACCAAAGAAAAGAAAGAAAAAAAACAAAAGAAAGACCCATCAGGTCTTTAGGGTTTTGAAACCCTAAGAAACATAAAAGTAACTTTTGTGCCCTCATTTTGCATTCTTTCTCTTAGTTGTTTCATTGCTGCCAACAAGGGTTTCATGTTTGGAGCTTCTGTAGATGATTCAGAGGTACTTTCACTAGCTTTTCTGCTTTTTCTGCTCAAACGCTAAGGTAAACATGAGTATTTCATCCTTCTAGAATGAAAAATGCAACTTTCATGATTTTTTGTAGTTGTTCACTCACTATATCTAATGAATCTCTATATTCCTTCATGTCTGAGATAGAAAGACTTCATTTTATGCATTAAAAGGTTTCTTTTACGATATGATGCTACAACAAATCATGAAAATTGTTACTTCTCTGCTATTTTCCTCACCTTATATGATGGATTTTCTTTGTATTTTTCACGACTAAGATGGATGATCTTACTCCTATGCATATATGACTATTTTTTTTAGATATAAAGCTATAGAAAGCAGCAAGCTTTATCACTCATGCACATAACACTCCTCTCTATCTCATTTTCATCCTCCCAAGTATGGCTATTATTTTTCTTTGTCTGTGATAATTGAAGCTCCTTCTCTTTCTAATTTTTACCTAGGGTTTCAAGAAAAACAAAACCCCCATCCTTGTACTAAACGACTATGAAATGATAGATCTTATTACGATTCTTTATTTAAAAAACAAGGTATTTTAAAAATTAATAACAAGGATTTACACAACTGGGGTTTCTACAGACATAAAACCTGAGGTCTATTTTGAATAGCCATGACTCTGTATACATGAAGTTTCTATAGCCATTTTGTGGCATCATTGACAAAGCATCATTGTATTTGCCTCTTGAACCTTAGGGTTTCAAAACCCTAATTGTGCTGTTGAACAACCATAAAATAACTGCATCTGTTGAGGCTCTTACTGGTTTCTTTGGTCTGCCATGAACTTAGAAAATGTTTTGGTATATGCTCTGTTATTGCATTCGTTACTCATTTGCTGACCCAATCTGTAGATAATGGCTTTTGCTGGGTGATGTTAGTACTGCTTTCATAGAGGTGGTAGCTGACAGTTGTAACTTCTTGACAAAGACCTCCTCTATTTAGCTATAGCAATGATGCTTTATTGTATCTCATGTTCATATACATGTCTTGGAATGCAACAGACTAGGGTTGCACAAACCAAACCCTTACTTACAAAGCTTGAGATTGTTTGGAAACTTCCAAAATTGTAGATCCACTTTTATTTAGCATGTAATAAATACATTCATGGGATGCTGATTTTATCAGATTCTGTAACTCTTGATCATAGCCTGGTGCTATAGCATTCAACTATGCATCTCTGTGTGATCTCTGTACATTGTCTTCTTCTAAGCATTCTGACAATGATTTCCATATACTATTCATGGCATATCCTCATGATTTATGTATTATGTATTCCTTTAGATGTATCATGGCTCTCCACTCCTTTAACAAATCGCTGTGTTTTTCTTCCTATACACTGTTAACTGTCATAGTTCTACATGCACTATCCTTGTAATGGTTATTCTCTGCTTCCTTAGGACTATTACAATCGTTTCATGACTATCTTGACTAATTCAAGGTCTTGCATTCTATTGTCTTTGGATAGACTCATCAACATATTCTTTATCTCCACTTTTTCCCTTACATGGCTCTACTGAAATTAATCACTGTGACAACCATTTTGTTGTTTATCACTTCATCATCATAGCATGACTATCATTCACTATGTGCACAATCCTCTCTACTACTTTGTCTCTGGTTTTGACTTTATTTCATTGTAGAGTCTACAAAAGCTCATACAACAACATGCAAACCTACAGAACCCTACTATCAAGATACAAGATTTTAACCTTCCATGGAAGATATTCTAAGACTTTGACAGTCTTTGATCCATTTCACCTATTTTATCCATCACTCTTTATAATTGTTTTGGACCTTTTCTGCTATCTCCATTTGCTCATGATTGTAACATACTCTTCTTTTGTTTTTAACCCTACAAAATTCTGTGTTAGTGAAACTTAAATGGGGTCCTTATATACCTTCACAAGTTTGCTGTCACAATCTTCTTTTGTTCTTGATGATTGTTCTAAAGCACTGTATGACTGTTACTAAGCCTTTTTGTTATTTTTATTTCATCATCAAAGCTATAAAGACTGTGATCTTTGCAAACTCATGACAATCCTTCTAACTCCCTACTGTAGCAGTCATTCAAAACACTTCATTGTTCCCTCTACTTATCTTATATCATTGTACTATTTTGTGTGAGTTTCTTCATCATTAGACAATGACTGTATTGACTTTTGAGTAGGGTCCTTATTCACTTTAATAGGGTACTATCATGCAAGTAGATATGTAGAATGACAGCTTGAGTAGAATAGTCAAATGAGTAGGATATTATTTCTCTACCAAGATCTCTGCATTCTCTTTTAAAAGGTAACTGCTGCTCCAATACAATGTTGGTTTGCTCCTTACTCATGCATATTATCCTTTTGAGGTTGCAAAATGTTCCTAAGCAAACTGTCCTTGTTGTACTTGATGAATATACATGAAATTTTCTACAATGGCTATGAGCTGGGCTCAACCCTTGTGGGAGCCACATTTTCCTACACTCATAATGTAATCTGATGAATCACTTAGAAACACAATTTCACCTGTATCTGTACATGAAGCAAAATTGTTAGAAAATAACTGTATACTTTGGATGTGTTTGACAACTGGCTTGTTTTCTAGGACCTTCAAAGTATACATTTCTCATCTAATACACATTGAGACCAATATATGCATGCATAGGGTGACTGTGTATACAATGTTGGTAATCAGCCATTGCTTAGAGCATTGATCTAATACCATTACTTAATCTTTGCAGGAAATAGGAGCTAGGAGAAGTCAGCAGCTTAGGGCTACATCAACCTACAACTTCCACAGTCAACACCGCAAACTAGTCATTCAGGCAATGAATGGTTACCTTTCCTTCTATGCACATTCATTTCTCTTTATTACTTGTTCATGTATATGTTGCTCTCAATTTGTATTAGAATAAGCAATAGTCAGTCTCACGACTTGTGTGAGATAATGAACATTCTTACATTCAATAAAGATTACTTGAAAGATTTGTGTAAATCTTTTCTCTATTACATGCACTTTTATAAATGTAATAATCTATTACAATTACCTTGTAATCTTTTCTCAATTTTTCTGTTTATACAATTGAATGTAATGAAGGAAAGTAAATAAAATGTACCTCACTTCTTTAGTTTAAATTCAACAAATCTACCTGATTGATCTATAGTGAAAATCTGGTAACATTTTTGGTGACATCTACTATATGTTTGCTTGCTAAACATTAGACCAGCTACCTAGAACTTATCCATTGGGCACAGGGTCACTCAGAGACTTTAAAACACTTTTGAAAACAATTTTAACTTCTGTAACTCAACATGACAACAATGAAGAACACTTGGAAACCCAAACCAAAAGAAAAATTGCAAAAAGTGACCTACCTAACTGTGCTAGACAACACTTAGGGAAAACAAAAAGCATCTATACTATTGTGCAACAACACTTATTGAATGCAAGAAACCTAATCTACTATTCACAAGGCAACTCATACCTCAAAATACCTCTTTAGGTGTATCCCATTGACTAGGATAGGAAAATTTTCTCCATCCATGTTTGATAACTGAAATGCATTATGCTCTTTGCATTTAGTAATGATAAATGGGCCACTACACATGCTATCAAATTTGGAGTGCTTCCCTAGCTCGCTTTTCGACTCATCCCATTTGAGTACCATATCACCCTCCCTAAAATTTTGGGAGTGGCTTTCTTATCAAAAACTCTTTTTATTTGAAGCTGATGATACTCCATAGCTTTCATAGCTTTATCTCTAATCTCTTTAAGCTCCATAAGCTGAGCATATCTAACAGCCATAGGATCTTCTTCTTTAAACATCTCTAGCTGATTCATGATATCAAGAGCTGGCAGCTCAACAGATAAGGGTAGCCTTGCCTCTTTTCCATAAACTAACATATATGGAGAGTTTCCAATAGACCTCTTGGGAGTTATTCTATCTGCCCATAAAGTAGATTTCAGATAGGTGTACCAGGTCCTCTGGTTATCTTCCATTGTTCTTTTGATAATCCTTATGAGATTCTTATTTGTGGATTTAGTCAAACCATTACCCTATGGGTAATAATTTGATGAAGTATTCAAATAGATTCCATTTTTCACAGCCCAGTTAGTTACCTTCAATCCAACGAAGGCTAAAGCATTGTCTGAAATGATTGAGTCAGGTAGTCCAAATCTGGATACTAAATGATAATAAAAGTTTAAAACAACACTTTCATTGGCCTCTTTCAAAGCCACTGCTTCAGTCCACCTTGTGAAATAGTCTGTTGTTGTAAGTACCCACATGTGACTTGCACTTGATGGTGGGTTAATGGGACCTATAAAATTAATGCCCCATCTCATAAAGGGTTGTTCTACTTGAATTGGCTGCAAAGGTAAAGCTGACAGCCTCTCTTTGCCTACAAAAATGGCACATTTTACACATTTTCTGGCCCATGCATGGGAATCCTTGAATAAGTTGGGCCAATAATAGATAGCTCTCATTATCTACATAAGGAATAAACTGCAGTCTAAATTATCTCCTTTTAGATCTGTCTAAACCTATGGGGCACTCACCAATTTGTAGAAAATGAGCCATATCTCTAACCCAACCTGTTCCAGCTGCTGTTGCATCATTCTGAGGTTCATCTTCAACGATCAGAAACACTTCTTCTTCCTTTTCTGTTTCATTTTCAAACCTAGTAGCAAGCTATTCACTGAGTCCTCTACCTTTGATAAGCTTGGTTATCTTGATATCTATGTCATACTCCATGACTTTGGTAATCCAACCAGCCCTTTTCTCATTGACATCCTTACCTAACAGAAAATCTTTCACACTAGGGTGAGCAACCATCAAGTGTACCTTGTTTTTAGAAATAAGATGCCTAAACTTCTTTAGACTCTTAACCACTGCAAGGACATGCTTTTCAATGAAACTATACCTCTGTTCATACTCCTCTAGTCCTTGACTAAAAAAACCAATTAACTGTTCAAAGCCTTCATTTTGCTATTGTACTAGAATTGTAGAAATTTTATCTATGCTACCATAAGCATACAAAATAAAATATTTTGAAAAATTAGGATTTACCAGAGTTGGTGCAGCTGATAAGGCCTCTTTTATGGACTCAAAACTGATTTTTCTCTCTTTTGTCCAACTGAAAACTGTAGTTTTCTTCAACATAGAGGTCAATGGCTTCAATAAATTTGCAATGTCAGGTATAAATCTTCGCAGAAAATTAATTCTACCAACAAAACTTTACAACCCTTTCTTGTGGCTGGGTAAAGGCATCTCCAAAATAGATCTTTCTCTTTCTGTATCAATAGTAACTCCCTATTTTGACACAATGTGTCCTAAAAGCTTGCCTTCATGCACAACAAAAATGCATTTCTTGGGATTGAGAGATATCCTAAACTCTCTACATCTCTCAAATACTTGTTTTATATGGGATAAATGTTTAGTTGCATCTTTAGAGAAAACTGTGATGTCATCAAAATACAAAAGTACCAATTTGTAAAGTAAACCTTTAAAAACCATATCCATAGCTCTCTGAAAAGTAGAGCCAACATTTGACAGACCAAAAGACATCCTTTTGTAGGCCATGGTGCCCCATTTTGTGGTAAAAGCAATTTTAAATTGATCTTCCTCCTTGACTAAAACTTGATTATAACCTAAATATCCATCAAGTAAGAAGAATCTTTTTGAACTAGCCACTACTTGTAGAATCTGCTCAATTGAGGGCAGCAGGTAGTGGTTCTTCAAGGAAGCTCTATTAAGGTCTCTAAAGTTGACACAGAGCCTAATTTCTCCATTCTTCTTCCTTACACAAACAAGATTAGAGACCCAGGATGTATGCTTGATCAAAAAAGTGATATTTCCCTCAATCAGCTTGGTTAATTCCTTAATCATTAGAGGCTCAAGCTTTGGATTTAAAGGTCTTTGTTTCTACCTTACAGGTTTTGCACTTGGCTCTAATTCTATAGTATATTGGGCAATTTGAGGATCAAATCCCTTTAAGTCTAAATATTCCCAAACAAACACAACCTCAAATTCTTGATAAAGAGAAATAAAGGCTTACCTATCTTCAGGTTAACAGGTCTTACCAATTTTGAGGAGCTTACCTTTGAAAATTTCTAGCTCCTCATAATGTTCTTCTTTGACCTGCATGCTAGTTTTTCTCTTTTTCAGCTGATCATCAGTGCCAAAAATGGATTCCAAGGTTACCAATCCCCTGGACAGCTTATTAGTCCTTAACTGAATGACTTGATCATCACCCTATTGTTGTTTAAGCTTGTTCTAATTCACCACAGAAAACTCATCCTCTTCTAACAGGAAACGTAAAACCTACTCATCACTCTCAAACACTTGCCAATGAATGTTATTGTTAGGAATAGAGCGTCTAGAAATAATCTTCACATGAGGCTATACCTTTTCTCTCTGAATATCACTGGGAATATCAAACTGAGCCCCAATTGCAGCTAATTGATCCTCATGATTATTCTGATTTCTTGGAATAGAGATTAGATTAAAGGCATCAAACTCCTCAATCATATCGCACACCCTATGTTTATAAGATTTCAAAACATCATTCTTTGTAACATGCAACAATCTCACTTGATTCACAATAAGCTCACTGTCCCCATATACCTGCAGGTAACCAATTTTCCTCTTCCTTGTCCACTGCAAACCTCGAATTAATCCTTCGTATTCAACAATGTTATTTGTACATGAGAAAGCAAAATGAAATGCAGAGTAGTATCTATCACCTTGTGGAGACACAAGCATTGCACCTCCACTAGACCCATTCTTACTCCTAAAGCCATCAAAGTACATTTTCCATACCTCATCTTGCTATCCTATCTGTTGTTCTGCACTCTTTACAAGGTTTTGAATTGCTATTTTAGGTTCATGCAACATATAAACCCCCATACTAGTTTCTTGAATGTGTCCATCAGGATTATCCACAATATTTTCCACTGCCCACTCCTTTGACAACACTTCTGGTATACTTTCAGCTTGCAGTTCTTGAGCAACAACAAGCTCACTATCATCAGAAATAATGCAATTTGCATTAACAACACTTGGCACATAAGGCTCTATGTGATCATTGGCAAGCAATTCAGATTTTATAGTCACTTTTGTACCATATCAGATCCTAAAAAACATGTGGGACCAATTTGAGGATAGATATCCTCCTATCTTGGCTGCGAACTCTCTTGACAAACACATGGCAAAATAAGAAGGTAAGTCGATAATGAACACCTCTTGGGAAATGGAAACATTTGGATAGGCATGCAATGTGAGACCTAAGTCTTTTATCACACCTACAGTGTTAACAGATGTACCATCTAGCTAGAGTACACCCTTCTCAAGGGGCTTGTATTTCAGTCCTAGTTGGTTTGCAATTTGTTTTGGCATTACAAAACTACTTGCACCATTATCCACCATATAGTTGTGTACTAATTTGTCTCCTATTATCAATGACACATAAAATGGAAGTGGTTTAGCACTCTTACTTGGTTTTTATTACTATCTTGGGATGAATTTGTAAGGACAACCCTAGCTAGGTTAACTGTTGCATCATCTGACACTCTTAAATTAGATAAGGCAAATTGTAACATGTCCTTTTGACTCGGGATGGCCAAGGAATCCCACATAGATATTGTCACATTCATTTTCTTCATATTTTCAATGATATTAAAAGGTGAAGTGACATTTACCTTTTGATATGACTTTGTAACAACAATATCAGCCCGAATATGAGGCTGTTATTTGGTAGTTGCTTGAGTGTTCCTTTCCAAAATATGAGGGGTTTGGGATATAGAAGGATCAACAGGTCCTTTTCCTTTATTTACTGCTTGATCTATCTCATAACCCCTCTTTTTAGCTCTTGTATTTGCTACAATTGAAGTATCATCTCTGTTTATACCACAAAACTCATCTCCCTGCTAGTTTAGAAAGGCAGTATCATTTTGAGGCTATTCTTGCTACTGTACAACCCCATCATTAGGTGCATTTGGCTATGAAACTGCAACATTTTGTACCATTAGGGCCTAATTTATCACTCCATTTGAATAGGTTGCCTGATTGTGTGGCTGATTGCAAGGAAAACACCATTCATACTTAGCTGCAAGGTTGTTTTGAATAGGGACAAGGTCTCTAACTGCATTAATGGGTGCAGGATCATAAGGCTAGAAAGGCCTTTGGTTTACGTTCTACCTAGCACCCTAGTAATTTCCTTGATAAGGTGGCCTATTAGCTTGGTATGGCTGGTTTTGTCCTTGATAAGGTTGATTTTGCCCTTAGCTTACTTGCTAATAAGGCTATCTATTTTGGGACTGCTATTTTTTGATATTCACCAGCTCATTTCCAAAATTTTGTAGAATGTTCTCTATCTTATGTTGGCTTTTTTTATCCCTCTTAACTCTTGTGATGGGCTGGAAACAACAGCCTTAGGATTGGCAGTACTTGGTAATGCTCCTACAACAGGTAAAGGGGCAAAAGATGGAATTGGCAAAGGCAATGAAGCTTGAATCTCAGGAAAAATGGACACTAGTGGTCTGGGTGTTATTTTCCTAGCCTGAATCATGCTATTTCCTTCTCTAATAGCTATTTCATATGCATTAGGTAAACTTGTACCTCCCATTGATTGTATCATTACTAAAATATCACTATTTAGAGCTTTCAAATAGTACAAAAATGCATATTCTGATGAAGGCCTTACTGTGGCAAGAATTTTGTTCCATGTCTTCTGAAACCAGAAATTGAAATCCATCATTTGCTCCTGGGGAGCTCTCTTTATTGTAGTCAACTGTTCAACCTGCGATAAGTTATTAGACTTATCTTGAAATTGCTTGTTCAACTTGTTGCCTAAGTCATCCCAAGTTCCAATGGTTTGCATTGGTAGACTCCTAAACCACTGTAATGCTTTTCCTTTAAATGAGGTAGCCAATAGCCTGATGGCTACATTTTCTTGAGTTACACGATGAACACCACATAGAGAAGCCACGTCTCTAATGTGTTTGATTGGGGTAGTTTGATCCTCCTCTGTGAAATAAGGTAGGCTCTTCAAGGCTGCCATGGGTATATTATCATGTTGTGTTAAGTTCAATGGGTTACCCCCATCAAATGCTACAAATGACTAATTCCTTTCCATTGGAACAACTGTAGGTGGGTTTGCTTGAACTGGTACAGGAGCTGCAGGTACTACTAGTCTGAAACTTGGTGGGGTTGATTGAATTCTTTTTGAAACTGGAGTCCTTCTCAAAGTTCTACTTTGTCTTCTAGGCAGAGACAGATGCAAGTAATTAAAGGAAATTGAACTCTAAGTTTGTATCTTTCTCATAAAAGTGTGACAACACTGATCTACTTGTCTTTTCTTCAGTATGAGTAGCCAGATATGTAGAAAAAATGCCTCTTAAGGCTTGATAATGCTGGTACCATATCAAAACCAACAATATGCATGAAACATAAGTATTGTTAAGATTCAAACAGTCCCACTGGGAGTGCCAAAAACTGTTATCACCTAAATATGCACCCTGACTAATTTGTAGAAATCAGTCTATTTGATGAAACATGGGAAGACCTCTAAAGTTGTGGGTCAATTCATAAGTAGAGGTCAACCTCTAGAGAAGGCCGATTTCCTGACTTTATATCACCTAAGATTTTACTATTCTATGACTATGATGAGGAAAAGGGTAAAAAGATCTGTTCTACAATTGAAATTTAACTCTAAGGGTGATACACCTATCTTAAATGAGGAACATGAAAATAACAACCCAAACCACTTCTTAAAGTGATTGAAATAGCTCTTGCACAACTTATCAGTTATACCTCTGCATAATTATTTTCACAAATAGGTCTATAGTTATAGAATTCTTAAGAGGAAGAATAATTTCACACTTAATATTAATGCGTATCTAGACACAACTTGTAAACTGCATAAGTACTTTCTGCGAAAAAAGACTCTTTTATAAAACAAAAATTACAAGGAAATAAACTTACTTCATATATAACTCCATCAAATCAGATAATGAGCATAGAAATGCATAAGACAAATAGGCACAATCTCCAATCAACGATCTCCAAGGTTCTCACTGTATATCATATCAAGTAAACTGGTAAAATGAGTTACAAGTTCACCAAAAATCTAGAGCAAGGACCATAAAATCACAAGTCTCTCTAAGTAGCATAATCAAAACTAAGTACAATAGAATCACAAAAGTGACTACAACCACCACTTTCCAAGTGGTTCCACAAAAGAAGGAATGTCAAACTAATTTGGGTCGGATGCCCAGAAAAAGCCTAAATTCTAGGGCCTATATCCTCTCCAAAAGTACCCAAATTGCAAGAAAAAGTCCATTAGGACATAGCCAAACATAATGACTCATGAAAACAAGTCTAAAAAGGACTCTAGGAGTAATAAAATAGTCCTAGATACCCTCCCAACCACTAAACTATTATCATGACTAAGTCAATCTCCACCTCCAGCAACAAACAAATAACTATGTCTTTGGCATGTGTATGCCACATCTTCACAACTCAATTATATTCTCTCAAAGACAATAAAAACCTTCAACACTCTTCATCATACTCCTCTCCTTTTCATTAAAAGTAATAATAAATCCTAAACGACTTATATGATCATCATTTAGAGTTCATTATTTTACATTAGATTATTTTTGCAAAGGGAACAAATATAAATAATCATAAATAGCACAAAAGTGCTTTACCCTGGCATAAAGGAATAAAAGACTTAATAAAAGTCTTAAACTGTTTGGCCAACTAGTGGCATGCTAGGTAACACACATGACAAGGTTGTTGACCATGGGCTATTTTAAAAGGTACGCAAAAGAAAAGAAAGAAAAAAACAAAAGAAAGACTCATCAGGTCTTTAGGGTTTTGAAACCCTAAGAAACACAAAAGTAACTTTTGTGCGCTCATTTTGCATTCTTGCTCCCTTTTTGCATTCTTGCTCTCAGCTGTTTCATCGCTACCGACAAGGGTTTCATGTTTGGAGTTTCTGTAGATGATTCAGAGGCACTTTCACTGGCTTTTCTGCTTTTTCTGCTCAAATGCTGAGGTAAACATGAGTATTTCATCCTTCTGGAATGAAAAATGCAACTTTCATGATTTTTTGTAGTCATTCACTCACTATATCTGATGAATCTCTGTATTCCTTCATGTCTGAGATAGAAAGACTTCATTTTATGCATTAAAAGGTTTCTTTTAAGATATGATGCTACAACAAATCATGAAAATTGTTACTTCTCTACCATTTTCCTCATCGTATATGATGGATTTTCTTTGTATCTTTCACGGCTAAGATGGATGATCTTACTCCTATGCATATATGACTATTTTTTTTAGATATAAAGCTACAGAAAGCAACAAGCTTTATCACTCTTGCACCTAACACTCCTCTCTATCTCATTTTCATCTTCCTGAGTATGGCTATTATTTTTCTTTATCTGTGATAATTGAAGCTCCTTCTCTTTCTGATTTTTACATAGGGTTTCAAGAAAAACAAAACCCCCATCCTTGTACTGAACGGATATGAAATGATAGATCTTATTGTGATTCTTTATGCAAAATACAAGATATTTTCAAAATGAATAACAAGGATTTACACAACTGGGGTTTCTACAGACATAAAAACTGAGGTCTATTTTGAACAACCATGCCTCTATATACATAAAGTTTTTGAAGCCATTTTGTGGCATCATTGACAAAGCATCATTGTATTTGCCTCTTGAACCTTAGGGTTTCAAAACCCTAACTGTGTTATTGAATAGCCATAAAATAACTGCATTTGTTGAGGCTCTTACTAGTTTCTTTGGTCTGCCATGAACTTAGAAAAAATTTTGGTATATGCTCTGTTATTGCATTCATTACTCATTTGCTGACCCAATCTATAGATTAATGGCTTTTGCTGGGTGATGTTAGTACTGCATTCATAGAGGTGCTAGCTGACAATTGTAACTTCTTGACAAAGACCTCCTCTATTTAGTTGTAGCAATGATGCTTTCACTGTATCTCATGTTCATATACATGTCTTGGAATGCAACAAACTAGGGTTGCACAAACCAAACCCTTACTTACAAAGCTTGAGCATGTCTAGAAACTTCCAAAACTGTAGATCCACTTTTATTTAGCATGTAATAGATACATTCATGGGATGCTGATTTTATTAGATTCTGTAACTCTTGATCATAGCCTGGTGCTATAGCATTCATCTTTGTATCTCTGTGTGATCTCTGTACATTGTCTTCTTCTAAGCATTCTGATAATGATTTCCATATACTATTCATGGCATATCCTCATGATTTATGTATTCTGTATTCCTTTAGATGTATCATGGCTCTCCACTCCTTTCACAAATCACTGTGTTTTTCTTCTTGTACACTGTTAACTATCATAGTTCTACATGCACTATCCTTGTAATGGTTATTCTTTGCTTCCTCAGGACTATTACAGTCATTTGATGACTGTCTTGACTGATTCAGGGTCTTGCATCCTGTTGTCTTTGGATGGACTCAGCAACATATTCTTTAGCTCCACTTTTGCCCTTACATGGCTCTGTTGACATTAATGACTGTGAAAACCATTTTCTTGTTTATTACTTCATCATCATAGCATGAATGTCATTCACTGTGTGCACAATCCTCTCTACTACTTTGTCTTTGCTTCTAACTTTATTTCATTGTAGAGTCTACAAAAGCTCATACAACAACATGTAGACCTACAGAACCCTGCTATCAAGATACAAGATTTTAACCTTCCATGGAAGATATTCTAAGACTTTGATAGTCTTTGATCCATTTCTCATACTTTATCCATCACTCTTTATAATTGTTTTAGACCTTGTCTGCTATCTCCATTTGCTCATGACTGTAAGATACTCTTCTTTGCTTTTTAATCCTGCAAAATTCTGTGTCAGTGAAACTTAAATGGGGTCCTTATATACCTTCACAAGTTTGTTGTCACAATCTTCTTTTGTTCTTGATGATTGTTCTAAAGCACTGTATGACTGTTACTAAGCCCTTTTGTTATTATTATTTCATCATCAAAGCTATAAAGACTGTGATCTTTGTAAACTCATGGCAATCCTTCTAACTCCCAGCTATAGAAGTCATTCAAAACACTTTACTGTTCCCTCTACTTATCTTATATTATTGCACTATTTTATTTGAGTTTCTTCATCATTAGACAATGACTATCTTGACTTTTGAGCAGGGTCCTTATTCACTTTAATAGGGTACTATCATGCCAACAGATATGTAGAATGACAGCTTGAGTAGAATAATCAAATGAGTAGGATATTATCTCTCTACCAAGATCTCTACATTCTCTTTTAAAAGGTGACTGCTGCTCCAATACAATGTTGGTTTGCTCCTTAGTCATGCATATTGTCCTTTTAAGGTTGCAAACTATTCCTAAGAAAACTGTCCTTGTTGTACTTGATGAATATACATGAAATTTTCTAAAATGGCTGAGTTGGGCTCAACCCTTGTGGAAGCCACATTTTCCTCCACTCATAATGTAATCTGATGAATCACTTAGAAACACAATTTCACCTGTATATGTACATGAAGAAAACTTGTTAGAAAATAAATGTATACTTTGGATGTGTTTGACAACTAGCTTTTTTTCTAGGACCTTCAAAGTATACATTTCTCATCTAATACACATTGAGACCAATATATGCATGCATAGGGTGATTGTGTGTACAATGTTGGTAATCAGCAATTGCTTAGAGCATTGCTCTAATACCATTACTTAATCTTTATAGGAAATAGGAGCTAGGAGAAGTCAGTGGCTTAGGCTACATCAACCTACAACCTCCACAGTCAACACTGCAAACCAGTAATTCAGGAAATGACTGGTTACCTTTCCTTCTATGCACATTCATTTCTCTTTATTACTTACTCATGTATATGTTGTTCTCAATTTGTATTAGAATAAGCAATAGTCAGTCTCACAGCTTGTGTGAGATAATGAACATTCTTACATTCAATAAAGATTACTTGAAAGATTTGTGTAAATCTTTTCTCTATTACATGCACTTGTATAAATGCAATAATATGTTACAATTACCTTGTAATCTTTTCCTAATTTTTTTGTTTATACAATTGAATGTAATGAAGGAAAGTAAATAAAATGTACCTCACTTCTTTAGTTTAAATTCAACAAATCCACCTGATTGAGCTATAGTGAAAATATGGTAACAATCTCCTCTTCTAGGTCCTTGCCTAGGCCTGGCTCTTTCTCTTCCTCTTTACTCACTATTATTTTGGTCACAAGGGTGGTTGGCATTATCATATTTCTGATTTTAATTGGTGCTTGCTTCGATCTTCATTTCAGCCTCCATAGGATCTTCCACCAGTCCTTCTGCTATGACCTCTTCTTCTTTGCTCACTTTCAAATCTTTTATTCAGCTTCTCTTCCACCTTTTAGGGAAAACTAGTACACATCTTCTATGGTGGTCATTTTGACCAGGCTCATCTCCTCTTGAATACTTGGCCTCAAGCCATTAATATAATGGGCTACCTTCTCCTTGTTGGCCTCTGCATAGCCTATTCTGATAATAATCTTATAAAACTCTTCTGTATAATCCTTCACAGACTTGTTACCTTGCTTCAATCCTTGCAACTTATTCAACAACTCCAACTCATAGTCCACAGGAATGAACTATTTCTTTAGTTTATCCACCATCCAATCCCATCTGGTAATCTTTCCTTTTACTCTTCTATTTCTCTCTAACTAGACCTCATTCCACCAAATACTAGAATGGCCCTTCAACTTTATTTTTTGCAAACTTGACCCATTCTGGATCCTCCACATCTTTATATTCAAAATATTCCTCCATATTATTTATCCAATCAATAAGCTCTTCCAGATTCAGATCTCTAGAATAGGTAGAAACTTTGATCCTAGGCCTCTTTCCAAACTTCAAAATGACCCTCAACAACCTAATTTGCACAGGATCTCTTGCATCATCTTATTCTTCCTCAGATAAATCTTCTTCTTCAGCTTCATCTTCGCTTTCTTCTCTTATTCTTAGCTCAAACCCTCTTCTCAATTCCTCCTTCAATGCATCAATTTTCCTCTATAGGGCTCTAAAATTCTCTTCTATCAAAGCATTTCTCTCACCACGGTTTCTTCGTGGAGGCATTTTGATGTCTAAAACAAACCCAAAACCTTAGGTCCTGGTTTAAACTACCTCATGGTCAGCGATCTATCTACGCACTCAGGAACCCTTGCTCTGATACCACTTGATGAGGGTGGACTCCACCCAAAACATGTACAACAAGAATTTATAGATTTGAAATAGACAAGAACAAGATCTCAAGAAAGATTAGTTAAGCAATCTACAATCTGTTTTAAAATTTCTTCATTAAACTTGCCTATAAAAGGCTACAAATCTTAAGTACAATTTCCAGGGTCATATGCTCACTTATTACAGAAATATGGGATGTCTTACAATAGAAATAATTGACTTACAAAGCCTTCTATTATCTCCTGACCTCCTTATTCACATGAACAAGACTATCCAATAAATTCCCCTTTACTACCTCTGGAAAATAGGCTATAAATACACATTAGTACCACTTAGTGTAATTCTCCCAATGTTAGCTTACTTTGAAGTGTGTAACTCCCATTTGGGCATCAAAATAAACCCAACTATCCCCTTTTTTCTGCCCAAGAAATAATTTTCAAATTTTAAATTTGAGAAACTAGGTAGCACAACTTTCGGGAGCCATAATTTTTCAACTAAGTGTCTGATTGACAAATTGTTTGATGCGTTGGAAATCTTGTGAAGATATCTATGATCAAAATATAACCTTCTTTGTTAGTTACAACAACTTTAGGTCTATTTAGGGATGTCTAAGTGCTTCAAATTTGATTTTGGAATTTTTTCCAAAAACCTCAAAAATGAAAACTCTAATATCTTGCAATCCAGACATGATCTTGGGTTGAAATTTACCAAGAATGTTTATTTGACTATTCTAAAGCTTTGGTAAAAATTTTGTGCCCAACCACTCCTCTAATATAGGGTTACTAAAAATAGTAAGTCCTAGAATTCTTAGCCTTTTTGGAAACTTTGAAGGTTCTGAATCATTATTCAAGAAAATGGGTATCTGAAAACACAAAAATTGAAAATAAAAGAAAACAAATCATCATTTTTTGGGTGTTGTAAGATTTCCTTTACACTACTGGACTCTCCTACATCACAACACCTCTACCCTAGAACTCCCAAATGTCAAAGTAGTTAGGAATCTCATTGCAGATGAACTCATAATAGAGTTTCCACAAAATATTGTAGGACCTCATTGTTATTATAGGGAAGATCATCATAAGCTATGTACCATCTATCCCAAAAGTTTTGGGATATACCATCATGCACACACCAATGAATCAAGAATTGTTTGCAACTCTCATGTAGTGGTTGATTAATTTTAGGGTTGATAAAAAGTGCACATAATTCAAATTTCATATTTTTTTAGTCTTTAACTTATTTTTAAGATAATTTGTCAGCATCTAGAATTATCGACACCTCTCCCTATAGTCATTCCATTTGGTGATTTAGTTTTTCACTGATTCGATATGAGAAATAATGACATCTAATGAACTGGCAAGGGCTCTCCTATGACCGTGCTTGCATTTGGAGTTGTTAATGTTTGAACTAAGGATTTAAGCTATTTTTTGTTTTCTTGGATTTGCCCTAAATAATTTTCTTATGTGTCATGTGGATGGTGAGGACGTAAAGGAGGGGTTTGAGGAGGGTTTTGAGGCTCCTCACATGGAATTTTGATCCCCTAGATTCAAGTTTTGCATTGGTTTATTAACTAAACATTGAGAATAGAAATTCAATTAAAAATGAAAAAGAAATTCAATTCATTTTGAAATGTAGAAAAATGATAATGTTATTAGAATATATGAAATATATTATTGAATAATCTATATTATACAAGATACGATGAAGTTGTATATAAAGAGTTTACAAGGATAAAAATAGCCAACAGCAAAAAAGTAGAAAAGATAAACGTTAGCTTACAAGATTGACCATTAACATAGAACTTTACTATATTTAGTTTAATACCCTCCCATAATGGTCAATCCGTCAACTACACCAAGATGCCCCCTAAATTTGACAAACTTATTCGGGCTCAAAGACGTGATGAGGATATCAGTAGTCTAATCCTCTGTAGGAACATACTGCAAAACAATGGATCTGTCTTCGACAAGCTGGTGAATGAAGTGATAATGAAGATCAACATGTTTTGTCTATTCATGGAAGATAGGATTTTTGGCAAGTTTTAGCACCCCTTGATTGTTACAATACAAGGGCGAAGGCTTGACTGGAGACATTTGCATGTCTAAAAGCATCCTTCGAAGCCATACTGCCTCACAGGATGCTTTAACAGTGCTGTTGTATTCAACTTTTGTCGAAGAGAGAGCCACTACCTGCTGCTTTTTGCTGGTCCATGTGACTGCACCTATGCCTAAACTAAAAACATACCTACAGGTAGACTTTTTGTCATCAACAGAACCTACCCAATTTGAGTTTGTAAACCTGACCAGCTAAAAATCTTTGCACCTACCACAAAAAATGCCAAAGTCAAAAGTTCCTTGTATGTATCTCAACACATGCTTTGCTGCAACCCAATGTTCAGCTTTAGGGGCTGTCATGAAGTGAGAGATGTAGCTCACTACAAAACTAAGATAAGGTCGAGTGGCAATAAGGTAGATAAGGCTACCTACTAACTGCTTGAATGCAGATTCATTTTCTATAGGAGAGTCTGAATTAGCTGAGTTTTAGCCCTTTCTCCATAGGGGTAGAAGCAAGTTTGTGGTCTGTCATCCTAAATTTGTCCAGCAGACTTAGAGCATACTTTGACTGAGAGATAAATATGCTATCAGATTGTTGCCAAACCTCAATACCTAGGCAATAATGCATGAGTCCCAAGTCTGTCATGTCAAATGTGTGAATGAGATCATGTTTGATCTTATGAATCAACAGCTTGGAGCTGCCAATAATTATCAGATCATCTACATAAACAACAATGAGGAGACTATCATCAGCATACTGGTTAACACATAGATTGGAATCAGAAGGACTCTGCTAAAAACCATGATCGATGAGATACTTATCAATCTTGAGGTACCATGCCCATGGAGCCTGTTTTAGACCATAGAGGGCTTTAACCAATTTGCACACTTGGTGTTCTTTCCCAGCAACCTTGAAGCTAGGAGGTTGCATCATGTAAACTTCTTCCTACAAATCTCCATTGAGGAAGGCACTCTTGACATCCATTTGATGGACTTTCCACCCAATCTAGGCTGTCATAGCAAAGACAAGCCGAATGGTACTCATTTTGGTTGTAGGAGCAAAAGTCTCCTCATAGTCAACACCCTCTTTTTGTGAGAACCCTTTGGCTACCAACCAAGCCTTATATTTGTCAAGGGTCCCATCAACCTTGTACTTGACTTTGTACACCCATTTGCATCCAATGGGCTTCTTCCTAGGAGGAAGATAAAAAAGAACCCAAGTATTGTTCTTTAGAAGACTATGGTGCTCAGCTTCCATAGCCTTTTCCCATTCTAGGATGCCTTTAGCCTCATAATATGTTTGAGGCTCTGAGATGCTATCAAGATTGGCCATGAGGGAAAATTTGATAGTATGTTGCTGCTTGCTCTTATTTCAAGGATATCTACCCTTGATGAGTTCATTATCATGAAGATCACCAATTTTTTTGGCCCACCATTTAGGCCAGAGAGTAGATGAACCATCATCTGAAATAGATGTATCAACATCACCAGGAGGGGTAGGAACAAGATCAGGAGGATCTAGAATATCCTAAGGACAAGCAGGTTCTTGATCAATAGGCTGAGGTGTGGGCATAACGGAAAGAATCCTCCCATCATTTGAGCTAGAGGAATGCAGACACCCAAATTTGAAGCCTCCAAAGGCTGATCCTTAGTATGAATAGATGAAGTAGATAGAAAAAAGGGCCCAGTAGTCTCATCAACTACTACATCACGACTAAATATGAGACGATTAGTGTCTACATCAATCATTCTATAAGCCTTATGATTTTCACTATAACCAGTGAACACGAGTTTCTGGCTTTTGGAGTCCAGCTTAGTGCGCTTGACAGCTAGAAGCCAAACATGAGCAGTGGAGCCAAAAATTTTCAAATGGTTGATGCAAGGCTTACGTCCAGACCAGGTTTCTTCAGGAGTTATCTTTCTGACGACATAGGTGGGATATCGGTTTAGAAGATAGACAACAGTGTAGGTTGCTTCAGGCCAGAACTTCTTAGGAACACTTCTATGTTCCAACATAGAACATGCCATCTCTGTAATAGTGTGATTGCAATGCTCAACAACACCATTCTACTGAGGTGTGTAAGGTGTAGTAAGGTGATGTTTGATGCCATATACATCATAGAAATGAGTGAAGTTGGAGGAACAAAACTCCCCCCATTATCAGACTAAAGAGAGATGATTGGACAGTCTGACTCTTTTTCCACCAAGACCTTGAACTACTGAAATGTACTAAGCACATCAAATTTATTTTTTAAGAAATACACCAACATCTTTCTGCTGAAATCATCAACAAAAAGAAGAAAATATCTGCACCCAGTAACTGAAGGAGTGTTCATTGGCCCACATACATCAACATGAACCAACTGCAAAACCTTGGATGCTCTCCATTTGTCACCAATGGGAAATGGAGTTCTATGTTGTTTGCTAGCCTAACATGCATTGCAGACGCTAGGAAGTTGAGTCTAAATTTTTGGAAGACCACCAACTAGACTCTCCCAAGCTAATTGAGAGAGATAGTGCATGTTGCGGTGCCCATAATGCTGATGCCAAAATTTACTAATGGAAGTGCTCTTGGCTCCCATAGCTTGCTCTGGAGAATCACCAGAATCCACAAGTCTATCTAGACCATGATCCTCAAGAGCTTGGACAATGGTGGTGCATGTCTCACGGTCCACTATGCCACATGACTGCATGCTGAAGACAACATCCAAATGAGGTGAGTGTCACATGATCTAACTGACTGAGAGAAGGTTCAACTCCATGCCAGGTACAAACTATACATCAAGAAATATTAAATTTCTCCTACTAGACAGAATCTGCACGGTTCCTTTTCCAACAACGACATACTCTTTGCCTCCTCCAAAGATGATAAAGTCTCTAAATGGTGTTTACTTAGTGAACCAGTCTCACCGATGTGTGAAATGTTAGGAAGCACCTAAATCAATGTACTAGGTAGAGGATTTGATATGATTTGCAAGGCATTTATCCATACAGGTGTAAATCACAAACTTCTTCTGTTTGGCAAAAGGCACCATCTTCATGCTTTTTGAGGCATGAAAAAAATAGTGGAAGATGGACAAAAACAAAAGATATAAAAACCCAAAAACTTGGAAAACATAGGCAAGCACTAGCATGGGTGTTAAGGCACAAAACTCAAGGAGTAAAGACATCAATATCTTCAGGTTGGACAAAAAAAGACCAAGAGCACAAATCCCAAGGTTAAATGTGCTATTGACAGGTTGAATGCTAAGTGCTAAGCGCTATCTCCATAAGACTTGAATGCTAAGAGCTTATCTCCTCATGCCTTTTGAAGCACCCAATGGTCATGCAAAAAATGTATCAATAGCTATCTACAAAACAAGCAAAAGAAACTACAATGGAGAGTGATACAACAACTGCTAAGGCTTACCACCTTTCTCCAAACCAAAACTTCAAGCTGATGCCAAAGACTTTTATTAGAAGCGTCTAGAAATAAAAGACTCCAATAGATATCTTGCAACAGAGAGATGATAGGCCTTCAGAGGGATTCGCGGCCAAGAGGAGTTCATTGAAGATAAAACCACCGACAAGAAGATCCATCTAGCGCTAGATAAAAAAACACAAAAAAAAATTGGTTCCAGAATCACAACTTCTAGCGATTATCAGAAGCCCATGGATAGAAATCATGACCACAAAAGAAATCATGAGTTGAAATAAGATATTTAGAAACACGAAATTGTGACCAAAATCCTGTTGAAATCCTTCAGAAATTATGAGTTGGGTTTTCAGAACAAAACCACTCTCTAAAAAGAAAACAAAAATTGTGATTTGCCACCGTCACATAAGAGAAATCATGACTGGAAAGCAAATGTGATTATAGGATGCTTTAATGGTGACAAATATAGAAGGCACGACCTCTGTAGATCAAATAAATAGGTGAGAAAACCCAAAGACAGAGACCGATGGGGCTATGGTTTAAACGATTTCCTTCAGAAAAAAAAACTACGACCCTAAAAATCATGATTGGGCATCATAGAAAGATCATAGAAGAATTGAACACCAAGAACATAAAAAATTCATTGCCTAGGAATGAAGGTATGACATTGTATGGAATCATACAAATAGGTGCCAAGAGAAGAACTACTCTGATGCAGGAGCATCCTTGGTTCAAGAGCAATCTTGCATCAACCAAAAACATTTGCATTTTAGTTCTTTCATTTTCCAGTTCAGTTCAGGCAGTTTAGTCAGAAGTAGTTTCAGCTTGTGGTCTAGTTTTGGTATTTCACATCTTGTGGATCTGGACTTAGCATCTACATTCATTCATCTACATCATATCAAGAATTCAGAGCATTTGGATTAGTTACTAGAAAGACATCACTCTCAAAAGATCAATTGTTTTATTAGTGCAGAGCATTCTAACAGTTCCTGATAATCAACTGAAGGAGAAGGCTCGCCGATCATTCCTTGACTAGTGGATTACAATGACACATCATTTAATGTTCTTTGGTTCATGGCCAACCTTCCCCAAGGGTCTGCATGTTGTTCCATTCATTTGAGGAAGTGTTCTATGCATTTAGGTCCGACCTATCTGTGAAGACGTTACAACTCTTCATTGGAGTTTGTGACCTTCCTTGGCCGACGTAGAGGAATCTATTGGTCTGGAAATGATATATAAAGATGTAATAGATCCTTAGGAAAGTAACTATTCACATAAGAAAGATCTAATAGTTTAGATTTTGTACGAAGGAGCTTCAAAGCTTTATCTTGCACATGTATGTAATCAGGCCTGTGAGCCCTAATTCTAAGTCTGCATGTTGCCTACCAGATTGTATTTGAATTCTATGATATGCTGAATGACTGAATCTATATTTGTTCCATTTCCTAGAGTTGTTTCCGTTGTGTTTACTCTTGTTGTATGATCCAGATAGTTCATTCTGTGAACCCTCCTACCATGACTGCACCAAGTGATATCAAAGTGAAAGTTCAAATCTTTTAGGAGTGAATTGAGCAAAGATTGGCGAGGGAATTCCGTAAGATCTTGTTGTAAGTAGATCGCCAAATTGAGACAAGTTACTTGTGTTGCAACTGATCACCGATTGTGAGGTAGTTGTCACTTTGTAACCTGATCACCGAACCTGAGGCAGTTTACACTTGATCCTAGGAAGATGCCATTGCAAAGAGTTCCTTTTGTTGGTACAATGGCTAATAGAATGGATGAGATGATAGAATTGATGAGAATGATGCAGATTTGATTAGATGCTGTTGAAGAAGATAGGTGAAGAGGACTGACACCGAGACCTAATGCTGAAAGTGATGATGAAGAGGAATTTCAATCTGTTGAACACACTGGCAAAACCCTAGGAGGTGATGAAGAAGAAGAATCAGATTAGGTAAAGATGTTGTGAGCTATTTCAAAGATTGGAAAGAGACCTAGTGTTGATGTACCAAACTATATTGGTAATTTGAATCCTGAAGAATTGATTGACTGGATAAATGATATGGAAGAATACTTTGAATATGAAGAACTTGAAGATCCGGAGAAGGTGAAATTTGCAAAGACAAAGTTGAAGGGACATGTTGCTATATGGTGGAAAGAAGTTGAGTTAGAAAGAAACAAAAGAGGAAAAGAAAAGATTACAAAGTGGGACCAGATGGTCACAAAGTTGAAGAATTAGTTTATAGCTACTGACTATGAGTTGGAATTGTTGTAAAGATTGTAGAACCTGAGACAGAAGGAGAAATCTATGGAGTACACTGAATAATTTCATAAAATGATCATAAGGACAGGACATAGTGAAGCAAGCAAGGAGAAAGTGGCTAGATACATCAATGGACTGAGATTGAACATTCAAGAAGAGCAAAGTTTGGTGAGGATGACATCTTTGGAAGAGGCATATCAGTTTGCCCTGAAAGTTGAAGAGAAGCTGAATAAAAGACATGATCAGAGACAAAGAGGCAGAGGAGGTAAATTTCAAAGAGGAAGAATAGGGTAGTACAAGTTTGACAGCCCAGTTAGGAAGGATGATAGAGATAACAATGCTTACTAGAGAGATGACATAAATTTCTACTGGAGAGGAAACCCTAGTGCATACCATAATGAAGGATACAAAAAAGAAGGAAGAGGATTTGATAAGAGAACATTTAGAGGTACTTGTTTCAAGTGTGGAGGTGAAGGACATAGAGCATTTGAATGTAATCAGGGTAGTACAAGTAAGAGGACAAAAAATAGTGGAAGAGCAGCCTATGTTGAAGAAGAAGTTGTTGAGTTAGATGATCCCTGTTCAGTTGGTAAACCAAAAAAAGGAGAATCACTTGTGATGAGGAGAGCACTATTTCAAGTAGAGACAAATGAGGAACCATCACAGAGGAAGAGTTTGTTCAGGGCAAGATGCAAATTAGGAGGTAAGTGTTGTAAATTTGTAATTGATAGTGGTAGTGTAGATAACCTAGTTTTAGAGGAGATGGTGACTAACCTGAAGTTGGAAAGATTGAAACACCCTAAGCCCTATCAGATAGCATGGATTCAGGATGATCATAAGGTACTGGTGAGTGAACAATGTTTGGTGAAATTTCATATTGGATCTTATCATGATGAAGTCTTGTGTGATATTATGCCTATGGATGTTTGTCATATCTTGTTGGGTAGACCTTGGCAATATGATAGAAAAGATATACATGATGGGAGAAAGAACACATATACTATAACAACAAATGGGAAAAGAATTACTTTGATTCCTTTGGAGGATGATCCTAAAGATGTGGTATGTAGAAATGCTAGAATTTGTTTGGTAGATGGAAGAAAATTTCTAGATGGTTTGAGACATGAGAATATGTGTTATGCCTTGATTCCTAAGAAGCCTGAAGCATTGAAGAAAGAAGAATCACAACCGGAGGAGATAAGAGAGTTGCTGATAGAGTATGAAGACATCATATCAGACAATGTACCTGATGGATTGCCACCTATAAGGAGTATCAGTCATCACATGGATCTTATACCTGGAGCAAGTTTGCCTAACAAAGCAACACACCGAATGACACTAGTAGAGAATGAAGAATTGAATAGACAAATACAAGAGTTGTTGAGAAAAAGATTGATCAGAGAAAGCTTGAGCCCTTGTGTAGTACCTGCAGTGCTTGCACCGAAGAAGGATGGAGAATGGAGAATGTGTACTGACTCTAGAGCAATAAACAAGATCACAGTTAAGTATAGATTTCCTTTACCTAGGATGGATGATATCATGGATTGTTTGAATGGAACAAAATATTTCACAAAGATAGACTTGAAGAGTAGATACCATCAGATCAGAATCAGAGAAGGTGATCAATGGAAGACTGCTTTTAAGACAAATGAAGGATTGTATGAGTGGTTAGTGATGCCCTTTGGATTGACAAATGCACTGAGTACTTTCATGAGGTTAATGAATGAAGTTCTAAAGAAATTCTTGGGTAATTTTGTGATTGTATACTTAGATGATATTCTAATTTTTAGTAAGACAAAAGAGGAACATTTGTGGCATATTAGACAAGTTTTGTAGAGACCAAGAGAAGAGAAATTGTTGATAAACATCAAGAAGTGTAGTTTCATGAAGGAAGAGTTGGTATATTTGGGATTTGTGATTTCTACGGAAGGATTGGAGATGGACCTTGAGAAGGTAAGAGCAATTGTTGAATGACCTACATTGAAGAGCATTGGAGAAGTTAGATCATTTCATGGACTGGCTAGTTTCTACCGAAAGTTCATCAGAAATTTTAGTTCAGTTTGTAACCCTATGATGGAGACAATGAGAGGTGGCAGAAAGGATTTTAAGTGGACATCTAGAGCAAATAAAAGTTTTGAGTTATTGAAACAAAAGGTGACACAATAACCTATTTTGGAATTATTAGATTTTAATAAGGTATTTCAAGTTGATTGTGATGCAAGTGGAAATGCAATTGGAGTAGTGTTAAGTCAAGAAGGTAGACCTATAACTTATTTTAGTGAAAAGTTGAATGATGCAAGGAAAAGATATTCAGTTTATGATCAAGAGTTCTATGTCATAATTCAAGCCTTGAAGAAGTGGAGACATTACTTGTTGCCTAAGGAGTTTGTGTTGTATACAGATCATCAACCTTTACAATATTTGAACAGTCAAGATAAGTTGAATCAGAGACATATGCGATGGGTAGAGTTCATGCAGAGTTATAATTTTGTGTTGAAGCATAGGAGTGGCAAATCAAACAAAGTTACTGATGCATTGAGTAGAAGAAGAAACTTGTTGACAAAGATGAGAGTTGAAGTGTTGGGTTTTGATGAATTGAAGAACATGTATGAGGGAGACACTGATTTTGCAGAACCTTGGAAAGCTTGTAAGGAACCTATTGTGACATATAGGAGTAAGTGGTTGGACTATTTCATTCAGGAAGATATGTTGTTCAAAGGAAGTTAGTTGTGCATACCTAGAAGTTCAATGAGGGATAATTTGATCAAGGAGAAGCATAGTGGTGGATTGGCAGGACATTTTGGCATTACTAAGACAGTGGCTTTGGTGAGTGAAAATTACTTTTAGCCTCAGATACATAAGGATGTTTAGAGATTTGTGCAGAGTTGTAGAGTTTGTCAAGTTGCAAAAGGAGGTAGTCAGAATACTGGATTGTATAAACCTTTGACAGTATCGAAGAGACCTTGGGAAGACATAAGCATGGATTTTGTAATGGGATTACCTACAACATAGAGAGGACATGATTCAATATTTGTAGTGGAGGACAAATTTTCAAAGATGGCTCATTTCATACCTTGTAAGAAGACAATTGATGCAGTGCATGTAGCTAACCTATTTTTCAAGGAGATTGTGTGATTGCATGGATTACCTAAGAGCATAGTTTCAGACAGAGATACAAAGTATGTTGGATACTTTTGGAGGACACTTTGGAAGAAGATGAAGACAGATTTGAAGTTTAGTTCTACTTTTCATCCACAAACAGATCGACAGACAAAGGTAGTGAATAGGAGTTTGGGAAACTTGTTGAGATGTTTGGTTGGAGAGAAAACTGGAAGTTGGGACTTGATTCTTTAACAAGAAGAGTTTGCATATAATAATATAGTAAATAGGAGTATCAGAAGAACGCCTTTTGAGATTGTGACTAGAGTAAATGCTAGAGGAGTGGAAAAACTAAGAGATATTAGTAGAGAAGAAAAGAGGAGTGCAAAAGCAGAAGAATTTGCAGACCATATGAAGACAGTGCATAATCAGGTGAAGAAACATTTGGAGGATATGACCAGTAAGTACAAAGAGAAGGATGATAAGAAGAGAAGGCATAAGGAATTTGAAGTGGGAGATGAAGTAATGGTGTACTTGAGAAAAGAAAGATTTCTAGTTGGGACTTATAACAAGTTGAAGATGAAGAAGTTTGGACCTTGTAGGATACTCAAGAAATTTGATTCAGGAAATGCATATGAAGTGGAATTACTGGAGACCTTGGGTATATCACCTATTTTCAACATTGCAGATCTATATTAGTATCATGAAGCAGAGCTTAGTGACAGCATGGAAGAAGACTTGAAGAAGCAATTACCACAACAAGCACTGGAGCAAATTGAAGACATCTTGGATAGCAGAGTTGGACTCAGCACTAGAGGAAGACAATACAAAGAATATCTTGTGAAATGAAAAGGCGAACTGGAAGAAGATTCATCATGGATTTCTCAGGTTGAGGTGGACCATCTTGGTTCATCCCTAGCCCTGGCAAAGTGAGGGACTCACTTTTTCAATAACCCTAGATGTCTGATGCAGGAGCATCCCTACTTCAAGAGAAATCTTGTATCAACCAGAAACATTTGCATTTCAGTTCTTTCATTTTCCAGTTCAGTTTAGGTAGTTCAGTCAGAAGCAGTTTCAGCTTGTGGTCCAGTTTTGGCATTTCACATCTTGTGGATCTAGACTTAGCATCTACATTCATTCGTCTACATCATATCAAGAATTTAGAGCATTTGGATCAGTTACCAGAAAGACATCACTCTTAGAAGATCAATTGTTTTCTCAGTGCAGAGCATTCTAACAATTCCTAATAATCAGCTGAAGGAGAAGGCTTGCGGATCATTCCTTGACTTGCAGATCTCAATGACACATCATTTAATGTCCTTTGGTTCATGGCTGACCTTCCCCAAGGGTCCGCATGTTGTTCCATTCATTTGAGGAAGTGTTCTATGCATTTAGGTTTGACCTATCTATGAACATGTTACAACTCTTCATTGGAGTTTGT
This sequence comes from Cunninghamia lanceolata, assembly GCA_027924645.1. Lineage (NCBI taxonomy): Eukaryota > Viridiplantae > Streptophyta > Pinopsida > Cupressales > Cupressaceae > Cunninghamia > Cunninghamia lanceolata. The sequence goes on from BSBN01000397.1 coordinate 1,787,844, forward strand.
GACCTTCCTTGGCTGATGCAGAGGAATCTATTGGTCCAAAAATGATATATAAAGATGTAATAGATCCTTAGGAAAGTAGCTATTCACATAAGAAAGATATACTAAGCCCGCATGTTGCCGGCCAAATTGTATTTGAATTCTATGATATACTAAATGACTAAATCTATATTTGTTTCATTTCCTTGAGTTGTTTCTGTTGTGTTTACTCTTGCTGCATGATCCAGACAGTTCATTTTGTGAACCCTCCTACTGTGACTACACCATACTCTGATACTATATTATCAGAATATATGAAATATATTATTGAATAATCTATATTATACAAGATACAACGAAGTTGTATATAAAGAGTTTACAAGGCTAAAAATAGCCAACAACAAAAAAGTAGAAAAGATAAACGTTATCTTACAAGATTGATCATTAACATAGAACTTTACTATATTTAGTTTAATAGATAAAAACCTTGATTTTGTTTTCTGAGTTTGTTGCACTCATCCATGATGAGAATGGCAACAAGACATCTTGCTCGATGGAGTTATTCAAATTTTCCAAAACACATTCACGTTAAAATCCTACTCGCATTTTGCTACTCTCTTAAATGATCACTATGAAACAATGAGGTCACAGGTCTATTTATTTATTATATTTAGTAGCAAATAATGTGATCGCATTATAATTTTCTAGGACCAAAGAGTGGGGTGGCCACTTTTTGGTCGCCCATCTTCATGCACACACCTTGGTGTATGGTCTTTGGTGAGAAGACTGAATCATTTTATTCTAAAGACTTGGATGAACTTGTAAGAATTTATGACAAATTCAAAACACTAGAATATTCTACAAGCCAAAGATTAACCTTCTACAAAGAAAAAAAGCACAAGAGAGCAATTTGCATAATAATGGATTAAAGAATTACATGAGAGCACTTGCTTTTATATTTTCAAGTTAAATAAAAAACTTAATATGACTTAATAATAACCTAAGACTTAAAATAAGCCTTAAGTAAACTTATTAAAGTGTAATTATATATTTAATTACACCAACACCCCCCCATAAGTGAAACTTAGGGAGAAATGAAAACCAAGCAACTAATGCAAGAATGGGTCCCCACTATAAGGCCATGTTAGGTACCCATGAATAACAAGAATCTCTCATAAGGTGGAGAAAAAGCCTGTGGGAAAAAAAAACCTCTCCAAAAGAGAGAAAAAACATGCAAATAAATATGTACAAGTGATGGAAGAAGGGCTCCAACTAATACCCCCTAGAACTGAATCCATCACAAGAATTCAATCATGAGCCCCCCATAAGAGGGAAAGATAGAGGCAATAAAATCCTCCAAAACTGTAGAATCTCTAGAAGTAGAAGAAGATGCTCGAACATAAGTGCAAAAACCAATCCACCTATGGAAAATCACATTTCTTCCCTTAGAAAGAAATAGAACAACATATGAATACTAAAGAACCTACAAAGTAGGTGGCCTCAAAATGAAGGTCTCTGAAGACTGGATGAATGTCGACATGCCAAAATTTGAAGATGCTGCAACAAAGTTAGGAACAACTTGTTGAATCCATGAAGGTCACAACTGAAGACAAAATGGAAGCTTTGAATCAAGTGTCTCTAAAGACATAATATGGCTGACAACAACAGTGCCATGACTGTTAGTAAAGAGGTATTGCAAGCCCTCAAGAGTATCATCATCCTACTCAACCAAGGAAGCATCAATCTCAACAAAAATAGGATGTGGAGGAGAAGAATGAAGGGCACCATGATGTAAAAATGAATCAGTAGCAAGAATACCAAGATTCAAATACCTAAACTTCTTCTTAGAAGTAATATTCACACAAGAAGTGTGAGCAATAATCAAAAGATCTGAACCATCATCTAGAGAAAAATCAAAAAAGGTATATAATTGAGATGCATTATCAACTACCCTAGAGAAAGAATCTTTGTGGTCTCCAAATCTCTAATGATAACTAGATCAAGTGTGAATTCTACCATTTTCCCTACACCACTATGAGTAATATGATAGACATAAAGTAGATTATGTGATAAGGTAGGCACACACAATACAACATGAAAAGTAACCCCTCCAATATCAATAGATCCCTTTCTTATCACCTTCATGTAATTATTATTACCCATCAAGATTGGTGGCATATCACAAGGCTCAAAAGTAGAAAACATAGACAGAGAGGAAGCCATATGATGAGAGGCTCCTGAATCAATAAGCCATTTACCTAATCCATGAGATGTAGTGGCACAATGTGCCTTACCTTTGTATTTATTGGCTCCATTAGCAATACCTGCATGTCCTGTCTCAGCAGATCGTGACTAATGTGAAGGAGTAGAAGATGATGAAGTAGAAATCAAAGCTGAAGGAGAACTAACATTGATTTTCTTAACAATATTCTTTTACTCATCTATCTGCTTACAGTAGCAAATAGTATCATTATGCCCATGTTTCTTGCAATGGTTGCAGGTGGGTATCTCTTTGGATTGCTCCTTTTTGCTGGATGAAGATGAAACAGGAGGTGCATGTGAAGTTGACTCCTTGCCTTGCTCTTGATGTTTGGGTTTCTATTTCTTTTCCTTACCACTTGAAGCCTTTTCATCTTTGGTGCCTTGACTTGCAAGAAGTGCATGAGGCTTTGTAGACTTCAATGTGCCCATCTGAACCAATTTTGTCTACTCCCTAGTGAGTGATATAGCAAAGGCATCAAGTGAAGGGTGTTGCCACAATAATGGGTTACACTTTTTGGGACATCCTAAATTTTGTTGAAATCATGTATTTTTTTAAAATATAATGATTTAAGCCTTGAAAGGTTCCATTTAAAGGATTTTAATTGAAGAGGGTTTGATCAAACCCCCTTAGATTCAAACCCTGTTGGATAGAATCTGCTAGTTTTAAACCATGCCTATAATGAAGTCTCCTCTACACCTATCAAAATGCTAATAAAAAACCACTTTTGATTTACCTTTTGGGTGATCAAATGAATTCATTTAAAATTTATGTTTTGTAAGTATGTAGTCCTTAATATAAGCTTCCCAAAAAATATAATTTTAAATATATTTAATTTGATTATTATATTTATTTTTTATTTCTTGTGAATGTATGTTTTTCAATGACCATCAAGGTCTTTGTTTCACACATATGAAAAAATAGGAAAATAGTGAAACAAATTCTGAAAAATATCTGTGTACTTGAAAATTTGGATAAAATGAAAATGACAAAACAATACAATGCATTACTTAATTCAAATCTTCAATACCTCAATAGATGCAATGATGGATAGATAGATTGATTGATTGATTTGATATGTTGGTTGCTCACAATTCAATAGCATAACACTAAGATGGAGATTGATAGATAGAGGATGATGGATGAATGATGCAAGATAGATGGATGGAGATGATGGATGAGAGATTGAAGAGAAAATTTGATAGAGTAAGGATACTTGAGACTAGAAGCATGCAAATGGCTTGGGAGAGGGTTGATTTATAGGCAAGGTTTGGCTCAAATGGATGGTTGAGATTGAGATTGAAAGACTAAATGAATGATGTGGACGGCTAGGATTGATTAGTTATTCCCACTCTCCAAGGGAGTTATAGTCATGTGACAAGTGGAGGGAAAAGGATAAGGCTCATGTGTGACCATGTACACAAAAACTAGTACATGTGTGATTGTGTACACAAAAAAGGATATTAAATGAAAACTATAGTACCACACATGATTCAATTGAGAGGTGGACAAGTGTTGGAATGTGGTGAGAGGTGAGGACCTAATTCAAATATTTTATTTGAATTAGTTGGAAAAATTGATTAAATAAATAGAATTTATTTAATTAATTGGCTAGATGATTAGGATGAGATAGGGTTATGATGAGAAATTAATTAAATAAATAAAATTTATTTAATTAATTGGCTAATGGATAAATGGGATTAAGAGTGGGATTAGGACAAAATGCTACAAGATGTCTTAATAATGTTTTTGACTAGGTGTTGCAAGACATGGAGGATGTGCACAGGATATTATGGATTTTGATTGATGGGGATCGAGTAGATTATGACACAAATTTCAGTCCTACTACATTTCTGTGCTTGTTTGGGGTAGAGGACATTTGAGATGATGAGAATGAGATTCTGCTGAGGAGGATCAGAGATGAGCTATGTGATAGATTGCAGAGATTGGTGATAACTATCATCAGATTCCTGCTTCTTGATCGGAGAGCCAGAGGATTTTTGACAGGATGGGGGATAGTTATGGAGGCCCTATTTATGTATCGTATGAGGTATGCTTGGGGTCCATGTGTTCTAGGTTAGTTATACCATCTGTTACATGATTGTGCTTACTTGGGAGGCTCTAGTATGTCTGTGGGAGTCACTTTGCTACATCTTTGGGCTTATGAGCACATTGCTATGACTAGACCTTTGGGTGTTGGATAGAGAGCACCTGGATAACCTTATGCACATATCTATGGTGGTTTGACTACTTATCAAGAATTGAACTCCTTGGTATACTAGCAGAGATAGCTTGATGAGATGGATCGATTTGTATGGTGACCATGGCTGGGTTGCAAGGCATGGGAGGAGGATCAGAGAGAGTTAGCATATGCTCAACAACCTTGGTATTTGTTTGGGCTTAGTTTATATATCATTGAGTCATACCTTCCTGGTCATGTGCTTAGACAGTTTGGATTGCCATAGACTGCACCTGTTGGGGAGGCTATATATGGTCAAACTAGATGGGAGATACCACACTAGGGACCAGAGATTGTGGTGGAGACAACACTAGCAACAGTAGAGGCACTACAACCAGTAGCCTAGGTTTGGATAGGGGGTCCCACAGATCCAGGGACTACAACATATTATGATGCACATTGGACGATAGCTAGACCTGCCAGGTTGACTATGCCTAGAGAGATGGGAGAGATTGGGGCATTTAGACTGAGAAGACAGAGGGTTAGAGGATAGAGGAGGCCACCTCAAGTACAGGTGATTGCTCTAGGGCCAAGGGTACAGGGTGAACAGGTACCGAGATAGGTTTCTATACTAGTACAGTAGCAGGCTACAGGAGGAGGTGATGGGGATAGAGGAGAGATGGAGGGTCTACGATGACATCTTTGACATGAGATGGGTTGGAGGATCAAGACAGAGGATAGACTTTGGAGGGTGATGAGGGATAGAGATGGGGCTCTCATGGCTATGAGACATACGAGAGCTCAGGTAGAGGCTTATAGGGTAGCATAGGCAGCTTAGCTAGCACATGTGGCATAGCCAGCTCCATTGTAGGTAGTGGTGGATGATGGGATTGTGGCTAGACTCACAAATCAAAGGGATACTGCATTATCTAAGAGGGATGCGACAGTGGTATCTTTGGGTACAGACCAAGCTAGTTTTCTATTGATTTGAGAGCTTACTTGGGCATAAGGCGAGGCTAGGATTGCACAGGCTGAGGCAGAGTATTATAGAGGCTTGTATTATAGTGTAGTACTTGTGGATCAGAGACAACCTAGTTTTCACAACAAATCAGCTTAGGCGAGGAGGACGGGGGGTTCACGATTAGTGGCTTCAGTGATGGGGCCTCCGAGGCATGGGGATGTAGGTAGAGGTGGAGCTGGCAAAGGTCAAGGTGAGGCTTCTTCAGGGAGTACTGCCCATGCTAGACCTGGGACATAGTCTATTTGTATATATGTATTGTATCATTTTTGGAGGCCTATGAGCCTGATGTATCATTTTGATGAGCTCTTTGTATATCTATGAGACACACATTGTAAATTGAGCTTGATTCATATATATATGAGATGGATGTTCATGATGTGTTATACGTTTATGATTTGTCATGCTATGGATATATCTATCTATATATATATTATTTATGGATGCACATGTTTAATGGGTATATAATGCATGTAATTATAAGTATGTTAATTCATATAATGGCAAGTAGGTGGTAATGTATACAATGGAAATATATCATGATATATGTTATGCAAATATGATGGAAATAATAGGCGATACTATACATAATAATGCAAATGGTATATGTCTAACACATTTGTTTTGGTAGGATGAAGCAAATGGAGACATGAATGAGATGGAGAAGAAAGACCAATGATCAACTCTCATGAGTGTTATTGTGTTATTGCAAGATGGATGGATGGATGAAGGTAGCTTTAATTGATTGCTACAAAGTTATGAGATTTACAATCCTTATGTTTGATATCACATAGATAGTATGCACTAAGGTATAGAAGACCGGGGTGTCAAGTATCCAATGCATACAATAGAATACAACCTTGTCCAACATATGAGGTCAAGATGTTGATCCAACATACACAAGATATGAATATTAGATGCTGTTTTGAGATGGACTTCTGACTTTGCAAGCAAAGGTCTGAACTCACCTCCACTAGACATAATGAAATTTTGTGGGTTATATGTATGAGAACTAGTCTTAGCATAAAATAGGCCTAATGCATAGGAGACTGTTTAGCTTCTCAAATGCAAAAGATATTACTATGAAAGATGCTAATCCCAACATGTACAAGATACTATTAGGCAAAATAGGAGAATAAGCTCATCCCACAAACACAACATATGAAATCCAATGACCATGCCCCAGTCTATACTTCATCTCAACATACCAAGATATGATAGATCAAGGCAGTCTTGATTAGGTATAAAAAGGGACAAACGATAAAAAGAAGATATAGCCATTATGTTTTCTTGCCAAATTTAAATGCTCTTGGATGGATTTGATAGCGCCTTGTTGTGAGGAAAGATGTATCCTATTGAAGGCTAAGGATAATTTGCTAAGGATGGATTCAATAGATATTAGCTTAAGGTATTGTGGACAAATAATTTTAGCTTAGCCCTTGATTTTAGTACACTCTTGAGCTATTGAGTTATGCATAGCTTATTTCCTACTTGAGTTAGTCAAAAGAGAAGAAGATGGAATGAGAAAGAGGATGGAAGAATTAATCGTTGGTACTTGCATATTGGATACTTCCTTCATATTCCAAACTGCCTACATACCCTGTATCCACGGGATCAAAGTACCACATGACAATGATGAGACATGATGAATATGTAGTTCTAGGTTTTATTGATGATGTGGGGAGGTATGATGATAGAAGAAAAGGTAAAATGAAAGACAAGAAGAATTGACTAGAAGAGAGCGGATGATGAAAGAAGAAGGAGAGGGTATCGTCTTTGCCTGAATCTGGGTATTTCCTTCATATCCCAGATTGCCTACATACCTTGTATCCACGGGATCAAGGCATTAATGATAGAAATGATATTTAGTTCTTGTTTATTATGAATGATGAAAAGATGGGATGGACTGATCAAGTTATGGGCTGATTGGGCTATTTTTTTGTTCAATATATGAGTTTTTTTTGTATTTTTGGGAATATTTTGATTTTTTTTGGTTTTTTGGGATGTTTCATTTTTTTTTGGATTTTTGGGATGTTTCAATTTTTTTGGATTTTTGGATACATACTTACAATACATGCATAATGTATAGACAATGTACTTACACATATGTGATAATAGCGCTCTCAAGATCCACTTCGAAGGGAGATGCAAGCAAGTGCCCCCAGTGTGGGAAGGGTTTTATTATGGGATGATCATAAGTTAAGTGGTAATATGGATGATTTAGCACAAGGTAAAATAACATATTGACTTCAACAATTTCAAACTATGGTAACAAGCGGCATTATTATGGAAAGGGAAAGTAAGAAACTATGTGGATCATGATGTGGATCATGATGTGGATTATGATGTGGATTAGCGAATGCAAAATAGATGATAGGAGCTAGCCTTGTACACATAGCATCTGTTTACCAGGTTTTCACTATGGTACTTATCTAGGGCACCTATTTGCCAGGATTTCACACAAATGATTATGCATATACACACATGAATCACTCACGCAAGACACAAGCAATTTTTGACTTTGAAAATAAAACGTGATGATTATTAAGCAAGCACTTGAAAACACATCACAAGCCTAATGTCTAGTCAACTGGGTATGGCCAATTAGGTCTTAGGCTAGATTGCACAAGGTTAACGAATGAATTGAAAGTGAAATCCTGCCACAGAGCCGGAAGAAAGGGGTAACCCACCCTTCACCTTCACTTCGTAAAGGTATAAAGTTTTTTGGGGCTTAGCCAAGAGTGACAAGATTTCAATTCCTAAAGGAGGGTGTCTTCCGATTCAACCTCAATTGAGATCATCCCTTGGAGTGGTGTGTCTCCAAGCAGGCCTCCTAGATAGTGTATACAAAAGAAAACCAAGTGAGTTGTCACTTGATTCACACTCGTAGTTGTTAATTGAACCTTTAGAAAATGAGATGTGTGGAAGACAATTCAAGCACTTGTTCTTTTTTAGATCCAAAGCCAAATGTGATAGATGACACCTGTTCATTTTAACCCAATTCCAATGATGTGATTGCAAGCAAGTTGTTCGTTTTAAGCCTAAAATCCAAATGTGTGATCAAACAATGATTAAGAGATGAAAGATTAGAATGAGTGCACCTAATAAAATTGCTTTCCAATTTGTTGTTGTGATTGATCCAAACGCTGCTCTAGCTCCTTTGATGCCGCTACAAGCCACCAAATAAAAAAGAAACAAGTAAACTTGCAAAGAAGATGATCATGTGAAAAAGATGAAATATGATAAATTCTGATGAAAATAATCTAATATAGAAAAATGGACTACATGAACAGATTCTTCAAGAAATTCTATGCACTTTTTGTTGTCCTCAAAATCAGTTGCACTCATTTTGTAGGATGACCCCTATGAATCTTTCCCGTTTCGTAGCCTACACTCTAAGTTCACAAATTGAGGCAAGTCTTCTTGGCCTCATGCAAAGTCATCTGATACATGAGAATATCTTGTAATGTTTTCCTGGGCCAATTTCTCAAAGTTCATGAAAATGGACCAGGGTATAGGCTTGTCAAAATATTAATTTTGACCTTTTTAAGGTGTTAGAAAATTTTCATAGTTACATGCAGGGGCGGTTGATTTTGCTGCCTGAACATGAATATTTTTCTCTTCATGTAGAGGTAGTTGATTTCACCACTTGAACATGTGTTTTGGTTTAAGCATGCAGGGACGGTCATTTTGACCACCCGTGCAAGTTTCTCTAGTTTCAAGTTTAACCTGCATGAGCGGTGGTTTTTACCACTCGTGTAGGTGTTGGTTTTTTCGTCTCATGCAAGGGTGGAAAAAATTGCCACCTGAGCATCTCAAGTCAACTGCGAGTGCATTAATGGCACTGGTGCCCAGTTTTAATACATTCCTTTAAAACCTTTTAAAGTACTTTTTATTGTTATTTTCATTTACATCTTCTTTGAGATCTCTTGTGATACAAATCGAATCTCCTCTGAAGTCGATTAAACCACTCGAGATTTTGACCTGGACGGATTGTGAAGGTGATCATGCTTAGGGTTTCTTAGCATTTTTATCAGGTATGTTTTTGTTTGTTTCCTTTTTTGTTTTTATTTTCTTTCTTTCTTCTATAAGGGTTTGCTTGCCATATTTACAATTTTGTAAGCATTTTGTTTTTGTTAATCGTTATTTTGAAAGATCGATGGTTGTTTTTTCTTTGTTTGTTGTTTCAAAACCCTAATAAAAACATGTGTTTTCCTTCGCCAATTCATGTCTGTTGTTGGTAATTTTCTTAGTGTTTTTGTCATGTCCTAGTTTTATGTAAGATCGATGGTTTCATTTTCGTATGCATCTATTAAAACTTAGGTTTTTGGTTTTAGGATTACTTTTTTTCCTTACCAAGTGTTACCCAAATGTAAGGGTGGTGGTTCTCGCCGCCTTGACATAAAAATTCAAACATTTAACATATGGATGCAAGAGTGGTAAAAACAACCACTATTGCATCTATTAAGAAGGTTTATTCCACATATGTATGCATGGGTGGTCAAAATGACAAACATTGCATGTTAAAGGTTTGTCTATCCAACATGAAAGAGCAGTAAAATTGACTGCTCATACACAAAGGACTTTTGCTTTACCCACATGTAAGGGTGGTCATTTTGACTGCCCCTACATGAAAAAATCTCAGTTTGCTCCTACCTGTAGAGGTAGTCAAAATGACTGACCCTACACTCATACAATCTACCCCACATGCAGGAGCAGTCATTTTGACTGCTCGTGCATGTCTTCCTGGAAATTTTCCTAACACTGGGAATTTTCACCTTTTGATACTTTTAGCCTACTTTTGCCCAATTACTCAACTTGCACACTCTCAAGCCCTTTCAAGCATGTTCCTATGTTCATGATCATCAATTTGTAGTGTCCCTAATTTGCCTATTTTTCCCCTAACTGTGAGATAATGAGCTTTTGTAGTTTCATCGAGCATTTGTGATCAACATCATTTCTAGGTTTCTCCTCAAATTTGATGTTAGAGCCATCTCTATCAAAGGCTAAGGTCATGAAGTATAAATATCAAGTGATTTTCCTTGTCACTTCACTACAATCCAATGTAGATGACATCAGAGATATAGAGATAGGGCATGTAGACATGGCTGAGTTTGTGGAAAGGACAAAATAGTCCAATCCTCCTCGCTACATGTAGAAGATCATTGACAGCAACATGCACCTGGTTGTGTCTTTTCCTGTCGCTGCCCATAATCCAAAGTTTGTCCTTCAAGTGGTAAGCCACTATAATAAGGATACTAGGACTGTGTCCAATTCTAAGGAAGAAGTTATCATGAGACTTGATGCTGAGTTCTTTGACAAAATCTTTTTGTGTCCACCTACGGAGAATGTTGGGGAGTTAGACTTTGCCCAAGGATAGAAAGATTTTGATGCTGATGTAGAATCAACAAAGAGACATATCAATAGAAAATGGTTGAAGACTCCTAAGAGCAATCTATCTAGATGGCCTAAGGAACTCTCGAGAAGTGATTTTGTGGAAGAAGTCAGTGATTTGATCACATTGCTGAGTAGAACCAAGGGTCTTCCTTCTTCATCCAAATTTCAGGAATGGATGTACACGTATATCAGGGTCATTCTTAAAGGACAAAAAAATAAATTTTGGGGTGAGAAAATCAGTAATGCTCTACATGATCAATTGATTAAAGACAATACAACTTTTAAATTTTATATGACTTCATATCTGGTATATGCTGCTGCAAGTATGAGGGTTTTTCCTGGTCTCACTCAAGATGGTGATGTGAGGTTGGTCCCAGTTTTTCAATACTATCCATAGATTACTCTCAAAGGATCAATTCATCAGTTCCACAGGGTAAATGATGCCTTCTTTTCAGTCTTTATGTGCCTATGGGATAGTGAGCTTGAATAGAAGAGAGTATCAAATGAAGCTTGGGAAGTGGTCAATTCTTTTAGTTGTTTGTTTCTCTAATTTCCAACTTTCACTTATTTAAGAGTTGGATATTATCTAGGATATCCATATATGTTACCATGATATCCAAGTGATAAGGTTGTTTTGATGGAGTTATGCAGACAATTAATTGTTGTGCATAATAAATAGACGGAACTGAAGAAGTCAAGAATTAAGTTTCCTGTGGAAATTGGCAGGTACTCAGTACAATCAGCTACTAAGGCAAATGTAGTAGAAACAACAATGGAGTTGGTAACAATTAAAACATTCAAGAAAAGAGACCAATTTGATTATCAATGGGTGCAAGATATGATCAAAAGGAGAGCCGTATTTCATGTACCCATGGTTGAGGATGTTTGGGCTAATCTAAGAACCCAGAATGAGATTAGAAAGTTGGATTATTGTAGATTACATCTAAGTTAGATAGAGGAACTGGGCCTAGCTGATATTCCAGAAGTTATGGAAGATGAGGGGGATATCCTAGATCCCAAGTATAATATTGAGAATATTGAAGCTTCAGCTTTACCAAAGATCAAGTGGTTTGTGAAAGAAGAGACTTCTATCAGAAAGAGATTTCAACCCATATTAGCTAATACAAATGTGTGGTTGGAAAGCAAGGGCATCAGTTTGAAAGAGTTCATCACAGGGTCAGAGACAAAGATTCAAGAAAAGATAGGAAAAAAGGTTGAAAACAAGACTAAGAACAAAAGTGATGCTCCTTCTTCTTCCAAGGTGTCCAAACCAAGGATTAAGTTTATCTCAAAAGGAGGTAAGAAAAAGGAGATTGCAGGAAGTTCTAATGTTACACATCCAGGTGCTGAGGAAACAAATTTTGATAAAATGGAGGTTGAAAATACTAAGATAGAACAACAAATTGTTGAGGAACCTGATATTGAGCAGGTAGAAATGAGCGATAAACCAGATGAAAAAGGTAATAAGGAACAAGAAAAAGAAAAGGATGTAGAATAGGAACAAATTGGTGGTTCATCAAAATCTCCTCAAAAAGATATTCCCCAAGAGCCACAAGTTTCTACACCTTTGCCTCATGTTTCTGTTTCTGATAGTTTTCCAGTGGTTCCTAATGTTCCTATTTCTCCTATTGTCATTGTATCTTTTGATAATACTCCCCCTTCTGTGAGAACAAGTTTTGGAACCATTTTTGATTCTTCCAGTTCTACTCCTAGTTTATCTTCTCCTTCATTTGATATAGGTGAACAAACCGTTCTAGATCACTTTCTTGATGATTCAGAGAAAAATGTTGATATAAGTACAATTTTCACCAACACCTCTCCTATTGTTACCATAATAGTTATTGGCATGAGTTTCACTAAGCAGGTAGTTGATTCTTCTCCAAATGTTATTACTCCAACACTACCCCCATGGTTGTCTACTTATACCTCCAAAAGGAAAAGCATGCCATTTCACTAGAGGACATTGATATTGAGAAGTTGTTACTTGCTAAACCGAAGGTTTAGAAGAAGAAGAAGCCTAAGACTGTTTCTAGGCTAATTGATGAAAAGGGAGTCAGGTATTGAAAGATTACTAGGCCACCTCCTGATGCCACCACATATACCTTTGATGTGAACGACTATATTATTTTGAAAGTTGAGTTAGGTAAGTTGACTCATGAAGGTCTCAAGTCATATGTTTAAGCTACAACAAGCTCATTGCTTGTAAAATGTGATGAAGAGAAAAAGGAAAAAGAACAATACAAGGCTAAGGCTGAGTAGCTTGCTGTTGTCCTTCAAAAAATAGTGAAATCATCAGAGATTGTGGAATTGATGGCATTTACTATAGAATACCCTTTAATTCAAAAGGTTGAAAAAGTTCAAGCCAGAGGAAGAGTGGTTGGTGACATTCTGGACCGGTTGTTGACAGAGGGTAAAGTTCTTCTAAAGACTGTTGTGGAGAGGAAAGAGAAGATGTAAAAAGTAAGGATTGAATTGGATGATCTTGTTGATTCATTGTCTGAATTACTTTAAGATCAAGAGGAAACTTTGGAGGAGTGGATTGAGATGAAGAAAATCAAGATAAAGAATTTGATTGCTATTGGTGTCATTTCAAATTGATAATCTTACCTCAAAACCAAGGAATCATTGACTCATCGCATCAATGTGATAAGAGGCTTGCTTGATGATTTGTCTCAAGCTCAAGAAAATAGTGAAGAAAGTGATGTTTCACTTTTGCACAGGTTAGAGGAAGTACCATGCACTCTAACGGGAGAAAATCACAAGTTTCTTTTTGTATATGAGATGATCAATGCTTTTGAGAAGATGGTGCAGCAGAAGTTTGAAGATGAGGTATTTAGAATGGCTTCAATAGATAATATTTATGATTATCATTCAACTTTTGAGAATCTAAAGGATAACCTTGAAAAATATGAGAAGGTGATCAAAGCAGTCAAAGATGCAGTTCTTAGGGTTCGTACCATTTCGGGCAATACATCTGGGCCAGATGTGTATGAAATGGCAGCAGTGCAAACCATGTATCAAAATTTTCTGAGGAAGAATGATAGTGGCAGTTGAAATTCTTCTTCGTGCTTTAGTTTATTTTCAGTTTTTTAGATGCAATTTGTATTTTATTTTGGACATATCCACATGTATTTTTCCAAAATGTAATTACATGTGAGACAAAAGAAGTCACAAGTCAAATAGGACTCTTTTGTTGAATAAGTCAAAGTAGTCGTAAATTTCCTATTTTTTCTCTAGGCTCCTCCCTATATATAAAGAGGGCCTCTATTGTAATTTTTATCTTTTATCTATTGCAAGAAAACTCTGCCAAATTGAAAAGCAAGTCAAGACTTTGTTCTTATTTGTAAAAATCAATTTTCAAATATTTATCAATACAAGAGAGCAAGTGATATTCCAATCTTTGTCTTGGAGTTATTTATTTCATGATAGAATTGTTCTTATGTCTTTGATATCATTTATCTCAGATAAATAATTGAAGTGTGAGGGTTTATTTCAAGTGATTGAAGAGTATTCTGAATCTTGTTTCGATAGACTTTGAGCTATAAAATCATTTGTGAGAATTATTTTTTCATTCGTAAATGAGAAATAGCTTGAAGACTTTGTGCTACAAGTTATTATCTTAGATCTATTTATCTCATCTTGGCATATAAGTGAAGACTTTGGGCTGCACTTTATTCCAAATCATTTTATTTTCAATTGGTGAAAGAAGCAATGGAAGACTGTGTGTTTCCATGAGTTTGTGGTAATTCATAGTCACTTGCATAAGTAGTTTTGTTGAAATCATTGTGTAAACGTATATTTTGAAAAAAGAGAATATGATGGAATAAAATAACACTAATTATAGTTCTTAGTGTAAATAAGTTTTATCGATTATTAAGTTTGTAATAGTTTCGAATTAAAGGGAACCTCCCCTTGCTAAGAGGAGAGATTTATCTCATCACACTGTGGTTGATATAACTATTTTGCCTTTAGTTAGCTAAAGACAAAATATTCACCCAATAGATTTTGGGGACTCTATTGGGATCAATGCACAACTTAGAGCCTCACGCTTTAGGTTGAAGCATTTCATCCTCATTCATTGTTATAAGTTATTGTTAGTTTCTTCTCTTTGTTAAGAACATTACATTCTGGTAGACTTAAGGTATACAAGAAGTAAGAGAGCTCAAGGAATTATTGATCCTATTTTTGAATTAATGCAGCAAAATAATTTCAGTCTTTTACCTCTGAAATCTCGAATGCAGCATACCAAGAGTTTTCCTCCTACCAATGCTAGGTCTCCTATACTAGGTGAAGCTTCTAGTGCAAATACTAATAGAGTATTATCCACTCAAGTTAATCAGAGTTTTGTTATCCCACCTTTCAACCGGTGTACTATGGCAACTCAAGGCCTGTGGGGTAATTCTTTTGGACCCCTAAATATGACACCACCGATGCATGAACTACCTCGTAGTTCAAGAAAGAATTTCTCAAAATTCTATGGTGATGGGAAAGTTCATCTTGATGAACACATTACAGCTTTTTGTATAGCTTGTGGTGTGCTAGGGGTGGAGTACGAAGATGTATCTGTGAGACTTTTTATGGAGACACTTCAAGGTGTCATTGCAGATTGGTTTTATCATCTTCCAGCCCAAACCATAAATAGTTGGAATACTCTTAAAACCAAGTTTGAAGCTAGGTTTAAGCCTGTAGAAGATGCACATGCTTTGTGAGCTCAGCTAACACAGATGAAGAAAGAACCACATGGGCCTATTCGAGAATTCATTACCAAGTTCAACAAATTGATAAATAGAATTCCAACATCTATCCAACCAATGGCAGAGAATCTGAAATGTTTCTTTATCAATACTCAACTTTTTGAGGTAATCTTTTTGTTAAGGTGGGCTAATCCCACTGATCTTCCTATAGCACAAAATTTGGCTACTGAAGTCAAAGATGATCTTATCCTTGTGGGTAATATAAGAAGGGATTCAAACTAAAATGTAGGGCAGCCCTCTACTAACTCATCATTCACAAGCACCACATATCCTATGGTGCATAAGTTAGCCAATGAGTTGCTAGCTTTGAGAAAGCAAATATCTCAGAATATGTCTGCTCCTTATCGGGACATACCAAGGACATTTCCTAATACTTCATATCAAGACAATGTTGCAAGAAATCAAGGGAAACAAAACCATCTTCCTCCCACTCAAGGAAGGATGGCTTTGGAAGCTCCACCAGTCAATGCAATAGTTGGCTATTATGAAGCTAAACAGGATAATTCATTCCAACCTGACTTGGATTAGTAAAATACTGCTAATCTCTTTATGGAAGGAGAAGAGGAATTAGTTGGCGACTCTACTATTGGGTTCCTGAACTATCAAGATGAAGTAGAAAGAGGAGAAGATGTGTATGGTGGAACATATGCCATTTTCATCATGTCTCAAAATTAGTCAAACTTGCAAGTGGTTTATAAAGGAAAATCAAAAGAAGATCCTCAACTGGTGATTTCAATTGCCAAAAGAGGAACTCCTCTGCCTTTTCAATCAAGGGGTCTGGCTCCTGATAAGAAGGTAAGTTATTCTAATACTCCTACTTCTTCTACTGCTATTCCTCAGACCAATACTACCCCAATTAAACCTTAGAATGAAAGTTTTCTTGCCTCTGTGTCTAATTTATTTCAGCTTTTTGATATAATTGACCATGCTAGGAAAACTAAAATCCAAATGTCTAAGGTAGAATATTTGCAAGCTAACCCTGACCAATTTGAGAGGTTAGCCAAATTTGTTAAAAATAAAGCTGCCCTTGTAGGGCAAGATACTTCCAAGACTATTCATGACTCCTCAAAGAATAGGTCTACCCAGAATAACCTAGTTACCACTCCTCTTGTTGCTCCAGGGAAAATTGAACCCTTTTATGTTTCTCTGTTAGTCAATGGACACAAACTAAGTAATTGCGTCATAGATTTAGGAGCCTCTGATAATGTCATGCCTAGCAAGGTAGCTGATGCCCTAGGACTGACTCTGACAAAGACCTTTGGAAGGTGCTTTTCAATGGAAAATAAACAAGTGCCTTTGTTAGGCCAAATTAAAGATGCACAATTTGCATTCGCAACTTTTCTAGAGAAAAGAATAAAGATGACTATCCTAGTTGCTGATGTTCCAGCTTCTTATGGTATTTTGCTTGGATGAAATTTTTGTAAGGATGTGGGAGGACTAAATATGGATTTTTCTGAGGCAAGGAAACCTATCAAAGGTGTCATAGAGAAATTGCTTCCTGAAAGGGAAGCAAAATATATTGTTACTCAATCTGAAGATCCAAAAGCTCAAATTTTATTTGAGTCTTCAGGGATGGGTAATTATTTCTTAACCACTGAAAACACTTCTAGTTCGTCAGATGAAAATTTAGATAATCCAGATTAAGACTCAAAAGAAAATTCAGATGAAAGTTCAGATGAGAGTATGGTGATAGATGATTCTTCTCCTTATTCCGGTGAAGAGTCTGTTGATCAAAGTGGGAAATTCAAATGATATTTGGATCTTAGAATTTGATGGTAGCTGTTCTTCCACTGGATTTGGGGCTGGAATTGTTCTAATATCTCCTCAAGGTGATATTTTTCCTTTCTTCTATAAGCTATAGTTTGAGAATACCAATAATACTGCTAAGTACACGTCATTGTTACTCAGAATGGAGGATGCTTGTGTTAAAGGGATAAAAAATCTTCATGCACAAGGTGATGCAGAGCTTGTTGTTTGTTAGGTAAGGAATCTTTACCAAACCAAGAATGGAAGGCTAAGACATTACTGTAATCATGTCTGGGATTGCATTGAAGGTTTTGATGCTTTCGACATCTCTGCAGTACTAAGAGAGTTTAATGATTGTGCTGATTCATTAGCCCTCTCTTCCACCCTTATGGTCCCTCACAAGGATTTTAAAGGTGATAAGTACACTATTGAGTTGGTTTTCTAACCAAGTGTACCTGATAATGTTGACCATTGGCAAGTCTTCAATGGTGATAATTAGATCATAGCTTTCTTAGAGAAGATAAATAGCTTTGATGAGCTCTACTTTGAAGCCTGAGTAATTCTCCACCTCAGGAATATGTTTCCGAAGTAGATTCACTAATTGGTGAGAAGTTTCTCTAGTTAAAAAAGAATAAAATTCTGAAAGGTTTTGTTTCTCTTGAAAAGTTATTTGATAAGCATGATCAATATATCAAACAACAACAGCAACTTGATTCAAGTTCATCAATGGAATTTGAACAAGTGAACCTGAATTTTGAAGTAGATCCCAAGATGGTTAACATTGAGAAATGTTACATTGTTGATGAGAAGTTCAAGTTCATGACACTTCTACACCACTACATTGATGTGTTGGCGTATTCATATGATGATCTGAAGTCCTTCAGACCCAAAGAGATCCAACATGAGATTCCTCTCAAAGTAGGATCATTGCCTCACAAACAAAAGCAGAGGCAGTATAATCCCAAGATATTAGGTACTATTCTTGCTGAAATCCAAAAAATGTTGAATGCTAGGATAATCTTTCCTATTCACCATTCTACTTGGATCACAAATATTGTTCCTATAAGGAAAAAGAATAGAGAAATCTGTATTTGTGTAGATTTTAGAAATCTAAATCAATCTTCTTTAAAAGATAACTACCCTTTGCCCATAATGGATCAAGTGTTACAAACTGTAACTGGTTCAGAGATGCTGTCTATGTTGGATGGATTTTTGGGCTACAATCAAGTAGAAGTCAGTGAAGTGGATCAATACAAAACCGCTTTCACAAGTCCATGGGGCACATTTGCATACCGCAAGATGTCGTTTGGATTGATTAATGCTGGTGCTACTTTCCAAAAAGCAATGGACTTGGCTTTCAGAGATGAAATGGGTAAGTTCATTGTGGTGTACCTTGATGATTTGACTATTTTCTCTAAGAAACGTCAAGATCATGCCTACCATTTGTGACAAGTTTTGGAACAGTGTCGTCAGAATGGTATTTCTCTTAATCCTAAGAAGTTAGTTTTTGGGGTTACAGAAGGTAAGCTTCTTGGTAACATTATGTCTAAATAAGGTACTAAAATTGACTCTAAGAGAGTTAAATCTATCCAAGGTCTTACTTTGGCTACTAGTAAGACAATTGTTCATTCTTTCTTCGGGAAGGTGAATTTCTTGTGAAGGTTTATTCCAAAATTCACAGGGAAGACTCATCATATTGTTAATATGATGAAAGGTAAGACCACTTTCCATTGGAGTGTGGAAGATAAAGTAGCTTTTGAGGACATTAAAAGAGTCATAGCCCATGCTCCAATTTTTGGTTTGTCCTGATTATACTAAAGATTTCATAATGTAGAGTTACGCTTCAGAGCATACACTATCAGCGATTTTGGTTCAGCAGAATGAGGAGTGTGTGGAATCTCTGATTTCATTTATGAGTTGTCCACTGAAAGCTCATGAACTTAAGTACTCAAATATGGAGAAACATGCTTATGCTGTAGTCAAAGCTATGAAGCATTTCAAGTTTTAAATTCTGAATTCACATATTGTTGTTTTGGTGCTAGATACAACAATTTGGGACTAAAAGAGGTAATTGAATTGCCAAAATTTAGGAATTTGATCTTGATATCAAACCAATTGAGCTTGTGTGTGGGAAAGGTTTGTTTCAGCTAATTGCTAATAATGTCCCAAAAGAAATAGGTGATGAAGAGGCTGAAGTTGAAGATTTTCCAACTGTCCTTTTTGTTACTACAACTGATGAGTGGTATTCTGAATCACTTATTTCCTCACGTATGGTGAGTGTCATACTCATTTGTCCTATAAGGACAAATGGACTATCAAGCTTAAGGCTGCAAACTATGTCTTATGGGATAATGGTTTGTATAAAAGAAGTCTTGATGGAGTTTTTCTCCATTGTGTGGATAAAGCACAACAAAGCAAACTTTTGAAGTCCTTTCACAATTTGGCAAGTGGAGGACACTTTTCAGCACCGGTAATGGATCACAAGATTCTAAGAGCTAGGTATTATTAGCCAACGCTTTTTCAGGATGCATACAGTTGGGTGCGTAAGTGTGGACTGTGCCAACGGTTTGTGGGAAAGCCTAAATTAGCTGCACTACCAATAAAACCAGTTACGATTGAAGAACCATTTCAGCAATGTGACATTAACTTCATTGGTGCTATGAATCCATCGTCGAGTGTGGGTCATGGCTATGTTCTTACTACAATAGATTACTTCACCAAGTGGGTGAAAGCAATTCTAGTTAAGCATGCTACTTCTGAGGTAGTATGTAGTTTTCTCAAGGAGAACATCATTTCCCGGTTTAGAGTTCCAAACAAGATTATAGCAGATAATGCTGTATTTTTTTCTTCAAATGAGATCACTAGTTTTTGCTTTGAATATGGGATTATTCTTTCACATTCATTTGACTATTATCCGCAAGAGAATGGTCAAGCAGAATCTAGCAATAAGAATCTGGTTACTATTATCAGGAAATTGGTAGAGGATAATCAGAGGACATGGCATAAAGCTTTATTTGATGCTTTGTGGGCCAATAGAATTACCCCTAAGAGGGTAATTGGTATGCCACCATTTTAGATATTATATGGTTTGAATGCAGAAATACCTATTACCTTGGAATTGCCAGCTTTGAAGTTGGCAAAAGCAGTGGAAGATAGAACTTTTGAAAGTTCTATTGATAAATGAATAATGCACCTTTCTAAACTTGAAGAGCAGTAGGTTATGGTGGTAGACCGTATAACTGAGCATCAAAGTCAGATCAAGAAGCTATTTGACAAAAAGGTGAAGGCTATAGAATTTCAAGTTGGGGATCAAGTCTTGTTATGGGACAAGAGGAGAGAGCCAAAAGGAATGCATGGGAAATTTGATTCCCTATGGAGAGGCCCGTTAGTCATTCACCAACTTTGTGGTGAGAATAGTTTCTTGTTGGAGTATCAAGATGGGACACCATTCTTGCTACCTCATAGTGGATAACATCTAAAGCATTTCAATCCATGAAGCATCAGATAAGTTCATTTATTTATTTGTATAGTTTGTGTTTTTCTTTTTCATTTTTAGTCTTTTGTGTCTTTTGTTTTGTTTGATTGACTCTATGGCCCAATGGCATGGATGAAGGCACTTAGAGGCTGGATTCTTCTCCCTTTGATCATTCCAAAGAATGATCAAAGGAAGTTCCCCAGTTAGAGCTAGTTGTTGTCCTCAAAATCAACTATGCTCATTTTGTAGGATGACCCTTACGGAACTTGTCCATTTTGTAGCCTACACTCTAAGTTTGCAAATCAAGGCAAGTCTTCTTGGCCTCATGCAAAGTCATCTGATACCTGAGAATAGCTTGTAATGTTTTCTTGGGTCGATTTCTCGAAGTTCATGAAAATGGACCGGGTTATAGGCTTCTCAAAATATTAATTTTGACCTTTTCAAGGTGTTAGAAATTTTTCATAGTTACATGCAGGGCAGGTTGATTTCATTGCCTGAACATGAATTTTTTTGTCTTCATGCAAAAGCAGTCAATTTTGCCTCTTGAACATTTGTTTGGGTTTAAGCATGTAGGGGCAATCATTTTGACTGCTCGTGCAAGTTACTCTACTTTCAAGTTTAACCTGCATGAGCGGTGGTTTTTACTGCTCGTGCAGGTTTTAGTTTTTTCGTCTCATGCAAGGGTGGCAAAAATTACCGCACGAGCATCTCAAGTCAATTGCGAGTCCATTAATGGCACTCGTGCCAAGTTTTAATACATTCTTTTAAAACCTTTTAAAGCACTTTTTATTTATTTTCATTTACATCTTCTTTGAGACCTCTTGTGATATAAATCAAATCCCCTCTGAAGTCAATTAAACCACTAGAGTTTTTGACCTGGGTGGATTGTGAAGGTGATCGTGCTTAGGGTTTCTTAGCATTTTTATCAAGTATGTTTTTGATTGTTTCCTTTTTCCTTTTTATTTTCTTTCTTTATTCTCTAAGGGTTTGCTTGCAATATTTATAATTTTTGTAAGCATTTTGTTTTTGTTAATCATTATTTTGAAAGATTGATGGTTGTTTTTTCTTTGTTTGTTGTTTCAAAACCCTAATAAAAATATGTGTTTTCCTTCACTGATTCTTGTCTGTTGTCGGCAATTTTCTTAGTGTTTTTGTCATTTCCTAGTTTTATGCAAGATCGATGGTTTCATTTTCATTTTCATCTATTAAAACTTAGGTTTTTGGTCTTAGAATTACTCACATATAACGGCGGGTGAGTTCGCCACCCTCCCAAATGTTTGACTATTTGATACATGTATCGGCAGGTGAAACAAATGACACTACATGTATTTTTTTCCTTACCAAGTGTTAGCTAGATGTAAGGGTAGATGTTCTCGCTGCCCCTACATAAAAATTCAAACATTTAACATATGCATGCAAGAGAGGTAAAAACAACCGCTATTGCATCTATTAAGAAGGTTTATTACACATATGTATGCATGGGTGGTCAAAATGACCGACATTGCATGCTAAAGGTTTGTCCATCCAACATAAAAGAGTAGAGAATCAACCGCTCATGCACAAAGGACTTTTGCTTTACCCACATGTAAGGGCAGTCATTTTGACCGCCCCTACATGAAAAAATCTTAGTTTGCTCCTACCTGCAGAGGTGGTCAAAATGACCGACCTTACACTCATATAATCTACCCCACATGCAGGAGCGGTCATTTTGATTGCTCGTGCATGTCTTCCTAGAAATTTTCCTAACACTGAGAATTTTTGCCTTTTGATACTTTTGGCCTACTTTTGCCCAATTACTTGACTTGCATTCTCTCAAGCCCTTTCAAGCATGTTTCTATGTTCATGATTATCAGTTCACAGTATCCCTAATTTGCCTATTTTTCCCCTAACTATGAGATCATGAACTTTTGCAGTTTCATCAAGCATTTATGATTGAAATCATTTCCAATTCTCTCCTCAAAGCTGATGTCAGAGCCATCTCTCTCAAAGGCCAAGATCATGAAGTATAAATATGAAGGGGTTTTCCCTATCACTTCATTACAATCGAATGTAGATGAGATCAGAGATACAGAGATAGGGCATGCAGACATGGCTAAGTTTGTGGAAAGGATAAATAGTCCAATCCTCCTCACTACATGTAGAAGATCATTGACAACAACATACACTTGGTTGCATCTTTTCCTATTGCTGTCCATAATACATAATTTGTCCTTCGAGTGGCAAGCCACTATAATAAGGATACCAGGACTGTGTTTGATCCTAAGGGAGAAGTTATCATGAGACTTGATGCTGAGTTCTTTGACAAAATCTTTTTGTGTCCACCTACGAAGAATGTTGGGGAGTTAGACTTTGCCCAAGGACAAAAAGATTTTGATGCCAATGGAGAACTGACAAAGAGACATATCAATAGCAAATGGTTGAAGACTCCTAGGAGCAAACTGTCTAGATGGCCTAAGGAACTCCCGAGAAGTGATTTTGTGGAAGAAGTCAGTGATTTGATCACATTGCTGAGCAGAATCAGGGGTCTTCCTTCTTCATCCAAATTTCATGAATATATGTACATGTATATCAGGGTCATTCTCAAAGGGCAATAGAAGATCTTTTGGGGTGAGAAAATTAGTAATGTTCTACATGATCAATTGATTAAAGTCAATACAACTTTTAAATTTTATATGACTTCATATGTGGTATATGCTGCTGCAAGTATGAGGATTTTTCGTGGTCTCACTCAAGATGGTGATTGGAGGTTGGTTCCAGTTTTTTAGTACTATCCACATATTACTCTCAAAGGATCAATTCATCATTTCTGTAGGGTAAATGATGCCTTCTTTTCAGTCTTTATGTGCCTATGGGATAGTGAGCTTGAACAGAAGGTAGTATCAGATGAAGCTTGGGAAGTGGTCAATTCTTTTGGTTGTTTATTTCTCCAATTTCCAACTTTCACTTATTTAAGAGTTGGATATTATCCAAGATATCCATATATGTTACCATAATATCCAAGTGATAAGGTTGTTCTGATGGAGTTATGTAGACAATTAATTGTTGTGCATAATAAACAGATGGAACTGAAGAAGTCAGGAATTAAGTTTCCTGTGGAGATTGACAGGTACTTAGTGCAATCAGCTACTAAGGCAAAGGTAGTGGAAGCAGAAATGCATTTGGTAACAATGAAAACATTCAAGAAAGGAGATCACTTTGATTATCGAAGGGTGCAAGATAAGATCAAAAGGAGAGTAGTATTTCATGTACCCATGGTTGAGGATGTTTGGGATGATCTAAGAACCTAGAATGAGATCAGAAAGCTGGATTATTATAGATTACATCTAAGTCAAATAGAGGAACTAGGCTTGGTTGATTTCTAGAAGGTATGGAAGATGAGGGGGATGTCCTAGATACCAAGTATAATATTGGGAATATTGAAGCTTCAGCTTTACTGGAGATCAAGTCGTTTGTGAAAGAAGAGACTTCTATCAGAAAGATATTTCAACCCATATTAGCTAATACAAATGTGTGGTTAGAAAGCAAGGGCATCAATTTGAAAGAGTTCATCACAGGGTCAGAGACAAAGATTCAAGACAAGATAGGAAAAAAGGTTGAAAATAGGACTAAGAACAAAAGCAATGCTCCTTCTTCTTCCAAGGTGTCCAAACCAAGGATTAATTTTGTCTCAAAAGGAGGTAAGAAAAAAGAGATTGCAGGAAGTTCTAATGTTACAGATTCAAGTGCCGAGGAAACAAATGTTGATAAAATGGAGGTTGAAAATACTGAGATAGAACAACAAAATGGTGAGGAACCTGATACTGAGAAGGTAGAAATGAGTGATAAACCAGATGAAAAAGGTAATAAAGAACAAGAAAAAGAAAATGATGTAGAACAGGAACAACTTGGTGGTTAATCAAAGTCTCCTCAAAAAGATATTCCCCAAGAGCCACAAGTTTCTACACCTTTGCCTCATGTTTATGTTTTTGATAGTTTTCCAGTGGTTCCTAATGTTCCTATTTCTCCTATTGTCATTGTATCTTTTGATAATACTCCCTCTTTTGTGAGAACAAATTTTGGAACTATTTTTGATTCTTCCAGTTCTACTCCTAGTTTATCTTCTCCTTCATTTGATATAGGTGAACAAACTGTTCTAGATCACTTTCTTGATGATTCAGAGAAAAAAGTTGATACAAGTACAGTTTTCACCAACACCTCTCCTATTGTTACCATAACAGGTATTGGCATGAGTTCTGCTAAGCAGGTAGTTGATTCTTCTCCAAATGTTAGTAACTCCAACACTACCCCCATGGTTGTCTGCTTATATCCCCAAAAGGAAAAAGCAGGCCATTTCACCAGAGGAAATTGATATTGAGAAGTTGTTACCTGTTAAACCAAAGGTTTAGAAGAAGAAGAAGCCTAAGACTATTTCTAGGCTAATTGATGAAAAGGGAGTCAGGTATGTAGAGATTGCTAGGCCACCTCCTAATGCCACCACAATACCTTTGATGTGAACGACTATATTGTTTCCAGAGTTGAGTTAGGTAAGATGACTCATGAAGGTCTCAAGTCAGATTTTCAAGCTATAGCAAGCTCATTGCTTGTAAAATATGATGAAGAGAAAAAGGAAAAAGAACAATACAAGGCTAAGGCTCAGCAACTTGTTGCTATCCTTTAGAAAATAGTGAAATCATCAAAGATTGTGGAATCGATGGCAGTTACTATAGAAGACCCTTTAATTCAGAAGGTTGAAAAAGTTCAAGCCAGAGGAAGAGTGGTTTGTGACATTCTAGACCGGTTGTTGACAGAGGGTAAAGTTCTTCTAAAGACTGTTGTGGAGAGGAAAGAGAAGATGGGAAAAATAAGGATTCAACTGGATGATCTTGTTGATTCATTGTCTCAATTACTTCAAGATCAAGAGGAAACTTTGGAGGAGTGGATTGAGATGAAGAAAATCAAGATAAAGAATTTGATTGCTAATGGTCTCATTTCAAATTGAGAATCTTATCTCAAAACCAAGGAATCATTGACTCATAGCATCAATGTGATAAGAGGCTTGCTTGATGATTTGTCTCAAGCTTGAGAAAACAATGAAGAAAGTGACGTTTCACTTTTGTACATGTTAGAGGAACTACCATGCACTTTAACGGGAGAAAATCACAAGTTTCTTTCTGCAGATGAGATGATCAATGTTTTTGAGAAGATGGTGCAATAGAAGTTTGAAGATGAGGTATTTACAATGGCTTCAATGGATAATCTTTATGATTATCATTCAACTTTTGAGAATTTCAAGGATAACCTTGAAAAACATGAGAAGGTGATCAAAGCAATCAAAGATGTAGTTCTCAGGGCTCGTACCATTTTGGGCAATACAGCTGGGCCAAATGTGTATGAAATGGCAGCATTGCGAACCATGTATCAAAATTTTCTAAAAAAGAATGATAGTGGTAGTTGAAATTCTTCTTTGTGCCTTAGTTTATTTTTAGTTTTGTAGATGCAATTTTTATTTTGTTTTGGACATATCCACATGTATTTTTCCAAAATGTAATTACATGTGAGACAAAAGAAGTCACAAGTCAAATAGGACTCTTTTGTTGAATAAGTCAAAATAGTTGTAAATTTCCTATTTTTGCTCTAGGCTCCTCCCTATATATAAAGAGGGCCTCTATTGTAATTTTTATCTTTTATCTATTGCAAGAAAACTCTACCAAATTGAAAAGCAAGTCAAGACTTTGTTCTTATTTGTAAAAATCAATTTTCAAATATTTACCAATACAAGAGAGCAAGTGAAATTCCAATCTTTGTCTTGGAGTTATTTATTTCATGATAGAATTGTTCTTACATCTTTTCTATCATTTATCTTGGATAAATAATTGAAGTGTGAGGGTTTATTTCAAGTGATTGAAGAGTATTCTGAATTTGGTTTTGATAGACTTTGAGCTATAAAATCATTTGTGAGAATTATTTTGCATTCGTAAATGAGAAATAGCTTGAAGACTTTGTGTTGCAAGTTGTTGTCTTAGATCTATTTATCTCATCTTGGCATATAAGTGAAGACTTTGGGCTGCACTTTATTCCAAATCATTTTATTTTCTATTGGTGAAAGTTGCAATGAAAGACTTTGTGTTTCCATGAGGTTGTGGTAATTCATAGTCACTTGCATAAGTAGTAGTTTTGTTGAAATCATTGTGTAAACATATATTATGAAAAAAAAGAATATGATGGAATGGAATCACCCCATTTATAGTTCTTAGTGTAAATAAGTTTTATCAATTATTAAGTTTGTAATAGTTTGCAATTAAAGGGAACCTCCCCTTGATAAGAGGAGAGATTTATCTCATCACACTATGGTTGATATAACCATTTTGCCTTTAGTTAGCTAAAGATAAAATATTCACCCAACACTTTAAAAAAAATTCATTGAAATTCGATAAAAAATGCTCAAGATATGCTCGATTGAAGTTTAAAAACAAGTTTGACTTTGACTGATACAAAATCTATTAAAATAATATAATCACCTGATAATTTCTTCTTTACTGCATAGTTCATCAAATTAGCTTTCCAACGAGTGTTTGTTTGCATGATTTCGATAATGTATGCAAAAGTTATGGCAAAAAGAAAAAATAATACCCCTTATTGTACCAAATGCGACCTGCTACTGCCAAATGCGACTTACTATACTTCAATTGTGTATGAAATAAAGCCAAATGTGAGGATCTATACTTCAATTGCATATGCATTTGACCAAATGTGAGGATCTATGCTTCAATTACGGCTAAGGATGACCAAATGCACATACAAGGGTTTTAGCAGGAGATTTTTTTAGGGAAGACCAATTGCGAGCCAGAATAAGCCAATTGTGATGACAGATAGCTCAATTGTGACTAGGGATAAGCCAATTGCAACATACTATTGTTCAATTGTGTCTGGGATTTTGATAAATACGACGAGCTACTATTCAATTGCGCACAACCTGCAAAGTAGAAACCCTAGCGAACCAAATACGGCCAGAAAAGACCAGATGTGACACTTTGCTATGCAATTGCACTCAAAATATGACCAAATGCAAATTTCTATGGATTAATTGCACTCTATTTTCAACCAATTATGACGATCTATGGTGCAATTGCAATTTTCTACATATCAATTACGCTCAGAACCATACAAAATCCAACTTCACAAAAACAACTTGCCAAAAAAGATGTTAAATCAAGGATGTGAGTCCCACCAAGTGTGCCAGAAATGTGTATTTGAAAAATTTGGATAAAATGGAAATAATAAAACAATACAATGCATTACCTAATCCAAATCTTCAATACCTCAATAGATGCAATGATGGATGCAAGATAGATAGATAGATAGATTGATTTGATATATTGGTTGCTCACAATTCAGCAGCATAACACTAAGATGGAGATTGATAGATGGAAGATGATGGATGAATGTTGCAAGATAGATGGATGGAGATGATGGATGAGAGATTGAGGAGAAAATTTGACAGAGTAAGGATACTTGAGACTAGATGCATGCAAATGGCTTGGGAGAGGGTTGATTTATAGGCAAGGCTTGGCTCAAATGGATGGTTGAGATTGAAAAGCTAAATGATGTGGACAGCTAGGATTGATTAGTTATTCCCACTCTTCAAGGGAGTTGTAGTCATGTGACAAGTGGAGGGAAAAAGATAAGGCTCATGCGTGACCGTGTACACAAAAACTAGTACATGTGTGATTGTGTACATAAAAAAAGATATTAAATGAAAAATTTAGTACCACACATGATTCAATTGAGAGGTGGACAAGTATTGGAATGTGGTGAGAGGTGAGGACCTAATTCAAATATTTTATTTGAATTAGTTGGAAAAATTAATTAAATAAATAGAATTTATTTAATTAATTAGCTAGATGATTAGAATGAGATATGATTATGATGAAAAATTAATTAAATAAATAAAATTTATTTAATTAATTGGCTAATAGAGATAAGGATGGGATTAAGATAGGATTTTAATTAAATAAATAAACTTTATTTAATTAATTGGCTAGGTGGGTTAAGATGGGAAATTAATTAAATAAATAAAATTTATTTAATTAATTGGCTAATGGATAAATAGGATTAAGAGTGGGATTAGCACAAAATGCTACAAGATGTCTTAATAATGTTTTTGACTAGGTGTTGCAAGACATGGACAAATTTGGGTGTCTACAATCTATGCCCTACTAGGTATTGATGTCCTTGTTTCAACAAAAAAAAATTTGAATTTTGATACATACAAAAAAAGTTATGTTTTACGGAATACACCTATGTCTAAATTATAATTAGTTTGACTTCAAAACTTAATTAAAAAAAATATTCAACAAAACATTATGAAACCAAATGCATGCCCTATATATCGGTGTTACCAATCTAAATTCAAAAGAATTAGAATTTTATCCTTTGTAGAAAAGAAGTTATGTGCTATAGAATACACATCACTTTAAAAAAATGTTGTTTACTATTAAAAACTAGTTATCAAAGGAGATACAAAATTTTTTACAATTTAACTCCATTTTTAAAAAAATATATATATATTTAGAATCTATAGACAAAATCTCACAAATCACTAGTTCACATCATCTTCAAATTCCTAATGGTTTAGCGGCTATAGGTGTTATAAAGTGAAGATTTAGTTCAAAATGTTGATTTCATGGCCAAAAAGTGTAACCCATTATTGTGGGATTACCCTGAAGACATTTTGAATTTAGTTCCAAGAGCATCCATTGTAGCATATAATGTGGAGACAAAAACAAAATAATCTGAACCAAGCTTAACAAGTATGGAGAGAATCAACTGGGTGTCCTCTTTTCGAATATCACACTATATGAGCTGCACCGTGAGGGATTTGAGTTTGGTGAAGAAGTCCTAGATGCTATCAAAATCTATAGGATTCAGACCAATAAGCTCATTCTCCAACTAAAAACCCCTCAAAGTATCCTACTTGCCAAACAAAAGCTCTAATTGGGCTCATATTTCACTTGGTGTTGTGAAAGAATCAAAATGAAAGAGTAGATTAGGTGAAATCAACTAACATAATGTACCAAAGGCCTCATCATACATGTTAAACTATTTCCTCTTTTTAGCAGCCCTTGTAGGTTTAGTTTCTAAGCCCATAGCCACTCTATATAACCCTAATTTCTTCAGATTGATCTCTATTGCTTTCTTCCACTCATGATAATTATATGGGGTAAGAGGAGCAATTTTGGGTTGATCCTTAATGAGTGAATAGAAAAAAAGATAGAAAACAACAATATATCCCTCACAATGCAAGAATATTCCCCCTTGTGCTAAAAAATTTGGCCACTTGCATGCACTTTAAAAAAAAACTGAAAAAACAAGATCTGACTTCAAGCAAAAAAATAGGTACCTGATGAATTTTTCTAGAACAAATCAGGATACACAGCGTAGATCGTGGAATCGACTTTCTAACACCTATTTGTTTGTGAAATTTGGACACTGTATGCCCAAGTTATGGTTGTTTTCGCAAAACTGCTCCTCTAGGGTTTGAAGGGCAAAAAAAGGGCCCCCTTTGGCTAAGGGCCTGGTCACATGGGCGACCGACTACTAGCGCTAGGGGCTGGTGCAGACGTGCGGCATGACAGTGACGTGGCAGTGGGCTAAGGTGGCACCTCCCGAGCAGTGATGGAGGCAGGGCACCGCTGGAGTGGTGGATCTGAGCAGAGCCACTTTGGTCGCGGCAGAGGTGAAGGGTCATTGAGGGCACACGACAGAGGGTCCCAAGCGAGCCAAAAACAGGCCTGAGCACCTATTTAAGGAGCCGACCAACCTAGTTTAAGCCTGCTTTTGTTCGACTGGGCGACAACCCTTAATATATATTTTTCTAAATTTGTTTTTTGTATGGACCTGTGTAGGGAGGCCGTACAGCCCCTTCCAGGTAAATTTTTTTTGCCCTGGAGACACCTGCACAAATTTTGATGAAATGAAGGGCATTCTTAGGGTTTTTGGCCCTTCTGAGCACATTAGTGATGATGATTTTGGCCAAAAACACTCCAAAACTACTGCTCCTCTCTGGATCTTTAAAAAAAACACACTATGAAACCTTCACAGATCTGGCCTCATGAGACCAAATTTGACTAAACAAAAGCCAAATCTGCCTTTTTCAACTACTCTGGATCTAATGAGAATGATTATTTTACTCAAAAAAGAACCCAACAAAAAGCTTTATGCGAATTTTTCCTAGATTTGAGGAGGAGGCTGTAGATCTGCTCTGATACGATGTAAGAATTTATGACAAACTCAAAACACTAGAATCTTCTACAAGCCAAAGATTAACATTCTACAGAGAAAAAAAGCACAAGAGAGCAATTTGCATAATAATGGATGCAATTAATGAAAATGGATTAAAGAATTACATGAGAGCACTTGCTTTTATGTTTGCAAGTTAAATAAAAAACCTAATATGACTTAATAATAACCTAAGACTAAAAATAAGCCCTAAGTAAACTTATTAAAGTGTAATTAAATATTTAATTACACCAACAAAACTAACTAGATATTTATTTTTGTACTGAGTTAATGTGTTGGAAAAGTAAATAAGGGTTAAGTAGTAATCTAGTCTTATATGGCATTTGAATTTATATGATCACACTTTGAGATAAGAGTTATTTCCTAACTTAAATTTAAGACTATTTGGTCAAATAATACCAAGTATATTTCCTCTTGGTAGAGCTAGATAGTGCAATTTAATTAGTGAATAAGATTACCACCGAGACATTTAGTCAAGTAGTTTTAAGCCTTGAGTAGGTAATTAGTTAAATGAGATAGGGAATAGAGACTTTATAAGGTGGAATGATGGGTAGATACTTATGTTCCAACCTAATTATTTTGTGTTGCTATGTTATGTTTATATAATATCATCTTATTGATGAATGCTAGTCACTCCATGAAGCATGAGTGATTATATTAAGTCATCTTGGCTTATTACTCAAATCTTATCCTACCGTAATCTTGATTTGTAAACGATTACTAGTATTAGACATGTGTGTATTTGCATTATAAATCCTTGTGTATGATTGAAGTTTTACAAGACTTGTTTGATTGGCATTTTTGAAGCATGTTCTCTAACTCACTATGGATTTTGGAAATAAAGTCCAAGTGTAGTGTAGCATTTTACTTGCTTGTTAGTGACTCAAGTAATCACGTAATGCATGTTAAGAATGTCTTTGGATTTGATATTTTTATTGAATATTGCTGAAATTATTTTAATATCTACAAGGATTGTCATTGATTTAGTTCTTTATTTTTGAATAGTCTACCCACCAAGTTTTGAAATCATTTATCTTGTGACCATTTTGGTCAAAATTGATTTATTGTTGAAATTGAGCTCATTTTATAACTTATTGTTGAAAATGAAAATTATTTTACTTTCGTGTTGATTTAAAATATTGTAGTGCCTAAACTAGAATGTTTTAATTGCTCATTATGTGACATGTAATGTTCACCTCTATCATGTTTTGGATGGATCTATGTGGGTTGTTTAAGGGAGTAGACTAAAGAGAATGTGCTTGTTCTTGATGTATGGAGAACTAAGTTATTCAAATTCACGATTCTTATTGTATGGAAACAAGTGTAAAGTAAAGTAAATAAGAATAGTAAGTATATTTTGATTCCTTAGTCTCTTGGTGAAGGAGTCTAAACAATATGAAACAATGCGCTTTAGTATAATTATAAAATATGTGACAAGGTATGTTGATATAGTTACATTTAACCTTAGAAATTAATGGGTTTTGATGTTGAGAGAACACTTAGTCCATTTAAATTATGAATCTTTGAGATTAAAAGAAATGAGTGAATTACATCTTGAATACCAACCATGTTGTATTGGCCATAGTTCTATTTTTGCTAATGTTCTAACCATATTAGGAGAAATATGATGTCATGCCTAGAAGTGGAGACCATGTCACTAAGGAAATAAGGGTGCAATTGAAGCCACTTTCATCATGTTCAAGGTATCCAAGTGATGAAAAGGTATGATAAATCTAGTTATGAATGCATTTTAATTTTTTTTTACCATGAATATTATGACAATGACCATGTTATGATATGAATTTAATAGGAATAGAATGAAATTCTTATGACTACTATGACAGGTTATGAAT
The DNA here is from genome assembly GCA_027924645.1 of Cunninghamia lanceolata. Taxonomy (NCBI): domain Eukaryota; kingdom Viridiplantae; phylum Streptophyta; class Pinopsida; order Cupressales; family Cupressaceae; genus Cunninghamia; species Cunninghamia lanceolata. The sequence continues at coordinate 1,820,780 of BSBN01000397.1, forward strand.
AGATAATAGCATGAGTTATCAAATATGGTATCTTACATTTATATCTACCTAGTGCATAGATACATGTTGAGCTTATGATATGTTATTGTTGCAAATTAAAATGAAAATTCTGCTTGGTAAAACTAATTTGAGTTGAAATCAATATGGAGCCCAGTAATCAATGGTTTGATATGATATAAACACTTTGTCAGTGATGACGAAAAGTAGTATGGGATGCTTTTTTGTCATCATAGGAGTGAACAAGGAAGAAACATGAATTGGCTGATATGTGAAAGATTGAGAATAAATAGTGAAACTATTAACACATGTTTTGGAGTCACATGCTAGTTAGGTATGTTTGACAAGTGATCGCATATATTTTTTCTATAAAGAGGGAGAAATTTTCTTGATCAGATCTAGTAAGCCTTTGAAACTATTTTAGTAATCGAGATAAATTTCTTTGAAAATAAATTAAGTTTTCTATACATAAAAAATTGACATTCATTGATGTCTAGTAAGCCATCAAGACGATGACTTTTCTAGTGGGAAAGGGTGTCACATCCCATTTTCAATCATCTATTTTAGAATATTTAAATTGGTTAAAATAAATTGTTCATGGAGAGAAAAATTGTTGTTTTTAATGTTGAACAATTTTATTTTATTTTATTTTCAAAATTGAATATTCTAGAATATTTTATTGAACTAACTACCATTGTATTGGTTTGAGGTGGATGTAGGATAGTGTTTTCCCTCCGAAAGGTTGATGGAGAGTATCATTTGGGAGAGGATGATAGATGGAAATAGTAAGGCAGATGAACCAAACCAGAGAACCTCGCACACACATTTACACAAGTTTGTGGTATGATTGAATGAGATCACATATAGGAAATTCATTTGGGTTGTTGTCATGTCAATTGTCATAATGTCATTTATTGATGAGTTGATTTTTATCATAATGGTATGAGTATGCTTTGCTATGTTTGTGTGCTTGCCAAATTTGCGACAATTGATTAATGTCAAGTGTTTGCATTAGTTTATTATATTATTATTTAATTACTCCAAATCAAATAGTATTATTATATTCTATTTTTGATTTTATGACTAACCTCATATCAATATCTATGTATTCATAGCTCCTTTGAGAGAGGAGTGGAGTTAAAGGCATTTATGCTAACTAATACTCCAATTGTAGTGGAAGATTAAAATAATGGAAAAAAGGGAGAGAGTAACTAGTTAACACATGGAGGAGTGGGGACTTCACTAGTAAATGTTTATTAATGAGCTTCTTTTATTATGATCATGTGGCAAGTCATGTAGAAGATGGTAGTATGGTAGGGGATTACCAATCCTCCAATAAATACTTAAATTTCTCATTCTTTATGAAATGTATTTACCCGAATAGTCAATGAAAAATGCTCAGTGGTCAAGAAAATGCTCTACTAGGGTTCTCAGTATAGATAGCATCCGTAGTTACCTTCCTAGTGTCATTTTGCGCTCTAGGCACAGGATTTTTAGTTTTATGCTTCTATGTCCACATTTATTGCAGTTTTTTTTTTCTTTTATAATGCCTCCAACTAGCTTTGACCCATCAATTCTTGCTATTGTTGGTGGTTTGACGACTTTGCTCAATGCTTCCTCCTCCAAACAAGTGTCCCCAAAAGTTTGTTTTGAAGGTCTTTCTCGAGGTAAGCCCTTTGACTCTCCTACTGATGTGGTTTTGCCCACACAGGATTTTGATTCTGCATGTCAATGGTTAGAGCAACACGCTCTTATTGGATACTTTGTTGGGAGGACTCCCCTTGAAACTATGCTCAAAGACTGGGTTGAAAAGGCTTGGGTCCCTCATGGGGTCTACCTTGATATGGTTCAAAATCTGACAAAAGGATTTTTCCTTTTTCGCTTTGCGAAAGTTAGTCATGTTCAAGCAATCTTGAATCATGGTCCGTGGTATGCCCAGTCTTCCCTGCTTGTATTCCAATAGTGGACCTGTGACTTTGTTGTTTTAGATGACACCAAATTACAAGTTCTAGTTTGGATTGAATTCCTTGGTTTACCATTGCCTTGTTTGCATTTTTTGCATGCTATTACTTCCTCTCTAGGGAGAGTGATTTGTGTCGAACCAGATAGGTTCTTTCAAGCTCACCCACAAAAGTGAGTTTGTGTAGAAGTGGATCTTTCGTATGATTTGAAAGAATCCATTGATATTCAAATCGGATCTCTTTGACATACTTAGAAAGTTACCTATTTTAACTTTCCAAACACTTTCTATCGCTGTCAATCAACTAAACATAAGATTAGGGATTTCCCTCTTGCAGGCCCTCGTACCTAGGCTCCACCCAAGGAGGCTACCCAACCTCATCCAGCAGAAGTTGCTTCCAAGCCAACAGAAGCATGGTCTACGGTTACCAACTGGAAGCAAAAATCCAATAATCTTGCGGGGGCTACCAAGTCCTCTGTGTCACCTAAGGACAATTCGAACCCTTCTGTGAAGGAGAAAGACACCCTTAAGGGTTCTAATACTGTGTCATTGCAGCAAAGGCCTTTGGCCTCGTCACAACCTATTTCAATCAAGGTCACTCCACCCAGTGGGTCTCCTCAAAGGCGCTCTCGTAGCCGTTCTTGACCTCTTTAAGAAGGAGAAATTACTTAGGAGAAAAGGAGAGTTTCATCTCCTCCTATTCAATTTGGAACACACCCCACACAATTTCTGTAGAATCATTTTTCTTCTTTTGAAGAGTTGGATTCTAAGGAAATGGTGGAGGTTTTACAATGAAATTTCTCTCCTGGAATGTTCAAGGTCTAACTGACCTCGCTAGGAAGTGCTCTATTAGGGCTGCTTTACAACAATATGCTACAATTGATGTTCTGTATCTACAAGAGGTTAAAGTTGTAGGTTTTTTACTTTCTTTGGCTTGACGTTCTATTTAGCTAGCCAATAAAATGTTTTGTACCAACCATGAGGTACAGAAAGGTGGCATTGCTACACTTTTATCCCCTCGATGGCAAGATTTAGTGGTGGCTCATGGGGTGGACCCCACCCACCGACTAGTCTTGACTCTTCTAAACATTGATAATCATTCCTTTGGGATTATTAATGTTTATGCCTCAGATGATGTGGTGGAAAGATCTCTTCTTTGGCGGTGGATTGCTTACTCCTTGCCAGTTGCCACCTGGCTTATTTGTGGGGACTTCAATATGATTGAGATGGCATATGATAAAGATGGCATTCTACCTTTTTGATGGCCAGTTGGTGAGAGAGAGGTATGGTTCCACATGTGAAATAAATTGGGGCTTTTTGATCCCAATGTTGGGCATCCTCAGTCTCATCCTTTTTGGCATACTTGGTGTAATTTTCAAACTAGGTCTGACAAGATATTTAAATGCCTTGATCGTGCCATGATCTTGGCTCAATCTTTTTTTCGTTTGCCAGCTTGACCCCACTTTCGGTTAATCCGTTAGTGGAGGGACGTTATCATACCACTTTCGAATTCAATTTTGTATTGAATGGTACGCTACTCAACCACGTGCAGTAAGTCCTAGTTTTTTTAACAGCTCTCTACTGACTCACCATCTCACACTAGCACATATTGTTACTATCTGGAATCTGGAATACTGATCACCCAATACTACTAGCTGGATTAAGTGGTGGAATGATGCTATCACTCAGATTGCAAGGTTTCTTCGCATCTATGGTCACCAACTGGCTATTTTATGAAAACGGTCTTATGAAGCTCAAACGACCGCTCTGAGAACTGCCACTGAGGCGTTGGTGGCTGATCCTTTTTCACCTTCTCTGCAAGTCAAGGTTGTCGAGTTAAGGCATCACAAGCACATAGTTGATAATCATGTTTCAAGAGGGGCACAACTCAAGGCTATGTTGAACTAGCTAAAAATAGGGGACTGTGCCTCTAAGGAATTCTTTCTAGCTCTTCATGCTAGGCATTCCTCACCTAGAATTAAGCAAATCAAAGAGGACAATATTGTTCTTTCCGAACTACCTGATATTCTCCAGGTGTTTATTAGACATTATGAAAAAGTATTCATAGCCAAGGACTATACTCCTGAGCATCAGACTGTGCTTCGGGATTGTCTTGCTGTAGTTTGAAATAGGCTTTCTTTAGCCTAGACACACTTTTGTGATCAGCTATTGACAATTGAAGACCTTAAAGACACTGTCTGCACTATGGATGATGACAAGGCTCTGGGAATTGATGGTTTTCCCTGTGAATTCTACAAAACTCTTTGGGATTGTTTGGGAAAAGATTTGCATAATGTTTACCTTGAAGCATTTCATTCTAATTCCTTAGGTAAACTTATCTATCAAGGAAATATAAAATTCATACCTAAAGCTAGTGACCCTAAGGACATTTGTAACTGGCGGCCTTTTATGCTCCTCAATGTTTCTTATAAAATCATTGCCAAAGCCCTTTCATTAAAACTTTGCCATCTTTTACTGTTGATTGTTTGCTCTGAACAAACTAGGTTTATTAAGTCCACATATATCTTGGAAAATATCATTGTAGTCTGGGAAGGCATGGAATGGGCGCGACTCTCTAATCAAAAGACAATTTTCCTTAAAATTGATTTTGCTAAGGCCTATGATTGCATTGAATGGTGCTTCATTTTAGCCATGCTTGTTGCCCTAGGATTTGGTCCAACATTCATCCAGTCTGTGAAAATGTTGTTTTCTGATGCTTCTTCTTGCATCACCATAAATGGTCAACAATCTCTAACTTTTGGCTTATTCCATTCCATTTGCCAAGGCTGTCCACTTGCCCCTGCCCTCTATGTGCTTGTTGCTAAAGGTTTTGGTTACCTTCTTGCACATTCAATTTCACAAGGTTTGGTCCACGGAATTTCTTTGCCTAATTCATTTTGCCAATTGGTTAATGGTCATTTTGTTGATGACTCTTTCTTAACCCTACTAGAAGAAGAAAATATAGTTAAAACTGCTCTTGGTTGTTTTGAGACCTTTTGTTTGGCCTCTGGTTCTTCCATTCAATGGCATAAAACCCTATGTTAAATACAATAAATTCTTCCCAGTCCTCATTGGATTCAATAGTATGGGTGGCACTAGGTTGCTCATGGCGAAATCTTTCAATTTCTTGGCATCCCTTTTGCCTTCTAGGTGACTTCTGCAAATCTCTGGCAAGCGGTTCTTTCTCAGGTGGAACAGAAGTTAGCTTTCTAGATTACCAACCTGCTTTCTCTAGTTGGCAAATTCCAAGTTTGTTCCAAAGTTTTAGCAGCAACTCATGTTTACTATTCTTAATGTTGGGCTCCTTCATGCTGGGCTCCTTCAAAGGCCTCTTATGCCAAATTGGAAAAACTTTTGAGAGATTTTCTTTGGACCTCTTTTGAGACCCATATGTAATATTGGGTAGTTACCCTTAGACTTTTTGGACTATGCCCATATGACTTTGATACTTTGGGGTGTGCCTTTATACCACCCATCCCTTTTTTTGTGAAAGTGTATTTATCTTTTGAATAATAATAGATAATATCACATTTTCATAAAAAAAAAGTATTTACCCGTCACATGCTGGTGCTAGGGGCTTGCATGCCATGAGAGTTAGTTTCATCCATAAAAAATGGAGTGAACTGCTATATGGGGGGACACAACCATATGTATGGAGCGACAGTACATTACAATATTTCCAAAAGATTCAAATGCCTTTCATCAAACCAATATTGTAGAGGTTGGGGTAGGAGGAGGTTGTAAGGTGGTGTATAGGGAGGGCAATTTTCTCTCCCCTCTCTTAGACGTATTATAAAGGACATTTTTTAATAGATGACACTACCTTTTTGGAGAGATGAAGAATCTTGGAGTTCAAGAAAGGGACTATTTTGATACTGGCTGAGTGGAACCAAAGAAATCTATCAAGTTTAATATCATGTTGGCCAGTGAGAGAGAGGCAAAATCCTTTGAATGTTTTGGGCATGAGAGCTATCATTCCAAAGAAGAAGCTTCTGGTTGCAACAATCCTATCTAAGTTTTTGGAGTTTAAAATGATGCTGACATGATTGAGGAATTGACTCAATGGACCAGCTAATCACCTTTGCATGTACGTTTCTAAATCCTTTTCTATAAAACCATGCCATGATTATCTTGCAAATTGTAATCCATAAGTTAGTTTCTCTTTAAGAGTGTCTATGAACAAATTCATGTTTATCTATGCTCTCACATTTTACATGCCTGAACACCAAAGTTTTCCAGCTAAAACATATGGAACAAGGGCTGTGCTGCAGCTTAAGTCCCTACCAAATGCTGCTGAAACTACATGCAAGAAACAGGCTGGGAGAATGGAAACAGTCAAAGGTAAAAATAAAATTCATGAGAAAAGATGTTTCCCCAATACTAGAGAGTCATGCAAATAAAGAAGGCTAAGATCAATTCCAATGTTAATTTGCAAAATTGTTTGGCAGCAAGAGCACTCTTAGAGCTAAAGCAACTAGAGAACTAGCTGCTAACATGTAGTTCTCACACATGAAAACTAACCAAGATTGCTTAAACAACAATAGGTTTAGATACATGATTACTAAGTTACTTCTATATCCAACAAACTAAGGAAAAAAGGAACCAGGAACCAGTCAATTTCTAAGAATCAATCCACTAGTTTAAGGGAGAGAATAGCACAAACTTATTAATGACTTAATGACATCCAATCCTTCCTATGACAGCCATTTATTTATAAAGTGGTCAACCTTGAACTAGAGTAAATAACAACATTGAAAGTTGTGTAGGCTACCTAACATTTTCATAAAACAAAACTTGACTTGCTAACAAAGTACGCAAGCACAAAAACAAGTGCTCAACAAGATCTATAGAACTAAGTAAATTTGTTACAGGATATGTAATATAAGAGACATTCAATGATACTTCATTGACAGTAAAAAATTTGCATACTCAGGCTATAGATAATAATGGTTGTTCAAGGCCTGAGTATGTGAACAAAGGGATTGATAATAGCATCCTTTCATCAAGGTGAGGAACAAAGGTTGCCTTTAGCAGATTTCTAAAAGAGGCTTGTGAATAATTTTCAGGTTGTATGCCAACTCCTTCTTTTGAACTACTTTGTTTACCTACAAAAAAAAAACGCTAAAATGGTTCCCAATGTCATGCTTCCAAGAAATATAGTAAACAGTCAATGTAGTCCTTGAGGTACTTGTGGCTTCCTGCAATGATAGGTATACAATAGAGTTCAAAACAACTTATATGTGTGCACTTGAAGAAACTAGAGAAAGAGAAGTACTCATGGACCACCGTATTAAAAATATTAAAATAAGTAACCCAACCAACAATAGATGTGACATAGGAGCACTCACCTTTCCAATCTTGAGTAGAAAAAGTGAAAGTACATAACCAATAACCTAAAAAGAAAACATAAGTAATTAGATTAAATATAAATTAGTAATTACAAAAATGAACACAAAATGGTGATTGCATCTATCTCTCTTATGTACACACATGTAGACCCTCATTCTTTGAATGAAATTTAAGATGGAGTAATTCATGTTTCAGACAAACCTAAGTACTAGAAAATGCTCCCCAAAATTCCCAGTTGAAGTTCCCTAGAACTGCGCCTTTAGGAAGCTTACATTCAGTTGCATGGCTCCTTGCAGCATAAGTGATCTTTGAAAAATAACTAAATGCCAATAAAAAATCAATCAAAATTTTTTTTTAAACAAAATAAAAACTAACACAAATCTAAACTTTAGAAAAGCCAAAATAAATAAATAAATTTACATTAACATAAATTACCCGCCCTATTTGGGCAAGGACTAAAAAAAAGTAGCAGAGGTAATATCTTGAGTCATTCAAATTGCAAAAAGAGCACTTTCTTTTATTGAGTTTTATTTATAATGTTTAGCTTCCTGCTACTTTTGTTTTTTCACCTTTTTTTATGGGTATGTTGGTCCTGATGATAATCAGATAATAATGAGCTTGTCTCTTCTTACATAGGTTTGGCAACTCAATCTACTATCCTTGGCTTAGATAAGTTTTTATGCAAGCTCTTACAGCTCAAGATGAATCCCTAGATTCAATGCTCCATCTTGATAATGCACCCCATGAACGATCCCAACTATTTAATGTTGTACCAATTATTGAATACATGCATCTGTAACAATCTTCTAGGCAACTCTACCCTAGTATTGGTAAGAACTGGGAGGTGTTTGCTGATCTGAGAAACTAATTTAACCTTTTAATAAGAGTACAACAACAATTTTGTTTTTGTTATGTAACTTATATATATATATATATATATATTATTTTTTAATTAATAGTCACTCTTAAACAAGATAATTCTCCAAAAGTGTCACAGATTATAAACTCTGTTGGACTGCACTCAATTTATACAAACTTTATGTGAGAAAGCTAACTACATTAGTATGGAGAAGCCAATAAAAACAGAAACTTATTCATAATATTTAAAAATAAAGACTCCTCTTGTATGTGCTCTTATGATAAGTTTCAGATCAGATCATACTTTTTAAAGAGGTTTATTTATTGCCAACTTTAAATATCATTTTGTCACTTTGCCATTTTATTAATGATCTAGCATATGCTGGTAACTAAGACCCCACTAGGTTGCAGCTTAGATGAACAAAATCCACAAACTTCTCAAGAGACAATTATCACTGTTCCTCTCCCTAGCCAACCTTTGATCTCCAAGATAACTGGTGTGTTAGCTACTTTTTTTGTTTTTCTTTTGGTTGGGGAAAAAGGGCATGCAATAGCTTTATATGGATTGCATTATTATAGTCTATAATAATGATTGTCAAACTTTGTAAACCCCATCTAAGACTTATAGAGAAAAATCAAAATTACTGGCACAATGGAATTCAGGACATCTATATAAAAATACCCAGACTCGGTTAAGGGGGTTTGAAGATGACTTGGAAGAATGTAAAAGGCTATTATCTATGGTTGATTTTAGGCATCATACTCACCTGTTGTTTAGTCTTGAATGTGAATTTGATCTACCTGGGAAACTTTTGAATCCATATATCGACCAAATATATATGATGCAAAACCCCACATCCCCAACATCAATGCCATAATCTTTAAAGCCTCCATTTTGTCATTGAAAAAAACAACTGCCAATATTGCAACTAAAGGCAATGCCACAGTGCTGATAATAGAACAAGGAGGATACAAGGGAAATCAGCCCAATTAGTCCTACAGAATGAATTTGCCAACCTATTGCAGTCCATAACAAAGTCATAGAGCAAGCTAATTTTCCTGCTGTAAAAGCATTGGCCTCCTCTCTGATCCTTTGCAACTCACCACTAGAGCATAATCCCACCATGCATACCACAATCGCCACTATAGATGTATAAATTTGCATTTCTAATACTGCAGTTAGGCTCTCTTGGCCCAGAACCTTTGTGAACACTACCTGCATCAATGGTAGAATCAGGCCGATTCCTACAGAAGCTGAGATTGTATATACATATCCCAAAAGAAAGTGGATTGAGCTTATCGCTCCCTGTGTAGTGTTACTAGAATGACTGAGGCCCAGCAGAACAACACTGAAGGTTAGCAAAACAAAGGAATTAAGAACATAAGGACCAATTTTCTGTCCAACCATTAGACATGCAAAAATTGTGTTGAGAGCTAATTGGGTTCTCTCAGAAGCACTGCTCTTATGCTGGACATTTTGACATTCAACAGCCAAGTTACCTCAATGATGGATATCTGAAAAAATAAATTCACAACCATCCTAAGATTCATGAAAGATCAAGAGTGTTTATGCTATGAAAATTCCTTAGATAATGTGCTTCTTTCTCCTTTTAAAGTTTTAAGAATGGGTGGTATTTAAGTAGGGAACACAAATAATTCAACCAAATGTCAATATAAAAGAAATTAGTTAAAAAAATAGTCCAGTAGAAAAGCAGAGAGGGAGGGGAGCATACAAAAAAAGTTGTGTTAATGTGTTCTCGAGTGATTTTCATTTCGTTTTCATTCTGTGCCATCTCCAGAAATACGTCAACAAGTCCTTAGTATGGTCTTTCTCATTTCGTTTTCATTCTGTGCCATCTCCAGAAATACGTCAACAAGTCCTTAGTATGGTCTTTCTGGTCATGATTTCTGCTCTTTAACCAGTAACTCCTATTTTTTCGTAACTAAATCTCTCTGCTCTATTTTCTTTCAGTAACTAAATCTTTCTGCACTAGTTTCTTTGGAACACGATCAGTTACGGAACCTACATTTGAAACAAAATCCTCTCACCTAACCCTTAAAAAAAGCTAGAATTGCTAAATTTCCTTAAGAACAGCTAGAAGAGCTAAATTTGAACCAAACTACCAAAGCTACAAATGAATTATGGAAACTTCCGGCAGAAAATAATCATAAACCCTACATCATATTATTGGTCACTAGATATGCACAAGCTCAATTAAATCTGGAACCAGTCGAACTAAATATTTGCTCTAAAAGAGAATAAAAAAATTTTACCCTTGCTTTAAGGTTTCCGTTGCATGTTTCTCACCTTAAATGCTGGCATAATAATTTCTCCCGCAATAACTTCAATAATTAATATGCTGGAAATTTTTATTTTTTGAAATGGTAAATTTCAGATGCCTGTTCTATCACTAAAATTTCTTCATAACAGAGGTGTTGATGAGTGGAAGAGCGTGGCTGCTTGTTCCACCATTTTCCATGAGAGATGCCTGCATATACTATACCCCTCTGTTCAAGTGTGTGCAAGTTCTTTTATGGTGTTTTACAACGATCCCAAAAATAATTTGAAAAAGATTTCCAGGACGAAGGCCCCTATGTGAGCTTGATAGAAATGCTTGAGTTTCTTCTTGCAAGCTGAAAAACAAAACCAAAAACGTGATGTTCAAAATTATAAACAGCTGTTCCAAAAATGTTAAACATATTAGAAGGAAAATAAACACCTGGAAATGTGAAATGGTGCAGAGATACGTGGCACATACACCAAATGCCAGAGAACTCATAATTAATACCAAGTAGCATCCCATCCTTTAGACCTCTCCAAATTTATCCCGATTTTGCTAATGGCAAAATAATTACCAATGGGCTGAGAATCAGCTGTCCAATGAGAAAACCAAATTTTCTGTGCAAAATTCAACAAAAATAAAAAACTTTAGGCTAAGTCTTAATTTTTTCCTCTGCACATGTTTCTAAACAAGATTAATAAATGCTAGAGAAAACAACAGTTACCCTGCCTACGACAGGGACTAAAAAGTGATTTGTTAATATACTTTGATGTATCCCTATCCTTATTCCAAAGTACCCTATTTTGGTGCAGACAAGAAGGGTGTTAACACGATTGTAAATTGACCTTTCACCTGTCAATTGCATTTGTTTAAAGATAATGGAACAACCTCTCATCTACCAATGGCATTGTGTGGTCATTCCTAAATCCTTTAATAAATCCATTTTGTACATAAACCACAATTGTTGCTTTGCATGAGACAATATCCTTTTGAGACAATCTATTAATAATATTTGTTTTGGCAGTTTGCATATTGTTTACTAAATCATTCATAGCCTCTACCCGCAACTCATTTTGTTTAAATGGGTAGTTATTTTTCCTCTTTATTGCATAGGAAGAGAAGACATTGACTTGAGTTTTGGTTACCCTGCCAGTTATATTGCTCAATAGTTTTCATCAATTGTATTATGCAGCTATTTTTAAACATCATCCACTTCAAGAGTTAAAAGTCAAATTTGACCAATAAAAAGAGGACAAATATTTGCCACTTTTTGTTGTGGATGAGGTGTAAAATTGCTATTGACTGTTTGACCATTGAAGTGGATGATGTTTAAGTAGAGCTGTATTATGCACAATGTTGTTCAACAAGACTTTATATTAATCAACATTTGTGCCTTGTCTTTTCATCCATATTTTGCATGTATGTTTATTGACACATTTACAATCTTTTATCCACCTTCTTTATGCTTTAATGGATGACTAAAGCCATGCACGAGAAGGAAGGATTCTGGAAAAACCTTTATTTCAATCCCTACTATGAGACCACAAATCCTCGATTTATTTGGTTAACCATACTATACCTTGTTAAAGTTCCACTCTTTGCATGCATGGGTTTGGGTGTTTATGCTTTAATGGATGACTAAAGCCATGCACGAGAAGGAAGGATTCTGAAAAAACCTTTATTTCAATCCCTACTATAAGACCACAAATCCTTGATTTATTTGGTTAACCATACTGTACCTTATTAAAGTTCCACTCTTTGCATGCATGGGTTTGGGTGTTTTTCCAAAGTGCTGATTGAACTCGTGATGTGTGTTAATATATGGATTGTCGATGAGTTCCATATTCACAATCTTTGTTTTTGACGATGGCAAACATCATAGAATTGGGTTTCTCTCCTATCAAATGATATTGCTCGAAAATTCTAATGCCTTTTCATCTAATCCTATTTGTGTACATCTTGTCAACTTAGCATTTCAAGTGACTACATTTCTTAAGGTATTCATGAACCTTGTGCTTATAATTTAAACATAGTTGAATAATTGTGAATTCCAAACATAGTTGAATACATCAATATTTCTAAATTGAACATGTGTAGGGCACCAAATGTCTAGGAATTTAATGATTGTGAAGTTGAATGTTGTGCCTTCTAATTTGAATAAGATTATGATCCTATTTTTGGGAATGATATTACTATACTTGAGGTGGGATCTTTAGATGAAGTGTTCCATTATGATTTACATAAAGGTGTCCTCCTTTGCGGAATTTAAAGTTGTGATCAATAAGTTTTTCTCCATGCCATTGTATTTGAGGTCTGCACCTTTCTGCTAGCACATCAATGACTATAAGTATTGCAGGCATTGCGTTAGTTATAGCATGGTATAAGAGCTTGCATAATTTTGGGATGTAAAATTATTTATGCATTTGGGTAAGTCTTTGAGACTATGTCTAGGTCTTTTCACTTGAATTCATCATTCTTTTCAAACTTTTGTGGTAGAGCCGCTAATGAGAAACTTGATATGTTTATATATATAAACATTATAGTTATTGTTATGTTTTGCATCTATTGTTTGTATTAAATCAACTCAAGGGTAAGAGGATATCAAGAGATTGGATCTCAACCATTTATTTATGTCAAAATAAATATTGGAAATAAAGAATAGATTATAAGACTTACAACTTAGATTCTTTTGTTGATTGTGGTTTTGCAAGGTCTTTTTCTAAGACTATTGTTATCCCTCAAAAATAGTGGAAAGAAGGAATAGATCTTGCAAAACGATACTCTATAATTGGAGAGCCTCTCAAAATTGGTTGGATTGCTCAAGATGTTCATTTTAATATAGGAGGATTATTCATCCTTTATTTCTTAGAATTTAAACACATATGAACTTTTTGTTATGAGGAAAACACACATATCTCTAAGAAATTATGGAAGGAAAATAAAAGTTTTAATCCTGAAGCTTGTTGAACACAAGTTAGAGCAACTAGAAAGTAAAAAAGAATGGATTAAAGAGGTTAGTGAGCACCAACAGAACAAAATTCAATAAAAGGAGTAAATGAAAGTTGAATTTCAAGAAAAAAATTGGACAAATCATAGAAGATAATAGATTTGCCCATATTCATAATAATTTTGAAAAAGAATATTATAGTATGAACCCTTTAAGGTTCTAGACAAAAGAACAAGAGGAATGCGAAATAAACATTTGACCAAAATGCATTGGAAAGATTCCTCATGAAACTAATTATTTGTTAAGTCCCACAAAGGTCATTGAAATGGATGAACACTTGTAACTTAAGGGAGAATTTATAAGATCCAACAAGAGTCCATTTTTATTCCTAGCATTCCTAATAGACAAGTGAGCAAAATAGAATAGGGAAAGAAAATGTTTTTTATAAATTATAAACCTTTGGATGATATAATCTTGTAATTTAATTATCTAATCCCATTCAGTTCTTACTTAATTAGGAGAACAACAAATTGTGAGGTGCATTTAAAAGTTGATTGCAAATTATGATTCTAGTAGATCAAGGTCAAGGAAGTGTTAGTGTAGGTTTTTTATTTCTTATCATAAGGTTTTTCCTACACATTTATTTAGCTTGATTAGGTTAATAAAGTGGGTTAATTAGGTGAGTGGATTATGAGGTGTTGCAATACTACAAGGGAGCACCCATTAGCTATCTTGGAAAGATACTTTTCTATCTTTAGACTGATAGATGGTCGCTTCCTATTGGTCTGTGTTGCCACCTCCACCCTCTCTCCTTTCTATATAAATTCACTACCTAGCTTGTAATTTCATTCGATATTGGAGATAATATTCTGATGCTATTTTTCCATTTGAGTATTTCACATCAACCTCTTGGTATTGTTGTTATGCTGGTTCAATTATTTTTTGCATTTACATTTTATGTTTCTAACTCTTTCAATTGATTTTGGGTTATAATCTGATTTATGGATTCTAACATGGTATCAGAGTGAGTTTTGTAAGGTTAGATACTTTTTAGAGATCTTGTAAAATCCTATATGCTCTTCTCTTGCATTTTCAAACAATCTGGAGAAAAAAAAAGGATTTATGAAGATCCAGTAATCTTGTTTTTGCATGCATGCTTCTTCATGATCTAGGTGATTAGAGCATCTTTGGATAGTCTAGCAGCATTTGTGTCTATTTTGTTGCATCCGGGATGCTCTTGAAAGTCATTTTTGGCTTTTGTTTCACTCATTTTGGAGATCGTTGGCCATACCTGCAAACAAGGGTTTTGAAACTAAGATCTGGGAGTGAGATTTCAAACTGTGCATTTCCAGGCTGAAAGGTTCTCACCATTGTATCCAGGAGGCCCAAAAACCCTAGGAACAATTGTTCAAATGCTAAAATCAGAGCTCAAAATTTTTTTATGATTTTTTGAGGGTACGTCCTTTTGTGCAATGATCCAAAAGGTGCTCTGTAGGTCGGCCTTTTGTCCAGCAGACCAAAAGGTGCTTCCATAGGGTTCAGCCTTTTGTCTAGCAGTTTAAAGGGTGCTCCACAGGTGCAACCTTTGTCCAGCAGTCTGAAAGGTGCTCCACAAGTGTGACCTTTTGTCAAGTGGTCTGAAGGATGCTTCACAGGTTCGGCCTTTTGTCTAGTGGTCCAAAGTGTTATCTATAGGGTTCAAACTTTTATCTAATAGTTAAAATTAATCTGCCATCCAACCCCCTACTCTCTTTTTACTTAATTTTCTCTTGCAGTCCCTAAATAAGTAGTTTTATGGAAATGACCATAATTTTTTTACTATGGAGATTAAATTTAAAGAATAAATAGGCATTGGAAAGGTCTTGAGGAGTCTTATACATATAATCAATTATTTTTTCCAGATCTATCATTGCAACTCATTTGTATCAAAAGTCAATTTTTGACCACTTTTTGCTCTTGTAATCTTTGTAATCTCGTAAAAGCCTTGTAAACACACTAAACTATATAGTGTCAAATTTGTAATCTCTGGGGGTGATTTTTTAACTACTGAAAAAGGGGGGTGTCTTGTGTGTTCTTTTTTGCATCTTCTCTTTCCTGCACAACAACAAAAACAACAATCTATTTCTGCATTAAGATAGATCAATTAATAGTGCATGTTCTAACACCCTACAACTACTATGAGTGGAAGTCCAAGATGACTATCCAACTTAAGAAATTGGGGCTACATTAGGTAAAAATGGGGCTTGAAATTGAACCAAAAGTAGATGCAGAAAAACCTAAATGGTTTAACAAATGTGAAGCTTATGGTACTTTATGTATGTCTGTAACTCCTGATCTTCTTTTTCATGTTGAATCTTCTTCAACACCAAATGATATATGGACTACAAGTTGGAAAATCTCTTTGGTAAACAAGATGAATTAAGGGGACATCAATTGGAGAATGAGCTAATAGGGTTAAATCCAAGGAATTTTGATACAATTCAAGACTTCTTCACAAAGTTAAAAGCCATTAGATTGTAGTTGAAACAATGTGGGATTGATAAGAAAGACACACAATTGATCTTAAGTATTATTTCCAAGCTTGGTCCTAACTATTTTGTATTTGTTTCTACATTTCATGCAACTAAAAGTGCCTTAGGAACTAGTTATACAATGCCTTCTCTTGATGATTTTTCAAATGAACTCACAAAAGAGCAAGATAAATTGGTACACATGGGTACAATTTTAAAGCCTTCTAAGTCTCATGCCTTGGCTACAAGTCAGGGCACAAAAGATTAGAAAGGCAATGGCAAGAAAAATAAATGGATCAAGGAGAGAAGAAACAAGGTCCAAAACAAGTTGTAACTAATGTAGCTCCTAAGTCTTCCTCTAAAGAAAATAAGTCTAAAAAGGAGAAGACAAAGTGTGCCTTTTGTAAGAAATCTGGTCATGATGAGTTCATCTCTCTCATCTTCTTGAGAAGAATAATATCAAAGTGCTAGATTCAACTAAGCAAGATTCTTCAGAATGTTCAAAGGAATGTTGAAAAATAATAAGGGGAAGGGCAAGGCCCTTGTTGCAATTGCTTCACCACCAGATAGTTGGGTAATTGACTCAAGTACTTCTCACCACATGGCCAATACAAAGGAAAGTTTCTCATCCTCGGAGTCATGTTATGTGCCTAATATTCTTACGGGTAATGATACACCAGAAGAAGTTTTTGGGAGAGGGTCTGTTGATGTTGGTGATGGGACATTCCATGATTCTCTATGTGTATCTTCTTTGTCAACTAATCTCTTATCTGCCTACCAGATCACCCATACAAGTTTTGGCAAGAGAGTCAAATTCATACCAGACACAACACTTGTCATAAGTGATCTGCATAGGGGGTCTATAGTTGCTATAGGAAAAGGTGATAAATGATCATGACTCTATCACTTTTCTCATTTTGTTCCTAATTCTCTTTCACTTGCATTGCTCACTCACTCAGATGAGGTGAGCTGTTTGTGGCATCAACGGTTTGGCCACTTGAATAATCGCTACTTGTAGCAACTTAGTCAGCATGACATGGTTACAAGGTTGCCTTCCATTTGATTTTATAATAGAGTTTGTCAAGGTTGCATTCTTCGCAAGCATCCTAAAGAAAAAATTGATAAAGACAAGGCATGGAGAGCCACACAACTCTTGGAGTTAGTACATAGTGATTTGGCTGGTCCATTTCAACATCCTTCATTCATTAGAGCTAGATGTGTATTGACCTTCATTTATGATCTTTCTCGATACACCTTTGTATACTTTCTCAAACAAAAGTATGAAGTCTTTGAGTCTTTTCAGGGCTTCAAAGCTTTTGTAGAGAAATAATCTGGGAAGGTTGTCAAGATTCTATGCACCAATAATGGTAGGGAATATGTCAACCAAAGGTTTGAGAAGTTTTTTGCCTCAGAGGGCATTGATCTTCAGTACATAGTTCCCTATAGTCAACAACAAAACGGAGTTGCAGAACAAAAGAATCGGTCATTGAAGGAAATGGCAAATTGCATGATTCACTTCAGATCATAGGCACCTCAGTATTGGGCAAAGGCCATCAACTATGCATGTTATATCCAGAACTGGGTTCCTCACTAAGTTGTGAAGGGGATAACTCCTTTTCAAGCTTGGACCGGTCGAAAACCTACATTCAAGCACTTTTGGGTGTTTGGGTCTCCTGCATGGGCCCACATTCTAGTAGAGAAATGCAAGGCTATGGATCTACAAAGTAGGCCTTGCATATTTGTTGGGTATCCAAATGGTGTCAAAGGATACAGGCTATTCCACCCTACCACACATGAGCTTTTTATTGAGAGGAGTGTTCATTTTGAGGAGGATACTTCTAGTTCTTCTTCTACCACTTCTCCATCCTTCATTCCCATGGCTTGACACTATGACTTCATGATGATAGTTCTTTCAAGGATCTTAATCCTTCTGATCCTGATGAGGAGTCTTCTTCCTCCACTTTGGATGGCGATGATGAAGATTCATCTTCCTCCTCTCTTAGTCATCATTCAGAGGGTGACGATTCTCCTCCAGATTCTCCTAATCCTCCACACACTGGGCCTCTTTAGGCTCATCAGACATTGGAGTCAGCGGGTGATTGGGTTGGTGATCCATCAAATGCGAGAAGAACAAGGTCATAGTTCGAGCATAGTCCACATCTCTTCTTTGCTTTACCTTCTGATCCACAACCCTTTCAAGTAGCTTCTGGTGTCCCCGAGTGGGATACTACTATGTAGGAAGAGTTCAATTCCTTGGAGAGGAACCACACTTGGTATTTAGTCCCCCTTCCTAAGGGAAGGAAATTTGTTCGATGCAAGTGGATCTATCAAACAAATTTTGTTGCAGATGGGTCGGTCAATAAACATAAGGCTCGCGTGGTCACAAAAGGATTCTCCCAGGTTCTTGGGATTGACTACTCTGAGACTTTTACACCGGTTGCCAAGATGAATTCAATTTGACTTGTCCTTGCCATTACTATAGCCCATCGTTGGGAAGTTCATTAGATGGATGTGAAGAGTGTTTTTCTTCACAGTGACCTTCAAGAGGAGATATATATGGAACAACCACAAGGGTTCATCAAGGATCCCTCACTTGTTTGCCACCTTTAGAAATCTCTCTATGGCCTTAAATAGACCCCTCGAGCCTGGTATGCCAAGATGGACTCCTTCCTTTTGTCACTTGGGTTCACTCAATGCCATTCTAATCCAAACATCTACATTTTGTAGCAGGATGATACTCTCACTTTCTTTGTTCTCCATGTTGATGACTTGTTGATCACGGGGAGTCACTCATCTCACATCTAGGCAGTGAAAACTTCCCTTCATGATCATTTTCTGATGTCTGACTTGTTGCAAGTATGAGGTGAACCAGTGTTGTCATTGATGTCAACATACTCATATTACATTGACAAGAAGGATTGGATGAGCTGTGTGTTGAGGATATTGAGAAAATTACCCTCAGTCAGGAACAGTGAAGAACAGTGATGAGAAGAAGGCAAATATATTGGATAGGTTGCGAACCGGAGGATGCGGATTAAAGGGTTTGCAGATATGAGTCTTGAGATGCTTCAGTCAAGTTTTCAGAGGTCCGCATGAAGACCTGAAGAAGTTATGGCTGTCTGTGTGGAACCGGTTCCGGCAAGTGCTTAGAGGTGACAGAGGATCACAGAAAGGTCCGGTGAGGTCCGGAATTGTACAATCCTAATCTGCGGATTGGAAAGAGTATTTGGGATGTCCTTGTGATGTGCCATCTCAAGTTGTGTATGATTTGGAGGTCCGGAAGTACCTCTTGCATTATGACAGTGGCGACAGACTGTGTTCTTGAAGTTTCGGATAAGGAGGATAAGAGATTTCAGTAAGTAAAGGAAATGCGGACATACCTGGTCATTCAGACAGGCTTGTGAAGGTTCTTGGATCATGTTGAGGTTGTGTCATTGGTCCGCATTGACAATGTATGATTTGAAGGTCCGGAAGTACCTTCTACAATGGCGACAGACTGTGTTCTTGAAGTTCCGGATGAGGAAGACAAGAGATTCCAGCAAGTAAAGGAAGTGCGGATGTATCCGGACATTCAGGCAGGCTTGTGAAGTTTTCTGGATCGTGTTGAGGTTGTGTTGTTGATCCGCATTGATAGTAGAGCCCGGAATTGAAGTTATTCTTCCAGATGAAGTTCTTGCCCTGTTTAGCCGACCGGATGAGTTGTTCATCCTGCGAATGTTCTTGTGGTGGCCGACCGGATGTGTTATTCATCTTGCGGATACTCTTATGATTGTTTGCCGACTTAGATGTTTGATCCTAAGTCGATGTCTTGTATAAATAACGGTCTGTGAGTTCATTTCGAGGTGTGGTGTGTGTGGATGAGTGTGGCATAGCGAAGAGAAGTGCGAAAGGCAGAACAGAGGTTTTTGGGCTTAATTGGAACTGATCCGGACATGGTAGAGATGTCATTCTCCAGTTCAAGACTGTGATTTTTATCACTTTGTAGACAGTGTGTCTCCTTGTAGGCAGTGGGCCTCTTTGTGAGCAGTGTGCTCGGGCAGTGAGCCCTAATTGGCATGTGCCATTCATTTTTCTTTATTCTTCTAACAGAGAATAATTCTTGGGTTAATCACCCCGTGGTTTTTCCCTTAACCGGGTTTTCCACGTCAAAATCTTGGTGTTCAATGTGTTGATGCTTATCTGCTCTTGTGTTTATGTATTATGCTTTCATGGATGATTAATTGATATGCTGCTAACTAACAACAAAGAATCAAGTGTTTGAAAGAACAAGAAGTTCTATACAACTGATTCACCCCCCCTCTCAGTTGTATGCCCTAGATCCAACAATTGGTATCAGAGCTAAGTTCCTCTGATAGGAGCTTAACCGCTTGAGGAGATCCAGGATGTCGTCATACAAGAAGGATAGTCCGAAGTTCGATGGAACCAACTTCACTCTCTGGAAAGGTCGCATGAAGTGTCACTTGGAATGTATGGGAAAAGCATACTTGGCTATGGTTTCAAAACCATATGTACCTCCACAAGGTGGTCCGACAACTCTGAATGAAATCACAGAAGCTGAAAACAATCTGCGGACCAAGGAAGCTCTTCTAAGCGCATTGAATGACTCAGATCTCTTGAATGTTATTGACCTACCAACTGCATATGAGATCCTGACTAAACTGGAACTTCTGTATGAAGGAGATGCGTTTGTCAAAAGTGCAAGGTTGCAAAGTCTGAAAGGGAAATTTGAAAGATTAAAAATGAGAGATGATGAAAACATCACTACCTTTATGCCAAGAGTGAATGAGCTGGTATGTGGAATCAGAAATGCTGGTGGAACTTTAGATGAAAATGAGATTGTCTGCAAAATCCTAAGATCCCTTCCTGCTGCCTACAAAATCAAGGTTGCTGCCATTGATGAATTCAGAGCCCACGCAACTGTCACAAGAGAACAACTGGCTGGCAAACTAGCTGCATTTGAAATGACCGAGTTTGGAGATGATCCTCCCAAGACTGAATCTGCTTTCAAAGCCAGTGCCTATGTGAAAGGAAAACAGAGATTTGATCCAGGAGAAAACTCATCAAGGAAAATGTCATGGTATGATCAAGCAAGAAGAGACATGGAAGAAGAAGAAGCAGAAATAGCTCAACTTGAAGCCCTCATTGCAAAGAGACTGCCAAGAGGATCCGGTAAGTATGAAGGAAAACTACCCTTTAAGTGTTTCAACTGCAATAAGATTGGTCATTTTGCTTCAAGATGTCCGGAAAGATCTGCAAGGTCTAATACTAACAAACAAAGGTTTCAAAAGAATTGCTATTATGTTCATGAAGAAGATGACAATGAAGGAGTAACAGATGATGAATCAGAACTAGGAAGCAAATCCGGAAATGAGTGGGTGTTTATTGCCATCAAGGAAGAAGATTCAATACTCTCTGAATCTGTCAATCACAAAGTTGTTGAAAAAGCTTTGGCTGCTCAAGTGGAAGAAAAGGATGATTCGGTTATTGACAGTGGATGTTCTCACTATATGACTGGTGACAAGAATAAGTTCTTGAATTTGGAAAGGTATGAAGGAGGAATGGTAAAGTTTGGTGACAATTCTGCTGGCAGAATCAGAGGCAGGGGAACTATTTCCTTTGATGGAAAGAGCAAAACAGGTAACGTACTGTATGTTGAAGGATTGAAGCACAATCTTCTTAGTGTTGGTTAGTTAGTGGACAAAGGCTATGATCTCCGGTTCAAAAATGGAAAATGCAGAATCTTTACAAGCTCCGGAACTGAGATTGCATCCGGTACTCAGACAAAAGGTAATATCTTTCATCTGGTTGGTTCAAATAAAAGTTGTTTGTTTGCTCAAATTGATCAGAGTTGGTTATGGCATAGAAGAATGTGCCATGTAAATTTTGATAACATCATCAAGATAAGCAATACTCAGGCCGTAAGAGATCTTCCAAAATTGATGAAACCTACAAATAGTTTGTGCAAAGAATGTCAGCTAGGTAAACAAAGCAGAGTCTCTTTCAAAAGCAAAGATCAGTCTTCTACCGGATTGTTGGAATTAGTACATACTGATCTCTGTGGTCCGACAAGAATCAAGAGTCTGCAAGGTGATAGATATTTCATGTTGTTAATTGATGATCATTCCCGGATGATGTGGGTTACCTTTCTAAAAGAAAAATCAGAAGCATTTGAGAAGTTCAAGATCTTCAAAGCTATGGTAGAGAATCAAACCGGATTGAAACTAAAGTGTCTAAGGTCTGATAGAGGTGGTGAATTTACATCTGGTGAGTTCATTGATTTTTGTGAGAAGCAGGGTATAAGGAGACAGTTGTCTGCTCCTAGGACTCCACAGCAGAATGGAGTGGTTGAGAGAAAGAACCGGACCATTCAGGAAGCTACCAGGACAATGATGTTGGAAGCAAATGTTCCTCAAATGTTTTGGAAGGAAGCTATCAGCACTGCAGTCTACACTCTCAATCGAGTTCAAATCAGAAACAACACCGGTAAGACCCCCTATGAACTTTGGTTTGGCATCACTCCTACTGTGAAATATTTCAGAGTATTTGGTAGCAAGTGTTATATTAAAAGAGATGAAGATCTAGGAAAGTTTGATGCTAGAAGTGATGAAGGAATTTTCTTGGGTTACTCCACTCAAAGCAAAGCATACCGGTGTTACAATAAGAGATTGAGGAAGATGATAGAAAGCACCAATGTGAAAGTTGATGAAGGAATTGAGAAGCCTTCAAGATTTTATGAGTTTGATGAAGATGACCAAGACAGTGTTCAAGGACCTCAATCCTCTCCGGTGAGACAGAGTCAGCCTGATCCGGTAAATCAGGAAGAAGAGATAGGTTTGAATGAGCCTGATCAAGAAGCAGCAGTGCAGGATACTCCCAAAATTCCAAGGTATGTAAGACTGAACCACTCTGAAGATCAGATCATAGGTGACAGAAGCAAAGGTGTACAAACTAGAAGGAATGTTGCTCAAAATCAGGATGAATGTTGTCTGATTTCAAAGATTGAACCTAAAACAATAAATGAAGCCTGCAATGATGAAAACTGGACCAAAGCAATGGAAGATGAATTGATGCAAATTGAGAAAAATCATACTTGGGATCTTGTTCCCAGACCTAGAGACAGGAATGTAATTGGAACCAAGTGGGTCTTCCGGAACAAACTAAATGAAGCTGGTGAAGTAATCAGAAACAAAGCTAGATTGGTCTGCAAAGGCTACTCTCAAATAGAAGGAATTGACTTTGAAGAGACTTTTGCTCCGGTGGCAAGAATTGAAGCAGTCAGATTACTTCTTGCATTTGCTGCCTTCAAAGACTTCAAGGTATATCAGATGGATGTCAAGTCTGCCTTCCTAAATGGTGATCTGGAAGAAGAAGTCTACATTGAACAACCGGATGGATTTCAATTGTCTGATAATGATGATATGGTCTGCAAGTTGAAGAAAGCTTTGTATGGATTGAAGCAAGCCCCAAGAGCATGGTATGAAAGGTTGGATAAGCATCTTGTGCAGATTGGATTCAACAAAGGTACTGCTGACAGTAACTTATATTTCAAAATTGATCATGAAAACATTTTGATTGTTGAAGTGTTTGTGGATGATATCATTTTTGGAGGAAGAGATAGTATGTGCAAAACTTTTGCAAATCAGATGAAAAGTGAGTTTGAAATGTCTATGCTTGGTGAAATGAATTTCTTCTTGGGTCTGCAAATTACTCAAACAAAAGAAGGGATCTTCATTTCTCAGACCAAATATGTGAAAGAATTGTTAAGGAAATTTGGTATGGAAGACTCAAAGCCTATGAACACTCCTATGGCAACCGGATGTAAGTTAAGCAAAGATGATGATTCTCCAAAGGCAGATCAGACAAAGTATAGATCAATGATTGGTGGATTGTTGTATCTCACTCAAACTAGACCAGATATAATGCAAGCTGTTGGTCTTTTGGCAAGATTCCAGGCTGATCCTAGAGAATCTCATGTTATGGCAATCAAAAGAATTTTTAGGTACTTGAAAGGAACAGTTGAGTATGGTCTATGGTACCCTAGAGATCCGGATTTCTCTCTTCATGCTTACACAGATGCAGATTGGGCAGGAGATGTGGATGACCGGAAGAGCACTAGTGGTGGAGCATTCTTTTTGGGGAAGAGATTGGTTTCTTGGCTAAGCAAGAAACAAGATGCAATATCTCTGTCTACAACTGAAGCAGAATACATTGCTGTAGCAGGTAGTTGCACTCAAATCTTATGGATGAAGCAGATGCTAAGAGACATCAAAGTTGAATATGAGGAGCCTATCACAATTTTCTGTGATAATTCAAGTGCAATTAATATTTCTAAGAATCCGGTATTGCATTCTAAGACTAAGCACATATCTATCAAATTTCACTTTTTGAGAGAACAAGTAAACAAGGAAGAAGTCAGATTGGAGTATGTTCCCTCCAAGGATCAGATTGCAGATATCTTTACAAAACCTCTTCCCAAGGACTCTTTTGAATATCTCCAGGAGAAGTTAGGGGTCATGGCCCCTCCGGTGATGAACTAAGATGCACTGATGTGCATCAGTCCGGTGGATATCACAGTCATATCTTGTGATCCGGATTGATGATGGGGAGCTGCTACTAAGGGGGAGCAGCTGGTATGATTCTGCAAGTATGAGCCCTTTGCCATTGATGTCAAAGGGGGAGAGAAGACATGTGAAAAACAAGTGGTTAATGATCAAAGGGGGAGAGAAGACATGTAAAAAGTTGTTGTTGATAGGGGGAGCTGTGACAGAAAGGAGAAGTTCTTGTCTTGATGATTTTTCACATCATATGTTGCCATCAATGACAAAGGGGGAGATTGTTGCAAGTATGAGGTGAACCAGTGTTGTCATTGATGTCAACATACTCATATTACATTGACAAGAAGGATTGGATGAGCTGTGTGTTGAGGATATTGAGAAAATTACCCTCAGTCAGGTACAGTGAAGAACAGTGATGAGAAGAAGGCAAATATATTGGATAGGTTGTGAACCGGAGGATGCGGATTAAAGAGTTTGCAGATATGAGTCTTGAGATGCTTCAGTCAAGTTTTCAGAGGTCCGCATGAAGACCTGAAGAAGTTATGGCTGTCTGTGTGGAACCGGTTCCGGCAAGTGCTTAGAGGTGACAGAGGATCACAGAAAGGTCCGGTGAGGTCCGGAATTGTACAATCCTAATCTGCGGATTGGAAAGAGTATTTGGGATGTCCTTGTGATGTGCCATCTCAAGTTGTGTATGATTTGGAGGTCCGGAAGTACCTCTTGCATTATGACAGTGGCGACAGACTGTGTTCTTGAAGTTCCGGATAAGGAGGATAAGAGATTTCAGTAAGTAAAGGAAATGTTGACGTACCTGGTCATTCAGACAGGCTTGTGAAGGTTCTTGGATCATGTTGAGGTTGTGTCATTGGTCCGCATTGACAATGTATGATTTGAAGGTCCGGAAGTACCTTCTACAGTGGCGACAGACTGTGTTCTTGAAGTTCCGGATGAGGAAGACAAGAGATTCCAGCAAGTAAAGGAAGTGCGGATGTATCCGGACATTCAGGCAGGCTTGTGAAGTTTTCTGGATCGTGTTGAGGTTGTGTTGTTGATCCGCATTGATAGTAGAGCCCGGAATTGAAGTTATTCTTCCGGATGAAGTTCTTGCCCTGTTTAGCCGACCGGATGAGTTGTTCATCCTGCGAATGTTCTTGTGGTGGCCGACCGGATGTGTTATTCATCTTGCGGATACTCTTATGATTGTTTGCCGACTTAGATGTTTGATCCTAAGTCGATGTCTTGTATAAATAACGGTCTGTGAGTTCATTTCGAGGTGTGGTGTGTGTGGATGAGTGTGGCATAGCGAAGAGAAGTGCGAAAGGCAGAACAGAGGTTTTTGGGCTTAATTGGAACTGATCCGGACATGGTAGAGATGTCATTCTCCAGTTCAAGACTGTGATTTTTATCACTTTGTAGACAGTGTGTCTCCTTGTAGGCAGTGGGCCTCTTTGTGAGCAGTGTGCTCGGGCAGTGAGCCCTAATTGGCATGTGCCATTCATTTTTCTTTATTCTTCTAACAGAGAATAATTCTTGGGTTAATCACCCTGTGGTTTTTCCCTTAACCGGGTTTTCCACGTCAAAATCTTGGTGTTCAATGTGTTGATGCTTATCTGCTCTTGTGTTTATGTATTATGCTTTCATGGATGATTAATTGATATGCTGCTAACTAACAACAAAGAATCAAGTGTTTGAAAGAACAAGAAGTTCTATACAACTGATTCACCCCCCCCCTCTCAGTTGTATGCCCTAGATCCAACATGACTTAGGCCTATTGCACTACTTCTCAGATTTGAGATCACTCAGTCACCTTTTGGTATCTTCATTGCACAACCTAAGTATGTACTTGATATGCTCTCTCGATTTCGCATGGCTGACTGTAAGCCTGTGTCAACTCTATTTCTATCAGGGGTCAAACTTGAGGCTTCTTGTTCTTCACCTTTGGTGGATGCTACCTTGTATTTCCAATTGGTTAGGAGTCTCATATACTTGACTCACACGAGGCCTAATATTTCATATGTCATGGGCGTGGTCTCCAGGTTCATGTAGGAGCCACATGAGCTGCATTGGAAAGCAACTAAGTGGATTCTTCACTATGTACAGGACACGCACAATTATGGGATTCATTATACAGTAGGCATGGATATTGACTTGGTGGGATACACAGATTTAGATTGGACAGGTGATTCTTTGGATCACAAGTCTACTTTAGGGTATTGCTTCTCTCTTGGTTCTGGTCTGATTTCTTGGTTGAGCAAGAAGTAATCTACTATTGCTCTTTCATCTACAAGGGCTGAGTATCGAGGAGGAGTTAATGCTTCTACTGAGGTCATTTGGCTTCAACACATTCTCACTGAGTTTGGAATTTCCTTTAGGAAGCCTACAGTCATCTTTTGTGACAACCAAAGTGCTATCAGATTTCTCGCAATTCGGTCCATCATCAGTGGACCAAACACATTGAGATTCACATGCACTACATTCAGGAGTTGATTCATGAGTAGGTCCTTGATCTTCAATATTGTTTGACATTAGATCAGACAGCACACGTCTTCACCAAACTCTTCACTGAGAGCAAGTTCATTCATTTACGATCTTTTCTTGGGGTGCGGTAGGTGTCCTCCTTTGAGGGGGCTTCTTAGCTCCTTCTTTCCTTCTCTCTTTATTCTAGGGGGCATACTCTCTTTTGTGGGGGGGCGGTACTTCTCTTTTTGGGGGATTTCCATGTACATAGGTACCTCATCAGACTTCATTTGTCAGGACCCATCTCTTTACCCACCTTAGAAGCTATGCTTAAGGGGGGTGTTAGTGTAGGTTTTTTATTCCTTATCATAAGGTTTTTCCTACACATTTATTTAGCTTGCTTAGGTTAATAAAGTGGGTTAATTAGATGAGTGGATTATGAGGTGTCGTAATACTACAAGGGAGCACCCATTATCTATCTTGGGAAGATACTTTGCTATCTTTAGACCAATAGATGGTTGCTTCCTATTTGTTTGTGTTGCCACCTCCACCCTCTCTCCTTTCTATATAAACTCACTACCTAGTTTGTAATTTCATGATATTGGAGATAATATTCTGATACTATTTTGTCATTTGAGCATTTCACATCAGCCTCTTGGTATCATTGTTATGTTGGTTCAATTGCTTTTTGCATTTACAGTTTATGTTTCTAACTCTTTAAATTGATTCGGGGTTATAATCTGATTTACAGATTCTAATAGGAAGAGGATAAATATTAAACATTTTTTTCCAGAGGGATCATGAGTGGAATGTGATGCCTTTTATCCTCAACACAACCCCTACATATTTTCAAAGAATTAATATCATCCTTAAACATTTGAAGAAGTTTTGTGTTGTTTATATTGATGATATCATTATTTTTTCTAACTCTATTGATGAACACACATAACACATAGAATAGTTGTTTGAAGCCATTAAAAGGTCCATGGAATTTGCTTATCTAAGAGGAAGATGGTTATTGGAAACACTAACATAGGTTTTCTTGGTCTACACTTGGATCAAGGAAAAGTTACATGATAGCCTCACATCCTCACTAGAATTTAAGAATTTCTAGACACACTTGGAGACAAGAAGTATCTATACAAAGATTTTTAGGTTGTCTAAAATATGTCTCCATTTTACGAAGACTTGGCTTTAGCAAGACAACATTTATAGAAAATTCTCAAGAAAGGAAGAACTCAACGAGACAAAAATACAACCAAATCAATCAAAACATCAAGTGGGATCCCTACTTTGCAAATGTCCCAACCTAGCATACTGCTAGTATTTTGCATTGACACCTTAGGTACTACTTGGTCAAGAATATTAACTCAAGAATATTCTAATGGACAAAGGATATATGTGGTTATAGGTCAAGAACTTTCTTAGAAACAAAAAGAAATTATCATATCTATGAGATACTAGTTTTAAAAATATGTATAGAGAAGTTCAAAATGTTCTTCAAGCCAAAAATTTCACTGTTAAAACTGATACTCAAGCTATGAGAAATATTTTGAAAAAGAAAACTAGATAAAGATTTGGCATGTAAGGCAGAATTTCTCGATGATATTTCCAATTTTAGAGTTATGATTTCACCATTCAATGGATAAAAGGTGAAGATAATGTTGTTGCAGATGCTCTAACCAAAGAATTCACCTCAACAACAACATTTTTTCTAGAACCAAGGCAAAATCCCTCCTTGCCTATATATATTATTGAACGTCTTCTAAATAGTTGGTACTTCAACAAATAGTTGAATGAGTTAAAAAATTTGGTTCAAGATTGATGGACATATCGATCAAAGAGATATGACCATTTTAGTCTCAAAGAAGTTGATCTCTCTAAAGCACTTGTTTCCTTACAAATTCAGAGTTTTTGTCCCTTTGATCTCTATCTAAGAAGATTCAACAATATCTAGTGGCTAACACATCAAAAGAAATCTGATAAAGATTTACAAATTGGGTTTTGTAGGTATTTTAAATTTTAGTTGTTATATATCCTTTTGAAGACTAAGTATAAAATTCCTTAGACTTCATATTTTGGTTGTTATCCTTTTGTTATTTTTTCCAATACATTAAAACTTGACTATAAAAAAATGGCTAAAGAAGAAATTTATGTTAGGCTTAATAGTGCTATACTTTTAAAAATATTAGACTTTAAATTTACAAATACCATCACAATTATGAAGAACACAATCAAGTATTGGGCCACTTCCCCTATTAATAAACTGCAAGAGCTATTCCAAAAGAAGTGTTGTATATGCATTAAATTTTAAATTTAATGTAATGAGCCACATATGAAGACAAATGTCCTCACGGGCAGAAGCCTTTCTTAAAGTTTATTCTCCCCATTCTAGTTAGTTGGATCGATCCCTTGATCTTGTGCAAGAAATCCCATTCTAGTTAGTTTAGGTAGATTGATGCAGTAGTTTGCCTTTACTCTGCCCTTCATTTCTTCGCTTCGTTGGTATTTTATAGGCAGGTGAGTTAGGTATGAGCAGCAGTAGCAAACCATGGGAGAGCACCTTGCATAGCAGAAATATATGAAGAACAACAATCTGTAGATTGCATACAAGTCTGTTCTCAGCCACCAAAAGGAGAAAATTAAAGTTGCTTAAAGAGGATGAGACACAAGTTTTGTCATCAAGAGGAGAATGGCATCCAGTAGTAGTATCACTTAGCCTCAGATTCCTATTTTTATTGGTAAGAATTATGAGTATTGAGCTATTAAAATGAAAAATTTGTTTTGTTCACAAGATGTTTGGGATTTGGTAAAAAATGGTTTTGTAGAGCCACAAAATCAAGCACCTCATCAAGCTTTGACCAGAGCACAAAGGGACGAGCTTAAAGAAAACAAGAAGGATGCAAAAACTCTATTCTTAATCCAACAGTCAATGGACGAGTCTATCTTTCCAAGGGTTGCAGAAGCAACTACATTGAAGAAGGCATGGGAAACTTAGGAGACAATCTATCAAGGAAATACAAAGGTGAAAGTAGCTAAACTACAATCTCTTAGAAGAAATTTTGAAAATTTACAAATGAATGATTCAGAGTCTATAGATTAGTTTATGAGTCAGGTGATGAATATTGTGAATCAACTTAGATCTAATGGAGAAGCAATAACATATCAGAAGATCATAGAAAAAATTCTCAGGAGTTTACCTAGTAAATTTGATGCAATAGTTGTAGCAATTGAAGAATCCAAGGATTTGACACAGTTGTCAATAGATGAATTAATGGGATCTTTGTTGACACATGAATCTAGAATGAGTAGAAATAACAATACTTCTTTTGAGAATGCATTCAAGTCTTAGATATCATCTAGTAGAGGAAGAGGAAGAGGAAGGTCAAACTTCAGAGGAAGAGGTAGAGGTTGGAGGAGCAATCTAGATCAAGGTGAAACTACAATCAAAACTACAATAGTAAAGGATGTAGCAACAATCACTTCCAGCAACATTTACAAAGTTTTGATAAATCTAACATTCAGTGTTATTATTGCAAAAAATATGGACATTATGCAAATGAATGCAGAAAGAAACAAGGAGATGTGGACAAGTAGAATGTTAATTACATAAATAAATCTAAATCTAATTCTAAAAATTTATTCATTGCATGTAATGTTGCCCAAGAAATTGCTAAAGTTATTTGGTTTTTAGATAGTGGATGCAGTAACCATATGATAGGGAATAAAAAATTGTTTGCTAGTCTTGATGATTCAGTAAAGTTAGGAGTAAAATTGGGTAATGATAATAAATTGGCTGCAATGGGTAAAGGAGTAATAAATGTTTTGGTAAAAAATGGTGAAAGAAGATTTATTCCTGATATTTATTTTGTACTTGGGCTAAAGCATAATCTTTTAAGTGTTGGGCAGTTAGTATAGAAAGGTTATAGAGTATCTTTTATGAATAATGTTTGCACAATATTAGACAAATTTCCAAATGACAAGTTGATTGCAAGAGTGGAGATGACAAAAAATTGGATGTTCCCCCTTCATTTCATTGCATCCAAGGAGAAGAGGTTCAGCTAATTTCAAAACTATGTATTTAGACCAATCATGGATATGGCATTTGAGGTATGGACATTTACATTTTGGAGGATTGAGTTTGTTACAGAAGAAAAATATGGTGAAGGGATTGCCACCAATAGAGCAACCAAGTAGTTTATGTGAGAGTTGTGTTTTGGCCAAACAACATAGAGAAAGATTTCTAGTAGGAGTTTCATAGAGAGCAAGGGTATTATTGGAGCTAGTTCATAGTGATTTATGTGGACCAATGCAAACTCCATCACTTGGAGGTAGTACTTACTTTCTAACCTTCATTGATGATCTTAGCAGGAAGACTTTGATATACTTTCTCAAGTAGAAATCCGAAGCCTTTAAAAAATTCAAAGAATTCAAAGCTATGGTGGAAAAGCAGAGTGGCCATTACATCAAGGTACTTAGATTAGATAGAGGAGGTGAATATATGTCTAATGAATTTCAAGATTTTTGCAGATATCAGGGCATTAAAAGGCAATTGACTACAAGGTACACACCACAACAAAATGGTGTAACAAAAAGGAAGAACAAAACAATCATGGAGATGGCTAGAAGCATGTTGAAGGCCAAACATTTGTCAAATGAATATTGGGCAGAGGTGGTAGCATGTGTTGTATATATTCTAAATAGAAGCCCAACAAAGAGTGTCATGGACTGAATTCCACAAGAAGCTTGGAGTGGTACAAAACACAGTGTATATCATTTCAGAATCTTTGGTTGTATTGCATATTCTCTTGTACCATCTGAATTGAGAAGAAAACTTGATGATAGAGGTGAGAAATGCATTTTTATTGGGTATAGTGAAGAATCAAAATTTTATAAGTTGTATAACCCTATTTCAAAGAAAGTGATTATTAACAGAGATGTAGACTTTAAGGAAGAAGAAGCATGGGATGGAAGCATTGATAAAATAATCACAATTGGAGCACCAATACCTCAGAATGGAGAGGAACCTGAAGGAAAAAATTTGCAAGGAGATCAATCAAATCTTCAAGAAGGAACAATCACTCCAACAAGAACACCAAGGAACTTAGTAGAATGTGAATCATCTGATCATGCATGTCATCCTACTCCAAATTCACAAGTAAGTGATGAATCGGATCCTACTCTTGCCACATTAAGATCAAAATATAAAGGTAAGAAAATGAGAAGTTTGAAGGAGGTTTATGATCAAGGAGAAGAAAATTTAGATTTATGTTCAAATTTTGCCTTTTTCTCTCATGATCCTGAGTATTTTGAAGAAGCAGTTAAGGAGGAACATTGGATAAAAGCTATGGATAAAGAGATGGATTCTATTGAGAGGAATCAAACATGGGAGCTTACTGATCTACCTGAAGGAAAGGATTGCATAGGAGTCAAATGGGTCTATAAGACCAAATTTAATGCAAAAGGTAAGATTGAAAAGCACAAGGCAAGGTTAGTAGCAAAAAGTTTTGTATAGAAATATGGAATTGATTATAATGAAACATTTGCTCCAGTTGTTAGACTTGATACTATTAGAATGGTTTTAGCAATAGTTGCTCAAAATAATTGGAAAGTATATCAAATGGATGTCAAATCAACTTTCTTGAATGGTTTCCTAGATGAAGAAGTGTATGTGAAACAACCACCAGGTTATGAAGTGTATGGACATGAAAACAAAGTCTATAGATTGAAGAAGACCCTCTTGGTCTCAAGCAAGCACCAAGAGCATGGTATAGTAGGATTGATTCATATATAACAAACACTGGATTCAACAGAAGCAGTAATGAGCCCACATTATACACAAAAATCAACAAAGATGATCAGATTTTAATTGTGTGTTTGTATGTTGATGATTTGATTTTCACTGGAAATCTGTTTGTGGACATATTTAAATCAGCAATGAAGAAAGAATTTGAGATGACTAATTTGGGATTAATGAAGTATTTTTTGGGCATTGAAGTTGTCCAATCTGATAAGGGAATTTTTATTTGTCAAATAAAATATGCAAAGGATGTGTATAGAAGGTTTAAAATGTTGAATTGTAATTCAACACCTACACTTGTTGCTACAGGGACTAAAATTAGCAAAGAAGACAAAGGGCCTAATGTTGATTCTACAACATTCAAAAGACTAATTGGAAGCTTGATGTATCTTACAGCTACAAGACCAGATATCATGTATGGGGTTAGTTTAATCTCAAGATTCATGGAGCTACCAAAAGATTCACATTGGCAAGTTGGAAAAATAATATTGAGATATGTGGCAGGAACAACAAAATATGGAATTTTATATTCCACAACTAATGATTTTGGTTTGATTGGTTATACTGAGAGTGATTTTGCAGGTAGTATTGATGACATGAAGAGTGCTTCTGGATATGTTTTTCATTTTGAAACAGTTGTGGTCTCATGGGCATCAAAAAAGCAACCCATAGCGACACTTTCATCAGCTGAAGCAGAGTATGTAGCAGCCACATTAGCAGCATGTCAAGCAATTTGGATGAGGAGAGTATTGATATATTTGTTGCAAGCATAGGAGGAGTCAACACCAATTCTTTGTGACAACAAATCAACAACTGCATTGTCTAAAAATCATGTTTTTCATAGAAGGAGCAAGCACATTGGTACAAGATACCATTTCATCCGGGAATTGGTTAATAATGGAGAAATCTACCTTGAGTTCTGCAAATCTGAAGATCAATTGGCAGACATTTTTACTAAGGCATTACCAAAGGACAAATTTGAATATCTACAACAAAATCTAGGCATTGTTGATAGTGAATTACTTAGTGGTAGAAATTAAGGGGGATTGTTGGATGTAATTAATTTCTTCCACCGCCTTAGTCAAAGAACATTAATATTAGAAACTTCATCCACCGTC
The DNA here is from genome assembly GCA_027924645.1 of Cunninghamia lanceolata. Classification (NCBI taxonomy): domain Eukaryota; kingdom Viridiplantae; phylum Streptophyta; class Pinopsida; order Cupressales; family Cupressaceae; genus Cunninghamia; species Cunninghamia lanceolata. The sequence goes on from BSBN01000397.1 coordinate 1,854,613, forward strand.
CCTTCTCACATCAGCATTTAAATCAGAAACTTCATTAACCGCCTTCCACCGACCTGCAGACAATTTCAAGCCATGTGCGTTGAATGTTTTGATTTCTAGATGGTTCTCAGACCTCTTTAAATAGAGGCACTTGTAATCCATTTTACGCAAGCAATAGAAATTGCGTTTATATGTTTTCTCCTCTATCTTTTTTCTCTCCTTCAATTTCAGATAAAGGAATATTTCGTGTAAATAATATTACTCACTTCTTTATTTCTCTCGTCATAAAATGACTATATACATCCCAAAAAAAATCCTTTTAGAAAAACTTTTTAGCTTTAAAAACAGTTTCCAATAAAAACTTAAAACAATTTTAAAAAGAAACTATAAAAATAAATAAATAAATAAAGATAATTGCAAAATAAAAACTACTAAAAGATAAGTTTATCAACAAAGATTAGCCTCATCTCTTATATGCTTATCTATTATCTAGAGGTGGTTGGTATTACATATTCAAAAAAAAAAAAAAAAAATTCCTAGAAACTATTGTTACCTGTATGGATTGAATGCAACGTTCAATAGCGTATCCCTTGTTTGCTCTGAGTTCCACCTTCCTCAATTTCACCATGTGCTCCAAACTTTGTATACCGGGCTCCTCCCAGCAGGTCTCTACTCTCAAGCTTTCCAATCTTGCACAATATTCTAAACCTTCAATTTTCTCAATTCGGTAGCAACCATTTAGTAGCTCAAATTCTCTAAGAGAAGTTGAATGTGCAAAGCTAGGTAGCTCATCCAACTCTGGACACCACCTTATTTTCAGGCGTTCAAGTTTTACCAGATCACAAGTAACCCTTATGTTCTTCAGCATTTTACAGGATGTCAATTCTATCGACTTGACTGTCGTTGGTAGTACTTCGATCTCCGTTAAATGATCATTATTTCTTAAAAGAAACTGGCAACATCCTCAATTCAAGGCAAACAGACAATTCCAGAAACCGCAAATTTCTCAAATCGCCAAAACTGGTGGGAAGTGATGATAGCTTTGCACATCGACATAATTGCAAGTGCTCCAATGACTGAAGACGGCAAAATTCTTCTGGCAGACTACTCAATTTTAAGGTACTTATGATTATTATCTTTTTCAACACACTGAGACTTCCTATTGAGTTTGGAAGTCTTTGGAACTCGTGGCAATATGTAATAACCAACTCTTTTAACTGCACAGGAGCCTGCAACCCATTTCTGAGTATAGAAACGTAAAACATTCAGCAATTATTGAAAAAATTCAACTATAGATTTAATAGAGTCAAAAGGGAAGATACTTACAGCGCTGTCAGCTTTCCACAGCTCTTCTAAGTGATTGTCCCCTGAAAGATCATCTTCATAGAGTTCTTAAAACTCTCAAATTTTTCAATGAAAGCCGTGAGGGAAGATTTCTCTGCCCGATTTGGAACAAGCGAAGCCAGACCAGCTCTCTTGATACTTCACCCATTACATTATTAAAATAATCTCCTGTACTCACAAAAATCATTGGTCCAAGTAAAGGGGGTGGGAGCGACCAATTTCTTTCACTATTATTAGCCATGGGTTCCTCGTCCGAGCTTACACTACTGAAAGGGCTCATTATTGGAAAGGACCTTCCCTGCTGAATAGGAAATGCATTAAATGATAAGAAAAAGGGCATAAAGCCAAAGCCTTACACGAACAATTAAAATTGGTAAAACAAAGGACACAGACAACCACATACCCTATCTGTATCCCCAGTTCTTATTCCTCTTGGAACAGCCATTATTCCTCGAATGTCATTTCTTTTCTGCAATAAAGAAAAGACAGAATCTTATAAAAAATGAAAATAAATTTGTCGGGAACACATACATGGAGTTAAAAAATAGGCTATGGATGCTATCTTTATAAACAGCTGTTTAACCCGTAGAAACAATAAACTTCTTAGACCCAAACATACGGTTAGAGAAAGATGTTTTCCTTTCCATTGTTTACTCACAAAATAAAAGAAACTATTAACTTCACCTCTGATTGCTTGTCAGCATTAATAATCTGCTGGAGGTACCAAACTCGGTAAGGTGTATGTTGTTTAGCAATTTCCCTTCCCAGATCTCTTAAGTGGTCATGCATTGTTATGTGATTGTCGTTGTCAAGTTCAACCAAACACTTATTCAAAAGCTTTTCTCAACCGTGCAGACCACTCCACCCTGATCCGTTCCATACTTCAATTGCCAAACTGTTCTCTTCTCCGATAAAGAAACAAGCAGTGTCAAGAAACATCTCTTTCTCTTCATAATCAAGGGCATCATAACTTATTTTGAGTATATTTTTAATATCACTAGGCAATACTCTGGAGATCTTATCAAATAGAGACTCCCAATATTCTTTGCGGGACTCTCCATATAGCTGTCCTCCAAATACCTTGAGAGACGGGTAATCCGTTGCAAGCCTCTAAGAACCTTTTAACAAGCTTCTCAAATCCATTTAGGGGAGAGGAATGTGAGAAAGCATGCCAACAAAAAAGCTGCTCTGTATAAAACGGATCAAGTGCTCTCATTTTATACATAGAGGATATGCCTTTACATCTAAGAACTTCATTCTCCCGTGTTGTAACAATGATAAGACTACCCTCTCCAAGGCTGTCTTTTGCGGGCAACAGAGCATCCAATTGGTCCGCATGATCCACATCATCTAGAACAATGAGAACCCTCACAGATCTCAAATGCCTCGTAAGACATGCCTTACCTTGCTCCATATTGTCAAATGTTAGATTTGTGACGCCAAGGTCTTTGAGGAGTTGAATCTGCTTGTGCTGCAACATGCCTTTGGCTGCACCATCTCTAACATAAAAAATAAAACTGGACCTCTCCATGGACGAGGATTTTTGATTGTACAAGTATTTGACAAGTGTGGTTTTGCCGGAGCCACCCATGCCCCAAATTCCCACAATTTGTACACCCTGATCACCATGGGCAGATTGGAGTGTATTCATCTCAAAGTCTTTTACTGTTTCTTCCAGACCAACTGGATGGTTTGCAACCACTAATGGCACATTGTCTATTTCTTTCAATACAATATTCACAATATTCTTCAGCAACCTCATTTCATCACTGAACAAGTAAAAACATTGAAAAAACAAAATAGAACAGATGATTAGGCTAAAGTTAAATACACAGATTTAAGAAAAAGAATGCATATTTATTAAGGTTGGGAGACCGAAACTTACTCAATATTTTTAATGATTTGGTCATTGTAAAATGAGATGATGTTGAGTGCCATTTTCCACTCTTTAAGCTTTTCTGGGCTGTATCTACCCTTCTTTTCATGCTCCACAAAAGCATCAACATAGATCCCTTTCCCTTGAGCTACGTATCTGAGATCAGTAGGCTCTACATGGTAGAAAACAGGAATAATTTTGGCGCCAGTTTTATGCATAAATGACAGCTCTGACAAACACCAAGGTGATTGTGCATAGTTCTCAGAAAAAATTGCTATATGAAGCGAAGCACTGCGCATTACTGCTTCTAATGTTGTAGGAAAGAAATCGCCGTATTCCAACTCCTCTGAATCTAAAAACGCTGTCACCTTCATCTCGTTAAGGATATTATAGATTCTGCTGGCTAGCTTGTCTTTGACATCTGTTCCACGATGATTGATGAACACATCGTAGCACGGTTTTTGCATGAGCGTTGAGGCAGAAGTAGATGCAAATGGAGCGATTTCATGAAAAGCGCCCATATTAATAGACGCCATGGAATTGGATGGAAGCGAAGGCAATGAAAGCCAGAAGAGAGAAAGCTAAGCGGGAAGTATTTGGGGTAGAGTAGTAAGTGGGAAAGATAAAAATGATCAAAAACTATGGAGCACTCTATTTAAATATCATCTATTTGAAAGGTCAAACAGTTAATAACAGATTTACACCTCATTCATAATAAAAATGTAAATATTTATCTTATTTTTATTGGTTAAAATTAACTTTTGACTCTTAAAATAGATGATGTTTAAGAACACCTAGAGGCATTATTCGCCTACGAAATTGCCTGGAAGAAACGCAAAATATTGTGAGAGATGCAGATGCACTTTGTAAAAAAGTAAATAGTTATCTTATTTTTATTGGCTAAAATCAACTTTTGACTTTTGAAATAGATGATGTTTAAAAATAGTCAAGTTGGTATTATTTGGGTAACGTGAAAGAAACGCGAAATAATGTGAGAGAAAGCATATGGAAGACAGAAGAGCCGTGTAAAGATGCCGTTTGAAAGAAAAGCAATGGAAAAAAGCTGGAAGCGCTGAGTATAGGAAGTGACCAGACGAGCAAAGAGAATGGGTGTGATTTGCGTACGAAAACATGTGGAAGAAACGCGGAAGACAGGTTAGGGAGTCGTGATAGAGAAGGGACATTTATGTTGCGGCGACATTTATGGAAGAAAAGCAGCCAGATGTGAGAGGTGGAGCCATTCGTAGAAGAAAGAATGGAGTCGTTGAGAGGTGGACCATCACAATAATGGTATACACCATAGAGGACATAAACAATCCCAATTTTCACTTTCCTCTTATTTTCACCTAATAAGATAATTTAAATTTATGAAATAAAATATATATATTTTTTTAAAATGTGATATTATAGTATAGTCTTGTAAGGGTTTTACTAGTACTTGCACCCATAGGAGGTTCAAGGAATACACCGATAGAAACAACCCTTAGAAAATTTTCCGTAAATTTTTTTACGGCGTGAGGCAATTCCGAGCACTACAATGCTCACATATAAAAGCCTATCGGCTAATTATATTTTCAGTACTTTTATGTATTTTAATTAAATAAATGTAATTATTAAAGTAATAAGTAGTTTAGATAATAGAGTTAGGGTTGATTAATGTTACAAATATAAATAAATGTGGAAATTAAATTGAAAATAATATTTAGTTGGATTTTAATGATGAGGTGTTGTTACAAACATAAAAAACAATTCGCCAGTATTTTGTATTGTTTAGATGACTCAAATGAAGTTTTCTAGTTTGAAATTTTCACTAGTTCTTGTCCTAGTTCAGATCCACATCTACATAATTGATTTGCATGCACACGTAGAAGTGAAAGTGACCCTATAATTGACAGGAATGGTCTAACACTTCACAGACTATTGCTAGTGTAGTTAGTATTCTTATGTATGCTATGGTTTTCACTAGACCAAATATTGCCCAAATAATGGTAGGACCTTGAGTCACTTCATGCCTAATCCTAGCAAGGATCACTAGGCTATAGTGAAGAGGGGTTTTTAATATCTACGAGGTACTTCAAATTACTCTATTTGTTATCAAGTATCTTTATCTGCATGAACTTCATCATTTGTATCTTTGGTAGGCATGTTTTCATTAGTAATGACTTCATCTACCATATCTTCATCAACACTTTCACTTCGTCAACCACAGGGCTAAACTTCCTTACACTTTCACTTTGTCAACCATAGGGCTAAACTTTGTCAACAAGGAAGTTTAGCAACTAGGAACTTTATTAGGGATCTTCTCTAGTAGGGGAGTTTCATAGGTTGGAGGTGGATGTATAAAGATTTGTAGACTTAGATTGGGAAGAAGATGTTGATAGCAGGAGATCTACTAGTGGCTACGTGTTTGGCCTATTTGGTGGTGCAGTGAGTTGGATGAGTAAGTAATAAGATGTGGTCACTTTACCACTACAGAGGCAAAGCACATGGTAGCTATTCATTCTTGTGAGGAGGATATTTGTCTTCACGTACTATGTTTAGATGTTGGCTTGAGTCATGGTGCAATTAGATGTTACTATGACAATCAAAGTATTATTAGCTTAGAAAAGAACCTAAACTTTTAGGTGTAAATAAAGCACATTGATGTTCAATATCATTTTGTTTGTGACATGGTGGAGGATGGGAGGATGATGCTAGAAAAACTTGATACTTTAGAGAATGTTACAGATGCATTGACAAAGTTGGTGAACATAGAGAAGTTTAGATTATTAGTGTTCTTTTATGCTCTTGCAAAGTATACTACAAGTGGGATAATGTTAGGTTTAGGTGTCCTGCACATGACAACCTAATGTTTGAATTATTTATTATACTGTCATGCTAAAAGGCATCCCACATTGAGTTAGAACTCTTGGAAACATGGCGAGTATATTTATGGTAGGTGTAAAAGCATCTATGTCATGAAAGAGGTCCAAGAATGTCTTATGACATTGTAAGATGCGAAAGAGGTTCTATGACAATTTATGACATGTATATAAGAGCATGCAAGAAGGGAGTTATAAAGTGGACCACACAAAATTGACCAACTTATGATGGTTGTTATGATGCATCATAAAGCATCTTGTAAATGTCTAATAAATAACAAAATGGTGCACCCAAGTTTGGTGGGATGTCTATGATGTGTAAGAGGAATCTACTATTGGTAGTTTGTTGACCCATCATGCAATCTAGGCATTGGGATTTGTGCTATGAGATTTGCATGCCATATTTGGAGTGTGGTTTTGGTGCATGGTTTCCCAAAGCCATTGGTGGATTGTTGTTTGAGCTCTGATATATATATCTATATTATTGTTGCTTTGGTTGGAGGAATTCATACTTTAGATTGTAGGTATTGTTATGACACTAGAATATCTCCAAGAGTTGGTATAATCTATTATGAAGGCTTGAGCTTCATTTTGTATGACAACAATTGTTGTAGTTGTGAATACAGTTGGTTCAGAGTTCTAGAGGTTGGTTTTTTTCCCAAAAGGGTTGTGCCAAGATAAACATTATGTTATGGCTTGTGTTTTAATTTGATTTATGTGTAAAACTATTTATCTTTTCTTTTTAATAGTACTCTTGTCATAGATTAATTAGAAAGTACATTTGGATTTATTTCACATCTCTTCCCTCCTTTCTTCTTAGAAATATTCATTTTCCTCTTCTACAAACCCTTCCCTTCTTCCCCCTATGTCTCTTGCTTATTCCAAACCCCATCTCTTGACTCATTAGCCCAATGTATCACCCATTTTTTAATCTTCTGAGTTCCACAACAAGAACATAACCCTTTTCCAAACCTTTTTCATTTCCGCACTACTTCAAATCCTCATCTACCCTTTTTATCCTTCCCCTCCTCCCTACTCCTTCCTTCTATCTTCCTACCACACTCCATTAGTCGTTGACACATCCTAGTTTGTCCATTCATTCCAAGTCTACACATCCTCTTAGTTTCTCCCTTAACCCACACCTCATAATCTATCCCAAGACTTGATCCACTTTCCTCAACACCTACTTTATCTTTTGCACCACCTATCTCCTTCCATATTTGCTTTACAAAACATTTTTCACTTCTACAAGACCCCTTTTAGCTTTCCCAAAACCTAATTCTACCTTGCCCACTCCTTCCTCCCTACTTTCCCCTCTCACAACACCTACCCTTTCCTTTCCAATACCTCTCATTTTTGTCCCAACACTTGATCTTACCTTCCCTACACCTTATCCTTTTCATACCATCTTAGTCAAGGGTAATATGCTCTATACTTACCAAGCTTACCCTATACTTATTCAAAGCACATTGTCACCTCTTCTCTCTTTACCTTTAACCTGATCCCCACCTCTGACCTTTTTCATTCTATCCTATGGCGTCTCTCTTTTCTTATTCGTCTCCTCCCATCCTTGGTTCTCTTACACATTCTATAAAATGTGATGATTTCTTTGAAAAAATGATATACATAGTGAGGCCTTCATTGATGATGATAATGTAATCTTGTTCTTTTGATTTTCTCATCTTTTCTCTTTAATGCTAGTCTATCTTCTATAGAATATGATGTTGAATCTTCTACTTTCAATTCTTTCAATGCTAAAATTCCATATTATGATGAAAATGAACAAGAGTCTATTATTGACAAATTTTTAATAACACAATTAAGGAACTTTCTAAGGAGGATTCACATGTTTTCTCTTCTACTATTGGTTCTCTTACTAGAAAAATGACATTTAAGTGAGCCCCCATTTCTAGGAAATAGCAAAAAATAATGCCCAAAATATTGCTTGAAATTGTCTAGGTTTGATCAAAGGTATGTTTGATTGAACCAACTTCAATTGAACCTAGTCAACACAAACATGGCACCCCATGGTGGTAGAGGTTCAAATGAAATAGGTTCAATAAAACCCCAATTAGAAAACCATATACAAGGTGGAGGGCTAGTGTTTGAAATGCATAAAGGGGGTTAGATCAAAGGGGGTTTGATTGAAACCCATTAGATAAAACATGTATATGTGGCACCCCCATTGTAGCCTATTTCCCTCCTATCCACAAGTTTCAATTTTATAAGCCAAAATAGTCATCTTTGTGTCCTGCATGTGCAAGTCAAATGAAATCATTGAGAGAAATTTTTATGTGAACGTAGCCCTTGGAGTTAACATTTTGAAAAGCATAATATATAATGTGTTTTTCAATATAGATTTTTTATTTATTTTATGAGCAAGATAGGTCCACTACAAAAAATAAAGACCTCTAGTTGAGACATTGGAAAAAATACCAAGATAGGTCCATATTCACTAGCTAGATCTGATGGTTTAACAATATGAAGAGTACCATCACTCACATGGTATTCTACATTTGAAGAAATTTCTTTATCCCTATGATATCCACCTCAATGATTTCTCATTTCTTCATTAAACATGTTATGTCTACCTTTGGCAGTCATCATATCCTCATCAAATTCATCATCTAAAGAATTCTTTCTTTGTTAGTTTCATCCTTTTCCTCAAAGTGGCTGAAAAATCTCTACAAGAAAGTGACTTGTGGTAGTCTAGTATTCATGATTGATTTCAATGGGGTGTTCTAGTTTTCCATTGGAGATGTGGATTCCCTTTGTGCACCATTACCCAAAGGTATAGTGGCATGGTTTGGTCCAAGAATATGCAAACTTTGAGTGAGGAGATTGATGAGTTGTTGTTACCCATCCTTCAACGATCTCATCAAGTTGAAGAATTCCAGTTCTCTATCCTCACATGTCATTTTCCTGGGTTGATCTGTAGTATTGATATCTATTTTTTAAACCCTTTTTTCAGGCTAGAAAGATCATAGCTCTAATACCACTCTAAAGACACAAACTAAGAACATAAAAAATAACAAACCCAAAACTACTACAACAAATAATACTTTTTAAATTTTTATATTTCTTCAAAAGAATACATAAGCATACATATATTCATCAAACTAATACAACTTACTAAACACACCTGCACATAGAACTAGACACTGCTAGTATTCTAGATGTCAGTTTGAATGTTGAATTATTACTTAAAGGTTTCCATCATTAAGAAGATTGATCTTTACATCTAAAGGGTTTCATCTGTCACATCCCATTTAATATGCCTTGTTAAAAATACTTTTATGTATTTAATTTTGTTGATGATGCAATTTAGTAACCAATCTGGTGAAGGAAAATTATGTTAGGTTGAACATCATTTTAACTTGTTAATAGTTGTGACTATAGATTATGTTTAAACCTTTTGAGAATTATGTGAATATTTAATTGTAACATGTTTATTGATTCTTAAAAAAAAGAGTTATAAATGTTTGTTCTAAATCATGATTTTGATATAGACTAACTACTTGTCTATGGTCACAAAGAGACAAACAAAATTTTTGGGTCAACATGGAAGGAAGCTAAATCTTCCAACGCTTTGCATCATCCCCAAAAAATTTTAACAATAAACAAAAGGACAACAAAGAGAAGAAAGTAGGAACAAATAGAAGAATGTCACAACAGATGCATTCCTCATGTATCCACATGTCTACAAGGACATCATGGGTCCTCCAGAAAAAACTAAAAGACATAAAGTCACAACATAGGAGAAACATCATGATTAATCAAGAAAACACATAAAAAACAAGTAAAGCTCTCATGGGTCGGCCGTGAACAGGTCATCCTAGTCCCAATCTTGATAAGCATAAAGGGATGGTGGAAGAGTTGACAACAGAACCACAACAAGAGCAGTCGAAGGAGATTCACCTGGTTCCAGGTGCAGAGGAGCAACTGTAACAATTGGAGCCTCTGAGGTAGTAGGAACAAGAGTCAATGATCATGTAAATATTGTGGACAACTCAGGTATATCAACAACAGACCCAATAATTCGCTCCTTAGAAGGGGAATCACGAGTCACTATCAGAAATATTAACAATCTATGGCTCCGTAGTGCTATCATGAGGAGACATAGATGGAGTAAAATCCTCCAATAACAACAAAGAAGGAGGAGGAGGTAGTGTAGGCAATGACAGGATGCATTTAGGTCTCTAGGATGGTGGAGTGGGATAGCACTCAAGTTTACATTTAGGCATTAGAGGTGGAGGATCAAGCTGGCAGGCACACAAATCAGCCAAGGTGATGCGAGGAGCATCACTGAAAGTAGGAGTAGGTAGGGTGCTTTAGGAGTAGCACTAAAAATAGGGTGAGGGTCAGGGATGGAAGAGATGTAGGCAGAGAAGAAGGAATAGGATCAACAAGTGGCTACAAGGGAGAAGGATCCTTGAGAGGAGACTACGCGTTAGCAACACATGCTTGGTCCATGGCATGACGACAATGCTTGCGATCTCTCACAAGCTAGTTCTACCTAGTACGAGCCAAGGACTCCATTGACAGAGTTAGGGAGTCTTCCATCATGGGTTGTACATCATCTAGTAGCATAGGGATATGTGGAGAAATAGAAATAACCACTAACGGTGGAGAGACTACAAGAGAGGAAGAAGGGAAAGGTGTGTATAATATGGACTACTTTCCATGTGACATCAGATGGGCAAGAAGAATAGAAGCAACCATTGAAGGTTGTGTAGACACAAAAGAAGGAGGGGGAGTACTCAACAAAGGGATTTTTCCTGATGCCACTTAATAGGTAGGAGGAACAAAACCAAACAACGAAGGCTGAGAAGTCCCAAGAACACACGGTGCATGAGGCTATATGAAAGGTCAATCTCAGGCTCTTGTATAAGAGCCTAGAGGCAACACTGCAGAGTATAGGCCAAGAGCACGAGAGCATAAGGTGCACTCTATGTGGTTTTATTTCCTTTATCCACCTAGGAGGTAGAAGAAGGAACAGGAGCACCCTCTAAAGACAGAGGTACCACAGAGAGAACAACCAAAGAAGATGATGAAGAAGGGACAGAAGACAACTGGGCTATCCTACTCGCTTTGAATTTCTAATATGAAATAAAAAGAAAATCATTATGAGGCTAGAGTGGCTCAGTGGGGATTGGCTAGAAGTAGTCCAAAGAAAAGTTTCCTCGCATGTGGTATAAATCTACTATGACGGATTGTATGTGCCACTCCATCATAAGGAAACTTTAGGCATCTATGAACCACAAAAGGGATTGCTCTCATGGAAGTGAGCAATGGTTGACCCAATTTCACACAAAAATGGTTAGAAGCAAGAATAATGGAAAGAGAGACGTCCAGGGTCTTAGGTCTGACCTAGACAAGGAGGGTCATAGGACCCAAAGTAGGGTGATAAAACTTGTTATGACATCATATAAAGACATTAGATTTCTTATAAACATCTTTATATAGTTCGTGCACATACAAAAATTCCTCTGTAATAACATTGGCCATGCAGACAGGATCAATGAGGACACCCTTAACGGGTTTCTCATTAATATCTATAGCAATGTACAAAGGTCCTTTAGATGTGTTAGGTGGTATCTCAGAAGAAGAGGAGATAATGGGCTCAAGAATAGGACGTTCTCGAACAGGACTAGAACAAACACCCACCATACCAATCATCTTTGAATAGGAAGAAGGAGATGGAGCATCAGAAGTTGACTCTAGCACCACAAAAGAAGAAGTGAGGTCAACAAAGTTTGAGTGACAAGGCATGCGATCTATGTAGATTTACAAGTGCTGGTTCATAGGAGCCACCGACTTGTTTTTGCCATCGTTCTTATGAGAGACCTAAATCACATTCTAATCAATGAGGTCTTGAATGGTGTGTTTGAGACGCAAACATCATTCAATATCGTGGCCAAGTACTCTATGGAACTGGCAGAAAGCCTTTGGGTCATATGAAGGTGGCAGGGGCTTAGTGGTATCAAGAGGTCTAATAGGGGGTAGCTACACTAAACCATTGTTAAGGAGCTTTTGCATGATGGTGTAAAGGGACTCCTTTAAAGGGGTAAATTTTCTATTTCTTGATGCTTTAGGAGTAGAGAGGGCTAAAGTAGCCTGAGAGGATGTTTCAGCCATTGCATTGCTAACCATATTTGATGAGTTATTCTTATAAAAACAAATTTTTTCTTATAGTTTGTGAATGAAGAAGAATAACTAGATTGGGAAATAAGAACTAGTGAGAGAGAAGCCTCAAACTGGTTGAGTGTTTGTTAATAATCACGGAGTGTTGTGCGTAAATGTGTAAATGAAGAATACTTCATCAACAGAATCCTATCTTGGATCTATGGCTGAAGGTTTCCAATAAAAACACTCTGCACATTAGAATCAGGTAGAACATAGGGAATCTGTGAGAAAATAGACTGATAATGGAAAATGTAACCAGTTACTTTCTTTGCACTTCCTTACACTTGTAATGGAAAAGGTCTATAAAAGTGACTTATGGTCTAATGTTTGCTTGGAAGTGTTGTAAAATTGATTGGCAATATGATAGAAAGAAAGAATGGAATGGTCATGAAATGAGCAGAACCAATCCAACGTAGTACCCTTGAGGGAATGTGGGAAAAGTTTCACTAACAAAGTATCCTGAAATAGAAAATCACTACATAGAGCAATGAACGCAGAGATGTGCATTTATGGATTACCCTTTCCAGTATATTTTTCAAATCTTGGTGCCTCGAAGTTTTGTGGAAATAGAGTAGCAAGGATGGTCAATGAGAGAGGGCTATGCCTATAATAGGTAGGTACATGTGGTTGTGAGGATGATGTGGAAAGCATGGCAAGTTGCTACTATAGGAGGTAGAGGATAGTTACTATCATCATATTGAGTATTGTGTTTCTATTGAAGACTATTGGAGGTATCCCCCTTGAAGTGGATTAGGAGGTTGCCCCCTCAAAGTGGCATATTATTATCAAGTATTTGAAGTATATTTGCTATTATATTCTTCTATTGTGCTAGTTGTTTCATTACAATCTAATACTTTATCTACTATTTCATTTATCATGATTTCCTTTTGGAAAATAAATCTTAAAAAAGGGTTTTCTCACCCACAATGTTTGATTTGTGGTTAGCTTGAGCCTTTCAAGCACATGTTTTGGTTCTACCCTTGGTTAGAGATATTTGGCACTAGATCCTCACCCTTTTTAAGCCTTTCAATTCTAAGCCTTTTTCTTGGAAGGCTACTCTTCTTGGGGATTTTTTGCATCTATGAGTTTAGACTACATAAATTTGGCAAATTGTTAGAGTTTGACATTTTTCTGTCCATGGAAACAAAAAAAATGAAGCTATTTTTCATAACGTCAATGGTGATAAAATTGGTTACAAAAATAGAATCTCTATGATTCCAACTTATTGATGTAGATTTAAACTTAGGAATGATTCAAGCCAAAACAAATTGCCATGGATTTGGAGCCCCTTAGAGAGCTTATTGGTTTGGGTGCTAATGCCTTTTATTGTTAGCAATATTGCTAAAGTAGAAGGAATTCCATACTCTTACCTATATCTCTAAGTTACGCCAAAAGCCTTAATGGCAATCACTTAAGGTCTCATGGGATCTCCTCCTCCATTCAACACCCCACATTTCCTTCACATGGACTAAATCAACATAAGATATTGAATTACAACCTACCTTTATGCTCATATTAAAGCTAATATCTCTAAGGACAATGTTTGATTGGAAGCTATGTTGACTCTTAGAGCTCTCGTGTAGGGCTAGGCTTAAACGGCACACACTAAGCTTTGACTTGATTAGGTGGTTGGTGGGCCCCTTCTCTTATTGACACATTAACAAAACAAAGTAAGAGAAAGGGTCCACCAACCACCTAAGCAAGTCAAAGCTTAGTGTGTGTTATTTAAGCCCAAACCTCGTGTAGAGCTCAAAGATCCTTGGGTAGGGGTGGTGATCTTGATCCCACTCTACCCACTTGTTATCTTCAACTCCACAACTTATTTTAAATCTTCTTATTATTTATGTTTTTTAATACTTAACCAATAACTTTGTATAAACTTTTTATTGTTTCTATAACACATACATTTTGATTGAACTATATCCACCCACGAATCGACAAATCTAAAAGAAGGCTAACCAATCGAATTTGATACTCGCACATAAAGTAGGATACTTTATTTTGCATATACGTAAACCTCAAATGGCTTGCTCTTCTCTGCCTATTAGGCAAGCAGCAAAAAAGTAGTAGCTTTGCGCCCCACAACTAATAAACCGTGAGTTGGGGCATTCCGAGAATTGAACTCGGGACCTCTCGCACCCTAAGCGAGAATCATACCACTAGACCAAATGCCCTTGCATAACTTCATATTTCCTGCAGCATGTTACGAACTAGATGTTCAATATGTGTGGAAGGACATAAAACAGAAATGTCAGAAGTGGGATTTGAACCCACGCCCTCAAACGAGGACCAGAACTTGAGTCTGGCGCCTTAGACCACTCGGCCATCCTGACTTGACAAGACGTGGTAAGTACATTTTTATTTTATCAACATAGTAATCGAAGTGGGCTTTGATGTTACATTTAAACCCAATATTTTCTAATTATGTTTTTAAGTGCAAGGTTACGCAATATTAGGGATCTTTTTCAGAGGATATATAATTTTTAATTGTTTTTATAATTTGTTGGTATTAAGAGTATGAATTCAACTAAGAGTTAGGGATATTTATTCTATCAGTGTTTCAAGGTACAATTTTAACCTTATTCTTTTAAAGCATCATAGGACTTACACTCAACAAAACTTGATTCTTGGTGGATTCTTTTTGAATCATTCAACTTTATTACTAAACCAAAAACCACTTAATTTTTTTTTTATTCAAAATGCTTATAATTTAATTTTAAATTGAACATAAAGAAAACAATAATTTTTAAGTGGTTGAAAATTTGATTAAAATATAAAATACATATTCCTTATCAAAGTTTTTTTTTTTTTTTTTAATTAAATGTTTTTTCAAATAAATTAAACTTTAAATGATTTGATTAAAACATAAAATACATATTCCTTATCAAAGTTTCTATTTTTTTTAATTAAATGTTTTTTTCAAATAAATTAAACTTTAAATGTCCCTTTATATTACCATTCACCTTCAAAATTTTGGGGCATCTTCTAACAATTAACCATCCTTCGAGATTGTTTCTCCATCCCAAATCCTATGCGTTGGCATCCCTTAACTATATTGAATGTCATTTGCACATTAGAAAAATAAAAAGATAAAAATAAATAAAAGTTGTAAAGAATTCACTTTAAAATGGGGTAAAACCAAGGTCCCCTCACCCTAATGTAAGTACAAACCCATAATCAAATTCTAAATTTGTATTAATTTTTTGAAAAGGGAGAAAGAGAAAAGACAAGAAAGGAAGGGGAAAATTTATTAAAAAAAATAGAGTTTAAGGAACATGAATTTATAGAGGTCATCACATTCTAAAGTTTTTTTTTTTCATTATTTAAATAGTAAAAGTAAATGTATATCTTTCATAAATTTAAATTAACAAATGGTAAGTAGGAGGTATTTTCTACAATATGTCAAATTATGATAATTATATTAGAGTTCAACTATGTAGTATTTGAGTCAAACTCATTGGCCCTTATTTCATGAGTAGTGGTTCACACGAATACGCTATGAAAAATAACTTCAACTTGTCAAAGAATGAGCTAAAGGGGATATATAATGAATGCTTCATAAGGCACAACACTTGGTGAAGGTTTTGCAAATGGGGTAGCAAGCTAAGTGGAGCATTCATTCTCGTGAGAGATGGGTTCATGTGAACCACTACTCATGAAAAAAGGTTGAATGAGTTTGACTAAAAAACTATGCTATTGAATCTTGATATAAGTATCATAATTTGACACTATAAAAAATACCTCCTACTTGCCAATGGATGAGCTAAAGGGGCTCTATAATGAACGATTTATAAGGTAGGACACTTGTTGAAGGTTCTATAGATGTCATAGCAAACTAAGTTGGCTTGATCTTGGGGAAAACTCCATGGTTACGTGTGCTTGAGTCGAAGTAGTATTGGGATCGGTGACCTCTGTTGAAAGGCACAAGACAATTGAGAGGGGGGTGAATTAGTTGTATCAAAAACCTTAACCTCTTTAAACAAAACCACATTCACATTTACTTGCTTTAACTCCTTGAACTGTTATGAAGATTAAACATGAATTGCAGAATCAAAAACATAAACACATCAACACAATACACACATGAACTCTAGATTTTAATGTGGAAAACCCTAAAAAGGGAAAAACCATGGTGAGTGTTAACTCACAATATAATGTAGTAACAATACCAAATAACAAAGAGGCTCACTGCCCAAATGAGTGCTCACTACAAGGGGTGGCTCATTGCCGATGGTTGGCTCACTGCCATGAACTGATATAGTAGTATCTACAACATGTTTGAGTTTAGTTCCATTGAAGCATAATATATCTCTCCTTCACTACCTTTACAACACACACACACTTTATCTTCGCATCTTCGCACACTCTAACATCACTCATTAATTTATTACATACATTTATACCAATCATCAACCTTGGAATGTACATCAAGGTTGGAATTACAATCTACAACCATTGGAACTATCTCCAAGGTCGACATATATATATATATAAATCAAATTTAGACCGGACCTAAAGAAACTTGCAGAAGATATGAATGAAAGAGGAACACTTCACAGCTTAGTTCAGACCCAAATACATCTTCACACACTACAAAATACTTCTATAATCCAGGAAATACATCTGCAAAGAATGTTAACACTGAAGTCGGCCAAACTGGTGCAATCATCAAGAATACTTAGACACATGATTCCAAGAGCTTCATCATAGCTTGTGGATCAAGCACACACCTTCAATACATTCTAGAGACATCCATGAACAACATAGAATCATTTGGAAGCCAACAAATCCAACTGCAAAAGATCTCACTTGAGGACAACAAATAATACTTGAAGATGGATCACACACTGCTCTCAAAAAATATTATCAAACTCTGCTAATCAAAAACTTTCTTTCTGAAGAACCAAATCACAAATGCTTTGGAATAAAGATAGCTAAGGACCTTATAAGCATATGCCCAAGAACACAAGACCAAAAACCAAACTATAGAGAAATGCAGAGCAAAATACTTTCTCCCTGTCACACTACAAAAACTGCTAGGCATAATCTTCAATCTAGTGAATATAACTTTTGTTGCACAAGGATCTGAACCACCAAATTCTAGATTTAGCATCTTCAAACACTTCTCTAAAACATATCCAAATCTCATACTCCGGTCTTCAACACAGAGGAAATGCAGAGAAAAACCTTAGATAGTGTCCTTAAAATGACAACTTGATCTTTCAACAAACAGTAATATCAGAAGACATAGTTGGCACCAATGACAACAAAAATGTGTTGACATCAATGACAACACCAGTTAGCACATACTTGCAACAATCTCCCTCTTTGTCATTGATGGCAACATTGATGTGAAAAACCATCAAGACAAGATTCTTCATTACTCACCTTCTCCCCCTTTCTCTTTATACATCTAAACTCTTTCTCCCCCTGAGTTTTTCACATGATCTCTCTCCCCCTTTGACATCAATGGAAAAGGGCATCACATCTCTTCTACTACACATACTTGTACACTATTGCTCTGATCAACCTGAAATCATTCTTTACTCCCCCTAACTACAACAATCATCTCAAATAACTACCTGCTCCCCCCTAAAGGGTAGTCTCCAACATTAGTCCAAACATAAATGTACTTTGAGGAACACTGGACTGATGCATCTCCTTATGCATCTAGTTCAAGGAAGGAAGGGTAATAACCCCCAATTTTTCCTAGAGATACTCAAATGTGTTTTTTGGAAGAGCCTTAGTGAATATATCAACAACTTGATCTTTTGTAGGCACATACTCAATCTTTGCCTCATTCTTAGCAACTTTCTCTCTCAAAAAGTGATAATTAAAATGTGCTTTGTCTTTGAATGCATCACTGGATTCTTTGAAATATTTATGGTACTTGTGTTATCACAAATAATAGGAATTAGCTCATCATACTCAATTTTGACATCCTTCAAGGTCCATTTCATCCATAACACTTGAGTGCAACATGATATTGCAGTAATATATTATTCCTTTTCAGTAGACAAGGAGACTGATTCTTGTTTCTTGCTATGCCAAGATACTACCCTATCTCCAAGGAAGAATGCACCTCCACTTGTGCTTTTCTTATCATTAGCACATCTGGCCCAATCTACATCTGTATAGGCACTTAGGGAAAAGTCATTGTTCTTAGGATAACACAAACCATGATCCAGAGTGCCCTTCAAGTATCTGAATATCCTCTTTATTGCCATCACATGTGATTCTCTAGGATCTGATTGAAATCTGGCCACAAGGCAGACTACATGCATGATATCTAGTTTGGTAGCAGTCAGGTAAAGCAATCCTCCAATCATTGATCTGTACTTGCTCTAATCATCCTTAGAAGATTCAACATTCTTGCTCAATTTACAACTAATAACCATAGGAGTGCAAACTGGTTTAGAGTCCTCAATTCCAAACTTCTTTAACAATTCCCTGACATACTTTGATTGAGAAATGAAAATGCCTTTATCAGTCTGATTGATTTACAGTCCAAGAAAGAAGTTCATCTTACCACACATAGACATCTCAAACTCCTTTTGCATTTCATTTGCAAAATTCTTGCACATCTCTTCATTTCCACCAAATATGATATCATCCACATAGACCTCAATAATCAGGATTTGATCTTTGCTTTCCTTGATATACAAATTACTATCTGCGGACCCTTTACTGAAACCCTGCTGCAACAGATACTTGTCTAGTCTTGCACACTAAGTTTTGGGAGCTTGCTTTAATCCAAATTATAGAAATTTGGAGAAAAAAGAACCATTGATTTCAATAGGGGTAGTCATATTAAAAAACACAATGATCCAAAAGTGTTTTTTTTTAATGCCTTTTTTGGCTTTTTTATCTTTTTTATCTTTTTTAAGCTTTTTTTAGTTTTTTAGGCATTTTAAATTATTAAATTATAGAAATTTGGAGAAAAAAGAACCACTGATTTCAACAGGGGTAGAGTTGTATTCTCAGGTACCCTGATCTAAAATGTGTAATTGATTAAATCATTGATTTATTGAATGTAGACCTAGATCTTCAAAAATAGAGGTTAAAGTATTTGTATGTCTTATTTTTGCATGCAGGTGAATTCAAATTTGAGCAATTTGTGATGGGAAATAAAAAGACAAGAAAAAGGTTGTATGATCGAAGAAGAGATACTACAAATGTCGATGAAGGAACATCTACTCAAGAACAACCCATGGAAATTGTTAATGACAAAGGAGTACAGGTACTAGAACAAATTGAAGGTGGTGATAAAATTTTTTTCCTTGGTATGGAAAATCTGATGGAGATGGATGAGGATTCTCTTTTCAAAAATATTTCATCTAAAGATATGGTACCTAAAAGCACAGTAAAATTACACTCTAAAAAAATATGAGACGATTTTTTTGAAAATAAGTCTATAATTGGAAGAGTACAGTTATTTGCAAAGTTATTTAGGAGGAAAGAGATGACCCTTGTTTTGGAGTTGTTAGGGGTTGATAATAAGAAAAAGTCACCAGGTTCATTAAAACAAACAATAGTTGAAAACCTACAACAAGCATTGAATTCTATTGAAAGCAAGAGTCAAGCTGTTGATTTAAGTGCTCCACGTAGAGCATTAATGACTATAATTTCTAATAAGAAATTATCACATAGAAGACAAGTTCAAGCAATTTCCTAATTACTCAATGTTTCTAGGAGAATTGTTCAAAGATATATTGCAAAGAGAAATAGATTGGATGGAAATGTTGAGAATAATTGGGTAAATATTTGTAGGGTTCCCTGAAAAGATAGAATCTCAAAAGATGTAAAGGAACATGTGATTGAATATTGGACTAGCCACTCTCGTGTTTCTTCTAATAAAAGGGACACTATATAGATAAAAGGTGCAGATGGTACAAAAATTTCACATCCAAAATATTTTATAGATATAGCACAAAGTGAACTTTTTGAAGCATTCAAGCAAGAATTTTCAAATGTGAAGATTTCTCAAAGGATGTTTGAGAGACTACGACCAAGTTTTGTACGTATAAATAAGGTATGTGAGACTTGTTGTCAAAATCATGTCAAATTTCATCTACACCTATAGTCATATAAAAAATCTATGGTAGTAATTAATCCAAATATAGTCATCCCTGGAAGTACAACACAATTTGTGAAGTCTCTTCTATGTGAAAAATCAAAAGATTCAGATGAATTCAAAGTGTAGTGTATAAAAAATATATGTAATGATTGTGGAAATTTGAAGAATCTTGTACATTTTGACAATATTGATCATTCAATGCAAGTTATGTGGAAGAGATTTGACTATGAGAAGTACTCAACAAAGTCAGGAGTTGAGAGTAGAAAAATTGTTCTCAAAGAGAGTGAGTTGTCTTACAATGAATTTATGAATAAATTTTGCAATATCATATATCCACATATTGAATATTGTCATGGTGTTAGATGGCAAGCTAAGCAATTTCGTGACTCAGAATTATTTTCCACTAGGTTGTATTCTCTCTATTGTTGATTTCTCTGAGAACTATACATTTAGTCCTCAAAGTGAGATTCAAAGTCAATATTATCATTCAGAGCAAGTTGCAATATTTGTACAAGTTTGTTATAGGCATGCCGAAGAACATGTGGATGGTGTACAAAGTAGCAAAGATGAATGAATTATCATCAAAGAGGTTCACTTTTATATCAGTGATAATACAAGTCATGATAGAAGCTATGTAACCCATTGTGTTGCAATGTTTTTTGAAGACCTGAGACGATGTCAAATAAATGCTTCACAACATTGGATATAGTCTGATGGATGTACTGGTAAGTGTTAATTTAATTTTTTTTTAAATTATATTATATTTATTTGTGTAGACTTGAACTATTCAGTTACTTAAATATGTTGTGGGTATGTATATAGTTTTTTAAAAATATTTTGGTTTTAAATTTGAAATTGTTTGTAACTTCACAAGACAATTTAAGTCTGCAAAAGCTTTTAATTAGTTAAGCCAACAATATATTAAATGGAACATACAATTTTTGTAGAATTTCTATGAGAGTGGACATGGAAAGGGAGAGCATGATGGAGCTAGAGCATGTGTGAAGCGTGCACTTTGACAACATGAACTTGCAGGTAATACAATATGGACTACAAATTTAAATTCTTAAATATATTTTAAATGAATTTAAACCTATTAGGAAAAAAGTGTAGATCTCAATATATTGCATGTGTTGAGAAGTCGAAGCTTAAACCATTATGCAATTTAGTGGTTTTGATATATATCCAATGTTGCAGATTTTCAATATTGCTCCTGTTGGATTTTTAAAAAAATCTAATTATGTTTTTTGAGATTGTCTTTTCCTTTCAACTAGAAAACCTCTTAACCTGACATTTCACCAACATGAACTTGCAGGTAATGCCATAAGGAATGCAAATGAAATTGTTGAATGGTGCAAAATTTATTTTGCTAGCTGTGACTCAATATACAATACACACTATTTTTGGGAAGTTAAAGGTACATAATTTTTTTTTTGAATTTCAATGTGTGTACATGAATTGAATTTTTAATTTTATACACTTTTTAATTGGATGATTGAAATTTAAACAGATATTGATTGATCAACTCTTACTAATTGTCAAACAATTAGTGGTATTAGAAGTTTGCATCAAATCATGACAGTAGGACATAGCAGGCCTCCTGTAATTCAAGTAAGAGAAAAATCATGTTTTTGTGCTTATTGCATTGAGAACAATGTAAATACTCTACAATGTGAGATTATTAGAGATGGGTATGTTTTAGAATGAGAAATAAAACAATTAGTGGCCATGTCGGACACTTTTGAAGATAATGACATTGTAGATGTCTATGATCCTTTGTATTCAATTGATTACAAACATGTATCAGATTTAGTTGTTATAGGTAAATTTTAAATTTTTAAATTGAATTTTAACTTGTACATTTGATTAATAATATATTCTACTTAAGTTGAGCATGGTTTACTACATGGTGTGTACAGGAGATATTTTTGGTGTTCTTGCAAATCTTGATAATACAGAAGGTGTAGATTACTATCTACTAAGATGTACGCAACCAAAATGCAAATTGTCAGAATTAATGACAAATGGTGATGGACAAGAGTATCCTTCTGGATCAGTGGTTGTTGAAGACACATACTATCAACAAACAAAGATAGGTACAAATGCTATTATATTTATTGATTATATGTCAAGTCAAAAGGTTCTACATTATAGTCACTTAGTTATAGCAACATGAATAAATCTTGAAACTTTACCAAAAAGAGGACGTGCCAAACAAATGTGGAGGTTGCCTATTGAAGATCATGAAAAGATTTTAGAGATAATAAAACATAGAGAGGATCCATATTATGTGTACCAAGAACTTTAAGCTATTTTTTGAAAATGTATATATTTTCTATAACAATATATATAACATTTGGACCTAAATTTGAAAATCTTTTTATTTTATGTTGAATTCAAATAATTTCATTCAATGTGGTGATACATTACTTTTTTCTTAATCATCGAAATAGACAGGTCATCAATTAATTGTAGCCCGCATGTTTCATTTTCCTACATTTTGGTGTTCAGATCTTACCTAATATTCAGGTCTTCCTAAGATATTGCACGATTCGATGAAATTAGAGGCTATCTTCTATGAAGGAAATTCTAGATGTCATGGATGTCATGATAAAGTTATTAGCTATCTTCTTTTATCTTAATGTAGCTTAATTGAATTGAGTTATTTTTGGATGTCATGATAAAGTTTAGTTTTTAAGGCCTAATAAGTATTTATAGGTTCAAAAATTCTACATGATTGAGTATGATGCATGTGTGTAGTCATTTATGTGTTCACCAAGTTGTTTGTTAAATCAACATGTTGGTGATCTGAGCTATTTTCTAATGACTCTATGGTGTAAGCTTAGTTCTTGAGGGTAAGGAATGTCAATCTCAAGACCAATTTAGTTATAGCTTATAATTAGGCAAAGGATAGTTCAAGGCCAATGCATAAGGCAAGGTTAAAATTCTTCTCTTTAGGATAGATAAGTTTGGGAGGTTAGTCCCTAAGATTTGAGGTGTACATTAATTAAAGTGAAATGAAGAAAATATAAGCAAGCTTGATAGCAATCCCACCATGAGCACATGAAACTCCTAGAAATTTGTCACTAAATTTCATTATACAAGCTTGTTTAATCATGGTTTTTGAATCACTCTCGGCAATATGCATATGTCATGCATGAAAATAATTGTAAATTAGGTTTATATTTCCCCTTAAAATATATAGTTCTACATCATGCATGATTATTTTAACAAGTGCAAAACAACATAAAAATCTTTTAATTTTCTTAGAAGGGCTCTCATTATATAGGTATTTTAAATTCAAATATATGAAGTTAAATTCTAGTTGGAAATCGAAATAAAATAGATAAAAATGAATAGAGAAATAACATAGGCAAAGGGGCCTCATGAGGTGTAGTTTTTGACATTTTTTCATATCCTATGCCTCAAATATATGATGACAATCTAATTTGATTCCATGCTTGTAGCTCTAAATACCCTATTTTGAACTTGAAGAGATCTAGAGTGATCGAATTAGACAGGTCATCAATTAATTGTATCTAGATGAATACTATTTCTAGTGATATTTTCCCTATGATCAAGAATATAATGAATGTCTTACAAGGCTGGCTATGAGCCACAAACTTGAACATGAATAGAGAAATTAAGGAGTTGTGTTAGAATTATCATACCATGATTTTTTATGATGAAGAACCAAATTTGAAAAAGACGTGAATTGGAATCACAAAGCACATAACAATTATTCAGAAAGAAATTTTTGATCTTATTCACCAAAAAAGGAGAAACTTTTAATTTCTTATTTATAGGGGAAATTATTGCTCCCTCTTATCTAGTTGGCATAAGTGGACATATTTTTTAATTACTTGTAGAACAATAATTTTATCTTTTCCAATTATTTATTTAAATCTAATGTATTTCTTTGCTTAATGTATTTATTTATTTAAATCTCATGATGGAACTTTTTTGCCACTATATATAAGAATACCTTGATAGCTTAATGTACATCTAATATAAATTTTAAACTTCGAATCTTGGAAATTGGTTTCAAGAGTTGATGAGTTTCAAATCCTAATGTAGTAATGTCTAATTAGAGTACTGATTCCCTATTTGCTTCCAAATTGCACCAATTAGATCTTGTTGTAGTAGAGACTATGATTGCATACTTTCATTCAAATTTACCTTATTTTTAAATATAATACAATTCAAGGAGAATGTCTTGATATGAGAAAAAATTAAAAAAAAGGTTGTTTAAAGGACTTGTGTAACCAATTTGAAATGAAAATCCTAGAGGCAGTAAGTGTCTATAGAATTGAATGTTACCACATTGCCAAAGGGATTCTTGGTCTTATTGCCTAAAAGATCTTATTTGTCTCAAATTGATTTACACCTAAGGGGGTATCTATGTATTAAATATATGTTCACCAACCCTATATATAGAATTAAATGAGGGAGTTTGCTATGTTCTTGAACAAGGGAGATTTATATACTAGACTCCTTGACATTTGTGAGGGATGTAGACTCTAGAACTATTTTAGTCTTTAATAGCTTAATGTTAGTGATACATATTGTTATACTTAGATATTTCTTTTATCTAAATATCCAAATTCAATGTAATTGTGTCTATACAAGTGAATGAAATTTTATTGAGTTTTAATATCATTCCTTAGTTTACTTATATGATTGATATGATCTTTTTTTTGCATAACTTGAACAATAGTGACAAGTAAACATTAGGTTCTACTATGCATAATCCCCCTAAATGATTGGATTGTTATTAGTTATAATGTTACTGCATGTTTGGTTATCTATTACTAGTTATTTTGTATTATAGAATGATAGTGACTTGTCAGTTCTTGTAGTTGTAGATCATAGTGAATTGAATTGAGTTATATTGTTGGTACATAATTTAAGATATTGTGATTCCTAGATTAGTATTAGCTAAATTAACTAGTCATGTAAATTTCCTTTTATCAACTAGCAATGTACTATATATGTGATGTCTTTTTTGTATGTTTTCCTAAATTTGATTATGAACATTAAATTAACTCAATTTTTTTTATATAGATTTAAAGTGAGCAAGAATATATGTTCAAAACCATAATATAAAATGTATATAATGTGAAACCATAATGTAAAATGTATATATTGTAAAACATAATAAGACATGAACCATAACGTGAAAGGTCATAACATGTGAAACCATATCAATTCAGAGAGTAGGGTGTCTAATATGACTACATATGTATAGATCTATCTCCCAAGCCATGTGTGGATCCATGTCTCGATCTCTCTCTAGATCCTGATCCATGTGTAGATCCATGTCTCGATCTCTCTTTGGATCCATGTCTTGATCTCTCTCTGGATCCCAATCCCTGTCCTAATGCACTTCCTTGCACAAGAAAGTACATATTTTAATTTAATGTATGTGTATATATATGTAAGTCATCTTAAAGTTAAATTGTACTTTCAACATGTCTGAATTTATCAAGTCATATATATATTATAAATGTACCTCAAATGTATCATGCATGTGATCCTCTGCATGCTCCAAATCTCCGAAGCGTGACAAATTATCCCCTTGTTGCTAGAAATTTTCAAATACAAGATTTCAATGAATAGTTAGAACTACTTTTAAGTCAAGTTTATTTAATATATACACATGAATTTGTAGAATGCAAAATATAGAAATTATTCAAGTACCTGCACATCCTGGAGCACTCTACCAATCCCACTAATGTCAGAAGAATGAATGGTAACATCAGGGACACCTATATCTGAAGGTAAAGGACCAGTGCCAAAGATAAGTGTGCTATATGTTCCATGTACATGAGGTGCAGCCTGATGCTGTGGGGGCTGTAGGCTAGTCTGGAATATTCTGGTTCTCTGAAGCCACCTCATCCTGATCCGACTGTCTACTATTATGTCATCTAATTTGAATCGGTACAGCATCTAAAGGAATCCCATACTCGTCACTGATAAACTGGTATGCTAATAGTAAATCAACAAAGGCAGTTGAACACGCATCACATACAGTGGTGTCACTCATATGGGTCACATCTAATGGGGATGGTATATCTACATGAATGTAGGGGTCATAATTTGTGGCTGTAGCCTCAGTGGGAGGAAGGCTAATCTATGGGCGTAATAAGTATCTCCCTACACGATCAGATGACATCTGATCAACCTGAGTAGCAATCATGGTCATCCTGTCAAAAAGATTGGACCTAGTCTGGTTCTCTGAAGCCACCTCATCCTGATCCGACTGTCTACCATTATATCATCTAATATGAGTCGGTACAACATCCAAAGGAATCCCATACTCATCACTAATAAACTGGTATGCTAATAGTAAATCAACAAAGGCAATTGAACATGCATCATGTACAGTGGTGTCACTCATATGGGTCACATCTAATGGGGATGGTATATCTGCATGAATGTAGGGGTCATAATTTGTGGATGTAGCCTCAGTGGGAGGAAGGCTAATCTGTGGGCGTAATAAGTATCTCCCTACACGATCGGATGACATCTGATCAATCTGAGTAGCAATCGTGGTCATGCTGTGTGGGGGCTGTAGGCTAGTCTGGAATATTTTGGTTCTCTGAAGCCACCTCATCCTAATCTGACTGTCTACCATTATGTCATCTAATATGAGTCGGTACAGCATCCAAAGGAATCCCATACTTGTCACTGATAAACTGGTATGCTAATAGTAAATCAACAAAGGCAGTTGAACACGCATCACGTATAGTGGTGTCACTCATATGGGTCACATCTAATGGGGATGGTATATCTGCATGAATATAGGGGTCATAATTTGTGGATGTAGCCTCAGTAGGAGGAAGGCTAATCTGTGGGCATAATAAGTATCTCCCTACATGATCAGATGACATTTGATCAACTTAAGTAGCAATCATGGTCATCCTGTCAAAAAGATTAGACCTAGTCTGTGCGACTGTTGCATCTCCTGTTGTTGCTAGTTCCAAACATTTTGGAAGAACCAAAAGGTTTGGACCAACTAATGCCCTCTTATTTTCTGGCGGTGGAAAATTTGGACGTCTAAATTGAGGTTTTTTAGCAAATCTCCCCTTGCCCTATCCAGCATGTGCGGGCATAGATGTGTAATCCACAGATAATCCTAAATGGAACTCAACATCTAGTTGTTTACAAAAATATAGTGGCAACTCGTCATTATGAGGCCATCTATGATTGGCTGCCAAAAATATGGGATATATAAATTGACCAACAAGCGGATTTGTACACCTGGTAATAGTATATCCTCTAACTTTGTCTTTCCCACTATAAAAAGGGAACATACTATGCACATTATGTTACATGAAACTCTATGAGAAATAGATTTGATATTCTCTGTGCTAGTAACAGTCCTAGAAAGGGATGTATAACAATCCTCATTGCTAATATCATCATACGGATTGTATGATTTTATCGTCTTAATCATATGGATTGTACATGATTTTATCATCTTAATCATATGTATAATCTCAGACTGAATATTGACTAATCTATCTCTATTAGCCAAATTTGGGGAGTTTTGTATTGTTTGGTCCAAACATTTCAAAGCATTATCTAATCTAGAAATGCTATCATTATAAAAATTATTCCTAGCCTCAGCTTCACACTGAGACTGCATGGAATGATAAGATCCCTCATCATCAGCCATATCTAGATATAAGAGATCTGCATTTAATTAAAACAAAAAAAAATTAAATATGTACAAGCATTTTTCTTTTAAGCATACAAAAATATAAAAATACAACCTGTAGATCATCTAAATAAACATAGAGTTTTGATTTGCATGCAAATGAAAAAGATTCAAAGATAAGCTTGGAAAATTTACATGATTCAACTTTTCATAACTACATAATGGAAGAAAGAATGCAAGGAAAATTACAGTACAACAACAATTACATCCAAGTGACAATAACTACATCCACTTAACACTTTCATCAACCCATATTTTATGAGTAATAGTTCACAAGATTTATGAGTAATAGTTCACAAAGATTTCTAAGCATCCCACTGGCTATGCTGGACCTCTCTAAGGGCTGGTTTATTTTGATTCTTCTGATGATTTCTCTTGTGCTTTTTGTAACATATCTTTGTGATTAAATAAAACCTTTACTTTTATTAAAAACACACGACAAGAAAAATGATTTTAGGATCTAATAAGCACCAATAGTTGTTTGGAGTTGAGAATGTTTAGCCATATAGTTAATAATTAGAGACATCATCAATGGACTTTGTGGGGCGTGCAACTACATGACTGCATTTGACCCTTTTGACAATAGAAACTTCCCTATAAAGAGGTAATAATGCATAGTGGCAAAAAGAAACAAAAGTAGCCATGTGAGAGGTTAGAGATACACATATGATATATGTTGGCTGGTGATTCATCCACTTAACTATTGCTGATTTGTTTAAACTGGATAAGAAATTGATGTACCTTGGCAACTTCAAAAGATAGACAAGGCAAAAAAAGGTCCATTTGGTTGATAACATGGAGGATATAGACTATAGAAATGAATGGTATGTTATGCTTTTAATGGAAACTTGCTATTATAGCTGAAAATATTCTGTATCTAAAATCAGAAATTTTTTAAATCTGTCCAAAAAATTTGAATGCTGGTATCTGCTTCTAACTACATTGAGTGAAGAAAGACTCAATAAACAAGGAAACATAATGCCATAGATTTGACAAGAAAGACAATGAGATTTCAATGTGTGGGGCCCCAACAGGTTTCTAGTGGATTTGCTAAGTTATGGGTTAGAGCTAGTCCTTGGTTGGTAAGAGTTTGCTGTGACTCTAGGCTATCTCCAATGGGTTTGGTTATCAGCTTTGGATTGCTCTAATTGTTGAAATGTTTCATGGCCTCTAGATTCTCAGCCTGACAATATGGGGGTAGGGCGACGCCATCTATGGATAGTAGGGCCCCAGTCATCCTATGGAGTTGGAGAGTGCTTTGTGGAGTCAATCCTTTCACATCCAATGAGTAAGGGTTCTGTTACTGGAAAATCTCGCAGAGTAAGTCTAGGAACAAGAGAAGGCTCAGGAATAGACACAAAGGTGTCTCCAAATTGATAGGTAGGGATGGAGCATGGGCAACTAGCTGAATAGGACCAAGATACAAAGTATGAGGTTTGAATTCAACTTTCTTATCTACTTCTTTCTTAGTTGTTGACATCGCAATGAGAGGACCGAGTTTATGTATGTAACGCCCCGCCTTGAACACCTTAGAGAAATTCACATTTATGCTATATGAAACAGGAAATTTTTTTTTAAATGATTAAGATAACAAAGTAATATTAACATAACTAATTACACCATTAAACTTACGACATGTTCTC
This sequence comes from Cunninghamia lanceolata, assembly GCA_027924645.1. Classification (NCBI taxonomy): domain Eukaryota; kingdom Viridiplantae; phylum Streptophyta; class Pinopsida; order Cupressales; family Cupressaceae; genus Cunninghamia; species Cunninghamia lanceolata. The sequence goes on from BSBN01000397.1 coordinate 1,884,302, forward strand.
CAAGGTTTCAAGGCTACATTACTTAACAATTCAACTAACATAAATTTAACATACATTACTAACATCAGTAACTGATCTAAATCCAATGCATAATTAAATAACATATTAATATTCATTGCATGTCATCAAATGATATAATCTACATGATCAAATACATAATCTTACATATAAGTACATCATTGCGTTATTTACAATACCATCTTCTGACTACATCAAAATTACATACATTATGAATGATCTGTTACACAAGTCTGGTACAAGATTATACACATACATCTTCATCAACCGGTACAAGTACAATTGTCTGGAAACTGAGATAAATCTCTTATGCACATGAACTTCGACAAGAATAACCAATGGATAAGAAAGCTCTTCCACCCGACCATGTGGAACCCTAAGGTCCACCCCCCGAGCTAGGAGTTAACATGAGGTCCCAAACAACAACAATCAGGTAGACAAAAGACTAACAAGAACGAAGGATGACCAAACTCCAATACAACACATGGCAATAACATAAACAACACAACACAACTTCCAGAGGCAACACATAACATAAGTGGAGAGACCATACAAGGAATGCTAGGTTGTAGTAGGGAGAGTGTCATCGCACGGTCCTAGCATGGGTTACCCTGGCAGTCTCTCACTAGACTCCGGCCCCTATCTATGGTTACCCTGGCAGTCTCTCACTAGACTCTGGCCCCATAGGGTGACACATGCGGAATCGACCTTCCTTTCGTGAGCACAAGGAAGTCAATCATGCCGACCAAGCCTTCTCTACCCATCCTTAGTCTAAATGAGAACTACAGGCCATGGGAGAGGAATCCATTTATCTTGTTTAATGTGAAATCTACTTTTAACCCCCTAGTTCATTTTAGGTTATCACTTGATTAATCCACTTTCAATGGGTTACCCTAGCTGCCACTTTGGGCACCAGCCCCACATTGAAAGCCACTCTCCTTCCTAACACCTAGTAAACCTTAACCATCATACAAGACATTAAAAATAATAAATATTCACAATAACTGCAAGGCACTACCCTCTTGCATACAAAACAGAATCATAACACCAATTGTTATCCATCGCTTATAGCATTACAACACTTTACTCTTTACAGATTCCAAGTCTCTCCATACGACAATTTCGACAAAATGGATACAAGATAGTCACAAGTGGTTAAATATCTCATCCCGAGAATAATATATCCACAAAATACATTAACAACTTTCGACAATTCTACATTCGTAATAAATTGTACTTCATACTCAATTAGAATCACATGTTTAAGACACCACAACACTAGAACACCTATCCACATGTTGGTTGTACTCAAAACACGACATACTATGCCTCTGGAATTTTGACCATTAACAATTTACCATATTACGACAACAAGAATTCTTAATTCATACAATTCAATTCAAGTTCTAGAATTACACTAAAATTCCTTCTTGTAAATAACTTTGTCATAAAATCAATAACGAATTACATTAACTCTTTTAACCGAACCAATTGATTTTAAATTTAATGCAACAATTATATTAATACATTACAACTTAAATTATCTAAATACTCTTCGTATTGTTTCTAAAAATAAATCACAAGATTTAACCAAACAAGCTTTTACAATCCATTCCAAGAGAATCTTTCGACTGAACTGCATTATTTAGTTTGTGTTATCCTCATTCAAGTTATATGTTTACAACTTTTTGCCCTATCATGTTTAACAACAGATACAAGGTATATCTTCCGACCCTCTCGAATGAATTTCTTCTGACTTTAGATTAATCTAACGATTTAACCAGTAAAACTTCACTTGATTACAATAACAAATTATTTTACCAACCAAATTACCATTTCTAATGGTAGAATGAGTAATAATATTTTGACGGTTCTCGTGATATAAACGTCTTTGGAAATGAATTTATCCACAATGATTTAGATCTAACGGTATGGTTGATCATCATTTGGTAGTTGTATAATCTGCGTTTGTTTCCAAGGCATTCCCATTTTCACTTAAATGCTCCAACTACAACTGTCACGAGCGTTAACCTATCGAATTATAAGAGAGTCATAACTGTTCCCATAAAAATGGAATAAGAACGGTTTGACGTGTATTGCAGAGGAGGTGTAAAATTGTTATTGACTATTTTACCATTGATGTGGATGATATTTAATCAATCTAATGACTTCTGGCAGCACCTATCCAACTCCTTTGAACTTGCAATTGATATAATTGATGGTATCAACTTCGATAGTTTTCTCTCTCTATCACAATATTTCACGAAAGTCAATGGACACAGAAAATGAAGGCAATAGGTTTGAGGATTAACATTTTGTAGGTTCCAAGGCATTCTCAATACCCATCGATTTGTCGATGAATCCAACTACTGTGCAAATCTCCAAACCAGAAGGTATGACAACAGCGTTACAAGATTTATTTCTGACGAAGGTTAATAGATTACAAACTCTTGCGGATTCTAACAGTTGATTGTTGTGTGAGTGCATGACCATTTTCCTTGGCAGCACTTGTCTTTCAATGTGCTAGCTCAATCAATAAGATATCTATTAAATCTGCAATGGTTGTATGGATTATTTTCAAGAAAGATGTTGAACTTAACACTGAAATACTTGATAAGTCTGCGTTGGTTGTAAAAGGACTGGTTTTAAACATCATTGAGCTGAATTAAGGTGCAAACTGCATGGTTGAACCCCATCAAATTATGCACTGAGCTAAGAATAGCTCTCTAGAGGAATGGAACGATAGCAGGATAAAACAATAATGGATTTATTGCAAAGATTTTAAACACTACACAAGGCGATTTGAGGTTATAACTCTAAATCCTTCATATAAACTTCCTGAGATGTGGCTGTTGCAGGATAACATATGGTGAATTCCCATCGTCATGCAATGATCGTTAAATTTCAGGACTGTTAAAAAAACATTGAACTGCATAGAAGTGCGTCCAAGCAATGTGAATGCAAATACTAAATATGGTAAATGCTAATTTTAATCAATGATCGCTGGTTTATGAGGATTGTTAAAAAGAATGTTGAACTGCAATGAGGGTGCGATCTACATGAATAAAACCCTTCCAAATGTGCGTTCAGCAAAAGACAACTGTCAATAGGAATGTATCCAGGTAATATACAAAAGAATGTATAAGAAATTAGTCTCTAAACCCAGTGATTTGAAATGCTTGGCTGAGCTATTAACTTTCACCATTTCATTGGAAACTACCTACAACCAGTTATCATTTTAGGTTTGGGTGCAACAATGATGGTTTAGAAATCCTGATTGTTGACAGATGAAACAATGTATTGCATAAGATTGTTGCAAAGGTAGCATTAAACATCACATAGAGATACCTGTTAAGTCTGTGCTGGTTGTGTGGGCTGTTTTGCAGTCTGTTGAACTAGTGCGAAGGTGTGATCCGTATGATGGAACCTTTCCAGATGTGCTCATATCTGACCTCCTTGGCTACACAAGCCATCCAAAGAGCACCCTAACTTTTCATTGTGATACCTATTAAATCTGTGTTGAATGTATGGATGCGACTTCCTGGTGCAAGCCGATCACATAAGATTATAGGCTTAGGGACGTTGCTTTTGGATTTTTTTTTTTGGTTTTAAAATACAACTTATCTTCTTCCCTCAAACGCCTATGCAGATGTGGGCAGGTTGGTGAGGGTTCAACTGCTGCCTCAGAGAGGCTATCCCTTGAAAGCCATGTTTGCATGATATGCATAGAATATATTTGTTGAAAAGGCTTTAGAAACTTTTGAGCAAGTGCAATCGGAAGATGCAAAGCCAAATACGTAACCTTTACCAGTATTCTCCTACCACCATAATCAGGGAATCTGGGGCGCATAAACGAGATAGGAGATCTGTTTGGCTGCCGTCCTAGAGAGACGTCATCTCATGTAATTTAATGATTGCAAGATATGCACAAAATGAACTTGTTGAAAGTGCTTTAGAACTGATCAGGTAGATGACTCTGGCAGGTATACAACTAGACCATGCCAAAAATGGGAGCCTTGGTACGAGTATAATCACCCATCATAGCATAAAAATGGAAGAGATTGGTCAGGTAATATAGCTGATGATGCATAGATAGGCAAGGTAAACGTGTAATCTGTATGCAGACGCCTCAAGGGTATGTCATAATATAGAAAATAGGGATCAAAGAAATGCACAAATAATTTTACAAATCATCTGATACAGATCAAAATATAAATTCAGAGGCAGTTTTCTTTCTTTTTTTTTAATTTGGACCCCTAAAACAATAAAATAAAACTCATATTTTCTTCTCAATCATTTATGCAGAAATGGGTAGGTAAATAATTATATCTCAGATAGAAAATTGCTTGAAATGTAATGGTTGTAGGATAGGTATAGAATGGATTATCAAAGAGGCTCTAGAAACTATCAAGCAAATGTGAATTGGAGGAGTAAAACCAGATTTCCATCATTCAATCTAAAGAAAACAGGGATAGAATATAGAAGACATTAGAACCTATATCCGAAGCTTGGATTTAATGCCAAAATCAATTCTTCAGTTACAAAAAAACTCAATCTTGCAATCTTCCTCCTCAATCCTTCTTCCTCCTGCAAATCCCCCTTCTTCTCTCTACAAATTCCATTTTTTATCAAACAAACCCTTCCACCTTGTAAGGATGCGACATGCGATCCTATGCCTCCTCCATCCTCAAAATATTTTTTTTTATTATTTTAATGATCCCAACAAGTTGATTTTTATTAAAATTTATGATTTTTATTAATATAAATATATGATTCCAACCAAATTTATTCTTTTTATAACCAACCAACTATATTTTTATTAATAAAATTGTAACATTACATCAATCTATAAATTTAGAACTCTATTTTAATTTATTTTATCAATTAAATTGTAAATCACGAATTACAACATGACTTACAATTAATTTATTTATTTAAATATTCATTGTAGATAATTATTATATTAAACAATACAAAATTTCTTACAACTTTATTTAACAAATTTACTTCCCATAGAACTATAATTTATTTACAACAATTATACTCAATTATCGACATTTATATTTTTCCGTATAATGATTCTATTTAATGCACAACACTACCTTACACACCTAGACACCTTCGGACCTACTTAGACTTCAAGGTATAACATTACTTGTCTGCAAGTCATGATCAAACGACAGATAATGACCACTAGGGTAAATTGACAACCAGACAACAATAACAAGGGACCTCATGTTAACTCCAAACAACTATTCCATTGGCGAAGCACGCTCAGACCTGGTAAATCAGGTGGAGTCGGTGCCTAGTACCTGCATCCTGTAGCAATGCACGGTTAAACATAACAAGATATATATCCAGATGCAGTCATATAGTGAATGGAAATCACAGTGGGGTAGGGTACTCGAGAGCGAGTAATACGACACTGTTCCATTCACGTTTATGTATAAACAATTAACTATATTGAACAAGATTTCTGATTACTAGTCAACAACATAAAACAATCAATTATCTTACAATCAAATATAGTGAATAACATCAAAACATCTATAACATCTAGTTTATTTATCAAATTGTAAAGCATAAAATAATAGAATCCAACATCAACAACGGTTATCATAACAATTAGGTCCATAATGAGTTAACAAAATAACAAAGAATCCATCATCAAACGATCTAAGATACTATCATAATGTCTAATACTACTAAGCAAACATCAATCCGATAGACGACTAGGTGAGGGGCACTACATCCTCCCCCCTAGGATCAGGCTTACTCCTGAAAGCCTGCAAACAAATATGGATATAGCTCTCGCATTCAGGATGTATCTTCCTAGGTAGCTGAAGTCTCATCACTAGGATCCCACTGGACCCTTACTTGCTCTACGACTCTGCCCCTGAGAGCGAGTCTCCTGTGCTCCAAAATGCCTATGGGCTCCAAAGCTAGCTGCCCGTCCTCTACCTGTAAGGCATTCCAATCAAGGACATGAGAAATATCTGGATGATAGGGTCTAAGAACATAAACATGAAATACATCATGGATGCGCGACAAGCTAGGCGGCAAAGCAAGATGGTATGCAACAGAGCCAATTCTCTCCAAAACCTCGAATGGCCCAACAAAACGCGGTGCGAGCTTAGAGCCTTTTCTATAACGGATCGAACTCTTTCACAGATGCACCTGCAAGAACACCCGATCACCAACTGAAAATTGACAGTCAAGTCTATGAGCATCTGCATATTTCTTCTGTCTATCCTGTGCTACCACCAGATGCTCTCTAATGCGATCAACCGGCTGCTCCATCTCTTGGAGCATTTGTGGTCGTAGGAGAACTCTATCCTCAAGATGATCCCAACTCAATGGGGTACGACAAGGATGACCATATAGAGCCTAAAAAGAAGACATGCCAATAGAACTATGGTACCCATTATTGTACGTAAACTCCACCAAATGCAAATAATCTTCCCAATGGTTTTGTTGATCCATAACATACATTTTGAGCATATCCTCGAGAACCTGATTGACCCTCTCAATTTGCCCATCAGTCTCTGGATGATAAGCTAAACCGAAGTTCAACTGAGTCCCCAATGCATGCTGAAGGGATGTCCAAAGAGCTGAAGTGAAGACTGGATCACGATCAGAGATAATCTTGCGAGGAATCCCATGCAATCTGACTATGTCCTCCATGAAAATTCTGGCCACAGATGAAGCATTATATGAAGATCAGACAGGAGAAAAGTGCCCTACTTTCGTAAGCCTGTCTACAGTGACCATTATTGCGTCATGACGACAAGAGGACATGGGTAAACCAACTATAAAATCTATCGAAATGATGTCCCATTTCCATTCTGGAATAAGATGTGGCTGGAGAAGACCTGCGGGATGTTGATGTTCCGCCTTAACCCTCTGATATTCCAGACATCTCGAAACAAAATCAACAATATGCCTCTTCATTCCGGCCCAAAAATATATCTGACAGAGATCTGCATACATCTTCTTGACACCTGGATGAGCAGAATAAGGTGCCTGATGTGCCTCAGTCATAATTAGGGTACGAAGACCCTCCGTAGAAGGCACATAAATGCGACCTAAATGTCGCAAGAGACCATCCGACTCGATAGAATACCTGGCATATCTACCATCCAAGGTTCTACCAGACTCAACTTCTGCTTTCACTTCCTGATACCATCTATCTTTAGGGAGTGTTGTAAGAATCTGTCCTCTCAATCCCACTCCAAGAGTGATTGATGAAAGTTCATGTCTTCACCGACTAAGAGCATCTGCCACCACATTCTCCTTACCTTGGATATACTTTACCTCAAAATCGTACTCACATAGAAACTCCATCCACCGCCTTTGTCTAGCATTTAGGTTTGGCTGTGTAAAAATGTACTGTAAACTTCAGTGATCACTGTGTAGCTCAAACCGATGCCCCAATAAAAAGTGTCTCCATCTTACTAATGCATGCACAACAACAGCTAACTCTAGGTCATGTGTAGGATAGTTCAACTCATTATCTTTGAGTTTGTAGGACTCATAGGCTATCACACGACCCTCTTGCATTAAAACTACTCCTAACCCTTCCAAGGATGCATCAGTACATACCACAAAATCTCTAGCAGGATCAGGTACTGCTAGAATAGGTGCACTAGTCAACCGCTCCTTAAGAGTCTGAAAGGCTGCTTGACACTATTCTGACCAAATGAACTTCTTTCCTTTTCTCTGAAGAGAAGTTATGGGGTGAGCTATCTTTGAAAATCCTTGCACAAATCATCGATAATAGCCTGCTAAACCCATGAAACTACGAACCTCTGAAACATTGGTAGGAGCAGGCCAATCCATGATAGCTTTAATCTTTGAAGGATCCACTACAATACCCTTGTCAGAAATAACATGTCCCAAATATTTCACTTCTGTTTGAAAGAAATCACATTTAGCCAGATTTGCATATAACTGATTTTCTCTTAAACACTGCAGAACCTATCACAAATGTTCTTCATGCTCCTCCTTAGACCTTAAGTAAATCAATATATCATCTAAGAATACAAGAACAAATCTATCAAGATAGGTGCGAAATACACCATTCATCAGACTCATAAACACGGATGGTGCATTCGTCAACCCAAAAGGTACAACAGTGAACTCATAATGCCCATAACGGGTGCGAAATGCTGTCTTGTGGATGTCAGCCTCAAAGATGCGCAATTGATGATATCCTGACTTTAGGTCTATCTTTGAAAACACCTTAGCTCCCTTGATCTAATCAAAGAGTTCATCAATTTGTGGCAATGGGTATCTGTTCTTCACAGTCACCTTATTAAGCTGTCGATAGTCGATGCACAACCGCAGAGATCCATCCTTTTTCTTCACAAAAATAACTGGTGCTCCCCATGGAGAGACACTAGGATGAATGAATCCCTTCGCTAATAACTCCTCTAGCTGCAACCGAAGCTCCTTAAGCTCCTGAGTAGTCATCCAATATGGAGTTCATGAAATTGGTTCTACTCCGGGAACAAGGTCTATCTTAAAATTAATATCACGCTTAGGTGGCATTCCCAAGATCTCTCTAGGAAAGACATCTTCATACTCCTTGAGAATAGGATGATCGTCAAGGGATGTCTCCCTATTCTCCCCAAAATCTAAGTCATTAACTGTTACGGCAAACAACTTGCATCCTTGATGCAAACATCTCTTCATTTGCATGGCAGAAATCATACGCAAAGAGATGGGTCTCTGAATCCCAACCACTTCTACTTCATTGCCTGATTCATCAACACACCTCACTAACTTGTGGTGACAGTCTATCACTGCTTGATGAGCATCCAACCAATCCATTCCCAACACTATGTCATAGGATCCTAGTGGTATAATGTGAAGATCCACCATGGTAGATAAAGGACCTATCCTCAACTTGTAACCATACACAAGAGAGTCTACTGATACCCTAGATCCAGAGGCCAATTCCACCTGCCACTTAACATCTTGCTTTACTGCCACTAATTTGCAACGCTCCACTATAGAAGGGGAAATGAAATAATCTAAAGCACTAGAGTCAAAAAGAATAGCAATAGTAATACCTCGCAAGACACCTGTAGTCTCCACAATGGTGCCTTAGTGCTCTACTTGGCGATTATCTACCGCCACAAACACCCTATGTGAACTGCCTGCATCTCCAACTGTTGGCTCTGAAGTTGCGGGCCTCTATCCAAATCCTGAAGTATTCTTATGCGAACACTGTCTGGCAATGTGGTCTTGCTAGCCTCAAGAGAAACATCTTGTTCCCCTACCAAAACCTTCACCGCCTACAGGAGCATTCGACTGCTGAAAACTTCCTCTACTTGCTGCAGACTGTGTGCTCTAAGTTGGTTGATTAGGTCGATGACGTTTATTTCTTAGCCAATTCTGATCTTTAGATTGGAACCTATTACTCTGCAGAGACTAAGAGTGCTTTGGTTTTGTCTGAGAAAACTGATGCTGTTGTCCACTCTTAGAAGGTACATAATGACTCCTTGAGTTACCTGTTGTATGGGACTGACCACCTCGGAAACTAGAACCTGCTCGAGATGTACTACCAATCTGTACACCTGTATGACCCCCTAGGGCCATGGACAAGTTCTCCTCCACCAGTCGAGCCTTCTCAACTACTACCTCCATGGTCTTCGGCTCGAAAACATGAACTCCTCTACTGATGCGTGCATTTAGACCTCTAATAAAATATTGAACCAACATGGCCTCATCGTTTCCAATGCCTGCATACTGCTTGAGTTCATAAAACCTGCACTCGTACTGTTCCACTGTCATGGCCATCTGTCTCAATCCATGGAACTCATCTACTCAACGTTGCCTCCAGTGGTTTGACAGGAATTGAGCTCTGAACCTTTCCAAAAATAGTTCCCAAGATACTGTGGCAATATCTAGATGCAACTTTTGTTCCTCTAGTCGCCACCATGTAGAGGTGAAACCTCTGAGATGTATGATGGCACATCTTGCCTTAGTGTTGATACCATAAGGATGCATAGCAAAACACCTCTCCAAATCAATTAGACATGTCTCTACTTCCATACCGCTACCAGAACCATCGAAAGTAGGAGGACGGGCTCTCATAAGGTCCCTCATGTGGCCTGCAAGAATAGCTTCTTGTTCAACTGTGATTTCTCTCCTTCTGGTAGATCCATCTCCTGCCTGGGACCAAGATGACCAAGAACCTCCTCAAGTAGCTGGCGTAGCTGAGCACCCTCTGGCTGACTCTGATTCTCCTGATTCTCGCTTCCACCTTCATGTGTACTCCCATGAGGGGAACTAGGAGGAGGGCTGTTATCAACACCTCTCCCATGACCCCTACCTCATCCACGTCCTTGGCCTCGTACCCTAGGCATCTTCCTGGACAACACACCCAAGAAGAACTTCAGGTTGCTAGGCGAGGACTATGAAAGAATATATTCTTCAGAGTTTAAGCAACTAGTATAGCTTAATGGGCTAATGTAAAACTAGAGTACCCAGTGTTAGAAACCATGCTTTGATACCAGATGTAACGTCCCGCCTTGAACACCTTAGAGAAATTCACATTTATGCTATATGAAATAGGATTATTTTTTTTAAATGATTAAGATAACAAAGTAATGTTAACATAACTAATTATACAATTAAACTTACGACATGTTCTCCAAGGTTTCAAGGCTGCATTACTTAACAATTCAACTAACATAATTTAACATACATTACTAACATCAGTAACTGATCTAAATCCAATGCACAATTAAATAACATATTCATATTCATTGCATGTCATCAAATGATATAATCTACATGATCAAATACATAATCTTACATATAAGTACATCATTGCGTTATTTACAATACCATCTTCTGACTACATCAAAATTACATACATTATGAATGATCTGTTACACAAGTCTGGTACAAGATTATACACATACATCTTCATCAACTGGTACAAGTACAATTGTCTGGAAACTGAGATAAATCTCTTCTGCGCATGAACTTTGACAAGAATAACCAATGGATAAGAAAGCTCTTCCACCCAACCATGTGGAACCCTAAGGTCCACCCCCTGAGCTAGGAGTTAACATGAGGTCCCAAACAACAACAGTCAAGTAGACAAAAGACTAACAAGAATGAAGGATGACCAAACTCCAATACAGCACATGTCAATAACATAAACAACACAACACAACTTCCAGAGGCAACACATAACATAAGTGGAGAGACCATACAAGGAATGCTAGGTTGTAGTAGGGAGAGTGTCATCGCACGGTCCTAGCATGGGTTACCCTGGCAGTCTCTCACTAGAATCGGGCCCCCATCTATGGTTACCTTGGCAATCTCTCACTAGACTTTGGCCCCATAGGGTGACACATGCGGAATCGACCTTCCTTTCGTGAGGACAAGGAAGTCAATCATGCCGACCAGGCCTTCTCTACCCATCCTTAGTCTAAACGAGCACTACAGGCTATGGGAGAGGAATCCATTTATCTTGTTTAATGTGAAATCTACCCTTAACCCCCTAGTTCATTTTATGTTATCACTTGATTAATCCACTTTCAATGGGTTACCCTGGCTGCCACTTTGGGCGTCGGCCCCACATTGAAAGCCACTCTCCTTCCTAACACCTAGAAAACCTGAACCATCATACAGGACATTAAAAATAATAAATATTCACAATAATTGCAAGGCACTACCCTCTTGCATACAAAACAGAATCATAACACCAATTGTTATCCATCGCTTATAGCATTACAACACTTTACTCTTTACAAATTCCAAGTCTCTCCATACGACAATTTCGACAAAACGGATACAAGATAGTCACAAGTGGTTAAATATCTCATCCTGAGAATAATATATCCACAAAATACATTAACAACTTTTGACAATTCTACATTCGTAATAAATTGTACTTCATACTCAATTAGAATCACATGTTTAAGACACCACAACACTAGAACACCTATCCACATGTTGGTTGTACTCAAAACACGACATACTATGCCTCTGGAATTTTGACCATTAACAATTTACCATATTACGACAACAAGAATTCTTAATTCATACAATTCAATTCAAGTTCTAGAATTACACTAAAATTCCTTCTTGTAAATAACTTTGTCATAAAATCAATAACGAATTACATTAACTCTTTTAACTGAACCAATTGATTTTAAATTTAATGCAACAATTATATTAATACATTACAACTTAAATTATCTAAATACTCTTCGTATTGTTTCTAAAAATAAATCACAAGATTTAACCAAACAAGCTTTTACAATCCATTCCAAGAGAATCTTTGGACTGAACTGCATTATTTAGTTTGTGTTATCCTCATTCAAGTTATATGTTTACAACTTTTTGCCCTATCATGTTTAACAACCGATACAAGGTATATCTTTCGACTCTCTCGAATGAATTTCTTCCAACTTTAGATTAATCTAACAATTTAACCAGTAAAACTTCACTCGATTATGGTACAAATTAGTTTACCAACCAAATTACCATTTTTAATGGTAGAATGAGTAATAATATTCTGACGGTTCTCGTGATATAAACGTCTTTGGAAATGAATTTATCCACAATGACTTAGGTCTAATGGTATGGTCGATCATCATTTGGTAGTTGTATAATCTGCGTTTGTTTCCAAGGCATTCCCGTTTTCACGTAAATGCTCCAACTACAACTGTCATGAGCGTTAACCTATCGAATTATAAGAGAGTCATAACTGTTCCCATAAAAATGGAATAAGAACGGTTTGACATGTATCGCAGGGGAGGTGTAAAATTGTTATTGACTATTTTACCATTGATGTGGATGATATTTAATCAGTCTAATGACTTCTGGCAGCACCTATCCAACTCCTTTGAACTTGCAATTGATATAATTGATGGTATCAACTTCGACAGTTTTCTTTCTCTATCACAATATTTCACGAAAGTCAATGGACACAAAAAAAGAAGGCAATAGGTTTGAGGATTAGCGTTTTGTAGGTTCCAAGGCATTCTCAATACTCATCGATTTGCCGATGAATCCAACTGTTGTGCAAATCTCCAAACCAGAAGGTATGACAACAGCGTTACAAAATTTATTTCTGACGGTGGTTAATAGATTGCAAACTCTTGCGGATTATAACAGCTGATTGTTGTGTGAGTTCATGACCATTTTCCTTGGCAGCGCTTGTCTTTCAATGTGCTAGCTCAATCAATAAGATATCTGTTAAATCTGCAATGGTTGTATGGATTGTTTTCAAGAAAGACGTTGAACTTAACACTGAAATACTTGGTAAGTCTGCGCTGGTTGTAAAAGGACTGGTTTTAAACATCGTTGAGCTGAATTAAGGTGCAAACTGCATGGTTGAACCCCATCAAATTATGCACTGAGCTAAGAATAGCTCTCTAGAGGAATGGAACGATAGCAGGATAAAACAATAATGGATTTATTGCAAAGATTTTAAACACTACACAAGGCGATCTGAGGTTATAACTCTAAATCCTTCATATAAACTTCCTGAGATGTGGCTGTTGCAGGATAACGTATGGTGAATTCCCATCGTCATGCAATGATCGTTGAATTTCAGGACTGTTAAAAAAATGTTGAACTGTATAGAAGTGCGTCCAAGCAATGTGAATGCAAATACTAAATATGATAAATGCTAATTTTAGTCAATGATCGCTGGTTTATGAGGATTGTTAAAAAGAATGTTGAACTACAATGAGGGTGCGATCTACATGAAGAAAACCCTTCCAAATGTGCGTTCAGCAAAAGACAACTGTCAATAGGAATGTATCCAGGTAATATACAAAAGAATGTATAAAAAATTAGTCTCTAAACCCAGCGATTTAAAATGCTTGGCTGAGCTATTAACTTTCACCATTTCATTGGAAACTACCTACAACCAGTTATCATTTTAGGTTTGGGTGCAACAGGGATGGTTTAGAAATCCTAATTGTTGATAGATGAAACAATGTATTGCATAAGATTATTGCAAAGGCAGCATTAAACATCACATAGAGATACATGTTAAGTCTGTGCTGGTTATGTGGGTTGTTTTGTAGTCCGTTGAACTAGTGCGAAGGTGTGATCCGTATGATGGAACCTTTCTAGATGTGCTCATATCTGACCTCCTTGGCTGCACAAGCCATCCAAAGAGCACCCTAACTTTTCATTGCGATACCTATTAAATTTGTGTTGAATGTATGGATGCGACTTCCTGGTGCAAGCCGATCACATAAGAATATAGGCTTAGGGACGTTGCTTTTGGATTTTTATTTTTATTTTTTTAAATACAACTTATGTTCTTCCCTCAAACGCCTATGCAAATGTGGGCAGGTTGGTGAGGGTTCAACTACTGCCTCAGAGAGGCTATCCCTTGAAATCCATGTTTGCATGATATGCATAGAATAGATTTGTTGAAAAGGCTTTAGAAACTTTTGAGCAAGTGCAATCGACAGATGCAAAGCCAAATACGTAACCTTTACTAGTATTCTCCTGCCACCATAATCAGGGAATCTGGGGTGCATAAACGAGATAGGAGATCTGTTTGGCTGCCGTCCCAAAGAGACGTCATCTCATGTAATTTAATGATTGCAAGATATGCACAAAATGAACTTGTTGAAAGTGCTTTAGAACTGATCATGCAGATGACTTTGGTAGGTATACAACTAGACCACGCCAAAAATGGGAGCCTTGGTATGACTATAATCACCCATCATAGCATAGAAATGGAAGAGATTGGTTAGGTAATATAGCTGATGATGCATAGATAGGCAAGGTAAACGTGTAATCTGTATGCAGACGCCTCAAGTGTATGTCATAATATAGAAAATAGGGATCAAAGAAATGCACAAATAATTTTACAAATCGTCTGATACAGATCAAAATATAAATTCAGAGGCAGTTTTCTTTCTTTTTTTTAATTTGGACCCCTAAAACAATAAAATAAAACTCATATTTTCTTCTCAATCATTTATTTTGAAATGGGTAGGTAAATAATTATATCTCAGATAGAAAATTTCTTGAAATGTAATGGTTGCAGGATAGGTATAGAATGGATTATCAAAGAGGCTCTAGAAACTATCAAGAAAATGCGAATTGGAGGAGTAAAACCAGATTTCCATCATTCAATCTAAAGAAAACAGGGATAGAATATAGAAGACATTAGAACCTATTTCCGAAGCTTGGATTCAATACCAAAATCAATTCTTCAGTTGCAAAAAAACTCAATCCTGCAATCTTCCTCCTCAATCATTCTTCCTCCTGCAAATCCCCCTTCTTCTCTCTGCAAATTCCCTTTTTTATCAAACAAACCCTTCGACCTTGTAAGGATGTGACACACGATCCTATGCCTCCTCCATCCTCAAAATATATTTTTTTATTATTTTAATGATCCCAACAAGTTGATTTTTATTAAAATTTATGATTTTTATTAATATAAATATATGATTCCAACCAAATTTATTCTTTTTATAACCAACCAACTATATTTTTATTAATAAAATTGTAACATTACATCAATCTATAAATTTACAACTCTATTTTAATTTATTTTATCAATTAAATTGTAAATCACGAATTACAACAGACTTACAATTAATTTATTTATTTAAATATTCATTGTAGTAATTATTATATTAAACAATACAAAATTTCTTACAACTTTATTTAACAAATTTACTTCCCATAGAACTATAATTTATTTACAACAATTATACTCAATTATCGACATTTATATTTTTTTGTATAATGATTCTATTTAATACACAACACTACCTTACACACTTAGACACCTTCGGACCTACTTAGAGTTCAAGGTATAACATTACCTGTCTACAAGTCATGATCAAACGACAGACAATGACCACTAGGGTAAACTGACAACCAGACAACAATAACAAGGGACCTCACGTTAACTCCAAACAACTATTCCATTGGTGAAGGCATGCTCAGACCTAGTAAATCAGGTGGAGTCGGTGCCTAGTACCTACATCCTGCAGCAACACACGGTTAAACATAACAAGATATATATCCAGATGCAGTCATATAGTGAATGGAAATCGCAGTGGGGTAGGGTACTCGAGAGCGAGTAATATGACATTGTTCCATTCACGTTTATGTATAAACAATTAACTATATTGAACAAGATTTCTGATTACTAGTCAACGACATAAAACAATCAATTATCTTACAATCAAATATAGTGAATAACATCAAAGCATCTATAACATCTAGTTTATTTATCAAATTGTAAAGCATAAAATAACAGAATCCAACATCAACAACGGTTATCATAACGATTAGGTCCATAATGAATTAACAAAATAACAAGGAATCCATCATCAAATGATCTAAGATACTGTCATAATGTCTAATACTACTAAGCAAACATCAATCCGACAGATGACTAGGTGAGGGGCACTACAATGTAACTTTTGATAAAAACCTGTTGATTTGTCCTTCATATCTGTCTAAACAAGGAAAAATTTAAAATACCCAATCTTCTGCAAATTAAGACGGGTATAGATAGAAATAGTATTTTGAAGATAGTAAATGGCCTTTTAATTCAAAGAATATGGGTGTCAGGAAAATAAAATGTAAGTTTACTTCAAATAGAATTTCATGTGGGGAAAAGTGAGGTGGACTATTTCGTGGCAGTGAAAAATGTTATAGATTTGGTTTTTTTAAATGATTTTCAAAGGGCACAGATATACAGAGGCTGGTCAATAGGTATTGAGTGACATCCACTTTAAAAAGAAAAAAAAAACAAAGATTCATGCTTTCACTACATTTAAATAACCCAAGATTTTTTTAATCCTAAATACTGGCAATATTGATCAGTGTGCTTTTTTTAAACATTTTTGATTCCTCCAATGTTCTCTTGAGTTTATTCTTAGTCATAGGATTGTAACATGCCTTGTGGCACAATTGTTTTCCTCTAAACATGATAACCTTTCTCAAATACAATTATCACAATAGTATCTTCATTTACAGAGGCATGAGATCGTAGTAAGTCAAGAAAGTTGTTCACTTCATTTTTGCTTGATTCAAGGTCTTGAGTAGTACTAGACTACCAGTTTCATACTAAATGCAGCTAATGGCAGATTAGTTGAGCATTTAATCCAGCTAGTAGCTGGTACAGGTTGGATGTAGCTCTAATTTTAAGGCAACAAATAAATGCATATGCATAAATCTTTTCATGGCATATTCTCTGTCATGAGATTTAGGTTTGTAGAAGGGTAATGTTTAATTTCTTGTTTGAAGGTTTGTAACTGGATATTAATGATGAATTATTTTGGAATTCCATTTCATAATTTTTTTAATCTTTACTGTGATAGAATATAGCAAAAATTCTTCATCTCAATGTTCCAATGGTAATGAAGGCCGCCTTTGATGGCATAAAAGATTCAACTGCTAAAACAAGAGACACTGTGATAGAGGATGTGGGAAGTTTTGAGAAGGTTAAACTGTCAGTGTTACTATGTGATAATGATTTCATTCGTGAATTGAACAAAGAGTGGCGTGATATGGACTATACTACTAATGTTCTTTTAATGTCACATCACATTCCTGGATGTCAACTTCCTATTGTAAGGCCTTATCTTCCAATATGGTGTCCTTGCATACACAGTCATCTTTTATTTGAAAATCACTGATTATAGTATATTATTGTGTGACAGCTAATGTTGGGGGATATTGCCATCTTTGTAGATGCAGCTCCGATCAGGTAGTAAAAAGAGGCCACAATCTTCTTGATGAGATAGGAATCCTGATGGTAAGCTTGTTTATATTAATAATTATAAATATGCTACCGATTTCAGATAGTGACGATTCATTTTGAATGCCCTAGACTTGCAATCTTATCCTTATGTGTATTCATATCTTTTTTTTTGGAATGCTGGGTCTAGGTACATGGGTTGCTACATCTTTTAGGATATAACAATGAAAGAAGCAAGGAGGTTCAAAAAGAGATGGAGAATGAGGAAGACATTATTCTGAAATGTCCAGGGTGGAAAGGGAAAGGATTGATACATAATACTTATGAAAGTCTTGAAGATTGCAGCTCACCATAGAAGTCAGAAAAAGAAAATGTAAGCTCGTCAATAATTGATGGTAATGGCCTGGCAACTTTCTTGTCTGCATGTTTAGGATTTTTTTCTCAAGTTTTGATTAGGATTTGATGCATACAAAATTACCAAGGGAATTGGTGGTTTGATGCTTGGGGAGATCAAGGTATTAAGACTGAGAAAACAAAAATCCTACGATCTTACAAGCCCAAATTTAAGTACCTGTTCTGTGATATGGATGGTAAGATGCCTATCTATTTTCATACATCTATCAAGGTATTAATTTATTCACCTATGTTGAAAGAATTTTGGTTAAAGAAGATGAGTTAAATTCCCCTTTTTTTCTCCTTTAGTTACTGATGTGTAGTTACTCAGGGATGTTTTTATCTATTTATAAATTATGTCTGGTGTTTCTTGGAGCAGGCACATTATTAAATAGTAAAATCTTAATAACTCCAAGGACAGTAGAAGCTCTTAGAGAGGCAAATTCAAGGGAAGTGAAAATTATTATCACCATAGGCAAGGTGCACACACATGGGTTATCCTATTATACATATCATGCACTTAAAATCAATTATTGTGAGATGTTTAGGTTATTCTCATAGGCAAAATCTATATGAATTCTGATACATGTTTTATCTGTTATTACTTGCATGGGTATCTTGAAGAACCATTCTTTTTCAAACATATTTTGTAGTTGTAAAATATGCTTTCTCATATTATTTAGACATTTTACTTTTGTTTATTCAACAAGCACATCCTGCTGCAATAAGTACTCTACAGTTGGTGAATTTAGCTGTGGAAGATGGTATTATTTCAAAAAATTCCCCTGGGGTTTTCTTACAAGTTGATTACATTATCTGAGAAAATGTGTTTTTCCATTACTTATTTCAATATGTGCACCTTGAAACAGATGTGAATTTAGTAACAGGGTACTGATAGGTGAAGTTGAACGTATAATAGGGGAAGGGATCATTGTACATGTCTTACTATGGACAAAACTAGCTTTATGAATTCTATTTTTGTCTCCACAAGTGTTTGCTATTTTTGAATTCTATCAAAAATGCCAACCAAAGAATAATATATGAAGACCAGACTATAGGGTCAAACAACTATGAAAACAAGAAACTGTGGAAGAAAAACCATGAAAATAGTGCATTCAACAACAATACATACATAAATGCTAGGGTTTAACAAAAACAACTATACAGACAAACAAAAAACAATAACCGAGCTGAACAAAAATAATTCTTAAGATATCATTTAAAGTCGAATAAAACATGTTACTTGGGTTGAATGGATTTGTAGGCTGGAGGGTGTCAGTCGAGCACTGTCCAAACGCAAGCTTTTCGGTCGAAAATGCAAAATATAATGCCTCCACAATTTTTTTTTCTTTTATTTTTAAAAGACTCGGTCGATTGGGACTCAATCAAGACTATACACGCCACATCGGCACCAAAAGGCGCTACATTGATTCAACCGAATACCACTCGGCCGACTCCCACTCAGGTGACTCCTACTCAACCGAAATTACTTGCTTAGCCTAAAGTGTGACACATGTTTGTACTCTTATCCATATTGACATCGAGTTGAGTGAGAATGAATGCAGGTACTCGTCAAAGAAGAGAACATGGTTGAGGTAGAGCTGTTCTAGCCACTTGGCAAGAACTGTTTGGGATGGTTAACTCTGATGCAATCACACACTCACGCAGTCTCATATTGCATTTTGAATGATTTATTATGCATTCATTGTGTGGATAATAAATGTGACTGATGTTTAGATGCTTAGAAATTATGGTGTTTTTAATTGTTAGGAAAATCATTTTCGAATGCATGATTTAATTATAGATATTAAAAGTTTTTTCGATTATAGTTAAAATGGGTTATTTTAAATGGTTTATTTTATGATATTTTAATAAATAGTGTAATTAAATTATTTAAATGATAAAATATATAAGTGTTCTCCTATTCTTATAAAGATTATTGTTTGAATAACAATATCTAAAATTAGATTTAAACAATTATATTTAAATCGCAATAGATATATAGATATATATTATTTTATATATTAGTTTAAATGCTTCTTGATTGATTTAAAGTGTGTATGTGTTATTAAAGATAAATAAATTATATTAATAATAATTATTATATTTAGAAAATTAAATATAGGAATTAAATGAAATGGTTTGCTTAATTAAAATTACATAAATTACATTATTATTATGAATATTATATTTAGAAATCTAAATTAAACAATTAAAAAAGAGAGTTTTCTATCATGTAGGTTTTAGAAATAAATAAAGTTTAATTTATTGTATTTTAAAAAAGAAATGGTTATTATTTATTAAAGTTAGATAAATTGTTTTATTATTATTATATTTAGAAATCTAATAATAATTATATCATGCAAAATTAAAATAAGTTTATTTTATTATTTTGGAGGCTTTGGAAAAGCCAAAATTTCATGCAAACATAAACAAGACTGCAGTTAATAAAAAGTAATCAAAAACCTAATTTCAACGTCAATATTAGAGAGTTTATTTTGTTACAAAAAAAGGGCAGAAAGGAAAAAAGAACCATGGTTTTTTTTAAGCAACGACATGGCAGAAAAATAGAGATTTGATCCACTATTTGTAGAGAAAAGGAATATTCTATCACTGATTTTAATAGTGACAAGAAGTGCATAAATCATCTTCAATAACAAAAGATTCTGGGTATTCTTTATGATTTTATTTGCAATTAAAATATGATTGATTATGGCTGATAAAACCTAGCAATCTAACCTGCATACTATTCTTTTATGGCCTGCAAAAATGTATTTTAAACTTACCATTCTCTTTAGCCATAAAATACATTTACCTTGGTTTCAAGCATTTTTCTTCAATTCTTGGATTGACCTGTGTGTGTTGTTGTTAGAAATGATTATTGTTGATTGGGATAGTCGTCATCCTTCCATGTTGTTTTGAATAATTCTTGTAACTTGATTAATTCATGTAGTGTCTTTTTACCTACCTTTGATCGCTGAAATTATTTAGTTGTCTATTTATTTGTTATTTTCTGACCTTCATCTTATTGTTATCTTGTCTCGGATCTAAATAATTCTATTTTTATCTCCTAAAATAGTTCCTGTTGCCATTTTTAACAGTTCATGTCGCCCGTTTATCAATTCCTGTCGCCATTTTTAACAGTTCCTATCACTTGTCTATCAATTCTTGTCACCATTTTTAATAGTTCCTGTCGCCTACCTATTGGTTCCTGTCACCATTTTTAATAGTTCATGTCACTCGTTTATCAGTTCTTGTCACCATTTTTAAGAGTTCCTATCGCCCATTTTAAACTGTTCCTGTAACAGACAACAATTGCTCTTGTAGAAGACAGTCTCCTGTAGCAAAATGGTTCCTATAGCTTTTCTAAAACACTTTTAAAAACAATTATGTTATTTCTCATAATAGAGGCAGTTAAATTACTGATTATTATTTATGTTGATTTAGTGCTAAAACCAGGTTAAACCTCTATTATGATAAAACTCTATGAATGATTAAAATCATGAAGCAGTTTTGAATGGAAAGAGTTAAACATTGTTTTTCTTCAACCTTTTTGATAACAAATTATAGTTAAGGAGTATAATTATATTTTAGACACCCAAATTATACTTACCTAAATGAATTAATAGATTGATGTTAAAATTATCTTTCGTATATGTTAGAATGATGGAGTAATATTTGTGATGTAAATAGTATTGTTTTATCAAAACTTCTTGAAGAGAATTAGTATACTTGAAAAATGATTTAGAAAACTTAATATATTATGGAAATAGAATGAAATATGAACTAGGAAATGAAACTGATTTAATAGCTTTATAGATGCAAATGTATGAACAAATGATGGATTATTGCTTGAAATGTGTGTTTTCATGATTGACGCATGGGAAAGGGATTAGAAATGGTCATAGGTGATTCTTGATTTATTTATTTTATTTTATCATTTATTTATTTGTTTATTTGGGGAAAGAAGGTAGATTTTATCTAGGAATGTGTTTGGGTTACTTTCTAGCCTAGGATGTCAAATATGAATTATCAAAGATGGCTTTTCCTCTTTTCAGGAATTGAACTAGGTTACTATGTTTAAAGGTTTAGATCTAAACGAGTTGAGATTGAAAAAGATGTTTATTTTAGCTAGCAAATTTATTTATATATATCTCTGCCACATCATGTTGTGAGACAATATGCATTTCATTATTTAGAATTGCCCATTCAGACACCAGGGTTGCATCAGGTGTTCCCTCTTGCCAATTGTTTCTAGGTAGCTAGATATTTCATGCAGGGCTGGGTTTCCTTCATTTCATGAAGGGATCCAGGGAAGTGTAATTACTTCATGGTTAGGTGGAAAAGCACCTGGGCCATGTTCCCATCTCTCGGCTCGCAGGTGGAGGATTGCTTAGTTCATGCGACTGATGAGCGTATTGATTTAATTATTCATGTTGTTCACGATTATTGGATGTATTATGGCAGGATTGTCAAAGGACTTTGTGTATGATTTTATAGTGCTTTTACCTAGAATGAGCACATGAGTTGTAAGATTTAATGACTTATTTGATTTATATTGATGAGATTATCTTTTGCAAGATTTAATGATTCTTATGGATTCTTATTGTGAAGATTTATTGACTCTATTGAATCTTATTTATGAGACTTATCATTTTATTGTGGTATTGTAATTAAGTAGATTAATTACACCCTTTTTACCTTTTGGATTGTTGTATCTAAGCAGATTATTTACATCATTTACTTTTGACTTTGTGATGTTGTATTTAAGTGGATTATTTACTTCATTTTACTTTATTTACTTTTGTGATGGTTTGAGGGGTTTTACATTTGGTATCAGATCGCGGTTCCAGCATTAGGAGCTCTAGGTGTGTGTTGCTCAGTTTGATCAAGCATGTGTGGGCCCTTTTGTGATTGGCCTGCTATGAATAACATGTGCCTTCTTTTTATGGGGTTAGACAGACCCTGATGATTATTCTTGAGTATGAATGACTAGGTTCATTTCTTAGGGTTATGCATTAGTATGTGAAAGAGGATGTTGGATCATATGTTTGACTTATTTTATTTTGCCTTCTAGCGAATGCTTGCTTGAAATGCATATTGTATTGTTTTGTTGAGAGCATGATCATGAATATGGATTCATTATGTGGTTATAAGAAATATAGTATTACACTACCTCATTGAAGTTTAAGGAAAGAAATGATAACCATTGCTTGTAGGAAAGAATGGTGTGTTGTGATATCTTGGTTTGTGAACCTGATTTTGTCCTAAATCTTGGTTGTTGAATGTTTGCAAGTATAGGACTGTATGAATGTTTTATTTTGTCATAAATTTGTGTTTGAAAGGCGAATGGTTATTTTGCTTTCTATGCTTTTGGAAAGTTGCCTTCTAGGATGGGTGTTGAATATGGAGAAAATAGGGAGGTAGGTTTTCTTTTCAAAACTGACCCACTGTTAATCAGCTTTATGTATTTAATTCCCTGTCATATCCTGTTAATGAGATGCACACATTCAAGTTGGGGATGCATGTAGGTTAACAGGGATGCACCAGGTGGGGTTGTGCATTCTTCAGTTTGATTGTGATTTCCTAGATCAGAATGCAATCTTTGTTGCTAGGTATCTTGATCGATGTGTGTGGAAATGATCTTAGGCTATAGAAGTTCTTGGAGTCTTAGAGGACTAGGTTACTTGTGCGATCGAGTGTGTTCTCTTAACTCACCCCAATTTGGATCCATGCGTAGCGTAGCATTGTATTCCCTCTCTAAGTGGCTAGAATTAGTCACATAGTTCATGTAATTTGAAACTTTTGAATTTTTATATTTATTTATTTGACTTTGATAACTTCTCTAAACATTGTAAATACCATCATTGAAAATTTTATTTTTATTTATGAAAAGGTATAACCATAAAAAATTTGATATTTACTTATCTTGCGACCTTGATGGTCATGTTTGATATACTATTGAAATTGAGCTCATTTTATACCTTATTGTTGGAATTGAATTTTTCTATCCTTCAGAATTTATTTATTTATTTATTATTGGTAGCTATGCTTGAATGTTTTAAACTGTTGGGCATGTATCATGTTATATTTTCTATCATGTCCATGATGGGCCTCTGATAGGTTGTAAGGGAGTAGGATGCGGAGAATATACTATTTCGTAGTGAGCGTGTTACTAAGATTTTTGGTAGATTAAGTTCATTAATTGTTGTTAGATGCATTAAACATTGTTTAAGTGTTGAGGAAGTTCTGAAATGGATTTTGGTGTCACTATGGATCACTTGAAGTAAGTTGAAATTTTGTATGAAGTTAAAGGTTTATGTGGTGAAAAGGAAATTTTGATAGAAGAATTGGAAAAAAGTTAATAAAGAATTGTTGAATGTTAAAAGGAGTAATATAGAATATATGAAAAGAATAAAGGAGTTAGGAAAGGAAAAGTATGAAAAGTTTTGTGAAAATGACCTTTCGGAAAAAGAATTGGTGAAAGAAGAGTTAAGTTGTTTGAAGGAAAGAATAATTGCAAGAAAAGTTGAAGAACTTAGAAGGAGAAAAATTCAAATAGAAAGATAAAAATGATGAGTTTTAAAACAATTGTTTGCAACATGCCAAAAAGAAAATAAATGTTGGAAATCAAGCCATTAGATTGTGAAGTCTCATGTGACATAGATGATTGTGTTTTTTTGATCAAACACTTGGTAGTTGTTGAAATTGCTTATTGGTGAAGAATGTAAGGATGAAAATGATGATGAATCTACTAACATAGCTAGTTGTTTTGATGATAATGTTGGTTTGAAAATCTTGAAGAAAATCAGCTATATAAGCGAAGGTTTGGGTAAGCATGGACAAGGAATCAAAGAACCCATTGAGTCAATTGTGGGGACAAAGTATGAAAGTTTCAAGTATCGAGGTAAAGCAAAAAGAAAGGACAAATGTTTTTGCAAGTACTATGAAGTTATTTCAAGAAATGGAGATCTGACATTGTTCACATTATGATAGAAAGAACATAGAAGAGAAAATTGTTGGAATTTACATCATTGAAAAAAATTGTGGTTTGGAAAAATCATAGTGAAAAGACATGTTGGAATAGAGAATTGAAAAATGAATCTAGGACAAGTTGTTTAAAATGAGTTGGGGTTGAATAAATGTATTTGATTGGAAAAATAAAAAAGGAAAAGGATTGAACAACAGAAACAAAACAACCGAAAATAGTGAATGGTCAAGTGCATATAATAGAAAGAAATTGAAGAAATTGAATTGTTTTAGCATTGTACAAAAGCATGAGAAAGAAAAGGAAGAGTTTTCTGAGAATTTTGAATCATAGATCATATTGAAGATAAAGTTTGGTTACAAGTAATGAAAGAGGAAATGGATTACAATGGTAGGAATGATATGAGAGGTGTAGTTTCAGAGGAGTTGTTTCACACTAAGTGGATATGACCTAGTTGGTGTACCTTGGGAGTTTGTCTTGTTGTTGGAGATCTCGACCTATGGTTGTTTGGAGGATTGATCTTTTGATATTATATTGTGTTACCATGCGATTGCATGTGCATTGTGATGAATTGATTTATTCCTTCTTGGTGTGCATTAAAGATGTGATTGTTACTCTTATGCTAGAATAAATGTAATTAAGTGGTAGTTGTGCCATGTGTTGGATTAGATTTTGAATTGGCAGATGCGTCATGTGAATTTGTTGATTGATTACATACTTCAATTTATTTGATGGACACAATGTTAAATGCGAAATTGAGATATTGTTTTGTATAAGGTCAAGTATGACCAATACTTTTGTGGATGGTGCCACATGGGAGGATGTAAAAGGACATTAATATGCTTTGTTAGAATTGATGAAACCTCAATGATACTTTGAGTTAATGTTATTGTTTTAAGATACTTGATACATTGTTGGTGGTAGATTAATAAGTTATTATTTTGTTGTGTAATAAGACATCGAGATGATATCTCTTCCAAGTGGGGAAGGATGTCATGTCTCATTTTTATGGACTATATAATTATTCTAAATTAGCGAATGTTTACTATGGTTGTGTTACTTTGAGTAAATAACAAATGTGTAAAGGTAATTATCATGAAGTTATATTGCGTAAATTGGAGAATTGATATAAATTTTAAATACTATCGATATGATTATAATGTATTGCTTCAGCTATGTTTTGGGAACTAACCTATTGACGTTGAGTTGAGTGCAAATGAATGTAGGTACTCGTCGAAGATGAGAACATGGTTGAGGTAGAGGTGTTCTAGCTGCTTGGCAAAAATTGTTTGGGATGGTTAATTCTGATGCAATCACACACTCACGTAGTCTCATATTGCATTTTGAATGATTTATTATGCATTAATTGTGTGGATAATAAATGTGACTGATGTTTAGATGCTTAGAAATTATGGTGTTTTTAATTGTTAGGAAAATCCTTTTCAAATGCATGATTTAATTATAGATATTAAAAGTTCTTTCGATTATATTTAAAATACGTTATTTTAAATGGTTTATTTTATGATATTTAAATAAATAGTGTAATTAAATTATTTAAATAATAAAATATATAAGTGTTCTATTCTTATAAAGATTATTGTTTGAATAACAATATATAAAATTAGATTTAAACAATTATATTTAAATTGCAATAGATATATAGATATATATTATCTTAAATATTATTTAAATGCTTCTTGATTGATTTAAAGTGTGTATGTGTTATTAAAGATAAATAAATTATATTAATAATAACTATTATATTTAGAAAATTAAATATAGGAATTAAAAGAAATGGTTTACTTAATTAAAATTAGATAAATTACATTATGATTATGAATATTATATTTAGAAATCTAAATTAAACAATTAAAAAAGAGAGTTTTCTATCATGCAAGTTTTAGAAATAAATAAAGTTTATTTTATTGTATTTTAAAAAAGAAATGGTTATTATTTATTTAAAGTTAGATAAATTATTTTATTATTATTATCATTAGAAATCTAATAATAATTCTATCATGCAAGATTAAAATAAGTTTATTTCATTATTTTGGAGGCTTTAGAAAAGCCAAAATTTCATGCAAACATAAACAAGACTACAGTTAATAAAAAGTAATCAAAAACCTAATTCTAGTGCCAATATTAGAGAGTTTATTTTGTTACAAAAAAGGGCAGAAAGGAAAAAAGAACCCTTGTTATTTTTCTGAGCAAGACAGGGCAGAAAAATAGAGATTTGATCCACGATTTGCAGCAGAGAAAAGGAAGATTCTACCACTGATTTTAATAGTGACAGAAAGTGTAGAAATTGCCTTCAACAGTAGAAGATTCTGGGTATTCTTTTAGATTTTATTTGCAATAAAAATATGATTGATTATGGTTGATAAAGCCAAGTAATCTAACCTGCATACTATTCTTTTATGGCATGCAAAAATAATTTGTAAACTTACCTTTCTCTTTAGCCATAAAATACATTTACCTTGGTTTCAAACATTTTTCTTCAATTCTTGGATCGAAATGTGTGTGTTGCTGTTAGAAATGATTATTACTGATTGGGATAGTCATTGTCCTTCCATGTTGTTTTGAATAATTCTTGTAACCTAATTAATTCATATAGTTGTCTTTTTACCTACCTTTGATCGCTGAAATTATTTAGTTGTCTGTTTATTTGTTATTTGTTGACCTTCATATTATTGTTATCTTGTCTCGGATCTAAATAATTCTATTTTTATCCTCCTAAAATAGTTTTTGTCACCATTTTTAACAGTTCCTGTTGCCCATTTTATCAGTTCCTGTCACCATTTTTAATAGTTCCTGTCACCATTTTTAACAGTTCATGTCACTCGTCTATCAGTTCCTGTCACCATTTTTAACAATTCCGGTCACCTATTTATCAGTTCCTATTGCCATTTTTAACAATTCCTATCACCCGTTTTAAACTGTTCCTATAACCGACAACAACTGCTCCTATAGCAAACTGGTTCCTATAGCTTTTCTAAAACACTTTTAAAAACAATTATGTTATTTCTCCGAATAGAGACAGTTAAATTATTGATTATTATTTATGTTGATTTAGTGCTAAAACTAGTTTAAACCTCTATTACAATAAAACTCTATGAATGATTAAAATCATGAAGCGCTTTTGAATGGAAAGAGTTAAACATTGTTTTTTTTCAATCTTTTTGATAACGAATTATAGTTAAGGAGTATAATCAGATTTTAGACACCCAAATTATACTTACCTAAATGAATGAATATATTAATGTTAAAATTATCTTTCTTATATGTTAGAATGATGGAGTAAAATTTGTGATGTAAATAGCATTGTCTTATCAAAACTTCTTGAAAAGAATTAGTATACTTGAAGAATGATTTAGAAAACTTAATATATTATGGAAATAGAATGAAATATGAACTAGGAAATAAAACTTATTTAATAGCTTTATAGATGCAAATGTATGAACAAATGATGGATTATTGCTTGAAAGGTGTGTTTTCATGATTGATGCATGGGAAAGGGATAAGAAATGGTCATAGGTGATTCTTGATTTATTTATTTTATTTAATCATTGATTGCTTTATTTATTTGTTTGTTTATTTGGGGAAAGAAGGTAGATTTTTATCTAGGAATGTGTTTGGGTTACTTTCTAGACTAGGATACTGAATGTGGATTATCAGAGATGGCTTTTCCTCTTTTCAAGAATTAAACCAGGTTACTATGTTTAAAGGTTTAGATCTAAATGGGCTGACATTGAAAAAGATGTTTATTTTGTCTAGTAAAATTATTTATATATATCTCTACCACATCTTGTTGTGAGACATTCTACATTTCATTATTTAGAATTACACATTCAACCACTAGGGTTGCATCAGGTGTTCCCTCCTGCCAGCTGTTTCCAGGTAGCTAGACATTTCGTGCAGGGTTGGGTTTCCTTCATTTCATGAAGGGATCTAGGGAAGTGTAATTACTTCATGGTTGTGTGGAAAAGCACCTGGGCCATGTTCTCGTCTCTTAGCTTGCAGGTGGAGGACCACTTGGTTCATGTGACTTATGATCGTATTGATTTAATAATTCATGTTGTTCATGATTATTGGATGTATTATGGCATGAATGTCAAAGGACTTTTTGTATGATTTTATAGTGCTTTTACCTGGAATGAGCACGTGAGTTATAAGATTTAATGACTTATTTGATTTATATTGATGATATTATCTTTTGCAAGATTTAAAGATTCTTATGGATTCTTATTGTGAAGATTTATTGACTCTATTGAATCTTATTTATGAGACTTATCGTTTTATTGTGGTATAGTAATTAAGCAAATTAATTACACCCTTTTTACCTTTTGGATTGTTGTATCTAAGTGGATTATTTACATCATTTACTTTTGACTTTGTGATGTTGTATTTAAGTGGATTATTTACTTCATTTTACTTTATTTACTTTTGTGATGGTTTGAGGGGTTTTACAACTTGAAATTTTTATGTGCTGCAAATGCCAAAAATAGTCTGATAGCTTCCATTCTTACCATCAGAGCATAGGTTTTTTCATAGTCAATTCCTTCAACTTGTGAGTAGCCTTTACACACAAGTATTGCCTTGTTTCTCACAACTTCTCCAACTTCATTCAATTTATTCTAGAAAACCCACTTTGTTCCAATCACATTCTTGTTTGCAGGTTTAGGGACAAGTTCCCAAGTCTTGTTCTTCTCAATCTACATTAATTCTTCTTCCATTGCCTCAACCTAATGTTCATCATTGCATGCTTCATTTACTATTTTAGGTTTCACCTTTGAAAGTAGATAGAGATTTACTTGTTCTTCTGTAGTCCCACTTCTTGTCAATACACCTTTCCTTTTGTCACCAATAATTTGATCTTCAAAATGATCTCTTTGCACATACTTGAGAGTTTTAGAAATTCTTTCTGGAGCTTCAGCTTGAACTTCTTCTTCTTTCGAAGTAGCTTGCACTTCAATATGAACTTCCTTTGCTTGTCTTTTTCAACCTTTTCTATATCAACAGATCCATCTAACTCATATTCATCTGGTTGGATATCTTCATATACCTTCACATTTGCACTTTCAATGATCTTTCTCAATCTTTTGTTATAGCATTGGTAAGCCTTGCTCTTAGTAGAGTACCCAAGGAATATGTATTCATCACATTTAGCATCAAACTTTCCTAATTCTTCATCTCGTCTGATATAACATTTGCTTCCAAAAAAATTGAAGTATTTGATAGTAGGAGTTCTACCACACCACAATTCATAAGGTGTCTTTGTTTCTTTTGCTTTGATTTACACTCTATTATGAATGTAGACAACAATGTGTATTTCTTCTTTCCAATATATTTCTGGTAGGTCTGCTTCCTTGATCATTGTTTTAGTAGCTTCTTGAACAACTCTATTCTTCCTTTCAATCGCTCCATTTTGTTGAGGAGTCCGAGGGGCAGACAAATGTCTCTTTATTCCATGTTCTTCACAAAAAGTATTAAACTCACTTGAAGTAAACTCACTACCTCTGTCAGACCTTAAGCACTTGATTCTCAAATCTAAATCATTTTCAACCATAGCTTTGAATGCCTTGAACTTATCTAGTGCTTCTTCTTTGTCTCTAAGAAAAGTAACCCAAGTCATTTTTGAAAAATCATCAATAAGAAGCATGAAATACCTTTCACCTTACAGACTTCTTGTTCTTGTAGGACCACATAGGTCTGTATGTACCATCTCTAGAAAACTGGTAGAGGATTGTTCTTTGCTCTTGAAAGTAGTCTTTGCCATCTTCCCAAACTAACGTTCTTTACAAATAGCATTGGCAGGATTCACAATCTTAGGTAGATCTCTTACAACTTGAACAATGTTTATTCTCACCATATTATCAAAGTTAATGTGACACATTCTCCTATGCCATAGCCAAGTTTCATCTGTCTTAGCCAACAAGCAACAATTTTTAGTACCTTTCAAATGATAGACATTACCATGAGTCTTCTTACCAGCAGCAATTAAAGTTTCAAAGCTTTTCCTTATCTCACACCCATTGTCCTTGAACACAAGATTATACCCTTTGTCACACATTTGTCCAACACTTAGAATATTATGCTTTAAGCCCTTGACATAAAGAACATCATCTGTATTATTCTTTCCATCAAAAGTAATAGATCCTTTTGCACAAATCTTACCAACTGCATCATCACCAAACCTGACAAGTCCTCTATCATACTTTTCAAACTTAACAAAATTACTCTTGTCTCTTGTCATGTGATTTGAACATCCACTGTCAATGATCCATTCATCTTCCTTCTCAGCATGAAATGCATACAACTCTCTTGGACTTCCTTCCTTCACACAACTAGCAAGGTTAGCAGAAACAAGTTCTTCTCTAAGTGCAATAAAAAAGCATTCACTATTGTTACCATCATCAGAATCAGGTTGAACATCAATTACACCATCATCATCTCTAACATAGTAACTCTTTCTTACCATTTTTCCTTTACTTTCATTATTTTTTAACTTCAAAGCTCTGTCAGGACATCTTGAAGCATAGTGACCAATTTTACCACAATTGAAACATTTGAGAGGTAACTTACCTTTGAACTTTCCTCTGCTGCCTCTTTTTATTTTGCTTGAAAATTTTTCCTCAAGCTCTTCAAAGTCTTCTTCATCTGATTCCACATCATATTTATCTGATCTAGCAGTCTTTTCTTCCTTGGCCTTAAAAATAGTCTTAGTTTTCATAGGGCCACCAGTAGTACCAAACTCTCTCATCTCAAAATAAGTTAGTTTTCCAAGCATATGATCTCTTCTAAGCTTTCCCTTATCAAACAATTCTTCAATGGTAGATACCTTGTGACTATAAGATTTTGGAAGAGTTCTGAGTATCTTATCTACAACATCCTCATCCTCTAACTTTCTACCAAGACCCTTGATACTACTGACAACTTCATCAATCTTTTGTATGTAACTTGTTATGTTCTCATCCTCACCCATTCGCATGGTTTCATATGTGGTCTTCAAGTTCTACAACTTGGCCTTCTTGACAGAATCATCACCTTCATAAATGTTTATCAATTTGACCTAGATCTCATGAGCAGTTTCTAGATCCACAACTTTCACCATTTTAGTGTTAGACAAGGCATTTAATAGAGCTTTTTTAGCTTTGTGATTAGTCTCATAATCCTTAATCTCTTCATCAATATTAGGACCACCTTTTGGTATTGTGTATTTATATTTAGCCATCAACCAGGCATTGTAACTAATTGAAATAAGATAACTTTGCATTCATACCTTCCAGTAGGCATAGTCAGATCCATCAAACTGAGGAATGTCTTTTTTGTGTGCCATCCTAGATCTACCTTAATCTATTAGGCTTTCTTCCAAGGAACTGTGATATGATACCAATTGTTGAAAGGCACAAGACAACTGAGAGGGGGGGGGTTAATCAGTTGTATGAAGAACCTTAACCTCTTTAACCAAAATCACATTCACATTTACTTGCTTTAACTCCTTGAACTGTTATGAAGATTAAACATGAATTGCAAAATAAAAACATAAACACATCAACACCATACACACATGAACACTGGGTTTTTTACGTGGAAAACCCTAAAAGGGGAAAAACCACAGTGAGGTTAGCTCACAATATAATGTAGTAACAATACTGAATAACAAAGAGGTTCGCTACCTTTAGGCTCACTTCCCAAATGAATGATCACTGCAAGGGGTGGCTCACTACCAAGGGGTGGCTCACTGCTAAGAGTTAGCTCATTGCTAGGATGGATGGCTCACTGCCATGAACTGATATAGTAGCATCTACAATATGCCTAAGTTTAGTTCCATTGAAGCACAATATATCTCTCCTTCGCTGCCTTTACAACACACCCACTTTATCTTCGCATCTTCACAAACTCTCACATCACTCATGAATTCATTAGATACATTTATACCAATCGTCAACCTTGGAATGTACATCAAGGTCAACATTACAATATACAACCATTGGAACTATCTCCAAGGTTGACATACATACATAAATCAAATTAGGACTGTACCTAAACAAAATTGCGAAAGATATGAATGAGGAACACTTCATAGCTTAGTTCAAACCTAAATACATCTTCACATGCTACAACATACTTCTATAATCTAGGAAATACATCCACAAAGAATGTTGACACTCAAGTCATCCAAACTGGTGCAATAATCAAGAATACTTAGACATGCGCTTCCAAGAGCTTCATCACAACTTGTGGATCAAGCATATGCCTTCAATACATTCTAGAGAAATTCATGAACAACATAGAATCATTTAGAAGCCAACAAATCCAACTACAAAAGATCTCACTTGAGGATAACAAATATTACTTGAAGATGGATCACAGACTGCTCTCAACAAACATTGTCGAACCCTGCTAATCAAAAACTTGCTTTTCAGAGAACCAAATCACAAATGCTTTGGAATGAAGATAGATAAGGACCTTATAATCCTATGTCCAAGACCGCAAGACCAAAAACCAAACTGTGGAGAAATGCGAAGTAAAATACTTTCTCCCTGTCACACTACAAACGCTGCTAGGCACAATCTTCAAACTGGTGAATAGAACTTTTGCTTCATAGTGATTCGGACCACCAAATTCTATATTTAGCATCTTCAAACACTTATCTAAAACATATCCAAATCTCATACTTTGGTCTTTAACACAGATGAAATGCAGAGCAAAACCTCAGATAGTGTCCTTAGCATGACAACTCAATCTCTCAACAAATAGTAATATCAGAAGACATAGTTGGCACCAATAACAACACAAATATGTTGACATCAATGATAACACTAGTTAGCAAATACTTGCAACAACCTCCTAAGAATTCTCAATGCTTCACCCTTGTGAGTATCACCTAAATGCAATGAGTGCTAAGTAGAACATTCATTCTCATGAGAGATAGGTTCATGTTAACCACTACTCATGAAATAAAGGTCAATGAGTTTGACTCAAAAACTATGCAATTGAATCTTGATATAACAATCATAATTTGACATACTACTAAAAATGCCTCCTACTTGTCAATGGATGAGCTAAAGGGGCTCTATAATGAATGGTTCATAAATCACAACATTTGCTAAAGATATTGTGAATGGGGTGGCAAGCTAAGTGGACTTGATCTTGGGGGAAACTCCATGGTTAAGCACACTTGAGTTGAAGTAGTATTGGGATGGGTGACCTCCTAGGAAGTCACGATGCTTCACCCCTATGAGCATCACCTAAATGAAATGAGTGCTAAGTGGACCATTCATTCTAATGAGAGATGGGTTCATGTGAACAACTACTCATGAAATAAGGGTCAATGAGTTTGACTCAAAAACTATGTAGTTGAATCTTGATATAAATATAATAATTTAATAAATGATATCAAACTCATAAATAGGATTTTAACAACACATTTATGATTTTTTCTCATTTTCACCTGTTTTCTATTTTACACTTGAGAGGTGTTGAAAATTTAATTTCAAAAATAAATTACATTTAAAATTTTATTTGTTGTACTTCAAATCTACTAAATGACAAAAAATGACAATTTTAAATTTTTTTGCACATGAAATGTGTTCAAAAACAACATTTTTTACAATTATAATGTTTTGAAAGATGTGATTTTTATGATGTGATTCACTCTTTGTGGGAATTAGGTAAACCAAAATGTATGAATTCAAGAGTACTTAATGATTTTCCTCTTAATAGACAAATATTGAGATGTTTAAATATTATATGTATATTTCTCATAGTTAGTTATTGGAGTAACTTTATCAAGGAATTTCTCTATAATATATGCGCATTATATTCAAAATATGATGTATATATTGTAAAAGAATAGTTCAAAAAGAGATATTCTAGTGAGTTCTTTGTGGAGAGAAAAAAAATAGAAATAGGAGAGGAGTGTTATGAAGTTGTAGAAAAATGTGTTGACATACATAGGATAAACTATTGTCAAGCCTGTAAAGGATCTAATGGAGCAAGTGAGATGGAAAACGAGTGAGATAGTGGATTTTGAAATTGTAAACTAGGAGGGGATGGATTTGGATCTCAATGCAGACTACCAGAAAGGAGAGGATCATTAGGAGGTGGGCTTATAGATTTTTGAGGTGGAGTGCAGAGATAACTTTAAGGAACCCCCCCGCTTTAAAAAAAACCTATAAAATCTTGGTGAATCCTATCCCGAGGCCAAAAAAATGTTGGCAAATCTATGCCTATTTTTGAAAAAAACTAATTTCATTGGCATTTTTTTTCAAATTTGTCAACATTGGTTTTTTTGGTGGCAAATTGTATATAGATTTGAAAAAAAAAATCATTGGCGAATTATAGTTGTATTCCAAAAAATAAAATAAATTAGGTGGTGAATTATAGTTGTATTGCAAAAAATAAAATAAATTAGGTGGCAAATTATATAGATATTCAAAATATAAAATAATTTATTTGGCGAATGTGCTGGCAATTTTTAAAAAAATCATAATGTGGTTGGCGAAAATATCAAATGCTAAATTATAATGATTAATTTACTTGGTGAATTTATAACTTAAAAAATATTTACATTTAGATCGATGGATATTCAGTATTAGAGATCAACAACATCAGTTCTATTTTAGGCTACAGTTCTAACACACCCATCTTTCTACATAAAGTCTCTGGAATAGAGACAAGTGTCAATGAAGCAATGATTCAGATTAATGAAAATTAATAGATAATAATTTAATAAAACAAAATTCAAAGGGATGACTAGACTTACAATTTACATTGATGTACTTATAATATTCTAATAATTTTTTTATCGTTAGATGATCGCAGATCGACGACATAAGTTTTATTTCGAGCCAAAGTAATGACACACCCAAATTTCTACATAAAGTCTCTAGAATAGAGACAAGTGAACTGTGTTGTATGCCATGGGGGTCATCATGATTGCATCGTGATGTTTCATGTACATCACAAAATTAACAGGTGGGCCCATCTTCATAGTAAAGGGCTTATGCTCTGTCACCACCTTGACCTTTATTTTATATTAAATAATTAATATTATATACAATATTATACAATAATCAATATAAATATATTATATATTTTATATATCTCAACCATTGATCTAATAATATCTAACGACTCTTGGTTGATTCCAGAGGCTTTTGTTGGCAATGTTGAACACACTAAGATGCTGAGAGGAGGGTGAATCAACATTTATAAAAACTTAACTACTTTATTTGCAGATTAGATCAAATTACTTAGAGAATAGAAAGTAAAACATGCACCACATTCATCAACACAATGACACCAAGATTTTTACATGGAAAACCCAAAATTGGGAAAAACCACGGTGAGTGTGAGCTCACAATATATAATGCTCACTACTATAAAAGTTTACAAAATTGTCTTAGGGATACAACCCAAGGAATCTACAAATCCCTAAATAAAGCTCATTGCTAGAGAGAATTACAATAACAACATAACTATGAACTACTATGAAAGAAGCATCTGACTTATGATGATGTTGCAGTCCTCTTTTCTGCACAATTACTCCATCATACTGACTTTGCACAATTCATACCGCTCATTAT
The DNA here is from genome assembly GCA_027924645.1 of Cunninghamia lanceolata. Taxonomy (NCBI): domain Eukaryota; kingdom Viridiplantae; phylum Streptophyta; class Pinopsida; order Cupressales; family Cupressaceae; genus Cunninghamia; species Cunninghamia lanceolata. Next base: position 1,921,011 of record BSBN01000397.1, read on the forward strand.
TCTCTATCACATTCGTACACACTAATTCACCCCACACATGGATTTGTTCTTCTATATATATATATACTTCATAGCATCTCAAAACATTGCTTAGGTTGGCATCAAAAGGACTCTTAGTTGAAACGTGTAATTATCCATAGGTCAGCATCAAACATATACAATATGAAGAGTAAATAGGTTACAGATCACAACACTTCATAACAGGATCCAAGAAACATCAGTACACATCCTCCAATGCCAAAACAACCAATTAGGATCCATTACAAATGAAGAAACCTGGACTGTCGGCCCAAACAACAGTACCATTGCTAACTGACCATCTTCACATCATCGGGGAGAAGCCAAAAACATTATGTGGACCAAGATTTCAACCATGTATCTTCTCAACACTATACATACACCATTCTCTTGATGTATCTAATCAATATATGCATCCGCAAAATAAGAAACATGTTGAACTAATGAAAACAGAGCATTCCAGACAGACTATGATATTCCAAGACTTAGGATTTTACATTGCAGTACACAAAAACATTTGAAACTCTTATAAATGAACTTATACACTATTATGAACACATTCCTAGATCTACACAACCTCATCTATCACTTCCAAAGAAAATCAGAGACTTAACTCAGGTATATTGTAATCCAGAGGATAGTGATATACAACTCTTTACTAATTGACTTGAGTACCTTATGCAGTATCAGAAATAAGAGAAGATTGCATGTGGTTCAAACTTGAGATACTATGAAGCATGTAGAGTCTCCGCAGACACTCATATAGCTGATCTATATCTTCACCATCTTCTGCAAGTACTCAAACATGTGTTTTATAGAATACTTCTGCATCTGGAATTGTTTGTATTACTTATGTGATTTGAAAACTGACCTTGCAGACCATCAAGACACTTGATACAACAAGAAGGCACATGTTACACATCTCTAAACATGTTCTCAAAACCACATAGGTACAACTTCTCTTCTGGAGGAATGCAGAGCATTCCAACAGGTTTCCACCATTGCTTTACTCTGTCTAAGCACTAACCAGAAGTCTATCACTGATAACTTTCTTTGTTAAAGGTGTAATGAGATGAAATATTGGATAACATACTTTCATACTTCAATTAGCCTATATTTTGAATTGCAAGACTAAATCCTACTTAGTGGAGGAATACAGGCCAAAATATTGACTCTACCTTATGATATGGCAAAATTTTTGCAACTTGTCTCTGAGTGTGGTACTCCAAACTGATAGGGACTATCAATGTAGATTTATAGAAAACATGTTAGAATAGGTTTACACACCTCCACATCACACTTAGATAGCTTTCCTACATTTGCTAGGTCTTCCAGACTGACCTGCCTTAGCATACTGACCTTATGTCTTTGATTGAGTCAAACCGTCTCTCTCAAATCTTCCAATGTCCATCAACTTCATTATCTCTAACCTTAGCTTGACACATCTAGAGTTGAGATAATTGAAACACATATTGCCAAAAATCTCCCCCTTTGTCATTGATGGAAACACTAAAAATATGTATACTCCCCTTAGATGCATATTCCTCTCTCCCCCCCTTTGACATCAAGGACAAAGGGCCTAACATCTTATATCATCCCAAAACTGTATAAAATCTCCCTTATTATATGATTTCTATAGAGAGTACCCCCCCTAAGATGGAAATCCCTCAAAAATAGATGCTATGTACATAGTATGACACTACTTGGCTCTGCAAGTCTATATACATCCAAAACTTTCTTATCTACAATACTCTTGCAACTCACTTAGAGGTAGAATGGCTTTGTAGACTACCTTGAGTTGCATAAGAGTGGATACCCAATTTGATTTCTCTGAGGCAAGAATGTGATTTTGACATTCAAATTGCATACATAAGTCCTCATATTCATTTATGTTTCTTGGTGTCTTCATCTTCTGCTCAATCTTCTTAGCTTCACCTAGTAATCTTAACAATGAAGCAAGTCTCAAATTGACTACTTCCATTAGCTGACCAAACTGCTTCTTTATTTGTTCTCTTTGGTCCTATAGCTGTGACATCTATGAATGTAGATTTTCAATTTGTGCCCTAGTTGATCCAACCTTGTCTTTTGACAAGTCATGTACTTCAGCTAACTTGGAGATCTGTGACTCAATGGAGTCAATCTAAGCTTTGATGTTCTTTGTGGAACTTGGCCATCTTAAGTAGAATAGGTATAATGAGGTGGCTTCATCAATGCACCCCTTAAATATCTTCAAATTTTCTTGTAGTTTGTTATGTGCATTGGCACATTTGTCAAATATCTTAGCTAACCTTTTATCACTTATCTTCCTTAATGCCTCTTGTTCTAATTTTTGCTCAACATGAGAAGAATGATCCTTAAAAGAATCTATCAACAACTTTAGCTTTTTCTTTGGAGGCAGAGAGGGATCAATACTCACTTCTAGTAGTCCTTCTTGAATCAACTTAACTGCATCTTCAACTAACCTGGTCTTCTTCAAGTTTTCTTGTAGGAATTATTTTCTTGCTGAAGCATGCAATATATCACCAAGTTGAAGTTTGTGAAGGGGTGAAATGTTTGCCAAATCTACTTGCCCTTCATGAGTAGGGATCTACAGAAGTTGATGTGTAATCACTGGTTGAAATTGCATCTGCAAACCTAATAGGTCTTTTAATGAGTTTGACTCTGAAGAATTCTAACCTATATCTTCAACTCTCTCATCTTGCTTCTTCTCTATTTCACCCCGATCTTTTTCATCTTGTTTCTCCTTACTCTTATAAATTTTCTCTTCTTGCTCCTCCTCAGGGTTATCCTCTTTCATTTGCTCATCTTTCTTTGTATTCTTCGGAGGAGGATTTTTATGTTCTATACCTATATTCGTGTTCTCCAAAGGGGGTATATGTTGAAATGCATAGGACAACTAAGAGGGTGGGGGTGAATTAGTTGTCACAAAAACTTTAACTATTTCTACACTTTAATATATCATCACTTGTCCACTATTATTAGGATTAAACCATGAAAGCTTACAATTAGAAACTTAATCACAATTGCATAATCAACTCAAGAGACACCATATTTTTTATGTGGAAAACTGATGCAGAGCACACAGCGGAAACTGAACACTTATCAACTTTTTGATCCTTTTGAACCTGTCGAACCCTTTTGAATTCACTATCGGCAACCTCAAAAACCATTCCACCGATACGCCGATATACTTCAACTATCGGTATGACCTTTACTATTGGTGAGCTTGAAATCTATTCCACCGATACACACTGGTCACTCTGATGCTAATGTCTTCGAACCATACTCATCAGTAAGACAGACTGCTATTAGCTCAACTTTGACCTTGTCTTCCGACGTCGCCACTCTTACTGATAGGCCAATCTACGTAGTCTTTGGTGTGACCACACACTATCGGCAAACTCTTTATTTATCTTCCTAATATGCCGATGACAATTCTCATTGGTGTGACTCTTAACATCGGTGAATGCCTATAACTTATGACTGATGCGCCGATACATATTCCCCACTTAGTCTTCCTTTATCGGTAAGACCACCCTCTGTCGGTGGAACTTTTCCTGTATGTGCGGATACACTTGGTCACCTCGATCACTCTTCGAGTAGACTAAAACTATCGCTCCGAGGTTCGAATCTCCTGCTGATGACCACTATCTCACCGATGATGCCTTCACAAAATTACAAGGTCCTCAAATCGTCTAACTTTCAACCCAAACCCTAGCACATGGAGATGCTAGGTCTCCTACTATACGGATTGTTCCATTTCAATTCCTTGCATCGCCAACCTCAACACAAAACAAAAGAACAAAAAAAAATATAGACACTGAAGCCATTCCACCGATTTCAACGAGAGTCAAACTAGTGGAATGCCTCAACAAACCATTTTGTGACAAACTACAAGAAGGTAAAATCTACAATGAACAAATTATGAAAACTTCTAACAAAAATAGGAAACACTAATTGACGGAACAGAGTCTTATTCTTCTTCAGCACAAAATGAACTTACACAACCAAATTCAGAACCCAACACAAATGTTCGTTCTACTGTCAATTTATCCCAACACATTGGGAGATTAAATAGTTCATGACAGTTGGGGAGGGCTAACCACTTCATATCCCCAAACTACTTTTATTCCAACTGAACAAGACAAAAACTGAAAACAAACAACTGGTCAGTTTGACCTAATCCAAATAAAAACAAAAGATTTGTTAGGTGGCCCTGCACCATACTCCCAGGGCTTAAAAGAACTCAAGTCCCTTGAGGAACCAAGTCTAAAATATTAACCCCATGCTTGATGATGTCTTCCTCGCCATCCAGGTACATCCTCATCAGGTAAACCATGCCATTTCACTAGATACTGCTTGCAGGTTTTATGCCTGGTCTTCTTCTAAACTTTGGTGTCCAAAATACATTCCAGTTGTACTGGCTGACTCAGTGGAAGATCAGAAATCCATTTATCATCCCCTACTCCTGTCACATCTAAATTTGTAACATTGTCTCCCCTGAATGGAAATAGTTCTGACACATTGAAAATGGGTGATATTGCTAAACCTGGAGGAAGTTCAATTTCGTATGTATTAGGCTCAAATTTGTGTACAATCTTGCATGGACCTATCTTCTTCATAAGAAGCTTCATGGGCTGCCCCTTCGGAAGTCTTTCCTTCTTCAGATATGCCATTACTAGATCCCCAACTTTGTATTGGACATCCCTTTTCTTCTGATCAACTCTCTCTTTGTATTTCCTTGTGTTCTTCTAGATAGTTTCCCTTATAGCATAATGGATATCCTTCATGCTGACTGCAAAATCTTCTCCTTGTGCACTCCTTTTCTCCATGTTCTAGAGATCCCTGAGTTCCAAAATTCCCCTGGGATGAATCCCATATACAACTTCAAAAGGGCTCTTTCCTATGCTCCTATTAACAGAATCGTTATATGCAAACTCTACTTGTGGGATGATCATATCCCATGCTTCTCCATGATGTTTATTCAAACACCTCAAAAGATTACCCAGTGATCTATTCACCACCTCAGTTTGTCCATCCGTCTGAGGGTGATAGGCTGACATGAAAGATAATTGAGTGCCTAATTTCTTCCACAAAGTGTGCCAAAAATGTCCCACAAATTTGGGATCTCTGTCAGTGACAATATTCAATGGCAAACCATGAATTTGAACAATCTCCTTAAAGAATAGACCAGGAATGTGTGAAGCATCATTGGTACATTTGCATGGCACAAAATGAGCCATTTTACTTAATCTATCAACTACAACAAACACACTATCAAAACCCCTTTGAGTCCAGGGAAGACCCAAAACAAAATCCATACTTATACACTCCCATGGCCTTTGAGGAATTGGAAGTGGTTGATAGAGACATGCATTAGATGAAGTCCCTTTGGCTCTCTAGCAAATTTGACAACTGTCTTCAAATTTTCTGACATATGTTTGCATATTAGGATAGAAGTAAAACCTTCTCACTTGCTCAAATGTTTTGTCCAGTCCAAAATGACCTCCAAGACTACCGCAATGTTTCTCTTTTATGATGTTCTCGCTCATGGAACACCTAGGCACACACAACTGGTTGCCTTTAAACAATAACCCCTGCTGTAGCAAAAATTTAGAAAAATTAGAATGATAGGAATCTAAAAATTGTGAACAAACTATATATATCTCCTTGAAGTCCTCATCATCCTGGTACATATTCTTGAGAGAATCCACTCCCACACTTTGCAACTAGATTTCCTGTATAGTGCACACTTCTGCTCAGAGCATCTACCACCTTGTTGTCTTGTCCCTTCTTATGTTTGATGGAAAAAGTATATGCCTGGAGTTGTTCGACCCACTTCATATGCATGTGATTTAGTTTCTCCTGCAAATTTAGAAAACTCAAAGCATGGTTGTCAGTATAAACAATGAACTCCTTGGGCAAGAGATAATGTCTCCATTTTTTCAATGCTTGAACCATTGCATACAATTCTAGATCATATGTGGAATACTTTCTTTTAGCATCATCCAGCTTTTCACTAAAGAAAGCAATAGGTCTGGCTTCCTGACTCAAGACATCACCAATGGCAAGGTTACTGGCATCACATTCCACAGTAAACAACTTATTAAAATTAGGCAAAACCAAAATGGGTTTCTTTGCTATTTTCTGTTTGAAAATCTCAAAAGACTCATCAACTGCTCTATTCCAAACAAACTTACATTTATGTCCTCCTTTTATGGTATCTAGAATGGGTGCACAAATATGACTGAATCCTCTTATGAATTTCCTATAAAAAGTTTCCAACCCATGAAAACTTCTTACATCACTTACTATTTTAGGTGCTGGCCAAGACAAAATAGCATTTACCTTCTCTAGATCCATTTTCAAACTACCCTGGGATATCACAAATCTAAGGTATGTGAGTTCTTTCTTCATGAAGACACTCTTCTCCATATTGATCATCAGTTTCTCCTCATGCTGCTTCTTCAACACCTGTTCCAAATGCTACAAATGTTCTTCCTTTGTCCTGCTGAAAATCAGAATATCATCAAGATAGACAACAACAAATTTGTCAATAAAATCTTTTAATACCTCATTCATTAGATGCATGAAAGTGCTTGGAGCATTGGATAGTCCAAATGGAATCACCACCCACTCATAAAGACCCTCATTAGTCTTAAAGGCTGTCTTCCATTTATCCCCTTGTCTAATCCTGCTCTGATGGTATCCACTTTTGAGATCAATTTTAGAAAAGTACCGAGCTCCACCCAAACAATCCATGAGGTCCTCTATTCTGGGCATAGGAAACCTATATCTGATGGTGATCTTATTTGTGGCCCTTGAATCAGTGTACAACCTCTATTTTCGATCCTTCTTGGGAGCTAAAATTGTGGGTACAGCACATGGACTAAGACTTTTCCTCACTAGGCGTTTATCCAACAGTTCTTGTACTTGTTTAACAATCTCCTCATTCTGATTAGGTGTCATTTTATAAGCTAGTTTATTTGGCAATGTGGATCATGGGATGAAGTCAATCTGATGACTTATGTCTCTCATAGGGGGTAGTACATTGGGCATATCCTCCACCATGATACCCTTATATTTGTCTAACAACTCCTGCACTTCCTTAGGGACTTTTTCCTTGTTTTTAGACAAATCAGAATTGTCTTTAGGTTTCAAAATTAGAGCATACCCCTGGGTTCCCTCTTCTTTCAGAGTATGGAGAAACTCTTTCCCACTCACTAACATGACACTTGATCCTACATTCTTGTCTACACTCTCTTCTGGTAAAGGATCGATCTTATATTGTCTACCATTCTTGGTGATAACAAAGGAATTGGATTTACCATCATGCTAGGCTTGTACATCATACTGCCAAGGTCTATCTAACAGTAAATGGCATGCATCCATGGGAATTATATCACACAAGAGTTTGTCTCTATATTCCCTTATCTGAAATTCTACCCAAGCTTGTTCATCAACCAAGACTTGTTGCCCTTTGTTCATCCAGGACACTTTGTATGGACTAACATGTGGCAATCTTTTCAAATTCAATTACTCTACCATTTCTACTGAAACTAAATTTTTAGTTGAGCCAGAATCAACAATTACCTTACACCTTTTGCCAGAAACTTTACATAGAGTTCTGAATAGTGTCTTTCTCTGGGGTGGTTCCTTGTTCTGTGGCACTTTCAGCATTGTTCTTCTCATCATGAGATTCTCTCCATCTTATGCTGGAGCTACGCTTCCCATAGGTGAAGTCACACTCTAACAATCTTCTTCCTGAATCAGCTGGCTCCTTCTCTCTCCTCCATGAGAGCATGAGGCTTTCTCTGGACACTTGCCTACTATGTGCCCAATTTGGTTACAATTATAACATCTTCTCATGAATACGTTAGGACCTCTGCCTGGTCCACCAAATCTACCTCTTCCATTGGGTCTCCTTCCTCTAAAACCCCCTCTAGAACCAGATTCTCCACTATGTTCTTGCTGACTGGACTCCCCTTGAGTTTTCTAGAACTGGTTTCTTCCACCAAAATTATTTCTGCCTCTGAAATTCCTTCCACCTCTACCTCTGTTCTATTGTTCTCCTTTTCTTTTCAATTTCTCTTCTACTCTCAGTGCCACCTGGAAACACTTGTCCACAGTTTTTGGTGTCAAGATGGTAATCTCATCTTGTATACTATACTTCAGGCCATTAATATACCTGGCAACTCTTCCTTTCTCATCCTCAGCAAGTCCACACCTTAGAGACAATTTATGAAATTCCTCTGTATAGGTGGATAATCCATGTCCTTCTGCCTGAGGTTTTGCATTTTCCTATACATTTGCACTTCATAATCCGTTGGTAGGAACTGAGCCTTGAGCCTTTCTACCATCTAACTCCAGGATGAGATCATGCTCTTGCCACTCTTCACCCTTTCTCCCTGGGTGTAGTTCCACCACGTGAGTGCAGCACCTTTCAATTTCGTCTTTGCAAACTTGACTCTTTTTTTCTCTAGTACCTCTTTGTACTCGAAGTAATTTTTCAAAGCCTCGAGCCATTCGATGACTTCATCTATGTCCATCTTTCTGCTGAACATCAGAATCTCCATTTTTTATTCAGATGACTCCTTACCAAGTGTCCTTATGGCCTCCAAAAATTATTTCTGGTCTACAGATATATCTACCTATTCTAGGGTTGTTTCCTCCTCCCCATCTTCTTCTTCTTCATCAGATTCACCATCTGATTTCTTTCCTATCTTCAGTGCCTTCAACTCAGCCTGGAGTGTTTCCTTGACTCCAACCTTGATCATCTCTTCCATCTCTTGGAACTTCTTAAGCACTTCTGTTGTCATCCCCTTTGGAGGCATGCTTCTAGCCTCTCCTTCACTCTCGTCTGCTGACATACACAGACTTGTTCAAAACTCGTCACCACATAGACCGTCTAAAGCTCTGATACCAAAATGATGTAGAGCACATAGCAAAAACTGAACACTTATCAACTTTTTGATCCTTTTGAACCCGTCGAACCCTTTTGAATTCACTATCGGCAAGACCATATACCATCGGCAACCTCAAAAACCATTCCACTGATACACCGATATACTTCAACCGTCGGTATGACCTTTACTATCGGCGAGCTTGAAAGCTACTCCACTGATACACACCGGTCACTCCGATGCTAATGTCTTCAAACCATACTCATTGGTAATACAGATCGCTATCAGCTCAACTTTGACCTTGTCTTCCGACGTCGCCACTCTTACCGATAGGCCAATCGACGTAGTCTTCAATGTGACCACACACTATCGACAAACTCTTTATTTATCTTCCCGATATGCTAATGACAATTCTCATCGATGTGACTCTTAACATTGGTGTGACTCTTAACATCGGTGAATGCCTATAACTTCTGACTGATGCGCTAATACATATTCCCCACTTAGTCTTCCTTTATCGGTAAGACCACCCTCTGTCGGCGGAACTTTTCCTGTATGTACCGATACACTTGGTCACCCTGATCACTCTTCGGGTAGACTAAAATTATCGCTCTGAGGTTCGAATCTCCTATCGATGACCACTGTCTGGCTGATGATGCCTTCACAAAACTGCAAGGTCCATAAATCGTCTAACTTTCAACCCAAATCCTAGCACATGGAGATGCTAGGTCTCCTACTGTACAGATTGTTCCATTTCAATTCCCTGCACCACCCACCTCAACACAAAACAAAAGAATAAAAACAAAAATATATACACTGAAGCCATTCCACCGATTTCAATGAGAATCAAACTAGTGGAATGCCTCAACAAGCCATTTTGTGACAAACTGCAAGAAGGTAAAATCTACAACAAACAAATTATGAAAACTTCTAACAAAAATAGGAAACACTAACTGACAGAACAGAGTCTTATTCTTCTTTAGCATAGAATGAACTTACACAACCAAATTCAAAACCCAACACAAATGTTCATTCTACTGCCAATTTATCCCAACACATTGGGAGATTAAATAGTTCATGATAGTTGGGGAAGGCCAACTACTTCATATCCCCAAACTGCTTTTATTACAACTGAACAAAACAAAAACTAAAAATGAACAACTGGTCAGTTTGACCTTATCCAAACAAAAACAAAATATTTGTTAGGTGCCCCTGCACCAAAAACCCTATAAGGGAAAAACCATGGTGGGTGTTATCCCAAAAGATAAATGAGTTATAGCAATACCGAAAATCAAAGGCTCATTGCCTTAGGACTCACTACCCAAATGTTTAGGCTCACTGCCAAGAGGTGGCTCATTGCCAATGGGTGTCTCACTGCCAAGGGGTGGCTCACTGCCAAGAGTTTGTGAACTGATATAGTAGCATCTATTCCATGCTTGAGTTCAGTTCCATTGAAGCGTTGTATAACTCCTCTGCTCTACTCTTCTTACTCTTCTTTTCTTATCTTCATATCTTGACACAAGGACATCTTTTTCATGACTTCATTGCAAGTATATATATCATTCATCAACCTTGGAATGTACATCAAGGTCAGAATTACATTCATCAACCATTGGAACAATCTCCAAGGTCAGCATTAGAAACATTCACTTTATAGATCTGGACCTAATACAAATTTAGCTAAGGAAAAGATGTAAAGATGTATGCAGATCACACCACACCTTATCTAGGACTCAAATTCTATCTTCCATGCCATGATACACTTGTACAATATTCAATGTATCTCTGCAATTAGTGAAAGCAACCAAGTCGACCAAGACTGATGTTCACACTAGGTCTTCTGGGAACAAACTTCAATCACGATCCAAATTTCTCTTTGTAGACCAATCCAAAGGTAGGAACATGATCAAGAGACATCCACAAGCACATTGTAATCATTAGGAACATCTATACAACTTCTAACCACTTTATGCATAAGATTCTTCATTCTGGAGTACTTGAACTTAACTATCTACTATCATAAAAGAAAGATCGCTTGTAGACCACCAAATCATGAACCATTGGAGTTGTAGGCACATATCATCATCTCAAACTTAACTCTAGAACCATAGACCAAAATTCTTCAATACAGAGGAATGCAAAGCATAATACATTCTCCCTATCACCAGTGAATATCCAGAAAGCACAATTTTACTCTGGTGAGCATAACTGACTCAATTCTTCATACCGAAAACTCAAACTTGGAATATAGCATCTTCAGACATGCCTCTAAATAAATTCCAATCCACAGACAAAGATATTCAATATACAAGAAATGTAGAGCAATCTTCTGGATTGTTCTTTTGTATTCATCACACTGTTTCCACTATAGCTCACTATTTCTACCAGAGGGGCTAATTTTCTCAATATCCTCAGCATCAGAATCAATTACATAGGAAAATACAAAGCATCAACAATCAATAAGATAATAGCATAGTTAACACCAATGACAACAAATATATTTTGACATGAATGACAACACTGGTTAGGCACATACTTGCAACAATCTCCTCCCTTTTCATTGATGGCAATATATGATGTGAAAAACTATATAGGCCATCAAGACAAGATTCTCCTCCTTTCTCTTCACACATCAACATTCTTTCTCCCTAAGTTTTTTACATGATTTATCTCTCCCCCTTTGACATCAATGGAAAAGGGCACATGCATTCTTCTGCTCTGATCAGCTGAATCTTTCTTTGTACTTAATATTTTCTTTATCAGTACTTGACTACTCCCCTTGAGAAGTAGCCCTTAAATCATCAATCCAAATCAAGAAATGAAACTTTGAACACAACTGGACTAATTCATTCCCATGCATCTTAGTTTAGAACAAGAGGGGTGATAACCCCTAACTTATCTCTAAGATACTCAAAAGTATCCTTAGGCAAAGGCTTAGTGAAGATGTCTGCAATCTGATCCTTTGTAGATATAGACTCCAACTTTACTTCATTCTTTGTCACCTTTTCTCTCAGAAAGTGATATCTTATAGATATGTGCTTTGTCCTTGAGTGCATTACTAGATTCTTTGAGATGTTTATAGTACTTGTATTGTCACAAAAGATTGCAATTGGATCTTCATACACAACTCTGATGTCCTTCAATATTTGCTTCATCCACAATACTTGAGTGCAACTACATGCTGCTGCAATGTACTCTGCTTCTGTAGTAGACAAAGAGATTGAGTCTTGCTTCTTGCTTAACCATGAGACCAATCTATTACCCAAGAAGAATGAGCCTCCACTTGTACTTTTCCTGTCATCCACATCTCTGACCCAATCAACATCTGTATATGTAATGAGAGTGAAAACATTGTCTTTTGGATACCATAAACCATAATTTGATGTGCCTTTCAAATATCTCAAGATTCTCTTGACTGCCATCACATCTGACTCTTTAGGATCTACTTGAAATATTTCCACAAGACAAATTGCATGCATTAGGTCAGGACTGGTTTGAGTTAGATAAAGTAATCCTCTAATGATAGATCTATATCTTTTTTGATCTACCTTAGGTGAATCATCATTTTTTCTTAATTTGTAACTAGTCACCATGGGAGTGGTCACCAGTTTAGAGTCCTCCATCCCAAACTTCTTCAACAATTATTTCACATACTTAGACTAAGAAATGAAGATACCTTTATTTGATTGATTGATTTGCAGACCCAAAAAGAAATTCATCTCACCAAACATGGACACTTCAAATTATTTTTGCATTTCCCCAGTAAAATTCATGCACATACCTTCATTACCTCCAAAGATGATGTCATTAACAAAGACTACAACAATTAGGATTTGCTCATCATTGATCTTGAAGTAGAGATTGTTGTTAGCAGTGCCTTTACTAAACCCTAATTGCAACAAATACTTACTGAACCTTGCATACTAGGCTATGGGGGCTTGCTTCAGTCCATACAATGCTTTCTTCAATCTGCACACCATGTCACCCTGATTTGATAACTAAAATCCTTCCAGTTGTTCTATGTAAACTTCTTCTTCCAATTCTCTATTTAAGAATGCAAACTTCACATCCATTTGATATACTTTGAAATCTTTGTAGGCTGGAAATGCCAAATTTTTTTTGATTGCTTCAATCCTTGCCACGGGTGTATAAGTTTCCTCAAAATCTATTCCTTCAACCTGAGAGTATCCTTTGCATACCAATCTTGCTTTGTTCCTTACAACCATTTGGTGCCAATTACATTTTTTTCTACTGGTCTAGGAACAAGATCCCAAGTTTGATTCTTTTCTATCTATATCAGTTCTTCTTTTATAGCCTTTACCCAATTTTCATCATTGCATGCTTCATTCATAGTTTTGGGTTCAACTTTAGAAATCAGACAGTAATTTACTTGTTCTTTTGTAGCTCTTTTTTTGGTCTGTACCACTTTGCTCTTATCACCTATGATTTGATCTTCAGAATGATTTAGTTTTACATACCTGGGACTCTTAGTCATGGTTTCTAGAGCCATTTCTTCTTCATATGAATTGTCTTCTTGTCGTACTACTTCTTTACTTACTGTAACAACCTATTCATCTAATTCATATCCACTTAGGTCTGATATCCTTTCCTTGTTTTCATCAACCTTAAAATTTGCACTCGCAATGATCTTCTTCAATCTCTTATTGTAGCACCGGTAGGCCTTACTTTTGGTGGAGTAACCAAGAAAGATTCCTTCATCACACCTAGCATCAAACTTGCCTAGATCTTCTTCTCTTTTGATATAACATTTGTTACCAAAGACCTTGAAGTATTTTACTATAGGAACTTTTCCATACCACAATTCATAAGGAGTTTTGGTACTATTACCTTTGACTTGAACATTGTTTAGGATGTATACAATAGTATGTATAGCTTCTCTCTAGTATGCTTTTGGTAGATTAGCCTCCTTCATCATTGTTTTAGCAGCCTCTTGAACTATCTTGTTCTTCCTCTCAACAACTCAATTTTGCTAAGGAGTCCTGGGTGCAGATAATTGTCTTTTTATCCCTTGTTCTTCATAGAAAATGTTGAATTCATTTGATGTGAACTCACCTCCTCTATCAGATCTCAAACATTTGATCTTCATATCCATCTCATTCTCTACCATTGCCTTGAATGCCTTGAACTTGTCTAGAGCTTCTGTCTTCTCTTTTAAAAAGGTAACCCAAGTCATTCCAGAATAATCATCAATAAGCAACATAAAGCATATGTCTCCTTGTAGACTTCTTATTCTTATGGGTCCACACAAATCTATATGCACTAATTCCAGCAATCCATCAGCAGATTGGTCTTTGCTCTTGAAACTTGTTCTTGTTTGCTTCCCGAATTGGCATTCTCTACACATAGTATTAGTAGGCCTTACAAGCTTGGGTAGATCTCTTACAGCTTGGATAGAAGTTATCTTCACAATGTTCTCAAATTTTATATGACACATTCTTCTATGCCACAACCAACTCTCATTAGTTTGAGCCAATAAACAATAGTCATTAGTTCCTTTCAAATGATAAACATTACCTCTAGTTTTCTTGCCAGTTGCAATCACTATTATAGAGCTTTCCATGATCTTGCATCCAATGTCTTTGAATCTCAGATCATAAACTTTGTCACACATCTGACCAAAACTCCAAAGATTATGCTTTAATCCTTTCACATATAAGACATCATTAGTATTATGCTTTCCATCAAAATAAATATATCCTCTTCCATATATCTTACCAGCTATATCATCTCCAAACCTAACCAATGTTGAAATGAACCAGACAACTGAGAGGGGGGGTGAATCAGTTGTCTCGAAACTTTAACTATTTCTACACCTTAAAACATCTCAATCTTGTTCATAGATTGATATGATTAACCATGAAAGCATATAATTAGAAACATAAACACATTTGCAAGAGCATACACATGAGACACCAGATTTTTACGTGGAAAACCATGTGAATAGAAAAACCATGGTGGATGTTAGTCCACAAGATATATAAGTTATAGCAATACCAAAAATTAGAGGCTCACTGCCAATAGGGCTCACTGCCCAGAAAAGGCTCACTACCAAATGGTGGCTCACTGCCCAGAAAAGGCTCACTGCTAAAGGGTGGCTCACTGCCAAGTGTTTGAACTATGATAGTAGCATCTACTTCATGCTTGAGTACAGTTCCATTGAAGCGCACTATTCTTTCTCTGCTCTACTCTTTTCTCTTCTCAACTTTGCATCTTTTTCTCAAGGACATCATTTCTCAATCCAAATTACAAGTATATATATCATTCATCAACCTTGGAATGTTCATCAAGGTTGGCATTACATTCATCAACCATTGGAGTAATCTCCAAGGTTGGCATTACAAATAATTACAATCAATTACAAAATAGGTCTTGACCTAATACAAAATTGAGATAAGGAACAACAATAAGAATGCATGTGGATCATGCCATGCCTTAGCTGGGACCTAAACACTATCTTCCATGCTACGACATTCTGCTACAATCTTCTTTACATCTCCACAATCACTGGGGTTAACCAAGCCGGTTAAGACAAGTTACAGGCTACACCAACTGGGAATGATCTTCAAGCACGATGTCTATTCCTTAATGCGGACCAAAGAAAATGTAGGAACAAGATCAGGAGGCATCCACAAGCACGTTGTAATCATCAGGAGCAATTGCACAAACTCTAACCACTTTATTCATGAGATTCTTCATACTGAAACACTTGAACTTCACTGTCTTCAACTGTCATACAAGAAAGATAGCTTGTGGACTGCCAAATCATGAACCATTAGAATTGTAGGTACTTATCATCATCCCAGACTTCTATCTAGAACCATAGAACTAAATATCTTATTGCGGAGGAATGCGGAGAAAAATACTTTCTTCATGTCACCAGTGAATAAGCAGAGAAAGCATGCTTCACTCTTGTGAATAGTTCTCACTCAATCTTTCAGACCAGAGGCTCAAACTCAAGATTTATCATCTATAGACATGCCCTCTAAATAACTTCTAATCTGTAGCCAAAGATCTTCAGTCTACAAGAAATGCGGAGCAAATTACTAAGTTGTTCTTTTGTATGCATTTTCACTATGATTCACTATTTGATTTCTGATCCTTCCAAAGAGACTAATTTTCTCAATATCCTCAACATATAAGACTTTTAATCAATCAATAGATAAGGATACAATTGACACCTATGATAACAAAGATATGTTGACATCAATGACAACACCAATTAGGCACATACTTGCAATAGTCTCCCCCTTTGTCATTGATGGCAACATATGATGTGAAAAACTGTAACTACCATCAAGATAGGATTCTCCCCCTTTCTCTTTACACATCTGCACTCTTTCCTTCCTGACTTTTTCACATGACTTATCTCCCCCTTTGACATCAATGGAAAAGGGCACATACTTGCATTCTACTACTCTGATAGAACAATATTTTGCCTTATGTCTTTGCTTTGTCCCTATTACACCTCTATCAACAATCTTGTAATTTATTTTGTGATCTCATTAGCTACTCCCCCTAAGATGTAGCTATCACATCATCAATCTGGTTGAAGAATATGACTGTAGGCACCATCGGATTGATGCACTTCTGTGCATCTTAGTTCAGAGCAGGAAGGGTGATAACCCCTAATTTTTCTCTAAGATACTCAAAAGTAACCTTAGGTAGAGGCTTGGTGAAAATGTCTGCAATCTGATCCTTTGTAGATACATATTCCAACTTCAATTCATTCTCTGTCACTTTTTCTCTTAAGAAATGATACCTTATGGATATATGTTTTGTCCTTGAGTGCATTATCGGATTCTTAGATATGTTAATGGCACTTGTGTTGTCACAAAGAATTGCAACCAAATCTTCATATACCACTTTGATGTCCTTCAATGTCTACTTCATCCATAGCACTTGAGTACAACTATATGCTGCTGCAATGTATTCTGCTTTTGGAGTAGATAAGGAGATTGAATCTTCCTTTTTGCTTAACCACGAGACCAATCTATTTCTGAAGAAGAATGCACCTCCACTTGTACTTTTCTTGTCATCCATATCTCCAGCCCAGTCAGCATCTGTGTATGCTCTAAGGGTGAAATCATTATCCTTTGGATACCACAAGCCATGCTCTGGTTTTCCCTTCAAATATCTCAATATCCTTTTGACTGCCATCACATGTGACTCTTTAGGTTCTTCTTGAAATCTTTCCACAAGACAAACTGCATGCATTATATCAGGTCAAGTTTGAGTTAGATAAAGTAATCCTCCAATCATGGATTTGTACTTTTTCTGATCTGCCAATGGTGAATCATCAGTTTTGCTTAGTTTACAACCAATCACCATGGGAGTGCTTATCAGTTTAGAGTCCTCCATCCCAAACTTCTTCAACAACTCTTTTAAATACTTAGACTGAGATATGAAGATGCCTTTATCTAATTGATTAATTTGAATACTTAAGAAGAAATTCATCTCATCGAACATGGACATTTCAAATTCACTTTGCATATCATCAGTAAATTTCATGCACATACCTTCATTGCCTCCAAAGATAATGTCATCAACAAAGACTACAACAATCAAGATTTGCTCACCATTGATTTTGAAATAGAGATTACTATCTGTAGTACCTTTGCAAAACCCTAATTACAGCAGATACTTATCCAATCTTGCATACCATGCTCTGGGGGCTTGCTTTAGTCCATACAATGCCTTCTTTAATTTGCACACCATGTCACCCTGGTCTGATGATTGAAATCCTTCTGGTTGTTCAATGTAGATCTCTTCTTCTAAATTTCCATTCAAAAATGTTAACTTGACTTCCATCTGATATACTTTGAAATCCTTATAGGCTTTAAATGCTAAAAACATTTTGATTGATTCAATTCTTGCCACAGGTGCAAAGGTTTCTTCAAAGTCTATGCCTTCAACTTGAGAGTATCCCTTGTAGACCAATCTTGCTTTGTTTCTTACAACTTCACCATTCTCATTCATTTTATTTCTGAATACCCACTTTGTGCCAATCACATTTTTATCTTTTGGTTTAGGGACAAGATCCCAAGTCTGATTCTTTTCTATCTACATCAATTTTTCTTTCATAGCATTTACCCAATTCTCATCATTGCATGCCTCATTCATATTTTTGGGTTCTACTTGAGAAATCAAATAGTAATTGACTTGTACTTCAGCAACTCTTCTTCTAGTCTAAACTCCTTTAATTTTATCTCCTATGATTTGATCTTCAAAATGATTTAGCTTTACATACCTGGGAGTCTTTGTGATGATTTTCAGAGCATTTTCTTCTTCTTCATCCGAGTTCTCTTCTTGCTGTAGTATTTCCTTACTTGTAGGAACATCCAATTCATCTGATACATATCCACTTGAAGCCTTTTCTTTGCTTTCATCAACTTTGACATTTGCACTTTCAAAAATCTTCATCAGTCTGTTATTGTAGCACCGGTAGGCCTTGCTCTTGGTGGAGTATCCAAGAAAGATACCTTCATCACATCTTGCATCAAACTTGCCTAGTTCCTCATCTCTTCTAATATAACACTTGCTTCCAAAAACTTTGAAGTATTTCATAGTGGGAATTTTACCATTCCACAATTCATAAGGAGTTTTTGAACTGTTACCTTTTACTTGGACTCTGTTGAGGATGTATACAGCAGTGTGAATTGCTTCTCTCCAATATGCTTCCAGAAGGTTAGCCTCCTTCATCATTGTTCTAGCAGCTTCTTGAATTGTTATGTTCTTTCTTTTAACCACTCCATTTTGTTGTGGAGTCCTAGGTGCAGATAATTGTCTTTTTATCCCATGTTCTTCACAAAAGAAATTAAACTCATTTGAAGTAAACTCTCCACCTCTGTCGGACCTCAAACACTTAATCTTCAAATTTGTCTCATTCTCAACCATTGCCTTGAATGCTTTGAACTTTTCTAGGGCTTCTACTTTTTCCTTTAGGAAGGTAACCCAAGTCATTCTAGAACAATCATCAATTAACAACATGAAATACCTACCTCCTTGCAAACTTCTTGTTCTGGTAGGTCCACATAGGTCTATATGAACTAGTTCCAGTAGTCCATCAATAGATTGATCCTTTCTCTTAAAGCTTGTTCTTGTTTGTTTCCCAAATTGACACTCCTTGCATAATGTATCAGCAGGCTTTACAAGTTTGGGCAAGTCCCTAACAGCTTGAGTGGAACTTATCTTCACAATACTATCAAAATTGATGTGACCCAATCTTCTATGCCACAACTAGTTGTCATCACTCTGAACTAGAAAACATTGTTCACGAGTACCCTTTAAACGATAGATATTACCTTTGGTCTTCATACCAGTTGCTATTACTATTTCAGAGCTTTCCAAGATCTTACATCCATTGTCCTTGAATTTGAGATCATATCCTTTGCCACACATCTGACCAACACTCAAGATATTATGTTTTAATCCTTTCACATACAAGACATCATCAGTGTTATGCTTGCCATCAAAAGAGATAGACCCTTTTCCACAAATCTTACTAGATGTATCATCACCAAACTTAACCAGTCCTCCATCATACCTTTCCAAACTTATGAACTTGCTTTTGTCACCAGTCATATGATGGGAGCATCCACTATCACTAACCCATTCATCCTTGTCTTGCACAACTTGAACTGCCAATGCACTTTCCTCCATAGTTTTTTCTTTTATTTCACAACTAGCAGGATTAGTGGACACATGATCTTCTTTAATAGAAATGAGCAAGCATTCATTTACAGTAGTACTACCATTATCTAACTCATCATCAGTAACTCCTTCATCATCCAAATCTTTGACATAATAACATTTCTTTGGAATCCTAGGTCTATTTTTCAGACCTCTTGGGAATTCTCTCAAGACATCTAGATGCATAATGACCAATCTTACCACAAGCAAAACATTTGAAAGGTAATTTTCCTTATACTTACCAGAACCTCTAGATAGAGTGCTGACAAAATTTGCCTCCAATTCTTCAAGCTCATAATCTGGTTCCACTTTGTACTTATCAAGCCTAGAAGATCTTTGAGAAGTGCTAGCTTTGAATGCAGTTTCTGTCTTAGGGAGTGAATCACCAAGTTCTCTCATCTCAAAAGCTGTTAGCTTTCCAACTAGTTGGTCTTTTGTAATCTTTTGTATTTTGTCGAATTCTTCAATAGCAGCTACTTTGTGACTATACGATTTGGGCAATGATCTCATGATTTTATTTACTACCTCAGACTCCTCAAATTTTCCTCCCACATTTTTGATGTCGCTTACAAGTTCATCAATCTTTTGTATATAGGATGAAATGTTCTCATCTTCTCTCATTTTGATACTTTCATACTTTGACCTCAAGATTTGTAACTTGGTGCTTTCACAGCTTCATCTCCTTCATACATCTTTTCTAATTTATCCCAGATTTCCTGAGCAATGACTAACTCAACGACCTTAGTCATTTCTATATCTGATAGAGCTCTCAGTAGGGCATCTTTGGCTTTGATGTTTAATTCATACTCCTTGATATGTTCTTTAGTTGTAAGACCATTCTTTGGTACTTCATATTTCGAAGTGGTCATCTGTCATACATCATAACCTAAGCAAATGAGATGAGTTTGCACGTGAATCTTCTAGAGAGAATAATTTATTCCATCGAACCTTGGGCTCTCCTTTCCGGACATCTTGGATCTACCTCGAGCAGTTAAGCTTAACTCCAAGGAACTTGCTCTAATACCAATTGTTGAAATGAACTAGACAACTGAGAGGGGGGTGATTTAGTTGTCTCAAAACTTTAACTAATTCTACACCTTAAAACATCTGTCTTGTTCACAGATTGATATGATTAACCATGAAAGCATATAATTAGAAACATAAACACATTTGCAAGAGCATACACATGAGACACCAAATTTTTATGTGGAAAACCCTGTGAAGGGAAAAACCACAGTGGATGTTAGTCCACGAGATATATAAGTTATAGCAATATCAAAAATCAAAGGCTCACTGCCAATAGGGCTCACTACCTAGAAAAGGCTCACTACCAAAGGGTGGCTCACTACCAAGTGTTTGAACTATGATAGTAGCATCTACTTCATTCTTGAGTACAGTTCCATTGAAGTGCATTGTTCTTCCTCTACTTTGCTCTTTTCTCTTCTCAATTTCACATCTTTTTCTCAAGGACATCATTTCTCAATCCAAATTACAAGTATATATATCATTCATCAACCTTGGAATGTTCATCAAGGTCAGCATTACATTCATCAACCATTGGAGTAATCTCCAAGGTCAGCATTACAAACAATTACAATCAATTACAAAATAGGTCTTGACCTAATACAAATTTGAGCTAAGGAACAACAATAAGAATGCATGCGAATCACGCCACACCTTAGTTGGGACCTAAACACGATATTCCATGCCATGACATTCTTCTACAATCTTCTTTACATCTTTGCAATCAATGGGGTTAACCAAGATGGTTAAGACTGGTTACATGCTACGCCAACTAGGAATGATCTTCAAGCACAATGTCTATTCCTTAATACAAACCAAAGAAAATGTAGGAACAAGATCAGGAGGCATCCACAAGCACGTTGTAATCATCAAGAGCAATTGCACAAACTCTAACCACTTTATTCATGAGATTCTTCATACCAGAACACTTGAACTTCACTGTCTTCAACTGTCATACAAGAAAGATAGCTTGTGGATCACCAAATCATGAACCATTAGAATTGTAGGCACTTATCATCATCCCAGACTTCCCTCTAGAACTATAAAGAAAAATATCTTATTGCAGAGGAATGCAGAGAAAAATACTTTCTCCCTGTCACCAGTGAATAAGAAGAGAAAGCAGGCTTGACTCTGGTGAACAGTTCTCACTCAATCTTTTAGACTAGAGGCTCAAACTTAGGATTTATCATCTATAGACATGCCTCTAAATAACTTCCAATGTGCAGCCAATGATCTTTAGTCTACAAGAAATGCGGAGAAAATTACTTCACCGCTCTTCTGTATGCATCTTCACTGTGATTCACTGTTTGCTTTTTGATCCTTCTGGAGAGACTAATTTTCTCAATATCCTCAACATATAAGACTTTTAATCAATCAATAGATAAGGATACAGTTGACACCAATGACAACAAAGATATGTTGACATCAATGACAACATCGATTAGGCACATACTTGCAACAACCAATCCTCCATCATACCTTTCCAAACTTACAAACTTACTTTTGTCTCCAGTCATGTGATGTGAGCATCCATTATCAATAACCCATTCATCTTTGTCTTTCTCAACTTGAACAACAAAGGCACTTTCCTCCATTATTTTGTCTTCCTTCACACAACTAGCAAGATTGGTAGACATAGGTTCTTCTTTAATAGCAATAAATAAGTACTCATTACCAGTAGTACTAGCATCATCAGATTCATCATCTATTACTCCTTCATCATCAATATCTCTGACATAACATTTCTTTGGAATCCTAGGCCTATTTTCAAACTTCTTTGGAACTCTCATAGGACACCTAGAAGCATAATGACCAACTTTACCACAAGTAAAACATTTGAAAGGTAATTTGACTTTGAACTTACTGATACCTTTGGGTAGACTGTCAGCAAAGTTGGCTTCAATGTCATCAAGTTCATAATCAGGTTCTACCTTGTACTTTTCATCTCTAGAGATCTTCTTTGAAGTCCTGGCCTTGAAAGTAGTCTCTATTTTTGGAAGTGTTTCACCAAGCTCTCTCATTTCAAAAGTTGTAAGATTCCCAAGCAACTAATCTTTTGTAACCTTTTTCACTGTCATTATTTCTTCAATTGCAACTACTTTGTGATAGTGTGATTTAGGTAATGATCTAAGAATTTTATTCACAACTTCAGTTTCATCAATGGTTCCTCCCATACTTTTAATGGCACTTACAAGTTCATCAACCTTTTGCATGAAGGATGCTATGTTGTTATCTTCTCTCATCTTCAAACTTTCATATTTCACTTTCAAAGTTTGCAACTTGGTGCTCTTCACAGATTCATCCCCTTCATATAGATTATTCAACTTCTCCCAAATTTCATTAGTAGTTTCTAGCTCCATGACTTTCGTCATATCGGTGTTAGATAGGGCTCTCAACAGAGCATCCTTGGCTCTTATATTCAACTCATATTGTTTGATTTCATCTTCAATTTGAGGACCATTCACTGGCACTTGGTACTTTGTTTTAGTTGTTTTCAAGACTCTATCTCCAAGGCAGAGATGGATTTTCATGTGGATCTTCTAGGTAGAATAGTTTGTTCTATTGAATTGCAGACTTTCCTTCTTGTAAGACATCTTGGATCTACCTCAAGTGGTCAAACTTGCTTATGAGGAACTTGGCTCTAATACCAATTGTTGAAATGCATAGGACAAATGAGTGGGGGGGTTAATTAGTTGTCACAAAAACTTTAACTATTTCTGCACTTTAATATATCAATCACTTGTCCATTGTTATTAGGATTAAACCATGAAAGCATGCAATTAGAAATTTACTCACAATTGCATAATCAACTCAAGAGACACCAAATTTTTTGTGGAAAACCCTATAATGGAAAAACCATGGTGGGTGTTAGCCCACAAGATAAATGAGTTATAGCAAACCAAAAACTAGAGGCTTACTACCTTAGGGCTCACTGCCCAAATGTTTAGGCTCACTGCTAAGAGGTGGCTCACTGCCAATGGGTTGCTCACTACCAAGGGGTGGCTCGCTACCAAGAGTTTGTGAACTAATATAGTAGCATCTATTCCATGCTTCAGTTCAGTTGCATTAAAGAATTGTATAACTCCTCTGCTCTACTCTTCTTACTCTTCTTTTGTTATCTTTACATCTTGACACAAGGACATCTTTTTCATGACTTCATTACAAGTATATATATCATTCATCAACCTTGGAATGTACATCAAGGTCAACATTGCATTCATCAACCATTGGAACAATCTCCAAGGTCGGCATTACAAACATTCACAAAATAGATCTGGACCTAATAGAAATTTAGCTAAGGAAAAGATGTAAATATGTATGCAAATCATGCCACACCTTAGCTAGGACTCAAATGCAGTATTCCACGTCACGATATGCTTGTACAATCTTCAATGTATCTTACAATTAGTGAAAGAAACCAAGTCGGCCAAGACTAGTGTTCACACTAGGTCTTATGGGAACAAACTTCAATCATGATCCAAATTTCTCTCCGTGGACCAATCTAAAGGTAGGAACATGATTAGGAGACATCCACAAGCACATTTTAATCATCAAAAACATCCATAAAATGTCTAACCACTTTATGCATAAGATTCTTCATTCTGGAGCACTTGAACTTAACAGTCATCTACTATCATAAAAGAAAGATCACTTGCGGACCACCAAATCATGAACCATTGGAGTTGTAGGCACATATCATCATCTTAGACTTAACTCTAGAACCACAGACCAAAATTCTTCAATGCAGAAGAATGTAGAGCATAATACATTCTCCCTGTCACCAGTGAATATCCAGAAAGAGCAATTTTACTCTGGTGAACATAACTCACTCAATTCTTCATTCGGGAGGCTCAAACTTGGAATGTAGCATCTTCAAACATGCCTCTAAATAAATTCCAATCTATAGACAAATATATTCAATATACAAGAAATGTAGAACAATCTTTTGGATTTTTCTTCTGTATGCAACACACTATTTCCACTATAGCTCATTGTTTCTATCGGAGGGGCTAATTTTCTCAATATCCTCAACAACAAAATCAATTACATAGGGAAATACAAAGCATCAACAATCAATAAGATATGAGCACAGTTGACACCGATGACAAAGATATGTTGACATCAATGACAACACCAGTTAGGCACATTCTTGCAACAGTATATTCATTTCACCTTGATCTCCTAAGTTTTGTGCTTCTATCTCTTCCGGAGGAGGTGTACCCACATTACCTAGATCCTCTACATTTTGTGCTTCCATTTTTTATGGAGGAACAATCTCCTTATCTTTCTCATTCATGTCACCTCTATCCACTTTGTCATCAAAGGTTGACAGATCTATATCCTAAAGAGGTACATCTGGTATAACTAGAGGAACTTGTTCCTCAACTATCACCTTAGCATTCTTTGTTTCCTCAAGAATTTTTGTAGTTTTCTCTAATGTTTCCTTCTCTAGTCTCTCTATTTCTTCCTTGTCTTTTCCCATCAGGATATTTATTCTTCTTTTTGTTTGGAATTCTTTTACTTGTTTTTGAGAAACTTTAACTTTATCTTCATTAGAGATAGAAGGATCAACCTTTTCAACTACTTGTTTCCTCATGTCAGCCTCTTTTTCTATGGCTTCATTTCTCTCATTGGTGAGTATGTCTACAAGACTTGTAGGGAGTTGATCAATGATCTAAATTAGGGCTATGTTGAAGCTCACCATGTACATAACTATGGCCTTTTCAATTGTGTCTTTGTTAGTAGGTGACATTTCATCATAGAGATCGACAACTCCTTTTAATGCACCATGCTCTGCAATTGCATTTATAGTAGCCTCAAGCTATAGAGGCACATGTTTAGATACTTCCAGAGGAGTCTTCTTTGATTTCTTTATCTTTTCTCTTCCTTTAGATGTTCCTTCATCCTCTCCTTGCCTTGTTCTTTTCTTCAATATAAAGTCTTTCTTTTCTTCCTCTTCATCTTCTTCATCATCCTCAACATTCACCGAATTTATCTTTCCTCTTTTTGCTTGTACATTAGGTCTATGTTTCTTTATTTCTGTAATCTTGGTCTATACAAGAACTTCAACACCAGTCCTTCTCCTGCTAGGGGGTGTAGGACCAGGTCCAGGGGATTTGTAAGAAGTAGTAGTAGTAGAGACAAATCTACTTGGTCTTTTAGAAGTTGTTGTAGCAGAGGTGGTTTGAGGTTGTTCTGCTGAACCCTTAGGAATATTAAGCATTTCTTCCAATTTTGACTTCATCTTTTTTGCTTTTTCCTCCACATCCTTCCTGACTGTTTTGTTTGTGATTTCATCATAAGTTCCAAATCTTTTAGCAGCAAGATCCTTGGGCATGCTGAGAAACATATCAGCATATCCAACTAAATCATATTCAGACACCTCATAAGGCAAGGTGGTTATCCAAAAAAGTTCTTGGTTCTACTACCTCCATATGGCAATTATCTTTGTCCACCATGAAAGTTATATCATTCTTGTATTTTCTACTACTTTTTGTGGTATCCTTTCCCTCATTTACATGTCATTTTGAAATGTTTTGAAAAATCCCTGAAACAATGTGTCACAATTTTTTATGATCAAGAAAAGTACGCATATAGTTCTTGATTTGATGAGAAACATGGGTATCTACTTTCTAGACCATATTCTTCATTGTAGGTAATTCCATCAGAAAATAGAACATAAAGCAAATGATTAAGGAACCATACTAGAATTTGTACTTTGTCTCCTTGGTTCTCTTCAAATTGTCCAAAAATTGCTACCACAAGAGCTCACAGAGGTCATAGTCCTTTGCTTCTTTCACCATTTGATGGGCAGTGTAGATGGCAGTAGTGATAGTAGAACCTTCTTTATTGGTTGATTGGTTGTAAGCAATGCCCATAGTGGCATACCAGACCCCTAGATCAGTGATATCATCTACTATTAGGGTTCTTTTATCAAATTTTGTTCTGGTGAGTCTTATCACCTCCGCATTCTTCACAATGTTTAATGTAGGCACTGGTTTGAAAGAGCACTATCCAATCATAGCTCTGATTGCTTCCTTTGTGATCATGTGAGGTTGGTCAAGGAAAAAGAAATCCTCATGGATTTGGCTCAATGCAATCCTAACCCAATCTTCTTCATAGTGGAAGTTGGGGAAATCCTTCCACATGTCTAGCCATTTTGCCTCAATATTTGTAAACTTTAGCTTCAATTGAAAATCATCACCTAGTAGATGATCATTCCTAA
Organism: Cunninghamia lanceolata; assembly: GCA_027924645.1. NCBI lineage: Eukaryota > Viridiplantae > Streptophyta > Pinopsida > Cupressales > Cupressaceae > Cunninghamia > Cunninghamia lanceolata. Next base: position 1,947,891 of record BSBN01000397.1, read on the forward strand.
ATTGTTCCAATTTTAGGTGATCATACTCATCCAGCTGTGAGTGGATGTATATCCATACATCCATTATATGCAACACATTAGAGGGAACGTAAGAAAAAGCTCCATCCTTATTAGTCTCAGTGGATTTGTATGGGTGTTTCTTGAATTACGATCTTGGTCTCTCCACAACATCAACTACTACTGGTGTTGCCTTAATAATTCTTTCAGAAAATTAGGGTTTAATCAGCAAATTTGAAGAATATACCTGATAATGTAGTCATTAGGGTTTGCACACAAGCTCTACTAAGGATCTTCTTCTCTCCTTTTCTCTTTCACACACTTGAACTCATTCAAATGTGATCAAATTTGATCAAGTATCGACTAAATAGGCTTCTCACCAACCCTGGCTGCTCTGCATTGATTGCATTTCTTTGTTCTTGACCTAATTAGCTTATTATTATATAGAGATCTATGATCACTCAACAATCCTCTGCAAAGAGTCCATTTGCTCCAAAAATTTGATCAAACATCATAATATCGTCAATCAGACATATCCATATGACTTTTAGCCATTATGTTGAAGATTTCAGCATTTTATGCATTCAGGAGTTTTGAAAATATTTACAGTTGCAACTCCCTTGAACCAATACTTCCTCCTTTTACTTTTTAGAGGATCCTTCTGCACCAAACAGAGGTGTAGATCCTTCCTTTACTTCATTTTCTTCTTTCTTCCTCCACGTCATGCTCATTTCCTTCTTTTACAGAGTAATATCAATCTTCTTTTGAGGAGCAAGTCTTACATTCTTGTAGAACCTTGTAATGTGTCCTAAATTATTGTAATTGTAGCAAGTGATATTGGTTTGTGGATCATAACCACTTCTTACATTAGATCTATAATTAGCGGCCTTATGACCAAACTTGTTGCATGTGTAGTAGTAACCATAGAAGAATTGAGAAGTCATAGCAATGCTCTTACTCACAAAATCATTCCTCATCATTTTACTTCTGTGTCCATTAGCCTTATGACTAACTTTGTTACAAGCATGACACTGACCATGAGATTTCATAGCATTGTACCTTGGAGACCTAAATGAATTCTGATTCATTTTGCTTCTACATTCAACAACCTTGTGACCATACTTATTACAAGCATATCAATTACCATTAAAAGCTTGAGAATACATGGTAGGAGTAGTTTGTCTAGAAGCAAGCTTTTTGAAATTCTTCTTCTTATTCTTTCTTTGTGTCCGAACAGGTATGAATTCATCTCTTTTGTATCTCTAGAGGCATTCTTCTTGGGATCTTTAGTGTAGGATTTTTCTTCCTTTGTTTTAGACTTTCCTTTTGCTTTGAAATTATCATACAGGTTTGTAGATGCACTGATTATAGGATTTTTCCCATTTTCAAAACCCATACCAAATTTCTCTTTTGATGGCTTTTGAGAGTTGATTATCTCATCAAGAATTTTAGATCCTCCTTTCAATTTTAACCCCTTGTCAATATGTTATTTTTCCTTTTCCAGTTCTTTTCTCAGAGTGGCAACTTCTTCCTCAAGTTTTGAATATTCAATAGCTTTCTCATTAAGCTTAATGTTTAAGTGTCTTCAATCCTCTGGCCTTCTTCAACCATGACCTTCAAACTAGAGATCATATCTTCTGCCTCTTTGAGTTTAATGTCATGTCCTTTATCTCCTTCAATTTGAGCTTTCAGTTTTCCAATCTCTTCTTTTGATTCTTTAGCTCATGCCTTCAATTTCACAATTGTCTCCTTTGATTTTTCAAGCAAGTCATCATATTCCTAGTTTAGTTCTCTACCTACATCCAAATCTTTAAGTGTTGACTGGAGTTCTCCTTCAAGGTCTACCTCATCTAAATTTAAGTCCCATCTTTCAGGTTCCATTGCTTCTAGATCTAGTTCTAGAATAAATACATCATTATCCATAGCTTTAGATTCCATGTATTCAAGTGCAAGATCTACCACAACTATTAGGCTTCTCAAAGGTACTTGGCTCTGATACCAATTGTTGAACACACTAAGATGCTAAGAGGGGGGGTGAATCAGCATATATAAAAACTTAACTACTTATTTGTAGATTAGATTAAATTACTTAGAGAAAAGAAAGTAAAACATGCACCACATTCATCAACACAATGACACTAGGATTTTTAAGTGAAAAAACCAAAATTGGGAAAAACCATGGTGAGTGTTAGCTCACAATATATAATGCTCATTGCTATAAAATTTTACAACATTGTTTTAGAGCTACAACCCAAGGAAGCTACAACTCCCTGCTGACTTTTTTTTAGGGCTACAACCCAAGGAAGATACAACTCCCTGAAGAAATCTCACTACTACAAACAATTACAATAACAACATAACTATGAACTGCTATGAAAGAAGCATTTGACTTATGCTAATGTTGTAGTCCTCTTTTCTACACAATTACTACATCATATCAGTTTTGCATACTTCATACTACTCATTCTAGTCTATCACATTTGCACACAGTCATTCACTCCACACACAAGTTTGTTCTTCTATATATATATATATATACTTTGCACCATCTCAAAACATTGATTAGGTAGGTATCAAAAAGACTCTTAGTTGAAACATGTAATTCTCCACAGGTTGGAATTCAACATATACAATATGAAGAGTAAATAGGTTACAGATTACAACACTTCATAACATGATCCACAAAACATCACTACACATACTCCAATTCCAAAACAACCAATCAGGATCCACCACATATGAAGGAACCTAGACTGTTGACCCAAACAACAGTACCACTGCTAACTGACCATCTTCATATCACTGGGGAGAAGTCGAAAACATTATGAAGACCAAGATTTCAACAATGTATATTCTCAAAACTATCCATACACCATTCTTCTAAAGTATCTAATCAATATATGCATCCGTAAAATAAGAAACATGTTGAACTGATGAAAACAGAGCATTTCAAACAGACTGTGATATTCCAAGACTTAGGATTTTGCATTATGGCACACCAAAACATCTGAAACTCTTAGAAATGAACTTATTCACTATTATGAACACATTACTAGATCCACACAACCTCATCTATCACTTCTAGAGAAAATCAGAGACTTAACTCAGGTATACGGTAATATGGAGGATAGTCATAGACAACTCTTTACTAACTGACTTGAGTACCTTACGCAGTACCAGAAATAAGAGAAGATTGCAAGAAGTTCAAACTTGAGATACTATGAAGCATGTAGATTCTCCATAGACACTCAAAAAGCTGATCTATACCTTCACCATCTTCTGCAAGTACTCAAACATGTGTTCTATAAAATACTTCTACATCTAGAACTGTTTGTATTACTTCTGTCATTTGAAAACTAACCTTGCGGACCATCAAGACACTTGATACAACAAGAAGGAATGTGTTACACATCTCTAAACATGTTCTCAAAATGACATGGGCACAAATTCTCTTCTGAAGGAATGCAGAGCATTCCAATAGGTCTCCACCATTGCTTTACTCTGTCTAAGCACTAATCGAAACTCTATCATTGATAACTTTCTTTGTTGAAGGTGTAATGAGCTAAAATATTGGATAACATACCTTCATACTTCAATTAACTTATATTCTAAATTGTAAGACTAAATCTTTCTTTACGGTGGAATGTGGACCAAAATACTATGACTTTGCCTTAGGATATGCACTGTAAATGCCTTAGCAAAATTTTTGCAACTTGTTTTTGAGTGCGGTACTCCAAACTGATAGGATATCAATGTAGATATATAGAAAACATGTTAGAATAGGTTTACACACCTCCACATCACACTTAGACAACTTTCCTACATTTGCTAGGTCTTCTAGACTGACCTGCCTTAGCATGTTGATAGTATGTCTATGATTGAGTCAAACCATCTCTCTCAAATCTTCCAATGTCCATTAGCTTCATTATCTTTGACCTTAGGTTGACACATATAGAGTTGACATCAATGAAAACACATATTTCCAACAGGCAATGTGTAGCGTTGGAGATCTACCTTCCGGAATTGAAGTATAATCATTCATCACTTGTATATCAAACAATGGAACAATCTGCTCTAATGGCTGACATTTTGGTGTGTAAAGGGATCCAATGTACTTTTCAATGTGATATGTCAAGTCCATACAAGTAAGATGTCATGTCCATACAAGGATTTCTTGAATTGGATGCCCAAACGCTCTCAAAGCATGATATGAAGTGACATTTTGGTGTCTGGAGAATTATTTACAGGGTTAGTAAGATATACTGACGGATAGGTAATGATTTGAAGGGAATTATTCAGTTAGAATGAATTCTTTTTCAGCAGAGGAAGCAGTTGGAATGGTTACACAGTTGGGTTTTTATCCTTACCTTGAAGGACCTAGTTCTTGTAAGATGAAAAAAAATGAGTCATGTTAACTCCATGTATGACATGGGAGGATCTAGTAAGATAACAACTAGCTACTTGGGAAATAGACTAGAAGTAGAATGGTGCCGTCTGGCAACATTGTTCTTTTAGTGTGGTTGGAAAGTGCCTTGGTTCCGTAGACAAATGTGTTTGCAGCATTATATGATAGATGATCGTTCATCTATCTGATGGGTTGTGGTTAGTGTTCTCCCCCAATCCATTATCGTATCTTTCTAGTGGCCTAGTGATGGATTGTGGACATTGGTCTCTCCCAATCCATTGGTTCATCTTTCTGGCAACCAGCTTAGTACAATGAGTCTTCTGGCTTCCTTCCAGACAATCCAAACTATAGAAGGCTTCTTCTTTCCCCATGTTAGCCTTCTTAAATTTGGATGAAAGACACAACTTTATTCCCAATTTCATTCACATATTCTTCCCGCTCCAGTGACCAGGGCTCAGGCGAAGGCTTCTTCTTCATTGTGTTGTAAGGAAAATATGAGGGAAATAGACAGTGTTCAGTTCTCTATAAACTGGAAATATTCATCTAGCGAGGGGCCGAGGGCTTCTTCTTTCACCATGTAACCTTTATTATAAAGGGATGTCATCTTTGTGTTGTCATCTTTTTGTAACAATTGTTTAAGTTTTTTGACTCAATAAAATGAGAGATGATTCTATTTCTAATTTGTTAATTTCATTAATTACACACATTGTTAATCTCTTTTCCGAAGGATTAAGTGAATAAGGGTTACAACTTAATATGAGGGTTACTACAACTTGTTGGTCCAATATTAATATACATTTGTTATTGAAAAGAAGTTCTTAATATTAATATACATTCCAGAAACTTTAATTTAGCAATGTAACTATAATATATTCTATAATTATAGAGATAAGTGTCAACGAAGGACTCAAGGAATGATTTAGATTAAACTTAATTTTTACATATATTCTAAATTATAATACTTCTAGAATCAACCAATGGATCTAACCATAAATAATAAAAGTTCTAGAATTATGTTATTAACAAAAAATAATAGATAATAAGACAAACAATTAAAATGTTGACAATAATTGTAATCTGCATTGATAACCCATATAATATTATTATATTAATCAAAAGAGTTTACAACCATACAGAGGATTTTTTACATATCCCTAATTCAAGGTGCCCTAACACAAACCTTGGATAAATTCAAAATTCAAAAAGTGAAAATGGAAAATCAACCCTTACGCAGAAAATGGAAAATTCAAAATAGTTTAAATTTTCAAAAACTAAAAATAAAGTTGTTAGTGGCCACCGTTGATTTGTCTTCTAACAACTTCCACCTAAAGAAGAAAATATGTAGCATAGACAATAGACCTCGCCCTTCTTAAGTAACAGTTAAATAAATCATTATGTATAATAAGGGCCGTGTTAAAGCATTCCAATGAGCATCTAACAATTGTCCTCCTTGCCTCCTTAATAATGTCTTTAGCTACGGCCAACCGCTCTAACAAATGTAAAGGGAAAATTCTAGCCTTATCTAATGGTCTGGCATCACAAATGTAATCATTTAAAGCTAAATCAAGATTATCTCCAGGGATAAGTGATTCTTGAATAATTACCTTACCAGTCATATTCATCAGACCTGGGTCATCGAGTAGGTCCATTAAATTCAATAGAAATGCATAGACGATGTTGCTGAATAGATTTTTTTGAGGATATTCTGAAAGAATACCATGACCAATAATGTCCTAAATAGCATCGTCAACCAAGGGGGAGTCAATCAGAAACACCTTACATAGTTTTAGCTCATCAAATCTATCTAAATCAATCATTTCCCATTTGCAAGGCAAGAGACAAACACAACGAAAGATCAAATGACTCATCTTGAATCAGTCAATGATAGCAATTCACTAGGAAATTATGAAAATAGAAGCAACCAAAAAAAGAAGGAAGATGCCTAATGAACTTATAGAAGAGGCTTAGGGCTGGCTATATAATTATGTTTATTGTGTCACGTGTGAAAATGTATAATAACCACACAGTACGCCAAATAACAGTCACACTTGGCACCAATATTTATTTCCATTTATGGTGGGTTAATTGTGATCTCAATTAGGATTGATTAGAAATAGTGTCACATGATTGATAGGATTGACTGCACTTGCAATACCTTTATCTTTAATTACCTTCAATTTTATCATTAATTAGAGTCGTACAATTGATAATTTGATAGGACTGACTGCACGTACTTTGATTCTTGAAGTGACAAACTGACTACTAGATTAGCTAATGCCAATTCAGTTAATTAATGGCAAGTAGCATGAATAATCTTTTTCAATTCTATGGTCATGATTGGTGAAATGTGAGAATGACACTTGATAGCTTAGTGCATGCCTGCAAACTTTAGAGACTTGTACTTTGTTAGGTTTGCGATGCTGCAAAATGATGCCAATTGAGTTAATTAATGGCAAGTAGCACAAATAATGTTTTTTTAATTCTATGGTCATGATCGGTGTCAATTCAGTTAATTAATGGCAAGGAGCATGAATAATATTTTTTAAGTCTATGGTGTCATGATCGGTGAAATGTGAGAACGACACTTGAGAGCTTAGTGCACACTCGTAAGCTTCAAAGACTTGTACTTTGTTAGAGCTGCACTGCTGCAAAATGATGCCATTTGTCAGGTGGGTCCATAATATTTTTCTATTTTTTAAGTTTTTGGTCATGATCAGTGCTAATTCAGTTAATTGATGTCAAGTAGCATGAATAATATTTTTTAAGTCTGTGGTCACAATCGGTGAAATGTCAGAATGCCACTTGGCATCTTAGCATGCCCCTGCAAGCTTCAGAGACTTGAACTTCGTCAGGGCTACGCTGCTACAAAATGATGTAATTTGTTAGGTGGGCCCATAATATTTTTCTATTTTTTAAGTTTGTGGTCATGATCGGTGCCAATTTAGTTAATTGATGCCAAGTAGCATGAATAATATTTTTTAAGTCTGTGGTCATGATTGGTGAAATCTGAGAATGACACAGTTTGGTAGCTTACCGTGCACCTGCAAGCTTCAAAGACTTGTACTTTGTTAGGGTTGTGCTGCTATGAAATGATGTCATTTGTCAGGTGGACCCATAATATTTTTCTATTTTTTAAGTTTGTGGTCATGATCGGTGCCAATTCAGTTAATTAATGCCAAGCAACACAAATAATATTTTTTAAGTTTGTGGTCATGATCAGTGAAATCTAAGAATGACACTTGGTAGCTTAGCACGCACCCGCAAGCTTTAAGGACTTGTACTTTGTCAGGGATGCGCTACTGTGAAATGATGCCATTTGTCAGGTGGGCCCATAATATTTTTTTTCAAGTGCAAGCCTGATGTGTCAGAAATATGGGACCCACCAAAGGGCGCAACATGAGTTATTACTAAATACTAAAGAGAAAAGTTTTCTCTTTTGGTGCAATATGATTTGACAAAGACTTTTTAACGTGCAGGGTAGATTTTTTAAATCTTCCTAGGACATCTTAAGCCATTGATCTTGTTGCAGTGAATTTGAAATCAATGGACTACATTTGAAATTTTAATTTGTTCGTTGCAAATGACTTGTTCAAGCAAGCAAGCAATGAACATGACTAATATCAATCAAATTCATCAGAGGCTAATAAATAGTGAATTTGGTTATTGCAATAATGACTTTCTATTGCACGAAGAATTTCTAGGCCATTTGAGCTCTTTGCTATGTTTTGATGAAAACTAGGGTTTACAGAGAAAATCTAAGTACTTTGAACTTTCTTTGAGTAGGAACTGGTGCAATTATTTTTAGTTGAATGTTGTTACTGTTAGGTGTTTTGTGCATACAATTGTCTAAATTGTGAAGGAAAGGACATCATTTTTAAGGTATTTGTTAGAAACCCTAGTTCTTAGACTCTATAATTTGAGAAGATGATCCATTCAATTGGTCAGCGGTCTACTTCTAAGAGGGCCTTAGATGAGGATTTTCTCGTGCATCTGCCTAGATCATCTAGGTGACCTTTTAATCTCTACGACCTAGGTGGTGTTGGAGACAGGTTGTTGGATAATTGCAGGGGGTGTAGGGATGCTGATATCCTTGTAATAGGATGGTCATTATTTGAGCACTAGTACAAAAAGAGAAACTCTAGGGCTCCTATGTTGCATGCTTGGGGCCTTGATTTGGCAAAACAAATGGTTGCCAAATATATTCATCAATGCTGATTTTGTTAGAGTTGTTGCTACAAGGTATGATCCACAAACAAAGATGGTTTCAGCAGGAAATGGTGTTGAAATGATTTGTATATCAAAGGAGTTTATTTCAAAGGTTTTTAGTTTGAACCTTGTTGTAGATAAAGTTATTGATTTTTATGTGTTTAAGGTGAAAAGAGGGAAGATGCAATTTTAAGGGTTTATGTAGATCCTCCTTTCACACCTAACATTCAAGGACATTCAACCAAGTAGAGAAATCTACTACAAATCTCCTGTCACATGGAACAAAGGGGAAGATTAGAATTTTGTAGATTTGTTGTTCTATTAAGTCCAATTACGCTCAAAACCCTAATTTTGTAAAATTGTAAACAAACAAACAAATCATGACCAATGCTCGCACATAGAGATATCAAATGACAATCAAATACATACCAAATTTCAAAGTTCAGTGTGGGGAAAAGTCATGAACTAATGAATAGGTGCCCTAGTCCAATGTACTTGTTTCTGTCAGGATTTCTAAAGAATGTCTGCAACTCAATTCTATTGTTCCATAGATTTCACTACTTTGAGATCTAGAGGACTAATGAATGGGCACCCTAGTCCAAACCCTAATTTTTTTCTTTGCTCTGCACTTTCGACAGTCTGTAATGCTTCCCTACAACTCCACATATTCTACTTCTAAAACCTATAACATAAAATCACAAAAAAGTGGGTTGGGGGTTGTGGTGTTTAGAGGCTTGCCTCGATCAATCCCCAGAGAGACATTCGAGTCTTCCAAATACTATTTTCAGATAAAGAGTGTGTATCCATATGGGATAGAGGCAAAAACCAAATGATAAATGATTGAAAACACAAATGAATGTCACCTCAATGGTGTAACTCTCACATAGATGAAGATCCTTCATGCACATGAGAAGATGAAGCCAAATCTGCAATCACAAACACAATAACAATGCTCTACTTTTCAATAATGAGTATCTTGAATGCTCCAAAATCATAAGTTTACCAAAAGCTCATCATCATCTTCTAGTTTACAAATGAATCACTAAACATGCTTATATATGCAACTAAACAACTTCCTACCAAGAAATTCATAATTCAAACTTGAGGTGTCGGCATAGGACCTAATAACGGTCATATAATCGACACATGAAATTAGGTCCTGACCCAAAATAGGGCAGGACTAGGGTGTAGGTACCCAAGTCCTCCCCCTCTATTTTAGGCAAGATTCATCATAAGTAGATCCCCTAGGTCCCATTTGCCATAAAACTCAGGGGTTTTCTCACCGGAAGTCAATATTAATATGCAAGATGATCTAAAAGCATTCTAAAGGACTTGGGAGCTAACCATAGGAGGGAAAATGCCTTAGGGAGACATTTTTTGATGTAACATTTAGCCCCCACTTTAATGTATGCATGAATGCAAGGCCCATACATGCATTAAAGTACGGTCAACAAACATAGTAAACACACCAAGCACATAGAGCTAATGCCCACATGAAGATTGAGAACTATTTCTAGCCCCTAATCTTAGGTAGACATTAGAGAAGACACACTGTAGACATGCCAAACACATTGAAGATAGTAATAGGCACACAAAACATAGAGAAGATAGTAACAATCATGCAAGACATAGAGAAGACAACATTGAAGACATGCAAAACATAGTGAATACAGTGAATGTAGTGATTATTTCTTTTTTCATTTTTCCATATATGAATGCAAATGTAAGTACAAGAAAAGTAAGCACACAACCCATAATAGAGGAGGGACTCATCACCACCAGTCTTTAGACTGCATATGGGGCAACAGACACGTAATACAAATCTCAGAGTGTAAGAGGGACTCATCGCCACCAATCTTTAGACTATACTTGAGAACAAACATGCCATACAAATCCCAAAGCATAGGAGGGACTCATCATGACCAGTCTTTAGACTATTCTTGGGAACAAACATGCCATACAAAACCCAAGTGTAGGAGGGACTCATCGCCACCAATCTTTAGACTGCAACATGGGGGAAAATACACAGAAAACACACGAAAGACATGGAGAAAACATGACAAACAAGGTGATAGAAAAAACCTATTGATAGGTTTGTTACCATCTTAGGAACATTATAGGCACACATGACGGTTGCGCTTCGCCACAACAACCACCAAAGACACTTAAGGGTTAGGATAGTCTTAGATTTGCCCCGCCTGCTCGAAGGACTTTTTGAAAATGACAGGATTTGCAATCTCCTCGAGAAATACACCATCCTCACCTTCCATAGAAGGGCTTAAAATAAAAGGATATGCACGATATCCCACCTTCCCAGAGGGATTTCTTGATTTCAATATAGAATAAAGATGTGCACTTGTGTGGAGATACAACATCCCTCCTCCGCAGAGGGCTTACAAACATGCTTCGTTCGTATCAAAATCATCAGACAACTTACCTTTATATGCCCCCACCTTAAGGTGGTTGATATCATGTTCTGATATCAAGCACATTAAGGTAGAGAGAAAATGCACAAGGGAACAAGAGCTCTCGCAAAGCTCATTCCCCCCGTGTTGACATGTACTTTATGATTGCCAATTGTTCCCACAAACACATTCTTGCAAGAAAAGAGGTTAGAAATCTTTTTAATAAGACAATAACCACATCACATGATAAAAGCAATGCATGCAAATAATCACATCAATAAGCCAAGGTTACACTACAGATTTAGAAACTAATTATAACCATGCGGCTATACTGCAAAGATCTTAGAATTGAATGAAACGAGGTGAGATTCAAATATAAACAAAGTGAACAGAGTAGATGTATTATGATAGTTTGTTAGTGCAATAAAACAACATCAAAATATCACATGGAGTGATTCTACTAGCCAAGCGTCGGATAATATATATACCAACCCTATCATCATGTATGGACTAGATCCATTTTTGCTTACTCACTAAAGGGACACTTGGTCCTTATCAGTCTTATTTGTTTTTTGTCATCCGCCAACTAGATAGAACCACTAGAAGAAGGTAAACAATAAATCAAGAGAGGAGAATAAGTGCCTTAGGGACAATCACGTAGGAGGGTGCCCCTAAGTCACCAACCCCAATGCTATGCCCTTAAGACACAACACACAACAATGAAAATAGAGGGGAAGATCAATAGAAGAATGATGATACAAATAGAAGAATGGTCACAACAAAGGTGGTCTCCTAGTATCCTTGACCTTATAAGAGTGTCAAGGCTCATCCTAGGAGGCCTAAACAGCACATAGCACATCACAAGGGGAATCATATCACAGAGGTAAAGGGTTAGGAATACTTACCTGTAGGGACAACCAAACTAAAGGTTGTCGACAAGCAAATCAATGCCATTTTGCCGTGGATGAGGTGAATTCACAACTTTCTCCTTATCCACTTCTATTATACCAATTATTTCATCATAGTTCAGATAGTCACCACCTACTTCTACCCTGCTAATTGTTTCATCATAGTCATAATAAGCTTGTGTTATTATTAGGTCACCGTGTCATCCAAGAGGGTCCTCCAATGTGGATTGTTCTGTGAGATATCTTTCCTCAGCTACCAATGCTTCATCTTGGCCAGAGAGAGCATTGGGATGATAGAGGTAAAGTGTTGTTAAGACGTTTAGGTGTTGTATCATCATCATCATTATCATCATCATTATATGTTTTAGCTATTAATTCCAATCCATTAAGAGAACTTTCATGCTCATTATTCTCAATGTGTTTTGTTAAATCTTCTACTACCCAAGGGTATGTATTCATGAAAGATGTGCAGTTGTATAGATCATTAGGTACATGTGTTAGTACATCAATAGGTTCCTCAACATCATGAAATATTTTCTCATCCATTGTAGTTGTAGGAATAATATCTTGCAAAATTAATGTCTCTCCTTTTGTAAAGAAGTTGTTCAATTACTTTTCAGAGATAGGAATACTGTTTGTTTTAGGAGCACTAGAACCCATCGGTCTAAGACTTCTTCTTAAGAGGATATTTCTATTAGGGCAGTGGCTTATAAGACTCATGTAAAAGCATACAACACTCAATGCACAAGATAATAGAATAAATCCCAAAAATAAGATGTACTTAGACATCTAAAAGGTTTGATTTTTCCACTTTTTTCAATGCAAATGAGTGAAAGAAGAGGTGTTGTAAGGAAATTTATGAGGGGAAGCAAGTAATGTGCCTAATTAGTCCAATAAACCAACAATATCCTTCAAAGCATGCCTTTAGGGCAGATCTAGAATGATGATAAGTCAAAACCTAGTGAAAATACACCTAAAATATGCAAATTTTCACCAATTTTTAATGTAAATTCCTAATAGAAAGGGTGTTATGAGGAATTTGAGGAGGGAAAGAAGACAATAACCCTAATATCAGTCAATTAATTCAGCAACATTCTTCACAACATGCCTATAATGCAATTCTAGAGAGACGATAAGGCCAAATCTAGTGAAAATGCAAGGTTTTCAAACCCTAGACATGAAATTTTGCAAGAAAGACATTATGATGAAATACTACAGTTAGAAATCAGACCTAAATGAGTGTTTAAAATAGTAGTAAAATATGGAACAATATTTTAACCACAAGCCCTAGCTAATGCAAAAACTAGGTTATATGAAAAATGCACAATTTCAAGTAATTTTTAACAATTTAATCATGAAAATGCAATGTAAATGAATAATAAATGACGAATTTCTGTAATTTAAATCAGATATAATAAAAATAACAGAAATTAAATGCCAATTAATTTAAATTATTTGAAAATGCAAGCTAAAAATACCAATTTTTTCAATTTTTTCAAAATTTTCAATTTTTTTGTAATTTTTCAAATGCAATAAGATGAAAATTAAATGAATGAATGCAAATCTAAAGTACAACACTCATAAAGGTGCAAAATTCATTAAAAACACAGGTTCACCAAAATGTTTAGGATGAAAAAGAAGGGAGATGAATTTTTAAGGGTTTATGTAGATCCTCCTTTCACACCTAACATTCAAGGACATTCAACTGAGTAGAGAACTCCACTACAGATCTCTTATCACTTGGAACAAAGGGGAAGATTAGAATTGTGTAGATTTGTTGTTTTATTAAGTCCAATTATGCTCAAAACCCTAATTTAGTAAAATCATAAACAAACAGACAAATAATGACCAATGCTCGCACACAGAGATATCAAATGACAATCAAATACATACTAGATTTTGAAGTTCAATGTGTGGAAAAGTTAGGGACTAATGAGCAGGTGCCCTAGTCCAATGTACCTATTTCTGTTAGGATTTCTGAAGAATGTCCGCAACTCAATTCTGTTGTTTCAGAGATTTTATTGCTTCGAGATCTGGAGGACTAATGAGCGGGTGCCCTAGTCCAAGCCCTAATTTTCTTCTTTGCTCTGCACTTCTGACAGTCTGTAATGCTTCCCTACAACTCCACTTCTTCCACTTCTGAAACCTATAACCTGCAATCATAGAAAAGTGGGTTGGGGGTTGTGGTGTTTAGAGGCTTGCCTCAATCAAGCCCCAGAGAGACATTAAAGTCTTCTAAACATCGTTGTTAGATAAAGAATGTGTATCCCTATGGGATAGAGGCAAAAACCAAATGATAAATGATAGAAAACACAAATGAATGTCACCTCGATGGTGTAACTCTCACATAGATGAAGATCCTTCATGCACATGAGAAGATGAAGCCGAATTTGCAATCACAAACACAATAACAATGCTCTACTCTGCAACAATGAGTATCTTGAAAGCTCCAAAATCATAAGTTTGCCAAAAGGTCATCATCATCATCTGGTTTACAAATGAATCACTAAACATGCTTATATATGCAACTAAACAACTTCCCACCAAGAAATTCATAATTCAAACTTGAGGTGTCAGCATAGGACCTAATAACGGTCATATAACTGACACATGAAATTAGGTCTTGACCCAAAAAAGGGCAAGACTAGGGTGCAGGCACCCAAGTCCTCCCCCTATTTTAGGTAGGATTCATCATAAGTACATCCCCTAGGTCCCATTTGCCATAAAAATCAGGGGTTTTCTCACCAGAAGTCAATATTAACATGCAAGATGATCTAAATGCATTCTAAAGGACCCAAGAGCTAAACATAGGAAGGAAAATGCCCTACGGGAGACATTTTTTGATGTAACATGTGTGAGGCCAATTATTTTCACTTCCCTATTTGGATCATTTACATTTTAGATGATAACATTATCAGACTTTGAGAGACTATTATTTCCATTATGCAAATTAGATTATAGCTCCTAACTTTTGGTTTGACATTGATTAGACATGTGGTGATTTGATTTGATCATATTTTGATGTTATGATGATATTAGATATATGAGATATAGTTGATGATGATTATTGATGTGATTTCAAGTTTATTATGTGGATATATTATTTGATGATGATTATGAGACATTGGATAGAAAATGTAGTTATAATATTAAATTATGTTGTAAATGATTAATGTTGTATGCAATGACATGAATTTGATTACAGTTGCTTTGGCTATGATTATCCATGATGTGATTGACATTTGACCCAGTTGTGCAGGACTATATTCCCAGGCCATGGGAAATCAGAGGTAGTGTTCACACATATGTTACTCCTTGTGAAATTGATCCACTCCCAAGAGGGATGAGGATCACGTGTGATCGGATGTTGCTTGTGTGCATGCTTAATTTATTTATTTTGGCCTAGTGACCACTTTCTTAGTTGATTTATATCATGTGTTGTATATTTATATTTGTTTTACACCACTTGGTATTATTTTCATTTATGGGCCATTTAAAGTGAATTTATGCCTCCCTAGGTGTACCTTAGTGTCCCAAACTTACCCTAGGTGGTAACCCCTGGGTCTAGGGTTAGTTTTGACTAGCTAAACCTTAGGGTAACTCACTTTTGGTCACTCTAAACTGGGGTTTAGTCAAAGTGACGAATTTTGAAATGGCTAAGGGTGGGAGATGAGTCATGCTTTGAGAAAGACCCATCTCCCTTGCCAAAGTTTGGGGATCTCTTCACCAAGAAGACTTGGGAGGTCTTCAAGACTCCCAAGTGTGTGAGATCTCCCTCCAAGACTCTCACACATGTGTGGGAGCACCTTGGAGGGAGATGGCTCTCATGGAGAATAAGAGGATGCCATATGGCATCCCTTATCCTCATGGAGGCTTGAAGGGAGTTGCCACCTCACCATTTGGTCTCTCACACATGTGTGAGAGCATAAGCGGATAAGGTGAGTGATAGGATGGAATTGGAGGGTGACACTTGTCACCCTCATATTCCTTCTCCCTTGCAAGTGGCATGGGATGAGGAAGGAGAAGGTGGCAAGTGTCACCTTCTCATTCCTCTAGGCTAAATTGGAAGGTCTATATTATCTCCTCTTGAAGAGGAGTGTGGGGTTCTTGCATTTTGCATTTTTTACTTCTATTCTTGGAGTTCTTTTTGGGGAGTTAGAAAATTTTTGGAGAGTTGGAGAAAATTTTGGGAAGCTTGGAGCTCTTCATCAAACATGCTTCCATTTTAGGGCTCTTGAAGGTAAGCTCCATGGCTATGGCCATTACCCTTTTACTTATGCTTTCTTTTGTGTATGTGGTTAATTATTATGTGATTTGTTATTTTATTTTATTTTTGTGGGAAGGGTGTGGTGAGAGCACCTCCATTTTGGAGGGAAGGCTCAACTAGTTTGTGGTAGGGGAGAGCGAACCTCCTCAAGGTCATCTCCTTTGTGTTGCACTATTTTAGCCTTGAGGGCACCATATGAGTTGGGAACAATATGTGATTTGGCATGAGTGCCATAATGATTTTTGGAGTTTGGTGGAAAATGTGTTTGGCTTGAGGCCTTGGGATTTTTGTGATCTTTGGAGTTCTTGGGGTGGCCTCTTGAGTTGAGGGGTCCACTTCCCTACCCCCTCCAAACTCAATTTATTGAGTTTTGTTTGTGCAAATCCATGGGAGTGATGTTTTGTGTGTTATAAATTTATTTTGTTGTAGTGTGTGTGTGCAAAACCATGTGAATCCTACCTCCCCAGCTCGGGCGTGACCCCCTAGTGGGTCTATGGTAGGGAGGAGGGCATTCCTTCGTGGCTTGGTTCCCCATTATTGTGTTGTTTATTGCAGGTTTAGAGTTGATGAAAATGAAGTTTGGAGGAGCTCATTTTGCCTCATTTGCTGTATTTTTAGTTGGCTGATTTGAGTCATGGCCTTGGAGGCCTTGTTGTAAATTTTTGTCAAAATTATTACTATCCATTGTGTTGGTTGTTGTAAGGAAAGTTGTTGTGAGTACTCTTTAATGTTTATCCAAAATCTACTGTTATTTTCATGTTGTTGTGTTTATGGGTTTATGGAGAAATGCAAGAGATTATACATTCTGCTATCATATTATTAAAAAAAAGTATGATTTGCTGTTGAAATTTTATTTGTATGCTATGAGGAAAGGAAAATGTACCTTTGTTGTTATGCTCACAAAAAAAATATGGTTCTTAAGCTTGTTGTTTGTGTCTATGTGTTGTTGAAAGTTGAACAGAAATGATTTTGTAATTACTGTGGACTTATATTTGAATAGAAAGGAAGTTTAAATGCTGAAGTAGTCCCTTTGTAGTGGGCTTTAGATGTAAAAGAAATGACTGTGCAAACTGTAATTTATGCTCATAGGAAATGTAAATAGGATTGTATAATTGTTATATAATAAAAGAAAACAGTATTGGGCTCCATTTTAATTTCTGTTACAAAAGAAAAATATATAATTATATATGACAAGTAGTTTGTTGTTTTTGCAAAAAAAAAAATTAGATATGTATAAATAGATAATCTGGTCTATTCATTTCAAAAAAGAAAAATGCCAAATAAACCGTGTTGCAAATAGTGTAAAACCAAATAGGAAATAACTGTGAGTTTAATCATTTTTTTAAAAAATAATTAAAAAAAACAGGGCTGTGAGCGGCGGCCATAGCCACCGCCCACAGTACTTTGAAGTAAGAGGGGTGTGGGGAGGGGGCGGTGGCCCCACGCACACCCACGGGTGTGGGTGGAGGTACCGCCTCCTCCCCACACCCCCTTCTCTCCATTGAAACCCCCACATCGTCCCGTCTCGCTGCTCCCCACAGCGTTCATCCCTTAACCTGTGAGTTCCGCTGTCCGCGACAGCGGCCATACCTCAAACGGCCCTCGGTCCCCTATGACCTCCCTCTGCCAGATTAAAACAACTTTGAAATAATATAATAATAAATATATATAGTTAAAAAAAGGGGTTTATGCACAAAACCTACGAGGTATATACAATAAATATACCTCTACATGTAATGCTACCATGGCTGCCAATCCTCTCTCAAACCTTCAACTTGCAAAACAAAGGGAGAAAACAAAAGAGGGGAAAACAAAACTAATGAGACAACAAAAGGAAATGATAGGGTTTCCATAAGGAAACTATTATAATATTTTTAGGGCATCTTTTGGGAAACTAATTTTATAATGGAGTTAGGGTTGGGTTGGAGGATGAGGGAAAAATGCATTTGAAATGCATTTTAATTTATTCCCTCATTTTTCCTTGTGCATGAGAATTTATTTTCCCTCTCCATTACCCTTGTTTTTTGTTCTTTGAATTATTTTAAATTACCCTTGAGTTTTAACTTAGTGTTTTAATATTATTTTTTTTGGGTTTGATTTTTTTTAAATCGCTTGGGAGATTTAATTTAGTGGGAGTGGGCTATTTTTAAATTTAAATGGGATGTTTATCCCTTAGGGTATTATTCACTTTGGGCATTGGGGTACTAGACTAGGGCACCGCCCCAGAGTCCTCCATTTTGGCATCTTCAAAAACTCTGAAGCAAGTTGTTATCCTACTCACCTCAGTATTCCAGATCTACAGAAAAAGTGGCTTGTTAGACTTAGGCACCTACCCCCTTGTCCCTAAAGTTTCTGCCTTCAAAAATCTAAATCTTGATAGTTTCTAATCTAGATTTAGTGCCTTCTTATGTGATCATTTTCCGTATTTTGTTCGTTTGTATGCGATCTCATGAAATTAAGGTTTTTGGCATAATTGAATTAGGGTTTGACAAATTCATGAATACATTATATCTTTCCTTATCATTTCATACGGACATCAAACCTATAGTTGAGTCCTCTTGCAATAGTAGTGACTTAATTCAGTTTATGTCCTTGAATGTGTATGTGAAAGAAGGATTTGATTTTACCTATCTTAACCTTATCTTCACTTTCACATATAACAATATGTATATTCAAATAAATGAAAACCAAATTATTAATCAAATAATCATATAAGAAAGATCATGTCTTTTCTATTCATCATCATCAATTGATAATCACATCTTGCATACACATGAAATAATCATAATAAACACATCACAATAACCTCTAATCAGAGTTTCATGAATGGAATTTTAAAATACATGATAAAATGTCTACTAGTAATTAGTTAAAGATAACATAGTTTTAACTATCCAAAAATGAGGTGTGACATATCCTCCCTTTATAAAAAGGTCATCATCCCTGATGACTCAATTTAAACAAGTACATCACATCATAGAAAACAAAGTTAATTTCTATTTAAATAAAAGGACGAGGAAAAATTTGGTGGAATTCTTCATAGTCCTCTCAGGTGGCATTGTCCTCCAAATATTGGTCCCACTGGATGTTGCATTGAGTGACTTCCTTGTTACGCAAGTGAAGCTTACGAACCTTGAGCACTTTGAGAGGCTTAATTGTAACCACCCTTGGATCCAGAACTTGAAGAGCATCCTATTCAAGTACATGATTAAAACTTGGATACATTTTTTTTCAAATATGAAACATGAAAAACATTATGCATATGAGCGAAAGTTGGCGGTAAAGCTAGTCTATAAGAAATTGGGTTGATTACTTCTTGGACCTCAAATGGGCCCACATATCTAGGTGCCAGTTTGGTTAACTTTCCAAACTTTATCAAACTTTGTGTGGTTTTACTCTTAAAAGAACCTTATTCCTGACAAAAAATTGTCACGGAGTTCATTTTATGTCAGCAAAACGCTTCTACCTATCACTTGCTTCTGCTAATCTTTTTTAGATTAGTTTGAGTTGCTCCTCCATTTCTGTTAGCATTTTAGGCCCAAGGCTAATCCTAGGTATCATCTAGTTTATCCCAAATTATAGGAGTTCAACACTTTTTGCCATATAATGCTTTGAAGGGAGCTACTTTTAGAGCAGAATGGTAAGAGTTATTGTAGGCAAATTCAACCAGTGGAAGATACTCTTCCCATTTGTATTGTTGATCTATGAAATACATCCTTATAAGATCCTCTAATACTTGATTCACCCTTTCAGTTTGACCATTTGTTTTCAGATGGTAAGATGAACTTATGTTCAATTATGTTCCTAGTGCTGAAAACAAGGTTTGCCAAAACCTTGAAGTCCTCTGCACATCCCTATTTGAGATAATTTTCTCAAGAACTCCATGTAGTCTAAAAAATTCTCGCATGAACCTTTTTTCTAGAACTTGTACTACATCCATGAGGTTTCCTAGAATAAAATGGGATACTTTGGTAAGTTTTTCAACAACTACAAGAATTGCATCATGATGGTTTCTAGACATGGGTAGACCTTGGACAATGTCCATGCTTATTACTTGCTATTTCCATTCTAGTATATCATGAGGATATAACAAACCTGCAAGGTGTACATTCTCAGTGTTAACTCTTTGACATTCTAGATATCTAGCCACAAAATTGGTCGTATCTTGCTTCATTCCTTTCTAGAAATAAAGTGGTTTGGGATTGGTTAGCAGTTTGGTTACAATGTATCTTGAATAAGGTGCACAATGTGATTCTCTCAACACCAAAGTTTGAAAATATCCTTGATTTGGAACACATATTCTACCCTTATGCCTTAATAGTGCATTAGTTTCAAAGTGAAACTTGTCATACTTGGAATCATGAGGATTTTCTCTAAGACCTTCCTTTACTTTCTCATAATACTCATCTCCTTAGAATTTGAGAACCTACTTCTAAAAAGTTGCCCTTATTGTTGTCATGGCTGCAAGATGTCACCTTCGACTAAGAGCATCGACTACCTTGTTTTCCTTTCCCTTGATATAAATAATATTAAAATCATAATTAGAAAAATAAATTTAACCATCGTCTTGATGTGCATTCAGGTTGGGATAAATGAAGATGTAAGTTTGAGTCCCTGATTATTAGTCTTTAGCTCAAAAGGTTTTCTGAGCAAATAGTGCCTCCAAACTTGAAGGGTATGAACTATTGTTGCTAGTTCTAAGTCATGTGGAACATAGTTTGCTTCATAGGAATGAAGTTTTTTGGACTCATAAGCCACAACCTAGCCCTCCTGCATAAGCACTCCACCTAATCCCTCTCATGGTGCATCTGTTGTAACTACAAAATGACCCTTACGGTCTAGAACTTTTAAAATTGGTGACATGGTCAACTTTTCTTTTAGGATTTGAAAATCTTCTTCACATTTGTTTGTCCATTCAAATCAATGCCCTTTTCTTTGCAGTGATGTGATTAGATTAGCAATTTTTAAGAAATTCAACATGAATTTCTTGTAATATCCTACTAGACACATAAAACTTATTACTTTGTGAACATTCTTTGGCACTGACCAATCCAAAATGGCTTTTATCTTAGTAGAGTCCACAAAAATCCCTTTTTTTGAGATTACATGACCAAGGTAGTGAACTTCTTTTTGGAAGAACAAACATTTGGAAAATTTTCCATAGATTTTATGCTCCCTCAGAAATTGTAGTATTAGCCCCAAATGATACCTATGTTCTTTCTCATTCTTGGAATAAATTAGGATGTCATCTAGAAATATGAGGATGCACTTAGCTAGAAAGTCCCTGAACACACTGTTCATTAAATTTATAAAGTCAGCTAGGGAATTATTCAAACCAAAAGGTAACACTATGAATTCAGTGGTTGTATTTGATTCTAAAAGTTATTTTTGGAATGTCCTCCTCCTTTATCCTTAACTGGTGGTATCCTGCTCTCAAATCAATCTTGGAAAAGATTGTCGCCCAACACATTTGATCAAAAAGATCATCTATGCGGGGTAGAGGATACTCATTCTTAACTATGGCTTTGTTTAGCATCCTATTGTCAATGTAGAGACGTAAAGTGTCACCCTTCTTCTTTACAAATATTATAGGTGCTCCCAACAGTGATACACTAGGTCTGATTAACCCTTTTGAAAGTAGCTCTTGCAACTGAGCTTTTAACTCCATTAGCTCTATGGTAGTCATTATGTATGGATCTTTTGACTGAGGTTTAGATCTTAGTATTATGTGAATAGAGAAATCAAATTATCTTCTTAGAGGTAATCCTGGCAACTCTTTTGGAAAAATAACTTGGAATTCATGCAAAAAGGGATACTTTTGAAAAGTAGGTTCTTTGGGATTTTCCAATTCATCCACTCTTATGGCATATAGCTCACAACCTTTCCTTTTTTCCTTCTTGAGTTGCATGGTAGATATCCACCTTACTTGGACATCTCATTTTACTCCTTGAACTAGGGCATGATTTCCTAAATTATCAAGACACTCTACTATTTTTGAAAAGCAATTTAACCTTTCCCTATGCCTCCATAGCTAATTCATCCTAAGGATAACATCGTAGGTTCCTAGAGGTGCTACATAAAGGTTTACTTCGGTACAGAAAGTTAGTAATTTTAACTCAGCTTCAAATAGACATTGCTTTACTTTAGCTTTAGCTTGATTTGCATATTAAACTAACCAAGGATTGGCCATATAACCAAGTTTTCTATAAATATTTTGCAAAATTTTTGGATAATAAAACACTCTATAGATCATGTGTCTATTAAATTGGAAATAGGTTATCCAAAAAGTGTACTTGTAGACTCAATGGGGAAGATCTAGAAATCATCTTGCCACTTGTCAACTACAACATGAACCCTTTGTTGAAAAGTTGTTTGTTGGGAAGGTAGTGGGGGATTCTTGGGATTATTACCTTGTGATCACTTAGGAAAAATTTTAGCATTGTGATCACCTACACAAGTGAAACATCCACTTGGTGATCCTCTTTTATCTTATGGAAATTCCCTTGGACCTCCATTCTTCCCTTTCTGATCATTATCCTTTCTCTTGAAGTTCAAGTTATTCCTATTCTTAGAATTCTTTTCATTGAACTTCTACTTGGACTATTAGCTCTAACCTTTATTTTTAAATAATTTTGCATCCTTTCTTGCTCCAACCTCTTTTTAAACTTGTCCCTTGATGATGCTATAGATTTGAGTTTGTTTTCATGTTTAATAGGTTTCATGAACACTTGATCCATGGTTGAAGGACCATGAACATCTATCTCTTCTACTATATACAGAATTAGACCCATTATGAAATTCTTGATTTGAAAACACTCATTTTTTGATATTGGGGCACATACTTGTTGGTAAACAGATTTGTCGCTACGATTATATCTTCAAAAATAACTCTGTTTTACCCAAAGAGAAGTGGAAAATGCACCAACAATTGGAGAGATCACTATTGGGTAGCAACAATCCTCTACATTTGAGAGGGGCAACTCCCTTGTTGTTGTTATATGGATCCCAATTACACTCAGAGGTTAAATTTTCCCCACTTTTGTCGATGCGGTTTCCCCACAAAGTATATAATGAGGGAGTGCAGGGGGATAGAACCTATTATTTAATAAAGGTGTCGGTAGTTATTTTTTCTATTAGCTAACATATAAAACCCATTTTTGTAACTACCATAAGTCTTGATAAAAATGGCTAGAGAAGGTGAAAAGCTTAGGGTTTCAGTTGATATTGTATTGTAGCACATTGTAGTAGTATTCAGTTGCAAGATTGTTGGTTGTAGTTAGTTTGATTTGTGGGATAATAATTTTAGACTCTCTGTTCGTGGATGTAGCCTGAGTTTGGGTGAACCACATTAAAATTGTCTCTCACTGTTATTATTTCTATGTATTTTAATTCCTCTATTTAATCCCTAATTATCTGCATTTAATTGATATCTTCTGCCTACTATTCCTAACAAGTGGTGTCAGAGCCAGGTTGTGTTTGATTATCCTCTGTAGGAAGCTCTCACGGTTGAGTGGGAGTCTCATGGATAACTAGGAGTAATGGCAGACAAGGGTAAATTGAAGGTAGATAAATTCAATGGGCAGAAATATCGGTTATGGAAGATGCAGATGGAGGATTATTTCTATCAAATGGATTTATGGAGGTCATTACAAGGGAAATCTAAGAAATTGATAGTAATGGCTGATGAGGATTGGGAACTTTTGGATAGAAAGGCACTCGGAAGCATTCATTTATGCCTGATGCCATTAGTGGCATTCAATATTTCAAAAGCGAAGACAATGGATGAGTTGATGCAAACATTGGCAAAGTTATATAAAAAGCCTTCCACTTTGAATAAAGTATTTCTTATGAATAATTTATTTAATATGAAAATGGTAGAAGGTCAACACAATTACCAGTCAATTGACTTTTGTAAATGTAAATTTTAATGAAGAAGTTAGAACTCTCTTGATATTATGTTCTTTGCCTGAAAGATGGAATAGTTTGGTAATGGCAGTTGGTAATTGAATACGCTAAAATTTGATGATGTTTTTGGTGTTATTATGAGTGAGGAAATTCATAGGAAAAGCTCAGGTGGAACATCCACATCAGGTAGTTTTTTGAATGCAGAAAGCAGGGTAGATCAAAAGAGAGGAAAAGGTTTTGGAGGTCATGGGAAGTCACGAGGAAAATCAAAGGACAAGAGGTCCCAATCTAGAGGAAAGAAGGATTGTTGTTACTGTGGGCAACTGGGTCATCTGAAGAAAGATTACTGGTCTTAGAAGAATAAAGGAGATAAACAAGAAGGCAATAAGGAGGCAAATGTGGTAAGTAACAAATCTGAAGATTATGCTTTGATTCTTTCCCTAGATAATGTTGATCTTTCATGGGTTTTAGATTTAGGTGCCTCATTTCATGCTACACCCCATAGAAGTTATTTTCTTGATTATGTCCAAGGGGATTTTGAGCCAGTTTATTTGGGAGATAACGAACCCTGTCAGATTGTTGGAAAGGGAAGAATTAGGATTAAGTTGTAGAATGGGAATCATTGGCTACTACAAGCGGTAAGGGATGTTCCAAGGCTGGGTAGGAATTTAATTTTAGTAGGGTAGTTAGGTGATGAAGGTTGCATAGTTACTTTTAGTGATAAAAATTGGAATGTTAAAAGAGGTGCCTTAATAGTAGCAAAAGGTGTGAAAGTAGGCACCTTATATCTTTGTATAGGTCATAGCATTCCTTCTACTTTAGTTGTTGTAGAGAAAAATCAATCAAGAACAATTGTTGTAGGTTCGTAGGTATAGACTGAAACACTTGCTACGGGTTCTGAGACAACATTGTGGCATAACAGACTTGGGCATATGAGTGAAAAAGGTATGAAGGTACTTCATTCTAAGAAAGTTTTACCAGGTCTGAAATGTATTAATATGGATTTCTGTGATAGTTGTGTGCATGGAAAACAAAAGAGAGTTAGTTTTATCAAGGATGGAAAGCAAAATAAAGATGAAAAGTTGGAGTTTGTTCATACGGATGTATGGGGACCAACTTAGGTGTCTTCTCTCGGTGGCTCTCAGTATTATGTTACATTCATAGATGATGCAACTAGGAAGGTTTAGATTTATTTCCTTACATAGAAATCTGATGTATTTGAAACATTTAAGAAATGGAGAAGCTTAGTTGAGAATGAGACTAGTAAAAGATTAGAATGTCTTAGATCTGATAATGGTGGTGAGCATTGTAGCAAAGAATTTAAGGATTATTGTTCCTTTAATGGAATTCGTAGGAAGAAAATGGTTTTAGGGACTCCATAGGAGAATGGAGTGGCCGAGTGCATGAATAGGACAATAATGGATCATGCAAGGAGCATAAGATTGCATATTGGGCTGCCTTTAAGCATGTGGATAGAGGCTATCAATAGTGATGTATATTTAATTAACAGAGGTCCTTCAATTTCTTTGGGTTGTGGTATTCCAGAGGAAGCATGAACATGTAAGGAGGTGAGTTATTCTTTTCTCAAAACCTTCAGATGTGAAGCATTTACACATGTAGATTTTGAAAAATAGAACCAAGATGGATGCAAAATTGAAAAAGTATATTTTTGTTGGATATGGCATTGATGAATTTGGTTATAGGCTCTGGGATTTTGAAAATCTAAAAATTGTGAGAAGCAAGGATGTTGTATTCAATGAGAAAGTGTTGTACAAAGATTAGTAGCAGTAGCATGAGAAGAAGGAAAAGGATTATGTGGTGTTGGATGATACTCCAGATATCGATGTTCTAGTGGTTCCTCATACTCTACAATAGCAACAACAAATACCAAAAACTCTAGTGAATGTTAGATGGTCCACAATGATAAATATAACTCCCAAAAGGTTTTCTCCCTCTTTGTATTATATTTTGTTAATAGATGCAGGTGAACCGGAAAGGTATGATGAAGCTATGCAGGTGGATACAAAGGTTAAGTAGGAGTGTGCAATGGAAGAAGAAATGGACTCCTTGCTGAAAAATTAGACTTGACAATTATATAAGTTTTCTGTAGGTAAAATGGCTTTACCAAACAAATGGGTTTATAGGCTAAAAGAGGAAGATGGAGGTAAGAAAAGATTTAAATCCAAGTTAGTTGTAAAAGAATTTGCATAGAAAAAGGCATTGATTTTGATGATATTTTTTCTCCAGTTGTTAAGATGACTTCTATTCATACTATCTTAACTATTGTGGCTGCTAAAGATTTGCATTTAGAATAGCTAGATGTGAAAACTGCCTTTCTCCATGGTGATTTGGAGGAGGAGATATATATGGAATAGCCACAAGGATTTGAGGTCAAAGGTATTGAGAAACTGGTGTTCAGATTGAAGAAGAGTTTATATGGCTTGAAACAACCACCTCAGCAATGGTACTTGAAATTTGATAGTTTTATGGCTGAGCAAGGCTACAACCAGTGTAATTCTAACCATTGTATTTATTTTAAGAGGTTCGATAATGATAGCTACATTATTTTATGTTTATATGTTGATGATATGCTTGTAGCGGGTTCTAACATGGATCACATGAGTTAAAATAGTAGTTAGCAAAATCATTTGCTATGAAGGATTTGAGGGCATCAAAACAAATCCTTGGTATGAGAATTTATAGAGATACGAAGAACAAAAAATTGACTCTATCTCAAGTTGATTATGTTGAATAGGTGTTGCATATATTTCATATGGAGAATGCAAAAGCCGTCAACACACTTTTGCTTAGTCATTTCAAATTGACTAAGGAGATGTGTCCAAAGACACAAGAGGAGGAAGAAAAAATGTCCAAGGTACCATACACTTCAGCTGTAGGAAGCTTAATGTACACAATGGTATGTACGAGATCGTATATTGCACATGTTATAGGAGTTGCCAGCAAGTATATGAGTAATCCTAGATTGGAGCATTAGAATGTCATAAAATAGATTCTCAAGTATTTGAGAGGTACATCCGATAAAAATTTATGTTTTGGGGGCTCTAATACTAATTTAAAAGGCTATGTGGACTCATATTTGGCAAGGGATATTGATATTAGGTGGAGTACTATAGGTTATGTCTTTACTGTAGGTGGGACAACAATGAGTTGGATCTCAAGGTTGCAAAAGGTTGTTTTTTTATCCACCATGGAGGCAGAGTATGTAGCTGCAATAGAGGCAAGCAAGGAGATGATATGGCTACAATTTTTAATGAAAGAATTGAGAAAACACTAGGCTGAAAGTTATTTGTTTATGGATAGCCACAGTATCATACATCTTGCAAAGAATTATGCCTTGCATTCAAAGACTAAACACATACAGCTGAGGTATCACTTCAACCGGTCGATGTTGGAGGATGGATAGTTAAGGCTGGAAAAGATACATACAGATGACAATCCAGTAGATATGTTTACAAAGGCAGTGACAAGGGAGAAGCTGAGATCCTATTCAGCTTCAGTTGGCCTTCAAGATTAAAAATAATAAAATCAAAACAGTAGGGTCAAGGGTGCTTATTTCCAGTGGGAGCTACAGGAGAAGTAGTGTTATGATCAATCTCCAAGTGGGAGATTGTTGTTATATGGAGCCTAATAAGACTCAGAGGTTAGATTTTCCCCACTTTTGTCAGTGCAGTTTCCCCCTAAAGTATTTAGCAGGGGAGTGCAGGGGGCATAACCTATTATTTAATAAAGGTGTTGGCAGTTATTTTCTCTATTGGGTGACATATAAAAACCCATTTTTGTAACCACCATAAGTCTTGATAAAAATGATTGGAGAAGGTGAAAAGCTTAGGGCTTCAGTTGATATTTTATGGTAGTTTATTGTAACCATATTGAGTTGAAAGATTGTTGGTTGTAATCAGTTTGATTTGCTGGATAATAATATTGGACTCTTTGTTGGTGGATCTAGCACGAGTTCGGGTGAACCATGTTAAAATTGTCTCTCATTGTTATTATTTCTATGTATTTTAATTCCTATGTTTAATCTCTGATTATATACATTTAATTTATATCTTCTACCTACTATTTCTAACAAGTATCAGAGCTAGGTTGTGTTTGATTATCCTCTGCAAGGTCTCATAGTTGAGTGGGAGTCTCACGATTAAGTGGGAGTAATGGTAGACAAGGGTAAATTGAAGGTAGATAAATTCAATGGGCAAAACTATCAGTTATGGAAGTTGCAGATGGAGGATTATCTCTATCAGAAGGATTTATAAAGGACGTTACAAGAGAAAGCCAAGAAACCTATTTGGGCCTGCATTTAGATGCATGCTTTAACCCCTGATGTCTGGTCTCTAAGCCTACTAAAACCCATGTAAAACCCTAAAGCTTAGAGTCTAACTACATTTTCCTTGTGTCTTCTCATTTTAATCCTCTGTTGACCACCCACGGCCCATTCTCGATCACTTAAGTTGTCACTTAAGTATTCTTTGTCATTGGATTACCGGCCCCTTGTACCTAAGGATTACCTATTTATCCCATGGCCCTAACTATCCAGTCCATTTGAATTAATCTTCTATCCTTATGATTGGATAATAGGAATACTCTTGATTCATGTCCCCTTTGACCGTTTGATCTAACATAGCCCCTCTTTTAGAACAAATTTAGCGCACATGTCAAATTCATGTTTTAAGTTATGTCCAATCAGCATGCCACATCATCATTCTTCTTATTTTGCTGGAAGGTAGGCTTTTGCTGAAATGGAGGCTTTTTTCATGCCTCAAGATAGCCTCCTACGAGGTCATGGGAATGTATGTGTCACATGATGTGGTTGTGGTTTTATCTGCTGGTGGCATTTCACAAAAAGTTTTATTTCCACTAGAACCTTTCAGTAGCTCTTGTGGGACCACGAAACTCAAGTTGTTGACCATCGTTGCATTGCCAACATGGATGATGTATTTCCTCAAAGGGGGATAAAAAGGATGCAATTTTGTTGGGCCCACGGGGACACTTCATATGCTGACTCAACATTTTGCCAGGATTCCTTCCTTCACGGGAGACATTTGTAGCTCTCAGCAAGGCAGTGATAGATATTGTCTAGGCCGCGGTGGCAACAAATGAAGGTATTTTTTCCATGGCCAAAGATTTCACCGTAATCTCAAATGATTCAGTGTGAGGAAAGCTAAATTCCTCCCTAGCATATTGGCTCCATACCTTCTCATGACAGCATGGCCTTCGCTGGAGTTTTCAGATCCCCGCAAAGATTGTTGATAGACCTAAATCCATGGCTGAGATTCAAAGTTTGAAAATGCCTTCCTCTTGGCATGACGACTACTTGCGGTTACCATTGATTTGGTTTATTGAATGAATCTAACAGCTAAGGCTCCAATGAGTCGAGAAAGTGGGAGAGCGCGACAAACTATGAAGTGGTGTTGTTCATTCTAAACATGGGAATGTAGAGCTTGAGCGTGTGTCTAGCCTTACTCTGCTACTGATTAGAGGGTTGGCCTATTTGTCTAGGCTTGATCTTATCTATATTACATGATGGATGCAATCAAGAAGAACATTTACTATATAGGGAAGCCTTAATTCTTAACTCTTCACCGTCATTATACAAGGTGATTATGCTATTGAGTGAGGTGTCGTGTTCATAGAAATTTGCAAGATTTTTCACCTAATGCCAGGGCCGGATGTGATAAGTGCTGGCTCTTTTCAAGTGATTTAAGTGCTATGATCAAGGAGTCTAGATTGGTTGCTTCATTACAAGAACTGACAAATCTGTGTGGGATCAACATTTTGCAGAGTGACACCTCTTTTTCCTTTTCTAGCAATGTTTGTAGATTGTTGAGTGCTTTCCATTAATGACTAGTCTATCATGGTACTGACTGGAATGAATTGGCTTGAAAGGCCGACAGGGACTAATTATCCTTGACATGAGAACCTCTGCAATTTGGCTATAAATAGAAGTCTTCATTGTTGCTTCATGTACCATCTCTTATGCAGACGTTATGGATTTTCATGTTATTAGTATGTTTGTCCTACTACCCCATCCTTTAGAAGTTTCTCCTCTCTTTTCATGGCTAGTGCTTTGTTCCTATAAGATTAAGGGATTAGAGGTGTTCTAAGGGATAGGAGGTTCTAGTAAAATTCAGGAAGCTTAACAGCATCCATTGAACCATTTTAACCCCTTCTTCACCCCTTGCTTTCATCTAGATGGGGGCTTCCTACATTCTAGTTTTTCCTTATTTCTAAGAGACTCCAAATTGGGTTCAAAGGTAGAGAGGCATTATTGCTCTCTCTCCCTTTCCCGTATTGTTTTGGGTCTTTGTAGAGTTTAGGCAATCATGGGTGGGGTGTTGTCCCCCTGGATGAAGCTAGTGGACATCTTGGAGGAAATTATGACTACTAATTTTCCCTTCCTAGCTGGAGTTTTGGCACTGTCAACACTAGCTATAAGAGGCATCCTCTGGTTTCTGTCTGGTTGAGTTGGTTGGGAATTCTCAATTAGAAAAGAGGAGATACTTGGCCATGCATGTGAGTAGGCATAATAGGTAAGACTCGGGCTTCCAGTGCTTCCTTTCTTTGTTGATCCCAACAGGCACTCCCTTGTTTGCTTGCGTGGCTAGAGAAGTCTGGCAAATGGTTCTTGTATTGGGAACAAGCATCTGCATGTGAGGAGGGGCTAAGCTATTAGAGCACCCTGTAATCCTCCTTCCTTCAAAACATGACTTGCCTTCACATTAGCAATGGAAAAGCATATACAACAAAGTTAGTTATCCCAGTCTACCTAAGGTGATGATATGTTGCAGAAGATGTGCTTTAGCAGAACAAAGACGGCTATTTTGGCATCTTGTTGATTGGTGAGAAATTTTTCAAATGAAAATGTGACATCTATACATGGCCTTTAGCTTGTTTGCTCCCAGGTTTCTATAAATGGAAAATCAAGGCCATTTTGTAGGGGTTCTAAATCTCAGGTTCTAGACAGTAGTGTACTTTGTACTTTAATCCAATGCAAATAGAAGAAATTTGTCTTTTAATCTATGTCCAAATCTGTAGAGCAGTGTTTTCTCAAAATTAATACAAAGATATATTGGGTATTAAATCCTTTCTATGCTATATTTTGATGGAGTTAATATGATTTCTAAGTATCAATAATATTTTAGTTCATCTTTACAATTCTTTGCATTGTGCATGTTTTCTTTTGCTTTCTCTCAAGGAGAGAAATAAATGCTTGGAAGACATTCTGACTATTGTCTACATCATGGTTCAAAATGATATTTCTATATTTCCATGACAAGGAGGTATTAATATAAGGTATTAATACCATTAGTCTCTCAATAATGAGGTAATGTTACTCGAATGATACATAGGTTTTTTGCAATTTGACTCTGTAGCCCTTTGGATTAATGCAACGGTCTCTCACTGGGCTAATTTGTTGATTTAGATCCACCCTAAAACAATCAAAACTATTTCTATTTCTATTGTACTTTTGAGAGTAATTTTGGATAAATACATGTTCTCAATCAAGGTATGAACTATAGTGTCATAGGATTAAGCCGATCTAAATGGAGTCAGTCATTTCCCTAGTAAAATGTTATTGAGAACCTTTTGTTTTAATGCAACATCTAGTATCAATCAATATATATCCCTTGGATGTTGTATAGGTACTCCCGCCTTGGTCTTGCAGGACCAAAATTGCAGAGGATTTTTTAATTTATTGTTGTAATCCTGTTCGTTGGCCACTGACCTGAGATCCCTAAGTATAAGAAGTTGGCTAATCTTTAGGGGATTTTAGACAGTCAGTTGTGTGTAGGGAAAACAAAAGAGAGTTAGTTTTCTCAAGGATAGGAATCAAAAGAAAGATGAAAAGTTGGATCTTGTGCATACGGATGTATGGGACCAACTCAGGTATCTTCTCTCGATGGCTCTCGGTATTATGTTGCATTCATAGATGATGCAACTAGGAACGTTTAGATTTATTTCCTTAAGCAGATGTATTTGAAACATTTAAGAAATGGAGAAGCTTGGTTGAGAATGAGATGGGTAAAAGATTAAAATTTCTCAGATCTGATAATGGTGGTGAGTATTACAGCAAGGAATTTGAGAATCATTTTTCCTTTAATGGAATTCGTAGGCAAAAAATAGTTCTAGGGACTCCACAGGAGAATGGAGTGGTTGAGCGCATGAATAGGACAATAATGGAGTGTGCAAGGAGCATGAGATTACATGTCAGGCTGCCTTTAAACATGTGGGTAGAGGTTGTCAATACCATTGTATATTTAATTAACAGAGGTCCTTCAGTTCCCTTGGGCTATGGTATTCTAGAGGAAACATGGATAGGTAAGTGGTGAGTTATTCTTTTCTCAAAACCTTCAGATGTGAAACATTTGCACATGTAGATTCTAAAAATAGAACCAAGCTAAATGCAAAATCAAAAAAGTGTATCTTCGTTGGATATGGCATTGATGAATTTGGTTATAGGCTTTCAGATTTTGAAAATCTAAAAATTGTGAGAAGCAAGGATGTTGTATTCAATGAGAATGCGTTGTACAAAGATCAGTTATAGTAGCATGAGAAGAAAGAAAAGGATTATGTGGTGCTGGATGATACTCTAGACATCAATGTTCCAGTGGTTCCTCATGTTCCACAATAGCAACAACAAATACCACAAACTCCAGTGAATGTTAGATGGTCCACAAGGATAAGTATACCTCCCGAAAGGTTTTCTCCCTCTTTGTATTCTTTTTTGTTAATAGATTCTAGTGAATCAGAAGGGTATGATGAAGTTGTGCATGTGGATACAAAGGTTTAGTGGGAGCATGAAATGGAAGAAGAAATGGACTCCTTGCTAAAAAATTAGACTTGGGAATTATGCAAGTTGCCTGTAGGTAAAATGGTTTTACCAAACAAATGGGTTTATAGGCTGAAAGAGGAAGATGGAGGTGATAAAAGATTTAAATCTAGGTTAGTTGTAAAAGGATTTGCATAGAAAAAAGGCATTGATTTTGATGAGATTTTTTCTCTGGTTGTTATGATGACTTTTATTCATACTGTCTTAAGTATTGTGGTTGCTAAAGATTTGCATTTGGAACAGCTAGATGTGAAAACCACCTTTCTCCATGGTGATTTGGAGGAGGAGACATATATGGAATAGCCACAAGGATTTGAGGTCAAAGGTAAGGTGAAACTGGTGTGTAGATTGAAGCAGAGTTTATTTGGATTGAATCAAGCACCTCGACAATGGTACTTGAAATTTGATAGTTTTATGGCTGAGCAAGGCTACATCCGGTGTAATTCTAACCATTGTGTTTATTTTAAGGGGTTGGATAATGATAGCTACAATATTTAATGTTTATATGTTGATGACATGCTTGTAGCGGGGTCTAACATAGATCACATAAGTGAGTTAAAACAGTAGTTAGTAAAATCATTTGCTCTGAAGGATTTGGGGACAACAAAATAAATCCTTCGTATGAGAATTTGTAGAGATAGGAAGAACAAAAAATTGACTCTAGGTCAGGTTGATTATGTTGAAAAGGTGTTGCAAAGATTCCATATGGAAAATGCAAAAGCTGTTAGTACAGCTTTGCCTAGTCATTTCAAATTGACTAAGGAGATGTGCCCAAAGAAACAAGAGGAGGAAGAAAAAATTTCCAAAGTACCATATGCTTCAACTGTAGGAAGTTTAATGTACACCATGGTATACACGAGACTGGATATTGCACATGTTTTGAGGGCTCTAGTACTGATTTAAAAGGCTATGTGGACTAAGATTTGGTAGGAGATATTGATACCAGGCATAGTACTATAGGTTATGTCTTTACTATAGGTGGGACAACAGTGAATTGGATCTCAAGGTTGCAAAAGGTGGTGCTTTATCCACCATGGAGGTAGAGTATGTAGTTGCAACAGAGGCAAGCAAGGAGACGATATGGCTACATTTTTTAATGGAAGAATTGGGCAAACACCAGGCTTAAAGTTATTTGTTTACGGATAGCCAGAGTGCCATACATATTGCAAAGAATTATGCCTTTCATTCAAAGACTAAACACATACAGTTGAGGTATCACTTTATCCAGTTGGTGTTGGAGGATGGACAGTTAAGGTTGGAAAAGATACATATAGATGACAATCCAGCAGATATGTTTACGAAGGCAGTGACAAAGGAGAAGCTAAGCTCCTCTTCAACTTCAGTTAGCCTTCAATATTGAAAATAATAAAATCAAAACAATAGGGTCCAGGGTGCTTATTTCAATGGGAGCTACAGGAGCAGTGGTGTTATGATCAGTCTCCAAGTGGGAGATTGTTATTATATGGATCCCAATCAGACTTTGAGGTTAAATTTTCCCCACTTTTGTTACCACGGTTTCCTCCCAAATTATTTAATGGGGGAGTGGAGGGGGGAAGAACCTATTATTTAATAAAGGTGTCGGTAGTTTTTTTTTCTATTGGCCAACATATAAAAACCCATTTTTGTAACCACCATAAGTCTTGATAAAAATAGTAGGAGAAGGCAAAAAGCTTAGGGTTTTAGTTGATATTGTGTGGTAGCATATTGCAACAGTATTGAGTTGCAAGATTATTGGTTGTAATCAGTTTGATTTGCTGGATAATAATTTTGGACTCTCCGTTGGTGGATGTAGCCTGAGTTTGGGTGAACCACGTTAAAATTGTCTCTCGATGTTATTATTTCTATGTATTTTAATTCCTCTATTTAATCTTTGATTATCTGTATTTAATTGATATCTTCTACCTGCTATTCTTAACAAGTGGTATCAAAGCCAGGTTGTCTTTGATTATTCTCTATAGGAAAGTCTCATGATTGAGTGGGAGTCTCAAGGTTAAGTGGGAATAATGACAGGAGAGGGTAAATTGAAGGTAGATAAATTAAATGGGAAGAACTATCAGTTATGGAAGATGCAGATGGAGGATTAAATCTCTATCAGAAGGATTTATGGAGGCTGTTGCAAGGGAAAGCCAAGAAACCTGCAGCAATGATTGATGAGGATTGGGAACTTCTGGACAAAAAGGCACTAGGAAGCTTTCATTTGTGCATGGCGCCATCAGTGGCATTCAATATTTCAAAAGTGAAGACAACGAATGAGTTGAGGCAAAGTTATATGAAAATCCTTTCGCTTTGAATAATGTATTTCTTATGAAGCTTTTATTTAATATGAAAATGGCAGAAGGTAGATTAGTTACTAACCATTTAAATGAGTTTAACATAGTTACTAGTCAATTGACTTTTGTAAATGCAAATTTTAATGAAGAAGTTAGAGATCTCTTAATATTATGTTCTTTGCCCAAAAGCTGGAATAGTTTGGTAATGGAGGTTAGTAACTTCATTTCTGATTCAAATACGTTGAAATTTGATGATATTGTTGGTGTTATTTTAAGTGAGAAAATTTGAAGGAAAAGCTCAGGTGGAACATCCACATCAGGCGGTGTTTTGAATGCAGAAAGCAAGGGCAAATCAAAGGAGAGAAGAAAAGGTTCTAGAGGTCATGCGAAGTCATGAGGAAAATCAAAGGACAAGAGGTCCCAATCCAGAGGAAAGAAGGATTGCTAGTACTGTGGGAAACTATGTCATCTAAAGAAAGATTGCTGGTCTTAGCAGAGTAAAGGAGACAAACAAAAAGGCAATAAGGAGGTAAATGTGGTAAGTAACAAATCTGAAGATGATGCTTTGATTCTTTCCCTAGATAATGTTGATGATTCATGGGTTTTAGATTTAGGGGTCTCATTTCATGCTACACCCCATAGAATTTATTTGGGAGATAACAAACCCTGTTAGATTGTTAGAAAGGGAATAATTAGGATTAAGTTGCAAAATGGGAATCATTGGCTACTACAAGAGGTAAGGCACATTCCAAGGCTGAGTAGGAATTTAATTTTAGCATGGCAACTAGGTGATAAAGGAGACAAACAAGAAGGCAATAAGGAGGTAAATGTGGTAAGTAACAAATATGAAGATGATGCTTTGATTCTTTCCCTAGATAATGTTGATGATTCATGGGTTTTAGATTCAAGGGCCTCATTTCATGCTACACCCTATAGAAGTTATTTGGGAGATAACAAACCCTGTTAGATTGTTAGAAAGGGAATAATTAGGATTAAGTTACAAAATGGGAATCATTGGCTACTACAAGAGGTAAGGCACGTTCCAAGGTTGAGTAGGAATTTAATTTTAGTATGGCAACTAGGTGATGAAGGTTGCATAGTTACTTTTAGTGATAAAAATTGTAAGGTTACAAAAGGTGCCTTAATAATAACAAAATGTGTGAAAGTATGCACCTTATATCTTTGTACAGGTTATATTGTTCCTTCTACTTTAGTTGTTGTAGAGAAAAATCAATTGGGAACAGTTGTTGCAAGTTCGAAGGCAGAGACTAAAAAAATTGCTATGGGTTCTGAGACAACACTGTGACATAAACGACTTGGGCATATGAGTCAAAAAGGTATGAAGGTACTTCATTCTAAGAAATTTTTACCAAGTCTAAAATGTATTAATATAGATTTTTGTGAAAGTTGTGTGTATGGAAAACAAAAGAGAGTTAGTTTTCTCAAGGATGGGAAAGCAAAAAAAAGATGAAAAGTTAGAGCTTGTGCATATGGATGTATGGGGACCAACTCATATGTCTTCTCCCAGTGGCTCTCGGTATTATGTTACTGTTACCTATTTGTGCATCTCATCCCAAATAGGCAAAACTAGGTTTCAAAGGGGTCTATTTGTTGTTTTAGCCCATGGTCTAGGGGGTCATCTTGTTAGGTTTTGAGGGCATTTTAATATGTCGAAAATTTTGATAAAATATATCCAATGATGATGTTGAGTCAAATGAAGTGTCTTCAAGGTTTGGAGCATCATGAAGAAGCCTACAAAGTCAATCACTGTGAATGAGGTAACAGTTATGAGTCAAATATGGAGGGAATACAAAGGTAGTAGAAGACTGTTAAAACTTAGCACAAGAGACTTGAAAAACCCTAGCAAGTGCTATACACAACAAACAAAGAATCTATTGCCTCCTATAGATGATCATATGTGTCAAATACTAGACTGGTTGTCAATGGATCTTGGTATCATAATGATCTTATGTCATTCAAGGATGTAGATAAGGTTCACAGAGATTCAAGACATAGTAAGTGGGCATCATGAAAACTACAACTATGTGTCAAGATAACCATGAAGACTTTTATAAAGCATGAGATGATTGTTTGACAATAAAAGGACAGTCATTTAAGGGGTGAGAGATAGTGGTCAAGCATAGTCATCAGTCATGAAGATGACAGTCATAAACCATACAAGTCAAGGAAATAATGAAAAGCAGTCATAATTCATAGCATATCAGCATAAGGAGCATTCAAGACTACTGACATGAACAACAAATAGATGGAACAGTCAATAAGACCACTTTTCTTTGTCTTAAGAACATCCCTCAAGGTCAAAATAAACAAAACTTGCTAAATGTGATATGGGGTATGTCAGGCATTATTGTGCTCTATGGAGTCATGAATGGATCTCTATTAGAAGACTTCATGTCACATAGTAAATCTCCATCATATCTTGGTATTGAACACTATAGTTAACACCCTAATAGTTTGCATGAAGGTTTGGATTTGTTAAGGTGTAGGACATAACAACAGTGCTAGAACTTATTGGGGATCGGTATGACTATTAAGGAGAGGTTTGATCCTATTTTGGGATCTGTTGACTATGATAGAACAACTTGAAATGCTTTCTAAGATATTGTTTAAACCTTTGAAAGAAATCCCTATGGATCACTACAAACAAGTCTGAGAAGCAGATGCAAGAAAGGGAACAATGAAGTTGTGCCAGGCTTTTATAAAAGACCACCAAGTGCTATGACATCATCTAAGATGCCAAGTAGGTCAGATTCTTCCACTATTTTTCTCTCTCAAACTTTGGAAGAGAAATCATGAGATGGCATGCAAAGCTTAATAGTGAAGGAATAGTCCAAGAATAGTGTAGGATAAGAGCTCACTGTTGATCTCAGAAGGCCTACTCCCCATATAGGAGTCCATTCCAGTTGTCATTTTCACTAGAATCATGCATCAACTCGTTAAGAGTTATTGCAAGGTCTAGATGAAAATGAGAAGGGCATCATACATGAGTAAGAGACATTCAGAAACAAGCAAGATATATGTATTTAATGTTTAAATTGGATACAAAATAGTTAGGGCTAAGCATGGAAGTGGGCTACAGTTTCAGGTTGATTCAAATTTATTCATTACAGTTTGCTTCTTCCCAGATGATCAAAAGGTACACACAATTTATTGAACTCATGTACGATTATAAGCAACTGTATTAAACAATAAAGTTTCAAATGATCTTTCCTTATGCAATTGATAGTTTTGTAAAAGAAGAACAACAGGCAATTCATTACACAAAACAACTATTTATATTCACAAGGAAATTTTGTTCAAGGTTCTTGTTGACACTTGTTTAGGTTTTAGGGTTTTGAGTTGGTTATTTAAATGTTTTCTTATTTTTTCTTTCAAAACCCTAAGGCTCATGTTTAGATCTTACCTTTATTTCTAATTCATCGTTGACCACTTATTCCCGGTGCCTAGTCACTTAAGTTATAACTCGAAGCCTTTTATGTCATCAAAGTTACCGGCCCTAAGCCCTTTATTTTCCTTTGTTGTCACTAAGTTGCCCAAAATCCTAACTTCACAGCCTTTTGGTTGAATTTTATAAAGTTATAAAAATCCCTGACTCCCTGACTTGTTAAAGAAGCAGCCCTTGTTGTCACGAGGTCGAGAGGTTTTGAAACTTCTGAATCTCTTGACTTAGGTTACTAATTTTCAAAAGTCCTAACTTCCCAACTTGTTCTTTGCCCCCTAGGTGCCTCTTTCACCATGCCACGTGGCAGTCTCCCGCTCGCCCACTGCTTACATCAGATGACGTCACCTCGTTTAGCGGGGCAGCAGGGAAAAGAACATTTGTAAGGTATAAAGACGCGGAAGACATGTGGCGGCTTTCCAAGTCACAAAGGTCAAAGGGAAGCAAATAATTTATGGAGGCTCCATAATGCTACCAGATGTGGACACATGGCAGTCTCTCGCTCACCCATTGCTTACATCAGATGATGTCACCTCCTTTAGTGGGGCAGTGAGGGAAAGACACAGTGGTCGTCGATCAAAAGGGGGCAATTCCATCTACGGTCACTATTCAAAGGTGACTCACGGGCATCCCAAGGGTGGGTGGGAAAATTATAAGTCCAAGTTGGCAAAAACATTCAGGGGTCCAATAATAAAGATTTTCATCTTCTCAGCTACCTCTTCCATATATGTTGTTGCAGTTATTGCTGGTAGATAGACGTCCCTTCTCACCATGATATTTTTCTAATGTAGCCAGAAAGAAGGAATTTATTGCAGCCTAGTTTAGGTCAAGTAAAATTGGAGGCTATATATGCATGAATCGAAAATGTAAAAAGGGTTGGTCGCTGAACTAATTGTCTAGTCTGGAATACGCCTAAGGAGCTTTTAGGGCATCAAACAGAGGAAAATTTTTGGGTAGTGAATGAAGAAATATGGTTGATACATCGTAGGAATGAATTGTAATGCATGTTTTATACAATGGTATGTCTCCATGACTATTTGTAATAATTCAAGGGAATACATTGTCACAACTTTGTATTTTGCCTTCACCACATTTGCTGGTGCAATTATAATGAGATTTGATAATGTATGACAGCATTCAAATCAACATAAGCTTTGTGTTGGGTCTTTTCTCTATTGCAAATGGGTTATTATAGTTTGTCTTTGGATAAATAAGTATGTCTAGGGTATGAAATGTAATTTGAGAAATATATGTCAATATATTTTAGTTTTTTGTTGATGCTGGTTTAGCCTATTTCTTTCCTCTTTATTGCTTATGACTTAGTTGCCCAATGGAATAGGCACCGATCCATATTGGAGAGGGACCAATCACCTTTTAAAACAAACAAATTATTCACCTATGGTTTAGGGGAAAAAACCATCTTTCCTGTGTATGTACATTCGCACAGTTAAATCAGCTATATAGGGGTTTTATGATAGCCAATTGTTCTTAGCTCAGTGACAAATTTGGGGGCTGAGAAGGCGAGTTGGGTTTGGTTGTCCATGTTTTTAGTTATTCATCTGGTTTGGATTTAATACCTATTCAGGTATACCCCTTGGAATATCCCTCCAAAGTTTAAGCTAAGCTCGAAGTGCAGGGGATGAAACCCACTCCCGTAGGTTGTCCTTTAACCCTCCATATTCTATTGACGGTATGATTATGCTCACATGATGACATTTACTGGCCTTGTGAGTGTGATTTTGTCCTAGGAAGTGGAGTTGTAGTTTTGGGAGTCAACATTTCTAGCGCCATTGTCAGGGACAGTTTATTGTTGTGTGTAAGTTTGGCATCCCATCAACTTACGCTCAACATTTCTAGCACCGTTGCCAGGGATAATACTGCTAGGTTGAAATCAATTGATGACTCTACTAGTGAGTTGAACCTAGAATCAATTTGTAGCCTTGAAGATCAGTCACACTTCAAGGAATTCCTCTTTGGAAGAGGTGGCAACTCTGCTGTAAAGAACAAGAATTTGTTATTGATGTCCCTTTGTTGCTATTGGTGATTCATGTGCTCCAACTTAGTATGCAGCAGCTGGTAAAAATAAAGGTACACATGGTTTTCTTCCTGACCTTTGAAGTTGGTTGTTCTGGTTATGTTGAAGGAACAAATTTATATGCCTTAGTTTTATGCCCTACATTATAGGATATTTTAGTCATGGATGGTTGGTATGAATATGACTATTCTAAGGCTACTCCTTTATCTGAATCTCCATATACATCAAACCCTAGAAATTACATTGGAGTGGATTCCTATGACTGCCCTAGCAATGCATATTCCAGTCATGGCTCTGCATGTTATACAAATCAAAACCTATATACACCCATGCACAATCATAATAACTTAGCAATGCAACATTATGAAATTGATAAAACCAAACAACTGTTGGAGTCATTGTTGTAGCATGAAGTAGAAATAGAAAAATAGATTAGGCTGCTAGAGTCTAGGATGTAGTCCAATGCATTCCTTGTTGTCCCTAAAAATTAGTTTGATCAATCCCCTAATCTTCCCTTAGATCATGTGTATGATCAGCTAAACCTCTCATGGGTTGATTACAAAACAATGAATATGCCAACCAAGGTCTACAAACAGTTGCCCAAGTTTGATGGGTATGATATTTGGGAAGGGGAAACACATGTTGATGTATTCTCAAAATTCATGGAAGAACATCAATTTGAGGATGAGGATATGTACATGAAGTTTTTTATTAGGTCATTACATGGAAGGAAAGAGAGTGGTTCTATCATTTTCCAAGGAAGTCCTTTGCCTCATGGAATGAACTTGTGGCAGCATTTGAAAATGAATTTGCCAAAGGTCTTGACCCTGCTGATCTTGTCATAGAGCAAGAGAAAATTAAAAGACAAGAGGGAGAGTCAAGCATGGAGTTTTGTCACCGGTTTGTTGTTGCTCTTTCCCATATCCCTGAAGGTTTTAGACCTAACATTCCCGCTGCATTGATATGTTTTTTGAAGCATATGAAATTGGATTGAGTTATGTGCAAGAAGATTTTGAAATAATGAGTATGCAGCAGGCATATTTGTCCCTAGACTCTATGGAGAAAATGAGAGATGACTACATAAAGGGTTTGTTGTCCACAAATGCATGTGTTGCTGGTAATGAACATGTTGATCAAAACAACAGCAGTGCAGATACAAGAATTAGATGAATGCAGCATCAAATGAGGATGATTGTGTAGTCAGAAGGGTAGAAGTGGAAGATGGTGCATCATATGATAGTGATGCAGATGATGAAGGCAGTGTATGCACTTACCTTTGGCTGGATAGCTCATCAAGTGAAAGTGAAAATGATGAAGCCAATGGT
Source organism: Cunninghamia lanceolata (assembly GCA_027924645.1). NCBI lineage: Eukaryota > Viridiplantae > Streptophyta > Pinopsida > Cupressales > Cupressaceae > Cunninghamia > Cunninghamia lanceolata. The sequence goes on from BSBN01000397.1 coordinate 1,989,922, forward strand.
GACTTCTAGCCCAGTGATGAGGTATGTGGTTCAGTGAATAATGAGGATGTTGTGTGCATAAATGAACAGTCAGATGGATCAGCTTGTAAAGTTGATTATGAAGATTATGCACAGGTAAATGAAATAGATGATGCACAAGAAACTTGTTTCTTGTTTGATGTGCTACCCCTTTTTGTTCCTATTTGTGATGAGGCAATTAGTGCTTGTTTGCGTGAGGTAGAGGTAGAGGTGGCTACACATGATAATCGATCAAAGATAGTTATTGGTGCAGCCATGGAGTTTCAGTGTGAAGAGCTTGCCCTAAATTTTCAACATGGTGATCATGTGGATGCATATGAGAACATGTTCCTTTGGTGCAAGGTATGTTCTCTTCCTCATGCAAAGTGTGCTTCATCTCAACCACAAAGAAATGATTTAGAATTGAAGGAAGAAGAACTGTGTCATCAATCTATTTGCAACAGTGAATATGACATATCAAGTTGCCAAGATGGACATGAAACAGAGAGACAATTTGAAGAACATGGTTCTCCACTTGAGGCGTCTCATGGTATTGATTTATGAGTTGATGTTTTGAGTTGCATCCTGAGTCATGCTTATGATTCAGAATGTGAAGTTTGTAGCAGCACATATGAAAATTTTGTTCAAAAGCTTGATGGAGTTACAAATGATTATGAGTTCTTTCATTTTGATGTGAAAGACTTGTTAAGTCTTGAATGTGTTGGTGATGTAGTAGAGGTTGAGTCCTTTGTGTGGGACATTGATGTGAATGAGCAGTAAGGCACGTTTATGCCTGAGTTTGAACAAATGGTAGCCCAACTATAAGGTATACCAGTGATGGATTCTTTCCATTTTGATTTGCATGAAGATATGTCTTCTTTTGTGGATCAGCAGTGCATTCAGGCACAGTTTTCTTTGCCATGTGAGTTGGAGGTGTTTTCTTTTCCCTTCAATTTGTGTGAAAAAGTCAGCAGGTATGATAGCCTGGCACATGATAATGGAGATTTGTCTTCATTTATTTCTTTTGTTGTTGACCTAAATTTTAGTTTTGCACCCCTTGTTGCTAGGAAAAAACATGGTAGTCTCCCGCTCGCCTGTTGCTTACAACAGATGACGTCACCTCCTTCATCAGGATAGTGGGGAAAAGACATAGTGGTCGTCGATCTAAAGGGGGCAGTTCCATCTAAGGTAACTATTCAAAGGTGACTCCCAGGCATCCTGAGGGTAGGAAAATTGTAGGCCCAAGTCAGCAGAAACATTCAGGGGTCCAATAATAAAGATTTTCATCTTCTCAGCCCCCCCTTCCAGATATTTTGTTGCAGTTATTGCTGGTAGATGGATGTCCCTTCTTTCCATGATATTTTTCTAATGTAGCCAAAAGGAAGGAATTTATTGCAGCTTGGATTAGGTCAAGTAAAATTGAAGTCTATATATGCATGAATTGAAGATGTAAAAAGGGTTGGTCGCTAAACCAATTGTCTAGTCTGGAATACACCTAAGGAGATTTTAGGGCATCAAACAAAGGAAAATGTCTGGGCAGTGAATGAAGAAATGTGGTTGATACAACATAGGAATGGATTGCAATGCATGTTTTATACAATGGTATGTCTCCATGGTTGTTTGTAATAATTCAGGGGAATACATTGTTGTAGCTTTGTATTTTTCCTTCACCACATTTGTTGGTGCAATTGTAATGAGATTTGATAATGTATGACAGCATTCAAATCAACACAATCTTTGTGTTGGGTCTTTTCTCTATTGCAAATGGGTTATTATAGTTTGGCTTTGGATAAATAAGTATGTCTACATCAATATATTTTAGTTTTATGTTGATGCTGGTTCAGCCTATTTCTATCCTCTTTATTGTGTATGACTCAGTTGCCCAATGGAATAGGCACTGGTCCATATTGGAGAGGACCAATCACCTTTTAAAAAAAACAAATTATTCCCCTGTGGTTTAGGGGAAAAAACCATCTTTCTTGTGCATGCGCATTCACACAATTGAATCAGCTATATAGGGGTTTTATGAAAGCCAGTTGTTCTTAGCTTAGTGACAAATTTGGGGATGAGAAGGTGAGTTGGGTTTGGTTGTCCATGTTTTTAGTTGTTCATCTGGTTTGGATTTAATACCTATTTAGGTATACTCTTTGGAATATCCCTCTAGAGTTTAAGCTGGGATCGAAGTGTAGGGGATGAAACCCACTCCTGTAGGTTGTCCTTTAACCCTCCATATTCTGTTGACAGGCTGATTATGCTCACATGACGACATTCCCTGGCCTTGTAATTGTGATTTTGTCCTAGGAAGTGGAGGTGCAGTTTTGGGAGTCAACAGTTCCCACACAAGCCGTGGGAATTGACTATATAATGATGAAATGAAAAGAAGACATATGCATCTGAAACAAGAAGCATAAAGAAGAGAACAAGATCCATCCTTGCTTGTGGGATGAATCCCCTCACTTGTAGATGCACCACTTTCAAGGTTCTCCAGTTTCAGCCTCTAGAAGCAATTGTAAAGAGAGGAAGAAATAGGGTTAGAGCTCAGGACATCCTTCAATTAAATATATTAAAAGCATCAAATGTACATGTGCCCTTTTCAGAAGCATCAAACAAGAAATGAAGGGAATAAAGAGACCTCCAACTGTAGACATACATAGTAAGAAAAAGAGAAGCACTTCATAGTCACTACTAATCATCAATGAAAATAATAAGCAAGTTGTAGTCATGAAGAGGTTATAAATAGTGATGATGAAAGTTTAAAGCACATAGAATAGAATAGGTATAGAATTCTCAGGTAGTGAAGATGCAGCTATTGCAGAGGATAGTCAAGACCAAAAGAGACAAGGATCTATAGAGACAACAATAGCAGTTAGCAAAGTTAATGGTAGGTCTGAATAGTGGAGTTAGTCATGCATATACAGTGTTAAGAAGACTATTTTTGTCTCATGAAATATTTCTCATCAATGTATCAAGGCAAGTATTCATAACATGGATGTGGAATGAGGAATCACAGCTCATATTGGAAAATAATCCTTTCTACAAACGAGTAGCATATAAAGGAGGTTTGTCTTGTCTTTCACTATCAAGCATCATTTGCTCTTTATACATATACTATGTAGATATTTGCTTACCTTGTTCTGTCAGGAGGGTTTAAAGTGTTGCAATGTCTGACAAAGACCTTCAAGCTTAATAACCCTATCCATCTTTTAGCAGTCCATTGTCCCATACACATGATTAATAGTCATAAGTTTTACCAACAGTAAAAGAGAGGAAAGTAATAGATAGCTATAAGAATGGCAGAGTCTTCAATAGAAAGATAGAACAAAAGGACTAATGAAGAACAGTCCTACAGATAGGAGGTCAAAAATATAGTCTGTTACAATGAACAAAAGCTCAAAGAAATCAAGAGATCCATGATAGACATAAGAGGGTTTGTAGATTTTAACCCTATGAAGGAGTTCAGGAATAGTGTAGAGGTTATTTTTAAGGAGCAGTCAAAGCACTAAAGCATGATGCCATCAAAACCATAGGAAGCCTTGACAGAATACATAGTACCAATCTTCCCAAGAGCCACAAAAACCTTCACGATATAGGAAACACATAACCATAATGGAGCAGTGGAAAACTCTCTTCATAGTATTTTAGAAAAGCATAATCAGCAAGAGAGAGGAAGCTCTTACCAGCTTATGATTTCCCAAAGCATAGGTGAAAGACCTAGCATAGTGTCAGATGAAGAAGCATGAGTTCATCCCCATGGCGACACTCCAGTCTTCCCAATAACATAGCAGAGTAGAAAAATCAAAATGACAAGTTGCTAGGGTTTCAAATCTTTTGAGCCAAGTGAGGAGTGACCTAATCGTGGTCAACGCAACCAAGATTATTAAAACTTTTTTTCTTTTCTTAAAAAATCAAAGGAAAATATAATCATGAGCCTGTAGGATAGTCATAATAGTGTTTGAAAACAAAGAGATAATCAATCAAATTACCTTAACATTTATTAAGGTAGATTTATGGTTATCAATTACCTTAATACTTGTTAAAGTAAAACTAATGATTATCTTAGAATCAGCATGAAGGAGATGTGGACCGGTCAATGAGTTTGTAAAGCATGCATTTAGGGAATCTTTATGATAAGTGTAAGGTTATTATATTGCATCATGCAAAGGGAGATAAGACTTTCAATTTACTAGGGTTTTTAAGTCAATTTAAGCCTATTTTAGAGGCCCACTTGGTCAAATTAGAAGATAGGGGGAGTTCGAAGCTAAAATCACTCATTATGGAGTAGTTTGGAGCCCTTAAATATAGGTTTTTTTGCCTTGCACACGCAACAACATGGAGTTCACAAAGTTGATTGAAGGCATCTTTTCCAACCATCTCATGCAAGTGGAGAGGAGTTCAATTTAATGTGAGTTGACTTCCTCAAAACTAGTCATCTTGGAGGAAGACTTTTTGGGGGTAAAAAGAGAAAAGGCACAAGGTGCTTTTTTCTCAGTTCTTTTCTACCTTTCCTCCTAGTAAGAAAATATGACATTGTAACTCAAAAAAAATAATTTTTTAGTGTTGAACAACAACCTTTTTATGTAATTTTGAAGCATTTTTCAAAGATTGTAAGTAGAAAAACTCCTACTCTCTATAAAAAGAAGCATCTTGCCTTCTCAAAATTTGTGTGTTATGTGTTAAATGAGTGATTTTGATGTAGAATTTTTATGATTTTAAACAAATCCTTCAATTCTATGTCTCATTCTAAAAGCTTAATACAGAAAACAATTGATTTATACAGGTCATGGGTTGAGGTAATCACTTTAGGTGGTTGCAGTTGTGAAAAACATTAGTTTTCCTTCAACAAACATGAAAATTCAAACCTCCCTATGAAATATTGATGTATGAGCATTATTCAAATTGAGTTGTGTGGAACAAAACCCTTGTTTGAGAGAAATTGTAAGTTGAAGCAGCAAGAAATAGTCTTATAAACTCGGTGCATCACCTCCTAGGATCTAGATTTTAGTTATATAGAATTCCTTTTATCCCTTTTCCTCATCAATATAGAAGATTAAAGAGGTCTATCAAGGGAACCAACCCTCTCTGGAGGTTCACCTTCATCATAGGCAACCCACAGCTTGAAGGTGATCCCATGTTTCATAGGATGGCTAAGTTTTAGGCTTAGCCATGGTGCAATCCTTGTGACAATAGTTTTTGGCATGCTCAGTGGGACTGATTGGACTATTACAATCCATAAGTTCTCTATTCGTTGTTGATATTTGGTGTGTATGTCAACAATACCAACCTTTGGAGGTAATATTTCACACACCTGGCGACTCTACAAGTGAAGAATCTACTGGCATAAGTAGTACAAGTGCTCAAAGTATATCAAATATCAGTATTTTGGTGAGGTTCTAGTCTTTCCTTCATGGGAAGGTTTCAAATCACCTGGTGACTTTGCTGGTATGTACAAAATTTTCTAAATCAGACCTAGTTTTGCTTGCCTTAGTGAAGGTTTTCATGAAATCCCAACTCATTTGAATGTTCTAGCATGTCAAGTTATCAAGGAAAATATGTCTTTTCCCATTTCCCTTGTCAAAGCATAGTTTATGAGCCTTTATATCAGCCATATCAAACTAAAAACATTGTTGGTTTCATCCCAAACAACTATGTAACAACAGGATATCAGCTTGCTCATCATGCTTACCTCCCACCCACCCCTACTTAGCCTTCTTGGCATCTTAGCCATGCCTATAATAAGCCTCACAAAGGCTATTTTTCTCCTCACCAACATGTTTACCTTCCTAGCCAATCTCAAGATGTTGATAACATGATCATTCAAGATATTGTGTTAGATTTTCAAAAATAGTTGGATGCTATTGAAAGAGAATGAGAGTATAACATGCAATAGGAAGATCTTTCTTATCAAGCCTATCTCCAACAATAGGAAATTGAGGCACAAGTAAGGTATGAAGAAGAGCATTTTTCTAAACAGGTTGCAAAAAAAGAGGAACAAATGAGGCAACTATTTGCCCAAATCCAAAGACTATAATCTCAATCAATATCCTCTTTTCCCAGCTTCATACAAACTCCTCTTACAACCATGGATCAGCCCTTAAAATAGGAGGTTTCAGGGTTCAAAATCCCAAGTTTTAATTAATCAGGGAAAGCTTTCTGAATCAACAAGTACCCTCATTTTAAGATTCCAAGTTTTAAAGATTCAAGTCCTTTGCAAGAGCCCTTACAAGTGCAAAATTAGTTTATGATCTATCAAGAGCAGCCCATTCAAAAGCCTTTTCTTCCTCATACATGTGTAGAGGATGTTGGTTCATGCTTGACACTGAATCCTTTACAAATTGATTCATTTGATGGGGTTTCTAATGTTGTTCATGAGATCAATGAAAGCAAAATGCAAAGGATACAAGGTGAAAATCTTCAATTGCAAAGATAAATTGTAAAAGTTTCATTGGAGAAGAAACCAAATGAAGAGGAATATTCAGTTTCTTTGTTTGATCAGCTACCTAGTTTTGTTGACAAGGATGAAGCGAGCATGCCAATGCTCACCTTAGTAGCTAGTTTGGAACAGAAAGAAGACATTAGAGAACATGATAGGTTGTTGGTTCATGAAGACAAGAATGAAAATGAAGCCTCAATCCATATAGAAGAATAAAAGGACAGCCCTATTTTGGAGGCTAATGAGATTTTTTTTCATGAAGATGCTCCTCCATTTGAAAAAATTTCAAAATTGGAACTTATGCTTCAAAAACATGATCTTGATGCTTCACCAAACCTTCAAGAAGGTTGCTATGCTTCCAAGGTGAGTCCTCATGTGCAAAAAAGTAAAGAGGATGTTGAAGAAGACTCTTTTTGGGATGAACTAGAAGTTTTTGTTTGAATTTGGATACCAAACCAACATCCCCTTATAAAGAAGTTCATGAACAACATAAACAAAATGAGGTCATTTTTCCAAAGCACTTTGATCAACGGGATGATAGAGCAACAAAATCTAAACATAAAACTAGAACTATGTGTTTTTGCATGGGTTTGTCAAGAGGGTGTTCTATTCAACATCTAATCTAGTTGGAAAGCAACAAGGAGAAGCCATTACCTATCATGCTTGTTTCGAAGCATGAAGATGAGCAACAGGAAGAGAAGAATTAGCTCACTTGTCCACCTCAAAGTAGCTGTATTTTCAATCAAAACAAGTGGGTATGTGTTTTTGTTCTCTTTCTTGAAGAGGTATTACATAATTTTATTGGATACCCACCCTTTCCTCACCCATTGTTAGTTCCTTACAAGCATGGAAAGCATTCTCAGCTAATTAGGAAAGGAAGCTATTTTGTGGAACCAGTTAATGGCTTTGTTTAGACAACCTGTTTCATTTGTTTAGTTTTAGGTAGGTAGGTCATGTAAGTATTTCTTTTCTAATAAGTGCTAATCCACAGTTTGTTTGTCCTATTTAGGGACTGTCTATATCTTTTTTTTCTATTGTTGTGTCTTTGTTTTGTTGCTGTTCAATATTTCTAACAACTAAGTTACAAGGTTTTCTAAGTTCTTTTAGGCCTAAATGACTCTATCACCCAATGGTTTTCAAAGCTATTGGTCTTCATTACTTAGCAGGCAAGCAATTAGTAGAGGTCGCCAAAAATGTTGCCTATTTGTGCATCTCAACCCAAATAGGCAAAACTAGGTTTTGAAGGGGTCTATTTGTTGTTTTAGCCCATGGTCTAAGGGTCATCTTGGTAGGTTTTGACAGGGTTTTAATATGTCAAATTTTTTGATAAAATATATCCAATGGTGATGTTGAGTCAAATGAAGTGTCTTTAAGGTTTGGAGCATCATGAAGAAGCCTACAAAGTTAATCACTATGAATGAGGTAACAGTTATGAGTCAAATATCGAGGGATTACAAAGGTAGCAGAAGATTGTTAAAACTTAGCACAAGAGACTTGAAAAACCCTAGCAAGTGTTATATGTAGCAAACAGAGAATCTATTGCCTCCTATATATGATCATACGTGTCAAATGCTAGACTAGTTGTCAATGGATCTTGGTATCATAATGATCTTATGTCATTCAAGGATGTAGTTAAGGATTACAGAGATTCAAGACATAGTAAGTGAGCATCATAAAAACTACAACTATGTGTCAAGATAACCATGAAGACTTATATAAAGCATGAGATGATTGTTTGACAGTAAAAGGATGGTCATTTAAGGGATGAGAGACAGTGGTCAAGCATAGTCATTAGTCATGAAGATGACAGTCATAAACCATACAAGTCAAGGAAATAGTGAAAAGTAGTCATAAGTCATAGCATATCAGCATAAGGAACATTCAAGATTGATGACAGGAACAACAGACAGATGGAACAGTCAAGAAGACCATTGTTCTTTGTCTTAAGAACAATTCTCAAGGTCAAAATAAACAAAACTTGCCAAATGTGATATGAGGTATGTCAAGCATTATTGAGCTCTGTGGAGTCATGAATGGATCTCTGTCAAAAGAATTCATGTCACAGTAAATATCCATCATATTTTGATATTGAACACTGTAGTTAAGACCCTAACAGTTTGGATGAAGGTTTGGAGTTGTCAAGGTGCAGGACATAACAACGGTGCTAGAACCTTTTGGGGATTAGTATGACTATTAAGGAGAGGTCTGATCATGTTTTGGGATTTGTTGACTATGATAGAACAACTTGAAATTCTTTCTGAGATATTGTTTAAACCTTTGAAAGAAATCCCTGTGGATCATTACAAATAGGTCTGAGAAGCAGATGCATGAAAGGGAACAATGAAGTTGTGCCAGGCTTTTATAAAAGACCACCAGGTGCTATAACATCATCCAAGATGCCAGGTAGGTCAGATTCTTCCACTATTTTCCTCTCTCAAACTTTAGAAGAGCAATCTTGAGACAACATGCAAAGCTTAATAGTGAAGGAACAATCCAAGAACAATGCAGGATAAGAGCTCACTGCTGATCTCAGAAGGCCTACTCCCCATATAGGAGGCCATTCTAGTTGTCATTTTCACCAAAATCATGCATCACATTGTTAAGAGTTGTTGCAGGGTCCATTTGAAAATGAGAAGGGCATCATACATGTCTAGGAGACATTCAGAAACAAGCAAGAGATATGTTTTTATTGTTTAAATTGGATACAAAACAATTAGGGCTAAACATGGAAGTGGGCTACAGTTTCAAGTTGATTAAACTTTATCCATTACAGTTTGATTAGTCCCAGATGATCAAAAGGTACACATAGTTTATTAAACTCGTGTATGATTATAAGCAACAGTTATAACAATAAAGTTTCAAATGATCTTTTTTTATGCAATTGATAGTTTTGTGAAAGAAGAACAATAGACAATTCCTTGCACAAAACAACTACTTATATTCACAAGGAAAATTTGTTCAAGGTTCCCACAAAAGCCATGGGAATCGACTATATAATGATGAAATTAAAAGAAGACACATACATCTAAAACAAGAAACATAAAGAAGAGAAGGGGATCCGTCATTGCCTGTGGGATGAATCCCCTCACTTGTAGCTGCACTACTTTCAAGGTTCTTCAGTTTTAGTCTCCAGAAGTGACTGTAAAGAGAGGAAGAAACAAGGTTAGAGCTCAGAACATCCTTCACTTAAATATGTTAAAAGCATCAAATGCACATGTGCCCTTTTTAGAAGCATCAAACATGAAATGAAATGAATAAAGAGACCTCTAGATGTGGACATACATAGTAAGAAAAAGAGAAGCACTTCTTAGTGACTGTTGATCATCAATGAAAATAATAAGCAAGTTCTAGTCATGAAGAGGTTATAAACAGCGATGAAGAAAGTGTTGGAGTACGGACAACACTGAGAGGGGGGTGAATCAGTGTTGTATTAAAAAACAATTCAATTACTTCTCTTCAAATTTGTGTGTATGAAATAATGATGCTGACAACAACTAATCAATTTAGCAAGCTTTATCAAAGTAAGAATTCAAATACTGAATAAGAATCAACACTGAATGCTTAGACATTGAGACCAAGTAAACCATACATCAAATGAGACCATAACACAATGAATTTCATGAGTGGAAAACCCTCATAGGGATGAAAAACCACTCGGGAAAATTACCTCACTGGCTTAACAAAATCCCACTTATTACAAAGCCTCACTGGCTACTTTGTTTAGAAGCACCTACTTCAAGGAGAACCAACCCCTAATACATTTAGAAGCACCAACTCCAAGTTCACCAACCCTAATACATTTAGGAGCACCGACTCCAAGGGCACCAACCCTTAATACAAGAGTATGAAAATGTATAGAGGAAAACTCTATTTCTCTACATAGCAAAACCTTATATCTCCTTTTACTTTCACTCAACAAAATCTTCTTCAATCTTTGACTATTCAAACTAGCTTCAATCTTTGAAACACATTTCAATCTCTACAAGTAACAATATATTCCTATGATCAGGAATTAACACCAATACTTTCCTCTTTTTCATTGAAGATGATCTATATATACTAGCTGGTCTTCAAACTTCAAACACTGCAAACATCATGTTATTCTTCATAAATCTAATTCTTCATAAATCTATTCAATCCTCATATTGGCATGAAGGTATTCCTTTTAACATATCATGTCAATGATCAAAAACTCCAAACACCTCGCACAAATCTCATATTGAAATTCACTAGCCCTCTACATGTGAATAGACCTTCAAAAAGACTACTTTTAGCCTTTTATAACTCTCTGCCCATCAAATTTAGAGAATTATGTATGACCGTTGATGTTCAAAAAGCCATTAAAAAGCGTCCATTAGATTTTATTTTGTGCCATTGTAAACATTCAATGTGAACCACCCGATCACATTTAAAGCTCATAAGACACTAGTGACTTGTAGTTCCTGATACCTCTAGGAAGTCGGGGTTGGTCATTTGATGTATTGAAGACCCTTAAGACATAACTTAAGTTATGTTATAACCTGTCGACCAAGTCAACATAAAAATAGAAATAAAGTAGTGATGGGGAACATGGGGCTTTATATGATGTCTTAAGAACTTCAAATTAGGGTTTTTTTGTTCCCTTAGTCTCTTAACAACACAAACCCTAATAGAAGAAAAGAAGAGAAAAACATCTTAGACATATCAAAATGAATGTTGATGATTCTACAGAGATCAAGATGACATCAGGGAGATTATATAACTAGTTTATACTTGTCCAGTCTTGGAGAAACAATAGGGCACCTGACCATAATCTTTTTATGCAAACACATCATCTGACCACAATATGCCAAGTCTTATGAAGCATGTGGGATGAAGATCAACATCAAACACTATCTTATAAATCTCTATCATACTTTACATGAATGTCAACATTATACTTGACATATAAGAACACCAATGAAAATGAGAACACCATCTCTCCATCACATGCAACCATAACCTAATGTGAATGAGTGAAACAAATTTTGAAACTCCTGATGTGATGTGAATCACACAATCATGAACCTCTGCCATCTCTACCACATGAAGCATGTCAAACTGATGATGTACTTCTCAAATCAACTCCAATCAAATATCATGAACCCTTGCTCAAATCAGACATCATTAACTCAATACATGAAGCATGGATAATATATGAAGCACGAAACATAGCATGAACAAGAACCTACATCTGAATACAGGCTTATATCATGAAATGATCAACACGTGAGATGAGAGATGATTCACACCAAAGCACCATAGAGATCAACATCCATATTATGTCATCAAATGATCAAACATGATCAAACACCTTAACATGATCAAATCAAGCCATAAATAACATCTTGAACAACATGATTCTTTGACACTTTCAAGAGCATCATGATGACAACCTGAACACCTTTACACCTACCTTTTCATGAAACACCTTTGTCAATAGTGCCAATGATCATCAAATGTCCTACTATCCTAAAGACCATACCAAGAACCTGTTGGATCTAGGGCATACAACTGAGAGGGGGGGGTGAATCAGTTGTATAAAAACTTTGCTTCAAACACTCGATTCTCCTTTGTTAGTTAACAGCATATTAATTAATCATCCATGAAAGTATAAAGCATAAACACAAGAGCAGATAAACATTAACACAATGAACACCAAGATTTTGACGTGGAAAACCCAGTTAAGGGAAAAACCACGGGGTGATTAACCCAAGGATTATTCTCTGTTAGAAGAATAAGAAAAAGAATGGCACTTGCCAATTAGGGCTCACTGCCCGAGCACATTGCTCACAAAGAGGCCCACTGCCTACAAGGAGACACACTGTCTACAAAGTGATAAGAATCACAATCTTGAACTGGAGAATGACATCTCTACCATGTCCGGATCAGTTCCATTTAAGCCCAAAAACCCCTGCTCTGCCTTTCGCACTTCTTTTCTCTATGCCACACTCATCACATAATCCTCACACCGAAATGAACTCACAAACTGTTATTTATACAAGACATTGACTTAGGAACAAACATCTAAGTCGGCAAACAACCATAAGAGTATCCGCAAGATGAATAACACATCCGGTCGGCCACCACAAGAACATTCACAGGATGAACAACTCATCTAGTCAGCTAGTCTGAACAAGAACTTCATCCAGAAGAATATCTTCAATTTCGGGCTCTACCATCAATGCGGACCAACAACACAACCTCAACATGATCCAAGAACCTTCACAAGCCTGCCTGAATGACTGGGTACATCCACACTTTCTTTACTTACTGGAATCTCTTCTCTTCCTCTTCCGAAACTTCAAGAACACAGTCTGTTGCCACTGTCATAATGCAAAAGGTACTTCCAGACCTCAAAATCATACATAAATCGAGATGACACATCACAAGGACATCCCAAACACACCTTCCAATCCGTAGATTAGGATTATACAATTCCGGACCTCACCGGACCTTTCTGTGATCCTCTGTCACCTCTGAACACTTGCCGGAACTGGTTCCACATAGACAGCCATAACTTCTTCAGATCTTCATGCGGACCTCTGAAATCTTAACTGAACCATCTCAAGACTCATATTTGAAAACCCTTTAATCCGCATCCTCCAGTTCACAACCTAGACAATACATTTGCCTTCTTCTCATCACTGTTCTTCACTGTTCCTGACTGAGGCTAATTTTCTCAATATCCTCAAAACACAGCTCATCCAATCCTTCTTGTCAATGCAATATGAGTATGTTGACATCAATGACAACACTGGTTTACCTCATACTTGCAACAATCTCCCCCTTTGTCATTGATGGCAACATATGATGTGAAAAACCATCAAGACAAGAACTTCTCCTTTCTGTCACAACTCCCCCTATCAGCAACATGTCTTCTTCTTATTTACTGCTCCCCCTTTGATCATCAGCCACTTGTTTTTCACATGTCTTCTCTCCCCCTTTGACATCAATGGCAAAGGGCTCATACTTGCAATTCTAACACATCAGAATCATACCAGCTGCTCCCCCTTAGTAGCAGCTCCCCATCATCAATCCGGATCACAAGATATGACTATGATATCCACCGGACTGATGCACATCAGTGCATCCTAGTTCATTACCAGAGGGGCCATGACCCCTAACTTCTCCCGGAGATATTCAAAAGAGTCCTTGGGAAGAGGTTTAGTAAAGATATCTGCAATCTGATCCTTGGAGGGAACATACTCCAATCTAACTTCTTCCTTGTTCACTTGTTCTCTCAAAAAGTGAAACTTGATAGAGATGTGCTTAGTCTTAGAATGCAATACTGGATTCTTAGAAATATTAATTGCACTTGAATTATCACAGAAAATTGTGATAGGCTCCTCATATTCAACTTTAATGTCTCTTAGCATCTGCTTCATCCATAAGATTTGAGTGCAACTACCTGCTGCTGCAATGTATTCTGCTTTAGTTGTAGATAGAGATATTGCATCTTGTTTCTTGCTTAGCCAAGAAACCAATCTCTTTCCCAAAAAGAATGCTCCACCACTGGTGCTCTTCCAGTCATCCATATCTCCTGCCCAATCTGCATTTGTGTAAGCATGAAGAGAGAAATCCGGATCTCTAGGGTACCATAGACCATACTCAGCTGTTCCTTTCAAGTACCTGAAAATTCTTTTGATTGCCATAACATGAGATTCTTTAGGATCAGCCTGGAATCTTGCTACAAGACCGACAGCCTGCATTATATCTGGTCTAGTCTGAGTGAGATACAACAATCCACCAATCATTGATCTATACTTTGTCTGATCTGCCTTTGGGGAGTCATCATCTTTGCTCAACTTACATCCGATTGCCATGGGAGTGTACATTGGCTTTGAATCTTCCATACCAAATTTCCTTAACAATTCTTTCACATATTTGGTCTGAGAAATAAAGATCCCTTTCTTTGTTTGAGTAATTTGCAGACCCAAGAAGAAATTCATTTCACCAAGCATAGACATTTCAAACTCACTTTTCATCTGATTTGCAAAAGTTTTGCACATACTGTCTCTACCTCCAAAAATGATATCATCCACAAATACTTCAACAATCAAAATGTTTTCATGATCAATTTTGAAATATAAGTTACTATCAGCAGTACCTTTGTTGAATCCAATCTGCACAAGATGCTTATCCAACCTTTCATACCATGCTCTTGGGGCTTGCTTTAATCCATACAATGCTTCCTTCAACTTGCAGACCATATCATCATTATCAGATAATTGAAATCCATCCGGTTGTTCAATGTAAACTTCTTCTTCCAGATCACCATTCAGGAAGGCAGACTTGACATCCATCTGATATACCTTGAAGTCTTTAAAGGCAGCAAATGCAAGGCATAATCTGACTGCTTCAATTCTTGCCACCGGAGCAAAGGTTTCTTCAAAATCAATTCCTTCTATTTGAGAGTAGCCTTTACAGACCAATCTAGCTTTGTTTCTGATTACTTCACCAACTTCATTCAGTTTGTTCTGGAAGACCCATTTGGTTCCAATCACATTCCTATCTCTAGGTCTGGGAACAAGATCCCAAGTATGATTTTTCTCAATTTGCATCAATTCATCTTCCATTGCTTTGGTCCAGTTTTCATCATTGCAAGCTTCATTTATTGTTTTAGGTTCAATCTTTGAAATCAGACAACATTCATTCTAATTTTGAGCAACATTCCTTCTAGTTTGCACACCTTTGTTTCTGTCACCTATGATCTGATCTTCAGAGTGGTTTTGTCTTACATACCTTGGAATTTTGGGAGTATCTTGCACTGCTGCTTCTTGATCAGGCTCGTTCAGACCTATCTCTTCTTCCTGATTTACCGGATCAGGCTGACTTTGACTTACCGGAGAGGATTGAGTTCCTTGAACTTGAACACCATCTTGATCATCTTCATCAAACTCATAAAATCTTGAGGGCTTCTCAATTCCTTCATCAACTTTCACATTAGTGCTCTCTATCATCTTCCTCAATCTCTTATTGTAACACCGGTATGCTTTTCTTTGAGTGGAGTAGCCCAAGAAAATTCCTTCATCACTTCTAGCATCAAACTTTCCTAGATCTTCATCTCTTTTAATATAACACTTGCTACCAAATACTTTGAAATATTTCACAGTAGGAGTGATGCCAAACCAGAGTTCATAGGGGGTCTTACCGGTGTTGTTTCTGATTTGAACTTGATTGAGAGTGTAAACTGCAGTGCTGACAGCTTCTTTCCAAAACATTTGAGGAACATTTGCTTCCAACATCATTGTCCTGGCAGCTTCTTGGATGGTCCAGTTCTTTCTCTCAACTACTCCATTCTGCTGTGGAGTCCTAGGAGCAGACAACTGTCTTCTTATACCCTGCTTCTCACAAAAGTCAATGAACTCTCCAGATGTAAATTCACCACCTCTATCAGACCTTAGACATTTCAGTTTCAATCTGGTTTGATTCTCTACCATAGCTTTGAAGATTTTGAACTTCTCAAGAGCTTCTGATTTTTCCTTTAGGAAGGTGACCCACATCATCCAGGAATGGTCATCAATTAGCAACATGAAATATCTATCACCTTGCAGACTCTTGATTCTTGTCGGACCACAGAGATTAGTATGTACTAATTCCAACAATCCGGTAGAGGACTGATCTTTGCTTTTGAAGGAGACTCTGCTCTGTTTACCTAGCTGACATTCTTTGCACAAACTATTTGTAGGTTTCATCAATTTTGGAAGATCTCTTACAGCCTGAATATTGCTTATCTTGATGATGTTATCAAAATTTACATGGCACATTCTTCTATGCCATAACCAACTCTGATCAACTTGAACAAACAGACGACTTTTATTTGAACCAACCAGATGAAAGATATTACCTTTTGTTTGAGTACCGGATGCAATTTCAGTTCTGAAGCTTGTAAAGATTCTACATTTTCCATTCTTGAACCAGAGACCATAGCCTTTGTCCACTAACTGACCAACACTGAGAAGATTGTGCTTCAATCCTTCAACATATAGTACATTACCTGTCTTGCTCTTTCCATCAAAGGAAATAGTTCCCCTACCTCTGATTCTACCAGCAGAATTGTCACCAAACTTTACCATTCCTCCTTCATACTTTTCCAAATCCAAGAACTTATTCTTGTCACCAGTCATATGGTGAGAACATCCACTGTCAATAACCCAATCATCCTTTTCTTCCACTTGAGCAGCCAAAGCTCTTTCCACAACCTTGTGATTGACAGATTCAGAGGATATTGAATCTTCTTCCTTGATGGCAATAAACACCCATTCATTTCCGGCTTTGCTTCCTGATTCTGATTCATCATCAGTTACTCCTTCATTGTCATCTTCTTTATGAACATAATAGCAATTCTTTTGAAATCTTTGTCTGTTAGTATTAGACTTTGCAGATCTTTCCGGACATCTTGAAGCAAAATGACCAATCTTATTGCAATTGAAGCACTTAAAGGGTAGTTTTCCTTCATACTTACTGGATCCTCTTGGCAGTCTCTTTGCAATGAGGGCTTCAAGTTGAGCTATTTCTGCTTCTTCTTCTTCCATGTCTCTTCTTGCTTGATCATACCATGACATCTTCCTTGAAGATTTTTCTCCCGGATCAAATCTCTGTTTGCCTTCACATAGGCACTAGCTTTGAAAGCAGATTTAGTCTTGGGAGGATCATCTCCAAACTTGGTCATTTCAAATGCAGCTAGTTTGCCAGCCAATTGTTCTCTTGTGACAGTTGTGTGGGCTCTGAATTCATCAATGGCAGCAACCTTGATTTTGTAGGCAGCAGGAAGGGATCTGAGGATTTTGCAAACAATCTCATTTTCATCCAGAGTTCCACCAGCATTTCTAATTCCACATACTAGCTCATTCACTCTTGGCATAAAGGTAGTGATGTTTTCATCATCTCTCATCTTCAATCTTTCAAATTTCCCTTTCAGACTTTGCAACCTTGCACTCTTGACAAACTCATCTCCTTCATACAGAAGTTCCAGTTTAGTCAGGATCTCATATGCAGTTGGTAGGTCAATAACATTTGAGAGATCTGAGTCATTCAATGCGCTTAGCAGAGCTTCCTTGGTCCGCAAATTGTTTTTAGCATCTGTGATTTCATTCAGAGTTGTCAGACCACCTTGTGGAGGTACATATGGTTTTGAGACCATGGCCAAGTATGCTTTTCCCATGCATTCCAAGTGACATTTCATGCGACCTTTCTAGAGAGTGAAGTTAGTTCCATCAAACTTCGGACTATCCTTCTTGTATGACGACATCCTGGATCTCCTCAAGCGGTTAAGCTCCTTTCAGAGGAACTTGGCTCTGATACCAATTGTTGGATCTAGGGCATACAACTGAGAGGGGGGGAATCAGTTGTATAAAAACTTTGCTTCAAACACTCGATTCTCCTTTGTTAGTTAACAGCGTATTAATTAATCATCCATGAAAGCATAAAGCATAAACACAAGAGTAGATAAACATTAACACAATGAACACCAAGATTTTGATGTGGAAAACCCGATTAAGGGAAAAACCACGGGGTGATTAACCCAAGGATTATTCTCTGTTAGAAGAATAAGAAAAAGAATGGCACTTGCCAATTAGGGCTCACTGCCCGAGCACACTGCTCACAAAGAGGCCCACTGCCTACAAGGAGACACATTGTCTACAAAGTGATAAGAATCACAATCTTGAACTGGAGAATGACATCTCTACCATGTCCGGATCAGTTCCATTTAAGCCCAAAAACCCCTGCTCTGCCTTTCGCACTTCTTTTCGCTATGCCACACTCATCACATAATCCTCACACCAAAATGAAGTCACAAACCATTATTTATACAAGACATCGACTTAGGAACAAACATCTAAGTCAGAAAACAACCATAAGAGTATCCGCAAGATGAATAACACATCCGGTCGGCCACCACAAGAACATTCGCAGGATGAACAACTCATCCGGTCAGCTAGTCTGAACAAGAACTTCATCCGGAAGAATATCTTCAATTCCGGGCTCTACCATCAATGCGGACCAAAAACACAACCTCAACATGATCCAAGAACCTTCACAAGCCTACCTGAATGACCGGGTACATCCACACTTTCTTTACTTACTGGAATCTCTTCTCTTCCTCTTCCGAAACTTCAAGAACACAGTCTGTTGCCACTGTCATAATGCAAAAGGTACTTCCGGACCTCAAAATCATACATAACTCGAGATGACACATCACAAGGACATCCCAAACACACCTTCCAATCCGCAAATTAGGATTATACAATTCTAGACCTCACCGGACCTTTCTGTGATCCTCCGTCACCTCTGAACACTTGCCGAAACCGGTTCCACACAGATAGCCATAACTTCTTCAGATCTTCATGCGGACCTCTGAAATCTTAACTGAACCATCTCAAGACTCATATTTGAAAACCCTTTAATCCGCATCCTCTGGTTCACAACCTAGACAATACATTTGCCTTCTTCTCATCATTGTTCTTCACTATTCCTGACTGAGGCTAATTTTCTCAATATCCTCAGAACATAGCTCATCCAATCCTTCTTGTCAAGGCAATATGAGTATGTTGACATCAATGACAACACTGGTTTACCTCATACTTGCAACAGAACCCTGATGGTACCTTGTGGAGAAGCATAACAACTCAACACCCTCAACACCTTTTTGACATCGATGACAAACAACTGCCATCAGAAAGTTTAAAGCACATAGAATAGAATAGGTATAGAAGTCTTAGGTAGTGAAGATGCAACTATTGTAGAGGACAGTCAAGACCAAAAGAGACAGGGACCTATAGAGACAAAAATAGTAGTTAGCAGAGGTAATGACAGGTCTGAACAGTGGAGATAGTCATGCATATACATTGTTAAGAGGACTATTTTTATCTTATTGAATATTTCTTTTAAATGTATCAAGGCAAGTATTCATAACATGGATGCGGAATGAGGAATCACAGCTCATATTGGAAAATGATCCTTTCTACAACTAGTAGCATATAAAGGAGGTTTGTCTTGTCTTTAACTGTCAAGCATCATTTGCTCTTTATACATATACCATGTAGATCTTTGCTTACCTTATTCTGTCAGGAGGAGGGTTTAAAGTGTTGCAATGTCTGATAGAGACCTTCAAGCTTAATAACCCTATCCATCTTTTAGTAGTCCACTGTCCCATACCCATCGTTAATAGTCATAAGTTTTACCAGCAGTACAAGAGAGGAAAGTAACAGATAGCTATAAGAATGGTAGAGTCTTCAATAGAAAGATAAAACAAAAGGATTGATGAAGAATAGTCCTACAGACAACAGGTCAAAAATATAGTCTGTTATAGTGAACAAAAGCTCAAAGAAAACAAGAGATCCATGATAGCCACAAGAGGGTTTACAGATTTTAACCCTATGAAGGAGTTCATGAACAGTGTAGAGGCCATTTTGAAGGAGCAGTCAAAGCACTAAAGCATGATGCAGTCAAAACCATAAGAAGCCTTGAAAGAATACACAATACCAGTCTTGCCAAGAGCCACAAATATCTTCATAATATAGGAAACACATAACCATAATGGAGCAGTGGACAGTTCTCTTCATAGTATTTTAGAAAAGCAAAATTAGCAAGAGAGAGGAAGCTCTTACCAGCTTATGATTTCCCCAAGCATAGGTGAAAGACCTAGCATAGTGTCAGATGCAGAAGCATGAGTTCATCCCCATGGCGGTGCTCCATTCTTCCCAATAACACAACAAAATGGGAAAAAGCAAAATGATAAGTTGTTGCTAGGGTTTCAAAGCTTTTGAGCCAAGTGAGGAGTGACCTAATCGTGGTCAACCTGACCAAGATTATTAACACTTTTTTCTTTTCCTAAAAAATCAAAGGAAAATATAATCATGAGCCTATGGGATAGTCATAATAGTGTTTGAAAACAAAGAGATAATCAATCAAATTACCTTAACATTTATTAAGGTAGATCGGTGGTTATCAATTACCTTAATACTTATTAAAGTAAAAGTAATGATTACCTTGGAATCAACATGAAGGAGATGTGGACCGTTCAATGAGTTTGTAAAGCATGCATTTAGGGAATCTTTATGATAAGTGTAAGGTTATTATATTGCATCATGCAAAGGGAGATAAGACTTTCAGTTTACTAGGGCTTTTTAGTCAATTTAGGCCTATTTTAGAGGCCCACTTGGTCAAATTGGAAGATAGGGGGAGTTTGAAGCTAAAATCACTCATTATGGAGTAGTTTGGAGCCCTTAACTATAGGCTTTTTTGCCTTGCACGCCCAACAACATGGAGTTCACAAAGTTGATTGAAGGCATCTTTTCCAACCATCTCATGCAAGTGGAGGGGAGTTCAGTTCAATGTGAGTTGACTTGCTCAAAACTAGGCCTCTTGGAGGAAGACTTTTTGGGGGTAAAAAATGAAAAGGCACAGGGTGCTTTTTTCTCAGTTCTTTTCTAGCTTTTATTTGCTCACAGCAAGAAAATATAACATTGTAACTCAAAAAACAGAATGTTTTAGTGTTGAACAACAACATTTTTATGTAATTTTAAAGTATTTTTCAAAGATTATAAGCAAAAAAACTCCTATTCTCAATAAAAAGAAGCATCTTGCCTTCTCAAAATTCATGTGTTATGTGTTAAATGAGTGATTTTGATGCAAAATTTTTGTGATTTTAAACAAATCCTTCAATTTTATGTCTCATTCTAAAAGCTTAATATAGAAAACAACTAATTTATATAGGTCATAGGTTGAGTTTATCACTTCAGGTGGTTGTAGTTGTCAAAAACATTAGTTTTCCTTCAACAAACATGTAAATTCAAACCTCCCTATGAAATATTGATGTATGAGCATTGTTCAAATTAAGTTGTGTGAAATAAAACCCTTGTTTGAGAGAAATTGTGAGTTGAAGTAGCAACAAATAGTCTTATAAACTCGGTGCATCACCTCCTAGGATCTAGATTTCAGTTATATAGCAATCCTTTTATCCCTTTTCCTCATTAATACAGAGGATTTAGGAGGTCTATCAAGGGAACCAACCCTCTCTGGAGGTTCACCTTCATCATAAGCAACCCACAGCTTGAAGGTGATCTCATGTTTCATAGGATGGCTAAGTTTTACACTTAACCAGGGTGCAATCCTTGTGACACCAATTACATTCATAGATAATGCAACTAGGAAGGTTTGGATTTATTTCTTTAGGCATAAATTTGATGTATTTGAGACATTTAAGAAATAGAGAAGCTTGGTTGAGAATAAGATGAGTAAAAGATTAAAATATCTCATATCTGATAATGGTGGTGAGTATTGCAACAAACAATTTGAGGATTATTGTTTCTTTAATGGGATTCGTAGGTAGAAAATGGTTTCAGGAACTCCACAAAAGAGTGGAGTGGTCGAGCGCATGAATAGGACAATAATGGAGCGTGTAAGGAGCATGAAATTGCATGTTGGGTTGCCTTTAAATGTGTGGATAGAGGCTATCAATACCATTGTATATTTAATTAAAAGAAGTCATTCAGTTCCTTTGGACTGTTTTATTCCAGAGGAAGCATGGACAAGTAAGAAGGTGAGTTATTCTTTTCTCATAACCTTCATATGTGAAGCATTTACACATGTAGATTCTAAAAATAGAACCAAGCTAGACGCAAAAACAAAAAAGTATATCTTCGTTGGATATGACTTGATGAATTTGGCTATAGGCTTTGGAATTTTGAGAATCTGAATAATTGTGAGAAGTAGGGATGTTGTATTCAATGAAAAGGTGTTGTACAAAGATCAGTCGCAACAGCATGAGAAGAAAGAAAAGGATTATGTGGTGCTAGATGATACTTCAAACATCGATGTTCTAATGGTTCTTCATGCTCCGCGACAGCAACAACAAATACCACAAACTCTAGCAAATATTAGACGATCCACAAGGTTAAATATACCTCCCAAAAGGTTTTCTCCCTCTTTGTATTCTATTTTGTTAACAGATGTTGGTGGACTGGAAAGGTATGATGAAGCTATGTTCGTGGATACAAAGGTTAAGTGGGAGCATGCAATGGAAGATGAAATAGACTCCTTGCTGAAAAATTAGACTTGGGAATTATACAAGTTGCCTACAGGTAAAATTTTTTTACCAGACAAATAGATTTATATGTTGAAAGAGGAAGATGGAGGTAAGAAAATATTTAAATCCAGGTTAGTTGTAAAAGGATTTGCATAGAAAAAGGCATTGATTTTGATGAGATTTTTTTTACTGTTGTTAAGATGACTTCTATTCATATTGTCTTAAGTATTGTGGCTACTGAAGATTTGCATTTGGAATAACTAGATGCGAAAAATTCCTTTCTCCATGGTTATTTGGAGGAGAAGATATATATGAAACAACTACAAGGATTTGAGGTCAAAGGTAAGGAGAAACTGGTGTGCAAATTGAAGAAGAGTTTATATGGCTTGAAACAAGCACCTTGGCAATGGTACTTGAAATTTGATAGTTTTATGACTGAGAAAGGCTACATCCAGTGTAATTCTGACCATTGTGTTTATTTGAAGAGGCTGGATAATGATAGCTACTTTATTTTATGTTTATATGTTGATGACATGCTTGTAGCGGGGTCTAACATGGATCACATAAGTGAGTTAAAATAGTAGTGAGCAAAATCATTTGCTATGAAGGATTTGGGGGAAACAAAAAAAATTGTAGGTTGACTCTATCTCAAGTTGATTATGTTGAAAAGGTGTTGCAGATATTCCATATGGAGAATGCAAAAGTTGTCAGCACACCTTTACCTAGTCATTTCAAATTGACTAAGGAAATGTGTCCAAAGACACAAGTGGAGGAAGAAAAAATGTCTAAGGTACCATACGCTTCAGTTGTAGGAAGTTTAATGTATGCCATGGTATGCACAAGACTAGATATTGCACATGTCGTAAGAGTTGTAAGCAAGTATATGAGTAATTTCATATTGGAGCATTGGAATGTAGTAAAATGGATTCTCAGGTATTTCAAAGGTACATCCAATAAACATTAATGATTTGGGGCTCTAATACTAATTTAAAAGGCTATGTGGACTCTGATTTGGCAGTAGTGAGTTGTATCTCAAGGTTGCAAAAGGTGGTTGCTTTATCCACCATAGAGGTAGAGTATGTAGCTGCAATAAAGGCAAGCAAGGAGATGATATGGCTATAATTTTTCATGGAAGAATTGGGAAAACACTGGGCTGAAAATTATTTGTTTACAGACAAGTAGAGTCATACATCTTACAAATAATTCTACCTTGCATTCAAAGACTAAACACATACAACAGAGGTATCACTTCATCCGGTCAGTGTTGCGGGATGGAAAGTTAAGGCTGGAAAAGACACAAAGAGATGACAATCCAACATATATGTTTACGAAGGTGGTGACAAGAGAGAAGTTGAGGTCCTCTTCAGCTTCAGTTGGCCATCAAGATTGAAAATAATAAAATCAGAACAAGGTCCAGGGTGCTTATTTCTAGTGGGAGCTATAGGAGCAGTCGCATTATGATCAATCTCCAAGTGGGAGATGATATGGTGTGGAGTCTGATCAGTCCCCAAGTGGGAGATTATTGTTATATTTTGCACAATCAGACTCGGAGATTAAATTTTCCCCACTTTTGTCGGTGCAATTTCGCCCCAAAGTATTTAATGGGTGAGTGTAGGGGGGTAGAGCCTATTATTTAATAAAGGCATCGGTAGTTATTTTTTCCATTGGCCAACATATATTTGTAACCTCCATAAGTCCTAATAAAAATGGTTGGAGAAGGTGAAAATCTTAGGGTTTTAGTTGATATTGTATGGTAGCATATTGCAGTGGTATTAAGTTGCAAGATTGCTAATTGTAATCAGTTTGATTTGTTGGATAATAATATTGGACTCTCTGTTGGTGGATGTAGCCCAAGTTTGGGTGAACCACATTAAAACTATCTCGCTGTTATTATTTATGTGTATTTTATTTCCTCTATTTAATATTTGATTATCTGCATTTAATTGATATCTTCTATCTATCATTCCTAACAAGTGGTATCAGAGCTAGGTTTTATTTGATTATCCTTTGCAAGAAGGTGTGAAGGTTGAGTGGGAGTCTCACAATTAAGTGGGGTGATGGCAGATGAGGGTAAGTTGAAGATAGATAAACTCAATGGGTAGAACTATCAGTTATGGAAGATGCAGATGGAGGATTATCTCTATCAGAAGGATATATGGAGGTCGTTGCAAGGGAAAGCCAAGAAACTGGCAGTAATGACTTATGAGGATTGGGAACTTCTAGATAGAAAGGCACTGGGAAGCATTCATTTTTACCTAGTGCCATCAGTGGCATTCAATATTTCAAAAGAAAATACAACAGACGAGTTGATGCAGACATTGGAAAATTTATATGAAAAGCCTTCTACTTCAAATAAGGTATTTCTTATGAAGCATTTATTTAATATGAAAATGGTAGAAGGTGGATCAGTTACTAACCATTTAAATGAGTTTAACACAATTATCAGTCAATTAACTTCTATAAATGTAAATTTTGATGAAGAAGTTAGAGCTCTCTTGATATTATGTTCTTTTCTTGAAAGCTAGAATAGTTTGGTAATGGCAGTTAGTAACTTTGTTTTTTGTTTGAATACACTAAAATTTGATGATGTTGTCGGTGTTATTCTGAGTGAGGAAATTTGTAGGAAAAACTTAGGTGGAACATCCACATCAGAAAGTGTTTTGAATGCAGAAAGCAAGGGTAAATCAAAGGAGAGAGGAAAAGGTTATGGAGGTCATAGGAAGTCACGAGGAAAATCAAAGGATAAGAAGTCCTAATCTAGAGGAAAGACAGATTGCTGGTACTGTGGAAAACTGAGTCATCTAAAGAAAGATTTTTGATAAGATTAGAAGAATAAAGAAAGAGACAAAAAAAGGAAATAAGGAGACAAATGTGGTAAGTAACAAATCTAAAGATGATGCTTTGATTGTTTCCCTAGATAATGTTGATGATTCATGGGTTTTAGATTCAGAGGCCTCATTTCATGCTACGCCCCATAGAATTTATTTTCTTGATTATGTCCAAGGGGATTTTAGGCTGGTTTATTTGGGAGATAATGAATACTCTTAGATTGTTGGAAAGGGAAGAATTAAGATTAAGTTGCAGAATGGGAATTATTGGTTACTACAAGATGTAAGGCACGTTCTAAGGCTGAGTAGGAATTTAATTTCAGCAGGGCAGGTAGGTGATGAAGGTTTCATAGTTACTTTTAGTGATAAAAATTGGAAGGGTACAAGAGGTGCCTTAATAGTAGCAAAAGGTGTGAAAGTAGGCACCTTATATCTTTGTACAGGTCATATTATTCCTTCTACTTTAGTTGTTGTAGAGGAAAATCAATCAAGAACAATTTCTGTGAGTTCACAGGCAGATACTGAAACAGTTGCTGCAGGTTTTGAGACAACACTGTAGCATAATAGACTTGGGCATATGAGTGAAGAATGTATGAAGATACTTCTCTCTAAGAAAGTTTTACCAAGTCTAAAATGTATTAATATGGATTTCTATGAAAGTTGTGTGTATGGAAAACAAAAGAAAGTTAGTTTTCTCAAGGATGGGAAGCAAAAGAAAGATGAAAAGTTGGAGCTTGTGCATATGGATATATGGGGACTAGCTCAGGTATATTCTCTCGGCGGCTCTCGGTATAATGTTACATTCATTGATGATGCAACTAGGAAGGTTTGGATTTATTTCCTTAGGTAGAAATCTGATGTATTTGAAACATTTAAGAAATGGAGAAGCTTGGTTGAGAATGAGACAGGTAAAAGATTAAAATATCTTAAATCTGATAATGGTGGTGAGTATTGTAGCAAATAATTTGAGGATTATTGTTCCTTTAATGGAATTCATAGGCAGAAAACAGTTCCAAGGACTCCACAGGAGAATGGAGTGGTTGAGCACATGAATAGGACAATAATGGGGTGTACAAGGAGCATGAGATTGCATGTTGGGCTGCCTTTAAACATGTGGGCAGAGGTTGTCAATACTGTTGTACATTTAATTAACAGAGGTCCTTCAGTTCCTTTAGGCTGTGGTATTCTAGAGGAAGCATGGACAAGTAAGAAGATGAGTTATTCTTTTCTCAAAACCTTAGGATGTGAAGCATTTGCACATGTAGATTCTTAAAATAGAACCAAGTTAGATGCAAAATCAAAAAAGTGTATCTTCATTGGATGTGGCATTGATGAATTTGGTTATAGGCTTTGGGATTTTGAAAATCTAAAAATTGTGAGAAGCAGGGATGTTGTATTCAATGAGAAGGTGTTGTACAAAGATCAGTTGCAACAGCATGAGAAGAAAGAAAAGTATTATGTGGTGTTGGATGATACTCTAGACATCAATGTTCTAGTATACCTCTTGAAAGGTTTTCTCCCTCTTTATATTATATTTTGTTAACAGATGCTAGTGAATCAGAAGGGTATGATAAAGCTATGCAGGTGGATACAAAGGTTCAGTGGGAGCATGCAATGGAAGAAGAAATAGACTCCTTGCTCAAAAATTAGACTTGGGAATTATGCAAGTTGCCTGTAGGTAAAAAGGATTTACCAAATAAATGGGTTTATAGGCTGAAAGAGGAAGATGGAGGTAAGAAAAGATTTAAATCCTGGTTAGTTGTAAAAGGATTTGCATAGAAAAATGACATTGATTTTGATGAGGTTTTTCTCTAGTTGTTAAGATGAATTCTATTCATATTGTCTTAAGTATTATGGCTACTGAAGATTTGCATTTGGAACAGCTAGATGTGAAAACTATTTTTCTCCATGGTGATTTGGAGGAGGAGATATATATGGAACAACTACAAGGTTTTGAGGTCAAAGTTAAGGAGAAACTGGTGTGCAGATTGAAGAAGAGTTTATATGGCTTGAAACAAGCACCTTAGCAATGGTACTTGAAATTTGATAGTTTTATGGCTAAGCAAAGCTACAACCAATGTAATTCTTTTCATTGTGTTTATTTTAAGAGGTTGGATAATGATAGCTACATTATTTTATGTTTATATGTTGATGACATGATTGTAGCGGGCTCTAACATGGATCACATAAGTAAGTTAAAACAATAGTTAGCAAAATTATTTGTTATGAAGGATTTGGGGGTAGAAAAATAAATCCTTGGTATGAGAATTTGTAGAGATAAGAAGAATAAAAAATTGACTCTATCTCAGGTTGATTATGTTGAAAAGGTGTTGCAGAGATTCCATATGGAGAATACAAAAGTTGTCAGCACATCTTTGCCTAGTCATTTCAAATTGACTAAAGAGATGTGTCCAAAGACACAAGAGGAGGAAGAAAAAATGTCCAAGGTACCATATGCTTCAACTGTAGGAAGTTTAATGTACACCATGGTATGCACAAGACCAGATATTGCACATGCCATAGGAGTTGTAAGAAGGTATATGAGTAATCCTGGATTGAAGCATTAGAATGCAGTAAAATGGATTCTTAGGTATTTGAGAGGTACATCCAATAAATATTTATGTTTTGGCGACTCTAATACTAATTTAAAAGGCTATATGGACTCACATTTGGTAGGGGATATTGATACTAGGCGGAGTACTAGAGGTTATGTCTTTATTGTAGTTGAGACATCGGTGAGTTGAATCTCAAGGTTGCAATAGGTGGTTGCTTTATCCACCACAGAGGTAGAGTATGTAGCTGCAACATAGGCAAGCAAGGAGATGATATAGCTGTAATTTTTCATGGAAGAATTGAACAAACACCAAGATGAAAGTTATTTGTTTACGGATAGCCAAAGTTTCATACATCTTGCAAAGAATTGTGCCTTGCATTCAAAGAAAAAACACATACAACTGAGATATCACTTCATCCAGTCAGTGTTGGAGGATGGACAATTAAGGCTAGAAAAGATACATATAGATGACAATTCAACGGATATGTTTATGAAGGTGGTAACAAGGGAGAAGTTGAGCTCCTCTTTTTCTTCGGTTGGTCTTCAATATTGAAAACAATAAAATTAGAATAGCAGGGTCCAAGGTGCTTATTTCTAGTGGGAGCTACAATAGCAACGATGTTATGATCAGTCTCCAAGTGGGAGATGATATGGTGTGGAGTCTGATCAGTCTCCAAGTGGGAGGTTGTTGTTATATGGAGCCCAATCAGACTCGAAGGTTAAATTTTCCCCACTTTTGTCGGTGCAGTTTCCCCCCAAAGTATTTAATAGGGGAGTGCAAGGGGGTAGAGCCTATTATTTAATAAGGGCGTCAGCAGTTATTTTTTCTATTGATTGACACATAAACCCATATTTGTAATTGACATAAGTCTTGATAAAAATGGTTGGAGAAGGAAAAAAGCTTACAGTTTCAGTTGATATTGTATGGTAGCATATTGCAGCTATATTGAGTTGTAAGATTGTTGGTTGTAATCGGTTCAATTTGCTGGATAATAATATTAGACTCTCTGTTGGTGGATGTAGCCTGAGTTTGGGTGAACCACGTTAAAATTATCTCTTGTTGTCATTATTTCTGTGTATTTTAACTCCTCTATTTAATCTCTAATTATATGTATTTAATTGATATCTTCAGCCTACTATTCCTAACACTTGTGTGATTAAATTTGGGGGTTTTTGTGGTATTTTAACTAGAAATGCTAAAGGGTAAAAAGGAAAAACTGATGGAAAATGACTTACAGAAACCCTAGCTATAGACACACAAATACTAACTGGGGTTTCACAAAATTATCTAAAACTAAGAGGGTTCATCATAAAATTGGAATGTTGTCGACACATGAATACTAATTAGAGTTTCACATAGTTAAAACTAAGAAGGTTCATCATAAAATTGGAATTATAGATAGGGTTTCTATAAGTCATTTACATCATTTTTTCTTTTTTACCTTTTAGTAGTTTGAGTTAAAATACCACAAAAAATCCCCAAATTTAATCATACGATGGAGCTTCCCTTCTCAAACATGGAGGGAGACCACTACCCAATAGCGATCTCTCCAACTATTGATGCATTTTCCACTGCTCTTCAGGCAAAACAAAGTTATTTTTGAAGATATAATCACGACAAAAAATTTGTTTACCAACATTTTTTGGTGACTCTGCTAGAGAATTAAATTATTGGTGCATTTTTTTCCTCAAAAATCTAAGGATACATCTCCCAGAATGGAGGTTGGCAACCCTATCTGAAGGTTAAGTGCTTAATAATGGTGTTGTATCAGAAAAATAAAGAACTGGGAAGCAACCCATGCCAACAATCCAAGAAATCTTGGCAATGAATGATGAGGTATGTAATGCCCCAAGCTTTCACACAGGACATTAGCTGAACAAACACCGAACCAACAAATTTTTTGCATTTGCAAGTGCAACATTTACATGTCGCATTGCACTCATGCACACACAAGGTGTTGCAACATGTACAACAACACCTAAAAAGACATCACCATTGCACAATGCAAGGTGGCACAAGTGAGAGACTTCACCCATCATGTGACAACTCACCACGATGACCAAGAGAGAGGTGGAACTCACTCCATGACGAGGATCAGATACATGTCCATGAATTCGCTCCCTTGTGAACACATGGAGTAGGATGAGGGTGACATCCACCTCAGTCTATTCCATGGTGATACAAGACATCCCAAACATAAAGGGTAATACTCACCCACGAGATATTCCAACTAGGAGGTATGATTCCTCAACCAACTAGAATAGTCACTAGTCAAACTCATGTAAAGGCACACATCCCAATGCAAAGGAGAGAATAATCCAAGAGTGCATATCACATCATGGAAATGACACCAAAACACCTACGAGGCTAGAAACAATAATCAATGCCAAAGATGATTCATTTTAACCAAAAACATTAAGCTGTTGAACCAATGATGTCCACATGTCAAAAAGGACAAAAGTGATACAAAAGGTTATGCATGTTCGACACCAACATCGACACATGCTAAAAGAAAAGATAGGATCCTCACCACCTATGTGGGATGAATACGATCCAACACAAACATATCCATAAACATCAAATAACTGAGTCTAAACATGCTAACATAGGTAGATTCTAACATGTAAAATCTATCAAAACATGCCAATGTCCTCACAAACTGAGGCGTGGAAAAATACAAGACGATATCCAATAATTACAATATTTAAAGGGCTTCATCCTAAACATAGATGAATCATAGCCAACATCATAAATCAACTCAAAGCATTAATTACATCTTATTACAAGGGTCTCAAAAGACCTACATTACAAAGGTTACAATAATTAATAATGATAAAATACAAGTGCATAAACCGCCCAAAACCAACACGCTCTCCAAGGTGCAACAAGGCACAAAGCACAAGGTAAACCACCTGTAAAAAGATCTAGGAATCCACCCAGCACCTGAAGATCATCATGAAGTACCAATGGGGAAATGTTGCTCACCTCCCAACCATATTGCCATCGTCGAGTGCAATAGATGTCTACGCAACTCTAGACAACCCCCAAGCTACGAAGAAGGTGATCATGGCAAACCTGCTAAGAGCATCTCACACATCTAGGGTATACAAGAAACATATGGAATACACACCAATCAATGCACACAACACACATGACACAATTGCCAATACAATGCATATAAACAACACATAGTACAACTACCATCCAATTACATTCAAGTAACATATGGCACACTTGCCAAAACATAATAGAATGACATAACAACATTCAAGCATAAGGGAAATAATCACACCTTCAATGCACACCAAACGAGGCATAACTCAGAATCCATCATAGACACATACAAGCATGAATCAAGCATCACAATGCACATACAATCACATGGTAAACATCACACGTCAAGTCAAACTCTGACGGTGGAAGAAGGAAGAGAGACCTAGGTAGTTAGGACAATGAGTGTCAAACGAGGGCAATACTCACCTCACGGTAGAACATGAGGGCATAACCTCCTCATAGCAACTGGACACTACACCAAAGATTGCTCTTTACACCCAAACCCAAGCAAGGCAGACACTTCACCAGCACATGTAGTTTGGTGTAGATGATCTTATTATTAAATTTTATTACCCAAGGTGTTTAAATGTTATTCTTGATTAAAACTTCCATTCGATAAATTCCAACGACCTCTTTGGGCCATGGTGCACGATGGAAGCCACTCCTTTCCTACCCCTAGACCTCTTCCTAAACACCCATAGCACCAATTTGACCAATTGGGCATGGCACGGATTTTGAGGTTACAAAATCATAATTTTAACAAAAACACAACATATTCTCAAAAGATGCAAAATACCATTCTAATTGGGAGACAACTCATCCCACAAACTAAAACATCAAGGAAATGCATATAAAACAATTTTTCAGGTTTTCAAAAATGGAGAAATAAGTGGCACAGATTTCAATGCACCAAAATGTCTCAAAACACGACATAGTCTCACAAGATGTAGAATCACATAATATGAAGGAGTCAACTCATCCCTCAAAGCAAATCATAAAGGAAATGCATAGAATTCAGTTTTCATGTTTTCTAAATGTGCAAAATAACCATAATGCCCTAAAAACTCTATTGGAGCTCTCTTTGGCACCTTGACCAAAGTTTGACCAATTTTCTAACTTTTGTTTTTCAATAGCTATGGATGATCTGACAACTACCCATTATAGATAACATGCCCAACAACCAATATATGCAATAAAAATAAGTTTGGGATTTCCACAGAAAATTTGCTCGGGTTTTGTCTGTATTTTCATGTTTCCAAAAATGAAAATACATAAAAATAAAAGCATACACAGCTGAAATAAATTTTCTAAGCTTCCTACAACTAAGCAAATCCATCTTCAACCATTCTAAATGGTGTGGCATGAAGGAAACAAAATAAAACAATTTAAATGAGAAAATTGGAGAAACTTACCTTCCAATAGAAGCAAAATCTAAGGAAAAGAATGAGGTTGAATGTCAGATTCGATCCACACACAACAAGCAAACACCAAGCTCTTGAATCCAATCCAAACTCTAAGCAATTCCAAGAAAAACTCCTTTCCAAGCAATCAGATATCCATTTTTCAAGCAAGAGGGTTTCAAACAAAGGAGAGCAAATTTTGGAGAGAAAAAGAATAATGAAAAATACATGTTTTTTTCCTTTTATTCCTCCAAAGACACTATTCCTTTTTTTTTCATAATAAAATAATCCTTTTAAGTGATATAATAAATCAAATCAAAATTATAGAATTTGCACATTAAACTATTTAGTTCAAAATTTAAATAATTGAATGTCTTTTTAGCAAATCAAATAGGCATATAAAATAACACATTAATAATTCCATTTCACTAAAAATGCCTAATTAATTCACTCAAAGCAACAGGGAAATAGTTAGTCAAACAAACTCAACTATTCCAAATAGGTTATTGCCATATAACTCAGTCTCATTCTGAAAAGTACAAACACGCCATACTAGGCATTTAGTTTTCACATTTAATGCAATTTCTACATTT
Source organism: Cunninghamia lanceolata (assembly GCA_027924645.1). Lineage (NCBI taxonomy): Eukaryota > Viridiplantae > Streptophyta > Pinopsida > Cupressales > Cupressaceae > Cunninghamia > Cunninghamia lanceolata. The sequence continues at coordinate 2,022,830 of BSBN01000397.1, forward strand.
TTACGAAAAAAATATCAAATTTCATAATTAATCCGAAATCACTCAAATTTGTTCCACAAGCATATAATGATGCAACAAACATTTTAACTAAAGAAGAAACAACAATTTCCAAATTAAAATCATTAATTTAATCCAAAAACATAGAAAACATATTTTTTAAAACCATTTTAAAATAAAGTGCAAAAATGCTAAGGAAACATATGCAAAAGATTCCAAACACACATCACGAGTTTTCACAACACAAGGATAAGGGTGAGATGGCTTAGCATCTGATGTCAACCTTCTCCACATTTTCCACATTAGTTAACACCTATAATTACTTGCACACTCAAGTAAACCATCAGGCATACCTGCTCCATACATAAAATAGTCAAAGCACATCATAATACCCAACGTGGCATAATATTGCATAAGCATCATAAACATGGGTCGACAATCAATAGACATCATAAAATCATATATGCATAAATCAACTAACATAATCATATTGAAGACATCACATCCATCCAACATATTACACAATTGAAAACAATGACGCTGAAGCACTACAATAATCTAACACACATGAACACAACGTATGCAATCCATAATGCATAGTTGGAAAGCTAAATAATAAAGCAAAATGCCATTGGAAACACCTCAATGGTCATGTAGAATACACCCTCAGAACCCCTCGATGGCACCATAGACCTCATCAACAAGTTTAGTGCAATGCATCAAAGCATAATAATCACATAATACACTGATAAACACTTAGAACAACATATAACCCATGAATCAAAAATCACACAAGTAACAAACTAGGGTGGGCATTACAAGGTACTTTTGTCCTTTTGGGGTCACATTAAAGATAGTATTTCTGAAGCTGAAAGAATGGGGCTAGACCTTTCACAAGATTATAGATCTAAGTTTCTGATTATAAGTCTTCATCATAGAGTTTTTTTTAATTGCATATCTATTACTAATATAAATATCCAATACAAAATGAGTGGCCAAGAATGCCACTCTATCATCATGATCCAAATATAAACCAACTCAATTCAGTGATTAGTGTTGTAGCACCATAATACATTACAAAATATGATAAAGTTTTTTCAAAATATAATGCCACCATAGTATATACGAATTATATCACTATAACTTAAAAGGAAAATATACTATTTATTGCTATTTATCTTCTTGACCTACATACTATTCTTTTTCATTTGCCATTCTTCCTGACATTCCCACCATTCTTTAGCACCTACTTTGTCATTCCCTGAAACCTATTTTTTGTTGCTTTCTTTATACGAGTCCAATCCTTTGAAAGTTCCCAATGGAGGTGAAATTCTGTTTATATCATCTACATTATCAATTATCTGAAAAGAAATTTCCAGATCTCTAATTTCTTCATCTATTTTGAGTTCCATTTGATGTTGCTTCCTATACAAGTTTTGAAAATCCATGTATTCTTGGTGGAACTTCTTATCAACTTTCCTGAGGTCTTGGGGCCAAAATTCAACTAGCTTAACATCTGCCCTGTATATTTTAGTTGATCCTTCATCAATGATCTTCATGAATCTTTCTGTTGGAATTTTTATTGTCATTGAAACATGTTGCACAATATGAAACCATGTGAGTCTATTGCTGGACTTAGTAAGAGACCTCCATTTGCCTTGAAACAATTCTTCATTCCTTTTTTTCCAAATAAACCATAAAATTTTAGTAGACAAAACTAACCAAAAAGAATTAACTTTGACATTGAGACCCACAACATAACCACACAAAATCTCCTTCCAACAAACAACCTCTTGACTTTTCCATACCACAATGTTACCCATAAACAAACCCTAGACACTTTTTGCAATTTGACATTTAAAGAACAAAGGTTCATAAGACTTAGGACAGTTACATAAAACACAAACATTATTGTTGAGATCAACAGACAACTTCTTAATAAGTAACCGCCACCTGAAACAATATTTTTTAGGCTCTAACTTATTAGAGGTCAACAAGTACCCATTATCTTTGGCCACTCAGACTTATCAAGGTTAATGTTCCATTTAAGACACACATGATCATACACCTCTTGTGAATCAGTTAACAGTCTATTTATACTCGTAGGTTTCATCTTATTTAACTTAGTACCATCCTTTAATGTTCCATTTTAGACACACATGATCATACACCTCTTGTGAATCAATTAACCGTCTATATATACTCTTAGGTTTCATCTTATTTAACTTAGTACCATCCTTCCAAAGGACTTTTTCCAAAGCCTCTTCTTTAATAATCAACTGAACCAAGGAATGACAGTTTGACAATGCTTTGTGTAACAGGAATACCATATTCATTTTAATATGTTCTCATTTTTTAAAACAATTATCATTGAAAATATGTCGAAAATATAAAATACCCCTATTGTTCTAGTTCAAGGTTAAGCATCCTTGAAGCAGGGCTAGACCTGTTTATCTTTATGCTTCAAGTTCCACCAAACAAATCTATGACTACAAATTTCTTTATTCTTATGGTTCAAAGCTTCTTGGTTTATTAGAGCCTTCCTCACAAGTTCCCATGCTCTCCAAATGCTTTTAAATACTACAGATCCAACTGGCTTAGTGCTAAAGCATCCCAAAATTAGGTCAAGCTCACTCAAAATTTTCCAAAGTCTTTTTTGTTTAGGGATTGCTCCCTGTATATTCCTCCTTATAAGAACTTTCCAGGGCTCTTCCTCATTTAAGGATTTAACAATCCACTTAACAGCTAATGTTGCTCCTTGAATTTTTAAATCCTTCAACCCCAAACCTCCTTTGCCTTTCTCCAAACAACACCATTCCCATTTCACTTGGTGCTTCTTCTTATTACCTTTTCCATCTGACAATAAGAAATCCCTTATAATATTTTGTATTGTATTATCTTGAACCCCAGAAAATGCCTAAGCTGAAGCATAATAAATGGAGTATGTAGACAAGATTTTTTGATAGACTTGAACCCTACCAGCCAGGGATAAGTATCTTGAATTCCATCTTTTCAATGTCTTCTCAATCTTCGAGTACATCCATTCCCACATATTATTAATAAACAGATCAACAGCAAATAGGATACCCAAAAATCTCACCTGATAATGAGGTCCTCCCCACCACCAATTGAGCTCTTTCAACCATTATGGTGGCTCTTTCTCCCACCCAAGAAAGATTGATTTTGTCTTAGAAATTTTCACCCCTGAAGCATTGTAGAACATTTTTAACCTTTTAGTCATGTTTTCCATATTCTCTTTATCAACAATTGGGAATAAGGCAGTATCATCCATAAATTGAATGTTTAGTAATTCCTCATTATTGGGTGGTGCAGGAGCACCTGAGGTGTCATCAAACCCCCATAAGGCAGATTTTGAAGTTTTTGTGTTCTAAGAGACCATGGTTGTTAATAAGGTCTTGAAAGACCATTTCTCATGTTTTTTTAATAAGGACCATGTCTATTAATATCATGTTGAGGACATTCTTCATGTTTTGAGATCATTAGGGTTATGGTCTGTCAAAGATTTAAAAGGTTACAAAACTATTTCAAAGTTATTAATGTAAAAAGAGTGCAAAACATGTTGTAATGGGGAAGTTGCAAAGGCCAACCAACCGAAAAGTGGTTATGGATGGTTATGACCATTGAGTATCATTGTAATGTATTGAAATATGCTCACAAATGTTGAGAAAAAACATGTTGGATGAATAAAGTCACGTTTTTGCCTCTTTTCCTTATTTTTCTGTACTTTTTGACTGCAAATTTGTTGTTCCCAGCATTGGTACGGTTCTGTACAGATAGATACAGAGGAAAGCCATATATGGTTGGAAAGAGGATTGAGTCACCTTTCAAATGCAACTGGTTTGAGGTCCTAACTCCACTCCTAGAGGAAATTATCACTATTTTTCTAAAACTGCCTGTTTATAGTCTGTTAAGGGTTTTGAGGGAATAAAAAATGGTATTTTAGTCATTCCACTTGCTGTCCAGACCTGTAACTCGGTGGAATGACTTTATTTATGGTAGGTTAGATGTTCCAATGGTTTTGGGAGGTAGAAAAGATATGTTGTGTGAGTTTGTGGTGATGCCCTTGAGTTGTTTGTAGCATTTTCAATGTGGAAAAGAGGAACTAAAGAGGGTATTTGACAAAATGTCAATGACAAAGTTTGTCTGAGTGTTTTGTGAGTATGTGCAGGTGTATATGAAAGTGTTTGATGCAGTGGCTAAGGTGGTGGAGGCCCAAAATATAGACTTTCAATAAAACCCTAGGTTTTTGGCCTAAAAGTGAAGGTTTTTGGCCTAAAAGTGAAGGTTTTTGAGTTTGCCAACCAAATGATCAAGTCACTTGAATTTGATTGTGGATTTGGATGTTTTAGGACCTATTGAAAGACTATTTTTGGGTTTTGGGGTTTAACATGACATTTTGAGAGTAGTTTCTTTGTAAATGTGGCCTAATAGGCCTAGTTCAAGGTAGGTCTGTCATAGGATTTGAAGCCTTCTGTCCAAAACAACCTATATCCATCTTTTGATATGTTGACAAACAAGATAATGGGTGCCCAAAAGTGTCTTCATTTCATTGATACCATGCCGCAAATGAAAATTACGGTCTGACAGATCCTAAAACAGGGCTACAAGGGTTTTAGGTGCCTAAAGAACGAAGTACCAAAACTGAGTTTGTTCTGCCTATGCCAATGGTTGGGATGGGTCCCATAGCATGTATAATCAACCTTTCCATGATGGTTTCAAATATGTTAACTGCTGTTCCCACTTTTACAAGTTGATCCTTGAATTCAGGTTTTAGAGTGTGAAGAAAACCTTGTCAATTTGTGGAATCCTCCATCCATCCTAGTGCCTCTACATCATTGGGCAACACAATCCCGTTTATTCTGTCTTGTATCAAATCAATTCTCAACATAAAATGGAAGGCTTCATATGCAATTACAAATAGAGGAGTAGGGGCTAATGGGCACCCATGTCTAATAGACCCTTCCATCTCAAAATTCTCTGACAGTGATCCATTTATATCAATTTGTACATTAGCATCCTTAAAAAGTACCCTAACCATATTACAGAAATATCTAGGGAACCCCATCACTTCCAATATGGTTATTACAAATGACCATTCTACTATGTCATATGCTTTTTCAAAGTCTAATAACAAAATACTTATTTTTTGATTAGTGTCCTTTGCCCACTACATCACTTCCCAACTTGTAACCAGATTTTCCAATTTATGTACATTCCCTTTATAAACCTTTTTGTTTGTGTATGACTAATGATATTAGGTAGAATCTTAGTCAACATTAGAGCTAAATTTTTAGCCAAAATTCTGTATGAGACGCTCAACAAGATTATAGTTCTCTAATTTTTAATGAATCTTTTATCTCCATCCTTAGGCATCATCTTAATTATCCCCTTATTAATATTTCTGCCCAAATACCCGCTTTGGTAGGCTTCCTCATAAGCATCATATAGATCATCCACAATCCAATCCAAGTTGGTTTTGTAAAATTCCATAGGTAACCCATCTGCCCTTGGAGATTTCCCATTTTCTAAAGTCAAAATAGCCTTTTCAATTTCCTCACTTGATATTACTCTACTTAAAGTCTCTATCATTTTTGCATTTAATTTTTTTGGAATGATTTCCTGGCACATTTTTTGAGCTTCCCTACATGCCCCATTATTATCTTCAGTAGTGAATAATTTTTTATAAAAAATCCTAAACAATCTTTTTATTTCCTCATTATCATTAGTACATATGTCATCTTCTAAAATGGGTCCAATGGTCTTTGTCTACCTTTTATTTTTCAACATCTTAAAGAAATACTTAATACCTTTATCTCCATCTTTCAACCAATTCATCTTTGCTCTTATTTTGGCTCCCTTAGCTCTCTGTGTTTGAGAACATCTCATCTTGTGCTTAATATCCCCAATTTTTTTAATAAGCTCAAGATTATTTGTGTCTTTTTGTACTGCATCCTCTGTCTTCATCAATTCATCCTGTAATGAAACCTCTTTCCTTCTTCTATCCATAGAAAACTTCCTCCCAATGGTTTGAAACAAAATTTTACAATTAGTGACCATGTTATCCCAGTATTGAATAGCAGATCTACTACTGTTCATTATTTTGTATATATTTCTTAGAGTTTTTATTCCATCACTACAATCCTTACTTCCCAAGAGCTCTGTGTTTAATTTGAAAAGATTATCCTTCCTGATCTCACCTTCCTTTCTAGATCTTCTTTTACCCCAACACATGTCTCAATTGGATGATGGTCAGACAATGCATTAGGAATTACTTGAACATAGTTAGCACCTTTTTTTATCCATATAGAAATCAATCTTATTAACATAGAACTTGTCAAGCCTGTTGTATATTCTTCTTCCATCTTGTTGACAATTGCACCAGGTAAACTAGATGCTACTGCTCATAGATTTATTACCTTCCAATGGATTCATCAACTTAAGCAATTTCTTCATTCTCGTCCAGTAGAAGTTTTCATTCCCTTTCCATTCCTAGATAGAACCTCCTTTTTTATCCTCCCTTTGTTCAACAAAATTGAAATCACCTCCTATTATCCAGGGGACTTTGGATAGTCCAGTTGCCATCCAATTCCAAAGCTCAACTCTCTCCCTATAATCATTTGGGGCATAGACTAAGTGCACCCTAAATTTTTTTATCATTCTTTTCAATTATAAACTAAAGACATCTATTACACGAAGAGCATCCTCTCTATGTGATACATTCTATCCATTTCTGATTTACTAAAATAGCTATCCCTCATTTACCTTTATTATGCTTTGTAAACATGGCCACTAAGTCTTCCAAATAAACCTTAGATCATTCTCTAGTTGGAAACCTATTGCCTTAACTTCTTGCATCATTAGGCAATCTAAGACTTTACTTATTTTATTACAAAACTCTCTAATTACATATTTTCTCTCTGGGGATTCCATCCCTCTTATATTCCAACTTACACAATTCAATTTCATTATTCAGAGGATCATCTATTCTTTTGCTGCTACATAACATCTCAAAACACTTAGGTAATTAATCTCCCCTTGAACCTTTTTTTCTGGCTTTTTGGAGCTTTCACTTCTACTAAGTTCTTTCCTTTTCTTTCCTTCTTCTTTCCTCACTACATTTTCCTCCCTACTCTTCAATTACAGTCTTGCCTTTCTTTGTGAAAGACATGATCTAGGGGCCTCTCTTGTATTCTTCTCTTTTTTACTTTCTTTTCTTCTTCTTCTTCTTCTTCTTTTTCTTCATCCCATGCAATAGCATCTTCAACTTCTAGTTCTGCAGTATCTTCAAGCACTAGGAAACTCATTTTTTTGCCGCCACTTCTGCATTCTTATCTCTAATTTGCTCTCTCATCCTCTCCAATACCAGTTGGCATTATTCTATCCAGATTTAAGTGCCCTCTTGGCATTGTTGTACTCCTAATCACAAGAGGCCACAGTAGTGGTGATCTTATCATCAGGGGTATCAACTCTATCCTCATTTAGCATATAGTCATTCATTCCAATAGAACAATTATTTTTATCTATAACTTCAATACTTATTTTCTTTTCACCATTCAGACATTCATAAGAAATATTATTATCCTCTTTAATACAATTTTTCATCTCTTGTGTTTTTATCAAGTTACCAATTTGATTCACCATTTCAACAATTCCTTCAAGATCTCGTGTTTCTCACAATCCTCTTTGATCTCCCCTTTATGAGAATAATTTTTGCCAACATTCTAACCAACGAGGGTTACAACAGAACACCTAGAGGGATCAAGAATTTTTTATTTCTCTCAACTACCAGTTTCTTTTTTAATTCATCTAGGGTATCTCCCAAATTACCCTTCATAACCCTTATCGTTTCCTCAAGGTTATCTATAGCCACACCAACTTTATCTTGGCTAACTTTAGGTTTTGAGTTCTTCAAACCCACTTCTTTAAATTATTTGTTTTAATTTTTTTTCTTTTCTAATAATTATCAGGCAATATTTCTTTTGGTGTCCATCATATTTGCACAAAAAACATGCATTTAAGCCCCCCAAACTTTCAATCTCACATCTCATACATTGATTATCAAATTCAATTTCAATTGCATCTATAATCATTGTTCTAGTTTTTAAAGAGACAAGCACCCTCACGTCCATATGCGAAAACATGGTCCTTGTGTCTTCGACTTTGAGAACATTCCCTATAGGCTTTAACAAATGATGCAAGAAGGCCCATAGTTACATAGGCACATTTTTGACAATCGCTCAATAAGGTTTAGAATAGAACATAATTTCATCACGATTCACCTCTAGATTCCAAGAAAAAGACTTAAACATAGTTTGTCCTACATTCCAGAATTCTTTTTCAATAACTCTTTTTTGCATGTTTCTATTTTTTAGCATTATTATGAAACAACCTTTGTTAATCATTATGCATAAAGACACATAAATCCCCAACTTCGTATCCCACATGTTTAACAACCATTTTTCAAAGAATCTTCTCGAAGGCAAAGCTTCATTGTTCATACAGGAAAAGAAAATCGCTATATTCCTCAATCTATTCTCTTTACTTTTTATATCCCTTAACATATCATTATTAGGGAAAATTTTAACACTCAATGACAATGGGGGTTTCTTACCTAGTTCCTCTTCTCCCGTGCCAATTGTTTCTCCTCACTCATTGGACTTTCTACCATCTACTCTGAATCCATCTTTGATCTCAAATCCTGCCTCTTGCATCGGTGCTTCGACATATCCTGGTTCCAACACTTCATTAGGTATGATTTTTTTCCATTTTCTTCCCTTTGCTCCTCATTATCACTTCCCATCTCTTCCCATGCTTGACCATTAATTGCATTTACTCCCCTATACCCTGATCCCCAATCAGTGTATGATCATATCTATAAAAAAAACCATAAACTTGACCCGGGACCCTAATTTGACTAGAATAATTCAAATGACATTTTCACCATCGACAAGACAACAACAAGCTTTAAAAAAACCAAAATCAGCATGAATTATAACGAATGTAGTATGCAAGGTACAACCTCAATAGGTTGGCAATGGAAAATAGGGTTTCGACCCTCTGTCAACCCTTGAGGCTGCCCATCATCGACTCTCCATCCTAAGTTCCATAGATTTTATTTGCTAAAGAAACAAGAAAGAAATATGAAACAAGATACATGCATGGTTAATGAAATTCTTGTATCAAATGATGTTGAAGTTATGCATTTATGGAATAAACTTAGAAAAAGAATAAAAAACATTGAAAGGTTGGGAGTCGATACTTTAGATGATCATGAATCTAAATCTCTCTTGAACAAACTTAAAAAAGATTAAATTTTCTAAGAACATAAAAAGAACAGCCAAATCAATATCAAAGGAGTGAGTATATTCTTGAAGGTGACCATGACAATGATCAAAGAAAAATAACTTTGTTCACAACTTGGGAGGAAAGTGATTGCCATTACATTCAAGCTGAAGATACAATAGTACACTCAACCCCAACAAACATAATTTTGGAATCAACTCTTCATGATAGTGATTATATGGAAGAGAAAGAAAGTGAATCATCGCCTATTTCATCTCCTTCTCTAGAAATGGAAGCTTTTACCTTTGATACCATTTAATTTTAGTATAAGGGAAAACATGATGAATCATCAATTGTTAATGTTTTGACATGCAAGCAATCAAAAAATGAAATGTTTAAATTTCTTGATGAAGATCCTAAAAAGGAAATGTTACAAGAAGAGTCTCGTAAAGTGTACATTCCAAGTTGGTCTTTGAAATCTTCAAATGATGATTTTCTTTGTGGAGAAAATGTTGTCCTTTCCCCTTTATCGTTCGTTGAAGAAGACAACTCAACTATTGAAACTAAAGGTACTGATTTATCTACTCCTCTGTCATGTGTAGAAAAAAACTTTTCTAAATTAATTGCAATAAAGAGAGATGAATTATCTTTTGTCAAAGAAGATCCAATGATTCTTGAAGTCACTGTTCATGAAGTGATTCCACATCCCAAAAGGGTTAAAGATCTAAATCATGGTATCAAAAACCACTTTATGCATGACAGTCTTAGTAATGGAGATATGACAAAAAGTGCAACAACTTCTTCAAAAAATCTTGACCGTTTTTATCCTCAATCAGAAAATAAGGCAACATCCTACACCTTGCCAATCATTTATGTTGAACAAGATTTTGATGATGTAGCTAATCCTCATAAAGGTGAGTGCAAATCTATACCTACACCCATTTTAACAATCATTGAAGAATGCTCAATCAATGGTCTGACTGCAAATAAGATTCAAAATCAGCTTGAAAGCAAGAAATATCAAGATGAATGTTGAATACTCTCACCACAAATATGCAACTAGATCATAATGATACTGTACATGCAAAATTGTAAAAAGAAGAGTTAGAAATATACTTGTTCCTAATTTTCCTTGTTTAAATGATTATATTATATTATATTCTCAATGCTCTAGTTCTTTAAATGTTGATAATGATATTGAAGGAGCCGGTGTGAGTATTGTTTACAATAAGGATAAAGTAGATCAAAGTTCTAATTTTAAAGGGAATAGAGATGAAATTGCAATAATTCAAAGGATCGATAAAGAATTAAATGTTTTAACTTCTTCTCCTTCACTAATTCCAAGGAATGGAACTATTATTTTTTCTTTTTCAATTATGGAAGAGGATTTTAAGATGCATAACATAGATCTGTTTCTTTTGAAGAGATTGAATGTGCCCTCTTTTCTATTAAGTATAACAAAAGCCTAAGCATTGCTGGGTTGTCCATGGAATTTTACCAGACTATGCGGCCATACATTAAAGATGATTTTTATTTAAAGCTTTATTTGGAAGCATTTGAAAAAGGTTCTCTAGGCTCAAGAATTAATAAAGGATGAATCAAACTCCTTCCTAAGGGGAGAAATCAAGACACCATTTCTACCTAGTTCCCCATTACACTATGTTGGTGTAATTAAATATTTAATTACACTTTATTAAGTTGACTTAGGGCTAATTTTAGTCTTAGGTTATTCTTAAGTCATATTAGGGTTTTCTACCTTGCAAATATAAAAGCAAGTTCTCACATGTAATTCATTAATCCAATTCATTAATTGCATCCAATATTGTGCAAATTCATCCTCTTTGCTTTTTTCTCTTGTAGAAGGTCAATCCTAGGTTTTGCAGGTGATCCTGGTGGCTTGAGTCAATCAGTGACTCGCATGGTATCAGAGCTTTAGATCTACAAGCCCCTTCTGAGATCTAGGTAATTTTGGGTAAGAGATTTTGTAGGGTGCATTTTTGAGTAAAACAGACCTCACCATTGAGTCCAGAAGGCCCCAAAACCCCTATTTTCATATAAGGCACTCAATATTTTGGTGACAAAAAAATTTTGGGCATTTTTTGGGGGTTTCGAGAAATTTAGATCTGTGAAATCTATACGACCTATAGGGAATCTATACGAATGTACAACACCTCAATTTCCATGCCACCTTGATTTTCATGCCATTATTTTTTGAGTTACCTTAGTTTGCGTGCCATCTCAATTTCTATGTTGCCTCAATTTCTGTGCTACCTCAATTTTCGTGTTGTCTTGATTTCTATGCATAGGTACAACTAAGTTTTTAATTAATTTCTTAATAAAAAAGAATTTTTTATTTGGGAGTTATCCCCTAGGGTTTAACCCCTGGTCACATGGGTGACTAGCACCTAGCTTCCAAACGCCAGCCCCCAGGCTATTAGATCCTAGTCATATGAGTGACTAGAGCCCTAGCTACCAGCCCCCAGAGACTCAACTCCTGGTCACATGGGCATCTAGGAGCTTTAGTAGTGCTTTTTTTTTGCCTCTTTGCCTTAAAGGAGTAGTTTTGGAAAATCAGGCATATCTTAAGCAAACAAAGTCAGATTTTTGAAAACAAATAGGCGTTGGAAAGATGGTTTTGAGCACAATCCAGTGGTTCAAGCATTTTTTCCAGATTTTTTTGTTAGTGGCATTTATTGTTGTTTGAAGTCCAGATACCGGTTTTGGCTTCCGAGCTCGTATTGTTTTTCCACGATCTCCAATTTTTGTGATTCTTATGGCATTGGAAAGGTATTGAGGAGATCTACACAGCTATCTATGCACTTTTTGCAAATTCAGTCCTAAGTATTCTTTATTCAATTTTTTAGTTTTATGGCTTTTGTTTGATATTATAGACATTTTGGCACTTGGAGAAGTTCTATTTGTTTTGTTGGGCTTCATTTATTGGCATTAATACATATTCATATTGTTGATCTCTGATCTAATTTATTTTAGGAGATACCATGGGTTTTGCTATTCACCCTTCTGTGATAACATTGGGTAAGGATAATTATGAGTCTTGGTGAAAGGGCATCTTGACACATCTCAAGTGGATTAATCTTTTGCCTTATCTTTATGGAATCATACTTGAACCAGATACACCTAGGAGGAAATCTTCCTAGGGAATTTATATTGATCATATTGTAGGATTGACTGGTTCTAGTGTTGATTTTGACACTATGTGTTCTATCTCACATATTGAGTTCCCACACACTCTTTGGACTAGCATTTGGGAGATCTATGGAGACCCACATATCTCTCCATTCCCAGATGATCTTGCTATGGATTGCCACATACCCCTTGATGATGCATATTGCATACCTTTTGATGATGATACAGTTGAGGAGCTTGCATATTTGATAGGTCTTGCTAGTTTAGATGACATAGAGACTTCACTTGCTTCTCCTTCTACTTTTATCAAGATCTTATCTTTATTACCTATTGCTACATCAAATTCTTTGCAGCAGGACATTATCAGTCTTCCAGAGATAGCTCATTGGGACACATATCTACCAGATATATCATTGTTGTTTGTAGAGTCCCACCTTGCAGATTTGGAGGACCACATTGAGGAAATTTGTCTTTTACTTGATGACAGATTTGATGGAGTTGTATCACCATCATCTTCTTCAGAGATTATTCTTCATCCTCCTATTCAGTCATAGTTTTGCAGTGGATTGGCGACATTTGAGCATTTTTTAGGAGCATTATTGTTGTCTTTGGATCATGTGTAGAGTTTAGAGACATTTATCCTTATTCTTGTATATTCCTATTTGGAATGGGAAGACATTATGCACATGTCTGCAGTTCTATTTCTTCCCAAGGGGAGGAATGTTGTTCAACATTCATGGGTCTTCATCTTTATTCTTTGTCAAGCACCTTCCAACATTGCATGAGTCATCTTGAGGAGTAGCTGCATGGTCTCTCTTCTCATCTTTATTTTGGGAGGAAGTATATCCTCACATGGGGTTTCAACCTTCTCACTTTTGGGGGGGTTACCAGACCTTCTCTCTACTTCCTCTCTTATGGGGCATTCATGATTTTACTTTTGTGATGGATTCAGTTCTTGGGGGTCTTAGTGTTAGTCCTTCTTTCATCACATGTTCATGTACTTGTTTTCTTTTCTCTCTTTTGGAGAGGAGTTTTCTTCCACTAGGTTTTTCTCCTTTTCTCCAATTTATGAGAGATTCTTGTTGTACATGGGTACTTAACATGACCTTGTAGCTGGGACCCATTCTTGCACTAGTTGCATATTTTCCATTTCTCCCTAAGTTGCACTTAAGAGGGGGTGTTGGCCTGTAATTAAATATTTAATTACACTTTATTAAGTTGACTTAGGGCTAATTTTAGTCTTAGGTTATTCTTAAGTCATATTAGGGTTTTCTAACTTGCGAATATAAAAGCAAGTTCTCACATGTAATTCATTAATCCAATTCATTAATTATATCCAATATTGTGCAAATTCATCATCTTTGCTTTTTTCTCTTGTAGAAGGTTAATCCTAGGTTTTGCAAGTGATCCTGGTGGCTTGAGTCAATCAGTGACTCTCACACACTATTAAACACCTCTTATAAGATTATTGATAAGGTGTTGGCTATTTGAATAAAACTAGTGGTTCAAGATATTGTGAGACCATACTAAATAGGTTTTGTTGGTGGAAGAAATTTTCTTGATAACCTAGTTTTAGCATGGGAAACTAATGAATGGGCTCAATAGTTTGTTGGTTAAGCTATATTTTGACAAGCCTATGATGAAATATGCTATAATTTTAGTCTCAAAATGATGCAATGGCTAGGGCTTACACCTCAAAATTTTGCTCATGTTTAAATGCTTTTTAAAGATGCTAATACATGCCTAGTGGTTAATAACACATCTTAATCTTTCCCTTAATGCAATGCTCCATTAGATAGAGTTGTCCTTTTTCACTCTTTTTATATATGCTCACCACTAATGCTTTGGGTTATTTATCACAAAGAGCCAATCAATTGCAATTAATTTTTTGCATTTCCATTCCACATAATGTTTGTTGTGATTAATTCACATTTTGTTGATGATAGCCTATTATTTTTGTAAAATTAAAAAAAAAGTTGATCAACACCTTATACATTTTAATTTAATACTATTATGTGTCAGGTTCTTAACCAACTCATCAAAAAATAGAGTTCTTAATGACTCATGCCAGTTCCGCCCCTTAGTGGATTCCCAAAGATTAGAAATAGATCAAACAATGTGAAATAATTTAGTACCTTGACATTTCATTTGGTTTAGGGTTATCTCTTATTGAGACAGAATTGGTACCTCAATAGATCTGAGAATAAATTGTTTAATTGGGGTACCAAATTCCTTTCATTGGTTGGAAAAATCTAGGTGGAAAATAAAATCTTTCTTGCCACACGTATATTTTTCTTCTTGCTAGATGTCATTCAATAAATGGTATTAAGATTTGTACAAATTCATCTAATAATTCATTTAGACTAAGTGCGATGGTACTACTAATTTTAGAGCTACCTCATGGCCTTATTGCATTAAACCTAGGTCTAGAGGTAGACTCAGAATTATAGATCCCAAAACTCAAGGATTATGTCTAGTTGCTAAATGAATTACTAGAGTTGTTAAAGTTGATGAACCATGATAATTTAAATAAGACAGATAATTCTTACAACCATAATTAAATGGAAATGGTAGAACACTAATTGGTTGGACAAGATTTTTTTGTGCCATTATTTCATATAAAAGCCTTATTTCCTATTCAATTCATTTGAAAACCTTGGCAACAAGTATGTCAATTCTTAAATTGGGAAAAGTTTTCATTACAACATGGTTTTAACTTTACTTCTTCCATTTGGTGGAATAAGTATATCCAATACCAAGAGAAACCTTTAGCCATCAATTTTCCCAGGCATGCTTATCACTTGTTCAAGGAAGATGTTTGATAGTTTAGTGACATATGAGACTTCACTTCTTTTCATTGGTTTCCTTGGTAGGTCACTAAAGAATATTTTGGTTTGAAAATTAATTCCAAGTACTTTTAAAATTTTGTGGAGTCTTTGGTTCCCCAATTTAAATATTAAATTATGCACCCCTACAACATGTAATTTATTCAAGAATTGGCATTGGTTCTCTTCCATCATTTCTCATTCTTCCCTTTAAAACAAATCTATTTCCTTTTTGTCAAATTGTCTTTTGTTCTTCACCTCAACATAAAAGGAAGTGCAAATTTAGTCAAAAATATCAGGTTAACTTGAATACACAAATATGAAAATTCAAAGTTGATTCAAATGCTCAAATGTTTTCTTGGAAAATCTTACATTGCAAATTGCTTGTTGGTGATAGACTAAAATGCCTACTAGTTAAATGTCCCTTTTGTTATTCATACGAGATTACGAAACACTTATTCTAAACTTGCTTTTTTGCTAAAAATAATGGTATGCTATTTTTATAGATTTGCTTGCTTTATTTGGTCATTATTTGAGCTAGAAATAAGTTCTATTTGGAATGGAATAATGTGATTATTGATTCAGGTAGACATGTTATCCTTTTGCATGGAAAATCAAAGGTTCCATTGTGTTTTATAATTCTTATATTCATTTGGAAATTGCAATTACAAGGCTTTACTCTAACATATTCTTCTAGATTGTGTCATTGTCTTCTCAACTACAGGTAATGCTAAAGATAAACAAAGAGATCTCATATAAGTTGGAGCAAATCAAATTGTAAATTAGTCAATTACAAATTAATCAGTGCATTATAAATAAAAGAGTTATGTACACTGACAAGATTACAATAAATTTTGTATGATCTTTTCTTTATACATGATTATTTGTATAATATTTTCTTTATACATGATTATGTAACTTGTATAGATATCTTAAATACATCTATCTAAAAGATGCCAAGAGACATCTCTTATCGTTTTGTGTTTTTAGATAGATGTATTTTAGATATCTTTTATCTACAATTTTAATAAATGATTTACTCCATATCTTAAATACGTAACTATAAATATAGTGACAAAGTTTTATGAATATGTTATTTAATTTCCAAAAATATAAAACTTTTTTAATTACTTTATAATTTTACTTGAAGAGCTATTTTTTCTATAGTTTTGAAAAAATTAATGAAAACAAAACAATTTTTTTTACATAAGAGATTTATTAATTTAAACTACTGCAAATACAAATATATAAATAGATAACTTAGCAAATTTTGTTTATTTATTTATCTTCTTCTTTTACTCTTGGTTCAAACGTATTATATTTTTTAATTTTTAAATTTGTGCTTAGGTATGAAAATAAAAAATGATTTCATTTGTATTTCATATATTTATATTTATATTTATTATTTATTATTAAATATTATGTTTATTATTAAATGCTAATACTTTCACATGTAAATGGATGTCAAATATAAGTTAAAAAAGTAAGAGCTGAGGCAAGTTTCCTCACTTATAGCTTGCTATTTCTGAGTTCGTGCTGAGCAACCCACTTAGGAGACTCCTAAAGAAGAAGAAGGCGCTCTCATTGGCTGGGAACTAATTGATGATGTTGCCCCTGGAGATGTGTGGGGAAAACCTAATGATGAGGATCCACCCTCTGTTGGCATTGCATTAGCTACTTAGTGTTCTTCCTTTTGGTCGTTCCTCTTTGTATTGGACTTTGTCATGTTAAGACTTTGTGGGTGTGCCTTTCTACCACTCTACCCTTTTTTTGTTGAATATTGTATTATTTTTATATATTTAGTACAAAGTTTAATAGGGAATATTCATATATTAAAAAAAAAAAAAGAGATAAAAGTTTTGTTTAACATGGCCACACCATTACACTCCACCTCTTGTTGCCACTATAGAACCCCTTTGGATGTAATTACTAAAGTTTAGTGTGCATGTTAATTTTACTATCTTAACAAAGTTTTTTGTATTATTAATGTTTGTCTTTAATAAATCAATAAAAAATCGATTAAATATTTTATGTAAAGGTGTTTTATTCCTTAAAAAAATAATATACAATATAGTTTTCTAAGGTACATTTAGAAAACATTTAAATACGCCAAAATATTTTTAATAAATTGAAGGTTATTACAACTTAAGATGGTAAATGAAGGAATACAAAGATAAGTGCTTTTGGATTAAGCTGTGTATTGCTTTGCTTCAATGTTCCACACTAGTAAACCATCATCAGAAAGAGGATGCTTGTGATTTGGATTGCAGAGTATCCTTTAAAAAAGGATGAGGAGGAGGGGGATTAGGGTTGGCAAGGTAACTCCGCAATCCAAATCCTAATCCTCCTCCTCATCTTTTTTTAAAAGGGTAAGTCTGCAATCCAAATCACAAGCATCCTCTTCCACAGTTATCCAAAACTTTGAAGTAAAGAAATACACACACTTTAATCCAAAAGCACTTCTCTCTGAATCCTATGGACTATGGAAAACCCATACCTACTATAACTGAAGGAATATTAAATAGTGATTTTTAAACTAAAAAGTAATTTATTTGAGTTATTTAACGAATCATAAAAATAGAGAACAATTTTTGTAAAACGATAACTTTTAACCTTAATTTGCTGGCCGTACGACGAATTGACGAAAATTTGTCGTAAAATACAATCAATATTTAAGGCAGACTGCATCAAACGACGCGGGAGATTTTTTGGCGGATGTTTAAAAATTATTTTGAATAAAGATAAATGGCAACTATGAATGGATAACAACCATCACGAAAAAGCAGGGTCGACCGTCAAATTTAGGCCCAGTGTAACCCTAGTTTCCTTCCATATCATATTTTCTGAAATCTTTTGTTTTCAAATCTCCCTCCACAAGGTTTCATTTTGTATTTTGGAATTTGAAATCCAATGTTGCAGACTTCTCCCTCCTCGCTTCAAATTAGCAAGATTTCCAAAATAACCCTGCCAATGCCAGTCTATCGCTGCATTTACAAATACATCTCACTGCCCATTAGTTTTACATTGGTTTTACATATTAATGTTGGAGATGGCTTTGGAGTTGCAGGAAGATCTGTTTTCTCAGCTTGTGGGCATTTCCCAAGAAGAAGAAGAAGAGCACAAGGAGAACATTCCTCTTTTTTTCTCGGGCAACTTGGTGGCACCATTCACTCATCCTCATTTATTAAAGAGGCAGCCTCTGCAAGATATTACCCATCTGTTTGATGCCCTTAACAATGCAAACACTATCCATAATGTAAGTTTCCTCTGTTTTCCTCTGTTTTCCTTCTTTATCTTAGTTGGGTGTTCACTACTAGGTTATCTGAATGATTTGCTGATATATCAATCTCTTTTTGTTTTGGTTACAGAGGAGAAGGGTATCTGTAGTGGAAAGGATGGCCCCCATGCAATCAATGGCAATCAGTCAGAATAAAAAGAGCAGGGTCACAAATCTCTCTAGTGACAGTAAAACCAGTCTTTCCAATCTGAAGAGGTCCACTCTCAGAAAGAGCTTCAGATAGCACACAATTGTGGATTCAGCATTTCAGTATACTCTTCTCCAGCTCTGGGGAAGGCTTACAACAATTGACCCCTCAGTTCATACCAATTATTTTATTTTACCATTGAATTGCAGATTTGGGGAAACTCATCCATCAAATGAGATCCATGTTCTGTTTCTAGTTTGGGTTTAGTAGTAATTTTATTGAAATTAAAACTATCAACATCCAGTTGAGATGCCCAAATAATCGATTTCTTTATGTGGTGCTTTATCCTTTAGTGTTTGGACTTTGCACTGAACAAAGATTTAGTTCTTGGTTGATTACCTTCACCTGACAATGGCCCACCTTTTGAATAAAGTTTTACTAAGATTGCAACCATGTGTCTAAATTAGCTCTCTGCTCATTTTGATTCTTCCAAAGTATTGCTGCAATATGCTCTTTTGTTTTCTTTTGGGAATGCTGAATTTTACAAACTATACTGTTTTGCATCATAAAGTCATTCCCTATATTTGAAGGGAAGAAAACACACCTTACAGAGGTATATTCAGGGGGCTAATAAATGAAGAAAATGAAATAAAGATAATAATTTTTTAATTTATTTATTAAATAAGTTGTGACAGAATACATGATAAAAATTTAGAATTTTGGAAAGTAAGAATGAGAAAGTTTAGGTAAAAATTGGATGTTTGGGCCTCAAAATTTTATAGATGGGTTTGTTTGTGGTTGTAATTTTGTTTTGGCAGAAATTTTTTGTTTTTTTATGGATTTAATCCTTAGTATTTGTAAAAGAGGTTCTTTTTGATAATTTTTTAATAAGGAAAATTTGCATGATAGAATTGAAGTATTTTTAGAAGTTTTTTTTTTTTTTTTTTGTGTCTGGTAAACTTTTTAACATGACTGGTGACGCGTGTGACACACCCTCCGGCTCCTCTACGTGGATGGGAGGAGACTGGACCTTGTGACCTCTTTACCTGCAATAAGAATACTTAGCCAATAGGAATACTTAGGAGTTTGTTATGATTGGATTGAAGTATGAAATTTTTTTGTGATTTATTCAAGTTCTTAGGATTGATTCAATATAAAAATAGAAAAAGCAAAGTTAAAAGGGATTTTGAATTATAGATTTTTGTTTTTTCACAAGTTGTAGAATAAATTGTAATCAAATTTGTGAATAAAAATTACTAACTACTGATAATAGGGGGTAGGTGGTCCCATAAAATTTTTAGTTGCCAGTAGGCTTAAAACTTTAAGCTCCTAAATTTATGGAAGTTGGTCCCATGAGAATTTTTTTTACAATAGTTTAATGTTAAATGATTTAGTAGAGGTTTTTTTAGGATTCACAAATAAAAAGATTGCAAATTAAATAAAAAAAGTTATTTATCCCCCCTTGTTCCACAAAAATAGATCCTTTAGTAGCTCCATGGGACCCCTTCTTAAATACACAATTTTGAACATATTGCTTGATACTTTTTAGGATTTAGGATCACTTAAGTACATAAACACGTGCAAATTGGTGTAAAACAAAAGGGAAGATTAGGGCCTAAATTTGATGGCATGCCTTTTCTTCGGAGGAATCAAATACATGGTGGAACCCATGATGTGAGGTCTTAACATGCACTGTTATAACCTTTGTTTGCATTAGTTGCCCTCCACCCATGTGGCAGGGAGATTTGGGGCATTGAAGTTGTGACCATCATCTATGCTTCCCAACAACTTGATTGTCCAGTTTACCCTTGAGGGCTAAATTTGATGGTCTACCTTGCCCATCAAACATTTTTTTCTATACGATTTAGTTTTCATTATTGCCTTTGGCATGATAGTTTTTAATGCAAGTATACAAAAATCTTTGTAAATTTTAGTATATTTATTTTATATTATTACAAATAAATTCACACCTTCCAATACAAAATCAATATACTATTTTTCAAATTTTGATATTGAGTGGTTTTTAGGAATATTGTAAATCAATTTAAATTCAATGTTTTTCAAAAAATTACACCTTACAATATAAATCAAATTAATATTTTTCAAATTTAACGCTTTATAATACAAAATCTCTATCAAAATAAATATTTTCAAAATTTGTATATAATAAATTAATTCAAAATATATAAATTATAATTTAAAAAACCTCAGTCTATTATAAAATTGATTTATGATAATATTAGCATGGAACTAGTAATGTATTACATAGCTCTCCAAAATACAAGGTAAGTCTTCCATAAACAATTTTGAACAATTAAAAAATAAAAGGAAAAACAGATGTGTTTATAATTTTATATTATTTTTAATTATAACAATATAGTTTCTATTAAAGAATAGAAGTTTTTATTAAATAATTTAGAAATAAAAGGAAACAAGAGCTGCATAGCAACAGCAGTCCTTGCTAAAAGCTGCCAGCACAAAGCAAGGAATGACATGGGAAATAGTTGGAAAATTGGCAGTGTTTGGAGAAATTGCAAATGCTTTTGTGTTTGATTATTTTCAGTTACAGAGGTAACAATTGGTGTTTGTTTTAATGAACTCACAGTTGGTGTTTATTTTTAACTGGATGTAGTATACATTCTATGCAAGGTTGTGTGTTTAAAGGCAGAATTATTGCTGCTATCATTGCATTGAGGCTTCTAAACAATCCGTGCAGACAATGTTTTGTTTGCCTAGCCAGCCGTAGTGGTAACCAGCGATTAACATGCATGCATTGCAATATATGTCTTTTAAACTCTAAAAAATATATTTGAAGTTCATCTTAGCATTAACAGTTCCAGCACTAAACACAATGCAGATATATTTCTTGCCTCATTAGCATATAGCAGGGTTAAAACATAATTGAATAGTTCAAAAGACTTTGATTAAGATATTTGAGAAATCAGTCTTCAAATCACAACAAATGAAAGTAGAGCACTTGAAGAGAAGAACACCTTTTAAAAAGTGTAGCAGCAATTTATATTTGAACTGAGTCACTTTCACACATAACAGTGTTTGTAGTTTTTCATATGTACAAGTAGGTTCTGCAAGCTGGTTCTAAGGTGGGCAAAGAGGAGAATTGGGGTGTGAACTAGCAATTTTTGAATGAATATTACAAAATACTGGTACAAAGTCTCCTTGGAATGAAGGGACCTAATTGAGAAGTATTGGATGTAATGGATGTTGTAATTGAACAAAGTTAATTCCTATAAGTTTCCAAGTTTCTATGAAGCAACGCAGAAACCTGCAACACCAGTTCCATGCACAAGACTTCATTGATATTGTGAGGCTATTTTTATGGCCTGTGTTGCAGGCAGTCACCTGTATTGGGATTCGAAATTAAACCATGAATGGAGTTTAAGTCCTTGAAATTTGCTTGTTGGCTGACATCAGTTCTTTGTACCCGTAATGCATCACTTGAACAAAAGGAAAAAGATGCAATTGTAGTTCCATGCATGAGGTTTCATTGATATTGTGAGGCTGCTTTGATGACCTGTGTTGTAAAATCGAAGCATACAAAGTCATTAGTAAAGCAATGTAAAGTAGGTTTCTAGCTCAGGAAAATTGTGTTTGCAAATGAAATTTATGTTTAAATTTTTTCATTACCTTCCATAAATTTGCAACTTTGGCAATCCCTTGTAATGGGATTCCAAATTTAACCATGAATGGAGTTTTTGTATATTTGGTTGTTGGCTGACATCAGTTCTTTGTACTAGCAATGCATCTGTATGTATGAAAATTAAATCAATAACAACAGACTAGTAAAGATATGGCCCGATCGTTGCAAGTGCAATTCGGGTTTGTATTGGCTATGCAAATGCATATTCCTGACTTTAGTTTGCATAGACGGACAAAAAGAAGCAATCAATTAACATAAATCTAAAGATGCAACACAAAAATCACAAGACAAGCCTAGTAACCAATTCTTTCTGGAAATGCAACTAGAGAATGCGTAGAAAGCAATAAAATTATCAATTAAACTATAGAATACATAGTAGACCATTTCTTGGCTTGTAAAACTCCATGATATTAAGAAGTGGGAAGAGGAATTGATAAGACAAAGAAACATCATAAACAATTGTAGGAACACATGTAATGGAAGGACGAGGTACTCTGCAATGCTCAAATCAAACAGCAACCAAAAGAGCTATTTAAATTTTTAACAAACTAGCTGATAATTCAAGAACTATGGGAAAACTGGAAAGGGTAAATGGCTGGTGACTTCAAACATTCGGCATAGAGTCAAGAACCATATTCAGCCTATAAAATGTCCCATATTATTTTGACATTTTAGCTGGCCTAAACAATATAGCTCAATATATAAAATATAGGCCCTCAATTAATTCCCAACTCTAATCTACAACTCTGTACTCAGCAATCCTCCACAACAGCAAACAATTTTGCTATTAAGCATGAAAGATATCATAATGTACAAAGAATTCAACATGACATCTTCCATGCCCATGCAAATAGAGAAAATTATGAACAATTGCAAGAGTATGTGTTTATAGCCTTGCAGACATCACAAATGTTTAAGATGATTAGAACAACATTTACCTCAATCCGGACTGTCAATTTTTGTCTCTCTGTTTTATGTCCAAGTGTGAAAAGTGTCACTATTTTAAGATCTTTATGACTCTCTCTGAGAGCTTGGATATGCCAAGTTTGCGAAGAATATAAGATCTAAGAGTTTGTAAATTTGCAATGCAGATTTCCTAGAAAGTGAATTCAATATTGTCACTGCATTATCATACATTTAGACTAGCATTTGAGTTTACCAAAAGCGTAGACAAATTGTAACTCTATGACATCAAAAGCAATTCCCTTTGAAGCTAAGAAATCTTGACCAACTTAACAATAATAGTATGCATTATGCACACCTACACAAACTTCACACTAATAAAAAAATGAATCACAATTATTGCTACACTTTAGACAAATTTCTAATTGCCAAAACTTTCTAGGACTTAAAACACCTCCTATAAATTTACAATTGAAGACTGAGCGAGAGCCAAAGCAGTTTAGAAGCCTTTTCTTTTCTCAGTATTATTTTCCACCTTAATTCTAATGTAACAACTAAACTTGCCCACTAAGAATTGCAAATATGCACTTACAGATTAATACCTCACAAAATAATAACTTAGATGAAAGAAGCCAATTCTGAAGATTCGACAAATAAAAGCATTGTGTTGAAAGGCAACATAAGATTCTTAATATTCTCACAAAACAGAGAAGATAAATATTAGGTTCAGAATGATTTAATCATAATGCAGAAGGATCACAAGACAACAAAATGACTGCGTACGAATCCCTACCATACGTTACAAAAATAAATTACTTTCTTCAATAATAACTTCCACCTTGAGTCTATCCATTAAAGAAAATAGACAATAAATTTGATTAACAAATTTTACTACCTCTTGTAATTGAACATTGTGAACAGGAAAGGACAGCAATAGATGTTGTAATTGCAATAATACACATTGATATTGAGAGACTCCAAAAGGTCATCGATGTCAAACTTTAAACTTGTGATGCATAAGTAATGACAGATGAAAATGTAACCACTTATTAAATAGAAAGAAACAAAACATATTAATTTTAGAAAGAATATTTTTGCAAGGTCAACCAGAATAGGACAATAAGACTAAAAAGTACAGCAATAGAAATACCATTATGAAGCAAAAAGAAGCTCCAAAGAGAAGAGGAAATAGAGTGCTACAATTCCAGCCAAGTTCAATAAGTATATCAAGACCGTTGATTCAAAGCATAACAGAAGACAAGTTAAAAACTATACGACTTCAGTAGAATGAACAAAATAAAACAGTTCCTATAAAAATAGTTTAGACACAAACGAAGGGATTTTTGCTACATTGGGACAGATTAAAAGACAAATGGGCATTGAGCTATTCCAGGAAAGGAAGATCTATAAATATCTGTGAAGATATAGTCAAATCAGAAACCTCGTTGTAGTGAATGAGGACAATCACTACAGCATGAGCTGAACAATCAGCATTAATGACAGAAAATGTGGGAAGACAATGGTTGTGGGGGCACTGGCTACAAATGGAATCACATCTAATCAGTTTCGTGTTAAAACATTGGCAAAGATATGAACGACCATGGTGCTGGAATTTGTGATTTTTTTTCTGACGGGAGTATTCACCTGTTACATATTTGTTGGCTCAAACAATGCTCCAGAGGTCCAAATGTCTACATAGAATTCAATGGAAACAATTTAAAATGATTTGAAAACTTTTTGCTATTAAGTGTGAACCCTACCCTTAAAAGTAACATTAAATCTTGAATGCAAGTCCAAGGGTTTTGGGTGTAATGGTGATAAGGGCTACTTATAATAGTGTGACCCAGGTTCAAATCCCTCTTGCCACAATAAAGGCGACCTATAAGCTCCCTATGGAGTACATTTAAGTATGAGCTATGTTCACAAACATAAGATATTAAATATCACAAAGGCTCACATTAACCTAAAATATCTTGCAGCCACTGGGTTTTAAGTTTAAACCTAATAGAACATGATGCACACAAAAATTGTGTGAATGACTCCACGCCCAAAATAAACCCCATTATCCTTTTCAAACCCGAATGAGTCGACAGTTTTTTAACCCTGACTAGAAAATCCATACAATAAATGAAGTATATATCTATGCCAAAATACCAAAATACACTTACTGAGAACGAGGACCGGGGCCTGCATGGCTGAAATGTTGTCCAACAAAGGAATAACCACTAAAGTAGACCAAAAAATGCCAAATTGCCATCAAATTCCCATAAAAAAACCTTGAAGGACAGAGTTAAATTGATCCCGATGAGAAGAACATTTGTAGAGCCGAGCCCCTGATAAGAGGGCTTCTTCCAAGGCTTGTCTGCCAACACATTGGCTTCCGTCACTGTCTGCTCTAGGGTTTGAGTGGGACCCTCCTAGAGGGCATCAACTAAGCCATCTCCAAACCCTTCAATTCCCGTTTACTTGATGTCCCTGTAAACCTGAGGAGAGAGGCTAGTCATACAAGTCCCTTCAAAGCCTTCAAAGCCTGAAACAAAATCAAAGACAATTGTTCCTGAAACACAATTCACAAAACTCATACAAGAGACAAAAAGAGTCTCTATAGGCGTAAGAGCAAAATATACCATTCATCAAAGCGCCACCGAATTGAAAAACGAAAAACCAAACAAAATGATCATTACAGTTAAACTGAAACCAAAATGTCTGTGTGTATCTATTTTCAGAAAAAAACTAGAGCAAATAAAACCAAAACCCGAAGCAGAACGTCAAAGATATTAAACAATTTAAAGGAAAAAATATTCACAGCAAAGAAACCTCGATAGCCGAGTGCAGTGCAATATCAATTTTCCCTAATGACCACCAATGCTTGCAATTTTAGGGTCTCTGTAGACTTTGGCGACCTAAATAAGGTAACAGAGAGTTAGAACAAGAAAAATAAAACAAAAGATAGGATTTTAGGGCGCTTGCTAAGGTTAGGGCATGCTGGGATCTTCTAAAAGTCTAAGCAGTTGTTAGTAAGTGTTAATAAATATTTTTTAACAGAGATTAATGTATCGATCCTTGCAAATACAAAATCATTTTTCCTGGGTATAGGCTATACCCCTCACTGCAATCGCCCAATGCTTTAGATCATCCAGCTGACTATGTCTGTAGGAGCGCCAAAAACTGATGTATATGCGTCTCAAGGCACGCGTGGGCTCTGGGCTAATCGGCTAAAACGGAAGAAATACAAACAAAGCCATCGCACAGGAATCCAACAACAAAGACATCCGAGGAAAGTTTGGTAAAACCAAAGCAAAAATAAAATTGCAGTAGCACAGAGGGCGGGAGAAAACAGCAGCAGATTGCGTCCAACGTGTGTCGTTTTGCAAGACAGTTGTCATTGCTCAAACCCTGCGAAGCACACAATGACACTGTGGAATTCCATGCACATTGCAGAATAAAATAGTAGGGTTATAATAATGCCTCTACGAGAAAATGCCAACACTTACAGGGAAAAAAATAAAATATTCAAACTTCCTTTTCTCTATAATAGATAGTATTCCACGAAAAAAGGTGGGTGCTACCAGGTACCAAGGCTTGGCACAAATATTGTAAAACCCCTGCGAGGATTCCACGCTGCAAAAGATGAGCCCTTGCACATATCCATGACTTAATACAAATAGCAGAAGACCCCTGCAAGAATTTCACCCTCCACACAATGGACATTTGGGGACATCTATGACCTGGCACTCGAAAAAACCTATAGGAATTTCAACACAGATAGAAACAACTGATTTTACCACTGAAACAGATACCAACCAAACCCAAAGAAGCATAAAACCTAAAAGATCTAAGAATTTTCCCACAAGCAACTGCCTCCAACCCAAAACCGTGGAGCTCTCCACAAAACATGATAGAGGATCTCATTTAAACACTTGCAAGAATTATTCCACAAAACAAATCAGCAAAACACCAAATCCGAAGGAAGGATAAAATGCCAACACAATACAATACAAATCAAAAGAGCAAAACAGAAGTCATAATTCATATTCTCAATAGTAATACATCTCTCATGTACTTGATTTCAGAATAAGTTGAAGGACGTTAATGACTCTATAAATTATATTTCTTGTAATTAATGGACACTAATATATTAAATTTAGTCAGATTAAAATTAAAATGCCTTAGTAAATTAGGCACCCTAGCCTTTACATGTCTTGGTTGCTTCACCATTTGCAGGTCACCTCTCCTTTCATTGCACAATTCCATTTCTGGAGAATGTAGGCCACATTGTTATATACACAATATATCTCAATGGGCTATTTTTCGCTTTATTGAATAGCTTCATGTAAAATGTTCAAAAATTGTATTTGTTAGTCAATAAATTTTTCAAATACTAGTTTAGAAAGTTTTTACACTTGACAAAAATCTTCAACTTACTTCATGAATGAATTTTTGCACATTTACACAGTGACCAAGGCATGGGACTAAAACTCTAGCCGTTTTATATATGTATTAAAAAAAACCCATGTACATAAGTTATGGTTTTACATGTTAGAAACCAGGGACTTGACTGAAATCATGGCCAATTAATATTTTATAAAACACACCCATTTATTGAATTTGTAGTTGCACTTGTTAGGAACTAGTCACTACAGATTGAATGATTTTGGCAGCATGGGAATTAGTATCAATGGTTGCTTTGAAATTCCATTCCAAAGAGGACAAATCTATTTTCGTATCAACATTCTGATTCTTCTTTGACAAGGTTTATTCCACCTTTTTCTTTTTTGAAATACTCATCAAGTGCTCGTATTCAAAATAGATTTTAAAATTAATCTACCAGTAGAAGCCAAGCCACCTTGGTTGTTCGTGGACATATAATTTCATTCTTTATTTCTTAATGCTTTTGTTCTGAAATTGCATTATCATTTTGATAGAATTAAAAGTATTTCAATTTTCTAACTTAAAAATGGTTTCCAATTATTGAGAACATTATTTGCTTAATGTAAGTTGTTAGTATTTTAATATATAAATCATTTATTTAGTGAAGTAAACAAGTATATTATAGGTGAGTTGAAGAATGCAATTTTATTTTATCATCTCTTATTTTTGCAGCTTCTTCTTGGCTCCCCATCCACTTTTTATGGATGTATTCCAAGCGGGGAAAATTGTAAAGTTTATTATTTTATTATCCATGCTAATAGTCATAAAAACTCAAATGCCTATGCCCAGATTAGATGCAATTTTTTTAACAATGTATAACTTATAGAAACAAGTACCAGAACACATCTTTATAAACTATTAATTTATTATAAGACATGTTTTACTTTTCTATTATTTATCAATAAATTTATATAAAAGACATGTTTTACATGTCACTCTTGGGTGATGGATGCTAGTGCAAATTCTAAATATGGTGAGGATTGTCTAACATAAGGATGAAAAACCAGCTTTCAATGAGAGCATAGTTAAACAGAACTATGCCTCATTTTAATGTCATTATACAAAACATTGTGGTAAGCTAGCCCCCAAATTCTCCGCCACAATTGCTGAAGATTAGAGGATTGGGATTTTGATATCAGGCTCACAGTATTTTATCAGTTCCCAACCACTTTTTTCAAGATATAAGTTTTTTCATATTACTGAGAACTTAATTCGGTAAAAGTATCATAATCTGTGGAAAAAGTTATGTAGCCTTTTCTTATGAAGTTAACATGTAAACTGGACCACTTACCCTGTTTTCAACTAAGACTGATAATTCACCATCAAATTTGGAAGACCTTTAGGCTTAGAAGCAAAAATACACCGCAGTTTAAATATCTTTAAGCTCAGAAGCCACTAAATATGGATAATGGGCCCTAGCTGAGAATGTCTTTGGACTTATTGCACATAATTGATGTTTGAGAGGTTTCTATTCTGCTAAAATTTGACTGGGACTTGCACCAAATCGTTGCTTAAGTGTGACCAGGATTAACATCACCACTCTAATATAGGTAGCATGGCCAGTGCTGTTTGAACCAAGTTCATCATCATGGCGATTTCTCTACCTTCTGAAACATGATGCAATCCCCTGTCTAGTTTAAATTTTAGCATTTGAAACATGGTCCAATTTGTCGAGGTTAAATTTGAGCTATTGAAACGTAGGGAAAGATATAAGATTGGAACCCTGAGCTTTGGTAAGGTGACTTTTTTCTTCTTCTTATGTTCAGATTTGATTTGTATTCTTTTTCCCTTGATTCTGTGATATTTTGTGAATTGAGATTGTGTAGCTGTATAAGAAACTACCTCTTTTGGGGGTTTAGTGAGCTGCGGTAAATAATAATGACATCCAATTACAAGTGAACACATTTTGGCTACTGCTTTAAAGCCATTTTTGAAGTTATCTATTCTGCTAAGATTTGCCAACTATTTGTACTCAGCTTTGTCTAACTGTGACCGGTATAAACTCAGCTACTTTAGTATAGGTAGTATGACCAGTGAGGTTTGGAGTTTGGACCAAGGTTATCATCTTGGCAACCTTTCTGCCTCATCACTTGACCATGGCTTTATGGACAAAAAATGTCACACTCCCTTGTCAAGGTCAAAGCCTAGGTTTTGAATTGAAGAACAGGATATAAAATTAGAATTCTAAATTTTGCCAGTGTAACATTGCTCTCTCTAGTAAAGTTTGGGTTTTCTTTTAGATTTCTTCCATGTTCCATGTTATTTTGTGAACATAGACTATTATGCACCATCAAATTTAGAACACATTTAGCTTTGAAGTAACTAAGTTTGGAGAATGCTTTAACAAGCTCAGAACACCTTAACGTTTAGAAGATATGTTATAGGAACATGACTTTTATTCCACCAAAATTACACTCCATCTTGTTTAATTACTTTAGGGATTAACATGATCACTTTAATATGGGTAGAATGGTCAATGGGGTTTGAACTTTGAACCAAGGTCATCATCACGACAGCTTATTTTCCTTACCTTTAAACCTTGGCCTGTTCAAAATATGATGTAGTCCGTTGTCTAGGTTAAATCATAAATTATAAAATGTAGTTGCTTGCACAGGTTAAATTTTAGCTGTTGAATTGCCAAACAAGATGTAAAGTTGAGAAGCAAATCTTTGAGATTGTCAATCATTTTTTCTCATTCCCTTAGGCTTAGAAGCCATGCTCGACAGAATCATCACTTTAATGTAGATCGTGTGGCCAATCAAGTTTGAATCAAGGCCGTCATCATCACAATCTATCTGGCTTACCACTAGGCCATCATCAGCATTAAATTTTAGAGAAAGCACTAAATTGATGGGGAAAACACCTACAGAAAGTGGAAAGCTAGGGGAAGATAAAACTCCCCATTGCAAAGATCCTTTCTAATAACAAATAACACTTCCACGTGGATTTTTTTTTTTCAATACATGCTGGCATTCTCTATAATATAAATCGCTGCATTTGGTTTGCCTGCCTATTCCACACCATTTCTCAAACTCCTACACCTCCATATATATAGAATACCCGTGCTTTTCTTTGAATGTGTAAGACACCATGATTTATATCACCTCTACCTTGCATATTGAAGAACACTCATCTACAGTCCTCCTTTGAGCATAGAAAAATCAAAACTTATTACAGTCCTCCTTTGAGCATAGCAAAATCAAAACTTATTTGTTGCAAGGATTGGGATAATTTAGTGAGAGCAAAAAGAATAAACACGTAGATGCACATGGAAATAAATAAGATAATTGGAAAGAAAGCTTCGTTTTGACTTCCATAAGACGGGTGTCATGCCAAACTGGCATCTGG
Organism: Cunninghamia lanceolata; assembly: GCA_027924645.1. Classification (NCBI taxonomy): domain Eukaryota; kingdom Viridiplantae; phylum Streptophyta; class Pinopsida; order Cupressales; family Cupressaceae; genus Cunninghamia; species Cunninghamia lanceolata. Next base: position 2,053,867 of record BSBN01000397.1, read on the forward strand.
CTTGGGCTTAGATATAAAAAAAAAAAAATTTAAAAATTAATTTTTTTATATTATTGTCAACAATCTGTGATTCAAGACAGAATGAAATAATAAAAATAAATACACCATAAATGTTTGTAATAAGTGTCCCAGTCTACAACTTACTGCCAACAAAAATTCGTGAGGTCAAGATCCATGTATCTTTGCCACCAAAATCTTTTGGACTGGAACAACAGAGCCTCCACTGTATATCATATGTAACAAATAGCACCATACCAAACTGCTAGCAATAACATTAAGCTAAAGGACTAACCTTGGATGGTGCAACAGAATTGGTAGCTAGTGCCAAGATCTCTGAAGCATTCCCCCTTATGATGGTGAGGTTAGGCCTGACTAACTTCGTGCACATCTCCATTCTACATTTATAAGTCCCAACAGCCACAAGATCCAAAACACAAGGTTTCTGATCCTCTGAAGCCTTAACTGCAGCAACTTTCATTGAAGAAAATCCATTGTGGGGTGAGGGTCCCAACATTGATGCACAATCCATTACTTGAGGAGTAAAATCAGATATTTCTTCTAAAGCATGAATCATGGCAGGAGAAGCCCCATCAACTAGTAGTGTATTGGTCATTATGTCCATTAGAGGACACAATTCTCTTACCCTGCATATACATTTCCAGGCATTAATTCCCCAGTTTTCATTGTTTTTTTTAAAGCCTCCATTTTCTTCCTATAGAGTCCATGTACCTTAATACCTATGCCCCTCGACCACCATTGGATTCATCTATCTAGGCCTATTTAGGACTTTTTGACTCTCAAGACCGGTATCTTGTATGATAAATCTCTGTTTTCATGGAAGCTGCTATAGTTTCAGACATAAATAGATCTAATCGAGGCCTGCTTATCATTACTTGAGACATATATAGGGTCAGTGAAACTAACTCATTTGTAAACACAACTTGCAACTTGAACAGACATTTTAAATTTAGACCTAAATATCAAGCTTTGGAAAACATGTAAACACATAGGAAGGTGATTTTGAATCCTCACCTCTAAACTACTACCATCTGGATAAGGCTGTAAAGAAGAGACTAACTTAACAATATAATCGCTAACACATAGTAACCGGTCATTTATGAAGCCAGAGGTTCTAATCTCCAGAGCTGTCCAAAAATGATTCCTACCATAAATAGCGGCTTACTATGAATTAGGCTGTCATAAGTGAAGCAAAACATATCCTAACCGGCCCATGATTTTAAACTATTCCAAGAGAGAAATAAAAATGGCATGCCTGAAAGATTTGTAATGGCATTAGATATTGCAAGAGCTGTGCAAACTCCTTTACCACCGCCATTTCATCATTTGAACTTCTGAGAAAGTAAGGAAATAGAGTTTTTACAACTACACATATATAAATGATTTTAAACGATATATAATTACATGCACCATTCTCTCTGATGGAAAAGTAGCCCTCACAGAGCATATATACGAAGAAGCACTCTCTCATTCAAATATTTTAACTTTCTTTGAGGCTAAAGCGAAGCTATGCATCCAATTCTAATTAACCCCATTCAGAAGCCAATTCTTCTCAAGCACTGAGACTGTTTCTAAACATTCACACTAATAATTAAAACAAAATGGAAAATGTACTAATAATCACTTAAGACTTCTTTGAAATATGCAAGATTGAAATGGCCCATCCCTCACGTTCTATATCGCAAGTATGCTTATAACTTATAAGGAAGCAATACAATGAGCATTACAAGTATTACACCAGTAATCAAAGCATTATACGTTCCATAGCCAAAATGGATTGCACTGCAGAGAAATTAGTTGTGCCCAGAATCTCTATGATGGAGAATTTGATAAGGCAACATACATCAAGTATATGTTAAAAATTCAAAGTTCATAAACTATTGTCCTGCAACAAATACTGTGTCAACTGTAACTATACTATAATTCGTGCTAAAGAAGTTTGTACAAATTTATAACATAAAGCACATCAAATTATTTGATGTATTCATATTCTCTAGTCTATTTTATTATGGCATCTAGGTGTAGGCTGGGTTTGGAAAAGAAGGAAGAAAGAGTACTCCAACCTCATCATCTTTATCTCTTTTTTTCCTTTGCTCGTCATCCCATCCCATCAGGTTTGTGCCTGCGATGCCCACAAATAAACAGTAAACAATATTCAATATTATACAATAAACTCATCAAATACATAACTCAATATTTTAAACCACCATAACAGAGTATATATTCTAAAAGAAAGTAGGTAATACCGAGTTATAGCAATGGAAATATAAATTTCTACAACAAAATAAATATCACACCTTAAATTGGGAGGAGTTGTAGAACTTTGACTGAGAATAAGTGGCTATCGTCCGCAATGTTAGCGTGGTCACAGGTTTAGAGACAGAAAATTATGAAAGGCAATCTTAAAAGACAGAAATATGAAAAACAATTTAAATTTGGGGCAGAAAATCAGTAAAGACAATCATAAGAGAAATAAAAATGAAAAACCTAAAAAACACGTCGCTTCTACCATGGACACCTGCTGTTTGATAAATCTTTAGCCCGCAACCGTTCATGCAGAATATTAGAAATTCAATGAATTTTTTTTGCTGATGATTTTTCATTGGATAGCCAAAACTTTGCCTGCACCCCAATGAAAAACAAGGCATCATTCATAAGGGAAAACAATAAAATATCTGGGACCTTAGTTAGGTTTCAAGAAAAAATTATATGCACGCAAGAGCAAAATATAAGGTACAAATGCACTTAATTTATTTATAGTTTTTTTATCATGCATGGCAGTAAAAATTTTAAGGCAAATGCAATACACATTAAAATAGTAGGTGTTAAATAATCCTCCAATGAAAAAAAGGCATCATTCAGAGAGAAAACAATAAAATATCTTGGACCTTAGTTAGGGCTTTAAAAAAAATTTATATGCACGCGCTTCCAAGCAAAGAAATGCTCTTTTTGTAGAGCAAAAACAATAGTCCTCTGCTAAAAATAAAAATAGATGTATTTATTTATTTATAACTTTCTATTATTTTTTTTATGAGTGAATTGTCGCCATGTGGGCCACTCTTGGTAAATAAAGATCAGAAAACAAAAATGGCTACTCTAGAGGAGGGCTTGAAACAAAATATATGTATGGGTAATTATATTCAAAACATATTTGATACAAAAACTTATATTAATGTCTTCCCTATGCTTGTTGTGATTAATTACATATCAACATTATAATTTATTCATAACCTTTCTACATTCTACTATCATGTTTTATTTTCTACACCTGGACATTGTCGACCGCTCCCATCGTCTCATCCCCGTCCAAGCTTGAGTCCGAGCTACCAAAGTTGATGGCGAAGGACTAGTTCACACCATGAGAGTCAGCCACTCCTAAGAGGACCTTGAGGAATTTAGATCCCCACTTGGCCTTTTGCTTTCACTCCTCGTTTTGTCTGACCGTTGTAATCACAAAAGGTGCCCACGGTCCATTGTATGGTCGAAGGATCACTGGGCAAGTGTTGTTGTCTGACAGGAATCCTAAGCCTAGAACGACATCATCCAAAACCTTCTTCAGTCCACCTTGCTAGCGTGGTTTAATCAGTGTCTTCGCCATTGCCTGAATAACATCTTTGCCTCCCCCAAATCTAATAGCACAACAACCACATAGAGGAGATACTATATTAACCATGTACTTGTGAGAAGTGGAAATGAAAGTGTCTCCAAGCACCATACAGATTGCATGTAGAACAATAGTCGACTGTGTTTTGAAGATCTTTTTCAACCTAAGATTTGAGATATGTCCCATGAAAGCAATTTGTCTCCTCTTTGTTTCAAGGCATACCATTAAATGCACATTTCCTTATTTATTACAGTACTTGGCAATGGGCATAGTTGTCATCATAAATGCGAACATCTCTTCCAATCTGTCCTCCTCTGCCTTCAGGTGAGCCATTCACTGTGCCATGCTAGTTCATGATATCCTTTTTTATTATGATCAATCGTGTGAAATGGAAGATTGTCCAGACTCCAATCTCTCCCACGCTTTTGTCAAGTTGACATATAGATATTTATCTGGCATGTTAATTTCCACATTCACTAATTTGTCAGCCTCAATGTTAGCCTCTCAATAAATGTGGCTAACCTTATATTATTCAAAGTGATTCAAGATCTCCCAACACTTCACCAAAATATTTTTGATCTTCCACTTTGGAGTCAATCGTTTCCTTATTGCATTTATGATCAATTAGGAATCTTCTTCAATGTGTATCTTTGTGAGACCTAATTTCGAGCAATTACGAAGCCCAAACAACAAGGTTTGGGCCTTGACTTCATTGATAGTTCCTTTTGACAATTTCTTTGCTGTTGAGGCTACCATTTTCTACTATGATTTCTAATGAAACGACTTGCCCCCGACTCTCCTGGGTTACCTTTGGTTGCACCATCAAAATTCAATGTGCCATTCTCTATTTGGTGGAACCCAACATGCCAATGCTCTAGGATTGTGGGTTGGATGAACCCTAGACTTCCCATAAATGGGGGAGTTTTATATTATTGTTAATTATAATAGAATAGTTATATATATATTATATGGGATATGAAATAAGGCAAATGGAGTGCGAACAATTCAGGGTGTGCAGCGAAAGAAGGAGAGAGGTGAATGGAGCATAGTGACAGGAGGTATCTAGTAAGGGGCATTTTGTGGCGACAACCAATGGGGGAGCTTTTGACCCTCTCAAGGATGGAAATTCCACTAAGGCAAAGGCATTTGGAAAATGAAAATCTAGATATGTGTCCCCACTCTTGGTTTCGACTACTAATTTGGCTTCTAACCAGAAGCCCTTGGTGCTAGAGCCTCAAACCTATAGTGCGTTAAAAAATACCTGCAATCCTTTTTACTAATGTAGTGATTACTCCAAAAATAAGATTTTAAAGGATCACCCAAATTCAAACCTAGGGTTAAATGACAAAAATTTGAAACTGTGTGATCTACTGACACAAGTAGGGAGAACTTCTCACTTACTCCTAAGCCACCTCCCCAATCATATTATCTGAATTCTTCTACATTCTCTTTAGGGAATACAAAGGTCACTTTGGATCCCGACCCTATTGATCTTCACATTTCTGACAATTGTATCAAAGACATATCTGAGACACTAGGTTCAAGATCTATTGTTTTCAAGAGGGTGGGGAAACACCCTTATGTGGAAGATTTTTTGGCTTGGAGCAAAGAAAACTGGTGCAACTTGGAGACTCCCATGGTGGAACCATGGATTCTTTCTGGTCATCTTCCACTCCTCTATAGATTGCATGTTTGTTTTGGATAATGGTCCTTGGTTTTATGGAAATTCAGGTTAGTTTATGACACCATGGACTTTCTTCTTTGACCCTACTAATGAGAGAATTACCAACATCCTGATTTCGATGCAAGTATATAATCTCCTCTGATTATGAGAAATTCTAGACTTATTGAAAATATGATTGACCAAGTGGGTAAATTTATCAAAATGGATGAGGGACCCTTTAACAAGTCAAAAAGATTTTCAAGAATTTGTGCGATGATCGACATCTCCAAGGGGTCATCCCACAATAATGGGTTACACTTTTTGGCCAAACTTGTCATTGAAATCAACATTTTGAACTAAATCTTCACTTTCTGACACATATAGGGCCGCTAAACCGTTAGAAATTTGAAAATGATGCGAACTAGTGATTTGTGAGATTTTGTTTGTAGATTCTAAATATATATTTTTTAAAAAAAATTGGAGTTAAATTGTAAAAAAATTTGCGTCTCCTTTGATAACTGGTTTTTAATAGTAAACAACAATTTTTTAAAGTGATGTGTATTCTGTAGCACATAACTTTTTTTCTACAAAGGATAAAATTTTGATTCTTTTGAATTTAGATTGGTAACACCGATATATAGGGCATGCATTTGGTTTCATAATGTTTTGTTAAATTTTTTTTAATTAAGTTTTGAAGTCAAACCAATTATAATTTAGACATAGGCATATTCCGTAAAACATAACTTTTTCTGTATGTATCGAAATTCAATTTTTTTGTTGAAACAAGGACATCAATACCTAGGGCATAGATATTTTTCAGAATTTTTTATCACTAATTTACTAATTTTCCATGTGTGTAGAATAGAGAACTTAATGTTCGGTGAAAAACATACATTCACAAGAAATAAAAAATAAATACAATAATCAAATTAAATATATTTAATATTATACTTTTTGGGAAGCTTATAATAAAGACTACATACTTACAAAACATAAATTATAAATGAATTCATTTGATCCCTCAAAAGGTAAATCAAAAGTGGTTTTTTATCAGCATTTTGATAGGTGAGAAGACTCCATTATAAGTATGGTTTAAAACTAGTGGGGTTCTATCCAAGGGGGTTTGAATCTAAGGGGTTTGATCAAACCTTTTTTAATTAAAATCCTTTAAATGTAACCTTTTAAGGCTTAAATGATTATATTTTCTAAAAATATGTGATTTTAGCAAAAATCAGGATGTCCCAGAAAGTGTAACCCATTATTGTGGCAGCGCCCCAAGCCTATTACACACATGATTAGAATCAACTCCTCACATGGTTCATGGATGCAATATATCAATCATGAGGGCCTTTTAGAGCATTTCTTCAAATGAAACCAACTTGGGCACAAAATTATTGGCTGCTCTAAGAAATCTATTTTTGGTTTCTGATCTTTCAACCTCAAAAAATGGGTTTGCAAGAAAGGCAACCCTGATGCTGACTTTTTATGGAGAAACCACAGGATTATTATGGATCATCCCTCACAACCCTTCTTTAGTGATGTGATTGTTGAGATTAGTCCATCCTAGGTAATTTCTCCCTACAATGAGGCTCCTGGACCCTTGGCAGTTCACTAGGATAATATGTAGACTTCAAATGGTAAGGTTGATCATCAGCTACACAAAAATATTTTTTTCTTAGAAGATAAGGATCACCCTCATCAAGATTTATATAAGGAGCTTGAATTTGGCCTTAATGACATAATGGAGCTTGAAGATGGCTTGGCTTCCACTAAGATCACTGACATTACCCAGACTGTGAGCAAGATTTTGAAGCCAAACCTTTGTAAGTCAGGCAAGCGGCGAGGAAAGAAATCTTGTTAGGATTAAGGTGCCATCAACCTTGTAAATCCTATGTAATTAATTACTCCTAATATTGTTTGTAAATCACCCATAAGGGATGAATGGTTTCACCAGCAACAATCTTGTTTCTGCCACATGTTTATATCCAGTCCCCGACGCTAATTCATCTGCGATGGGGGGTCGTAGAGGGGTTTCCCCCTTTCGAGGGGTCCGGGGGGGATCATCCTCCTGATGGGGGTCTAGGGTCCACGTACCCCGACGGTGGCTCAAGGGTAGTGCCCCTGGAGCCAAATTTTATTATTGTAAATATGGACCGTTCATCATTAGGTCACAGATCTGATGGTCGATATTATGTCATTTTTCTTGCCCTATAAGGCAACCCCCTTTTATAAGGATATTTATACTATGTTTTTATTAGAGTTGAGAGTAACATGCGCCATTGGATTGAAGATTGGAGAAGGAGAGGAAGTGCATGTATTGTAATCTCATATTTGAAGATAATACAACTTGGAGCCTCTTTTCATGGTGGAGTTTTTTACCTGAAAGGGTTTTCTCCACATTACATACTGTGTTATGTGCTCAGTTCTTAATGCATATTATTTATGTGTAGTGGGTTTTATTTTTGTTGCAATCTCCATTTATTGTACATTGTTTAGAGGACATAAATAAGGTTTGAATCAAATTTCCATTGTGTGGTTTGCACCTGGTAAGTGCACAAAGATGAGGGACCAAAATGGGGTCTGAAGTTGCCACTTTTTTCCCTGAAATTAGGAAACATTGATGTTGGATGAGAAATTGAAGATAGCTACACTCAAAATTTGAAGACGGAATGGAAACAAGAGTTGTAGTGCTCTGAATCTAGTTTCTAAACTACTAATTTTTTCCAAAAATGGTTGAGATTAAGGGGTTCAAAAAGGAGGAGCACACAAATTGGTCTTGTTTTTCTGAAAAAAACATAACATAGCGTCTGGTGTGCTCCTCCTAAAATGTTAAAAAAAATTTAGTATTTCAATAATCACTTTGGTGAGAAATTAGGTAACACCATGTAGTTTATCCCTGATTTTTCTGATAATTTTTAATGAATAATTGATTTTTTAGTAATTTTTAAAGTGGACACATCCTGATAAACAAAAATTTGAGCATGCTACCCCCTAAAATGTCTGAAAACTAATCGAAAATCAAAATTTTTTTTGAATTCGTGTAGAATGGAGTCTAGGTTCTAAAAATGTAACTTATTTCAATTTTCAATGAAAGGTGAAAAAAAAGTCAAAAATACTAGACACTAGTTTTTGACAAAAACTAGACACACTAACAAAATAAATTCAAGATGAAACACTAAACGTACTCAAAATGTGAAAAAAATTATATGGTTAGATAGCTAACAGAGAGCTTAAGATTATGGTGGTATTTTTTTCGAGTTTTCATTGAAAAAAGTGCCATCCTAATGGGGAGCACGCTCCAGATTATCTCTAGATTTTGCTAAAAACTGATAAAAACACATCAAACAAAGCTAAGCATAACTGGCAATACACATGCTAATTGCATTTGCTTGAAAGTTTCTAAAGCCTTTTCAACAAATCTATTTTTTGCGTATCTTGCAATCATTGCATTCCATTATAGAACATCTCTTTGAGGTGTTACATCTTCTAATTGACATGCCTTGTCTATGCTTCCACACTTTACGTACATGTCTACAAGGGTAGCTGCACTTCCTATCGTCTCTCTCTCTCTCTCTCTCTCTCTCTCTCTCTCTCTCTCTCTCTCTCTCTCTCTCTCTCTCTCTATTTCTCTCCCCTCTCTACATCCTACCCTTTCTCTGAGTCTCTGATTCCCTCCCCTCTCTACCTCCCACCTTCTCTCTCACTCTTTTCTTCCCTCCCCTACCTACCTTCTATTGTCTCTCTCACTCTCTACTTCCCTCTCCTATCTACCTCCTACCCTCTTTCTAAGTCTTTGCTTCCCTTGTCCTCTCTACCTCCTACCTTCTCTCTCACTCTCTTCTCCCCCTCCCTCTCTACCTCTTACCCTCTCTCTCACTTTCTACTTCCCTCCCCTGTCTACCTCCTACCCTCTCTCTCAGTCTCTGCTTCCCTCCCCTGTCTACCTCCTACCCTCTCTCTCTCTTCTTCCTTGCCCTGTCTACCTCCTACGGTCCTCTCCCACTCTCTAATTCCATCATGTCTCTACCTCTTATCCTCTCTCTCACTCTCTACTTCCCTGCCCTCTCTACCTCTCCTCCTCATTCTTCCCATCCAATGAAATTTCATAAATTATCGTGTTTCCATTTCATTGAATCCCAATTTATACCTCATCCATCTTTACGTGTCCTATTTTTCTTACATTTCCATGTTCTTTGTCGACAAGGGAGAGCGAGAGGGAGGAAAAGGAAGAAAGGATGCAGATAGAGGGGAGAGAAAATTAGGAGAGATACCTAGTGATAGGGAGAGAGAGAGAGATAGAGAGTCCTAGTTTTCTTGTTTTGGAGAGAAAGAGAGGTTGGGTCAGGTTTATGAGTTTAGGTTTTCTTAAGTTTAGGGTTTAGGGGAATCATTTAGGGTTTAGAGGTTTAGGGCTGCTCAAGTTTAGGGTTTAGGGTTTTGGGTTAGGGTTTAGGGGTTTACAGTTGCTTAGGTTTATGGTTTAGGGTTTAGGGGTTATGGTTTAGGTGTTAGGGATTTAGGGTTGCTCAGGTTTAGGGTTTACGGGTTAGGGTTTAGAGAGAGAGAGTGATGGGATCGATCGATATTGGGAGAGATCTAGGGAGATAGAGGTTTAGAGTTGCTTCCAGGGTTTATGGTTTAGAGGTTTGGGGTTTAGGGTTGCTCAGTTTTAGGGTTTAGGGGCATTATTTAGGGTAACTTAAGGTTTATGTTTTAGGGGTTAGGGGTTAAGGTTTAGAGGTTTAGATTAGGGTTTAAAGAGAGAGGACCGATAGGGAGATATAGAGGAGACCGAGGGGAGACATAGGGAGATAGAGGGTGAGGGACATGGCTAGAGACATAGGCAGAGAGATTGAGAGGTAGAGGGATGATAGAGACAAGGAGATAGGGTTTAGGGTTGATCAGATTTAGGGTTGATTGGGTTTAGGGTTTAGGGGTTAGGAGTTTAGAGAGGGAGAGATATGGAGATAGAGGGTGAGGGACATGGCCACAGACATAGCCAGAGAGATTGAGAGGTAGAGAGATGATAGAGACAAGGAGATGGGGGTTTAGGGTTTATTGGGTTTAGAGTTTAGGGGTTAGGCGTTTAGAGAGGGAGAGATATGGAGATAAAGGGTGATGGACATGGCCAAAGACATAGGTAGAGAGATTGAGAGGTAGAGGGATGATGGAGACAAGGAGATAAGGGTTTAGGGTTGATCGGGTTTAGGGTTTATGGTTGGTATATATGATGTATATAATGGTGTAAATGACTAACATATTGACGCTTATGATGTTCTAATGGCTCCTATGGCTGGCAGAGGGTAGAATGACGCCTGTGACTAGCTAGGTGTAGAATGATGTTTGTGATTGATAAGTAGGTGCTACTAAGGAGCATATTGGCACATACGATATACAAAATGGTGCAAATGACTAACAAATTGGCACTATGATATTCTAATGGCTCCTGGTGAGGCATTTGTTTGATTTTGATTATTTTTGGGATCGTTTGAGACAGAGCTTAGATTGATTTGGGATGGAGTTGGGATGAAATGGATTGGTTTAGGGATGATGAGAGGTGAAAAGGACTAGATTAGGAATGATTTGGGAATGATTAGAATGGTTTTAGGGATGGTCTAGAGTGGTTTAGTGTTGATTAGGGAATGATTAGAATGATTTAGGAATAGTTTAGGGATGGTATTTGAGATGAAATCCAGGTTGATTTGAAAATGATTAGGGATGAAGCTAAATTGATTTGGATGTGATTTGGGATGGTGTGAAGTGGTTTAGGGATGATTAGAGATGAAATTTAATGGATTAGGGATGATTGGGATTGATTAGGAATGAATTTGGCTTGAATGAAAGCTTAATGTTTTCACGTTATAGAGATTGGGAGAGATAGGAAGATAGAGGTTTAGGGTTTCTTCCAGGTTTTATGGTTTAGGGGTTTAGGGTTTCTCATTTTTAGGGTTTAGGGGTTAGGGTTTAGGGGCATTATTTATAGTTTAGGGTTTAGGGGTTAGGGGTTAGGGGTTAAGGTTTAGAGGTTTAGGTAGAGAGGCGAATAGGGAGATACAGAGGAGACTGAGCTTGGGAGAGATATCTATGTCTCCTCTATCCCTCTCTCTAACTATACCTACCTCTCTCTCTCTCTCTCTCCCTGTCTCTCTATCTTGCTAGATCTCTTTCGATCCCCTCTCTCTAACTCTACCTTTCTATCTCTCTCTCTCCCTCACTATTTGTTTCTCAAGTAAATATGGTTTAGGTTTTAGGGTAAGGGTTTAGGGGAATTATTTAGGCTTTAGATGTTTAGGGATGCTCGAGTTTAGGGTTTAGGGTCTAGGGATTAGGGTTTAGTGTTTACAGGTTAGGGGTTTAGGGTTGCTTGAGTTTAGGGGTTAGGGTTTAGGGTTTAGAGAGAGATAGAGCGAGGGGACCAATAGAGATTGGGAGAGATAGGGAGATAGAGGTTTAGGGTTGCTTCCAGGTTTTATGGTTTAGGGACCTTAGGGGTTTAGGGTTGCTCATTTTTAGGGTTTATGGGTTAGGGTTTAGGGACATTATTTAGGGTTTAGGGTTTATGGTTTAGGGGTTAGGGGTTAAGGTTTAGGTTTATGGTTTAGGTAGAGAGGCGAATAGGGAGATATAGAGGAGACTGAGCCTGGGAGAGATATCTCTGTCTCCTTTATCCCTCTCTCTAACTATACCTACCTTTGCTTCCAAGTTTTATTGTTTAGGGACCTTAGGGGTTTAGGGGCATTATTTAGGGTTTAGGGTTTATGGTTTAGAGGTTTAGGTTTATGGTTTAGGTAGATGAGAGAATAGGGATCCCTATCTCTATTTCTTTGGACATATGGATCCATATCTCTTAATCTATCCCTCGCTACCTCTCTCTCCTCCTTTTTTTCTCTCTCCCCATCCTTCTACCTCTTGAAATCTCTCTCCCTATGTCTCTAGACATCTCTTGATCTCTTACCCTATCGAGCTATCTATCCTCATAACCCCATCTCTTAATAGACCCCTCTCTACCTCTCTCTCTATATTTCCCTTTCTATCTCTCCCTTGCTAGATCTATCTCCCTATATCTCCCCTCTCTCTATATATGTATCTCTATCTTTCTCCCTCTATAGACCCCTTTCTCTATCTCAATCCCCATCTCTCCCTTTTCCCATCTCTATCTCCACCTATCCTCTCTATCTCCATGTCCCTCTCTATCTCTCCATGTCTCTTGATCCCTCTTCATCTATAGGATAGAGAAATGAAGAGAGAGAGAGAGACTCTCTCATGTAGATACAAGGTTACCTTTATGTTATCATGCTTCCTAGAATGCACTCGTGTTATAGCATGATCGCATTATAACACGATCGCATTTTGGGAAGCATGGAAAATGGTAAAAAAGCATGTGGGATCCATGTTTCAGACCCCACATGCCTGTTATTCTTGCTTTTCACGAGTATATCAGACAAAAAAATGCTTTTCATGTTGGTTGACTAATTGAGAATCATTTTTATATGAATCCATCACCTTTTTTTATTTTTTCAACGTAGAAGAAGTGATTTTTCATGTTTTTGGAGAAAATTTGATTATTTAAACTGAAAGTTTCATGTTTCATGTGTGATTTGGTTTCAAAGCTAATTACCATTGATATATAGATTGAATTTGACGATATATGTTTCTTTTTTACATAAATTTTACTAATCCTATTCTAGAATTATATAGAATTCATAATCAAACTTGAGAAAAATAAGAATTTGAGGATTTTGAAGCCATCTTTTGGAGAATTGGTCAACTGCAATATCGAATTCTAAGGTATGTTTAATTTTAATTCACATATATATGTTCTTATGTTCTTTATGTCTTTAAATGTCTTTATGTCTTTATGTTTTTTATGTTCTTTATGTTCTAAGACATATATGTGTCTAGGTATATCAGTTAGTTCAGTCAAAGAGCCTCCAAATTCCTCATGTTTCCACCTTGTTTCGACCCTTCATGCCCTTATTTCACCTATTTTCAGCTATACAAGAGAAAAATATTATCAAATACTTCATAAAATAATTTTAGTGAACAATTGTTTGTCATACTCATATTTGAGTGTATACATGGAGCCAAAATTGATTTTGGAAGACTCTTAATTTTTGCCCTAGGATGATATAGAAGGATTTATTCCTTAATACATGCATAATTCAATTCATTTAATAGAACCATGCATGAAATGATACTTTTCTTACAAAAATGGAGGAAATGAGCACCACAAACTATTTGATAAATTGTTACAACTCACTTTGATACCACTCAATCCATAAAAAATATGATGGAGATTATGTATTTACTTCATCAACATAACAAAATTTTAGAGAAGAGAGTTATATATGTAAATATATGGACATACAAGCATCATGACATAATATGATACAAAGGGAGTTACAAGGAGATAAAACACTAAAAAAGAGGTTTCCATGAGTGTAGGACAATCATGTAAGTCTATATAACAATCCACTATCATAGTCTATATAACCCTGCTACCATGTATGATCCTCCTTGCATTTGAAGGTCATTTTACAATGCTATGAAAGTTATAATTTATTACAAAGTGGTCCTTCTTATTGCATATATGTACAATGAAATTCATACATTTATACATTGTTTACAATGAATGTGTAAAGAGTTCTCTTCCTACAACTATGTACATGCTACAGAGCTGAGATAAGAGTTTGTGCACATTACAATAATGAAAACCATCACTGTTATGCTACAACATGGTACAAGTCATCTATGTTACATGCTACAACATTTATGTTACTATGGAACACAAATGTCCATGCTTACAACACCCAAAACATGTCATCACTAGCTCTTACATTCTTTATTTTCCTTGTTCTTTCTTGACCTCCAAGTGGCCATAATTCTCATACTCACCCATAGTGAGTGAAACGTACTACTTGCTTTCTCTACAAGTGAAAAACTTGAACACAACTCAATCCATAGGAAAAACTTGGAGTGCTAATCAAATGCCCCTACAAATGAAAGCAACTCACACTTATCTCCTTTGCAAATCAAGTAAATACTCTATCCAAGTATCATTACATACTAACATCATTCAATGTTGATGTAGACTCATGTGAGAGATGTTCTCTCTTTGAATTTGATGTTTTAGTGTGCTTTTTTTCCCTTTGTGGTTGCTTACTCTTGCGTTTGTCATTTGGGTGAATCTCTAGATGAAGCTTCCAACACTTGTCATAACAATACCCTCCAACCTTGAAATAAGACCAATAGTTGTTAGCTTTGTACATACTCAAATCAAATTGTTTGTTATCTTCTTTGAGTTTGTTTTGGCCTTTCTCTTCTCTTAGTTTTGGAGAGTTACTTCTTTTTCCATCCTTGCTATGGAAAATATGCTCCTTAGTGGTGTTTGATTTGTGCATCATTCTACAATTTACTACTTCAACTTTCTACCTCTTAGAGATACAACCATTCAATTTTTCCCTTTAGAATGTTTGAAATAGGCTCCCAAATGATGCACTACAAGGTGACAACAATTTGGTTTTACAAAGTTTCACAAACTTGTGTTCTTGATTTGACTCACAAACTCTCTAATGACCCTTCAATGCATTAAGTCTCCAACACAAAACTAGGGTTTAGACCTTCATATGAACTAGATGAGGCATCTAACAAGATTATGTTCACCAACTAGAACCAACTAAACCACTCTTCAAGTCACAAGGATCCCCTCTTAGCAACCAATCTGCCCAAGCCCTCAAATCCTAGGTGCTTAAGGGCATCATGTAAAGCATAAGGGCTCCAAGCTATTCCCCAACCCTAACACAAGCATACACCATGTCAATATAATGTATTCAAACCAATTTTGTCACTTTTAGTGCCTGGAAACATCAACCAATGTTTGATCCACAAATCACTCCTTAAGGCCCAGTAGCCTTCCAAACTTGAAAAATGTGCATAACTTTGTGTAAACTCAGCCAACCCACAAACAAAAAAGTATTTAGACACCAAATATGGAGTAGAACAACATATCAAAATATTTCACGCCCTTGTTTCAAGAAAAAATGTGAGTTCTATGACTGGCCCTCTCTAGAAATAGGCCTAATTTGGTCCAATTAACAAAGCAAGTACCCTAGGATCATTCAATAACCACTCCAAACCCTAAAACAATAGATTTATATGTCACAAAACTTCAAATTGCACCATTGGTTAGTATAGCCATGCTCATCTAGGGTGCAAACTAGAAAACCCTTCATTTCTTCACAAATAAGGGGGTTTTAATGAAAATCTCATATCCACTCCAACCTAGAACAAAATAACACTTGATTCACCTTTAAATAGGCTTACATATGCTATAGGAACACTTACTTGGCTAGGTTGCATTCGAATTCACAAAGAATCACTATTTAGCCACCCTTTCCACTTGGAAAATGCATGAAAATGCCCTTAGGGCATTACACAAAACCCTCTTAGACTCCTTCCCTGCACAAAACCTTCCATATTCATGTTAGAGACATCAAACTTAGCCTATCCACCAAGCCACGGGTTTATACAGTAGGTGGATAGGTAAATTAGCCATTTTTTTCTCTCAAAACCCTTATTCTAACAGTCCACTGGACAGTTTCAGAAATTCAATTAGAAATCCCTCTAAACCCAATGAAAAACCATCAAAATAGGTGCAAATGAAATTTAACACATACACCTAACTCATCCAATTAATTTTAAGACTTGACAGTACCATACAGGGCCTAGGTACGATCTGAAACAGTGAATTTGCAGGAAAAAATGAGTTACAACAGAAAAATAGGGTATAACTTCTTATTTCTTCCTCCAAGTTCATCCTCCTCTCTTCTATTCAAACTAGATTCAAGTATATATGTGTGTTCAAATAAATACTCCATGACTTATGTATGTTCAAGTTATTTCGATATGAGGTGTCTTAATCAAAAGTTTGTAAAACCTTGTTATTCATTATGACTATGTTATTCATTGTCATTATAAAATTTCTAATGATCATTGTCTTATTCTTCATGCTTGTAGAAATCATCATCATGCTGAGGAAATGAGCAAAGACTCTAACACTAGAAGAGCGTGAAGCTGAGAATGAGAGGAAAAGAGAAAGAATGAGGTGAATTTAGGAAAGTAGGAAATTGTCAACCATACAAGATAATCCACCATTGCCAATTAAAGAGGAACGTGACACGTCTAACAAAGCTAAAAGAGAGATGGAATTGGCGGCACAAAGGGAATGAATGAAAAACCTCCGTGCAATGAGGAAAGTGAATCTCCAAGTTGGAGGTATTCCATCATCTACAGGTCAAGTTGAAGGAACACCATCATTATCTTCTCAAATTGGAGGTCCACTTCACCTTTCACAAGTGAAGTAGAAGGCATATCTACATTTTCTTCTCAAGTTGGTCACATGCCATCATTCACACCTCAAGTTGAAGGTACACCATTTTCAACCTTTTCACCTCCAATCGAAGGTACGTCATCTATCCTATCTCAAGTAAATATTGAAGAAATTCCTAATGTTCAGTCTACTTTACCAAATAAAATGACTCCTAGAATTTTGCATAGGAGGCCTAAGTTTCTAATTGATATTGATGAGAATGTATTGGAGCCCATGTAGGATAAGATTACCATGCACACTTGCCAAAGATATGGAAATTATTCTTTGAGAATTTAAATGAAACCTAAAGATGTCAACTCTTTGTTGAACTGATGAGAAATCTAAAATTTAGGCCCACTATGAAGACTCTTGGCCTAAGAACATCGAATGTGACAAGTGAAAAATCAACTATCAAGAATCTAATGAGTGCGTATGAGAGTGTGGGTTCCACCTCACGCACCAAGGATAGTAATGTCACACGACGTGTCATTACATCAACAATTGTAAGCTAACAAACAAAAAAATCTCGCCTCATTAGAAAGACAAGTCAAGCATTGAAAATAAATAGAAAAAATCTAATGAGAGCCATTGGAAGACGTCAAAGAGTTCAGGATCCAAACACTAATGAATTGTGGGCATTCTCTGGTAGACTCCCACAGAAAGACAAAGTTGTTGTTGAAGCTTTGAGATCACTAATTGAAGACTTTTGGAAGAATTACACAAGGGTATCTCTGAATCAAAGGGATGTGGTAAGAAGGAGAATCGGTAGTCGAAACCATGAGCCACATCCAAAGCATTTTTTGGATATGACTCAAACACAGTTTTTTGGTAAATTTCTAGAGAAATATCCTCAAATTAAAATTTCTCAAAGATATTTTGAAATGGTAAAACCTTTCTTTGTCAAAATAAATCACACACACACTACTTGTTGTTGTAGATTACATATTGATTTTTCTAACCATTTTGATGTCTATTAGTCTATATGTTTAGATTTGCATACTAACAATATTTTGCAGGGTTGTGGCATACGTGCCCCACCAACTACCTCAAGGGACTTCATATCAATGATTTTATGTGATAGAGAGGAAGGTCAATTGTTCTACAAGAAATTATGCTTGGATGGCACATGTTAGCATTGCGGTGGCTTGCAATGTATGCAAATATGTGAACATATGGAAAGAACACATGCGGTTGGAAATGAACTAGTAGAGTTCGGCAAGTATAAAATAGTGGCATACAATACAAGAGATGGTAAAGAAACAAAAAGGTGTGAATATGTTATTTAGAAGATTCTAGTGTATCAGTTTATGCCTATATTTTGTGACAACATAATGTATGAGTATGTAAGACATGCCCATAGAGCTCGATGGTTGGACTTGCAATTCAAGTTATGCAAGGACACATTTCCAGTTGGTAGCATTGTTTCAGTCGTCAACTTTGTAGAGAACTACAGTCTACAGTCACAGTGTGAGGTGCAATCCCAATATTATAACTTGACACAGGTTTCTATATTTGTGCACATCACATTCATTAATATGAATGATAGTACAGAGGATGACAAAAAGATCATAAGGGAGTATCATTTTTATGTAAGTAATGATCACACGCATTCTGTGGAGTTTGTGCAAGGTTGTTTTCAGGTGTTCTACAATGATATGGCTAGAAGGGGCATATCATTCAGTCATCATATCATATGGTCGGATAACTGTGCATCACAATTCAAGAACTCACAGAATTTCTATTGGTTGAGCAGGAGCCATAATATTACAGGTGTTCAGCATATGTGGAACTTTTGTGAGGCCGGGCATGGAAAAGGGGAGCATGATGGTGCAGGAGCGTGTATCAAAAGAGCCATAGCATGAGAAGAGTTAAAGTATAAAGACAATGCAAAGTTGATAGATGCAAAATCAATTGTTGAGTGGTGTAATGCTTCGATGGGTCCAGGTAATGAAGGTAAGTCTTTAGTTTGTAGATTTTTTTAGTTGATAGATGATACTAACATTGCACCATATGAGGACTATTGTACACTGACAGGATCAAGTGAGCTACACTCTATCAGAAGCTCAATTGTAGGTTCATGAAGTATACATACACGGAAGATGGCGTGCTTTTGTTCTCCATGTACAATTCAAGCTTGGAATGAGTGTGAGTCAAGGGAGTGGGTTGACAAATGGTAGTTTAGTTATCTTAGCTCACTTGACACGTATCGACCCCTAATGACACTAGAATTGATAGAGATGGAATCGTCAATTGACTTTGACCACATATCAGATCTAGTTCAACCAGGTAATATATCTACTTGCATAGTTAAATTTGAAATTCCTAATGTTATCTTAAACTTTGTAGTATTTTTGTAATGTTGACTAATTTCATCTAATTTGTTGCACACATCATTGTAGGGCATGTTCATGCAGTTATTGCAGATGAAGATAACGAAGAGGGAACATATTATTACTTGTGTCATTATGTTGAGGCCAAAAAAAAATTGGAGGCCCCAGTTACAGATGGAGAAAACATCAAATACCCTACAGGCTCAGTGGTTGTTATTAGAACATGTCTTAGAAGGTACCCACATAAGAGTGTTAATGTTTGGCCATTTAAGGACTTTGACACGCATCGGAAGATTCTTCATTACTCCAACCTTGTCATGGCAACCAATGTTCATTTGATACAATATCGAGGTAGACCTTTGAACAAGACCTTGTGGAAGGTGCATGACTCTGACCATGAGGCCATACTTGACACAATAAAGAGTAGAGAGGACCCAGATGGTTCATTGGATTAATTTGTAAGTATGCATAATACTTTCCTAGATGGTTACTTGTACTTTGTTTTGTATATAAATAGCAGTATGAATTGCTTCCCTCCAGTATAATTATGTTTAGTCAATTTTGCTTTTTGATGCTTCTCACAGGAGGTCACAACTCTAATCCGTCCAACTACAGACAAAGAAGCTCGAGAAAAGATGATGGAGAGTGATCATCAGATGGCAGTAAGTGATCAATTACATAAGTGATGTTATATATTTCATGTACATTTTGTTATAGTATTGTGCATATTGTTTGATTGTATTAACAGGTGGAGTTGCATGAGCTTGAACTGTCGAACATAGTTCATAACATTCATGTTTATATGGGTTTGGATGTTAGTTCATAACATTCATGTTGATCATGTTACAATAGTAGAACATAGTTGCTTATGTCATTGGTTCATGCCATTGGATCATTGGATTTTGGTTGTGCTTCTTCGTCATAACATGTCATGCTTTCAGGAGTTAGATTGGGTTGTGGTTCTTCCTCATGATAGGAGTTTGTTCATGTCTTCATGCTTCTTTGTCCTCCATGTCTTCAGTGTTCTCAGTGTCTTCATGCTTTTAGGAGTTAGATTAGGTTTTGGTTCTTCCTCATGTTTGGAAAGGTGCTAGGAGTGACATTTTGCATTCCATAGCTTGTGGGGCCAAATGGATTTTGCCAACGCATCGGGGTGGGTGGGTAAATTCTAGGGGAGGTCTCGTTTCGTGTGCCAAGTGTCACATTTGTTTGGGGCAGCAGGCTACCAGCAAAGTCCCTTAAGCTCCCTAAGACGAAAAAACTACCAAACTTTGACGGGATAGTTCCCAGAATTTGTGGCAGCTGGGAACATTCTATTTGGACCTATAGGTACATGTGGGGTCTGTCTACAATAACCTCTCTCAGTTTCGTTCAACTCCTATCCATTTGACTGTGCTAGAATCAAACGCATTCTTGCAAAATGGTTCAGTTTCATGCAGTGGAAAGGTGCTAGGAGTGACATTTTACATTCCATAGCTCATGGGGTCAAATAGACTTCACCAATGCATCGGGGTGGGTGGGTAAATGCTAGGGGAGGTCTCGTTTTATGTGCCAAGCGTCGCATTCGTTTGGGGCAACAGGCTACCAACAAAGTCCCTTAAGCTCCCTAAGATGAAAAAATTGCCAAGCTTTGACGGGATGGTTCTCAGAATTCCTGGCAACTGGGAACATTTCGTTTAGACCTATAGGTGCATGTGGAGTCCCTCCATAATAACCTCTCTCAGTTTCGTTCAATGATCGTGCCAGAATCAAACGCATTCTTGCAAAATGCTTCAATTTCATGCAGTTAAAAGGTGCTAGGAGTGACATTTTGCATTCCATAGCTCGTGGGCCCGAACAAACTTTTCCAACACGTTAGGGTGGGTGGGTAAATGCCAGGGGAGGTCTCATTTCTTGTGCCAATCATCGCATTCGTTTGAGGCAGCAGGCTACCAGCAAAGTCCCTTAAGCTCCCTAAGACGAAAAAATTGCCAAACTTTGATGGGACAGTTCTCAGAATTCATGGTAGCTGAGAAAATTCTGTTTAGACCTACAGGTGCATGTGGAGTCCATCAATAATAACATCTCTTAGTTTCATTTAACTCCTATCTGTTTGACTGTGCCAGAATCAAACACATTCTTACAAAATGCTTCAGTTTCATGCAATGGAAAGGTTGCTAGGTGCCATATTTTTTGTTCTACTCATCATGGGGTCGAATGGACTACGCCAACATGTCGGGGTGGGTGGGTAAATGCTAAGGGAGGTCTTGTTTTATCTGCCAAGTGTCCCAGTCGTTCTGGCCTGCAAGCTACTGAGGCCTAGCACTTTTCAAGTTTACCGGTAGCTTGCAGCCAGAATGACTAAGACACTAGGCGCATGAAATGAGACCTCCCCTAGCATTTACCCACCCACATCGACGTGTTGGCGCAGTCCATTCAGCCCCACGATGAGCAGAACAAAAAATATGGCACCTGGCAACCTTTCCACTGCATGAAACTGAAGCATTTTGTAAGAATGCATTTGATTTCAGCACGGTCAAATTGACTGGAGTTGAATGAAACCAAGAGAGGTTATTATGGATAGACTCCATGTGCACCTGTAGGTCCAAACAAAACATTCCCAGCTGCCATGAATTCTGAGAATTGTCCCATCAAAGTTTGGCATTTTTTCGTCTTAGGGAGCTTAAGGGACTTTGTCGGTAGCTTGCTGCCCCGAACGAATGTGACACTTGGCACATGAAATGAGACCTCCCCTAGCATTTACCCACCCATCCCAACATGTTAGCAAAGTTCGTTTGGCCCCACGAGCTATGGAATGCAAATTGTCACTCCTAGCACCTTTCCACTGCATGAAACTGAAGCATTTGCAAGAATGCGTTTGATTTTGGCATGGTCAAACAGACTGGAGTTGAATGAAACCAAGAGAGGTTATTGTGGATAGACTCCACATGCACCTATAGATCCAAACAAAATGTTCCCAGCTGCCATGAATTCTGAGAACTGTCCCGTCAAAGTTTGGTAATTTTTTCATCTTAGGGAGCTTAAGGGACTTTGTCGGTAGCCTGCTTCCCCAAACGAATGCGATGCTTGGCACATGAAATGAGACCTCCCCTGGCATTTATCTACCCACCTCGACGCGTTGGCAAAGTCTGTTCGGCCCCACGAGCTATGGAATGCAAAATGTCACTCCTTGCACCTTTCCACTACATGAAACTGAAGCATTTTGCAAGAATGCGTTTGATTTCGGCACGGTCAAACAAACTGAAGTTGAAAAAAATTGAGAGAGGTTATTGTGGATGGACTCCATGTGCACCTATAGGTCCAAACATAACATTCCTAGCTACCATGAATTCTAAGAACTATCTTGTCAAAGTTTGGTAATTTTTTCATCTTAGGGAGGTTAAGGGACTTTGCCGGTAGCCTGTTGCCCCGAACAAATGCGATGCTTGGCACACGAAACGAGACCTCCCTTGTCATTTATCTACCCACCCCGATGCATTGGTGAAGTTTGTTCTGCCCCACAAGCTACGGAATGCAAAATGTCGCTCCTAGCACCTTTCCACTGCATGAAATTGAAGCATTTTGTAAGAATACGTTTGATTCTGGCACGGTCAAACGGATAGGATTTGAATGAAACTGAGAGAGGTTATTGTAGATAGACCCCACGTACACCTGTAGGTCTAAACAGAATGTTCCCAGCTACCACGAATTCTAAGAACTGCTCCATCAAAGTTTGGCATTTTTTTTATCTTAGGGATCCTAAGGGACTTTACTGATAGCCTACTGCCTCGAACGACTGCGACACTTGGCACATGAAACAAGACCTCTCTTGGCATTTAGCCACCCACCCCGATGCGTTGGTGAAGTCCGTTCAGCCCCACGAGCTATGGAATGCAAAATGTCACTCCTAGCACCTTTCCATTGTATACATGTTCACAACTTTTGTAAAATGAACTAAAAATGACTCTATTGACCTTGCACATGGTCTATTATGACCTTATTAGACCAAAACAAACTCAATTACATGTGAATCAAACAACCTTCAAAGTGCCTAGTCTCAATCTTCATACTTTTCATGTTTCAATCAGGCCTAATCTAGTAGGACAACAGACCCTGTTTTTGGGGTTTTTCTCTCAAACTTTCCAAAAGACCTCCTAAACTAAATACAAATTTAGATACTCATTTCCAAGTTACATAACATATCTCAAAAGCAATAGTGACTCCTTTAGACCATGTACCTCAAAAATGGCATTTTTTGTTGTCTAAAATAAGCTAATTAGGCCTAGTTTGTGAAGAAACATACCTCTAAACATCCAACAACCCCCTAGACTTGATGGGAAAGCATCTCCCATGTGTCCAAACTCTCAAAACCATAGTTAGTTTTAGGAGAAACCCTCACTAACATACCAAACCCCAAAAATCCTCAATCTAAGCCAATTTGAGGAGGGTTTATTGAAACTCTACCTTCCACACACTCTTAGACTTTGCCAACACTTGGAACACTTAAAAAATGGTCTGCATATGCTTTAGGAACCATCTCCCAGTACTTTCCAACCTTATTTTAACAAACCCTAGCCTAAAACCACCCTTTCTTGCTTGGAAACAAGGTAAAACTTGCCTAGGACAACACCATAGTTTGGTCAAACTCCATCTCTTTCTTCCCTGACTTCATGGGCATCTAAAACACATCCAAACCAAACCATTCCACTGAACATATATGCAAAGTATGCAAAGTGTGGAAGCATATACATGATGAACATGTATTGTTTAACATGATGCCTTAAAGAAATGTTGTCTCATGGAATGCAATGATTGCAAGATATGCATGAAATGGTTTGTTTTGGATAGGAGGCTCTAAATTGATGATAGTTCAGTTTGAGACTAGGCCTAATTAGGCCTCCTTTACAAGGCAACTACTATGCCAATGCAAACCCACCACGCCAAACCACTTGGGAACCCTAGCATGCATGGAAAAGGAACCAAATTCACTGGTCTTGGCCTTTGAAACACTTGTTAAGGCAATATTGTATGGACTACACCCTCTTTTTGCCTAATACATGGTCATATTAGGCCATTGCATCCTCATACTCTACTATATTCTTGTTTCCTGACCTAGGGCTTATTGCGAATAGTGATCCTACCTTATTCCGTCCCATTCCACCAATCTAGAGTGATTAACTTGGTGGAATGGCAAAGAAATACATAGTTTTTAGCCTCAAAACCCTAGTTCAGGGTTTTATGACAGTTTCTAGAAAAAAACATGATTTTCTCCCTCCAAATTTAATGAAAATGCCTCAAACATGATGCAAATGAAAGGTCATTCACTCCCCTTCACAATGCAGGTGGTTTCAGACCATGACAATACTGTACGGATGAATAGTACGTCTTGGAAGAGTCCAATTTTAGGAAAAGTAGCAGAAAACTCAATTTTATTCAACTTTGCCCTTCAAAACCTTCTTCACCAACCCCTCCTCGGTGTGTGTGAAGGTTTTTATACATGTTTAAAATAGTTCCAGTTGATCATAACTGACTTTCAACCTGTTTGATCATTGGGTAACCTCCTTATTACATGATTTGTTAAGTTGACAAAGCAACTTCTTACCACTACTTGCATTATTAGACTTTTTATTTGACAACATAAAACATGACTCCAAACACAAATGACATTGGTCATTTGACCTTATTACATGCAAAATGATGACACAAGACCATCAACTTGTCCTATGATGTCCTAGGATCTTGTTATGACATGCTCCTAGCCAAGATTGGCTATGGCTAAGGTGCTCCTGCACCATGAAATATGTTTCCATGGTGTTGAGTTGTCCTCCTTACCTACTACATCACCCTTGTACACATGTATGCAAAGTGTGGAAGCATAGACAAGGCATGTGAACTGTTTGGCATGATGCCCCAAAGAAATGTCACCTCATTGAATGCAATGATTGCAAGATATGAACAAAATGGATTTTTTGATAAGGCATTAGCAACTTTCAAGCAAATGCGATTAGCAAGTGTAAATCAAAATTCCACAACCTTAGGTAGTATCCTCCTTGCCTATGCCAAAATGGACATCCATCAAAAGGATAAAACATATGGGAATTTTGTTAGATGTTGTAGTTGCAACTACCCTCAGAGACATGTATGTAAAGTGTGGAAGCATAGACAAGGCACGTGAACTGTTTGGCATGGTGCCTCAAAGAAATGTCACCTCATGGAATACAATGATTACAAGATATGAACAAAATGGATTTACTGATAAGCCTTTAGAAAGTTCCAAGAAAATGCAATTGGCAAGTGTAAAGCCAAATTCCAAAACCTTAGAAATGGTATGTTTGGAGCACGGTATAGACATCCATCAAAGCATAAAGGATATAGGAATTTTGTCAAATGTCGTAGTTGTAAGTACCCTACATGACATGTATGCAACTTGTGTGGAAGCATATATAACGAACATGAACTGTTAGACACGATGCCTCAAAGAAATGTTGTCTCATGGAATGCAATGATTGCAAGATATGCACGAAATGGATTTTTTATAAGGCTTTTAAAAACTCTCAAGCAAATGCACAAAAATAAATTTCAACCATTTATGAAAATTTTGGCACATCTAAAACCAAATTGCACAACCTTAACCAACTTCCTCCTTGCCTATGCTATAATGGGATCTAGAGAACATGGTGTGGACAACCATCAAAGCATAAACGATATAGGAATTTTCTCACATGTATTGTATTTGCAAAGTTGCCCTTGTAGACATGTATGGAAAGTATGGAAGCATAGACAAGGCAAGTGAAGTATTTAAAATGATGCCTCAAAGAAATGCACAGTCTGACAGAATTTAATAATTGCAAGATATGCACAAAATGGATTATTTGAAAATGATTCATAAACTTTCAAGCAAATGCAATTGGCACTTGTAAAACCAAATTCCTGTAACAATAATTGATTATCATATTAAATATTTAATATAAACTGTCATATATACATAATGTCATGAACATAACATCTAGTTTATATAAAAAGCCATATAGGCGTGTCCAAACAAAGCCATATAGGCAAATATACAAAAGTATACATCAGATTAACATACAAAAGTATGTATGCAAAGCCATCTAGGCATACAAAAAAGTTCCCAAAAACTAGTTTCCTATGGACTTTTAGGAAATAATCGGCGGCCCTTCTTTGACTGTGAAGATGGAGAGCCAGTCAATGACACATCCTCTCTCTGCCATCGAGTAGACCTCTTCGAATAAAGTTCATCCAACTACACCTTTTAATACAAACAAACAATATGCGTATTAGTATAGAAAATGTATGAAATATATAACATCACATATGTAATTGATCACTTACTGCCAACTAATGATCGCTCTCCATCATCTTGACTCTCTCTTCGTACATAGTTAGATGGACTAGAGTTGTGACCTCCTTGAGAAGCATTAAGAAGCAACATTAACTAAACATAAATATCATTTATGTACATCAAATGACATGAGATAAAAAAGAAATACAAAATTATGATATTTTCATGTTATTGGCTCATACCTCAGTCAAAGGATTTGTAGACATCATGGCTACATCAATGCCTATCTGCGCTAACTCACGAAGATGAGGAGGAGTTTCCACTGTATTCAGCATCTGAAAATCAAGTTCAAGATTATTAAAACAAAATAAATAAATAACATTATTTTTAAAATGCATAACGATTAGAAATGGTTAAATTTACCTCAGTAAAAGTGGTGGTTTAGCGTCCAGGGGACCAAGGAAACCATGGAGGTGCTGGTGACTGTTGAAATCATCAAATCAAGTCACAAAATAGTATTACCATTGACATATCTATAATAATTATGAATATGTGATAAATTACATACCTGCTAACTTGACCTCCGCTCATAAGCCGCCAATGGATGGCTAACAGAGGCAGGATGAAGACTCTGACCCTGGAATTTCATTGCGCAAACAATTACGTACATTATTTTTGACATAATATAGATAATCATATAAAATTAATTACAAATTTCAAATAACAATATACTAAATCAAGATGAAACTTGTAACAAATTACCTAAGAGTCAATACCAAATGTATGCTTTAAGAGATCGTCACTGAGAACAAGATCGTCCAATATGTCTTGCCCTTGTGTCACATCATGCTACTCCTATTGGCAAGAGACACTGTGTGGCTTCATGAGTGTTGTCATTGATGGAAACAAAGTCTATCCCACACATTCGCAGTACATAGTATGCCTATACCGGAAGTCAGATTGAAGATTGTTTTGGTCTGGTGAACAAGAACAGAGTATGTAACAAGGTCTGACAATCATGTCCGGATCTCTCAGATGGTGTAACTCAGTAAGTTACAGACTTGGGAAAGTCAAGAGGGGTATCATGACTACTGTACACTAGAGATTTAGCCTCCAGTGATAAATCAAGGAAAAGATATGAGCATCTAAGTGTTGGGTTCCAATCAGGCAGAGCAGACAAAGGAAGAACTAACCGACAGAGTATCAAACTTCAATCTGGATGAGTAAAAGGTGTTAATCAAGCAACTTAAGGGATTATACATTGTTGGCCGACATGATTAATGACTTCTATGCCTATGTTTTTGATATGCATCACAAATCAAGCATGGATTCAGCTGACAGATCAGTAACTTGTAAATATCTTGAGTGTTCTTGTAGCCGACTAGAAAGTTGATGAAATCCTTGATGCGGATATATATACCAGATGGATTTTAGTATGTAGGTGTGTGTGGTGTGAATAAGGGATGAAATAAAGTGTGAAGAAAAGTAGGAATACGTGTAAGGGC
This sequence comes from Cunninghamia lanceolata, assembly GCA_027924645.1. Taxonomy (NCBI): domain Eukaryota; kingdom Viridiplantae; phylum Streptophyta; class Pinopsida; order Cupressales; family Cupressaceae; genus Cunninghamia; species Cunninghamia lanceolata. The sequence goes on from BSBN01000397.1 coordinate 2,081,637, forward strand.
TGCAATTGAAGTCTGGTATGTGACAGAGCAACAACATTAAAACAAAGGAAGAATGAAGTGCATCAGATCAGTGTATTATGCCTAACCGAAACTAAACTCTTGCATTTGTAGATGATTCTCATCAGTTCAAACACCTGATTACCTTCTGTAAGTTCTGTAGATAGTGAGTCTCTTGTAGGCAGTGTGCCTCTTGTGAGCAGTGTGCTCGGGCAGTGAGCCCTAATTGCCAAGTGCCATTTTGTACTCCTTTTAATAGAGAATACAATCTTGGGTTAGTCACCCCATGGTTTTTCCCTTAATAGGGTTTTCCACGTAAAAATCCTTATGTTATGTGTGTTGATTTTATTTTTGTTCTTATGATCACATATGCTTATATGTTTTGATGCTACACTGATTATTAAGATAACAAAAAGAAAAGAAAGTTAAGATAACTAATTCACCCCCCCTCTCAGTTATCTGCCTTGTTTCCAATAATTGGTATCAGAGCTAAGTTCCTTTGAACAAAGCCTAACAGCTTGAGGAAGATCTGGGAATCTCAATGGATTTATATGGTATGAAGGAACAACTTCAGTCTACCCTAGATGATCTTGAACAATCCCACTCTGAAGTCAATAATTTGAGAGAAAGACTCAAACAAGCTAATGATTTCATAAATGAGCTAAAAGAAAAACTTAGTATCTCTGTGAAAAAGAGAAAGGAACTACTTCAAAAATTAGCAAATCAGAGTGAAGCCAATGATACTAATGAAGATCTGGATGAGAAAAATAAGCTATGTGAGAAGCTGTCAAAAGAAGTCATTATGGTAAGGCATGAAATGGAATCAGGGCTTATGAGATTCACCCAAGAAATTGAAGAAAAAAGAAAAATTGAATATAATCTAAAATAATCCCTCAAGGAGAAAACAAAGGACTGCCACAAAATGGACAGAATAATCAGGCATCTTGAATCAGATATTGAAGAAGCTAGAGACAATGAATAACAACTTGAGAATCAGATAGACACTCTGAAACAAGATCTTCAAACAACAAATGAATACAAAGAGAAATTCAAGATAAGCTTAGCCCAACTTGAAGTTCTTCTTGAAAGCCAAAAGAGGGTAGATGATAAGTGTGGCTTGGGATATGAGAAAGGTGAAAGCTCCGGATCTGGTCAGAAGAACTTTGGATGATGAAATCAAAGAAACAGGCCTAGAAGACCTCCAGTAAGGCAACCAAATGCTCAAAGATATCCATCCTTCAATGGATACTGCTTCAATTGCAACAATTTCAGTCATAAAGCAACTCAGTGCAAGAGAAGAATGAATCAGACTAATCTATCCTTCTCTGGACAATGTTTCAACTGCAAAAGGTATGTTCACAAATCTCATGAATGCAGAAATATGCAAATAAATAATTCATTCAATGGTAGATGCTTTGCATGAAATAGAATGGGACATATGGATAATCAATGCAAATCAAGAGGATATCAATCAAATAAACAAAGAAATGTTGTCTACTACAATTGCAATAGATCCGGTCATATTGCCAAATTCTATAGGAGTAGAAATCATGATAGCAAAGGTCCGGTGCAACATAATAAAAAACAAGATAAGGGCAAAGGTAAAGTGAATGTGGATGAAGTTCAAAAGGAGATGAGCAAGATTTGAGTGAAGAAGAGTACATAAAATATTGGGGATGGATCTACACTAGAATCTAGTATTGATATTCCTTTCAAAAACTAAAAGGGTGAGCCCTGGCTCAGGGGGAGTCACAGAGAAAAACAAACTCCCCCAGCCAGTCAACTAGTGCCTAAATTTGGCACATGGAATGCTGCAGATTAAAGGGTTCTCAGAAAAACATCTAAATAACCTTCAGTAAAAATATGAAAGATCCACATGGAGTTTTGCAAGAGTTTAACCGCTCAAGTTAATCTGGTTCTGACAGCCATCCGGTAAAGTAGGATTTTCACAGACAGATCCGGTATGATTCAAAATTGAAATACTTTGATTTGCAGACCCATGGCATGATTGAAGAAAAGAAGATACATTGTCAATGCTCATTGACAATAATTCTGAGTTCAGCACTGTGATTTGAGAAGATCTCTCTCAAAATAGGGCAATCAGATAACATAAGTTGTGTATTTATTACAAAAGGAAATTAGGGTTTGCGCAAGGTTAAAAGGGTTCTTTCACTCATTATTTGCACATTTGCATTCACGAAGAAGAAAATAAGAGCTCTGCAACAAAGTTTCTACAATTCACTCAAGATCAACTAGAAAATCAAATTCAACTGGCGATTTGTTTTGGCTCCTATTTCAAACCCTAAAGCGTGAAAAGGTACTTCCATTCTAAAAATCTCTCTGAATCTCTTGCTAAATGGCTACTCCAATGGTTGTCAAGATCACTGATAAGCCATGTCCTAAATTAAAGAAACACCCTTATAAATCTCTAGAAGTTGATCCTTTAGGCATATTTTCTAGCATTCTACATGGGGTATTGCATGTAGAAGATGTTAGGGTCTATATCCATGCCAACATTGAGGAATTTGGAGACTCAAAATTGATGTACATCTATCACAAATAGATAATAGATGAGAGTTTTGAACTCAAACCTGAATTCAAGGCCCTTCGGGATAAACACTTTAGACATTGCATACACTTTCCATGTTTTGTAGAAGATGATTGGGTCCGGTATGTCCTAAGTAGGATGCATAATAATTTCATGTGGTTAATGAGACCCTTCAAAATAACTAAAGATGCCATCAGGGCAGTGACTAGACTACATTCTTCCAGTGGGTTACCTACACTTAAATCTGTCAAGAACCAGACAGTAACTGAAGCCACCGGATCTAAATTTGACAAAAGAGTAATGACCATAGATGACATCACAGATCCAGATGTCAAGTTTGCCTCAATGATAATTGGGTACAAGATCTATCATTCTAGCAAGGAAAATTCTGTGTCTCGGACAACAATCTATACAGCATATCAGATGTTAAGGGAAGATGCAGATTATGACCTGTGTGAACTTTTCCTAAATCAACTGTTAGAAAACTTGCAGAAGATCAAAAAGGATAAGAAGAATTCCTTTAAATATGGTTGTCTAATATTGTGTCTGTTCTTTTAATATATGAATGAGCTACCTGGATCACATGGTTGGGTATGGCAAAATGACAAACTAGTTGCAATTCAGATTAGAGATTATATGTATGGACTTGGTGATGCTCAAGCCCAAAACACAGCTCTCTGGGGTTACTCCAAGAACTTTCAAAGCATGATGCAAGCCAGAGAAAGAATTCCTCAGTCCATAGTCGAGAAATACAAGGACACAGTGTGCTTCATGGTTGACACTGACCAATGCCTAATGGAGGCAGTTGAGCCAAGGACTGTGTGGATAATGCCTATGGGATACGAGGTCGATGAAAAAATCTTGGAGCTACATATTCAACACCTGTTGAGCCGGCCTAAGGACTGTGAAGTAGAAAGGTTTGGCACCTTTCAAGAACTAAGTGTAAAAATACATGTTGAGTTAAGACAACTGGAGATAAATAGTAAAGTAAGAAGGGAAGTTGAAGAAATTGCCAAAATATTTGGCTTATCAAAAGAGGCAGGAGATGCAAATAGAGAGAAAATGGAGAAGGCTGAGAAAGAGAAACAAGAAGCAAAGAAAGGAGATGTTCTGGTACAAGCCTCCTCCCAGACTAGATCTTCCAAGAGCTCTGCACGTGCCACTCCTAAAAGCTCAAGGTCCACCAAACCAGAAGTCAAGACATCTAGAAAAGGAGAAAAGAGGATGAAGACCAAAGCCACAAAGTCATATACAAGTCTTAAAGATGATAAAAAACATAATATGATGAGGAAATCAATAAAATGAAGAAGAAGAAAACATCTGGGGAATTCTCTACTAGTAAAAATAAGGAAGAAAAGGCAGAAGAATTTGTTGAAAAGCCCACTCTTTCCATTGATGACATCATTAAGGCAGTTACTGTGGATGGGAACCTACAGCCAGTAATAGAGTTCTATGATGAATACAGTGATACTCACAAGAGGATTTTGGAAGAAGCTAATGTTAGGTACTTGAATATTTACAATAAAGCTTTCATTGAAATTATATCATTAATTCCTAAGAGTCTAGAAAAGGTTCTTGAACTGAGAAAAGAGAATGCAAAGGAAAAAGACCTAGAGATTCAGGAACAAATAATGATTCATCTTTATCCTTCTATTACTCCAAAACAAATGGACATGATTTTTAAGGATTGTAAGGATGAGTTCCGGAGTAAGGCAAGAATGAATAAACTTATGCTTGGAGAAACTGACCAAGTAGCAAGTGAGACAAAAGATATCCTCCGAAATGCTTTGAAAAGATTCAATCTTCTTATTATAGAGGAATCAGTTGAAGAACGTTCTACCATGGATGTTGAAGGATTAAATGTAACCAATGAAGAATCTTCTGATATAGAAGGATCAAAAGAGATAGATGAAGAGAAGTCTAAGGACTTGGATTCCTCTGTTCTAGAAGAGGAAGTTCATGAAGCAGTGAACACAGGTGACATCTCTCCTCTGGATCCCATTGCAGGCATTCCAGATTCTGAAGCTAAAGGAGAAGGAAGAAAAGAGGAGAAAGTGAGTCAAGAAGATGAGGTTAAAGGAAAATAAGAAGAACAAGCAAAAGAGACTAATGTTGATTGTTCTGATATCCCAAAAGAAAAGAAGACTCAATCACTGGCAAGAGATCTACAGAGGTAGTGAAGAACTTCTTAAACAAAGAAATAATGGAGATAGATGAACCTGAGCTATTTCGAGGGCCACTAAATTTTGACTCTATCTCTCCGATTTAGACAATGAAAATAGCATCTTTTCTCAAGCCAAAGCAAAAGAAAAACTCCTAAAATCTCACATGGAAGACTGTGAATTGTTGGAGATTGCATCCAGGATGTTGGAGAAGATCATGCCATCATTCCAAAAGGATCCTTCGGCCTCACCATCAGGTAACTTGAAATCTTTGGTAAATTCTGTTAGCACTCATTTTGAATCTCTAGAGAAATTAGCAGAAGCAAAGGTTCGGAAGGAGTTTCCAGGAAAAAGATTCACTGAAGTGCAAGAATTGATTGCTAATGATAGGAGGACCCTAGACATTGGAATAAAGAGCCTTGAAAATGCTCTTAAAGATGGTGGGGGCATATACAAATTTTGTTTATCTTGGCCCAAAGTGACAGAGCGCATTGAGAAGAAAGTGAAAGAACAAGAAGGTAAACTGTCAAGTTTATCTCAGAATTTTGATCCCCTTACTACCTCTTTAATGAATTAAGAATGCCAGACTATTGTCATCATAAATGAAATAAAGAGGCTGGACAAAGAAAAGAAGAACATAATAAACATAATGGGTGAACTCAGAGGGATAATTATCCCTAAGTTAGAGGCAATGCATGAGGCCTTGACAGATACTCAGACCACAACCCGGACCAGTGATTTGACAGATTTAAGAAGGGCAGAAGCATATGCATTTTTATTGAGTGGTCACATCTCCATTTTGAACAAGATGAAGCAAAGCTTGGCCACAGAGTTTGTACAGTTGAAGGCCACTTTTGCAGATATACTTAAGTATATGTAAGTATAACATATATATACTTATGCGGCCATGTATAGGTTAATTTTTGCAAAATTTTGGTTTACGGATTCCGCCCTTTGCCATTGATGTCAAAGGGGGAGTGAAGAGTAGTGAAAAATGTGGAATCTAGCTAAGGGGGAGCTCCGGTAAAACAGTGCAAAAGACAGAGCATCAGCCAAGGGGGAGTTACTGCGACACTTAGCCATTTTTCACTAAGTGTTGCCATCAATGCCAAAGGGGGAGGGTGTTGGCAAGAGACACTGTGTGGATTCATGAGTGTTGTCATTGATGGCAACAAAGTCTATCCCACACATCCACAGTACATAGTATGCCTATACCAGAAGTCAGATTAAAGATTGTTTTGGTTCGGTGAACAAGAATAGAGTATGTAACAAGGTCCGACAATCAGGTCCGGATCTCTCAAATGGTGTAACTCAGTAAGTTGCGGACTTGGGAAAGTCAAGAGGGGTATCATGACTACTATACTCTAGAGATTTAGTCTTCGGTGATAAATCAAGGAAAAGATACGAGCATTTGAGTGTTTGGTTCCAATCAGGCAGAGCAGACAAAGGAAGAACTGACCGACAGAGTATCAGACTTCAATCCAAATGAGTAAAGGGTGTTGATCAAGCAACTTAAGGGATTATACATTGTTGGCCGACATGATTAATGACTTCTATGCCTATGTTTTTTATACGCATCACAAATCAAGAATGGATTCAGCCGACAGATCAGTAACTTGCAAATATCTTGAGTGTTCCTGTAGCCGACTAAAAAGTTGATGAAATCCTTGATGTGGATATATATACTAGATGGATTTTAGTATGTAGGTGTGTGTGGTGTGAACAAGGGATGAAATAAAGTGCAAAGAAAATTAGGAATAAGTGTAAGGGCTACAATTGAAGTCCGATATGTGACAGAGCAACAACATTAAAACAAAGGAAGAATGAAGTGCATCAGATCAGTGTATTATGCCTAACCGAAACTGAACTCTTGCATTTGTAGATGCTTCTCATCAATTCAAACACCTGATTACCTTCTATAAGTTCTATAGATAGTGAGTCTCTTGTAGGCAGTGTGCCTCTTGTGAGCAATGTGCTCAGGTTGTGAGCCCTAATTGGTAAGTGCCATTTTGTACTCCTTATTCTTTTAACAGAGAATACAATCTTAGGTTAGTCACCCCGTGGTTTTTCCCTTAACAGGGTTTTCCACGTAAAAATCCTTGTGTTATGTGTGTTGATTTTATTTATGTTCTTATGATCACATATGCTTATATGTTTTGATGCTACACTAATTATTAAGATAACAAAAAGAAAAGAAAGTTAAGATAACCGATTCACCCCCCCTTAGTTATCTGCCTTGTTTCCATTAGCCCCTGTGTCGCAGAGTCCTGTCGTGCCTCCTACGTCCCATAATCACATAGGTTCCCACATGTACTACACAAATGTGGGGACACATGACACCTACTACTCTCACCCTCATCGCCCTGGGCAAAATCATCTACATGCTATGATAGAGTTTGGGTGAGAGTAGTTAGTGAATGTAAAGTCTCTAGCTCAATACTCTCCTTCACTTGTTCATATGACAACTAGTCAGCATAATATTGCCGACTCCTCTCCCTATAGTCTTTGAATTTGGTGATTTGTTTCGTCACCAAATCTATGTGGGAAACAATCTCCTGTAGTGATTTTGCAAGTGCCCTCCTATGCTCAGTGGTTCCACTTGGATTGTTTAGGGTTTGAATAATAGTTTCAAGATGTTTCTTGTTTTCTTCTATTATCCCTAAGTAGTGTTCTTGATTATCCCTTACATGAAAAGGAGGTGAAGGTGGGTTTTGAGGGTTTGGAGGGTTTTGGGGATTGTTTTCACCCTCCTCAACTGGATTTAGATTTTCTACTTCTCCAATAACTGTAAATGATATATAAACATAAATCAAACATTGCAAAACTAAAAAATTGTTCTAAAACTAACAAAATCAGACAAACCTACCTTCTTCCTATGTTGGAGCCTCCAAATTTAAACAATGATATCTTTGGCGACGAGGTGGCATTGTGAATTTCTTGTTTTCTCACATGCACTTGATTGAATCTCCTCTTTTTCAACATGATCACGTTTTGCTTGGTTTCTTTGCTGCTGTCAAGAGAAAATCCACGCAGGGAATGATCAGAAAATATTTTTTTTTGCTTTTATTAAAAGCAAAACGCGAGCGCATTATAACGCGAGCATGTTATAACGTGCACATTATAACGTGAGCACATTATAATGTGAGCATGTTATAACGCACTCACGTTTTGCTTTAATTTTGGATATGGTGGTGACTTTTTGGTCCCCCATCTCCTTGCATTTACCCCACCTTCATTTCTAACATTTGGTATCAGAGCCTAGCTAGTTTTGATTCTTGGGTGGTAGTGTGAAGTTTTTTTAGCTATAATGGGAGATTTGGTCATTGTTTACAGATCTTGTGTAGATATCATGGCTTCATCCAATGTTTTTTCTACCTCTCGGTTAGAAATTGAAAAGTTCAATGTCTTGGTGTATGAATTGTGGAAGCTAAAAATGGAGGATTTGCTAGAATAAAGAAACTAGTGGTTAGTTGTTATGAAAGAGAAGGAACCCAATGATGTTGCTCCTGATGAGTGGGAAAGACTGGATAAAAAGACATGAGGTACAATCCGGCTGTGTCTTGTAGATTCTATTCTACTGAATGTTGCGAGTGAGAAGTCCACACATAGCTTGTGGAAGCATCTGGGTGAGATTTTCCAGGCCAAGAGTATGGTAAATAAGCTTTTATTTAAATGTAAGTTATTTTCCATGAAAATAAAAGAGGGTGAATTAGTTGCAAAGCATTTGAATTCATTTAATTTATTATTGAGTCAACTAGCATCTGTAGATGTTGAGGTGAATGAGGAAGATAAATCCACGACTGATAAGTCTTTGAATGCAGGTGATGAGGTTTTACTTTCTGCATGTAATGTTGTTTCTCATGATCATTGGTTGGTTGACTAAGGATGCTCGTACCACATGACTCCACGTAAAGAATAGTTTTCCACAAATGAAGAGTATGATGGATGAAATGTGTACCTTGAGGACAACTCTACATATCTTATTATTGGACGAGGGAAGGTAATGTTGTGTTTCAGTGATGGGAGAATTAAAACCCTCCCTGGTGTTTTGCATGTTCCTGGATTGGCTAGAAATTTGATTTCTGTTTCAAAGTTGAATGATTTGGGAATGCATGTGACATTTGATAAGCATGTCTACAAATTGGTGAGAGGAAACTTAGTGGTAGCGAAGGGGAAAAGATTTGGAACTCTGTTTAAGCTAGAAGCCACTACTATTTGTAATGCCTCTTATGTGTCTGAGGCTAATACTGAAAATACATGTATGTTGTGGCACCATAGATTGGGCCACACAAGTCAGTCTGGTTTAAAGACTATTTTAAATAAAAAGTTGTTAGATAGTTTATCCTATTCTGATGAGAGTTTCAAATTTTGTGAACATTGTGTGTTTGGAAAATAGAATAGATCTCTATTTCCTTTAGGCAGTAATAAATTTAATGATAAATTGAAACTTATTCATTCAGATGTTTTTGGTCTAGTGGATGTTGAATCAATTGGAAAATCTATATATTTTGTTTCCTTCATTGATGATGTCTCAAGGTTTACCTAGATTTATTTTATGTGTCACATCCCTAATTTTGACTTGAAATTACTTTTTACTTTTACGTAAATAGAAGTGAATTCTTTGGATAAATGATTTGGCATTAAGGTATAATGTCGGGATAAATCATTAGCTTCCTAGATTTTAGTCATGTGAATAAATGCATGTGATGTAATTAATCTAGAAGGTACTTTTGAATTTGTTATTCATAAGGTTATGAATGGATTAACGGTACACTAATCCCATTTACATGGTTGCAAGTTGAATATAGGAACACAAGTTTGTTCACTCTCCAGAAATGAGAGAGAGTATCTTCCAGGGAGAAGAGTATAGACACATGGATTGAACAGTTAAATTGACGTCTGAGTATAGTGTAGTAATGTCCAGTGAACACTAGCGGACTGAGATAAGTCATGTTTGTGTTTTCACATTGTGGTCAAGTCAAGTTTCGACACGATGAGTTATCAATGTCGAACTGGAACCTTTTGGCGTATTGTGACGTCAGTCAAGTCGATTAATCAAATTCGACGTCGTCATGATGTAACGATTGATGAATTGCTTTTTAAACAACGTCTTGGTCACATTCATTGTTTTTCGTAGAAAACATAAACTGAATGCATCTAATGCGACTTGTAGGTTGTATTATGTTGGTTGTCAAGAGTTTTGATGATAAGTTAGCTTATAGTCTTAAATGATAACTACCTTCTTAACTGACTCAACAACTTAGAATGCTTGAAGAGAGTTGTTGTATACATGAGGAGTGGTGTTTTAATACCCACATTTATTTCGTCGTTGCATGCTCAAGATAAGACCATTGAGAGGCATGTATTGTGGAGATACTCAGCTTAAAAAATGGAGAGATCCATCACATTTGGGCAGTTCTCTTAACAACCTTTGTGGGATTCCTTTACGCACCTCTTCTGCCTTATTCACCGAGGGTTGAGAGAGAGTAGTGGTGTGTTTTTAACTAATTTTCTTAGTGGTATTTAATGACCATAAGTCTCCTTTGTTTGTATGTCTTTGTGGAGAGTTTTTATAGGCTTATTATGGGAGGTTAGCCATGGGATGTCGTGGGCAGTTAGCTTAATGACTTTGAGTAAATAGACCCACGGATTTATAGGAGCCGAATAATGATTTATTGATGGGTCTTGATGAAGAAGACACATGGTCGTTAAGTTCAGTTTGTTTGAGGGAGTGGTCATTTGTGAGAAGAGTGGTACTTAATACCACACTCCCCTCTAAACGCGGCATGCTCGAGTTGAGAGCACATGGAGGCTTATAAAGAGGAAGTACTCTTGACATGTAGCGGCTTCTTGAACGGCTTGTTAGTGGAGTCACGAGAGAATATAGGATAGCAGAGCGGGGAGAGAAAAAGGGTGAATATCTTGGAAGAATAGCTATCGATCAACTGATTCAACCAGAGATCACAGTGGTCAAGCTGGAGTTGGTATAGGATCTTCTGTAGCATGACAGAAATACTGGAAGGGGGTCGATTTAGAAAAGGATGGATAGATGGGGGTGCTCCTGTGATGGGAAATTGGGGAGAGTAAAATTGTTTTAACATTGTGAGGTATGGAGAACATTTCACAGTGAAAAGAAGTCTTTAAGGGATTATCACGACACTTCGAAGGGGAGTAGATATTGTTAAGAAATTCAATCCATGCGGGTGGAGTTTATATATTCGTTGGTTATTCTTTTCGGCAGATTGCTTGAACCTATTATGGGTGCAAGTCCTTAGCTAAATCTTGAGAAAGAGTATCGAACATTAGACAACAATGAAAGTTCGAGGAGATCTCAAGTGTAAAATCGGTGGGAACTCGGCCTTAACAGAGAAAGAACTTTGTTGATATAGGATAGAGAGAGTTGGATATCATAGTAATCCTCATTGTTCTTAGTAATTTTCTAGTCTTTGTTGGAGAGGCTACGAGCTAAGGAGGTTGTTAAGGACTGCGAGATAATACCTGCACAAGGGATCCCTTGAGGAACTGAGTATCTGGTCACTATCGACTTACTTCATTTCCTATCGAGCCATGAACCATTTTTAGAGAATATGGTTTCTATGGTAAGCAAATGCAAAATGACCAAGTAAGTTTCTTTTTCTACGTTAAGCTTGACAAATGAAATAATTTTGATTTTGTAAGAATCTATAAGGTATCTATACAAAGTTTCCATTATCTATTAGAAAGCATATTCCGCACAATACTTAAAATTATAGCTTTTCAAAAACTAGATGACCAACATGGTGCTCCATCTAAACCACTCTCATTTTTGTTAATCCATGTCTGCATAGTTTTAAATGCTTGATAAAACACATTTAGTCTTATATAGTGGAAATCAAGACTTAAGTTTAAGCCCAACTAAGTTTGCAGAATGACAAGGTTTAGTATGTTGGTGGTAGAGGCTACAAACTCCATGCAATTCAGAATATGCACCACTAAAATAAAAAGAGACTCTCTCTCTTCTGTCATATGTATGATCTTCAATCCTCGTTAATTAAAATAAGCTTCTTACAATAAGGAGTTGTCTTTCTCCTCTGTGAAATCCAGAGGTAAGGTAAAATGTTTTGTCTATGACTAGGACCTTTGCATAAGTCCTTGGTGACACCTCAAAGATAAGGATGATCTAGCCCATACTTATAATTACCACTTTTAGCATAGAATAATGGTATAACATTCTATTTTGTCATTGAGATATAGTATTGGATTGTATGCTATAGGTATAGTCTATCCTTAAGGGGAGAATTATGTTAAAAGATGCTTTGGAAGTTATATGATATTATACTTCTATGGATCCACCAAGATTATTTAGGATTCACTTGATATCTTATATCTTGGTTTCACCAAGATGATTTAAATTGTGAAAGAGAGTTGATGGTTCATTTTTAATATTAGGACATTGTGGGAATAGATCCTCATTGGAGAACTAGAGTTATTAATTGAATAATCCAAAAACCAAACCTAAGGTAATAGGTGATCCAAGAATATGGAAACCTAGATAGCCTTTAATTAGCATCTATTGCTTATGTTATGTTATCTTGAGTGAGAGAGTAAACTAAGAAATGTAAGGATATTGACCTCATAGTTTTGTTCAATAGAACTTATTCTAGTGCTAAGTGCACAGAGGACAAAGTTATCCCAAGGATAGGCATCATTGGAAGTGATTTGTTCTGGGATCAGCATGATGGGAGATTCATAATTCAACCCCTCTTGTTGGTTGGACTATAGATGGCTGGTACAAGTTTATTGTCATGTTTTGAAGAATGAATACACATACGGGTCTATAACCTATCATCATTGGAAAATTGATAGACTTAAATAGACCAAGGGGTCAGAAGTAGTTTATGTCCAATTATAAATCAAACCTATTATGGTTGAGATTGGCTTAGATCAAAAGAAATGATATGAAATGATGGTAATCATTTAGATTTTATAAGGAAGAGGATACACCTCTAATATTATGCCTATTCATGTTACGTGAAATTCCAAGCGGTCTAGAAAAGACTAGTTGAACTTGTTCTCATGTTTTGCTATATTTATAATTATTACCTATGAAAAACTAGGATGTGGATATTTCCATGTATTGGGTTAAAGAAGCTACCATAGTACTAAAACAAAGAGGATTTCCAAAACCTACAACCCTTATGTCAGGTATCACCTTGTATATTGGTCGACAATGTATGGTCGAGGAAACCATTTTGATCAATAGTGAAAAGTCAAGAAAACCTTATTGGTTGATGGGGAAAGGTCAAGAAAAGACAAGAAGATTCTTTCTAGTACTTTATCAAAGGACGAGATTCTATGTTAGAGTCAAAACTTGTTGGTTCCATGTATCTATACCCTTCGTGAAGGGTAGGGCCACTTCCGGTTAGGAAGGAGTGCGGGAGACCGACGGTCTGTGGTTGGAGGTAAATCACTTGGAAGATGCTCTCTCTCTCTCTCCAATAGATGATTCTCCAAGTCTTGTAAAGACAGTTACCAATATTCTAGATGCAGTGTACTCCATGTTATGGCTTTGATAGTCATGTTTATGAGGTAAAACTATTCTTTATGCTGAGTGTACTTATGTAATATAAATTAAATGACAAGATGTCTATTTTGTAAACACTATACTTGAGAAATACAATATGGTATTGTATTTTGTGGTGAGAAATCTTGTAAATTGTAGTTACTTGATTATATGTTGTTTAAAAGAAAAATTTTCTCTATCTCATTTTTACCTTGTTTAAATTACTTTATGGTAATTTTTTGGTTTTTACTATGTTTATAGAATGTGGATGTTACATTGTGCGTCAAAAAACTAAAGTTTTCACTAAGTTTAAAGAATTTAAAGCTTTAGTTGAAAAGTAATCAAATTATAAGATAAAGGTTTGAGATCTGACAATGGAGGGGAATATTGTTCTAAGGAATTTGATGAATTCTGTAAGCATGTAGGTATTGTTAGACAGAAAAATACTCCGTATACTCTACAACAGAATGGAGTGGCTGAATGGATGAATCGAACAATAATAGAAAGAGCCATAAGTATGTTGAGTTAATCACAATTGAATAAATGCTTTTGGATAGAAGCTGTGTACTGCAAACTACTTGATTAACAGATCTCTGTGTAAGGCTCTTGTTTCAACTCCTTATGAAATGTGGACAGGTAAGAAACCTTCTATTTCACATTTAAGGGTATTTGGCTATGAGGCTTATGTTCATGTGCCTAAAGAAAAATGTACTAAGTTGGATCCAAAAGCTGAAAAGTGTATTTTCATTAGATATGGTGATAATGTAAAAGATTATAAGCCTTAGAATCCACTAACCCGAAAGATTATCTATTCTACAGATGTTATTTTCAGGGAACTTAGTGTTATTTCAGAACCTGAACAATCAAAAAAAAGAAGAAAAGGTGAAGAGAGTGCACTTTGAATTAGTGAATGAAGATACACCTCATGAAGAACAAATTGATGGATTAGGGGGTGAAGAAGTAGAAGACTCGAGTGAAAGTTCTGATGAGGAAGAATCTATTGTAATAGAAGAAGTTGGTACATATGAGCATATAGAAGAACCTGAAGAGTCTCTTACTCCACCTTTGAGAAGATCCACAAGACAATGAAACCCAAATGATAGGTATAGCCCACCAAATTTCCATTATGTAGTTGCTTTATTGAGTACTGACAATGAGCCTAGATCATACAGAGAAGCTATTCATGTAGATGATAGTGAGTCTTGGCATTTAGCCATACAGGAGGAGATGATGGATTTAGACTCCTACAACACCTGATATCTTGTTCGTTTTCCCAAAGGAAGAAAGGCCATAGGTTGTAAGTGGTTCTTCAAGAAGAAGTTTGGAGCAAACAGTTCATTGGAGAAGTACAAGGCTAGATTGGTAGCCAAGAGCTACTCCCAGAAAGAGGGAGTTTATTTTGGTGAAATTTTCTCTTCTGTTGCTAAATTAACTTCTATTAGATTTCTCTTATCCATTGATGTAGCTCTTGATTGGGAAATAGGGCAAATGGATGTTAAGACTACATTCTTGCATGGAGATCTTGAGGAAGAAATTTGCATGCAACAACCTACAAGTTTTGAGGTAAAAGGGAAAGAACATTAGGTTTGCAGATTGAAGAGGTCTCTTTATGGTCTGAAATAGTCCCTCAGAATGTGGTACCAAAAATTTGATTCATTTGTGTTGCAATTGGGTTTTGTTAGAAGTGAGGAGGATCACTGCGTGTACATTCATTGTATTGATGATTCTATTCCGATCATTGCATTGTATGTTGATGACATGTTATTTTTCAGCAATACTAAGGGTATGATCAATGAGTTGAAAGCCCAACTTTTAGGTGCATTCAAAATGAAGAATCTTGGAGTTGCTAGGTATATTTTGGGGATGGAGATCAAAAGGGATAGAGGTAACATAAAACTTTGGTTATCCCAAAGTAAGTATGCGAACACCACTTTGCAGAGACTTAGTATGCAGGACTGTAACCTAGTTAGAGTTCCTTTACCCATTGGTATTAATCTTTCATTAGATATGTGTCAAAGAATGAGGATGATTTAGAGGATATGTCTAATGTGCCATATGCTAGTGTTGTAGGGAGTTTGATGTATGCAATGATTTGCACTAGACCAAATATTGCCCAAGTAGTGGGAGTTTTGAGCAGTTTTATGTCTAACCCTGGTAGATAGCATTCAAATTATTAAAAGAGGGTGTTTAAATATCTAGTAGGTACTCCTAATTATTGTTTGGTTTATTTTGGTATTGATAGTACTGACAAAACTTTCGACATACAGGGATTTTTTGATATAGATTGGGCAAGTGACTTGGATAGTTAAAGGTCCACTAGTTGCAACGTGTTTACTTTGTTTGGTGGAGCAGTGATTTGGATTAACAAAAGGCATCCCATGGTTGCTTTGTCCACCATCAAAGAAAAGTATATGGCTGCTACCCATGTCTCTAAGGAGGCAGTTTAGTTGAGGAGATTGTGTACAGTATCACTTTGTTCAAGAAATGGTTGCAAGTGAACAAATTGAGCTAAAGAACTTAGACACTTAAGAGAATGTTGTAGATGCTTTGACCAAGCCTATGAGCACAGAGAAATTTGTTTGGTGTAGAGAGGTTATGGGCCTTGCTTCTAGTGCCTGATTATTTTATGGTTTTCCTATGGGTATTTACAATGTATGATGTCAAGTGGGAGAATGTTAGGATTAAGGTTCCATCAACCTTGTAAATCCTATGTAATTAATTACTCCTAATATTATTTGTAAATCACCCATAAGGAATGAAAGGTTTCACTAGCAACGGTCTTGTTTCTATCACATGTTTATATCCGGTCCCCAAGGCTAATTCGTCCATGATGGGGGGTCGCAGAGGGGTTTCCCCCTTGCAAGGGATCTAGGGGGATCATTACCCTAGTGGGCGCTTTGGGGTAGCGCCCCGAAGCCAAATTTTATCATTGTAAATATGGACTATTCGTCATTAGGTCACAAATCTAAAAGTCGATATTATGTCAGTTTTCTTGCCCTAGAAGGCAACCCCCTTTTATAAGGATATTTGTACTACATTTTTATTAGAGTTTAGAGTAATAGGCGCCACTGGATTGAAGACTGGAGAAGGAGAGGAAGTGCATGTATTGTAATCTCATATTTGAAGATAATACAACTTGGAGCCTCTTTTTTTGATGGATTTTTTTACCCGAAACGGTCTTCTCCATGTTACATACTGTGTTATGTGTTTAGTTCTTAATGCATGTTATTTATATGTAGTAGGTTTTATTTCTGTTGCAATCTCCATTGATTCTACATTGTTTGGAGGACATAAATAAGGTTTGAATCAGATTTCCATTGTGTGGTTTGCACCTTCATTTCTAACAAATTTGAGGTGAAAAATTAAGAATGGAAGCACATGATTCTATTGATGAGGGTACTCAATGGACTATGGAAGCACTCCTTACTAGGAGCAAATGAAAGCAAAAAAAATGATGTCCTTTTGGAATCAGATAGCTGTGTGAAGTTATTTATGCATGCTTGTTTAGTTTGGTTGGGTGGGAAGTATTAGAGTAGTTTTCTTCTCTATTGCCTCCGGGTGCTGCCACAATAATGGGTTACACTTTCTGGAACATCCTGATTTTTGCTAAAATCACATATTTTTAGAAAATATAATGATTTAAGACTTGAAAGGTTCTATTTAAAAGATTTTAATTGAAGAGGGTTTGATCAAACCCCCTTAGATTCAAATCCCCTTGGGTAGAACCCCGCTAGTTTTAAACCATACCTATAATGGAGTCCCCTCTACACCTATCAAAATGCTAATAAAAACCCACTTTTGATTTACCTTTTGGGGGATCAAATGAATTCATTTAAAATTTATGTTTTGTAAGTATGTAGTCCTTATTATAAGCTTCCCAAAAAGTATAATTTTAAATATATTTAATTTGATTATTATATTTATTTTTTATTTCTTGTGAACATAGGTTTTTCACCCACATCAAGTTCTGTGTTCTAGACACATGGAAAATTAGTAAATTAGTGAAAAAAAATTCTAAAAAATATCTATGCCCTAGGTATTGATGTCCTTGTTTTGAACAAAAAAATAAATTGAATTTCGATACATATAGAAAAAGTTATGTTTTACAGAATACACCTATGTCTAAATTATAACTAGTTTGACTTCAAAACTTAATTAAAAAAAATTCAATAAAACATTATAAAACCAAATGCATGCCCTATATATCAGTGTTACCAATCTAAATTCAAAAGAATAAGAATTTTATCCTTTGTAGAAAAAAGTTATGTGCTACAGAATACACATCACTTTAAAAAAATGTTGTTTACTATTAAAAACTAGTTCAATTTAAATCCAATTTTTTTTAAAAAATATATTTAGAATCTATAAACAAAATCTCACAAATCACTAGTTTGGATCATCTTCAAATTCTTAACGGTTTAGCGGCTATAGTTGTGAGAAATTGAAGATTTAGTTCAAAATGTTGATTTCAATGTCAAGTTTGGCCAAAAAGTGTAACCCATTATTGTGTGATGACCCCTCCTCTAGAGTTTCATTGTGATCTCTTTCTTTTCATTTCTTTCTATGCTCCTTGTTTTGCGAGTCTGAAACCCTTCTCTATTTTTTATGTCATTATACACGGGAGTGGCCCTCATCCGAAAAGTTACTGATATATATATATCATGTTTAGTGTTCTTTACTCAATTTGTCAATCACATTTATATATCATGCTTTAGTTTTATACTCAATTTTCAATTACAACTTGTTGTCCATGTTTTTGAACTTGACAATTTTTAAACTTTTCCTTGATTGTGAAATTTGTAAGCATCACCAAGTGTTGACACCTTCTTTCATGATAACTTGTTTGAGCTAGTTGATATTAATTTCAGTCATTTTTATTCACCCTTGAGTGTCAAGTTGCTTTCCAGTTTGAAGGAAGATCTCCATCATTTCAATCGAAGTCCTAGAAGCGGTTGTGAAGTGCGTAAAATCATGAAAAATAATTAAATCTCACAATCTGTAAGAACTAGAATAAAATCATTTTATAGGGATGGTTATGTCTCCATTGCACACAATGTGGCAAAGTTTTAGGGTGGTATCCCTTTCCAGTTGAGAGATTAAATTTTCATTATTTTCTAGCAATTTGCAGAAACAATTAAATTGGGGGTTTCGCAAAGATGGAGCCAAATAGATTTTTAGAGGTCTTTATAAGGTTATTACAAACAATGTGGCCGAATTTCAAGCAAAGATATGAGTCCGATCAAAAGATATGCAATTTCTTTAAATCTCCAACAATTGCAAGGTGGAACTTTTAAATGGTTATGAAATTATGTTGAATTATATGTTTGTCAACATTTTCAATATGTTATGAAATTCATTGGTTCTCTCGACACATCTTTCACAACCATATTGGTAATCTAAAAGCACAATCTTCGAAAGTATAGGTCTAAAATCTTGCAACTTCATAACTAACTTCAAGAAGTCGAAAAGAGTTTGAGAGGAACACAACTTGTAAGAGTTGATAATGGTCTCAAGTAATCCCAGGATCACCTGCAATCACTTCAATCTTCCACAACAAGAGAGAAAAGCAATATTTCCAAGAATAATGGTGCATAACATTTACAAGATGCAAAGCTTGACTACAATTCAATTGATTTGTGCAATGAGAGACCTCCCTTACATAGGCAAGGTGAGAGGTGAGGCATAATAGAAAAACTAACTAGATGACACAAATAATAAATGCACCAAGACACCACTTATAAATAAATTCATGTAAGACAACTTGTAATATGACAAGTGTCTTAATGCTATGACATGAGACAACTAGTGCACAAATATTAAATGCGCATAGTTATACATTATTGAATGCATGTAGACTTAACTAACAAATGCAAACAAAATATTAAATTACATAACTACTACCTAAGTAAGCTAAAGTAATTAGTGTGAAGAGGGCCTAGGAATTGTTAGGATTAAGGTGCCATCGACTTTGTAAATCCTATGTAATTTATTATTCCTTTTATTGTTTGTAAATCACCCATAAGGGATGAAAGGTTTCACCACCAATGGTCTTGTTTCAACTACATCTTTATATTCGATACCCGATGCTAATTCATCAGCAACAGGGGGTCGCAGGGGGTTTCCCCCTGCAAGGGGTCCAGGGGGATCATCCCCCCCCGGCGGGGGTCTAGGGATGCATGCCTTGATGGGGGTTTGGGGGCAGCACCCCTGAAACCAGATTTTATTTATATTTTATCATTGTAAATCTAGACTATTCATCATTATGTGATAGATTTGATGGTCAATATTATGTCAATTCTTTTGCTCTAGAAGGCAACGTCCTTTTATAAGGATATTTGCACTACATTTTTAGCAGAGTTGAGAGTAACAAGTACCGTTGGATTGAAGACTGAAGAAGAAGAGGAAGTGCATGTATTGTAATCTCATATTTGAATATAATACAACTTAGAGCCTCTTTTCTTGGTGGAGTTTTTTTACCTGAAAGGGTTTTCTCCACATTACATACTGTGTTATGTGTTCAGTTCTTAATGCATGCTATTTCTGTACATAGTGGGTTTAATTTCTATTGCAATATCCATTGATTCTACATTATTTAGAGGATATTAATAAGGTTTGAATCAGATTTCTGTTGTGTGGTTTGCACCTTCATTTCTAACATTTGGTATCAGAGCTTGGCTAGTTTTGATTCTTGGGTGGTAGTGTGAAGGTTTTTTAACTGTAGTGGGGGATTTGGTGGTTGTTTGTTTGCAGATCTTGTGTAGATATCATGGTTGCATCCACTATTGATTCTACCTCTCAGTTTGACATTGAAAAGTTCAATGGCACGTGGTACGAATTATGGAAGCTGAAAATGGAGGATTTGCTAAAGGAAAGATACTAGTGGTTGACTATTATGAATGAGAAGAAACTTGACGAAGTTGCTCAAGATGAGTGGGATAGACTGGATAAAAAGGCACAAGGTACAATCTAACTGTGTCTTGCACATTATGTTCTACTGAATGTTGTGAGTGAGAAGTTTGTACATAGCTTGTGGAAGCATCTGGATGATATCTACCAAGCCAAGAGTATGGTAAACAAGCTTTATTTAAAGCACAAATTATTTTCCATGAAAATGAAAGAGGGTGAATCAGTTGCAGAGCATTTAAATTCATTTAATTTGTTATTGAGTCAACTAGCATCTATAAATGTTGATGTGAATGAGGAAGATAAATGTATATTGCTTCTATGTTCTTTACTTGAGTCATGGGAGAATGTTATTTTGGCTATCACTGCTAACCTCATAGATCCGAAGTTGGATGCTCTTGTTTCAATTCTGCTATCACAGGATTTGAGGAAGAAAAGTTTAGATAGTTCAGGGGATGATCTCAGTGTTAGGGGAAGGTCTATGGAAAGAGGACCAAAATGAGATCAGAAGGGGTATAAAGACAAGTCTAAGGGCCATTCTAAGACTCATAGAAAGAAGAACATAGTCAAGTGTTGGAACTACAGAAAGAGAGGACATGTGAAAAAGGAATGTAGAAACTTGAAGAAACAATGTGATTCTGATACTGATAAGTCTTCGAATGTGGGCGATGAGGTTTTACTTTTTGCATGTAACGTTGTTTCTTATGATCATTGGTTGGTTGACTCAGGATGCTTGTACCACATGACCCTGCATAAAGAATGGTTTTCCACATATGAAGAGTATGATGGAGGAAATGTGTACCTCATGGGACAATTCTACATATCCTATTGTTGGACGATGGAAGGTAATGTGTTTCAATGATGGGAGAATTAAAGCCCTCCCCAGTGTTTTGCATGTTCCTAGATTGGCTAGAAATTTGACTTCTGTTTCAAAGTTGAATGATTTGGGAATGCATGTGACATTTGATAAGCATGGCTGTAGATTGGTGAGAGGAACATTGGTGGTAGCGAAGGGAAAAAGATTGGGAACTCTATATAAGCTAGAAGCCACTACTGTTTGTAATGCTTCTTATGCATCTGAGGCTAATACTGAAAATACATGTATGTTGTGGCACTGTAGATTGGGCCACATAAGTTAGTCTGGTTTAAAGACTATCTTAAATAAAAATTTGTTAGGCAGTTTTGTTGATAACTGAGAGGGGGGGTGAATCAGTTATCCTAATTATTTCTGTTTTCCAAACTTTCTCAATAATTAGTGCAGCATTAATTCAAACAAGCAAACTTAATCATGAAATAGAAATACACATGACAATATTTTTTGATGTGGAAACCCTATTAAGGGAAAAACCACGGGGTGATTAACCCAAGATTGTATTCTCTGTTTGAAGAATAGGATTTCAAAATGGCACTTGCTAATTAAGGCTCACTGCCTGAGCACACTGCTCACAAGAGGCACACTACCTACAAAGAGACACACTGTCTATAATTTATAAAGAGTGTAATACAATACTTGAACTGATAAGGAGCATCAACATATGTTGGAGTTCAGTTCTGGTTAGGCTCTGTATACTGGTCTGCTGCACTTCATCTCTCTTCTTGTATACTATTCTTCTTTCACATATTGAATCTTCCTTTCTACTTTTATTCAGCTCTACTGCTTTTCTTCACACTTCACTTGCTACTACAACACCTCTCATAACTAAATCAATCTTGTATATATATCCGCAAAAGTGATTTTATCACCTTTCTAGTCGGCACCCAGAATAGTCAATATTTTCCATAGACTCTAATCTGTCACCTGAATCCTTGCTTACCAAGTAATGCGGATCATGGATATACTTGTGGAAATCATTAATCATGTCGGCCAAACATAATTTATGTCTTCATGACCTTTACCAACATCAGCAACACATCGAGAACAATATCTGATGTTCTGCCAGTCAGTTCTTCCTCTGTTCACACTGTCACTTGGGAACCTGACACTCAGGCATTCATATCTTTTTATCCTTTCCACACCAGAGGCTCAAACCTTGGAATCTATCAGTCAAGATACTCCTCTTGACTTCCCCAAATCCGCACTTCACCAAGACACTTCCTCTAAGAGATCCGGACCTGACTGTCGGACCTTGCCACATGCTCTGTTCTTGTTTACCGGACCACAACATTCTTTACTCTAACTTCCGGTATAGACATACCATGTCCTGCGGATGTGTGGGAAGAACTTTGTTTCCATCAATGACAACATTCATGAATCCATATAGTGTCTCTTGCCAACAATCTCCCCCTTTGGCATTGATGGCAACACTTAGTGAAAAATGACTAAGTGTATACACTATGCTCCCCCTTGGCTGATGCTCTATTTTTATATACATTTTCTAGAGCTCCCCCTTAGTTGGATTCCTCATTTTTCACTGCTCTTCACTCCCCCTTTGACATCAATGGCAAAGGGTGGGGTCCGCACACCAAAAATTTCTCAAAAACACTTCCATACTTAACTGCATAAGTATTTGTACATGCTATACTTTACATAAACTGAAGGATATCTGCAAAAGTTGTCTTCAATTGGACGAGTTCTGTTTCCCAGCTTTGCTTCATTCTGTCCAAAATTGATATGTGACCACTCAATAGAAATGCCAATGTGTCTGCCCTTTTTAGATCTGTAGGATCACTGGTCCGGGCTGTGATCTGGGCTTCTTTTATG
Organism: Cunninghamia lanceolata; assembly: GCA_027924645.1. NCBI lineage: Eukaryota > Viridiplantae > Streptophyta > Pinopsida > Cupressales > Cupressaceae > Cunninghamia > Cunninghamia lanceolata. Next base: position 2,104,490 of record BSBN01000397.1, read on the forward strand.
GCCTCATGCATGGCCTCTAACTTTGGGATATTATCCCTCTAAGTTCACCCATCTGGCTAATTATGTTCTTCCTTTCCTTCTCAAAATTCTTTATTGCATTTGTGATTGCAATAGTCTGACACTCTTGATTTACTATGGAGGATGAGAGAGGATCAAAACTTTGAGAAAGACTTAATAGTTTATCCTCTTGTTCTTTTATTTTCCTTTCAATATCTTTGGTCACTGTGGGGCAAGATAAGCAAAATTTGTACATATTTCTGCCATCTTTAAGAGCATTTTCCAAGCTCTTTATCCCAATATCCATAACTCTTCAGACCCTGTACTTTAGAGAATCTCTTATCCAAAAACTCCTTCCGGACCTTTTCTTCAGCTGACTTCTCTAGTGAATCAAAATGTGTGCTAACACTGTTGACTAGAGTTTTGAGATTACTGGATGTGGAAGCTGTGAGATCCTTCTAAAATGATGGCATAATCTTTTCAAGCACTCCGGATGCAGCTGCTATAAGCTCATAGTCTTCCATGTGAGATCTCAGTAGTTTCTCGTTGGCCTTTGCATTAGCAAATGAAGCTATGTTCATTGTTTGTACCGGAGAAAGAGAATCAAAATCAAATGGCCCTTTTAGTAGTTCCAATTCATCAATCTCTATGCTCTCTTTTGTCAAGAAGTCCTTGACAGATTCTGCAGTGTCTCTTGCTAGAGACAGATTCTTCTTCTCTTCTGCAGTCATAGAGCTGTCTCTTGGGGCTTTCCCTCCTTCCACAACCTTTGCCCTGTCATCATCTTTTTCCTTCACTCCTGCTTCTTTCTCCTTTAATCTTTCTTCTCCTTTAGATCCGGAGTCAGTAGGGGAAACCGGAGGAGAGATGATAGTCTGTTCATGAGCCACTTTTTCCGGAGCAGAGGATTCCAAATCCATAGCTGTTTCTGCACCGGTATTCATTACCTCTTCTGTTATTTTATCAGTAGACTCTTCTGCAACACTTGTGGTCGAGGGGCCAGTACTCAAGTCCTCTATAATAGGAAGATTAAATCTTTTGAAGGCTTTCCGGAGGATCTCTTCTGTGTCCTTGGCAACCTTGTCAGTCTCTCCGAGCATAAGTTCATTCATCCTTGCTTTGCTCCTGAACTCATCCTTACAATCTTTGAACACCATATTCATTGTCTTGGGATTGATTGAAGGATATAGCTGAATTGCTATCTATTCCTGGATTTCTAGGTCTTTGGCTTGGGCATTGTTCTTTCTTATTTCTAGTTCCTTCTCCAAGCTTTTAGGGATCAGAGATATAATTTCAATGAATGCTTTGTTGTAGATATTTAGGTACCTTACTGTGGCATCTTGCAATATCTTCTGATCTGCTTCACCATAATCATCATAGAACTCAACCATTGGCTGAAGATTTCTGTCCACTATGACTGATTTGATTATGTCATCAATGTGAAGAGTGGGTTTTTCAACAAATTCCTCTTCCTTCTCTTCTTCTCCTTGACCGGTAGAGTGTTTATCGGATGATTTCTTCTGTTTCTTTACTTTCCTGATTTCTTCATTAGATTCAGTCTCCTCTTCATCCCTTTGACTGACATAAGCTCTTATGGCTTTTGTCTTTGTTCTTTTCTCTCCTTTGCCAGATGATTGTGCTTCCAGTTCTGAAGTCCTTGAGCCCTTGGCAATGGTAGGTGCAGATCTCTTTGATGATCTGGTCTGGGTGGAAGATTTTGCCAGAACACTTTTCTTATTTTTCTTTTTTGCCTTCTTCTTTTCTTCCTCAGCCCTTTCCCTCTTTTTCCTGTGGGCATCAAGTGCCTCCGTTGAGATGCTAAAGCCTTTGGCAACATCTTCTACTTCTTCTTTCACTTTCCTCTTAATCTCTGGCTGCCTTAGCTCTGTATGAGTTTTCACACTTAGTTCATCAAAAGTTTCAAATCTTTCTGCTTTTGGATCCTTTGGCTATCTGAGCATGTGTTGAACATGTAGCCCTATAATTTTTTCATCGACTTCATACCCCATAGGCATGATCCAGACTATCCTTGGCTCAACTGTCTCCAGTAGACATTGATTAGTGTCTACCATGAAGCACACTGTGTCCTTATATTTCTCAACTATTGATTTGGGGATTCTTTCTCTGACTTGCATTGTATTTTGAAAGTGCTTGAAGTAACCCCACAGAGCTGTATTCCTTGCCTTGGTATCCCCAAGCTCATGCAAGTAATCTCTGATCTGAATTGCTACCAGTTTGTCATTTTGCCATACCCATCCATTTGATCTGGGTAGCTCATTCGTGAAGTAGAAAAATAAACATAATATCAGTCCACCATATTTAAAAGAGTTCTCTTATCCTTTTTGATCTTCTGTATGTTTTCCATTAATTGGCTCAAAAGAAGTTCACAAAGATCATAATCTGCATTCTTTCTTAGCATCTCATAGGTAGTATATACTGCAGTTCCGGATACTAAATTCTCCCTACTGGAGTGATATATCTTATATCCTATTATCATAGATGCAAACTTGACATTCGGGTCAGTAATATCTTCAATGGTCATTGCCCTCTTATCAAATTTTGATCAGGTGGCCTCAGTTACAATGTTGTTTTTGACAGATTTGAGGACAGGAATTCCTCCGGAGGAGTGTAAACCAGTTACTGCCCTAATTGCCTCCTTGGTGATTTTGCAAGGTCTGTTCAGCCATAGAAAGTTGTCATGTACCCTACTCAACACATACCAGACCCATTCATCTTCTTCAAAGCAAGGGAAATGAATGAACTGATCAAAATGTTTTTCTTGGATGCCCTTATACTGAGGTTTGATCTCAAAAGAATCATCTATTAACTGCTTGTGGTATATGTCTCTTAGTTTGAATTCCCCAAACTCTTCAATGTTTGCGTGTATATAAACCCTAATATCTTTTGTGTGTAACACACCATGCGGAACACTGGAGAAGGCTCCTAGGGGATCTGCCTCTAAGGATTTGTATGGATGCTTCTTAAATATGGGGCAAGGTCTATCAGAAATCTTTACTATATTCAGAGTAGCCATTATCAAAGAATCTTACTGAGAGATATTAAGAACGAAGAATACCTTTTACATTGTTTAGGGCACACACGATGAAATCCAAATTGAGCTATATGAAGAATCGTCTTGATCTTTGGGAAAAGTAGTTGCAAAGCTCCTTTTCTCTCTTCTTTGAATGTGAGTGTGCAAATGATGAATAAAAGAGGCTTTATATTTCTGCACAAAATCCTAATTCCTTGCCGCAATAAATGCATACCTTAAGTTATTCTGGTTGCTCTGTTTTCCCAGACCAATCTTGTGAAAACACCTGTTTCACTAGAAGACTCTTCAAATCTTTTTGCGGTTCTCTCAAATTTTTACCAGACCTTCTTTAGATGTTTCTCTAGAAACCCTTTGATCCGCATCTTCTCATGTGCCAATTTCAGGCACTAATTAACTGGCTGGGGGAATTGGCTTATCTTAAGTTGCTCCCCTTGAGCCAGAGCTCATCTTATTTAATTTCTGGATGAAATACCAGCACCAGATTCTGGTGCGGATCCATCTCCTACATTCTCTGTACTTTTCTTCACCCAAATCTTGTTCATCTCACTCTGAACTTGTTGTTCTCAAAATCAGCTACGCTCGTTTTTGTAGACAACCCCACGAAACTTGTCTGTTTCGTGAATCTACACTCTAAGATCGCAAATCGAGAAAAGATTTTCTTGTTCTCGTGCGAGGTCAGTTGACATTTTGAAACTCGTTTGCGACGTTTCCTTGAATTAATTTCTCAATATTTGCGAAGAAAATTCAAGTCGTAAATTGGTTAAGACGTTAGTTTTAGTCATTTTTAAGTTAGTAAATTTTTGACTCTTGATATGCAAGAGCGGCAAAAAATGCCGCTCTTACATATTATTTTAAGCCTGTTTTTTGTTTTGATGTAATGTCGGCAAAATTTGCTGCTATTACATCGTTTTAAGTTCAAAAGTGTAGGAGCGGTTAAATTCACCGCCATCGCATATGTCGTCGAAATTTCATCACATGCAATGATGGCCTTTTTCGCCGCCGCTACATGCTTTCTTTTGGTTTAATGTGAGGTCGGCAATTTTCGCCGCCTTTACGTGTTTTTCTTTTCCCTTTTGCGCATGAACGGCCGAAATCTCCGCTCAAGCAAGATTTTGTAAATCTTGGTCACGCAGTGCCATTAATGGCCACTCGTGCCACTCGCTCAGTGTTTATGATTGAGTTATTTATGTCTTTCGACGGTTTATTTTCTCCATTTCATCTCCTCTTCCCGAGCTACCCTCCAGACCTCTCCTCACATTGCTTGATCGCGCCATCAAAGAGATCGGTCCACATTCATCGCCGACAAACGTAGGGTTTTCGAGTTATAGAATGGGTAAGTTTCTCTCTCGTTTTCCATTCTCCTCCTTCCCGGGTTTATCAAGAATGTTTCGTTTTAATTTTTGTTTTGGTTTTCTTTATGTTTTGTTTTTCATTTTGATCTGTAGTTTCTGTTTTTTATGGTTTTGTTGTTTTGTTTTCACCTAGGGTCGCCCTAGATTCTACCCCGAAAACCCTAGGGATTGTATTGCCCTAGATTTCCCAAACCCTCGCATACATCCCATTTTTGTAACATCGGCAGATTTTGCCGAGCATACCTGGGGTCGATGTAACCCTTATCAAAAGTGCATTGTCGGCAGATTTCGCTGAGCCTTCAATTGTATCAGGTGACCCTTGCCGTGTCTAGTCGGCAAATCTCTAGACTCACACTTAAAACCTGCAAATGTCATTAAATGCAACATCGGCATTATTTGCCGCTCGTACAAATGTCATCGCTTAACTAGCCCATGTAATGTCGGCAAAATTCGCCGCCGATGTATAAACTTACAGTGTCTTATCAAATACAGCATCGGCATTTTTTGCCGCCCCAACATTAAACCCTTCAAATTCTTGTTGCCTGTAGTAGCGGCAAAATTTGCCGCTCGGACATGTATGGAACTTCCTTCATGTGATGTCAGTAAAATTCGCTGACCAAACATCGAAAGTGACAAACACAACCTGCAGTGTCGGCAAAGTTTGCCGCTCCGACATAAACCCCTGTTCTTCCTTATTTCTTGCAGTGACGGCAAATTTTGCCGCTTATACCATTTCACTCCTCTCAAACATGCACGGGCGGCAAAATTCGCCGCCGATGCAAATAATGCAAAACTCTCATATGCAAGGGCGGCGAATTTTGCCGCCCGTGTAAAAAATGTCTCAAATTTTCCTAACACTGGAAAATTTCCAATTTCGTTTTCTCGAGCCCGCTTCTCCTCTGATTCTTGGCCAGCTCGCACTATAGCCCCTTTTCAAGCGCATTCCCATAGTCGTGATCGCTCAACATGCAATTTTCCCAGATTGCCCATATTTTCCCTGATTGCATGATCATGACTTTTGTTGCAGTTTCTCTTGCGGAGCTCCGTTCAACGTCAGACTTCTTCTCGGTAAAAGTCATCCAAATGACTGACTTGTCTCCGAAGAAGGCAAAAGCAATGAAATACAAATATCAAGGTGTTTTCCCAATCACCTCAGTCCATTCTAATGTTGAGGACATTAGAGATACGGAGATTGGCCATGTTGATATGGCTGAGTTTGTAGAGAGAACCAAGTCAAGCAACCCCAGTGCCATGATGAGGAAGATAGTGGAAAGTAATATTCATCTGGTATCCTCCTTCCCGGTGGCGGCTCACAATACAGAATTTGTTCTTCAGTGTGCCCATTTCTATAACAAAGATATTAGAGCTGTGGTGGACGCCAATGGTAATGTGATAATCAGGTTGGATCCTGAGTTCATTGACAAGGTGTTCATGTGTCCTCCTGCGACAGAGGTATTGAAGCTTGACTTTGTTGAAGCTCAAAAGGAATATGACAAGAATCCAGAGAAAGCAAAGAAAGTGATCAACAACAAATGGTTGAAGATTGCAAGGTCAAGTTTGTCTAGATGGCCACGTAGCTTTCCTCGAAGTGACTTTGTGGAAGAAGTTGGTGATTTGATTACCCTCCTCAGTAGGATAAGAGGTTTGTCTTCCTCTTCACAATTTCATGAATGGATGTATCCATTCATTAAGGTCATACTCCAGGGCAGGCAAGTTATTTTCTGGGGAGAGCAAATCAGTAACGCTTTGCATGATCAGCTGACAAAGGTATCCACTACCTCCAAGTTCTTCATGACTTCCTACCTAGTATACATTGCAACCTCCATGAGGATTTTTCCAGGATTATCATCAGAAGGGGATAGGAGAGTAGTCCCAGTATATCAGTATTATTCTCAGCTAACACTGAAAGGTTCCATTCACCATTTCAGGAGAGTGAATGATGCGTTCTTTGCTGTATTCTTGTGTCTTTTTGATCCCCAGCTGGAACAGAGAAGAATTTCAGACGAGGCATGGACAGTGGTTAATGGTTTTGGTTGTATGTTTTTGCAATTTCCGTCTTTTTCATACTTGAGGGTTGGCTTTTTCCAAGGCTACCCTTATATGCTTCCGAGGTTTCCTTTAGATAGATTGGTCTTGATGGAGTTGTGCAGACAAATGATTGTCGTGCATAACAAACAGATGGAACTCAAAAAGCCTGGCTTCAGATTTCCAGTGGAAATCGGCAGATACTCAGTGTTGACTGCTGCAAAGGCGAGGGCTATGGAGATGGAAATGCAGTTGGTCACCATGAAGCAATTCAAGAGGAGGCCAAAATTTGATTACCGGGGCGTAAAGGATAAAATCAAGAGGAAAACACAGTTTCACGAACCCATGGTGGAAGATGTCTGGATAGATTTGAGAATAGAGGAAGACATCAGGAAACTGGACTATAGCAGGCTGTCTCTAGAACAAATTGAATATCTGGGACTTGCTGATATTCCAGAAGACCTGGTGGATGACGGTGAATTGGTTGATGCCAGGTATGATGCAGAAAAGATAGCTAGTATTCCTTTACCTCCAATTCAATGGTCCCAAAAGGAGCTGACTTCACTAAGGAAGAGATTTGAGCCTATATTGGCTAACACCAATAAGTGGCTGGAAGATAAAGGAATTACGCTAAAGGAATTCCTCACTGGTTCAGAAACTGAAGTTCAAGAGCAGACTGGTAAGAAGGTTGAAAACAGAACGAAGAATAAGAGTGATGCTCCATCATCCTCTAAAACACATAAACCTAAAATCAGATTTGTGACAAAGAAAGAAAAAGTTGTTGAGGAGGAACCTGAACCAAAAGAAATGGAAGTCGAAGAGCCAGCGACTGAAGATCCGGCAACTGAAGAGCCAGCTACAGAAGAGATGGAGGTTGAAGACAGGAATTTAGATCAACAAGATGAAGAGGCTTTGTCTCCACAGGACAATACACCTGTTGCACCCCCTGTGCCTGCTTCCCCTATTAACATTCCTTCCTCTGAATCCCCCTCTCCTCCTAAAATAATCTTCGATAATCCCCACAGCACTTTTGAAAATGTTCTCCATTCTTCTGATTCAATTCCTAGTTTGTCTTCTTCATCTTTTGATATTAGAGACACGTCTATGTTTGATCATTTTGTGATGAATACTGAACAAGTTTCAAGTGCCATTGTAACAGGTACGGTTTTTACCAACACCCCGCCTATTGTTTCTACCACCAGTACAAGCACAGTTCCAGGAACACCAGTGGTAGGAATGGACTCCAATGTGAATACTTCTCTGCTTCCACCTTGGTTGTCAGCTTACACGCCAAAGTGAAAAAAGCAAGTCATCTCTCCAGATGATTTTGATTTCACCAAGCTGGTACCTGCAAAACCTAAGGCTCCAAAGAAACCAAAGATCCTTTCAAGGGTACTTGAAGATAAGGGGCATAAAATTTTGGAGATAGCAAAACCCCCACAGGATGCAACTGTTGAAAATTTTGACATGAATGACTACTCAATTTCTAGGGTTGAATTGGGCAAAATCACCCATGAGAGCGCTAAAAATGATATGCAGTCAGCCATGGACATCCTGATCCAGAAGTTCGACAGGGAAAAAGAAATGAAAGATTACTATAAGGCAAAGGCAGAACAGCTGACTGCAGTGGTAAGAAAGATCACTTTGAATTTAGAAGCAGTTACTCTAGAGGCCGTTTCTGTAGAAGACCCTGTCATTCTGAAGGCAGAAAAGACTCACCTCAGAGGAAAAGTACTTGAAGAGTACTTAGACAGGATGCGAGCCCAGGGAATCTCTTTGCTCACGGAGGTATTTGAGAAAACGGATAAGATGAGGAAAGTAAGGGCAGAACTCAATGATCTCATTGATGCCATCTCTCAAGATATTGAGCGCACAGAGGATACTCATGATAAGTGGGTGGAAATGAGGAAGTTAAAAATAAGTACCTTGATATCCATTGGCGCCATTTCTAACAGGGATTCATACACTGAAACAAAGGAAGCTCTGATGTATAGGAGCAATATGCTAAGGAATTTGATCAAGGATCTTGAGGCTGCAAAAGAGATTAGCGAAGAAAATGATGTCAACCTTTTGCATAAGTTGGAGGAACTGCCTTGTAACTTGGTATCGCAAGATAACCAATTCCTGTCAGCAGAAGAAATGGTCAAGGAATTTGAAGACATGTTCCAAAAAGAATTTGAAGATAAAGTATTTTCAATAACTTCTGTGGACAATCTCTTGGACAACCAGTTAACCTTGGACAATCTGAAAACCAGGTTAACCAATCATGCCAAGTCAATCACTACAGTAAGGGACGCCATAGTGAGGGCCAGGATGATCTTCAAAAACACATTCAACCCAGATAGCATTGAAATGCAGGCGACCTTCACTATGTATGATCACCACATGAGAAAATGTGGTGACACAAATTGAAGCAGCTGGTTTTTCCCTTAGTTTATTTTCTGATTTTCACATGTACTTTCGAAACAATTTTGGACATTTTAACATGTACATTTTCAATATGTAATTACATGTAAAAATATAGGAAGTCCCAAGTCAATAAGTACTCCTATTTTTGAATAAGTCAAAGTAGTTGTAGATTTCCTAGATTTTCTCAAGGTCTTTCCCTATAAATAAAGGGGACCTCTTTTGTAAATATCTATCGTTTGTCTATTGCAAGAAAACTCTGGCGAATTGAAAAGCAAATCAAGACTTTGTGCTTATTTGAAAATCAATAGTCAAATATTTATCAATACAAGAAAGCAAGTTCAATTCCAATCTTTGTCTTGGGATTATTTGTGTTGTGATAGTTTTGTTCTTATGTCTTGCTATCATAATCTTATTTGATAATAATTGAAGTGTGGAGTTTGTTTCAAGTGATTGAAGAGCACTCTTAATTTGATTCTGATAAACTTTGTGTTATCAAATCGGTTGTGGGTTATATGTTCATGTTTGTGAGAATACAACAGTTTGGGGACTTTGTGCTGCAAGTTGTTATATTTGAATTACTTTTATCATATTGAAGAGGAGCGAAGACTTTGAGCTGCATTCTACTTCAAATAGTTCCGGTTACAAGTAGTGAGTGAGGTAACAGAAAACTTTGTGTTTCTATGATATTGTGATAATTTATAAGTTTTATATCAAGAGTTAGAAATATAAACATCTATTCTAAAAAAAGAGAATGAGATGAGATGGAACCACCACAAATATAGCTTTTAGTGTACATAAATTTGATAAGTTATTTGATTTGCAAAAGTTAAGTAATTATAGGGAACCTCCCCTTGCTGAGAGGAGAGACTTTGTCTCATCATAGCTGTGGCTGATATACCCATTTTGCCGTTAGCGAGTTAACGACAAAATATTCACCCAACAGAACTTCATCCACATTCATTTTTCTTTTGCCTTTGTCTTGATTCTAATTATGATGCACCGGACCCCTTTTGTCCTATTTTATGTTTCTACATAATTTTGCTATATGACCGAATCTATTACAAATTTGGCAAACAACATTTTTTTGCATATTTGATTGATATCTTCTTGATCTACATTGATTAGCCATATGACCCATTCTATTGCATGCAAAGCATCTACCATTGAATGAATTATTCATTTGCATATTTCTGCATTCATGAGATTTGTGACCACACCTTTTGCAGTTGAAGCACTGTCCAGAGAAGGATGTATTAGTTTGATTCATTCTTCTTTTGCACTGATTAGCTTTATGACCAAAGTTATTGTAGTTGTGGCAGTATCCATTGAAGGATGGATATCTTTGAGCATTAGGCTGCCTTACCGGAGGACTTCTAGGCCTGTTCCTTGGATTTTCTAATCTAAAATTTTTCTGACCGGATCCGGAGCTTTCTCCTTTCTCATATCCCAAACCACACTTGTCATCTACTCCTTTTTGGTTTTGAAGAAGAACTTCAAGTTGGGCAGAACTTATCTTGAATTTCTCTTTATATTCATTTGTTGTTTGAAGATCCCTTTTGAGAGAGACAATTTGATCCTCAAGTTTTTCTTCATTATTTTTAGCATCTTCAAGATCAGATTCAAGATGTCTGATAATTCTATCCATCTTGTGGCAATCTTCTGATTTCTCCTTGAGAGATTGTCTTAGGTTATCTTCAGTTTTTCTTTTCTCTTCAATCTCTTGGGTAAACTTTATAACTCCTAATTCCATTTCATGTTTGATCATAATGGTTTCTTTTGATAACTTTTCACATAGCTTGGTTTTCTCCTTTAGTTCTTCATTTGCATCATTTGCTTCACCTTGACTTGCCAATTGCTGAAGTAGCTCCTTTCTCTTTTTCATAGAGAGACTTAATTTGTCTTTTAGTTCTCTCATGAAATCATCAGCCTGTTTGAGTCTTTCCTTTAATTCATTGACTTCAGAGTTTGACTGCTCAAGATCATCAAGGGTAGTCTTGAGTTGCTTCCTTAAACCATATACATCCATTTGGATTCCCAGATCTTCCTCAAGCTGTTAGACTCTGTTAGGAGGAACTTAGCTCTGATACCAATTGTTGATAACTGAGAGGGGGGGTGAATCAGTTATCCTAATTATTTCTGCTTTCTGAACTTTCTCAATAATTAGTGCAGCATTAATTCAAACAAGCAAACTTAATCATGAAATGGAAATACACATGACACAATATTTTTTGACGTGGAAACCCTGTTAAGGGAAAAACCATGGGGTGATTAACCCAAGATTGTATTCTCTGTTAGAAGAATAGGATTACAAAATGGCACTTGCCAATTAGGGCTCACTGCCCGAGCACACTGCTCACAAGAGGCACACTGCCTACAAAGAGACACATTGTCTACAATTTATAAAGAGTGTAATACAATACTTGAACTGATAAGGAGCATCAACATATGCTGGAGTTCAGTTCTGGTTAGGCTCTGTATACTAATCTGTTGCACTTCATCTCTCTTCTTTTATACTGTTCTTCTTTCACATACTGAATCTTCCTTTCTGCTTTTATTCAGCTCTACTGCTTTTCTTCGCACTTCACTTTCTACTACAACACCTCTCATAACTAAATCAATCTTGTATATATATGCGCAAAAGTGATTTCATCACCTTTCTAGTCGGCACCCAGAATAGTTAATATTTTCCATAGACTCTGATCTGTCGGCTGAATCCTTGCTTACCAAGTAATGCAGATCATGGATATACTTGTGGAAATCATTAATCATGTCAGCCAAACATAATTTATGTCTTCATGACCTTTACCAACATCGGCAACACATCTGGAACAATATCTAATGTTCTGCCAGTCAGTTCTTCCTCTGTTCACACTATCACTTGGGAACCTGACACTTAGGCATTCATATCTCTTTATCCTTTCCACACCAGAGGTTCAAACCTTGGAATCTATCAGTCAAGATACTCCTCTTGACTTCCCCAAATCTGCACTTCACCAAGACACTTCCTCTGAGAGATCCGGACCTGACTGTCGGACCTTGCCACATGCTCTATTCTTGTTTACCGGACCACAACATTCTTCACTCTGACTTCCGGTATAGACATACCATGTCCTGTGGATGTGTGGGAAGAACTTTGTTGCCATCAGTGACAACATTCATGAATCCATGTAGTGTCTCTTGCTAACAAGTTTATCCTATTCTGATGAGAGTTTCAAATTTTGTGAACATTGTGTGTTTGGAAAATAGAATAGATCTCCATTTCCTTCAAGCAATAATAAATCTAATGATAAATTGGAACTTATTTATTTGGATGTTTTTGGTCTAGTGGATGTTGAATCAATTGGAAAATCTAGATATTTTGTTTCCTTCATTAATGATGTCTCAAGGTTTACCTGGATTTATTTTATGTGTCACAAATATGAAGTTTTCACTAAGTTTAAGGAATTTAAAGCTTTAGTTGAAAAGAAATCAGATTATAAGATAAAGGTTTTGAGATCTAACAATGGAGGGGAATACTGTCCTAAGGAATTTGATGAATTTTTTAAGCATGCATGTATTGTTAGATAGAAGACTACTTCGTATACTCCACAAAAGAATGGAGTGGTAGAAAGGATGAATTAGACAATAATGGAAAGAGCCAGAAGTATGTTAAGTGAATCACAATTGAACAAATGCTTTTGGGCAGAAGCTGTGTGTACTGCAAACTACTTGGTTAACAGATCTCTGTGTAAAGCTCTTGTTTCAACTCCTTATGAAATGTGGACAGGTAAGAAATCTTCTGTTTCACATTTAAGGGTATTTGGTTGTGAGGCTTATGTTCATGTACCTAAAGAAAAATGAACTAAGTTGGATCCAAAAGCTAAGAAGTGTATTTCATTGCATATGGTGATAATGTAAAAGGTTATAAGCTTTGGAATCCACTAATCTGAAAGATTGTCTATTCTAGAGATGTTATTTTCAAGGAACTTAGTGTTATTTTAGAACTTGAACAACCAAAGGAAAAAGAAGAAAAGGTGAAGAGAGTGCACTTTGATATAGAGCATGAAGATGCACCTTAAGAAAAACATAATGATGGATTGGGGGGTGAAGAAGCAAAAGAAGACTTGAGTGAAAAATCTGATGAGGAAGAATCTATTGTTACAGAAGAAGTTGGCACAAAAGAGCATACAGGAGAACCTGAAGGGTCTCTTACTCCACCTCTGAGAAGATCCACAAGACAACAAAACCCAGTTGATGTCTAGCTATAGCCCACTAGATTTATTTTGTGTATTTGCTTTATCGAGTACTAACGATGAGCCTAGATCCTACAGGGAAGGTATTCATGTAGATGATAGTGAGTCTTGGCAGTTAGCCATGTAAGAGAAGATGATGGCTTTAGAATCTTGCAACACTTGGGATCTTGTTCATTTGCCCAAAGAAAGAAAGGCCATAGGTTACAAGTGGGTCTTCAAGAAGAAGTTTGGAGTAGACATGGTTCATTGGAGAAGTACAAAGCTAGACTGGTAGCCAAGGGCTACTCCCATAGAGGGAGTTGATTTCGGTGAAATATTCTCTCTTGTTGCTAAATTAACTTCTATTAGATTTTTCTTATCCATTGTTGTAGTTTTTGATTGGGAAATAAAGCAAATGGATGTTAAGATTGCATTCTTGCATGGAGATCTTAAGGAAGAAATTTATATGCAACAACCTACAGGTTTTGAGGTAAAAGGGAAAGAACATTGGTTTGCAAATTAAAGAGGTCTCTTTTTGGTTTGAAACAATCCCCTAAAATGTGGTACCATAAGTTTGATTCATTTGTGTTGAAATTGGGTTTTGTTAGAAGTGATAAGGATCACTGTGTTTACATTCATTGTATTGACGATTCTATTATGATCATTGCATTGTATGTTGATGACATGTTATTTTTTAGCAATTCTAACAGTATGATTAGTGAGTTGATTCCCTCTCTTTCTACTTTCACTTCTTCTTAGCCTTTTATAGGCACTACTTAAGTAGTGCATGCTAATACAAATGCTCTCGAATTGGACAGAAACCCTATTAATTAATATGGGTTTGTACCCCCGTCGTCTACTTTACCGTTTACTTTCCCAAGATATAACCATGGAGTTTCAACCCAAACCAACAATCCCATTTCATCTGCAACCCAAAGTCAATTCACCCATACCCCTAACCTCGTTATCAACCAACTGCTTCAAAATGTCAACTCCCTCCAATAGAAACTGGCTAGTATATCGATATTTACATCTCAACCACCCATTCCTTCATAGTATACATGGAGCCCATTGTCATTAACCACTATCTAGTTTAAAATTCCCCAAAACTTCATGGCTCCAAGATTCAAAAGTAAACTGGTAAAGGAGACCTACAAAATCATGTGTCAACATTCTGTTTGACGACTTTTTGCTCACAAAACTTTTCCCATGGTCTCTAAGGGATATCGCATTGGATTGGTTTTGCTCGCTTCCTAACCATTCTATAAATTCTTTCCAACATCTCATTATTCAGTTTCTCCAACATTTTCAGGCCAACATAGGACCGCAAGTCATGCTCACTGACCTTGTCCATTGTAGGCAAGGAGTGCACGAGAATGTAATTGATTTTATTGGGTGTTATCAAACCTTGTTTTTATAGATGTCGTATATGCTCCCAAACTCTAATGTATAGCGATTTTTCATCAGAAACTTGTAGCCTTAGATCAAGGATAAGATCTTTCTCATGCATTATGTCTCTTTTACACACCTTTGCATGACACTCAGAGATTACCAGCAGTCAGTCAGTCAATATGAGGGATCTTCTTCGTAGTCCCGTTGGGCAATCCGATGCCCCTCCTTCTTTCTAAAACTATAAGAAAAATAAAAACTATCAAAATTAATTCTTACAATAATGTACAACAAGTAGCAGCCACAACACCTGTTCAAAGTACCATGACCCTTTCTTCCCAAAATAAGCCAAGGACTCAACAATTTACTTAGTCTCTGAGTCACTGTATGTTATCCTGCTACAACTCTTCAACAACAACCTTATCCAACTACCTCCCATTCACCTTGTTGATACCTTTAAAACCTTAGTGCCTTCCTATGACCCGAAGGTCTTCTCTCAATTCCATTATGTACCTGGGCATGACACTGAAAGATGCACACATCTCAAGCACAGTGTGCAAGACCTCATTAATCAAAATGTTATCTAGGTCTCCAGAGTGAACGATAGAAGAAATAAGTCTGTTTCTTCGCCAAACCAAAACCTTCAGATCTACACTAACCCTCTGTCATATCATTCAACTAATTTGATTGAGCTTCCCCCTAATACCATGGTCTCTAGTGTGTTTACTGATGTGCCTACCTATTCTCTTGCCAAGATGATTAACATGGTGGACAATTGCCCTCGCCCTAATCAAGCACATCCTGTTCCCAAGATGATCATCTCGTTCACCCCTATCGACACACCTATGCACATATATGACGGACCTCTCTACATCACTGCCCTAGTTAGTGACAATCCCACCAAGGGCGTACTCATTAATCCTGTGTGCATGGTAGATGTAGTCATAGAGGAGTTCCTATATGTTTATGAGTTGTACTAGGACAAGTATGAGAAATTTAAAGTCCACATACGAGCACTTGATGGATCATCTCATTATACCCTGGGTTTGATCACCCTTCCTGTCTAAGTAGAACCCAAACTACTGGATGTTTCCTTTTCCATCATCCCCACTACCAACCAGTTTCATGTGAAGTTGGGTCATTCGTGGCTCTCTTCCATGAAAGCGGTCCCCTTTGTAGTTCATAAGTGTTTAAAGTTTCCCCATGAAGGTTAGGTGCACACTATTTACCATAGTGGGTTCAAACCTCTTTCCTTAAGAGGAAACTTCTCCTTGGACTACTTTTGGCCGACACCTATTGAACTGTTGTGACCTCGCAATGATTTTATATTTTTATTATATCAGAAATTCAAGGCAAATCACATAGCCCAATTGTCTATTGGTGCCTCCTCCTCTAGAAAACCAGCTAATAGACCTACAGTCATTCGATACCCATTAGTTGCTTCTATCCTTCCTCCTACTCGACAGGAAGAGAAGGTTGAGCAGCCCCACTCGAGTGACTGCCCCTGTCCCCGCATGTCTAGTATTTACATTGAGATCCTACCTCATGAGTCTTACCCAAGACCTAGAGGCACATCCCACTTCTCTTTTAATATACATGATATATTGCATCAATGTTACCATTTGTACCCACACCTGAAACCTAGAATGTATCATGCACCAGATGTCTATGACCCAGTAACAGTATGGATTCCATACCTACACAAGATTTCTTATTGTTATTTGTTTATATAGAGCAATTCCCGCAACCTATAATTAATTTAATCATTAGAGTCCCCCTCCCAAGACTTTTGGTGTCACAAATAGTTTTAAAGAAAAAATTAAAAGAGATTGGTTTTTTACTTAGAATAGCACAAACTATTAGGCTACATTGTTTCACAGGCAAGGTACATACAAGCTCCCAAAATATGTCACTCCCAAGGTTTTTACACTAGAATATTTGAGGTAGCTTGATGTGATTGACATGGCCTATGGAAACATAATGGGAAGAACAACTTATTACTCACTTCCCCAACTCTATGAGTGTATAGTCCTAAAAAAGAGAAGAGTGATAAGGGTGCTTGATTAGAAAGCGAAGGAGCTACAACTAGACTAGCTAGAAGACCAATGGTTTTTGAGCTAGAACATGCATTCACAAGTTTCTTGCAAAAAATAAAGAGTATGGATCATAAAAAATTTGTGCATGTTGCCCGCTCCATGATAGAAAGTAAAAGAAGTTGTGAGGAGGGTGATCATGTAAAGTACTTAGATGATTGGTCTTTCTTAGAGCCTCCTATTGTTCAGTCACTGTAGCATCAAAAATTGCAACCTTATGAAATTTTCTATCATAAGAAGGAAGAAAGTAATCCTAACACAAGTATTGGATTTAGGAAGAGGTTGCTTAGATTGGGTTATAAAGAAGAAATATGTGAGCATGGTGGAAATTTTGATAGGAAATTAGAAATAGGAGCACTGAGCCAGGATATCATCCACTAGATGAATAATGGGAAATTTTATATAATAAATCTCATTCAGAAACTCTTCTTCATCATTTTCTATAGAAGAATCTCTAGGAAGGGAGGAAGAATAAGAAGAGGTTCAGTTACAAAGCATTCAGGTTCAAATAGAAGCACAACCACCATAACAACCACCAGTTGTTAAGCAACCCAGATAAACCGAAGCTCACATACCACAAACTCTTATTAATACAAGCATAAGGGAGAGAACTTCCCAATTTGAAATATTTGGTCAAGTTCTACATCTCAATTGCTATTTGCTCATAATGATCAACAAGTAGATGCTCCCATTCTCTAAGAGGAAATGTAAGGAAAAACAAGAACATCACAAGGTGTTTTAGGAGGTAGAGACCCCTTTAAGGGTGATAAAGGGAAAGGGATACAAAAAGTAGATGGGGAGCCTAAGAAAAAATAAAGAAAAAGGACCAATGACGAGCAACTATCATAGGAGTAGCATTCAGTACATTTTGGTGCAACAGAGATGAATCCCACTATAAGTATGTTCTCTTCTCCTCCTCCTAGTTTTAATTTACCTTTTATTCAACTAATAGAACAAACCCCACCTCCATTCCACTAGTTCTTGCATTATCTAATCGGACAAAGCCCTTCTATAACCCAATCTTCCACCCAACAAAGACAATTTGCCCCTCTTTAGCCCTATATGTATCAACCACTTGGATACCCTTTGCAATACCTTGCACTTGTTGGACAATAGCCTCAATTTTTCCAAAATATGGGAAGTTATTAGCCCTTGCCTTTTCCAATGCTCCACACTCAACATCAACCTATACAAGAATTAACCCATTCTGCATATGTGGTAACATAGAGTCCTAATTAAGGGTCTCAGAACCCAACAACAAATGCTGCTTCCTCAACTTGACCATTAACCATGGCTACTAATCCCATATTTTCCCCAAGAAGGCCTAATCCTCAATCAATAATTGTTATGGTGATTGATCCTACAATTTATGAGAAACATATGCAAATGATGCATATGACCATGCAGGAAAATGAACAAAAAAAGAAAATCCAAACAAGATCTATCCCTAGCTTCAAAATGAATTAGGAAAAGATATAATCAAATTGATGACTCAATTCATTTTGCTTATTTGACTCCCATTGTCAACAAGCCACAAGGACAAATGTCCTCTATAGACTACTGGGTAGCAATGATGGGAATCAATATCAAGGATGTTCAAATTGAGGACAAGGTAGGATTCATGCAGGAAAGTATGAAGGTAGTCAACAACTCACTAATTGATTCTGAAAAAAAACTCAAGAAAAGAACTAGTGAGTTGGAAGAAGTAAAACTAAATTTGAAGGAGATTGAATAAAAAATAAAGTCTCTATAAGGTAAAGTAATACTTGTTGTAGAGGAGGTCGATGAAGCTAGCACACTAGAAATAAATAAACTCAAAGAGAAACTTGCACAAAAGGAAGATGCCTTAAGAAAGGTTGAGACTGAGGTTATCGACCTAAGAAATAGATTAGAGCAAGAGCAAGAGGAAGGTAAGAAATTAGTTGAGAAATTGGAAAAGAAACAAGTTGAATTTCTCAATGAGGTATCTCAAAATGGTGAACAAATAGTAGAGATAGTTCCACATTGAAGGAAAAGTTGGCAGAATAAGAATTTGACCATCAAAAGTTTCAAACTCAACTAGAGACTAATAAATAGAGGATTAAATGTTTTATTGATGCAAAGGCCAATCTAGAGAATTAGCTACAAAAATCAAAGTAGAAAATTTTGACTTGAGATGATCATATAAATGTGTTGGAGAAGATGCCACAAGGTTGGAAGGTAATAAGAGCCTTGAGGGAGATGTTTCTGCAATCTATTCAATCAAACATGGATTCACTATTTTTTCCTTCCAGTACATAGAAGTAACTGTAGCAATAAGTAATGAGGTAGGAAGAAGGATAGAGGGCACATAAACAATTGTTGCCTCCATCTAGGAAAGAGCAACAACATATCTTAGTATCCTATATGAGCCCCCTCCTCTAGACTGATGATAGAAGGAATCCAAGATAGGAATGAGGCTACCCAAAAGCTTAATGATATATTGGATATGAAAGAAGTTATTAGTTTGTGTAAGGAACAATTCAAAGTTGTGACTAAGAAAGCACAAGAGATGAAGCAAAAAAATGTGCTAATAGAAAAATTAATACCTTCCCCTTGGGAGGAAAATCAAGGACTAACATTAGCAGTTACAAGGGCAAGCTATAGAAAGATTATGATGTCCCTAAAATAATGTTAGTGCAGGAGGGGTTTGAATTGGTTAAGAATTGGGCTAGTTTGGAGACTCAAGTGAGACTAGTTACATGGATTAGTTGCAAAACATCTCATACTAACAAACTTTAGAGTTGGAGAGGTGTTTCAAATTGCTAAGGCGAATTGAGCTTCTAACTACGAAAGAGCTTAAGATTTTGTTTTCCTGTCTGAAAAAGTTGTAATCTTTTATAAAAAAGGAGAGTCTTGTTTTGATCAACCTTAGGTCTTTTTGATAATTTGTCATTAAAATTTTGAATGTGACTCTGATGTCCAATGAATGTATTGTTTCAAAAATCTAGGATCGATGCTCTTTCAAGAAAGAGCCCCGATGAGTCGCCAAAATTGTAGTGGATTTTCCACTACAGGCATCTAAAAATATTTTTAAGCCTTTCTTTATTTTTCTTCAGAAAAATGCTATGGGCATTTGATCTCTTATATGTCTTATCTCACATGTTTCCTTCTCTTATGTTTTTTGGTTCTTCTCTCCTATGCCAGGATCTTTATTTTGACAGGTGACATTCAAGTGATTGGCTACATATTCATTTCCCATGCCATTTGATCAACCAACTTAAGAGATCATCTAATGGTTCGTGGGGCTAGTGGCTCACGAAGTATGAAGATGAACTGTCAAGATCACGCTATTGGACTAACCTAGCACTAGGATAATTGACATCATCATAAAGGGAAATACTTCTAAGGATAGATACACGCGATAATAATAATGAAAGGTAGTGGATACGTGGCATCACCACAGGTGTTTGTGATGAGGGATATGGAGATTAGCTCTCAACATTCTCGCTAGCCCTCTAATTTGCCAAATCACCTCTCTCATCTAATGGCCTATGGGAACTAGTGAAAAGAAATCCTTTCTTCTAAAGTTAAAAGAAAACATGAGACTTTTAAGGGTGATAGAAGAAATATTATAATAGCGACCAACGTCCTTATTTAAATCGAGTAAATTAACCATTTTACCTACTAAAGTAATGGCTATTACTTCTAGTTGATGGGTGACTCTTGCAGTGCCCCAAATCTCTGAGGAAATCATCCGTACAAGGGAATTAATGGAAATAAAATATCTCCAAAGATTGTGTGTGCTTCCATTGATTTATCTTAAATGGTGACAACCATTGCTCTAAAAACAATGTTTTTCTTTCTCCTCTATAAAAAGGAGAGTCCTAGTAAATTAAAAGAGAGTTCTTCTTGTTAGAAATGAAGGTGCAAACCACACAATGGAAATCTGATTCAAACCTTATTAATATCCTCTAAATAATGTAGAATCAATGGAGATTGTAACAAAAATAAAACCCACTACACAAAAATAATGTGCATTAAGAACTTAACACATAACACAGTATGTAATGTGGAGAAAACCCTTTTGGGTAAAAAACTCCACCAAGAAAAGAGGCTCCAAGTTATATTATTTTCAAATATGAGATTACAATCCATGCATTTCTTCTTCTTCTCTAGTCTTCAATCCAACAACGCTTGTTACTTTCAGCTCTGCTATAAACATAGTTACAAATATCTTTATAAAAGGGGGTTACCTTCTAGGGCAAGAAAAGCGACATAATATCGACCGTCAGATCTATGACCTAATGACGAACGGTCTAGATTTATAATGATAAAATATTAAAAAAATGTGGTTTTAGGGGCGCTGCTCTTGAACCCCCACTGAGGCGCGTGGTCCCCAGACCCCCCACCGGGGGGATGATCCCCCTAGACCCCTCGCAAGGGGGGAACCCCCCTGCAACCTCCCTTCGCAGATGAATTAGTGTCGGGTATCGAATATAAACATGTAGTTGAAACAAGATCGATGTTGGTGAAGCCTTTCATCCCTTATGGGTAATTTACAAAAAATAATAGGAATAATAAACTACATAGGATTTACAAGGTTGATGACACCTTAATCCTAACACTTCTTGTAGATGAGCCAAATCTTGGCCTAATGCGAGAAAGATTTCTCCCCTTATGTATTTAAATATAAGTGACCTTTATAATTGTGTCTTTGGATCATATGTCTTGTGCTTTTATTTAATCTTTTGTGAATCATGAACATATATGCCTGCACTATGTATCTTGTGTATGAGAAGTTAAGTGGATTCATGTCAAGGAGTATAGTATTGCCATGTTTGGATGCAAATGCATAGTGCAGTAATCATCTTAATACAGAGGCATGTGCAACTAGTTTGTCTTGACCTAGTGACAACTTTGGGGGTCAAGTGTACATTGGGTATGGCTATGTATGTTTATTTGTGTTTTATTCCATGCCTCTAGGAATATCCCTCCTAGGTCTAGTTGAGCATACCCACTCTTGTAGGTTGTTTAGAATCGCCCAGAACTTGTTGATAAACCTCTTTCAGTCACCTTGATGACACCCCTGGTCTTGATGATTGTGAAATGTTTTAGAGTTTTGGGTTGTAGTTATTTTGGGAGTCAACATAATCTATGATGATCCTTATTAACTATGTTATCATGAGTCATATGCTTTGAATATGCAAGAAATTCTCTTTGGCTTGTGGCCTTCTACAATTCAGTTCTTTAGTGTCTTTCATTGTTCTTCCTCTTCCCCTTTTCCTTAAGAAATCATCGTGAGCCTCAAAGTTAAGGAACCGACCTTTATTCAGAGATTGACTAGTTAGGGTGGTTTTCTCCCTTTATCTCTTCTTTCCATTGTTGATAGTCCTGAGTAGTGTACATGTTAGGTGCAAGCCCTTGAGCATAAAAAGACCATCAATAGTAACCAGGGTGGTTACTATACAGGCATAATTGTTGTGTATATGAAAATAGCCTTCTAATGAAGGCAGACAAATTAACAATTCCAAAATGTATATCTACCATGTTCAGGTAGCTTACAATATGGACAAGTTAAGAGGTTGAACTTGAATAAATCTTAAACACTCTCTAATGGGTAGTTTGTAGTGTAGGCATTTCCATGCCAATATTGATCCATCATTCATACAAGTTGAGTTATGTGGGTATGAAACAATTCAAATTTATTGCATATACAATTAGACAATTTCAATTAACATTGAAATTAACACTATATAATTGAAATCAACTATTACTATTACTAACACTATATAATTGAAATCAACTATTACTAGAAACAAAATCAAAACACACATTCAAAAAGCCTTGCACAATGTTGAGAAACCCTCAATTTGGGAGAAAAGATCCAAATTGATAGGTGCAACTACAATATTATCATAATAATATGTAAATATAGAGTGGATACAAGGTTTATACTATCCTATTCTCCTTATTCTGCCTACATGGAAAAAACCATTGTCCCCACACCTAAGAGGTGGTTTGATACGGCATAAACATAGAATCACATGAAGGGCTGAGATTCCAAAAGAAAAACGAGACAAAAAGGACGCTCATCCCAACAGCCATGGCTTTCTTAGGGACCGCATTGCCAGTAAGACATGATCAGGCCTGCCAACACGTCAAATCCGTACGCCGTAAATCGATTTTCCCTGATAATATATATTTCTTGATTTTGTGCCCTACCCAATAGGATATGGTTGATGAGACAACTATCGCCATGATTATGGTAAACACAGAATATATCATTGCAGGCTTCATCATTTTTCCTCCACGCCGAGCTAATTTTACTTGACATTCTGCGCCCATTGAATTCAAGTGCACATCAATCATACAATTTGGCTGTTTTTTAAATTCAGGACTGAGTTTGTGCAAAATCCAGTTGTCATTATATTCATGCATGTAGGAATATGATGGTGGTTTTAGCCCCACTCAACAGTCTCGAAACCACAAATATGAACAACCATCTTAAGCCATAGAAGTTTGGTTCTTCTGGGTTTAGTGCTTGCTTCCTCGATCCAGGCGTAATTGCCCAGTGCTCGCTCCGTCTCTGTCAGTTAATGTCTGCTCCCTAGCTTCTTCAGGATTTTAAATGTTTTTTTCTGGGTTATCTTTATAGGTTTTGCATCTGAGTTTGTCATGGAGGATGAAGAAACAGGGGAGCTTTTTATACCATGCAGGGTATGCAGTCAGAAATGTTATAAAATTCATGGCAAATACCATGAGAAAGAGTGCTTTAATGGGTGTGCCTCTTTCTTCAAAGTTATGCTTGGAGATTTTGCAGAAAAACTGGTAACTTTTATACTCCACAATCTTTTTCATGTTTTAATGTCAGGTATACTGTTCAGAATTTGTAAAAGCAAACTGTGTAATGTGTTTACTGCAGCGCATTCCTCCTCTGTTTGTTTCACAGTTTATAACTGACCAACACCAACGAATGGTTTTGGAAGGCCCAAGTGGGCAGGAGTGGGATGTAGAATTATTGGGTACAAACAATAAACTGGAATTTCGACATGGTTGGGAAAATTTTGTCAATTATCATGGGCTGCAGTTAGGAGATTTCGTTGTGTTCAAGTATATATCTGAGTCATTTTTCAAGGTTGATATATTTGGAAGATCTGGGTGTGTGAAAAATACCAGTGCTCTTCATCTTGAGAAAGCAATTGTTGGCTTAGATAAGAGATGCCCTTCTACCAAAATGTGCAGTTTAAATCAACCAATGAGCAATAAATTGCTGGTTGATTTGGTTTTTGATGAGAAAAACAACGATGAGGCTGAAGCGGTGGCTGAAAATCAGAGGAGAAAAAGGAAATCTTTTTCTGTTGGTAAGCAAAACTTTTGTCCAGAAATATAGTGCTTATTAAATTTCTAAGTTCCATAATAATTTTCAAAGTAGGCATTGGAATCCTATTCTTGTTAGGAGAATTGTTATAACAATCAGGTTAAATTTGCTGCAGGTCATTCCTCCAAGAACCCTGGATATTGTTTCTCCTCTCAGAAGGACATGACAATGAAGTCTGCTACTCCTTTCAAATCAGATACAATGAAGTCTGCTCCTCCTTTCAAATCAGATAAACCTTATCGTTTAATGGTTATGAAATCATGGAATATAAATAAACCCAACATGCTAGTAAGATAATTCTCTGCTTTCTTTCTTTTATTATTATCATTTTTCTTTAAATTAACAAGAGGGTCTAAAAGTAGGGGAAAATATGCAATCTATTTATTAGTTTTTGTTTATTCATTTTGCTGATGGATGGATCTCAAACTATTTAATATAATGCACACTTCTAATAACATGGACATTTGGATTTTTGTGAATGGTAAGTTTTAAGAGGAATGTATTACATCAACATAATCCAGTGCTTTATTAGGTTGAAATGACTTAGTTCTTGTGATGGTTTGGAATACAGAGGTTCCCAAAACATTGTAAAAATTCGCTTCAGCTACCAAGACAAAAAAATGAAGTAATTCTTTTGGATGGAGAGTGTAACGAATGGGAGGTACGATGCATAATGAAGGACAATAGACCTACCTTAAGTGCAGGGTGGAAATATTTTACACGTGACAATAATTTAAAGGAAGGAGACATTTGCATCTTTGAGCAGGTGAACGACGATTTAAACAAATTTATGTTCAGAGTTCATATCTTCCCTCATGTAAACAAGGATCTTCTTCAACAAGATTTGGAGGAAGGCTGAAAGGCTTGCAGAATTGGCAATAAGATCTGTTGTGGGTTTATTGAGCTGAGTTCTAGTCAGGAAGCATTGGAGTCCAAATTTGAAAAAAAGAAAACACAGAGAGATTAGGAGGAATGACAGTTTAAAGATGGATAAAATTGTACAAGAAATAGAAACAGAATCTAACTTTGGAATTCGATTATGTATTTAATGGTCAAAGTTGTTCAGTATACTATTTATATATGGGAATCATTTCTTTTAGACTTCCTTAATTATTAAGTTGAGGTTATTAATAACTTTTATTTTAAATATAAGATTAAGTTAAATATTAGATTGTTTAAATTATTAATTAAGTTTTTTTATCCAAATGATGTTTGAGATTTTATATTTCATTATGATTGTAAATGTAGTTGTGAAAGTTTTCATCACAATTTCTTTATTAATAATTTAAATAAATTAATTTGACATGAATATTATATAAATTAAATTGAATGAAGTTTTATAATAATTAATTTGACATACATAAGTGATTTATTTATGCACATGAAATAATTTACAAGAAAGAGTTGGGGTAGGCTCCAAAGAGATCAGAAAGAAACAAAAAAGACAAGTTGTGTAGGCCAGAACAACACATACGCTAAAAAACAAGAGAGACAACAAAAACAGAGGTAGATTAACAATTTGTTGAGTTACACCAAAGTTTGAGCATTTTAACTTGAAGGTTGACACATGTATTTGCCAATTTATTAGCTTATTTTCTTTTAATGTGTTGGAAGTCCATGTGGGAGAAACAATTGATTATATTTTGAATGTTTTTGACATTGAATTCCATGTTGGAAATTTTGTGATAAGCCTTGGTAATGGCACTAATTATTATCTGAGTTGTCAAAGATCTTCAGAATATTGATCCTTTCTTCTCTAACTAGAGAAAGCCCTATCTTGAGAGTTTGTATTTTAGCAAAATTGGTAGTACCAAATCGAAGTCCAAGTCGAACAACATACTTGATATGCTCTTTATTGTTCATCATTATGATTTCCTATTGTTCATCATTATGATTTCTACCCCCACCCCCTAGCAGGGTAATTCCCTTTGGAGGCTCCATAAAAAAAAAAGATTAAAACATGTGCTGATGTTAGGGGGAGTATCATCTTGTTTCCTATTCTTGAGTCATAGTTTTATGTGCAACAATGTCCTTAAAGGGATATTGAACCATAGTGACCTAGTTACCCATGATGGAGTGACATTTGAAGTCCATTTAGCTTCAGATATAACCTCATGAACCAAGGAGGGAAAGTCCAATGTTGCTTGAAAGAGTTAGGAACAATAATGCAAGGAGTAGCATTTCCCACAAAGTTAAGCCAAATACACTAAGCATAAGTACAGTGAATAAAAAGATGATCCATGCTTTCTTCTTTAATGTTGTACAAATAACACACCAATTGGGGCATAACATCAACATTCAATATGTGGTTCCATTTGGGAAAAACCAAGGAAACATAGCAAAGAAGCTTGTATCCTTTGCTTATATAATATATTCTCATGCCATTTAAGTGATTCCAAAAGATCTAATCTTTGTTGTAGGGATTGAGAGGGAGCCATCCTTCCATAGAAGAAGAAAAAGAGAGCTAGTCCTTTTGTAAATCCAAAGGAATGTTAAGCTCAAGAGTTGATTTAAGATTAGGAATGATCTGAAAATTAACCACCTAATTAAGATAACAGAGACCTTGAGCATGAAGCCAATCTTTAAGATGAAAAGAGATTTGGGATCTAAATTGTCCTAGGATTTTGTCCTAAAAAAGTTGAATTTTTTGGCCATTTCCAGGCATCATGATAGTTGATTAGAAATTATTTTCCAAGCCTTTTCCATATTCCTCCAAATTAAAGTCTTCTTTCTAGTGGAATTATTTATGAGAGAATCATTTTCCATATGACATTTATATTTTTTGCAAAACAAAGTTAGCTCTCCATTTATCCTTGTTTTCTATCATTCTCCATATAAGTTTTGTTGTGAGAGCTTTTTGATAATCTAGGAGACTCCTCAAATTGAGTCCCCCCTTCTTTCTTGGTCCTGATTAATTGTTCCCACTTGACTAAGAGGAACTTTTGTTTGTTGTCATGTTTTCCTCCTTCCCACATAAATGTTCTAATTATCTGCTCCATTTTAGTCATAATTCTCACAGGAGCACTAATAATGCTCATTTGGTAAATGGGAAGAGCTGAGAGAACCAAATTTATAAGAAGAACCTAGTTAGGAGGGGTAAACCACACATTGGCCAAAAGATTGATCTTAGCTTTCATTTTATGTAGAATTTTCTCCTAATGTTGAGCCTTGGGCAAATGGAAAAAAAAAAGCACTCCTAAATAAAAGAAGGATTAGTCATTACTAACCTTGAAATGAAGGATTCTAGAGATTGCATCAGCTTCCCTGAGATGATAGTAAGAAAAATATATTACAAATTTATTATTGTTCACCAAGCAACTGTGGTAGTGTAGAATAAGTTTTGAGAACATAAGCAAATCTCTGGGAAATTGAGGAGTATCTCTTCCTAGAAAAATAGTGTCATCCACAAATTGTGCATGATTAAGTTCTTTTCCCCTTTGAATGATGCGAATTCCAAGAAGAGTTCTTTGTTGCCTTTTTAATTGCAGAGTTTGGCCCAAAAGCTCAGCAAAAATAATATACAGAAGGGTGAAAGGGGACATCTTTGTCTCATGCTTTGAGAGAGATTGAAAAATATTGTAGGGCTTCCATTAACCAAAGGAACAATCCAAGGGGAGCTAATGCATTCTTTTATCCATCCCACTACCTTCTCATCAAAGATTGATTTTTGGAGAGTGCTAAAGATAGCTTTATGATTAAGCTTGTCAATGGCATTAGCCATATTAAATTTTATTACCATAATTTTTCTATTTTCAATCTTGCTAGAATGAATGGCTTCTTGATTAAGGAATTTTGTTTCAAAGATGTATCTATTGGGAAAAAAGCTATTTTGCTCTTTTGAAAAAAGGGAGGGGAAAATTTTAGCAAGATGTATAGATATGATTTTGGTGAGAATTTTATAAGAAGTGTTATAGAGAGAAATGGGTTTGAACCAATCCATAATCATAGCTTGGGATTCCTTATGAATGAAGTCCAAGAAGGAGGAGTTGATTCCTCCATGGAGCCTAAGATGCTATCTAGATTCTTCAACCATAGTTAGGAGACCAATTTTGATCACCTCCTAGAATCCTTGATAGAAGTTAACATTGAAACCATCTAGGCCTAGCGCCTTGTCCCTACTTAAACTAAATACCATTGATTTTAGCTCTTCCATTTTCACTACTTTAAAGCAGTCTCTATTATGCCTTGGGAAATAAGGGTAGGAATATTAACCAAAACTTTATTCCGGTTAAAGTCTCGATCCATATTCTCCTCAAGGTACAATTGCCTAAAATGTGATAAGACATTTTCTCTGATATCCTTCACAGACTCAACATATTGGTCCTCTGCACTCTAGAGTGTTGTAATAGTGTTTACACTTCTTTTTTGTGTTTTCTTGAAAAAATATTTGGTGTTGTGGTCCCCTTTTGATAACCAAAGAATTGTAAATTTTAGTCTCCATGAAGGCTCTTCCTTGTGAAGAAGTTTGAGTAGTTGGAGAGATTTTGTTGCTTCAAAGAAAGCCTATTAGAGAGGCCTTCTTCTTTAATTTTATTTTGAACATCCTCCAATCACATCTTAATGGAATAAATATTTTGAGTTTGGTCTTGAGTCTATAGCCAATGCCTAATGCAATCTCTAGTGTTTTTATTTTTCGTAACCCATTGTTGTTCGAGGAAAGGGTGACGGGGGTCCAACCAAGCTTGTCTAATCACCTATTCAAAACCTTCCTCAGAGGATCAAATGGAGGATTATTTAAAGGGGATATGACCCTAGTTAGCCTTCTGATTTTTTTGAGATCCTATCATTGTTGCTATTGTTGTTAAAATTCTCGAAAATCATCTCTAGGTCCTTGACTGCAGCATCCTTGTTAATTTTATATTGATGTTGCTTGCTATATTGATTTTTAAAGTCAATATATTCTTTGTGAAATCTTTCATCCACTTTTCTCAAATCATGTGGCTAGAATTCTACATTTTTAACATTCGACTTGAAAATCAAAGTTGATCCTTCATCCAATATATGCATGAACCTTTCAGTGGGGATCTCTAGTGTCATGACAACCTGTTTAAAAATGTTAAATAGAACAAGTCTACTGAAAGACTTTGTAAGGATCCTCCTTCTGTCCTAGTAAAGGTCTTCGTTTCTCCATTTCCACAAAAACCATAAGATTTCAATAGTTAAAGAAATCCAAAAATTATTTGACTTGACATTAAGACCATTAACATAACCACACAAAATCTCTTCCCAGGACACATAATTACTAATATTACACCCATTAATATTGTCATCAGGGCACAAAATTAGGTCTGAAACTAAAACAAGATATCAAACCCTAACTAGTACAATAGAGTACAAAATAGCATGAAAATCAAAACAAGAAAGCAAAGAAAACCAATCTCCAAGCTAGATTTGATTTATCTCCATTACTCTTCTCAACCTCGCATAGGCATGCAATATTTCAAAGGATGATTGTGGGAGGAATGTTGGTTGCTCACTATTTCAGCAACATAACGATTGCATAAGGATGAATGATGAGAGGCTCTAATGTCATTTCGATAGCATAAGGATACTTGAAACTCATTGATCGCAAATGGCTTGTGAGAAGTTTGATTTATTGAAAAGGTTGATTTGAATCGATGGTTGAGATCGGCTAGGATCGAATATGGTTTCCCACTCCATGAGGAGTTGTAGTCATGTGACAAGTGTGCGGAGGGGAATAAAGGAGACCTAATTCAAATATTTTATTTGAATTAGTTTGACATGTGAAGTGTATTAAATGAAAGTTGTACTACCACTCATGATTCAATTTGAGAGGTGGACAAGTGTTGCAATGTGGTGAGAACTGAGGAAATAATTTTAATATTTTATTTGAACTATTTGGGACATGTGAAAGGGGGATTAATTAAATAAATGAGATTTATTTAATTAATTAAAAAGTGGGATAAGTGGGATTAGGAGTGGGATTATGACAAAATGTCATATGATGTCTCTAATAATGTATTAACAAGGTGTTGCAAGACATGGACAAATTTAGGTGTTTACATTTTGCCCCTCTTTGAGATGATGTTCGAGATGATGAGATTTATGTTGAGTAACATCATTTCAAAGAAGCTAAGGTATGGATAGAGGAAAAGGATTATGATGTGAAGGTAGGATGATGATGCCCCCTCGAGAGGATAGGCGGGTTGAACAAACATGGATAGGCTCTCAAAATGAAATGGATTGGTCAAGGAAGAAAGATAAGGGAATGGATAGAAGAAGTGAAGGATGTATTATGCTGTAATGAAAGTGAGCAACCATGATGTTTGATATAGCACTAGACGTTATGCACCAAGGTATAAGAACCAAGGTGACGATGTGTCTTGTGCACCCAACATAATACAACCTTGTCTAGATACAAGATATGAATATTAGCTGGTTTGGATTTGGATTTGATTCAAATGCAAGATGAAATGATAACACACACAAGAAAGCATGCACAAACGATACAAAAACAAGGTATTGCCCCTGTCAAGTTGTAAACCAATGATTGAGTGTTTGAATGATTGATTGATTGATGATGTCTGGTTTCAGGAAATGAAACATGCCGTATAAGACGCTGGTCTGGTTTCAACAATGAAACATCCTGTATAAGCCAATTGATTGATTGAGTGAACACTAGTCTTGTTGGCCATGAGAATCAACACCAAGATTCAATTAATTGATTGATTGATTGATTTGGTTTACATCAAGATTAGGATCAAGACCATTGATGTAATTGGATAATTTTACTTGATTGATTGACTTGATTGGTATGGATTAAGGATGACTTGCATTTGGATGATTGTGTGGATGGATTTGAATGATTTTGATGATTGGAAGAAGTGATTTGCCTAAATGATTGGATTGATTTGATTTGTTTGATTGATTTGATTGGATTGATTTGAAGAATTAATGATTAGATATATTGAATAATGATGATGAATTGATTTGATTGGAATGATTAGAAGAAGTGATTTGGTTTGGTTGATTGGATTGAATGAATTAGAATGATTTGATTGGATGATTGAAGAATTGATACCTAGATTGATTTTATTGTTTGGATTTTTGTTTGATATCTGATTTTTTTTTGTATTTTGTATTTTTTTGATTTTTTTGAATTTTTGAAAATGTTTTGATTTTTTTGTTTTATTTTTGAATGTTTTTGATTTTTTTAGATTTTGACATGTTTTGATTTTTTAGATTTTTGAGATATTTTGGGGAATGGCCTTGGATTGCAATTTGAATAGCCTTTATAGGTACGTGCAAGAAGATGGGGGGCCCAAAAGGGGTCTTAAGTGGCCACTTTTTTTTTATAATTTTTTTTTGAAATCAAGAAGTACTGACCTTGGATGAGAAATTGAGCATAGTTACACTCAAAATTTGAAGATGCAACCAAAACAATGATGGTAGTGCTCTGAGTCTACTTTCTAAACTACTATTTTTTTTTTTGAAAATGGTATAGATTAAGGGGTTCAAAATAGGAAGCCACAGAAATTGGTGTTGTTTCTATCAAAAAAAACATAACATAGCGTGTTTTGTGGCTCCCTCAAAAGGTTAACTCTTTTTTGGTATTTTTAAAATTGCTTTAGTGAGAAATTAGCTAATAGCGTGTAGTTTATGCTAGATTTTTCTAATAATTTTTTAATGAATATTTGATTTTTTACTAATTTTCAAAGTGGGCACATCCTAAAAAACAAAATTTTGGCTGCGCTACCCCTCTAAATTTTGAAAAATAATTAATTTTTTTTAATATGTGTAGAATGGAGTCTAGTTTATAAAAATGTAATTTATTTCAAATTTCAATGAACAGTTATTTTATAATGAAAAAAAGACTAAACACTAGTTTTTGCCCAAACACGGACACACAAACAAAAGAAATTAAAGATGAAAGACTTAACATTGTCAAAATGGGAAAAAACTTACATCGTTAAATAGCTAAGAGAAAGCCTAACATTACCTAGGTGTTCAATTTGTTTGACCTTGAAACACGTGCAAATCTGAGGGTTAGCACGAGCAAAATTATGTGAAATCTTGTAGAATTTGCAAAAAACACGTCTGTGGACATTGGGAAGACACTCCAAGCCTTTGGGTTGGAAATCCAAAGCAAATCCCAAGTCTAAGGCTTGGGATTCCCAAAGAAAAATATAATGCAAGAGTGTTATAACGTGAGCACGTTATAATCCGCTCGCGTTATGTTGTGCTTTTTTTCCCTTTTTTTGCATGTTTGCTGGTATTTGCCCAGTTTGACATAACACGAGTGTGTTATAACGTGCTCACATTATGCCTTCCTTTGAATGATATATGTTCAAGTTTCATAAGTATGTTTGATGGATGTATCTATGTATATATGTATGCTTGTAGGTATGCATGTATAGTTGTATGTATGTATGTACATGTATGCATGCTTGTATGTAATTATATATGTATGCATGTTTGTTTGTATGTATGTATGTATGCATGTATGTATGTAAGTGTTTTGGGTTTAGGGTATATAAGGACCTGAGCGCATATAGTTTTTAGGGTTGAGGTTTGAGGGTTGAGGGATTAGGGCTTAAGTAATAGGTAGAGGGTACAGGTTAGAGGGTTGAGGGTTACAATTGAGGGTTAATATTCAAGTTGTTGAGTGTATAAGATTAAATGTGTAAGGCATGTGGATTAGGGTTTAGGGTTTACAATATGGATTGAGGGTATATAAGGCATAGGGTGACTTGGGTTGAGAGCGTGTATGGTTTAGGTTTAATTTAAGTATAAGGTTGAGGCATAATATTTGGGGTTTAGGGTATAAGGGTGAGGTTATAGGGTATAGGGATGAGGGTTTGTGGGTGTAGGCTTCAGGGTTTAAGGTATAGGGTTGAGGATTGAGGGATTAGGGCTTAAGTATATGGTTGAGGGTGTTGGGATAAGGTGCCATTAACCTTGTAAATCCCATTATTGTATTATTCCATTTATTATTTGTAATTACCCATAAGGGACGTACAAGTTTCACCTGCAGTGGTAAAAATTATTTACTGTCCACGGTAATTACGGAGTTAGTGCACGGTAAGTCTCGGAGTTACTGGTGGTAGTTATGAGATGTCATTTACTATGGTAAATGGTAATTGGTCAAAGTGAGGTGCACATGTGGAGGAATAATCTATTTTTAGTATTATGACGCATGTCATAGATGCTGTAAGAAGGTGTAAGAGATTCTATGACAACTGTAAGTTGTCATAAGAATTTATGACACTAATAATAGCATATGATGCGTCATAATATGTTGTAAGTGGCTATTTTTAGCCCCAAGGAGTTCAAGCTTGCATGGGCACATTTTCCCAAGTGTAGGATGCATGTATGACATCATTTATGACCCCGTAAGAGCCTATTCTTGGCCATGGACGTCCAAGGTTGTGTTGTTGACTCTTGACAAGTGTTGTGGGCTTGTAAGAAGTCATTTAATGTCTTGAGATTGTGTAAATTCTATAAAAACCATAGCATAGTAGATGAGAGGAATATAATAGTTTACAGGTACCCAGGTTCTACCGGAGTGAAGGTTGGAGGACAGAGGAAGTGAATGTATTTGTAATCACATTTTGTGAAGATAATACAACTTGGCCTCTTTTCTTGGAGGAGTTTTTTACCCGAAAAGGTTTTCTCCACATTAAACACTTGTGTTATGTGCTTCATTCTGCTTCTGGTATATTTATGTATTGTGGGTTTTATGTTATGTTATAATCTCCATTAATAACACACAGTTAAAGATTGTTGAAATTTATTCGAATCAGATTTCCATTGAAGTAGTGTTGCTTTCATTTCTAACAAAGGGTATAGGGATAGGTTTTAGGGTTTAAGGTTTAAGGGTTAAGGGTTGAGGGATAAGGTTTAGGGTTTAGGGGTAAGGGATTAGGGTTTAAGGTATAGTGTCGAGGGTTAAGAGTTTAGGAATAGGGATAGCATTTAGGGTTTAGAGATGAGGGATTAGGGTTGAGGGTTGATGGATTAGGGTTTAAGGTATAGTGCTGAGGGTTGAGGGTTTAGGGATAGGGTTTAGGGTTTAGGGTTTAGGGTTGAGGGATTAGGGTTTAAGGTATAGTGTTGAGGGTTGAGGCTTTAGGGTTGACAGATTAGGGTTTAATGTTGAGAGTTGAGGGTTGAAGGTTAAGGGTTGAGAGTTTAGGGATAGGGTTGGTGGTCAAGGGATTAGGGTTAAAATAGAGTGTCAAGGGTAAAGGGATTAGGGATAGGGTTTAGGGTTGAAGGTTTAAGGATTGAGGGTTGAGGCTTTAGGGCTGAGGGTTAAGGGATTCGAGTATAAGATATAGTGTCGAGCGTTGAGGGTTTATGGATAGGTTTTAGGGTTTAAGTTTTAAGGGTTAAGAGTTGAGGGATAGGGTTTAGGGTTAAGGGATTAGGGTTTAAGATATAGTGTCAAGGGTTGATGGTTTAGGAATAGGGATAGCATTTAGGGTTTAGGGATGAGGGATAAGGGTTGAGGGTTGAGGGATTAGGGTTTAAGGTATAGTGTTGAGGGTTGAGGTTTTAGGGATAAGGTTTAGGGTTTAGGGTTGAGGGATTAGGATTTAGGGTTGAGGGATTAGGGTTTAAGGTATAGTGTTGAGGGTTGAGGGTTTAGGGATATGATTTAGGGTTGAGGGATTAGGGTTTAGGGTTGACATATTAGGGTTTAATGTTGAGAGTTAAGGGTTGAGGGTTTAGGGATAGGGTTGATGGTCAAGGGATTAGGGTTAAAGTAGAGTGTCGAGGGTAGAGGGATTAGGGATAGGGTTTAGGGTTGAAGGTTTAAGGATTAAGGGTTGAGGCATTAGGGATGAGGGTTAAGGGATTAGGGTTTAAGATATAGTGTCGAGCATTGAGGGTTTATGGATAGGTTTTAGGGTTTAAGTTTTAAGGGTTAAGGGTTGAGGGATAGGGATTATGGTTTAGGGATAAGGGATTAGGGTTTAAGGCATAGTGTTGAGGGTTCATGGTTTAGGAATTGGGATAGCATTTAGGGTTTAGGGTTTAGGGATGAGGGCTTAGGGATGAGGGTTGAGTGATTAGGGTTGAGGGTTGAGGGTTGAGGCTTTAGGGTTTAGGGTTTAGGGATTAGGGTTTAAGGTATAGTGTTGAGGGTTTAGGGATAGGGTTTATGGTTGAGGGATTAGGGTTTAGGGTCGACAGATTAGGGTTTGACATTAAGGATTGAGGGTTAAGGGTTTAGGGATCTAGGGTTGATGGTCAAGGGATTAGGGTTAAAGTAGAGTGTCAAGGGTAGAGGGATTAGGGATAGGGTTTAGGGTTGAAGGTTTAAGGATTTAGGGTTGAGGCTTTAGGGTTGAGGCTTTAGGGCTGAGGGTTAAGGGATTAGGGTTTAAGATATAGTATCGAGGGTTAAGGTTTTAGGGATAGGTTTAGGGTTTAAGGTTTAAGGGTTAAGGGTTGAGGGATAGGGTTTAGGGTTTAGGGATAAGTGATTAGGGTTTAAGGTATAGTGTCGAGGGTTGAGGGTTTAGGAATAGGGATAGCATTTAAGTTTTAGGGATGAGGAATTAGGGTTGAAGGTTGAGGGATTGGGTTTAGGGTTGGGGGATTATGGTTTAAGGTATAGTGTTGAGGGTTGAGGGTTTAGGGGTAGGGTTTAGGGTCGAGGGTTTAGGATTGACAGATTAGGGTTTGACGTTGAGGGTTGAGGGTTTAGGGATAGGGTTGAGGGTCGAGGGATTAGGGTTAACGTAAAGTTTCGAGGGTATAGGGATTAGGGATAGGGTTTAGGGTTGAAGGTTTAAGGATTGAGGGTTGAGGCTTTAGGGATGAGGGTTAAGGGATTAGGGTTTAAGATATAGTGTCGAGGGTTGCAGTTTTAGGGATAGGTTTAAGGGTTTAAGGGTTAAGGGTTAGGGATAAGATTTAGGGTTTAGGGATAAAGGGATAGCATTTAGGGTTTAGGGATGAGGGATTAGGGTTGAGGATTGAGGGATTAGGGTTGAGGGTTGAGGGTTGAGGGATTAAGGTTTAGGGATAGGGTTTAGGGTTTAGGGTTGAGGGATTAGGGTTTAAGGTATGGTGTTGAGGCTTGAGGGTTTAGGGATAGAGTTTAGGGTTGAGGGATTAGGGTTTAGGGTTGACAGATTAGGGTTTGATGTTGAGGGTTGAGAGTTGAGGGTTTAGGGATACAGTTGAGGGTCAATGGATTAGGGTTAAAGTAGAGTGTCGAGGGTATAGTGATTAGGGATAGGGTTTAGGGTTGAAGGTTTAAGGATTGAGGGTTAAGGCTTTAGAGATGAGGGTTAAGGGATTAGGGTTTAAGATATAGTGTCGAGGGTCAAGGTTTTAGGGTTTAAGGTTTAAGGGTTAAGGGTAGAGGGACAGGGTTTAGGGATAAGGGATTAGGGTTTAAGGTCTAGTGTCGAGGGTTGAGGGTTTAGGAATAGGGATAACATATAGGGTTTAGGGATGAGGGATTAGGGTTGAGGGTTGAAGGATTAGGGTTGAGGGTTGAGGGATTAGGGTTGAGGGTTGAGGCATTAGGGTTTAAGGTATAGTGTCAAGGGTTGAGGGTTTAGGGTTGAGGGATTAGGGTTTAACATTGAGGGTTAAGGGTTGAGGGTTTAGGGATAGGGTTGAGGGTTGAGGGATTAGGGTTAAAGTAGAGTGTCGAGGGTATAGAGATTAGGGATAGGGTTTAGGGTTTAAGGTTTAAGGATTGAGGGTTGAGGCTTTAGGGCTGAGGGTTAAGGGATTAGGGTTTTAGATATAGTGTCGAGGGTTGAGGTTTTAGGGTTTAAGGTTTAAGGGTTAAGGGTTGAGGGATAGGGTTTAGGGATAAGGGATTAGGGTTTAAGGTATAGTATTGAGGGTTGAGGGTTTAGGAATAGGGATAGTGTTTAGGGTTTAGAGATGAGGGATTAGGGTTGAGAGTTGAGGGATTAGGGTTGAGGGTCGAGGGTTTAGGGTTAAGGTAGAGTGTTGAGGGTAGAGGGATTAGGGTTGAGGGTTTAGTGATAGGGTGTAGGGTTGAGGGATTAGGGTTTAGGGTTGAGGGAATAGGGTTTAAGGTAAAGTGTTGAGGGTTTAGGAATAGGGTTTAGGATTTAAGGTTTAAGGGTTGAGGGTTGAGGCTTTAGGGTTAAGTGAGACCTAGATGGCTAAGGATGGATGGAGAGGTAGAGGAGTGATTGAGAGACATAGAGAGGGGAGAGGTAGAGAGGTGAGGGGGAGAGGTAAGTGAGATATAGAGAGATGAGAAATAGAACATGATCTAATGGAACTAGAGGTGAGAGATATTGCAAAGGTGTTATCAAAGGTGAGATAGGCACAAATATTTATAGGCACTCCTTTCTATCATACTTTGCAATATATCACACCTCTAGCTACTTGGAACTTCTTTTCCATGACAACTCAGTGGCACATTATAAAAGACTACATTTAGTTAATTCACTTCATAAGTTGAAAATAAAATACCTAGACCACTACAAAAACAAGGATGATGATCCCTTGAATTATGTACATGGCAATCGCTCCACTTTTGAAGGATCAATCTACTAGTATTTGGATCAAGGAACCCTTAGTAACACATGAACTCTTTGAACTCCTTTCTACTTTAGACACATATTTTGCTATGGATCAATCTATAGCAGGACAAAATGTGCTTGCATTTTGGCTTTCTATACAAACAGTAAAAAGGCCTGGACCCCCATGATCCAGGCCCACATACTCTATTTTCATGCTATTTATGAGTGTGTTCTGACAAAAAAAAAGTGTTTACATGTTGTTGGGAAGCTCACATGCACATTTGGCACATTCTACCACCTTTGCATGAACTTTCCACCACCTTTTTTGGCTTTGCCAACTTAAGGAGGAAATAACATAGTTTTCACATTGAATGTGATATATATCAATTCAAGTTTCAATTTTTGTAGTGTTGCAATGTTAATTGTGATTGAATTGTAGGAATTTAACAATATAGATTGGTTAATAGTATTGTTATTACTAATTCTATTTGAGTGTTATTCAATTTAACGTTGAAAAGGAAGCAAGTGGTGAAAAACTCAAATTGTTGAGGAGTTTGATGCAGGAAGAAAAAACACTACATAATTGGGTACTCTCTCCATTCGAATCTCTATTTTTTAGGTATGTCAAGTCTTTACATGCATGTTCTTTACATCTTCCTTAATTCTATTTGAATTACTTTATCATGCTTTATCATACATGTTTATATCACTTGTATGGTATGCATAATAAAAGACTATGTATACATATTTTGTGTTTATATAATAGACTATGTTTTAAATTTAGTTCATGGTATACATAATAAAAGATAGCTCAAAGGTCAACATTAATTAAAATAGACACAATCACGATCAAGAAAGCAGCCTACAATCTCAAAATATTAACAAGTTAAAATATACAATCCCTTAAGCATAATGAAATACTATTATATTGTCATATTAACAAGTTAAAATACAAATGAATAGGTGCCAAGATCATACAGGTAAATCCCAATAGGATTAATCCAATCATGATCCATGCTATGCTACATTATTCTTCATGTTGGAGGATGTGGAGACCTCTTTAGTGTCTTGGGCTAGGACATTCTTTATGCACCTATTCATGATGATTTGTATACACATGGCACAACAATATTTCAAAATTTCCTAATTGTCCTTTGTTAGCACATGATGGTGGTTACCTTGATCAACTATATACCTTTCAATACCCTAAATTACAGAGATTAGTCTAATGATTTTTATGATAGTCCTAGGTATGTCTCCAAATATTCATGTTTCCAAGATTGCTCTGGCTAATGTCCACTTGTTTCCAACTTCTTAGGCATGAAAGAAATAATTATGAACATTATATTCATCATAAATAAGTCACTTTTAGTCAATAGAAGCCAAAATACATCCATTTACAATCATGGATTAGTTAAGGACAGCTAGCTGGTAAATTTGTTGCCATTGACAACTTCACAAATTTGGTGTCTTATCTTGTCCTCCTTGGTTTTCTCCATGGATCTCCATCATTGTCTTCATGAATCATATAATTCATCATGTCATAGTGGCTTCATCATTCCATAATTATCTAATCACAATAACCCTAGATGACTATCCCTAGGACTACTATGTGAATTGCACACTATGTATTTCAACAATTTAGATTTCCTTCATGTGTGTTTCAATGGTTTGCAGTGTTAGGACAGTCGTATGTGAAACTTATTGAACATAATTAAACTCAATCATACCACCTCAAGTGAAATCAAACTCAATCCAAATTTCATGAATATGACTATCTTTTTGAATAAATTAGTTATGGCATGACAATCCTTTATGAGCACTTGGTCAATCTTCTTCAAACTTTCACCTTTTGTCTATATTGAAAAATCTCTAAAATATTCCTCTTAGAACCTTACGAATAAAGTTATTATCATGTGCATGAAGTGATCAACAATAATGGTTGTCTCTAGAACTAGGTGTGATAGTCTTAGATAGTTAGGACTGTTATGACTACCCTCATAGTTGTGACAGTCTTATTTGCATCTAGATATGACAGTCATGTCTCCATGCGATGAACTTGTCTAGGATATCTTTCTGTAACACCCATCCTAATGTAGAGCAAGGTGGAGAACTACTACAAACACTGAAACAATCAAATTTCCAAATTCTAGAGTCCCAACTTAGTGATTACCTTCACAATCTCCGATTTCCCTTTTAGGACAACAAACAGGGGTTTTGTGGTATATCTTGCAGAAAACAACTCCAATCCACAATCCAAAATCTGTTTAGGATACCCTTTTGGGAGTTTTAAAACATATTCAAAATTTAAGGGTGGTTGTTTTGTAATACAAGACCTTAAAATTGACTATCCCGCTTAACAAGAGGCCTAATTAGGCTTGTGCAAATAGGTCACTACAAGTTTTTTGATCTCCAGGCTTCCAATATTCAAACTAAGACTCCAAACATATCAAATTGGGTCTACCTCAACCTTTTAAAGCATTAAAAACACCTTTCAAAGAGTTTCTCTACAAACCCTAACCCTTATACAACTTAATTGCCTTAAAACATGAGTTTTCAGCCTAAAGCATCAACAAATTGTCATCAATCTCCCTCCCCTGCTCATGCAAACAACATGAACACAAAACACAACCTAACTACTTCCATTCCATCAGTTTTCAGGCCTTTTCACCATTGGAATGGCTCAAAAACTCATTTTTTGTTCACTCAAAACACTAAAACCTCGGGTTTCAGAACAATCTGGAATAATTTGCCTCTAAAATGCTCAAATTGGAATGAAATTCAATGAAACTAAATTTGTCACATAGTAGATTCAATTCCACATCAACTCCAATTAAGTTTAGACCACTTACAGGTTGTACAAGGCCATACTATCTCCTGTAGCAGCAAAAACAAATGGAAAAATGTAAAAAATAGTATTTTATTGATGCTCAATCTTCAAAGTGCACACCCAAACCTTGTCTTTGCCATTACAAAGCATATTTAGCATTTACCAACCATATCCAATTGACCACAAATGAATTTTGAAAGACCAACCGTTCAACTTCCTCAAAATACAAAAATGCAAAGTTGTTTTGACAACTTTTGCAACTTTTGTAGCATTTACAAAATTGACTTCAAAATGACTCCAAACTACTAAAAACATGAGAAATGGTCTCAAGGGCCTTATTACAAACAAAAACATGACTTCATCCTACCAAAATACTAACACTTAGCAATTTTCTTCAATAAGACCTATGGTGCCTTGCACCACATCCTCACCTTCATTCTCATTGCAAAGATCAAAAACACTCCTGAGAAAGGCATTTGTACCTATTCATGATTATCCTAAGTGTTGGTTATGACAACAGATTGTCTCCTTCTTCATAGTGGCCTTTATGACAATTTAGCTTATGCTCATGATTATCTACTTGAGTTGGCATTGCCATATTAATGAGCCTTGACTTTAATAATTGTCACTTGATATCCCTTCTTCACCCTCTATACTAATCCAAAGCATGCCCTCGTGTGATGTCTCCCATGATCTCAATCACATATCCTTTCATGACTAGATGGTTATCAACAAGTGCTAGCCCACGAGACATCTCCAAGTGAAAATCAAGTGTATCATGTGTCCTAAATTTTGTCCCATGGCTGCAAGATGAATCTTCATGTGCAAAGAGATGATCTCTATCCGATCAAAAGTATGCCATCTAGCCCATCTCATTTAAATATTGATGAAATTCCTAATTTTGAGATGAATTTACCTATCTTAACACCACCTAGAATTTTACATAGAAAGCTGAAGTATTTGATTGATATTAATGAGAATATTTTGCAGCCAATGGAAGGTAAGATTCCAAAATGCACTTTTAGAAGATATGCTCATAAGATTTGGAGATTGTTCTTTGAAAAGTTAAATGAGACTGCAAGATGTCAACTATTCATTGAAATGATGTGAAGTATAAAGTACAGGTCCATCATGAAGATTCTTGGGTTGAGAACATCAAAGGCTTCAAGTGAAAAATCTATTGTCAAGAATCTAATGAGTGCATATGAGAGTGTGGGTAACACCTCATACACAAAAGATAGTAATGCAACATGGCGTGTGATTACATCAACTATAGTAAGTAGTCAAACAAGGAAAACTCATCTCATTAGAAAGACGAGTCAAGCATTGAGAATTAATAGGAAAAATTTATCAAGAGCTATAGGAAGGCGCCAAAGAATTGAGGACACTAATGCTAATGAATTATGGGTGTTCTTAGGGAGACTACCATGAAAAGATAAACCAATTGTTGAAGCATTGAGATCACTAATTGAAGACTTTTGGAAGAATTACACAAGGGTATCTCTGAATCAAAGGGATGTGATAAGAAGAAAAATTAGTAGTCAGAACCGTGAGCCACATCCAAAGCATTTTTTGGATATGACTCAAACATAGTTTTTTGGTAAATTTCTAGAGATGTATCCTCAAATTAAAATTTGTCAAAGATATTTTGAAATGCTAAAACCTTTCTATGTCAAGATAAATCACACACACACTACTTGTTGTTGTAGATTACATATTGAATTTTCTAACCATTTTGATGTTTATCGGTCTATATGTATAGATTTGCATATTAACAATGTTTTGCAGGATTGTGGCATACATGCCCCACCAACATCTTCAAGAGACTTCATACCAATAATTTTAAGTGAAAGAGAGGAAGTTCAAATATTCTACAAGAAATTATGCTTGGATGGCACATGTCAGCGTTACAATGGCTTGCAACGTATGCCAATATGTGAACATATGGAAAGAACACATGTGGTTGGAAACGAACTAGTAGAGTTCAACAAGTATAAAATAGTGGCATACAATGCAAAATATGGTAAAGAAGCAAAGAGGTGTGAATTGGTTATTGAAAAGATTCTAGTGTATCAGTTTATGCCTATATTTTGTGACAGTATAGTGTATGAGTATGGAAGACATGCCCATAGAGCTTGATGGTTGGACTTGCAATTCAAGTTATGCAAGGACACATTTCTAATTGGTAGCATTATTTCAATCATTGACTTTGTAGAGAACTACAGTCTACAGCCACAATGTGAGGTGCAATCACAATATTACAACTCAACATAGGTTTCTATATTTGTGCACATCGCATTCATTCATGCGAATGATAGTACAAAGGATGACAGAAAGATCATAAGGGAGTATCATTTCTATATTATTGATGATTGCACACATTCTACAGAGTTCATGCAAGGTTGCTTTCAGGTGTTCTACAATGATTTGGCTAGAAGGGGCATATCGTTTAGTCAACATATCATATGGTAGGATAACTGTGCATCACAATTCAAGAACCTGTGGAATTTCTATTGGCTGAGCAAGAGGCATAATTTTATAGGTGTTCAACATATGTGGAACTTTTGTGAGGCTGGACATGGAAAGGGGGAGCATGATGGTGCAAGAGTATGTATCAAAAGAGCCATAGTACAAGAAGAGTTAAATTATAAAGATAATGCAAAGTTGATAGATGCAAAATCAATCATCGAGTTGTGTAATGCTTCCATGGGTCCAGGTAATGAAGGTAAGTCTTTAGTTTGTAGATTTTTTTGGTTGATAGATGATACTAACATTGCACCATATGAGGACTGTTCTACACTGACAGGATCAAGTGAGATGCACTCTTTCAGAAGCTCAATTGTAGGTTCATGGAGTATCCATATGTGGAAGATGACATGCTTTTGTTCTTCATGTATAATTCAAGCCTAGGATGAGTGTGAGTCCAAGGAGTGGGTTGACGAATGGCAATTAAGTTATCTTAACCCACTTGACATGTATTGACCCCTGACAACATTGGAACTAACAGAGATGGAATCATCAGTTGAATTTGACCACATATTAGATCTTGTTCAACTAGGTAATATATCTATTTGCATAGTTTTTGAAATTCCTAATGTTATCTTACTTTGTAGTGTTTTTGTAATGTTGACTAATTTCATCTAATTTGCTACACATATCAATGTAGGGAATGTATATGTAGTTATTGCAGATGAAGATAACGAAGAGGGAACATATTATTACTTGTGTCATTGTGTTGAGGCCTAAAAGAAATTGGAGGCCCCAGTTACAGATGGAGAAAACATCGAATACCCTACAGGCTTAGTAGTTGTTACTGGAACATGGCTTAGAAGGTACCCACATAAGAGTGTTAATGTTTGGCTATTTCAAGACTTTGACACGCATCAAAAGATTTTTCATTACTCGAACCTTGCCGTGACATCCAATGTTCATTTGATACAATATCGGGGTAAACCTTTGAACAAGACCTTGTGGAAGGTGCATGAGTCTGACCATGAGGCAATACTTGACATAATAGAGTAGAGTAGACCTGGATGGTTCGTTGGATTAATTTTTAAGTATTCACATTGGTTTTGTAAAGTCATGTTACATTGAGTTGTAAGTATGCACATTAATTTGTAAGTTTACATAGGTTTGCCTTTTTATTTGCTGCTGCATTTTTACACATATACACATTTTTACATCATCATGTTATGCTTCATGGGTTTAGACCTAAGTGATGGATGAAGTTGATCTTGAGAGTAATGTATAGAATCTAGGTAATGTATAAAATATATGTGTCTCTAGGTGTCTTGGTTTCTAACTAGATAATAGATGTCTCTACTTGTGTCTTAGGTATATACTATATGTCAACTAGGTAGATAGAGACTAGAAAAAAGGTATTTAATCTAATCTAGGTGTCTTAGGTAGATACTATATATCAACGACCTGTCTAGAGACTAGAAT
Source organism: Cunninghamia lanceolata (assembly GCA_027924645.1). Taxonomy (NCBI): domain Eukaryota; kingdom Viridiplantae; phylum Streptophyta; class Pinopsida; order Cupressales; family Cupressaceae; genus Cunninghamia; species Cunninghamia lanceolata. The sequence continues at coordinate 2,148,622 of BSBN01000397.1, forward strand.
AAGGTATAATCTAGAATGATCTAGGTTTCTTCTAGGTAGATACTATATATCAACTACCTGTCTGGAGACTAGAATAAGGTATAATTTAATCTAGGTGTCTTCGGTAGGTACTATATGTCAACTAGGTCTACCATAATAGGTGTCTTAGGTAGAACTATAATCTAGGTGTCTAAATGACTTAGGTCTAGACTATGATAAGGTATAAAGACTAGGTGTCTTAGGTCTACTATGTCTATAAAATCTAGATACATACTATACAATAGGTGTCTTAGGTGTCCTATGTCTACTAGAATACATGTGTCTTAGGTCTTAGGTGAGGCCACATGAGCTTCCACCTTCATGTGGTTGGCCTTGTTAATATAGAATATTTATATTTCTTGAAGCTAAGGGAAGCTCTTTTTTTTAATAGGAAAACTTTATCGACTTCAGTGTCCTCATGGTGCAGGGGCACCTAGGTTGTCATGCCTCCAAGAGGGGTCAAAAAGTGAAATTTTATTTTGATTGAGTCAATCATATGTAATAAGGTCTTCTAAGACCATTTCATATGTTTTTGAGTTAGTTTGAGTCATTTGGGGTCAGTTTGAGTCTTTGAGTCTTGTTGCAAAAATGTGTCAATGTTGTCAAGTTGCACAAAACAACTTTTGCATTTTTGCATTTTTGGTGTCCTTCTCTTGATGCGACCAAACAGACAGTTCCAACATGTCTAGATGGATATGTTTAAGCTAGAAATGGTCTTGTTTTGTACCCAAACATGCCAAAACAGTCCGAGCTACATTGTACTGGTGATATCCTTAAAGAGTCCAAAGTGCAAAAAGGCATCAATCTTTGATGAGTTGTTACTCAAAAACCATGTCACTTAGAAACATTCCATCTAAGGAAATGTGATCATGTAGGGTCCTTCTACAATAACCTCTCTCAGTTTTTTATATCTCTGAGGTGTTTGCTCGTGGTGAAAGGTTTTCTGCTGCCCCAAAAATTGTCAGAAGGAGGTAGTGTAAAGTTGCAAAGGGGTGTAACTTTTGTCCTGCTCTTGATGCGACCAAAATGATAGTTCCAACGCATCTGGATGGATACATTTAGGCTAGGCATGGTCCTTTTTTTCACCCAAACATGCCAAAATAGTCCAAGCTACATTGTACTAGCGATATCCCTGAAGAGTCCAAAGTGAAAAAAGGTAGCAATCTTTGATGAGCTGTTACTTAGAAACTGTGTCACTTGGAAACATTCTGTCTAAGGAAACGTGATCACATAGGGTCCCTCTACAATAACCTCTCTCACTTTTTTATATCTCTAAGGCATTTGCTCGTAGTGAAAGGTTTTCTGCTGCCCCAAAATCATTAGAAGGAGGTAGTTTAAAGTTGCAAAGGGGTGTAACTTTCATCCTACTCCTGATGCACCAAAATGACTATTCCAACACATTTGGATGGGTATGTTTAGGCTAGGCACAGTCCTATTTTGCACCCAAACATGTCAAAACAGTCTGAGCTACATTGTACCAACAATATCCCTGAAGAGTCCAAAGTGCAAAAAGGCATCAATCTTTGACGAGCTGTTACTTAGAAACCATGTCACTTAGAAACATTTCGTCTAAGGAAACCTGATCACGTAGGGTCCCTCTACAATAACCTCTCTTGGTTTTTTATATCTCTGAGGCATTTGTCCGTGGTGAAAGGTTTCCTGCTACCCCAAAAATTGTCAGAAGGAGGTAGTGTAAAGTTAGAAAAGGGTGTAACTTTCATCCTGCTCCTGATGCGAGCAAACTGACTATTCCAACGCATCTGGATGGGTACGTTTAGGCTAGGAATGGTTCTATTTTTCACCTAAACATGCCGAAACAGTCTGAGCTACATTGTACCAGTGATATCCCTAAAAATTCCAAAGTGCAAAAAGGCAGCAATCTTTGATGAGCTGTTACTCAAAAACCGTGTAACTTAGAAACATTCTGTCTGAGGTAACACGATCATGTAGGGTCCCTCTATAATAACCTCTCTTGGTTTTTTATATCTCTAAGGTGTTTTTCTGTGGTGAAAGGTTTTTTGTTGCCTAAAAAATCATCAGAAGGAGGTAGTGTAAAGTTGCAATGGGGTGTAACTTTCATCCTGCTTCTGATGCAACCAAAAAGACTATTCCAACACGTTCAAATGGGTAGGTTTAGGCTAGGCATGGTCCTATTTTACACCAAAACATGCCAAAATAGTCCGAGCTACATTGTACTGGCGATATCCCTAAAGAGTCCAAAGTGCAAAAAGGTAGCAATCTTTGATGAGCTATTACCCAGAAACCGTGTCACTTAGAAACATTCCATCTAAGGCAACATGATCACGTAAGGTCCCTCTACAATAACATCTCTTAATTTTTATATCCCTAATGCATTTGCCCATGGTGAAAAGTTTTCTGCTACCTAAAAAATTGTCAGAAGGAGGTAGTGTAAAGTTGCAAAGGGGTGTAACTTTCATCCTGCTCTTGATGCGGCCAAACCAACTATTCCAACACATCCAGATGGGTATGTTTAAGCTAGGCATGGTCCTATTTCACACCCAAACATGCCAAAATAGTCTGAGCTACATTGTACTGGTGCTATCCCTAAAGAGTCCAAAGTGCAAAAAGGCAGCAATCTTTGATGAGTTGTTACTAAAAAAATGTGTCACTTAGAAACATCCCGCATGAGGCTACGGGATCAGGTAGGGTCCCTCTACAATAAACTCTGTCAGTTTTTTATATCTCTGAGGCATTTGCCCATGGTGAAAGTTTTTCTGCTGCCCCAAAAATGGTCAGATGCATGCAGTGTAAAGTTGCAAAGAGGTGTAAGTTTCATTCTGCTCCTCATGTGGCCAAACGGACTATTCTAACACATTAGGATGGGTACATTTAGGCTAGGCATGGTCCTGTTTTGCACCCAAACATCCCAAAACAGTCTGAGCTACATTGTGCTGATGATATCCTCACATTGCCTTTGCTATAACTGTTATAGTCTTCACATATCAACATGCATCTTATGGATGTTAACATACTTTTTTTTAGCAATCAACACAATCATATATGAACTGCTAGTTCTTTTATCTTGGTTCACCTTGACTTTGTTCTCTAGTACTGTCTTTGTAGGGTTTGTTTTAGTCCTTCACTGCATTGTTCCATCACTGCAATCTTAGACCCCTATTAGGCTTGAAATAGACCTCTATTGGGCTACTCTCTTAAACCTTAATATAATTTTCATGTTGTCATATCCATGCTATTCAACCCTCATCTTCTTCCACCTTTAGGTCACCGTGTTATTAGGCTTGAAGATAACATCATTACATAGCCAAGATATACAAGGGGTCAAATACTAAAACTAGATCATCAATGATAATGAATGCAATAAGACATGAACCACCCACCATAAATACAAGTGGTCTTATTACAATGTACATCATGAACAATATTTGAATAACTCCAAGCTCAACTCTACAAATGAATCCTCTAAGATCCTATGGTCTTGGTGTTGATTGAGGAAGGGGTTGAACCCAATAATACGAGGATCTCTATTTCCTCCCCATCCATAAATCAAGGTGATCAAGCACCATCCACAATTCAAAAGTATGGTAAAATGGTGATTATTGTATTTAATTAATTTCCTTATTAACACATAAGTAGACACATAAATTCATGGATCCAAAACATCTCAAATGCATGGAAATAGATTTCTCAACTAACATCAACACATCCTTTCTAGAATCTAATACATAAATAAATACAAGTACATGATCAAGCCAAATATGACCATTGATAGTAACCACAAGTCATTTTAATCCTACAAGTTTGACTTAGAACTATACATCCAAGATCATATCCAAATCCACATGAATTGCTAATCACATCCCATATTATGAAAGCTCTCTTCAAGTGAGGATATATGTCTTACTAAGAACACATGCCCAAGGTAGAACTATATGCATCCCATACTACAAGAATCTTAACCTTAGTACAACACAAGTATCCAAACATACATAAAATAACAATTCAAATATGCATTTGAACACACACACAAAAAAGCAATACCATACAACAACATACAATTCAAGCATTAAAAAAACAAGCACACATGACCAATCTTCCTTTCTCTATTTTCTCGAGCATGTCTAGTTTTGAGAGACTAAAACTTTCAACCCAAAACTCAAATTTTCTTATCATCAATTGGGATGGATTCTTTGACAATTAAACTTTGAAACCTAAAGGCATACATAAATGATCTACACTGCACATATCCATATTACATAATGATTAACAAAAATGATTTGTATTAACCAAATATCCATATAGGCATACATCATTATCTATCAATATAAGTATACCATATATACAAAAAAGCCATATAGGCTTACAAGAATGCCATATAAGAATACAATGTCAACTATATGCAATACAAAATATATGTCCACAAATGCCATATAGGCATACAACAAAGGAACACAATAAAAAGTCATTCCCCTTTGTCCGGTGAAGAGAATAGATCATGGGCAACCTTTGATCTTTGAGGGGATGGAGACGTGTATGAGGGTGGTCTACTACGAACTCGAGGGCTCCTCCTCCTATTTAGTTGTTCATGGATTTGTAGCTGTTACAATAAAAAGTATAGACATTAATATATAGAAATTACATTATAAAAAATGAAACATTTAACAAAATAACCACTTACCACTATCCAAAAATCTATCTCCTCATTTGCCTCAGTACCAGGATTAGGTTGTGGCGATGTCATGTCCTATAGAAACCATCCAGATAGAAATTAAACTTCAAATCAATAATCATTTGATTTTTCAAAAATAAACAACTATAACAATGAATGTAATTTGAAATTTACTAATCTACCTCATACCCCCGTCAAAGGCATGGAACTATGAATCACAGAGGAAACACCATGCTCCATTTCCCTATGAACATTGGGAGGTGTCTCCACAACCTGCATCATCTGAAATAAAACAACATTGTTCAATTATGAAAACTATAATAGTGATGCAAGTCATTGCTCCTAACATACACACATGTTTACCTAAACATGGAAGTACACACAATAAAGCACACAAGTCACATGCATATATACAAATTAGATGAAGATTCATGACTATTGTGTGGTATAAGGGTCAACAAAGGAGGGACCATAGTAGCATCAAATTTTAGGTTTAAGTAGTTAGAGAGGGAGTGAAGGTGTTAGTTTAGGTTTAGGTTGGTGGTAGGGTGGGGTAGGGTTGTGCTCAAATTTTTGTTTGTTTGGTAGTCATGGAGGTAGGACAATGCCTAAGATAGAGTTTGTGGGTTTATAGGACAATGCCTAAACTAGAAATCACATAGACATTAGGTAAGTTTATGGGTTTATGGGAAGGAGGAATATCAAAAGTTTGTGGGATAATATAAGGGAGGAAAGATACTAGATAGGAGAAGAAAAACCTTATTTTAAAAATTTCTTATCATTTTCTTTGTCTTGAGGTTTTTTAGGGGGTGCGTTGGAAGCAAACTAGGTCTGGGACGTCTAGTAGGGGTATATTAGGAAATAGGTAGGGTAGATATGGGTTGGTTAGTAGGTTGGGTGTAGTGTTGGGGAAGTTTCTTAGGCCTACTATTAGAAGTGGATGGGGAAAGGTCCTACACATTTTCTTTTACTTTATCTTGGAGGGGTGTTAGAGGGGAGATAGAAGTCAATGAGGAAGGTGAAGTAGTAATAGGTGGATATATGGTGGGGAAGATAGGGGCATAGCTAGTGGAGTAGGTGAAGTAATAGAAAGAGGTTGTGGGGTTGGGGCAGCAATGCATTTAGAGGCATAAGATAGGTAAAGGTGAAAGAGGGAATTGGTATGAGGTTGAGGTGGACCAGAAGGGGTTGACAAAAAATAATCTAAGAAGTGTCTTAAGGTAACAACTAGTGGTATGGGCTATGAGAAATGGTGAAGACATTACCATCATGGGGAATTTTAGAGTTAACAAAGGAGGGACCTAGATGATGTTGGAGTCAATCATATGCTATATAAGATGTCATAGGCTCATACACCTCTCTGGTGTCATGTCCTGAGGTCTAATTGGTGGTAATTGGATGAGTTTATTAGAGAGAATTTGTTGAAGAATAGTGTGGAGTGGATCAACAAGATTTGGTAGACATGTATGGAAAATGTGGTAGCATAGATAAGGCAGTGAGCTGTTTGAAAAGATGCCTCAAAGAAATGTGGTCTCATGGTGATGTCCTTGTCTATGCATCTGCTTGTCATGACATTCCATGAGACCAGATTTCTTTGAGGCATTTTTTCAAATAACTATATTGTAATTGAAATTTTGTCATCTATCAACATCTAGTTATTAGTTATGCAATGTATAGTAATACTTTGAGTTTGAAAGATGTGCAATGAAATGTAACCAACAATATGAATATAAAATACAAAAATCTAGTAAGTACAATTCATTCATTAAACTATTTATTTTATTACCTCTATGAAGCTTTGAAGTCCACCACCACTGGCAGGTGTTGCCGTGAAATCTCTAATATTAACCTATTCAACATCCAAAATCAGATATTAGAATACAATTCATATAATGATGCTATTCACATGTAATATTTATAATTGTTTATTAGTTACATACCCTGATAGTAGATGATGTAGTGTAATATGCAGGTGGAGAACCACCGAAAACTGCATCAATGCTATGACCCTGAAACTTCATTAAAATCATCAAACTAAATTAGTTAATCTTGCATTTCAAAAATAAAATTTAATAAATTAAATTCAATAAACTTGCTAAGATTTACCTAATTATCAAGCTCGAAAGCCTCACTTAGGAGGGTATCTATCATCACCATCTACTTAGCTGTAGATGTAGTCTGCGCACCTGCATCACGACTATCCGTGGGGTCATAACCACATGCTAACCCACAAGCTAGACAAGTATGGGGTGGAACCCTACTCGAACTCCCCCTGGACCATGCTGTACTATAGGACTAGCATGCTCTATGATGCTTTGGGTCAAGACACTAATGGACTGAAGTGTATCAACCTCAACACTCTCCTTCACAATGGAAGGGATAGAAACGTGCTCATGGGCTGGTTTGGTGAGTGCTTGTCTTGCTAGCCTCTATGGGTCAACACGTGCCCCTAGTCTATCTTGTGCTGACCCCCCACCTCTACCCTGGAACTCCCGCATATCAAAATAATTTGGCACTTTAATTTTGACAAACTCGCAGTAGAGTTTCCTCAAAAAATATTGCAAGACCTCATTATTGTTGCATGGAGGATGGTCAAAAACCATCCACCACCTCTGCGCAAATTGTCCCTTATTGCTTGGTTGTTGCACCAATGGATAGGAAACCTCTTGCATGTAAGGGGTAGAGATTGATTTGTTCATGGGTTTGTGAAAATAGAACACAAGTCCAATTTTGTAATTTGTTCATTTTTAACTTGTTCATAGGACAACTTATCTACATAGAACTCTCTAAATTGTCTCCTCTTTTCTAACCAACTAGAGATTTGCTTGCTAATTGAATCTACATTTGATAACATAGATTCAAGAGATTGAGCAAGCATGGATCTATGCAAGGTTGAAGTTGTAGGTTCTTTCAACGTTGCAATTATGTCCTCAATTTATTTTTTATTATTTTCAATTTTCCCCATTATATTTTTTTATGTTCTAGGGGCATATTAAGGAATGAATGGAGGTGTTTGTTGTTGGGGTTCTTCTTCAATAGGTATTTGCTATTCAGGTGATGGAGGATTTTGTGGATTTTCAGGAGGAGGTGCATTATCAATTCCTGTAAATTAAAGAAATTTACATCAAAAACTATTTTAACCTACCTATTTAGTAACAAATTCAGACAAAAAACCAAATATAACGTACTCCTTTGGCATCCGTGATGTCGTGGCAGCATTTTGATGATGAATTGGTGACAAATAGTTGACAAAATGGCCTTTGATAATGTGAGCGCGCTCTGCCTTCTCTCGAAGCCGTGAGTTTGCTGTGAAATGCTATCAAATTATGAAATGAAACACACTTCTTTTAAAATACAACAGACAATAACGTGCCCACATTATAATGCGAGTGTGTTATGGCTTGGTGTTGGGCTTGGCATCACCAAGCCATAACATGAGTGCATTATAACGTGCTCGCATTATGTCTAAAACTTTTTTTTTAAAAGCTGGCCACTTTTTGGCCCCCCAATGTTTTGCACCCGCCCTTATGCTAGATACCAATGACAAGGGGAGATCAAGTCTAGATGCAAGGGATGAAGGTGGGATGGATAGATAAAAGGATAGGCGATAGTGGAATGAGATGAATGTATGCATAAGAGGGCAAGGATGTGATCTCCAAAGGCTATGTCACATAGGACTAACATGGCCCATTCTTGGTGTAATACTTGGGATTTTTCATGACAAAGCTTATGATAAAAGGATGGTGATAGAATCAGTTTGGAAAGGATGAGGTATACCAAGAGATATCCAAACATGTGTCAACATTTTGCCCCTATATCTTTATCAAGATCAAAAGGAGGAAGGAAGGATGAATGGACTCAATAGGATGAATATGTATGTGGGTGTAATGGATAAGGATGGTAAGATGGTATGAAAATGATAGGATGAAAGTGATAGGATGGAAAGATGAGATAACATGCCCACAAGTGTAAGTGACATAGAAGATCAACCTACACATGACACCTGTTTGCCAGGTTTTCATCATGGTACTTATCCAAGGCACCACCAAGGGTGGTTTTCACCATTGGATGAAGGGATTTCTCTTTATTTTTTTGATTTTTTTTAACTTTTTGCTTTTTTAAATTGGATAGGTGGAATATGGATAGGAGGGACTCAAGTGTCTAGTTCCATGAAAAGTGATAGTCCCATTAGATATGGATGTCATCACACATGGACTGTGTCAAGTAATTATGCTCATAGATGTTGGTAAGGGATTGCATGAGAGGGAGATGGAGTAGGTAGATAGTGGATTATGATGTGGATTACACATGGAAAGGTAGTGGATTATGATGCAGATTATGTATGGAAGGATAGTGGATTATGATATGGATTAAGTAGGTCTTATGTAAAGAATGGATGAAAGGTTTATGCAAAAGCATGGACCATAGGGAGGTGATGGGTGAAATATGTAGGATAATAGTTGAATGATGGGTGATGGAGGTATGGAAAGGATGTTGGCAAGAGACACTACTATGTTGGATAATTGAGTGTTATCATTGATGGCAAGAAGAAAAGGTTGATCCGATTGAAATTAAGAAATAAATGGGCAAGATTTGGATCAAGAAAGATGTGATTGAAGACAAGGATGAATCCGCACTAGCATCTGGTGTAGATACTTCCTCTGGGAAGTGAGTTGGGAGCTCTGGCTCAGGGGGAGTAGTGTTGAAAATCTAAAACCCCTAGCCAGATAGATAGTACTGCAGTCTGACATGAATATGTGTGGTGGAATTTGATATGGAAGATCTTATGGAAGAAAATGAGTCAGTGCGGTACATTGCGGAGCAATTTTGATCGACTATATCTATCAAAGAAAAGTCAGGTAGCTTTTGAGAATGAGCATTTATGACGATTAGGTCAAGTGCGAAGGATAAAAAGAAAACTCATTTGTATTATAACTCACTTTGCATTTGAGCCACCAGATATCTGAGATAGATTAAAGCAAGATTTCAAAAGTTAATAGAAATTCAAAGAACTTAGAGCGATTCAGGCAAAGAAAACCCTAATCCAGCGAAAAAAGTATTTACAACTTGAAAACCCTACAGTGAAAATGTTTACTCCTCATGTAATTGAGATAGGGAAAATGTCTTGCCCAAAGTTTAAGAAATAATTCTTCAAATCACTGGAAAATGATCCGTTAGGGGCATTTTCAATTACACCACACGGGGTTTTGCATATGGAAGATGTTAGAGCATACATTTGTATCAGTCTAGAAGAGTATGATCACATGAAGTTAGAAAAGCTGTATTTGGACGAATTAACTACTGTGGATATTGTATTGAAAGATGAATATAAAGCTCTAGGAGAAAAGAAATTTGACAACTGGTTGGATTTTCTTGCAATTCTGAATGATGCATGGGTCAAGCTTATTCTAAGTAGAATTCATGATGAATTTCTATGGCTTGATGAACCCTATCTGATAACTAAAGAAGCTATCAAGGATGTAACTTGTATGATCTCCTCTGGAAAAGTTCCAGGCATAAAGAAAATGAAGAACAATGTGGTAATGCAACTAATAGGAGCCAAACTTGATAAGAATGCACTTATAATAAATGATGTTAAGAATCCAATTGTCAAATTTGCATCAATGATTATTGGATACAAAATATACTTTTCCAACAAGGAAAATTTTGTGTCTACATCAGCTATATACACAACATATGACATGATAAAAAACAATATAGATTATGATCTTTGTGAATTGCTCCGGAGTGAACTAATGGAGAACTTGAAAAGAAAAAAAGAAACTAATCATCCTTTCAAATATGGAACATTGATTACATGTTTACTCTTTAACTCCCTGAGAGAGCTACTCGGTTTAGGAAATGTTGTCTGGCTTGTAGCCACTCAAGTAAGAAATCACTTACAGATTTTGGGTAATGTAGATAAGTAGAATGAAATCTTATGGAAATATTTCAAAGATTTTCAAAAGAAAATGTCATGTAGGTTCTAAATACCTAAAAATGTAGTGATAAAGTATAAAAAGGACATTGTATTCTTGGTGGATAAAGACAAATGCTTCATGGAAGCTATGGAACCAAGAACTGTATGGCTCCCTACACTAGGTTATGAAGTTACAAAAGATGTCTTGACTGAATTAGCTGATGCACTACTAAGTAAACCTATTGATCCCAAAGAGGATAGATTTGGGACATTCTCAGAATTACCTTCCAGAATGTTGATGGAACTTGAGCAATCAAAGAAAACATCAGATGAACAATTAAGTAAGACAAAAATCAAACCAAGAGGATCAAAGTCCATAGGTACTCTGGGAGAATGGACATCAAGAACTCCAGAAAGGAAAGATAAGAGATTTGAAGAGGAGAAACCAACATCTAGTCCTAGAAAAAGAATAAGGACCCCATCCATTACAGAAGTCACAACTGAAGAAAAGAAGAGAAAGAAAGTTTCACTTTGTGAAGAAAAAGTGGCAAGAGACACTATTGCAAAACCCTTGGAAAAGCTACAAAGTGCACAAATCCTAGATCTACCCAAGTTTCTTCAGGAACCAATAAATCTAAATTCCTTACCTCTGGAACAGAAATTTGAATTAGTATCATTTGCCCAAGCAAAGGCACATGAAGAAATGATGAAAACTCATATGAAAGACAATAAGCTCATTATAGCAGTATCTGATCTACTGGGAAAATTGATGCCTAAATACCAGAAAGATACATCGATATTATCTACTGATCAACTAAAAGGTATGATAAGATCAATTAGCAATCAATTTGAATCCTTTGAAAAATCTGTAGAAACAAAGGTCAGAAAAGAATTTGATGAGAAAAGATTAGCCGAGTTAAAAACCATGTTGATCAATGATAAAATCTCTTTAGACCAAGGAATAAGAGGTATACAAAGTGCTATAAAAGAAGCCTGTGACTTGTACAAATTTTGTTTATCCTAGCTAGAGGTTACAAAGGAATTAGAAGATAAAATCAAGGACATGGAACTCAAACTGCTTAATATTTCTAAGACATATAATTTAACAGTTGAGTCAATAAGTGCCAAAGAGATGTAGGTTGTAAATATTCACAATGATCTGGGCATTCTGATGAAGAAAAGGGAAGAAATCAAAGACAGGTTGTGTCAACTAAGGGGGCTGATAAGTCCAAAAATTGATTCCATGACCAATCTGGTGTTGAGAATTAAGGTGTCTTAACCTTGGTAATTCCTTGCATTATTTAATATTGTATTTATTAATTCATTGCCTATGTTGTAAATTAATTGTAAATTCCATATTGTCATTTTGTGGGATGTGGCACGGTGATGTGTCATCCTACATGGAAGATGACAACTTGTAATTTTGTCGTCACATGAGGATAGGCATCCCACTTTATGGTAGGAGTCTTTTACCATGTGTCGGCATTTTGGATGTTGTGTAAGGGAATGTTTGACCGAAACAATTATGATGGATTCCTGTGACGAAGTTATGACATGTAAGATTTAGAAATAGAAGCTTGTAAGACAGGTGAAGACATGTGTCATGAAGCATCTTTGAAAAAGGCATAGTTGGGTGCCCCAAGGTGGACTATGACATGTTGTAAGAGAATATGCTATTTATAGCTTGTGTATGACAGATTCTCTTACAACTATTAGTTGTAACCACTATGACAGATTCTATGATAGTCGTAAGTGTTGTAAGAGCATCTGTCATAGCCCATTTTGGAAATAGGCAATCTCTTTGGGATGGGAGCTATGGACAAGTGTCAAGCACATTCTACAATGTTGACCAAGTGTCCCTAGGTGTGGGTTTTGGGCCATGAGGCCAAGTTGGACACCCATTCCAAGATGGGACCAATTTTGTTTTGTATATTATATAAAAATAGGTGCTTGGAGGAGGAGATGTAGTATGTGATTTACAGGTACTGTTACTCTGCCAGATTGACTCCAGATATGAGTGTCGAAGACCATTGAAGCTTGTAGTGCAAGTGTATTGTAAACAACATTAAGTTTTGATAATACATTGTGTAGGTTTCTGAGTGGGGTTTTTCACCTGATAAGGGTTTTCCCACGTTATATCTTTGTCTCTCTTCTTCTATCTTCTTTTGGGTTCATGTGTATTGCTGTAATATCTCTGTTAGATGTTCTATGTTTCTATAGTTGTAAGAATTAAATTGAATTTGCATAGCCCTCTCCTTATTAGATTAGTGTAGGAAGTGATTTCCGCACACCTAGCTTCCTTTTAGTTGGTATCAGAGCCCAACCAGTTTTGGTTTTAGTTGTTGGGTAGGGGTTTTTTGAGCTGATGTTAAGTTGAGTGGGAGTCTGTGTAGAGTATTCTAAATTCTATTGCTGCAAGGAGATGGCAAGTACATCTGGAAGGATTGAGGTGGAGAAATTCAATGGCACTAATTTCGAGTTGTGGAAGCTTAAGATGGAAGACATGCTTGTTGATCGAGACCTTTGGGAAACTATCAATGGAACTAAACCAACTGCAATGTCACAAGATGATTGGGATCTCAAAGATCAGAAGGCTAAGGGTCTCATAAGACTTAGTCTTGTTGATTCTATTCTGTTAAATATCCATGAGGAGACTACTACAAACTTGCTTTGGAAGAAGTTGGGAGATGTGTATCAAGCCAAATCCCTGGTTAACAAACTTTTTCTAAGAAAGAAGTTGTTTTCTCTTCAAATGGAGGACAGAGGATCCATTGCAAAATATATGAATGCTTTCAACAGGTTGATTGCATAATTGACATCCGTTGGTGTGAAGATGGAGGAGGAGGATCGTTGTATGACCTTTCTTTGTTCTTTGCCAGACTCGAGGGATCAGCTTTTCATGGCCATTGGAAGCACCACATCCACATTCAAAATGGATGAAGTGGTTTCCTCACTGTTATCTAAAGAAATACGGAGGAAGACATCTGAATCAACCAAAGAGGTTCTTGCTATTCATGGAAGACCCATGGAAAAAGTGAAAAAGAAGGACAAGAAAGCTGAGAAGGGTAGATCCAAATCCTGTGGGAGATCTAAATCTCCTGGAAAGTCTAAGGTTATCTATTGGAACTATGGTAAATCTAGGCATTTCTGAAAGGAATGCAAAGAAGAAAAAAAAAGAAGAAGACCCTAGATTCAGATTCTGACAAGTCACAATATGATGGTGATGCTTTCATCGCAGCCCTGGCAACCCATGCATCTGATGATGTGTGGCTAATTGACTCTAATGCATCATTCCGCATGACCTCTCATAAAGACTAGTTCACTAAGTATGAGGAGTTTGATGGTGGAAAGGTGTACTTGGGTGACGATTCTCATCTGAAGATTGTTGGTCGTGGAAGAGTCTCTATCTGATTCCCTGATGGACGAGTGAAGGGGATAGCTGGGGTTATGCACATCCCAGGCTTAGCATGGAACCTACTTTCTGTAAGTATGTTGAATGATGCAGGTATGCAGGTTGTTTTTTCGAAAGAAGGATGCAAGATGACTAGAAGAGCTATGGTGCTTGCTAAGGGTACTAGGAGAGGTACTCTATTTCAGCTGGAGGCATGCATTTCACAATACAATAGTTCTTTTGACTCAAGGAAGAGGGCAGCAGTCACTTCATCCCCACCATTTGAACAAGCAGTGAAGAAATCTGTTGTTTCTAATTTTGATGGATCTAATCATTCCTTGGAAGTTAAGCTTCCTGCTGAAAAGACAATGTTACGACATAAGAGATTTGGCCACATTGGTGAGAAGGGTCTGCATACCCTGAAAAATAAAAACCTCATTGAGGGGTTAGATGATTGTAATCTTGAGATTGACTTTTGTGAACATTGCATATATGGCAAACAAAACCGTGTTTAGTTTTATTCAAGTTCTCATAAGTCTTTTGGTGTGTTAGACCTTGTTCATTCTGTTGTATTTGGTCCTGTTATTCCTTCGTTATCAAATCTATATATTTTGTATCTTTCATAGATGACTATAGTAGGACATGGATTTATTTTCTCAGAAGTAAATCTGAAGTCTATAGTAAGTTTAAGGAGTTTAAGGCCTTTGCTGAAAACTAGACTGGTAAAAAGATTAAGTGTTTGAGAACTGAAAATGGTGTTGAGTTCTGTTCTATAGAATTCAATAAATATTGCAAGGAATTTGGGATTGAAAGACATAAGACAACTCCATACACCCTGTAGCAAAATGGAGTTGCAGAGAGGATGAACAAGACACTGATGGAGAAGGCTAGGAGTATGCTTAGTGGAGCTGGCCTAGAATAAAAGTTTTGGGCTGAAGCTGTTGCCACTGCTTGCTATCTTGTAAATAGATCTCCTACATTATCTCTTGTTGGAAAGACACCCATGGAGGTGTGGTCTAGTAGAAAGCCTTTAATAAGGCATCTTCGTGTTTTTGGTTGTGAGGCATATGCACATGTTCCTAGGGAGAAGTGGTCAAAATTGGAGAACAAGGCTGTTAAGTGTATCTTCATTAGCTATGGTGTCGGTGTGAAAGGATACAAGCTTTGGGACCTTGTGGCTGAAAAAGTATTGTATAGCAGAAGTGTCATCTTCAGAGAGCTTACACCTTCTTCCACTATTTTATAGCCAGAAAAAAAAGAAAAGAAAGAGGATGTTGTTTAGTTTCCTCCTACCCCTGAGAAGATTGGATAGAAAGACAATGTTGGACCTGATGATGAGGAGAGCTCTTGCATCTCTAAAATCTTAGATGAAGAAGTTGAACCTCAACCTCAGCTCTTGAGGAGGTCTACACAGATAAGAAAGCAACCTGAAAAGTTTGGTTTTACATTGCTTGATTCTAGTTGTGCTTTTTCTTTTCTTACTAACAGTGATGAACCTAGAACTGTATCAGAGGCTATGGACATGAAAGATGCAAGTTCCTGGAAGGAGGCCATGGAGGATGAAATGGCTTCTTTGGAAAAGAATCAAACTTGGGACTTGGTTCCTTTGCCTCCTGGATAGAAACCCATTAGATGCAAATGGGTGTTCAAGAAGAAATTTGGTGTAGATGGTAGTGTTGAGAAATATAAGGCTAGATTGGTTGCGAAGGGGTATTCACAAGTGGAGGGTATAGATTATGGTGAGATCTTCTCTCCTATTGCAAAGCTGACATCCATTTGATTCCTGTTGTCTCTTGCAGCAACTTATGACTTAGAGGTAGAATAGATAGATGTGAAGACAACTTTCCTTCATGGTGATTTGGAGTAAGAAATCTACATGTCACAGCCAGAGCATTACATGGTGAAAGGTAAAGAAAATTTGGTTTGCAAATTAAACAAGTCTTTGTATGGCTTGAAACAGTTTCCTAGGAGATGGTACTTGAAGTTTGATGCCTTTGTGTTGTCTATTAGATTTATGAGATCAAAATCAGATCACTGTGTGTATTATAAGTTTGATGGTGATCGTATTCTCATTGTTGCACTGTATGTTGATGATACATTTCTCATTGGGAAGGGTAAGAATATGATTTCTAATTTCAAATCTCAGTTGTTAGCATAGTTTGAAATGAAAGATTTAGGGGTAGTCAGGTACGTTCTAAGAATGGAAATCAGAAGAGACAGAACTAATAGAAAACTTTGGTTAAGCTAGAGTAAGTATGTGAAGACCATGTTGGATAGGTTTAGCATGGTAGATTGTAGACCATTGTGTGTTCCTGTTTCTTTGGGGACAAAGTTGTCTGTTGAGGATTGTCCAAAATCTCCTAGTGAGGTGGAGGACATGAGCAGAGTACCTTACGCTAGTGTTGTTGGCAGTTTGATGTATGCTAAGGTCTACACAAGACTAGACATTGCCCAAGCAGTGGGAGTCCTTAGTCGATTTATGGCTAATCCTGGACGGGTTCATTAGCATGCAGTTAAGCGAGTGTTTAGATATTTGAGGGGTACTTCTAAGTATTCCATATGCTATCATGGTAATGTTATAGGACCTCTGCATTCTATTGACATTCATGGATTTGTGGATTCAAATTGGACAGATGACATTGACAGCAGGAGATCCACCAATGCTTGTTTTTACACTATTTGGTGGTGCTATTAGTTGGATGAGTAAGTGACAAACTGTGGTTTCTTTGTCCACGATAGAAGCTGAGTATATGTCAGCAACTCATGCTAGTAAAGAAGCCATTTGGCTTAAGAGATTGTATTCAGATATTGGTGTTGATGTAGGTTAGATCACGATCAGTTGTGACAGTCAAAGTGCGATTTGCCTTGCGAAGAATCCAACTTTCCATGCTAGAACAAAGCACATTGATGTTCAGTTTCACTTCGTACGAGACATGGTTGAGGATGGAAAGGTAAATTTGGATAAGGTAGATACTTTGAAGAATGTTGCAGATGCATTGACGAAACCAGTGGGCACAGAGAAGTTTAGATGGTGTTTGGAGTCTATGGGCCTCTCAGCCTATAGCAGTTAAATCCTGTTATTCTATTGGCTCTTATAAGGTGTTCGACAAGTGGGAGAATGTTGGGAATTAAGGTGTCTCAACCTTGGTAATTACTTGCATTATTTATGATTGTATTTATTAATTTATTGCCTATGTTGTAAATTAATTGTAAATTCCATATTGTCATTTTGTGGGATGTGGCATGGTGATGTGTCATCCTACATGGAAGATGACAAATTGTAATTTTTTCCTCACATGAGGAGATAAGCATCCCACATTGTGGTAGGAGTATTTTTCCATGTGTCAGCATCTTGGATGTTGTGTAAGGGAATGTTTGATTGAAACGGTTATGATGGATTCCTATGATGAAGTTATGACATGTAAGATTCAGAAATAGAAGCTTGTAAGACAAGTGAAGACATGTGTCATGAAGTATCTTTGAAAAAGGCATATTTGGGTGCCCAAAGGTGGACTATGACATGTTGTAAGAGAATATGCTATTTATAGCATGTGTATGACAAATTCTCTTACAGCTGTAAGTTGTAACCACTATGACAGATTCTATGACAGTCGTAAGTGTCGTAAGAGCATCTGTCATAGCCCATTTTGGAAATAGGCGACCTCTTTGGGATGGGAGCTATGGACAAGTGTTAGGAACATTCTACAATGTTGACCAAGTGTCCCTAGGTGTGGGTTTTGGGCCATGAGTCCAAGTTGGATGCCCATTCCAAGATAGGACCAATTTTGCCTTGTATATTATATAAAAATAGGTGCTTGGAGGAGGAGATGTAGTATGTGATTTATAGGTACTGTTACTATGCCGGATTGACTCTAGATATGAGTGTTGAAGACCATGGAAGCTTGCATTGCAAGTGTATTGTAAACAACATTCACTTTTGATAATACATTGTGTAGGTTTCTAAGTGTGGGGGTTTTCACCCGATAAGGGTTTTCCCCACGTTATATCTTTGTCTCTCTTCTTCTATCTTCTTTTTGGTTCATGTGTTTTGCTACAATATCTCTATTAGATGTTCTATGTTGCTATAGTTGTAAGAATTAAATTGAATTTGCATAGCCCTCTCCTCATTAGATTAGTGTAGGAAGCAATTTCTGCACACCTAGCTTCCTTTCATCTGGCAGATGAAGCCTTGAACTCACAAGCATTAATTGTTACACCATCAGATCTATAGAAGGTAGAAAAGCTAGTCTTTTTGATAAATAGCCACATCCATATTTTGGAAACTGCAAGGAATAGTTGGAATGGAGAGATAGCCCCGATAAAGACTATCTATAATGATATTCTACCTTCAACTATAAATTAAGATACAAATGTGTACTTGTATATATGCGGCAGAATATGATAGTTTTGAAGAATTTTTGACACAATTTTTCTTATTCACCCACCTTTTCCATTGATGTCAAAGGGGGAGAGGAAAACCAGTGAAAAATAAGCACACGTCTAAAGGAGAATAGAAAAATCGAGTGTACAGAGTAAGGGGGAGCAACACAAGCATTTTTCACCGAGTGTTGCCATCAATGCCAAAGGGGGAGATTGTTGGCAAGAGAGACTGCTATGTTGAATAATTAAGTGTTGTCATTGATGGCAACAATAAAAGGAACAAGGTTGGAATAGAGTTTGTGGTCTGGTAAAGAAGACTTAGTCATATTGGCTAAGTATTGGAAGTGTACAAAGCAGAGATAGAAGAACAATGTTTGGATTGGCATTGGTCTGCATTTGAAGACCAAGGTTTGTGGTTCTGGTATACTATTCCTAACTTTTAGATGATCTTATATCTAAGGTTTCATCTTTTTATCAGCTCCAGAAGTATATCTTCAAATGGCCTAAGTCCAGTAGAACAGAATACAGTGATATCTAGAGCATTACACTCAGTTGTTCTGGTCCGCATTTCTTCAGTGTTGCATATCTTGTTATGTGGTTTTGAGGTGTTGTAAACACTTATATAAAGTGTCTAAATCTAGAATTATAAGTTTTGAAGTCCACCAAAAAGATAGTTGCAAGCTACTGAGTATCGCTACACTATTTGACAGAGTTTGACTCTGACAAAGTTTGAGTTCTGATGGTCCGCATTTTGCCACTAAAGAATATTTTGCTTTCCAGTTCTGAAGGTATGATTGGTGATGTCTAAAGAGTCTTTGACATGATCGTGAGCAAGCCTTGTGGTTCGTAGTAAAAGATGTAGTTTGACAGATGAACTGAATCAGTGGCAGTCTGAGTTAGAGGCCGACATGATAAGTTTGAATTGTATACGATAAGTTTATTAGTTAGAACTCAATCCTAAGTTGTTAAATAGTTGAGGCTGACATATGTGAATGTAATTCAAATGTTGTTTGAGTCCGTTGGGTGTTTTAGTAAATGAATTTGGCCGACAAGCTACTTAAGGTATGGGTGTATGCTTCACTTTACTAGGCTGACCTACTATGAAGATTTTAAGTGTTGTGGATATATATAAGGGATTGAATTCAGTGTTGTGTGTGATGCGAATGTGATAGATACATATGTGTGACATACAGTGGAAAGCAATTTTGTGGAGGCAATAAAGAGTAGAAGAAGAGTGATCTTATTCCCATGTAAGAGCAGAGCAGTGAAATAGAGCAGTCAGACATGAAGAGTTTTGAGACAGTATTTTTGTGCTTCATTAGAGTTGTAACCATGCATGTGTAAATGCAATCTGAGTAGTTCAACTTGGCAGTGAGCCATTCTTCTTTCTTCTTTCTTTCTCTAGGCAATGAGCCCTTCTTGCAGTGAGCATTTCTTTGGGCAATGAGCCCTAAGGCAGTGAGCCTTCTTGTAATCCGGTATTGTGCTATATTAATATATTGTGAGCTAACACTCACCGTGGTTTTTCCTTTTTGGGTTTTCCACATAAAAGTCCCGGTGTTCATGTGTTATGTCTTTGTGGTTGCTGTTCCTATGTTTATTCTACTTTCTTATTATTAATTTTGGAAACTAGATTAATAAACTTGTTAAGAAGTGGTTTTGTGGAATACTGATTCACCCCCCTCTCCGTATTCCTTACTATCAACAAAGGAATCATGACCAACTGTTGTACACACTATGATAAACATTGAAGCTTTTGATTTGATGGAGGTGTAGGAAGCAATAGAGATATTTTCTTAGTGGATGGTTGATGTAGTGACTTAGGGACCCACATAGACTTATGATTTTTATGATTTTTGTTTTGCTTGTGGGATGAAGGAATTTTAGACTTTTGAATGGAATGGCATTTTTGGATGGAAGAGGATGGTTGGGATTTTTGAGATGTGGATGCCTTATTTGACTTTCTTGTTTTTTGTTTAGGTACCCAAACCATTTTAGTTTTGACCTTTTCTTTTGAAGGTATGGGCTTGGGTAGCCTTTTGGATGTATTTGGCTTTGAATTTTTGAATTGATGTCCTAAGGCATTATGATCCTTAGGATTTTTGGTTCTATGGGTAGAGGCATCCAAAATTTTATTTTTTAATTTCATGGACATGGTGGAAGCTTTATGTTTAGACGACGTGTGCATTGATTGGTCATGATTAGGAATGTGAGGGAATGTGTAAATGGATGGATTTGCATTGGGAGAAGTGGATGTAAAATGGATGGAGGGATGTTAGGAGTTGGAAGTAGTGGACGTAAGTTGGATAGTGGAAGGTGTATGGTCACATGCTTTTGACATTTGTAGGATGATGGAGGTGGAATTGTGACATATGCTTTGGGTGTATGATAGGATTTGTGATGGGAAGAGGTGGACTTAGGAGGAATGGAGGTAGTACCAACATTTTAAAATTGTTGTCCTTGGGGTGTGTATCCAAGGCCATATGAACATGGAGGAATGTTGACATGGATGGGCTCCAAAATACCTTGTTCATGAAGGTGTAGGACTTTACCTTGATAATTCATTTTTTAGAGGATGTGATGGGCTATGGGACTAGGTGTAGTTTGGACACTAGACTTGAGTTCATTATTTGATGGAGAAGGTGAAGTGGTAGATAATGGTTGTTATTTTTCTAAGGAGGAACACTCATGAATGAAGGTGTATAGACCAAGGGGATATGATGGTGGATTTGAAATAGGGTTGATAGTGGATGTGAAAGGTTCATTAGGATCTTGATTATGTTCATTTAGATCGAAGCTAGTGGTTTGATCTTCTATGCTTGCTTGGGAGGCAAGTGTCTCATCATGACAAGTGGATGTTTGCACATCATGGATAGGGCTAGATGGAGGAGAATTTTCTTTGGAAGGCCATGAGCAGGGTGAGTGCTTAAGCAGGTCAATAAGACTTTCATTAGATGGAGTATGTGGATCTTAGGTGTCTTGCTCATAAATGGTTGTGGGGGTATGAATAGGATCAAGTTGCTCATGGATGAATTCTTCATCATGAATAATGTCTTGATCATGGAGAAGATATATGTTATGAATAGGTTGAATGAAAGTGATTTGATCTTGATTAGGATGAGGGTTTGATGTTTCCACATGTTTAGGATTAGACCCTTGACATAACTTTTGACTTGCTTGAATGGGAGTGGATGTGGAAGGCTCTTGGAGGGGCTTGATATGCTCTTGATGGTCAATTACATAGGAGCATGATGGAGGTTGACTTGGGCTCAATGGGGGAGACTCTTGAATAGGTTCAAGAGGTTGTGGACTATATGAAGGGGTTGTAGGAATGGACACGGTGTTGGAAGGTTCCTTGGTAGGCTCAAGGATAGGACTTTGATGACATGGTTGACTCCTTGCTGGTAGACCTTGGATCACATCCTTTGTAGGTGTATTGGTAGATAAATGATGTAATGGATGGGTGGATTTGGGTAGCTCCATAGTTTTACTTTTGAAATGTTTGAATTTAGGGCATGGGGTTGATGGAGGATTAGTTAATGGTGGGGATAATGAAGGGTTTGATAGGTTGGAAGGTGTGGGGACCAATGGATTAGGACTAGGACATGGTGTCTTTAGGATAGGCCTTTGATTGGATGGTGGTATAATGTACTTATAGGGTGCATGAACTATATTGGTGTTCCCCTTATCAACAGTGGCATTAGAACATGAAGGCATTTGGACTTGGGATCACATGTGCTTGTTGTGGGATGAATTTATAGGTTGATGTGGCGTTGACATGGAAAGAAGTGGGATAGGTTGATGTAGCATTGACTTGATAGGTGGATGGATTATGTTGGTATGAAGTGGAGGGGGATGACACATAGGATTGAAGTGAAATGTGTTGTTGTGGCTGTGTTGGTTGAACAAGTGGTGATGAATTGTTGGGCTTGGACTAGGAGGTGTTGTATTTGAGGTGATTAGATTTGTTGAAATTTTTGGAAGATGGCTTGAAGTCTTTGTATGGTTTGTTGGTCTAGGGGTTTGGCTACTTGGTGAAGTGATTGGATGAGGTCTTGGAGTTTGGGTGCTAGGACCTTGTTCTCGAATGTTGGAGTGGTGTCACACATGCGTCTAAGTCTTTGCATTTCATCTTGTTCTTCAATGTATGCAACATGATTCTTGTCATCATTGGAAGTAGGGGGAGGGGCCCCTCGAAGTATGATTTTAGGTCTAGGATGTGTCTCATCATTAAGATTAGAGGGAGGGCCTCCTCTAAGTATGATTTTGGGCTTATGATTAGGCATAGGCTTGCTTAGGATTAGGACCATTTTGACTAGTGTTTGATTGACTAGGATGATGATGTGAAGTGATTAGGAAGGATTGGAATGATTAGGGATGGGGTGATTAGACTAGAATGAATATGATGATGTGTAATGATTAGGAATGATTAAGATTTGGATTGGATGATTAGGGTTTGATTAGGATATGATGATTAGGTTTAACCATAATAAAAAACCAGACAACTTTAGCATATAGGCAATCAAAAAAGATATGTTCACAATTCTCAACACACATACATAAAGAACAGAGACTATCTCATTGAAACCCAACAACAAGTTTTTTTAAAAGAAAAAAGCCATCTAAAACAACTTTTCTTGGGCTCAATACATTTAGACCAGCAAGCCTCGAGAGTTTTAGACTGATAAGAATAGTTAAGGTTCATATTCCAAACAAGGTTAACATGCTCATATACCTCTTGGGAATCGGTCAACATCTTATAAATACCATTGGATTTCATTTTCATGAGGGTAATTCCATCCTTCCATTTGAACTTATTCACGTATTCTATGTTAAACTTCATGTTGACAGGAAATTTGTAACTCCTTAGGGCTTTACTCAGAATAGAGTAAGTTCTTTATGATTCAGAAATTCCAAATTTAGATTTATATTTCAGAAAATTTTTTAAACAATCTTTTTTAATAATATCTTAGAAGGCTACAATACCCTTACTGTTCCAAGCTATAGCTGAGTATCCCTTAAGTAGGGCTAGGATCTTGTTCAAGTGTGTACAAAATTCCACCATATAGATCTAAAACTAATGATCTAATTGTTTTTCTCATTATATGCATCTTTATCAATCACAAGGCTTCTAACAGACTCCCAAGCCCTCCAGATACTGACAAACACCATAGAACCTGATGGTTTAGAAGAAAATTTACCAAAAATAATATCATGTGGGTACAAATTTTTCCATTGTTTAGTCTTTTTGGGTACTGCTTCTTAAATATTTATTCTAATTAGGATTTTCCATGGTTCCCCACCCTCTAAGACTTTGATGATCCATTTTGCAGCTAAAGATGCACCTTGCATCTTCAAGTCCTTCAATCTAGTGCCCTTATTTTACTAAGACAACACCAATCCCATTTTACTTCTTCTTGTTTCCATTACCATCTGACTAGAGGAAGGACTTGATCATCTTCTGAATATTATCAATTTGATAACATGAAGAAAAACACACTCAAACATAATATATTGAATATGAAGAAAGGATTTTTGACATAATTGAAACCTCCCAACAAGGGATAAATAGTTATTATTCTAGTTTCTTAAACTTCTTTTCAACCTTTGCAAACATCCATTCCCATAGATTTAAGAGAGGGACTAACAACAAATGGAATTCCTAAGAATCTTACTTGTTTTTGTGGCCCTCCCCATTACCAAGGAATTTCTTTGACCAACACTAGAGGTTCATCATTATAACTCAAAAGAATTGATTTTTCTTTTGAATTTTTTGCTCCAGAATCCAAGCAAAAAAACATTCAATATATTAGCCATATTTCTTAAATTTTCTTTTTCTAGGACTGGGAATAAGGCTGTATCATCAGCGAATTGAATATTCAACAAGCTATCAATGTTTGAAGAATAATTCCTTTCATCTTGCCATCTATTAACTTAGTTCTCAACAGATAGTATAATGCCTTTGAAGCTATTACAAGCAATACAAGAGCAAGAGGGCACCCTACTTACTTGATCTTTCCAACTTAAAGGGCTTAATTAAAGAACCATTAACATCAACTTGTGTAATGGCATCCTGGAATAAAACATTCACCATTTTGCAATAATGTTCCAGAAACCCAAAAGCTTCAAGAATAGTGATAAAAAAGACCATTCAATCCTATCATAAGCCTTTTCAAAATCTAACAACAATATTCCCGCATTCTGATTAGTATTATTGTCCCATTGCATAGCCTCCCAACTTGTGACCAGATTTTCACTGGTATGTATCTGCCCTTTATGAATCATGTGTGAGTGTGATTAATGATTTTGGGGAGAATAACTGTTAACCTTAAGGCCAATACCTTAGCAACAATTTTATATGATACATTCAATAAAGTAATTGGTCTCCAATTTTTCATATTACTTTTATCACCCTCTTTTGGCAAAAGTTTTATAAATGCCTTCAATGGGACCTATTAAATCAAAATTCTTAGTTTGATTATCAATATTAAGGCATCAAAGATGACACAAAGATCCAAGAAAATGCCAATGCAAGATTGGAAACCAACATAAAGCACTCCATCTAAAAATATTATGTGAAATAATTTTGTATACCTTGTTACTTCACTATCTTATTTTCCCAACACACATTGGCATATATGACATCTCTGGTAATATTGTCTTCTATGCTTTACATCATCTTATTTTGTCACATATATTCTTTAAGTGTTGGGAAAGGTGTCTTAACCTTGCATACTAATGTTCTTATCTATTAATTATTTGTATTTATTTATTATTTTGACCTCATATTGGGAAACAGGTGTCCAACTTTGTGTTGGCACTATTTTCCATGTGTTATATACTTTGGGAGGTGTTCAATAAGTGTTAAGAGCATCTAATACCATTATTATGTGTAGGAGCATCTTATGACATTGTAAAATGTGGGAGCTACTCATGACAAATTCTGTGATGCATAAGAGCATGATTATAAAAGAGTTATATTGAAATCCCTACCAACTTATGACACGTCATAGAGCATCTTTGGATGAATATTATCAAGACAAAAATGGAGCACCCCATTTGAGGAGTCAATTATGAGTTATGATAGCTTATGATAGATGTAAGAAATCTACTATTTTGCATGGTGGAATCTTCATGCGTATGGGGTATTGTAATTTTGCTAGACTTGGATGCCACATTTATATGTGATATTTTCTCATGGTTTTGGTTTTCTATTTGGTAGTTTCATTTATTATATCTTCTATAAATTTTGTGCTTGGATTGGAGTATGCATAGTGAGTTTGAAGGTACCATTATGTTGCCAAAGTTTCTCCAAATCTCTTGTTAATGACTACTTCTATAAGGGCATGTGCTTGAGCATTATATTATATTTGTTTTCTTATTACTAGTAATAGAGTTGGTTAATTCTTTGGAGTGTGGATTTTTCTTCTTGAAATAGTTTTCCCAACATAAATTGTTATGTTTCGGTATATTTATTTCATGTTATTTTTCCTTATAAATATATGTTCATTTTTTTGCACATGTACTTCCTCTTATAGTTAGTGTAGGAAGTGTGTTCTACATCTCTACTTTTTTTCATTTAGTATCAAATATTGAATACCTTCGGTACTAGGTGTTAGGGACAAGGTTTTTTGATCTAATATTAATTTCAATGGGATTTTGTGCATAAGATCTTATTGTACTAAAAGGAAAAAACATTGAGGATAGAGATGGAGAGGTTTATTGTCACCAATTTGAGTTGTGGAAACTCAATATGGAGGTATTCTTGTAGATAGAGAGTTATGGGTTGTTGTATCTAGATATAAACTACTTGCAATGTCATAGGTCAACTAGGATCTATTGGAAAAAAAGGTGAAGGGCCTCATTAGGATCTACTTGAAAGATTTAGATTTTTTTAGTGCACATGAAGAAACCACCTCACAAGATCTTTGAAAGAATTTGAGAGATTTGTACCAAGCTAAATCCTTTGTTAACAAATATTTCCTAAGAAAGAAGTTATACACCTTGAGGATGGATGATGGTGGTTCTATTGTCAAGAATTTGAATGCATTAAATATGATTGTGACCCATTCAGGTACCATGTTAAAGTGAAGATGGAGGATGAGGATTATTTTATGATAGTTTTACATTCTATTCCAGACTCATGGGATCACTTGATGATGTCAATTGGAGCAATTCCTTAATGCTTCAAATGGATGACATAGTAGTTGCTTTACTCTTGGAGGAGATGCAACAAAAATCTTTTGAATCTACTAAGGAGGCCAAATTAGTTCATGGAAGACCAAAGGAAAAAGGAAAGAAAAGGACAAGAAGAAATATATGTCTAGATCCAAATCCTTTGGGAGATTCAAATCGAGGAGCTAACTAATGGAACTATGACAATACCAAGCACTTGAAAAGAGATTACAAGGATGAGAGAAAGATAAAAAAGAGTGAGTCTAGTAAATCTTTATAGGATTATGGTGGTGATTTCTTTGTTGTGGCATTAGCAATGCATGCACCCAAAGGTATATGGTTGATAGACTTTAGAGTTTCTCTCCACACGACCTTGTATCAAGGGTGGTTCTCAAAGTATGAAGAATATGATGGTGAAGGTGCACATTAGTGATGACTCTTATTTGAGCATATTTGTCCATGGTAGAGGATTGATTTGATTTCCTAATGGGTGAGTTAAGGAGATAAATGGTGTTTTACATATCCCAGGTTTGGCAAGGAACTTTTTGTTAGTTAGAAAACTTAATGATGTAGGTGTACATGTTGTTTTCTCTAGTAAAATGTGTACTATGGTGCAAGGATCTTTGGTGCTCTCTAAGGGTGTTTGTGTGTGCACTCTATTTCATTTAGATGCATACACAATTTAGTGCAATAGTTGTTTCATTCTAGCAGTGAAGGTATCTAGAAAATCTACACATTCACCATTGAGACTAGTAACAAAGAGTCCGAGTGTTGTATCTACTTTTTAGGGTCATTCTTTCTAGGTACCTATGAAAGCTCTTGCTTCAAAGATCAAGTTACCTATGAAGAAGAAAATGTTATGGCACTAGAGAATGTACCATATAGACAAAAAGGGTCTAAGAACCTTAAAAAATGTCTTGTGGTGAGGGAATGAATTATTGTACTCTTCAATTTGATTTTTGTGAATATTTTGCATATAAAAATAGAATTACATTCAATTTTATTCTAGTTCTAAAAAATATTTTGGGGTGTTGGACTTGTTTCAATTAGATATATATTGTCTTATTAATATTCATTCAATTACTCATTCTTTCTACTATGTATATTTTATAGATGATTATTATAGAAGGATATCAGTGTATTTCTTCAAGAGTAAATATAAATTCTTTATTTGGTTTAACATTTGTTTAAAGCTCTTTTGAAAAATCAAACTACTAGGAATATTAAGGTTTTGAGGAACGACAATGGCAATGAGTTTTATTCCATAAATTTTGATAGATTATGTAAAGAGCATGGGCTTGAGAGACATAAGACAAAAATGATGAACATGATATTGATGGAGAGTGCTAGGAGTATGCTTAGTGGAGCTAGCTTGGAAGAAAAGTTCTAGGAAATATTAGTTGCTATATCTTGTTGCCTAATTAATAGGTCTCCATTCTCTCTTACTGATAAGACCCCTATGGAGGAATGGATGAGGGGAAATCCCTCATGTTATAGAATCTTCATATTTTTGGTTACAAGGAATATATACATTTTCATAGGGAGAAATAGTCAAAGTTAGAGAATAAGGTAGTGAAATGTATCTTCATTGGTTATGGTGTTGATGTGAAAGGGTACAAGCTTTGGGAAATTGTGGTAGAGAGAATTTTACAAAAAAGTGTTATTTTTAGAGTGATTGATTCTTCTTCCATAGTGTTGTAGTTAGAAGAGGATGGGAAGAAAGAATTTGTACATCTATCCAAAACACTAAGAAGGTTGAAAAAACACCCTTGAAGGACCAGAAGAGAAGGAGAACTCATATAGTTTTAATAGTTCTAACGAGGAGGTAGAACCTCCACCTCAACACTTGAGGAGGTCCACTTAGAAAATACATCAACTAGAAAGGTATACCCCTCTTGATTAGATATGCATTTTTTCTTTGACTATTAATATCAATGAGCCTAGAACTGTGAAGGAGGGGATGGATATGAATGATTCTAAGTACTAGAGAGCAACTATGGATAATAATATAGATTCATTAAAAATAGTGGCACATTGGACTTGGTGTTATTTCATGATGGATGAAAGCCTATTGGATGTAAATGGGTATTCAAGAAAAAGATTCATTCAAATGATGGTTTTGAAAAGTATAAGGCAAGATTGGTTGTGAAAGGATATTCCTAGGTTGAGGGGATAAACTTTGAGGAGATTGTTCCTTGAGTTGCTAAGTTGACATCTATTAGGTTACTATTATCTATATGTAAGATCAAAAATTTCATACCCTACAATTTTGTACTACAATTTGGCCTCAACTTACCATCTATAATTCCTAGCATGTTTTTAGGTTCATTTGGCTCTATCTTAGCCTTTATCCCACTCTTAGTGCTAACATGAGTTTTCTATTTTTGTAGTTCAATGTCTTTTCTATCTTTATGAATGCATTTTTTTGTAAACCTAGTGTCCTATCATTGTGACCCCTTTTTGGCCCTACTATACTTGGATGGTAGTGTGAAATATGTGGATCTACCCATGTGACATGCTAGCATCCAATAACTTTGTAGTTGTACAATGACTATTTTCTTCTATTCTTTCCACCTTGTTGCACTTGGACATGCAAATTTAACTAACGCCCATTAGGTGAATCCCAATATTTAGTTTAAATTCTATCACCCTTCACCTTCCCTCTTACCTAAACTTTTAAAATCTTCTTACAAGCAAAATTTTATTCCAACTTTTTCATTTCTTTGTGAAGCTTTCCAACATTCTTGATCTTTTTGAATAGCAACTTTACACTTCCAACATTTGTATTCTTTAGTTATACTTCATAGTTGAGGACTTATGCTTGTGATTTCAATAGCTATCATCTCCATTTTGATGTTTGCAAGTGATATTATTTGGAACTATTCTCTTATTTCCATTTTTTCATTATTATTGTAATCTCTCCTTGTGTTGTAATTTCCTTGTTGACACTTATAGAGTTTTCCAATCTACTTCTCACTTCCTATACACAATATTGATCCTTGTAGAGTTTTCCAATCTACTTCTCACTTCCTATACACAATATTGATCCTTGTAGACCTAGGATTTAATACTTATAGATTTACTTTTTTTTGTTGTTGTTAGTCCTAGATGCATATAGGCTAAGTGTACACACTCTGTATTTTCCTCTATATCATTGGCTACTCATGGAGGTTAAAATACCAAAATAGGGGTTTGACCTAAAGGTAGGCTCCTTAGTAGCTCCCCAATTTCTCTCCTTCTTATATTATAGGTACTCGGAGGACTCTAACCACATGGAGGTTTTGTGTTCCTTCTCCCTCTTTCTATTGTCACTTTAATATGTTGTTTAAAATTATTAGTTTAGATTGATTTCTTTATTTTTGTATATTTCTAACATACCTACAAGTACTTTATTGGTGTTTTCCTTGTGTCTATGTGTGTAGGTACTTTAAAAGTCCATATAGAAATCTAAGTTTTGTACCTACCATGGATATCATCTTGTGGAACAAATATCAGCTTGTAATGCTAATGTCTTGAGCAGTGAACTTCTCGGGCTATCTACTAGGTTCCTTTATTTCTATCTTCTTTGTTTCTACACTTTGTTTTTCATTTTTATATTCTAGTATTAAGTTATTTCTAGTTTTCCTCACTTCCATAACTTAGCTCAATCAATGTAATGTAAAGTTTAACAATAACTTAAATTTTGTATTACACTATAGTAACAAATTTTGATTTAGAGATAGAATAGATAGATGTGAAGACAAAATTCCTACATGGTGACTTGGAGGAAGATATCTATATGACATAATCAGACCATTGTTAAAAAAGGCGAGTATTTTGTTTGTAGATTAAAAAAACCTTTATATGTTTTCAAATAATCTCATTGAATGTAGTACCAAAAGTTTGATTCTTTTGTGTTGGGACTAATATTTTAGAGATCTATATAGATTATTGTGTTCATAATAAATTGGACAATGATTTATCTCTTGTTATCATATTATTGTTGCAAGTATTGGCCTAACTGGTGTTGTCATTGATGTCAACATACTCTTGTTGCATTGATGTCAAGGATTGGATGAGCTGTGTGCTGAAGATATTGAGAAAATTAGTCCTATCAGAAATATAGATGAATAGTGAAGACAATGAAACTCTATGAAGTGAAGATCCCAGGTAAGATGAAGATTAGAGAATACACATCAAAGGGTTTGTAGATATGTGTTTAAAGATGATCCAGTCAAGATTTGAGAGGTCTGCATGAAGATTTGGAGAAGTTATGGCCATATGAGTAAAACACATTCTGGCAGATGTTTAGAGGTGATAGAGTGATGCAAATAGGTCCAGTGAGATCTAGAAATGCAATATCTTGTTTTGTGGATTTGGTGGAATGTTTAGGAAGCCAATTTGAATTAACACCTCAATTGGTTTGTGGCCTGGAGGTCTGCAAGCATTTATTTTAATGTGACAGTGATGACAAACTATGTTCTTGAGGTTCCATATGAAGATGCAAGTGATTTCAATAAGAAGAAGTGGTGTGGATGTTCTTGGTGATTCATGCAAGCTTGTGGGGGTCTCTAGATTGTCACCAGTTCTTGTTGGTGGTCCACATTGAAGATTGAGCTCATAATTGAAGATTTACTTTCAGGTGATGGTGCTCTTCCCAATCATGGCCGACCGGATGTTCTACACATCTTGCAGATGATCTTAAAGATGTATTACGAAGCATGGTGTGTTCCTCAAAGAAGATTGAAGTCCCAGATATGTGTGGCCAATAGTATGGTGATACGCATGAAGTCTTGTAACAAATCAAGTTGTATTTTTGTAATTGCTCTGCAATAGAATATGTTGTGCCGACTTTGATGATCATTCCAAAGTTGATGTCATGTATAAATAAGAATTAAAAAGTTATTTCAAAGTATCCTTGTGGAGATGAGAAAGTGGTAGAGATGAGAAGAGCAAAAAGCAGAGCAGAAGTGTTGAGCTTAAATGGAACTGACTCAAGCATGGTGAAGATGCTAATCTCCAGTTCAAGTATGTAGTATTTATTATTCTATAGATAGTGTGTCTCTTGTAGGCAATGGGCCTCTTGTGAGCAATGTGCTCAGGCAGTGAGTCCTAATTGGCAAGTGCCATTTTTTTTTTTTTAATTTATTTAATAGAGAATACAATCTTGTGTTAGTCACCCCATGGTTTTTCCCTTAACTAGGTTTTCCATGTTAAAATCTTGGTGTCATACGTGTTAATGTGTTTTTGCTCTTGAGATATTGCATTGTGCTTCCATGATTAAATCATTATTATGCTGTAGAAATATAACAAGGATTTAAGTGTTCAAAGAAAAGAAAGTTTTGGTGACAACTGATTCACTCCCCCTCTCAGTTGTCTATCCTAAACCAACAATTATATGTAAATAATATGTTGGTTATTGGTAATAATAATGATGTAATTTGTGATTTGAAGGCTTGTCTTTTAGAACAACTTGATATAAAGGACTTGGAGGCTACCAAGTATATCTTAGGTATGGATATCAAAATAGATAGAGTGAACATAAAACATTGGTTGGGCTAAAGTAAGTACATGAACTCTACATTGGAGAGATTCAAAATGTAACTTTGGATGCATTAAGTGTTCCTATTTAGTTGGGGACTAGGCTATCTAATGAGTAATGTTTAACTACATCAATTGAGATGCAAAACATGGCTTGTGTACCTTATGCTAGTGTTGTTAGGAGTTTGATGTATGCTATGATCTATACTATACCATACATTTCCCAAGTAGTGGGATTCTTAAGCTACTTTATAGCTAATCCTAGATAAGATCATTAGGGTAGTGAAGAGGGTCTTTAAATATTTATGGGTTACCTTTGAATGCTCTATTTGTTATTGTAGTAGTTCTACAAAGGTAACAAAACTTAGTGGATACTTGTGGATTCATATTGGGTAGAAGATGTCAAAAAGAAATCCTCTAATGGCTATTTGTTTGATTTGTTTGGAAGTGCTATCAGTTGGATAGATAAGTAGCAGGTTGTGGTTACTTTGTCCACTACAAAGGTTGAGTATATGGTAGCTACTCATGCCTATAAGGAGGCCATCTAGATTAAGAGATTGTGTTAAAATGTGGGTTTGAGTTAAGGAGTTAACTTGAATGTCCTTTATGATGGTTAGAGTGACATATGTTTGGTAAAGAACCCAATATTTCATTTGAGGATGAAACACATAGATGTATAGTACCATTTCATTTGAGATATGGTAGAGGATAGGAGGGTAATGTTGGAGAAGGTTGGCACTTACAAAATGTTGTATATGCATTGATGAAACTAGTTCAAGTGATGCAATGAGTCTATGGGGCCTCATAGACCCTAATAGTTATATTTTAGTGTTGGAGTTCTCCTTTACTCTTTGAAAATTATTAAACAAGTGGGAGAATGTTGGGAAAGGTGTTTTAAATGTTTTAATTTATTTATTATTTTGTCCTCATATTGGGAAATGGGGCACCCCACTTTGTGTTGGAATTATTCTGTGTTGGATACTTTAAGAAGAATTTTTTTTAAGAGCATATAATGTCATTGTGATGTGTAAGAGAATCTTATGACATTGCAAGATATGGGAGTTACTTATGATGGATTCTATGACATATAAGAGCATGATTATAGGGGATTTATATTGGAATTTTGACCAACTTATAATGCATTTCATAGAACATCTTTGAATGGAGATTATGGAGCCAAAAATGGAGCACCCTATTTGAGGAATCAATTATGAGTTATAATAGAATATGACGAGTGTAAGGAATCTACTACTTTATCACGGTGGACTCTTCATGGATATGTGGCATTAAAGTTTGATTAGATTTAAACACCACATTTATGGGTGGTATTTGGTCATGATTCTAGTTTTCCATTTGATGATTTCATGTATTGTATTTTTTATAAATTGGGTGCTTGTGTTGGAGTATGCATAATGAGTTTGCAGGTATTGTTATGTTGCTAAAGTTTCTCTAAATATCTTGTTGGTGACTACTCTTGTAAGGAAGCATATTTGTGTTATGGTATATTATTTTTATGTTATTTTTCCTTATAGTTGTATTATCAAATTATTTTTTCACATGTATCCTGCCATAGATTAGTTTAGGAAGCATATTTTTTACCTTTACTTCCTTTCACAAATGACTATTCAAGAACCCAATAATTTTTCTAGAAATAATTGATGGATACTAATCATCCAATGAGTAGAAAATTTCACTTTTTCAAAATAACCTATAATCACCCCCTTTTAGTTTCTTGCATTTGATATATATAATTTGATTTTATTTGTATTATCACGTGCACACTTATATTTATTTAACATCCACTATACCTTCTATGTGAATTCTAAAAGCACCATAAGTCTCCTCTTTTTTTTTTCCTTATAAATAATAACCAAAGTTACAACCTATGATAACACTAAACCTTTTGATGGGGACAAATTTACCCTTGATTTTACAACAATATATGGAGCTTAACATGTCTAGGAATATTAGAGAATGCCATTTTGTTGTGTCCATTATTACTAGTATTCAGTACCGAGATATCCATGGGATTACTATACCTTGTCCACCCAAATTCAACATTGATGCTACAACTTGTCCTTGCAACATTGTTCAAAACTTAGAAAACAATGATTAATAATCAACCTTGTAGTAGAAAATGTGATTGGGTTCCAATATTGGAACCAAATGTTAGTCATTACACTTTTGTGCAAAATAGACCTTTAAGATAGATAATTAATCTAAGTCCTCTATGCTAACATATTAGTCAAAAACTACTCACCTGAGGCATACTTGAGACTCAATACCTTATAATTTCCATACACACCATTAGTCATAATTAAAATATACAAAAGCATTCATAAACACATAAAAAACATCATATACCAATAATCAGTGAGCTTCACTATATTCATTCATGAATAAAAATACTATTTACATCAGGTTTATAAAGACACTTATCCTATAAACTAATTAAATCAACTTCAAGATTGCTTCAATCTTTATAGATTTAAGTGATACTTGATTATACATGTAAATCAACTAAAAGCAAGCTAATAATCTTATCTGTCATTCTTGAAATACAATGTTCACCCAAAATACATTTTGATAGAATAATTATCCTATCATATGTATTTTCTACTATTTATAGTGCAACTACATTAAATAATTAAATAATTATATTTTCTAGGCCAATAAAATACTTTCTAATCCTTTCTTACCAATGGTTTATGTTTTACTTTTTTTTGTTTTCTTTGAGTTTCTTTTCCTTGTAAGGTCACATCTAATGTGTGGATGACCCAAAGATACTCAATGCATGTTGACCCAAGTGGCCATGAATATTTCTTTTGTCTTATGACCTCTTTTTATTTTTTCTATATTTACTTTGTGTTTATTACTTATATATTTGGAATGATGCTAAACCAAGAAGTGTCCTCAACATGCTTTCACCATGTTGAACAAAAATTTTTCCCCTTGATTTTTGTTTTTTATGGTTTGAACTTTTTTAGTGATCCATACCTGTTGTGCTCCTTATTTTTCATATATATCTCTTACATTGATTATTTGGTCTTTTGATTAAGCTATGTTGTGCTTATCCTCATTATGTATCCTCTATATTTTTGTATAATATGCTTTGGTATTTCTAATGACTACATTTTACACCACTAATTTTATGTCATCATTACATTCTTAAATTACACTTTTACAATTACACAATTATTCATTCCTTATGTCATACTCTAAAAAGGATTAAAGTGAATCCATCACATGGGTCCTACACTAAGAAAGGTTAAAGTCATTCCATCATTAGTACTACAATGACAATGGTTAACGTGGTTTCATTACATGTGTCCCATGTGCTACCAATTGATGTTTAAAGTGACTCTAGCATGTAGGTTATAAACTAACATTTGTATAATGGTTAACACAACTCCATACTATAGCTCCTACACCAATAACACTAACTTTTACATTGTTTTATGTTGCCAACTTGGTGACATCCCATTGTCTCCATCTCTCATATTCAACTCTATGATTTAACTATAATCTTGCCTTACAATTGTTTCATTTCATACTCAAATATATACAAAGTGTTGATGCTTATTTTTCACATCCTTTATGTGTTCAAGATTGAAGATACATCTCTACCAACAACACAAAAAAATCAAGATATCATCCAAACATATATTTTTTGAATATGTTTTCTTATTTCAATTATTATCTTCTAAAGTCTAACAAGCATGATTCATGTAATTCACATGCATTACAAAATAGAGGGAAACAAAGGAAAAATGCATACCTTTCCTTTCACCCTTTTGTTTTACCTTCTTATTTATTTGATCAATTATCAATCTTAACTCAATTATATTATTTAATTCAAACTCTTAAATAAATGTACAATTTACTTTCTTTCAATACATGTAGACCTTATACATTATTTAAAAAAATATTTGGTCTTATCAACCCAATCTAAAATATTAGTCAAAGACTTTTTTATTAACTACAAATATATTCCTAATAAATAATGAGGAAACTATTTACTTTAAATTAACATAATCACAAGTGAGCTTTTAGATTCATCATATAACTTAAGAATTATAAGAAGAAAGTTACATGTGGACACCTAATATTCACCAACGCATTCTTCATGTCACTACATCACCTTCGCATCACTTCCTAACTTAATGATTGAATTTTCAATCTTCCATACTAATTAAATAATTTATCTATCTTCATCTTATTCTTCCATATTAATTAAATAATTCTAATTATTTAAATAAGCTAATTTCCCTCCACACTTTAATTAAATAAATTCAAATTATTTATTTAATTAAATATTCCATTTCCTCGAAATAAATAAAATTTAATATTTTATTTATTTATCCATGTGCACATGAAATTAAATAATTAATTTATTTAATTTCCTTATTTTTCCCTCTCACCATAATTTCCTCATATTAGATCAATTAACAGATCAATCAAATCAGTTGACACTTCAATATATTTTGTTAACAAATCAATCAATTTTTTTAACAATCCAATTAGTTCAGCTAACAAATCAATCAATTCAATCAACTCATCAATCAAATCTGTTAGCTCCCCTAATCTATGAGAGGACAATGACACTTGTCACTCTCTCATTTGTTCAACATTTCTAGCCATTGATTTCTCTGATCATTTTCCACCATTGAGTTTCATTTCTAAAGATCTATAAATAAAATGTGTTCTCAACCTCTCATCCATCTCTCAATTGTGGTAAACTTATGCTGTTGCAATTCACTCATTCACTTTGGGAGATCAAGGTTATGCTATTTTGATTAAGCAATCCACATATCTACAACATATCAAAGGAGCATATCCATTGGAGTTTGGGTGTGTTTCAATACACTCAATCGATGAGGTTAAATTTTTGTGTGAAGGAAAGTAAAATTGTGTTTAATTCGATTTATTTTGTTGGTCTTTGCATTGCAGATTTTATCTTTCACATTCTGGCACAATTGGTGGGACCCACATCCCTTTAACTTATCTTTTTTGGAAGAAATTCTGTGTATTTTGTGTTGCAAGTACAGAAACCTGCTTTTGGCTACAAAAGCACACCTATGGTTTAGGTCAACATGCTTGTGGTTCAAGTCGGTGTGCTTTTGGTCATTGTCGGCATGCCTATAGTGTTTGTCTAAGCACTTGTGTTTTTTGACTTGACTTTAACTTTTGTGTTGTTTCAAGAGTGATTTTTCAAGTTTTCTAACAATATTTATTTTCTATGGATCACTGTTAGGATTAAGGTGCCATCAACCTTGTAAATCCTATGTAATTAATTACTTCTAATATTGTTTGTAAATCACCTATAAGGGATGAAAGGTTTCAATAGTAGTGATCTTGTTTCAGCCATATGTTTATATCTGGTACACAATGCTCATTCGTCCATGACAGGGGGGTTACAGGTAGGTTTCCCCCCTGTGAGGGCTCTGAGGGGATCATCCCCCTAGTAGGGGGTTTGGGGAAGTGCCACCGAAATCTCATTTTATTTATATTTTATCATTGTGAATCTAGATCATTTGTCATTAGGTCACAGATCTAATGGTTGATATTTTGTTGGTTATCTTGTCATAGAAGGCAACCCCCTTTTATAAGGATATTTGTACTACATTTTTTATAATATTGGAGAGTAACAGGGACCGCTGGATTGAAGACTGAAGAAATAGAGGAAGTGCATGTATTGTAATATCATATTTGAAGATAATACAATTTGGAGCCTCTTTTCTTGGTGGAGTTTTTTTACCTAAAAGGGTTTTCTCCATGTTACATATTCTGTTATGTGTTTAGTTCTTAGTGCATGTTATTTCTATGTAATGGGTTTTAATTTCTGTTGCAATCTCCATTGATTCTACATTATTTAGAGGATAATAAGGTTTGAATCAGATTTCCATTGTGTGGTTTGCACCTTCATTTCTAACACTCGCTAACCCTCAGATATCTCTATCTAATCACATGATATTTGTTTTTGCAGGGCCTGAGATAGGTTTTTATTGTAGGTTTAGGTACTATTTCTAGATACATTCTTGTGGTTCACAATGACATGCCTTTGGTTTCTATGATAGTTGGCAGCTTCTATTTGACCAAATCTGACCTTCAAAACCTCTGGATCATTCCTTGTCAGTGAATTTTTCTTTCGATCAGATCTAATTTCCTGTTTTGGTAGGTTTCTATAACACAGTGATGTATGTATGCTTCTAATATGTAAATGCATGCCTTTTGTCAGTATCGGCATACTTTTGACTCCTGTTAGCACACCTGTGGTTAGTGTTGATGCGCCCTTAGTTCCTATCAGTGCATCTTTGGCCTCTTTTTGTATCTATGTAAACATGCCTCTGGCTTTTGTTTACATGCCTTTGGCCTTTGTCGACACGCATGTGGTCACTGTTGGCGTGCCTCTGCTAAAAAAGTAAAAATATGTATCAACATTCTATTTTCTGATTTATTTATATCTGTCTGTGTGATTTTGACTATGTTTGTGCACTTTTTGTTAATTTATTGTGTAGGCTAACAATTTGTTTTATTTTGAGATTAAATCTTTGGTGCAACATGTTCTGATTATCAAAGAACACATTTGAAGACTAGTAATGAGTTTGTTGCAGCCCCGTTTGTCAAAGACCATTGTTTCCCACTAATTTAGGCACTAAATTAGTTTAGTTAGTTAATGAACTTATTTTCCATGCTTGTGGGATTTGTTAAGATGTATGTTCTCTCCATGCACTTCGCGTGATCTTGAAGATCAAAAATCTTGCACTTCCTTTTTGTGTTTAGATTAAAACCTAAGGTGGAGCTAACTTGTGTATGCTCTCCCCTTGCACCTAGTGCAACCCTAGGGATCAAAAGCAATTAGTATCTATCTTTCCCTTTAGGAGACCTGCTAGGGGATTTCATTACCCCTAGGAACAACCTCAACTGTGTGTTTTGGCATGGGATATAAACATTGTGAGAATTGAAAGACTCTCTTCAAAGGAAGGACTCTCTGCCCCCTTGTAAAGGCCTCAAGACCTTCAGCTTGCTAAGACTTGAGTTGGTTGACACTTGGGTGGACAGGGACACCCCTATTCATGGATTCACCCCCATACCTTGTGTATATTGGGACATCCCCTAGAAGCTTATAAAGCCTAGAGAGGACCATAGATAATTTTCTAGTGTGGTGCAAGGGACACATATCACCCCCTGAAGTTGCTCACCATCGTGCCTCCTTGAAGGCGAGATAGAAGTTTTCTTTGGGCAAGCTGTAAAAGCCTATAAGGAAAGGGGTATTGGGTGCAACACCCTTATCCCTAGCTATCTACTCAGGGTGAAGTGTTCTTAGTTAGGTAGAAACATGGATAGGTATTCTATCGTGTGGGCCCACATTACAAAATCACTCCTACTTGAATAAATATCTAGGATTGTGCTCAAGTCATTGGCATGTTTTTCTTGTGAAATATCAGTAATAGCCATTTTCTAGCCAGGAAGGTCTAGTACCTTTGCATCACTAATACCTTGAAAGTTGTGTCAGCCATCGTGTCTCTTGATTGCAAGTAATCTCTTGATTGAAAAATTTTGTCAAAAATTTCTCACAAATTGGCCTTTGGAAAACTTGTAGCATTTGGTCAAACTATTAAGGAGTTCATAGCATACACTTGGGATCTGTCAACCTCTTCCTCATTCATCCTTTCCATACACAAGCCTTGCCATATCATATCATTTTCCAAGCTTCATTTTTCCCATCCATCCATTTCACCCTTCCATTTTACTCATAGACTTGGCTTTGCTCCTCAAAAACTTTGGGACCTCAAGCTTGTCAATCATTTTGATCTTATCAATCCACATCCTAAATCATCCTTGAATCCAAAATCCACCTTGTTTAATCTATATCTTTTTATCTTTTCATCCTTAGCTTGACATCTCGCTTGAGATCTTGTCAACCTCAAGTAGTGTTAAGTTGATCTTGTGGATTAATTAGCTTAGGAGTCTTGACCGCTCTTGAGTTAGTGAAATCCTTATATTACTCCCTATTTTGCTTGAGATCTTGTCTACCTCAAGTAGGAAATGGAGCATCCAGACCCTTTTATTTTTTAGGTTTTAATCTCTCCTAAGTAGTGAAAGGTATCATCATTTATCATCAATCCCAAGATCTAGATTTGTACTTGAGGCCATTTTGATTCCTCATCCCAAACATCATCCCAAAGATACCAAAGTCTAAAATTGGAGTACCCCAAGTCATAATTACATTCTCTTTCCCTCTTCCACATTTTTTCATCTCATTTTCTTTTATCCAAGTCCTTTCTTTACATGCCACTCACAAGCTCACAACCAAGAAAGCTTATGGAGTCCAACATCCACATAGATCTTACCCAGAAGCCTATCCCTCTCATGGAAATTGGACAAGAATTTGGGTTGCCATGTCTCATATCCCAAGTGACTATAAAGAAAACTTTCAACCATCACCACCAAATGCACTTGTCTTAGGACAAAGTTCTCAAGATCATCAACATGTTTCCCCACACCTACATGAATTCTCATAAGATGATGAATGTATGGAACTAATGCATCAAATTCTTGTAGGGAGTCTTGATAAATAATTTCTCATGTTGGCTCAACATGGATTCAACTACCTTTGGACTATGATATTTCCAATCTTAAGCCACAAGATCCATTTGCATATGTTTCCTCATAGTCCTCCATCAACATTACAACTTCCCATAAATAATCCCTCATCTCATCTTCACATCAAAATAAGTATTAGTAAACCCATTCATACTAATGTATCACAAACTTCAATTCCAACTTCTATCTCACACCATCATAGTCAATCACAACTGACGGTTTCTATCCCCCAAGTTACAACCACCATTCCACCACTAAATCCTCAAACTTCACAATACTCATCATCAATGTCCTTCACCCATCCCAAAACTTCTCAAATCTCCACCTCATACTCATATACTAACCCTCAAGTCTCCAATCCACCCTTTAATTCCCATTATTTCCAAACTACCAACCACACCACATCACAACAACAAAGTTCATTCATCTCACAATTGTTCCATCAATAACCTCCAAATGCCAATCTGAATCCACCTCCTCCCACTAATCTTGCCCAAGAATTTGATGAATTGAGGAAGAAGGTACAAGATATGGAGATGGGATATTCAAAGAAGAAATACTCTTTTGAAGAGATATGTCCCTATCCTTTTGATAGATCCTTAGTCATGATTCCCTTTCCATATAACTTTGATATACCTAAGTTTGACAAATATAAACAGAAAGGTGATCCTAAGGACCATCTAAAAGAGTTTTACATAGCATGCATGGAAGTTACTTATAATGATACCTATCTCATGTGAATCTTTCCCTGTAGTCTAGGAGGCCAGGCTATCAAATGGTGATGCAAGAGCATCCAGAGGTGTAAGAGCAATCTTGCATCACCCAAAAAGAAGTTAATTCAAAACCATTGTAGTTTTTTCATTTCTTTCCATAATTAGTGTTTTTGGTTCCATAATATCCAGAATAATAATGTAGGACTTTCATTTTTTCCAAAACTGCTAAAAATAGCGCCCTGCCTGTTTTGGAAAGTGTACCTACTATTTTTAGAAACTTTGCATTTGGGCACGTAATGAAACAAAAACTTCTAGAAAGTCACATAACAGAAATATAAGACCTTTGGAGAAGGAATCAGGGAAAGATCATTTGTGAGATGAAAGATATTAAAGTTTTTGTTTTCTGAAAAGTCCTTGAAAATTTATGGAACGAGATATGAGGCACTAAAACATCTCATAACATCTTGAAAAGTTGACAAAAATCTATTTACAAATTTCTAACATGATAGTTCACATTGCAAGCTTTCCAGTGCTTAAAATGGTTCATCAATTGGACACCCGGATCAAAAGTTATGCTTCTTGGAAGTTGACCTACTTTTGGAGGGAGTTGCAAATTTTGAAATTTAGCTGGAGGCCACCAAAAAGTGCTATTTATGACTATTTTGGGAACCCTGGGCAGTAGTTGAGTTAAGGGGGCCAGTGTAGAGTCCAGAATAGGTGGGAAAACAAAAAGCCTAGCTGATTTGGGGTTACAGAAGGCTGAAGATTCTAGAGTCTTAAGGTTGGGAAAGTTGTAATGTGTGGCAGCCAGTAGAGGATTCATCCTCTAATTGTAATTGAGCTTCTGTAATGTAATGAGTTGCCCAGTTCAATAAAAGAAAGTTCTATTTGTTGTGTTCAATATCTATTATTGTGTGTTTTGTGATTTACCCCCCTTCATCAAGTGGTATCAGAGTAAGGGTTCCTGAGTGTGTAGGCAGATCACTGACTGTGAGGCAGTTTGCACCAGGACTTGAGGTTGTGGGTTTGCTGTGGAGATCAAGATGCCTCCACGAAGAAATCGTGTTGGGAGAAATGCTTTGACAAAAGAGGGGTTTAGAGCCCTACAAAGGCAAATCAATGCATTGCAAGAGGAGCTACAAAGAGGGTTTGATTTGAGAACAAGAGAAGAAAGCGAAGATGAAGTTGAAGAAGAGCTATCTGAGGAAGAGCAAGAAGCTGCAGGAGATCCTGTAGAAGTTAGGTTGTTGAGGGCCATTTCAAAGATTGGAAAGAGGCCCAGAATCGAAGTTTCTACATATTTTGGAGATTTGAATCTAGAACAGCTTATTGATTGGATCAATGACATGGAGGAGTATTTTGAGTATGAAGATGTGGAGGACCCAGATCGGGTCAAGTTTGCAAAAACAAAGTTGAAGGGCCATGCCAGTATTTGGTGGAAGGAGGTCCAATTAGAGAGGAACAGAAGAGGAAAATGAAAGATCACCAGATGGGATTGGATGGTGGAGAAACTAAAGAAGTAGCTCATTCTTGTGGACTATGAGATGGAGTTGCTGAAGAAGCTGCAAGGACTGAAGCAAGGTAATAAGTTTGTTAAGGAGTATACATAAGAGTTTTATAAGATTACTATCAAAACCCATCATGCAGAGGCTAATAAGGAGAAGGTAGCCCATTACATTAATGGGTTGAGGCCAAGTAACCAAGAAGAACTGAGCCTGGTCAGAATGACCACCGTAGAAGATGCATATCAGTTTTCCCTGAAGGTGGAAGAGAAGTTAAATAAAAGATTTGACAACAAGCAAAGGGGAAGAGGTCAAGGTGGAAGGATTGGTGGAAGACTCTATGGAGGCCAAAATGAAGATTCAAAGAAAAGTGAAAAAGCTGGCACCAGTCGAAATCAGAGAGGAGATAATACCTACTGCCCTCATGACCAGAACAATGGTGAGCAAAGAGGAAGAGGAAGAGGCAGACCTGGGCAAGGACTTGGAAGAGAAGGTTTTAGAGGAACTTGTTTCCAATGTGGAGAAGAAGGGCATCAAGCATACGAGTGTCCACAACATCAAGGAAGGACGAATAGAAGACCTGAAGGTAATGTACAAGTTGCACATGTAGATGAAGATACACAGTCTGAGCGTTCTGAAGATGCTGAAAGGGGAGAAACCCTAGTTGACAGAAGAACCTTATTAAATGAGGAGAAAGAACCAAATCAGAGGAAGAGTTTATTCCGCACAAGGTGCAAATGTG
Organism: Cunninghamia lanceolata; assembly: GCA_027924645.1. Taxonomy (NCBI): domain Eukaryota; kingdom Viridiplantae; phylum Streptophyta; class Pinopsida; order Cupressales; family Cupressaceae; genus Cunninghamia; species Cunninghamia lanceolata. Next base: position 2,192,238 of record BSBN01000397.1, read on the forward strand.
CAGGTAAGTGTTGTGATATTATTATTGATAGTGGAAGCACTGATAATCTTGTTTCAGAAGAGATGGTTGACAAGAAGAAAGCATCCGCACCCATATCAAATTGCATGGTTGCAGAAAGACCATAGAGCTTTGGTCAATGAGTAGTGTTTAGTGAAGTTCAAGATTGGGGACTACCATGATGAGGTGCTGTGTGATATCATACCGATGGATGCATGTCATATGCTGTTGGGGAGGCCATGGCAGTATGATAGGAGCACTATCCATGATGGTCGTGCAAACACATATTCCTTAACAAAAGATGGAGTTCATCATAAATTGAAGCCCTTGAAGGAGGTGAAAGAAAAGGTATGTAGTACTGCCAGAATTTGCTTGGTAGATGGTAGGAAATTTTTGGAGGGTATGAAGCATGAGCATCATTGCTTTGCATTGATTCCTAAGATTAGTCAAGAGAAATGTGAAGATGTACCAGTAGAAGTTTCAGATATGTTGGAAGAGTTCCAGGACATTATCTCTGATAATGTACCAGAAGGTTTACCACTAGTAAGGAAGATAAGTCATCAAATGGATTTGATACCAGGAGTCAGTTTGCCAAACAAGGCAGCCCATAGAATGACCCCTGCAGAGAATGAAGAGCTGAATAGACAAGTTCAGGAGTTTTTGAGGAAGGGACTGATAAGGGAGAGCCTAAGTCCATGTGCGGTACCTGCAGTACTAGCACCAAAAAAGGATGGAGAATGGAGGATGTGTATAGACTCTCAAGCCATTAGTAAGATAATGATCAAGTATAGATTTCCATTACCAAGAATGGATGACATCATGGATTGTTTGAGTGGAGTCAAGTACTTCACGAAGATTGACCTGAAGAGTGGGTATCACCAGATCCATATCAAAGAAGGAGATGAGTGGAAGACAGCCTTCAAGACAAAGGAAGGTTTGTATGAGTGGTTAGTCATGCCATTTGGGCTAACCAATGCACTGAGCACATTCATGCGGCTCATGAACGAGGTACTAAAAGAATTTTTGAGAAATTTTGTTATTGTTTATTTGGATGATATTTTGATTTTCAATAAGACTTGGGATGAGCATCTGATGCATATCAGAAGAGTTCTAGAGAAGCTGAGGGAGGAGAAGTTGTTGATTAATCTGAAGAAATGTAGTTTTGCAAAGGAGTTGGTATACCTGGGATTTGTTGTCTCAAAGGAAGGTCTTAAGATGGACCCAGAAAAAGTAAGGGCTATCATTGAATGGCCTATGCCAAGGAGTGCAACGGAGGTAAGATCTTTTTATGGTTTGGCAAGTTTTTACAGAAAGTTTATCAGGAATTTTAGTAGCATTTGTGCACCCCTAACTGAGACAATGAGAGGGGATAGAAAAGAGTTTAGATGGACTAAAGGAGCAGACAAGAGCTTTGATACATTGAAACAGGAAGTTGTAGAACAGTCTATTTTGGCACTTCCAGATTTTAATAAGGTATTTTAGGTAGATTGTGATGGTAGTGGTAGTGGTATAGGAGTTGTTTTGAGTCAAGAAGGTAAGCCCATTGCCTATTTTAGTGAGAAGCTTAATGATGCCAAGAAAAAGTATTCTATTTATGATCAGGAGTTTTATGCAATAGTTCAGGCTTTGAGGAAATGGAGACATTATTTGTTGCCAAAGGAGTTTGTTTTATATATTGATCATCAGGCTTTACAATATCTTAATAGTCAAGGAAAGTTAAATCAAAGGCACTTAAAATGGGTTGAGTTTTTGCAGAGCTATACTTTTGTTTTGAAGCACAGGAGTGGGAAGTCCAACAGAGTTGCAGATGCCTTGAGCAGAAGGTAAAATTTGTTGACAAAAATGAAGATAGAGGTTGTTGAGTTCGATGAGCTCAAAAGTTTGTATCCTGAAGATCCAAATTTTGCAGAGGCTTGGACAACTTGTTTGGAACCTGTTACTTTGGATAGGACAAAATGGTTGGATTTCATAATCCAAGATGGCATGTTGTTTAGAGGAAGCCAATTGTGCATTCCGAGGAGTTCCATGAGAGAGAACCTAATTAAGGAGAAGCATAGTGGGGGATTAGCTGGACACTTTGGTCGAGATAAGACCATTGCCATTATCGGTGAAAATTATTATTGGCCACAATTGCAATAGGATGTGAGGAAATTTGTGCAGAGTTGCAGAGTGTGTCAGATGGCAAAAGGAACAAGTCAGAATATAGGGTTGTATCAACCATTACCTGTATCAGAGAAGCCATGGGATGATATTAGTATGGATTTTGCTCTTGGTTTACCAAAGACATAGAGAGGACATGATTCTATTTTTGTGATGGTGGACAGATTCTCAAAAATGGCACATTTTATTCCTTGTAAGAAGACTAATGATGCTGTTCATATTGCAGAGTTATTTTTCAGGCAAGTGGTGAGACTACATGGTCTACCAAAGAGCATAGTTTCAGACCGAGATACCAAGTTTGTTGGTTGATTTTGGAGGACATTGTGGAAGAAGTTGAAGACAAACTTGAAGTTTAGTTCTGGACACCATCCACAGACTGATGGATAGACTGAAGTAGTGAATAGAAGTTTGGGTAACCTGCTACGATGCTTAGTAGAAGATAAGCCCAAGGGATGGGATTTGATTTTACCACAGGTAGAATTTGCTTACATCAATTCTATCAATAGGAGTACTGGTAAATCACCATTCCAAATTATATATGGCAATAGCCCAAGAAATGCTTTTGAGTTAAGGAAGCTGGACAATGGAGAAAAGACAAGTACCGAAGCTGAAGACTTTGCAGAACATCTGAAGAATTTGCATGAAGAGGTGAGAAAGCACATTAATAAAATGAATATTCAGTACAAGGCTAAGGTAGATCAGAAGAGGAGATATAAGGAATTCCAGGTAGGAGATGAAGTCATGGTTCACTTGAGAAAAGAAAGGTTCCCAATTGGAACATACAATAAGTTGAAAATGAAGAAATTTGGACCATGCAGAATCCTGAAGAAGCATGATTCAAGAAATACATATGAGGTAGAGCTGCCGAGTGGGATCAATATTTCCTCTATTTTTAACATTACTGATTTATCAGAATATCATGAAGGTGGAACAAAGGATGGACCAACAGAAGTGCAGTGGAGTATTCCAGTATCTACTTCAACAGAGGAGATAGAAGAGATCTTGGATAGCCGTGTGGGAAGGAGCACTCGAAATAGGCAACACGAAAAATATCTAGTGAAATGGAAAGGAAGGCCTATTGAAGATTATTCTTGGTTGTCTAAGGCAGAGGTTGACCGTTTGGGTTTTCCTCACACAAACACCTGAGACGTGACAGGGTCACTTCTCAAATTACCCTGGGTGTCTGATGCAGGAGCATCCAGAGGTGTAAGGGCAATCTTGTATCACCTAAAAAGAAGTTAATTCAAAACCATTGTAGTTGTTTTCATTTCCTTCCATAATTAGTGTTTTTGGTTCCATAATATCTAGAATAATAATGTAGGACTTTCAGTTTTTCCAAAACTGCTAAAAATAGCGACCTGCCTGTTTTAGAAAGTGTACCTGCTATTTTTAGAAAGTTTGCATTTGGGCACATAATGAAGCAAATTTTTTTAGAAAGTTACATAATAGAAATATAAGACTTTTGGCAAAGGAATCAGGCAAAGATCATTTGTGAGCTGAAAGATATTAAAGTTTTTGTTTTCTGAAAAGCCCTGAAAATTTACGGAACGAGATATGAGGCACTAAAACATCTCATAACATCTTGAAAAGTTGATATAAATCCATTTACAGATTTCTGGCATGATACTTCACATTGCAAGATTTTTAGCGCTTAAAATGGTTCGTCAATCGGACACCCGGATCAAAAGTTATGCTTCCCGGAAGTTGACCTACTTTTGGAGGGAGTTGCAAATTTTGAAATTTAGCTGGAGGCCACCAAAAAGTACTATTTATGACTATTTTGGGAACCCTAGGCAGTAGTAGAGTTAAGGGGGCTAGTGTAGAGTCCAGAATAGGTGGGAAAATAGAAACCCTAGCTAATTTAGGGTTACAGAAGGCTGAAGATTCTAGAGTCTTGAGGTTGGGAAAGCTGTAATGTGTGGCAGCCAGTAGAGGATTCATCCTCTGATTGTAATTGAGCTTCTATAATGTAATGAGTTGCCCAGTTCAATAAAAGAAAGTTCTATTTTCTATGTTCAATATCTGTTATTGTGTGTTTTGTGATTTACCCCCTTCATCAAATGGTTCTCCCATTTACCTCATGGAATTAAGACATTTCAAGAACTTGCTGAGAAATTCATTGCACACTTTCATATAACATTAGACATGAGGTATCTATGATAGACCTTTGCAATACCAAGAAAAGGAATAGAGAATATTTTGCTGCCTTCCTTCAACGATGGAGGAATATTGCTAGTAAGTTCTCTTTGTTAGGGTTAGCCGGTAGAAGATATCAATTAAAATGCAAATAAAGATTAAACAGAGAAATGGAAATACACAGAATTAATAACAGCGAGAGACAAGATTTAACATGGTTCACCCAAACTCGGGCTACATCCACCAAACAGAGAGTCCAATATTATTATCCAGTAAATCAAAACGATTACAATCAGCAATCCCTGCAACTCAATACCACTGCAAATGCTACAATACAATGTCCAAACCCTAACCCTTGGCCGCCTTTTATCAAGCCTTTTTGTCGGTTACAAAAATTAGGGTTTTCTTATGTCGGTCATAAAAAATAGGATTTTTTAAGTCGGCCCTAAAAAAAATTTTCTCGGGGGCTACCGCCCCCAAACCCCTAGTCGGGCCCCGGCAAGGATACATGGCTAGTGTATAGTACTTTCCTGATCAATCACCACCTACCAACAATCTCCCACTTGGAGACTGATCAGGCTCCACACCAACACAATCTCCCACTTGGAGACTGATCCTGGACGACACCACTGCGCATGCAGCTCCTACTGGAAATAAGCACCCTGGACTCTACTGTTCTATATTTGTTGTTTTCAGTCTAGAAGGCCAACTGAAGCTGAAGAGGAGCTCAGCTTCTCCCTTGTCACTACCTTTGTAAACATATCCGCTGGATTTTCATCTATATGTATCTTTTCTAGCCTTAACTATCCATTATCCAACATCGACCAAATGAAGTGATACCTCAACTGTATGTGTTTGATCTTTGAATGCAAGGCAGAATTCTTTGCAATATGTATGGCACTCTGACTGTCTGTATACAAAGAACTGTTACCCTGTTGTTTACCCAATTCTTCCATGAAATATTGCAGCCATATAATCTCCTTGCTCGCCTCTGTTGCAGCTACATATTCTGCCTCTGTGGTGGATAAAGCAACCACCTTTTGCAACCTAGAAATCCAACTCGTCGATGTTCCACCTACAGTAAAGACATAACTTGTAGTACTCCGCCTGGTATCAATATCCCCTGCCAAATCTGAGTCTACATAACCTGCTAAATCAGTATTAGAGCCCCCAAAACATAAGTGTTTATTAGATGTACCTCTCAAATATCTGAGAATCCATTTGACCGCATTCCAATGCTCAAATCCAAGATGACTCATATACCTGCTAACGACTCCGACAGCATGTGTAATATCTGGTCTCATGCATACCATGGCATACATTAAACTTCCTACAGTTGAAGCATATGGAACCTTGGACATTTTTTCTTCCTCCTCTTGGGTCTTTGGACACATCTCCTTAGTCAATTTTAAATGACTAGGCAAAGGTGTGCTGACAGCTTTTGCATTCTCCATATGGAATCTCTACAACACCTTTTCAACATAAGCAGCCTGAGATAGAGTCAATTTTCTGTTCTTCCTATCTCTGCAAATTTTCATACCAAGGATTTGTTTTGCTACCCCCAAATCCTTCATATCAAATGACTGTGCTAACTGATGTTTTAACTCTCTGATGTGATCCATGTTAGACCTAGCTACAAGCATGTCATCAACATATAAACATAAAATAATGTAGCTGGCATTATCTAACCTCTTAAAATAAACACAATGGTTAGAATTACACCTGTTGTAGCCTTACTCAGCCATAAAACTATCAAATTTCAAATACCATTGTCGAGGTGCTTGTTTCAGGCCATACAAACTCTTCTTCAATCTGCACACTTGTTTCTCCTTACCTTTGACCTCAAATCCCTGTGGTTGTGCCATGTATATCTCCTCCTCCAAATCACCATGGAGAAAGGCAGTTTTCACATCTAGCTGTTCCAAATGTAAATCTTCAGCAGCCACAATACTTAAAACAGTATGAATAGAAGTCATCTTGACAACCGGAGAAAAGATCTCATCAAAATCAATGCCCTGTTTCTGTGCAAATCCTTTTACAACTAACCTGGCCTTAAATCTTTTCTTACCTCCATCTTCCTCTTTCAACCTATAAACCCATTTGTTTGGTAAAGCCTTTTTACCTGCAGGTAACTTACATAATTCCCAAGTCTGATTTTTCAGCAAAGAGTCCATTTCTTCTTTCATGGCAAGCTCCCACTGAACTTGTGTATTCACTTGCATAGCTTCATCATACCCTTCTGGTTCACCAGCATCTGTTAACAAAATAGAATACAAAGAGGGAGAAAACCTTTCAGGAGGTCTACTTATCCTTGTTGACCGTCTAACATTCACTAGAGTTTGTGGTATTTCTGGTTGCTATTGCGGACCATGAGGAGCCATTGGAACATCACTATTTGGAGTATCATCCAGCACCACATAATCCTTTTCTTTCTTCTCATGCTGCTGCAACTGATCTTTGTACAACACCTTCTCATTGAATATAACATCCCTGCTTCTCACAATTTTCTGATTTTTAAAATCCCAAAGCCTATAACCAAATTCATCAATGCCATATCCAACGAAGGTACATTTTTTTGATTTCGCATCTAGCTTGGTTCCATTTTCAAAATCTATATGTGCAAATGCTTCACAGCCGAAGGTTTTCAGAAAAGAATAACTCACCTTCTTACCTGTCCATGCTTCCTCTGGAATACCACAACCCAAAGGAACTGAAGGACCTCTATTAATTAAATATACAGTAGTGTTGACAGCCTCTGCCCACATGTTTAAAGGCAGCCCAGCATGCAATCTCATCGTCCTTGCATGCTCCATTATTGTCCTATTCATGCGTTCAGCCACTCCATTTTCCTGTGGAGTCCCTGGAACCATTTTCTGCGTATGAATTCCATTAAAGGAACAATAATCTTCAAATTCTTTGCTGCAATACTCACCGCCATTATCAGATCTAAGACATTTTAATCTTTTACCCATCTCATTCTCAACCAAGCTTCTCCATTTTTTAAATGTTTCAAATACATTAGATTTCTGTCGAAGGAAATAAATCCAGACCTTCCTAGTTGCATCATCTATGAATGTAACATAATACCAAGAGCCACCAAAAGAAGATACCTGAGCTGGTCCCCATACATCTGTATGCACAAGCTCCGATTTTTCATTTTTCTTTTGCTTCCCATCTCTGAGAAAACTGACTCTCTTTTGTTTTCCATACACACAACTTTCACAGAAATCCATATTAATACATTTCAGACCTGGTAAAACTTTCTTAGAATTAAGTACCTTCATACCTTTTTCACTCATATGCCCAAGTTTGTTATGCCACAGTGTTGTTTCAGAACCTGCAGTAACTTTTCTAGTCTCTTCCTGCAAATGTGTAGCAACTGTTCCTGAACCTGTTTGTTTTTCCTCTATAACATCTAAAGTAGAAGGAATAGTATGACCTGTACAAAGATATAAGGTGCCTACTTTCACACCTTTTGCTACTACTAAGGCACCTTTTGAAACCTTCCAATTTTTATCAGTAAATATAACAGTGCAACCTTGTTCAGTTAGCTGCCCTGCTGAAATTAAATTCCTACTGAGCCTTGGAACATGCCTTACCTCTTGTAGTAGCCAATGATTCCCATTCTGCAACTTAATCTTGATTCTTCCTTTTCCAACAATCTGACAGGGTTCGTTATCTCCCAAATAAACCAGCCCAAAATCCCCTTGGACATAATCAAGAAAATAACTTCTATGGGGCGTAGCATGAAATGAGGCCCCTGAATCTAAAACCCATGAATCATCAGCATTATCTAGGGAAAGAATCAAAGCATCATCTTCAGATTTATTACTTACCACATTTGCTTCCTTATTGCCTTCTTGTTTGTCTCCTTTATTTTTCTGAGACCAGCAATCTTTCTTCAGATGACCTAGTTTTCCACAGTACCAGCAATCCTTCTATCCTCTGGTTTGAGATCTTTTGTCCTTTGATTTTCCTCGTGACTTCCCATGACCTCTAGAACCTTTTCCTCTCTCCTTTGATCTGCCCCTGCTTTCTGCATTCAAAACACTACCTGATTTGTGATGCAGAGGCATCCACACTAAAACCTTGACATACAGCATGTATGTCCGCAACCCTTCATCATCATCATCATATTTCCCTTAACACTGTCAGCATCATCATATTTTCTCTGCCGACCGATATCCTCCTGCAGACAAACCTTCATCCTTTCACCTGTCAGTAGCATCATCATATCCGGCTATCGGCAGCATCATCACATTCGGCAAGCGCAAACATCCTCCTGATGTCCACTGTTCATCTTACCGCCAAACGCTTTCTGCAGCATCATGATGTTCAACATCATGTTCATCAGCAGGATATAAAATATCCTGTTCCCTCCATATATCCTGATGACCACAACTTCATGCACCTTTCCTTCGATGCTTACGTCACCCCGATATCCTGATGACGATTATCCTGATGACGATGACGTCACATGCAGTTCCTTCAACATCCTGCTGTCGGCCAAACTTAACATTATTGGCCCGCGATGACTTTATCAACTCGATCTTCTACCTTATGCCGATACACTCCTCCTCGGCAACACCTGATGATGATCACCCCGAAACACATTCACCTTATGCAAACTACTGCATCATGCTCATCTCCACCTACTCGGATGACGCCCGAAGTAACTGCAGGATATACCCAGAAATATCCTGATGATGCCGTTGTGACGAATTTCCAAGCTTAGCGAATTTCGATCCGCCGAACCTCCTGAGGTGACCCGATCTGCTTCCTGGACAACTTTCCAGACTCGAACTACCAGCACGACCTAGCACATGCCCATGCTAGGGTTCTCAACATCTCTCGACTGCGATCCTGCAAACATGCACATGAACAAATAGAAAATGCAAACTAAATCCTAAACTACTGTACATAGCCATTCCACCGATTCGACGAATCAACCGGTGGAATGGATCAGCGAATCCATGTAACCACCAAACCAGCAACTCGATTACACAAAGGAATCCAAAACAGAGAATTGACAAAAACAGGATCTCTTTATTGATAAAAGATGCAAGTACAATATTCAGTCTCTCTCTGCAATCTAACTCCTCTGCTCAATGCAATACTATATTATGTCTAAAACCAACCGATCCTCATACATAAATAGGATCTGCTTGCGAGTACTACCACTCAATTCCAAGCGGCTGGGAACTCTCCAGGCGGCTGGGAGGATCCAATCGGACACACAGCATAACAGCTGTCATAACAAACTAGCTAAAAATAGTAAAGTCTGGTCAACATGACCTTATTACATGCATTGGTCTTATAAGACCTTCTTGGAAACATTAACAAGACTCAAAACAAACTAACTGCCTCATGGAGGCCAGCTGTCAGGTAGGTGCTCCTGCACCAATTTGGATCCACCTGAGCTTTTCTTACGAATTTCCTCACTCAGAATAACACCAACAACATCATCAAATTTTAGGGTATTTGAACCAGAAACAGAGTTACTAACTGCCATTACCAAACTATCCCAGCTTTCAGGCAATGAACATAATATCAAGAGAGCTCTAACTTCTTCATCAAATTTTACATTTATAGAAGTCAATTGACTGACAATCGTATTAAATTCATTTAAATGATCTGTCACAGATCCACCTTCAACCATTTTCAGATTAAACAAATGCTTCATAAGAAATACCTTATTTGAGGCTGAGGGTTTTTCATACAATTTTGCCAAAGCTTTCATCAGACCATTTGTTGTCTTCGCTTCCGTTATATTGAATGCCACCGACGGTGCTAGGCACAACCGAATGGTTCCCAGTGCCTTTCTGTCAAGAAGATTCCAATTCTCATCAGACATTGTTGCCGGTTTCTTGGCTACTCCTTCCAACGGCATCCATAAATCCTTTTGAAAGAGGTAATCCTCCATCTGCATCTTCCATAACTGATAGTTCTACCCATTGAATTTATCGACCTTCAATCTTCCCTCATCCGCCATTGCTCCCACTCAACCGTGAGACTTTCCTGCAGATGATAATCAAACACAACCCGCTCTGATACCACTTGTTAGGGTTAGCTGGCAGAAGATATCAATTAAAATGCAAATAAAGATTAAACAGAGAAATGGAAATACACAGAATTAATAACAGCGAGAGACAAGATTTAACGTGGTTCACCCAAACTCGGGCTACATCCACCAAACAGAGAGTTCAATATTATTATCTAGTAAATCAAAACGATTACAATTAGCAATCCCTGCAACTCAATACTGCTGCAAATGCTACAATACAATGCCCAAACCCTAACCCTTGGCCACCTTTTATCAAGCCTTTTTGTCGGTTACAAAAATTAGGGTTTTCTTATGTCGGTCATAAAAAATAGGATTTTTTTAAATTAGCCCTAGGATTTTTTAAGTCGGCCCTAAAAAAAATTTTCTCGGGGGCTGCCACCCCCAAACCCCCGCTCAAGCCCCAGCGAGGATACATGGCTAGTGTATAGTACTTTCCTGATCAATCACCACCTACCAACACTCTTATCCCATCCCTGAGAAACAACTTGTAAACATATTTGTTCAAAACTTAAATCAAGAGATGGGTTTTCATTTACAAATTCAATGTGTGCATACGTTTGATGAAACTATAGAAAAAGGTCTCACTATTGAGAAAACTGGTGCAAGAGCACCCCGAGACACTGAGGATCAGAAGGATCCCTACTCTTTTTTTATCTAAGTTGTCTTTTCATGTCTGTAAGGCCTTAGCGCCATATTGAATCATAGTTGGCCGAGTAGCTGTATAACATTGAGTTTGTATACGTGTCATTAAAGATTGTAACCAATTTGAATGGATGTAACTGAATGACAGAGGTGGTTGTAGGGCGATTCACTTTCCACCTTATGTAACTACATTTCTCAACCAGTTGAATGCTTGCGATCTACATCTCTGCAATTAAACCGAACAGAACTTTTTATTGCTTCTTCTCAGAAAAAATATACATACATCAATCTTCTTTGCCCCTGTGTCTGTATCCCTTAACGGACACAACCCTGCTATATAGAATCTCATATCGATAGTTACATAAGGTGGAAAGCAAATCGCCCTACAACTACCTCTACCATTCGGTTACATCCATTCAAATCGGTTACAATCTTTAATGACACATATACAGACTCAATGTTATACAGCTACTCAGCCAACTATGATTCAATATGGCACTAAGGCCTTATAGACATGAAAAGACAACTTAGATAAAAAAAGAGTAGGGATCCTCCTGATCCTCAGTGTCTCAGGGTGCTCCTGCACCAATTTATAAATCTGATATGCTTAAAAGGGATTGTTAAAAGGTCTTAAAAACATTTAATCAAATGCAAGAAATTTCCTACATGCCTATGCTCAAAGTGGAGCTTAGGTAGAGGGTATGGATGCCATCAAACCATAATTGAAAATGGACTTATATCAGAGGTTGTAATTGTTAAGGCCAACACTATTTTGTATTGAAGGTCAATTCACAAGAACTAAAGTTTAATGTTCTATTACTTTGCAATATAAGCATCTAATATCTTGTTATGGAATGAAATATCTAGACCTACTTGTTGATTGTCATTATCTTGAGTAATAGGGATACTCATTTAAATGTATGTTGTAGCAACAAATGCTTGTATTAATTTTAGTGCCTGGAATGGTTTGTTATACTACAAATATTTAAGCCTAAAATGCTTTCATAATAAACTCCAACCCACGTGGGAGCCTCGATGACTAGGGCAGAGTACAATGAGTTTCTATGGAAAAACTTGTCCTTGTCCTATTAAAGATTGGCTATCAATGTTCTATATATAAGTTAACTTAGCTACTAGATTAATTATCTTGTAATCTAGAACTCCATTTAGAGCCAAAGGTTAGGACTTAAAATTCTAGTCTCATCCTTCTTTTCATTAGTTAATTCTCTAGAAAAAATTGTATTGAAAATTTTCTTCTAATGCTCATCTTGAATGGAGATGATAGTACTTGTTGCACTAGCTTGGAGAGATCTATTTCTTTTATCTCATTTGATTTTCCTTGAATTCAAATTGAGTTTAATGAACTGCACTACCTTGAATCCATGGTGTGGTTTCTCTTCACTTTAATCTTAGGCCTATTTTTCTACATTATGTTGCTACTTATATAAGCCCTATCTTTTCTTTGCAATTATTCTTATTTCATTTTGATCTTAAATATATTCCAACAAAGGATTGTGTTCTTTGTTAAATCATTCAAGGCTCTAAGAGCTATCTTACCATATTATGTATAGGAGATTTCATATATATCAAATTGTACATATTACTTGAATATTTGTGCATGCTTACACACTTATCCTAAATGGTATAACTACCTATGTATCTTGTACTCATATTTGTCTCTTGTGTGCACGAGTCCATATATATCACTTGTGGTCATAAATATTAGTTATTACATGTAAATATATTAATTTTTATGGTAATTTGATATGGAGGCTCTTTAAAATATATCAAGACTTGGAACTAAATTATAATTTTTCTTTAATATGTATTTCTTTAATGTGTGATATAGAAACTGGAGCAAACATTGCTGAAGAACACATAGTTGATGTTATCCCAGAGGAGACCCAAGTGCAAACAATGGATGTTGGAGAGGGGTCAAGATCACTTCCTTTGACTGGTATGGATGAGCATATTAATCTAGCTAAAGAGGTGAAGAGAAAATTTTCTTATAGAAATTTAGATCATTTACTTAAAATGGATATTGAGAAATTAAAACATTATGCTAGACAACCTAGATGTACTGATAGGTCAATGAATAAAATTGCAAAGGAAATAATTGCTCATTTTGATAATCTTGATACACTTGGGTGAACCCAATTGTTATCAATTGTACTTCTTAGTAAGGAGCTAAATGAGCCATTACAATTGTTGGGTGTAGATTTGTCATTGAAAAAGGGGAAAGGCTCACACCTAGAAAAAAATATTGTTGAAAATGTTAAAGAAGGTTTGGCTTCCATTGGGAAACAATCTTGATCTGTGGATAAGTCCATTTCAAGAAGAGTGATGTTGACAGGTATTTTAAGTGAAAAAATTCCAAAAAAAGACAATTGTCTTTAATTTCAACTAAGATTGGTTTCATTAGAAAGACAGTAACAAAATATGTGAAAAGGAGAAAATTATTGGATGATAGTACCTCCGAAGGTAATTGGGCAATTATGTGTAGAGCTCCTCAATCTGACAAGATTCAAGACGTTGTTAGGAACTTGATCTCAACCTTTTAGAATGATAAAACTCATGCTTCATCAAATAGTAGAGATGTTATCAAACAATGAATTGGGCCCAATAGTTATGAACTACATACAAAACATTGACTAGACATAACATGACATGAGATGTATGTGAACTTTTGTAATTCAAATCCTCATATAAAGATTGGGCAAACAATGTTTGAAAGGTTAAGGCCATATTATGTCAAGACAAAAAAGGTTTTTGAAACTTGTTGTTGTTGTTATCATAATGAATTGATCTCTACTATCAGGTGTTTTGAAAGATTAGAGAAGACAATGATGGCTTTGTAAATGCACCTCCTAAATGGGAAATTCAGTTCATAGAATCCATCTTATGTGATAAATTAGATGGTGATAATGGAACATGTCAAATAAATTGCATAAAAGGTCTTTGTGAAACATGTGAAAATTTGGCTAAAATTCCTTTGAGAAACAAAGATATTGACCCAATGAAGTTGGTTTAAATTGCAAGAGTTACAAGTACATAAAGTTTCAAACAAAAAATGGGAAAGAATCCACAAGGTTAAATTATGTAGAAGAAGAGATACCTATTGGAACATTCATGGAAATTTTTTGTAAATTGATACAACCATACATACATCATGGTTTTTTTGCTAAGTGGCAAGCACAACAGTTTCAAACATTAAGAGATACTTTCCCACCTAGAATAATTTTATCAATAGTCGACTTTGTAGAAAATTACTCTTTTGTACATCAAAAAAAGATTCAATCACAATATTATTTTTCAGAGCAGATCACTATTATGGTGCATGTGTGTTATCGACATTCACAATTGGATTTGGATGGTGTTGAAAGTACATTTGAAACATGAGTCACTAAGACAAAATATCACTTTTATATTAGTGATGATAAAGAGCATGACACACATTTTGTACAATATTGCTTTAAGAAGTTTTTTGAATATTTGGCAAGCAATGGTGTAAAAATTGAAAAGCATTTTGTATGGTTAGATGGATGTGCATCACAATTCAAATCATCAAGGCCATTTTATGCACTATGTAGATATCATTGAAATAACAATATACCACATGTTTGGAGTTTCTTTGAGAGTGGGCATGGAAAGGGTGAACATGATGGTGCATGAGATTGCATCAAACTTGCTCTAAGAAAATATAAAATGAATTATGAGGGAGATCATATAAATGATCCACTGTATGATGTTGATGTTGAGATTAAGGAACACTGAGAGGGGGGGTGAATCAGTGTTCTGCAAAACTTATTACTTTTGTTCCTTTATTAATTTATCACATACATCCAAAGGAAAGAAGCATGAACACAACAAGATCACAACACATAAACACTGGGATTTTTACATGGAAACCTAGTTAAGGGAAAAACCACGGTAGGGGTTAACCCAACAGAATTTATACTTTGTTAAAAGTATTACAAATGGGGAAGGCACATGCCTTTGGGCACACTGCCCAGAGCTCACTGCTCGAAGAGGCTCACTACCTACAAATTAATTACAAAAGTTCAATGGAATGTTTGAACTGAGGAATAGCATCTAACAATGCAAGATTATAGTTCCAATTGAGCTCAATACACAGATTTTGTACACTTCATCTCTCTCTGTCTTTCTTCACTACTCTGCCATGATCCAAAGCCTAGAGCTCTTTACTTCACACTTGATTCTGCTATACTTCACACTTATTACTTCATATTCACAACTACACACACCAAAATCCTTGAACTCATAGATTATATATCTCTGCTACATGAAATTGCATCAACTACAGTCAGCCTTAAAAAAAACTTAGAGACTTTTTAGGAGCACTATTTTGTCACCTGAATCCAAAACTTTTGTATCTAGGTTACCTCACATGTTAGCCAAGACCAATGGATCTCAAACATTACTTGACCAACCACTTCTCTTCACCCACACAAGGATCAAATGCCTAGTCGGCCTGTTCTTCACCAGACTGAAATGTCTGACCAAAACCTGATACTTAGATGCTTGTAACTCACACTCCCTTCATCACCAAAGGTTAAAATATTGAATTTAGGTAGCCCTGACATCCCTTAGCATTCCATTAGATCCACAACACAATATGATTTCCTGTGGAGAAATGCGGACCAAAATGTTGAACCCTGTCATATGCCCTGTTCTTGTGCATTTGGACTTAGACAAACCTACAATCTGACTTCAGGTATGATCCACTGATGAAATGTGGATGTGTAAGATAGATTTAGTCACCATCAATGAAAACACCTGGCATATCTAGTAGTGTCTCTTGCCCACAATCTCCCCCTTTGGCATTGATGGCAACACTTAGTTAAAAATGACTAAGTGTTAGAACAACTTCCCCTTACTATTTGCATTTGTGATTTCCAATGCTCCCCCTTAGATGGATTACTCATTTTTCATTGCTTTTCCTCTTGCCCTTTGACATCAATGGCAAAGGCTGGGATCCTTATATCAAAATTCATGCAAAAATCTTATGTACATGGGTCAAAACTCTAAGTATATATTTCTGCATATGAACACACAATCCTTAAGCCTTGTTCACCAAAAAAAAGATATCACCAAAAATGTTTTTTCCACTATGATAATTCACTATCCCAGTTCTTCTTTATGCTACCCAAAATGGATATATGCCCATTGGACACAAATGCCTGTGACTTTGCCTTTTGAAGATCAGTAGGATCACTAGTAGCAGTAGTAGCTTGGGATTTTGCCAATAGATCATACATAGTTTCTAACTTAGGGAAAATCATTCCCTAGAGCTCATCCAATCTGCCCAAAACTTTGACCTTTTCCTTCTCCAAATTACCCAATTCATTTCGTAAACTTACTACTTGACATTCTTTGGTTGGTACAGACTCAGTTAAAAAACTATAGGACTGAGAAATGTTAGATAGTTTGAGCTCTAAGTCCTTAATCTTCTTCTCAATATCTTCAATAGCTTTAGACCAATTTAGACAAAATTTATAGATCTCTGTACCTTTAGAGAGAGCATTTTGAATACTCTTTACATTGGTATCAAGCATTGATCTATCATAGCTAATTACTTTCCTTGTTTCAGCAAATCTCTTCTCATTATATTTATTTTTGACTTTGACTTCTGATGACTTCTCAAAAGTTTCAAAATGAGTACTTACAGAGTGTATTAGACTCTTTAGCTAACCGAAGGGAGAGTTGGATGAATCCTTTTGAAAGGTTGGCATAATCTTTTCTAGAATTCTAGAGGCAAGACCAAGCAACTCATTGTCCTCAATGTGAGTTTTCAGAATCTCCTCTCTTGCTTTTGCTTGTGCCACAGATGCTAACTTCATCTTTTATAGAGGGGAAAGAGTGTCAAAATCGATAGGTCCTTGAATCAGCTCTGGTTCATCAAACTCAAGCTTGTCTTTCTCAAGTAATTTCTTCACTGCATCTGCAGTGTCTCTTGCCAAAAATGTAGCTCCATCTTTCAGATCCTTGCCAGTACTGTCATCTTGCTTTAGCTCTTTAATCTTCACAGAGTCATCTTCACTAGGAGCATCTACTTCTATATTCGTCTCTGTATGTTCTCCAACAGATTGGTCTAGAGGAATTTGAGTGTCCCCTACACCATCAAAATTAACTACCTCCACCATCTCTTCATCTCCTTTATTTAACATTTCATCTTCCAGAGCAGAGATGTCAGCTTGTTCACTTTCTTTCAACTCCTCAACATTTGGAATGAAGGAATCAATTTCATTATTAGTTTCATCTTCAATGGTGGGAAGATTATGCCTTTTCAATGCATTCAGAAGAATCTCCTAAGTATATTTAGCTATCTTATCAATCTCTCCCAGCATGAGCATATTCATTATGAGCTTACTCCTGAAGTCCTCTTTCACTTCTTTGAATATCAGGTTCTTTTGATCCAGAGTAATTTGAGGACACAATTTTATTAGCACATGCTCCATGAGCTCAAAGTCTTTAGCTTTTGCATTCTCTTTTCTTATTTCTAGAATTTTTGTAAGGCTCTCGAGAATTTTAGACGTTATTTCAAATAAAGTCTTACTATAGATATTTAGGTATTTGACTATTGCTTCCTCCAAAACTCTCTTATCAACATCACTATAGTGATCATAAAATTCAGTCATTGGCTTCAGGTTTCCATCTACAGTAACTGACTTAATGATGGCATTCACAGAAAGAGTAGGCTTCTCAACATAGGCCTCTGTCTTATGCCTTTTACTTGAATTTATGCTTCCGGAGGGCTTCTCCTTAGACACTTTAGCAGCTTTGGTGCCTAAGGCTTTCAACTCATTAACCTCATCATCTGTGTCAGTTTCTTCTTCATCCACTTTCTCCATACTAACATATGTTCTTTTCCCCTTTACCTTTGTCCTTTTTCCTTCCTTATGGGTAGGTTTTTCTGTAGCAAGAGAAGGTGACACACTGGAGGTTGAACTAGAACTCCTAATAGACCTTGCTTTAGAAGTGGATTCCACTGGAACACTTCTCTATTCTCTGTCATGTTTCTCTTCTCATGTTTGTCTATCCTTTCCCTGTTTTGTCTCACAGCTTCCTTAGTAAGGCCTAGATTCTTAGCCAACTGCTCAACTTCTTTCCTTACTTTCCTTTTGATTTTAGGAGCCTTGAATTCAAGATGCAGTTTAGTGAAATCTCTTTATATGTTCCAAATCTCTCCTCAGTTGGATCCCTAGGCTGGCTCAATAGATATTGTGCATACAGCTCTAGTGCCTTTCCATTCACTTCATACCACATGGGCATGATCCACACAGTTCTTGGTCCAACTGCTTCCATTAAACACTGATCTATATCTACCATAAAACAAACTGTATCCTTGTATTTTTCAACCACAGATGTAGGGGTTCTTTCCCTTGATTGCATCATGTTCTGAAAATTTTGTAATATCCCCAAAGAGCAGTCCTTTGGGCATTGGAGTCACCAATCTTGTTCAAGTGCTCTCATATTTATATGGCAATAGTCTTATCACTGGTCCACCACATACTTTTCTTGTCAGGTAACTCATTCATGAAATAGAAGAACAAACATAATACCAATGTACCATACTTGAATGTATTCTTCTTGTTCTTTTTGATCTTGTTCAGGTTTTCCATCAGCTGGTTTTGTAGCAACTCACACAACTCATAGTCAACATTCTCTCTCAACATCTGATAAGTTACATAGATAGCTATACCGGATATAGAATTCTCCCTGCTGGAATGATATATCTTGTATCCAATCACCATTGATGCAAATTTGACATCCGGATTAGTGATGTCATTTATTTTCATTGCCCTTTTGTCAAACCTTGAACCGGTAGCATCAGTTATAGTTTGTTTCTTTACTGACTTCAACATTGGCAGTCCACTGGATGAGTTCAACCCTGTCATGGTCATGATGGCATCCTTGGTGATTTTGAAGGGTTTAATTAATCACATAAACTCATCATGCATCTGACTCAGCACATATCGAACCCACTCATCTTCATCAAAGGATGGAAACCCTATAAGCTGATTGAAATGTTTATCTTGTAGTGCCTTATACTCAGGTTTAAGGCCATGAATTTCATCCCTCAGATGATTCTTGAATGAATCTACTAACTTTGAGTCCCCAAACTCATCCATATTAGCATGAATATAAGTCTTAATATCTTCAATGTACAACACACCATATGGAACACTTGAAAAGGCACCTAACGGATCAACCTCTACTGATTTGTGTGGATACTTCTTAAATGTTGGCCTAGGTCACTCAGTGATATTCACAACCAGAGGTGTAGCCATTTCAAAAAGATCACAAGTTCAAAGCTTTGTAGCAAAATACCTTTTTCTCCATGGGATTAAGGTTTGTTGATGAATTCACCTGTTGCACTTCGAATCTTTGAAATATCAGCTCAAGCACTCTTCAAGTATTGTTTTCTTCAAATACATAGTGATTCAAATATTGAATGAATGACTTTTTATGCTCTGCAAAACCTAATTTGCCATAGTAATAAATGCTTTTCCCTAAAACATCTGGTTACTCTATTTCTGAATATTGTCAACCTTCAATTGCTCCATAATCAATCACTTTAGCTTCTTTTGTTCCATAAATTGCTTCAATAGATCTGCAATAGGCTTCTTTATCTTCATTCATCATACTAGATTCAGGCACCCAATTATTGGCAAGGGCAATTATATTTTCAATGCAGCTCCCCCTGAACCAGAGCCCCTGTTTCAATTCCTAGAGAAATTATCAGCACCAAATTCTAGTGCGGACCCATTGTCAACATTCATTTCACCTTTCTTGACCCATGTTTTGTTCATTTCATTCTAGATCTCATTCACATCAACTTTTCCCTTTCCTTTGTCCAACTTTTGCTCTGCTTTTCCTTTACCTGAGTGTGAGTTCTCCTTTTTGCTTCTGCAAAATTTAGCAATGTGTCTAGATTTGTTGCAGCTAAAACACACAATCTTATTTTTCTAACTATTACATGTTGGATTAAGTTTAGAACTACATTGCATTGCACTATGTCCAAACTTATTGCAAGTAAAACATCTTCCATTGAACACTTGTTTGTTCTTAGGAGGATTCCTTGATCCACTTCTGCATTCCTCAGTCTTATGACCTATCCTTTTGCAATTAAAACATTAACTAGAGAAAGATGATGTGTTTTGATTCACTTGACTTATGCATTAATTAGTTCTATGACCATACTTGTTGCATTTGAAAAAATGTCATTGAAAGATGGATACCTTTGAGCATTAGGTTGTCTTACAGGAAGTCTTCTAGGATTCCTTCTTTAATATCTTGCTTCAAGATTTCTTTGACTAGATCCATAGATTTCACCTTTCTCAAATCCCAAACCATGCTTATCATCTGCCTTCTTCTGACTATCAAGTAGCACCTCAAGTTTACCTAAACTTATCTTGAATTTCTCTTTATACTCATTTGCAACTTCTAGGTCATGTTTGAGAATGACAATTTATCTTTCAAGTTCTTCCTCATTGTCCCTAGTTTCTTGTAGATCAGATTCTAGATGACCAATTATTCTATCTAATCTACAGCACTCTTCTGTTCTTCCTTTCCTTAATTTCCTTGGTTAGTCTCATCACTCTGGATTCTATCTCATGTTTTAGGACAATAACTTCTTTTGCTAGCTTCTCACATTCCTTTGTCTTCCCCTTCAAGGCCTCATTTATATCATTGTCTTCATTCTGATTTGCTAGCTAATGAAGTAGCTCCTTCCTTTTTCCATTAGATTTGCTCAATTGTCCTTTTAAGGTCTCAATGAAATCTTCAGTATCTTTAAGGTTCTGTTGTAGTTCTTTGACTTCTACTCTAGACTGATCAAGATCTTCTAAAGCAAGTTTAAGTTGTTCATTGATGCCATCAGAATCCTTGAATGAACCCATTGAAAACTCCTTCCCAGATCTTCCTCAACCTGTTAAACTTCTTTTAAGGAACCTTTCTTTGATACTAATTATTAAGATTAAGGAACACTGAGAGGGGTGGTGAATCAGTGTTCTGCAAAACTTATTACTTTTGTTCCTTTATTAATTTACCACATACATCCAAGAAAGAAGCATGAACATAGTAAGATCACAACACATAAACACCAAGATTTTTAAGTGGAAACCTGGTTAAGGAAAAAACCACTGTGGGGGTTAACCCATAAGAATTTATACTCTATTAAAAGTATTACAAATGGGGAAGGCACATGCCTTCAAGCACACTGTCCTAAGCTCACTGCTCAAAGAGGCTCACTGCCTACAAACTAATTACAAAAGATCATTGGAATGTTTGAACTAAGGAATAGCATCTAACAATGCAAGATTACAGTTCCAGTTGAGCTCAATACACTGACTTTGCACACTTAATCTTTCTTTGCCCTGCTTCACTGCTCTACCATGATCTAGAGCCTAGATCTCTTCACTTCACACTTGATTCTACTATACTTTGCACTTATTCCTTCATATTCACAACTACACACACCAAAATGCTCAAACTCATTGATTATATATATCCGCTACATGAAATTGCATCAAATACAGTCAGCCTTAAGAAAAACTTAGAGACTTTATAGGAGCACTATTCTGTCGACTAAATCCATGCATAAATACCACTGTGGATGAGAAATTTTGTATCCAGGTTACCTCACATGTTGGCTAATACCACTAGATCTCATAAATTACTCAACCAATCACATCTCTTCATCTGCACAAGGATAAAATGCCTAGTCGGCCTGTTCTTCACTAGACTGAACTGTCTAACCAAAACCTGATACTCAGATACTTGTAACTTACACTCCCTTCATCACTAGAGGCTAAAATATTGGATTTAGGTATCCCTAGCATACCTTAGCATTCTCTCATATCCACAACACAATATGATTTCCTATGGAGAAATGCAGACCAAAATGTTGAACCCTGTCATATGCCCTATTCTTGTCTATCTAGACTTAGACAAATCTGTAATATGACTTCTGGTATGATCCATTGATGAAATGCGGATGTGTAAGATAGATTTAGTTGCCATCAATGACAACACCTTAAATACCTAGCAGTGTCTCTTGCCAACAGTTGAATGGTGTAAGTCACAATTTGCATCAAATGAGGTCGGCGCATCTTCAAGAACAAATCGATACATTCCACATAGAGTGTTTTGGGAGATATCAGGTATGTATTGCTTGAAAATTTAATACTTTAAATATATATTCATATATGATATGTGTACATAGTTTGTTTATTTTAGTTTGAATTTAATTATTTCTATTATATTCATAATGTACAATATAATAAATTTGTAAGTGTGGATAGAAGATCAATGCATGGATGCAAGAGGGTAGAGAAAACAAGATCTTTGCATTGTGTCATGAGTATAGATAGCCAGACATGGACGTTGCGCACTAGGGATTACTCATGTTTTTGTTATGAGTGCATGTTGGGAGATTGTGAAAATTGTAATAACCAACAACATGGATATGCCAGTGAATGGAAAAATGTGCCACTAGTTGTTACCAACACATACAATGAAGATGAGGATGAAAGCTTTGAAGACATTCCTTTGATTTCAATTGATTATAACCATATTTTAGGATTGATTAAAAAAGGTATGTGTGTGTGTGTGTATATATATATATATTATATAAGGTATCTCTAAATTTTTGAAGTTACAAATTTTGGACATGTCAATTTGGTGCAGGAGATGTTTTTGCAGTCCTAGCAGAGGCTGGAAATATAGAAGACGTTAGTTATTATTTATTGCATTGAACAGAAGAGAGGCAAAAGCTAATAAAGCCAGAAGCAAGTGATGGAATGTTGTTTCCCACAGGTTTAACTTTATTTAATATATTTTTAAATTATTTTGAATTTGTTACATATGTACATGTCAAGTACCTTGAGTGATTTAGACATTCAATTTATATTATAATTTATGTTATGTCTTACCGAGCAATGAAAATGCTATACGTGAACTATGTAGGTTACATTTACCATGAAAATACTATGTCTTGCCGTGGAATGTTGTTTCCCATAGGTTCAGTTGTAGTGCAAGGGACATATCTCAAACAAGTCAATATTGTTCAACATGGGATTCACTTTATTGATTATCAACCTAAGAATAGGGTATATCAATATAGCCACCTAGTAATTGCTACCGGCCTATCTCTTCATAGAATTCCACATTCATGTGGACATTGTAAGTGGAGACTAGATAATGATGATCATTAGAGAATAATAGATGTCATTGAAAAACGAGCTAAACCACTTGATGTGGTATGAAAAATATGAAGAACTTACAATTTTTAATGTTTTGAAGACCTAAATTCACTATCTAGATCTATGTTCATGTATTAATTGTTTTACAATTTATGCAAGTTAAATTAATAGTCCTTTCGTTGAACAAATTTTAATTTCAACATATGGTTCTTAATGTAAATGATCTCTCTATTAGAAGTCATGTAGAGAATGCCCTAGATTCTTATTCAAGCATGTGATATGATAAATTTTGAATGTTTTTATTTAATGCTATATGCTCTTTGAACATGCTACAATACATACATATGCACTAGAGATGTCACAATATAAATTAAATTAAAATCAAAGTTTTCAACATCAATGCACAAATCAACAGTACACAAGTGAAAGTATCAACCTGGCATGTGATGACCTCATCATGATGGCCATACAAGAGGGTAGAGTTGCCACTAACCATGATGATTTGGTACTATACCACAATAGCCTTCTCTCATGAATTAAAACCCCTATGGAAAACTCTTAGAAAATGTTTTCAAAAAAGGTCATGAAGTGTCAACTATCTCAAGATCATGCCTTTAACTAGTGAAAATCACCCTAGCAATTTAGGATCACCCTTGTGTAATTCCCCACCTATGTTAACCCTTGCCTTGTCCTATTCCTATGGTATTGCTTGGGTTAGATCAATTTTTAAAGCTAGTTGACGAGTGCTTGAAGGACAATCTATGTCCAATGTTTGAGCATTGTCACGCTTATGTCGAATATGCTTATTGATCTAGAGTTTATGTTTTTATTTCATGATTAAATCTATGCAATTTTTTTAGCTTCACTAATTTCATAAGTTAAGTTTGAATTACAAGTTATTGTTTCAGGTTCAATTTTATGAGTGAATTTAGTGAGTATATGCAAATTGATTAAATACACATCTTTTGATATCTAGGTCATGTTTACTGTAAATTATTTTTAATAAGATGTGGTTATATAATTAAATGTGGTTGGGTTGGTGTCATATTTTGATATTATGATGCATTTTCAAGATGTCCAGAAATTCCTTCTTTAATTACATGTTTGGTTGGGTTTTATATATTGTGCTTCGACTATCTTGTATTGTGTAAATACACTTAATGTGTTTATTGAGTGTGTAGGTATATGTTTCCCAATGGTGATTAATCAGGAGATGTTCAATTTGGGTAATTGTGTTTATGTTGTATACCTTGTCTCACTCAATTTGAGTTTAGAGTTGAGTCCTTGTGTAACCTTATGAAAGCATGATCTGAATTAATGTTGATTCTAGATCCATGTGTCATGAATAAACTTGTAAAGTGTGAGGTTTATTTGCATGCATGTTTATTTGACTCTTATTGTACTTGTATTTAATTAGTTTTTGAAATGCTTGATTTGAGAACATCGTAGAATATCTATCATTCTTGAGTTGAAATAATTTATTATTATGGCTTAGTAAAAAGGTCTTGTGCATTTATACACGTGCAGGCATGTTGATTCCATTGGATAGACTAGTGAAAGTTTCATGGTCATTAAGTACATAGAAATTTATCAAATTACTCTAATCCAATTTATAATTTATTTTATGTGACATATATCTATTTACACTTTTCATTTCCAAAATCATTAATTTACTATTTAGATTAGATTTACTTACTTTTTTTTTTCTATCTTTGTAATAAATTTGTTCTATACATTAGTAAGTAAAAAAGAAAGAAAATTTAACTATATTAAATTATGAAAACCAACTTAGGGGTAGTTCAAAAATTTAAATCTTTTAATAAGAAAAAAATCCTAGTAAGTAGCAACCATAAAGCATTCAAAATAAACATAAACACAACTACTAACTAGATTTTTAGAAAAATTAAATGATCTACCACCTATTAGTAGCTAGATACATACTAAAAACACAACTAACATGGTACTACATAAGTGACTAGATATAGAAGTCAACAAATAGCTACTATATACTTAACAACTAGATATTGCATGAACAACTAGATGTTATGTTCAATAATTAAGATGGTACTGAACTCAACAACTAGATATTGAATAAGCATGTGATAGTCCCTCTAACCATATCAAAGTATATCTCATGTCAAACATATAAAAATTTATGTCCATGATATAAATGTGTTGAATCAAACATGTAATCAACTCCATTTTAAATTATGTATCATCATTTAACATAAATCATGTCCACAAAAGTATCATCAAACATGCAAATGTCTACAAACATGTGGACATAGATATATATAATCATCAAACATGTGCAAATGTAGATAGAAATGTCCACAAACATGTGCTACAAATGTAGATAGAAATGTCTACAAACATGTAGAAATGTCCACAAACATGTGTAGATAGAAATGTAGATGAAAACATGTAGATTTAAAGAAATATCTAAAAACACATGTAGATAGAAATGTCCTCAAACATGTAGAAATGTCCACAAACATGTAGAAATGTCCACAAACCTGTAGAAATGTCCACAAACACATGTGCAAATCTAGATAGAAATGTCCATGTAAACATGTAGATAGAAATGTCTAAAAACAAGTATCTAGAGATTTATCTAGAGAAACATGTCTAGGCAGTGCTGGTAGCCTAGTCATCATGTCGGCTATGAGTTGAGTGACCCTTTGAGTGAGCATACTGCTCTGATGGATGTGCTGAGCCTTAGAGATAGTACAACACATGTACATAAAAGTGTACAAATTATGTTAAATTAGAATAATGTTAAATATATATGTACATGAACATACAAATTATATGCAAACATGTAAGTACATGATTTAAAAATTTAAAACTCACATGTCCACTAACATTACTGGCATCAGTTGAATCATGCCTACGTACAAGGTTCGTCCCCAGACTAGGTGTAAAATGAGCTAGCCCCTACAATATATATATGTGTGTGTGTGTACATTAGGACTCTATCTAGCAAAGTAATTTAACGTAATTTAATTTAAGTTCAAGTATAAATCATGCATGTGTGCACATACGCATGTACATACCCATGTATCAGGTGGTACAGGATCTGTTGCAATGATCGTATCTAATGCCTCATTGGCTAGTTCCAATAATGAAGAGTGAAGTGGACTATGCAGGCAAGTTGGCATTGAAGAGCCTAAATGTAGAAGCATATCCACATAACCTAACAATCCCATCTGCAACTGTAACTCCTCAAGTGAATCTAGGGAGGGCTAGGATGTCTGATGCTCAACACTCACAGAAGGAGGGGTAGGTGTATCTACCTCTGCAACAGCTGAATGATCTATGGGTGGATCAGGATGTGGAGTACTACCATGCACTTGATGATAAATTCTCGTAAACTAGATTGTGACCCAGTCTGTGAACGGTAATCTCTACCCACATGTCCTCTAACCTCATGTAAATGGATACAAAGCTCTGATGCAATAAAAGCATATGACTCCAATAGGTCCTCAGAAAGACAACTCGTTGTAGTCTGAAGCATATGGTCTCCTATAAGACCATCTATGTCTATGGGTGAAGGGACACCCGCAATAGCATAAGGATCAGTATTATGATCCGATGGTCTAGATCGCGTAGGATAACTCATCAAATATCTTCCCACATGATCAAAAGATATAATAGATGTGGCAGCTACAATATCACCAACATTGTCGATTGCTTCCCTTTGGGAAGCAATGACAACCTGATCAACAATAGGGGCTAAGGCTGGGGAGATAGCAGGCATCCTCTCCCCAACCAAGGCCTTATAAACTGGAGCCTTTCTATCTACTTGATGATAGGCATCTCTATCAGTAACTCTGCCCCTCCCCTAACCAAAATATGCTGGCAAATCCAAGTAGTTGACCTTGAGGCCCATATGAACCTCTCCATATAATTGCTATGCAAAATATAAAGGAATTTGGTAATTATTGGAATAGTGACCATGAACAGTAAGAAAACATGGATACATCAATGGGGCCATACAATGGTCTACACATCTAGTCACTTGGTAGCCCCTCACATTAGGCCTACCAACATAATATGGGAAACATTGGGATTTGATGGTCTCTTTCGAGACACTAAGCTAAATAGAAGCAAGAGAAACATCACCAGTCACATCTTGCTACATTTGGGCAAGAATAGCAGCAAGAGTATCACCTAAATAAGCATGGGTATCTCCTACACTCTACCTAATGCACTGCAAGCTAGATAAAATTGATTGATAGGTGTCCCTATAAACCCCTGTTGTGTTGGGGTCAGAAAGAACACCTCTTAATCTCTGGGTCTTAGTATCTGTATGAGTAAATATATAAGGTCCAAGAGGTGGTGGTGCATGTGCCATGATATATCTTGACCTGAATTAGACATCTAGAGATACATCATGTGCATGTAGAAATTCATAGTTCTCACGTGTATAAATATATTATATATAAATAAGAAAACAAGAAAGAGAATAACTAGTACAAAATACACACAATATACAATACAAGAACATGTTATAGAATAACATTTTATAAATTTTATATGCCTTAAAAAAAGCAAGGAAAGTACATATTATATGCCTTTGTTTGAGTATGTTATTTATGAATCAATTTATTTACTATATACTACATTTGAAATACATGCTCAATATTTTAACATGTTATCAAAGCCATAAATTATCTCAAATTTTTTATCAACTAGAATTCTTGTAAGATTTTGAAACTTTATAAAGAAAAAAAGATGGCAGTAGAAAGCATTGGAGAATCATAAAAGTTTATAGATCAATTCAATGATTAAGGTTTTAATATATATGAAAGCTTATAATGAAGGTTTTTTTGCTAAAATATAAGGACTCGTTTTAGTTGATAAAAAAAAGTCAAGCCTCCACAAAATTTATCAGCAAGTGGGAGGTAATATGGATATATGGTAAAGTTTTCTTTTGGATATTATATAATTTATTTAATAATGTGATTCTACATGGTAGTGACTCAAAAGCAAAGGATTCTTTGGATTAATTGACTTAAATGTGTGAATCAAGAGATGACTTAAATTAGTAGATGATACATACAATCTACACATAAAATTAAATTGTTTTCAAAATATCTATACATATGTTGAATTATACTTACAAAACCTTATTTATACCTCTATAGTTGCATTAGGATGGCCATGTTGAACCAATTCTCTACACTTGATGACTGATATGTCTCACCAACATCATTGATAATGTCTACTTTGGAAGTTGTGGAACAAATATTTCAATGTATACACACCTACATCAGAGTAGATAGGGATGTTGTGTTGCACTCACCTATCAAAATACAATTTCTTGCTTCTGAATTGTTGATCTTGCTTATCCCTGGTGATTTAAGCTCGCAACACAACATCCCTCTCTGATGTAGGTGTGTATGTTGATGTTGTTCCACAACTTCCAAAACTTAGACACTAGTTATCACTGATGTTGGTGAGACATATCAGTCATCTTGTAGAGAATTGGTTCAACATGGCCATCCTAATGCAACTATAGCTTGGTATAAATAAGGTTTTGTAAGTATAATTCAACACATAATTGTCTATTTCAAACAATTTAATTTTACGTGTAGACTGTGTCATCTACTATTTTTTTTAAAATATGTACTTACAAAACCTTATATTTATACCTCTATAGTTGCATTAGGATGGCCATGTTGAACCAATTCTCTACATTTGATGATTGATATTTCTCACCAACATCATTGATAGTGTCTACTTTGGACTGTGGAACAAATGTATCAACATACACCTACATCAGAGTAGATAGGGATGTTGTGTTGCACTCACCTATCAACATACAATTTCTTCTTTGATGTAGGTGTGTATGTTGATGTTGTTCCACAACTTCCAAAGTAGACAAGTTAGTTATCACTAATGTTGGTGAGACATATCAGTCATCTTGTAGAGAATTGGTTCAACATGGCCATCCTAATGCAACTATAGCTTGGTATAAATAAGGTTTTGTAAGTATAATTCAACACATAATTATCTATTTCAAACAATTTAATTTTGTACGTGTAGACTGCATCATCTACTAATTTTTTTAAAAATATGTACATTTTTATGTGAGCATCTATATATCATCAAGTCACATGTCCTCTCAAAATTTGGCACATATATTAACACATATATGTTTTAATAGAAGTTATATTTACCTATGTTAACCTTTCAATAACACATATATGTGTAATAGAAGTTATAATTAAATAAACATGAAGTACATTACCAATAGCATTATCATATTCCAACACGTTAAATAGTTTCAAGAAGGAATATTTCATTTCTAATTTATGCATGGATGATTCTTTTCCTTTTCAAAGGAGAGAGAGAGAGAGAGAGAGAGAGAGAGAGAGAGAGAGAGAGAGAGAGAGAGAGAGAGAGAGAGAGAGAGAGAGAGAGATTAACTAAAATCAAATTATTTAATGAGATCACATGTCTTAAATCTAGTGTAATGAAAACCTTGTAGCTTGCTCCTAAAATCTCACTTTCCAAATCTTAAATCATGGTTGGGAATCACCACCCTTGGGTGGGAAACTTTCTCCTTCATTTACATCCTAGGAAATTGAGCTTTAGGACTTCTCCTCACCCTTCGATGTAGGGGAGAGGTGTCATCCACATCCTCCAATCACACTCAGTTTTTCACAACAACCTCATTTGATCATGATAAATAGGGCACAAACTATGTTTCTAGCCCAAATCCCCTACAATTTAAAGTCATCAAAAAGCCTCCCAATCTCACTTTTTATATAACTTATTTACAATAAAATTTCACATTGAGAGAAAATTTTGAGTAATAGTTTCTAAAGAAGTTCAAGCCCAAGATGTTAGTGACTAGAGCATTTTTAGAGTGAATTATCTTTTATTTGAGCTATTGAAAGAGTTTTTGGAGCATGTCTAATGGTATGGAGCCTCTTAGTCCTTCACATTATCAAATGAAACTAGACCCACTCTTTTGAGAATCTTCCTTTGCCCACCATTTTTATATGTTTCTCTAACCCTATCTCCTTCCTAACCATTAGCTCCTTTTTATCACTTTTGTTTTACCACTTGGACATGGTAGGCTATATGCTAGAGTAGTCTTTTGTTCTATATCATTTAGTTAGTTCAGTGTTAGGTGTAGAATAGAAGAGGAAGCTACCCTTATCTAGAGGTTTTGGCATAGTTATTCAAAGAAAATGTTGATGTGTAGGTTCCCTATTATTGGATCTTCTCAAACTATGCCAACAAAAATAGTAAGCATAATAAATTCACATTTTTATTATATCTAGTAAGTGAGGGCTACGTATTTAGTTCGTATAGTTGAATCAATTCATTGAAGTATCTATTTTTTGTGTTTTTGCACTAGCTAGATTAGGTTTCTTGTTATAAGGAGTCAAAGCTCACTTTATTTTTAGGTGTCCAATGTATTATGAGATATGTGACATGTTTTACTACTTCTAAACTAAAGAGAAATTCATGGCTCTCACTAAGATCTTATTCATTATGAGGATCAAAGCTACATGTATAGTTGTATTCATTAGAGACATGACCCAACATAATTTTGCATTAGATTAAGAGCTCATAACTTGAATTATGAATTTTCTTTTGAATTTTTTTGTTAAAATACTTTTTTCTTACAACTTCCCATTAACCTATTTTGGTTACTACAAATGGACATTATTTTAATATAAATTTCAAATTTCAAAATTTTCATACACATTGTGGTAATCTAGTAGACATTTTTTTATTTCCCTATCAGATGATTAAATTCGGGTAATATATAGGATAGCCTTAAAAGGCATTGAGCTTTCAAAGTTGACCTTTTATCCTTAAAGCATATGTTAGGCGTGCACATAATACTACATTTGATAAAGGATACCTTGATCATAAGTTCTCTATTTTATTGTTGAATATAAAGTTGTAAAGAAATAAATATATTTTATTTATGCTTTAGATAAATAATATAAGCTAATAAATAAATGCACTTGGAATTAAACACAAGTAACCTAGATTAAATCAAAACTAGGTTGAAAAATTCTTTTCATATATATAACACTTGGTTGCAAGTGCAATTGTAGCAATATACTAAGCTTCACATAATACTTGGCATGTACAATAGACCATAATACTTCTTCTATACAATCTCCTCATTAAAAAAATGCAATCAATGGCATGACATAGAAGGAGAGGAAGATCCACCTTACCTACACATGAGATCTATTCAAGGGTTTTCACTAAAACCAAGTGTTGTTGTTCCCTTAATTATATGTAATGATCTATGTTTTAACAACATACAATTTGGCAAAGTAGATAACATATAGTTCAGAAGAACACAACTAGTGCTAGTTGCATCTCACTCCACTTTACCTACATGTGAGATCTATTCAAGGGTTTTCATTACAGCCTTGATGTTGTTCCCTTAATATATTTAATGATATATTTTGATGAAATAGAATTTAGCAAAGTGTAAGTAGATAGATTAAAGCTACCCAAACTCTCAATGAATTTTGAATTGAGTTAGGAGGTACAAATGATATGTGAGATGTGTATAATTTAAGAATATGAGTATGAAACTAAGACTAATCATCCTAAGAATAATAAAGAGAACATTAATATTGTGTTTAAATGTAGTGGATCTATTTAATAAAAGAATTAGGAATTTAATAATTATAGGTAAGGAATTGTTGAGAATGGCATACAACTTTATATCAATTTAAAAAATAAAAATTGAGATATTTATTACCAAGTGGCAAGTAGATGTGTTGGTGCTCCAAAATATATACTAAATCTCTAGAGAATACACATCAATCTAAATGCAAGGAACTTAGGGTAGTTTAGACTAACAAGCAAGACTTGTGATCATGCTACAAGTGGTTTTGACCAACTAACAAGAGAAAACAACACTTCTACACTTCTATCTTTGCTATGCCAAAGAGGGTATTCGCAGATATATTTATAGGGCAATCAAAGAGAAATAAAGAGAAAATGGTTACATAGATTAGCTATGCCCTTTGCACTATGAGATACTCCAAATATTTTTCATTAAGCACCCCTTACATTGGCTTATTGGTCTTACAAATCAAAGATCTCTTATCATTAGATTAATATATCAAGTTACACATGCAACTAAAGATGCAAAAATAATTTATATCCCCAAATGTAAAACCCTTTATAGTCCATACTTCATATGTAAATTGGAAATCCAAAACACGAATAACTCTTTAAAAGTAGATAAAAATGTAGGCTCTTAAGAAATAAGGTAATGGTAAATGTCAAATGAGTCTATGCACGTTGATAGAATCTAATATACAACAATTTTATGAGGACAAAGAATGATATTCAATATTCAACATGACTAATTGGCAATAGAGTCAAGTCTTGAATAAATGTTTTACTTCATTGGCAATAGAGTCAAGTC
This sequence comes from Cunninghamia lanceolata, assembly GCA_027924645.1. Classification (NCBI taxonomy): domain Eukaryota; kingdom Viridiplantae; phylum Streptophyta; class Pinopsida; order Cupressales; family Cupressaceae; genus Cunninghamia; species Cunninghamia lanceolata. Next base: position 2,224,891 of record BSBN01000397.1, read on the forward strand.
TTGAATAAATGAGTAAATACTTTTTTAAATATGAGCTCAAGAGAAAGATATGAATTGATAGAAATAGAGAACTAGTATTACATTCAAGATCCCATCTGTCTAGTTGCAATTTCATTTAAATGCAATTCAAAGAGTCAAGAAACTTCACATAACTAGACATTATTTAATCATCCATAAATGAATAATTAATCTCATATGCTATTTTGAAAAGGAATTCTCAAAGAATTTCAAAATATTTTACAACTGTTGTGACAATTAAGTAATAAAATAAGAACAAGCTAGCAAATATAGTAGGACTAGGGATGATTTTATTACCCCTAAAATTCCTTGACAAATATGGAGACATTTAGATCATGGAGGGGATTTCCTCTTAACAGTGGGCACCTTCTCCATATTTTAGAAAATAAGGAATAATACAAGACTTCATAATTGAATTATAGCATTTAACACCAAAGATTATGATAAACAGAGGGAAACATATAAAAATTTGGCCCATGAGGTCCAAATGTTGTAACAACCTAGAATTTGGTAAAAGATCATCCAACCCAATGGGATAGATAGAACTTACATTTATACCTAATGATTTTACCATAGATCTACTACAATAATAACACATATTCCAATCTAAATATTAACTTTTTTTAACAATGGGTGATTAGGATAAAGTCAATACATAAATTATACAACTTTAATGTCTTATATATATTTTGAAATGGCAAGAAATGTGTTTTTAGTGGGTATTGTAGTAGGATCCTTATTGAGAAATTTAGTTTGATATTTGTAAACTTGCTATATGGTTGCTACCTGTTTATGAATTATTTGAGAATGAAAATGTGATTTAGTGTGGTCACAAGACTTTATTTAATTAAAGACTTATGAAGAGTTGCTTCTTAAATACTCATTGCAGGTGATTGGGTTGTGATAAACCATTCCAAATTAATAGCTATTTAGGTTAAAGCCCTCAAATGTTGAGTTACAAGTTTGTTATGAGCCTTGTTGAAGTCTTGGACTTGTCCTGTGTGGAACCCACATTGGCTCATGAGATAATTGGGTACCCGCAAGAAACTGGGTCCACATATAGGGGAAGTCACGCGGGCAAAAAAAATGCTGCTGGTAATGGGTACACGTTTTCAAAGAAATGGGTACCCGTTTAGGAACGGGCGCCCGAGCCTAAACGGGTACCCGTTTAGCAACGGGCACCCGAGCCTAAACGGGTACCCGTTACTAAACAGGTACCCGTTTTCAAAAAATTATATATTTTAAAAAAAAGAGCTCTGCGGGCTCATTTTCACCCACAGAGGACGACAGTGACAGCGGACACCAAGAAACGGGTACGCGTTGTCAAGCACCAGACAAGGGAAACAACATAGTTTTTTTTGCCCTCTCACCTCCTCCCGCCACCTCGTCACCCTCGAGCTCTTCCAGGTTGGTTCTCTACCTATCTTTAGCGTGTTTTAAATGTTTTTTTCCTAATTGTAGGGTTAAAATGAAAATTAGGGTTTTATTTGTTATTTAAGGGTTTTACTTGTTATTAGAATTTTGTGATTGTATGTTACTGCAAACCCTAAAACCAGGTTACTGTAAACCCTAAAACCATGTTACTGCAAACCCTAAAAAACTGAAACTATAAACCCTAAAACCATGTTGTACTACAAACCCTAAAAACCTAAACTATAAACCCTAAAAAACCAAATTATAAACCCTGAAACCATGTTGTACTACAAACTCTAAAAATGTAAACTATAAACCCTAAAAAACCAAACTATAAACGCTAAAACCATGTTGTCCTACAAACCCTAAAAACCTAAACCCTAAAAAACCAAATTAGTATATGTAATATAATGATAAAAGGGATAAGTTTGAAGATGAAAATGTATCAAGAGGAGGCATGTAGATGCTTCAGTGTTGATGATTAACTTAGGGTACACTAAATGTATCAAGATGAATATTGAGGAATCATATAAAACTATATACCCTATTTTTTATTTGTCATTGTTGGCTATAAGACTATACCCTATCTTTGATATCTGTCATTGTTGGCTATTAGAAGTTCCTGTCTGATATGCCAGTAAGGTTGCTATCACCAAAAATATAAGACATAAAGTCTAATGGACCCAAATCATCTTCTTGTAAAACATTATGATCATTGATCTTAGGGGTTAATTTTGTGTCACTTAATTGTTAGATATATCGAAATTACAAGTATCTAATAATAGTTAAATGATATTCCTTTACATTTATTTGTGAACCTGACCATAGTTTTCACTTGAGTGTAATGTATATGAACCATATTAAACTCCTAGACTCTTTCCATTCTATGAAATATCACATTATTTAAGGGTCCATATTAAAATAGAACGATATTTGGTCATATGTATTTAATAATGGAATACCATAAGCCTTTTAAGATCCACATGATACTCACCAAAACTATAAGATATAAATTCTAATGGACCCCAATCATCTTCAAGTGTAAGGCACTATGATCATTGACTAGTGGTTCATTTTGTGTAACACAACTGTTAGATGTATTGAAATTGTATCCAGTAATAGTCAAATGGATTTCCTTTATATTTATTAGTGAACTTGACATTCCATCACCTAGGATTTTATAGTACTGGTTTGGCCTTTTTTTAATTACAGTTCTTAGATCTAATTTCTCACTTTTATCTTTTTCTTAAATAGATTTACCTACGGTTTGCATTCATGTCCTTGTTTATCTTTTCCTATCATATCTTGATTAGGGTTTGAGCATGTAAATAGTGATATATACCTTTTTGATTCAACCTATCTAGAAGCTTGGATAATCTTTTGTGACATGTGATCCTTCCATCCTTGATACCTTCATGATACATTTAAATGATGGACCAATGAGGATGTGTTTTCTATAGCCTGTGTTGTTCTAGTTATATACTTGTTTTACCTGCTTCCCTTGAGTCCATAGTGTTTATCCAACACGTTTGATGCACTATGGCCATAAGATTTTAAACTTGGAATAACAAATTTGCATCTATATTTTACTTCAATAAATAATTTTCTCTCCTCTTGTTTTAGTTTCACAATTAAATATGATTTAGATAACATCAATGTATTAACTAGTACCCAATGGTGACATTTGTAGACCTATGCTAATTCTCATTTAGTTTTGGGTCTGGATTCTAGTAGATGGATTAATATATAGTTGCATATCAACATACGGTGTGCAATCTTATATGAAGTTGGGATCATTCCTTGATCCTTCACCTACCCTTAGTTCATTTAAAAATATTGAGGAAAACATTCTTCTACCCTTGACATCCACATTTTATAGTTTCAAATTTACAATTTAGGGAACTTGACATCCACAATTTAGAGTTTCAAATATAAATTTTAGGGTTCTAAAGTAGATGTTTAGGGATTCACTTTTCACCTTTTAGGGTATCAAAATGATGTATTAGGGTTTGAAAATTCACGTAATAGAGTTTTAAAATGACATTTTAGGGTTTCAAATTCTCATATTAGGGTTTGGAAATTAACATTTAATTTTCTCTCCTCTTGTTTTAGTTTCACAATTAAATATGATTTAGATAACATCAACATGTATTAACTAGTGCAATGGTGACATTTGTAGACCTATGCTAATTCTCATTTAGTTTTGGGTCCATTCTAGTAGATGGATTAATATAGTCGCATATCGACATACGGTGTGCAATCTTATATGAAGTTGGGATCATTCCTTAATCCTTCGCCTACCCTTAGTTCATTTAAAAATATTGAGGAAAACATTCTTCTACCCTTGACATCCACATTTTATAGTTTCAAATTTACAATTTAGGGAACTTGACATCCACAATTTAGGGTTTCAAATATAAATTTTAGGGTTCTAAAGTAGATGTTTAGGGCTTTGAACTTTTCACCTTTTAGGGTATCAAAATGATGTATTAGGGTTTGAAAATTCACGTAATAGAGTTTTAAAATGACATTTTAGGGTTTCAAATTCTCATATTAGGGTTTGGAAATTAACATTTAATAAGGTTTCAAAATGATATTTTAGGGTTTTTACACTTCAGCAGAAGGTAACTCATATTGTTGGAATACAATGTTGTAGTATTGGTATAAATGTAGTCTTTAACAAGGTCACTATTGTTATAAATGTAGTATTGGTAATAAATGTAGTATAAAAGTAGCATGCAATGTTCAATTAAGTCATAATCTGTACCGCTCTTTTGAGACACATGAGAAGCCTATAGTAAAATTGGAGTTAATATAGGAAGAGAAATAGGAACCTATAATGTCAGGAACCTATAATGTCAGGGCATCACGTAGACATCTTCATGTCACACCATCACAATTGAGCTTAACTTAGAAGCTAGAAGTAGCCTGATTAATAGAGAAATGGGAATCTAATACACTTGGCATGCACTTTTAAATTTGGACTATATAAGGTGTCAAAATGTAACTTCCATTATAATTTTGAGAAAAATGATGATACGACTTGAGACCTTGTTAGGTAGAGTGACACCTTGGTGTATGACTAGGACCTAGAACCTGCAACCTTGTCCACTATGTGAATTTAATGATTTAAAAATTTAGACATAGCTTTATGTTGTAATTTTTTGCATAACTTCCTCTTGGTAATTTTTGTGAGATCTTTTTTCTAATTATTCCATATTTTATCTATAAATACCAATTCTATAGTTCAAAAACCCTCTAAAAAATGGTTAAAGAGGAATGAAGTAGGAAGGAGAATATAATATTTTAGGGAAATGTTGGATTAATTTAAGGAGACATCGGTATGAGGCATCATCATTTGATTGTTCATATTATATGATAAACTTGTGCATGTGTTTAATTTTCAAGTATTACGTGCTCTCTGAATTCATGGATATTTTAAACTAAATCATTTATAGATCTATTCTAGATTAAGTTTAAATTTATAGATATTTGTTTGTAAGTTTTCAATATACATACATACATATATATATATATATATATATAAATTGTGAAATTATACATTTGTAAGTTTTTTATATGAATTTACATATTTGAAAATTTGCAGGAGACAGATCTAATGGATGACTAGAGTCTAGATGAATTTTTAATAGATGACATTCTTTATGGAACCCCCCCACCCCGTGATCCACCTCAAAACCCCCCACCCCATGATCCACCTCAAAACCCCCCACCCTCTCCACCTCAAAACCCCCCATCCCCTCCACCTCAAAACCGCCCACCCCCTCCATTTGATGAGGCCCGATTGCGGCAAAACATTAATGAAAATATTAATACAATTGAGGAGAACATTAATTTGATTAATAATCAAACTCACTTGATGCCTCCGCATGTGGTTTGGTTTGCATCTTCGATGCAAACCATTATTGATTCTGTTAGGTCTATCGATGCAGACCTAAATAGATTTCAGCTTTGGCGAGAGGAGAGGAGGCAATTCTGTGCAAATGGTCTTTCATATAAAGACATCCATGACCTCCACATTACAAAACAAACATTAGCCCCATTTTTTCGTCACCCAAAAACTAATCAACCTATAGCTGCAACAAAAAAAAGAATATCAATTAAGTGGTGTATGCATGAGGGGATTTCAAGACATTTTTGGGATCGGTGGTGGATGGTGTTTGATCACCCACCACATGCTAATTGTGAGGTGCCGCTATATTTTTTGAGAAAATTATGGGTGGAGTTTCAATTGGGTCAAAAACCCAATTATTTTGATATGAGAGATTTTCAGGGTGTTGGTCGTGGCATGCCACAACATAGACCAGGGGCACGAGTTGACCCCAATTGACTTGTTCCTCCTGCTCCTATGGTTGCTCCTATTTTGCCCATGATTCCTGCACCTATTCAGCAGCAGTCAGTTTTGTCGACATTAGGAGCATCGAGTAGACTCTCAGGCAATCTCACTGAACAAGCTGCCCACGTGGCAGCTGAATTCAGTGGTGGAGAGCATCATGGAGGAGTCGATGCATCTTAGCATAGAGTCCCAGGCCTGTCAGGGGCACATTTGTGTACAAATTGCAATCAACCATTTTATGGTCCTGTTTAGATGCAGCTACAGCCGGAGTGGAGTCATACTTGGATCTACTATATTCGGATGATAATCCTACACAGGTACATTGACCACATTTTATTAAATATTTCAAGTGTATAATTTGAATGTAGATCAAATTTTTTATAAATAATTTAATGAATTAATTTATATAATTGTAAACTATTTGTTGTACAGATCTCAAGTCGCTCTAGGGCCACATCACGATTTGATACATTGAGTTTTGCATCGACAGCTATAGAGGTTGGCACACCTTACGGGGTAAACCAATATATCTTAACCCTAAAACCATATGTATCTAATTCTAGTTTCATTTTTCTTTTGAAACTTATCAATATTATATTTTAAATTAACATTTACTGTGTATAATTAAATAAATAACTATATACATACATGTATGTGAAACACTACTATTGCAGCAAGGCTCAGGTCATGTGGCAGTTCCCACGTCTGATCGACCACCTGGCTCAGGTGTTTCTTTCATTGATCCTCCATCGACAGCTACTATGCCTGAGTATTCCCCGGTGTGTGTTTTAAAAAATTATACTAAATTTGTACTAAGTTTCTTTTTTTGAGTTTATATAAATGTATATATGCACCCATATATATGTAAGTGCAGGATGATAGGAGTGAGACTATTGGTCAGGTTGGTAATCAGGGACAAATTCATGAGCCATCTACACATTTTCAGGTCCTAAACTTTACTTTAAAATTTTCTATATGTGCAATTTCTAGGTCTTTTTTTGAGTTTATATAAATTTATATATGCACCCATATATATGTAAGTGCAGGATGATAGGAGTGAGACTATTGGTCAGGTTGGTACTCAGGGACAAATTCATGAGCCATCCACACATTTTCAGGTCCTAAACTTTACTTTAAAATTTTCTATATGTGCAATTTCTAGGTCTTTATATGCTAATTTTAAATTGTAACTTATTTCAAACTTGCTTTATTTGAAATTCTAGCAATTATCAAGTGAAACTTTTGGTCATGAAGATGAAACAGTTATACCACCTGCACAACAAAATGTGGAAAGTGAGACGGTAATTTAATGCACACTTTAAAGCCTACATCTAAATATTTAATTTCATATGTCATTTTTAAAATTTTTAAATCTGATTGCAAGTTCTTTCTCTTGTATGTACAGCATGAGGTAGATCCATCCATTTCACGAGGAAGAAAGAGGCCTCTTTCAGATTTGAACTTGAGTGATGATCATCCCTGACATAGAGTTTTATTTCATAGACTAAACTGTATGATGTGCACATTATTTTTTATATATGCCATTCCAGGACTTTGACTATCTATGTCGAACTTGCTATGACATGTTCTTCTAGATATATTTCAGTATTTCATGAACTATGATTTGTATTTATTTATATGCTGATGATGAGTAGATGTTTTAAAGTACACATTTCATGGGTCCTACCTAGATATTTTATAGTATTTCATGGACTTATCTAGATCTAGATCTACATGTATATATTATTGAGTATATATGCTTGAATGTAGTTTAGTATGTTAAATATGCTTCATTGTTAAATATGTTAAATATGCTTCATTGTTCACTTCTAGATTATAAATTATTTAATTGAGATGTATGTTAGAAGATTTCTCTCTACTACATTTTTAAATTTTTAAGAAGTGATTAAATGCATTATGGTTCAATAGTTTTTCTTGAAATAGTGAACAAAAAGAATGCCAAAAGTTTGGATTTTAGTAACAAAGTGTTTAGTAGATCCATCTATGTTATGTGTGTTATCCCTCTCAAATTTGTCTCACTAGAAATGCCAAAAATGGATTCAACCTTAAGGATGTGATTCTTTTCTAAAATAATGTGTCATTGCCAAGAACATACTACCATCAATTTACTAAAGAGTTTCTATTAAAATATGTGAATTGAAACACCACATATCATGACATCAACTATTCCATAAAAGTTTGTGATATTCCCTATTATCTCAAACTCCATAAAATATACTATCTATCTTTAAAAAGGTACATACTACAATGACATCAAACATAAACCAATAGGTGTCTTAAGATATATTAGTGGTAGGGAAAATTATAGTGGCCCTCACCCTAGAGTAATAAGTTGAAGTAGTGTTAGAATTACTAATAAACTAAAAAACTTTATCCTAGGGTGGTGGGACTAATAAACTGAAATTTACACAAGCCTTACAAAGCCTCTACCACTTCCTTGACATTTTTAACATTGTTCAAATTTGATAGGAGGGATTTATGTCACCTCCTCCTCATCTTAATTCTCATAGTAGATAGAATCATCCAATTTAGCATCAAGATGAAGGTTTATCTTCATTATCGTAGAAATATCCTCCAAGGCTTTGTGCATATGCTCATGCCACACATTGAAGTTGTGGAATTTATCTAAGTAGCAATATAGAAATCCTTAGCCTAACCTTCTACCCCTTCAATATCATTGTATAGAAGGTAGATACAAGTAACATTTGATAGCATGGAGGCACAACTTAGGGATTGAGTTGAATACATAACAAAATTATTCTTCCCAACAAATGCTAGATGTCTAGGAGCAATTTAATGATTTCTTCCATTATCTACCTAGTCTAGAATATAATTACCTTTTTGTTTGATATGTTTGAAGGAGATAGATTTAAACTTATTCACCAAGTTTCTAGATTCCAATAGAATAGTTTCCAATAACCACTTGAGCTTCATCTATGCTTTTTCATATGATCAATGTTGATCTTGGAATCTCCTTCCACACTAAGGGATATCTTGTTTAGTTTCCAAGTCATCTTGAGGCCCTGGATATCATGGCCCTAGAATCTACCATATTATTGTTCTTGACACCAAAATCATAAGCTAAGATAGGTAGAGGTTTTCCCTTATCATCTCTTAATAAACATACTCCTCCTACTTCACTAGGATTACCCTTGGCTACCCATCAAAATTTCAAGCTTAATCCATCCCAATGTAGGTGTGGACCAAAGGGTGTGAATATCAACATGGGTATCTCCTTGTTTTAACCTTATTCAAAGCAACCTTGGCCAATTATGGGCCTAATCCACCTCTTCTAGTATGATCATATATTCCTCTTTACCCCAACAATCACCAAGTTCCTAAATGCACCATATTTCTTTAAAATAGTCCAAAATTTGGGATGCATATTCACATTTTAGAAATACATGATGATTGTCCAGAGACTTCCTTAAATGTGAATATGCATCCCAAATTTTGGACTATTTTAGGTTTGTCACCTTTCCCATTGTATCAATCATTATGCATAGTGAACAATCTATTAACTGCCTCACAAACCTAAATTAAGTTTGGTGTTACAATTATCTAATGGATAAATTTGGTGTTACAATTATCTAATAGATAAATTTAGGGCACTTTATAACAAGGTAATTTACCTAGGATAAACCTACAAAATCACGATAAAATGATAAGGATGTTAGACTCACCTAGTTAGCCTCAATTGAGATACATGTTCCTTTAAATGATTGTGGTCATCCTTTGATTACAAAACCTTCTTGATATATATCATTTGTATAGTCCTTGAAATTTTATTAATTTGCAACCGAGACTTTGTTATCATCTTTCTTACTTAACCATTATAATAGCCAAAACTTCCTTGGCCTTTGGAAGTTGAATCACATATAGTTTCTCATAAACGAAAGGAATTAAAGAAGAGATTCCTATGAATATTTTCCCAATTCAAAATTACTTTACATCTTCAACATACCTAGTTCCTAGTGTGGATTTCATATTTGTTTGGTTTAATTTTTTTGAATTATAATATAGGTGTTCTACTTAGGGGACCCATCCTTACTAAATAGTTTAGAAAACATATATAAATGAGTGACTTTGTATGGCTCTGTCTAATACAACCTACTTTAAATGACTCCAACACTATACTAATCACATAGCTAGTTCTGTGCAACAACCAACCAATACCTATATTAAGTCTCTAAGCTCTGCCCAAGCATGTTCAACAAAGTTCAACCATGAATGGCTCTTTGCAAGCCTCCATCACAAATCTCAAACAATTCAAATCAAGAAGAAACTAAAAGGTTCAATTCAAATCAAGTATCCACACAATATAAGCTACAAAAAAAATTATCACAATTTAAAATTATTCAAGAAGTAGCATTCAATTCTTCTAGAGAAACTAAATCTTTTAAAGAAGAAACTATCTAAGGAAATTCATTTAAATCTTATCCACACAATATAAGCTACAAAAAAATTTATCACATTTGGATTTAATTATTCAAGTAGTATTCAATTCTTGTAGTGAAACTAACTTTTTTAAAGAAGAAACTACAAAGAAATTCAATTTTCTTATCCACACAATATAAGATACAAATAAATTTATTACAATTTGAAATTATTCAAGAAGTAGCATGAACAATTCTTGTAGAGAAACTAGAACTCTTTTAAAGAAGAAACTATCTAAGGAAATTCATTTGAATCTTATCCACACAATATACTTGATCATCAATTACTGTGAAAACCTCTTGACTAACATTAGTTTGACATGACTACAAAATTGATCTACAATTTACATTATGATCAAATCTTGTAGTGGCAATCATGGAAAAATCTACTTGTAGGATACACCTGCAAGAAATAATGAATGTAAATGAGAATGAAAGAATATGTACCAAAAACACAAAATATTAATGCAATATGTACTAAATAACAAAAAAGAGGATACAACTTGACGATGGCTTAAGGGGAGCTAAGAGGATGTCTTAAGGGGATACATAAGAAGATGGATGTAGGGGATGTATAAGATGATTAATTCAAAGGGGAGCTAGAAGAGGATGTCTTAAGGGAATACAAAAGAGGATAGCTTACTTGGAGAGATGTACACTAGTCAATTTACAAAGTATAAAATAAAACTTGATGGCTTAAGGGGATGGAAGAGGATGGCTTAAGGGGATGTACAAGCGGGTGTCTTTAGAGGATGGATGATAAATATTTGAGTATATATATATGTAATTACCTAATTTGCGTTCACTTTTAGTTGAAGATTACAAAATTGACCTCACATACTTGTATGGTGATAACTCCTATTGACAATCATGCACATTTGACTACTTGTCTAGGATACACCTGCAAAAAGTAATGTTCAAATGTACAAGTAAATTAACTATATATTTCCATGGGTCGATACAAAATTTAAGACAAGGGGAATAATATAGAAGCTAAAATGAGAATGAAAGAATTTAACTTGGGGATGTAAGAGTATTGTTTACTTACCTGAAAATTTATTCCATTGTACCATCTGCATCCTCATTTTTTTGTAATGCATCTATAATTGACTCATGTTCTTCCATCGAAAGTGTCCATAACTGTTTATTAGAAGGTTTGCCTTGATATCTGACTAGTTTTATATTTGTTGCCACAACCAAATGTGAGTAGTGTATGATCTTCTTATGTGTTTCATAATCTTCAAATGCAGGCACACCATTCCTTCTTATTAGATATTTTCGTAGCCAAGTGCCAACAACAACCACAGAACCTGTTGGATACTCCATGTTATCATCATCCACTCTAGGATGTAACAACTTTTGTTTTGTCTCAACACATCGAGCCAACCAATACTCGGTTTCCTCTTCATTGCCCTCAGGTGCAATAACAGCATAGACATGTCCTACAAAAAAATTATGTAATTCAATAAAGTGACATGACATGTACCTAAATCACATAAATTTGTGGATGCATACATATATAATTAATTATATACAGGATGTACAAAAAATTGACAATAAAAAAAATTGAAAACAAAAGTACCTTCTTGTACAAGGTCTGAAACATGATCATAGTCATCTGATGCAAACATTTGATTATCATCTTCAATTGTTGTTTCAAGTTGATCTTGTGTTTCTGCAGGTGTCAAGGATCTTTGTTTCCATTCTTCAACCCATTCTGTATTTTCACATGCTCCCCAATCACCTGTAATACAAAATTGACAAAAACATGCAAGATCCCTAGTCCATATAGTCCATGTGCTTGCATTTGAACTCTTAAATGAATGCCATTTTGTTGATCCAGTTATTGTCTCACAATCAAGTCGAGTAGGAATATTCTCTTCTTCAACTAACCAAAAGAATTGTCGAATTGTAGAGTTCTGACTTGATCCCGTAGATAACTTTTCATTACACCAATCCACAATTGCACGTGCATCTCTAAATTTGGCTGTATCCTCAAATTTTAGTTGCTCTCTAGCAAGAGCTCTTTTCACACATGCTCCAGCTCCATCATGTTCTCCTTTACCATGTCCAACTTCAAAAAAACTCCACATATGTTGGATATTGATTTCTTTGTGAGCCCTACATAGCCAATAAAACATTCTTGCATTTTTGAATTGCCCTGTACAAATATCTGACCATATGAAATGTTGTGTCATCTGGATTCCTCTTTCTTTTAAACTTTCATAAAATTTTGTGAAACAATATTGCACAAACTCTGAAGAGTGTAACCGGTTATCACTCAAATAGAAATGATACTCCCTCAAAATTTTTCTATTATCTTCTGTACTATCATCTGCATGTCTGTATACAATATGAACAAATATGGCCACCTGCACTGAATTATAATACTGAGATTGAATTTCCTCTTGTGGAGCAAGAGTATAGTTTTCTGCAAAGTCAACCACTAATAGGATAGTTCCAATTGGAAAGGTGTTTTTACATGAACGGAATTGTCCATCAAGCCACCGAGCATATTGGGAGTGTTTGACATATTTGGATACAATATTATCCTTAAAATCTTTGATGAATGCATGCACACAAATTTTCTCAGTGACTAACTCACAACGCTTTCCAATTTTTCCATCTTTTAAAGAATATTCAACATTCTTGAATCTTTTCACATCCACTAATTGTTGTCCAAATTCATGTGAAATATTTTCATGCATACATTCTCCTAACAATGAAAAGTTACCACATCTATTGCATTGTCCAGAAATACATGCTTTTGAATAAAATAAGTATCCAGTAGATGTTTCACAAAACAAACCTGCTACAAACTCCTTAATTGTTTGAGGTGGCATATTAATACCACATTCCTGCATAATTTCGTTAGTATGCAAAGTAGAACGTATATATCGAAAAAGATCATAATAATAACGAAATTGCACATGAGTTTTACAACAACAAGAGATTCGCTGTTTATTAATTTTCACATACCAAGGTTTACATTTCTCAAAAGATCTTTGGCTTATGGTAATATTAAAAGGTTCTAACACTAAATCATCTAAGAATTTTTTATATAATTTAGTTTGAGTCATGTCTAATAGATGTTTTGGATGAGGATCATGAATTTTAGACCCCACTCGTAATTCTAAAACATCTCTAACATTAGATGATACCCTTGTATTATCATGCCAATATTTTTCAATTAAAAATTTGATTTCACTATTTAATTTCATGTCATACCTTGGGAGTCTACCACTAAAACTCCAACATTGGTTAATTGGATCTTTTTCAATAGATTCTCTTCTCTTTGCTGCTCTTCTCAAAGTTTTAGGATTTATCTTTAGAATTTCACTTGTCTTACTTATCATTCTTTTATTAGAAGACGATTTATTGACTAAAGCAGTTGTTATAGCTCTTCGTGCTGCATTGCTATCTTTAGATCGACTCTTTTTACCAATAGAATCAATAGCATTAGCAACATTAGATAAAACTTGTTTCATTGATTCATCTTTTTTTTTAGGTTTTACAAATATGCCTAACTTTTTCATTACTTTTCGCAATTTCCACATCTTCATCAATTGCATCATAAGTTGACATTGAAATCCAAGACTTTTTCTATAAAAAAAATCTTTATATAATCTATTTGCATGAGTTCTCATTTGCCTCCAAGAAATCTTACCAGGAAGATTATCTAAGACATTTCTTTCAATCTCAAATAAAACATTTTCATTTTCACTCCTAAAAGGGATATCATTCTCATTCATATCATCAATAGGTGGGTTTGAAGACATACCTGGATTTGTTTCTATAGTCGTGTTTTCCATATCATTGAAAGTTGGCTCTGAAGACACACCTGGATTTGTTTTTATAGTCGTGTGTTCTATATCATTGAAAGTTGGCTCCAAAGACACACCTGGATTTGTTTCTATAGTCCTATTTTCCATAACATTGAAAGTTGGCTGTGAAGAGATACCTGGATTTGTTTGTATAGTCACATTTTCCATATCTTCGAAAGTTGGGTTTGAAGACATACATGCATTTGTTTCTATAGACACATTTTCTTCCAAATTCACCATTTCCGCATTTGCATCATCTACATTCATCCCATCATTTTTACTCTCTTGAATGTCTTTCTCTTCAATACTCATGGAACTAGATGCTTCAATATTCTTCATCTCTTGAATCCTTGCTCTTCTATCTCTTTGCCTTTTGGCTTCCTTCTCTCTATTTGCTTCAATTTCTTGAGGTGTCATTACCCTCCTTTGTTTTTTTCTTTGACATTGATTTGATCCCATGATTACCAAGCCCTCTTGATAAAATAACAATTGATACTTAATCCAATTTCATAATTGATGTCCTTATTTGAACTTTTGAAGTAGAATTAGATGTAGATCCTTTGTTCCATAGATTTTGAAGTAAAAGGTAGATGTAAAAACAAAAACTCTCTTGCTTTATTCCTCTTGAAAATAGCTCATGCACTTGATTTCACTTCAGAATTGTTCATATGATTGACTCCTTTCAAAATCTGAATAGAATATAACCTGTTAAGAGATTCCACAAAACAATTGTAAGTAAAAAAATGCAGAAATTGTCGCTGTCACGCCGTACGTATCAGACTTGCAAGTTGCAGGGATACAGGGAAAGTACTTTTTTCCCTAATATGGGAAATAACGGGTATAATAAAAATGGGTACCCATTATTTAAATAACGGGTACCCGTTTTATAACGGGTACCCGTTATGTAACGCGTACCCATTTTATAACGGGTACCCGTTATTTGAAATTAGAAATCTCCACCACTTTTTCCCTGACCTTTGCTTGGGTTTTAGGCTCGGGATAGGCATGGTTGACCGACCTTGAGCCTTGGACCTGCAAATTTTTTTCTAAGTACAAAACAAGAAGAAACACTGAGTTTACCTGTATGGCTGAGGGCTTTTTTTTTTGAATTTTTTTACGAAATGAAAACCCATTACAGATGACATTGTCTAGTTTTCAAATATATAATTTTTTTTGTTATTGGACATGTTCTTCTATTTATTATTTAATTTATAAGCAAACTAGTCCAAAAACTTGAAATGACAGGTGTTTGTATTTTTTTAATAACTTTTAATTTTTAAATTTTTTTTAAAAAAAAATTATATGTCATCAATCTACACATCATTCTTTACACAATAAAAAAAAAATTAATTTTATGATTTTTTTTGCTCAAATTATGTTGGCCGTACACGAGGGGTTTTCAAAAGTACCAATTAGGCCTAATAAAAAATTAATAAAAAAAAAATTATTTAGAAAAAAATTATAAAAAAATATCCTCATCAAACTTCACTATACTACACATGTTTTCCCAAAAGGATTTTGAAAAATAATTTTATTTAGGTCAAATTATGTTGGCCGTACATGTGCATGGTATGGTAAAAAAAAGTGACTTTTAAATAGTGGTTTTTAGAAATGCCTATTGAAAATTAATTTGTATCATCTGGGTATTGAAAAAAATTACATATTTAGAAACTAGACTCCGAGTACTACATTTTATATTTAGTGACTTTTTTAAAGATTCCATCTCTAAGTGCTTCAAATTTTAAGGTCAAATGCGACAAATTCTGAAAATTAGGGAAAACACTTCCACTTTTTGGCCAAAAAGTGGACCCAACTTCTTGCACTGACCCAATTATTATATAAAATTGATTGAATTCGCAAATTGGTCACCCTTAGTGTAATGAGGCAATTAGTATGATTGAGTTGAGGTTAACATTTCATTGTAATCATGACGATGTTGCACACTTAAAGCACTCTTGGGGTCATGAGGATTAATCTAATTCTCAAACATTTACAAATTCCTAAAGACTCATTTCCAAGTTGTTTTATCATTGCAACATTTTACTACAACATATAGATGCTAATCACTCAACAAGTATTTATTTCATCATGAGATGATTTGATCATATGTAAATTATGTATGGTTCACAAGACCATTCTAGTGGTTAACCCTAGTCTAGGTAATTGATATGTAAATTGAACTAGTCCTAGCCAAAGTAAAATCATAAGACACTTTAATGTAGCATTAGATTTGACCAACATCATCAACATCATTATCGTCGATAACATTATTAATAACAATTGCATGTCTACATGTTAGAATTTTTTGGAAATGGATTTATATATATCTTTAAATTATTTTTAGGAAGTGCCACCAATGGATTTCTATTGTCATATAACATGAAATAATTAAAATAAGATAAGGGATTTTGATACCTAGCACATATTAAGCTAAACATGATACATCTAAACTGCATACTGTAGTTACAAATTTTAAACTGGTTCTTTGCCTTCAAGTGCAAAAAGAGAGATTGGTTGTTTGGTTACAGACGTCTCATTGTAACGAATATAAGTAATTCTCTTGTAATTTGTTAAGTAATATAAGATGCATGATTTCATAAATAATAAATGAGCTTTTTTTTACAAAGTTGTGAGCTATTGAATGAAATCTCTCATTTAGCTATAGTCATTCATAGTTGCATAGATCTCAAGATTAGTTTTCATGGCAAATAGATTCTTTTTTTCATAACATGGATCTCTATTATCTATTATCCAAATAGAGAGAACATGTTATATGGTTGAGAAGTTGGCATGAAAAAACCCTAGTTTGGCAAACTAGGGTTGACAGTGAACTAAATTTAACTACTCAAGGCTGTGTATATATAAATGAGAAACAACAAATATTCTATGACAAACTGTGGACATATATAGTGAAATGACAAGCTTATATGAGCATATATCAGTAGGTATGTACCTGGAGGGACGCTGGAATATTGATGTGGACATTGGAATGCTAATGTGGGGCCTTGTCATAGCTTTTTTTGTTATCCCCTTTGACTCCTTCGAACACCTTGTCGCCTTCATCCGCCAACGTGAACACTGTCGCTATCAAATGAAAAAAAAACTGTCATTTGAGAGTTTTAACCTTTTATTAAAAAACAATAAAATAATACCTTTGATCAAAGAGGGTCTTCGATTGAAGGTATTATTTTATTGTTTTAATTTGGCTCCCAAAGACCTTTGAATGGAGACCCCCTTAGAACGAAGGTCTTATTATTTTAAGATTTAAAAAGGCCGACAGGAGCTTCGAACGAAGGTGCCTGCTATAGTTTTTTTGGCACCTTGAATTTTTCTTCATCCACAAAAGTGTAACCCACTATTGTGGGATGACCCAAATGCTACTATACCTTAAGAAAAGGATGCATATATGTAATCATGCACATGGTTAGGGAGTAGGGGATCATTGTCTATGGATAGTGTGTCGATTTATGTGTATGTTAGTAGTGTGTGCTTAACTGGCATTACTTTCTACCCAAAGAATATGAGATGGAGTCATTTATGTATATATATCATTGAAGTTCAGTTCATTCATAGATCAATAAAATAGAACTTAGTCAATATTGGGGTCACTCTATACGTAGCATTGTGAAAGTTAAAATTGTGTTTATGAAAGGAAAAGTTTATTTTATATCATGCCTATTAAGTTGTACATTCGGAATATTGAAGTTATGTGTGATAAAAGTTATACCCTACCCATACTAGGTAGTAGAAACATTACATTCATAGTGAATATACTATTACTAGTGTTACGAAAACCCCATATCTTAGGGGGTGTAAAGAGAAGTAGTTATTGGGAATTAATGTCTATTATACTAGCATGGATTATCCACATGCTATTATTCAACTTATTACTCTAGTACATTGTACTAGGTTGATTGTTAAATGCTAGTCTTGATTGTTAAGTACTATTGACACTAGAGATTATTAAATATTAAGACTATGGATATCACTAGTTGTGAAGGTCATTCTATTGTGTGTAATTGACTATGATAAGAATGCTTCCTTTTAGTTGAATATTGCACGATAGTTTATATGGTGTGTTTATCTTGAAGAAGACAATTTTAAAGACTATGATACAAGTTTCTTTCCATGCTTACTAACATAAGTTAAAGGACAATCATATATGATATTATGTTTTGTTTTACAAGTTTGAGTAAGATTAGTGAAGGATGTTATAATTTGATATAGTCATGATACGTAATATCATTAAATCCCATACAGTAGGTCTTCTTTTGGGGCCGTATTAACTCTTTGTATAACTATTGCAGATCATGAAGATATTTTGATTGCTATTGTCCTATGTTCGGATATGATGAGACTTATTTTATGTTGATTAGGTTATGCTTATTTCTTTTTATGAACTTGATTATGGGAATATTAGTAAGCATAGGACCTAGATGTTTAACCCTTGAGAGATCATATGAGGACAACTACATGTGAATTTGATTTTGTTAGGAAGCGGGTATGTAGGTAGTTCTTTGGCAAAGGATGCCCGTGGACCTCAAGTTCATATGGGAGGGGTTTTGGGGAATGACTCTGTGGTATGGGGTGTTCCTAAACTTGATCAACCTTCCCTCTTTGGTATGTTTTAGCTTGAGGTTGATACGACATTAGATGATTGTGAACTCACCATCTAATTAATAAGTCCCCACTATATAGGCTTGAGCCAGTAAAAGACACTATATCAGCACTGAGCTCCTCTACTCTAGGGTTGTTGGTTAGGGTTATATAAATCTGTCCCAATCTTGGACGAACTTTTAGAATCACCATCTTCATAGTTTGTCTCTAATGTGATGTATAAAGGTGCCTTTCACCTTGTCTGGACTAAAATAATCACTATTTTGCATGTTGAACACTATGGAAAATTGATGATGGGAATTACCAGTTATGTATGGTATCTATCTTTTACATCTAGAGATGATCGATAATTGTATACTGATCTTGTGATTGTTAATATGTAAATTTTATGCACTCAGAAATAGAATAATGTTTAAAATTGCTATCATGGGTTTAACTTTTGTATGATTCATACTACGTTTCCAAGTGACAACTGAATGTATGGAATGGCCATTGGTATTACATTATCAATTTGTATATGTAAATATGCATATGTCACTAGATAGAGTCCAGCTCATGTGGGTTCAATTTATTTATTGAGTGTTGACATATAATTTAGACTCCTAGACATATAAGACCATATGTATGGTTAATGGACCTATATGTGGTATGTAACTGAGTCAACCTAATCAGTGTTGGTGAATCCTTGTGATATCCTAATTGTGTGTGTACTTGGCCATAAGATGACCCACATGTCAAAATTGAGTATGATATAGGTGTGAATAGCCAGCTATCACCAGTACCATGTAGGTGACGGATGCCAGGTGCTATCCAGTGTATTTTAGGATGAACTGATTGTTACCAATAGAATGGAGGTGATAGATACCAAGAGCCATATCCAGGTTATGATATAGGTGTGGTTTAGTCAGTTGTCACCAATATCATGGAGGTGATAGATACCAAGTGTTATATGTCATATCTTAGGGTTAGTCAGCTATCACCAGTACCATGGAGGTGAAAAATGTAAGGAGCTACCCTTTGGTATGATAGTGCTTAGTTGTCTTTCACTAGTATAATGTAGGTGATAGATTATAGGAGTTACCTTATACCAGGTTGGACCAACTTTTGCCAGTGGCATGGAGGCAATAGACTTTAGGATCCACCGACTCAATAAGTTTAGTAGGCCATGGAAATCTTATTAATGGCCACATGTGATGTATGTTGTTACACATACTTCTTATCTAGTGATGATAACAAGTAGTATGGGATGCTTTCTTGTCATCATAGTTGGTTGTGAATATGTATGTTGTTACACCTACTCCTTAGCTAGTGATGAAAACAAGTAGTATGGGATGCTTTCTTGTCATTACAATTGGATGTGAATTGAGAAAAAGGATGGGATACATGGTGTAGCATGAAATGCATTGATATTCCTTTTCATCATTAGGAGGTATTTATGAGCTTATGTGTTAGTGAACTAGGTAATGGAAAATGCATGTCGTACAGGTTGCATGTACTTCCTCTTACTATTTGGTCACTATATATATTTGTTAGTCAATCCCTAGGTACATGTATATTATGGACCCTATTTGATGTGCATTGTTGCACTTCAGCCCTTGCTAATGATGACCACAAGTAGTATGGGATGCTTTCTTGTCATCATAGTTAGTTGTAAATCAAGAAAAATGATGGAACACATGTAACCTTAGATGCACCAACTTTCCTATTTCTAGTTGGGGTATATTGGAGGACTCACTGGCTAGTGAAGTAGACAAAAGGGGAAATGCTTGCAACATGGTCGTAACCTTTCCTTTTTCTACCCATGATGTGCATATGATCCAATCACCTTATGTATAAATGTTGCTTACATGGGCTAATCACATTAAGTATATGTGAATTAGTCACATTGTGTATGTATGATGCCTTCCCGATCTATTCACATTATGTATGGGATATAGGTGGGAACTAATCACACTATGTATATGTGTTGTATGCATGAGCTAGTCACTTTGTGTTTATGTGACACATGCATGAATTACTCTCCTAGTGTGTATATGTTGTATGCATGAGATAATCACTTTGGTTCTATGTGACATATGCATGAGTTATTCACTCTATGTATATGTGGTATGCATGAGCTAGTCGCTCGGTGTATATGTGACACATGGGTGAGTTATTCACATTATGTAAATGGGTTGTACCCTCAATCTAGTCACACTAGTATGTGCGACCCATGTGATAGATAGTCACATCGTATACATATAATGTATGTCTAATCCAGTCACTATGTTTGATCAAGTGATGTTTATATGAGCTAGTCACTATGGGGTTTTATGTGTTATCATACCTTGATGTTGACATTGAACTAGCCTTTGGCCTCAATGCATTTTATATCATACTATTGCATATGAATTGAGTTGGAATAATAAGATTTAGTTAAAAGCTATGATTTAAAAGTGAGATCAGAGATCTCATATCAAAGGAGATGATGAAGCCTCTCTATTGTTGATGTATGAACTATGAAGCCTCCAATTCCCATGAAGGGATACGTAGGCATGACCATTATGAATGAACCCTTGAGGTTTAGGTCTGGATCTAGGGATGACCCTAACCTTGGGAGCTTACCATACTCTGGTACGAGTATATGAGTTGTGGCATAGAGTTGTTCCATGACTATGGATGGTAAATCTTTGGAGTTGGAACTTCTAAATCATATAGAAGATGCTTGAACATTTAAGTTAGTACTTGATGACTAGAATAATAATAATAAAAATTGGTAGTAACCGGGGTGGCTATTACAAGGTGCTTCTATCATACAAGTTGATTATGGAAAAATTATTAGAAAAGCTCTTAAGCTATTTTAAAAGGTAAGTAATTTATGAACTAAATACAAAAAAAGAGACTTTAGAAATGAAGCAATATTCTTCAATTATGAAACAAATAGCATTTATTATAATAAAATGATAGAGAATATGATAATATAGAATTGTAACATTGAATCTTTGAGACTTAGAAGTAGGAATTTAAATAAAGAAAACCAATTTAAATTAGATATTTTTTATAGGAGACCAACATGACATTGATTCCAATGCCCAAATCAATGTTGAGATATATTGGTAGTCTATAGAAAAAAATATTTAAAAAATTGGACTTAGTTCTTAGGTCCTATCTTGCCTAACTCTAAAACTTAGGATATAAATGCAAACTAAATTATGTAACAACTATTATGGTACAAAGTCAAATTTAGTTGATAACAAAACTATTTGAATTGTGTAAATGAATTTATAATGTGAGACACCTTGAAATTAATTTATTTTGCCTTTACAAAACATTAGAGTCCAAGTCAATAGAATTTTAAAGGTAATTATAGATAATTTAAAAACCTTGGTATAACTTTTGTGTACACTATAATTAGGTTGTTGGTTGACATAGAAACCCTAAAAATAAATGTTTTCATAAATTGATATATATGCAATTACATATAGTTGTGAAGCTATCCAATAATCTATCTTTAATTTAATTATATATTTAGTTATAGATGATAAGATTACAATTGGAAAAAAAGACTAAGTGATGAATATGAAAAAAATTAAATTTAGTTTTAGATCAAAACTAAATAGAAACCAATTAGGTGATTATTATGTTTGTTATATTTAAAGTGGATAGGATAACATGATGACATTATTGTGATTTTTAGATTTAAACTAAAACAATGTGGGGTTAAAAATTTCATATGATTTTGGTACTTAACCTTGAGCTGGGTAGAGCCAATCATTAAAAAATTATGTTCATAATCATGTTTTAAAATTAGTTGGAATTAAATTGTGTGATTCTAAATTTATTATATTAGTTATTTTGGCATGCTTTTGTTATTTGTCTTTTTAATTAAATCTAAAATTTGAATTCAAAAGAATTGGTTAGAAAACCTATAACTAGAAGGGTGAAGGGTGTATGTTTGAAATTTAGATTTTTTACATAGATATTAGCTAGTAGATTGATAGAATAATTGATTGTTTTTCTTATTCATGAAAATTTAAAGTTGTATATGCATACATACATACATAAATACATACAAACATATATACACACAATTTTTATCTTAGAAATGAATGAAATTTAGTTAATAAACACAATAGAGCCCCAATAAGAATTCCATATTTAGGATTAGACTAAAATGAGAATTGGTTATGAGGCTTTGTGTGGATTTCTCTAGTCCAAGAAATATAAATAATTCTAGGTTTATAATTGTTATTTTTTAAATTAGGCTAGAAACCTCATTAATCGGGTTGATTATAGGGTTTCTAAACTTTAAATACAATGACATTTTGTAACTTGATTACTTCTATACAAATACTATACGGATAAAATTGTTCAATGGTAAACCTAGATGGATTTGGGAGAATGAGAAATTAGAAACCCTAAATTTTAATTAGATTGTTTGTATGTCTCTAAAAAAATTAGAAAACAAGATTGAAGTGATTCATAAAAACAAAAACATTGTGACGAGATAGAAAACCATAGAAGCACTAGGAAGACAAAGAAATCACCATCCAAACTATCAAAAGAAACATAGTTGTTTTAAGCATAATTCTTATTAATAAATTATATTGTTTAGTTGTCCTATGACACCCCATAGAATTGAAGATACATGTGTTAGAAATGAAGGTGAACAAATATAGAATTGAAATCTGATTACAACTGTAACTATTAATCTAGTGCAGAACCAAAATGGAGATAGTATGAAATCAACACAAAGAAATAATAGAATAGAAGATCAAATACATAACAAAGTGTTTACATGGAGAAACCCTTTAAGGGAAAAACTCCACACAAGAAGAGATGCAGTAGTCTGTATTAACTTCAAAAGAGTTTACAATACAACACTATTAATCTCCTCTCTAGTCTTCAATCTAGCAATGTCTATAATACTCTCATACACAATCGTAATAAAATACCCTTACAAAACAAGTTGCCTTCTAGGGAAAGACAAGCCAAGAAAATCTCCACCGTTAGATTTGTGACCTAATGATGAATGGTCCAGATTTACAATGGTACCAGGGTGTGCGGCCCCCCAAACCCCCTACCGTGGGGTCATCCCCTTGAACCCTGCAGGGGGTACCCCCTGCAACCCCCCAGATAACCTACATCTTTTGGGTATTGGGATCAAACATGTGGATGAAACAAGATACTTGAATACTCCATCTCTTATGAATGATTTACAAACAATATTAGGAGTAATAGTAGGCATGAGCTTTCCACAGTCCATAACAATAAATTAGAGAGCTTCTGGATTCAACTGTGTATGTTTTTGCTTCAACGTTTCAGATCATACTCAATGATCCATCATCAGGAAGAGGATATGCATATCCTCTTCCTGATGATGGATCATTGAGTATGATTTGAAACGTTGAAGCAAAAACATACACAGTTGAATCTAGAATCTCTCTAATTCAATATTAGGAGTAATTAATTACATAGGATTTACAAGGTTGATGGCACCTTAATCCTAACAACATGTGATCATTCTCGATTTAAGTGGTACCTTATTGCATGAGATGTTAGATTCTTTATTGGCATTTATTATGCAAATCATTATATGGACTTTTATGTAGTTTTTGTGAACTTGAGATATTGATTGTTGTTAATGTTATATGGACTATTGTGTTAAGAAAAATAGAAAAAATATGTTTGTTCTTATCTACACTAAAAACGTTAAGATGTGTATGTTCTAAAATTAGATTGTGATCATTATTGAGAAGGGAAATGTGATGGAAAGTAATACCTTTTATATATGTGAAGCTAATAATATCATTAGAGACCTTATTAAATTTGTGATTCTAAAAGTATGATTTAGTTGTAATAGATGATGTAGTTCTTGCACTACTCCTTGAGTGTTATAATGATAATAATTTATAGTGACTTGTTTTTAGATGAGGTGGTTTGAATACAAGCAATACGTATTGTGATGTTTTGAGACTACTCCCCTACTTCCCCTATCTTATTGAAATAATAAAATGTAGAATTTACATAGGAAATTTTATGAACATTGTGCAATTATAATATAAAAATATGAAATGCAATTGGTGATAGAATTTAATGACTATCAATGAATGTGATGCTTCTTCATTATTTCATATTTAGTATTAGTTACATATACCTATTATGTATGTATGTTCTTGAGTAGTGGTCTTATATGTTGTAAATTTCAGGGCTTAAATTTGACAGTTGTATAACTGTATTTAGACATTTTAGCTGTAAAATACAACTGAAATTTTGAGAAGGTTGTATCATATGAAAGGAGAGATTTTGGACAAACTGTCAAAATTTATAAATGATTATGATGATATATATATTTGGTTTTTATATAATTTATCTATACTAAAGCATATCATATTATTTGAAAGGCACTATTGAATAGATAACTGCCATAAAAAAATTAATTGACAACCAAGGTTGACTGTCAAATTTAAACCCTGGTTGTAATATAAAATATTATTTATGCTTAAGGAAATCTAAAAAGTTACTTTAAATTAATGTATAAAAATGTTAATTTAATTTAAACATTTTTTTAAATAAAATTTTGTGGGTATTACATTTTGAGTGATTTCCATTAGGGACCTCATCTCAACTATATCTATATCTTCCTCCTTTGTAACCAAAGAAAAAAGTTTCTTATATCAACAAATAATTCAAATAACATAATTTAGTGAATACCCAACTAAGATAAAAGAAAAAACAATGAAAAATTACATTACGGATTGCGTTAACATTATCAATGGCATCAAACATATGAGTAATTTTTTTGTAAAGGCTACCTCTTTAATAAATGGGAATGAGCAAATGGTGCCACCAAGTTGTTTGAGAAAAAGGAATGTTCTTTTTTTTCTTATTTGGAAATGTTCACAAACTAAGATCTCATTAGAGGAAAAAAAATCATCTTGCAAATCCAAAGCCATTTCCATCATAAACATATAAAATTAGTATGGAGAATGATAGAAAATTAGATGTGAATAGCATTGATCGGGCTATTTTGCAAATTTTTTATATTTAGCCGCCAGGCTATTTTTAGCTGATAGGCTATTTATTTGGGAACTTACAGTCAGACGATTCCCTTTTCCTCCTAAAAATTGTCGGATAGACCTACTTCAATTCATTGTTGGAAATACGTGCTCCAAATTTCACAGCAAAAACTGTTGGAAGCTAAAACTCACAGTAAATTTAGACATGCATACAGTGACTCATCTGTCAAGGACACACGTCTGAAATTGCCCTGCCATTAAATATTAGATTCAAATTGTTCTTGCAATGTTTTGTTTTTCCCTGCAAATCTCTAGTTTAGAAATCATCGGCTAACAAGAAATCCATATTAGTGAATCGGCTTTGGAGGAAACGGAGGATCTAAATGTATGTTCTTTTTTGGTTTTCCCATTTTATTTTGATTTCACTCTAAACAATAATGTGTCTGTGTTTATGAAGAGTGCGGTTTACTGGTCGAGTGCTCTCTCACAACTCTCCTGTGTTGAAAATTGTTTTTTCAGGTATGGAGTTAAACCCAGTGTTTCAAATTTAGATTTTCCAAGGATTTGTGTCAACATTCCTTATCACTTTTTGTGCCATGATATACATGTTTTCCTTAGCCACAATACATACTTTGTTTTTTAAACATAAGTTGAATTCTCAATATTTCTATGTCCAAGTTAGCCGCCATGAATGCATGCTTGCAATGCCTTAATTTATCTCTAAAACCCTGCTTGTATACTGAAATTTGACTGCACATCAAACAACTTCATCCAAATTCTTTTCTTAAATTTATTTTATGTCATTGCTTTCTTAAAATTAATTGTCATTATTGCTTTACTATCCATATGCCCACCATAAAATTTCTTTTCTCTTGGCTTGAAATTTCAATCTCAAAACTCTTCTTTAGTGAAAAGTAGATTTTTGCAATCCTTCCATATGAAATCAGGCAGAATTGTTGTTGAGTTATTTATGCATCCACTTTCTAAGCCTATACATTGGGAGATTTTGTTGAAATAGGAAAATAAATTATAGTTTAAAATTCCTAACGACCGCACATTCCCTCAAGCCAGGGTTTACACATAGGCATAAAAATTCAAATGGTGTAGGGTTTGAACTGAGTCTCACCATCAGACAATCAAATCACATGAACCAGATGCTCAAATAACTTCAACTTATTTATGCATCCATTTTTTTTAATCTATAGATTGGGTGAATTATTTGAAACAGGAAAGGAAATTATAGTGTAACCCTCCTAATGACCGTGCATTCCTGAAGCCAGGATTCAAACACAGGCACCAAATTGATGTGGCATTGGTTTTGAAACAGCTTTTTGGGCTTTCAAATCAGCTCGAGCCCGAGATGAATACTCTCAATGTTGGGCTTAAGTATTTCTTGATTTGATTATGGGGTATAGTGTGCATGAACAGGGATGTCTAATCCTATATCATAATATTCTCACCTTACATAGACCCAACTAAAATAGGGCCCGCTCCATTAGTTTTGTTAATTAATATGAATCATAATAAATTATCTGACAATCCAACCCATTTTCTAGGTTTAAACATGGATTCCCAGAATAATTAGGGAACCCCCAAATTAAGAAGGCGCTGCCCTGCTATGCCAAATTTACCCCTATCTATCCTCATCTAATAACACCTATCCCTGACGGCTGACCAACTTATGCATTTTTGCATTTCACTACGAGGAACACGATGTCGCACTGAACTAACAAATATGATCCACCAATTGGGGTCCCCAATAATGTTTTTCACATTGAGTGCAGCTAATATGAAATTGCTTGACCTCCATAAATTGTTTACAAATAATAGTTTGGTGCTAGTGCAATACTCGAGAAAACAATTTATGGAAAATATAATTAGAACCCACACACAACATCCTTATACCTACACCAACAATTTACAATATTCCGCAAAGAAGTCATAGAGAAGTTGTTGAACACAAAAGATTACTAGTATAGATATGAATGGCAACACCGAGGTTCTGCTCATGTACATGGTTTCTTGTGGTTACAAGATACACTAAATATGGACACTCAATTGGAACAATGGTGTTGAATTAGAAAGGGCTAGAAAATACTTTGATAAATATGTCAATGCTTGGAACCCTCATAATCCATCCCAAAGAAGCCATGTAACATATTGATCTCCTTTAGATGATCCATGCTTGCTAGACACTACAAAGATATTTTCTTGCAACCCCATTACAGACAATGAGTATTTGGTCAATTGTGTACAAAGACACACCAAATGTACTGAGAGTACATTTTTATGCAAGAAAGGCCAAAATGTTGCTGTGTCATTACAAAGCTCCATGGATTGAACACTTAGATTATGCCTTGATATGTGATGAAGTAGGAAAAAAACCTATGAACCAACAAAAAATGATGATAGGTTAAATATCCATAACCCTGAGATGCTTAGAATATGGCGAGCAAACATAGATTGTCAATTTGGTTGTCCTACATAATAGAAGCATGTTGAAGCTACTAAATCTTCTCCTGGCACTTAGTGTAGCACAAAATACACATCAAAATAAAACCATGATATTGACGATGCCGAACTCTAGCAAGAGGTCCTTCTATGCATAGGCCAAAGGGTAATGCTAACAACAATCTTATGGATTGAAGTTGGCCTAGTAAATGGGTCATTGAGAGAAGTCAAAGCTATTGTTTACAATCTCAACTTTAAACCCCCAGACTTGCCAATGTACGTTGTCGTTGAATTTTATACCTATAGTGGCCCAACATGGGATAGGAATAGACCAAAGAACATACATGTGGTACCTATAATGCGTGGTGTACATTGTCGTTGAATTTTATACCTAAAGTGGCCCAACATGGGATAGGCAAAGACCAAAGAACATACTTGTGGTACCTATAATGCGTGGTGATTGCAGACAACTATCCCTAAACATGGCTTGGGCAATATCAATCCACAAATCCCAAGGCCTCACATTGAACAAGGCTACAATAAACATAGGCAAAACTGAAAGACAAGACCTAACATATACAATTTTATCTAGAGTCAAATCCATAGAAATGCTCCGCATAGAACCTACATTCAGCTTTGAATGGTACTCTAAAATGTAAAACAAGTCTTACACCATTATTAGAAAGAAAGAAGAGGATCACCTACAACTGATGTCCTCTTAGCATATCCAGGTACAAACATTTGCTTTTGTTTTCCTTATGAAGTCAACTTGACATCCTTAGGACAATGTTATTTAAACATTTTTTTTGCATGTGAATACATAATGTTACTGATCTCAAGAACAAAGAAGATGCTCACTACAACTATTGTTCTCTTGACACATTCACATACATGTACTTTCTCTTGCTTCCATGAGTAGCTCTATTTAAGTTTTTCCTTACTTGATATTAATTACTTTCTTGATTGATGTGTAGGTCAATAGAAGATGTAGAGTAAACACTACCTAGAAGACACAATTTTTGTGCACATGAATACAGAACATTACTGATCTCAATAACAAAAAAGCTGCCCACTACAACTATTATTCTCTTGACACATTTAGATACATGTACTTGCTCTTGCTTCCATGGTTAGTTCTACTTAAAATTTTCATGACTTGATATTAATTACTTTCTTGATTGATCTGTGTAGGTCAATACAAGATACAGAGTAAACACCATCTAGATTGTCACTCCACAATCCATGCAGAACATAGAATTCCAATATGATAAATGCAACCACTACAAAGACAAGCTCTTACACTATTCCAAGAAGAAATACATAACATCAACTAGAGCTTTATCTCCAACTTATATAGATGTCTGGATGCATGTTTTCAAAGTAAATATTGTGTTGAACACGGTGTTGATTGTCATTATTGTTTTGCCCAATCTAAACACAGGTAACATTAAATGACATAAGAGAAGTTTTCTTTGTTAGTTTATATTCTACAAAAGGACATCAACTAGAGGTTTATCTCCAACTTATATAAATGTTTGGATGCACATTTTGAAAGTAAATATTACATTGTAAATATTGCATTGAACATGGTGTTGATTGTCATTATTTTTTTGTCAAATATAGACACAAGTAACATAAAATGACATAAGAGACATTTGCTTTGTTGGTTTGGATTACTCAAATGTGCCTATCGGTAAAACCATTGCACCATCAAATGACATAATTGCTAGTTAAAGTAAGTAAGGAGAAACCCTATATGTGTTCAACTTAAATTTCTAATGTATAAAATAAAACTTTATTGAGGAAGATTTAAAAACCAAGATTTTAGAATATACAATATATTTCAATATTTCCAAATATGATATGTTATTACTTTCCAAGTCTATCCTCTTATACGAAATTGGATCATATAAATGAAAAATAGCTAGCACCATGTTCAAAATATCCATTCCAATTTTTTTTATGCGTGTTGTTAGAGATATAATCTGCAATGCAAAGACCAACAAAAGAAATTGAATTAAACACAATTTTACGTTCCTTTGCACACAAATTCAACCTCACCGATTAAGCGTATTGGAATGCACCCGAACTCCAATGGATATGCTCCTTTGATCTATGTCATGGATATGTGGATTGCTTAATCAAAATAACATAACCTTGATCTCCCAAAGTGAATGAGTGAATTGTAACAGCATAAGTTTTCCAAAAATGAGAGATGGATGAGAGGTTGAGAAGACATTTTATTTATAGATCTTCAGAAATGAAGATCAATGGTGGAAAATGATAAGAGAAATCAATGGCTAGAATTGGATGAGAGGATTTGAACAAATGAGAGAGTGACAAGTGTCCTTATCCTCTCATAAATTAGGGAGCTAACAGATTTGATTGATGAGTTGACTGAATTGATTGATTTGTTAACTAAATTGATTGGATTGTTAACAAAATTGATTGATTTGTTAGTATCTAAATAGATTAAGGAGTCAACTAATTTGATTGAGTTGTTAATTGATCTAATCAGAGGAAATTATGGTGAGAGGGAAAATTAAGAAAATTATATAAATAAATTATTTAATTTCATGTGCACATGGATAAATAAATAAAATATTAATTTTTATTTATTTGGAGGAAATTGAATATTTAATTAAATCAATAATTTGAATTTATTTAATTAAAGTGTGGAGGGAAACTAGCTTAATTAAATAATTAGAATTATTTAATTAATTTGGAGGAATAAGATGGAGATAGATGAATTATTTAATTAATATGGAAGAATGAAAATTGAATAATTAAGTCAGGAAGTGATGCGAAGGTGATGTAGTGACATAAAGAATGCATTGGTGAATATTAGGTGTCTACATTTTGCCCCTCTTTGATACGATGTCCCATAAGGTAAAATTGTATCAAAGAAATAGAAAAATATGCCATGGTCGATGATGGGAATGGAGAATGGATGATTGATGCCTCCAGGAGAATTTGTTTTGGAAAAAATAAAAATTTTCAAAAAAAATCTTGAAGGAAAGGGGAGGACATGAAAATAATGAAAGGCAAGGATTAAAGAGGAGAAATGTAAGAGTAGGGGTTAAATGGGATGATCGGGGATAATTTAGGAAGGCTAAGGTTGAAAATTAGGGCTTAGGGGCCTATAAATAGTGGCAGGGGGGCCATTCCTAATCATTTGTCCACACAAGCTTAACAAACCCTTCAGAGAGAAGAAAAGGAGAGAGAAATGGGAGACCAAGTTGTTATTCCTCATCATTGACATCATGGTAAGCATGTCAAATGATTCCAGTGACTGGCAGGAGCTAGTAGACTGGTGAGTACCTAATCTTGAGACCTTTCAAGTAAGTTAGGGGTGGGTAGGTGTCATAAATGCTAGGAGAAAACATGGAAAACCATGGGCATTCTTTTGTAGAAGTGTGCCTAGGGTACAAAATAGAGCACATATGGTGAAACATGGTGTGCCCGTGGTAAACATGTGCCCATGGGAATGAAAGAGCACCCACACCTGCGGCTGGAGTGCCAATGGGGAAAAACGGTGCGCCTTTGGTAGAAAAGGTGTATGTGGCTAGAATAAACATTCTTTTGGAAATCAAAGAACCTATGTGGGGAATCGGCATGTCTTTGGATAAAGGTGTTCCTAGGGTGAAAAGAGGCGTGCTTTTGGTAAAAAGAGTGTGTGGGGTAAGAACTTAGTTGCACTTTTACACAAAAGGTAAAAGCAGCCAAATATAGATAGGGATTTAATGTTATAAAAACTAACTTGTTGGAATGTTATGATGAGCAGGAGCAACCACAGGTGAGGAGACCGTAGATGATGAGGCTGTATCCTCAGTTCATGGAGGAGGACCGAGACTTTCTAGCAGCAATCGGGATGTTGCAGATAGCGAGGATGCAAAAGATCTAAGTGAACACATCCATCATGATAGCACTAATTGAGAGATGACATAGTGAGAGGAGTGCATTCCTCCTCCCTACTGGGGAGATGATAGTGACTCTGGAGGACATATGACAGATACTGAGGATACCTATATATGGATCTCTGGTACAATATGATTTATAGATAAGGACACAGGCATTAGAGAGGGTCTTCACAGGTGAGGACCTTCCTATAGAGGGGACATAGCTGGACCTAACATAGGTAGAGGCAAATGCCCCACTGCCACTATTTATAACAGGCTTGATATTATATGTGTTAGTATTTGGGAGGAGATCATGACACTTTACCATAGGATGGGATGATGTGTTGGAGAAAATGATGGATGGGGAGATTTTTACGTGGGCATCGTGTGTGTTAACCCACTTATACAGATATTTACATAGCTGTGTATATAGATGAAGCCAATATTTGGGATGCAACATGATACTTTTGCTTATATGGGCATGGGAGCACATAGTACTACTAAGACTAGTTTGTGACAGAGAAAGGAGTCTCAACCACAAATATTACTAGATGTATGCTAGGCCTCTACACTATAAGCGGGTAGGTGATATGGATTACTGGAGGAGAGTGGTGGATGAGCTAGATACTATGATCTGGAGGCTATGGAGAGACTATGAGGCTTGGGATGAGGATGTGGAGGAGCTCTTGTATGTTCATTAGATGAGGTACATTTTGGGTAGGACGACCCACATCATGGAAAGATATATGCTAGACAAGGTATTGAGGCAGTTTGGGGAGCAATAGACGGTCTCCATTCACGTGGCTATCTTCTCAAGGATGTGATGGGACATAGGGATATGGGGAGTAGTCTTGGATCCACAGGTGCCATTGGTGGATTTTTAGGGATTATAGCTAGTGTCATGGGCGCCTCCAAGTAGTGACATATAGGATGGAAGGACAAGCCCATAGTTTGATGCATGGTGGGCTTCTCACAAGACAGTGAGACTCACCATCCCAAGTACATAGGTAAGATAGGTAGCAGAGCCCCTTGTATAAAGATGCGTTAGATAGAGGGTAGAGGGTGGTCATGTGGACATCCCCAAAGGTGGAGATAAAGAGGACAAGGGTTAGGTAGAGGCTGAGGTGGATATCCCTAGAGATGAGGAGGACCTAGAGACACTTAGAGCCTCCAGGGATAGCCTACAGATGGAGGTAGAGTGGTTACAAGGTGTGGTGGCTGGATTGACAACAGAGAGAGGTAGTGCCCTCCTCCAAATCTAGACTTTACAGGGGCATATACAAGCATTACAGGTGTAGGTACAAGTACTTGTTAGAGATGGTGATGGTGATGAGATACTATAGCATGTGATGGAAGAGTGGGATGCACTCATGGTGGAGAGGGACACAACCATAGCTATCACTTCACGTCCCCAGTAGGAGCGTGACATAGCTTAGAGAATCATAGCAGGTGGAGGGATGGGTCAGATGTGGACTAACATGATGAGAGTCCAGGGAGAGCTGGAAGTGGTAGGACAAAGGGTGGAGTACTATCATACTTTGTATCATAGTGTGGTACCAGCAAACCAAAGAGCATTGAGTTTTAGTACACAAAGCAGATCAGGGACTACTAGGTCTATGAGATCAAGGCCTTTAGTGATGGGACCTCTTAGGGTTACAGCAACACAAACTCTACCACCATCGGGGCCATCAGGACAGATTGAAAGGACACAAGGACCATGCCCTCCTCCTCATTCAGGGTCCAGACCACAACCTTCTCCTTTAACACACTCAGAGGGAGAGATTTCTTCATGAGATGTTATGCATTTTTTATGCATGTGGGTTGATATGTATTTTGGATGCACATTGTATTGTGGCCATTTTGTATTATATATATGATGATCTCAATACTTTGATGGTGTTTATGATTGAGTTATGGTGTTCAATTGATGATGTCATTGATATGGTAGTATATGTTGATGTTATGTGTTGATATAGGTTTATGGATATATTATGTTATCTTTGCATGAGATGTTATGACTAATGGTAATATATGGAAGTATGATGTAGATGGATTAGAATAGATGATGATGCATTATTGATGATGATGTATGTAGTGTAGATATGATGTGATGATATATGATTGATGTATTATGGATTGATGGTAATGTATGATGGCATAATGATAATGGTAATAAATTATAATGGAAATGAAAATGATAATGGAAATGAAAAAGATAATGACAATGATAATGATGGTAATGGTAATATAATAGTAATGGAAATGATAATGATAGTGGAATTGAAAATGATAATGGAAATGATAATGATAATGGCAATGGTAATAAGGAAAATGATAATGATAATGATAATGGTAATGGAAATGAAAATGATACTAGAAATGATAATGATAAATGATGGTAATAGTAATGATAATGGAAATGATATTGATAAGGGAAATGATAATGATAAATGGAAATAATAAGGATAATTAAAATGATATTAATAAATGGCCATAACAAAAGGAATGTGTTTAAGAGAAATATATCGTTAGCATGGATAGAAAGTGAAAAAGTTTAGGTTGAAATGTTTACGAAGAATGTGAAAAAGATGGATGTAAGAATGATGGATTTATTATGGGAGTAGTTATGCTAACATGAGTAGAGCAATCCTTTATTTAAGATAGCAAATTGGATATTATGCACCAAGGTATAAGGAACTAAGGTGACCTTGTATCTATTGCATGGACTTGCCGCTGTAAATAAAAGGGTAATCTTATGCATGCCCAACATAATACAACCTTGTCTAGACATGTGAGGAAGAAAACTTAGAGCATGAGTCCTTAATGCACAAAAGGTATTGCATAACCGTAGATGCAAAAGGATAACATAGTATGCAAAAATCTATTCCTACACATATAAGGTATGAATATTAGTTGGAGTAATAAGAGCATCCACCAAACATGGCACATGAAAATAAATGACTATGCCCTATTCTAAGACAATATAAACACACCAAGATATAGAAACATCTAGGTGGCCTTTGAATAAGCAATAGAAAGAGACAAAAGATAAATCAAAAAGAAAAAAAACCAACTAAAAAAACAACCAATCAACCATAATAATCTCTTGCCCCAAAATGTGATTGATATGGGATGATGTCAGATACATGAAAGATCTATCCTATTGTAAGCATGATTCTGGATGATATATTGATTTGTTGAGGCAATGGATACCAGTATCAGGGTGTTTTAAAAGGTGGTCTTACCTATGATTTTGAATAAAAGATCTATGTTTTTGATGTGTAGTTTTCTTTGCTTGGGTATCAAGTCTAATGGATCTGCATTTATTATGGGTGATGGATAGTGAAATTTATTATGGTTTGTAAAGGGTGATGAGTTTTTATTGTTAAAATGAGAATTAACCCTCTTTAGGATAAAAAAAAGTATATACCAAGAATGCCCCTAATTAGATACAAGAGTATTTATTATGGAATGGGATAGGCAATACTTGTTATGAAAATGGATGAAGGTAGGATACGATCAATTTCTATCAATTATCAAGCCATGATAGTGGGATAGGTGGATAAATGGGAAAGATAATATATGGTGGATTGGATGGGATGGGTGAGGACATGATAGATGGTGGATAGTAGCCTCTACACATGGCACCTATTTTCTAGGTTTTCACCTTGGTACTTGCCCAAGGCACCACTGAAGTGGTTTTCATCTTTGGACGAATTATTTCTCTTTACTTTTTTCTATATATATATTGACTAGCTGGGATGTTCGAGGGTCAAGTATAGAACCACTTGAGGTGAATGTTGTTTATTGGGTTTTCAAGAGGTTGGCCCTTTGGTGTTGCAAGCTGGTAGGCATCTATCCATAGTTAGTTGTAATGACAAAAGGTCATAGCCAGTTTGGTTCAAATTTTCCCTTTTTCTCACGTTCTCGGAGATTGCACCGATTTTCCTTAAGGACAAGGTCACCAATTTCAAAATGATAGGTCTTGACTTTCTTGTTGTAACTCTATCAAAGATGATTCTGGTATTCTTGCATATGGTTAAGGGCATGAAGATGCCTCTCATCTAGGAGTTCTAATTCTTGTAACCTTGTTGTATGATACGAGGTTCTATAGTGAAATACATAGAGAAGGGAGCTCAACTTTGATTGGTAAGATGGCTTCAAAACCAAAGATAAGTGAATATGGAGTGGCTCTAGTAGGTGTATGAATATTGGTATGGTATGCCCATAAGGTAGGATTTAGTTGCAGGTTCTAGTCACAGCCAATGTCATTAACAATCTTTTTTAGGGTTTTTAGGTTGGTTTTATTTGACTCCTCAGCTTGTCCATTACCTTGTGGGTAATAGGAGGTGGAAAAGCAATGTTGGATGTGGAATTTATTGCAAAGAGACCAAGCTTCTTGATTCTTGAAAGGTTTACCATTATCAGTGATAATAGCGAGAGGGATTCCATACCAGAAAATGATGTAATGTAGGATAAATTTAGCTATTTGGGTACTGGTAATGTGAGTGGAATTGCTTCAACCCACTTAGTGAAGTATTCAGTAGCAGTTATGATAAATTTGTGGCCATTAGATGATGGAGGGGTTATTTTACCAACAAGATCAAGCCCCCAATGCAAAAAGGGCCAAGGAGTTGTTATTGGTTGCAATTCTTGAGACGACACATGAATGAGATCACCATGTTGTTGGCATTGTAAACATTTCTTAGCAAATTGATGGGTATCTTGTTTCATAGTAGACCAATAGTATCATGTATTCAACTTCTTTGTAAGGGTAGGAATACTAGAATGTGTGCCACATTATCCCTCATGTACCTCGTGTAAGGTAGTTTGGGCTTCTTCCAAGTTGAGGCACCTAAGAAGAGTACCTTTGAGACTCCTTCAATATAGTGTATCACCTAGGATGGTAAAGTGAGATGAGCGGTGAATGAAGGTTTTTCGTTGGTTGGTGAATAGGTTTGGTGAAGGGATTAGTCATAGAGATAGGCATAAATGTCTTGATATAAAGGGGAAGCAAGTCCAACTATTTCACAGACAAGTTCAAAAGTTGGGATGTCATATGTGGGGATAAAGAGATGTTCCACAAGAAACTTACAACGTTGACTATTGATTGGCATGTCAATGAGAGAGCCAATGGTTTCCACTGCATCTGCATCTCTATTATTTAATTGAGACACTTGTTCAAACTAAATTTGAAAAGTACTTGTTGAAGTCATCGACCATTTTCTTGTAGGGAATTAGCTTGTCATCCTTGGTTTAGAATTCATCATTAGCTTGTTTAATAACTAATAGGGAAACTCCATACATGTGTAATGTGTCTATCTTCAATTAAATAGCCATTTTCAATATTGTATTTAGAGCTTCATACTCAACAATGTTATTAGTGCACAGAAATGTGATCCTATATGCCTTAGGGATGCAATCACCTTGAGGGGTGATGAAGAGAATTTCTACTCTGGGCCCATGAGAAGAGAATGATCCATCAAAATACAATTTCTAATGAGTTGATGGGATGACTGAACATATAGATTCATCTAGGAACTCTAAAGTAAGTGGATGATCTGAATGAGTAGGAGCATCAACAAGTTGGTCTGCTATAACCTATCCCTTGATATCTTTCTGGTCCATGTATTCTATATCAAAGTCACTCAGAATTATTACCCACTTTGTCATTCATCCTATGAGTGTAGCCTTTGACAATAGATACTTCAGTGGATCTACCTTGGAAATGAGATTAACTTGGTGATTGAGCATATAATGTCTTTGTTTCTGGGAACTAAATTCAAGTGCTAGGCATGCTTTCTCCATGGGGATATAATTAAGTTCATATCCTACCATAGTTTGACTGATATAATATATAGCTTGTTTTCTTTTCTTGATTCATCGTGATGTGCTATGAGAGCCCCTAATGTTGTTGGTGTTGCTGAAATATACAAAAGTAGGGGTTTTCCTTGAATAGGAGGCATAAGAACTAGAGGATATGCTAAATATTCCTTCAACTTGTCAAAAGTTACTTGGCATGAAGCATCCTGTTG
The DNA here is from genome assembly GCA_027924645.1 of Cunninghamia lanceolata. NCBI lineage: Eukaryota > Viridiplantae > Streptophyta > Pinopsida > Cupressales > Cupressaceae > Cunninghamia > Cunninghamia lanceolata. The sequence goes on from BSBN01000397.1 coordinate 2,262,960, forward strand.
GAATGTGATATTTTTTAGAGGTGATCTGTAAATGGATGATATTTGTCCACAAGTTGAGCATTAAAGAAATGAATGGCTTGAAGTTTCCCTTGTAAATTGTAGAGCTATGAGGCCTAGTTGGCACTACTACTGAGACTACTAAGCAGGTAGTTGTTTATAGTTATTCTATTGAGTATGGTGTGTATATATGGTTTATATTGCTTTCTAAGGATCATGGACCTTTATGTTTTTATACGCATATTATATGTGTGTGTGTGTGGACATTATTTTTGGGACCATAGCTGGTATTAGCCGTTTTAATTTAATTAAATGTTTATAATTGTGTGATTTCTATGATTGTGTATTTAATTTCTACAAAAATGAATATTTTCTTATTAATCATAAAACTTAATGAAGTTATTCTTTTATTTGTAGAAATTCTAGATGTTTAATAATTGCTTATATGTTGCTTCAGCTATCTCTTCCATGATATACTGATGTTTGAAATTGAGTTTTGCAGGTGGGCAACCCAAATTTTTTTAGTTCAGAGACATTCTCAAGATGCCTATTTTTACCTATTTTTTTATTATTATTAGTCACATTTATAACCTATTTATTATGTGTCGGGAATCATTTGGGTTAATTATCTTGCTTGTTTCAATTTAATTATTTATGTGGAGTTTTGATATTTTAATTTTGGTGATGTTGGGGCAATTTAAATGAGTGTTGTTTATTTAGTTTTTATTTTATTTTGTGATTTATTGAGGAATTTAAAGAGTTATTAATTCTTTTAAACTTCCATTTTACAAAATTGGAAGTGAGGAGTTGGGATATTTATTTGTTATTTTGGCTTCATTTCTTGGGTGTGTGTGTGTGTTGGTTTTGGTTATCTTTTCATTTCCTCTCTTGAGCTAAAATGAGAGATTGGGAGTTTGCATTTGGCTAAAAAAGACTTGTGGATGAAAGAGGATTGAAAGTAAGTTGGAAATTTGGTAAAAGAAGGCTTTGTTGTGGATTGGAACCCATATTTTGGGTTTCTCCTAACTTGGATAGCCAAGGTAGGGTTTTTAAATTTTGATTTTTCCATTGTTGTGTTTTAAATCTATGCATTTATGAAAGAATTTATTTTATTTGCAAAGTGATTATAAATTTATGGTTTGTGTGTGGTTGGGGTTTAGGTTTATAGGGAGCGGATCCCCTTTGAGGGGTGAGATCCTCCCTTGTGTGGGGTTGAGAGAGGCATGGAGACTCTCTTGGGGAAATTTGTTGGGCATTGTGTTGAGGCATGGATGGAAAGGTTGTGTTGTTGTGGGTGTACTAGATTAAAGGGTTGTGGTGTTGTGGGTGTGATGGGTGGAAGCTCGTTGTGGTGTTGTTGGTGTATTGGATGTAAGGGTTGTGGTATTTTGGGTATGTTGTGGTGTTGTGGGTTTGAAGAATATGGAGTTGGTGATTATGGAAGTGATTTGTGTACGAGTTGTATTTTTTGCTGTGATTATTCCCCAAGAGGGAAGGGAATCCCCTCTCTCCCCCTTTTCAAGAATCTAGAAAGGAACCTTTGTGTGTGAGTTAGCCTATTGTATTTGATATTGTTGTATATTTCAATTTGTGTTTTATTTGTTTGATTTCAATTTGGTACTTGAGAATGTCTCCTGCTCAAGGGAGGGTTTGTAAAAACAAACCCTATGGTTGGGAGGAGAGTAAAACTAGGCTGCTCATTTTGGGTTGTAGGTTTATACTTCAGCTAGCAGAGAAAATTGAGCCAACATGCTCTTTTTTAATGGATGAATTAATCCATCTTTTGAAAATGTTGATCCCTTGGAATTTCATTGGAATAAAATACCTACTGTGGTTTTTTATCATTATGCTAAGATTACTCAATGTAATTTATTTTCATGTGAGGAAGGAATGTTGTTTCCAAATCACTGTTATTCTTTGTGTTTTTCTGGTTGGAAAATACCTCTGTTATAGTGAAATCATCCCTGGATTGGCATTCAAAATGGGTTTATTTGAAGCAATTTTCTTACCTCTGTATTATCATATAGAATACCTTTGAATTTTTGTTCAAATATATGAGTATTGCAGCTACTGTTGTAAACAAGAAACTTTATATATACATAATTCTTTTTACAAAGAAAATTGTTTAGGAAGTATTGTTTTTTTAAGAATTTTTTTTAGGCTTTCATGCCTATAGAAGCCGTGGGGAGCCATAGCCCCCATGACCAGCTAGTCATGGCAAGGCCTCGGCTTAGCTGAGCCTGCCATAGGCTAGGTCGCACCCCCTATTATAAACAACTCTCTATTCATTGTGAAATGATTCGTATTATTTTATATTATGTTGGCTATTGGATAACATGATTAATGATATATATATATATATACATACAAGAGATTGCATTAATAACATAATAGTATTATTAATGCAATATATATGAATACTATTATGTTATTAATGCAATCTCTTGTTATATATATATATATACTATAACAACATATATACTATTGTTTTAAGAAAAAGGGACACTTGTATATATATGGTCTCAAATTTTTGTATTACCATATATATATATATATACCTGAATGCATGGTTGATTATATCTAAAGCATTCCCATTAGTTACTTTATTAGAGGAATTCTCGATATTATCAAATAGTGATTAGCAGATTTGTAATTCTCTAAATTTGATGATCAAGTTAAATAGATATGTTAAAATGAAATTAGTTGTTTTAGTAATCACTCATTGTATTTGTGGTTTCCTTTATGAATACGATTATATTGTTATCCAAAAACCATTTGTTGAGTTTATTTGATTTCTTTATAGTACTTGATCTTATAGTAAATATTTTTGATGTGTCTAACTAGTGTAAACCTTATCTTCTATAGTTGCGCAAATAATAAGGATACCCAAGGACACTTCTTTATCATTCATGAGATTTGAAATAATTAGGTAATCTACTCTTTTGAAATTTGTTCATTGAGTTATTTTCCATAAAAATTTAGTTTGAGAAAACATAACTTTAGCCTTTTGTGTGTTCACATCCATTCTCATGGTTATCATAAGGGTGGGCGTGACAAGTGTTTCTTTAGATTCTTAGGTGGAGGCATTTCAACTATGGCCTTTACTTTAGCTGGATCTACCTCAATACCTCTCCTTAATACTATATATCCCAATAATTTTCTAGAAATGACACCAAATATACACTTTTTGGGATTGAGTTGGACTTAATATTATTCTAGGCGATCAAAGATTTTTGCTAAAACTTGGAGATGTTCTTTTCTTGTTGTTGACTTATCAAGGAGGTCATCCATGTAGTCCTCCATAATCTTATGAAGCATATCATGAATGATCACTGTCATTGCTCATTGATAGGTTGCACTAGCATTTTTGAGACCAAATGACATGACTTGCCAATAGTAGGTAGCCCATGGACAAGTGAAGGTTGTTTTATGTTGATCTTCTTCAATGATGTGGGTTTTATTATAGCCTAAAAATCCATCCATAAGTGAGAGCATCTCATGTCTAGCAATGAAATATACAATAGTGTCAATATTTGGTAACAGAAAGTCATCCTTGGGACATGATTTGTTTAGATCTTGAAATTCTATGCACATACGTTTTCCCCCAGTTGGTTTGGAGACTAGGACTATGTTGGATGTACCCATTCTGGATAGTCAATGGGTTGAATGAATCCTACTATTAACAACTTTTCAAGTTCTACTTTCACCAAGAGTGTGATATGTGGGTACATCTTTCTTAGTTTCTACTTAACTAGTTTGGCATCAGGATATACCCTTAGATGATGCACCACTAAATATGGGTCCAACCCAGGCATATCAGCATAAGACCATGCAAAATTATGGGAGCATTTATGAAAGAATGCAGTGAAATCCTTCTTTTCCTTTGATGATAAAGAAGCGGCCAAAATGTGATTTTTGGATTCTCTATTGTGCCCAAGTTTAGCTCTTAAGATTTTTCTACCAATAGTGGAGATTTTTAAGGATAAAGAGCATCTTCCAGAAGGTCAAATCCCCCATACTCTGGCACCTCAGAGATGTTTTCACCATTAGATGCATCCTTTCTTTGGTCTGATAGCGCCACATGGTGGTTTTCACTAGGGGATCTTTTTATTATGTTACTTTTGCGACTGAGGGATTTAGCCTTCTCACCAAAGTATGCTACACTATTAAGCTCTATAATGAAACCAACTCTATGATCCCCTAAAGGAATGTGTTCTTGTAGTCCCATGAGTTCTGTAATTGCTTCATCAATTTGAATGATATCTAGGAGAGGAGGACCTTATTGTTCCCAATCTATTAGTTGGGGGTAGATGGGTGGCATGTTGATGGATGTAAATGAAATGGTGGAGGATAGGGTAAATATGGAATAGTTTTGGAAGAGTTGGATGATGTGTTCGAAAGAGTCTTCATTGGTATCCTCACCAGTGGTCTCCACAATGGGAAAATATTTGGCTACCTCACTGAGGATAAATTTGATATCTAAGGATGCACACTCGGTTGATCCATACCTAAGTACTTCAAATCAAGGTCTTTTTGTTGCACTTATAGGTTCTATGATACCTTGCTCCTATGGCCCAAGGCCACCTTGTCCTTTGTAACCCATATTTTTTGACAATTCAGAGTCCATTAGCATATTTCTCTATAGGTAATAGGATTGGTTCCTCTTCATCTTTATACAACCATTTGGAGACATCTTCTTCAATTGATTCTTTGTCTAACATTCCCAATGCTCAAATGTTGTTGGTTTATATTTGATGACCACATTTGATACTGAGATTGAGGATTGGGGTTTTCCATGTGATTTTGGAGAAAGCATAAGTTGGCCTATATAGAAAGATTCTTGTAGGTTGCACTCTCCACACCCATTGTCTTTGATTTGGACCTTGATCTCTAGAATTGGCATTTTCAAGGTGTATGGTAATGAAAGGGATGATGGATCTATATAGGATGATGATGTTGATGCAATATCATTATTAGGACAAAGGTTGGAAGACTTTCCTTCCATCATCCTACAATATTGAAATGGACGGGGGTCAACAAAAATTGTAACTTTAGAACCATTATAGGGAAATTTTATGCATTGATGATATGTTTAAGGGATTACCTACATGGCATGGATACATGGGTGTCCTAGGAAGATATTATAGGGGAGATCAAGGTCCAAAACATGGAAGGGTGTTTCCATTATTACAGGACCAACTTGAATGGGTAATTTGATGATACCTACAGACTCACATTCAACATAATCATAGCCTTTGTTAGTAGTATTTTTCTATGAGTCTATGACATTGTTAGAATATCCCAGTTGTCTTATTAATTTCATACTACAAAGATTGAGGCCTGATCCACCATCTACAAGGATTCGCTTGAACTTTTACTTGTGAATGAGTACTTCTAAATGGAGGGCATTGTTATGTAAAAGGGTATTTGAAGGGAGATCTTTTTCAATGAATACAAGATGATGTGGCAAGGATAAGTGTCCTAACATGGCCTAAAATTGATTGGTATCGATGTTTTTAGGGACACGGGACTCTTGGAGTAATTTATCAAGGATTTTTTTATGTGTGGGGAAAATACGGAGGTGCTCAAGGATGGATATTTGTGCAAGAGTTTTATTCAAATGATCAAGAATGCTATACTGAGGTGATGGTTGTGAATTGTATGGGGTTCCTTGAAGGGTTATTTGACCTCGATGTGTGGTCATAGCATAATCAGAAGTTTTTGGTACAATGGTGATGGTGACAACTTGAGAATGGAATTCATTATTACGACCTACAACGGAGTCATAGGAAGTAGAGGTATTGACATTATTTGTGTTGTTGGAGGCATTGTTTTTGTTGTGTGTTTGACCATGGGTTCGAAAGGCATCTTGATATATACCCAAATCTGCATTAGTTGTCTTGTGAGGATGTCCTTCTACCACAACTTCTCCTTGGTCTATGAGGTCTTGGATGGAATTTTTGAGCCGCATGTAATTTGATCTTTTATGTCCACTTACCCTATGATACTCACAATATTCATTTTTAGTAAACCATGGGAGTTTCACTTGATTTTCATCATGTTGTCTTATAGTGAGAAATTTTATGATATTTGATTGCACCAATTTGTGTAAGGCAAATTCAATGGGTTCACCTAACAGAGTGAATCTTCATCTAAATGTAGATGTTTGTTTAGATGGTCCCTTAGGGATGGTAATGCTATGATTTATGGGTTGTGGGAATAAAGGTTTGGTATTTTGTAGGTTTTGAATGTGTTTGACATTAGTTTTTGATAATGATAAGCAGTTGACTAGGGGATGAACCCTTTACAAATGAGGCCACAAGGGCAGAAAAATAGGGGACAAAATAGAATAACTGCAGCCAAGCTATAGGAAACTAACAGCCAAAAGAAACTATTCCCAGAAGTAGTAGACCAGGAACAACAGACTGACAGCATAAGTACAACAATCCAGCTGGGGAGAAAACAAAAAAGAACTACACAACACCTGAACCCAACCTACCAAACCTAACACCCTTTCCACCAGATAACAAAGGGCCATGTATCTTATGCTAGACCATAGTCTAGACAAGCATAGAGTCAGGGTCAATAGCATCAAACAAGAGGGAGACCTCTCTTGAAGGCATGAGCAAAGAGGGGCCAAGAAGAGGCCCCACTAAAGCTAAAGAATCCACCTGCAAAGATGCTGAGTCTAAAGAGGGCAAAGAGCAAGATGGAATGGGAGAAAAGAGCCTACTCGAACTAGGAATAGCTGTCAAATGAGCTGAAAAGTGTTCAGAAGAATCCTGAGATAGCGAGGGAACTGCAACAACAGCTATCATCACCTCCATAGAAGCAACCCTAGAAGGGATCTCAGCCTCCTCAGCAGAAACATCCCCCTGAGATGAAATGTCCTCCTGAGAAGCACATTAGTTACACCATCATTCATAACATTTTTATTCTTCATCGAGAAATGAGGTTTCTCATTAGTTTGCTTCTTGTTGTTGTTGTCTTTGTAAATCTTGACCAAACCTTTAGCTATGAGGGTTTTTGGTGTAGGAGTACCCCGAGACATTGAGGATTAGGAGGACCCCTACTCTTTTTTTGTCTAAGTTGTCTTTTCATGTCTGTAAGGCCTTAGCGCCATATTGAATCATAGTTGGCCGAGTAGCTGTATAACATTGAGTCTGTATACGTGTCATTAAAGATTGTAACCGATTTGAATGGATGTAACTGAATGGTAGAGGTGGTTGTAGGGTGATTTTCTTTCCACCTTATGTAACTGCCAATATGAGATTCTATATAACAGGGTTGTGTTTGTTAAGGGATACAGACACAAAGGTAGAGAAGATTGATGTATGTATATTTTTTCTGAGAAGAAGCAATAAAAAGTTCTGTTCGGTTTAATTACAGAGATGTAGATCAGAAGCATTCCACTGGTTACATCTACCATTTGGTTACATCCATTCAAATCAGTTACAATCTTTAATGACACATATATAGACTCAATGTTATACATCTAATCGGCCAACTATGATTCAATATGGCGCTAAGGCCTTATAGACATGAAAAGACAACTTAGACAAAAAAAAGAGTAGGGATCCTCTTGATCCTCAGTGTCTTGAGGTGCTCCTGCACCATAAATACATGCAAAACCATTTCATAGAGCTATATATATTTATACCAAGTAAAAGTAAAAGCATTCATCTGGTAAAAGATTACTTTTCTAATTTCTAACTTATGTATCGATAGTTCTATACCTATCAGCATGCAATATTCTAAGATAAATGATCTATTGTTTTCACAAAAGATTTATGAATGTGGTGCTAGCATGTAAGGCATGTTAGATTCTCAAATAAATCAGGAGAAGAGCTCTGATACCAGGTTAGAGCCGGATACAACCATGTACCATGTGGGATTCATACCCACTACGTACCACATCGATAAGCTGAGCTTACGCGGACGAAGGGTCGAGGGCTTGAGGGACTCAAACCGATGACCTGTGCTCTGATACCATGTTAGATTCTGCGAGAAGCGAGAACCGAGTGAGGATCCATTGTCAGTCGTAGATCATATGCGCCTCCACTCAACAGATGATCGAAGATCAAAATAGTAGAATGAAGAGATATCTGAAATGAGAGAAAAATAGAGACAAAGAAAGAGAATTTTGAGAAGACTCTCAATACTCTCACTGACCTATCACTGAACTAATATTCAAGCTTGTGAACTTGCTCATTCACTTGCTTGTGAGAGGAGAGTATTGTATATATAGCAAACATAGGGCATATACCTCCAAGAGGTGTAATAACTCCCATATCCCATAAAAGGTGGGAGATCTTACCTACTTGGTAAATGCCAAAACATGTGGCATAACCTCCTTACATGAAAATAAAAAAGGAGTTATGAGGGGTGGCACATAAAGACAAAAGAGTGTGAGAACTCTAACTACCCCATAACCTTTTTAGGTAAGGACAAAATAGTGGTTATGAGAGGTGGCACAATACCCCATGTGGCACAATACCCCATAACCTACTTAGGAAACGACAAAATAGTGGTTATGAGAGGTGGCACAAAAAGCCAAAAAAGGATGTGTAACTCAACTACCCATGTGTGGGAGAGAGTTACACATGTAGCTGATGTATTTCGCCACGTGTCCTCATATTAACCACTTATACTAAACCTAAGCATATTAACCACTTATAATAAACCTAAGCAAGCTTAATAATGTGTAGGAAAAAGAAATATCCCTAAGGAAAATAAAAAACCTACACCAACACCCCCCCTTAAGCATAGCTTAGGTGGGTGAAAAGATGGGTCCCGGCTGCTAGGCCATGTTAGGTATCCATGTACAAAAATTCCCCCCAAAGAGAGAAAATCCCCCCCCCCCAAAAAAAAAATAGAGAGAGTGAAAGAGACTATGAAAGCCCCCCACAACAAAGTAGCTCCTGTGCCAAAAGAGGATGCCCATATATGAATGCTGTAGATGATCCATTTGTGACAAATCACATTTCTCCCCTTAGGAAGAAACAACTCCAATGGTGAATATCGAAGTAACTCCCACTCAAGGAAGCAAGGTGAGGAAGGAAGTCTCAAGATGTATCCTATCTCAGAACTCTGCTCAAGTGTCCCCATGTGAATATCAAAAGATGCCTCAATGTACGAAGGTAGAAGAAATCCAATCCCATGTGTACAACCAGGAGGTACAAGATCCAAAGACAAGGAAGATGGGATAACAATGATGAAATGACTGTCATCAAAGAGGAGTTGAATGTCCTCAAGAGTGTCATCTAGATCCGAAATGTGAGACTCTACAAACAAACAAGAGATGTCTGGTAGAAATTGGTCCCAATGAAGTGAATCTAGAAGACATATCTGATCTTGCTGCAAAGAATCACTGGAAGCCCTCAAAGAAGCCTCTCTGAACTCTGTAGTAACAACAGGTGCAAGGACAAAATAATTGTCATGAAAGAGGAGAGATAGCCCCTCAAATGTGTCCTCCAAATCCAAAATGTGAGACTCCACAAACAAAGATGCAATGTCTGATAAATAGGAATCCCAATCAGGAAGACTGTAATGATCTTGCTGCAAAGAATCACTAGAAGCTCTCAAAGAAGCATCTCTGGAATCTGATGAAGCAACAGGTGTTGTATCTGAAGATGGGGTATCAATGTATGTCACACAAGAGAGGGTAAAAGAAGACTTAGTATCATCCACCAGAGCCTGGTCATCCAAGGAAACATCACTCTCAGATGAAGATCCAAAGTCTCCATGCAACTGCTGGATGATAGTCCAAGCAGTGAAAGGGCACTCAGTGTGCTCTATGTGATGTAGAATATCCTTAGAAACAGTAATACATATTAGTCATAGACCATGTCATTATTGTTAAACCATGCATTCTTCTGTTTATAGTCATTTGGCTCAGGAATGAGTCCAAGGAGATAGGGCAATAGATCCTCCTCAAGGCATTGATTCTTTATCCCTTTTTTCCAAGACAAATAGTTCTCTGAGGTTAACTTAACAACAGAAGGATGGAAATAACCGAAATCCATGATGAACCCCCAAAATGATTACAATAACCCCATAAAACATGTAACTCAAAAAGAGCACATAAGACCTCCCTTTTCCACTCAATCAAAGAACCCCCCCAAGAAAATTTGATTTGGCACTTTATATATAGTGCATTTACAGCTGCCACTAGCAAGAAATACTAAGTGGTCTTGATTTCAATGCATTGCAAAACCCTCACAAAGAGCATATGCTAAAAATATAACTTTGGCACAACACTCAGATAAATAAATAGTACCACTATGATCTACTCGAAAAATCATGCACTTTCAAAAAAAGAATCGCCTCGATACGAGGTCGTATGTGAAAGTTATGATCCTCTGAAGTTCCCAAAAATGAGAACTGTGCAATGTCACGACTGAGAATCTGCAATTTCTAAAAAATCTTGGCATCAAAATTAAAAAACGTCTACACTAGTGCATAGAGCATGAAAAAATAGCCAAAATAAAAAAAAGAAGCTCGCAAATCCGAAGTCGGGAGCCCGAGTTACGACCTTTGGAAGTTGAACTGCAATTTCTAAAACGCCAATGGAGAGGGGTTTTGCTGTAGCTTTCTGATGTCATTTCTACAAAATATATAAGCTGTATGCAAAAACTAATAGATACCCATAAATTTTTTCGACCCTAGGAACAAAACCCAGAATTTTTCTTTTTGAAAATGAGTAGAAGCTGGAAATTTGAAGCACAAATGAAAACGGCTCCAGTAAATTTTAAAAAAAAAACCCTGATTTGTTACCGTGTCCTCCAATCTCTGATTTTGGTGGAGTAAAAGTCACTTTTAACTTTCTCAAGCCTTCTGGACACTCTGGAAGTACTGAAAGATGCCTCCAATATTACCACAAAGCTGCAATCACCCAGATCTCACAAGAACACATATATACAAACCAGATTACCCAGATGCCTATTTTCCTTTAAACTATTTTGATTCTCTAGTTCATTCAAGGATGCAGTAGAAGAGCATACTTGGTTTTTAAGAAAAATATTAGCGATCTAATAATCTCAAATCTCTCAAATAAATCAAAAAAATAATGAGCTATACCAGACAACACGGCTCTGATACCATGTTAGATTCTCAAATAAATCAGGAGAAGAGCTTTGATACCAGGTTAGAGCTGGATACGACCACGTACCATGTGGGATTCGTACCCACTACGTACCACGTCGATAAGACGAGCTTACGCGGACGAAGGGTCGAGGGACTCGAACCGATGACCTGCGCTCTGATACCATGTTAGATTCTGCGAGAAGCGAGAACCAAGCCAGGATCCGTTGTCGGTCATAGATCATATGCGCCTCCACTCAACAGATGATCGAAGATCAAAATAGTAGAATGAAGAGATATCTGAAATGAGAGAAAAATAGAGACAAAGAAAGAGAATTTTGAGAAGACTCTCAATACTCTCACTGACCTATCACTGAACTAATATTCAAGCTTGTGAACTTAATATTCAAGCTTGTGAACTTGCTCATTCACTTGCTTGTGAGAGGAGAGTATTGTATATATAGCAAACATAAGGGATATACCTCCAAGAGGTGTAATAACTCCCATATCCCATAAAAGGTGGGAGATCTTACCTACTTGGTAAATGCCAAAACATGTGGCATAACCTCCTTACATGAAAATAAAAAAAAGAGTTATGAGGGGTGGCACATAAAGACAAAAGAGTGTGAGAACTCTAACTACCACATAACCTTTTTAGGTAAGGACAAAATAGTGGTTATGAGAGGTGGCACAATACCCCATGTGGTACAATACCCCATAACCTACTTAGGTAAGGACAAAATAGTGGTTATGAGAGGTGGCACAATACCCCATAATCTACTTAGGAAAGGACAAAATAGTGGTTATGAGAGGTGGCACAAAAAGCCAAAAAAGGATGTGTAACTCAACTACCCATGTGTGAGAGAGAGTTACACATGTAGCTGATGTATTTCACCACGTGTCCTCATATTAACCACTTATACTAAACCTAAGCATATTAACCACTTATAATAAACCTAAGCAAGCTTAATAATGTGTAGGAAAAAGAAATATCCCTAAGGAAAATAAAAAACCTACACCAACAAGGCATAACTGAAACCTATTTATTCATTATGATATTTTATTGAGAATAATTAATTAATTGCATTGTTTTGAAATAATTATTTATATGATTTAATATTATTTCAAAAGAAAATCATACATAGTCATTTTATGCTTTATCATTATTAAATGATTTCTATTTTAGTCACAGAAAAGCAGTGGCAAGTAGCAATTATGCATCTTTAAGAGAGAATCTTAGAAAGTAATATTTATTTATAGTTTCAAATAGTGGAGCTAATTTTAGATAATGAAAGAGGATGAGTTAGTGGGTGTTTGGAAAATTTTTTTATTGATTCTATTTTGAACAAACGTTTCTTTTAAGTTTCTTTCTTAATGAAGAGATAGGGCTGAGGACTCTAGATATGAAGAAGCTTGGAGATAATTTTAGGATCTTGATTTTACTACTTCAAAAATAATGAGTTAGGTGATGACCACTTACAAGCCTTGCAAGCTTCTACAGAACTTTATGCGGAGCACTTTCAATCAAGACTACTTCCACGTTCCATTGGTTTGGTTCTCTGTTTGTTTTTTTAAGGATTTTATTTTATTGAAATTAACAGTTTGTTCAATTGTTCTATTTTCTTTTGTTGGGGAATAAGTGAACAGCTATTAACCAATTTCTGTTTTGGTATTTGAAGGATAAAAATAGAGGTAAATGCACATTTTTTATGATTTTTGGTTGTTTTAGAGTTTGTGGACTAGAATGGAATTTGGATAGATTAGGGACTTTGGGAAAGCTTCAGCTTTGGAGAAAATAACAGGACATTTGTTGCATTTTGATGGTTCTTACGATGGGTTTTCCTCAGTATATTTCTACTACATACTGCTGGAGGTAATGCAATGTTGTGCTGTGAGTTCCTGATAAATATAAAATATCTTCTATTTTGTTGTGTTTTGTTTTTGTAGCCGATAAGAATAAGATATATGTGTTTTTGTAGCTTTGGAAAGAAAAATATAGAGGGGTTGAGTTAAAATAGTCACTAAATACAATGAAATGTAAGTTTTCTCTTTATTATTACGAGACTTACAAGAATGGTTATGATGAATAGAAGATCGAGACCAAATCCTAAAAAGAGCATGTTGCATTTTGGAATGATTAGGCTTACTTAATGGATTGTCTCAACCTTTCTTATAGGCATGCCTAAGATTTTCTTAGATAGTCACAGTACCAATTGAAGGTAATACAATAATATGGTGAAACCAAGTTGATGTTGTTTCATAGGACTGTCACAGGCAGTGTTTTATAGCCATTTTGTATTTTTTTAAATTTTAGTGAGGCTATGTCTTATGAAATCCAACATTTAATGAATGGTTATGTTGAGGCAATAACCTCTGGATGCAAAATTTGATCGTGGGTCAATGATATCTAATATTTATTTATTATTGCATCTTCAAAAAAATAGTCTTTATGAAGGATACCTCGTTAAAACTGTATGCTTTGTCATAAGACTACTTGGATGATGACTAGATTTTTGTGTATGTAAGGAAACCCTATCAAGTTGCCTAAAGGAAGACATTAAGTGTCATGTCCCCTCTTTGATAGGCTGATCACATAAAACAAAGATGTCTTTGTTAAACAATAAATGGCAGAAAAATAAAACAGAGATTCAGAAAACAAGAATACAATAGAACACAAATTTATAGTGGTTCACCATAAAGGCTACATCCACTCTCAAGCAGGGCAATATTATTATTCACTATCTCTCCAATCTGATTTGATACATCACAATACAACAACATGCTTTATATAAGCAAACATAATAGAATGTGAAGAGTCAAGAGTCACTGGAGGGAAAATCCAAGTGACAGTTGGGTTTCACATTCAACAATCTACTACTATGAACAATGACATCCCTTGCATTTCCATTCTTATCATCACTTTGAAAACAAGCCTAGAATGCAAGGCTTTAACCTCTATTCAAGGACACTTCGTATAAGTCTTTTCCAAGCTTTCTAATCTATCACAACACCTTCCTTATGCAAAATTTTGCCCATTGCTTTCTTCCCTTTCTTCACTTCTGTCAAGAATTGATCCAAACCAAATGGATTCTGCTTCCTCTGCATCTTTGTCAATCCCATTCTCAATCTCATTCTCCATCTCATTCTCAAACAAATTATAGGCATTAGCAATACTACTGAACCCAATATCGGTACACTCTGTAGTCTTAACCAAATACAAGACCTCCAATCCTACACACTTAGAAATGGCCATCAAGCCCTTATCACTCACTTGCAACCTCTCCTTGACATCAACATCCTCTGGTACATATTTTTCACCAATTGCTTGATTAATTTCTATACTGAGCTCCTACAACTTGTCTGACATACGCTGTCCAAAATTATCTCCAACATCTTGGACAATAATAACCTCCTCTATCTGAGAAGCATTAGTATTCTCCTCAGCTTCCTCTATGCTATTGACCTAGAATTTCTCCTCCTCTGCACTAACAGACTCCATGTCCACAACTCCTCCAAGCACAAAACACAAAAATATGCAGCAGATAAACAAAACTAAAATCAGAGATACAACAATTCTAGCAATTCCACCAAATTCACCGCCAACTTTGATGGTAGTCTTCTTACAAACAGTCTCATCTTCATTCACCTTCAAATTTTCACTTTCATCACCATTAATTTCATTTGCCCCAGGTTCTTTGGCATCAACCTGCTCACCATCATCTAACTGATCCCCAAAACTTTCACTATCAAACATACTAAGAAATTCAATAATAACAAAATCAGTTTCAGCATCTAATTGATCCAAAAACCTTTGCTCGGCAGTCCAAATTTCACACAATGACGAATCATAGCCATTGAACCTTTCAATCTTTCCTTCTTCAATCAACATTGCTCCCACTCAAACTCGAATCTCTCCTACCACATGATCAAGCACAACCAGCTCTGATACCAATTGTTAAACAATAAATGGTAGAAAAATAAAACAAAGGTTCAGAAAACAAGAACACAACACAACACAAATTTATAGTGGTTCACCATAAATGATATGTCCACTCTCAAGCAGGGCAATATTATTATTCACTATCTCTCCAATCTGATTTGATACATCACAATACAACAACATGCTTTATATAATAAAACATAATAGAATGTGAAGAGTCAAGAGTCACTGGAGGGAAAAACCAAGTGACTGTTGGGTTTCACATTCAACAGTCTTCAAGCGGTCATCAATTAAGACAAAATTTTTGGATAGAACAAATTGTCTATGTAGAGTTGCGATCCTTTTGTTAATGCACAATGGTTTCAATCTTATCCATTGACTTTACAATATGAAGTGGTGTTACATCTGGCAATGACTTTTCTCCTATGTGGAACTAGCAAGCTTGAGCACCTCATCAACGCATAAAGGAATTGTGTGCCATCTCTTATGGATTGATAGCTAATGTGGCATAGCAAGAAAATTGTAGAGGCGCTCGATTACCTTTGTGATTCTTAAATCTTCTCTTAATTCCCTTCCAAAGCAATCATGGCTAGTTTTCCTAGATTGTATGATGGTATGAGTTTTGAAAAATAAACATTAAGGAGTGTTAAGGTTGTAGCCAGCGATGCACAAGGAAGTGCGATCATACTCAACACCTACAAACTAAAGGATGTGATCTTGGGAAAAGACGTAACCTTTCACGAAAGAAAACAACTTTTAGGATATTTAAAAGGAAATCCTCCCTCTCTCAAAAGGACATGGAAGACAGAAAATGCTTCATCAGTTTCTAAAGTCTAAGTTTGCGGAAATAAGCAGAAAAATAAGTGAACAAGCAAGCAACAAGCATCTGAGATATTAGAGCATTCGATTTAGAAAGAAAACTGTGATATTCACATACTATAGATTTAGATCTGCAAGTAAACATATATTCAAGGCCATTATACTTATTGTGCATAACATATAATATTGTGAATAGGTCAGCTTTGAATCCATATAAATATTTGTTTGTTATCTTTAATATGACAACATCATAGGAGGGAAATGACAACTAGACCAGAGGCAAGCAGTCCTGCCATACCCCCCTAAGGCTTGTTTGGGGGCAAGTCTGATCTGCACCCCGTCCATACCCCCTTGTAAGGGCCTGTATGGAGGCTTTATATGACAACTTGATCCTACCATACCCCCATTAGGGACTGTATGGAGGAAATGAACATGTGATCTACCATACCCATCATAAGGGCCTACATGGAGGCATCATGTGCTAATGAATGTCTTGTCATCCCCACTATAATGGAGTTGAGTGAATAAATAGATTTAATTACATGATAATTCTGAAACCCTAACCTTAATCTTGTGGTAATTGAAATTTTAGGGTAAAATTATTATTGTTCTAATAAGGAGACATTACAAATGGTATCAGAGCATCTTTCCTACCATCCTGTGAATACTTTGTGCATTTTGTGTATTCACGTGTATGTTTCATGCTTGTTGTGTATACTTTAGTATTATGTATACTCATGTGTATACTTGGTGACCTTGGGATGGGGGATGGATCCCCATTGTAGTATGGGATGCATTGAATCTCCCTCCCATTTGTCCAATGGTATACTTACATGTATTAATGCAACTTATGTGTATTCATACCTTGTGACTTATGTGTAGTCAAGTGTATTCAAGGGTATACCTTGTGATTTATATGTATTTGAGTGTATTCAATTGTATACCTTGTGAATTATGTGTATTTGAGTGTATGCTCTATGACTTGGTACTCAAGTGTATGCTCTATGACCTGGTATTCAAGTATGATTATGTATTCAAGTGTATACTCTATGACATTATATTCGTATTCAAGTGTATACTCTATGACTTTGTACTCAAGTGTATACTTCCTGACCATGTATTTGAGTGTATACTCTATGACTTTGTATTTGTATTCAAGTGTATACTCTATGATTTTGTATTCAAGTGCATACTTTATGACTGTATTCAAGTGTATACTCCATGAATTTGTGTATACGTGTACACTCAAGTGTATAGGCCATAGTGTATTCAAGTGTATACTACATGACTTGTGTATGTTCAAGTGCACACTTCATGACTTATTCATGTGTATACTTCATATTTGTTTATTATGTCCATATACTATGTATGCTTCATGCTTTGTGTATCAAGTGTATTATGTTTCATGTATTACGAGAGTATACTTCTGTATTACATACTATGTTCATGCTTCATGCTCTGTACACTTTGTGTATTATGTGTATGTTCCATACTCCATGTATTAAGCATATAAGTTTTGTGTATGCTTCATGTATTACATGTATTCATATATATGGTTCATGTTTCATGTGTAAATTTTATGTATTACTTGTATTCAAGTAAACACTTGGTGGCTTATGTGTATTCTAGTGTATACTCCATGACTTATATATATTCATGTGTATGCTTCGTGACTTACGAGACTCATGTGCATACTTCATGTATTTATGCGTGTTCTTTACACTTTGTGTCTTATGTATATTCATGCAAATACTTCATGCTTCATGTACTACTTGTCTATTACATGTATACTATGCATCTTCGTGTATCATGTGTATGTATGTGTATGCTTCATGCTTATTGTATTACATGTATTTATGTGTATACTTCATGTATCATGCATGCTTCATGTATTACACATGTCTAGGTATTTGTTTACTCCATGTGTACTTAAGATTACCTTAAATAAAAGCCAAATCTCTCGAAGCTTTATTTGTCAAATGCTTTTTGGGTTAAGAAGCACTAACGAATTAACTTATGAAGAGTTGTAACTAGTGAAGTGAAAAGTCTGATTCTGTCAAACTTGAGATCTAAAAGGAGAGAACATTTCATTTAAGAATGACATCCAAAACATCGTTGAGGAAATCAATTGAGAATAGAACCCTAAGTAATTCTATAGATAAATTTAGAATGATACGAGAAAGGATGAAACTCTAACTATGAAAAGTGTGACCTTTCGAATGTAGGACTTCCTTAACAATAAAATAAAAGGAGAATCATGTCCTTGTGAAGAAACCATCAATAGGAAATAATTCTAAAGGTAAAATATTATTCTCGAAAAAGGTGGCCAAAAAGAGTAGTGACTCCTTCAAGAGATAGATATTAAGGATAAATCAATTGATTGACATAAGCAATCATCACTCACCTATTCATGAGGAAATCCCACAATCAAAATGTCAAAGGTTTCCCAAAGAAGGAACAATCAATTATAACCACTCAACATAGTTGAATCTAACAATATAATTTGACATCCAATTCTGAAATAAAAAACTAGTTGTCATAGAAACTTAATATACAAAGATAGATTAAGGTTTTCTTTCAAACTTTGAGAATTAGGTGCACTGAAGTATCATCTTGACCCAGGATGGTCGATCTATTAAAATCCAAATACAACATTTTGAGAGAATGTAATAAAGACAACTCAATCTTTTAGGAACCTACAAATTTAGACTCTCAAAAGATTTTACAAGAAATGTTGGAAACCTATCATAAGATATATTCATCAAGATTAAGGGAGGAAGAACATCATTAAGAAAAAATTGTTCTATTCCTTTGGAACAAGATCAAATGTACAACCATATGATCTATCCCTCATTCATTGAAACAATGATGAAACAATCCAACTTATAACATTGATCTAGTGAACTTTGTCTTCCTACATGTGATAACTAGTGTAGATCATTTCATCCAAGGGTCTTCTTCTCTTAAGCTCTTTAGAGTAACCCTTCATTTATGATAAAAAATCAAGACTTCTTTTGGGTTCTTCACCCTGAGAACAAGAGACAACTTTTCTTAAGTCACTAGTTACCAATTGTTGTTGTTAGGAGATATTAGAAAGTGTAAGTACATGAACCAAAGCAATAGAATGACCATTGCTTTAGAGAATGCTAACGTTGGTAGTGAAATTGATTTAGGTTCCTGATGACTTAGACACATCCTAGTTGTTATTGCTTAAGGACAAGCAATCTTGGTCAGGGCGGACTGTCATTTCCCCTCTCCGATAAGCCAATCACATAAAACAAAGATGTCTTCAAGTGGCGAAGATCATCGATTAAGACAAAATTTTTGGATAGAACAAATTGTCTATGCAGAGCTATGATCCTTTTGTTAATGCATAGTGGTTTCAATCCTACCCATTGACTTTACAATATGAAGTGGTGTTACAACTGGCGATGGCTTTTCTCCTATGTGGCGACTAGCAAGCTTGAACACCTCATCGATGCATAAAGGAATTGTGTGCCATCTCTTATGGATTGATAGCTAATGTGGCATAGTGAGAAAACTATGGAGGGGCTTGATTACCTTTGTGATTCTTAAATCTGCTCTCAATTCCCTTCCAAAGTAATCGTGGCTAGTTTTCCTAGCTTGTATGATGGTATGAGTTTTGAACAATAAAGGATTTATTAAGGAGTGTTAAGGCTGTAGCCAATGATGCACAAGGAGGTCTGATCATAGTTAGCACCTACAAACTAAAGGATGTACTCTTGGGAAAAGATGTAACATTTCACAAAAGAAAACAACTTTTACGATATTTAAAAGGAACTCCTCCCTCTCTCAAAAGGACATGGACGAAAGAAAGTATTTCATTAGTTTATGAAGTCTAAGTCTGCAGAAATAAGCATAAAAACTAGTGAACAAGCAAGAAGCAAGCATTTGAGATATTAGAACATTCAATTCAAAAAGAAAATTGTGATATTCACATACTATAGATTTAGATATTCAAGTAAACATATATTCAAGGCCATTATACTTATTGTGCATATAATATTGTGCACAGGTAAGCTTTGAATCCATATAAATATTTCTTTGTTATCTTTAATATGACAACCCATCATAGGAGGGAAATGACAAATAGACCAGAGGCAAGCAGTCCTACCATACCCCCCTAAGTATTGTTTGGGGGCAAGTCTGATCTGCACCCTATCCATACCCCCCATAAGGGCCTATATGGTGGCTTTGTATTACAACTTGATCCTACCAAACCCTCATTAGGGCCTGTATGGAGGAACTAGACATGTGATTTACCATGCCCCTCATAAGAACCTACATGGAGGCATCATGTGCCAATGAATGTCTTTTCATCCCCACTATAATGGTGTTGAGTGAATTAATGGATTTAATTACATGATAATTTGAAAACCCTAACCCTAAACTTGTGGTAATTGAATTTTTAGGGTAAAATTAGTAGTGTTCCAATAAGGGGACATTAAATTAAGACTGCATGTTCCTCTTGAGATTGTTATATTGTTTACTCATGAAGGGTGAAGAAGGTAATCAAAGGACAACCAAGATACCGATCAAATTATTTACATATCCATCTAAAAATGAGCTTCAGAGGATTTATATAGATTTACGAATTGATGGCCATTGGCCATTTATCTAATATCTCTCTTGAGTATTGAGAGGATAGTCTTGTAAGGACTAGTAAAAAAAACATAGTGACTAGTGGTTATTTGAATTGGTGTATGAGGTGAATAGGTGTTTGTATGAGTGTGAATAAGTATTTAGATGAGTGTGCTAGTATAGTGGTCTTATTTTCCTTAATCTTCATAATGTTTTTTTTATCATATAGGACTGTTACAAGTGTTGTTGGGCTATTTTCATGATAGAGGAGAGACATGATAAGCATCTTGGATTTGCTACATGTATTGAGAGGAAATAGTAGAAAATGACTATTGACAATATTGTCACAAAATGTTGAAGATGCTGCTATGGCTGCTCAAACAAACCACTGTCAGAAAGGAATTTTATTATTATTAGAATAATTCTATTTGTATAAATATTGAAAGAGTATGTTTTTAATATTTGTGAATGATTAGAGTTACGTCAATCACATGTATGTGTTTAGATCATGCAAAGGTAAAATGACTTTATATCTTAATCCTTCCTTAGCTAGTAAAATATATAACTTCTTGTATCAATATGTTTTGATTATGAGAACGCATCAATGGATTATAAATCTTCTATTGCATAATGGTACCATCTTGTGGATGTAAGTTCAAACCCCTGAACTATGAAGCCTTTACGCTACACGTACGTAGGCAAGGCCATCATGAGCCCCAAAGACATTAGGTCATTGTGCAGATATAAGTCTATTAATTAAGCAGATTACTGGAGCAAAGGAAATAGTTTCCCACTGTGCTAAAGGAAGATCATATGGTTCTTATTGTAAAATTGATTGTAATTGCATGAGGGATGTTTTTGATACATGATATTAAACTTATGTTTAATTGAATTTTGTATTAGAATAAGTGAATATTCTCCTATCATCGTACTATATTTTCATTATTTTTGACTCTATTTTAATAATTTATTTTTATTTACTGATATTATCTTGGGAAGGAATTACATAGGTATTAGAGCACCAAGTTGCAACACTTGGGATCTTTGGGGTAAAAGTTTTGGTAATGTAAACCCATTTTTGGGTCTCATCATGGTAAGTAGAGGTAAATTTTGATTAATTAACTATATGGAAGGAATGTCTAGTCATTTTCAATATATATATATATATATATATATATATATATATATATATATATATATATATATATATATATATATATATATATATATATATATATATATATATATATATATATATATATATATATATATATATGAACACACACATATGTTCATGGATGTATTAACGGGATTGTAAGTTTATGTAATGTTAATCAATGATTTATGTTAAGTATGTATATTTTTCACCTTATTCTATGATGATACTGACAAACTTGTGAATGTGGCTGATGGTGATGGGTGTAATGGTGAATGAGTATTAGCAAAATGAGGGTTTGGAGGTGTGCTATGGATTTTGGAGTTGTGTATTATCGAAAATATTATGTTATGAGTATTCTGTGGTGTTTTGGGAGATTATTATTTTAAGGGAGCTATTGTGTTTATGGGAGTTATTGTTGTTATTATTTATGGGAGATATTGTTGTTAATATGGAGATACTGTTGTCTTATGGGAGCTATGTTGTGAATTGGGAGTTACAATAAGGGAGTTATAGGGATTTGATGCAAGGACTTCCGGAGGTCATAACTTTTGACTCGGATGTGGGTTTTCTACAAAATTCTATAGGTGGATGCGTTATGAGGTGACCAATGGTTTCCCAACCTACCCTAGTTGGTTGCACCTCATCTTGGCACTTTTTCGGGGCTTGAAACTTTCATCTTGGCCCTCAAAATGGCAATTTAGTGTTTTTTTCTAGTTTTTTAAAAGTTGCTTTTTTTAATAACTCGAAACTTATGTTTTGAATTTAGGATGTTAGTTGGCTTTTTGTCCTACCTTAGCTTTAGAAAGTTTTTGGGAAAAAACTAGATTCTCAAGATATGATTGTAAAATTACCTAAAATGGCAAAATTTGACAATTGTTGAAATATGCCAAAAAGGTAATTTTTTGATTTTTTTGTTTTCTTAGATATAAGAGAGTTTTCTCTCATTGTAGTAGTAGAGTTGATGAATTGATGTTTTTTTATGTTCCAGTCTTCAAATCTTTGGTTCTCACATGATTAATGGCAAAATTGTATTGAGTGTATGTTGTGTGCTACATCATCTCGTATTAGAGCAGGAAGATGGCTGGGAGAGGAAGAGGAAGAGGCGGTCTTGCCTAGATGCATAGAGAAATGTAAAATCTACAAAGGCAAATAGCAGAACTTACAACACAGATGGAAAACCAAAAACTTGGTAGAGGAGGAGATGAATCTGATGAAGAGATAGGTCGAGGAGGTGCAAATCAAGATACAGAACATGAAGAAGAAGAATTAGAAGGCATGAGTTTTGAAGAGAGGATGCTCAGGGCCTTAGAAGGGAAAAATGAAGGGATCAAGGTAGATGTTTCAGATTATACATGTAGTCTTAAACTAGAGGAGTTGATAGACTGGTTGAATGACATGAGAATTTTTTTTGAATGGAAATCCATGACAGAGGAAAAGAAGGTGAAATTCGCATGCACCAAATTAAAGGGTCATGCAATGATTTGGTGGGATCATCTTCAAAAGGAATGAACAAGGAAAGAAAAGGATAAGATTAGGACATGGAATAAAATGGAGAAGAAGTTGAGAGAAAAAATTTTGCCCATAGATTATGCACAAACCCTTTTTTGTAGGTTTCAAAATTTAAAACAGAACCTCTCTTCTATGCAAGATTATACAAATGAGTTTTATACACTGTCTATACGTATAAAGCATCAAGAAAATGATGAATAGATGGCTGCTAGATATGTGAATGGCTTGAAATTCTCTATTCAAGATGAATTGAGCATGCATCGACTCAACAATATGGAAGAGGCTTACCAATTGGCTCTAAAGGCTAAAGAAAAACAAAACAGATAGTACCATCAGAGGAATAGAGGAGGAAGAAGGGGTACATCAATCCCATTTTGAGGAGATTCAAATTATGGTAGGGGAGAGTCATCCCATGGATTGGAAAAACAAGTAGACACTTGACAAGATCCTCTGAATCAAGAACGAGGAAGGGGATTTCAAAGAGGTAGAGGTTATGGTAGCAGTAGAGGATGGGAAAACTAGAGAAGGCCTTTCACTTGTTTTAGATGTGGGAGAAAGTCTCATGATGAGAAGAGCAATGGTGATTCCAGAGAAGGAGAAAACACAAGCCAAAAGCTCTGATGGATCATGGCTTTGAACCAATATCTTCAGAACCAGATGCACTTCAGGTGGCAAGGTATGTCAAGTTATTGTTGATGGAGGTAGTTATGAAAATATGGTTTCTAAATAAATGGTAGAAAAATTGAATTTACACTGTGAAAAACATCCTCATCTATACCACATTGCATGGTTTAAAAAGGGAAATGAAGTCACTGTTGATAAAAGATGCCTAATTAAGTTTAGCATAGGGAATATCTATCAAGGTGAGATATGGTGTGATGTTGTCCCAATGGATTCCTATCATGTGTTATTGGGAAGGCCATGGCAGTATGATAGAAAAGTTATGCATGATGGAGAGAAAAACACACACCTTTTGGAAAGGTGGCTCTGAGGTGGTTTTATTTCCTCTCAAGGATGAAGGAAAATGTGAGACCATGTTGTCTGAAAGAGATCTTGTCAAAGAAATGAAGGTGACAGGGTGTTGCTACGCATTAGTAGTGAAAAAAGGTGAAGAGGAAGACATTTCAGTTCCCCCAGAAGTAGCAGAGCTATTGGAAGAATTTGTTCATGTTTTGCCTGATGAATTGCCTGATGGTCTGCCGCCAAAGAGAGATATTCAGCATCATATTGATTTGATTCTAGGAGCAACTCTACCCAACTGAGCAACTTAGAGGATGAATCCAACACAACATGCAGAGATGAATAAGCAAGTAATAGAACTCATAAGTAAAGGTGTGGTGGGAGAGAGCATGAGCCCATGTGTTGTACCTACATTGTTGACCCCAAGAAAAGATGGAACATGGAGGATGTGCACTGATAGCAGAGCAATTAATAAGATTACAATCAAGTATTGGTTTCCTATACCTCGTATGGAGGACATGATGGATGTCCTTGCAGGGGCCAAATATTTTAGCAAGATCAACCTATGAAGTGGCTACTTCCAAATCTAGATCTGAGAAGGGGATGAGTGGAAGACAACCTTTAAGACTGGAGATGGAGTATATGAGTGGATGGTTATGCCATTCGGGTTATCAAATGCACCTAGCACATTTATGAGATTGATGAACACTATACTATGACCTTACATTGGTAAGTTTGTGGTAGTTTATTTTGATGATATTTTGGTATTTAGTAAAAACAAAGAAGAGCACCTACAACACTTGAGGATCATCTTTGGTGTGTTAAGGAAGGAGAAGCTCTAAGCCAATTTGAAGAAGTGTACGTTCATGCATGACAATTTGGTTTTTTTAGGCTTTGTTATTTCTAAAGATGGTGTCAGAATGGATCCAAAAAAGGTCAAGGCAATTCTAGAATAGCCTAGTCCAAGCAGCATCGTAGAGGTAAAAACTTTTCATGGCTTGGCCACTTTTTATCGAAAGTTCATTCAAAATTTTAGTAGTATTGTAGCTCCTATAACAGATTGCACCAAAGGAAGGGAGTTTTTATGGACCAAGGATGCTAAGGAGATCTTTAAGTACTTCAAGTAAAAGGTAACAAAAGCACCTATACTTGCATTGCCAAATTTTGATAAGGTATTTGAAGTAGAATGTGATGCCTCCCATGTGGGAATAGGTGCTGTGCTTAGCCAAGCTAGAAAACCTATAGCTATCTTTAGTGAAAAGATGAATGACTCGAGAAAGAATTATTCTACTTATGATTTGGAATTTTATACAATTGTTCAAGCATAGAGGCATTGGAGACATTATCTAGTTCCCTAGGAGTTTGTATTATTTATAGATCATGTTGCACTGAGATACTTGAACACACAGAAAAAGTTGAATAGTAGGCATGCCAAGTGGGTCTCTCTCTTGTAGGGTTACAATTTTGAGTTGAAGCATAAGTCTAGAAAACAAAATCAGGTTGCAGATGCATTAAGTAGGTGTGTTGCACTTTTGACCACAATGGAAACTGAGGTGATTGGTTTTGATGCCATCAAAAATTTGTATGAGTCTGATGATGATTTTTGGGAGATTGTAGAACAATTGAAGGCACCAATATCTGGTAACTTCGATCACTTTAGGGGTGAATATTTTATGCAAGATGGGTATCTATTTAAAGGAAAACAACTATGCATACCAGCTGGCTCTATTAGGGAAAACATTATCAGAGAATTTCATAGTAGTGGGTTAGTTGGACATTTTGGCGAGGACAAGACAATACCCTTGATAGAAGATAAATATTACTGGCCAAAGATGAAAAGGGATATAACTAAGTATGTAACAAGGTGTAGAATCTACCAAGTGACTAAGGGACATTCACAGAGTACAGGGTTGTATATGCCATTACCAGTACCAACTACACCATGGACAGATTTGAGCATGGACTTTGTGTTGGGACTTCCACATACTCAACGAGGTAATGACTCCATTTTTGTAGTTGTTGATAGGTTCTCCAAGATGGTTCATTTTATTGCCTATAAGAAAACTAATGATGCAATGAGGGTAGCAGAGTTATTTTTTTCAGAAGTTGTTCGACTACATGGTGTTCCAAAGACTATTACCTCTGATAGGGATACGAAATTCCTCAGTCATTTCTGGAGGACTTTATGGAAGAAGATGGGGAATAAGTTACAATTTAGTAGTTCTTATCATCCTCAAATGGATGGGCAGACAGAGGTAGTCAATCAGAGTCTGGGAAATTTGTTCAGGTGTATTGTTGGAGAAAAGCCAAAGCAATGGGACGTAGCATTACCCCAGGCTAAATTTGCCTATAATAGTTTTGTTAATAGATCAAAGGGAAAGTCCCCATTCCAGATTGTGTATGGCATGAGTCCTCAGGGTGTTCTAGATTTGGTATAGCTACCAATGAAAGATAGGGTCAGTGATGATGGAGAAGCATTTGTAGAACACCTTCAACAGTTGTAGAAAGAAGTGAGACAGAAGTTGCAAGACAGTAATGAGAGGTACACGAATACTATGGATACTAGTAGGCAACATCAGACATTCAGTGAAGGTGACTTAGTGATGGTATATTTAAGAAAAGAGCAGTTTCCTACTGGAACATACCACATGTTGAAGTACAAGAAAATTGGTCCTTGCAAAATTACAAAGAAGATCAATGATAATGCATATGAGGTCAGTTTACTAGATGATCTCAATATTTCTCCTATGTTTAATATTTCTGATTTATATGCATTCCATGGTGCGGATGATGCTGAAGATAATCAACCAGAAGTTACATGGCATCCCCACATTCCCCATAAGAAGAAGGAAAAGATTGCACAAATTCTTGATAAGAAAATTATTAAGGGCATTACAAGTATTTAGTACAGTGGGAAGGATTGCCACCAATAGATAGCATGTGGATTATAGAGTGGGAAGTGCAGAGGTTAGATCCAGTCAAATGGTAGTAGTTTGAAGACACTCACTTGTAGGAGCTGTGTTCTTTTTAACCACAGGAGAATGATGCAGGGACTTTCGGAGGTCATAACTTTTGACTCGAATGTGGGTTTTCTACGAAGTTTTACAAGTGGATGCGTTATGAGGTGGCCAGTGGTTTGCCAACCCACCCTAGTCGGTTGGACCTTGTCTTGGCACTTTTTTGGGGCTTGAAACTTTCATCTTGGCCCTCAAAATGACAATTTAGTGTTTTTTTCTATTTTTTAAAAGTTGCTTTTTTTAATAACTCGAAACTCATGTTTTGAATTTAGGATGTTAGTTGGCTTTTTGTCCTACCTTAGCTTTAGGAAGTTTTTGGGAAAAAAATACATTCTCAAGATATGATTGTAAAATTACCTAAAATGGCAAAATCTGACAATTGTCAAAATATGCCAAAAAAGGTAATTTTTTAATTTTTTTGTTTTCTTAGATATAAGAGAGTTTTCTCTCATTGTAGCAGCAAATTTGATGAATAGAATTTTTTTGATGTTCCAGTTTTCAAATATTTGGCTCTCACATGATTAATGGCAAAATTGTATTGAGTGTATGTTGTGTGCTACATCAGGATTTATGCCCCTTTGGGGAATATTCTTGGTGTTGGAGTTGGTGTTGTGGATGATGATGTTAAAGGAGCTACATGTGCTCTATGGGAGCTATTGTTGTGTTAAGAGAGTTTTTCAAATTGTGATTATTTCAGCTACAAATTTTATTGGAAAGAATAATGTTGGTGATTACTTTTGGAATATGAGCATTGTGATATGATAATTTATTTTGGAACTCCATGTGGTTTGAGATCACCACATTTTCCTCCTCCCCTTAGGTGGCTCTTTTGAAGTCACGTGGTGATTGTAATGTTAAGTTTTGTGAGAATATTTGATATTTTTATTTGGTTAATTTATTTTCTTAATTGAGCTAGCAGTTTTAAAATTTCTTTAAGATATTTGTTTGATTGTTTTTTTTTCCTCAAGGACTACTTTATTAAAGTTTTTGGTTTTGAATTGAACTATTGTTTTGCTCTATTCAATTTGTTTGTATATAAAATTTTATTTATCAATTTTATTTGAGATTTTTACTTATTGGAAACTTCTTCATTTTGATGCTTTATCAGTGTTTATTGTTGCTGGCTTGTGTGAAGTAATGTGAATTGTATAGATTACCATACCCAAGAGAGGTCCCTGACAGGTTGTATAGGGGAGTAGATGGCTTGCGGAATGTTTATTGTGAAATTGTGTAAGATCTATTCTATGGCATTATGGTCGTATTTAGCACTAATCATCTCAATCCCATTGAAAATATACATGATGTATAGAATTGATATCTATGATGTTTAAATGTTAAGAGTTGTTATAAAAGAATATATTGCAATGAATTTGATTATCAGTAATATATTGATGATATAAACATGCTTCTAGGATAAGTAATGATGATATTACAGAATTCCAATGGATAGAATAGTATAATCGAATCTTTCTAGATGAAATTTTAAGGGGCTAATCCAAACGTGGACAACCAAGGTAAGAAATTTTATATTATTTATGTTTCTTATGTATGGATGTTTGAGATGATTGTATAAATGTTAATCAATGTGTTATGAATTTTTGATGTTTAAATGTTGTAAAAATCTGAATGAGGAAAGATTTGTGGATGTCGTTTGGGGCAATTGTATGGAGTTTGGTGTTCTTGATTGATGATTGGAAATGTGAGAAATGGGGTTTGATATTGTGAATTTTGGGAGTTATGAATTATTGGAGTTTTGTTCTTAAGGGAATTTTCTGATATGATATGGGAGTATATGTTATGTGAAGGGAGTTGTTGATGATGGGAGTTAATATTTATGGGAGTTTATATTATGTTAAGGGAGTTGTTGATCATGGGAGTTATTATTTATGGGAGTTTTATTATGAATAATTTTATTTGATCACATGAGTTTATGTGCTATATGGGAGCTGATGTTGTTTAAGGGAGCTACTGAAGCTTTAACCTCAAAAGAGGACTTCTTTCTTTAGAAATAAAATGATTAACTTTGTGCATAAAAAATTCTAGTTGCTAATTGTAGATTGTTTTTGGTTATCGAACAAAGGTGTTTTATTTTTATGCTCGAGGGTGGATTTGACCAAGTCAATACTATGGTTGGGTGGAGAGCAAATCTGTGTTTTTCTGTTGATGCAAGAACAAATTTCTAATTGATGCATGCGAGAAAATATGGATTTCTTTGTATTTTCCTCATTTAGTGATGCAAGTTTTAGGTTTTGTATTGTTGCGGGTGCTGCCACAATAATGGGTTACACTTTTTGGGACATCCTGATTTTTGCTGAAATCATATAATTTTAGAAAATATAATGATTTAAGCCATGAAATGTTCCATTTAAAGGATTTTAATTGAAGATGGTTTGATCAAACCTCCTTAGATTCAAACCCCCTTGGATAGAACCCCACTAGTTTTAAACCATACCTATAATGGAGTCTCCTCTACACCTATCAAAATGCTAATAAAAAACCACTTTTGATTTACCTTTTGGGGAATCAAATGAATTCATTTAAAATTTATGTTTTGTAAGTATGTAGTCCTTATTATAAGCTTCCCAAAAAGTATAATTTTAAATATATTTAATTTGATTATTATATTTATTTTTTATTTCTTGTGAATGTAGGTTTTTCATCAAACATCAAGTTCTCTGTTCTACACACATGGAAAATTAGTAAATTAGTGACAAAAAATTCTGAAAAATATTTATGCCCTAGGTATTGATGTCCTTGTTTCAACAAAAAAATTAAAATTGAATTTTGATACATACAGAAAAAGTTATGTTTTACAAAATATGCCTAGGTCTAAATTATAATTGGTTTGACTTCAAAACTTAATTAAAAAAAATATTCAACAAAACATTATGAAACCAAATGCATTCCCTATATATCAGTGTTAGAAATCTAAATTCAAAAGAATCAGAATTTTATCCTTTGTAGAAAACAAGTTATGTGCTACAGAATACACATCACTTTAAAAAATGTTGTTTACTATTAAAAACTAGTTATCAAAGGAGATGCAATTTTTTTTACAATTTAACTCCAAATTTTTTTAAAAAAATATATTTAGAATCTACAAACAAAATTTCATAAATCACTAGTTCGCATCATCTTCAAATTCCTAACGGTTTAGCGGCTATAGGTGTCAGAAAGTGAAGATTTAGTTCAAAATGTTGATTTCAATGTCAAGTTTGGCCAAAAAGTGTAACCCATTATTGTGGGATGACCCTTGCATGATGGCAAAACGAATATCTAGTCGACTTAGTAAATCTTTTGATGAAATCTAACTTTTGTTGGATGTGATGACGTTAGGGAAATTCATTTTTTTCTTGATGACTTCCAGGAGGAAGTCCATTCTTAGGGGGGAAGAATGTAAGGCATAACTAAAACCTATTTATTAATTGTGATATTTTATTGAGAATAATTAATTAATTGCATTGTTTTGAAATAATTATTTATATGATTTAATATTGTTTCAAAAGAAAATCATACATAGTCATTTTATGCTTTATCATTATTAAATGATTTCTATTTGGGTCACATAAAAGTAGTGGCAAGTAGCAGTTATGCATCTTTAAGAGAGAATATTAGAAAGTAATATTTATTTACAATTTCCAATAGTGGAGCTAATTTTAGATAATGAAAGAGGAGGAGTTAGTGGGTGTTTGGAAAATTTTTTATTGATTCTATTTTGAACAAACGTTTCTTTTTAAGTTTCTTTCTTAACAAAGAGATAGGGCCGAGGACTCCAGATATGAAAAATCTTGGAGATAATTTCAAGATCTTGATTTTACTACTTCAAAAATAATGAGTTAGGAGATGACCACTTAGAAGCCTTGCAAGCTTATACAGAACTTGATGTGGAGCACTTTCAATCAAGACTACTTCCACATTCTATTGGTTTAGTTCTCTGTTTTTTTAAGGATTTTGTTTTATTGAAATTAATAGTTTGTTGAATTGTTCTATTTTATTTTGTTGGGGAATAAGTGACCAACTATTAACCATTTTCTATTTTGGTATTTGAAGGTTAAAAATAGAGGTAAATGCATGTTTTTTTTTTTTGTGATTTTTGGTTGTTTTAGAGTTTGTGGACTAGAACGGAATTTGGATAGATTAGGGACTTGGTGAAAGCTTTATCTTTGGAGAAAATAACATGACATTTTCTGCATTTTGAGATGGTTCTTATGGTGGGTTTTCCTCAATATATTTCTGCTATATACTGCTGGAGGTATTGTAATGATGTGCTGTGAGTTCCTGATAAGTATAAAATATCTTCTATTTGTTGTGTTTTGTTTTTGTAGCTCATAAGAATAAGATATCTGTGTTTTTGTAGCTTTGGAAATAAAAAGATAGAGGGATTGAGTTAAAACAGTCACTAAATACAATGAAATGTAAGTTTTCTGTTTATTATTATGGGACTCACAAGAATGGTTCTGATGAATAGGAGATTGAGACCAAATCCTAAGAAGAGCATGTTGCATTTTGGAATGATTAGTCTTACTTAATGGATTATATCAACCTTTCTTAAAGGCATGCTTGAGATTTTCTTAGATAGTCACAGTACTAGTTGAAGGTAATACAGTGATATGGTGAAACCAAGTTGATGTTGTTTCATAGGATTGTCATAGGCAGTGTTTTATAATCATTTTTTATTTTTTTATTAGTGAGGCTATGTATTATGAAGTTCAAGATTTAATGAATGGTTATGTTGAGGCAGTAACCTCTGTATGCAAAGTCTGATCATGGGTCAATGATATCTACTATTTACATATTATTGCATCTTCAAAAAAAGGTCTTTATGAAGGATCCCTCATTAAAACTATATGCTTTATCATAAGACTGCTAGGACGATGACTAGATTTTTTTGTATGTAAGGAAACCCTATGAAGTTGCCTAAAGGAAGACATTAAGATTGCATGTTCCACTTGAGATTGTTATAATGTTTACTCATGAAGGGTGAAGAAGGTAATCAAAGGACAGTTAGGATACCAGCCGAATTATTTACATATCCATCTAAAATGAGCTTTAAAGGATTTATAAAGATTTACGAATTGATGGCCATTGGCCATTTATCAAAGATCTCTCTTGAGTATTGAGAGGATAGTCTTGTAAGGACTAGTAAAAAGAACACAATGATCAGTGGTTATTTGAATTGGTGTATGAGGTGAATAGGTGTTTGTATGAGTGTGAATAAGTGTTTGGATGAGTGTGTTAGTACAATGGTCTTATTTTCCTTGATCTTTAGAATGTTTTTTTTTATCATATAGGACTATTACAAGTGTTTTTGGGCTATTTTCATGATAGAGGAGAGACAAGACAACCATCTTGGAATTGCTGCATGTATTGAGAGGAAACAGTAGAAAACAACCATTGACAACATTGTCACAAAATACTGAAGGTGCTGCTATGGCTACTCAAATGAACCACTGTCAAAAAGGAATTTTAGTATTATTAGAATAATTATATATTTGTATAAATATTGAAAGAGTTTGTTTTTAATATTTGTTTGGATATATTTGTGAATGATTAGAGTTACGTCGATCACATGTATGTGTTTAGATCATGCAAAGGTAAAATGACTTTATATCTTAATCCTTCCTTAGATGTAAAATATATAACTTCTTGTATCAATATGTTTTGATTATGAGAATGCATCAATGGATTATAAAGCTTCTATTGCATAATGGTACCATCTTGTGGATGTAAGTTCAAACCCCCAAACTACGAAGTCTCTGTGCTACACATACGTAGGCAAGGCCATCATGAGCCCCTAAGACATTAGGTCAGACACTTAGGGCCTTAGTCTCATTATTTTGTACAATGATATTTAATGTGTTAATATTGATCTTGCAAAACAAATGTTTACATTCAGTTGTGCAGATACATGTCTATTAACTGAGTAGATTATTGGATCAAAGGAAATAGTTTCCCATAGTTCTAAAGGAAGATCATATGGTTCTTATTGTAAAATTGATTGTAATTGCATGAGGAATTTTTTTGATACATGATATTAAACTTATGTTTAATTGAATTTTGTATTAGAATAAGTGAATACTCTCCTATCATTGTACTATATTTTCATTATTTCTGACTTAATTAATAATTTATTGTTATTTACTGATATTATCTTGGGAAGGCATTACATAGCATATGGGTTGGGAAATAAGCCAAGGATAGGTCAGACACCGCCATGGTTCACTACACAAATCTCTTGCCTTGTTTAGCCATGCCATGTGAGTAGAACAACCCTTGTACATGACCACCCAATAGAACGTATGGATAAAAGTGCAGTCTATAACCTTACGAGAAACCCATTTAAATCAGAAGATCAACCAATATAATATTCATAATGATTTAAACAGATTCACCCAAAACTTCACAAAGAATGGTGACAAAATTACTTACTCGTGGCACTAAGATACTCTAAAATCTCACTCTCGAAAGAAATTGTCATATTTTAACAATAAAATGCCCACACAATAGCGTTTGAAATGGGTCCAATTACAAGTATGAATCATGGGTTTCTTTTTTATCATTAGCACAGGTCCCATACACATGTAAATCTATCTTAATTTACAGAATATAATTGAAGGTGAAATTGGTAGGGTTGAAAGTGGTGTTATCCAACTTAATGACTCTTTCCTTCTATGGCAATGCAATCTACTAGTTTGTAGGCACTAACCATATCATTCTTGGTAATGATACCTAGAGAGTTGTCTAGGAGTAGCATCCTCCTCCATTCTTGCCACGCCAACACCCATCTCTGTGACCTCTCCTCATATCACCTTCTGATAAAACTCCTCTTTTTTCTTTTTGGCTCTGATGGACGTCTCTCCCTTGCAGCACTCCCTAGCTACCACTTTCTGTATTTCATGATCATAAGAAGACTTGAAGCACACCGTACAACAATTTCTCTTTGCACCCTTCAACATCCTCATCACTAAATCCTTGCCGATGTTGATGCAAGAATGAAACTTAGAGGAACTACCAACTTGCTATGTAGATGTATCCGGTTGGGCCCTATCATTTTTAGCTTGAAGACATTGGTCAATGATGGAGATTAAGTGGTCAAGATGAGTGAGATCTTCACCATTTCTTTAAGACACCCCAACTTTGTTGCAATCTCATTTTCTAAGGAACAAAACACAAAGAAACAATTGTTGCCCATTGCAAGAGACTAAATAGAAGAATGTAGAGGTAAGGGTAAAGAGATGGAGAGAATATCTAAAACAAAGATTCATAGTATTATAAAAAGAAATCTATCAATCTCTTAGAGAGAGCTCCCATGATTGAGGTGGCATGAAACTTTCATCGTATGAACCATGATGCAAATGGTAGTGTGTTCATACCATTCTCCTCCTGGTTAACTGTATATAGCTTGCGAGAATTGTCAACCCATCCATCTCTCCCTCTTTTTCTCTCATCATTCCTCTATCATTAATGCTTTGACGGATGTCCACCTGTTACTCCCCAATCCCCTAAAATATCACGTCAATCAAATTTATTATGTAAGTTTTCTGTTACCAAATTTTTTCACCTACAACTCAAATTGGCCGAGCTAGTACATTATTCATTTTAAGGTGAAAGATTAAAATTTGTTTCTGCGTTCCTTAAACCTTACACATATTGAATTTTATGAGGAAAATTTAGTTGTTTTAGTATAATGTGTTTCATGAAGGAAAGTATTTAGTTTGTTGTTTCAGTTGTTTAACAGAGGAAAGATACTTTGTAGAGTTTCATGAGAGATAAGAGATATTTCATTTCATTACAATGATCATTCAATTTTACAAATGAGATACAAATGGAATAAACATTCCATTGAATGAAAACATGATAGATCAACTGTCCCACACAAGCCATGGGAATAGTCGAACCAATACAAATAGAAGAAATATACTATGCATCTGAGGATAAGAAAAGAAAAGAGCATATAGGAGAAACATAGCCATCATTGCCTATTTAATGTCTTTGGTTTCTGTTGTTGCTGTTCCATCCTTGCTCTTGATCTTCATGAGAACCTATAGTGATTGAGAAAGATTTTTTAGGGCTTTGGATATGAGTCCCTATGTGCCTATTGACAGAAACATAATATATTGCCTATGATGTACTATGTCGGATATCAAATCAACATATGCAAGAGAGACTGAAAATGAAACAACCATTGAGCTTCACTTTTTTAAACTAACATGTTTGTTTCATGTGCATGTATAGGAGAAATTATGTTGTTGTTTTGAAGACCATTTCAGCATGTGGTGTAAAGTGGGCTCCCACAAGGGTAGAGCTCAACATGCTACCCCTGAATCTCAAGGGGAATGATATAGGGATACTCATTCATGTTATGCAAAAGGGAGAATTTCAATTGAAATGAATAATTTATAGAGTGCATTAACCTTGAAGCCACTGCCCTTCTATGATCATCAGCTCAAAAGATGAGGAGGTAACCATAGAGTGCAGTGAGCAATTTTTTTAAGACAAATCAATGAAGTATGAAATTGAGTACATGTATGATCAATATCATTGTATCATCCTTTGTATGCATTAAAATCATAATATTGGAACAACAAGAGTCATGGAGTATAAAATTATTGTTCAAATGCAATAGAACAACCATGATCAATACAAGACAATCAAAAGGATCATATGTTACAGATGCTACTATAGGAAGTAGCATGTGAAGAAATACTATGCACAGAAGCATGTTACCTCAAACAGTAAATGAAAGAGCCATTACCATGGAGTATAACGTGTATGTATCTACATTTGATATGATACAGTGAACTGGACACTAAGTATGTATGCCATATGACAGATTGAATTGGATCATTCAGAGTACATACATATCAAATGTATATAGAAATACCACAGTTATCAAATGAAACATACATAAATGCATAACCGTATGAATTTAAAACAACAAACAACTATGTTCATCTATAGTGGTTGCATAGAGGGGCACAAATGATATTAATTTTGTCATTTATAGATAATATGAATGGAACAACACGTGTACAAATAGAGCACAAGTGACATCAAATGCTTTTGCCATTATAAAAGAAGTAAAGTCTCAAAGTCCATCTATAGGAGGTGCTATCCCAGGTGATAATGTTAAGACACAGTCATAAGGTAAATGTTTTTGTTAAGCATTCCATACTTTTTATGCCAAGCCACATTCACCAAGTAGAGGATACTATTGCAAGTATGAGGTGAACTAGTGTTGTCATTGATGTCAACATACTCATATTGCTTTGACAAGAAGGATTGGATGATCTGTGTGCTGAGGATATTGAGAAAATTAGTCTCAATCCGGAACTGTGGAGAACAGTGATGAGAAGAAGGCAAAAGTACTCAATAGGTTGCGATTCAGAGGATGCGGATTAAAAGGGTTTGTAGATATGAGTCTTGAGATGATCTAGTTAAGATTTTAGAGGTCCGCATGAAGATGTGAATAAGTTGTGATTGATCAAGTAGAACCGGTTCCGGGAGATGCTCCGGAGTGACAGAGTGTCACAAAAAGGTCTGGTGAGATCCGGAAGTGCATTGTCCTATTTTGTGGATTGGACAGAGTGTTTGGGAGGTCCTTGTAATGTGTCATCTTGATTGGTATGTGGTTTGGAGGTCTGGAAGCACCTCTGGCAGTATGACAGTGGCGATAGACTGTGTTCTTGAAGTTCTGGCTGACCGGATGTGTTATTCATCCTGCGAATGTTCTTATGGTTGATTGCCGACTTAGATGATTGTTCCTAAGCCAATGTCTTGTATAAATAAAGGTTTGTGAGTTCATTTCAAAGTGTGAGTTGTGTGAAAATGAGTGTGATATAGTGAAAGAGTGAAAGGCAGAGCAAAAGTGTTTCGGGCTTAAATGGAACTGATCCAGACATGGTGAAGATGTCATTCTCCAGTTCAAGGTTGTGATCCTTATGTTCTTGTAGACAGTGTGTCTCTTTGTAGGCAGTGTGCCTCCTTGTGAGCAGTGTGCTCAGGCAGTGAGCCCTAATTGGCATGTGCCATTCATTTCATCTTATTCTTCTAATAGAGAATAATCCTTGGGTTAATCACCCCGTGGTTTTTCCCTTAATCAGGTTTTCCACATCAAAAATCTTGGTGTCTAATGTGTTGATGTTTATCTACTCCGGTGTTTATGCTTTCTGCTTTCATGAATGGTTAATTGATATGCTGTTAACTAATAAAGAAGAATCAAGTGTTTCAAGTAGAAGTAAGTTTTTTGCACAACTGATTCACCCCCCCTTCTCAGTTATGTGCCCTAGATCTAACAGATACATATATGTATAATTGCATGAATTCAGAACTTCAAAGTGCACTTTATCATGGAAAAAGAAATGGAACTTCAATGACATATTGAGCTACAGGAGGTACAAAGAGAATATTATGTGTTTTAACATCACGGTATGTAAGTGTTTTGGAGTAGCAGCGGAAGGTAAAAATCCATCTTGTTGTTTTTTAAAAAAATAAAACATCTTATGACAAGTGAATTTGAAGTAGTCATATGGGGGCCTTCAGCCTTAATGAAGAACATAATATATCAGTCTAAAAGTTTGCATCAAACCATAATGGTTGCTTTAACAAGAAAATGATGACAAGAAACATTTAGGTATTATTATATGCATTGAAGTTCTAAGGTTGTGGGCCCATAGTGGGGTTTTCTTGTAGCATGTTTAACCCACTTGGGTTTTCAAAATAACAAGATCATACATAGAGAAAATGGAGAGTCAAATTGTGCATAAGATAGTAGCATTCATAAATAATAGAGTATACCATCTACATCCGTGGCCATAAAATATGTGTTCTTCACAATATCAAAACCCATGTCGACTTGTATAAGGAGATCACAAATACAGAGATTATGAGTTTTAAATTCATAAGGGTTTGAGCAGTATGAGGGTTTTGCTTTTAGATATATAGGAAATGATAAAATGAAACTCATCTTATGCCATATCAAATCATGGCTAGTATAATACCAAACAAGAGTTTTGTATTCTGCATTTTCAAGAAGGAAAGAACATCATAATTTCATTGTTTTCTGCAAACAAAAAGATGAATGAAAAATCATTTGTTTGACATCTATTCGTAGCTAGATGGAGTCATTTTTCTCACAGCAAGTGAACCCACTTGGGGTTTCATATAGAAAACCATAGATTTAAGGAAAATGAAATCTTTCAAACTCATATGAACGAAATGCTCAAAGATACGATTGTGGTTGCGATCTGTAAATATTGTATCAAACTCATTTATCAATAGAGAGATACCAAAGAGATAAGGCATAGATTGAGAGCTAAGAACTCACCTTTCATCGAGTGCATAGGGCTGTGGCCTTTTAACCCAAATTTTGTTTTTTTTTCCTTCGAATAAGCTCAGATCAGTCATTCATGACAGCCCACATAGGAGACACAAATGGCAGAGAAGAAACACAACAAAATGCATAAGAAATAATGGAGTGGCTGCGATGGGAAAGCCCCAAAATGTTTCAAAATGAAGAACAAATATCATTTTATGATAGAAAGAGTCTTACCTTACATTTTTCTGTCAGAATCCTCAAAAAAATTGATTGATAACAAAAAAATTCTCAAGTTTATAGGTCCAAACCCTAGTCTCCATGGCGGCGGTTTGCAGAGCTAAGTTTTCATCAAAACTCAAAATGTAAAATGATCCTGAGATGATAGGGTTCAAGGATTTTGTTTTAGGGTTCCATTATACCCTAAGTCAAATGGCATTTTTATCACATTGAATAAAGAAATTTGCCTCTACTAATACCTTCATGGTATTATTTGTGCCAACTTTGCAATGCCTAGGCTTGTGCCTTAATGGATGTTTTGCCATTTAGTGGGTAAGCCAAAACCCCTAGTGGTATCTTAGGATATTTTGTAAACCAGATGGAGGACAACCCTTAGGGATTTTAATTTTTTCAAACCTTTTCAATATGCCTTCATATTTTAATGATTTGTATAGAAAATAATATGTCCATCGAATGTAATATACTTGGCAAAGTAAAAACCATAATCCTTGTATAGTTTTGGCATGTGTAGAATCAAGCCTTGTACTTTTATTTTTTGCAAAAATCAAATCACTTCAATTAGAGAATAAAATTGCACATATTGTAAAGAAAATATTTAAAGCAGTTAAAGTAGGACTAAAATAGACAAAATCTTTTTTTTGGATTTTGTTTTCTTTGGGCGAAATTGAAAAGATAAGGACAAAATAGTGCCTTTATAAAGCAGATAAAGCCTAATTTTTAGTGTTTATGGGTGACACCACTTTGGATGGCTTTTTGGCAGTTTATTTCTTTAGTTTGGAGGTAGTTTGGTGATAGTTTTCAAGGCTTTTTTATGGATTCTGAAAATTATTTGGAGGTAGAGCTTTTAGAGTGTTTTTTGGGGCAATTTTCTTTTTCTGTCTTGGGAAACTTAGAGGATATATTGGAGAAAAACTTAGTTTTGTCAGAGTCAGTGGAGATCATTGTTTCTTCTCTCTTGATTATAGGCAGAGAGTTTGTAGACACATTTTGACTCAGAGTTTCAGTTTTTTCATGACTCCTTTTAGTTTAATATAGCAGATCATTCCTACTCTCATCTTCTTGCCTCATATTTACAGTTTTGATTTGATGTTTCATTGTGACCATAATATTATGTCCTTTGTTATGTCTCATTGCTATAAAACTATGTGCAGATATTTCATATGATTTTGGTTGTATGCTGTGTTTAGATTGAACCTTCATATAAATTACTTTTGAATTGTACGTTTTAGGTGAGGATGTGAAAGTTTATGTTTGAAGGGTTGTTTGTGGGTGAAAGTATTTAAAATAGATTAGAGTTTAGGAGTATTATCTGTTAGACTTTAAGATTCTATTTTAGTTCATCCTCTCACCTTTTCCATGAGAAAATTATTTAGATTAAAAAAAAATCATTAGGAGAACCAGCTCACTCTGGAGGTTCACTCCAAGTTTTAGGCAACCCACAGGCCTAAGAGTGTTCCCATGTGTCGACAGATAGATAAGTCAATAGCTTAGCATTGGGTGCAGATCTGATTGATAACAGTTTTTGGCACACTTAGTGGGACTCTGAAAGTGTGTTCAGAGAAGTTTACAACTCTTAAAGTTGATGTTCTAGTATATGTAGTAGTGTTCCAGCCTTTTGAGGCTTCTTTCAATATATTTGGTGACTCTATTTTCTCTTGCATGTAGATATAGTGTATCCAGCTTATGAAAACCAGATCTAGTTCAGATTCATTAGATTATTTGCAACTATCTCTGCCAAGAAGAAGTGGTAGGGCAACAAGTAGAATAGTTGGTTCATTGAAGAGATCAAGATCAACACATCCAAGACTTAGTCCTCCAACTCTAGTACAGAGAAGTAGGAGTCCGGTGCTAATAGTGCAGTTACCCATAATGGCCAGGCAGTTCATATTTGCACCATTTAATGGGGGCAACCCGTTACAACTTGCCCAACATGATGATATCCTAGTTGGAACCCTCAAAGGTCTACCATATTTCACCAGAGAAGATCAGACTACAACTATTGAGCACATTCAGGATGTGGTAACGCTATGCTTGATGCATAATGTTACTCAAGAAAACTTAGCAATCAAACTATTGGCTACATCATTAAAGGGTAAAGCTTTGCAATGGTTTAGAGGTCTTGCAGAGAATTCAATAATGACATGGGAACAACTAGGAGATGGATTGCATAAGCATTTTGAAGACAAGTTTGATCATCTGTCATTGTTGGAGCAGTTGAGCACCATGAAAAGAGCCCCTCACAAACACATGACAGATTTCAACTACCAATTTCAGAGGAATTGGAACATGATTCCTACAATGGTAAAGCCTTTGCCATGACATGCATTTTTATTCTATCTTAAGCCTTTAAATAGTGAAATTTTTGTAATGATCCAGTCTATGGGTGGGTCTACCCTTCCTGACAATTTTGAGATTGCTGTTAGAGTAGAAAATTGCCTTATTCAAGCAGGGAAAATAGCCCCAAGGCCTCCTTTACCCATTTCCCCCAAAATCCATCCACCTATGCCCATAGCCATGCCTCCTTTGGCTGCTATCCTGCCAATTCTAGCAATAGGATATCAAGCTACAACTCAAGAAACTATTGTTCCAAACCCATCCCAAGAATTCCAAGAGTTAAAGGGTATGTTACAATCCTTTAGCAAGACTGCGAGCAATGAATTTGTTAATATCAAGAAGCAATTCAGCCAAGAACATAGGCCTTATCAAGCCACATATCCATCTAATTAACCAAATAGGCCACCTTTTCAAGCTGATCCTCAGAGTTAAGGAAGATGTTACAACCCTAGACCTTTCCTGTCCTATAATCCTAATACTACCAACTCCTCAAAAGAGCTTGTGACCACTTGGAACAACATGGCACAAGACCTTGCTTGGTGTTATCCATGTCACCAACCCCATAACCAGGCTGCATGTACAAATGGTATGAGAAATTAGGCTCTTATGGTGTAGAACAATTATAGTAGTTCGGAAGTTGTCTCAAATGAAGTTTCAACTCAACAAGATAATGCTGAAGAGGCCTTAATGAATTGGTAAGTCACTGAATTTTGTGCTGTAAGTTATCCTCAAGGTCAAAATCAGTTAAAAATACCCATTTCAGCCAACACAAGGTTGAAAAAGAGGGTTGTTGACTTGGAATAGCAAGCTGCAAATGTACAATAGCAGCCTGCCAAGGACAAATTTCAAGCTTCTTCATCACAGGCTATTCCTCTAGCACAACCAAAGGTGAAAGTTCTGCAAAGAGGTCAAGCTACAACTAGA
This sequence comes from Cunninghamia lanceolata, assembly GCA_027924645.1. Classification (NCBI taxonomy): domain Eukaryota; kingdom Viridiplantae; phylum Streptophyta; class Pinopsida; order Cupressales; family Cupressaceae; genus Cunninghamia; species Cunninghamia lanceolata. The sequence goes on from BSBN01000397.1 coordinate 2,304,857, forward strand.
AAGTATTAGGATAAGGTGCAATCATAGCCTTCACAAAGGCAAAATGATGCTTCTGCTAAAGGACACCAAAAGGTAAGTCTTGTTTCCTTCAATGTTGTTGATCACCTTAAGAAAGCCATGGTCAATATGTTTGTGATGGATGCACTACATATTCCCAGTCAAAAGGACTTATTACAAGAAGCTTTGGCTGAGCTTTCCATCTCTAAAGCTGCTAACCAAGAAAAGGCTAAAGTGGTACTTGCAAACAACCCAGAGATTAAGAATGAACAATAAGCTCAAGAGGTAAAACCTCCCCCCTTTTACCTGAGTTTGATTATTGGTGACAAGCTTGTTCATAATTGCATGATAGATTCTAGAGCAAGTAGTTCTGTCATGCCCAAGAGTCTAACTAATACATTGGGATTAGTTTATGAACCCCTTTCAAAAGGAGTAGTCCAACTAGATTGGTCTTCTGTTAATACTCTTGGGATAATAAGAAATCTACCTCTTACCTTGCATGCCTATCCTAATTTCATAATCCATCAGGACATTCATATCATAGACCTACCACCTCACTTTGCTATTTTCCTTTCTAGGGACTTCACTGCTAAATTGGGTGGGTTTTTATCTTCTGATTGGTCCCATTTATTTTTTAGAACAAGATATGGTACGAAAGTAACAATAAAATCTGAGCCTCTTGCCAAAGACCATGTTGAGCCATATGTCTCTAGCCAAATAAATGCTAACCTCTACATCACCCATGGGCAGGAGGATCAATCCATGGTCCTAGACCCCAGCACACCTACTAAAGATATTAATCTAGATGCGTGGGCAGCTAAGGATCATGAAGACGACCCTTTCCATCACACTGATGAGGTAGGATTAGGAATTTATATGATACATGAGCTTGATGTAGTGATTCCAAATCTGGTTAAGGATCAAGATCAGTTTGAACATCAATAGAATCAGATTTGGAAGCTATACTTTGATGGATCAAGAAGTGAAACAGGTGCCGGTTGAGGGGCTATGCTTGTTTCACCTGATGAAGACAAGTACTATTCAACATTAAGGTTTACGTTTAGCTACACAAATAATGTGGCTAAATATGAAGCCCTGATTCATGGTTTAGAATGGGCTCAGAAAAGAGGTATAAAGTGCTTACAAGTTTATGGTGATTCTGAGTTAATTGTAAATCAAGTTAGAAACTTGAATGTTACTAAAAATAACTTTCTCAAAAAGTACAAGCATCAATTTTAGGATTTAATTAAAATTTTTGATGCATTTAATCTACTTTCAATTCCCAAAAGCCAAAATAAGCATTCAGATAGGCTTGCTGCCTTAGGATCTCAGTTTGAGATTCTGAATGAAATTCATAACACAGAGGTACAACCATATGTAAAAATGGTTGTTAGACCATATGTACTTGACAATATTGTGAGTTGGCAGGTTTTTGAAAGTGATGAGCAAATTTTGATTTTTTTGATTGCAGAAGCAGAATTTGCAGCTGATAACCAACATACGTGGCAACAGCAATATGATAATCAAATTCTACAACTGAAGTCTAATAAGCTGCCCAAGGGACTAGTAACATTAGAATCTATTTTTAACTTAGATGATCAAGTTAGGAAGGACAAATGTAGCATGGCTGTGAAGCAGGAACACTATGAGACATTGGAGATATTCAAAGGTAAACTTCTTAAGTTGGGAAAGGTATGCACTAAAGATGAACAACAGTCCTTTATTTAGTTATGTCAAGATTTTAGTGATGTTTTTACATGGGAGTATAAAGATTTAAGAGGGTTTGATCTTGGTTTAGCTCAACATACCATTGAGTTAGAGCCCAATGCCAAGCCTGTCAGGAAGAAACAAAGGCCCCTTAATCCTAAACTTGAGCATCTGATGAAAGCTAAGCTGAACAAGTTAATTGAAAGCAGTATAATATTCCCTATAAAGCATACATAGAAGAATGAAGAATAAAGAAGAACAGAGAAATTCAACTATCTGTTGACTTCCATGATTTGAATCAAGCTTCTTTAAAAGACCACCATCCTCTCCCTTCAATGGAACAAATTTTGCAAACTGTTTCTGGTTCTGACCGATTTTCTTTGTTGGATGGATACTCAGGCTATAACCAAATTTTAGTGAAGGAGGAGGACCAACACAAAACAACATTTACAAGTACCATGGCCTACAAGAAAATGCCATTCGGTTTGTCCAATGTAGGGTCAACCTTTTAGAGGGAAATGGATATGGACTTCCATGGCCATATGAACATGATAGTTCTGGTATATTTAGATGATATAAGAGTCTTTTCAAAAGATTCTAATGAACATTTTGATCACTTGAAGTAGATTTTTTAGAGATGCAGAGACTTTAGAGTTTCTCTAAACTCAAAGAAATGCATGTTTTCTGTTCACAAAGGTAAACTCTTGGGACATATTGTTTCAAAGCAAGGTATCTCTATTGACCCAAAAAGAGTTTCTATGATACTTGACCTGCCATTACCAGCACACAAGAAAGGCTTACAGGGCTTTCTCAGCAAAATTAACTTTGTGAGAAGATTTATACTAAATATTACAGCTTTATTACAGCCTCGCACAACCATGTTAAAGAAGAATATACCTTTCAACTAGACTAAGGAAGGTAAGAGAAGATTCAAGCAGATCAAAGAAGCTCTCGCAACTGCCCCTACCCTCATTAATCCCAACTCATTTTATATGCTTTTGGGGGGGCTAATACCATTTCAACCATGTTGTGCCAACAAAATGATGAAGGTTTGGAGTAGCCAGTGGTATTTTTTAGCTAGGTATTACATGATTACAAGGAAAAATATTCATTCGTTGAGAAGCATGTTTTTGCTATTGTTAGAAGCCTTAAAAAATTTAGACATATGCTGTCCAATAACAGATTTTAGTTGATGGTTGGCCACCCAACCATTAAAAGTTTATTACTTAATAGAGAAATAAATGATAAAAGAGCTGGTTGGGTAACAAAAGTGATGGAATTTGTGTTAGCAAGAGACACTGTGTGGCTTCATGAGTGTTGTCATTGATGGCAACAAAGTCTATCCCACACATATGTAGTACATAGTATGCCTAGACCAGAAGTCAGATTGAAGATTGTTTTGGTTCGATGAACAAGAACAGAGTATGCAACAAGGTCAGACAATCAGGTCTGGATCTCTCAGATGGTGTAACTTAGCAAGTTACAGACTTGGACAAGTGAAGAGGAGTATCATGACTACTATATTCCACAGATTTAGCCTCTAGTGATAAAGCATGAAAAAGATATGAGCATCTGAGTGTTGGGTTCCAGACAGGCAGAGAAGACAGAGAAAGAACTGACCAACTGAGCATCAGACTTCAATCTGAATGAGTAAAAGGTGTTGTTCAAGTAGTTTGGGGATTATACATTGTTGGCTGACATGATTAATGATCTCTATGCCTATGCTTTTGATATGCATCACAAATCAAGCATGGATTTAGCTGACAGATCAGTAACTTGTAAATATCTTGAGTGTTCTTGTTGCCAACTAGAAAGTTGTGAAATCCTTGATGCAAATATATATACCAGATGGATTCTAGTATGTAGGTGTGTGTGTGTGAAATAAGTAATGTGATAAGTGTGAAGAAAAGCAGGGACAAGTGTGAAAGCAGTAGATCAAGTCCGGTATGTGACAGAGCAACAATATCAAAACAAAGGAAGAATGAAGTGCATCAAATCAGTGTATTATGCCTAACTAGAACTGAACTCTTGCATTTGTAGATGCTTCTCATCAGTTCAAACATCTGATTACCTTCTGTAAGTTCTTGTAGGCAGTGTGTCTCTTGTGAGCAGTGTGATCAGACAGTGAGCCATAATTGGCAAGTGCCATTTTATACTTCTTATTCTTTTAACAGAGAATACAATCTTGGGTTAGTCACCCCGTGGTTTTTCCCTTAACAGGGTTTTCCACGTAAAAATCCTTGTGTTATGTGTGTTGATTTTATCTCTATTCTTATGATCATATATGCTTATATGTTTTGTTGTTGCACTAATTATTAAAGGAGAAAAGAAAGTTAAGATATTTGAGATAACTAATTCACCCCCCTCTTAGTTATCTGCCTTGTTTCCAACAATTGGTATTAGAGCCAAGTTCCTCTAAACAGAGCCTAACAGCTTTAGGAAGATCTGAGAATATCAATGGATATGTATGGTATGAAGGAACAACTTCAGTCTACCCTAGATGATCTTGAACAATCCCACTCTAAAGTGAATAAATTGAGAGAAAGACTCAAACAAGCTGATAATTTCATAAATGAACTAAAAGAAAAATTGAGTATCTCTGTGAAGAAGAGAAAGGAACTACTTAAAAAATTAGCAAATCAGAGTGAAGCTAATGATACTAATAAAGATCTAGATGAGAAAAACAAGCTATATGAGAAGCTATCAAAAGAGGTCATTATGGTAAGGCATGAGATGGAATCAGGGGTTATGAGATTCACCCAAGAAATTGAAGAAAAGAGGAAAATTGAAGATAATCTAAAACAATCCCTCAAGGAGAAGACAGAGGACTGCCACAAAATGGACAGGATAATCAGGCATCTTGAATCTGATCTTGAAGAAGCTAGAGATAATGAAGAACAACTTGAGAATCAGATAGACACTCTTAAACAAGATCTTCAAACAACAAATGAATACAAAGAGAAATTCAAGATAAGATTAGCCCAACTTGATGTTCTTCTTGAAAGACAAAAGAGGGTAGATGATAAGCATGGCTTGGGATATGAGAAAGGTGAAAGCTCTAGATCCAGTCAGAAGAATTTTGGATCAAGAAATCAAAGAAATAGGCCTAAAAGATCTCCAGTAAGGCAACCAAATGCTTCAAGGTATCCATCCTTCAATGGATATTACTTCAATTGCAACAATTTCGGTCATAAAACAACTTAGTGCAGGAGGAGAATGAATCAGACTAATCCATCCTTCTCCAGACAATGTTTTAACTGCAAAAGGTATGGCCACAAATCTCATGAATGCAAAAATATGTAAATAAACAATTCATTCAATGGTAGATACTTTGCATGCAATAGAATTGGACATATGGCTAATCAATGTAGATTAAGAGGATATCAATCAAATAAGCCAAGAAATGTTGTCTGCTACAATTGCAATAGATCCAGTCATATTGCCAAATTCTACAGAAGTAGAAATCAGGATAGAGATGGTCTGGTGCAACATAATCAAAAACAAAATAAGGGCAAAGGTAAAGTGAATGCGGATGAAGTTCAAAAGGAGATGAGAAAGATTTGGGTGAAGAAGAGTACATAAAATATTGGGGATGGATCCGCACCAGAATTTGGTGCTAATATTCCTTCTAGTAACTAAAAGGGTGAGCTCTAGCTCAGGGGGAGTCATAGAGAGACATAAATTCCCCCAGCCAGTCAATTAGTTTCTAAACTCGGCACATGGAATGCTGTGGATTAAAGGGTTCTTAGAAAAAACATCCACATAACATTGAGTAAAAACATGAAAGATCTGCATGGAGTTTTACAAGAGTTTAATTGCTCAAGTTAATCCGATTCTGATAGCGCTTCGATAAAATAGAATTTTCACAGACAGATCCGGTATGTTTCAAAATTGAAATACTTTGATCTATGGATCCATGGTATGATTGAAGAAAAGAAGATACATTGTCAATCCTCACTGACAATGATTCTAAGTTCAGCACAGTGCTTCGAGAAGATCTCTCTCAAAACAAGGCAACCAGATAACTTATGTTGTGCATTTATTACAAAAGGAAATTAAGGTTTGTACAAGGTTAAAAGGGTTTATTCACTCATTATTTGCACATTTGCATTTGAGAAGAAGAAAAGAAGAGCTCTGCATCAAAGTTTCTACAACTCACTCAAAGATCAACTGCAAAATTGAACTCAACCAGTGGTTTGTTCCGGCTTCTATTTCAAACACTAAAGCGTAAAAGGCACTTCCATCCTCAAAATCTCTCTCCAAATATTTTGCAAGATGGCTACTCCAATGGTTGTTAAGATCACTGATAGGCCGCACCCAAAATTCAAGAAACACTCCTATAAATCTCTAGAAGTTGATCCTTTAGGCACATTTTCTAGCATTTTGCATGGGGTATTGCACATAGAACATGTTAGGGTTTATATTCATGCCAACATTGAGGAATTTGGAGACTCTAAATTGATGGACCTCTACCACAAACAGCTAATAGATGAGAGTTTTGAACTCAAACCTCAATACAAGGCCCTCTGGGATAAACACTTCGGACATTGCATTCACTTCCCCTGTTTTGTAGAAGATGACTAGTTCCGGTATGTCCTAAGTAGGATGCATGATAAATTCATGTGGTTAATGAGGCCCTTCAAGATAAAAAAGATGCTATCAAGGCAGTAACTAAACTACATTCATCCGGTGGGCTACCTGGACTAAAATCTATCAAGAACCAGACAGTAATTGAAGCCACCAGATCTAAGTTTGACAAGAGAGAAATGACCATAGATGACATCACTGATCCGGATGTCAAATTTGCCTCAATGATAATTGGGTATAAGATCTATCATTCTAGTAGGGAGAATTTTGTGTCTGGGACTACAATATATGTAGCATATCAGATGTTAAGGGAAAATGTAGATTATCACCTATTTGATCTTCTCTTAAATCAACTGTTAGAAAACCTACAGAAGATCAAGAAGGATAAGAAGAACTCCTTTAAGTATGGTTGTTTAATATTGTGTCTATTCTTCTATTGCATGAATGAGCTACCTGAATCAAGTGGTTGGGTTTGGCAAAATGACAAACTAGTTGCAATCCAGATTAGAGACTATATGTATGGACTTGGTGATGCTAAATCTCAAAGTATAGCTCTTTGGGGTTACTTTAAGAACTTCCAAAGCATGATGCAAGCTAGAGAAAGGATACCTCAATCCATAGTTGAGAAATACAAGGATATAGTGTGCTTCATGGTTGACATTGATCAATGCCTAATGGAGGTAGTTGAGCCCAGAACAGTGTGGATAATGCCAATGGGATACGAGGTCAATGAGAAAATCTTGGAGCTACATATTCAACACCTATTGAGCTAGCCCAAGGACCCTGAGGCAGAAAGGTTTGGAACCTTTCAATAACTAAGTGTAAAAATACATGTTGAGCTAAGACAACCAAAGATAAAGAGGAAAGTTAGAAGGGAAGTTGAGGAAATTGCCAAAAGATTTGGCATATCAAAAGAGGTAGTAGATGCAAACAGAGAGAAAATGGAGAAGGCTAAGAAAGAAAAATAAGAAGCAAAGAAAGGAGAGGTTCTAGCACAAGCCTCCTCCCAGACTAGATCCTCCAAGAGCTCTGCACCTGCCACTCCTAAAAGCTCAAGGGCCACTAAACCAGAAGTCAAGACATCTGGAAAAGGAGAAAAGAGAATGAAAACAAAAGCCACACAGTCATACACAAGTCTCAAAGATGATGAAGAAATAGAATCTGATGAGGAAGTTAAGAAAATGAAGAAGAAAACATCCAGGGAATTCTTTGCTAGTAAAAACAAAGAAGGAAGAAGAATTTGTTGAAAAGCCCACTCTTTCCATTGATGATATCATCAAGGCAATTATTGTGGATGGGAACCTACAACCAGTAATAGAGTTCTATGATGAATATAGTGATACTGACAAGAGGATTCTGGAAGAAGCTACAGTCAGGTACTTGAATATTTATAATAAAGCATTCATTGAAATTATATCATTAATTCCCAAAAGTCTAGAGAAGGTACTTGAACTAAGAAAAGAGAATGCAAAGGCAAAAGACTTAGAGATCTGAGAACATATTGTAATTCAGCTCTATCCTTCTATTACTCCAAAGCAAATGGACATGATCTTTAAGGACTGTAAGGATGAATTCTAGAGTAAAGAAAGAATGAATAAACTTATGCTTGGAGAAACTGACCAAGTAGCAAGAGAAACAAAGGACATCCTCCAGAATGCCTTCAAGAGATTCAATCTTCCTATTGTAGAGGAAACATATGAAGAACCTTCTACCATGGATGTTGAAGGATTAAATGTAACCAATGAAGAATCTTCTGACAAAAATGTTGAAGGATCAAAAGAGATAGGTGAAGAGAAGTCTAAGGACTTGGATTCCTCTGTTTCAGAAGAGGAAGTTCATGAAGCAGTAAACACAGGTAACATCTCTCCTCTAGATCCCACTGTAGACATTCCAGATTTAGGAGCTGAAGGAGAAGGAAGAAAAGAGGAGAAAGTGAGTCAAGAAGAGGAGGTCAAGGGAAAAGAAGAAGAACAAGCAGAGAAGACCTATGATGATAGTTCTAAGATCCAAAAGGAAAAGAAGATTCAATCTTTGGCAAGAGACACTGTAGAGATAGTGAAGAATTTCTTGAATAAAGAAATGATGGAAATAGATGAACCTGAGCTATTTGAAGGACCACTAAATTTCAACTCTCTCCGGTCCAGATAATGAAAATAGCATCTTTTGCTCAAGCCAAAGCAAAAGAAAAACTTCTAAAATCTCACATGGAAGACTGTGATCTATTGGAAATTGCATCTGGGATGCTAGAGAAGATCATTCCATCATTTCAAAAGGATCTTTCAACCTCTCCATTTGGTAACGTGAAATCTCTGGTAAATTATGTTAGCACTCATTTTGAATCTTTAGAGAAATCAGCTGAAGCAAAGGTCTAGAAGGAGTTTTTAGGAAAAAGATTTACTGAATTGCAAGGACTGATTACTAATGATAGGAGAACCCCAGACATTGGGATAAAGAGCCTTGAAAATGCTCTTAAAGATGGTGGGGACATGTACAAATTTTTTCTATCTTGGCCCAAAGTGATAGAGGATATTGAAAAGAAGGTGAAAGAACAAGGTAAACTGTCAAGTTTATCTCAGAATTTTGATCCCCTCACTACATCCTTAATGAATCAAGAATGCCAGACCATTGTCATCATAAATGAAATAAAGAGGCTGAACAAAGCAAAGAAGGATATAATAAACAAAATGAGTGAACTCAGAGGGATAATTATCCCTAAGTTGGAGGCAATGCATGAGGCCTTGATAGATGCTTAGACCACAGCCCGGACCAGTGATTCGATAGATTTAAGAAGGGTAGAAGCATATGAATTTTTGTTGAGTGGTCACATCTCCATTTTGGACATGATGAAGTAGAGTTGGGCCACAAAATTTGTATAGTTGAAGGCCACCTTTGTGGATATACTTAATCATATGTAAGTATAACATATATATACTTATGCAGCCATGTATGGGTAAATTTTTGTAATTTTGGTGTACAAATTCCACCCTTTGCCATTGATGTCAAAGGGGGAGTGAGTAGTAGTGAAAAATGTGGAACATAACTAAGGGGGAGCTTCAGAAAAATAGTGTAAAAGACAGAGCATCAGCCAAGGGGGAGTTTACTGTGACACTTAGCCATTTTTCATTAAGTGTTGCCATCAATGCCAAAGGGGGAGATTGTTGGCAAGATACACTATGTGGCTTCATGAGTGTTGTCATTGATGGCAACAAAGTCTATCCCACACATCCACAGTACATAGTATGCCTATACTGGAAGTTAGATTGAAGATTGTTTTGGTTTGGTGAACAAGAATAGAGTATGCAACAAGGTCTGACAATCAGGTTTGGATCTCTCAAATGGTGTAACTCAACAAGTTACAGACTTGGATAAGTGAAGAGGAGTATCATGACTACTATATTCTAGAGATTTAGCCTTCGGTGATAAAGCATGAAAAATATATGAGCATCTGAGTGTTGGGTTCCAGACAGGTAGAGCAAACAGAGAAAGAATTGACCGGCTGAGCATCAAACTTCAATCTGAATGAGTAAAAGGTGTTGTTCAAGTAGTTTGGGGATTATACATTGTTGGCCAACATGATTAATTACTTCTATGCCTATGCTTTTGATATGCATCACAAATCAAGCATGGATTTAGCCGACAGATCAGTAACTTGTAAATATCTTGAGTGTTCTTGTTGCCGACTAGAAAGTTGATGAAATCCTTGATGGGAATATATATACCAAATGGATTCCAGTATGTAGGTGTGTGTGTATGTGAAATAAGTAATGTGATAAGTGCGAAGAAAAGCAAGGATAGGTGTGAAAGCAGTAGATGAAGTCTAGTATGTGATAGAGTAACAATATCAAAATAGAGGAAGAATGAAGTGCATCAAATCAGTGTATTGTGCCTAACTAGAACTGAACTCTTGCATTTGTGGATGCTTCTCATTAGTTCAAACATCTGATTACCTTCTGTAAGTTCTTGTAGTCAGTGTGCCTCTTGTGAGCAGCGTGCTTGGGCAGTGAGCCCTAATTGGCAAGTGCCATTTTGTACTTCTTATTCTTTTAATAGAGAATACAATCTTGGGTTAGTCACCCCATGCTTTTTCCCTTAACAAGGTTTTCAACATAAAAATCCTTGTGTTATGTGTGTTGATTTTATCTTTGTTCTGATGATCATATATGCTTATATGTTTTGTTACTGCACTAATTATTAAAGGAGAAAAGAAAGTTAAGATATTTGAGATAACTGATTCACCCCCCCTCTCAGTTATCTGCCTTGTTTCCAACAATTTGATGTCAATATTAAGGTAACTAAACTGATTAAGGGCAAGGGTTTATGTGAGCAACTTGCTAGAAATGGAGAGCACAACCAACAACAAATAGAAAGTGTTGAAACAGTGCTAAAAAATGCAAAACTAGTTGTCGTTCCAATTCCTACTGATATCTGGGTGCAACAAATGATTCACTATGTATAGACTAGTGAATGCCCCAGAGATTTGGATAGAGCAAGAAGAAGGTATTATAGATTACATGATACTCCTTATGCTATTATTGAAGGTATTTTATATAGAAAAGATTTTAACGGTGTACTTCTAAGATACATTGAATCAGATAAGGTTGATAAACTGCTAGAAGAGTTCCAAAATGGACTTTTAGGACATTTTGCTACAAGCACAACAATCTTGAAAATCATGCAGGCCGGTTCTTACTGGCCAGATCTATTTAAGGATGCATTTTCTTGGGTAAGAACGTGTGAAAAATGCTAATTGTTTATAGGTAAGCAAAGGCTTGCAGCCTTACCACTGCACCCTATCAAAGTAGAACAACCATTTGCTAAATAGGGTCTTGACTTCATTAGATCAATAAACCCTCCTTCAAGTGCAGGCCACAAGTGGATTTTAACTGCCACAGATTATTTCACTAAGTGGAATGAGGCTGTTGGTTTGAAAGAAGCAAATGAATCTTTTGTTTTAAGCTTCTATCAGGATTTGGTATCTAGATTTGGTACCCTAGATTCAATTATCTTTGATAATGGTTTAGCTTTCATTGGTTTAAAGATTTGAGATTGGTCTGTCAAAAATAATATCTTTTTGAATAAATCATCTAATTATTACCCACAAGGTAATGGGTAGGAAGAATCCACCAATAAGAACCTAATAAAGATCATCAACAACACCATTGAAGACAACCAGAGGACATGGCATGAAAAGTTGAAATTAGCTCTATGGGATGACATGATAACTCCCAAAAGAGCTACTGGTTGTTCTCCATATGTGCGTACTTACGGTAAGGAGGCTAGACTGCCTATTTTAGTAGAATTACCAACTTTGGCTTTCATTAAAGAACTTGAGATATTAGAGGAGAAGCCTTTGGTAGTAAGGATAGCTCAACTTATGGAATTAGAGGAAACTAGAAAAGAAGCCTTGAGGAAGCTTGAAATCCATCAAGATCAAATGAAGAGTTCCTTTTATAAGAAGGCAAGACCAAGAAACTTCATTGTTGGTGATTTAGTTTTCAAATGGAATGAACTGAGAAGTACACCTAGAAAGCATTCCAAGTTTGATGCAATTTGGGATTGGCCTTATGTAATCATAGAGTCCAAAGAAAACAATGCATTATAGGTTTCCAAGTTAAGTGGAGAGGTGTTGTCTATCCCAGTTAATGGGATCCACCTCAAGCATTGCCTCTAAAGATAAGTTCTACTTTGTACCATAGTAGATTAGTATTACTACTAAGTGCATTATGCACATTTCCTTTCAGTTATTTTTATTTCCCTAAGTGTTGCTGCACATGTTTTATGGCCACTAGGGCATTTTAGTTTTCTTTTAGTTTGGTTTAGTTTAGTTTTTTACTGCTGTTTGGAGTAGTTTGAAGTGCTAAGTTTTAGTTTTCTGAGTTTGAGATGAGCAGAGTATGACTCCATGCCCAATGGATAGTTAAGGCAACTGGTTTTGATGCTTAGCAGATAAGCAAGTAGCAGAATTCGCCAGAAATGTTACCATTTTTTTTCACCTACTGATCAAATTGGACAAGCAGGTACATTATTCATTTTAAGGTGAAAGATTTCAATTTGTTTCTGCTTGCTTAAAACTTGCACATATTGAATTTTATGAGGAAAATTTAGTTATTTTAGTATAATGTGTTTCATGAAGGAAAGTATTTAGTTTGCAGTTTCAGTTGTTTAACAGAGGAAAAAGAATCAGTTCATCATTCATTTCTTTACAGAGTTTCATGAGAGATAAGAGATATTTCATTTCATTACAATGATCACTCAATTTTACAAATGAGATACAAATGGAATAAACATTGTATTGAATGAAAACATGACATATCAAATGTCCCACACAAGCCATGGGAATAGCTTAACCAGTACAAACAGAGGAAATATACTATGCATCTAAGAATAGGAAAAGAAAAGAGCATATAGGAGAAACATAGCCATCATTACTTGTTTAGTGTCTTTGGTTTCTATTGTTGTTGTTCCGTCCTTGGTCTTGATCTTCATGAGAACCTACAATGATTGAGAAAGATTTGTTAGAGCTCTTGATATGAGTCCCTATGTTCCTATTGACAGAAACACAATATATTACCTATGATGTACTATGCTAGATATCAAATCAACCATATGCAAGAGAGACTGAAAATGAAACAACCATTGAGCTTCACTTTTTAAAACTAACATGTTTGTTTCATGTGCAGGTATAGGAGAAATTATGTTTTTGTTTTGAAGACCATTTTAGCATGTGGTGTAAGGTGGGCTCCCACAAGGGTAGAGATCAACATGCTTCCCCTGAATCTCAAGGGGAATGATATAGGGATACTCATTCATGTTATGTAAAAGGGAGAATTCCAACTAAAATGAATAATTTATATAGTGCATGAACCTTGAAGCCATTGCCCTTCTATGATCATCAGCTCAAAAGATGAGGAGGTAACCATAGAGTGCAGTGAGAAATTTGTTTACGACAAATCAATGAAGTATGAAACTGAATACATGTATGATCAATATCATTGTATCATCCTTTGTATGCATTCAAATCATAATATTGGAACATCAAGAGTCATGGAGTATCAAATTATTGTTCAAATGCAATAGAACAACCATGATCAATACAGGACAATCAAAAGGATCATATGTTACAGATGTTGCTGTAGGAAGTAGCATGTGAAGAAATGCTATGTACAAAAGCATGTTACCTCAAATAGTAAATGAAAGAGCCATTACCATGGAGTATAACATGTATGTATCTACATTTGATATGATACAGTGAATTGGACACCAAGTATTTATGCCATATGACAGATTGAATTAGATCATTCAGAGTATATATAGATCAAATGTATACATAAATACCACAGTTATCAAATGGAACATACATAAATGCATAACTGTATGAATTTAAAACAAAAAACATCTATGTTCATCTGTAGTGGTTACAGAGAGGGTTACAAATGATATGAATTTTGTCATGTACAGATAATATGAACGGAACAACATGTGTACAAATGGAGCATAAGTGACATCAAATGCTTTTGCCATTATAAAAGAAGTAAAGTCTCAAAGTCCATCTACAGGAGGTGCTGTCCCAGGTGATAATTTCAAGACATAGTCATAAGGTAAATATTTTTGTTAAGCATTCCATATTTTTTATGCCAAGCCACAGTCACCAAGTAGAGGATACATATATGTATAATTGCATGAATTCAAAACTTCAAAGTGCACTTTATCATGACAAAAGAAATGGAACTTCAATGACATATGTAGGTACAAGAGGTACAAAGAGAATATTATGTGTGTTAACATCACAGTATGTAAGTGTTGTGGAGCAGCAGAGGAAGGTAAAAACCCATCTTGTTGTTTTTTTAAAAAATGAAACATCTTATGACAAGTGCATTTGAAGCAGTCATATGGGGGCCTTTGGCCTTAATGAAGAACATAATATATCAGTCTAAAAGTTTGCATCAAACCATAATGGTTGGTTTGATAAGTCAATGATGACAAGAAAAATTTAGGTATTATTATATGCACTAAAGTTCTAAGGGCGTGGGCCCATAGTGGGGTTTTCTTGTAGCATGTTTAACCCACTTGGGTTTTCAAAATAACAAGCTCATATACAAAGAAAATGGAGAGTCCAAGTGTGATGCAGGAGCATCCAGTGGTGTAAGGGAAATCTTACATCACCCAAAAAAAGATGTGTTTCAAAATTGTTGATGTTCTTGCCATTTCTTTTCAAAATTTGTGGTTCTGGTTCTATAATCGCCTAAATAATGATGTAGAACTTTCAATTTTTTCAAACTGCTAAATATAGTAACTTGTTATTTTTAGAAAGTTTGCATTTGGGCACAGATTGAAGTGAAAATTTATAGTAAGTTACATAACAGAAATATAAGATGTTTGGCGAAGGAATCATGTGAAGATCATTTGCGAGCTGAAAGATATTAAAGTTTTTGTTTCCTGAAAAATGCCTGAAAATTATTCAAACTTAGGTTTGAGGCACTAAATAGCCCCGTACGGGCCCAAAAATGGCCAAAACTAGCAAAGCAAGTTCTTAGCATGTAGAGAACTCCGCGAGCTTTCCGACATATAAAACGGTTCGTTAATCGGACTCCCGGATCAAAAGTTATGGCTCCCGGAAGTTGACCTATTTTTGGAGGGAGATGCAAATTTCAAAATTAGGCTATTGGCCACCAAAAAGGCTATTAATAACCATTTTTGGGAACCTTGGGCAGAGTAGAGTTAAGGGGGGGAAGTGTAGAGTTAAGAATAGGCGGGAAAATAGAAACCCTACCTAATTTGGGGTTACAGAAGGCAGAAGATTCTAGAGTCTTGTGAGAGGAAGCTGTAATGTGTTGAAGCCTGTGGAGGATTGATTCCTTTGATTGTAATTGAGCTCCTGTAATGTAATGGGTTGCCCAGAATAATAAAAGAAAGTTCTATTTCTTGTGTTTAATTTTTGTTGTTGTGTGTTTTTTGATTTACCCTCTTCATCAAGTGGTATCAAAGCAAGGGTTACTGAGTGTGAAGACAGATCACCGACCATGAGGCAGTTTGCACTAGGACCTAAGGTTGTGGGTTTTCTATGGAGACCAAGATGCCTCCACAAAGAAATCATGCTAGAAGGAATGCTTTGATGGAAGAGGGTTTTAGAGCCCTGCAAAGGCAAATCAATGCATTGCAAGAGGAGCTGCGAAGAGGGTTTGATCTGAGAACAAGAGAAGAAAGTGAGGATGAAGCTGAAGAAGAGCTATCTGAGGATGAACAAGAAGCCACAAGAGATCCTGCAGAAGTTAGGTTGTTGAGGGCCATTTCAAAGATCAAAAAGAGGCCCAGGATCGAAGTTTGTACATATTCTGGAGATTTGAATCCAGAATAGCTCATTGATTGGATCAATGACATGGAGGAGTATTTCAAGTATGAAGATGTGGAGGACCTAGATCAGGTCAAGTTTGCAAAAACAAAGTTGAAGGGCCATGTAAATATTTGGTGGAAGGAGGTCCAGTTAGAGAGGAACAAAAGAGGAAAAGGAAAGATCACCAGATGGGATCGGATGGTGGAGAAACTAAAGAAGCAGTTCATTCCTGTGGACTATGAGATGGAGCTATTGAAGAAGCTGCAAGGATTGAAGCAAGGTAACAAGTCTGTTAAGGAATATACAGAAGAGTTTTATAAGATTACTATTAGGACAGGCCATGCAGAGCCAAATAAAGAGAAGGTAGCCCGTTACATTAATGGGTTGAGGCCAAGT
This sequence comes from Cunninghamia lanceolata, assembly GCA_027924645.1. Classification (NCBI taxonomy): domain Eukaryota; kingdom Viridiplantae; phylum Streptophyta; class Pinopsida; order Cupressales; family Cupressaceae; genus Cunninghamia; species Cunninghamia lanceolata. The sequence continues at coordinate 2,320,875 of BSBN01000397.1, forward strand.
ATCCAAGAGGAGTTGAGCCTGATTAGAATGACCACCATAGAAGATGCATATCAGTTTTCCCTAAAGGTGGAAGAGAAGCTAAATAAAAGATTTGACAGCAAACAAGGGGGAAGAGGGCAAGATGGAAGGACTGGTGGAAGACCCTATGGGGGATGAAATGAAGATTCAAAGAAAAGTGAAGAAGCTGACACCAGTCGAATTAAGAGAGGAGATAATACCTACCGCCCTCATGACCAGAACAATGGTGAGCAAAGAGGAAGAGGAAGAGGCAGACCTGGGCAAGGACCTGAAAGAGGAGGTTTCATAGGAACTTGTTTCCAATGTAGAGAAGAAGGGCATCGAGCATATGAGTGTCTACAACATCAAGGAAGGACAAATAGAAGACCTGAAGGTAATGCACTAGTTGCACATGTTGATGAAGATGCACAATCTGACCGCTCTGAAGATGTTTAAAGGGGAGAAACCCTAGCTGTTAGAAGAACCTTGTTGAATGAGGAGAAAGAACCAAATCAGAGGAAGAGTTTATTCCACACAAGGTGCAAATGTGAAGGTAAGTGCTGTGATATTATTATTGACAGTGGAAGTACTGACAATCTTGTTTCAGAGGAGATGGTTGACAAGTTGAAGTTGACAAGAAGAAAGCATCCACATCCATATTGGATTGCATGGTTGCAGAAGGACCACATAGCTTTGGTCAATGAGCAGTGTTTAGTGATATTCAAGATTGGTGACTACCATGATGAGGTGTTGTGTGATATCATACCAATGGATGCATGTCATATGCTATTAGGGAGGCTGTGGTAGTATGATAGGAGCGTTGTCCATGATGGTCGTGCAAACACATATTCTCTAACAAAGGATGGAGTTCGTCATAAGTTGAAGCCCTTGAAGGAGGTGGAAGAAAATGTATGTAGTATTGCCAGAATTTGCTTGGTAGATGGTAGAAAATTTTTGGAAGGTATGAAGCATGAGTGTCATTGCTTTGCATTGATTCCTAAGATCAGTCAAGAGAAATGTGAAGATGTACCAGCAAAAGTTTTTGATATGTTGGAAGAATTTTAGGACATTTTCTCTGATAATGTACCAGAAGGTTTACCACCAGTGAGGAAGATAAGTCATCAAATGGATTTGATACCAGGAGCCAGTTTGCCAAATAAGGCAAGCCATAGGATGACTCCAGCAGAGAGTGAAGAGTTGAACAGACAAGTTTAGGAGTTGTTGAGGAAGGGATTGATAAGAGAGAGCCTAAGTCCATGTGCAGTACCTGTAGTACTAGCACTAAAGAAAGATGGAGAGTGGAGAATGTGTACAGACTCTCGAGCCATTAATAAGATCACAATCAAGTACAGATTTTCATTACCCAGAATGGATGACATAATGGATTGTTTGAGTGGAGCCAAGTACTTCACAAAGATTGACCTGAAGAGTGGGTATCACCAGATCCATATTAGAGAAGGTGATGAGTGGAAGACAGCCTTCACGACAAAGGAAGGTTTGTATGAGTGCTTAGTCATGCCATTTGGGCTAACCAATGCACCGAGCACATTCATGCGGCTCATGAATGAGGTACTGAAAGAATTTTTGGGAAGTTTTGTTATTGTTTATTTGGATGATATTTTGATTTTTAGAAAGACTTGGGATGAGCATTTGATGCATATTAGAAGAATTTTAGAGAATCTGAGGGAGGAAAAGTTATTGATTAATCTGAAGAAATGTAGTTTTGCAAAGAAGGAGTTGGTGTACCTGGGATTTGTTGTCTTAGATGAAGGTCTTAATATGGACCCAGAGAAGGTGAGAGCAATCCTTGAATGGCCTACACTAAAGAGTGCCACAGAGGTACGATCTTTTCATGGTTTGGCAAGTTTTTATAGAAAGTTTATCAGGAATTTTAGTAGTATTTGTGCACGGTCCCTAACAGAGACAATGAGAGGGGATAGAAAAGAGTTTAGATGGACTAAAGGAGCAAACAAAAGCTTTGATACATTGAAGCAGAAAGTTATAGAGCAACCTGTTTTGGCACTTCCAGATTTCAATAAGATATTTCAAGTAGATTGTGATGCTAGTGGTAGTGCAATAGGAGTTGTTTTGAGCCAAGAAGGTAAGCCCATTGCCTATTTTAGTGAGAAGCTTAATGATGCCAAGAAAAAGTATTCTGTTTATTATCAGGAGTTTTATGCAATAGTTTAAGCTTTGAAGAAATGGAGACATTATTTGTTGCCAAAGGAGTTTGTTTTATATACTGATCATCAGGCTTTGAAGTATCTTAATAGTCAAGGAAAGTTGAACCAAAGACATTTAAAATGGGTTGAGTTTTTGCAGAGTTATACTTTTGTTGTGAAGCACAGCAGTGGGAAGTCCAATAGAGTTGCATATGCCTTGAGTAGAAGGCAAAATTTGTTGACAGAAATGAAGATAGAAGTTGTTGGGTTCGATGAGCTCAAAAGTTTGTATCTAGAAGATCTAGATTTTGTAGAGGCTTGGAATGCTTGTTTGGAACCTACTACTTTGGACATGACAAAATGGTTGGATTTCATAATCCAAGATGGCATGTTGTTTAGAGGAAGCCAGTTGTGCATTCCAAGGAGTTGCATGAGAGAGAACCTGATTAAGGAGAAGCATAGTGGAGGATTGGTTGGATACTTTGGTCGAGATAAGACCATTGCTATTATTGGTGAAAATTATTATTGGCCACAGTTGCAGCAAGATGTGAGGAAATTTGTGCAGAGTTGCAGAGTATGTCAGATGGCGAAAGGAGCAAGTCAGAATATAGGTCTATATCAGCTACTACCTGTACCAGAGAATCCATGGGATGATATTAGTATGGATTTTGTTCTTGGTTTACCAAGGACACAGAGAGGGCATGATTCCATTTTTGTGGTGGTGGACGGATTCTCGAAGATGGTACATTTTATCCCTTGCAAGAAGACTAATGATGCTATTCATATTGCAGAGTTATTTTTTAGGGAGGTGGTGAGATTACATGGTCTACCAAAGAGCATAGTTTCAGATCAAGATACCAAGTTTGTTGGTTATTTCTAGAGGACATTATGGAAAAAGTTGAAGATAGATTTGAAGTTCAGTTCTGCACACCATCTACAGACTGATGGACAGATGGAAGTGGTGAATAGGAGTTTGGGTAACCTACTACGATGCTTAGTAGGAGATAAGCCCAAGGGATGGGATTTGATTTTACCACAAGCAGAATTTGCTTACAACAATTCTGTCAATAGGAGTACTGGTAAATCACCATTCCAGATTGTATATGGAAACAACCCAAGAAATGCTTCTGAGTTAAGGAAGCTAGACAAAGGAGAAAAGACAAGTGCTGAAGCTGAAGACTTTGCAGAACATCTGAAGAATTTGCATGAAGAGGTGAGAAAGCACATTAATAAGATGAATATTCAATACAAGGCTAAGGCAGATCAGAAGAGGAGGTATAAGGAGTTCCAGGTAGGAGAAGAAGTCATGGTTCACTTGAGAAAAGAAAGGTTCCTAATTGGAACATACAATAAGTTAAAAATGAAGAAATTTGGACCATGCAGAATCCTAAAGAAGCATGCTAGGAAATGCATATGAGGTAGAGCTGCCAAGTGGGATTAATATTTTCCCTGTGTTCAACATTGCTGATTTAACAAAATATCATGAGGGTGGCACAGATGATGGAACAATAGAAGAACATTGGAGTATTCTGGCATCTACTTCAATGGAGGAGATAGAAGAGATATTGGATAGCCATGTGGGAAGAAGTACTCAGAATAGGCAATATGAAGAATATCTGGTGAAATGGAAAGGAAGACCTGTTGAAGATTCTTCTTGGTTGTCTAAGGTAGAGGTTGACCGTTTGGGTTTTCCTCACACAAACACCTGAGACTTGACAGGGTCACTTCTCAAATTACCCTGGGTGTCTGATGCAGGAGCATCCAATGGTGTAAGGGCAATCTTGCATCACCCAAAAAAAGATGTGTTTCAAAATTGTTGATGCTCTTTCCATTTCTTTTCAAAATTTGTGGTTCTGGTTCCATAATCGCCTAAATAATGATGTAGAACTTTCAATTTTTCCAAACTACTAAAAATAGTAACCTGCTATTTTTAGAAAGTTTGCATTTGGGCACAGATTGAAGTGAAAATTTATAGGAAGTTACATAACAGAAATATAAGACCTTTGGCGAAGGAATCTGGCGAAGATCATTTGCTATCTGAAAGATATTAAAGTTTCCATTTCCTGAAAAATGCTTGAAAATTATTCAAACTCAGGTTTGAGGCACTAAACGTATGATTTTTATAGAAAATCATATGTCCATCGAATGTAATATACTTGGCAAAGTAAAAACTATAAGCCTTGTATAGTTTTGGCATGTGTAGAATCAAGCCTTGTACTTTTATTTTTTGCAAAAATCAAATCAGGTCGATTAGGGAATAAAACTGCAAAGATTGTAATGAAAATATTTAAAGCAATATCCCTTATAAATTGCTTTTAAATATTTGTCATTTAAAGTAGTTAAAGAAAACTAAAATAGACAAAATCTTTCTTTTGAATTTTATTTTCTTTGGACGAAATTGAAAAGATAAGGACAAAATAGTGCCTTTATGAAGTAGATAAAGCCTGATTTTTAGTGTTTTTGGGTGGGACCACTTTGGATGGCTTTTTAGCAATTTTTTTCTTTAGTTTGGAGGCAATTTGGTGACAGTTTTCAAGGCTTTTTTATGGATTGTGAAAATGATTTGGAAGCAGAGCTTTTAGAGTTTTTTTTGGGATAGTTTTCTTTTTTCATCTTGGGAAATTTAGAGGATATATTGGAGAAAAACTTAGTTTTTCTGGAGTTAGTGGAGATCATTGTTTCTTCTCTCTTGATCATAGGTAGAGAGTTTGTTGGCACATTTTGACTTAAAGTTTTAGTTTTTTCATGACTCCTTTCAGTTCAATATAGCAGATCATTCCTACTCTCATCTTTTTGTCTCATATTTGCAGTTTTGATTCAATGTTTCATTGTGACCATAATATTATGTCCTTTGTTATGTCTCATTGCTGAAAAACTATGTGCAGATATTTCATATAGTTCTGGTTGTATGTTGTGTTCAGATTGAACCTTCATATAAATTAGTTTTGAATTGTATGTTTTACGTGAGGATGTGAAAGTTTATGTTTGAAGGGCTATTTGTGGGTGAAAGTGTTTAGAATAGATTAGAGTTTAGGAGTATTATTTGTTAGACTTTAAGATTCTATTTCAGTTCATCCTGTCACCTTTTCCCTCAACAAATTATTTAGATTAAAAAAAATCATTTGGAGAACCAGCTCACTCTGGAGGTCCACTCCAAGTTTTAGGCAAGCCACAGGCCTCAGAGTGTTCCCATGTGTCGATAGATAGCGAAGTCAATAGATTAGCATTAGGTACATATCTAGTTGATAACAATTTTTGGCACAGCTGGTGGGACTCTGAAAGTGTTTTCAGAGAAGTTTTCAACTCTTAAAGCTGTTGTTTTGGTATATGCAGCAATGTTCCAGTCTTTTGAGGCTTCTTACAATATACCTGGTGACTCTATTTTCTCTTACATGCAAATCTAGTGTATCCAGCTTATGAAAACAAGATCTAGTTCATATTCATTAGACTATTTGCAACTATCTCCGCTGAGAAGAAGGGGTAGGGTAGAAAGTAGAATAGTTGATTCATCGAAGAGATGAAGATCAACACCTTTGAGACTCAGTCCTCCAACTAAAGTACAGATAAGAAGAAGTTCAATGCTGATAGTACAGTTACCCATAATGGCCAGACAGTTCGTATTCGCATTGTTTAATGGGGGTAGCCTATTACAACTTGCCCAACGTGATGATATACCAGTTGTAGCCCTCAAAGGTCTTCCATATTTCACTAGAGAAGATCAGAGTACAACTATTGAGCACATTTAGGATGTGGCAACGTTGTGCTTGGTGCATAATGTTACCCAAGAAAATGTAGAAATCAGACTATTAGCTACATCAGTAAAGGGTAGAGCTTTGCAATGGTTTAGAGGTCTTGCAGAGAATTCAATAACGACATGGGATCAGCTAGGAGATGGATTGCATAAGCATTTTGAAGACAAGTCTGATCATCTATCATTGCTGGAGTAGTTGAGCACCATCAAAAGAGCCCCTCATGAACACATGACAGATTTCAACTACAGATTTCAGAGGACTTGGGACAGGATTCCCGCAATGGTAAAGCCTTTGCCATGACATGCATTTTTATTCTATCTTAAGGCTTTAAATAGTGAAATTTCTATAATGATCTAGTCTATGGGTGGGTCTACCCTTCTCGACGCTTTTGAGATTGCTGTTAGAGCAGAAAATTGCCTTATTCAAGCAAAGAAAATAGCCCTAAGGCCTCCTTTGCCCATTTTCCCCAAAATCTAGCCAACTATGCCCATAGCCATGCCTCCTTTAGCTACTATCCCACCAGTTCCAGCAATAGGATATCAAGCTACAACTCAAGAAACTGTTGTTCCAAATCCATACCAAGAATTTTAAGAGTTAAAGAGCCTGTTACAATCCTTTAGCAAGACTGTGAGCAATGAATTTGTTAATATCAAGAAGCAATTCAACTAAAAACATAGGCCGTATCAAGCACCATATCCATCTAATTAGCCAAATAGGCCACCTTTTCAAGCTGATCCCCAGGGCCAAAGAAGTTACAACCCTAGACCTTTCCAGTCCTATAATCCTAATGCTGCCAGCTCTTCAAAAGAGCTTGTGCCCACTTAGAATAACATGGCACAAGACCTTGACTGGTGTTATCCATGTCACCAACCCCATAACCAGGCTGCATGTACAAATGCCATGAGAAATTAGGCTATTAGGGTGTAGAACAGTTATAGTGGTTCGGAAGTTGTCTAAAAATGAAGTTTCAACTCAACAAGATAATGCTGATGTGGCCTTAATGAATTGGCAAGGCACTAAATTTTTGGTGTAAGTTATCCTCAAAGTCAGAATTAGTTAAACACACCCATTTTAGCCAACACAAGCTTGAAAAAGAGGGATGTTGACTTGGAACAACAAGCTGAAATGTACAACAACAGTCTGCCAAGGATAAATTTCAAGCTTCTTCATTGCAAGGTGTTCCCGCAGCACAACCAAAGGTGCAAGTTTTGCAAAGAGGTCAAGCTACACCTGGAAAGGATCAGTCTAAGGTACAATCACAACCTTCACAAAGGCAAAATGATGCTGCTGCTAAAGGACACCAAAAGGTAAGTCCTATTTCCTTCAATGTGTTGCAAGTATGAGGTTATCCAGTGTTGTCATTGATGTCAACATACTCATATTGCATTGACAAGAAGGATTTGATGAGCTGTGTGCTGAGGATATTGAGAAAATTAGTCTCAGTCAGGAACAGTGAAGAACAGTGATGAGAAGAAGGTAAATGTACTGTATAGGATGAGAACCGGAGGATGCGGATTAAAGGGTTAGTAGATATGAGTCTTGAGATGCTACAGTTAAGATTTCAGAGGTCCGCATAAAGATCTGAAGGAGTTGTGGCTGCCGGTATAGAACCGGGTCGGGCAAGTATCCGGAGGTGACAGAGGATCACAAAAAGGTCCGGTGAGGTCCGGAATTGTATTATCCTAACCTGCGGATTGGAAGGAGTGTTTGGGATGTCCTTGTGATGTATCATCCTGATTTGTGTATGATTTGGAGGTCCGGAAGTACCTCTTGCATTATGACAATGGCGACAGACTGTGTTCTTAAAGTTCCGGATGAGGAAGACAAGAGATCCCAGTAAGCAGAGGAAGTGCGGATGTATCCGGACATTCAGACAGGCTTGTGAAGGTTCTTTGATCATGTTTAGGTTGTGTTGTTGGTCCGCATTGATGGTAGAGCCCGGAATTGAAGTTATTCTTCCGGATGAAGTTCTTGCTCTGTGTAGCCGACCGGATGAGTTGTTCATCCTGCGAATGTTCTTGTGATGGCCGACCGGATGTGTTATTCATCTTGCGGATACTCCTATGGTTGTTTGCCAACTTAGATGCTTGTTCCTGAGTCGATGTCTTGTATAAATAACAGTTTGTAAGTTCATTTCAGCGTGTGGTGTGAGGATGAGTATGGTATAGCGAAGAAACGTGCGAAAGGCAGAGCAGAGATTGTTGGGCTTAATTGGAACTGATCCGGACATGGTAGAGATTTCATTCTCCAGTTCAAGACTGTGATTTTCATCACTTTGTAGACAGTGTGTCTCCTTGTAGGCAGTGGGCCTCTTTGTGAGCAGTGTGCTTGGGCAGTGAGCCCTTATTGGCATGTGCCATTCATTTTTCTTTATTCTTCTAACTGAGAATAATTCTTGGGTTAATCACCCCGTGGTTTTTCCCTTAACCGGGTTTTCCACGTCAAAATCTTGGTGTTCAATGTGTTGATGCTTATCTGCTCTTGTGTTTATGTATTATGCTTCCATGGATGATTATTTGATATGCTGCTAACTAACAACAGAGAATTAAGTGTTTGAATGACAAGAAGTTCTATACAACTGATTCACCCCCCCCCTCTCAGTTGTATGCCCTAGATCCAACAATTGGTATCAGAGCCAAGTTCCTCTGATAGGAGCTTAACCGCTTGAGGAGATCCAGGATGTCGTCATACAAGAAGGATAGTCCGAAGTTCGATGGAACCAACTTTACTCTCTGGAAAGGTCGCATGAAGTGTCATTTGGAATGTATGGGAAAAGCATACTTGGCTATGATTTCTAAACCATATATACCCCCACAAGGTGGTCCGACAACTCTGAATGAAATCACAGAAGCTAAAAACAATCTGCGGACCAAGGAAGCTCTTCTAAGCGCATTGAATGACTCAGATCTCTCGAATGTCATTGACCTACCAACTGCATATGAGATCCTAACTAAATTGGAACTTCTGTATGAAGGAGATGAGTTTGTCAAAAGTGCAAGGTTGCAAAGTCTGAAAGGGAAATTTGAAAGATTGAAAATGAGAGATGATGAAAACATCACTACCTTTATGCCAAGAGTAAATGAGCTGGTATGTGGAATCAGAAATGCTGGTGGAACTTTAGATAAAAATGAGATTGTCTGCAAAATCCTAAGATCCCTTCCTGCTGCCTACAAAATCAAAGTTGCTGCCATTGATGAATTCAGAGCCCACACAACTGTCACAAGAGAACAACTGGCTGGCAAACTAGCTGCATTTGAAATGACCGAGTTTGGAGATGATCCACCCAAGACTGAATCTGCTTTCAAAGCCAGTGCCTATGTGAAAGGCAAACAGAGATTTGATCCGGGTGAAAACTCATCAAGGAAAATGTCATGGTACGATCAAGTAAGAAGAGACATGGAAGAAGAAGAAGCAGAAACAGCTCAACTTGAAGCCCTCATTGCAAAAAGACTGCCAAGAGGATCCGGTAAGTATGAAGGAAAACTACCCTTTAAGTGTTTCAACTGCAATAAGATTGGTCATTTTGCCTCAAGATGTCCGGAGAGATCTGCAAGATCTAATACTCACAGACAAAAGTTTCAAAAGAATTGCTATTATGTTCATGAAGAAGATGACAATGAAGGAGTAACAGATGATGAATCAGAACCAGGAAGCAAGTCCGGAAATGAGTGGGTGTTTATAGCCATCAAGGAAGAAGATTCCATGCTCTCTGAATCTGTCAATCACAAAGTTGTTGAAAAAGCCTTGGCTGCTCAAGTGGAAGAAAAGGATGATTGGGTTATTGACAGTGGATGTTCTCACCATATGACTGGTGACAAGAATAAGTTCTTAGACTTGGAAAGATATGAAGAAGGAATGGTAAAGTTTGGTGACAATTCTGCTGGCAGAATCAGAGGTAGGGGAACTATTTCCTTTGATGGTAAGAGCAAAATAGGAAATGTACTGTATGTTGAAGGATTGAAGCACAATCTTCTCAGTGTTGGTCAGTTAGTGGACAAAGGCTATGATCTCCGGTTCAAGAATAGAAAATGCAGAATCTTTACAAGCTCCGGAACTGAAATTGCATCCGGTACTCAGACAAGAGGTAACATCTTTCATCTGGTTGGTTCAAATAAAAGTTGTTTGTTTGTTCAAATTGATCAGAGTTGGTTATGGCATAGAAGAATGTGTCATGTAAATTTTGATAACATCATCAAAATAAGCAATACTCAGGCTGTGAGAGATCTTCCAAAGTTGATGAAACCTACAAATAGTGTGTGTAAAGAATGTCAGTTAGGCAAACAAAGCAGAGTCTCTTTTAAAAGAAAAGATCAGTCTTCTACCGGATTATTGGAATTAGTACATACTGATCTATGTGGTCCGACAAGAATCAAGAGTCTGCAAGGTGATAGATATTTCATGTTGTTAATTGATGATCATTCCCGGATGATGTGGGTTACCTTTCTAAAAGAAAAATCAGAAGCTTTTGAGAAGTTCAAAATCTTCAAAGCTATGGTGGAGAATCAAACCGGATTGAAACTAAAGTGTCTAAGGTCTGATAGAGGTGGTGAATTTACATCTGGTGAATTCATTGACTTTTGTGAGAAACAGGGTATAAGGAGACAGTTGTCTGCTCCTAAGACTCCACAGCAGAATGGAGTAGTTGAGAGAAAGAACCAGACCATCCAGGAAGCTGCTAGGACAATGATGTTGGAAGCAAATGTTCCTCAAATGTTTTGGAAAGAAGCTATCAGCACTGCAGTCTACACTCTCAATCGAGTTCAAATCAGAAACAACACTGGTAAGACCCCCTATGAACTCTGGTTTGGCATCACTCCTACTGTGAAATATTTCAGAGTATTTGGTAGCAAGTGTTATATTAAAAGAGATGAAGATCTAGGAAAGTTTGATGCTAGAAGTGATGAAGGAATTTTCTTGGGCTACTCCACTCAAAGCAAAGCATACCGGTGTTACAATAAGAGATTGAGGAAGATGATAGAAAGCACCAATGTAAAGGTTGATGAAGGAATTGAGAAGCCTTCAAGATTTTATGAGTTTGATGAAGATGACCAAGACAGTGTTCAAGGACCTCAATCCTCTCCGGTGAGACAGAGTCAGCCTGATCCGGTAAATCAGGAAGAAGAGATAGGTTTGAATGAGCCTGATCAAGAAACAGCAGTGCTGGATACTCCCAAAATTCCAAGGTATGTAAGACTGAATCACTCTGAAGATCAGATCATAGGTGACAGAAGCAAAGGTGTACAAACTAGAAGGAATATTGCTCAAGATCAGAATGAATGTTGTCTGATTTCAAAGATTGAACCTAAAACAATAAATGAAGCCTGCAATGATGAAAACTGGACCAAAGCAATGGAAGATGAACTGATGCAAATTGAGAAAAATCATACTTGGGATCTTGTTCCTAGACCTAGAGGCAGGAATGTAATTGGAACCAAGTGGGTCTTCCGGAACAAACTAAATGAAGCTGGTGAAGTAATCAGAAACAAAGCTAGATTGGTCTGCAAAGGCTACTCTCAAATAGAAGGAATTGACTTTGAAGAGACTTTTGCTCCGGTAGCAAGAATTGAAGCAGTCAGATTACTTCTTGCATTTGCTGCCTTCAAAGACTTCAAGGTATATCAGATGGATGTCAAGTCTGCCTTCCTAAATGGTGATCTGGAAGAAGAAGTCTACATTGAACAACCGGATGGATTTCAATTGTCTGATAATAATGATATGGTCTGCAAGTTGAAGAAAGCTTTGTATGGATTGAAGCAAGCCCCAAGAGCATGGTATGAAAGTTTGGATAAGCATCTTGTGCAGATTGGATTCAACAAAGGTACTGCTGACAGTAACTTATATTTCAAAATTGATCATGAAAACATTCTGATTGTTGAAGTGTTTGTGGATGATATCATTTTTGGAGGAAGAGATAGTATGTGCAAAAATTTTGCAAATCAGATGAAAAGTGAGTTTGAAATGTCTATGCTTGGAGAAATGAATTTCTTCTTGGGTCTGCAAATTACTCAAACAAAAGAAGGGATCTTCATTTCTCAGACCAAATATGTGAAAGAATTGTTAAAGAAATTTGGTATGGAAGACTCAAAGCCTATGAACACTCCTATGGCAACCGGATGTAAGCTAAGCAAAGATGATGATTCTCCAAAAGCAGATCAGACAAAGTATAGATCAATGATTGGTGGATTGTTGTATCTCACTCAAACTAGACCAGATATAATGCAGGCTGTTAGTCTTGTGGCAAGATTCCTGGCTGATCCTAGAGAATCTCATGTTATGGCAATCAAAAGAATTTTTAGATACTTGAAAGGAACAGTTGAGTATGGTCTATGGTATCCTAGAGATCCGGATTTCTCTCTTCATGCTTACACAGATGCAGATTGGGCAGGAGATGTGGATGACCGGAAGAGCACTAGTGGTGGAGCATTCTTTTTGGGGAAGAGATTGGTTTCTTGGCTAAGCAAGAAACAAGATGCAATATCTCTGTCTACAACTGAAGCAGAATACATTGCAGCAGCAGGTAGTTGCACTCAAATCTTATGGACGAAGCAGATGCTAAGAGACATCAAAGTTGAATATGAGGAGCCTATCACAATTTTCTGTGATAATTCAAGTGCAATTAATATTTCCAAGAATCCGGTATTGCATTCTAAGACTAAGCACATATCTATCAAATTTCACTTTTTGAGAGAACAAGTAAACAAGGAAGAAGTCAGATTGGAGTATGTTCCCTCCAAGGATCAGATTGCAGATATCTTTACAAAACCTCTTCCCAAGGACTCGTTTGAATATCTCCGGGAGAAGTTAGGGGTCATGGCCCCTCCGGTGATGAACTAAGATGCACTGATGTGCATCAGTCCGGTGGCTATCACAGTCATATCTTGTGATCCGGACTAATGGGGAGCTGCAACTAAGGGGGAGCAGCTGGTATGATTCTGATGTATGAGAATTGCAAGTATGAGCCCTTTGCCATTGATGTCAAAGGGGGAGAGAAAAAATGTGAAAAACAAGTGGTTGATGATCAAAGGGGGAGCAGTAAAGGAAGAGAAGACATATGAAAAGTTGAAGTTCTTGTCTTAATGGTTTTTCACATCATATGTTGCCATCAATGACAAAGGGGGAGATTGTTGCAAGTATGAGGTTATCCAGTGTTGTCATTGATGTCAACATACTCATATTGCATTGACAAGAAGGATTTGATGAGCTGTGTGCTGAGGATATTGAGAAAATTAGTCTCAGTCAGGAACAGTGAAGAACAGTGATGAGAAGAAGGTAAATGTACTGTATAGGATGAGAACCGGAGGATGCGGATTAAAGGGTTAGTAGATATGAGTCTTGAGATGCTACAGTTAAGATTTCAGAGGTCCGCATAAAGATCTGAAGGAGTTGTGGCTGCCGGTATAGAACCGGGTCCGGCAAGTATCCGGAGGTGACAGAGGATCACAAAAAGGTCCGGTGAGGTCCAGAATTGTATTATCCTAACCTGCGGATTGGAAGGAGTGTTTGGGATGTCCTTGTGATGTATCATCCTGATTTGTGTATGATTTGGAGGTCCGGAAGTACCTCTTGCATTATGACAATGGCGACAGACTGTGTTCTTAAAGTTCCGGATGAGGAAGACAAGAGATCCCAGTAAGCAGAGGAAGTGCGGATGTATCCGGACATTCAGACAGGCTTGTGAAGGTTCTTGGATCATGTTTAGGTTGTGTTGTTGGTCCGCATTGATGGTAGAGCCCGGAATTGAAGTTATTCTTCCGGATGAAGTTCTTGCTCTGTGTAGCCGACCGGATGAGTTGTTCATCCTGCGAATGTTCTTGTGATGGCCGACCGGATGTGTTATTCATCTTGCGGATACTCCTATGGTTGTTTGCCGACTTAGATGCTTGTTCCTGAGTCGATGTCTTGTATAAATAATGGTTTGTAAGTTCATTTCAGCGTGTGGTGTGAGGATGAGTATGGTATAGCGAAGAAACGTGCGAAAGGCAGAGCAGAGATTGTTGGGCTTAATTGGAACTGATCCGGACATGGTAGAGATGTCATTCTCCAGTTCAAGACTGTGATTTTCATCACTTTGTAGACAGTGTGTCTCCTTGTAGGCAGTGGGCCTCTTTGTGAGCAGTGTGCTCGGGCAGTGAGCCCTTATTGGCATGTGCCATTCATTTTTCTTTATTCTTCTAACAGAGAATAATTCTTGGGTTAATCACCCCGTGGTTTTTCCCTTAACCGGGTTTTCCACGTCAAAATCTTGGTGTTCAATGTGTTGATGCTTATCTGCTCTTGTGTTTATGTATTATGCTTCCATGGATGATTATTTGATATGCTGCTAACGAACAACAAAGAATTAAGTGTTTGAATGACAAGAAGTTCTATACAACTGATTCACCCCCCCCTCTCAGTTGTATGCCCTAGATCCAACACAATGTTGTTGATCACCTTAAGAAAGCCACTGTTAATATGTTGGTGATGGATGCACTACATATTCTTGGTCAAAATAACTTATTACAAGAAGCTTTAGCTGAGCTTTCCATCTCTGAAGTTGATAGCCAAGATTTTATAGATTTCTTTATAATTTGTTTTTATTTTGGCTCTTAGAAATGTCCAATGTGGAGTGGCACTTCCACAGGGATGTGAGATCCTCCCTCCTTGGAATAAATCGTCTCAGCTTAGAGGTTGCATTTTCTCTTTTCATTTGCTCAAAACTACATTCAAACCTGTTATTCTTCTTATCTTACCATGTTTGGATGGTCTATTTGGGCCTTAATTTGTGGCCTTTATACAGTAATTTTTTTTCCAAATTTTGGGTTACTGGCCAAATTATTTGGTTCGAATCCTTTGTCATCACCTTTGAGGTGCCTTATTTTTCCATAATATTGTCAATTTAGAATAATTTTATAGGATTAAAAGGGTACATATTTAAAAATATACCCCACAATTTGCATGTTCAATCAATACAATTCTCTATTTTCAGTTTATGCATTGATTTATCATACAATTCTCTATTTAAAAATATACCCCACAATTTGCATGTTCAATCAATACAATTCTCTATTTTCAATTTATGCATTGTTCAATCAATACAATTCTTTATTTTCAGTTTATGCATTGATTTATCATATGGTATGTTCTTATTTATATCATTGGGTACCACATTTACCTATTCATACTCAAAAGGCAGTGTAGTATTGACCTCTCTTCATAGTCATGTACACCTCAAATATTCAATCACTTTCCTTAACTTTCACTTAAGTCCCATTTTGCAATCAAGTTTCTCACTTAGTGGGTTTCGTCACATATCACTAGTGTTCTATTTGTCCAATATTAATAAAATATTTGGCTCAAAATAGTTTATTTTGTCATTGAAGAATACAATCACAAGCCTCTATGCTCTTGCAAGTTATTGTCCATGTGGCTTCATACCATATGCAAGATCATTTCACATCTCAATATGCTTTTTTATCTTAGCTTTGACTTTGCTCTAAATGGCAAAGTTGTACAATGGATAGTCAATTTCAGCATATGGCTACATATTCATATACTACAATAAGGACAAACCTATCCCATATGAGTGTATCATTAATTCAGGATCCTTCAAACATATCGGCACCTTAAATTATTCATCCTCAAGTTCTTGAATTTTTAATTTCATAGCAATTTATACTCATACGATGAAAAATATTCTTACTACTCTTAAATATGTACTGAAAGTCCTCACATAACATTGTGAAAATTCAAATCCAATGATTAAGTCATTATATGAAATGGAGAATAGTAATAATCAAATGCCACCACTTTTGTTGTGCACTCTGGTATTCCCTTACAATTTTGATATCCAAATTTCCTTCCAAGTTTGGTATTCTTGGTGAGGGAAGGCCAAACATTATACAAGATTAAAATTTTGTTTAAGGGAATTGAATGATGTCACATTCACACTGAGTGAACAGTTCAATTATAGTGAACTAGTAGTGCAAGATTATCTATTTTTGGTCAGAGCTTAGTGAGCTTTATAGGTCTAGTGTTTGAACCATGCTCTGATACCAATGTAATAGCCACCCTAGTTACTACCACATTTTTTTTCTTTTTTTAGTCATCACATACTAACTTAAATGTTCAAGCATCTTCTATTTGATTTAGAAGTGCCAACTTCAAAGATTTACCATCCATAGTCATGGAACAACTCTATGCCACAACTCGTATACTCGTACTAGAGTATGGTAAGCTCCCAAGGTTAGGGTCATCCCTAGACCTAGACCTAAACCTCAAAGGCTCATTCGTAATGGTCCTACCTACGTATCCTTTCATGGGAATCAAAGGCTTCGTAGTTCACACATCAACAATAGAGAGGCTTCATCATCTCCTTTGATCTCACTTGTAAATCATAGCTTTTATGTAAATCTTATTATTCCAAATCAATTTATATACAATAGTATGATAGAAAATACATTGACATCAAATGTTAGTTCAATGTCAACATGAAGGTATGATAACACATAAAACCCCATAGTGACCAACTCATATAAACATCACTTGATCAAACATAGTGACTGGATTAGGCATATATTATATGTACACAATGTGACTATCTATCACATGGGTCGTACATATATAGTGTGACTAGCTTGAGGGTACAACCCATTTACATAATGTGAATAACTCACACATGTGTCACATATACACCGAGTGACTAGCTCATGCATACCACATATACATAGAGTGAATAACTCATGCATACGACACATACACACTGGGACAATAATTTATAGATGCGTTACATAAACATAGAGTGACTAGCTCATGCACACAACCCATATACATAGTGTGATTAGTTCCCACCTATATCCCATACATAATGTGAATAGCTCGAGAAGGAATCATATATACACAATGTGACTAATTCACATATACTCAATGTGATTAGCCCATGCAAGCAACATTTATACATAAGGTGACTGGATCATATGCACATCATGGGTACACATAGTGACCAGCTAGAAAAAGGAAAGGTTGTGACCATGTTGCAAGCATTTCCCCCTTTGCCTACTTCACTAGCCAGTAAGTCCTCCAATATATCCCAACTAGAAATATGAAAGTTGGTGTATCTAAGGATACACCATGTGTTCCATCATTTTTCCTAATTTACAACCAATTATGATGACAAGCAAGCATCGCATACTACTTGAGGTCATCACTAGCAAGGGCTCAAGTGCAACAATGCACAACACATAGGGTCCTTAATATAGATGTACCTAGGGATCAACTCACAAATATATATAGTGACCAAATAATAAGAGGAAGTACATGTAACCTACTACATGCATCTTCTATTACCTAGTGCACTAACACATAAGCTCATGAATACCTCTTAATGAAAAAAAGGAATATCGGTGCATCTCATGCTACACCATGGATCCCATCCTTTGTCTTGATTCACATCTAATTGTAATGACAAGAAAGCATCTCATACTACTTGTCGTCATCACTGGCTTAGGAGTAGGTGTAACAGAATACATATTCACAACCAATTGTGATGACAAGAAAGCATCCCATACTACTTGTCATCACTGGCTAAGAAGTAAGTGTAACAACACACATCACATGTGGCCATTAATAAGATTTCCACATCAGGTGCCGAACCTGTCGAGTCAGTGGATCCTGATGTCTATTGCCTCCATGCCACTGGCGAAAGTTGGTCCAACCTAGTATGGGGTATCTCTTGGCATCTATCACCTGCATGATACTAGTGAAAGATAGCTAAGCCCTATCATATCAAAGGGTAGCTCTGGGCATTCGTCACCTCTGTGGTACTGGTTGTAGTTGACTAACCCTAAGATATGATGGATAGCACTTGGTATTTGTCACCTCCATGGTACTAATGACAACTAGCTAAACTACACTTGTATCATAAACTAGACGTCTCCTAGTACCTATCACCTTCGTGCTACTGGTAGCAACCTCAACTCATCTTAAAATATGGTGGATAGCACTTGGCATCTGTCAACTACACAGTACTAGTGATACTAGGCTATCAACACCTGTATCATACTTGATTCTAACATGTGGGTCATATTATGGCCAAGTACACACACAATAAGGATATCACAAGGATTCATCAACACTGGTTAGGTTGACTCAGTTACATACCACATATAGGTCCATAAACCATACAAATGGTCTTATATGTCTAGGGGTCTAAATTACAGGTCAACACTCAATAATTATATTGAACCCACATGAGCTGGGCTCTATCTAGTCACATATGCATATTTACATATACAAACTCATAATGTAATATCAATGGCCATTCCATACATTCATTTGTCACTTGGAAACAAAGTATGCATCAAACAAAAGTCAAACCCACAATAAATTTTTTAAATATTATTCTATTTCTAAGTGCATATAATTTACTTATTAACAATAACAAGATTAGTATACAATTATCCATCATCTCTAGATGTAAAGGATAAATACTATACATAATTGGCAATTCCCATAATCAATTTTCCATAGTGTTCAACATACAAAACAATGATTATTTTAGTCTAGACAAGTCGAAAGGCACCTTTATACATCACATTAGAGACAAACTATGAAGATGATGATTCTAAAAGTTCATCCAAGATTGGGACAGATTTATAGAACCCTACCCAACAGCCTTAGAATAGAGGAGCTTAGTGCTGATAGAGTACCTTTTACTAGCTCAAGCCTATACAGAGGGGACTTGTTAACTAGATGGTAAGTTCACAATCATCTAATGAGGTTTTAGCCTCGAACTAAAACATACCAAAGAGGGAAAGTTGATCAAGTTTAGGAACACACCATACCTTAGAGTCATTCCTTAAAGCCCCTCCCCTACGGACTCGAGGTTCAGGGGCATCCTTCACCCAAGAACTACCTACATACCCACTTCGAAAAGGGATCGAAGTCACATGTAGTTATCCTCACATGAACTTTCAAGTGTTAAACATCTAGGTCCTATCCTCGGGGTTTCATAGTCATCCCAATATCATATCAATGCTCACTAATATTCCCATAATCAAGTTCATAAAAAGAGATAAGAATAATGTAATCAACATAAAAGAAGTCTCATCATATCCGAACATAGGGCAATAGTAATCAAAATATCTTCATGAAGCAATAGTTATACAAAGTGTTAATACAACCCCAAAAGAAGTCCTACTGAATGGGATATAATGATATCAAGTATCATGACTATATCAAATTTTAACATTCTTCATAGAATCTTACTTAGACTTTGGAAACAAAACATCATATCATATACCATTGTCCTTTAACTAATGTTAGTAAGCATGCTAAGAAACTTGTATCATAGTCTTTAGAATTGTCTTCTTCAAGATAAATACACCATATAAACTATGGTGAAATATTCAACTAAAAGGAAGCATTCTTATCTTAGTTAATTACACACAATAGCATGACCTTCACAACTAGTGATATCCATAGTCTTAATATTTAATAATCTCTAGTGTCAATAGCACTTAACAATCAAGACTAGCATATAACAATCAACATCTAGTACAACGTACTAGAGTACTAAGATGAGCAATATCATGTAGATAATCCATGCTAGAATAATAAACATTAATCCCCAACAACTACTTGTCTTTACTCCCTCTAAGACATGGGGTTTTAGTAACATTAGTAATAGTATATTCACTATGAATGTAATGTTTCTACTACCTAGTATGGACAGGGTATAACTTTTATCGCCACATAACTTCAATATTCTAGATGTGCAACTCAATAGGCATGATAATAGAATAAACCTTTCCTTTCATAAACACAATTTTAAGTTTCACAATGCTACATATAGAGTGACCCCAAGATTGACTAAGTTCCATTTTAATGATCTATAAATGAACTAAACTTCAATGATATGTACATACATAAATGACTCCATCTCATATTCTTTGGGCAGAAAGTTATGCAAGTTAAGCACACACTACTAACATACACATAAAATCAACACACTATCCATAGACAATGATCCCCTATTCCCTAACCATGTGCATGATTACATATATGCATCCTTGTCTTAAGGTATAGTAGTATTTACTTTACATAGAACATTGATAACCAATCTTTAATAAGACAAGGATGAGTTTTTCCATAGAAACTCATTATACTCTCCCCTAGTCATCGAGGCTCCCACATGAGTTGGAGTTTATTATGAAAGTATTTTAGGCTTAAATATTTCTAGTATAACAAATCATTCTAGTCATTAAAATTAATATAAGTATTTGTCGCTACAACATACATTTAAATGGGTATCCCTATTACTCAAGATATGACAATCAACAAGGAGGTCTAGATATTTCATTCCATAACAAGCTATTAAATGCTTATATTGCAAAGTAATAAAACATTAAACTTTAGTTCTTGTGAATTGACCTTCAATACAAAATAGTGTTGGCCTTAACAATTACAACCTCTGATAGAAGTTCATTTTCAATTATGGTTTGATGGCATCCATGCCCTGTACCTAAGCTCCACTTTGAGCATAGGCAGGTAGGACATTAGTTGCATTTAATTAAACATTTTTAAGACCTTTTAAGAATCCCTTTTGAACATATTAGATTTATAAATACATGCAGAACCATTTCACGGAGCTTTATATATTTATACCAAGTAATTTAAGTAAAGGCATATCATCTGGTAGTAGATTACTTTTCTAATTTCTAACTTATGTATCAATAGTTCTACATATAACTATTGACATGGAATATTCTAAGATAAATGATCTATTATTTTCATAAAATATTTATGAATGCGGTGCTAGCATATGGGTTGGGAAACAAGCCAAGGAGGGGTCGTCCACCTCCATGGTTTACTGCACAAACCTCTTGCCTTGTTTGGCCAAGCCATGTGAGTGGAACAACCCATGTACCTGACCACCGAACAGAAGGTATGGATAAAATTGTAGTCTATAACCTTACGAGAAACCCATTTAGATCAGAAGATCAACCAATATAATATTCATAATGATTTAAATAGATGTAACCAAAACATCACAAAGAATGGTGACAAAATCACTTGCATGTGGCAACAAAATACTCCAAAAGCTCGCTTTGGAAAGAAATTCTCATATATTAACAACTAAATGACCATGCACTAGCCTCTAAAACGTGTCCAATTACAAGTATGAATCATGGGTTTATTTTTTATCATTAGCATAGGTCCCATACACATGTAAATCTATCTTAATTTACAGAATATAATTGAAGGTGAAATTGGTAGGGTTGAGATTGTTGTTGTCTGACTTAATCACTCTTCTCTTCTATGACAATGCAATCTACTGGTTTACAAGTGCTAACCATATCATCCTTAGTAATGATACCTAGAGAGTTGACCAGGAGTAGCATTCTCCTCCATTCCTGCCATGCCAACTCCCATCTCTGTGACCTCTCTTCATATCACCTTCTGATAAAACTCCTCTTTTTCTTTTTAGCTTTGATGGACGTCTCTCCCTTGTAGCACTCCCCAGCTACCACTTTTTATATTTGATGATTATAAGAAGACTTGAAGCACACCGTGTAACACCCTTTGACATCCTCATCACTAAATCCTTGTCGATGTTTATGAAAGAATGAAACATAGAGGAACTACCAACTTGCTGTGTAGATGCCTTTGGTTGGGCCCTGTCATTTTTAGCTTGAAGACATTGATCAATGATGGAGATTAAGTGGCCAAGATGAGTGAGATCTTGCACCATTTCTTGAAGTTGCCCCAACTCCATTGCAATCTCATTTTCTAAGGAACAAAACACAAAGCAATTGTTGAATGTGAAACCCAACAGTCACTTGTTTTTTTCCCTCCAATGACTCTTGGCTCTTCACATTCTATAGTGTTTTCTTATATAAAGCATGCTATTGTGTATTGTAATGTATCAGATTGGAGAGATTGTGAATAATATATTGCCCTGCTTGGAGAGTGGATGTAGCCTTTATGGTGAACCACTGTAAATTTGTGTTGTTGTGTTCTTGTTTCTAAATCTCTGTTCTTATTTTTATCTGCTATTTATTGTTTAACAATTGGTATCAGAGCTAGTTGTGCTCAATCGTTTGGCATGAGAGATTCAAGTTTGAGTGGGAGCAATGTTGATTGAAGAAGGAAGGATAAAAAGGTTCAATGGCCATAATTATCCATTGTGAAAGATGCAGATGGAGGATTTTCTATACTAGAAAGATCTATGGAGACCATTACATGGTAAGGAAAAGAAACCAACTGATATGCTGGATGAAGATTGGGATATTTTAGATAGAAAAGTGCTATTGGGAGTGTTTTGATTATGCTTGTCTCCATCTATCGCATTAAACATATCTAAAGCAACCACATCCATGGAGTTAATGAGTATTTTGGACAAGTTGTATGAGAAGCCCTCAACATTGAATGAGGTATTTTTAATAAGGTAGTTGTTTAATATGAAAATGGCTGAAGGTAGTTCTGTAGCTAAACATTTAAATAATTTTAATATAGTTACCAGTCAATTGGCTTCGATAAAAATAAGTTTTGATGAAGAAGTTTGGGCTCTTTTACTTTTGTCCTCTTTTGGCTAGAAAGATGGGATAGCTTGGTTATGGCCATTAGTAATTCTGTTTCTGGTTTAAATACATTAAAATTTGATGATGTTGTTGGTATAATTTTGAGAGAAGAAATGCATAGGAAAAGCATTGGTGAGACCTCAACATTGGGTAGCACTTTGAATGTAGAAGATAGAGGAAGATCAAGAGAAAGAGAGAAGAATCCAATAGAGTGTGGAAAGTTGCAAGGAAGATTGAAATCTAAAGGTAGAGATGGTGTTTGCTAGTTTTGTGGCAAGCAAGGTCACATAAAAAGGAACTGCTTGTCTTACAAGAAAACAATAGAACAACCAAAGGAACTTGAAGCCAATGTAGCATACCAAGAAGATGTAGGTGTTCTTATTTTAACTGAAGAAATTCCAACTAATGTTTGGGTGCTTAATTTAGGTTCATCGTTTCATGTCACTCTGTGCAAGGAGTATTTTAGAAATCTGCAAATTGGTGACTTCAGTAAGGTTTTTCTTGGTAACAATGAATCTTGTGATGTTGTTGGCAAAGGGGATATTTCATTAAAACTAAAAAATGGATATAATTGGTTGTTATGTGATGTTAGATATGTTCCTCAGCTCAAAACAAAATGTAATCTTGGCTAGACAGTTGGGTTCTCAAGGTTGTGAGAATAGTTTTGAATCAAATAGATGTAAAGTTAAAAAGGGGGCCTTGGTAATTGCAAAGGGCAGAAAATTAGGCACCATGTATGTAATAGAGAGTTTTGCTAAAGTGGGAGTTGTTCATCCTACTTCAGATTCATCATTGTGTGAAATTTGGACTACCTAGCAAAGGTTTTTGGATCAATTAGATGCTAAAACTGGTTCTATTATTAATGATTTTCTCAATATGTTTGACAGTGAAAGTTTGGGGATCAGTTAGATGATGGTGAGCAGGTTGATGCCAAAGAACTTAGGGTAGATGACATTAATGGCGATGAGAGTGAAAATTTGAAGGTAAATGAAAATGAGACCATTTGTAATAGTGATCAGAGTGAAAGTTTGGAACTAGTTTGTAATGGTGTTGGTAGAAAAACTTGTGCATTTGGAAATATGTCTTCCAATATGAAAGATGGAGCAGTTAAATCTAAGAAAATTGCTGTCAAAGTTGGCGGTGAATTAGGTGGAATTGCTAGAATTGTTGTATCTCTAATTTTATTTTTGTTTATCTGCTGTATTTTTTTGTGTTTTGTGCTCGGAGGAGTTGTAGTTGGAATTGCAGGTGGAACAGGCTTTGAATTTGGTGTTGATCCAAATTTGGATCCAAAATTGCCTTTGGCTCTTCGAGTGTCAATAGAACAAGAGAGGGCAAGACAAGAGGCTGTTGCTAATGTTGTATTTGTTAATGGTTTGTTGGCCACTTGGGATGAGGATCGAGGGAGACAACAATTTGAAAATTATGGTGAAATTGAAAAACTTCAGCTAGCATAGAATATGTCAACTACTAAGCATAGAGACTTTGGGTTTGTTTCATTTTCGACTCATGATGTGGCAATGGGATGTATAAATGGTTTGAGCAACAGTGAGCTTGATAAGGTTCTTCAGACTGATCAGTTCAGCCTTGATAAAGGATTTGTTGGTGCTATTGAGGGAGGTGGGCCAAGGGATAGGCTTGTAGAATTTTCAAAATGATTATAGGAATGGAAATGCAGGTGATATCATTGTTCGTAGCAGCAACTATTGGGTTTCAAGTGGGAGATTGTTGAATGTGAAACCCAACAGTCACTTGTTTTTTCCCTCCAATGACTCTTGGCTCTTCCCTTTCTGTAGTGTTTTCTTATATAAAGCATGTTGTTGTGTATTGTAATATATTAGATTGGAGAGATTGTGAATAATATATTGCCCTGCTTGGAGAGTGGATGTAGCCTTTATGGTGAACCACTATAAATTTGTGTTGTTGTGTTCTTGTTTTTGAATCTCTATTCTTATTTTTATTTGTCATTTATTGTTTAACAACAGCAAATGTTGCCCCATTGCAAGAGACTAAATAGAAGACCGAAGAGGTAAGGGTAAAGAGATGGAGAGAATATCTAAAACAAAGATTCATGGTATGATAAAAAGAAATATGTCAATCTCTCAGTTGACTATCTATAGCTCACAAGAATCGACAACCCATCCATCTCTCCCTCTTTTTCTCTCGTCATTCCTTTATCATTAATGTTTTGATGGATGTCCACTTGTTACTCCTCAATCCCCTCCAATATCGTGTCAAACAAATTTATTATATAAGTTTTCCCATACTTCATTGCAGTTGGGCATCATATCCTCTTCAATGGAGTGGCAGATAGTTTCCCCACTCTCTCAACAACCTACCACTCTTCTTCAATGAGGCGCATGCTTGTAATTAAATTTAAGACTTTGTCTTTGACCAGTTTGTAGGATTTTACAGATCTTTTTATAATTTGTTTTTAATTTGGCCTTTAGAAATGTCCAACGTGGAGTGGCACTTCCCTAGGGATGTGACACACCTTGACAAGCTAATATATATTTAAAAGAATATAGCTATTTTATGGATAAAACAAAATGAGAAAAATGCAACACATTTAAAATCCAAATTTAAAAGCAAAACCTTTAATCTACTAGTGAAATTGAAATTTTTTGAATGTATTGAATAACAAATAGAATTTTGTAGATGATCTCCTCAAAACATAAATAAATTTGTTCAAGTAAAAAATAATTCCAAAATCTAAAAGTGAGAATAAAAATAAATAAAAAAAATTAGTAAAACACTATGAGAAGTAACTTTATAAACAATATGCTAAGCAAAAGAAAAGAAAAACTTTAAAAAAATTAAAATAAATATTGCATACTTGTATTTCAGGTTACTTCTAATGAATAGGGAGGTAACTTTCTTCAATAACAATCAGTTACATAGAACTTCTCTCCCTTTTCAGTCAGCCAATAATATTTTTCTTTGCACTGTAAATCGGGCAGAGTAAAAATTGAAGAGACATGCTAATGTTTATGATTTTTCCTAATTCTGTCCGCCAGATAATTTGCAGTTAACGATTTTTTTCTTGGCAATGATAAATTTTCCTGGTGTTATAAATATAAAACCGCAGGAAAAATTACAGTCAGACACATCTCATACACGTGGCAGAGCACTAGTCTTTTACAGTAACTGTCATCCATGCGTTCAAACGACCAACGCCATATACTCTCTATACGTTTAGAAGGCCAAAGCGTTTAAATCTCAAATCCTGCTATAACTGCAACTGAATAGAAATCTAAGTAATAATGTATATTCTTGATTTTGTATATAGGAATCGATGAATGAGACAACTTTCTCCATGATTATGATAAAATACATCATTGCAGGCTGCATTTTCTTTTCTTCACACCGACGTAATTATTCTTGACATTTTCAAGTGCACGTCAATCATTCAGACTTGGGCTGTCTTTAATTCTGTACTGAATTTGTGCAAAATTCAGTCTTTGGCTGTTGTCATTTTGTTATATTCATACATGTAGGTATTTTAGGGTTTGAAATGTTTTTTGGAGGGTTGTCTTTATAAGCTGCGCGTCTGGGTTTGCCATGGAAGATGAAGAAACCGGGGAGCTTTTTATACCATGCAAAGCATGCAGTCAGAAATGTTACAAAAATCATGGTAAGTACCATGAGAAAGAGCGCTTTAATGGGTGTGTCTCCTTCTTCAAAGTTCTGCTTGGAGACTTTGCAGAAAAACTGGTAAAGTTTTTACTACTACAATCTTTTTCATGTTTTAATTTCATATACACTGTTCAGAATTTGTAAAAACAAACTGTGGAATGTGTTTACTGCAGCGCATTCCTCCTGCATTTGCTTCAAAGTTTATAAATGACAGAGACAAACATTTGGTGTTGCAAGGCCCAAGTGGGCAGGAGTGGGATGTAGAATTATTGGGCACAAACAATCAACTGGAATTCCGACATGGGTGGGAAAAATTTGTCAATTATCATGGGCTGCAGTTGGGAGATTTTGTTGTGTTCAACTACATACCAAAGTTGAAACCAAAGTTGTGTTTCAATGTTCAGATATTTGGAAGAAGTGGGTGTGTGAAAAATCTCACTGCTGTTCATCTTGAGAAAACAAACATTGGTTTAGCTAAGAGATGCCCTGATCAACCACTACGCAATAATTTGCTGCTTGATTTGGTTTCTGATGAGGAAAACAACGATAAGGCTGAACCAATGGCTGAAAATCAAAGGAGAAAAAGGAAATCCTCTTTTCTTGGTAAGTCCAGAAATATAGAGCTTATTAATTTGTAAGTTTCATAATTTATTTGAACTTCCAAATTAGGAGAATTGTTATAACAACAAAATTAATTTTGCTGCAGGCCATTCCTCCAAAAACCCTGGACATTATTTCTCCTCTGAGAAGAACATGACAATGAAGTCTGCTCCTCCTTTCAAATCAGATAAACCTTATTATTTAAGGGTTATGAAATCATGGAATGTAAACAAACCAAACATGCTAGTAAGTTAAATTCTATGCTTACTTTCTTTATTATTATTATTTTTCTTTAAATTAATAAGTGGGTTTACAAGTACGGGTTTAACAAGCTAAAAATATGCAAATCTGTAAAATAGCTTTTGCTTATTCATTTTGCTGATGAATTGTTTAATATAATGTACACTTCTAATAAAATAGACATTTGCATGCATGAATGGTAAGGTTTAAGAGAGGATTGTATTAAATCAATATAATCCACTGATTTATTGGGTTAAAATAACTTGTTTTTGTTATGGTTTGGAATACAGACGTTCCCAACAACTTATAAAAATCCGCTTCAGCTACCAAGAGAAAAAAAGGAAGTAGTTCTTTTGGATGGAGAGTGTAACGAATGGAAGGTACAGTGCATTATTAAGCAGAAAGCCCCTACCTTAAGTGGGGGGTGGAGTCGTTTTACACGTGATAATAATATAAAGGTAGGAGACATTTGTATCTTTGAGCAGGTGGACAACAATATTAACGAATTTATGTTTAGAGTTCATATCTTCCCTCATGTAAAGAAAGAGCTCCTCTTTTAAAAGATTAGGAGGAAGGCCAAAAGACTTCAGAATTGGTAATAAGATCTGCTGTTGGTTCATTTAAATATAAAAATATGATATAAATTGTTATACATAATTTGAGTTTTGATGGGGCATCATTAAGAATATGAGTCATTATATTTCTGTTTATTGCTAATGGCTGATAATTGCTAATGCAAATTATGCCATTAGCATGAAAGAGAAGAGCATTATAAGTACAAGCGTATTTTCACAGAGATCATCATTATAAGTCCAAGCATATTTTCACAGAGATCTCCTTGCAAATTATGCCATTAGCATGACAGAGAAAAGCATTATAAGTCCAAGACTAAGTCCTTTGCCAAAGTTACAAGAACTAATGCGTGATCAAGACAAATTTAAAATTAGTCGATCCCAAGAATCAATATTTATGAATAATCATTTCCAAACATGTTCAATTGAAGCCGAAGTAAATTGCACAAGCCAAGCATTCAGTTAATATCCCTACTCTAGTATGTTAGATCTGCAATCAAAGGGTATACGCGATCAGAGGATGAGGATTTTATTTGGCGTTGATGGTAGTAGCAGATCTGGGGAAATATTAATGAAAAAAAGCCTACACAAGGCAAAAAGTTCAAAAAAAAAAATGGAGTTGTAAGGTTACTCTTATGCTATAGCATAGATGATATAGTACCAATAAGAAAACTTAGAGACAAACACTTTAATTCTTTAATCTCATTAGAATGGGGTCTTACAGGAAGAAAACTTAACTATTCTAGAGGCAAACATTTTAATTTTGTTGTAAACTCACACAAATGGGGTCTTAGAGTTATCTATTATAGAGATTAGTAATTGAAGATGATATAGGGGTCTTAGAGCTATCTATTATAGAGATTAGTAATTGAAGATAATATAATATCAAAGAATAGCAATTGAAGATGATATAATACCAAGAAGAAAATTTAAACTTTTATTTTTTAAATCTCGAAGTTTATCTTTTTCTTTTTATCACTAGCACTTATACTACTTTATAACTGCAACTATACTACACTACTGACTATTACCACATTACATCAATTTGATTGAGAGATATCAACCAGTACCACATTACATAACCAGTACATCTCCCCTGGCGTTACCTACTCATGAAATGCATTCATCTGATTATCAAGCTCTACCAAGTCGTCGCACAGAAGGAAAGAGCTAGCGGTCATGGACGTCATAGCTGGGAAAGACAAAGATTTACAACTTCCATAAAATTTACAACTTCTTTACCTAAAACTCTATGCTTCCTATTCTTCTTTCAGTTCAGCCCCGCCTTTCCCCTTTTCTTTTTCCCTCAACACCATGCGACCACCCAAGTGCCTCTTGCTCGCTGTGGACGCCATATTCAATTGTCACATTATTAATCCAACCCCTCCTGCTATTCACTCATCTTGATTCTTACATGTTATCAGGTGGATGTTCCTTGATATCATTCTATATCAGTCAAATGGCATCACGTGGGAAATCCTCCCACTAGCAATGGGTCATAAGGCCCTTTTTCCTCTTCAAAAAACCTCCCTCATTTTCTACCCAGTCAACAACCTTGTTACCTTGTCTTTTAATATGAGAGATTTTGAGGATCGCCTCCCTTCATTGCATCTATAACTAGCTTGGAATCCCTCTCTATCCATAGTTTTCTTCATCCTCTTTCCTTAGCTATCATCATTCCCCATAACATAGCCCTTGCCTCTGCCATGTTGTTTGATTCAATTCCATAATCCAAAGCTATCTCACCTTGTATTACGTAGATTTCCTTTTACAGCATTGTCAAAATTTATTTTTATCCAGTCCCTATCCAGTCAGATCAAGGGTTGTCAAAATTTATTTTTATCCAGTCCCTATCCAGTCAGATCAAGGGTTGGAGTGGTTGATCAATCCACCTATACCTAGGCCACGCCTTGCCCCATTTCTTCTCTTATCCATTTTATGAAATTCCCCCAATTATCCTATTGAGCTTTCAACTAGATCCCACACCCTTTCCACCAATTTCTTGACCTCCTTAAAAATTCTCTTATTTTTTTCCATCCAAATATTCCACACTATAAAGGCAGAGGCCAATAAACCTCAATCATAGACTTGTTATCTTCACTGCCCAAATTTCCATAAGTCTGGTATATTATCTATAAAAACCCATGAAATTTCCCATCTGTTCAAAAAGAGCATCCAAATTTATCTTCCCCAACATCTGCAATCTATCCCATGTTAGCACTCCGATCCTCCATGCTATCCATAGGAAGGCGTTGATCTTCGGTGTGCCAAGCTTGTTCCACACCTTCCTATCAATCTTCTCTAATGTGTTCCTCTTACAAAAGCTCTTACAAAAGTAAGTATGAAAGGCACCCCTGACCGACACCTTACCATCACCCTCACCATCCTATCCTCCTCAACTATGTTGTATAACAGCAATTTGGATATTTTCTCTTGGATTTATGTACAACATCCTCTCAATTCAGCTATTGGATCCTTCAATTCCATCCATCTCATGTTCAAAGGTTGACCTATTATATAATTCTTTACCCATTCTCCTTCAACTTCTTCAAAATGTGAAACAAGAGGTAAATAATCTCCATTTTCTCTCAAAGCTTTTTCCTCCACCCAACAATCTCTCTAGAATCTAATTTTGGCCTCATCTCCAAGCTTCCACGTCATATTAGGTCTAAGAGTCCAGCCACAAGATCTAAGGAATTTCCATATACTTGAACCCCTTGGAAGAATGTTATCCTTTGAGAATAGATTATCGATCTTATTCTTAAGATATTTATGCTGAATGATCCATCCACAACTTGTCCCTTTCATCATAGATTCTCCACACCAACTTGGCCCTTAGAGCTTTATTCATCTCCTTAAAATTTCTAATCCCTAGACCACCTAGATCTTCATTGGTTTACATATCTTTTCCCACTTGACCAGGCTATATTTGAACCGATTCTCACTTCTTCTCCACAAAAAACATTTTTTCAAATATTCTATATTTTTTTCCACTTTGCTTGGGATTTGAAACACCGACATTATATAAATAGGGACTACTACCAATGAGGCCTTGATAAGGGTATTTCTACCTGCCAATGAAAGCCATCATCCCTTCCATGAAGCAATCATACTCTGAATCCTATCAAGAATATTGCTCCATTCTAGTTCTAAGGATCTTTTGTCTAAAAAAGGCATTCCTAAATACTTTCTTGGACGCTGATCAATCTCAAATCCTAAAATCCTTTTGATCTCTAGCCTATCCATACACGAATCCTTCAAGAAGAAAATTCTTGATTCCACCTCATTGACCTTTTGACCTATCACCACTTCATATTGAGCTAAAATCTTTTTGATGATTCTAGCCTCCCTTGTAGTGGCTTCTTCAAACAATAGGTTATCATCTACAAATTGCAAATGAGTAATATTATTAATTCCACCCAACAGTTGAACCCCCTTGAGATTGCCAACCCTGTCTTCTTCCTTCAACCTTGTACTCAGATATTCAACTAGGATAAGGAATAGAAAAGAAAACAAGGGGTCCCCTTCCCACTATCCCCATTTAGCCTTAAATAAACCCATGGGGACTCCATTTACTAGAACGACATTTAAGATGGTGTTCATATACAACTATGCACCCAACTACACCAAGATTCACTAAATCCAAACCTTCTCATTATGCTAATAAAAAATTCCCAAGACACCCTTTCATATGCCTTATTCATGTCCAATTTGATCTTCCTACCATCTTTCTTCTTGTTTTGGATAGAATGAATAGATTCATGGGCTAATTATAATTCCATCCAAGATCTGCCTATTTTTCAAGAACCCACTTTGCTCCTTAGATATGATGTTGTTAAAACATTTCCTAAGCCTAAAGGCCATAGATTTAGAAACCACCTTATACACATCATTACAAAGTGCAATGGGTCTTTATTGATCAAAATACTTTGGATCCTTGACCTTAGGAATAAGTTCTACGAATGTATCATTCCAGGACTTAAGGATTGCTCTGTGCTCCCTGCTTTCCTCCACACCCCTCAGAAATTCTCAGCAATAGTATCCCAATTTTTCTAAAAAAATTCAATCTAAAAACCATCTAGGATGGGTGCTTTCTTTGCTCCCATAGAGAAAATTGCCTTCCTTATTTCTTCTTTTGAAAAGGACGAAAGCAGCATCTCAATTTGCTCATCACTGATTAAGCAACTAGGATATTTTCAACATCATTTCTTGGGCCTCTAAATCATTTTCAGGTGACATATCGAGAAAATTCTATAAGAACTTCTTCCCTTTGCTCCTTATTGCTTCTATATCCTTTAATTCTGACCTAGAAGGAACTTGGATTTTCAAGATTTTATTATTTTGTCTCCTTATCTTGGTGGCGTGGAGAAAGAAGTTCGTATTTCTATCTCCTTCACACAACCATTTAATTCTAGATTTTTTATGCCATAAAATTTCCTCCATTCTCAAGATCCTGTTCAAATCTTCAATCATTCCAATTTCCTTTGTTCTCCTCTCCATATTTAATCCAAAATTGCTATGTCAACTTTGACTTTCTTCAGCTCTACTTTAGTTTTTTCCTTGATTTCAAAAAGATTTCCCATTTTGTGCTTGTTCCATGTTTTTGCTTGATTTATGACTTCCTTCAATTTAATGAAGAAGACAAGCCTCTTGCAGCCCTTAAATTCTGTTTTCCACCAACCTTCAAGGGCTTGGGAGAAGTCTAGATGCTCAAACCAAAAGGCCTACATCTTGAACGAAATGCCCCTAGGTTTGAAAGTTGAGTTCACTTGCAAAGATATAGGCCAATGATCAGAACCACCATAATGTATAACCTTTGACAAAAAGCTATTAAAGTGAACTATCCAATCCGAGTTCACCAAAAACCTGTCTAATCTGCACATTATATTGTCTACTGCTAATCTTTTGTTGCTCCATGTAAACCATCTCGATCTAGGCTTGATATCTGTGAGCGAAATATCTTCACACAACCTTCTAAATTTCATTGAACCCAAATTGTTTTGAATCCTACCACCTTTTTTCCTTCCAAAACCATTATCACATTAAGCTCACCTCTAATAATCCAATTCCCATCCCCATGGTCCCTTCTAAAATTTCTTAGGTAATCCCATACCTCTATTCTTTGTCTTTCTATATTTGGCCCATGAATATTGGTGATAATCATCTGATTGTCGTCTTTAACATTCTTACATCTAATTGAAAGGAAAAAAATGCTTATCTTCCAATGACATACCTGAAATCAAATTTCTATTCCATATGATTGCTAGTCCTCCCACTATGCCCACAACATCCATCACCATCACTTCTCCATTCTTCCAAATTCTTGGGATCATTTCCTTGAATCATTCTCCATCAACCTTAGTTTCTTGAATTAACGGGATATCTAGACCTTACAATTCAATCAATCATTTAATTAAACAACATTTTTCTGGGCCATTAAGGCCGCAGATATTCCAACTCATGATCTTCATTAATTTTTTGATTCAGGGAGGTGCTCGCCTCCTTCCTTTACAAACTACATCATTGAGGCCTGAATTCTATTTTCCACTTCTTCTATGGCCTTCATCTTGGCTTTCACCGTTTCCATTTTCCTCCCCTTGCTATTAGCTCCCTTTGCATCTAGAAAAATGTTATTCCTTCCTCAATGTTTTTTTTGTTCTTCTTGTATCAACAAACCATCCATTTTCCTTGTTTGTCTCCTCTCCCACACCAGTGTCATTATCACTGTCTTCTTCCTCGTGGATCTGGGCTTCTTTCATGGGACAGGTGACTACTCCCATCGTTCCCACCACCTGTGGAATTGGGGAAACATTTTCTATCACCCTTAACACGTCATTTTCCTCTAATTTGAGTTCATCTCTTTCTTTCTAGATCTCCTAAGAGCCCTTTTCCTCCCTTCCCTTCTCAAGGCTTGACACAACATGACTTCCAGACACACATCTACCTTTCTCTCCTTTTTTATCTCTCATTTCCCCTGAATTAAACCTTTACCACATTCTCCTTATATGCCTCCTACAATACATTGGTTTCTACCTCGGCTTCACCTGTCATTTCCTCATTGGTGGGTCAGGCTCCTACCATTTTTCCTTCGGTCTTACTATTGCTTTTCTTATCACATGTCCTAGCTAAATGAACAATTTTCTAGCATCTCTAACATCTAATCAACAAGAATTCATAGTCTAACTCTTGCATCCAATCACCCAGAATAGATGACAACCTTACAATATGTTTAAGTAGTTTACTCAAGTCCAATTTAACACATATCCTAGAATAAGTAGCTAACTGTCTTCTGCCTGTTGCGTTCACACATTGAATGTATTCTCCTAGTGACTTCCCAATCAGTTTGAATATTTCCTCCATCCATAGTTCTTGCAGTAATTTGTATAGTCTAATCCATAGGGGCACCTCTCTAATTAGTTCTGTGTGAGGATTGAATCATAGTGTTCAAGGCCTCATATACAACCCCACGTTTCGCATGAACTATGGACCTCCTCTCAACACATTTTTCCTCTCAAATTCAAATTGAAAAATGATTTGCAGGAACCGTAATGCCATAAATCTAATCTCTAGTTTAATCCCCCATCCATTTCTGATCAATCTGTTTCTTGATTCTATCCATCAAAGGCTAGATCCTAATGAATTTCGCTATAACAACATTTTTAATTTCTCCACCTTTGAATTGAGAAATTTCTCTGGGATTTTGATGCATTGAATTTCCTCTGAAATAGTAATATTTACATTTCCCACTGCGATCCTTGAACATTTGTCCTTGTTCTCCACCCGATTCTCCTTAAGCTCTAATTCATGGAGGAGACTTCCAAGCGCTTGTGTCTCATTAAAAAAAGCCTCTGCTCCTTTGCTATCTTCTTCTCTGCTCGTATATGCTCCCACACCTACCTTCATTTCACCATCTTCGCTCTGCTTTGACATTTTTCAGCTTCGAGTGGTTCGGCAATCCCATCCTAGAAATTTATTTTAATTCGTCAAGAAGAAAATTTAATTATTATAAATTCTTGGGAAGAAATTTAGCGTGGATTTAAATTCTATATTACA
This sequence comes from Cunninghamia lanceolata, assembly GCA_027924645.1. NCBI lineage: Eukaryota > Viridiplantae > Streptophyta > Pinopsida > Cupressales > Cupressaceae > Cunninghamia > Cunninghamia lanceolata. Next base: position 2,355,443 of record BSBN01000397.1, read on the forward strand.
AATTTAATTTGAGATACTTTCTAGGTGAAATAAATTTATCTTCAAATTTGATTTATTTAATTTATGAATTGTAAGATTGTATATTTCTATGATACATATTGGTAAATAATTATAATTTGTTAATTGTAATTGTGAAATTTAAATACCCATGCCATCCTGCATTTTGATCCAAGTTTTAATTATAAAAAAATATTGACAAGTAATATAGTATAAAACATTTTAATTTTTGGGAAGAAATTTAGCGTGGATTTAAAGTCTATATTAAAAATTTAATTTGATCTATTTTTAGGTGAGACAAACTTACCTTCAAATTTGATTTATGAATTGTAAGATTGTATATTTCTACTACAAATATTGGTAAAGAATTATAATTTGTAAATTGCAATGGTGAAATCTGCATACCCATGCCATCCATTTTGATCGAAGATTTTAATATAATAAAGTATTGAGAAGTAGTATACTATATTTGGCTTTATGTTTATCTACTTTTGTTAATTTACCCTTTGTCTATTAAAAAAGAATGGAAAGACAATATCAATCAAAGGTGATATTACATGTCATAACTATGGGATACATAGACACTTGGCCAAAAATGTGAGAAGGAAATAACTAAATTGTCGATTTTACATGATAAGAAAACACGACTCTTTTAGTTGTCCTAAATAGCCACTATACTATTATAATGGAGGAAGTGGTACCAACCTGATATAAGAAGAATACTTATATTTTCATGAATATTAAGGAAGAAAAAGTAAGAAGTGGAAATCTATTAAGGAACAAAAAGAAAGAAGTGGAAAGCCATCTTAGAAATACACAAAGTGATGAGATAATTGAAGAAAGAACAAGTGGCTAGAAGGGAAAAATATATGAGATCAAAACAAAAGAGAAGAATGGATAGAGAGGAATAAAAGGAATGATATAATGAGAGAATTTAGAAGAATAAAGATATTATGGTTTGAGCAGTCTAATGTAACATAAAAACTTAAGACAATTTTCATATTGGGATATATAAAAAAAGAGTTCGATAAAGAAACTCATACAATTTTAAAAATATTAGGAATATTAGGATAGGGATATGAAAAAAACTTATAAATATTGGGATAGGGATAGGAAAAAAAAACTTATAAAGAACTTATACAATTCTATAAATATTGGGATAGGCAAGTTAAAAAATGATAGGAAAGTATGTTGAGAAAATAGATGAAAGGGAAAAATTTGTATAAAAAGAAATGGAGAAAGAATGTAATTACAATGAAAATGAAATTAAATGGTATGTTAATTAAGAATAATTTGTAGATCTTGGAGCAAATCTAAATACCATATTAGAAAAATATAGTAAAGATTAGTAAAACCAATCTTGCAAGAATCTCAATATGGTATTTACATTAATAGATGGAAATATAAGGAGCTTAATAGATGTGGAAATAAATGTTATGGGAATAAAGAGTACAATAAATTTTGAAGTATAGATGTCTATCAAGAGAATTCACCATCTTATCATGTTTTATTAAATTTAGAATAGCATGTTGATGTAAGTTATTTAGTACTTAAATTTAAAGTGAGATAACATCACAAGGAGATGGATTGATTATACATTTACCATTAGATAAAAACATGATAGAAGCATTGGTAGAGGAGAATAGGAAGATGAAAAATAAACTAATAAGAATATTATAAATGCATTTATATAGTTAAAAGAGCACTTAGCGTAACAACAAATGATGAGTTTAAGTAACTAACATCAAAAAATGAAGAAACAAAGCATGAACTAAAAGATGATATTGGAGATTAGACATGATAAAATTGAAAGGAGAGTCATAAAGGTAATTACTACAAGAAAATAGAAACTAAGACCCATTGTGATATTGCATAGATATCTACAATACCAACAAAGATGTGTAGAAGGGTAGATAAATCCAATAAACAAAAACTCTTTAACAAACTACCCAAATTTCATGAAAATAGACAAAGTTAGGTATGAAATACATATAACAAAGGAATGAATGGAGGGTAGAAAGAGAAATTAAAGCCCAATCCAATAGAAAATATAAGAAATATTATAAAAATCTTATTAAAAAAAAGAAATAGGGGGAACATGACATAAAACACCAAAATGTGGAAAAAAAATTGAAGGAAGTAAATAAAGTCATTTAAAATAGAGAGAAAACCATAAAAAGGAAGTGATGATAAAAATAAGCTCACAATTCTACTCAATAATGATTTGAGTGATTTAAGAAAGAGTAAGAACAAAAGTTGAGAATGTGATAGGGTTTGAAGGAAGTAAGAATTAGATATTGTGAGTTAATAATTGAGGGAGGAGAGTAGAAACTAGTTGAAGAAGATGTAGATCCCTTAGAACATTTTGGATATAAGAATTCCATAACGAAAGTTTAAGAAGCGTTGATCAAAGGTGTACATACTAGATCTTGAAGGAACGTTGTCTAGGGTACCCTTCAAATTTGTGTATTATGAAGATATTTAAAAGCATATTCATGTTAATCTTGTAGAGATAACTCATATAGAAATAGAAAATGAATAGAAGGAGATCATGGTATTAAATCCTAATACTTGAATGCTAGAACATGACCAAGAGTATATGGTGATTTCACATATCAAGTTGGACACATGGGCACAATTACCCATTTTTATTCTCTAAGATAAAATTATCAAGATCCTCCCAATTAAATTACATGAAGATGTCTCATACCTAGACCAACCTTATCAAATTATAAAGGAGGCAATTTACCTAATAACAAGAATAATGAATGTGGAGTTGGATACTCATAATTAGGACCATAGAGGGTCCATCAAAATTTGGAAGGTAGTAGAGCTCACTAGTACTGTAACCAATAAAAGAAGCTTATCAATTAGTTGGACTATATAGATATTAAATTAAGATATGTGGCTAAAGAAATGACCTAGAAGGTGTATTATACAAATAGAGAAGACTCTACTAGCTACAACCTTTGTGACACACTTAGAAATTAAATCCTTGATATATTAAGCATAGACAAAAAGAGTAATCTCATGACTTTTTCTATGGCTCCTTGTTAAATTGTCTTGCTATATACTTCTTAAAAGAGCTACTAGAATTAGAGGTTCAAAAGTAGAATGGAACACTAAAATTTTTGTAGGAAGTCAAATATCAACATATCTAAACACCTATGACAATTTTGTGACCTACTTGTAAGAGTTTAATATATACTTTGATGCCATAAAATTTAAACAAAATTTTAGATAAATACACATAAGAAATGTTGTCTGTGGTAGATATAGACAACATATGTATATGATTATAGTATAATCAAGGTATTCTAGGCTACCTGCCATTGTCATATGAGGTGATAAATGATATGGTAAATTGATTAGTGTTAGCATTTAGGAATTATCCAATAGATGCTAGAATCCCAAACTACCCCAATTGGGAAAGAAAAGAAAAAAACAAATGGTTGAAATTATAGTAACTCTTGAAGAAACAATTGGGAAAGAAAAGAAAAAACAAACCCTTAGGAGGCTAGATAGGAGACAAACTACAAGCCCAAGAATGCTTCTAGAGTTAATCTATTGTACAGAACAATTTTAATTTAGGGATTCTAATACCAAACAAGTTCTTAGCTCTAAAGAGATACAAGAAATGGTGAAACCATAGTACACCACCCAGACAAAAAGAAAGGAAAATAAGCATGAGGTAACATCTAAAGAATCTTGAAAGGTCCAAATTAAAGACACACCCATATAATATATCAAATCATTCATTAAAATAGTCACTGGTACATTATTGCTTAATTAGTGCAAAAATCTCTTAAAAATCAAAGAAGAAAACAAAAGCACAAGAAAAAGGAGAATTAGTTAGCTATTTATAAAGTGAGGCATGCTTTGGTAATGTTGTAGAGTCCAATTTTTAGGAAGAAGATGTCCAAATAGAAGAACTTGCTTTCAAAACATTGATACAGGAAATCTACAATAATGGTCTAGAGTGTATATAGTAACTCAAATATATGTAGGAGTTGCCACTACATATAGTAGTGAGGATCTCCTCACTTTTGTAGAAGGTGCACCCATGTATTTGGATGAGTCTTACAAAAGTTCCCAAAGAAGTGAAAAATAAGTGGTGAAAAAGTTAAAGATAAGATAGTCAACAAAGACTATTGAGAAAGCCTATAAACAAGGCACATTAAACAAAATAGTAGTAATTAATAAAAAAAATAGTATTAAATAAGAATCTCTTCCCTAAGGGTGAGGAAAATCTATAAACCCAACAAGAAAGGGAATTAAGGACATGAAGACTAGAACAGATCTCTTAATCAAGACTATCCAATACAAGGAAAGAATAAAGGAGTCCTTATGCACTAAAGTATAGAAGAAACTAAATGCTCAACTAAAATAAATAGAGGAAAACTTGAGAAAAGAAATAGAAATAGCTTTAAATTTAGGACAAAGAAAACTTGAGAAAGAAAGGAGATACCAAGAGCTAAAGGAGAAGAAATTAAAAGAACAAAAATACTTGGCTAAGAAAGAGGAATAAATTAGAATTTAGGAAAATAAAAAAATGTAGAAAGAAAAGGAAGAAAACATAACAAAAATAATATTTGAGAAAGAAAAATCCAAAAGGGAAGCACAATATGAAATGAAAAGAAAGAAGGAATGAGTTTGAAATAAGAAAAGAGAAGGTAGAAAAGGAAATGATTGAATAAGAATAGAACTTAAAAGAGGAGCAAGAGGAAGACAAAAAGAAGGTGTTCAGGAAAAGGGAAAACATATTACACTACCACTATAACATGAGACTCAAGGGGAACCCCTAGTTAAAATTATAGCTTTCACAACACAACAAAGGCAACAATTACTAGTACTCACACTCACTCTAGGGACAATACAACATACCACATTAGGACAAGTTGATTTTGATCTAGTTAATCCTATTCAAAAACAAAAACTAGGAGATTTTTAAGTGTTAAATTGTATTAGCTAAAGAGGTGTTTTCCAAATGAAGAAATGAAACCACACTCATCCAAGAAATCAATCAAAAAAGGCATCAATTTGATGTGGATCAAACACTACTACAAGAAGATCAATTGTAAGCATCAATCGTGAATCTCATTTAACACATACATACAATGAGGAGCAAAAGACAAAAATTAAGGTAGAAGAAATGTAATATTTTACACATTTAATGATCAATTCCTTGGGGACCAAAATAGAGGAAAAGAAACAACTATCTATTCAAATGGTAGAACAAATAGAGACCAAAAAGCATGATATGTATCCATATATTTTTCATATTCTCTTAGTTGGCTTGCAACAATACATTGAAAGATGAGATTGATCACATAGAGTCCTAACTATTGGCAACATCTATATCATAAAACATAGATGAAAATATGGATAGTACAGAGTATAATAAGCTCCTCAAACTTACTAACCAATTTACTATTAAAAGAAAGTGTAGAGAGCTCAAACAATCTATTGTACAGATGAATATCCAGGGTAACCCTAAACTATCATCTTACAAAGTTCCTTATTCTTGACAAAACTTGAAAACCTCATTGGATGGGCATGCAACAAAAGGGTCACAATTTATAATATAAAAATATGAAGATGAATATTTGGAGATAGACTCTCAACTCCACTGAGACAAAGCACTAATATAGAATTGGGAGTCAATGATCCAAAACTTGTAGATCTAATATTAGGATATTATTCCTTAGTCTACTTGCTCATAATTTTGGCTTCTAGTTTTGTGTACAAAATTATGTCTAGGTTGTCTTGAGGATGCAACAATGTTAAGAAGCCCAAGTTTAATGTTGACAAGATTAGCTAGTACCAAGTCGAAGACTATATTTTTGATAACCAATACCACACAAGAAAATTACTAGTATATACATATATGTTAGTGCATCTTAACTAATGATCATGCAACTAATGACTTGTTAAAAAGGGACATTGTAGAGACATTTCTAGACAATCAAAGTATTTATTTGGTAAAAAATGAATATTTCAATGAAGTGATACTAATTGTTTTGAAAAGAAATAAAAAGTAGTTGTCATTCTAGCCAACCTAAGAATGATAAAATAGTAAAAAAATGAATCTTTAAATATAAGTAAAGGATGCATGCCTAGATGTGACACATATTTTTTTGAATATTTTTTCTAAGAAAATAATTAGTTATGGATCTTTTACTAACTTTTTAAAAAATTAAAAAGTAATTTTCCAGTAAACCTAACTTGATAAAAAAATATGGAATTCAATTTTTTTAAGCCTGCATCCATATAAGCATATAGCGTGACACATCTTTTAGATTTGAAAAAAGGTTAAATGGTTGGAAAGTTATGGATGTTTTTCAATTGGTGTGTCCATCAAGATTTAAGACATACTGTATGTAGAAAATTATTCATAATTATCTAATAATCTTATAGTCAAGCATATCTTATATTTTTAGAATGTCAAAACAATTTCTTGAATAAGCCCTTTTTGTTTCATAAAATTTTGTCAGCATGAAGGGTGAAATCATGAAAAGATGGTGAAACCTATAAACATGTTGGAGTAGAGGAAAAGTTAGGATTGACACTCCCAAGGCTAAACCCAAGCCATTCCTAAGGAAATTTCTTTTGTGGAAGTAACAGATATCCATTACCTATCATTTTAGCCTTAGGTAATGGATATCTGTTTTATAGAATGGATATCTATTACTACGATATCTATTAGCCACTAGTGCCGAAGCATTTTGACCTTTGGTTATGGATATATTTTCTTAATAATGGATATTAGTTTTATTAAATGGATATCCATTACCTAAAAGCCCTAAAAAAATAAGTTTGTTGGTTCCAACAACGGCCCCACAAATTCCTTTCTCTTAAGAAACCCATCATATTTGTGTATTATAGACAAAATCATACTTTTCTACACTCTTGGACACAAAATTTGATTGTATCAATCATTAGGGTGATAGTTTTTGTTCTTCTGATGGGGAGCAATTAAAAAGGAGGAAACTTCAATTGGAGGAAAATAAAGAAATCAGAGAAAAAGATAGAGAAAGGAAGGGGATTGGAAGATAAGGATCAGTGGATACTCATGAAGGTGAAGGTTCTTATTTACCCTCAAATGACATGCAAATTGAAATTGTCAATGTTGAATATAATGAAATGTTTGATAAGAATGAAATTGAACATGATATTGTAAATGAAAATGTTGCAAAATGTTATGAAACACATTTTGATAAGAGTAGCATCATGGGCAAAGAATAAGAACAGCATAGAAATATGCTTGAAGGTTGTAGATACAAACTGCATGATATTGGAATTACACTCCATAATTTAATTGTTTATAACATTGATGAGATTGATAACACAGATGAAACAATGAAAATTAATATATCCTCAAATTACATAAGAAGAGAGGACCTTTGTCAAGAAGAAAATGAAATCCCACATCCATCATTTTCTAATAAGCCTAATGAAATTGTAAAGCATCCAAGAACCCAAAAATGGTTACTTGAAATTGATGAGAACATAATGAAAAATTTTGAAGGAAAGAGGTCATTAAAAACCATTCGGTTGTGGGCTTCAAAACTTTTCAATGAATACTGTGAAAATAAAACATTAACCAAACAATGCCTGCTATTTGTACAATTACTAAAGATGTACAAAATGAGACCTTTAAAAAATAGATTAAAGATTTGGGTAAACAAAGTGTCCGATCAGAATAAAATTATTGTTAAAAGTCTATTTTTAATGCACTCAATTCTATTGGAAAGAATAGTAAGGAGAAATATAAAAGAGCTGCTCATAGAGTAATAAAAACCTCAATAGTGAGAAAGAAATTATGAAAGGCTTGATTAATGAGGCAAACTTGTCTTGACTTAAGCCTAAATCATAAAACATTGTCAAAACCACTAGAATTAAGATCAAGACTAGATAATCCTCTTGAAAATGATACTTGGGATTTTACTCATAGGCTTCCATGAGTTAGTAAGAAGCTAATCAATAGAACAAAGGATGAAATTGGATCATTTTGGCACTCTAATGCTAGAGTATCATCTAATGTAAAAGATGTTTTAAAGTTAAGAATTGGTTATCAAGACCACACACCACATTTACTTGGAATGTAGCCAAACAACATTGTACAAACATTTTGTGAAACACTTCTAGGTTTGACAATCTCACAAAGAGCATTTGAATCTTGTAAGCCCTTTTATTGTGTCTTAAAATTTGTAATACATGTTACAAATACCATGTGGAGTTTTCTATGTATCATGAACTATTATGTAATATTCATTCTACTTTGCATACACTAATGAAATGTTATAGGAGTTTCATGTAATTCAACTACCAAAGTCATCTGAGGACTTATTAGATTTTTTTTTATGTGTTACATATGATGGTTACATATTCTACAAGAATAATTGTTTAAATGAAAAGTGTTAACAATGTGGTGGGTTATCAAAGTTTATATCATGTATTCATGAGGATAATGAGCATGATTTTGAAGAGAAAATGGTTGAGAAAAAGAGATATGTGATAGTGAAATACAATTTGAAGAGTGGAGGTGATAGTTCAAGATGTGAGTTGATTATAAGAGAAGTAAGCATTGAAGATTTTATTTCTAATTTTAAGAAAAATATTTTTTACAAGTATGCCAGATCAAGAATTCAAGATGTGTAAAGATTTTTTCTTGATTCAAACTATTGTCTTTGTAGTCAATTTTGTAGAATACTACACATTGCAGCTACAAAAATGAAGTCTAATCCCAGTACTACAATTTTATTCAGATTGGTATTTTTATTCACATCACATATAGACATGCTCTTGAGAGTATAAAAGAGAATATGAAGATAGTTAGAGAGTACCATTTTAACATAAGTGATGATTGATCTCACTCATCAGAGTATGTGCAATATTGATTTCAACAATTTTATGAGTTCTTGCAAGAAAAAGATATTAGAATGGTTCAACATCTCATTTGGCCAGATAATTGCATTAGTTAATTCAAGAATGCTCGTACGTTCTATTGGTTGAACAAAATGCATGCTGAGAAGGGTATACCTCATATTTGGAGATTTTTGAAGTTGGACATGGAAATGGGTAATATGATGGAGTCAGTGCATGGATGAAGAGAGCTCTAGTTAAAGAACAAATAAAGATTAGAGGTGGTTCTATATGTAATGATGCAAATTCTATTGTTAAGTGGTGCAACTATGCATTGTCACAAGGAGTGGCACTTGATTCAGAAGTGTGTAGGTTCTTTTGGTTGGTTGATGAGGGGATAGTGGGAGAGAAATTAGATTGTCAGAGAATCAATGAATCATCAAAGATGTATTCATTTTAAAGCATAGATGCAAGTACATGGCTATTTGGACATGAGAATTAACTTTTTTTTGTCAAAGTTGTATTAAATGTGACTAGAATAATTATGAGTAAAATGAGTCATTATGAATTCCATCATATCTAACCCATTTATCTCAAGCTCATTCATCTTTATTCAATGACTTGGAGAGGTCATTTGACTATGAACATCTTTAAAACCTTTTACAACCAGGTCATGTTTATGCAATTGTTGCACCCCATGGGAATGAAGAGAGATCAAACTATTGGTTGGCACAATGTGTACAGGGAAAACAAAAGCTAACACAAGTAATGACAAATGATGATAGGTTCGCATATCCTATCTAGGATCAATTTTTATTGTTGGGAATTGGTTGTGAACATATATGAATTGAAAAAATGACATACCTACATTTGAATACCTTGGGAAGAACAAAACCATACTCATGTATTTGTATCTAGTTGTATCAAAAGATGTTAAGTTACTAAGCATCGTGCAAAACCAAAAATAAAATACTATGGATAATTAGTAATGTTGATCATGAAGCAATATTGAATACTTTGAAGGTAACAAATGACCCTTCAGACATGCTTGACTAGCATCTAAACTTCCATATGGGACATGTATGACAATTTTCATCTTAATGTGATTCTTGTTTTTTCCATTTTTGGAATCGTTTTATTGAAAATCTTGTTCACTTAATTATAATGCATGCTTTTGGCTATCCCAGTATATGAATAAGGTAATCTACCATGGCATCCTAGATGTCGAGTATAATTTTTAGTGTGTATTTGTGTTAAAAAATATTTTTATGTTCACATTTTGTTAATATTTTTCTTTCTAGCATTTTGTGAACTGATTTCTATATTAAAGAGAGATTATTTTTTAGTTTGAGAAATTTAAGAGTAGGTTTAAGAATCATTTTGGTTTTAAATAGTCCCTAACATCACCCTCATAGACTATTATGTCCATCTTATGGCCTCTTGACATAAATTTTGTCAATTCATAGTTGTTATGATGACCTACCAATAATGTTTTATAATGTCCTTGTAATGAGCTTATATAGCATAACCAACATGTGCTAGTATAATAGTTTGAATACATACCTAATCTATCCTAAATGTTGTTATAGTGATTTATTGTTCCTAAGGTTACTTTTAAGCCTCCTATGGTTGTTAGATACGACACATAGATACATGATAACTTCCTCAATAATGTGATTCATAATATTGAAGGGTGATTGATAGTGAACATTTGTATGTGATCTAGTTCCCTATTGCCAATATTTAAGTCATTTATGAATGCATTGTCTAGTGCTCTAATAGATAGAACTAACCTTTACATTCTAGCTTTATGTAGTTTTAGTGTATTTTCAATATATAGATTAAATAGTTCTTAACTCACTTGTACCAAAACATTTAAGTGAGTCCCTAATTGATATATCATCAGGGAAATAGTTATAAGATTTCCATCATAGTTTCACCTAACGCAACTATCACCAAATAAGTGTCAAAAATTTAATTGATGTAGAGGAAAATCATGCGATTGTACATCCCTTAGGACTACCATTGTACATCCCTTAATGGGTTTTTCTAGAGTTTTCATGAGGTAGAGTGAGGCTGTTATTTAGTGATTCCTAAAATGAGCATCAAAAGTTAAGAACAATCCCTTTATGATCTAGTCCCTTGCATTTATGGCTGTCCTCTCTACTATTATAACAATTTTATGACTACTTATTCATCATTTTGTCCTTATTTGTATCATTATTTTTTGTTCTCTCTACTATTATAGCTATGCTATGATTGGACCATGATTGTGCAATGGTCCTAGAAACAACATTTTAAGTGTGTTTTCATGTGGTAGAGTGACTTTGTTTGAGTGATTCCTAAAATGAGCATGAAAATCTAAGAACAATCCCTTTATGATCTAGTATCTTGCATCTATGGTTGTCCTCTCTGCTATTATAACAGTTTTACAACTACTTATTCATCATTTTGTCTTTATTTTTGTCCTCTCTTCTATTATAACTGTGCTATGACCATCATGATTGTGTAACATTTTATGACAGTCTTATGAGTATGATGAGGTTATTTTTCTTTACAATTTTTTAATTAATAAATGAAGGTGTTTTGGAGAATATAACTATTGTATTCAAGGGATTAAGATCAATGATTAAGTTATTTAGCTTTCATTTTGGAGACATTTGATATAATTTCTAAGGTGGCATCTAAGACATAATTCTAAGCTTAGTGTTTCTTAATCTTCCATCAAACTTCTTATATCAAATTTTAAGTTAGTTGTAGTTGATGTTGTTTACTTTGCTTAACAATTTATTAATTTATAAATCTAAGTGTATTTCACACAAGGTTGGAGTACTTAGATCTACTTATGAGGTTGGAAACAACATTTTATGTATTCTACCTAGACCAAATCACTATGTTATGAGTATGGTGAGGTTACGATGGAAATATATCCACCATTGTTAAGTTAAAAGTAGGTTAACGTTTTTTTCTTAACAATTTTTTAATATATAAATGCAGGTGTTTTGGAGAATTAAGATATTTTATTCAAGGGATTGTGATTAGTGGTTAAAGTATTTATCTTTTATTTTGGATATATTCAATATAATTCCTAAGGTAATATCTAAATTTAATGTTGTCCTTGTGTCCTTGTGTGTAAGTACTTTCAAAGCCCATATGGAAATCTAAGTTTTGCACCTACCTTGGATGTTATCACATGGAACAAATGTCAGTATGTAATTCTAATGTCATGGGTAGTGAACTTCTCAGGCTATCTACTAAGTTTTTTTATTTCTATATTCTTTGTTTCTACACTTTGTTTCTCATTTCTATATTCTAGTAGTAAGTTATTTCTACTTTTCCTCACTTCCATAAGTTATCTCAATCAATGTAATGTAAAGTTTAACAATAACTTATATTTTATATTACACTATAGTAACCAATTTTGATTTAGAGATAGAATAGATGGATGTGAATAAAATATTCCTACATAGTGACTTAGAGGAAGAGATCTATATGACATCTAGCCAGGACACTATTGAAAAAGGTAAGAAGTCTTTGGTTTGTAGACTAAAAAAGTCTTTATATGGTCTCAAATAATCTCATTGAATGTAGTACCAAAAGTTTGATTCTTTTATGTTGGGACTAAGATTTTAGACATCTATACAGATCATTGTGTCTATTATAAATTGGACAATGATTGATTCCTTGTTATCATATTATATGTAGGTGATATGTTGGTTATTGGCGATCGTAATGTTGTAATTTATGATTTAAAGTCTAATATTTTAGAACAACTTGATATAAAGGGCTTGGAGGCTACCGAGTATATCTTAGGTATGGAGATCAAAAGAGATAGAGTGAACATAAAACAATGGTTGGGCTAAAATAAGTACATGAACTCTATATTTGAGAGATTCAAAATGTAAGTTTGGATGTATTGAGTGTTCCTATTTAGTTAGGGACTAGGCTTATCTAAGGAGTAATTTCTAACTACACTAGGTGAGATGGATAACATGGCTTGCATGCCTTATGCCAATGTTGTTAGGTCTTTGATGTATGCTATGATCTATACTAGACCATATGTTTCCCAAGTAGTGGGATTCTTGAGCTATTTTATAGCTAATCCTAGATGAGATCATTGGGGTAGTGAAGAAGGTCTTTAGATATTTATGGGTTACCTTTGATTGTTCTATTTGTTATTATAGTAGTTCTACAAAGGTAACAACACTCAGTGGCTATTTGTTGATTCATAATGGGTAGGAGATGTCAACAAAAAATATCCTCTAAATGCTATCAGTTGGATAGATAAGTAGTAGGTTGTGGTCCCTTTGTCCACTACAAAGGTTGAGTTGATGATAGCTACTCATGCCTCTAAGAAGGCCATTTAGATTAAGAGATTGTGTTGAAATGTGGGTTTGAGTCAAGGAATTTTCAAAATTCTTGATGATGATTAAAGTAGCATATGTTTGGTAAAGAACCCAACCTTTAATTTGAGGATGAAGCATATAGATGTCTAGTACCATTTTGTTTGAGATATGGTAGATGATGGGAGGATGATGTCGGACAAGGTTGACACTTACAAAATGTTGTATATGCATTAAGGAAGCTAGTTCAAGTCATGCAATGAGTCAATGGGCATCATAGCCCCTAATAGTCATATTTTATTGTTGAGTTCTCTTTTACTCTTTGCAAATTATTTAACTAGTGGGAGAATGTTTGGAAAGGTGTGTCAACCTTACATCCTAATATTTTAATTTATTTGTTATTTTAGCCTTATATTGGGAAATGAGGCATCTCACTTTATGTTGGAATTATTCTATGTGTTGGATACTTTGGTAGGTGTAGAAGAAATTATAAGAGCATCTAATGTCATTGTGATGTGTAATAGCATCTTATGACATTGTAAGATATGGGAGTTACTTATGATGAATTTTATGGCATGTATGAGCATGATTATAGGGGATTTATATTGGAATTTTGACCAACTTATAATGCATTGCGTATAACATATTTGAATGGAGATTATGGAGCCAAAAATGGAGCACCCTATTTGAGGAATAAATTATGAGTTATGATAGCATGTGATGTATGTAAGGAATCTACTACTTTATCATGGTGGACTCTTCATAGATATGTGGCATTGAAATTTGACTAGATTTAAGTACCACATTTATGGGTGGTATTTGGTCATGATTTTAGTTTTCTATTTGATGATTTCATGTATTGTATTTTTTATAAATTGGGTTCTTGGGTTGGAGTATGCATGATGAGTTTGTAGGTACTATTATGTTGCTAAAGTTTCTCTAGATCTCTTGTTGGCGACTACTCTTGTAAGGAAGCATATTTGTGTTATGGTATATTGCTTTTATGTTATTTTTTCTTATAGTTGCATTATCAAATTATTTTTTCACATGCATCCTCTCATATATTAGTGTAGGAAGCATATTTTGCACCTTTACTTCCTTTCACAAAGGAATAATCAAGCACCCGATAACTTTTCTAGAAAATATTTCAATGGATACTAATCATCTAATAAGTAGACAATTTTACTTCTTAAAAATAACCTATAATCATCGCCTTTTATTTTCTTGCACTTGTGTTTGTGTATATATTGTTAGTGCTAAAATTTATTATATATTACTTATTCTATGTAATATAATTAGCACATGGCTTTAAGCCAACTTAGGTGGCTACTTATCGACTTGGAGAGTTCGACGCAACTCTCCAAGCTATGTGGTGACATCCTTAAATTGCCACTTGGTGAGTGGAGTGTTGAAGTCGACTCCTAGGTCGACTCAACCTCCTCACTCATCCTCTCCTATATGTACTTATATGTACTTGCCTCTTTGGATATTATACATGGTGGATTTGATGATTTACACAGTTTTTTTTGTTGTTTGTTTTTCAATCATTTGTGCTTGTTATTCGTCTCCCTGATTCTGGAGTTCTCACATGGTATCAGAGCCATATTTGGTCGAGCATTGGTTTGATATATTGCTAAGTTAATTTTTAATACAATATTACACCAGTCTAGTTTTATTTTTCTCTCTATGTGTCCTTGTTTGTTGTTGTGCGTAGAAGGTGTTTCGTGTTGTCGGTGCACAGGCATATTGCCTATGAAGGAGGACAAGCGAAAAGGATCATGTGAAGGGTCAAATGACCTGCATAAGGAGGCCATGTTCTGGTCTATTCAAAGAGGTCATGTTGACCTTAAAATTGTCAGTGAGAAGGCATGAACCACTGCACCTGTGGCACTGCGATCTGTAGTTTTGGTGATCACCTATGTTTTCAACCTGTGGCCGCCTCTTGAACTTGATTCGTCCTTTTTTAGGGATGGATTCGGCTCTGGTTCGACCCAGCCTCACATGGAGTTTGAAATTGGAAACTCCACAAGCATCTACGTTGACTCCACCTAATCTAAGTTCTCTATTGCTAGTCGATTCACCATTCCAGGCTAAGGAATCCACATTGAAGTTGCTCAAGAAGACTGCAACTTGTAAAAGATTGTCTTCCTTCATTAACCCTGATTTCAGTTGATTTCATTTGTCTCCATTCTTGGTTGAAGCCCACCTCATTCTACCCTACACCTCTGGTCCATGCGCCCAGCTCTGTCATGTGCCCCTGTTCGCCATCAATCTAGCTTCCCCTACACTGTTTTGGGCCTTTTTTCCCTAAAAATTCGCCCAAATCAATATTTTCCTTTTAAATTTGACCTCTTAGATTTTATTTAGTTTGAAAAAAAAGGGCGAATTAGGGAAAAAATGCCAAACAATATTGTAGGGGCAAAATGTAAGGGCGCTATTTAAAATTACCAGAAAATTTAAGGTTCTTTTCAAATTGTTAGTGTCAAATTTGTATATAGACTAAGTATTAGGACATGATTTTAATCATCTTGCATAGCTCTATTGCACTAACTTATTCAAGTGCCCAAATTGGGGGGTCACCAAATCAGGGTGGGTTTCCTAATATGTTGATTTCTATTGTCTAAAGAAATTAACCTATATGTAATCATGGTATATAAAAATCACTCTTCTGTAATCAACCTAAACGAGTGTAATTATAAGTCCTGGTGTGATGGCATCCTGAAACACCTTGAAGGTATCATAATATCATGTCATATTTGTATGGACTTATCCCTAAACTGGGTAAACAATCCTAGAAGGATAAGTGGTTCAATAATCATGATCATATTTGTAGACAAATCAACTTATATATACCAGATGCTTCTTTGTATGCCATCATAGATATTGACTATCCACATGCATTATGGATCAAAATTTGGGAAATACATGGAGACTCAAGCATTTCTCCCTTTCCACATGATTTTGTTATGATGATAACACAAATCCCACATCATGATATAGATATAGAATGCCTAGTTGATATAGAGGAAATCATCATTCCCCCGTCATCTCCTATTGCTTCATTAGATTTTAGAGTCGTTTCTTTGAGAGATTCCAACACTTCCTTACAAAAAGATATTTGTCTTCCTAGCATTGCTGATTAGGACATATTTCTACCTGACATAGCTTGTATATTTGTAGAGTCCTGCATTGTTGATATGGAAGCATACATTGAGGACATCAATCTTCTCTTTGATGACAGCTTTGATGAAGCTACATCACCATTATCCTTTTTGGATATTCATACTCTACATTTGTCTATACATGGTTCTAGATTTTCATCATCTACATCTATTAGGCATGTACCTGATTTGATTATGGCATCCTTTGAAATTGACATGGGAACACCTGAGCACCATTCAAAGACATCACAATGGGCATCATCATGCTTGGATCAAATAATTCAACATGATTTGGGATCATACATGCATCTTCTAGTATGAGGTAAGTGCACAAAATGGGGGACCCAAATGGGGTCTTAAGATGCAATTTTTTTCTGAAATAAAGAAACATTGATGTTGGATGAGAAATTGAAGATAGCTACACTCAAAATTTGAAGATGGAGTAAAAACAAGAGTCGTAGTGCTTCGAATCTCGTTTCTAAACTACTATTTTTTTTTCTAAAAATGGTTGAGATTAAGGGGTTCAAAAAGGGGAAGCACACAAATTGGTCATGTTTTTCTTAAAAAAACATAACATAGCGTCTGGTGTGCTCCCCCTAAAATGTTAATTTTTTTTAGTATTTCAAAAATCGCTTCAGTGAGAAATTAGCTAACACCATGTAGTTTATCCCTAATTTTTCTAATAATTTTTTCATGAATAATTGATTTTTTAGTAATTTTCAAAGTGGACACACCCTAAAAAATAGAAAATTGAGCATGCTCCCCCCTAAAATCTTTGAAAACTAATTGAAAATTATTATTTTTTAATATGAGTAGAATGGAGTCTAGTTTCTAAAAATGTAACTTATTTTATATTTTGATGAATGGTTTAAAAAAAGGTCAAAAATACTAGACATTGGTTTTTGACAAAAAATGGATACACTAACAAAATAAATTAATGATGAAACCCTTAACGTACTCAAAATGTGAAAAAATTATATGGTTAGATAGCTAACAAAGAGATTAAGATTATGGTGGTATTTTTTTTTAGTTTTCATCGAAATAAGTGTAAACCTGATGGGGAGCACACTCCAGATTATATGGTTTTTGCTACAATCTAGAAAAACACGTCCTTGGATGTCCTAAACATAGTCCAAGACTTTGGGTTGGAAGCCCAAGACAAATCCAAGCCTTAGGCTTGGAAACAACCAAGGCAATGCATAACGTGAGCACATTATAATGCACTCATGTTATGGTGAACTAAAACAACTCTCTCCCTCCCTCTCCCTCTCCCTCCTTCTCTCTCACTCCCTCCCTCTCCCTCCCTCTCTCTCCCTCCCTCCCTCTCCCTCCCTCTCTCTCCCTCCCTCCCTCTATCTCTCTCACTCTTGCTTTGTCTGTCTGTCTCTCTCAAAAATGACACGAGTGATTCAAACTCCAATGAGAGAGAGAGAGACAAAGAGAGGTGTTTAGGGTTTCTCAAGTTTATGGTTTAGGGGCATTATTGAGAGATTGAGAGGTAGAGGGATGATAAAGATAGAGAGATAGAGATTTAGGGTTTCGTAGGTTAAGGGTTTAGGGGAATTATTTAGGGTTTAGAGGCTTAGGGATGGTTGGGTTTAGGGTTTATGGGCATTATTTAGGATTTAGGGGTTTAGGATTGCTTGGGTTTAGGGTTGCATGTCAAAAGTAGTCTCTCTCTAAACCTCTAAACCCTAAATAATGTCCCGAAATCATAACCCCTAACCTCTAAACCCTAAACCTGAGTCACCCCAAACCTCTATCTCCATATCTCTCCCTTATCTCCCTATCTCTTTGGACATCTCATTCACTCTCTATCACCCTATCTCTCCCCTCTTTCTCCTCTACCTCTCCCTATCTGTCTCCTCTCTCTCTCTAAGAGGCAGAGAGATATAGGGAGATATGGAGATAGTGATATATAGGGATAGAGATAGAGAGTCATAGCTTTCTTTTTTCTATTTCCTTCATCGATAAGGGAGAGGAAGAGATAGGGAAATAGAGGAATGATATGGGAGAAGAAGGTAAGAGATATGGAGATAGCGAGAGAGATAGGTAGAGAGAGAAGAGATAGATACGGAGAGGTAGAGGAGAAAGAGGGGAAAGATAGGGTGATAGAGAGTGAGTGATATGTCCAAAGAGATAGGGAGATAGAGGTTTGGGGTTGCTTGGGTTTAGGGTTTACGGGTTAGTGGTTATGATTCGGGGCAATATTTAGGGTTTTGGGGTTTAGAAAGAGAGACTGCTTTTGACATGCAACCCTTAACCCAAGCAACCCTAAACCCCTAAACCCAAGAAACCCTAAATCTCTATCTGTTTATCTTTATCATCCCTCTACCTCTCAATCTCTCTCCCTAGACTTGACCAACCCTAAACTTATAAACCCTAAATAATGCCCCAAAACCCTAAACCTAAGAAACCCTAAATGCGTCTCTCTCCAAATAGAGAGTGAGGGACATGTCCAAGGACATAGGGAAAGAAACCAAGAGATAGAGGGATGATAGAGATAGGGAGATAGGGGAGAGATAGGGAGATAGAGGTTTAGGGTTCTTGGGCTTAGGGTTTAGGTGTTTGGGGTTTGGTGTTTGGGGGTTTAGGGTTGCTCAAGTTTAAGGCTTAGTGTTTAGAGCTTAGGGGCATTATTTAGGTGTTAAGGTTTTAAGGTTTAGGGTTTAGGGAGAAAGGACCGATAGGGAGATATAGAGGACATAGAGGGGAGAGATAGGGAGATATAGAGTGATGGACATTGCTAGAGACATAGGTAGAGAGATTGAGAGGTAGCGAGATGATAGAGATAGGGAGATCAGGGAGAGATAGGGAGATAAAGGTTTAGGGTTTCTTGGTTTAGGGGATGAGAGAGAGAGAGAGTTTTGCTTTTGTAAAACACGCTCGCGTTATAGGCTCGGTAATACCAAGCCATAACGCAAGCGCATTATAACGCACTTGCATTATGACTTATATGTTGGTCCTTCATATTTGTGCATATACCCCATGGGAAGATATCCTACATCTTTAGTTGGTTTCATTTCTTCCTAAGGGAAGGAACATTGTTCGGTGTTCTTAGATCAACATTTATATCCTTTGTCGACTATCCAACCTCACTACAGTAGGACATGTATTATGGGGGGTCTCTTAGACCTTCTATCATTTTCTCTCCTAGGGTAACTGCATGGAAATGGCATACAAAAAAAGTGGCCAAATGAGTAATTTGTGCAATAATGTGCTTGTGTTATGTTTAAATGGCCATAATGCACTTGTGTTAAGCCATGTAGCACGATCGCATTTTGTGGTCCACAAAACGCAAGTGCATTTTGTCAATGACAAAACACAATCACATTTTGTGGTCGACAAAACATGAGCACATTTTGTGGTCCATAAAACACGAGCACATTTTGTGGTCCACAAAACACAAACTGTGCATTTTTTGGTTCACAAAACATGAGCGCATTTTGTGGTCCACAAAACACGAGTGCATTTTGTGGTCCACAAAACATGAGCACATTCATGTTTTGTGGTCCACAAAACATGAGCACATCTGCCCATTGCATTTGGTTGAAAGTTTCTAAAGACTTTACATGCTTTGTTGAACACAAAACATGAGCATACTCCTACCCATTGAATTTGCTTGAAATTTTCTAAATACTTTTCAACAAATCCATTTTAATTATAGTATCCTACAATTAGGGCATTCCATGAGAACACATTTCTTTGAGGCATTTTGTCAAATAGTTCACATGCCTTGTCTATGCTTCCACAGTCTACATCTCTATAGATCTATCTCTCCCTCTCGCTATATCTATCTCTCATTGTCACTCTCCCACTCTCTGTCTCTCCCTCTATTCTCCCTCTCTCTCGCTCTCTATCCATATCCCTAAATCCTCCCTCTCTCCCACTCTCTATCTATATCCCTTAATTTCCCCTCTATCTCAATGTCTCTATCCTCCATCTATTTTGCCTCTCTCTCTCTCTCCATTCTCTATCCATATCCCTTAATCTCCCTCATCTCTCCCACTCTCTATCTATATACCTTAATCTCCCCCTCTATATCCCCTCTCTCTATATATATATCTCTCTATCTCCCCCATCTCTCTCTCAATGTATCTAGCTTCCATTTCTCTGCATTGGGCCCTCTCCCTCCATCTCTCTCTATCTCTCCCTCCATCCCTCTCTTTATATATCCCTCCCTCCCTCTCTTTCCCTCTCTTTATATATCTCCTAATCTCCCCCCCTCTCTCTCTCTCCCTTTCTCTCCCCCTCTTTATCTCTATCTATGTTTCTGTCTTTATCTCCCCACCTCTCTCTTCAAGGATATTGATCTATTGGATCATGGTGGCTATGAGAGCTCCTGAGGTAGCATCTCCTATGTTTTGTATTTCTCCATCATGAGGTGGGTTTTGTTTAGTAAGTGAGGTTTGATTAGTCATGTTGGTTCTTTCCACAAGGAAGCTTTCTAGTACCCCTTGGCATGTTTCATCTCATTCATGTTGATAGGATATATGGGGAGACTCTCATGCTATACAAGATTCTTTTAGGTCTTTCTCTAAGAGTCTCACATCATTGTTGATTCAAGTGGTAGTGTCTTTGTAGTTTGTGATGGGATGACCCTAATGATGGATTCTTGATCAGATGAGCACTTGAGTGCTCTAATTTGATATAGGTTTGATTGAATCATAGTATCTTGGTTCTAGACTAGGTTATCAAAAGTGATGAAGTTATGCAGTCATTATTGTCCACCATTCAAGATAACATGTTTATAATAATACCTATTTGAGATAGGTGCTAATGGATTGGGAAGGATGTACCAGTTGAATGAAGGAGGGCTAGGTAGGTCTAAGGGACCTTGTCCCTATTGTGTTATTGGACTAGACATATTCAAGGGTATCATAAGTACCACAACAAAATGGGAAGACAAGGTGGGTGAAAGGTGGAAGAAAGAAAATGAGAGGGCTTATCTAGAAATATTTTCCTTTCATGTTAGTTTCACCAAAAAATGTGATATTCTAAATCTTCTCATCACAAAAAGTGAATGAGGTGGACTCAAAATAGAGCATGCAATATGTGCTACACCTGTATTGATGGTATGGATTGAATTACTCATGCTCTTCGAAAAAAATCCTAGCTAAGCAAAGGGGAATTTGGCTAATCACTCATCTCATGGAAAGAGGATCCCATAGATGGAAGTGATAGGGTTGTGTGGAATGGGATTCATGTCACCAAGTCGACTGAATTCACGAGGAAGGAGTTCCTAGTGGTAGACTATGGTGTTGATTTGAGGTGTTGAATGTGGAGTGGTTGTCACTTGAACTATTATAGAGAGGGAGATAGATAAAGAGAGATAAAGGGAGGGAGGGAGAGAGGGAAAGAGAGGGAGGATGGAGAGATATGGTAGAGAGGGAGGGAGGGAGGGAGAGAGGAAGGATGGAGAGATAGAGAGATAGATGAATCAATATATAGAGATATAGAGAGGGAGAGAGGGGGTGAGATATAGAGATAGATAGAGAGAAATATCTAGATGGAGATGGAGAGATATATAAAGAGATAGAGATAGAGAGTGAGATAGAACTATATATGGAGATAGAGAGAGGTGGGGAGATAGAGAGGGAGAGATAGATAGATAGAGATAGAGAGGGGGAGAGGGAGTGATCATGAGACATAGAGATAGAGAGAGATAGAGATGGAGAGGGATGGAGAGAGAATTTGAGAGGGGGGAGATTGAAAGATTAGATAGATAGATAGATAGATAGAGTAGATAGAGTAGATAGAGATATAAAGAGGGGGAAAGTGCACCAAGTTGGTATACAAAAAAGTGGCCAAATGAGTAATTTTAGTAATAATGTGCTCGTATTATGTTTAAATGTCCATAACGTGATCACGTTTAGGCTTGGTGAATACCTAATTATTCTACAAATACAAGTAACTAAAATCTTCATGCTCATAGAAGCCTAATTAGTCTACAAAATCTATGTGAGTTTCTATAAAAGGAACTAATAACAAGAATCATTGTACTAACAACTTAGATTTGTTCTTATAGCCCCCATCTCTACTCTATTAGAGGAATCCATCTCCTTAATCTGACCACCTCTCTCTTTTATCACCTCTTCCTTTATTGCCTCTACATCTATTACTATATGTTTTTTGTTGTGGTGGTGGTAGTGGGATTGGTCTAGTCTACATCTATTTTTCTGTATGCTCCTATGCTCTACATGGCATTGCCCCTCTTAGGGATTGTGTAATGGAGACCTCAGGAGTTAATGGTATCAATTATATCCTTTTCATAATTATGTCCCCCATTTCCCTTAGATTTATGTATATTGGCTCTACATGAGGTACTTTACTATATAGGATTTCTCAAACTATTAGGCACCCTATCAACTAATTACTCCACCATCTTGATCATGTCCACAAATGAAGTGGTACTATTGCATGCCACTATTGATATGGAATCCCCATCCCATAGCTCCACCATGTCCCATAGGGATTCACAATCATGTTGTAAGTAGTCAAATTGACGCTCTCCTAAATTGAGTTGAAAGTAGTGTTTGTTTCTTTCTTTGTCTCTAAGTTGTCTCATTCTTTCTATTTTATCTTTTTCTTTCTCTCTCTCCCTCTCTCTCTCATTCTCACTATTTTATCTTGTTCTCTCTCTCTCACTCTCTCTCATTCTCACTTTCCATTTTTCAATATTTTATTTGTTTCTCTTTTTCTCTCTTTTTATATATCTTTGTTTCTTTTGTGAATTCATTCATTATTATTTATTTATGATTTTCTTTATAATTATGTATCATGTTTTCATTCTATTCTTCTATTTCTCCAACTCTTTTTGTTTGTTTGTTTGGATATCATCTTATCTCTGTCTCTCTCCATTTTGTTCTTTCTCATTTATTTTTTCTAAACCTTCTCATTTCGATATTTTATCATTTTTTTCTCTTTCTTTATTTCTCTCATTCTTTCCAATTGTATTTATTTTTGCCTTTATTTCATTGTATAATTTCCTATTATATAATCTTTTTCTTTCTATCTTTCACCATTTCTTTTCGTTTCTTTCTTTATTTATCTCATTCTTTCCCATTATATTTATTTCTCCCTTTATTTCAATCTATATTTTATCTCTACGTGTCATTTTTATTGTCTTTTTTCTTTGTTTCTTTCTACCTCTTTTTTCGTTGTTTCTTTCTACCTCTTTTTCTTTGTCTCTCTCATTCTCTCAATTACTCTCTCTTCCCTTTTTTCTTTCTTTCACTCTTTATTTTTTTGTTTCTCTTTGTATCTCTTTTTCTATTTGTTTCACTCATTTTATTTTTTGTTCTTTGTATTTTCTTTATTTTATTCTTTTCTATTTCCTTCTTTTTGTGTCTTTTTTCTTCATTTCTATCTTAATTGTTTTATTTATTACATATTCGTTGTTTATTTATCACTTTATTTTTGTTTTACATGCACCCCTACCTCTTCATATATTTCTTCTACTTTTAGCTTTCTCTATATTTTTGTCTACATATTTCCTTTTATTTAATGTTTAAATATTCATCACTATCTTTCTCTCTTTATTTTTTTCCTTCTTTCTATTTTTCTTTGTTTATTTCTCTCTCTTTCTAGGCATTGGACCTCATACCATTGAACCATGTGGACCTTGAAAATTGGATTCTATACCCTAGACCATGGACTTAAGATCCTAGAATGTAGAACATGAACTCCATAGCCTAAATCATAAATCCTAAAACCATGGATTGTGGATTGTAGACCAAGAAATCTTTACCTTGTACTTTAAAACTTCAACCCTAAATCTTGAATCCAAGACCTTGGATCCATAACCAAAAATTGAAAACCCTAGAAGCTAAACCTTGAACCCAATACCTTAGATGCTTAATCCAAAATAAAAACCCTTGAACCCAAGATCGTGGACACTAAACACAAACCTAGAACCCCGGACACTAGAAACTTCAAACTTAGACCTCAATCCTTAAATTCTAGACCTTGAATTTTACCATTGGACCCTATGGCTTGGAAGCTATACTTGGACTCATATACATTGTATTCGATAACCATTGATTGTGGACCCTAGACCAAGAAACCTTTACCTTGAACCCTTGGACCTTGAATGTTGAACCCAAGATCCTTACACTAAATTGTAAATCCATAACCCTGAACATATGATTGTGGACACTAGACCCTTTGAACTTGGATTTTGAATTTTGAAACCATGACTTGGACCTTGGACCTGAACCCCAAGACTTTGGACACTTATAACTTAGACTTTGAACCTTGAACCCTAGACCTTAGACCCTTGATCGTAAACCTTGAATTGAAGACACTTGAAATTAAATCCTAAAACAATGATCCTAGACATAAGATAGTGAACACTAGACCCTTCAAACTTGTACATCAAACCTTGAATACATGACCCTACACCTTGAACCTATGATCCTAAACCATGTAAACTAGATAGTTTAAACCTAGACCTAAACCTTCAATATATAACCACCAATTTAGTTGGGGTCTGGGCATACTAGTCCACACTTATGTTCATGCTAGGAGTAATATATAAAAGGCCTTAGATCCCATTTTGTTAATATCCTATACAATTAGGGCATTCCATGAGAACACATTTCTTTAAGGCATTTTGTCAAATAGTTCAGTGCCTTGTCTATGCTTCCACATTTTGTATCTCTACCTCTATCTCTCCCTATCTCTATATCCATCTCTCATTGTCACTCTCCCACTCTCTATCTCTCCCTCTATCCCTCCCTCCTCTCTATTCTTCTCTATCCCAATCCCTAAATCTCCCCTCTCTCTCTCTCTCTCCCATTCTCTCCCCCTTTCTATCTCTATCTATATATGTTTCCCTCTCTATCTCCCCCTTCCTCTTCAATGATCCTGATCTAATGGAACATGGGGGCTATGAGATCTTTTGAGGTAGCATCTCCTATGTTTTGTATTTCTCCATCATGAGGTGGGTTTTGTTTAGTAAGTGAGGGTTGAGTAACCATGTTGGTTTTTTTCCTCAATGAAGATTTATAGTACAGTCCCTTAGCATAATTCATCTCATTCATGTTGATAATCTATATGGGGAGCCTGTCATGCTATACAAGATTCTTCTAGGTCCTTCTCTAAGAGTCTCACCTCATTGTCAATTCAAGTGGTAGTGTGTTTGTAGTTTGTGATGGGATGACCCTAATGATGGATTTTTTATTAGATGAACACTTGAGTGCTCTAAATTGATCTAGATTTGTTGAATCATAGTATATTGCTTCCAATCTAGGTTATCAAAAGGGATGAAGTTATGTAGTCATTGTTGTCCACCATTCAAGTTAACATCTTTATAATCATACCTATTTGAGATAGGTGCTAATGGACTAGGAAGGATGTACCAGTTGAATGAAGGAGGGCTAGGTAGGTCTAAGGGACCTTGTCCCTATTGTGTTATTGGTCTAGACATAGTCAAGGGTACCATATGTACCAGAACAAAATGGGAAGACAAGGTGGGTGAAAGGTGGAAGAAAGAAAATGAGAGGGCTCGTCCAGATGGATTTTCCTTTCATGGTAGTTTCACCAAAATATGTGATATTCTAAATATTCTCATCGCAAAAAGTGAATGAGGTGGACTGAAAACAAAACATTCAATATGTGCTACACCCTTATTGGTGGTATGGACTGAATTACTTCTACTCTTCCAAAAAAATCTAGTTAAGCTTGAAGGAGAATTTGACAAATCACTCTCTTCTCATGGCAAGAGGATCTCATAGATGATAGTGCTATGGATGTGTGAAAATAAAAGTGAAGGATACATTCTATCTTATGTCAGCAAAGAATATATGTCCATTGAGTGGTAATGTAATAATTAAAAACAAAGTTAAAGTGTGCAAGAGTGTACACTAGTAGTGAATTTGTAGAAGAGTTATTCAAATGAGAAAGGATATATACAAGAAGATGATATCTTGATTCAAACTATGTATGTGGCCTTCATAGCCATCTAATTAGGCTCATATTTCTCTCAAAAATAAAAGAAATAGATAAGTCATCTTATCAAGATCATTATTTCAAAATGGACAAGGAAAATATCACATGCCTTTCTTCTTGAAGGGAAATACAAAACAATTTTCAACTTAATCCTATAAGAAAAGATGTCAAAAGTTATTTTATCTATACAAATTATTACCACTTTGACATAGTAATGAAACTAAATAATTAACTAGAATGAAAAAATAGTAGAACAACCATGATAGAGAGATAAAGGGAGATATAGAGAGGGTTTTTTTAATTCTTTAGTGTTGATGTTTAGGGTTTTGGGTTAGAATTTAGGGAACTTAGACTTTAATAATAAGGAAGAGGAAGGTAAAGTGAGGTTGAGAGAGAGAGAGAGAGAGATAAATAGTTATACAAATTCATTCTTATTCTGGTCTATCCATTTAAGGGTTTTCCAACTTTCTTATGCATTGACTCGTAAGTGGAGTGTGCCTAAGCAATCATCTCATTAAGAATTATGAGACATTCTAGACTACTCTTAGCACTAGGAATTTTGTGTAGTCCATATTTCTTTTAAAGATAGATAAGCCTTGATCTAGGATAGATCAATTCAACTAACTCTATAAATATAGGAGCAATTCCTCTTTTTCATCCATAGCAGAAACCTAAGTGTCATCATCCAAATGATTATGCCATATTTTGGATAGGTCACCTTTTTTATCATCTTCCTAAATAGAATTTCCTCTCATCTACTTCATCATGGAATCGAATGCCTTTAGGACAATGAGAAGGGTCATAAGCTTGCATACAAGGAGTACACCATGAGTATATTTCCATAAAAATTTTGTACTGCAAAGTATTTGGAACATTTCTCCTTTTATCCATTGTTGTACTCATCTTGGTATCCTATCTCATTGGTGATGACTGTGTGAATGAGAAGATGGTGAGGCTAGTGACTTTGACACTTTGGATATCCTACTTGACATTTGAGAGAATGGTTTTATCATTTTATTTAAGTTTTTTACCAAGGCATAATCAACGCCCATACCTCTATATTTTCCCCTACTATAGATAGGTGGATTATTTACTCTCCCTATGTTCTTTGGAATCTCTATCCCCTTTAGGTATCTTTAACTCTAAATTGAACATTAATCCATCTATAGTAGCTGAGGGAGCACAACATTCTTGATTCACATTCCTCTCTCTAGCATTGTTTTCTATGAGTCAAGCTTTCTATTGCTTTCTTAAAGGTTTTTACCACTTTGTGAACTTCTCTTATTATAGAGAGGGGGTATCTATGCCATTATAGATATTAGGGCTTCTCTAGTTGAGGGAGATCCCCTCCCTATTATGATTTCAATTCCACTATTGTTTGTGCCCTTCTAAGAGAAGTTTAGGTCCTTTTGGAAAATATGGGGCCACAATTGTAAACCATAGAAAATCATAGGTTCTTGACCACCTCCTATGCTTGCATTGATCACATCCTTGCACCTCCTATTTAGTGTCTCTACTCTAGTTACTTCTAGGTCTTTATCTAAATCTTGATTCACTGCAAGTGGTGAAGAAGTTGGGGTCAATAATCATCTCTACTAGATCTTCTATGGTTGGGTATGGGTAAAGGTCAATTGAGATGAGGTCACCTCGTGCTCAACCTTAAATATGATACTTAGTCCTTTTTCAATCATAAACAAAAACATGTTTTACATGAACACAAAACATGATCACATTTTATGTTTGACAAAACATACATACATCGATACAATCTTTATAGTGCTTCCATGAATACATACATGCATACATACATGCACACATATATAACATTATATTCTATTCAAATAAAACATTAATTAATTATATATAAAGTATTTAAATATTTAAAATATATATTTTTACATTATGGAACTATTTTATTTTTTGTGGAACCTAAAACATGGGCATGTTTTAGGTTGCACAAAATGTGCTCATGTTATGTGGAAACTAAAACACGAGCATGTTTTAGGTTCCACAAAACGTTCTTGTGTTTTGTGGAACCTAAAACACGAGCACATTATAGGTACAAAATGTGCTTATTTTTTGTGGAACCTAAAACACAAGTGTGTTTAAGTTTTTTGGCAAAATTTTAGCTCGCCTTTTTAGGCTTGGAATTGGCTTGGGCAACAAAACCTAAGGATTGGACCTCTATGATACCTCCTACATACGTGTTTTTCATTGTCAATAACATCTTTGAACTTCAACTCCATCATATTTTCTCAACTAAATTTGATGAAACGAACACCCAAATGACGAGCTAGTTCTTATCTTTCCAACCATATTTTTAAATTTTTTTGAATAAGTTAATATATATATTTTTATTTTCTTTGAACAAAGTTCTCATATTCTTCAATCATATATGTATTAATTTTTCTTTATAACTTTTGATCCTCTTAACAAAATTTTTAAAAAAATATATAAGATTGTTCTATGCTTCATTCTTTATACATTTAAACAAAAATTTACATTTTCAATTATTTTTGTGCAAGTTATGTGACATCTACACTCAGTGATGTAGTTTTCAGAATGCATCCACTTTGAAAAATCACAAAAAAAAATATTCAATAAAAAATTACAAAAAAATACACAACTTCTAGTACTCACTCTTAACTACATTTCTACCAACCAGTTTTAAAAAATACTAAATGCAACAGAAAAATAGGGGGCACACACTAGACACTATGTTATATTTTAGTGAGAAAAACATGAACACTTTTGTGTGCGTGCAACATTTTACCCCCTTAATCTTATCTATTTTTTAAAAACTTTAGTATTTTAGAAACTAGATTTAGAGAACTACAATTCTTGTTCTTTCCATATCTTCAAATTTTGAGTGCATGCATCTCAAATTACTCATCCAAGCTTAGGTTTAGTTGATTTCAGGAAAAAAAGTGGCCACTTTTGACCACCTTTTCAAGTATACCATTTCCATGCACTTACCCCCTATGTGGGGAATCATATATTGTACTTAGTGAAAGAAGTAGTACTTCTTTAGTTTTATAATTTTCATGCATCTTTTCTCTCTTTTGGAGTGTAGTTTTTTCTCATATGATTTTCTACCTTTCTCCACTTCACGAGAGATTACTTTGTACATGGGTACCTCACCAGGCCTAGTAGTTGGGACCCATCTCTTCTTGTACCCACTTGAGCTATGCTTAATGGGGGTTGTTAGTGCTAAAATTTATTATATATTACTTACTCCAAGTAATATAATTAGCACATGTGGCTTTAAGCCACCTTAGGTGGTTAGATGTCGACTTTGAGAGTTCGACACAACTCTCCAAGGTATGTGCCGACATCCTTTTGCCACTTGGTGAGTGGAGTGTTGAAGTTGACTCCTAAGTCGACTCAACCTCCTCACTCATCCTCACCTATATGTACTTACCTCTTTGGCTATTATACATGGTGGATTTGGTCGATTTGCAGACATTTTCTTTGTTGTTTAATTTTCAATCTTTTGTGCTTGTTATTCCTCTTCCTGATCATCGAGTTCTCACATATATAAATAGTTTGATTTTATTTTTATTATCATGTGCACACTTCTATTTATTTAACATCCACTATGTACATTCTAGAGGCACCAAAAGTATCATCCTTTATTTTTTCCTTATAACCAATAACCAAAATTACAACCTATGATAACACTAAACCTTTTGATGGGGACTAATTTACCCTTGATTTTACAACAACATATGAAGATTAGCATGTCTAGGAATATTAAATAATTCAATCTTGTTGATATTATTACTAGTACTTAGTACCGAGATATCCATGGGGTTACTATACCTTGTCCACCTAAAATTCATCATTGATGCTACATTTTTCCCTTACAACATTGTTCAAAACTTAGAAAACAAGGATTATTGATCAACCTTGTAGTAGAGAATGTGATTGGGTTCCAACATTGGAACCAAATGTTAGTAATTACACTTTTGTGCACAATAGAACTTTAGGATAGATAATTAATCTAAGTCCTCTATGCTGACATATTAGTCAAAAACTACTCACCTGAGGCATACTTGAATCTCAATAGCTTCTATTTTATGTACACTCCATTAGTCATAATCTAAATATACAAAAGCATTCATAAACACAAAAAACATCATATACCAATATTCAGTGAGCTTCATTATATTCCTTCACAAATAAAAATACTATTTACATTGGGTTTATAAAGGAAGTTATCCCTAAACATGATTAAATCAACTTCGATATTCATTCAATCTTTCTATGTTTAAGTGATACATGATTATACATGTAAATCAACTAAAAGAAAGAGAAAAAATTTATCCTTCTCTCTTGAAATACAATCTTGACCCAAAATACATTTTGATAGAATAATTATCCTATCATACATGTATTTTTTACTATTTATAGTGCAGCTACATTAAATGTTTAAATTATTACATTTTCTAGGCCAACAAAATATTTGCTAATCATTTATTACCAATGATATATGTTTTAATCTTTTTTTGTTTTGTTTGAATTTCTTTGTCTTGTAAATTTACAACTAAATGTGTGGATAACCCAAAGACACTCAATGCATGTTGAGCCAAGTGGCCATGAACATTTCTTTTGTCTCATGAACTCTTTATATTTGTTCTATATTTCCTTTGTGTTTATTCCCTATATATTTGGAATGATGTTAATCCCAGAAGTGTCCTCAACATGATTTCACCATGTTGACCAAAAACATTCCCCTTGATTTCTATTTTTTATGGTTTGAACTTTTTTAGTGAGCCATACCTGTTGTGGCTCCTTATTTTTCATATATATCTCTTTACATTTATTATTTAGCCTTTTGATTAATCCATGTTGTTGTGTTTCTCATCATTGTTTATCCTCTATATTTTTGTATAATATGCTTTGGTATTTCTAATGACTATATTTTACACCACTACTTTTATGTCATCATTACATGCTTAAATTACACATGATATAGACTTTTACAATTACACAATTATTCATTCCTTAGGTTCTACTCTAAAAAGGATTCAAGTGAATCTATCACATGGGTCCTACACTAAGAATGGTTAAAATAATTTTGTCATGGGTACTATAATGAAAATGGTTAAAGTGGTTCCATTACATGCATTCCATGTGCTACCAATGTTTAAAGTGACTCTAGCATGCAGGTTATAAACTAACATTGCTATAATGGTTAACATGACTCCATCCTATGGCTCCTACACCAATAAAACTATATTTTACATGGTTTTATGTTGCCAACATGGGGACATCCCATTGTCTACATCTCTTATATTCAACTCTATGCTTTAAGTGTAATGTTATCTTACAATTGTTTCATTTCATACTCAAATGTATACAAAATTTTGATGATTATTTTTCATACCATTTATGTGTTCAAGATTGGAGATACATCTCTACCAAAACACAAAAAAAAAAATGCATCATCCAAACATATATTTTTCTAAATATGTTTTCTTATTTCAATTACTATCTTCTAAAATATAACAAGCCTAATTCATGTAATTAACATGCATTACAAAATGAGGGGAAATGAAGAAAAATGCATACTTTCCTTTTACCCTTTTGTTTTACCTTCTTATTTATTTTATTAATTATCAATCTTAAATCAATTATATTATTTAATACAAACTCTTAAATAAATGTACAATTTACTTTCTTTCCCTACATGTAGACCTCATACATTATTCAAAAAATTATTTTATCTTATAAACCCAATCTAAGATATTAATTAAAGAGTCTTATTAACTACAAAGATAATCATAATAAATAATGAGAAACTATTTACTTTAAATTAACATAATCACAAGTGAGCTTTTAAATTCATCAACTAACTTAATAAAAATTATAAAAAGAATGTTACATCCATAGGAAAAATTGGAATGGATATTTTGAACATGGCTCTAGCTATTATTTAATTATATCCAATCTCGTATAGGAAGATAGACTTGAAAAATAATAACATATCATATTCAGAAATATTGAATAATATTCTAAATTTTAAAATCTTTGTTTTTAAATCTCCCTCAATAAGGTTTTCCCTACTCACTTTAAATATCAAGAGTTGCAAAATATCCCATCAATGCTATTCACATCTAATTTTCTATCATTCTCCAAACTAATTTTATATTTTTATGATGGAAATGAATTTGGATTCTCAAGCTAATGAGATCTTAGTTTGTGAACATTTCCAAATAAGAAAAAAAAACGAGGAGAACATTCCTTTTTCTCAAACAACTTGGTGGCACCATTTGCTCATTCCCATTTATTAAAAAGGCACCGTTTACAAGAAATTACTCATATGTTTGATGCCATTGACAATATTAACGCAATCTCTAATGTAGTTTTTCTTTGTTTCTTCTTTTATCTTAGTTGGGTATTGACTAAGTTATGTTATTTGAATTAGTTTTTGATATAAGATTTTTTTTTTTTACAAAGAGAAGATATCTATAGTGGAGATATCTATAGTGGAGATGAGGTTCTTAATTGAAATCACTCATAATGTAATATCTACAAAATTTTATTTAAGAAAATATTCAAAAGAAGTTAACAATTTTTTTTATATTAATTCAAAGTAATATTTTAAATTTTCTTAAACATAAATAATCTTTTATATTACAACATACAAGGTCATTACTTAAGAACATACATATAATGAAGAAGAATCACATTCATTGAGAGTCATTAAAGTATTCCATCAATTCATCTCACATTTTTATATTATAGTTGTACAATATTCATAAGATGTCTTATGTAGATTCTACATATTATTATTTCAACAAGGTAGGGAAAATAGGGGAGTTGTCTCAAAACATCACATTACATTTTTTTTATTGTATTTCAAACTACCTAATCTAAAAACAAATCACTATCAATCATTATCATTATAACACTCAAGGAATAGTGCAAGACCTACACCATATATTACAACTTTGCTCACATGCATACAAAGACATAGATGTTTATACTTTAACATACAAAACTATAGATCTATTTAGTTGAAGTATGGTGTTCTTTTAATCTAGAATAAGTAGTCAACACTATTTTTTTAACCAAATCTTATCGATTATAAAACAACCATTTTTTAAAGGAAAGTAAATCATGCTTTTAGAGTCACACCTTTATAAGGTCTCTAATGATATTATTAATTTCACATCAATAAAAGGTATTTGTTTCCATCACATTTCCCCTCTCATTTCTCACTAATGATTATAATGTAAGTTTATTTAATAACACAAGGGATTTTCTATACTCAACATTAAGAACATGCACATCTTAGCCTTTTTAGTGAAGATAACAACAAACATATTTTTTTCTATTTTTCTTCACACAATAGTCCATATAACATTAACAACAATCAATATCTCAAACCTAAAAACTCTATAAAAATCCATATGATGATTTGTATAATAATTTCCAATAAAGAATCTAATGTCTCACACAATAAGGTACCACATAAAATCGAGAATGATCATGTATCTTCAATTCTATGGGGTGTCATAGGACAACTAAACATGTAATTCATTAATAGGAATTA
This sequence comes from Cunninghamia lanceolata, assembly GCA_027924645.1. Lineage (NCBI taxonomy): Eukaryota > Viridiplantae > Streptophyta > Pinopsida > Cupressales > Cupressaceae > Cunninghamia > Cunninghamia lanceolata. The sequence continues at coordinate 2,389,321 of BSBN01000397.1, forward strand.
TGGTTAAAACTAGCTATGTTTGTTTTCCTATTTTGGATGGTGATTTATGTCTTTCTAGTGCTTCTATGATTTTCTATCTTGTTACAATGCTTCTTTTTATCAATCACTTCAATCTTGTTTTCTAATTTTTTTAGACATACAAACAATCCAATCAAAATTTAGGGTTACTAATTCCTCATTCTCCCAATTCCATATATAGGTTTACCATTTCAATTTTATCCTTATAGTATTAGTATATAATTAATCAAATTACAAAATGTCTATCATATTTAAAGTTTAGAAACCCTATAATCAACCGCAGTAATGGAGTTTTTAGCCCAATTTAAAAAATAACAATTATAAACCTAGAATTAGTTATATTTCTTGTACTAGAGAAAGCCACAGAAAGCCAGCCTCATAATCATTTGACTTCAAATTTTAGAGTTAATTAAAAAGACAAATAACAAAAGCATGAAAAAAAACTAATATAGTAAATTTAGAATCACACAATTTAATTCCAACTAATTTAACATAATTATAAACATAAAAATTTTATGATTAGCTTTACCCAATTCAAGGTTAAATATGGAAATCACATGAAAATTTTAACCCCACGTAGTTTTGATTTAAATCTAAACATCACAATAATGTGATCATGTTATCCTATCCACTTTAAATAAACAAACATAATAATCACTTAATTTGTTTCTATTTAGTTTTGATATAAAACTAATTTTTTTTCATATTCGTCACTTAGTCCTTTATTTCCAATTATACTCTTATCGTCTATAACTAAATATATAATTAAATTAAAGATAGATTATTGGATAGTCTCACAACTATGTAATTGCATATATCACAAAAATTATTTTTAGGATTTCTATGTCAACCAACAACCTAACTCTAGTTTACACAAAAGTTATACCAAAAGTTCTTAAATTATTTATAATTACCTTTGAAATTCTATTGACTTGGATTCTAAGGTTTTGTAAAGACAAAATAAATTAGTTTTAAGGTGTCTCATATTATAAATTTGTTATCAACCAAACTTGACTTTGGACCATAATAATGGTTTTAGAGTTAGGCAACCTAGTCCAAATTTATTAATATTTTTTTCTCTAGACTACTAATATATCTAAGCATTGATATGGGCTCATGTAGTTCTCCTATCAAAAATATCTAATTTAAATTAGTTGTCTTTATTTAAATTCCTACTTCTATGTCTCAAATATTTAATGTTACAATTCTATATTATCATATTCTATATCATTATATCACAATAAACCACAATTGTTTCATAATTAAAGAATATTGTTAGAAATATTTAATGTTACAATTCTATATTATCATATTCTATATCATTATATCATAATAAGTCACAATTGTTTCATAATTGAAAAATATTGTTAAATATTTAATGTTACAATTCTATATTATTATATTCTATATCATTATATCATAATAAACCACAATTGTTTCATTATATCATTATATTATCATATTCTATATCATTATATCATAATATCCATGCGCTCGCATGACCAACGCATATACTCTCTATGCGTTTACAAGCCCAACGCGTCGCCTTGCTGGTTAAATTTCTAAATCCTGCTATAATTGCAACTTAAGGAAATCTAAGTAATAATGTATATTCTTGATTTTGTATATAGGATATGATGAATGAGACAACTTTCTCCATCATTATGATAAAATATATCATTGCAGGTTGCATTTTCTTTTCTCCACACCGGCTTAATTATTCTTGGCATTCTCTATTCATCCAATTCAAGTGCACGTCAATCATTCAGAGTTTGGCTGTCTTTAAATCTGTACCGAGTTTGTGCAAAATTCAGACTTTGGCTGTTGTTATTTTGTTATATTCATGCATGTAGGTATTTTAGGGTTTGAAATGGTTTTTGGGGGTTTATCTTTATAAGCTTCGCATCTGGGTTTGCCATGGAAGATGAAGAAACCGGGGAGCTTTTTATACCATGCAGGATGTGCAGTCAGAAATGTTATAAAAATCATGGTAAATACCATGAGAATGAGCGCTTTAATGGGTGTGTCTCCTTCTTCAAAGTTATGCTTGGAGACTTTGCAGAAAAACTGGTAAAGTTTTTACTCCTCCAATCTTTTTCATGTTTTAATTTCATATACACTGTACAGAATTTGTAAAAACAAACTGTGTAATGTGTTTACTGCAGTGCATTCCTCCTGCATTTGCTTCACAGTTTATAAATGACAGAGACGAACTTATGGTGTTGCAAGGCCCAAGTGGGCAGGAGTGGGATGTAGAATTATTGAGTAGAAACAATCAACTGGAATTCCGACATGGCTGGGAAAAATTTGTCAATTATCATGGGCTGCAGTTGGGAGATTTTGTTGTGTTCAAGTACATATCGAAGTTGTGTTTCAATGTTCAGATATTTGGAAGAAGTGGATGTGTGAAAAATATCAGTGCTGTTCATCTTGAGAAACCAAACATTGGTTTAGATAAGAGATGTTCTGATCAACCACTGTTGTTCAACAAGTTGGTGATTGATGAGGAAAACAACGATGAGGCTGAAGCAGTGACTGAAAATCAAAGGAGAAAAAGGAAATCCTCTTTTCTTGGTAAGCAAAAGTTTTATCCAGAAACAGAGCTTATTAATTTGTAAGTTTCATAATTTATTTGAACTTCCAAATTAGGAGAATTTCTATAACAACAAAATTAATTTTGCTGCAGGCCATTCCTCCAAAAAACCTGGACATTATTTCTCCTCTGAGAAGCACATGACAATGCAGTCTGTTCCTCCTTTCAAATCAGATAAACCTTTTTGTGTAATGGTTATGAAATCATGGAATGTAAACCAACCAAACATGCTAGTAAGATAAATTCTCTGCTTTTTTCCTTTATTATTATTTTTCTTTGAATTAATAAGTGGGTCTAAAAGTAGGGGTTTAACAAGCTAAAAATATGCAACTCTGTGAAATAGTTTTCATTTTACTGATGGATGGATATGTAACTGTTGAATAGAATGTACACATCTAATAAAATGGACATTTGCATGTATGAATGGTAAGGTTTAAGAGAGAATTGTATTAAATCGATATAATCCACTGATTTATTGTGTTGAAATAACTTGGTTTTGTTATGGTTTGGAATACAGTCGTTCCCAACAAGTTATAAAAATAATCCGCTTCAGCTACCAAGAGAAAGAAAGGAAGTAGTTCTTTTGGATGAAGAGTGTAATGAATGGAAGGTACAGCTCTTTATTAAGAAGGACAATAGAGGTAAAAAGGACAATAGACCCACCTTAAGTAGAGGGTGGAGCCGTTTTACACGCGATAACAATATAAAGGAAGGAGACATTTGTATCTTTGAACAGGTGAACAACAATATAAACGAATTTATGTATAGAGTTCATATCTTCCCTCATGTAAAGAAAGCTCCTCTTTAAAAAGAGTCGGGAGGAAGGCCAAAAGACTTCAGAATTGGTAATGAGATCTGCTGTAACTTCATTTAAATATAATTAATGTGACATTATATAAATTTGTGTTTGAAACATTATATGGATTAATTGTTTTTTAATATTAAATTTAAATGTAAGAGAAGTTTCATGTTTATTATGGTTTTGAGCTAGACTAAATTAATTGGATTAGTTTATTTGTGTGAGATTTAGAGGTTTAGATTGTCATTATTTAAGGTGACATAATAATGCTTAAAAAATATAGTTTTATATGACATAAAAATGTAATATTTAATAATCTCAATAATTATATTTTAAATTGTATATAAAAATGTAATATAAAATCTTAATAGAGAGTAAGATTTGATAATCTCAATAATTTTATATTTTAAATTGTATATAAAAATGTAATATAAAATCTTAATAGAGAGTGAGATTTGATAATCTCAATAATTTTATATTTTAAATTATATATAAAAATGTGATATAAAATCTTAATAGACAGTAACATTGAATAGTTTTCCTTAATATGCTAAATTTTTATTTTTCCAAATATTATTCTTCAATGATGATGAATTATATATACAAATATGATGAATTATATATACAAATATGATATAAAATTGATGGGGCATCATTAGGAATATGAGAAAAAAATGTGATATAAAATGTTAATAGAGGGTAAGATTTAATAGTTTTAGGTACTATACTAAATTTATATTTTTGATATAAAATCTTCTACATAATTAGGTCATTTTAAATTTTGTTAGGGCCTCATGAGGAATAATTGGATCATTTTGAATTTTGATGGGGCATCATTAAGAATATGTCACTATAATAAAACATAATAAAAGGGGATTGGATGATAATTGTTAATGCTAATGGCTAATAATTGTTAATCCAAATTATGCCATTAGCATGAAAGAGAAAATCATTATAAGTCCAAGTCCTTTGCCAAAGTTACAAGAAGTAATGCGTGATTTTTTAAATGAAGCCGATCATTTCCAAACATGTTCAATTGAAGCTGAAGTAAATTGCACATGTTCAATTGAAGCCGAAGTAAATTGCACAAGCCAACTCGTACTCAAGAAGTTAAAAAAGGAAAATGGCCTTCCTTGGTGGTATATGCGATTAGAGGATGAGAATTAATATTTAATACAAGTAATAGTACATCAATAATACATCTTACATGCTCTCAAGGAGGATTTTATGGCTACAATGTTATGTAAAGGGTAGAGAAGAATACGAACACAAAGTCTATTTTTCTGTACATTACAACAGCTATATATATATTGCTTATTACATTATCCACACATAAAGGAGGAAAACCAAAAGCCAAATATTGTCAGGAGAGAAACCAAAGAAGTTGAACGGTCATCCGTTGGACTTCACTATCCAACAATCTCCCACTTGAAGTCCAACTATTGTTGTTTAGAGATGTTTCCCCACTTCAGGCTTATTGTCACCTCTTGACAATGCCAAGAGAAGCCCTGTCTTTGTCAATGCATCAATCTGATTCACCTTTATATGAATCTTGTCTACTTTTAGCTTGCCCTCTTCAAGAGCACTCCAGATGAAGTGATATTTTTGTTATTAAAAGTTGCATTCTTAGCCACTATCATGAAAGAGAGTAAAAACAAGTTGTTTGCATCCCAATTCACCCAACAATCGCTACAACCATATCATTTCCTTAGCACCTTCAGTAAGAGAAATGTATTCGGCTTCTATAGTTGAAACATAATCAGTAGTTGATCTTCATTTATCCAAATCACTGGCCATATCAGAATCAACGAAACCTTGCATCTGCACATATTTCCCTCCAAAGCACAAAACATGATCAAAAGTGCCTTTCAAATACCGTAGAATGCACTTGAATGGGCAATGTCGAAACGAATGCATACCATGGCATACATAAGACTTCCAATAGTAGATGAGTATAGAAGTCCCTTCATATATTCTTGGTCTTCTTATGTCATGGGGCACATTTCAGAGGACAAATGAAAATGATCAGCAAGTGGGATGCTTACAAGCTTTGCACCACTAATATTGAACATGTCCAGGACCTTATTGATGTATTTCTCTTGTGACAATATGATCTATCTTTTATGTCTATCCTGAAATATAGTTATACCAAGAATCCTCTTCACTGCCCCTAAATCTTTTGTTGCAAACTTGTGAGCTAATTGTTGCTTCAATTCATGAACAACACTCATGCTAGTGTCATTTACTAGCATATCATCAACATATAGCAACAAAAGAACAAAATCACTATTTTCCAACACTTTGTAGTAGACACACGGATCATATTCACATATGGTGAAGTGTTACTCAACCATGAAGGAATCAAACTTGAGGTACCACTGCCTCAGGGCTTGTTTGAGCCCATACAAACTCCTCCTCAATCTATAATATAAATTTTCTTGTCCTTCTTTCACAAATCCTTTAGGTTACTGCATATATAATTTCTCATCTATGTCACCATGTAGGAAAGACATTTGAGCATCAAGTTGTTCTAACTTGAGGTCATACATCACTGCCAAACACAAAATTGCTCAAATGGTGGTCATCTTCACAATCCATGAGAAAATTTCATTTAAGTCTATCCCCTTTTGCTGGTCATACACCTTCACCACCAATCTAACTCGATATCATTTCTTGCCTCCCTCTTCTTTCAATTTGTACACCCATCAATTTTTTAATGCTCTTCAATTGGGTGGAAGAATCACCAAGTCCCATGGGTGATTAGCTAATAATGAATCGATTTCCTCCTTCATTGCTTCCATCCATTTCTCACTGTTTATATCATTGCAGGCATCTTTGAATGTTGTTGGCTCTGCTTGATCAGAGATTAACAATTGATGGATAAAGTCATCAAATTTTACAAGAGGTTTTCTCTCTTTGGTTGACCTCCTCAACTGAGGAAATTGATTCTACGGAGTACTCTATTCATGACTTTGATCACTATTTGCTAGTTCTTGCAAATTGCCCTATGCCTCATTGTTATTTTCATTAGTCAAATTCCTTGTCACCAAACTTGGTGGCTCACATTTGGAGTACCTTGTTTATGCTCTGAGGGAAATTCCAAAGAGTATGTGGGAATATTATGATGATTAGGAGTATTAAAAGGAGGCTCATGCATACAAATTGGATCTCTTTGCTGCATAGGTGTATAGGAAAGAGGCTGTGTAGGAAAAGTCAAACAGGGTTGTGCTGACCTCTTTACAAGCTATGTTGAAAAAACTATAGGCTACATTGAAGATTCAAGAGGCCACGTTTCATTTACAAAAAGTTGCATTGCATTTTCAAGAGGCTGAATTATATTTTTAGAATGATGCATGAGTTTTTCCAAAGGTAGCATTGGACAATGATATGAGTCAAGTGGCTACGTTGAAACTGTTATAGGGTGCGTAGCATTTGTGAAGTGTTGTGTGACATATGGGTAAGTGCAAGAAGATGGGGGGCCAAAAAGGGGTCTTAAGTGGCCACTTTTTTTTTGAAATCAGGAAATACTAGGCTTGGATGAGAAATTGAGCATAGTTACACTCAAAATTTAGAGATGCAACCAAAACAATGTTCGTAGTGCTTCGAGTCTACTTTCTAAACTGCTATTTTTTTTTTGAAAATGGCATAGATTAAGGGGTTCAAAAGAGAGAGCCACAGAAATTGGTGTTGTTTTTGTCAAAAAAACGTAACATAGCATGTTTTGTGGCTCCCTCAAAAGGTCAACTTTTTTTTGGTATTTTTAAAATCACTTCAGTGAGAAATTAGCTAATAGCATGTAGTTTATGCCTAATTTTTCTGATAATTTTTTGATGAATATTTGATTTTGTACTAATTTTCAAAGTGTACACATCGTCAAAAATAGAAGTTTGGCCATGCTACCCCTATAAATTTTGAAAACTAATTGAAAATCATTTTTTTCTTTTTTTAATATTTGTGGAATGGAGTCTAGTTTCTGAATATGTAATTTGTTTGAAATTTCAATGAATAGTTAATTTACAATGAAAAAAAGACCAAACAATGGTTTTGCCCAAAAACGAACACACAAACAAAAGAAATTAAAGATGAAAGGCTTAACATTGTTAAAATGTGAAAAAAATCACATCACTAAATAGCTAAGAGAAAGCCTAACATTACCCAGGTGTTCAATTTGTTCAACCTTGAAACACGTACAAATCTGAGGGTTAGCACAAACGAAATTATGTGAAATCTTGAAAAATATGGAAAAACACATCTGTGGATGTTGAAAAGGCACTCTAAGCCATTGGGTTGGAAATCCAAAGCAAATCCCAAGACCAAGGCTTGGGATTCCCAAAGCAAAACATAACGAGACCACATTATAACGCGTTCGCATTATAACGCGCTCGCGTTAGTTTTTGCTTTGCATTTTTCCTTTTCCGTAAAAGTTTGTGTTGTTTGTCATGGGGAACATAACACGAGCATGTTATAACGTGCTTGCATTATGTTCCCCTTAAATGTCTTTATGTTCACGGCTATTAATCATGTATGTATGTATGTATGTATGCCTATATGTATGTATGTATGTATGCCTATATGTATGTATGTATCTATGTATGCCTATATGTATTTATGTATCTATGTATGCCTATATGTATGTATGTATAGTGTAGAGGGTAGAGGAGGGTAGAGATGGGAGTGAGCCAGATAGGGGAGGAGAGGGGTGGATAAGGATTGAGTGATTAAGGTTTAAGGATGAGGGTTGAGTGTTTAGAGATAGGATTTAGAGTTTAGGGATAAGGGATTAGAGTTTAGGACCTTGAGGGATTAGGGTTTAGGGTTGAGGCTTTAGGGATAGCGTTTAGGGTTAAGGGTCAAGGGATTAGGGTTAAGGTAGAGTGTTGAGGGTAGAGGGATTAGGGATAGGGTTTAGGGTTGAGGGATTAGGGTTTAAGGTATAGTTTAGTAGTTCTTGTGGATAGAGCCAGTAAACAATGGGAGATTATTTGCCTGTTTCATAACAATATACCTCCTCTAAGTTCAGGGTGGACAGCAAGAAACATAGATGTACCCCAATGCAAATCTTTTCTCATAATGATCATCCTTCTAATTTCAACTGTTAATTACTCACTGTGGATGTACCATATGCAAAGCTTTTCTCATAGTGTGTACACCTATTGGCATAATGAACCCTAGATGGGCCAGAAAAACATGCCATATAACATTACTAACATTAAAAAAGTTCATAGCCATTTTTCTGACATATTCTTGCAACTCAAATATCTTTAAGAGAAGAGTGTCAAAAATGATGGGTTTAACAACCTAACATAAGGCAAAGCAATTTCGTTGGGTTTAGGGATAGGGTTTAGGGTTTAGGGTTTAGGGTTAAGGGATTAGGGTTTAGGAACCTTGAGGGATTATGGTTTAAGGTATAGTTTTGAGGGTTGAGGGTTTAGGGTTGAGGGATTAGGGTTTAGGGTTGACGGATTAGGGTTTAATGTTGAGAGTTGAGGGTTGAGGGTTGAGGGTCTAGGGATAGGGTTGATGGTCAAGGGATTAGGGTTAAAGTAGAGTGTTGAGGGTAGAGGGATTAGGGATAGGGTTTAGAGTTGAAGGTTTAACGATTGAGGGTTGAGGCTTTAGGGCTGAGGGTTAAGGGATTGGGGTTTAAAATATAGTGTTGAGCGTCGAGGGTTCATGGATAGGTTTTAGGGTTTAATTTTTAAGGGTTAAGGGTTGAGGGATAGGGTTTAGGGTTTAGGGATAAGGGATTAGGGTTTAAGGTATAGTGTCGAGGGTTGAGGGTTTAGGAATAGGGATAGTGTTTAGGGTTTAGGGATGAGGGATTAGGGTTGAGGGTTGAGGGATTAGAGTTGAGGGTTGAGGGATTAGGGTTTAAGGTATAGTGTCGAGGGTTGAGGGTTTATTGATAGTGTTTAGGGTTGAGGGTTGAGGGATTAGGTTTTAGGGTTGTTGGATTAGGGTTTAAGGTATAGTGTTGAGGGTTGAGGGTTTAGGGATAGGGTTTAGGGTTGACAGATTAGCATTTAATGTCGAGGGTAGAGAGATTAGGGATAGGGTTTAGGGTTGAAGGTTTAAGGATTGAGGGTTGAGGCTTTAGAGATGAGGGTTTAAGGCTTAAGATATAGTGTCAAGTGTTGAGGATGTAGGGATAGGGTTTAAGTTTTAAGGGTTAAGGGTTGAGGGACAAGGATTAGGGTTTAAGGTATAGTGTTAAGGGTTGATGGTTTAGGGATAGGGTTTAGGTTTGAGGGATTAGGGTTTAGGGTTGATGAATTAGGGTTTAATGTTGAGAGTTGAGGGTTGCAGGTTGAGGGTTGATGGTTAACGGTTGAGGTTGAGGGATAGGGTTAATGGTCAAGGGATTAGGGTTAAATAAGAGTGTCGAGGGTAGAGGGATTAGGGATAGGGTTTAGGGTTGAAGGTTTAAGGATTTAGGGTTGAGGCTTTAGGGATGAGGGTTAAGGGATTAGGGTTTAAGATTTAGTGTCGAGTGTCGAGCGTGTGGGAATAGGTTTTAGGGTTCAAGTTTAAGGGTTAAGGGTTGAGGGATCAGAGTTAAGGGTTGAGGGATTAGGGTTTGACGTTGAGGGTTGAGTACATTGAGGTTCGAGGGTTAAGGGTTTTGGGATAGGGTTGAGGGTCGAGGGATTAGGGTTAAAGTAGAGTGTCGAGGGTATAAGGATTAGGGATAGGGTTGGAGGGTTTAGGAATAAGGGATTAGGGTTTAAGGTATAGTATCAAGCTTGTTGAGGGTCTAGGAATAGGGATAGCATTTAGGGTTTAGGGATGAGGGATTAGAGTTGAGGGATGACGGATTAGGGTTGAGGGTTGAGGGATTAGGGTTTAGGGATAAGGTTTAGGGTTAAGGGTTGAGGGATTAGGGTTTAAGGTATAGTGTTGAGGGTTTAGGGATAGGGTTTAGGGTTTAGGGATAGGGTTTAAGGTTGAGGGATTAGAGTGAAGGGTTGAGGGATTAGGATTTGACATTGAGGGTTGAGGGTTGAGGCTTTAGGGTTTAGGGTTTAGGGATAGGGTTGAGGATCGAGGGATCAGAGTTAAGGGTTGAGGGATTAGGGTTTGAGGTTGAGGGTTGAGGGTTGAGGTTCGAGGGTCAAGGGTTTAGGGATAGGGTTGAGGGTCGAGGGATTAGGGTTAAAGTAGAGTGTGGAGGGTATAAGGATTAGGGATAGGGTTGGAGTGTTTAGGGATAAGGGATTAGGGTTTAAGGTATAGTATCGAGCCCATTGAGGGTCTAGGAATAGGGATAGCATTTAGGGTTTAGGGATGAGGGATTAGAGTTGAGGGATGACGGATTAGGGTTGAGGGTTGAGGGATTAGGGTTTAGGGATAAGGTTTAGGGTTGAGGGTTGAGGGTTGAGGGTTGAGGGATTAAGGTTTAAGGTATAGTGTTGAGGGTTTAGGGATATGGTTTAGGGTTGATGGATTAGAGTGAAGGGTCGAGGGATTAGGATTTGATGTTGAGGCTTTAGGGTTTAGGGTTTAGAGATAGGGTTGAGGGTCGAGGGATCAAAGTTAAGGGTTGAGGGATTAAGGTTTGACGTTGAGGGTTGACGATTGAGGTTCGAGGGTCAAGGGTTTAGGGATAGGGTTGAGGGTCAAGGGATTAGGGTTAAAGTAGAGTGTGGAGGGTATAAGGATTAGGGATAGGGTTGGAGGGATTAGGGATTAGGGATTAGGCTTTAAGGTATAGTATCAAGTCTATTGTGGTTTTAGGAATAGGGATAGCATTTAGGGTTTATGGATGAGGGATTAGAGTTGAGGGATGATAGATTAGGGTTGAGGGTTGAGGGATTAGGGTTTAGGGATAAGGTTTAGGTTTGAGGGTTGAGGGATTAGGGTTTAAGGTATAGTGTTGAGGGTTTAGGGTTAAGAGATTAGAGTGAAGGGTTGAGGGATTAGGATTCGACGTTGAGGGTTGAGGTTTTAGGGTTTAGGGTTTAGGGATAGGGTTGAGGGTCAAAGGATTAGAGTTAAGGGTTGAGGGATTAGGTTTTGACGTTGAGGGTTGAGGGTTGAGGTTTGAGGGTCAAGGGTTTAGGGATAGGGTTGAGGGTCGAGGGATTAGGGTTAAAGTAGAGTGTGGAGGGTATAAGGATTAGGGATAAGGGATTAGGGTTTAAGGTATAGTATCGAGTCTATTGAGGGTTTAGGAATAGGGATAGTATTTAGGGTTTAGGGATGAGGGATTAGAGTTGAGGGATGATAGATTAGGGTTGAGGGTTGAGGGATTAGGGTTTAAGGTATAGTGTTGAGGGTTTAGGGATAGGGTTTAGGGTTGAAGGATTAGAGTGAAGGGTCGAGGGATTAGAATTTGATGTTGAGGGTTGAGGCTTTAGGGTTTAGGGTTTAGGGATAGGGTTGAGGGTCGAGGGATCAAAGTTAAGGGTTGAGGGATTAGGGTTTGACGTTGAGGGTTGAGGGTTGAGGTTCAAGGGTCAAGGGTTTAGGGATAGGGTTGAGGATCGAGGGATTAGGGTTAAAGTAGAGTGTGGAGGGTATAAGGATTAGGGATAGGGTTGGAGGGTTTAGGGATAACAGAGTAGGGTTTAAGGTATGATATTGAGTCTGTTGAGGGTTTAGGACTACGGATAGCATTTAGGGTTTAGGGATGAGGGATTAGAGTTTAGGGATGACAGATTAGGGTTGAGGGTTGAGGGATTAGGGTTTAGGGATAAGGTTTAGGGTTGAGGGTTGAGGGATTAGGGTTTAAGGTATAGTGTTGAGGGTTTAGGGATAGGGTTTAGGGTTGATGGATTAGAGTGAAGGGTCAAGGGATTAGGATTTGACGTTGAGGGTTGAGGCTTTAGGGTTTAGGGTTTAGGGATATGGTTGAGGGTTGAGGGATCAGAGTTAAGGGTTGAGGGATTAGGGTTTGACGTTGAGGGTTGAGTTCTAAATATAGGCAAACAAAGATTTTGTATTCAGGTTATTTAGATGTTGATGGGTTTAGACATGAGCTAAAATGCTGGACTCTTAATCTAGCCTGAAGAGAGTTTTTGTCGTCAAATGAAGATTTATGGGTTCGAGTATATTGATTGCCTCTCCAATTTTGGGGTGTGGATGTTTTGGAATCAATCAGGAAGTCTTCAGGAGACTTTGTGGAAGTGGATTAGCAATCGCTTGACATAACCCCTACTATTTATGCTTGGATAGGGATTTGTCACAAACTAGAACTTCTGCTTCCAAAGAAGATCTGTCTTTCTTCCTCGATGGGTATTTTCTATCAAGAACTTGACTATGAGGGCTTGCCCCTTTATTGTTATGCCTATCATATGGTGGAGCATCTGGCAAGCTCTTATAGGAAATAGGAAAAGTTCTCCCTCAAAAACCTTGTGGTCATTCAAGTATGAAGGGGAAGGTTTGGAAAGAGAAATGGATCACCAAAGAGATGAAGAATTTCTTATTTCTTAGACACCATCAGTGGTTTTTCTCTAATGCAGAGGACCTACCAAGATGGAAAGCATTTAAAGATTATATGATCTCCAAAGGAAAATCTCCTAATTCTCCCAGAATGTCATCCTTTAGCAAGGCGGGACCAAGTGGCTTGGCTCTTCCAGTCATGGATCCTCCCATATTTAAGAGGAATTGTAAGGCTTGGAAGTGTGAGATGATGAAGCACATGATGTGGTCATCCTTGCTTGTGTTGAGGAAGATAATGCACAGGATGTGATCAATCTATAGCAGGGTTTTGTCCTGCTATAGAAATGGTAAAAAAGTGTTGACCCCTATGATCCAAGCCCACATGCTCTATTTTCATACTGATTCTGCGTGTACTCTGACAAAAAAGAAGTGTTTTCATGTTGTTGGGAAGTTCACATGCACATTTTACACATTCTACCACCTTTGCATGATCTTTCCACCACCTTTTCTGCTTTGCCAACTTGAGAAGGAGGAAATAACATAGTTTTCACACCAAGTTTGATATATATCTATTCAAGTTTCAATTTTTGTAGTGTTGCAATGTTAATTGTGATTCAATTTTAGGAATTTAACATTATAGATTGGTTAATAGTATTATTGTTAGTAATTATATTTGAGTGTTATTCAATTTAACATTGAAAAGGAAGCAAGTGGTGAAAAACTCAAATTATGGAGGAGTTTGATGCAAGAAGAAAAAATCACTACATAATTGGGTACTCTCTCCATTCGAATCTTCATTTTTTAGGTATGTCAAGTCTGTACATGCATGTTCTTTACATTTTCCTTAATTCTATTTGAATTACTTTATCATGCTTTATCATACATGTTTAAAATAGACACATTCCCAATCAAGAAAGCAGCCTACAATCTCACATGATGACATGTATATTTTCTACACTTGGGCTCTTTAATAATTATGTGTAATAAACAGATCTTAACATACCATGATGTCAAACTATACAAGAATAAATCCTTACAACATAATAAAAATACAATCCCACTATTATCTTGTATTCATTTCTTAGGAACTAATATTGGTCTCTTTATCATGCTACAGACAAATTCTTCGTCATGCCGAAGAAATGATCAAGACTTAAACCAACACGGGAAGAGATAGAATCTAAGAATGCAAAGAAAGTAGTGGCTATGAGGGAACTTCGTGAGAAGAGGAAATTGGACAGGATAAATGAAGACATGCCAATTGAAGAGGAACCACAACCATCACAAAGAGATATGGTATTGGCGGCACAAAGAGAATGAATGCACAAACTTTGTGCTACGAGAGATTTGAATACCATAGTTGGAGACACGTCCTCTACCGCAAGTCAACATGTAGGGACACCATCTACCACATCTCAAGTTGAGAATACATCATCACTCAAATGTGATGAAGGAGGTATGCCATCATTCCCACCTCAACCTCAAGGTATGTCATCTATTCCATCTTCGATCAAAGGTATGCCATCTAGCCCATCTCATTTAAATATTGATGAAATTCCTAATGTTGAGATGAATTTACCTAACTTAACACCACCTAGAATTTTGCATAGAAAGCCAAAGTATTTGATTAATATTGATGAGAATATTTTGAAGCCAATGGAAGGTAAGATTCCAAAATGCACTTGTAAAAGATATGCTCATAAGATTTGGAGATTATTTTTTGAAAAGTTAAATGAGACTGCAAGATGTCAACTATTCATTGAAATGATGCGAAGTATAAAGTATAGGTCCATTGTGAAGATTCTTGGGTTGAGAACATCAGTGGCTTCAAGTGAAAAATCTATTGTCAAGAATCTAATGAGTGTGTATGAGAGTGTGGGTAACACCTCATGCATAAAAGATAGTAATCCAACACGGCGTGTGATTACATCAACTATAGTAAGTAGTCAAATGAGGAAAGCTTGTCTCATTAGAAAGATGAGTCAAGAATTGAGAATTAATAGGAAAACTTTATCAAGAGCCATTGGAAGACGCCAAAGAATTAAGGACACTAATGCCAATGAATTATGGGCGTTCTCGGGGAGACTACCACGAAAAGATAAACCAATTGTTGAAGCATTGAGATCACTAATTGAAGACTTTTGGAAGAATTACACAAGGGTATCTCCAAATCAAAGGGATGTGGTAAGAAGGAGAATCGGTAGTCAGAACCATGAGCCACATCTAAAGAATTTTTTGGATGAGACTCAAACACAGTTTTATGGTAAATTTCTAGAGAAGTATCCTCAAATTAAAATTTGTCAAAGATATTTTTAAATGCTAAAACCTTTCTATGTCAAGATAAATCACACATGCACTACTTGTTGTAGATTACATATTGAATTTTCTAACCATTTTGATGTTTATAGGTCTATATGTTTAGATATACATACTAACAATGTTTTGCAGGGTTATGCCATATGTGCCCCACCAACATCTTCAAGAGACTTCATATCAAGAATTTTATGTGAAAGAGAGGAAGGTCAAATATTCTACAAGAAATTATGCTTGGATGGCACATGTCATCGTTGCGGTGGCTTGCAACATTTACCAATATGTGAACATATGGAAAGAACACATGCGGTTGGAAATGAACTAGTAGAGTTTGGCAAGTATAAAATAGTGGCATACAATACAAAAGATGGTAAAGAAGCAAAGAGGTGTGAATTGGTTATTGAAAAGATTCTAGTGTATCAGTTTATGCCTATATTTTGTGACAGCATTGTGTATGAGTATGCAAGACATGCGCATAGAGCTCAATGGTTGGACTTGCAATTCAAGTTATGCAAGGACACATTTCTAGTTGGTAGCATTGTTTCAGTCGTCAACTTTGTAGAGAACTACAGTCTATAGCCACAGCGTGAGGTGCAATCACAATATTACAACTCCACACAGGTTTCTATATTTGTGCACATCACATTCATTCATGCGAATGATAGTACAGAGGATGATAGAAAGATCATAAGGGAGTATAATTTCTATATTAGTGATGATCGCACGCATTCTACGGAGTTCATACAAGGTTGCTTTTAGGTGTTCTACAATGATTTGGCTAGAAGGGCATATCGTTCAGTCAACATATCATATGGTCAGATAACTGTGCATCACAATTCAAGAACTCACATAATTTCTATTGGCTGAGTAGGAGGCATAATTTTACAGGTATTCAGCATATGTGGAACTTTTGTGAGGCTGGGCATGGAAAGGGGGAGCATGATGGTGCAGGAGCATGTATCAAAAGAGCGATAGCACAAGAAGAGTTAAAGTATAACGACAATGCAAAGTTGACAGATGCAAAATCAATTGTCGAGTGGTGTAATACTTCCATGGGTCTAGGTAATGAAGGTAAGTCTTCAGTTCATAGATTTTTTTAGTTGATAGATGATACTAACATTGCACCATATGAGGATTTTTGTACACTGACACGATCAAATGAGATGCACTCTTTCAGAAGCTCAATTGCAGGTTCATGGAGTATCCATACGTGAAAGATGTCATGCTTTTGTTCTTCCTATATAATTCAAGTCTGGGATGAGTGCGAGTCAAAGGAGTGGGTTGACGAATGGTAGTTAAGTTATCTTAGCCCACTTGACACGTATCGACCCTCGACGGCACTGAAACTAACACAGATGGAATCATCAGTTGACTTTGACCACATATCAGATTTAGTTCAACCAGGTAATATAGGGCAGGTATATGCATCTAATTTCATCTAGTTAAACCAGGTAATGTCATCTTACTTTGTAGTGTTTTTGTAATGTTGACTAATTTCATCTTATTTTCTACACATATCAATGTAGGGCACGTATATGCAGTTATTATAGATGAAGATAATGAAGAGGGAATAGATTATTACTTATGTCATTGTGTTGAGGCCAAAAAGAAATTGGAGGCCCCCGTTATAGATGGAGAAAACATCGAATATCCTACAGGCTCAGTGGTTATTACTGGAACATGGCTTAGAAGGTACCCACATAAGAGTGTTAATGTTTGGCTATTTTAAGACTTTAACACACATCAGAAGATTTGTCATTACTCGAACCTTGTCATGGCATCCAATTTTTATTTGATAAAGTATCGAGGTAGATCTTTGAACAAAATCTTGTGGAAGGTGCGTGAGTCTGACCATGAAGCAATACTTGACATAATAAAGAGTAGAGCAGACCCAGATGGTTCATTGGATTAATTTGTAAGTATTCACATTGAGTTGTAAGTATGCACATTAATTTGTAAGGTTTGTTTTTTTTTAATTTCCTGCTACATTTTTACACATATACACATTTTTACATCATTATGTTATGCATTTTTGGTGTCCTGCTCCTGATGCGACCAAATTGACTATTCCAACACATCTGGATGGGTACGTTTACCCTAGGCATGGTCCTGGTTTTCACCCAAACATGTCGAAACAGTCTGAGCTACATTGTACCGACGATATTCCTAAAGAGTCCAAAGTGCAAAAAGGTAGCAATCTTTGACGAGATGTTACTCAAAAACCATGTCACTTAGAAACATTTCATCTTAGGAAACATGATCATGTAGAGTGCCTCTACAATAACCTCTCTCAGTTTTTTATATCTCTGAGACATTTACCGTGGTGAAAGGTTTTCTGCTGCCCCAAAAATCATCAAAAGGAGGCAGTGTAAAGTTGCAAAGGGGTGTAACATTCATCCTACTCCTGATGCAACCAAACTGATTATTCCAACGCATCTGGATGGGTACATTTACACTAGGAATGGTCCTATTTTTCACCCAAACATGTAGAAACTGTCCGAGCTACATTGTACCGACGATATCCCTGAAGATTCCAAAGTGCAAAAAGGCAGCAATATTTGACGAGATGT
This sequence comes from Cunninghamia lanceolata, assembly GCA_027924645.1. Taxonomy (NCBI): domain Eukaryota; kingdom Viridiplantae; phylum Streptophyta; class Pinopsida; order Cupressales; family Cupressaceae; genus Cunninghamia; species Cunninghamia lanceolata. Next base: position 2,406,995 of record BSBN01000397.1, read on the forward strand.
TACTTGAAAACTGTGTCACTTAGAAACATTTCATCTAAGACATCTCGATCACGTAGAGTGCCTCTACAATAACATCTCTCCATTTTTTACATCTCTGAGGCATTTGCCTATGGTGAAAGTTTTTCTGCTGCCCCAAAAATTGTCAGAAGGAGGTAGTGTAAAGTTGCAAAGGGGTGTAACTTTCATCTTGCTCCTGATGCGACCAAACTAATTGTTCCAACAGGTCCGGATGGGTACATTTACGCTAGGCATGGTCCTTTTTTTCACCCAAACATGTCAAAACAGTCTGAGCTACATTGTACTGACGATATCCCTGAAGAGTCTAAAGTGTAAAAAGGCAGCAATCTTTGACAAGATGTTACTTGAAAAACATGTCACTTAGAAACATTTTGTCTGAGGTAACACGATCACGTAGAGGTCCTCTACAATAACCTCTCTCATTTTTTTATACCTCTAAGGTATTTGCCCGTGGTGAAAGGTTTTCTGCTGCCCCAAAAATTGTCAGGAGGCAGTGTAAAGATGCAAAGGGGTGTAACTTTCGTCCTGCTCCTGATGTGACCAAACTGATTGTTCCAACATGTCTAGATGGGTACATATACGCTAGGCATGGTCCTATTTTTCACCCAAACATGTCGAAACAGTCCGAGCTACGTTGTACCGATGATATCCCTTAAGAGTCCAAAGTGCAAAAAAAGTAGCAATTTTTGATGAGATGGTACTTGAAAACTGTGTCACTTAGAAACATTCTATCTGAGGAAACACAATCACGTAGAGTGTCTCTACAATAACCTCTATTAGTTTTTTATATCTCTAAGGTAGTTACCCATGGTGAAAGGTTTTCTGCTGCCCCAAAAATCGTCAGAAGGAGGCAGTGTAAAGTTGCAAAGGGGTGTAACTTTCGTCCTGCTCCTAATGCCACCAAACTAATTTTTCCAATGCATCTGGATGGGTACATTTACGTTAGGCATGGTCCTTTTTTTCACCCAAATATGTCGAAACAGTCCGAACTACATTGTACCGACGATATCCCTAAAGAGTCCAAAGTGCAAAAAGGCAGTAATCTTTGACGATATGTTACTTGAAAACTATATCACTTAGAAATATTTTGTCTAAGGTAACGCAATCATGTAGAGTGCCTCTACAATAACCTCTCTCAGTTTTTTATATCTCTAAGGTATTTACCCATTGTGAAAGGTTTTCTACTGCCCCAAAAATCATCAGAAGGAGGCAGTGTAAAGTTGTAAAGGGGTGTAATTTTCATCTTGCTCCTGATGCAACCAAACTGACTATTCCAACACATCCAGATGGGTACATTTACGCTAGACATGGTCCTATTTTTCACCCAAACATCTCAAAACAGTCCGAGCTACATTGTACCGACGATATCCCTGAAGAGTCCAAAGTGCAAAAAGGTAGCAATCTTTAAGGATATGTTACTTGAAAATCGTGTCACTTAGAAACATTCTGTCTAAGGAAACATGATCATGTAGAGTGCCTCTACAATAACCTCTCTCAGTTTTTTATATCTCTGAGGCATTTACCCATGGTGAAAGGTTTTCTTCTGCCCCAAAAATCTTCAGAAGGGGGTAGTGTAAAGTTGCAAAGTGGTGTAACTTTCATCCTACTCCTGATGCGACCAAACTGACTATTTCAACGGGTCTGGATGGGTACATTTACGCTAGGCATAGTCCTATTTTTCACCCAAACATGTCGCAGTAGTCTGAGCTACATTGTACAGATGATATCCTTGAAGAGTCCAAAGTGCAAAAAAGTAGCAATCTTTGACGATATGTTACTCAAAAACTGTGTCACTTAGAAACATTCTGTCTAAGGCAACACGATCATGTAGAGTGTCTCTACAATAACCTCTCTAAGTTTTTAATATCTCTGAGGTGTTTACCCATGGTAAAAAGTTTTTTGTTGCCCCAAAAATCGTCAGAAGGAGGCAGTGTAAAGTTGCAAAGCATTGCTAAGAAATCCTCAATACTCAAACACTCCAATGAATTGAAGCAACTTCTTCTTAGGTGCAAATGTAAGGGTACACAAGGGGAAAATGGCGCCTAGATCACTTAGTGCATTTCTATGACTTCATTCACATGTTTAAATGTTTGAGAAACTCTCCTTTACTAAGCACTTGTCCTCATGTCAATGTTAAGATTTATATCTCCTAGGCGCTCAATTAGGTGATGTCATTAGATACAACTTACCTTTAGGTACCAATGTAGCTTCTTTAATCCATCACACTTCTAGGCACTCAAATTTGAGGTCTTTGACTTGTATTTTATTCCTAGGTGCAATTGGAATATCTTCCTAGATCTAGGCACTCATAATGGTGGGAAATTACATGAAGGGGCACCTAAGTCCAATTTGACTTTGTATTTGATATTTTATGACTCCAATTGACTAGGAATGGCTCAATTTCTAAAGTGCTGACTCAATAATGTAAGTTTAACGTCTTTTCCTCCTAGGCGCTAATTAATGAGTTCACTAGATGCAATTTCTCCTTAGGCACCAAAACTAGATAGTAGAGACAAGAGGAGGTGCTTAGCATCAATTTAGGCTCTATTCATTATTTGTAAGACCTTGAATGATTAAACATGCTTGAAGTAAGCCTTTCTCTCTTGGAACTTACTCAATGATATAGATTTGTGATACTTTATCTAAGGTGCCAATCTAGATCTATATGGAGGTGAAAGAGCACCCAACATCATGAAGCTTTATACTTGGCATTTTTTATGATTTAAATAATTATGAAGGTCTTAGGATGACTTTTCCCCTCTAGGCGCCTACTCTTAGATGTCCTTGGATGCAATTTCAATCTAGGCACTCATGGAGGTATTGAATGACAAGCAAAGGCGCCTTAGCTTACTTATCCCATTTCTTTGGATTTTGATGATCTTGACTCTTAAATGCCATCTAGTCTCATGTTCTTAAGCACTCTTCTTACAAGGCACCATATTGAATGGATTTAAACTCTCATGTTATGCTTAGGAGCCAATTCAAGGTCATTCATAAGGCAAAGAGCGCCTAGAATCCATTTGACTTAGCTTTTAGCATTTCAACAAGTTTAAGCACTGGGAGAGATCTCATCAAGGAGTCCACTCAAAGGATTGTTTCATGTCAACTCTTCCTAGGCGCCAATGTGTGATTAGATGACAAGGAAAGTGTGCCTAAACTCCAAACATTCAATCAATCTTCATATACATACTTCTCTCCTTCAAGGCGCTCAAAGTGGTTAACTCATTCTTCAATTCCTTATTCTAGTTGGTTCTAAGACCTTTATGCGCTATCATTCACCAATTCAAACCTTCAAACACTTTTAAGGTGCTCAAAGTGATGTCCATCACCAATCCACTCCTTAGGCACTCAAATTTGATTGTAGAAGCAAGAAATTGTGCCTACGGTCTATCTTGCTCAAGACCTCCTTTGCAAGGTGCCTCAGATGATGATCAAGGTAAGACTCAATGTAATCTCATAACCTCACCTTATATGCAAGAGGAATTACATTTAATAACCACAATGGTCATCAGGTGCTCATAAGCATATGATTTTGACTATCTTATTCAAAACAACAAACATACTTTTTGCATCCCAATATGGTATAATAACAAGAAATTAAGAAATATTTTCAATTGACCAACTCATAAAGAATATGGATCAGCATACTCATTTGAATATTTTCAATTGAGCAACTCATAAAGAATATTAATATTTTTTGTTCAACATGACGATTCATTTTTTTTTAAATACAACTTTTATCTTTTAGTTCCAAAATGAGGTTTAGGTGATACTTGAATAACAATAGCTATCTTATTAGATCAACAAACATCCTATGTAATACAGTTGGACTTTAAATATTTGAAGTAGCCATCTACAAATATCCATTCAAACGTGGATTTATAATGCAAGTATGGACGCCATCAATAAAAAAGATTTGTATTAACCAAATATCCATATAGGCATACATCAATATATGTCGATATAAGTATAACATATATAAAAAATAGCCATATAGGCTTACAAGAATGCCATATAGGCATACAATGTCAACTATATACAATACAAAATAAATGTCCACAAATGCCATATAGGCATACAACAAAGGAACACAATAAAAAGTCACTCCCCTCTGGCTGGTGAAGAGAATAGATCATGGGTAGCCTTTGATCTTCTAGGGGATGGAGATGCGCATGTGGGTGGTCTACTACGAACTCGAGGGCTGCTCCTCCTATTTAGTTCTTCTTGCATCTTTAGTTGTTACAATAAAAAGTATAGACATTAATATATAGAAATTACATGTTATAAAAAATGAAACATTTAACAAAATAATCACTTACCGCTAACACATAATCTGTCTCCTCACTTGCCTTAGTAGCAGGAATAGGCCGTGGTGATGTTATGTCCTATAGAAACCATCCAGATAGAAATTAAACTTCAAATCAATAATCTTTTGATTTTTCAAAAATAAACAACTATAACAATGAATATAAATTGAAATTTACTAATCTGCCTCATACCCCTGTCAATGCCATGGAGCTATGAATCGCAGAGGTCACACCATTCTCCATTGCCCTCTGAACATCAGGAGGTGTCTCCACAGCCTGCATCATCTAGAAATAAAACAACATTATTCAATTACAAAAACTATAATAGTGATGCAAATCATGGCTCCTAACATACACACGTTCATCTAAACATGGAAGTACACACAATAAAGCACACAAGTCACATACAAAAATCTAGTAAGTACAATTCATTCATTAAACTATTTATTTTCTTACCTCCGTGAAGCTTTGAAGTCCACCACCACTGGCAAGTGTTGTCGTGAAATCTCCAATATTAACCTATTCAACATCCAAAATCAGATATTAGAATACCATTCATATAACGATGATATTCACATGTAAGATTTATAATTGTTTACTAGTTACATACCCTGATAGTAGATGATCTAGTGTAATATGCAGGTGGAGAACCACTGAAAACTGCATCAATGGTATGACCCTAAAATTTTATTAAAATCATCAAACTAAATTAGTTAATCTTGCATTTCAAAAATGAAATTTAATAAATTAAATTCAATAAACTTGCTAATATTTACCTGAGTATCAAGGCCAAAAGTCTCACTCAGGAGGGTATCTGTCATCACCATCTGCTCAGCTGCAGATGTAGCCTATGCACCTGCGTCCTAACTATCCATGGGGTCATAACCACAGGTTGACCTGCAAGTCTAACAAGTATGGGGTGGGACCCTACTCCTCGCACTATCTCCCAACCCACTCTGTGCTGTAGGACTGGCATGCTCTATGATGCTCTGGGTCAAGGCACTACTGGACTGAAGTGTATCGACCTCAACACTCTCCTTCACAATGGAAGGGATAGAAACATGCTCATGGGCTGATCTTCTAATTACTCGTCTCACTGCCCGCTATGGGTCAACATGTGCCCCTGGTCTATCTTGTGCTAAGCCCCCACCTCTACCCTAGAAGTCTCGCATATCAAAATAGTTTGGCACTTTATTGAGGACAAACTCGCAGTAGAGTTTCCTCAAAAAGTATTGTGGGACCTCATTATTATTGCATGGAGGATGGTCAAAAACCATCCACCACCTCTGCCCAAAATTGTCCCTTATCACTTGGTTGTTGCACCAATGGATAGGGAACCTCTTGCATATAATGGGTGGATGTTGATTTGTTTGTGGGTTTGTGAAAATCGAACACAAGTCTAATTTTGTAATTTGTAATTTTTTCACATCTTGGTATGACAGCTTGTTTGCATAATAGTCTCTAAACTCTTTCCTCTTATCTGTCCAACTAGTTATTTTCTTGCTAATTGAATCTACATTTGATAACATAGATTCAAGAGATTCAACAAGCGTGAACCTATGCAAGGTTGAAGTGGAAGGATCTTTCAACCTTGCAATTATATCTTTAATTTCTTTTTTGTTGTTTTCAATTTGCCCCATTATATTTTCTTTTGTTCCAGGGGCATGTCAAGGAATGGTTGGAGGAGGTTGTTGTTCCGCAGGATTTTGTGGATTTTAAGGAGGAGGAGGAGGAGGTGCATTAACATTTCCTGACAATTAAGGAAATTTACATCAAAAATCAACTCAAACCTACCTATTTAGAAACAAATTCAAACAATAAAATAAATAAAACTCACTCTGTTGGCATGCTCGACGTCGTGGCAGCATTTTGGCAACGAATTGCAAAGATTTTTGTGTTGAATTGAGATTTCCAAAATGCAAGCACATTTCCTAGGGTTTGTAGGCCGTGGGTATATAGGAGGAAAAAGAAATGAAAAGAAGTGAAGTGAAGTGAAGCTTTTTTTATTTATTTATAAGTAATAACGTGCTCATGTTATAACGCGAGTGCGTTAAGTTTGGTTTTGACGAGCCTTAGGCTCGTCATTACCAAACCATAATGTGAGTGTCTTATAATGCACTCACGTTATGCATTATTTTTTTTTTCAAAACAATGTGGCCACTTTTTGGCCCCCCATGTTTTTGCACTTACCCATATGGAAGTTGTGTAGAATGTAAAGAAGGGAGCATTAGAGTCAAACAGGGGTGTGTGGAATTCAAAAGGGGTTGAGTTGAAGTTTGTTGCATATTAATGTTTGAAGACAACATTGAAGTTGCATTTGGTTGCATGGCAAAGAATTCTAAGGTAGAGAACACAAATCACTCCCACTGGATATATTTGGTTCCACATTTGTATGTGAAAACTATCAAAACACATCACTAACATTTGAGATGTCATCTACAAGCACATATTATTTTTCTTGCGTCCCCTTGTGATTGTAGACCTAGAAACACTTTCTCATTGAATATCACATCATGACTACAAACTATCTATTTGGTAATCGGATCCCATAATTGGTAGCCATACTGCTCCTCTCCATAGCTAATGAAAATACATTTTTTTGATTTGGCATCCAGCTTTGTTCTCTTCTCCTTGGGAATGTGAGAAAAAGCTTCACAACTGAAGACTTATAGATGATTGTAAGAAATCCTTCTTCCCAACCATCTCTCCTCTGAAATGTCAAGATTCAATCAAGATGAAGGGCCTTGATTGATTAAGTACACTGTTGTATTCACTGCCTCTTCCCAAAATTCCTTGCCCAAACCTACATTAGAGAGTATACTCCTAGCTCTCTCCAAAATTGTTTGATTCAACCTCTCAGTTGCGCCATTTTCTTAAGGAGTTAATGGAACAATCTTAATATGGTGGATGCCATTATCTGCACAAAAATTGTCAAACTCAAAAGAGAAAAACTCTCCTCCATTATCGATTTTCAAACAATTTATTTTATTCCTTCTTTGATTCTCAACAATGGCTTTGAAAACTTTAAATTTCTTAAATACTTCTAATTTTCCATTTAACATATAACCCTAAACTTTGTGAGTGCAATTATCAAGAAAAGTAAAAAAATAATTTACCCCTCCAATGGAGGTTACCTCCATAGGACCAAACACATTTGAGTGCACAAGCTCTAAGGGCCTTGTCTTATTTTCATGTCTAGTTTTAGAAAAGTTGATCCACCTTTGTTTGCCAAAGATACAATGCTCACACAACTCTAAATCAACAGATTGCAAACCTGGAAGTCAATCCCTTTTGAGCAAAACTTGAAGTCCTTGCTTGCTCATATGCCCTAGCCTCTTGTGCCAAAGCTCTAACCCTGTCCACAACCACCATCATAGCTCCCACTTCAGCGTGGCATTCTAGAACATACAAAGTACCTGATTTGCTGCATCTTGCAATGATTAGAGCTCCTTTGATCACCTTCCAAGTGTTTGAAGAGAAGGTGATGCTACACCCTTGAGTATCAAGTTGTCCCACTGAAATTAGATTCCTCTTGAGCTTAGAAACATGTCTTACATCCTGTAACAACCACTTGTTTCCATTCTTTAATCTCAACATTACATCACCTTTGTCAATGATATCACATGGCTCATTGTCACCAAAGTAGACCCTCCCAAGTTTACCTTCTTGATAGTTTTGAAAGACTTCCTAGCATGAGGTTGCATGAAAAGAAGCACCAAAGTCCAATACCCACGAATCAGTTGTTGTTTCACTTGTTGCCAAGACTAAAGCCCCTCCATCCTCTACATATTTAGTTTTAACCTTATTTTCTTTTAGCTAAATTTGTGCCTTGTTATATGACTAGCAGTTCTTCTTGATGTGTCCTTTGCCACAAAACTAGAAACCTTCATTTCTTCTCTAGACTTGGATCTCTTTATAGATTTTGATCTTCTCCTATTATTTCTTCCTCTTTCTTGAGATCTCCCTCTATTACCAAATACCAAAGCATCTCCCAAAGAGTTTCCTTGATTCTTCCTCCTCATGTCTTCACTAAGAAGAGTGGTAAGAACATCATTAAATTTTAGTTTTGTTTTTCCAGACACCGAAGTATTGATTGCCATCACTACTCCTTCCCAGTTGTCTACTAGAGAGCACAAAAATATGATGGCTTTGATTTCATCATCTAACTTTATATCCACCAAAATCAATTGGCTAATTAATGCATTGAATTCATTCAAGTGATTTTTCATGTTGCCTCCTTCCTTCATCTTTAAATTGTACAATTTCTTCATTAAAAAAACCTTTTTAGAAGCTAAAACTAACTCATACATATCAGACAATTTGTCCCACAATCCTTTCACAGTATTTTTGGATGTAACATTAAATAATACATTGCTAGATAGAGAAAGGATGATTTTTGCTCTTACTTTGTTGTCTAATCTCTCACACTCCTCATCATCCATCTTAGTTGGCTTCTTGGATTTGCCTTCAAGTGCAATAGAGAGATCTCTTTGAATCAATAATGACTCCATCTACATAAATTCCACATTGTAAAATTTTGTCCCAAGAATTTTTAAATTCTCCATTTATTCACTTCTTCCATCTTTTCAAAATTTCTTCACGAATTCTCAATCTGCTCCTTCACCAAGCTCTGATACCAATTGTTGATGTAAAAGGTAGATAAATAAAATACAGAATACAAAAACTAAACACATAATACGAACACAAAGTTTACACGGTTCACCAAATTGATTACATCCATGAGAAGCAGAGGAAAATCACTTTATTATCTCTGTTTTTCTATACATTACAATAGCAACATATATATTGCTTATTGCATTATCCACACATAAAGGAGGAAAACCAAAAACCAAATACTTGCGGGAGAGAAACCAAAGAAGTTGAAAAGTCACCCATTGGACTTCACTATCCAACATACATACCGCATATACTAGGAGGATGTGGCATTGATGGTAGTAGGGAAACAATCAGAAGGTTAGCAGAATTACCCTAGGGTTGGATGATATAATCAATGAAGTAGTTAATGGCATAAATAATTAATGAAAAAAAGATACACAAGGCAAAAGTAAAAAAATGGTGTTGTATGGGCTTCATGGAGGCCTTTCATTTCTATAGAAAAATTAATGAAAAGCCAAAAAAGGGAGGCAAGAGTAATGGGTTTCCTACCAAATGAGGCAAGAGCAAGTTACTAGCTCGGAAGAGTAGGGTTACTATTATGATGAAATATATCTATATAGCATAGATAAAATAGTTATATTAGCTTCTTTTTGAATGAAAGAAAAGAATATAGCATAGATAGAATAGTTATATTAGCTTCTTTTTAATGAAATAAAATAAGATAGAAGATCGGCTCATAAGATAAAAAATGATATAATTTGAAACTCTATACACGATTAAAAAAATAGTTAATTTATATGTTAACTTTATATTTTGTTGATATTATTCATCAATGAAGATGATATAGTACCAAGAAGATAAATTAGAGACAAAGACTTTAATTCTCTTAATCTCATAAGAATGGGGTGGGGTCTTATAGTTATCTATTATAGAGATTAGAAATTGAAGATTATATAATACCAAGAAGAAAACTTAATTATTATAGAGGCAAACATTTTAATTTTCTTGTAATCTCACATTTTAATTTTAATTTTATTGTAATCTCATACAAATTGGGTCTTAGAGTTATCTATTATAGATATTAGTAATTGAAGATGCTATACTATGAAAGATTAGCAATTGAAGATGATATACTATCAAGAAGAAAATTTAATTTTTTTTGTTGTAAAAACCTAGTTTAGGTAATGGAAGTTTATCTCTTTATATTAATAGATATTGTTCCATACTATATACTTTATATTTCTCCATACTATATACTATCTATTGCAACTATACTACTAACTATTAATTTTAACCGTAATGTTTAGATACTAGACATGAATAGAGACATGCAGGGGATGGGGCAAATTATGCAGGCACCTCCCCCCTTTAGCCACATTACATACATTTGATTAAGAGATATAAATCGGTACCTCCTCCCTTGGTGTCTCCTCCATCGTGGCCTCCTCCACCTCCACACAAAATCTCAAATTAGCAAGAACCACGATAATCGGTAACACCACCTAAAGCTTCTTTGCAATTTCTTCTATCGTAATCTGCATGTAAATCCATCATTTCTTCATACCATGCAAATGAGGGCCAATAGATACTCATGAAAAGAATTTATCTGATTATCAAGCTCTCCAAAGTCATCGTGCAAAAGGAAAGAGCTAGTGTTCATGGACATCATAGTTGTGCAAGAGAAAGATTACACTCCATGAAATGTGTTCCATTGCCCTTGTGTGTACCCTGAGTCTAGCAGAAACTCCTCCATTGCAGACTATAACCTAGTCTCTGGCAACCTGTCCAAGTCCTTGGCCACTCCCCACACCTGAATCATACACCATCTCCTTGTTGACAAAGTCCATAAAATTTACAAGTTCTTCACCTAAAACTATGTGCTTCCTCTTCTTCTCTATCTTAGCCCCACCTTTCTCCTTTTATTTTTCCCTCAACACCATGCGACCACCCAAGTGCTTCTTACCCACTACAGACACCATCTTCAATTGCCACCTTTTGTCAATCACCATACACAAATTGTAGAATCTACTCAAGTAGGGAGTAGATATGGCATAGAGATATAGAGACTTCTGTGTCCTTCCATCATGTCGTTTAAGCATGTAAGGAGTCATCGTCAACCTTCATCCATATGCCAATTGAATTCTTCACATTATTAATCCAACCCCTCCTGCTACTCACTTATCTTGATTCCTGCCCATTATCAGGTGGATGTTCCTTGATATCATTCTATGTCAGTCAAATGGCCTCACATGGGAAATCCTCATACTAGAAATGGATCACAAGGCCCTTCTTCCTCTTCAAAAAAGCACCCTCATTTTATGCCTAGTCAACAACCTTGTTACCTTCTCTTTTAATATGAGATATTTTGATTTACTCAAACTCTACTACAACACTTTTTCTTGTTTCTAAAAGTTCCTCTATTCTCCAATTATGGATATTGCCTCCCTTCATTACACCCACAAATAGCTTGGAATCCCCCTTTATCCATAGTTTTCTCCATCATTTTTCCTTAGCTATCATCATTCCCCATAACATAGAACTTGCCTCTACTAGGTTGTTTGATTCAATTCCATAATCCAAAGCATATACCCCCATTGGTTGACCTTTATCATCCCTAAAGACTCCTCCTCACCCTATATTACCTAGATTTCCTTTTACAACAATGTCAAAATTCATTTTTATCCACTCTATATCTGGTCTGATCCATCTTATTTATTTTCCTTCATCTCTAGGTTTATGGAGTGGTTGATCAATCCACCTATACCTAGGCCAAGACTTGCCCCATTCCTTCTCTATCCCCTTCACTTCCTAGTTATCCTTTTTATGAACTTCCCCAATTCTCCTATCGAGCTTTAAACTAGATCCCACACGCTTTCCACCAGTTTCTTGACCTCCTTAAAAAATTCCTATTTCTTTACATCTAGATATTCCACACTATAAAGGTAGGGGCCAAATCCTAGATAAACCTCAATCCTAGACTAGTTATCTTCATTTCCCAATTTTCCATTAGTCTTGGTATATTATCTAGAAAAACCCATGAAACTCCCCATCTGTTCAAAAAGAGCATCCAAATTTGTCTCATAAAATCACAATGTATGAAAAGGTAATCATTACTTTCCTTGCTTCCCTCACACAAGAAACATCTAGATGGACCAATCTTCTCCAACATATGCAGTCTATCCCGTGTTAGCACTCATCTCCTCTAGGCTATCCATAGATAGCATTGATCTTCAATGTGCCAAGCCCATACCACACCTTCAGGTATCAATCTACTCTGAAGTGTTCCTCTTACAAAAGTAAGTCTGAAAGGCACCCCTGACCGACACCTTACCAACACTCTATCCACCCTACACCATCCTATCCTCCTTAATTGTGTCGTATAATGACCATTTGGATATTTTCTCTTAGATTTTTGTATAGCATCCTCTTAATTCATCTACTGGAGCCTTCAATTCCTTCCATCTCCTATTCGAGGGTTCTCCTATTATATAATTATTTACCAATTCTCTTTCAACTTCTGCAAAATGTGAAACAAGAGGTAAATAATATCCATTTTCTCTCAAAGCTTTTTCCTCCACCCAACAATCTCTCTGGAATCTAAATTTGGACTCATCTCTAAGCTTCCACATCATATCAAGTCTAAGAATCCTACCACAAGATCTAAGGATGTTCCATATACTTGAATCCCTTGGAAGATTTCTATCCTTAATAATATGTTATCGATGTTAGTCTGAAGATATTTATCTTCAATGATCTTTCTCCATAACTTGTCCCTTTCATCATATATTCTCTACACCAAGTTGGCCCTTAGAGCTTTATTCATCTCCTTACAATTTCTAATCCCCGGACCACCCATCTTTGTTGGTTTGCATATCTCTTCCCACTTGACCAGACTATATTTGAACTAGTTCTCACTTCTCCTCCATAAAAAGCATCTTTTCAAATATTCTATATTTTTTGCCACTTTGCTTGGAATTTGAAACACCGACATTGTATAAATAGGGACTGCTGCCAATGAGGCCTTGATAAGGGTAATTCTACCTGCCAATGAAAGCCATTATCCTTTCCATGAAGCAATCATGCTTTGGATCCTATCAAGAACACTTCTCCATTCTAGTTCCAAGGATCTTTTGTCTAAAAGAGGCATTCCTAAATACTTACTTGGAAGTTGATCAATCTCAAATCCTAAAATCCTTTTGATCTATAGCCTATCCATACATGAATCTTTCAAGAAGAAAACTCTTGATTTCACCTCGTTGACCTTTTGACCTATCACTGCTTCATATTAAGCCAAAATCTTTTTGATGATTCTATCCTCCCTTACTATGGTTTCTCTGAACAACCAGGTATCATCTACAAATTGCAAATGAGTAATATTGTTAATACTACCCAACACTTGAACCCCCTTGAGATTGCCAACCCTGACTTCTTCCTTCAACCTTCTACTCAGAGCTTCATCTGGGATAAGGAACAGAAAAGGGGACAAGGGGTCCCCTTACCACAATCCCCTTTTACCCTTAAAGAAACCCATGGGGATTCCATTTACTAGAACAACATAAGATGGTGTTGATATACAATTATGCACCCAACTACACCAAGATTCACTAAATCCAAACCTTCTCATTATGTTGATCAAAAATTCCCAAGACACGCTCTCATATGCCTTATTCATGTCCAATTTGATCATACCATATTTCTTCCTATTTTGGATAGAATGAATAGCTCCATGGGCTATTATAATTCTATCCAAGATCTACTTGTTTTTCAAGAACCTGCTTTGCTCCTCAGATATGATGTTGTTCAAATATTTCTTAAGCCTAAAGGCCATAGATTTAGAAACCTTCTTATACACATCATTACAAAGTGCAATGGGTTTGTATTGATCAAATTTTTTTGGATCCTTGACCTTGAGAATAAGTACTATGAATGTATTATTCCAAGACTTAAGGATTGCTCTTCACTCCCTGATTTCCTCCACAGCCCCCCAGAAATCTTCACCAATAGTACACCCAATGCTTATAAAAAAATTTAATCTAAAAAACATTTGAGTTGGGTGCCTTCCTTTCTCCCATACAGAAAATTGCCTTCCTTACTTATTTTGAAAAAGGTTCAAGCAATGCCTCATTTTGCTCATCATTGATTAAGTAGGGGATATTTTTCAAAATAATTTCTTAGGCCTCTAAATCATTTTTAGGAGATGTCTTGATAAAATTCTATAAGAACCTCTTCCGTTTGATCCTTATTGCTTCTATATCCTCTATTTTTAACCTAGAAGGAACTTGGATTTTCAAGATTTTATTGTGTTGTCTCCTTATCTTGGTGGCTAGGTGAAAGAAGTTTGTATTTCTATCTCCTTCACAACCTTTTAATTCCAGATTTTTGATGTAATAAAATTTCCTCCATTCTCAAGATCCTATTCAAATCTTCAATTAGTACAATTTCCTTTGTTCTCCTCTCAATATTTAATCCAAAATTATCTGTCAACTTCCACTTTCTTTAGGTCTGCTTCAATTTTTATCTTGATTTAAAAAAGATTTCACATTGTGTGTTTGTTCCCTGTTTTTACTTGATTTATGACTTCATTCAATTTAATGAAGAGGACAAACCTCTTGCAGACCCTAAATTATATTTTCCACCAACCTTCAAGTGCTTGGGAGAAGTCTAGGTGCTCAAACTAAAAGGCCTCCATCTTGAATGAAATGCCCCTACGTTTGAAAGTTGAGTTCACTTACAAAGATATAGGCCAATGATTAGAACCACCATAATGCATAACCTTTGATGAAAAGCTATCAAGGTGACCTATCCAATTTGAGTTCACCAAAAACCTAACTTGCACATTATATTGTCTTCCCCTAATCTTTTGTTGCTCCATGCAAACCATCCTGGTTTAGGCTTGATATCTGTGAGTGAAAGATCTTCACACAACCTGCTATATTTCATTGAACCCAAATTGTTTTGAATCCTACCACTCTTTTTTCTTCTAGAACCATTATCACATTAAGATCACCTCCAATAATCCAATTCCCATCCCCATGGTCCCTTCTAAAATTTCTTAGCTAATCCCATACCTCTATTTGTCTATCTATATTTGGCCCATGAATATTAGTGGTAATCATTTGATTGTTGTGTTTAACATTCTTACATCTAATTGAAAGGAAACAATGCTTATCTTCCAATGACATAGGTCTAAAATCAAATTTCTATCCCATATGATTGCTAGTCCTCCTACTGTACCCACAACATGCATCGCTATCCCTTCTCCTTTCTTCCAAATTCTTCGAATCATTTCCTTGAATTGTTCTCCATCAACCTTGGTTTCCTAAATTCATAGGATATCTAGACATTCCAGTTCAATTAGTCATTTAATCAAATGACATTTTTCCAGGCCATTAAGGCCATGGATATTCCAACTCATGATCTTTATTGATTTTTTGATTCAGGGAGGTGCTCGCTTCCTTCCTTTACAAACTACATCATCGAGGCCTCTCTTGAAGACCGTCTAAATGGTTTACTAAAGTCCAATTTAGCACATATGATAGAATAAGTAGCTAAATGTCTTTTCCCTGTTGTGTTCGCACATTGAATGTATTCTCCCAGTGACTTGCTAATCAATTTGAATATTTCCTCTGTCCATTGTTCTTTTGGTAATTTGTACAGTCTAATCCACAAGGGCACCTCCCTAATTAGTTTTGTATGAGGATCGAATCTCGCTGTCCAAGGCCTCATATACAACCCCACGTTTCCCATGAACCACGGATCTCCTCTCAACATATTTTCCATCTCAAATTGAGATTGAAAAATGATCTATAGGAACCATAATGCCATAAATCTAATCTCTGGTTTAATCCTCATCCATTTCTAATCAATTTGTTTCTTAATTCTATCCATCGAAGGCTAGATCTTGATAAATTTCTCTATAAAAACATTTTTAATTTCTCCACCTTCGAATTGAGAAAGTGCTCTAGGATTTTGATGCATTGAATTTCCTTTGAAATAATAATATTTACATTTCCCACTACGATCCTTGAACACTTCTCCTTGTTCTCCACCCAATTCTCCTCAAGCCCTAATTCATGGAGGAGACTTCCAAGAGCCCGTGTCTCATTAAAAAAGCCTCTGCTCCTTTTCTATCTCCTTCTCTACTCTGATATGCTCCCACACCTACCTTCATTTCACCATCCTCGCTCTGCTCTAATATTTTTCAGCTTCGAGTGGCTCAACAATGCCATCCTAAAATTTTACTTTAGTTTGCCAAGAAGAAAATTTATTTATTATAAACACAAAACAATTTAATTCTTGGATGAAATTTAGCATGGATTTAAAGTTTGTATTACAAATTTAATTTGAGCTAATTTTTAGGTGAAATAAATTTACCTTCAAATTTGATTTATGAATTGTAAGATTGTATATTTTGAGGACATATATTGGTAAAGAATTGTAACGGTGAAATTTGAATACCCATGCCAATCATTTTGATCCAAGTTTTAAATATAATAAAATAATGACAAGTAGTATACTATAAAACATATTAATTCTTGGGAAGAAATTTAGCATGGATTTAAAGTCTATATTACAAATTTAATTTGAGTTGTTTTTAGGTTTAGAGAGCTTAGAAATAGGAAATATGGAGCTTTTTCTCCTTCAACTCTTCCAAGCATCTAGGGAAGAATACGATGAGAGTCTTCCAATGACTCTACTTCTTTTTACCACAATCTAGATATTTTAATTTAGCCATAACTAAGCTATAAGATAATTAAAATTATTAGCAATAGTACATGTAGAAAACATGATCATGTAATAAACAACAAGCACATGAGTTTGCAATGAATGGACTAGTTTGTATTACCAAATGAGGTGACTATAAATAGGCAAGTGTGGGTACCCAAATCTCCATGAAACAAGGATAGGACTCCTCTACAAGGAGTTGTGGCGAGTAACCTCCCACAAACATAGTGTGAGGTGTCGATGCAAGTTGACACCTCTTCAAACCGACCAACTACTTTGACATGTTCAAAGTAACATGTGGTAAAACACTTAAGTATGATTAACACAAATATGTATACACCTAGGATTAAAGGTATACACCAACACCCCAGCTTAAGCATAGCTTAGGTGAATATTATGAAAAATGGGTCCCATCTATAATCTTAATGAGGTACCCATGAACAATGCAAAAGAAAAATGAGTCCCAGCCATGAAGCTTGATAAGGTACTCAATTACAATACAAACTCTCTAAAAAGCTGAGTAAGATAGAAAACCCAGTGGGAAAAAACTATCCTCCAAAAAAAGAGATTATACAGGTGAAGAAGTACTACTTCTTTCACTAAGTACAATATAAGATTCCCCCATAGGAGAGAAAATGAGAGAAGGTCGATGAGACCCACCATAATACATGTCCAACTGTAGTGAATCTAGATAGTTGACAAAAGTATGCAAATGTAGATCCAAGAACATCGAACAATGTTTCTTCCCTTGGGAAGAAAAGAAACCACCTAAAGATGTATGTATTATCTTGAATAATGTTGAAGTTGATCCAAGGATGATGGTGCCCATGTTGATCTCGAAGGATACCATAATCAAATTAGGTACATTTGCAATAGATGAGGATGATGACTATCCAGAACCATGTGTAGGATGATATAGAGAATGAATATCCGAAGTGGACAATGTTGATGCAACTTCATCGTGTTAGAAATGAAAGAAACACTACTTTAATGGAAATCTGATTCGAATAAATTTCAGCAATCTTTCAAGTGTGTATTAACAATGGAGATTGTAACAAAACATAAACCCACAATACAAAAATATATGGAAAGAAGAATGAATCACATAACACAAGTGTTTAACGTGGAGAAAACCCTTTCGGGTAAAAAACTTCACCAAGAAAAGAGGCCAAGTTGTATTATCTTCACAAAAGGAGATTACAAATACATTCACTTCCTCTGTCCTCCAACCTTCACTCTGGCAGAACTTGGGTACCTGTAAACTGTTATATTCATCTCATCTACTATGCGATGGTTTATATAGAATTTAAACAACCTCAAGACATTAAATGACTTCTTAAAAGCCCATAACACTTGTCAAGAGTCAACAATACAACCTTGGGCGTCCATAGCCAAGAATAAGCTCTTATAGGGTCATAAATGCTATCATACATGCATCCCACACTTGGAAAAATGTTCCCATGCAATCTTGAATGAATTGGGGCTAAAAATAGCCACTTACAGCATCTTATGATGTGTCATATGCTATTATTAGTGTCATAGATTCTTATGACAACTTACAATTGTCATAGAATCTCTTACACCCTCTTATAGCATCTATGACGTGTGTCATAACACTAAAAAATAGATTATTCTTCCACATGTGCACCCCACTTTGACCAATTACCATTTACCATAGTAAATGACATCCCGTAACTACTACCAGTAACTCTGGGACTTACCGTGCAGTAACTCCATAATTACCATGGACAATAAGTAATTTTTACCACTGTCGGTGAAACTTGTACATCCCTTATGGGTAATTACAAATAATAAATGGAATAATACAATAATAGGATTTACAAGGTTAATGGCACCTTATCCCAACATTCTCCCACTTGACATTATACATTGTAAATCAACCCATAGGAAATCAAATGAAAAATAATTAGGCACTAGAAATAAGGCCCATGGCCTCTCTGCACCACACGAATTTCTCTATGCTCATAGGATTGGTCAATGAATCTACAACATTCTCTTGAGTGTCTATCTTCTTCAACTCAATCTCTCCATTTGCAACCAACTCTCAAACAAAGTGATACTAAACATCAACATGCTTAGTTCAAGCATAATACATGGGATTCTTAGCCAAATAAATAGCACTCTGGCTATCACAACCAATCTGAATATTCCTGCAATCAAATCCAATACCTGTACACAATCTCCTCAACCAAACTGCCTCCTTAGAGACATGAGTTGCAGCCATATACTCTGCTTCTATGGTGGACAAAGCAACTGTGGGCTGTCTCTTACTCATCCAACTCATTGCACTTCCAAACAGAGTAAACATATAGCCACTAGTGGACCTTCGACTATCCAAGTCACTTGCCCAATCTGTATCAACAAAACCTTGTATGTCCAAATATTTATCAACACTATTAGTACTAGAATAAACCAAACAATGATCAGGAGTACCTGCAAGATATTTAAACACCTTCTTTGCATAGTTCCAATGCTCTCTACCAAGGTTAGACATAAATCTGCTCGAAACTCCCACTACTTGGGCAATATCTGGTCTAGTGCAAACCATTGCATACATCAAACTCCCTACAGAACTAGCATATGGTATGGCACATTAGACATATCCTCAAGATCATCCTTAGTCTTTGGACACATATCTAATGAAAGTTTAGTAACAATGGGTAAAGGAACTCTAACTGGGTTACAGTCCTGCAAACTAAACCTCTGCACAATAATATTCACATACTTACTTTGTGACAACCAAAGCTTTCTATTAACTCTATCCCTCCTAATCTCCATTCCCAAAATATACCTTGTAGCACCAAGATCCTTCATCTCAAATGCACCTAAAAGTTGGGCTTTAAGCTCACTAACCATACCCTTAGTATTGCTGAAAAACAACATGTCATAAATATACAAAGCAATAACCAGTATAGAATCATCAACATAATGAATGTAAACACAATGATCCTCCTTGCTTTTAACAAAACCTAATTTCAAAACAAATGAATCAAACTTTTGATACCACATTCTGGGGGACTGTTTCAAACCATAAAGAGACCTCTTTAACCTACAAACCCAATGTTCTTTTCCTTTTACCTCAAAACTTGTAGGTTGTTGCATATAAATTTCTTCTTCAAGATCTCCATGCAAGAACGCAGTCTTAACATCCATTTTCTCAATCTCCCAATCATAAGCTGTAGCAATGGATAAGAGACATCTAATAGAAGTCAATTTAGCAACAGGAGAGAATATCTCACCAAAATCAACTCCCTCTCTCTGGGAGTAGCCCTTGGCTACCAGTCTAGCCTTGTACTTCTCTAATGACCCATCTGCTCCAAACTTCTTCTTGAAGACCCACTTACATCCTATAGCCTTTCTTCCTTTGGGCAAACGAACAAGATCCCAGGTGTTATTAGAGTCCAAAGCCATCATCTCCTCCTGTATGGCTAGCTGCCAAGACTCACTATCATCTGAAGAAATAGCTTTCTTGTAGGATCTAGGTTCATCGTTAGTACTCAATAAAGCATATACACAACAAAAATATGGTGGGCTATACCTATCAACTAGATTTCATTATCTTGTGGATCTCCTCAATGGTGGAGTAAGAGTCTCAACTTGTTCTTCTGCATGATCATCTGCACCAATTTCTTCTGTAACAATAGACTCATCTTCATCAGAACTACTTGAATCTTATTCTTCTTCTTCACCCCCCAATCCATCATTCTGTTCTTCCTGAGGCGCATCTTGCTGCTCTAAATCAAAGTGCACCATCTTGACCTTATCATTTTTTTCTTTTCACTACTCAGGTTCAGAAATAGCTCTAACTTCCCTAAAAATAACATCTCTAGAAGAGATAATCTTGCAGGTTAGTGGATTCCAAAGCTTATAAACTTTCACATTATCACCATATCCAATGAATGTACATTTTTCAGCCTTTGGATCCAACTTAGATCACTTTTCCTTAGGCACATGAACTAAAGCCTCATGGCCAAAAACCCTTAAATGTGAAATAGAAGGTTTCTTACATGTCCACACTTCGTAAGGTGTCAAATCAAGATCCTTACAAGGAGATCTATTTATCAAGTAGTAAGTGGTACACACAGCCTCTGCCCAAAAGAATTTATCCAACTGTGCATCACTAAGCATACTTCTAGCCCTTTCCATAATTGTTCAGTTTATCCTTTCTGCAACACCATTTTGTTGTGGTGTATACGGAGTTGTCTTTTGTCTGATTATACCTGCATGCTTGCAAAACTCATCAAATTCCTTAGATCAATATTCCTCTCCATTGTTAGATCTTAATATTTTTATCTTTAAACCTGATTGGTTCTCTACTAAGACTTTGAATTCCTTAAACTTAGTGAAAACTTTAGATTTATGCTTCATAAAATAAATCCATGTAAATCTGGATACATCATCAATGAAGGTTACAAAATAACGAGATTTTCCAATAGATTCATTATCCATAGGTCCAAACACATCCGTATGAATAATTTCTAACTTCTCTTTTGCTCCATTGCTTCCTGAAGGAAATGATTTTTTGTTTTGTTTACCAAACACACAATGCTCACAGAAATCAAAGTGCTCATCAGAATAAGAGAAACCATCCAACAAATATTTATTCTTAATAGTTTTCAATACATTATTGCTTGTGTGGCCCAATCTACGGTGCCACAACATACATGCATTTTCAATAGTGGCCTCAGATACATAGGAGGCATTATAAACTATAGTGGCTTCAAGCTTAAACAAGTTCCCAAATCTCTTCCCTTTCGCTACAACCAAGTTCCCTCTCACCAATTTGCAGCCATGCTTGTCAAATGTCACATGCATTCCCAAATCATTCAACTTTGAAATTGAAATCAGATTTCTAGCTAACCCAAGAACATGCAAAACACTTGGGAGGGTTTTAATCCTCCCATCACTGAAACACAAAAATACCTTTCCTTTCCCAACAATCAGATATGTAGAGTTGTCACCAAGGTAGATATTACCTCCATCATATTCTTCATATGTGGAGAACCATTCCTTATGCGGGGTCATATGAAACGAGCATCCTGAGTCAACCAACCAGTGATCATTAGAAACAAGATTACATGAAAAAAGTAGAACTTCTTCACCTGCATTCAAGGACTTATCCAAAGCACTCTCCCACTGTTTCTTGGGATTTTTGTATTCCTTCTTCACATGTACCCTTTTACCATAGTTCCAACACTTAACTCTGTTCTTTTTACCAAGAGTCTTAGACCAACCCTTGGACTTGTCCTTAGCCCCTTTCTGATCTCCCTTAGGTCCTCTTTCCTTAGACCTTCCCCTGACACTGAGATCATCCCCTGAACTATCTAATCTCTTCTTCCTCAATTCCTGTGACAGTAGCACTGAAACAAGAGCATCTAACTTTGGATCCACGAGGTTAGTAGTGATAGCAAGGATAACATTCTCCCAAGACTCAGGTAAAGAACAAAGAAGTAAGATACATTTATCTTCCTCACTAACCTCAACATCTATTGAATCAAGCTGACTCACTAACAAATTAAAAGAATTTAAATGCTCTGCAACTGATTCACCTTCTCACATTTTTATGGAAACCAATTTTTTTTTTAAATAAAGTTTATTTACCATACTCTTGGCTTGATAGATCTCACCCAACCATTTCCACAACTTGTATGCAATCTCTTCCTTTGCGACATTCAATAGGACAGAGTCTAAAAGAGACAACCGGATGCTTCCCCGTGCCTTCTTATCTAGTCTATCCCACTCATCTTGAGAGACATCGTCAGGTTTCTTCTCTTTTTGGACAGCTAACCATTGGTTTCTTTCTTCCAACAAATCTTCCATTTTCAGCTTCCACAACTCATACCCCGTTCCGTTGAACTTCTCAATGTCCATTCGAGAGGTTGATGCAATGATGGATGCAGCCATAATAACAACACAAGATCTGTAAAACAAATGCAACCAAATCTCCCACTACAGCTACAACTTCCACACTACCACCCAAGAGTCAAAGCTGGCCAAGCTCTGATACCAAATGTTAGAAATGAAAGCAACACTACTTCAATGGAAACTGATTTGAATAAATTTCAACAATCTTTCAAGTGTGTATTAACAATGGAGATTGTAACAAAACATAAACCCATAATACAAAAATATACCAGAAGCAGAATGAAGCACATAACACAAGTGTTTAACGTGGAGAAAACCCTTTCAGGTAAAAAACTCCACCAAGAAAAGAGGCCAAGTTGTATTATCTTCACAAAAGGAGATTACAAATACATTCACTTCCTCTGTCCTCCAACCTTCACTCCGGCAAAACCTGGGTACCTGTAAACTATTATATTCATCTCAT
Organism: Cunninghamia lanceolata; assembly: GCA_027924645.1. NCBI lineage: Eukaryota > Viridiplantae > Streptophyta > Pinopsida > Cupressales > Cupressaceae > Cunninghamia > Cunninghamia lanceolata. The sequence goes on from BSBN01000397.1 coordinate 2,430,011, forward strand.
CTATTATGCTATAGTTTATATAGAATTTACACAACCTCAAGACATTAAATGACTTCTTACAAGCCCATAACACTTGTCAAGAGTCAACAATACAACCTTGGGCGTCCATAGCTAAGAATAGGCTCTTATGGGGTCATAAATGTTGTCATACATGCATCCTACACTTGGAAAAATGTTCCCATGCAATCTTGAACAACTAGGGGCCAAAAATAGCCACTTACAGCATCTTATGACACGTCATATGCTATTATTAGTGTCATAGATTCTTATGACAACTTACAGTTGTCATAGAATCTCTTACACCCTGTTACAGCATCTATGACGTGTGTCATAACACTAAAAAATAGATTATTCCTCCACATGTGTACCCCACTTTGACCAATCACCATTTACCATAGTAAATGACATCCCGTAACTACCGCCGGTAACTCTGGGACTTACCATGTAGTAACTTCGTAATTATTGTGGACAGTAAATAATTTTTACCACTGCCAGTGAAACTTGTACATCCCTTATGGGTAATTACAAATAATAAATGGGATAATATAATAATGGGATTTACAAGGTTAATGGCACCTTATCCCAACACATCGAAATTGTCATCGAAGAGAACACTGATGTACTCAATGTGTGCTTCCAAGTCAGCAATATAGGATTCTACAAAAAAAAAGTGATGTCAGGTAGAAATGTGTCCCAATCAGCAATGCTAGGAGGATTGATATCATGTTGCAAAGAAGCACCAGAAGCTTTTGAGGAAGCGACTCTGGAATATGATGAAGCAATAGTAGGAGTGACGACTTCTTCTATGTCACTAGAACATTCTATTTCTATATCATGATTAGGGATGTGAGTTGTGATCAAAGCAGGATCATGTGGGAATGGAGAAACATTCAAGTCTCCATACATCTCCCAAATTTTGATCCATAATGCATGTGGATAGTCAATACCCATGATGGCATACAAAGCAGATTCTGGAATATGTAAACTAATTAATCCACAAATATGATCATGATGATTAAACCACTTAGCCTTCTGAGATTGTTTACCAGGTTTAGGGACAAGTCCATATAGATGGGGTATGAAATTATGGAACCTGAGGTGTTTCAGGATGCCTTCACACCAGGACTTATAATTTCCCTTGTTTAGGTTGATTACAGAAGAGTGAGTTTCATATCCCATGATTAGAACAAGTTAGTTCGACTAGACAATAGAAATCAACACATTAGGCAACCCAGATTTGTTAGATCCCTAACTGAACTTTATGCAAAGTGGCACTTTATAAGTTGTTTGTGTGATTTTTCTTATTTCCTTCCCTTAAAGTAGCACCTTATAAAGTTAGTACCTTGTGAAAAAATGAACGCAGAAGACCCCCCCTTAATTATGTATTCCCCCCCAAAAAAAAAATTGGTAATTTATAGGAGTGCTTTAGGTCACCCAAAAAGACATAAACTGGCACTTTATAATATTAGTGTGATATTATGCTAGTTGGATCCATGATGAAAAATCATCCATTTTTGCAAAAAAAAGCACTCAATTTCGAGTTGATTTGCAAAAGTTATAGGACTTGCAAGTTTTAGCATTTACAAAAAAATTCCTTTTATGAACAAAAAAAATAGATTTGGAAAATTAAATTTGCATGCAAAATTTTGTGAGAGAAAAATAAAAAAGAGGAGTTCAAAATTAAGCCTCATTGGGCTGTGCATGACTAGGGGTTAAAACCCCATGTGACCAAGGGCTTAAATTTTTGAGATTGTGCCCCTCCCCCTTGCTGACATCACTCCCCAGTTTCTTATGTCAGCTGAATACTGCTCCTATTCTCTGTAAAAAACTTGATGGCCATCACTCCTTTCTTGCAGTTACAAACAGGCCCTGCATAGGCTGAACAAAGGCGAGCTTGGGCCATTCGAATGAGTGCCCTTATGAGGGCAAACAAGGCTGGCATGAGGTTTAACATGTGAGGTTGTTGTGAAGGCACCTCTGTAGCCAATCAAGGCCTTCAATGAAGCCTTGTGTGGGCATTTAGAGGCATAGGCCACGAGACCAAAGACCACCATGAACACCATATGACAACGTCGGTGAAGACATGAGGCATGGGGGCTCTGTGCTTTGCCTTAGGATCTCAGAGATCCTCCAATATCTAATGCCATATTGTTTTGCTAAGAGCCAGCTCTTCAAAGCTGCACAAACAAAAAATAAGAGTCATGGTCAGCCTTTGTGCAGACCCTAGTGAAAAACAAGAGGTAGAACCTCCTTTAACAAATGTCAAGCCTCCTCTGTGATACTAGAAAAACATGCACATTTAAAAACAATAACTAAACAATAAACAATCCTTATAGTATGAAGACCGATGTGAATAGGGCATGAAGCTTAGCTAGCAAAAGATGGCTCAAAGTTATTCCAGAAATCTCTGGTACCATGTAGAAAACAAGATCATGGAATAAACAACAAGCACACGAGTTTGTAATGAATCAACCAGTTTGTATTACCAAATGAGGCGAGTATAAATACGCAAGTGTGGGTATCTGAATCTCCATGAAATCGTGATAGGACTCCTCTGCATGGAGTTGTGGTGAGTAACCTCCCACAAACATAGTGTGAGGTGTCGATGCAAGTCGACACCTCTCAAAACTGACCAACTACTTTGACATGTTCAAAGTGACATGTGGTAAAACCCTAAGTATGATTAATACAAATGTGTATATACCTAGGATTAAAGTTATACACCAATAGTACACCTATTTCTTAGATGTCACTAATGCATTCCTTTGAATGCTTCTATTATGCTATTTACAAGCACAACTATCGATGATGAAGTCTAGCAAAGTCGAGATAGGCCTCAATGATAAGATTAGACTTATTTGGTTGATTACTCATGTCAACTTGACATTCATAGTTGTAAACAACCTTACTAATCATTGGCGTAAAAGTCTAAGCCATCAGCATGACAACAACAATATTAAACAAATATGAAACAATCAAAACGTTGAAAATATTATGGAGGAATCCAACAACATATAAATTAAGACTTAATGTGATATTGACTTAACGTCAAATGTGACTGTGTGTAGGTATTCTTAGATACCAAATGTTAAGAAAAGTGTCTCAACCTTGCAACTTCGAAAGATTACTATTCTTCCCAGTTTTGGTCTTTTTGAATACCCTTTATCTTGGAGAATAATCTGGAACCTTCAAAGTTTCCAAAAGTTTCCAAATAGGCTAAAAATAGAAATACTTACTATTTTTAGTATGTCCTTCATTTGACCTTGAGTTGACCTAAAATTTTCCCAGAAGTTGCAGAACAACTATGTAAACATCTTGGGTGAGTTTCGACTCAAGATCATATCTGGATTGTGAGATATTAAAGTTTTTTTTTAAACTATCAAAAAAGCTTAAAACTTAATTATCGGGTATTATAACTTCTTTAAATGTCCCAAAAATTTTCATAACTAGTGTAGCAGGTTACAAGGTGATAGATCTCTTCACGAGCTTCCCGACACATAAAATGGTTCGTTAATCGGACACTCGGATGAAAAGTTATGGCCTCTGGAAGTTGGAGCTTTGGTTTTGGGAAATGTAAAAACGTGTTGGACACATAAAAGAGCTGTAAAGGGGAGAGTTACATGTGTTGGTGTGTGGTTTGGCATATCACAAGGCATCTCTAATTAGAGATAATTTGGGCACCACTTTTGGGTGGTTTTAGCTCATGGTTTTGTAATTACCGTTGGCAGTGTACTATATTGTATCTCCTATATATTATGAACTTGAGATAGAAATTGTATGTAAGAATTTTATAGATGTCGAGTCACCTCTTGGATATCTAGTTGGATATACTCCTGTAAAAGCTTTCTCTGCAAGTATATTGTAATCTTTGTGATTTATGAATAATATATTGGGCGGCTTTGGAGTGTGGGGTTTTTTACCTGAAAGGGTTTTCCCCAGATATATCTTGTGTTGTGACTTTTGTGTTTGCATTTGAAAGTTGTTATTATCTTTCTGTTAATGTGCATTTCAATCTATAACTATAAAAGTAAAAAATTTGCATAAGTCTTTCCTCATTAGATCAGTGTAGGAAGCGTTTTCCACATACCTTGCTTCCTTTTAGTTGGTATCAGACCCTAATCACCTTTGGTTCTAATTGTTGGGTAGAGGCTTTTTTGAGCTGATCTTCATTTGAGTGGGAGCTTGTGCAGAGGATTTTGAAATCTTTGTTGCAGGTAAGAGATGGTGAGCACATCTGGAAGGTTTGAGATAAAGAAGTTTAATGGTAGTAATTTCAAGTTGTGGAAACTCAAAATGGAGGACATGCTTGTAGATCGAGATTTATGGGAAGTTGTATCTGGAACAAAACGAATGGCAATATCTCAAGAAGACTGGGATCTCAAAGATCAAAAAGCTAAGGGTTTGATAAGACTCTATTTGGCTGATTCAGTGCTCCTGAATATCCATGAAGAGAAGACTGCAAAGGATCTTTGGAAGAATCTTGGAGATGTTTATTAGGCTAAATCCATGGTGAACAAGTTATTCTTGTGAAAGAAATTGTATTCTCTGAGGATGGAAGATGGAGGATCTGTTGCTGATCACCTCAATACATAAAATATGCTTGTTGCCTAGTTGACTTCCATTGGTGTGAAGATGGAGGAGGAGGATCGATGTATGACATTACTATGTTCCTTACCATATTCGTGGGACCACCTTGTTATGGCCATTGGGAGTACCACTACCACCTTCAAGATGGATGAAGTGGTTTCTTAGTTGTTGTCTAAAGAGATGCAGAGAAAATATTTCGAATCGGCTAAGGAGGCTCTTGTGGTTCGTGGTAGATCTAAATAGAAGGGAAAGAAAAATGATAAGAAGAAGGAAGAAAAAGGAAGATCAAAATCTTGTGAGAGATCTAAGTCTCCCGAAAAGTCCAAGGCACTGTGTTGGAACTGTGGCAAACCTGGTCACTTCCGCAAGGAGTGCAAGGAGGAGAAAAAGAAGAAGAAGAAGAATCATGATTCAGATTTTGACAAGTCCTCTCAGGATGAAGGAGAAGCATTTGTGATTGCCTTGCAACACATGCATCTGAGGATGTGTGGCTTATTAACTCTGGTGTATCTTTTCACATGACTTCACATCAGGGCTAGTTTTTGAAGTATGAAGAATACGATGGTGGAAAGGTGTACTTGGGTGATGACTCTCACTTGGATATTGTTGGCCATGGAAGAGTCTTGATTCGATTCCCTGATGGATGAGTAAAGGGAATCAATGGTGTTCTGTACATACCTAGTTTGACATAGAACCTTCTTTCTGTAAGTAAATTGAATGATGTAGATGTGCAGGTTGTTTTCTCAAATGGAGGATGTAAGATGACTAGAGGATCTATGGTGTTGGCTAAGGGTGTTTAGATTAGCACTCTGTTTCAGCTTGATGCATGTGTAGTTTAGTGCAATAGTGCCTCTATTTCAAAGAAGAGAGATTCAGAGTCTTCATCATCACCATTGGAACTGTAACATCGAAAAATGTCCCCTTGGGGGCTTTTCCCTCATAAAGTTTATCTCTTGGGTCTTTAGCATGCATTTAGGACATCTTAGTTCATATTTTGGCATCCCGATGGAATGAGACCTAGGTTCCATGGCAAATTGGACCTAGGTGCACCCATTGAGCTATACCCTGCCCAAAATAAGGGGGAGGACTTGGGTACCCGCGCCCTAGTCCTACCCTATTTTGGGACAGCCCTAATTTTTGGGTGTCAGTTTGTGACTGTTATTTGGTCCTTTTGTTGACATGGTAAGTTTTGATATTTAAAATCTTGGCGAGAGTGCTTGTAGTTGCATATAAAAGCATGCTTAGGAATTCATTTGTAAACTAGATGATTACTAGTAAGCTATTGTGTTCTCAAAGTGATTCAAGACTTTCATTATGTTGCAAGAGTAGACTTGTGTGTTGATATTTGCAGATTTGAGCATCAATTTCCTCATGGAATGAAGAGCATCTTCCTCCAATGAGAGCTTCACTACAAGGTGACATAATATCATGTTTTCATCATTGATTCCTTTGGTTTTTACCTCTGCCTCACGAGGGCATGCACTCTTTATCTGACAACGGTGTTTGGAGACTTAAGTGTCCTCTGGGGCTTGACTGAGGTGTTAGTGCCTGAATTGACTGACAATTTTTGAGCAATTTTCATGCAGGCACTTTCCCTAAGAATCCAAAAAATGTTCTAAGTGTTGGACGTCCTCAGTATCTCTCAGCTACAGCATCATTTTTTCTTTGAGGAGGAGGTCATCATCATCATATTTTCTTTGATGGTGGTCAGCGTCATCATGTCCTCCGTCGACCGGCTTCTCTTCGTCATCATCATATTTCAATATCGGGTGATGTTTGGTTATTATCCTGATCCTGCTGATGAGCTACAGTGCGCCCCGATCTGGTTGCGAGGGTGATTTTTCAAAGTCTCAGGTGATCTTGCACTTATCACCTTGCCCAGACATGATGATGATGTTGCCCCGATATTCTGAAGGGGTTATTCTCTAAGTTGTTCGACCTTACTTGTTTTTTCTTAAGGGTCGTAGTCATCATCATCATATTTCCAGTTATCACCGTGTTGCTTGCGAGGGTCATCATATTTTTCTGCCTTCATGATATTTCACCGGGGTGATATTTTTATCATCGGGTGGTCTTGGTTATGATCATCCTGATGATGTTGCTGAAGAGTTCTAAGTGTGACCCGATATTCACCGGGGTCATCATATTTGAATGTCAGGATGATCTTAGTCAATATCATCCTGATGATGTTGTATCACTTCTTGTTCGTTGTTTCTTCATCCTGATGATGCTGACGTCATTCTTATGTCAGGATGATATCTATTTCTCTGCCTATCTGCATCATGATATTTCCGAAGGAGCCCGGGTGTACGTTTGTTCCAGCGTCATGATGATGCTGATATCAAGGAGATATCCGCCTGCTGGCTTCGTGCATTATCTAGTGGGGGGTGATCTTTTCAAGCATCATCATATTCATATTTCGCCCTGATCTTATAGCGGAGCTACAGTGCAGCATGATATTAGTGCATCAGGATGATATTTCCAAATATCCGGTTATCTTCCGAATATCATCCTGATGTCGATATGATGATGACGTCATCAAGGTCCGGGGGGGGTCATATTTCGAACACTGATCATCTTATGGAGATTCCCTGATATTTGCATACATGATGATGACGTCATCCGGATATGAGGAGGTGCGCAGCAGGCGGATATGATGATGACGTCAGCAGGATATGATGATGACGTCATCAGTATGTTCATCGGCCAGACTTTTGGTATAGGCTCAGCAGGAGGATGTTCCTCCGATGGATCAGGTTGTGCCGATGAAGGCGATTATCATGCAGGCTATATTGCGATATGATGATGGCGTCAGGGTGATATTTCAAGCGACAGGATATCATGCTGCTGGAGGATGATGATGATGAAGTCTTATACTAGTGTCGTCAGGAGCAAAAGCACCGACATCATATATGCTCATGACCTAGTATATAAAGTGTTAAAGAAGTCGCCGCGGGGTGCATGTGGGATAATTGATATCCTGCATTTTCAAATATCATGATGATGAATCTCGGCGGGAAATGGTTGCGATGCAGAATTGATGTTCTTCCCGAGGCCGCGGGTTGGTGCGCCATTAATGGCGAAGGTTGCAGAGGTATGGGCGATGGCGTGGGCGGATCTGGTACCCGATTGAAGGTGTACATCAGCGGACAGTGGCGCAGGGCTCGAGATGTCTTCTTGTCTCCTCTCCTACCTGCTGCATTCATGTTTGGGCGCCAATCTGGTAATGTGTTTGAGCGCCATTTTTATGATACTGTGTATCTGGCGGGATTTTTGGTCAACCTGGTAGTTAATGCTGAATACACCCTCCTGCTATATAATGCAGACGGTGTTATTCATTCAAGGTTGTTGAAAGTTGAGGATTTTTGGCTCTGTAATCCAAAACCAGCTGATCTGGTTGCTCTGTACAGTCTAACTTGTGAGTTTATGTATCTCCTGTTGTACGATTTGGCATGAATCCACTGATTTCATGGTTGATCTTATATGAGTAATGCTATCTTAGCATGTGTTGTGTTAATTCTGTCTCCAGTATTGCATGTATTCTTCTTCTGAATCTGGATATTTGGGTAGTGTTTAGATTCTAGAGCATAGAATTCCTATGTTGAATGTCTGATCTTTTAACTTCTGCTCAAGGAGTAGATTAAACTGTTTTCAGGTTGAACATTGGGAAGGGTATACTGCAGTAGGGATGCCATAAGTAGAGATAACTTAACACTCTGTATTGGGAGATATCTGTAAGGCAGATATCATGTGTATCCCCCTGAAATCCAGTTTTAGCTATTTATGTTGATCATTCACAGGTGTATGTCTACCGACTCCAAGCCCTGGATAGGCACCAATCATGCTGTGTTCTTGTGTTATACACCATGTCCAGCTTTGCATCCAAATTCATATCAAAACATTTCATACTTCCACCTGTTCGTTGTAGGAGTAGGATTAGGAACCCCCTGCATGCTCTCATACCCAACCAGACATCATGTCCAAGAATGTTGCCAGCCTTGTGATCTATCATGCAGATCTTGGTCCATACATGAGAGTATTCTGCCTGTTGTTGTCAAGTTAGATCTTTCTATCTTTGAGCTAGTCAAGGTTACATCTTGAGTTATAGGGATACCCCCCTTGGTGCGGCAGAACCAGAAGTGAAGGGGAGGAGCTCACGCAACCTCCTGTATTCAGTTGGCTGAATCTGCCTGTGCATTAGAAGTGGCAAATCCTAATGCTGATTCAAAGAATGTCAACAGAATGGCGACTCTGCTGGGGAGATCAATGTCATATCCATGAAAGTTTGAGTCTACAAGATTAAAAAATTAGACCTGGAAACTGTTTGTTGCAGCAGAGAAAAAAGGTTGTATATGTGACTCTGCTGGTGGATGACCCAGAAAGAAAGAAATCAATTTGCAGCTTCAGCTTGTTAGAAGCTCATTCCTCTTCAAGGAGGTGGCGACTCTGCATCAAAGAACCTAATAAAAGAACAAAATCAGTCAGAGAAGAATTTGCAGCTTCTGCAACATATCCAGGTATTTCATATTATTTGACAGATTCCCTATTTGGTGAGAAAGCACTGGTTAAAAGGGAACATTGGTGAAAACAGAGCTTGCATGCTTTTATTAGAACCTACCCTGTATTTCAAAGGGCATGCAATGTTGTTCAAAAGACTCATTTAAAGGACTTTAGGGAAGTTTGAAAAAATAGTTTGAATTTTGAGTGCCTAAAGTCATTGTTAGTATAAAATCTGAGTAGAGAGGAGGGTTGCAAAAACATAAAGGATGTATTATCTGCCTATGCACCCTTGTGAAGTGTCAAATGCAAAAATGTATAACAGTCAATCCCAACCATGTAATAAAAGAAGTTTCAACATAGATAGATATAAGCCCATAAATTTTAGTGGCATTTGTGGCTATCCAAATGCTTTTCCACCTAAAATCAGAAATTTTTTGCCTAAATTCAAGGGTATAAAGGATGAATCAGCTGAGAGACACTTGCAGCAGTTCATGAATGTGATAGATGACTTTGAGATTGACCATGAGGATGTGGTTATGAGATTATTTGTTCAATCTCTAGATGAAGATGCAAGGGACTGGTTTTCCTACCTTCCAGCTCACTCTGTCAACTCTTGGCATGGTTTTAAATCAGCATTTCTAGTACATTATGGTGAAAGAGTTTCTGAATATGCAGCTATTAGTGACTTCATGTACATCCATATTAAAGAAGATGAGTTGATCCCAGCCTTTAACCTCAGATTTATGAGGGCATTGAATAGAATTCCAGAATGCATGAGACCTAATGATGCACTGTGCTTAGTTATCTATTTGGGAGCCTTTGATAAGAAAATGAGTTACAGATTAAGAGACAAGGAGCCCACCACATTGCATCAGGCACATCAGTTTGCAACTAATATTGAAAACAATTGGAGGTATGGAATACAAAAGGGTTATTTCTCTAAAAATTTTTGTTGTCCTGCAGCCCCCAGTGTTAATGAAGGATTTAGTTCAGGTATTGACAATGAATGTCATAGCACTCACACCCCTGTTGTCCCAGTTTTTGCATCATTCCAAGTAGATGATGTTTCTATCATAGAGGAGGATGTCCTTTTTTGCCCAGCAGGTGAAGTTGAAAATAATAATTTTTCAAGTAATATTTGCATACCAGTCCTAAACAAAGAGCCTTCATGTTTAAATGATCCAGTTGTGCAGAGTTGTGATCATATGGATCAAGAATCAATATCAGTTTCATCAGGAAGTATTAGAGGGCTGGAAAATGATGCAGATTGTTCAACTTCAGAGTACATTGAGACAGCAAAAATCTTGTATGCGGGGCAATTAGATGATAAAAATGATATCCATGACCAATTCATGGATCAGGTTTGTTCTTCTTATGACTCTGGATCTAATGATAATGAAGAAGAATTGGAGTGTCATGAAGAAGAAGCAGAGGCCTTTGCAGTGAATGTTAATCCCCTTTATGATGAGCCTGCTGATGCATATGATGTTGTGAGTCATGACCTTCATTGGTGCAGGATTAACCCTTTGTTTGAAGATGATGATACTGATTTGCAAACTGTAAATAATGAATGTTCATCATCACCTGATTCAGACATGTGCAACATTGGGTGTGTGGATCAGGATTTGTTTTCAATATCAGTAGATATTAGGGGTCTCATATTTTCTGAGTATTTTGAATTTTTGGATCAGCTGGATGAGTGCCTGATAATGTGCAGCAGCCAGATAAATGATAAAGAATGCCAAGAGCAGTATGATGTACTGTCTGAGGGACATAACATACATGTGTTGCCTAATGTTGAAGAATATTATGTGTATGGTTATATGTCTAATTCTAAAATCCAAAATGACAGAGCTGAAAATGATGGTGGCAAGCTTTCAAAACTGGTGGAATATCTTTTTAAGCAGATGACATTATGGGCAGATTATGCCAATCTTTTCAGTTGGGATTGGGATCTTCCAGTTTGGAATCAGGCATTTGACAAGAAAAAATTATGGTTCTTCCTTTTTGGTTGCCCGGGGCCGCCAAAATGATGTTTAAAAATAATGAGTTTGGTGATGCAGATCAATATAACATCATGACTCTGTGCCCAATGGATAAGGGACTGGTCTGCATCCCAGAGATCTGGGGTTCTCGCTGCAGTCTTGCACCTGCACGTCCCCAGACAGAGCCACTGTTAGTGCCTGAATTGACTGACAATTTTTGAGCAATTTTCATGCAGGCACTTTCCCTAAGAATCCAAAAAATGTTCTAAGTGTTGGACGTCCTCAGTATCTCTCAGCTACAGCATCATTTTTTCTTTGAGGAGGAGGTCATCATCATCATATTTTCTTCGATGGTGGTCAGCGTCATCATGTCCTCCGTCGACCGGCTTCTCTTCGTCATCATCATATTTCAATATCGGGTGATGTTTGGTTATTATCCTGATCCTGCTGATGAGCTACAGTGCGCCCCGATCTGCTTGTGAGGGTGATTTTTCAAAGTCTCCGGTGATCTTGCACTTATCACCTTGCCCAGACATGATGATGATGTTGCCCCGATATTCTGAAGGGGTTATTCTCTAAGTTCTTCGACCTTACTTGTTTTTTCTTAAGGGTCGTAGTCATCATCATCATATTTCCAGTTATCACCGTGTTGCTTGCGAGGGTCATCATATTTTTCTGCCTTCATGATATTTCGCCGGGGTGATATTTTTATCATCGGGTGGTCTTGGTTATGATCATCCTGATGATGTTGCTGAAGAGTTCTAAGTGTGACCCGATATTCACCGGGGTCATCATATTTGAACGTCAGGATGATCTTAGTCAATATCATCCTGATGATGTTGTATCACTTCTTGTTCGTTGTTTCTTCATCCTGATGATGCTGACGTCATTCTTATGTCAGGATGATATCTATTTCTCTGCCTATCTGCATCATGATATTTCTGAAGGAGCCCGGGTGTATGTTTGTTCCAGCGTCATGATGATGCTGATATCAAGGAGATATCCGCCTGCTGGCTTCGTGCATTATCTAGTGGGGGGTGATCTTTTCAAGCATCATCATATTCATATTTCGCCCTGATCATATAGCGGAGCTACAGTGCAGCATGATATTAGTGCATCAGGATGATATTTCCAAATATCCGGTTATCTTCCGAATATCATCCTGATGTCGATATGATGATGACGTCATCAAGGTCCGGGGGGGTCATATTTCGAACACTGATCATCTTATGGAGATTCCCTGATATTTGCATACATGATGATGACGTCATCCGGATATGAGGAGGTGCGCAGCAGGCGGATATGATGATGACGTCAGCAGGATATGATGATGACGTCATCAGTATGTTCATCGGCCAGACTTTTGGTATAGGCTCAGCAGGAGGATGTTCCTCCGATGGATCAGGTTGTGCCGATGAAGGCGATTATCATGCAGGCTATATTGCGATATGATGATGGCGTCAGGGTGATATTTCAAGCGACAGGATATCATGCTACTGGAGCATGATGATGATGAAGTCTTATACTAGTGTCGTCAGGAGCAAAAGCACCGACATCATATATGCTCATGACCTAGTATATAAAGTGTTAAAGAAGTCGCCGCGGGGTGCATGTGGGATAATTGATATCCTGCATTTTCAAATATCATGATGATGAATCTCGGCGGGAAATGGTTGCAATGCAGAATTGATGTTCTTCCCGAGGCCGCGGGTTGGTGCGCCATTAATGGCGAAGGTTGCAGAGGTATGGGCGATGGCGTGGGCGGATCTGGTACCCGATTGAAGGTGTACATCAGCGGACAGTGGCGCAGGGCTCGAGATGTCTTCTTGTCTCCTCTCCTACCTGCTGCATTCATGTTTGGGCGCCAATCTGGTAATGTGTTTGAGCGCCATTTTTATGATACTGTGTATCTGGCGGGATTTTTGGTCAACCTGGTAGTTAATGCTGAATACACCCTCCTGCTATATAATGCAGACGGTGTTATTCATTCAAGGTTTTTGAAAGTTGAGGATTTTTGGCTCTGTAATCCAAAACCAGCTAATCTGGTTGCTCTGTACAGTCTAACTTGTGAGTTTATGTATCTCCTGTTGTACGATTTGGCATGAATCCACTGATTTCATGGTTGATCTTATATGAGTAATGCTATCTTAGCATGTGTTGTGTTAATTCTGTCTCCAGTATTGCATGTATTCTTCTTCTGAATTTGGATATTTGGGTAGTGTTTAGATTCTAGAGCATAGAATTCCTATGTTGAATGTCTGATCTTTTAACTTCTGCTCAAGGAGTAGATTAAACTGTTTTCAGGTTGAACATTGGGAAGGGTATACTGCAGTAGGGATGCCATAAGTAGAGATAACTTAACACTCTGTATTGGGAGATATCTGTAAGGCAGATATCATGTGTATCCCCCTGAAATCCAGTTTTAGCTATTTATGCTGATCATTCACAGGTGTATGTCTACCGACTCCAAGCCCTGGATAGGCACCAATCATGCTGTGTTCTTGTGTTATACACCATGTCCAGCTTTGCATCCAAATTCATATCAAAACATTTCATACTTCCACCTGTTCGTTGTAGGAGTAGGATTAGGAACCCCCTGCATGCTCTCATACCCAACCAGACATCATGTCCAAGAATGTTGCCAGCCTTGTGATCTATCATGCAGATCTTGGTCCATACATGAGAGTATTCTGCCTGTTGTTGTCAAGTTAGATCTTTCTATCTTTGAGCTAGTCAAGGTTACATCTTGAGTTATAGGGATACCCCCCTTGGTGCGGCAGAACCAGAAGTGAAGGGGAGGAGCTCACGCAACCTCCTGTATTCAGTTGGCTGAATCTGCCTGTGCATTAGAAGTGGCAAATCCTAATGCTGATTCAAAGAATGTCAACAGAATGGCGACTCTGCTGGGGAGATCAATGTCATATCCATGAAAGTTTGAGTCTACAAGATTAAAAAATTAGACCTGGAAACTGTTTGTTGCAGCAGAGAAAAAAGGTTGTATATGTGACTCTGCTGGTGGATGACCCAGAAAGAAAGAAATCAATTTGCAGCTTCAGCTTGTTAGAAGCTCATTCCTCTTCAAGGAGGTGGCGACTCTGCATCAAAGAACCTAATAAAAGAACAAAATCAGTCAGAGAAGAATTTGCAGCTTCTGCAACATATCCAGGTATTTCATATTATTTGACAGATTCCCTATTTGGTGAGAAAGCACTGGTTAAAAGGGAACATTGGTGAAAACAGAGCTTGCATGCTTTTATTAGAACCTACCCTGTATTTCAAAGGGCATGCAATGTTGTTCAAAAGACTCATTTAAAGGACTTTAGGGAAGTTTGAAAAAATAGTTTGAATTTTGAGTGCCTAAAGTCATTGTTAGTATAAAATCTGAGTAGAGAGGAGGGTTGCAAAAACATAAAGGATGTATTATCTGCCTATGCACCCTTGTGAAGTGTCAAATGCAAAAATGTATAACAGTCAATCCCAACCATGTAATAAAAGAAGTTTCAACATAGATAGATATAAGCCCATAAATTTTAGTGGCATTTGTGGCTATCCAAATGCTTTTCCACCTAAAATCAGAAATTTTTTGCCTAAATTCAAGGGTATAAAGGATGAATCAGCTGAGAGACACTTGCAGCAGTTCATGAATGTGATAGATGACTTTGAGATTGACCATGAGGATGTGGTTATGAGATTATTTGTTCAATCTCTAGATGAAGATGCAAGGGACTGGTTTTCCTACCTTCCAGCTCACTCTGTCAACTCTTGGCATGGTTTTAAATCAGCATTTCTAGTACATTATGGTGAAAGAGTTTCTGAATATGCAGCTATTAGTGACTTCATGTACATCCATATTAAAGAAGATGAGTTGATCCCAGCCTTTAACCTCAGATTTATGAGGGCATTGAATAGAATTCCAGAATGCATGAGACCTAATGATGCACTGTGCTTAGTTATCTATTTGGGAGCCTTTGATAAGAAAATGAGTTACAGATTAAGAGACAAGGAGCCCACCACATTGCATCAGGCACATCAGTTTGCAACTAATATTGAAAACAATTGGAGGTATGGAATACAAAAGGGTTATTTCTCTGAAAATTTTTGTTGTCCTGCAGCCCCCAGTGTTAATGAAGGATTTAGTTCAGGTATTGACAATGAATGTCATAGCACTCACACCCCTGTTGTCCCAGTTTTTGCATCATTCCAAGTAGATGATGTTTCTATCATAGAGGAGGATGTCCTTTTTTGCCCAGCAGGTGAAGTTGAAAATAATAATTTTTCAAGTAATATTTGCATACCAATCCTAAACAAAGAGCCTTCATGTTTAAATGATCCAGTTGTGCAGAGTTGTGATCATATGGATCAAGAATCAATATCAGTTTCATCAGGAAGTATTAGAGGGCTGGAAAATGATGCAGATTGTTCAACTTCAGAGTACATTGAGACAGCAAAAATCTTGTATGCGGGGCAATTAGATGATAAAAATGATATCCATGACCAATTCATGGATCAGGTTTGTTCTTCTTATGACTCTGGATCTGATGATAATGAAGAAGAATTGGAGTGTCATGAAGAAGAAGCAGAGGCCTTTGCAGTGAATGTTAATCCCCTTTATGATGAGCCTGCTGATGCATATGATGTTGTGAGTCATGACCTTCATTGGTGCAGGATTAACCCTTTGTTTGAAGATGATGATACTGATTTGCAAACTGTAAATAATGAATGTTCATCATCACCTGATTCAGACATGTGCAACATTGGGTGTGTGGATCAGGATTTGTTTTCAATATCAGTAGATATTAGGGGTCTCATATTTTCTGAGTATTTTGAATTTTTGGATCAGCTGGATGAGTGCCTGATAATGTGCAGCAGCCAGATAAATGATAAAGAATGCCAAGAGCAGTATGATGTACTGTCTGAGGGACATAACATACATGTGTTGCCTAATGTTGAAGAATATTATGTGTATGGTTATATGTCTAATTCTAAAATCCAAAATGACAGAGCTGAAAATGATGGTGGCAAGCTTTCAAAACTGGTGGAATATCTTTTTAAGCAGATGACATTATGGGCAGATTATGCCAATCTTTTCAGTTGGGATTGGGATCTTCCAGTTTGGAATCAGGCATTTGACAAGAAAAAATTATGGTTCTTCCTTTTTGGTTGCCCGGGGCCGCCAAAATGATGTTTAAAAATAATGAGTTTGGTGATGCAGATCAATATAACATCATGACTCTGTGCCCAATGGATAAGGGACTGGTCTGCATCCCAGAGATCTGGGGTTCTCGCTGCAGTCTTGCACCTGCACGTCCCCAGACAGAGCCACTGTTAGTGCCTGAATTGACTGACAATTTTTGAGCAATTTTCATGCAGGCACTTTCCCTAAGAATCCAAAAAATGTTCTAAGTGTTGGACATCCTCAGTATCTCTCAGCTACAGCATCATTTTTTCTTTGAGGAGGAGGTCATCATCATCATATTTTCTTCGATGGTGGTCAGCGTCATCATGTCCTCCGTCGACCGGCTTCTCTTCGTCATCATCATATTTCAATATCGGGTGATGTTTGGTTATTATCCTGATCCTGCTGATGAGCTACAGTGCGCCCCGATCTGCTTGTGAGGGTGATTTTTCAAAGTCTCCGGTGATCTTGCACTTATCACCTTGCCCAGACATGATGATGATGTTGCCCCGATATTCTGAAGGGGTTATTCTCTAAGTTGTTCGACCTTACTTGTTTTTTCTTAAGGGTCGTAGTCATCATCATCATATTTCCAGTTATCACCATGTTGCTTGCGAGGGTCATCATATTTTTCTGCCTTCATGATATTTCGCCGGGGTGATATTTTTATCATCGGGTGGTCTTGGTTATGATCATCCTGATGATGTTGCTGAAGAGTTCTAAGTGTGACCCGATATTCACCGGGGTCATCATATTTGAACGTCAGGATGATCTTAGTCAATATCATCCTGATGATGTTGTATCACTTTTTGTTCGTTGTTTCTTCATCCTGATGATGCTGACGTCATTCTTATGTCAGGATGATATCTATTTCTCTGCCTATCTGCATCATGATATTTCTGAAGGAGCCCGGGTGTACGTTTGTTCCAGCGTCATGATGATGCTGATATCAAGGAGATATCCGCCTGCTGGCTTTGTGCATTATCTAGTGGGGGGTGATCTTTTCAAGCATCATCATATTCATATTTCGCCCTGATCTTATAGCGGAGCTACAGTGCAGCATGATATTAGTGCATCAGGATGATATTTCCAAATATCCAGTTATCTTCCGAATATCATCCTGATGTCGATATGATGATGACGTCATCAAGGTCCAGGGGGGTCATATTTCGAACACTGATCATCTTATGGAGATTCCCTGATATTTGCATACATGATGATGACGTCATCCGGATATGAGGAGGTGCGCAGCAGGCGGATATGATGATGATGTCAGCAGGATATGATGATGACGTCATCAGTATGTTCATCAGCCAGACTTTTGGTATAGGCTCAGCAGGAGGATGTTCCTCCGATGGATCAGGTTGTGCCGATGAAGGCGATTATCATGCAGGCTATATTGCGATATGATGATGACGTCAGGGTGATATTTCAAGCGACAGGATATCATGCTGCTGGAGGATGATGATGATGAAGTCTTATACTAGTGTCGTCAGGAGCAAAAGCACCGACATCATATATGCTCATGACCTAGTATATAAAGTGTTAAAGAAGTCGCCGCGGGGTGCATGTGGGATAATTGATATCCTGCATTTTCAAATATCATGATGATGAATCTCGGCGGGAAATGGTTGCAATGCAGAATTGATGTTCTTCCCGAGGCCGCGGGTTGGTGCGCCATTAATGGCGAAGGTTGCAGAGGTATGGGCGATGGCGTGGGCGGATCTGGTACCCGATTGAAGGTGTACATCAGCGGACAGTGGCGCAGGGCTCGAGATGTCTTCCTGTCTCCTCTCCTACCTGCTGCATTCATGTTTGGGCGCCAATCTGGTAATGTGTTTGAGCACCATTTTTATGATACTGTGTATCTGGCGGGATTTTTGGTCAACCTGGTAGTTAATGCTGAATACACCCTCCTGCTATATAATGCAGACGGTGTTATTCATTCAAGGTTGTTGAAAGTTGAGGATTTTTGGCTCTGTAATCCAAAACCAGCTGATCTGGTTGCTCTGTACAGTCTAACTTGTGAGTTTATGTATCTCCTGTTGTACGATTTGGCATGAATCCACTGATTTCATGGTTGATCTTATATGAGTAATGCTATCTTAGCATGTGTTGTGTTAATTCTGTCTCCAGTATTGCATGTATTCTTCTTCTGAATCTGGATATTTGGGTAATGTTTAGATTCTAGAGCATAGAATTCCTATGTTGAATGTCTGATCTTTTAACTTCTGCTCAAGGAGTAGATTAAACTGTTTTCAGGTTGAACATTGGGAAGGGTATACTGCAGTAGGGATGCCATAAGTAGAGATAATTAACACTCTGTATTGGGAGATATCTGTAAGGCAGATATCATGTGTATCCCCCTGAAATCCAGTTTTAGCTATTTATGCTGATCATTCACAGGTGTATGTCTACCGACTCCAAGCCCTGGATAGGCACCAATCATGCTGTGTTCTTGTGTTATACACCATGTCCAGCTTTGCATCCAAATTCATATCAAAACATTTCATACTTCCACCTGTTAGTTGTAGGAGTAGGATTAGGAACCCCCTGCATGCTCTCATACCCAACCAGACATCATGTCCAAGAATGTTGCCAGCCTTGTGATCTATCATGCAGATCTTGGTCCATACATGAGAGTATTCTGCCTGTTGTTGTCAAGTTAGATCTTTCTATCTTTGAGCTAGTCAAGGTTACATCTTGAGTTATAGGGATACCCCCCTTGGTGCGGCAGAACCAGAAGTGAAGGGGAGGAGCTCACGCAACCTCCTGTATTCAGTTGGCTGAATCTGCCTGTGCATTAGAAGTGGCAAATCCTAATGCTGATTCAAAGAATGTCAACATGAGGCAAGCCTCTAAACACCACAACCCCCAAACCAAGTCTTGTGATTGAAGGTTACAGGTGTCACATTTAGGAAAAGTGGAGTTGTAGGAAGGATTGGCAGGCATCAAGGATTTGGGATCTGAAGAAAAGTAGAACACAGGAGCACTTCTAGGACTTGGGCGCTCGATCTAGTGTTCTCTGCATCTGAGTTTCAGGAAACATAAGTTACAGGGCTGATTAGTGTCGGAAGGAGGTCTGGATCCTGTGAAGAATCTAGTACCTTGGATTTGGGCACCCACTCCAGTGTCCCTGACTATTCCACTTTGGAACCCCTAAAATAGATAATCTGTGATTTGGTATTTTACTCCTTTCTGTAAGAGCTTTTTCCGTTATTAGTCAATTTGTTGCCGTATTTGCATAATTAGGGTTTTAATGGTCAATTAGGAATAAGAGAAGGAAAATTGATAAATAAATTCCCTAATCCAAGTTTCCCTACATTTGCAAGTGACCTAGGGTATGATAGTTCTCGTCACTCGACCCTAGATCCTTGAATGTATAGTGGAGAGGTGGATTTAAACATCTAAAATCTAGAACATTAACAAATCCAATTTTCCCCTAAACATTTTGGTGAACCTGTGTTTTTGGAATTAAATTGCAACTTGCTAAGTGTGTCTCTTCAGATTTGGATTTATTTCATTCATTCATATAGTCATTCATTTTATTGCATTGAGAAAAATTCAAAAAAATTGAAAAATTTGGAAAATTCAAAAAAATTGCATTGTTTGGCTTACTAAATTGCATCAATTCTTTCTAAATTTTCCTAATTCATGATTTTTGCATAAGATCTGATATAAACTATAGAAAAATCCAAAATTTCAGAAATTTACATTGCATTTTCATTATTAATTTGCTAGGTTTTTGTAGAAATGTTGACAATTTTCATATAACCTAGTAATTCCAAAATCTAGGGTTAGTAGGCAAAATCTTTCTTTCAGATTTTTCTATTGATTTTAGAGGCTCATTCAAATTAAAATTTGTCTGTAGTCTTGCATTTTAGTGTGAATTTGCATTTAGATTTAAAATATTTATATTTTTGCATAGAAAATTTTAACAAAAACTAGCAATTTTGATGTATTTTCATTAAATTTGCATGGCCATTTTGCATGTTCAAGGTTGAAAATTAGTTTCAGATTTGAGAGTATTTAATTTCCATCATAAATCACACTTCAAAACATCCACATAGCATTTTATCCCAAGGTCTCAAACCTAGGGCTTCAAAAACAACAATTTTCACTAAATTTGGCCTTATCGACTTTATAAACTTGCACCATAGGCGAGTTGTGAAAGGCATTTTGGCATTAATTTTCTATTACCAAGGTAATTATTTTCTTCCCCTCATAAAAAGCTTCACAACACCCTTTTAGCGGGCTCTTGTAGTGAAAATTTGGTGAAAAACTACACATTTTGGCTATTTTTGCCCTAGGGTTTGACCTAGTTTGCCCTCCAAGTGTGTTGTGATCAATTTTATGGATTGAGGTGACTTATATTATTGATATTATTTGTTTTACCTCCTGAAATTCATTACAACACCCCTCTTGCTAGGTCTTGGAGTTGAAAAACTATGAAAAATAGCCTATTTTTGCTATATTTTCACTAGGGTTTTACCTTAAGTGGTACTAAAACCGTGTTGTGTTGGACATTTTGGCACTAAGTGGATGTTATTAATGATATTATTTTTTGTCCATCATCATTTTTTTCTCACAACATCCTTTGTTATGCTCTGTTGCATTGAGTTTTGGTGAAAAAAGTGCCTATTTTGACATATTTTCACTATACTTTGACTTGGCATTATCTTGGATTTGCATCAAGAGTGTGTTGAGAGTGATCATATTGCTATTTTTGAATGATATTAGACATATAAATTTCTGCCCTTGACTGAAATCCTTACACCACCCTTTGGTTTATTCATTTGCATTGAAAGAGTACAAAAATCAAGCATTTTTTGCATATATTTGGCATCAATGGATTCTCCTAAGGGTACATATTTAGAAGACTTATATGAGTACATTATGAATTATGATAATTGTTGCAAATTCACCGACAAATATCCTCAAGTCTTGCATCAAATCGCATACATCTATGGCATTGATATAACCAATAGTACCACATGTGATATCCTTCGATCCATAGCCTATTTTGATAACTTTCTTGAGACTGTGGATGTTTTTCCCTCAATCATGGGGAATCTCAAAAGTTTTATAGCTAAAAACAATCATGGTGAAAGTAGTGGTGACAACTTTACTCCCATTCTCTCTTTGTTTCATGATGATATAATGCAAATCCTTTCTGAGACCTATGAGAATGAAATAGCAATGGGTGATCTATCAAACAAAGAGACTTGTCCCAACATAACCCCACTTGGTGAGGATATATTGGCACAAGAAAAAGATATCATCAATACATTTCTCCACACTACTTTGCCATCCCTTCCCACTCTCCCTAAACAAGATGAAGCTTTGGATGATGCAGATTCTCTTTGTGACCATTTGCTTGAATCTAATGATAACTTGCCACTTGATGTTCAAGAACTTCTCAATTACATTCTATACTAAAAAATAGATCATGAACCATCACATACTTTGGAAAGCAATGAAATCCTACATGTTGTGGAAGAACAAGCTATCCCTTTGACTCAAGCAATTCCAACACCCTATATAGGGACTGAAATGGGTATCTTTTAGATGCCTCCACAAGCTCATTAAAAATGGCATTTCAAATGCTCCTATAGCTGACACAGACAATGGCAATTTCCCCTCTCAGCCATCATTAAGAGAACCTTTCCTACACTGTTAGCCTCACACACTCCTGAGCATATGGAAGAGAGAAGAAGTGATAACGCCTTAACCATTAAGATAAAGATCAAGATTCATGATAACAACTAGCCCGGAAGGGGCCCTACAGGTAAGTATCTCTAACCCTTTATTTCTCTCATGATGTGTTTTCCCCGTGATGTGTTATATGTTATTTAGGCCTCTTGGGATGACCTCAGAGTCTCCCGTAAGGTTCAAGATACCAAGAGACCGCCTCTGTTGTGACCTTCTTCTATTTGTATCATCATTATTCTAAATTGCTCTCTCTGATTTTGTTGTTGAGTGTTGTGTCTTACAGACATAGCGTCATGGTTGGTGACTTGGGGGCACCCTCCTACATGATTGTCCCTAAGACGCTTTTTTCTCCTCTCTGATTTATTGTTTCCCTTGCTCTAGTGTTTCCATCTAGCAGGCGAATGACAATGTAAACATTTATACTGATGCAGACCTAGTGTCCCTTTCAAGAGAAATCAAAAAATGGACTTAGTTCCTAATATGACGATGGGGTTGTATATTTTATCCAACGCTTGGCTAGTGGAAGCACTCGTGCTTTCCATGTAGTGAATTTCATGATGTTTTTATCACATTTACAAACCTTACCAATACTACTGCTCTATGCACCTTTGTTTGTCTTTGAATCTAGCCTTGGTGGTACTTGATTTAGAGAGCTTCATGATATAGCCCCATGGTTATCCTCGAACTCTGAATTCATTGTATAACCTTGGCTCTTTCTGTGGTTAATCATATGCATTGATGTTGTTATTTATCATGATGTTGTAGACACTAACATGTTTCTTGCAGGGATGTGTTTGTGGGAACATTTGGTGATCGTAAAGTACATGTCACCTCTGGGGGGCATGGGTTTTGCGAAAGTTGGTGTTCCCTTGTGTGTTTTCTTCCTACCTTAACGTGCTTGATATCGATACCTGATATCAACCACCTTAAGATGGTGGAATATATAAGGTAAGTTGTTTGTTATAGATGTTAGCAATGTGTTTGACCTGAGATGCAAAGACTTGTGCCCCAGAGTAGTGCATCATGCATCTTGAGATTGTTTGCAATCAAACAATCAATCATGTAAGCCCTCTGCGGAGGCGGGATATCGCGTATATCCTTTTTTTATCTTAAACCCTCTGTAGAGGTGGGGATGGTGTATTTTTCAATGATTGTTGTGGTGAAGCCCAATCATTGGTGTGTGCCTGTAATGTGCCTGAGATGGTGTCGGACCTAGAAATAGGTACACTCCATCACTTGTCTACCGTGTTTTCTTCGTGTCTTCAAGCGTGTGTGTTTTGGCATGCTTATTTTGTGTGGCGTGTTTGTTGCCCCATATGCAAAGACCAGTGCCCTTGAGTAGTGCTTCCTACATTTTGGGAGGTTTTGTGTGTCTTGCATGTGAGTTGCCCCATATATACAAAGACCTATGCCCTAAGGTAGTGCATCCTATATTATGGGAGGTTTGTTTACTTTCTAGTACTTGCATTTGCATTTCATGTATATGAAAAAAAGAAAAGAAAAGTTATCATTTCTATCTTCAGTGCATTAATGTGTCTTCTATGCATTGACTATATTCTTCATGTTTTGCATCACTGTAACTGTCTTCTCCATGTTTTGCGTGCCTGCTACTGTCTTCTATGTGATTGGCGTGTCTTCTCCATGCTTGGTGTGTTTGTTGTGTTTTGACCTTACTTTAATGCATGAATTGGCCTCGCATTTATACATACATTAAAGTGGGGGCTAAATGTAATGTCAGAAAATGTCCCCTTGGGGGCTTTTCCCTCATAAAGTTTAGCTCCTGAGTCTTTAGCATGCATTGAGGACATCTTAGTTCATATTTTGGCATCTTGATGGAATGAGACCTAGGTTCCATGGAAAATTGGACCCAGGTGGAGCCCTTGAGCTGTACCCTGCCCAAAATAGAGGGGACGAATTAGGTGCCCGCGCCCTAGTCCTACCCTATTTTGGGGCAGCCCTAATTTCTAGGTGTCAGTTTGTGACCGTTATTTGGTCCTTTTGTTGACACGGTAAGTTTTGATATTTAAAATCTTGGCAGGAGTACTTTTAGTTGCATATAAAAGCATGCGTAGGCATTCATTTGTAAACTAGATAATTACTAGCAAGCTATTGTGTTCTCAAGGTGATTCAAGACTTTCATTGTGTTGCAAGAGCAGAATTGTGTGTTTTGTGTGTTGATATTTGCAGATTTAAGCAACAATTTCCTCATGGAATGAAGAGCATCTTCCTCCCATGAGAGCTTCACTACAAGGTGACATAATATCATGTTTTCATCATTAATTCCTTTATTTTTTGCCTCTACCTCACAAGGACATGCACTCTTTATCTGACAATAGTGTTTAGAGATGTAAGTGTCCTCCGAGGCTTGACTGAGACAATCCTCTAAACACCACAACCCCCAAACCAAGTCTTGTGATTGTAGGTTACAGGTATCGCATTTAGGAAAAGTGGAGTTGTAGGAAGGACTGGTAGGCATCAAGGATTCAGGATCTGAAGAAAAGTAGGACACATGAGCACTTCTAGGACTTAGGCACTCATTATAGTGTCCTCCGCATCTAAGTTTCAAGAAACAGAAGTTACAGGGCTGATTAGTGTCAGAAGGAGGTCCGGATCCTATGAATAAACTGGTACCTTGGACTTGGGTACCCGCTCCAATGTCCCTGACTGTTCCACTTTAGAATCTTAAAAATAGGTACTCTGTGATTTGGTATTTTACTCCTGTCTGCAAGAGCTTTTTCTGTTATTCATCAATTTGTTGTTATATTTGCATAATTAAGGTTTTAATGGTCAATTGGGCATAAGAGAAGGAAAATTGATGATTAAACTCCCTAATACAAGTTTCCCTACATTTGCGAGCGACCTAGGGTATGATAGTGCTCGTCACTCGACCCTAGATCCTTGAATGTATAGTGGAGAGGCGGATTTAAACATCTAAAACCTAGAACATTAAAAAATTCAATTTTCCCCTAAATAAGAACTAGCAGCCAAAAAGACTGTTGCATCTACTTCTGATGGCCGTGCTTTTTGGGTACCTAAGGGTGCTCATTTTATGGAGATGAAACTTCCAGGTAAGAAGACAATGTTATGGAACCAAAGGCTTGGTCACATTGGTGAAAAGGGTTTGAGGACCCTAAAGAATAAAAATCTTGTTGAGGGTATGAATGATTGTAACCTTGAGTTTGATTTCTGTGAACATTGCATTTATGGAAAAAAAAATTGTGTTTAGTTTTATTCCATTTCTCACAAATCTTCTAAGGTGTTGGACTTGATTCATTCTGATGTGTTTGGTTCTGTTAATGTTCCTTTGATTTCAAAATTAGTTTACTTTGTTTCATTCATTGATGACTATAGTAGAAGGACATGGGTGTATTTCCTTAGATGTAAAACTAAAGTCTTTAATAGATTCAAAGAGTTCAAAGTTCTTGTAGAGAATCAGAAGGATAGAAAGATTAAGTGTTTGAGGACTGACAATGGTGGTGAGTTCTGTTCAACAGATTTTGACAAGTTCTATAAAGAACAAGGGATTGAGAGGCACAAGACAACTCCGTACACCCCTCACCAGAATGGAGTCGCAGAGAGGATGAATAGAACATTGATGGAGAGGGCAAGGAGTATGCTAAGTGGAGCTGGTCTTGAACAAAATTTCTAGGCTAAAGTTGTTGCTATTGCTTGTTACCTAGTTAACAAGTCTCCTACGTCAGTGCTCGTTGATAAGACACCTATGGAGGTATGGTTTGGTAAAAAGCCTTCATTAAGACACATTCAAGTATTTGGATGTGAGGCATATGTACATGTTCCTAAGGACAAGAGGTCTAAGTTGGAGAACAAGGCTGTAAAGTATATCTTCGTTGGTTATAGCATCGTTGTGAAAGGTTACAAGCTTTGGGATCTAGTAGCTGAGAGAGTTCTATATAGCAGAAGTGTGATCTTTAGAGAGCTCAATCCTTCTTCTGTTGTCTTGCAGCTAGAGAAAGAAGAAAAGAAAGATGATGCAGTTTAGTTTCATTTCACCCCTGAGAAAGTTGAACTAAAAACATCTATTAGACCTAATAATGAGGAGAGCTCTAGTAGATCTGAAAGTTTAGAAGAAGATGAAGAACCTCAACCTCAACCTTTGAGGAAGTCCACGTGGATAAGGTAGCAACCTGATAGGTTTGGTTATTCATTGCATGATTTTAGTTGTATTTTTGCTTTGATTTCTAACACTGATGAGCCTAGAACTGTGAAAGAGGCTATGGGTATGAAAGATGCAAGTTCCTGGAAGGAGGCCATGGAAAAGGAGATGGCTTCTTTGGAAAAGAATAATACTTGGGATTTGGTACCTTTGCCTGAAGGATGAAAACTTGTTGGATGCAAATGGGTGTTTAAAAAGAAATTCAGTGTAGATGGCAGTGTTGAGAAATATAAGGCTAGATTGGTTGCGAAGGGGTATTCTCAGGTGGAGGGAATTGACTATGGTGAGATTTTCTCTCCCATTGAAAAGCTGACATCTATTTAGTTCCTATTATCTCTTGCAGTAGCATATGATCTAGAAGTGGAACAGATGGATGTGAAGACATCATATGGAGGAAATCTATATGTCATAGCTAGACCACTACGTGGTGAAAGGTAAAGAAAATCTAGTTTGCAAGTTGAAAAAGTCTTTGTATGGTTTGAAACAGTCTCCTAGGATGTGGCACTAGAAGTTTGATGCTTTTGTGTTGAGTATTAGATTTCAAAGATTGAAATAAGATCATTGTGTTTACTACAAGTTTGACAATGATCGCATTCTCATTGTTGCATTGTATGTCGATGATATGTTACTCATTGGGTATGGTAAAAGTTTGATTTCTGATTTGAAGTCTCAGTTATCAACACAGTTTGAGATGAAAAATCTAGGGGCAACTTGGTACATTCTAGGAATGGAAATCAGAAGAGACAGAGAAAACAAAAAACTTTGGTTAGGCCAGAGTAAGTATGTTAACACTATGTTGGAGAGATTCAAGATGATGGATTACAGACCTTTGACTATTCCTATTACAATGGGGATAAAGTTATATGTTGAAGATTGTCCAAAGTCTCCTTCTGAGATAGAGGATATGAGCAGAGTTCCTTATGCTAGTGTGGTTGGTAGTTTGATGTATATGATGGTTTACACAAGACTAGATATTGCCCAAGCATTGGGAGTCCTTAGTTGATTTCTAGCTAATCCATGACAGGTACATTGGGATGCAGTGAAGAGAATGTTTAGATATTTTTGGGGTACTTCTAAGTATTCCTTATGTTATCATGGTTATCCTACAGGACCTCGGCATTCACTTTGTATTCATGGATTTGTGGATTTAGATTGGGCAGGTGACTTTGACAGTAGGAGATCCACCAGTGCTTATGTGTTCACTATGTTTGGTGGTGCTATTAGTTGGATGAGTAAGCGGCAACTTGTGGTCGCTTTGTCCACTACTGAAGCTGAGTACATGGAAGCAACTCGTGCTTGTAAAGAAGCCATTTGGCTTAAGAGATTGTGTTATAATGTTGGGTTTGATGTAGGGAAGATTACTATTTGTTGTGACAATCAGAGTGCCATATGTTTGGTGAAGAATCCTACTTTCCACACAATGACTAAGCATATTGATGTCCAGTACCATTTTACTCATGACATGGTAGAGGATGGGAAGGTAAACTTGGAAAAAGTTGAAACTTTGATGAATCTTGCAGATTCCGTGACAAAACCTGTGAGCACAGAGAAGTTCAGATGGTGTTCAGAGTCTATGGGCCTCACGGCCCCTAGCAATTAAATCATGGTGTTGATGCTCCCTTTGCTCTTGTAAGGTGTTCGACAAGTGGGAGAATGTTAAGAAAAGTGTCTCAACCTTGCAACTTTAAAAGATTACTATTCTTCCTAGTTTTGGTCTGTTTGAATACCCTTTATCTTGGAGAATGGTCTGGAACCCTTAAAGTTT
Organism: Cunninghamia lanceolata; assembly: GCA_027924645.1. NCBI lineage: Eukaryota > Viridiplantae > Streptophyta > Pinopsida > Cupressales > Cupressaceae > Cunninghamia > Cunninghamia lanceolata. Next base: position 2,457,910 of record BSBN01000397.1, read on the forward strand.
CCAAAAGTTTCCAAACGAGCTAAAAATAGCGAGACTTACTATTTTTAGTAAGTCTTTCAATTGACCTTGGGTTGACCTAAAATTTTCCCAGAAGGTGCGGAACAGCTAAGTAAACATCTCGAGTGAGTTTTGACTCAAGATCATATCTGGATTGTGAGATATTAAAGTTTCTATTTTTTGAAACTGCTGAAAAAGTTTCAAACTCAATTATCAGGTATTGAAACTTATCTAAACGTCCCAAAAATTATCATAACTGGTGTAGTATATTACATGGTGATAGATCTCTTCACAAGCTTTCTAACACATAAAATGGTTTGTCAATTGGACGCCCGGATCAAAAGTTATGGCCTCCAGAAGTTGGACCTTCAGTTTTGGGAAATGTAAAAACATGCTGGACACATAAAAGAGCTGTAAAGGGGAGAGTTACACATGTTGGTGTGTGGTTTGGCATATCACAAGGAATCTCTAATTGGAGATAATTTGGGTACCACTTTTGGGTGGTTTTAGCTCATGGTTTTGTAATTACCATTGGCGGTGTACTGTATTGTATCTCCTATATATCAGGAACTTGAGATGGAGGTTGTATGTAAGAATCTTATAGATGTCGAGTTAGCTCCTGGATCTCTGGTTGGATATACTCCTGTAAAAACTTGCTCTGCAAGTATGTTTTAATCTTTGTGATTTCTGAATAATATATTGGGTAGCTTTGGAGTGGGGTTTTTTTACCTGAAAGGGTTTTCCCCATGTATATCTTGTGTTGTGAGTTTTGTGTTTGCATTTGAAAGTTGTTATTATCTTTTTTTAATGTATATCTCAATCTGTAACTGTAAAAGTAAAAAATTTACATAATTCTTTCCTCATTAGATCAGTGTAGGAAGCATTTTCCACATACCTTGCTTCCTTTCAAATCTGATATTGACTTAACATCTAATGTGAGTGCATGTAGTTATTATCAAATAGCATAAGGATCATTGTATTCATGCGATCTAGGACCCTCTCCACTGTGATACTCTCTCTCCTCAACTTGGAGGGGGAAAACACTATTCCTTCATCCACCTCAGCTGCACAACAGTAGTTAGTCCATCACATTATTTAACCACGTGCATATTAAGAACGTCATAGACAATTATTCTTTGCATATAAAATAATATAAATCCAATGCATTCTCTATTTTAACATAACATTACTTTCCTCATATTGATTTCACTGACTACCTATCTGTCTACTTGAAATAAAATAATAAGTATGTTTGTTTAAAAATGGGGTGTGACAACTTAGTTGGGCAATTTTTTTCCAGGGGGCATAGCTTTCACCTAGGATGTCAAAAATTCAACTTCTTATATTCAAAGAAAATATCTTTCTACATATTACACGTGGTGTCAGATATTTTTTCATAATTTGTCATTTTGACAGTGTTTTTCCAATTGGAAGCTACATGTGCGTTTTGAGCTTTGATCGGCCATAACTAGTGCATACAAAGTTAAATCTTGAGATTCTTATAGGTGTTAGAAGGGAATTTTTGAGCACTAAGTAGTGGATTAGGTTTGGAGATGATATTATGCAATTTGTTTAGTTTATTTTAGTTTGAGATGTTTTTGGCCCCTTTGACTTATGGTGCTTTTATGAGTTGATGGCAAATCAAATCTAAGGTGATTTAGTGTTTGAGTCATTGCAAACTTATATGTTTATCTATGATTATCATTTGTTGACAACAATATACATGTATTGTTGAATTTGCATGGTACATTATGAGATCTACAGGTTGTGCAGTATTGTAGGTTGTCTATGCTTATAGGTTGCATATATGACTTGGATGTGGGTTGTCTATGCCCATAGATGTTTCAGTGTTGATGCCGATTCTGATTTGTGTCTTAGTTTAGTCACATGTTGCATAGGTTAACTTGTTGTTATGAGATATAGAGATAGATGGTATTACTTGATAGAGTCACGATATGAGACTTATGCTTGTTGACTATATGGTGTACAGTTGTGTGAGACTTGATTGAAGTTTGGTGCATGTGTATTGGGCGATGATCATGGTGTCATGGATGTTATTTTTTGTTTAGGACTTTGGCATGACATGATTGTTTTGCAGGTGCACTTTTGGTGGTGTTGGATTGATTTAGTTTTACAGGTTTTGTTCATCTTATTAGTTTGGAGATTACGGTTTACTTGACCTTTTGGGAGCTATTTTCATTACAGTGGGATTCTTTGATTGGGTTGGGGCCATGGATGATCCTCATTTAGGATATGGTTATCACGATGTCATGGATAGCTTGGTTACACAATTCAGTGGGAGCTTTTCATAGTGATGGTTTGATGTTTATGATGTTGCCATCTATAGCTTGGTATCACACTTCAGTGGGATATTTGGCAGGATATGGTTATCTTCAAGTGGTTTGGATATGTTGTTCCTTAGTTTAGATATGGTATTGTGTCATGATTTACTCTTGTTACCGGTTTGAGTTTTGACATTAGATAGGTTCTCTAGAGACAGGATGTGCATTAGTGCATGTGATCTTCCTTTAAGGAGATGTTATATCATGATGTCATGATATGTTCCTTGGTTATCATACATGTAATGGGATATTTGACAATGATCTTGTTGGTTCTCTTGGTATTGAGTACATTGGTCATGTGCTTGGGAGCTTCATGATAGTGCAGTTTTGCATTTAGAGTTTAGCAAGGATTCATCATTGAGGTGCTAATAGATACTTGGAGACTTACGTGAGGCTTGAGTTCCCTTGGGATTAGAGACATGTGTTGAAATGGTTACTCATTGATGAGGATTTCAGTAGAAAGACTAAGGAGCCTACACCTTGGTTGGATGTGAGTTTAACATGGACCTATTGAGAAGATTTTTCTTGGACAGTCTCTTTGTGTCTTGGTACATCTTGGAGGAGCAATCTCATCCCTACTCTTGGTCCACTCGGTGATGAATGATTTGATAGGTATGGCCCACTTGTTTTCAAATGCATTCTTTCTTTGTATCTTGTCTTCTCATGCTTAAGTCTTGAGCTATTAATTATGTTTGTGAGGACTTGTTTGAGAAGTAGATGCATGGTTATGATTAGTTATCTCCTTAAATGTTTGATTCTCAGTTGTTATGATATCATTATGTGTAATGGAGATGGTTAGTGGCTTTGGGCTTATTCCTATTTTGGGATGGTTATGAGTTTGATCTACTTATATTTTGAGAGGCTAGCTTATTGATTTGTTGGATGTTGAGGAGGGTTCTTGTTTTGGGGTTGTAAAGGAGATCATACATTTCATAGCTATAGCACACTAGTGTGGATAGAAAGACATGGTTATGATTTGTAGGTTCTCTCTTGATTGGTCGTATACTTCTTCCTAGATGTTTTTGTTCACATGACATTGGAGTTGAGATTTATATGGAGCTATTGAGACTCTTTTGATCTCTTTCTCTTATGATGTAGAGGATTTGGTAGATATGGACTTGAGGTGAGAGTTATGTTGTAGCTATTTAGTTTGTAGATTTTGCATATCTATGTGTGTGTTCTTTGACACTATGTGATAGAGGATTTAGCCACATATTCTAGGGTAAGTGCAAAATGTTGGGGGGCCAAAAAGTGGCCAAATGTTTTTTAAAAAATGTTAAGACATAATGCGCTCACGCTATGGTTTAGTAATGACGAGCCTAAGGCTTGGCAAAACCAAACCATAATGTGCTCGCCTTATAATGTGAGTGCGTTATGTTTAATTATCTATATATATTCTACTCATTTGATTTCTTTTTTTTCTCTACACTCGCGGCCTGCAAACCCTAAGGAGCACACTTTCATTTTTGAAGACCTAATTCAACACCAAAATCTCGTTGATTCATTACCAAAATGCCGCCACGACGTCGATTAGGCCAAAGGAGTGAGTTTTATTTCTTTTTTTGTTTGAATTTATTTCTAAATAGGTAGGTTTGAGTTGATTTTTGATGTAAATTTCCTTAATTGTCAGGAAATGTTAATGCACCTCCTCCTCCTCAAAATCCACAAAATCTTGAAGAGGAAATATCTGCCGAAGAACAACCTGAACAACAAACTCCTCCATCCATTCCTTGACATGCCCCTAGAACACAAGAAAATCTAATGGGGCAAATTGAAAACAATAAAAAAAGAAATTGAAGACATAATTGCAAGGTTGAAAGAACCTACAACTTTAACCTTGCATAGATCCATGCTTGCTCAATCCCTTGAATCTATGTTATCAAATGTAGATTCAATAAGCAAGCAAATCACTAGTTGAATAGAAAAGATGAGAGAATTTAGAGAGTATTATGCTGACAAGTTGTCATATGAACAAGTTAAAAAGGAACAAATTACAAAACTTGACTTGTGTTCTATTTTCACAGACCCACGAACAAATGAATCTTTACCCCTTACATGTAAGAGGTTCCCTATCCATTGGTGTAACAACCAAGTGATAAGGGACAATTTTGGGTAGAGGTGGTGGATGGTTTTTGACCATCCTCCATGCAACAATAATGAGGTCCCATAATATTTTTTGAGGAAACTCTACTACGAGTTTGTCAAAAATAAAGAGCCAAATTATTTTGATATGTGGGAGTTCTAGGGTAGAGGTAGGGGGTCAGTACAAGATAGACCAAGGGCACATGTTGACCCACAGCGGCCAGCGAGATGAGCACTCGCCAGACCGGCCCATGAGCACTTTTCTATCCCTTCCATTGTGAAGGAGAGTGTTGAGGTCAAGACACTTCAGTCCATTAGTGCCTTGACCTAGAGCATCTTACAACATGCTAGTCCTGCAGTACAGTGTGGGCTAAGGGAGAGTTCAAGTACGGTTCCACCCCATACTTCTCAAACTTGTGGGTCAGCATGTGGTTATGACCCCATGGATAGTCATGACGTAGGTGCGCAGGCTACATCCGTAGCTGAAAAGATGGTGATGGCAGATGCCTTCCTGAGTGAGACTTTCAGGCTTGATACTCAGGTAAATCTTAGCAAGTTCATTGAATTTCATTTATTAAATTTTATTTTTGAAATGCAAGATTAACTAATTTAGTTTGATGATTTTAATGAAATTTTAGGGTCATAGCGTTGATGCAGTTTTTAGTGGTTCTCCACTTGCATATTAAACTACATCATCTACTGTCAGGGTATGTAACTAGTAAATAATTATAAATATTACATGTGAATAGCATCGTTATATGAATGGTATTCTAATATCTCATTTTGGATGTTGAATAGGTTAATATTGGAGATTTCACGACAACACTTGCTAGTGGTGGTGGACTTCAAAGCTTCACGGAAGTAATAAAATAAATAGTTTAATGAATGAATTGTACTTACTAGATTTTTGTATGTGACTTGTGTACTTTATTGTGTGTACTTCCATGTTTAGGTGAACATGTGTGTATGTTAGGAGCCATGATTTGCATCACTATTATAGTTTTCGTAATTGAATAATGTTGTTTTATTTCCAGATGATGCAGGCTATGGAGACACCTCCTGATGTTCATAGGGCAATGGAGCATAGTTTGTCCTCTACGATTCATAGCTCCATGCCATTGATGTGGGTATGAGGCAGATTAGTAAATTTCAATTTACATTCATTGTTATAGTTGTTTATTTTTGAAAAATCAAAAGATTATTGATTTGAAGTTGAATTTCTATCTAGATGGTTTCTATACGACATGACATCACCACAACCTAATCCTGCTACTAAGGCAAGTGAGGAGAGAGATTATATGGTAGTGGTAAGTGATTATTTTGTTAAATGTTTCATTTTTTATAACATGTAATTTCTATATATTAATTTCTATACTTTTTATTGTAACAACTACAGATGCACAAACAACTAAATAGGTGGAGTAGCCCTTGGGTTCATAGTAGACCACCCACATACACATCTCCATCCCCTATAAGATCAAAGGCTGCCCGTGATCTATTCTCTTCACCAGCCAGAGGGGAATGACTTTTTATTGTGTTCCTTTGTTGTATGCTTATATGGTATTTGTGGACATATATTTTGTATTGCATATAGTTGACATTGTATGCCTATATGGCTATTTTGTATATATGTTATACTTATATCGACAGATATTGATGTATGCCTATATGGATATTTGGTTAATACAAATATTTTTTATTGATGGCGTCCATACTTGCATTATAAATCCACATTTGAATGGATATTTGTTGATGGTTACTTTAAATATTTAAAGTCCAATTGTATTACATAGGATGTTTATTGATCCAATAAGCTAGCTATTGTTATTCAAGTATCACCTAAACCTCATTTTGGAACTAAAAGATAAAATTTGTATTTAAAATAAAAATGAATCATCATGTTGAACAAAAAATATTCATATTCTTTATGAGTTGGTCAATTGAAAATATTTATTAATTTCTTGTTATTATACCATATTGGGATGCAAAGAGTATGTTTGTTGTTTTGAATAAGATAGTCAAAATCATATGCTTATGAGCATCTGATGGCCATTGTGGTTATTAAATGTAATTCCTCTTGTATATAAGGCAAGGTTATGAGATTATATTGAGTCTTACCTAATTTTAGTATGCAACATAACATTGGGGCTATAGGCTTCCATAAGTCATCAACAATTAAGGTTCAAGGTTGTTATTGAAGTCAAAGGGTCAAGGTTGTTTGTCATTGATGTCAAGGTTGATGCCATGATATTGGTAAGGTGATATAGTGATTCAAGGTAGGTGATGGTCATGAGGTGCATGATGTTGTGAATATGGTTTTCATGATAAGATCTCTCAATTCATGTTGATGTTGCACAAGACAAACATGGTTCATATGATGTAAGGTTCACATGTTCATGGTGGATGTGGTTTTGTTCATGCAAGGTTTTGTTGTGAATATGGTTTTCATGATAATGTCTATCTTGGAAGGTTGATATGATGCAAGGTTCATATTCATGGTGGATGTGGTTTTGTTCATGCAATAAGAAGTTAGAGAAGACACAAGCTTTCATAATCATAATCTTATTGATAGTTAGGGTATGCATATTGGGCATTAAACCCTAAAAAGAATCTACTTTTCTTAAGACATTAAAACCCTCAATTGCATGTCATGTGTAAAGTGCACTTTTGTTTTAATTTAATATTGACTTATAATCAGAAGTTACTATCACTTAAATCAACCTACAAAAGGGTCTTTAAGTCATTAGTTCATTGGCCCTTCAACCTAACTCAACGGGCGTCTTTGGTAAACTCTCATAAGCTCAAGTGCCATATCTTAATCGAAGGTCATATTTAATTGATATGAGGACAGGAAACAGGATTGGAAGGTCAGTATTTAAAAGGAATTTGGAATACAAACAATCATCTCTATGTAATTGAATTTGATGGGCATGCCTTTATAAAAGGCTAAAAGGTAGCTTTATGCAGGATATCATGGTATTTGTAGTGTTTGAAGATTGAAGACTAGTTAGTGTTTGTAGCTCAGATTGTTTTGGCATGTTTGGGTACGAAACAGGACCATGCCTAGCCTAAACGTAGCCATCCAGACACGTTGGAATTGTCAATTTGGCCGCACGAGGAGAAGAACAAAAGTCACATCCCTTTGCAACTTTACACTGCCTCCTTTTGATGATTTTTGGGGCAGCAAAAAACCTTTCACCATGGGCAAATGCCTCAGAGATATAAAAAACTGAGAGAGGTTATTGTAGAGGGGCCCTATGTGATCGCGTTTCCTTAGATGGAATGTATCTAAGTGACATAGTTTTTGAGTAATAGCTCGTCAAAGATTGCTATCTTTTTGCACTTTGGACTCTTCAGGGATATTGCCAATACAATGTAGCTCAGACTGTTTTGGCATGTTTGGGTCTAAAAAAGGACCATGCCTAGCCTAAATGTACCCATCTAGATGTGTTGGAACTATTAATTTGGCCACATGAGGAGAAGAACAAAAGTTACACCCCTTTGCAACTTTACACTACCTCCTTCTGACGATTTTTGGGGTAGCAGAAAACCTTTCACCACGGGGAAATGCCTCAGAGATATAAAAAACTAAGAGAGGTTATTGTAGAGGGACCCTACATGATTACGTTGCCTTAGACATAATGTATCTAAGTGACATGGTTTCTAAGTAACAACTCGTCAAAGATTGTTGCCTTTTTGTACTTTGGACTCTTCAGGGATATCGCCGATATAATGTAGCTCGGACTATTTCAACATGTTTGGGTACAAAAAAGGACCATGCCTAGCCTAAACATACCCATCCCGATGCGTTGGAACTATCATTTTGGTCACATCAGGAGCAAGATAAAAGTTACACCCCTTTGCAACTTTACACTGCCTCCTTCTGATGATTTTTGGGGCAGCAAAAAACCTTTCACCATGGGAAAATGCCTCAGAGATATAAAACCTGAGAGTGGTTATTGTAGAGGGACTCTACGTGATTGCGTTCCCTTAGACAAAATGTTTCTAAGTGACACAGTTTTCAAGTAACATCTCATCAAGGATTGTTGCCTTTTTGCACTTTGGACTCTTTAGGGATATCGTCAATACAATGTAGCTCAGACTGTTTCAACATGTTTGGGTGAAAAATAGGACCATTCCTAACGTAAATGTACCCATATGGACGCATTGGAATAGTTAGTTTGGTCGCATCAGGAGCAGGATGAAAGCTACACCCCTTTGCAACTTTACACTACCTCCGTCTAACAATTTTTGGGGCAACATAAAACCTTTCACCATGGGCAAATGCCTCAGAGATATAAAATACTGAGAGAGGTTATTGTAGAGGGATTCTATGTGATCATGTTACCTTAGACATAATACTTCTAAGTGACACAGTTTTCAAGTAACATCTCGTTAAAGGTTGCTACTTTTTTGCACTTTGGACTCTTCAGGGATATCGTCGGTATAATGTAGCTCGGACTGTTTTAGCATGTTTGGGTGAAAAAAAAGACCATGTCTAGTGTAAATGTACCCATCTGGATGCGTTGGAATAGTCATTTTGGTCGCATCAAGAGAAGGATGAAAGTTACACCCCTTTGTAACTTTACACTACCTCCTTCTGACGATTTTTGGGGAAGCAGAAAACCTTTCACCACGGGCAAATGCCTCAGAGATATAAAAAAATGAGAGAGGTTATTGTAGAGAAACCCTACATGATTGCATTGCCTTAGAAAGAATGTTTCTAAGTGATGGTTTTTGAGTAACATCTAGTCAAAGATTGCTGACTTTTTGCACTTTGGACTCTTCAGGGATATCGTCGGGACAATGTAGCTCAGACTGTTTTGACATGTCTGGGTGAAAAATAGGACCATGCCTAGCATAAATGTACCCATCTAGACTCGTTGGAATAGTCAGTTTGGTCACATCAAGAGTAGGATGAAAGTTACACCCCTTTGCAACTTTACACTACCTCCTTCTGATGATTTTTGGGGCAGCAGAAAACCTTTCACCACGGGAAAACACCTTAGAGATATAAAAAATTGAGAGAGGTTATTGTAGAGGAACCCTATGTGATCACGTTGTCTTAGACAAAATATTTCTAAGTTACATGGTTTCTGAGTAACAACTCATCAAAAATTATTATCTTTTTGCACTTTGGACTCTTCAGGGATATCGTCGGTACAATGTAGCTCGGACTATTTCGGCATGTTTGGGTGAAAAACAAGAACATGCCTAGCCTAAACGTATCCATCTAGATGTATTGGAACTGTTAGTTTGGTTGCATCAAGAGCAAGACACCAAAAATGTAAAAGTTGCTTTGTGCAACTTGACAACATTGACACTTTTTTGCAACAAGACTCAAACTGACCCCAAATGACTCAAATTGACTCAAAAATATATGAAATGGTCTTAGAAGACCTTATTACATACAATTGACTCAATCAAAACAAAATTTTATTTTTTGAACCCTCTTGGAGGCATGACAACCTGGGTGCCCCTGCACCATTAGTGCAATTGAAGTTGATAAAGTTTTCCTATTAAGAAAAAGAGCTTCCCTTAGCTTCAAGAAATATAAATATTCTATACTAACAAGGCCAACCACGTGAAGGTGGAAGCTCATGTGGCCTCACCTAAGACCTAAGACACATGTATTCTATTAGACATAGGACACCTAAGAAACCTATTGTATAGTATGTATCTAGATTTTATAGACATAGTAGACCTAAGACACCTAGTCTTTATACCTTATCGTAGTCTAGACCTAAGTCAAATAGACACCTAGATTATAGTTCTACCTAAGACACCTATTATGGTGACCTAGTTGACATACAGTACCTACCTAAGACACCTAGATTAAATTATAGAAGACACCTACCTAGAAGACACCTAGATCATTCTAGATTATACCTTATTCTAGTCTCTAGACAGGTCGTTGATATATAGTATCTACCTAAAACACCTAGATTAGATTAAATAGCTTTTTTCTAGTCTCCATCTACCTAGTTGACATATTGTATATACCTAAGACACAATTACAGACACCTATTATCTAGTTAGAAACCAAGACACCTAGAGACATCTATATTTTATACATTACCTAGATTTTATACATTATTCTCAAGATCAACTTCATCCATCACTTAGGTCTAAACCCATGAAGAATAACATGATGATGTAAAAATGTGTATATGTGTAAAAATGCAGCAGCAAATAAAAAAAGACAAACCTTACAAATTAATGTGCATACTTACAACTCAATGTAACATGACGTTAAAAAATCAATGTGAATACTTACAAATTAATCAAATGAACCATCCGGGTCAGCTCTACTCTTTATTGTGTCAAGTATTGTTTCATGGTCAAACTGACGCACCTTCCACAAGGACTTGTTCAAAGGTCTACCACAATATTGTATCAAATGAACATTGGATGCCACGACAAGGTTTGAGTAATGAAGAATCTTCCAATGCATGTCAAAGTCCTGAAACAGCCAAACATTAACACTCTTATGTGGGTACCTTCTAAGCCATGTTCTAGTAATAACCACTAAGCCTATAGGGTATTTGATATTCTCCATCTGTAACTGGGGCCTCCAATTTATTTTTGGCCTCAACACAATGACAAAAGTAATAATCTATTCCCTCTTCATTATCTTCATCTGCAATAACTGCATATACATGCCCTACATTGATATGTGTAGAAAATTAGATGAAATTAGTCAACATTACAAAAACACTACAAAGTAAGATGACATTAGGAATTTCAAAAACTATGCAAATAGATATATTACCTAGTTGAACAAAATTTGATATGTGGTCAAAGTCAACTAATGATTCCATCTGTGTTAGTTCCAGTGCCATCGAGGGTTGATACGTTTCAAGTGGGCTAAGATAACTTAACTGCCATTCGTCAACCCACTCCTTTGACCCACACTCATCCTAGGCTTGAATTGTATAAGAAGAACAAAAGCATGGCATCTTTCGCATATGGATACTCCATGAACCTACAATTGAGGTTCTGAAAGAGTACATCTCGCTTGATCCTGTCAATGTAGAACAATCCTCATATGGTGCAATGTTAGTATCATCTATCAACCAAAAAAATCTATGAATTAAAGACTTACCTTCATTCCCTGGACCCATGGAAGCATTAAACCACTTGACGATCAATTTTGCATCTGTCAACTTTGCATTGTCTTAATACTTTAACTCTTCTTATACTATGGCTCTTTTGATACATGTTCTTGCACCATCATGCTCCCCCTTTCCATGCCCAGCCTCACAAAAGTTCCACATATGCTAAATACCTGTAAAATTATGCCTCCTGCTCAACCAATAGAAATTTGACGAGTTCTTGAATTGTGACGTACAATTATCTAACCATATGATATGTTGACTGAATGATATGCCCCTTCTAGCCAAATCATTGTAGAACACCTAAAAGCAACCTTGTACGAACTCTGTAGAATGCATGTGATCATCACTGATATAGAAATGATACTCCCTTATGATCTTTCTGTCATCCTCTGTACTATCATCGACATGAACGAATGCGATGTGCACAAATATAGAAATCTGTGTGGAGTTGTAATATTGTGATTGCACCTCACATTGTGGCTGTAGACTATAGTGCTCTACAAAGTCAATGACTAAAACAATGCTACCAACCAGAAATGTGTCCTTGCATAACTTGAATTGTAAGTCCAACCATCGAGCTCTATGGGCATGTCTTGCATACTCATACACTATGCTGTCATGAAATATAGGCATAAACTGATACATTGGAATCTTTTCAATAACCAGTTCACACCTCTTTGCTTCTTTACCATATTTTGTATTGTATGCCACTATTTTATACTTGCTGAACTCTACTAGTTCATTTCCAACCACATGTGTTCTTTTCATATGTTCACATATTGGCAAACGTTGCAAGCAACCGCAACGATGACATGTGCCATCCAAGCATAATTTCTTGTAGAATATTTGACCTTCCTCTCTTTCACATAAAATTCATGATATGAAGTCTCTTGAAGATATTGGTGGGGCACATATGCCATAACCCTACAAAACATTATTAGTATACAAATCTAAACATATAAACCTATAAACATCAAAATGGTTAGAAAATTCAATATATAGTCTACAACAACAAGTAGTGCATGTGTGATTTATCTTGACATAGAAAGGTTTTAGCATTTCAAAATATCTATGACAAATTTTAATTTGAGGATACTTCTCTAGGAATTTACCATAAAATTGTGTTTGAGTCTCATCCAAAAAATGCTTTGGATGTGGCTCACAGTTCTGACTACTGATTCTCCTTCTTACCACATCCCTTTGATCCAAAGATACCCTTGTGTAATTCTTCCAAAAGTCTTCAATTAGTGATCTCAATGCTTCAACAATTGGTTTATCTTTTCATGGTAGTCTCCCCGAGAATGCCCATAATTCATTGGCATTAGTGTCCTCAATTCTTTGGTGTCTTCCAATGGCTCTTGATAAAGTTTTCCTATTAATTCTCAATTCTTGACTCATCTTTCTAATGAGATGAGCTTTCCTCGTTTGACTACTTACTATAGTCAATGTAATCACACGCCATGTTGCATTACTATCTTTTGTGCATGAGGTGTTACCCACACTCTCATATGCACTCATTAGATTCTTGACAATAGATTTTTCACTTGAAGCCTTTGATGTTCTCAACCCAAGAATATTCATGATGGACCGATACTTTAGACCTCGCATCATTTCATCGAATAGTTGACATCTTGCAGTCTCATTTAGCTTTTCAAAGAACAATCTCCAAATCTTATGAGCATATCTTCTACAAGTGCATTTTGGAATCTTACCTTCCATTGGCTGCAAAATATTCTCATCAATATCAATCAAATACTTTGGCTTTCTATGCAAAATTCTAGGTCCTATTAAGTTAGGTAAATTCATCTAAACATTAGGAATTTCATCAACATTTAAATGAGATGGGCTAGATGGCATAGCTTTGATCGAAGATGGAATAGATGACATACCTTGAGGTTGAGGTGGGACTGATGGCATACCTCCTTCATCACATGTGAGTGATGGTGTACTCTCAACTTGAGATGTGGTAGATGGTGCCCCTACATGTTGACTTGCAGTAGAGGATGTGTCTCCAACTATAATATTCAAATCTCTCATAGCACGAAGTTTTTGCATTCGTTCTCTTTGTGCCGCTAATACCATATCTCTTTGTGATGGTTGCAATTCCTCTTCTATTGGCATGTCTTCATTTATCGTGTCCAATTTCCTCTTCTCATGAAGTTCCCTCATATCCACTATTTTCTTTGCATTCTTAGCTTCTATCTCTTCCTGTGTTGGTTTATTTCTTGATCGTTTCCTTGGCATGATGGAGAATTTGTCTATAACATTAATGCACAATGTTATTGCAGCCATACAAAGCTTTATGGTACAAAGTTCACTTCAGTACTAGATGAGGATAAGGTCAAAGGAGAGTAAGGATTGTATTTTAACTTGTTAATATGACAAGATAATAGTGGGATTGTATTTTTATTATGTTGTAAGGATTTAATCTTGTATAGTTTGACATCATGGTATGTTAAGGTTTGTTTATTACACATAATTATTAAAGAGCACAAGTGTAGAAAATATACATGGCATCATGTGAGATTGTAGGCTTCTTTCTTGATTGGGAATGTGTCTATTTTAATTAATGTTGACCTTTGAGATATCTTTTATTATGCATACCATGAGCTAATTTAAAACATAGTCTATTATATAAACACAAGATATGTATACATAGTCTTTTATTATGCATACTAGATACAAGTGATATAAACATGTATGATAAAGCATAATAAAGTAATTCAAATAGAATTAAGAAAAATGTAAAGAGCATGCATGTAAAGACTTGGCATACCTAAAAAATAGAGATTCGAATGGAGAGAGTACCCAATTATGTAGTATTTTTTTCTTCTTGCATCAAACTCCTCAATAATTTGAGTTTTTCACCACTTGCTTTCCTTTCAATGTTAAATTGAATAACACTCAAATATAATTAGTAACAACAATACTATTAACCAATCTATAATGTTAAATTCCTAAAATTAAATCACAATTAACATTGCAACACTATAAAAACTGAAACTTGAATAGATATATATCAAATTTGATGTGAAAACTATGTTATTTCCTCCTTCTCAAGTTGGCAAAGCAGAAAAGGTGGTGGAAAGATCATGAAAAGGTGGTAGAATGTGTAAAATGTGCATGTGAACTTCCTAACAGCATGAAATCACTTCTTTTTTGTTGGAACAGGCGCATAATCAACATGAAAATGGAGCATGTGGGCCTGGATCATGGGGGTCTAGGCTTTTTGACTATTTCTATAGTAGGACAAAATGCGAGCACGTTGTTTTGTCCTGCTATAGATTGATCCATAAATATTTGTGCCTATCTCACCTTCAATAGCACCTTTACAATATCTCACCTCTAGTTCTATTAGCTCATGTTCTATCTCTCACCTCTCTATATCTCACTTATCTCTCCCCCTCACCTCTCTACCTCTCCCCTCTCTATGTCTCTCAGTCACTCTTTGTCTACCTCTCCATCCATCCTTAGCCATCTAGGTCTCACTTAATCCTAAACCCTAAAGCCTCAACCCTCAACCCTTAAACCTTAAATCCTAAACCCTAAACACTATCCCTATTCCTAAACCCTTAATGGGCCCGATACTATACCTTAAACCGTAATCCCTCAACCCTCAACCCTAAACCATATCCCTAAACCCTAATCCCTCAACCCTTAACCCTAATCCCTCATCCCTAAACCCTAAATGCTATCCCTATTCCTAAACCCTCAACGGGCTTGATACTATACCTTAAACCCTAATCCCTTATCCCTAAGCCCTCCAACCCTATCCCTAATCCTCATACCCTCGACACTCTACTTTAACCCTAATCCATCGACCCTCAACCCTATCCCTAAACCCTCAACCCTCGAACCTCAACCCTCAACCCTCAACATCAAACCCTAATCCCTTAACCCTTAACTTTAATCCCTTGACCCTCAACCCTATCCATAAACCTTCAACCCTTAACTCTAATCCCTCAACCTTAAACCCTATCCCTAAACCCTCAACACTATACATTAAACCCTAATCCCTCAACCCTAAACCCTCAACCTTCGAATCTCAACCCTCAACCCTCAACGTCAAACCCTATACTTTATACTTAAACCCTAAAACCTATCCCTACACCCTTGACACTCGACTCTATATATTAAACCCTAATCCCTTAACCCTCATCCCTAAAGCCTCAACCCTAAATCCTTAAACCTTTAACCTTCAACCCTATCTCTAATCCCTTTACCCTCGACACTCTACTTTAACCCTAATGCCTCGACTCTCAACCCTATCCCTAAACTCTCAACCCTCAACTTCAAACCCTAATCCCTCAACCCTTAACTCTAATCCCTGAACCCTCAACCCTATCCCTAAACCCTCAACCCTCCACCCTCAATGTCAAACCCTAATCCCTCAACCCTTAACTCTAATCCCTCAACTCTCAACCCTATCCCTAAACCCTTAACACTATAACTTAAACCCTAATCTCTTAACCCTAAACCCTAAACCTTATGCCTAAACCTTAATCCCTCAACCCTAATCCCTCAACCCTCAACCCTAATCCCTCATCCCTAAACCCTAAATGCTATCCCTATTCCTAAACCCTCAACGAGCTTGATACTATAACTTAAACTCTAATCCCTTATCCCTAAACCCTCCAACCCTACCCCTAATCCTTATACCCTCGACACTCTATTTTAACCCTAATCCCTCAACCCTCAACCATCAACCCTCAATGTCAAACCCTAATCCATCAACCCTTAACTCTAATCCCTCGACCATCAACCCTATCCTTAAACCCTCAACCCTAAAACCTCAACCCTCAACCCTAAACGTCAAACCCTAATCCCTCAACCCTTAACTCTAATCCCTCAACCCTAAACCCTATCCCTAAACCCTAAACACTGTACCTTAAACCCTAATCCCTCAACCCTCAACCCTAATCCCTCATCCCTAAACCCTAAATGCTATCCCTATTCCTAAACCTTCAATGGGCTCGATACTATCCCTCAAACCTTAACCCTTAAAACTTGAACCCTAAAACCTATCCCTACACCCTCAACACTCGACACTATATCTTAAACCCTAATCCCTTAACCCTCATCCCTAAAGCCTCAACCCTACATCCTTAAATCTTCAACCTTCAACCCTATCTCTAATCCCTCTACCCTCGACACTCTACTTTAACCCTAATCCCTTGACCATCAACCCTATCGCTAAACCCTCAATCCTCAACCCTCAACCCTCAACCCTCAACTCTCAACAATAAACCCTAATCCATCAACCCTAAACTCTAATCCCTCAAACCTAAACCCTATCCCTAAACCCTCAACCCTCAACACTATACCTTAAACCCTAATCCCTATCCCTCAACCCTTAACCCTTAAAACTTAACCCCTATCCCTACACCCTCAACACTCGACACTATATCTTAAGCCTTAAACCCTCATCCCTAAAGCCTCAATCCTCAATCCTTAAACCTTCAACCCTAAACCCTATCCCTAATCCGTCTACCCTCGACACTCTAACCCTAACCCCTTAACCATCAACCCTATCCCTAAACCCTCAACCCTCAACCCTCAACTCTCAACATTAAACGCTAATCTGTCAAACCTAAACCCTAATCTGTCAACCCTAAACCCTATCCCTAAAATCTCAACCCTCAACACTATACCTTAAACCCTAATCCATCAACCCTAAAACCTAATCCCTCAACCCTCAACCCTAAACCCTATCACTAAACCTTTAACCCTCAACACTATACCTTAAACCCTAATCCCTCAACCCTCAATCCTAATCCCTCATCCCTAAACCCTAAATGCTATCCCTATTCCTAAACGCTTAACCCTCAACACTATACCTTAAACCCTAATCCCTTATCCCTAAATCCTAAACCCTATCCCTCAACCCTTAAACCTTAAAACTTAAACCCTAAAACCTATCCCTAAACCCTCGATGCTCAACACTATATCAACCCTAATCCCTTAACTCTCAGCCCTAAAGCCTCAACCCTCAATCGTTAAACCTTTGACCATAAACCCTATCCCTAATCCCTCTACTGTCAACACTCTAATTTAACCCTAATCCCTTGACCATCAACCCTATCCCTAAACCCTAAACCCTCAACCCAAGACACTATACCTTAAACCCTAATCCCTTACCCCTAAACCTTAAACCCTATCCCTCAACCCTTAACCCTTAAACCTTAAACCCTAAAACCTATACCTAAACCCTCAACCCTATACCCTCAACAATATACTTAAGCCCTAATCCCTCAATCATCAACCCTATACCTTAAACCCTAAAGCCTACACCCTCAAACCCTCATCCCTAGACCATATAACCTCACCCTTATATCCTAAACCTCGAATATTGTGCCTCAACCCTATACTTAAATTAAACCTAAACCATACGTGCTCTCAACCCAAGTCACCCTATGCCTTATATACCCTCAATCCATATCATAAACCCTAAACCCAATATCCTAAACCCTAATCCCCGCGCCTTACACACTTAATCTTATACACTCAACAACCTGAATATTAACCCTCAACTGTAACCGTCAACCCTCTAATCTCTACCCTCTACCCTCTACCTATTACTTAAGCCATAATGCGTAAACCCTCAACCCTCAAAACTATACAGGCTCAGGTCCTTCTATACACTAAAACCAAAACACTTACATACATACATACATACATACATGCATACATACAAACATGCATACATGTACATACATACAAGCATGCATACATGTAGATGCATACAAGCATGCATACATACAAACATGCATACATGTATATACATACAAACATGCATACATGTACATGCATACATACCTACAAGCATATATATAAACATCCATGAAACATACTTATGAAACATGAACATAACTCATTCAAAGGAAGACATAACGCGCTCGCGTTATATTGTGTTTTGGGAATCCCAAGCCTTAGGCTTGGGATTTGCTTTGGATTTCCAACCCCAAAGGCTTGGAGTGCCTTTTCAACATCCATAAACGTGTTTTTGCAAATTCTACAAGATTTCACATAATTTTATTCGTGCTAACCCTCATATTTGCACGTGTTTCAAGGTCAAACAAATCAAACACTTGGGTAATGTTAGGCTTTCTCTTAGCTATTTAACGATGTAATTTTTTTCACATTTTGACAATGTTAAGCCTTTCATCTTTAATTTCTTTTGTTTGTGTGTTTGGTTTTGGGCAAAAAACCATTATTTGGTCTTTTTTTCATTGTAAATTAACCATTCATTGAAATTTCAAAAAAATTACATATTTAGAAACTAGACTTCATTCTACACATTTAAAAAAAATGATTTTCAATTAGTTTTCAAAATTTATAGGGGTAGCACGGCCAAAATTCTATTTTTTAGGATGTGTCCACTTTGAAAATTAGTAAAAAATCAAATATTCATCAAAAAATTATCAGAAAAATTAGGCATAAACTACATGCTGTTACCTAATTTCTCACTGAAGTGATTTGAAAACTACTAAAAAAAAGTTAACCTTTTGAGTGAGCCACAAAACATGCTATGTTATATTTTTTTGACAGAAACAACACCAATTTCTATGGCTCCATCTTTTGAACCCCTTAATCTATACCATTTTCAAAAAAAATAGTAGTTTACAAAGTAGACTCGAAGCACTACAAACATTGTTTTGGTTGCATCTCCAAATTTTGAGTCTAACTATGCTCAATTTCTCATCCAAGGCCAGCATTTCCTAATTTCAGAGAAAAAAAAAAGTGGCCACTTTAGACCCCTTTTTGGCTCCCCATCTTCTTGCACTTGCCCTCTATGTGAGTGCTATTAGTGGATCTTTGGATGCCTTGATCTATTTTCAGATTTGACATTTAATCGTGTAGTGGGAGTTCCAGGATGTAGATGGTTCCTTTGTTGGACATTCTCATTATACTACGATATGGAGAGTCTTGAGGTTTGTGATCACATGCTTTGTGTTCTTACCTTGGAGAACTTCTTTATACAAGATTGAGCATATACATGGACTTGTTATCATTGTGATTTGAGTTAGATATGTTGATGGCATAAGGTCTACTTGTTAGCTTTTCTATACCTTGGTTTGGAGGTATGGTTAGTTGATGTGTTAGCAACTAGATGTGGTTGCTATTTCAGCTATGAGGATTGATTCTCGTCATCTACTTGAGCCTATTTGTTACCATTGGATTTGGTGTTTATGTTTGGATATCAGTTGATGCATGTTTCTTGCTTCTACATGATAGTTTAGTGTGGCATCTCCTTGGAGGATCTTATCCTTCATGATTTGGCATGATGGAGGATGAGGGGATTCTTGTTTCAGATGGTGGACACCTTGATTATTGTTGCAGGTATCTTGGAGCACATGGAGCACATAGATGTTTACATGGTACATGTTGGGCATATGGATGGTTCCCTTGATGTTTTGAGTTTACTTGTTGATCCCTTATGCAATGTATACAACAAGTGGGAAAATGTTGGAATAACATTGGCATTATTTAATTATTTAAAATAAATATTTATTTGTGGTGCATCATGGTTGATGTGTTTATCGACATTAAATATTTATTTGGTGCCAGTTATAATTGTTGTATGTAACATTG
Source organism: Cunninghamia lanceolata (assembly GCA_027924645.1). Lineage (NCBI taxonomy): Eukaryota > Viridiplantae > Streptophyta > Pinopsida > Cupressales > Cupressaceae > Cunninghamia > Cunninghamia lanceolata. The sequence continues at coordinate 2,478,041 of BSBN01000397.1, forward strand.
TGTTAATTATTTTGTGTGTGGGACACATAGAGCAATTAATTATTTATTTGTAATTATTATAATTATTGGGGAAAAAGTGAAAACTTAGTAGCAATAATTAAATGCGGGGTCAATGGTTTTGTAGACTCATGGTTTTGGGATAGATGGTTTTATCATACCACATCTTGTATTTGTGTGAGCTTATCTTTATAAAAGTAAACACACAGGTAGTTGTTGAGGTTGGCTTGTTCACTATTGGTTGGGTTTGGCTTGTTTGAGCATCTTTGGTAGGTTGTATTTGTGAGGAGGAAGCATAGAATTTGATGTGTGGTTAGATGCTTGTTCACATGGAGTGCATGTAGAGATCTTGATGTTTCAAGGGTATTCATGGAGACTTTGCATATGTATCGTAATGTTTATTGTTGAATAATACATGAGAGATGGATACTTTTGGAGGCTAGGTTTTTTCCTGATTGAGGGTTTTCCCAGGGTATATCTTGAGTCACCTTTGATGGTATGTTATCTATTCTTTTGCATATGGATTTTTGGTTATTGTTTGCATATTAATCTCTCATTGGGTTATGAGGAAATTGTCTATATGGCTACAAATTTCCAACAATAACACTAATAATATTCTTTTGTAATTCATGATCATGTGGGTGTTTTTCATGTATTCAAGGAGGATAGCACATCATTTTTGAAGAGGTAATAGTTGTTTATGTGAACATAATAATGGAGGATGAACACGCACCTTTGGCTAGTGATATCATAAAAAATGACACTCCTTTTCCCCCACCTTTGTTTTATCATGCTTATTATTTTGATTATTGTGGTCTAAACAAAAAACATGTAGGTGCATTACACATGGGAATAATGAAAAACCATAGCTCATTATCCTACATGATATACATCTTGACTACATGCTTGCACTATGCAAATTTTTTATTTTTGAATTCAAGGATACCCCCTCACGATTGAGAACCTAGACACTCCAAATAATCTTGCTAAATGCCTTGAAAAACAAGAGTAAGAATGACTTCAAGACCTATCTTTGGGAGTCTTTATGTACAATATACAATTAGAGTAGGAAAAATTGTCTTCCTTTTTCATCCTTCATTTATTTTTTCATGCTTTTGTTTATTATCTCATGTGGCTTGGTTATTACCCTTTGAAGTCTTTTCCCTACTATTGTTTTAACCTAATCTTTTTCGCTTACCAATGTTTCTAGGTGGCCCTATGGAAGTTCTTTTGGAGAGCATTTCTTAATGCTCATAATCTATCTTTCTTGTTTAGAGAGGATTTAAACAAATTAAAATCAATTCCTCATGCTATTTTAGGTGCATCTAGATTAATCTTTCCTTGTTAAGTATGAAAAATAATTCCATTTAATCATAAGCTTTAATTTAAACATATAAATTTTTAGTTCTACCAAGGGGATTCATATGGTTTAGGTAATTAAGCTCTTTTTCTTGATTAACCCTCTCACATGCCAATGGTAGTCCCCAACCTAAACAATGAGCTTCATTGCCTACTAAATAAGAACAAAAGAATGTCAAAAAGAGAGAAAGTATGAAAATGAAAAGAATACCAAAAGGAAAAAGAAGAAAGAAAAATAAAATTGAGAAAATAAAATAAAATCATAAGACCTCAATTTCCTTGAGTGATTTGAGTAACTCTACTAGTGATATAAACACTCATGTAATAAATTTATTCCTCTAGAGTGGGACAACGTTAATTCTTGCAGACTTAGAAAGGAGTAGATGAACTTGCAAGAAAACATAGTCTGATTAAATCAAACTCAAGGCATTCTTTTACTATGTGTGGTCTATTTTGGATATAAATAACACTACTTTTGTAATATTTTTCTCATGTCTAAAAGTTTTCCCTTTCGTAAAAAAATTCTATATTTTCAACATTTTGCAATGATCTCCCTTGAGAGCCACTATTTTTTTCCACCTGGGAAATACACCCTTATTTCTCCTAAAAAATAAAGGCCCCTCTTCTTCATCTCTAGTGCCTATGGTATTTTATTCAAACCCTATGCATGCCACCCAATTAGTTATTCACGAGTCTAATGAGAACTAATTTGATACATGCTTTCTATACTCATGAGTTGTTCTTTGTGTTTTTTAGGGTCTCATATTTTTTCTTCATTCATTATTATGTGCTTTATATTTAATTATTATAGTTTCTATGGTGGTTTTCTCTAAGTATTCTCGTGTCTAAGTCTTTGAGCCTTGGCCTTAGATTTTCATGTTTATTCCCTTTTTTTACCTTAACTTTTGAATTAGTCATGCAAACATTTCTAGTCACATGGATAATCCCCTATCACAATGTGTCATGTGTTCATTTAGTCACCCTTGGGGTCATTCATACCATATTCTACTCTCTAGACCTACGGCTATGAGTTATGTAGATAGCTCATTGAGGGTTCTACATATGACAAGATAACTTTTTAAAGTTTGATTTTTGTCCAAGTCATTCTCTAGACCCAAGAAACATTTATTAACCCATTTTTATTTAGGGCTTCATGGATAAATACATAAGAATTTGAAATATAGTGATTTGTGGACCCCTAGGCCCCATGTAAATTCTACTTCAGTAGATACTACATGTCTAATTCTACTCCTAGACCCATAGGTCCCTACATATTCTAGCTTATTGAGTCTTTCATGTCTGTTAGCCTCATATCTCAAGCCTAGACCTAGGGCCATTTTATATCTTGATTGAGCATAGTTGCCACATTTGATATCATAATACATGCTAACTCTACTATCTATTTTGGACCCAAGAAAACATAAGGTTTAGTTAATCTAGTCTCATGTTTAATATCTAACCCCATGTCAAGTTTAGATTCTAACCTATATCTCATGGACCTCAAGGACCCTAAATATCTCAATCAACTCAACATTTCACATTTAGTAGTGTCAAATAGATTAAGTACCTAGCTCTTAGGTATGGACTTGAGGAGGTGTATAGGCCACAATTAATGATTTTCTTGTGCCTACTGTCGTGTCCAAGGATTTGAATTCTAGATTTTTTAAAGTTATTTGTAGACCCAAAATTATATTAAATCTTGATATACTCAACATTTCACATTTATCACTTATAACCATCTCAATACCCAAGAATCTCTTGGACCCAGGTGACTGACTAGATTATGTTGCATCAAAATTTCAAACTCCTCTTTTCTGTTGCATTTAAAAAGAGTTCACTTTCAAAACATCTCTTAATTCTAAAATTGCTAAATCACCTTAGTCAGGGGACGATTGACTTGCTTGTCTATAAAATATTTTATCTTTATTAATATTCACATAACTAAGGCATTTCATTCATTCTTATGTCATAAAATGCCCCCTAGGACTTCTACCTCCTAAGTTTAGCTCGTAGGTCCCTTAGATTTAATCATGCATGTTAAAAATGAATCCCAGAGCAAAATCCCCTGAAACCCATGTCAAATGGATCCTAGTGGGCATCTTAAACTTAATCAACTCCCAAAATAGGCCCCTGGACTTGGGCACCCACACCCTAGAGTCTAGACCTATTTTTTCAAGACCCAAATTTTAAATGTCAGCAAAGTGACCATTAAAAGGTTTCCCTTTGTCAGACTATTCAATTTGAATTATAAATGTTTAGTTGGAATGCATATATAAACATGTTTAGGACTTCATTTTACACCTATATAGATAATACGAACTTGTGATCTTGTGCTAAGGATATTCAAGGCTTTCATTGTGTTGCAGAACATTATTGTGTTGTGTTTGTACTTGTTTGTTGCAAATTTGTCTTCATCAATCCATCTCCTCATGGCGTGAAAGATCTTCATCCCTCCTTGAGAGCTTCACCTCCGAGGTGACATCTATTTTATGTTTCAATCAATTTATCATATCATTTGCTTTTTCCTCTATCCACCAAGAACATGCACTCTATCTAACAACGGTGTTGGAATGCTTGAATGCCATTTTGGGGCTTGACCGAGGCAAGCTCCTAAACACCACAACCCCCAACTCCTCTCTTGTGATTGGAGGTTATAGGTGTCAGATCTTACAGAGAGAAGTTGCAGGAGATCAGAGCAGAGCATAAAGATTCCAAATCTGAAGAAAATGATAAAAAAAGATACCTAATTAGACACAAGTGCTTGCTCTTTGTCCTCCAGTTTAGCATTGTCAGAAATCTCTAAGTAGGTTATAGTCTAAAGCACATTTTGATCCAAAGCCCTAAAAAAAGTGTCCAACTGTACAAGAGCTCCCACTCTTTTGTACCGTAAGTTTCTCTTTCTGAAATGTAAATCCTAATATGTTTCTAGTCTACGTTTAGTTCCTTCTTGTGTGAGCATTTGTCAGGTTTCATTTGTTTGTTTACATAATTAGCGTTTTAGGCCTAATCGGATTAGGGTTTTGCCAAATATCAATCTATTCTATATTTCCAATCATCTCATAGTGGCATCAAACCTATAGTTGGGTCCTCTATCATAGTTATGACTTAACTCAATCTATGTCCTTGAATGTATGTGTGAAAGAAGGGTTTGATTGAATCTAATTAACTATACATTTTACATCTTTCTTTCAATCCCATTTTCATACATAACATTTTGGTGAACCCATTTTTTTTCTGAACTTGCATCTTATTGAGTGTTGTAATCATATTTGCATTTATTCATATCATTTTCATCATCATGCATTCAAAAATCTTGCATAAAAATTGAAAAAAATGAAAAAAAAGGCATTATTAGCTTGCATTAAGGCATAGTTTGCACTATTTACCTTGCATAAATTATTGAAAACATTTAATTTTCTAATAGTTATATCAGATCAGAGATAATTTACAGCATTTCATAGTTTTAGATCATCATTTACCTTGCATTTGCATCTCTCATTTGCTAGGGTTTTGCTTGAAATTTTGCATTTTTCATATAACCTAGTAATTTCAAAAGCTAGGGTATGTAATTAAAATTTTGTTTTAGATTTTATTACTCATTTAAACACTCTTTCAAATCTTATTTTGGACTATAGTGTTTCATCATTGTGTGTTTTTACATCTACATTTCAAAATTTGCATTTACACATTGTGTATTTCAACTAAAACAAGCATATTCATTCATATTTCCTTAATTTTAATTTTGCATTGAGCATTGAAGGATTTTGGAATACTTTTTACATCTAATATAAGTTATTTTACACATTATATCTGATTATATTTCATTATTTCACCATTTTTCATAGTTTCATGGCTTAATTTTCTATTAGGGTTTCAAAAATCCTTACATTTTTAGTACATTTGGCTAATCTTTCACCTATTGTTTCAGTATTGGTGTGTTGTAAAAAATTTCACTACATTAGTAGACTTACTAAAATGTTGTAGGCTGCTGTACCTTATCATCCTCTTAGTTTCATTACATCTTTTGGGCATTTACATTGAAAAAGGTGAAAAATTGAGCATTTTAGGTGCATAAACAAGCATAGATTTGTATTGTTTCATTGAATTTGTCATAAATATCTTTCATTTCAGATCTTGCATTTATCTTTAACCATATTCTCATTTTTCATTTGAAAAGTTTGCATTAGTTCATACTTTAGAGCGAAAATTGGCATATTTTTAATTACACAGTGTGTATTTCAACATTAAAGGGTTTACACACTTCCTTCGCATTTCTTTGAGAAAACTTTTCAATCATTTTTCCTTGTTGTATAGCACTATCCACATCATACTTATTTTGTTTGTAGTGAAATTAGAGTGTGTTTGATTTTCAAAAACCCGATTTCCTCAAACTAATGTACACCGAGATATCATACTTTCAGAGCATGGATACTTCTTGTTATTCATCTTTGGAAGCTTTGTTTGCATACATCATATCATTGATAATTTTTCCAAATTTACTCATGAATATCCTCATGTCCTAAAAAAATTGCATATATCTATGATGTTGATATTGCTATGTATTCCACATATGAAATCCTTTATTATATATATGATTTTGATAGTTTCACAAATCTCATGGGAACATACCCTCCAATATTAGATAATCTCACTAAATTTATAGATAATAATAAATATGTTGCATTGTTTAGTAGTGATGACTTCAATATGTTAGATGAAGCCCTAGATGACTTTATCTCTATTGGACATTCCACTATGCCTTCTATTGCTAATACATGTGATGGTAACTTAGTTTTACCTTATGATATCTCTCCCAAAGTTGTTCCCATTTATGAGGACACTTGGGCGCAAGAAAATGAATTCATTGACACATCCCTTAACATCACACCATCATCTCTCCATTCCAATTCTCTCCCTGGCCAAGACGAAGCATTAGTGAATAAGAACCCCCTCTAATGAAGAACACCCCATGGATAAATAATGAGCATTCATCTAACAATAATAAAAATTCTCTCCCTGCCATAGTGCATGAAGCCTCTATGAATCATCCTATCGATATTCCTCCTTTAGTTGAATATTCAAGTACACTTTGGACATCACTAAGGAATGAAGATCCTTGATCTCCCTCCTTTGGTTGAATGTTCAAGTCCCTTGGATATCACTAAGGATGTGAAAACATTGGATACCTCTCCTTTGGTTGCATATTCGTTGAACATCACTAAAGATACAATCACCAATAATTATCCTCACAACACATTAACTTCTCTTCATTACTATGCTCTCTCTTCAAAAGATACAACACTAGTGGATGAGGAAAGGTCTCTCATTAAATTCCATATGGATGGATGTTCAAATCCCTCAAAATAAATCACTTCTTCCACCTCCTAAGAGGGTAGTGAATAAGTGTACAAATGCTACTACATTATCAACAATACTAAATATGATATATCCTCTAATGATAAACATGGATTGTCCACCTGGACATCCCATTGAAATAGGTAAGTATTTCTCCCTCATTTTGCCACACTCGTTATAGCTCACATGTTCTAGTTGCTCCCAAGGGTGGCCTCCTAGATATATACATTGTTAGCATTGTGTTGTGTTCCCCTGTGTCATGCTATGTGTTGTTTAGATCTCCTTGGATGACCCTTGATACTCTTGTAAGGTCATGGATATCGGGAGACCATCTCTTTTGTGACCATTATTCTAGTTGTATAATCATTCTTCTATTGTTCCTCTCCTCTATTTTATTGATGTGTGTCATGCCTTAGGGGCATAGCATTGCAGAGGGTGTTTTGGGGGCATCCTCCTACATGGTGTTCCTAAGACACTTGCTCTCCCCTCTCATTTTATTGTTTACCTTCTTCTAGTGATTCTACCTAGTCTGCAGATGATGAAAACAAACAAATACTAATACTTGGACCTTGTGTCCCTTCAGAAAGCAAAGCAAAAATGGACCTAGTCCATACATGACGATGGGGTTGATACATATATATATCCGATGCTTGACTAGTAGAATCACTCCGTGTGATGTATCATCTTATGGTATTTCTTATGACTAACATTTTACAATCCACTCAATATGCTCTTACACACTTTGATTGGTATCTCACCTTATTTCTACACTCGGTTCCAAGGTACCTACAGTATAGCCTCGGTCCTTGATGTGATTATTTTCATGCATAGCTTTAATGAATGGCTTCGGTTACTCTCTTAGAGTAAGATTTATAACCTCTCTTGTTATCTTATCTTAGCATATCTTATCACTGTGTTTTTGGGAACATTCGACAATCATGAGCATATGTCACCTTGGGGGCATGGGCTTTGTGAAAGCTCTTATTCCCTTGCATGTTTAATCTCTACCTTAACGTGCTTGATATCGGTACATGACATCAACCACCTTAAGGTGGGGGTATATATAATGATATCTGTTTGATGATTTTGATACTAAGAAAGTGTGTTTGTAAGCCCTCTCTATGAGGTGGGATGTTGTATCTCTGACGCGAGTACACATCTTTAGCCATATTGCAATCAAAAGAAGCCCTCTACGCGAGGTGGAATGGTGTATCTCTTGAGCTAGTGCACATCCTTTTATTTTCAAAGCTCTCTACAGAGGCAGGATATCATATCTCTTGATCTAGTGTGTATCCTTTCATACAAAATCCCTCATCGTGAGACAGGATGGTGTATCTCTTGAGCTAGTGCAGATCCTTTTATTACAAAAGTCCTCCATGGAGGTAGGATTCGATCTTGAGACTATCTTCTCTTAAGTATGTTTTTGGTAGTTGTTTTGGCATAAACCTAACTATCAAGTGTGTCTACAACGTGTTTGCGATGGTGGGACTTAGCAATAAGCTCCTTTCATTTCCCATGTTTCCTATGTATAAGACGTGTAGTATGTCTATGGCATGCTATACGACGCTCGTTTATTCTATGTGTCTTTCATGTGTTTTCCCCCGTGTGTGGTTCCAAGGGTGTAACAATGAGCTCCTCCCACACTCAGGTTTTGTATGGTGTGTTTCCCCCAGATGTAGTATCAAGGGTGTAGTGATGAGATCCTCCTACACTTTGGGTTTTATATGGCATGTTTTCCCCATGTGTGGTTTCAAGGGTGTAGCGATGAGCTCCTCCCACACTTAGGTTTTGCATGGCATGTTTTCCCCCTAGTGTAGTTTCAAGGGTGAAGCGATGAGCTCCTCCTACATTTTGGGGTTTTGTGTTGCGATTTTATTTCCATGCATCTATATATATGAAAATGTTATATCATTGTATTCATCGTGTTTTACGTGACCGCTCTCATGTATTCATCATGTTTTGTGTGTCTTCAATACTATCTCCTCCATGTCTTACATGCTTCCTACTGTCTTCATTGTGTTTTACATGTCTACAATGTGTTTTCTAGTGCTTACCTAAGACTGGGGCTAGAAATAGTTCCTCAATCTTTGTGTATGCCTTAGCTTCAAGTGCCTGACGTGTTTGATGTGTTTTCAATCGTACTTTAATGCATGTATGGGTTATAAGATCATACATACATTAAAGTGGGAGTTAAATGTTATGTCATAATTTAATGTCCCCTAGGACTTTTACCTCATAAGTTTAACTCCTAGTTCCCTTAGATTTAATCATGCATGTTAAGAATGAATCCCAGAGAAAAATCCCCTGAAACCCATGTCAAATGGGACCTAGGGGTGCATCTTAAACTTAATCAAGTCTCAAAATAGGCCCTTGGACTGGGGCACTCACACCCTAGTCTAGACCTATTTTGTCAGGACCCAGATTTTAAATGTCGGCAAAGTGATCGTTAAAAGGTTTCCCTTTGTCAGCCTATTCAATTTGAATTACAAATGTTTAGCGGGAATGTATATATAAACATGTTTAGAACTTCATTTTACACCTAGATGGATAATGCAAACTTGTGACCTTGTGCTAAGGGTATTCAAGGCTTTCATTATGTTGTAGAGTAGTACGGTGTTGTGTTTGTACTTGTTTGTTCTAAATTTATCTTCATCAATCCATCTCCTCATGGCATGAAAGATCTCCATCTCTCCATGAGATCTTCACCTCCAAGGTGACATCTATTTTGTGTTTCAATCAATTTATCATATCATTTACTTTTTCCTCTATCCATCAAGGACACACACTCTATCTACCAACGGTGTTCGAAGGCTTGAATGCCATTTTGGGGCTTGACCGAGGCAAGCTCCTAAACACCACAACCCCCAACCCCTCTCTTGTGATTACAGGTTACAGATGTCATATATTGCAGAGAGGAGTTGTAGGAGATCAGGGCAAAGCATAAAGATTCTAGATTTGAAGAAAAAGATAGAAAAGATCCCTAATTAGAAATAGGTGCCCTCTCTTTTGTCCTCCAGTTTAGCATTGTCAAAAATCTCTGAGCAGGTTACAGTCTAAAGCACATTTTGATCCAAAGCGCTCAGAAAAAGTACCACACTAGATAGAATGCCCACTCTTTCATCCCTAAAGTTTTTGCGCTCCAAAATTTAGATCCTGATATGTTTCTAGTCTACATTTAGTGCCTACCTGTGTGAGCATTTGTCAAGTTTCATTCGTTTGTTTATGGTTTTGCATAATTAGGGTTTTAGGCCTAATTAAATTAGAGTTTTAACAAATATCAATCTATTCTATCTTTCCAATCGTCTCATAATGACATCAGACCTGTACTTGAGTCCTTTATCACAGTTGTGACTTAGCTCGATCTATGTCCTTGAATCTATGTGTGAAAGAAGGGTTTGATTGAATCTAATTAACTATACATTTTACATCTTTCTTTCAATCCCATTTTCATACATAACATGAATGAACAATTGTTTTATGTGATTGTATAAATTTAACTTCTTGCATCTTTCTAAGTTATGACTATGCAAATTGCATCTATATATGTAGAAATATGGAAATCAAATAAAGCACAATACAAGCAAATACCTATTGCATACTTAAGACACATCAAGAGCAAGTAACTACAAAATGGAAATGAAACAATATTACCAAATGAATCCTTGTTGCCTTTGATATTTGATAGTGATTGTAATATGTTGGTTGATCAATTATGTAGCATAACTTTATCATATGGAGACTTGATTTACTGATTTTGACAACATGAAGTTACTTTCAAAATGTTGGATATCTCAATGGCTTAGTTGAGTCTTGATTTATAGATTCTTGATTGATAGGATGAAGGGCTAGGATTAAGAGGTTTAATGGATGTCTAGGATTAAGAGGTAGAGATAGATGGCTAAGATTAAGAGGTGCTATTTAAATTAGATGGTAGAGATTAAGAGGTGGAGGATTAGGTCTTCTAGGGCATCTTTATGTGAACGGATAGGATTGAGAGATGTAGTATGAGATGAATGGTGGAGATGAAAAGCTCATTTATTGTTTATAGCAAGTCATGTGACTCTCAATAATTAATTTAAATAATAAAATTATTTAATTAATTATTGGAGAGGGGATGATGGGAGTATAAATCAATTAATAAATAAATTTATTCAATTAATTTTTGCTAAAAAGGATAAATGGATAAATTAAATAAATATAATTGTAACAAGCCACTTGTTCTACCAACTAAGATTTACCAATTATAATTTGAAAGTAAATAAAGTCATGAATTCATAACAGGAATAATAAAAAAAAAATTTGAACATTTGATATAATGCACATTTGAAATATATTTCAAACTTCTATTGCATAACCAAATTACATTTCTCAATAAAAGAATTCAATATTCAACTTTTACAACTTTTTTTTTTCATAAATTACATAGAAGCTTCAAGAGTTTAACTGATAAATAGAATCACACAGTTATATACTTGTCTGTCTTCAATACTCCCGGCCACCAACTGCATGAGGGGAAGCATCACGCAAGTGATTTGCCTCCAACCACGGACTAATTGCAGTCCCTCGCACATTTACCAAACAGGTAAATGGCCCTACCCTTCAACAAAAGGACTGGTATAGCAACCTCAAAGTCAAGCCTAATTTGAGCAAGGTGTTGTGTCCTACATTAACTAGTACTATCATAATATGGCTACAACAATCAAAATATGAAATCCCTACTAGAAATGCAAACTTGGATCACAGTGAACCTAGACAGTGTAAACGTTGGCAATTTACACCACTTTGGCCAAAGTTTTCTTGTCTCATATTCACCCACCCTTCTATCTCGATTGGGAAAGACAACAATCTCTATACAATAGTTATTCCCTTACCCATGGATCAACAAATCCCAGGAATAATCCCACTTAATAAATGCATCATTCTCTACACATAGGATATTCCCTTTCCCATGGATCAACAAATCCCAAGAATATATCTACTTAACAATTACATCAAACTCTATTCTAGGTTATTCCCCCCTCTTCCATGGATCACATATCCCAAGTTTAACCTATTACATGCTTTACTAGGATACATATATTGAAGTAATACCACTTGAATCTTATTCTCACTATCTTTCCCTTTGTACAACTTTCCTATATAAATACCAATCAATGATTGGTTCATGATTCCATCTAGGTAAAAACTAAACCATAGACACAATCTCACATTCACAATACAATTTTGCTAACTATATATATAAACTATTATACAATCAAAAAACATTAATAGCGATAATTCAATATTGCAATCACTTAACAATAATACCTCACATAATATTTTGAAAACAGAAAAAACATAGAGAAGGAGAAATAAATCCCATGCCTGAGAATATAGCTCCAAATAGATCAGATACTCTTCTATCAATGGCCTTTCAATACTCTAGATCGCTCTTCCAAATAAAACCACTTATAAAAATAAAACAACAATTTTCGACACAAATGCAAAACTCAAATTTGAAAAGGAAAAGCTCTTGATTAGAAAATGGTGCCATTAAAAAAAATGAGGGAGAGTACCCCCTTTTATACCACAACCAATTTAAAAATGTTGATATAATGTCGACATAATGTCGGCAACTTAACCAACTCAACAATGTTGACATATGAAGACATGCTTATCAAAATCTAAATTTAGTTCATAAATCCAAACAACCTTCTAAAAAAAAGGTGTTAGATAAAAATTTAAAAAATAAATAAAATAAAATATATAAAAATTAACATTATTAACTATTCACAAGTTTAAAGGGGCCCGCATGCCTAAATAGTTGTAAAGATTTACAAACAAAACTTAAAAACTTAAGTTGGGGGGCCACATACCTTAAAGTTTAAAAACATGCCCATTCGTTTAAACATAAGAAAGATTTACCTTATTTAAAAAGCACTTAAAAAAACCTTAAACACCATTCCTCTAAAAAAATATATGTATCCCTTTTCTAAAAAGAACTTAAAGCTTAGATTTATTATAATAATATTATCACCTTAAACTTTAATAATTATTATTATTTATTTTATTATCTTTATTATTATTATTTTTTATAAAACTAATCTTTTATTATTATATATATATATATTTTTATTAAATCTATTATATATATATAATCTTATTGGTTTACTTACCATAAAACAATATTTACAAAAATAAATTCTGCAAAATAATAAAATTATATTTCTGCAATTAAGAGAAAAATAATAATAGTATTTATATTAAATACATATAGAGAGACTATAGATATATATAATTATATATATTCACATATATATAAAAATTTATCATCGTAAAATCAAATATAACTCATAATCAAAATGCATATAAAGTTGTAAAATCTTCAAAGACTTATTGTTAAAGAAAACAAAAGAGATGATAATTCATGCATAGCCCAAATCGACATCTACATATCTATGAGTAATATGCTCATGAATATACATAGGTACATCTACCTACATAAGTTCATTCTCATATCAACTCATGTATAAGAATGTATCGTGGACTTGCACGAGCATTAATTAACTCAAAGAAACCAAACACTTAACAACATGCAGGTTCAAACATCCAATCAAGACTCAAGATACATAACTTAGATCACTTACCACTACCCACACTGACTTGACTCAACCTAGGTCAAATTAGGATGTGTGTGTGTGTGCTGCTCAGTTTAGGCTTCTCTTTTACGTTTACTAGACCAAGTCCTTCTCCTGAGTGATACCTCCCCTCTTTTCTGGAGGGACAACTGGTTCCTGCATCCACTTAGATCATCGCAAGAGTAGTTAACTAATCAAAACATAATCATTAATTAACAATAACACATTTAATACAGGACATTGCATTGTTCTTTTTCTCATCATATTGCATTCAAGATAGATAACACACATAGATGCAAAGATTCATAAATACTTCAATTTTCACAAAATATCCAATCTATAGTAAATGGATAAAAACACATATACAACTTCATAAATCCATAATCACTCACTTTCCAAACAAATTAACCAAACTAGGAAATAGTAAGTAGATAGAAACACATGGGGTGTAACATACTTCCCCCCTTGTGAATCATCGTCCCCGATGATTTTTAAGTATCAAGTATTATCACCACATACATAAGTCATAAAAATTATCATACTACAAAACATATTGATAACAAGAGCATTCGTAATTCATATTAACTTATGGAAACTTTTGCTTCATCTCAGCATAATCTTTCCAAGTGGCTGAACCTTCTGCATACAGATCCAATTGGACCTTGCACTGCATAACCTTTCTATTTATGCAAGTAGAGCTTACGAACTTCTAGCATTTCCAATGCTTGATCAAAACCATACCTGGTTTCTATACTTGTATACATTCTATGAGTATAATAATCATCAATTAAATATATAAATATATCAAATTTGAATCATTAAGAGCATTGTGCCTCTTAGCAATAGCTATTATCAGAATGATTCTACAATCAATGGATTTGTTAACTTTGAGAACTTCAAAGAGCTCTTTACATCTAGGAGCTTGTTTGGAATACATTCCAAACATAATGAAACTTTTTTCAGGGGTTGGACCCTCAATAGAACTTTTACTCTCTACTCGAGAATTGTCTCCATATATACTTAGCACCAGCGTAACTTCTCTATTCCTTATTGGTTCTCTTTCAATCTTTTCTGATCAACATGATCTGTTCATCCATTTCTGACAACATTTCTGGACTAATGCTAATCCTATTTTCTATCTTATCCCAGCTTATAGGAGCTCAACATTTTATTCTGTCCAATGTTTCAAACAGAAGATAGGAATTTTTATAATCAAAACCCACCAGTGGTGGATATTCTTTCCACTTATAATGTTGATCCATACAATATATTCAAATAATTCTTCCAAAACCTGGTTAACTCTCACAGTTTAACCATCTATTCTCTTAATGATAAGTTATACTTACATTAAGTTACCCAAACCTTGTTGTCACATACGCATCTCTATCCGAGATATTCTCCTCAAGATCTCTATGTAAACTAAACACTTTTTACGATCTAAAACTGGTGTTCCACCAAATAAATTCTCTGATATAAAAGATGTTACCTTTATTCTTTAACATTTTAAACAACTTGCCACAAATCTTGCAGCATCCCCTTTCATTCACTTCCAAACATATAATGGCTTTACATTCACTAACATCTTAGTGACACGAGGATGTCCTAAATATGAGGCATTAGGCACTTCCTCCCATACCAAATTCCTTAATTCACCATAAAAAGGTACATAAATTCTTCCTGTATTCTTCAATAACCCATTGGGTTCAATGCAAAAATCCTTCATACCCTTTATCTTACAAATTATCCACGAGTACTTTCTTAACTTGCTCATAGAACTCATCACTCTTGGATCCTTTCACTACTTAGCTTCTAAAGTCAGTTTGGATAGTTACTAATGAAGATATATTCCTTCTCCAACTTAAAGCATTAGCAACTCTATTCATGTTTCCCTTGACATAGTTAATGTTGAAATCTTAATCCGATATTAGTTCTACCACCTCCTTTGCTTGCATCTAGATTAGGTTGAATAAATAAATACCTTAAACAATGATGGTTTGTTTTCAATTCAAAAGTTTTTCCCAACAGATAGTGTCTCCACATCTATAATACATGAGCAACTACTTCTAACCCCAAATCATACGAAGCATAATTTTATTCATAAGATTTTTACTTCCTTAATTCATAGGCTATGACTTTCCCTTTCTGACTTAACACTCCACCCAAACCTTCACCTGAGGCATCTGGTATTACCTTTGAGCTTCAGAGGAGTAAATTTTCTCATTTCCTGGAATAACTCTTTTGCCATTCTCCTCTTCTTAATCCTTTTAGAACCTAATTGAGATTGTGATCCTTCATTTCCCATGTTTACTAGCTTGAGAATTGTCTCCTCCTAATCCTTTCCTTGTTCTAATATTCTGACTCTCTCTCTCTCTTGTCTTGATAAACATTGCTAGGATTTGATCTAACTTAGTGCCCATACGCTCAAAGCCTTATCATACTTTTTTGCTTCCCCACAAAGTTAATTCTTTCTCTAACCATCTTAACAAGATAGTTCACCCTATGGGTTTCCATAAAGATTTAAATTCTATGAATGTTATCCAATGTTCTAAAAAAAAAAAAAAACATTTAACATTTCCAAATACAATTTCCCATTCTTTATTCAAAACTTTTTCCCAAGAAAGATTTCTTATACATAAGATTTTGATAAAACACTTTTATTTCCTTTATATCAAAAGGATTTGAATACCCTCTCAGCTACAACTGAGCGGAGTATATCCCTTAGATTCTAGTCCATGATTATCCTCGAATGGTAATAACCCTCAACTTTATCCTTAGATATAAAATTTTGGGGAACATATTCCTCCATTTTATCACTTAAATAAATTACACTTTCTTCTGCCAAAGGAGGCACATAAAGATTCGTAAACAGCATGGTAGAGCTCACACTATACTCTAAGAACATATCCTTAGAATGTGATAAGGCTTCTGATTTGGTTGGAGAGACCAAAAGCAAACAGTTAAAGTCGACAGCCTTTCTCAGAGTGATAAGCTGAGTTAAAAAAAAAACTAAGCTTCTAGCGCTAAACACTTTACAAAGTTTAGGCTAATGATCCACTACTTCCACTCTTGGAATATTGTATAGATACCAATTCCCTACAGAGTGCTTTTAATCATCCTTGACTCCCTCACTTTCTAGACAACTTGCTATCACTCTAGATTCTCATTTGAAAATAAAGAGATTTTACATCGATTAGGAATTTAGTTACTCCTAGATGATCCGATTATGATTTAAAAAGAATTTCCTACCTCACAAGGTTTCATAAATCTGAAAGTTAGGAATATACCAAGTGCATTTTCTACAATTTACTCCCTTATACAATCCATCAAAGGCCCATCCAGGACATGACAGAGGTGAACAACCAAAAATATTCTAGTATAGCCACCTCAAAAATTTAAATCAATGTCAAAGAATAAGCAATTTCATTTTCAACAATAAGTCAAGAGTTTGAGCTCAATAAATCAAATTTTGACCAACTAGTCATAAAATAAATAATCTTCAAACTTCGGTGGCTAGACCATTCCAAAAATTTAAGGAATAAAACAATGAAAAATTCATGCAAATATTTAAAAAGGAATTTCTCCAAAAATTCAAGAAGTGTTAAAATCAAAAGATATACTGACTATGCACTATGTGATTGACTGAGTCATTGACAAGGGAGTAGATTGTTGTATTACACTTGAGTTTTTCCAAAAACTTATAGTGGTTTAGAGACCATGCTACTAGCACAATAAATAAATAAGTCCTTTAAGATTTTCACTAGACCCAAAATCAATAGATTAAAACACATCCACCCTTACATCGTGGAAAATTTTATCGTTCATCACATAGATGATATGGTGATATAACGACACATACGAACTTCAGTAGGAACACACTTTTTTTTTTCATTTACAAAACTCTATTCCCTACCTCTCGGAATAGTTTAGTTAATCAAACATGTCTAAATATCTCGGTGATGATCTCATTCTTCATTGCAATTTATACTTTCTATCTCCACCAAGAGACAAATTACATAGCTCTTAACTTTTTGTCTAAAAAATGCTATGAAAATAACTAATAACTTGTCCTTGCAACTATTTCGAATTATCTTGCAAACTTTATGAAAACTCTTAACAAAAGAATGAAACTAATCCCAATCTTTTCATCAAAATATTGCCCAAGAGGATCCTCTTCTTTTACGTCCTCAACTACATATAGGCTTCATGACTTAATAAGGGAACTCTTATTCTCCTTCAGTTATGCACGATTCTTTGAATATGGCAATTGGTTTTCTCATAAATCTTAGAAATCAAAAAACATTTTCCAAGTCCTGTACTATTTTTCCAAGCATAAAATGCCAATACATCACTACTTGTCCTTTATTGATCCTTTTATCTCTCTCGACTCATTCCAACCCATCTAGGTTTAGACAAGAACCTAATTTATCTACGTATCGTTGATACAATTACTAAAACTCAGTTGCTTTTGCACCTGGTTGATTACTTTAGGATCTTCCCATCCTTAGTTTTTGAGATATAAAAGTGATCTTGAATTTATATAGACATTTCTCTTCCTAAGCTCTTAGTCTAATAACATTTGATCAAGGTTTTATCTTTTTAATCCAAGTCTCAGAATCTTTCCGTTATGCATCCTCAATAGAGTTAAATTGACTCATGGATTCCTTAATTCCTTAGTTGGTTTACTCTTAACCACTGACTTGATAAGTGTTGGATAATAGTCCTAATAATTTTCTTGGTTAGTCTACTATGCCATTCTCGCATAAAACCAATTTCAATTTTGGACTCTCATAGCATAGTGAGCACATAGGTTCCAGAGCTGAAACCCAGGCTCTGATACCACGTGTAACAAGCCACTTGTTCTACCAACTAAGATTTACCAATTATAACTTGAAAGTAAATAAAGTCGTGAATTCATAACAGGAATAATAAAATTTTTCTTTCGAACATTTGATATAATGCACATTTGAAATATATTTCAAACTTCTATTGCATAACCAAATTACATTTCTCAATAAAAGAACTCAATATTCAACTTTTACAACTTTTTTTTCATAAATTACATAGAAGCTTCAAGAGCTTAACTGATAAATAGAATCACACGTTTGTATACTTGTCTGTCTTCAATACTCTCGGCCACTAACTGCATGAGGGGAAGCATCACTCAAGTGATTTGCCTCCAACCACGGACTAATTGTGGTCCCCCGCACATTTACCAAACAGGTAAATGGCCCTACCCTTCAACAAAGGGATTGGTATAGCAACCTCAAAGTCAAGCCTAATTTGAGTAAGGTGTTGTGCCCTACATTAACTAGTACTATCATACTATGGCTACAACCATCAAAATATGAAATCCCTACTAGAAATACAAACCTGGATCACAGTGAACCTAGACAGTGTAAACGTTGGCAATTTACACCACTTTGGCCAAAGTTTTCTTATCTCATATTCACCCACCCTACTATCTCGATTGGGAAAGACAACAATCTCTAAACAATAGTTATTCTCTTACCCATGGATCAACAAATCCCAGGAATAACCCCACTTAACAAATGCATCATTCTCTACACATAGGATATTCCCTTTCCCATGGATCAACAAATCCAAGGAATATATCTACTTAACAATTACATCAAACTCTATTCTAGGTTATTCCCCCCTCTTCCATGGATCACTTATCCTAAGGTTAACCTATTACATGCTTTACTAGGATACATATATCGAAGTAATACCACTTGAATCTTATTCTCACTATATTTCCCTTTGTACAACTCTCCTATATAAATACCAATCAATGATTGGTTCATGATTCCATCTAGGTAAAAACCAAACCATAGACATAATCTCACATTCACAATACAATTTTGCTATATATATATATATATATATACAATCAAAAGACATTAATAGCGATAATTCAATATTGCAATCACTTAACAATAATACCTTACATAATATTTTGAAAATAGGAAAAACATAGTGGAGAAATCAATCCCATGCCTGAGAATATAGCTCCAAATAGATCAAATACTCTTCTGCCAACGGCCTTTCAATACTCTAGATCGCTCTTCCAAATAAAACCACTTATAAAAATAAAACGACAATTATCGACACAAATGCAAAACTCAAATTTAAAAAGGAAAAGCTCTTGATTAGAAATGGTGTCATTAAAAAAAATGAGGGAGAGTACCCCTTTTATACCACAACCAATTTAAAAATGTTGATATAATGTCGACATAATGTCTA
The DNA here is from genome assembly GCA_027924645.1 of Cunninghamia lanceolata. Lineage (NCBI taxonomy): Eukaryota > Viridiplantae > Streptophyta > Pinopsida > Cupressales > Cupressaceae > Cunninghamia > Cunninghamia lanceolata. Next base: position 2,497,612 of record BSBN01000397.1, read on the forward strand.
CATACTTAACCAACTCAACAATGTTGACATATGAAAACATGCTTATCAAAATTTAAATTTAGTTCATAAATCCAAACAACCTTCTAAAAAAAAGTGTTAGATAAAAATTTAAAAAATAAATAAAATAAAATATATAAAAATTAACATTATTAACTATTCACAAGTTTAAAGGGGCCCGCATGCCTAAATAGTTGTAAAGCTTTACAAACAAAACTTTAAAACTTAAGGTGGGGGCCCACGTACCTTAAAGTTTAAAAACATGCCCATTCGTTTAAACATAAGAAAGATTTACCTTATTTGAAAAGCACTTAAAAAAACCTTAAACACCATTCCTCTAAAAAAATATACGTTTCCCTTTTCTAAAAAGAACTTAAAGCTTAGATTTATTATAATAATATTAGCACCTTAAACTTTAATAATTATCATTATTTATTTTATTATCTTTATTATTATTACTTATTATAAAACTAATCTTTTATTATTATATTTTTTTTTTACTAAATCTATTATATATATAATCTTATTGTTTTACTCACCATAAAACTATATTTACGAAAATCAAATTCCGCAAAATAATAAAATTATATTTCTGCAATTAAAAGAAAAAAATAATAATATTTATATTAAATACATATAGAGAGACTATAGATATATAATTATATATATTCGCATATATATATAAATTTATCATCGTAAAATCAAATATAATTCATAATCAAAATGCATATAAAGTCATAAAATCTTCAAAGACTTATTATTAAAGAACACAAAAGAGACGATAATTCATACATAGCCCAAATCGACATCTACATATCTATGAGTAATATGCTCATGAATATACGTAGGTACATCTACCTCCATAAGTTCATTCTCATATTGACTCATGTATAAGAACGTATCGTGGACTTGCATGAGCATTAATTAACTCAAAGAAACCAAACACTTAACAACATGTAGGTTCAAACATCCAATCAAGACTCAAGATACATAACTTAGATCACTTACCACTACCCACACTGACTCGACTCAACCTAGGTCAAATTAGGATGTGTGTGTGTGTGCTGCTTAGTTTAGGCTTCTCTTTTACATTTACCAGACCAAGTCCTTCTCTTGAGTGATACCTCCCCTCTTTTGTGGAGGGACAACATGTTCCTGCATCCACTTAGATCATCACAAGAGTAGTTAACTGATCAAAACATAATCATTAATTAACAATAACACATTTAATACAGGACATTGCATTGTTCTTTTTCTCATCATATTGCATTCAAGATAGATAACACACATAAATGCAAAGATTCATAAATACTTCAATTTTCACAAAATATCCAATCTATAGTAAATGGATAAAAACACATACACAGTTTCATAAATCCATAATCACTCACTTTTCAAACAAATTAACCAAACTAGGTAAATAGTAAGTAGATAGAAACACATGGGGTGTAACAATAATTTATTTAATTAATTTGAGAATGGGATAAGAAGGATAATGTGTTGTAAGATGAATGTCTATGTGATGTCAAAGGGTTATGAGGACATGGTCAATTTTAAGTGTCTACAAAATCATTCACTAGATTACATTAGCCATATCCATTGCTTCTAATAAGGTCTGTCAACTCTACATAACCAAGCTTGCCAATCTGATCACACCTAAACCTCACTACCGGCTTGACACACTCAAAAGGGTTCACAAGGTCAATACAAAAGGTGTATTAAGGTTGACTACACATGCCAACTTCGACTCATACTAGTGGAACATATGGTACAGTGTGATAAACAACCATTTTATATGCCTATAAATCCTCCAAGTCTGAGGATTATACATTCAAAAATCTAAAGATCTCGACATATATTTTTGAAAGAAATATTAAGGTTTTGGCCTGTTTACCACCCAACAATAGGTGAGTACAGTGCAATTTCTATCACTAATTCATGTCGACTTTCAATCTATTTGAACTCTTCCTTGGAGTTGTATGCATTTCATTTGGTCATTATCCTTTTTATGTGATTGTTGCTCAACTTTGAAGGTTTTTGTCAACACTATTCCTATGATGTATTGGTCTAAAGGCATGATGTGAGGAATCAAATCCATTAATGTGTAGAGAAAAATATATAATATTGCATGTTTGTTTGAAGTGTGTTGGCAAACCAAGGTCTCATACTTAGATAAATCGACCTTCTTTATTTAAATTCCTTTTTTAAAGTCTCATATGTTTTGATCTTATCATAATAATAGACTCTCTATCATCATATCATATTAAAGGACCATTGTCTCATTTCTAGGATCTATCATTTTGTGTTTGGTTCATAAGTCACTTAGTTTATAGAACGCTTCACATAATTTGTAAATGTAATTGAAGAAATCAAAATGTAACACACGAAAAGTCCAAATTTCGAGACCGAGGAAAATAAGCTCATAATTTAGAATTAAGAAGAGAATCTCAAAGAAGTAAAAATGGGGTAGTAACAACACTCAAAAATAAGTACAAAAGAAAACTACCCTTAAATGTGTTTTCTAGTTTTCACATAAATCTTAGAACACTCCAACATAAGTACAAAAGAAAACTACCCTTAAGGTGTTTTCTAGTTCTCACATAAATCTTGAAGATATTCTGGAAAAACTTAATGTAAAAACACTTATTTAAAAAAGTTGGTATGAAAGATAAAGAGAAGAGAAGTTTAAACTACATTATGGATGTTAGGAAAAATATGTAAATAAAATTCATTGAAAAAACTACTCACCTATCATAGTCCCCTTCTACCCTTTGCTCTCAACCAAAAAATATCAACTTAGACCCAATATATACTCCACTATCAAATTAAAAAAAATAAATCTATATTTAACCTAAAAGTTAAAAAACCCTCAAAAATAACTTTGTAAACAATTAGGGCTTAAATTTGACCGTCTAATCAAGCAAGTTTTTTAATAACCAAAGGTGCCTTTAAATATTATTTTGTCTCTTAATATAAGTAAAATTGTGTATAACCTAAATATATATATCATCGTAAACCTATATAAAATTTAACAGTCTATTCAAAATCTCTCCTTTCATGTGATACAATCAGGGTTTAAATTTGATAGTCGACCTTCCCTGTCAAGCAATTTTTTTATGACAGTGATCTATTCAATGGTGCCCTTCAAATACTATGACGTGCCTTACTATAAATAAATCATATAAAAATCAAATATATAAATCATCATCATCCTATATAAATTTTGACAGTTTGTCCAAAATCTCTCCTTTCATATGATACAGTCTTTTTAAAAATTGGGTTGTATTTTACAGTACCTAAATACAGCTATACAACTGTCAAATCTAGGCCCTGACAATCTTTTTAAAGTTTGGATTGTATTTTGAATGACAAAAATGCAATCAAATTTAGCCCTTAAACAACAATATGCTAAGCCAAAAAAGAAAACTGATCTTACTTACAGTGGAAAATATAAAATACAGTTGTAGTTCAAATTACTTGTAATGATGAGGGGTATCTTGCTTAAATAAAAGTTTGTCAGTTACATAAAACATCTCCCTCTTTTCAGCCAGCTAACAATATTTCATTGCATTGTCAGTCGGGCAGCGTAAAATTTGAAGAGACATGCTAATGTTTATCGTTTTTTCTATTTTTGTCGGCCAGATAATTCACAGTCCACGATTTTCCTCTTGTCGGTGGTACGTTTTCCTTGGTGTTCTAGATATTTAGCTGCTTTTTGAAGTTTTAAAACTGGTGGGAGAATTGCAGGCGCACACATTTCATACACGCGGCAGAGCAAAAGTCTTTTACAGTAACGTGTCACCCATGCGCTTATAAGCCCAACACCATATGCTCTCTATGCGTTTCTGCAGTAGTTAAATTTCAAATCCTGCCATTATTGCCACTGAGTGGAAATCTATGTAATGATGTATATTTCTTGATTTTGTGTCCTGACCTGAAAGGATATGATAGATGAGACAACTATAGCCCATGCCATGCCATGATAAAATATATCATTGCAGGCTGCTCTCTTCTTTCTTCACACCTGTGTAATTCTACTTGATATCCATCGAATTCAAGTGCACTTCAATCATTCAGAGTTTTGGGTGTTTTTTTAATTCTGTGCTGAGTTTGTGCAAAATTGACTTGCTGTATATTCATGCATGTACTTATGTGACGGTGGATTTAGCTCCACCCAACATTAAAAATGAACACCCTGATGGTGGATTTAGTTTTGTACTGAGTTTGTGCAAAATTGATCCTTGTGGGTTTAGTCATTGTCTGGTCATGTGCCTCTGCAGGATTTGAAATGTTTTGTTCTGGGTTATCTTTATAGGGTTTTCATCTGAGTTTGACATGGAGGATGAAGAAACAGGGGAGCTTTTTATACCATGCAGGGTATGCAGTCAGAAATGTTCTAAAGTTCATGGCAAATACCATGAGAAAGAGAGCTTTAATGGGTGTGCCTCTTTCTTCAAAGTTATGCTTGGAGACTTTGCAGAAAGACTGGTAACTTTTATACTTACAGTCCTACAATCTTTCTCATTTTGTAAAAATTTCATAGACACTATTTAGGACTTGTGAAAACAATTTGTGTAATGTGTTTCATGCAGCGCATTCCTCCTGCATTTGTTTCACACCTTATAAATGACAAATACAAACATCTGGTGTTGCAAGGCCCAGGTGGGCAGGAGTTTGATGTAGAATTAATGGGTAGATGTCACAATAAATTGGAATTTCGTCATGGTTGGGAAAAATTTGTCAATTATCACAGGCTGCAATGGGGAGATTTTGTTGTGTTCAACTACGTAGCGAAGTGGCATTTCAAGGTTGATATATTTGGAAGATCTGGGTGTGTGAAAAATATTAGTGCTCTTCATTTTGAAAAATCAAACATTGATTTAAATAAGAGACGCCCTTCTAACAAAATGTGCAGTTTAAATCAACCAGTGGGCAATAAATTGCTGATTGATTGGGTTTCTGATCAGAAAAATAACCATGAGTCTGAAGCAGTGGCTGAAAATCAAAGAAGAAAAAGGAAATCTTCTGAAGCAGTGGCTGAAAATCAAAGAAGCAAAAGGAAATCTTCTCTTCTTGGTAAGCAAAAGTTGTGTTAAATGTGAAGTTCCATAACTTATTAGAACTTATGAAGTTGGCATTTGAATTGTATTTTTATTAGGAGAATTCATATAACAACAAAGTTATTTTTTCTGCAGGTCATTCCTCCAAGAACCCTGGACATTGTTTCTCCCCTCAGAAGCACATGACAGTGAAGTCTGATCCTCCTTTCAAATCAGATAAACCCTTTCGTACAATGGTTATGAAATCATGGAATGTAAACGCACCATACATACTAGTAAGATCAAATTCTCTGCTTTCTTTGCTTACACAAAATTTTTTAAGAGCAGAGGGTCTTAAAAAAAGGTGTTCAAGAAACTAACAATATGCAACCTAGTAAATAGTTTTTGTTACTTCATTTTGCTGATAGATCTCTAACTATTTAATATAATTTAGTCTTCTAATAACATGGAAATCTGCATTTGTGTGAATGGTAAGCTTCAAGAGGGGAAGGTTAAATCAATGAATTCCACTGATTGATTGGGTTAAATAGCTTAGTTTTTGTCATTGTTTGGGAATGCAGGAGTTCCGAAGAAATGAATATCTGATTCAACTACCAAGACAGAAAAGTGAAATAGTGCTTTTAGATGGAGAGTGTAATGAATGGAAGGTACAGTGCATTATGAAAGGCAAAATCCCTGCCTTCAGTGGGGGGTGGAGATATTTTATACGTGACAATAATATAAAGGAAGGAGACATTTGTATCTTTGAGCAGGTGAACAACAATATAAACAAATTTATGTTTATTGTTCATATCTTCCCTCATATAAAGAAAGATCCTCTTCAAAAAGATTAGGAGGAAAACTTATACAGGAAAGGTTTTCCAGTAGAAACATAATCTAACTAAAAAATTTATTTATGTTTTCTATGGTTAAAAATATTCGTCTTTATATTATTTTGATGTATGTGAAGCATTTCTTGTTAGACCTCCTTATTATTAGTTCGGCAGGAATACGATGCAATTATTTTTTTAGCCAATAGACATTAAGGAATAAAATTTATTAAATAGGAAATTGTGATTTATTTTTATTTCCATTGGCTGATACATCAAACAGTAAGTGTAAAAATTTAATTTTTCCTTCCAAAAAATAATTAAATTGTCATTTTATTAAAGTTCAAGTGGATGAAGCATATTGCAAAGTGACGGCGCAGATGGCATTTTGTATTTATTAGTTTTTAAATGATGGTTTTTAATAGTTCTTAAATGATGACAGGCTTAAGTCCTATTTACCTCCTCGTTTGGCTCAGTTAAAATAAAATTATAGGAATCGCTGTAGTGCATGTATGTTTTTGTTTTTGTGTTTTGAAGGACCAGGAGTTTGAAACTGAAACTTCGGAAAGGCTGAACAATAATTTATTTATTTGTTTTTGCTCTGGCAAAACATATATAATTGTAACAAAAACAAATTAATCCTTCCTGTTTTTCTGATATTTAAGTCATTACTATATTAGTCACCAGTGTGTGAAATTTTTCCTCTTAGAAATTATTGTATAAGGCTCAAATTTCTGATAAGTCTTTTGAATCATTGATAGTTTAATGGTATGCAATCTGGATTGCCCATTTTGTTGTTTTCCTGGAATGTTTAGATTGCAATTTAGTTTTATCTTTTTCAGTTTCTTTTAAATCTGGCTAGTTTTTATCTTGATGATTCATAAATTCACAAAGCTTTTTTTACTTTATTGGCTTGGTTCATAATTCCATGTACTGGATTACATGAAAGGGCTTTTCATGGTGTACTAGTTTTCTTTTTTTACCAGATCAAACTCCGGACAGGTGAATACATAGAATTCATTGGTTTATATATTGGTTTCCTCACAAATTTGGAGGTCTCTTAGAAACTGAATACTACACTGATGAATAATTAACAGTCGCCTATTTTGTTTTATTAACTCTAATTTTCATGGATAACCATCTAGGGCAACTTTTTTGAGATGATTGTTTTGTTCAGAGAAAAAGCATGTTGACAAACCCCCCGGACACATTGAATCACACAGACAGCTAACAATCATTAAGAATAACTTTCAAGACTTCTAGAAAATGTTCAACAACATTGAGAGAATCAAAACCCTTAAGTTCATTGAGGTAATGGGGATATGGTATTGTGTGTATACAGAAGAGTACCTAAGATTTTCAATAGGTATGGTGAGATTCCATAGTTGCAAGGAAACATTGTGAAGTACTAAACATGTCGGCTCACTAACCCTGTTTTTATTTTCTTGAATTGAACCTCACCCACCCAAGGCATTTCTTTAAATTTTGAGTTACACAGTTCTAGAACCCATTTTGCAATACTTTTTTAGATAGGGGGTATAAATATTAGCAAAAAGCTTGAGCCCTAATCATTCTACTGAAAGAAAAATTAAATTTTTTTTAACACAAGTTTTCTTGAACCAATCTTCAAAAGAATGCCTCAGCACCTGGAGGTCAGATAGAAAAAAATTGTCTTTCTTCAAACAATACTCACTAATCTGGAATTTTATAACATACCCAACTTTGGAAAGGAGAAGAGCAAGATCCAGGCTTTTTCTGCTTTTGCCACCAATGAATTAGCTGAACTTCGTGCTTGACCGCGGCCTCCTCCAATTAGTAATGCATCTCTTTATAATAATGTTGACATAGGCTGTGTTTCCAGCTCCATAGAGATTCAGGAAATCCCTTCTTTTGTAACAGTCTAGACCAATACAACAACAGAACACTCCAATTTATCTTCGCGCAAGAGGAACAAAAACAATTCAACTATTCAAACATGTCTCCAATCGTCATTTAAGTCACTAGGAAGGATGTTGTTTTAAGCATCCTTAAATTGCAATAGAAGCTCATAAGTAATAAGAATCCAAGCATGCATTTTCTTTCTGTAGTCTTAAGTGATCTTTTGGCAGAGGATTGCAGGTATTACGTGCATGCATTACAAACATGTTTTTGTTGACACGCTTCACCTATGTGTCTAAAACTTGTTTTTCCCAGCCTTGGTATCGTGTCCAATACAGAAAAACAATTTATTTCAGATTTCACTAGGCGGACTATCACCGGTATTTGCGCGTTCTCTTGCATTAGAATTCCCGTCAACAGATTTTACAGCGGAAAACAATGCCCAAAAATTATATGCTTCACGATTTTCATAGCATGTAACTAAATTCGATGCTCCATAGATCAGGATTCTCAATCAAATGACAATTCCAATAGCAATTATATTCCATAATCAATCACCTCAAATAACCACTATTCATAAGAGCAAGACATTATTCCTATGCTATATTCACAAAATCGCATAATAGAGTGAATTATAATTCTGAAGCAATTTTATCTGACAAGACATTGAAACCCAGTTTAGATTTATCTATTGATCTCAGCATTTCTAATTTAAAAAAAAAAATTAATTTAATGCACTTTTGCTAGTTTCATTTCAGAAAAATAAGCTTTTCCAAGTGACCAACTTTCACTCTTATGTTACGAAAGAAAATGAAAATTAGTGTTTTTTTAAGGATTACAAATAAATAAGGCCTGAACCAGAGTTGCGCGATAGTACATGAGTAGTGTGAAATCTTTTGTCTATAAAGGTGCATACAATTTTCCTATACTATAAAATAAGCAATTTGCTTGAATCACTTCAATTTCTATTAAATCTGTAATAGCTTATAATTGATTAAAGACTCTAATCAAAGAATAGAATGGTAGTATGCAGAGTGAATACTATTTTGAATAATAATATTTATACATAGTTACCAATTATTATATAATTTTTACAAAAGCAAAACTTATAATATATTTGAATATATGTGTCTAGATTTATTCCACTAATCTAAAAATTCTATCTCGAAGATCTGCTGACACTGCAATCCTCTACCTAAAGCTTCTGCTGACACTGCACTCAGGAAAATTAAAGAGCTTCCACCAGAATGTCAAAAGGCCATCATGGAAAAGCATCTATATCATCATGACTATCCTTCTATTCATCATGACTATCCTTCTATTTTGGATACTACTTCTGCATGGCACAATATCACTCTAAATCCACAAAACAAAGAAGTTTTGTATGGACCTCTGCTATTACAAGAGGTAATATTATATTATTAAAAGCTTTTGCAAGGAAATATAAGCTTATCCATTTGCAAATTAGTTGCAGGTCTATAATCCAAGGTTGCTCTTATGGAATCCATTGTACTGACACTTTCCTCTCTACGCTAAACCTCCATACCAAATATATGTTGTCTCATATGACCCCATTCCAAGGCATAACTATACAGGACACACTTGAATCAATTCTTGCTTTGTGTTTAGAATTTCCTTATGGTTATCTGGAATGGTATATATATCATACAAAAACACAACTTTTAGGAGAATGGTATATTCCTAGCACAATCCACTATTCTCAGAAAAAGAAAAAGATTAAGCATTCTTATGCTTATTCATACATAAGCACATTTGCTACTTATGATGATCTTCCAGGTATTAATCTTGTCCAAGATGTCGGGGGATGACAAAAGGTATAATTATACTTCCCTTGCTAGTGTCTTATTTAGAAAAATATTTCAAAGAAATTAGTTTGTTCGTCACCAATAAAATATTTAGACAATTTATTATTTAGATATAACTCCTCATTACACTAGCCTATTTACTATAATAATCTGTTGACAACCATCTTTATACATATCTTGCAGGATGTAAATGAAGCCTAAAATCACATACCCATGAAGCTCTATGTTGTTTAACAAGCTTTTGCATAAACAAACTTATATATATGACTCCTCATATTTGTTCCAAAGGAATTCTATATAACAAACTATCGCCTATTTTTAAGAATTGAAAAACACTATTTGTATCCAATATTTGGCATTTATAATTTGCCCCTCATTATTTGCTTTCAACTGTAGTTGGAAATCTTTTAAAGATAGCAATATTATTGCTTTCAATTTTACATTTCCATGTTGAATTTGTACATTAGTTCAATAATTTTTTTTGGTCTTAGTACTTCAGCAAAATTAAGGGAAAATGAAAATGCTCATTCAAGATCTCAAGGCAAAATGAAAATGCTCAGATCTTTCTTTTCATTAGATCTTTTATCAAACAAATACAGAATTTCAAAAACTACCAGTCACATATTAATGATGAGCTTTTTTCCCATGTCATGTGCACATGTATAGAATTAGTAACTAAAAGAAGGAAGAAAAGGAATAAATTATAAAAGACATACAGAATTTGAAAACTAGAAATTCCATCCAGGATCAATGACTTCAACATTCATTTCCAAATAAGATACACGCAAAAGCAAGAAAACATTGACGTTAGGGAATGTAATACTTATTATCAATTACGATTCATTGAGTATCATGTGAACTATATATCTCAGCTTCTTGTGTGAGGTACGCCCAAGAAATCTCAGAGCACCAACGGCGGTCAGCAACCCCAAAATTGTTATTCTCATACTATTCAAGTTCATTTATAAGTCATAGTCAATTTTGAATAATGCTATTGTCATACTAATCCATTATTTAGAAGTCATACTCAATTTTTAATAATGTTATTGTCATCTATTCAAGTTCTTTGCTCCTTCATATCTCTTTTTTTTTGTTTCTTCCATTGTTTTCAATTTATATGTTCAATATATTATTCATATATGAAAATTGCAAATTGTTTCAAGAGTAAGACTAGGAAAATATAAGATGTTGTTTTCAGAGTTGTTCAAGCATTGTTCATACTATCTAAACAAGTGTATAGTAATTATCTTTGTAATATTAAAACATTGTCTTGACTGTTTAGTATTTTAGCATTGTATTTATTTATATGTAGATGTTAATTTCTTATTTGAAATAAGAAAACCAAATACAAAATAAATTTCAAAGGTACAGGCCAACATTGCTTTCAAGACAAAAGTTGCTTCTTATTTCGAATTTTAATATACCTTTTATAGCTATGAATGATCAGAACTATCTAACAAATGGTAATTTCTGCTTCACTGCTCTGTGAACAAAATAATGCAATTCCATGAATACGATATTGCGATAGCTTCTAGGTTAAAATCTTTCATACTTTTCTTCTTTGTTCTAATGCATTGCTTGTTTCTACGATCCAAATATAACAATTGCTTTCATAATATTTAAACAATATTTTGACTATTTAGTGTTTTAGCATTGAATTTATTTGTTTTTAAATGTTTTTTTATGGTTTGAAAAAAGGAAACCAAATACAAAAAAATACAAAATGGATTTCAAAGTTGCAACTTGACATTGCTTTTAGGACACAACTTGCTTCTAGTTTTGATTTGTAATATACCTTTTATAGTTATAAATGATCAAAACTATCTGACCAATGGTTACCAACATTTTACAGGTGTACCATATTTCTGATATTTCAATATCAACAACATTGTCCTTATTTGCAAAAAAAAATGAAGAAAGCAAGAGTATTAGTAGTTGATAAACAAAAACAGATCATAGATGTAGAAGAATACGAATTAACAATTCACACTCAAATTCCAGACATTGACTATGCATTGAGAAATGAAGGATTGCGTGGATCTCACGTATTTAAATACAATGTAGGCGATTGCCTGTTTGACTCACTAGAGTTTTTGCTTCACTCTCAATACACATCAATTCAATTACGGAATGGCACTATAGACTACTTCTTAGGCGATTGCCTGTTTGACTCACTAGAGTTTTTGCTTCACTCTCAATACACATCAATTCAATTACGGAATGGCACTATAGACTACTTCTTGAGTTGCCTCACACAAGGCAATCCAGAAGCAATTACATAATATAATTATGAATTGGATAATCGTACATTGCATCAATTAGACAGTATACAAAATGTTGAAGAATACCTGCATTCTGTACACTTTGTATGCTCTTTACGGAACCAATCATGATTGTCTTTGATGGGATAGTGAACTGATAAATGCCACACTTTACTGCTTAACCATATGTTCTGACTTGTGCATGCATCAGCGATTGTGCAGCTTTCTAGTACAACAGTAAAGTTACTTAATCCATATTCCCTAATGGTAAATTACAAGAACATTACCAACATAGAGGCAGGAACATGACGCAATGCGTCTCTTGTTTAGTTAAGCAACCTTATTTATCAAGTTTTATTAGTAATAATTTTTATTTTAATTACATGATTTAAATTTTATTTCTATTTAAATTATTAATTATTATTCTTTTTAAATGTTCTTTTAGATTTTCTGGCTCATTATAAATTTCTTATCAGAAATTTTTTGACATTATATTTAAATGTAATTAATGTTAACTTAATTGGATGAAATAATATGAATTTTTTAATATTAAATTTAAATTTAAATGTAACTATAATTTACTAGTTTTTAATATTATATTTAAATGTAATTAATGTAACATTTATATTATATAAATTGGATTAAATGTAATTAATGTAGCATTAATATCATATAAATTGGATGAATAATATGAATTAATTATTTGAATGTTAAATTTAAATTTAAAGGAAGACATTAATAAAATCATAACATTATATAAGATTATGATTATGATCTTGATTAAATAATTGGATTTGTTTGTTTATGTAAGATTTATGACGTTTAAAATGCTATTTATCACTTAAAATATATGTATATATAGTTTTTAACAAAAAGAATGTGTGGGAGCCTTTTAAGGCATTGTCAAGCGAAAAATAATTGCCCTATCTACCACTAAAAGACACGTAGGCACAAGAAAAGGAGTCTCTTAAGCAATATAGTTGCAGGTACAGACAAAGTCATCATATCATAGCGCTGCTAGAAGAAATAATTAATTTGCATTGAGGCCAAAGCTAGCAAGAAACCAAAATAGCGATTTAAGGAGAAAATTCACAATTTTTATGAAGAAAGTTGTAGGCAAAAGATCGGATCGGTTTGCTACAGAAATAGGCAAGAAAGCCTGAAGGAAATTGCAATCAAGGAAGTAGATCACATCGAAGGAAGATGCACAAGGAGAGAAGGCACACAAAGCCACCAAATTCCAAATTCAATAACACAAGGAGAGAAGGCACATAAAGCATAGGAAAATAGTTTTCAAAAATATCAGGATTGAAAGAACAAAATAATAATCAGTTAAATAATAATCAGCAACATCTTTAAGGGAAAATGAATGTCTACGGTTTTCACTCAGTTAAAGATCAATTACTTGGATTGAAAGAACAAAATAATAATCAGTTAAAATCAATTAATAATCAGTTAAAATCAATTAGGGAAATGAATGAATAAGGGAAAATGAATGTCTAGGGTAGTTAAAATAATAATCAGTTAAAATCAATTACATGCAACATGAATAAGGGAAAATGAATGTCTATTGCATGAGTAACGGAAAATGAATGAATAAGGGAAAATGAATGTCTAGGGTAGTTAAAATAATAATTAGTTAAAATCAATTACATGCAACATGAATAAGGGAAAATGAATGTCTATTGCATGAGTAACGGAAAATGAATGAATAAGGGAAAATGAATGTCTAGGGTTTTTACTGAGTTAAGATCAATTAGTTAAAGAATGAATGTCTAAGGTTTTCACCCAGTTAATTATTTGCATCAAGTTTAAGGAAAAATGAATAAGGGAAAATGAATGTCCAACTATGTTGTGAGTTGTGATTTGTCTGATATGCCTCGAGAATTCTAACTATATTATATAATTATAAGAATTATAATATAGATTAGATATATTATTATAATATGTTATATAATAATTATATATAATATTTATAAAAATTATTATTATATTATATTAATAATTAAAATTTTATGGTTATGAAAAAATATTTTTAATATGTTATAATTAGGGGTATAGTATAAAAATATTATGGTTATGCAAAAATAATAATGTTTAATAAATATTATGGTTATGCAAAAATATTATAAATATATGTTTAATATGTTTAAATATATTTTTTAAACATATTGAGTAACTTAGGGTTATGCAACATAAAAATTCATATCATGGTTGTTTGAAATTTGAGTAACTTAGGGTTATGGTAAGTGTGTGAAATTATCTTTTTACAAATAACAAATAAAATCAACAAAGTTTACTAACAAGGAGAAAGATTTTGGGGGGAAAACAACACCAGCAAAGAGCACCAAGTATATATTCATCTCTATAAATAGTATTTGAGATATACAAGATATTATTTCTATGCATAGTCTTTGTTTTCTTTGCTCTCTTCTACTCTGCTTTACTTTGCTCTACTATGTTCTACTATACTCTGCTCTGTTCTACTCTACTTTTCTTTGCTCTGCTCTTCTCTACTATGTTCTGCTCTACTTTGCTCTGTTTTACTATACTCTGCTATGCTCTCCTCTGCTCTGTTCTACTATACTCTGTTATGCTCTCCTCTGCTATGTTCTACTCTACTCTACTCTGGTCTCTACTCTAGTCTGTTGTTGTTTTCTAATAATTTTAGTCTTTCTTCTTCATCTTTTCTCTTACCAAGTTGTTTTCCCTTTTTCATTTTTTCGTAACGATCATATGTAAATGGTGGAATTATTGTGAGACCTTATAATTATAACCCTATTTCTAACCTTAATTCTAAACCTCACTCTAGCCCTAACTCTGCTTTACTCTACTTTGTTCTACTCTGCTCTACTTTGTTCTTCTCTACTCTGCTCTGATATGCTCTACTCTACTTTGTTCTACTATACTCTGCTATATTCTACTATGTTATTCTCTACTCTGCTCTTCTCTTCTCTGCTCTGTTCTTCTCTACTCTGCTCTATTCTACTATACTCTGCTTTGTTCTACTTTACTCTTCTCTCCTCTGCTCTGCTCTCCTTTGCTTTGCTTTGCTCTGCTCTACTCTAGTCTTCTCTTCTCCACTCTGTTCTACTCTACTCTAGTCTTCTCTTCTCCACTCTGTTCTACTCTGTTGTGTTCTAATAATTTTAGTGTTTCTTCTTCATCTTTTCTCTTACCAAGTTGTTTTCGCTTTTTCATTTTTCATAACGATCATATGTAAATGGTGGAATTATTCCGAGACCTTGTAATTATAACCCTAATTCCTACCTAAATTCTAAACCTAACTCTAACTCTAGCCCTAACCCTAACCCTAATTGTAACTCTAATGCTTACCCTAACTTTGTAACCCTAGTTCTATTTCTAACTCTAATCCTAACCCAACCCAAATTATAACCCTAATCAAACCTAATCGTAACCCTAACCCTAACATTAATTCTAATCGTAACCCTAAGTTTCACCCTAACCCTAACCCTTATTATAACTAGGCTAACCAGGTAAGTGCAAAAAGATGGGGGGCCAAAAAGGGGTCTTAAGTGGCCACTTTTTTTCTGAAATCAGGAAATACTGGCCTTGGATGAGAAATTGAGCATAGTTACACTCAAAATTTAGAGATGCAACCAAAACAATGTTTGTAGTGCTCCGAGTCTACTTTCTAAACTACTATTTTGTTTTGAAAATGGCATAGATTAAGGGGTTCAAAAGAGGGAGCCACAGAAATTGGTGTTGTTTCTGTCAAAAAAACATAACATAGCATGTTTTGTGGCTCCCTCAAAAGGTCAACTTTTTTTTGGTATTTTTAAAATCGCTTCGGTGAGAAATTAGCTAATAGCATGTAGTTTAGGCCCGATTTTTCTGATAATTTTTTGATGAATATTTGATTTTTTACTAATTTTTAAAGTGGACACATCCTAAAAAATAGAATTTTGGCCGTGCTACCCCTATAAATTTTGAAAACTAATTGAAAATCATTTTTTTATTTTTTTAATATTTGTAGAATGGAGTCTAGTTTCTAAATATGTAATTTTTTTGAAATTTGAATGAATAGTTATTTTACAATGAAAAAAAGACCAAACAGTGGTTTTTGCATAAAAACGAACACACAAACAAAAGAAATTGAAGATGAAAGGCTTAACATTGTTAAAATGTGAAAAAAATCACATCGTCAAATAGCTAAGAGAAAGCCTAACATTACCCATGTGTTCAATTTGTTCAACCTTGAAACACGTGCAAATCTGAGGGTTAGCACGAACGAAATTATGTGAAATTTTGAAGAATACAGAAAAACACGTCTGTGACTGTTCATAAGGCACTCCAAGCCTTTGGGTTGGAAATCCAAAGCAAATCCCAAGCCCAAGGCTTGGGATTCCCAAAGCAAGAAATAACGCGAGCGCATTATAACGCGCTCGCATTATTTCTTGCCTTACATTTTTTCCCGCAAGTCTATCTTTTGCCATGTTTGACATAACGCGAGCGCGTTATAACGCGCTCGCGTTATGTCCCACTCAATTTTTTTTACATTCAAGGCTATTCATCATGAGGGTTAAGGCATAAAGGATAGAGTTGAAAGGTTTACGGATAAGGGATTAGCGTTTAAGGTATAGTATCGAGCCCGTTGAGGGTCTAGGAATAGGGATAGCGTTTAAGGTTTAGGGATGAGGGATGACAGATTACGGTTGAGGGTCGAGGGATCAAAGTTAAGGGTTGAGGGATTAGGGTTTGACATTAAGGGTTGAGGGTTGAGGTTCAAGGGTCAAGGGTTTAGGGATAGGGTTTAGGGTCGAGGGATTAGGGTTAAAGTAGAGTGTGGAGGGTGTAAGGATTAGGGATAGGGTTGGAGGGTTTAGGGATAAGGGATTAGGGTTTAAGGTATAGTATCAAGTCTGTTGAGAGTTTAGGAATAGGGATAGCATTTAGGGATTAGGGATGAGGGATTATAGTTGAGGGATGATGGATTAGGGTTGAGGGTTGAGGGATTAGGGTTTAGGGATAAGGTTTAGGGTTGAGGGTTTAGGATTAGGGTTTAGGGTTGACGGATTAGCATTTAATGTCGAGGTTAGGGTTAGAGTGTTGAGGGTAGAGGGATTAGGGATAGGGTTTAGGGTTTAAGGTTTAAGGATTGAGGGTTGAGGCTTTAGGGATGAGGGTTTAAGGCTTAAGATATAGTGTCAAGTGTTGAGGGTGTAGGGATAGGGTTTAAGTTTTAAGGGTTAAGGGTTGAGGGATATGGATTAGGGTTTAAGGTATAGTGTTGAGGGTCGAGGGATCAGAGTTAAGGGTTGAGGGATTAGGGTTTGACGTTGAGGGTTGAGGGTTGAGGTTCGAGGGTTGAGGGTTTAGGGATAGGGTTGAGGGTCGAGGAATTAGGGTTAAAGTAGAGTGTGGAGGGTATAAGGATTAGGGATAGGGTTGGAGGGTTTAGGGATAAGGGATTAGGGTTTAAGGTATAGTATCGATTCTGTTGAGGGTGTAGGAATAGGGATAGCATTTAGGGTTTAGGGATGAAGGATTAGAGTTGGGGGATGACAGATTAGGGTTGAGGGTTGAGGGATTAGGGTTTAGGGATAAGGTTTAGGGTTGAGGGATGAGGGATTAGGGTTTAAGGTATAGTGTTGAGGGTTTAGGGATAGGGTTTAGGGTTGAGGGATTAGGATTTGACGTTGAGGGTTGAGGGTTTAGGGTTTAGGGTTAGGGTTGAGAGATTAGGGATCAGAGTTAAGGGTTGAGGGAATAGGGTTTAACGTCGAGGGTTGAGGGTTGAGGTTCGAGGGTCAAGGGTTTAGGGATAGGGTTGACGTTGAAGGGATTAGGGTTAAAGTAGAGTGTGGAGGGTGTAAGGATTAGGGATAGGGTTGGAGGGTTTAGGGATAAGGGATTAGAGTTTAAGGTATAGTATCGAGTCTATTGAGGGTTTAGGAATAGGGATAGCATTTTGGGTTTAGGGATGAGGGATTAGAGTTGAGGGATGAGGGATTAGGGTTGAGGGTTGATGGTTTAGGGATAGGGTTTAGGTTTGAGGGATTAGGGTTTAGGGTTGATGAATTAGGGTTTAATGTTGAGAGTTGAGGGTTGAGGGTTGAGGGTTGAGGGTTGAGGTTGAGGGATACGGTTAATGGTCAAGGGATTAGGGTTAAATAAGAGTGTCGATGGTAGAGGGATTAGGGTTTAAGGTATAGTATCAAGCCTGTTGAGGGTCTAGGAATAGGGATAGCGTTTAGGGTTTAGGAATGAGGGATTAGAGTTGAGGGATGACGGATGACAGATTAGGGTTGAGGGTTGAGGGATTAGGGTTTAGGGACAAGGTTTAGGGTTAGGGTTTAAGGTATAGTGTTGAGGGTTTAGGGATAGGGTTTAGGGTTGAGGGATTAGAGTGAAGGGTTGAGGGATTAGAATTTGGCGTTGAGGGTTTAGGGTTTAGGATCAGGGTTGAAGGTCGAGGGATTAGAGTTAAGGGTTGAGGGATTAGGGTTTGATGTTGAGGGTTAAGGGTTGAGGTTCGAGGGTCAAGGGTTTAGGGATAGGGTTGAGGGTCGAGGAATTAGGGTTAAAGTAGAGTGTGGAGGGATGACGGATGATAGATTAGGGTTGAGGGTTGAGGGATTAGGGTTTGATGTTGAGGGTTGAGGGTTTAGGGTTAGGGTTGAGAGATGAGGGATCAGAGTTAAGGGTTGAGGGATTAGGGTTTGACGTCGAGGGCTGAGGTTCGAGGGTCAAGGGTTTAGGGATAGGGTTGAGGTTGAAGGGATTAGGGTTTAGGGACAAGGTTTAGGGTTAGGGTTGAGGGATTAGGGTTTAAGGTATAGTGTTGAGGGTTTAGGGATAGGGTTTAGGGTTGAGGGATTAGAGTGAAGGGTTGAGGGATTAGAATTTGGCGTTGAGGGTTTAGGGTTTAGGATCAGGGTTGAAGGTCGAGGGATTAGAGTTAAGGGTTGAGGGATTAGGGTTTGATGTTGAGGGTTGAGGGTTGAGGTTTGAGGGTCGAGGGTCGAGGAATTAGGGTTAAAGTAGAGTGTGGAGGGATGACAGATGACAGATTAGGGTTGAGGGTTGAGGGATTAGGGTTTGATGTTGAGGGTTGAGGGTTTAGGGTTAGGGTTGAGAGATGAGGGATCAGAGTTAAGGGTTGAGGGATTAGGGTTTGACGTCGAGGGCTGAGGTTCGAGGGTCAAGGGTTTAGGGATAGGGTTGAGGTTGAAGGGATTAGGGTTTAGGGACAAGGTTTAGGGTTAGGGTTGAGGGATTAGGGTTTAAGGTATAGTGTTGAGGGTTTAGGGATAGGGTTTAGGGTTGAGGGATTAGAGTGAAGGGTTGAGGGATTAGAATTTGGCGTTGAGGGTTTAGGGTTTAGGATCAGGGTTGAAGGTCGAGGGATTAGAGTTAAGGGTTGAGGGATTAGGGTTTGATGTTGAGGGTTGAGGGTTGAGGTTCGAGGGTCAAGGGTTTAGGGATAGGGTTGAGGGTCGAGGAATTAGGGTTAAAGTAGAGTGTGGAGGGATGACGGATGATAGATTAGGGTTGAGGGTTGAGGGATTAGGGTTTGATGTTGAGGGTTGAGGGTTTAGGGTTAGGGTTGAGAGATGAGGGATCAGAGTTAAGGGTTGAGGGATTAGGGTTTGACGTCGAGGGCTGAGGTTCGAGGGTCAAGGGTTTAGGGATAGGGTTGAGGTTGAAGGGATTAGGGTTTAGGGACAAGGTTTAGGGTTAGGGTCGAGGGATTAGGGTTTAAGGTATAGTGTTGAGGGTTTAGGGATAGGGTTTAGGGTTGAGGGATTAGAGTGAAGGGTTGAGGGATTAGAATTTGGCGTTGAGGGTTTAGGGTTTAGGATAAGGGTTGAAGGTCGAGGGATTAGAGTTAAGGGTTGAGGGATTAGGGTTTGATGTTGAGGGTTGAGGGTTGAGGTTCGAGGGTCGAGGGTCGAGGAATTAGGGTTAAAGTAGAGTGTGGAGGGATGACAGATGACAGATTAGGGTTGAGGGTTGAGGGATTAGGGTTTGATGTTGAGGGTTGAGGGTTTAGGGTTAGGGTTGAGAGATGAGGGATCAGAGTTAAGGGTTGAGGGATTAGGGTTTGACGTCGAGGGCTAAGGTTCGAGGGTCAAGGGTTTAGGGATAGGGTTGAGGTTGAAGGGATTAGGGTTTAGGGACAAGGTTTAGGGTTAGGGTTGAGGGATTAGGGTTTAAGGTATAGTGTTGAGGGTTTAGGGATAGGGTTTAGGGTTGAGGGATTAGAGTGAAGGGTTGAGGGATTAGAATTTGGCGTTGAGGGTTTAGGGTTTAGGATCAGGGTTGAAGGTCGAGGGAATAGAGTTAAGGGTTGAGGGATTAGGGTTTGATGTTGAGGGTTGAGGGTTGAGGTTCGAGGGTCAAGGGTTTAGGGATAGGGTTGAGGGTCGAGGAATTAGGGTTAAAGTAGAGTGTGGAGGGATGACGGATGATAGATTAGGGTTGAGGGTTGAGGGATTAGGGTTTGATGTTGAGGGTTGAGGGTTTAGGGTTAGGGTTGAGAGATGAGGGATCAGAGTTAAGGGTTGAGGGATTAGGGTTTGACGTCGAGGGCTGAGGTTCGAGGGTCAAGGGTTTAGGGATAGGGTTGAGGTTGAAGGGATTAGGGTTTAGGGACAAGGTTTAGGGTTAGGGTTGAGGGATTAGGGTTTAAGGTATAGTGTTGAGGGTTTAGGGATAGGGTTTAGGGTTGAGGGATTAGAGTGAAGGGTTGAGGGATTAGAATTTGGCGTTGAGGGTTTAGGGTTTAGGATCAGGGTTGAAGGTCGAGGGATTAGAGTTAAGGGTTGAGGGATTAGGGTTTGATGTTGAGGGTTGAGGGTTTAGGGTTAGGGTTGAGAGATGAGGGATCAGAGTTAAGGGTTGAGGGATTAGGGTTTGACGTCGAGGGCTGAGGTTCGAGGGTCAAGGGTTTAGGGATAGGGTTGAGGTTGAAGGGATTAGGGTTTAGGGACAAGGTTTAGGGTTAGGGTTGAGGGATTAGGGTTTAAGGTATAGTGTTGAGGGTTTAGGGATAGGGTTTAGGGTTGAGGGATTAGAGTGAAGGGTTGAGGGATTAGAATTTGGCGTTGAGGGTTTAGGGTTTAGGATCAGGGTTGAAGGTCGAGGGATTAGAGTTAAGGGTTGAGGGATTAGGGTTTGATGTTGAGGGTTGAGGGTTGAGGTTCGAGGGTCAAGGGTTTAGGGATAGGGTTGAGGGTCGAGGAATTAGGGTTAAAGTAGAGTGTGGAGGGATGACGGATGATAGATTAGGGTTGAGGGTTGAGGGATTAGGGTTTGATGTTGAGGGTTGAGGGTTTAGGGTTAGGGTTGAGAGATGAGGGATCAGAGTTAAGGGTTGAGGGATTAGGGTTTGACGTCGAGGGCTGAGGTTCGAGGGTCAAGGGTTTAGGGATAGGGTTGAGGTTGAAGGGATTAGGGTTTAGGGACAAGGTTTAGGGTTAGGGTTGAGGGATTAGGGTTTAAGGTATAGTGTTGAGGGTTTAGGGATAGGGTTTAGGGTTGAGGGATTAGAGTGAAGGTTTGAGGGTTTAGAATTTGGCCAAGTAACGGCATAATGTTGAGTAGTTTGTGTACGTGTCATTACCATTTGTAACCGAACTGAATGTCTGAAAGGTTTGTAACCGATTGGCAGGGTGGTTATAGGTGATTCACCTTCCACCGTGTGTAACTGTCAATTAAGAGTCTTTATATTGTTGGTCTCTGTTCATGTAGAGGGGAGTGAACGAACAGAGAGAGAAATTGTATTTTATTCTGAAGCAGAAGGAATAAAGAAATTCTGTGTTTTCTGGTCAAACTACAGTGATACCGATTGGAGTCATTCCACTGGTGGATTTCTTTGAAATCAGTGGAATGACCTCCATGTAGTTAGATTTATTTCTGTTATGTAGTTTTAGTGTTTCTGTGTGTTCTGTTCGGTTACAATGTGCAGAGAAGGAATTAGCACTTTATGTGTATACAATGAATGTTTGTGAGGACAGTTCGTATCTTCCATTTGAATATCATTATTGTATGTGAGGTTTTTAGAATAAGCATTCTGAACGATGCAAGAAATGACCGGTGGAAACAGTAAGGAGGACCGGAAGAATAAGTCGAGCAATGTATGGAGAAGTCATCGGATTGACTATGTCTATCGGGTAGACAAAGGTGCATTGAACTGATAACATTAATCTTGCCAATCATGTTTGTGTCGAGGTGACAAATGGTAATGTCTTACTGAAGATGAAGCATTATGTTGAGTTATCGGTAAGAGTTGTATTGTCGGAAGATGGGCGAAGAGTCCCACCGATGGTCTTAGTCACATCGACAAAGGTAAAGCGGAGGATGTGCATCGGCGTAAAGTTTGATATCGGACGACGAGGATTAAGTTACGCCGATAGTCTAAGTCAGACCGACGAAAGAGAAGCGAAGTATATCGGTGTGAGTAATGCCATCGGCATAAGAAAGTTGGTTTGGACCGATGGTAGGATCTCTCACCGATCAGGGTGAGATTCAAGAAGTCTTGTCGATGGTAAGTCTATCGGCGTAACCGATAGCATCGGCAGGAGACTTAAAGAGTTCCCCGACAGTTATGTTCTCTCCGATCGGGAAGATGACGGGAAAGTGCAGCCGATGTAACATATGTCGGCATGAGTTACCTCATCGGCCGATGAGAGAAAGGTGGTTGCCGATAGCCATTGTCTTGCCGATAGGCAAGAATAGGTACATTTCGGTGTGACATTTAAATTGTCTTGCCGATATACACTGTAAAGGTTATTTTGTGGACTTTCAAGGATTTTTTCACCTATGTTAATGTTCAGCTTGTTTCACTCTGCATCAAGGGATTAGGGTTTGACGTCAAGGGCTGAGGTTCGAGGGTCAAGGGTTTAGGGATAGGGTTGAGGTTGAAGGGATTAGGGTTTAGGGACAAGGTTGAGGTTGAGGGATTAGGATTTGACATTGAGGGTTGAGGGTTTAGGGATAGGGTTGAGGGATTAGGATTTGACATTGAGGGTTGAGGGTCAAGGGATCAGAGTTGAGGGTTTAGGGTTTAGAGATCTATAGCAGGACAAAACGCGAGCGCGTTATAGCGCAAGCGCGTTATAACGTGCTCGCGTTTTGTATTTCTACTGAAACGGTAAAAAAGTGGTTACCCCCATGATCCAGGCCCACATGCTCTATTTTCTTACTGATTCTGCGCGTGCTCCGACAAAAAAGAAGTGCTTTCATGCTATTGGAAAGTTCACATGCACATTTGACACATTGTACCACCTTTGCATGATCTTTCCACCACCTTTTCTGCTTTGCCAACTTGAGAAGGAGGAAATAACATAGTTTTCAAACCAAATTTGATATATATCTATACAAGTTTCAATTTTTGTAGTATTGCAATGTTAATTTTGATTCAATTTTAAGAATTTAACATTGAAAAGGAAGCAAGTGGTGAAAAACTCAAATTGTTGAGGAGTTTGATGCAAGAAGATAAAAACACTACATAATTGGGTACTCTCTCCATTCAAATCTTCATTTTTTAGGTATGTCAAGTCTTTACATGCATGTTCTTTACATTTTCCTTATTTCGGATTGAATTACTTTATCATGCATTATCATACATGTTTAAAATAAACACATTTCCAATCAAGAAAGCAACCTACAATCTCACATGATGCCATGTATATTTTCTACACTTGGGCTCTTTAATAATTATGTGTAATAAACAAACCTTAGTTCATACCATGATGTCAAACTATACAAGAATAAATCATTACAACATAAAAAAAATACAATCCCACTATTATCATGTATTCATTTCTTAGGAACTAATATTGGTCTCTTTATCATGCTACAGACAAATTCTCTGTCATGCCGAGGAAACGATCAAGAATTAAACTAACACAGGAAGAGATAGAAGCTAAGAATGCAAAGAAAGCAATGGCTATGAGGGAACTTCGTGAGAAGAGGAAATTGGACATGATAAATGAAGACATACCAATTGAAGAGGAACCACAACCATCACAAAGAGATATGGTATTGGCGGCACAAAGAGAACGAATGCAAAAACTTCATGGTACGAGAGATTTAAATACCATAGTTGGAGACACATCCTTTATCGCAAGACAACATGTAGGGACACCATCTACCACATCTCAAGTTGAGAGTACATCATCACTCACATGTGATGAAGGAGGTACGCCATCGTTCCCACCTCAACCTCAAGGTATGTCATCTATTCCATCTTCGATCGAAGGTATGCCATCTAACCCATCTCATTTAAATATTGATGAAATTCCTAATGTTGAGATGAATTTACCTAACTTGACACCACCTAGAATTTTGCATAGAAAGCCAAAGTATTTGATTGATATTGATGAGAATATTTTGCAGCCAATGGAAGGTAGGATTCCAAAACGCACTTGTAGAAGATATGCTAATAAGATTTGGAGATTGTTCTTTGAAAAGTTAAATGAGACTGCAAGATGTCAACTATTCGTTGAAATGATGCGAAGTATAAAGTATAGGTCTATCATGAAGATTCTTGGGTTGAGAACATCAGAGGCTTCAAGTGAAAAATCTATTGTCAAGAATCTAATGAGTGCGTATGAGAGTGTGGGTAACACCTCACGCACAAAAGATAGTAATGCAACACGGTGTGTGATTACATCGACTATAGTAAGTAGTCAAACGAGGAAAGCTCGTCTTATTAGAAAGACAAGTCAAAAATTGAGAATTAATAGGAAAACTTTATCAAGAGCCGTTGGAAGACGCCAAAGAATTGAGGACACTAATGCCAATGAATTATGGGCGTTCTCGGGGAGACTACCACGAAAAGATAAACCAATTGTTGAAGCATTGAGGTCACTAATTAAAGACTTTTGGAAGAATTACACAAGGGTATCTCCGAATCAAAGGGATGTGGTAAGAAGGAGAATTGGTAGTCAGAACCGCGAGCCACATCCAAAGCATTTTTTGGATGAGACTCAAACATAGTTTTATGGTAAATTTCTAGAGAAGTATCCTCAAATTAAAATTTGTCAAAGATATTTTGAAATGCTAAAACCTTTCTATGTTAAGATAAATCACACACGCACTACTTGTTGTTGTAGATTACATATTGAATTTTCTAACCATTTTGATGCTTATAGGTCTATATGTTTAGATATGCATACTAACAATGATTTGCAGGGTTGTGCCATATGTGCCCCACCAACATCTTCAAGAGACTTCATATCAAGAATTTTATGTGAAAGAGAGGAAGGTCAAATATTCTACAAGAAATTATGCTTGGATGGCACATGTCATCGTTGCGGTGGCTTGCAACATTTGCCAATATGTGAACATATGGAAATAACACATGCGGTTGGAAATGAACTAGTAGAGTTTGGCAAGTATAAAACAATGGCATACAATACAAAAGATGGTAAAGAAGCAAAGAGGTGTGAATTAGTTATTGAAAAGATTCCAGTGTATCAGTTTATGCCTATATTTCGTGACAGCATAGTGTATGAGTATGCAAGACATGCCCATAGAGCTCGATGGTTGGACTTGCAATTCAAGTTATGCAAGGACACATTTCCAGTTGGTAGCATTGTTTCAGTCGTCGACTTTGCAGAGAACTACAGTCTACAGCCACAGTGTGAGGTGCAATCACAATATTACAACTCCACACAGGTTTCTATATTTGTGCACATCGCATTCATTCATGCGAATGATAGTATAGAGGATGACAGAAAGATCATAAGGGAGTATCATTTCTATATTAGTGATGATCGCATGCATTCTACGGAGTTCATGCAAGGTTGCTTTCAGGTGTTCTATAATGATTTGGCTAGAAGGGGCATATCGTTCAGTCAGCATATCATATGGTCGGATAATTGTGCATCACAATTCAAGAACTCGCGAAATTTCTATTGGCTGAGTAGGAGGCATAATTTTACAGGTATTCAACATATGTAGAACTTTTGTGAGGCCGGGCATGGAAAGGGGGAGCATGATGGTGCAGGAGCATGTATCAAAAGAGCCATAGCATGAGAAGAGTTAAAGTATGAAGACAATGCAAAGTTGACAAATGCAAAATCGATTGTCGAGTGGTGTAATGCTTCCATGGGTCCAGGTAATAAAGGTAAGTCTTTAGTTCGTAGACTTTTTTGGTTGATAGATGATACTAACATTGCACCATATGAGGATTGTTGTACATTGACAGGATCAAATGAGATGCACTCTTTCAGAAGTTCAATTGCAGGTTCATGGAGTATCCATACACGAAAGATGTCATGCTTTTGTTCTTCCTGTACAATTCAAGTCTGGGATGAGTGCGAGTCAAAGGAGTGGGTTGACGAATGGCAGTTAAGTTATCTTAGCCCACTTGACACGTATCAACCCCCGACGGCACTGGAACTAACACAGATGGAATCGTCAGTTGACTTTGACCACATATCAGATTTAGTTCAACCAGGTAATATAGGGCACATATATGCATCTAATTTCATCTAGTTCAACCAGGTAATGTCATCTTACTTTGTAGTGTTTTTGTAATGTTGACTAATTTCATCTAATTTGCTACACATATCAATGTAGGACACGTATATGCAGTTATTGCAGATGAAGATAATGAAGAGGGAACAGATTATTACTTATGTCGTTGTGTTGAGGCCAAAAAGAAATTGGAGGCCCCTGTTACAGATGGAGAAAACATCGAATACCCTACAGGATCAGTGGTTATTACTGGAACATGG
Organism: Cunninghamia lanceolata; assembly: GCA_027924645.1. Classification (NCBI taxonomy): domain Eukaryota; kingdom Viridiplantae; phylum Streptophyta; class Pinopsida; order Cupressales; family Cupressaceae; genus Cunninghamia; species Cunninghamia lanceolata. Next base: position 2,524,157 of record BSBN01000397.1, read on the forward strand.
CTTAGAAGGTACCCACATAAGAGTGTTAATATTTGGCTATTTCAGGACTTTGACATGCATCGAAAGATTCTTCATTACTCGAACCTTGTCGTGGCATCCAATGTTCATTTGATAAAGTATCGGGGTAGACCTTTGAACAAAATATTGTGGAAGGTGCGTGAGTCTGACCATGAAGCAATACTTGACACAATAAAGAGTAGAGCAGATCCAGATGGTTCATTGGATTAATTTGTAAGTATTCACATTGATTTTGTAAAGTTATGTTACATTGAGTTGTAAGTATGCACATTAATTTGTAAGGTTTATCTTTTTTTATTTCCTCTTGCATTTTTACACATATGTACACATTTTTACATCATCATGTTATGCATTTTTGGTGTCCTGCTCCTGATGCGACCAAACTCATAACTCACCCTACTAGACACCATTTGATGATCTCTCCAACACTCTGGATCCAGGGCGCCTAATCATGATGATGACCTATATACCATTCTCCCAAGGCGCTCATAATGAATGAATGATAAGGAGCGCCTTGACCTCTATAATCAAGGTGATTTTAAGTCACTTTGAGTCATTTGGGGTCAGTTTGAGTCTTTGAGTCATGTTGCAAAAAAGTGTCAATGTTGTCAAGTTGCACAAAGCAACCTTTGCATTTTTGGTGTCTTGCTCGTGATGTGACCAAACTGACTGTTCCAACGCATTCAGATGGGTACATTTATGCTAGGCATGGTCCTATTTTTCACCCAAACATGTCGAAACAGTCTGAGCTACATTGTACCAACGATATCCCTGAAGAGTCCAAAGTGCAAAAAGGCAGCAATCTTTGACGAGATGTTACTCAAAAATTGTGTCACTTAGAAACATTCCGTCTGAGGCAACGGGATCATGTAGAGTGCCTCTACAATAACCTCTCTCGGTTTTTTATAGCTCTTAGGCATTTGCCTGTGGTGAAAGGTTTTCTGTTGCCCCAAAAATCGTCAGAAGGAGGCAGTGTAAAGTTGCAAAGGGGTGTAACTTTCATCCTGCTCCTGATGCGACCAAACTGACTGTTCCAACGCGTCCGAATGGGTACATTTATGCTAGGCATGGTCCTATTTCTCACCCAAACATGTCGAAACAGTCGGAGCTACATTGTACCGATGATATCCCTGAAGAGTCCAAAGTGCAAAAAGGCAGCAATCTTTGACGAGATGTTACTCGAAAATTGTGTCACTTAGAAACATTCCGTCTGAGGCAACGGGATCACGTAGAGTGCCTCTACAATAACCTCTCTCAGTTTTTTATAGCTCTGAGGCATTTGCCCGTGGTGAAAGGTTTTCTGTTGCCCCAAAAATCGTCAGAAGGAGGCAGTGTAAAGTTGTAAAGGGGTGTAACTTTCGTCCTGCTCCTGATGCGACCAAACTGACTGTTCCAACGCGTCCGAATGGGTACATTTATGCTAGGCATGGTCCTATTTCTCACCCAAACATGTCGAAACAGTCGGAGCTACATTGTACCGACGATATCCCTGAAGAGTCCAAAGTGCAAAAAGGCAGCAATCTTTGACGAGATGTTACTCGAAAACTGTGTCACTTAGAAACATTTCGTCTAAGGCAACGGGATCACGTAGAGTGCCTCTACAATAACCTCTCTCAGTTTTTTATAGCTCTTAGGCATTTGCCCGTGGTGAAAGGTTTTCTGTTGCCCCAAAAATCGTCAGAAGGAGGCAGTGTAAAGTTGCAAAGGGGTGTAACTTTCATCCTGCTCCTGATGCGACCAAACTAACTGTTCCAACGCGTCTGAATGGGTACATTTATGCTAGGCATGGTCCTATTTCTCACCCAAACATGTCGAAACAGTCGGAGCTACATTGTACCGACGATATCCCCGAAGAGTCCAAAGTGCAAAAAGGCAGCAATCTTTGACGAGATGTTACTTGAAAACCGTGTCACTTAGAAACATTCTGTCTGAGGCAACGGGATCACGTAGAGTGCCTCTACAATAACCTCTCTCGGTTTTTTATAGCTCTCAGGCATTTGCCCGTGGTGAAAGGTTTTTTGTTGCCCCAAAAATCGTCAGAAGGAGGCAGTGTAAAGTTGCAAAGGGGTGTAACTTTTGTCCTGCTCCTGATGCGACCAAACTGACTGTTCCAACGCGTCCGAATGGGTACATTTATGCTAGGCATGGTCCTATTTCTCACCCAAACATGTCGAAACAGTCGGAGCTACATTGTACCGACGATATCCCTGAAGAGTCCAAAGTGCAAAAAGGCAGCAATCTTTGACGAGATGTTACTCAAAAACCGTGTCACTTAGAAACATTCCGTCTGAGGCAACGAGATCACGTAGAGTGTCTCTACAATAACCTCTCTCGGTTTTTTATAGCTCTGAGGCATTTGCCCGTGGTGAAAGGTTTTCTGTTGCCCCAAAAATCATCAGAAGGAGGTAGTGTAAAGTTGCAAAGGGGTGTAACTTTCGTCTTGCTCCTGATGCGACCAAACTGACTGTTCCAACGCGTCCGAATGGGTACATTTATGCTAGGCATGGTCCTATTTCTCACCCAAACATGTCGAAACAGTCGGAGCTACATTGTACCGACGATATCCCTGAAGAGTCCAAAGTGCAAAAAGGCAGCAATCTTTGACGAGATGTTACTCGAAAACTGTGTCACTTAGAAACATTCCGTCTAAGGCAACGGGATCACGTAGAGTGCCTCTACAATAACCTCTCTCAGTTTTTTATAGCTCTGAGGCATTTGCCCGTGGTGAAAGGTTTTCTGTTGCCCCAAAAATCGTCAGAAGGAGGCAGTGTAAAGTTGCAAAGGGGTGTAACTTTCGTCCTGCTCCTGATGCGACCAAACTGACTGTTCCAACGCGTCCGAATGGGTACATTTATGCTAGGCATGGTCCTATTTCTCACCCAAACATGTCGAAACAGTCGGAGCTACATTGTACCGACGATATCCCTGAAGAGTCCAAAGTGCAAAAAGGCAGCAATCTTTGACGAGATGTTACTTGAAAATCGTGTCACTTAGAAACATTCCGTCTGAGGCAACGGGATCACGTAGAGTGCCTCTACAATAACCTCTCTCAGTTTTTTATAGCTCTTAGGCATTTGCCCGTGGTGAAAGGTTTTCTGTTGCCCCAAAAATCGTCAGAAGGAGGCAGTGTAAAGTTGCAAAGGGGTGTAACTTTCGTCTTGCTCCTGATGCGACCAAACTGACTGTTCCAACGCGTCCGAATGGGTACATTTATGCTAGGCATGGTCCTATTTCTCACCCAAACATGTCGAAACAGTCGGAGCTACATTGTACTGACGATATCCCTGAAGAGTCCAAAGTGCAAAAAGGTAGCAATCTTTGACGAGATGTTACTCGAAAACCGTGTCACTTAGAAACATTCTATCTGAGGCAACAGGATCACGTAGAGTGCCTCTACAATAACCTCTCTCGATTTTTTATAGCTCTGAGGCATTTGCCCGTGGTGAAAGGTTTTCTGCTGCCCCAAAAATCATCAGAAGGAGGCAGTGTATTAAGTCAGGATGAAAGCCTATTCACTCTAGGCGCCTGTTTTTGACCAAATCACACATGCGCCTTGAACAACTCTGTCTTCAAGGCACTTTTCTCTAATCTCTGTAACTCTCCAAATCCACTAAGGCGCAAATTTTACCTCTTGGGCTAAAGATATAGGTTCTTCATCCAAGGCGCCAGAATGGTCCAAAGGCGCATTTCACCTCTAACCTCACCTCTGACCTTACTTGGAGGCGCTAAACCTCATCTCATTGCTCTCCTCCATTACAAGCGCTCACTTACCTCAATCTTGGGCGCATACCAACATCCCAACATCCAAATCACCTAGGCGCTCAAAACCTTCAAGACTCAAGGTGCATTTTATGATCAAACAAGGTATCTCCTGAACAAGGCGCTCATAGTCTCATCAGGGCATTAATCATCATCATGAGCACTCATATTGTTCTAGGCGCACAGTTATCTCTGGAATGCTCAAGGCGCACATACCCTTCTCTAGGCTAGTTTACACTTATTCAAGGCGCTCATTCCAAACTTACATGAACTCCTCATTACAAGACGCACAAACTAGATGATCCTAGGGCATAAGGGCGCTCATAGGAGTTGTTATGTGTCATTTTGGCCAAGGTTTTCTGGAGCAGTGAAGACATTAGGAAGGGGATGATCGTTTGGATAGTTTTGAATGCTTTATTTCTCCTTGTTTAAACTAGGCGCTCACTAAGGATTGGAGTAGCCTTTGCACCCTCACATCACGTTAATCGGCGTTTCAGAGGCAATCATAGTATAGGAAGATTTGCGCCTTGAAGAAGAGAGTTATCTGGTGAGTGCTTAGGAGTTTTGGCGCCTATGGGAAAGGTCTAGGTAGAGCGCCTTCAGACTTTGACAGTGAAGTGCCTTAAGGAGTTGGATGATGTTTTTGCCTAGAGTGGAGATGATGTTTTTAGCGCCTTAAGGATGATGATGGAGCGCCTTGGAGTCAGGTTAGTCTGGAGCACCTTAAGAAGGTAAAGCACTTCAACTATAAACACAAGTGTTTTGAGCACCCTAATGAGAAGTTGTCTTGGCACCATAAGTTGTTCAAACGAAGATATGCGCCTTGGATAGTTGCAAAGACCTAATTTAGCGCCCAAGGTTGGAAGACTCTTTGTGAGCGCCTAGTGTTTGAAAGCTCTTTGTGTTTGGTGCATTAAAATGAATTTGGCACCTAAATAGTATTGAAACACTCAACTGAGCGCCTAAAGCCCATGAGAGAAGTGATATGCGCCTTGATAGGAATATCATGGAAGATGAGTTTACTGAATGGCGCCTTGAATGACTTGGTTGATTAAGTGTTTTAGCGCCTAGATATGGGATGAATCATTGAGCGCCTTTGGTTGAGATGATGTCAGCACCTTTGAGATTATACACCTTGGAGTCAAGTTCGAAGGAGCACCTTGAGAAGGTAAAACACTTCAAATGTTTTCAAGGAATTGGAGAAGTCACTTAGTGCCTAGAAGGAATTCTAGAGCAAGAGGGTTGGAGCGCCTTGAGCTTCAAGTCAGATATGCACCTAGACCTCTACCCTTTAGCAAGTTGAATCCCTCTGAGCCTTGACAACGTGAGAATGCCTTATAGTGAATATGCGCCTTGGGCAAGGTTGAATACAAAGTTGAGGAGTATATCATAATGAGTAAGTGCACTGTAGGGTTAGATGATAAAGACTAGTGCCTTGAGTGTCTTGGTCAAAATTTTGACGTGAGAAGTCTTGCAAGATCAAACCCTGGAGTGCGCCTTAGAGAGAACCTATTGATCCTTTGCTTTGACAAGATTTGGGCACCAGAATGATCCTTAATAAATGGAATGTATCTACACCAATTTTGCGCCTTTAGGGAAGTGATGGTGGCCAGAATGATCCTTAATCTCATGTTTGTGCGCCTAGGTCTAGAAGCAAGATTTGAGCGCCTTAGGATAGGGTTTTTTGCACCTTGTCTTGGAGAGTGAATTTGCGCCTTGGATGATGTTGAAGTGCCTTGGGATGAAATGTGCCCAAACTTATAGAGGGCCTTCAGTGAGAGAGTTGAAGAGAGTGCTTAGAGGAAGGATAGCCTTAAGATCAAACTAAGTACTTAGAAACCTAAGATTAGCGCCTTATTTGAAGTTATACACCTATTCTGGCACCAGAGAGTGAGTTTGAGTGTGAAGAAGTGAATGTCTGCGCCTTGAAGGGGATACAAAGGGAAGATGATGCACCTTGATGGGTTGATGATGGAAATTTGCGTTTTGGAGCTAAATGTGCGCCTTGAATCTAAATGATATTTGAGTGCTTAGAGGTAAATAGGGGCGCCTTTGAGAATTCTTTATGCTTTAAGGAATGGATTGTGGTGCTTTGGACTAAGGTAAGTCCTAAGCACTTCCAATGATTTTAAGGAGCGCCTTGAAGGAGATAGTGCATAGAGGTACAATGAATCTTCCGGAGAACATGGATAGACAACTAAGTCTCCAACTTGAGTCTTCTAAGTGAATTGGATAATGAAGAGAGTCTAGTCATTTTGGGCGCTAGTATCAGGATGAATCATCCAAAATGGGTGCCTAGAACTAGAAGGCGCCAATGCATGAGTTCAAGGATCCTCCATTGGAGCGCCTAGCCCAGATGGCTATAGATTGAAAGTTTTAAAGCTAAGTGATGTCTCTTACGTGAATTCCTAGCCCAGGTGCATGTGTTGGGAAAAACTCTTTGGCTCTGGCGCCTAGAATTGGGAGCTTTGTAAGATGCACCAATTGATGAAACATTTCCATTTTGCGCCTAGAATAGAACTCTCTCACATAGTTGAAATTGACTTGATAGAAGGAGATAAGTCTTAAGGACTGGTTTGGCGCCTCACTTGCCTATCTCACCTTTGAAATGCGCTTTGGTTGATGATCATCATTGATGGAGCCTAGTGAAATGTAAAGCTATTTGCATCTCCAGAGGATCAAAATTGGATTAGGAGATCATCCTTGCAGTTGAGATTGACAGAGAAGTGTTAAAGGAATCACTTCAAATGGGCGCCTAAGCTAGTTGAGGCGCATATCAATTCCACTGTAACTCCAGACTGACGCTTAGGATCCAGTCATCTCCTAAGGCGTAGTTCCATTCACCCATGACCTCGCTTGGCGTCTAAAACTTGGAAACTCCTTTGGAAAGCTCCTGTTGCGCCTAGAAGATGAGTTTGGGATATCAACTTGCAAAAGGCTTAGAAACTCTTCAAAGATGTTAGGCACAATCCCATGGCACTGGAGCTCAGTTTTGGTGCCTTCAAGGAATAGCACATGAAGGAACTTGGGAGGTCAGGTGCTTGTAAAAGGGAACACCTTGGAACATCTTCCAGGGGTTGAAGTAGTAAGAAAACATCAAGTGAGTCTAGGCGCACTCGCTTGTGTGAACAGTTTAGCTCTGGCGCCTAGCCACAGAGTGAGCCAGAAGAAGTAGTTTGGACATTAGAAGATAGGCGCTCATTCTACAATGAAGCATTCCACCTTCCTAATCAACAAAGACTTGCAAGAATTGACAAAGGAAGCTAAGGCGCACCTTCTACTTGTTTCCACCTCCAGAATGCGCCTAACCTTGAAAGGGGGTTCAAAGATGTTTGTTAGACCTTTTCACTCAAGGCACTCACCTTAGGCGCACTTTCTAAGTCCTTGTCACCTCAAGGAAACACCTAGTTTGGAAGGTGCTTGCCCTGTTCTCCACTCCTTTCAATTGGCGCCTAGAACACAGAATGCATGAAAGGAGCGCCTAGACTCCAGAGGGCTTATTTGGGCACCTAGCATTTAAAACACTTTCATAATGATGATGTTTTGGCGCCTACTCTTGGAAACAATCCAGAGCATCCATAAACTCTAATTGGCACCTAATGTTGACAAGGCGCAACTTCAGGAGGAGGTCACCTCAACTTGGCGCCCAAGTCAGAAAAACCTGTAAATCCTTCAAATATGCGCCTACCTTGTGAGGTGATGAGTTGAACATTCCAAATCTTCAAATGTTGCTCAAATAAGGAAGACATTGTAACATCAAGGCTTCAAGGCCTGTCCTTGTATTTCCATTGAATGAGTTGTACTTCATGCTATTGAAAGCATTTTCCATGTAATAAGACATTGCAAGTTGATTGAATCAAGTAACAAGACAAGTACCCAACTCTAATGTTGTTTCATTCAAATAGTTATCTTGATGTATATCTTTATGTTATTGAAGTAGTTGATGAATTGTTAGCAAGTAAAAGTGTTTAAGTAAGGAAAATTTTTCGTAGAACTAGTTGGGTATCTTACACTTACACCATGCCTATCCATCAAACATCACAATGCAATCAAAATCCTAACAACATGCCCATGATCCAAGATCAAGTGCAATCATGCAAAGATATTATCAATCACAAGCCTATTAAGAATGAACTAGAGTCTTCTAGTACCATACTTTTCCATCAAACACCATCATGTAATCCATGGCCTATCAAGCCTATCAAAGAAAATGCAAACATCCTATGTAATACAATCAGACTTTAAATATTTGAAGTAGCCATCTACAAATATCCATTCAAAAGTGGATTTATAATGCAAGTATGGACGCCATCAATAAAAAAGATTTGTATTAACCAAATATCCATATACGCATACATCAATATCTGTCGATATAAGTATAACATATATACAAAATAGCCATATAGGCTTACAAGAATGCCATATAGGCATACAATGTCAACTATGTACAATACAAAATATATGTCCACAAATGCCATATAGGCATACAACAGAGGAACACAATAAAAAGTCATTCCCCTCTAGCTGGTGAAGAGAATAAATCACGAGCAGCCTTTGATCTTCTAGGGGATGGAGACATGCATGTGGGTGGTCTACTACGAACCCGAGGGCTACTCCTCCTATTTAGTTCTTCCTGCACCTTTACCTGTTACAAAAAAAAGTATAGATATTAATATATAGAAATTACATGTTATAAAAAAATGAAACATTTAACAAAATAATCACTTACCGCTAACATATAATCTGTCTGCTCGCTTGCCTCAGTAGCAGGAAAAGGCCTTGGTGATGTCATGTCCTATAGAAACCATCCAGATAGAAATTAAACTTCAAATCAATAATCTTTTGATTTTTCAAAAATAGACAACTATAACAATGAATGTAAATTAAAATTTACTAATCTGCCTCATACCCCTGTCAATGCCATAGAGCTATGAATCGCAGAGGCCACACCCTGCTCCATTGCCTTATGAACATGGGGAGGTGTATCCGCAGCCTGCATCATCTGGAAATAAAACAACATTATTCAATTACGAAAACTATAATAGTGATGCAAATCATGGCTCCTAACATACACACACGCTCATCTAAACATGGAAGTACACACAATAAAACACACAAATCACATACAAAAATTTAGTAAGTACAATTCATTCATTAAACTATTTATTTTATTACCTCCGTAAAGCTTTGAAGTCCACCACCGCTGGCAGGTGTTGCCATGAAATCTACAGTGTTAACCTATTCAACATCCAAAATCAGAAATTAGAATACCATTCATATAACGATGCTATTCACATGTAATATTTATAATTGTTTACTAGTTACATACCTCGACAGTAGATGATCTAGTGAAAAATGTAGGTGGAGAACCACTGAAAACTGCATCGACACTATGACCCTGAAATTTCATTAAAATCATCAATTTAAATTAGTTAATCTTGTATTTCAAAAATAAAATTTAATAAATTAAATTCAATAAACTTGCTAATATTTACCTGAGTATCAAGGCCGAAAGTCTCACTCAGGAGGGTATCTGTCATCACCATCTGCTCAGCTGCAGATGTAGCCTGTGCACCTGCGTCCTGACTGTCCATGGGGTCATAACCACAGCTGACCCGCAAGCCTGGCAAGTATGCGGTGGGACCCTACTCCTCGCACTATCTCCCAACCCACTCTGTGTTGCAGGATCGGCATGCTCTATGATGCTCTGGGTCAAGGCACTAATCGACCTCAGTGTATCGACCTCAACACTCTCCTTCACAATGGAAGGGATAGAAACATGCTCGTGGGCTGGTCTGCTGATTACTCATCTCACTACCCGCTGTGGGTCAAGACGTGCCCCTGGTCTATCCTGTGCTGAGCCCCCACCTCTACCCTGGAAGTCCCGCATATCAAAATAGTTTGGCACTTTATTAAGGACAAACTCGGAGTAGAGTTTCCTCAAAAAGTATTGTGGGACCTCATTGTTATTGCATGGAGGATGGTCAAAAACCATCCACCACCTCTGCCCGAAATTGTCCCTTATTGCTTGGTTGTTGCACCAATGGATAGGGAACCTCTTGCATGTAATGGGTGGAGGTTGATTTGTTTGTGGGTTTGTGAAAATTGAACACAAGTCTACTTTTGTAATTTGTAATTTTTTGACATCTTGGTATGATAATTTATCTGCATAGTAATCTCTAAACTCTCTCTTTTTATCGGTCCAACTAGTTATTTGCTTGCTAATTGAATTTACATTTGTTAACATAGACTCAAGAGATTCGGCAAGCGTGGACCTATGCAAGGTTGAAGTGGAAGGATCTTTCAACCTTGCAATTATATCTTCAATTTATTTTTTGTTGTTTTCAATTTGCCCTATTATATTATCTTGTGTTCCAGGGGCATGTCGAGGAATGAATGGAGGAGGTTGTTGTTCTGCAGGTATTTCCTCCTCAGGATTTTGTGGATTTTGAGGAGGAGGAGGAGGAGGAGGAGGTGCATTAACATTTCCTGACAATTAACGAAATATACATTAAAAATCAACAAAAACCTACCTATATAGAAAGAAATTCAAAGAAAAAAACAAAGATAACTCACCTCTTTGGCGTGCTCGACGTCGCGGAGGCATTTTGGCGATGAATTGACAAGATTTTTGCGTTGATTGGCGTTTTGCAGAACGCGAGCGCGTTTTTGAGGGTTTGGAGGCCGCGGGCAGAGGAGAAAATGGGAGAAATGAAATTGAGTTGCTTTTTTTTTAATTTATAGAAGCACATAACGCGCTCGCGTTATGGCTCGGTAATGACGAGCCTGTGGCTTGTCATTACCAAGCCATAACGCGAGCGCGTTATAACGCGCTCGCGTTATGCCTTTATTTTTTTTCAAATTATTTTGGCCACTTTTTGGCCCCCCATCTTTTTGCACTTACCCAACCCTAATTTTCATCCTAATTCTCATTGTAATTGTCACCCTTTTTTAAACTATAACTTGAATTCTAATTATAATTCTAACTATAATCCTAACCTTATTTTTCTCTACAATTCCAACCCTAACCCTAATTATAACCCTAACCCTAATCCTAACCCTAACTCTAATTGTAACTATAATTGTAACCCTAACTCTAGCCCTATCCCTAACCCTAATTGTAACTCTAATGCTTACCCTAATTTAGTAACCCTGATTCTAATTCTAACCCTAATGTCAATTCTGACCCTAAGCCTAATCCTAATTGAAACCGTAACCCTAACCTTAATATTAAGCTTAACACTAATTGTAACCCTAACCTTAACTCTAATTCTAACATTAACCCTAATTGTAGTCATATCCCTAATTCTGATCCTAACCCAAACCCTAATTATAATCGTAACCCTAACTCTAATCCTAATTTTAACCCTAACCTCTTCTTTGCCATCGATAAGCACTACAAAAATCATATCGTCAAATTAGAAATTAAATCTAAGTTAAGCTAAAAATAAAAATATTAACTCTACTATTTATAATTATAATTCTTAGCTCTACTATTTTAGTAGAAACACTCTGATCAACATAATGTAAATGGGTTAGAAATATCCATTAAGATAGAATGAACAATATATTTGTAAAATAAGTTAAAGTCTTAATTTAAAATAACTCTATAATGAAATTAATTAACACTAAAATAAAAATGAATCTATATTTAATGACTACATATGCATTCTATGACATTAAGTTATGGTTCACTACTATTAACACAATATTAAAACAAATCCCAACCAATTATTAAAAAACTTCTAAAAAAAATTATATTGTGGATAAAATTTTATAATGTTTTTTTTTTCTAATTGTTTAAATTTATTTAACTAATCATTTTTAATAATTCTCTATGTTTTAGGGAGGCATAAATTCTTTTAACAGTTCCCTATTTTTAAGGAAGAATAAACTCTTTAAAAATATAAGGGAAAGATTAATTTTTTTTTAAAAAGTAATTTTTTTAATAATTCCTCACTCAATTAAGAAAAGTAAATAAACTTTAATTAGATAAATATTTAATTCTATTCACTAAGTTTTTTAATTAGTGTATAAAAGATTATATTTTTCATTTAACTTGCTACTTTGTTCAATCCTTTAATCTATCTCTATTCTAAGTTAAATTAAAAATAATTTAAATGATATAAATTAAAGAAAATATAAATTAAAAAATATATCTATTGTTTACACATATATATATATATATATATATATATATATATATATATATATATATATATATATATATATTATATAAAACTTGATTTTTAGAAAGGCTTAACCTACAATTTATTTCCCTTTAGATTTGTGACTGGGGACTCTAACTCAACTTTATACAGAAAAAGAAAAAGAAAAAAAAGAATATCCTAATTTTGAGGGGAATATTAAATTGAAATTCCTTGCTCAAGATTTTGAAATCTACATCAAATATTTTACATTCTTCCATCATAAAACTAAATATACTCATCCTCTAAATAACTCTTCTAAAATAATTGTTTCAATTATCTAAATTATCAATTCCTATTATTAATAATTAATCTAAATTAAATATATTTATATATACATCTTAACAAATAAACCTAAACTAACCTTAATTATTATTTTCCTTTACAAATATATTAATTTGGTTAAATATCCTTACTACAGTATCATCTATGTACCTAAAACAATTATGCTTGCTTTAATCTTCAAAGTTGTAAATCAAATCAAAACCTAAAAATTGTTCTTCAAATTTCATCACACAAAATTATATCCAAAGAAGTCCCAACTCAACCATATAAAACAATTACAATTACACTTGCAAATCAAATGGATTATTGAATCATTACAATGAAAGAGGTAAAACTGCATTTATTCCCAATTAACCAAAATGATAGCAGTTTCAAATTAAATAATATTTGATGCTTTCAAGTAATCAAATATTGATTGAACTGGAGGACAAATAAGAAAGATAAAAGTGAGAAAATAATTCAAGTCAATGACCTGGATTTGTGAACATGAAGTTTTATTGCTAACAAACATTTAATTATTCAATGTTAAGAGCTCTATCGGCCTTTCTAAAAATTAAGTTTTATGATTTGACGAGTTTAGAAAATTTTCCCTCACATTGTTTGAAAATCATGAGTTTATTGCTGTTGTATTGTGGTGTAACTTCTGTCCCACCAGGATTGCTTGGTTGGAGAATTTGTATCGAATCTAGCACTAATTAGGTGTTGTAATAAAGAGGAGATTTCCCTTTAATTCTGCAAATAATTCTCTTTAATTCTCCTCCTCCTCTCTTCCAACATATCTTCATCTTCTTCTTCAGCCTCCAAGCCCTCTTGGGCCTTGCGTTCCTCTTCTTGAGTTGAAACAATCTCAAGGTGAGGAATGAGCCTGTGTTGTGCAATTACCTCATCTCTTAACTTTTTTTCTCTCAGATAAATGCCGATAAATGCCGAAGCCTGACATCAGCCTTACTTTCCATAACCTCCACATCATCTTCTCTGGAAGGGAAAGCTTTCTCTAGGGCAACGGATCTTGCCATTTTAATATCGATTTCTTCATCTACATCATCGGCCCATTCAAGGGCTTTACCTGGCCAATATCTGTTACCCTTTGTTTGCTCAAATTTTCCTCTTACCAATGGCTATCACCCACCATGACAGACATCTTTACCTTCCTAAAAATCAAACCCTAATTTTGTCCCAAAACTTTTCTTGTAAATTTTCTAAACTTATTTCTAACGTTTCTTTTTAATATTTTCTTTACCTCTCTAGACAAGATTGTAGATTAGAAGGAAGGAGACTATGGTGGCAACCATTGGAGGTGCAGGCACAAACCAAGTGCAATTCAAATTGTGCATGGAAAAGGGAAGGAGATGGTAGTGAGATGCTACCAAGTGGTGTGTTTCAACGTGGTCATAGGGGAGACCAATTGCTCAAAGATGTCTCCATACTTAATTTCTTCAGAACCCTTGGGGATTATGATGTCAAAGTCATGAAGCCTCCTCCTTCCCTCTTCATCCACAGATGTTGATGTGCTTAGAATACCATTTTGAACCTTCTAGTAGGCTGCCTTGCCCTCCGATTTCCTCCCTCGGACATGTGTGTCATTAGGAGCAATCCAAGCAAGGGTGTCATGGACAGGGCGGGCTAAAAATATATAACACAATGCGAGACATTCATACCATCTGGCATCTACCAATTATTAGGCATATAGTGTCACATTTATTATTATTAGTTTTCCATCCCATTTATTATTATTAATTTATTATTATTTTTATGGAATCTTATATCTTATTTTTTAATAAGAATTTATAAAATTACACGAAATCTTGGAATCTTTCAACTCTTCATTTCTAGGAACGCCTCTCAGCATAATCAATTAAGATCAATTACTTAGCATGTCTAAAAGGGAATATGTTTGATTTGTGAAAGAACAAAATAATTAGTTAGTTAGATCAATTACTTAACAACATGTTTAAGGAAAATGAATGTCTACGGTTAGGTTTTCACTATGTTGTGATTCGTGTGATGTTTCAAGTGATATTATAATTTGATTAAAATACTTTCTTTAGAAAAGGAGTTAGATCAATTACGCCCAACATGGTGGGAAAATGAATGTCTAAGATTTTCACTATGTTGTGATTTGGGTGATGTTTCAAGTGATAATATAATTTGATTAAAATATTTTCTTTAGAAAAGGAGTTAGATCAAAATGAATGTCTAAGATTTTCACTACAATATAATTTGATTAAAATACTTTCTTTAGAAAAGGAGTTAGATCAAAATGAATGTCTAAGATTTTCTCACTATAATATAATTTGATTAAAATACTTTCTTTACAAAAGGAGTTAGATCAAAATGAATGTCTAAGATTTTCACTATGTTGTGATTTGGGTGATGTTTCAAGTGATAATATAATTTGATTAAAATATATTCTTTAGAAACATGTTTCAAGTGATAATATAATTTGATTAAAATACTTTCTTTAGAAAAGGAGTTAGATCAAAATGAATGTCTAAGATTTTCACTATGTTGTGATTTGGGTGATGTTTAAGTGATAATATAATTTGATTAAAATATTTTCTTTAGAAACATGTTGCGAAAATGAATGTCTAAGATATATTCACTATGTTGTTATTTGGGTGATGTTTTAAGTGATAATATAATTTGATTAAAATACTTCCTTTAGAAAAGCAGTGTAAGGTTGGATAAAGCAATGCGTTTGAATCTATAAATTTTACTAGTTTAAGGTTGTATAAAAGTATAAAACAATGTGTTTGAAGGTTGGAAGTATTAAACAATATGTTTGAAGGTTGGATAAAACAATGTGTTTGAATTTATAAAATTTGCTATTTGTGAGTTGAGGACACATAGCTTGGAGAGTTGTCTCCAAGTGGACATCTAGCCACCAAAGGTGGCTTAAAGCCATGTGCTAATTATATTACTTAGAATAAGTAATATACAATAAAGTGTAGCACTAACACCTCCCTTAAGCATAGTTTAGGTGGGTACAAGAAGAGATGTCCCAACTACTAGCCTTGGTGAGATGACTCCATAGAAGCTAGTATCATCAACATTAACCAAATTTGAGATGTGAACTAGTATCATCAACATTAACCAAATTTGAGATGTGATCTGATGCAAGATTCAGGTTCATGATCCACCTGTTTCTCAATCCCACCTTCTTTTAATTGACACTCATTAAGTTAAATTGGGTGACATAATCCTCTATAATATTAGAGTTTCTTGGACTTATACTTATGAGGTCTTTAGCTCGTGACTTTTTTGTTCATTGACCTTCCCATTGGGTGTTTTCAAGGTCCCAATATGAATAGAAGCACTTAGAGTTAAACTTGATCACACTTATTAAAACCATGTAGATGAGATGTATGTTGCCGACTTAGATGGCTTGGAAAGAAAAGACTCAAAGACACCCCCTTGAATTTGTGGCACTTTATCATGTAGTGCTATAACACCCTTTGCTTGATTACCCCCAATTTTAACTCTTTATAAATTTCTTAGTGCATTAGACAATTACATTAAATAATTACCTATTTCTAGCACTAACAAAAAAAATGTAAATGCCTTTGGCTGTTACAAAAAGTTAATGTTAACATATAATGTTATTGTCAAGCTATCAACAATGTTAGAAATGCTAAAAATGCTAACTAACTTTAAATGTTATCATGCAATAAGGTAAAGGGGCCGATTTGAGTCCTAAATAGGACTTTGCAATCAGAGCCCAGATTGAGGACATAGAGATAGGCAGAAGGGGCCTTCGTGGTTGAGTAAGGGCATGGCCTGAAAGAGGCTAGTTGAGTCCAAGACGGGCTTGAAGACCAGGTCCACATGCCAAATGAAGGGCATCCCTTTGGAGCTAGTTCTTCCTTGGGTTGATCAAGGACTTGCTAGGCCAAATAGGGCCATAAGAGGCCTGAGGAAACAACGATCTCCATTCCTATTCACAGATCGATACCCACACCAACTGGCAGTGCCTTCACACCATGCCTTCTCCCCTATGTCTTGCGTTGAGAATCAGGGTGTCACTGGTGTAAATCCCCTGCCTCGTCGTTGGTGTTTCAGTAGAGGCTAGCCATGAGCAGAGAAAAACCTCTACTACCCCTTGCAGGTTTATATGCCATGGGTTGTCCCACACACATGCCATGTGCCCACACCCACATGGGTATGGTGCGGGTTGTGCCTCAAATGCCTCGGCATGGGCTATGCCTCCAACGTTGTGCATGGGCAATGGCGTCAGTGCCTTCCCAACATGGGCCTTCTCCATAAAAGTGCTTTCTATGACATGATATGCATTGAAAAGATAGCTCGGCAAGGAAACAGAAGTGTACGACTATGTGGTTCTTCTTGATAAGACCATGGAATCGACAACTTCTCCCAGCAAATTAGGCTTCCACACAAACAAAATCTAGAACACACAATGCACAAAATGCCTCAAAGAAGTGCCAGCAAACGAGCTTAGATTAGCTCTGATACCATGAAAGAACTCGCAGAATCAATAAGACGAATGGTGATCACAAAGTTTGAATTGAAAGCAATAAAATTGCAATACATAGATTATGAACAAGAGGTGTACATATAGGTGAGAGAGGTGAAGAGGTTGAGTCGACTTCAACACTCCACTCACCAAGTGTCGAATGAGTGTCAACACATAGCTTGGAGAGTTGCGTTGAACTCTCCAAGTCGACACCTACCCACCTAAGGTGGGTTAAAGCCATGTGCTAATTATATTATTTAGAATAAGTAATATACAATAAAGTTTAGCACTAACAAAGAATGGTTTATGATGGAAAATTTTAAGAAAGTATGGGCAACGAATTATAGAAACCATTGAACCAAGAGTGAAGTTAAATAGTGAAGGTTTTGGATATGTTAGAGGTAAAAATAATACAAATGATGTTAAGGTACACATAAGTCAGTTCAAGAAATGTAGTAATTATATGTTGATGAATTCAAGCATAAATATTCACGTGTCAAGCAAGAAAAGAATGAGTAATGATTCACGTGTCAAGCAAGAAAAGAATGAGTAATGATCCTTTGTTATGGCTCAAAGGAAGTCATTGCCTTATGTGAAAGGTATCATGCAAAAGTGATTTTGCAGGAGAGTACTTATATACATGTTTTTCACAAGAGGAGTAAGTGTAGGTACCATTTTAGTCGAAAGCTAATAAGATGTGGAGAAATCTATTTAGAGTTTTATAGATATAAAGATTAGTTGGCATATATATTCACACAAGAGAATTTGGAAATTGTAAAAGATGAAGTAGTTAGTAGTATAAATTAAGAGGGAGTGTTGGAATATTAATTTCTCCAATAATTAATTAATTATTGTAATAGTGAAAAAGGAAAATTGTAAATGTTCTAGAAAAAACCAGTAAAGAGTCTTGTTTCTGAATAAGGTTTAGAAAGTTTCTAGATGAGGAAGTTACTAGAAAGGCAAAAACATTAAATGCGATGTATTAGTAATCTTGTAGAAAGTCCTCTATAAATAGAGGAAATATGTAAATCTTTTTCATCAAGCAATTGGAAGTTTATGAATGCTATATTATTCCATCTTTAGGCAATTCCTATGTTTACAATGTATTTTTGTTTGTTATTATTTACCCCCATCCACCACCATCAACAATGATATTGGATATTTTGAATACGGTGCTTACTAATAGCTAGTATTCATTTCTATCCAATCTTGTATGAGAATCTAAAATTGAAAAATGACATCATATTTGGAAATATGAAATCATATTCCAAATTCCAAAATCTTGGCTTTTAAATCTCCCTTAATAATGTTTTATTTTATATTATAAATTTAAACACATAGTATAGGGTTTTCTCCATCCTCACCTCAAATATTAGATTTTCCAAAATAACTTTTCTAATTCAATTCAATCACTTATTATTTCCTCTTATGAGGCCTAGAATTGTGGGCATTTCTAAAGAAGAACAACACAAGAACATTCCTTTTTTCGTGAAGTTCAACTTGGTGGCACAATTTGTTCATCCTAATTCACTAAAGAGGTAGCCTCTACAAGAAATTACTGACATGTTTTTAGTAAGTTTCCTTTGTTTTCTTCTTTTGTCTTAGTTGGTTGTCTAGCACTATGTTATTTAAATTATTAGTTGATAAATTCAAGCTTTCTATTTTTTGGGGGGGTTATAGAAGAGGCTATCTATAGTGGAGATGATACCCTTGGTGGTATCAATGGAAATCACTCAAAATAAAAAGAGGAAGGTCATAAATATGTCAAGAGATAGTAAACTCGGTCTCTCCAATATGAAGAGGCCTATTGTAATGCCCACCAAAATCTGTCCAAAAAATACCCACAAGAAGTTAACAATTTTTTTGGCATTACTTTGAATTAACTCCTTTAATTTCCTTAAGCATAAATAATCATTTCTATTATAAAACACATGACCATTTCCCAACAAGCATGCACACATAATAGGTACATCTAACTGATAGCAATATGAAGCAACAAAAATGCATCACATTCATTGATAGTCATTAAAATAAATCACTAATTACATTCTTAAATTTTTACATTATAATTGTGCAATGGTCATAATAGTGTGAAAAGTACTTTTACCTATCTAGCTTGACTAGGTCTTATTCACACTACACTTAAGCTCACTTAAAGGTTATTTAGACTTTTGTCTCACCTCATTTGCACATATGTGTCCTCACAATTGTTTCAAGTGAGTCCACACATGCCACATCTTTGGGGGGTAGTTAGACTTTCAATCCTACCATCTTGTTGGGAATTAAGGTGTCTCAACCTCGGTAATTCCCTATATTATTTCATTGTATTTATTTAATTATTGCTTATTATTGTAATTAGGATGCAAATCCTTATTGTCATCTTGTGGGAGTTGGCACAGTGACGTGTCATCCTACGTGGAAGGTGACAAGTTGTAAATTTGTCCTCACATAAGGAGATAGGCATCCCACTTAGTGGTAGGAATATTTTGCCATGTGTCGGCATCTTAGATAGTGTGTAAGGGAATATTGACTGAAATGGTCATGACAGATTCCTATGACAAATCTATGACGCGTAAGAGTCATAAATGGAAGATTCTATGACAGGTGAAGACATGTGTCACAAGGCATCTTAGAAGAAGGCAATTTGGGCACCCCAAGGAGGGTTATGACATGTTGTAAGAGAATATGCTATTTATATCTTGTGTATGATAGATTCTTTTACAACTATAAGCTATGACAGCTATGACGGATTCTATGATGGTTGTAAGTGTCGTAAGAGTATTTGTCATTGCCCAACTTGGGAATAGGCGACATCTTTGGGATGGGGTGACTTGACAAGTGTCAGGAACATCTTACAGTGTTGGACAAGTGTCCATAGGCATGGGTTTTGGGCCATGAGGCCATGTTGGACGCCCATCCCAAGATAGAGCCATTTTTGCCTTATACTTTCTTTATAAACAGGTGCTTTGGAGAGGAGATGTATTATGTGATTGATAGGTACTGTTATGCTGCCGAATTGTCTCCAGATATGAGTGTCGAAGACTCCTACAAAAGCATTGGCTATGTGACTGTATTGTAACCTTCATTGTTTATGGAATACATTTGAGCTGTGTTTTGGAATGTGGGGTTTTTCACCCATAAGGGTTTTCCCCACGTATATCTTGTCTCTCTCTTCTTCTGTCTTACACTCTTGTGTTGGTGTTTGTTGCAATATCTCTGTTGTTGGGTTAACATTGTTGTAACTGTAAAGATTAAAATGAATTTGCACTCATCTCTCCTCATTAGATTAGTATAGGAAGCGATTTCTATACACCTAGCTTCCTTTCACATCTCACATCCTTAACCTTGCCTTTATATGCAAGGTCTTTACTATACTTTTGTATGCTCCACATTTTGATTATTGTATGATAGTTATTTGGCTTGTTTTTGTGCAATTCAATTTTGTGGAAGTTCTTGGCTTCTTGCAAGTGATCTTGGCTACTCCAAAATGGTATCAGAGTAAGCTTACAAGTTCCTTCCCATTTTTAGTTGAATCTCGCACCTAGCCCTATCAACAGTGCATCATGGAGCCAAATGAATCCCACCATTGAGTCCAAAAGGGATAAATCTATAAAGATTAACTATCTAAAAAATAATTTTGGATAGAGGGATTTTTTTTTTTGTGGCACTGCATAGTACTTGTATGGTACCTGTACGATCGTATGAACTAGACAAAATTTTTTAGCAGAGAGGCCTCAACGCAACCGCCCTCTACTATTGTTTGGTTGATATTTTTATATTGTGTAGGATTTTTGGATTTGTTCAAGGGTTTTAACTATGTTGCAGGACTAGTTTTTTGGGCCAAAATCGGCCTTCTAAGTCCTGGTTCGCCCTCAGATTCGCATGCCCCTTTTGTTGGGCTTCTTAGTGGGCCTCTTCGAAGGCCCTTGCCAATTAACCTGTGTTCATTTTTGGGTCAAAAGACCTCGTTCGACGCCCATCGACCTGCACATCTTGACCCCCTTGAATCACTCTACTTAAATATCATCCACTTCAATAGTCAAACAATCAAGAACAATTTTACACCTCATTCACAACCAAAAGTGGTAAATATTTGTCCTATTTTTATTGGTACAAATTAACCTTTGACTATTGAAGTCGATGATATTTAAGAATAGCCCCCTCGAATAGACGAGATCAACCCCTTTGTGCAAAATACAAAAACGTAGTGCTAGCCCTTTGGGCGCTCCATGGCATCCTATTTCCAACCTTTGACGACCCTTTGGACCAGAGACAACCTACTGTTGGGGCTCTGTGTGTTGTTTTGGCCCGTTTGGCCATGTTTGGGCTTCTCCATCCCAAGCTCTACGACTTCTATCTAGGTCTGGCTCTTGTTCCAGTCTCCACACTAGGCCAATTGAAGGTTTTTTGGGCTCATTCCTCACTACCGATCCAGTCAAGGTCTTCATAAGTGCTTGCTAGTCGCTGAGAGTTCGTGTTTGCAAATCAATATTTTCCTAGCCGATGGGAGCCATAAAAAATTGAGATCATTTCTATCATCATTCATGGTCACAGTTTACAAATGAGTCAGATCACAGGTTGAAGAAGTCTATGCCATCAATAGACTGCTAGCATTCATCCAGCTATCATCGTCGCGGTCTGCAATCTTATCACATTTTTGAAGGTCTTTGTTTATTCTACTATTGAGGTCACTATTTTGTTTGAAGCCAATGGTTTTAGGTTGCAGGTCGTGACTTAAATACTCCACGTCCTAAGTCAAACTCCACAGAGAGTCAACTGGTTTGCTCTTGTATTTCACATCAACTGTCTCCATAAATCTTCAACTGCCACACTAACTTTATTTGTTAGTGCTTGCCGAGTTTTTAGTTAGTGGTTATTACAAATTATAGGTGGATTTGAGTATACTATTCCATTTAATTTTATTGTTCATGTTGACATTTGTTACAATCATTCAATGCTAACTATAGCCGTCAATTCTACATCTAACCTTTGTTAAGATGTAATTTATTTTGGTTACAATAACATTTAATGTTACTATTTCTATAACACTAACATCAATAGTAACCATGTCATTTATTGTAACCACAAACAGTTACTTGTCTACTTTTTCCACTAGGCAAACCACTTGCCCTTATAAATTGCCAATGGACGGACCTTTTTTTTGTTTTGCCATAACATGCACCTGAGTTAGATTTTTTACTTTTTATAATCGACGCAAAGTTAGTTCCAACTATTTTGTCATGGTGTAATTTATTTTACCCCAAACTTTTGTAAATTTTTTTTATTTGCCTTTGAAAGTTTATTTTTCTTTTTTTTTTGACATTTTTTGACAAGACATAACTTTTGCCCACGATGTAGAAATTAAGAAAGAATTTTTTTAAACTTATCAAAAACTGCGAGGAATCCATTGGTACATTTAGTGTTTTTATTTTGGAATGCCTTTTTTCCCTAAAAATTGTAAAATTGCCATGTGTTAAAAGCAATCAATTTAGGCTTCAAAGGGGGGCATTTTTACAACATTATTTGTTATGGAATGTTAATTTTTTGTAGTTTTTGTCATTTATTTGAGGTTTGTAAGGCATGTTTAGTTTATTTATTTATTTTCCACCTCATGGCATTAACTCATTTCATCCTTCTTTTGGACATATGCAAAAACTCCAATTGCACCTTTTTTGTAAACACACTAATATAAAGTGCCAAAAATTGATTTTGTGTTCTTTTCTTGGGAGATGTTTTTGCACATCTCTAGTGTCTCTTTTGTACATGCACTAATTTATAAAGTTCCATGGGGGTTGTGTCAGTGCCTCGTTGCTTTCCATCACAATCTAATCCAATGAGTGTACCTCCATGACAACATTCTAGTCTTATGTGTGTGTGCCTTATTTTTTGCACACCCTTTTCTAGTTGCTTGTACAACATATTGGACTTGATGTTGCATCTCCATCTACTTACACATATTTTAGTTAATTTTCCATACCTCTTCCTATCAGCATTATGGGGGGTATCATATTGGCTCTATTAATGCTTTTTTTTCAATGAAGTATTGGACACATCACCTCTCTCATTTTTAGCTGATCAGTATTCATGAGATTGTAGTCTGATATCTTTGTGGAGCATCTTTGGGTAGTGTTGATGGGGTCATTTGTGTAGTGTTATTTGTGTCTCTTTAATCATTGTACCATCTATACTTTCAACTTCATAGATTGTTTTGTCTTGTTTCCATCTGTACATATATAGTTGAGTATTGTCATTTCAGGGCAATTGTGCAGTTTTTTGTGGCTCTCCCAACTTATTTGTCTTTCTCATTCTCTATTTTGGAGAGGAGTTTTATTTCCCACTCAGTTTTCTCCATTTATGAGAGATCATTTGTACATGGGTACCTCATCAAGGCTTGTTGATAGAACCCGCCTATGCATTTGAATTTTTTAGTATTTAGCTTCCTCTCTAAGTATCACTTAAGGAGGGCGTTAGTGTGAAAAGTTATTTTACTTTTCTACCTTGACAAGGTCCTTTTCACACTAAACTTAAGCTTACTTAGAGGTTATTTAGAATTTTAGCTCACCTCATATGTACACAACATGTGTCCTCACACTTGTCTCAAGTGAGTCCACATGTAGATCACATCTTTGGAGGGTTAGTTAGACTTTCAGTTGTACCATCTCATCTCCCCAACCTTGCCTGTATATGTAAGGTCTCTAAATTGTACTTCTGTATGCTCCACATTTTGATCATTATATGATAGTTATTTTGCTTGTTTCTGTGCAATTCAACTTTGTGGAAGTTCTTGGCTTCTTGCAAGTGATTTTGGCTACTTGAACATGGTATAAGAGCAAGCTTTCAATTCCCTTCCCATCTTTAGGTAGATCTTGCACCTAGCCCTATCAACAATGCATAGTGGAGCCAAACAAACCTCATCATTAAGTATGGAAGGTCCATATCTATAAAGACCAACTGTGTAAAAATCAATTTTGAACAAAGGAAATTTTTTTAATTTTTTTGGGGGGCGTTGCATAAACCTATACGGTATCGTACGGTTGTACAAATTGTACATAATTTTTTTGTTAAGAAAAAACAAATCTTTTTTAGTAAAGGGGGCCTTGACTTAACCACTATTTGCTATTGTTTAGTTGATATTTTTGGATTGTGTAGGATTTTTTTATCTATTTGAGGGTTTTAACTATATTACAAGAGTGGTTTTTGGGCCCAAATCAGCCTTCCAAGCCTTGGTTCACCCTCACATTTGCATAGCACTTTCGTTGGGCTTCTCAGTCCAGCGCTTCGAAGACTCTTCCTAATCGATACGTGTTCATTTTTGGGTCGAAAGACCCTAGTCGACGCCCATCAACTTGCATGTCTTGGCCCATCAAATAGGCCAGATCAACCCTTTTATGAAAAATACAAACACGAGTGTTGTCCCTTTGGCCGCTCCATGGCATCCTATTTCTACCCTTTGACGACCCTTTGAACCGGTGACGGCACACTATTGGGGTTCTATGTGTTCTTTTAGTCCCTTTGGTAGTGTTTGGGCTTCTCCACCTCAAGCTCTGTGACTTCTATCTAGGTCCGGCTCTTGTTCTAGTCTCCACACTAGGCCACTCTAAATGTTTTTTGGGCTCGTTCCTCACTACCGATCCATTCAAGGTCTTCATAAGTGTTTTATAGTCATTGTTGGTGTTTGCAAATTATAAATGTTTTCCCAGCTGAGTGGAGCCATAAAAATTTGAGTCCATCACCATCAAAATTGATGATCATGGTTTGCAAAAGAGTCATCATAGGTTGAAGGGGACACCTTCAATAGATCGCCAACATTCATCTGGTTATCACCATCGTGGTCTGTAATTTTCCAACATTTCTGAAGGTCGTCATTTATTCGACTATTGAGGTCACCGTTTAGTTTGAAGCCGACAGTTTCAGGTTGCAGGTCGTGGCTTCAATACTCCGTGACCTAAGTCAGACTCCACACAGAGTCAATTGGTTTGCTCTGGTCTTCAACGTCGATGGACTCCGTAAATCTTCAACCATCACACTAACTTTATTTGTTAGTGCTTGCCAAGTTTTTAGTTAGTGGTTATTACTGTTTAGAGGCAGATTTGAGTATACCATTCCATTTAATGTTGACATTTGTTACAATCATTCAATGCTAACTATAGCCGTTAATGCTACAGCTAACCTTTGTTAAGTTGTAATTTTTTTGGTTACAGTAACATTTAACGTTACTATTTATGTAATAGTAATTGTTATAGATGTGGTATGTATGTATTTAAATTCCAATGGGTCATTGTCAAATGTGTAACCTTTCTTAGATCGAAGGAACTCATTTTCACTTCAGTTCAGCACATAGACATAAATGTGATCTTTGGGAAGGGGTATATTTCCTAGAGTATGCTACAAGGCTTTAAATTCACAGAGAAGAGGAATAGGAGCGGTGGCAGAAGGGCTTTCATGACAGGACCGTTAATAACTCAACACCATTCGATTTCTCTAGATCACTATATCCTCGAGCTCCTCATGATTTGACAGGGTGACGATAATTTGAGTAGGAAGGCATTTGATAATGTTAATGCTCCCACGAGCCACTATATGGCTAAGACCGAGGGCATTTACTTAGAGCAGTCTATTCAATCATTTCAGAGGATGCATATGCGTAGGCATGATGCGGTAAGAGATATTTAGAAATGCTATTTAGTCATAACTTCCTACTGACTTCAGACCACTCTCTTCTAGACAATACTAGAAGGTCCAACTAAGGATTTCTTTACCTCTTTTAGTTCTTGTTTTGTCTTGTAGGTCCAGATGGAGGATGATAAGATCAACACTTGCTTATTTTTTTCACCGATGCCATGGGAACAAGAAATAAAAGGATGAGTTAGGATCTTAGATGTTAACCAAATCTTTGATATTGACTGTTCCCCATTAGAAATATTTGTGGCCAAAGATGGTTGGATGGGGAGCAGGAAAGGAAGTTGCACTGGTCAGACGTTGTCTCAACCTTCTTGTCAAACATAATGGATCTAGTGAAGGATGGTCAATTCGTCCATGGAATTGCTACGGGCCTAGTTTTTAACTATATCTATACAACCTGGAAAGATGGAACCTAGCCTCTCCAGATTATGACTTTCTCATAGGGGAGGCTATGGTGGGTGGTCTATTCCCCATACAGATGTTGAGAACTTCGTAGGCAGTGGAGTGTGTATAAAGTGATGCAAAGAGGCCTCACGTGCAGATGCATAAGTGGCCTAGATAGGGCAATGCTTGGCCACAACCACACCTTCACTAAGGCCATGAGAAGGAGTTGCAGGGATGTCTCCATTTTAATTAGGTTCCTACGCATGCATCCTTCGGACTGGGATCCGCATCTCCCAAGAGCACCTGCGGGCAGAGAGGAGGAGACTAACATGGAGGGGCAGGAGGACCAAGAAGTTTTGATCATGCCAGCCTTAGAGGCATGAGTGTAGGACCATTCAATGCAGTGAATTAGGAGGATTTTTTTTTCCAATGGCTTCTATTTAATTGACAGTCAGTCAAGTTTTGGTATATGTTTTTTATGTTTCTTGCTAGATGGGATGGAAGGTTGGGCCTGCACGCTCATTTTTGGCTTGTTTCGGATCCTGATCTATTGGATCTTCCATTTGGGGACTTTTGGGTGACAAATTTTTGTTTCTTTGATGCTATATATCAGCTTGTTTATGCCCTCTACCAGTGCCTATAGTTGTAACTCTTTTGATGCTATGTAATTTCTCACAGCTTTTTTAATATATGTCTGGGTGTTCTACACTCTTTCTTTAAAAAAAATTTAATGTTACTATTTATGTAAACACTAACATCAACAATAACCATGGCATTTGTTGTAACCATAAACAACTAAGTCTACTGTTTTTTGCAAGGTAGACTACTTATCCTTGTAAATTGCCAAAGGATTGGCTTTTTTCCTTTTTCCATAACTTGCACTAGGGGAGTTGGATTTTTGACTTCTTATAGTGGGTGAAAAGTTAGTTCTATCTACTTATTCATGGTTTATTTTATCCCAATTTGCTGTAATTTTTCAAGATTTTCCTCTAAAAGTTTGTTTTTCTTTAGTTTTTTGACATTTTTCGACAAATAACTTTTGCCAACAATATCAAAATTGGGAAAACTTTTTAAAAAAATTTATCATGAAAATTCAAGGAATCCATTGGTACATTTAGCTTTTTTATTTTGGAAATGCCTATTTTCCCTAAAACATTTAAAATCACTGCGTGTTATAAATGGTCGATTTAGGCTTCCAAGTTGTAAAAATTGTACTCAATCTTTTTTTTGGAGACATTTTTACAGCACTACTCATTATGGAGAACTAAATTTGTAGTTTTTGTCATTTATTTGAGGTTTGTAAGGCATACTTAGTCTATGTCTTCATTGTCTACCTCATGGCATTAACTCATTTTGTCCTTCTTGTGGACGTTTGTAAGAACTCCAATTGCACATCTATTTGTAAACGTACTAATATAATGTGCAAAAAATTGATTTTGTGTTCCTTTTATGGGGGGATTTTTTGTACATCTCTAGTGCCTCTTTTATGCATGCAATAATTTATAAAGTGTTAGAGGGGCTTGTGTTAGTGCCTCATTATTTTCCATCACAATCTTGTTTGGTGAGCGTACCTCCATGACAACATTCTAGCCTCATGCATGTGTGCCTTATTTTTGCACACTCTTTTCTAGTTTCTTGTACAACATAATGGACCTCATGTTGCATCTCCATCTACTTTCACATATTTTATTTAATTTACCAATACCTCTTCTTATTATTATTATGTGGGGTATCATATTGGTTCTATTAATGCTTATTTTTCAGTTAAGTATTGGACACATCACCTCTCTCATTTTTAGTTGATCAGTATTCATGAGACTATAATCTAGTATCTTTGTAGAGAACCACTTGCACCTTTGAGTAGTGTTGATGGCGTCACTCATGTAGTTTTATTTAATTCTCTTTGATCATTGTACCATATGTACTTTCAACATCGTAGATTGTTTTGCCTTGTTGTCATATGTGCACATATATTTGATTAGTGTCATTTCAAGGCACTTGTGTAGTATTTTGTAGCTCTCTCATCTTGCTCTACACCTTTGGATGGTTCTTTAGTTCTCGTAGACACCAGTGCTTCTTTGGTAGAGTTTAAAACTTCTACACGCTTTCAGAGTTTGACATATTCATTCTTTCTTTTGGAGAGGAGTTTTATTTCCCACGGGTTTTTTCTTGTTTCCATTTATGAGAGATCTTTTGTACATGGGTACCTCATTAGGCCTTGTTTCCGAGACCCATCTACGCATCTTTGCACTTTTTAGTGTTTAGCTTCCTCTCTAAGTATCACTTAAAGGGGGTGTTAGTGTGAAAAGTGCTTCTGCCCATCTAGCTTGACTAGGTCCTGTTCACACTACACTTAAAGCTCACTTAAAGGTTATTTAGACTTTTTCTCAACTCATATGCACACGTGTCCTCACACTTGTCTCAAGTGAGTCCACATGTGTCACATCTTTTTAGAGGTAGTTAGACTTTCAGTCCTACCATCTCACCTCCTCAACCTTGCCTTCATATGCAAGGTCTCTATTGTACTTTTGTATGCTCCAAATTTTGATCATTGTATGATAGTTATTTGGCTTGTTTTTGTGCAATTCAGCTTTGTGAAAGTTCTTGGCTTCTTTCAAGTGATCTTGGCTGCTCCAACACATAAAAGAGAATTAGAAGAGACGTCTTTTAAAAAATATCACAAATGCACAATGATCATATTTCAAATTACATCATCCAAGAATGCAAACAAAATTATCAAAACTATAAAATAAATAATTATCAATTATCATTAAAACACTCAAGGACTAGTGAAGGAATTGCATCATCTGTTATGACTTTTATCACATGCATACAAATACATATATATGTTTATACTAGATATAGCATACACAATGATAGATCCAATTAGGTGAAATGTGGTGTTCTTTTCAACTCAAATAAGTAATCCACAATGTTGTTCTTAATCTTATTTATGATGAACCATCATTTTCAAAGATAAACAAAATCAGCATTTCATACTTATTTAGCAATGTATCTAATTAAATATTTTAGTTTCACTTCAATAAAAATATTAGTAATTTCACTTCAATAAAAGGTGTTATTTTCCATCACACTTTTCTTTCTCACTAACCAAGGTTTTCATAATATAAGTTTCTAATAACACAAAGAATTTGTTGCACTTAACATTAAGAACATGCACATCTTAGCCTTTTTTAGTGGATATAATAACAAACATATTGGCTTCTAGGTTTCTAACACAATAATCCATAGACCATTACAAACAATCAATATCTCAAACATAAAAATTACATAAAAGTCCGCAAGATGATTTGCATCATAATTGCCAATAAAAATTTTAACATCTCACATAGTAAGGTATGACTTAGATCACCAATTATCATATATCATCAATTCTATGGGATATCATTTAGTTGCATAGTTCAATAAATAGTGATTATGGTTAAAACAACCATGTGTATTCGACTAGTCTAGATTTTAAGTTCTTTGTCTTCCTAGTGCTTCCATGATTTTCTATTTTGTCACTATGTTTCTAGTTTTATCAATCACTTCAATCTTGGTGCCTATGTTTTTAAGAGACATACAAAGAATCCAATTAAAATTAAGGTTATTAGTTCCTATTTTTCCAACTCCAAATATAGCTTTACCATTTTAGTTTTATCCCTATGCTAGTACTATTTATATAGAAGTAATCAAATTATAAAAATCATGCCATCATATTTCAATTTTAGAAAATCTATAGTCAATCCCAGTAATGGGGTTTCTAAACCCATAGCTAGAATTAATTAGATTTTTTTTACTCGAGAAAACCACATAAAGCCTCATAACTAATTCCTATTTTAGTTTAATCCTAAATATGGAATTCTTATTAGGGTTCTAGTTCAACGATATACTTATATAATTGTGATAGGTAAAAATTGCACTGCAAACATAAACAAAAGATGAACAAAATCAAGTACAAGTTACCTCCCTTTGCATAAACAAATTGCCTACATTGATCAAGCTAATTGAAGTTGCACCCAAACTCAACTGATTGCTCTTTGCTCTTTGATTATAGTGGATTGCTCAGTTTGTCAGCATAAAGTTGTGATGTGAGGATGATAAGATCTAGATTGATTTCAGCAGTGTGATGTTGTATGAAGATCATAGAGGATCAAAAATGGAAAAGGATGTTCAATTTATAGATTTCCAATAGTGAAGATCAATGGTGGAGAGCGATCAAAGAGATCAATGGATAGAAATGTTTGAGAGGATGTGAATGAATGAAAGAGGGACAAGTGTCCTTGTCCTCTCATGCATTAGGGGAGTTAACAAATCTGATTGAAGAGTTGACTGAGTTGATTGCTTAGTGAACTCAATTGATTGACTAGTCAACTGAATTGATTAATTAGTTAACTAGATCGACTAACCTGTTAACTGATTTAATTGATTTAGTTAACTAATTTGATTGATTAGTTATCTAAACTAATTGAGAGTGAATTATGGAGGAGAGAGAATAATAGGAAAATAAATAAATAAATTATTTAATTTCATGCACATGGATAAATAAATAAAATATTGAATTTTATTTATTTTGAAGAAATAGAATATTAGCTTCAATTAATTAAATAATTTAAATTTATTTAATTAATATGTGGAGGGAAATTGATTTAATTAAATAATCAGAGTTATTTAATTAAATATAGAGGAATAAATTGATTTAATTAAATAATTAGAATTATTTAATCAATTATAGAGGATAAATTTGATAATAACTGATAGATGAACTTATTCAAATAATTAAGAATTATTTGATTAATGCAGATGAATGCCTAATCTAGGAACGAGTCAATTTTAGATGTCTACATTTTGCCCCTCTTTGAGATGGTGTTGCAAAGTAACATCATTGCAAAGAAGTTTAAAACATAGTGCTATGTTGGATAGAAGAAAATTTTGGTTTAGAAGAACAATATGATTGGATTAGAAATGATGATGCCCCAGTCAGGTAGAAGAAGTATGTAGTGGATTAATTAATAGGTTGAATGATGCCCCCTTGAGAGGACAGACGAATTGGAAGAATAGGGTGTGCTCTCGAAATGAATGGATATGATGAAAAGGAGATAGAAGATGGAGAACATATAAAAATGAAGAAGATAAAAGGATGGATGATAGAATGATGGATTTATAAGTAGCTATGATGACTTGATTAGAGCAATCCTATAGTTTGATATAGTACTAGACATTATGCACCAAGGTATAAGGACCAAGATGATGATGTGTCGTGTGCACCCAACGTAATATAACCTTCTCTAGATGTATGAGGAAGGATACTTAGAGCATTAAAGTCCTGATGCACAAAAGGTATAATATGATTTTAGATTCAAAGGATAATGCAAAAAGCTATTCCATCATACACAAGATATGAATATTAGCTAGAATGATAAGGACTCAATACAAATGAAAGATAAAAAAAATGACACACACAAGCAAGCAAATATACACAAATGATACAAAATCAAACACTTAGGTATTGCCCCTGTCAAGTTGTAAACCGATGATCGATTGATAGGTTGATTGATTTGATGATAGTGTTGTCATTATGGGGAACGATATCCCTAGAGCAACACAAGGATGTGGGAACGATATCCCTAGAGCAACACAAGGATGTGGGAACGATATATCCCATTGATGGTTGACTGATGACGATTAATTGATTTGGTTTTCAAGAAGATTAGGATCAAGACCAAAGGATGTGATTGGATGATTTGGCTAGATTGATTGAGTAGATTGGTATGGACTAAGGATGACTTGCATTTGGTTTATTCCTTGGATTTTTTGTATTTTTGATATTTTTTATTGTTTTTGGATATTTTTGAGATTTTTTTAGTGTTTTTGGATACTTTTGAGATTTTTTTTAGCATTTTTGGATATTTTTGTGATTGTTTTTGGATATTTTGATTGTTTTTGGATATTTTTGTGATTTTTTTATTGTTTTTGGAATATTTTTGGGATTTTATGATTGTTTTTAGATATTTTTGAGATTGTTTTATTGTTTTTGGATATTTTTGTGATATTTTTATTGTTTTTGGAAATTTTTGGGATTTTATGATTGTTTTTGGATATTTTTGTGATATTTTTATTATTTTTGGATGTTTTTATTGTTTTTGGGTATTTTTGTTTTATTTGATGACATTGGATTGGACTTTGGATACCAATGAGAATGGAAAACCAATTCTAGATGCAAGGAGGAACATGTGATGAGATAAGTGGACCAAAGGATGGGTGATAATAAATGGGATGTATAAAAGGGTAGCTAATAGTGCGTGGGATGCATAAAAGGATAGAAAATAGTGGATAGAATGTATGTATCATAGGTGAGATAGGATGTGATCTCCAAAGACTATGTCGCATAGGAATAACATGCCCCATTCTAGGTAGTATGCTTAGGATTTTACATGAAAAATGTAGAATGAGAGGATGATTGGATTGGTTGGCTGAGGACAAGAGGATGATTGGATTGTGTGAAAAGGATGAGGTATATCAAGAGATTTTCTAAGGCATTTTTCAACATTTTGCCCCTGTTTCTTTATCAAGATCAAAAGGAGGAAGGGAGGATGGATGGATAGATGGGATAGGTATGTGGATAAAATGGCTAAGTATGGTAAGATAGGATACGATAGGATGAGGTAGATAGGAAAGAAATGATAGGTTGGATGAGATGACGTGCCCCCAAGTGTAAGACATAGAGATAGTCAAACTACAGATGATGCTTGTTTGCCAGGTTTTCATCATAGTACTTATCTAAGGCACCTGTTTACTAGGTTTTCACCATTGGACTCAAGCATCTAGTTCCAAGAAAGGTGATAGCTCCATTTAAAGATGGATGACACACATGGACCATGTCAAATGTCATTATGCTCATAGATGGTGGTAATGGATCGCATGAGAGGGAGATGGAGTATGTGGATAATGGCTTATGATATGGATTATGTATGGAAGGATAGAGGATTAGAATGGATGGGAGATAGTGGATTATGATGTGGATTATGGAAAAGCATGGACCATAGGGATATGAGGGGTGAAATATCTGGGATAATGGATATAAGTTGGAGAGATGGAGGTATGTGGGAATGTGGTGGAATGGAAAGGAATCAAGACCAACGGTTGCACACACCATGATAAACATTGAAGTGTTTGATTAGAAGGAGGTGTAGGAAATAATGGATACATTTTCTTAGGGGATGATCAATGTACACACAAACTTAGGATTTTTATGATTTTTGCATTGGGATTTATGGGACGAAAGAATGTGGGATTTTTGGATGAAGTAGGATTTTTGGTATATTTGAGATGTAGGAACTTGAGATTTTTGGATGAAATGAGATTTTTGGGATATTTGGGATGTGGATGCTTCACTTGACTTAATTTCTCTTTCCTTAGGGACCCAAACCATTTTTTTTTTAGAGTTTTCTTGTGAAAGTATGGGCTTGAGTAGCCTTCTGGATAGATTTTTCTTAGACTCTTTGCTTTGATGCCCTAAGGCATAAATATATTTAGGAGTTTTTGTTTTATGGGTAGAGGCATCCAAAACTTTATTTGTGAATCCTATGGACTTGGTGGAAGCTTCATGTTTGGTCAATGTGTGCATTTGTTGGTCATGATTAGGTATGTGAGGGGATTTATGGATGGAGGGATTAAAAGTGGATTTGTGGATAATGGATAAGGGGATTGGATAATAGGGATATTAGGCATTGGGATAAGTGGAGGTAGAGTGGATGGAGGGATATTAGGAGTTTAAAGTAATGGAGGTAAAGTGGATGGAGTAACATTAGGAGTTGGAAGTAATGGAGGTAGAGTGGATGGTGGAAGGTGTATGGTCACATGCTTTTGACTTTTGTAGGATAATGGAGGTGGAATGGTAACATATGTTTTGGGGATATGATGTGGTTTATGATGGAAATGAGTGGATTTATAAGACATGGAGGTAATACAAACATATTGAGATTACTTTTCTTGGGGGATATAACCGAGGCCATATGATTGTGGAGGGACTCGGACATGGATGGATTCCAAAATACCTTGTTCATGAGAGCCTAAGCCTTTACCTTGATAGTTCATTTTTTGGAGTACGTGGTGGACAATGGGATTGTGGGTGATTTGGAAACTAGACGTGAGTTCATTATTGGATGGGGAAGGTGAAGTGGTAGATAATGGTTGTTGCTCTCCTAAGGAGGAACATTCATGGATGAAGGTGGTAAGACCAAGGGTATATGTTGGATTTGCAATATGGTCAATTTTGGAGGACAAAGTATCAATAAGATCTTGATTATCATTATGTTCATTAAGATCCATGCTGTTTGTTTGATCATCTATCTTTACTTGGGAGCCAAGTGTCTCATCAATGGAAGTGGATGTTGTTGGATCATGAATAGGACTAGGTGGAGGATGGATGGGAATAGTGTGGATAGCTTGTTTATGGATAGTTGTGGGATTATGGATAGGATCAATTTTCTCATGGATAGGCTCATGATCATGGATAATGTCATGATCATAGAAAATATAAAGGTTATGGATGGGTTGAACTTGATCATGGATACTATCTTGATCATAGAAAATATATAGATTATGGATGTGGTGGATGGAGGTGCTTTGATCTTGGTTTAGATAAAGGGTTGATGTTTCGACCTGCTCTAGATTATACTCTTGACATAACTTTATTTTCTTGAATGGAAGTAGAGGTAGAAGACTCATGGATAAGATTGATAGGTTCTAGATGGTCAACAACATGAGGGTAGAATGAATATTAACTTGGACTCATGGTAGAAGACTCTTCAATAGGTTGGATGGGTTGTAGATTACATGATGGGGTTGAAGCAACGGACATGTTTGAAGGCTCTTTGATAGGCTCTTGGATAGGTGTTTTATGGCATGGAGATGGTCGATTCCTTGCTAATAGCCATTAGATCACATCCTGCATGAGTGTATGGGTGGATGGACAATATAAGGGATGGATAATAATGGTGGATGGTTTTGTAGGCTTAGGATGAGGATTAGGTGGAGGAATAATAGGGGTGGATTTTGTAGGCTTATGATTAGGATTAGGTGGAGGGATAATGGTATTGGATATACTAAGCTTGGACTTGGATGGTTTTCTCAAGGGTAGCTCAAGCAATGTTGTTTGGATCAATTGTCATAGTGTCATCTCCTAGGGATCCTTTGGTGGAAGAGTGGAGGAACATGGGGATGAAGATAATGAAGGGTTTGATGGATTAGAAGGTTGATGGACTAATGGACTATGATAGGGACTACATGGTTGTGTTAGGATAGGACTAGGAGTCTCTTGTATGGGTATTTGATTGGATAAGGATGTAGGGTACCCATAGGATGCATAAGCTAGAGTTGGTTTTCCCTTGTCAAAGGTACTATGAGGACTTAAGGATAGTTGATTTTGGTGCAAAGGGTAACTGAGACTTGTGTGTTGGTGTTGTGAAGGAATGTGAGAGTTGTGTGAATGAATTTGGTGGTGAGGTGAAATGTTTAGATAAGGAGTTGGATGTTCTTGGGGTGGAGGTTGTTGGGTAACAATAGGATAGGTTGATATGGAATTGACATGATATGTGGGTAGGCTAGATTGGTATGGTGATGGGGGTGACACATGGTATGGAGGTGTAATTTGTTGAGGTTTTGGCTATAGGTGGACTTGATGTTGTAGTGGTTGGAATTGTTGGGTTAGATGTGCTTGAGGTATGGATTTATATAGATAGGGGTTAACTGTGGAAGAAGTGGGATAGGTTGATGTAGGGGTAACATGATGTGTGGTTGGTTGGTATGAAGTTAAGGGGGATGACACATAAGATGGAATTAAATATGTTGATATTGTGTTTATGTTTGTTGGGTTTTAGACTGGTGGATGGCTAGGAGTTGTTGGGTTTCGACTAGGAGTTGTTGTAGTAGAGGTGATGGGTTGTGTTGAAGTTGGTGGATGATGGATTTTAGTTGTTATAGGTTTTGTTGGTCAAGGGTTTGTGGCATTTGGGGAATTGTTTGGATGATATATTGTAGGTGTGGTGCTAGGGAGCTGCCCATGTGTGTAAGTCTTCGTATTTCGGCTTGTTCCTTAAAATAGGCATCATGATGTATAAGGTGCTCACCATTATTAGAGTTAGAAGGATATCCTCCTAGGATGTGGATTTTGGGTTTTTGATTTGACCTAGGTTTGTTGATGATCAGAACCATTTTGACAAGTGATGGATTAAATGGAGGTTAAGAATCAGTTAGATTGTGGTGAGAATTAGAAGTAGTTGGATAGAATTGGATGATTATTATGATGATGTGGATATGTTAGAATTATGTAGAATGTAGTTTATGTTGAAGGCTTGAATTTGGCAATATTCAATCAAAAGATTTCACATGTATATGCATGAATCACACACACAAGACACAATAGCAAGTTTATATTTCAAGATTGATTGATACAATCTTATGAAGACACTTTGAAGACACATCAACAAGCCTAATATTAATCCAATGGGTATGGCCAAAATGTCTTAGTCTAGGTTACACAAGTGGTCTAGGGATGTCCCCAATATACTCAAGGTACGAGGGGCCTAATTCCATGAAACGAAAGTGAAATAATGTCACACAACCGGAAGAAGAGGGTAACCCACCCTTCACCTTCACTTCCCAAAGGTATAAAGTTCTTGGGGGCTTAGCCTGAATGACAATATTTCAACTTCCATGAGGTGTGTCTTTTGATTCACTCCTCACCGTTTATACTTCAGCAAAACACAAGAGTTGAGGTCATCCCTTGGAGCAGTGTGTCTCTAAGAAGGCCTCCTAAGAAAGGTGACAATAGCAAATCAAGTGGTGTGTTTGATTTCACACACTTGACTCACACTCATAAATGTTAATTGACCCTTAGAAATAGAAATGTGTTTGTAAAAATAAATGGATTAAGGGATGCTTTTGATTCTCAAGATCACACGAAGTGCATGAGGAGAGCATACACACCCTGAAGCACACTCAAATCCACCAAACAAAGAAAACACCCGTTCTTTTTAAACCCAAATCCAAATGTAAGATTAAAGACACAAGTTTATTTAAAGCCTAATGTCAAAGTGTGATTGCAAACAATGATTCATTTTAAGCTCAAATCAAGATGTGATTGTAAACAAGGATTTTTGATAAATGAAAAGACAAAAGTTGAATTGTGTGCACCTGAAAATTTTGTCTTCAAATTTGATAATGAAGCACACACTGCAAGCCACAATCAGGTCCACTAGATAAAGCAAGCATGAGGTTTCAAATGATTTCTTTGACAAGCGAGAACCTATAACCCACTTGTGAGTAGTTTGAAAAAATTATCTTCGACAAGCCACATAGCTGCAAGCAAAAAGTTAGTGACAAGGAAAAAAAAAGACTAAAACGCAAAAAAATGACTATATTATGGAAAAAAGAAAAGGTACTAGCTAAGCTAAAAATTTGACTAAAAAATTAAACCATGTGAAAATCTATCTCTATGAAAATAAAAAATTAAAACTAAAAGACTATCTCGATTAGAACGAAATTAACTAATCTAGATTAAAAAATATATGGATATTAAAAAATAAATTAAAAATTAAAATATAAGGGTCATCCCACAATAATGGGTTACACTTTTTGGCCAAACTTGACATTGAAATCAACATTTTAAACTAAACCTTCACTTTCTACCACCTATAGCTGCTAAACTGTTAGGAATTTGAAGGTGATGTGAATTAGTGATTTGTGAGATTTTGCTTGTAAATTCTAAATATATATTTTTAAAATTTTTGAGTTAAATTGTAATTTTTTTTGCGTCTGCTTTGATAACTAGTTTTTAATAGTAAACAACATTTTTTAAAGTGATGTGTATTCTGTAGCACATAACTTTTTTTCTAAAAAGGATAAAATTATTATTCTTTTGAATTTAGATGGATAACACTGATATATAGGGCATGCATTTGGTTTCATAATGTTTTGTTGATTTTTTTAATTAATTTTTGAAGTCAAACCAATTATAATTTAGACATAGGCATATTTCATAAAACATAACGTTTTCTGTATGTATCGATATTCAATTTTTTTTTGTTGAAATAAGGACATCAATACTTAGGGCATAGATATTTTTTAGAATTTTTTTCACTAATTTACTAATTTTTCATGTGTGTAGAACAGAGAACATGATGTTCGGTGAAAAACCTACATTCATAAGAAATAAAAAATAAATATAATAATCAAATCAAATATATTTAAAATTATACTTTTTGGGAAGCTTATAATAAGGACTACATACTTACAAAACATAAATTTTAAATGAATTCATTTGATCCCCCAAAAGGTAAATCGAAAGTGGTTTTTTATCAGCCTTTTGATAGGTGTAGAGGAGACTCCATTATAGGTATGGTTTAAAACTAGCGGGGTTCTATCCAAGGGGTTTTGAATCTAAGGGGGTTTGATCAAACCCTCTTCAATTAAAATACTTTAAATGGAACCTTTCAAGGCTTAAATCATTATATTTTCTAAAAATATGTGATTTCAACAAAAAATAGGATCTCCCCAAAAGTGTAACCCATTATTGTGGCAGCACCCATAAATTAATACCAAATCTAGTAATAACTTTATATTCAATACTAAATTAAAAAATAAATTTAAAAGTTAAATTAATATTAAAATCTAAATTTAAATTTAAATTACAATCTAAATCTAACATTCAAATCTAAATCTAACATTAAAATCTAAATATAAGAATAAATTAAAAAACTAATTCTAAATCAAAGTTTAAAATTAATACTAAACTAAACTATATTAAAAATGGAAACTAAGTTAAAACTAAATTAAAGTGAAACTAATATTAGAATTAAAGTATATTAAAAGTGAAACTACTTTTAAAACTAAAGGAAAGCCTAAACGAATAGGAAAATCAAACCATAGTAAAATAGAAACCAAGGCTTAAATTTGACAGTCGACCTTGCTTGTCAAGCAGTTTTTTTATGACAGTTATCTATTCAATACTACCTTTAAAATACTATGACATACATTAGTATACTTAGATTATATAAAAACCAAATATATATATCAGCATAATCCTATATAAATTTTGATAGTTTGTCCAAAATCACTCCTTCATATGATATGGTCTTTTTAAAATTTTGATTGTATTTTATAGTAAAAATGCCTAAATACAACTATACAACTATCAAATTTAAGCCCTGATTGAAAATATGTTTATACATGGTTTGTAAATGGTGCCAATAGGTGGTTCGGGGTATACAGGTGGCCACACAAGAAATGGTGTGCAGCGAGGGTTTCGGTGAGCAGACTATTAGAGATGTGCAATTGATTGTGGCATATCTGCAGTAGTGCTTAGGAGATCAGGGGGCGGGGATAGTGATAGCAGCGACAATATCGATAGACGATTTGGTGACAGGTGGAGTTAGGATTAGATTGCAGGGAAAGCAAGAGGTATAAGGGTTTTGAGGTGTTTGTGCAAGGATGGTTATGTGAGGTGAGCGGTGCTAGGGATCGGGTAGGGTGGGTTGCGTGCAGAGGAGCCTGATCCCTCAAAAACATCGGTAAAAAACTATTGTTAAAAAAATAAAAAATAAAGTTTAAGTTTGATTCTGCCACAAGATTTCCCTATTTTTTTGTTTACAATGTTTAAAACTATGATAAGTTTGTGCAGGGGAGGATTTTAGTAGGTGACAGGGCAGAAAAGAGGCTCACATGGAGTTAAAACCAAGAGAAAAAAACCTTTCATCTACCACCAAGAAAATGAAACATAATGAAAACATCACATGCACCCAAAAACATGTAACCTAG
The DNA here is from genome assembly GCA_027924645.1 of Cunninghamia lanceolata. Classification (NCBI taxonomy): domain Eukaryota; kingdom Viridiplantae; phylum Streptophyta; class Pinopsida; order Cupressales; family Cupressaceae; genus Cunninghamia; species Cunninghamia lanceolata. The sequence goes on from BSBN01000397.1 coordinate 2,563,781, forward strand.
TTGGTTGATCGATCAGGGGCCGTATGGTGTCATACCACCCTACAAATAGGTCGAAAGCAAAAAAAATTGCAAAATTTTACAGTTTTGGAAGGGTAGGGTGTTATATGTCAATTTTCACTTGCGGAACCTCCTGGACTCAACAATGAGGTTGGTTATTGCATAGGAGGCTGTTTGTGAAAGTTGAATCCCAAATTTTTATCCAAAAACACTTGAATCTACAATAAAAGACCTTAACAAACGTTCACAAATAGGAGAGGTTAGAGTACCGAGCATGCCAAAATGTAATAGGTGAAAACTAAAATGCAAACATAAACGAAAGATGAACAAAATCAAGTACAAGTCACCTTCGTTTGCATAAACAAATTGCCTACACTAATCGAGCGAATTGAAGTTGCACCCAAACTTAATTGATCGCTCTTTTCTCTTTGATAACTGTGGATTGCTCAGTTTGTCAGCATAATGTTGAGATGTTAGGATGATAAGATCTAGACTGATTTCAACAAATGGAGAAGGATGTTAAAATTAAAGATTTCCAATAGTGAAGATCAATGATGGAGAGCGATTAGAGAGATCAATGGCTAGAAATAGTTGAGAGGATGTGCATGAATGAGAGAGGGACAAGTGTCCTTGTCCTTTCATTAAGGGAGTTAACATATCTGATTGAATAGTTGACTGAGTTGATTGCTTGGTGAACTCAATTGATTGACTAGTCAATTGAATTGATTGATTAGTTAACTAGATCGACTAACCTGTTATCTGATTTGATTGATTTAGTTAAGTAATTTGATTAGTTAGTTATCTAAACTGATTGAGAGTGAATTATGGAGGAAAGCGAATAATAAGAAATTAAATAAATAAATTATTTAATTTCATGCACATGGATAAATAAATAAAATATTGAATTTTATTTATTTTGAAGAAATAGAATATTAGCTTTAGTTAATTAAATAATTTAAATTTATTTCATTAATATGTGGAGGGAAATCAATTTAATTAAATAATCATATTTATTTAATTAAATATGGAGAAATAAATTGATTTAATTAAATAATTAGAATTATTTAATTAATTATGGAGGATAAATTTGATAATAATCAATAGATGAACTTAATCAAATAATTAAGAATTATTTAATTAATGTAGATGAATGCCTGATCTAGGAAAGGGTCAATTTTAGGCATCTACAATAATTTTAATTTTTCATGATTAAACAAAGCAATTAATCATTCTACCAATTTAGTAATCAATCTTCCTATAAAAACTTCTACTGTTAAACATACAACCTTCTAGTTGTACATTTTCTCATCAATTCTTTCCAATTCAAAATTTAGAATTAATAAAAAGGAGAAACACCAAAAGCATCCCAAGAAAACTAATATAATAATTTTAGAATTGCACAATGTAATTCTAACTAATTTAACCTATATTTGAACATAACCATGCCATCATCTTTATCCCTTTGTCAATCCAACAAACTATAGACTTCCTTATTAACTTTCACCCATTTCTAAAATAAGTTTTGATCAATGATAAGTTTTATTGATATACAATGCATGCCAATTGAAGAGCTACATAGTTAAGCCTATCCAATTTAAATTTAACAAATATAATAATCACCTAATTGTTTCTATTTAGTTTTTATCTAAAACTAAACATAGTTTTTTCATAATTGTCAAGTAGTCCTCTATTCTAAATTTTATTGTTTTTGATAAAAGTAGGCAACTAACAAGGGGTTGAACCCTTTACAAACAAGGCCCCAAGGGTAGAAAAAATAGGACAGACAACAAATAGACCAAGAATAGCAGAACGACAACATAGACACACCAGCCCAACTGGAAAACCAACAACAAGGATCTACACAACACCAGATCCCAACCTAGAAATTCTAACACCCTTGACACAACAGTGCAAATGACCTTTCTTCTTATGTTGAACCACTATCCAGGAGGGTTCAGAAATAGGATCAACAAGATGAGGAGAGAGGGGAACCTCCCCCGAAGCCATGCATAAAGAGGTCTCACGGAGAACCACACTATTACCCACAACTAATGCCAAAGCCAAAGAATCCTCGCATAGGGAAGCCGAGCATGAAGAAGGCAAAACTGAAGAAGAAGAAGCTGGAACAAAAGAAGTAGAAATCCTACTCGAAACTGGAGGAGCTGACAAGTGAGAAAATAAATTATTAGAAGAGTCCAAAGAATGTGAGGGATTCATAACAATAGTCGTTACCACCTCCTTAGGAATAGCCTCCATATGGAGCTTAGCCTCGGGTGATCCCACAATAGTGGGTTACACTTTTTGGCCAAAGTTGGCATTGAAATGAACATTTTGAAAACAATCCTCACTTTCGGACATGTATAGTTGCTAAACCGTGAGGAATTTGAAAATGATGTAAACTAGTGATTTGTCACATTTTGTCTATAGATTCTAAGTATATATATATTTTTAAGTTTTTGGATTCAAATTCTATTTCTTTTTCCATCTCCTTCAATAACTAGTTTTTAACAGTAAACACCATTTTTAAACAGTGATGTGTACTATGTCAAACATAACTTTTTTTCTATGAAGGATAAAATTCTAGGGACATGAATACCAAGATAATAGATATTTTTCATAATTTTTTTGGTAATATACTATTTTTCCACATGTGCAGAATAGATAGCTTGATTTTCGGTGAAAAACCTATGTTTAATTAAACTAAAAAAAATATAATAAAATGACAATTTATCAAAATTATACTTGATAGAAAGTTTGTTTTGAGGACTATAATCCTCTAGATGGGTTTGTCAAGTTGCTTCCATTTTGATCCTCAACCTAAGCTTCGAAACACAAAAATTTGCATAAAATTGCAGCTCGAGAGGGGCAAGGACAAAATAAGGGGGTTCAATTGAATGGGTATTTGAATGAACCCCCCTTGATCCATTCAATCAAATGTGGGTTTGATCAAATCCCCATTTGATCAAACCCTCTTATTTCAATATAAAAAAATCATATATAAATGGGTTTGATCCAACCCAGCTGGTTAAAAATAATTTTAATGACTGACATTCGTTCGAACCTAGGCCGACCAAATCGTTATTTTTTTTTGAAATATTTTTATATCCATATAAATATGAACTCTTTTCTTTTATTTTTTCATATGTCATTGCAAGATTAATTCACATTTTTATTGAAGAAGCTAGATTTTGGAGAAGAAAACTTTTGGTAGAGGATTTGAGAGAAGAAAACTTGGAGAAGAAAATGGGAGACAAAAAAAGAGACAAAATAAAACTTGAAGAAAGTATTCAAAGGAAAGAGAACAATAGATGCATGAAGCAAATTTGGCATGACACTATAGAAAGAAACAAGGTATGTATGCATATTTTCTTTCCTATTTAATTGATGAGTTTTTAGCATGTAGTAGGATGTTATTTGTAGTTTTAAACATAAATATACTACGTGAATTTATGTTTTTTTCAACTGAATGTGTATTAGGGTCCTTCATAGGTTTGCACACTAGAAGTAAATTATACTTGTTACAGTCATAGTGGGGTGGGGATGAGAGCACTCATATTTTCTGACTAAATTTATAAAAGAAAATTAAAATACCAAAAAGGAAATAAAAAATAAAACTTAACAAAAAAAAAAAAACAATAAAAAATTAAAAAGTGTTTGAAGGAGAAAAATCTAAATCACAAAAATAGAAATTGGAACAAATCTCAAAAACTATGGAACCAAAATAGAAATTGGAAAAAATAAAAACTAAAATAGAAAAACAAAAAAGTGGAAGGAGAAAAAGATGGAGAAAATCGTGAAAACTATGGAACCAAAAAAGAAATTGATAATTTTAAAGATACACTTTTAAAGTTTTTTATTTGTATGTCTCTAGAGATCTCCTTAAATCTCAACTCTCTCTCTCTCTCTCTCTCTCTCTCTCTCTCTCTCTCTCTCTCTCCCCCCCTTGATTTGAGTAAGTCTTTTTAAAGCTTTTTCATTCTCTCTCTCTCCCTATCCTTTTTCTCTAAGGTCCTTTCTCTCTCTCTCTTGACAAGTACAAGTAGATTTTGAAAACTCTCTCTCTCTCTCTCAACTTAAGTCTTTTTAAAGCTCCTTTCTCTCTCTTTAATAGGACTTCTCTAGATAGGTCTTCTATATCTCTCTTGACTTAAGTATTTTGTGTGTAGAACAAGCTCAACAAGCAGAAAGTTATCAAGTAGGAGTCGAGCCAAATTTAGATATTGGGGCAAATGAGGCTGAAGAGCACATAGTTAAAGATAGGGAGGAGATCCAAGTTCAAACAATGTATGTTAGAGAGGGGTTAGGATCACTTCCTTCTATTGGTATGGATGAGCATATGAATCTAGCTAAAGAGGTGAAGTCAAAAATTTCAAGTTATAGAAATTTAGATCATTTACTTGAAATGGATGTGGAGAAGTTGAAATCATATGCTAAACAACCTATAAATACTAGTAAGAGGTCAATGAATAAATCTATAAAGGAAATAATCAATGCTCATTTCAATCATCTTAGTACACTTGAAAAAACCCAACTGTTATCACTTTTACTTCTTCGTGATGAGTTGAAAGAGTCATTACAATTGTTGGGTGTAGATTCGACATTGAAAAAGAGGAAAACTTCATATGACCTAGGAAAAGATATTGTTGAAAATGTAAAAAAAGGTTTAGATTTTATTGGGAAAAAATCTAGATCAATGGATAGGGCCACTACAAGAAGAGTGATGTTGACAGGTAATGTAAATACAGGTATATCAAGAAAAAGAAAACTCTTCACTTTTGACTGAAATTGGTATCAATAGAAAGACACTAATAAAATATGTGCAAATTAGAACAGTTTTGGATGATAGGCCAGAAGGCAATTGGGTAATTATGTGTAGAGCTCCCCATTCTAACAGGATTGAAGATGCTATTAGGAACTTGGTCTCAAATATTTGGAAAGATAATACTCGTACATCATCAAACACTAGAGATGTTATCAGACATAGGATTGGGCTCAATGATTATGAACATCATACAAAATATTGGCTAGACATAACACAACATGAGATGTATGTGAAATTTTGTAATTCGAATCCTAATATAAAGATTGGGCAAACAATGTTTGAAAGGTTAAAGCCATATTATGTGAAGATAAACAAGGCTTTTGAAACTTTAAACAAGGCTTTTGAAACTTGTTGTTGTCATTATCATATTGAATTTGATCTCTACTATTAGGTGTTTCGAAAGATTGGAGAAGAAAGTGATGGTTTTCAAAATGCACCTCCTAAATGGGTAAGTCTTTTCATAGAATCCATCTTATGTGATAATGCAATTGATCAAATAAACTATATAAAAGGACTTTGTGAACCATGTGGAAATTTGGCTAAATTACCTTTGAGAAACGAAGGTACTGACCCAACAAAGATAGTTAATTGCAAGAGTTACAAGTATGTAAAGTTTCAAACAAATTTTGGCAAAGAATCCACAAGGTTAAACTATGTAAAAGAGGAGATACCTATTGGAACATTTATGGAAAATTTTCAAAAATTGATACAACTGTACATACAACATGCCTTTTTTGGTAGGTGGCAAGCACAATAGTTTCAAACATTAAGAGATACTTTCCCACCTGGAACAATTCTATTAGTAGTAGACTTTGCAAAAAATTACTCTTTTATACATCAAAACGAGATTCAATCAGATTATTACTTTTCAAAGCAGATCACTATTATGGTGCATGTGTGTTATCGACATGCACAATTGGATTTGGATGGTGTTGAGAGTACAAATGATGAATGAGTCATTAAGAGAGAATATCACTTTTATATTAGTGATGATAAAGAGCATAACACACTTTTTGTACAACATTGCTTTTCAATTTTTTTTGAGAATTTGAAACGCAAGCGTGTAAAAATTGAAAAGTATTTTGTATGGTCAGATGGATGTGTAGCACAATTCAAAATATCACGACCATTTTATGCACTATGTAGATATCATCAAAGTTACAAAATACATGTTTGGAGTTTCTTTGAGAGTGGGCATGGAAAGGGTGAACATGATGGCGAAGGAGCTTGCATCAAACGTGCTCTAAGAAAGCATCAAATAAGTTATTCAGAAGATCATATAGACAATGCACATGATGTTGTTGAATGGTGTAAGAAACACTTTGCATCAAATGAGGTTGGCACATCTTCAAGAATAAATCGATACATCCCACATAGAGTGTTTTGGGAGATATCAGGTATGTATATATAAATTTTACATAAATGAAAATGTCAAACTTTAAATTATATATATATATATATGTTTTAATTTGTATTTAAGTTTAAATTTTAAATCTAGTAAATTTAATTATTTTAAATGAATTTCTATTAAATTTATATATTGTAAATTTTTTTTATAATTTTTAAGTATCTAGGTGTTGATAGAATATCAAAGCATGGATGCAAGAGGGTAAACAAAAAAAGATCTTTGCATTGTGTCATGAGTATGGATGATCGCCCTGGATGGAAATTGTACACGAGGGATTACTCTTGTTTCTGTGATGAGTGCATTTTGGAAAACTTTGAGGCATGAAACAACCAACAATGTGGATATGTTAGTGAATGGAATGTGGTGCCATTAGTTGTTTCTGACACATACGACGAAGATAAGGATGAAGGCTTTAAAGACATTCCTTTGATTTCAATTGATTATGACCATATTTTAGGATTGATTAGAAAAGGTATGTATGTATGTACATGTACAATTTGATAAATTTAATATAAATCTACAATTCACATGTATAGTTATTTATTTAGTTTAGTCTTTGATGAGTTAAATTTAATGATTATAACTTAGTCTAGACAGTTCTAATTTTTTTACAAATTTTGAACCATGTAAATTTGGTGTGTACTTTGGGAGATGATTTTGCAGTCATAGCAGAGCCTAGAAACATAGAATGTGTTAGTTATTATTTAATGTGTTGCATAGAAGAGAGGAAGAAGCTAACATGACTTGAAACAAGTGATGAAATGTTGTTTCCCACAGGTGGGCCACACACACACACATACATTAAACCTGGTTTTACATTAAATAATACCCCTAGGTTGAGTGAAAATACATTACGTGTACGTCTTAACAAGTTGGTTCATGTTGTTTATCATGTGCAGGTTCAGTTGTAATGCAAGGGACATATCTCAAACAAGTCAAAATTGTTCAACATGGGATTCATTTTATTGACTATCAACCTGAGAACAAGCTATATCATTATAGTCACCTAGTAATTGCTACCGCCCTACATCTTCATCCAATTCCACATGCACGTGGATGAAAAAAATGGAGACTAGATAGTGAGGATCATCAGAAAATAATACATGTTATTGAAGAGCGGGCCGAACCAAATGTTTGAATGTGAACTTAAATCTAACTTAACTTGTTTGAACTCTATTGTTTTAGTTACAACTTTTATAAAATTAGTGAGATCTTGTTTAGTTACACATTGGTGTAAGATAATTTCTAGATGTTCTTAGTATGATCCAAACTTAGAAACTTACTATTTAATTGAAAGTACTTAAATATATATTTAGTGTTCAACATTTTTTTAGTTTGGGCAAATTTATATATTTTGTACATTTAATCTCCTAGTTTAGGGGAGATGGGTAAGTTAGAAGAGAAAACCTTGGGAGTTCTTGAATGGAGCTTCACAAGTAAAACTTATATTAGAGGTTTTCTTTGTGAAAATGTTAAATGGAAGTTTTTGTGATGAGATGTGTTATTTGATTTTGGTTGATATAGTGTTTGAGTTGTTTTGTGGGTTACATGTGATTATGCTTGGATGCCATTTGAAAGGACACATGTTGATAAAATGTATTGAATAATAATAATTTATGGCCAAAGTAAAATCATAAGACACTAAATAATGTACCATTAGATTTTTTGGAAATACAATGCAATAAGTACAAACCAGAAATTATATTTAGATGGATATATACATGTCTTATAATTCATGAACCTCATGTTTTACTCTCACTTATCATCTTCCTTATTCTAACACATATAATCAATTCATGCTCTTATCTCCGACTTTTTCCTTCTTTATATAGTCTCTTAATGCTGAGCTTCATATTGACTTTCCACAATATCCTTTCATAATAACACTTAATTATCTTCTTCCCATGAATTTACCTTTTTGTTCATGATATTTTACTCTTTTATATGTCTTAGATATATGTCTTAGGTCTAGACTAGAATAAGGTACATGAAATCTCTAGGTGTAGATTAGATATGCCTTAGGTCTAAGTTACACCTACTAGGAAATCTAAATATGTCTAAATTGATATAAAATCTAGGTGTAGATTAGATATTCTTAGGACTAGACTAGAATAAGGTATAAAATCTAAGGGAAGCTCTTTTTTTGTATCTTGAAGTTATGAAAGCCTAGTAAAGTTCTATGGTGCCCATTCGAGTTTGTTATCATTATAAATTTATAAAATCCAACTTTTAGTTCACTATATTTAGAAAGTTGTTATCATTCTTGAGTCTCAAACTTAACAAGCCTCTTCTATCTAGTTCATTTACATTCAAATAAGATGAACTTGTATAGATTCAATCTTCATGGTATATATTATAAAATCAACATTGGTTTTGATACCTCTTCACATTGTTTAGGAGTAGAAAATTATTCTCGTTTTGACTAAGATGGATGAATATATACATGAGTTCATCACTTTAACTATAATTATGTTAAATTACCTAGAATTGCATTCCTACTCACTATAGCTATAGCCGAAGGGAGATACAATCTTTAATCAGGTATAGGTACCATCAAAGTTGTTCAACATAAGTCAACAAGACCTCTTGAATTGAGAAGGATGGTCTTCAAATTAATTCTTTCTATGCATTAAATAAGGAAGATATATTCTTTAATCCTATAGGTACCATCAAATCTGTACAACATAAGTGAATAGGATATCTTGACTTGAGAAGAATGATATTAAAATTCTTATTCCAATTCTATGAGATATGAAGTTTGTCCTAAGGAACAATTCCTTAAAATTTTATGGACTACTATGATGTGTCTAGATAAGGATATAGCCTTGATTGAATTGAAATAATATCATTAAATAATCTATGTTCTTGAATTAGGGCCTCTTATAGGAATTGACTGACAATGGGCATGGAATGGATTCTAGTTGTTTATATGCATTTTAACTTGTTTGAGTTAAGGTTATTCAAATGAATTATTCAAGTTTACAATTCATCATGTTTAAATGGATGTTGTAAAGCCAATCCTTAATGGTATTCCAATGTAGTTTTATTATGTCCATGGTGTGCTAAGTGGTTAATGTTACTTGATTAGATATTTGGCTTATAGTCTTATTCATGACTTGAGTGTAATACTTATTTGTTCTAGTAGTGGTGAAAGTCAAATTATCTGGAAGTCTAATTTTATTTTTTAATAAAAAATCTTCCAAGTTTTATTTACATTTGTTTTTGATTATATAAGTCGGCAAAAACCAGGGGCTAAACCCTTACAACAATAGTACAAAAAGAGACAACAAAGGTTCATGAACAAAAAGAGGCACCCAGACCAACAACAACATTAACAACATATATAGATGATTAACAAAAGAAAGTATATAGAAGCAGATAGACAGGATAAAACATAAAGAGAAACAAGACTAAGGAGATACATCCTCCTAGCCTTTAACCAGAAATTCCATGATTTCATCAAGTTTCTTGAATTTCTCCTCATCCTCGCCATTAGCCTGAGTCCCATGTTCCTGCAGCAGAGTCAGGTTGAACATTACCGAGTGACAAAGCATACTACTTATAAAGACTCCCATAGATCAAACCTTCTATTCTAGATAATCCACCTGTCCCTTAAGGGCAGCAATATCATTCCCCTAGCCATCTCCCTCCTCCTTAGTCTCCTCTTCAACCTCCTCCATAATCATCCTCTCCCCTTCACCAACATTATCCACATGATCACTACCCTTGCCACCAGAGTCCTCTGTCTTCTTCTCTTCTCCCTCACCTACATCCTCTTCAGAAATCTCTTGGACCTCAATGTCTCTAGCTTTCAACTGATCATCCCCCTGAATGGAAGCTTCTAAATCACTTTTAGAACAATTAATTAATTTGGCTTGTGGGGCTAGTTTACTAGCAATTCTCCCTGACCTTCTCACCCTAGAAGAGAAACCCTCATTCTTACATTTAGCCTCCATTTTGGTTTTGTACTTTTTCATAGGGCCCACATAGTCACTGTTAAGATTCTTATGGGTCCCTACTATGTCCCCCGTAACCTCCTTAGTAGAAGCCATCTCCCTAAATTTTCTTTTCTTACTTTTTGCACTCCCTTTAGAAACAGGAGTATGCATATCCTTCACCGTGGTCTCCTCAAGGGTCTCAGAAAAGGAAACCTCTTTCATTTTTTGAATTAGGAGTAGGGGAGGGTTCCTTAGAAATAGTGGTAGCAATGGGGGAAGTGTTAGTAGTGACCTCAATAATGGAGGGCTGGATTGGCTTAGGTGGGTCCAAGGCAAGGTGAAAATTATACAAATGAAGAATGAGACCTTGATGCAGAGGAACAGGGCGTTTAGAGGGGTTCTTGTCAAATTTAGCTTTAACCCAGAAAATAGATTGTTCAAGGGAAGACATCAAATAAAAAGGAAAACTTATCAAAGCATTACACCTAAAATGATTGAGCAGGGGGAGGTGATAATTATAAAACCTAGTGAAACAACCTTCCAGGGTGAAATATTTCATCAGTAGAAAGCACATCTCGTCCCACGGCTCTGGTAGCTTAGCACATTCAAACCCTCCTTGGTACGGGACGAATTCCTCTCCCTCACCTAGAAAAATCTTCTAGTTTTGATGATTGACCACTTTAGCCTTCCTTTGCAGCTTAGTACCCTTGGTGGAAAGGCCAGTCGCGATGGCTATGACCTCTTCAGATATTTCAAACCCAATTCTGCCAATGGTAACTCTACGGTTCTGCCACGAAAGGGCACACTATACAGACAAGTTTTCATCATATCCATTGAGGCATTCTAGAAAAGGACTTATGCCACCTTCCTTGCAATAATGCCACACAAGAACATTATCCTTAAATTCGCAACAAAATATTGGCTCAGTGCAAATTTTGTCTCCCCCCATTATCGCCTTACCCTCGAAAACACAGAGAACATAGAGTTGAATATACCTTTCCACAAAGTGTCTTTGCGAGTTAATTCTAGATGTATTGAAGGGAATGATGAGATAATAAATGAAGCAATAAACTAAAATGTGCAAGTCGTCAGTATCTTTAAACACCTTCACAATCTCCAATCGTTGCCAATTCTTCCCATGCTCGAATATGATATTTTTAAATTACTATCATCATCACATATCCAACTCATCTTAATGCGAGTGATCAAAGATGCCAAAATGGCATTAGTCAGAAAGGTACAATATATCATAATAACCCCTTACTGAAGCATCCACATCATCTTCGCACAAAAAATTCATCCAGCTAGGCTGGCACTCTCAATGTGATGAGTCATCCTTGACAAGTCATCTCTTTTTGAATTAGTTCCCTTATGTTAACGGGAATATTGTTATATTGGCGCCAACATCGCCAATTCACAAATTGCTGACCATAATCTACGACAGCATCAGCAACTCCATTCCCCTCTCTGTAGATATGAGAGAATTTCACTCTAGAAATTCTCTGAATAAGAATTTGGATATCCACAATGATATCCTTAAGCCTCCACCCGTAGACCGAAGCATTGGTAACAACATCAAGGACAAGTTTAGAGTCCCCCTGTATATGCAAATGAGGAATACCCAAAGAAATAGCCAATTTAACTCCCCATAAGAGAGTAGAGGCCTCAACATAGTTATTACTTTGAATCCCTAAACCACCAGCATACGCAGCAACAAGCTCCCCTCTATCATCCCTGATAATCCCACCACCACTAGCCTTTCCATTGGACTTTGAAGCCCCATCAAAATTAAGTTTGAGCCAATCAGACGTTAGAGGAGTCCATCTTGCATTTAATCACAAAGTCTGATTTGAATTGTCATAAGCAGGAATTTGGTTAAGAATTCTCCAATTGATAGCAATGCTTTCCTCTTCTTGAGTGAGGGGTTTATGAGCAATTTTGATATGAGAACTAGCAATGCTTTCAATGAGGAGCTTAGAGAAAGACTGATAAACTTGAGAAGAGTCCTTGACAGCTTCCCTAAAGATTCTATTATTCTGTTCTTTCCACAATGTCCAACCAATGAAGGGAAGAGTTTGGTTCTAGAGCTCCACAAGCCAGGGATGAGAAAAAGTAGGACACCAATTAGTAATAACTTCTCTAATATCTTTATTGCAAACCCAATGTATACCAAAGTTCTATAGAATTATACTCCAAACTTCCCTGGCAAAGTCATAATGAACAATTAGATGAGGAATAGTTTCCTCTTCCTTAAGGCACATAACACACCTATTAACCAAAGAGAAACCCCTTCTTTGCAAATTATCTTGGGTTAAGATCTTTTTATGAACCACAACCCACCAAAACATATTAACTTTAGGAATAAGTTTATGGTTCCAAACTTTCCTCCAAAGCTCATTTCTATGAACATTAGGAATTAGCAGATGGTAGGCAGAGTTAATAGAGAAATGACCTCTTTTGTCAGGTGACCAATGCAACTCATCTTCTCTAGGAAAGAGAGGAATTCTGGTACCCACCAACAACTGTTGTATAGATCTCATTCTTAGAATAAGCTCAGGATGATTATTACAACACTTAAGAAGATTTTTCCAAAGTCTAATACCATTCTCATGATGAATATAATAACATACTTTTGACCCAAAAATCTATTTGGCTATATCAACAATAACCTTGTTTTCCTCTTGAGCAGCAAGGGCCTTGTCAGCAACCCAAGGGTCCTCCCAAAAAAATTATAATATTACCATTCCCCAGTTTCCACTTAAGCCCCTGTTTAATTAAGCTTCTAGATTTTAGCATTTTGTTCCAAATTATCGAACCCTAAGGGAGCCCCTCATGATAAAGGAAACTTAGGTTGTCAGTACCCTGTAAGTACTTAGCCTGCATAATGGCTCCCCATTCTTTATTACTATTAATTAGATTCCAATTGATTTTGGAAAGAAGGGTTTTATTCATATTTCTTATAGATCTGATATTAAGACTACCATGAGTTTTAGGAAGGCAAACCTTCTCCCATTTGACCAGAGACATTCTCTTTTTTTCTTTCACACCTGTCCATAAGAAATTTCTTTGTATCTGCTCCAGTTTGTCAGCTATATACTTGGGGCATTTTAAATAAAGAGAGGAAGTAAGTTGGAATACCTTGAAGGGAAGCCCATAGAAGCTGCAATTTTCTAGCACTACTCAGGAGCTTACCCTTCTAGCCAATCAAATTCTTTTGAGTTCTTTCCAAAATACCATTACAAAATCCCAGAGTAACTTCTTTGACAGTTAAAGGAAGGCCAAGGACTGCAGGAAGATCAGCCGCAACACAGCCAAGGATGTTGATGATTTTTCTCTAGAGATCTCCCTGAGTGTTGAAGAAATATACATTACTTTTCTAAAAATTGATGTGTTGACCAAAAGCTTTGGCATAGTCATTGAGAATATTACTCCAACTATGGGCTTCTAAAACTGAAGAGATACCAAAGAGGATGGTATCTTCCACAAACTGCTGAACAGACATGGGTTGCAGAGTAGAAGCTAGTTTGATCCCCACAATTTCCTTAGAAAGGACCTTAGAGTGAACATATCTCCTAAGGGCTTCAGCCATCATGATAAATAGATAGGGGGAAAGAGGATTGCCTTATATAATCCCTCTTGTGGGAGAGAAAAAACCCCTAGGAATCCCATTAACCAAAACTAAGAATTTAGTAGTGGTAGCAGCTTCCTGAATAAGTAGGGAGACTTTATCATTAAAACCAAACTTTTGGATAACCTTGAAAAGAAACTACCAGGAAACTCTATCATAAGCCTTAGAAATATCGAGCTTTAGAACCATACCAGGAATCCTGCTCTTCACCATTGAGTGGATAGTTTCATGAGTGGCTATAATAACATCTAAAATCTACCTTCTAGGAATAAAACCTTTCTAAGAAGAGGAAATAATTTTATCAAGGAAGGGTTGAAATCTCAAAACAAGAAGTTTGGTGCATAACTTTTAAATGGTATTACACAAACTTATAGGTCTGAAATCAGCAAGCAACTCAGGATTTGGCTTCTAAAGTATTGTTAATCTACTTTAGAAGTTTTCCACTTCTAAAAAAATCTCTAACAATAGCAGTAACATCATAGCTCACAATATCCCAATATTCCTAGAAAAATATAGGAGGAAAGCCATCAGGGCCTGGGGCTTTAAAGGGTCCCATGGATAATAAAAATAGCATGAACCTCTTCTTTAGAGATAGGTTTCAACATTTTAATATTATCCTCCTCAGTAATCAAAGAATAAATATTGTTAAGGATCTAATTCATTATTTGGCCATTGGCAGCACTGTCAGCTTGTTCCGTCAACAAATTCTTGAAGAACAAAGCTGCTTGATTACCAATCTCATTGTCATCAGTGATAGTATTGCCATCCTCCAAGCACAATTTAGAAATAGTATTAGCTTTCCTATGTTTCATAGCTGAGAGATGAAAAAAATTAGTATTATGATCCCCTTCTTTAAGCCACTGAACTCTGGATTTCTATTTCCAGAAGAGTTCATTATTCATAAGGTTCTTCCAATCAGTAATCAAATTATTTTCAGCTTGAGAAGTATCCTCAGTAGAATCTCCTTGAGCTATTCTAGTTTGAAGGTCAGCTAATTTTCTTGAAATAATCTTCTTCTGAACAAACACATTCCCAAAGTTGTACTTGTTCCAACCATGGACCTCTTGTTTAATGTGTAAAAGCTTCTTAACCAATATAAACATAGGAGTACCTTGGATAGGGAGTTGCCACCATTTAGTCAAAAGACTCCCAAAATCCTTTTTTTTAATCCACATAGCTTCAAACCTGAATGGGAAGGGACTCGGATTATGCTAGACAATGCAATTAAGGAGAATAGGATTATGATCAGAAACAGTTCTAGGGATAGCCGAAAGACTAAGATTAAAATGGTTATCCCAATTATTAGAGATGAGGAATCTATCTAATTTGACTTGAATCATTTGATCACCTCTTCTTCTGTTGGACCAAGTAAATTTCTGATTCTGCAGCTCCACATCCATCAACCCAAAACTATTGATAAAATTATGAAAATCAAACATGCTATCAGAGTAGTCAAGAATACCCCCAATTTTCTTAGAGGGATATAAAGGAGTATTGAAGTCTCCTGCCAACATCCAAAGAGAATGAGGGGAAGTGGAGAGGAGAGTAGACAGATTTATCCACAGAGTTTTTCACAAATATTAATTAAAGACCAATGAAAAGAAAGCATAAAAAAATTAACAATTAGATAATGCTTATTGGAAACAATAAGAGTACCTCTAATTCTGGCACTATTCCACATAGTAACAATCCCCCCAGAAGCACCCATAGTAGGACTGATAAAAAAAGAAGCATTAGGCCAGATTCTGTCGACTACCAGTTTAAAATTTTCCTCTGACATTTTAACTTCTTGAAGTAAAAGAATATCAATTTTATGATCCAGAATACAGTTCTTGACTTCAAACTACTTTGAGGGGCTATTAAGACCCCTCATATTCCAAGATAGTATTCTCATTTGAATTTTTTTTGGGATTGGACCTCTAGTGTTTTTTGTTTACCACTGGCAATCTCCCAAGCTACCTCTCTTTGTCTTGTTTCCCTTAGGGTAGGTCTTCCTGCCTTAGGATCTATTCCAACATCAGCAGATTTCTTGGACTTGCGACCCTTCTTCTTAGGGGTAATACATTCATCTTGGTCATTAAACATTCCACTTGGCCTTGCTCTAGGGGTTGGAGTTGGGTCATCAGTCTGATTTGCGGTTAACCCTTCCTTGAGAGACTCTCCATTGGTCCTAACTCCAGAGGTAGGATCTAGACTCTGTCTTGAAGAGGGTTGAACACTCATCTCTTCATTATTGCAAATTGATTCTGGGATTTGGATGTTCTCCAAAGGGGTTGGAGGGGCCCCAACATTACCACCAGCATTAAGTAAATGAACTTCCAAAAGGGTATCCTTTTGGAACTCTCCATCTTCCAGCACAGGGGGATCTAAAGAAACCTATTGATCTAGTTCCACATTTACCTCAGATCCCTGAAGATCAGGATTATCTTTTTATAAAAAACTAGGATCTCTATTTTCGCCTTCATGATTAGTGTCATGCTCCTCATTACCCCCATTCCCATATCTTTTTCTGAAAAACTAGGATCTCTGTTCTCTCCTTCAAGATTATTGTCATTTTCCTCATTACCCCCCATTCCTTGATTATCAGGAATGTCTTGTTCTGAGGAAATAGGGTTATTCTCTTTCTCCAGATTAGAAATTTCCTCTGCTTTCTTAAGCTTACAACGAGTCATCAAATGACACTTCTTCTTGCAAAGTTGACAAAACGTAGTAGAGTTTTCATAAAGAATTAGTTGCATCCAGATCCCATATTTGGAGTTCAACTCAATGGACATAGGAAGAGTTTTGTGAACTTCCACATTAACACAAAATCTAGCATAAACACATAAGGATTTAAACCGAGTTGTATTATCAAGAGTAACATACTGGCCAAAAGTATTAGCAATAGCAGAAAAAAAAATTCATCCAAATATTCCAAAGGAAACCCAGGAAGCCTCACCCAAACCAAGGTAGTCTAGTTCAAGTCAGTGCTAGGATCAAGCCCAGGCTACCATGTACATAGTGCAAGTGAGTGAGTACCATAAAGCTCCATGGCCCTCCTGCCAAAATGGTGATAATGTCTTCTCTGCTAGTAAATTTAAAAAAGAAACAGCCCTCTTGCCATAGCTATGACTGAGACACTGCCTTTGACCTTCCAACGATTGGACACCCAATTCCACACCATTTCAATATTAGGGCAAAGGGAAAAAAACTTACCAACAAGAGCAAGATCCATGGAGGCCATGATTTCCTCAAATAGATCATCTGGTATATCCAGCATCGTTCCTTCAGCCATTTCCTTTGAACTGGAACCATAGAAGTACCTTTAGGAAAAAGATTATCTTGTCCTGTCAGAACACCTTTCCATCCCTTAGAACAGTCCACATCCGACATGGGCTGGGGTCTAGAGGTACTGCCCGAGGCAATAACCTCCATCTCCATAAGATAGAGAATCAGAACTAAACAAAACCCTAAAAACCCTAAAAATCCATAGAAAGCAAATCGTACGCTCCAAGGGAAAATTTTTATTTACATTTGTTATATATATTGTGTTCGTATGCTACTTATGTGGGCCTAACTTATGTTATTTCATCATATAGCTAGCATTCTTGTCCTTTATCTAGATATTTGAATGGTATATCATTACAGAGTTATAAAGTTTATTTTAAACTTAAAATTTGAGATATGTACAACTTATAGAATCTATATATATCTTATGTATCTAGCATGTGTAGGTTGAAATTTACATGACATGATTGAGATAAGCATAATATTTTTTAAGTTAATATTTTATTATTTCAAAACTTGTATATTACATGTCTTAATACACACTTGTTAATATCAAATAGATACATTGAAAATATCAAGAAGCATTTATATGAAAACATTATTAATATATCTCAAACGTAAATTTGTCCATGTTTCAAATATAAACATATTTGTGTCCATATGAAGAATAAACATGTCTATATGTATAGATGAATAAATGTCCAAATATGTTGAAAATATATAAACATAAATATCCATACATGTTCAAGAAAATATATAAACATAAATGTTCATACATGTTTGAAATATAAACATAATCATGTCCATACATGTCAAATATATAAACATAAACATCCATACATGTGCCATTTGAATATAAACATAAACATATAAATGTCCATATCTCAAACATAATCATAAGTTACACAAATGTCCATGTCCATATCTCAAACATAAACATAAACATAGACAAAAATGTCCACATAAATAATCAAACACATGTATGTAATCAAGTTAGGTGGAAATGTCTTGACATATCAAACATAAATAAATAGAAATGTCGAGCTATAAGCAACATCAAATGGAGACAGGTCTCTAGGTGGCTGCAGCCTAATCGTCGTGTCAGCTCCTAATTGAGCGACCCTCTGAATGAGAATCCTATTCTGATGCATGTGCCGAGTCTTGGAGATAAAATCAAGTACAATGCATAGTTAAATACATTTTATCTAGATATATAGAACTATTTAAAAATATATATATTGTAATTTATTATAAATAGATAGATATATCTACATGTACATACAAAACTCACATGTCCACTGGCAACAATATCATCAACAGAATCACGTTGACGTACATGGTCTGACCTTAGGCTAGGAGTAACATGAGGTATC
Source organism: Cunninghamia lanceolata (assembly GCA_027924645.1). Taxonomy (NCBI): domain Eukaryota; kingdom Viridiplantae; phylum Streptophyta; class Pinopsida; order Cupressales; family Cupressaceae; genus Cunninghamia; species Cunninghamia lanceolata. The sequence goes on from BSBN01000397.1 coordinate 2,582,214, forward strand.
TCCATCTACAATATATATATATATATATATATATATATATATATATATATATATATATATATATATATATCATTTAGTTAAAACAAAAATCTAAATAGTTTTTCAAAAAATTGAATTGAATACATTGTGCACATGCACAAATACACACACACACATATCTTATCTATATCTACACATATACATACCTGCATATCACTTGGTACCACAGGATCGAAGCCCTCTGCAATGTCTTCCTCCACTAAATCATCCAAATGATCTGATGCATTTGTCTGAGCCCTCTCATGTCATAGTAATGATGAGTGAAGGGGACTAATCAACTGAGATGGCATCGATATAGAATCAGAGTGCATCAACATATCTATAAATCCTATAGAAGTCTACATCCTCTCAAGGTCATGATCTAAACCTAGATGACTAGCATGTGTAGCAACTGAATGATCTATAGGTGGATCACCATGTGCACTGGTGCTGCCAGGCCTAGAAGGGTGGTCATAATGATGAGATCCTAAATTTGAATGAATAGACATAGCTAGACCATCTCTAACCTGGTCTATGGAGATCCCTAGCTTTGATGCAATGAATGCATATGCCCCAAGAGATCCTCTGCGAAACAGTACAATGTGTTATGTGCCATCTCCCCTATGAGACCATCCAACTATGCAGGTGTAGGGATGTCTACCATAGCATATGGATCACAGTGAGTGCTGGTACACTATGCTATAAATGAAGCTCTAGATCATGGATGTTGTGCCATAAAAAATTGAGCCACACGATCAATAGCTATTGTAATGGTGGCAACTACAATATTGCCAACACTATCAATTGCTTCCCTTTGGGAAGCAATGACAACATGATCTGCTGAGGGGGGCTACAACTAGGGAGATAGTAGGATTCCTCTCACCAACTAATGCCCTATACACCGGGGCCACCCAATCAGGTCGGCGATAAGCATCCCTATCAACAAGGGAATGTCTTATGTAGCCGGTGCGTTGTAAGACATCAGCTGGTCGACAACATATATGGCCAGTACCAAACAATAGACAGGTGGTCGACAAATTGTATGGTATTGATGGTCGAACAAATCTAAACCAATTTAGTCGTTAAGTTTGGTCGGCCGTGAGATTCGACTGGCCAGCCGTATAGCCGGTTGATTACAACTCACCGGTTGTTTACGACTGGCCATCAGCAAGCCTGCCATGGCCCTGACCACAATATGGTGGAATGTCATAATAGTTGACTTTGAGGCCCAAATGAGCCTCAACATACAATTGTTGTGCAAAATATAAGGAAATTTGGTCGTTATTTGGATAACGACCATAAATAGCAAGAAATTGAGGGTATATCAATCTGGCCATATCATCATCGACACATCTTGTTACCTGGTATCCCTTGACCTTTACCTTAGTCTGATAGTATGGAAAAAAATTAGATTTAATGGTTTCTTTTGTCACCACACTCTGAACATGAGAGAGGGGAACATCACCACAAACTTCTTCCCACATGTGGGAAAGAATAGAAACTATAGCATAAGGGGAAATAGCACTTGTGTCTCAAATTTTATCTCTAATTTTTTCTAAGCTTTCCATTATGGACTTACAACTGTCCTTATATATTCCTATGTTCATTCCATCATTTATGCAAAATCTCAATCTGTCAATCTCATTATTAGTTCGTGAAAATAGTTCCTAAGGTGGAACTGGTGCATAATTTTCCATGTGTTATGTAGTCAAAGATCTCTAGAACTAGATAAAACATGTGCAAAATTAGACATCTAGAGATATGTTTCATGTGCTCATGTAGAAATTCATAGTTCTCATGTGTACAGAAAAGAGAATAAGAGAATAGAATAAGTAGTATAGAATACACACAATACATGCAATACAAGGACATTTTAAATACAAATATAGCAAAGGATGTTTTGGATCAATTGACTTAAATATGTGAATCAAAAGATGACTTAATTTAGTAGATGATACATACAGTCTACACATAAAGTTAAATTGTTTTCAAAATATCTAGATACATCATATGTTGAATTATACTTACAATTTAACCTTATATAAACCTCTATAATTTCCTTAGGATGGCCATGTTGAACCTATCAATATACAATTTCTTGCTTCTGACTTGTTGAGCTCGCTTATCCTCTTGTAGATCTAGAATTGGTTCAACAAGGCCATCCTAATGCAAATATATCTCGATATAAATAAGGTTTTGTAAGTATAATTCAACACATAATTGTCTATTTCAAACAATTTAATTTTATGTGTAGACTATCATCTACTTTTTTTTTTGAAAATACGTACTTACAAAACCTTAATATTATACCAAGCTATATCTAGTTGCATTAGGATGGCCATGTTGAACCAATTTTCTACAATTGATGACTAATATGTGTCACCAACATCATAACATGATAGTGTCTACTTTGGATTGTGGAACAAATGTATCAACATACACATCCTACATCAGAGTAGATAGGCATGTTGTGTTGCACTCGCCTCTATCAACATACAATTTCTTCTCTAATGTACATGTGTGTATGTTGATATTGTTCCACGACTTCCAAAGTAGACACTAGTTATCATTAGTGTTGGTGAGACATATTAGTCATCTTGTAGAGAATTGGTTAAATATGGCCGTCCTAATGCAACTATAGCTTGGTATAAATAAGGTTTTGTAAGTATAATTTGAAACACATATAATTGTTTATATTGTACAAAACTAGTCTAGTCTAAGTGGTTAGGCACACATGGGCCCTTCATTGATCAAATGAGGAAAACTAAGAACCTCAAAAGGTACATAAACCCCAAGACACACTTCCCACACCTAGATGGGTCTACTCATGCTACTTGGAAGTTACAAGGCATTTAAAGGAGATTCAATCACTCAAGAAAGTGCATGTTAACAACTTCATTGCAATATAAAAACATACACCAAGGGAATGATTTCTAAACAAACTAATTGCAATACTATACCATGAGAAATAATTCATGTACCTACTAACTATATTTTTTGAGTAAAACCATCGTTGAAAAATCATTACAACAACCATACACATCCTAGTTTGAGGTTAGGAAATATAACATTAATTGATAAATTTCTCACCACCTGGATGGTAGATTACAATTTGAAATACTACCAATAAAATTAATGTTTGAAACCCATTTTGAAGTATCATAACTTAAATAGTTGGCTAAGTAAACATTTTAAAATAATCCTAATTGATTTATGACACTACAATATTTAAGATGGTTTAAATTGACTCAATATGCATCTTGGTTAAAGATTAGGAATAAATTTTGTGAAGGGAATTGTCATGTCCTAGATGCAGAACATAAACATTTTGATTATAAAAGAAAAATGTTTTTTAGAGTACCCCTATTGTCTCAAAGATACAAGATAATGTATGCTCCTTAAATATATTAATAAGCCTAAGGATGAACATTGAGAATTTTATATATGTTATTTTTGTATAGTTATGTTGGACATGTGTTTATAGCCAGTGTTGATATATAATATTTTCTATAAAATGGTATATGTATCTTATGTTTTCTCGAAGAAATTTTATTTTTCTATGGTCCTATAATGTCAATGTGGTCTTTGAGACTTGGTATGGACTGGATTTAGTGCATTTAGGAATTTCTAAGTATTCTAGAAATACCTCAAAATATAGTGCATTTGCTCTATTTAATGATGTAATAATTTTGTGATAAGTCTAAAGATTTAGGTTTTCTAGCTTGCTTGTTGCATAATTTTTCTAAATCCAAATATTGTGTCACATTTGTAATCAGTATCATTTTCTAGATCTTGGACTTTTTAAGATTTGAGTTTGAAGTGATTTTTCTCCTAGAATCCCTAAGTATATAATTTATTAATTTAAATAAAAAATATTTTCGAAAAATAAAATTAAATACAATTTGTACATTAGGTTCTTTTCCATATCAAAAGACATAAATGGCCAAGGATTCCCACCAACATTACTACAATTTCATAAAATAATGTTTTTGATAGGAAATTTGCACAACTTTACTCTATTTTAAAGTAATATGATCATAAGCATGTAAATGTAATCTAAGAAACAAGTACCACATAGTGGATAGTCCTTGTCAAATTGCAAAATGTTTGGAAATAGAAATAATAATCAAGCCAATTGCATTCCTCTACAATCTATGGCCCCTTATTTGAATTTATAAGATATCATAATTTATACACCTGATTTGATTCCTTATGATGACATTGACATTGAAGTCAAAATTGAAAAATTGTCGCATCTAATACATGTAGGAAAATATTATGTAAATGAGGGTGAATATGCTCAAAATCCTAATTGCTTAGATGGATGTGAAGTCATGCCAAGTACACCTAATAATATCAAGACTATTGCCCCTCATGTGGTGACATGGATGAACAAAATGACAACTTGTTATATCTTTTGAAGAAACACTTTATATTGTTGAGGTTAATGAGAAATACTTGCTAAGATAAATCAAGTCTTACTAATAAAAATGATAAATCTAATGAATTTGTGTTCATGGATGCATGTTGGAAATCCCCCAAAAGTCCACGTAATTATAAATCAAGGATGAGTGAACATGAAGAAAATTGTAGCATTCAACTTGAAGAAAAGACACATGTGGACACCTAAATAGAGGAAGTAGATGCATGCTATGATATTCCCTATTGTACATCAAAAACCAAGTTGTCATCCATTCCAAATTCTAAAATTGAAAACATGTTGGACATGGTATCAAATTTAAGCAATGAGATGTTAATTTTAGAGTCCTCTATTAATTTAATAGATCTTGCATTACCTAGCCATTGTAGGATTCATCCTATTGCTTGGCATGGTGAGGTTAGTTTTCTAAAATTTCTACTAGCCCTTGACATTATGACAAAGATGATTATCAACATATACCCATGGAGACAAATGATGATTCAATAGGGCTAGAATTTAAAAATTCACGCAAATACCTGTTGATATATCCCTACACTATGCTACATCTAATACACATGTTAACCATTTTCTTGTTTCTAGTAATGTAGATTTGCATGATCATGTTAATAGTATTGATGCAAAAGAAATTTTGACTCATGATCATGTGTGTGTGTAAATCACATATCTAAGCATCTTAAGCCTGAGTATATTTGGAGGATTGTTTGTTGATTTGAGCATAGTGATGGAATGTGAACAAATACCTTTGGTTGTTACTATCACACAAAAATAGGATGTTTGCCTTCCCTACCTACATTTTATCATGTTTATTATTTTGATCATGGTGGTTTAAATGAAAGAACATGCATATGGATTAAACATGACAACAAAGAGAAATCACAAAGTTCTTAACCTTTCAGGTGATAAGCATGTCCTAAAGTTGATCCTATAAGGTTGGAAAATTAATCACAATTTGAAACCATTCAAGAAAGAATTTGTGCATAAGTTATTGGAAAGGTTGTGGTGATCAGAAGTAGCAAGTGGTTGATGGCTATAACCATGATCATTTGAAATAGCCATCTCTCTTTGTCTATGTATTCCTATAGTTGTTACAGTTTGTCCAAAATCTCTCCTTTCATATGATACAGTCTTTTTCAAATCAAGTGCTACAGTAATGTAGGACATGGACTTTTATCCCTTGGAAGGTTAGCCATTCAAATTTTCCCATCAAATGCTAGGGAATAACATGGTTAAAGAAGGAAACAACATACACTAATGATGTAAACTTAAGACCAATGTTCCAAATTATATCTTCTCTGACACCATCTACCCTTTATCATTGTCACTGTCCCTTTTCAAACTGTGGACCTCTTTTGGGGGACCTTTGCTTGTTCATATCAGGTCTTTTGAAGCTCTTATAGGTGTTCATTGTATATATATACCCAACTGTGCTCACTAAGGGTCTAGCATGTAGAAATTTATTTGTCTTTTCTTTTATGACTACACCGCTTTCCTCACATGCTGACTATCACCATGTTTTCTTGCATCTACATTTAGTTTTAGGTCTTGATCTCTTTTACATGTGAGATCTCTTGGTATTGTCTCTCTCGACCTTCAATTTTTTCATAGGTTCCAAGGATCCATTTCAAACATCATGAAGTCTTCTAAAGCACATACAAACTCCTTCAGGTCATTTCTAGATTTGAATGCCTTAAACTTCATCTCTACTTTCTTAGCTTCATCAATTAAATAAAAGGTATTGATGATTCTATCCCTCAAGATTCTTTGGATCCATAACAACACATAATGACGACATCTTGTGATGGCAAGGTATACATTATTTTCTTCTTTCGTCACTTTCTTAACTCATGCATTTTTTCTTCACTATTATGCAAAGTTTAAACAGTTTTGATAGTCCTTACAAGGTTTTCTATGGTCTTAGAACTATCTTAAAATAGCACACTATCTCTACTCAGATTTTTAGTATAAACAAACAGTCCATTGTCATCTTGTAAGACTCCTCTTCATGCATTTATGATTGACTCTGTCTATGAATCACTTGTTGTCTCTGAAGACTGTATGCCTCTATTTTGTGCTTGGTAAACTTCAAGGAAAACTACCAAGTTGTCCTTAGAACATCTAAAATTCAAATAACTTTCTCATTGTCCTTTGGTTGTCTTGTGTCCACACCCTTGCATTTTGCATAAATACCATGATGATATGAATGAGAAAATATCAACATTAATACAATTACCACTAGAACTCCTTTGTCATCTTTGACAACTTTGATAAGCATCAAGTTATAAGGACCATACCTGCTATGTCAGAGAGCAATGAGGACTCCAATGAAGACTCTTTGTATCTCTGTATCTACAATACATTGTCCTGATTGAACACATAGTCCTTCCTTGTTTGATATTGTCAATAGATCCAAAACTAATTTTTGTCTTTTCAAAATCTCTCCTTTCAAATGATATAGTCTTTTCAAAATTTTAGTTGTATTTTATAGCTAAAATGTTTAAATACAGCTATACAACTGTCAAATTTCAGTTGTATTTTATAGCTAAAATGTTTAAATACAACTATATAACTATGTTGTTTCCTAGCATTGGGTGGGATTTAGTTCACACATAAAACAAGTCAAATCAAGTGCTACCGCAATGTAGGACATGCACTTTTATCCCTTGTAAGGTTATCCATTCAAATTTGCCCATCAAATGCTAGGGAATAACATGGTTAAAGAAGAAGTTCAACATACACTAGATATATATGACTCCAACCAGGCTTAAATTTGATAGTTGTATAGCTGTATTTAAACATTTTAGCTATAAAATACAACTGAAATTTTGAAAAGACTGTATCATATGAAAGGAGTGATTTTGGCCAAACTGTCAAAATTTATATACAGGATTATGATGATATATATATTTTATTTTTAAATAATTTACTTATACTAAAGTATGTCATACTATTTTAAAGGCACTATTGAATAGATAGTTTTGTCATTAAAAAATTACTTGACAGGCAAGGTTGACTGTCAAATTTAAGCCTTGACTCCAACTACTATAGGATAAAATCTGATTTACATGAATTAGATAAAATTTGATTTATTATAAATTCAGGTATATGGCTGTCATGTCAATATGTTGTACATGCTACATATGATTTTAAATTTAGATTTAGCATCTAAGGTGTAGGTTTATTTGAGAAGCACGTGTGCATTTATATCATGGATTTTTTAAATATGTATGTAGTAGTTGGAAAATTTATATGCAGATTTATTTACATCATGACATACAATATGTTTGACAGAAAATTTAATTATCATACTGTAGGTAAATTTAGGTCCACATGGATGACCAATCTTCACATCAATCACATTAGTCAGGTCAACCTGATGGTGGTGATAATTCTACATTATATGATGAGACCATTTAGAGGTTTCAAAGAGCTTTGGATGAATTGAATAGTACTATTCACAATACACCAAACATGTTAGGTAGAGACAGGTTGGTTAGGATTAAGGATGAGATAAAATGTATGATCCAAGTTGTTTGATCATATAATTCCTATGATGACATTAGTGTTGACAAGTTTTATGCATCACTTTCTCAGAGTGTTGTCGGCGTGGAGAAATGGCAATCTATTTCTAAGCTGGTTTTAGTAGATAATGTTCTCAGCATGTTCCCTTCTTATCGGGGAAAAGAGAGAGTGAGAGGCTATTCTCCCACCAAGTGTGTGAATGCAGTTGTCAGTCCTTTCATCTATCCTAGGTTTTTGGTAGCTCATCACCAATGGAAAAATAATGATGAGTTGCCATTGTATTTTTGCAAACAATTATATGCAGAGTTCCATTTAGATTTATTTGTCAATTATACATCTTTCCCTAAACATGCTGGTCAGGGGAAAGGGAGGTTTGCAGAGAGACCTGAGTATAGAAGACAAGATGCACCACCTCTTCAGAACAAGAGGTCCTTAGTTGGTCCAAATCTTTTGGTTCTTCCAAAACATGTGGAACTAGATAATGCCACCCAACCATCATTGAACCCCTCGAGATGCACGTTTCTTGAGAGCATGGTGGCTATTACCACTAAGGTTGATCATTTTTCATTTGATTGTGTTGGCAGGTATTTGTTACGCCTGAGGATTGACATTCCATCCACTGAGGCCACATCGACTAGCTATTTAGATTGTTACATTCGTGCTAATATACCATCACCACATGATGTGGCACAAATTAGTGGAGAGAGTGCTTTGCGGAATATGATTAGATGCATGGCCAGTGATTTATTAGATTCATACCAGTTCATCAGTGATCAGCATGGGATCCCACTTGATACTATATCCTCACATCTCGAGCGATATTTTGGTAGACAGAGGAGGCATGGTAAGTCAAGTTCATAGGGTTTGGGGGGACACCAAGATGATCTAGTTGGTCCTATAGGCTCTGCCCCTCTGAATGTTCCAGTTGGTCTTGAGATTGAGGTTACTGCACATGTTATGGGAGGTGAGTATAACAGGCTTCTTTTTGGCACTGAGAGTACACCATCTACATGTGTATCATTACATCTCCATGATTATGACATCAGTGGGATTGGGAGGATGTTTGCTAGTGCAGCTGAAGTATAATTTATTTAAAAATTATAATCTAAATTCATAAATTATATATTTAAAAATTATAAGTTCAATTTTAAATAAAATCACATACATCAAGAAGCTCTGACTCTTGGTTGCAATCTTAAATGTACATGTGTATTAGACTTGTGCTACTATTTTACAACCTAGATATGGAGATTTGTATCATGTCGGTGATCCTAGTCATCATCATGAGGTGTTTAAAAACTAGGTCTATATATCACATGTACATATAAGTTTGATATAAGTGAACACACACACACACATATATCAAGTTAACTTTCTACATATAGAAATCAAGTGTACAAGTTTTCTAACTAAATACACATATGCTTATATATTGTATTCAACACATGTCATATATATAGGTTGCAGGATCTGGTCATGCTTCTATTGAGACTCCTCTACATAATGCAAACCATGTATGTTAGGTAATAATTTAGATTTGTCAAGTATTGTTTATTTATTTAAAGTTAAAACATATATTATATTTGTACATATATATATATATATATATATATATATATATATATAGAATTTGAAAATTTTATGGTGTTTCATGTGCAGACCCAAACACACAACTCAACACAGTGCTCGAGTCACGGATTAGTCGATGGCTCCAATCAGGGATCAGAATGTCATAGCTCAAGACACAGTGAGGCTCAATCCACTCATAGGGCAAGACATTTATGAGTTGTTATTATGATTCCTAGATGTTTTATATATTTACAGTACATTTCTAGACATTACATGACTTACATGTTATATTATATTTTATCTAGACATATTTGAGTCACATGTTTTATATTTGGACATTATATGTATGTACTTATGTTTTATATCTTAGAGACGTTCTTATTATGAGTCACATGCTTTATATTTACATTTCAAAATTTATATTATGAGTTACATGCTTTATATGAATTATTTGGACATTTGGATTAATTATTTTGGTACACCTTGCCACCTGCACAACAGAAACAAGAACTAACTAAATATACACTGAAAATCAAAGCATAAAATAGAGGAATTTTGATAGATGTAGTTGCAACCTAATTATTTGGACATTTGGATTAATTATTTTAGTGCACCTTGCCACCTGCACAGCAGAAATAAGAACTAACTAAATATACACTAAAAATCAAAGCATAAAAGAGAGGAATTTTGATAGATCCATTGTAGTTGCAACCTAATTATTTGGACATTTGGATTAATTATTTTGGTACACCTTGCCACCTACACAACAGAAACAAGAACTAACTAAATATACACTGAAAATCAAAGCATAAAAGAAAGGAATTTTAATAGATGTTGTAGTTGCAACCTAATTATTTGGACATTTGGTTTAATTATCTTGGTACCCCTTGCCACCTGCACAACAGAAACAAGAACTAACTAAATATACACTGAAAATCAAAGCATAAAAGAGAGGAATTTTGATAGATGTTGTAGTTGCAACCTAATTATTTGGACATTTGTATTAATTATTTTGGTACACCTTGCCACCTACATAGTAGAAACAAGAACTAACTAAATATACACTGAAAATCAAAGCATAAAAGAGAGGAATTTTGATATATGTTGTAGTTGCAACCTAATTATTTGGACATTTGGATTAATTATCTTGGTACACCTTAGAGTTTGGTATTTTATCTTTATATTTCTTAGTATTCCTTTTATGACAAAATTTCATATTCTTATGATTCTAATTAAGTTACATGCTTTAGTGTTAGTGTTATGCTTTATAAAGATTGAATTAAAAATAATATTACATTTTTATAAATGAATAAAAGAAAATTTTGTCACTTCATGGGTTTATTCAATGTCCATGTGTTATTATTCACCTTTGTTTATTTTAATTTTAAAAAAATTACAAACTTAAAAATCTTGTAATGATAAGTTCAAAATTAATGTGAAAAAATTGAATTAAAATTGAAAGTGGTAAAGGAGACAAAACTTTAATGCTAATTTTAGAACTGGTGAAATAATGTTTAGTTTTAACTCTTTATAGATATTCAAAGTTTATTGAAAATAACTCTATTGAATGCGGTTGAATGGTCAAATGGTCAAAGATAATTTTGGAAGTGGTAAAATGGATCAAATGTTGAAAGCTAATTTTAGAAGATATAAAATTTGACTTCAATGTGTGAATAGAATGAATAACAACAATGACAATATATTTACAAAAGTGAGACTAATCTACTCAATCCAAAGAGCAAACTAACGTGATAGATTGAAATACAGAAAGGAAGGGGAAGTAACCCACAACCAATACAATTAAGAAAATAATGGATTACACTAGCGAAGAGAAATAAAAAGAGGGTAAATGAAACCTAATCACCTAGTTAATGAAGGCGCAAACTGGCCAACTAAATAAGAACACAACCATGGATAATCCTTGCTTGGAATGCCAAAAAGAATGCTACAAATGAGCATAATAGGAGCAATGGTTCACAAAATATCATGAAGTTGTAGAAAAGAGAGCTAAAGAATTCCATAGATTTCTTTTGAAAAAGAGATAGGTCTTAAAAATGTAAGAATAGAGGAAAAATGAGGGAGATAGGTAAAAGAATGCTATTTTGAGAGGTATAGAGGCATTACATGAAGCATCTGCAACATCGTTGAGGGTGATAAAAAATGCTAAGAAATAGTCAATTAGTACCACATAGATGCAAGATGCTAGGGTGATGCATGAAAAACATGTTGTTAGATATAATGAAAACACTCATAAATGAGAGTTTTAGTAGTTCAATTGGAATCTCTCCATGCAGTTTATTATTTGAAAGATCTAGTGACTCTAATTCCTCTAACATTCCAATTTCTATAAAGTTATTAATTATTATCTAGTGACTCTAATTTCTCTAAAGTTATTGATTATGATCTATTTTGATCTAGTCCCTATTTTAGATCAAGGATAGAGAAGTTATTAATTATGACATGTACATTTATTCAAACTAGTCATATAGACCCATAGTGGGAATAGCTTCTGCAAGGAAAATAGTGATTAGCTACCCTTATTATAAAATGTACTATAACTATTTGGAAGAGTAAATCTAAGATATGGATGAGCATGGGTGGTATCATTACTTGATGTGGACTCATTTTAGTCTTGAGGTCATATCAAGTTGAAGAGAGTTGAACATGTACAAATTATGAACTAGATAGATCTATCTAATGTACCTGTTTATTAAGTTTGAGACCCCTACATGATAAGAATACAAAAAAAAGAGCTTCCCTTAGCTTCAAGAACTATTTATTCTGTATTGACAAAGCCAACTACGTGAGGTGGAAGCTCAATGGCCTCGCATAAGACCTAAGACACCTAAGACGATCTAACATGTACCTATTTAACCTAAGACCTAAGACCTAGAACACAACTAAGACCTAGAAGACATATAGGTACTTGACACATTTAAGACACCTAGACACCTAAGTTCAACCTAAGACCTATAAGACACCTATACATCTCTAAAACACCTAAGAATTAAGACCTAGATCTTTAAGACACCTAAGAAACTTAAGACACCTAGACACCTAGGCACTTAAGACCTAGATCTTTAAGACACCTAGACACCTAAGACACCTAGAAACCTAAGACACCTAAGACATTTAAGACACCTAGACACCTAAAACACCTTAGACACTTAAGACATAGGTAGACACATAAAACACCTAAGATACTTAAGACATAGGTAGACACCTAAGACATTTAAGACACCTAGACACCTAAAACACCTAAGACACTTAAGACCTAGATCTTTAAGACACCTAAGACACCTAAGACACCTAAGACACCTAGACACCAAAACACCTAAGACACTTAAGACACAGGTAGACACCTAAGACACCTAAAACACCTAAGATACTTAAGACACAGGTAGACACCTAAGAAATTCATGTACATTTTAAAATAAATCAATAGATCAATATAGATAATTCAAGTGCATATACCCTCATACTAGATGTATTGATTGCTTCAACTCGCTCTTCAATAATGTAGTTAGAGCTCTTGGTATATATAATTTGGATCTTCTCTATCTTTTGTTATCTCTAAAATCTTTTCGTGATCTTCAATAGACAACCTCCACTTTTGTTGGCCACGTCCTCTTTTTTGTAATGTTTCCAAACTTAATCTTGTTGCTAAAACTAAGTGACTGTAGTGTAGAACCTTTTGTCCTAGCATATATTCAATAAATATAATACCATTTTTATCTATCTTTACTTGTTGATAATAGGTGCATTCAACAACAACTGATCCAATGGGATATGATTGTCCATCATGATATGTCATTGATTCTAACAATTTTGATTTTACTTGTGTGCATCTTAGTAGATAGTAATCTACACCTTCTATATTGTCAGGATCTGCAACCACAACAAAAATATCTCCTATACACACCACAAGTAAACATGTAAATGTACATTTGAGTTGAACAATGTAAATCAAATGTTCAAAACTTTATTACAATCTCGAATATAAATCAATTATGTAACTTACCTATAACAACTAAATCTGATACAAGTTTGTAATCAACTAAATATATAAGATCATATACATCTACAATGTCACTATCTTCAAAACGATGACTTGATACTATTTGTTTCATTTCCCATTGTGAAACATATCCATCCCTTACATTTGGACATTGTATAATATTTGCATTGTTCTCAATGCAATCAACACAAAAACAAGATTTTTCTCTCACTTGAATAGCAAGAGGCTTGCTATGTCCTATAGTCATGACTTGATGCAAACTTCTAACACCATTAATAGCTTGACAATTATATGGATTCAATCGATCAATATCTGCATGTATGAACAAATTCTTGAGCATCTCAATTAAAACTATTTAAATTTGAAATTAAATCACATGCACACATACTTAAATTTAAATATTAAAGTTTTCAAATAACATAAATTCAATTAACATACCTTTAACTTCCCAAAAATAGCATTTGTTGTATATTGAGTCACAGGTAGCAAAATGGCTTTTGCACCATTCAACAATTTGACTTGCATTGCATATGGTGTTACCTATAATTTCATGTTGGTGTTCAATGCCCAAGTAAGAGGTTTAAGAATTTAAAAAAGTTCACATGTACATCCAACTATTACAATACACATACATAGATCAATTACATAAATCATTGTAGAAGTATTCAACAATTTTAAATTATTTTGTAAATAAATTGTATCTAGTATATATTACCTGCAAGTTCATATTGGTGAAGTGCACATTTTACACATGCTCTCCTTTTCCATGTCCACTCTCAAAAAAATTCCACAAAAACTTTATGCTAAATTTAGCTTGTTGTTGTGTTAACCAATTAAATACTTTTGCAGACTTAAATTGTCCTGTATAAATAGTTATATATAAACAACGATTTGAAAACCAAAAATTAGTTAAAAATTCAAGTCTTAAAATTAAATATAAATTTTTAAATTAAAAATAAAAAATTAAAAAATAATAATAAAATCAACACTTACCAGCACATCCATTAGACCAAATCCAATGTTGTGATGTAACAATGCCACGTTGTCCCAAATCTTCAAAAAATATTTGAAAGCAATGTGCTACATAGCTTCTATCATGACCCGTATCATCACTGATATAAAAGTGAACCTCCTTGATGATAATTCATTCATCTTCGGTACTCTCTATCTCATCTACAAATAACTCAGCATGTCTCTAGCAAACTTGTACAAAGATTACGACTTGCTCTGAATGATAATATTGACTTTGAATTTCAGTTTGAGGACTAAGTGTATAATTTTTAGAAAAATCTACAATAGAGAGAATACAACCCAGTGGAAAACAATTCTTTGAGTCACAAAATTGCTTAGCCTACCATCTTGCACCATGACAATGTTGGATGTGTGGGTATACAATGTTACAAAATTTGTTCATAAACTCATTGCAGGGCAATTCACTCTCTCAAAACATTTTTTCTAGATTCAACTATTGACTTCGTTGAGTATTTCTCATATTCAAATCTCTTCTAAACAACTGACATTGAATGATCAATATTCTCAAATGGTAAAAATTTCATCAAATTTCCACAATCTACACATATATTTCTTATACAATGTACATTGAATTCATCTGAATCTTCTAATTTTTCACATAAGATAGACTTCATAAATTGTGTTGCACTTCCAAGGATGGCTACATTTGGATTAACTATTGCTATAAGTTTTTATATGACTGTAGGTGTAGATCAAATTCAACATGATTTGGACAGCAACAAGTTTCACGTACTTTATTTACACATACAAAACATGGTCGTAAATTCTCAAACATCCTTTGAGAAATCTTCACTTGTGAAAATTCTTGCTTGAATGCTTAAAAAAATTCACTTTGTGTTGTATTTATAAAATGCTTTGGATGAGAAATTTTTTTACCATCTTCGTCTTTTATTTGTATAGTGTCCCTTCTATTGGAAGAAACATGGGAGTTGTCGGTCCAATATCCAATTACTTTTTGTTTTACATCTTCTAAAATTCGATCTCTCCAAGGGACTCGACAAATATTTACCCAATTATTTTCAATATTTTCATCTAATCTGTTTCTCTTATCGATATATCTTTGAATACTTCTCCTTGATACATTTACTAATCAGGCAATTGCTTTAACTTGTCTTCTATGTGATAATTTCTTACTAGAAATTGCAGTCATCAATGCTCTACGTGCAGTACTTAAATCAGAACTTCGACTCTTGGTTTGAATAGAATCCAATGCTGTTTGCAAGTTTTCAATTACTATCTGATTTACTAAATTTGAAGATTTTTTCTTGTTATCAACTCCTAACAACTCCAAAACGGGGGTCATTTCTTTTCACCTAAATAACTTTGTACATAATTGTGCTCTTCCAATTAGAGATTTATCTTCAAAAAACTCATCCCAAATTCTTTTAGAGTGCAATTTATTGTGCTTTCAGGTAACATATGTTCAGGTGAAATATTTTTGATAAGAGCATCCTCATCCATCTCCGTAAGATTTTCCATTCCATGCAAAAAATGTCTATGACTACTACCAATTTCATCTTGTACTTGTTCATTAACACGCCCTTCAACTTGTTCATCAATAATTTCAATGGGTTGTTCTTGACTAGATGTTCCTACAGTTTTTTCAACTCTTTTTCGGTCATACAACTTTAATCTAGTTCTTTTATTCCCCATCACAAATTGCTTATTATAATTCACCTACACACACATATACATCCTAATAAATAACACATAAAGTTCAATTTCTACATGGTAAAATGAGTAAATAAGTTAGGAATCATGTTACATACTTGAAAATTTGTAGCCTTTCTTGCCAAAATAACTTCTTTTGTGTGGTTTCTCCAAATGGTTGAATTGAAAAGAATTGAAAAAATAATTTTTATCCTTTATTGTGAAAAATTATGCTTCTTCTATTTTCTCCTTGATGCTTGAATTTAATAAAAACACAAAAAATAAAGCCCTATTTATAATTAAGTTTAAAAAATTCAAAAAAACAAAAAAAAATTCACCGATCGGTGGTGGTCGTAAGATTTTTTAATTTCGAGCGAGATGATTTCGTCCCCAAATGATTTTGCCCCCAAATAATTTGGGGGCGAAATCATTTAACCCAAAACTATCTATGTGGTAGTCCACTTGGCAGCCACCTCATCATTTTTTCTAGTTTTGTAAAATTCTCAACTTCAACTGAGTATTTCTTCAATCAAAATAAATTATTTCAAAAAAACCCTTTTGTAGAGCTCTAAGTCTAGAATCCAAATATGTTTTTTTTTAATATTTTGATTAGTTTTAATATGTTTTTTTTTTAAATTATTGCAAGTAGGTTGTTAAAATCATAGATGACATTGATTAGAAATTTTTAAAAAAATATCAAAACACATCCAATTTTTTTCAAAATTATATGGTTCACTAGAGGAAAGAGTCCTCTCCAAAAAGGTATAATTGGTTTTGTAAAAATAATAAAAAAATTATACAAAAGTTGATGTGGAATGAAAATAATTAGATTCTGTAAAGTTTGACTTTAAAATGATATTACAAAGAAAATATGTATTGAAAATTGATTTTTTTTCTCCATTCACTAGATATTGAACTCATCTATTTGGGAAAAAAAATTAGGGAAAAATAAGATTGTTTTCTCTTTTTTTTTTTTGACGTGGACTCAAAGTCACTTTTTCCTAAAATTTTCAGCAATTCAAAATTTGCTTTTAAAGATATAAAAAAATGTCAAAATAATTTTTAAATTTTTTTAAAAACTACAAGTATAAAATTCATCAAGAGATCTACATTTCATTAGTTTACATCATTTTGAAATTCAAAACATAAATACCACTTTTATGAGGTCAAAGTTCAGAAATTTTTTTGTTGTTGGTTGATTCCTTTATAAAGTGTGACACAGGTTTGTGCTTTTACCCTAAAAAAAACCCTAAATAGCTAGGTTCAATCAAACCCCTGTTCGATCGAGCCCATTATTTTATTAATAAAAAATTAGGTCATCCGTGGGTTCGATAGAACCTCCGATGACCATGTGGTGACATAGGGTTCGATCGAACTTGGTGGTTCGATCAAATCCTATTTAGGATTCGATAGAACCTTCTTGTTTGATCGAACCTAGTCTTTAGTTTTTTGGAGGCACATGCAATTTTCCTTCCTCCATGCAATTGTAACCCACTATTGTGGGATCACCCCCTCCTCAGAGGAAACAACCTCCTAAGATGAACAGTCCTCCTGGGCAACATTGATAGTCAAGTGATCCACGAGAGCATCCTTCCACCAAGTTGCAGCTCCCTTGCGGCATGAGAGGACAACTAAAGGCCAAGTGACTAGTAAAAAACACCTTCTACATCTAAACGGAATACCCTCATAATCTAATAGTTGTTTCCAGGGCGTATCCCCTACCATCAAAACCACATCCCCATGAAGAGGTTTGGTTATGTCAATATCCACAAAGATGCGAGCTACCGTGGAATGTCCCATATAAGAGGTAGTAGAATGAACCTTAAGGAAGTAGCCAATAGCATTGTCGGTGCCCTCATAGCAAGAATCCTCCCAAAATTGGAGAGGGAGATTTAGGAGACGGACCCAAATAGGTTTGATGTTGAGCGGCTAAGTGAGGGGATTGAAGGATAGAGTCCAGGGCTTGATGGAGAGGGAGTTTTGCCCCCACAACCAAACCTTGCCATTGAGCACTAAGTATCGTTGCTCCGAAGAAGCAAATGTCACAATAAAGAATCCTCTTGCATGGGGAAACAACTAAATTTTATTGTTATCATATGTAACTAAATATATAATCAAATTAAGATACATAATTAGATGGCCTAACAAATACTCAATTACATACATATCAGTTTACACCAAGGGTTATTTTGGGGTTTTTTTAACCTTTTCTAGTCTACATAAAAGTTATTCCAAAAAAATCTTAATTATCGATAACTACCTATAAAAATTATATTGGCACATATTCTAAGGTTTTCTAGTGAAATCAATGGGTTTTAGAGTTTTGTAAGGATACAAAAGAGATTAGTCTCATGGTGTCTTACAAGATAATTAGTCACTATTTACATAACTCAAATAGTTTTCTATCAAGCAAATTTGGCTTTGCACCATAATAGTTGTTACATGGTTCACTATGCATTTATATGTCATTGATTGAATTTTAGGGCTAGAAAACCTAGGACATAAGGTCCCAGTCCAAAATGAAATTATTTTTTTAGAGACCGCCTACATATCTTTACAGTGAAATGAATGTCATCTAGTTCTTCTATAGAGAAATCTAATTTAAATTGTCTTCTTTACTTAAATTCCCATCTCCAAGTCTAGACGTTTTATGTTACAACTCTATCATGTATTATAAATATCATAATAAAGGGTGATTGTTTAGTAACTAAGGACTATCATTTCATTTCTAGATCTACCATTTTGTGTTTTGTTCACGAGTCACTTAACTTATAAAGTAGTTCATATAGTTTATTTTATTCCTTTATGTGATAATCAACTTCTATGATAGAGCATACAACAAACTAATATTCTAGTCAAAACCAAATGGAACATCAATTAATCCAACATGTCAATCAACTTTTATGGCTATTGATTAAGATATTATTTTATATACATCCAAGGTTTTAATTGTTCATTTTTCTTTAACTGACCCTTATTTTTTTATGGTTTCCCAATATTTTTTTTTGTATGGTTTCCCAAAAATTACTTCCTTCAAAAACTAAATTAGGATTTACTCTAATAAAATTAAAAAAACCCTCTTCCCATGAAACCAATCTTATCTAATATTTAAATTCACTAACCACCTAATAAGAACCTTAGCGTGATACACCAATAGTTCTCGAACCTCAAGAGGTTATCACCCTACCTCCCATATATCACCTTAAGAAAGGGAGGACTCTACTCTTTAAACAATTTCTAATTAACCCACCGTATGACATAAAGCTAAGGTTCCTTGGCCACCTTTAGATATAAACAAATCTGCAAGTTTGAATTAACCAATTGTCACCTTCTTCCATCGAATGCGCTCAAATACAATTGTCTACCATTAATTATCATAAAACGAATTTGGTGTACAATTAAAGATAGAATTCCCTTTACTTGAGCCCATTTAGTAATTAAACTTCAAATTCTGCCGTTATTACATGCGAGTGCAAATCTAACTAATAATATTCTTGATTTAGTACCCGATACGATATGATTGATCAGACAGCTTGTAAGATTATCGTCGTGATTTTGACAAAATACATAATTTCAGGCTGCACACTCTTATACTTCACACCGGTGTAATTATAATTCACATTCTGCATCCATCGAATCTGACTAGACGTCCATCATTCAGAGATTGGCTGTTTTTTAATTCTGTGCTGAGTTTGTGCAAAATTATATTCATACATGTGGGAATGTGACGGTGGTTTTTGCTCAGTGCTCTTTCACCCGCTCCTAGTCATTGTCTGGTTCCGTGCCTCTCCAGGAATTTTAATGTTTTGTTCCGGGTTATTTTCATAGGGTCTGCATCTGAGTTTGCCATGGAGGATGAAGAAACCGGGGAGCTTTTTATACCATGTAGCGTATGTAGTCAGAAATGTTATAAAAAGCATGGCAAATACAATGTGAAAGAGAGCTTTAATGGGTGTGCCTCTTTCTTCAAAATTATGCTTGGAGACTTTGCAGAAAAACTGGTAACTCCTACAATCTTTTCCATTTTATAAAAATTTCATATACATTATTTAGAACTTGTGAAAACAAATTGTGCAATGTGTTTCATGCAGAGAATTCCTCCTGCATTTGTTTCACACCTTATAAATGACAAAGACAAACATATGGTGTTGCAAAGCCCAAGGGGGCAGGAGTTTGATGTAGAATTAATGGGTATAAACAATAAATTGGAATTTCGGCATGGTTGGGAAAAATTTGTCAATTATCACAGACTGCAATGGGGAGATTTTGTTTTGTTCAAGTACATAGCGAAGTCGCATTTCAAGGTTGATATATTTGGAAGATCTGGGTGTGTGAAAAATATCAGTGCTCTTCATTTTGAAAAAACAAGCGTTGATTTAAATAAGAGATGTCCTAACAACAATTTGAAGCAACCAGTGGGCAATGAATCGCTGATTGATTTGGTTTCTGATGAGGAAAATAACCACGAGTCTGAAGCAGTGGCTGAAAATCAAAGAAGAAAAAGGAAATCCTCTTTTCTTGGTAAGAAAAGTTTTGTCCGAGAATATAGAGCTTGCTAAATTTGGAAGTTTCATAATTTATTTGAACTTACGGATTTGCCATTTGAATTGCATTTTTATTAGGAGAATTGGTCTAACAACAAAGTAAATTTTGTTGCAGGCCATTCATCCAAGAAACCTAGACACTGTTTCTCCTCTCAGAAGCACATGACATTGGAGTCTGCTCCTCCTTTTAAATCAGATAAACCCTTTCGTGCAATAGTTATGAAATCATGGAATATAAACGAACCATACCAGCTAGTAAGATCAAATTCTATGTTTTCTTTGCTTATGTATTTAGCAAGCTAACAATATGCAATGTATTAAATCGTTTTTGTTACTTCATTTTGCTGATAGATCTCTACGGTCTAATACTATGCTAATATGGACATCTGTATTAGTGTGAATTGTAAAGTTTAAGAAGAATGTATTAAATCAATGCAATCCAATGATTTAATGGGTTAAATAACTTAGTTTTTTCAATTGTTTGGGAATGCAGGAGTTCCGGAAAACATATGAATATCCGATTCAACTACCAAAACAGAAAAGTGAAATAGTTCTTTTGGACGGAGAGTTTAACGAATGGAAGGTACAATGCATTATTAATAAGAATGCCCCTACCTTAAGTGGGGGGTGGAGACGTTTTACACATGATAACAATTTAAAGGAAGGAGACACTTGTATCTTTGAGCAGTTAAACAACAATCCAAACAAATTTGTGTTCAGAGTTCATATCTTTCCTCATGCAAAGAAAGCTCTTCTTGGAGAATAGTTTAATTTTGACAAGTAAAAGTAGGACAAATATTTATCACTTTTTGGTTTAGATGACACTAAAATTGCTATCCTGTTTGACTATTGAACTACACAATGTTTAAGTAGGGTGCAATAGAAAGGAGAGAAAAAATAGACTAAAGATGACAGAGAAAATTATACATGAAAGGTTTTCTATGCTCAAAGTTGTTCACTATACTATTTGAGGTATTGGAATCTTTTTTGTTTTTTTCCCCTAGACTTCTTTCATTGTTAAAAGTTATAATATAGTTCATTATGATTGTAAATATAATTAAAAATTCTCTTCACAAATTTTTTTATATTAAATTTAAATGTAATTAAAGTGAGATGAATGTTATATAAATTAATTAGATCAAATATTCAATCAATTAATTGTCTTCTAAATATTAAACTTAAATACAATTAAGATGTTATGAATATTATGACTTTGATATAATTAATTAATTGGATTAGTGTGTATATATGAGATTTGTGAGGTTTAGACTGTCATAGTTTAAAGTGACCTATAATACTTTTCCAAAAACATAGTATTACATATTATGATAAAAATGTGATATAAAGTATTTAGAGAGTAAGATTTAATAATTTAAGTTAATTTATATTTGATCGATATATTTATTATTGAAAATGATGTAATGCCAAGAAGGAAATTTAATTATTATAGATCTTGGAGTAACTTTATAATTCTTGTGAACCCTCTATAAAGAATGGGGACATGAGATGTCCATGTTAGAGATGAGAAATTAATATGGATTAAATGTCTATATTTTAAATTTAATTTGAGTTACTCTTGAAGTCCAAATGAATTTATATGAAATTTGAACAGAAATTAATTTATGAATGGTAAGACTACATACAATATCTTTTTAATGACTATTCTTTTGATATTGAATATTGTAAAGGAAAATATTCTTTTCTTAAGTGTAACCTAAGCTAATCAATTGATTTGCATACAAGTAATCATAAATCAACCTAGTAAATGTGAAAAGGGGATGTATATTATGATAAAATGTGAGAGTTATTCTAAGAAAATCAATAAGAGGACAAGGGTACTACAGCAAATGACTGAAGAATGAGTGCCAAATGAAGAAGATTTTATGATTAGATTGCATGTGCGCCAAATGAAGAAGATTTTATGATTAGATTGCATGTGCGTAGAAAATGATGTCTCCTTACTAAAGTGCTTAAGTATCTATTTTGGATCCATTATCTATTAGAGGACAAGTCCATATATATTTTTTCTACAACTTTGCTTGATGAATATCTACTCTTCTTACAAATCTAGAGACTTGGTGGTATTTAGAAATACCTTAAGAGTTGTCAATTCATCATTAGGAGGAAAGTTCTCTCAGAACAACCCTTAGAAAGTGAACAAGGATAAAAAAACATGCAAGCACTCTAAACATATTTTTAACTCCTATTATTGCACTAAATTGAAATGTGTCACTATTAATTGATTCAACAATGCTCTAGAATGAATGAATGCTTGATAAGGAGATGATTAGGATGAGTGCATTGAATGTCTTTAAATACTAGCATATAGCATCAAATTGAGCCAAACATGTGTTAAGTTGTCTTAGGCATGAAGATGAATTAGACCATTTGGCCAAATTTGAATTTTAAATTTTAAAATAAAAAGGGACAAGCTCATGACTTTGGGTTTCCTTGTTGATCATAGAAATGTCTTAGTGTGGGTAAACAATTAGATACATCAAAAAAATGGATAAACGAAGGTAGATGCATGGGTGAGTGTGATAAATGAATGAATAAGGCCAATGGAAAATGTATAGATGTGTGTAAACAAGAATAGGATAACACTATGTTTAAAGGAATATCTATGTATGCTATGGATAAAAAGTATAGGGGAATGAGCCCAACTTCACACAAGATCATGTCATTTGTCACTATAGACATATATCAAGCCATTTCCTCAAAATAGGCACAAAAATCAATGGTAAATGGCATGGGTATGCAAATTTTACCATTAAATTTTGCCCCTACTTTGAGGTGTATGTGAAACTAAAAAATGTTCATATATCTCAAAGTGTGTAACACTCACAAGCATGTATGTAAAGCTAATATTCAAACACTCAAAGGATATTTTCATGGATCCATATAAGGTAATGGATCATGCAAAGTGTGATCATGTAAGCATGTCTAGTTTTTGTATGTTTTCTCCATGAATTTTACAAAAAAGAGAAAAGTTATACAACGAGTAGCTTCTATCTCACAAATGAAAATTTGATACAAATGTTAAAAAGGTTCCACCTATTCATAAAATAATGTGAAAATGTTCTACTCAATGTGACCATGTGACTCCACTTGATTGAGGAAAAGTGTGATACACTTGATCAAAGTTATTGATGATCCCAATACACAACCCTATAGTTGTAAAAAAAAGGTTGGGATATGTCGGTAGTGTGGAAATCAGCAACTATCATGGAAGATTATGAGTACCGGCCCAAGGAGTCATGAGAGATCAAACAATCACACACTCAACACTATCAAAGACATAAGCAATATGCAAAGCAAAAAATAGATAAATGAATTAGCTCAATGATCAAGTACATATAGGCATCCAATATCTAAGAATAGATGTGCCTGAATAGGAAAAGAAAGCCTAAGAATAGTAGTGGCCCAAAGATAGGCATGCAACTACTTAACTTAGGATAAGCTAATTTAGACACCTAGCTAATCATAGACATGCTAATCAACACTTCCTTAAAACTAGGTCCAAAACATCATTCATAGCATCAAACATCAAGAAATTTCATCTGCACAATCCACTGATTTGAAAATAGGACAGCCTTAAGGAAAGACATATGAAACTTGAAGCATAATGGCCACAACAACTTGAAAACCTTGTGCGGTACTGGAAACAAGAAAGATCTTCATGAAACTCTTCCAGATGAGTCTACAAGATTCATACAACATGTCCAAACACTCCTTTACCTTTGCACATCAAATATTTTGTACTGCACATCTTCAACCATGAACTTTGAGAACAACAAGTCATCCAGAACACACTACAACATATTGTCATTGAAAAATAGAGCTTGGGAATCACCAAGAAACTTGAAACTCCAAGAAAGCATGTAATGCACATCCATAAACATGTCCACAAAACCGTAAAGGTAAACATTCACATATGGAGGAATGCAAAACATTCCAACATGACTTCAACACCACCGTACTCTGCTAAAACACATGTCGATACTCTAGCATGCATAACTTTCATAGTGGAAGGACATATGATCTGAACTTTGGAATTATCACCTTCATAGCACTCTAAACACATTTCTAGAATCGCATAGCTATAAATACAAATGTAGAGGAATGCGGAGCATTCCATTACCATATATAGTAAATGTCTTCTTTAGAGCCAACATTGTCTTCAAACTATCAACTACAAAACACTCTTCCAGTAATCCAAACACCATGAAACTTGGAAGATTCATGTCTTGACACTATATGAATCTATCTTCTAATCCACAGAGACACAACATCAAAAGAATGAAAATACAGAGCAATCTCCCAGACAGTCTTCAAGGGCAATCATCATGTAGTAGAAACTTTCACCAACTTCCAGAGGCCAAACCTTCTTTGTATTAACACATGCATTCTTAGGAACAATAAGAGAGATCATACAATATGCTTCAGCTACTAGAGTAACATCTTCCCAACATCAGCAAAAAATTTGATCATCTTACTGCTTCTAATGTATCTTCTTGATGCTTCTAATTCTCATCTTAATATAGCTTCATACACAACTCTGCATTGATCAAGGCATGACATCGAACCATGAACTTTAGTAACCACATTATATTCAACATGACATAAAACCATGAACTATATCTTCTCTACTGGATAGGACATGAAATCCAACCATGAACTATATCTTATCTGTTGGATAGGACATGACATCCAACCATGAACTTCTAATTCCCATCTCAATGTATCTTCCTTAGGAGCATGACATCTAGCCATGAACACCATCACACGTCCATGATAGTGTTGACATCAATGACAACCTTGTGACAGTGTTGACTTTAATGACAACGTTAGGCACCATATGTGTAATAATCTCCCCCTTTGGCATTGATGGCAACACATACCTGCACATTCTCCCCCTTTGACATCAAGTACAAAGGGCAACTTTGTCTATCTTAGGGCATAACTTATTCTTGCAAAAAATAAACTCCCCCTATCATTAGAAACCACTACTTGCTCCCCCTTAGAGGTAGCCACCATCAGTCCAGGAAAAAGATATAACATGAACCACTCCCCTTGGATAGATGCACCACTATGCATCTAGCAAGAAGGAAGGGCAATTACCCCTAACCTCTACCAGAGTTCCTCAAAAGTGTCCTTTGCAAGACTCTTTGTGAAAATATCTATAATTTGATCATTTGTTGGAACACATTCCAACTTTACTTCCTTATTGCAACTTTCTCTCTTAAAAAGTGATACATGATTTCTATATGATTGATTCTAGAATGTATCATTGGATTCTTGGAAATATTGAGAGCACTTGTATTGTCACACAAAATGGGAATAGGCTCATCATACATTACCTTGATATCCTTCAGGGTTTGCTTCATCCACAACACTTGTGTATAGCAGGATGCTGCTGCAATATACTCTACCTCTATAGTTGATAAGGAGTATTGAATCTTGGGTGCTGCCATAATAATGGGTTATACTTTTTGGGACATCCTAATTTTTGCTGAAATCACATATGTTTAGAAAATATAATGATTTAAGCCTTGAAAGGTTCCATTTAAAGGATTTTAATTGAAGAGGGTTTGATCAAACCCCCTTAGATTCAAACCCCCTTGGATAGAACCCCACTAATTTTAAACCATACCTATAATGGAGTCTCCTCTACACCTATCAAAATGATAATAAAAAACTACTTTTGGTTTACCTTTTGGGGGATCAAATGAATTCATTTATAATTTATGTTTTGTAAGTATGTAGTCTTTATTATAAGCTTCCCAAAAAGTATAATTTTAAATATATTTAATTTGATTATTATATTTATTTTTTGTTTCTTGTTAATGTAGGTTTTTCAATGAACATCAAGGTATTTGTTTCACACATACGAAAAAAATAGGAAAATAGAGAAAAAAAATTCTAAAAAATACATGTCCTCTAGGTATTGATGTCCTTATTCCAAAAAAAAATTTGAATTCTGATACATACAAAACAAGTTATGTTGGACAAAATATGCCTATGTCTAAATTATAATTGGCTTGAATTCAAAACTTAATTAAAAAAAATATTCAACAAAACATTATGAAACTAAATGCATCCTCTAGATATCAGTGTCACCAATCTAAATTCAAAAGAATTAGAATTTTATCCTTTGTAGAAAATTTTTTATGTGCGATAGAATACACATCACTTTAAAAAAATGTTGTTTACTAATAAAAACTAATTATCAAAGGAGACACAAAAAAATTTATAGTCTAACTCCAATTTTTTTAAAAAATATATATTTAGAATCTATAGACAAAATCTCACAAATCACTAGTTCGCATCATCTTCAAATTCCTAACGGTTTAGCGGCTATAGGTGTTAGAAAGTGAAGATTTAGTTCAAAATGTTGATTTCAATGTCAAGTTTGGCCAAAATGTGTAACCCATTATTGTGGGATGACGCTCTTGCTTCTTGCTTTGCCATGAAACTAGTCTTCTTCCTTATAAGAAAGCACCACCACGTGTACTTCTTCTATCATCAACACAACCAGCCCAATCAGCATCAATGTAGGCACTCAAATCAAAGTCATTACCTTTTGGATACCATAAGCCATAATACGAAGTTCCCTTCAAATATTTGAATATCCTTTTCACCGCCTTCTCATGTGTTTGCTTGGGATTGGCATGATATTTGGAAACCACACATACTGCATGCCTAATATCAGGTCTAGAAGCAGTCAGGTACAACAATCCTCCAATCATAGATCTATAGGAAGTCTGATCCACCTCTAGAGACTCATCATCCTTGCTCAAGTGGCATTTAGTGACCATGGGAGTACTCATTGGTTTTGAATCCTCCATACTAGACTTCTTTAACAACTCTTTGACATACTTAGCTTGAGAAATAAAGATACCATCATCTAGCTGAGTAATTTAAAGTCCAAGGAAGAAAGACATCTCACCAATCATAGATATCTCAAACTCTTTTTGCATCTCCTCTACAAGCCTCTTACACATATCATCATCTCCACCAAAGATGATGTCATCAATATATACTGCAACTGTCAATATCATATTTCCTTCTTTGATGTAAATATTGCTATCTATAGTACCTTTCTTGAAGCCCTACCGAAGTAAGTACTTGTCCAACCTAGCATACCAAGCCTTAGGTGCTTTCTTGAGACCATACAAAGCCTTCTTGAGTTTGCACACCATGTTTGAATCTTCTAATAGATGGAAACCATTTGGTTGCTCATTGTAAACCTCTTCCTCTAAATCACCATTCAAGAATGTTGACTTAACATACATCTGATATACTTCAAGTTCATATGAGAAGCAAGGGAAAGAAACATTTTGTTTGTCTGCATCCTAGCTACTAGAGCAAAAGCATCCTTAAAATCAATGCCTTCAACTTGAGAGTAGCCCTTACATACCAACCTTGCTTTGTTCCTTACAACTTCACCTTCTTTATTCAGCTTGTTCTAGAATGCCCACTTTGTTCCTATAACATTCTTATTGGCTAGTCTGGGAACCAATTCCCATGTCTGATTCTTCTAAATTTGATCCAATTCTTCTTCCATTGCCTTTACCCATCCATCATGTCTTTGCTAGCATTAGCAAAGGCTTTGGGTTCTACTTTTGATAGCAAACATAAGTTTACTTGCTCATGTGTCTTAGCAAACCTTCTCCTTGTCTGTACACCTTCATTCTTATCTCCAATGATTTGTTCTACAAAGTGGTTCTTTTGAACATACTTTACTGGAGTCTTGGGCATCTGCTCTAGTTCTTGTTCCTTTTCTTCTTTCTCTTCTTCTTATTCATCTTTAATGCATGGAGAGATATCAAATCTAGATTCCTCTGAATCTTGTAAGATCTGATACAAGTTTTCATCTACTTTAACATTTGTGCTTTCAATCATCTTTCCTAATATTTTGTTGTAGCATCTATAGGCCTCGCTTTTGGTTGAATAACCAAGAAAGATCCCTTCACTTCTAGAATCAAACTTTCCTAGGCCTTCTTCATCTCTTTTGATATAGGATTTACTGCCAAAGATCCTAAAGTGTTTGATAGTGGGAGGTCTTCCATACCATAGCTCATAAGGGGTCTTAGTGCTATTGACCCTCAGTTGTACTCTGTTAATTAGATAGACATCAGTGTGAACTGCTTCCTTCTAGTACATATTAGGTAGATTTGCATCTTTCAACATTGCCCTAGACATCTCTTGTATAGTACTATTCTTCCTTTCAACTACCCAATTTTGCTGAGGGCTCCTAGGAGTTGACAAATGTCTCCTAATACCATGATCTTCACAAAACTTTCCAAATTCATTTGAAGTAAGCTCACCTCCTCTATCAAACCTTAAACATTTAATCTTAACATCCATTTCATTTTCAACCATAGCTTTAAAAACCTTAAACTTATCAAAGGCATCTGATTTTTCTCTTAAGAAGGTAACCCAGGTCATTCTAGAATAATCATCAATAAGTAACAAGAAATACCTTTCACCTTGTTGACTTTGTACTCTTTTAGGATGAAAAAGATCAGTATGGATCAGCTCCAATGGTATTGAAGAAGAGTAGTCCTTGCTTTTGAAACTTGTCTTTTTTTTTTTTCCCATTTGACATTTCTTGCATATTGTGTTTGCAGGGTTGGTTATCTTGGGCATATCTCTCATCGCATGAATAGAGATGATCGTTACGATATTGTGAAAGTTGGTATGTCCCATTCGTTTGTGCCATATCCATTACTCACTAGATTGAGCCAATAAGCATGTTCTTCTGATTTACCTCCTTTAGATGATAAATTTCACCATATGACTTGATGCCTTCTACAACTAGCTTTCCAGACCCTGCCTTCCTGATCTAACAACCTTTGGCATGAAAGGTAAGATTATATCCTTTACTGCACATCTGATTAACACTGAGAAGATTATGCTTTAACCCTTTGACATATAGGACACCCTTAGTCCTATTCTTCCCATCAATAGTTATAGCACCCTTTCCACAGCTTTGTGCTGACTCATCACAACCAAACTTGATAGCTCCACCATTCCACTTCTGAAGGCTGATAAACTTCTCCTTGTTAGTAGTCATATGATTTGAGAAACCATTGTCAATTACCCAAGCGTTGGCTTCTCTTGCATGAAAGACAGTCCATACAACCATTGATTTATCATTGTTTTGGTTTTTTTGTAAGGCATCAATCTTCTCACATTTTCCAACATCATCCTTTTTGTCACTAACATTCAAGGCCATGAAAAGTGTTTCATTATTTGAATCATCATGATCCTCATCTTCTGAAGAACAATTGCTCTCTATGGAATACATGCTTCTTTTGATCTTGTCTCTCTTGTTACTACTCCTTGATTCTTTAAAAGGACATTTAGAGGCAAAATGACCAACCTTTCCACAATTGAAACATTTAAAAGGTGCCTTACCTCTGTATTTTCCTATGCCTTTCTTCAAATTCTTAACAAAGTTTGCTTCTGCCTCATCAAGGTCATCATCTTGATCAGTTGTGTCATCTTCAGTCTTCTTACTTTCTTTGAATGCTGCTTCCTTCTTTGGAGCACCTTTGTCAAATTCTCTCATTTTAAAAGATGTGAGAGAGACACAATTGATTTATTGTATATTTATTCAAATCCTTAGATTCCTCAATGGAAGACACCTTATGACTGTAAGATTTAGGAAGAGATCTCAGAACCTTCTTCACAATCTTATCTTCTTTCACTTCTCCACCAAGACCTCTAATGCCATTGACTATTTCATCCACCCAGAGCATGTAACCAACAATGTCTTCATCTTTTGTCATCCTCAGGGTTTCAAATTTGCTCTTGAAAATTTGCATCTTGGATTGCTTCACTTTATTATCTCCTTCATAAATGTTTTCAAGTTTGTTATAGACATCTTGAGCAGATGTATAACTCATTATCTTCACAAGTTTTGAATCAGCTAGTCCACTCATGATAGCACTCTTTTCCATGGCATTGTTCTCATACAACTTGATCTCATCTGCATCTTTAAGTTCACTACTAGGAACAATGTAGCCCTTCTTGACTGATTGCTAGATGCCATACCCTAGAGAGGTTAGATGGTTTTCCATCCTTAACTTCCAAAAGGAATTTAATTTGTCCCATCTAACATGGGTACCTTGAGAGAACCATTTCAAGCCATCCCAGGCCTTACTCAAGTGGTTAAGGTTCTTTTGAGCAACTTGGCTCTGATAACAATTGTTGAACACACTAGGATACTAAGAGGGGGCTGGATTAGTATCTAATCAAACTTCAAGTCCTCCGAAGAAGATTAAAACTTAAGCATTATAGCATCAACATAAACATGAAATATTAACACAATGCACATCAACACATAACACCAGACATACGTGGAAACCCCATGAAGGGAAAAACTATGGTTAGGATTAACTCACAATATATGAAGCTCAAAATTACAACTTTGTTTTAGGGCTACAACCCAAGGACTACTCCCTAAAAACTTTGATTTAGGGTCACTGCAAAGGAAGCTACAACTCCTTGCAGACTTTTTTTTAGGGTCACTCCCAAGGAAGCAATTACTCCCTGAATTGAGAACAAACATAGAAAAGATTGCAATATGATAGTCCTTCTACTGTATGAAAACTGACAATGAAGCTCACACCTTTGATGATTGCAATTCTTCCTCGTCACACTTTCTTTTGATGATTGGATTAGTTATGCACACTCTTTACTTCCCTCCTATCACAAAAAATTTCTTCAAGATGAATCAAGACAACTTCTTATACATTTGCTCTTTCTCCTTCAGTCGCATGTATCATTATGCATTCATTCTGCTCCTTTTCTTTCTTACAAACTTTATCAATCACATTGCAATAATAGTTCACCTAACTCAATTTGATATACAATTTATACATGATATTACATTGATTACATTTCTTGTTAGCTAGAGACAACATGAAAAATACATTTACAAGTCGGCTAGACTACATACAACATGAAACGTGTAGGGGACAAGTCATAAACAAGACTACACACTACACCAGAAGAAGACCCATGCCTTATGAACATCAACACTTTCTTAACTAGGTCCAAAACATCCTTCACAAAATCAAATATTAAGGAATTTAATCCACACACTCCGCTCATTTGAAAATAGGACAGCCTTAAGCAAAGACATGAAACTTGAAGCATAACAACCACAACAATTTGAAAAACTTGTATGGTACTGGAAACAAGAAAGATCTTCATGAAACTCTTCTAGATCAGTCTACAAGACTCATACAAATCTCCAAACACTCCTTTACCTCCACACATCAAAGATTTTGCGCCACACATCTGCAACCATGAACTCTGAGAACAAGTCATTTGAAACACACTGCAACATGCTGTTATTGAAAAATTGAGCTTGCGGGTCACCAAGAAACTTGAAACTGAAAGAAAGCATGTAATACACATCCATAAAAATGTCCACAAAATTGCAAAGGAAAACATTCATATCCAGAGGAATACGGAACATTCCAACAGGCCTTCAACACCACCTTACTCTACTAGAACACATGTTGGTACTCTAGCATGCATAACTTTCACAATGGAAGGACATATGATTTGAAACTTTGGAATTATCAACTTCACAACACTCTAAACACAGTTCTAGAACTACATAGCCATAACTACAAACGCGGATGAATGTAGAGCATTCAAATACCATATAGTAAATGTCTTCTTTGGAACCAACACTATCTTGAAATTGTCAGTTCTGCAAAACACTCTTCCAATAATCCAAACACCATGAAACTTGGAACATTCATGTTGTGACACCATATGAATCTATCTTCTAATCTGTAGAGGCACAACATCAAAAGAATGAAAATGCGGAGCAATCTCCCAGACAATCTTCAAGGGCAATCATCCTATAGCATAAACTTTCACCAACTTCCAGAGGCCAAACCTTCTTTGTATCAACACATGCATTCTTAGGAATAGTAGGAGAGATCATACAATATGCTTCATGCCACCAATAACATCTTCCCAACATCAACAACACATTTGATCATTTTGGGTGTGTGCAAGAAGTTGAGTCCACTTTTTGGCCAAAAAGTGGAAGTGTTTTCCCTGATTTTCAGAATTTGTCACATTTGACCTAAAAATTTGAAGCACTTAAAGGTGGAATCTTGAAAAAAGTTAGTAAATATGAAATGTAGTACTCAGAGTCTAGTTTCCAAATATGTATTTTTTTTAAATACCCAAATGATACAAATTGATTTTTAATAGGTGTTTCTAAAAAACACTTTTTAAAAGTCTTTTTTTTTTACTATACCATGCACGTGTACGTCATCCATATTTTGACCTAAATAATCATATTTTTCTAAATCCTTTTCAGAAATGATTTTTAACTCACTGAAGCATGTTTTCCATATTTTTTTGTAATTTTTTATTGAATATTTTTTTTGTTAATTTTTTATTGGCCATTTTTGGTGTTTTAAAAAATCATCATGTACATCATGCATAAGATGACCTAAATTTATCACTTTTTGAAAAAAAATCAAATTGAAAAGAATTGTCTGAAGTACGTGTTGATGGTGGTTTTAGCACATAGCAACGCAGGTGTGATTGTTGGTTTCACACCTCTCTTGAAAAGTATCCTACCCTAGGTAAGACTACTCCAAGGATAATACAGCTAGGTCTTAGCTCGCTTGAAATCTCTCAGTTGGTATGTCTAGCTGTGCCTAAATGGGGTCTTACATGCAATCTACAAATCTTCAGGTTTGGGGCAGCAAATACACATAAACCCTTTTATGATTTTCAGCTGATAAACAAGATAAAGTGCTGCTGAAATTCCTAATCTAACAACCGACAATGGTTTTAAAGAAAATGCAAAAGGTTAGGGTTTTTAGAAGAATCCTAAGTGACATTCAAAATGCATAGGTTATCTTTAGTAGACAAATACTCTAAAAACTGTTAACCAACTTCCTGAGTTACCAAACTGAAATGGGTGTTACAGTGCTGCAGAAAATAGTGCTATCTTCAATGGAAGTCAATAGATTTTTAGATCACATTTATTTGCTAAATACCCAATAAATGGCGCAACTTAACTTATGAAATGCTATTGAACTTTAGTACAAACAATTAGCCCAGACTAATTTTACATAGCTATTTACCATCATCAAATAACTAAAAGTATGGACTTAGAGTATTCATTAGATACTTCAGCAAACCATGAACATTACAAAAGCACAACTAACTAACTATGGGAGAGCAAGAAGTGAACCATGTAAACTAAAATAAGCCAACACAAGACACAAATTCTCAGAATTACTATAGAAACTTGCTTTGCATTACTTCAAATGGCATAGAGTCAACAATTTGGTATCAAAATATCTCTTTTACAAACAAAGGAAATGGCAGCCCTTTATATAGAAAAGCAACATACCGAGTTTTCAAATGAACGGTGGAGATTAACTCGACACTGATGGTCCAGATTACATCAATAAATATAATTATAACAGCTCACATCAATTCTTGGATTACATTTTGTCTTCTATGAAAAACATGAAAAACAACCCGCAGATACATTGAATCTAGTCAATTTGACTAGCCAACTCAATATATTAGTAGAAAAGAACATTTTAGAAGAAAGAAAAAGACAAAATAGAGTCACATACTGCCTCGAATACAACAATTTACAATTTATGACTGGATTACATCCTTAGAATATTCAAAATAATATCAGGATTCTTTATCTAAGTCAATTTTGTATTTGCTAGCCAGCTTGTTGCGATAAGTCAGCCACGCGTCAAGTACAGGATTAATCTCAAATGGATCTGGATCCTTCAAGTGATTTATCCAGTAGTCAAACACCTCTAGTTCCTGACTGAATTTACTATGTATTCTCTCTATCTCTGCTCCTTCCTTTTGAAATGCCTTGAATTCAACTCTGAGGTCACTCGCCTTATCTAACCTTTCCTCCATACTGAGCGTCACATCTTCAAAAATTACCTTATGCAACTTATCCTTACACTTCTCGATATCAAATGGGGCATAATCATCGTAGGATACTTCTCGGCAATCCTTTAAAGAGTCATTGATATCATATATGATTGATCTAAGCTACTCATCAGCTAGTTTATATGCTTCTTTTATATGTTCAAAAGTTTCCTTCCTTAAAAGCAGCTGTTGATACCATTCAATGGCCTTTGGTAGTTGATTCCCAGTCAAAATGTTCTCTACAACCAGAGTTTGGGCAGGCAACTCCCTAATGCTCTTTATCCGAGGATACATATGTGAATAGTACTCATCGAAGGAGTCACATTCTTCGCACAATTCCTTCTATTTCTTATGTAACTCTACTAATTTCTTGTGCACTTGAGCAGAAGCACTAATGGTTTCACATCCCATCTCAAAAACTTTTAATAACCAATTTTCTGTACCTTAGGATTTGGATCTTACCTCACCCAATCTAGCCATTTCATCAGTAGACAAGAAAGTGGGTATTGTCCTTATATCTCCTCCTGCATCTACTGGCTTTACCAAAAATTGGAGGCATGCATGGAGTTCTTCATTTTGCTGCTTCAAATCCTTCTTAGATGTTTCATCCATATCTAGTTGTTCCAAAATTGATGTGACTGAGTCTTTAAAATCATCCACTCTTTGAGCATGAGTGGCTAGTCCCAGATCAACTATAGATATTATGTAATCCTCTGCCCTGACTTGTTCTTTTGCTACATCAGATGGTGGGACTACTATTTCTGCAATTCTCGATCTTGATTCATTCTTATAGATTCTTGACTGTATCTTAGCCTTCTTTTGTTTCTTAGGCTTCTAAGCTTGTGACAGGATCATACTCAAATCAAGCTGCATTATCTCCACTTGTGGCTGAGGATATATCATTCTACCTTGCAGCCATTCAAGTGCAGAAGATTTGTTCAGTTCAGTGGCTCCATCACCGTCAATTACAACTAGCTCTTTGGGTGATTTTTGTTCTTTCTCTGGTTCTTCATTCTCCTCTAGGCTTATCTCTTCTTCCTTTTCTTCTTCTTGGGCTAAGTTTTCCAGATTTGTAATTGTAGTTTGTTGAGTAGACTTGAAAACTTCCTCTGTTTGATCTTTGTCTAGAGGGCTATCAAATACATCAATAACTTCAACATTGGCTTAAGGTTCATGGAAATCTTTATTACTTTCTTTAGCTAATACACCCTTCTCCTCCTCAAGTGTTGTCACAGACTCCTGCAACCCCAACTCTGCACATACTTTCTCAATCCCAGGCAGTAGTGGTATTGCCAAAGAATCTGCAGGTATTTGTGAAATAGGAACATCAACGGATATGGCTAGGGAAGGCATACTGACTTGTGTTAGGTTAGCTAAGACTGATGACAAGAGGTGAAGGAAAGGGTAGTGAAGGTAGAGGAAGAGGAGGTGAAAGGATGGTAGAAATGGGAGGTAGTGGTAATTAAGTAGAAAAAGTAGAAGATGTAACTATAGTGAGAGTGGAAGGGCATGAAATGGTGACAATGGAAGAGATAGGGCTACTAGAGGTGCTGGAAGAAATTGCTAGTGAACAGGAAGTAGCAGCAATGGCAGAGGTAAGAGAGGTGGCAGGAGATGTTTCTTGAGTTATGGAAGCTGAGGTTATGGGTGAAATGGATGCAGCAGAGGAAGGAGTGATAGTATAAGAAGTGGTAGTAGAAATGAAAGGGGTTGTGATAGTAGTACCCACACTTTGGGTAATAGGAGGCTGGGTAGTTGGATGATTACAATATTTCTTGGTTGCAGCATCTTCCTTACTAACCTCTTTTACTTTTACCTTCTTTGCCTTAGAGCCTTCTCCAAGACCACTGGGCATATCTCTTTTCTTGGAGGTCCTTGTCCTGGTAGAGGGAGGTTGATCTTTCTTTTGAGGAGATCTTGAAGATGGCTTCTTCTTCATCTTCTTTACTTTTTCAGCCAAAGATGTATGTTCTTCACTGACTGACTTCTATTTCTCAGCTGGCTCTGCCTCATCTATGACATGGATTGGCCCATCCTCTTCTCCCCAGAGTCCTTATCTGATTCCAATGCTGTATAAGTGAGTTGAACTCCTTGTCCTTCTAGAGCAGCCACTTGAGCTCTTACCCAGGCCTTACTTTGTCTGATAGGTTCCCTCATAACAATATCCAGGGAGCTCTCTTCTGCATTTTCCCAATTTGGTAATGGGATTGGCTAATGGTACTGAGCCTCCCGTGGTCCTCTGACCATAACATTTTCATCATCTTGTAGCTAGTCTAGAACTACCATAATGTGAAACTTCTTGATAAAATCTAGAGGCAACCTTGAATGTGCTTTCTTCATGATCTCATAATCATCGAGGCAATTGGCCCAAAAATCTTCAATGTGCATCTTGTGGAACAACTTCTTACTCACGAATCTTTCCATTACCATATTTGGATCAAAATGATCCCTTGCATTATAGTAGTGTAAGTTGAGGAGCTGAAGCTCTTTATTAGAGTGCTCTGTAGATGCCATAGAAGGGCATGCATAAATCCCTTTGCCAAACTTGATGGGAAATTGAACATTGGTTCTGTACAAATGTTTGAGCTTCTTGGCATAGGGTATTAATTGTCTAGACAGCTCCAGAAGTACTATCTTGTCATCGGGATACCTCGGAAGTCTGTAAGCCATCCCAGTGAAGCCTTGCACCCTTAAATATGTGAGTTTCTCAAATTGGATGCACCATTTTCCATATTTGGTTATTTCATTCTTGGCCTCAGTGTAAATCCTCAAGGCTATGTTACCTTGCAGCATTCTAGTTATATACATCATGAAAAAATCATTTACTCTTTTGAAATGTATCAAGGATTGAGAAGAGGTCAGCTATGGGTAGCATTCATAGACCTTTATCTGAGTTTGCTCATCATTCCTAATTTCTCCAATTTTAGACAACCCAACAGTGATTTATCCTTGACAATGCATAAACAACATAGGATGTCCATTTGAAGTATCTTTTATCTTTGAAATTGTTGAAGGCCTCATGAATGTTGTCACTAAGGATCTGGGCCCAATGGAACTTAGTCCCTTTCAGTATCTCAATGATAATGACAAACATCCAATCCTTAAAAGTGGAGGTTGTAGGCAATCCATATATCCTGCTCAAGAAAGTTACTAAGTCCCCAATTTCATCATGGAAATCACTTCTGTATAGTATTCAGGGAAGTTTGATGAGAGCAGACCTTCTGGTTTTGGCCCAATTGTCATTTATGTACTTTCTGCAGCCTTCTACATCTTTGTTATAAGTATCTTGTGATCCTTATTTGTCTGGCATAGTCATAACCTTTTGCCAAGGAATATCAAAGGTCTCAGCTAGAGAAGGTGGGGTTAAATTAGCCAAGATATCCCCATTGGCTGTTTGGATTGTTCTTGTAATTACATCATATCTATCTGCACAAGTTGCCATTAGTTTTGCACATTGCACTGAAGTGGAGAAGGTAGCGGCTTGTGAAATACCACTATTTCTGAGTATTCTGGCCCTAGGAGTTTGGTTTGGATCGAAGACCCTCAATCTGAAATCATCTAGGTCTATATGACCTAGGTCTGTATCTCCTACATCACTCCACCCGGAGTGAATCTTTGTTTCTAGAGGGATTCCTTTGAATTCATACTTCATAGCTTGGGCCTGGGCAGTCATTTAGTTTGCATGACTGGACCTTATAAGTTTGATACCTAAAGGAATCTTTTAACATACTCCTAAGTTTAAGATGATCCTTAATGCATCTGCTAGTACTATTGATATACCCTTTGAAGGAAACTCAAATCTAACATTTATTGCAATTATAACAATCATCATTAATGCATGCAAAGAAACATCTAATGTTGCAAGAAATTCAATGAAAATCATTATTATCAATGCATTACAACATTAACTCTATCATTTTGGGCACTTTCCCTTTGAAAATTCTTTGAAAATTTAGTCATTGCATGTTTTGCGCTATTTTGAGGGTCATCCGACCTGTAGGCAGAAAAGCACTGAAATCAGGGTCATCTGACCTCAGCGGGAAAAATGGGCTAGTCTGACCAAAGGCTTAACTACCATTTATGCTTTTAAATGTTTTGTGTGGATTTTGATGGTTACCGACTTGCACAGGTTTTAGAGGTCACCGACCTCCATTGGTTGTCAAGTCAGTTGAGTTGTGATTTAGTGCAAGCCTCTTGAGATAGTTTGTATTATATGTGCGTGGGATTCGGCTTGGTCTGACTTGTGAGATTTTTGGTTTCTACTGACTAAGTTGGTGGGAGGGTATTATAGCACAGGTTGGAAGGGATAATATTTAGCACAAAACTGATAGCTTGTTTCCAACGAGATTTTGAGATGCCACCAACTTTGCAGGGAAACTCAAGGTGTCTGACCAAGTCAGAGACGAGGTATTTTAGTGCAAGGTTGGACCAAGGGGTTTTCGGCACAGAAAATAGTTTCAAGGTTAGCGGGGCTTTGCGGTCCTCTCGACCTAATCGATGAAATGTGATACGAGCGTGCAAGTTGGAGGTTGATGTTTTTAGCACCCAATGGATCTGAGAGTGCAGCGTGGGTTTTAGAGGTCTCTAACCAACTAGATAATAGACAAGTTTATAGGTCATTCAGACCTCATTTTAGCGCTAAAAATTAGATGTGCCCATGGGAAATTTGTCTAAGTTTTGGTCCTTTTCACTCATGATGATCCGTTCATGTTTTCAACAGAGAATCCTAACCAGGTTTTAATGGAAAATGAACAATTTATATGCAAACCCTAGCTAGAAACCCTAAAATCCTGCTTTAGAAAGATTAACATTTATACAAACCCTAATTGCTTGAAGTGAAAGCTCAAAGAACAAAGTTCAAAACCCTACCTAGTAAATATGGAAGGCATGCTCAGATTGTGTAGGCAGGTTACGATTTCAAGCTTTGGCAGATTGATAGCAAAAGAGTTTAAAATCTCAAACAGAGCTCTGAAATCCTGTTCAAAATGCAAAAGAAATGGTTTAAAACGAAGGATTTGCCCCTTTTATCCCCTGGACAAATCACCATTAATGCATAGGCGTACATCTGTTAGTTTAGGGTTTGGCACAATTTCTCCTTAGCTCAGACTTGGCGGGGAAATTGGGTGCATCGGACCTGGTCGGACAGGATCGTTTTTAGTGCTAAAACTCATAAATTCAATTCATATAGTTTGCAGGCATTTAAGGTTCCTCTGACTTGCGGGCATTTTGGCCTCGTTCGACTTAGTCGGTGATTGATCGATTTAGCGCAAGTCAGAGACAGCTATTTCTAGTGTAGAAGTTCGTTAGAGAGGAATTTAGCGTTGAAGTCGGTGACAACAGATTCTAGCGCTAGGTCAGTTGGAAGACAATCCGGTGCAAAGGTCAGACAAATAGGAATTTGGTGGAAAGGTTAGAGCAAGGGAAATCTAGCACAAAAGGGTAATTCAAGGCCTTCAAAAGGAAAATAAAGATTCAACCTAGCAGATACGTGAAGTGATTTTTCAATATTATCATTCAATCAAGGTCAAAAATGCACCTTGACCACTTAACCACTTGGCAGATGAAAAAGATCTAATTGACACCCTAAGCCAAATCAAAAGAAGGGGTCCTTATTTTTGAATGGGGTGTGTGTGTGAGGCACAACCGTACATTTTCGTACAATTTTTTTTACAAAAAAATATTTTACTAAAAAGTTATTAAAATACTCAAAAACTCTGATAATTCAAGTTTATGGACCTATTTCATCAGAAATTAATTGAAAAATAGAAAAAAAAATCCAATTGTAAAAAAATTACATATTTGGAATCTACATTGTCTCATCTATAATGTGTTTTAATTTCGTCAAAAAATTATGCAAAAAAGGCCTTCAGACATATGCCCAAAGTCACTATTTTGTTGTGACATTGACAGGACCTTCAAGTTGTAGGTCAAACCAAGTCCAAAGCCAAGGGTCAGGTTCCCAAGCCTTTTTTCTAACCCAAAACCCATAGCAAAAGTTGGATCAAAAATTTAAATTTTATGAAACAGGATCCCATTTCAAAATGGGATCTCGTTTCTAGAAAATGGGATCCCACTTTTGGCTCGGGATCCCAAAGTAAAAAGGGATCCTATTTCATAAAAAGTGGGATCCCATTTTGGTTTACCCAATTTCAGGTTTTTTCTAAGTCTGAAACTTCCACCTTAAGTGGACTCATCTTTGTGCATTTACCCTCTTAGTGCTTCTAATATATCTTCTTGATGCTTCTAATTCTCATCTTAATATAACTTCATACACAATTCTGCATTGATCAAGGCATGAGATCAAACCATGAACTTTAGTAACCACATTATATTCAACATGACATCAAACCATGAATTATATCTCATCTGCTACATAGGACATGGCATCCAACCATGAACTTATAATTCCCATCTCAATGTATCTTCTATAGGAGAGTGACATCCATCCATGAACACCATCACACATCCATGATAGTGTTGACAACAATGACAACCTTGTGATAGTGTTGACATCAATGACAACTTTAGGTACCATATGTGTAATAGTTTTTAGTTTAATGCTAATTGATTTAGCAGAGATTTTTTAGGACCTACAAATAAAAAGATTAAAAATCATCAAATAAAAAATTTTTCCTTCCAAAACTTTTCCTAAATAAAATGGAAAAATTCTAAAAACTAGTAAAAAAATCCCTAAGTTGGTGGAGGAAAGTTTTAGCCCCACCTCAAATGCACCCTCTCAAAATCAACAACCTAAAAAATAGCTACTCCTATTTTGGAGGAAAAGATTATAATTTATGTTGTAATTTTTTTGGGGGTTTCATGGGACCCCTTGCTCTACAAAAATAGACCCTCTAGCAGTTCCATGGGACCCCTTCCTAAGTCTCTAATAACACAAGGAATTATTTTCACTTAACATTAAGATCATGCACATCTTAGCCTTTTTAGTGGACATTTTGTGACACAATAATCCATAGAGCATTATGAACTATAGATATCTCAAACATAAAATTTACATAAAAGTCCACAAGATGATTTGCATCATAATTGCTACTAAAAAATCCAACATCTCACATAGTAAGGTATGACTTAAATCAATAATAATCATGTACCATCAATTCTATGGGGTATTATAGGCCAACTAATTGCTAATAGAAAATCCAACGTCTCACATAGTAAGGTATGACTTAAATCAATAATAATCATGTACCATCAATTCTATGGGCTATTATAGGCCAACTAAATGATGTAGTTCAATAAATAACAATTATGGTTAAAACAACCTTGTTTATTCTTCTTCCTTCCTAGTGCTTCCATGATTTTATATATTGTCACTATGTTTCTATTTTCATCAATCACTTTGATCGTGTTGCCTAAATTTTTTAGAGATATATAAATAATTTAATCAAAATTTAGGGTTATTAGATCCTCTTTCTTTCAAATCCAAATATAGGTTTACCATTTTGTAATAACCACCCTGGTTACTACTATTCTTTTTTACAGACCAAGTACTAACTTAATTGTCCAAGCTTCTTCTATCTAATTTAGAAGTGTCAAATTCAAAAACTTACCAACCATAGTCACAAAATCAACTCTATGCCACAACTTAGATACTTGTACTAGAGTATGGTAAGCTCCCAAGGTCAAGGTCATCCCTAGACCCATACCTCAAGGGTTTATTTGTAATAGCCTTGCCTACGTATCCCTTTGTGGGAATTAGAGGCTTTGTAGTTCATTCAACAATAATAGATGCTTCATCCTCTCATTTGATATGAGATCTTTAATCTCACCTTTCGATCATTGTCTTTAAGAGAATATTATGATTTCAAATCAATTCATATGCAATAGTATGATTGCAAATGCAATCTAGTCAAATGTTAGTTCAATACCAACATCAATGTATGGAAACACACAAAACCACATAGTGACCATGATGAAGGGGGAAAACACAAAATACACAACAACAGAAATTGCACACAAAAAATAGAATGTTCTTTTATTGATTTGGACAACTCATTACATTACAGAAGCTCAAATACAATCAGAGGATGAATCCTCCATAGGCTGCAACACATTACAACTTCCAATCTCAAGACTTTGGAATATTCTACCTTCTATAACCCTAAATTTGCTAGGGTTTCTATTTTCCTGCCTATTATTGACTCTACACTTTCCCCCTTATCTCTAATAATCCCAAAGGTTCCCCAAAATGGTCATAAATAGCCCCTTTTGGTGGACAACAGCCAAATTTTGAATTTTGCATCTCCCTCCAAAAATAGGTCAACTTCCAAGAGCCATAACTTTTGATCCGGGTGTCTGATTGATGAACTATTTGAAGTGCCAAAAACCTCACAGAGTGCTCTACATGTTAAGGAATTATTATGCCAGTTTTGGCCATTTTCAAGCCTATACAGGACTGTTTAGTGCCTCAAACCTGAATTTGAATATTTTTTAGGCATTTTTTAGGAAATGGAAACTTTAATATCTTTTAGCTCACAAATGATCTTTGTGTGATTCCTTTGCCAAATGTCTTGTTTTCCATTTACAAAGCTTCCTTTAAATTTTCACTTCAATCAGTGCCCAAATGCAAACTTTCCAAAAATAACAGTTTGTTATTTTTAGCAGTTTAGAAAAACTAAAATTTCTACATCATTATTCAAGTGATTATGGAACCATAAATACTAATTTTAAAAAGATATGGAAACAACATCAATGATTTTGAAACATCATCTTTTTTTTGGGTGATGCAAGATTGTCCTTACACCACTGGATGCTCATGCATCAGACACCTAAGGTAATTTTGAGAAGTGACCTTGTCACATCTCAAGTGTTTGAGGAAAACCCCAAATGGTCAACTTCTGCCTTAGATAACTAGGAAGAATCTTCAACAGGCCTTCCTTTCCACTTCTCCAGATATTCTTCATATTGCCTATTCTGAGTACTCCTTCCCACACGGCTATCCAAGATCTCTTCTATCTCTTCCTTTGAAGTAGATGCCAGAATACTCCC
Organism: Cunninghamia lanceolata; assembly: GCA_027924645.1. Lineage (NCBI taxonomy): Eukaryota > Viridiplantae > Streptophyta > Pinopsida > Cupressales > Cupressaceae > Cunninghamia > Cunninghamia lanceolata. The sequence goes on from BSBN01000397.1 coordinate 2,625,973, forward strand.
TTGTTCTTCTGTTGGTCCATCCTCTGTTCCACCGTCATGATATTATGATAAATCAACAATGTTGAAAATAGGGGAAATGTTGATCCCACTCGGTCACTCTACCTCATATGCATTTCATAAATCATGCTTCTTCAAAATTCTGCATAGTCCAAATTTCTTCATTTTCAACTTATTATATGTTCCAACTAGAAACCTTTCTTTTCTCAAGTGAACCATGACTTCATCTCCTACTTGGAATTCCTTATATCTCCTCTTCTGATCTTCTTTAGCCTTGTACCGAATATTCATCTTATTAATGTGCTTTCTACCTCTTCATGCAAATTCTTTAGGTGTTCTGTAAAGTCTTCAGCTTTGGCACTTGTCTTTTCTCCCTTGTCCAGCTTCCTCGACTCTAAAGAATTTATTGGAGTCTTGCCATATACAATCTGGAATGGTGATTTACCAGTACTCCTATTGACAAAATTGCTGTAAGAAAATTATACCTGTGGTAAAATCAAATCCCATCCCTTGGGCTTATCTCATACTAAACACTGTAGTAGGTTACCCAAACACCACCACTTCCATCTATCCATCGGTCTATGGATGGTGTGTAGAACTGAACTTCAAATCTGTTTTCAACTTCTTCCACAATGTCCTCCAGAAATAACTAGCAAACTTAGTATCTCAATTTGAAACTATGCTCTTAGGTAGACCATGTAGTCTCACCACCTCTCTGAAAAATAACTCTGTAACATGAACATCATTAGTCTTCTTGCAAGGAATAAAATGTGCCATCTTCAAGAATCTATCCACCACCACAAAAATGGAATCATGTCCTCTCTGTGTCCTTGGTAAACCAAGAATAAAATCTATACTAATATCACCCCATGGCTTCTCTAGTATAGGTAATGGTTGATATAGCCCTATATTTTGACTTGTTCCTTTTGCCATCTGACACAATCTGCAACTCTATACAAATTTTCTCACATCCTGCTACAACTATGGCCAATAATAATTATCACCAACAATAGCAATGGTCTTATCTTGACCAAAGTGTCTAGACAATCCTCCACTATGCTTCTCCTTAATCAAGATCTCTCTCATGGAACTCCTCAGAATGCACAATTGGCTTCTCCTAAACAACATGCCATCTTGGATTATGAAATCCAACCATTTTGTCCTATCCAAAGTAACAAGTTCCAGAAAAGCTTTCCAAGCCACTGCAAAATCTAGATCTTCAGGATATAGACTTTTGAGCTCACCAAACCCAACAACCTCTATCTTCATTTCTATCAACAAATTTTGCCTTCTTCTTAAGGCATCTGTAACTCTGTTGGACTTCCCACTCCTATGCTTCAAAACAAAAGTATAACTCTATAAAAACTCAACCCATTTTAAGTGCCTTCAATTTAACTTTCCTTGACTATTAAGATACTGTATATCCTGATGATCAGTATATAAAACAAACTCTTTCTTCAAAGCCTAAACTATTGCATAAAACTCCTGATCATAAATAGAATAATTTTTCTTGGCATCGTTAAGCTTCTCACTAAAATAGGCAATGGTCTTACCTTCTTAACTCAAAATAGCTCCTATAGCACTGTCACTAGCATCACAATCTACCTAAAATACCTTATTGAAATATAGAAGTGCCAAAATAGGTTTCTCTGTGACTTTCTGCTTCAATGTATTAAAAATCATAGATGCTCTTGTAGGCCATTTAAACTCTTTTCTATCCCCTCTCATTGTCTCTATTAGGGGTGCACAAATGCTACTAAAATATTTGAAAAAAATTCTATAAAAACTTGTTGAACCATGAAAAGATCATACCTTTGTAGCACTCCTTGGCATAGGCCATTCAATGATAGCCCTCACCTTCTCTGGGTCCATCTTAAGACCTTCCTCTGAGACAACAAATATGAGGTATACCAACTCCTTCTTTGCAAAACTATATTTCTTCAGATTAATCAGCAAACTTCTCCTCCCTCATCCTCTCTAAAACTCTTCTGATATGCAATAGATGCTCATCCTAAGTCTTACTAAAAATCAAAATGTCATCTAAATAAACAATAATAAAACTTCCCAAAAACTCTTTCAATACCTCATTCATGAGCCACATGAATGTGTTCAGTGAATTGGTTAGCCCAAATGGCATGGCTAACCAATCATGCAAACCTTCCTTTTGTCTTAAAGGCTATCTTCCATTCATCTCCTTCTCTGATTTGGATATGGTGATACCCACTCTTCAGGTAAATTTTTATGAAGTACTTGGCTCCACTCAAACAATTCATGATGTCATCCAATCTAGGCAATGGAAATCTGTACTTGATAGTGGTCTTATTGATGGCTCAGGAATCTATACACATTCTCCACTCTCCATATTTCTTTGGTGCTAGTAGTGCAGGTACCACACATGGACTTAAGCTCTCCCTTATCAGTCTCTTCCTTAACAGCTCGTGAACTTGTATGTTCAACTCTTAATTCTCTGCAAGGGTCATTCTGTGGGCTGCCTTATTCGGCAAACTGACTCCTGGTATCAAATCCATTTGATGACTTATCTTTCTTATCGGTGGTAAACTTTCTGGTGTATTATTAGAGACAATATCCTAAAATTCTTCCAACAAATCTAAGACTTCCATTGGTACATCTTCACATTTATCTTGACTAATCTTAGGAATCAATGCAAAGCAATGACAATCATGCTTCATACCCTCCAAAAATTTCTACCATCTACCAAGAAAATTCTGGCAGTACTACATACCTTTTCTTCCACCTCCTTCAAGGGCTTAAACTTATGATGAAATCCATCCTTTGTTAGGGAATATGTGTTTGCATGGCCATCATGGACAACACACCTATCATACTGCCATGGCCTTCCCAATAACATATGACATAAATCCCTTGGTATGATGTCACACATCACCTCATCATGGTAGTCCCAAATCTTGAACTTGACTAAGCACTGTTCATTGACCAAAGCTCTATGGTCCTTCTGTAACCATGCAATCTGATATGGACATGGGTGCTTTCTTCTTGTTAACTTCAACTTATTAACCATCTCCTTTGAAACAAGATTGTTAGTGCTTCCACTATCAATAATAATATCACAACACTTACCTTCACACTTGCATCTTGTGTGGAATAAACTCTTGCTTTAATTTGGTTCTTTCTGCCAAATCTTGAACTTGACTAAGCACTGTTCATTGACCAAAGCTCTATGGTCCTTCTGTAACCATGCAATCTGATATGGACGTGGGTGCTTTCTTCTTGTTAACTTCAACTTATTAACCATCTCCTTTGAAACAAGATTGTTAGTGCTTCCACTATCAATAATAATATCACAACACTTACCTTCACACTTGCATCTTGTGTGGAATAAACTCTTGCTTTAATTTGGTTCTTTCTCCTCATTCAACAAAATTCTTCTGACAACTAGGGTTTCTCCCCTTTCAAGATCTTCAAAATGCTTAGACTGTGCATCTTCATCTACATGTGCAACTCATGCATTACCTTCATGTCTTCTATTTGTGCTTCCTTGATGTTGCGGACACTCGTATGCTTGATGCCCTTCTTCTCCACATTGTAAATAGGTTCCTCTGAAACCTCCTCTTCTAGGTCCTTGCCTAGGTCTACCTCTTCCTCTTTCACTTTGCTCACCATTATTTTGGTCATGAGGGTGGTAGGTTTTATCTCCTCTCTGATTTTGACTGGTGCCAGCTTCTTCACTTTTCTTTGGATCTTTATTTTACCCTCCATAGGGTCTTCCACTAGTTCTTCCACCTTGACCTCTTCCCCTTTACTTGCTTTAAAATCTTTTATTCAGCTTATCTTCCACCTTCAGAGAAAACTAGTATGCATCTTCTATGGTGGTCATTCTAACTAGGCTTAGCTCCTCTTGAATACTTGGCCTCAACCCATTAATGCAACAGGCTACCTTCTCCTTGTTGGCCTCTGCATGGCCTATCCTAATAGTAATCTTATAAAACTCTTTTGTATACTCCTTAACAAACTTTCTACATTGCTTCAATCCTTGCAGCTTCTTCAGCAACTCCATCTCATAGTCCACAGGAATGAACTACTTCTTTAGTTTCTCCATCGGGTGTATGCACAAAGATGGGGGACCAAAAAGTTGTCATCATGGGGCTTTTTGGTCTAAAAGTGAAAAAAACACGAGCACATTATAATGTGAACAAGTTTTAAAATGCGTGCATGTTATAACGTGAGTGCGTTATAATGTGCTGGCATTTTATTTTACATAGAAATCAAAAAAACTTCATTTATGCTATCACAGCCGTGAGTGGTGAGTGTTTACCAGTGAAAAAGAGAGTTGAAAGTGCGATCGCATTAAAGGGGAGCCTCTCCAAGTGAGTTTAAGGTCAAAAACATCAAATTCATGATGCCACCTCACCGCCAAAGACATCGTCAAGCAAATTTGGAGGGTCAAGCATAGAAAGAAGGTAGGGTTTGATCAAATTTTGTTAGTTTGAGAAGAATTTTTTGGTTTTACATTGTTTGATTAGTTTTTATATTGCATTTACAGTTTTTGAGGCAAGAGAATACCCAAATCCAGCTGATGAGGATGAAAATCTAGCTGATGAGGGTGAAAACAACCCCCAAAACCCTCCAAACCCTCAAAGCCCATCTTCACTTCCTCACAATGTTAGAGATAGTCAAGAAAACTAGCTATGAATAATCGAAGAAAATAAGAAACATCTTTAAACTATTATTTAAATTCTAAACAATCCAATTGCAAGCACCGATCATAGGAGGGTGCTTGCAAAGTCACTAGAGGAGATTGTTTCCCACATTGATTCGGTGACAAAACAAATCAGCGAATTCCAAGAGTATAGGGAGAGGTGTCAGCAATTCTATGCTAATAAGTTGTCATCTAAACAAGTGAAGAATGAAAAAATCACAAAATCTCTTGATTATGTGCACACTTTATTAATCCCAAAAGTGGCCAAAGATTAGAAGAAACTTGTAAATGGTTTCCTATTCATTTGTGTAGGAATGAAGAAATATCCCAAAACTTTTGGGATAGATGGTACATAGTCTTCAATGAGCGCCCATGCAACAATGATGAGGTACCACAATATTTCTTAAGGAAACTCTATTGCAAGTTCGTCCTCAAGAAGATTCCAAATTATTTTGACATTCGTGAGTTCCAAGGTAGAGGTGGTGGCTCTGCCCAAGATAGACCCAAGGCTCGGAGAGATTAAACCCATGTGCCTATACCCCTGGTGAATCCAAAATGTAGGTCAATCACTTCGACTTCGAAGGAGAGTGTTGAGGTGGAGACATTACATTCATTGACTACTCTCACCCAATCTCTATCACAGCATGTTGATGATCTTACCCAGGCTGATGAGGGTTAGAGAAGTAGGCATCATGTCTCCCCACATTTGTGTAGTTCATTTGGGAACCTGTGTGATTATGGGACCCAGGAGGTAGGGCAAGATGCACGGCAGGACTCTTCGTAGGATGTTGCAATGCAAGGGTAGGATGATGTGATGCAGCAGCATCATCCATTGATGGGGGCATCCATATTGGATGATATTGTTCTCAGTGATGATCTCTTACATAATACATTTGGCATTGACTCTCAGGTAATTTGTTACAAGTTTCATTATGATTTAATATATTGTTATTTATAATTTGTAATTATTTTTATATGATTATCTATATTATAAGTCAAATGTATGTAATTGTCCATGCAATGAATTTCCAGGGTCAGAGTCTTCATCCTACCTCCATTAGCTATCCACTGGTAGGTTAGGAGAGGAGGTCAAGACAGTAGGTACGTAATTTATCACATGATTGTAATTATTGTAGATATGTTAATGGTAATATTATTTTGTGACAATTTGATGATTTCAACAGTCACCGGCAATTGCACTGTATCCTTGGTCCCCTGGATGCCAACCCACCAGTTATACGAAGGTAAATTTAACCATTTCTAGTCATTATACATTTTGAAACTAATGTTATGTATTTATTTTTGTCTATTAATGTTGAACTTGATTTTTAGATACTGAATCTGGAGACTCCTCCTCATGTTTGTGAGTCAGCGCAGAGAGGCATTGATGCAGCCATAATGTATGCAAATCCTTTGACTGAGGTATGAGCCAATAACATGAAAATGTCATAAATTTGTATTTCTTGTTTTATCTCATGTCATTTGATGTACATAAATGATATTTATGTTTAGTCAATTTTGCTTCTTGATGCTTCTTACAGTAGGTCACAACTCCAGTCCCTCCAACTATGGACAAAGAGAGACAAGATGATGGAGAGTGATCATTGGTTGGTAGCAAGTGATCAGTTACATATATTATGTTATATATTTCATACATTTTCTATACTAATGTGCATATTGTTTGTTTGTATTAATAGGTGCAACTGGATGAACTTTATTCGAAGAGGTCTACTCGACGATAGAGAGAATGTGTCACTCACTAGCTCTCCATCTTCATAGTGAAAGAAGGGCCGCTGATTATTTCATAATTTGGGACATGTTTGTATGCCTATATGGCTTTGTATACATACTTTTGTATGTTAATCCAATGTATATTTTTGTATATTTGTCTGCATGGCTTTGTTTGGACATGCCTATATGGCTTTTTATATAAACTAGTTGTTACGTTCATGACATTATGTATATGACAGTTTATATTAAATATTTAATATGATAATCAATTATTGTTATAGGAATTTGGTTTTACAAGTGCCAATTGCATTTTCTTGAAAGTTTATAAATCATTTTCAAATAATCCATTTTTGTGCATATCTTGCAATCATTGAATTATGTGGGAATGTGCATTTCTTTGAGGCATCATTTCAAATAGTTCAAGTGCCTTGTCTATGCTTCCATACTTTCCATGCATGTCTACAAGGGCACCTTTGCAAATATAATACATGTGATAAAATTCCTATATCATTTATGCTTTGATGGTTGTCCACATCATGTTCTCTAATAGCATAGGCAAGGAGGAAGTTGGTTAAGGTTGTGCAATTTGGTTTTAGATGTGCCAAAATTTGCATAAATGGTTAAAATTTATTTTTGTGCATTTGCTTGAGTTTTTAAAGCCTTATGAAAAATCCATTTCGTGCATATCTTGCAATCATTGCATTCCATGAGACAACATTTCTTTGAGGTGTCAAACAGTTCATGTTCGTTGTATATGCTTCCACACAAGTTGCACACATGTCTTGTAGGGTACTTACAACTATGACATTTGACAAAATTCCTATATCCTTCATGCTTTGATGGATGTCTATACCGTGCTCCAAACATACCATTTCTAAGGTTTTGGAATTTGTCTTTACACTTGCCAGTTGCATTTTCTTGAAACTTTCTAAAGGCTTATCATAAAATCCATTTTGTTCATATCTTGCAATCATTGTATTCCATGAGGTGACATTTCTTTGAGGCATCATGCCAAATAGTTCATGTGCCTTGTCTATGCTTCCACACTTTGCATACATGTCTCTGAGGGCAGTTACAACTATAACATCTAACAAAATTCCCATATGTTTTATCCTTTTTATGGATGTCCATTTTGGCATAGGCAAGGAGGATACTGGCTAAGGTTGTGGAATTTTTGTTTACACCCACTAATCACATTTTTGTGAAAGTTTCTAATGCCTTATCAAAAAATCCATTTTGTTCATATCTTGCAATCATTGCATTCAATGAGGTGACATTTCTTTGGGGCATCATACCAAATAGTTCATGTGCCTTGTCTATGCTTCCACACTTTGCATACATGTCTTTGAGGGCAGTTACAAGTACAACATCTAACAAAATTCCCATATGTTTTATCCTTTTCATGGATGTCCATTTTGGCATAGGTAAGGAGGATACTAGCTAAGGTTGTGGAATTTTTCTTTACACCTGCCAATCGCATTTGCTTGAAAGTTTCTAATGCCTTATCAAAAAATCCATTTTGTTCATATCTTGCAATCATTGCATTTAATGAGGTGACATTTCTTTGCGGCATCATGCCAAATAGTTCACGTTCCTTGTCTATGCTTCCACACTTTGTATACATGTCTATAAGGGCAACTACAATTACAGCATGCGACAAATTTCCTATATCCTTTATGCTTTGATGGATGTCAATACGCCATTCCAAACATTCCATATTGGTATACAGATAGGGAGGATGTTGGCAAAGGTTGTGGAATTTGGCTTTACACGTGCGAACTGCATTTACTTGAAAGTTTCTAAAGTCTTTTCAACAAATCCATTTCATGCATATCTTGCAATCATTGCATTCCATGAGACAACATTTCTTTGAGGCACCATGTCAAACAGTTCATGTTCATCAAGTATATGCTTCCACACTTTGCATGCATATCTTGCAGGGTACTTACAACTACAACATTTGACAAAATTCCTATATGCTTTATGCTTTGATGGATGTCTATATCGTGTTCCAAAGATACCATTTCAAAGGTTTTGGAATTTGGATTTACACCCGCCAATTTCATTTTCTTTAAAGTTTCCAAAGCCTTATCAGAATTCAATGAGGTGACATTTCTTTGGGGTATCATGCCAAACAGTTCACGTGCCTTGTCTATGCTTCCACACTTTGCATACATGTCTACAAGGGTAGCTACAATTACAAAAGTCCTTATAAATGATGATGATGAGACTCATCATGATTATTCTACTGCTTCACATCCAAATGCACAAATATCATGCACCTCCCCTTGTGGTGAAAGAATAGCTTGATTTATACCCATTTTCTCAACCAAATTTGTAACTTGTTCTTCATGTTCATGGCTGTTGTAGGTTTGATAAAACTCATTTTTATGATGCCTAGGTTGTCCTAGACATGCATAAGGTTCATAACTTCTAAAAAATCAATCTATAGTTCATTTTCTTGACCCATGGAAAAAGTTATAACCTCTATCCCAAAGTCTAGAGGAAGACATGTGAAGACAACAATCATGACTTGCATGAAGCCCTTTGCAAGTAGTTTCAAATTGAGCATGGAATTTACCTTCTTGGACCATGGTAGATGTTGTGATGACTATTTTTAATCTTCAAACCCCCATGATGACAATCCCCTATATAGTCAATCAAGGTAACCACCATCATGTAGTAACAAAGGACAATTAGGAAATTTTGAAATATTGTTGTGTCATGCATACAAATCATCATGAATAGTTACATAAGGAATGTCCTAGCCCAAGACACTAAAGAGGACTATTAAAATGATGAAAGACCATGTTGAGACAATCATGATGTCCAGGCATGAAGGGCTGAAACAAAGTGGAAACATGATGAATTTGGATTCTCTTTGACTAAACTAACTGATATACCTACACATGCATGGATATAATGGTCAATGATGATAGAAAAATATGTTAAAACTAAAAATAGATGATTACATGGATCTTTTACCTGATTTCTTAGCCTTATATGTTACTGCTACACCATTTTCAAGGTCCTGGTTGGTTGGATTAATAAGAGGAAACCTTGGAAAGGCCTTGCAAATATTTGAGTGATGCAAGAAATAGAAGCTATGATGCAAAATAATGGATGTACAAATCTCTCCCAACTCAAGATCAGCCTTGTTACAAAATCATATTATTGTTTTATGCATGAGGAAGGATAAAATGGGTGTAGCCCTTAAGATCCTTAAGATGAAAAAACTACCAAACTTTGATGGAGCAGTTCTTGGAATTCGTGAAAGTTGGGAATGTTCTATTTGGACCTACAGGTGCATGTGGGGTCCATCCATAATAACCTCTCTTGGTTTCATTAAACTCTAGTATATTTGACCATGTCGAAATCAAACGCATTCTTGCAAAATGCTTTAGTTTCACGTAGTGGAAAGGTACCTGGAGCGACATTTTGCATTCTATAGCTCACGGGGCCAAACATACTTTGCCAATGCATCAGGATGGGGAGGTAAATGCTAGGGGAGGTCTCGTTTCATGTACCAAGCACCCTATTCATTTGGGGCAGAAGGCTACCGGTAAAGTCCCTTAAGATCCCTAAGATGAAAAAACTGTCAAACTTTGATGAAGCTATTCTTAGAATTTTTGGTAGTTGGGAACATTTTATTTGGACCTAAAGGTGCATGTGGGGTCTATCTACAATAACCTCTCTCAATTTTGTTCAACTCCTGTCCGTTTGACTGTGCCAGAATGAAACGCATTCTTGCAAAATGCTTCAGTTTCATGCAGTGGAAAGGTTTCTAGGTGCCATATTTTTTGATCTGCTCATCATGGGGGTGAACTGACTACACCAACACATTGGGGTGGGTGGGTAAATGGTAGGGAAGGTCTAGTTTCGTGTGCCAAGTGTCCCAGTCGTTTGGGGTTGTAAGCTACTGACAAAGTAGAAAGTTGGTAACACTAAAATTTTTGGATTCCATAGGTCTTGGGGGAAAAATGACTACGCCAACATGTCTAAGTGGGTGGGTAAATTCTAGGGGAGGTCTCGTTTCATGCACCAAGTGTCTCAGTCGTTCCGGGTTGTAAGCTATCGATAAACTCGAAAGGTGCTTGGAGTGACATTTTGTATTCCATAGCTCATGGGGCCGAACAGACTTCGTCAACACATCAAGGTGGGCGAGTAAATGCTAGGGGAGGTCTCATTTCATGTGCCAAGTGCTGCAGTCATTCAGAGAAATAGGCTACTGGCAAAGTCCCTTAAGATCCCTAAGATGAAAAAACTGCCAAACTTTAACGGGGTAGCTCTTGGAATTCATGGTAGCTGGGAATGTTTTGTTTGGACCTATAGGTGCATTTGGAGTCCATCTACAATAACCTCTCTCAGTTTCATTCAAATCCTATCCGTTTGACTGTGCTGGAATCAAACGCATTCTTGCAAAATGCTTCAGTTTCATGCAATGGAAAGGTTGCCAGGGGCCATGCTTTTTGTTCTGCTCATCATGCTACCAAATGGACTGCACCAACACATTGGGGTGGGTGGGTAAATGCTAGGAGAGGTCTTGTTTCATGCACCCAGTGTCTCAGTCATTCCATGCTACAAGCTACTAGCAAACTTGAAAGTTGGTAGGTGTTGGTAGCTTGTAGGCCAGAACAATTGGGACAATTGGCACATGAAATGAGACCTTCCCTACCATTTATCCACCTACCCTGACATGTTGGCATAATAAATATGGTACTTAGAAACCTTTCCACTGCATGAAATTGAAGCATTTTGCAAGAATGTGTTTGATTCTAGCATGGTCAAATGTATAGGAGTTGAATGAAACCAAGAGAGGTTATTGTAGATGGACTCCACATGCACCTGTAGGTCCAAGTGGAACATTCCTAGCTACCACAAATTTTAAGAACTACTCTGTCAAAATTTAGTAATTTTTTCATCTTAGGGATCTTAAGGGACTTTGCCAGTAGCCTGCTACCTCGAATGACTGGGGCACTTCGCACATGAAAAGAGACCTCCCCTGGTATTTACCCACCCACCCCAATGTTTTGGTAAAGTCCATTCAGCCCCATGAGCTATGGAATGCAAAATGTCACTCCTAGCACCTTTCCACTGCATGAAACTAAAGCATTTTGCATAAATGCATTTGATTTCGGTACGGTCAAATGGACTGGAGTTGACCAAAACTAAGAGATGTTATTGTGGATGAACCCCACGTGCACCTGTAGGTCCAAACGAAACATTGCCATATGCCACAAATTTTGAGAACTGCTCCATCAAAGTTTGGTAGTTTGTTCATCTTAGTGATCTTAAGGGACATTGTCGGTAGCCTACTGCCCCAAATGACTAGGGTACTTGGCACATGAAACAAGACCTCCCCTGGCATTTACCCGGCCAACCTGATGCATTGGCAAAGTCTATTCAGCCCTATGAACTATGGAATGCAAAATGTCACTCCTAGCATCATTCCATTGCATGAAACTAAAGCATTTTGTAAGAATGTGTTTGATTCTGACACAGTCAAATATACTAGAGTTGAATGAAACTGAGAGAGGTTATTGTGGATGGACCCCACATGCACCTGTAAGTCTAAATAGAATGTTCCTAGCTTCCACAAATTTCAAGAACTACTCTGTCAAAGTTTGGCATTTTTTTCATCTTAGGGATCTTAAGGGACTTTGCCGGTTGCTTCCTATCCTGAACGATTGGGGTACTTGTCACACAAAACTAGACCTCCCCTAGCATTTACCTACCCACCCCGATGTGTTGGCATAGTCCGTTCAGCCCCACAAGCTATGGAATGCAAAATGTCACTCCTAGCACCTTTCTACTACATGAAACTGAAGCATTTTGCAAGAATGCATTTGATTTCGGCATGGTAAAAAGGACTAGAGTTGACCAAAACTGAGAGAGGTTATTGTGGATGGACCCCATGTGCACCTGTAGGTCTAAACAAAATATTTCTAGCTACCACAAATTCTGAGAATTGCTCCATCAAAGTTTGGCAGTTTTTGCATCTTACGGATCTTAAGGGACTTTGCCAGTAGCTTGCTACCCCAAATAATTGGGTCACTTGCCACATGAAACTAGGCCTCCCCTAGGATTTATCCACCCACCCCAACCTCTTGGCAGAGTCCGTTTGGCCCCACGAGCTATGAATTGTAAAATGTCACTCCTAGCACCTTTCTACTGCATGAAACTGAAGCATTTTGCAAGAATGCATTTGATTTTGGCACGGTCAAATGGACTAGAGTTGACCAAAACTAAGAGAGGTTATCATGGATAGACCCCACATGCACCTGAAGGTCCAAATGAAATGTTCCCAGCTACCATGAATTTTGAGAAAACCTTTGTCAAAGTTTGGCAGTTTTTGTATCTTAGGGATCTTAAGGGACTTTGCCAGTAGCCTACTGCCCCCAAATGATTGAGGTGCTTAACACCATATTTTTTGATCAACATCAACATTATGAGGACATTGAAGAAATCTTTGACACATGAAGACACTAAGAACACTGAAGACATGGAGGACAAAGAAGCATGAAGACATAAACAAACTCCTATCATGAGGAAGAACCACAATCCAATCCAACTCCTGAAAGCATGACATGTTATGATGAAGAACCACAACCAAATCCAATGATCCAATGGCATGAACCAATGACATAAGGAACTATGTTCTACTATTGTAACATGATAAACATGAATGTTATGAACTAACATCCAAACCCTGTGACATCAATCTTGATATGACACGAGTGAACATGGTTAAGACCAATAAGGATCAACTTCATCCATTACTTAGATCTACCCCATGAAGCATGACATGATGATGATGCAAACATCAAATGTATACCATAGAAAACAAATCAAATGAAACATACATAAGTCATGGAGTATGCATTTGAACACACACATATAAGTCATGTAGTATACACTTGAACATACAAAGTCATGGAGTATACACTCAAATACACAAAGTCATAAATGATACAGAGGAAGGGTGGAGTTCATGAAAACAAACCCAAAAGACATTGTTCTTGCATGTTCTCCATTGTTGCTCCTATGTACACCTTCCTATATGACTTTAATGAACTAAGGCAAATCCACTTGGAATGCTTTCAAAAAACTCAATATAGAATTGGGAGCTTGTTTCAAACATTCTAAAGGTGATTCCAATAGGTATTAAACACCTAGACTCAAAAGCAAATCCTAACTTGCTTGGGTGCCAACACTTACTCAATGATAGTAAAACTAGTCCTCTTGGAATGGTCATAATAAAACTTGTCTAACCCTTGAAGAATTCTCTAAAATCCTTTGTTCAGGTCTGTAGGACCTTCTAAGACCCCTTCCCAACAAGGAATATGCACGAACAACACTTTTAGACTTAGATTTGAAGAACTTCCAATTGTTGTCCCAACATTGTCATGCACAATCATTTAGGATAGTCATCACACTTTGTCAAATAATGGCCAAGAAAGCTTCAAAACTCCTTGAGCAGGTCTAAAAGACCTTTATATAGATTCTTGACACCTTTTTCCCAATCACAAAATGCACCAAGTATACAATGGAATACACAAAGTCATGGAGTATACACTTGAACATATAAAGTCATGGAGTATACACTCAAATACACGAAGTCATAAATGATGCAAAGGAAGGGTGGAGTTCATGAAAATAGATCCAAAAGACAAATTGTTCTTACATGTTTGCCATTACTGCTCCTATGTACACCTTCCTATATGACTTCAATAAACTAAGGCAAATCCACTTGGAATGCTTTCAAAAACATCAATACATATTTGGGAGCCTATTTAAAAAATTCTAAAGGTGATTCCAATAGGTATTAAACACCTAGACTCAAAAGCAAACCCTAACTTGCTTGGGTGCCAACACTTACTCAATGATTGTAAAACTAGTCCTCTTGGGACAGTCATAATAAAACTTGTCTAACCCTTGAAGAATGCTCTAAAATCCTTTGTTCAAGTTTGTAAGACCTTCTAAGAGCCCTTCCCAACAAGGAATATGCACAAACAACACTTTTATACTTAGATTTGATGAACTTACAATTGTTGCCCCAACACTGTCATACACAATCATTTCAGACAGTCATCACACTTTGTCGAATAATGGCCAAGAAAGCTTCAAAACTCCTTGAGCAGGTTTGAAAGACCTTCATATAGATTCTTCACACCTTTTTCCCAATCACAAAACACACCAAGTATACAATGGAATACACAAAGTCATGGAGTATACACTCGAATACATAGTCATGATATACACTTGAATACAAGTCATAGAGTATACACTCGAATACAAATACAAAGTCATAGAGTATACACTTGAATACATAATCATGAAGTATACACCTAAATGGAAAGAGTACATTTAGGGAAGAAATTTAATACACTTGAATTATGGACTATGAATCTTATGAAGGAGAAAGTTGGGAAGGTTTCCAAAAGACTCTAATACTATGATAGTCATAGTGGACTGATGTACATAATTAGTTTTGTTCCTTCAAGACTATCATGAGTATTTCCATAAAGGAAAATAGGGCTGCTAAGAGACTTCAAAAATATTTGAAACCAATAGGTGTTCAGAGATCACTATTTAAAGGTATAACTCTAATACTAAGCCTCCCTTTGACCCTATAGACTCATAAGAACATCACCTTGACTACTCTTGACTGTCTTGCCCCTTGAAGGCCATTGTTTGGACTCTTATATGAGTATTAAATCATTATTTTAGGTTTGAAAATCATGAATTGTATGGTTAATTTTTAACATATATGAGTTGTATGGAGGTGATTTTGAAGGATGACAAAATGAATGCCATCGAAGGGGACTATTAATCAACATAAATTGACTATCCTTTAAATAGTCTTTAACCAGTCCAAAAACTTTGTGATAGTCAAAAGAACAATAACCCTTGAAGATAACCTTCTAGATACTTGTGACAAAAGATCAAAGACATCTTAAGTAATGCATAAATTAAAAACAACTTCATGATGGTCATGACTATGATAGTGGACTATTATATAGACTTGTGACTATCCTACACTCATGAAAACCTCCATTTTAGTGTTTTATATCCTTATAACTCCCTTTGTATCATCTTGTGTATACCCTAAGACAACCCTTAAACCTCTTTTTCATGGAGATTTCTTAAATAATGGGCCTGATACAAATCGTATATGACTATCACAATGGAAAATATAGCCTTGGAACCCTTTATATAAATTGTCTTCTTCTCCTTTACATGGATTGTCCTCTCTATCTCTAGTTGATGGTATCTTCAAATTTTATCTAAAATGAATTATACAACCTAAATTTATACCTTACTAAGATCACAACCTGAATTTTATCACATAAAAAAATGATCCTAAATCAATTATATGGTAGCCTCTTAATATGACAACATAGTCATGAAGGGTCGTGATAGTCATAGTAGCCTCTTAATATCCCAAAATAGGAAAGCATGGAAAATTTCACAATGGTCATGAAGGGTTGGGACAATCATTGATCTTAGAGAACTATCATTTGACCTCTATGATAGATGATTCATGTCAAACATTATAGGGGTTGGATATGTTGTATGTTTGGATTCTCCATTTGAGTATGATTATGATAGTAGGGTTAAGGAAGAGGATACTCACAATCTAAAATGGTTAAGAAAACTATAAAAACACTCATAAAGTAAGCATTAATATGATCTAAGATCTAGGTTTGCATGGATTGTTGTAGCATCTAACATGAGTAACATCTGGTATGAGTAGTTTACGGATAGTTGAAACAAGATGAATGACATATATATAATTGAATTAAAATGGATATAATTTAAAACATACCTTAAATACTTCGCTATTCGAGTTGACCAATTCTCCAAATTTTGGCTTCAAAATCCTCAAATTCTTCTTTTTCGCAAGTTTGATTATGAATTCTATATAAGTTTAGAATAGTATTAGTGAATTAATGGAAAAAACAAACATATATATCATAAAATTCAATCTATATATCAATGGTAATTAGCTTTGAAACAAAATCACACATGAAACATGAAATTTTAGGTTTAAATAATCAAATTTTCTCCAAAAACATGCAAAATCAGTTCCTCTATGTTGAAAAAATGACAAAGGTGGTGAATTGATCTAAAAATGATTGTTAATATGTCAACCAGGATGAAAAGCATTTTCTTGTTTGATATACTGCATGAAAAGTAGGAATAACAAGCATGTGGGGTCTAAATCACAGATCCCACATGCTTTTTTCCCATTTTTTTTGCTTCCCATAATGCGAGCACATTATGGGAAGCATAAAATATTTGTCTCTCTTTCTCTATATCTCTTTCCCTCTCTCTATTGACCCCTTTGAATGTGAGGGAGAGAGATATAGATATATGGAGAGATAGAGATAGAGTTAGAGAAAGGAAAAAAATATAGAAAGAGGGGCAAATAGAGAGATATAGAGGGATAAGTGGAGATAGAGACAGGGAGAGGGAGAGAGGGGAATTGAGATAAACAAAGGGTTCTAGATAGAAGGAGAAAGATAGATAAAGAGGGAGAGATGGATAGGGAAATACAGAGAGAGGTAGAGAGGGATATATTAAGAGATAGGGAAACAAATGGAGAGATGTCCAGAGACATACCTAGAGAGACATTTCAAGAGGTAGATGGATGGGGAGAGAGATAGAGAGGAGGAGAGACATAGAGAGGGAGGGAGAGAGAGGTGAAGAGGGATAGATTAAGAGATAGGGATCTATGTGGAGAGATAGAGATAGATTTGAGGTAGAGGGATTGAGAGAGTGATAGAGAGGGGGAGTGAGATAGTGAGGGATGGAGAGATAGAAATGTACAGTTAGAGAGAGGGGATCAATAGAGAGAGCAACCCTAAACTCCTAAATCCTAAACCCTAACCCCTAAAACCTAAACATGAGCAACCCTAAACTACTAAACCATAACTCCTAAACCCTAAACTTGAACATCCCTAAACCCCTAAACCTTGAATAATTCCCCTAAACCCTAAACTTGAGAAACCCTAAACATGAGAGAGAGATAGAGAGAGAGAGAGAGAGAGAGTTTCTAGGGGTTAGGGATTAGGGTTTAGAAAGAGATAGAGAGAGGGGACCAATAGATATTGGGAGAGATAGAGGAGATAGAGGGGAGGGATAGGGAGATAGAGAGTGAGAGTGAGATAGATAGTGTTTAGGGTTTAGGGGTTTGGGGTTTACAGTTTAGGGGCATTATTTAGGGTTTAGGGAGAGAGAGAGGAGATAGATAGGGAGAGATAGTGGATAAAGAGGGGAGATATAGGGTGATAGAAAGTGAGTGAGATGTCTAGAGAGATAGGGAGATAAGGGAGAGATAGGGAGATTGAGGTTTGGGGTTGCTCGAGTTTAGGGTTTAGGGTTTAGGGGTTATGATTTAGGGGCATTATTTAGGGTTTAGGAGTTTCAAGAGAGAGGGAGAGAGAGAGAGACTAATTTTGACATGCAACCCTAAACCCCTAAACCCTAAACTTGAGCAACCTTAAGCCTCTAAACCCTAAACAATTCCCCTAAACTCTAACCCCTAAACCTAAGAAACCCTAAATCTCTATCTTTCTATCTTTATCATTCCTCTACCTCTCAATCTCTCTTCGTAAACTTGAGCAACTCTAAATAATGCCCCTAAACCCTAAACCTCTCTCTCTCACTCACTCTCTCACTTCCTCCCTCACTTCCTCCCTCTCTCCCTCTTGCCCTCTCTCTCTCTCCCTCTCTTTGAGAGGAAGAGAGAGATAGGGAGATAGGGAGAAAGTGATATATAGGGAGAGAGAAATCGAAAGAGAGTCATAGTTTTCTTTTTTCTTTTTTCTTCATCGATAAGGGAGAGGGAGAGATAGTGAAATAGAGGAATTATAGGGGAGAAGGAGGTAAGAGATAGCAAGATAGTGAGAGATAGATAGACCTAGAAAGACAAGAGACAAATAGGGACAGATAGAGAAGAAAGAGGGGAGAGATAGGGTGATAGAGAGCATGAGTGAGATTTCTAGAGAGATAGGGAGATAAGGGAGAGATAGGGAGATAGAGGTTTGGGGTTTCTCAAGTTTAGGGTTTACAGGTTACAATTTAGGGGCATTATTTAGGGTTTAGGGGTTTAGAGAGAGAGAGAGATTGCCTTTGACATGCAACCCTAAGTTCCCCTAAACCCTAAATAATTCCCCTAAATCCTAAGCCTCTAAACCTTAAATAATTCCCCTAAACCCTAACCCTAAACCCAAGAAACCCTAAATCTCTATCTCTCTATCTTTATCATCCCTCTACCTCTCAATCTCTCTCCCTAAACTTGAGAAACCCTAAGTAATGCCCCTAAACCCTAAACACCTCTCTCTCTCTCTCTAAACCCTAAACCTTTATCTCCCTATCTCTCCCTGATCTCCCTATCTCTATCGTCCCCCTACCTCTCAATCTCTCTACCTATGTCTTTGGCCATGTCCATAACTCTCTATCTCCCTATCTCTCCCCTCGGTCTTCTCTAGATATCTCCCTATTGGTCCTCTCTCCCTAAACCCTAAACCTCCAAACCTTAACATCCAAATAATGCCCCTAATCTCTAGATTAAGAGGTAGAGGGATGATAGAGATAGGGAGATAGGGGAGAGATAGGGAGATAGAGTCTTAGGGTTTCTTAGGCTTAGGGTTTAGGTGTTTTGGGTTTCGTGCTTGGGGGTTTAGTGTTTAGAGATTAGGGGCATTACTTGGATGTTAAGGTTTGGAGGTTTAGGGTTTAGGAAGAGAGGACCGATAAGGAGATATAGAGGAGACCGAGGGGAGAGATAGGGAGATAGAGAGTGATGGACATGGCCAAAGACATAGGCAGAGAGATTAAGAGGTTTTAGGGTTTAGGGTTGCATGTCAAATGTAGTCTCTCTCTCTAAACCCCTAAACCCTAAATAATGCTCGTAAATCGTAACCCCTAAGCCCTATACTCTAAACTCAAGCAACCCCAAACCTCTATCTCCCTATCTCTCTAGACATCTCACTCACTCTCTATCACCCTAGATCTCTCTCCTCTTTCTCCACTATCTCTCCCTATCTATTTTCTCTCTCTCTACCTATCTATCTCTCACTATAGCCATATCTCTTATCTCCTTCCCTATCATTCTTCTATTTCCCTATCCCTCCCTCTCCCTTATCGATGAAGGAAATGGAAAAAAGAAAACTATGACTCTCTTTCTGTCTGTCTGTCTCTCTCTTTATCTCTCCCTATATATCACTTTCTCCCTATCTCCCTATCTCTCTCCCTCATAGAGAGAGAGGGAGGGAGAGAGGGAGGGAGGGAGGAAGGGAGGGAAGGAGGGAGGAAGAGATGTTTTAGCTCACCATAACGTGAGTGCATTATAATGCGCTCGCGTTATATGAATTCACATAATGCGAGTGCATCATCACATGCTCACATGATGGATTTCACATAACACGAGCATGTTATTACGTGCTCGCATTATGGATTTCACATAATGCGAGCACGTTATAACGTGCTTGCGTTATGGTGAGCTTGCTTCGACATATTTTTACTAGTTTTTAGCAAAATGTGGAGATAATCTGGAGCGTGCTCCCCATTAGGATGGCACATTTTTCAATGAAAACTAAAAAAAACTACCACCATAATCCTAAGCTCTCTGTTAGCTTTCTAACCATATATTGTTTATCATATTTCGAGTAGGTTAAGAGTTTCATCTTGAATTTCTTTTGTTAGTGTGTCCATTTTTTGTCAAAAACCACTATCTAGTATTTTTGACTTGTTTTTTTAACTGTTCATCTAAATTTGAAATAAGTTACTTTTTTAGAAACTAGACTCCGTTCTACACATATTTCAAAAAATTGAGTTTTGATTAATTTTCAAAAAATTTAGGTGGAAGCATGCTCAAATTTCTTTTTCTCAGGACGTGTCCACTTTGAAAATTACTAAAAAATCAATTATTCATGAAAAAATTATTAGAAAAATCAGGGATAAACTACATGGTGTTAGCTAATTTCTCACTAGAGTGATTATTAAAATACTAAAAGAAATTTAACATTTTAGGGAGAGCACACCAGACACTATTTTATGTTTTTTTGAAAAAAAAAAAAGACCAATTTGTGTGCTCCCCCTTTTTGAACCCCTTAATCTCACCCATTTTTGGAGAAAATTAGTAGTTTAGAAACTAGATTCGGAGCACTACGACTCTTGTTTTTGTTCCATCAATGTTTTTTTTCATTTCAGAAAAAAGTGGCATCTTAAGAACCCATTTTGGTCCCTCATCTTTGTGCACTTACCCAACCATCTGATTCCATCTCGTAATTTTTCCTTTTCCTCTCCTATTTCTCTCTAACTAGAGCTCCTTTCACCAAATACTGGCATGGCCCTTCAACTTTGCTTTTGCAAACATGACTCATTCTAGATCTTCCACATCTTCATACTCAAAATATTCTTCCATATCATTGATCCAATCAATAAGCTGTTCCAGATTCAAATCCCCAGAATAAGTAGAAACTTCAATCTTGGGCCTCTTTCTGATCTTCGAAATGGCCCTCATCAACCTAACTTCTGCAGGATCTTATGCAGCTTCTTGTTCTTCCTCAGATAGCTCTTCTTTAGCGTCATCCTCACTTTCTTCTCTTGTTCTCATCTCAAACACTCTTTGTAGCTCCTCTTGCAATGCATTGATTTGCCTTTGGAGGGCTCTAAAACCCTCTTCCGTCAAAGCATTTCTTCCAACATAGTTTCTTTGTGGAGGCATCTTGATCTCTATAGAAAACCCACAACCTCAGGTCCTGGTGCAAACTGCCTCATGGTCGGCGATCTGTCTACACACTCAAGAACCCTTGCTCTAATACCACTTGATGAAGGGGGGAAATCATAAAATACACAACAATAGAAATTGCACACAAAAAATAGAATGTTCTTTAATTGATTTGGATCTCATTAAATCATAGAAGCTCCAATACAATCAAAGGACGAATCCTCCATAGGCTGCAACACATTACAGCTTCCAATCTCAAGACTCTGGAATCTTCTGCCTTCTATAACCCCAAATCTGCTAAAGTTTTTGTTTTCCTGCCTATTCTTGACTCTACATTTTCACCCTTATCTCTACTACTGCCAAGGGTTACCAAAAATAGTCATAAATAGCCCCTTTTGGCGTTCAACAGAAAAATTTCAAATCTTGCATCTCCCTCCAAAAATAGGTCAACTTCTGAGAGCCATAACTTTTGATCTGAGTGTCCGATTGACAAACTGTTTGAAGCCCTAAAAATCTCATGGAGTTCTCTATACGTTAAGAACCAAATCTATTAGCTCCAACCATTTTTAGGCTCGTACAAGACCATGTAATGCCTCAAACCTGAATTTAAATAATTTTTAGGCATTTTTCAGGAAACAGAAACTTTAATATCTTTTAGCTCACAAATGATCTTTGTGTGATTCCTTTGCCAAAGGTCTTATTTTCAATTTACAAAGCTTCTTGTAAATTTTTGCTTTGATCCATGCCCAAATGCAAACTTTCCAAAAATAGCAGTTTGGAAAAACTGAAAGTTCTACATCATTACTCAAGTGATTATGGAAATAGAAATACTAATTTTGAAAATAAATAGAAGCAACATCAGTGATTTTGAAACATCATCTTTTTTTTGGGTGATGTAAGATTGCCCTTACACCACTGGATGCTCCTGCATCAGACCAACTCATATACGCAATATTTGTTCACACATAGTGACAGGTGCAAGTATGCATTTGTTGTACACAATGTGATTATCACTCACACCAAGTGTGACTAGCTCATAGGTACAAACCATATACACAAAGTGAATAACTCATTTATAAGCCACATATACACAAAGTGACTAGATCCAACATATCACATATACATAGAGCAAATAACTTATGCATGCATCACATACACCTAGAGTGACTATCTAATGCATACAACACATATACACGAGGAGAATAATCCAAAAATGTGTCACATACATAAAGAGTGACTAGCTCATGCATACAACACATATACACAAGGAGAATATTTTGAATGCATGTGTTACATACACACAGAGTGACTAGCTCATGCATACAACCCATATACACAATGTGCTTAATTCACACCTAAATCACATATACACAATGTGACTAGCTTGTGCAGGCATCATATGCACATCATAGGTTAATATCATGTCCAAATAACGAGAATGAAAAATTATGATGATATTGCAAGCATCTTCCCATTTGTTTGATTGACTAGCTCATAAGTCCTGAAATATATATCCCAAACTTGAAAAAGGAATGTTGGTATATATAATGGTACACCATGGGTTCCATCATTTTTCCTAATTTTTAGCCAACTATGATGACAAGAAAGCATCCCATACTACTTGAGGTCATCACTGGCAAGGGCTCAAGTGCAATAACACATAACACATTAGGTCCCTAATACAGATGAACATAGTGATTGACTCACACATACATAGTGACCAACTAGTAATAGAAAGTGGATTTAACCTATTACATGCACCTTACCATTACCTGGTTCACTAACACACAAGCTACCATCCTTTTCCTAGTTCACAATGAACTATGATGACAAGCAAGCATCCCATACTACTTGTCAACACTGGCTAAGGACTAGGTGTACAACAACATACACATTCACAACCAGCTGTGATGACAAGCAAGAATCCCATACTACTTGTTTTCATCACTAGCTAAGGAGTAGGTGTAACAACATACATCACATGTGGCTATTAAGAAGATTTCCATAGTCCACTAAACCATTGAGTCGGTGGATCCTGACATCTATCGCCTCCATACCACTGGAGAAAGTCTAACCTGGTATAGGGTATCTCTTGGCATCTATCACCTGCATGGTACTGGTGAAAGCCGACTAAGCCCTATCATAGAAAAGGGTAGCTCTTAGCATCTGTCACCTCCGTGGTACTGGTAACAGCTAACTAACCCTAAGATAAGATAGATAACACCTAGTATCTATCACCTCCACAGTACTAGTGACAACTAGGTAAATTGTACCTATATCATAACCTGGATGGCTCCTGGTATCTGTCACCTCTGTGCTGCTGGCGACAACTTGCTCATCCTAAGATATGGTGGATAGCACCTAGCATCCGTCACCAACATGGTACTGGTGACAGCTGGCTATCCACACCTGTATTAGACTTGGTTATGACATGTGGGTCACCTTATGGCCATGTACACACACAATAAGGATATCACAAGGATTCACCAACATTGGTCAGGTTGATGCAATTACATACCACATAGAGGTCAATAAACCAATACACAAGGTCTTATATATCTAGGGGTCTAAGTTATGGGTCAACACTCAATAAGTATATTGAACCCACATAAGTTGGACTCTATTTGGCAACATATGCATTAACATTTACAAACTCATAATGTAATATCAATGGCCATTCCATACATTCAGTTGTTACTTAGAAACACATTATGCATCATACAAATGTCAAACCCACAATAGTAATTTTAAACATTATTCTATATCTGAGTGTATAATATTTACATATTAACAATCACAAGCTCGGTATACAATTATCCATCATCTAGATGTAAAGGATAAATATCATACATAGTCAGTAATTCCCACCATCAATTACCCATAGTTTTCAACATGCAAAACATTGATTATTTTAGTCCCAACAAGTCCAAAGGCACCTTCATACATCACATTAGAAATAAACTATGAAGATGGTGATCCTAAAAATTCATCCAAGATTGGGGTAGATTTAGATGACCTAACCCAACAACCTTAGAGTAGAAGAGATTAGTGCTAATAGAGTGCATTTTATTGGCTCAAGCCTATATGGTGGCGATTTATTAATTAGATGGTGAGTTCACAATCATATAATGTAGCTTCAGCCTCAAGCTGAAACATACAAAAGAGGGAAGGTTGATCAAGTTTATGAACACCCCATACCTCAGAGTAATTCCCTAAACCCCTTCCCTATGGACTTGAGGTCCAGAGGTATCCTTCGCCCAAGAACTACCTACATACCTGCTTTGGAACAAGATCAAAGTTGCATGTAGTTCTCCTCACTTTAATCTCTCGAGAGTTAATCACATACGTTCATACCCTTAGGGTTTCATTGTCATCCCAATTTCATACCGACACATTAATATTCTCATAATTAATCCATACACCGAAATATGTAGAACAACATAATCAATATAAAATAAATCAGCCATATCCAAGCATAGGATGAGAGAAAACCAAATATATTCATAATGTAATGATTATGCAAAGCCCAAATATGACTCCAAAATCACATCCTACTATGATATGATTCAATAATTATCAATATAATAGTCATATCCATGATGGTCATTCCCTAATAATTATATATCAAGGATGTCATGCAACATTCAGTATCCTGATGATAACACCACACATATATTTATCACCTACCACATGAATCATGAATACATCATCTTGCGATTAATTACTCGATACATAGTGTTGTTTATAAATAGGGGAATATCATAACATTCCATTCCATTCTGCAATGACCTCATCAACCTCACTCAAAGAGAGCTACATATTTATCGGACATGGCTTAATGTATTGTTTCCATGAAATTTATCATAAGGAAAGGAAATTAGATTATTCAACTATCTAAGAAAACCATCTATAGTCAAGCTTTTCTCTATTCAAGGTGTTTTAACAATAGTACCATGCCAATGATCAATCACTACATATGTTCTACTAGGTAGACTATTCAATTACATAATCTACATTATTAATATAGGGGCGATACTTGCAACACATCTTTAATATCCAACATCATGTAGCTAGCAGGCTGTTGATGTATAAAATTGCGTAGGTTTCAACACCAACATGGGAAGTTTCAAGAATGTAGAACTGACACTTGAAACAACCTCTAGATTTTAGGGAAGCTGGCTCTTCCTTATTTCAATGGGATTTTGGGAAAAGGGGCAGAAAAAACAAGATTATAGATACAATGAAATAAAACTCTTAAGGCGATGCGCTAGACTTATGAATATTTCAGCAACTAGCATAGTGATTAAACCCTTATAATCCAGCTATATCAAAGAGAAAATGAAGCATGATCAACATAGGAAGATTATAGATAGATTTATAATCAAAGGCTAAACTTAGAGATAACTATACCAAGACACAGAAAATATCATCAAACAACATAGAACAAAGCTTCTTTCATTAACAGGTTTGGCAAAATACATAAGGCAGAAAAACATACACAAATCTATATGCTTCTTCTTGAAACAACTATGAAAGGCTAAAATGATACAATCTAGTCATGGTAGTAATCTCTCTATATTTATCTTATGTGTGTATATTATATATCTCAGTTACAAAACTTTTCCCCCAATTTATAGAGGCAAGTTGGGGCTTAAAACATTTCCCAGCCATTAAAGATCTACAATTGTCTGCAACAGGACTGAGACTCAACTTGAACTAAATCACACATAGGATCTATGTGAATCTACAACTGTATCCTTCCCATGTGCCTATTAGCTGAATGCAGTAGAAAATACGGCCTTATAACTTCCAATTTCATTGAGACACATGGTACCCTCCGCAAGCTTCTAATGGCTCTCAAAAATGCTACGTGGCACCTTCTGCTTCAATGGGTTGGGTTCCCTTTGATATAAAGAGAAACATGATGCTGTGACACTTGGTGTTATCTGCCTCTTTCTCCTACTTCCACATGACAACACTTGAGAATCTCAAAATAGGATAGATGGCACTTTGGCGTGCCTTCAAAAGCTTCTTATGTTTCTTTACCCTTCAAACACCCATCATAACTTTAGCCATAATATCTCAGGGCCCACCATGTGTACCGCAACACTTCAAAAATTATAAAACAAAGAGACATGTGGCTTCCGCATACTGCAAGAAAAGGACACATGGCATTACCGTGCATGTTCTTGATGCTTTCCTAAAAAGTTTCTCTTCAAATCCCCGCATAAGGGACACGTGGTGTTCTCTGATAATAGATAGAAACTAAACAAAAGGAACATAGCAAAAGGCACATGGTGCTATTCTATAGCACTTGGGAACTGTGAACCAAGTGGAAGACACACATCACTATCCACTGCACCCATTCACTATTCTTACTACTTCAAAACTTCTTACCACGTGGTATCCACACACACCTTTAAAAAGCATCTTTTATTTTGGGTTCTCAAAACCCCACCATGCTAACACGTGCCACGTTCCATGCATAGGCAAAAATAACAACAGAAACTGGGGCATAAACTGGAAATGAAACTTGGGGTCGCAACCAAGTAATATCAAAATGTAGATTTTTAACTCTACAGTTCTTAGCGTCCAAAAGGGACTTTGTGCCTACATAGAAAAGGAACCCCAAAAGCATATGAAAAAGAGTCAACAAAACCAAACTATACTGCCATTACCCAGAGAATTACAATTTCTATAAAGCAACTTGATACACAGACCACTCTGAGTTTGACAAGCCTTGTTTCTTTTGTAAATCCTGGAAAACAAAATCTAGATTAATAATGTCCCTACGAGAAAAGGACTGAAGAAATTGCACTACTACATGCAACTAGAACTCAAGCCAGGCCATGGGAAGGAGAACTATTTCCACTTCTTGCACACTTGATGAATCACTCAGACCCTAAAAAATAGCTTGATCATTTTGTTTCTCAAGCAAGAGATCCTTAATTTCATCAGTCACTAAGACTATGCTATTATCTGGAAAGGGAGATGGAAGTCCCAGTTGTACCAACTCTTCAATGTGACCCTTCATATCATTGACACCTTCTTTCACAATATTAAGAAGTGTCTTGCAATTCATGGTGGCTTCATTACAACTCAGTACTTCATTTACCTTTTTTGTTGCAATCATTCTGTCATCTACTCCTAGAACTAACAAAGCTTCATCCGTGGTATCATAAATTTTCTACAATAAAAGTTGAGAATCAGAGACTCTCAAAGAAATAGTAGACAAGGTTTCTTCCATTGAAGACTCCACACTCTCACATAGCTGTTGAGCTTTTAACAAGAAACTAAGAATAGGCTTAAGCTATAAAATCTCTTCAGAGATTCTCTATCAGGCAGATACATAAAGCTCTTTAACCATTGTCAAGTCTCTTGCATTTTGTGGCCTTTGACTCAACTCAATAGTAAGCTACCTAGTCTTTTCCTATTCAGCAATAAACTAGGCTTGAGCAGCACTATTCTGATTCTATTTCCTTAACAGGTTCTGTTGTGATTGGGATACTTCTTTCACCTTATCATTGTATTTCTTTTCAACAATGGCAAGTTCTTGCTTTGATGCAACTGTAGTGGCTCTTACCTGTGCTATTTCATTATGCAATGTTGTAACCTGAGCCTAAGATGCCTGGTACACTTCCAAAGGCATAGCTTTCGGCAAATCTTTATTCAGAGTATCAATCTCCTTATCCTTAGCCTTGATTTCTGATTTAAGGCTATCATTCGTGGCTTTCGCTTTTGCCAAATCTGCTTCTAATTTCTATAGCTTCTTTGTCACTTTTAGGTAATCATATGTGACAACAGTGGTAGTTTTGTTCATCAACTCCACTTTATCGTGATGTCTGAAGTGGGCTAGGTCCATAGCTACTACATTCATAGTGTAGTATTCAGGTTTCATTTGTTCAGCAGGCTTAATCACATTAGGGGTCAAGTGGGTGATTGTCAGGGACTATTGGATTGGGTTGAATAGTGACCTCATATGGGGAGTAGCAAGGGTTTTTCCTTCTTTCTTTTTCTTCTTATCCATCCTAGCCTCTCTTTCCTTTCTAGAGCATCTACTTTTGTTTGGAATGTGGGCGGAGAAGCAATAATCCCTATGGCAAAAGGATATCCCTATGGTAGGCCATATGGTATAGTGGTGATTTGTCCACTAGGATCAATTTGAAACAAAGCTTATCTAGGCATGGTTGGGGAAAACAATGGTAGAGAAATGTCCTATGATGATATGGTCGGTGAATTGGAAGTAGGGGTAAAAGATTGCAATGGCATAGTACAGGTGGTAGGAGATGTGGAAAAATGGGTCATTTGGGTTGCCACCCCTATTGAAGAAGAAGTTGAAGGAGAAAAGGGAGAGATAATACTTACCTGTCCTACTACTATTGTTGTGAGAACTTGTTGCTATGGGGACACCAAGACGTCGCCTTCAGTATCTTCCTTTTGCAACACCAATCTATGCCTTCTTTTCAAAGGCCTATCTGTTGTATCCTCAAGATCTTCTTCCTCTACCTCTTCATATGATTCTATCAATATTTGATGAGAAAGTGCCACTCCAAGACCCCCCGACATTGAAGCTATATGGGTCTCACGAGATGGCAATAATGCAACTTTCTGCTTCTCAAGGGTGCTGAGAGGTTGAGGCCATGGAGCCTCAGGGGCTTGTGCAATTATTTTCTCTACTTCCTCTACCTCCTGAGCCTTCTCTAGCTCTTCTATCTCCTCTACCTCATGAGAGCTACTTGGAAGACTGCTTGTATTTGGGCTTGACACATGGGTCATATGATATTCATCCCAGATTTGTTCCCATTGTTCATCTGTTTGGACACCCCTAAAAGTATGGGTGATTTCAGAAATCTCCTACCTATACTTCCAATAGGCAGCTATTTTTTTAGCATTCCATTCTTTCTTCTTTAGAGTCTACCTCAAACCAGGGGTCATAAGCTCCTTGGGATCATATTCTTGCTCCTTCTTGTAAAAGGTTTCCCATGGTTTAGGACCCTCATCTAGAAAATATTTGAGCTCAACATAAAATGCAGGATCATCCTATTTTAGTGACCTTCTCTATTCCCAGAAAGGCCATTTCTCATGAACAAAATAGCTGAAACTTTGTTATTTACAATCCATGATGCTAAGAAAGCATCAGGATCATACTTCCACTTATCTTGTACTATTAGAAAACCATAAGTTGCTAGCTTCCTTAATAGGAGATTCTCAGTTTCTCTCCTTTCTATCGTAATCTTGCCCCTGCTCCAAGGGACGTCATACATTTTCTTCTTTCTCTTCTTATTGCCAAAATTATTATCAATGATGGACAATTGACGACCCACCTCTAAAAATGTAACCCTAGGGGTTAAGACCTTTGGGAGCAAAACAAGCTCTCCAGCAAAACCATGAAGTCTAATGCTTATTGTGTGAGCACCAAAAAAATAATCATAGGGAATTTTCAAATTTGTCAAGAAGCCTCTCATACTATCTGTCATCCTATTCTCAACAGCCTCAAACCCTAATTGCTTAAAGACTGGGGCTACAAAACACTCAGCAAATTCATAGGGATCTAAAGTATCTAAGAGGACATGAGTCCATGTAGACACTGGGATTGTTCTTTTACTGCTCGACTCAGGTTCATACATATTCAAATGCATATACTATTGCAAGAGACTATAATTTTGGTACAAAATCAAGTGGAAAAGGTAGGCAGAATACCTAAAAATTTGATCCTAGGAGAAATTGATCAGCTGCTCAATGATAGCCTAGGAGATGTGTTCCAAAAAGTCAATACGGTATTTTGAAGACTTGTCCACAGTTTTGAGTCTAAAAATTGCTGCCAAGTGCCAGTCATATACTTGCATCATCATTCTAACTAAAAATAAAAGACAACATGGAGAGAACGTCCTGAACATTGGCATGAAACTGGGCTCAGCCAGTGGGCAGTTGGGGCAACTAAGTGTTCTCCTCATCCAAATGCATCTCATTATTTAGAAAATAAACCTTACTATGGAGACCACTCCATGTATGTTTCAACTTGGGGATTGTAGGAAATGTAGCAGTCTGGTCATAATACAAACCCAGCATATCCCTAATTTCCTTGGGGGTTATCTAGACCATGAATGCTCCATGTTGAATCAAGGCAGTTTGGGGATGAAAAAGCTCTAAACACATATCAATCAACTCTGGGTAGGAGTAGATAGTAGGAACCACAAATTGCACCAACTGATAAGTCCAAACCTTCATTCTAAATGTTTTAGATTCTCCTTTTTCTTCCCGTCGGAGACATCTTTGGTGTGCTCCTTCCTAAAAACTTTTTGGATTCTTTGACATCCAGGGGTCAAAATTACCATCTGTATAATCCTTTACTTGCACATAGTCGGTGCTAACCTCCATCTCCAAGGCCCTTGTCCTCAGATAATTTGTTCTTGGTTGTGCACCTGCAAACACATAAGATTTACTACCCTTCCATTTTTTAAGTAATTCGAACAACCCTTCTTGTGACGACTACTCTTTTGCCATTTCTATATTTCCTTAGGAACACTAGGAACTACAAATGAGCCCAAACTATAGCTAGAACCAAAGGTAGGAATGTTGTTATATGGAGCCTAATCAGACTCAGACGTTAAATTTTCCTCACTTTTGTCGGTGCAGTTTCCCCCAAATTATTTAACGGGGGAGTGCAGGGGGGCAGAGCCCCTCCTACGGGGCTTAGGTGACTTATCCCTTCAGCAGGGACCCAGGGGTGGAGCCCATGGTGGGGGTTTGGGGGTAACGGCCTTAGCTAGGGGCTCGGGGGCCGTGCCACCGAAGCAAAAATTGCCTATTATTTTATAAAGGCACTGGGAATTATTTTTTCTATTGGCCGACATAAAAAAACCTATTTCTGTAACCGACATAAGGCTTGATAAAAGCGGCTAAGGGTTGGGATTTCTGTTGATATTGTATTGTAGCATTTGCAGTGGTATTGAGTTGCAAGGATTACTGGTTGTAATCAGTTTTGATTTACTAGATAATAATATTAGACTCTATGTTGGTGGAACCACGTTAAAACTTGTCTCTCGCTGTTATTACTTCTATGTATTTTCATTCCTCTATTTAATCCATTTTTTTACATTTAATTGATATCTTCTATTGGCTAAACCTAACAAGTGGTATTAGAGCAGGTTGTGTTCAATTATCATCTACATGAAGGTCTCATGGTTGAGTGGGAGTCTCACGGTTGAGTGGGAGCAATGGCGAACGAGGGTAAATTGAAGGTCGATAAATTGAATGGGTAGAACTATCAGTTATGGAAGATGTAGATGGAGGATTATCTCTATCAGAAGGATTTATGGAGGCCATTGGAAGGAGTATCCAAGAAACTGGTAGGAATGACAGATGAGGATTAGAATCTTCTAGATAGAAAGGCACTGGGAACCATTCGGTTGTGCTTGGCACCATCGATGGCATTCAATATAATGGAAGCGAAGACAATAGATGGTCTAATGAAAGATTTGGCTAAATTGTATGAAAAACCTTCAGCCTCAAATAAGGTATTTCTCATGAAGCATTTGTTTAATCTCAAAATGATTGAAGGTGGATTTGTGATAGATCATTTAAATGAGTTTAATACGATTATCAGTCAGTTAACTTCTATAAAAGTAAGTTTTGATGAAGAGGTGAGGGCTCTCTTAATATTATGTTATTTGCCAGAAAGCTATAATAGCTTGGTAATGGCAATAAGTAACTCTGTCTCTGGTTCAAATACTTTAAAATTTGATGATGTTGTTCGTGTTATCCTTAGTGAGAAAATGCAACGGAAAAGCTCAGGAGGGTCCATATCAGGTAGTGTTTTGAATGCAGAAAGCAGGGGCAGATCAAAGGAGAGAGGAAAAGGTTTTGGAGGTCATGGGAAGTCACGAGGAAAGATCCCAATCCAAAGGACAGAAGGATTACTGGTACTATGGGAAACCAAGTCATTTGAAGAAAGATTGCTAGTCTCGGAATCAATAAAGGAGACAAATAAGAAGGAAATAAAGAGGCCAATGTGGTAAGTAATAAATCTAAAGATGATGCTTTGATTCTTTCCCTAGATAATGTTGATGATTCATGGGTTTTAGATTTAAGGGCCTCATTTCATGCTACGCCCCATAGAAGTTATTTTCTTGATTATGTCCAAGGGGATTTTGGGCTAGTTTATTTGGGAGATAACGAACCCTGTCAGATTGTTGGAAAGGGAAGAATTAAGATTAAGTTGCAGAATGGGAATCATTGGCTACTACAAGAGGTAAGGCACATTCCAAGGCTCAGTAGGAATTAGTTTCAGTAGGGCAGCTAGCTGAAGAAGGTTTCATTGTTACATTTACTGATAAAAATTGGAAGGTTTTAAAATGTGCCTTAATAGTAGCAAAAGGTGTGAAAGTAGGCACCTTATATCTTTGTACAGGTCATATTGTTCCTTCTACTTTAGCTGTTGCAGAGAAAAAACAAACAGGTTCAGGAACAATTGTTGTAGGTTTGTAGGAAGAGATTGAAACAGTTGCTGCAGGTTCTGAGACAACACTGTGGCATAACAGACTTGGGCATATGAGTGAAAAAGGTATGAAGTTACTTCATTCTAAGAAAGTTTTACCAGTTTTAAAATGTATTAATATGGATTTTTGTGAAAGTTGTGTGTATGGCAAAAAAAAGAGACTCAATTTTCTCAAGGATGGGAAGCAAAAGAAAGATGAAAAGTTGGAGCTTGTGCATACAGATGTATGGGGACCAACTCAGGTATCTTTTCTTAGTGGTTCTCAGTATTATGTTACATTCATAAATGATGCAACTAGGAATGTATGGATTTATTTCCTTAGGCAGAAATCTAATGTATTTGAAACATTTAAGAAATGGAGAAGCTTGGTTGAGAATGAGATGGGTAAAAGATTAAAATGTCTCAGATATAATAATGGTGGTGAGTATTGCAGCAAAGAATTTGAGGATTATTATTCCTTTAATGGAATTCGTAGGTAGAAAATGGTTCTAGGGACTCCACACGAAAATGGAGTGGCTGAACGCATGAATAAGACAATAATGGAGCATGCAAGGACCATGAGATTGCATGCTGGGCTGCCTTTAAACATGTGGTCAGAGGCTATCAACACCATTGTATATTTAATTAATAGAGGTCCTTCAATTCCTTTGGGCTGTGGTATTCTAGAGGAAGCATGGACAGGTAAGAAGGTGAGTTATTCTTTTCTCAAAACCTTCGGATGTGAAGCATTTGCACATGTAGATTTTGAAAATAGAACCAAGCTACATGCAAAATCAAAAAATTGTACCTTCATTGGATATGGTATTGATGAATTTGATTAGAGGCTGAGATTTTGAAAATCAAAAAAATGTGAGAAGCAAGGATGTTGTATTCAATGAGAAGGTGTTGTACAAAGATCAGTTGCAGCAGCATGAGAAGAAAGAAAATTATTATGTGGTGCTGGATGATACTCCAAATAGTGATGTTCTAGTGGTTCCTCATGCTCTGCAACATCAACTAGAAATACCATAAACTCTAGTGAATGTTAGATGGTCAACAAGGCTAAGTAGACCTCCTAAAAGGTTTTCTCCCTCTTTGTATTCTATTTTGTTAATAGATGTTGGTGAACAAGAAGGGTATGATGAAGCTATACAAGTGGATACAAAGGTTCAGTGGGAGTTTGCAATGAAAGAAGAAATGGAATCCTTGCTGAAAAATTAGACTTGGGAATTATGTAAGTTACTTACAAGTAAAAAGGATTTACCAAACAAATGGGTTTATAGGCTGAAAGAGGAAGATGGAGGTAAGAAAAGATTTAAAGCCAAGTTAGTTGTAAAAGGATTTGCATAGAAAAAGGGCATTGATTTTGATGAGATATTTTCCCCGGTTGTCAAGATGACTTCTATTCGCATTGTTTTAAGTATTATGGCTGCTGAAGATTTGTATTTGGAATAGCTAGATGTGAAAACTACCTTTCTCCATGGTGATTTGGAGGAGATATACATGGAACAGCCCCAAGGATTTGAGGTCAAAGGTAAGGAGAAACTGGTGTGCAGATTGAAGAAGAGTTTGTATGGCTTGAAACAAGTACCTCGACAATGGTACTTAAAATTTGATTGTTTTATGGCTGAGCAAGGCTACCGATGGTGTAATTCTGACCATTGTGTTTATTTTAAGAGTTTAGATAATAACAGCTACATTATTTTATGTTTATATGTTGATGACATGTTTGTAGCGGGGTCTAACATGGATCACATAAGAGAGTTAAAACGGCAGTTAGCACAATCATTTACTATGAAGGATTTGGAGGCAGCAAAACAAATCCTTGGTATGAAAATTTGTAGAGATAGGAAGAATAGAAAATTGACTCTATCTTAGGCTAATTATGTTGAAAAGGTGTTGTAGAGATTCCATATGGAGAATGCAAAAGCTGTCAGCACACCTTTGCCTAGTCATTTAAAATTGACTAAGGAGCTGTGTCCAAAGACACAAGAGGAGGAAGAAAAAATGTCCAAGGTACCATATGCTTCAGTTGTAGGAAGTTTAATGTACACCGTGGTATGCACGAGACCAGATATTGCACATGTTGTAGGAGTCATAAACAGGTATATGAGTCATCCCGGATTGGAGCATTAAAATGCAGTAAAATGGATTCTCAGATATTTGAGAGGTACATCCAATAAACACATATGTTTTGGGGGCTCTAATACTGATTTAGTAGGCTATGTAGACTTAGATTTGGCAGGGGATATTGATACCAGGTAGAGTACTATAGGTTGTGTCTTTACTGTAGGTGGGATAGTGGTGAGTTGGATTTCTAGGTTGTAAAAGGTGGTTTCTTTATCCAGCATGGAGGTTGAGTATGTAGCTGCAACAGAGGCAAGCAAGGAGATGATATGGCTGCAATCTTTCATGGAAGAATTGGGCAAACAACAGGCTAATAGTTCTTTGTTTACGAACAGTCAGAGTGCCATACATCTTACAAAGAATTCTACCTTACATTCAAAGACCAAATAGATACAGTTGAGGTATCACTTCATTCAGTCAGTGTTGGATGATGGATAGTTAAGACTAGAAAAGATACATATAGATGAAAATCCATTGGATATGTTTACAAAGACAGTAACAAGGGAGAAGTTGATCTCCTCTTCTGCTTTGGTCTGTCTTCAAGACTAAAAACAAAATCAAAATAGTAGAGTCCAGGGTGCTTATTTCTAGTGGGAGCTATAGAGTTAGCAGTCTTATGATTAGTCTCCAAGTGGGAGGTGATATAGTGTGGAGTTTGATCAGTCTCCAAGTGGGAGATTGTTGTTATATGGAGCCTAATCAAACTTGGACGTTAAATTTTCCTATCTTTATTTGGTGTGGTTTCCCCCTAAATTATTTAATGGGGGAGTGCAAGGAGGCAGAGCCCCTCCTACGGGGCCCAGGGGCTTATCCCTCCAGTGAGGGTCTAGGGGAAATGCCCCCAGCTGGGGGCTTGCGGGCAGCGCCCCCGAAGAAAAAATTACCTATTATTTTATAAAGGCATCGGGAGTTATTTTTTCTATTGGCCAATATAAAAACCCCTATTTTTGTAACCGACATAGGGCTTGATAAAAGAGGCTAAGGGTTAGGGTTTCTGTTGATATCGTATTGTAGCATTTGTAGTGGTATTGAGTTATAGGGATTGCTGGTTGTAATCAGTTTTGATTTATTGGATAATAATATTGCACTCTATGTTGGTGGATGTAACCTGAGTTTGCGTGAACCACGTTAAAACTTGTCTCTCGCTGTTATTACTTCTGTGTATTTTCATTCCTCTATTTAATACCTTTTTTTTGCATTTAATTGATATCTTCTGTCAACTAACCCTGACAAGGAATTGAAACTTCTTGACACAGGCGATAGGAATTTGAAAGACTTGAAGCAAGGAATAGCAACTAAAACTATTTGAGAAGCTTAAAAAAAACTTGGCTCAGCGAAGGCATTAGGTGATGTGTTAAATGACCGATTACATCAAATTAATGTCATTAATAAACATGCCAAAAAGACTGTTAGTGTATCATTCCCAATCTACATAGGACTGTGTGTTAAATCGGCATTAAAGATGGTGATCTCTTAGAAATGATTGGCAACTTTTATTAAAGTACAAAAACTGCCTAATGACCTTGGGAAGTGTAACTGCCAATTGTGAGAGCTAATGTACTGCGGACACGTGTTCCAGGAACAATTATTTAAAAGAAAGCAGGAAAAGCAAGACAAAATAGGAAAGGAAACTAATGACACCTAACTAACTATGATACAAGGTTAGTTTCAAAATTATGTGAAGTGTTTCAAGAAGATCCCATTTATGTGAATCTCTTCGGGATCTCCTTCCATATTTTCTAGCTCAAATGCATTCTGTTGCTTGCAAGTGCGAATCTTAATAGGGCCAGTCCATAGTGAGTCAAACTTGTTGTATCGACCTTATTTAGCAGCTCTCTCATCCCATTTCAAAACTAATGATCCGACTTCAAATTTTGGCTCAAAAGTCTTTCTATCAAACCAAATCTTAATGGTATGCTAATGTTTCATCAAAGATTCATGTGCCATTTCTCTTTTTTCTTGAACTTCCAATAATTCAGTGAGCCTCACCTGCATTGGGTTGTTCTCCT
This sequence comes from Cunninghamia lanceolata, assembly GCA_027924645.1. Taxonomy (NCBI): domain Eukaryota; kingdom Viridiplantae; phylum Streptophyta; class Pinopsida; order Cupressales; family Cupressaceae; genus Cunninghamia; species Cunninghamia lanceolata. The sequence goes on from BSBN01000397.1 coordinate 2,662,731, forward strand.
CTATCTCCAATTGTTTGATCAACTACAAAGTGGGGATCTCTATGTTCAGTGGCATAATTGCACTCTTTCCATAGACTAGCTCATATGGGGACATCTTAGTTACTTGCTTTGATGTAATTCTATCTTCCCATAGTGCTAAATTGAGGGACTTGTGCCAATCTCTCTGATGATTAGCCCCTATTCTCTTGATGAGTCTAATCAGGTTCTTATTTGTGGAATCTACCAAGCCATTGCCTTGAAGATAATAATTTGATGAGGTCTTCAAATATATCCCATTCCTTAAAGCAAAATACAATAGTTTAGTCCCTAAAAATGCCTTAGCATTATCACATATCATAGTGTGTGGAGGACCAAAACAGGTAGTTATTCCTTCAAGGAACTCTAGAATCACCTTCTCAGTAGCTTCCTTAATGGGCACTACTTCACTCCATCTTGTAAAATAATCAGTTGTAGTAAGGATCAATTTACATCCCTTACTTGAAATTGGATTAATCATTCCTATAAAATCTAAACCCCACTGTGCAAAGGGTTCATCCACTATTATGGGGCTCAGAGATAAAGCTGCATTCCTTCTCCTTCTAGCATAGAATTGATAATCCTGACACTCCTTGACCTCCTGATGAAAATCTGCAAACAACGTGGGCCAGTAGTAACCAGCTTGTGTAATCTTGATGGTAGTAGTTCTTGCTGAGAAATGCTCCCTTGAGGATCCATGATGGAATTTGTGTAACACCCTTTGAGCTTCATCCTTTTCAACACATCTTAGTAGTATCCCATCAAAATTCCTTTTAAATAAGACATGATCAATTAGCACAAAACGACTTCCCTGCTGCCTATAGTATCTTCTTTTAACAATGGAGAGCTTACTAGGGAAAATACTAGTTCTCATGAACTGTATTCTGTCATTCACCCAAGAATCTTGATCTATCTCTTGGAGTTTCAACACTGTTTCATCTTCTATTTCTTCCAACATTGACGTTTCAGTGTCTTGGGCAATATACTAGCAGAGTCCCCTGCCTCTAACTAATTTGGTAGGCCTTACCTCTACATCATATTTTTAAAATCTTGGTTATCTAGTTAGCCCTTTTTTTCTGTAATATCACCTTCCATGATGTATTCTCTAACACTTGAGTGAGTTACTAACATCAAGATTTTATTTCCTCTAACTAGATGCCTGAATTTCTTAAGAGATTTAACAATGGCATAAGCTTGCTTTTCAATGAAATTATACTTGGATTCATATTCCCTTAGTGTCCTGGAGAAGAATGTGATTGGATGCTCCCTTTCTTCATTGTCTTCTTTTTGAGTCAGAATAGTTGCAATACTGTGTTCTCCTCCATATACATACATTATGAAATGTTTAGAGAAATCAAGATTTTGTAGTACTGGAGTAGTTGAGATAGCTTTCTTGATTTCTTTGAAAGCCTACCTCCCTTCAGTCATCTATTTAAAGACTAAATCCTTCTTCAACATAGAGGTAATGGGCCTGACTAGCCCTGCAAAATCTGTTACATCCCCAATTTTTGTCTTGCTTTACTTTTACTTTTTTACTTGGACATAAGTAAATTTGTTGTGATATTTAGATTAATGACAAGGGAAAAATATGGTTTTTATTGAATGTCATTTATTGAAATAATGGGAATGACTATGTTGTTATTGATTTAATATTTGTATTATGAGATTTGATTTATTAGTTGAATTAAATGAATAATGATGCACTGATCACATATTGTTGGGTGACAAGTGAAATAAGATTTCAAGTTACCAGATGACTCTAGGAGAAGAGAGAGAGTATCTTTCCAGGGGAGAGATATAGACCTCAGCATACAAGTGGTTTATTTGCCAAACCAAGTTAAAATTGTTTAACGAAAATGTGAACCAATGTGTCATAAGAGGTAAGCTTTGTCTTGTCAGTTCACTTTTGAACCTAATCGATATTGTTTTACAATATTTCTTAGTCGTATTAAGTCATCTTAGTCCTTAATAACGTTAATGACATTGTTAAGTTTGATTTATGACTATTTACATTTAATGTAAATACTATGATGTAGTTGTCATAAAAAGGTTGTCATATTATTACTAAGTCATTTGAAGTGTTTTAACCAATTCTTAACGTTAAGACTTTATCGATAATTTAAGATGACATGCTTTGTCAATGGATCGTGATGAGGAGACTAGCTCAACTCAATCACGTTATCTGTAACTTTTGTTTTAATATTATTATTCTCTTATTTATTAAATCACAAAATCAAATAGAGATAATGATATATAAATAATATTTGATTTAATCAAAATATATAAATATGAGTCGAATGAGGAAATACCTCATGATATAATAGTATGGTTTTAAGTTGAGCAGCCATAGGCATCTTTTGAGGAATGCCTTAAATGTTAAGAAGCATGATGGATCAAATTTACTCATTAAGAGTAACCGATTGCATAAGTTAGTTTTAAGAATTGGCGGCCTCATATAGGAGGAGTGGCAGATAACTCAACCACCATTGTTGATCTCCTCAAATGATGTTTCCATAATTAATATTTGTCAATGTTTACACATTTTTAGCTGTGTTTGAAGTTGAACCGTTTAGCATTACCATTGGATTTGAATGAGTTTTGAGAACTTTTTGGAGTGGGAGTGAATAGACAGGATGACTCATTATGAGTCTGTTGTGATCTCTTAAAGCCACGGCTTGGATAATTGATGGCATATCGGGTAAGTGCTTATTTTTGTTTGGTAGCTCTGGTTAAGAAGTAGAAGAAAGTTTGCAGCAAGCAGTGAGGAAGATGGTAAAGGTTAAGTAAGAATGTGGTTGTCTCAGACGAACACAGTAGCTTATCACGGGCCCATATACCTTAGTAATCTGACGTTGTTAGGTAGATATTCATGTATGTTTGTTTTATAAGACAAAGATAATCATAATGAATGTTTGTTATATATAATTGTTTAACTAAGTTTGGTTATCCTGTCAGTGTTATATGTAAACTATGTAATGGAATAAGTCGACTGTGTCTACTTGAATACTATCATTGTGACTTGTTTGTTTGAATCGATGGTGTGTGTGAGTTTTAGCATAACCAAGAAGCGTCGTTTAGCCTAATAAGGGCCGATGCAAGCTCTTGCAATGAGATCAGTTTTGAATAATCACAGTGAGTTGATATTACATCTATCTTTAACCGATAGGTAGACTCTTCTATTGTTCAGGTTATAAATATAAATGGACCTTCTTTAATAGAAACTATTATAGTCTTCTATCGATTAGAAAACTAGTCGGTCAGTTGAGAAGAGCAATCTTTCAGAAATAAGTCGACTATTCTTATCATAGGTGAAATATGTATTAAAATCTTAAAGAGAATAGTGTAAAGGTTCATTAGTAAACTCTCCAACCAAGAGTAATACGGAATAGTGTTTTTAGTGTTGTCAATTTTATTTGAAACCAATCTTGTTTTCATTTACGTGCATTGTCTAAATGATATCTTATCCAAGAAACCTAGATTATTGGTGATCTATGATGACTATGAGGTATCCTTTTGAAATGATAGAATAACTAATGATAGTTAGATGAACAGGATAAGGAGTCAAAGATCTTCTCCTATCTATACTAGAATCATGATGAGTTCAGCCTATAGTAAACCGATTTGTAGAAATAGACCATGTCTATATAGAAATAACTTTGCGTAAAGCATATATGGGTATATTTATGTAGTGATGAGAAATGGCATCACGTATGGTTTAATTGAATAGGTATTCATATTATTGATGAATAGAAGATAATACATTAGCAAGATTTATTGTAAACCTATTTATGGTTAGGTTAAAGCAAAGGTCTATTATAATCTTTAATGAGATATGATAAATGTAGAAGTATTGTATTACTTAAAGGTTGTTTAAAGACCCTATATTGGATTAGGATCCAAATGAAGGTTAATGTCATTTAGACTTAGCTAAGTCTAAGTAGACTATTATCAGGTCATGATGATTAAACCAATTATGTAAAGATAGTCAGGTTGAATAACTGCATGAATATGACATTATCCAAGTCGAGTAGGGGTGGGTGAACACAACGACTACGTTCATATGAACAATATTTATAATTAAGAAAATTTGGCCAAAGTAATGCATTTGTTTCTGCATGCATTGTCGGTTCACTGTATTCAGATTGCTCATCCTATTGAAAATAATACTTAGCTAGAGGGTATCTAAGGTTGTATGGTTGATAGAGTTCAGTAGAATACAATACTATGTACTCAGAAAAGGCAAATAACCACTGGTCACCTATGATCGATATTCCTCATGAAGGGTAGGGCCACTTCCTATGTGGAAGATGTGTGGGAGACTGTCGGTCTATGGTTGGAGGTAAATCACTAGAAATATGCTCTCTCTCTCTAAGAAGGAAACATGCCAGGACTTGTGATAAAGATGTTGGATATTTAGAAGCAATAAATATTCCAAAGTTTATACTTGTAATTGATTTACTTTTTTAAACATTGTACTTGAGAAAGACAATATAGTTTATTGTATTTTGTAATGAGAAATCTTGTAATTGTAGTTACTTGATTATATGTTGAATAAGAAAAATTTTCTCTATCTCATTTTTACCTTGTTAAATTACTTCACGGTAAATTTTTTGATTTTACTATGTCTTAGAATGTGGATGTTCCATATGGTATCAGAGCTACTAGGTTCAACACTAGGGCTTATGAGACCACTATGCTTGCCTGTAGTCAACATTATGTGGATAGCTAATGTTTGAAAATTTATGTGCCAGGATAGTACATTTTAAGAAGACAGAAAGAAAGTCTATTAATTCAAGCCAATGTTTCCTTAAAGATAAAAGAGAACGTGAGGCCATTATCAAAACCTTTGAGGGAACCAATGATGACAGTGACATTTGGTTGAGTGATTCTGAAACTCTAGTGACTACCTTAACTTGAATCAAGCGAGTGAGAAATGAGTACTTGGAAAGGGTTAAAGATGAAGAAATAACTTTGGTTAGGCAAGATCCCCACATACTCTCAACTATTGAGATCATAGAAGTTAGGTCTGATAGTGAGTCAGAGGGTTATATAGCTCATGGTTATGTATCTAAAAATGAATCTGATGGATATACTCCTCTTGATCATGACTTTTGAAGTCATTTCTTGTAAAAAGGAAGGAAACTCTTTACTTTTGAAAAATAAATTATAAATAAAAGAGTTGTTTTTGTACCAAACTATTGTTTGAATTGAGTTTTATGTTTAGATTTAATGGGTAACATTATAATCTTGAACTAATGGACAACTTAATATTCTCAGGTGTGAGAAATTGATAAACATGGTGTGGACAAGAACTAACCAAGGAGAAAGTGGAGAGGAAAACCACCCGCCAAATGATAAGTTGAACCAAATCATAACCATGCTTGAGGAAACCAAGAAAAGATTGGGTGAATTGGAAAAAAAGGTGGATGATAAAGGGAATACTAAAGGGGGAGCTGAAAACTCTGATGATGAGAGTGGAGAAAACAATGAAGATCGAAGTAAGAGTTCTGAACCTCATAAAGAGGCAAGGGATAGATTGACCTTGGAGCTTTCAAAGGATATGAAAAAGGTTGTTCCACCAAAATTTGATGGGACAGAAACTGGAGATGCTGCAGAAGCTTGGTTAATAGAGATGGAAAGATACTTCGAGATAAGAAATTACTTGGAGGTGACCAAGGTAGTATGGGGAGCATTCAAACTGGCAGGAGAAGTGTCCACTTAGTGGATGAATGAATAGATGGAATTGAATCTGAGCTCTCTAAGGGTAACTTGGAAAGAGTTTGTGGGACTCTTTTGAAAAAGATGGTTACCACAACTCTATTTTGACTAGAAATTGATTGATTTTCAGAATCTCTGACAAGGAGATATGACAGTAGTAGAATATGGAGAAAAATTCAGTTGACTCTTGAAATACGTTCTGCAATATCAAAAGGATGAGAGATTCAGGGTCAAAAAATTCATCATGGGCCTAAATTCTCAAATTGGTGGTGAAGTGGATGTACACGGTCCTACAACAATGGATCAAGTGTACGAGAAGGTGATCAAGCAAGAGAAAAAGCTAAAATCCATCTCGGCTTATCATGATAGAAGTCACAAGAGGTTTAGTGGAACTCCTAACAATCAACCCTACAATAAAATATATGAAAAGAGCTATAATAACAAGAGAAAAGATAAGAGATCTCATAAGAGCAAAGGTGGATCTAGCAATGAGAAGATGAATGGCAACTTTAAAAGAAATGAGGATAACTATGGGAAGACTTCAGATAAGAAAGGACCCATTGGAGGATGCTTTACTTGTGGGGGCGACCATTATGCAAATAGTTGCCCTAACAAAAATCAAAATGGTCAACAAAGAGGTACTGCACTACCTACTCAACAAGAAGCATTCTAGCAAAGGATTCATGCATCTCTTGACAACCGTCAAGTAGAGTATTAGATCACATCCATTGAGATGATAGGTACTTTGTTTGAAGTCCCTATATCTATTTTGATTGATATAGGAGCCACATAAAACTTTATTTATCCTAAAATTTTAAGTAAATTTTCTAGAAAAGTAGGTTATATGTCCAAACCTTGGTCAGTTGAATATACTAACCAATCTAAGGCTTAGGTAGAGCAATGTTTGTTTGAAGCCAAAGTTGACCTTCCTAGTTTCTCAAATGAAGTAAATTTGTATGTATCCCCCTTAGGTTCTTATGATGTGATCCTTGGAATGAATTGGTTATGGAAACATAGAGCTAAGGTTGACTATTTTTCAAAAATAGCTGAATGCTTAAATGACTTGGAAAATCTAACCCAATTCCAAGGGATTCAAAGAGAAGTTAAAATTAGGACTATCTTTGCTAAGCAATTAAAAAAGGGCTAGAAGGAAAGGTTGTCATCTATTTGCAGTCAAGATGGAACAAGTGGAAGGAGTAGAAAACCCTAGTTTATCTTTTGGGGAAAAGTATCCTTTTCTTCAGGAATTTCAGGATGTGTTTCCAGAAGAACTTCTGAGATTACCTCCCAAAAGGGTGTTTGATTTTGCTATTGATATTAAACCAAGATCTAAGCCTATATCAAAAGCACCCTATCGTATGACAATAATGGAGTTAATGGAAACCATAATTAAAAGAATTGTTGGTAAAAGATTTAATCAGACCTAGCGTTTCACCTTGGGGTGCCCCGATTATTTGTGTTAAGAAGGATGGAACCCTTCATTTGTGTATAGATTACTGTATGCTTAACAAAGAAATGGTAAAGAATAAATATCCTTTCCCACGTATTGATGATCTTTTTGATCAGATGTGAGAAGCTATTGTGTTTTCAAAGATTGATTTGCAATCAGGATATCATCAGTTAAGACTAAAAGATGAAGACATTCATAAGACAACTTTTAGAACCAGATATGGACACTCTAAGTTTACAGTTTTACCATTTGGTTTGACAAATGCTCCTACTGCATTCATGAATCTCATGAATAGTATATTCAAAGATTATTTGGATAAGTTTGTTATAGTATTTCTAGATGATATACCCATTTATTCTAAGAGTGAAGAAGAACACCATCGGCAGTTGCAATTAGTTCTACAGAGGTTAAGAGAACATAAGTTATATGGGAAGCTATCTAAGTGCACGTTCTTTCAGAAGGAGGTTCAATACCTAGGCCATATTATATCAGCTAACAAAATATTTGTTGATCCTACAAAAATCACAGCTATTCTGGATTGGCCTTTACCAAGAAACGTATATGAGGTGCATAGTTTCATGGGCCTGGCAGGCTATTATAGAAAGTTTGTTCTAAATTTCTCTAGTATTGCTAGCCCAATCACTTCCCTGCAGAGGAAAGGAAAGAGATTTGAATGGACAGACAAATGTTAGAAAGCATTTGATCTCTTAAAAGAAAACTTAACTACAACTCCAATCTTGAAAGTTCTTGACCCCAAAGGACAATTTGAGGTAATCACAGATGCTTCAGGAGAAGGAATAGGAGGAGTGCTTATGCAAGAAGGAAGAGTCATAGCATGAGTCAAGGAAATTGAAATCTTATGAGAAAAATTATGTGCTGAATGATCTGGAATTGGCAGTAGTAACCCATGCCTTACAGATGTGGAGACATTATCTATTGGGAAAGACTTTTGTACTTAAACTAGATCATCAAAGTCTTAAGTATATTTTCTCACAACTATATTTGAATGATTGACAAAGGAGATGGTTAGAATTGATATCTGACTATGACTTTGAGATAAACTACATCAAAGGAAAAGAGAATAGAGTAGCTAATGCTTCGAGTTGTAGAAGACATATAGCTTCTATTATTTCTATTCACAGAAATTTCAAGGATTTGGTATTACAAATTTTGTCTGGTGACGAGTTTTATGAGCAGGTTAAGCAGGCTCTAAAAGATAATCCTAAAGATCCAAGATATGATGGTTTTCTATTTGTGTCAAATGGACTATTGAGATATAAAGATAGAATTTATGTACCTAATTTAGCTAGATTGAGGGATTTAGTATGGAAAGAAGTTCATACTGCACCATATTCAGGACATCTAGGAGTGACCAAACTTCTAGCGGATGTTAAACCTCTTTATTTCTGGAAGGGAATGAATAATGATGCTACAAAATTTGTAGCAAGTTGTTTAGAATACCAAAGGGTAAAAGTAGAGCATCATCACCCCGCATGATTGTTATATCCACATAATGTACCAAAGTGGAAATGGCAAGTTATTAGCATGGACTTTGTTCAAGGACTTCCTATGTCAAGGAATAGACATGATGCCATTTTGGTAGCAGTTGATAAACTCACAAAAGTAGTACATTTCATACTAGGAAATCTGACTGATGGAGCACCTGTATTAGCTCATAAATTTGTGCAAGAGGTATTTAGATTGCATTGTTTCCCTGAAAAGATTATCTCAGATAGAGATGCACATGTAACGTCAAGGTCTTGGAAAACTTTGCTTTCTATGCTGGGGACCAAATTCAATGTGAGTACAACTTACCATCCTGAAACTGATGGGCAAACTGAGAGGGTTAATCAAGTCTTGGAAGATTTCTTGTGAATGTATTACATGGATCAGCAATATAAGTGGGAAGAATATTTACCACTTGTGGAATTTGCTTATAACAATTCCTATCATTCTGCTATTAAGATGGCGCCATTTGAAGCATTGTATGGAAGAAGATACCGAACTCCTATAAGATGGAATAAGCTAGAAGATAGGATTAGCATCAGACTAGAAATACTAGCTAAAATCAAAGAGAAAGTTAAGCTGATCAGAAAAAGATTGGCAGAAGCCAATGATAGGCAAAAGAGCTATGCGGATGCAAAACGTGTTCCAAGGCAATTTTCTATTGGAGAAAAAGTTCTTTTGAGGGTTAAACCTCAAAAAAGTTCTATTAAGTTTGGGAAATCTTCTAAGTTGGCCCCTCGATATGTGGGACCCTTTGAAGTGCTTGAAGTAGTCAATCTGGTTGCCTATAAAATTGCTCTACCACTAGTCTTATCTAGAATGCACAATATTTTTCATGTGTCTTATTTGAAGAAATATATTGTAGGTAATAATCATATTTTGACTTGGAATTCCTTACAAATGCAAGACCTAGGGGTGGTCACAATTGAGCCACTCAAGGTGTTAGGAACATGCAAGCTCTGCTTGCATAACAGAGAGGTTTTTCAATACAAGGTCCAATGGGACCAATATGCAGAGGAAAATGCTACATGGGAGGATTACCATGAATTTTATCAAAAATTTCCTCATTTATTTGAAAATGTTACCAATTGAAGCAATGAATTTCCTTTTTAGTTACTTTCTGATACCTTATATCATTGAGGATGATGAATCTTTAGGGGAAGGATATGTTACATCCCCAATTTTTGTCTTGCTTTACTTTTACTTTTTTACTTGGACATAAGTAAATTTGTTGTGGTATTTAGATTAATGGCAAGGGAAAAACATAGTTTTTATTGAATGTCATTTATTGAAATCATGGGAATGATTATGTTGTTATTGATTTAATATTCAAGTTACCAGATGACTCTTGGAGAAGAGAGAGTATATTTCAAGGAGAGAGATATAGACCTCGGGATACGAGTGGTTTATTTTCCAAACTGAGTTAAAAGTGTTTAATGAAAATGTGAACCAATGTGTCGTAAGAGGTAAGCTTTGTCTTCTCAGTTCACTTTTGAACCTAATTGACAGGTGGTCGATATTGTTTTACAATCTTTTAGTCGTATTAAGTTGTCTTAGTCATTAATAACCTTAATGATGTCGTTAAGTTTGATTTACAACTATTTATGTTTAACGTAAATAATATGATGTAATTGTCGTAAAAAGGTTGTCATATTGTTACTAAGTCATTTGAAGTGTTTTAACCAATTCTTAACGTTAAGACTTTATGATCGAGTTCAAATGACATGCTTTGTCGACGGATCGTGATGAGGAGACTAGCTCAACTCAATCACGTTATCTGTAACTTTTGTTTTAATATTATTATTCTCTTATTGATTAAATCACAAAATCAAATACAAATAATGATATATAAATAATATTTGATTTAATCAAAATATATAAATATGAGTCGAATGAGGAAATACCTCATGATATAATAGTATGGTTTTAAGTTGAGTAGCCATAGACATCTTTTGAGGAATGCCTTAAATGTTAAAAAGCATGATGGATCAAATGTACTAATTAAGAGTAACCGATTGCTTAAGTTAGTTTTAAGAGTTGGTGGCCTCGTATAGAAGGAGTGGCAGATAACTCAACCATCATCACTAATTTCCTCAAATGATGTTTCCATTATTAACATTTGTCAATGTTTACACATTTTTAGTTGTGTTTGAAGTCAAACCGTTTAGCATTACCATCGGATTTTAATGAGTTTTGAGAATTATTTGGAGTGGAAGCAAATAGATAGGACAACTCATTATGAGTCTGTTGTGAGCTTTTAAAGCCACGGCTTGGATAGTTGATGGCATATCGGGTAAGTGCTTATTTTTGTTTGGTAGGTCTAGTTAAGAGGTAGAAGGATGTTCACGGTAGACAGTGAGGAAGCTAGTAAAGGTTAAGTAAGAACATGGTCGTTTGGGATGAACACAGTAGCTTATCATGGGCCCATATACCTCAATAAGCCAAGGTTGTCAGGTAGATATTCCTATATGTTTGTTTTATAAGACAGATAATTATAATGATTGTTTGTTATGGATAATCATTTAACTAAGTTTGGTTATCCTGTCAGTGTTATATGTAAACTATGCAATGTGATAATTTGACTGTGTCGACTTTAACACTATCATTGTGACTTATTTGTCTAAATCAATGGTGTATATGAGTTTTAGTATAACCAAGAAGCATCATTTAGCCTAATAAGGGCTGCTGCAAGATCTTGCAATGACATCAGTTTTGAATAATCACAGTGAGTTGATATTACATCTATCTTTAACCAATAGGTAGACTCTTCTATTGTTTAGGTTATAAGTATATACGAACCTTCTTTAATAGAAACTGTTATAGTCTTCTATCAATTAGAAAACTAGTCACTCAGTTGAGAAGAGCAATCTTTTAGAAATAAGTCAACTATTCTTATAATAGGTGAAATATGTATTAAACTCTTAAAGAGAATAGTGTAAAGGTTTTCATTAGTAAACTCTCCAACCAAGACTAATATGGAATAGAGTTTTTAGTGTTGTCAATTTTATTTGAAACCAATCTTGTTTTCATTTCTGTGCATTGTCTTAATGATATCTTATCCAAGAAACCTAGATTCTTGGTGATCTATGGTGACTATGAGGTATCCTTTTGAAATGATAGAATAACTAATGATAATTAGATGAACAGGATAAGGAGTCAAATATCTTCTCCTATCTATACTAGAATCATGATGAGTTCAGCCTATAGTAAACCAATTTGCAGAAATAGACCATGTCTATATAGAAATAACTTTGCATAAAGCATATATGGGTATATTTATGTAGTGATGAGTAATGGCATCACGTATGGTTTAATTGAATAGGTATTCATATTCTTGTTGAATAGAAGATAATACCTTAGCAAGATTTATTGTAAACCTATTTATGGCTGGGTTAAACCAAAGGTCTATTATAATCTTTAATGAGATATGATAAATGTAGAAGTATTGTATTACTCAAAGGTTGTTTAAAGACCCTAGAGTCGATTAGGATCCAAATGAAAGTTAATGTCATTTAAACGTAACTAAGTGTAAGTAGACTATTATCAGGTCATGATGATTAATCCAATTATGTAAAGATAGTCAGGGTGAATAAGTGCATGAATATGACATTATCCAAGTTGAGTAGAGGTGGGTGAACACAATGACTACGTTCATATGAACGATATTTATAATTAAGAAACTTTGGCCAAAGTAATGCATTTGTTTCTACATGCATTGTCGATTCACTATATTTGGATTGCTCATCCTATCAGAAATCATACTTAGTTAGAATGTATCTAGGGTTGTATGGTTGATAGAGTTGAGTAGAATACAACACTATGTACTCGGAAAAAGCAAATAACCACTGGTCACCTATGGTCTACATTCCTTGTGAAGGGTAGGGCCACTTCCTATGTGGAAGATGTGTGGGAGACCGCTAGTTTGTGGTTGGAGGTAAATCACTGGAAAGTTTCTCTCTCTCTCCAAGCAAGAAACATGCTAGGACTTGTGATAAAGATGTCAGATATTTAGAAGTAGTAAATATTCCAAAGTTTATCCTTGTAATTGATTTTCTTTTTTAAACATTGTACCTGAGAAAGAAAATATAGTTTATTGTATTTTGTAATGAGAAATCTTGTAATTGTAGTTACTTGATTATATGTTGAATAAAAGAAAAAATTTCTCTATCTCATTTTTACCCTGTTAAATTACTTCATGGTAAATTTTCTGATTTTACTATGTCTTAGAATGTTGATGTTATAAATTAGATATGAATCTACTGACAATATTAATTTTGCCTAGGAAAGATTAGACTGCCTTTTTATTGACTGGTAAAGACAACTCTAGTATGGCTCTGACCCTCTCTAGATCAATGGAAATTCCATCCTTTGAATCAATATGCCCCAAAAGTTTCCCTTGAGGTACTGCAAAAACACACTTCTTAGGATTTAAAGAAATCCTGAACTCTTGACACCTCTGAAAAATAGCTTCTAAATATTCAAAGTGATCTTTAGCATTCTTTATGAATATAGTGAGGTCATCTAAATAGATTAAAATGATCTTATTTATAAGTCCTTTAAACGCTATATCCATAGCATGCTGAAAAGTGGCTCTGACATTTGAGAGACCAAATGGCATTTGGCATATGCAAAAGTTCTCCACTTTGTTGTGAACGCAGTCTTGTGTTGGTCTTCATCTGTGAGCCAGATCTTATTGTACCCCTAAAAATTGTCCAGTAAGGAGAATCTTTCTAATCCAACAATTGTTTGTAAAATCTGTTCCATTGATGGCAGAGGGTAGTGATCTTTCAATGATACTTTATTTAAGTCTCTGAAGTCTACATAGAGCCTCATGTCCCCATTTTTCTTTTAGACTAGCACTAGATTAGATACCCAAGTTGAATGCTTAATCAAAAAAATAATTTTAGACTCTAGAAGTTTTTGTAACTCATCCACCATTAAAGGTTCAATTCTAGGATTCACCAGTCTCTGTTTCTGGTGAATAGGCTTTGATCCTTTGGCAAGTTCTATAGTATGTTGAATGATGTCTCTATTATAACTATGAAGGTCATCATAGGTCCATGCAATCACCCTATCATACTTGATGCATAAAGAAATCAACTTATCTCTTTCCTCCTAAGTACTGGCATTACCTACTGTATACACCTAAAATTGGCATGACTCTACTTAAATAAATATTTTAAATATTTATTTCATCAGTCACATTCTACTATCAATAAATAAATACATTTATTTATTTATTCGATTCACTTCCTCTCATTTAATTAAATAAATTACATTTTATTTAATTAATTAAAATCACTTACACCAACTTCATTCTTCTAAAATAATTAAATAATTTTAATTATTTAATTAAAATCTCTTATTCTTCCAAATTTAAATAAAATACAAATTTTATTTAAATAAAATAAAAAATCCTCACAAAATAAAATATATTTCTATATTTTATTTATTCCTCTCAATTATCTATAAAATAATTAAATACATTCATTTATTTAATTATGCTTTCTATCTCTTCGAAAAATCATTCTTATCTTCCAAAAATAACCTTCCTCTTGTCACACAAAAGCAAAACTCTGAGTTACAAAAGGCAAAATCAGTTTTAAAGCATCTTTAAAGCAAATCTTTTCTTAAAATAGAGAAAATCAAATCTTAGAGGAGTTAACTCAACTAAGATGCTTTTGGAACGACATGTGTCCTTCTTCTATTGGATGCACGTTCCTCAACAATCCTCCTCCGTTGATCCCTTCTTTTCTTCTCAACCATTGATCTTCCCTCACTCCCTTCTATAAATACAACCTTCTTCTCTTCATTTCATATCTAGATTTTGTGTAAACTTATGCTGCAGAGATACCGGCACACCTTTGGCACCCCTACTCCCATTTGAGCATCCTCATTCATAATCCATTTCTATATTTGAAGCTCATCTTCAAATACATAAGTATCACAGCCATTCTTCCTTTGTCATCTTCAACAAGCAAACAAGCAAAAGTTTCTGAGGGCTTCACAATCAAGATCAAAGAAAGATAGGCAAACTACAGAAGGGGAAAGGTAAAAAGTTGAAGGTATTATTTGTTATTTAATCTCCTTTTATCTTCATATTCTGTAGATGTTTGGGTTTTATAATAATCTCTTGGATTAACCTGTTTTCCCCCTCACATTTTGGCACCCACCGTGGGGTCCTTGCCCCTCTACTAATCAAAAAAATTTGAGTTTTCTTGAAGACAAGTCCGTACAGGTGACGAACAGGTCTCTGACAGAGAGTTTTTGCGCATTCGACTTCTAAAATGGCGCATACACCTCTCGAGGCTGCGCATCTGCTTTTCTGGCGCATCTGAGCTCCACAGTTATGCATCCAACCTCAAAAGTTGCTCATCCAACCCTAGCTTTGGCACCTGAGTTCAACTTGCGCATACACTCTGTCTAATTGCACATCTGTCCAAGTTGCGCATTTACCCTATCTTTTTGTGCATATGTTCTGTCAAATGGCACATCTTCTGTTATTGTGCATATACCTCTGAGTCTTGCGCATTTGATTTCTATTCTTGTGCTTCTGTACAAAGACGCATACACTCCCTGTTTCTGCGCATTCAGGCTGCAGTGTTGTGCATCTGTCTTATGCCTTTTTGTTGTACGGTTTCTAATTTTTGCATGTTGAGCTAATGTCGGTTTTGTAGGAGTAGTGGCTGGATTGGGTCATCTAGATATTTTGCCTAAGTTCACTTATACTAACTAGGGGTGAAAGTAACAAGTGCATTTCATAACAAACTTCACATAGTTTTCTAACTAGGAAGGAAGTAACTGAACCTTATTGCTATCGGTGCATTGTTGATTTATTTTCTAGTTTAACCACTGCTATCTTTACAAACGAGAAATGAACAATGCTATGTCTTAATCACTTTCAAAGTTAACAAGTGGGAAATGAATATTGCTATGATCTAAACACTTCCAAGTTAACAATCGCGTGAGTGCACAAGTAGAGTAGCCCATTTAGTTTTTCTAATTTTAACTAGGTTGGATTAACTATTGTATTCTGTGCTTGCAAATGACAATAGGCTTATGCTCTCCTCTTAACTGGTTGACCAAAGTGCCAGACTTGTCATTCTATTTGTTAAACCTTTAGGGGGTCCTGCCCTTGGATGCATACTTGTCCAAGTGGGAATGACCCTGAGTGGTAACAGGTTAAAGCCAAGCCCTACCAAGCCACTTAAAATAAATTGTGCTTGAGGTGAAAACCTCAAGCAATGAGTGCTACTGTGTTACACCGATGGCCAACCTCCCCCAAAACCCTCATAGGCATAACCTTTTGAGGTTGGGAGACTCCATAACGGAGAGTAGTGCCGCCACATGTGTAACCACTCAAACGGTTGCCCTAACTAAGAACCAATTGTGTAGCAAGCCAAAAACCCCTATTTGTTGATGCAAAGGGTGGAGCCCTTGAAGCGGCCTCGATTCAAGTGACTCTTAGTAGAGGTAGCAGGGACAATCCTAAGGTTTGGTGTGGGTACGAGCCTAAGGAAACCTGAATCTGCTATGCGTGAGAAGTGAGTGCCGTGGAGGGGAGCCGATGCTACCAGATTCTGGAGCTACACGCTTTGAGTGGCACAGCTAGAGGATTCAACAAATATTGTCATATCCAGCCTAGGTTGTACTTGTTTTGAGTCAAAATAGTCCAAAAAATACAAAAAAATATAAAAAGATAAAAATCATGAAAAACTTCTATGTGTTTGCTGTCTTTTGGCCATAATTGAACATCAGACTATTCTAAAACACCAAGTTTTTCAAACCAAAAACTGAAAAATCCTAAAAACGTTCCAAAATTCTGAGAAAACAAGACAAAAATCTAGAGTTACGCATTTGCCATGACCTGTGGCGCATCTAATTCGACTTTTAGCGCATCTACACTCTGTTGTGGTGCATTCGCCAGTATTGCGCATTTATGCCGACTTTTGGTGCATTTAACATCTATTGTGGCGCATTTGAAACTTTACTAGTGTTGTGCATTTGAACTAACTTTTTGCGCATTTAACCCAACTTCTGGCACATTTGAATCCTGTTGTAGCGCATATACTTCTACACATCCAAATTAGAGAATAAACCATACCTTCCAAAAAGAAAAATTTTCAACATTTTTCAAAACCATCTTCAAAAACCTATTTCAGTTTTTCAAAGATCTACTCAAGACCTTGCAAATCAACCATTTCTCCTTCTTTTCCATACCCTATCTTCTTTTTTAATCCAAAATCTCACCAAATCTTCCCAAGTTCCTACAAGGTTAAAACCAAGATTATTCTAGATCATAATCAATACTCAAACAAACCTAGTAAGTGTCCAATATCAAGGGTTACTTATCCTTTCTCTCGACACTCTACTAGTGGCTTATATAAGACTAGTCAACATCAAGTATTTGGATTTCTAAAATCCCTACTTTGACTATAGTTTTGTATACCCAACTTGTTTGATACCACATAGATCTCAGAAGAAACTTGCTAAAACCTTGTATCATCCTAGCATCTTGCTCAAAAATCTTTTTCACTCCATCCCATCTCTTTACTACCTTGCATGGTCTTAACAAGATTACAAAAACAAAAATAGTTAGAAATGGCAGAGAAAAGTGTTTTCGATGGTCACGAAAGTGATGAAGAAATTTCCATGGAGGAGATCCTTCAAATGCAGCATAATCCAAAATTTCAACGCCTACTAGAAAAAGTGCTTGCCCAAGACCCAACAAAATTCTTTTTACATCTAGCAAGTCTAGGAGTCAAACTCCCTAAAGGTTATGACGTGGAGGCTCTCAAAGAAACTGACGAAGAAAGTATCCTTGAAGGAAGTAGACATGATGAAATACCCACGAATAAGAGCAAAGCAACAATCGACTCCTTGGACACCCTAAGTCTAGTGAACCAAAAATATGAAGATCTCCAACAACAAATTTTAGACATGAAAGTGGGAACATCGACAATACATTACACCCTAGAGGATATTTCACCATATCCTTTTGATAGGACCTTGCTCATGATACCTTTCCCCTCAAAATTTGAGGTGCGTAAGTTTGACAAATATCGAAGAAAGGGTGACCCAAGGGATCACATCAGAGAATTCAACACTGCTTGTCTCGAGGTCGCACATAATGACACCTACCTTATGTGACTCTTCCCACAAAGCCTACATGGGCAAGCCATGGAGTGGTTCTCTAGACTGCCACCCGGTATTAAAACCTTCAATGAGCTTGTAGACAAATTTGTCACCCACTTCTCTTACAATATTGAGCATGACACCTCAATATTGGATCTTTGTAACACCAAACAGAAAGGAGGAGAATCTTTCGCTGCCTTCTTACAGAGATGGAGACAACTGGCAAGCAAGTGCCCACACCAAATGGCAAGAAACAAATGCTAGAAATGTTCATCCACAATCTGCAAACGGACCTAAGCTACCAAATCCAAATCCAATGTCCTACTTCTTTCAGTAAGGTCATTGAGATAGGCCTCATCATAGAGAAAGCCCTAATCGTGAAAGGTCAAATCAAGCTCTATAAAGACACTCCTAATACCAACACCAACAATTACAAACCTAGATTCTAGACGAAAAACAAGAACGTTGTGAATGACGGGGTGGTGGATGCCAAAAATGTGGCACCTAAGCAACCAATTTTCAACCTATCAATACCTCAAAATAACCCCCCGCAAGACAAACCAAGAAATACCGAATCTAGGTTCACCAACTTTCGGCCTAGGAGAAAGTTCACACCTTTGGATGAGTCACTAGAAACTGCCCTATGAATGCTAATCACCAACAATCTCATAACGCTTCCCTCAGCATGAGAGTATGAACCAAAGGTCAAACCCCACTGGTGGAACGACAATGACTTCTACGAATACCACCGAAATAGGGGGCACAAGACAAATGATTGTATTGCACTTAAGCATATAATCCAAGACTTAATAGAACAAAACAAAATATCTGTTAATAGACAATCTCACGGACATACTTCCAACAGCGATCATCAGGCATTCAAGAATCCTCTTCCTAACTATGAGCAAGGAGGACCTTCCAATAGAAATAATAGTGGCTCTAACAATGCAAACTACACAAATGTCAGCTTCGACTATGTTGTTAACCATATCTCAAAAGGTGATTCACACATCAATGTGATCACTATCAACAAGGATCCGGATTGCAATGTTACTACCCATAGTAATAGGATCACCCTTAGAGGAGCTTCTGCTCCCCTGTCTAGTCAATACAGTATCGTGGATCAACTCCACAAAACACCTGCACACATCTCCATGTTGGAACTTCTGCGTCTATCTCCTTCTCATAGGTCTATACTTGACAAAGCCTTAGCAGAAGCCTCCATTCCCACGAACCTAGCTAAAGAGCAATTCCAAACTATGGTCAGTCACATCACCTCACCGCACTCCCTGTCATTCACTGAGAAGGATGATATGTCTATCACTCAACCCCATAATGCCTCCCTTCACATTGAAGCTTTCATACACAAGCACAAGACCAAAAGAGTCCTAATAGATGGAGGGGCTGGTTTGAATATCTGCACATTGAAGCTAATCCTTACATTGGGGTTTTCAGAGAAGGCTATAGATCCGAAAAGAAAAATCACCATAAAAGCCTATGATGAGGAAGAAAGAACCTCTAAAGGAATAGTTACCCTACCAATCAAGTGGGCCCTGTAGTGAAAGATGTAGCTTGTCAAGTCCTTGACATGGAGCTGGCATACAACATTCTCCTTGGGCAACCATGGATACACGCTTTGAAAGCAGTACCTTCTACATACCATAAATGTATCAAGTTCCCACATGAAGGACAAGAGATCACCATCCAAGGTGATCCTGACCCCTATCAATACTACAACTCCATTTAGCCCAAACCAAAAGTTGTGATCCCTAATAACCGTGCCTCTGCTTCATCCTCCTCTCATGTTGACCCAGCTACACTTGCTTCTTCTTCAGGGGCATCTCAACCTAAACTCCAACTCAAAGATAAAGGCTTGGGTGAGTACACGGTATCCCAGTCCCTCTGTTTGGCACAACTGCCTCTATCTCCTCGATCCTATGGGAGACCTATCTTAAAAACACCAACAGCAAAGAAGCCAACCAAAGGACCATTTGTGAAATGGGGAAGCCTAGAAGATGAAAGTGATGACAAAGATATCCTACAGTGGCTATACAAAGATGAGGGTAGCTCCTCAACACAACATAACCATCCCATTATACAAACGACACAATATGGTCAAGGCTTTCAAATGCTATAGAGAATGGGGTATGAAGGACACGGTCCATTGGGTTCAAGAAAGGATGGCATCACTGAGCCCATCCAACCTCATACCCTAACAACCTGAGACACTACAGGGCTAGGCTACACTGGAGCACCAAGAAACAACAGAACCAACAAGAACAAAGGCAAACAACCAGAAGGATCCACTAGCAATCTGGTTGAACAAATTCAGAGAATGCAACTAGGGAGCGAAACTGATTCTAACGAGTATGAATGGGATAGCCTCTCTGAGATGTCTTGTGATGAAAAGGATATTGACGTTGTCCATGAGTACGACCCAACCCATGACAATGAGGGACAAGGTCCAAGGGCTAGGCCATTAGAGCCCGACCTGCATAGCAACAATAGTGAAAATCATGAAGGAATGTTTCCCCCCTTGACGGACCCACTAATAGAGAGTACCATCGTAGACTTTGTCCGCTCCTTCAATAACTCTATCCTAACCATCAACACCATTAAACCAGACCAACCTAATGATCTCTTACCTTTGGTACACCCTGAACTTATCGCCTGGGACCTAGAAGGCACCACCCCTGAGCTAGACACCTTTGAAAATGACGAAGCCATCATCGATTATCTTGAGCTTAGAAATCACATACCTACAGGAGACCACAGAGCTGGCTATGCTATTGAACTCAACGAGAAGGCCTATTTTGGAGAGAGTGCCAAGCCTTTCAGTCATAAAAACATCAAGATAAAAGAACGATCTAATGGTGAAAACTACTCCACGGCAGTGTTAGATCATCAAAATAGTAAAAATAAAGACGTATCCAATGGTGAAAACCTCTCTGAGGCGCCAAAGGATGGAAGGCTTGACCCTCTCCCCAATCTTACACATCAGGAGAGATCGTCGATCTTAATAGAACCAATAGAAGCAATCAATGTCAACATAGGTGATAATCCAAGAATGGTCCACATGGCAAAGGCTCTAACAGAACATGAAAAACTAGCATTTACAGATTTCTTCAAAAGAAAACAGATCAACTTTGCATGGACATACGCTGACATGCCAGGGCTAGATCCAAATCTTATCATGCATCATTTATCTCTAGCTCCGGAAGCTAAACCAGTCAAACAAAAACTTAGAAAGATGAATCCGCATGTGGCCCTCATGGTAAAGGAAGAGCTAAAGAAACTGCTAGACGTCAAATTTATCAGGCCTATAGACTATCTTGAATGGGTCTTGAATATAGTACTGGTGGCTAAACCAGATGGCAGGGTTAGAATTTGTAATAATTTTAGAGACTTGAACAAAGCTTGTCCCAAAGATGACTTCCCCTTGCCCAACATAGACATGATTGTCGATCTCATGGCAGGACACACTATGCTATCGCTCATGGACAGTTTCTCAGGATATAACCAGATAAAGATTGCACTCGAGGACCAACACAAAACTACCTTCACATGTCCTTGGGGCACTTATTGCTGGTGTGTTATGCCGTTTGATCTGAAAAATGCTGGGGCAACATATCAGAGAGCCATGACAACAATCTTCCACGATATGATGCATACTATAATGGTAGACTATGTCGATGACATTCTAGCAAAGTCTCTCACAAGAGAAGGACATCTAGCAGTACTAGACAAGATCTTTAACAGACTGAAACAGTTCAATGTGCGACTTAATCCAAAAAAGTGTGTGTTTGGGGTTACATCAGGAAAACTACTGGGATATATAGTGTTTGCAAATGGTATCGAAGTTGATCCCGCCAAGGTGAAGGCCATAATGGAGATGCCACCTCCTAAAAATTTGACTCATTTGAGATCCCTATAGGGCAAACTACAGTCTATTAGATGGTTCATTTCCCAACTGGTAGACAAGTGCCACCCATTCTCTCATCTGCTACACAAAAATGTACCCTTCAAATGGAACGAGTCATGTGAGCAGGCATTTCAACAGCTAAAGGAATACCTAATGAAGCCACCAGTATTAATGCCACCAATTCAGGGCAAGCCTCTATTACTGTATATCTCAGCTACACCAATGGCCCTGGGAGCTCTCCTTGCTCAACAAAACTATGATGGAAAAGAACAGGCTATCTACTACATTAGTCGAACACTCGTCAGATATGAATTACAATACACACCAATAGAAAGAGCATGTCTAGCTGTTGTATTTGCCTCACAAAAATGGAAACATTACATGCTGTCACACTCTGTTAAACTGGTGGAAAAAATTGATCCACTGAAATACTTACTCAACAAGGTTGCCTTAAAAGGTAGATTATCAAAATGGGTCATGCTCCTCAGCGAGTTTGAGATTGAATATGTGGATAGAAAAGTGATAAAAGGACAAGTGCTCATAGATCAACTAGTAGATGCACCTTTAATGGATGACAACCCCCTGAGCTTTGAATTTCCAGATGAATCTATCTTCCACGTCAACACAGCAAACTAGAAAATGTACTTTGATGGCTCCTACACTCAACATGGATCGGGGGCAGGTATCTTATTAATCACACCTAATGGCGACACTATTCCAAAGTCATATAGATTAATGTTCCCTTGCACTAACAACGTAGCAGAATATGAGGCTCTGGTCATCGGTATCAAACTAGCAGTTGAGTGGAACATCAAGGAACTTCAAGTCTATGGGGACTCACAGTTAGTCATCAACCAAGTGAATGACGACTACCAAACGAAGGATGAGAAACTGATTCCTTACAAATGAATGGTAGATGACTTCAAAGAATATTTTGTCAAGATATCTTTTGAACAAAGACCAAGGATCGAGAACAAAGCTATAGACGCAATGGCTACAATCGCATCTCTCCTTGACATTCCAGGTCATCAAACACGATATGAGTTCTTAGTAGAGCCAGTGTCCTATCCTGCTTATGACACCCTAGAATCCCATATCATATGCCACATCGTGGGCACTGATTCCCCTCTCTATGGTAAAATATTTGCCTATCTAAAAGAGAATACCCTCCCACCCGACCTCTCTAGCAACCAGAAAAGAACCTTCATCTGACAGGCATCCCGGTATGCCATTGTCGCCAACACCCTATATCGCTGAGGTCTCGATGGTACTCTCCTTAGATGTCTCGAGAGTGAGGAACATCAAACTGCCTTGAATGAAATACATGACGGTATATGTGGGACTCACTCTAGTGGCCCTACCCTCGCCAAGAAACTCATACGCATGGGGTACTACTAGCCAACTATGGAACAAGACTCCTATCAGTTTGTAAAGAAATGCAAAAAGTGCCAAATCCATGGGAACCTAATCCATGCACCAGCGCAAGAGCTACAACCATTAATGACTCCTTGGCCTTTCTGTCAGTGGGGACTCGACTTAGTTGGTAAGATCCACCCTCCTTCCTCAAGCGGCCATAAATTCATTATCACTACCACCGAGTATTTCACAAAGTGGATTGAAGCCGTGCCCTTAGCCAACATCACAGGCAAACAAATTGCCTCATTTATCCTGAACTATATCATTTGTCATTATGGTGTCCCTTCGTCCCTTATCACGGATAATGGACGACCCTTCAAAAACCAAGATGTCAGGGAACTATGCAACAAATTCCATATCCAGCACCGCTTCTCAACCCCATATTACCCACAAGGCAATGACTAGGCTGAGGCATCAAACAAAACCATTCTGAAAATCCTAAAAAAGACTGTCAATGATGCCGGTCGTGATTGGCATGTCCAACTGAATCCCGCACTGTGGGCCTACCACACAAGCATCCGCACACCCATAGGTGCAACACCATACTTCCTAGTCTATGGATCTGAAGCTATCTTTCCCATTGAAGTCAAGATCCCATCCTTGCAAGTCTCATTAAAAGGCCTCATATCAGATGAAGAATACAAAGTAACCAGACTCCAAGAATTAGAGCTGCTCGAAGAGAGAAGGCAACAGGTCTTTAACCACTTGAAAGCATATCAGCAGCGCATGTCCAGAAGCTACAATCACAAAGTAAAACCCTGGATATTCCAAGTTGGTGACCTAGTCCTAAGAGAAAATCCTAGAAATCAGCAAGACAGAGAAAAGAAAGGAAAGTTTGAACCTAACTGGCTGGGTCCCTATGTCGTCATCACAGCTTATGGATCGGGGGCATATCAATTGGCTACATCTGAAGGTGAACTATTTGATGATTCTATCAACAGCATGCACCTTCACAAGTTCTATACCTAAAAACCCTAGTGTAAGAGAGTCCTAAAAAAATAAAAAAAATCAAAAAAGTGCTTAAAAACAAGAACAAAAAATTAAAAAAATGAGAAAATAACAAAAAAATTGTCCTATGGTGAAAACCTAGAAAACAGGCGCCTAGGATAGGTACCATGGTGAAAACCTGGCAAACAGGTGTCATGTGTACTTTTAGCTTCTCATGCAAGTAAAAGCAAGTGGTGAAAACCTGGTAAATATGCGCTATCTGCGACAAACCACTTCCTCCATCTGTTCTGACTTCATGTCTCTTGTGTCTATCGTATCATCCGTCTGGACCCAGTCCTTTGGACCATTGTCAAACTATGTCGCCTCTGAGTTATCACATAGGCAAGGCCATTCCTAATGCACCCTCGAGGCTTCGCTTCACTTCACTTCACTTCACTCCACTCCACGGTCCCGTCTGTTCCATAGCTAGTCCTTTTGTCAACCTGAGTCCGTGGTATTTCCGCACCACTTTACCATCACCTAGGTCATAGGTCCGCTAGGGTTTACCTCGAACTACATTGCCTCTACGTCGTCACGTAGGCAAGGCCATTTAACAATGAGCCCCCGAGGCACTAGGTCAGTCCATTAGGGTCCGTCTCGCCATGTCTGTCTATAATCTCGCCCATAATAAGTTGATCCTTGTCTAAACTGGGGGCAACTCCTCGGCCTAGTTGCAGATTTGGATTCTTGAATGCCACACTTTTCTCAGAGGATACCAATAAGGATTGCGAAACCTTTCACTAGACAAACAAGCACAACAAAAACAAGCTTCCTCAAACAAAATTCTTGGCACAAAGCATCAACCTGTCCAAAGTAGAGCACCACACCAAAAACACTAGAACTAATTCTATATCAATTATGGCAAAAGACACAGCTAATGCAAGAATGTTTTGTCAACAGGTCAATTTACAAGGTCTTGAATTTTTGTCATTATGTCTTCCTATGCTACTCAAGGATGCCAAAAGCTAGAGATGCTATGATGGGGGCATAATTGTTTTCATTGTCTGTTGCTTGTGGATTAAACTTTAGTAATGTGACGACTGTTGTCTAATGACATGATCAGCACAAAGATCATCAAGGACTTCGAGGTCTAAACATGAAAAGGGGTAATCCTTGTCTGTTGAAACACAAGAAGTACTCAGGTCATCTAGATTCAAGTTTGACTAGATGCTTGTACCAACTTGCTATATCAAAATCCATGTAAAGAATACTTAGGTCATCTCGGTCTAATTATGCCTAGATGCTTGTATTTCCTTACAACACTTCAAAAAGCAAAAAATACCAAAAAGTGCCCAATGATGAAAGCAAAAACCTTACAAAAATCTCAAGATGACAATCCACATCCATATCCACCTCATATCCAGCAAATCCATATCATCCATGCAATAAATAAATCCTACAGTATATCAAATGAAAGTCAGTATTTCTTCATCTCTTCTTCCTCCTATGTCATCACATGTGTCAATTGAGTATGTTTGGACATATCAAATACATAGCATAGATTGCATATCACATCACATGAGATAGTCATTTACATGATTACATCACTTAGGTCACCCACATGCATTTTGCATCCATATATCATCTCAAAAGAATAAAAAACATAAACAAAAGCATCATCAACATACATATAGAGCAGCATAAATCATATCCATAACATATCACATTGGCATTTTACATATCAAATCATACAAAGTCCATCTCGTATGCATCACATAAACACAACATCATTAGATAGATTGCATCCATAGCATATCAACATAGAACACATGAGCATATAGAATATCAATCACTGCATCATCATATAAAAGCATCAAAAACATGTCCAAAGGTACAACATATCAAAATCTCTGTCCAATCTCTCATAGTCATGTCATAAGCGTATACAAGGCACAATAAAAATGGTGATACATGTCTCGGGGCAAAAATAATACATATACAGGCTATCTCAGCCAGCCAAATGTGTACATCAAATTGAAGAATGGTGCAAGTATCTAGGGCTGCCTAACCCTACTGTCGGGGCATACTGCTCCCTACACTGCCCTCTCCTCTACCTCCCCCTGACTGCTGCGGACCCCTCACTGATCCTATAGACCGTGATGCACCTGCTCTCTGAGCTGCCTCTGACTGGGTCCTGAAACTAGGTGCACGATGCTCTACTGACATAGCTCCGTGGTATAACCCTCTATAATTTTGAGCCTATGCTTGGGCTCTAGTCAGCTCACCCTACACCTGGACCACCTAGGCCTGTGCCTACTGCACCTGTGAAACCAAAAAACTAGATGTCTTGTCTGTGCCCATGGCCATCACGGCTGCATCCCTCTCTGCCCTCATAGCCCGCATGCTGGCTAGGGCTTCGTCTCTCTCTCTAGTCAACTCTGATAGCCAAGTCACATCTGACTCTCTCCATTACTCTACTGCTCTTAGATGAGCCCTCAGCTACCTAGCCTGGCTTTGTAGTCCAACCAGAACCTGCTGCTGCACATCAGGCTATGGAGCCTGCTCTACCTATGCCACCTACTGCGCTGGCACCTGTGCCTGTATCGGCTATACCACCTACTATGGCAGCAGCATTTGTCTCTATGCTATCTCTAGCTGGACCACCTGTGCCTATGCCTGCCCAACTGCCTACTGGCCCACAGGTCCCTCTCTGACCCTTTACCTCTATCTCACTCTCCCATCGTCTCCCTGATCTCTCCTCTTCCTCCGTCCTCTCCTCCCCTTGCCAGCTGCACCCTCATCTGCTAAATTGCCCTCGTCTAAACAAGGAGCCACCTCACCTAGTCCTGAGTATCTCAGGAATGGGAGCACCACGAACCACTCCTCATAGTCTGGCATCATGCCAGCTTATACTATGTCTCTCCTCATTGGCTAGGCTACATAGGGAATCTACTGAAAATTAGCCAATGCCTCCTCATAAGAAGCCACAGGACCCCACCTATACCTCTCTGCGTGAGTCCTGGCAAAACGTGCCTCGCCCTGCGGTCTGCCCTATACATGGCCAAACTATCTCTGAACTTGGCTGACAATCTGTCGCTCCAAAATATACCGAGTCCTACCAATAAGCCATCTCGTTTGGAAGCAATAAGGCAGCTCATCTGCCTCGTCATCCCATACCTTGCAGTCAATGTATGACTGCCAGACAACTGCATCTACGCCATCAAAAGCATGCCTCCAATACTCCAACTTCCCCAGCCTGTGCTGGGAAATCACACCTGCATAGCTGTAACTATAAGGCTCACCCCTCTACCTGTGAAATACACATCTCGGCTGCGTGATAGCAATGTGCTCCCACAACCAAAACTGTAAGAGAGACGCGTCTGCTGATAAACCAGAGCCTCGGTGGTACACTGCCTGATGCATGTCTCTATATAGGTGTGCAAGCACACACACACCCCAAGCATATCGTGTCCTATCTGTCATCATCCTCTCTAGTACCCATCCCTAGCCAATGGGGAAGCCATGTGATCTCCTATCGGGGCATACTACACCACTGATCAATCCAGCCACTATGCCCAGGAAGTAGTCATAGCAGTCATGCATGTCCTGCAATGAGATCTCCTCCCTCGCCAACTCTGGATCATCAAAAACATGCCTACACTCCTCCAGCCCAGCGTCACGCTGTGACTCATACTCAACCAACTCTCCCTAAATAGGGAGGTGCAGAATCCGATAGACATCCTCTAGAGTAATGGCCATCTCTCCCATCGGAAGATGGAAGGTCCCGTCCTCACTATGGAATCACTCCACGGCTGCAGTCACCATCGCCCGGTTCATGCGAACCTCGGGCATGAAGAGCACATGATACAAACCCATAGCACCTCGAGCCTCCCGATCCATCTCGGTCAACATATATCGCTGCAACAATGGCAACGGAAACTGCTCACATGATGTAAGAACGTCCTGAATATCCTCCTGTAACCAAGTAACGCATACCGTCAGTGAAATCCATATCCATATCAGACCTACTCAAAGCAATCAAGCTATCCTATCATTGGCTTAACATATCAAATTAATCAAAACATCATATCATCTCTCAACTAGATTCTTGGTAATCTCAGAGATCGCTAATCAATTGACGCATCGATCAGGATGCCAATTGGGTTAATTTTGTTAAGTCAACTGATTTTCCTAAATGCAAATGTGCCAATCTAGGTGGTAAATGCGCTGTTCCATACCAAAAGCGCCACCTCACTGTGAATGCACCACTTTCTGACGTGTATGCGTCGTTCTGGCACATGCGTCACTTCCTATATCAAATGCACAATTTCAAATCAAATGCGCCATCTCAAATGAAATGCACCATTTCAGGGATCACATGTGCAACACTAGCATATGCACCCATTCAAAACACACATGCGCAATTTCTGGATGCATGCGCCACTTAATAGCTCAAAAGCGCAAAAGTAATCAAATGTGCACATTCATGGCTCAAATGCGCAAAATAAACAAATGCGTCACTTTGAGGCATGAATGCGCCATTCTGCAACGCATGCGCCATTTTGGGGCGCATATGCGCAAAACAGGTGTTTTTACGCATCTGTCTCAGTTGGATTCCCTAGCCATTAATGCGCATAAAAATTGACTTTTGACAAGTTTTGAAGAAACACATACCAGGGGTCCTGCCTCTACTAGCCGATCGAACTGTCGAATCCACTCAAACTGGTGCTCCTCGCGAGGAATATCCATCTCTCTGGCTACCATGCTCTCCTAAGCTCTCTAGGGGACAAATCAACTATGGACAAGTGTACAAATGAATAGAATATGTGGCCCTAGCACCTATATATAGCAAGTGACCCATACCTGACTACATGACGTCTGTGGCTACTTCCCATGTCTATTTTTCCGAATCATATCCCAATTTTCTCCATCCTAACCCTTTTTCACCTTCTTCTTCATGAGATTGTCCGTCTCACACCTTCTGCCTTCTTCCCATCCAATCTCCCGAGGGGGCATCGTATCGTTAAAATTGTACCAGGGGCAAACTAGGGCATGTATCACTGTCGAAAATTCTTTTTCTTTGAAACAACGTGATAAAACACATTGCATCAAAGAGGGGCAAAATGTATACACCTAAAATTGGCATGACTCTACTTAAATAAATATTTTAAATATTTATTTCATCAGGCACATTCTACTATCAATAAATAAATACATTTATTTATTTATTCGATTCATTTCCTCTCATTTAATTAAATAAATTACATTTTATTTAATTAATTAAAATCACTTACACCAACTTCATTCTTCTAAAATAATTAAATAATTTTAATTATTTAATTAAAATCTCTTATTCTTCCAAATTTAAATAAAATAAAAAATCCTCACAAAATAAAATATATTTCTATATTTTATTTATTCCTCTCAATTATCTATAAAATAATTAAATAAATTCATTTATTTAATTTTGCTTTCTATCTCTTCGAAAAATCATTCTTATCTTCCAAAAATAACCTTCCTCTTGTCACACAAAAGCAAAACTCTGAGTTACAAAAGGCAAAATCAGTTTTAAAGCATCTTTAAAGCAAATCTTTTCTCAAAATAGAGAAAATCAAATCTTAGAGGAGTTAACTCAACTAAGCTGCTTTTGGAATGACATGTGTCCTTCTTTTATTGGATGTACATTCCTCAACAATCCTCCTCCATTGATCCCTTCTTTTCTTCCCAACCATTGATCTTCCCTCACTCCCTTCTATAAATACAACCTTCTTCTGTTCATTTCATATCTGGATTTTGTGTAAACTTATGCTGCAGAGATACCGGTGCGCCTTTGGCACCCCTACTCCCATTTGAGCATCCTCATTCATAATCCATTTCAGTATTTGAAGCTCATCTTCAAATACATAAGTATCACAGCCATTCTTCCTTTGTCATCTTCAACAAGAAAGCAAGCAAAAGCTTCTAAGGGCTTCACAATCAAGATCAAAGAAAGATAGGTGAACTACAGAAGGCGAAAGGTAAAAAGTTGAAGGTATTATTTGTTATTTAATCTCCTTTTATCTTCATGGTGCAGGAGCACCTACCTGACAGCTGGCCTCCATGAGGCAGTTAGTTTGTTTTGAGTTTTGTTAATGTTTCCAAGAAGGTCTCGTAAGACCAATGCATGTAATAAGGTCATGTTGAGCATACTTTACTATTTTTAGGTAGTTTGTTAGGACAGCTGTTATGCTGTGTGTTCGGTTGGATCCTCCCAGCCGCTTGGAAGCTCCCAGCCGCTTGGAGTCGGGTCGGTAGTACTTGCAGGCGATCCTATTTATGCATTAGGATCGGTTGGTTTTAGACAGAGTATTGCATTGAGCAGAGGAGTTAGATTGCAGAGAGAGACTGAGTATTGTATTGCATCTTTTGAAATCAATAAAGATCCTGTTTGTGTTCATTTTCTGTTTGATCTCCATTGTGTAATTGAGTTGCTATTTTGGTGGTTACATGGATTCGCTGATCCATTCCACCGGTTGATTCGTCGAATCGGTGGAATGGCTATGTACAGTAGTTTAGGGTTTAGTCTGCATTTTGTGTTCGTTTGCATGCAGGTGTGCAGGATCGTCGTCGAAAGGTGTTGAGAACCCTAGCATGGGTATGTGCTAGGTCGTGTTGGTTGTTAGAGTCTGGAAGATCACCCTGAAAGTAGATCGGGTCACCTCAGGAGGTTTGGCGGATCAAAATTCGCTAAGGTTGAAAATTCGTCACAATGGCATCATCAGGATATTTCTGTGTATATCCTGCAGTTACTTCGGGCGTCATCCGAGTAAGTGGAGATGAGCATGATGCAATCGTTTGCATAAGGTGAATGTGTTTTGGGGTGATCATCATCAGGTGTTGCCGAGGAGGAGTGTATCGGCATAAGGTAGAAGATCGGGTTGATAAAACCATCGCGGGCCGATAATGTTAAGTTTGGCCGACAGCAGGATATTGAAGGAACTGCATGTGACGTCATCGTCATCAGGATAATCGTCATTAGGATATCGGGGTGACATAAAAATCAAAGGAAGGGTGCATGAGGTTGTCGTCATCAGGATATATGGGAGGAACCGGATGTTCTATATCCTGCTGATGAACATGATGTTGAACATCATGATGATGAAGAAAGAGGTTGGCGGTAAGATGAACAGTGAACATCAGGAGGATGTTTGCGCTTGCCGATAGTCGGATATGATGATGCTACTGACAGGTGAAGGGGCGAAGGTTTGTCTGCAGGAGGATATCAGTCGGCAAGAGAAAATATGATGATGCTGACAGTGTTAAGGGAAATATGATGATGATGATGGGTTGTAGGCATACATGCTGTATGTCAAGGTTTTAGTGTGGATGCCTCTGCATCATAGTGGTATCAGAGCTCAGCAAAAGGTCTGGGCTGTTGTGTGTTGATTCTGTCACCGAAAGGGCAGAGGTAGAGTTGATTCTGTCACTGAAAGGACAGAGGTAGAGAAGTGAGAGGTTGACAAAATGCCTCCGAAAGGTAGTGGTACTACAAGGGAATTGTAGGAGATGAAGGAAAAACATGCCAGAGAGATGAGGAAGATGAAGGAGCTTGCTGAAGCACTTCAAGCCAGGCTTGTAGCCCTGGAAAAGAACAAAAAGAGGGAAGTGGAAGACAGTGAATCTGAAGAAGATGAAGATACTGTTGAAGAGTATGAAGAGGTAGCTGAAGATCTGGATGCTGAAGACCAGAGATTTGCAAAACTGTTAAAGGCAGTGCAGAGTGATAAACCTAAGGTAAAGGTTGATGTTTCCAAGTATAATGGAAGTTTGAATGAAGATGAGTTACTGGATTGGATTGCTGCACTTGATAATCACTTTGAATGTGAAGATGTTGCTAAGGATCAGAAGGTAAAGATTGCAAAGACCAAGTTAGGAGGTCATGCTTTGGTATGGTGGGATTATGTACAATCCGAGAGAAGGAAACAAGGGAAGTCAAAGATCACTTCATGGGATAAGATGGTAGCAAAGATCAAAGGTAAATTCTTGCCAAGGGATTATGAAATTCAGATGTTTAAGAAGCTGCAATTTTTAAGGCAGAAGGAAATGGATGTGAAGGCATATACTGAGGAGTTTTATAAATTGAGTATGAGATCTGGTCATCATGAGAATGAGGTAGAAAAGGTGGCTAGGTACTTGGTTGGTTTGAGATTGAACATACAGGATGAGTTAGTTTTAGCTAACCCTAAGAGTGTGGAGGATTGTTACCAAATGGCAATCAGGATTGAAGAAAAGATGAATAGGGGACAAGATAAGTCCATGAGAGGAAGAGGCAACAATATGAGGGGAAGAGGAGCAGCCCCTACAACAAGGCAAACCAATGAGGGTCAAGAAGACACTGGTAAAGGACAGGGACAGTCTGATTTCAGAGGTGGATGGAAAGGTAATAGAGGCAAATTTGGAGGTGGTAGAGGTTCTACTACATTTTCAGGAAAGTGTTACACCTGTGGTGAGTTTGGTCATCCATTTTTCAAATGTCCAGAAAGCAAAGGTTCATCATCCAGAAATGATAGAACGAATGACAAGAGAGTACAACTTGTGCAAGAAGAGAAAGTAGAGCAAAGTGTGCAGAGTTCAAACACTTATCAAGGAGATTATGGATATCCTGAGGAGGGAGAAGCATTGATGCTTAGGAGAATTAGTTTGCAGGCATCAAAGGATATGATGCAAAGAAGAGCTCTTTTCAAGACCACATGCAAGAGCAAAGGTAAAGTATGTAAGGTTGTCATTGATACTAGTTCAACAGACAACATGGTATCTCAGGAGATGGTGGATAAACTAAATTTGGAAAGGATTCCACACCATCACCCTTACAAGGCATCTTGGGTGAGTGATAGTCAATCACTTTTTGTCTATGAACAGGCATATGTGGATTTTCAGATTGGAGCATATCATGATAGAGTTTTGTGTGACATTTTGCCCATGGAATGTTGTCACCTACTGTTGGGTAGACCATGGCAATTTGATAGAAGGGTATTGTATGATGGGTATGCTAATACCTACACCATCAGGAAAGATGGGAAAACTATTAGGTTGATGCCATTACAGGAAGATGCTGCAGCACAGGGGGCAGCCAAAATCATTTTAGTGGGAAAGAAGGAGTTTGTGCATAAGCCTATAGGAGCAGGCATAAAGGCAGTTGAGGACACTGCAGGGAAAGGAGTTGTTAAGGACAACAGGTTGAAGAAAGTTTCAGTTGTGACTGACAGAGGTCAGCAGCAGGTTCAGAAACAGGTTTGCAAACAGCAACCAGTTGAGAGGAATGACAAGGATGTTGTCATAGTTGGGACTATTGTTTGTCCTATAAAGGTTGAAAGAAAGACAGAGATGAACATTGCAGAAGTTCAAGAGGCAGTTCAGACAGAGGTTCTGGTCAGACAACCTGACAAACACAAGGTATGTGAGAGAAGGGCCTACATTGACAGGCATGAGGATTTACTTGCAAGAAGGCAAGTTACAGTTCAGAAGTCTTGGAGCAGCCAAGAGCCAGCAGAGGACAAAGCTGGAACAGGTCAGAACACTGACAAGGCAAAGTGTAAAGGTGGAGGACTTCCACAACTAAACTCATGGGACATGAGTTCTTTTCTATTGGGGAGTATGGTGCAGGAGCACCTACCTGACAGCTAGCCTCCATGAGGCAGTTAGTTTGTTTTGAGTCTTGTTAATGTTTCCAAGAAGGTCTTGTAAGACCAATGCATGTAATAAGGTCATGTTGACCATACTTTACTATTTTTAGGTAGTTTGTTAGGACAGCTGTTATGC
This sequence comes from Cunninghamia lanceolata, assembly GCA_027924645.1. Lineage (NCBI taxonomy): Eukaryota > Viridiplantae > Streptophyta > Pinopsida > Cupressales > Cupressaceae > Cunninghamia > Cunninghamia lanceolata. The sequence goes on from BSBN01000397.1 coordinate 2,696,618, forward strand.
TGTGTGTTCGGTTGGATCCTCCCAGCCGCTTGGAAGCTCCCAGCCGCTTGGAGTCAGGTCGGTAGTACTTGCAGGTGATCCTATTTATGCATTAGGATCGGTTGGTTTTAGACAGAGTATTGCATTGAGCAGAGGAGTTAGATTGCAGAGAGAGACTGAGTATTGTATTGCATCTTTTGAAATCAATAAAGATCCTGTTTGTGTTCATTTTCTGTTTGATCTCCATTGTGTAATCGAGTTGCTGTTTTGGTGGTTACATGGATTCGCTGATCCATTCCACTGGTTGATTCGTCGAATCGGTGGAATGGCTATGTACAGTAGTTTAGGGTTTAGTCTGCATTTTGTGTTTGTTTGCATGCAGGTGTGCAGGATCATCATCGAAAGGTGTTGAGAACCCTAGCATGGGTATGTGCTAGGTCGTGTTGGTTGTTAGAGTTTGGAAGATCACCCTGAAAGTAGATCGGGTCACCTCAGGAGGTTCGGCGGATCGAAATTCGCTAAGGTTGAAAATTCGTCACAACGGCATCATCAGGATATTTCTGTGTATATCCTGCAGTTACTTCGGGCGTCATCCGAGTAAGTGGAGATGAGCATGATGCAATCATTTGCATAAGGTGAATGTGTTTTGGGGTGATCATCATCAGGTGTTGCCGAGGAGGAGCGTATCGGCATAAGGTAGAAGATCAGGTTGATAAAACCATCGCGGGCCGATAATGTTAAGTTTGGCTGACAGCAGGATATTGAAGGAACTGCATGTGACGTCATCGTCATCAGGATAATCATCATCAGGATATCGGGGTGACGTAAGCATCGAAGGAAGGGTGCATGAGGTTGTCGTCATCAGGATATATGGGAGGAACCGGATGTTCTATATCCTGCTGATGAACATGATGTTGAACATCATGATGATGAAGAAAGAGGTTGGCGGTAAGATGAACAGTGAACATCAGGAGGATGTTTGCGCTTGCCGATAGTCGGATATGATGATGCTGCTGATAGGCAAAGGGGCGAAGGTTTGTCTGCAGGAGGATATCGGTCGGCAAGAGAAAATATGATGATGCTGACAGTGTTAAGGGAAATATGATGATGATGATGGGTTGTAGGCATACATGTTGTATGTCAAGGTTTTAGTGTGGATGCCTCTGCATCACTTCATATTCTATAGATGTTTGGGTTTAATAATAATCTCTTGGATTAACCTGTTTTCCCCCTCACACCTACTTTCAACTTCCTTCGCTGACATGTATTTCAGAATAGTCCTCTTTGCTTGCCTTAAACTTCCTTTTATCTAGGCTGACATTATCTGGGTCGAACATGTTCTCTAATGTTATTAAACCCTTAGGAAACTTATTAGACTTTACTTGAATAATTTGGTCACCATATGCTTCCTCAATCTTAGGTTACAACTGGTCAGCAAATTCTTTGGAATGTTGTCGAAACAGAAGCACCTGAAGATCATTATCAAAAACTTGCTAGTTCTGGATGTTGTCAGGGATTACTGGTCTGATAATGACCTTCACTGCTTCATTATTAATGAGTAAGTCACTTGCTAGGTCAAACTGGGAGCCAACTTGTGCCATCCTAACTACTTCAGTATTCTGGGCTCTAGGTACAACTTTTATGTTAAAAGCATCAAAGCCATTGATTAGATCCCAAATCCTATGGCAATAAGATCTCATTCTGACATTCTTTGCCACAACTTTCTCTCTAATTTGTTTCACAACCAGCTCTGAATCACCTTTGACTATTAGATTCTTTATCCCTTTCTTCTTGGCCAACATAAGGCCATGTACCAAAGATTCATACTCAGTTTCATTATTTGTACAAGCGAACTCGAAGCGTATAGCTCTAAGAATTTTCTCACCATTGGGAGAAGTGAGACATATACCTGCCCCTACACCATTCTTTCTCATGGCTCCATCAAAGTTTAAGGTCCAAATCTTAGAGTCTTTACTTGAATCCTCCTTTTCAGATGTTTCTTGGCTCATTACATTTGGTATTTCTTGATCCTCCTCAAAGGTTACATAAGTCCCCAAACTAGTACAGTCATAATTACCATAAGGGTCACTTTGCATCATAGACATTAGCTGGTTGTTCTCTTCTTCATTATGATCATATTCAGTCCATTCTCCCATTTCTTCAACAAAATCTCTTTCCTCCCTATTCATCATAGCATGAGATGCTTCAATTCTTGGAGTTGGTTCTTCAGTGATATGGTCTTTAGATAGGGGCTTAGGTAGTACCTTCATCTTTGTCCCATATTTAGTCCTCAATATCAAATGTGACTAGTCAAGTGACATGTATCCTCTTATTTTAGTTATGAAATCTCTAGATAGGCATAGCCCAAAGACTGGTGGAATATCAATGATTACCACATCTTGCAAGACAATAATATTTGGACAGGTATACAGGTATAATGGGAGTTGCTTGATCATTCCTATGGTTTGGATAGGCTTCCCATCTAATTGCATAACCCCTTTATCCAGTGGCTCATACTCTATTTTTAAAGCATCAGTTATTTGCTTTGGCATGACTGTAATACTAGCCCCTGAATCTATCATTGAGTTATGTACTATTTTCTTGCCCACTATTAAAGTTAGATAAAATGGATCTGGACTAGATTTGCTTACCTCTGACATGGCATTTAGTAGAGTGGCTATCTGCAGAGGTGGAGTATCTTTGTTTTGAGTCCTCCCTTTGTTCATATCTCCTTCTGTATGAACAACTTTAGGATCTGCCTGGGTCTGCAATGCTTCTTGCAACAATGTCTTTTTCTCAGGGATAGCCAACATATCCCATATTGACACTTGTGCAGGGGTTTTCTTCAGTTGTTCCACCACATTCATTGGCCCCAATGTTTGTGTCTTAGGATAATAAGGATATCTTGCTCTTTCCAATACTGAGTTAGAGATTGCTTGACTCTGAGCTGACTAAGGTATTTCTTGCCTGAAAGTGGGATTGTAATGGGTTTGGAAAGAAGGGACTCCAGCCACTTCATTATTTATGGCTTCAGGTTGTTCCACCATTCTCCTCTTTGACTTGGTGTAGTAACCAAACTGTACCAAGGGCTTCTTGGAGGTAGATGCTTCATTTAGAAAGACTGACTCCATGAGAACAAAGCATGCTCTGGGGAAATCTCTTCTTCTTGTTTAATGGACATTCCCTACATCTGAGCTACCATCACTGCATTCTAAACACTAGGTGACTGATATGGAGGAGCATTAGACACCATAGCTTGACCTTCCATCCTTTTTTGTTCTACTATCTTCTATTGTAAATTGCCTCTAGGATAATCTCTAGGCATATGGGTGTTATTGCAAGGGAAACACCAGACATTGGTATCTTCTGCTAGGTTATTTTGTCCAGGGACCATTTCTCTGCCTGGGTTAGATGGGACAACTTGCAATGGTGTGGGAACTATAACCAATTGATAAGGAGAGCTATTACCTTAGAATCCCTGGTAAGGGGGTTTTGAATAAGAAGTCTGTTGTCTCTTGAGGTTGATAATTTCATTTGAAAAGGTTCTAAGAATGTTCTTGACATCATCCATTTTAGATGGAGGAGCAGGGGGTGCAGATATAGTGGGTTGTTGAGGTGTGGGGAAGGTAAACATGGACACTGGTACTGATGGATCATTACTAGTTTATTGTGGTAGGGGTATAGATATTTCTAGAAACATAGGCATAGGATGTCTTGGAGGCAGTTTCCCAACATCTATTAAGCTATTTTCAGCTCTTACTGCTAATTCATATGCCACTAGTAAAGTCTGCCCTCCTAAAGACTATATCATGACTAAGATATCAGAATTGAAAGCCTTAAGATAAAACACAATTGCCATACTTGCTGATGGCCTTGCTGTGGAAGGGATCCTATCCTAGGTCTTTCAAAACCTAGTGTTGAAATCTGTTATGGCTTCTTGAGGTGCTCTCTTTATGGTGATCAGTTGCTGTAGCAGAGAGGATCTATCACCCTTTTCACTGAATCTTGCAAAGAAAGCATCTCTGAGCTAATCCCAAGTAGATATTGAACTTAAGGGAAATGACCTATACCAATCTAGGGCCTTCCCTTTGAAAGAAGGAACCATTAATCTGATAGTAACATTATCTTCTATGATGACGTGTACAGCACATACATTTGACACATCTTGGAGGTGTTCTCCTGGAGTCTTGGAATCTTCTCATGAAAGTTTGGGTAATGCTTTCAAAGCATTAGTAGGGATTGGATCCCAAGCATCTGGTGGCATTAGGAGGATAAGAGGGCCATTGTTGTTCCAATTTGTAAAGTTCCATGGTGGGGCAGGTACTACCATAGCTATTCCTAGTGTTCTGGGTGCTTGATTTGTTCATCTTCTCAGAGTGACTGCTAACGGTGGCAACAAGATTCCTAGATTAGCAGCTGATCGGGCTCTAGTGGTTGGTCCACAACTTTGACTCCCTCATGCTCTCTGGTTCATACGATCTTGATTAGAAATCAAGAAAGGTCCCACCAGGTGTGCCAAAAACTATTGATGTATAAAATTGCGCAGGTTTTAGCACCAACATGGGAAGTTTCAAGAATGTAGAACTGACACTTGAAACAACCTCCAGATTTTAGGGAAGCTGGCTCTTCCTTATTTAAATGTAATTTTAGGAAAAGGGGAAAGAAAAAACAAGATTACAGATACAATAAAATAAAACTCTTAAGGTGATGCGCTAGACTTATGAATATTTCAGCAACTAGCACAGTGATTAAACCCTTATAATCTAGTGATATCAAAGAACAAATGAAGCATGATCAACATAGGCAGATTATAGATAGATTTATAATCAAAGGATAAACTTAGAGATAACTATACCAAGACACAGAGAATATCATCAAACAGTACAGAACAAAGCTTCTTTCATTAACAGGTTCAAAAAAATACAAAAGGTATAGAAACATTCACAAATCTATATGCTTCTTCTTAAAACAGCTATGAAAGGCTAAAATGATACAATCCAATCACGATAGTAATCTCTCTGTATTTCTCTTATGTGTGTATGTTATCTATCTCAGTTACAAAACATTCCCCCCAATTTATAGAGGCGAGTTGGGGCTTAAAACATTTCCCAGCCGTTAAAGATCTGCAACTGTCTACAACAGAACTGAGACTGAACTGGAACTGAATCACACACATGATCTATGTGAATCTGCAACCGTATCCTTCTCGCATGCCCACTGGCTAAATGCAGCAGAAAATACAGCCTTATAACTTCCAGTTCTATTGAGACACATGGCACCCTCCACAAGCTTCTAATGACTCTCAAAATGTTACGTGGCACCTTCCACTTCAATGGGCTGGGTTCCCTTTGATATAAAGAGAAACATGACGCTGTGACACTTGGCATTATCTACCTCTTTCTCCTACTTCCACGTGGCAACACCTGAGAATCTCAAAATGGGACAGATGGCACTCTGGCACGCCTTCAAAAGATTCTCATGTTTCTTTGCCCTTCAAACACCCGTAGTAGTGACATGTGGCATGCTCCGCTACACTTAGTAACTTTAGCTGTAATATCTCAGGGCCCATCGTATGTACCCCGGTGCTTCAAAAATTATAAAAGAAAGAGACACACGGTGGCTTCCACATATTGCAACAAAAGGACACATGGCATTACCATGCGCATTCTTGATACTTGCCTCAAAAGTTTCTCTTCAAATCCACACGGAAGCGACATGTGGTGATCTCTGATAACAAATAGAAACTAAACAAAAAGGAACACAACAAAAGGCACGTGGTGTTGTTCTGTAGCACCTGGGAACTGTGAACCAAGAGGAAGACACATGGCACTATCAACTACACCCATTCACTATTTTTACTTCTTTGAAACTTCTTACCATATGGTAGCCCTGCGCGCCTTTAGGAAGCATCTTTACTTTCAGGTTCTCAAAACCCCGCCATGCTAACATGTGGCATGTTCTGCACACAGGAAAAAATAAGAGTTGAAACTGGGGCACAAATTGGAAATGAAACTCGAGGTTGCAACCAAGTAATATGAAAATGTAATCAAAATGTAGAGTTTTAACTCTACACAGGCCAATAGACTAAAACAACAATATAGAAGCATGCTCTTCTAAATCAATGAGCTGACCTTTCACTATAGCAAACATGTACTCTAAAAATCTTCTAACATAGGATACCAAGGTCACAATTTAGACCTTTCCACCATTATGATTCATATTTTAGCATAAACGGGTAAGTGCACAAAGATGAGGGACCAAATTTTTCTGAAATCGGGAAACATTGATGTTGGATGAGAAATTGAAGATAGCTACACTCAAATTTTGAAGATGGAATGAAAACAAGAGTTGTAGTGCTTCGAATCTAGCTTCTAAACTGCTATTTTTTTCCAAAAATGGTTGAGATTAAGGGGTTCAAAAAGGGGGAACACACAAATTGGTCCTGTTTTTCTCAAAAAAAATAACATAGCATCTGGTGTGCTCCCCCTAAAATGTAAACTTTTTTTTAGTATTTCAATAATTGCTCCAGTGAGAAATTAGGTAACACCATGTAGTTTATCCCTAATTTTTGTGATAATTTTTTAATGAATAATTGTTTTTTTAGTAATTTTTAAAGTGGACACATCCTGAAAAATAGAAATTTGAGCATGCTCCCCCCTAAAATGTTTGAAAACTAATCAAAAATCAAAATTTTTTTTGAATTCATGTAGAATGGAGTCTAGTTTCTAAAAATATAACTTATTTCAATTTTCAATGAACAGTTTAAAAAAAAATAAAAAATACTAAACACTGGTTTTTGACAAAAACTAGACACGCTTACAAAAGAAATTTAAGATGAAACACTTAACGTACTCAAAATGTGAAAAAAAATTATATGGTTAGATAGCTAACAGAGAGATTAAGATTATGATGGTATTTTTTTGAGTTTTCATTGAAAAAAGTGCCATCCTGATGGGGAGCACGCTCCAGATTATCTCCAGATTTTGCTAAAAACTAATAAAAACACATCAAACAAAGCTAATCATAACACGAGCGCATTACAACGTGCTTGCGTTATGTAATTTCACATAATGCGAGTGCATTATAATGCGCTCACATGATCATGAGCATAACTGGCAAAACACATGCCAATTACATTTGCTTGAAAGTTTCTAAAGCCTTTTCAACAAATCCATTTTTCGCATATCTTGCAATCATTGCATTCCATTATAGAACATCTCTTTGAGGTGTTACGTCATACAATTGACATGCCTTGTCTATGCTTCCACACTTTACATACATGTCTACAAGGGCAACTGCACTTCCTATCATCTCTCTCACTCTATTTCTCTCCCCTCTCTATGTCCTACCCTTTTTCTGAGTCTCTGCTACCCTCCCCTCTCTACCTCCCACCTTCTCTCTCACTCTCTTCTTCCCTCTCCTATCTACCTTCTACCCTCTCTCTCACTCTCTACTTTCCTCCCCTGTCTACCTCCTACCCTCTTTCTGAGTCTTTGCTTCCCTCACCTCTCTACCTCCTACCTTCTCGCTCACTCTCTTCTCCCCCCTCCCTCTCTACCTCTTACCCTCTCTCTCACTTTCTACTTCCCTCCCCTATCTACCTCCTACCCTCTCTCTTAGTTTCTACTTCCCTACCCTGTCTACCTCCTACCCTCTCTCTCTCTTCTTCCTTCCCCTATTTACCTCCTACAGTCCTCTCCCACTGTCTACTTCCCTCCTATCTCTACCTTCTATCCTCTCTCTCACCCTCTACTTCCCTCCCCTCTCTACCTCTCCTCATTCTTCCCATCCAATGAAATTTCATAAATTATCTTGTTTCCATTTCATCATCCCAATTTATATGCTCATCCATCTTTACATGTCCTATTTTTCTTGTTTCCATGTTCTTTGTCGACAAGGGAGAGTGAGAGGGAGGAAAAGGGAGAAAAGATGGAGATGGAGGGGAGAGAAAGGGGAGTGATACCTGGTGATAGGGAGAGAGAGATAGAGAGTCCTAGTTTTCTTGTTTTAGAGAGAGAGAGGGTGGGTCGGGTTAATGAGTTTAGGGTTTAGGGGTTTAGGGCTGATCAGGTTTATGGTTTATGGTTTAAGGGTTGGGATTTACGGGCATTATTTAGGGTTTTGGGGTTTTTGGGGAGAGAGAGGTTTAGAGTTGCTCAGGTTTAGGGTCATTATTTAGGGTTTATGAGGTTAGGGTTTATTAGACCTTTAGGGGCATTATTTATGGTTTATGAGTTTAGGGTTGCTCAAGTTTAGGGTTTAGGGTTTTGGGTTGGGGTTTAGGGGAATTATTTAGGGTTTACGGGTTTACAGTTGCTCAAGTTTATGGTTTAAGGTTTAGGGGTTAGGGGTTAGGGGTTATGGTTTAGAAAGAGAGAGAGTGAGTGGATCGATAGATATTGGGAGAGATAGGGAGATAGAGGTTTAGAGTTGCTTCTAGGGTTTATGGTTTAGAGGTTTGGGGTTTAGGGTTACTCAGTTTTAGGGTTTAGGGGTTAGGGCTTATGGGTATTATTTGGGGTAACTTAAGGTTTAGTTTTAGGGGTTAGGGGTTAAGGTTTAGAGGTTTAGGTTAGGGTTTAGAGAGAGAGGATCGATAGGGAGATATAGAGGAGACCAAGGGGAGACATAGGGAGATAGAGGGTGAGGGACACGGCTAGAGACATAGGCAAAGAGATTGAGAGGTAGAGGGATGCTAGAGACAAGGAGATAGGGTTTACAGTTGATTGAATTTAGGGTTTATTGGGTTTAGGGTTTAGCTCGATTAGGAGTTTAGAGAGGGAGAGATATGGAGATAGAGGGTGAGGGACATGGCCAGAGACATAGCCAGAGAGATTGAGAGGTAGAGAGATGATAGAGACAAGGAGATAGGGGTTGAGGGTTGATCAGGTTTAGAGTTTAGGGGTTAGGAGTTTAGAGAGGGCGAGATAGGGAGATAGAGGGTGATGGACTTGGCCAAAGACATAGGCAGAGAGATTGAGAGGTAGAGAGATGATAGAGACAAGGAGATAAGGGTTTAGGTTTGATTAGGTTTAGGGTTGATCGGGTTTAGGGTTTATGGTTGGTATATATGATGTATAAAATGGTGTAAACGACTAACATATTAGCACTTATGATGTTTTGATGGCTCCTGTGGCTGGCAGAGGGTAGAATGACACCTGTGACTGGCTAGGTCTAGAATGATGTTTGTGATTGATAGGTAGGTGCTACTAAGGAGTATATTGGCACATACGATATACAAAATGGTGCAAATGACTAATAGATTGGTACTATGATCTTCTAATGGATCCTGGTGAGGTATTTGTTTGATTTTGATTATTTTTGGGATCATTTGAGATGGAGCTTAGATTGATTTGGGATGAATTTGGGATGAAATGGATTTGTTTAGGGATGATGAGAGGTGAAAAGGACTAGATTAAGAATGATTTGGGAATGATTAGAATGATTTTAGGGATGGTTTGAAGTGGTTTAGTGCTGATTAGGGAATGATTTAGGAATAGTTTAGGGATGGTATTTGAGATGAAATCTAGGTTGCTTTGAAAATGATTAGGGATGAAGTAAATCTATTGGGATGTGATTTGGGATGGTGTGAAGTGGTTTAGGGATGATTAGAGATCAAATTGAATGGATTAGGGATGATTTGGGATTGATTAGGAATGAACTTGGTTGGAATGAAAGCTTAATATTTTCATGAACTTTCATGTTATAGAAATTAGGAGAGATAGGGAGATAGAGGTTTAGGGTTGCTTCCAAGTTTTATGGTTTAGGGGTTTAGCCCGTTGCTCACTTTTAGGGTTTAGGGACATTATTTATGGTTTATGGTTTATGGTGTTGGGGTTAGGGGTTAAGATTTATGATTTAGGTAGAGAGGCAAATAGGGAGATATAAAGGAGACTGAGCCTAGGAGAGATATCTCTGTCTCCTCTATCCCTCTCTCTAACTTTACCTACCTCTGTATCTCTCTCTCCCTGTCTCTCTATCTTGCTAGATCACTTTCGATCCCCTCTCTCTAACTCTACCTTTGTATCTCTCCCTCCCTTACTATTTGAGGTTTACATGAGTTTAGGGTTGCTCAAGTAAATAGGGTTTAGGGTTTTTGGTAAGGGTTTAGGGGAGTTATTTAGGCTTTAGGGGTTTAGGGATGCTTGAGTTTATGGTTCAGGGTCTAGGGGTTAGGGTTTAGGGTTTGCGAGTTAGGGGTTTAGGGTTTCTTGAGTTTCGGGTTTAGGTTTAGGGGTTTAGGGGTTAGGGGTTAGGGGCATTATTTAGGGTTTAGGGTTTATGGTTTAGACATTTAGGTTTATGGTTTAGGTAGAGGAGATAATAGGGATCCCTATCTCTATCAATCTGGACATATGGATCCCTATCTCTTAATCTATCCATCGCTATCTCTCTCTCCTTCTCTTTATATCTCTCCCCATCCCTCTACCTCTTGAAATCTCTATCCCTATGTCTCTAGACATCTCTTGTTCTCTTTCCCTATCGAGCTATCTATCCTCATAACCATGTCTCTTAATATACCTCTCTACCTCTCTCTCTATATTTCCCTATCTCTCCCTTGCTAGATCTATCTCCCTATATCTCCCCTCTTTATATATATGTATCTCTATCTTTCTCCCTCTATAGACCCCTTTCTCTATCTCAATCCCCATCTCTCCCTCTCCCTGTCTCTATCTCACCTATCCTCTGTATCTCCATGTCCCTCTCTATCTCTCCATGTCTCCCAATCCCTCTCTATATATAGGATAGAGAAATGAAGAGAGAGAGAGAGAGAGAGAGAGAGAGAGAGAGAGAGAGAGAGAGAGAGAGACTCTCCCATGTAGATACAAGGTTACCTTTATGTTATCATGCTTCTCAGAACATGCTCGCGTTATAATGCGAGCATGTTATAACGCGGTCGCATTTTGGGAAGCATGGAAAATGGTAAAAAAGCATGTGGGATCCGTGTTTCAGACCCTCTATGACTATTATTCCGTCTTTTCATGATTATATCAGACAAAAGAACACTTTTCATATTGTTTGACTAATTGAGAATCATTTTTATATGAATCCACCACCTTTTTTTGTTTTTTCAACATAGAAGAAGTGATTTTTCATGTTTTTGGAGAAAATTTGATTATTTAAACTGAAAGTTTCATGTTTCATGTGTGATTTTGTTTCAAAGCTAATTACCATTGATATATAGATTGAATTTGATGATATATAATGTTTGTTTTTTCCATAAATTTTACTAATCCTATTCTAGAATTATATAGAATTAATAATCAAACTTGCAAAAAATAAGAATTTGAGGATTTTGAAGCCATCTTTTGGAGAATTGGTCAAATGCAATATCAAATTCTAAGGAATGTTCAATTTAAATGTCCAAATGTTTAATTCACATATAAATGTTCTTATGTTCTTTACGTCTTTAAATGTCTTTATGTATTTATGTTTTTTATGTTCTTTATGTTCTAAGATATATATGTGTCTAGGTATATCAATTAGTTCAGTCAAAGAGACTTCAAATTCCTCATGTTTCCACCTTGTTTCAGCCCTTCATGCCTTCATTTCACCTATTTTTAGCTATACAAGAGAAAAACATTATCAAATAATTCATACAATAATTTTAGTGAACAATTGTTTGTCATACTCATATTCGAGTGTATACATGGAGCCAAATTTGATTTTGGAAGACTCTTAATTTTTGCCCTAGGATGATATAGAAGGATTTATTCCTTAATACATGCATAATTCAATTCATTTAATAGAACCATGCATGAAATGATATTTTTCTTACAAAAATGGAGGAAATGAGCACCACAAATTTATTTGACAAATTGTTACAACTCACTTTGATACCACTCAATCCATAAAAAATATGATGGGGATTATGTATTTACTTCATCAACATAACAAAATTTTAGAGAAGAGAGTTATAAACAAATATGTACGGACATATAAGCATCATGACACAAGATAATACAAAGGGAGTTACAAGGAGATAAAACACTAAAAAGGAGGTTTTCAAGACTGTAGGATAGTCAGAAAGTCTATATAACAGTCCACTATCATAGTCATGACCATCATGAAGTTGTTTTTAATTTATGCATTACTTAAGATGTCTTTGATCTTTTGTCACGAGTATCCAGAAGGTTATTTTCAATGGTTAATGTTCTTTTGACTATCACAAAGTTTTTGGACTAGTTTAAGACTATTAGGATAGTCAATTTATGTTGATTACAGTCCCCTTTGATGGCATTCATTTTGTAATCCTTCAAAATCACCTCCATACAACTCATTTATGTAAAAAATTAACCATACAATTCATGATTTCCAAACCTAAAATAGTGATTTAATACTCATATAAGAGTTCAAACAATGGCCTTCAAGGGGTAAGATAGTCAAGAGTAGTCAAGGTGATGTTCTTAAGAGTTTATAGGGTCAAAGGGAGGCTTAGTATTAGAGATATACCTTTACATAGCACAATCTCTCAACACCTTATGGTCTCCACAAACTCTTACAACAAAAAAGTTTCAAAAACAACTTGATTTGTACAAAGTTTCACAAACTTGTGTTCTAGATAGGCTTCACAAACTCTCATAATGACCCTTCAATGAATTAGGTCTCCAAGGTCTACAACTTGCATTCAAGGATTCAAACCTTCACATGGGCTTGATGAGGCATCTAACAATATTAAGTTTCTCCAACTAAACACAACCAAACCTAATTTCCTTATATGGTTTCAAACCCAAAACTTAATCAATGTTTTGAACACCCATTATCATGTTACATCACATATCTCAAACTCAACCTTGACTTCTTTGGATTGTGTGCCTCAAAAATGACCTTTTTTCGCTATCCTAAAAGGGCTAATTAGGCCTATATTAGAAAGGAACTAGCCTTTAAACTTTCCACAAACCCCTAAACTTGTTGGGGCAGAATTCTTCATGTGTCCAAACCCTCAAAAACCTAATTTGTTTCAGGAGAAATATTCACCTACATACCAAACCACAAAACCCTTGGTTTGGGCAAAACTGAGGAGGGTTTATTGAAAATAATGGTTCCTAACACTTTCTCCTTAGACCACTACTTCAGACACCTTAGAATACACTTGCACATGCTCACAAAACCATTAGACAAACATTTTATTTTGATATTTTGTCAAATCCCCTCTTTGGTTCCTCTTTCCCACATGAAAACACTCTTTAAAACCCTAGGGCATCACACTAAAACCACACCAACTGATCTTCTTTTCCTACCAAATCATGAGAACACTTAGATTACTCTTTGAAGAGTCATTCCACTGAGATACAAGTCATGATAGTAGGTGGAATGACTAAAACATTGTTTAAATCCCAACCAGAGCCCTCACTGGCCTTATACAGGCAGTTTGAGAAATTTGATTAAATCTTCCTCTAAACTTAATGAAAACCTCTCAAACTTGATTCAAAATAAAGTTAACATAGACCCCTAAAACATTAAATGAATTTAAATTCTAGCTAGTACTGTACAAGGTTGTAGTACGGTCTGAAACATAGAAAATGCAGAGAAAAATGTGGTTACAGCAGAAAAATAGAGTAAATGTTGTTCTTTCTTCATCAAAATTCATGTCTTCTTCCTTGTGTCTTCATTTGGAGACTTATTAAATCATTTGTCAACCATTTTCAAACTGATCCAACCACATTTTTGGAGGATATGACCATTGGATTTGTTTTAAAATGGACAAAACATGTAATTTGCATAAGCAATATTATCACACTTGACAAAACATAACTACTTGACCCCCCTAAAGGACTCTAAGATATACAAATGGTCTTTTATAAACTTTATTACATCAAAATATGATTCCACACATGGAAAGAAACATTTGAACTTAATTACATTGCATTTGCAATAATTGGCCTTAAGGGACTAGGTGCTCCTGCACCATTTATGACTTTCTATGTTCAAGTGTATACTACATGACCTATATGTGTGTTCAAATGCATACTCCATGACTTATGTATGTTCAAGTTATCTTGATATGAGGTGTCTTATTTAGAAGTTTGTAAAACCTTGTTATTCATTTTGACTGTGCTATTCATTGCCATTATAAAATTTCTAATTATCATTGTCTTATTCTTCATGCTTGTAGAAATCATCATCATGCTGAGGAAATGAGAAAAGACTCTAACACCAGAAGAGCGTGAAGTTGATAATAAGAGGAAAAGAGAAAGAATGAGGTGAATTCGGGAAAGTAGGAAATTGTCAACCATACAAGAAGACATTCCACCATTGCCAATTGAAGAGGAACATGACATGTCTAATGAAGCTAAGAGAGAGATGGAATTGGTAGCACAAAGGGAATGAATGCAAAACCTCCATGCAATGAGGAAAGTGAATCTCCAAGTTGGAGGCACTCCATCGTCCACAAGTCAAGTTGAAGGAACACCATCATTAGCTCCTCGAATTGGAGACACTTCATCTTTTACAAGTGAAGTAGAAGGCACATCTGCATTTTCTTCTCAATTTGGTGACACGCCATCATTCACACCTCAAGTTGAAGGTACGTCATTTTCAACCTTTTCACCTCCAATCGAAGGTACATCATCTATCCCATCTCAAGTAAATATTGAAGAAATTCATAATGTTCAGTCTACTTTACCAAATAAAACACCTCTTAGAACTTTGCATAGGAGGCCTAAATTTCTAATTAATATTGATGAGAATGTATTGGAGCCCATGCAGGATAAGATTCCCATGTGCACTTGCCAAAGATATGGAATTATTCTTTGGGAATTTAAATGAAACTGGAAGATGTCAACTCTTTGTTGAACTGATGAGAAATCTGAAATTTAGGCCCACTATGAAGATTATTGGCCTAAGAACATTGAATGAGTCAAGTGAAAAATCAATTGTCAAGAATCTAATGAGTGTGTATGAGAGTGTGGGTTCCACCTTATGCACCAAGGATAGCAATGTCACATGACGTGTCATTACATCGACAATTGTAAGCCAACAAACAAAAAAAGCTCGCCTCATTAGAAAGATAAGTCGAGCATTGAAAATAAATAGAAAAACTCTAATGAGAGCCATTGGAAGATGTCAAAGAGTTGAGGATCCAAACACTAATGAATTGTGGGCATTCTTTGGGAGACTCCCATGGAAAGACAAAGTTGTTGTCAAAGCTTTGAGATCACTAATTGAAGATTTTTGGAAGAATTACACAAGGGTATCTCCGAATCAAAGGGATGTGGTAAGAAGGAGAATCAGTAGTCAAAACCGTGAGCCACATCCAAAGCATTATTTGGATATGACTCAAACACAATTTTTTGGTAAATTTCTAGAGACGTATCCTCAAATTAAAATTTCTCAAAGATATTTTGAAATGTTAAAACCATTCTTTGTCAAAATAAATCACACACGCATTACTTGTTGTAGATTACATATTGAATTTTCTAACCATTTTGATGTTTATCGGTCTATATGTTTAGATTTGCATACTAACAATGTTTTGTAGGATTGTGGCATATGTGCCCTACCAACTACCTTAAGAGACTTCATATCAATGATTTTATGTGATAGAGAGGAAGGTCAAATATTCTATAGGAAATTATACTTGGATGGCACATGTTAGCATTGCGGTGGCTTGCAACATATACCAATATGTGAACATATGGAAAGAACACATGCAGTTGGAAATGAACTAGTAGAGTTTGGCGAGTATAAAATAGTGGCATACAACACAAGAGATGGTAAAGAAGAAAAGAGGTGTGAATAAGTTATTCAGAAGATTCCAGTGTATTAGTTTATACCTATATTTCATGACAACATAGTGTATGAGTATGTAAGACATGCCCATAGAGCTCAATCGTTGGACTTGTAATTCAAGTTATGCAAGGACACATTTCCTGTTGGTAGCATTGTTTCAATCATCAACTTTGCAGAGAAATACAGTCTATAGCCATAGTGTGAGGTGCAATCCCAATATTATAACTTGACATAGGTTTCTATATTTGTGCACATCACATTCATTCATGCGAATGATAGTATAGAGGATGACAGAAAGATCATAAGGGAGTATCATTTTTATATAAGTGATGATCATACGCATTCCATGGAGTTTGTGCATGGTTGTTTTTAGGTGTTCTACAATGATTTGGCTAGAAGGGATATATCATTTAGTCAGCATATCATATGGTTAGATAACTGTGCATCACAATTCAAGAACTCGCAGAATTTTTATTGGTTGAGTAAGAGGCATAATATTACAGATGTTCATCATATGTGGAACTTTTGTGAGGCCGGGCATGGAAAGGGTGAGCATGATGGTGCAGGAGCATGTATCAAAAGAGCCATAGCATGAGAACAGTTAAAGTATAAAGACAATACAAAGTTGACAGATGTAAAATCAATCGTCGAGTGGTGTAATGATTTGATGGGTCCAGGTAATGAAGGTAAGTCTTCAGTTCATAGATTTTTTTGGTTGATAGATGATACTAACATTGCACCATATGAGGACTATTGTACACTAACAGGATCAAGTGAGCTACACTCTATTTGAAGCTCAATCGCAGGTTCATGGAGTATACATGCGTGGAAGATGACATGCTTTTGTTCTCCATGTACAATTCAAGCCTGGAATGAGTGCGAGTCACATGAGTGGGTTGACGAATGGTAGTTCAGTTATCTTAGCCCACTTGACATGTATCAACCCCCGATGGCACTAGAATTGATAGAGATGGAATTGTCATTTGACTTTGACCACATATTAGATCTAGTTCAACCAGGTAATATATCTACTTGCATAGTTAAATTTGAAATTCCTAATGTTATCTTAAATTTTGTAGTATTTTTGTAATGTTGACTAATTTCATCTAATTTGCTACACATATCATTGTAGGGCATGTTTATGCAGTTATCGTAGATGAAGATAAGGAAGAGGGAACAAATTATTACTTGTGTCGTTGTGTTGAGGCCAAAAAGAAATTGGAGGCCCCAGTTATAGATGGAGAAAATATCAAATACCCTACAGGCTTAGTGGTTATTATTAGAACATGGCTTAGAAGGTACCCACATAAGAGTGTTAATGTTTGGTTGTTTGAGGACTTTGACACACATTGGAAGATTCTTCATTACTCCAACCTTGTCATGGCAACCAATGTTCATTTGATACACTATCGGGGTAGATCTTTGAGCAAGACCTTGTGGAAGGTGCGTGACTCTGACCATGAGGCAATACTTGACACAATAAAGAGTAGAGCAGACCCAGATGGTTTGTTGGATTAATTTGTAAGTATGCATAAAACTTTCTTAGATGGTTACTTGTACTTTGTTTTGTATATAAATAGTAGTATGAATTGCTTCCCTCTAGTTTGTTCATGTCTTCATGCTTCTTTGTTCTCCATGTCTTTAGTGTTCTTAGTGTCTTCATGTGTCAAGGATTTCTTTAAATGTATTCTTGCAAAATGCTTTAGTTTGATGCAGTGGAAAGGTGTTGGGAGTGACATTTTGCATTTCGTAGCTTGTGGGGCCGAACAAACTTCACCAACGTGTTAGGGTAGGTAGTTAAATGCCAAGGGAGGTCATGTTTTGTGTGCCAAGCACTGCAGTCATTTGGGGCAGCAGGCTACCAACAAAGTCCCTTAAGATCCCTAAGACGAAAAAACTACCAAACTTTGACAGAGCAGTTCTTGGAATTCGTGGCATTTAGGAACATTTCATTTGGATGTACAAGTGCATGTGGGGTCCATCCACAATAACCTCTCTTGGTTTTGGTCAACTCCAGTCTATTTGACTGTGCCAAAATCAAATGCATTCTTGCAAAATGCTTCAGTTTCATGTAGTGGAAAGGTGCTAGGAGTGACATTTTGCATTCCATAGCTCATGGGGCTGAACGAACTTCACCAATGCATTGGGGTGGGTGGGTAAATTCTAGGGGAGGTCTCATTTCATGTGCCAAGCACTGCGATCGTTCAGGGCCAGCAGGTTATCGACAAAGTCCCTTAAGATCCCTACGATGAAAAAATTACAAACTTTGATGAAGCAGTTCTTGGAATTCGTGGCATTTGGGAACATTTCATTTGATGTACAGGTGCATGTGGGGTCCATCCACAATAACCTCTCACAGTTTTGGTCAACTCCAGTCTGTTTGACCATGCCAAAATCAAATGCATTCTTGCAAAATTCTTCAGTTTGATGCAGTGGAAAGGTGCTAGGAGTGACATTTTGTATTCCATAGCTTGTGGGGCTGAATGGACTTTGCTAACATGTCAGGGTGGGAAGGTAAATGCAAGGGGAGGTCTCATTTCATGTGCCAAGCATCGTAGTCATTCGGGGCAGCAGGCTACCAGCAAAGTCCCTTATGCTCCCTAAGACGGAAAAACTACCAAACTTTGATGGGGTAATTCTTAGAATTCATGGTAGCTGGGAACATTTCATTTGGACCTATAGGTGCATGTGGAGTCTATCTACAATAACCTCTCTCAGTTTCGTTCAACTCCTGTTCGTTTGACCATGCCAGAATCAAACGCATTCTTGCAAAATGCTCCAGTTTCATGCAACATGTGCCATATTTTTTGTTCTGCTCATCATGGGGCTTAATGGATTGCACCAACACATTAGGGTGGGTGGGTAAATGGTCAGGAAGGTCTCATTTCGTGTGCAAGAATCCCAGTCATTCTGGCCTACAAGCTACTGAGACCTAGTACTTTTCAAGTTTACTGGTAGCTTGCAGCCTGGAACAACTGAGACACATGGTGCATGAAATGAGACCTCCCCTAGCATTTAACCACCCACCTTGATGTGTTGGTGCAGTCCATTCAGCCCCACGATAAGAAGAACAAAAAATATAACACCTAACAACCTTTCCATTGCATGAAACTAAAGTATTTTGCAAGAATGCGTTGATTCTAGCATGATCAAATGGATAGGAGTTGAATGAAATCGAGAGAGGTTATTGTAGACGGAATCCACATGCACATGTAGGTCTAAAGGGAACATTCCCAGCTGCCACAAATTTTGAGAACTACCCCGTCAAAGTTTGGCAATTTTTTCGTCTTAGGGAACTTAAGGGACTTTGCCAGTAGCTTGCTTCCCCAAACAACTATGATGCTTGGCACATGAAATGAGACCTCCCTTGGCATTTACCCACCCACCCCAACATGTTAGTGAAGTCCGTTTGGCCCCACGAGCTATGGAATGCAAAAAGTCACTCCTAGCACCTTTCCACTACATGAAACTGGAGCATTTTGCAAGAATGCATTTGATTTCGGCACAGTCAAATGGACTAGAGTTGACCAAAACCAAGAGAGGTTCTTGTGGATGGACCCCACGTACACCTGTAGGTCCAAATGAAATGTTTGTAAATGCCACGAATTCCAAGAACTGCTCCATCAAAGTTTGGTAGTTTTTTCATCTTAGGGATCTTAAGGGACTTTGCCAGTAGCCTACTACATCGAATGACTATGACACTTGGCACACAAAATGAGACCTCCCCTAGCATTTACCTGCCCACCTTGACATGTTGGTGAAGTCCGTTTGGCCCCACAACCTATGGAATGCAAAATGTCACTCCTAGCACCTTTCCACTGTATACATATTGACAACTTTTGTAAAATGACTTTATTGACCTTGCACATGGTCTATTATGACCTTATTAGACCAAATAAACTAAAAACACCCAAAAAAACCTATCATTAGACCTCATTTGACAAAACTTGCAAAAAAAATGAATTTGGCACCCCTGCACCAAATTGGCAGGTGTAAAGCTGATGCAATGAGGGTTGTTAGACCATTCAATAAACTCAATTACATGTGAATCAAACAACCATCAAAGTGCCTTGTCTCAATCTTCATACTTTTCATGTTTCAATCAGGCCTAATCTAGTAGGACAGCAGACCATATTTTTGGGGTTTTACTCTCAAATTTTCCAAAAGACCTCCCAAACTAAATACAGATTTAGATACCCATTTCTAGTTTATATAACATATCTCAAAACCAATAGTGACTCCTTTGGACCATGTACCTCAAAAATGGCATTTTTTGTTGTCTAAAATAGGCTAATTAGGCCTAGTTTGTGAAGAAATATACCTCTAAACATCCAACAACCCAAAAAAATTGATGGGGAAGCATCTCCCATGTGTCCAAAATCTCAAAACCACAAGTAGTTTTAGGAGAAACCCTCACTAACATACCAAACCCCAAAAACCCTCAATCTAGGCCAATTTGAGGAGGGTTTATTGAAACTCTACCTTCCACACATTCTCAGACTTTTCCAACACTTGGAACACTTCAAAAATGGTCTTCATATGCTTTAGGAACTATCTCCTAATACTTTGCAACCTTTGTTTAACAAACCCTAGCCTAAAACCACCCTTTCTTTCTTGGAAACAAGGCAAAACTTGCCTAGGACAACACCATAGTTTGGTCAAACTCCATCTCCCACTTCCCTGACTTCATGGGCATCTAAAACACATCCAAACCAAACCATTCCATTGAGTTACAGGGTCATACATCAAGTGGAATGGTTTGAAACATCCCTTTACACACTTAAACCCTTGTTTTGAGGGTTACATAGGCAGTTTCAGAAAAACAAAGATATCTCACTCAAAACTCAATGGTTTCTCCTCAAACCAAGTGAATTTGAAAGTTAAGACATGCCACTACCACTTCCAATAGATTTTAGCACATGGATAGGCTGTACAGGGTCATGGTATAGCCCAGAACAATGTTTTTTGCAGAAAAAATCAAGAAAAACTAATTTTTTTTTCAAATTTTGTAATACAAAACTCATCTCCCTTCTCTCCTCAGGGTATGTGAGGGATTTAATACATGTTTTAAGCAGTTTCAAATGACCTAAAACTGCCACAACCAACCACATGGTCATTTTCCAACTCTCCAATACATGTATACATTGCATTTTCAGAACAACCCTTAGAAACCTTTGCATTACATGACTTTTATTTGACTAAACATGACTCAACATGACTCCGAAACATAGAAAAGTGGTCATATTTATGTTATTACATGTATCATTGGACTTTAGGAGGTCATAGGTTGTAAAAGTTGTCAAGTTGCAAGAAAAGTTGTCAAGCAACTTTTCTTGCAACCAAATGGATAATAGTTGTCATAGTTGTTTAAATTAGTGTTTGTGCATCCATTTTGATGTAATAAGGCCTATGAGGGCCATTTGTCATGTCAAAAAGTTAAATATGTAAGTTTTTGAACAAGTTGTATATGTTGTCAAAAAAACTTGTCAATATGGCAAATGTGCAAAATTGCAAAAAATAAGGAAGCCTATGTGTTTTTGGTCTATTTGACAGTGCAATGATGAGGGTTTTGAAAAATGGTTAAAGAAGGGTCTTGAATAATTATGCTAATGAGTGATTCAGTCTGTATAGGACCTAACTCAACCTTTGGAGTGCAATTTTTAGTTTATGGGTCAAGAATAGTAGTTGATGCTTTGTAAAAGTTGGCTAATTAGGCCTCATATACAAATTACCAGTCCATTTTTGAAGGGAATGTTCCAAAACAACACATGGTGCATTTGAGATATATTGTAAAACATCCAAATAGGTATCCTAATCTATCCTCCTTTGTGTCAGAGGTCATGGATCAGTAAGTTATGTTCCAAAAATTAGTTTTTTTGAGGGCTACTAGCTTAAAAGGGCAGTTTATGAAGAAGAATAAACTATATGCAAAGTTTATGTTCTTGGTGACCATGAATGGTATTTTTATGTCACATTCATCATTTCAAGGGTGTTTCATGAGTTGGTTTCTAGAGATTAAGGTTTTGAACCAAGTGTTGGGTTTGTAGTCTTGATTAAGTTCGTGTCTAGTTGAAAAAGGGTTTGAGGTCTTAGCCCATTGTTGTGAAATGATGCAATTGGGGTACCTACACAACCCTACCAACCTTTCACATTCACTATCTTTCACAGAAAACAAGGATTATGGAGACTTCCTTCACAAACAGGCCTCAAACCTTGTAGCCCTGTTTTTGGGTCTGACAGAGGTTTTCTTTCACATGGGACAAAATCTTGGTAAGGTAAGAGTAGTTTTGAGTACCAATTATCCTCCTTGTCAACATATCAAAAATGGGACATGGGTTGTTTTGGACAGGAGGCTTCAAATTCATGACAGCTAAGTTTGAGACTAGGCCTAATTAGGCCTCCTTTACAAGGCAACTACTATGCCAATGCAAACCCACCACACCAAACCACTTGGGAACCCTAGAATGCATGGAAAAGGAACCAATTTCACTAGTTTTGGCCTTTGAAACACTTGTTAAGGCACTATTGTATGGACTGCACCCTCTTTTTGCCTAATACATGGTCATATTAGGCCATTGCATCCTCATACTCTGCTATATTCTTGTTTCCTGACCTGGGGCTTATTGGGAATAGTGATCCTACCTTATTCCATCCCATTCCACCAATCTAGAGTGATTAACTTGGTGGGATGGCAAAGAAACACATAGTTTTTAGCCTCAAAACCCTAGTTCAGGGTTTTATGACAGTTTCTAGAAAAACATAATTTTCTCCCTCCAAATTCAATGAAAATGCCTCAAACAAGATGCAAATGAAAGGAAATTCACTCTCCTTCACAATGTAGGTGGTTTTAGACCATGAAAGTACTGTATAGTTGAGTAGTACATCCTGGAACAATTGAATTTCAAGAAAAGTAGCAGAAAACTCAGTTTTATTCAACTTTGCCCTTCAAAACCTTCTTCACCAACCCCTCCTCAGTGTGTGTGAAGGTTTTTATACATGTTTACAATAGTTCCAATCAATCATAACTGACTTAAATAACTTATTTAATCATTGGGTAACCTCCTTATTACATGATTTGTTAAGTTCACAAAGCAACTTCTTACCACTACTTGCATTATTAGACTTTTTGTTTGACAACAACATAAAACATGACTCCAAACACAAATGACATTGGTCATTTGACCTTATTACATGCAAAATGATGACACAAGACTATCAACTTGTCCTATGATGTCCTAGGACCTTGTTATGACATGCTCTTAGCCAAGATTGGCTATGGCTAAGGTGCTCCTACACCATGAAATATGTTTCCATGGTGTTGAGTCATCCTCCTTACCTATTGCATCACCCTTGTAGACATGTATGCAAAGTGTGGAAGCATATACAAGGCATGTCAATTGTTTGGCATGATGTCCCAAAGAAATGTCACCTCATTGAATGCAATGATTACAAGATATGAACAAAATGGATTTTTTGATAAGGCATTAGAGACTTTCAAGCAAATGTGATTGGCAGGTGTAAAGAAAAATTCCACAACCTTAGCCAGTATCCTCCTTGCCTATGCCAAAATGGACATCCATCAACAGGATAAAACATATGGGAATTTTGTTAGATGTTGTACTTGCAACTGCCCTTAGAGACATGTATGCAAAGTGTGGAAGCATAGACAAGGCATGTGAACTATGCCAGAATGCCTCAAAGAAATGTCACCTCATGGAATACAATGATTGCAAGATATGAACAAAATGGATTTACTAATAATCCTTTAGAAAGTTCCAAGAAAATTCAATTGGCAAGTATAAAGCCAAATTCTAAAACCTTAGAAATTGTATGATTGGAGCACAGTATAGACATCCATCAAAGCATAAAGGATATAGGAATTTTGTCAAATGTCGTAGTTGTAAGTACCCTACAAGACATGTATGCAACTTGTGTGGAAGCATATATAATGAACATGAACTATTTGACATGATGCCTCAAAGAAATGTTGTCTCATGGAATGCAATAATTGCAAGGTATGCACGAAATGGATTTTTCATAAGGCTTTAAAAACTCTCAAGCAAATGCACAAAAATAAATTTCAACCATTTACGCAAATTTTGGCACATCTAAAACCAAACTGCACAACCTTAACCAACTTCCTCCTTGCCTATGCTATAATGGGATCTAGAGAACATGGTGTGGACAACCATCAAAGGATAAATGATATAGGAATTTTGTCACATGTATTGTATTTGCAAAGTTGCCCTTGTAGACATGTATGGAAAGTATGGAAGCATAGATAAGGCACGTGAACGATTTGAAATGATGCCTCAAAGAAATGCACAGTCCCATAGAATTCAATGATTGCAAGATATGCACAAAATGGATTATTTGAAAACAATTTATAAACTTTCACGCAAATGCAATTGACAGTTGTAAAACCAAATTTCTATAACAATAATTGATTATCATATTAAATATTTAATATAAACTGTCATATACATAATGTCATGAACATAAAATCTAGTTTATATAAAAATCCATATAGGTGTGTCCAAACAAAGCCATATAGGAAAATATACAAAAATATACATTGGATTAACATACAAAAGTATGTATACAAAGCCATCTAGGCATACAAAAAAGTTCCCAAAAACTAGTTTCCTATGGACTTTTAGGAAATAATTGGCGGCCCTTTTTTGACTGTGAAGATGGAGATCCAGTCAGTGAGATATTTACAAATTTTTGGCATGATAGTTCACTTCGTGAGCTTTCCATCACTTCAAATGGTTCATCAATCAGACACCCAAATCAAAAGTTTTACTTCCTTGAATTTGACCTACTTTTGGAGGGATTTGCAAATTTTAAAATTTAACTGGAGGTTGCCAAAAAGGGCTATTTATGGCTATTTTTGGGAACCCTGGGTAGTATTAGAGAGAAGGGGGAAGGTGTAGAGTCAAGAAAATATGAGGAAAATAGAAACCCTAGTAGATTCAGGGTTACAGAAGGCAGAAGGTTCTAGAGTCTAGAGATAGGAAGCTATAATGTGTTGCAACTTATGGAGGATTCATCCTCCAATTATATTTGAGCTTCTGTAATGTAATGTGTTATCCAATCAATAAAAAAACATCTATATTTTTTATGTGCAATTTTTGTTGTTGTGTGTCTTATGATTTACCCCCTTCATTAGGGTTTATTTGTAATAGTCTTGCCTACGTATCCCTTCATGGGAATCAAAGGCTCTATAGTTTGTTCAACAATAATAGAGGCTTCATCCTCTCATTTGATATGAGATCTTTAATCTCACCTTTAGATTATTGTCTCTAAGAGAATCTTATGATTCCAAATCAATTCATATGCAATAATATGATTGCAAATGCAATCCAGTCAAATGTTAGTTCAATACCAAAATCAATGTATGGAAACACACAAAACAACATAGTGACTAGCTCATATAAGTAGTACATGTTCACACATAGTCACAAGCGCAAGCATGCATTCCTTGTACGCAATGTGAATATCACTCACATGGGTCACACATACAAGTGTGACTAGCTCATAGGTACAAACCATATACACAAAGTGAATAACTCATATATAAGCTACATATACACAATGTGACTAGCTCCTGCATATCACATATACATAGAGAAAATAACTTATGCACGTATCACATACACCCAGAGTGACTATCTCATGCATACAACACATATACATCAGGAGAATAATTCATCCATGCATCACATACACAAAGAGTGACTAGCTCATGCATACAACACATATACATAGGGAGAATAATTTATGCATGCGTCACATACACACAGAGTGACTAGCTGATGCATACAAGACATATACACAAGGTGCTTAAAATTCACATCTAAATCAAATGCACACAATGTGAATAACTTGGGCAAGAAACACATATACACAAGGTGACTAATTCACATATACACAATGTGACTGATTCACATATACACAATGTGAATAGCTTGTGCAGGCATCGTATGCACATCATAGGTTAATATCATGTTCAGGTAACAAGAAGGAATAATTGCGACCATATTGCAAGGATCTTCCCATTTGTCTGATTCACTAGCTCATAAGTCCTCAAATATATATCCCAAACCCTAAAAAGGAATGTTGGTATAGCTAATGGTACACCATGGGTTCCGTCATTTTTCCTGATTTACATCCAACTATGATGACAAGCAAGCATTCCATACTATTTGTAGTCATCACTAGCAAGGGCTCAAGTGCAATAACACATAACACATTAGGTCCCTAATATAGATGCACACAGTGATTGACTCACACATACATAGTGACCAAATAGTAATAGAAAGTGGATGTAACCTATAAGATGCACCTTACCATTACCTGGTTCACTAACACATAAGCTCCCATCCTTTTTGCGGTTCACAATGAACTATGATGACAAGTAAGTATCCCATACTACTTGTTGTCAACACTGGCTAAGGACTAGGTGTAGAACAACATACACATTCACAACCAACTGTGATGACAAGCAAGCATCTCATACTACTTGTTATCACTGGCTAAGGAGTAGGTGTAACAACATACATCACATGTGGCTATTAAGAAGATTTCCATAGTCCACTAAATCATTGACTCGGTGGATCTTGAGATCTATCACCTCCGTGCCACTGGA
This sequence comes from Cunninghamia lanceolata, assembly GCA_027924645.1. Classification (NCBI taxonomy): domain Eukaryota; kingdom Viridiplantae; phylum Streptophyta; class Pinopsida; order Cupressales; family Cupressaceae; genus Cunninghamia; species Cunninghamia lanceolata. Next base: position 2,722,980 of record BSBN01000397.1, read on the forward strand.
AAAGTTAGTCCAACCTAGTATGGGGTAGCTCTTGACATCTATCACCTACATGGTACTTGTGAAAGCTGACTAAGCCCTATCATACAAAAGGGTAGCTCCTAGCATCTGTCACCTCCATGGTACTGGTGACAACCAACTAACCCTAAGATATGGTGGATAGTACCTAGTATCTGTCACCTCCATGGTACTAGTGACAACTATCTAAACCATACCTATATCATAACGTGGATGGATCCTGATATCTTTCACCTTTGTGCTAGTGGTAAAAACTAGCTCATCTTAAGATATGATAGATAGCACCTCACATCTGTCACCTGCATGGTATTGGTGACAACCATCTATCCACACCTATATCAGACTCAGTTCAGACATGTGGGTCATCTTATGGCCAGGTACAGACACAATAAGGATATCACAAGGATTCACCAACACTAGTCAGGTTGACTCAATTACATACCACAAAGAGGTCAATAAACCAATACACATGATCTTATATGTCCAGGGGTCTAAATTATAGGTCAACACTCAATAACTATATTGAACCCACATAAGTTGGACTCTATCTTGTCACATATGCATAAACATTTACAAACTCATAATGTAATATCAATGGCCATTACATACATTTAGTTGTCACTTGGAAACATAGTATGCATCATACAAATGTCAAACCCACAATAGTAATTTTAAACATTATTCTATATCTGATTGCATAATATTTACATATTAACAATCACAAGCTCGATATACAATTATCCATCTTCTAGATGTAGAGGATAAATATCATACATGGTAATTCCCACCATCAATTGCCCATAGTATTCAACATGTAAAACACTGATTATTTTAGTCCTGACAAGTCCAAAGACACCTTCATACATCACATTAGAAACAAACTATGAAGATGGTGATCCTAAAAATTCATCCTAGATTGGGGTAGATTTAGAGGACCTAACCCAACAACCTTAGAGTAGAGGAACTTAGTGTTGACAGAGTGCATTTTACTTGCTCAAGCCTATATGGTGGGGAGTTTTTAATTAGATGGTGAGTTCACAATCATGTAATGTAGCTTTAGCCTTGAGATGAAATATACAAAAGAGGGAATGTTGAACAAGTTTAGGAACACCCCATACCTCAGAGTAATTCCCTAAACCCCTTCCCTACAGACTTGGGGTCCAGGGGCATCCTTCACCCAAGAACTACCTACATACGCACTTCCAAATAGGATCGAAGTCACATGTAGTTCTCCTCACTTTAATCTCTCAAGAGTTAATCACATATGATCATACCCTTAGGGTTTTATTGTCATCCCAATTTCTTACTGACACTTATTAATATTCCCATAATCAATCCATACACCAAAATATGCATAAAAACATAATTAGTATAAAATAAATCAGCCATGTATCCAAGCATAGGATGAGAGCAAACCAAATATATTCATAATGAAATAATTATGCAAAGCCCAAATATGACTCCAAAATCACATCCGACTATGATATGATTCAATAATTATCAATATAATAGTCATATCCAAAATGGTCATTCCCTAATAATTATATATCAAGGATATCATGCAATATTTAGTATCCTGATGATAACACCACACATGTATTTATCACCTACCACATGAATCATGAATACATCATCTTGTGATTAAGTACTTGATACATATTGTTACTTATAACTAGGGGAATATCATAACATTCCATTCCATTCTACAATGACCTTTTCAACCTCACTCAAAGAGAGCTACATATTTATAGGACATGGCTTAATGTATTGTTTCCATGAAATTTATCATAAGGAAAGGAAATTAGATTAGTCAATTGTCTACTTAAGACAGCCATATATAGTCAAGCTTTGCTCTACTTAAGGTGTTTTAACAATAGTACCATGCCCACTATTAATCACTACATATGTTCCACTCGGTAGACTATTCAATTACATAATTTACATTATTAATACAGGGGCTATACTTGAAACACATCTTTAATATCCAACATCATGTAGCCAACAGGCCAATAGACTAAAAGAACAATATAGAAGCATGCTCGTCAAACTCAATGAGCTGAACTTTCACTATAGCAAACATGTACTCTAAAAATCTTCTAACAAAGGACACCGAGGTCTTAATTTAGACCTTTCCACTGTTATGATTCATATTTTAGCATAAACATGCTAGAAACCTTATAGGCTCATCTTATTAACATAAGGACTAGAGAGAGAGTACCTACCAACATGTAATTTTCTTCACTCAGAGAGTCCATCTAGCTCAACAAGACCAAACCACATTCTTTAGGCACATTATTATGTGGTTAGCTCTGATTACTACTCCAATTAAGCATACAAGTTTGATGCACTTTACAATATCATTTAGATCATGGCACTACACCTTCGCAGCCCATTTGCGAGGGATGTATCCGTAATAAAGTATAGATAAGGTTATGATATTGTAATCTTATTTTAGAAAGTCTACATCGTAGACTAATTTACATATTATTCATATGACATGTCTCTTCACAACTAACAAAACACAGTTATGAGACACCAAAACCCTCATCTTAAACATAGAGTGCATAATGGGTTTAGTTATTATATGTATACCTTTGCGTTATTAAACAACCATTATAAATTAAAGGATGAGAAGTATGATAGGGCCATAGTCAACAACACCATATCAACCTTATTATTTATCTAGAACTCAAACCAACCATATAAAGTGTTTTCATGAAGATACCGTTTCCAACAACTTAGATAAGACATCTATTAACTAATCAACAAGGTAACTTACTATTATATTAAGTCTTTGAAATCATTGAATGAGGCATGTTGATAACATTTGTATCACCATACCATGCAAGAAGTTATTAAACTTGTTACCCCGTAAGGCCCAATACTAGGTCCTTGGTTTCGGTTATATTAGATATCATATAGTTCACCATCATAACATAATATATCATCTTGTGGTATCATACGTATTTTTTGAAATCATCATAAGAATATTTATTTGATTTAATGTAAAAGTCATTCAAGGATATTATCCATGCTTTCAAGGGGTCAAACCACATACAACACTAATAGCAATCGAATGCCACATAAATAAATTCTTATCAACATCCATAACCATCACTAGTATTAAAACATCAATATGTGATTAAAAAAAACTACTAAAAACTGCTTATAAATGACTAAAATTGGTCACGTGATCATTAGTAGTTTATTGCCTGTCATTTATAATGCGACCAAATTTATGAATAAACCAATTTTAGTCATTTTGATTGATCAATTTGGTAGTATATTTAGTAATTAATTTAGTCATTGATTTAGTCATATTATTCACTGAGCTTGGTCACATGACCATTAGTAGTTTGTTGCCAGTCATTTATTTGATTTTTTTAATTGATCAATTTGGTAGTATATTTTTAGTCATATTTATTCACTAATTTATATCAATTGGTAGTATATTTATTCAGTAGTATATTTAGTCATATATTTTTAGTCATATTTATTCACTGATTTCTGTCAGTTGGTAGTATATTTAGTCAATTGGTAGTTTATTTAATTGTTTTTGAGGTTTAAAGATAAAACACAGAAAAACATAATCAATTATTCATTTGCACATAATGAAACAACTATTAAGAAGGCAAAATACTAGAATTTTATTGAGAAAAGGTCTTCTTACAGCAAAAATAAGACTTAAATATGGCTTTTCTTTGAAAAATGTGTTACAAAGTGTGTTTCTTAGTGTTGTGACTGAGAAAACTGAGTTACAATGCTCTATTTTTTCCTAAATACAACTCTAAAACATGAAAGAACTACTTGAAAAATGAAGTCTAAATATTTCATCACAGGCTTTTACATCTCAAAATCTGAATAAATGTATCAAAACTCGCTTAATATTTCTAATTGTTGCATTACATCTTCTTCTTTGCTGCATCTCCTGCCTTGGTCTGTACAAACAGAACCCAACAATGCAATAAGTAAATTGCCCCTTTGTAACACAGAGAAAATAAGTAACTTACTTTAACATGTTCTTTGAAAGAAGATTTACCTTGTTGACTCCACGGATCTTCTTAGATTTGTTTAGAGAGAGTAAGTCAAATTCATAAACAGTCAGCTTTAGACAAACGTTCCTGCAACCCCCATTCCTAGTAATCAATTTGTGAACTACGAATTTTCATTGATTATAGGTTTAAGAAGCTAGTAGATACGATTTCATAATAATGTCAAAATCCCAGCTCCAAACATGTGAAAGTTAAGACGAAACTTGAAGAGAAAATTCAAATCTGAAACATACTTTATCAGCAAATCAAAGCATAACGAAAGGGGGATGTTTGACAGATATTATAGTAGGAAATGCTCTAGTAGAAATGTATGCAAAATTTGGAATAATAGTCAAGGCATGGGAACTGTTTGACACAATGCCTCAAAGAGATGTCATCCCATGGACATTCCACAACCTTTTCTAGTATCCTCCCTGCCTAAGCCAAAATGGGAGCTTTGGAATAGGGTATGGACATCCATCAAAACATAAAGGATAGAGGAATTTTGTTAGATGTTGTAGTTGTAACTTCCCTATTAGACATGTATGCAAAATGTGGAAGATAAGGCATGTGAACTATTTGACAGAATTCCTTAAAGAAATATGGTCTCATGGACTGCAATGATTGCAGGATATGCACAAAATGAATTTGTTGAAAAGGCTTCAGAAAATTTAAAGCAAATGCAATTGGCTGGTGTAAAGCCAAATTCCACAACCTTTGCTAGCATTCTCCCTTCCTATGTCAAAATGGGAGCTTTGGAATAGGGTATGGACATCCATCAAGACATAAAGGATAGAGGAATTTTGTCAGATGTAGTTGCAACTACCCTGTTAGACATATATGCAAAATGTGGAAGCATAGACAAGGCACGTGAACTATTTGATAGAATGCCTCAAAGAAATGTGGTCTCATGGACTGCAAAGATTGCAGGATATACAGAAAATGGATTTGTTGAAAAGGATTTAGAAATTTTAAAGCAAATGCAATTGGCTGGTGTAAAGTGTTGCATCCCCAACTTACAACTAGACTTAATCATTAACTTATTAATATAATCAGAAGGATTAGACATAGTTAATTGATTTGATATTGTGGAAATATTTGATCTAACTCTTGATTATGAAAAAGTTATTAATGATGATCTGCTTTATGAATTGGTTTATCTATGAAATATAATGATGATGATACACTGATCATGATCTTAGGGTCTTGAGAGTGAATAGGAAATTAAACATCCTTCGAAGAAGGAAGGAGAGTATCATCTTGGAGGAAAGGCTAGATGTTGTGAAAACAAAGGGTTGAAAAGCCATCTGAGTGTCAACTATTATGTCCTTCTTCCTCTCTATGTGTAAGTTGACTCGTGTCATACTTCTTTCCTTAGTTCTCTTGTTCTCTAAGAATTGTTATGTCCTTGATGCCATTAAGACTAGTCATGAAGACCAGTCGATGTTTTGGAAGCATCATCTCATGTTGAAGGGATAATCTTGTAGAGAGTGATAGAAGTCTCTCATTATCCTTTGGTTCTCTTAAATAGTATTCTTTGGTCTCTTGACTAAGGATGATAGTCAAATTTAGAGAAGAATATCTCGACAATATTCAACATTATTGATGTGTTCTTGTGTGCTTCCTTGTTTTTATTTTAATCCTCATAGTAAGGATTTCAAACCCTTTTGCAGAACAAATTGCCATGATAATAATAATCATATTATTATCCCATATGTTGTTATGTTTTATTTCTTAAGTCAAAATGCTTTTAAGCAGTTGGTCAGTTTAGTAGAGGATGGAGAGCTTTTATCTCATCCACCTTCGAGCATGTTGCAGGATGATAGCCACTTTTTGAGGAACAAATCAGGTAAGGAAAGGTGGTTACCTTTCTTTTTGGCATGCGTGAATTCATAGGAGGTGGGATGGACCATCGAAGATACTGCTATCATTCAGGAGGCATGAATCAGTTGTTTTTGTGTGGTGGAGTCTTTGGGCTTTGGGGAAATAAGGAGAACAAAGAAAGAGTGGAGATTGATATAGAGTCAAGCACCCTTATAGCCATGTGGAACTATTGCAACGACTTTGCACTATCATGCATAGGTATCTCATCGATGTAACCTATTCTCCATTATCAATTTAAACATTTTAACAAAGAACTGAGTTGAATATTGTTTAAAATCTCCTTTGGAGGAGTTTGAGGCTACTACAGCTGAGCATATTGTTTTCTAATTGTATTAACTGGTGGCTCTAAGCCATATGGCCAAGCTTCCTTATTATCATTATAACATATTAGAGCTCATAGCTCTATCGACTGAGCTATTTCTTCCGGTATGTCGTCAACTATTATGTGAGGATTTGAATCCTTGAAATTTCTATATAGTTTTCATGTCGTATGGCCGAATATATACCATTGAACTCTTGTTAAGACTGTATACAAGGCCGTAAGGCCAAAGCTTTATCATGTCTTTCTACTAATAAAAGAAAAGCTCAAGGCTAGAAGCCGAGATGCAAAAGCTATCATTTAAAAGATTGTGTCTTGTGCTCTAGGACGAAAGGCTGAGTCCCATTTAAAAGACTGTGTTTGTGCTCTAGGTCGAGAGGCCAAGTCTCATTAAAAAGATTGTGTTTTGAATTCTAGGCTATGAGGCTGAATTATTTTAACAAGACTATATTATTGCTCAAGGCCACAAGGTCGAGACTTTTGGAACAACTGTGCTTTATTGCTCAAGGTCGTTTGGCCAAGTCTTTGTTATGAAACTCTTTTTGAGTTAGTGTTAGGGTTGCATGACCCGACTGTAATTTTGTTACATCATAAACTATGTAAATTAACTAGAGCCCGAGCCGTATTGGTTGGGTTGGTAAAGAAATGTTATCTCATCATTTTCAGACTTGAATAGAGTATAAGTTCTTGAGTGGAGCAAATGATGGCTCCATATCAATTAAAACTCAAGATAATAAAATAGTCTTATGACTATGGATTTTTTCGCATAGGCATTATTGAATAATGTTGTGAACACCCAACTGTGAAGACAATCAGGATAATGTTTGAATATTAGAGTGTTGACAACTCTTCAAATTGACACCAATCGAGCTTATATGATAAGCCAATTATGGAACACTTTCTATGTTATATTGATTACCAAATTATATACTTGTATCCTCAGGTATAGGGGAAGTAAAACCATTGTGAATATGGTCCCGTTATGAAACCATTGAAATGAATTTATATAGAATTCTTATACATTCATTATGAGTCTACATGTAAGACCCTTTGTTAATGATATAAGTTATGAATTAGTATACTTTTACTCTATGAAGGGCAGCGTATGCCCTGGGTACATTTATACCATCTCATTCTATGAAATGACTTGTTCCAAAACTGTGAACCATGTGTGACCTAGGGGTCAAATGGTCAACTAATGTGAAATGAACAAACCATGTGATGAGGAGTCACTGATAACTTATAACCAACCTATGGAGGGAGTCAAATGTCCAAGCATGGATAATGATTTGAATTGATCCTACTTATCCAAGACCTATGGTATTGGGTCGATAATAACGACTGTAGGACATGACAACTCATAAGTTGAGTTATGGTGGTGGACATATGACGACGTTCATGGTGTAATGTATTTGTATGAAAACTTTGGCCAAAGTGATGCATCCATCTCTACATGCATCATCAGTTCACAGTGTTCCAGATGGCCTAGTGTCTTCAGTAGTGTCATACAAGTTACAGGGGATCTATAGTGTGTGATCATGAGACATTAGGAAGGACACAACACCAGATACTCAGATGGTTAACCTATTGTGGTTCTAATGTCTAACCTTTCTGTGAAGGGTAGGGCCTCTTCTAGTCAGGAAGATAAGCGGGGGACTATAGGTCTGTGGTTGGAGGAAAAGCACCAGGATGATGCTCTCCTTCCCAAGCATGAGACAAGCTAAGATTTATGGAGATAGATGTCATTGGTTCCAAATATAGTAATTGCATTTTGTGACTAGTTGGTCTATTGTGATGTAAAAACTTGAATAAGATGCCTAGAGCATATATTGTATTTGATTAGTGATGGTTACTCACTAAAGATTGTAAAGGTTTACTGGATTGTAAGTTATGTTATATCTTATTTTGATTAACATGCTTAATTCATGGAAAATAATATGTTTCTTTTGGTTCAAATTATGATTATCTCTATCAATTCTTAATTAATGCATTGATTAAGTTATGATTTTAAGATAAATCTTGAGCATTATACAAAGTGATGTTACATATGGTATCAGAGCTACCAGGTTCAACACATGGACCTAATGAGCTCACTACTTGATGATTAATGTATCCAACATTAAGTATGCTAATGTTTGGATGTTCTATGCTAGAATGGTAAAAATTAGAACCACACCTCACATGAAGGTAACAAAACATGGATGTTACCTATGCCAACAAAAGATTTTGAAGGCACGAGATTTCATGAAAGAGAAACTAGAATAGACTGGATGCTTGATAGGTGCATGGTTAACTAATGAGGAAACTTCCGCTGATGCCATGAAATGCATCAAGCAGGAGTTAAGGAAACCAGAATGGATGGCTAGCCCTATCTCTACTGGAGCATCAGTGACACCCTCTACTCCTAAGGCATTAGTTGAGGGAAATATCCTTAAGGATTGTAATGTAATTCATAAGGATGTGAAGGAATACCAGAGTGTATCCTCACCCCCTAAAATTGAAAAGAAAACATGATTATGGGAAGTTATCCCATGTAGTAAATGATTTGCAGGAGAAAAATGTAAATACAATTTTGTAGTTTTGTCAATTATATGTAATCCAATGGAAACAGTAATGCAATGGAAAATTTTGATAATCTTTCCTTTCTTGTTAAGGATTACATGAATGTGAATAGATTTGTAAAATGAATAATTTGCATAGCATGGAAAACTAATTTGTGATTAATCTGCAAACTTCAAGAAGAAGTAGACTGTAGTAAAGGTTCAAGTTGGAACTAGAATGGAGGATAGCCGAGATGAAGGAGCACCTTCAAGGCAATCTGAGTCTAAATTAGACCAAATTTTGACCTTGTTGAGAGAAACAAGGGTGATGGTGGAAGCTCTCAAACACAAAGTGGAAGGCCAATCAGAAGACAAGTGAGATAATTATGATGGGGGTGATGGTGAGGAATGCCAAAACAACACCACCCAAAGCCAACATAGAGAAAATAACTCCATGGCTAAACAAGATGGGGAAAAGAGGAGCTTGTTGGCTATGGAACTATCTCATGACATGAAAAAGGTCATGCCACCTAAATTTGATGGATTTGTAAGTGGAGATACTGCGGAGGCATGGCTTATAGAGATGGAGAAGTAATTTGAAATTAGAAATTATAATGAGGTTACCAAAGCTATTTGGGGAGCATTTCAGCTAGTGGGTGAAGCATCCACATGGTAGATGAACAAAAAGATGGAGCTAGGTTTGAGGTAAACAAGCCTTACTTGGGATAGGTTCATAGAACTGTTTAGGCAAATATGGTTGCCTCAACTATTCTATGATAAAAAACTCATATATTTCCAAAACCTGAAATAGGCAGATATGGTTGTAAATGAGTATTGGGAAAAATTCACCCGACTGTTGAAATATGTGCCACAGTATCAGCATGATGAGAAATTCTGTGTTCAAAAGTTTATCATGGGGTTGAACACCCAGATTGGGGGTGAGGTTAATATTCATGGTCCTACAACCATGGAATAGGTTTACGAGAAGGCCGTTAGACAAGAATAGAACCTCAAGGCTATATCAACCTATAAGGAGAGAAACAGAAAGAGATACAATTGGTCTTAATCTTCTCAACCCTTAAATGAAAAGGGGAAGAAATAGGATTATACTACGAAGAATGATAAAGTGGCCAAGAATAAACAAAATGAGTCCAAGGGAGAGAAAAAGGGAAACAACCACTCCAAGAAGAATGGGAACAATTTTGACAAACCTCAGGAGAGGTGAGGACCAGTTGGGGGATGTTTCACATGTGGCAGAGATCACTATGCCAATCAGTGTCCCAACAAATCATAGGGAGTGCAACCAAGAGGGAATTCTCTACCTTTCCAGCAAGTGGCATTCTAGCAACGTATCCATGTAGCTTTGGATAACCATCAAGCTGAGTATCAAATTACCCCAGCTGAAACCACAGGTATTTTATTTGGAATTCCAATTTCAGTTTTAACTGATACAGGTGCCAAAGAATGTTTCATTTCTCCCAAAATTGTAAAAAAAATACCTAGAAAATCAGTATTCATGGCAAATGCTTGGTCTTTAGAGTATGCAAATCACACCAAGGCTCGGGTAGAGCAATGCCTATTTGAAGCTTAGGTTGAACTTCCAAACTTTTCCACAAAAGTAAATATATATGTATCCCCACTTGGCTCATATGATGTCATCCTAGGAATAAATTGGCTATGGAGACATCGAGCCAAATTAGACTGTTATGCCAAGACAGTAGATTGTTTGGATGATCATAGAAACCAAGTCCATATCCAAGGAAAATCAAGGGAAATTAAACTGACACAAATTTCTGCCTTACAATTGAAAAGGGCATAGAGAAAAGGATGCCAACTACTTGCTATTAAAATGGATAAAATAGATGAAATGAAGGAAAACTACTTTCAAGATGATTTGACAGTTTATGAATCCCCAAATTTTGATGAAGCGGGGATAAAGGAGCCCATAGGTCAGGAAAGACCAAATATGGACAAGTATCCCCTTAGAGAATTTGAGGATGTATTTCCGGATCATCTTCCAGGATTACCCCCTAAGAGAGCTTTTGATTTTTCAATTGATATTATACTTGGGTCAGAACCTATTTCTAAAGCCACTTATAGGATGACCACAACTGAAATAATGGAGTTAAAGGCTCAACTATAAGTGCTATTGGATAAAGGGTTGATTAGACCTAGTGTGTCACCATGGGGAGTGCCTGTTATTTTTTTGAAAAGGAAAGATGGCACTTTGGGGTTGTGTATATAGATTACCACATGTTAAATAAAGTAACCATCAAGAACAAGTATCCTCTTCCCCGCATTGATGATCTTTTTTATCAGATGAGAGGTGTGGTAGTATTTTCCAAGATTGATCTTCAATTAGGATATCACCAATTGAGGGTGAAGGATGAAGACATTCATAAGACAACCTTTAGAACTAGATATGGACACTATGAATTCACTATCCTACCTTTTGGGTTGACAAATGCTCCTGCAGTGTTTATGAATCTTATGAATAGTGTGTTCAAAGACTGCTCAAGGATAAGTTTGTCTTGGTATTTCTTGATGACATTTTAATCTATTCCAAGAATGAAGAGGAACATATATAACATTTGAGAATTGTTCTTCAGAGACTAAGAGAGCATAAACTTTATGGCAAGCTCTCTAAGTGTACCTTCTTTCAGAAAGAAGTACAGTATTTGGGTCATATAATTTCAGCTAAGGGAATAGCTATAGACCCAACCAAAATTAAGGTTATTTCTAAATGGCATAACCAAGAAATGTTCATGAGGTTTGAAGTTTTATGGGCCTTGCTGGTTATTACAGGAGGTTTGTAAAAAACTTCTCTAAAATAGTACATCCTATAACTTTCTTGCAAAGAAAGGGCAAGAAGTTTGAATGGTTAGAAAAGTGCTAGAGGCCTTTGACCTACTAAAGTAAAAAATGACTTCAGCTCTGATTTTGAAAGTACCTGACCCGAAAGGTCAATTTGAAGTCATTACTGATGCCTCAAGGGAAGGCTTAGGTGGTGTACTGGTCCAAGAGGGGCATGTTATTGCGTATGAATCATGTAAATTGAAAAACTATGAGCAAAACTATGCCCCACATGATTTAGAACTGGCAGCAGTCATGCATGCACTCCAAATGTGGAGATATTAACTACTTGGAAAACCTTTTGAGCTAAAAATGGATCACCAGGGACTCAAATATCTATTCACTACCCCATATTAATGCTCACTAAAGAAGATGGGTAGAATTTATCTCAGATTATGATTTCAAGATAAATATATTTAGGGAAAAGAGAACTGAGTGGTAGATGCTTTAAGTAGGAGAAGACATATCTCCTCTATGGTCTTTATACATTCTAATTTTAGAAATCAGGTCTTACAACAATCTAATGGAGATGAGTTTTACGAGCAGGTAAAACAGGCCCTTAAAAAAGATTCATAGAATCCAAAATATGAAGGATTCAACCTTAAACTAGATGGGTTATTAAGGTTCAAAGGAAGGATGTATGTACCCAACTCAGCAGAGCTAAGGAATATGGTTTGGAAAGAGGTTCATTCTGCACCATATTATGGGCATCCTGGAGTAACCAAGTTACTCGCTGATGTGAAATCTTTATACTTTTGGAAAGGAATGAAAAGGGACACCGCAAATTTTGTGGCTACTTGTATTGAATGCCAAAGGGTGAAGGTGAAACACCAACACCTAGTGGGGTTATAATGCCCTCATGAAATTTTGGAGTGGAAATGGCAGATTATAAGCATGGATTTTATACAAGGGTTTCCTATGTCAAGGAACAAGAATAATTATATTTTGGTTGTGGTGGATAGACTCACCAAAGTAGCACATTTTATTCTGGGAAATTTGACTGATGGGGCACCCATCATTGCTCAAAAATTTGTTCAAGAGATTTTCAGGCTTCACGACATTCCTAAGAAGATTATCTCAGATAGGGATGCGCAGATGACATCTAGGTTTTGGCAAACCTTATTCTCTTCACTTAGAACACAATTGAATATAAGCTCTACTTATCATCCTGAAATGGATGGACAAACTGAAAGGGTGAACCAAGTGTTGGAGGATTTATTAAGGATGTATTACATGGACCAGCAATACAAATGAGAGGATTATCTTCCTCTAGTGGAATTTTCCTACAATAACTCTTACTAGTCAGCTATTAAGATGGCACCGTTTGAGGCATTATATGGACAGAAGTGTCGAATCCCTATAAGCCAGGATAAGCTTGAAGATAGGGTTAACTTTGGTCCTGAAATACTTTCTAAATTGGAAGAACAAGTCCATTTAATTTAAAAGAGGTTAGCGGAAGACAACGATAGACAAAAGAGTTACACAGATGCTAAACGTGTTGAAAGGCATTTCAATGTGAGATAAAGTTTTCCTAAGGGTAAAACCCCATAAAAGTTCCATCAAATTTGTAAAAATGTCTAAACTGGCACCAAGATATGTGCGTCCATTTGAGGTTCTAGAAGAAGTCAACCCAGTGGAATACATAATTGCTCTACCACCAGCACTTGCCATGATGCATAATGTGTTTCATGTTTCTTATTTGAAAAAGTTTAATTCTACTAATAATTAAATTTGTATGCTTGATTAGAACCTTTTACAAGTGAAAGACCCAAGAGTGGTGATAATTGAGCCCATCAAGGTGCTTGAAACATGTAAGCTACACTTATGTAATAAGAAAATAACATAGGGTAAGGTCCAGTGGGACCAATATTTAGTGGAAAACGCCACCTGGGAAAATTATGATGACTTTTGTGCTAGATTTCCTCATCTTTTCTAAGACATGTTATTATGCTTTTGAAAACATTTGCATGATATGTTGGTTAATTAAAGACAATTAATCATCAAGGATGATGATTCTTATGGGGGCAGATATGTTACATCCCTAACTTACAACTAGACTTAATCATTAACTTAGTAAGATAATCAGGAGGATTAGACATAGCTAATTGATTTGATATTGTGGAAATATCTGATCTAACTCTTGATTATGAAAAAGTTATTAATGATGATCTGCTTTATGAATTAATTACATTTAGCTATGAAATATAATGATGATGATACACTGATCATGATCTTGTGGTCCTGAGTGTGAATAGGAAATTGAACATCCTTTGAAGAAGGAAGGAGAGTATCATCTTGGAGGAAAGGTTAGACATTGTGAAAACAAAGGGTCGAAAAGCCATCTGAGTGTTAACTATTATGTCCTTCTTCCTCTCTATGTTTAAGTTGACTTGTGTCATACTTCTTTCCTTAGTTTTCTTGTTTTCTGAGAATTGTTATGTCCTTGATGCCATTAAGACTAGTTGTGGAGACCAAGCGATGTTTTGGAAGCATCATCTCATGTTGAGGGGATAATCTTGTAGAGGGAGACGAAAGTCTCTCGTAATCCTTTGGTTCTCTTAGATAGTATTCTTTAGTCTCTCGACTAAGCATGATAGTTGAAATCGTAGAATAATCTCTCGATGATATTCGACATTATTGATGTGTTCTTAAGTGCTTCCTTGTTTTTATTTTAATCCTCATAGTAAGGATTTCAAACCCTTTTGTAGAAAAAATTGCCATGACAATAATAATCATATTATTATCTCATATGTTATTATGTTTGATTTCTTAAGTTGAAATGCTTTTAAGTAGTTGGTCGGTTCAGTAGAGGATGGAGAGCTTTTAGCTCATCCACCATCAAGCATGTTGCAGGTTGATAGTGTTGGGTGGATTTTGTCTAGACTTCATATTACGTGCTTAGTGTTTGAAACTTATAATATAAACCAAGTCATTCTTGTTCATATGAATTTAGCATAATTGAACTGCAATTTGGTATCTATATAGCTAGCATTGGTAGTAGAGAGTGATTTTGGATTCAACTATGTGTTGTTTTGCATCAACATTTTAGATAGTGTGATCTAAAACATCGATGCAAACATACACATAGTTGAATCCAAAAGCACTCCCTTCTAATTTCATGGACCATGGAAAACTTGTGCCTACTAAAAGGAATTGTTTTAATTTGTTGTTAGCATTCCTCTTCTATAAGGATATCCTACTTGGGAACAATCTAATAATTAAGGACAACTGTAAACTAATTGTGGCATGTCAAAACTATTGATCCTTACAGGATTTGTTGGAAAGCAGCATGTAAGCCCAAGCTTATAAAAATAACCAAATTGGAAAATAGTAGTAAGTCTGATCTTATAAAAACAATAAAAGACCCAGATCAGTCTAGAGGAGTTGAAAGAGTTAAGGCACAAATAGGCATTTCTTATCAAAGTAAATCCAAAAAAAAAAAGATGTTGAGTCAATGACTCTGGTGGCAAAGACAAAATGGTTGGTTTTAAAATAAATCTCACTGTGATAAATTTAAGTTGTTGTTAGCATTCCTCTTCTATAAGGAACTCCTACTTGGGAACAATCTAATAATTAAGGACAACTGCAAACTGATTGTGGCATGTCAAAACTGTTGATCCTTACACAACTTCTTGGAAAGCAGCATGTAAGTCCAAGCTTATAAAAATAACCAGATTGGAAATAGTAGTAAGTCTGAGCTTATAAAAATAATAAAAGACCTAGATCAGTCTAGAGGAGTTGAAAGAGTTAAGGCACAAATAGGCATTGCTTATCAAAGTAAATCCAAAAATAAAAACAAAGATGTTGAGTCAATGACTCTGGTGGCAAAGACAAAATGGCTAGTTTTAAAAGAAATCTCTCTATTCTAAGATTGATGTGACTTATGCTACTCTATTTAGTAACACAGAATGCATTTCTTAAATAAATACCATCAATCCATTCACAAAATGGAATCAATAATCTCCAAAAACTTTAAAATCAGAGGACATGTGCTACTGAATATGAAAGTCCAATTTGACTTGCCTGGATTTATGTTATTCATTGCTCTCTTCACAAGCACATAAGGTTTTATATATTACAGTAACCATTTGACAACATAAATCAATAATGAAATTAAATGGGCTTGAAAATTTGAAATTCCCAACCTTTTCAAGTTCATCTTCAACAGCTTTAGCAAACTCACTCTTTTGCTCAAAGACATCATCCAAATTCATCTTTGGGACGCTTGAATGGACAACTGTAAATCAGACATGGAAACACAGTAGTTAGCTTAAATCCTACAGGGTTTCTCTTCTTGAACTGTCTTCCATAGAAGTTAAAAAAACAAAGTAACAAATCATTCCATGATTAAATTGGTCCAGGCTGTATATTAAAGTAAGGTTATAGATATGAAAGCTTGTATTTCACAAAGTTAACCATGTATACTAGAAATGGTGATTCTATTACAGATATGGGTCAGAGATTTCATTTTTACTTAGTATTCTAAAAATCACTTAACTATTAGATAACCATATCTACACAAATTATTCATTTACAGTTATACTCTAAATTTATTTTTTCAAACTTTACCATCAAATACATAAGCTTGAATTTGTCCTCTATCATTTATGCTTTGACGAATGTCCATACCCTACATTCCAAAGCTCCCATTTGGCATAGGCTGGGAGGATGTTGACAAAGATTGTAGAGTTTGGATTTACGTTTGCCAATTGCATTTGCTTGAAAGTTTCTAAAGCCTTTTCAACAAACCCATTTTGTGAATATCCTATAATTAGGGCATTCCATAAGAGCACATTTCTTTGAGGCATTCTGTCAAACAATTCAGGTGCCTTATCTATGCTTCCACATTTTGCATATCTTGTAATGATGGCATTCTATGAGATGACATCTCTTCAAGACATTCTTTCAAATAGTTTGTGCCATGTATATGCTTCAACATTTTGCATACATGTCTACTAGGATAGATACAACATCTGACAAAACTCCTCTATCTATTTTCCTGTGATGGGTGTCCAAACCCCAAAACTAAACCCATAACTCTAAACAGACCAAATTGCATACAAAATTCCCATTATCCCTGTTGTACGGCATCCATAGAACAACTCGAACTGCATATAGAAGGATAATAACCACTAGAACCTTGACAACTATGCCATACTAATGTTTATATCCCTGTAACAATAAAAAAAAGTAAAGAAGACTTCCCAAAGACCATCAGTCTGTTCCAAGGCTCAAATTTCCCTTACACAGGGTTGTAGGACCTGCAGGGTACGAATCTCATGTATACACCACAAACCTGCCCAGAATTACAATGAAAGAATTTTCATATAGGCACTAAGCAATGTCAATAGCAATGCATTCAGTATATGCTCCAAACAAGGGATGATAAACTCAATACCAAGAATCACCCTTCATAAAGTACAAACTACATCACCCTGTTCCAAAGCTCCCATTTTGGTACATGCAGGGAGGATGTTGGCAAAGGTTGCAGAGTCTAGCTTTACACCTGCCATTGAATTTGCTTAAAATCTTCTGTAGCTTTTTCAACAAACCCATTTCATGTATATCTTGCAATCATACCATTCCAATGTGAAACCCTTGGCTATGAAAGATGAAGGTCAGAAATTTCTTCCAAATGTTTTAAGTATGGATTTTAATTGTAATGACATTTCTAAATGGTGGGGAAGAGGGAAATTACAATTTAAATATTTTTTTATTTGTGTGATTAATTATTTAGTCATTTTTATTTGTGTGACTAATTATTTAGTTGTGTTTTTAACCCAATGATCAAATTAGTCATTTATTTAGTCATTTATAGTTGTCATGACTAAAGTCACATAGTCATTTATTTGCCAAAATTCTACTAGTGCATGTACAACTAAATATATGAATTCTCAACAATCATAAATGATAATATCCAACCTAGTATATGGACTCTAATTGCATGAATGTCATTATACAATAGATAATTATATGGATTCTATCAAATTAAACATCATTGATCCATGCACATAAGCCTTCTACTTGCATATGTAGGTCATTACAGAAAAATCTTCCATGTTAAGAATGAGTTCAAGCTAAGCTTTCTTCCTAACCTAAGGTATTAGGAAACTACAAGGAATTTCAAATCTTATTTATACTATATATGTTACAAGGAGAACTAATCATAATTTGAAATCATTAAAAAGAGTGTTTGAGCATAAATTCTTCTATCAAATTACGTGCATAAGTTTTGTTAAGGAAGTGGTGATGGGAGATAACATTTACATTTGTAGCATTTAATAGAAATTTCTCTTCAATATGCTTTGATGGGCACCCATACCCTCATCCCAAGCACCAATTGAGCACAGGTTGGCAAGATGTTGTCTACATTTGCTTTAAGGTTTCTAAGGCCTTTTAACAACCCTTCTTAATATTATTTTTCCACCATGGCATTCAATG
Organism: Cunninghamia lanceolata; assembly: GCA_027924645.1. Lineage (NCBI taxonomy): Eukaryota > Viridiplantae > Streptophyta > Pinopsida > Cupressales > Cupressaceae > Cunninghamia > Cunninghamia lanceolata. Next base: position 2,741,063 of record BSBN01000397.1, read on the forward strand.
ACGTCACATTTTACAAGGCATTTTGTCAAACAGCTCATGTGCTTTGTCTAGGATTTCACATTTTGCATACATGTTAGCCATGCGTATGTGGGAAGAAAGGTTGTCTTCTATTATTTGATCTGTCACCTAATTCTTCTCCTACTGAGGGCATGTTGTGTGTGTGAAAGATTATTTTTTTAGCTTGTCCCAAATCCTCACCACATGTGTCCCTCCTTTCTTTAATCTATTGTAACTAATTCTTCACATTCATAGCCACTTGGGGATGTCACATACAATTTAAATAATAGATTGAGCAACAAATGAACATCTCGTAGGTGGGGTTTTCAATTTCATAGGAAATTAGCAGATTTGTGGACATTTATTGCTGCTCTTGCTTCTTAAATCATGTTGAACGTACTCTCCATTGTTCTTGCTCTTCTTTGCTTCCTGGTTGTGATCAACCTCAACTTTAGCTCCCAAAATCCCCATTTCACAGATGTCACCAAATCTCTTTCCTTGCCTGCGTCTCTTTTCTGCTTAACTTCCTTCAAGGAATACCTTCTCAATCCTCCCTCTTCTGATTAAATTCTTCTATCCTTAATACTTTGATGGATGTCCATACCTTGCATCCTATCTTGTCTGGCAGAGTCGCAGTAGTTGGACTCCATTCCTTTTACCAAGGCATCCATACTCACGCAATTAAATTGTCTCCCCCCGTAGAAAAAGGATATTTTCTTCCTTTAATTCCCTTTATCCCCTCCAATTAATAAAATGTCTTAGTTTTATTTTGTCTTGTTGGGCCATGTGGTTTCCTATGGGTAGTCCTCTCTAACAGAGATGTGACACATTTTAAAATTAATCAAATTACAAAAGTTATGCCATTATATTTCAATTTTAGAAAAGATATAGTCAATCTCATTAATGGGTTTCTAACCCAATATCTAAAATTAATTAAATTTTTTTACTAGAGTAAACCACATAAAAGCTCATAACTAATTCCTATTTTAGTCTAATCCTAAATATGGAATTCTTAATTTTTCATGATTAAACAAAGCAATTAATCGTTCCAAGCCAATCTACCAAACGGTCTTCCTATAAAAACTTCTCATGTCAAACGTACAACTTTCTAGTTAGAGGTTTTATCATCAATTCTTCCCAATTCAAAATTTAGAATTAATAAAAAGGAAAACACGGAAAGCATGCCAAGAAAATTAATATAATATTTTTTAGAGTCACACAATTTAATTCTAACTAATTTAATCTAAATTTAAACATAAGAATGATGTCATCATTTTTAATCCCTTTATCAATCCAACAAACTATAGACTTCCCTATTAACTTTCATCCATTTTTAAAATAAAGGTTAATCAATGATGAGTTTTATTGATACACAATGCATGCCAATTGAAGAGCTTAATCATATCCCCTTTAAATTTAACAAACATAATAATCACCTAATTGTTTCTATTTAGTGTTTTCATAATTGTCAGGCAGTGCTTTATTTTCAATTTTACTTTTATCATGTATAACTAAATGTATAATCCAATTATAGATACAAACATAATAATCACTTAATTGTTTCTATTTAGTTTTTTCATAATTGTCAAGTAGTCCTTTATTCTCAATTTTACTTTTATCATCTATAACTAAATATATAATCCAATTACAGAGATATACTTGGATGACCTAACAATTATTCAATTGCATACATATCAATTTACAATAATAGTTATTTTAGGGTTTCTACATCAACCAATGACCTTTTCTAGTCTACACAAAAGTTATACCAATTTTTTTTTAATTATCCATAACTACCTTCAAAAATTATATTGGCACATATTCTAAGGTTTTCTAGTGAAATCAGTGGATTTTAGGGTTTTGTAAGGACACAAAAGAAATTAATCTCAAGGTGTCTCACAAGCTAATTAATCACTATTTACATAATTCAAATAGTTTTTCTATCAAGAAAACTTGTCTTTGGAACATAATAGTTGTTACTTGGTTCACTAAGCATTTATATTAGCGTGGATTGAATTTTACGTTAGGAAACCTAGGGCCTAAGACCCAAGTCCAAAATGAATTTATTTTTCTAGACTAGCTACATATCTTAACAATGGAATGAACATCATGCAGTCCTACAGAGAATATCAAATTTAAATGGGTCTTCTTTACTTAAATTCCAATCTCTAAGTCTCATATATTTGATCTTACAACTCTACCATTTATTGTGAATATCATAATAAAGGATGATTGTTTCATAATTAAGGACTATCATTTCATTTCTACGATCTACCATTTTGTGTTTGGTTCATAAGTTAAGTTGACATAGTTTATTTTATTGTTTTTTCTAATAATCAATTTTTAAATGATAAAGCATGCAACAAACTACTATTCTAATAAAAACTAAATGGAACAACAATTAATCCATTATGTTAATCAACTTTTATGCTCATTGATTATGAAATTGTTTTATAGACATCCAAAATTTTAATTGCTCATTTTTCATAAACTCATCCTCGTCTTTTTGTATGATTTTCCAATAATTACTTCCTTCAAAAATTAAATTAGAATTTACTCTAATAGAATTAAAAAACATTAGTTAACCACCTAATAAGAACCTTATACACGAATAGTTCTCAAGCCTCAAGAGGGCATCACCCTACCTTCCATGTCTCACCTTAAGAAAGGAAGGACTCTACTCTTTAAACAATTCCTAATTAATTAACCCACCATATGACATAAAGCCAAGGTGCCTTGGCCGCCTTTAGATATAAACAAATCTGCAGGTTTGAATTAACCTATTGTTACCTTCTTCCATCGATTGCTTCTCAAATACAATTGTCTACCACTAATTATCATAAAACAAATTTGGTATACAATTAAAGATAGACTTCCCTTTATTTGAGCCCGTCTAGTAATTAAACTTCAAATCCTGCCGTTATTACATGCGTGTGGAAATCTAACTAAATAATGTATATTTCTTGATATAGTACCTGTTACGATATGACTGATGAGACAGATTGTATGATTATGGCCATGATTTTGACAAAATACATACTTCACATTCCGCATCCATCGAATCTGACTAGACGTCCATCATTCAGACATTGGCTGTTTTTTAATTCTGTTCTGAGTTTGAGCAAAATTCGCTTGTCGTATATTTAAATGTTTTGTTCTGCGTTATCTTTATAGGGTTTGCATCTGAGTTTGCCATGGAGGATGAAGAAACGGGGGAGCTTTTTATACCATGCAGGGTGTGTAGTCAGAAATGTTATAAAAAGCATGGCAGATACCATGAGAAAGAGAGCTTTAATGGGTGTGCCTCTTTCTTCAAAATTATGCTTGGAGACTTTGCAGAAAAACTGGTAACTTTTGTGCTTATACTCTACAATCTTTTACATTTTTAAAAAATTTCATATACATTATTTAGAACTTTGTGAAAACAAATTGTGCAATGTGTTTCATGCAGAGAATTCCTCCTGCATTTGTTTCACACCTTATAAATGACAAAGACAAGCATATGGTGTTGCAAAGCCCAAGGGGGCAGGAGTTTGATGTAGAATTAATGAGTATAAACAATAAATTGGAATTTCGGCATGGTTGGGAAAAATTTGTCAATTATCATGGACTGCAATGCGGAGATTTTGTTGTGTTCAAGTACATAGCGAAGTCGCAATTCAAGGTTGATATATTTGGAAGATCTGGGTGTGTGAAAAATATCAGTGCTCTTCATTTTGAAAAAACAAGCGTTGATTTAAATAAGAGATGTCCTAACAACAATTTGAAGCAACCAGTGGGCAATGAATCGCTGATTGATTTGGTTTCTGAAGAGGAAAATAACCATGAGTCTGAAGCAGTGGCTGAAAATCAAAGAAGAAAAAGGAAATCCTCTTTTCTTGGTAAGAAAAAGTTTTGTCCGAGAATATAGAGCTTGTTAAATTTGAAAGTTTCATAATTTATTTGAACTTATGGATTTGCCATTTGAATTGTATTTTTATTAGGATAACAACAAAGTAAATTTTGTTGTAGGCCATTCATCCAAGAAACCTAGACACTGTTTCTCCTCTCAGAAGCACATGACAATGGTGTCTGTTCCTCCTTTCAAATCAGATAAACCCTTTTGTGAAATGGTTATGAAATCACGGAATATAAACCGACCATACCTGCTAGTAAGATCAAGTTCTATGCTTTCTTTGCTTATGTATTTAGCAAGATAAATACATATGCAATATATTACATTGTTTTTGTTACTTCATTTTGCTGATAGTTCTCTAACGGTCTAATATGGTGCTAATATGGGCATATGTATTAGCGTGAATTGTAAAGTTTAAGAAGAATATGATTTACAGGGTTAAATAACATAGTTTTTGTAATGGTTTGGGAGTGCAGGAGTTCCCAAAAACATGTGAATATCCGATTCAACTACCAAAACAGAAAAGTGAATTAGTTCTTTTGGATGGAGAGTATAACGAATGGAAGGTACGATGCATTATTACGAAAAAAAACCATACCTTAAGTGCGGGGTGGAAATATTTTACACGTGATAACAATTTAAAGGAAGGAGACATTTGTATCTTTGAGCAGGTGAGCAACAATCAAAACAAATTTATGTTCAGAGTTCATATCTTTCCTCATGTAGAGAAAGCTCTTCTTCAAGAATAGGTTAATCTTGAGAAGTAAAAGCAAGACAAATATTTATCACTTTTTGGTGTGGATGAAGTTAGAATTGTTATTGATTTTATGGACTGTTTGACTATTGAACCAGAGGATGTTTAAGTAGGGTGGAATAGAAAGATGAGAAGAAACAGGTTAAAGATGGGAAAAGAAACTATATAAGAAAGATTTTCTATGCTCAAAGTTGTTCACTATACCATTCAATGTATTGGAATCTTTTTTTTTTTGGGGGTTAGATTTATTTCATTATTAAGTTATAATATAGTTTATTATGATTGTAAATATAATTGTAAAAATTCTCTTCATAATTTTTTAGTATTAAATTTAAATGTAATTAATGTGAGATGAATGTTTTTGATATTAGTAAATGCTTTTATCTAGAGCTATGAACCCTAAAAAACGGGTTTTGAAAGGGCCGCTCTTGAACAACAACAGGTCGCAAAAGAACAAATAGGCCAAAAGTCAAGAGGAACAACAAGAAATGAAAAAGCAAAGAAACAAAACTGAGTCAATAAAACAAAACTGGGTCAAAGCATAGGAACGATAGATGAAACTACCTCTTAAGGCAGCTTAAACCAAAACTTCATTAGGAAGGTTTGGATAGCACCCTTCTCCTTAGGTATAAATCTAGATTTGGAAATTGAATGTGTGCTTGAGATAAGATGAGAGTTTTTCCTCTCAGTCTCCTACTTGTTTTCCTTGATGGGAAATGTGAGATGAATATTATATAAATTAATTAGATCAAATATTATATGAATTATATTAGAATTTAAATACAATTAAGATGTATGAATAATATGACTTTGATCTAATTATATAATTGGATTAGTGTGTTTTGATGAGACTTATGAGGTTTAGATTGTCTAGTTTAAGGTGGCATAATAATACTTTCCAAAAAAATATAGTATTATATATATGATAAAAATGTGATATAAAGTATTTAGAGAGTAAGATTTAATAATTTAAGTTAATTTATATTTAATTGATATATTTATTATTGAAAATGATATAATATCAAGAAAAAAATTTAATTACTATAGATCTTGGAATAATATTATAATTCTTGTGATCCTTTAAGATGTCCATGTTAGAGATGAGAAATTATCATGGATTAAGTGTCTAGATATTTTAAATTTAATTTGAGTTACTCCAAGTCCAAATGAATTTATATAAATTTTGAAGAGAAATTAATGTACCAATGGTAAGATTACATACAAATTTTTTTAATGAAGTATTCTTTTGATATTGCATATTGTAAAGGAAAACATTTTTTCTTAAGTGTAACCGAAGCTAATCAATTGATTTGCATACAAGTAATCATAAATCAATCTAGTAAATGTGGAAAGGGATTGCATATTATGATAAATTATGAGAGTTATTCTAAGAAAGTCAATAAGAGGATAGGGGCAGAAGATTTTATGATTAGATTGCATGTGCTTAGAAAATGATGTCTCCTTACTAAAGTTCCTAAGTATCTATGTTGGATCCATTCTCTATTAGAGGACAAGTCCATAGTTTTTTTTTTTTTTTTGCAACTTCGCTTGATGAATATCTACTCTTTTTAAAAATCTAAAGACTTGGTGGTATTTAGAAATACCTTAAGGGTTGTCAATTCATCATTGGGAGGAAAGTTCTCTCAGAACAACCCATAGAAAGTGAACAAGAATAAAAACCAATTTAAGCATCCTAAACATAAATATTTTTAACTCCTATTATTGCACCAAATCAAAATGTGTCACTATTAATTGATTCATCAATGCTCTAGAATGAATGAATGCTTGATGAGGAGATGATTAGGATGAGTGCATTGAATGCCTTTAAATACAAGCACATAGAGTACAATTGAGCCAAATGCTTAGGAAAGAAGATGAATTGGACCATTTGGCCAAATTTGAGTTTTAAGATTTAAAATAAAAAGGGACAAGTTCATGACTCTGGGTTGCCTCGGCGATCATAGAAATGTCCTAGTGTGGGTGAATAATTAGATACATGAAACAAATGGATAAATGAAGGTAGGTGCATGGGTGAGTGTGATAAATGAATGAATAAGGCAAATGAAAAATGTATAGATGTGTGTGCATAAAATAGGATAACACTATGTTTAAAGGGATATCTATGTACACAATGGATAAAAAGTATAGGGGAATGAGCCCAACTTCACACAAGATCATGCCATTTCTCACTATAGAAATATATCAGCCATTTCCTCAAAATAGGCACAAAAATCAATGGGAAATGGCACGGGTATGCAAATTTCACCATTACATTTTGCCCCTGCTTTGAGATGTATGTGAATCTAAAGAATGATCATATATTTCAAAGTGCACATAACGCTCACAAGCATGCACATAAAGCTAATATTCAAACAATGAAATGATATTGTCATGGATCCATATAGAGTAATGGACCATGCTAAGTATGATCATGTAAGCATATCTAATTTTAGAATGTTCTCTTCATGAATCCTACAAAAAAGAGAAAAAGATCATATAATGAGTAGCTTCTATCTCACAAATGAAAATTTGATACAAAATAGTAAAAGAACCTGCAATCACAGAGATCAAAATAACAAGCACAATAAACAACCTGAAGAATGTATGAAGTCAACCAATTGTATTAGCCAAACAGGCATGTATAAGTAGAAAGGAGAAAGGGCACCCGATCTGCATGAAATGAGGGCAGGTCTCCTCATACATGGAGTGGTGGTGGGTTTCCTACCACAAAAGTAGCATGAGGCGTCAAAAGTGAGTTGACACCTCTAAAGACACCTAACTAACTTGACACCTCACATGGGCAAGTGTCAAGGGGTGCCTGAGTAGGCTTAAAGCCTATGTGCATGCACAATATACACTAACACCCCCCCTTAAGCATAGCTTATGTGGACACAAAATAGATGGATCCTAGCTATAAGGCTTGGTGAGGTACCCATGTACAATGTAATCTCTCATAAATGGAGAAAGATAGAAAACCCATTGGGAAAGAACTATCCTCCAAAAGAGAGATAAGAAGAGAAGAAGGCTAGAAAGCCCCCCCCAAAGATGATGTTGCTAATGTAGACCGCATGCCAAGAAGAGCTTTTAGATGAATGAACTTGCTCTCAGTAAAGTGTTTGGTGAAAATGTCACCAACTTACTTTGGAGACTGGCAAAAGTCTAAGTCAATGATCTACCCATGAATAAGCTCTCGAATATAATGCATACGAATCTCTATGTGTTTGGTTTGTTGATGTTGAACTAGATTCCTGCATATATGTATGGTGCTTTGGTTATCACAATAAATGACTGTGGGCTGCCTGAGAGGAATACCAAACTCAGAAAGAATGCCCTGAAGCCATATAAGCTCAGTAGTTGAGTTAACAACCCCCTTGAACTTTACCTCTATGGATGATATATAGCAATAACATTCTACTTCTTTCTAGACCAACTGATAGGACCTGAACCAAGTGAAAATTGTAACATAAAGTGGACTTGTGATACTCAGTATCACCAGCCCAATCTAAATCTATAAAACTGACCAAGTTGACTAATGAACCAACTCTATAGTGAACCCCAAACCCAAGAGTACCATGAAGTTAATGAAGGATCCTCTTAGTTGCTTTCCAATGCAGCTCATGAGGTTCCTGCATAAATCTCAAAATGATGCCAATTGCATATGAAATGTTTGGTCTAGTAAGATTCAAGTATATAATACTACCAATAAGTTGTCAATACAAAGTAGCATCAACCAAAGATGTAGTATAGGAAGTCTCAAGTTTGACTCTAGATAGAAAGGGAGTCAGAGATGGTTTACAAGTAGTCATGTGAAATCGTGCAAGTAAATCAAGAGTATACTTAGGTTGTGCAAGAGTAATCCCTAAAGTAGATTGTGAAATCTCAATGCCAAGGAAGGAGTGCAATAAACCCAACTCTGTCCTGTCAAATATGTCCTGACATGCTGACAAGTCATTGTTGTAATGACAGATGAAGTACTCCCAGTAATCAAAAGATCATTAAAATATAGAACTAGTATCAAATTTGAATCATCCTCTAGCAATAGATAAACATTAGGATCTGAATGACATCTAGTTAAACCTAAAGATAGGAGGTAGGAATCGATCTTGGCATACCAAGCCCTAGGGGTTTTTTTGAGGCCATAGATAGATTTCCTTAGTCTACAAACTAAGGATGAATCCTGAACAAACCCTGGTGGTTGTTCCATGTAGATTTCCTCCTCAAGATCTCTATGAAGAAATGCACTCTTCACATCGATTTGATGTACAACCCATCCATGTGTTACGACTATAGCTAGTGTGAGTCAAATCAAAGTCATCTTAGCAACAGGTGCAAAGGTTTTTGAATAGTCAATGCTTGCGACTTATGAAAATCTTTGGCAACCAATTGTGCTTTGTATTTATCAACTAGCCCATCTGCTGCAAATTTAGTTTGATATATCCATCTACATCGAACTATCTTCCTTCCGTTAGGAAGAGAAGTCATATCCTAAATATGATTTCTAATCAAGGAATCATATTCCTCATCCACAAAAATATCTTAGGTATGCTTAATGCCTCTCTAAATGTTTGTGGATCAGAAGCTAAAGCAAAGAAGGCATGTGTCCATGCCTAAAAATCTATCTGAATTTATTTCTCATCTATTGAATCTTGTACCCATGTATTTGTCCTATGAAGTGATCATAGAGTTCGAGATGTGGGTGAGTCTTGTGCAGAAATATCAACTTCTAATGCAATCCCTAAATTGGATGAAGATGAACCTTCATCACTGTCATCACTATAATAATTGGAAGAAGTATACACTACACTAGGAATCTATTGTGAATGATCTAAATCATAATAAGTATAATCAAGATCTGGTGAATCCATAATATGGTGAGAAATGTTAAGTATAGATTCAAGAGGAGTTTCTTGAAACTTAACACTTCTCTCAATAAACAATGCATGTGTGGTAGGGTGGAATAGGTGATAGCCATTTATACCATCTTGATATCTGGCAAAGATGTAAGGTTTGGATTATGGATCCATGGCCTTGTGATGCTCATTCAAAATGTGTGCCATGGCAGGAGATCCAAAGACCCTGAAATGATCAACTGTTGGTTTCCATCCTTTCCAAGCTTCAAAGGGAGTGATACCCTTCAAGGATTTATGAGGAACTCTATTCTAAATATAACATGCATAGTTGACTTCTTTTGCCTAGTACGATGTTGTTAGGCCCTTAGAGTAAATCATACAATTAGCCATCTCTTTTAATGATCTATTTTTACGTTCAACAAAACCATTTTGTTGGTGGGTATAAGGAACTATGAGTTACAAATATATCTGCTCTGCTATAAAAAACTGCTCAAAACAGTTGTTGACATACTCACCCCCATTATCTGTTCAAAGAACTTTGATGACTTTCCCTTACTATTTTTCGGCAATAGCTTTGAAATCTTGAAAAGATTCAAATACTTCTAATTTTTTCTATGGAAGTAGACCCATGTATATTGTGAGAAATCATCCATAAAGGAGAGAACATATTTAGACTTTGTAAAAGATGGATGGGGAAAAGCCCCTGAAACATCACTGTGAACAAGTTATAAGACTTGTGTTTCCCTCCATGTTTTTCCTTTGTCAAATTTTTCTTCTGGATGTTTTCCAAGTGCACAACCTTCACAAAGTCCTTTAGAAAATTTAACCTTTGGTAATCCCTTGACCATATTATGTTGACATAGTTGTTCAAGATAGCAGTAGTTAAGATGGCCAAACTGCTCATGCTATAATTTGCTAAGGTCACCTGAATGACATAAGGTTTTTCTACCCCCAAAACCTCTCCTATGTAAAAAAATTAAATTAAGATTTTAAATAAATTATATATATATATATATATATATATATATATATATATATATATATATATATATATATATATATATATATTTGTTGTATAAACCTTGGTAAGGGACCAGGGACCCATCCAAAAATAGGGCATAGCCCTTAATATTGTTCTGAAACTGTTTTGAAATTGTCTATGAAGCTGTTAGACATATACAATTAACCAGGGTGAGAGGGCAAATTACAAGGCCCTCTCCCCATAAACAGGCTTAAAAGCTACCAAAAACTGACTAGAAATCTAAAATGTATGACATTACTAAACATCATCCTTGCCTGTAAGATAAACCAAGTCTACCTCCTCATCACAGGCACATTTGAAATCAGCATGGGCATTCTCCTCCACATGGACTCCCAGTTTCTTGGCCATCTGCTCCATAGTCTTCCACATCTCCACTAGTCCCAACATCAAGTCATGGATGTGTCTCAACAAGACTCCATGATTAATCTCAGCTTCTTTAGAAGCCTCTCCTAAGTCCTCATGCACCAGTATATAGGCCGTCGCAATGGAAGTCTAGTTGATGAGCATTACCGATTACGCAGATCCGAAGACATTCTAATGCCCCCTTGTTGAGCTTGGGTCCAATAAGAAATTTGTTATCGCCTCTCTAAGTTTACCACCATCCTGCCTGTCAACCTCTTTGGCCATCGCCAACATCCTACACATCGACTTTCTGAGCAAAGGATTTTTAATCTTCGACTCTACAATGGCCACAAAATTCTCCAAATCCACATGCCCAGAAGATTTGGGCAACCACTTGAGCAGGGCATATGCCCTCTTCTTCTTCCCACCTACCATGCCGCTAACCACTTTCCGTAGCACCTGTCTACATCAAGGGATGTGAATCTCTGCCTTCTCCTTTCCTTTAACACTGCTCTCACCTCCCATGGCACCACTTTGCTCTGCAACTCCTTTCATTTCTACCAAAGACACATTAACCATGGGAATGCCAATTGCTAAGATACATGCATTCAAAAGGGGCATCATTCTCCACCTCTCCCATGTGCCATCCCGAGGCATGATCGGCCAGCTTGACCAGAGCCACTTCACACACTTGACTCCTTGAGAAATTAAAATGTTGTTAGTTTAATGATCTTGCCCTTAATAATGCGTATATATCTGTGTGTGTGTGTGTGTGTGTGTGTGTGTGTGTGTGTGTGTGTGTGTGTGTGTGTGTGTATGTACATGTACATGTACAAGTATATGTACATACATATGTACGTATACATGTACATGTACATGTACATATATATGTACATATAGATATATATGTTCTCTCTAAATACTCAAAAGCTAACCCAAGTTAATTTATTTTTTTAAGTTGAGTTTAATGAAATAAATGTTTCCTTTTTCTTTTTTTTTTCTTGAAGTTGAGTTATAGAAATAGATGTTTCTTAAATTTTATTTTTTATTTTGAATTAGATTTTTGAAGTTAAGTTATAAAATAGATGTTTTAAAATTTTATTTTTTTTTAATTTTGAATTAGATTTTTCGAAGTTGGGTTATATAAATAAATGTTTCTAATTTTTTTTTTAATAATTTTTTTTATTTTTTTATTATATATAATAAAAAAGTTGCCACATAAATAAATAAAAATTAATGTTGCATATAAAAATAAATTAAAATATTTTTTTGATTAGCTACTATTGAATAAATTAAAATATTTTTTAATGTTTTTATAAATGATATTGTTGCATATAAAAATAAATAAAAATTAAAAAGTTGCAATTACTCCAATTTTTTATATTAATATATATATATATACACATACATTAATAAAACATAAATAAAAATTAAAAAATCACAATTACTATTTATTAATTATTTATATTAATTATGTCGAGATGCATTCTACAGTAACAGTGGGGTGGAGATGAGAGCACTCATTTTTTCGATGTAAATATATAGAAAAAAAATTAAAAAAAAAAAACAAAAAAGGAAATTAGAATCAAGGCTTAAATTTGACAATTGTATAGCTGTATTTAGCCATTTTTGCTGTAAAATACAATCAAATTTTTAAAAAGACTGTATCATATGAAAGGAGAGATTTTGGATAAACTATCAAAATTTATATAGGATTATGCTGATATATATATTTGGTTTTTATATAATCTACTTATATTAAGGTATGACATAGTATTTTAAAGGCAACATTGAATAGATAACTGTCATAAAAAATTGCTTAACATGCAAGGTCGACTGTCAAATTTAAGCCCTAATTAGAATACATAAGAAATAAAAATTAAAACAAAATTGGAATAGAATAGTGGAGAAAACATGAAAACTATGGAAAAAAATTTGCAAAAATAGAAAAGGTTGAAGGAAAAAAAATGGAAAAAATCACAAAAATCATGCAAACACAGAAAAGAAATTGGAAATGGTTGAAGGAAAAAGGTGAAGAAAATCACAAAAAAAAGAAGATATCTCTCAACATACTATAGATATATTTATGCCAAGAGGCATTCTACAGTGACAATAGGGTAGAGAATGATTCTGGAGATGAGAGCACACATTTTTTTTGTGTAAATATATAACAAAAAAATAAAAAAATAAAAACCTAAAATGAAATTAGTTACAAACCAAAAAAGAAATTGGAACAGTTGAAGGAAAAAAAGTTGACAAAATAAAAAACTATAGAACCAAAAATGAAGGAAAAAATGTGGAAAAAATCACAAAAAACATAACACAAAAAAACATGGAAAATAAAAATAAAAATAAAAAATAAATTGGAAATGGTTGAAGGAAAAAAGGTGGAGGAAATCACAAAAGCTATGGAAAACACAAAAAACATTGACAAAACCTCAAGAAGATATCTCTCGGCATACTATATCTATATCTTTTTTAAATATAAATATTCTAAGATACACATATAATTTATTCATTCATTTATTTTATTTTATTTTGATAGATAAGCTGTAGTAGGGCTGCTAACATTATATTAATATTGTCAAAAAGAGATTACATCAGGTATTTACAGTATCGGTCCCCTTACTGGGAAGCATACCAGCCGAAGCAAACTACTAACCCTACAGACTGTAAATACATATATATGCGACTAAGGGCAAGCACTTGGCCACCATGATACTACAAAAACATCAAAAAACCTGACTGAGACTAAAATTTAGTCCAAATCCACCACCTCCTCTTCCGCTCGAACCAGGTCTACGAACTCATATAGCCATTGCACTCCATAAGGTTGAACAAGGTTGCAGAAGTGCTTCAAGAAGCTGCACCCCAACTCTACCCTCTCTTGATGCTCAATCAGAGTAGTCTCCACAAAGTTGCCCAGAAACAAAATCTGCTGGATGTTTGCCTCACCTACCTTGCACTTCTCATAGTCACACACATGCGGGAAACCCATCCCCAGCTTGGACATCTCAACGGCCTCCTCTAGACCACCTAATAGTTCTGGTTTGAAGAGCTCCCTTGCAAAGTGGATTACCATCAATTTCTCCTCGCCTATGTTGAGCAAGAAGGCAACGAAATGGGAGGAAATGTCAGAATTCACTCTATACCAATCCTTGGCCTCCAATAAATCCTTACTCAGAACCCATTTGGTCACTGTGACTGACAAGGGGTTATTGGTTTTCATAATCCTAGCGAGCTGAATGTCAGAAATCTTACCAAGGAAAGCCATTTGGCTCTTCTTACTTACTAATCTCACCGGGGTATCAATAGATGCTCTCTATTTCACTCACCAAGGAAAATGTGAGACTACCTTCTACCAGAGCTGGTTAGAAACCATCGAAGCACCTCAATCATTTTAAGAGGAGTATGTGCTGAATGACGTGACAACGCTACTATGATAGCTCCCCACTCAAAGATATAATGTTTCCACCTCTTTATTATAGTGAATGTGCAGTTCTCGCATGCCGAAAGGGAATGTTGTACTTGAGCCTCTTGTTTGGCCAATCTATCCATCGCTTCCTTAATCATACACTTAACTCATCTGATCTTAGCAATCTTCCGTCACCCTCATCTTTGATTCTTTCATCATCTGCTGGATGCAGGGTCCTGTCATCAAAGGATAGCATTGCAATGAACTGACATCCTTGCAATGATTTAATAATTAATTGAATGCCAAGTCCCATCAATTTTCGCAGGTGCTGAGAAAGGCTTGTCACTGTGTCATGAAGAGGCCAACGTGTCCCTCCGCTACCACCGAGCCCCAAACCTTCCACATTGGATTGTGTGGAAGGTCTCCTGCCCTGCCTCCCACTATTCATTTATTTTATTTTATAATAAACATAAATAAAAATTAAAAATTTGTAATGACTTCTTTATTTTTTATATTAACTAGTATATTTATATTTAAAAATATATATCCAAAGCAGAGGATATCTCTTTTCCATAGTTTATTTGATTTTCACTTTTTTTCTACCATCATTTTTATTTTTTATTTTTTCCAATTTTCTTTTTGGTTTCATATTTTTTGTGATTTTCTTAGCTTTTTCTCCTTCCAACTATTTCCAATTTCTTTTTTAGTTTTTATTTTTTAGTTTTTTTCAATTTTTTTTATTTTTATTTTTTATTTTTCTAATCGGTTTTTATTTTTTATTTTTTCCAATTTCTTTTTTGGTTCTTGTGATTTTCTCAGCGTTTGCTCCTTTCTTTTTTGGTTTTTATTTTTTATTTTTTTAAATTTATTTTTTGGTTTTAAATTTTTTATTTTTTATTTCCTATTTGATATATATATATATATATATTTACAGAGAAAAAATGAGTGCTCTCATCCCCACCCTGTTGTGACTATATAATGCCTCTCAGTGTAATTATGCTAAGATGCATTCTATAGTCATATCAGGGTGGAGATGAGAGCACTCATTTTTTCTGTGTAAATATATAGAAAAAATAAAAAATAAAACCAAAAAAGAAATTAGAAAAAAATAAACATAAATAAGAAATAAGAAATTAGAAATGGTTGAAGCAAAAAAGTGGAGAAAATTAAAAAATTTATGAAGCCAATGGAAAAATTTTAAAAAGTGGAAAAAATAAAAAAAATTATAAAAACTATGGAAAACAAAAAAAAACATGGACAAAACTTGAGAAGATATCTCGACATATTTAGATATTTTTTTAAATATAAATATACTAGTTATGCCAAGAGGTATTTACAGTGATATGGGGGTGGACAGGGCTTAAATTTGACGACTGACCCTACCTGTCAAATAATTGTTTTGTGATGGTCATCTATGTGAAGTTACCTTCCAAATATTAAAGTCTATCTATTTTAGAAAAAACATATATATATATATATTGACAAATTACCTGAAATCTTATCTTTCAACTGATACAGTCTTCGTAAAATTTTGATTGTACTTTATGGCTAAAATGACTAAATACGGCCATACGACCATCAAATTTGAGTCTTGGGGGTGGAGATAAGAGCACTCAAACCAAAAAATAAATTGGAAATGTTGAAGGAAAAAGAGGTGGAAAAAATCACAAAAACCATGAAAATAAAAACAAAAAAAGAAATTAAAAATGGTGAAAGAAAAAAGATGGAAATGGAAAAGGTGGAGAAAATCACAAAAGCTATGAAAAACACAATAAACACTGACAAAACTTGGAAAAAATATCTCTCGGCATATATAGATTTATTTTTTTAAATATAAGTATACTAGTTACACCCAGAGGTGTTCCTACATTCAAGCACGAATGGGAGCTAAAAGATTCTAGAATTTCTATGTAAACTTATACTAGCATACCTATATTTAAAAAATATATCTAAAGTATGCCAAGAGATATCCTTCTCGAGGCGCCTATTTCCACCTATGTGGTAAATTGATAAAAAAATAGGCACCTCGAGAAGGATACCTTTCGGCATACTTTAGATATATTTTTAAAATATAAGTATGCTAGTAGCATCTGTAGTGACAAAGATAATTCTAAAACTAATATTATATTATATAATATTATTAATATTATATTATATATTATATATTATATTAAAAATAGTATACCTTTCTTATATTTAAATGTAATTGTATCCCTAATACTAACCATAGTTCTACATATATATATATATATATATATATATATATATATATATATATATATATATATATATATAAATGTAAATAGCCTTTGTTGTTTTATTTTAATTAAAACTAAGTGTAATCATAGGATTAGGGTTAGAGTTAGATTTCAAATTAGGGTTGGGCTTATAAATCAATGCTAAGTGTAATTTTATGGTTATGGTTGGAATTAGGGTTAGATTGAAGTTTATGATTATAATTATGGTTAGATTTATAATTAGGTTATAATCACAATTAGGGTTTGGATCATGGTTTGAATTAGGGTTAGGGCCAAAAAGAGGGTCACCCCCGAGCTAGGGAGACCATACTCACACCTGGGTACTCAAGCACTCCACTTCACAACAGGGACAACAACAAACCCAAAGCACACAAACACCCATGGGTAAATTACACAACACGGAAACTCAACTACAGTGAGTTTCATAAGGGGCAGGAGAGTGGACACACTCGACTCCAGAGTGTCACCCTTACAGATAATTTAACCAACACAATTTCTCTTGGCCTCAAACCAAGTTTGGTCACAAATTTTTAAGAAATCTGTATTTGACTCTCAAGTCAAAGATATAGTCACAGATACATGCCCTCAAGGCTTTCAACATCCCAAAAGATAGAAACAGGTATGCACCCGAGGAGGATCTCTCCTCCCCTACCCCAAACTTGATGAGCATTTCTCCCAAGTGGGAGAAGCTCTGTCAAACAACCCGACAACAAACCCCACAGAAAACAAATCTAAACACAAACAAATAAGCATCTTTCACAAACTTTACATACACATCCAGATATATGAAAGAAAGGTAAAAATCAAACCAACCTTACAAAGCCCTCCTGGAATGAAACTGTTGCAGAGCTCCACTGAGTTCTCTTCCAACCTTAGCCAACAACTCCTCTCTCTCTTTTCTCTCCTCCAAGCTAACTTTCCTATTCTTTGGCAATCATAATAAAACTCTCCCCAAAATTCAACTAACTCTCTCTCATCCCAAAATTGGAAACAAATAACCCAAATTCTTTTCCAGTTTAGAGGAATGGGGAGGTGACACTTGTCACCTCCTCACCCTCCCCCAAAACCACTATTCTGTCCTGGTGGCTTATGTCACTCACCCATCCCTAGAGTACTCCTTATCCCTCTCCTCATGTAATTTCTCTTACGCATGGGAGAAATAAAAGGAGTTAAAGGAGGAAAAGATAGGTGACCCATGCCTCTTCTTCCCTCCTTCACATGGATGGCCCCACAACACATGGGGGAATCTCACTAATGGAGGAGGTGACTTCAAGTCAATCCTTCAATAATGGATGGGTTTGTAGTCATCTCTTACCTTGGGGATTGAAGAGGGATGGGTTGGGTGTTGGTACAACCCATCATGTCCCCTCCATACCTCCAATTTTCGCCACTAACTTCAGGGGGAAGTTAAGATGACTAGATGGAGGTTACTCAAGGGTTACCCATGCCAAATGGGCCCCTAGACCCATGGGGTATAACCCAGGGTCAACTTTAACCCATTCAGGACACCCATGGTCAAGGTAAAGCACATGAAAAGGCCTCATAGATTTAAATAAAATAAAGAAATTCAAATTCAATCTTTTTTACAACACAAATCATAAAATAATGTTACATGAGGGTAACCTAACCCACTCGACCATACGAAAGACCACAATACAACATCACATCAAACACAGAGAGATCTTGGTTCCTCGTGGAACTAGATTAGCTTAACAGGGAATAACAAATAACAAGGTGCGGAATGATCTCCAAAATCTGTGGTTCGATTAGTAATCCTGCACACTAAATTACAAGATCAGTATCCACATATAATCATCATAGCCGAAGCAACTTAAAAACATGCATTATCATGACATAGATTTTAATTAGCATAAATGAAATCATATTACAATTTTCCATCATCACCTAATTAACTTTTCTGAAATGTAACTTATCCAAACATCACCCAATTAGTTTTTCCGTAATCATAATAAAGTTTAATAGTTTGACAATTCCGGGAACTGCTATCCCACAAATATAAAAAGTAACAATAACAATAATGTAAATAGTCATAACAACAGAAGTAAAAAGGGTGGTCCTCACAGCTAGTACTTTGGGATTGACTTGGATTTCATTGATATGATGCTATGCTAGATAGTGAATGGATTTGGATTTCTTGCATTTGTATGGATTGCTTTTCTAGGATCATGGTTGGATTTTGATTTTCTGATGCAGGAGCATCAAGTGGTGTAAGGGCAATCTTGCATCACCCAAAAAAATATGATGATCCAAAATTGCTGATATTGTTTTTATTTCTTTTCAAAATTTGTATTTTTGGTTCCATAATTGCTTGAATAATGATGTAGAACTTTCAATTTTTCTAAACTACTAAAAATAGCAAATTGCTATTTTTAGAAGGTTTGTATTTGGGTATGTATAGAAGTGAACATTTACAGGAAGCTTCATAAATGTAAAATAAGACCTTTGGTGAAGGAATCAAGTAAAAATCATTTGTGGGATGAAACATATTAAAGTTTCTATTTTTTGAAAAACCCCTAAAAATTATTCAAAGTCGGGTTTGAGGCACTAAATGGCCTTGTACAGCCTTGAAAATGAGAAGAATTGGTAGAGTAACTTCTTACCACATAGATCAGTTTGTGAGATTTTCAGGGCTTCAAATGGTTCGTCAATCGAACACCCCTAGATCAAAATTTATAGCTCTCAAAAGTTGACCTATTTCTGGAGGGAGATGCAATTTTTTTAATTTGGCTAGAGGCTACTAAAAAGGGCTATTTATAACCATTTTTGGGAACCCTTGGTAGTAGTAGAGATAAGGGGGAAAGTGTAGAGTCAAAAAAAGGTGGGAAAATATAAACCCTAGCAGATTTGGGGCTACAGAAGGCAAAAGGTTTTAGAGCCTGGAGATAGGAAGCTGTAATGTGTTGCAACCTATGGAGGATTCAATTTTTATTATAATGTAATGTGTTGTCCAAATCAATAAAATATCATTCCTATTTTCTATGTGTAATTTCCATTGTTGTTTATTTTGTGATTTACCCCCTTCATCAAGTGGTATCAAAGAAAGGGTTCCTGAGTGTGTAGACAGATCACTGACCATGAGGTAGTTTGTACTAGGACATGAGGTTGTGAGATTGCTGTAGAGATCAAAATGCCTCCATGAATAAACCATGTTGGAAGAAATACTTTGACGGAAGAGATTTTTAGGGCCCTACAAAGGTAAATTGATGCATTTCAAGAGGAGTTGTGGAGAGGGTTTGAGCCGAGAACAAGAGAAGAAAGTTAAGATGAAGCTGAAGAAAAGCTATCTGAGGAAGAACAAGAAGTTGTAGGAGATCCTGTAGAAGTTAGGTTGTTGAGGGCCATTTTGAAGATTGGAAAGAGGCCCGAGATCGAAGTTTCTACCTATTCTAGAGATTTTGATCTAGAATATTTTATTGATTGGATCAATGATATGGAAGAATATTTTGAGTATGAAGATGTGGAAGATCCTGATCAGGTCAAGTTTGCAAAAACAAAGTTGAAGGACCATGCCAGCATTTGGTGGAAGGAGGTCCAATTAGAGATGAATAGAAGAAGCACTAAAGAAGCAGCTCATTCCTATGGACTATGAGTTTGAGTTGTTGAATAAACTGTAAGGATTAAAGCAAGGTAACAAGTCTGTTAAGGACTATATATAAGAGTTTTATAAGATTACTATTAGGATAGGCCATGCAGAGGCCAACAAGAAGAGGGTAGCCCATTACATAAATGTGTTGAGAACAAGTAATCAAGAGGAGCTGAGCCTAGTAAGAATGAACACTGTAGAAGATGCATATCATTTTTCCCTGAAGGTGGAAGAGAAGCTGAATAAAATATTTGAAAGTAAGCAAAGGGGAATGGGTCAAGGTGGAAGATCCTATGGGGGCCGAAATGAAGATCCAAAGAAAAGTGAAGAAGTTGGCACCAATTGAAATCAAAGAGGAGATAATGCCTACCACCCTCATGACCAAAATAATGGCTATCAAAGAGGAAGAGGAAGAGGTTGACCTAGGTAAGGACCTGGAAGAGGAGGTTTTAGAGGAACCTATTTTCAATGTGGAGAAGAAGGTCATCGAGCCTACGATTGTCCACAACATCAAGGAAAGACAAACATAAGACTTGAAGATAATACATGAGTTGCACATGTCGATGAAGATGTGTAGTTTGAGCATTCTAAAGATGCTGAAAGGGGAGAAACCCTAGTTGTCAGAAGAACCTTGTTAAATGAGGAGAAAGAACTAGATTAGAGGATCTGCACAAGGTACAAATGTGAAGGTAAGTATTGTGATATTATTATTAACAGTGGAGGCACTGACAATCTTGTTTCAGAGGAGATGGTTAGCAAGTTGAAGTTGACAAGAAGAAAGCATCCACATCCATATCAGATTGCATCATTGCAGAAGGACCAGAGGGCTTTAGTCAATGAGCAGTGTTTAGTCAAGTTCAAGATTGGGGACTACCATGATGAGGTGCTATGTGACATCACACTGATGAATGCATGGTATATGCTACTGGGAAGGCCGTGGTAGTATGATAGGTGTGTTGTCCATGATGGCCATGCAAACACATATTCCCTAATAAAGGATAGAGTTCATCATAAGTTGAAGCCCTTGAAAAAGATAGAAAAGATCTTGGATAGCCATGTGGGAAGTACTTAGAATAGGCAATATGAAGAATATTTGGTGAGGTAGAAAGGTAGGCCTGTTGAAGATTATTCCTGGTTGTCTAAGGTAGAGGTTGACCATTTGGGGTTTACCTCAAACACCTGAGATGTGACAAGGTCACTTCTCAAAATTACCCTGGGTGTCTGATGCACGAGCATCTTGTGGTGTAAGGGCAATCTTGCATCACAGAAAAAATATGATGATTCAAAATTGTTGATATTGTTTTCATTTATTTTTAAAATTTGTATTTTTGGTTCCATAATCACTTGAATAATGATGTAGAACTTTTAGTTTTTCAAAACTACTAAAAATAAATGAAAACTACAAAAAGTTTACAATTGGGCATGTATGGAAGTCAAAATTTATAGGAAGCTTCATAAATTAAAAATAAGACCTTTGGTGAAGGAATCAGGAAAAGATCATTTTTGGGTTGAAAGTTATTAAAGTTTTTGTTTCCTGAAAAACCCTTAAAAATTATTCAAAGTAAAGTTTGAGGCACTAAATGGCCCTATATGACCCCAAATATGGGCAGAATTGGTAGAGAAAAATCCTAGCACGTAGAGCACTCTATGAGCTTTCTAGCGCTTCAAATAGTTTGTCAATCGAACAACCAGATCAAAAGTTATGGCTCCCAAAAAGGGCTATTATAAGCATTTTTGGGAACCCTTGGTAGTAGTAGAGCTAAGGAGGAAAGTGTAGAGTCAAGAAAAGGTGGGAAAATAGAAACTCTAGCAGATTTGGGGCTACAAAAGGTAGAAGGTTCTAGAGCCTGGAGGTAGAAAGTTGTAATATATTGTAGTTTGTGGAGGATTCATCCTCTAATTGTATTTGAGCTTCTATAATGTAATGTGTTGTCCAAATCAATAAAAGAACATTCCTATTTTCTGTGTCCAATTTCTGTTGTTGTGTGTTTTGTGATTTACCCCCTTCATCATTTTCTTTCATTTGGATGGATTAATTTGCTATAATCATGGTTGGATTTGGATTTTTTGGTAATCTATTAATTTTTACTATCATAAAGGATTAGATTTCTCCATATGATAACCAGTGATAAGGGAACACCAAGTTTGGAAGCATGGATGAGAGATGAATGTGATGGAAAGATTAAGGGATTGTGAATGGAAATGTGAGGGGTGCAGGATGAAGGATCTTTGAGGACTATGTCATAAAGAAATAACATGCCCTACTTTATAAATTCCTTTCAAGATGCTAAACTAAAGGGATATAGTGTACTGCATAAGTGATAAAAAGACACTTGAGAGATTTGTTATAGAAGGATTCTGTTTGTTGTAATTTTTTCAAAGCATGTTTTAAGACCGTGCCCCGGTCCTTATCAACATCAAAGGTAAGCAAGGAGAATAAAGGGAGTGATAACAAGAATATATGTATATTATGGATTAGGATGATGTGACAGGGAATAAGATGGGATAGATGAGACAAGTTACCCCTGAGTGTAGAGTACATAGACAACCAATTTACACATGATGAGCATGAATGGGTTTTCATCAGGGTACTTATCCAAGGTGCCATGACATGGTTTTCACCATTAGCTATTTCAATTTTCTTTTTTTCTTTTCTCTATATTTTTTTTGCATTTTCTATTTTTTTTGGATTTTTCTACATTTCTGATTGGATGGCCTTGATAACTAGATTTTCAAAGGGTCTTCACATGTCCCTTCCCCTTTGAATTCATGCAAGAATTTGTAACTCAAAATAGAAAATGAATTTAAACATAATTACTTCCTATTCTAAATTCATGCAAAACTGTGATAGAGTTGATGATAGAGTGAAATTTGAAAAATCCAAACAATAACAAAGTTATCCAATGTAAAATCTATGTTGCATGGATTTCTCTATATATTTAAATATGGATTCTCAATGAGTTATACAAGATTTCTATAGAATTCACCTGTGGATATGATAAAGGATAAATGTGATAGATATTTAAAAAGTCCAGAAGTTTAGAGCTTTAGGCATCCAGATTCAAGCATCCAGGCTAAATTTTGAACAAATGAAAAGAATTTATAAATGTCTATGATGAGACTTTAATTTGTTCTAATTTCCCTATTTTAGTTTATACTTCTCAAAGACATTTCAAGACATTATCAATGCTCTATGATTACCTTTAAGACTTGAAATCATTAAGAATAGTATACAATATGTTGATGGATGATTTTGTGTGTGCTAATGATTGTTTATAGAATATGATGCTAATTTTTATCAATTATGGTAGTTTATGATGTGTAAATATTGTATGGAGAAACTAACCCCTATGCAACAGGGAAGCAGTTACCTGTAGCAAAGGTTGTTTTCCAACACACAACAAATGAGGTGTTTATCTATAGTTGAGAATGCAACAACCTACAGCCAAAAGAGAGAAAACCCAAACGAAGTGGGCATGGATTAACTTTAACTTATTCCACTCCTTAATGGTTTTATCATCAGCAGTTAAGATAGTCATAAAGAGCAAGATGAATTTATATTGTGGTTTGTGATTAATCAAATGATGCTTTGTTTTACATGTTCTCATTTATTTATACCTTCCTTATAGTGAATAAGAAGAATCATAGAAGGACTGTGATATCTGGATTATCTTTGTAATTGTTAGTTTCCTACTTTTGTTTTTCTTAGACTAGGAATAAGTCCTCTTCCTGTGTTTGTGGGAAGAATCGACATGTGTAGGGTAGAAGTTGTTTAGAAGTTCAAAAAAATTAGGATATTTAGATCATTATCTAGATATGATAGGTTCTATATATGATAGAGATCTAGAGAGAATATTGTTATTAGAACTTTTTATTGTTAGTTTTGTATTACATCTTCCAAAAATTAATAAAGAATAATAGATTTTAGTCAATGAGTAATTGATATAGTTAGAGATCTGATTTAGATTTTATGAGGTTACAGTCACTTAAGCAAGGGCCACTTGAGGTAACTATAGTTCTCTTATTATTTATAGTGTTAATAGTTTGTTAATTGTCATTACTTGTTGAAGTAGATAATAATATAGGTTATCAATGATTTAGTATTTAGATTGTTTTCTACTATGGTTAGTCATTTTATAAGTAGTTACCTTGGATAATTGAACAAGTGTATGTTTACTACTTTATTGAATAAGTGTTTATTATTCCTTAATAGAATTGCCTACCTATAGCAAATTTTCTTCACTAGAGTTTACAAAATAGAATTTGTTTTCTTTCTTATAGTTTGTTTCTATGCACAACCTCTAGGATAAACTCAAAAATCCTTGACTGTACATATAGTACATGTGTCATCCAAGAAGAATATGATTCCCTAGTTTGACATATTTAAATGTAACACATTATAACCATTAGGTTTCTTGACAAGGGATCTATTAGTCCATTGAGTTGAGTGCATGTCCCATCTACATCAATTTATTGGTTAATAATGGAGTTAGACATTTTTTGTGCCATGGACAGGGATGGTGCTAAGGTTTAGAATTCCTAAGTCCTTTTTATTTTCTTATATTTCTTTCTTAGTATACATGATTTATTTTATTTAGCAATTAGGACTATTAAACATTCAATCTATTTCCAAACCATCCACTAACATTGTGTAGAGAAAGGACTATTAGCTCAGGAACTATTGCATGTGGTGGTAGAGAGATGCATTAGGGAGATTTCTTCCATCAAACCAAACTCATGAAGAAATAAAATAATATGAAGATAAATTTGAAGTACTCCTCACACCAGACGACATCATAGACTTGGAAGACATCACCACTTGGCATCTTGACACAATGGTAGAAGAAGTAGTAGAGAACCCAACTGAGTAGAGTTCCATTTGAATTTCCTATCACAAACCAAGAATGAGTTGATACCTTGAAGAATATACCTCCTTAGGCTCCACCCAACTTCTACAGGTTGTTAACTAAGGATCCTTATACATTCATGTTCAGTTCAATGTCCTTTACAGAATCTATGACTACATTACTGATGCATATTGACTAAAACTATTTATGACCACACTCAAGGATGCCACCCTATGATGGTTCATGGGACTAGGTTGAAATGTAGTGGAAAACTGGGATACCATGAAAGATAAATTTCTACATAAATACTAGAATTGTTGTCATGGAAGGGATATGAAGGGGGATGACATCTTCATAATTTCACAAAAAGAGGATGAACCCCTTGAAGATTATGTTCAGATGTTTAAATTCTACCTCAAAAAGTCATGCCAGAATCAGTTCTCTCCAAAGTCACTCAAATTTGTATTCTTGCAAGGTGTGAATGAGGATTGTGTGGATACATTGAACCTAATTGGAGTAGGGGATTTTTCTCAACTTGGCTTTGATAAAGTTTGTCAAATCTGTAGGAATTGCTCATGCTCAACCTTGAAAAAAAATAGAGGCTCTAGAGCTTTGACTTCTTCAAAAACATCTGCAAGAGTCTCTAGGGAGAAGATCAACAATCTTTTGTCAAATATGAAGGAGGCCATCTTAAGAAATCCATAAACTCAATTGGACACCCTACACATAAAGAAGCAAGAGGTAAAAAAAGAAGCTTTGGTAGAATATTCTCCACACTATGGATAAAAGAAGGTCAACTATAAATGCAAGTGTATTCTAGCATCTCTGAAGAAAAACTTGAGAACCTAGACTTTTGAGCCCTATAAGATGAGGAAGGTCAGGTGTTCTACATTGCACAACATAAACATTGGCAGTAGTGACAAGGTATGCCTCAAGACCCCTTTTCCAATAATGCTTCATTTCTAGGAGCTATTTCAAACATTCATAACTTATATAAAACACCTTGTTATAACATGCCACAACAATCTTGGGCAACCATGCCACCAAACTGGAACCAATGAGAAGGGATATGGACATAATAGCCATTCCATCATCCAAATTACAACCAATAATGGCAGTCCAATCAAAACCCATGGCCACAACAGTGGAATAGAAATTAGCCATGGAAAAACTCAAATGCAAATTACCCGCAACCACAACAGCTAGTCATTATGCCAAACCTAGTTTCAGCTACCCTTGCATAACCAAGAGCAACTCAATTTCCCACTCAACATACACCAAATCCTAAAAATAAGCCTATTCAATAAGCTTACATGAATGAAACCATACAATGCACAACCTATATAGTTGAGGTTAGTGATGTTCACTTGCATCCAGGTAAAATGCTTGTTGGACCATCCTCTCTGCTTATCATGGAATAATCTAAATAACCAGCATAAGCACCCTAAACAAATCTCACCATAGATAGAAATCACTATAAGAGACCCACAATTTCCAAAAAGATTGAACATGCTGAAATCTCAACTTGAACTTAAATTTGACTTCCTTGGTCAGTTAAAGAATGTCTACATCAAAATAACACTGATCCAAGCCATCAAGGATGTGCCTATGGGTAAGTGCAAGAAGATGGGGGGCCAAAAAGTGGCCAAATTAATTTAAAAAAAAATTAAGTCATAACGCGAGTGCGTTATAATGCGCTCGCATTATGGCTTGGTAATGACGAGCCTGAGGCTCATCAAAACCAAGCCATAACGCGAGCGCGTTATAACATGCTCACGTTATGACTTGCTATAAATAAATAAAAAGTTTCTAATGTCATTTCATTTCTTTCTTTCTTCTCCTCTATGTCCGCGGCCTGCAAACCCTAGAAAGCGCGCTCGCGCTTTGCAAAACTCCATTCAACACAAAAACCTTATTGATTCATCGCCAAAATGCTGCCATGTCATCGAGCACGCCAAAGGAGTGAGTTATATTTGTTTTTTTGTTTGAATTTGTTTCTAAATAGGTAGGTTTTAGTTGATTTTTGATGTATATTTTGTTAATTATCAGGAAATGTTAATGCACCTCCTCCTCCTCCTCCTCAAAATCCACAAAATCCTGAGGAGGAAATACCTGCAGAACAACAACCTCCTCCATCCATTCCTCGACATGCCCCTAGAACATAAGAAAATATAATGGGGCAAATTGAAAACAACAAAAAAGAAATTAAAGATATAATTGCAAGGTTGAAAGATCCTTCCACTTCAACCTTGCATAAGTCCACGCTTGCTGAATCTCTTGAATCTATGTTATCAAATGTAGATTCAATTAGCAAGCAAATAACTAGTTGGATGGATAAGAGGAGAGAGTTTAGAGATTATTATGCAAACAAGCTGTCATACCAAGATGTGAAAAAATTACAAATCACAAAATTAGACTTGTGTTCCATTTTCACAAACCCACAAACAAATCAACCTCCACCCATTACATGCAAGAGGTTCCCTATCCATTGGTGCAACAACCAAGCGATAAGGGACAATTTTGGGTAGAGGTGGTGGATGGTTTTTGACCATCCTCCATGCAATAATAATGAGGTCCCACAATACTTTTTGATGAAACTCTACTGCGAGTTTGTCCTCAATAAAGTGCCAAACTATTTTGATATGCGGGACTTCCAGGCTAGAGGTGGGGGGTCAGCACAAGATAGACCAGGGGCACGTCTTGACCCACAGCGGGTAGTGAGACAAGTAATCAGCAGACCAGCCCATGAGCATGTTTCTATCCCTTCCATTGTGAAGGAGAGTGTTGAGGTCGATACACTTCAGTCCATTAGTGCCTTGACCTAGAGCATCATAGAGCATGCCGGTCCTACAACATAGAGTGTGTTGGGAGATAGTATGAGGAGCAGGGTCCCACCCCATACTTGTCAGACTTGGGGGTCAGCCTATGGTTATGACCCCATGGATAGTCAGGACGCAGGTGCACAGGCTACATCTACAGTTGAGCAGATGGTGATGACAGATACCCTCCTGAGTGAGACTTTCGGCCTTGATACTCAGGTAAATATTAGCAAGTTTATTGAATTTAATTTATTAAATTTTATTTTTGAAATGCAAGATTAACTAATTTAAATTGATGATTTTAATGAAATTTTAGGGTCATAGCGTCGATGCAGTTTTCAGTGGTTCTCCACCTGCATTTTTCACTAGATCATCTATTGTCGAGGTATGTAACTAGTAAACAATTATAAATATTACATGTGAATAGCATTGTTATATGAATGGTATTCTAATATCTTATTTTGGATGTTGAATAGGTTAATACTGTAGATTTCACGGCAACACCTGCCAATGGTGGTGGACTTCAAAGCTTTACGGAGGTAATAAAATAAATAGTTTAATGAATGAATTGTACTTATTAAATTTTTGTATGTGACTCGTGTGCTTTATTGTGTGTACTTCCATGTTTAGATGAACATGTGTGTATGTTAGGAGCCATGATTTGCATCACTATTATAGTTTTCATAATTGAATAATGTTGTTTTATTTTCAGATGATGCAGGCTGCGGAGACACCTCCCCATGTTCATAGGGCAATGGAGCAGGGTGTGGCCTCTGTGATTCATAGCTCCATGGCATTGACAGGGGTATGAGGCAGATTAGTAAATTTCAATTTACATTTATTGTTATAGTTGTCTATTTTTAAAAAATCAAAAGATTATTGATTTGAAGTTTAATTTCTATATGGATGGTTTCTATAGGACATGACATCACCAGGGCCTATTCCTGCTACTGAGGCAAGTGAGGAGACAGATTATATGTTAGCGGTAAGTGATTATTTTGTTAAATGTTTCATTTTTTATAACATGTAATTTCTATATATTAATGTCTATACTTTTTATTGCAACAGGTAAAGATGCAGGAAGACCTAAATAGGAGGAGTAGCCCTTAGGTTCGTAGTAGACCACCCACATGCGTGTCTCCATCCCCTAGAAGATCAAAGTTTGCTCGTGATTTATTCTCTTCACCAGCCAGAGGGGAATGACTTTTTATTGTGTTCCTTTGTTGTATGCCTATATGGCATTTGTGGACATATATTTTGTATTGTACATAGTTGAAATTATATGCCTATATGGCATTATTGTAAGCCTATATGGCTATTTGGTATATATGTTATACTTATATCGACAGATATTGATGTATGCCTATATGGATATTTGGTTAATACAAATCTTTTTTATTGATGGCGTCCATACTTGCATTATAAATCCACATTTGAATGGATATTTGTAGATGGCTACTTCAAATATTTAAAGTCCAATTGTATTACATAGGATGTTTGTTGATCCAATAAGCTAGCTATTGTTATTCAAGTATCACCTAAACCTCATTTTAGAACTAAAAGATAAAAGTTGTATTTTAAAAAAAAATGAATCATCATGTTGAACAGAAAATATTAATATTCTTTATGAGTAGCATAGAATGTCAACTATATGCAATACAAAAAAATAAATCATCATGTTATTTTTTATGTTTGAGATCCTGAAAATGACTAAGTCTGGTAGCCTGATATCCTGAAACACTAGGATGAATATCCAAGTCATTAGGATGATTGCACCTTGAGAAAAAGTCATTAAGATGAGCGCCTAAAGGAGACTTTCTTAAACATTCAAACATTGAGCAACAAGCATGAAGGGTTAAGGCGCAATTTGCAACCATAAAGCCTCAAAAGGGCACCCAACTTAGAGAGAGCATTCATTTAAGACAAGGCGCCCATTAACACCTGTTCCACCATAAAAGTGCACCTAAGGTGGAAGGAGAACAAGCCTCTGGTAAGTGAAGTGCACCTATTGTCTAAACCACTTCATTATGGCACCCTAGCATGAGGAGGAGTATATAAGTCAATAGCAAATGGCACCTATAATGCAAATGAAGGTCTAAGTGGCATTTTCAATAAGCATCAATTCACCTTGAGCTTTCAATAAATACATCAAATTGAGCCCCATAAGCCTAGGCGCCCTTTGCCTGCAAAAGAACCTTGTATCGACGTCAGGAGTTGGTCGTATTGGCGTATCGGTAGACCTTGGTTAGGCTGCACCAATAGTGGTCTATCTTGCCGACGAGTGTGGTTCAAAGTCAAAGAGATCGGTGTATTGAAATATAATCCCATATGCACATCAGAAGAGCAGTTGAGAGATTCACCGATGAAGGGGGTCACACTGACAGTTGAAATCAATCGGTGTATCGGCTCAATGAGATTAGAGTTCACCGATGTTTGGAGTCTCATCGACAGGGTCCAAAGGTTGTCATTCGTGAGATCGGTGTGTCGGCAGAAGAGTTTTAGAGTCTGATGATGGTATTAAGTCCTACCGATAGGTAAGGGACTTAGAGTCTTGTATCGGAGTGACAAAGACATCAGTGTGAAAGGATATAAAGTCATTAGTGGTTTGTCTAACCAATAACAGTCAATGATGGGATGTTTGTCAGAAGTGAAATCAAACATAGTCATGGTGGCATCGGCCTATCAGTCGATGAAATTTTAAGCTCGCCAATGGTATGTTGTCTCACCAATAGTGAGTTTGAAGGTTCAAAAGTTGATAATTCTATGCTTCCATTATTTTTAGACAAGTCAACAATAGAGTGAAATACAGAGTATCTAACCCTCTCTTGAGCAATCTACCTCCTAGGCGCTCAACATTGAGGAAAAACTTCATAAAAATGCCTATCTCTTTCTTGGCAAGTTTTATTATTTTGATGGTTCTAACTCATATCTAGAGAACTTCTCACCAAGGCGCCAAAATAAGTTTAACCCAACTAAAGCAAGAAAATGCGCCCAAGATGATTTCAATCAATTGGACTAGGCACCAATTTACTGTTATTTTGACTCATTCACCCTCAAGGCACTAAAGTATCATTCCTTCAATCAATCTAGTTTCCATGTTCCCATGTGTGATGTTCCAAGTAGGAAATAGCGCCTAGGGTCTTTATCTTATTTTCAAAATTCTAATGATTCCAAACACTTACCAATAGTCTCAAAAGATCCTATTATCCTTTAAGTGCTCAATCCTCTGATTTATCAAGGTGCTCAATCCTCTTCGAGGCGCTCAAACTCATTCAAGGCGCTATCCTTTACTAATTCCCACTTCAAACACTCTAGGGCACTCATAATTACTCCCATCACCAATCTTCCTCCTTAAAGCGCATTTGAGGACTTCTTTATGCTAGGGCGCTAATATGAAAGTAACAACTCAAGGCGCTATATGAAATCTTGACCTTGGAAAGGTGCCTAAACTCATAATGTGAGTTATTTTATCAAATTTTCAATTTTAAGGTTTTTTGGCAACTCCTCTACCAAGGCGCCATTTGATGAGGTGTTTGAAGCTTGATTTTCCCCTTAGGTGCACAAACTTGATGTTCTTGACCCTACAATGCGCCTTGAGTCCCTAAGCTCTTACAGTTATCATCTCTTATGCTACTTAGTTTCATCGCTCTCATAAAGGCATTTTTAGGAGTATTACTCTTCAAACTCAATCTCTGGAACTAAGAAGCTCAAGGGTGAGTAAACGTCCATTCTTCCAAGGTGCTCATCAAGGTATAAAACAACACATAAAGGCGCCAAGATTACTCCACTCAACCTCAAAGCGCTAGATCATATCTAAATTTACATAAGGGTGCCAAACCAAATTGTCACTCAAGGGTAAGTGCACTCGAAAGGTCATCTATCTTCAAACTCAACTTCCATTCCTCTAGGCGCTTCCTTGGGTAAGTTTGGACGCTCCCTTCATGCTTGCCATTCAAGTGGCTTTAACTCATTATAGAGACTTCCTCATCTAGGTGCAAATCATGATAGTTTCAAACACTTAGCTTTCAAGGTGCCAGAAGATGATTGTAGAGGAGTGAAATTGTGCCTTAGTTCAAATAAGTGTTTACTTCATCATTGATGGATTTAAGTCATTGTATATGCTCATGAAGACTTACCTCACTCAATACTCCCCAAACTTATGGATCTAAACATGCTTTTTCTCAGGCGCTAAACTAGAGTTGTCTAGATGCACAAGTGCGCCTCCCTCAATGAAGTTCATTTTGTTAACTTAGTTCATCCTAGTGACTCAAGGAGTTGTTATATTCTTTAGGCACAATCTTTCATAGACTAAAACATTCACTCCATGTTAAGGTGCTCAAAGGAGGCTCTAGAGATGGAAAATGGTGCCTTAACTCACTTGTGCAAATTTTGGACTTTTAGGCAATTGCAAGATGTCTTGGAGGGCTTAATTCTTCAAGGCACCCATTTTGTTCACCACTTGTAGCATCACTTGTTCAAGGCACATGTTTGGGATTCTCTGGCTGATGAAATGCTCCTTGACTCCCTAAGTAGTTAGACTCCAACTCTAGGCGCAAGATAATGATGATTTGAGCTAAAATAAGCATCTAAAAATCCAAGGTATTATTTGAGGCTTCCACTGCAAATTCTACCTAGGCACTCACCTAGGGTGAAATGATTATCAAAGTGCACCTTAATCATTCCTTCCTCTATGCGCCCACTATCAGGATCAGGTCATCAAGGAGCTCTAAAACTTAAACACCACTGACCTCATCATGCAATAACCCCAAGACATCATCTAAGCTTAGTCAAACACACTAGAGTTCAAAAAAAGTAGGGGGTCCCCATTTACAATGGGGTGATGTGTGAGTTGGTCACAACAGGTGCCTAGAGTGAATAGGCTTTCATCCTGACTTAATACACTACCTCCTTCTGATGATTTTTGGGGCAGCAAAAAACCTTTCACCACGGGCAAATGTCTTAGAGATATAAAAAACTGAGAGAGGTTATTGTAGAGGCACTCTACGTGATCACGTTGCCTCAGACGGAATGTTTCTAAGTGACACAGTTTTTGAGTAACATCTTGTCAAAGATTTCTGCCTTTTTGCACTTTGGACTCTTCAGGGATATCATCGGTACAATGTAGCTCAGATTGTTTTGACATGTTTAGGTGAAAAACAGGACCATGCCTAGCATAAATGTACCCATTTGGACAAGTTGGAATAGTCAGTTTGGTCGCATCAAGAGCAGGACGAAAGTTACACCCTTTTGTAACTTTACACTGCCTCCTTCTGACGATTTTTGGGGTAGTAGAAAACCTTTCACCACGGGCAAATGCCTCAGAGATATAAAAAATTGAGAGAGGTTAGTGTAGAGGCACTCTACATGATCATGTTGCCTTAGACAAAATATTTCTAAGTGACACAGTTTTTAAGTAACATCTCGTCAAAGATTGCTGCCTTTTTGCACTTTGGACTCTTTAGGGATATCGTGGGTACAATGTAGCTCAGACTATTTCAACATGTTTGGGTGAAAAAAAGGACCATGCCTAGTGTAAATGTACGCATTCGGACATGTTAGAATAGTCAGTTTGGTCACATCAAGAGTAGGACAAAAGTTACACCCCTTTGAAACTTTACACTGCCTCCTGACGATTTTTGGGGCAGCAAAAAACCTTTCACCACGGGCAAATGCCTAAGAGATATAAAAAATTGAGAGAGGTTATTGTAGAGGCACTTTACATGATCACATTTCCTTAGACAAAATGTTTCTAAGTGACATGGTTTTCGAGTAACATCTCATCAAAGATTGCTGCCTTTTTGCACTTTAGACTCTTTAGGGATATCGTCGGTACAATGTAGCTCAGACTATTTCGACATGTTTGGGTGAAAAAAAAGGCCATGCCTAGTGTAAATGTGCCCATTTGGATGCATTGGAATAGTCAGTTTGGTCGCATCAAGAGCAGGACGAAAGTTACACCCCTTTGCAACTTTACACTGCCTCCTTCTGATGATTTTTGGGGCAGCAGAAAACCTTTCACCATAGGCAAATGCCTCAAAGATAAAAAAAACTGAGAGAGGTTATTATAGAGGCACTCTACGTGATTGTGTTACTTTAGACAGAATGTTTCTAAGTGACATGGTTTTTGAGTAACATCTCGTCAAAGATTTTTGCCTTTTTGCACTTTGGACTCTTTAGGGATATCGTGGGTACAATGTAGCTCGAACTGTTTCGACATGTTTGGGTGAAAAATAGGACCATGCCTAGCATAAATGTACCCATTCAGATGCATTGGAACAGTCAATTTGGTCGCATCAGGAGCAGGACAAAAGTTACACCCCTTTGTAACTTTACATTGCCTCCTTCTGACGATTTTTGGGGTAGCAGAAAACATTTCACCACGGGCAAATGCCTAAGAGATATAAAAAACTGAGAGAGGTAATTGTAGAGACACTTTATGTGATCATGTTGCCTTAGACGGAATGTTTCTAAGTGGCACAGTTTTCGAGTAACATCTCATCAAAGATTGCTATCTTTTTATAATTTGGACTCTTTAGGGATATCGTCGGTACAATGTAGCTCAGACTGTTTCGACATGTTTGGGTGAAAAACAGGACCATGCCTAGCATAAATGTACCCATCCAGACTTGTTGGAATAGTCAGTTTGGTCACATCACGAGAAAGACAACAAAAATGCAAAAGTTGCTTTGTGCAACTTGACAACATTGACACTTTTTTGCAACATGACTCAAAGACTCAAACTGACCCCAAATGACTCAAAGTGACCTAAAATCACCTTGATTTTGGTACCTAATGTACATTATAGAGGTTGAGGCACTCCTTATCATTCAAACATCTTGGATGAGTGCATAGGAAAGGAAAAAGCTCTAAGTTTCATCATCATGAGCGCCTAATATCAAGAGACTTTAATGGCTCAAACTTAGCATGGAGTCCTAAGGCGCATTTTATGTCTCCTTTCATCCATTTTGGCACCCTTATGTAGATTTTTCAACTTGATTTGGCGCCTTGTATGTGAAGGAAGATCTAAAGGCATGAAAGTGGATGTCATATTGCAAGAGTTTGGATCATCAAAATTGAAAGAAATAAGTCTATTAAGCTTGGGCGCCCTTGGTCTTCTTTTCATTCATTATGAGTGCCTTGGGAGAATGGTATATAGGTCATCATCATGATTGGGCACCCTGGATCCAGAGTGTTGGAGAGATGATCAAATGGTGTCTAGAGGAAGTAGGGTGAGTTATGAGTTTGGTCGCATCAGGAGCAGGACACCAAAAATGCATAACATGATGATGTAAAAATGTGTATATGTGTAAAAATGCAGGAGGAAAGAAAAAAAATACAAACCTTACAAATTAATGTGCATACTTACAACTCAATGTAACATGACTTTACAAAATCAATGTGAATACTTACAAATTAATCCAATGAACCATCCGGGTCTGCTCTACTCTTTATTGTGTCAAATATTGCTTCATGGTCAGACTCACGCACCTTCCACAATATTTTGTTCAAAGGTCTAGCCCGATACTTTATCAAATGAACATTGGATGCCACGACAAGGTTCGAGTAATGAAGAATCTTCCGATGCGTGTCAAAGTCCTGAAATAGCCAAATATTAACACTCTTATGTGGGTACCTTCTAAGCCATGTTCTAGTAATAACCACTGAGCCTGTAGGGTATTCGATGTTTTCTCCATCTGTAACAAGGGCCTCCAATTTCTTTTTGGCCTCAACACAACAACATAAGTAATAATCTATTCCCTCTTCATTATCTTCATCTGTAATAACTGCATATATGTGCCCTACATTGATATGTGTAGCAAATTAGATGAAATTAGTCAACATTACAAAAACACTACAAAGTAAGATGACATTACCTAGTTGAACTAGATGGAATTAGATGCATATATGTGCCCTATATTACCTGGTTGAACTAAATCTGATATGTGGTCAAAGTCAATTGACGATTCCATCTGTGTTAGTTCCAGTGCCGTCAGGGGTCGATACGTGTCAAGTGGGCTAAGATAACTTAACTGCCATTTGTCAACCCACTCCTTTGACTCGCACTCATCCTAGACTTGAATTGTATAGGAAGAACAAAAGCATGACATCTTTCGTGTATGGATACTCCATGAACCTACAATTGAGCTTCTGAAAGAGTGAATCTCATTTAATCCTGTCAGTGTACAATAATCCTCATATGGTGCAATGTTAGTATCATCTATCAACCAAAAAAAATCTATGAACTGAAGACTTACCTTCATTACCTGGACCCATGGAAGCATTACACCACTCGACAATCGATTTTGCATCTGTCAACTTTGCATTGTCTTTATACTTTAACTCTTCTCATGCTATGGCTCTTTTGATACATGCTCCTGCACCATCATGCTCCCCCTTTCCATGCTTGGCCTCACAAAAGTTCCACATATGTTGAATACCTGTAAAATTATGCCTCCTACTCAGCCAATAGAAATTTTGTGAGTTCTTGAATTGTGACGCACAGTTATCCGACCATATGATATGCTGACTGAACGATATGCCCCTTCTAGCCAAATCATTGTAGAACATCTGAAAGCAACCTTGCATGAACTCTGTAGAATGCGTGCAATCATCACTAATATAGAAATTATACTCCCTTATGATCTTTTTGTCATCCTCTGTACTATCATTCACATGAATGAATGCGATGTGCACAAATATAGAAACCTGTGTGGAGTTGTAATATTGTGATTGCACCTCACGCTGTGGCTGTAGACTGTAGTTCTCTGCAAAGTCAACGACTGATATAATGCTACCAACCGGAAATGTGTCCTTGCATAACTTGAATTGCAAGTCCAACCATCGAGCTCTATGGGCATGTCTTGCATACTCATATACTATGCTGTCACAAAATATAGGCATAAACTGATACACTAGAATCTTTTCAATAACTAATTCACACCTCTTTGCTTCTTTACCATCTTTTGTATTGTATGCCACTGTTTTATACTTGCCAAACTCTACTAGTTCATTTCCAACCGCATGTGTTATTTCCATATGTTCACATATTAGCAAATGTTGCAAGCCACCGCAATGATGACATGTGCCATCCAAGCATAATTTCTTGTAGAATATTTGACCTTCCTCTCTTTCACATAAAATTATTGATATGAAGTCTCTTGAAGATGTTGGTGGGGCACATATGGCACAACCCTATTGTTGCAAGTATGAGGTTAACCAGTGTTCTCATTGATGTCAACATACTCATATTGCATTGATAAGGAGGATTGGATGAGCTGTGTGCTGAGGATATTGAGAAAATTAGTCTCAGTGAAGAATAGTGATGAGAAGAGGGAAAAAGTACTCAATAGGTTGAGGCTCAGAGGATGCGGATTAAAGGGTTTGTAGATATGAGTCTTAAGATGCTCCAGTTAAGATTTTAGAGGTCCGCATGAAGATATGAAGAAGTTGTGATCGATCAAGTAGAACTGGTTCCGGGAGATGCTCTGGAGTGACATAATGTTACAAAAAGGTCCGGTGAGATCCGGAAGTGCATTGTCATATTCTGTGGATTGTAAGGAGTGTTTGGGATGTCCTTGTGATGTGTCATCTTGATTTGTACATAGTTTGGAGGTTCAAAAGAACCTGTTTCAGTTTGATAGTGGCGATAGGCTATGTTCCTGAAGTTCTGGATGAAGAAGAAAAGAATTCTAGTGAGTGGAGGAAGTGCGGATGTACCTGGTCATTCAAGCAAACTTGTGAAGGTTCTTGGATCATGCTGAGGTTGTGTTGTTAGTCTGTATTAGTGTTAGAGCCCAGAATTGGAGATATACTTCTGGATGAAGATGTTCTTGTTCAGGCTGGCTGACCAGATGAGTTAATCATCATGCGAATGTTTTTGTGGATAATTGCCGACTTAGATAATTGTTCCTAAGTCGATGCCATGTATAAATAAAGGTTTGTGAATTCATTTCGAAGTGTGGTGTGGAGCGGATGAGTGTGGTATAGTGAAAGAGTGAGGGGCAGAGCAGAAGTATCTCGGGCTTAAATGGAATTGATCCAGACATGGTAAAGATGTCAATCTCCAGTTCAAGTTTGTAAAACTTATCATCTTGTAGATAGTGTGTCTCTTGTAGGCAGTGTGCCTCCTTGTGAGTAGTGTGCTCAGGCAGTGAGCCCTAATTGGCATGTGCCATCCATTTTTCTTATTCTTCTAATAGAGAATAATCCTTGGGTTAATCACCCCATGGTTTTTCCATTAACTAGGTTTTCCACGTCAAAATCTTGGTGTCTAATGTGTTGATGTTTATCTACTTCGGTGTTAATGTTTTATGCTTTCATAAATGGTTAATTGATATGCTATTAACTAACAAAGAAGAATCAAGTGTTAGAAGTAGAAGCAAGTTTTTGTACAACTGATTCAATCCCCCCTCTCAGTTGTGTGCCCTAGATCTAACAATTGGTATTAGAGCTAGGTTCCTCTAAAAGGAGCTTAACCGCTTGAGGAGATCCAAGATGTCATCATACGAGAAGGATAATCCAAAGTTTGATGGAACCAACTTCTCTCTCTGGAAAGGCCGCATGAAATGTCACTTGGAGTGTATGGGAAAAGCTTTCTTGTCCATGGTCACCAAAGCATATGTACCCCCACAGGGTGGTCCGACAACTCTAAATGAAATCACAGATGCTGAAAACAATCTGTGGACCAAAGAGGCTCTTCTAAGCGCATTGACTGACTCAAAACTCTCAAATGTTATTGATCTACCAACTACCTATGAGATCTGGATTAAACTGGAACTTTTGCATGAAGGAGATGAGTTTGTTAAGAGTGCAAGGTTACAAAGTCTCAAAGGAAAATTTGAAAGATTGAAGATGAAAGATGATGAAAATATCACTACTTTTATGCCAAGAGTAAATGAGCTGGTGTGTGGAATCAGGAATGCTGGTGGAGTTTTGGATGAAAATGAGATTGTTTGCAAAATTCTCAGATCCCTTCCTACTGCCTACAAGATCAAAGTTGTTGCCATTGATGAATTCAGAGCCCATGCAACTGTCACAAGAGAGCAATTGGTTGGCAAACTGGCTACATTTGAAATGACCGAGTTTGGAGATGATCCCCCCAAGACTGAATCTGCATTCAAAGTCAGTGCCTATGTGAAAGGCAAACAAAGATTTGATCCGGGAGAAAACTCTTCAAGGAAGCTGTCATGGTATGATCAAGCACGGAAAGACATGGAAGAGGAAGAAGTGGAAATAGCTCATCTTGAAGCCCTCATTGCAAAGAGATTGCCAAGAGGATCCGATAAGTATGAAGGAAAGTTACCTTTTAAGTGCTTCAACTGTAATAAGATTGGTCATTTTGCTTCAAGATGTCTAGAAAGATCTGCAAGGTCAAACTCTAACAGACAAAGGTTCCAAAAGAACTGTTATTATGTTCATGAAGAAGCTGATAATGAAGGAGTAACAGATGATGAATCAGAGATAGGAGACAAATCCAAAAATGAATGGGTGTTTATTGCCATCAAGGAAGAAGAACCAATATCCTCTGAATCTATCAATCATAAGGTTGTAGAAAGAGCAAAACTAGTAATGTACTGTATGTTGAAGGATTGAAGCACAATCTTCTCAGTGTTGGACAGTTAGTAGACAAAGGTTATGATCTCTGGTTCAAAAATGGAAGATGCTTGATCTTTGAAAGCTCTGGAACTGAGATTGCATCCGATACTCAAAGAAAAGGTAATATCTTCCATCTGGTTGGTTCTAATAAAAGTTGTTTGTTTGTTCAAGTGGATCAGAGTTGGTTATGGCATAGAAGGATGTGTCATGTAAATTTTGATAACATCATCAAAATAAGCAATACTCAGGTTGTAAGAGATCTTCTAAAATTGGTGAAACCTACAAATAGTTTGTGCAAAGAATGTCAGCTAGGTAAACAAAGTAGAGTCTCTTTCAAAAGCAAGGATTAGTCCTCTACCAGATTATTGGAATTAGTTCATACTGATCTATGTGGTCTGACAAGAATCAAAAGTATGCAAGTGATAGATATTTCATGTTACTGATTGATGACCATTCCCAGATGATGTGGGTTACCTTTCTAAAAGAAAAATCAGAAGCCCTTGAGAAGTTCAAAATCTTCAAAGCTATGGTAGAGAATCAAACTGGATTGAAACTGAAATGTCTAAGGTCTGATAGAGGTGGTGAATTCACATCTGGTGAATTCATAGACTTTTGTGAGAAGCATGGTATAAAGAGATAGTTGTCTACTCCTAGGACTCCACAGCAGAATGGAGTAGTTGAGAGAAAGAACCAGACCATCCAGGAAGCTTCCAGGACAATGATGATGGAAGCAAATGTTCCTCAGATGTTTTGGAGAGAAGCTGTCAGCACTGCAGTCTATACTCTCAATCGAGTTTAAATCAGAAGCAATACCGGTAAGACTCCTTATGAACTTTGGTTTGGTATAACTCTTACTGTGAGATATTTCAGAGTATTTGGTAGCAAGTGTTACATCAAAAGAGATGAAGATCTAGGAAATTTTGATGCTAGAAGTGATGAAGGAATTTTCTTGGGATACTCCACTCAAAGCAAAGCATACCGATGTTACAATAAGAGACTAAGAAAGATAATAGAAAGTACAAATGTGAAGGTTGATGAAGGAATTGAGAAGCCCTCAAGGTTTTATGAGTATGATGAAGATGATCAGAATGATGTTCTGATTCAAGGAACTCAATCCTCTCCTGAAGGTCAGATTCAGACTAATCCGGTAAATCAGGAAGAAGAAGTTTGTCTGGATGAGCCTGATCAAGAAACAGTAGTACAAGAAACTCCCAAAGTTCTGAAGTATGTAACTCTAAATCACTCTGAAGATCAAATCATAGGTGACAAAAGCAAAGGGGTACAAACAAGGAGGAAAATTGCTCAAAATTTAGATGAATGTTGTCTGATTTCAAAGATTGAACCTAAGACAATAAATGAAGCTTGCAATGATGAAAACTGGACCAAAGCAATAGAGGAAGAGTTGATGCAAATTGAGAAAAATCACACTTGGGATCTTGTTCCTAGACCTAGAAACAAGAATGTGATTGGAACCAAATGGGTCTTCCGGAACAAACTAAATGAAGTTGGTGAAGTAATCAGAAACAAAGCCAAATTGGTCTACAAAGGCTACTCTCAAATAGAAGGAATTGATTTTGAAGAAACCTTTGCTCCGGTGGCAAGAATTGAAGCAGTCAGATTATTTCTTGGATTTGCTGCCTTCAAAGACTTCAAGGTATATCAGATGGATGTCAAGTCTACCTTCCTAAATGGTGATTTGGAAGAAGAAGTATACATTGAACAACCAGATGGATTTCAGTTATCTGAGCAAGATGATATGGTCTGCAAGTTGAAGAAAGCACTGTATGGATTGAAGCAAGCCCCAAGAGCATGGTATGAAAGGTTGGATAAGCATCTTGTGCAGATTGGTTTCAATAAAGGTACTGCTGACAGTAATCTATATTTCTAAATAGATAATGAAAACATCTTGATTGTTGAAGTATTTGTTGATGATATCATTTTTGGAGGAAGAGACAGTATGTGTAAAACCTTTGCAAATCAAATGAAAAGTGAGTTTGAAATGTCAATGCTTGGTGAAATGAATTTCTTCTTGGGTCTACAAATTACCCAGACAAAGAAAGACATCTTTATCTCTCAGATTAAATATGTGAAAGAATTGTTGAGGAAATTTGGAATGGAAGATTCAAAGCCAATGAACACTCCTATGGCAACTAGATGTAAGTTGAGCAAAGATAATGACTCTCCTAAAACAGATTAGACCAAGTACAGATCAATGATTGGAGGACTATTGTATCTCACTCAAACTAGACCAGATATTATACAGGTTGTTGGTCTTGTGGCAAGATTTCAGGTTGATCCCAGAGAATCTCATGTCATGACAATCAAAAGAATTTTTAGGTACTTGAAAGGAACAGTTGAGTATGGTCTTTGGTATCCTAGAGATCAGGATTTTTCTCTTCATGCATATACAGATGTAGATTGGGTAGGAGATGTGGATGATAGGAAGAGTACAAGTGGAGGAGCATTCTTTTTGGGAAAAATATTGGTTTCTTGGCTAAGCAAGAAACAAGAGGTAATTTCTTTGTCTACAACTGAAGCAGAATATATTGCAGCAGCAGGTAGTTGCACTCAAATTTTGTGGATGAAGCAAATGCTAAGAGACATTAAAGTAGAATATAAGGAGCCTATCACAATTTTCTATGATAATTCAAGTGCAATAAATATTTCTAAGAATATAGTGTTGCATTCTAAGACCAAGCACATATCTATCAAGTTTCACTTTCTGAGATAACAAGTGAACAAGGATGAAGTCAGATTGGAGTATGTACCCTCCAAGGATCAGATTGTAGATATCTTTACTAAACCTCTTCCCAAGGACTCTTTTGAGTATCTCAGGGAGAAGTTAGGGGTCATGGCCCCTCCGGTGATGAACTAGGATGCACTAATGTGCATCAGTCTGGTGGATATCACAGTCATATCTTGTGATTCAGCTTGATGATGGGGAGCTGCTACTAAGGGGGAGCAGCCGGTATGATTCTGATGTGTCAGAATTGCAAGTATGAGCCCTTTGCCATTGATGTCAAAGGGGGAGAGAAGACATGTGAAAAAAAAATTGTTGATCAAAGAGGAGCAGTAAAAGAAAGAGAAGACATGTGAAGAGTTGTTGCTGATAGGGGGAGCTGTGACAGAAAGGAGAAGTTCTTGTCTTGATGGTTTTTCACATCATATGTTGCCATCAACGACAAAGGGGGAGATTGTTGCAAGTATGAGGTTAACCAGTGTTGTCATTGATGTCAACATACTCATATTGATTGATAAGGAGGATTAGATGAGCTGTGTGCTGAGGATATTGAGAAAATTAGTCTCAGTGAAGAACAGTGATGAGAAGAGGGAAAAAGTACTCAATAGGTTGAGGCTCAGAGGATGCGGATTAAAGGGTTTGTAGATATGAGTCTTAAGATGCTCCAGTTAAGATTTCAGAGGTCCGCATGAAGATATGAAGAAGTTGTGATCGATCAAGTAGAACCGGTTCTGGGAGATGCTCTGGAGTGACAGAATGTTACAAAAAGGTCTGGTGAGATCTAGAAGTGCATTTTCATATTTTGTGGATTGGAAGGAGTGTTTGAGATGTCCTTGTGATGTGTCATCTTGATTTGTACATAGTTTGGAGGTCCGAAAGAACCTATTTCAATTTGACAGTGGCGATAGGCTATGTTCCTGAAGTTCCGAATGAAGAAGAAAAGAATTCTAGTAAGTGGAGGAAGTGCAGATGTACCTAGTTATTCAGGCAAGCTTGTGAAGGTTCTTGGATCATGCTGAGGTTGTGTTGTTGGTCCGCATTAGTGTTAGAGCCCAGAATTAGAGATATACTTCTGGATGAAGATGTTCTTGTTCAAGCTGGCCGACTGGATGAGTTATTCATCTTGTAAATGTTCTTGTGGATAATTTCTGACTTAGATGATTATTCCTAAGTCGATGCCTTGTATAAATAAAGGTTTATGAATTCATTTTGAAGTGTGGTGTGGAGCGGATGAGTGTGGTATAGCAAAAGAGTGAGGGGCAGAGAAGAAGTATCTCGGGCTTAAATGGAACTGATCCAGACATGGTAAAGATGTCAATCTCCAGTTCAAGTTTGTAAAACTTATCATCTTGTAGACAGTGTGTCTCTTATAGGTAGTGTGCCTCCTTGTGAGCAGTGTGCTTGGGCAGTGAGTCCTAATTGGCATGTGCCATCCATTTTTCTTATTCTTCTAATAGAGAATAATCCTTGGGTTAATCACCCTGTGGTTTTTCCCTTAACCAAGTTTTCCACGTCAAAATCTTGGTGTCTAATGTGTTGATGTTTATCTGCTCCAGTGTTAATGTTTTATGCTTTCATGAATGGTTAATTGATATGCTATTAACTAACAAAGAAGAATCAAGTGTTAGAAGTAGAAGCAAGTTTTTATACAACTGATTCACTCCCCCCTCTCAGTTGTGTGCCCTAGATCTAACACCTACAAATCATTGTTAGTATGCATATCTAAACATATAGACCTATAAGCATCAAAATGGTTAGAAAATTTAATATGTAATCTACAACAACAAGTAGTGCATGTGTGATTTATCTTAACATAGAAAGGTTTTAGCAATTCAAAATATCTTTGAAAAATTTTAATTTGAGGATACTTCTCTAGAAATTTACCATAAAACTATGTTTGAGTCTCATCCAAAAAATGTTTTGGATGTGGCTCGCGGTTTTGACTACCGATTCTCCTTCTTACCACATCCCTTTGATTCAGAGATAGCCTTGTGTAATTCTTCCAAAAGTCTTCAATTAGTGATCTCAATGCTTCAACAATTGGTTTATCTTTTCATGGTAGTCTCCCCGAGAACGCCCATAATTCATTGGCATTAGTGTCCTCAATTCTTTGGCATCTTCCAACGGCTCTTGATAAAGTTTTCCTATTAATTCTCAATTCTTGACTTGTCTTTCTAATGAGATGAGCTTT
This sequence comes from Cunninghamia lanceolata, assembly GCA_027924645.1. NCBI lineage: Eukaryota > Viridiplantae > Streptophyta > Pinopsida > Cupressales > Cupressaceae > Cunninghamia > Cunninghamia lanceolata. The sequence goes on from BSBN01000397.1 coordinate 2,785,412, forward strand.
CCTCATTTGACTACTTACTATAGTCGATGTAATCACACGCCGTGTTGCATTACTATCTTTTGTGTGTGAGGTGTTACCCACACTCTCATACGCACTAATTAGATTCTTGACAATAGATTTTTCACTTGAAGCCTCTGATGTTCTCAACCCAAGAATCTTCATGATAGACCTATACTTTATACTTCGCATCATTTCCACAAATAGTTGACATCTTGCAGTCTCATTTAACTTTTCAAAGAATAATCTCCAAATCTTATTAGCATATCTTCTACAATTGCGTTTTATAATCTTACCTTCCATTGGCTACAAAATATTCTGATCAATATCAATCAAATACTTTGGCTTTCTATGCAAAATTCTAGGTGGTGTTAAGTTAGGTAAATTCATCTCAACATTAGGAATTTCGTCAATATTTAAATGAGATGGGTTAGATGGCATACCTTTGATCAAAGATGGAATAGATGACATACCTTGAGGTTGAGGTGGGAACGATGTCGTACCTCCTTCATCACATGTGAGTGATGATGTACTCTCAACTTGAGATGTGGTAGATGGTGTCCCTACATGTTGACTTGCAGTAGAGGACATGTCTCCAACTATGGTATTCAAATCTCTCGTACCACGAAGTTTTTGCATTTGTTCTCTTTGTGCCGCCAATACCATATCTCTTTGTGATGGTTGTGGTTCCTCTTCAATTGGTATGTCTTCATTTATCGTGTCCAATTTCCTCTTCTCACGAAGTTCCCTCATAGCCACTGCTTTCTTTGCATTCTTAGCTTCTATCTCTTCCTATGTTGGTTTAATTCTTGATCGTTTCCTCAGCATGACGGAGAATTTGTCTGTAGCATGATAAAGAGACCAATATTAGTTCCTAAGAAATGAATACAAGATAATAGTGGGATTGTATTTTTTTTATGTTGTAAGGATTTATTCTTGTATAGTTTGACATCATGGTATGTTAAGGTTTGTTTATTACACATAATTATTAAAGAGCCCAAGTGTAGAAAATATACATGGCATCATGTGAGATTGTAGGCTGCTTTCTTGATTGGGAATGTGTCTATTTTAAACATGTATGATAAAGCATGATAAAGTAATTCAATCTGAAATAAGGAAAATGTAAAGAACATGCATGTGAAGACTTGACATACCTAAAAAATGAAGATTTGAATGGAGAGAGTACCCAATTATGTAGTGTTTTTATCTTCTTGCATCAAACTCCTCAACAATTTGAGTTTTTCACCACTTGCTTCCTTTTCAATATTAAATTGAATAACACTCAAATATCATTACTAACAACAATACTATTAACCAATCTATAATGTTAAATTCCTAAAATTAAATCACAATTAACATTGCAACACTACAAAAATTGAAACTTGAATAGATATATATCAAACTTGGTGTGAAAACTATGTTATTTCCTCCTTCTCAAGTTGGCAAAGCATAAAAGGTGGTGGAAAGATCATGCAAAGGTGGTACAATGTGTCAAATGTGCATGTGAACTTCCTAATAGCATGAAAGCACTTCTTTTTTGTTGGAGCACACGCAGAATCAGTAAGAAAATAGAGCATGTGGGCTTGGATCATGGGGGTCAACACTTTTTTACCGTTTCAATAGCAAGAAAAAATGTGAGTGCATTATAACGCACTCACATTTTGTCCTGCTATAGATTGATCACATTCTTTGCATTGATCACATCTCTTTCTTGCAAGAGCTTGCCAAATGCTCTGCCATATTATAGGCATAAAAATGAAGGGGCAAGCCCTCATAATCAAGTTCTTGATAGAAAATGCCCATAACCCTAAACCCTAAACCCTAATATGTCAACCCTAAACCCTATCCCTAAACCCTCAACACTATACCTTAAACCCTAATCCCTCAACCCTCAACCCTAAACCTTATCCCTAAACCCTAATCCCTCAACCCTCAACCCTAATCCATCACCCCTCAACTCTAATCCCTCATCCCTAAACCCTAAATGCTATCCCTATTCCTAAACCCTCAACAGACTCGATAATATACCTTAAACCCTAATCCCTTATCCCTAATCCTTATACCCTCCACACTCTACTTTAACCCTAATCCCTCAACCCTTAACTCTGATCCCTTGACCCTCAACCCTATCCCTAAACCCTAAACCCTCAACCCTCAACGTCAAATCCTAATCCCTCAACCCTTCACTCTAATCCCTCAACCCTAAACCCTATCCCTAAACCCTCAACACTATACCTTCAACCCTAATCCCTCAGCCCTCAACCCTAAACCTTATCCCTAAACCCTAATCCCTCAACCCTCAACCCTAATCTATCATCCCTCAACTCTAATCCCTCATCCCTAAACCCTAAATACTATCCCTATTCCTACACCCTCAATAGGCTTGATACTATACCTTAAACCCTAATCCCTTATCCCTAAACCCTCCAACCCTATCCCTAATCCTTATACCCTCCACACTCTACCTTAACCCTAATCCCTCGACCCTCAACCATATCCCTAAACCCTTGACCCTCTAACCTCAACCCTCAACCCTCAACGTCAAACCCTAGTCCCTCAACCCTTAACTCTGATCCCTCGACCCTCAACCCTATCCCTAAACCCTAAACCCTAAACCCTCAACCCTCAACGTCAAATCCTAATCCCTCAACCCTTCACTCTAATCCCTCAACCCTAAACCCTCAACACTATACCTTAAACCCTAATCCCTCAACCCTAATCCGTCATCCGTCATCCCTCAACTCTAATCCCTCATCCCTAAACCCTAAATGCTATCCCTATTCCTAGACCCTCAACAGGCTCGATACTATACCTTAAACCCTAATCCCTCTACCCTCAACACTCTTATTTAACCCTAATCCCTTGACCATTAACCCTATCCCTCAACCCTCAACCCTCAACCCTCAACTCTCAACATTAAACCCTAATTCATCAACCCTAAACCCTAAACCCTCAAACCTAAACCCTATCCCTAAACCATCAACCCTCAACACTATACCTTAAACCCTAATCCCTATCCCTCAACCCTTAACCCTTAAAACTTAAACTCTATCCCTACACCCTCAACACTTGACACTATATCTTAAGCCTTAAACCCTCATCCCTAAGGCCTCAACCCTCAATCCTTAAACCTTCAACCCTAAACCCTATCCCTAATCCCTCTACCCTCGACACTCTAACCCTAACCTCGACATTAAATGCTAATCCGTCAACCCTAAACCCTAATCCTAAACCCTCAACCCTCAACATTATACCTTAAACCCTAATGCCTCAACCCTCAACCCTAAACCTTATCCATAAACCCTAATCCCTCAACCCTCAACCCTAATCCATCATCCCTCAACTCTAATCCCTCATCCCTAAACCCTAAATGCTATCCCTATTCCTAAACCCTCAATAGACTTGATACTATATCTTAAACTCTAATCCCTTATCCCTAAACCCTCCAACCCTATCCCTAATCCTTACACCCTCCACACTCTACTTTAACCCTAATCCCTCAAGCCTCAACCCTATCCCTAAACCCTTGACTCTTGAACCTCAACCCTCAACCCTCAACATCAAACCCTAATCCCTCAACCCTTAACTCTGATCCCTTGACCCTCAGCCCTATCCCTAAACCCTAAACCCTAAACCCTCAACCCTAATCAGTCATCCCTCAACTCTAATCCCTCATCCCTAAACCCTAAATGCTATCCCTATTCCTAGACCCTCAACGGGCTCGATACTATACCTTAAACGCTAATCCCTTATCCCTAAACCCTCCAACCCTATCCCTTATCCCTTAACCCTCATGATTAATAGCCTTGAACATAAAAGAATTTAAGGGGAACATAACGTGAGCGCGTTATAACGCGCTCGCATTATGTCAAACATGACAAACAACAGACTTGCGGGAAAGGAAAAATGCAAAGCAAAACTAACGCGAGCGCGTTATGTCTTGCTTTGGGAATCCCAAGCCTTGGGCTTGGGATTTGCTTTGGATTTCTAACCCAAAGGCTTGGAGTGCCTTATGAACAGTCACAGATGTGTTTTTCCATATTCTTCAAGATTTCACATAATTTCGTTCATGCTAACCCTTAGATTTGCACGTGTTTCAAGGTCGAACAAATTGAACACTTGGGTAATGTTAGGCTTTCTCTTAGCTATTTGACAATGTGATTTTTTTCACATTTTCACAATGTTAAGCCTTTCATCTTTAATTTCTTTTGTTTGTGTGTCTGTTTTTAGGCAAAAACCACTGTTTGGTCCTTTTTTTTCATTGTAAATTAACTATTCATTCAAATTTCAAAAAAATTACATATTTAGAAACTAGACTCCATTCTACAAATATTACAAAAAGAAAAAAATGATTTTCAATTAGTTTTCAAAATTTATAGGGGTAGCACGGCCAAAATTCTATTTTTTAGGATGTGTCCACTTTGAAAATTAGTAAAAAATCAAATATTCATCAAAAAATTATCAGAAAAATCGGGCATAAACTACATGCTATTAGCTAATTTCTCACTAAAGCGATTTTAAAAATACCAAAAAAAAGTTGACCTTTTGAGGGAGCCACAAAACATGCTATGTTATGTTTTTTTGACAAAAACAACACCAATTTCTGTGGCTCCCTCTTTTGAACCCCTTAATCTATGCCATTTTCAAAACAAAATGGTAGTTTAGAAAGTAGACTCAGAGCACTATGAACATTGTTTTGGTTGCATCTCTAAATTTTGAGTGTAACTATGCTCAATTTCTCATCCAAGGCCAGTATTTCCTGATTTAAAAAAAAAAGTGGCCACTTAAGACCCCTTTTTGGCCCCCCATCTTCTTGCACTTACCCCTATATATACTAAAATTGTAAGAGAGCTATATCTTAAGAAACTAGGAAGGAAAATAAAGGACCCCTAGACTATCCATGTTATAGGACAACTTCCTAATATAATGTTAGGTGTATACACCTAAAAATGACATGACTCTACTTAAATAAATATTTTAAATATTTATTTCATCTTCATAGTCCTCTATCAATAAATAAATAAATTTATTTCTTTATTTGATTCACTTCTTCCCATTTAATTAAATAAATTTCGTTTATTTAATTAATTTCATCTACATTAACCTTATTCTTCTAAAATAATTAAATAATTTTAATTATTTAATTAAATCATCCATTCTTTTAAATTTAAATAAAATGCAAATTTATTTAAATTAAATTTCCACAAAATAAAATATAATTAATATTTTATTTATTCTTCCAAAATCATGTGCAAGTAAATTAAATAAATTTATTTATTTAATTTGCTTTCTTATCTTCAATATCCTCTAAAAATAAATTAAATAAATTTATTTATTTAATTTGCTTTTTTATCTTCAATATCTTCTAAAAATAAATTAAATAAATTTATTTATTTAATTTGCTTTCTTATCTTCAATATCTTCTAAAAATAAGTTAAATAAATTTATTTATTTAATTTGCTTTCTTATCTTCCAAATCTTCTAAAAATAAATTAAATAAATTTATTTATTTAATTTGCTTTCTTATCTTCAATATCTTCTAAAAATAAATTAAATAAATTTATTTATTTAATTTGCTTTCTCATCTTCAATATCTTCTAAAAATAAATTAAATAAATTTATTTATTTAATTTGCTTTCTTATCTTCCAAATCTTCTAAAAATGAATTAAGTACATTTATTTATTTAATTTACTTTCTTATCTTCTAAATCTTCTAAAAATGAATTAAATAAATTTATTTATTTAATTTGCTTTCTTTTCCTCCAAATTATCTACAAATAATTAAATAAATCGATTTATTTAATTATGCTTTCTTATCTTCTAAAAATATATTCTTCTTGTCATACAAAAAGGAAAAGCTGAGTTACAAAAACAAAAGCAGTTTTAAAGCAACTTTAAAACAATTTTGCTCTTAAATTAGAAAAATAAATTCTAATTTAAGAAAATGAAAACTCATCCTCATCAAGAGAGTAGTTAACTCAACAAAGCTTCTTTTTGAATGACACATGTCTTTCTTCCATTTGTTGCACGTTCCTCAACAATCCTCCTCCGTTGATCTTCTCATTTCTTCTCAACCATTGATCTTCTTCCACACAACTCTATAAATACAACCCTCTTCTTTTTTATTTCATAGATCTATACCTTGAGTGAACTTATGCTGCAGAAATACAAGTGTGCCTTTGGCACTTCATAGCAGTTCATATTCATCCTCTCGCATTTGTGTTTGAAACTCATCTTCAAATACAAATAAGTATCTCAGCCATTCTACTCTTGTCATCTTCAACAAGCAAGGCAACACACGCTTCTGAGGGCTTCACATTTATCAAGATCAAGAGCTGATAGGCGAATAATGGAAGACGCAAGGTAAAGGTGTGAGTATCATTTATTTGTTTGTTTAAATCTCCTTTTTCCTTCAGATTTCATTAATGTATTGGGTTTATTATTCTTAATTGATTAATCCATTTTCCCCTTCACATTTTGGCGCCCATCATGGGGCCCTTGCCCCCCTAACTAATCAAAAACTGAGTTTTTCCAAGTGACAGGTCTGTACAGGTGCAGGTACAAGGTTCAGACAGAAGCTTCCGGTGCATCTGACCTTTGAAATGGCGTATATACACTCTAAAACAATGCATATACACTCTAAAATGGTGCATATGTTACATCTTGCAGTGCATTTGTTTTGCAGGGAATTTTAAGAAAGTTGTTTTCTTCGCCAAACACTCTATTTTTCATAAAATCTAGGCAAATTTGTACTCAAAATTTATGGAAATGCCCCCCTGGACGTAATGGTGAGGTTATATTTGAGCTAAGAGATCAACTTACCTTCCTTTAAGACACTTTTATTCTTCTTGACGACGCTTTTGTCAGTTTAACGTATATGTCTCTTCTTATAGTGCTTTTGACACCTATCTTAGTGCATATGTAAAATGACACATGCTAGCCCTATTTCTGTGCATTCAGACTGCATAGCGGCGCTTCTGTCCTATACTGTGGTTTTGGGGTTTTCATCTAATTTTTTGTTTGAGCTAACTTTTGTTTTGCAGGACTAGAGGCTGGAATAGGTCATTTAGATGCTTTGCCTAGTTCATCTAGACTAATTAAGGGAAAAGTAAACAAGTGCATTGCATGCAAATTCCACATAGTCTCTAACTAGGATGGAAAGTAACTAAACCCATTGCTATCTTTGCGTTGTTAATTTCTTTTCCTAGTTAGATCACTGCTATCTCAAACAAATAGGAATGGACATTGCTATGCTCTAAACACTTCCAAGTTAACAATCGTGAGTGCATAAGTAGAATAGCCCATTTAGTTTTTCTACTTTTAACTAGGTTGGATTAACTAGTGTATTCTATGCTTGTGAATGACAATAGGCTTATGCTCTCCCCTTAACTGGGTGATCAAAGTGCCAGAGTTGTCATTTGATTTGTTTCACCTTTAGGGGGGCCTGTCCTTGGATGCATGCTTGCCCAAGTGGGAACAACCCTGAGTGGTAACAGGCTAAAGCCAAGCCCTACCAAGCCACTTAAAATAAATTGTGCTTGAGGTGAAAACCTCCTGCAACGAGTGTTGCTGTGTTACACTGACGACCAACCTCCCCTAAAACCCTCTAAGGCATAACCCTTTGAGGCTAGGAGACTCCATAACAGAGAGTAGTGCCGCCGCACGTGTAACCACTTGAACGGTTGCCTTGACTAAGAACTAATTGTTTAGCAAGCCAAATTTCCCTATTTGTTGATGCAAAGGGCGGAGCTCTTGAAGCGGCCTCGATTCATGTGACTCTTAGTAGAGGTAGCAGGGACAATCCTAAGGTTCAGTGGGGGTATAAGCCTAAGGAAACCCGGATCTGATATGCGTGAGAAGTGAGTGTCATGGAGGGGAGCCGGTGCTATCAGATCCTGGAGCTACATGCTTTGAGTTTACACAACTAGAGGATTCAATGGATATTGTCCTATCCAGCCTAGGGTGTACTTGTCTTTGAGTCAAAATAGTCCAAAAAAATAACAAAAGATAAAATCATGAAAACTTCTATGTGTTTGCTATGTTTTTGCCATAATTGAACATCAAAATTCCCAGAAACACCAAGTATTTCAAACCAAAAATAGAAAAATCTTGAAAATGTTCCAAATTTTTTTTGAAAAATACCAGACTAGCACATTTGATCTGACTTATAGAGCTTTTATCCTCTGTTTCCATGCATTTGTTGCTGCGTATCTAAACCAGTAAGCTTTTCTAGTCTTGTGTCAATGGCAAATAAATTAGAATATATTGGTCAAAAACTCCAATATCTGCAATTGCAAATAAACTTAGGTCCCTCACCCCAAGATTGTGTAGCAATTTCTCAACAATTCCAAGTCTTACAACAAGAAATGGTAATCTTGCAAGCTGAACATGCCAGTACTAGCTATGCCTCACCCAAAAATCATACATCCTTTTCCCATACTCATGACAAGGCAAGCACCACCTCAAGTCAGAAATCATATACCACCCCGTCTACTAGTCCTCCTTCGCCACCTTCTAAGACACATATTCCAAAACATACTAGTTCTACACCAACACCACCATCTAGTTCCTCAAACTCTAAATGGATGACCAAAAAAGAATTAGATGAGTGGTGGGAAAGAGTTTTTCCAAATTTATACAAACAGAGAAAAGCTAGGGAGAAAGCTAAATCCCCTCATTCACCTATCCATACACCTACCAATGATGTGATCCAAGGGCTACTAGTAGAGAGTCAACCATGTCCCCAAATTCTGGTCCTTGACCTTACCAAAGATTCTTCCAATCCCATGTCAAATCCTACAACACCTTCATGTCATCTGCAAACCATTGAGCTTATCAAAGAACCTCCTACCATGAACCAAAGTCAAAGTCCATTGAACATCCATGTTTTCAACCAAGAATCTATCCAAGAGCTATCCACTTCCATTCAAGAAGACTAAGAGCTATGTCAAGAGCACACCTTAGAGCATGTGGAAACATCCACCCTTTGTCTAAATCAAGATCAAAACACCCCCATCCAATTTCAAACCATTCATAACCTTTATCTCTTCCATGATCAAGATAATACCTATGAAGAAGCTATCCATCAGCAACTTGATCCTATACATGGGAAAGAGATCCAATTCCAACCTGTTCATAATCTATACCTTCTCTATGATCCAGATACTACCTTTTATGAAGAAGATGTCCATGAACAACTTCATCCCATACCCCTTCATGAGTAAGAAACCTCCATTACTTCTATCCCTCTTACATCTAATCCCATCCATGATCCAAAAACTTCCACTTCCTCTGATGAGACACTTGCCTCCCAAGTGCACATGAATGATCAACCCAATAACTTAGATCCTAAAGAGCATAATGATGATCAAGATTCTAGTGATCCTTTACCATCCATTATTGACCAAGCTACAAATCCATCATCTTATATCCTTGGGCTTACTACCTTCATGCATGAATGTTTTTCCTTAGAACACCAACAACCATTATCTGCTATCTCACCTTCCTCATCCAATAAAGAACTCGCTGCTAGTGCACTTATACATAATCCCATGGTCCACCACATACTCCAGAATATGAACTATCAAGGTAAAGGCTTAGGCCTTCATGAACAAGGTATTTTTGAGCCCATCCATGTCAATGTTCCTCCACCCTCATACGGCCTTGGATACATACCCCAAGGTGAGCAATCTCAAGATGTTGGTACTTCCTCCACTCCTCCTAAGTCTACCACTTTCCATCGCAAACCCTATCATATCCCCAAAACATATGTCACTATTCCACCTCCATCTTCCTACAATTGTCAAAAGCATGTGACCATACACCTTCCACCATCCAATCTACCTCCGCTACTTCCAACTCCTAATTGCTCTCTGTGCATCCTACCACCACTTCTTCCAACACCTTATCCATCCATCTATAAATCCTCTCAATATCCCAATCATGGCCGACAAATGCACATATTGTCTAAACAAGGAGCTTTCACCAACCTCACCTCCACCACCCCATGGGGATTCAATGACAAATATGTGGATGCCTCTACCTATAAAGTCAAAAATCCTAAGAATCCTCATGACCTAGGATATAAAAGCCAAGAATTAAAGAATTATCCATATCAAAAGCTGCATACACCCATACACCTTAAAGAAAAATTGAAAAAGGTGTGGGTCACCAAGCAACAACTAATTACCTCTGAAGCTACACAAATACTGCATATACCCAAGCCCATACCTTCACAGGTAAAATCTAAAAGCAAAATGGTTTGGGTACCCAAGCAAAAATTCCTAAAGTTACATGAGGCATCTACCTCTCGCAAATCCCAACCATCCACTTTCTCCTCTGTTATCCACAAATATCCAATCTTTTCATCCCACAAGACAAGCAAAAATCAGAAAAATACTAAGTCTATGTGGGTCCCTAAAGGCCTATATCATTCATGTACCAAGCAAAAGTCTTCATTGCTTCCCACACCACCTGCCTATCATAAGCTTCAATGTTTATCATGGTATGTGCAACCATTAGTCATGGTTCCCTTCCATTCCACAACACTTCCATATAACTCCATCTCCCCTCCCTTCCACTACTATCCTACATATCTTCCTCATCCTATGGTCCATGCTTTTGCATAAACTTTCCTTCCATCCTTGCATAAGTCCTTCTGTATTCTACATCATCATCCACTATCGCACCTTCCATAATCCACTATCTACCTACTTCGTCTCACTTTCATACAATCCCCTACCAACATCTATGAGCACACTTGACATGGTCCATTCGACAGTATCTATCTAGCGGGACTATCACCTTTCAAGGAACTAGATACTTGAGTCTCTCCTTATCCATATCCACCTTCTCCTATCTAAATATTCAAAAAAAAAAGTAAAGAAAAATCCCTTCATCCAATGGGGAAAATCTGGCAAACAGGCACCTTGGATAAGTACCATGATGAAAACCTAGAAAACAGGCGTCATCTGTAAGTTGATCTTCTATGTCACCTACACTTGGGGGCACCTTGTCTCATCAGCATATCACTTTTCTCCTACCAGTTTCCTTTCATACCATTTCCTATCCTATTCCTCTATCCATTACATACCTATCTTGTCATCTCCATCCATCCTGATCTTCCTTTCCTCTATTTTTTGATCTTGATAAAGATTTGGGGGCACAATGTTGACAAATGTTCTAGATGTCTCTTGACATACCTTATCCCTGCAAAACCACACAAATCCTTCATTATCCTCTCATCCTCCTGTCGTCATAAACATTGTCATGAAAACTCCTACGTATTCTACCTATAATGAGGCATGTTATTCCTATGCGACATAGTCCTTAGAGATCACATCTTGGATTCCTTCTATCCACTATTGCCCATCCCCATACATACCCATTCCATTCTTTATCACCCATACATCTGCCTATCCGTGGTGTTTCCCTTGTCATCAGTATCTAGCATTAAGGCTATCCATAATTCTTATCTAGTATCTTGTCCACAGTGTCAGGCTAGCATAGCCTCTGTCATCAGTGTTATCTGTTCCATATCTGATCCATAGCTGTTCCATATCTAGTCCATATCTGTTCCATACCTGATCCATATCTGTTCCCTATCATGTCTCATCCAATCCATATCTTAGGTCCATCAGGGTTCTTCCCAAACTACATCGCCTCTGAGCTATCACATAGGCAAGGTCATTATCAATGTGCCCCTGAGGCTCCTCTTCCTGTCCATCCCGTGTCTTATCGTCTATCCCTCTATCTGTCCGTGTCCACACCCTTTCACCAGGCATGCAAGTGCTGCAAAAACTAGCTTCCTCAAACAAAATTCTTGGCACAAAGCATCAACCTGTCCAAAGCAGAGCACCATACCGAAACACTCAAACAGACTCTATCAATTATGGCAAAAGACATGGCTAATGCAAGAATGTTTTATAAATAGGTTAACTTACAAGGTCTTGATTTTTCGTTATTATGTCTTCCTATGCTACTCAAGGATGCCAAAAGCTAGAGATGCTATGATGGGGGCATAATATTTCTTTCTTTGTCTGCTGCTTGTGGATTAAACTTTAGTAGTGTAATGACTTTTTGTCTAAAGACATGATCAGCGAAAGATCATCGAGGACTCCGAGGTCTAAACATGAAAATGGACAATCCTTATTTGTTGAAATGCAAGAAGTACTCAGGTCATCTAGATTCAAGTTTGACTAGATGCTTGTATTAACTTGCTATATCAAAATCCATGTAAGTATTACTCAGGTCATCTCAGTTTAATTATACCTAGATGCTTGTATTTTCTTACAACATTTTAAAAGCCCAATGATGAAATAAGCACTTCAAAATACTTGCTATATCAAGATGACAAATATCCATATCCATATCCATACTGTATCCAATTGCAGTTCATATCCATATCCATATCCATTTGCATTTCTCCATATCCCATCTAATAAAGATCCAAAATGCAGCAAATCAATGTTTGCAAAAGCTTGTGATTTCTTCTGTCAAGTCATTTCTTCTATCGATCAAATTTCTATTTGTCTTCATATCTCTCATCAACAGTTCTAGCTGTCAACCTGAGCAATGATCCAAATGCAAGTCTATCCTTAATCCATACCGATCGAGTATATCAATCTTGTCAAATTATCCAATCACAATCAGTGGTCTTGATCCTAATCTTGTCGTAAACCATATCAATCAATCATAACTATCAGTGGGATATGTCTTTCCCATGCCTATCATGTTGATCTAGGGATATATCGTTCCCCGCCATGACAACACTATCCTTTGTGTTGCTCTATGGATTTATCATTCCCCACCATGACAACACTGTTGTATATCGTTATCAGTATATCGTTGATTTACAGCTTGACAGGGGCAATACCTTGTTTGTTCTTGTATCATTTGTGCATACTTGCTTACTTACTTGTGTGTGTCATCATTTTATCTTGCATCGCATATCATTCACCATCTTTCTTCTGCATCCAACCATTTCTTCTTCTGTCAACCTATCTCATCATAAGATTGTCCGTCTCATGCCTTCTACCTTCTCCTCGTCCAATCTCCCGAGGGGGCATCCTGTCGTTAAACTTGTACCAGGGGCAAACTAGGCCATGTATCATTTTTAGACAATCTTATTCTTTGAAACAACGTGATAAAACACATTGCATCAAAGAGGGGCAAAATGTATACACCTAAAAATGACATGACTCTACTTAAATAAGTATTTTAAATATTTATTTCATCTTCATAGTCCTCTATCAATAAATAAATAAATTTATTTATTTATTTGATTCACTTCCTCCCATTTAATTAAATAAATTTTGTTTATTTAATTAATTTCATCTACATTAACCTTATTCTTCTAAAATAATTAAATAATTTTAATTATTTAATTAAATCATCCATTCTTCTAAATTTAAATAAAATGCAAATTTATTTAAATTAAATTTCCACAAAATAAAATATAATTAATATTTTATTTATTCTTCTATGCAAGTAAATTAAATAAATTTATTTATTTAATTTGCTTTCTTATCTTCAATATCCTCTAAAAATAAATTAAATAAATTTATTTATTTAATTTGCTTTTTTATCTTCAATATCTTCTAAAAATAAATTAAATAAATTTATTTATTTAATTTGCTTTCTTATCTTCAATATCTTCTAAAAATAAATTAAATAAATTTATTTATTTAATTTGCTTTGTTATTTTCCAAATCTTCTAAAAATAAATTAAATAAATTTATTTATTTAATTTGCTTTCTTATCTTCAATATCTTCTAAAATAAATTAAATAAATTTATTTATTTAATTTGCTTTCTCATCTTCAATATCTTCTAAAAATAAATTAAATAAATTTATTTATTTAATTTGCATTCTTATCTTCAATATCTTCTAAAAATGAATTAAATAAATTTATTTATTTAATTTGCTTTCTTATCTTCTAAATCTTCTAAAAATGAATTAAATAAATTTATTTATTTAATTTTTTTTCTTTTCCTCCAAATTATCTACAAATAATTAAATAAATCTATTTATTCAATTATGCTTTCTTATCTTCAAAAATCTTTCTTATCTTCTAAAAATATATTCTTCTTGTCATACAAAAAGGAAAAGCTGAGTTACAAAAACAAAAGTAATTTTTAAGCAACTTTAAAATAACTTTGCTCTTAAATTAGAAAAATAAATTTTAATTTAAGAAAATGAAAACTCATCCTCATCAAGAGAGCAGTTAACTCAACAAAGCTTCTTTTTGAATGACACATGTCTTTCTTCCATTTATTGCATGTTCCTCAATAATCCTCCTCCATTGATCTTCTCATTTCTTCTCAACCATTGATCTTCTTCCACACAACTCTATAAATACAACCCTCTTCTTCTTCATTTCATAGATCCATACCTTGAGTGAACTTATGCTGCAGAAATACAAGCACACCTTTGGCACTTCATATTCATTCTCTTGCATTTGTGTTTGAAACTCATCTTCAAATATAAATAAGTATCTCAGCCATTCTACTCTTGTCATCTTCAACAAGCAAGGGAGCACACACTTCTGAGGGCTTCACATTTATCAAGATCAAGAGCTGATAGGTGAATAATGGAAGACGCAAGGTAAAGGTGTGAGTATCATTTATTTGTTTCTTTAAATCTCCTTTTTCCTTCAGATTTCATTAATGTATTGGGTTTATTATTCTTAATTGATTAATCCATTTTCCCCTTCACATTAGGCAACTTAGTTATCTCAAAATATGTAGATCATGGTAGTACTATGGTATATGTTCATATTAATAACACCCTTATCAAAAACACTCTGATATACTTAGGTGGAACTATAAAATTTATGACGAAAGAAACAGTAAAAAATCTTGAGTTAATCAACTTAAGGCCTACACCAACAATTTTCTATTTAGCAGATAGGTCAACTGTCAAAACTAAAGGAATCATTGAAGATTTAGTCATCACACTTGACTAATGGGAATACCCTACAAACTTCATGGTCCTACAAACCAAGTCCAACTTAGGTGGGTATCCACTCATTCTAAAATTATCCTAGTTGGCAACAATAGATGCCTTCATAGGATGTAGGTCTAGCAATATGATAATTTCCAATAGAAATGTAACCAAGAAATTGGTCCTTTATCCAACAATACAACCTTTTGTTGATATGGAACAACCTATTTGGCTAGACCTAAAGGATGATGACCAATATTCTTTTCTGGCACTCATGACCATTGAATGTAGCCCATTACTAAATATTTAGGATGAGGATGAAGTTATCTCTAATATTATACAAAACACTTATGAAAAGGACCCACAACAAGACCCATTTATAGTATTCTTGACCTACCACTGCATAATATTTTGTCCACAGTGAATACACAAGATTATGCTTACACTACTCACATGTTCCATTATTTTCTACCACACGACTATAGTCTTAATTTATCAAGGCTAGATGTTGCTTCTATTACTAGTTGACATAACACCAGACATAACACTTAATATCAGTAACTAATTGATAATAATACAACAGTTTGAACTGATAACCATGCTATAAAATCATAAAACAACATTTTCTTGGGACTACCATGACATGAAAGGCATAGATCCTAACCTCTACATGCATAGAATATACATAAATGAAGGATGAAGGTCAATTAGGCAATCTCAGCAAAGAATGAACCATGTGGTAAAAGACATAGTGAAAAATGAATTGTAGAAACTCTTGGATTCATGATTCATATACCCTATATCAGATAACCAATGGGTATCCCCATTAGTCATAGTACCCAAGAAAGGGGGAAAGTGGTGGGTTTGTGTTGATTACAGATAATTAAATACAACCACTTGGAAAGATCATCTCCCTCTTCCTTTCATTGATTAGGTCTTAGATTCCTTGCTTGGAAAGAAATATTTTTCTTTCCTAGATGGATTTGGTGGCTATAATCATATCAAAATAGCCCCAGAGGATCAAGACAAAACAACATTCACATGCCCCTGGGGGACCTATGCCTATTCATTCCTCCCATTTGGACTATGCAATACCCCTAATTTTTCTAATGGACTATTCAAATAGTTGTTTTGAGCATCTTTTCTAATTTTTCTCACGACTGCATGGAAGTATACATGGATTATTTCACCACCTATGGAGATTCTTATGAAGAAGCATTAGCAAACCTTGAGAAGGTGCTACTTTTGGTGTACGTTTTTATTTCCTAGTTGGGTTATTTATTTTCCTATATTCCTAGGTTCTTTCTACACCTTTTATTAATCTTTCTTAGGTTCCTAAAGCATGTTTAATTAAGTGAGTGGGTTATGAGGTGTCACCATCCTAGAAGGCAACACCCATTATCTATCTTGGGAATGTACTTTTCTATCTTTAGATTGAGAGATGGTTGCTTCCTATTGGTTGGTGTTGCCACCTCCACCCTCTCCCTTTTCTATATAAACATGCTACCTAGCTTGTATTTGGTATTTTTTTCTTTTGGATCCTCATAATGGTATTTTTCTTTTGGAAAATTTGCATTACTCTCATGGAGACTAACTCTTTGTTTCTATTTTGATTTTGTATCATTTTATTTCATAGTTTAATATCTATTCATTTGCAATAGTTTTTTGGGTTATTCATCTTCTCATATTTCTAACATGGTATGAGAGATTTTCTAGTGCAAAATAGATTGTAGTTTCGATATTTGAGAGATTTGGTGGGGGGGATAATAAGATTTGTTGCAAGTATTCCCAAAAACCCAGTATGTTATTCTCTTGCATCTTCATATGATCAAGAGAATTAGAAAAGTTTGACAGAAACATTTTAACCGCTGGGTTTTGTATACGTGTTTTGTGAGATTTGGGTAATTGCAGCATTTCTAGTTATATTGGTGATATTTTTGACTGTTACAACATGTCCAAGAGGCTTGAGAAAGTTAGATTTAGCTTTTGTTTCACAAAAATCAGAGATCATTTGACACAGTTGCGAAACTAGGGTTTTAAACTCAAATCTAGAACTTCGTTTCTATTTGGAGCACTTTCATGTCAAATAGACCTTTCCATTGCATTGAGGAGGCCTTGTAGATGAGATTTCATATATAATACATCTAGTTTCAGTGTTAGGATTTAGAAAGGCAAAAAAAATTGTCGGAGGCCATTTGGCCCCCCAACACACATTTTGTGCAAAATCATTGTATTGTTTTCTATATTTTAAAAAAATGATATAAAACAAAAAAAATATTAGAAAGGTCTTTAGGCCTACACTATAATGTAATATGGACATCGGCCCATACTAAAGGAGCATCAACCTTTATAAAGCCCTCGACCTCCTTTAGCATGCTGCAAACCCTACAGGGGTAGTGGGTTTGGCTTTAACCCCCACCTCCCTTTCTTTAGGGCTTTAGCCCCTCTTTACCTGTTTTGCATGCCTTATTTAAGGCCGAACATCCTTCATCAAGGGCATCAGGTGTGGCTTATGCCTTCTCCCTTGGGGTTCAACAACCTTGGGATTTTTTTTGAAATTGGAATTTGACTCTGCACCAGTTTAGTTGATTTTTTGTTATTATGTGCCATTCTTTTCTTGGTCTTTATATGAAAATTGGCACCATATCTAGATTTATTTGCCTCATGTGGTGATAGCCTGACTAGTTTTGATAGTAAAACTCTATTTTTAGTTTTTGCTAACTATATTTGGAGTCTCTCTCTACTGGCAGAAGTTGGCTAAATTAGTAAAGGTTGACATTTAATCTGACCCCTCTCTATTGGCAAGGGCAAAATTGAAGATGATTTTCAAAGGCTTCATTCTTGCTCATTCTGGCTCCAATTCCTGAGCAATTTTTTTTATTTGGGTTAATTTTTCATGCTCTACATGTTAGTGCATACAATTCTTGATTTTGGTGCATGAATTTCTTAGAAATTGCAAATTCTCACAGGTGACACTACACAGTTCCCATTTTTGGAACTTTGAAGACTCACAACATTTGCATACAACCTCAGATTGAGGCGGTTCTTTTTTTAAAGTGGATGATTTTTTGGTTATATTGCAGTGGTCTTGTTAGTCTTACTTGGTTTTATTCCATTATTGTACTTTAAGCATACACCTAATTTGTGAGGAATTTGTAATGCATTGAGTTCAAGACCACTAAGTATTTCTTTCTAGTGCTAGTTGTAAATGCACTAATTATAAAGTGCCAGATCATATTTGCTTGGAGGGTTCTTTGATTGAGTGAAAAGGGGGGTTGTCCTATATGTGTTCTCTACTTTTCTACATTTTCTTCATCATGGATCAAATAAAAATACCCATCTTAACTCCCTACAACTACTTTGAGTGGAAATCACATATGATAATCTAATTTAGGAAAGTTAGATTACATAGAATGACAATGGGAATTGAAATTGAACCCGCTAAAGATGAAGATAAGCCTAAGTGGTTTAACAAATGTGATGAGGCCTATGGAACATTGTGTTTGTTTGTTTCTCTTGATTTGCTCTTCCACATTGAGTCTTTCAATTCACTAAATGAAATCTGGACAAAGATAGAAAAACTATTTTGTACACCAGATTCAATGAGGGGTCATATGTTGGAAAATGAACTAATTAGTTTAAGTTCGGGTAACTTCAATATAATTTAGGATTTTTTCACAAAATTAAAATCACTAAGGCTATAATTAAAACAATGTGGAATTGAAAAGAAAGATGAACAACTGATTCTTAGTATTCTCTCTAAGCTAAGTCTAGAATATTCTTTATTTGTTTCTACCTTCTATGCTACTAAGAGTGCACTTGGGACTCAGTTCACCATGTCATCTTTAGATGATTTTTCTATCTCTCTCACATAGGAGAAACATAAGCTAATACAAATGGGCACTCTCAAATCCTCTAAGTCACATGCCCTGGCTGCCAACCAAGGCACAAAAGAATAGAAAGGAAAAATTAGTAACAATAAGAATAAGAAACAAAAGAATAGAAAGAATAAGAAGGATCATATACCAATTGCTTCAAAAGAAACTAATAAGACCCTAACTTCTAGAAGTGACAAGCCTAAGAAAGAGAAGGTCCAATGTGTCTATTGTAAAATATCCAGTCATGATCAACATGTTATGTCGTAAAAAGTTTCCCTATGACTTCTTACCTCTTAGTTTATCTCCTAGGTTCCCTTAAATTCATTATACATGCTTAACTCATATCTCGGAGCAATTTTCCCTAAAATCCATGTTAAATTTAGCTTAGGGGCTCATTCTAGATACTTAATCATGACTCAAATTAGCCTTTGGACTTGGGTGCCCATGCAGATTTGGGGCTATAGAAGGAAAAAGATTCTAGAGCTTGGAGATAGGAAGCTATAATGTGTTGTTGCCTATGGAGGATTAATCCTCTGATTGTATTAAGATTCTATAATGTAATGTGTTGTCCAAATCAATAAAAGATCATTCCTATTTTCTGTGTGCAATTTTTATTGTTGTGTGTTTTGTGATTTACCCCCTTCATCAAGTGGTATCAAAGCAAGGGTTCCTGAGTGTGTAGACAGATCACTGACCGTGAGGTAGTTTGTACTAGGACCTTAGGTTGTGGGTTTTCTATAGAGATCAAAATGCCTCCATGAAGAAACTGTGTTGGGAGAAATGCTTTGATAGAAGAGGGTTTTAGGGCCCTACAAAGCCAAATCGATGCATTGCAAGAGGAGATGCGAAGTGGGTTTGAGCCAAGACCAAGAGAAGAAAGAGAAGGTGAAGCAAAACAAGAACTATCTAAGGAAGTACAAGAAGCTGCAGGAGATCCTATAGATGTTAGGTTGTTGAGGGCCATTTCAAAGATCAGAAAGAGGCCCAGGATCAAAGTTTCTACCTAATTTGGAGATTTGGATCAAGAGCAACTTATTGATTAGATCAATGATATGGAAGAATATTTTAAGTATGAAGATTTGGAAGATCCAGATCGGGTCAAGTTTGCAAAAACAAAGTTGAAGGGCATGCCAATATTTGGTGGAAGGAGGTCCAGTTAAAGAGAAATAGAAGAGGAAAAGGAAAGATTACCAGATGGGATCAAATGGTGGAAAAACTAAAGAAGCGGTTCATTTTTGTGGATTATAAGTTGTAGTTGCTAAAGAAGCTACAAGGACTGAAGCAAGGTAACAAGTCTATCAAGGAGTATATAGAAGAGTTTTATAAGATTACTATTAGGACAGGCCATGTAGAAGCCAACAAGGAGAAGGTATCCCCTTACATTAATGGGTTGAAGCTGAGTATTCAGGAGGAGTTGAACCTAGTCAAAATGACCATCATAGAAGATGCATACTAGTTTTCCCTAAAGGTGGAAGAGAAGCTGAATAAAAGATTTTAAAGAAAGCAAAGGGGAAGAGGTCAAGGTGGAAGGACTGGTGGAAGATCTTATGGAGGTTGAAATGAAGATCCAAAGAAAAGTGAAGAAGTTGACACCCGTCAAAATCAAAGAGGAGATAATGCCTACTGCCCTTGTGACCAAAATAATGGTGAGCAAAGAGGAAGAGGCCAACCCGGGCAAGGACCTAGAAGAGGAGGTTTCAAAGGAACCTATTTTGAATGTGGAGAAGAAGGACATTGAGCCTACGAGTATCCACAACATCAAGGAAGGACAAACAAAAGACATGAAGCTAATGCATGAGTTGCACATGTAGATGAAGATGCACAGTCAAATCATTCTAAAGATGATGAAAGGGGAGAAACCCTAGTTGTCAGAAGAACCTTGTTGAATAAGGAGAAAGAACCAAATCAGAGAAAGAGTTTATTCTACATAAGGTGCAAATGCGAAGGGAAGTGTTGTGATATTATTATTGATAGTGGAAGCACTAACAATCTTGTTTCAGAGGAGATGGTTAGCAAGTTGAACATGACAAGAAGAAAGCATCCACATCTATATTGGATTGCATAGTTGTAGAAGGACCATAGAGCTTTGGTCAATGAGCAGTGTTTAGTCAAGTTCAAGATTGGGGACTACCATGATAAGGTGTTGTGTGACATCATACCCATGGATGCATGTCATATGCTATTGGGAAGGTTGTGGTAGTATGATAGGTGTGCTATCCATGATGGCCATGCAAACACATATTCCCTATCAAAGGATGGATTTTGTCATAAGTTGAAGCCCTTGAAGGAGATAGAATAGATCTTAGATAGCTATGTGGGAAGAAGTACTCGAAATAGGCAATATGAAGAATATCTAGTGAAGTGGAAAGGTAGGCATGTTGAAGATTCTTCCTGGTTGTCTAAGGTAGGGGTTGACCATTTGGGTTTTCCTCAAACCCCTGAGATGTGACAAGGTCACTTCTCAAAATTACCCTGGGTGTCTAATGTAGGAGCATCCAGTGGTGTAAGGGCAATCTTGCATCACCCAAAAAAATATGATGATTCAAAATTGTTGATATTGTTTTCATTTCTTTTCAAAATTTGTATTTCTGGTTCCATAATCGCTTGAATAATGATGTAGAACTTTCGGTTTTTCCAAACTGCTATTTTTGGAAAGTTTGCATTTGGGCACATATTGAAGTAAAAATTTATAGGAAGCTTCATAAATGAAAAATAAGACCTTTGGCAAATGAATGAGGCAAAGATCATTTGTGGGCTGGAAGATATTACAGTTTTCATTTCTCAAAAAACCCCTAAAAATTATTCAAAGTCAGGTTTGAGGAAATAATGGCCCTATACGGTCCCAAAAATAAGCGGAATCGATAGAGCAGACTCCTAGCATGTAGAGCACTCTGCGAGCTTTCTCGCACTTGAAAGGGTTTGTCATGTTGATCAAACATTCAGATCAAAAGTATTGGCACCCAAAAGATGACCTATTTTTGGAAGGAGATGCAAAATTTAAAATTTTCCTAGAGGCCGCCAAAAAGGGCTATTTATAACCATTTTTGGGAACCCTTGGCAGTAGTAGAGATAGGGTGGAAAGTGTAGAGTCAAGAAAAGGTGGTAAAATAGAAACCCTGGCAGATTTGGGGCTACATAAGGCAGAAAATTCCAGAGCCCAGAGATAGGAAGTTATAATGTGTTGCAGTCTGTGGAGGATTCATCCTCTGATTGTATTTCAACTACTATAATGTAATGTGTTGTCCAAATCAATAAAAGATCATTCCTATTTTCTATGTGCAATTTTGGTTGTTGTGTGTTTTGTGATTTACCCCCTTCATCATTTTCTTTCATTTGGATGGATTAATTTGCTATAATCATGGTTGGATTTGGATTTTTTTTGGATATTCTATTGATTTTTACTATTATAAAGGATTGGAATTCTCCATATGATAACTAGTGACAAGGGAATACCAAGTTTGAAAGCATGAATGAGAGATGAATGGGATAGAAAGATTAAGGGATTGTGAATGGAAGTGTGAGGTGTGCAGGATGAAGGATCTCCAAGGACTATGTCACAGAGAAATAAAATGCCCTACTTTATAATTTCTTTTAAAGATGCTAAACTCAAGGGATACAGTGTACTGCATAAGTTATTAAAAGACACTTAGGAGATTTGTTATAGAAGGATTTGCTATGTTGCAATTTTTTCAAAGCATGTTTCAAGACCGTGCCCCAGTTCTTATCAAGATCAAAGATAAGCAAGGAGAATAATGGGAATGATAACAAGAATATATGGATATTATGGATTATGATGATGTGAGAGGGAATAAGATGGGATAGACGAGACATCTAGCACCCAAGTGTAGGGTATATAGACAACTAATTTACACATGATGCCCATGAATGAGTTTTCATCATGGTACTTATCCAAGGTGTCATGAAATGGTTTTCACCATTAGATGAATGATTCTCTTTACTATTTCAGTTTTCTTTTTTACTTTTTTTTGCATTCTTAGTTTTTTTGGATTTTTTCTACATTTTCTAATTTTTTTTGTTTTTTCTACATTTTCAATTTTTTTGGATTTTTCTACATTTCTGATATGATGGCCTTGATAACTAGATTTTCAAAGGGTCTTCACATGTCCCTTCCCCTTTGAATTCATGCAAGAATTTGTAACTCAAAATAGAAAATGAATTTAAACATAATTACTTAATATTCTAATTTCATGCAAACCTGTGATAGAGTTGATGATAGAGTGAAATTAAAAAATTGAAACAATAACAAAGTTACCCAATACAAAATCTATGATGAATGGATTTTCTCTGTAGATTTAAATATGGATTCTCAATGATTCATACAAGATTTCCGTAGAATGCACCTGTGGATATGATAAAGAATAAATGTGATAGATATTTAAAAAGTACAAAATTTTAGAGGTTTAGGCATCCAAATTCAAGCATCTAGGCTGAATTTTAAACAAATGAAAGGAATTTATAGATGTCTGTGATGAGACTTTAGTTTGTTCTAATTTCCCTATTTTAGTTTATACTTCTCAGGGACATTTCTAGATATTATCAATTCTCTATGATTACCTTTAAGACGTGAAATCATTAAGAATAGTATATAATGTGTTGATGGATGATTATGTGTGTGTTAATGATTGTTTATAGAATATGATAGTATTTTTTGTCAATTATGGTATTTTATGATGTGTAAATACTATATGGAGAAACTAACCCCTATGCAACAAGGAAGCAGTTACCTGTAGCAAAGGTTGTTTTCCAACACACAACAAATGAGGTGTTTATCTATAGTTGAGAATGCAACAATCTGTAGCCAAAAGAGAGAAAACCCAAACTAAGTGGGCATGGATTAACTTTAACTCATTCCACTCAATGATTTTATCATCAGTAGTTAAGATAGTCATAAAGACTAAGATGAATTTAGATCGTGGTTTGTGATTAATCTAATGATGCTCTATTCTGCATGTTTTCATTTATTTCTACCTTCATTATAGTGAGTAAGAAGAATCATAGTAGGACTGTGATATCTGGATTATCTTTGTAATAGTTAGTTTCCTACTTTTGTTTTGCTTAGACTAGGAATAAGTCCTCTTCTTGTGTTTGTGGGAAGAGTCGACATGTGTAGGATAGAAGTTGTTTAGAAGTTCAAAACAATTAGGAGATTCAGATCATTGTCTATATGTGATAGAGATTTGGAGAGAATTTTTTATCAACACTTTTTATTGTTAGTTTTGTATTGCATCTTCCAAAAATTAATAAAGAATAATAGATTTAGTCAATGAGTAATTGATACAGTTAGAGATCTGATTTAGATTCTATGAGGTTATAGTCACTTAAGCAAGGGCCACTTGAGGTACAACTGTAGTTCTCTTATTATTTATAGTGTTAATAGTTTGTTAATTGTCATGACTTGTTGAAGTAGATAATAATAAAGGTGATCAATGATTTAGTATTTAGATTGTTTTCTACTATGGTTAGTCATTTTATAAGTAGTTATCTTGGATAATTGAGCAAGTATGTGTTTACAACTTTATTGAATAAGTGTTTATTATTCCTTAATAGAATTACCTACTTGTAGCAATTTTTCATCACTAGAGTTTACAAAATAGAATTTTTTTTCTTTCTTGTAGTTTGTTTCTATGCACAACCTCTAGGATAAATGCAGAAATGCTTAACTTTACATATAGTACATGTGCCACCCAAGAAGAATATGATTCCTTAGTTTGACATATTCAAATGTAACACATTATAACCATTAGGTTTCTTGATAAAGGATCTATTAGTCTGTTGAGTTGAGTGCATGTCCCATCTACATCAATTTATTAGTTAATAATGGAGTTAGATATTTTTGTCACCATTGTCAGGGATGATGCTAAGGTTTAGAATTCCTAAGTTCTTTTTATTTTCTTATAATTCTTTCTTAGTATAAATGATTTCTTTTCTTCAGCAATTAGGACTATTAAACATTCAATCCTTTCCCAAACTATCCAGTAACATTGTGTAGAGAAAGAGCTATTAGCTTAGACACTATTGCATGCGGCTGTAGAGAGATGCATTAGGGAGATTTCTTCCATCAACCCAAACTCATGAAGAAATAAAATAATATGAAGATGAATTTGAAGTACTCCTCACACCAGAGGACATTGTAGACTTGTAAGACATCACCACTTGCCATCTTGATACAATGGTAGAAGAAGTAATGCAAAATCCAATTAAGTAGAGATACATTTGTACTTCTTATAACAGACCAAGAATAAACCAATACCTTGAAGAATATACCTCCTTAGGCTCTACCCAACTTCCATAGGTTTTTCACTAAGGATCTTGATTCATTCATGTTTGAGTTTGATGTTCTTTGTAGAATATATGACTACACTATTGATGCATATCGATTAAAACTATTTTTGGCCACACTCAAGGATGCCACCCTATGATGGCTCATGGGACTAGACTAAAATTGATCTAGGAGGATCCAGAAGACCTAAAAAATTCATAGTGTCAGAATCTGATGAAAACAACATCAAGTCGAAGAGCTTGTCGAGATGATTCCAATGCCATTTGAATCGCGTCAATCAAAGTCCGTACATGAAAGTTATGGCCGATCAAAGCTATGTAGGACAAAGGGGTTGATCAGGTGTAGGTGTTGACTTTAGCATGATGACATGGCTATACAGATGCTGACATGGCATGCATAGGTGGCAAGCTGACTAGGACCAACCAAGTGATGACACATGGCAGGATGCTAAGGTGGCAGGCACATGTGGCATGGACCAACCATGTTATGGCACATGTCAATATGTGGGTAAATAATATCATGCCACATGGTTCAATGGCTTGGTATGACATGGCACTGGGTATACCCTTCGGAAGTCATTGTTTGTTGGTTGTTATAAAAGGTTGTTGGGGAGAGTCGAACCTATGACCTCCCCCTTCCTACTATTACTCCCAATTGCTAGGTCACACAAGATCTTCAAAATATGTAAGGCATTGGATTATATCTAATATCAACCAAATATCATATTCATTAAAAGATGGTCAGGCAGTTTGAACCCTGGACTACCTGAATACCGATAAGCATTCTCAACCGATGTGCCATGCGCATTTATTCGAGATATAAGGGGGATGAAAGCCTATGTAAAGGCATAGAGCATGGAGAACCTTAAATAAAGGGATCAAGCCCCACTTTTATTGCTAAGTTAAAACAATAATTCTAAAGTCATATAGGCCCGATTTGAAAAAAAAAGATTTTCATTTGATTAAGGGCTTTATTTAGTTGATTTAGGAAATATTATTGTTTAAACCCCAATAGCATTTGTATATGTATTTAAAGGGGGAATTTTGATCTTGTAAGACAATTCTCGAGAGAGAGGAGAATGGAGTAATTGGGAATTAGAATAATTTTCCTAGAGAGGAAAAGGTACTGAGTGTTAAATAACATAGGCCCCTTATAAAATGGTGAAAACTCTTATTGTAAAGAGAGCTCAAAGGGGGAAGCATTCAGTCAAAATAGTCATTTCTCAATGAATTGAGCATTGTGATCCAACAGACGAGGGTTTTACTTACGGAGGTTGATTTTCTATTCTTCGAGATTGAAGAGAAATAGAGAGGCAAGCTTAAGGCATCCCAGACCTATGCACAAAATGAAGGTTTGCAAGTGGATTATGTTTATTCTCCATATATTATTATGCTTGGTTTATGTATATACAAATTAGGAATTCTTTGTTAAAACCAAAATCAGAAAGAGCATCGGATGCTACAATCTTTCCAAAGTGGCGAAGAATTAATTTGCAACTTGAAGACTAAGCTGTGATGTAACAAAACCTTATCAAGCTTCACATCAGTTAATGGATTGGTGTTGCAGTTAAGTGAGCCTAGAGATGTAACCAAAACATTGGGTGAACTCCATTAATAAATTAGTTTCTATCTCTTTCTACTCACTCTTATTAATTTCTTCATGAGTTATTAATTAGTATGTCATTAAGTTGATAACTGATTAAATAAACCTAATTCTATAATGTCAACGGTAAAAGAATGTAACCACACAATTCTATTTGCGATCAAGAAAATCTATAATTTGGATTAAGTGAAATTTAATTTAATTGTAAGCCTTAATTACATATTAAGTTGGTATCAGAGAAGTTTAATAGGAAATTACAAGTGGTGGATGTTAACCAGGTTGAAGTTAAAGCAAGGAGAAGGTGCACTTGAAGAGATTAATCTAGAAATTTGATCAAGAAGCTTCACTCGAAGAAGAGAGATGTCATCACATGAGGAAGAGCAGAATCCTTTTGGTTTTGAAGCATAGTTTTGTGAATCTTTCACAGCAATGAAGACCATGATAGATCAAATGTATTGGAATGGAAGAACTCTAGAAAAGAAAGCTTGTCGAAGGAAGTTGAAGATGAAGACTTGGAAATGACTCCTCATTTCCCTCACTCTCCTCCTCATTCTCTTGGTGATTTTGAGAAACAATCTCAAAGTGTTGGATTGAGGTTGTTAACCAAGATGGGCTATGAGGGAAAGGGCCTTGGAATTCATGGCCAAGGTATAACTAAACCTTTAAAGGTGGAAGTAAGACCTCGCTATGCAGGATTGGGGTATGGCGAAGGGGAATACTCCAAGGTAGTGAAAGCAAGGAATTCTCCAAAGAAAGAACCATTACAAGAACAACCTATGAGAAGCGATGGCACATCACTTTTAGGTAGTGGTAAAGTATGCAAGATATCCAAGAGAAGAACGAAGATAGATTATCCTTGGCATACGTGCACCAAGGACAAGCATCAAAGGTATAATAAGCCTAATTATTCCAATGTTCCTTTTGATTATAAGAAGATTGGCAATGTAAAAATTTTGTGGTATAGGAAACCGTGCACATTTTGTCAGTTGAATAACCATAGTGTTGCCAAGTGTTGGAAAAGAATGGCCTTGTATAGGAAAGTTATGTCGACTAGAAAAGGGACACGACATGAATACCCATCTCCAAATTGGAAGAAAGACAAGGGAAAAAAAGGTTGGATGTTGAAAAACCTTTGCACTTATTGCAATAAAGGTGGACATCAGGAAACTAAGTGTTGGAAACTCCATCTCTAGCTTTGTCTAAAGAAGGACAAGAAGATTGAAGTTGATTCTTCGCTAGTAAACACAAGGCAATTGAAGAGGCTTATGTATGCGAGAAAAAAAAAATTCACTCATGTTTGCAAAGGTGGAAAAAGCAGGTGATCTGAAGCATGGAAATGAAGTAGTTGCATGTAATCCTAACTATCATGTGTTTCAGGAAACATCTACACTACAACATGAGAATTTGTCATGGGAACCTATTAAGAGGATTACAAATCTTGATAGCTCATTTTCATTAATATCCTTATATTTTTTAATGTTGCTAATGTGTTGTAAATGGGTAGTAGCTAGAGAAATAAATGCAAAAGGATGTTGGAAAATGCAAATGGGTAGAAATATGATTCTAGTTGTCGTAATTATTTTTGTACAACTTTTTGAGATGAAGTAGGTGCACAAAAAAGGGTGGATAGATACTAGACAAGTGGGGAGGAGTTTCCCTCACTTGGTATCTGATTAAGAACCTTTTGGAGGTCCAAAAGCCTCTCAGTGGGGAGGATTGATCCAGGAGGATCTAGAAGACCTCAAAAATTCACAATCTCAGAATCTGACGAAAATGACATCAAGTCGAAGAGCTCATCAGGATGATTTCGATGCTATTTGAATCATGTCAATTAAAGTCCATACATGAAAGATATGGCTAGTCAAAGCTATGTAAGAAAAAGGGGTTGACCAGGTGTAGGTGCTAACGTCAACATGATGACGCAGCCATATGGATGCAAACATGGCATGATGCTGCTATGGCATGCATAGGTGGCAAGTTGACTTGGACCAACCAGGTGATGACATGTGGCAGGATGCTGAGGTGGTAGGCACAGGTGGTGTGGACCAACCATGTTATGACACATGTCAATATGTGGGAAAATAATATCATGCCATGTGGCTCAATTGGCTGGGTCCCACGCGGCACCGCTGGTATACCCTCTGAAAGCCATTGTTTGTTATAAAAGGTTGGTGGGGAGAATCAAACCTATGACCTCCCCCTTCCTACTTTTGCTCCCAACTGCTAGGCCACACACGATCTTCAAGATAGGTGCTAGATTTTATTTAAAGTAAACCAAAGGTCATATCTGTTAAAAGGTGGTTAGGCGGTTTCAACCATCAAACACCCAAATACTGATAAGCAATCTCAACCGATGTGCCACATGTATTTCTCCAAGACACAAGGGGGCTAAAAGCCTATGTAAAGGCATAGAGCATGGAGAACCTTAAATAAAGGGATCGAGCCCCCCTTTTTATTGCTGAGTTAAAACAATAATTCCAAAGTCATATAGGCCCAATTTGAAAAAAAAAGATTTTCATTTGATTAAGGGCTTTGTTTAGTTGATTTGGGAAATATTATTGTTTAAACCCCAAATAGCATTTGTATATGTATTTAAAGGGGGAATTTTCCTCTTGTAAGACAATTCTCGGGAGAGGGGAGAATGCAGTAATTGGGAATTAGAATAATTCTCTTAGAGAGGAAAAGGTATTGAGTGTTAAATAACATAGGCCCCTTATAAAAGGGTGAAAACTCTTATTGTAAAGAGAACTTGAAGGGGGAAGAATTCCATCAATAAGTCATTTCTCAATGAATTGAGCATTGTGATCCAACAGATGAGGGTTTTTCTCACGGAGGTTGATTTGTTGTTCTTCAAGATTGAAGAGAAAAAGAGAGGCAAGCTTAAGGCATCTCAGACCTATGCACAGAATGAAGGTTTGCAAGTGGATTATGTTTATTCTCCATATATTATTATACTTGGTGTATGTATATGCAAATTAGGAATTCTTTGTAAAAACCAAAATTGGAAAGAGCATCAGATATGCTATAATCTTTCCAAAGTGGTGAAGAATTAATTTGCAACTTCAGGACTAATCTATGATGTAACAAAACCTTATTGAGCTTCACATCAGTTAATGGATCGACGTCACAGTTGAGCAAGCCTGGAGATGTAACCCAAACATTGGGTGAACTCCATTAACAAATTGGTTTCTGTCTCTTTCTGCTCACTCTTATTAATTTCTTCATGAGTTATTAATTAGTATGTCATTTTATGTTGATAACTGATTAAATAAACCCAATTCTATAATTTCACCAGTAAAAGAACATAACCATGCAATTCTGTTTGCAATCGGGAAAATCTATAATTTGGGTTAAGTGAAATTTAATTTAATTGTAAGCATTAATTATAGATCAGAAATGCAGTAGTAAACTAGGATACCATGAAAGAGTAATTTATACAAAAATACCTGGATTGTTTTCATGGAGGGTGTTAGGACTGAAATTCCCAAGCTACTTTTTTGGCAAATATCAAGTTTCAATCATCTAAAGATTTCAGTATATGAGCATATATGGAAATATCCACAGTTGTTTTCAAGCATAAATTAACAATTTAGTTGATAAAAATATTTGGATTTGATCTATTCTAATCCCTAAAGACTTAATATAACATGGTTGAAGTGCTCATTAAAGATGAACCATAAACAAGGAAGTGAAAAGTTATGAACCTTGTTGAAAATAAAGGAAAAATGGCATTAAGTACCAGAGCTAAATATGGGTGAATTCCTTGTCTAAAATGAATAGGGGTTGCTTTTTTAACCATCTTAAATTTCCTTGTATTTTGCAAGTTATGTGTGTTCTTGATAAAATACATTGTGGTATGGGTTTGTATGTTTGTATGTACAAAGTTACTTGTCTATACAAAGTCTCTTATATACAAAATGGTTTGTATGTTGCAAATGCGAAGTCCCTTGTATATCGGGTCGTATAAAAGAGTCATCGGGTTGATACATTGTTCACTTGTATGGATTGGGATAATGTTTTATTATTACATACAAAGTGGACCCGATGAGGTTAAAAGTTGAAATGTGTTTTCTGTTGGGTCCGTTGCTTGTATGTTATGTTTTATGTTTGGCCAAATGCAACATACAACACGATATGCATTGACCGGAACTGAAACAATTATGAATTAGCGTTAAGTCTTTGCATGTTTTGTATGTATGTTACGGTATACATACATTGCGGTATATACAAGACATGACTCAGTATCACCGGTTCTCTTTACCGTTTCTACCAGTCACCCTTTGCACTTGGTAAAAGATACATTTTCGACATACATTCTAAAAGATATGTTCTTGATATGCTATTATGGTATATATATGCAATGTACATTTGGTGAAACAATATAAAACTCATGCCGATACATAGTAATATACAATGTGGAACTCAGGCAAGAATTAAATCAGGTTAAAGAAATGCATCGAGATTTTATGTATATCAGAGGATGCATATACAAGCTAGACTTGAAAGGTTTATTAAATTTGAAACATTCGTTGTATATGTCTGACTTACATTGCCAATATACAATGCGTTATATACAAATGGCGGAACTGAGAGATTATGAAAAGTGGTGAAATTGTTGTATGTTTTGTGTCTTGTATGTTTTAGGTTATACAAGGCTAATATACATACTGTGGATACAAAAAAGTATGAAATAATGATAAGTCATTGTATATTTCACACATTGTATGTATCGGTACATACATTGCCGGACATACAATGCGGATTTCAGGGAAGATTAAAAAATGATATAAATGATAAATCACTACTCAATGTATATCAGAATATACATTACATGTTATACATTGCACGGAACTCAAAAGGGATTAAAATCTGATGTAAATGATGTATCGTGACTCAATGTATATCGGAATATACATTGCATTTTATGCAAGCCGGACCCAAAAAGTTTGTGAAATAGGGAAAATCTGTTGTATGTTTGCATTTTGTATCTATCCGACATACATTGCCGATATACAATGCATTACATACAAATGGCGGAACCAAAAAGTTATTTAAACAAGTTAAGTGCTTGTATATTCAGTGCCTTGTATGTTTTGAACATACATTCTTAAAGATACAAGCGATATATACAAAAGGATATACAAGAACCGAATGTGAAGGAAAAATTAAATATTAAAAACTCCTTGTATGTTTTAGCGATTGTATGTTTGAAATGAGCATATCCAATATACAAAGAAATTGAAAGCATTGAAAGGGAAGGTTTGTATGGGTCGTTTGTATATGCGCTCATACAAGAAGATATATAAGTGAAAGATACAAGGATGTACATAAATTGATAAGGCGGGAAGTTTTTGGATCAACCCAACTACGAGGTTACTCTGACGAAGGAAAACCTAAAATGACATTAAAATCAGAATGGTTAAGATATCTTTCTGACAGTTAAAATATTTATTTTTTGCAGGATATACACAGCGGCGATCAAGTTGTATAAACACCCGTGAAAGGATCTTAAGCAACTGATAAATATCGATAAGGGGAGTAATTACTTGAGTAAATACATTTGTTTAAATAAATTTGTTTGGATTGTTTGATTAAACATTAATTTTTGTTTTATCTAGATTTTTTAGGAGTAATAAAGAAGCCCTTGAAGGATATTAAACAGAATTGCAGTTGAAGATCCTTGTTTGATCCTGAAATGGTTATCCATCTGATGATTAAGACGAGTGTTAATATTCTTGAAGTTGTTTAGACAAATATTGTTGTCACAACTATTGTAACTGGTTTGAAGCTTGTATGCCTCTCTTTATAAGAGATGACCAAGACCAGGAGAGAATATTAGGAGATAGGAAAATATAGATAGGATAGAGAAAGATTATAGAATAGAACAGGGGATACTATAGATTAGATTTGAATAGCAACGCTAGTTCACTTTTAATATATTTTATTTCTAGTAGACCATGTGCAAGCATTCTCTGATGAAGTCAAGTCTGTGAACATGAAGCAGCAACTACGAATTTCGGTATCAACTATCTGTTAAATTTGTTTGATTATATGATTGTCTCCTTTCAAGGTTTTCTCTGTTATTCAATTTGAGTTATCAAGTATATCTTCAAGTTGTCTATACACATTTGCTATTATAGTGTGATAAGATTAATTAGTTTCTGCTTTTAGAATTAAATCCTCTAAATCTATCATAGTAACTGTGAAGGCATTGTCATGGATCTGTAAGAAGAGTCATATAGTTAGGGTTTGCATTCTATCTCCAATTTTTGATAAATCTGTTACAATTGCAGTATCATTCTGATAGGTTCCTTCAAAGAGGGATTAAATCCTTTTAGATGAATGCAGATAATTTGATTTTGTCAATTGGATATATATAAGTATGGAATACTAACTATTTCCTTGCAGGGTTGTACAAGTTACATACCTATTCTTTCATGCCAGGTAGTTTGAGTTTTTACCAAATAAACAATCATTTATTTCATGATCATACTGACTCTATATTCAATAAGGCACTGGTCTAGTATTTTCATTATCACTTATACAAATTCATTTTAGATTTACTTAGTTAGATTGCATTATTGTTTTAGCTTTTCAATTTAGATTATTTTTTGAATTAACTTGCTATCTTTTTATCTGTTTTATAGTTTGTGCCATTATCAATAGTTAGATTAATTCTAATTAAAGTAGTGATCATCTCTTTATCTACTTTATTAATTAGAGGTTTACCCGCCTAGGTCTAGCAGAGCCTGAAGTGAAGGGGATTTATCCATATCTACCCTGTGTCAGTTAGCCAAAAATGTCAAGAGAGCCTGGCACCCTCTTAGGGTTAATGACCTATGTTTTTGAGACCTAAGAGAATTGGCGACTCTACTAGGGAATCAATCCTGAATTTTGGTTAAAGATCATTTTAGAGTCAGAGAATTAAAAGGCATAACTCTGTTGGTGGAAGGAAAAACCCATAAAATTGATTAGTCCTCTAAATAGAGGTGGTGACTCTACACAAAATTCAAATACAGATTGGTAAACTCTACTGGAAAGAACCCAGAAAGATGAAGTTTTCCTCTTCTCACAAGAGGTGGCGACTCTGAAAATAAAATTGATGAAACATGAAAAAATATAACATACCCTCTGTAGATGCATTCTTTGAACTAAGGAGACATGAAGGAGAATCTGGGTGTGATTTGTTCCACATGTTGGTGGACATCTATACACAGATACCTTTTTATCTCAAACTTAATGAATCCTTATGCATTAAAATGTTCATGTTTGCTTATAACCCTATGTCAATTTATTGGCCTGAATCATTAAAGCCAGTTACTCTAGACCAAGTGGCTAAATTGATTCCTATCATAGAAAGTAAAAGATATGAGGATGCTATCAATATTAAATATAATGATAATAAATATCAAGAGGATGATCAAAAAATGCAGCCATTAAAGGATGGATATGCAAATGAAAATAATGACTATAGCAGCCCACATGATGAGGATGAAAATAGAGAGGGTCTATCCTGCATAACAGATTGTGACTATAAATGTTATGAAGAATCCATTGAAAATTCAGATTTTGATGACAATCATGTGGATTTGCAATTAAGTGATTCTCGCAGTTCTTATGAAGAGAAGGAGAGGTTTGCTAATCAAGTTGTTGTTGATCTTGATAGCATGACTGATCAGGAATTAGAAGTGTATTTAGAATGGAAAGAAGAGCAACTCAGGAGGCTGCAACAGAGGATCTACAAGAAAGCCAAGATAGATAATTGGCACAATTAACCATCCAAGCATCAAGACCACCAAAATATGTCACTCCACATAAACAAGGTGGAAATGTCAATTCACATGTGCCCTCTTAGAACACATATGCTCTATATACTCCAAGAGTACCTCATGATCCATACCATAACCCTATCCAGCATAATAAGCAACCACAAGGACCCCGCTTATGAATGCAAGTAATAGTCCTCAATACTATCCACCACTAGGACAATACTATGCCCCGCAATACCAACAATATGTGCCACAACAAAATGTTTACTATCAGCCTCCATATCAGACAAGTTTTATCCCAGCCCACCCACCGCAATATATGAATCAGCAGTGTTGGGGGGAAGAGAAGCACTGTTTTCAAAAAGGAAAACAAACTTTTGATAAAAGGGTCTACCAGAACATGAACTCCATGTGTTTCCAAACCCATGCTGTCCTGAGGATGAAGTCTTTTCAGATAACCAAGGTCAATATTTTCAACAAGCAGAACAATATCTTGATCAAGAGGAAGTGCACATAGCAGAAAATAATCTTTAGGCCTGTTCAGAACCATTGTATGATGACATAGCACAAGAAGATGAAGAGGATGAAAGCTATTCAGACAGTCATGGAGGTGGATATTCTGATAAAGAGTCTATAAATGATCATGTTGATGAAATATGTACATCAATTTTTGAGCATTATAGTAGTGATGAAAAGAATGATGAAAATTTTGGTGAGAGGGTTGATGAAGAAACATGCTCACTTGACAGTGAGCATATTTTAGAATTGCTCACCAAAGAATATCAAAGATATGTACATAAAGATGATACCCAAATACTATGTCCAGCACATATATCTTTTGACAGTGAATTCATTCAACATGATAAGCGTGATGAAATATATGAGGCCATATTTCCCAAGTCACATTCTTGCAAAGAAGAGACAGATACTGGTCATGAGTTCTCTTATGACACTAATCCAAAGATAAAGATGTCCATTGAACCAAAGGAGGTTGATGATTCTAGTATGTATGATTGGCAGATTATTGATTCTCAAAAGTGTGGGGAAGATGGATGTGAGAAGGAAGAGGATACGGTGTTTTATGTTGGAGCCAGCATTAATGATAGCATGTGTCAGAAGCAGCTTGATCTATTTCATTTTCCAATTCAGTTAAAAGAACAGCATTTGGTGAATAACAATTGATATGATAAAGTAAGACATCCTACTAGGTCTAAAAATCATGACTTCCTTATGTCATACAATAATGAAGGTGTTCAGACTATGCCTGACTTCTAGATACCAAATAATACTAAACACACTTGCAGCATAAATTATGATGCATTAATGAACTA
This sequence comes from Cunninghamia lanceolata, assembly GCA_027924645.1. Classification (NCBI taxonomy): domain Eukaryota; kingdom Viridiplantae; phylum Streptophyta; class Pinopsida; order Cupressales; family Cupressaceae; genus Cunninghamia; species Cunninghamia lanceolata. The sequence continues at coordinate 2,821,233 of BSBN01000397.1, forward strand.
TACAAACAAATTTAGTCAAGTAGATGGGATATCATTACAACATGATCAGAACAAGGTTTTTGATAGGGGAAAGACATGGATTTTATTTTTTGATATGGTCATTTTGACCATATCAGTTTTGGGGCAAAAGTTTTGACTCTATTGCCCAATGGGGTAGGCACTGGTCTGCTCCTCCAGAAATCTGAGATCTTGCTATGTCCACAAGGGGCATACATCCCTAGAAAGAGCCACTGTTGGGACTGAAATTCCCAAGCTAATTTTTTGGCAAATATCAAGTTTCAATCATCTAAAGATTTCAGTATATGAGCATATATGGAAACATCCACAATTGTTTTCAAGCAAAAATTAACAATTGAGTTGATAAAAATATTTGGATTTGATCTATTCTGATTCCTAAAGACTTAATATAACATGGTTGAAGTGCTCATTCAAGATGAACCGTAAACAAGGAAGTGAAAAGTTATGAACCTTGTTGAAAATAAAGGAAAAATGGCATTAAGTACCAGAGCTAAATATGGGTGAATTCCTTGTCTAAAATGAATAGGGGTTGCTTTTTGAACCATCTTAAAATTCCCTGTATTTTGCAAGTTATGTGTGTTCTTGATAAAATGCATTGTGGTATGGGTTTGTATGTTTGTATATACAAATTCTCTCATATACAAAGTGGTTTGTATGTTGCATATGCGAAGTCCCTTGTATATCGGGTCGTATAAAAGAGTCATCGGGTTGATACATTGTTCACTTGTATGCATTGGGATAATGTTTTATTATTACATACAAAGTGGACCCGATGAGGTTAAAAGTTGAAATGTATTTTCTGTCGGGTCTGTTGCTTCTATGTTATGTTTGTATGTTTGGACGAATGCAACATACAACATGATATGCATTGACCGGAACCGAAACAATTATCAATTAGCGTTAAGTCTTTGCATGTTTTGTATGTATGTTATGGTATACATACATTGCGATATATACAAGACATGACTCAGTATCACCGGTTCTCTTTACTATTTCTACCAGTCACCCTTTGCACTTGGCAAAAGATACATTCCCGACATACATTCTAAAAGATACGTCTCGATATGCTATTATGGTATATATATGCAATGTACATTCGGCGAAATAATATAAAACTCATGCCGATACACAGTAATATACAACGTGGAACTCAGGCAAGAATTAAATTAGGTTAATGAAATGCATCAAGATTTTATGTATATGGAGGATGCATATACAAGCTGGACTTGAAAGGTTTATTAAATTTGAAACATTTGTTGTATATGTCTGACTTACATTGCCGATATACAATGCATTATATACAAATGGTGGAACTGAGAGATTATGAAACGTGGTGAAATTGTTGTATGTTTTGTGTCTTGTATGTTTCAGGTTATACAAGGCTAATATACATACTATGGATTCCAAAAAGTATGAAATAACAATAAGTCATTGTATATTTCATGCATTGTATGTATCGGTACATACATTTCCAGACATACAACGTGGATTTTAGGGAAGATTAAAAAATGATATAAATGATACATCACTACTCAATGTATATCGGAATATACATTACATGTTATACATTGCACGGAACTCAAAAGGGATTAAAATCTGATGTAAATGATGTATTGTGACTCAATGTATATCAGAATATACATTGCATTTTATGCAAGCCAGACCGGAAAAGTTTGTGAAATAGGGAAAATCCGTTGTATGTTTACGTTTTGTATCTATCCAACATACATTGCCGATATACAATGCATTACATACAAATGGCAGAACCAAAAGGTTATTTAAAAGAGTTAAGTTCTTGTATATTTAGTTCCTTGTATGTTTTGAATATACATTCTTAAAGATACAAGTGATAGATACAAAAGGATATACAAGAACCGGATGTGAAGGAAAAATTAAATATTAAAAAATCCTTGTATGTTTTAGCGATTGTATGTTTGAAATGAGCATATCCAATGTACAAAGAAATTGAAAGCATCGAAAGGGAAGGTTTGTATGGGTTGTTTGTAAATGAGCTCATACAAGAAGATATACAAGAGCGATATATAAGTGAAAGATACAAGGATGTACGGAAATTGAAAAGGCGGGAAGTTTTGGGATCAACTCGACTGGGAGGTTACTCCGACAAAGGAAACCCTAAAATGACATTAAAATCGGAATGGTTAAGATATCTTTCTGACAGTTAAAATATTTGTTTTTTGTAGGATATACATAGCGGCGATCAAGTTGTATAAACACTCGCGAAAGGATCTTAAGCAACTGATAAATATCGATAAAGGGAGTAATTACTTGAGTAAATACATTTGTTTAAATAAATTTGTTTGGATTGTTTGATTAGACATTAATTTGTGTTTTATCTAGATTTTTTAGGAGTAATAAAGAAGCCCTCGAAGGATATTAAGTAGAATTGCAGTTGAAGATCCTTGTTTTATCCTGAAATGGTTATCCATCTGATGATTAAGATGAGTGTTAATTTTCCTGAATTTGTTTAGACAAATATTGTTGTCACAACTGTTGTAACTGGTCTGAAGCTTGTATGCCTCTCTTTATAAGAGATGACCAAGACCGGGAGAGAATATTAGGAGATAGGAAAATATAGATAGAATAGAGAAAGATTACATAATAGAATAGGGGATACTATAGATTAGATTTGAACAGCAATGCTAGTTCACTTTTAATATATTTTATTTTTGGTAGACCATGTGCAAGCATTCTCTGATGAAGTCAAGTCTGTGAACATGAAGCAGTAACTGCGAATTTCGGTATCAACTATTTGTTAAATTTATTTGATTATATGATTGTCTCCTTTCAAGGTTTTCTTTGTTATTCAATTTGAGTTATCAAGTATATCTTCAAGTTGTCTATACACATTTGCTGTTATAGTGTGATAAGATTAATTGGTTTCTGCTTTTAGAATTAAATCCTCTAAATCTATCATAGTAACTGTGAAGGCATTGTCACAAATCTGTAGGAAGTGTCATATAGTTAGGGTTTGTATTCTGTCTCTAATTTTTGATAAATCTATTACAATTGCAATATCATTCTGATAGGTTCCTTCAAAGAGGGATTAAATCCTTTTAGATGAATGCAGATAATTTGATTTTGTCAATTGGATATATATAAGTATGGAATACTAACTATTTCCTTACAGGGTTGTACAAGTTACATACCCATTCTTTCATGCCAAGTAGTTCAAGTTTTCACCAAATAAATAGTGATTTATTTCATGATCATACTAACTCTATATTCAATAAGGCACTAGTCTAGTATTTTCATTATCACTTATACAAATTCATTTTAGATTTACTTAGATTGCATTATTGTTTTAGCTTTTCAATTTAGATTATTTTTTGAATTAACTTGCTGTCTTTTTATTTGTTTTATAGTTTGTGCCATTATCAATAGTTAGATTAATTCTGATTAAAGTAGTGATCATCTCTTTATCTACTTTATTAATTAGAGGTTTACCTGCCTAGGTCTGGCAGAGCCTGAAGTGAAGGGGGTTTAGCTGTATCTACCCTGTGTCAGTTAGCCAAAAATGTCAAGAGAGCCTGGCACCCTCTTAGGGTTAACGACCTACATTTTTGAGACCTAACAAAGGGGATATGAAGGGGGATGACATCTTCATAATTTCACAAAAAGAGGATGAACCCCTTAAAGATTATGTTGAGAGGTTTTGATTCTACCTAAAAAAGTCATGCCAGAATTAGCTCTCTCTAGAGTCACTCAAATTGGTATTCTTCTAAGGTGTGAATGAGGATTGTATGGATGCATTTAACCTAATTAGAGTAGGGGATATCTCTCAACTTGGCTTTGATGAAGTTTTTCAAATTTGAAGGAATTACTCACACTCAACCTTAAAGAAAAATAGAGGCTCTAGAGCTCTGACTACTACAAAAAGATCTGCAAGAGTCTCTAGGGTGGAGCTTAGCAATCTTTTGTCAAATATGAAGGAGGACATCATAAGCCATCTATAAACTCAATTGAACAATCTAAACATAAAGAAGAAGCAAGAGGTAATAAAAGAAGCTTTGGTAGAATATTGTCCACACCATCGATAAAAGAAGGTCAACTATAAATACAAGTGTATTCTAGTGCTCATCTCTGAAGAAAAACTTGAGAAGCCAGACTTTCAAGCCCTAGAAAATGAGGAAGGTCAGGTGTTCTACATTGCACAACATAAGCCCTGGTAGTAGAGACAAGGTATGCCTCAAGACCCCTTGTCCAATAATGTTTGATTTCTAGGAGCTATTTCAAACATTCATAACTGGTATAATACAAATTGGTATAACATGCCACAACAATCTTGGGCAACCATGCCACCTAACTCAAACCAATGAAAAGGGATATGGCCACAATATCCATTCCATCCCTCAAATTACAACCAACAATGGTAGTCCAATCAAAACCCATGGCCACAATAGTGGCGTGGAAATTAGCCATGGAAAAACTCAAATGCAAATTACCCACAACCACAATAGCTAGTCATTATTCCAAACCCAGTTTCATCTTCCTTTGCATAACCAAGAGCAACTCAATTGCCCAGTCAACCTGCACTAAATTGTAAAAATAAGCCTATTCAAGAGGCTTACACTAATGAAACCATGTAATACCCAACCTATACGGTTGAGGTTAGTGATGTTCACTTGCATCCAGGTAATATGCTTGCTAGACCATCCTCTCTACTTATCATGGAACTTCTTGATGAAGAGCCAGACATTGACACTATCAATCATCTAAATAACCAGCATAAGCACCCTGAACAAATCTCACCATAGATAGAAATCATTGTAAGACACCCTGCATTTTGAAAAAGATTGAACATGTAGAAATCTCAACCTGAACCTAAATTTGACTTTCTTGGTCAGTTAAAGAATATCTTTGTCAAAATTACACTGATCCAAGCCATAAAGGATGTGCCTCTATATACTAAAAATTTAAGAGAGCTATATCTTAAGAAACTAGGAAGGAAAATAAAGGACCCCCAAACTATCCATGTTATAGGACAACTTGTTGTTATCATGTTAGGCAACTTAGTTGTCCCAAAATATGCAAATCATGGTAGTACTATGGTAGATGTGCATATTAATGACACCCTTATCAAAAACACTCTGATTGACTTAGGTGGAACCATAAACTTTATGACCAGAGAAATAATGAAAAATCTTCAGTTAATCAATTTAAGGCCTACATGAACAATTTTCCAGTTGGTAGATAGCTCAACTATCAAACCTAAAGGAAACATTAAAGATTTAGTCATCACACTTGACTAATGGGAATACCCTATAGACTTTATGGTCCTACAACCCAAGGCCAACTTAGGTGGGTATCCACTCTTTCTAGGATGACCCTGGTTGGCAACAATAGATACCTTCATAGGGTGCAGGTCTGACAATATGATAATTTCCAATGGAAATGTAACCAAGAAAATAGTCCTTTATCCACCATCATAGCCTTTTGTTGATATGGAACAACCTATTTGGCCAGACCTAAAGGATAATGGCCAATATTATTTTTAGACACTCATGACCATTGATTGTAGCCCATTGCTAAATATTTAGGATGAGGATGAAGTTGTCTCTAATATTATACAAAATACTTATGGAAAGGACTTGTTGACCTATTTTCTTCTGTTCAGCGTCAAATGGTCCACTCTTAAAATTCTCATTGAATCCATTTAAAGCCTGGTTCTACAGACCCAAAAGCTTTCAGATTTCTATGTATCTAGAGTCTTAAGGTTTCAAAAATTTGAAGAATCATGTTCTTAAAGCATTAAACCCTAACTTTAAGGGTTCTACAGGGTTGGATGCCTTTTGTTATAAATTTGAGTTGACTGCCTATTGCTCGTGTAAATTCCTTTAAGTTATAACTTTGAGTCTAGGTGAATCGTTCTTTTACTGACCCATCCATCAAGTCATCACCAAGAGCCCGTATTTTATATTTTAGATGAGTCTTAAGTCTTAGAAGGATCCCCTTAGGATCATTCACCTATCACGTCCCCTTCTTTAGAAAAACTTATGTACAAATGCAGATTTGGGCCCAAGGATGCAACATGACAGGATGTCGTAGGCCCACAAACCATTGAAGGTGACATCATCATCCTTCTGCGTGGCTGTGAAATGCTAACAACTAGCGAGAAAGCTTGGGCTTACAACCATAAGATCAAAGATTCCAAATCAATAGAGGAAGTGTTACTAGGTGTTAGGTGAAAAGGTGAGATACAGGAGATGGAAGATCTAATGGTAGCGCAGAGGCGCAGAGGAATGTAGATAGGAGAGAAGATTCACCACATAGCCATGAGATGTCAACACATGGCATGCTAGCGCCTACTCCATTGGATCTCTTAGGTGACCCTTATACATCGATGACCTAGTTGACTAAAGAAAGACTATGCCAGGTGTAAAAGAATGCAATAGAAAAGGTGAGGCCGATAAGAATCGACTGGTGGAATAGTGTCATAGGGGAATCTTGTCTGCAAGAATGATTCACTACACAACCGTGATATACTGCCACATAGGTAGAATCTTTGGTGTTCTTCTTCAATGCATAATTCAAAAGGAAAATTGTGACTGTCAATCCAATAGGGTGATCTCATCAATGGTCCAAATTCAAAGGAGACTCTAGAGCACTCTTGCAGGCAAGAAATCCTACTATTTGGGAAGTATGCATATTCAATCAACAGGGGAGTTCAGAGGTCAAAATTTTAAGGGTTTTTAGAGCCAATATAGACACAGAGACTCAAGGGTTCAAGATTTAAAGTGTTGTAAGAGCTTTGATCAGGGATTTTTGTCTCATTTGCCATTGATGAAGATCCAATCTTCTTAGCTACCCCCTTTTTAGATATTTGTTGCATTTATGGTTGCTAATCGATGAATCAACTATTCGCATTGAGGAAGGAAATATCTTTCATCTATCCAAGTCTCCAGATATTTTCTGTAGTTAATTCTTGTAGATAGACATCCCTTCAGACAGAGATATTTTTTGATAGAGCCCATGGGGCAATTTATTGTAACCAACTTAGGTCATTTGGAATCATATGCTATATATGCATTAATGTAAGGTGTAAATTTTTTTGGAAAATAGTTAGTTGTTGATGCTTTTGTATCCCAAATAGAGCACTTCTCCACTGTAACTGTGCCTTTTGATTAAATACATGCTAGTTATTTTACCTCTTCATGCTAATTTTGACTCTATGCGATCTAAGAATGATGTGTTTGTGAATGTTTAATTCCTTCTAATCATTTCATACTCCTTGCCTCTATTAAAACCAGTTTGATCTGTGTATGTTTATTAGTTGTATCTAGTTATTTTATGCGTCTTCTCAGATCTGTGAGGGCTCTTATATTAAAACTTGGTGTATCACCCCCTTTCATTTTTAATTTATCCTTCTTACCCCTTTTCCTTTATAGTATTAGCACTAGGTTTAGTTGATTTCTCTGAACTTTAGGCTTAGAATGAGGAACCAACCTCTCTTTGGATATTCAGCCTCCCTGTAGGATCCCACACCTAGAGGTCGTCTCAATGTTTCACTAGATTGTTGGAGCCCTAAAAGCCTTTAACACTGGGTGCAAATCCATGTGATTCTAGAATGCTCAGTGGGACTTAAAGAAAAGGAATCAAGTTGAGAATCTGGTGTTCCTCTCAGTACTCTGCATTTTGGCAAAAATTTTATGCCTCTGGTGACTCTACAAGCTATTGGTTCTAATTAGTTCCATCTTTTATGCCTGTGTAAACTAAGACATCTTCCAGAGGTAATTTCTAGTTCACTAAATTATTTGTTTCTACTTCGAGGAGAAGGTCTAGGTTGTCTAGGTCTCTTGTCAGAAGGAATGGCAATCTCACTCTACCTCTTTCAAGAGCTCAATCCACACCCCCTCCTATTAGGTTTCAGTATAATAGAAGAAGCTTACATATTCCTATACTGAATCTAAACATTCCTAGGATGGCAAGGAATTTACCTTTTGTGACCATTAATGGAGGAAGTCCATTAGATTTTGTTGCATACAATGACATACCTATTGTAGCTCTAAAAAGTGTTTTGCTCTTCATGGGTGATGGTTCTGTAACCCCTGGTAAGCATATCAAAGACATATCCAACGTGTACTTGGTCCATCATATACAACATGAAGATGTTGCAGTCTGTCTCATGGTCTCATCTTTCAAGGGAAGAGCTCTTCAATGGTTCAGGAGCTTGACCCTTGCTTCAATACATACTTGGGATGAGCTGGGAGAGTCCCTCTACAAATAGTTTAGAGAGAGGGCAGTTAATGTTTCATTTCTTGAGCAACTGACAACTATCAAGAGGGCTCCAAGTGAGATGTTGGTAGACTTTAATTTTAGATTCTAGAGGACATGGGAGAGAATTCCAACTACCCTCATGCCATCTCCACAAGGTGCTTTCTTGTACTTTTTAAGAGCTTTAAATTTTGATATTGTTGTGATGACGCAATCAATGGATGCTGAGACTCTACTAGATGGTTATGAGACAGTTCTGAAAGCTAAAAATTATTTAATATAGGCTGGAAAAATTGCTCCCAGGCCTCCTATCCCACTTTTTCTAGAGCTTCCTTCATCATCCTAGTGGCCCATTGTTGCTCCTATCCCAGAGCCTAAAACTTCAACATCCTCTCTTTCTCAAGAAGATGGTGACCTGAAGACCCTAATGTCTAATTTGACAAATAAGGCGAATAGTATAGTTATTCAAACTACTCCCAAACCCTATTATAACTATAACTAGGAGTATACATCTAATCAAAATTGGAACCAAGGGTATAATTCTAATAGAAACCAAAACTGGAATTAGGGTTATCAATAGAATAGATACCAAAATCCTAACCCTACATAGCCTTTACAAACTATTCAACCTATCCAACAAATACCATCTGTAAATCTAGTTAGGGCTTTAGTCCCTACTCAGAATAATCTGGCCTAGGAGGTATATTGGTGCTATCCCTGCAACCAACCTCACAATTAGTCCTCTTGTGCTTTTGGTGCACAAGTGAGGGCTTTTATGGTGCAGAACTTTCACACTCATCAAGCATCACTATCAGAGGCAACAAATAGCATTCCTAAAGTGTCAAATGAGGTTACCACTGATGCCAGTATGATGCTATGGACTCTAGAGGATTTTTGTGCTATTAATCAACCCATGGAAAGTGTTGTTATGCCTATTGCAGACAACATTAGGTTAAAAAAGTGATAGTTGAAGGATAGTCTCATGCCTATTGTATTACAAAAGGAGCCTATTCCAAAGGCGAAAGTGGCTAGTGCCACAATTCCAATTTAGAGTAGAAAATCTGCTGCTACCCAAGAAATTTCATCAGGCTTAAAAGTGTCTGAACAAACTACAGATCAAACAAAGAAAGGAACATGGATTCCCTCTATGCATAAGGCAACCATTGTTCCATTAAATATTGTGGAATAGATGAAGAAAACAAATATCAATGTTTCCATGTGGGAAGTAATGTCTATCCCTTCTAAAAGGGATCTGTTACAAGAGGCCTTAAGGCACTTCCCACCAACTAAGTTAGCAGCATCAGACTCATCATCAAGATGGAAAGAGAAGACTTTGGCTAATCTTATGCAACCAAGTGAAGGACAAGTACAGTCAAGAAGCCATCTCTTTTCTACTTGTCTTTGATTATTGGTAAATTTTTAGTACACAAATGCATGATAGACTTTGGGGCTAGTGTTTCAGTCATGTCCAAGAAGATAGCGGATGTATTAGGCATCAAGTATAACCGTGTTTCATTAGGAGTATTACAGCTGGATGGTACCTCTATGAACACTACAGGAGTGATCAAGGGACTAGACTTGACTCTGCATCCATGTCCTAACCTAACTTTCAAACAAGACATTTCATTCATTGATCTTCCTCCTTTCTTTTCCATTTGTCTATCAAGGGACTTCATAACCAAGGTAGGAGGCTACCTTTCTTCTAACTAGTCTCATATATTGTTGAGGACTAGATATGGTACACAGTTCACCATCAAGGCTGAACCAATTTTAGATTATCATGTGGAAAATTATGACAACAACATGGTGAACCCACATGTGATCATTCAGGGTGAGGAAGTGCATGAATCAGAACCTATTGAGGCAAAATCTTCATCTCTTCCTATCCCTGACCTATTTTTAGATGAGTGGGCAAGGGATCATGAAAATTTTGATCCTTATGGTACCACTGAGGCAACTGAATTGGGTAACTACATGATCCATGAAAGGGATTCTTCAACTCCTTCTGTACTCAAGCCATATGATGACTCCATAGACCCATGGAAGATGTTCTTTGATGGTGTAAAGAGAAGAAATTGAGCTGGTGTAGGTGTTTTGCTAGTCTGTTTGACTGGTGAGAAGTTGCATTTTTCTCATAGGTTGCATTTTTCTTGGATGAATAATGTAGTAGAGTATGAGGCATTCGTTCATGCCCTACTGATTGTTGAAAAGAAAAATATCAAGCACTTGGAGATCTTTGGTGATACTGAGTTGGCAGTTAACTAAGTCAAGGAGAGATGTGCAACAAAAAATAGCTTCTAAGAGCTTATAGACATAGAGTTTGGGACCTATTTGAGATTTTTGACACTCTCAACCTATAGGTGATCCTAAGGAAATTAAATACTGATGTTGATCAATTAGCAATGACGGGGGCTCAGTTTTCTCCACCTATCGACTTATTCCAAGGTCATGATTAGCATGTGAGGATTGTTGTCAGACCATCTATTCCTGATAATGATATCCATTGGTAGGTCTTTGACAACAATGAGCAAATTGTGAGCTTCATTCAGAATGAAGCAGAATTTTCCTCCATGGTGCAACCTAGGTTACAAGAATGCTATGGTGACCATATCACCCAGCTCAAATCAAACAAGTTGCCCAAGGGTCTAGTCACCTTGGAGGCTATCTTTAGCCATTATGATGAGTTCAGGGGAGATAGGAATAAAGTGACCTTCAAGAGAGAAGATTACCAAAAGGTAACTGTCACCCATGACAAGGAGTTGCTGCTAGGAAAGGTATGCGGTGATGTAGAAGAGCAAGAATTCATAAGACTTGCCCAAAATTATAATGATGTCCTAGCATGGGCATATGAGGATCTGAAAGGATTCAATCTAGATGTGGCTCAACATGCCATTGATCTAGATCCCAATTGCAAGCCAATTCTCTAAAAGCAATGGCCCATTAATCCAAAGATTGAGCCACTCATGAGAAAAGAGCTTGCTAAGCTCATACAAGCAAAGATTATCTTCCCTATCAAGTATTCTACTTGGGTGGCTAATGTAGTGCTTGTGAGAAATAAAAATAGAGAGATTAGGCTCTGTGTAGACTTTAGGGACCTAAATCGGGCTTCTATGAAGGATCATTGCCCTGTTTCCTCTATGGATCAAATTTTGCAAACACTTGTGGGGGCAGAGAGGTTTTCATTATTGGATGGCTTCTCTAGCTATAATCAGATCATTGTCAAAGAGAAGGATAGATTTAAGATGACATTCACAACCAAATGGGGAATCATGGCATATACAAAAAGGCTATTTGGTTTGTCTAATGCTAGTGCCACATTTCAAAGTGTAATGGATATTGTCTTTAAAGGATTTATAAATAGGTTCATCCTAATTTATTTGGATGACATCATAATCTTCTCCAAGAAGGGAGAAGACCACATGGATTATACTGAGAAAGTTTTCCAGAGATGCAAAGAGTTTGGGATGTCTCTAAACCCCAAGAAATGTATTTTTGTTGCTGTCCAGGGTAAGATTTTAGGTCACATAGTGTTTGAGGATGTAATATCCATAGACCCTAATAGAACATGTACCCTACTTTCTCTTCCTTTGCTTGCTCACAAAAAACTTTACAATCATTATTAGGAAGTTCATCTCTAACTTGTTGGCTTGGTGAAGCCTCTAACCCTTCTTCTCAAGAAAGATGCAGTCTTCAGATGGACTAAGGAAGGGAAGGAGGGTTTTAAAAGGATCAAGGAAGAGATTGCCTAGGCACCTACTCTCATAAATCCAAATTATGAGAAGGATTTTATCCTTTATTCATATGGAGGAGAGAATAGTATTGCTACTATCCTGATGCAACAAAATGAACATAGACTGGAGCAACCTTTGGCCTTCTTCAATCAAACCTTGAAGGACCATGAGGTCAGATATAGCCCCATGGATAAGAAGGTATTTGCCATTGTTAGAGCTTTAAACAAATTCATATATATGCTGGCAAATAATCATATTAAATTTTTAGTTTCTCATCCTAGTGTGAGAGATTAGTGAGAAATTAGTGAAAAGAGAGCCAATTGGGTCACCAAGATTCTAGAGTATGATGTGATCATTAAAGAAACTAAGCTGATTAGAGGTAGAGGATTGTGTGAATAGCTAGCTCAAACTTCAAAACATGAAGTGAATTCATCCTATCATTTGAATGAAGAGGAATCTACAGTTGAACCATCGGTTGTGAGTTCTTAGACATCAGACATGGCTAGTTTCCTATCCACTAGTGAGTACCCCTATGGATTGGATAGAATCAATAGAAGACATTTCAAGCTGTAGTCTATCCCTTATGCTTTGGTAGATGGTGTTCTCTTCAAGAAAAAATTAGATGGAGTCTTACTGAGATGTGTAGAAGAAGATCAAGTTGACAAACTTCTTGGTGAGTTTCATGCTGGCCTAGCTTGTGGCCATTTTTGTGTTAGAGCTACAACAATGAAAATAATGAGGGTGAGTTATTTTTGGCCCACATTATTCAATGATGCCCATATGTGGGTAATAAGATGCAAAGAGTGTGTTCTCTTTGTAGGAAAGAAAAGATTAGCAACACTTTCACTCCACCCTATTTAGGTTGATCGACCCTTTTCATAATGGGGATTAGATTTCATCAGCATGATAACTCCCTCTTCCGGTGTAGGTCACAAGTGGGTTTTGACTGCAATAGATTACTTCACTAGATGGGTTGAAGCAGTCCCACTCAAGGAAGTCACTGAGTCATCTATCATGGATTTCTTGGAAGAAATCATGACAAGATTTGGAACTCATACTATTATTTCTGATAATGCGAAAGCATTCACTAGTTTTAGGATTGTTGATTGGGGTCTTAAGTACAATGTGTTCTTGAAGACTTCATCCAACTATTACCCCTAAGGTAATGGGCTGGCTGAATCCACCAATAAGAACCTGATCAGGATCCTAAATAGGACCATGGAGACAAACTAGAGATAATGGCACAATAAGATCAAATTAGCTCTTTGGTCTGATAGGATCACGTATAAGAGAGCCATTGGGAACTCTCCTTTTGTTTTGGTATATGGAAGAGAGGCTAGATTGCCTATATCCTTAGAACTTCCTACATTGGCTTTGGCTCATCAATTGGAGTTGGAAGGAGAGGATATAAAGTCTATTAGGATAGTTGAATTGATGGAACTAGAAGAACAAAGATAGTCATCCATGATCACATTAGAAGAACATCAAATGTAGACCAAAAGATATTTTGATAAGAAAGCCAAAGTCTAGACCTTCAAAGAAGGTGATCTTGTCCTAAAATGGGATGCTGACTAAGCCAAACTAGGAGGCCATACCAAGTTTTATGCACTTTGGAGTGGGTCTTATGTCATCATTAGCAGCAAGCAAGCAAATGCTTTCATTCTTTCAAGCGTGGATGGTGAAGTTCTACCAATCTCAGTGAATAGGATCCATCTCAAACCCTAGCATTAAGGTTGGTCTGAGATTCTATACATATTGTTTTAGCTTATTTCTCCTCTAGGTTTCCTTTCCCTAAGTGCCTTGCATAGGCTATATTGTCATTAGGAGAATGCGGACTTTCTTTCTTTTATGGTCTTGTTTTGAGCTAGGTTTCAGTTTTCCAACATGATTCAGACTTGAATCTATGCCCAATGGATGCATAAGGCCACTAATCTAATTGTTTAGTAGGAAAACATCTCTACGAGGTCACCAAAATGTTGACCTATTTTCCTTTATTCATAGTCAAATGGTTTGCTCTTAAAATTCTCATTGAATCCATTTAAAGCTTTGTTCTGTAGACCCAGAAGTCTTCAAATTTCTATGTATCTAGAGTCTTAGGGTTTTAAAATTTTGAAGAATCATGTTTCTAAAGAATTAAACCCTAACTTTAAGGGTATTCTATAGGGTTGGATGCCTTTTGTTATAAATCTGAGTTGACTGCCTATTGCTCATGTAAATTCCTTTAAGTTATAACTTTGAGTCTAGGCAGGTTGTTCTTTTACCAGCCCCATCTGTCAAGTCACCACCAAGAGCCCATATTTTATATTTTTAGATGAGTCCTAAGTCTTAGAAGGAGCCCCTTAGGATTGTTCACGTAGCACAACCCCTTCTTTAGAATAACTTATTTTCATGTGTAGTTTTAAGCCAGAGGATGCCACATGGTAGGATGTCACAAGCCCACAGACCATTGAAGGTGAAATCATCATCCTTCTATGCGGCTATGAAATGCCAATAGCTGGCAAGCAAGCTTGATCTTACAACCATAAGATCAAAGATTCCAAATCAACAGAAGAAGCATTGCCAGGTGCTAGGTGAAAAGGTGTGCTACAGGAGATGGAAGATCTAATGATAGCATAGATATAGGACAGACAACTAAGAGGGGGGGTGAATCAGTTGTCCAAAATTTTCTTCCAATTAATCACTTAAATCCTTTTCTTAATTCAGCAGCATAATAATAAATCAATCATGGAAACATAATACAACAATTCAAGAGCATAAACACATTAACACATAAGACACCAAGATTTTTGACGTGGAAAACCCAGTTAAAGGAAAAACTACGGGGTGACTAACCCAAGATTGTATTCTCTATAATAGAATAGAAAGAACAAAATGGCACATGCCAATTAGGGCTCACTACCTGAGCACACTGCTCACAAGAGGCTCAGTGCCTACAGGAGACACACTGTCTACAGAATAATAAGTATTACATGAACTAAAGAATAGCATCTTCACCATGCTCGAGTCAGTTCCATTTAAGCTCAATACTTTTGCTCTGCCTTTCGCTCTACTCCTCTCTACCATAAGATACCTTTGAAATGACTTTACAACTCCTTATTTATACAAGACATCGACTTAGGGATAATCATCCAAGTTAGCATACATTACAGAGCAAATACATAATTACAACATGACTAATTACAAAAAGACTTCACGTGGATCAACACACTATCGACCACAAAGATTTGAGACTTCAATCTTCCTTAGGAACATGCCATTTGTCACAGAACATCACCAAGATCATCTGCAAGATGTGTAACTCATCCGATCGGCCAGACTTAAGAAGAACATCATCATCTGGAAGTAATTCTTTAATTACGAGCTCAATCTTCAATGCAAACCACCAACACAAACTGGAAACAATCCAAAGACCTCCACAAGCTTGCTTGAATCACCAGGAACATCCACACTACTTCTGCTTACTAAAATCATTCTCTCCTTCATCCAGAACCTCAAGAACATAATCTGTCATCACTGTCATATTGGAATAGATGCTTGCGAACCTCCGGACCATGAACCAATTGAGTTGTCAATTCACATTGACTTCCCAAACACTCCACCAAATTCACATAACAAGATATTGCATTTCCAGATCTCACCGAACCTATCTGTGTCACTCTGTCACTTCTAAATATCTACCAGAACCAGTTTTACTTGAGTGTCCATAACTTCTTCAGATCTTCATGTGGACCTCTAAAATATTTACTGGATCATCTTAAGACACATCTACAAACCCTTTAATTTGCATCCTCTGATATTCATCTTAGCTGGGATCTTTACCTCACTGTCTTCACTGTTCTTCTTTGTTCCTGATAGGGCTAATTTTCTCAATATCCTCAGCATACAATTCATCCAATCCTTATCATCAATGCAACATGAGTATGTTGACATCAATGACAACACCGGTTAGGCCCATACTTGTAACAGATTCACCATGCGGCCATGAGATGTCGACATGTGGTGTTTTGTTGCCTTCTCTATTAGATCTCTCAGGTGGGCCCTTATACATCAATGACCTAGTTGACTGAAGCAAGATTGCACCAAGTGTCAAAGAATGAAGTAGAAATGGTGAAGATGATAAGAATCAGATGGTGGCATGGTGTTGTAGGGGATTCTTGTCTACAAGAAAGTTCACTATGTGACTGTGATATACTACCACGTAGGCAAAATCATTGGCACTCTTCTTCAATGCAAAATTCAAAAGGAAAATGGTGACTGTCAATCCAAAAGGGCGATCTCATCAACGGTTCAAATTCAAAGGAGACTATAGGGCACTCCTGAAGGTGGGAAATCTTGTTGTTTGGGAAGTATGCAGATTGAATCAATAGGGGAGTTTAGAGGTTGAAATTTCAAGGGTTTTCAAAGCTGATATAGACACAAAGACTCAAGGGTTTGGGATTTAAAGTGTTGTAAAATCTTTTCTTAGGGATTTTTGTCTCATCTTCCATCGATGAAGGTCTAATCTTATCAGCTACCCCCTTTTTAGATATTTGTTGCATTTGTTGCAAGTATGTGCCTAAACAGTGTTGTCATTGATGTCAACATATCATTGTTGTCATTGGTGTCAACTATATCTTATTCTATTACTTTTTTAGAAGACTTGTATGTGGAGAATATTGAGAAAATTAGCCTCTCTGAAAGAAACACGTGAGTTACAGAGAAGTGCAGTATAGATAGTGAGTTGTATGCTGAAGAATAGTCTGGTAAACTACTCTACATTTATTGTTGCTTGAAGATCATGGTCTATGGATTGGAAGAAAGTTAGAGGTATGTCTGAGGATGCTACATTCTAGGTTTGAGCCCTCTGCATGAAGATCTAAGTGAGTTGTGCTCACTAGAGTAAAACCTTCTTTTTTTGGAAGTTTAGTTAGGACAGGGAGAAAGTATTATGCTCCGTATTCCTCTGCAATAAAGTATTTTTCTCTGTGGTTCTAGAGGGAAGTCTAGGATGATGATAAGTGCATACATTTGCAATGGTTCATGGTTTGGTGGTCTACAAACTATCTTTCCTTTATGACAGTTGAAGACAGTTAAGTTCATGTGTTCCGGTGTGAAGATTCTTATGGGTAAAGTGGTTAAAGGTTGTGCGGTTGCTCCTGATGATTATAACATGCTTGTGGATGTCTCTTGATCATGTTCTTATCTATACTTTGGTCCGCATTAAGGAAATGAGATTGTGTTTAAAGATTATTCCTAGATAATGTAGTGTGTAACCAGTCTTAGCCGACCTAGTTAATCCCAGTGATTGCAGAGATCCCTTGAAGATTGTGGAAGTGTATTAAAGCATGGAAGATTGTGTTTGAGTCCTAGCTAAGGCATGGTGTGGTTTGTGTACAACTTTACTTCATCCCCTTTACATAATATTATAATAGGCCAAGACCTATTTTGTAAATGTTTGTAATTCTGACCTTGGAGATTGTTCCAATGGTTGATGATTGTGATGCCAACCTTGATGATCATTCCAAGGTTGTTGTAGTGTATAAATACTTGTATTTGAGTCATGAGAAGTTGTCCTTGAGAAAAAATGGAAATATATTAAGAAAGGTCCAAAAAGGCAGAGCAGAGAAGAGGCAGAGGAATGAAGAGGAAGAACATAGCAGAGGTAGAGCAGAGTAGAGGAATGATTGTACTTTAGTTACAAATATAGAAAGGTGTTGATTGTGACAGTGAGTTTGGTAGTGATCCGCCAATAGGGTTTAACAGCTATTAGGGTTTAACAACTCTTATTGTAATCTTGTTAGGTTTAGGGTTGAGGCAGTGAGCCTGCTAGACCTAGTTGTTCTCCATGGCAGTAAGCCAGTATGTTTAGCCCCATGGAGTGACCAAGCCTAAACATCATTATTTCAAGATTGCAATATATATTGAGAGCTAATCCTCTCCATGGTTTTTCCCCACCTTGGGGTTTTCCACATAAAATCTGGTGTCTCTTGTGTTTGATGTTGTATCTGTGGTTAAGTTTCTAATTTCATGCACTCATTGTTAAATTATAATAATTATGGATAAGTGATGAATGTTTAATTATAGAAAGTGTTTAATTTTTTGAGACAACGGATTCACCCCCCCTCTCAGTTGTCTGATGCATATCAACAACATTTATGGTTGCAAATCGATGAATCATTTATTCGCATTGAGGAAGGAAATATCTTTCATTTGCCTAGGTCTCCAGATATATTCTACAGTTAATTCTTGCAGATAGACATCCATTCAGATAGAGATATTTTCTAACAGATCCCATGTGTAAATTTATTGTAACCAAATTAGGTCATTTGGAATCAGATGTTATATATGCATGAATGTAGAGTGTTTAATTCCTTCTAATCATTTCTTGCTCCTTGCCTCTGTTAAAATTAGTTTGATCTGTGTATGTTAATTAGTTGTATCTTGTTATTTTGTGCATCTTCTCAGTTCTATGAGGGCTCTTATATTCAAACCTGGCATATCACCCCCTTTCATTTTTAGTTTATCCTTCTTAACCCTTTTCCTCTATAGTATTAGCACTAGGTTTAGTTGATTTCTCTGAGATTTAGGCTTAGAATGAGGAACCAGCCTCTCTCTAGAGATTCAGCCCCCCTATAGGATCCCACACCTAGAGGTCATCTCAATGTTTCACTAGATTGTTAGAGCCCTAAAATCCTTCAACTCTAGGTGCAAATCTATGTGACAACAAGACCCACAATAAGACCCATGTGTAGTATGCTTGACTTGCCCACTACATAATATTTTGTCCACAATGAATACACAAGCTTATCCTTCCACTACCCACATGTTCCATTGTTTTCTACCACACAACTATAGTATTAATTTATCAAGGCTAGATGTTGCTTCTATTATGACATCTACAACATCATTTGACATAACACCAGGCATAACACTTAATATCAATAACCAATTGACAAAAGTACAATAGTCTGAACTAATAACCATGATATAAACTCATAAAACAACATTTGCCTAGGACTAGCATGACATGAAAGGCATAGATCCTAACCTCTGCACGCATAGAATATACATAAATGGAGGATGAAGACCAATTAGCTAATCTCAATGAAGAATGAATCTTGTGGTAAAAGACATTGAAAAATGAATTGTAGAAACTCTTGGATTCATGATTCATACACCCTATATCAGATAACCAATGGGTATCCCCATTAGTCATAGTACCCAAGAAAGGGGGAAAGTGGTAGGTTTGTATTGAGTACAGATAATTAAATACAACCACTTGGAAAGATCATCTCCCTCTTATTTTGATTGATTAGGTCTAAGATTCCTTGGCTGAAAAGAAATATTTTTCTTTCCTAGATGGATTCGGTGGCCATAATCAGATCAAAATAGCCCCAGAGGATCAAGACAAAACAACATTCAAATGCCCCTAGGGGACCTATGCCTATTCATTCCTCCCATTTGGACTATGCAATGCCCCTAAAATATTTCAAATGGTTGTTTTGAGCATCTTTTCTATTTTTTCTCATGACTGCATGGAAGTATACATTGATTGTTTCACCACCTATGGAGATTCTTATGAAGAAACATTAGCAAGCCTTGAGAAGGTGATGCTTTTGGTGTAGGGTTTTATTTCCTAGTTGGGTTATTTATTTTCCTATATTCCTAGGTTTTTCCTACACCTTTTATTAATCTTGCTTAGGTTCCTAAAGCATGTTTAATTAAGTGAGTGGGTTATGAGGTGTCACCATCCTATAAGGGAGCACCCTTTCTCTATCTTAGGAAGATACTTTTCTATGATCTTTAGATCAAGAGATGGTTGCTTCCTATTTGTTGGTCTTGCCACCTCCACCCTCTCCCTTTTCTATATAAACATGCTACCTAGCTTGTATTTGGTATCTTTTGCTTTTTGATCCTCATAATGCTATTTTTCTTTTGGATAATTTGCATTACTATTGTGGAGACTAACTCTTTGTTTTTATTTTGATTTTGTATCATTTTCTTTCACGATTTAATATCTATTCGTTTGCAAACGTTTTTTGGGTTATTCATCTTTTCATATTTCTAACATGGTATCAAAGATTTTCTAGTGCAAAATAGATTGTTGTTTCCATATTTGAGAGATTTGGTGGGGGGATAATAGTCTTTATTGCAAGTTTTCCCAAAAACCTAGTATGCTCTTCTCTTGCATATTTAGATGATCTAGAGAATCAGAAAAGTTTGACAGAAAAATTTTAACCGCTGGGTTTTGTATATGTGTTTTGTGAGATTTGGGTGATTACAACATTTTTGGTTATATTGGTAGCATTTCTAATTATTCCAACATGTCTAGGAGGCTCAAGAAAGTCAGATTTGGCTTTTGTTTCACCAAAATCAGTGATCATTTGACACAGTTGTGAAACTAGTGTTTTAAGCTTAGATCTGGAACTTGGTTTCCATTTTGAGCACTTTCAGGCCAAATAGACCTTTCCATTGCATTGAGGAGGCCTTGTAGATGAACTTTCATATATCATACATCTAGTTTTGGCGTCAGGATTTAGAAAGGCAAAAAAAGATTGTCAGAGGCCATTTGGCCCCCCAACACACATTTTTGTGCAAAATCATTATATTATTTTTTGTTATTTTTCAAAAAAAGGATATATATATATATATATATTAGAAAGGCCTTTAGGCCTGTTCTTTAATGTAATATGGGACTTGACCCATACTAAAGGGGCTTCAACCATTGTAAAGGCCTCGACCTCCTTTAGCAGGCCACAAACCCTACAGGGGTAGCAGGTGTAGCTTTAGCCCCCACCTCCCTTTCTTTAGGGCTTCAACCCCTCTTTGCATGTCTTGCATTCCTTATTTAAGGTTGAACATCCTTCATCAAGGGCATCAAGTGTGCCTTATGCCTTCTCCCTTGGGGTTCAATGACCTTGGGATTTATTTTTGAAACTATAATTTGAATCTGCACCAGTTTAATTAATTTTTTGTTATTATGTGCCATTCTTTTCTTGGGCATTGTATGAAAATTGGTACCATATTTGGAGTTATTTACTACATGTGGTGATAGCCTAACTATTTTTTATAGTAAAACTCTATTTTTAATTTTTTCTAATGGTTGAAAGGCACAAGATAACTGAGAGGGGGGGTGAATCAGCTGTATCAAAAAAATTTAACTTCTTTAAACCAAAAACACTTGCACATTCACTTAATCTAACTCCTTATTTTATTATGAACATTAATCATGAAGAGAAGAATCAAAACATCAACACATCAACACCATACACACATAAACACTAGATTTTTATGTGGAAAACCCTAAACAGGGAAAAACCACAATGAGTGTTAGCTCACAATATAATGTAGTAACAATATTGAATATCAAAAGTGGCTCACTTCCAAAGGTGTCACTGCCCAAAAGAATGGCTCACTACCAAAGGGTGGCTCACTATCAAGGGTTGACTCACTCCAAAAGGGTAAATTGATTTAGTAACATCTACACCATGCCTGAGTTTAGTTTAATTGAAGCGCAATATATCTCCTTTGCTCTGCTATGCTTTTACACTTTGCACTTATCTATGCATCTTCGCATAATCACACCTCAAACACAAATTCATTACATACATTTATACCTATAGAATAGATATGCAAATAAGGTAGAAATACTAAACAAAATGCAATAAACACAAAGTTATACCTCACATGCAAACCCAATCCCATCAAGGGAGGAAGGAGCCTTTGCACCCAAAACAAGCTCCTAGACAAAGATAATCCCTAGACAATGGATTTGAATGTAAAATGCTACTCTAATTTGCAACTCACTATTCTAGCTCAAGAGTGATTTTGGCATAATAACTTTGCATAAACTTGGATCATGAAAATGGATGGAGAGAGGTTCTATTTATAGACTTTTGGAAGGGATTTTGATCCAATGGTGGAGATTGATTTGGAAGATCAATGGTGGAGGATAAAAGTGATGTGGAGGGCCTAGATTGAATCTTGAATGAATGGAGGGCTAGGAATAAAAGTGATTCTTTTATTCATTTTGGGAAAAAGGGTTATTTAATGAGCATGGGGGTGAAGGATTATTTTGGAATTAAAGATTCATATGGGGGAATGTAAATGAATTAAAAAATCATTTGGGGAAGAGAGGAAATAAATGAGTATGGGGTTGTAAGAGGAATTAAATGTGATGTGGGATGTTTTTAAATAAAAAATTAACTTATGTAGATTTAATTCAATTTTTTATTTGGAGGATGTGGGGAAGGGTGTTAAACTAGGTTTGACCACCCAAATGAAGGGATTAGGATTAATTAAACATAAGTTTTATTTAATTAATCCCAGGGCTAGGATGAGGTAGGCTAGGGTAGGCAATTAAATAATAGCTATTTAATTGTCTAGGGTAGAGATAGGTCAATTATAGGCTGAATTAATTAGTTAACATGGTTTTAACTAATTAATTAGATTTAGTGAAAAAGGGGAAATTGATTTAATAAATATTGCATATTTATTAAATAATTTGGCTAAGGTTTGGACTATTGAATTAATGAAAATTAATTCAATTTTGGGGATAAAATGGTGTGAATTTGGAAAACGAAAGGGGTAATTAATTAAATAAAAAATTAATTAATTGGTTAGATGGGAAATTGGTGTGTTTAGGGTTGTCGAGAGTCAATTTGATGGTAGAAAACATTTTTAGGTGTCTACATTTGCCCCTCTTTAACGTGGCATCCGGACCTAGGAGGGAAGTGGCGTCAAGTCGAAGAAAAATATGCCTCAGCTACCAGGCAGGTATGAGATGGATAAGGGATGCCCCCTCGAGAGGTTAGTGGGAAAATAGAAATTTTCAGGGCGAGTTCTCGAAAAGGATGAGATGGAAGTAAAATTTGGATAGGGGATGGGAAAAGAGGATGACAGGAAGAAAAACAGAGGAAAAAGGCTAAGATCTGCACCCTGGAGGGAAAAGGAGGGGGTAGAAGTATGACATGGCCCACTACATTAGGCAAAGTGGGCCCTTAGAGTGCCACATTTGCACACTTTTGACTTTGGAGAAGAAAGGATGAAGGAGAGATGGCTGACCGTAACCCCCAGTTCCTGCGACTTCGACACATCTCCGAGCGGTTTTGAGAGTTTGGTCAGGCACCGGACGCTGGACCCCCAGTAGGGCCTAACCCTGACTTTGTAGTTTTTTCATTTTACGTGCCTTTTTGGGGGTTTGGGATTAGGGATTGGAGCACGTAGCGCCAACGGCAAGGCAGATTAGCGCCATCCTCTGGATTGGCAGTATCCACTAGGGTAGGGTAGGGCGATTTGTCACCATTAGGTAGGTTTTTTAGCACTATCTTCCGGATTAGCACACTTTGTAGAAGAATAAATTTTGGCATTTTAGCGCCAAATTAAGGTGATCATGGCGCTATTCTCTAGAATAGCGCCATCATGGGGAATAGCACTATTTAGTGGATTAGCGTGATTTACTAAATTGGTGCGTGTGGGGTGATTAGCGCTATTGTTTGAATTAGCGCCAAAAGGTATAGTGATGCCATCTGGACAAATGGCACCATGTATAGCGCGCAGTAGCGCTATTTTTTGGATTAGCACCAAGAGGTCTGCGCAGTGGCACCATGTTCTGTATAAGCGCTATTTAGAGGAAATTTTAGTGCCATTGTAAAAATGGCACAAGGGGTTGTCTATTTTGGTGCCACATAATGTTGGCCTTTTAGACATTTAGAGGAAAAAGGGGTTTGGTTTAGAAGAAGATAGCTAGACATATAACCAGAATGTTGTGGATGTAGGATACACAATGATTTATATTGCAGTCACGAGAGTGATGAGTTCCCTCTATGATGGCATTGTTTGATGATTTTGATGATGCTACGCGGGCACGGCTGGCAAGATTGGGGCTTCTGATGGTGTCGTCGATGCTAGTTCTGCAAGCTCATAGAGCTCGGATGACAGTGGTTGTGGAGCAGTATCGCTCTGAGACCTACAGCTTTCTATTGCCGACTGGTGAGATTACCATTACACTTGAGGATGTTTATCACATTCTCAAGCTACCTATTCGAGGTCAGCAGGTTCGATATGACACGAGGATGGGGCAGAATGCCCTGTTCAGAGTGTTTGGAGCAGACCATATTGTGCTCTCTACGGACGAGAGAGAGATGGACTATGAGGGGACACTGGTTGCAAGTGCAGATCCCTTTGCCTTATTCCTATGTGCTTTGATTGGAGGGGTCGTGATGCCTGATAGGCGAGGCAGGGGTTTTTCGGTTGGTTGGGGGGATGATAGAGGGGATGGTGGGGCATGAGACCATCTATGTGTGGGGACTGGTGATGCTGGGGAAGTTATACCATGAGATGCATACAGTCGCCTACCTGCATGATAGAGCGTTGTCAGCTGGAGTCACTCTGCTTCATGTATGGATTTGGGAGCACATCCTAGTTACCAGGCTGACATGTGGGTATTATCGGTGGCCATTTGATGCCTTTGTGTTTTTATATCGGGATGCAGAATACACGTATATTGGGTAGGTGTGGTATTGGAGGAGGGTGCTAGATGATGTTATTAGTGTGACCTTGCAACCATACATCGGTGTAGAGCCCTGGCCAGATGATGATATTCATCTCCCTTTTGCTTTTCAGCAGTAGTACCTTATGGGTTGAGGAGGCCATACTATAGATATGTATCTACCCTCGTAGGTCATGTGACAGTTTGGTTTAGTACAAGACACTCCACAGCAGATGGCGATATTTGCGCGGACACCTCGAGATGTGGCCTATTGGCCTACGGCCATACAGCCATAGGTCGCCCTAGCTAATTTTGCAGCTTTACAGCCAGTGTGGTGGGATTGGAGGAGCACCATTAGAGATACAGGGACTATGGCTGCGTATGATAAATGGTGGCATATGCATCGGCCTACTTGGTTGACGGATCTAGCAGAGGAGGTAGCAGGTTTAGGGGGGATGATTCAGATGGTGATGGAGTGACTTTGATGGGGATGACCATTTGGGGGAGCGAGAGGAGATTATTGAGGATGTCCTCATGGAGATTGGAGATGATGGAGAGGAGAGGTTGGTTGGCAGGAATGGCCAGCTGATAGATGTGCTGGCGGTAGTGGCAGCAGGTGGGGCAGCAGGTACCTGTGCAACAGGTTCTTGTTGAGCAGGTGCAGGTTGAGTTAGGGCGACAGCCTAGAGGACCTCGGCGGCATGGGGGATAGCTGAGGGCGGATAGGGGTGATCTACCCCCACCACAGGTAGCGCAGCAGCAGGCAGGCCCCTCAGGGACAGCTGGAGAGGTAGAGGTTGAGAGGTTGACACCTCATCGGAGGCCGCGAGATGAGGAGGAGGAGATGGAGACCCTGAGAACACAGGTGGTGAGCTTACAGGAGGCATTGGAGAGCCGTGAGGGAGAGTTGGTTCAGTTTTGGGAGGCATTGGCCTTATTAGATGGGGCAGATGGACAGGTGGCTGCATTGCAGGCATAGGGTGATATAGAGGTGTTGACCAGAGAGTGGGATATAATTCTCGCTAGGGCTCAGCAGGCAGAGACTACAGTGGGTAATCTACAGGCGTCAGGTACTGGCCTAGCCCTATTTTTGACATTGATGTAGACATAGTTGTCCAAGGCTCAGGTTCAGATGTCTAAAGTATAGGGAGAGTTGACAGAGACCAGGGGTGGATGGAGTATTATCAAGGCCTATATTATGCGGCCGTTCTAGTAGAGTAGCGAGCAACGAGCTATAGCTAGGTCAGTGGATCGAGGGCATCGAGATCACATAGATCGAGATCTATTTAGTCTGTTTAGTAGATGATGCCTCCTCCCTCACACATGCCCCAATAGGGTCCACAGGTGTAGGTACAACCACAACCATAGCTGCCGAAGGATCCCAGCCTCGACCGGGGTCAGAGTCTCCCACTCCTTCAGAGAGAGGATCCTCTATGTGATAGTCCTATCATGTTAGCCCTTGGAGGTATTTTGTTTCAGGACACTTTATTTTTTTATGGATACATGAGCGATGTACATTTTTTGCGGTGATTTTATATGATACGATGCTTTTTTGATGGTTTATGATGCTATGATTATGATGCTCTATTATGATGATGCCTATGTGATGGATGTAGTATTTCTTTATGGATTTATATGCTATGGATGTGTTATGTTTATGCGATGATGTTTTTGATTTTATGGATGCATTTAGGATGGAAATGTATGTTTATGTATGGAAATATGCATATGCAGCTAGATGTTTATTAAATGCATTTATATGATGATGTAATGTGACTAAGTGGTTTATGAGATGATATGCAATGTGATGTATAATGTGCAACTAAATGATTCCAGAATGAACCTAATTATTATGCAAACTATCAGTTGTTAATGCAATTTAACTTAAATGATTTGGAATGAACCTAATTATTATGCATTTTAAACTGATTCTAAAATGAACCTAAGTGATATGCAAAAGGATTTAAAATGAACTTAAATGTCATGCAAAATAAAATGGATTTAAATGCACCTAAATGATATGCAAAAGGATTTTAAAATGAACCTAAATGACATGCAAAATTAAATGGATTAAAATGCACCTAAATGATATGCAAAAGGATTTAAAATGAACCTGAATGTTATGCAACTTAAATGGATTAAAATGAGCCTAATTGATATGAAACTTAAGTGGATTAAAATGGACCTAATTGATGTGGAACTTAAAAATGATATGCAATTTTAAATGGATTAAAATGAATCTAAATGACATGCAATTTAGATGGATTAAAATGGACCTAAATGATATGCAACAAAAATGGATTAAAATGAATCTAATTGATGTGCAAAGGGATTTATAATGAATCTAAATGAGATTAACCGATTATGATATGTAGTTAGACGATACGCGGGATGCATGCTAGGTGATAGATGGGATGATCAGGTCCTGATACACATGATGTTCTTTGTTTGACCCTGAGTGGTGAGGCTGTGGGAGAGGGGATTAGGTGGAGAAATGATAGGGGTGTTTTGATGGAGTATGGATAGGATTGGGAGCATCTAGAGAATGGTGGTGGGAGGACGAGAGGATTGTTTAGGTCATAAGACACCACGTCATTGAGGGGGGATTTTCTTTGGTTCAGGGTGTGTTAGGTGGGAGTTGATTGGGGGAATTTTAGATGGGGAGAGATAGTGTAGGTGATTATGAAATCTAGGCCCAGATGATAATGTTGAATGAGTGATTAGGATGATGATTTTGAGCTAGTAACAGTAGTTGTAAAAGATTAATTGAGAGCATTTCTTAATTTACTGTAGCAATGTAGGATACAGTTCACAAAGGTATGAAATAACCTAGGTGATGATGTATATCCTATGATTGCATGGACTAGACCCACAAACAATAGGTTGATTTCATGCATGCCCAAGGTAGTATAATCTTGCCTAGCCTGGGAAGGGGACTCATAGCAACGAGTGCAAATAATACATAGAAAGGTTTTGATGCCTATATATGTAAATGGGACACATCGTGCTAGAACCGACCTAGACTTCAAGATATGAATACCATTCTTGGAGTAATGAAACCAACCCACAAGCATAGCATACAGAAATAATGACTATGTCTACTCTAGGTGTTATCCGCTACTTACCATGATATAATGAGATCAAGGTAGCTTTGGAGATGACTTAGAGTGAGACAAAAAGATAAAAATCAATAATCAAAAAGACCAACAAAAAGATACAAATAGCCTTTGTGTGCTCTTGCCAAGAGACGTGATGATAGAATGATAGATTTTTGTCCATTGTAGGAAAGATATATCCTAGGACACAGACCAGTTGGTATTTGATTGGAAAATTTTTAAAAAATGGGCAAAAGAACAGTCTAGCCAAATGTAGGATTATAGTTGGTATGTTGATTGATGATTTTTGCGCTAGGGAGCATGTTTCAAGCATATACGTACCATGTGTATCATTTATTAGATCCAAAAAGCTCAGTGAATGGGGACCATCCAAATGGGTTGGATGGGTGCATCTTATATACCTGAGTACTGGAAACATCCTTCATATTCTAGACTGCCTACATACCCTGTGTCCACGGGATCAAGGTACTTTTAAGATGCGGGTGAAATGAATATGTAGTTCTGGCATGACTTGATGATGTGGGAATAGTTTGGGATGTTTGTGATGGTGGGGATTTGATGTATGTGTTGATGATTGTGATTTGTAACAAGATCGATGTATGGGGTGATTGTTTTGGATTTTCTGTGTTTTTCTACTATTTTTTGGATTTTTGAATTTTTTATTGTTTTTGGATTTTTTGATTTTGTATGTACAAAGGGAGCTTACAAGGATCCTCGTTCCATGAGATGGCCTTGGGATGGGATAGGATGGGTTGGGCGATAGGACTTGATGTTTCAGAATTCCAAGCCATGGGATGCATGAGATATGGAGTGGTGTGACGGGAAGAGGACTTATTAGATGGTAGAACTGGCCACTACGCATGGCGCCTAAAATAGGTTTTCACCATGGTACTTATCCAAGGCATCACCAAGGTGATTTTCACCATTGGAAGTTTTTATTGCACTCTGATTTTTCTTGATTTTTTGATTTTTTGGTGTTTTTGATTGTTTGATTTTTTTGATTTTTTGACTTGGGGTACCAGATGTGTTATGCATAGAATTTCTTGAGATGCAGGATGTTCATCAGCTCATCTAGAGGTTGCCCCTCAAGTGTTGCAAGAAGATATGCTCTTGACCCATAATCAGTCGTGATGACATAAGGTCCTAGCCAATTAGGTTCAAAGTTTCCTTGCTTAGGACGTTCTTGCAGGTTCTTCTGATTTTCCATAAGGACAAGGTCACCTACTTCAAATTTTTGGGTTATGATCCTGTTGTTGTAGCTTCTTCAGAGGCGGTTCTGATATGCCTATAGGTGGTTCAACGCATTCAGGTGTTTCTCATCCAGTAGTTCTAGTTGATGCAACCTTGCGACTCCGTATTCCTCATCAGAGATGATGTTTTGCAGGGATACTCATAGAGATGGGAGCTCGACCTCTATAGGTAAAATGGCTTCAGATCCAAATACTAGTGAAAATGGAGTGGCTCCTATTGGAGTGCGGATGCTTGTGCGATAGGCCCATAGGGTGAGGTTGAGTTAGAGGTCCCAGTCACGGCCAGCTTCATTGATTGTCTTCTTGAGAATGCGGAGGATGGTTTTATTAGAAGCCTCTGCTTGACCGTTTCCTTGAGGGTAATACGGTGTGGAGAAATGGTGTTTGATGTCAAATTTTTCGCACAAGGTGCGAACTTGTTGGTTCTTGAAGGGCTTTCCATTGTCGGTGACAATGGAATGGGGGATACCATATCGGCAGATGATATAGTGGAGGATGAATTTCGAGATTTGGATGCCCATGGTGAAGGTGAGTGGTATTGCTTCCACCCACTTTGTGAAGTATTTGGTAGCAGTGATAATGAACTTATGGCCATTGGATGATGGAGGATGTATTTTCCCTACGAGGTTGAGTCCCCACTGTGAGAAAGGCCACGGCATTGTGATCAGTTGCAACTCCTGTGCTGGTGTGTGGATGAGATCACCATGCTGTTGACATGGGAGGCATTTCTTGATAAACCTATAGGAATCTTGTTCCATTGTTGGCCAATAATATCCAGTCCTGAGGATCTTTTTAGAAAGAGTGGGTCCACTTGAATGCACCCTACAGATGCCTACGTGTACCTCTTCCAAGGCTACTTTGGCTTCCCTAGAGTCTAACATCATAGAAGCATACCATCAAGACTCCTTTTGTACAGGGTGTCGCCTAGAAGGATGAAACGAGAGGCTCGACGGATGAATGATTTTCTTTGTGAGGTGGATAGATTAGGGGGGAGGATGTTGTCGTGGAGGTATAAGTATGTTTCTTGGTACCACGGGGATAAGGGACCAATGACTTTGCACACTAGTTCAGATTGAGGAACATCATATGCTGGGATGGGGAGTTCTTTGATCAGGAACTCACATTTCTTGTTGTCCTTCTTCATGTCTACCAGAGATCCGATAGTTGCCATGGCATCTGCTGCTTTGTTATTGAGTCTTGGGATTTACTTGAAATGGATGTCTTTGAAGTAGTCTTTGAAATCATCGACCATCTTCTTATAGGGAAGGATCTTGTCATCCTTGGTTTTGTATTCATTATTGACCTGCCTGATGACTAGTTGATAGTCGCCATACACAATTAGCTTTTCAATTTTCCATTGGATGGCCATTTAGAGACTTGTGATAAGGGTCTCATACTCTACTATGTTGTTCGTACATGGAAATGTGATCTTAAAGGACTTAGGGATTGTGTCACCTTGAGGGGTAACAAACATGACACCTGCCCCCGAGCCTCTGTGAGTGTATGATCCATCAAAATACATCTTCCATGTGTCTGTGGCTAGTGTGATTGTCAAGATAGCTTCATCAGGAAACTTCACTATTGTAGGATGTTCTGTCGGAATAGATGCTTCAACCAGCTGAACTGCTATAACTTGCCCTTTGATGGCCTTTCTCTCACTGTATTCTATATCAAACTTTGTGAGAATCATGACCCATTTAGCCATTCTCCCAGTAAGAGTAGCTCTGTTTAGCAGGTACTTTAGTGGATCAATCTTGGTGATGAGCTTGGTTTTGTGATTGAGCATATAGTGTCTTAACTTTTGTGACGTAAAGACAAGGGCTAGACATGCTCGTTCAATTTGTGTGTAGTTGAGCTCATATGATATCAAGGTGCGGCTGATGTAGTAGATCGCTCTTTCTTTCCCCTGCTCATCGAGTTATACTAGTAAGGCTCTGATAGCTATCTCTATTGCGGAGATGTAAAGCAAGAGGGGTTCTCCTTGCCTTGGTGGAGTTAGCATAGGAGGATTAGCCAGGTATTCTTTTAGTTGGTCAAAGGCATCCTGACACTAAGTGTTCCAGATGAAAGCTATGTCTTTTCAAAGCATATACTGGAATGGTTGGCACTTATCAGCAAGTTGGGCAATGAATCGTCGGATAGACTAGAGCTTTCCCTGTAGGCTTCTTAGTTGTTTCAGTGTTTTTGGAGGTGGCATTTCGGTGATGGCCTTGACCTTTGCGGTATCAACTTTGATTCCTCTTCTTGAGACTATGTATCCCAGGAGTTTGCCTGAGGTGACGCCGAAGACACATTTCTTTGGATTCAAACGAACATTGTATTGCTCTAACCTATCAAAGATCTTGGCCAACACATCTAGGTGTTCTTCTCTAGTCTTTGATTTCCCTAGCAAATCGTCCACATAATCTTCCATGATGTGGTGGAAGAGGTCATGGAAGATGATGGTCATAGCTCTTTGATAGGTAGCTCCTGCATTTTTCAGGCCAAATGACATTACCACCCAATAGTATGTTCCCCATGGACATATGAAGGCTATTTTGTGCTGATCCTCTTCAGCGATTTTTATTTGGTTATATCCTGAGAAACCATCCATGAGGGATAACATTTCATGTCCTACCGTGAGATCCACTATCATGTCGATGTTTGGTAGTGGGAAGTCATCTTTTGGACAGGCCTTGTTGAGATCCCTGAAATCGGTACAACAGTGGATTCGGCCATCCGGTTTAGCAACTGGTACTAGGTTTGAAACCCATTCAGGATAATCGATTGGGCGAATGAACCCAACATCCAATAATTTCTTTAGCTCTACTTTGACGAGGAGAGCCACCTGAGGATTCATTTTTCTGAGCTTCTGTTTGACTGGTTTGGCATTAGGGCGTACTGCAAGGTGATGAACCACCAAAGCGAGATCTAGCCCTGGCATGTCTGCATAGATCCATGCAAAATTGTGATTTCTACGTGTGAAGAAGGACAAGAAGTTCTCATGTTTTGGTATGTTCAGAGATTCTGCTCTGTATGTGATTTTTGGTTCTTCCTCTGTCCCAAGATTCATTTCCTAAGCTGGTTCGACCAAGATGGATGATCTGTCTGGATAGACTTTGTCTATCTCAGGGAGGCGCATGCTTCCATCTCTTGGCACCTCGTGGAGGTTTTCACCAGGAGATACGTCATTTGTTTTTACTATTTTGGGATCTGTTACTGCCATAGAACGGTTTTCACCATCAAATCCATTTTTTATTTTTGCATTTTTGTGACTAGAAGCAGGGGTTGTCTCCCTAAAATAGGCATCCGGATTGAGTTCCATGATGTATCCTACTCGATGATCTCCCAAAGGGAAGTGATCTCTTACCCCCATCATTTCGGTGATGTCCTCATCATTAGGTGCGATGTCGAAGACAAGAGGTCCCCGCTGGTCCCAATCAATGAGGTCAGGGTAAACTAGTGGCAAGTCATTGGAGGGTGAAGCAAGGGTGGTGACTGAGTAGATGGTACAAATGGACGAGTCGAAGAAGTCAGTGAAGTCACTAAAGGAGTCTTGAAGGCCCGTTTCGTTAACATTGTCGATGTCTAAGGAGACCGTAGCGACCTCGGCTAAGATACACTTACCAGTAGTGAGGATGCGTTGTGGTTAACCATACCCTAACCCTTGAGTATAGGGATTCTTTGTTTCTTGCAGTGGTTCTACGATTCCTTGGTCATGAAGGCCAATACCGCCTTGTCCTTTATAGCCCATGCTTTTGACAATTTCATAACCTTTGCCATAGATTTCTGTTGGGATTGTTGGGGCTTCTTGCTCAGGCTCTTCATCCTTGTAAAGCCAAGATGAGATATCTTCGAGTACATCCTAATCCAGGAGGTGCTTCTTCTCAAAGATGGGTGAGGGTTTGCAATTGATGATGACTATATTGGCTACCTCTATTTTTGGGATGCCGAATGTCTTAGGATTGGGTAATGTGCTCACACAAAAGGTGCTGTGTAGGTCATATTCCCCACATCCCATTTTGGTTAGCTTGATCTAGACCTCAGGTGGTGGAGGTGCTTGGGATGAAGTGGAGGTAATGTTTGCGGGGTTGACATATGAGTTTGATGTTGTTGGATTGGCTTCAGTGGTGGCTTTATTGTATGGGCAGAATGTTTGGTTGTGGCCTTCCAGAAAACTACAGTATTGGAAGGGGTGAGGGTCGGCATAGTCTATGACTTCTATGTCATTCTGAGGGAATTTGATGCATTGATGGAAGGTGGATGGGATGGCTTGCATGGCATGAATCCATGGTCTTCCGAGAAGGATGTTGTAGGGGAGGTCGAGATCAAGAACCTAACATTTAGTTTCCAATATTTTCTATCCCACTTGTATGGGAAGCTTGATAGTGCCTTTAGAGAGTCGTTCAATGTCATCATAGCCTTTGATCGTGATGCACTCGCTGGTGTCAACAACCACATCGGAGTACCCCAAGTGTTTTAGTAGTTTTAGAGTACATATGTTGAGGATGGAGCCACCATCTATTAAGACTCTTTTAATGGTGTGCTTGTGGATGCAGACTTTGATGTGTAGGGCATCGTTATGTATGTGATCGGAGGCAGGTAGGTCATTTTCTAAGAAGATGAGATGGTGGGGTGCGGCGATGTGTCCTACCATGGCTTGGAATTGAGTTACATTCAAGTTGGTAGGGACTTGTGTTTGCAAGAGCACTTTGTCGAGGATGTCCTTGTGAAGTGGTGATGTGCAGAGCAACTCGAGGATGGAGATTTGTGAGGGTGTCTTTCCTAGGTGTTCTAGGAGGTTATACTGGTGATTAGGTGATGGACGTGTGGTTGGATGAGGAGGTAGGGGATCTGATGTGGATGCAGGTGTTTGTTCAGTGGGAGGGGCTGTGCAGATGGATACATGGCCACGGTGAGTTGTAATAGCACAATCAGGTGCTTGTGCCCGAATGGTACTATGTTGACATGATGGGATGATGGTTCTATACGTCCTATGATAGAGTCATAGGACGTGGGTGGTGGGGTGACATTGTATGCTTGGTTGGATGAGGAGGCTTTGTTATGATTAGGTAGGGGATCTTTGTAAGCTCCTAGGTTGGCATTTGGTGATGGTTGGGCGCTGTGATCGAGACTGACTAGATTTTGTTCTATAAGGTCTTGGATGCAATGTTTTAGTTGCATGCAGTTAGTTCTTTTATGACCCGCAACGTAGTGGTATTCACAATAGTCATTCTCATTGTACCACGCGTCTTTTAGTTCATTCTCTTGATGGGGTCCTACGGGTGGGAGCGTGATCAAATTTTGCTTCAGACATCGGTCAAGGATGTCTTTGACGGGTTCCCCTAAGGGTGTGAATTGTCTGCATGGTTTGCGTGGTTTAGTTGGGCCCCTTTGGTTATTTACATTTGTTGCATATGTGTGTGTAGGTGTTTGGTTTTGTATATGTTGGACGGCTTTCACATCTGTGATGCCATCATTTAGATTGTTCTTGTTCTTCCCCCAATAATGTGATTTGTCATTTGATTGCGTGTTAGTGTTGTTGTTTGTATTGGGGGTGTTGTTATTGGATTTGTAGTAGTAGTTGTTGTTGTTGGATTTGTGGTCGTATAGTTTGATGGAGCACTTGGCAATGAGGGCTTGTTCAATAGTGGTGCCTTTGTCGATGACCTCTTCAAAGGTAGATGCATAAAAGATTTGTAGATTAGACCCTAATTCCTAGTTGAGGTTGGCCACGAACATGGTGACGAGTTGTTTTTCAAGAATGGGCCATGGGAGTTTTCTTGCTAAGCCTCTCCACCTTTGCAAGAAAGAAGCAAAGGCTTCTCCGTTCTTTTGTTTGGTGTTGCAAAGGTCTGTCATAGACATTTCATGCTTGAAATTGTAAGAGAAGTGGTTTACAAATTTCTTCGCAAGCTCAGGGAAAGTCCTAATGCCTGGGGGAAGATGTGCGAACCATTCAGCGGCTTGACCGCCGAGGCTTCGTGGGAATAGTCTCATTAGATAGGTATTGTTATTAGAGACTTCTAAGAAAGCGATGTAGAACTCCCTAAGGTGATCTCTAGGGTCTCCCTTTCCCTTGTATTTGTCAAATTTGGGTGTCTCAAAGTTCTTGGGGAAAGGGGGCATGTACAAAGTGCGATCAAATGGATAGGGGCAAATATCCTCAAAGGAATAGTGCTTTCTCTTGCCCCCAGTTTGTAGGTCATCTACCTTTTGGATCAAGGACTGTACAATAATTGTGAGATCCTATGGTTGTTGTGGTTATTGTATGTACATCTGCTGGTTGGTGAGATGTTGGAGATGGAGTGGGATTTGATGTTGGGGATGTGTTTGATTGAGGTGTTGGTATTGCGCATTGGTGTTTGGGTTGATTGGTGCCTGATGTTGTTGATGCGTGTAGAGTTGTTGGAGAACATGTGGTGGTATTTGGGGATTGGGATTATGTTGATTTATGGGATTATGTGGGTATGTGACATTAGATGGATTGACGTTGGATTGGTTAGATGTGTTATGAGGTGTTTGTGAGAATAATTGTCGTAGGTATGCAATGGTTTGAGAGTTGGGTGTGGGAACACTCATGGAGATACTTGCTTGCGTGATGTTGCCTTGTATGCCCATGGTGATTTGTGAAGCATAAGGGTTTATGGTAGTTGTGGTAGTAGAGGTGATAACAGGTTGGGAGATGGTAGGGATGGCGGTACATGTGGGAATTGTAGATGTGGTAGCGGTTGAGCTTGTGGAGGTGGTAGATATGGTAGGTGTTGACGTTTGAGAGATGGTGGGTTGGGTATGTGATGTAGATGCTTGGGTATTTGATGGGGTAGGGATGATTGTAGAGGTAGATGGTTGTGATGATGTCATGATGGGGGGGAGTTGAGCACCAATTTTGAGAAGATGATCAAGATATCTACTTAGGTCTGATGTTAGGATTTTATCAAGTAGGTCCATGTTATCAGCGTCTTGTGTAAAGCTCAAGACATTGAGGTCATCTTGGGAGATGGTGGGGACATTTTGTGTTGGTGGTGGTGGTGGTGGTGGTGTTGGTTGTATTTGTTGTAAGTAATGAAAAGGATTTTTGTTGGGACCATATGGGGGGATGTAAGAGTATGTAGGTGGGTTGTATGTTTGATAGATGGGTATGTTGCTACTATTGGTGTTAGGCATGCCAAATGGCCAATGTTCTGCCATTTCTTGATTCCTTTTGTGTTGTGATCTCGTGGTGGGCATGCACACGTATGGGGTTGATTTCTAGATGTAGAGTGATGTGGGGATGGAGACCTTAGAGAATCTGATTGATTTTCTTGGACCCAAAGATGGATGTGGTAGTGAGATGGAGTAGAGGAAAGGATGTGGTGGAAGATCGATATGTCTTTCTAAAGGTTTTAACCTAAGGGTGATACGGATGGGCGATATTATTTTTTTTGCACAAATTTTGGACCAAAGAGATAGGTGATGGATGACATTTTGTTTTTGAAGAGATTTTGTTGATGTTTAATTTTGATATGGATGATTTTGATAGTCAACAAATTGAGCTTAGGTAAGACCTAGATTTGTGGTTGCACAAATGGATGTTTTTCTTTGTTTGGGGTAGACTAATGACCTTACGCAAAGAGGGATAATGATTTCACTTGGAAGGTAGACTATTGACTTTCCAAGCAAGATATGATTGGAAGGATGAAATCTAGATCTAACTTTAGCTTAAAAGGATGATAGATTTTGATGGTGTTTTTGATTTTGAGAGTTTTTGATCATGCATACCAAGATCCAGGTTTCTTATAAGGCTTGTCCCTCACCAAACCTTTAGATTATCCCTGCTACCTCAGCTAAGAACCGCATGAATCGGGGCC
Organism: Cunninghamia lanceolata; assembly: GCA_027924645.1. Lineage (NCBI taxonomy): Eukaryota > Viridiplantae > Streptophyta > Pinopsida > Cupressales > Cupressaceae > Cunninghamia > Cunninghamia lanceolata. The sequence goes on from BSBN01000397.1 coordinate 2,857,878, forward strand.
ACTTCAAAGGTTTCCCTTCTACATCAACAAATAGAAGGATTTTGGCTTGCTAAACAATGGTTCGTAGTAAGGGCATCTGTTCAGGTAGTTATACATGCGGCAGTGCTACTCTCTGTTATGGAGTCTCCCAGCCTCCAAGGGTTACGCCTTGGAGGGTTTTGGGGGAGGTTGGCTGTCGGTATAACACAACAACACCTGTCGTTTGAGACTTTCATCCCAAACGCCTTATTTTATATAGCGTCTTGGAAGAGCTTGGCTTTAGCTTGATTCCGCTTGGGTCGTTCCCACCTTTCGAAGCGAGGTGGCAGGCCCTCTAAGGATTAACAAAAGCAATACAAACACAAAAATACTTTTGATCCCCGAGTTCATACAAAGATACGAGGGGAGAGCATACGTATTATTTGTGTTTGCATCACACTAAATATGGTTCATTTTATTTCTTTGGATTTAGATTGGGGGTGATTAATGCAAGTTTAGTGAGAAGCTTTTGATTCCCAAGGTCACCAAAAATGGTACAAGGGCATACGCTTTTTCACACCACAAGCAAAAGATCACAAAACACTTCACACAATTTTGATTTTATTGATTACATGTGTGAGAAATGCAAATTGTTGTTCTTTTTAACCCAATGACTTGATTGATGCAATTTGCAATTCTTTTTAAAGCCCAAATTGAAGTGTTTGGGTTGTTGTTGTCGGCACACAATTTTGTAAATTTTAGAACACCAAGTTAAATGTTTGGGTACACACACACACACAAAAGTTTGTTTGATTGTTTGTTTGTTTAATTTTAATTGCACCAAATCGAAGTGTTTGACTAACTAACATGCAAAGGGTTCATTTTAAGTTGCCAATTGAAGTGTTTTTTTGTTAAAACAAAAATGAAATCACCCTACAAAAAGTTATTTAGTATCTCTAAAGTGACAGCAAAGACCTGCAAAAACACTTGTCAATACCTGCATAGACAACAAAGTTAGTTTTGCAAATAGCGCTAAAACAGAGATACAATAGCGCCACTGTGGGTAGAACAACCTAACACTTATACCGATGGCGCTAATTAAAAATACAGCGCTAATAAAAGACCATGAAAGTGGCAAAATAGACGATAGCGCTACAATATTACAATTAAGGTGCTAATAAAGTATTTAGCGCTAATACATCATGTGGAAAGTGTAAAAATGGCTAATAGTGCTGATATAGGTATATGAATGCGCCACTATGCAAATTTTCCAATGAGTCTGTTACACCTGCGGATGGCGCCAATCTGGAGGATAGCACTAATACGGCACTGAACACATCTGACCTGTAAAAAGTGGTTTTTTTCTGATCAACACAAGGGTCAGACAGCAAAGTGGAAGTCTTGGTTAGTCTTGTTAGTCATTAGCAAACAAAAAACAAACCAAAATAAACACTATGATGCATGTTAGATTTTATGCAAAAATTTTGGCATAACCTTCCCTTGTTCAAGTGATATTCCTATAAAAATAGAGAGCACTCAAGTCATAAAACTAGCAGGAAGATCATTTGGGGGAAGATAAATGTGAAGGAGTTTTGGAAGAAGAATATGCTGCACAGAATAGTGTTAAAATAGGAAATGGTGCTAAAAGGAGCCTATGATGGCATCGCTCTGCAGGTATGATGGCGCCAGACCTGTAAAAGCACGTATCTCACACCAAAAACTCACAAGTTAGACTTGGACCTTGTGGGTCCCACTGAGCGTGCCAATGTAGATTAGATATGCAAATAAGGTAGAAATACTAAATAAAATGCAATAAACACAAAGTTATACCTCACATGCAAACCCAATCCCATCAAGGGAGGAAGGAGCCTTTGCACCCAAAACAAGCTCCTAGACAAAGATAATCCCTAGACAATGGATTTGAATGTGAAATGTTACTCTAATTTGTAACTCACCGTTCTAGCTCAAGAGTGATTTTGGCATAATAACTTTGCATAAACTTGGATCATGAAAATGGATGGAGACAGGTTCTATTTATAGACTTTTGGAAGGGATTTTGATCCAATGGTGGAGATTGATTTGGAAGATCAACGGTGGAGGATAAAAGTGATGTGGAGGGCCTAGATTGAATCTTGAATGAATGGAGGGCTAGGAATAAAAGTGATTCTTTTAATCATTTTGGGAAAAGGGGTTATTTAATGAGCATGGGGGTGAAGGATTATTTTGGAATTAAAGATTCATATGGGGGAATGTAAATGAATTAAAAATTCATTTGGGGAAGAGAGGAAATAAATGAGTATGGGGTTGTAAGAGGAATTAAATGTGATTTAGGATGTTTTTAAATAAAAAATTGACTTATGTGGATTTAATTCAATTTTTTATTTGGAGGATGTGGGGAAGGGTGTTAAACTAGGTTTGACCACCCAAATGAAGGGGTTAGGATTAATTAAACATAGGTTTTATTTAATTAATCCTAGGGCTAGGATGAGGTAGGCTAGGGTAGGCAATTAAATAATAGCTATTTAATTGTCTAGGGTAGGGATAGGTCAATTATAGGTTGAATTAATTAGTTAACATGGTTTTAACTAATTAATTTGATTTAGTGAAAAAGAGGAAATTGATTTAATAAATATTGCATATTTATTAAATCATTTGGCTAAGGTTTGGACTATTAAATTAATGAAAATTAATTCAATTTTGGGGATAAAATGGTGTGAATTTGGAAAATGAAAGGGGTAATTAATTAAATAAAAATTTAATTAATTGGTTAGAAGGGAAATTGGTGTGTTTAGGGTTATCGGGAGTCAGTTTGATGGTAGAAGACATTTTTAGGTGTCTACAATACCTATCATCAATCTTGGAATGAACATCAAGGTTGGCATTACATTCTACAATCGTTGGAACTTTCTCTAAGGTTGGCATACATACATGAATCAAATTAGTACTAGACGTAACCAAACTTGCAAGGTAAATGAATGAAGGATGGATACACCACGGCTTAGCTTAGACCCAAATACATCCTCACACACTTGAACACACTTCCATAATCCATGAATCACCTTCACAACAAGTGTGACAAACCAGGTCGGCTAGAACTTATGCACATATCAAGAACACTTAAAACATGCTTGCAAGATCTTCATTGTATCTTGTGGATCAAGAACATACCTTCAAGACATTCTGGAGACATCTATGAACAACATAGAATCACTTAGGATCTAACAAATCCAACCACAATAGATCTCACTTTAAGGCAACAGATATCACTTGAGAACACATCACATACTGCTTCTTAACAGACACTGTCAAGCTCTGCTAATCACTAGCTTGCCTTCCGGAGCACCAAATGACAAATCCTTTGGAAAGAAGATGACTAAGGACCTTATAAGATTAAGTCTAGAACTACAAATCCAAAATCTAATCTATGAGAAATGCGAAGAATGACAGTTTCTCCTTGTCACTCTACAAACCTTGCCAGGCATAGTCTTCAAACTAGTGAATAGAACTTTTTCTGCACAACGATCCAGACCATCAAATTATAGATTTAGAATCTTCAAAAACTTATCTAAATCATATCCAAAGCTCATACTCCAGTCTTCACTATAGAGAAAATGTGGAGCAAAATACTCAAACAATGTTCTTCAATCAATCAACAAACAACAATATCAGAAGATACAGTTGGCACCAATGACAATACAAACATGTTGACATCAATGACAACACTAGCTAGCACATACTTGGAACAATCTCCCCCTTTGTCATTAATGGAAACATATGATGTGAAAAACATGTTCCACCATCAAGACACAATTTTGCATCAGAACTCCCCCTTTCTTTTTACACCTCTGCACTCTTACGCCCCCTGAGTTTTTCACATGATCTCTCTCCCCCTTTGACATTAATGGAAAAGGGAATCACATCTCTTCTATTGCACATACTTGCACACTACTACTTTGATCAGTCTGAAACCATTCTTTACTCCCCCTAAATGCAACAATCATCTCAAACCACTACTTGCTCCCCTGAGAGGTAGCCTCCAACATCAATCCAAAAGGAGAAATGTACTTTGAAGCATACTGGACTAATGCACCTTCTTGTACATCTAGTTCAAGGAGGGAGGGGAAATAACCCCTAATTTCTCTCGGAGATACTCAAATGTGTCTTTTGGAAGAGCCTTAGTGAATATATCAACAACTTGATCTTTTGTTGGCATATACTCAAGCTTCACCTCATTCTATAAAACTTTCTCCCTCAAAAAGTGATACTTAATTGAAATGTGCTTTGTCTTTGAATGTATCACTAGATTCTTTAAATATTTATCATACTTGTGTTATCACAAAGAATAGGGATTGGCCCATCATACTCAACTTTGATATCTTTCAAGGTTTATTTCATCCAGAGCAGCTGAGTGCAGCATGATACTACAACAATATATTTTTCTTCTGTTGTAGACAAGGATATAGATTCTTGTTTCTCGCTATGCTAGGACACTACCCTATCTCAAAGGAAGAATGTACCTCCACTTGTGCTTTTTCTATCATCAGCACATCCAATCCAATCTACATCTATATAGGCACTTGAAGAAAAATCATTGTTCATAGGATACCACAAGCCATGATCAAGAGTGCCCTTCAAATACATGAATATCCTTTTTACTGCCATCACATGGGATTCTTTGGGATCTAATTGAAATCTGACAACAAGACATACTGCATGCATGATATCTGGTCTGGTAGCAGTTAGATAAAGCAGTCCTCCAATCATTGATCTATACTTGCTTTGATGAGCCTCGAGAGATTCATCATTCTTGTTTAGTTTACAACTAGTAACCATAGGAGTGCATATCGATTTGGAGTCCTCCATTCCAAAGTTCTTCAATAATTCCCTGACGTACTTTGATTGAGAAATAAAAATGCCTTTGTCTATCTGATTGATTTGCAGTCCAAGAAAGAAGTTCATCTCACCACACATAGACATCTCAAATTCTTTTTGCATTTCATTTGCAAATTTTTTTCACATTTCTTCATTTCCACCAAATATGACATCATCTGCATAGACTTCAATAATCAAGATTTGATCTCTGCTTACCTTGATATACAAATTACTATCTACAAACCCTTTACTAAAACCTTACTACAATAGATACTTGTCTATTCTTGCATACCAAGCTCTGGGAGCTTGCTTAAATCCATATAAGGCGTTCTTCAATTTGCATACCATGTCTAGTTTGTCTGATAACTAGAACCCATCTAGTTTCTCTATGTAGACTTCTTCTTCTAGCTCACCATTCAGGAAGGCAGAGTTCACATCCATCTGATATACCTTGAAGTTTTTGTGTGCTACAAATGCCAAAAATAGTTTGATAGCCTCCATTCTTGTCACTAGAGCATAGGTCCCTTCATAATCAATTCCTTCAACTTGAGAGTAGACTTTGCATACAAGTCTTGCCTTGTTTCTCAAAACTTCTCCAACTTCATTCAGTTTGTTCCAAAAAACCCATTTTGTTCCAATCACATTCTTGTTTGCAGGTCTGGGGACAAGTTCCCAAGTCTTGTTCTTCTTAATTTGCAGTAGTTCTTCTTTCATTTCCTTAACCCAATGCTCATCATTGCATGCTTCATTTACTATTTTAGGTTCCACCTTTGAAAGTAGACGAAGACTTACTTGTTCCTCTACAATCCTGCTTGTCATCACACCTTCCCTTTTGTCACTAATAATCCGATCTTCAGAGAAATCTCTTTGCACATAACTTAGAGTTTTAGGAATTCTTATCGGAGCCTCAGCTTGAGTTTCATCTTCTTTCAGAGAAGCGTGTTCTTTAGTTTGAACTTCCTTTTCCTTACCTTTTTCAACCTTTTCTATATTAGTAGATCCATCTAACTCATATCCATCTGATTGACTATCTTCATCTACCTTCACATTTGCACTTTTAATGATCTTTCTCAATCTTTTGTTATAGCACTAGTAAGCCTTGCTCTTAGTGGAGTACCCAAGAAATATGCCTTCATCACATCTAGCATCAAACTTTCCTAATTATTCATCTCTTCTAATGTAACATTTGTTTCCAAATACTTTGAAGTATTTGACAGTAGGAGTTCTACCATACCATAGCTCATAAGGTGTCTTTGTTTATTCTACTTTAATTTGTACTCTATCCTAAATGTAGATAGTAGTATGTATTGTTTCTTTCCAGTACACTTCTGGTAGGTCTGCTTCCTTGATCATTGCTCTGGTAGCTTCTTGAATAGTTCTATTCTTCCTTTCAACCACTCCATTTTATTGAGGAGTCCAGGGAACAGACAAATGTCTCTTTATTCCATGTTCTTCACAAAAAGCATTGAACTCACTTGAAGTAAACTCACCACCACTATCAAACCTTAAGCAATATTTGATTCTCAAATCCAATTCATTTTTAACCATAGCTTTGAATGCCTTGAATTTATCTAGAGCTTCTTCTTTTTCTCTAATGAAAGTAACCCAAGACATTCTTGAAAAATCATCAATAAGGAGCATGAAATACCTTTCACCTTGTAGACTTCTTGTTCTTGTGGGACCACATAGGTCTGTATGCACCAGCTCCAGCAAACTGTAAGAGGATTGTTCTTTGCTTTTGAAAGTAGTCTTTGTCATCTTCCCAAACTAACATTCTTTGCATATAGCATTGACAGGATTCACAATCTTAGGCAAGTCTCTTACAACTTGAAGAATGCTTATTCTCATTAGATTATTGAAGTTAGTGTGACACATTCTCCTATTCCATATCCAACTTTCATCTTGCTAGGGTTAGCCAACATAAGATATTAATTAAATGCAAATAAAGATTAAATAGAGGAATGGAAATACACAGAAATAATAACAGTGAGAGACAAGTTTTAATGTGGTTCACCCAAAATTGGGCTACATCCACCAAACAGAGAGTCCAATATTATTATCCAGTAAATCAAACCGATTACAATCAACAATCCCTACAACTCAATACCACTGCAAAATGCTACAATACAATATATCCAAAACCCTAACCCTTAGCCGCTTTTATCAAGCCTTTTTGTCAGTTAAAAAATAGGGGTTTTTTATATCGGTCGATAGAAAAATAACACCCGATGCCTTTATAAAATAATAGGCAATTTTTTCTTCGAGGGCGTTGCCCCCAGCAGCCCCCGCTAGGAGTGTTGCCCCCAAACCCCCACCGTGGGCTCTGCCCTCGGGCCCCCGCTAGGGGGATATGCCCCCCGGGCCCCACAGGAGGGACTCTACCCCCTGCACTCCCTTGTTAAATAATTTGGGGGGAAACCATGCCGATAAAAGTGGGGAAAATTTAACCTTCGAGTCTAATTAGGATCCATATAACAACACATCTATCTTAGCCAACAAACAACAATATTTAGCACCTTTAAAATGGTAGACATTACCATGAGTCTTCTTACCAGCAGCAATTAAGGTTCCAGAGCTATCCTTTATCTTACACCCATTGTCCTTAAACACAAGATTATACCCTTTGTCACACATTTGTCCAACACTTAAGAGATTATGCTTTAAGCCTTTGACATAAAGAACATCATCTGTATTATGCTTGCCATCAAAAGTAATATATCCTTTTCCACAAATCTTACCAGCTGCATCATCACCAAACCTAACAAGTCCTCCATCTTAATTTTCAAACTTAAAAAACTTAATCTTGTCTCCTTTCATGTGGTTTGAACATCTACTATCAATGATCCATTCATCTTCCTTTTCAGCATGAAATGTAGACAACTCTCCTAGCCTTTATTCCTTCACACAGCTTGCAAGATTAGTAGAAATAGGTTCTTCTCTAAGTACAATAAACAAGCATTCACTACTATTCCCATCATCAGAATTAGATTCATCATCAGTTACACCATCATCATCTCTAACATAATAACTCTTATCTTTCTTTTGCTTTCATTAATTTTCAAAGCTCTGTCAGGACATCTTGAAGCATAATGACCAATTTTACCACAACTGAAGCATTTGAAAGGTAACTTACCTTTGAACTTTCCTATGCTGTCCCTCTTTATTCTTCTTGCAAATTTGGCTTCAAGCACTACAAAGTCTTCATCATCTAATCCCACAACATATTTTCTGATCTAGCAATCTTAGTTCCTTCCTTGGCCTTAAAAGTAGTCTCAGTTTTCATAGGGCCATTAGTAGTACCAAACTCTCTCATCTCAAAAGTAGTTAGTTTACCAAGCAATTGATCTTTTGAAAGCTTTCCCATATCAAGCAACTCTTCAATGGTAGATACCTTGTGACTATAAGATTTGGGAATAGTTCTGAGTATCTTATCTATAACCCACCAAGACCCCTAATATTGCTGACAACTTCATCAATCTTCTATAAGTAACTTGTTATGTTCTCATCTTCAACCATTCGTATGGTTTCACATGTGGTCTTCAAGTTCTACAACTTGGCCTTCTTGATAGATGCATCACCTTCATAGATTTGCTTTAATTTGTCCCAAATCTCATAGGTAGTTTCTAGATTTATAACTTTTGCAAAATCATCATTAGACAGGGCATTTAATAGAGCATTTTTAGCTTTATGGTTAGCCTCAAAATCTTTGATCTCTTCTTCAGACTCTGGACCATCTTTAGGTACTGTGTACTTATATTTATCCACTATCCAAACATGATAACCAATAGAAATTAGATAACTCTGCATTCATACCTTCCAATAGGTATAGTCAGATCCATTAAACTAAGGAATTTCTTTCTTGTGTGTAATCTCAGATCTACCTTAAGCTGTTAGGCTTTCTTCAAAGGAACCTCACTCTAATGCCAATTATTGAAAGGCACAGGACAACTAAGAGGGGGGGTGAATCAGTTGTATAAAAAATGTTAACTTATCTAAATCAAAAACACTTTCACATTCACTTAATTTAACTCCTTATTCTATTATCAACATTAATCATGAATAGCAGAATCAAAACATGAACACATCAACACCATACACACATGAACACCAGATTTTTACGTGGAAAACCCTAAATAGGGAAAAACCATGGTGAGTGTTAACTCACAATATAATGTAGTAACAAAACCAAATATCAAAAGTGGCTCACTACCAAAGGGCTCACTACCCAGGGCTCACTGCCCAAAAGAATGGGTCATTGCCAAAGGGTGGCTCACCATCAAGGGTTGGCTCACTACCAGCAATGGCTCATTGTCAAAGGGTGAACTGATTTAGTAGCATCTACACCATGCCTGAGTGTAGTTCCATTGAAGCGCAATATATCTCCTTTGCTCTGCTATGCTTTCACACTTTGCACTTATCTATGCATCTTCACACAATCACACCTCAAACACAAATTCATTACATACATTTATACCTATCATCAACCTTGGAATGATCAAGGTTGGCATTACATTCTACATCCATTGGAACTTTCTCTAAGGTCGACATACATACATGAATCAAATTAGGACTAGACATAAACAAACTTGTAGGGTAAATGAATGAATGATGATCACATCATGGCTTATCTCAGACCCAAATACATCCTCACACACTTGGACATGCTTCCACAATCCACAAATCACCTCTGCAACAAATGTGACAAACCAGGTCAGCCAAAACTTATGCACATATCAAGAACACTTAAAACATGCTTGCAAGATCTTCATTGTAGTTTGTGGATCAAGAACCTGACTTCAACACATTCTAGAGAAATCTTTGAACAACATAGAATCACTTGAGAGATGACAAATCTAAATGCAATAGATCTCACTTGAAGGCAACAAATATCACTTGAGAACACATCATAGACTGCTTCTTAATAGACATTGTCAAACTCTACTAATCACCAGCTTGCCTTCTAGAGCACCAAATGATAAATCCCTTGGAATGAAGATGACTAAGGACCTTCTAAGATTAAGTCTAGAATCACAAATCCAAAATCTAATATGTAGAGAAATGCGGAGAAAAATGCTTTCTCCCTATCACTATGTAAAGCTTGTCAGGCACAGTCTTCATACTGGTGAATAGAACTTTTTCTGTATAGTGATCCAGACCACCAAATTCTAGATTTAGCATATTCAAAAACTTCTCTAAATCATATCAAAAGGTCATACTCTAGTCTTCACTATAGAGAAAACATGGAACAAAATACTCAGACAGTGTTCTTCAATCAATCAACAAATAGCAATATCAGAAGATACATTTGGTACCAATGACAACACAAACATGTTGACATTAATGACAACACCAATTAGCACATACTTACAACACTAAATACATTTGGAGTCTCTCTATACTAGCATAAGTTGGATAAATTAGCAAAGGTTGACATTTATTTTGAACCCTCTCTATTGGCAAAGGAAAAAATTGAAGATAATTTTCAAAGGATTTGTTCTTGCTCATTCTGGCTCCAATTCCTAAGTAAGTTTTTTATTTGGGTTAATTTCTCATGTTGTATGTGCTAGTGTAGACAATTCTTGATTCTAGTGCACAAATTTCCTACAAATTGTAGATTCTCACATGTGACACTACACAGTTCCCATTTTTGGAACTTTGAAGACTCAACTTTTGCATACGACCTCAGATTGAGGTGGTTCTCTTTTTGAAAGTGGATGATTTTTTAGTTAGATTGTAGTAGTGTTATTAGTCTCACTTGGTTTTGTTCCAGTATTATACTTTAAGCATACACCTAATTTGTGAGGATTTTGTAATGAATTGAGATCAAGACCACTAAGTATTTCTTGCTAGTGCTAGTTGTAAATGCACTAATTATAAAGTGCCAGATCATATTTGCTTGGGGGGTTGTCCTGTGTGTGTTCTCTTCTTTTTAACACTTCTTTTCTATTTTCTTCATCATGAATCAAACAAAAATACCCATCTTAACTCCCTACAACTACTTTGAGTGGAAATCACATATGACAATCTACATTAGGAAAGATGGATTACATAGAATGATAATAGGACTTGAAATTGAACCTGCTAAAGATGAAGATACGCCTAAGTGGTTTAACAAATGTGATGAGATGTATGGACCATTGTGTTTGTATGTTTCTCTTAATTTTCTCTTCCACATTGAGTCTTTGAATTCACCAAATTAAATCTAGACAAAGATTGAAACACTATTTGGCACACAAGATTCAATGAGGGGTCATATGTTGGAAAATGAACTAATTCGTTTAAGTCCAGGTAACTTCAACACAATTTAGGATTTTTTCACAAAATTGAAATCACTAAGGTTTCAATTAAAATAATGTGGAATTGAAAAGAAAGATGAGCAACTGATTCTTAGTATTCTCTCTAAGCTAAGTTCAGAATATTTTATATTTGTTTCTACCTTCTATGCTACTAAGAGTGCACTTGGGACTTAGTTCACCATGCCATCTTTAGATGATTTTGCTATCTCTCTCACACAGGAGCAACATAAGCTAATATAGATGGGTGCTCTCAAATCCTCCAAGTCACATGCACTGGCTGCCAACCAAGGCATAAAAGAACAGAAAGGAAAATGTAGTAACAATAAGGATACAAAACAAAACAATAGCAAGGATATGAAGGATCATTTACCAATTGCTTCCAAAGAAACTAATGAGACCTAATCTTCTAGAAGTCACAAGCCTAAGAAAGAGAAGGTCCAATGTGTCTATTGTAAATGACTTAGGCATGATCAACATGTTATGTCATAAAAAGTTTCCCTATGACTTCTTACCTCCTAGTTTAGCTCCTAGGTCCCCTTAAATTCATTATGCATGCTTAACTCTTATCCTGGAGCAATTTCCCCTAAAATCCATGTTAAATAAGGCCTAGGGGCTCATTCTAGATACTCAATCATGACTCAAATTAGCCTTGGGACTCAGGCACCCACGCCCTAGTCCAAACTAATTTGTTGGGGCCTAAATTTTAGGATGTCAGCATAGGACCTTTAAAAAGGTTTCCCTCAATTGGCCTTTTCAATTTAAATTATGAAAGTTAGTGAGATAGCATATATAAGTGAGTTTAAATCTTAATTTTACACCTAGATGGATAATGCAAACTTGTGATATTGAGTTAAGGGATTCAAGACATTCCTTGTCTTGTAGAGGAGAATTGTGTTGTTCTTGTGTTTGTTTGTTGCAAATTTGGCTTCATCAATCCATCTCCTCATGATATGAAAGATCTTAATCTCTGTGAGGGATTCACCTCTAAGGTGAAATCCATTTGTGTTTCAATCAATATATTTCATCATTTGATTTGGCCTCTGTCCTCCAAGGACACACACTCTATCTAACAATAGTGTTGGAAGACTTTAATGTCATTCCAAGGCTTGACCGAGGTAACCTCCTAAACAACATAACCCCCAAACCCCTCTCTTCATGATTATAGGTTACAAGTGCGAGATTTGGTGAATTAGAGTTGTAAAGAAGCAAAGTAGAGGATAGAGATTTGGGATTTGAGAAGAAAGTGTAGAGAATCTATTGGCACCTTCAAATTTTGGCAAAATTTGAAGCGCCTATGAAATTATACCTCTGTTTTTATCATTCCTTGGTTACTCTAACTAGGATATAGTAAGCGTTAAAGATTGTGATGAGAATAAATGTAAGGGCAAGAAGTGGAAAAACATTCTCAAACAATGGATGATTTTGATCTAAAAAATGAGAAAATCAAAGTCATTCTTTAAAGGTCATTTTCTAAAGGAAATCCTGACCAATAGGCTTCTAGAAAAAATTATCTTGATGTTGAACTTAAAGTACTTCAGTGCCTTTTGAATTGGAAGGATGGTTTTATTCTTCCTTATGAAGAACATCTGAGGAATTTAATTTCTTTGAAGGAAGCACATGAAGAAGCAACCACATGGAGCCTATCTAGATGAAGGCAAAAAATTCAAGATTTTCATAGGGAAGAATTGATTCCCATAGTTATACGATTGTTAATATCAAAAGTAAAAAAAGATCAAGGAAAATTCTTCAAGGAAGTCTGCAGGTTCTAGTCATAGGAAGGCAGTTCTTTGGTTTTTGGCTCATCTTGAAGTGAATGAGTTGGCATTATTTTTTAGTTTGCTTTTGAAGTCTTTCCAGAGTGCAGTCATTGAAGAGCATGTTTCAATCTATGGCTCAAAATATTCTTGGGAAGTTGATATTGAACAAGGTGCAACATGGGATTTTCTTCAATGGATTAGCATAGAAAGGGTAGCTACTATTATGTACATCAATAAGTTAGGATTTTTACTTGTAGTAGAGGATGTTTTAGAGACCTTCAATGAAGAATAGTTGACCCCTTATCTTGTCCCATTGTTAGCATTCATTCTTCGTATATTGCAATCCTATGCACAAAGTCTTGAACATCAGAAAGAAGGTATCTTCAATTGCAATAATGTACAAGGTAGTAGGGCTCTTGCTAATCTAAGATGACTAATGTGAAAATGTTGGATGATACACATAACACACATATAACTAGGGAAGTAAATCAACTTAATGTTGTGATTTCAGATGATACATTGGAGAAACTAGATCCTACATTAGATTTATCAACTTCAACTTCTAATGAGACCCAAATTACAAGTGTCACATTAGCTTCAGAAGGGAAAATAGTGAACCTTTCATCATCTCTTTGTGATATGAAAGACTCAAGATCTTTGTGTCTTAAGGTCATTTCTATTATGCTAAATAAGTATGATTCATTTGATTTTGGTTTAGTGTTAAGGGATATATTTTTAACATCAATCAAGCCCTTGGTTGATAAATTTAGAAAAGAAAGTGGTAGCAGTGAAACACCTAGCTCATTGTTTACTTGTTTTCTAGCAATGAGTGAAAGCCTAAAGCTAGCCTCATTTCTTCAAACAAAAAATGCTTGTTCCCAACATTCTTTCAATCCTGTCTATTAAAGGTTCGACATGAGAAGAGTCGGAAAAACATTGTTGGCCTAGGAAGAGAGTTCTTAGATTATTTCAACTATTGGGAAAATGCATGACAAATTTGGACTTACAATGAATCGATTCATTGATGGTTTATTACTATGCCTTAACATTAAAAAGGATAGAAAAGATGAGCATTTCATCAAAATACTTTCTATTGTGAAAGTTGTTTTGCCAGCACTGGAAGATGGGATAGTGCAAGAGAGATAAGAAGATTAATGAAACTAAGAGTAGGTGACCCAAGGCCTTCCCCATGTTAGGATTAAGGTGCCATCAACCTTGTAAATCCTATGTAATTAATTACTCCTAGTATTATTTATAAATCACCCATAAGGGATGAAAGGTTTCACCAGCAGCTGTCTTGTTTCAGCTAGATGTTTATATTTGTTCCTTGACACTAACTCACCTATGATGGGGGGTCACATAGGGGTTTCCCCCCTACGAGGGGTCTGGGGGGATCTTCCCTCGGTGGGGGGTCTGAGGGTCATGCACCCCAATGGGGGTTCAGGGGTAACGCCCCTGAAACCACATTTTATTTTATATTTTATCATTGTAAATCTAGACCGTTCGTCATTAGGTCACAGATCTAATGGTTGATATTATGTTAGTTATCTTGCCCTAGAAGGCAACCCACTTTTATAAGGACATTTGTACTACATTTTTATCAGAGTTAAGAGTAACAGGTGGTGCTAGATTGAAGACTGGAGAGGAGAGGAAATGCATGTATTGTAACCTCATATTTGAAGATAATACAACTTGGAGCCTCTTTTCTTGGTGGAGTTTTTTTATCCAAAAGGGTTTTCTCCATGTTACCTACTGTGTTCTGTGTTTAGTTCTTAATCCATGTTATTTCTATGTAATGGGTTTTAATTTATGTTGCAATCTCCATTGATTCTACATTGTTTAAAGCACATAAATAAGGTTTGAATCATATTTTCGTTGTGTGGTTTGCACCTTCATTTCTAAGACCCCACGCCCCCACAAAGGCTAGGTCACAAAGCCTAAAATGGGTGTGGTATTGCATTGGGAGTGTGATAGGTGAAAGTCAGGTGTAGCAGATCAGACATAGTCATGAAACCCTAACCCTACCATCATCAAGGGATCTATCCTAAATGAAATCAAAGAACAATGCAATTCAAGCATAACATCACCTAGACCGTGCAATTCCTTGTTTGAGGGATGTGGACTGCTTCTTCAACAATGAACAATTACAATGCTGAAAGCTGCCATGATGGATGATAGAAGCTCAAATGGATGCTCAAATGCTCAAGATGCTAATGTGGGTGCTATATGATTGCTGGATGGATTTGCTGGATGTCTCAAATGAAGTGAGAGGGTGTTTATATAGGACTTAGCCAAGATCAATCAACAGTGGAGATTCAGAGGCTATGTGAATGGCTAGGATTGAAAGTTACTAAATTTAGATTCCATTAATTGTGCATGTGAAGGATTGTAAATGAAAGTTGTCTTACAACACATGATTGACTGGACAAGTGTTGGAATGTGATAAATGATGAGGGCTTAATTCAAATAAAATATTTGAATTAGTTGTAATATGAGTTGGATATTGATTAAATAAATAATATTTATTTAATTAATAGGATAAATGAATAAAATGGGATAAAATATGATGTGGAAATTAATTAAATAAATAAAAGTTATTTAATTAATTGGGATGGGGAATTAATTAAATAAATAAAATTTATTTAATTAATTGGCTTAATGGTTTAACAAGGTGTTGCTAGACATGGACAAATTTGGGTGTCTACATTTTGCCCCTCTTTGATACAATGTTCGGTAGAATGTTGTGTCAAAGAAGATACAATATGTGTTCGATAAACAAGTTATGCCCCAGTGTAACTAGCAGGTGATGCCCCCTCGAGAGGTAAGCCAGGCTAACCAGGAAGGGCTGGGTTGGCTCTCGATAGAAGAAAAGGCGAAAAAGAAGGCAGATGTGAAGGAAATGGGGGTTGCATGGAAGAAAATAGGCTGTGGCATAGAAGAATTAGGGTTTTGAGAAGAGCTATAAGTAGGTTCTTCAATGACAAATAGGCTCATTTGTGCTCAGAAACTAGAGAAACCCAGAGCTCCTGAAAGTGAGTTGCAGAGCTAGCAGGATGGTTATTCCATGCAGAGATCATCGTGCGGAGCAAGTGAGGACACATGGATGACCAGAGGGAGTAGGCGCACCAGTATGTTTCAAAACTTTTCCCAAAAGCATGTAATTAATAGCCTAAAAGCGTAATTAATTCACACACGTCACCAGAAGCGACTAGGTTAGGAAATAGCAGTTTGAGGTCGCTTATGTAGGAATATAGAACACTTATGGTAGTCTGGGTCGCTTATGGGAATGGGTAGGTCACTTAGGCAAAAACGGGTCGCATCCTGTCGGCAGGAAAAACACAAGCGAAATGCACGAATAGACAAAAATGTGTCGCTTATGGGCAAAGATCGATCGCATAGGGTAGTTTGGCTCGCATAGGGAAAATAGCACGCTGAGAGGGATAGAATAGTCACGAATGGTAATCGAGCTCGCATATGGTAAAAAGCTAGGCGCATATAGGATTAAGCTCGCGGGTAGGCAAAAAAGACTCGCATATAGTGTATAACACGCCTATAAACTAAAGATTAGCGCTTATAGTAATCTAGGTCGCTTATGTGCAAACAGGAAGCGCATGAGTAGAAATAGCTCGCCTTTAGACAAAATAGAAGCACATAAAGTAAAGCCAGTCGCTATTGAGTAGGAAATTAGCGCATGTGGTAAAGTGGATCGCTTATGGTAGATGTAGTGTAAAATAGTAAATAGATAAGCAGATTTTGATATGGATGGCTAATGGAATGGACTAACAAGGGTAAATGGATGATGTAGGATGTACTACCGCCATTGTTATCGCGAGAGCCCCATCCAAGAGATTTACGGCTGGTGAGATGGTTAGATGCAGAGGAGCTACTAGTGTTAGAGATCCTGGGCTTGGAGCATGTATCCCGCTTAGAGCCAATTCAGGCACATCGAGGGCTGATGACAACGATGGTAGAGCGATGGATGAGCGAGCACAGTTCATTCTTATTACCGACAGGAGAGGCGACCATCACCTTAGAGGATGTATTCCGGATATTGAGGATTCTGATAGATGGGGATTGTGTGGATTATGATCCGGAGATGGGTCCGGCTGCATTCAGGAGATTGTTTGGGACACCAGACATCGGAGCAAAGGGTTCAGAGATTCTGATGGGGAGGATGGAGGAGCTCTGTGACAGATTACAGTGGGTGGTAGTGGCTATCATTAGATGGCTAGTGGGTGATAGGAGAGCCAGAGGTTTTCCCGTAGGATGGGGGACAGTGATGGAGGGCATATTTTCCTATGGCATGAGATATGCATGGGCAGAGTGTGTGTTGGGACAGCTCTATCATTACTTGCATGATTGTGCGTATATGTTTGGAGCTAGTATGTCAGCAAGAGTGACAGTGTTGCATGTATGGGCGTATGAGCACATTCCGGTGACAAGACTAGAGGGATGGGTGGCTAGAGCAGCAGGAGAGCCATTTGCACGGATGTATAGAGGAGCGTTGACATATCGATAGCGCCGAGGTGTGGTATACTGGCGGCGGAGATCGGATGAGGTAGATAGGTTTGTATGGAGGCCATGGCTGGGATGTGAGTAGTGGGAGGAGGAGGATGTGGAGCTTGTCTATGCTAGACAGGCGAGATATATTTTTGGACGCAGCGTGTATATTATAGAGTGCTATTTGCCAGAGAGAGCCCTGAGACAGTTTGGAGAGGCACAGGCAGTACCAGTAGGTGATGCCGTTTTTGGGAGGACAAGACAGGAGGTGTTTGATTGGGGTCCAGAGGTTGTGGTGGACACAGCTTTGGCAGAGAGAGATGGATTGCAGCCAGTAGCATTGCAGTGGGGACAGGGTCCTGCAGATCCAGGCACATTGCCAAAGTACGATGTATACTGGGCGACGGCGAGGCCGACTCAGTTGACACGGGATGGGGAGATAGGAGAGATTGGGATGGAGAGGCCAGTTCAGAGGAGACGACAACGGGCTCCACCAACACAGGCTATTGTGCCAGCTGCACCAGGGATACAGATGCCAGGGTAGGTGCCAGGTCAGCCTGTTATATTAGCACAACCTTAGGCACAGATTGGAGCAGGAGATGATGTGGGTATTCAGCAGCTGCGGAGATGGATCAGAGAGGAGAGGAGATGGAGACAGCGGGCACAGATGAGGCTGAGGAGAGTGGAGATGGATAGGCATCAGGCCGTGATTAGTCTACGGCATGCGAGAGCACAGGCACAGACCTATCAGGCGCAGCTACAGTTGAGAGCACGGGGAGGAGATGGACAGGATGATGGTGCTCTAGCTAGAGTGACAGGAGAGAGGGATGCAGCTAGACAACATGAGCAGATGATGAGACTTGAGCGAGACACTGCGATACAGCAGGAGCAGGCTATGAGAGCAGAGAGGGATGGTCTGCGAGCTGAGAGAGATAGGGTAGTGCAGCAGCTGTAGGGGATAACCAGTGAGTGAGATAGAGTAGTGGCTGCCTTGGGGACTGATGGAGCTATGATGTACTTGGCCACATAGTTGACAGCGGTAGAGGCAGAGCTTCAGAGAGTGCAGGGTGAGGCTGAGTATTACAGAGGCTTATACTATGGAGCTATGCCGGCAGAGCAGAGGCAGCCTAGCTTTAGGAGCAGGTCAGGGGCTTCGAGTTCACGGAGGTCAAGTGGATCTCGATCAGTAGCCTCAGTGATGGGGCCACCAAGAGATGGAGGACTAGGTACAGGACCTAGTGGTGGTGGTGGTCAGGGCGAGGGAGCTGGCAGTAGTCACTAGGGCATACCTTGTTTACATTGTATTATGATGAGGCCTAGAGCCGATGTTGTACATTCATTCTTTCAGGGCTCAGCTTGTATTGTAGACACTTGTATTTTGACACACATGTATATATATAGCAGTTTTGGTGATCTATATGATGTTGTAATGGTTATGATGTTGATATTATGATGGCTATGCATGTTATGTGTATGGATTATATATGGATTATGGATGGATGTTTATGCAAATGGTAATGAATAGAAAATGTATGAATATGTAAATGGTAAGGATATGGATATATGTATGCATATAAGTAGATGGTAATGAAAGATATATATGATGGACTTATGTATGGCTAACACACTTGTTTTTGCAGGAGCGAGAACATGGACAAAGGATGATGGAAATGATTGATCTTGGCTGAGTATGATGGAATGGATAGATAGAATGAATAGGTAGGATGATGATGGGCAGCTTTCAAGTAATTGCTCAAAATGAAAAGAAATGCAGTCCTTATGTTTGATATAGCATATGGATGTTATGCACCAGGGTATAAGAGACCAAGGTGTTGAGGTATCCAATGCGCAACTAGCGTGTTACAATCTTGTCTGAACGCATGTGGTCAAGATGTTGAGCCAACATACACAAGATATGAATAACAGCTAGTGTTGGACTTTGACGCTACAAGCAATGGTTTGAGCTTATCTCCACTACACATAATGATAACTTGCTGGTTATATGTATGGAGTTAGTCTTAACATAGAATAGTCTCAAATGCATAAGAGACTGTTTAGCTTCTCAGATGCTAGAGATATTGATATGTAAGATGCTAATCCCAACACGTACAAGATACCAATACGCATAGGAAGAGAATAAGATCATCCCACAAACACGGCATACGAAAGCTATATGACCATGCCCCAGTCCTTACTTCATCACAACATACCAAGATATAAATGGATCAAGGCAGTCTTGATTAGGCATAGAAAAGGGACAAAAGATAAATCAAAAGATAAAACAAAAGATACTGTCATCACGTTCGCTTGCCAAATTTTGGGTGCTCTTGGATAGATCAAGCTGGTGCCTTGTTAAGAGGAAAGCTACATCCTGTTGAAGGCTAAAGTTGTTGATAAACTGTTATAGCAAATGTTGGCTTAAGGCATGCGGACAAATAGCTTTTGGTGTACTTTTGATTGGTTAAAGTGCTTGAGCTTTCAATATACACATGGTTGCGTCTTGTTTGAGCTAATCAAAGAGAAGAAGAGGGATGAGGAAAGAAGATGAAGAAGATGGGGTGGATCATCTGTGCTTGAGTACTAGAAACTTCCTTCGTATTCCAGACTACCTACATACCCTGTATCCATGGGATCAAAGCACATTTACGATGAAGATGAGACATGATGAATATGTAGTTCTGGGTTTTATTGATGATGTAAGTGATGAAAGATAGAATTTGAGCTGAAAGATTGAAGGATGTTTAGAAGAAAGATGAAAGATGAATGATGAAAGGGGCTATCGTCTTAGCCTGAATCAAAGTGCTTCCTTCGCATCTCAGATTGCCTACATACCCTGTATCCATGAGATCAAGGCATCAACGATAGAGTTGTATGTAGTTCTTATGGATGTCGCTAATTGATTGGATGTTTGATCAGGCAATGTTTGTTATAATTGTTGGATGAATGGGGATAGATTGCGAAGATATGGGTCCTAGTTGCAAGTCGTTAAGTCACATTTGTTGTTGGATATGTGCCATGGCTGAAGTTGATAAGGTTTGTTGTGTTGTGAGCTGAGTTGTTTGAGGTGTTATGAGCCAGAGATAACAGGATCCACTTCCAAATAAGACTCGACAAATGCCCCCAGTGCGGGACAAGATTTATTATGCAGAAGCGACAATGCAGAAGAGATGTGGCCAAGATGCTAAGGTGCCAAAAGATATAGGTATCACAACAGTGTCTCAAATATGATAGCTAGCATTGGCAAAGACAAGGATAAAGATGAAAGGCTATGTGTGGGATGGCGATATGGCTTATGATTATGGCTTATACAAGATGAAGTGGGGAAATATGATCAAATGAACCAAACAGATGAGGGAAGCTGGTCACTACACATAGCGCCTGTTTGCCAGGTTTTCACTATGGTACTTATCCAAGGCGCCTGTTTACCAGGTTTTCACCAGAGGACGGATTATTTATTGTATATATATATTTTTTGTCTTTTTTGTTTGTTTTTTTGTTTTTGTTTGTTTTTTTATTTTTATGTTTTTTTTTGGTTTTTTGGGGGATAGCTGAGATTTATGGATAAAACTTCTTGAGATGAACGCTGTTGACTGGTTCATCCAAGGGAATGCCTTCAGGTGTTGACAGAGTGTACGCACCGGATCCATAGACTGCTGTGATAATGAAAGGACCAAGCCAATTAGGTTCAAACTTGCCCTGTTTCTCTCGATGTTGTTGATTCCTTTGGTTTTCTTTAAGGACAAGGTCGCCAACTTGAAATCTACATTCTCTGATCTTTTTGTTATAGCTGCGGCGTAGCCGGTTTTGATAGACTTGAAGATGGTTCAATGATGTAAGGCAGCGTTCATCTAATAGCTCAAGATCATGGAGTCTGGATACTCGATACTCTTCATCTGAGATAGTATGTTGCAAGGATATGCACAAAGAGGGGATCTCAACCTCAATAGGCAAAATAGCTTCAGTGCCATAGACGAGAGCATAGGGCGTGGCTCCAGTGGGAGTTCTAATGCTTGTTCTATATGCCCATAATGCAGGATGTAGTTGTAGATGCCAATCTCGACCAGCTTCATTAACAGTCTTTTTAAGGATCTTGATGATTGTCTTATTAGAGGCTTCAGCTTGACCATTGCTCTAAGGATAGTAAGGCGTAGAGAATCTATGTTGAATATGGAACTTGTTGCAAAGATCTCTAACCTCTTGGTTCTTGAAAGGCCGACCATTGTCTGTGATAATAGCTTGAGGAACTCCATAACGGCAGATAATGTAATGTAGGATGAATTTGGCTATTTGTTTACCTGTGATATAGGTCATTGGTATGGCTTCTACCCACTTCGTAAAATACTCAGTGGCAGTAATAATAAACTTATGACCATTGGATGAAGTAGGATGGATTTTACCTACGAGGTCAAGTCCCCATTGTGAAAAAGGCCATGGAGTGACAATAGGCTAAAGCTCATGTGCTGGTGCATGTATTAGATCTCCATGTTTCTGACATTGTAGACATCTCCTTGCAAATTGCTGGGCATCTTTTTCCATAGTTGGCCAATAGTATCTTGCTCGTAGAAGTTTCTTAACAAGGCTAGGGCTAGCAAAATGCGAACTGCAGACACCTTCATGTACTTCACGTAAGGCCATTTTTGCTTCCTCGGAATCAAGATATCTAAGGACGATACCATCAAGACTCCGGTGATAAAGAGTGTCTCCTAAGATAGTGTAACGAGAGGATCGACGGATAAAGGTTTTGCACTGGGTGTTGGATAGTTGAAGTGGAAAGGTTTGATGGTGAAGATACTCATATATATCCTTGTACCATGACGAGTTGGGACCAACAATTTCACATATAAGCTCAGACTGTGGAACTTCAAATGCTGGGATCAAAAGCTGTTCAACCAAGAACTCACATTTATAGGTGTTAGATGGCATGTCTAAAAGAGATCCAATCATAGCCATGGCATCTGCTGCTCTGTTTTGTAGTCTGGGAATTTGCTCAAAGGTAATATCCTCAAAATATTTCTTGAAATCATCCACCATTAGCTTGTATGGGAGAAGCTTCCCGTCTTTCGTTTGATATTCATCTAAGACCTGTTTGATAACCAGCTGAGAATCACCAAAGACTCGTAAGTGTTTGATAGCCCATTGTACTGCCATGCGTAAGCCTGTGATTAAAGCTTCATACTCTGCTATGTTGTTGGTACATGGGAATGCTATTCTGTATGATTTAGGTATACAATCTCCTTGAGGGGTGACAAACAAGATACCTACTCCAGAACCATGTTGTGTGTATGATCCATCAAAGTATAGTTGCCATCGTGCTGGAGAATTCAAAGTAAACAATCCTTCATCAGGGAATTCAGGATATATTGGCTGAATATCTGTGATGGGTACTGCAGCTAATTGATCAGTAATAACTTGTCCTTTGATAGCTTTGCGGTTCACATATTGTATGTCAAATTCACTTAAGATCATAACCCATTTGGCTAATCTCCCTGTGAGAAGGGCTTTTGAAAGGAGATACTTGAGGGGATCCACATTAGAGATGAGCTTTGTCGTTTGGTTCAGCATATAGTGTCACAACTTTTGGGAAGCAAACACTAATGCTAAACAAGCTTTTTCCATGAATGAGTAATTGAGTTCATAGCCCACAAGGGTTCTGCTGATGTAGTAAATGGCTTGTTCTTTTCCTGAGTCATCATGTTGAGCTAGAAGGGCACCCAATGCTACGGTTGTTGATGATATATAGAGCAGTAATGGACGATCAGGTATAGGAGGTACTAACACAGGAGGCGTTGCCAAGTATTCCTTTATCTTATCAAAAGCCTGTTGACACTTTTCATCCCACTTAAAAGGTTCACCCTTACGAAGAAGATGTTGAAAAGGATGACATTTATCTGCTAGTTGTGAGATAAATCTGCGGATAGATTGTAGTCTACCTTGTAAGCTGCAGAGCTGTTTGAGATTCGTTGGTGGAGGCATTTCTATGATAGCTTTTACCTTAGCTGGGTCCACTTCTATCCCTCGTCGAGACACAATATATCCCAACAGCTTTCCTGATGTTACACCAAATACACACTTCTTTGGGTTTAGTCTGACTTGGTATTTTTCTAATCGATCAAAGATTTGTGCCAATACTTGTAGATGTCCTTCTCTTGTATTGGATTTTCCCAGGATGTCATCAACATAGTCTTCCATGATAGTATGAAAAAGGTCATGAAAAATAACTGTCATGGCTCGTTGATAGGTAGCTCCAGCGTTTTTAAGACCAAAAGGCATTACAACCCAGCAATATGTGCCCCATGGATAGATAAAGGATGTTTTATCTTGGTCTTCCTCTGCTATTCAGATTTGATTATAACCTGAAAATCCATCCATCAAAGATAGCATTTCATGTCCTGCTGTAAGATCGACAATGTTGTCTATGCTTGGTAGTGGGAAATCATCCTTAGGACAAGCTTTGTTAAGATCTCTAAAGTCTGTGCAGCAACAAACATGTCCATCTGGTTTTGCTACAGGTACCAAATTTGAAACCCATTCTGGATAATCAATAGGCTTTATAAATTTTGCTTCTAACAGTTTCTGAATTTCTGCTTTGACCAATAAGGCAACTTGTGGATACATTTTGCGCAATTTTTGTTTGACAGGCTTTGCATCAGGAGATACTACTAAATGATGTACCACAAGTGAAGGATCTAGACCTGGCATATCTGCATAAGTCCATGCAAAATTTATAGCTCTTCTCATAAAAAATGCGGTGAAGTTTCTTCGTTCTTGCTCTGATAGTGATGCTGCCAAAAAGGTAATCTTCGGATTCTGTTTTGTTCCCAAGTTCATGTCTTGTGATTTTTCAACTAGCACAGTTGATTTTTCATGGTAATCAGTGACAACAGGAAGATCAAATCCCTCATCCTCAGGCGCCTCAGAGAGGTTTTCACCTTCGAATACGTCCTTTATTTTTACTTTTTCACGGTCAAGAGGCACCTTTCGGTTTTCACCTAGTGACCTATTTTGTTGAATTTTGTTTATTTCACTTTTGCGACTGAAGGATTTGATACTTCTGCCAAAATATGCTAGTTTAGGTAAATCCATCATGAAACCTGCTTTATGATCACCCAATGGAATACCTTGTCTCAAACCCATGAATTCTGCAATGGCTTTGTCATTTTCAAATGTATCTAATATCGGTGCCCCCTGTTGGTCTCAATCGATGAGGTCAGGATATACGAGTGAAAGGCTAATGGAGGAATTGTGATGACTAGAAGAGGTTGCGGAAAACATGAAGATGGAATGTTCTTGAAAAAAGTCGGTGATATGAAGGGAGGAGTCATCGATAGTATCCGAGTTAGAAGTCTCTCCTACCGAAGAAGGTCCAACGTCAATATCAGAAATACACTTAATGTCTTTGGGTCTCGTTACCTCCGGTTGGTAACCAAGGCCTTGCTTATTAAACTTCTTAGACACAATAATAGGCTCAGTAGGTCCTTGTTCCTGTGATCCCAAGCCGCCATGTCTTTTATAGCCCATGTTCTTTATGATACGAAACCCATTGTTGTAGCGCTCTACTTCAAGTTAGACTTGGTCATTTTCATCAAAGAATATCCAAGAGTTGATGTCCTCAATGTCTTCATCATCCAAGAAACCACCTTTAATAAATACTATAGGGGGAGCTTTGATAACAGCGGAGGATGAAGTTGGCTTGGATGTAGAGGGCTTATCGTGGGATTTAGGAGATAATGGAAGGGTACCAACGCAATAGGACTCTTGTAATTTGTATTCACCAGGGCCATGTTCGGTATATTTGATATGGAGGTTGGAAGCGGCTTTGCTAGATGAGGGCTTGAGAAGATCGAATGGGTTTATATATGATGAAGACGGATATGCCTCGGTGTTGATAAGAATGCGATTCAGACTCTGATATTTAGCTTGAAAGGCACGGCAAAACTCAAATGGATTGGGATCAGCTTGAATGGTAACCTCAACACCCTTATGTGGAAATTTAAGGCATTGGTGGTATGTAGAGGGAACTGCTTTAAGGGTATGGATCCAAGGGCGTCCAAGGATGATGTTGTAAGGAAGATCAATATCAAGGACTTGACAGCAAGTTTCGGTAATGACCGGCCCAACTTGAATAGGCAATAAGATAATCCCTTTGGTATCTCTTGTAGCGTCATCATATGCTCTGATGGTAATAACCTTGGAGGTGTCAACATCTTTCTCAGAATATCCCAATTGCTTGATAAGTTTCAAAGAACATATATTAAGACTAGCTCCCCCATCTATCAAGACTCGTTTGATACAGTGTTGTTTAACAAATACTTCAATATGGAGGGCTTCGTTGTGTGACGGATGAATGGAGGGTTGAAGATCTTTGTCGGAAAAGGTCAAATGACAAGGGGCTGCAATGCTAGAGACCATAGATTGGAATTGTGTGATATTAATATTATTAGGCACCGAAGACTCTTGTAAGGCTTTATCAAGGATAGCTTTATGTGCGGGGGATATGCGGAGCAGCTCAAGAATAGATATGTGTGCGGGTGTTTTACCAAGGTGATCCAAGAGGTTATAGTCAGAGAGAGATCGAGGAGAGTGAGGAGGTGCTCCTTGAATAGTAACTCGACCTCTTCGCGTGGTTACGGCACAATCAAGTGCTCTCCCTTGGACGGTAATGGTGGAAATGCGAGCATGGTCAATGCGGCCAATGGTAGATGATGCATAGTTATACGGAATAGCATTTCCAGCCTGAAGGTTATTTGTCTGATCATGAGATGGAAGTGGATTCTTGAAAGTCTCTAGATCATAGTTTGATGTTGATTGTTGAGCAGGTTGAGCTGTTGAAGGTGTGACGTTGATTAAACCTTGATCAATGCAGTCTTGGATAACATGTTTTAAGCGCATACAACCACTTGTTTTGTGTCCTTTAACTCGATGGTAATCACAATACTCATTTTCTTTGTACCAAGGAGCTCGAAAGAGTGGTTCGCCATTTGGTGGTGCATCGGGTAGAATAATGTCTCCTGCTTGAAGTAGCTTTTGAAGAATAACTTCCATGGGTTCCACTAATGGTGTAAATTGTCGGCGTGGATTGGAAGTTTGGCGTTGATTTCTTCGTTGTGGAAAAGGCTGTCTTGGTGTGGAGGCTGCTTGAATGTTGATGGGAGCTCTCATAGTTTGAATATTCTTCGCATCTACAATACCGTCATTTACAACATTCTTGTTCTTGTTCCAAAAGCGAGACTTATCATTGGAATTTTGGGGAGAATCTTTGTTGTCGCGAAAGATCTTGATAGTGCCCTTGGCAATTAAGGCTCGTTCAATAATAACTCCTTTGGAAACTAGTTCGTCAAAGGTGCTAGCACTCTGCAATTGTAGTTGGAATGACAGCTCAGGATGAAGATTTTGAACAAAGATGTCAAGCTGTTGTTTCTTAGGTATTTCCCATGATAATTTGCTAGCCATATTACGCCATCATTGGGTAAAAGCAGAAAAGGGTTCACCGTTGCGCTGTTTGGTATTGACAAGGTCATTCATGTTTACCTCATGTTCAATGTTGAAGGCAAAGTGTGATCAAAATTTGTTTGCTAATTCCGCAAAAGATTTGATGCCCGGGGGTAAATGAGAAAACCATTCAAGAGCTTGTCCTGCTAAGCTTCAAGGAAATAGTCTCAAAAGATATGTATCGTCATAAGAGACATCAAGACATGCTACAAAAAAGGCTCGAAGATGGTCTTCCGGATTCCCTTTCCCTTTGTATTTATCAAATTGTGGGATTTCAAAATGTGGTGGAAAAGGTATCATATTAAGAGACTTGTCAAATGGACAGGCGCATATGTTTTTGAGAGAAAAGGGTTTCTTGCCTTGTCCTACCCTTTCATCGATCATCTGTTGAACATCGGCTGAAGATAATTGTTGTTGTTGTGAAGGGGGTGGAGTATGATAGGAGATATATTGTGGTTGTGGTTGTGGGATATATGGAGTTGTGACTGTTAGTTGTGGTTGTGTACCCACAATGTATGTCAAAGGATTGGTATGCGACACGTATGTGTTGGAGGATTGTTGTCCTTGAGACACAAGCGGCAATTGGGTGTGCATCACATGGGAAGTGGAGAGTGGATTGATAGTAGCAAATGGTTGGGAAGTTGGGATTTGATTCGTGACATGGTAAGTAATAGAGGGATTAGTAGATATGACAAAAACATTTGGATTTGTATTTTGGACGATACGAGGATGGGTATGTGTCATAGGTTGGGTGACAATAGGAACGCTTTGGGTAGCATAGGATGGATTGATGGTGCGTGAAGGATTGGAAGAATATGATGACATGGATGTAAGTTGATCAACATAAGCAATCTTATTGTTCGGATTGGCTTGAGAAATGGGGGGATCACTCATGTCAATGAGACTAACGTTGGGATTATATGATAGCGTGGAAGGATTAGCAGTTGGTATATGGGATATGGTATTTGTATGAGATGTAGTGGATTGTAATGGGTGTGAAGCATGGACAACATGTGTTGTTGGAGTGGTTTGAGAGGTTTGCACACTATAAGACATGGGAATAGCTTGTGATGCTCGAAGTATTTGCGCTTGTGTTACATGGACAACTTGTGTTACTTGAGGCATGGAAACAGTCATGGTAGAAGGAGAGATATGTTGAGGAACATGGAAAGGTGGAATGTTGAGATTTTGTGACATGAGAGGGAGCACATTGGTGGGCACTATCAATGGTTCTAAAGTATGCTCTGATCGTGGTGGCTCAAATGAAGCAACAATAGGCAATGAGGATGATGTTTGCGATGTAATAGGAGATGATGTGACTATAGTAGATGGTCTATTCGCAACAACAGCAGTAGTGTTGGGATCTTGCTCTCTAATAGCGGATATGTCAAAATCTTTTGGTAGTTTAGCACCCATGCGAGCAAGTTGGAGAAAGAAATGATCAGGCTCAGATATCATGAGTTTCTCAACTTGGTCCCATAGATAGGTATCTTGGAATTCTGATGAGTCGTCTTGAGATTGTTCTTCGAAAGTTTCCAAGGATGGTGGAGGTTGCATTCGTTGTGAAGATGACTCGCTAATAGTGTATCCTTGAGGTATAAACATATGAGAAGGCATACCAGTTGTGAATTGAGTTGCGTCCTTAAGAGGTGTTGTGAATTGTTTCATCTCAGCTTGCAATTTAGCTTTCATTTCAGCTTTCAATTTGGCTTCTATTTCAGCTCGATATTGACTCCTAGTTTGAGGCATGATGTTGATGATGAAGTTGAGCTTGTCAAAGTTTTTAGATGATAGTTGGCTAGTTGATTGATTGGTTGTTGTTTTGGTTTGCTAGTTTGGCTAATTCGCTTGGTTGATTTGTTTTGGCTGAGTTGTTGTTGCTCAGTTGTTGTTGGTTGTCCCTAGAGGATAGCTCAAACACTCAAGGGAAAGATTGTTTGTTGTTGATGTTTGTTGGAGCTAAAGCTAAAGGATGTTGTTTGCTGAAGCTAAAGCTAAAGGATGTTGTTGGTTGAAGCTAAAGCTGAAGGATGTTGTTGGTTGAAGCTAAAACTGAAGGATGTTTGCTGATTGAAATGATTGGGTTGATGTCTGATTTGCTGGTTGGGGTCTCAAAAAGATGGAGAGTTCATGAGTTGTGATTGATTGATAAGCTCAAAAATAGGAGACAAAGTCCAGGTATTTGCTGTTGATTAAAGAGAAGTCTGAAAGCTAATGTTTAAGACTCAAGCAAGCTGGACCTGTGGCTAGTTTAGCTGATGGACAAAGATTTGTAGGTATTTTAGCTACAGGCGACTAATGATAGCTCAAATGCGACTCAAAGGATACTAAAGGTGATCAATGATAGCTCAGATGCGATATGGTTTAGGCTCAACAGAGAATGATAGTGTTAACCAGAAGCGAATGCTATGCCAGAGGCGACGACTGTTGGTTCAAAGGCGATTTCCTGTTGATCAAAGGCGACACAGATTTCCCTAAAGGCGACAGTCTGTTGTTCAAAGGTGAGCTTGTTCAGACATAAGGTGACTAACTGTGGCTTAAAGGTGATTTGGCTCAGACAAGATGCGATCAGTTATGGTTTAGATGCGATTTGGTTCAGGAAAAAGGTGATCAACTGTGGTTTAAAAGTGACTCTGTTCAAGAAATATGCAGGCAGCTGTTGTTTAAAAGTGACACAGGTCAGACTAAAAGTGAATTACTACAGTTCATAAGTGATGTCTGTGATCTGTGCAAGCAGTTTAGGTTCAAAAGTGACTGTGTTTGTCCAAAAGTTGTCTGATTTTGTAGTTTTTCAGCAAGAAAATAGTGATAACAGTCACTCACACTCACAACAAGCACAAACTGATACAACCTAGGCTAGGATAGGACAGTATCCGTTGAATCCCCTAGCTGTGCCTATTCAAAGCGGGTAGCTCCAGGATCTTGGTAGCACCGGCTCCTCCTTACATTTGCACACACTTCTCACGCATACCAAGATCTGGGTTTCTTATAAGGCTTGACCCTCTCCAAACCTTTAGATTGTCCCTGCTACCTCGGCTAAGACCTGCATGAATTGGGGCTGCTTCAAGGGTTTTGCCCTCTGCGTCAACAGAGAGAAGGTTTTTGGCTACTACACAAAGTTGCTAATAAGGGCATCCGTTCGGGTGGCTATACATGCGGCAGCGCTACTCTCCATTATGGAGTCTCCCAGCCTCCAAGGGTTGCGCCTTGGAGGGTTTTGGGGGAGGTTGGCTGTCGGTATAACACAACAGCACCCGTTGTTTGTGGCTTTCGACACAAACACTTTTCTTATATAGCAGTTTGGAAGGACTTGGATTTAGCCCGTTATCACTTGGGTTGTATCCCTTCTCACACTGGGAAGGCAGGCCCTCTAAAGATAATGACAGGTTCTCATACACCCAAGATCCATTTGATAGGCAAGGGGAGAGGATACTTTTGCCATTAAATTTGGGTTACAATCAGGCACATGCAAGCAATCAAAAAGATAAATCAAGCACAGAGCAAACAATGATTCATTTTAAGCACCAAGCCCAAATATGCCTAATTTAGTGAAAAACCACAAATCTTGGACCGATCAAACTTGCAACAGATATGTCAGTAGTTTGATAACCTCCTTTCTTGGACAAATCGATAAGATGCTGCGCAAATACCCGATTAATAGCCAAAAATCAAACTAGAACTGAAACAGATTTGAAGACAACAAAACTTACCAGATGTGATTCACTACTGATCAAAAGTGATCTTCATTATATCAGAGGTGAAAGGCTACAGATCGTATGCGACGCGAAAAATACAGGATGCGACACCTGTCAGCTCATAAGCGATGCGTATTGGCCAGAAGTGATCAATTGAGGGCTAGATGCGAACTGTATCTGCAAAACATAGTCGACAGACAAAAACCCTAGTCTAACAAGTGATCACTGTAAATTCAAAAGCGATTCTAATTAACTCAAACGCGGCCTCTGTAGACTCAGAGACGATCCAGCTATACCCAAAAGCGACCAGCTGCGAGACAAAAGTGACTTGTATCTGCAAAAAAAAAGTCTAAACCCTAACCTGCACAGGTGATCATTATCAGTTCATAAGCGATTCAGATCAGTGTAAAAGCGAGTACTGTTAGATCAAAAGCGATGCCAATATGTGCAGAGGCAGCCACTGTTAGGTCAAAAGCGATGCGAATGTGTGCAAAAGTGGCCACTGTTAGGTCAAAAGCATTAAATACTGTCTAAAAGCAACTGCAAACAGTGTTAAAATCACAGGCGAGCCTTTTAAAAACAAAAGCGATACGATTTTACTGTAGGCAATGACTGTCTGTTTAAAGGTGATCTAGAGAGATAAATGCAGTTGGTTCCAGTGTAAAAGCAGCGCAGAGATCCGAAAGCGGTGGATGTTCGTTCAGAAGTGACCGGAATTTACTGCAAGCACCTGCAAAATCTGATCTTCAAAGAAAACAACTCTGAAAAAATGAAGTCAATCAAGGACATGAGTCCCACCGGGCGTGCCAAAATGTGATAGGTGAAAGTCAGGTGTAGCAGATCAGACATAGTCATGAAACCCTAACCCTACCATCATCAAGGAATCTAACCTAAATGAAATCAAAGAACAATGCAATTCAAGCATAACATCACCTAGACCGTGCAATTCCTTGTTTGAGGGATGTGGACTGCTTCTTCAACAATGAACAATTACAATGCTAAAAGCTGCCATGATGGATGATAGAAGCTCAAATGGATGCTCAGATGCTCAAGATGCTAATGTGGGTGCTATATGATTGCTGGATGGATTTGCTGGATGTCTCAAATGAAGTGAGAGGGTGTTTATATAGGACTTAGCCAAGATCAATCAACGGTGGAGATTCAGAGGCTATGTGAATGGCTAGGATTGAAAGTTACTAAATTTAGATTCCATTAATTGTGCATGTGAAGGATTGTACATGAAAGTTGTCTTACAACACATGATTGACTGGACAAGTGTTGGAATGTGATAAATGATGAGGGCTTAATTCAAATAAAATATTTGAATTAGTTGTAATATGAGTTGGATATTGATTAAATAAATAATATTTATTTAATTAATAGGATAAATGAATAAAATGGGATAAAATATGATGTGGAAATTAATTAAATAAATAAAAGTTATTTAATTAATTGGGATGGGGAATTAATTAAATAAATAAAATTTATTTAATTAATTAGCTTAATGGTTTAACAAGGTGTTGCTAGACATGGACAAATTTGGGTGTCTACAGGGAGCATACAAAACATGGAAGTCGTGATGATTGTCGCTTCACACAAATGTTTTATGCAAAACAAGGTATAATAACTGAAGAGATATTGTTTTATGCTACAAGAGAGAATGTTGATGCTGAATTTGTTCATTCTAAGGTGGCTTGTGGTCATGCTATTATTCCTTCAAACAAGAAACATTTAGAGTTGTAGCCCATGATAGTTGGGAGAATTTTTTAGTGAAGGTAAATGCAAATATTGGAAACTCAGCCGTGACATGTTCAATTGAAGATAAGGTTCAAAAGTTACAGTGGGCAACCATGTGGGGTGCAAATACAATTATGGATTTATCTACTGGTCTTCACATTCATGAAACTTGTGAGTGGATTTTGCATAATACTTTTGTCCCAGTGGGCACAATACCAATATATCAAGCTCTTGAAAAGGTTGATGGAATTGTCGAGAAGATGACTTGGGAGATTTTTAGAGAAACTTTGATTAAATAAGTTAAACAAGGAGTGGACTACTTCACAATACATGCCAATCTTCCACTTTGTTATATTTCTCTAACTGCAAAGTGAATGACTGGAATTGTGTCTCAAGGAGGCTATATTCTTGCAAAATGGTGTTTGACATATCTTAAAGAGAGTATTGCATATGAGCATTGGGATGAAATCCTAGACATTTATAACCAATATAATATTTCTCTTTCTATAGGAGATGGGTTGAGACCTGGTTCTATTCATGATACAAATGATGTAAAATAATTTACAAAACTTGCTACTCAAGGTGATCTTACTCGTCGTGCTTGGGAAAAAGATGTGCAGGTGATGAACGAAGGACCTGGTCATATTGCAATGCATAAAATCCCTGAAAACATGGAAAAACAACTAGATTGGTGTAATGAGGCACCATTTTACACACTTGGCCCACTTACAATAGATATTGCTCCAAGCTATGATCATATAAGCTCAGCTATTGGTACTACCAATATAGGTGCACTTGGTATTGCACTACTATGTTACATAACTCCCAAAGAACATCTTGGCTTGCCTAATCAAGATGATGTCAAGACTGTTGTCATAGCATACAAGATTGTTTTTCACATGTCAGATTTAGCAAAACAACATCCTCTTTCTCAAGCATGGGATGATGCTTTGAGAAAGGTATGCTTTGAATTTTGTTGGAAAGATCAATTTGCCTTGTCTCTTGATCCTATTATTGCTCAGGAATTTCATGATGAGACCTTTTGATGCAGAGTGCACAATGGAAGCAGACAAAATAGATTAAATTATGAACTATTGAACCAGTTGAACCATTGAACTCCTTAAACCATTGGACTCTTTGAACTTCACTTATCACCTTTGAACCTCACTTGTTGGCCAGACAATTATTACCGGCTGCTTCAGGATTCACTACACCGATATACTGATGCTTTGTTAAGATCAACTCATATGCATTGCTTGACTTGTTATCGGCGGTGAACTAAAATTCACATGCACTGATTCACCATTACACGCGGTCACTAGTTGTATGTTTTGCCACATACAATCTCAATATACATTGATGATATGCATTTGGTGGGACCTCCTTTCTTTTAGCACGACTTCAACTTCGGTAAGACAATTATCACTAACCTCATAAGAACTTATCACTTTGACGCTTAAGTCTCTCCGACATAGGACTTAGAACTTCTTTCTTTTCTGGCTAGTCAACCATCGTCTGGGCTCTCTCCGATGGTTACTATCCTGCTGATAACAAACTCTACAACGCAGACACTTTCTCTCTTCTCAGAACCCTAGCACATAGAGATGCTAGGCTCGACTAGCACATCCCACACTTGATCCTGACACAGAGCATAAACAAAAACAAAAACACAAATTGTATAGACTGATCCATTCCACCAATTTCAAAGAAATATCATCGGTGGAATGGCTCAGTAATCCATCCGAATGACAAAAATAGAAACTAACTACAGTGACACGGTGAAAGAACACAAAACAAAATAGGATCTTTATTTACTTTTGGGAACTTCTGCACTAAAACAAATCTTCTATCTTCTTGCTGTTGTTCTACCATGGGTCACCACCCAATTACTATACTACTCTCTTACCCTACCTCTTTCCTATTCGCTGAACTATTTATATATGTTCTGTTCATGACAGTTTTCATCGGTGGGAATGCCAACCGTTCTGCAACTGTCAACCCATTCAGTTACAATGCGTTTACTCTTCAACTACCAGACAATATGACTTGTCCTAGATTTATTCCACTCGGACTCACACATGGCACTAGGCCTTACAATTGGTCACTTGGACCTTATACAACACCAAAACATCAAAATGAACATGAAATTAATTAAAGTATCTAGGTGCCCCTGCACCATACTCCCGAGGTTAACATAACTCAAGTCCCTTGAGGAACCAGGTTTGAAATGGAAACCCCATGTTTGATGATGTCCTCCTCACTCATCTACGTTGCATCCTCATCAGGTAAACCATGCCATTTGACTAGATACTGCTTGTAGGTCTTATGTCAAGTCTTCTTCTGAACCTTTGTGTCCAAAATACATTCCAGCTATACTGGTTGACTAGGTGGAAGATCAGAAATCCATTCTGCATCCCCTGCTTCTGTCACATCTGAACCAACAAAATTATCTCCCCTGAAGGGAAAGAGGTCTAACAAATTGAAAATGGGTGATATTACTAAACTTGGAGGAAGACAAATTTCATATGCATTAGGCCCAAATTTGTGTACAATCTTGCATGGACCTATCTTCTTCATAAGAAGCTTCATGGGCTGCCCCTTCGGAAGTCTTTCCTTCTTCAGATATGCCATTACCAGATCTCCAACTTTGTATTGGACATCCCTTTTCTTCTGATCAGCTCTCTCTTTGTATTTCCTTGTGTTCTTCTAGATAGTTTCCCTTACAGCATCATGGATATCCTTCATGCTGACTGTAAAATCTTCTCCTTGTGCACTCCTTTTCTCCATGTTTTGGAGATCCCTGAGCTCCAAAATTACCCTAGGATGAATCCCATATACAACTTCAAAAGGGCTCTTTCCTGTGCTCCTATTAACAAAATCGTTATATGCAAACTCTACTTGTGGGATGATCATATCCCATGCTTCTCCATGCTATTTAGTCAAACACCTCAAAAGATTACCCAGTGATCTATTCATGACCTCAGTTTGTCCATCCGTCTGAGGGTGATAGGCTGGCGTGAAAGATAATTGAGTGCCCAATTTCTTCCACAAAGTGCACCAAAAGTGTCCCACAAACTTGGGATCTATGTTAGTGACAATATTCAATGGCAAACTATGAATTCAAACAATCTCCTTAAAGAATAGACCAGCACTGTGTGAAGCATCATTGGTATATTTACATGGCACAAAATGAGCCATTTTACTGAATCTATCAACTACAACAAATACACTGTCGAAACCTCTTTGAGCTCAGGGAAGACCCAAAACAAAATCCATACTGATGCACTCCCATGGCCTTTGCAGAATTGGAAGTGGTTGATAGAGACCGGCATTGGATGAAGTTCTTTTTGCCCTCTGACAAATGCTACAAGTTTCTACAAATTTCCTGACATCTGTTGGCATCTTAGGCTAGAAGTAAAGCCTTCTCACTTGTTTCAACATCTTGTCTAGTCCAAAATGACCTCCAAGACTACCACAATGTTTCTCTTTTATGATGTTCTCCCTCATGGAACATCTAGGTACACACAGTTGACTGCCTTTGAACAGTAGCCCTTACTGTAACAAATATTCAGAAAAATCAGAATGATAGGAATCTAAAAATTGTGAACAAACTACATATATCTCTTTAAAGTCCTCATCATCCTAGTACATATTCTTGAGAGAATCCACTCCCACACTTTGTAACTGGATTTCTTGTATAGTGCACACTCTTCTGCTCAAAGCATCTGCCACCTTGTTGGCTTGTCCTTTCTTATGTTTGATGGAAAAAGTATACACCTGGAGTTGTTCGACCCACTTCATATGCTTGTGATTTAGCTTCTCCTATGAATTTAGAAAACTCAAAGCATGGTTGTCAGTATAAATAATGAATTCCTTGGGCAAGAGATAATGTCTCCTTTTTTTCAATGCTTGAACCATTGCATACAATTCTAGATCATATGTGGAATACTTTCTTTTAGTATCATTCATCTTTTCACTAAAGAAAGTGACAGGTATGCCATCCTGACTCAAGACAGCACCAATGGCAAGGTTACTGGCATCACATTCCATAGTAAACAACTTATTAAAATCAGGCAAAACCAAAATGGGTTTCTCTACTATTTTCTGTTTGAGAATCTCAAAAGACTCATTAGCTGCTCTATTCCAAACAAAATTACATTTCTGTCCTCCTTTTATGGTATCTAGAATGGGTGCACAAATATGACTGAATCCTCTTATGAATTTCCTATAAAACATTGCCAACCCATGAAAACTCCTTACATCACTTACTGTTTTAGGTGCTGACCAAGACAGAATAGCATTTACCTTCTCTGGATCCATTTTTAAACTACCTTGGGATATCACAAATCCCAGGTATGTGAGTTCCTCCTTCATGAAGACACTCTTCTCCATATTAATCATCAGTTTCTCCTCATGCATCTTCTTCAACACATGTTCCAAATGCTGCAAATGTTCTTCCTTTGTCCTACTGAAAATCAGAATATCGTCAAGATAGACAACAACAAATTTACCAATAAAATCTTTCAATACCTCATTCATTAGACGCATGTGAAAGGAAGCTAGGTGTGTGGAAAATGCTTCCTACACTAATCTAATGAGGAGAGGGCTATGCAAATTCAATGTTATCCTAACTATTACAGCAATGTTAAACCATTAACATGAGATATTACAACAAAACACAAGAACCAGAAAGAAGACATAAGAGAGAGACAAGATATACGTGGGGAAAACCCTTACGGGTGAAAAACCCCACACTCCAAAACATAGCTCAAATGTATTACAGTAAACAATAATAGATTACAATACAGTTTCAGAGCCAATGCTCTTTCAGGAGTCTTCAAATGTTGAATCTGGAGATATTCTGATAGCATAACAGTACTTGTACCAAAGTTATCTATCTCCCATCCAAGCACCTGTTTATATAGAGTTTACAAGGCAAATATGGAACCTTCTAGAGATGGGCGTCCATCTTGGACTCATGCCCCAAAACCCACGCCTAAGGACACTTGTCCAACATCCCATCCCGAAGTGGGTGCCTGGTCCCAAGATAGGTTATGACAGATGCTCTTACGCACCTTAAAGCTATCATAGAATCCATCATACATGGACTAAAAATATCATATTCCTCTTACATGTCATAACCTCCCTTGACCGCCCAAAGATGCCTTTCTCTCGTGCAAAGATACTCATTGACACCTGTCTTGGGGGCGCTACCTCCAAACCCCCATTAATTATTCAAGGGGGAAACTACGGCTTCCAAAGTCACCAAAATTTACCCTGCTGCATATACACAAGGTGCTGACTATGCCAACTCAACATGGGATAAATAAATACAACATTAGGAATTTGCAAAGGTTGAGACACCTTAATTCCCAACAACATGAAAGTGCTTGGAGCATTGGACATTCCAAATGGCATCACCACCCACTCATAAAGACCCTCATTAGTCTTAAAGGCTATCTTCCATTCATCCCCTTGTCTAATCTTGATCTCATGGTATCCACTCTTGAGATCAATTTTAGAAAAGTACTGAGCTCCACCCAAACAATCCATGAGGTCCTCTATTATGGGCATAAGAAACCTATATCTGATGGTGATCTTATTGATGGCTCTCGAATTAGTGTACAACCTCCATTTTCCATCATTCTTGGGAGCTAAAACTGTAGGTACAACACATGGACTAAGACTTTTCTTCACCAAGCCCTTATCCAACAGTTCTTGCACTTGTTTAGCAATTTCCTCATTTTGAGCAGGTGTCATTTTATAGGCTGGTTTATTTGGCAATGTGGATCCTGGGATGAAGTCAATCTGATGACTTATGTCTCTCACAGGGGGTAGTGTATTGGGCATATCCTCCACCATGATACTCTTATACTTGTCTAACAATTCCTGCACTTCTTTAGGGACTTTTTCTTTGCTATTTTTAGACAAATTAGAATTGTCTTTAGGTTTCAAAATTAGAGCATACCCCTAGGTTCTCTCTTTTTTTAGAGTATGGAGAAACTCTTTCCCACTCACTAACATGATACTTGAGCCTACATTATTGTCTACACCCTCTTCTGGTAAAGGATCCATCTTATACTATCTACTATTCTTGGTGATAACAAAGGAATTAGATTTACCATCATGTTGGGCTTGTACATCATACTACCAAGGTCTTCCTAATAATAAATGGCATGCATCCATGGGAATTATATCAGATAAAATTTTATCCCCATATTCCCCTATCTAAAATTTTACCCAAGCTTGTTCATAAACCAAGACTTGTTGCCCTTTGTTTAGCCAAGACACTTTGTATGGACTAACATGTGGCAATCTTTTCAAATTCAATTTCTCTACCATTTCTACTAAAACTAAATTTTTAGTTGAGCCAAAATCAACAATTACCTTACACCTTTTGCCAGAAACTTTACACAGAGTTCTGAATAGTGTCTTCCTCTGGGGTGGTTCCTTGTTCTGTGGCACTTTCAGCATTGTTCTTCTCATCATGAGATTCTCTCCATCTTGTGTTGGAGCTGTAATTCCCATAGGTGAAGTCACACTCTGACAATCTTCTTCCTAAATTAGCTAGCTCCTTCTCTCTCCTACATGAGAGCTTGAGGTTTTCTCCGGACACTTGCCTGTTGTGTGCCCAATTTGGTTACAACTATAACATCTTCCCGTGAAGACATTAGCACCTCTGCCTATTCCACCAAATCTGCCTCTTCCATTGGGCCTCCTTCCTCTGAAGCCCCCTCTAGAACTAGATTCTCCATTATGTTCTTGCTGACTGGACTCCCCTTGATTCTTTTGGAACTGATTTCCGCCACCAAAGCTATTTCTACCCCTAAAATTTCTTCCACCTCTACCTCTGTTTTGATGTTCTCCCTTTCTTTTATGCTTCTCTTCTACTCTCAGCGCCACTTGGAAGCACTTGTCCATGGTTTCTGGTGTCAAGATGGTAATCTCATCTTGTATACTATAATTCAGGCCATTAATATACCTAGCAACTCTTCCTTTCTCATCCTTAGCATGTCCACACCTTAGAGACAATTTATGAAATTCCTCTGTATAGGTGGATACATCCATATCCTTTTGCTTGAGGTTCTACATTTTCCTGTATATCTGCACTTCATAATCTGATGGTAGGAACTGAGCCTTGATCCTCTCTACTATCTGACTCCAGGATGAGATCATGCTCTTGCCACTCTTCACCCTTTCTCCCTGGATGTAGTTCCACCATGTGAGGGCAGCACCCTTTAATTTCATCTTTGCAAACTTGACTCTTCTATTCTCCGATACCTCCTTGTACTCGAAATAATTATTCAGACCCTCGATCCATTCGATGACTTCTTCTATGTCCATCTTTCCACTAAACATCATGTTGGTGTTTGCACTTGGAGTTAAGGTTTTGAGCTAAAAATCCGCAGGCATTTTCATTTGTAAAACCTTCAAATTTTCTAAGTCTGTCGGCCTTCACTTTTTCATGCATGTATCTTTGTATATGCATTGCTATTTGTATGTAGATTTGAATGTGCAAGCGCGAATGTACATTGGCGGGCCCAAAAAATAAGTCAAATCAGCTTCAGAAAAATGAAAAAATTAGTTGTATGCATCGTTGTATGCATATCGGGCTTCTATGTGCTATTCAGGTGCTTTTCTGGATATAAAAAAGTGGATATACATTGAAGATTCCATCGTAGGTTCTTGGAATATTCTGCAGTTGTATCTTCGCAGTTGCATATATAATTGTGTTGTATATTTGATATACATCACAAAGATACAAGGCCGATATACAAGAAGAAATGTGCAAGGGTCAATGTGCAAAGGCAGACATGCAAAGAGATTTCATCGGTGAAACAATATCCATCGGTGACTCATGCAACAGTCTTCCCGATGACTAATGCATGCAAACATACAAAGGGGGAGATACAATTGGTGGGGTCCACTTTATATACAAGTCACATTGTATATGCGATATACATTCGTTGCATACAAAGGAAATATGATGCAGAGTGGTACGCAACGGAGGCTAACTAACAGGAAGGAGTAGCCAACAATACAAACAGCATGATAAAATTCTCTATCGGCTGAACATCATCATCACATTTCCTAGAGACACCAACAGCATCATCACATTTCAACAGCATCATCATATTTCGGATGATCGCAAATATCCTCCTGTCGACTACTATTTACCTCCTCCATTTGTCGCCTATCATCATCATCATGATAATCAACGGGCGCAAACATCCTCCGGTTGCACTGTTCATCGGGTGCCAAATACAAGCAGCTTCATCATGATATTCAATATCACCTTCGTCAGCAGGATATCCAAATATCCAGTTGCTCCAAATATCCTGATGACGTTGCACTTCAACAACTTGCCTTCGATGCTCCACTGCCCGACGATACAAGCAACATCATCATGATATTGTTCATCCGGTTCCTCGAAACCTCCTGATGATGCTACTACAACTTCCTGCCTACGCCGATACCTTACCACTTAGTGACAACAGGATAAACTCGCATTGAGGGATTTCTTAATATCCTGATGACGATGACGTCATATCCTGATGACGATGACGTCACACATCATCCTGATGAACTCTTCAACACTTAGCCAAAAAAAACTTAACTTTCACACCCGCATCCGTTAGCGATATGCGGATGATGAACTTCCCTGAGAGATGATCCTGACTGCGATATATACACTGAGTATATATCCAACTCAAAACATCATGATGCACTTGCAACATGCAAACTTCAACAACTTCATGACCCGATCCTGATGGCGATGGATCCGCAGATGATGATGCGGCTCGTTCCGACTGGAAACGCACATGCAGACTCCTGTGTATCCTTCCACTGCATGTAAGCACTCCGAACCACTCTATTTCACAAAGATCATGTGACGACCGGGCCGGATCACCTTCAAACCAAAATCTAACAACTTATCTTCTAGACCTAGCACATGAGGATGCTAGG
Source organism: Cunninghamia lanceolata (assembly GCA_027924645.1). NCBI lineage: Eukaryota > Viridiplantae > Streptophyta > Pinopsida > Cupressales > Cupressaceae > Cunninghamia > Cunninghamia lanceolata. The sequence continues at coordinate 2,899,149 of BSBN01000397.1, forward strand.
CTGATTCACAGCATGCTCCTAACTGATCTCCCGAACCATGCAATGCATAAACAGAAAACACAAATGCAAACTAAACTATGATACAGGACCATTCCACCGATTTGCAGGATCAACCGGTGGAAGGGTTGAAATTACCCATCAACTTGCAAACAGAAAGGAAATCAACACAGATATAACTGATCAACTCAAATACTGCAAAAGACGAGATCTTATGCAATTGAGATTCAAATGTCCTGCTTTTACAATTCTGCTTCACAATATCTGGACTGATCACCAGTACAGCATATCACCAGTACTACTCTCCTGAACATAACAACTATCAAAATCAAAATGAACTGTCAATATGAACTGTGTCTAAACCCTAACAGGTCGAAGGTATATATAACAAATCCTTCGAGTACTACCAACTTCACTTCCCAGCGGCTGGGAGCTTCCAAGCGGCTGGGAGAGAGGACAACTCAGACTATCTTATCCCGATCTCTAACTGCCTACACATACTCCTAGGCTGAACTAATACATAGCATCGGTCCAGTGGACCTTATTACATGAAGAAGTCAAACATACTAAAAATAGACTATCCTGTCATCATGCTGATAACTATCCTATATCCTGATCATGTATGTCATCATGCGGACCTATATCCTGATCATGTGCGGGTGCTCCTGCACCATACTCCCCAAAAGAAGAAATCTCAAGTCCACTTGAGATGAGAGTATCAAGGTCGGCACCATGTTTCTGTATCTGTTCTGCAGTCATCCATACTGCTTCAGAAGTCGGCTGTCCCTTCCAAGAGACGAGGTACTCCAAGTACTTCTTGTTCCTGGTCTGTTTGACCACTCTGGTATCCAAAACTTTCTGTAACTGTGGGGGATCATGTTGAGGAATGTCTTCAGCAACTGTATCCTGTAGGATATCCTGATCTGCATCTGGATTAGCCTTGTATGGAGTTAAGTCACATACATTGAAGATAGGAGATAAACCAAGATCAGGTGGGAGTTGGATCTCATAAGCATTCTGTCCATGCTTTTGCAAAATCTGACATGGTCCAACTTTCTTTTGCATGAGCTTAGTATACTTCCCCTTAGGAAGCCTGTCTTTCATCAAGTAAACCCAAACCAAATCTCCAACAGCAAATTGAACATCCTTCTTCTTCTTGTCAGCATATTCCTTATATTTCAAAGTGGTTTGCTGGAGTTGGGTCTTAACCTGATCGTGAACTTCTTTGATTGCTTCAGCAAAAGCTTCTCCATCGGCACTAACAGGATCTGCTGTAGGTAGCTCTCGCAACTCCAAAATTCCTCTGGGATGCATTCCATACACTACCTGAAAAGGTGATTTTCCTGTGCTCCTGTTGACAGTATCATTATATGAAAACTCAGCTTGAGACAGAATATTGTCCCACTTCTCTCCATGCTGTTTTGTCAAGCATCTAAGTAGATTCCCCAAGGAACGGTTCACTACCTTAGTTTGTCCATCCGTTTGAGGATGATATGCAGAGGAAAAAGACAAATTGGTTCCCAATTTCCTCCAAAGGGTTCTCCAGAAGTGACCCACAAACTTCACATCCCTGTCTGAAACTATGCTCAAAGGCAACCCATGAATTCTGACAATCTCCCTAAAGAATAAATCTGCAATATATGAGGCATCTGCAGTGGTTTTGCATGGCAAGAAATGTGCCATTTTACTGAACCTATCCACTACAACAAAGACACTGTCAAATCCTCTCCTGGTCCTTGGTAAACCCAAAACAAAATCCATACTGATGCTTTCCCATGGTCTGGAAGGAATGGGTAAGGGCTGATATAACCCTGCATTAGTTGACCTACCTTTAGCCTTTTGACAAATTACACAGGTTTCTACAAATTTCCTGACATCTGACTGCAACTTAGGCCAGAAATAATGCCTCCTGACCAGATCAAGAGTCTTGTCTAGACCAAAATGACCTGCCATGGCTCCACAATGTTTCTCCTTGATTATATTCAACCTCATAGAACACCTTGGGATACACAACTGTCCACCCTTGAACAGCAATCCATCCTAGATCAGGAATTCAGAGAACTCAGCATGGTATTTCTCCCCAAAAGAAGTACAGACCTGATATATTTCTCCAAAATCAGCATCAGACTCATACATGGTCTTGAGTGAATCAATACCAACACTCTCTAACTGAATCTGATTGACTGTGAGAACTCTTCTGCTCAAAGCATCTGCAACTTTGTTCTTAACCCCTTTCTTATGCTTCAAGGTAAAAGTGAAAGCCTGTAAGGTCTCTACCCACTTCATATGTCTGTGGTTCAGCTTCTCCTGGCTGTTGATGAAACTCAAAGCCTGGTTATCTGTGAATACTATGAACTCCTTTGGCATCAGGTAATGCCTCCATTTCTTAAGGGACTGAACTAAAGCATACATTTCCAGATCATATGATGAATACCTTTTCTTAGCATCATTGAGCTTTTCACTGAAAAATGCAATTGGTCTACCCTCTTGACTGAGTACTGCTCCAATGGCCATGTGACTGGCATCACACTCTACCTGAAAGATCTTGTTGAAATCTGGAAGGGCAAGGACTGGCTGCTGTGCCACCTTCCTCTTCAATGCCTCAAAGGAATCATCTGCTCCTTTAGTCCAAACAAACCTGCACTTCTGTCCTCCTTTGATGGTATCCAGCATGGGTGCACAAATATGACTGAACCCTCTGATGAACTTTCTGTAGAAGGTTGCTAACCCATGGAAACTTCTGACTTCATTCATGGTCTGTGGAGTTGGCCAATTCAATATGGCACTCACCTTCTCCTTATCCATCTGCAGCTTTCCTTGTGAAATGACAAAACCTAAATATGTGATCTCCTGTTTCATGAACAGACACTTGTCCAAGTTTATCATCAGCTTCTCTTCATGTAACCTCTTGAGAACCAGATCTATATGCCTGAGATGTTCTTCTTTGGTGTTACTGAAAATCAGAATGTCATCTAAATAGACTATGACAAACTTACCAATGAATTCCTTCAGAACCTCATTCATCAGCCTCATGAAAGTACTAGGGGCATTAGACAAACCAAAAGGCATAACCTTCCATTCATACAAACCTTCATTTGTTTTGAATGCTGTCTTCCACTCATCACCTGGTCTAATCCTGATCTGATGGTATCCACTCTTCAAATCTATTTTAGTAAAGTACTTAGCATTTCCCAAACAATCAAGTAAATCCTCAATTCTCGGGATTGGAAACCTATACCTGATTGTGATCTTGTTGATGGCTCTGGAATCTGTGCAAAGCCTCCAAGTGCCTTCCTTCTTTGGTGCTAGTACAGCTGGTACTGCACATGGACTCAAACTCTTCCCAATCAGACCTGAATTCATCAATTCTTCAATCTGCCTGGCTACTTCTGCATTCTGTTCTGGGGTAAGCTTATAAGCTGCTTTATTTGGAAGTGTAGACCCTGGAATCAAGTCTATGCAATGACTGATATCTCTGACAGGTGGTAGGGATCTTGGCATTCCCTCTGAGATGACACCTTTGTACTTATCCAATAACTCTTGGACAGCTGGGTCTATCAACCTTGGCTTCTTCTCTTTCTTGCCTGCCTGCGGTTGTTCCTTATTCACACTCATACAGGGGATCAGGGCATATGCAACTGCACCTTCTGCTGCTACTTCTTTCATGAACTGTTTGCCTTCCATCAGCATGACCTTCACTTCTTTGCCTTTAGACTTCTCCTCTTTCTCCTTCAATGGGAATAACGTTACTTCTTTACCATCTTTAGTGATTTTATAGGTGTTTTTAACACCATCATGCTGTGCCTTCAGATCATATTGCCATGGTCTACCAAACAAAAGGTTGCAAGCATCCATCTTGGTGATATCAAACAACAACTTATCCTTATATCCACCAATCTGGAATTCTACCCAAGCCTGCTCTTCTACAGTTGTCTGCTGACCTTGAGTAAGCCATGAGACTTTATATGGAGATGGGTGAGGCAATCTCCTAAGCTTCAGCTTTACCACCATTTCTTCAGACACAAAGTTCTCAGTGGAACCAGAATCAATCAAAACTTTACAAGCCTTACCTCCTGCTTTGCAAATGGTTCTGAAAAGGGACTTTCTGTGAGGGGCTTCTTTATCAGGTACCTTCATGGTAGTCACTGTTCTTCTCATCATCAGGGACTCTCCACTTTCTAGATATCCATAATTCTCAGGACCATTCACACTCTGAAATTCATTAGAGCTTGTCCTACTTTGATTATCAGGTTCATTGACCAGATTTGTCCTCCTTTCTCCTGCTGAGCTAGTGGCCTTGTCTGGACATCTGCTGGCTATATGGCCTTCTTTGTTACAGTTGTAGCATCTGATGGATCCTCTGCCCTGGGATCTTCCTCTGTAAGGTCTTCTGCCTCTGAAGTTTCCTTGCTGACTGAAATTCTCTCTCTGATTCTGACTATTGTTGCCCTTGCTATTGTCCTGACTGGACTCTCCTTGATATCCCTGTCCATGTCCTCTGCCTCTGAAAGGACTTCTTCCACCTCTTTGTTGTCTTCCTCTTCCTCTATTGTTTTGGTCTTGTTTTCTCTTCAGCTTTTCTTCCACTTTCAATGCCAACTGAAAGCTTTTCTGCACTGTATCTGGGTTATGCAGACTGAGATCTTCCTGAATATTAAACCTCAATCCATTAAGGTATCTGGCTACCTTTTCCTCTTCACTTTCTTTCACCTTGGTCTTCATACAGAGTTTCATGAACTCTTCTGTATATGAGCTGACATCTAGCTCCTTCTGCTTCAGGTTCTGCTTCCTCTTGTGTAACTGGATACTATAATCCAAAGGAATATAAGCCTCCTTTACCAATTCCATCATCTTCTTCCATGTGGCAACTCTACGTTTTCCCTCCTGCACTCTATCATCCTGAACAAAGTTCCACCATGTCAAGGCAGCTTCTTTCATCTTTGACTGTGCTATCTTCACTCTCTGCTGTTCTGGTATCTCCTCTGTTACAAAGAAATTGTTCAAACAATCTATCCATTCCATTACTGAATCAGGGTCCATCTTACCTGTAAACACTGGCAAATCCAGCTTCACATCCATGGTTCTCCTCTCCATGGCCTTGAGGGCGTTCAACAGCGGTCTCTGGTCTGCAGGAACGACCTCCTCGCTCCAATTAGGGATCTCTTCTTCTTCCCTATCATCTTCTCTACCAGAACCTACCCTGCTCCTCAACTTTGCTAACTCATCTTTCAACTCCTGATTCTGAGCCTTCACGGCCTTGCTTTCTGCAATCTGTTTCTTCACCAGAACTGCCAACTCAGCGTTGGTCATCCTTGCTGGAACCTCAGATGTTCCTTCTTCGTCTGACATCCTGCTTATCCTTTCCAGAAGATCCTAACCTTTGCTCTGATACCACTATGATGCAGAGTGGTACGCAACGGAGGCTAACTAACAGGAAGGAGTAGCCAACAATACAAACAGCATGATAAAATTCTCTATCAGCTGAACATCATCATCACATTTCCTAGAGACACCAACAGCATCATCACATTTCAACAGCATCATCATATTTCGGATGATCGCAAATATCCTCCTGTCGACTACTATTTACCTCCTCCGTTTGTCGCCTATCATCATCATCATGATAATCAACAGGCGCAAACATCCTCCGGTTGCACTGTTCATCGGGTGCCAAATACAAGCGGCTTCATCATGATATTCAATATCACCTTCGTCAGCAGGATATCCAAATATCCAGTTGCTCCAAATATCCTGATGACGTTGCACTTCAACAACTTGCCTTCGATGCTCCACTGCCCGACGATACAAGCAACAGCATCATGATATTGTTCATCCGGTTCCTCGAAACCTCCTGATGATGCTACTACAACTTCCTGCCTACGCCGATACCTTACCACTTAGTGACAACAGGATAAACTCGCATTGAGGGATTTCTTAATATCCTGATGACGATGACGTCATATCCTGATGACGATGACGTCACACATCATCCTGATGAACTCTTCAACACTTAGCCAAAAAAAACTTAACTTTCACACCCGCATCCATTAGCGATATGCGGATGATGAACTTCCCCGAGAGATGATCCTGACTGCGATATATACACTGAGTATATATCCAACTCAAAACATCATGATGCACTTGCAACATGCAAACTTCAACAACTTCATGACCCGATCCTGATGGCGATGGATCCGCAAATGATGATGCGGCTCGTTCCGACTGGAAACGCACATGCAGACTCCTGTGTATCCTTCCACTGCATGTAAGCACTCCGAACCACTCTATTTCACAAAGATCATGTGACGACCGGGCCGGATCACCTTCAAACCAAAATCTAACAACTTATCTTCTAGACCTAGCACATGAGGATGCTAGGCTGATTCACAGCATGCTCCTAACTGATCTCCCGAACCATGCAATGCATAAACAGAAAACACAAATGCAAACTAAACTATGATACAGGACCATTCCACCGATTTGCAGGATCAACCGGTGGAAGGGTTGAAATTACCCATCAACTTGCAAACAGAAAGGAAATCAACATAGATATAACTGATCAACTCAAATACTGCAAAAGACGAGATCTTATGCAATTGAGATTCAAATGTCCTGCTTTTACAATTCTGCTTCACAATATCTGGACTGATCACCAGTACAGCATATCACCAGTACTACTCTCCTGAACATAACAACTATCAAAATCAAAATGAACTGTCAATATGAACTGTGTCTAAACCCTAACAGGTCGAAGGTATATATAACAAATCCTTCGAGTACTACCAACTTCACTTCCCAGCGGCTGGGAGCTTCCAAGCGGCTGGGAGAGAGGACAACTCAGACTATCTTATCCCGATCTCTAACTGCCTACACATACTCCTAGGCTGAACTAATACATAGCATCGGTCCAGTGGACCTTATTACATGAAGAAGTCAAACATACTAAAAATAGACTATCCTGTCATCATGCTGATAACTATCCTATATCCTGATCATGTATGTCATCATGCGGACCTATATCCTGATCATGTGCGGGTGCTCCTGCACCAAAATATACAAGCAGGCAGGTGCAAAAGGTGAACACGGCCGAGGAGTTAGTTGCATTTGAGAAACAGGTGAAATCCGTGGTTGTATATTGGGGTTGTATGTTCCCAATATACAATCAGACATAAAATAGAAGATACAAAGAAAAATATACAAAGCAGGTATGGTTAAAGTCAAAGTGTTCAGGAACTTGCTAGGCCCGCGCAGTTGTATGTCCCGTGATTGTATGTGTGCTTATACAATGAAAGATACAAAGCACATATACAATCTGGACATGAGTGAAGAGTGTGTCATAGAAAATAGGTGGTTGAAATCCATGGGTTATATATTGCACATTGTATGTGCAATATGCAAGTTGACATATAAGGAATTATATACAAGGTCCGGACCCGATTGAGATTTCAAAGTGTTTCATAAAAATTTGGGGTCCGCGGGTTGTAGATTGCATTTTGTATGTATAATATACAAAGCGATGATACAAAAGGGAAGATAGAAGCCAGACCCGAATGCGATTTATAGTTTGTTCCATAAAAATTTGGTGTCTGCCCTTGTATGCTTGGTGATTGTATGTACATACAATTGCATATACATAGGCAAAAATGACGAAAAAGGCAAAATGGAAGAGGGAAAAGTTAGCGATAGGGAAATGCACCTACGTGGCACGTTTTAATTGGCTGATGACTTTTCAGCATGATTTGAGGCCATAGATCTTGGCGATAAGGAGGAAATCGACAACCCTATTTCAAATTTCAGTGAAGGATTTCCTGTGCATTCACAGCTGCATTCCAGGCAAGAAAACATGGCAAAGCATGAAGCTATGGGTAGGTTGGCCATTAATGGTAAAATTGCAGAGGTATGGGTCTGATGGGATGAGTCAGCTACCATTTTAATGAAAAATCTTTGAACGGCTGCACATTTTCCAATCTCACTTGCTCTTCCTTCTTCTTCTTCATGCTGTATTGAATGTTTTAGGCACCATTTTCATGGTGTGATGTATCTGGTAGAAGTTGGAAAAGACCATGTACCTTGAATGTTGAGTGCACATTCTTGCTATAAAAGGCAAGCTGTGTTACTCATTTGAGGTTGTTGAAGACTTGGGCATTTTTTTGGAGGAAATAACGAAGATCAGAGCATTTCTTGGTTGTTCTATCTCTTTTGTGAGTTTATGAGTTGCATTTGAATGCATGTTGCACATATGTTCAGTTTCATGTTGTGTTTATATGAAAAATGCATTGTAGCATGTGTTTAGCTATTTGTCTCCATTTCTTGTATGCATCCCTTCTTTTGAATTTGGTTGCTAAGGGTTCCTCAGATTCTAGAATATAGATTCTTTGTATTGCATGCTTGATCTGTGACTTCCATTCAAGGAGTGGATTAAACTATCTTAGGTTAAGTATGAAGAAGAATGTAAGTCAGCTGGGATATGTGTAAGTAGAGGCAGCTAAATACTCAGTCTTGGGTGGTGTTTGTAACGCAAATACCAGTCCTAACCCCTTGAAACTTGAATGCCAGTGCAAACCATTCTCTTGTATACGTCTAGTTGACTCCTTGCCCTAAGATAGGCATTGGCTGCCCTTGTGTAGTAGTTATGATCGAAAACCCCTTGTCTTGCATCCAAAACATTAATACAAATCATTCCAATCTTCCACCCTGTTAGTTTGTAGGAGTAGAAATAGGGCCCTGCATACTCTCATACCTAACCAATTAGATATGTCCAAGAACACTGCCAACCTAGTGACTTATCACATAATTCTTGGTCCATACATGAGAGTATTCTGCCTGTTGTTGTAAAGCTAAATCTTTCTATTGGGTGAGTCAAAGGTCAAATCTTTAGCTATAGGGATACCCCCCCTTGGTGCAGCAGAACCAGAAGTGAAGGGGAGGCAATTCACGCAACCTCCTATATTTGTTGGTAAAATCTGCCTGTGCATTGGAACTAGCAAACCCTCTATTGATTCAGAGAGAAAGAACCAACAAAGTGGCAACTCTACTAGGGATGTAATGTCATATCCATAAATGTTTGAGTCTAAAAGATTGGGGTTTCAGACCTAGAAGTGCCTTGTTGCAGTAAACTTGAAAATTTATGTGTGGCTCTGCTGTTGGACAACCCAGAAAGAAAGAAATGAACTTTCAGCTTCAAGTTATTTGAAGCTCATTCCTCTACAAGGAGGTGGCGACTCTGCACACAAAGAACCTGATAAAAGACACAAGAGGTGTTAAATTTTCATACAAATCAATCAGAGAAAGGAATTTGCAGCGGCTACAACATATCCAGGTATTTGTATAAGTTTTAAAGGATTCCCTATTTGGTGAAATAGCACTGGTTAAAAGGGAAATATTGGTGATAAGCTTACATGCTTTGTATTTGCTGAGAATGTATTTTGTGTTTCAAATGAGGTATGCAATATTGTTGAAAGACTCATCTAGAGGACTTTAGGAAATTTGAAACAGCAGTTTGTATTTTAAAGGCCTAAGGTCATTGATTAAAAATGTGAGTTGAGAAGAGGGTTGCAAAAACACATAAAGATGTATTATCAGCCCATGCACCCTTGTGGGGTGTCAAATGTACTAATGTATAATAACCAATCCCAACCATATAATAGAAGAAGTTTCAGCATTGATAGATATAAGCCCATAAATTTCAATGGCATTTGTGGTTATCCAAATGCTTTTCCATCTAAGATCAGAAAGTATTTGCCTAAGTTCAGTGGTGCAAAGGATGAATCAGCTAAGAGACACTTGCAATAGTTTAGAAATGTTATAGATGACTTTGAGGTTGACCATGAAGATATAGTTATGAGATTATTTGTTCAATCTCTAGATGAAGATGTAAGGGACTAGTTCTCCTATCTTCCAGCATACTATGTTAGCTCTTGGCAAGAATTTAAATATGCATTTATAGAACAATTTGGTGAAAGAATATTTGAATATGTATCTATCATTGATTTCATGTATATCCATATTGAAAAAGATGAGTTAATTCTAGCCTTTAACCTCAGATTTATGAAGGCATTAAGAAGAATTCCAGAATGCATTAGACCTAATGATGCATTGTGCCTGGTGGTCTATCTAGGAGCATTTGATAAGAAAATGAGTTATAGATTGAGAGATAAGGAGCTCACCACATTGCATCAGGCACATCAGTTTGCAATAGACATTGAAAATAATTGGAGGTATGGAATTCAAAAGGGTTATTTCTCTGCATATTTCTGCTGCCCTGTTGTCCCCAATGTTAGTGAAAGATATAATTTATACATTGAAAATGAATGTCAAAGCACTCACACCCCTACTATCCCTGTTTATGCATCATTCCAAGTTAATGATGACTCTGCCATAAAGGAGGATGCTTTTATTTTCCCAGCAAATGAAGTTGATTGTGATAATAATGATTTTTAAAGTAATATTTACTTACCAGTCCTCAGCAAAGAGCGTTCATGTTTGAATGATCTAGTTATGCATAGTTGTGATCATATGGATCAAGAGTCAATTCCAATTTCATCAGGAAGCATTAGAGGGCTGAAAAGTGATATAGATAATTCAGCTTTAGATTGCATTGAAGTGGTAGAAATCTTGTATGTGGGGCAATCAGATGATAAAGATGATATCCATGATCAATTTATGGATCAGATTTGTTCTTCTTATGACTCTAGATTTGGTAATGCTAAAGAAGAAGAGGATTGTCATGAAGAAGAAATGGAGACCTTTGCAATGAGATTGAATCCACTTTATGATGAGCCTTTAGATGCATTGAACATCATGAGTCATGAACTTCATTGGTGCATAATTAACCCTCTGTTTGAAAATGATGATGAATCTGAGGAGATAGCTAACCTGGGTGTTGTATTAGTTTGTGAAGAGGGGACATATGAATCAGAATCAGAGATCTTCATCTCTTGTGAGGAAAGTATGGATGTACAAACTGTGGATAATGAATGTTCATCATTAGTTGGTTCAGACATGTGTAATGATCACTGTGTGGATCAAGATTTGTTTTCACTATCAATGAGTGATATAAATGACATTGAGGGTCTCATATATTTTAAATGTTTTCTATTTCTGGATCAGTTGAATGAGTGCCTGGAAATGTGCAATAGCCAGGTAGACAGTGAAGAGTGCTACATACAATATGATGATATACTGTATGAGGAATGTAACATACATATGTTACCTAATGCTGAAAGATATTCTAGTATGTATGGTTATGTGTCTGATTGTGAGATGCAGAGTGATAGAGGCAATACTGACAGAGGCAAGTTTTTAAAAATGGTGAAGTATGTAATTGACAAGATCAACCTGTGGGCAAACTATGTTGATGTTTTCAGTTGTGGTTGGGGTCGTTCAGATCAGAATTGGGCATTTGGTAGGAAGAGATTGTGGTTCTTCATTTTTGTCTACCCAAGGCCCAAAATAGTGTTTCAAAAATGTAATTGGTGATGCAGGTTAGTGCAGTGTTTGACTCTGTAGCCCAATGGATAGGGACTGGTCTACATCCCAGAGGTCTATGGTTCTCACCATGCCTGCAAGAGGCATGCATCCCCAGAAAAAGCCAATGTTGGTGCCTGCACCTGGAGTTAAGGTTTTGAGCTAAAAATCTGTAGGCATTTTCATTTGTAAAACCTTCAAATTTTCTAAGTCTATCGACCTTCACTTTTTCATGCATTTATCTTTATATATGCATTGTTGTTTGTATGTACATTTGAATGTGTAAGCATGAATGTACATTGGCGGGCCCGAAGAATAAGTCAAATCAGCTTTAGAAAAGTGAAAAAATCAGTTGAATGCATCATTGTATGCATATCGGGCTTGTATGTACTATTTAGGTGCTTTTCTAGATGTAAAAAGTGGATATACATTGAAGATTCTATCACAGATTCCTAGAATATTTCACAGTTGTATCTTCATAGTTGCATGTATAATTGTGTTGTATATTTGATATACATCGCAAAGATACAAGGGTGATATACAAGAAGAAATGTGCAAGGGTCAATGTGCAAAGGCAGACATGCAAAGAGATTTCATCAGCGAAACAATATCCATCATCGATTCATTCAACAGTCTTCTCGACAGCTGATGCATGCAAACATACAAAGGGGGAGATACAATTGGTGGGGTCCGCTTTATATACAAGTCGCATTGTATATGCGATATACATTCACCGCATAAAAAGGAAATATACAAGCAGGCAAGTGTGAAAGGTGGACGCGGCTGAGGACTTAGTTGCATTTGAGAAATAGGTGAAATCCATGGTTGTATATTGGGGTTGTATGTTCCCAATATACAATCGAACATACAACAAAAGATATAAAGAAAAATATACAAAGCGGGTATGGTCAAAGTCAAAGTGTTCAGGAACTTGGTGGGCCCACGCAGTTGTATGTCCCGTGATTGTATGTGTGCATATACAATGCAAGATACAAAGCACATATACAATCCAGACGCGAGTGAAGAGTGTGTTATAGCGGATAGGTGGTTGAAATCCACACGTTGTATATTGCACATTGTATGTGCAATATGCAAGGCGACATACAAGGAGTTATATACAAGACCCGGACCTGATTGAGATTTCAAAGTGTTTCATAAAAATTTGGGGTCCGTGGGTTGTATATTGCATTTTGTATGTGCAATATACAAAGCGATGATACAAAAGGGAAGATACAAGCTAGACCTGAATGCGATTTGCAATTTGTTCCATAAAAATTTGGGGTACGCCCTTGTATGCTTGGCGATTGCATGTACATACAATTGCATATACATAGGTGAAAATGATGAAAAAGGCAAAATGGAAGATGGAAAAGTCAGCAATAGGGAAACACACCTACGTGGCATGTTTTAATTGGCCGATGACTTTTCAGCATGATTTGAGGCCATAGATCTTGACAATAAGGAGGAAATCGATGACCCTATTTCAAATTTTAGCGAAGGTTTTCCTATGCATTCACAGCTGCATTCCAGGCAGGAAAGCATGGAAAAGCACAAAGCTGCAGGTAGGCTGGCCATTAATGGCAAAATTGTAGAGGTATGGGTCTGATGGGATGAGCCAGCTACCATTTTAATGAAAAATCTTTGAATGGCTGCACATTTTCCAATCTCACCTACTCTTCCTTCTTCTTCTTCATGCTGCATTAAATGTTTTAGGTGCCATTTTCATGGTGCGATGTATCTGGTAGAAGTTGGAAAAGACCATGTACCTTGAATGCTGAGTGCACATTCTTGCTATAAAAGGCAAGCTGTGTTACTCATTTGAGGTTGTTGAAGACTTGGGCATTTTTTTGGAGGAAATAACGAAGATCAGAGCATTTCTTGGTTGTTCTATCTCTTTTGTGAGTTTATGAGTTGCATTTGAATGCATGTTGCACATATGTTTAGTTTCATGTTGTGTTTATATGAAAAATACATTGTAGCATGTGTTTAGCTATTTCTCTCCATTTGTTGTATGCATCCCTTCTTTTGAATCTGGTTGCTAAGGGTTTCTCAGATTCTAGAATATAGATTCTCTATATTGCATGCTTGATCTGTGACTTCCATTCAAGGAGTGGATTAAACTGTCTTAGGTTAAGTATGAAGAAGAATGTATGTCAGCTAGGATATGTGTAAGTAGAGGCAGCTAAATACTCAGTCTTGGGTGGTGTTTGTAAGGCAAATACCAGTCCTAACCCCTTGAAACTTGAATGCCAGTGCAAACCATTCTCTTGTATACGTCTAGTTGACTCCTTACCCTGAGATAGGCATTGGTCTGCCCTTGTGTAGTAGTTATGATCTGAAACCCCTTGTCTTGCATCCAAAATATTAATACAAATCATTCCAATCTTCTAACCTGTTAGTTTGTAGGAGTAGAAATAGGGCCCCTACATACTCTCATACCTAACTAGTTAGATATGTCCAAGAACACTGCCAACCTAGTGACTTATCACATAAATCTTGGTCCATACATGAGAGTATTCTTCCTATTGTTGTAAAGATAAATCTTTCTATTGGGTGAGTCAAAGGTCAAATCTTTAGCTATAGGGATACCCCCCTTGGTGTGGCAGAACTAGAAGTGAAGGGGAGGTAGCTCATGCAACCTCCTATATTTGTTGGTTGAATCTACCTATGCATTGGAACTAGCAAACCCTCTGCCGATTCAGAGAGAAAGAACCAACACATCGAAATCTCCATTTTTGCCTCCGATGACTCCTTACCAAGTGATTTTATGGCCTCCAAAAATTATTTTTGGTCTGCAATTATCTCTGCCTGATCTAGGGACATTTCCTCATCCCCTTCTTCATCTTCTCCATCAGACTCCTCATCCGATCTCGGTCCTTTCCTCAATGTCTTCAATTCAGCCTGGAGTGCTTCCTTGACTCCAGTTTTGATCATCTCCTCCATCTCCTTGAATTTCATGACCACTTCGGTGGTCATCCCCTTTGGAGGCATATCTCTAGCCCCTCCACTTTCTTTGTCTGACATAAACATTCATAGACAACGCCAACACTTTTCCGGACCTTTCGCTAGCTCTGATACCAAAATGATGTAGAGTGCACAATGGAAGTGGACAAAACATATAAAATTATGAACTATTGAACCAGTTGAACCATTGAACTCCTTGAACCGTCGAACTCTTTGAACTTCTCTTATCACCTTTGAACCTCACTTGTTGGCCAGGCAATTATTATTGGCTGCTTCAGGATTCACTACACCGATATACCAATGCTTTGTTAAGATCAACTCATATACATCGCTTGACTTGTTATCATCGGTGGACTAAAGTTCACATGCACCGATTCACCATTACACCTGGTCACCAGTTGTATGTTTCACCACATACAATCTCAATATACATTGATGATATGCATTTGGTGGGACCTCCTTTCTTTCGGCACGACTTCAACTTCGGTAAGACAATTATCACCGACCTCGTAAGCATTTATCACTCTGACGCTTAAGTCTCTCTGGTACAAGACTTAGCACTTATTTCTTTTTCAGCCAGACAACCATCGTTTGGGCTTTCTCTGATGGTTATTGTCCCGCCGATAACAAACTCTACAACACAGATACTTTCTCTCTTCTCAGAACCCTAGCACATAGAGATTCTAGGCTCAACTAGCACATCCCACGCTCGATCCTAACACGGAGCATAAACAAAAACAAAAACACAAATTGTACAGACTGATCCATTCCACTAATTTTGAAGAAATCTTGTCAATGGAATGGCTTAGTAATCCATCCGAATGACAAAAATAGAAACTAACTATAGTGACACGGTGAAAGAACACAAAACAAAATAGGATCTTTATTTACTTTTGGGAACTTCTGCACTGAAACAACTCTTCTATCTTCTTACTATTGTTCTACCACGAGTCACCACCCAATTCCTATACTACTCTCTTACCCTACCTCTTTCATGTTTGCTGAACTGTTTATATATGTTCTGTTCGTGACAGTTTGCATCGGTGGGAATGCCAACCATTCTGCAACTATCAACCCATTCAGTTACAACGCATTTTCTCTTCAACTACCAAACAATACGACTTGTCCTAGATTTATTCCACTTGGACTCACACATGGCACTAGGCCTTACAATTGGTCATTTGGACATTATACAACACCAAAACATAAAAATGAACATGAAATTAATTAAAGTATCTAGGTGCCCCTGCACCACCTTTCCTATAGAGGGTGCTAAGGCAGCCCACTTTTGTTCCATGTGTGGGCCAAAGTTTTGATCCATGAAAATTACAGAGGATGTGAGGAAGTACGATGAAGAGCATGGAAATGGAGATAATGAAGTTGATTTAAAATAAAGATTAAATTATAATTAGAGTTTATCAAAAGTCAATGACTCATATGAAGAGGTGTGTCTCATAGAATAAATAAGATATAAAATTGAGATGCATGGAAAAGGGGGGATGGGTTTTTGGAGAAAAAAGTTATACATTGTAAGAAATTTTTGAAGCAAAGTAATGGAAAGATAGCATTAACCTAGTGCCTAAATTCTGGTTTCAATTATTTGTTGAGGTTTTTGGTAACAATTATCTGGTTGTCTCTAATTTGATTTTTTCCTTGTTATTTAAATCAGTGTATCAAGTATATATCTGGTTTATCAAAATAAATTCATGTTTTGTGTAGTTTATTTGATTGGTTTCTTCAGCTAAATTAAATTCATTTGAATAAGTTATAGTAACCTAGAAGATTCATTTGGATAAATAAGAAGAGCCTGGTAATTAATTTCCTTGCACGTTTATGCAAGTCATAAACATCAAAGTGCCAAACAATTTGAATTATAACTAATAGGACACATATCAATCTATATTTTGACTATGTTACCTAGTGGATGAAAGGCACCGATCATTTTATCCCCAAAATAATTTCCAGTAAAATCTTTTCAATACATTTTTATTTTTAGTTGGAGTAGGAGTAGTAGTTAGTTTTGTACTTTTATTGTCTATTTCAAACCCTCATGCTAGTGTGAAATAGATTGTTAGAGGATGATTTAATTGACAAATTTGTGATCACACAAACTCTAAAAATATGTATGAGGTTTTCAATCTGCTTGATTATCACGAGTTAATTCTAGAGAGTTAAAAATCATTAGAAATAAAGGTACAGCCACCTAGGCATAACAGATCCTAAAGAGCAGAGAATTCTAACCATTTTGGTTAATTCCATTCATTGCCCAGATCACTTATTGAACATGATCATAAATCTTGGCATACTTTTAGGGTTTGATAATCTGCTAATTTAGGAACCAATAGAATCTACCCTATTAGACTAGGGCACCTACCCCATAGTCCTCTTGATTGGCATTTCTAGAAACTTTGAAGTTGGATGCAGTCTTACACACCTTACTATCCTAGATCTATAGAAAAACTACTCTATTGGACTTGGACGCCTGTCCTGTTGTCTCTAGACTTTTTGCCTCTAAAAATCCAAATCATGGTATGTTTCTTATCTATATTTAATGCCTTCTTGTGTGATCATCTGTTGTATTTTTTTCATCTGTACCTAATTTCATTACAATTAGGGTTTGAGGCTTATTGAATCTAGGCTTTGACATATCTATAAATCTAATTTATCTTTCCATATCATTCCTAAGTGACATCAACCTACAATTGGGTCCTCATCCATCTTGCAGTGACTTGGCTCAATTGTTATCCTTGAATGTTATTGTGAAAGGAGGGTTTGAATGGATACCTTTAACACATTCATCCCTCTTCTACATTTTTCACTTTATAACATTTTGGTGTAGCCTTGGTTTCTTGGATGTGATCTAATAAATGCATAGCTTTCATGACTTGATTTGGTTATTATCTTAGAATAAGATGTTTTAACCTTATCTCTTGTTATCTTATCTTAGCATATCTTAATATCAATGTGTTTGTGCGAACATTTAGCTATCGTGGCACATGTCACCTCTAGGGGCATGGGCTTTGTGAGAGCTCTTGTTCCCTTGCATATTTTCACTCTACCTTAATGTGCTTGATATCATTAAATGACATCAACCACCTTAAGGTGGGGGCATATATAATGGTATCTGGTTGATTATTTTGCATTGACAAAGCATGTTTTTGCCCTCTCCATGAGGAGGGATGTTGTATCTCTAGCACGAGTACACATCCTTTTATAAAAAACAAACTACCCTCTCTGTGAGGAGGGATGTTGTATCTCTAGAGTGAGTACACATCCTCTTTTAAAAAAATTGTTCTCTGTGAGGAGGGATGACATATCTCTTGAGTTAGTGCGCATCCTTTATAAAAATTCCTCATCATGAGGTAGGGTTGGATCTTGAGTCATCCTCCCTTAAGCATGTCTTTGGTAGTTGTGGTAGCATAATCTCAACTGTTAGGTGCATTTGGCATGTTTTAGATGGTGGGACTTAGTAATAAGCTCCTTCCATTGCATGTGTTTGTCGTGTATAAGATGTATAGTGTGTCTATGGCATACTATGTGGTGCTTGTGTATTATGTGTGTCTTCCTTGTGTGTTTGCTATGTCTTCCCCTGAGTGTGGTCTAAAGGCATGTGGAGATGAGATCCCTCCACATTTGGGTCTTTGCTTGGTGTGTTTTGCCCTGAGTGTGGTCTAAAGATGCATGGTGATGAGCCCCCTCCACATTCAGGTCTTTGTTTTATGTGTTTTCAGTGGTCTAAAGGTGCGTGGAAATGAGTCCCCTCTGTCCCTTAGTTTAGGATCTTTATTTCAATTGTTAATCAATATATTCTTCGTGTCTTGTACATGCTTTCTCTCATGTGTTCATCATGTATTACATGCTTTCACTATATTCTCTATGTTTTGCATGCTTCTTGCTATCTTCATTGTGTCTTGCATGTCTTCCATGTGTTTTCTAGTGTTTACTCGAGATTGGGGGCTAGAAATAGTCCAACCTTTAGGTATGCCTTAGCTTTATGTGTCTGGTGTGTTTGATGTTTTTTTACCATACCCTAATGCATGTATGGAATCATAAGATCATACATACATTAAAGTGGGGGCTAAATGTTATGTCGTAAAAAGTTTCCCTATGACTTTTTACCTCCTACCTTAGCTCCTAAGTCCCCTTAATTTCATTATGCATGCTTAACTCTTATCCTAGAGCAATTTCCCCTGAAACCCATGTTAAATGGGGCCTAGGGGTTCATTCTAGATACTTAATCATGACTCAAATTAGCCTTGGTACTTAGGCAACCACACTCTAGTCTAGGCTAATTTGTTGGGCCCTAAATTTTAGGATGTTGACATAGGACCTTTAAAAAGGTTTCCTTCTATCACCCTTTTCAATTTAAATTATGAAAGTTAGTGGGAAAGCATATATAAGTGAATTTATGTCTTTGTTTCGCACCTAGAAAAATAATGCGAACTTGTGATATTGACCTAATGGATTTAAAGGTATTCATTGTGTTGTAGAGAAGAATTGTGTTGTTATTGTGTTTATTTGTTGCAGATTGGCTTCATCAATCCATCTCCTCATGGTATGAAAGATCTTCATCTTTGTGAGGGCTTCACCTCTAAGCAGACATCTATTTGTGTTTCAATCAATCTATTTCATCATTTGATTTGGTCTCTATCCTCCAAGGATATGCACTCTATCTAACAACGATGTTGGAAGACTTGAATGTCATTCTGGGGCTTGACCAAGGCAAGCTCCTAAACATCTCAACCCTCAAACCCCTCTCTTTGTGATTGTAGGTTACAGGTATGAGATTTGGCAAAGTGGAGTTGCAGAGAAGCAAAAATAGGATAGAGATTCAAGATTTGAGAAGAAAGTGTAGAGAATCTACCCTACTAGACTAGGGCACCCTGTTGATAACTGAGAGGGGGGGTGAATCAGTTATCTAAATTACTTCTACTTTCTATTCTTCTTTAACAATTAGTGTAGCATCAAATCATATAAGTAAACATAACCATGAAAGTAGAAATAACATATAACACAATGATTTTGATGTGGAAAACCCTGTTAAGGGAAAAACCACAGGGTGACTAACCCAAGATTGTATTCTCTGTTAAAACAATAAGATAGTACAAAATGGCACTTGCCAATTAGGGCTCACTACCCAAGCACACTGCTCACAAGAGGCTCACTGCCTACAAGAGACTCACTATCTACAAGGTACAAGAAAGTAACAAGATACTTGAACTGATGAGAAGCATCCACATATGCTGAATTTCAGTTCTGGTTAGGTTCAATACACTGATCTGCTGCACTTCATTCTTCCTCTTCTTTGGTGCTGATGTCCTGTCAAATACTAGACCTGTATTACTGCTTCCACATTGCTCTCTACTTTTCTTCACACAACACAACACACCACACACACCTTCTCATCGAAATCCATTTGGTATATATATCCGCACAAAGGATTTCAACATCTTTCTAGTCGGCATCCAGAATACTCAATATTTTCCCAAACTCTGGTTTGTTGGCTGAATCCTTACTTACCAAGTGATGCGTATCAAAGAGATGCTTATAGAAGTCATCAATCATGTTGGCCAATCATGAATGATCCCTTAAGAAACTTTATTACCATCAATATCTCA
This sequence comes from Cunninghamia lanceolata, assembly GCA_027924645.1. Classification (NCBI taxonomy): domain Eukaryota; kingdom Viridiplantae; phylum Streptophyta; class Pinopsida; order Cupressales; family Cupressaceae; genus Cunninghamia; species Cunninghamia lanceolata. The sequence goes on from BSBN01000397.1 coordinate 2,919,194, forward strand.
TCCAAATTAAGGTCTAAAGCTCTACTGGTCAGTTCTTCCTCAGTCTATTCTACCAAATAGGAACCCAACACTTAGGTGTTCATATCTTTTCACTCTTACATCACCGGAGGCTCAATCTCTAGAATATATTAGTCATGGTACTCCTCTTGACTTCTCCAAGTCCACACTTTGCTGAGATACTTCATCTAAGAGATCTGAACCTAATTGTCGGACCTTGCTACAAGCTCTGTTCTTGCTTACCGGACCAAGATACACTTCAGTCTGTCTTTCGGTATGGTCATACCATGTCCTGTAGATGTGTGGGATGGACTTTTTTGCCATCAATGACAAAACTCAACAATCATGAAGCCACAATGTGTCTCTTGCCAACAATCTCCCCCTTTGGCATTGATGGCAACACTTAGTGAAAAATGACTAAGTGTTATACTACACTCCCCCTTGGCTGATGCTTTGTTCTAATGTACATTTTTCTGGAGCTCCCCCTTAGCTATTCTCCACATTTTCACTGCTCCTCACTCCCCCTTTGACATCAATGGCAAAGGGTAGGATCCGCATACCAAAATTTCCAGAATTAATCTATACATATCTGCATAAGTATATATACAAGTTGTACTTACATATACTTAAGTATATCCGCAAAAGTATTCTTCAACTGTACAACTTCTGTCGCCTGACTCTGCTTCATCCTGTCCAAAATTGAGATGTGACCACTCAATAGGAACGCAAAAGCTTCTGCCTTCTTAAGATCTGTTAGATCACTGGTTCGGGTTGTGGCCTGAGCATCAGTTAGGGCCTCATGCATGGCTTCTAACTTAGGGATAATGATCCCTCTAAGTTCACTTAACCTGTTTATTCTATTTTTCTTCTCCTTTTCAAGCTTCTTTATTTCATTTGACTGCAATAGTCTGACACTCTTGATTTACTATGGAAGAGGAGAGAGGATCAAAACTTTGAGATAAACTTGTTAGTTTATCCTCTTGCTCTTTTACTTTCTTCTCAATATCCTTGGTCACTTTAGGGTAGGATAAAAAAAATTTATATATATCTCCACAATCTTTAAGAGCATTTTCTAATCTCTTTATCCCAATATCCATAACTCTCCTATCATTTGTTATTAGACCCTGCACCTCAGAGAATCTCTTTCCCAAAAATTCTTTCTGGACTTTATCTTCAGCTAACTTTTCCAAAGAATCAAAATGTGTGCTAATTGAATTGACAAGAGATTTTAAGTTACTGGATGAAGAGGCCGAAAGATCCTTCTAGAAGGATGGCATGATTTTCTCCAATGCACTAGATGCAATTTCTATTAGCTCACAGTCTTCCATGTGAGACTTCAAAAGTTTTTCTTTTGCCTTTGCATGGGCAAATGATGCTATCTTCATAGTCTGAACCAGGGAGAGGGAATCAAAATTGAATGGTCCTAGAAGTAGCTCTGGTTCATCTAATTCCATCATTTCTTTTGTCAAGAAGTCTTTGACTTCTTCTACAGTGTCTCTTGTTAGAGATAGAGTTTTCTTCCCTTCAACAGCCTCAACACTGTCACTTGTGGTCTTCTCTATTTGACCTTCTTCTCTTTTCTTCAACTCTTCTTCTTAATTGATTTTCTCTTCTGTTCTTTCTTCTCCTCTAGATCCGGAATCTGTTGGGGAAACCAGAGGAGAGATGTTTTCTTCTTAAGGACTTCCTCTTCTAGAGTAGAGGAATCTAGATCCTTAGTTTTCTCTTCACTTGTCTTCTTTACCTCTTCTGCCACTGTCTTAGTAGATTCTCCTTTGTCATCCATGGCAGAGGGTTCATCACCTAAGTCCTCTATAATAGGAAGATTGAATCTTTTAAAGGCATTCCAGAGGATATCTTCTGTTTCCTTTTCCACTTTGTCAGTTTCTCCAAGCATAAGTTGATTCATTCTAGCTTTGCTCTGGAACTCATCCTTGCAGTCCTTGAAAATAATGTTCATTTGTTTAGGGGTAATGGACAGATAGATCTGAATAACAATCTGCTCCTGGATTTCTAGATCTTTTGCTTGGGCATTATTCTTCCTTATTTCAAGTTCCTTCTCTAAGCTTTTGGGAATCAGAGATATAATTTCAGTGAATGCTTTGTTGTAGATGTTTAGATACCTGATTGTGGTATCTTGCAATATCTTCTGATCAGTTTCACTATATTCATCATAAAATTCAACCATTGGTTGCAAGTTCCCATCCACAGTAACTGATTTGATGATATCATCAATGTAGAGAGTAGGTTTTTTAATGAATTCTTCTGCCTCTTCTTTCTTGTCTTGACCTATAGAGGATTCACCAGATACTTTCTTCTTCTTCTTCATTTTATTTACCTCCTCATCTGGCTTGGTCTCTTCATCATCCTTCTAACTGATGTAAGACCTTGTGGCCTTTTTCTTAGTTCTCTTCTCTCCCTTTCTGAATGTCCTGACTTCTGGTTTTGATGCCTTTTGGCTCTTAGAGGTGGCAGGTGCAGAGCTCTTGGAAGATTTGGTCTGGGAGGGGGCTTGCACCGAAGTACTTTCTTTTTTAGTTCCTTGCCTTTCTTTCTCTACCCTTTCCATCTTTTCTCTGTTTACATCAAGTGCCTCCTTTGAAATTCCATGCCTCTTGGCAAATTCTTCTACTTCCCTCACTTTTCTTTTCATTTCTAGTTGTCTTAGCTCTACATGAATCTTCACACTCAACTCTTCAAAGGTTCCAAACCTTTCTGCCTTAAGGTCCTTGGGCTGACTTAGCAGGTGTTGAATATGTAGCTCTAGAATTTTCTCATCAACTTCATACCCCATTGGCATGATCCAGACTATCCTTGGCTCCACTTCCTCCATTAGGCATTGATCAGTTTCTACCATAAAGCATATTGTATCTTTATACTTTTCAACTAGAGATTGGGGGATTCTCTCTCTTGCTTGCATCATACTCTAAAATTTCTTGAAGTAGCCCCATAGTGTTGTATTCTGTGCCTTGGCATCACATATTCCATGCAAATAATCTCTGATTGTATGGCAACAGGTCTATCATTTTGCCATATCCAGCCATTAGTTCTAGGTAGCTCATTCATATAGTAGAAGAATAGGCAAAGTATCAAGCCACCATACTTGAAAGAATTCTTTTTATCTTTCTTTATTTTCTACAAATTTTCCAATAGTTGGTTTAGGAGAAGCTCACAAAGATCATAGTCAGCATTCTTTCTTAACATTTCATAAGCAGTATATACAGCAGTTCTGGATATAGAATTCTCCCTGCTGGAGTGATATATCTTATAGTCAATTATCATAGATGCAAACTTGATATCCAGATCAGTGATATCTTCTATAGTCATTGCTTGCTTGTCAAATTTTGATCTGGTAGCCTCACTCACAATTTGGTTTTTGACAGATTTGAGAGTAGGCAACCCACCGGATGAGTGCTATCCAGTTACCACCCTAATGGCATCTTTAGTGATCTTAAATGGCCTATTCAACCACATGAAGTTGTCATGCACTCTGCTCAAAACATACCAGACCCATTCATCTTCTATAAAATAGGGGAAATGGATGCAATGTCCAAAATGTTTGTCTCAGATAGCCTTGTGCTGAGGTTTGAGTTCAAAAGAATCATCTATTAACTAATTGTGATAGATATCCATTAACTTGGATTCCCCAAATTCCTCAATGCTTGCATGAATATATGCCCTAACATCTTCTACATGCAAAACCCCATGCGAAATACTTGAAAATGTACCTAGGGGATCAACTTCTAGGGATTTATAGGGATGTTTCTTGAATTTAGGGCACAACCTATCAATAATCTTCACAACATTCAGAGTAGCCATCTTTCAAAGATTCAGAGAGAGATTTCAAGATCAGAAAATACCTCTTACGCTTCTAGGGTTCATGATATGAGCCGGATCGAGTTGTTTGGATGAATCAACTTCTACGGTTTGATCTTTGAGAGGATTGAGATAACTTGTTGCAGAGCTCCTTCTCTCTTCTTTTTGAATGCAAATGTGCAAATGATGAACCAAAGAACCCTTTTATTTCTGTGCAAACCCTAATTCCATTTTGCAATAAATGCACAACCTAAGTTATTCTGGTTGCCTTGTTTTCCTTGTTCCAAGAGAGATCTTTCTGGATCACTGGTATGCACTATTAGTTGTCTATCTATCTTTCCCAAATCATTCCACTTATCCACAGATCAAGATACCTCAAATTTGAATCATACCAGATCTAACTGTGAAAATCCTGTTCTTACCAGATGACTATTAAACCAGATTAATTTCAGATGATTAACCTCTTCAAATTCCTTGCAGATCTTTCATATCTTTACCAAGGCTCATTTATATGTTTCTCTGAGAACCCTTTAATCCGCAACCTTCCATGTGCCAATTTTAAGCACTAATTGACTGGCTGGGGAAACTTGTTTTCTTTTGAGACTCCCCTTGAGCCAGAGCTCATCTATTTAGTTTTTGGAAGGAATATCAACACCAGATTCTGGTGCGGATCCATCCCCAACATTTTTTGTACTCCTCTTTACCCAAATCTTGTTCATCTCCCTTTGAATTTCATCTGCATCTACTTTTCCTTTTCCTTTGTCTTGGTTTTGATTATGATGCACCAGACCCTTTTTGTCCTGATTCTTACTTCTACAGAATTTGGTAATATGACCAGATCTATTGCAATTGTAGTAAACAAAATTTCTTTGCATATTTGACTGATATCCTCTTAATCTACACTGATTAGCCATATGTCCCATTCTATTGCATGCAAATCATCTACCATTAAATGAATTGTTCATTTGCATATTTCTGCACTCATGAGATTTGTGACCATACCTTTTGCATTTAAAACACTATCCGGAGAAGGATGAATTAGTCTGATTCATTCTTCTTCTGCACTGATTTGCTTTATGACCAAAGTTATTGCAGTTGTGGTAGTATCCGTTGAAGGATGGATATATTTGAGCATTAGGTTGCCTTACCAGAGGTCTTCTAGGCCTGTTCCTTGGATTTCCTGATCTAGAGTTCTTCTGACCGGATCTGGAGCTTTCACCTTTCTCATACCCCAAGCCTTGCTTGTCATCTACTCCCTTTTGGCTTTCAAGAAGAACTTCAAGCTGAGCAGAGCTTATCTTGAATTTCTCTTTGTATTCATTTGTTGTTTGAAGATCCCTTTTTAGATTGTCAATCTAATTTTTCAAGTTGTTCTTCATTATCTCTAGCTTCTTCCAGATCAGATTCCAAATGCCTAATTATTCTATCCATTTTGTGGTAGTCTTCTAATTTCTCTTTGAGAGATTGTTTTAGATTATCTTTAGTTTTTCTCTTCTCTTCAATTTCTTGGGTGAATTTCATAACCCCTGATTCCATTTCATGTCTTACCATAATAACCTCTTTTGATAGCTTCTCACATAATTTGTTATTCTCATTCAGATCTTCATTTGCATCATTGGCTTCATTCTGACTTGCTAATTGCTGAAGTAGTTCCTTTCTCTTTTTCATAGAGATACTCAGTTTCTCCTTTAGTTCATTTGTGAAATCATCAGCTTGTTTGAGTCTTTCTCTTAAGTTAATGACTTCAGAGTGAGATTGCTTAAGATAATCTAAGGCAGACTGAAGTTGTTCCCTCATACCATACATATCCATTGGAATTCCTAGATCTTCCTCAAGCTATTAGGCTCTGTTTGGAGGAACTTGGCTCTGATACCAACTGTTGATAACTGAGAGGGGGGTGAATCAATTATCTAAATTACTTCTACTTTCTGTTCTTCTTTAATAATTAGTGCAGCATCAAATCATATAAGTAAACATAACCATGAAAGCAAAAATAACATATAACAGAATGATTTTGACATGGAAAACCCTGTTAAGGGAAAAACCACAGGGTGACTAACCCAAGATTGTATTCTCTATTAAAAGAATAAGATAGTACAAAATGACACTTGCCAATTAGGGCTCACTGCCCAAGCACATTGCTCACAAGAGGCTCATTGCCTACAAGAGACTCATTGTCTACAAGGTACAAAAAAGTAACAAGATACTTGAACTGATGAGAAGCATCCACATATGCTGAAGTTTAGTTCTGGTTAGGTTCAATGCACTAATCTATTGCACTTCATTCTTCCTCTTCTTTGGTGTTGCTGTCCTATCACATACCAGACCTATATTACTGCTTCCACACTACTCTCTACTTTTCTTCACACAACACAACACACCACACAAACCTTCTCATCAAAATCCATCTAGTATATATATCTGCATAAAGGATTTCAACATCTTTCTAGTCAGCATCCGGAATACTCAATATTTTCCCAAACTCTAGTCTGTCGGCTGAATCCTTGCTTACCAAGTGATGCGTATCAAAGAGATGCTTATATAAGTCATCAATCATGTTGTCCAATCATGAATGATCCCTTAAGAAACTTTATTACCATCAATATCACATCCGGATTAAGGTCTGAAGCTCTGTTGGTCAGTTCTTCCTCAGTCTACTTTGCCAAACAAGAACCCAACACTTAGGTGTTCATATCTTTTCACTCTTACATCACTGGAGGCTCAATCTCTGGAATATATTAGTCATGGTACTCCTCTTGACTTCCCCAAGTCCGTACTTTGCTGAGATACTTCCTCTAAGAGATCCAGACCTGACTGTCAAACCTTGCTACAAGCTCTGTTCTTGCTTACCAGACCAAGATACACTTCAGTCTATCTTTCGGTATGGTCATACCAAGTCCTGTGGATGTGTGGGATGGACTTTGTTGCCATCAATGACAACACTCAATACTCATGAAGCCACAACATGTCTCTTGCCAACACGCCCACCCTGTAGTCCTCTTGACTTGTATTTTTGGAAACTCTAAAGCTGTTTACACTCTGACACACCTTACTTTCCTAAATCTATAGAAAAACTACTCTATTGGACTTGGGTACCCGCCTTGTTGTCCCTGAAGTTTCAAACTCTAAAAATCTAAATCCTGGTATGTTTTTGATCTGTATTTAGTGCCTTCTTATGCGATCATCTGTCGTATTTTGTTTGTTTGTACCTAATTTCATTACAATTAGGGTTTGGGCCTTATTGAATCTAGGGTTTCACATATCTATCAATCTAATCTATCTTTCCATATCATTCCTAAGTGACATCAACCCATAGCCGAGTCCTCATCTATCTTACAATGACTTAGTTGGATTGTTGTCCTTAAATGTTATTGTGAAAGGAAGGTTTGATTGGATACCTTTAACACATTCATCCCTCTTCTACATTTTTCATTTTACAATTTAACATAAATGTTTGAAGAAAAAAATTGATCACTTGATACAAATTCTTGAGAAGAATAATATCAGTGTTCCTAAATCTATAAAATAGAGTTCTAATGAGGGGTCTAACAAGGCAAAAGAAAACAACAAGGGGAAAGGAAAGGGAAAGGCCCTGGTAGTAGTTGCTTTTTCACCATCCACTTGGGTTCTTGATTTGGGTGCTTCACACCACATGGCTTCATCTAAGGAAGAACTTGCATCTTTGGACCCATGTACTATGCCTTCTATTTTCATGGGCTGTGACACTCCTATTGAGGTATGTGGGAGAGGGTCTATTGATGTGGGGGATGGCACATTCCATGATGTTCTTTATGTTCCCATATTATCAACTAATCTCTTGCAAGTATATCAAATCACTCACACAGGATTGAGAAAGCAAGTTGAATTCACTCTTGATTTAGTGGAGATTTGTGAGTTGCATAGTGGTTCTACAATTGTAGTTGGGAGAGAAGATCATCAGTCTTAGCTATATTTGTTTTCTCACTTTGTTCGTGATCCTCCATCTATTTTTCGCACTCATTCAGATGATGTGAGTAAATTATGGCATGAGCAGTTTGGCCATCTTAACTTCCAGTACTTGGAGTATCTCAGCTAGTAGAGCATGGTCATAGGGTTGCCTTCACTTTAGTTTTTAGGTGGTGTTTGCCAAGGTTACAAATTCTTGGTAAGCATCCTAAATAAAAATTTGGCAAAGGTAAGGCATGAAGAGCATCACAAGCACTAGAGTTAGTTCACAATGATTTGGTTGGTTCATTTCCTCATCCATCCTTTAGCAAGGTGAGATTTGTTCTAACTTTCATTGATGACTTTTCTTGATATACTTATGTGTAATTTATCAAACATAAGTATGAGGTATTTGATCACTTTTAGGACTTTAAGACTTTTGTAGAGAAGCAATCCAAGAAAGCAATCAAAGTTTTGCACACTAACAATGGTGGTGAGTATGTCAACCATCATTTTGAGATGTTTTACACTTTAGAGGGGATTGATTTACAACATTCTATTCCATACACTCCCTAGAAAAATGATGTTGCATAATGGTAGAATAGGTCCTTAAAGGAAATGGTGAACTACATGATTCACTTTAGATCTCTTACACTATAGAGGCCATTAACTATGCTTGTTATATCCAAAACTATGTCCCTTACCGAGCCTTGAAGGGAATCACTCCTTTTGAAGCTTGGAGTGGTAGGAAACCATTAGTTAAGAACTTTCAAGTTTTTGGTTCTCCTATATGGGCCCACATTCCTGTAGAGAAAGGTAAGGCCTTGTATCTATAGAGCAGGCCTTGCATATTTGTAGGCTATCCTAATGGTGTGAAGGGTTATCACTTGGTCCACCCTACTACATATGAGTTGTTTATTGAGAGGAGTGTTTAGTTTGAGGAGGGCTCTTCAAGCCTAGTTCCTATCACTTCTCCACCTCCTTCTACATTTACATTGGAGTCACTTGGGCTACATGATAGATCTTCTGATGAGTCAGATTCACCTAAGCAAATTCTTGATGATGAGGAGTCTTCTACCTTTACTTCTAATGTTGAGAGCAATTCAGAGGGTGACAATTCTCCTTGACATTGTTTGACTTTTGGTCCACTTTGGGCTAGACAGACCTTGCATTCTACAAGTGATTAGGTTCTAGATTCATCAAACACCAGGCATACTTATTCTTAGTTCCAAGATGTTACTTATTCTTAGGTTTGTTAAAAAACAAAATACAAATAGTAAAAAGTGAAACCCACGGCTGATTTGCAAAAATTGGTTGTAGGTTTCACTTTTCCTACCACGAGCACATTATAGGAGACATAGAAACAACAATTTCAAAGAGAAATTAATGACTTCACCATGCCGCCTCATCAATCCCACTCTCGAGGATGTCATACATGAGGAGTAGAGGGTGTAGCAGCTGAACAAGGTAGGGTTTGATAATTATTTTGTGAATTTGCAAAGAATTTTTTAATTTTGTAATGTTTTTGTTGGATTTTTATCTTGAAGTTTCAGCCAATGAGCCACCACAAAACCCTAATCTAACAGAGGAGGCTCAAAAAAACCCCAACCCCCTCAAACTGAGGAGAACTCTCAAAACCCCCACCTTCACATCCTCACCATCAAAGAGACACACAAGAAAACTATTTAGGGAGAATTGAAGAAAACAAAAAACATCTTGTAACCCGATTTGAAACATTAAATAATCCAAATACAGGCACTGATCATAGGAGAGCCCCTGCCAAGTCATTAGAGGTCATTGTTTCTCATATTAAATTGGTGAAAAACCAAGTCACCAAATGGAATGACTATAAGGAGAGAAGTCGACCATACTATGCTAATAGATTGTCTTACAAACAAGTTAAAGATAAAAAATTACAAAATCTCAATTATGTTCACATTTTATCAATCCTAAAATTGGCCAAAACCTAGAAAAGAGTTGCAAATGGTTCCTGATTCATTGGTGTGTGCAAGATGGATATCCTAAAACTTTTGGGATAGATGGTATTATTACTAATTTTTTGTTCACACTAAAAATTAGTTGGACCTAAGTGTAGTTGTTCAGAAGGAATAATAGAAAACTTCAAAGTTATGCATTCTTGAATGGTTGATACCTTGACAAAGTTGAAAAGAAGATCCAGTTGTCAAGATAACCCATCAGTCCAATCAGGACTTATAAGTTATCATGACAAAAGAATTGATCAACAAAGGATCAAACATTCAAGGAGATATAGTTGTTCTACAAAGTTTGATCTCTTAGGAGTTATAAGTTAAATTGATTATTCAGATTAATCATTTTTGAATAAAAGAGAGAAAGATGTTGTATTACACTGTTATTTCATATCAAGTTTTGAACATACATCCACGTATCTGTTACTTTATCTCATGCATTGATTAAAAAGGAAATATATATACATCATATGCATTAGAGAAACTAACTCATCATGTTTAAAAGAAATGTTCAAATGTGTCCCACACAAGCCGTGGGAGTAACTAGACTGAGCAATTGTAGACATGCAAGCTATGTATCTGTTTGATAAAAGAAAAGAGAAAGAACATATGATAAATCTAAACATCCATCATTGCCTAATGATGGAGGTTACTATTGAAGCTAGTCTTTAAGTCTTTAGTCTTCATTCTTCACGCCAAGCCACCATCTAGTTGGAACCTAGAAAATTTTTGGGACAACCCCGTTAGTGTTCCAGATGTTTACAGTTATCACATGCTTTTATCAAACAGAGACATCTACTTATCATATCATGCATTTAGATAAGAATTCAGATTAGATAATGATATAGATCAAGAAGAAATCAGAAGGAGATCAATCAATGCTATCAGGTACTTTTTTATGCTAACTTGTTTGTTCACTGTGCAGGTATAGGACAAATTTTGTTGCTGATTTGAAGACAAATAAACATGTGGATTAAATGTGGCTCCCACAACAGTTTGAGCCCAACATGTTTCTTTTCATTTTTTGAAAAGAGTATCAAAAAAGACAGGATGCATCATTCTATGCTATATCATACATCATCTAATCAACTTACATAAAGAAGATGTCATCATGACATCATTACAGTTGATTGAAACAAATCAAAGCTATATGACTAAATCAAGATTGACAAAAAGACAAATTCAGAAATTAGATTACAGTCATCTAAGGAGTGATACAAGTTTTTAGATTATTATGCCTGATAAAGAGAAGACAAACAAAGAAAGGAGGATACAAGAACTTATGTATCATTCGAACAAGTTGCAGAATAAATCTTGTGAAGGGTCATCTCATTATGACAAGGGAGTAAGATGAAACAACATTTTATACCAGGTATTTCTCATGTTGTTTTCATATTGTTTAAGATGATCAAAGTTTAAATAGTTATATCACATTCAAAGTTACAAGTGTCTCATAGAAATAGTCAAGTAAATGCCACATGGAATAACAGATGGAATAGTGGAAGGCAAGACAACTATAAAACAATATGCCAACTTAACTGCCATAAAATAGAACTTCAAAAGATATATGAGATAAGTGTGCAGTCATCCAAAAAGAAGATATAAACTTTGCAAAAGGCTGTCACCAATGCCTTAGAACATCAAACCATCAAAAGATACATGAAGATGAATACTACAGTCTAAATGGAGTTGGATGTTCAAACAGTCAAGCATCTAGGGATGAAGCACATAATACATAAGCAAATACCCCAATACAATGAATGGTCATCATAGACATGATAGTCAACTTTCAAGATCAAACAAGAGATAGTCATGACTAAAGTGGAAGATAAAAATAACAGATACATACAGGATGCTCACAATCCATCAAATGATAAAGACTGTCACAAACCATCAATGATCTTAAAGGAAGAGCAAGTTGTAGAGTAGCTATGTATGTCATCACTTAAATGACAGTCAAGTACATATGCAAAAACAAGAGACTGTCATGTATAGAGTTGCAAATATAGTATGCATAGAGCACAATAGAACATAAAGAATGCAATAGGTCAAGGATAACTAGAGTGATTCCATGCATTTCAACATTATTGTGCTTTGACATTTTTTATTTCTCATGCCCAAGCTATAGTGATGCCATGGTGTAGTCATGAGGATGCCATACAGTCAAGAAGATGCCATGATGTAGTCAAGAGAGACATAGTGCAGTAAAGAGGGATACAGTCCAAGAGAAGTGAGATAAATGAAGATCAAGATACAGATACAGTCACCATCACCATGGACAACCAAGATAGTGACTGGTGAAGTGGTTTATATACGCAAGAGACATTGATGATATATCATAAGGGTCATATCCATCTACAGAAGAGCATGAAGTATGCACAAAGATAACTATAGATGAAGATGCATGAAGGCATGCTACAGGTATATTGAAAGAATGCATAACAACCAAGAAGAAATAAGAACATGTGTCTATGCTACATATATGCCTTGAAATACACAAGGACAACTACAAGTATAGAAGAAGTATGCATGATATATATAGAACTATAACATTCAAATGATGAAATGAGCAAAAGAGAAGGTAGTAGTGATGTGCCATATTCATACAGTTGTAGTAAACAGACAACAAGAAACAAAAAAGCATCATATCTATGCACAGAGGAATCCAATACATATGATAGTCAAGAGATAGCATGACACCTGTGCCATAATATATATCCAGATGCAATAAAAAGAACACACAGTCAAAGATGATGTTACATGATAGAAGTCCATTATGCTACAGCTTGCAAAGTTGAAGAGTATAAGTATCATATGCTACTAAGTTAGAGAAGAGATATGCATAAGAAGAACCTCACAGAATGTAAAGGTATGATATCATGCAATCTACACTATAGATACAATGAAATCAGATGTTAAAGTCATATATAGAATATCACAAAGTTTTGTTGTCATAACAGAATACCAACATGTGCTTCTACCCAGTAGCTACAATGAAACAAGTAAGGTAAAAATGTGTCATCAACAAGTGTGAGATAGTCACAAGGATAGGAGGAGAAGTGTTATGAGAAGCAAAGCAAGAAAACCCACTTACTGATACTTCAAAACCCCTATACTTTTGCCAACAGATGGAGACAAAACCATAGTCAAGGTGGTGCTACATAGAAAGAGAAGCCATTTTTTAAAAAAAGACTGTATACCCATGTCAAGGGATCAAACCCCAATGGTATTTTTTGCAGAACAGTAAGAAACTTCGAAGAGATGCCATTATATGTTCATAACCATGCCAGAGGAACAAGAAACACAAAGGTTTTGTGTGCAGGTTGAAGTTGAAACCCTAACTTCAAGGCTCACAAACCCTTGAGTAGCTACAGTTTTTTATGCCTATTTTCAAGAGAAGCATAGCCATGGCAAGTAAAAGTTCTAAAAATGGAGAAAGCTTCAAAACCCTCATCTTAGAAAGATTCAGAACCCTCATCTTAAAAAGTTTCAAAACCCTCAGGTTTCAGCATGATGAAAATAGATCAAGACAAAAGAAGAAATATACAGCCATGGATGACAGTGACATAGCATTTTTTGCTATAAAATGCAATACCCATGTCTATCTACAAACTTCTCATGCTATAAGGTGTGAAACTAAAGATAAATGAAGCTACAGAGATTAAAATGGCAAGTGCTTACCCTTGTTGCTGACAGGAAGAAAGATTTTCCATGGCCTCACAGTGGCCTCAAACTTCCCGAGTGCAGATGAAGACCATCAAGGAAGAAACACATAGAAACAAAATGAAGGTATTAAAGAGTGCACAACAATGGAGATATTCATAGCAGTGAAGAAGGCCATGACCATTTAAAAGAAATAAGCTACAAACCCATAAATGTTTCATATAAAACTCATACAAGAGTTACCTTCTTCCTAATATCGTGCAGAGTTCTATGGCAACAACAAAGAGGAGCCGTTGAAAGGAGAAGGCCAAACCTATAATGAAGATAGTTGAAACCCTCGACTAGCATGAAGTTGTAGAGCTCAAAGAAAGAAGTCAAATGAAGAGTGAATGAGCAAGTTAGGGTTGTTTTCCTCTTTTTTTCAAAGGTTCTTTTGGTCGAGTGTATTTTTGACTTACAAAAAACCAATAATTACTTTATCCATTTTGCTGTCATGGTCATGACTTTCCCTAGCCATCATAACATGGAGTGGCTAACAGCAACCCCTTAGAGTTGACTTTTCTTAAGTCAAGAGGTTGATGTAACATGTGGGAAAGGCTCCCAGCCTTATAAAACCTTTTGAATATTCCTTGGTGGTCAGATGGTGAATGAATAACAAATCACATGCTCAAAGTTCCTTATGCATTTCCAAATCATCCAAGGATATGTATCTCCTCATTATGCATGTTTTTTTGGTATGAGCAGTAGAATTCCAGCCTTTAAGAGGTTTCTTATTAGTACTTGGTGACTCTAATACTTTGGTTTTTTCAGATTAGATCTTACAGCCTATGAAAAAATATCAAACAAGGTCAAGTAAAATTTTTTGAGAGGAAGCATAATCAATTATCTCCACCAAAAAGGAGAATAAAAGTAGAGAAAGAGGCTAATACAGTAGATTTATTAGTTGTTATAGATGTGCCAAGTACACATCCTGACTTTGCTTCACATCAGAATTCATTGTTTGCAAGTTCATCGACAGAATTTTTAAGTTCTCCACTAGCAAGCCCAGAAGAACATATTCATGTTTTCCAAGAGAAACCACTTCTTGAGTTTATTGCTGAAGAACCTATATTACAAGAAATATTCCAAGAATTTTCAGTCCAAACACTAGCTCAAGTTTTCCCCACTCCAATGTCTCTACTAGGAGGAGGAGGAGTATTACCACCTCCTGGTGGAGGAGGTGGAGTGTTACCACCACCCAGAGTTGGTGGAGGAGGTGGATGAGGTGGAAGAAATCCCCTACCACCTCAAAATCAGCCTTTTGTGTCTTTTACCAAGTTTACCAAGTTTTATAGGAGAAGATGGGACTACACCCATTGAACATATCAGAGATGTGGCGTCTTTATGTGCTATTCACCACATCACCGAAAAAAATATTGTAATCAGGTTGCTGGCAGCATTACTAAAAGGTAAAGCTCTTCAATGGTTTAAAGGCTTAAGAGTAAATTCAATTAGATCTTGGGATGAATTAGGTACTGCTTTGAATAGGCAATTTCAGGATAAGTCTGATCATTTATCATTAGTTGAACAAATGATTACTATTAAGAGGGCTCCACAAGAGGAAATGACAGATTTTAATTTCAGATTTCAAAAAATATGGAATAGAATTCCTGAAACAGTGAAAACATCACTAGAGCACACTTTTTTGTATTATTTAAGGGCATCAAATTCTGATATTGCTGTTATGATACAATCCATGGGAGGGGTAACTTTACCAACTACTTTTGATATTGCAATAATAGTAGAAAATAGTTTAATACAAGTTGGTAAGATAGCACCTAGGCCTCCAATGTTAATTTTTCCAGATATACAACCTTTAATACCAATTTCAGCCCCACATATTTCAGCAATACCATCTTTTGGTTATTCAGCAAATACACAAAACAATACAGATCCCATTCATTCTGAATTTAGAGAGCTGAAAGAAAATCAGCAAAGCATTGCAAAAATACTGCAGACTATGAGCAATGACTTAGTGAGTCTAAAAATTCAAACAAATTAGAATAACAAACCTTACCAAGTAGCCCCTTACCAAGCAAATAGACCTGGTTATCAGGTAGATTATCAGGGTCAAAGAAGAAATTACAATAGGCCAAATCAGCAGTACAATCCAAATGTTGTTAGTACATCAAAAGAAATAATGCCTATACAAAACAACATGGTTCAAGACTATGCATGGTGTTATCCCTGTAATCAACCTCATAATCAGGCCACTTGTCCAAATGGAATAGTAAGTCAAGCTTTGATGGTACAGAATAACTATGCTGCTACTGAAAATTTAGCAAGTGATATAAATAACTAGTTGGACATTCAGGCTCAGTATGTTAATCCTAATGTGGCTTTAATGAATTGGCAGGCTAATGAATTTTGTGGTGTAAATCAGTTGCCAAGTCAAAAGCAATCTTTTACTAATATTGCAAAAAACACAAGATCTAAAAAGAGAGTTGTTGACTTCAAACAACAGTCCGGAAATACAAATCAGTAAGCTGAAACTAGTAAACAGCAAGTTGGAAATGTATCACAGCCAACTGATAAAGGGAAAAATATAGTCTCTATAGCTTAGAATGAGCAAAATCAAGCCTCTACATCAAAAGAATTGCATATTTTATCAAGACATCCAACTACAGAAAATAAACAGCCAGCAAAAGACCAACCAGAGGTTGCTGCTCCAAAAGTACATCAAAAGGTTAGTGGCCCTAGTTTTAATATTTTGGATCATATGAAAAAGACAACAATAAGCATGTCTATTTTAGATGCTTTACACATTCCAGGATAGAAGGATTTGTTACAAAATTCTTTATCTTAGTTGTCTTTGTCAAATGAAGTACAAAAATCACATCAACCTCAGATTATGATTGCAAATGAAACAAAAAAAAGAATAGAATAGCCTAAACTAGTAGGTAAACCTCCACCATTTTATGTCACTTTGATTGTGGGTGATTATTTAGCACATAATTTCATAATAGATTCAGGAGCCAGTAGTTTAGTTATGCCAAAATAGCTAGCTGATAAGATAGGTCTGAAATATGAACCTGTTGTTAGAGGTGTTGTACAAATGGATGGAACTGAAGTGAGCATAGTTGGAATGTTCAAAAAATTAGGCCTTACTCTGCATGCTTGTCCAAAATTTGTTATATACCAGGACATTTATGTCATTGATTTACCACCTACCTTTGCCATTTGCTTATCCAGAGATTTTATAGCAAGGTTAGGAGGGTATTTATCATCTGATTGGACACATTTATTCTTCAGAACAAGATATGGAACCAAGGATACAATCAAGTCTGAACCACTAGCAAAAGATCATTTGGAACCTTACACACCCAGTTCTATAAATGTAAATCTTCCCATTTTTTATCAAGAGGATCTGATTCCTATCCAAGATCCAAACACACCTTTAGAAAGAATTCCAGATTTGGTTCTGTTGATGGTGGTTTTAGCATGCAACAACGTAGGTGTGATTGCTAGTTTCATACCTCTCTGGAAAAGTATCCTACCCTAGGTAAGACTACTCCAAGGATAATACAACTAGGTCTTAGCTTGCTTAGAATTTCTCAGTTGGTATGTTCTAGTTGTTCCTGCAAGGGGCCTTACATGCAATTTGTGAATCTTTAGGTTTGGGGCAGCAAATACCCATAAACAATATTATGATTTTTAGCTGATAAACAAGATAAAATGTTGCTGAGATTCTTAATCTAACAACTAACAATGATTTTTAAAAAAAAGGCAAAAGGTTAGGGTTTTAGAGGGATCCTAAGTGACATTCACAATGCAAAGGTTATCTTCAGTAGACAAACATTCCAAAACTTTGAACCAGCTTCCTGAGTTATCAAACTAAAATGGCTGTTACAGTGCTATAGAAAATGCTACTATCTTCAATGGAGGTCAACAAATTTTTAGATTGCATTCATTT
Organism: Cunninghamia lanceolata; assembly: GCA_027924645.1. Classification (NCBI taxonomy): domain Eukaryota; kingdom Viridiplantae; phylum Streptophyta; class Pinopsida; order Cupressales; family Cupressaceae; genus Cunninghamia; species Cunninghamia lanceolata. Next base: position 2,936,534 of record BSBN01000397.1, read on the forward strand.
GTTAAATACCTAATGAGTGGCGCAACTTAACTAGTGAAATGCAATTGAACTTTAGTACGAATAATCAGCCCAGATTAACTTTACACAATTATTTACCATCAGCAAACAACTAAATGTATGGACTTAGAATGTTCATCGAATACTTTAGCAAACCATAAATATTATGAAAGCACAACTAATCTAACTAGAGGAGAGCAAGATGTGAACCATGAAAACCAAAAGATGAATCAACACAAGATACAAATTCTCAGATTTACTGTAGAAACTTGCTTTGTATTATCTCAAATGGCATAGAGTGAACAATTCGATATCAAAATCTCTCTCTTACAAATAGTGGAAATGGGAGCCCTTTATATAGAAAAGAAGCATACCCTAGCTTTCAAATGAACGGTGGAGATTAACTCAACACCAACAGTCTAGATTACATCAATAATAGCCCACATCAATTCCCAGATTACATTTTGTCCTTTATGAAAAGGATGAAAAACAGTTCCCAAATACATTGAATCTAGTCATTTTGACTAGCCAACTCAGTATACTAATAGAAAAGAGCATTTTGGAAACAAGAAAAAGACAAAACAGAGTCACATGCTGCCCTGATTACAGTAATTTACAATTGTGACAGGATTGTATTACTAGAATATTCAAAATAATGCTAAGACTCCTTGTCCAAGTTAATACTGTCTTCGTTGGCCAGTTTGTTGTGATAAGTCAACCATGCCTCAAGTGCAAGATTAATATCAGGGGGGTCTGGATCCTTTAAATGATGTATCCTGTAGTCAAACACTTCCAGCTTCTGACTGAATTTGCCATATATTCTTTCTATCTCTGCCCCTGCCTTCTGAAATGCCTTGAATTCAGCCTTGAGGTCACTTGCCTTGTCTAGTCTTTCCTCCATACTGAGTGCAGCATCTTCAAAAATTATTTTATGCAACTTGTCCTTGCATTTTTTGACATCAAACAGGGCATAATCATCATAGGACTCTTCTCTACAGTCCCTCAAGGAGTCACTAATGTCATATATAACCGATCTCAATTCTTCATCAGCGGGTTTGTATGCCTCCTTTATATGCTCAAAGGTCTCTTTTCTCAAAAGTAGTTGTTGATACCATTCAATAGCCTTTGGGAGCTGATTCCCAATCAAAATATTTTCCACAACCAAAGTTTGAGCTGGCAACTCTTTGATACCTTTTATTTGGGGATACATGTGTGAATAATACTCATCAAAAGAATCACATTCTTCCCACAAGTCTTTCCATCTCTTGTGCAAATCTACCATTTTTTGGTGAGCTTGAGCAGAGGCGCTTATGGCTTTGCATCCCATTTCAAAAACCTTTCGTAACCAATTTTTTGTGCCTTGGGATTTTGATCTTACCTCACCCAATTTAGCCATCTCATGGTAGACAGGAAAGTAGGTATTGTCCTTATGTCTCCTCCTGCATCTACTGGCTTTATCAAAAATTGAAGACATGCTCTTAGTTCTTCATTTTGTTGTTTCAAGTCTTTCTTAGACATTTCATCTTTGTCTAGTTGCTCCAAAATTGATGTGAGTGATCCTTTGAAATCATCCACTCTTTGAGCATGAGTGGTTAGATGTAAATCAACTATAGATATGATATAATATTCTGCCCTGATTTGGTCTCTTGCTATGTCAACTGGTGGGACCGCTATTTCTGCTATCCTTGATCCTAACTCATTCTTATAAATCCTTGATTGGATCTTACCCTTTTTTTGCTTTTGAGGCTTCTGAGCTTGTGACAAGATAGCGCTCAGGTCAAGTTACATTACTTCTACCTGTGGTTCGGGATATGCCATTCTACCTTGTAGCCACTCAAGAGCAGAAGATTTGTTTAATTTAGAAGCTCCATCTTTATCGTACACAGCCAAATCTTTGGATGGTTCTTGTTCTTGCTCTTCATCCTTCTCTAGACTTTTCTCTTTTTCCTTCTCCCCTTCTTGCACCAAGTCCTTCAGATTTATAACTACATTCTCCTGTGTAATCTTTAAAACTTCCTCCGTTGGATCTTTACCAAGGGGACTATCAGATATGTCAATAATTTCCACATCAGTTGAAGGTTCAAGGAAGCTTTCATTGTTTGCTTCATATAATATCTCCTTTTCCTCCTCAGTTGGTGGTTCAGGTTCTTTCAACCCCAATTCTGCACACACTTTTTCAATCCCAGGCAGCAGTGGGACTGCCAATGAATCCGCAGGCATTTGTGAAATAGGGACAGCAGAAGAGATGGTTAAGGAAGGTAAATTGACCTGTGTTAGGTTAGTTAAGACTGGTGATAATGAGGAAGAAATGGTAATCGATGAAGAAAAGGATAGTGAAGGTAAGGAAAGAGGGGGGGAAAGCATGGTGGAAATAGGAGGCAATGGTAAAGGAGAAGAAGGTGTAGATGAAGTGGAAGGGTATGAGATGGAAAGAGTGGAGGAATTAGGACTACTAGAGTCACTAGAAGAAATTGCCAGTGAACAAGAGGTGGTGGTGATGGTAGAGGCAAGAGAGGTGGCAAGAGACGTCTCTTGAATTATAGAGGCTGAGGTTATGGATGAGGTGGATGCAGTAGAGGAAGGAGGGATGGAAGAAGAAGTGGCAGCAGAGACAGCAGTGTCAACACTTTGTGTAGGAGGTTGGGTAGTTGGAGGATTGGAATCATCTTTGGCTGTGGCAGCCTCTGTGTTAGCTTTTTTCACTTTTATTTTCTTAACCTTGGAGCTCTCTCCTGCACCACTTGGCATATCTTTTCTTTTGGAAGTCCTAGTCCTGGCTGAAGGCAGTTGGTCTTTCTTTTGGGAGGACCTTACAGAGGGCTTCTTCATCTTCTTTGCCTTTTCTACCAAAGATGTATGCTCTTCACTATCTGATTTCTATTTCTCAGCTGGCTCTGCCTCATCTATGACCTGAATAGGTTCATCCTCTTCCCCCCTGGAGTCTTTGTTTGATTCTATAGCTGTGTAAGTAAGCTGGACTCCTTGTTCATGCAAAATAGCTAGTTGTGATTTGACCCAGGCCTTACTTAGTCTGATTGGTTCCCTCATAACAACATCCAAGGAACTCTATTCTGCATTAGCCCAGTTTGGTAATGGAATGGGTTGATGGTATTGCGCCTCCCATGGTCCTCTAAGCATCAAATTTTCATCATCTTGCAACTGATTAAGAACTGCCATTATATGAAACCTTTTGATGAAATCCAGAGGTAGCCTTAAATGTACCTTCTTCATAATCTCATAATCATCAGGGCAATTGGCCCAAAAGTCTTCAATGTGCACTTTATGAAAGAGTTTCTTGGTTACAAATCTCTCCATTACTTTGTTTGGATCAAAATGACCCCTTGCATTGTAGTAGTGTAGATTCAAGAGCTGAAGCTCCTTGTCTAAGTGTTCTGCTAATGCTAGAGAAGGGCATACATAGAGCCCTTTGTTGAATTTGATAGGAAATTGAACACTTGGCCTATGCAGGTGCTTGAGTTTCTCAGCACAAGGTATCAGTTGCCTCGACAGCTCCAGAAGTACTGTCTTATCATCAGGGTACTGAGGAAGTCTATAGGCCATTCCAGTGAAGCCTTGTATCCTTATGTATGTAAACTTCTCAAATTGGATATACCACCTGCCATATCTAGTTATTTCACTCATAGCCTCGGTGGAGATCCTCAAGGCTATGTTGCCGTGCAACTTTCTGGTTGTATACATCATGAATGCATCATTAACCCTCTTGAAGTGAATCAGTGATTGAGATGAGGTTAGCTATGGGTAGCTTTCATACACTTTAACCTGAGTCTTTTCATCATTTCCAACCTCACCAATCTTGGACAGTCCATCATAATGGTTCATTCTTACCAGTGCATAGACAAAATATGATGTCCATCTGAAATATTTGTTTTCATTCAAGTTGTTGAAGTCTTCATGGATGTTGTCATTGAGCATTTGAGCCCAGTGGAATTTGGTTCCCTTCAATATCTCAGAGATTATGACAAACATCCAATTCTCAAAGGTAGAGGTAGTTGGTAACCCATAGATTCTACTCAGAAAGGTTACTATGTCCCCTATTTCATCGTGGAATTCACTACTGTAAAGTTCTCTGGGGAGCTTGATGAGAGCAGATTTCCTACTTTTAACCCAATGGTCATTTATATACTTCCTACATCCCTCTACATCGTTATTGTATGTTGCCTTTGATCCCTGTTTTTCTGGCATAGTCATAACTTTGTGATGTCTAATATTTATGCTAGTGAAGGTGGGGTCAGGTCAGCTAGGACATCCCCATTGCCATCTCAATGGTCGTTGTCATAACATCATACTTGTCTGCACAGGTGGCTATTAGTTCTACACACTGAACTAAAGTAGGAAATGCACCAGTGTGTGTAAGTCCACTATCTCTAAGTATCCTGGCTCTAGGTGTTGGAGCTGGACCAAAGACTCTGAGTCTGAAGTCATCTAGGTCTATGTGACCTAAGTCTGTGTCCCCTACATTACTCCACCCGGAGTGGACCTTGGTTTCCAGAGGGATTCCCTTGAACTCGTACTTCATTGCTTGGGCCCGAGCAGTCATTTAGTCTGCAGGACCAGACCTTATAAGATTGACACACTAAAGAAACTCCTAACATACTCCTAAACTTCAGATAAATAAATGCAATACTGCCATTTACTACTAACATGCCTCTGAAGGAAATTTAAATCTAACTGAAATAGCATTGCATGCGATCAAATATCTAATGTTGCAAGAAAATTCATGAAAATTACCATTATCAATGCATCACAACATTAATTTCATCATTTTAAACAATCTTCCCTCTGAAAATTTCAAGAAATTTGATCATTTGCAAGGTTTTGTGCTAATTTGAGGGTTGTCCGACCCTAAGAAGAAAAAGTGCTAAATTTGAGATCCTCCAACTTCGACAAGAAAATCGGGTAGGTTCGACCTTATGCTTTAGCTTCCTTTCATGCTTTTGAGTTTTGCACAGTTTTTGGCAAGGTTTGACTTGTGCAGAATTTGGAGGTCTTAGACCTCTGGTGGTTGTCAAGTTAGTCAGTTGATATTTTAGGGAAAAGTTTTATCGATATGAACTGTTTATTGCACTTGCATGAGAATCGGCTTGGTCTAACCTGCGTGGTTTTAGGCAGCGTCCAACCAAGTCGGTAGGAGGGTATTATAGTGCAGGTCAGATGAGGTCACTTTTAGCAGAAATGTTGTTGTAAGCCTCCGGCAGGGTTTTCAGGTGGTGCCAACCTTGCAGGGGAATCCAGGTCATCCAACCAAGTCAGAGACATAATCTTTCAGCGCAAGGTCAGACTGAGTTCTTTTTAGCGCAAAGGTAATTTCAAATCTCGCGGAGTCTTTTTTTTAGACCTTCCCATCAAGTCAGAGAAAAGCATTGGGCACGTTGGTCGGACGAGGTTGATTTTAGCACTAAGTGACCCTAGGGGCTCAGCGTGAGATTTGGAGGTCTCTGACCGACTAAATGGTGGTTCGTTGTGTAGGTCGGTCGGAGCACGTTTCAGCGCAAGATGACAGTGGGTTTCTATAGGGCAAAACTCCCTAAAATCTTAGGTTTTAACACATGACGATCTCATTCATTCACACAGTGGACCTAGACTAGGGTTTTAAATGAAAAAACTCAAAATTTATTAAACCCTAACCTATAAATCCCAAATTCAATTAACCAATTTCTTAAAACCCTAACAGCTAATCATCAAAATCCTAACCACCCACAAGCAAAAAACTTAGAATAGTAAGGTTAAAACTCTACCTGGCTGAAATGGCGGTGTATGTCGACTTGCAGGATAGGTCGCGAGTTCGAGCTCGGGCAAGGTCGGTAGATGGCGAACGGAGCTCCAAAATTTTCTGTTGAAAATGTGATCAAATGAGTTAAAACTTGATTAATTTTCCTTATAAACCTTGGCTAAATCTACCATTAATGCACAGGCGTATGACCTATCAGTCTTTTTAGGGCTTGCACAGATTTCTCTAGTTCAGATCTGGTGGAGGATTTGGGTGGTGGTGGAGGATTTGGGTGTGTCGGACATGGTCGGACAGGATCATATTCAGCGCAAAGCTCAGGGTTTAGTTAAGAGAGTTTTGTGGAGTTTTTAGATTCATTTGACTTTGCGGGCCTTTTAGAGTTGTCTGACCAAGTTGGTGACATGTCTTTTTAGCGCAAGTCGAACAAGGCAATTTCTAGCGCAACAAGGCAGATACAATGATCTAGTCGTTAGGTCAGTCAGACAAGGATTTAGTGCAAAGGTCAGAGCGATAGGATTTAGCACAAGCTCGGAGCAGATAGTTTTTAGTGCTAGGTCGGACAGACAGGAAATCAGCACAAAGGTTGGTTGAAGGTTAGTTTACACAAAATGTCAATTCAAGGCCCTCAAAGGGAAAATAAGAACTCATCCTAGCAGATTTTTGAAGTGATTTTTGATACCATCTTTCCATCAAGGTCAAAATGCATCTTTGACCACACAACCACTTAGGAGATCAGAAGATCAAATGACTCTCTAGCCAAATCAAAAGAAGGGGGTCTCCATCTTGAATGGGGCATATGTACAAGGCACAACAAATGGTGACTCTACTTGGGAATTCTCCGGAGCATTTCGATGATAAACATTCAGTTTAAACCCAGAATCTCTGTGTTCCCCACATATTCAAACAAAAAAGCAAGGTATCTTATCAAAGAACCTAAGATTACTGACCAGTGCAACCATCCACATCCTAAAAACCTGAGTGTGTGTAGTTGTATTCATTCCCATCCCTCAGCAACCAAGCTCACCTAGGATCCCCTGAGACTAGCTAGAAAACTAAGATCACTCCACCACCAGGAAATGCTCAAATTTTGAAAGATCGCTGATCTTTGAAATAGATTGATGACCAGTCAAGTTTGCTAGTACAATGATATTTGGTGTCAATCTCTTCTGAGAGTGTCTTTCGTAAGTATTTTGCAATTTGGTAGTTTTTTTATTTGCACTTGTAATGGGTCTGGTGTTGAGAAACACCTTTTATTTTTACCCAATGTAGGCTAATAACACTTAGTTTCACCTGCCTTTGTCTTGATTGATAGTGCATGTGGTAGGAGAGGAAATCAACCCATTTCACTTGACACAAGATCACCTAGACTCACCTAGCTACTTCAGGATTATTTAAAGTGAAAAGATATATGGTTAGAAAATACTTCAGGTGCACCAACTAATAACTTATTTCCAATGAACAGATACCATACTCCTTGGTATAACAGCCGAACCCACAGCAGAGACTAGGTGGAAACCTTGGCTTCTTGAAAGAAGACTCGTGATTATTCACCCATCAAAGAAGCATTTGCAAGTCTACATGACTATCACCACATTAGAAACAAAGACCCCATGAAGAGCAAGCACAGTAGCCAAAAAAGGACAACTAATCTAAACAAGGCACCTAACAACTAAGGAAAGCAAAGGTAGGAAAGCAAACTAAACTAAAGGCAACCTAAACTAACCAAATCAAACAAACCCCTAACTATGTATACTAAAACGAGGCATGACTACCTCTCAGGCCTGAAAGTAGTGCTTTAGGAACTGGCCATTGACAAGCAATGGTAGCTCCTCACTAGTAAGGCTCTTGAGTCGATATGTACTGTCTCCAAGGATCTCCTAGATCTGATAGGGACCCAACCAAAGTTTGTCAAACTTACCATGTTCTCCCTTCTTATCATGTGCTTTGTCCCAATATAGGACCAAATCAGAAATGCGGAAGACTTTGACCTTGGCTCTTTTATCGAACCACCATTTTATGATTCCCTGATGTTTGGCAAAGTTTTCTATGGCAACATCACATTTCTCTTCAAGGTGTAGTAATTGAGCCAACCTAGAGGACAAATGGTCGTCAGTTTCAAGGTAGTCTTACATGAATTGAAGTACCAGGATTCTTAAATGGATAGGAAAAATAGGTTCAATCCCATAGACCAAATGATAAGGGGATGTGTTTAGGGCCACTTTGTGTTAGATTCTATTAGCCCATAAGGCGAACCTAAGCTGGGTATGCCAATCTCTAGGGTTTTTGTCCAAAAGTTTCTTAATGACCTCAAGTAAGTTTTTGTTTGTCGATTCAGCTACCCCATTCCCTTGTGGATAGTAATTAGATGAGAACTTGAGAGTAATCCCATAACTGAATGCCCAATTGGAAAAACGTAATGATGAAAAGGTAGAGCCATTATCACAAACTAAAGCAAATGGACAACCAAATCTAGTGATAATACACTTTTCAACAAATTCAATAACTACCTCTATGGTGCATTGCTTACAAGCTATTGCCTCAGACCATCGAGTGTAGTAATCAGTAGCGGTCAGAATATACCTATGGCCTGTAGAGGAAGGTAGATTAATCATACCAATAAAGTTGAGGCCCCATTGAGCAAATGGCCATACCTCCACCACTGGTTGCAAAGGCATGGCTACGTGTCATTCTCGGTGTGAAGCAGTTTGGCATATGTGATAGGTTCTTACATGTGAATGTGCATCTTTGAACAAAGTTGGCTAGTAATACCCGACATGAAGAACTTGATTAGCTGTTGAGTGTGCTGACCCATGACCTATCCCGAACCTTTTGTGAAAACTGGTTAGCACCTGATCAACCTCTGATTTGTCCAAACACCTTAGATAGATACCCTCGTGATTCTTCTTGTAAAGGACTGATCCTTTTATCATGTAACTACTGCTTTTAAGCTTGAGAGTGCTCCTTTGCACTGGATTCAGCTATAGTGGGCAGCGCTGATTGAGTAAATAAAATATGATATCTCCATACCACTCATCTTTTGAAACATCTTCTAATAGGTATTGTTGAGAACTTAGGTCTGGCCCCACTTCAGCCACTATTCTAGTCAAGGCCTGGCCTCTTACCAATTTCATGGGTTGAATATCTATGTCAAACTCTTGCAGTATGGTGACCCATTTCCCTCTTCTTTCTCCTAATTCACTCTGCATTAGCAATGCTTTAACTGCTGCGTCTAGGACTATGGCAATCACTTGAATTCTTAGGATGTAATGACAGAATTTCTTAAATGCCTTTACTAGAGCATACACTTGTTTTTCCACATTTGGATATCTTAGCTCTACATCTTTCAGTGGAGTACTCATGAAAGCAATGGGCCTTTCATCATCAACTGACCTCTTCTGTGTCAACATGGCAGTACAAGTGTGTTTCGAAGCGAATGAGTATATATGAAATGGCAAAGTGTAATCAGGTCTCACCAAGACAGGTGCATTAGATATAGCTTGTTCAATTTCTGCGAAGGCAGCCTTGGCTTCTAGAGTCCAGTCCATTTTAGTGTCTTTCTTTAGCATGGCGTTGAGAGGTTGGACAATCTAAGCAAACCCTGTAATGAATTTATGTACAAAGTTGATCTTACCAAAATATGACTTAAGTTCTTTCTTGCTAGCTGGGGGAGGTATCTTGAGTATTTCTTGGATCTGATCTGGGTCAATAGATATTCCTTTCTCAGATATTATGTGTCCCAGTAGCTTTCCTTCAGTTACTCCAAAGATGCACTTCTTGGGGTTGAGTGATATACCATAATCCTTACATCATTGCAACACTTTCCTCAGATCTGCTACATGATCCTCTCACCTTTTTGAGAACACTGTTAGGTCATCCATGTAGATGATTATACATTTTCCAACCAACCCTTTAAAAGCAACATCCATCGCACGCTGAAAAGTTGTGCCAACATTTATTAAACCAAATGGCATCCGGTGGTAGGCATAGATGGCCCATTTACAGGTAAAGGAAGTTTTCAATCTATCTTTATATTCCACCATCACCTGGTTATAACCAGAATACCCATCCAAGAATGACATCATTTGGGACCCGTTAACCATCTACAATACTTCGTCCAAAGAGGGTAGCGAGTAATTGTCCTTTTTAGATGCTTTGTTTAAGTTACGTAAATCAACGCAAAGTCTGATTTCTCCATTTTTCTTTTAGATCGGGACCAAATTTGCTACCCATGTAGAATGTCTGACTGGAAATATTATCCTTGCTAACAACAGCTTCTATACTTCTTTGAAAATTAGCGGTTCTAGCAAAGCATTCACTGGTCTCTACCTTTTCCTGAACAGCTTTGCTCCTAGCTTCAGTGGGATGGTGTGTGTGATGATCGAGGTATCATAAGTCTTTAGATCTTCATAACTCCAGGCTATAACCTCATGATAATCTCTTAATGCATGTATAATTCTTGTCCTTTCCTTTTCAGTACTAGTCTTCCCAATGAACACGTTCTTCACATTTTATTCTATCCCTAAGTTAAATGGTTCACACTTTCCTCCTGGGTATGCTCCTTCTTTTCTTTGAGTCCCTAAATTATCTGCATCAAACAATCTTTCCAATTCTACCATTCCTCATGGGATCGTGTTGGTTTTTAAGTTTAATACTCCTTCTAAATCCATTTCAGTAGGTTCCATCTCATCTTCATCTAGTATTTGGGCAGTGAACACATTTGATGAAGTAAGGAAATTAATTATGTGTTGATCATCCTCAAAAACTTGGAAATTGGTAACATTATCAGGTATGGATGGAGTAGCAATGAACTCGACAAAGAGATTCTTTAGTCCTGCCATGGATGTTGGTTCTAATGTACTTGTTGTTTGAGCTAGAGCATTTGCAACATGATTCTGTCTTCTGGGGATGACTTGGATGTTAAAACTGTCAAAGCACTCAACCAAATCCCAAACTCTATTCTTATACCTATTCAATCTCTTATCATTGCATGAGTACTATTTCCTCACCTATTTTACTACTAACTCAGAATCACCAAACACCTAGATAATTCTGACTTTCTTCTGTAATGCGAGCATCAATCCCTGCACTAATGCTTCGTATTCAGTGACATTGTTTGTGCATGGAAACTGTAGTCTCTGTGATGCTAGATATGAACTCCCAATGGGGCTGATCAATTTGACCCTAGCACCAGACCCTTGTCTGCATCTTGAGCCATCAAATCTTAAGGTCCATAAGAGAAAATCTTTGCTGTTATCCTTCTATTTTCTAGACTTTTCTCGATCAAGTAGAGGTTCAGATTCTTCCTTCTTCTCAACAGTTGGTTCTGTCTTCTTTTCGACAGTTGGTTCCTCCTTCAGGATTATAGGGATCTTTAGTTGTCTTTGCACTTGTTTGATCACCTCTTGACATAATTGGCAAGTAAATTCAGAATGAGATGCATCATGTATGCAACACCAGTTGGGCAATAGTAATTCTTCCATTTGAACCTGCCTTCCAACAACAATTTGATCTTGTGCAAATCTGGCCACAAAATCATGAAATCCTTCAAATACCCCCGGTTCAACTTCGTCTGAAGTGTCTCCTTCATCTGATTCAATATATGCTCCTATATTTTTCGATCTTTCTATGAGTGGCTTAGAGGGTCTTAAACAACTCAGCATAAGAACTTCTTTCGACTGACTAGCATGTGGAAGGTAAACTCCCAAATCAACTTCTGAGAATAGAATCTCATTGAGCTGATTGTATTATGTGATCATATGCTTCATCTTATGTTCCCTTTCAATACGTATCTGATTGGCCAATCCTTTCCACGGTAGCCACATATGGGAAAAGTCAGTTGCCATATAACCATTCAAAGTCCTAGACCAATCTCTGCTCAAAAGCATGCCGTATTGATCTAGAATGTCCACTACTTGAATATCTATGTACTGTTGTACCCTAGGATCAGAAGCCAATTGCATGTGTATCATGTTCAACTCTCCCACTACATTCACTTCAGTCTTATCTAGTTGTGTCACCTTCCGGGATGATTTGGCTGGGGTGAGCCCAAGTGCCTTACAAACTGACAATGGCATTACATTCGTGGAGGCACCAGAATCTACTAAATAGTTATGAAGGTTCCTGATGAATATCTTGAGTGTTAGAAGGAAAGGAGGACTTTCCCTTTTGTCTTTATACAGCGTCATCTTCTGTTCTACATCAGTCACATGTATCCTTTCCTTTCCTTTATCAATACTATCCTTGGCAATATTCTCCTTTGGTATATAGTCAGTCTTAGTTCCAGCACTTAGGTCCTAAAAGAAAGATGTCCTAACCTCAAGTATCTTAAGCAGTTCATACACAGAAAGACTAACCTTCATTTTCTTAAGTTCCTCAGCCACATACTGCCCCATTTTTGTTATGTCTGATCGTTGGGAATTTTCTGCAGCAGTACCCTGGTATACTGATTGATGGGGAACTTTTGGGGGTTCAGGATTATTGGTAGCTTTCAGGTCAAGTGGAATCTGATAGCTATTTGGAGGGATGGAAGTGGTGAGAGGACCCCTAGGCTTGCTACTTCTTAGGTTGTAAGGGGTCTTGTTGTATTGCTGATAAGCATTGACTTCCTTAGACTCTTCTTCCTTAGGATGATTATCATCTTGGAATGGAAATGTATAACTATCAAGGACTAGGGTAGTATCATACCTTTGAGAAGGAACAATTTCATATCTTGTTGGCAGAGTCTCTTGATTTTCAGCATTTTGAATCTCCATCCAGAAGATACTGGATGCAATATGGAATTTTGGACAGTCCAGTTTAGAGTGAGCATTCGTGTTGTGCAGCCTACACCAAGTGGATAAAGCAGCTTCAGCCAACATCACATGACCCAGGGGCCTGGTGTCATTGTTCTGATTTTCCAAAGGTGAAGGTACTCCTCCATTGTTTGGCCTGGTGTTCTAGAATCAATTTGTCCATTGCTGAAAGTTCTAATTTTGATACTGATTCTGATTTGAGAACTGGTTCTGATTCTGATTTTGGGAATATTGTTGATTCTAGAAATGTTACTAATTTTGTCCCCTCTGCTGCATATAAGCATTTTGATTCTTGAGGTGAGTAACTTCAGCAGTGAGTTTCTTCATTTGCTCAACCAGCTCTTTTATATCGTCTTTGTCTTCTTTGGTCTTGGCTGCTTCTAAAGACTGTAGGAAAGGCATTTGTGCTAGAGGCATTTCAGCTACCGGATTACCTAGGTGGATCACTAAGGCCTGTGTTGCAGCCACGTTTGGAATTGGATTCATCACAGGGGTATGATTAGCCAATGCATGATTTATCATGGGTATTTGATTCGACATGGCAACAACCCCCATATGGTTCAATGGACCAGAAGTTGTTTACCCTAGCTGGGTGCTTACCTTAACAGCAGCAGAATATGCTTGAGCTAAACTAGCAGGTATTGGGTTAGCTCTCCTTGCAAACATGGAAGTAAGTTTATCTAGGGTAGCATAGTAAATGGGTAGGACAGCGGCCTAATCTACAACATAATGAGCCTGCAAATGACTGTAAGCTTTTTGGAATCTGTTGTTGAAGGAACTTATCATCTCACCTTCCTCTCGACAAATCTCCACAAAAGATCGGTAAAGATCAGCTGGGGTGGTAGGCATACGAAACCTATCCAGAAAAGTAGTCTTTAGGTTCACCCATGAATTTATGGATGCGGTAGGGAGGTTGACAAACCAATAATAAGCTTCTTCCTACAAAGAATAAGGGAACAACCTACATATCACATCCTTGTACCGCACTTGCAACATGAACATGTTAGCTTGAAAAATCTTAATGTACTCATTCACAGTCCTATCTGGATCATTCACTCTGAATTTTGAGTAGAACTTATCTGGGTTCTTTGGCATATCATGGTAATCGTTGAATAGAAAAGGAGATTGGTTATTTCCTACAAAGAAAGCCATGTTGGGAGGATTAACGGGAGCTATTGTAGTATTTCTAGGGGCAAACTGAGCTCGAGGGGCCCTAGGTATTCCTTGATCCCTTCTTGTTCATCTGAATTCTGCTAGGGACATCAGTTCTTCTCTAGCTGAGCTGGATCTAGTGTGTCTCTATCTAGTCCGCAGTCTTGCTAATTTTTAGCAGAGGGAAAATAGGGAGGCCCTCCTTCTAGCACCAATTCTGCTGATGGTGGTTTTAGCACGCAACAGCGTAGGTGTGATTGTTGGTTTCACACCTCTCTTGAAAAGTATCCTAACCTAGGTAAGACTACTCCAAGGATAATACAACTAGGTCTTAGCTTGCTTGGAATTTCTCAGTTGGTATGTTCTAACTATTCCTGCAAGGGGCCTTACATGTAATCGACGAATCTTCAAGTTTCGGGCAGCAAATACACATAAACCCTATTATGATTTTCAGCTGATAAACAAGATAAAATGCTGCTGAGATTCTTAATCTAACAACTAACAATGATTTAAAAGAAAAAGGAAAAAGGTTAGGGTTTTAGAGGGATCCTAAGTGACATTCACAATGCAAAGGTTCTCTTCAATAGACAAACATTCCAAAACATTGAACCAACTTCTTGAGTTACCAAACTGAAATGGGTGTTACAGTGCTGTAGAAAATAGTGCTATGTTCAGTGGAGGTCAATAGATTTTCAGATTGCATTCATTTGTTAAATACCCAGTGAGCGGTGCAACTTAACTAGTGAAATGCAATTGAACTTTAGCATGAATAATCAGCCTAGATTAACTTTACACAGTTATTTACCATCAGCAAACAACTAAAAGTATGGACTTAGAATGTTCATCAAATACTTTAGCAAACCATAAATATTATGAAAGCACAACTAATCTAAATAGAGGAGAGCAAGATGCAAACCATGAAAACCAAAAGATGAATCAACACAAGATACAAATTCTTATATTTACTACAGAAACTTGCTTTGTATTAGCTCAAATGGCATAGAGTCAATAATTCGATATCAAAATCTCTCTCTTACAAATAGTGGAAATGGCAGCCCTTTATATAGAAAAGCAGCATACCCTAGCTTTCAAATGAATGGTGGAGATTAACTCAACACTGACGGTCCATATTACATCAATAATAGCCCACATCAATTCTCGGATTACATTTTGTCCTTTATGAAAATGACGAAAAATAGTTCCCAGATACATTGAATCTAGTCATTTTGACTAGCCAACTCAATATACTAATAGAAAAGAGCATTTTGGAAGCAAGAAAAAGACAAAACAGAGTCACATGCTGCCCCAAATACAACAATTTACAATTGTGATGGATTGTATTACTAGAATATTCAAAATAATGCTAAGACTCCTTGTCCAAGTCAATACTGTCTTCGTTTGCCGGTTTGTTGCGATAAGTCAACCATGCCTCAAGTGTAGGATTAATATCGGAGGGGTCTGGATCCTTTAAATGATGTATCCTGTAGTCAAACACTTCCAACTCCTGACTGAATTTGCCATATATTCTTTCTATCTCTGCCCCTGCCTTCTGAAATGCTTTGAATTCAGCCTTGAGGTCACTCACCTTATCTAGTCTTTCCTCCATACTAAGTGCAGCATCTTCAAAAATTATTTTATGCAACTTGTCCTTGCATTTTTTGACATCAAATAGGGCATAATCACCATAGGACTCTTCTCTACAGTCCCTCAAGGAGTCACTGATGTTGTATATAACTGATCTCAATTCTTCATTAGTGGGTTTGTATGCCTCCTTTATATGTTGAAAGGTCTCTTGTCTCAAAAGTAGCTACAGATACCATTCAATAGCCTTTGGCAGCTGAATATGAATCTCTAGTTCATGGACTAGAATGGGCAAGCAAGAGAAAAATTAGATGTTTAAAAGTTTTTGGAGACAGTGAGTTAGTGGTTAAACAAGTCAAAAACATTGCTACTACAAAAAATGACTTGCTAAAAATATACAAACATAGAGTTTGGGACATGATAGAAGAGTTTGATGCATTTAATCTCATATCTGTACCTAGAACTGATAACAAGCAAGATGACAAACTAGCTACTATAGGAGATGAATATGATATCCCTTCTGAAATGAAGAATATTCACTCTCCTTTATATGTCAAAGTTACTGTTAGACCATCAATTCCAGATAATAATGTCAGTTGGCAAGTGTTTGACAGTGATGAATAGATTGTAAATTTTTTAATAGAAGAAGCTAAATTTTCTGCAGGTAATCAGCAGAATTTTGTACAACAATATGATGATCAAATACTTCAGTTAAGATCAAATAAGTTACCCAAAGGCTTAGTGACCTTGGAATCTATCTTTAATACTGATGATCAAGTAAGAAAGGACAAGGCTAGCTTGTCAATAAAGCAAGAACATTATGAACCTATTGAGATCTTTAAAGAAAAGTTGCTCAAGTTGGGAAGGATATGTACAAAACAAGAACAACAAGCATTCATCTAGCTTTGTCAAGATTTTAATGAAATTTTTGCATGGGAATATGGAGATCTGAAAGGTTTCAACCCTGAGTTAGCTCAACACACAATAGAGCTAGAACCCAAAGCTAAACCTATCAGACAGAAGTAAAGACCATTGAATCACAAACTGGAAGTGATCATGAATACATAACTCAATAAACTCATTGAAGGTAATATCATTTTTCCTATCAAACATACTTCATGGGTATCTAACTTGGTTCCTGTTAGAAAGAAAAATGGTCAAATTAGATTATATGTTGATTTTCATGATTTAAATAGAGCATCTTTAAAGGATTTTTATCCTTTACCATCTATGGAACATATATTGTAGATTATTTCTAGATCAGAGAGATTTTCTTTATTGGATGGTTATTCAGGTTATAACCAAATTCTTGTAAAAGAGGAAGATCAATACAAGACAACTTTTACCACAAATTGGGGTACACTAGCATACAAAAAGATGTCATTTGGCTTATCAAATGTAGGTACAACATTTCAGAGAGCAATGGACATGGCTTTTCAAGGCCTAATTAATAAAATTATGCTTGTATACTTAGATGATCTGACTATTTTTTCTAAAAATGTTGAAGATCATTTTCATCATTTAAGACTAATCTTTGAGAGGTGTAGAGAATTTGGAGTATCATTAAACCCAAAGAAGAGTATTTTCTCTATTCATGAAGGCAAACTGCTGGGACACATTGTGTCTAAGGATGGAATATCAATTGATCCTAAAAGAATTACTGTAGTACTGGCATTACCTCTTCCAGCACATAAGAAAGACTTACAAAGCTTTCTGGGAAGAATTAACTTTGTAAGAAGGTTTATTCCAAACATAGCAACACTTTTACAACCTCTTACAGCAATGCTAAAGAAGAATATTCCCTTCAGCTGGACCAAATAAGGAAAGCATAGTTTTAAAGAAATAAAGGAAGCACTTGTTGCTGCTCCAACTCTGATAAATCCAAATTTTGATAAAGACTTCATTTTATATGCATTTGGCAATGTGGATACTATATCATCTATGTTATGTCAGCAAAACAGTGAAGGAATGGAACAACCTATGGCATTTTTTAGCCAGGTTCTGCATGACTATGAGGTAAGATATTCTTTTGTTGAAAAGCATGTATTAGCTGTTATCAGGAGCTTAAAGAAATTCAAACACATTCTTTCAAATAATAGAATTCAATTAATGGTTGCTCACCCAACAGTGAAAGATTTTTTTCTTAGTAAAGATTTAAATGATAAGAGAGCAAGGTGGCTAACAAAGGTCATGGAATATGACATACAAATTAAGGTAACCAAGCTGGTCCAAGGCAAAGGACTATGTGAACAACTTGCAGGAAATGAAGGATACAACAAAGAACTTGAAGGAGAGGTCGAGATAGTGCTTCAAAACAATGAAATAGCTACTGTCCCAGACCCCCCTGCAAGTTGGGTGCATGATATGATTCATTATATGCACATTGGTGATTGTCCACAAGGCCTAGATAGATCTAAAAGAAGATATTACAGATTACATGCAATCCCTTATGCCATAATTGATGGAATTTTGTACAAGAGAGATTTTAACAATGTTTTACTAAGATGTGTACAACTAGATAGACTCAAAAGATTCTAGAAGAATTTCATGATGGACCTGCTAGAGGTCACTTTGTAGCTAGAACAATAGCTCTGAAAATTATGAGAGCTGGTTACTATTGGCCTGACATGTTCAAGGATGCTCATGAATGGGTAAAGAAATGTCTTAAATGTTTAGTTTTTGCAGGTAAACAAAGGCTGGCAGCAATGCCCTTGCATCCAATTCAAGTGGAACAACCATTTGGCAAGTGGGGATTAGACTTCATTGGTCCTATTAATCCACCTTCAAGGAAAGGACACAAGTGGATTTTGACTTCTATGGATTTCACTAAGTGGACTGAAGCAGTTGCTTTGAAAGATGCTAATGAAACATCAGTCCTAAAATTTTATCAAGATCTAGTATCCAGGTTTGGAATTCCTGACTCAATTATTTCAGATAATGCTTTAGCATTCATTAGGTTAAGAATATCTGATTGGTCTATCAACAATAACATATTCTTGAATACTTCATCAAATTATTACCCTCAAGGTAATGGAGAGGCTGAATCAACTAACAAAAATCTGATTAAGATTATAAAGAAAACAATTGATGAGAATCAGAGGTCTTGGCATGATAAGTTAAAGTTAGCATTGTGGGCTAATAGGATTACACCTAAAAGATTAATAGGTAATTCACCTTATGTGCTTACATATGGAAAGGAAGCAAAGTTACCAATAACAGTGGAGTTGCCAACACTTAGCTATATAAAAGAGATAGAGTTACTTGAAGAACAGCCAACGAAAATTAGGCTTGCATAGCTGATTAAACTTGAAGAGATTAGAAAAGAGGCCTTAAAAATATTGGAAATACACTAGGCCCAAATGAAAAGGACTTTTGATAAAAGATCAGTACCAAGAATTTATAAAGAAGGAGATCTAGTTTTCAAGTGGAATGAATTGAAAAGTAGACCAGGACAGCATACAAAGTTTGATGCAATGTGGGATGGACCATATATAATCACAGAGTGCAAGAAAAACAACACATTTCAACTTGCTAAGTTAGATGGTGAGGTGTTGTCAATCCCAGTGAATGGGATTCACCTTAAGATATGCTACTAAGGTAGCCTTATGCTGCAAATAATTGCTTTTGCACAGTTAGTTTCAGTTTTGTTGTTTTGTTTCCAAGAAGTGCTTCTGCACATGTAGCTAGATCTGTTTTAAGCAAATCAGTTTTAGTTTCAATTTTTAGTTAGTTGCTGTTGTTGTTTTCAGTTAGTGTGAGTTGCGGAATTTCTCTAAGTTTAGGGTAGACATGACTCTATGCCTAATGAGAAGGCAAGGCTACTAGTTCTAAACTATTTAGCAGGCAAACACCCCTGAGAGGTCACTAGAAATGTTACTAATTTTTTGTCCACACTAAAAATTAGTTGGACCTAAGTGTAGTTGTTCAGAAGGAATAATAGAAAACTTCAAAGTTATGCATTCTTGAATGGTTGATACCTTGACAAAGTTGAAAAGAAGATCCAGTTGTCAAGATAACCCATCAATCCAATTAGGACTGATAAGTTATCATGATAAAAGAATTGATCATCAAAGGATCAAACATTCAAGGAGATACATTTTTTCTACAAAGTTTGATCTCTCATGACTTATAAGTTAAATTGATTATTTAAATTAATCACTTTTGAATAAAAGGGAGAAAGATGTATTACACTGTTATTTCATGTCATATTTTGAACATACATCCAGGTATCTGTTACTTTATCTCATGCATTGATTAAAAAGGAAATACATATACATCATATGCATCAGAGAAACTAACTCATCATGTTTAAAAGAAATGTTCAAATGTGTCCCACACAAGCCGTGGGAGTAACTAGACTGAGCAATTGTAGACATGCAAGCTATGTATATGTTTGATAAAAGAAAAGAGAAAAGAACATATGATAAATCTAAATATCCATCATTGCCTAATGATGGAGGTTACTGTTGAAGCTGGTCTTCAAGTCTTCAATCTTCATTCTTCACTCCAAGCCACCATCCAGTTGAAACCTGCAAAATTTTTGGGATAGCCCCGTTAGTGCTCCGGATGTTTACAGTTATCACATGCTTTTATCAAATAGAGACATCTACTTATCATATCATGTATTCATATAAGAATTTAGATTAGATAATGATAAAGATCAAGAAGAAATCATGAAGGAGATCAATCAATGCTATCAGGTACTTTTTTATGCTAACTTGTTTGTTCACTGTGCAGGTATAGGACAAATTTTGTTGTTGACTTGAAGACAAATAAATATGTGGATTAAATGTGGCTCCCACAAGGGTTTGAACCTAGCATGTTTCTTTTCATTTTTTGAAAAGAGTATCAGAAAAGACAGGATGCATCATTCTAAGCTATATCATGCATCATCTAATCAACTTACATAAAGAAGATGTCATCATGACATCATTGCAGTTGACTAAAACAAATAAAAGCTATATGACTGAATCAAGATTGACAAAAAGACAAATTCAAAAATTAGATTACAGTCATCTAAGGAGTGATACAAGTTTTCAGATTATTGTGCCTGATAAAGAGAAGAGAGATAGAGCAAGGAGGATACAAGAACTTATGTATCATTTGAACAAGTTGCAGAATAAATCTTGTGATGGGTCATCTCATTATGACAAGGGAGTAAGATGAAACAACATTTTATACTAGGTATTTCTCATGTTGTTTTCATAATATTTAAGATGATCAAAGTTTAAATAGTTATATCACATTCAAAATTACAAGTGTCTCATAGAAATAGTCAAGTAAATGCCACATGGAACAACAGATGGAACAGTGGAAGGCAAGACAATTATAAACCAATATGCCAACTTGACTGCCATAAAATAGAACTTTAAAAGATATATGAGATAAGTATGCAGTCATCCAGAAAGAAGATATAAACTTTGCAAAAGGCTGTCGCCAATGCCTTAGAACTTCAAACCATCAAAAGATACATGAAGATGAATGCTATAGTCTAAATGGAGTTGGATGTTCAAATAGTCAAGTATCCAGGGATGAACCACATAATACATAAGAAAATACCCCAACACAGTGAATGGTCATCATAGACATGACAGTAACCTTTCAAGATCAAATGAGAGACAGTCATGATTAAAGTGGAAGATACAAATAACAAATACATATAAGATGCTCACAATCCATCAAATGATAAAGACTGTCATAAACCATTAGTGATCTTAAAGGAAGAGCAAGTTGTAGAGTAGCTATGTATGTCATCACTTACATGACAGTCAAGTACATATGCAAAAACAAGAGACTGTCATGTATAGAGTTGCAAATATAGTATGTATAGTGCACAGTAGAACATAAAGAATGCAACAGTTCAAGGATGAATAGAGTGATTCCATGCATTTCAACATTATTGTGCTTTGACATTTTTATTTCTCATGCCCAAGCTATAGTGATGCCACGGTGCAGTCATGAGGATGCCATACAGTCAAGAAGATGCCATGATGTAGTCAAGAGAGACACAGTGCAGTAAAGAGGGATACAGTCCAAGAGAAGTGAGATAAATGAAGATCGAGATACAGATACAGTCACCATCACCATGGATAGCCAAGACAGTGACCAGTGAAGTGGTTTATATAAGCAAGAGACATTCATGATATATCATAAGGGTCATATCCATCTACAGAAGAGCATGAAGTATGCACAAAGATGACTACAAATGAAGATGCGCGAAGGCATGCTACAAGTATATTTAAAGAATGTATAATAGCAAAGAAGAAATAAGAACATGTGTCTATGCTACAGATGTGCCTTGAAATACACAAGGACAGCTATAGGTATAGAAGAAGTATGCATGATATATATAGCACTATAACATTCAAATGATGAAATGAGCAAAAGAGAAGGTAGCAGTGATGTGCCATATTGATATAGTTGTAGTAAACAGATAGCAAGAAACAAAAAAGCATGATATCTATGCACAGAGGAATCCAATACATATGACAATCAAGAGATAGCATGGCACCTGTGCCATAATATATATCCAGATGCAATAAAAACAACACAGTCAAAGATGATGTTACATGATAGAAGTCCATTATGCTATAGCTTGCAAAGTTGAAGAGTATAAGTATCATATGCTACTAAGTTAGAGAAGAGATATGCATAAGAAGAACCTCACATAATGTAAAGGTATGATATCATGCAATCTATGCTATAGATACAATGAAAGAAGATGTTAAAGTCATATATAGAATATCATAAATCTTTGCTGTCATAATAGAATACCAACATGTGCTTCTACCTAGTAGCGATAATGAAACAAGTAAGGTAAAAATGTCTCATCAACAAGTGTGCGATAGTCACAAGGATAGGAGGAGAAGTGTTATGAGAAGCAAA
Organism: Cunninghamia lanceolata; assembly: GCA_027924645.1. Classification (NCBI taxonomy): domain Eukaryota; kingdom Viridiplantae; phylum Streptophyta; class Pinopsida; order Cupressales; family Cupressaceae; genus Cunninghamia; species Cunninghamia lanceolata. The sequence goes on from BSBN01000397.1 coordinate 2,958,689, forward strand.
GCAAGAAACCCCACTTACTGATACTTCAAAACCCCTATACTTTTGCCAACAGATGGAGACAAAACCACAGTCAAGGTGGTGTTGCACAAAAAGAGAAGCCGTTTTTTTTAGAGACTATATACCCATGTCAAGGGATCAAACCCTAATGGTATTTTTTGTAGAACAGTAAGAAACTTCAAATAGATGTGATTATATATTCATAACCATGCCAAAGGAACAAGAAACAAGAAGGTTTTCTGTGTAGGATAAGGTTGAAACCCTAACTTCAAGGCTCACAAACCCTCGAATAGCTATAGTTTTTTATGCCTATTTTCGAGAGAAGCATAGCCATGGAAAGTAAAAGTTCTGAAAATGGAGAAATATTCAAAACCCTCATATTAGAAAGCTTCAAAACCCTCACCTTAAAAGGTTTCAAAACCCTCAGGTTTCAGCATGATGAAAATAGATCAAGACAAAAGAAGAAATATACAGCCATGGACGACAGTGACATAGCATTTTTTCTATAAAATGCAATTTACCCATGTCTATCTACAAACTTGTCATGCTATAAGGAGTGAAACCAAAGATAAATGAAGCTACAGAGATTAAAATGGCAAGTGCTTACCCTTGTTGTTGACAAGAAGAAAGATTTTCCATGGTCTCACAGTGGCCTCAAACTTCCAGAGTGCAGATGAGGACCACCAAGGAAGAAACACACAGAAACAGAATGAAGGTATTAAAAAGTGCCCAATAATGGAGATATTCATAGCAGTGAAGAAGGCCATGACCATTTAAAAGAAACAAGCTACAGACCCATAAATGTTTCATATAAAACTCTTACAAGAGTTACCTTCTTCCTCAAATCATGCAGAGCTCCATGGCAACAACAAAGAGGAGCTGTTGAAAGGAGAAGACCAAAGCTATAATGAAGATAGTTGAAACCCCCGGCTAGCATGAAGTTGCAGAGCTCAAAGAAAGAAGTCAAATGAAGAGTGAATGAGCAAGTTAGGGTTGTTTTCCTGTTTGTTTGAAGGTTCTTTTGCTCGAGTGCATTTTTGACTTACAAAAAACTAATAATTACTTTATCCATTTTGCTGCCATGGTCAAGACTTTCCCTAGCCATCATAATATGGAGTGGCTAATAGAAACACCTTAGAGTTGATTTTTCTTAAGTCAAGAGGCTGATGTAACATGTGGGAAAGGATCCAAGCCTTATAAAACCTTTTGAAGATTCCTAGGTGGTCGGATGGTGAATGAATAACAAATCACATGCTCAAAGTTCCTTATCCATTTCCAAAGCATCCAAGGATAGGTATCTCCTCATTATGCATGGTGACTAATAACCAAGAGGGTATATGATTTTAGACATTTTATATACATATGCTATACATGGAATTTTCAAGGGTAAGCTTTCATGCATGGTGGAGATATGATTTCATGGGGTAATAAGATATTGTCTTGTAGTGTTTATTGCATAAAGGCAATTGTAGTTGGAGATTGCATGGTGGCAGTATTTGATGGTGGTAGCATATGATGGGCATTTTTTATGCATGGGGTCAAGTTGCATAATGGAGTTGTTCTTCATTACTTAACTTCAAATTTTATATGGGGATATAAGGAGATTTAAAAAATGGATGTATGTGCACAATGGCAACAAGGGGGAGTCATAAGGATAATTATGCATTTTGTTTGGTGCATGGAATGTTACAGGAGTGACTCAGTTTCTTTTTTATTTTTTATTTTCCTTGCAGAGGGAGATATTTTTTCTCATTAATGTATTGGAGTGATAAGGAGTAATATTTTTCTTCTAATCATGCACGATTTTACATATGAATTAATTGTAAATAAATAATAAAGTAATAATCTATAAATTACTTTATTATTTTCCACAAGTTGTAAAATAAAAAATAGAACAAATTGTAACCAATAATAGAGTAATATTCTATTACTTTATTATTTACTCACAATCAATTTTGTGCATGCAAAATCATGCAAATTGATTAGTTGAGTTAACTAGGCAACCTAGGAGGTTTTACATGACTTTTAGGAGTATTTTTAGGGTCCTTGGTCAAAATTTTGGTCAAACATATGGAGAGGCCCAAATTGAAGCTATTTTTGCTTAATTTGTGGCAGCATTCGACCCTAATTTTGAGGATTTTTGAGGTTGCTCGGGAATGAGTATTTTTAGAGGCAGTTATTTGCAAGTCCATTTTTTTTACATGCCTCTTGGAGAGGGCAGACCTATATATTGTAAAGCAAATGTTTGTTTTTGCTAGTTCTTGATTCTCATTTTGATTCAGACAGATTGGAGAATTCTTGTAGCTTACTTTTACAGTTTTATTGAGAGATCAATAGGTTATAGGTTATCTTTTGTCTTTTTGCAAAGCTTTCCTTTGTTTATTTTAGATCAGTTGAATTACCTTTCCTTTTAGTGTTGAATGTTGAAGTGATTTTGATGAAATTTTGTTTTGTTTTATTATTAAACCTTTAAAATTATTGTCTCACCTCCTTGTTTACAACATTAAAGCATATATTCATCATAGGTCTTAGGTTGTGTTAACCAGAAATAGTCTTTTTATGCTATGAAAAAACCATTTCCTTCATAAAAACCTGTTTTCAAACCTTCCTTAGGATAATTTTTGTGGTATTTATGCCAAGTTTGGATTGTGTAGAAGTCTATTTTTTGGGTGAACATTGTGAATCAAATTGCATTTTTTTTATCCATATCAGGTGCATCACCATTTTACCTTTAGTATTCATTTAGTTTCTTTCTTCCCTTTTCCCAAAAAAGTAAAAAACATGCATCTCAATAGAACATTTGAAGGGAACCAACCCACAATCTGGAGGTCTAATCTCATCATAGGGCACCCACAACCTAAGATTAGTCCCATGTTACATGGAATTGTAGTGCTTTACCAACCTTGCATACGAGTGCAATTCCCAATGATAATAGGTATATAGTCTTTGATGAGTGTCCTTGTAATAACAATGATGTGCAACAATATTTCTTAAGGAAACTCTATTGTGAGTTCATCCTCAGCCATATTCCTAATTACTTTTACATTCGAGAGTTCTAGGGTAGAGGTAGTGGATTTGCCCAAGATAGAAAGGGGGCACATCAAGATGAAAACCATATACCAAGACCCCTCATGAGGCCAACACATATCTCACTCCCTTTGACTTTGAAGGAGAGTGTTGAGGTGGAAACACTGCATTTATTTTCTCTCACCTAGTCTCTAGCAAAGCATGGCGATGATCTTACCTAGGTTGATGAAGGTGAGAGTAGTAGGCATTGTTGGTCCCCACATGTTTGCAATTCATGTTGGAACTTGTGTGATTATTAGACCTAGGACTATCACCATTTAGGCAATCCAGATGATGCTCCAAAGTGCCAGGATGCTTCTGTTGCACATATGATGCCTAAGGTTGTTGTCATTGATGTCAACACTAGCACAAGGTTGAGGAGATTGTTAAGGTTGTCATTGAGGTTGTCATTGGTGTCAACACTATCATGGAAGTGTGATGGTTTTCATGGTTGGATATTCATGGTTGGATATTCATGGTTGGATGTCATGCCTTGATTAGTGTAGAGTTGAGATGGGAATCAGAAGCACTAAGAGGATCAGATGTGTTGGGGGTGGCCTGAAGCATGTTGAATGTTCTATCCTAATGTTCCTCAGTTGTATGTGTTGGTACAAAGAAGATTTGGCCTCTAGAAGTTGGTAACAATTTTTGTTTCAGGATGACTACTCTTTGAAGACCATCTGGGAGATTTCTCTACATTCTCACTATATTGATGGTGTGCTCCTGTGAATCAAAGCATAGCTTCGCACAATGTCAAATCATGTGTGTTCCAAGTTTCATGATGTTTTGATTATCAGATGTATGTTTTTCTATTGACAAGTTGGAAGACAGTGTTGGTTCTGTGAAGGTGTTTCTAGAATGTTAATGGATTGTTCCACATTCCTCTACATTTCTAGATATGGCTATGTGGTTCTAGATTTGTGTTTAGAGGATAGTAAGGGTGTTGTTTCCAAAGTTTGAGATCATTCTTTCTTCCATTGTGAAAGCTATGATTGATAGAGTATTGGTATGTGCTCTGGCAGAATGGAGTACTATTGAAGACCTATTGGAATGCTCTATATTCCTCTACAAATGAATGATTGACATGTTCTTAGATGTGTATTATATTCTTCTTTTCAGTTTCAAGGCTCTTGGTGGTCTGCAACTGAATTTTTCAAATGACAGCATGTTGTAGTGTGTTTCAGATGATAGAGTGTCCTCAAAGTATAAGATTGAAGCTATGTGGCATAATTCTTTGATGTGCAGTGGCAAAGGAGTGTTTGGGGATGTTTTATGAGTCATGTGGACTCATCTGGAAAAGTTTCACGAAGAACTTTCTTGTTTCTAGTAGCGCACAAGGTTTGTAGTTAATGTGGTTGTTATAGTTCAAGTCTTCATGTAGCTTCCTTAAAGATTTCCTATTTCCAAATGAGTGGAGTGTACGGATGTAATTCCTTAGTTTTTGAAGCTATGAAGGATGTTTTAGACCTGGTTAAGCAAATGTTGGAGTCTGCAAGGCTTGGAACTTCTGCTGGTGTAACGTGTTGTTCTAATTAGGACCTATCCTCTACACGTTTCATATCATGTGTTGTATCTAGCTGAAAAGATATGTAATCAACATAATATCATGTATAAATAGTGAATCAATTTGAGTGAGGAAAGTATGATTGCAAGTTGATCAAAAGGATTCACAAGTAGATAACAAGAAGAATAGATGCATTATTGAGATGTGACTGAAGGAGAAAAAGCATAAGTTGTTGATGCTATCTAGATTTATCTTAAAGACATATTTGTGATAGTGATCAAGTATCGAGTGTGCCTAACTAATCAAATCCTTAGAAGAAAGTGTGAAGAGGTAGAAGTGCAATCATCAAAGAGTGAGCTTCAAAGTTAATTTTTAGACACTTGAAAGATTGTCATACTGTAATCTTTGGTAAGTGTGTTCTCATTTCAGGAAGTAGTAGCTTCCTTGGGAGTGACCCTAAACCTTGGGTGATAGCCCCTAAAACAAAGTTATTATTTGAGCTTCATATATTGTGAGTTAATCCTCATCGTGGTTTTTCCATTCTACAGTTTTCCATGTATATCTAGTGTTATGTGTTGATGTGCATTGTGTTATTATTTCATGTTGATATTATGATGCTTAAGGTTTAATCTACTCCAGATAATTTGAAGTTGTTGAAATTGAAAATTATTTAAATACTAATTCACCCCCCTCTTTGTATTCTTATGTCTAATAGCTGTGACGTAGGGGCAACAACCAATGATGGACTCATCCATATTGGATGATATTTCCCTCATAGATGTCTTGTAGGAAATGTTTGATATTGACTCCTAGGTAATTTTTTACAAGGTTCAGTTTGATTTAATATATTTGTATTTGAAATTTGTAATTAATTATATGAGTATCTATATTATAAGTCAAAATTAATGTATGTAATTGTCTGCACTATGAAATTCTAGGGTCAAAGTATTCATCCTTCATCTATTAGTCATCTAGTATAGGGTGATGAGAGGAGGTCAAGTTAACATGTTTGTAATTTATCACAAGATCATAAATATAGTACATATATCAATGGTAATATTATTAACTAACAATTTGATGATGAACAAGGAGCTTCACCACCACCATCATGATTTCCTTGGTCCCCTACATGCAAAACACTTTCACTAAGGTAAATTTTACCATTTGTAATCATTATGCATTTAAATAATGTTATGTGTTTATTTTGGTCAAATAACCTTAAACTCTATTTTTGAATGTTGAATATGGAGACTCCTCATTTTTTTAGTCAATGGAGGTGGACATTGCTACAACTGATTTGTCTACAAATACTTTGACTGAGGTATGATCCAATAACATGTAAATGTCCTTTTGTATTTCTTGCTTTATCTCATGTCATTTAATGTACATAAATGATATTCATGTTTACTCAATTTGGTGTAGGGGCACCTAACAAATCTTTTGTTTTTGTTTGGATAAGGTCAAACTGACCAGTTGTTCATTTTTAGTTTTTTTGTTTTGTTCAGTTGTAATGAAAGAAGTTTGGGGATATGAAGCGGTTGGCCTTCCCCAACTGTCATGAACTATTTAATCTCCCAATGTGTTGGGATAAATTGGTAGCAGAATGGACATTTGGGTTCGGTTCTGAATTCGGTTGTGTAAGTTCAATTCTATGTTGAAGAAGAATAAGACTCTGTTCCATCAGTTTAGTGTTTCCTATTTTTGTGTTAGAAATTTTCATAATTTGTTCGTTGTAGATTTTACCTTCCTGTGGTTTGTCACAAAATGTCTTATTGAGGCATTCCATTGGTTTGACTCTCATTGAGATCGGTGGAATGGCTTCAGTGTATATATATTTGTTTTTGTTCTTTTGTTTTGTGTTGAGGTTGGCGGTGTAGAAAATTGAAATGGAACAATCCATACAGTAGGAGACCTAGCATCTCCATGTGCTAGGGTCTGGGTTGAAATTTAGACGATTTGAGGACTTACAGTTTTGTGAAGGTTGACATCGGCATAACATAAACCTCAGAGAAACTTTTGAAAGTTACACCAACCAGTGGTGTTGGGCCGATAGTAGGAGGTTCATCAGTGGAGAAGGACTTTAGTCTCACCGAATGTGTATTGCAAATGCATATCGCAAATGTATATTGAGAATGTATGTGAGAATATACATTCCGTCAGATACAAAAGGTGACTGGTAGCAACAGTAAATTCAGGGTGAAGATAGATTATCTCACCGGCTATAACAAGTCATGTTATGCATATACAACAGTTTGGCATATCCGCGAGAGTGGTGGTATTGGGGGACAAGTGCAAGATCCTGCCGATAAAGGTAGTCTCGCCGAAGGGTCATAAAGTGAAATGTTAGATTGAAACCACGTTTTCGTTGAACACTCTACATCATTTTGGTATCAGAGCTAGCAAAAGGTCTACAAAAGTGTTGGCATTGTCTATGAATGTTTACGTCAGACAAAGAAAGTGAAGGAGGGGCTAGCGATATGCCTCCAAAGGGGATGACCACCGAAGTGGTCAAGAAATTCAAGGAGATGGAGGAGATGATCAAGAATGGAGTCAAGGAAGCACTCCATGATGAATTGAAGACATTGAGTAAAGGACCGAGATCGGATGAGGAGTCTGATGGAGAAGATGAAGAAGGGGATGAGCAAACGTCCCTAGATCAGGCAGAGATAACTACAGACTAGAAACAATTTCTGGAGGCCATAAAATCACTTGGTAAGGAGTCGTCCGAGGCAAAAATGGAGATTCCAATGTTTAGTGGAAAGATGGACATAGAAGAAGTCATTGAATGGATCGAGGCTTTGAATAATTATTTCGAGTACAAGGAGGTACTGGAGAATAGAAGAGTCAAGTTTGCAAAGACAAAATTGAAGGATGCTGCCCTCATGTGGTGGAACTACACCCAGGGAGAAAGGGTGAAGAGTGGCAAGAGCATGATCTCATCCTGGAGTCGGATGGTAGAGAGGATCAAAGCTTAGTTCCTACCCATAGATTACGAAGTGCAAATATATAGGAAAATTAAGAATCTCAAACAGAAGGATATGGATGTATCCACCTATACAGAGGAATTTCACAAATTGTTTCTAAGGTGTGGGCTTGCTGAGGATGAAAAGGGAAGAGTTGCCAGGTATATTAATGGCCTAAAATATAGTATTCAAGATGAAATTACCATTCTAACACCTGAAATAGTGGACAAGAGCTTCCAGGTGGCACTGAGGGTAGAAGAGAAATTAAAAAGAAAAGGAGAACATCAGAATAGAGGTAAAGGTGGAAGGAATTTCAGAGGCAGAAATAATTTTAGTGGTAGAAACCAGTTCACAAAAATCAAGGGGAGTCCAGTCAACAAGAACATAGTGGAGAATCTAGTTCCAGAGGGGCTTCAGAGGAAGGAGGCCCAATGGAAGAGGCATATTTGGTGGACTAGGCAGAGGTCCTAATGTCTTCACAGGAAGATGTTATAATTGTAACCAAATTGGGCACACATCAGGTAAGTGTCCGGAGAAAGCCTCAAGCTCTCATGCAGGAGAGAGAAGGAGCTAGCTGATTCAGGAAGAAGATTATCAGAGTGTGACTTCACCTATGGGAAGTGCAGCTCTAGCACAAGATGGAGAGAATCTCATGATGAGAAGAACAATGCTGAAAGTGCCACAAAACAAGGAACCACCCCAGAGGAAGACACTATTCAGAACTTTGTGTAAAGTTTCCGGTAAAATGTGTAAGGTAATTGTTGATTCTGGCTCAACTAAAAATTTAGTTTCAGTAGAAATGGTAGAGAAATTGAATTTGAAAAGATTGCCACATTTTAGTCCATACAAATTGTCTTGGTTGAACAAAGGGCAACAAGTCTTGGTTGATGAACAAGCTTGGGTAGAATTTCAGATAAGGGAATACGGGGATAAACTTTTGCGTGATATAATTCCCATGGATGCCTACCATTTACTATTAGGAAGACCTTGGCAGTATGATGTACAAGCCTAGCATGATGGTAAATCCAATTCCTTTGTTATCACCAAGAGTGGTAGACAGTATAAGATGGATCCTTTACCAGAAGAGGGTGTAGACAAGAATGTAGGCTCAAGTATCATGTTAGTGAGTGGGAAAGAGTTTCTCCATACTATGAAAGAAGAGGGAACCCAAGGGTATGCTCTAATTTTAAAACCTAAAGACAATTCTAATTTATCTAAAAATAGAAAGGAAAAAGTCCCTAAGGAAGTGCAAGAATTGTTAGACAAGTATAAGAGTATCATGGTGGAGGATATGCCCGATGTACTACCCCCTGTGAGAGACATAAGTCATCAAATTGACTTCATCCCAGGATCCACATTGCCAAATAAACCAGCCTATAAAATGACACTTGCTCAGAATGAGGAAATTGCTAAACAAGTGCAAGAACTATTGGATAAGGGCTTGGTGAAGAAAAGTCTTAGTCCGTGTGTTGTACCTACAGTTTTAGCTCCCAAGAAGGATGGCAAATGGAGGTTGTGCACTGATTTGAGAGCCATCAATAAGATCACCATTAGATATAGGTTTCCTATGTCTAGAATAGAGGACCTCATGGATTGTTTGGGTGGAGCTCGGTACTTTTCCAAAATTGATCTCAAGAGTGGATACCATCAGATCAGGATTAGACAAGGGGATGAATGGAAGATAGCCTTTAAGACTAATGAGGGTCTTTATGAGTGGCTGGTGATGCCATTTGGTCTATCCAATGCTCCCAGTACTTTCATGTGTCTAATGAATGAGGTATTGAAGGATTTTATTGGTAAATTTGTTGTTGTCTATCTTGATGATATTCTGGTTTACAGCAGGACAAAAGAACATTTGCAACATTTGGAATAGGTGTTGAAGAAGCTGCATGAGGAGAAATTGATGATCAATATGGAGAAGAGTGTCTTCATGAAGGAAGAACTCACATATCTTGGATTTGTGATAGCCCAGGGTAGTTTGAAAATGGATCCAGAGAAGGTAAATGCTATTCTGTCTTGGCCAACACCTGAAACAGTAAGTGATGTAAGGAGTTTTCATGGGTTGGCAACTTTTTATAGGAAATTCATAAGAGGATTCAGTCATATTTGTGCACCCATTCTAGATACCATAAAAGGAGGACAGAAATGTAAGTTTGTTTGGAATAGAGTAGCTGATGAGTCTTTTGAGATTCTCAAACAGAAAATAGTAGAGAAACCCATTTTGGTTTTGCCTGATTTTAATAAGTTGTTTACTGTGGAATGTGATGCCAGTAAGCTTGCCATTGGTGTTGTCTTGAGTCAGGAAGGTAGACCTATCACTTTCTTTAGTGAAAAGATGAATGATGCTAAAAGAAAGTATTCCACATATGATCTAGAATTATATGCAATGGTTCAAGCATTGAAAAAATGGAGACATTATCTCTTGCCTAGGGAATTCATTGTTTATACTAACAACCATGCTTTGAGTTTTTTGAATTCATAGGAGAAGCTAAATCACAAGCATATGAAGTGGGTCAAACAACTCCAGGTGTATACTTTTTCCATCAAACATAAGAAGGGACAAGCCAACAAGGTGGAAAATGCTCTGAGCAAAAGAGTGTGCACTATACAAGAAATCTAGTTGCAAAGTGTGGGAGTGGATTCTCTCAAAAATATGTACCAGGATGATGAGGACTTCAAAGAGATATATGCAGTTTGTTCACAATTTTCAGATTCCTATCATTCTAATTTTTCTGAATAATTGTTACAGCAAGGGCTACTGTTCAAAGGCAGCCAACTGTGTGTACCTAGGTGTTCCATGAGGGAGAACATCATAAAAGAAAAGCATTACGGTAGTCTTGGAGGTCATTTTGGACTAGACAAGACATTGGAATAAGTGAGAAGGTTTTACTTCTGGCCTAAGATGTAAACAGATGTCAGAAAATTTGTAGAAACTTGTAGCATTTGTCAGAGGGCAAAAGGAACTTCATCCAATGTAAGTCTCTATCAACCACTTCCAATTCTGCAAAGGCCATGGGAGTGCATCAGTATGGATTTTGTTTTGGGTCTTCCCCAGACTCAAAGAGGTTTCGATAGTGTATTTGTTGTTGTTGATAGATTCAGTAAAATAGCTCATTTTGTGCCATGTAAATGTACCAATGATGCTTCACACATTGTTGGTCTATTCTTTAAGGAGATTGTTTGAATTCATGGTTTGCCATTGAATATTGTCACTGACAGAGATCCCAAATTTGTGGGATATTTTTGGCGCACTTTGTGGAAGAAATTGGGTACTCAATTATCTTTCATGTCATCCTATCACCCTTAGATGGATGGACAAACTGAGGTGGTGAATAGATCACTAGGTAATCTTTTGAGGTGTTTGACTAAGCAACATGGAGAAGCATGGCATATGGTCATCCCAAAAGTAGAGTTTGCATATAATGATTCTGTTAATAGGAGCACAGGAAAGAGCCCTTTTGAAGTTGTATATGGGATTCATCCCAGGGGAATTTTGGAGCTCAGGGATCTCCAGAACATGGAGAAAAGGAGTGCACAAGGAGAAGATTATGTAGTCAGTATGAAGGATATCCATGATGCTGTAAGGGAAACTATCTAGAAGAACACAGCGAAATACAAAGAGAGAGCTGATCAGAAGAAAAGGGATGTCCAATACAAAGTTGGAGATCTAGTAATGGCATATCTCAAGAAGGAAAGACTTCCAAAGGGGTAGCCCACGAAGCTTCTTATGAAGAAGATAGGTCCATGCAAGATTGTACACAAATTTGGGCCTAATGCATACGAAATTGAACTTCCTCCAGGTTTAGCAATATCACCCATTTTCAATGTGTCAAACCTGTTTCCCTTCAGGGGAGACAATGTTGCTAGTTCAGATGTGACAGAAGTAGGGGATGCAGAATGGATTTTTGATCTTCCACCGAGTTAGCTAGTACAACTGGAATGTATTTTGGACACCAAAGTTCAGAAGAAGACCAGACATAAAACATACAAGCAGTATCTGGTCAAATGGCGTGGTTTGCCTGATGAGGATGCTACCTGGATGAGTGAGGAAGACATCATCAAGCATGGGGTTAACATTTTAGACTTGGTTCCTCAAGAGACTTGAGTTCTTTTAAGCCCCAAGAGTATGGTGCAAGGGCACCTAAGAAATCTTTTATTTTTGTTTGGAGAAGGTCAAACTGACTAGTTGCTCATTTTTAGTTTTTTTGTTTTGTTTAGTTGTAATAAAAGAAGTTTGGGGCTATGAAGCGGTTGGCCTTCCCCAACTGTCATGAATTGTTTAATCTCCCAATGTGTTGGGACAAATTGGCAGTAGAATGAACATTTGGGTTCAGTTCTAAATTCAGTTGTGTAAGTTTAATTTTGTGCTGAAGAAGAATAAGACTATGTTCCGTCAGTTTAGTGTTTCCTATTTTTGTGTTAGAAATTTTCATAATTTGTTCGTTGTAGATTTTACCTTCCTGCGGTTTGTCACAAAATGGCTTGTTGAGGCATTCCACTAGTTTGACTCTCATTGAGATCAGTGGAATGGCTTCAGTGTATATATATTTGTTTTTGTTCTTTTGTTTTGTGTTGAGGTTGGCGGTGCAGGGAATTGAAATGGAATAATCTGTATAGTAGGAGACCTAGCATCTCCATGTGCTAGGGTCTAGGTTGAAAGTTAGACAATTTGAGGACTTGCAGTTTTATGAAGGTTCACATCAGCATAACAAAAACCTGGGAGAAGCTTTTGAAAGTTACACCGATCAGCGGTGTTGGGCCAATAGTAGGAGGTTCATCGGTGGAGAAGGACTTTAGTTTCACCGAACATGCATTGTAAATGCATATCACAAATGTATATTGAGAATGTATGTGAGAATATACATTCTGTCGGATACAAAAGGTGACTGGTAGCAATGGTAAATTTGGGGTGAAGATACATTATCTCACCGTCTATAACAAGTCATGTTATGCATATACAACAGTTTGGCATATCGGCGGGAGTGGTAGTAACGGGGGACAAGTGCAAGATCCCACTGAGGAAGGTAGTCTCACTGAAGGGTCATAAAGTGAAATGTTAGATTGAAACCACATTTTCGTTGAACACTGCATCACAATTTCTCTTCTTCATGTTTCTCACAGGAGGTTATAACCCCAAACAGTATAGCTATGGATGAAGAGAGACAAAAAGTGATCAAGAGGGATCACCAACTAGTGGTAACTGATTGATTACATATGCCATGTTACATATTTCATGTTTTCTATATTAATTATGTGGATATTATTTGATTGTATTAATGGGTGGAGCTTCAAAAATCTTTGTCGAGGAGGTCTAGTTGATGGGAGAGAGAGGATGAGTCATTTATTGACTCTCCATCTTCATGACCAAGCAAGGGTCATCAGTTATTTGATAGCAATTCATAGGAAATTTGATTATGGGACATTTTTTTGTATTCCTGGATGGTTTTTTATACAAACTTTTGTAGTCTACCAATGTATTTTTTTGTATATGCATGTATGGCTTTGTTTGTACTGCCTATATGGCTTTATCTATACACTATATGTTATTTTCATGACATTATGTATATGACATTTTACATTATATATAATATGATGACCAATTATGGTTATAAAATAGATATTGTGTCATGCTTAAACATTTCAATATTGCGTACATGTTCTTCAATGTTTCCATGAAATGATATTATGTTCAATTATAGTTCAATATATGTGTCAAGTCAAATATATTTGTACATATCATGCAATCATTGCATTCCATGAGACTCCATTTATTTGAGGCATCATGTTATATAGTTCACGTGCCTTGTCTATGCTTCCACACTTTGCATACATGTTTACAAGAGAAATTACAAATACATGTTACAAAATTCATATATCCTTTATACTTTCATGGTTGTCTACACCCTCTTCTGAAGATTCCATTTTGGCATAAGCAAAGAGGATGTTGGATAAGGTTGTGGAATTTGCCTCGACACCCGCTAATTACATTTTCTTGAAAATTTCTTTAAAGCCATATCAAAAAATCTATTTTGTGCATATCTTGCAATCATTGCATTCCATGAGACAACATTTATTTGAGGCATCATGTCAAACAATTCACATGCCTTGTCTATGCTTCCACACTTTGCATACATGTCTACAAGGGCAACCACAAATACAACATTTCACAAAATTCATGTTTCCTTTATGCTTTGATGGTTGTCCATACCCCATTCCAATGATATTAATTTGGTATAGATAGGGAGGATGCTTGCCAAGTTAATGGAATTTAGTTTTACATGTGCCAATTGCATTTTCTTGAAAGTTTATAAATCCTTTTTAGAAAATCCATTTTGTGCATATCTTGCAATCATTACATTCCATGATACTATGCATTTATTTGAGGCATCATGTCAAATAGTTCACATGCCTTGTCTATGCTTCCAAACTTTTCATACATGTCTACGAGGGCATATGCAAATACAACATGTGACAAAATTCCTATATCCTTTATGCTTTGATGGCTGTCCACACCCTATTTTAAAGATCCCATTTTGGCATAGGCAAGGAGGATGTTGGATAAGGTTGTGGAATTTGGTTTTATATGTGCTAATTGCATTTTCTTGAAAGTTTCTTTTGTGCATTTTCTTGAAAGTTTCTAAAGTCTTTTTGAAAAAATCCATTTTGTGCATATCTTGCGATCATTACATTCCATGAGACTGTACATTTCTTTGAGGCATCATGTCAAATAGTTCACATACCTTGTCTACACTTCCACACTTTGCATACATGTCTACAAGTGCAGATGCAAATACATGTGACAAAATTCCTATATATGTCAAACAGCTCACCTACCTTGTCTATGCTTCATCACTTTGCATACATGTCTCATAGGGTAGTTGCAACTACAACATCTGATGAAATTCCCATATCCTTTATGCTTTGATGGATGTCCATAGCATGTTTCGAAGATCCCATTTGGGCATAGACAAGGAAGATGCTGGCTAAGGTTGTGGAATTTGGATTTACACCCGCCAATTGCATTTGCTTGAAAGTTTCTAAAGCCTTATAAAAAAAACTATTTTGTGCATATATTGTAATCATTGCATTCCATGAGGCAACATTTCTTTGAGGCATTATGTCAAACAGTTCATGTGCCTTGCCTATGCTTCCACACTTTGCATACATGTCTCATAGTGCAGTTGCAACTACAACATCTAACAAAATTCCCATATCCTTTATGCTTTGATGGATGTCCATACCCTATTATGAAGATCCTATTTGGGCATAGACAAGGAGGATACTGGCTAAGGTTGTGGAATTCGGCTTTACACCTACCAATTGCATTTTCTTGAAAGTTTATAAAGCCTTATCAAAAAACATTTTGTGCATATCTTGCAATCATTGCATTCCATGAGACAACATTTCTTTGAGGCTTCATTCCAAATAATTCACATGCCTTTTCTATGCTTCCTCACTTTGCATACATGTCTCATAGGGTAGTTGCAACTACAACATCTAAAAAAATTCCCATATCCTTTATGCTTTGATGGATGTCCATACCCTATTTTGAAGATCCCATTTGGGCACAGACAAGGAGGATGTTGGCTAAGGTTGTGGAATTTGGCTTTACACTCACCAATTGCATTTTCTTGAAAGTTTCTAAAGCCTTATCAAAGAATTCATTTTTTGCATATCTTGTAATCATTGCATTCCATGAGATAGTGTTTCTTCAAGCCATCATGAATGGGATCAAGTCACTTCCTACAATACATCTCTAATAATAACTATATATTCCTAATATTTCTTTCCTTTTTCATATGTAGTCATACTAAGCCATAGTGAGTAAGGATCTCATGAAGATAATAAAACATCATTATAATCAAAGTCATGAATTCATGGATATAGTCATGTTGGACATTTTTTTAACTAATGCAAGCACAAAGAATTCTATTTTATGTGGAATTGCTAACTCTCAATTTGTGAAAATAATGCATTGCAAGACTATTGTGATAAGGTGCCATTAACCTTGTAAATCCCAATATTGTATTTATTCCATTTATTATTTGTAATTTGTAATTACCCATAAGGGATGTACAAGTTTCACCAAAAGTGGTAAAAATTAATTATTGGGGTAGTAATTACAAAGTTACTACATTGGTAAGTTCTGGAGTTATCAGCGGTAATTATGGAGCAACATTTTATGATTGGTAATTGTAAATATCAAGAGTAACTAAGGGTAGGCACCACCTTGGAGGAATAAGCTATTTTTGGCATGTATGACACATGTCATAAAGTTGTTTAGTGCATGTAAGAGAATCCATGACAACTGCAAGTTGTCATAAGATTCTATGAAAACATGACAACTTATGATGGATAATTATTAGTTGTAAGTTGCTATTCTTGGCTCTAGGCACCCATATTGGGAAGACGCCTTTTGGGGGGTGTTATGACATACTCTATGATGGTTATGATAGCATTTAGTACCCCGTAAGAGTCTATTCTTGTCCATGGATGCCCAAGGTTGCATAGTTGACTCTTGACAAGTGTTATGAGCTTGTAAGAAGTCATTGAATGTTACATGATGAAGATTCCTAGGTGAGAGAAAATGGATGCCTTGTTTTAGGAGTAAAATACTTCTATAAGTACAATGTTGTGTATGTATTGCATATCTCAGTTTACAGGTACACAAGTGTTGTTGGATTAATGAGTGAAGAGGAGATTGGAAGTGGATGTATTCTAATCTTGTTTTGAAGATAATACAACTTGAGCCTCTCTTCTTACTGGAGTTTTTTCCCGCAAGGGTTTCTCCATGTAAACAATATGTTATGTGTTTATTCTTCTATTCCTTTTCAACCTTTTGTTGTGAGATCTTGTATTCTTATGTTATTGATTTGTGCCTCTTTGTTGTTGCTATCTTATGGTGATGTTATTGCTGTTATAAGTTCATCTAAGATGGTTTTATCAAGCATGTTATAGTGGTTGATTTTATCACCATAAAGAAGTTGAATCTTTTCATGGTATTTCAAAGATTAAGGCAACTTAATTTTCAGATTTCTATTTTGTAGTAGTCAAAGCCTTGTATCTCACCAATTGGTATCATATCTTGGTGATTTGATTATTAACAATTGGATTAGAGATTGTTCGTTTATTCCAACAAAGACTGCAAAAGAATTTTGGGACAAGTTGTACAATATCTATGAAGGAGATGATAAAGTCAAGGAGCAAAAATTCAAACCTACTGGGGATTGTTTGAAGGTCTGAACATGAAGGAGGAAGAAGACATTGTTGCATACCTACTCTAGGTTGATGAAGTAGTCAATATAATTAGAGGACTTGGTGAAGAAGTAAAGGTATCAATGATTGTTAAAAAGGTATTTAGAACCCTTCTCCCTAAGTTTGATTCAAAAGTTTCTGCAATAGAAGAAGCCAAAAATATAAATAGTTTGACTATGGATGAGCTACTTGGGACATTAAATACATATGAGATGAGAATTGTGAATGACAAATTTTCAAGAAAGGGGGCAACTTTCAATGCATCAGTGATGAATGTGGATTCATATCTCAATGAAGATTTTGATCCAAAATAAGAAAAATTTGTGAGGAGATTAAATGGAGGTTTTGGCAAGTATAAAGGTGAGTTACCCTTTAAATAATTCAATTGTGGTAAAATTAGGCACATTGTTTCAAAATGCAAACTAAAAACTGGCAACAAAAAGAAGAATAGAATGTATGCTAAGGAAGAAGGCTACTCATCTAAGGAATATGATGAAGACACTTTTGGAAGTGAAAGCAAAAAGGCTCTACTTATGGCAATGGAAACATATAATGTGAATTCTAGAAATGAAGATGTTGAGGTTAATCTTGTGGAAAAATTGCATTATGCTGACAAAGAAATAAAAATTCTAAAGAAGAGGATTGTTGAAGAAGTGAAAGCCAAAGATAAATTATCTCAAAACCTTGAGAAGGAAAAAAAGATGGTCATTGATCTAAAGATTTAGGTGGAATAAGCAAAGAGGATAGAAGAGGTTATAACAGAAAGGTTGCTGACAAGAGACAAGGACTGTAAAAAAATTGAGACAAAAATTGTAACAAACAATCAACTAAAACTGAAGTTTGGAAAAAGTACTAAGATTCTAGATGAGAGGTCACCATACATCAAGATTAGTATTAGATCTAATGAAAATTAGAATAGTAAAGAAACTAAGCAATCCATGAAGAAAATAGTGAAGGTTCCAGAAAAGAAGGGCTCTGAAAGTTCAGGATCAGAACATACCATTATGATAGAAGATAAAAAATGGGAGATGATGGTTTTCTTCTGGTTCATAGACAAAAGAAAAGATCTGGAAGACATAATCTAGCAATGCAAGTATACAATATCAGGTTCAATCATTTTTTTTGGTTACTAGTTTAATCACAATCCTTATGGACAGAAGGTAGTGGATTGCAGAAACCTTCCTACAATGAAAATGATTTTGTGAGAAAAATGTATTTGCTCCTTTGGTTGATTTCAATATCATGTGCTACAAATGAAATAATTTTTGACATATTGCAAGACATTGTAGAAGTAATTTTGTGGAGATTTTTAAACCAGATAGAAAGGAAAATAATCCACTGATATGAGGAATAAGTTTGAGAAAGTGTGGAAAAGGAAGAAAGATGAACATAATTTTGAAAGGTCAATAATCTTGCATACTGCATTACATGATCAATCAAAGATGTGTGACAGATCTAGAGATAAAGACTACAATACTGCATTTAGTGTGGAATAATGTAAAACCATAGAAGGAAGTTCCAGAGAGCATGTTGTACACTATTGTAGCATAGAAGGTGATGATCTCATTGAGACTAAGGAAATAGAATGCTTGTTGGGTAAAAAGGATGAAAAATGGCTTCAGTATAAAAAGAAAGAGTATGATAACAATTTTGAGTTTTTCAGACATAAGATGAGAGAGAGAACTCTCTCCTATTTGATGTGCTAAAGCTAGCACAAGTTCAAGGGGAGTGTTGACTTCCTTCTGCAAGAAAGCCTGGTGGTCTTATGTTGAAGAGCATAATGTTTTAGAGGGAGAAAAATGAAAGATAACCAAATTGATTGAAAGAAAGATCTGGATGTTAGTCCTATGAAGAGAGAGATTTATAGTGAGGAAAGTTTATAGAAGTATTCTTATATCAATAGTACTTTGCCATTGATGTCAAAGGGGAGAAAAGTATGCCAAAATGCTTGGATGATAGAACTTGCTCAAGTGTTATTCTTAGGAGGAGCATTTTGATGGTTTTCCATCAATGACAAAGGGGGATATTATTGGACATTTGCATTGTCATTGATGTCAAAGGTGTTGTAAATATTGTCATTGTTGTTGATCTACTCTTTCATTTGGTGTCAAGGTATCCAAAGAGTGAAATCATTGTTATGTCATGTTAGAGCATTTGATATATGTGAAAGATAGAGCCATGTATCATTGGTTTGTCAGAATATTGCTTTGGTATTAGTTGTCTCTAAAGGAATGATGCATTTCCAATTGAATGGGATGTTATCCAGTATGTTTTCAGAGGTTTGTATAAAGTTTCCTTATGTGTACCCACTTACTCTATATCTGAGTTGTCTTCGCATTCTACCACATTGATGAGTTATGGTCTATAGATTCGATGATAGGTAAAGCTACATATGAAGTATCATATTCCATAGTTTTAACTATCGATCTACATCCAAAAGAAAGTAAGAAGTAACATAGTGTCACTGTGCTTATTGGTTGATAGTGTTGATGGTTCCTATTGGTTGACTCAAGGAATGTAACTTGTGACCATTGGAGGTAGCATGTGGATGTTTGTTGGGACTAGACAGGTCTACATTGGGTAACACATAGTGTGTCCTTTCTTTTGGAGTAGTGTGTGGGCTTTTGGACCTAGTCTATTACACATTTAATTAAGAATTAATGTTGAGGCTGACTTGTGGATGGATTTATCTTATTCCAATACAACATTTGAATGTCATTAATATTTTAATTCATATATAGAGTTGTTCTAGAATGATTGTGAGTTTGGATTATGTGGAAAGAATGAGATAGTTAAGATCTGAGGAGAGAATAGTGATTCTATGAGCCAAAGTGTAGCACTCATAATAGAGATAGTGTTGTAGAAGGGTTTTAGGTATCAAAATCAATCAAATGATGTTACAGAGGTGAATGAACCATCATAATTAGTCAAAAGTTCCAAGAAGATGTCATGGAGATGAATGAGCCATCATAATCAATCAAAAGTTTCAGTGCAGATGTTGGTGCCTCATTTTCTATGTTTTGTAACACATAGGGAATTGGTGTCTCCATTGGGTTTATGCCCATAAATCATTGTATTAGGGGGTTGATACCTCCTTTGAGTTGGTGCTCATAAAATAGGGGATTGATGTCTCCTTTGGGTTGGTGCCCATAAAATTACTATCTACTTTTTTATTTGTGAGGCTAGATTTGGATAGTATAAGATCAAAGAAACTAGCTCATCATGGTTTTCCCATCTTGGTTTTCCACATAAATCTTGTGTTATGTGTGTGTTCTTATGCTTATCATGATCAATGTTTACTTGTGATTGGAAGCATCTTAAGTTTGAAGGTTTTTGGATATACTGATTCACCCCCCTCTCAACATAACTATGTGTTCAAAAAGTCATACATCTTTATCATAAGAAAAAATAATTGTAACTCCTAGACTACAAGAACAAGTTTTACCAGCCTAAGTATCAATCCTAGTTTCAACTCAGCCATCCTCATAGTGGACTATATAGTTTCACAATCATGATACAACATGCACAACCAATTATAATTTCTTAACAATTTGGATTACACAACAACTTCATCCATTAGATCCTTTCAAATCAATTCTTTCCAAATCCTTACTTATGTCTATGCCTCAATTATTCAACACATTACCCATAGTTGACAATTGCATACAAGACCTACTTGACACACTAGTCCATTCTCTTCTACAAGACTAAGTGATATCTTAACTTGCTAGGTTTATATTTAATTATAACATGTTGGCACTATCAGTTTGGCCCCACGATGCACAAAATGAAACTTATGCTCACCAACAACTTTTTATTGAACGCAACTAACACTTTTTACAACTTTTGAAATATTGTCACCACGACCAAATGGAATGAACATTTCAAAAATTGAGAAAGGTTATTGTGGAGGGACCCTAGACGATCTTGTAGGTCTAGATGGAACATTCCTAGGTGCCACAAATTTTGAGAACTAGTCCATCAAAGTTTGGTAATTTTTGGCACTTAGGGCTCTTAAGAGAAAGCATTGGCACAGTGCAATAGGGAATGATCGGGATAGTTGAGGTGTGAAACAAGACCTTTCCTAGAATTAACCCACCCACTTGGACATGTTGGCACTATCATTTTGGCCCCATGATGCCCTAAAGAAAATTATGCTATAAGACAACTTTTCATTGAACACAATTGACGCATTTTGCAACTTTTGAAATATTGTCGCCACAACTAAATGGAATGAACATTTTAAAAATTGAGAGAGGTTATTGTGAAGGGACCCTACATGACCCTATAGGGCTAGATAGAATATTCCTAGTTGCCACAAATTTTGAGAAATAGTCTATCAAAGTTTGGCAATTTTTGGCAGTTAGGGCTCTTAAGATAAAGCGTCAACATAGAGCAGCAAGGAATGATCAGGATAGTTGAGGTGTGAAATAGGACCTTCCCTAGAATTCACCCACCCACCCAAACATGTTGGAACTATCAGTTTGGCCCCACAATAAATGAAATAAAATTTATGCTATGAGACTGTTGTCAATCAAGTATGCACCCTTGCTAAGTTCGCAGAAACTTAGCTACCTGTTGAAACATGGAATAATTCTCAGATGTGGGTCTCCTATAATGAGAATGAATTTCTAGAGTGATCTAGTTTTCCTTATGATTTCCTAAACTAATGACTTGTGGGGGAAAATGGTAGAAAGATATACTGAAAGGAATAAATCCTATTTAATTTGAAGATGGAATTACCTAACAGATCTTACTCACAAATAGGTTATTGAATTCTGACCCTCACAACACTTAGCTTATTTAACTCATAAATGTTTCACATGAAGTTTTGGAAAACACAACATGCAACCTGAATTAAACAAGATTTTGCACAAGAAAATTACAAGCTAAGACAAAGCAAAGGATAAATTTCATCACAATGCAACATTAGATTAACTTGCAAATACTTAGATAAAAATATGAAGGAAAGTTGTTACTCAATAACTGAAGGAATAATGAATATAGTGAAATAAATGAGTACAACACTCTTGATGTGAGAGGGAGACTCTGTCTCTCTACAGTCTAATCTCTAAAACTCTAAAACTAAAAACTAAAAACTGGAACTCCTCAAAGGAAGAAAAAACTGAGATATATGCTGTGAAAGATTCCCCCTCCTGAAAGCTGGAAAAAAGCTCCTCAAAATAGACTCCAAGTCCATTTTTGAGCTACTCAGAAAAGCACAAATAAAAGCTCCTTAACTCGCTCCAAACTGAAAAAACATATTGCCAAAATGATCCTCTAGGTGGTCCCCACCAAATCTGCATCCAAATCTGTCCAATCTGCCTCATAAAAGCAAAAACTTCATCCTATATGACTCTAAATAAAACAAATCAAAATGGAATATTTGATTTGTTTTATTAGCCTATAAATTGCCTAAAATAGTTAAGTTTTAAAAGTAATTTGTCAATGATTTCCTTAAAACTAACTTTACAATGCTATGGCAATTTTATTCTATATCTCCATTTGATATGATTTTTTTTGCAAAAAAAAAAAATATCTAGCACATAATTTTGCCAAGATATTTTACAAGATATTACAATTGATTTTCTATAAAAATCATAAAAAGATGATGAACGCATTAGTATGCATTTTTTGCAAAAAATATTAAAGCCTTAAAGGCCAAAACCATGGCTCTAATTCCACAAATGCATGCCATGTGTCGACATTCTGCCACCTCATCTCTATTTTCGTACCTTGCAAAAATGCCATCTTGCTGCCCATACAAATGCCACATGTCAAAATTTGCCCCTTTCATCATGTCATTACCCATGCATGTATCTCATGTTTCTAAAGGTTTTTGCTTTGACCTCATACATTTGAATGATATAAGGAATTGGAAAAAATAATGCATAAGTGGGAGGTCATTTGACTCTGGACCACATGCATAATCACAAGGTACTTTGACTCCACTATGAGTCAACCATATTGCAAGTAAAGGTTTTTGGCATGTTTCAAAGGTATAAACTTTACTCTCTTATGATGTTGCTCACCTTTGACTTTATAAAAATCAACCAAAATGAAATGTTGTTGGCCTCTCCCTTCAGTGACTACTAAGGAATGTTGATTTGCATGTGTTGACTATGATGCTATTTGGATAATGTAATTATATCGGTTTGCAAAGTCAAAAATGATTGTGGGAAAACACTGTCAAACAAAACAGTGGCATGAAACCTAAAATGTATCTCATTTTCATTTGTCTTTTTGCTGTTCTTTTGCTCTGCAACTTTGTGTCAGCCAACTTGGGGTTTCATGGTTCTCCATTTTCTCCTCCATATCTGGTTCTCTGTGGTAAAAAATGTTGCACTTCTTGAGTCAAAATGACCAGCAGAACTTGGTGAATATGTATCTGAAGCTTGAATGGCATTTTGACTTCCTTTAGTGGCATTTCCTTCTTAAATGGCTATGACCATAGTTGCTCTTTCTTTAGTTACATTGTTTGACATCTATTTCTTTGGCTCTTTCTGTGTTGAAATCTGTAAATGTGGCAAAAATGATGAGAAACCTCAAAAGAGGTCATGGCCATGCTATCTTTCCTCCACTACAACTAAAAAGTGAGTTATTGTTCTTTCTCTACTGTGGCTTCTTGTCATCTCTGTATATGCAAAAAGTGATGAGCGTTTCATGTTTATTCAACTAGGTATTTTGGCACTTGATAAATCTTCATTCCTTTTGCTATGGCCTCTACGATGTAGATGGTTCTACAAGTTTTCACTGTCATTTGATGTTAACAACTTGGAGTTTTCTTGTCTTCGAAATGAGGGTTTCTCTTTTACTTTACATAGAAACTCTTTTTCCTCCATGACCATATCTACAGACACTCCATAACTATTTTGTTTGACTATATCTTGAAAGAAAGAAAGAAGGCTTTTTGAAACTTGACAAGGGTATCATTTCTCAATGTACTTTCAACCATTATCTGCTACGGCCTTGACATAGACAATTTCCTTTGCCCTTCTTCTTTTCTAACACTGCAAAAGATGGTAGGGTTCAAAAAATTGACATAGATATCTTTAAAAAAGAACAAAAATGGCCTTTCCTGTTATGGTCTTAGCTTAGATTCTTCTCTGTAACTTTTCTTTTCACTGTATGGACAAAGGTATCAAAACCGAAATAAGGGTTCAATCTTTTGAGCACAAAATACTCCTCTTGTAGAATGCATTGCACATCATGTTCTTTTCTCTCGTCTTATCATGGCATTGCACCCTTGTCATTTTGATAATATCGGTAGTATTTCTGCCTATCATTTGTCTCTTTGCCTGATGCATCACTTTCATCTATTCATAGATTTTACATTTGTATAATTCTCCTGCTGTTGTGTAGACATACTTGGCATTCTGCTTCACATGTCATTATGATTGACAATAGTTCCTTCCTTCTGTATGATGGCAAATGCAATATTGTAATAGTTGGACTATCATTGACCTTCGTAACAAGATATTTATTAATCTACAATACATGATATCTTGTTGATGCTTTATGAATATTCACATACTTTTGCCACTGTAGCATACTTATTCTGATGTCTTTGAAAAAAAATTGATAGCATTACTGAGTGATGACACCATGGCATTATTTTCTATATCATGTGAATGCATAACTTGATTGCTCTTCATGATCTGATTATTGAAATAATAGTTGATCTGCAATGCTCTTTCATTTATGAACAACCTTATTGTTGAAGAGCATATGAATTGGATTTAAATGTTGCACTTCTATAGGTTGAAAAATACACAACTGTATTTGATCATCTTTGACATTATGACAGTCACCTAGAAACATAAGTCTATCTCATGAATGAGATACTACCCATTGAGGATTGTATATTCTCTGTTGTTCTATTTCTTTCTCTTGTAGTATTGTTTGCATATAGCTCATGATACTTCCTCATAGCAACCTCGCTATCATATGATCTATATATGTTTATTTGAAAGTTTCAGTTGGCTCAATCTATAATTGTAGCATGACTTGATGAGTGCTATTGTAGCAGCACATGATATTGCTCCTCTATTTTATCACTATATGCATATGCCACACATGGAATGGAAGCCTTCATTGGCTGTTTTAGTCATGAAAACTTAAATAATGAAACCTATAGATAATTTGACAACTCAAACTCAACATGATAACACCTCTGATCAGATGTAGTTCATTTAATTGTAGCTCTAGCAAGAGACGACTTGGTAGCTCCATGTATCTGCTATTTATTTATCTTGATAGGTTCATGATACAAGATCAAGATGGAAGTGACATGATAGCACATGTTTTCTCTTATTGGCTGTCCTCTTGTACTTTATTTTAGTTTGTTCAAACTATGCATAAAAAGACATATGTTTCTGATATTTCTAAGATACATTATGAAATATATGACAATAAAGTACCTAAGAATGTCATTTTCATGACAATTGGAGCAATGACATTAGTTGTTATATGCATTAAATATTGTTCTTTATCAGTTCAACTCATGTTTATGGTTGCATTTCACTCCTTGAATTGTAGTCATGATTATGACCTAAAACAGAATTGATGCCTATGATTGCTTTTACTATTCCTTCATCTTGTCATGTGAATGTGATCAATGATTTTTCTCTTTTCTATTCATCCCTTATGAGACCAAGTGGAAGCAGCATGTTGGGCTCAACCCTTATGGGAGCCCACTTGACACCACATGCTAAATGTCTTCAATCAGCTTCATGAATTGTCCAATACCTGCACATTAAACAAACAGATTAGAATAAAACAATGATACTTCATGTTTATTTCTCTTTAGTTCCTTCTGCATATGGATGATGTTCATTTAATCAATGCACTATAATCAAAGTATTATGCCTCTTCTGATAGATAAAGGACTTTCATAACTGGAGCTTCTAACGGGACCCTTCCCAAAAAAAATTTAGGTACATGCTAAGGTCAAGAGCAGGACTGGAGGCTACTATGAAGATCGACCAAACAAGGCAATGATGGCTATCTTTCCTTTCTCCTTCATTTGATGTATAGTATTTTGTTTATATTTGTATAAGTTCAGCTATAACCCATGGCTTGTGTGGGACATTTGATATGTCATGGTTTCCTTCAATGCAATGCTTATTCCTTTATGTATTCAAACTTGTAAATGAATAACCATTGTGATGAATAAATACTTATCTCATTTTTCTGCTCTATAATGCAATGAATGATCTAAAACTTCTCTTTCTCTCCTGAACAACTGAACTTCATTTATCATTGAAAACATAATAACTATGCAA
Organism: Cunninghamia lanceolata; assembly: GCA_027924645.1. Taxonomy (NCBI): domain Eukaryota; kingdom Viridiplantae; phylum Streptophyta; class Pinopsida; order Cupressales; family Cupressaceae; genus Cunninghamia; species Cunninghamia lanceolata. The sequence continues at coordinate 2,984,758 of BSBN01000397.1, forward strand.
CTAACTCATAATAGAAGTAAATCAAACCTCACTCAAAAAATGAAAATGTTATATCTGCTCAATCAATTTTTTGAGCTATGGTAAAAAAATGGTAACATTTATGGTGACTTCTACTATAATTCAGCTCTGTAACAGTCAAAATAACAATAGAAATTAGAAACAAACTCTACTGAAAGCAAACTAACAGGCCCTGATGGCCAAAACAAAATGCTGGAAACAAATGTGCATGAGCACTTATTCACTACAATACTACTCTACTATATACAAAAGAAGTCTTTATCCTCAAAGGCAGTGCTTGAAGTAGATCCCATTAACTGGGATAGATAGCACCTCTCCACTCAACTTGGATAGCTGAAATGCATTGTTTTCTTTGCACTCTGTGATAACATAAGGGCCATCCCAAATGGTGTCAAATTTAGCATGCTTTCCAGGCCTACTCCTCAGTTCATTCCACTTGAACACCAAATCTCTAACAATAAAGTTCCTCGGTCTTTCCCTCTTATCAAATGTATTCTTCATTTGGGTTTGATGCATCTCAAGTTTTCTTAAGGCCTCTTTTCTTGTCTCTTCTAGCTCCATGAGCTGAGCTAGCCTGATCACTAGAGGTTGTTCCTCTAGCAGCTCAAGTTTTTTGATAAAGGCCAATGTAGGCAATTCAACTGAAATAGGTAATCGGGCCTCTTTTCCATAAGTGAGCACATATGGTGAACAACCAGTACCCCTCTTAGGTGTAATTCTATTAGCCCAAAGAGCTAACTTTAACTTTTCATGCCAAGTTTTCTAATTGTCTTCAATAGTCTTCTTGATGATCCTTATCAAATTTTTGTTGGTAGATTCGGCCTGCCCATTACCCTGTGGGTAATGGTTAGAAGAAGTATTCAAATAAATGTTATTTCTAATAGACCAATCTGAAATCCTCAATCCTAAGAAAGCTAGACCATTATTTGAGATGATTGAATCTGGTGTATCGAATCTTGACACTAGATCCTGATAAAAACTTAGGATAGCAGATTCATTTGCTTTTTTTATGGCAACAACCTCAGTCCACTTGGTGAAATAATTAGTGGCAGTCAAAATCCACTTATGGTCTACACTTGAAGGTGAGTTTATTGGTCCTATGAAATCTAGCCCCCATTTTGCAAACGGTTGTTCAACTTTAATAGGATGCAAGGATAAGGCAGCAAGCCTTTGCTTACCTGCAAATAAGGAACATTTCTCACATCTTCTCACCCAAGAAAAAGAGTCTTTAAATAGATTAGACCAGTAATAACCAGCCTGCATAATTTTCAAGGTAGTTGTCATATCTGCAAAGTGACCTCTTGAAGGTCCATTGTGAAACTTTTCTAACAGTCTATCAACTTGATCAGGTCCAACACACCTCATAAATACACCATTAAAATCTTTCCTATATAAAATACCATCAATAATATAATAAGGAGTAGCTTGTAACCTGAAATATCTTCTTCATGCCTTGTCTAAACCTTCTAGGCTTTATTCGAACTATAAATAATGCATCGTCTGTTGCACCCAACTATTTGTAAGAGCTGGTACAACAGCTAGTTCATTATTGTTCAGCACTATTTTAGTGTCCTCTTGATGTTCTTGATCAAACTCTTCACTTTTAGCAAGCTTCTTGCATAAGCCCTTACCTCTAATCAGCTTGGTTACTTTGATGTCAACATCAAATTCCATAACCTTGGTTAACCAACTAGCTCTCTTGTCATTTATATCTCTGTTCAATAAGAAGCTCTTGACAGTGGGATGAGCAACCATTAAGTGAATTTTGTTATTAGACAACATGTGTCTAAATTTCGTGAGGCTCCTTACAACAACAAAAACATGCTTTTCCACAAAAGAGTACTTTACCTCATAGTCTTGCAGCACCTGGCTGAAAAATTCAATTGGCTGCTCTAAACCTTCATCATTTTGTCGACATAACATTGTAGAAATGGTGTCATCTCCTCCAAAAGCATATAAAATAAAATCCCTCTCATAATTAGGATTAATGAGGGTAGGGGTGGCAGTGAGGGCTTCCTTGATCTACTTGAAGCTTCCTTTTCCTTCCTTAGTCCAGCTGAATGACACATTCTTCTTCAACATGGTAGTGAGAGGCTGTAACAAAGCTATAATATTCAAAATAAACCTCCTAATGAAGTTAATTCTACCAAGAAAGTTCTACAAGCCTTTCTTATGTGTAGGCAGTGGTAAATCTAATATTGCAGACACTCTTTCAAGATCAATAGAAATGCCTTCTTTTGAAATAATGTGACTGATGAGTTTACCTTCGTGAATTGAAAATATGCACTTTTGGAGGTTCAAAGAAACTCCAAACTCCCTGCACCTCTGAAAAATCTGCTTCAAGTGGTCAAAATGATCAATTGAATTTTTGGAAAAAATAGTTATATCATCTAGATAGACCAGCACTATTATGTTCATAAGCCCATGGAAGGCCATATCCATTTCCCTTTGAAAGGTTGCCTCTGCATTGGACAAACCAAAAGGCATTTTTTGATAGGCCATGGTACCCCACTTAGTTGTGAATGCTGTTTTGTATTGGTCCTCTTCTTTGACCAGAATTTGATTATATCTAGAGTATCCATATAACAAAGAATACCTATCAAAACCTGAAATAGTTTGTAGTATCTATTCCAAGGAAGGAAGAGGGTAGTGGTCTTTTAATGAGGCCTAATTTAGATCACGAAAATTGACACAAAGTTAGATTTCACCATTCTTCTTCCTGACTGGGACCAAATTGGAAACCCAAGAGGTATGTTTTATTGGGAAAATGATACTACTTTCAATTAATTTATCCAACTCAGCCTTGATTAAGTGCTCAAGTTTGGGATTGAGGGGTCTCTGCTTTTGCTTAACAGGCTTGGCATTAGGGTCTAATTCTATGGTGTGTTGGGCCAAACAAGGATCAAAACCTCTCAAGTCTTTGTATTCCCATGCAAAAACATCAGAAAAATCTTGACATAATTGAAAAAAAGACTATTTTTCTTCTCTAGTACATACCTTTCCAAGTTTCAGCAGTTTATCTTTGAAAATTTCTATGGTCTGATAGTGTTCTTGTTTCACTGTCATGCTGCACTTGTCTTTTTTGAACTAATCATCAGTGTTGAACACTGATTCTAATGTGACTAGTCCCTTGGCCAACTTATTGGTCCTCAACTGAACAATCTAATCTTCAAATTACTGCTGATATTTATGTTGATTATTAGCTACAAATTCAGGTTCTGCACTTAAAATACTTAAAATCTATTCATCACTATTAAACACTTACCATGAAACACTATTGTCAGGTACAGAAGGTCTGACAACTATCTTAACATAAGATTGTACCTCAACATTCATAATCTGATCAGGAATCTCAAATTGAGATGCCAAGGCTGCAAGCCTATCTGTATACTTATTTTGATCACTGGGAACTAAATTTAGATTAAACGCATCAAAAAATTCAATTGAATCCCACACTCTATGCTTGTACTTTTTGAGAAGATCATTTTTAGCAACATTCAGATTCCTAACCTGGTTAACGATCAACTCAGAATCTCCATAAACTTGAACAAATTTGATACCTTTTTTCTGAGGCCACTCCAAACCATGGATCAGGGCCTCATATTCAGCCACATTATTTATGCAGCTAAAGGTGAACCTTAAGGCAGAATAATATTTGTCTTCTTGAGGTGAAATTAACGTATTACCTCCACCAGCACCTGTCTTGGTCCTTGATCCACCAAAGTACAGCTTCCAAAGCTGATCTTCTTGCTATTCTAACTAATTTTGATCCTTAATTAGATTAGGAATCACTGCATCAGGTTCTTGTATCATATAGATGCCTAATCCTACTTCATCCATGTGACAGAAAGGGTCACTCTCATTATCTTTAGATGTCTAATCATCTAAGTTTATGTCTTCTATAGGTGCATTGGGATCTAGGCTCATGGGTTCATCCTACTACCCACGGGTGATGTATAGATTAACATTTATTAGGCTGGGAACATAGGGCTTGATATGGTCTTTTGCAAGTGGTTCAGTCTGTATTGTTACCTTCATGCCATATCTCATTCTAAAGAACAAGTGAGTCCAGTCAGATGAGAGAAACCCACTCAATTTGGCTGTGAACTCCCTAGAAAGGCATATTGCAAAACTAGGTGGAAGATCAATGATGTAAATGTCTTGATGGATAGCAAAATTAGGACAAGCATGCAATGTGAGTGGTAGATTTTTAATTATCCCCATAGTACTAAGTGCAGACCCATCTAACTGAACTACTCCTTTCGCAAGGGGCTCATAAACCAAACCTAATGAGTCAGCTACACTTTTGGGCATGACTGAGTTGCTTGCTCCTGAGTCTACCATACAGTTATGAACAAGCTTATCACCAATAATGAGACTTAGATAGAAAGGGGGTGGTTTTACCTCATCTGCTAGCTGCCCACTCTTGATCCTTGAGCTGTTGGCAAGTACAGCCTTAGCCTTCTCTTGACTAGAATGCTCAGAAAGTGAGAGTTCAACCAATGCTTCTTGCAATAAATTCTTCTGGCCAGGAATGTGTAAAGCATCCATAACAGACATACTCACTGTAGCTTTCTTAATATGATCAACTATATTGAAAGAAATAGGGTTTACCTTCTATTGTCCTTTTGCTGCAGCTGTATCAATCTGCCTTTGCAAAGTCTATTGTTGCATTTTGGGCTAATCTTTTACTGGTACTATTTGGTCCCTCTATAGAATTTTACTTTCTACTGTGGTACAGGGGCAGTTTGTGATGGATAAACTTGATTTTTGTCCCTTACAGCCTACTCTTGTACTACAACAGCTTGTTGGTTAACATCTGCAACTCTCAGTTTTGACCTTGTGTTGGCTGAAACAGGTGTACTTTGTTGATTCTGACCTTGTAAATAATTTATACCACAAAAACTAGATTCTTCCCAATTCATTAAGACTACATCAGCCTTATTTTGCTAATTTGAAACTTCACCATTAACTCCTTCCAAACTTGCATAGCTGTTCTAAACCATGAGTGCCTGATTTCTTACCCCATTCATGTAGGCAGCTTGATTATGTGGTTGGTGACATGGATAGCACCAGTCATTGTCTTGAGCCAAATTATTTTGTGTGGGAACAAGCTCTTTGGAGGTGCTGGTAGTATTCAGGTTGTAATCTTGGAAGGGTCGAGGGTTGTAGTTTCTTCTTTGACCCTGGGGATCAACCTGAAAGGGTTGTCTATATTGCTAATTGGACTGAAACTAAGCATTTTACTGATTGGGCTGATACTAATTTTGGTAAGGCAAGTGTTTTTGCATATTTACTAGCTTATTTGTAATTGTCATTAATGTACTTTTAATTTGTGGGGTATTTTGGGTTTTGTTGATGATGATGTTGGTCATTCACAAACATAGAATAAAAGTTACACAACAACCTTTACTCATCTTGAAAGATATGATGAACTCAAAGAATTCATGATCCCAAGTCTCCGTTGATTAGGTCTTAATCTACTGACGTTACTCAGTGGTTGATGTGTGTTGCTGTTTTCCATTCAGGGGCCTTACGTATTTCTGCAAAGTTCATCATCATTCCTCCAAATATCCTACTCTATATGTCTGCTCTGCATAAATCTCCAATAATTCTACCTCTGCACTGTGAATTTAGTCAAATAATGTGCCTACAGGCTGATATTTGCATGATTTCTACCATTATTTGCAATTCTTTGCATGATATTTTCAATACTGCATGCATTTAACTCAAATATGCTAATGATTTTCAGTTACCTACGGGATTTCAGCATATTTCTCTATTTCTGCTTGTTATTTATCATGATTTGCAGTTATGGTGATGAATTTATGAAATTAAAAAAAAGGAAAAGGGTTAAAGAATGAGATTCCCAAAACTACTTGACTGAGATCACTGATCCACATACAAGCTCCCATACATGCAATGAAAAGAAGGAAACTAGAATCATACTTCACCAGGACATTCCACAAATCTGCATGATCTAGTGCAAATCTTCAAAGGAAAAGTTGATAACAACATGTAATGAAATGAAAGTGCTTCCAGTTGAACACAGCATTCACCAGTACATATCCAGAAATCAACAGGAAGATTACGTAAAATTTACAATCAGGATGTAATCTGAAACTTCATATCCATTCAGTATGCTTAAGAACAGGTACATTTACAGTGATCTGAAGAAAGAACCTTGACATTTCAACAATTCTATCCTCATTAGTCTCAGTAATCCGATCTCCTAATTGACTCTACAGTAATCAGCCTTAATGCGCCAGATGTGTCAATGTCTATTAATGTATATCTCCTATGTATCAGGATCTGGCTCTTATATAGAACAAATGCCAGAAAACAGTTACAATGATCCAAGGATCAGGATCCTCTCATAACAATCAACGGTCCAGATGAAAAGCACATGCTTCGCCAGTTGGCAAATGTACAGCTGGCACAGAATATTCCAGCATCTTTGATTTGATTCGGTCTCCAGCTGGCAAGCAGCATATTTGACAATATCCTCCTCATTTCTGGTTCATGTTGCCTCCGTGTGCAACTTTGCAATGCTCAGCAACAGCTCTAACAGCATCATGACTTCCTGCAAATAAACAGACAAACATTAAGTTCATCATCATTTGATAAACAACAGGAATTTAAACATTTTATTAAACATGCCTCAAAATGTGCAGCTACAGGCAATCGGGCTCCAAATTTCTATCGCTCTGTTTTCCCGCCCATTTTCTTGTATATCGGGTTCAAATATGATCATGTATGTATCGACGTGACTACACACAGTCGGGATGACAATTTTACATTAGGCCGACGGCTAAACTTATACCGACGCCAAAAAACATGATGATGTCCATCCATCGGGAAGACATGTTCTATCGGCATGAAAACTCAAGATAAGGCTGATAGCAAGACTTAACACTTTCGTCTGCATGATATTTTGGAAATATGATGCTCCCCTTTCCGAATGTTCAGATGACGTCACCGTCATGTTTCGCTTCTGTATATTGGGAAAAAGAATGACATCATCATCATCATCATGTCGAAGGAAAAATAGGAGGATATGAAATATGATCCTGCTGCTGAGGAAAGGAATATGATGGTGACGTCATCGTCATATCCGAGCTTCATTAAAATGCAAAAGATGACGTCACCGTCATGTTTAGTTAAGATCAGGGGATAAATGTAATATCGGGTTACCTAAGGAAGATGATCAGGTGGTGAATGTAATATGACCCCTTTTGCGGCCAAGGTAACCCTCTCGAAAGATCAGGATGATGATGATCATCAGGATATCCGGGGCTTTTGTTAAACTTAGAACATGACGTCATCGTCATATTCGCGAACCGGATCATGTTTTGGAAAATATCCTGTCGAAGGGAAATGTGATGATGATGTCATCCTGATATTTGCTTCTTCATTTATCAGATCGGGTGACGTCATCAGGATATTTGCAAAAGGTCATATTTCTCGGCAGGAGGACATTACGAAATATCGGGTAGACAAACAAGATCATGATGATCTCGACAACATGACAGGATAAAAATATGATGATCCTCCTCATCGAATATCATGATGACGTAACCATCATATTCCATCTTTGAAGCATGAGGATGAGTTGAGGTCATCATCAGGTTAGCGCTAGGGTGATATTTAAAATATGATCCTGCTGAGGAATGGAATATCACCCTCCCTTAAAAGATAGGGTGATCATCATGATCATGCAAAAGGAGATCAGGAGGATATGATGACGTCATCATCATATTAGCGAATATCAGCAAATATGACCCTCCCTTGAAAGATCAGGATGATGACCCTCCGATAGGACTTTGACATGCACATAACTCCCTCATATGGACGAATTTTCAAGTGATGTAAAATGCAAACCTGCATGGAATTTCAAGCTCTTTCTAAATATGAGGTCATAGAAACAAAATATGAACTTTGACAAACTGACCTCATGATGATGATGCACCTGACTCATTTTTACCAAACCGCCAGAAAGCAGACAACGCAAGGGAACAAGCCAGCAAAGTTGGGTCCCTGTTTTGATAAGTTAAAATGGGGCATGTTGTGTAACCACACAATAGGTTTGACCTGGGTCAACAGTTTGTTGGGCTATCTGATATCCTATTGATGGAACAAGTGGGACAATAGCTAGAGGAGGTACTGCTATTGGCATAGATAACTGGATTTTAGGGAAAATGGGTAAAGGGGGCCTAGGGGCTATCTTCTCTACCTGAATAAGGTAGTTTTCTACTCTAACAACAATCTCAAAAGAATCTGGAAGGGTGGTCCCTCCCATAGACTGTATCATTATGAAAATTTCACTGTTCAAAGCTTTAAGATAAAACAAAAATGCATGCCTTGGCAAGGGTTTACCATTGTGGGAATCCTATCCCAGGTTCTCTGAAATCGGTAGTTGAAATCAGCTATGTGTTCGTAGGGTGCCCTTTTGATGGTGCTCAGTTGCTCCAGCAATGAGAGATGGTCAGACTTGTCTTCAAAGTGTTTGTGTAATCTGTTTCCTAGTAAGTCCCATGATGTTATTGAATTTTCAACAAGTCCCCTGAACCACTGTAAGGCCTTTCCTTTTAATGAAGTTGCCAAAAGCCTGATTGTTACATTCTCTTGAGTAACATTATGTATGGAACAAAGGGTTGCTACCTCTTGTATATGTTTAGTAGCGGTAGTATGATCCTCTTCGGTGAAATAAGGCAATCCTTTAAGGGATGCCATTGGAATATCATCTCTTTGGGTGAGTTGTAATGGGCTACCTCCATTGAAAGCAACAAATGCGTACTGCCTAGCCATTATAGGTATCTAGACTATGAGCACTGGACTTCTACTTCTTTTGACCAGACTTATAGATTTGAATCATGAAGGTGTAGACTTTGATCTTCTTGATGACTCAGCTATTCTACTTACTAATCTGCCTCGTGTAGACAGCTGTAAATAATCAAAGGGGTCTAGATTAGACCTAGTTTTCATAGGTTGAAAGCACTAATCTGCATTCCAAACCAGAGGAAACGAGTCACCAGGTATATTGAAAGACTCCAAAGGATGATAAAACTGCTGCATATACTAGAACAACAGCTATGAGGGTACAAAATTCTTCGAAACCACTTTCAGGGTCCCACCGGGCGTGCCAAAAACTATTGTCAATCAAGTATGCACCCATGCTAAGTTTGCAAAAACTTAACTACCTGTTGAAACATGGAATAATTCTTGGATGTGGGTCTCGTATAATGAGAATGAATCTCCAGAGTGAGCCGATTCTCCTTATGATTTCCTAAACTAATGACTTGCAGGGAAAAAGGGTAGAAAGATATAATAAAAGGAATAAATCCTAATTAACTTGAAGATGGAATTACCTAACAGATCTTACTCACAAACAGGTTATTGAATTCTGACTCTCACAACACTCAGCTTATTTAACTCATAAATGTTTCACATGAAGTTTTGGAAAACACAACATGCAACCTAGATTAAACAAGATTTTGCACAAGAAATTTACAAGCTAAGACAAAGCAAATGATAAATTTCATCACAATGTAGCATCAGATTAACTTGCAAATACTCAGACAAAAATATGAAGGAAAGTTGTTGCTCAATAACCGAAGGAATAATTAATAGAGTGAAATAAATGAGTACAACACTCTTGATGTGAGAGGAAGACTCTGTCTCTCTGTTGTCTGATCTCTAAAACTCTAAAACTAAAAACTAAAAACTGGAACTCCTCAAAGGAGAAAAAACTGAGATATATGCTGTGAAAGATTCCCCCTCCTGAAAGTTGGAAAAAGCTCCTAAAAATAGACTCCAAGTCCATTTTTGAGTTACTTAGAAAAGCACAAATAAAAGCTCCTTAACTGGCTCCAAACTAAAAAAACATGCTGCCAAAAGGATCCTCTAGGTGGTCCCCACCAAATCTACATACAAATCTGTACAATCTGCCTCATAAAAGAAAAAATTCCATCCTATATGACTCTAAATAAAATAAATCAAAATGGAATATTTGATTTGTTTTATTAGCCTATAAATTGCCTAAAATAGTTAAGTTTTAAAAGCAATTTGTCAATGATTGCTTTAAAACTAACTTTACAATGCTATGGCAATTTTATTCTATATCTCCATTTGATATGATTTTTTTTGCAAAAATAAATAATATCTGGCTCATAATTTCACCAAGATATTTTACAAGATATTACAATTGATTTTCTATAAAAATCATAAAAAGATGATGATCACATTAGTATGTATTTTTTGTAAAAAATATTAAAGCCTTGAAGGCCAAAAACATGGCTCTAATTCCACAAATGCATGTCCATGTGTCGACATTTTGCCACCTCATCTTTGTCTTCATACCTTGAAAAAATGCCATCTCACTGCCCATACAAATGCCACATGTCAAAATTTGCCCCTTTCATCATGTCATTACCCAAGCATGTATCTCATGTTTCCAAAGGTTTTTTCTTTGACCTCTCTCATACATTTGAATAATATAAGGAATTGGAAAAAATAATGCATAAGTGGGAGGTCATTTGACTCTCGACCACATGCATAATCACAAGGCACTTTGACTCCACTATGAGTTGACCATATTGCAAGTAAAGGTTTTTGACATGTTTCAAAGGTATAAACTTTACTCTCTTATGATGCTGCTCACCTTTGACTTTATAAAAATCAAACCAAAATGAAATGTTGTCGGCCTCTCCCTTCAGTGATTACTAGGGAATGTTGATTTGCATGTGTTGACCACGATGCTATTTGGATAATGTAATTATATCAGTTTGCAAAGTCAAAAATGATTGTGGGAAAACACTGTCGAACAAAACAGTAGCATGAACCCTAAAATGTATCTCATTTTCATTTGTCTTTTTATTGTTCTTTTGCTCTACAACTTTGTATCAGTCGACTTGGGGTTTCATGGCTCTGTATTTTCTCCTTCATATTTGGTTCTCTGTGGTGGAAAATGTTGCACTTCTTGAGTCAAAATGACCAACAGAACTTGGTGAATATGTAGCTGAAGCTTGAATGGCATTTTGACTACCTTTAGTGGCATTTCCTTCTTAAATGGCCGCGACCATAGTTGCTCTTTCTTCAGTTACATTGTTTGACATCTATTTCTTTGTCTCTTTCTATGTTGAACTCTCTAAATGTGGAAAAAATGATGAGAAACCTCAAAAGAGGTCGCGGCCATGCTATCTTTCGTCCACTGCAACTTAAAAGTGAGTTATTATTCTCTCTCTACTATAGTTTCTTGTCATCTCTGTATATGCAACAAGTGATGAGGGTTTCATATTTATTCAACTGGGTATTTTGGCACTTGATAAATCTTCATTCCTTCTGCCATGGCCGCTATGATGTAGATGGTTCTGCAAGTTTTCACTATCATTTGATGTTACAAACTTTGAGTTTTCTTTTCTTTGAAATGAAGGTTTCTCTTTTACTTTACATAGAAACTCTTTTTCCTCCACGACCATATCTACAAAGACTCCATACCTATTTTGTTTAACTGTATCTTGTAAGAAAGAAAGAAGGGTTTTCGAAACTTGACAAGGGTATCATTTTTTATTGTATATATAGCCATTATCTGCTATGGCCTTGACATAGATAGTTTGCTTTGCCATTCTTCTTTTCTAACACTGCAAAATATGTTAGGGTTTGAAAACTCGACATGGGTATCTTTAAAAAAGAACAAAAATGGCCTTTCTTATTACAGCCTTAGCTCAGATTCTTCTCTGTAACTTTTCTTTTCACTATATGGACAAAGGTATCAAAACTGAAATAAGGGTTCGATCTTTGAGCACAAAATACTCCTTTTGTAGCATGCATTGCACATCATATTCTTTTCTCTTGTCTTATCATGGCACTGCACCCTTGTCATTTTGATAATATCAGTAGTATTTCTGCCTGTCATTTATCTCTTTTCCTGATGCATCACTTTCAGTTGTTCATGGATTTTGCATTTGTATAATTCTCCTGTTGTTGTGTGGACATACTTGGCATTCTTCTTCACATGTCATTATGAATGACAATAGTTCCTTCATTTTGTATGATGGCAGATGTAATATTGTAATAGTTGGACTATCATTGACCTTTGTAACAAGATATTTATTAATCTGCAATACATGATATCTTGTTGATGCTTTATGAATATTCGCATACTTTTGCCATTGTAGCATACTGATACTTTTTCCATTGTAGCATACTTATTCTGATGTCTTTGAACAAAATTTGATAGCATTACTGAGTGATGACACCATGGCCTTGTTTTCTATATCATGCGAATGCATAACCTGATTTCTCTTCATGATCTGATTAGTGAAATAATAGTTGATCTGCAATGCTCTTTCATTTATGAACAACCTTATTGTTGAAGAGCATATGAATTGGATTTAAATGTTGTACTTCTATAGGTTGAAAAATGCACAACTGTATTTGATCATCTTTGACATTATGATAGTCACCTGAAAACATAAGTCTATCTCATGAATGAGATACTACCCATTGAGGACTGTATATTCTCTATTGTTATATTTCTTTCTCTTGTAGTATTGTTTGCATATAGCTCATGATCTTCCTCATAGTAGCCTGGCTATCATATAATCTGTATATGTTTATATCAAAGTTTCAGTTGGCTCAATCTGTAATTGTAGAATGACTTGATTTGTGCAGTTGTAGCAGCACATGATATTGCTCCTCTATTTTATCACTATATGCATATGCCACACATGGAATGACATCCTTCATTGGTTGTTTTAGTCATGAAAACTTAAATAATGAAACCTGTAGATGATTTGACAACTCAAAATCAACATGATAACACATTTGATCAAATGTAGTTCATTTCACTATAGCTCTAGCAAGAGACAACTTGACAGCTCCATGTATCTGCTATTTATTTATCTTGATAGGTTCATGATACAAGATCAAGATGGAAGTGACATGACAGCACATGTTTTCTCTTATTGGCTATCCTCTTGGACTTTATTTCAGTTTGTTCAAACTATGCATAAAAAGACATATGTTTCTGATATTCCTAAGATACATTATGAAATATATGACAATAAAGTACCTGAGAATGTCATTTTCATGATAGTTGGAGCAATGACATCAGCTATTATATGCATTAAATGTTGTTCTTTATCAGTTTGGCTCATGTTTATGGTTGCATTTCATTCCTTGAACTGTAGTCATGATTATGACCTGAAACATAATTGATGCCTATGATTTCTTTTACTATTCCTTCATCTTGTCATGTGAATGTGATCAATGATTCTTTTCTATTCATCCCTTCTAAGAAAAAGGGGAAGCCACGTGCTAGGCTCAACCCTTGTGGGAGCCCACGTGACACCACATGCTGAATGTCTTCAATCAACTTCATGACTTGTCCTATACCTGCACATGAAACAAACATATTAGAATAAAACAATGATACTTCATGTTTATTTCTCTTCAGTTCCTTCTGCATATGGATGATGTTCATTTGGTCAATGCACTATAAACAAGGTATTATGCCTCTTCTGATAGATAAAGGATTTTCATAACCAGAGCTTCTAACGGGACCCTTCCCACATTTTTTTTAGGTACATGCCAAGGTCGGGAGCAGGATTGGAGGCTACTATGAAGATCGACGAAACAAGACAATGATGGCTATCTTTCCTTTCTCCTTAATTAGATGCATAGTATTTTGTTTATATTTGCATAAGTTCAGCTATAACCCATGGCTTGTGTGGGAGGTCTGATATGTCATGGTTTCCTTCAATGGAATGCTTATTCCTTTATGTACTCAAACTTGTAAATGAATAACCATTGTGATGAATGAATACTTATCTCATTTTACTGCTCTGCAATGTAATGAATGATCTGAAACTTCTCTTTCTTTCCTGAACAACTAAACTTCATTTATCATTGAAAACATAACAATTATGCAACTAACTCATAACAGAAGTAAATCAAACCTCACTCAAAAAATGAAAATGTTATATCTGCGCAGCCAATTTTTTGAGCTGTGATAAAAAAATGGTAACAGAGACAAGTTTTCATTGAACACAACTGACACTTTTTACAACTTTTGGAATATTGTCACCACGACCACATGGAATGATCATTCCAAAAACTACAAGAGGTTATTGTGGATAGACCCTACATGACCCTGTAGGTTTAGACAAGACATTCCTAGGTGCCACAAATTCTAAGAAATAGTCCATCGAAGTTTGGCAATTTTGGCACTTAGGGCTTTTAAGAGAAAGCATCGGCATAGTGCAACATGGAATGATTGATATAGTTGAGGTGCGAAATAGGACCTTTCTTAGCATTCACTAACCCAACCAGACATGTTGGTGCTATTGGTTTAGCCCCATGACACATGAAATACAATTTATGCTATGAGAGAACTTTTCATTGAACACAACTAACGCTTTTTGTAACTTTTGAAATATTGTTGCCATGATCAAATGGAATGAGCATTTCAAAAATTGAGAGAGGTTATTGTGGAGGCACCTTATGTGACCTTGTAGGTCTAGATGGAATGTTCCTAGGTGCCACAAAATTTGAGAAAAAATCTGTGAAAATTTGGCAATTATTACCACTTAGGGCTCTTACGAGAAAACGTCGACACGGTGCAACAGGGAATGATCGGGATAGTTGAGTTGCAAAATAGGTTCATGCCTAGTGTTCACCCACCTAGACATGTTGGCACTATTGGTTTTCCCCATGATGCATGAAATGAAATTAATGCTATGAGACAACTTTTCATTAAACATAACTGGTGCTTTTTGTAACTTTTGAAATATTATCACCACGACCAAATGGAATGAACATTTCAAAAACTGAGAGAGGTTATCTTGGAGGGAACCTACATGACCTTGTAGGTATAGAAGAAATGTTCTTAGGTTCTACAAATTTTGAGAAATAGTCTGTCAAAGTTCGGTAATTTTTGGCACTTAGGGCTCTTAAGAGAAAGTGTCATCATAGTGCAACAGAGAATGATCAAGATAGTTGAGGTGTAAAACATGACCTTTCCTAGTATTTGTTGAAGGCACAAGATAACTGAGAGAGGGCTAAATCAGTTAAATCAAAAACTTTAACTCCTCTTAAACAAGATCACATCCACATCAACTTACTTTAATTCCTTTGTCTGTTATGAAGATTATTTACATGAAGTGCTTAAACACATCAACAACATACACACATGAACACCATATTTTCATGTGGAAAACCCTAAAAGCGAAAAAACCATGGTGAGTGTTAGTTGACAATATAATTTAGTAACAATACTATAAAACAAATGAGGCTCACTACCAGAGGGATCACTACCTAAGGACTAATTTTCCAAAGAAGTATTCACTACAAGTATGGCTCACTTCCATTGGGTGGCTCACAGCCAAGGGGTGGCTCAATACTGATGGTTGGCTCACTACCTAGAGGGGTGGCTCACTTCTATGAACTAATATAATAGCATCTACAACATGCCTAAGTTCAGTTTCATTGAAGCACAATACAAATCATCTTGGCTTCCCGTACAACTCACACACTCTCATCTGCTCATCTTCACATCCCCCACACAAACACATGAATTCATTACATATATTTATACCAATCATCAACCTTGAAACACACATCAAGGTCAGCAATACAATTTATAACCTTTGGAACAATCTCCAAAGTTGGCAATCATACATAATTCAAATTAGGTCTAGATCTAAGCAAAATTGTAGAGAAAATGAATGAAAGAAGAACACTTCACAACTTAGCTCAGACCAAAATACATCTTCACATGCTTCAACACACTTCTACAATCCATGAAACACATATGCAAGGAGTGTTAGCATCCAAGCCGGTCTAACTTGTGCAAACACCAAGAATACTTAGACACACACTTCCAAGAGCTTCACCATAGCTTTAAAATAAGGAACACACCTTAAATATAATATAGAGACATCGACAAACAACATAAAATCACCTGGGAGCCAACAAATCTAGCTGCAATAGATCTCACTTGAAGACAGATCACAACCTGCTCACAACAAACACTGTCAAACTCTGCTAATCAATAACTTGCTTTCTGGAGCACCAAATCACAAATCCTTTGGAATGAAGATAGCTAAGGACATTATAAAAATAAGTCTAGAACTGTAAGACCAAAAACCAAACTACAGAGAAATATAGAGCAAAATACTTTCTCCCTATCACACTACAAATGTTGCCATACACAGTCTTTGAACTAGTGAATAGAACTTCCACTGTATAGTGACCCAAACAACCAAATTATGGATTTAGCATCTTAAAACACTTCTCTTCTCTTAAACATATCCAAATCTCACACTCCAGTTGTCAACACAAAAGAAATCCTGAGCAAAATCATAGACAGTATCCTGTAAGCTAGAATACATCTTCACAACTTGTAAGTCAGAATACATCTTCACAACTCTATCTTCAGTATGAACCAAATTTTATCAAAATTACTTAGATACTCAATATTAGGAATGTATTCTTATCATCTTCAGCACTTATAAAACATAATACTAAGCAACTAACTCATCACAATATTGTAATAAAACAAGAGCACAATTGACACTAATGACAAGACAAACATGTTGACATCAATGACAACACCGGTTAGCATATGCTTTCAACAATCTCCCCCTTTGTCATTGATGACAACATATGATGTGAAAAACTGAACAACCTATTCTACCATCAATACACAACTCTGCATCAAAACTTCTCCTTTCTATTTACACATGTGAACTCCATTTTTCTCTAAGTTTTTCACATGAACTCTCTCCCCCTTTGACATCAATGGAAAAGGGCAACACATCTCTTTCCATTGCACATAGTTGAAATTGTTCTTAACTACCTTGAATGCTTCATTTAGTTTTCAAAAATCTTCAATATCACTACCTACTCCTCATAAGAGGTAGACCCCATCATCAGTCCAGAAAAGAATAACTCCTGAACCACAATGGACTGGTACACTTCCTTATGCATCTAGTTCCTAGAGCAAACATATGTACCAGAGATTGGGATATGCTTATTATTATCTTCATTTATATATTTGTTGATCCATGTCTTTTTTATCTCCTTTTTGGTTTCTACCAGATAATCCTTTTGCATTGTTTTCTTCTTTTCTGCCAGGTTATCCTTCTTCATGTTCTTACTTTTACAAAACTTTGCAATATGTCCATCCTTATTATAATTACAGCACATAGCATTTCTTTGATTGTTGTTCCTTCCATTCATTCTAGTCCTAGATTGGTTAGCCTTATGTGTTAGAAATAAAAGAAACACTACTTCAATGGAAATTTAATTCAAGATAAATTTCAGCAATCTTTAAGTGTGCATTAACAATGGAGATTGTAACAAAACATAAAACCCACTACATAAAAGATGTCAAACTTGAAGAAGTCAACATAATGACACAGTGTTTACATGGTAAAAAACCCTTGCAGGTAAAAAACTCCACCAAGAAAGAGGCACAAGTTTGTATTAATCTCAACAAGATTGTACAATACATCAACTACACAACTCTCTCTACAAGTCTTCAATCCGACATCATTCTGATAGCACCTGAGTACCTAAAATCTGTATTGCAACAACAAATACATAGAAAATACTTATAGAAATGTTTTCCAACTCATCCTAGGCGTTCACCTTCTCTCTCATGAGATTCCCCAACATGCAAACATTAAATGCCATCTTACAAGCACCTTCCACTTGTCAAAAAATAGCCATGCAAAGGTTGGGTGCCCAAGACTAAATTTGGCCTCTTATAACATCTTATGATGTGTCATAACCATCATAGATTCCACAAAAGAGTATCTTTCC
Source organism: Cunninghamia lanceolata (assembly GCA_027924645.1). NCBI lineage: Eukaryota > Viridiplantae > Streptophyta > Pinopsida > Cupressales > Cupressaceae > Cunninghamia > Cunninghamia lanceolata. The sequence continues at coordinate 3,002,602 of BSBN01000397.1, forward strand.
GAGATAGGAACATTGAGCTAAATATAGCAACTTACAACAATAAATATCTGTCATATGCATCATAGTGTCATAGAATCTTATGATGACTTGCAGCTATCATAGATTCTTTACATGCACCCACCAAACATTATGACGTGTGTCATACATGCTAAAAATAGTATATTATCCCAAGGTGGCACCTACACTTATTTATTATTTATTTTTACAATTGACAACCATAAATGTCACTCCCTAATTACCTCCGGTGAATCCAAAATTACCACTACCAGTGAAACTACATCATTCCCTTATGGGTAATTACAAATTATAAATAATAAAATGGAATAAATACAATATTGAGATTTACAAGGTTAATGGTACCTTATCCCAAAATTCTCCCACTTGACATTATACATTGTAAATCAACCCATAGGAAATCAAATAAGAATTAATCAGGCACTAGAAACAAGGCCCATGGCCTCTCTGTACCATACGAACTTCTCTTTGCTCACAAGCTTGGTCAATGAATCTGTAACATTCTCCTGAGTGTCTATCTTGTTTAGCTTAATCTCTCCATTTGCAACCAACTCTCAAACAAAGTGATACTGAACATCAACATGCTTAGTTTGAGTATGATACATTAGATTCTTGGCCAAATAGATAGCACTCTGGCTATCACAACCAATCTGAATGACCTTGCAATCAAAACCAATACCTGTGCATAGTCTCCTCAACCAAACTGCCTCCTTAGAGACATGAGTAGAAGCCATATACTCTGCTTCTGTGGTGGACAAAGCAATTGTGGGCTGCCTCATACTCATCCAACTCACTGCACCTCCAAACAGAGTAAACACATAGCCACTAGTGGACCTTCAACTATCCAAGTCACCTACCCAATTTGCATCAACAAAACCCTATATGTCCAAAGATTTATTAGCACTATCAGTACTAGAATAAATCAAACAATGATCAGGAGTACCTGCAAGATATTTAAACACCCTTTTCACATAGTTACAATGCTGTCTACTAGGGTTAGACATAAATCTATTCAAAACTACCACTGCTTGGGCAATATCTAGTCTAGTGCAAACCATTGCATACATCAAACTCCCTACAACACTAGCATATGGTACATTAGACATATCCTTAAAATCATCCTCAATATTTGGATACATATCTAATGAAAGCCTAGTACCAACAGGTAAAGGAACTCTAACTGGGTTAGAGTCCTGCAAACTAAACCTCTACAAAATAGTATTCACATACTTAGTTTGTGACAACCAAAGCTTTCTATTAGCTCTGTCTCTCCTAATCTCCATTCCCAAAATATACCTTGTAGCACCAAGATCCTTCAACTCAAATGCACCTAAAAGTTGGGCTTTAAGCTCACTAATCATACCCTTAGTATTATTGAAAAACATGTCATCAACATACAAAGCAATAATTAGTATATAATTATCAACACAATAAATGTAAACACAATGATCCTCCTCGTTTCTGACAAAACCCAATTTCAAAACAAATGAGTCAAACTTTTGATACCACATTCTAGGGGACTATTTCAGACCATAAAGAGACCTCTTTAACCTACAAGCCCAATGTTCTTTTCCTTTTACCTCAAAACTTGTAGGCTATTGCATATAAATTTCTTCTTCAAGATCTCCATGCAAGAATGCAGTCTTAACATCCATTTGCTCAATCTCCCAATCATAAACTGTAGCAATGGATATGATAAATCTAATAGAAGTCAATTTAACAACAGGAGAGAATATCTCACCAAAATCAACTCCCTCTCTTTGGGAGTAGCCCTTGGCTACCAGTCTAGCCTTGCACTTCTCCAATGACCCATCTGCTCCAAATTTCTTCTTGAAGACCCACTTACAGCCATGGCCTTTCTTCCTTTGGGTAAATGAACAAGATCCCAGGTGTTATAAGATTCTAAAGCCATCATCTCCTCCTACATGGCTAGCTACCAAGACTTACTATCATTTGCAGAAATAGCTTCCTTGTAGGATCTAGGTTCATTGTTAGTACTCAATTAAGCATATACACAATGGAAATCTGGTGGGCTATACCTGTCAACTAGATTCCATTGTCTTGTGGATCTCCTCAAGGGTGGAGTAAGAGACTCTACTCATTCTTCTGCATGATCATTTGCACCAACTTCTTCTATAACAACAAAGTCATCTTCATCAGAACTCCTTGAATCTCCTTCTTCTTCTTCACCCCCCAATCCATCATTCTGTTCTTCTTGAGGTGCATATTGTTGCTCTAAATTAGAGTGCACCTTCTTTACCTTTTCTTCTTTCTCTTTTGGCTACTCTAGTTCAAAAATATATCTAAGTTCCCTAAAAATAACATCTCTAGAAAAGATAATCTTGTGGGTTAGTAAATTCCAAAGCTTATAACCTTTCACATTATCACCATATCCAATGAATGTACACTTTTTAGCCTTTGGATCCAACTTAGATCACTTTTCCTTAGGCACATGAACAAAAGCCTCACAACCAAAGACCATTAAATGTGAAATAGAAGGTTTCTTATATGTCCAAACTTCATAAGGTGTCAAATCAAGAACCTTACAAGGAGATCTATTTATCAAGTAGCAAGCAGTATACACAGCCTCTGCCCAAAAGCATTTATCCAACTATGCATCACTCAGCATACTTCCGGCCCTTTCCATAATTGTTCGATTCATCCTTTCTGCAATGCCATTCTGTTGTGGTGTATATGGAGTTGTATTTTGTCTTATTATACCTACATCCTTGCAAAACTCATCAAATTCCTTAGAGCAATATTCCCCTCCATTGTCAGATCTTAATATTTTTATCTTTAAACCTTATTGGTTCTCTACTAAGACTTTGAATTTCTTAAACTTAGTGAAAACTTCATATTTATGCTTCATAAAATAAATCCATGTAAATCTGGATACATCATCAATGAAGGTTACAAAATAACGAGATTTTCTGATAGATTCATTATCCATAGGTCCAAACACATCCATATGAATAATTTCTAACTTCTCTTTTGCTCTATTGCTTCTTGAAGGAAATGATTTTCTGTTTTGTTTACCAAGCACACAATGCTCACAGAAATCAAAGTGCTCATCAGAATAGGAGAAACCATCCAATAAAATTTTATTCTTAATAGTTTTTAATACATTATTACTTGTGTGGCCCAATCTAAGGTACCACAACATACATGTATTTTCAGTAGTGGCCTCGAATACATAGGAGGCATTACAAACTGTAGTGGCTTTAAGCTTAAACAATTTCTTGAATCTCTTCCCTTTCACTACCACCAAGTTCCCTCTCACCAATCTGCAACCATGCTTGTCAAATGTCACATGCATTCCCAAATCACTCAACTTCGAAACTAAAATCAGATTTCTAGCTAATCCAGGAACATGCAAAACACCATGGAGGGTTTTAATCCTCCCATCACTGAAACACAACAATACCTTTCCTTTCCTTACAATCAAATATGAAGAGTTGTCACCAAGGTAGATATTACCTCCATTATATTCTTCATATGTGGAGAACCATTCCTTATGTGGGGTCATATGAAATGAGCATCTTGAGTCAACCAACTAGTGATCATTAGAAACAAGATTACATGCAGAAAGTAAAACTTCTTCACTTGCATTCAAGGACTTATCCGAAGCACTCTCCCACTATTTCTTGGGGTTTCTGCACTCCTTCACATGTCCTCTTTTACCACAGTTCCAACACTTAACTCTGTTCTTTTGACTATGAGTCTTAGACTGGCCCTTGGACTTGTCCTTAGCCCCTTTATAATCTCCCTTTGGTCCTCTTTCCTTAGACCTTCCCCTGATACTGAGAGCATCCCTTGAACTATCTAAACTCTTCTTCCTCAATTCCTATGATAGGAGCACTGAAACAAGAGCATCCAACTTCGGATCTGTGAGGTTAGCAGTGATAGAAAGGATAACATTCTCCCAAGAATCAGGTAAAGAATAAAGAAGTAAGATACATTTATCTTCTTCACTAACTTCAACATCTACTAAATCAAGCTGACTCAACAACAAATTAAAAGAATTTAAATGCTTTGCAACCGACTCACCCTCTTTCATTTTCAAAGAAAACAACTTCCTTTTTAAATAAAGTTTATTTACCATACTCTTGGCTTGGTAGATCTCACCCAACCAATTCCACAATTTGTATGCGGTCTCCTCCTTTGTGACACTCAATAGGACAGAGTCTGAAAGACACAACCGGATGATTCCCCCTGCCTTCTTATCCAGTCTATCCCATTCATCTTGAGAGACATTGTCAGGTTTCTTTTCTTTTTGGACAGCCAACCATTGGTTTCTTTCCTCCAACAAATCTTCCATTTTTAGCTTCCAAAAATCATACCCCATTCCATTGAACTTCTCAATGTCCAATAGAGAGGTTGATGCAACGGTGGATGTAGCCATAATAACAACACAAGATTTGCAAAATAAACACAACCAAATCTCCCACTGCAGCTATAGATTCCACACTACCACCCAAGAGTCAAAGTTGGCCAGGGTCTGATACTAAATGTTAGAAATGAAAGCAACACTACTTCAATAGAAATTTGATTCAAGATAATTTTAGCAATCTTTAAGTGTGCATTAACAATGGAGATTGTAACAAAACATAAAACCCACTACATAAAATATGTCAAACATGAAGATCTCAACACAATGACACAGTGTTTACATGGAGAAAACCCTTGCAGGTAAAAAACTCCACCAGGAAAGAGGCACAAGTTTGTATTAATCTCAACAAGATTGTACAATATATCAACTACACAACTCTCTCCACAAGTCTTCAATCCAACATCATTCTGGTAGCACCTGAGTACCTAAAATCTATATTGCAGCAACAAATACATGGAAAATACTTATAGAAACATTTTCCAACTCATCCTCGGTGTTCACCTTCTCTCTCATGAGATTCCCCAACATGCAAACATTAAATGCCATCTTACAAGCACCTTCCACTTGTCCAAAAATAGCCATGCAAAGGTTGGGTGCCCAAGACTAAGTCTGGCCTCTTACAGCATCTTATGACGCATCATAACTATCATAGATTCCACAAAAGAGTATCTCTCCAAGATAGGAACCTTGGGCTAAACATAGCAACTTACAACAAATAAATATTCGTCATATGCGTCATAGTGTCATAGAATCTTATGACAACTTGCAGCTGTCATAGATTCTTTAAATGCACCCACCAAACATTATGACATGTGTCATACATGCTAAAAATAGTATATTCTCCCAAGGTGGCACCTACACTTATTTAAAATTTATTTTTACAATTGCCAACCGTAAGTGTCACTCCTTAATTACCTCAGGTGAATCCAAAATTACCACTGCCGGTGAAACTACCTCATTCCCTTATGGGTAATTACAAATTACAAATAATAAAATGGAATAAATACAATATTGGGATTTACAAGGTTAATGCCACCTTATCCCAACATTACGTCCAAAACTATTTCATGTAAAGCAACTGCCACTAAATAATTGAGTATTCCTTTCAACACTATAACCCTTCCTTATCTGACTTCTACATTCACTAGCTTTATGACCAATTTTCTTGCAAGTGAAGCACTGATTGGAGAAAGATGGAACATTTTGATTCATTCTTCTCCTACATTGAGTAGCCTTATGACCAAATTTATTGCACAAATGACAATAACCATTGAAAGATGGATACCTTTGAGCATTTGGTTTCCTGATCTATGGTCTTCTTGATCTACCTTTTTGATTCTAGATATGTTTGCCTTTATCCTCCTTGTTCTTAGCATTCACTACTTGACCTAATTTGGAGCATTCACCTTTCTTAAATCCTAAACCTTCTTTGTCATTAGATTTCTTTTGACTGTTAATCATCTCATCATGTTTTGCAGAGCTTATCTTAAATTTTTCTTCATAGTTCTTTTCCTTCTCCAAGTCTGACTTTAGGTTTACAACTTCTTGCTCAATCTTTGTGTAGTCTTCAGTTTTATCTTCCAAGCATTCCTCAATTTTGGTTTTTCTTCATTTGCTAACCTCAAATTTTCACTATCCTCTTTATGTCTTTATTTAAGCTTCTTGGCTTTCTCTCTTAACTTTTTGATGTATTAATTTTCTTCTATTATATTCTCCTTTAAGTCCTTGTTTTCTTCTTTATATCTTTCTAGGTCTTCAATACCAATTTTGAGTTCTTCAATGTAAGTGGACAAACATTCTTCTTCTGAAGATTTGATATCATTGTAGGCCTTAGTCACTATTTTAGGTTCAACTTTAGAAATTAAACATAGGTTTCTTTGTTCTTCAATAGCGCTATATCCTGTCAATTCACATTTTCTTTTATCAGTACTGATCTGACACTCTTATTGTACTTCATCCTGCATTTCCTTTTCTTGAGTCTCATCTTCTCCTCTAGTACGTACTTCCCCTTTTGTAGTATTTTATTTTTCTCTGCATGGGAACCCATATGAATCTGATACATATTCATTAACTTTTGAATACATCTGTATGTCTTCATCAGCCTTGACATTGGTACTTTCAACAATCTTCCCTAGTCTCTTGTTATAGCACTAGTAAGCTTTGCTCCAAGATGAATATCCAAGAAAAATACCTTCATCATACTTTGCATCATCCTTTCCCATTTCTTCCTTTCTTTTGATAAAACATTTTCTTCTAAATTTTTTGAAATATTTAGCAGTGGGAGTCATTCCATACCATAGTTCAAACGAAGTTCTTTCATTATTTTTTTTTCACCTGTATCTTGTTTTGTGTGTAGACAACAATCTGAATTGCTTCTTTCCAAAATATTTCTGGTAGATTTGCTTCTTCTATCATTGTCCTAGTAGCTTCTTGAACAATCCTACTCTTTATTTCCATCACTTTATTCTGTTGTGGAGTTCTAGGATCAGATAGTTGTCTCTTTATCTCATGATCCTCACAAAACATATTAAACTTATTAGAAGTAAACTCTTCTCCTTTGTTAGACCTCAAACATTTGATCTTCATATTCAACTCATTTTCAATCATTACTTTAAAATCTTTAAACCCTTATAGGGCTTCTGATTTTTCTTTAAGAAAAGTAACCCAAGTCATTCTGTAATAATCCTCAATGAAGAACATAAAATACCTATCATCATGGAAACTTCTTACTCTTGTAGGACCACAAAGGTTTGTATGAACCAACTCCAACAGTTCAATAGAGGATTTCTCTTCATCTTGTAAGCTTCCTCTTGCTTTCTTTTCACCTTGACACTCCTTGTAGATGATACTATTAGGTTTTGAACATAATATTTGGTAGATATGTTGGCAAGAGACACTATATGGATTCATGAATGTTGTCATTGATGGCAACAAAGGTTATCCCACACATCTGCAATGCATGATAAGTCCTCACTGAAAGTCAGATTGAAGAAGTGTTGAGGTCCGGTAAGTAAGAACAGAGCAGTCAGTAAGGTCTGATAGACAGGTCCAGATCTCTCAGTAGAAGTATCTCAGTAAAGTACAGATTTGGGGAAGTCAAGAGGAGTATCTTGACTGATAGATTCCAAGGTTTGAGACTCCAATGTAGAAAGGATAAAGAGATATGAATGCTTAAGTATCGGGTTCCCAAGTGACAGTGTGAACAGAGGAAGAACTGGCTGGCAGAACATCAGACATTATTCCAGATGTGTTACTGATGTTGGTAAAGGTTATGAAGGCATGAATTATGTTTGGCTGACATGATTAATGATTTCCACAAGTATATCCTTGATCTGCATTACTTGGTAAGCAAGGATTCAGCCAACAGATCAGAGTTTAGGCAAAATATTGACTATTCCAGGTGCCGACTAGAAAGGTGATGAAATCACTTGTGTGGATATATATACAGGATAGATTTAGTTATGAGAAGCGTTGTGGTGGTTAGTGAAGTGCGAAGAAAATTAGTAGAGCCAAATAAAAGTAGAAAGGAAGATCTAGTATGTAAAAGAAGAGTAGCATAAAAGAAGAGGAAAGATGAAGTGCAGCATATCAGTATACAGAGCCTAACCAGAACTAAACTCTAGCATATGTTGATGCTCCTTATCAATTCAAGTATTGTATTACACTCTTTATAAATTGTAGACAGTGTGTCTCTTGTAGGTAGTGTGCCTCTTGTGAGCAGTGTGCTTGGGTAGTGAGCCCTAATTGGCAAATGTCATTTTGTACTTCCATTCTTCTAATAGAGAATATAATCTTGGGTTCCCTATGGTTTTCTCCCTTAACAGGGTTTCCACATCAAAAATATTGTGTCATGTGTATTTCTATTTCATGGTTATGTTTGCTTGTTTGAATTGATGCTGCACTATTATTAAGAATGTTCAGAAAGCTGAAATTATTAAGATAACTAATTCACCCCGCCTCCTCGGTTATCAACAATTGGTATCAGAGCTAAGTTCCTCCTAAACAGAGTCTAACAGCTTGAGGAAGATCTGGGAATCCAAATGGATGCATATGGTTTAAGGGAGCAACTCAAGACTACCCTTGATGATCTTGAGCAGTCAAACTCTGAAGTCAATGAATTAAAGGAAAGACTCAAACAGGCTGATGATTTCATGAGAGAACTAAAAGACAAATTAAGTCTCTCTATGAAAAAAAGAAAGGAGCTACTTCAGCAATTGGCAAGCCAAGGTGAAGCAAATGATGCAAATGAAGATCTGAAGGAGAAAACCAAGTTATGTGAAAAGTTATCAAAAGAAATCATTATGGTAAGACATGAAATGGAATCAAGAGTTATAAAGTTTACCCAAGAGATTGAAGAGAAAAGAAAAAATGAAGATAATCTAAGACAATCTCTCAAGGAGAAATCAGAAGATTTCTACAAGATGGATAGAATTATTAGACATCTTGAATCTGATCTTGAAGATGCTAAAGATAATGAAGAAAAACTTGAGGATCAAATTGTCTCTCTCAAAAGGGATCTTCAAACAGTAAATGAATATAAAGAGAAATTCAAGATAAGTTCTACCCAACTTGAAGTTCTTCTTCAAAGCCAAAAGAGGGTAGATGACAAGTGTGGTTTGGGATATGAGAAAGGAGAAAGCTCCGGATTGGGTCAGAAGAATTTTAGATTAGAAAATCCAAGGAACAGACCTAGAAGTCCTCCGATAAGGCAGCCTAATGCTCAAAGATATCCATCCTTCAATGGATACTGCCACAACTGCAATAACTTTGGTCATAAGCTAATCAGTGCAGAAGGAGAATGAATCAGACTAATACATCCTTCTCTGGATAGTGCTTCAACTGCAAAAGGTATGGTCACAAATCTCATGAATGCAAAAATATGCAAATGAACAATTCATTCAATGGTAGATGCTTTGCATGCAATAGAATGGGTCATATGGCTAATCAATGCAGATCAAGAGGATATCAATTAAATATGCAAAGAAATGTTGTTTTCCAAATTTGCAATAGATCCAGTCATATAGCAAAATTCTGTAGAAGCAAGAATCAGGATAAAAGAGGTCCAATATATTATAATCAGAATCAAGATAAGGGAAAACAAAAAGTAAATGCGGATGAAGTTCAAAGTGAGATGAACAAGATTTGGGTGAAGAAAAGTACAGAGAATGTAGGGGATGGATCCACACCAGACTCTGGTGCTGATATTCCTTCCAGAAATTAAAAGGTGAGCTCTAGCTCAGGGGGAAACACAAAGAAAACCTTGCTCCCCCAGCCAGTCAATTGGTGCTGGAAATGGCACAAGGAAAACTGCGGATTAAAAGGGGTCATACAAGAAACATCTAAAAGGGGTATGGTAAAGATTTGAGAGATCCGCAAGAAGATTTGAAGAATCTAATCATACCAGAATTGATCCAGTAAAATAGTCTTCCGGTAAAAATAGATTCCTTACAACTTTGGTCTGGTATGATTCAAACTATGGTGTCTTGATCTGCAAATAGATCAAATGACTAATGAAAGGAAGATAAATTATCACTACTCTCCTAGAATAACTTTGAAATCTATCTCAATGATCCAGAAAGGTTTTGTCTCTGAATAAGACAAACAAGGCAAACCAGAATGAATTAGGTTGTGCATTTATTGTCGAATGAAAATTAGGGCTTCTCAGAAATAAAAGAGTTCATTCGCTCATCATTTGTACACTCACATTCGAAGAAAAGAGAAAAGGAGCTCTGCAACAACCTCTCCCAAAGATCAAGATGATTCTTCATATAGTTCAATCTGGATTTCATCATGTGTGCCCTAAACAGCATAAAAGGTATTCTTCATTCTTGATATCTCTCAGTAAGATTCCTTGATGATGGCTACTCCAAATATAGTAAAGATTTCTGATAGACCTCGCCCCATATTTAAGAAGCATCAATACAAATCCTTGGAGGTAGATCCCCTAGGAGCCTTCTCTAGTGTTTTGCATGGTGTTTTGCACACAAAAGATATTAGGGTTTACATACACACAAATGTTGAAGAGTTTGGGGAATTCAAACTAAGAGATATCTATCACAAACAATTGATAGACGATGCTTTTGAGCTTAAACCAGAATATAAGGGCATCCAGGAGAAACATTTTGATCAGTTCATTCATTTCCCCTGCTTTGAAGAAGATGAATGGGTCCGGTATGTGTTGAGTAGGGTACATGACAACTTTCTATGGCTTAACAGACCTTGCAAAATCACCAAGGAAGCAATTAGGGCAGTAACTGGTTTACACTCCTCCGGAGGAATTCCTGTCCTTAAATCTGTCAAAAACAACATTGTAACTAAGGCCACTGAATCAAAATTTGATAAGAGGGAAATGACCATTGAAGATATTACTGACTCGGATATCAAGTTTGCATCTATGATAATAGGATACAAGATATATCACTCCAGTAGGGAGAATTCAGTATTCGAAACTGCAGTATATACTACCTATGAGATGCTGGGAAAGAATGCAGAATATGATCTCTATGAACTTCTTTTGAGCCAATTAATGGAAAATGTATAGAAGATCAAAAAGGACAAGAAGAACTCCTTTAAATATGGTGGACTAATATTATGCCTATTTTTCTACTTCATGAATGAGCTGCCCGGATCAAATGGATGGGTATGGCAAAATGACAAATCGGTAGCAATTCAAATCAGAGATTACTTGCATGATCTTGGGGATGCTAAAGAAAGAAATATAGCCCTGTTGGGATATTTCAAGAATTTTCAGAACATGATGCAAGCAAGAGAAAGGATTCCCCAATCTCTTGTTGAGAAATACAAAGACACAGTATGTTTTATTGTAGAGACTGATCAGTGCCTAATGGAGGCAGTAGAACCAAGAACTGTATGGATCATGCCCATGGGGTATGAAGTTGATGAACAAATTGTGGAGCTACATGTTCAACACATGCTAAGTCAGCCAAAGGATCCAAAGGCAGAAAGGTTTGGAACCTTTGAGGAGCTGAGTGTAAAGATTCATGTGGAACTCAAAGAACCAGAGATCAAGAGGAAGGTGAGGAAAGAAGTAGAAAATGTTGCCAAAGGCCTTAGCATCTCAAAGAAGGCACTTGATGCCCACAAGAAAAAGATGGAAAGGGCTGAGGAAGAGAAGAAGAAGGCAGAAAAGAAAAATGAGGAAAGTGCTCCGACAAAACCTTCCACCCAGACCAGATCATCAAAGAGATCTGCACCTACCACTGCCAAAGGCTCAAGGACATCAAAACCGAAAGCACAATCATCTGGCAAAGGAGAGAAAAGAACAAAGACAAAAGCTACAAGAGCTTATGCCAATCAAAGGGATGAAGAGGAGATTGAATCTGATGAAGAAATCAAGAAAATGAAGAAACAAAAGAAAACATCCGGCCAACCCCCTACCGGACAGAAGGAAGAAGAAAAGAGAGGAATATGTTGAAAAACCCACTCTTCACATTGATGACATAATCAAATCAGTCATAGTGGATGGAAATCTTCAGTCAATGGTTGAGTTCTATGATGATTATGGTGAAGCAGATCAGAAGATATTACAAGATGCCACAGTTAGGTACCTAAATATCTACAACAAAGCATTCATTGAAATTATATCTCTGATCCCCAAAAGCTTGGAGAAGGAACTAGAAATAAGAAAGAACAATGCCCAAGCCAAAGACCTAGAAACCTGGGAACAGATAGCAATTCAGCTATATCCTTCAATCAACCCCAAGACAATGAATATGGTATTCAAAGATTGTAAGGATGAGTTCAGAAGCAAAGCAAGGATGAATCAACTTATGCTTGGTAAGACTGCCAAGGTAGCCAAGGACTTAGAAGGCCTTCAAAAGATTTAATCTTCCTATTATAGAGGACTTGGGTACTGACCCCTCGACTACAAATGTTGCAGAAGAATCTACTGAGAAAATGACATAAGAGGTGGGCCTTGAACAGACTAACATTTCTCCTCTGGTTTCCCCTATAGTCTCTGTATCTAAAGGAGAAGAAAGAATACAGGAGAAAGAAGCAGAGGTAAAGGGAAAAGAAGATGCCAGTGATAAGAATGTAGAAGGAGAGAAAACTCCAAGAGATAGCTCTAAGAATGCAGAAGAAAAGAAAAATCTGTCTCTGGCAAGAGACACTACAAAAACTGTCCAAGAATTCTTGAACAAAGAAACAATGGAGATTGATGAACCGGAGCTTCTACAAGGACCATTTAATTTTGATTCTCTTTCTCCAGTACAGACAATGAAGATAGCTTCATTTGCTAATGCAAAGGTTAAAGAAAAACTCTTGAAGTCTCACATGGAAGACTGTGAGTTGATAGAAGCTACTTCTGGAGTGCTTGAAAAGATTATGCCATCGTTTTAGAAGGATCCCACAGCCTCCACTTCCGGTAATCTCAAAACTCTAGCCAACAGTGTTAGCACACATTTTGATTCTCTAGAGAAGTCAGCTGAAGAAAAGGTCTGGAAGGAGTTTTTGGATAAGAGATTCTCTGAAGTACAAGGTTTGATAACAAATGATAGGAAAGTTATGGATATTGGGATAAAGAGCTTGGAAAATGCTCTTAAAGATGGCAGAAATATGTACAAATTTTGCTTATCTTGGCCCACAGTGACCAAAGATATTGAGAGGAAAGTAAAAGAACAAGAGGATAAACTATTAAGTCTGTCTCAAAGTTTTGATCCTCTCTCATCCTCCATAGTAAATCAAGAGTGTCAGAATATTGCAATCACAAATGCAATAAAGATTTTTGAGAAGGAAAGGACGAACATAATTAGCCGGATGGGTGAACATAGAAGGATCATTATCCCTAAGTTAGAGGCCATGCATGAGGCCATAAGTGAAGCTCAAATCACAGCCCAGACCAATGATCCAACAGATCTAAAAAGGGTAGATACGTTTGCGTTCCTGTTGAGCGGTCATATTTCAATTTTGGACAAAATGAAGCAAAGTTGGGCTATAGAATTTATTCAATTGAAGACAACTTTTGCAGACATACTTCAGTATATGTAAGAATGCCATATGTATATACTTATGTGGCTAAGTATAGTTGAATTTTTGAAAGTTTTGATAGACGGACCCTACCCTTTGCCATTGATGTCAAAGGGGGAGTGAAGAGCAGTGAAAAATGAGGAATCCAACTAAGGGGGAGCTCTGGAAAATGTATATAAAAACAAAGCATCAGGCAAGGGGGAGCATAGTGTAAACACTTAGTCATTTTTCACTAAGTGTTGCCATCAATGCCAAAGGGTTAGATTGTTGGCAAGAGACACTATATGGATTCATGAATGTTGTCATTGATGACAACAAAGGTTATCCCACACATCTGTAATGCATGATAAGTCCTCATCAGAAGTCAGATTGAAGAAGTGTTGAGGTCCGGTAAGCAAGAACAGAGCAGTCAGTAAGGTCTGACAGACAGGTCCAGATCTCTCAGTAGAAGTATCTTAGTAAAGTGCAGATTTGGGGAAGTCAAGAGGAGTATCTTGATTAATAGATTCCAAGGTTTGAGCCTCCAGTGTGGAAAGGATAAAGAGATATGAATGCTTGAGTATCAGGTTCCCAAGTGACAGTGTGAACAGAGGAAGAACTGACTGGTAGAACATCAGACATTATTCTGGATGTGTTATTGATGTTGGTAAAGGTTATGAAGGCACGAATTATGTTTGGTCGACATGATTAATGATTTCCACAAGTATATCCTTGATCCACAATACTTGGTAAGCAAGGATTCAGCAGACAGATCAGAGTTTAGGCAAAATATTGACTATTCTGAGTGCCAACTAGAAAGGTGATGAAATCACTTGTGCGGATATATATACAAGATAGATTTAGTTATGAGAAGTGTTGTGGTGGTTAGTGAAGTGCAAAGAAAAGTAGTAGAGCCGAATAAAAGTAGAAAGGAAGATCTAGTATGTAAAAGAAGAGCAGCATAAAAGAAGAGGAAAGATGAAGTGCAGCAGATTAGTATACAGAGCCTAATCGGAACTAAACTCCAGCATATGTTGATGCTCCTTATCAGTTCAAGTATTGTATTACACTCTTTATAAATTGTAGACAGTGTGTCTCTTGTAGGCAGTGTGACTCTTGTGAGCAGTGTGCTCAGGCAGTGAGCCCTAATTGGCAAATGCCATTTTGTACTTCCATTCTTCTAACAGAGAATACAATCTTAGGTTAATCACCCCATGGTTTTCTCCCTTAACAGGGTTTCCACATCAAAAATATTGTGTCATGTGTATTTCTATTTCATGGGTATGTTTGCTTGTTTGAATTGATGCTGCACTATTATTAAGAAAGTTCAGAAAGCTGAAATAATTAAGATAACTGATTCACCCCCCCCCTCTCAGTTATCAACAAGATCTTTCACAACTTTAGCTAAACTTATTCTTACTAGATCATCAAGATTGATATGACACAATCTCCTATGCCAGAGCCAACTTTCACTGATCTAAATCATAGAGTAATAAATATCACCTTCTCTAATATGATAAAGGTTTCCTTCTGTCTTCTTTCCAGTAGCTATCACAGCTCTAAATTTCTCTCTGATTTCAAAAAAATCATCCTGAAATACAAGACTGTATTCTTTTTTGCACAATTGTCCAACACTCAAGAGATTTTTCCTTAAACTTTCAACATAAAGAACATCATTAGTACCTTGTTTTCCATCAAGACTTATTGACCCTTTTCCACATATCTTAGCAATACAATTATCTCTAAATCTAACTGATCCTTCATCACATTCCTAAAAATCAATAAACTTACTTATATCACCAGTCATATGATTTGAGCAACTACTGTCAATAACCCAATAATAATTTTCTTGAAAAGTATCTTCACTATCAGGACTTACCTTTGGATCAAAATGTCTTTTAGCACCACAAATGACATCCTTTAAATTAGTGAGAAAATAGTCATCATCTTCATTGTCTTCAACATCATAATAGGTTCTCTTAGACGTTCTACTTTTATTTTCTTCTTTCTTACTTCTCAAATTTCTCTTTGGACATCTAGATGCATAATGACCAATTTCACCACACTTGAAACACTTGAGAGATAGCTTATCCTTGTGAATCATTATAGATCTACCTTAAGCTATTAGGATTTCTTCCAAGGAACCAAAATCTAATACCAATTGTTGAAGGAACAAGAAAACTGAGAGGGGGGTGAATGAGTTGTATCAAAAACTTTAACTCCTCTTAAACAAGATCACATCCACATTCACTTACATTAATTCCTTAATCTATTATGAAGATTAAACATGAAGTTCTTAAACGCATGAACACCATACACACATGAACACCATATTTTTACGTGAAAAACCCTAAAAGGGGAAAACCATGGTGAATGTTAGCTCACAATATAATGTAGTAACAATACTAAAAAACAAATGAGGCTCACTACCAGAGGGCTCACTACCCAAGGATTGACTGTCCAAAGAAATGCTCACTATAAATAGGGCTCACTACCAATGGGTGGCTCACTGTTGAAGGGTGACTCATTGTCGAGGGTTGTCTCATTGCCTAGAGGGGTGGCTCACTGCCATGAATTGATATAATATCATCTACAACATGCCTTAGTTCAGTTCCATTGAAGCACAAAAGAAATCACCTTCACTACGCTTACAACTCACACACTCTCATATGACCATCTTTGGATCCCCCACACAAACACATGAATTCATTACATATATTTATACCAATCATCAACCTTGAAACACACGTCAAGGTCGGCAATACAATTTACAACCTTGGAACAATCTCTAAAGTCGGCAATCATACATAATTCAAATTAGGTCTAGACCTAAACAAACTTGTGGAGCAAATGAATGAAAGAATAACACTTCATGACTTAGCTCAAACCCAATACATCTTCGCACACTTCAACACACTTCTACAATCCATAAAACACATCCACAAAGAGTGTTAGCATCCAAGTTGGCCTAACCTATGCAAACACCAAGAATACTTAGACACACACTTCCAAGAGCTTCACCATTCTTGCAGATCAAGTACACACCTTCAATACAATCTAGAGACATCCACAAACAACATAAAATCACTTGGGAGCCAACAAATCTAGTTGCAACAGATCTCACTTGAAGACAACAAATATCACTTGAAGACAGATCACAGACTACTCACAACAAACACTATCAAACTCCGCTAATCAATAACTTGTTTTTCAGAGCACCAAATCACAAATCCTTTGGAATGGAGATAGCTAAGGACCTTATAAACATAAGTCCAGAATTGTAAGACCAAAAACCGAACTACAGAGAAATGTGGAGAAAAATACTTTCTCCCTGTCACACTACAAATGTTGCCAGGCATAGTCTTCAAATTGGTGAATAGAACTTCTACTGTACAATGATTTGGACCACCAAATTCTAGATTTATCATCTTCAAACACTTCTCCAAAACATATCCAAATCTCACACTCTAGCCGTCAACACAAAAGAAATGTGGGGTAAAGCTCAGATAATATCATGTAAGTCAGAATACATCTTCATAACTCTGTCTTCAGTATGAACCAAATTTTCTTAAAAGTACTTGGATACTCAATATCATGAACATATTCTTATCATCTTTAGCACTTATAAAACACAATACTAAGCAACTAACTCATCACAATCAAGTAACAAAGAAAGAGCACAGTTGACATTAATGACAACACAAACATGTTGACATCAATGACAACACCGATTAGCACATAATTGCAACAACATTCACCCGCCCACCTAGACATGTTGGTACTGTTAGTTTGGCCCCATGAGCCACAAAAAAAATTATGCTATGAGAGAACTTTTCATTGAACACAACTGACACTTTTTGTAATTTTTGAAATATTGTCACCACGACCATATGGATTGAACATTTCAAAAACTAAGAGAGGTTATTGTGGAGGCATCCTACGTGACCTTAGAGGACATCAATAGAGGACATCAATAGAAATGAAATTAGAGGTCATTAATAGAACTGAAATTAGAGAATGATCATACACATATACAAATATAAATCAGTTATACATATAAATGACATGAGAGAGATAGTGTACATAATCATACACATAAACAAGAGTTTTGCACATAATCATACACATAAACAAGAGTATTTCACATAAGTATCTCATAAGAGACATGATATTATAAACATGATTGTAGAGAAGGAACAAAATTTTACTTATACAAATATACAAATCAGATGTATATATTTACAAATGAGCATGAAATTACAATGTTTTTCATTTACAATCAAGCCAATGAACCATCTGGGTCTGCTCTAGTGTTTGTTGTGTCAAGTATTTGTTGGTGTAATTAAATATTTAATTACACTTTATTAAGTTTACTTAGGGCTAATTTTAGTCTTAGGTTATTCTTAAGTCATATTAGGGTTTTTCTCTAACTTGCAAATATAAAAGAAAGTTCTCTCATGTAATTCATTAATCCATTTCATTAATTCATCCTTATTGTGCAAATTATTCCTCTTTATTTTTTTCTCTTGTGAAAGGTAAATCTTAGGTTTAGCAAGTGATTTGGTGTTTCAAGTTAATCATAAACTTCAACATGGTATCAGAGCTCCAGATTTACAAGCCCCTTCTCTGATTTGGAGAAAAATTCAAGAAAGAGCCATTTGTTGGGTGTGCTTATATGTAAAACAGAGTATTCCATTGGACTCATAGCAGTCAAGATAGTCAGATTAGCCTTTCATTTGGCTTGAATTGAGCTTCATAGGCCAAAACTGCAAGGTTTTCAGCAAGTGTTTTTTTTTCAAATCTAGAGGGTACCTGCAATTTTGGAGCATTTTCAGCCCAAACGGACCTCACCATTGCATTTAGAGCACCCAAAATCCTTAAGATCGATTGTCAAATCATTGAAAACAGAGTTGGGTGTTTCTGGCACAAAATTCTTTTCTCAGGCAAGCCATACTCCCTGCCCAGCACGCAGTCTGAAGTAATTTTAAAAAATATATATTTTAATAATTTTCCCTACATGTAAATTTTTTTTTCAAAAAAATTATATTAAATGAAAAAACTTAAAAAGGTAGGGTTTTTTTATGTTAAAATGGGCATTAAAAAAAAAATTTAAAATGCTTCTACACTTAGGGGTACCCTATATCCTGCCATGGCAAGGTACGACCCTGCCGTGAGTAGGGCAGGGTCCCATCCCCCACCTCCCTTTTAAAGGGGATGGTGGGTACCCCTTGCCCCCCCCACCACCCACATGGGTGGTGGTGAGGGCCATGGGCCCTTTTATTTTTTTTAATTTTTTAAAAATAAAAACATCATTTGTTTTTTTAAAGTTTTTTTTTTAAAAAAATTTGTAATATATTTTTTATGTGTTTTTTTAAAACTAAAAAACACATGAAATAAAACCTTCTATAGCATCTTGTACCTTCCTCGACATGCGTGCCTAATTTTTGGTGGCAACTCTAAATTTGGTCTATTTTTTGGAGGTTCTTTCCAAATCTAGCAGTGCTTCTAATTTATCTGGAGTTCTTTTTTGGCTTCAGCTAACTGGTTTGGCAGGGTTCTAAATCTGGCGGATCTCTAAATTTGGAGACAGTTTTACTAAATTTGGCGGAGGTTTCTTTTTTTGCCAAATCTACCCTTTGATGTAGGAGCATCCCTGGTTCAAGAAAAATCTTGCATCGACCAAAAACATTTGCATTTTAGTTTGTTTGCAATTCAGTTTGTTTCTTTTCAGTTTTCAATTTAGTTCAGGCAGTTCAGTCAGAAGCAGTTTCAACTTGTGGTCTGGTATTGGCATTTCACATCTTGCGGATCTAGAGTAAACATCTACATTCATTCATCTACATCATATCAAGAATTCAGAGCATTTGGATTAGTTACCAAAAATATATCGCTATCAGAAGTTGACTATTTCTCAGAGCAAAGCATCCTGATATTCACTGGAAACCAACTGAAGGAGAATCTTGTGGAAGTATTTCCTGATCTTTGGAGCCTAATGACACATCATAAATGATCTTTGGTTCGTGGTTGACCTTCCTTGGAGATCCACACTTCATTCCATTCATTTACTGGAAGTGTTCTATGCATTTAGGTCTAACCTATCTGTGTGTACACGTTACAACTCTTCTTTGGAGTTTGTGATCTTCCTTGGCCAACGCAAATGAATCTATTGATCCAGATTAGATATATATTAATGTAATAGATCTTTAGGAAAGTAGTTCATAACATAGTGATAGCTGATAGTTTAGATTTTGTGTAAAGGAGCTTCAAAGCTTTATCTTGTGCATGTGTGTAATCAGGCCTGTGAGCCCTAATTGTAAGACCACATGTTGCCGGCTGATCTCTATTTGAATTCTATGATATACTAAATGATTGAATCTGCATTTGTTCTATTTCTTTGAGTTGTTTTCATTGTGTTTACTCTTTCTACACAATCCAGATAGTTCATTCTATGAACCCTCCTACCGTGATTGGACCAAGTGGTATCAGAGTGAAAGTTCAAATTTTGGGAGCAAATCGAGTGAAGTTGGTGAAGGAATTCTATAAGATCTTGCTATGGATAGATCGCTAAATTGAGGTAGGTTACTTGTGTGCAATCGATCGTCGATTGAGAGGTAGTTGTCACTTGTAGCCCAATCGCTGAATTTGAGGCAATTTGCACTTGATCTAAGGGAGAATGCCACCGAGGAGAGTTGCTACTATTGGAACAATTGCTAATAGAATAGATGAGATGATAATGAAAATAATATGAATTTTATTAGATGCTATTGAAGAAGATAGGTGAAGAGGATTGACACCTAGACCTAATGTTGAAAGTGATGATGAAGAAGAATTTCAATCTGCTGGACAAACTGGTGAAACCCTAGGAGGTCATGAAGAAGAAGAATCAGATCAGATAAAGATGTTGTGGGCTATTTCAAAGATTGGAAAGAGACCTAGAGTTGATGTGCAAAATTATACTGGTAATTTGAATCATGAATAATTGATTGACTAGATAAATGATATGGAAGAGTACTTTGAATATGAGGAAATTGAAGATCTAGAGAAGGTGAAATTTGCAAAGACAAAGTTGAAAGGACATGCTGCTATATGGTGGAATGAAGTTCAATTGGAAAGAAATAGAAGAGGAAAAGAAAAGATTACAAAGTGGGACCAGATGGTGACAAAGTTGAAAAATTAGTTTATACCTGTTGACTATGAGTTAGAGCTATTGAAAAGATTGTAAAACTTGAGGCAAAAGGAGAAATTTGTAAAGGAGTATACTGAAGAATTTCATAAGATGATCATAAGGACAGGACATAGTGAAGCAAGCAAAGATAAAGTGGCTAGATACATCAATGGACTGAGATTGAACATTCAAGATGAACTAAGTTTGGTAAGGATGACATCTTTGGAAGAAGCATATCAGTTTGCCTTAAAAGTTGAAGAGAAGCTGAATAAGAGACATGATCAGAAACAAAGAGGTAGAGGAGGTAAATTTTAGAGAGGTAGGAGTTATTCCGAAGGAGACAAATCATATCTGGAGCAGAACAAGTTTGACAGCCCAGTTAAGAAGGATGACAGAGATAACAATGCTTACTAGAGAAATGATAGAAATTTTCATCACAGAGGTAACTATAATCCATACCAGAATGAAGGATGCAGGAGGGAAGGAAGAGGATTTGATAAGAAGACATTCAGAGGTACTTGTTTCAAATGTGGAGGTGAAGGACATAGAGCATTTGAATGTAATCAAGGTAGTACAAGTAAGAGGATGGAAGATAGTGGAAGAGCAGCCTATGTGGAAGAACTTGTTGAATCACTGAGTTCTGTTGGCAAACTCAAGAAAGGAGAATCATTGGTGATGAGAAGAACACTATTTCAAATAGAGATAAATGAGGAACCACTGCAGAGGAAGAGTTTGTTTAGAACTAGATGCAAATCATGAGGTAAGTGTTGTAAGGTTGTAATTGATAGTGGTAGTTTAGATAACCTAGTTTTAGAGGAGATGATGACTAAGCTGAAGTTGGAAATATTGAAACACCCTAAGCCATATCAAATAACATGGATCCAGGATGATCATAAGGTACTGGTGAGTGAACAATGTTTGGTGAAATTTTATATTGGGTCTTATCATGATGAAGTCTTGTGTGATATTATGCCTATGGATGTATGTCATATCTTATTGGGTAGACCTTGGCAGTATGATAGAAAAGCTATACATGATGGGAGAAAGAATACATATACTATAACAGCTAATTTAAAGAGAATTACTTTGATTCCTTTAGAGGACAATCCTAAAGATGTGGTATGTGGGAATGCTAGAATCTGTTTGGTAGATGGAAGGAAATTTCTAGATGGTTTGACACATGAGAATATGTGTTATGCCTTGATTCCTAAGAAGCCTGAAGCATTGAAGAAAGAAACTAAAGAAGAAGAACTGGAGGAGATAAAGGAATTGCTGATAGAGTATGAAGACATCATATCAGATAATGTGCCTGATGGATTTTCACCTATAAGGAGTATCATTCATCACATGGATCGTATACTCGAAGTGAGTTTGCCTAACAAAGCAGCACACTGGATGACACCGACAGAGAATGAAGAATTAAGTAAATAGATACAAGAATTGTTGAGGAAAGGTTTGATCAGAGAAACCTTGAGTCCTTGTGCAGTATCTGCAGTGCTTGCACCGAAGAAGGATGGAGAATGGAGAATGTGTACTAACTCTAGAGCAATAAACAAGATCATAGTTAAGTATAGATTTCCTTTACCTAGGATGGATGATATCATGGATTGTTTGAGTGGAGCAAAATATTTCACAAAGATAGACTTGAAGAGTGGATACCATCATATCAGAATTAGAGAAGGTGATGAATGGAAGAGTGCTTTTAAGACAAATGAAGGATTGTATGAGTGGTTAGTGATGCCTTTTGGATTGACAAATGCACCAAGTACTTTCATGAGATTGATGAATGAAGTCTTGAAGAAATTCTTGGGTAACTTTTTGATTATGTACTTGGATGATATTCTGATTTTTAGTAAGACAAAAGAAGAACATTTGTGGCACATTAGACAAGTTTTGTAGAGGTTGAGAGAAGAGAAGTCGTTGATAAACATCAAGAAGTGTAGTTTCATAAAGGAAGAGTTGGTATGTTTGGGATTTGTGATTTCTACAGAAGGATTGAAGATGGACCCCGAGAAAGTGAAAGCAATTGTTGAATGGCCTACACCAGAGAGCATTGGAGAAGTTAGATCATTTCATGGTTTGGCTAGTTTCTACCGGAAGTTCATCAGAAATTTTAGTTCAGTTTGTAACCCTATGACAGAGACAATGAGAGGTGATAGAAAAGATTTCAAGAGAACATCTAGAGTAGATTAAAGTTTTGAGTTGTTGAAGCAGAAGGTGACAGAGCAACTTGTTTTGGCATTACCGAATTCCAATAAGGTATTTCAAGTTGATTGTGATGCAAGTGGAAATGCAATTGGAGCATTGTTAAGTCAAGAATGTAGACCTATTGATCCAAATAAATTTTGGTATTTGAATTAAATAATATCTTCATTCGAAAGTTATTTTCAAATAAAGAAATAGGTGTGGTGACCTTTTTGTTTGTTCATTCAAATTCCAAGCAAGACAAAGTGTGGCGACCTTTCAGTTTTAGACTCTCCATTTCAATTTCCAATGAGGACATGGAAGTAATGACTTTTCATCTTCTTTCTAAAAATGTATAAATGAGTTCAATTCAAAGCCAAAAGGTGGGAAGGCCGTGGCATACATCTCTTCTTAGAGATACATCTCATCCACTGAGATTGCCGACGAACTCTCCAAGAAGCCTCTAGGGCATACATCTCACCTGCTGAGATTGTCCATATTGTATGAACTCTTCTTTTTTGAAATAAAATATGGTTTGCACATTTCTTATTTTGTGTTTACAATATTGCCATTCCAACACTAGGTATTGTCCTCTAAATTGATAAAATAATTTAGATCAGTGGTATCAGAGCCAATCGATCCTCGCAAGTATGACACCATCATCTATTTCTTGACCATAGGGCAATGGTGAAGATCTATTTTTTCAAATGGTTAGAAAGGTAGTCTCAAGATTCAGTTAATGTTTTACATCTACATTCAAGCTGAGTCTTCATCAAATGTCATGGTCATCATTTCATTCATTCTCTCAGTCAAAGTTTTGAATTGCATTTACGCTACTGTTAAAGTTGTGTTTCGATATTGATGTTTAACCCATGAGTCATGGTTTATGTTTATTGGATGAGGAAGCTGTCTATTTACATTTTTACAAGCTTTAGATTATTCAGCTCTTGGTATCTATTTGTGGAAGAAAGAATTGGGTACCCTGATTTCATTGGATCAAGATTTGGGTCATTGTGGATTTTTCAAAACCAACTTCTATTTGAATTGGGTCCATGCCCATTCCAAAACCATGTATAACATTAAAAATACTCTTTGTGATGTCTTTAGATCGAATCTGAGGTGAATAAATCAGTACAAATTATTTGGAGTCAAGAATGAGTACAACCATGGTGATTGTGTCACCTCTTGCCAAATACAAGCTTGTGTTTTTGGGAGATCAATCCGTTGGGAAGATCAACATTATCACTCATTTCATGTATGATAAGTTTGACAATACCTATCAGGCTACCATTGGTATTGACTTTTTGTCAAAGATAATGTACCTTGAGGATCAAACTATCCATTTGCAGCTATGGGATTTTGCAGGCCAGGAGCGGTTTCAAAGTCTCATCCCAAGTTACATTCGGGACTCTTCTATTGCTGTCATAGTTTATGATGTTTCAAATTGGTTGTCCTTTCTGAACACTGCTAGATGGATTGAAGAAATCTGTACGGAACGTGGTAGTGAGGTAATTATATTACTTGTTGGAGACAAAATAGATCTGGTTGACAAAAGGCTTGTTTCATTTATTTGGAAGGAGGAGAAATGATAAATGAAGCATTTGCAAGCCCATAATTTCCATCTACAATTTTTGTAATTATTCAAACCAACAAGGAAAATAGATAAGTGTTGTAGTTGCTAAGTATAGGTAAATCAGGGATAATATCAACAAAGGTCTTAAGTTCAACATCCTAAAGATCCAATGTAGTTGTTTCCTCTACAGAATGCACACCAAGCAGGAGGTCCATAATCACCTTATTATTGTACAGCTGAACAATCATTGCCACCATATTCTACATCACCAACTCCTAATCAACCTCATAATGTCTACCCACCTAGATGATGGTGCAATGGGGCCCATTGCCTCTCAAGAGGGGATGAATGATCCAAATAAATTTTGGTATTTGAATTAAATAATATCTTCATCCGAATGTTATTTTCAAATAAAGAAATAGGTGTGGTGAGCTTTTTGGTTGTTCATTCAAATTCCAAGGAAGACAAAGTGTGGCAACCTTTCAGTTTTAGACTCTCCATTTCAATTTCCAATGAGGACATGGAAGTAATGACTTTTCAGCTTCTTTCTGAAAATGTATAAATGAGTTCAATTCAAAGCCAAAAGGTGGGAAGTTTATGGTGCAGGAGCACCTGCACATGATCAGGATATAGGTCCGCATGATGACATACATGATCAGGATATCGGATAGTTATCCGCATGATGACAGGGTAGTAGGCTATTTTTAGTATGTTTGACTTATCATGTAATAAGGTCCACTGTGACCGATGCTATGTAATAGTTCAGCATAGGAGTAAGTGTAGGCAGTTAGAGATCGGGATAAGAGAGTCTGAGCTGTCCTCTCTCCCAGCCGCTTGGAAGCTCCCAGCCGCTGGGAAGTGATGTTAGTAGTACTCGAAGGATTTGTTATATATACCTTCGATCTGTAGGGTTTAGATATATAGTTTTGATATTGATGTACTGGTGTTGAGTAGATATTCAGGAGAGCAGTTCAGACATTGTGAAGCTGTATTCAGGACATTGAATTTCAATTGAATAAGATCTCGTCTTTTGCATTATCTGTTTGCATCTGGGTTGATTTCCTTTCCGTTTTGCAAGCTAATGACCACTTTCAACCCTTCCACCGGTTGATCCTGCAAATCGGTGGAATGGTCCTGTATCATAGCTTAGATTGCATTTGTGTTTTCTGTTTATGCATTGCATTGTTCAGGAGATCTGTTAGAAGCATGCTGTAAATCAGCCTAGCATCCTCATGTGCTAGGTCTAGAAGATAAACTGTTAGATTTTGGTTTGGAGGTGATCCGGCCCGGTCGTCACATGATCTTTGTGAAATTATGCGGTTGTGAGTGTTTCATGCAGTGGAAGGATACACAGGAGTCTGCATGTGCGTTTCCAGTCGGAACGAGCCGCAACATCATCTGCGAATCCATCGCCATCAGGATCGGGTCATGAAGTTGGTGAAATTGGCATGTTGCAGGTGCATCATGATGTTTTGAGTTGGATATATACTCAGTGTATATATCGCAGTCAGGATCATCTCTCGGGGAAGGTCATCATCCGCATATCGCTAACGGATGCGGGTGTGAAAGTTGAGTTTTTTGGCTAAGTGTTGAAGAGTTCATCAGGATGATGTGTGACATCATCGTCATCAGGATATGACGTCATCGTCATCAGGATATTAAGAAATCCCTCTATGCGGGTTTATCCTGTTGTCGCTATGTGGAAAGGTATCGGCGTAGGTAGGAAGTTGTATTAGCATCATCAGGAGGTTTCGAAGAACCGGATGAACAATATCATGATGCTGTTGCTTGTATCGTCGGGCAGTGAAGCATCGAAGGCCAGTTGTTGAAGTGGAACGTCATCAGGATATTTGGACAACCGGATATTTGGATATCCTGCTGACGAAGGTGATATTGAATATCATGATGATGCCGCTTGTATTTGGCACCCGATGAACAGTGCAACCGGAGGATGTTTGCGCCCGTTGATTATCATGATGATGATGATAGGCGACAAACGAAGGAGGTAAATAGTAATCGACAGGAGGATATTTGCGATCATCCGAAATATGATGATGCTGTTGAAATGTGATGATGCTGTTGGTGTCTCTAGGAAATATGATGATGATGTTCAGCCGATAGAGAATTTTGTCATGCTGTTTGTATTGTTGGCTACTCCTTCCTGTTAGGTTGCCTCTGTTGCGTTCCACTCTGCATCATAGTGGTATTAGAGCAAAGGTTAGGATCTTTTGGAAAAGATAAGCAGGATGTCAGACGAAGAAGGAACATCTGAGTTCCCAACAAAGATGACCAACGCTGAGTTGGCAGTTCTGGTGAAGAAGCAGATTGCAGAAAGCAGGGCCGTGAAGGCTCAGAATCAGGAGTTGAAAGATGAGTTAGCAAAGTTGAGGAGCAGAGTAGGTTCTGGTAGAGAAGATGATAGGGAAGAAGAGGATATCCCTAATTGGAGCGAGGAGGTCGTTCCTGCAGACCAGAGACCGCTGTTGAACGCCCTCAAGGCCATGGAGAGGAGAACCATGGATGTGAAGCTGGACTTGCCAGTGTTTACAGGTAAGATGGACCCTGATTCAGTAATGGAATGGATAGACTGTCTGAACAATTTCTTTGTGACAGAGGAGATACCAGAACAGCAGAGAGTGAAGATAGCACAGTCAAAGATGAAAGAAGCTGCCTTGACATGGTGGAACTTTGTTCAGGATGATAGAGTGCAGGAGGGAAAACGTAGAGTTGCCACATGGAAGAAGATGATGGAGTTGGTAAAGGAGGCTTATATCCCTTTGGATTACAGTATCCAGTTACACAAGAGGAAGCAGAACCTGAAGCAGAAGGAGCTAGATGTCAGCTCATATACAGAAGAGTTCATGAAACTCTGTATGAAGACCAAGGTGAAAGAAAGTGAAGAAGAAAAGGTAGCCAGATACCTTAATGGACTGAGGTTTAATATTCAGGAAGATCTGAGTCTGCATAACCCAGATACAGTGCAGAAAAGTTTTCAGTTGGCACTGAAGGTGGAAGAAAAGCTGAAGAGAAAGCAAGATCAGAACAACAGAGGAAGAGGAAGACAACAAAGAGGTGGAAGAAGTCCTTTCAGAGGCAGAGGACAAGGACAGGGATATCAAGGAGAGTCTAGTCAAGACAATAGCAAGGGCAACAATAGCCAGAGTCAGAGAGAGAATTTCAGTCAGCAAGGAAACTTCAGAGGTAGAAGACCTTACAGAGGAAGATCCCAGGGCAGAGGATCCATCAGGTGTTACAACTGTAACAAAGAAGGCCATATAGCCAGCAGATGTCCAGACAAGGCCACAAGCTCAGCAGGTGAAAGGAGGACAAATCTGGTCAATGAACCTGATAATCAGAGTAGGACAAGTTCTAATGATTTTCAGAGTGTGAATGGTCCTGAGAATTATGGATATCCAGAAAGTGGAGAGTCCCTGATGATGAGAAGAACAGTAACTACCATGAAGGTACCTGATAAAGAAGCCCCTCAGAGGAAGTCCCTTTTCAGAACCACTTGCAAAGCAGGAGGTAAGGCTTGTAAAGTTTTGATTGATTCTGGTTCTACTGAGAACTTTGTGTCTGAAGAAATGGTGGTGAAGCTGAAGCTTAGGAGATTGCCTCATCCATCTCCATATAAAGTCTCATGGCTTACTCAAGGTCAGCAGACAACTGTAGAAGAGCAGGCTTGGGTAGAATTCCAGATTGGTGGATATAAAGATAAGTTGTTGTTTGATATCACCAAGATGGATGCTTGCAACCTTTTGTTTGGTAGACCATGGCAATATGATCTGAAGGCATAGCATGATGGTGTTAAAAACACCTATAAAATCACTAAAGATGGTAAATATGCAACACTACTCCCATTGAAGGAGAAAGAGGAGAAGTCTAAAGGCAAAGAAGTGAAGGTCATGCTGATGGAAGGCAAACAGTTTATGAAAGAAGTAGCAGCAGAAGGTGCAGTTGCATATGCCCTAATCCCCTGTATGAGTGTGAATAAGGAACAACAGCAAGAAGCCAAGAAGGAGAAGAAGCCAAGGTTGATAGACCCAGCTGTCCAAGAGTTATTGGATAAGTACAAAGGTGTTATCTCAGAGGGAATGCCAAGATCCCTACCACCTGTCAGAGATATCAGTCATTGCATAGACTTGATTCCAGGGTCTACACTTCCAAATAAAGCAGCTTATAAGCTTACCCCAGAACAGAATGCAGAAGTAGCCAGGCAGATTGAAGAATTGATGAATTCAGGTCTGATTGGGAAGAGTCTGAGTCCATGTGCAGTACCAGCTGTACTAGTACCTAAGAAGGAAGGCACTTGGAGGCTTTGCACAGATTCCAGAGCCATCAACAAGATCACAATCAGGTATAGGTTTCCAATCCCCAGAATTGAGGATTTACTTGATTGTTTGGGAAATGCTAAGTACTTTACTAAAATAGACTTGAAGAGTGGATACCATCAGATAAGGATTAGACCAGGTGATGAGTGGAAGACAGCATTCAAAACAAATGAAGGTTTGTATGAATGGAAGGTTATGCCTTTTGGTTTGTCTAATGCCCCTAGTACTTTCATGAGGCTGATGAATGAGGTTCTGAAGGAATTTATTGGTAAGTTTGTCATAGTCTATTTAGATGACATTCTGATTTTCAGTAACACCAGAGAAGAGCATCTCAGGCATATAGATCTGGTTCTCAAGAGATTACATGAAGAGAAGCTGATGATAAACTTGGACAAGTGTTTGTTCATGAAACAGGAGATCACCTATTTAGGTTTTGTCATCTCACAAGGAAAGCTGCAGATGGATAAGGAGAAGGTGAGTGCCATTTTGAATTGGCCAATTCCACAGACCATGAATGAAGTCAGAAGTTTCCATGGGTTAGCAACCTTCTACAGAAAGTTCATCAGAGGGTTCAGTCATATTTGTGCACCCATGTTGGATACCATCAAAGGAGGACAAAAGTGCAGGTTTGTTTGGACTCAAGGAGCAGATGATTCCTTTGAGGCATTGAAGAGGAAGGTGGCACAGCAGCCAGTCCTTGCACTTCTAGATTTCAATAAGATCTTTCAGGTAGAGTGTGATGCCAGTCACATGGCCATTGGAGCAGCACTCAGTCAAGAGGGTAGACCAATTGCATTTTTCAGTGAAAAGCTCAATGACGCTAAGAAAAGGTATTCATCATATGATCTGGAAATGTATGCTCTAGTTCAGTCCCTAAAGAAATGGAGGCATTACCTAATGCCAAAGGAGTTCATAGTCTTCACAGATAATCAAGCTTTGAGTTTCATCAACAGTCAGGAGAAGCTGAACCACAGACATATGAAGTGGGTAGAAACACTACAGGCTTTCACTTTTACCTTGAAGCATAAGAAAGGGGTTAAGAACAAAGTTGCAGATGCTTTAAGCAGGAGAGTTCTCACAGTAAATCAGATTCAGTTAGAGAGTGTTGGCATTGACTCACTCAAGACCATGTATGAGTCTGATGAGGATTTTGGAGAAATATATCAGGTCTGTACTTCTTTTGGGGAGAAATACCATGCTGAGTTCTCTGAATACCTGATCCAAGATGGATTGCTGTTCAAGGGTGGACAGTTGTGTATTCCCAGATGTTCTATGAGGTTGAATATAGTCAAGGAGAAACATTGTGGAGCGATGGCAGGTCATTTTGGTCTAGACAAGACTCTTGATCTGGTCAGGAGGCATTATTTCTGGCCTAAGTTGCAGACAGATGTCTGGAAATTTGTAGAAACCTGTGTAATTTGTCAGAAGGCTAAAGGCAGGTCAACTAATGCAGGGTTATATCAGCCCTTACCCATTCCTTCCAGACCATGGGAAAGTATCAGTATGGATTTTGTTTTAGGTTTACCAAGGACCAGGAGAGGATTTGACAGTGTCTTTGTTGTAGTGGACAGGTTCAGTAAGATGGCACATTTCTTGCCATGCAAAACCACTGCAGATGCCTCATCTATTGCAGATTTATTCTTCAGGGAAGTTGTCAGAATTCATGGGTTGCCTTTAAGCATAGTTTCAGACAGAGATGTGAAGTTTGTGGGTCATTTCTGGAGAACCCTATGGAGGAAGCTGGGAACCAATTTATCTTTTTCCTCTGCATATCATCCTCAAACGGATGGACAAACTGAGGTTGTGAACCGTTCCTTAGGGAATCTACTTAGATGCTTGACAAAACAGCATGGAGAGAAGTGGGACAATATTCTGTCTCAAGCTGAGTTTTCATATAATGATACTGTCAACAGGAGCACAGGAAAATCGCCTTTTCAGGTAGTATATGGAATGCATCCCAGAGGTATTTTAGAGTTGCGAGAACTACCTACAGCAGATCCTGTTAGTGTAGATGGAGAAGCTTTTGCTGAAGCAATCAAAGAAGTTCATGATCAGGTTAAGACCCAACTCCAGCAAACCACCTTAAAGTATAAGGAGTATGCTGACAAGAAGAAGAAGGATGTTCAATTTGCTGTTGGAGATTTGGTTTGGGTTCACTTGAAGAAAGACAGGCTCCCTAAGGGGAAGTATACTAAGCTCATGCAAAAGAAAGTTGGACCATGTCAGATTTTGCAAAAGCATGGACAGAATGCTTATACGATCCAACTACCACCTGATCTTGGTTTATCTCCTATCTTCAATGTATGTGACTTAACTTCATACAAGCCTAATCCAGATGCAGTTCAGGATATCCTACAGGATACAGTTGCTGAAGACATTCCTCCACATGATCCTCCACAGATACAGCAGATTTTGGACACTAGAGTGGTCAAACAGACCAGGAACAAGAAGTACTTGGAGTACCTCGTCTCTTGGAAGGGACAGCCGACTTCTGAAGCAGTATGGATGACTGCCGAATAGATACAGAAACATGGTGCCGACCTTGATACTCTCATCTCAAGTGGACTTGAGATTTCTTCTTTTGGGGAGTATGGTGCAGGAGCACCCGCACATGATCAGGATATAGGTCCGCATGATGACATACATGATCAGGATATCGGATAGTTATCCGCATGATGACAGGGTAGTAGGCTATTTTTAGTATGTTTGACTTATCATGTAATAAGGTCCACTGTGACCGATGCTATGTAATAGTTCAGCATAGGAGTAAGTGTAGGCAGTTAGAGATCGGGATAAGAGAGTCTGAGCTGTCCTCTCTCCCAGCCGCTTGGAAGCTCCCAGCCGCTGGGAAGTGATGTTAGTAGTACTCGAAGGATTTGTTATATATACCTTCGATCTGTAGGGTTTAGATATATAGTTTTGATATTGATGTACTGGTGTTGAGTAGATATTCAGGAGAGCAGTTCAGACATTGTGAAGCTGTATTCAGGACATTGAATTTCAATTGAATAAGATCTCGTCTTTTGCATTATCTGTTTGCATCTGGGTTGATTTCCTTTCCGTTTTGCAAGCTAATGACCACTTTCAACCCTTCCACCGGTTGATCCTGCAAATCGGTGGAATGGTCCTGTATCATAGCTTAGATTGCATTTGTGTTTTCTGTTTATGCATTGCATTGTTCAGGAGATCTGTTAGAAGCATGCTGTAAATCAGCCTAGCATCCTCATGTGCTAGGTCTAGAAGATAAACTGTTAGATTTTGGTTTGGAGGTGATCCGGCCCGGTCGTCACATGATCTTTGTGAAATTATGCGGTTGTGAGTGTTTCATGCAGTGGAAGGATACACAGGAGTCTGCATGTGCGTTTCCAGTCGGAACGAGCCGCAACATCATCTGCGAATCCATCGCCATCAGGATCGGGTCATGAAGTTGGTGAAATTTGCATGTTGCAGGTGCATCATGATGTTTTGAGTTGGATATATACTCAGTGTATATATCGCAGTCAGGATCATCTCTCGGGGAAGGTCATCATCCGCATATCGCTAATGGATGCGGGTGTGAAAGTTGAGTTTTTTGGCTAAGTGTTGAAGAGTTCATCAGGATGATGTGTGACGTCATCGTCATCAGGATATGACGTCATCGTCATCAGGATATTAAGAAATCCCTCTATGCGGGTTTATCCTGTTGTCGCTATGTGGAAAGGTATCGGCGTAGGCAGGAAGTTGTATTAGCATCATCAGGAGGTTTCGAAGAACCGGATGAACAATATCATGATGCTGTTGCTTGTATCGTCGGGCAGTGAAGCATCGAAGGCAAGTTGTTGAAGTGGAACGTCATCAGGATATTTGGACAACCGGATATTTGGATATCCTGCTGACGAAGGTGATATTGAATATCATGATGATGCCGCTTGTATTTGGCACCCGATGAACAGTGCAACCAGAGGATGTTTGCGCCCGTTGATTATCATGATGATGATGATAGGCGACAAACGGAGGAGGTAAATAGTAATCGACAGGAGGATATTTGCGATCATCTGAAATATGATGATGCTGTTGAAATGTGATGATGCTGTTGGTGTCTCTAGGAAATATGATGATGATGTTCAGCCGATAGAGAATTTTGTCATGCTGTTTGTATTGTTGGCTACTCCTTCCTGTTAGGTTGCCTCTGTTGCGTTCCACTCTGCATCAGTTTGCGGCATTCATCTCTTCTCAGAGATACATCTCATCCGCTGAAATTGCCAACGAACTCTCCCAGAAGTCTCCAAGGCATACATCTCACCCACTAAGATTTCCCATATTGTATGAACTCTTCTATTATGAAATAAAATCTGGTTTGCACATTTCTTATTGTGTGTTTTACAATATTGCCATTCCAACACTAGGTATTGTCCTCTAAATTGACAAAATAATTTAGATCACCTATAGATTATTTCAGTGAGAATTAAATGATGCAAGGAGAAGATATTCAGTTTATGATCAGGAGTTCTATGCCATAATTCAAGCCTTGAAGAAGTGGAGACATTACTTATTGCCTAAGGAGTTTGTGTTGTATACAGATCATCAAGCCTTGCAATATTTGAACAGTCAAGGTAAGTTGAATCAGAGACATATGAGATGGGTAGAGTTCATGCAAAGTTATTCTTTTGTGTTGAAGCATAGGGGTGGTAAATCAAACAAAGTTTTTGATGCCTTAAGTAGAAGAAGAAACCTGTTGACATAGATGAGAGTTGAACTGTTGGGTTTTGATGAATTAAAGAACATTTATTAGGGAGACACTGATTTTGCAGAAACTTGGAAAGCATGTAAGGAACCTATTGTGATAGATAGAAGTAAGTGGTTGGACTATTTCATTCAAGAAGATATGTTGTTCAAAGGAAGTCAGTTGTGCATACCTACAAGTTCAATGAGAGATAACCTAATCAAGGAGAAACATAGTGGTGGATTGGCAAGACATTTTGGCATTGATAAGACAGTGACTTTGGTGAATGAAAATTACTTTTGGCCTCAGATACATAAGGATGTTTAGAGATTTGTGTAGAGATGTAGAGTTTGTCAAGTTGCAAAAGGGAGTAGTTAGAATACTGGATTGTATAAACCTCTGACAGTACTAGAGAGACCTTGGGAAGACATAAGCATGGGTTTTGTGATGGAATTGCTTAAGACACAGAGAGGACATGATTCAATATTTGTAGTGGTTGACAAATTTTCAAATATGGCTCATTTCATACCTTGTAAGAAGATAACTGATGCAGTGCATGCAATTGATGTATTTTTCAAGGAGATTGTGAGATTGCACGGATTACCTAAGAATATAATTTCAGATAGAGATGCAAAGTTTGTTGACTACTTCTGGAGGACACTTTGGAAGAAGATGAAGATAGATTTGAAGTTCAATTCAACTTTTCATCCACAAACATTTTGGACAGCAGAGGTGGATGCAACACTAGAGGAAGACAATACAAAGAATATCTTGTGAAGTGGAAATGCAGACCATAAGAAGATTCATAATGGATTTCTCAGGCTGAGGTGGACCGTCTTGGTTCTCCCCTAGCCCCAGCAAAGTGAGGGACTCACTTTTTTAATAAACCTAGATGTCTGATGCAGGAGCATCCCTATTTCAAGAGCAATCTTGCATCAACCAAAAACATTTGCATTTCAATTTGTTTGCAGTTTAGTTTGTTTCTTTTCATTTTTCAGTTCAGTTCAGGCAGTTCAGTCAGAAGCAGTTTCAGCTTGTGGTCCAGTATTTGCATTTCATGTCTTACAGATCTGGACTTAACATCTACATTCATTCATCTACATCATATCAAGAATTCAAAGCATTTGGATCAGTTATTGGAAAGATATTGCTATCAAAAGTTGATTGTTTCTTAGAGCAGAGCATCCTGATATTCACTGGCAACTAGCTGAAGGAGAAACTTACAGAAGTATTTCCTAATCTTTGGAGCCTAATGACACATCATAAAATGATCTTTGGTTCATGTCTGACCTTTGTCAAAGATCCACACTTCATTCCATTCATTTATTGGAAGTGTTCTATGCACTTAGGTCTGACCTATCTGTGTGTACACGTTACAACTCTTCTTTGGAGTTTGTGATTTTCCTTGGCCGACATAGAGGAATCTATTGATCTAGATTAGATATATATTGATTTAATAAATCCTTAGGAAAGTAGTTCATAACATAGTGATAGCTGATAGATTAGATTTTGTGTGAAGGAGCTTCAAAGCTTTATCTTGCGCATGTGTGTAATCAGGCCTATGAGCCCTAATTGTAAGCCCACATGTTGCCGGTCAATCTCTATTTGAATTCTATGATATACCGAATGACTAAATATGCATTTGTTCTATTTCTTTGAGTTTTTTATGTTGTGTTTACTCTTGTTGCATGGTCTGGATAGTTCATTCTATGAACCCTCCTACCGTGACTGCACCACCCTTTACCATTGGCAGTTTCATTTTTGCACCAGATCTTCCAAAGGCCATATCTTGGTCATACGAAGGTCTTTTTCAGTGCAATTTTTTTTTAAATGGGTAAACTTTCATGCTCTTTGTAGTGGTAAAGGTGGTTTTTTATTTTGACTTCTGGGTTTTTATAGATTTCTATTTTCTCAGTGTTGTTGCTATGCAGTTCTTGTTTTGGGAACTTCGACATGCCATATCTTGGGCATATGAACTCCTTTTTGGGTCCCATTTTTTTTAAAGTGCATGATTTTCTATGTACTTCACTATCGTACTATCAGTTCCTTTCATTCTATAGTAGAACTATATTTTTAGCATGTGGTGTTTTGTGGACATTATACACTCCTATTATAAGCACTAGCTAAGTTGTAAACATATTGAAACTTGTCAGAACATCATTTGTAAGTACCACATAAGTTGTAAACACACTGAAACTTGTAAGAAAATTAGTGTTATTTGCTATTTCTTGCTAGACACATTTTGGTTGACATCGGTTCATATCTCAGATTGAGAGGCTATGGTTAATGATTCTAAATCTTGCATCAGATTCTCATCAAGTCACATCTCAGTTTGATGGCCATACATTATGGTCAATGTTCCCAAATCTTCATGGTACTTGTTCCTATGGATCAATTTTAGTCACATATCAGCACCGGTAGTTGCAGCTTCTTCATCTACTCTCTAGAGTTTATTCACACTTCTGGGGGTTCATCAGACCTTCTCTCTTCTTCCTCTCTTATGGGGGGCATTCATATTTGTACTTCTATGATGGATTCAATTCTTGGGGGATCTTAGTGTTAGTCCTTCTTCCATCACATGTTCATGTACTTGTATTTTCTCTCTTTTGGAGAGAAGTTTTCTCCCATTGGGGTTTTCTCCTTTCTCTCCACTTTATGAGAGATTCTTGTTGTTCATGGGTACCTAACATGGCCTTGTAGCCGATACCTATTCTTGCATTAGTTGCATGTTTTTCATATCTCCCTAAGTTGCACTTATGGGGGGTATTGGTGTAATTAAATAATTAATTACACTTTATTAAGTTTACTTAGAGCTAATTTTAGTCTTAGGCTATTCTTAAGTCATATTAGGGTTTTTCTCTAACTTGCAAATATAAAAGCAAGTTCTCTCATGTAATTCATTAATCCATTCCATTAATTCATCCTTATTGTATTATTCCCCTTTGCTTTTTTCTCTTGTGGAAGGTGAATTTTAGGTTTTACAAGTGATCTTGATGTTTCAAATTTATCATAAACTCTTTGTTGTGTCGAGTATTGACTCATGGTTAGATTCACGAACCTTCCACAAGGTCATGTTCAATGGTCTACCCCCATATTTGATCAAATGAACATTTGATGCCACAACAAGGTTAGAATAATGAAGAAACTTCATATATATGTCAAATTCCTTGAACAACCACACATAAGACTTCTTCACTAAGTACCTTCTAAGCCATCTTCTAGTAACAACCACTAATCTTGTAGGGTACTTGATGTTTTCTCCATTTATAATAGGGTCATATAATTTTTTTTACCTCAACACAATGACACAAGTAATAATTAGTTCCTTCTTCATTGTCTTCAGCTGCAATAACTGCATAAACATGCCCTGCATTGATATGTGCATTCAGTTCGATGAGTACAGTCAACAATACAAAAAATAACAAAATAAGATAGAATATTGAATTTTATTAAATCTGAATGCTGACAATACCTAGTTAAACTAGATCTGAAACATGGTCAAAGACAACTAATGATTCAATCTTTGTGAGTTGTAGTGTTGTCAGGAGTCGATACGTGTCAATCGGGCTTAGACTTCTTGTACACCATTCATCGACCCACTCCTTTGACTCACATTCATACCAAGCTTGATCTATATATGAAGAACAAAACCATACCATCCACCACATATGAATACTCCATGAACTTGCATTAGAGATTCTAAAAGAGTGTAGCTCACTCGATCCTATCAATGTACAACAATTCTCATATTTTGTAATGTTAGTATCATCATCCAACCAAAAAAATCCATGAACTGCAGACTTACCTTCATTACTTGGACACATTGTACTGGTACACCATTTGACAATGGATCTTGCATCTGTCAACTTTGTATTATCTTTGTATTTCAACTCTTCTCATGTTAATGCGCTTTTGAAACATGCTCCTGCACCATCATGCTCCCCCTTTCCATGCCCAACCTCAGAGAAATTCCACATATGTTGAACACCATTCATCCTATGCATCCTAATAAACCAATAGAACATCCAAGAGTTCTTGACTTGTGATGCACCATTATTTGACCATATGATATGTTGATCAAATGATATGCTTCTGCTAGCCAAATCACGATAGAACATATGAAAGCAACCTTACATGAACTCTGTAGAATGTGTGTGATCATCACTAATATAAAAATGATTCTCCCTCAAGATATTCTTGTCATCCTCTATACTATCATATGCATGAATGAATGCTATATGCACAAATATAGCAACCTGCGTAGAGTTGCAATACCGTGATTGCACCTCATTCTATGGTTGTAGTGTGTAATTCTCTGCAAAGACAACAATTGAAACAATGGTATCAAGTGAAAACGTGTCCTTGCATAACTTTAATTGCAAGTCCAACCATCAAGCTCTATGGATATGCCTTGCATACTCATAAACTATATTCTCATAAAAAATAGAGATAAACTGATACACTAGAATCTTTTCAATGACCAATTCACACATTTTTGCTTCTTTACCATCTTTTAGACTATATGCCACTGTCTTATATTTTCCAAAACTTACAAGTTCATTTCCAATTACATGTGTGTTCTCTATATGTTTACAAATTGGCAAATGTTGCAACCCACCATTATGGTCACACATGCCATCCAAGCATAAGTTCTTGTGGAATAATTGACCATCCACTCTTTGACATAAGATACTTGATATGAAATCTTTTAGAAGATCTAGGTGGACATTTTATATTACACTCCTGTAAAACATTGTTAGTATGTAAATCTACACATATATATCTATAAACATCATAATTATTAGAAAACTCCATATGTACGCTACAATAACAAGTTGTGCATGTGTGATTAATTTTGACATAAAAAGGCTTTACCATTTCAAAATACATTTGAATAATTTTGATTTGAGGATACATCTCTTCAAAGTTCTTGAAAGAACTATGTTTGAGTCACATCCAAAAAATGCTTTGGATGTGGCTCATGGTTTCGACAACCAATTCTCCTTCTTACAACATCTCTTTCATTAGGAGATACCCTTGTGTTATTTTTCCAAAATTCTTCAATGAGGGATCTCAAGGCTTGAAAGACAATTTTATCTTTCCATGTGAGTCTCCTAGAGAATGCCCACAATTCATTTCTATTTGGGTACTCAGCTCTTTCATGCCTTCCAATGACTCTTATTAGAGTTTTTCTACTTGTTTTCAATGCATCACTTGTCTTTCTAATGAGGCAGGCTTTCTTTGTTTGATGGAGTTTACTATTGTTGATGTAATGACACATCGTGTGATATTACTATCCTTGGTGTGTGAAGTGAAACCCACACTCTCATATGCACTCTTTAGATTCTTTACAATTGATTTTTCACTTGAAGCATCTGATGTTCTTAGGCCAAGAATCTTCATAATGGGCCTAATTCTTATATTTCTCATCAATTTAACAAATAGTTGACATTTTCTAGTTTCATTTAAGCTCTCAAAAAATAATTTCCACATCTTATTGGCATTTCTTCAGCAAGTACAATTGGGAATCTTATCCCACATGGGCTTCAAAACACTCTCATTGATATAAATTAGAAACTTGGGCTTTCTATGGAAAATTGTAGGAGACATTTTCAATGGTAAAGTTGACTTAGTATTAACAATTTCTTCAATATTTACTTGAGATAGGAAAGATGCTTTAGCGTTCAATTAGAGATGGAAAAGATGAAAATCCTTGAAGTTGAGATGGGGAAGATGGTGTACCTTCAACTTGATATGTGAATGATGGTGTTCCTCCAAATTGAGAAGAGAATGATGATGTACCTTCAACTTGACCTATGAAAGATGGAGTGCCTCCAACTTCAAGATTTGATTTTCTCATTGAATGGAGGTTTTGCATTCATTGCCTTTGTGCCATCAATTCCATCTCTCTCTTAGCTTGATTAGATCATGATTCATGTTCCTCTTGAATTGGAAACAATGGTATGCATTCTTCTACATGGTTGATAAATTCTTATTTTTGCGAAGTTGCCTCATTCCTTCTCTTTTCTTTGCATTCTTAGCTTAATGCTCTTCTAGTTTTAGAGTCTTTGCTCGTTTCCTTGACATGATGATGATTTCTATATGCATCATGAATAAGATATAAATAAATTAGTCCATCTTGGTACAATAGAGTAATGTAATCTCATAGACAAATCTCAAAATAATCATATAACTAAAGTGAATAAATGATTATAAATTTGAAAATTTATAGTTTCGTAGGGTGGTCCAACCCAAAACATAGAGATCACACACATGTCATATTCAAGAAATCTTTTATAAATCAAGATTAAGCTAGGATAACATTCAATTAACAAATCAAGATGACATATCATACCATTCTTGAACTTCATGGAGTAACTAACATTCATCATTCAGATGATATTTATATCATAGCAATACAAAGGAACTTTTCCAACACTTACAATGTCTTTTAGATCTATATACATATAGAAATCAACTTTTTCATACTAAGTTTTTAGAATTACATCAATGTCCAAGATTAATTTGATCCTAAGTGGATGGAGGGAGATGGATGGTCACATGCTTTTTGGGTTTGTAGGATGGAAACATATGTTTTGGGAGTATGATAGGATGCATGGAATTTGGGGTGGAAGGATGTGGATTTAGGAGGCATGGAGGTATTACCAACATATTGAGATTATTTTCCTTGGGCTGTATATCCAAGGCCATATGATCATGTAGGGATTTTGACATGGATGGGCTCAAAAATACCTTGTTCATGAAGGCCTAATCTTTTACCTTGATAGTTTATGTTTTAGAGTATACGATGGCTAATGGGACTATGTGTGTTTTAGACACTAGAATTGAGCTCATTATTAGATCGAGAAGGTGTTGTGGTAGATAATGCTTGATGCTCTCCTAGGGAAGAACATTCATGAAGGAAGGTAGTAAGACCAATAGGATATGATGGTGGATTTGCAATATGGTTGATACTGGATGACAAGGGATCATTAGGATCTTGATTATGTTCATTATTCTGATTAAGATCTAGGTGATTTGTTTGATCATCTATGCTTACTTGGGAGCCAAGTGTCTCATCAAGGGAAGTGTATGTTGTGGGTTGATGGATATGAGTGGTGGAGGTTTCTTGATTATGTATAATATTAGGACCATGAGTGGAAGGAGTGGCAAGCTCTTGATCTTGGGTAAGTTGGTTTGGAGGAGTGTGGATAATTTGATCTTGAAGTGGGGAGAAGCAAGGTTGATCATGCTTTGGATTTGACTCTTGACATTAATTTTGAGTTTGGATAGGAATGGAGGTTTCTTGGATAGGTTAGATGTATGATGGGGAATGAATTGGGCTTGTGGTAGGTGGATCTTCAAGAACATTTGAAGGTTCTTGGATAGTTTGTGGACTACAAGATGGGATTGGAGAAATAGGCATGACATTTGAAGGATCTTGGATAGTGTTAAGGATAGGAATGTAATGGCATGAGGGTGGTGGTTGATTCCTTGCTAGTATCCAATGGATCACATCCTTCATTAGTATATGGGTGAATGAAAAATATAATGGATGGATAATGAGGGTGGAAGGTGTAGGATTAGGATTCAATGGAGGGATAATGGGATTGGGATTTGGATTAGGTGGAGGGATGATAGGATTGGTTGTGATAGGATAAAGACTTGGATTGGGCTTAGGTGGATGGGTCATAGGATTGGACTTATGTGGAAGATTTGATGGTTTAGACTTTAAGTGTTTTAGGGATTGACTTAATGGATTAGGTTTGGGAAGAGTGGAAGGATTATATGATGGAGGCTCCCCAGGGATGGATGGATGAGGAGGACTAGTAGATGGATTGGTGTATTATTCTAGACTTGAGGTGGTATTTCCCTTATCGAGAGTAGAATTAAGATGGCTTAAGGATTCTTGATCTTGGTGTGAGGAGTGACTAGTACTAGCATGATCATGTTCTAGAGGATTTTGGGATGGATATTAAGGAATATTCATGGGAGTGGTTGATGTGGAGGGACTAGGTTGGCATGATGATGGGGTGACTCATAAGATTCATAAGCTAGATTGGTATCTCCCTTGTCAAAGGTAGCATGAGAATCTAAGGATTATTGATCTTGTTGGAAAGGGTAACTTAGGCTCACATGTTCTTGTTGTGAAGGTGCTTGATAAATTTGGTGGTGAGGTGAAATGGTGGGATATGTAGATAAAATATCTTGGGATATGGATTGATAAGGATGTTGGTTGATATTGGAAGAAGTGGGGTAAGGTGATGTAGAATGAACTTGATATGGATGGACTAGGTTGGTACAATTATGAAGGTGACACATAAGATTGAGGTGGAATTTGTTGAGGTTGTGTTTGTTGAATTTGGGATTGGCAGGTGGCTATGAATTGTTGGTCTTGGGATAGGAGTTGTATTTCAGGTGATTGGTATTGTAGAAGTTGTTGGATGAAGGCTTATAGTTGTTGTATGGTTTGTTGGTCTAGGGGTTATTGCATTTGGGCTAGTTGGTGAAGTGTTTGGATGATTTCTTGTAGTTGTGATGCTAGGATCTTATTCTCTAGTGTTGCCATGGAGTTACACATATGTTGACATATTTGTATTTAAGCTTGTTCCTCAAGATATGAATCATAATCTATTAGGTTTCATCAATATTAGAACTATAAAGAGGGCCTCCCTGAATTATGAGTTTGGGTATTTGATTTGGCATAGATCTGTTGATGATCACAACCATTTGACAAATGAGGAGTGGACTTGGTTCAAGGATGAAAATATGAGTAAGATGACGGCAAATGAATTGGGGGAGAAATGGATTGGGTTTGATGACTAAGATGGTATGGTTGATAATTAGGATGATGATCATAATTGAAAAATGATTAATATACGTGAATAATAATGATGAGGATAACAAGGAATGATTAAGATGGAATGGTTAATTAGGAAATGAGGTTGGATTGGTTGATTACATAGATGTGGATGACTTGAATAGGTTGAGTGGATTAGATTGGTTGGAGGCTTGAATTAATGAAATTTGCAAAAAAAAATTCGCATGTACATGCATATGATCACACACAAGAGACAATGATATACTTGATTTTTGAAATTGATTGTTGTGATTTATGAAGACACTTGAAGACACATCAACAAGCCTAACATTAGTCAATTGAGTGTAGCCAAGAGGTCTTAATCTAGGATGCACAAGTTCTCTAAGGGTGTCCTCTATATACACAAGGTAACTTTGATGCCCAATTCCATGAAATGAAAGTGAAGTAATGCCAAACAACTAGGAGAAGAGGGTAACCCACCCTTCACCTTCACTTCCCCAAGGTATAAAGTTCTTGGGGGCTTAGTCCGAATGATAATATTCCAAATTTTGAGATGTGTGTCTTTTGATTCACTCCCCACTTTTTATACTCTGTCAGAACACTAGAGTTGAGGTTGTCCCTTGGAGTGGTGTGTCTCCAAGCAGGCCTCCTAATAAAGGGTAACAAAAGTGGATCAAGAGATGTTTTTGATCCTCAATATCACCAGATGGTGTGAGAGGAGAGCATACACAATCACTTGATTCACACAAACAAGATTTATTAACCCTTAAAAAATGAAAAGTGTGATGTGAAAGTGAATGGGACTAAGGGATATTTTTGATTCCCAAGATCACACTAAGTGCATGGGTAGTTGTGAGGTAGTTTTGGATTAGGGACTAATCAGGATTAAGTCTCAATTAGGACATTATTAGGCAATTATTAGATATTTATGAGGGATTTAATAAATAAATAGGCTTATTTATGTGAGAGGATTATGGAAAAGTGAGGAAATGATAAAATGAAAGGATTATTTATTTGGTTTTAGATCTATGAAGAGGGGAAACTAATTAAATAATTAGATTATTTACTTAACTTGGAGAAGATATGTAGGTAAAAAGGGGTATTCAGGACTTGCCAAAGGTGTAGGAAAGATATGGTCAATTTTAGCTGTTTACACTAAGGCTTAGATTTAGTCCTATGATCTCAAGTCAAACTCATTTCATTTTCGCTACAAGTGTTCTCCATTGTTGGAATAAGGGTCTCTTAGGATATGGTCAACATTTACAAATGGTGGTAGCCATAATCTTTAGGTTAATTTCACATTATCTTAACATATCTTCTCAAACACACTTGTCTT
The DNA here is from genome assembly GCA_027924645.1 of Cunninghamia lanceolata. Classification (NCBI taxonomy): domain Eukaryota; kingdom Viridiplantae; phylum Streptophyta; class Pinopsida; order Cupressales; family Cupressaceae; genus Cunninghamia; species Cunninghamia lanceolata. The sequence continues at coordinate 3,046,086 of BSBN01000397.1, forward strand.
CTTCACCTAGGTGAATTGGGAATGCAATTTCCAAGGTATCAACTTTAGTTGACAAGCATAAATTGTTCTATAAGGATCTTCAAATCATGTAGTATTCCTTCTTTTATCATAAATCTTCAATATAAAGGCAAATTCCTTATAGAAGTAGAATAATTTGCTACCTTTTTTACCTTCTTTTATTCTCATATTTATAGATAAAATTGTATGGATCTTGTCTTTTTTAGAACAACAACAAATCAGGTCATCAAATCAGTAATTTTTCCTTTATTCATCTCATTCTCTTAGTCAACATTTTTCTTGATCTTGTCATAGGTTCTCTTTTAGTACTTTCTTTCTCTATCATATTCTTGTTAAAATAGTGTATGTAGAGCAACAAATCATGTCTCTAGATCAACATTTTTTCTTGATTATCCACCTTTCTCTTGCAACCACAAGACATAGTATCAAACTCTTTTACTTGACCACAAACTACCTCCTACTAGTTAGCAAAAAATATAAAAACATGAAAAGTTAGATTAAATATGCAACATATTCATTGATATTTAGGACAAATCCCTTCTCTAATCCTTCTCCCATTCCTAGTCAAATTGGTTGTGAAATTATAATCAAGTGTTAAATTTAGTTTCCTTTTGCAACTTCACCAAATGTGGTGTCCTTCTTTTGATCTTGGCTGCTACTTCATGATGTATGACTCTTTCATTTCATGAAAAGGCTATGCACCCACCAATATGAATACTCTAAATTCCTTAACTATCTAATAACTCCTTGACAAGTCACTATCTATTCAAGACAACCGCATTGTGATTACAATTGTCCTAATAACTATGCCAATGACATGTATGGTTATATTCTTTTAGTTGACCTATTTGGCCATCTAGTGTCCATGACAATCTTCCCTACCATATGAATATCCTTTCAAGACCGCCTCTATGTTTATATAGTATCATGGATACCTTTTTTTCATAGATTTGAGATTAATTGACTTATCATTTAGTCTTGATTATCATCTTGTGTATCAGTTGCTATCCTACCCATGGGTGAGAGAGGTGATAGCTATTCCTAGGGTTGCATGATAGCTATTGTGGTATATAGTCTTTAGGCTGATATGATAGTTATTGCAAGTGAGTATGCTCAAGTGACAATGCTTAGCTTGATTTTAGCATGATGATAATTCTTTGACTAACATGATTTCCCTTAAAGTATCCTTCTAATTGTTTAGGTCAGTGTTTGAATCAGGATAATAGCAACATGATTTCATATCTACTCCACAATGAGAGTATTTCCATGACCTTGCTCTAGTTTAGGATTATCCTTGAATGTCGATAAGACTCCCTTCATAAATATATACCAATACTATCTTAATGATTTCCTTCCCATGGTGATATAGCTCATTTTCATAGATTGAGATAATTTAACTTGTCAAAATGATAATCCTCTCATTTCCCTCATGACTATCCAATAACATGAGAGTTCATGCTAACATAATCATAAAGTGAAGTAAACAAATACATAAAGAACATACCTTAGATTTTGAGATTCGAGTTTCCCAATCCTCAAAATTTTGAGCTTTTTGGCAAGTTCCTGCGTATTCAATGTTGAATTCTATAGAACTCTAATAGGATTGTCAAATTTATAAAAAAATAATTCTATATCATCAAATTCAATCTAAATACATGAAAATTAACATTCAAACAATATGAAACATGAAAATATTAGTTCAAATAATCAAATTCTATCTAAAAACATCCAATTTACTTCTTCTACGTTGAAAAACCAAAAAGAAGGTGGTGGATTAAGTAAACGATGTTTATCTAAATGTCAACACCATGAAAAGCATTTTTTATTTGATAATGCATGAAAAGTAGAGAATAATAGAGCATGTGGGTCTGATTCAAGGATTGCACATGCTTTCTGTCCATTTTTTAAGGTTCCTCAAAATGCACTCACATTATAACATGAGCTCATTTTGTCATGCATGTAAAGTTTTAAGTGTTGTCTAAATTACTAAATACCTTATAACGGGTGCAGGAGCACCCTAGCAGGTACATGCCTCCATGAGGCAATATTGAGTCTTGTGTTCAATTTTGATGTTTTAATGTTGTAATAAGGCCCAAGAGTCCACATTGTTGATGTTATAGGTCCTAGGATGTTGTCCATTTCTCAAATCTTGAGTCATTTTCATGTAATAAGGCCATGTTAAGGCCATTCATCATGTTTTTGAGGTTATTAGAATTATTGTGTGTCAAAAGGTACAAAGTATAAAAGTTGTAAAAGGCAAGTAATTCCAAACAAAATGTAACTTCTCAACAATAAGAAGGGGCATATGGAGTTGAAAAGTAGTTATAGGCATTTAGTTGGTTAGATTTGAACATAATATATTTATAAAGCCTCCAAAAAGGCTCGAGAAGGTGGTGGTTGAAGGTTTTTGAGAAAGAAAAACAATAAAATTACCTAATTTCTCTTACAGTTCTGTGTGTTTTCACTATATCTTTTCATTGTTTTCAATCCTGTACAGTTCGTACAGCAGCCTATTGGTTCTAAAACCTCATGAATCCATGATGAAATGAGTTAACAACACATTGCATCTAGTTTGAGGGTTTAAGATTGAATTTGGTAGAAGTTTTCCTCATTTTTCTTACTACAGGTCTACATACCCTGTTTTAAGTGTTTGAAAGTCTTACAAACTAAAAATTTAACCCATTCCACTCTCTGTAACTTCTGTAACTTGTGGAATGGGTCCAAACCTATAGGAAATAGGTGTGTGTATGGTTGTGAGAGCAGGGGAGATCACCTGAGGGTTTGGGCAGGCTGCTCTAGTTGTCAAATTTGTGTGTTTTCTTGGTATAATACGGTGATTTGAGATAGAAGTTTGATGAAATAGTCATGGTAAGGGTTTGGTGGACAATTTCAAAGCATGTGCAGGTGTAATACAACATGTTGGAGGTATTGACAAAGAGAGAAAACGTCTGAAACATTGATATCCAATAAACCCTCATGTAAAGTGCCAAAAACAAAAGTTTCTTGATTGAGTATCTTAGAAAACGTGTCACAAGGTAAAAGTTGTGAAATTGGAATTTTTGTAACCTATTGAATGCTGCTCCATTTGGTTTTGAGGTTGGGGACAAGAATAAAAGGTAGGCTCCTTTGTAAAGGAGGCATAATTGGCCTAATTCCTAAGAGGTATGTCATGGGTTTTGAAGCCTTTTGTCCAAAACAACCTATACCTATCTTCAGATATGTTGTTAAACATGATAATGGGTACTTGAAAATGTCCTTGTTTCATTGATATCCTGGCTATGGTGAAAGTTAGGTCAGAAAAACCTCTTAAGTAGGGCTACTAGGATTTGAGGTAGTTGTGAAGGAGTCGATAACCATTGGGGTGTGAGGGCTTGAGTAAGATTTGGATTGGAAATTTTTAGGGTGAAATAAGTGGTAGAATGCTATTGGCAACCTTGTTGGACTTGGGAAGCCCAAAAACACAAAATAAACCTTGTAGAAGGGAGTTTGCCTTATGAAGATGGTAGGTGAAACTGGGTCAAATTGCTCAACTAAGCCCATTGTTTTGAAATAAGACCATAAAGTTGAATTAGTGATACTTGTAGTGCATCAATAACTAATACCATCAACCCCATGCCTTAAAGCCTATACATGTAATGATCCAAACATGTAATAATGGAAATAATATAATGTATAAGATAGATCTCACAAAACACAAGAGATGTTTGTGGGCCAATATGGTTTTGTGTGAGATCTATCTTCTACATTATATTATTTTTTTTATTATATGTTTCGATCATTACAATACGCTAGAGCCTCAACCCTATACACTCACATAGAGAGAGAGGGGGTAGGAGGTATAGAGGAGAGGGAATTAGAAAGGTGAGAGAGAGGGCAGGAGGTAAAGAGGGGAGGGAGGGGAAGAGATAGAGAGATAGATTTTAGAATCTAAAAAGATTATTAACCCAAAAAACTAGTGCAAAAGAATAGCTATCTAAACTATGAATGCAAATGATACGAAATCAAAATAGCATCACAAAGTGAGTCTCTGAGAGTAATGCAAATGTTAGAAGCAAAATAGCATTAAGAGGATGCAAAAGTAAGAGATTGATACAAAATATAAGCTAAGTAGCATTCTTATATAGACCATGGAGAGGGAGGAGGTGGCAACATTAACCAATCAGGAGAAACCATCTATCGGACTAAAGATAGCTATGTAAGGAAATGAGATCATCTCAGAATGAACATCTGAGAATAGTAGTGTCTTCGATGGGTTTAAATTTCTTTAGATTGCCTCAAAAACACACCCAAGTATGCCACAAAGCAGAATCAAGCATAGTTCATTTCCAACATTAATCCTACTGAGAAAAATTCATGCAAATTTTAACCAGTTTCAACAAGTAGAAAATAGATTCAACAATAGAATCATAAAGCATGAAAGATGGAACATAAGATATGAACACACAAATTTATGTGGGGAAAACCATTTTAGGTGAAAAACTCCACACTCCAAAAGCCAAACCCATTGTATTATTCAGCAACTAGAAAACACAGTTAGAATACAATACAAGCACTGAGCCTTTCATGGAGATTTTTCATCCTATTCCATCTGGAGAAAATCTGACAACATAATCCCTCTTCACATCTCACTCTCTTCTACCCTCTGTTACAATGCATTTTATATTACAACATTTTAGAGGAGAGTAATCACTTCAACTACCACAACAGACTAGACAGTTACAAAAGGCAATCAATTCAGTTTCCTAAATGTCGAAGAGACAATATTTGTGATACGCATTGCTAGTACAACATTGACTTTTCTATCCTTCCACCACATCGAGTTATGGTTACCACCATCGTGATCCTCAACACCATCATGACAACCATATTATCTTCCCAATGAGTCGAATAGTTACCAGCATTCAATACAGTTATTTGGAATGTTGAAGAGACAAGAAACCATGTCTCTCTAACTCCTAATTGTCACCCTGATATGCCTAACACATCACTACTACCAGCACCTGCCATCAAGATATTAAAGAGACTACAACCTATGTCCTGGTGATGTCCTTTATCGACATCATCTAATCCCCACTCTCCTGCTTAGTACCAGCTGAGTCCCACCAAGGCACCATGGGCCAACATGCACCACTAGATCAAGATGATCCCAACCAATAATGCACTTGTGCATGACTTTGATTGGGCCCCACCATGGAGCCTACGGGATTGCGAAGTTAACACATCGGTCATAGTGGAGGGACTTCATATCACCTCCCACTTATATGAAGATGTCTCTTCAATGAAGATTATAACCTTCCATGTGGTCCCCACTGTTGAGTTAGACACACGTGGCATCCACGTCACCATCACTTAGCATCCCTCGCACTACCATAGAGGTATAGACTAGGTCCCACCAATGGCACTACAGGGCTACAAGGAATACACCATATTGACATATCAAAGAGACCCAAAATAGAGTCCCATCGATATCCCATGTCACTTTGATATGATTTGTATCAGCTGTCGAAGGGACTACTAGGAGACTTCCACCGAAATGGTTAACTCCCATCGACATACTTCATAGAAAGAAGGGTTAACGGCCCATCAAGGAGATTATGTAGAAGGTCCCTACTAAATTTTGTTGTTAGCTTGATACACCATAACCTAAAGCCTTACATGCCAACAAATTTGAGACACTGTTTCTCAACATTCTCCCACTTGATGAAGAATTTACTAGATTCCATCAATGCTTGAAGTCACTGTATCAGCCGAGACACTTGCAACAACATCCAACTGATATCAAAGACTACAAAATACTAACACCACTCCATTGTAATTACAATCTATATAGAAGCATCAATAACATCAACTTCAAAACTTCACCCTAAACATGACCATGAAGTCATCCTCCAAAAATAAGTTAGAACATCAGCTAGAACAACAACCAGAAAACTGACTACTCCCATCCAACTCAACAAAACCCACGTGACTAAAAATAGCACATAGAGCAAGTGCTAATCCATCCAATCACCCATACCTTGAAGGTATCCATATCAGTAAACTCATGCCTTCTACATAGCCAACCCCAATAACTGCAAATACAAGCTCCATGTGTCAACTAGTCGAAGAAGACCAAACACATTGAGAAACTCCCACTGCATGAGTAATGTAGATCTAAAAAGATTAAGGCATACCAATTCTACCAATAGAATCATATAGAAAGTGTAATCAACATCATCATGTAGTACCAAGGAACTATCCACAGTGATATGCAAAACTTGTAAACTAATAACCTGCAAGAACAATTCTCACCACCAGTCCAAAACTCTCCCAAGTTCTTCACACCCAACAAAGGAGAGGGATAATAGAACCTTCATGTCATCATCTAAGAACATAAGTGAAAACACATGACCACAAGATAGTGATCAGAATAGCTCCATCCAAACCTCAAACCAATGTAATGTGAAACTGAACATCAAGGAGACAACCACGACCAAAGAGAGAAACTCTGCACATCATATACCTATAGAAAATCCTTCTACATACACCTCTAAATGCTAACTATGTCAAGTAAGATTTTCTCCACACTCCCCAAAAGAAAAGCCATAACAACACCCAAAAACATTTGATCTAAGATCAAATATAACATATGTAAAATACGTGGATGTAATCTTCTCAAAGAAGATCAAACTCCTTCATTTCCCATCTTAGGAAATCAGCCCATAAACCATCTCCTAACAATCCTCATCATAAATGAAAAATGCAATCTCAAGGAGATAACCATGCTATCCATCTCTCACAATGAATCCTCCAGAACCATCTAACGGCAGTTTAAGATCCATATCTATGAAAGATGAGGTATATACACTCATGCTAAACCATTGTCAAATGAGTCTCCATAGTACTAACTCAATCTTATGAGAATCAAATTACGAAACATAACACATCTGAAAGATATAATGGGAAAATACCTCTCAAAACATAAACTATCAAATAGACCAAGAGTGGGGAATGAGAAAGCTCCACCAGGATATGCAAGCCATCATGACTCCTCCAAGAGAAATCTCCTCATAGGTCTCTATCGAACTCACATCCAACCAAGGTGTAGGCTCCTTGGACTTTCTACTAAAATCTCATCAAGAGTAACCATCTCAACAATACTTCTCTGATCGTAAGAGAGATATAGCCCCACCTTATTCTCTATGTATCCATGAGCAAACAATTATCTCATGCTAAACTCCGAATGTATAATTGCATCATCATGAAGTTTTCAAGCACATGACCTATGCACCCAAAACACAAAGAATCACTAGACCACTATCAAAGCTCCAATCATCTGAATCAAGAACTTGTCATGATATCATGATCTTACCATCGCCCTTAGGAGATTCCATGCTCTAGGTGAACAGAACATGGTCTCAAGAGCAATGTATCAGGCCAAAACTCTAATGCATAAACAAGAGTATACCATGACATAAAACAAAAAAACTCTAAACCAACATCACTTGTCAAGCACCACTAACATCTCAACCAAAGACTCCATAAGTCCTCCATAGCTCCAAGATGTTACTCATCTTCAATATCATAAAGATGGCCCATCTCCAAATAGTGTCCACACAAATGCAAAAGAACCCTTCTATAACACAAGATCTAAGAGCTCCTCTTAGTAACATTTACAACACTAAAGAAAATCATTCACCACCAAGTGATCAATTCACAGTCATTACTGAAGCTCCCACTGAACCATGACATCTGAGCTCTCCAAGCATCATGACCAAAAAATTACTAATCTAAAAATCCTTCAGGTCCACACACCAACACGTCCATCTGAGAATCATACCAAGTGACACCAACATCTTCAAACCAAAAAAAATATACTATCACTGTCAAAAACTTACACATAGATGTGTATCCAAGTTCTTCATGACATCATGATACACAAGCTATAGGTCCTCATCCCCAACTATCTAAGTACCCAACATCATCCATCCTCTTATCTCAAAATAGCTGCACCATTGTACAAGTGACCATAGACAAGGCCAGCTAACAAGTCTACATAAACATAGAATCAATCTTGTGGATATAGACAGTCCACTTCTGAATTATCCCACTACAATGAAATAGGTGATCAGCCCACAAAACTGCATAACTCGTAGATCTAAAACATGAAACATGCAAACTCATCATCACATTAGAAACCTGTAAACAAGAAGATAACATGTAGACCATAAGAATCAAACATCAAATCAACCACAAATCTGATTTGCCAAAATAGTCCACATATGAGTTATCCTAGTCAAGGAACTTGTCAAGCAAACTATAGAGATTATGAGTGAAAAACCACATACCAACATCTCCATATTGAGAGAGATACAAACCTCCTCAAACCATGCATGAAGCATACATGCAAAATTGCAACTATCTCATTCAGCAACACACCAAAAGCCAGGGTCTAGAAAATAGCTTAACAACAGCTCCACAAAACCACAAGTTTTTCTTTTGACCATGTAAAACCTACAAAATCACCGTGCCTTAAAAAACACCCATGCACATCCATATCCTCTTCACATCTGGATGACTCAAGAGTCTGCATACAACCATAAGGGTTTAAACCAGAATAATGGATAATCATGAATATACATAACCATAGATTTTTAGAAAAAAATATAAAACCCCTCAAATCCAAAGAACATGAATCTGAGATCATGCAAGTACAAAGCATCCTTAAAAGGGAACAATAGTTCATGAACTTTAGGCCCACTTGTAGGCCAACTCCACAACCACAAACATGCACATGCATTTGAGGGAGACAGGCTATTACAGAAGCTTCCAAATCATCCAATGATCAACTCCATAGCCTTTATGCAATCAGGGTAAAATAAATAATTATTTCCAATATTGAGTATAAAAGCCCAGCATAAGCACATTACTCCATGGCTGAACAACAACATAAGATTCTCCATATCACAAGGGAGCCTCTCACACAAACACCCAATATGAAATCTTTGCTGCAACACAACCACAAAGAAAAAAAATCTAACCTCATGCATCAAGATTATCTGTAGTCAACTAGGAGTGTTAGACCACATCATTTCAATATGACCTTCTTGAGTTTCTCCATTTTCACCATCCTTCAAGTGGCTTCTACAACATGAAAACAAGATCAACTGCAAGACTTCACTCAAACAATGATCAATCATCAGTCGATTCCTTCTGATTTCTCAAGCTTGCCAAGCGAAGAAATATTCATAGAAGGAATACCAAGAACCAGTGGCACCAGGAACAATCAAATCCCAGTAGATGGCTCTTATACTGCTTGTAAGGAAATGAGATCATCTCTGAATGAACATCTGAGAATAGTAGTGTCTTTGATAAGTTTAAATTTCTCTAGATTGCCTCAAAAAACATGCACAACTATGTCACAAAGTGGAATCAGACATAGTTCATTTCTAACATTAATCCTACTATGAAAAAATCATGCAAGTTTTAACTAGTTTCAATAAGTAGAAAACAGATTCAACAACAAAATCATAAAGCATGAAAGATGGAACATAAGATATGAACACACAAATTTATGTGGGGAAAACCATTTCAGGTAAAAAACCCCAATCTAGAAGATAGACCCATTGTATTATTCAACAACCAAAAAATAAAGTTATAATACAATACAAGCACTAAGCCTTTCATGGAGATTTTTCATTTTGTTCCATCTAGAGAAAATTTGGCAGCATAATCCCTCTTCACATCTCACTCTCTTCTACCCTCTATTACAATGCATTTTATATTACAACATTATAGAGTAGAGAAATCACTTCAACTACCACAATGGATTGGATAGTTACAAAAGCCAATCATTAGTTTCCTGAATATTGAAGAGATAATATTTGTCATATGCATTGCTAATACAACATTGGCTTTTTTGTCCTTCCGCCATGTCAAGGAGTTATGATTACCACCATCATGATGCCCACCACTATTGTGATAACCACATTAGCTTCATAATGAGCCAAATAGTTACTAGCATTCAATATAGTTATTCAGAATGTTGAAGAGACAAGAAACCATGTCTCTCTAACTCCTAACTGTCACCCTAATATGCCTAACACATCAGCGCTGCCAGCACCTGCCATCTAGATATTGAAGAGACTACAACATGTGTTCTAGCGATGTCCTCCATTGACATCATCCAATCCCCACTCTCCCACTTAGTACTGGCCGGGTCCCACCAAGGCACCATGGTCCGGTAGGTGTCACTGGATCAAGATGATCTCAGCTAATAGCGCACTTGCACATGACTTTGATCATGCCCCACCATGGAGCCTACAGGCTTGCAAAGTCAAAACATTGGTCATATTAGAGGGACTTCATATCATCTCCCACCGATATGAAGATGTCTCTTCAATGAAGATTATAACTTTCCATGTGGTCCTCACTACTGACTTAGACACACGTGGCATCCATGTCACCATTGCTTGGCATCCCTTGCACTATCATAGAGGTACAGATTGGGTCCCACTAATGACACTGCAGGGCTACAAGGAATACACCATATGGCACATTGAAGAGGCCCATAACCAAGTCCCACTGATATCCCATGTCACTCCGATATACTTTATATCAACTGTCAAAGGGACTACTAGGAGACTTCCACTAAAATGGTTAACTCCTATCAACAAACTTCATAGCAAGAAGGGTTAATGCTCCATCGAGGAGACTATGTAGAATGTCCCTACGAAATTCCTCTGTTAGCTCGATACACCATAACCTAAAGCCTTACATGCTAGTAAATTTGAGACATTGTTTCTCAACAAGCTAATGGATGCTCACATGTAGGAAGGTGACACCTCATAACCACTCACCTAATTAAGCATGCTTTATTAACATAAGCAAGATTAATAGAAGTGTAGGAAAAACCTAGGAATATAGGGAAAAATAAATAACCCAACTAGGAAATAAAAACCTACACTAACACCCCCCTAAGTGAAGCTTAGGTGGATGTAGAAATGGATCCTAACAAATCAAACCTAATGAGGTAGCCATGTACATAAAATTCCCCCCAAAGAGAAGAAGCCCCCAAAAGAGATAAACCTCCCAAAAATAAAGAGGGAAGAGACCCCCAAAAGTAGAGAGAGTCAAGACTCTGAGTGAGAGGATGAAGCCCCCTAGAAGATGAAGCATACTACATCCCCAACAAAGCTCACAAATGAAGGAACTTTCTCTTAGTGAAGGGTTTGGTGAATATATCAGCAACCTACTCAGAATTCAAATAGGATGAAGGTTGATGATGTTCCCATGGATGAACTCTCAGATGTAGTGCATGTGGACCTCAATGTGTTTGGTTCACTGATGATGGACCAGATTTTGTGAGATCTGAATGGCACTCTGGTTGTCACAAAATATGACTGATGATCATTTGATCTAGATACCAAACTCAATGAGAAGATTCTGAATCCAGATGGCCTTAGTGGCAGCATTCATAGCCCCCCGATACTCAGCCTCAGTAAAATATAGAGAAATAGTAGACTGCTTCTGGCTTGATGAACAAACAAGATCGGAACCAAGTGAGAAGCTATAACCTAAAGTAGACTTGCAATCCTAAGAATCACCTACCCAATCTAAATTTGTGTAGCCCACCAAGTCAAGATCAATGCCTATTGAATAGTGAATCCCAAAATTTTGAGTACCTTGAATGTAGTGAAGGATCTGGTTGGATGCTTTTCAATGCAGCTCATGAGGCTCCTACATGAATCGAGACACCATGCCTATAGCATATGAAATGTCAAGTCTTGTATGAGTTAGATAAATTAGACTCTTAACAGGTTGTTAGTACAAAGTGCCATCAATAAATGGAGAAGAACACTAAGCCTCAAGTTTGACTCTAGAAAGGAAGGGAGCCAGAGTAGGCTTACAGGTAGCCATTTGAAACCTCAAGAGAAAATCTAGAGCATACTTGGACTGTGTGATGGTGATCCTAGAAGTAGACTAGTAGATCTCAATCCCAAGAAAGTAATGCAACAAGCCCAAGTTAGTCATCAAAAACTTGTCATGAAGGGTAGCTTTGACAGCCCCAATGGTGGATTAAGAACTCCATGTGATCATCCAGTCATCAACATACAAAGCTAGAAATAGGAGTGAATCATCCTACTATAGAATATAGACATTGGGATCAGAATGACACTGAGTGAAGCTAATTGTCAGAAGGAAGGAATCCATGTTGGCATACCAGGCTTGAGGTGTTAGGGTTAGCCGGTAGATGATATCAATTAAATGTAAATAAAGATTAAACAAAGCAATGAAAAATACACAGAAATAATAACAGCAAGAGACAAGTTTTAACATGGTTCATCCAAACTCAGGCTACATCCACCAACAGAGAGTCCAATATTATTATCCAGTAAATCAAACCGATTATAGCCAACAATCCCTGCAACTCAATACCGCTACAAAATGCTACTATGCATTAATGAAAACCGTAACCCTTAGTCTCTTTTATCAAGCCTCATGTCAACTACAAAAATAGGGTTTTCTATGTCGGCCAATAGAAAAATAACTCCTGATGCCTTTATAAAATAATAAAAATCATTCCCGTCTTGGGGGTGCTACCCCCAAAGCCCCACAAGGGGCATTGCCCCTTAACCCCATAAAATAATTTGGGGGGAAACCACACTAATAAAGGTGGGGTAAATTTAACCTCTGAGTCTGATTAGGCTCCATATAACAACAATCTCCCACTTGGAGACTGATCAAACTCCACACCATATCATGAGGAGCCTATTTAAGGCCATAGAGAGACTTCCAAAGATAGTACACAAGTGAAGAATCCTGAACGAACCCCTATGGCTGCTCCATGTAGATCTCCTCCTGAAGGTCACCATGAAGAAAAAACACTCTTCACATCCATCTAGTCTACTTCCCAATGATTGGCTACAACAATGGCAAGAACAAGTCAAATGGAGTTCATTCTGGCAATTGGCATAAAAGTCTCACAGTAGTCAATCCCAAGAACCTGGGAGAATCTTTTGGAAACCAAGTGAGCCTTATGCTTATCAACTGACCCATCTGCAGTGAATTTTGTCTGATAGATCCACTTACATCAAACAATTTTTCTTCTCTTAGGAAGAGGGACAAGATCCCAAGTGTGGTTCCTCATCAAGGAAATATACTCCTCCTGTATAGCTATATCCCACTTAGGATTACCAGAAGCCTCGTGAAAAGACTGTAGATCTGAGGCAGTAGCAATGAAGACATGTGGAGCATCCTAAAACTATGAATGAGTTCGCCTGGTGTCTGATGGATCCCCAACCCAATCACCTATAGACTTCAAAGTCTGTCTAGCCCAAAGTGGATCGAAAGATGGAGTATGTGGAGGAGAATCATCACCCTCTGAATGATGACTAGGAGAGGAAGGAACTGAGTCCTCTGAATCTCTCTCAGAATTGGAAGTGGAGGTAGAAGACTACTTAGGTGAATCTAACTCATCAGAAGATCTATCATGTAGCCCAAATGACTCTAGTGTCAATGTAGAAGGAGGTGAAGTGATAGAGAGTGAGCTCGAAGAGCCCTCAAACTAAACACTCCTCACAATGAACAACTCATGAGTAGTAGGGTGGAGCAACCGATAACCCTTAACACTATCAGGATAGCCTACAAATATGCAAGGTCTGCTATGTGGATCCAAGGCCTTGTACTTCTCTATAGGAATGTGGGCCCATACAGGAGAACCAAAAACTCAAAAGTGCTTAGTTGATAGTTTCTGACCACTCCAAGCTTGAAAAGGAGTGACTCCCTTCAAGGCTTGATGAGGAACACAGTTCTAGATATAACAAGCATAGTTAATAGCTTCTGCCCAATACTGTGATGTAAGAGATCTCGAGTGAATCATTTAATTCACCATTTCCTTCAAGGACCTATTCTTCCATTCTGTAACACTGTTTTGCTGAGAATTGTATGGAACTAAATGCTGTAAATCAATCCCCTCTAAAGTACAAAACTGCTCACAATGATGGTTGACATACTCACCACCATTGTCAATGCACAAAACTTGATGGCTTTCCCATATTGCTTCTCTACAAAAGTCTTGAAGTCCTAAAAATGATCAAATACTTCTGACTTCTGTTTGAGAAAGTACACCCAAGTATAGTGAGAAAAGTCATCGATGAATGTGAGGACATATCTAGTCCTATTGAATGGAGAATGCTGGAATGGACTAGCCAAATCACTATGAACTAACTCCAGTATCTGTGAAGCTCTCCATGCCTTACCTTTGTCAAACTTTTCCTTAGGATGCTTACCAAGAATGCAACCTTTTCAAACACCACCTAAAAACTAAATTGAAGGCAACCTTGTGACCATGCTCTACTGCTTGAACTGTTGCAAGTAGCGATAGTTAAGATGGCCAAACCACTAATGCCATAATCTACTCACATCATTAGAATGAGTGATCAAAACAGTCAAAGGAGGATCAGGAACAAAGTGAGAAAATAGATAGATCCATGACTAATGATCTACTCTCCTAACTGTAATTATGGAACCAAACTCACGAATCTCCACTGAATCAGGAGTGAACTCAACCCACTTGCTTGAACCTGTGTGAGTGATCTGGTATACCGATAGGAGATTAGTTGATAATGAGGGCACAAAAAGAACATCATGGAATGTGCCATACCCCACATCAATAGACCCTTTCCCACACACCTCAACAAGAGTGTCATCACCCATCAAAATAGAAGGCATAGTACATAGCTCTAAAGATGCAAGTTCTTCCTTAGATGAAGCCATGTGGTGCGAAGGACCCAAATCAAAAACCCAAGTGGATGGTGAATAAATAGCTACTACAAGGGCATTGCCCTTTCCTTTCCCCTTGTTGTTTTCTTTTTCCTTGTTAGACCCCTCATTAGAACTCTAGTTGATAGACTCAGGAACACTGATTTTATTCTTTTCAAGAATGTGTATCAAGTGATCAATTTGTTTCTTCAAACACTTATGTTCATCATGACCAGGTCTTTTACAATAGGCACATTGGACCTTCTCTTTCTTAGGCTTGTCACCCTTAGAATATTGGGTCTCATTAGTTGCTTTGGAAGCAACTGGTATCTGATCCTTCTTCTCCTTGCTTTTCTTTTATTTCTTATTCTTAGTCTTGTTGTTACTACTTTGTCCTTTCTATTCTCTTATGTCTTGGTTGGCAGCTGGGGCATGTGACTTAGAGGACTTAAGAGTGCCCATTTGGATTAACTTATCCTGTCCCGAGTGAGAGAGATAGCAAAATCATCTAAAGATGGCATGGTGAATTGAGTACCAAGTGCGCCCTTAGCACCATAGAAGGTACAAACAAACACAGAATAATCTAAACTTAGCTTAGAGAGAATACTAAGAATCAGTTGTTCATCTTTCTTTTCAATTCCACATTGTTTTAACTACAACCTTAGTGATTTCAATTTTGTGAAGAAGTCCTGGATATTATTGAAATTGCTTGGACTTAAACTAATCAGTTCATTTTCCAACATATGACCCCTCATTGAATGTTGTGTGCCAAATAGTGTTTCTAGCTTTGTACACATTTCATTTGGTAAATTTAAAGACTCAATGTGAAAGAGCAAATTAGGAGAAATAGACAAACACAATGCTCCATATGCCTCATCACATTTATAGAACCACTTAGGATTATCTTCATCTTTAGCAGGTTTAGTTTCAAGTCCCATTGTTATCCTATGTAATCCAACTTTCCTTAAGTGAATTATCATACTTGATTTACACTCAAAGTAGTCGTATAGAGTTAGGATGGGCATAGTGGTTTGATCCATTATGAAGAAATGTAGAAAAGAAATACTGAAAAGAAGAGAACACATCCAAGACAACCCCCACTTTTTACTCAATCAAAGAGCTACCCCCAAGAAAAATGATTTTGGCACTTTATAATTAGTGTGTTTATAACTTCCACTAGGAAGAAATAATTAGTGGTCTTGATGTCAATGCCTTACAAAACCCTCACAAATTGGGTGTTTTCTAAAAGTATAATAATAGAACTCTTTCAAGAAAAACTAACAACACAATTATGATCTACTCAAAAAATCATGCACTTTCAAAAAATGAATCACCTCGATACAAGGTCGTATGTGAAAGTTATGATCCTTTGAAGTTCCAAAAAATGGGAACTAAGCAGCGTCACCTGTGAGAATCTGTAATTTCTAAAAAAACCATGCACCATAATCAATAATCATCTACACTACCACGAAAAGTACAAAAAAATAACCAAATTCAAAAAAAGAAACTCAGGAAAAGGAGGTCGTGAGCTTAAGTTATTAGTCTTCAAAGTTTGACTTCAAAATGAAGAACACTAATGGAGAGGGGTCAATGAGCAACCTCCACCAAAACCATCACCAAAGTTAGCAGACTACCAAATTTAGAAGTCTATAGAGATTCTCTACCAAATCTATCAAGTCTACCAGGATTATCACCAAAAATAGCTAGGTCTGCTAAAATTAGCAAAACCCAAGGATGGCACAGACGCCAAAAACTAGGCACACAGGCCAGAGATGATAAAATGTATAGAGATTAAAAAAATATTGGAAGATTTGTTTTTGGAATGGTACAAAGGCCATACTATAGGGTAGACAAATTTTGGAGAGGCTAAAGGTCTTGAAATGGGGGCACAGGGGCCATAGCCACACCTGCAGGCAACCCCAAGAGAAGGTCGGGCTCCCAAAAGGGGTTGAAGTCCCCATAGATGGGGGCTCTTTCCCCAAAGGGGGGTGAGGCATCTTAATAGGGACCAAAGCCCTCTATGGTCAGTGCTTGAAGCAGTGCTTCTAAGAGCTTTAAAAAAAAAAACCTTTATAAATATTGTAGAAAATAAATACAATTTATTGCATAGAAATATGTGTTGGGGGGCAAAAATGGCCTCTGGCAAAAAAATTTTGCCTTTCTGACTCCCGGTATTGAAACAGGCAAATTATATATGAAAATTCGCCTGTAAGGCCTTCTGGACACAATGGTAGGGTCCTTTTGGCTTGAAATTGCTCCAATTGAAAGTTGTCTTCCAAATCTGAGTGGAAAATCCTAGTTCTGCGACTATGTCAAATGATCTTTGATTTTGGTGAAATGAAAGCCAATCTTGACTTTCTTGAGCCTCCTGGATGCATTGGAATAGCTAAAAATGCCACCAGTATAACCAAAAATGCTGCAATTACTTAGATATCCTGAGATTAAAGTGTTTCCTTCAAACTTATTTGATTCTCCAAATCATTTGAAGATGCAAGAGAAGAGCATACTGGGTTTTTTGAAAACTTGTAATAAACTTTATTAGCCCCCCTGAATCTCTCAAATAAAGAAAACTAAAATCTATTCTTACACATAGAAAAGCTCTAATACCATGTCAGAATATGAAAAGATTATTAACCCAGAAAACTAATGCAAAAGAGTAGATATCTAAACTATGAATGCAAATGATACGAAATCAAAATAGCATCACAGAGTTAGTCTCTGAGAGTAATTCAAATGCTACAAGAAAAATATAATTAAGAGGATGCAAAAGAAAGAGATTGATACAAAATAGAAGCCAGGTAGCATGCTTATATAGACCAAGAAGAGGGAGGAGGTGGCAATACCGACCAAACAGGAGCAACCATCTATCAGACTAAAGATAGCAAAGTATCTTCCCAAGATAGCTAATGGATGCTCACATGTAGGAATGTGACACCTCATAACCACTCACCTAATTAAGCATGCTTTATTAACCTAAGAGAGATTAATATGTGTAGCAAGAACCTAGGAATATAGGGAAAAATAAATACCCAACTAGGAAATAAAAACCTACACTAACGAGAGAGAGAGAGAGGAGGGGAGGGAGAGAGAATAACAAAGAGATGGGTAAAGAGGGAGGTAGAGCTAGAGAGGGAGAGACCTAGAGTGGTCACAGAGAGAGTTGAGTGAGAGAAAGAAGAGAGGGAATTATCGATAGAGAGTGGGAGAGACAGAGAGAAGGTAAGGGTGAGATTCTTTTATTTCACAATAACACGAGCACAATATAACATGCTCGTATTATGTGAATGCATGCACATAATGTGAGTGCATTATAATGCACTCATGTTATTGTTTTCTTTAGTAATTTCTAAGCCTTTGGATTGGATTTGCCTTGGGCTTCCACTCCTAAGGGTTGGACTAAGTTTTGAACGTACAAAGACATGTTTTTGTAGATTGTAAAAAAATTACATAATCTTGAGCGTGATCCCAACAAGTTTACACTTGTTTCAATGATGAGTCAAAAAAATACTATGATAATGTTAATCTCTCTCTTAGCTTTCTAATTAGCTTTCTAACCATGTACTTTTTCACATTTTGAGTATGTTAAGGTTTTAATCTCTAATTTATTTTGTTAGTGTATCCATTTTTTGTCAAAACCAGAGTGGTATTTTTGAATTTTTTAACTGTTCGTCAAAATTTCAAATAAATTACATTTTTAGAAACTAGAATCCATTCTACACATATTAAAAAAAAAAGAATTTTGATTCGTTTTCAACAATATTAAGGGGGAGCACACTCAATTTTTTGTTTTTCAGGATGTGTCCACTTTGAAAATTAGTAAAAAATCAATTATTTTTGTTGGATTGAGAATCTAACACTAATATTATATTCAAAATGTATAGGGAGTTACTTATAAGTGGTTAAGAAGAAAACTTCAAAATACAAATAATTGTCTCTTCAATCCAAAAAATGAGTATTAATTCTTACTGTATACAGTTCAGAATTAGTCTTCAAAAACTCAACTAATACTAGTAATCTGAGAATACATTGAGCACATATTGTTACCATTTGATTACAATTCCTATATTTATGTGAAACCTCTTTATGAAATCTTGGATCCTTGTCCATCACTGTTATAATCCTCCATTTCAATTAGATCTTGGTATTCATCAGCCCATCGGTCCTCATTGACAACAGGTTCTTGCATCATTGGATCATCCTCTAGATTTTGCTCTGTCTCCATGACATCATCATTCAGGCCCGCATCCTGCTATGCTTCCTAGTATTGATAAAAATATCCTTAACTATCATCAAGCTTGGTTCCACACTTGGAAACCTCAGAACTTACCTTCCTCAGCTTTACACCAAGTTCTATATGCCAAGGGGTCTCTCTATCCCAGATATGGCACCAATTATCACTGCCTTCATATTCATCCAAACCTAGAATAGCACCCAGTTTCAGAGAAGCCCTTAGGTGATCAACTGGCATGTTGAAGTTCTGATTGGAAATTTCCCAAATCTTACCTATTTCATTTTCCTTTATCTCCTTTTTCTTCAACTTGTTGTATACATCTTGAAAATCTGTATATGAATTATAGAACCTGTGGTCCAGATTTCTTGAGTTGAATGCACAAAAATTAGTTTCCTTTATATCTTCTTTGTAGTACATAGTTCATGTTTCCATCAATTGTTTGAACCTGTCTAAGGAAATTTCCATAGTCACTGATACATGTTCAAAAAAATAAGATGTAATGAGATTCATAAGAATCTCAGTGGAATCCCTCTTCTTGCCCAAAAATATTTCTTCATTCCATCTTTTCCATATAAACCAAAGAATTTTAGTTAACAAAATTAGCCAAAAGGAGTTAGCCTTAACATTCAGACCATTAATGAATCCACAAATAATTTCTATTCTAATATTAGGGATTGATGTAGACCAATGACTAATATTACCCATGAATAAGGCCCAAACTATTTTTGCAAACTGATAGTCCAAGATTAAATGGGACACTGACTCAGATTTATTACAAACTAAATAGATTATAGATTCAAGACCAAGGTTTGCTTTATTTAACAAAAGTACCCATCTAAAGCAAGACTTTTCAGGTTCTAGATTTTTGGACCAAATGCATTTAAAGGTTCTATTTAAGAGTTTACTATCCATAGTTCTTCCCCATGTGGAACTAATATGGAGAGAGATGTCAGTATTTTTAGTAAGCATTTTATACATCAACTGAGGTTTCATACTGCACAGTAAAGTTCCATCCTCCCACATCAAATTTCCAATATTTTGTTTATCAATTATGGAAACTTTTGAAGTGAGTCTATTGAACAAGTCTTTGTTAAACATTTAAAAAATTCTAGAGTGGATTCCATCCAATTGAAATTGAAGTTTTATTGTTTCCCAACTTTTAAGCACTCCCTAATCAAATAACTCACATAGATTATTCAAACCTTTCTCACTGCACTTTTTGGCTAGACACCCTTGTGTTAAGGAAATAAATTTGCTATTATGTTTACCATTCCACCAAATTGATCTTTGATCCCAAATTGAACACTTTTCCCAATTAATAGCCTCTTTTCCTTGAATGAAGGGTTTAGCGTGTTCCCATGCTTGCCAAATTCTATAAAAGACAACAGATCCCTTTGGTTTAGACTTGAAGTCACCAAACAAAGCATCATAGAAAAAGATCTTATCCCAACATTTTTTATTTATTGGTACATCCTTTTCAATATTATTTCTTACCAGTATTTTCCATGGTTCATTTCCATAGAGGGAGTTGATAATCCATTTTATACATAGAGCTATGCCTTGGAGTCTCAAATCTTTGAGTCCCAGTCCCCCCATATCCTTACTCACACAACACCACTCCCATTTAACCAGATACCTTTTAGCCTTTCCTTTTCCATGTGACCACAAAAAATCCTAGATTAATTTATGAATAACATTAAATTGGTATTTTACAAAAAGCCACATGGATGAGTAGAATATAGAGTATGCAGAAAGTATTTTTTGGTAAACTTGGGTCCTACCTACAAGGGAAAGGTGCATTCTACTCCAATTCCTTAACTTCTTTTCTATTTTAGCATAGAGCCAATCCCACATTTTTTTAAGAGATGAGCAAATGGCAAAGGGGATCCCCAAAAAACAAACTTGTTTCATGGGCCCCCCATTGCCATTTTCCATCATCCAACCAATCTAGTTTTATGTTAAGCCAAGTTAGAAGGATTGATTTGGAGCAAGAAATCTTAGAGCCTGAAGCTAAATAGAAAG
The DNA here is from genome assembly GCA_027924645.1 of Cunninghamia lanceolata. NCBI lineage: Eukaryota > Viridiplantae > Streptophyta > Pinopsida > Cupressales > Cupressaceae > Cunninghamia > Cunninghamia lanceolata. The sequence goes on from BSBN01000397.1 coordinate 3,067,099, forward strand.
TATCCAATCTTCTCTCTAAGTTATCAAATTTAGTTTTGGATATTTTGATGAAGAGTACAGTGTCATCTGCAAATTGGACATTCAACAGTCTATCTCCATTGGGTAATGAAATGCCCTCCACCTTTCCTTCTATTAAAGCAGTTCTTAATATATAATGAATTGCTTCAGATGCAATAATGAACAAGGCCAGGGCAAGAGGACATCCTTGCCTAATGGATCTACCCATAAAAATGGAACAGATAGAACACCATTAACCTTCACTTGTACCGAAGCATCTACAAACAACATCTCCACCATTTTATAGAAGTAATCTGGGAAACCAATAGCCCTTAGCATTTTGAAAATAAAGGACCATTCAATCCTATCGTATGGCTTTTCAAAATCTAGAAGTAGAATTCCTACATTTTAATTGGTTTCATTAGCCCAATGAAGGGCTTCCTAGCTTGTGATAAGGTTTTCTAATATATATCTGCCTTTAATGAATCCAGTCTAGCTTGGACTAGTTATAATTGGTAGAATATCCCTTAGCTGAGAGGCTAATACCTTTGCAATAATCTTATAGGACACATTTAAAAGTGTAATGGGTCTCCAGTTCTTTAGGTCTGTTTTGTCCCCATCCTTTGGCAATAATTTAATAATTCCTTTGTTTATAACTTTCCCCAATGTCCCTTTTTCAATAGCTTCATTATATACTTCAAACAAGTCATCTATAATCCAGTCCAAGTTTGATTTGTAGAATTCTACAGGTAGTCCATCAGCCCCTATTGACTTGCCATTACCCATTGAATTAATGGCATCTTTTATTTCATCCTTGGTTATCCTACTATCAAGCCTCTCGCACATTTCTAAAGTTATTTTCTTGTTACAAATCCTTGCACACAGATCTTGAGCTTTTGCACATCCTTTCTTTTTATCTTCAGCTTTAAACAAGTTTTCATAAAATTTTTTAAAAGGCTCTAAAATCTCCTCTTGACTGGTTAAAAAGACCCCATTCTCAACTATTATTTGTACATTTTCTTTATTTTTTTTTGTATTTTAGGAGGTTGAAAAAATATTTGGAACCCTTGTCACCATCTTTCAACGAATTAAGTTTGGCTCTAACTTTGGCTCCTTGAGCTTTCTTTATCTAAATTTTCCTTAGACTATGTTTAACCTTTCCCATCCCCATTATCAAATTTTCCTCATTCAGATTCTCTTGGAGATCTTGTTCTAACTTGAGGAATTCATTTTGAAAAGAAGTTCCTCTCCTTTTCTATCTAAAGCATGCTTTTTCCCTACTATTTGGAACACCAATTTACATGCCTCAATCAAATTGTTCCAATACTCTAATCTATCCTGGTTCTTGAATTTCTCTTTGCAGATGTTTTTTAGAGTTTTGATACCTCCAACACAATCTTGATCTTTCAGAAGCTCACAGTTGAGTTTAAAAGAGGTTCCACATTGCTTCCTAACCATTGGCTTTTGAGATTTCAAAGTGATTACTGCTTTGATTGGATGATGGTCAGATAGAGGGTTCAGGATAACTTGAATTTTATTTACTTCTTTCTACCTCACTACTAAGAAAGAGTCCTTTCCATGTAAAATCTATCTAATCTATAATAAATTCTATTACCTTTCTTCTGACAATTGGACTAGGAGAACCAAATTCCCCTACTACTTTCTTTTTTCCCTTCTAAAGGATCTACCAGGTCGAGTGATTTCTTGAGCCTTAACCAGAAGAATTTTTCATTGCCTTTCCACTGCATTGATTTACCACCTTTCTTGTCTTGTATGTCTTCAATCATATTGAAATCTCTGCCTAGAATCTATGGGACTTTAGGCAACTCTGTATCCATCCAATTCCATAATTCTGCTCTTCTAGAATATTCATTAGGTACATAGACAGAGAAAAGCCCCATCTCAACCCCATCTAGTTCCATTGTAATCCAAATACACCTATTATAAGGGGAAAGACTAGAATCCTTAACAAATTTCTCCCATTTTCTACTAAGTAGTATCGCATTTCCACCTCTACCTTTATCATGCTTAGAGGAAAAGGCCAAAGCATCTTTCCATATAAATCTTAATGTGTTTTCTAGCATAAAGCCTACAACTTTTGTTTCCTGCAGAAACAGAGCATCCATTTCTTTGTTCTTATTGCAAAAATTCTTGACCACATATTTCCTATCAGGGGACTCCAAACCTCTAATATTCCAGGAGTAACAATGTATGAATCTCATTACAAGGAGGAAGAGGGAGATGAGGTGAGGCTTAAGAGGAACCAACCTATGCAAAGAATTTAGGAATAGGGCCATCTTTCCCTTTCTTACCTGGCTTAACTAAACTGTTAGAGTGGCTCATATCTTTCCTTTTTCTACCTTCATCATCAGTTTTGTCATGGTCATTTTTATTAGAAAATTGGAATGATTATCAATAGTATCAAAGTAATCCAATAAATTCAATGGAAATAGAAATAAACAAGATTGAAAACAAAGCACAATACCTCAACAAACCTTGTTACTTTGTAGCTTCCATTGTTTGCCTAATCTCAATCGATCTTTGTATGTGAATGAAGCCCTCAGAAAGTGCACTTCCTTGCTTTATTCTTCAAGATGGCAATGGAGAGATGGCTATGATACTTCTTGTAATGAAGAGGAGCTTCAATACAATAAAAAGGGTGATCGCAAGCTATGGATGGATTTGGGTGCCAAAGGTGCACTGTTAATTCTGCAAAGTATGTTTACTAAAAGCTTGGATGATAGAAATGGAGGAATTGGGTTCAACTTATAGACTTGTGAGAGAGAAGATCAATGGAGGAGATAAATCTAGAACTCATGATGAATGTGCACATGACATGTGTCACACAAAAAGCTGTTTTGTTTGAGTTAATTGCTTTCTTTTATAAAGATAAGATTTGATTTCATAAATTAGAAAGCTTTTTTCTAATTTAAGAGTTGTTGATAAAAACAAGATAGAATAAATTAGTTAACTCAACTTGTGATTTTCTTTTTGTATGATTTGTGAGAAATTAAATAATAAATTATTTAATTTTGTGTGCATGAAGAAGAAGATTTATTTTTAGAAGATTTGGGAGATTTTTGAGGAATTTGAAGATAAGAAAGCAAATTAAATAAATAAATTTATTTAATTTTTGTGCATGCTTTGGAAGAGTAAATAAAATATTTGATTATATTTTATTTTTAGAGATTGAGATAATTTAAATAAATTTGATTGATTTATTTAAATTTGGAGGAATAAGTTATTTAATTAAATAATGAAAATTATTTAATTGCTTGGAAGAATAAAGTTGACTTCGATGAAATTAATTAAATAAAAGTAATTTATTCAATTAATGGGAGGAATATGAACCAAATAAATAAATTGATTTATTTATTTATTGATAGAATAATTTAGATAAAATAAATATTACGAATATTTATTTAGACAGAGTCGTGTCATTTTTACATGTATACATTTTGCCCCTCTTTGATGCAATATGTTTTATCATGTTGTTTGAAAGAAATAGATTTTTCTAATAATGATACATGTCTTAGTTTGCCTCTGGTATAGGTTATGATGATAGGATGCCTCCTTGGGAGATTGGATGGGAAGAAAAGGTTGAGGGAGTGAGACGGACAATCTCATGATGAAGAAGGTCAAAAGTTAGGTTAGGGTGAAGAAAATGGTTGAAATGATATGCTACGCAAGATAAAATGATAACACACACAAGCAAGTAAGCAAGTATGCACAAATGATACAAGAACAAACAAGCTGTTGCTCCTGTCAAGTGGTAAACCAATGACTAATCGATAATGATAGATGATAGTGTTGTCATTATGGGGAACGATATATCCCTAGAGCAACACGATAGGCATAGGAAATATATATCCCATTGCTAATTATGATTGATTAAGTTGGTTTATGACAAGATTAGGATCAAGACCACTGATTGCACCTAGATGATTTGACAAAATTGATTTACTAAATTGATATGGATTTAAGGATGGACTTGCATTTGGATCATTGCTTGATTTGACTGGATAAGGATGAAAGATACAATGATAGATAGAAATTTGATTGATAGAAGAAACGTGAATGAAGGAATCACAAACTTTTGTAAACTCTGACACTGCAAACAAAATCTTTATTGATGGATGGTATATGGAATGCAAATGGATATTGATATGGATGCGGATATTTGTCACCTTGATATTGCAAGTATTTTGAAGTGCTTGTTTCATCATTGGGCTTTTATTATGTTGTAAGAAAATACAAGCATCTAGGTATAATTAAACCATGATGACATGAGTATTACTTACATGGATTTTGATATAGCAAGTTAATACAAGCATCCAGTCAAAATTGAATCTAGATGACCTAAGCATTTCTTGCATTTCAATAGACAAGGATTGCCCCTTTTCATGTTTAGACCTCTGGAGTCCTTGATGATCTTTTGCCGATCATATCGTTAGACAAAAGTCATCACATTACTAAAGATTGCTCCACAAATAGTAGACAAAGAAAATGATTATGCCTCCATCATAGCCTCTTTCATTTTTGACATCCTCGAGTAGCATAGAAAAACATAATAACCAAAATTAAGACTCTGTAAGTTACCCTGCTCACAAACACAAAACATTCTTGCATTAGATGTGTATTCTTGCCATAATTGAGATAAAATCATTTGGAGTGTTTAGGTACTTGTTTGCTTTGCCTTGGATAGGGTGATGTCTTGCATCAAAACTTCTGTTTGAAAGTGGGTTTTCATTTGCACTTGCTTATGTCTAGTGAAAGGTACCATAATCCTTATTGGTGTCCTCTTAGAACATGTGGCATTCAAGACCCAAATTTGTAACTAGGTCAAGGACTTGCCCGTAGTTAGACAAAAGGATCAACTTTATATGGATGAACTGACAATGGATACAAAGAAATGTACCCTAAGGGACTGACCTAGTGCCTCAGGGGCACATTGCTAAATGGCCTTGCCTACGTGACGATGCAGAGGCAATGTAGTTCAGGATGAACCCTGATGGACCTAAGACCTAGGCAATGGGAAACAATGTGGGCTTAGATAGATAGAAGGATAGATGACATGTGGTGGAATGGATGAGAAGTGGAGCATGAGAGACTTAGGGGTGCATTGATAATGGCCTTGCCTACATGACGACACAGAGGTAACGTAGTTTGGGATGAACATTAATACTAACGATGGATGCTATGGTAGGCTGATACTAGGGATAAACCTGAAAAGAAATCAACGAACTGAAACAACAAAAACACAAACAACATACTCTCTTGCTAAGGAGATTGCCCATGACAGATTAGATAGGACCGATAATAGCCTTATTGCAGGAAAGATATATCCGTTAAAGGGTGTTGATCTGCTGATAGGATAATGTCTATTTCTAGGAAATGAAAACATGTCATTTAAGATGCTTGGTCTAGTTTTGACAATGGAACATCTTGTATAAGACAAGTGATTGATGTAACAAATGTTAGCGATCGGTATGTAGAAAAATGTACTTGTGTTAGGAGTAGTCTTTTTGCTTCCGGTATAATGTTGATGATTGTGTTTTTGGATTCTAGGAATGTTATGATGCTTTGGGGACTTTTGTTTGGATCACAATTCAGATAGCCTAAGTGCTAGATACTGATGACAAGGGAACCTCATGGATAGGTAGATGGATGGGAGATAGTGGAAAATAGATGGGTAGGTATGAGGGTTAGCAATAGTGGATGGGAGGAACGCTGTTGGCAAGAGACACTATGTAGCTTCATTGGTGTTATCATTGATGGCAACAAAGACCACTCCACACATCCACAGGACATGGTGTATCTTTACCGGAAGTCAGATTGAAGAATACTTTGGTCCAGTAAGCAAGAACAGAGCATGCAGCAAAGTCCGACAGTCAGGTCCAGATCTCTTAGAGGAAGTATCTTTGTAAAGTGAAAACTTGGGGAAGTCAAGAGGAATTCCTTGACTAATAGATTCTAGGGATTGAGCCTCCAGTGATGAAAGAGTGAAAAGATATGAGCATCTAAGTATTGGGGTCCGGTTTGGCAGAGTAGACAGAGGAAGAACTGATCGGCAGAGCATCAGAATTATTCCGGATGAGATATTGATGGTGATCAAGGTTCTTAAGGTATCATCCATGATTGGCCAACATGTTAGATGACTTCTATAAGTATCTCCTTGATTCACATCACTTGGTAAGCAAGGATTCTGCCGACAGACTAGAGTTTGGGAAAATATTGACTATTCTGGATGCTGACTAAAAAGAGGATGAAATTCTTTCTACAGATATATATACCAGATGGATTTAGATGTGAAGGTGGTGTGTTGTGTGTGGTGTTGTGCGAAGAATAGTAGAAGAGCAGTGTGAAGGCAGTAAGACAGGTCCAGAATGTAATAGGACAGCAGCACCTAAGGAGAGTAAGAATGAAGTGCAGCAAATCAGTATATTGGGCTTAACCATAACTAAACTTTAGGATGTGTGGATGCTTCTCATCAGTTCAAGTATTTTGTTACCTTCTTTTCTTGTAGACAGTGAGTCTCTTGTAGGCAGTAAGCCTCTTGTGAGCAGTGTGCTCGAGCAGTGAGCCCTAATTGGCAAGTGCCATTTTGTACTATTCTATTCTTCTAACAGAGAATACAATCTTGGGTTAATCACCCCGTGGTTTTTCCCTTAACTGGGTTTTCCATGTCAAAATCATTTTGTCATGTGTGCTAATGTTATTTCTACTTCCATGGTAATGCTTGCTTGTATGATTTGATTCTGCACTAATTATTAAAGAAGGACTGAAAATCAAAATAATTAAGATAACTGATTCACCCCCCCTCTCAGTTATCAATAATTGGTATCAGAGCCAAGTTCCTCCAAACAGAGCCTAACAGCTTGAGGAAGATCTGGAAATTCAAATGGATATGTATGGTATGAGGGAACAACTTCAGTCTGCCCTAGATGATCTTGAACAATTTAATTTTGAAGTCAATGAATTGAAGGAAAGACTTAAATAGGCTGATGAATTCATAAATGAATTAAAAGGGAAACTGAGCATCTCTATGAAAAAGAGAAAGGATCTACTTCAGCAATTAGCAAGTCAAGGTGAAACAAATGATACAAATGAAGACCTAAAAGAGAAAACCAAGCTATGTGAAAAGTTATCAAAAGAGGTCATTATGGTAAGACATGAAATGGAATCAGGAGTTATGAAGTTCAACCAAGAGATTGAAGAAAAAAGAAAAACTAAAGATGATCTAAGACAATCTCTCAAAGAAAAATTAGAAGACTGCCATAAAATGGACAGAATAATCAGACATCTAGAATCTGATCTTGAAGATGCTAGAGATAATGAAGAAAAACTTGAGGATCAAATAGATATTCTTAAAAAGGATCTACAAACAACAAATGAATACAAAGAAAAATTCAAGATAAGCTCTCCTCAACTTGAATTTCTTCTTGAAAGATAAAAGAGGGTAGATGACAAGCATGGCTTGGGATATGAGAAAGGTGAAAGCTCCAGATCTGGTCAGAAGAACTCTAGATCAGGAAATCCAAGGAACAGACCTAGAAGACCTCCGGTAAGGCAACCAAATGCTCAAAGATATCCATCCTTCAATGGATATTGCCACAACTGCAATAACTTTGGTCATAAAGAAAATTAGTGCAGAAGAAGAATGAATCAGACTAATTCATCCTTCTTCGGATAGTGTTTCAATTACAAAAGGTATGGTCACAAATCTCATGAGTGTAGAAATATGCAAATGAACAATTCATTCAATGGTAGATGTTTTGCATGCAATAGAATGGGACATATGGCTAATCAGTGTAGATCAAGAGGATATTAGTCAAATATGCAAAGAAATGTTGTTTGCTACAATTGCAATAAATCTAGTCATATTGCCAAATTCTGTAGAAGTAAGAATCAAGACAAAAGGGGTCTGGAACAGTATAATCATAGCCAAGACAAAGGAAAGGGAAAAGTGAATGCGAATGAAATTCAAAGGGAGATGAATAAGATCTGGGTGAAGAGAAGCATAGAGAATGTTGGGGATCGATCTGCACCAAAATTTGGTACTGATAATCCTTCTAGAAATTGAGTAGATGAGCTCTGGCTCAGGGGGAGTCACTAAGAAAAACAAATCCCCCAGCCAGTCAATTGGTGCCTGAAATTGGCACATGGGAAGTTGCGGATTAAAAGATTCTCAGAGAAACATCTAAAGAAATCTTGGTAAAGATATGGAAGATCTGCAGGAAGATTTGAAGAGTCTAATCTTCCAAGATTGATCCAGTTTAACAGTCATATAGTAAAACAAGATTATCATAGTTAGATCCGGTATGATTCAAACTGAGGAATCTTGATCTGCGGATAGATGAAATGTTTGGGGAAAGAAATATAGATTGCCAATCATCACCAAGAACAACTCTATATGGTTCTTAGTGATCTGGAAAAGATCTTTTCTCAAAACAAGGAGAACAAGGTAACTGGAATAACTTGAATTGCGCATTTATTGCAATATAGAATTAGGGTTTTCTCAGAGATAAAAGGGTTCATTTGATCATCATTTACACATTTGCACTTGAAAAGAAGAGAAAAAGAGCTCTGCAAACAAATTGTCTCAAGTCTCTCAAAGATCAACCACAGAAGACAATTCTTCCAGCAATCTGATCCAGCTCATTCTGTGAAACCTAGAAGCGTAAAAAGGTATTTTTCACTCTTGATCAAACTTTCTCTAAATCTTTATGATGGCTACTCTGAATGTTGTAAAGATTTCTGATAGGCCTCGCCCCAAATTTAAGAAACATCCCTACAAATCTCTAGAAGTGGATCCCTTAGGGGCATTTTCTAGCATTCCGCATGGGGTTTTGCATGTAGAAGAAGTTAGGGTTTACATTCACACAACCATTGAAGATTTTGGTGAATCCAAGCTGATGGACATCTACCACAAGGAACTAATAGATGAATCTTTTGAACTAAAACCTCAATATAAGGCCATTTGGGATAAACATTTTGGTTAATACATCCATTTCCCCTATTTTGAAGAAGATGAGTGGGTCCGGTATGTGTTGAGCAGAGTACATGATAACTTCTTATGGCTGAATAGACCATTCAAGATCACCAAGGATGCAATTAGGGTAGTAACCAGTTTACACTCTTCTAGAGGGCTACCTGTTCTCAAATCTGTCAAAAAGTAAACTGTGAGTGAGGCCACCGGATCAAAATTTGATAAGAGAGCAATGACCATAGAAGATATCACTGATCCAAATATCAAGTTTGTATCTATGATAATTGGCTATAAGATATATCACTCTAGCAGGGAGAATTCAGTATCCAGAACTACTGTGTATACTACTTATGAAATATTGAGAAAGAATGCAGATTATGATCTCTGTGAACTCCTTCTAAGCCAACTGATGGAAAACTTACAGAAGATCAAGAAGGACAAAAAGAACTCTTTTAAGTATGGTGGATTGATATTGTGTTTGTTTTTCTACTTTATCAATGAGCTGCCCAGATCCAGTGGTTGGGTATGGTAGAATGACAGACCTGTTACAATTCAAATCAGAGATTACTTGCATGGGCTTGGGGATGCTAAGGCAAGAAATACAACTCTATGGGGTTACTTCAATAACTTTCAAAATATGATGCAAACCAGAAAAAGAATTCCCCAATCATTGGTTGAGAAGTACAAAGATATAGTGTGTTTCATGGTTGACACTGATCAATGCCTAATGGAGGTAGTGGAGCCAAGGACAGTCTAGATCATGCCAATGGGGTATGAAGTAGATTAGAAAATTGTAGAGCTACACATCCAACATCTATTGAGCTAGCCCAAAGACCGTAAGGCAGAAAGGTTTGGAACCTTCCAAGAGCTGAGTGTAAAAGTTCATGTAGAACTTAGATAGCCTGAAATCAAGAGGAAAGTGAGAAGGGAAGTTGAAGAAGTTGCCAAGAAGCATGGAATCTCAAAAGAGGCACTTGATGCCCATAGAGAAAAGATGGAAAGAGTAGAAAAAGAAAGTGCTTCGGTAAAAGCCCCCTCCCAGACCAGATCCTCTAAGAGCTCTGCACCTACAACTGCTAAAAGCTCAAAGGCATCTAAACCAAAAGAAAAATCATCTAGTAAAGCAAAGAAAAGAACTAAGACAAAGGCCACCAGGTCTTACATCAGTCAGAAGGATGATGAAGAAATTGAGTCAGATGAGGAGGTAAAGAAAATGAAGAAGAAGAAGAAGAAGAAGAAAGGATCCAGTGAATCTTCTACAGGTCAAGACATGGAAGAGATGGCAGAAGAATTTGTTGAAAGGCCCACTCTGTCCATTGATGATGTAGTCAAATCAGTCATTGTGGATGGAAACCTAAAACTAATGACTGAATTCTATGATGATTATAATGAAGCTGGCCAAAAGATCTTGCAAGAAGCCACAGTCAGATATTTGAATATCTATAATAAGGCTTTTATTGAAATCTTATCTCTCATTCCCAAAATCCTAGAGAAGGAATTAGAAATAAGAAAGAATAATGCTAAGGCAAAGGATCTTGAGATCCAGGAACAGCTAGCCATTCAGCTCTTTCCTTCAATCACTCAGAAGCAAATGAATATGATCTTCAAATATTGCAAGGATGAGTTCCGGAGTAAAGCTAGAATGAATCAGCTTATGCTTGGCGAAACTGAAAAAATAGCAAAAGAGATAGAAGAGATCCTCCAGAATGCATACAAAAGATTTAACATTCCCATTGTAGAAGACTTAGATGATGAAACCTCTTCCATGGATGACAAAGAAGAATCCACTAAGACAGTAGTAGAAGAGGCAAAGGAGACTAGTGAAGAAAAAGCTAAGGACTTAGATTCCTCTATTCCGGAAGAGGAAGTACAAAGAGAAGTAAATCCAGATTCTCCAGCAATCTCTGGATCCAAAGGAGAAGAAAGAATAGAGGAGAAAGAAGAAGAAGTTAAGGGAAGAGAAGAAGGTCAAGCTGAGAAGAACACAAGTGACAGTGCAAAAGGAAAGAAAACTTTGTCTCTGGCAAGAGACACTACAGAAACTGTCAAGGATTTCTTGACTAAAGAAATGATGGAGATTGATGAACCAAAGTTACTTCAAGGACCATTTGACTTTGATTCTCTCTCCCCGGTTCAAACAATGAAGATAGCATCCTTTGCCCAAGAAAAGGCTAAAGAGAAACTTCTAAAGTCTCACATGGAAGACTATGAGCTACTAGAAATTGCATCTAGTGTGCTTGAAAAGATCATTCCATCCTTTCAGAAGGATTCCTTAGCTTCTTTATCCGGTAATCTCAAGTCTCTTATTAGTTCTGTCGGCACTCATTTTGAATCTTTAGAGAAATCAGCTGAGGTGAAGGTCCGAAAAGAGTTTTTGGATAAGAGATTCTTTGAGTTACAAGGCTTAATAACCAATGATAGGAGAAATATGGATATAGGGATAAAGAGCTTAGAAAATGCTCTTAAGGATGGAGGAGAAGTATATAAATTTTGTATATCCTGGACTAAAGCAACAAAGGATATTCAGAAGAAAGTGAAAGAACAAGAGGATAAACTATTAATCAATATATACAATATTTTTGCATTAATTTGTCCATTAAAAGGCTTAATTTCTAATTTTGTCTCAACCTTAAATGGACTTACATTAGTCATGAATGAGATTAAGAAGCTTGAGAAGGAGAGGAAGAACATATTAAGCAGGATGGGTGAACTTAGAGGGATGATTATCCCTAAATTAGAGGCCATGTATGAGGCCCTAACTGATGCCCAGACTACAGCTCGAACCAGTGATCCGACAGATCTTAAGAGGGCAGAAGATTTTGCATTCCTGTTGAGTGGTCACATCTCAATTTTGGATAGGATGAAGCAGAGTTGGGCAATAGAATTTGCCTAGTTGAAGACATCTTTTGTAGATATACTTCAATATATGTAAGTGTATCATGTATTTATACTTATGCGGAAAAGTATAGTTGATTTTTTTGAGGATTGTTGGTGTACGGATTCTACCCTTTGCCATTGATGTCAAAGGGGGAGTGAGTAGTGAAAAATGTGGAATCCAGCTAAGGGGGAGCTCTGGAAAAATGTACTTTAGAACAGAGCATCAACCAAGGGGGAGTGTAGTGTGACACTTAGTCATTTTTCACTAAGTGTTGCCATCAATGCCAAAGGGGGAGATTGTTCGCAAGAGACACTATGTAGCTTCATTGGTGTTGTCATTGATGGCAACAAAGACCACTCCACACATCCGCAGGACATGGTGTATCTTTATCGGAAGTCAGATTGAAGAATGCTTTGGTCTGGTAAGCAAGAATAGAGCATGCAACAAGGTCTGACAGTCAGGTCCGGATCTCTTAGAGGAAGTATCTTTGTAAAGTGCAGACTTGGGGAAGTCAATAGAAATATCTTGACTAATAGATTCCAAGGATTGAGCCTCTGGTGATGAAAGAGTGAAGAGATATGAGCATCTAAGTATTGGGGTCCAGTTTGGCAGAGTAGACAGAGGAAGAACTGACTGACAGAGCATCAGAATTATTCCGGATGAGATATTGATGGTGATCAAGGTTCTTAAGGTATCATCCATGATTGGCCAACATGTTAGATGACTTCTATAAGTATCTCCTTGATTCACATCACTTGGTAAGTAAGGATTCTACCGACAAACTGGAGTATGCAGACTGGAGTTTGGGAAAATATTGACTATTCTAGATGCCGACTAAAAAGAGGATGAAATCCTTTCTGCGGATATATATACCAGATGGATTTATATGTGAAGGTGGTGTGTTGTCTGTGGTGTTGTGCGAAGAATAGCAGAAGAGCAGTGTGAAGGCAGTAAGACAGGTCCAGAATGTAACAGGACAGCAGCACCTAAGGAGAGTAAGAATGAAGTGCAACAGATCAATATATTGTGCTTAACCGTAACTAAACTTTAGCATGTGTGGATGCTTCTCATCAGTTCAAGTACTTTGTTACCTTCTTTTCTTGTAGACAGTGAGTCTCTTATAGGTAGTAAACCTCTTGTAAGCAGTGTGCTCGGGCAGTGAGCCCTAATTAGCAATTGCCATTTTGTACTATTCTATTTTTCTAATAGAGAATACAATCTTGGGTTAATCACCCCATGGTTTTTCCCTTAATCGGGTTTTCCATGTCAAAATCATTGTGTCATGTGTACTAATGTTATTTCTGCTTCCATGGTAATGCTTGCTTGTATAATTTGATTCTACACTAATTATTAAAGAAGGACTGAAAAATCAAAATAATTAAGATAACTGATTCACCCCCCCTCTCAGTTATCAACAAACACATGTGAAAGAGGGCAAGGATGTGATCACCAAGGACTAAGTCGCATAGGAATAACATGCCCCATTGTAGGTAGGATACTTTAGGATTTTTCATGACAATGCTTATGATGATAGGAGGATAAGAGGATAATGAAGGATTTGTGTGGTTTGGAGGGAGAAGGTATGTCAAGAGACATCCAAAACATTTTTCAACATTGTGCCCCCAATCTTTATCAAGATAAAAAAAATAAAGGAAGGGAAGATTAGGATGGATGGATTCAACATGATAGGTATCTAATGGATAGAAGGATAGGATAGGAAATGGTATGGAAGGAAATGATAGGAGAAAAGTGATATGCTGATGAGACAAGGTGCCCCCAAGGGTAAATGACATAGAAGATCAACCTACACATGATGTCTGTTTGCCAAGTTTCATCATGGTAGTTATCCAAGGCGCCTGTTTGCTAGATTTTCACCATTGGACGAAGGGACTTTTCTTTACTTTTTTTTGGAATATTTGGATAGAATAGTTGGAATATGAACGAGAAGGACTCAAGCATCTGGCTCCATGAAGGTGATAGTGTCCTGCTAGAAATGCATGTCGTCGCACAGATCATGCCAAATGTCGCTATGCTCATAGATGTTGGTAAGGACCGCACGAAAGGAAGATAGAGTAGGTAGATAGCAGATTATGGAAGGTGTGATAGTGAATTATGATGCGGATCATGCAAGACTTATGTATGGATGGAGGGAAGGCTTATGCAAAAGCATGGACCATAGGAATAGGATGGGGAGGATATGTAGGATATAGTGGAAGGAAGGGGAGATGGAGTTATGTGGAAGTGTCACAGGATGGAAGGGAATCATGACCAACGGTTGCACATACCGTGATAAACATTGAAGCTTATGATGGGAAGGTGGTGTAGGAAGTAATGAAGATTTTTGCTTGGTGGCTGAGTGATTTAGGCATGTAGGGACCCACATAGACTAAGTATTTTTCTGATTTTTTCTTGTCATGTGGGATGGATGGATTAGAAACTTTTGGATGGAATGGGTTTTTTGAATGGAAAAGGCGAAAGTGGATGGTTGGGATGCCTCATTTAACTTGATGTCTTTTTGTTTAGGTACCCAAACCATTTTACTTTTAGATTTTACCTGTGAAGGTATGGGCTTGGGTATATGTAGCTTTTGTGCAGCTTTTGAGGTATTAAATTGTTGATTGGAGACCCACACCTTTTTCAGTTTTGCTTTGAGGTGTGTGGGTGTATGTAGCTCTTTAGATGGGTTTTTCTTTGATTCTTGGCTTTTGTATCCGAGGGCATGAGGACCTTTAAGATTGATGACTTTATAGGTAGAGCTATCCAAATACTTGCTGGTGAATTCCCTTGGGACGGTGGAAGTGGGGTTGGTGGAAGCTCTTTGTTTACACAACATGTGCATTTGTTGGCCATGATTGGGATTTTTAGAGGATTTATGGATGGATGGATAAGGTGTTGGAAGAAGTGGTGGTAAAATACATGGAGGGATGTTAGGAATTGAAAGTAGTGGAGGTAGATTGGATGGTGGAAGGTGTATGGTCACATGCTTTTGGAAGGTATATGATAAGGGATGTGGAATGGCGACATATATTTGGCAAATAGGATAGGGTTTGCGATGGAAAGTGGTGGATTTGGAAGGCATGGAGGAAGTACCAACATTGTGAGATTTCTTTTCTTGGGAGATATAACCAAGGCCATAAGAGGGTGGAGGAACTTTGACATGGATAGGCTCCAAAGTACCTTGTTCATGAAGGCCTAAGCCTTTACCTTGATAGTTCATATTTTGGAGTATACGGTGGACAATGGGATTATGGGTACTTTGGACACTAGCAATGATCTCCTTATTGGATGAGGAAGGTGAGATAGAGGATAATGGTTGTTGGTCTTCCAAGGAAGAACATTCATGGATGAATGTAGTGAGACCAAGGGGATAGGCTAACGGATTTGCAACATGGTCGATAATGGATGGTGGAGGATCGTTAGGAGCTTGATTATCGGTATGCTTACTAAGATCCAAGTTATTGGTTTGATCATCTATGTGCACTTGGGAGGCAAATGTCTCATTAAGGGAAGTGGAAGTTGTTGGATCATGGATAGGACTAGATGGAGGATGGATAGATGGGGTGATAATCTCGTGACCATGGAATGCATAAAGTTGGCTAAGAGGATCATCATGGTTCACTTGATCGTAGATAGGCTCTTGATCATAGATAGGATTTAGCATGATAAGATCAATGTGGTCGTGTATAGGTTCTTCATAAACAATAATATCTTGATCATAGAAAAGATATAGGTTATGGAGGGGTTGGATTGGGATGTCTTTCTCATGTATGGGTATGGGATCAAGTTGTTCATGGATATCTTCTTCATAGGGAATATCTTGATCATGGAAAAGATATAGGTTATGGAGGGGTTAGATAGAGGTGTCTTGATCTTGATTCAGATAAAGGGTTGGTGTTTCCACATGCTCAAAAGTGTACTCTTGACATAACTCTTGATTTTCTTGAATTGAAGTGGAGGTAGAAGACTCTTGGATAGGCTCTTGGTCTACAACATGAAGGTACGATGGACCTTGACTTTGGTTCATGGTAGGAGGTTCTTCAATAAGCTCGACGGGTTGCGGATTACATGACGAGGTTGGAGCAATGGGCATGTTTGAAGGCTTTTTGATAGGGTCTTGGATAGGAGTATTATGACATGGACATGGTTGATTCCTTGCTAATAGCTATTGGATCACATCCTTCATGAGTGTATGGGTAGACGGACAATACAATGGATGGAGAATAATGGTAGACAGTTTAAGCCCATGGTGAGGATAGCTTGTGCTAGATGGGGATGAAATTGGATGAGCAGATTTGGATTTATCCATAGCTTTTCTTTTGCTTTTAGATTTTGCAAAGAGTCTTTCCATGAAATCATTGAAGGACTCCTTGGTTGACGGATTAGAGCTTGGGGAACTTGATGGCGGTGTTGGTGTAGAACTAGTATGCTTTGGGCTATGTGTTCTAGGAGATGATGAAGGAAGACTAGTAGATGGATTGGTATATGATTTCAAACTTAAGGTGGTGCTTCCCTTGTCAAGAGTATCATTAAGATGGGAAAAGAATGTATAATCTTGGTGTGAGGCATGGCCAGTGCTGGCATGCTCATGTTGGGAGGCATTTGGTACACGTGGATAATCTATTTCCCTATATTTTTCAAACTTGGGCACATTAAAAAAAGAAAGGGAAGGTATTTTGGCCAATCTTTTATCAAATGGATAAGGAGATACGCCCCCTAGCAAATATTTCTTTTTGGAAGATTCTGCTCGTAAGATTGCTAGTTGTTGTTCTATGGCTTGGAGTTCTTGAGCAAGTGCTTCTAATTGGTTTGTCATATCCTCAAAAATTGACACAAGACCGAAATGGGTACCTAGAAAGGTTGAAAATTTTCTCTCAAAAGACTGGGAAATGCTCACTGTTGTGGATGCACAACTACAAATGCGCTAGAACAAAAGGTAAATGTGCAACAAGTTGGAATATATGTGCAACTTTGGTAAATAAAAAAAGCATAGGAACAAATAATAAATGTGTAGTAGGTCAAAATATATGTGCAACAGATTGAAATATATGTGCAGCTCTACAGTACAAATGCACAGCTCTGGGTTTTGATTGATTTTGCAAAGTTTTTGGCATGTTTTTCGATGTTTTTGGTTTCTTGGCTGAAAGTTGGTCTTTTTGATCTGATTTCTCAATTATGGCAAGTAAGACATAGAAAACACAAAGAAATTTTCATGATTTTGATTTTTTTTTGTAATTTTTGGACTCTTTTTGACTAAAAACAAGTACAAATCCTAGGCTGGCAGGGACAATATAAACCAAATTCTCACTATTAGGTGAGGCATCTTTGGAAGGTGATAATCGCTCTTTCTGACACTAGTTTATAGGGGATTTTGGCTTCTAAAACAATGGATAATTAGTAAGTGCAACCGTTCAAGTGGTTATACATGCGGCAGCGCTACTCTTCATTATGGAGTCTCCTAGCCTTTAAGGGTTATGCCTTGGAGGGTTTTGGGGGAGGTTGGTTGTCGGTATAACTTAACAACACTCGTTGTTTGAAGCTTTCACTCCAAACACAATTTATTTATAGTGGCTAGGCAGAGCTTGGCTTTAGCTTGTTACCACTTAAGGTCATTCTCACTTGGATGGAAGGATATCCAAGGGTAGGCCTCTCTAAAGGAAACACATGCGAAGTGATAGGTTTGGCATTTTGGTCACCCAAAAGAGGGGAGAGCATAGGCCTACTATCATTTCAAAAATATGAAAGACAATGGTTCTTTTCCCCTAATTAAAATGAAAAAGACTAAATGAGTTAAGCTACTTGGGCACACACATGATTTGTTAACTTTGAAAGAAACAAGATAGCAATGGTTCAATTTTATATCCTTCTAGTAGGGACCATGTTTGAGTTGTTGAAGCAACAAGATCAAATTACAATCCTCCTAGTTAGAGCTAAATGAGATTTGCATGAACACCCATTTACTTTCCTTGCTAATTAGATCTAGAGATGAGTTAACAAATGCAGCTATATGACTAAACCAACCCCTAACCTACAAGTAGATCAGAGAATATTCTTGCGAGAAGTGTTAGCATTTAGTAAAATCATAAGAAAAGGATCAAAAGTCACTATCAGAATAAATGCGTAGCTACAGAGATCATATGCGCAAAAATAGAGCACAAATGTATAGAAACAAATGCATTGAAATAATGAACAAATGCGCAGAAAGAATGAACAAATGTGCAAAAATAGATGCATTGAAAGAATGAACAAATGCATAGAAACAATGAACAAATGCATAGAAACAACATTCTAAAAATTCAATAGAAAACAGATGCGCTACATGATGGAATAGATGCACTGTAGGATGGAACAAATGTACAGATTGGATAGATGCATTGATACAGATAACATATGTGTGTTAGAAATGAACAGATGCGCAGAATCCTCTTGTGTACAGAACCTAACACACAAAAACTCAATTTTGAGGTTAAATTGGGGCAAGGGCCCCACGACGGGCACCAAAAATGTTATCAGAAAATTGGAATGATTATCAATAGTATCAAAGTAATCCAATAAAATCAATGGAAATGGAAATAAACAAGATTGAAAACAAAGCACAATACCTCAACAAACCTTGTTACTTCATAGCTTCCATTGTTTGTCTAATCTCAATCAATCTTTGTATGTGAATGAAGCCCTCAGAAAGCGCACTTCCTTACTTTGTTCTTCAAGATGAAAATGGAGAGATGGCTATGATACTTCTTGTAATGAAGAGAAGCTTCAATACAATAAAAAGGGTGATCGCAAGCTATGGATGGATTTGGGTGCCAAAGGCGCGCTGTTAATTCTGTAGAGTAAGTTTACTAAAAGCCTAGATGATAGAAATGGAGGAATTGGGTTCAACTTATAGACTTGTGAGAGAGAAGATCAACAGTATAGAAAGAACAAGAAGATCAATGGAGGAGATAAATCTAGAACTCATGATCAACGTGCACATGACATGTGTCACACAAAAAGCTATTTTGTTTGAGTTAACTGCTTTCTTTTATAAAGATAAGATTTGATTTCATAAATTAGAAAGCTTTTTTCTAATTTAAGAGTTGTTGATAAAAACAAGATAGAATAAATTAGTTAACTCAACTTGTGATTTTCTTTTTGTATGATTTGATAGAAATTAAATAATAAATTATTTAATTTTGCATGCATGAAGAAGAAGATTTATTTTTAGAAGATTTGGAAGACTTTTGAGGAATTTGAAGATAAGAAAGCAAATTAAATAAATAAATTTATTTAATTTTTGTGCATGCTTTGGAAGAATAAATAAAATATTTTATTATATTTTATTTTTAGAGATTGAGATAATTTAAATAAATTTGATTGATTTATTTAAATTTGGAGGAATAAGTGATTTAATTAAATAATGAAAATTATTTAATTACTTGGAAGAATAATGTTGACTTCAATGAAATTAATTAAATAAAGGTAATTTATTCAATTAATGGGAGGACTATGAACCAAATAAATAAATTGATTTATTTATTTATTGATAGAGGAATTTAGATAAAATAAATATTAAGAACATTTATTTAGACAAAGTTGTGTCATTTTTAGGTGTATACAGTCATGATCCTTGCCTACTCTTTCTCTCTCCTGAGGTGAAGACCTGTCTCTCCTAAAGCTCTGTTTGGGCTGGGACAAGTCTACCCCTAAGAGATATGTTTCTTTTTTCCTTATGAACTCTTCTTTAATTTTTTCTAGTTTTAGCTTTTGATCAGCCACTTCCCTTATCTTATCCAAGGCCAACTGATGTGCATTGTTTTTCTTTTTTACAGTTATAAATCCATCATCTGCAAGGCCCTCAATGTTTGAGGTTCCATCTTGTTTTTTATTAGGTTCCACCGATGGGGGAGCCTCATTTTCCCCCAAGTTTAATTGAGCATTGTCCTTCATTGGGGTTTCTTCTATTTAAGAGGCTAGAAGGGGGTTAATCTCTACTTCCATTCTTTCTTCTCTTGTCCCTAGAGAATAAAGGCTCAGACTATCATCATTAGTGCTTTTTGAGTCACTTGCTTCTTGATGTTCACTAAAAGGTTCAACAGAGTCCAGCTCATCCTCCGAAAGGGAGGCACCATAAGCAAGATTATCATCTTGCCTAGTGTTTAACATGAGATTAACCCTTACATATCCCCCAACCCCTACATGGGAGGAAATGGAGGCACCCTGACTACCGAGGACCTGAGGAACCTTCAGGAGAAGATGGTGGGAATGCAGAAGAAGTGGAAGATTATGGTTGAGTTTGCTGCTAAGGCCCTGCATGGGGCGGCGTCAATCTTCGTGGTTGTCAAGGACTTGGATGATAAGGTCAAACAAGTGGGGCTCGATAGCCTGGGGGATTACAAAGACTTGGTTGAATTCTTGGCAAAGTATGGGAAGACTGACAGTCCCTAGTTTCTTGTTGTTTCTGCTATTTTTTGCTATTTTTGATTAGGTGTTTTTGTCTTCTATTCATGCATTGTTAATGTGTTATTTCTAGCTTGTTAATGGTCTATAGCCTAGGGGGCATTTTGTATAGGGTTCTGGACCCTTTTTTTCCAGCTGAACTAATAAAAAACAAATAGTTGACATCTTTCAGTTTCATTTAAGTTCTCAAAGAATGATTTCAATATCTTATTGGCATATATTTGACAAGTACAGTTGTGAATCTTATCATGCATGGGCTTCAAAACATTCTCATCTATATCAATTAGAAACTTAGGCTTTCCATGCAAAATTCTAGGAGGCATTTTCATTGGTAAAGTTGACTCAACATTAGGAATTTCTTCAATATTTACTTGAGATGGGATCGATGATGCACCTTCAATTGGACATGAAAAAGATGAAAAGGCTTGAAGCTGAGATGGAGAATATGGCATACCTTCAACTTAATGTGTTAATGATGGCATGCCACCAACTTGAGAAGAGAATGAAGATGTACCTTCAACTTCACATGTGAAATATGGAGTGCCTCCAATTTGAGAAGTTAATGATGGTGTTTCTTCAACTTGACCTATGGATGATGGAATGCCTCCAACTTCAAGATTTAATTTCCTCATTGAATGGAGGTTTTGAATTTGTTCCCTTTGTGCCACCAATTCCATCTCTCTCTTAGCTTCATTAGATGTGTCATGATCCTCTTCAATTGGCAATGGTGGAATGTCTTCTTGTATGGTTGACAATTTCCTACTTTCATAAATTTGCCTCATTGTTTCTCTTTTCCTCTCATTCTTAGTTGCATGCTCTTCTAGTGTTAGTCTTTGCTCGTTTCATTGACATGATGATGATTTCTATATGCATCATGAATAAGACAATGATGATGTTAGAAGTATAATGAATAATTAGCATATAGAAATCAACATATAGAAATTAGCATAGGAATAATCAACCTATATGATGACTCCAAACTTGTTGATTTTGATATGATTAGATTCAAGAAGTGAAATGTGTAATGACAGTCTAGGCCTATATGTTCTTGATGATATAGATGAGCACATGTTGATTGTTGATGTTAATTTACAAATGGTGGTAGGCACAATCTCTAGGTTAGTTTCACATTTTCTAAACATATCTTCTCAAACACGCTTTCTTAACCTCCCATGGATACACCTACTCAAGACAAGTTAGAAGAAGACACTTAAATTATTCATTATGCTTCTAACATCATCATTGTGTTTCTTGTCATGAAATCCATTGGTTTTTCTGAATTACCTTTGTGATGATTGTTATGACAAACAAGCTAAGTATGGTGTACCCTTGTAAGCACTGAAAGTGTTGAATTATCACAATCAATGAATACAAATCAGTCAATTGGAAGTAAATAAGACATTTAATATGATGGTACACCTAGTCCCAATGATAAGCATGAGTTGAATGGTTTATATGTCACTATTGAGAGTGGAAATGAAGATGGATTTTATTATTATGTTTGTCTAATAAACAACTCCAAACTTGTTGATTTTGACATGATTAGATTAGAAGTCAAATGTGTAATGATAGTCTAGGTTTAGATGTTCTTGATGACATATATGAGCACATGTTGATTGTTGATCCCATATTCTACCATGATAAAACTCTTAAAGTTTCAGCTCTTTTGTGTAATCCTAACTATGGTGTAATCTTCAAAAGTTAGGAGAATATCCTTGGTTTGAATAGCAATGATGTGACAATTGGTCTAAGTGGTAAGACATTAATCAAGACTCCTTGCCTTCAATAGATATGTTTGAAATGTTAAGAGACAAAATACTAACTAACATTAGAAACTAGCTTTATGATGCAAGACTTGAAGAAAATCATGGTGAACATGTAAAGGGGTAAGTGCAAGAATATGGGGGGCCAAAAACGGGTCTTAAGTGGCCACTTTCTTTCTAAAATCAGGAAATGCTAGCCTTGGATGAGAAATTGAGCATAGCTACACTCAAAATTTGGAGATGCAACCAAAACAATGTTCGTAGTGCTTCGAGTCTACTTTCTAAACTACTAATTTTTTTTTTAAATGGTATAGATTAAGGGGTTCAAAAGAGGGAGCCACATAAATTGGTGTTGTTTCTGTCAAAAAAACATAACATAGCATGTTTTATGGCTCCCTCAAAAGGTTAACATCTTTTAGTATTTTTAAAATCGCTTCTATGAGAAATTAGCTAAGAGCATGTAGTTTATGCCCATTTTTTTTGATAATTTTTTTATGGATATTTGATTTTTTACTAATTTTCAAAGTGGACACATCCTAAAAAATAGAATTTTGGCTGTACTACCCCTATAAATTTTGAAAACTAATTGAAAATCATTTTTTTTTTAATATGTGTAGAATGGAGTCTAGTTTCTAAATATGTAATTCTTTTGAAATTTCAATGAATGGTTAATTTACAATGAAAAAAAAGACCAAATAGTGGTTTTTGCCCAAAACTAGACACACAAAAAAAAGAAATTAAAGATGAAAGGCTTAACATTGTCAAAATGTGAAAAAAAATACATCGTTAAATAGCTAAGAGAAAGCCTAACATTACCCAGGTGTTCAATTTGTTTCACCTTGAAACACGTGCAAATCTAAGGGTTAGCACAAATAAAATTATGTGAAATCTTGAAGAATCTATAAAAACACGTCTGTGCATGTTGAAAAGGCACTCCAAGCCTTTGGGTTGGAAATAGAAAGAAAATCCCAAGCCCGAGGTTTGGGATTCCCAAAGCACAACATAACGCGAGTGCACTATAATGCAAGCGTGTTATGTTGTGCTTTTTTGCTTTTTTGCATGCTTGCAGGTGTTTTCCCAATTTGATATAATACGTTCGCATTATGTCTTCCTTTGAATGAGATATGTTCAAATTTCATAAGTATATTTCATGGATGTTTATATCTATTCTTGTAGGTATGCATGCATGTACATGTATGCATGCTTGTATGTATGTATGTTTATATGTATGTATGTATGTAAGTGTTTTGGGTTTAGTGCATATAAGGACTTGAGCCTATATATTTTTGAGGGTTGAGGGATTAGGGCTTAAGTAATAGGTAGAGGGTAGAGGGTTGAAGGTTACAGTTGAGGGTTAATATTCAGGTTGTTGAGTGTATAAGATTAAGTGTGTAAGGCACGGGGATTAGTGCTTAGGGTTTACAATATGGATTGAGGGTATATTAGGCATAGGGTGACTTGGGTTGAGAGCACGTATGGTTTAGGTTTAATTTAAGTATAGGGTTAACGCACAATATTCGAGGTTTAGGATATAAGGGTGAGGTTATATGGTCTAGGGATGAGGGTTTGAGGGTGTAGGGTTCACGTTTAAGGTATAGGGTTGATGATTGAGGTATTAGGGCTTAAGTATATTGTTGAGGGTATATGGTTGAGGGTTTAGGGATAATTTTTAGGGTTTAAGGTTCAAGGGTTAAGGGTTGAGGGATAGGGATTAAGGTTTAGGGGTAAGGGATTAGGGTTTAAGGTATAGTGTCTTGGGTTGAGGGTTTAAGAATAGGAATAACATTTAGGGTTTAGGGATGATGGATTAGGGTTGAGGGTTGAGGGTTAAGGGATTAAGGTTTAAGGTATAACTTGTTGAGGGTTAAGTGTTTAAGGATAGGGTTTAGGGTTTAGGGTTCAGGGATTAGGGTTTAGAGTTGAGGGAGTTTAGGGATAGGGTTTAGGGTTGAGGGATTATGGTTTAGGGTTGATGGATTAGGGTTTAAGAAATATTGTTGAGGGTTGAGGGTTTAGGATTAGGGTTTAGGGTTGACAGATTAGGGTTTAATGTTGAGAGTTGAGGGTTGAGGATTGAGGGTTTAGGGATAGGGTTGATAGTCAAGGGATTAGGGTTAAAGTAGAGTGTTGAGGGTAGAGGGATTAGGGATAGGGTTTAGGGTTGAATGTTTAATGATTGAGGGTTGAGGATTTAGGGTTGAGGGTTAAGGGATTGGGGTTTAAGATATAGTGTTGAGCATCAAGGGTTTATGGATAGGTTTTAGGGTTTAAGTTGTGAGGTTAAGGGTTGAGGGATAAGGTTTAGGGTTTAGGGATAAGGGATTAGGGTTTAAGGTATAGTGTTGAGGTTTGAGGGTTTAGGAATAAGGATAGCATTTAAGGTTTAGGGATGAGGTATTAGGGTTGAGGATTGAGGGATTAGGGTTGAGGGTTGATGGATTAGGTTTTAGGGTTGATAGATTAGGGTTTAAGGTATAGTGTTGAGGGTTGAGGGATTAGGGATAGGGTTTAGGGTTGACCGATTAGCGTTTAATGTTGAGGTTAGGGTTAGAGTGTCAAGGGTAGAGGGATTAGGGATAGGGTTGGGGTTGAAGGTTTAAGGATTGAGAGTTGAGGCTTTAGGGATAAGGATTTAAGGCTTAAGATATAGTGTCGAGTGTTGAGGGTGTAGGGATAGGGTTTAAGTTTTAAGGGTTAAGGGTTGAGGGATAGGGATTAGGGTTTAAGGTATAGTGTTGATGGTTGATGGTTTATTGATATGCTTTAGGTTTGAGGGATTAGGGTTTAGGGTTGATGAATTAGGGTTTAATGTTGAGAGTTGAGGGTTTAGGGTTTAGGGATAGGGTTGATGGTCAAGGGATTAGGGTTAAAGTAGAGTGTCGAGGGTAGAAGGGTTGAAGGTTTAATGATTTAAGGTTGAGGCTTTAGGAAAGAGGGTTAAGGGATTAGGGTTTAAGATATAGTGTCGAGTGTCGAGGGTGTATGGATAGGTTTTAGGGTTCAAGTTTTAAGGGTTAAGGGATGAGGGATAGTATCGAGCCCATTGAGGGTTTAGGAGTAGGGATAGTGTTTAGGGTTTAGGGATGAGGGATTAGGGTTGAGGGTTGATGGATTAGGGTTTAAGGTATAGTGTTGAGGGTTTAGGGTTGAGGGATTAGAGTTAACAGTTGAGGGATTAGGGTTTGACGTTGAGAATTGAGGGTTGAGGTTTTAGGGTTGAGGGTCAAGGGATTAGAGTTAAGGGTCGAGGGATTAGGGTTTGACATTGAGGGTTGAGTACATTGAGGTTTGAGAGTTGAGGGTTTAGGGATAGGGTTGAGGGTTGAGGGATTAGGGTTAAATTAGAGTGTCGAGGGTATAAGGATTAGGGATAGGGTTGGAGGGTTTAGGGATAAGGGATTAGGGATTAGGGTTTAGGAATAGGGATAACGTTTAGGGTCTAGGGATGAGGGATTAGAGTTAAGGGTTGAGGGATTAGGGTTGAGGGTTGAGGGATTAGGGTTTAGGGATAAGTTTTAGGGTTGAGGGTTGAGGGATTAGGGTTTAAGGTATAGTGTTGAGGGTTTAGGGATAGGGTTTAGGGTTGAGGGATTAGAGTGAAGGGTTGAGGGATTAGGATTTGAAGTTGAGGGTTGAGGGTTGAGGCTTTAGAGTTTAGGGTTTAGGGATAGGGTTGAGGGTTGAGGGATTAGAGTTAAGAGTTGAAGGATTAGGGTTTGATGTTGACGGTTGAGGGTCGATGGATTAGGTTTAAAGTAGAGTGTCAAGGGTATAAGGATTAGGGATAGGGTTGGAGGGTTTAGGAATAAGGGTTTAAGGTTTAAGGTATAGTATCGAGCCTGTTGAGGGTTTAGGAATAGGGATAGTGTTTAGGGTTTAGGGATGAGGAATTAGGGTTGAGGGTTGATGGATTAGGGTTGAGGGTTGATGGATTAGGGCTTAGGGATGGAGTTTAGGGTTTAGGGTTGAGGGATTAGGGTTTAAGGTATAGTGTTGAGGGTTTAGGGATATGGTTTAGGGTTGAGGGATTAGAGTTAAGGGTTGAAGGATTAGGGTTTGACATTGAGGGTTGAGGGTTTAGGGATAGGGTTGAGGGTCGAGGGATTAGAGTTAAGGGTTGAGGGATTAGGGTTTGATGTTGAGGGTTGAGTGTTGAGGTTTGAGGGTTAAGGGTTTAGGGATAGGGTTGAGGGTTGAGGGATTAGGGTTAAAGTAGAGTGTCAAACGTATAAGGATTAGGGATAGGGTTGAAGGGTTTAGGGATAAGGGATTAGGGTTTAAGGTATAGTATCGAGGCCGTTGAGGGTTTAGGAATAGGGGTAGTGTTTAGGGTTTAGGGATGAGGGATTAGAGTTGAGGGTTGAAGGATTAGGGTTGAGAGTTGAGGGATTAGGGCTTAGGGTTGAGGGTTGAGGGATTAGGGTTTAAGGTATAGTGTTGAGGGTTTAGGGATAGGGTTTGGGGTTGAGGGATTAGAGTGAAGGGTTGAGGGTTGAGGTTTTAGGGTTTAGGGTTTAGGGATAGGGTTGAGGGATTAGGGTTTAACGTTGAGGGTTGAGGGTTGAGGTTCAAGGGTCGGGGGTTTACGGATAGGGTTGAGGGTCGAGGGTATAAGGATTAGGGATAGGGTTGGAGGGTTTAGGGATAAGGGATTAGGGTTTAAGGTATAGTATCAATCCTGTTGAGGGTTTAGGAATAGGGATAGCATTTAGGGTTTAGGGATGAGGGAGTAGAGTTGAGGGTTTAGGGATTAGTGTTGAGGGTTGAGGGATTAGGGTTTAGGGATGAGGGATTAGAGTTGAGGGTTTAGGGATTAGTGTTGAGGGTTGAGGGATTAGGGTTTAGGGATAAGGTTTAGGGTTTAGGGTTTAGGGTTGAGGTAGACAAGGAGCGACTGAGAGACATAGAGAGGTGAGAGGTAGAGAGGTGAGGGGGAGAGATAAGTGAGATATAGAATATGAGCTAATGGAACTACAGGTGAGACATTGTAAAGGTGCTATCAAAGGTGAGATAGGCACAAATATTTATGGATCAATCTATAGCAGGAAAAAACACGAGTGCATTATAACGCGCTCGCACTTTGTCTTGCTATAAAAATGGTAAAAAAGGTTGACCCCTGTGATCCAGGCCCACATGCTCTATTTTCATGTTGATTATGCACATGTTTTGACAAAAAAAGTGCTTTCATGCTGTTGGGAAGTTCACATGCACATTTTACACATTCTACCACCTTTGCATGATCTTTCCACCACCTTTTCTGCTTTGCCAACTTGAGAAGGAGGAAATAACATAGTTTTCACACCAACTTTGATATATATCTATTCAAGTTTCAATTTTTGTAGTGTTGCAATGTTAATTGTGATTCAATTTTAGGAATTTAACATTATATATTGGTTAATAGTATTGTTGTTACTAATTATATTTGAGTGTTATTCAATTTAACATTGAAAAGGAAGCAAGTGGTGAAAAACTCAAATTGTTGAGGAGTTTGATACAAGAATAAAAAACACTACATAATTGGGTACTCTCTACATTCAAATCTCTATTTTTTAGGTATGTCAAGTCTTGACATGCATGTTCTTTACATTTTCCTTAATTCTATTTGAATTACTTTATCATGCTTTATCATACATGTTTAAAAAAGACACATTCCCAATCAAGAAAGTAGCCTACAATCTCACATGGTGCCATGTATATTTTCTACACTTGGGCTCTTTAATAATTATGTGTAATAAATAGACTTTAACATACCATGATGTCAAACTATACAAGAATAAATCCTTACAACATAATAAAAATACAATCCCACTATTATCTTGTCATATTAACAAGTTAAAAGACAAATGAATAGGTGCCAAGATCATACAAGTATGCACATGACATGATGATTTATATGCACATATCTTGGGTTAGGACATTCCTTATGCACCTATTCATGATGATTTGTACATGCACATGACACAACAATATTTCAAAATTTCATAATTGTCCTTTGTTAGCACATGATGGTGGTTACCTTGATCGACTATATACCATTCAATACCCTAAATTATAGAGATTAGTCTAAGGATTTTTATGACAATCCTAGGTATGTGATGTAGAGGTAGGGTTCAACTCAATCCAAAGGGATCATACCAATAGTTTCTTCAAATTTCACAAGCTTTCCTCTCAAGAAATCTCCCTATACAAAGGCACAAAGAGGGTCTTCAATAGTTCAAAACCTAACAAGGCTACTAGAGGTCTTCTTACCCCTCAAGAACTTAGACACAACCATTCTAAACCCTTACTAAAGTCTACACTCTTCAATTGTTGTCTATTCCTTCACAAGCCACCCAAATCCTAGTATCCCTAGTACCAACAAAACACCTTCTCAATTCCAAATCCTAGTAGCCCTAGTAACAACAAACATGTCAAATTGGGTCTACCTCAACCTTTTCAAGCATGAAGTCCCATGTACTCTTTTCATGGCTGCAATAATTAGCTTTGTATGCTTTGTACCTATTTTGGTCGAGTGACATTTACTCTTTTACATGATGATTGTATGTACATTTACTATGAAGGGTTGAATGACATATATTTTAGTTATTTGTATGGATTCATTTCTGAGGAACTAATATTGGTCTCTTTATCATGCTATAGACAAATTCTCCGTCATGTCGAGGAAACGATCAAGAATTAAACCAACACAGGAAGAGATAGAAGCTAAGAATGCAAAGAAAGTAGTGGCTATGAGGGAACTTCGTGAGAAGAGGAAATTGGACACAATAAATGAAGACATGCCAATTGAAGAGGAACCAAAACCATCACCAAGAGATATGGTATTGGCAGCACAAAGAGAATGAATGCAAAAATTTCATGCTATGAAAGATTTGAATACCATAGTTGGAGACACGTCCTCTACCGCAAGTCAACATGTAGGGACACCATCTACCACATCTCAAGTTGAGAGTACATCATCACTCACATGTGATAAAGGAGGTATGCCATCATTCCCACCTCAACCTCAAGGTATGTCATCTATTCCATCTTCAATCGAAGGTATGCCATCTAGCCCATCTCATTTAAATATTGATGAAATTCCTAATGTTGAGATGAATTTACCTAACTTAACACCACCTAAAATTTTGCATAGAAAGTCAAAGTATTTGATTGATATTGATGAGAATATTTTGCAGCCAATGGAAGGTAAGATTCTAAAACACAGTTGTAGAAGATATGCTCATAAGATTTGGAGATTGTTCTTTGAAAAGTTAAATGAGACTGCAAGATGTCAACTATTCGTTGAAATGATGCATAGTATTAAGTATAGGTCATCA
The DNA here is from genome assembly GCA_027924645.1 of Cunninghamia lanceolata. Lineage (NCBI taxonomy): Eukaryota > Viridiplantae > Streptophyta > Pinopsida > Cupressales > Cupressaceae > Cunninghamia > Cunninghamia lanceolata. The sequence continues at coordinate 3,096,478 of BSBN01000397.1, forward strand.
TGAAGATTATTGGGTTGAGAACATCAGAGGCTTCAAGTGAAAAATCTATTGCCAAGAATCTAATGAGTGTGTATGAGAGTGTGGGTAACACCTCACGCACAAAAGATAGTAATGCAACACGGCATGTGATTACATCGACTATAGTAAGTAGTCAAATGAGAAAAGCTCGTCTCATTAGAAAGATGAGTCAAGAATTGAGAATTAATAGGAAAACTTTATCAAGAGCCATTGGAAGACGCCAAAGAATTGAGGACACTAATGCCAATGAATTATGGGTGTTCTCGGGGAGACTACCACGAAAAGATAAACCAATTGTTGAAACATTGAGATCACTAATTGAAGACTTTGGGAAGAATTACACAAGGGTATCTCCAAATCAAAGGGATGTGGTAAGAAGGAGAATCGGTAGTCAGAACCGTGAGCCACATCCAAAGCATTTTTTGGATGAGACTCAAACATGGTTTTATGGTAAATTTCTAGAGAAGTATCCTCAAATTAAAATTTGTCAAAGATACTTTGAAATGCTAAAACCTTTCTATGTCAAGATAAATCACACACGCACTATTTGTTGTTGTAGATTACATATTAAATTTTCTAACCATTTTGATGTTTATAGGTCTATATGTTTAGATATGCATACTAACAATGTTTTGCAGGGTTGTGCCGTACGTGCCCCACTAACATCTTCAAGAGACTTCATATCAAGAATTTAATGTGAAAGAGAGGAAGGTAAAATATTCTACAAGAAATTATTCTTGGCTGGCACATGTCATCATTGTGGTGGCTTGCAACGTTTGCCAATATGTGAACATATGGAAAGAACACATGTGGTTGGAAATGAACTAGTAGAGTTTGACAAGTATAAAAAAATGGCATACAATACAAAAGATGGTAAAGAAGCAAAGAGGTGTGAATTGGTTATTGAAAAGATTCCAGTGTATCAGTTTATGCCTATATTTTATGATAGCATAGTGTATGAGTATGCAAGACATGCCCATAGAGCTCGATGGTTGGACTTGCAATTCAAGTTATGCAAGGACAAATTTCTGGTTGGTAGCATTATTTCAGTCATTGACTTTGTAGAGAACTATAGTCTATAGCCATAGCGTGAGGTGCAATCACAACATTACAACTCCACACAGGTTTCTATATTTGTGCACATCTCATTCATTCATGTGAATGATAGTACAGAGGATGACATAAAGATCATAAGGGAGTATAATTTCTATATCAGTAATGATTGTATGCATTCTACGAAGTTCATGCAAGGTTTCTTTTAGGTATTCTACAATGATTTGGCTAGAAGGGACATATCGTTCAGTCAGCATATCATATGGTCGGATAACTATGCGTCACAATTCAAGAACTCACAAAATTTCTATTAGCTGAGTAGGAGGCATAATTTTACAGGTATTCAACATATGTGGAACTTTTGTGAGGCTGGGCATGGAAAGGGGGAGCATGATGGTGCAAGAGCATGTATCAAAAGAGCCATAGCATGAGAAGAGTTAAAGTATAAAGACAATACAAAGTTGACAAATGCAAAATCAATTGTCGAGTGGTGTAATGTTTCCATGGGTCTAGGTAATGAAGGTAAGTCTTTAGTTCGTAGATTTTTTTGGTTGATAGATGATACTAACATTGCACCATATGAGGACTATTCTACACTGACATGATCAAGTGAGATGCACTCTTTCAGAAGCTCAATTGTAGGTTCATGGAGTGTCCATACGTGAAAGATGTCATGCTTTTGTTCTTCCTGTACAATTCAACCCTGGGATGAGTGTGAGTCAAAGGAGTGGGTTGACAAATGGCAGTTAAGTTATCTTAGCCCACTTGACACGTATCAACCCTCGATGACACTAGAACTAACATAGATAGAATCATCAGTTGACTTTGACCACATATCAGATCTAGTTCAACTAGGTAATATATCTATTTGCATAGTTTTTGAAATTCCTAATGTCATCTTACTTTGTAGTATTTTTGTAATGTTGACTAATTTCATCTAATTTTCTACACATATCAATGTAGGGTACGTATATGTAGTTATTCCAGATGAAGATAATGAAGAGGGAACATATTATTACTTATGTCATTGTGTTGAGGCCAAAAAGAAATTGGAGGCGCTAGTTACAGATGGAGAAAACATCGAATACCCTACAGGTTCAGTGGTTATTACTGGAACATGGCTTAGAAGGTACCCACATAAGAGTGTTAATGTTTGTCTATTTCAGGACTTTGACATGCATTAGAAGATTCTTCATTACTCGAACCTTGTTGTGGCATCCAATGTTCATTTGATATAGTATCGGGGTAGACCTTTGAACAAGACCTTGTGGAAGGTGTGTGACTCTGACCATGAAGCAATACTTGACACAATAAATAGTAGAACAGACCCGAATGGTTCATTGGATTAATTTGTAAGTATTCACATTGATTTTTTAAAGTCATGTTACATTGAGTTGCAAGTATGCACATTAACTTGTAAGGTTTATCTTTTTTTATTTGCTGCTGCATTTTTACACATATACACATTTTTACATCATCATGTTATGCTTCATGGGGTTAGACCTAAGTGATGGATGAAGTTGATCCTGAGAATAATGTATAAAATCTAGATAATGTATAAAATATAGGTGTCTCTAGGTGTCTTGGTTTCTAACTAGATAATAGGTGTCTCTAATTGTGTCTTAGGTATATACGATATGTCAACTAGGTAGATAGAGACTAGAAAATAGGTGTCTTAGGTGTCTTGCATCTACTAGACTGCATGTGTCTTAGGTCTTAGGTGAGGCCACATGAGATTCCACCTTCACGTGGTTGGCCTTGTCAGTACAGAATATTTATATTTCTTGAAGCTATGGGAAGCTCTTTTTCTTAATAGGAAAACTTTATCAACTTCAGTTGCACTAATGGTGCAGGGGCACTTAGGTTTTCATGCCTCCAAGAGGGGTCATATTTTTTTTTTGTTTTGATTGAGTCAATTGTATGTAATAAGGTCTTCTAAGACCATTTCATTTGTTTTTAAGTCACTTTGAGCCATTTGGGGTCAGTTTGAGTCTTTGAGTCCTGTTACAAAAAAGTGTCAATGTTGTCAAGTTGCACAAAGCAATATTTGCATTTTTGGTGTCCTGCTCCTGATGCGACCAAACTGACAGTTCCAACACATCCAGATGGGTATGTTTAGGCTAGATATGGTTCTATTTTTCACCCAAACATATCGAAACAGTCTGAGCTACATTGCACCGACGATATCCCTGAAGAGTCCAAAGTGCAAAAAGGCAGCAATCTTTGACGAGATGTTATTCAAAAAATGTCACTTAGAAACATTATGTCTAAGGAAAAACAATCATTTAGCATGTATCTATAATAACCTCTCTCAATTTTTTATATCTTTGAGGCATTTGCCCATGGTGAAAGGTTTTCTGCTACCCCAAAAATCATCAAGAGGCAGTGTAAAGTTGCAAATGGGTGTAACTTTCATCCTACTCTTGATGCAACCAAACTGACTATTCCAACTTGTCCAGATGGGTACATTTACACTAGGCATGGTCCTATTTTTCACCCAAACATGTCGAAATAGTCTGAGCTACATTGTACCGATGATATCCCTAAAGAGTCCAAAGTGCAAAAAGGTAGCAATCTTTGATGAGATGTTACTCAAAAATCGTGTCACTTTGAAACATTTTGTCTAAGGAAACACGATCATGTAGGGTTCCTCTACAATAACCTCTCTCAGTTTTTTATATCTCTAAGGCATTTGCCCATGGTGAAAGGTTTTCTGCTGCCCCAAAAATCATCAGAAGGAGGTAGTGTAAAATTGCAAAGGGGTGTAACTTTTGTCCTGCTCCTAATACAACCAAACTGACTATTCCAACGTGTGCGGATGAGTACATTTACGCTAGGAATGGTCCTTTTTTTCACCCAAACATGCTGAAACAGTCTGAGCTACATTGTACCGATGATATCCCTGAAGAGTCCAAAGTGCAAAAAGGTAGAAATCTTTGATGAGATGTTACTCAAAAATTGTGTCACTTAGAAACATTCCATCTAATTCAACGTGATCACATAGAGTCCCTCTACAATAACCTCTCTCAGTTTTTTATATCTTTGAGGCGTTTGCCCGTGGTGAAAGGTTTTCTGCTGCCCCAACAATTGTCAGAAGGAGGTAGTGTAAAGTTGCAAAGGGGTGTAACTTTTGTCCTGCTCCTAATGTGACCAAATTGACTATTCTAATGCCTCTAGATGGGTATTTTTATGCTAGGCATGGTCCTATTTTTCACTCAAACATGCCGAAACAATCTGAGCTACATTTTACCGATGATATCCCTAAAGAGTCCAAAGTGCAAAAAGGCAGCAATCTTTGACGAGATGTTACTCAAAAACTATGTCACTTAGACAACATGGTATTAGATTATTAGTGAGGAGACATTTACTGCATTTGTATGTATTGTATTTGAAGTTTGATCTATGCAGTGTGGGGCCATTTCATTATTTTTGTTTGTTTTAGCAAAATTACCACTTTGGAGAGGCTTAGTTTTTGCGATCTCTCACCTAGATGCATGAAAGATTTTATTTTTGCAAGCAAATAAACAATGCTAATTGGGATCTTTTTTTAAGCTCTATTTTAGAAAGACAACTACACTTTGGTATGCAGTTAAGTGAGTGTTCAGATATTTGATGGGTACTTCTGAGTATTCCATTTTCTATCATGGAAATGCTACAGGACCTCCACATTTAGTTTGTATTCATGGATTTGTGGATTCTGATTGGGCAGGTGACATTGATAGTAGGAGATCCACTAGTGCCTATGTGTTCACTATGTTTGGTGGTGCAATTAGTTGGATGAGTAAGCGACAAATGGCAGCAATCTTTGACGAGTTGTTACTTAGAAATTGTGTCACTTAGATACCTTCCATCTAAGGAAACATGATCATGTAGGGTCCCTCTACAATAACCTCTCTCAGTTTTTTATATCTCTAAGGCGTTTGCCCGTGGTGAAAGGTTTTCTGCTGCCCAAAAAATTGTCATGAGGCAGTGTAAAGTTGCAAAGGGGTGTAACTTTTGTTCTTCTCCTCGTGTGGCCAAACTGACAGTTCCAACATGTCTGGATGGGTATGTTTAGGCTAGGTATGGTCCTTTTTTACACCCAAACGTGCTGAAACAGTCTGAGCTACATTGTACCTGCGATATCCCTAAAGAGTCCAAAGTGTTAAAAGGTAGCAATTTTTGACAAGCTGTTATTTAGAAACCATGTCACTTAGATACATTCTGTCTAAGGAAAAGCAATCACATAGGGTCCCTCTACAATAACCTCTCTCAATTTTTTATATCTCTAAGGCATTTGCCCATGGTGAAAGGTTTTCTGTTGCTCCAAAAATTGTTAGGAGGCAGTGTAAAATTGCAAAGGGGTGTAACTTTTGTTCTTCTCCTCGTGTGGCCAAACTGACAGTTCCAACGCATTTGGATGGGTACATTTAGGCTAGGTATGGTCCTATTTTGTACCTAAACATGCCAAAACAGTCTGAGCTACATTGTACCGGCAATATCCCTAAAGAGTCCAAAGTGTGAAAATGCAGCAATCTTTGAGGAGCTGTTATTAGAAACTGTGTCACTTAGATACATTTCGTCTAAGAAAAAGTGATCATGTAGGGTCCCTCTACAATAATCTCTCTCAATTTTTTATATCTCTAAGGCGTTTGCCCATGGTGAAAGGTTTTATGCTGCCCCAAAAATTGTCAGAAGGAGGCAGTGTAAAGTTACAAAGGGGTGTAACTTTTGTTTTTCTCCTCGTGTAGCCAAACTAATAGTTCCAACGCATCTAGATGGGTACGTTTAGGCTAGGAATGGTCCTGTTTGCATCCAAACATGCTGAAACAGTCTAAGCTACATTGTACCAGCGATATCCCTGAAGAGTCCAAAGTGCAAAAAGGCAGCACATGTTTGACGAGTTGTTACTCATAAATTGTCACTTAGATACATTCTGTCTAAGGAAACATGATAATGTAGTGTCCCTCTATAGTAACCTCTCTTAATTTTTTATATCTCTGAGGTTTTTGCCCATGGTGAAAGTTTTTCTGTTGCCCCAAAAATTATCAAAAGGAGGCAGTGTAAAGTTGCAAAGGGGTGTAACTTTTGTTCTTCTCCTCGTGCGGCCAAACTGACAATTCCAACGCGTCTAGATGGGTACATTTAGGCTAGGTATGGTCCTGTTTCACACCCAAACATGCTGAAATAGTCCGAGCTACAAACACTAACTAGTCTTCAATCTTTAAACACTACAAATACCATGATATCCTGCATAAAGCTATCTTTTAGCCTTTTATAAAGGCATGCCCATCAAATTAAACCACATAGAGATGATTGTTTGTATTCCAAATTCATTTTAAATATTGACCTTCCAATCCTTTTTCCCACCCTCATATCAATTAAATATGACCTTCGATTATGATATGACACTCGAGCTTATGAGAGTTCACCAGAGACGCCAGTTGAGTTAGGTTGAAGGGCCAGTGAACTAATGACTTAAAGACCTTTAGTAGGTTGATTTAAGTGATAGTAACTTCTGATTATAAGTCAATATTAAATTAAAACAAAAGTGCACTTTACACACGACAAGCAATTGAGGGTTTTAAAGTCTTAAGAAAAGTAGATTCTTTTTAGGGTTTAATGCCCAATATGCAAACCCGAACTATCAATAAGATTATTATTGTGAAATCTTGTCTTCTCTAACTTCTTATTGCAAGAACAAAACCACATCCACCATGAATATGAACCTTGCATCATATCAACCTTTCAAGATAGACCTTATCATGAAAACCATATTCACAACAAAACCTTGCATGAACAAAACCACATCCACCATGAACATGAACCTTGCATCATATGAACCATGTTTGTCTTCTGCAACATCAACATGAATTGAGAGACCTTATCATGAAAACCATATTCACAACATCATGCACCTCATGACCATCACCTACCTTGAATCACTGTATCACCTTATCAACATCATGGCATCAACCTTGACATCAATGACAAACAACCGTGGCCCTTTGACTTCAATGACAACCTTGAACCTTAATTGTTGATGACTTATGGAAGCCTATAGCCCCAATGTTATGTTGCATACTAAAATTAGGTAAGACTCAATGTAATCTCATAACCCTGCCTTATATGCAAGAGGAGTTACATTTAATAACCACAATGGTCACAAGTGCTCATAAGCATATGATTTTGACTATCTTATTCAAAACAACAAACATAATCTTTGCATCCCAATATGGTATAATAACAAGAAATTAAGAAATATTTTTAATTGACCAACTCATAAAGAATATGGATTAGCATACTCATTTGAATATTTTCAATTGAGCAACTCATAAAGAATATGAATAATTTCTATTCAACATGATGATTCATTTTTATTTTAAATACAACTTTTATCTTTTAGTTCCAAAATGAGGTTTAGGTGATACTTGAATAACAATAGCTGGCTTATTAGATCAACAAACATCCTATGTAATATAATTGGACTTTAAATATTTTAAGTAGCCATCTACAAATATCCATTCAAACGTGGATTTATAATGCAAGTATGGATGCCATCAATAAAAATATTTGTATTAACCAAATATCCATATAGGCATACATCAATATATGTCGATATAAGTATAACATATATACAAAATAGCCATATAGGCTTACAAGAATGCCATATAGGCATACAATGTCAACTATATGCAATACAAAATATATGTCCACAAATGCCATATAGGCATACAACAAAGGAACACAATAAAAAGTCATTCCAGTCTGGATGGTGAAGAGAATAGATCACGGGCAACCTTTGATTTTCTAGGGGATGGAGACGCGTATGTGGGTGGTCTACTACGAACCCAAGGGGTGCTCCTCCTATTTAGTTCTTCCTGCATCTTTAGTTGTTACAATAAAAAGTATAGACATTAATATATAGAAATTACATGTTATAAAAAATGAAACATTTAACAAAATAATCACTTACCACTACCATATAGTCTGTCTCCTCACTTGCCTTAGTAGCAGGAATAGGTTGTGGTGATGTCATGTCTTATAGAAACCATCCAGATAGAAATTAAACTTCAAATCAATAATCTTTTGATTTTTTTAAAATAAACAACTATAACAATGAATGTAAATTGAAATTTACTAATCTGCCTCATACCCCTGTCAATGGCATGGAGCTATGAATCGTAGAGCTCACACCATGCTCCATTGCCCTATGAACATTGGGAGGTGTCTTCACAGCCTGCATCATTTGGAAATAAAACAACATTATTCAATTAGGAAAACTATAATAGTGATGCAAATCATGGCTCCTAACATACACACACGTTCACCTAAACATGGAAGTACACACAATAAAGCACACAAGTCACATAGTAAAAATCTAGTAAGTACAATTCATTCATTAAACTATTTATTTTATTACCTCCGTGAAGCTTTGAAGTCCACCACCGCTGGCAAGTGTTGCCATGAAATCTCCAATATTAATCTATTCAACATCCAAAATCAAATATTAGAATACCATTCATATAATGATGCTATTCACATGTAATATTTATAATTGTTTACTAGTTGCATACCCCGATAGTAGATGATGTAGTGTAATATGTAGGTGGAGAACCACTGAAAAACTACACCAATGCTATGACCCTAAAATTTTATTAAAATCATCAAACTAAATTAGTTAATCTTGCATTTCAAAAATAAAATTCAATAAATTAAATTCAATAAACTTGTTAATATTTACCTGAGTATCAAGGCCAAAAGTCTCATTTAAGAGGGTATCTGTCATCACCATCTGCTCAGCTGCAGATGTAGCCTATGCACCTGCGTCCTGACTATCCACGGGGTCATAACCATAGGCTAACCCGCAAGTCTGACAAGCATGGGGTGGGACCCTACTCCTCACACTATCTCCCAACCCACGTTATGCTACAGGACTGACATGCTCTATGATGCTCTGGGTCAAGGCACTAATGGACTGAAGTGTATTGACCTCAACACTCTCCTTCACAATGGAAGGGATAGAAACATGCTCATGGGTTGGTCTGCTAATTACTCATCTCACTGGCCACTATGGGTCAACACATTCCCCTGGTCTATCTTGTGCTAACCCACCACCTCTACCCTGGAAGTCCCGCATATCAAAATAGTTTGGCACTTTATTGAGGATAAACTCGCAGTAGAGTTTCCTCAAAAAGTATTGTGGGACCTCATTATTATTGCATGGAGGATGGTCAAAAACCATCCACCACCTCTACCAAAAATTGTCCCTTATCACTTGGTTGTTGCACCAATGGATAGGGAACCTCTTGCATGTAATGGGTGGAGGTTGATTTTTTTGTGGGTTTGTGAAAATGGAACACAAGTCTAATTTTGTAATTTGTAACTTTTTCACATCTTCATATGATAGCTTATCTGCATAATACTCTCTAAACTCTCTCCTCTTATCTGACCGACTAGATATTTGCTTCCTAATTGAATCTACATTTGATAACATAGATTCAAGAGATTGAAAAAGTGTGGACCTATGTAAGGTTGAAGTTGAAGGCTATTTCAACCTTGCAATTATGTCTTCAATTTCTTTTTTATTGTTTTCAATTTGCCCCATTAGATTTTCTTGTGTTCTAGGGGCATGTCGAGGAATGGATGGAGGAGTTTATTGTTTGGGTTGTTCTTCGGCAGGTATTTCATCTTCAGGATTTTGTGGATTTTGAGGAGGAGGTGCATTAACATTTCGTGACAATTAAGGAAATTTACATCAAAAATCAACTCAAACCTACCTATTTAGAAATAAATTCAAACAAAAAAATAAATAAAACTCACTACTTTGGCCTGCTCGACATCGTGGTGGCATTTTGGCGATGAATCAGTAAGATTTTGGTGTTGAATTGGGTCTTCAAAAATGCGAGCGTGCTCCTTAGGGTTTGCAGGCTGCGAGTGTAGAGGAAAATAAAGAAATGAAATAGCAGAAATGCTCTTTTTTTAATATATATAATTAAACATAACGCACTTGCGTTATAATGTGAGCGAGTTATGTTTTGGTTTTGCCAAGCCTTCGGCTCGTCACTACTAAACCATAATGCGAGCGCGTTATGTATTAATTTTTTTTGAAAAAATTTTGGCCACTTTTTGGCCCCCCAACTTTTTGCACTTACCCAAAGGGCATTAATTATAGTTTGAATTATCTTTTCAAGATAGCCAAGGGGTGAAATCATCAAGAAAGGAGTAATTTGAAGGCTAATTATGATTACAAAGTTGTTGATCTTTTGACTGAGTTTTATGATGATAAAAGACTAAAATTTAAAGTTTATTGCAGCCTAACTAATCTGATTTCTTGGAGAAACCTAGAGATGGTAGTCCAAACAATTTAGAGTGTACTTGAAAACAACAAAGAACTCATCTAGTATAGGTCCAATAAATGAAACTCAAACTAATTTATTAGAGGTAAGTGGCCAAGAGGATGATAGTAACAACACATTACTATATGAGAACCAAATATATCAGATTTGTAGCATCAATAGCACTATATTTTAAATGTTGATAAACTGGTTACATTAGAGAGAATGATGATAATACTTTGTTATAAGGAGGTATCAATGACATAGTTCAAATTCAAGCCACAACAAATTCTAGTAATGACTCCAGATACAACAAATTCATGTATATATCAAATTTTAATGATTCTAATTCTATTAATGCAAATAATGATGACCTTTTTAACTTAGATAGTTCCACTTTTAGTGATTGTGAGTGTTCTAAAGAACCTAAAGTGAAGTAAATGTATACATAAAGAACTTACCTTAGAATTCGATATTTGAGTTGACCATTCCTCCAAAATTTGACTTTAAAATCCTCAAATTGAACTTTTTAGCAAGTTCCTTCATATTCAATATTAAATTATATATAACTCTAGAATAGGATTAGTGAAATTTATGAAGGAAAAAACATATATCATCAAATTCAATCTAAATACATGAAAATTAGCTTTGAAACAATATGAAACAAGAAAGTTTTAGTTTAAATAATCAAATTTTGTCCAAAAACATGCAAAACCAATTCTTCTATGTTGAAAAAACATAAAAAGGTGGTGGATTGATCAAACAATGATTCTTAAAATCTCAAGCACCATGAAAAAGTATTTTCTTGTCCAATACCACACATGAAAAGTAGGAAATAACATACATATGGGATCTGAATCATAGATCCCAAATGTTTTTTTCTTATGTTTTTGCTTCCCAAAACAAACTAGCATTATAATGCACTCATGTTATATTGCTAGTACATTTTGAGAAGCATGAAACTTTTATACTTTCATGAATGCAAACAAGTATAAGTGTTTTCTCTCTATGTATAAGTATATATCTATGCAAACCTTTATGTATAAGTATATATCTATCTCTCTATCTCCCTCTCTCTCTAAACCCCTAAACCCTAAACTTGATCAACCCTAAACCCCTATCTCCCAGTCTCTATCATCCCTCTACCTCTCAATATCTCTACCTATGTCTTTGGCCATGTCCCTCACTCTCTATCTCCCTATCTCTCCCCTCTGTCTCCTCTTTATCTCCCTATCAGTCATCTCTCTAAACCCTAACCTAAACCTTTAAACCTTAACCCCTAACCCCTAAACCATAAACCCTAAACCCTAAAAAATGCCCCTAAACCCTAACCCCTAAACCTTAAAACCAAGAAACCCTAAACCATAAAAACTAGAAGCAACCCTAAACCTCTATCTCCCTATCTCTCTAAATCTCTATCGATCCCCTCACTATCTCTCTCTAAACTGTAAACCCTAAATTCAAGTAACCCTAAACCCCTAACTCCTAAACCCTAAACCCTAAAATTGAGAAACCCTAAAATCATAAACCTCAAATAATTATCCTCACTCCTAAACCCTAAACTCAAGCAACTAGGCTAAACCCCTAAACCATAAATAATTCCTCTTTAACCCTAACCCCTAAACTTGAGAAACCCTAAAATCATAAACCCTAAATAATGCCCCTAAACCTGAGAAACCCTCTCTCTCTCATAACCACTAAACCCTTAATAATGCCCCTAAACCATAAACCATAAACCCGAGCAACCCTAAACCCCTAGACCCTAAACTTAAGCAACCCTATAAACTCATAAGCCTGACCAACCCTCTCTCTCTCTCTCACCCAAAACCCCTAACCCTTAAACCCCAGCAACCCTAAAACTCTATCTCCTTATATCTCTATCATCCCTCTACCTCTCAATCTTTCTCCCTATCTTATTAGACATCTCTCTCACTCTCTATCCCCCTATATCTCCCCTCTATCTCCTCTATCTCTCCCTATCTGTCTCCTCTAGATCTCTCTACCTATCTATCTCTCCCTATCTCTTGCCTCTGTCTCGCCTATTATTGATCTATCTCCCTATCTCTCCCCTCTATCTTTCCCTCACTAGGTTATCGATGAAGGAAATGAAAACAAGAAAAATAGGACTCTCTCTCTCTCTCTCTCTCTCTCTCTCCCTATCATCCTATCTCTCCCCTCTCTCTCCCGTCCATCTCCACCTTCTCTCCCTCTCCCTTATCGACAAAGAACATGGAAACAAGAAAACTAGGACATGAAAAGAGGGATGATGATATAAATTGGGAGATGAAATGGAAACAACATAAAACAAAAGTTCATTGGATGGGAAGAATTATGAGGAGAGGTGGAAAATAGTAAAATAGGGAAAAATTGGTGGGATCTAATGAAAGAAAGCTAGGTGTACATAAATCGCTTCCTACACTAATATAATGAGGGGAGAGCTATACAAATTTAATTTAATTCTTATCACTACAACAACATACAAAATCTAACAAAGTTATTATAGAAATACACAAGAACCAAAAAGAAGACAAAAGAAGAGAGACAAAGATATGCGGTGTGGAAAACCCTTATCAGGTGAAAAAACCCACACTCAGAAACCTGCACAATGTATTAACAAATCTAAAAGTTGTTTACAATACACTTGCAATGCAAGCTTCAATGGTCTTCGACACTCATGTTTGGAGTCAATCTGGTAGCATAACAGTACATATAAACCTGTGATACAAACTCCATCTCCAAGCACCTATTTATATAGAAAATATAAGGCAATATTAGACCTATCTTGGGATGGGCAACTTCTCTGTGACCACTGGTTTTGTTAATGCATCTACAACATTCTTCAAAGTATCTACCTTCTCCAAATTTACCTTTCCATCCTCAACCATGTCTCGCACGAAGTGAAACTGAACATCAATGTGCTTTGTTCTAGCATGGAAAGTTGGATTCTTCACAAGGAAAATTGCACTTTGACTGTCACAACTGATCGTGATCTGACCTGCATCAACACCAATATCTGAACACAATCTCTTAATAAAAATGGCTTCCTTACAAGCATGAGTTGCTACCATATACTCAGCTTCTGTCGTGGACAAAGCAACAACAAGTTGTCACTTACTCATCCAACTAATAGCACCACCAAACAGTGTAAACATATAAGCACTGGTGGATCTCCTGTTGTCAATGTCACCTACCCAATCTAAATCCACAAATCCATGAATATCAATAGAATGCGGAGGTCTTGAAACATTACCATGATAGCAAATGGAATACTCGAAAGTACCCCTTAGATATCTGAGCACTTGCTTAACTGCATCCCAATGAACTCATCCAGGATTAGCCATAAATCAACTAAGGACTCCCACTGCTTGGGAAATGTCTGGTCTTGTGCAGACCATAGCATACATCAAACTACCAACAACACTAGCATAAGGTACTCTGCTCATGTCCTCCACCTCACTAGGAGATTTTGGACAATCCTCAACAAACAACTTTGTCCCCAGAAAAATAGGAACACACAATGGTCTACAATTTGCCATGTTGAACCTGTCCAACATGGTCTTCACATACTTACTCTGGCTTAACCAAAGTTTTATGTTAGTTTTGTCTCTTCTGATTTCCATTCCTAGAATGTACCTGGCTACCCCTAAATCTTTCATTTCAAACTGTGCTGACAACTGAGATTTAAAATCAGAGATCATATTTTTACCCTTCCCAATGAGCAACATATCATCAAAATACAATGCAAAAATGAGAATATGATCACCATCAAATTTATAATACACACAGTGATCCGATTTTGATCTCACAAATCCAATTGACAACACAAAGGCATCAAACTTCAAGTACCATCTCCTAGGGGATTTGGTGCAGGAGCACTAAGATATCTATGACTTGTTTGATCTTCAAGTTGTTCTATTTTGGTTTAATAAGGTCATTATAGACCATAATTGATGTAATAGGGTCTAGAAAAGACTATTTTTATGTCTTAAAGTCATTCAAGGGTCAAGTGATTAAATATTGTTAAAAGTGTCATAATGTTGTGTATGCAAACTACACTTTTTGTCCATTCTAGAGGAATCTAATGGTTATATCCTCCAAAATATGGTTGGATCAGTTGAAAAATAGTTTTTAATTGATGTAATAAGCCTACACACAAATTCACAAGTGGTAGCACGAATTTGGTGAAGAAAGAACATCAATAAACTTTGTTTTTTTTGTTGAAACTCATTTTTTCTGCATTTTTCACTGTTGCAGACCATACCACGGCCCTGTACGGACTTTTAATGACTTGAAACTCACATGGTATGATAGAGAATTGAGTTAAACTTTATTTGAGCCAAGTTTGGAAGATTTTCATTGAGTTTTGAGTAAGTTCTATCTATTTTTCTGAAAACTGGCTGTTAGCGGTTAAAACAGGGATTTTGAGAGGCTACAATGCATTTTTGGACCTTTCCATGGATGTAGGATCCTAATTCTCATGGAATAGGTCCTTAATAACATGTATAATAGGTTTTCTAACCCTGACAAGGTAGGAGGAGTGCAAAGAAGAAGGTGATCACCATTGGAAGTCTAAGATTGCATGTGGAAAGAGCATTGAAATGGTGGCTTAGTTATAGCAGTAGGAGATCGGCCTTAACAAGGTGATAGTTTTATGTTTTCTATTGTTTAATATGGTCAAGGACATGGTGTTAGACCTTTGAATGAGGTCTGGAAGTGATTTGAAGTGGGAGATCTAGCAAGCCCTAGGTTTTGGGGCCTAGAAATGGGGGTTTTATATTTCAAACATTAAATGAGCAAATCACGGTCTAAAACCTAGAAATCCTTTGTTTTAGATCCTCTCCTAAGACTGTTTTAAGGTTTGGAGTGAGTGGGACAAGTATTTCATAGGGTTCCTTTGTAAAGTGGGCGGATTAGGCCTTGTAGGAAGACAACAGAGTGTTAGGACAGTCAAGGTTGGTCCAAAACAACAATACTTGAGTTTGAGATATGTTATAGAACTCAATAGAGGGTATCCAAATCAGTCATTGTTTTTGGAATTTCTTTGGGAAAGTTGAGAGAAAAATGCAAGTTAGTTGCTGAACAGGGCTACAAGGATTAGGCCTAATCAAGAACCAATCAAATTGGTTTGTGAAACCTATTGAATCTTGTTGGTTGGGGTAGGTTGAGACCCTAGAAGGTGCAATATTTCATCTAAGAAGTTGGAACCCAAATTTGAGCCCTTTGGTGGAGTTTAAGGCAAAGGGAAGACTAGTGAAGTCTTATTGAATGAAGCCCACAAGCCATTATTGTTTCAAATCTTTTGATCTTGTTAAATTACCTTTGGAGACCTAACACCTCTTCATCATAGTGGTATCAGAGTAGCAAGTAGGTCCTTGAAGGAGTAGTAGGATCTTGTGAAGAAGCTAAGAGTTTGGTGAAAGTTGTGAAGATGCCCCCTAAAAATGAGATGGCTAGGGAGAATAATGAACTGAGGGAAGCCTTAGAGGCATGAGAAAGAGAGTTGAGGGAGAAGAGAGAACAGGATGCTGCAAGAGAAAGAGAGTTAAGACAAGTGAGAAGAGAGAATGCATCAATCTTGGCAAGGTTGGAAGCATTGGAGAAGAATCCTAGAGGGGATGAACAAGATGATCAAGAAGGAGATGATGGAGGACATGAGAAGGTAGATGAGAACACTCCTGAGGATGAGTTGGATGTTGAAGAAAGGAGATTTGTAAGATTGCTTAAGGTAGTTCAAGGAAGTGGAACAAAGGAAAACATAGAGTTACCTATCTATCAAGGGAAGATGGATATTGAAGAGGTATTAGGGTGGATAGATGCCCTAGAAAATTTCTTTGAGTATGAGGAGATGAGTGATGACAAGAAGGTTAAATTTGTAGAAACAAAACTAAGAGGGACAACACTTACATGGTGGAGTAGTGTACAAATAGAAAGAATGGCTAGAGGTTGAACAAGAATCACTTCTTGGGGTAGGATGAAGGATATGATGAAGGATCAGTTTCTTCCATCTGATTATTCTATTCAAACAAAGAGGATGAGGTAGAATTTAAAGCAAAAAGACATGGATGTTATGTCCTATACTGAGCAATTTCATAAGCTTAGTATTAGAGGAGGATTGGAAGATGAAGAAGAGAAAGTTGCAAGATACCTTAATGGGCTTAGGTACAACTTGCAAGATTAAATTGGTTTGACCATACCAAAATCACTTGGAGAATGTTTTCAATTAGCCATAAGGGCTGAAGAGAGGGTGAAGAGGAAGCAAGAAAGACAAGGAGGTAGTGGTAGAGGATATAGAGGTAGGGGCAGATCTATTAATGAAGGATAGAGCAGCAATGAGAAGGGCAAAGAGTTTTCTGCAGATCAAAGAGGTGGATATAGAGGTGGAGGTAGGTTTGGATCAGGTAGAGGAGTATTCACAGGCAGATGCTATCATTGCAATGAAGTGGGACACACATCTTTCAAATGCCCTAAGAGGGATGATGTTGATAAGAGCAAGGAGAGAAGAGTTCATTTGGCACAAGAAGAGGAAAAGAAAGAAGACCAAGAACCAATACCAGCCTATCCAGTTACAGATGGAGAGTTGCTCATGGTGAAACAAGGAAAAATGCAGCAAGCACCACAGGTATCCATTTTTAAAACTAATTGTTTAAGCCATGGGAAAATGTGCAAGTTGATTATAGATTTAGGTTCACATGATAATCTAGTTTCCTGGGATATGGTGCACAAGTTGGGATTAAAAACATTTGATCATCCTAGTCCTTACAATTCCACTTGGGTAAGTCAAGAGCACCAAGTAAGGGTTAGTCAGAAGGCATATGTTGATTTTTCAATTGGTCCATATCATGATTCTGTTTTATGTGATGTTATTTCAATGACATGTGGGTATATCATATTGGGTAGACCATGGCAGCATTTGAGAAAGACAATTCATGATGGTTATACAAATAGTCATTTGGTGCACAAAGATGGTAAAAAGTTTAAACTAATGCCTTTACCTTGTGAGGACAAGAAAGAACATGCCATTGTCTATTTTGGAGAGAAATTGAAGTTGAATATGCAGGTTAAGGATGGTTGGGGACAATAGGAACAGTTGCAGCAAAAGGAGGTTTATAACAGTCCTAAAGAGTAGCAAATTCAGGACTTAAGTTATGTCAAGGTTGGGGAAATTGATTGCCCTATAGGGAGGTAGGAAAAGGAAGGAAAACAACAGGGAAAAACAAATCAGAAACTTAAGATGGAGAAGGCAGAAACACCACAACAACAAGGTCCTAGGCAAGGACACCAAGACATGTTTTATGATGCTAACGTTGTTTGTAAGAGCCATGCAGGTGGGAGAAGGAGAAGGATAACCCTTGGAGAGTTCATGTTTCCTGTCACAAATTAGAGGAACATTTCAAAGAGACTATAGGAGGTTTGGAGTAGATCACATGCCTCTTGGGACAAGAGTTTTTATCATGCTGGGGAGTATGGTGCAGGAGCACCAAGATATCTATGACTTGTTTGATCTTCAAGTTGTTTTGTTTTGGTTTGATAAGGTCATTATAGACCATAATTGATGTAATAGGGTCTAGAAAAGACCATTTTTTTGTCTTAAAGTCATTCAAGGGTCAAGTGATCAAATATTGTTAAAAGTGTCATAATGTTGTGTATGCAAACTACACTTTTTGTCCATTCTAGAGGAATCTAATGGTTATATCCTCCAAAATATGGTTGGATCAGTTGAAAAACAGTTTTTAATTGATGTAATAAGCCTACACACGAATGCACAAGTGGTAGCACAAATTTGGTGAAGAAAGAACATCAATAAACTTTGTTTTTTCTGTTGAAACTCATTTTTTCTGCATTTTTCACTATTACAGACAGTACCACAACCCTGTACAGACTTTTAATGACCTAAAACTCACATGGTATGATAGAGCATTTAGTTAAGCTTCATTTGAGCAAAGTTTGGAAGCTTTTCATTGAGCTTTGAGTAAGTTCTATCTATTTTTCTGAAAACTGGCTATTAGCTGTTAAAACAGGGATTTTGAGAGGCTACAATGCATTTTGGACCTTTCCATGGATGTAGGATCCTAATTCTCATGGAATAGGTCCTTAATAACATGTATAATAGGTTTTCTAACCCTGACAAGGTAGGAGGAGTGCAAAGAAGAAGGTGATCACCGTTGGAAGTCTAAGATTGCATGTGGAAAGAGCATTGAAATGGTGGCTTAGTTATAGCAGCAGGAGATTGGCCTTAACAAGGTGATAGTTTTATGTTTTTTGTTGTTTAATATGGTCAAGGACATGGTGTTAGACCTTTGAATGAGGTCTGGAAGTGATTGGAAGTGGGAGATCTAGCAAGCCCTAGGTTTTGGGGCCTAGAAATGTGGGTTTTGTATTTCAAACATTAAATGAGCAAATCACAGTCTGAAACCTAGAAAATCCTTTGTTTTAGATCCTTTCCTAAGACTTTTTCAAGGTTTGGAGTGAGTGGGACAAGTATTTCATAGGGTTCCTTTGCAAAGTGGACGGATTAGGCCTTGTAGGAAGATAATAGAGTGTCAGGACAGTCAAGGTTGGTCCAAAACAATAATACCTAAGTTTGGGATATGTTATAGAACTCAATAGAGGGTATCCAAATCAAGCATTGTTTTTGGAAGTGCTTTTAGAAAGTTGAGAGAAAAATGGAAGTTAGTCACTGAACAGGGCTACAAGGATTAGGCCTAGGCAAGTGGAATTGTCAAGAACCAATCAAATTGGCTTGTGAAACCTGTTGAATCTTGTTGGTTGGGGTAGGTTGAGACCCTAGAAGGTGCAATATTTCATCTAAGAAGTTGGAACCCAAATTTGAGCCCTTTGGTGGACTTTAAGGCAAAGGGAAGACTAGTGAAGTCTTATTGAATGAAGCCCACAAGCCATTATTGTTTCAAATCTTTTGATCTTGTTAAATTACCTTTGGAGACCTGACACCTCTGCATCAGGATTGCTTCAAAACATACAAAGACTTTTTAAGTTTGCAAACCAAATTTTCTTTACCTTTCACCATGTAATGCTCTGGCTGTGACATGTAGATTTCTTCCTCCAAGTCACCATGAAGGAAATCTGTCTTCACATCCATCTGTTCTACCTCCAAGTCATAAGCTGCTGCGAGAGACAACAAGAATCAAATGGATGTTAGCTTTGCAATGGGAGAAAAGATCTCACCATAATCTATACGCTCCACTTGTGAATACCCCTTCGTAACCAATCTGGCCTTATACTTCTCAACACTCCCATCTGCACCAAATTTCTTCTTGAACACCCATTTGCAACCAATAGGTTTCCATCCAGGAGGCAAAGGCACCAAGTCCCAAGTTTGATTCTTTTCCAAAGAAGCCATTTCATCCTCCATGACCTCCTTCCAGGAACCTGCATCTTTCATGTCCATCGCCTCTGATACAGTTCTAGGTTCATCACTGTTAGTAACCAAAGCATAAGCACAACTAGAATCAAGCAATGTAAAACCAAACCTTCAGGTTGCTTTCTTATCCATGTAGTCCTCCTCAAGAGCTGAGGTTGAGGTTCAACTTCTTCATCTGAGCTTTCAGAGCTGCCAGAGCTCTCCTCATCATCAGATCCAACATTGTCTTTCTGTTCAGTCTTCTCAGGAGTAGCAGGAAACTGAACAACATCCTCTTTCTTTCCTATTTCTTCTAGCTGTAAAACAGTGGAAGAAGGTGTAAGCTCTCTGAAGATGATACTTCTACTATACAACACTTTTTCAGCCACGAGGTCCCAAAGCTTGTATCCTTTCACACTGACACCATAGCTAATGAAGATACACTTAACAACCTTGTTCTCCAAATTTGACCGCTTCTCCCTAGGCACATGTGCATATGCCTCACAACCAAAAACATGAAGATGCCTTATTGAAGGCTTTCTACTAGACTACACCTCCATGGGTGTCTTTCCAACAAGAGATGATGTAGGAGATCTGTTTACCAGATAGCAAGTAGTGGCAACAGCTTCAGCCCAAAACTTTTATTCTAGGCCAGCTCCACTAAGCATACTCCTAGCCTTCTCCATCAGTGTCCTGTTCATCCTCTCTACAACTCCATTTTGTTGTGGGGTGTATGGAGTTGTCTTATGTCTTTCAATCCCAAGCTCCTTGCAATATTTATCAAATTCTATAGAACAGAACTCACCACCATTGTCAGTTCTCAAACATTTAATCTTTTTACCAATTTGATTTTCAGCAAAGGCCCTAAACTCCTTAAACTTGCTATAGACTTTAGATTTGCTTCTGAGAAAATAAATCCATGTCCTTCTACTGTAATCATCTTTAAAAGATACAAAATATATAGACTTTGATAATGAAGGAATATTAACAGGACCAAACACATCAGAATGAATAAGGTCCAACACACTAGAAGACTTATGAGAACTCGAGTAAAACTGAACACGGTTTTGTTTTCCATAAATGCAATGTTTGCAAAAGTCAAACTCAAGATTACAATCATCTAACCCCTCAATGAGGTTCTTATTTTTTAGGGTACGCAAACCCTTCTCACCAATGTGGCCAAATCTCTTATGCCATAACATTGTCTTTTTAGCAGGAAGTTTAACTTCCAATGCACGATTACAACCATCAAGACTAGAAACAATGGATTTCTTCACTGCTCATTCAGATGGTGGGGATGAAGTGACTGCTACCCTCTTTCTTGAGTCAGAAGAACTATTGCATTGTGAAATGCATGCCTCCAAATGAAACATAGTACCTCTCTTAGTACCCTTAGCAAGCACCATAGCTCCTCTAGTTATCTGGCATCCTTCTTTCAAAAAGACAACCTGCACACCTGTATCATTCAAACTACTTATAGAAAGCAGGTTCCATGCTAAGCCTGGGATGTGCATAACCCTAGAGATCCCCTTCACTCGACCATTAGGGAATCAGATGAGAGTCGTCACCTAGATACACCTTTCCACCATCGAACTCCTCATACTTAGTGAACTAGTCTAAATGTGAGGTCATGTGGAATGATGCACGAGAGTCAATTAGCCACACATCGTTAGATGCATGGGTTGCCAGAGCTATGATGAAAGCATCACTATCTTCTTGTGACTTATCAGAATCTGAATCAGGAGCTTTCTTCTTCTTCTTCTTCTTCTTCTTCTTCTTCTCCTATTTGCATTCCTTTCATAAATGCCTAGTTTTGCCACAGTTCCAACAAAGAGCCTTGGACTTTCTAGGAGATTTGGATCTCCCATGGGATTTTGATCTACCCTTCTCAACTTTCTTGTCCTTCTTCCCTTTCTCCTTGGGTCTTCCACGAACTGC
This sequence comes from Cunninghamia lanceolata, assembly GCA_027924645.1. Classification (NCBI taxonomy): domain Eukaryota; kingdom Viridiplantae; phylum Streptophyta; class Pinopsida; order Cupressales; family Cupressaceae; genus Cunninghamia; species Cunninghamia lanceolata. Next base: position 3,118,162 of record BSBN01000397.1, read on the forward strand.
AAGGGCCTCTTTGGCTGTCTCAAAAGACTTTCTCCGCATCTCTTTAGACAAAAGCAAAGAAACCACTTCTTCCATTTTGAATGTGGATGCAATGCTTCCAATAGCCATGGCAAGATGATCCCATGAGTCCGGCAAAGAACAAAGCAAGGTCATACATCGATCCTCCTCCTCCATCTTTACACCAATAGATGTCAATTGTGCAACTAGCATGTTAAAAACATTCATATGTTCAGCAACAGATCCTCTATCCTCCATTCAAAGAGAATACAACTTCTTTCTTAGAAAAAGTTTATTAACTAGGGATTTTGCTTGATACACATCCCCCAACTTCTTCCAAAGTAGTTTTGCAGTAGTCTCCTCATGGACATTTAACAACATAGAATTAGCAAGACTAAGTCTTATGAGACCCTTAGCCTTCTGATCCTTGAGATCCTAGTCATGTTGTGACATTGCAGCTGGTTTAGTTCCATTAACACTTTCCCAAATGTCTTGGTCAACAAGCATGTCTTCCATCTTGAGCTTCCATAGCTCGAAATTACTACCATTGAACTTCTCCACTTCAAACCTTCCTGATGTGCTTGCCATCTCCTTACTACAATAGAAATTAGAATACTCTATACAGACTCCCACTCAACTTAAGATCAGCTCAAAAATCCCCTACCCAACAGCTAAGACCAAAACTGGCCAAGCTCTGATACCAACTAAAGGAAGCTAGGTGTGCAGAAATTGCTTCCTACACTAATCTAATGAGGGGAGAGATATACAAATTCCATTTAATCCTTATCACTACAGCAACATGTAACATCTAACAGAGTTATTATATCAATACACAAGAACCAGAAAGAAGACAGAAGAAGAGAGACAAAGATATACGGTGGGGAAAACCCTTATCGGGTGAAAAACCCCACACTTAGAAACCTACACAATGTATTAACAAATCTGAAAGTTGTTTACAATACACTTGCAATACAAGCTTCAATGGTCTTTGACACTCGTGTCTAGTGTCAATCTGGCAGCATAATAGTAACTATAAACCCGTGATACAAACTCCATCTCCAAGCACCTGTTTATATAGAAAATACAAGGCAATAATATTGGACCTATCTTGGGATGGGCGCCCAACATGGCTTCACGGACCAAAACCCACACCTAAGGACACTTGGTCAACATTGTAGAATGTGCCTGACACTTGTCCATAGCTCCCATCCCAAAGAGGTCAACTATTTCCAAAATGGGCTATGACAGATGCTCTTAGAACATTTACGACTGTCATAGAATCTGTCATAGCGGTTACAACTTACAGCTATAAGAGAATCTATCATACACATGCTATAAATAGAATATTCTCTTAAAACATGTCATAGTCCACCTTGGGACACCCAAATATGCCTTATTCAAAGATGCTTCATGAAACATGTCCTTACCTATCTTACAAACTTCTATTTCTGACTCCTACATGTCATAGATTCTGTCATAGGAATCTATCATAACCATTTCAGACAATATTCCCTTACACAACATGGAAGATGCTAACACATGGAAAAATGCTCCTAGCACAAAGTGGGACTCCTATCTCCTCATGTGAGGACAAAATTACAAGTTCTCATATTCCATGTAGGATAGACACATCACCGTGCCACATCCCACAATATGACAATATGGAATTTACAAATATTTACAACATAGGCAACTAATTAATAAATACAAACATAATAAATGCAAGGAATTACCAAGGTTGAGACACCTTAATTCCCAACATCTAAAAGGTAAATTGGAAAGGAAAATGAAAACAAGGAAAGCTAAGAAAAGGAAAACTAGGAGGTAAATAGGTCAGAGAGAGAGAGAGAGAGAGAGAGAGAGAGAGAGGGTAGGAGGTAGACAGGGGATGGAAGTAGAGAGTGCGAGAGAGGGTAGGAGGTATAGAGGGGAGGGAAGTAGAGAGTAAGAGAGAGGGGAGGGAAGTAGAGACTAAGAGAGAGGGGAGGGAAGTAGAGACTAAGAGAGAGGGTAGGAGGTAGAGAGGGGAGGGAAGTAGAGACTGAGAGAGAGGGTAGGAGGTAGAGAAGGGAGGGAAGAAGAGAGTGAGAAACAATGTAGGAGGTAGAGACATGAGGGAAATAGAGAGTGAGAAAGAGGGTAGGAGGTAGAGAGGGGAGGGAAGAAGAGACTGAGAGAGAGGGTAGGAGGTAGAGAGGGGAGGGAAGTAGAGACTGAGAGAGAGGGGAGGGAAGAAGAGAGTGAGAGAGAGGGTAGGAGGTATAGAGGGGAGGGAAATAGAGATTTAGAGAAAGGGTAGGAGGTAGAGAGGGGAGGGAAGTAGAGATTGAGAAAGAGGGTAGGAGGTAGAGAGGGGAGGGAAGAAGAGAGTGAGAGATAGAGTAGGAGGTAGAGAGGGGAGGGAAGTAGAGACTGAGAGAAAGGGTAAGAGGTAGAGAGGGGAGGGAAGAAGAGAGTAAGAGAGAGGGTAGGAGGTAGAGAGGGGAGGGAAGTAGAGAGTGAGAGAGAGGGTAGGAGGTAAAGAGGGGAGGGAAGAAGAGAGTGAAAGAGAGGGTAGGAGGTAGAGAGGGGAGGGAAGTAGAGAGTGAGAGAGAGGGTAGGAGGTAGAGAGGGAGGGAAGAAGAGAGCAAGAGATAGGGTAGGAGGTAGAGAGGGAAGGGAAGTAGAGAGTGAGAGAGAGGGTAGGATGTGGAGAGGGGATGGAAGAACAGAGTGAGAGTGAGGGTAGGAAGTAGAGAGGGGATAGTAGTAGAGAGTGATAAAGAGGGTAGGAGGTAGAGAGGGGAGAGAAGAAAAGAGTGAGAAAGAGTGTAGGAGGCAAAGAGGGTAGGGAAGTAGAGAGTGAGAGATGGTAGGAGGTAGAGAGGGGGGAAGTAGAGAGTAAGAGTGAGGGTAGGAGGTAGAGAGAGGAGGGAAGTAGAGAGTGAGAGAGAAGGTAGGAAGTAGAGAGGGGAGGGAAGAAGAGAGTGAGATAGAGGATAGGAGATAGAGAGGGGATGGAAGTAGAGAGTGAGAGAGAGGGTAGGAGGTAAAGAGGGGAGGGAAGTAGAGACTGAGAAAGAGGGTAGGAGGTAGAGAGGGGAGGGAAGAAGAGAGTGAGAGATAGGGTGGGAGGAAGAGAGTGAAGGGAAGTAGAGAATGATAGAGAGGGTAGGAGGTAGAGAGGGGAGGGAAGAAGAGAGTGAGGGAGAGGGTAGGAGGTAGAGAGGGGAGGAAGTAGAGAGTGAGAGAGAGTAGTAGGTAGAGAGGGGAGGGAAGAAGAGAGTGAGAGAGAGGGTAGAAGGTAGAGAGGGGAGGGAAGTAGAGAGTGATACAGGGTAGGATGTAGAGAGAGGAGGGAAGTAGAGAGTGAGAGAGATGGTGAGAGGTAGAGAGGGGAGGGAAGTAGGGAGTGAGAGAGAAGGTAGGAGGTAGAGAGGGGAGGGAAGAAGAGAATGAGAGAGAGGGTAGGAGGTAGAGAGGGGAGGGAAGTAGAGTGTGTGGTCACATGGATTTGTATGTTGTTCTGAAGATTTATAGGGCTCCAAAAATCTAGTGAGACATTGAGATGACCTCTAGGTGTGGGACCCTGCAATGAGGCCAAATCTCTAGAAAGAGGTTGGTTCCTTCCTTGAATGAGAGATTTAGTTATTCCTAATACAAAATCTAATCTATGCACCGTTTAGGAAAAGGAGAAATAGGATAAACTAAAAGTGGAAAGGGGGTGATACACAAGGTTTGAAATTTTGGCCCTCAAGTCAACCATGTATTCATATAATAAAAATAAACAACATACAAGCATACACAAATCATAAATGAGTTGCGGAGACAAAAGAAACTAATTTAGATCCAGAAGGAAAGAAAGATTCATAAATGGAAACACAAATAGAAAGATTACACAAAGCAACCACAATTCATGAAAAGGTAAAATTCTTATTGCTTATTCTCAAAGAAACATGGTTACAATTGAAAATAGATGTGATTTTTACAATCAATGACTAACCTTGAATACATTACATTTCATGCCTTATATAACATTTACAATGAAGCGCCATTACCCACTATAATGAATGCACCTATGGGCATGTTAGAGATATTTTACAAAAGAATATCAGAAGAAAATCTGATTGTCTTGACATAAATACAGATAAAATATCTCCAAGAAGTGGTTAAGTAAATCTCTTGATGGAAAATTGCGCTTTGAACTGCCTTTTGGGACCATACATGTTCAACCGTAATTCGCTAATTGGAGCTAGACATTTAAATTTCATTTGGACTAGATTCCTTCCTTGGAAGTAAGATTTCATCTTGTATGATCATGGCGATCCCTTGGTTTAGCTTTCTTGCCTTTATTTTTGAAGATCACAGAAGTCGTTGGAGTTTGGGCCTCAGGCCTTTGATGTTCAGCCTTACAAAAGAGAAGAAGAAAGGAGGAAAGTTTGACCCCTAAACTCTACTTTACGAAGGACAATTACATTATCGACGGACTTCAGGTCTTGGGCCTTCCGTATTTTTCCTTCATAAAAAAGGAGGAAGAAGGAAAGTCTGAACCCCAAAAGTCTAAGGACTTAGCCAACTTTTCAAAGTTTTGGCAGAGTTCAAAGCTCGAGCCTTCTATCTTTTTCCTTCAGTGAGAAGGAAGAAGAAGGAAGGTCTAATCCTCGAAACCTGAAACACTTAGAATTATTTCTCAAATAAAGAGCCGAAGCTCGGACCCTGATCATTTCACTTTACGCTTTCCCTTTGTCCATGTGGTAGCATTCTGCAGTTTCTCTAGCACCTTTTGTTCTATTGAAATATTCTCAGTAGAATGGTGGAATGCATTAGAAAAATTATCACTCGGTGAGGGTTGGGCTTCGGGCCTTCCATCTTTTGCCTTCGTAGAGAAGGGGAAAGAAGGAAAGTCTGAAGTATGAAACTTTGAAAAGGTTACAATACTTAGATTTATTTTCAAAGAGAAAGAAGCGGAGTTCAGAGCGATATAAGATGGAAGGATGAAGGGTAGAACTCTAAACTCTGAAACTCTGAAAAACTAGAAAACATAGGGAAAACTCAAGGTTTTGGGGACTTAGTCAATTTTGGATGTTTTTCCTTGCATCTCTAAAGGGGAAAAAACTTAGAGATTTTATGGATTTGGACTATTTGGCTGGGAAGGAAAATAAGACAACATTTTGGTGACTTCTCAGGGGTGTTTGCCTGCTAAGAAAATGGAAACTAGTGGCCTTAAGCATTCATTAGGCATGGATTCAAAATAGACTGCAATAGGTCAAAAGAACTGAAAACCCTGTCTCTAAAATAACACTAAAAAGGAACAAGGCCTGCATTCTCCTAATGACAATGCAACCTCTGCAAGAGCACTTAGGGAAAGTAATCCTAAAACTAAAATAAAACCTACTCTAATCCTAAGATAACAAGGAAATGGATTCAAACAAAGCCATTAATAGGTTCTTGAATGTAACTGCCCTTTCTTAACAATTTGCAATGTTTCTCATGCATGTGGGCAATTAAAAAAAGGTGAGGAAGGTATGGTCATACAACAAGGTAGTGAAACACTTCCCAAAGGACCAAAAAAAAACTCACCTATCCACTTGTATTGATCAGAAAGGTAGTTGCCTAGAAGTGGATAAATGGGCTGATCTAGCCCTCTTTAATTCTCAACCTCATGCTTTGAAGAAAGCATGACAGGTAGGGACTCCTTCTGATATGTCTCTAGGTCGACCAGATGCCTGATAGGGCATCCCACTAAAATGGAATGTAAATCAACAAAGTTGATCTCATGCCTCTGGTCTATTTCCTTCTCCTTTTGCTAGTCTTTAGCTCTTGTAAAATAATTTGAGGAATGACAGCCTCCTCAATCAACCTAAACAACTTAGGATTTACCTCATCTAGAGGAGTTGGTCCATTATCCATATTTGAGAAAAAAATACCAATCTCATCCCAGAAAAGAGCCTCCTCCAAGTCTTCAATATTCTTCAGCATATGGTTGCACATATGCTCTTCTCCATGGGATAAGATCTCATCATCATATCTGGCCTCAACTTGCAACAACCTACCACCACTTTCAAAATCTTCATGTTGTTCTAGAACTATAGCCAATGTTGGCATTTGCATGCCATCCTTACATTTCATATAACTAGGTAGTTCATTAAAACTAAAAATTTAGACCTGCTGAAAGATAAAGTCAAGCCTAGTTTGATGGAGTAGCAATGCATTGAGCATATTAGGGTTATTACTGATTTAAAGGTAGAGTTGATTCCTCTAGATTTTGGCTCATTCCAAGAGTTTTCCCATGCGTTTAGCAAGAGGAATGAAAGCAAAGTGCAAAGAGAGCATGGTGAAAAGGTCCAGTTGTAAAGACAACCCAAACAACAAAATCCTGTGGAGTTGCAGTCAAATGATGAGGGCATCATCAACTTTTCCTTGAGTGATCTCCATAAAAACTTCATCCTTAATGCCCTCATCATTTGACTGCAACTCCACATGATTTTATTGTTTGGGTTGTCTTTACAACTGGGCCTTTTCACCATGCTCTCTTTGTACTTTTCTTTCATTCATCTTGCTCAAAGCATGGGAAAACTCTTATAGTGAGCCAAAATCTAGAGGACTCAACTCTGCCTTTGAATCAGTAATAACCCTAATATGCTCAATGCACTGCTGCTCCATCAAACTAGGCTTGACTTTATCTTTCAACAAGTCTAAATTTTTAGTTTTAATGTTGCATAAGGGTTCATCATTTGTAGATAGCTCCTCCTTAGTTGTAGGTATCTCCCTTCTTAACTCATGTTTCTAATTAGTTCGGTAGACAACAAGTCCACCCTTGAAAATTGAAATAGTATCTTGAAAAGATGTCTGAATATTTTCTTGAATTTCTTGGAGGGGAAAGGGTTCTTGATAATTTTTTTCATGAGGAGTGATAAAATAGGTTTGCACAAGAACAGGGGCTTGTGGGGGAAGTGAGGCCTTGAATCCTTGGAACTTGTGAAGTCAAGGTTGCTCTTCTATAGGTTGAAATTGTGTAGAAGAAAGGGGCTGGCTAAATCTGGGAGAGGATGGAACTAATTGGGCTACTTGCCTCATCTTTTGCTCTTGAGCCGCAATCCTCATAGAAAGGTTTTCTTGAAAAACCCTTTATTGTACATCCTACTGTTGGTCACATTCCTTCATCTCTTCATACTTACAATACTCCATCTGTAGGTCTAGGAATGCCTCTTTGAGATTGCTAATGTTTCTGATGTTGAGACCATAATTCCGTTGAGGCCAGTTATACCCTCTTTCTCTTTTTTTATCATCCAAAAGTCTATCAAGCTCAAGGAACATGCCCTTGAGCTCATTGAAAGTGTCAACATTCACATAGTCAACATCTTGGAGCTAATTAGAAGGATAGTTACATTAGATAGGATCAAAATAGTCTTCTTGGGGTTGATAATAAGCATTATTAGGCTGCCAAGAAGACATAGCAAGGGCTGGAGGGGGGTAAGCATTGTAAGGATGATGATATTCTCTTGGAGTAGGACAATACGGCTGTAAAACTAGAAGTATCTTGGGCTTGAAATTGTTGGTATGGAGGCATACAATTTGGATTTTTGTTGGGTGGAGGGGAGTAGCCATATTTTTCATAAAAATTTAACATTTTGAAGCATTTAAGAAACATGAAACATTCAAATGATCATGAAAATAAGAGCAAACATGTCTTCCCTTCAGAGAAATGTGTTCATACCAAGGACCTGCTAGGTGATTGAAATGCTTCTAAAAACATGTTAAACTAGAAATACCACTAAAATCCTAATTCTCGAATCTGTTTAGGTACTTGGGTTTGCTTTACTAGCAAATTTGATCAATAGAGTCGCCATGGTGTTAGAGAGACTGCCCTAAATGACAATATGCAATGAAGAGCACACTAGAACTCTTCAATGGATGATAAGGATCAACAGGTCCCACCGAGCATGCTAGAAACTATTGTTGCATAGATTTGCACCCTGTGTTGAAGGCTTTTAGGGATCCAACAATCCAGTGAAACATTGAGATGACCTCCAGGTGTGGGACCCTGCAAGGATGCCAAATCTCCAAAGAGAGGCTGGTTCCTTTATTGAATGGGAGATTCAGCTATGTATGATCATGGAAGTCCCTTGGTTTAGCTTTCTCGCCTTTGTTTCTAAAGATCATGGAAGTCATCAGAGTTTGGGCCTCAGGCCTTCAATGTTCAGTCTTACAAAAGAGAAGAAGAAAGGAGGAAAGTCTACCCCCTGAACTCTGCTTTACAAAGGACAATTACATTATCAATGGATTTTGGGCCTCGGGCCTTCCGTCTTTTGCCTTCATAGAGAAGGAGGAAGAAGGAAAATATGAACCCTAAAAGTCTAAGGACTTAGCCAACTTTTGAAGGTTTCAGTGGAGTTTGGAGCTTCATCCTTTTGTCTTTCACCTTCAGTACGAAGGAAGAAGAAGGAAGGTTTGATTGCCAAAGCCCGAAACACTTAGCATTATTTCTCAAATAAATAGTTGGATCTCGGGCCCTAATCATTTTGCTTTACACTTTTCCTTTGTCCACATGGTAGCATTCCATGGTTCCGCTAGCACCTTTTGTTCTATTAAAATATTCCCCGCAAAATGGCAAAATGCCTTAGAAAAATTATCACTCGGTGAGGGTCAAGCTTCAGGCCTTCATCTTTCACCTTCACAGAGAAAGGGTAAGAAGGAAAGTCTGAAGTCTGAAACTCCAAAATGGTTATAGTACTTAGCTTTCTTTTCGAAGAGAAAGGAGTGGATTTCGGAGCAGTATAAGATGAAAGGATGAAGGGTAGAACTCTGAACTTTGAAACTCTGAAAAGCTAGATAACACAAGGAAAACTCAAGGTTTTTGGGACTTAGTTGATTTTGGATGTTTTCCTTGCATCTCTAAAGGGGAAAATACTTAGAGATTTTATGGATTTGATCTATTTGGCTAGAACGAAAAATAGGACAACATAGAGTGAGAGAGAGGGTAGGAGGTAGAGAGGGGAGGGAAGTAGAGATTGAGAGAGGGTAGAAGGTAGAGAGGGGATGGAAGTAGAGAGTGAGAGAGAGGGTAGGAGGTAGAGAAGGAAAAGAAGTAGAGAGTGAGAGAGAGGGTAGGACGTAGAGAGGGGAGGGAAGTAGAGAGTGAGAGAGAGAGAGAGGAGGGGAGGGAGTGAGTGTTTTAGTTTAGTCCACTGTGTCATTAGGATTGCAAATTTCAATGAAAAGTTGAAAGAAATACCACCATAATCTTAAGCTCTATGTTAGCTATCTAACCATATAATATTTTTCACGTTTCAAGTATGTTAAGGATTTCATTTTTAATTTCTTTTGTTAGTGTAGCCATTTATTGTCAAAAACTAGCATTTGGTATTTTTGACTTTTTGTTTTAACCATTCACCAAAATTTCAAATAAGTTACATTTTTAGAAACTAGACTCCATCTACACGTATTAAAAAAAATTTGATTTTCGATTAGTTTTCAAAAATTTTAGGGGGGATGATGCTCAATTTTCTATTTTTCAAGATGTGTCCACTTTGACAATTAGTAAAAAATCAATTATTCATGAAAACATTATCAGAAAAATTAGGGTAAACTACATGGTGTTAGCTAATTTCTCATTGAAGCAAATTTTGAAATTCTAAAAAAATTAACATTTTAGGGGAAGCACAACAGACGCTATGTTATGTTTTTTTTAGAAAAATAGGACCAATTTATGTGCCCCCCCTTTTTGAACCCCTTAATCTTAACCATTTTTGAAAAAAATTAGTAGTTTAGAAACTAGATTCATAGCACTACAACTCTTGTTTTTGTTGTATCTTCAACTTTTGAGTGTAACTATCTTCAATTTCTCATCCAACATCAGTCTTTCCTGATTTTAGAAAAAAATTGGCATCTTAAGACCCCCTTTTGGTCCCTCATCTTTGTGCACTTACCCCTTCAAAATATGAGGATCATGATGATTCAAATGATGAAACACTTTTCATGGCCTTGAATGTTGGTAATAAAAAGGATGATATTGAAAAATGTGTAAAGACTGATACCTTGCATGCTGATCAAAACAATGATAGATAAATGGTTGTATGGACTATCTTTCATGCAAAAGAAGAATCCAAGTCTTGGGTAGTTGATAGCGGTTCCTCCAATCATATGACTGGTGACAAGGAGAAGCTTATTAGTCTTGAGAAGTGGAATGGTGGAGCTATTAAGTTTGGCAGTGATGAGTCAACACAAATCTGTGGAAAGGGTGATGTAACCATTAATGGAAGGAATAGGATTGAGGATGTCCTCTATGTCAAAGGGATAAAGCATAATCTTATTACTATTAGTCAAATGTACAGTAAAGGATATAATCTTACCTTTCATGTCAAAGGTTGTGAAATCAGGAAGGTAGGGTCGTCCAGAAAACTAGTTGATGAAGGGATCAAGTCATATGGTGACATCTATCATATGAAGGAGGTAAATGAAAGAACATGCTTATTGGCTACATCTAGTGAGTGTTGGTCGTGGAACAAGAGAATGGGACACATCAACTTTGATAATATGGTAAATATCAACTCAATTAATGTAGTGAGAGATATGCCTAAGATAACCAAGCCTGCAAACACATTGTGCAAGGAATATCAAATGGGAAAGTAGAAAAGGACAAGTTTCAAGAGTAAGGAATACTCTTCTTGAATGCCTTTAGATCTAATTCATACTAACCTATGTGGCCTTACAAGAGTAAAGATTCAACTAGGTGAAATGTATTTCATGTTACTTATTGATGATTGTTCTAAAATGACTTGGGTTACCTTCTTGAGAGAAAAATCATATGCCCTTGATAAGTTTAAGTTTTTCAAAGCTATGGTTGAGAATTAAATGGATACTAAGATCAAATGTTTAAGGTCTGATAGAGGAGGTGAGTTTACTTCAAGTGAATTTGATAAGTTTTGTGAAGATCATGGTATTAGGAGACATCTGTTAGCTCATAGGAGCCCTCAGCAAAATGGGGTAGTGGAAAGGAAGAATATGACTATGCAAGAGATTGCTAGGGCAATATCGAAGGATGTAGATCTGCCTGACATGTATTGAAAAGAAGTAGTTCACACTACTGTCTATCTGACTAACAGAGTACAGTTAAGGGTCAACAACACTAAGACCCCTTATGAGCTATGGTATGGAAGACCTCGTACTGTCAGATACTTCAGGATCTTTGGCAGCAAATGCTATATTAGAAGTGATGTAGAAGACTAAGGAATATTTGATTCAAGAAGTTATGAAGGGATCTTTCTTGGTTACTCAACCAGAAGAAAGGCCTACAGATGCTACAACAAGAGATTATGAAAGATGATTGAAAAGACAAATGTCAAAGTAGATGAAGACCTATATCAGATCTCACAAGAATCAATGGACTCCAAATCTAAAATCTTTCCATGCATTGGAGATGAAGAAGAAGAAGAGAAAGAAGAAAATAAACAAGAATCAAAACTGATACCCAAGACTCCAGCAAAGTATGTTCAGAAGAACCATTCAAAAGATCAGATCATTGGAGATAAGAATAAAGGTATGCAGACTAGGAGAAGGTTTGCTAAGGCACATGAGAAAGTAAATTTGTGCTTATTGTCAAAAGTAGACTCCAAAACCTTTTCTAATGCTAGCAAAGATGATGGATGGATAAAAGCAATGGAAGAAGAATTGGATTAGATAGAGAAGAATCAGACATGGGAATTTGTTCCCAAACCATCTGACAAGAATGTCATAGGAACAAAGTGGGTGTTTTGAAACAAGCTAAATGAAGATGGTGAAGTTGTGAGGAACAAAGCAAGATTGGTGTGTAAGGGCTATTCTCAAGTTGAAGGCATTGATTTTGAGGAGAAATTTGCTCCAGTATCTAGGATGGAGGAAACTAGGATGTTTCTTGCGCTTGCTACTCACAAGAATTTTAAGGTTTATCAAATGGATATCAAGTTAGCATTTTTGAATGGTGATCTAGAGGAAGATCTACATTGAGAAACCTGATGGTTTTCAGATATAAGAAGATTTAGACATGGTGTGCAGACTCAAGAAGGCATTGTATGGTCTTAAGCAAGTACCTAGAGCTTGGTATGATAGGTTGGATAAATACATACTTCAGCAAGGCTTCAAGAAAGGTACTGCAGATAGCAACCTATAGATCAAGGAAGAAGGAGATATGATATTGATAGTTGCAGTATATGTTGATGACATCATCTTTGGTGGAGATGATGATGTGTAAGAGGTTTGCAGAGGATATGCAAAAAGAGTTTGAGATGTCTATGAAATTGGTGAGATGTCTTTCTTCCTTGGACTTCAAATTGCTCAGCTAGACGATGGTATCTTCATTCCTCAAGCTAAGTATGTCAAATAGATGTTAAATAAATCTGGTATGGGGGACTCTAAACTAGCGAGTACTCCCATGGTCATTGGATGTCACTTGACCAAGGATGATGAGTCTTCAAAGGTTGATCAAACTTCCTATAAATCTACAATTGGAGGATTGTTGTACTTGACTACTTCTAGGCTTGATATTATGTATGCAGTATGTTTGGTTATCAGATATCAAGCTAATCCCAAGCAAATACATGAGAAGGTAGTGAAAAGAATATTTAGATACTTGAAGGGAACTTTGGATTATGGCTTATGGTATCCAGGAGATAATGACTTTGATCTGAGTGCCTACACTAATGTTGATTGGGCTAGCTATGTGGATGATAGAAAAAGTACAAGTGGTTGTGCTTTCTTTTTAGGAAGCAGATTGATTTCATGGTAGAGCAAGAAGCAAGATTTAGTGTCCTTATCAATTGTAGAGGTAGAGTACATTGCCGCTATATCATGTTGTACACAAGTGTTGTGGATGAAGCAAACCCTGAGGGATATCAAGGTATTGTATGATGAACCTATTCCTATTTTGTGTGATAATACAAGTGCTATAAATATTTCCAAGAATCTAGTGATGCATTCTAGAACCAAGCATAATGCAATCAAGTATCACTTTTTGAGAGAGAAGGTTGTAGATAAGGATGTAAGGCTGGAATATGTTCCAACAAAGGATCAAATTGCAGATACTTTCACAAAGGCTCTTGCAGAGGACACTTTTGAGGATCTCTAGTAGAGGCTAGGGATAATTGGCCCTCCTTCTTACTAGGTGTATAGTGGTGCATCTATCCAAGGGGAGTTCATGCTATATCCTTTTTCATAGACTGATGGTAGCTACCTCTCAAGGGGAGTAGGTAATGGTTGTTACTAATAAAGGGAGCACCAAGTTGCTTCAAGAAAGAAGGTATGAACATCAAAGGGGAGAGAGAGAGAGAGAGAGAGAGAGATGTGCAGATTAGGAGGAGAGTTTGTGTCCTAAGAGGAAGAAGCAATTGACCTTTGTCCTTGATGTCAAATGGGGAGAGAGGGAAATATATATCTAAGGAGGAGATGTGTTGCCATCAATGACAAAGGGGGAGATTGTTGGCAATATGTGTTATCATTGATGTAGACACTTAGAGTAAGGTTAGCACTCAATTTATGATGATTCTATACCAGTGAGATACAGTGGTGATGCTGATGCTTAAGGTTGCTGATATCCAGTGATGTTCCTGAGGTTCATAGTGGGTTGCTAATGTTCATGGTTAGATGTCATGCCTGGATTAATGTCAAGACAAAGTGTATTGAGCATGCTTACAATCAACAAAAGTAGTGAGATGCAGTAATGTTCATGGTTGGATGTCATGTCCCGATCAATGTCAAGTCAAGTTGTTGGTCAGCAAGGATGAGTTCATGATGAAATATTAAGATCGAAATTAGAAGAAAAAATATGAATGATGAAATATTAAGATGGGAATTAGGAGCACAAAGATGAGTTCATGATGAAATATTAAGATGGGAATTAGAAGCAAAAAAGATGGATGGTGAAATATTACGATGGGAATTATAAGCACTAAGATGAATGATGATACATTAAACTATGCTAAGGATGAGAAGATATTGCTGAGGACCTATTGCATGGTTCATAATCCTTCTTTTTGTTCCCAAGGATGTATGTGCTATTATATGAATATTTTGGCTTTTGAAAGTTGGTAAAGGTTTCTACCATAGAGGTGCGTAAAAGACTCTTTGGTAAAATGCTCTTCATTCCTCCAAATTTGAAGATATGGTTATGTAGTCTAGAAGTTAAGTCTAGTATGATCTAAAGATACTAAATCCAAAGTTTTAGATCTTTTTTCCGTCTACAGTGAAAGTTATGAAAGATAGAGTTCTGGTCTATGCTCTAGAAAAATCAAGTGATGATGAAGACTATTTGGAATGCTCCGCATTTCTCTGCAGTGATAGATATGGCTATGCGGTTTTGAATATATGTTCAAAGTAATGTATGAGTGCATCCATAAATTTTTAGGTGTTTTGGAGGTCCACAAGCTTAGTTTTCAATTGACAGTTGTGATACAGATAGTTCTAGATGCCTAGCTATTCCCAGAGTATATATTAATGATGTGCACCACAAAGTTCTTGTTGTACAGTGTTTGAGGAATGTTTAGAGATGTTGTATAGGTCCCATCAACTCATCTGGAAGAAGAACAAGCAATGTTTAATCATTCAAGAGTACCGCCAAGATTGTGAAGACTCGTGCTACAAGGTTCATGTTTTCTTGCTTAAGGGTGACCTAATTCAAATTTTTGTAATGTGCAGATAATATTCCTTGAAGAATGATGTTGTGAAGGATGTTTAGGACCAAACTAATCATGAATTGGGATCTGCAAGGCATGTGGTTCCTTCTGGAGTAGCATTTTGTTCATGATAGGGCTTGCCCTATGCATGTTTCATATTGTGTGATCTTTAGATGACTTGTAAAATTTAATATTCATATTGTATTGGTCAACTTGTAATGAAATCAATCTAATGTAATCTATATATTGCAAACCTAGTTAGTCTATGTGAGGTATGATTGTGAAAAATGAAAATATGAAAGTGTGAAGAGTAGAATATGAAAATCATATGCATTGTGATGTTTGACTAAAGGAGAAAGAGCAGATGTGTTAGAAGTTGCCCTAATTCATCATAAAGACATTTTTGTGATAGGAGGGAAGTGAAGAGTGTGCCTAATTGATCCAATCATCAGAAGAAGCAAAATTGAAATCATCAAAGGTGTGAGCTTCAATGTCAGTTTTTAGGAAGTAGAAGGACTGTCATATTGTAATCTTTTTTAAGCTTGTTCTTAGTTCATGGAGTAGTTTCTTCCTTGAGAGTGACCCTAAAACAAAGTTTGCAAGAAGTTGTAGCTTCCTTGGGAGTGACCCTAAATCAAAATTTTTAGGGAGTAGTAGCTTCTTTGGGTTGTAGCCCTAAAACAAAGTAATTTTGAGCTTCATATATTGTGAGTTAATCCTCACCATGGTTTTTTCTTTCTTGGATTTTCTATGTATATTTGGTGTTATGTGTTGATGTGCATTGTGTTGATCTTTCATGTTTATGTTAATATTGTAATGCTTAAGTTTTAATTTGTTGCAAAGGATTTGAAGTTTGATTAGATACTGATTCACCCCCCTCTCAGTATCCTAGTGTGTTCAACACTTCTATGATTCATTAGATACACATTCAATAAAAAATTACATTTTCAATTATTTTTGTGTAAGTTATGTGATGCACATGCTTAGTGATGGAATTTTTAAGATGCATTCACTTTGAAAAATAAAAAAATAAAAAATAAAAAAACGTAAAAAATACACTCTTGGCTATATTTCTACCAACTAGTTTAAAAAAAAAAAATAGGGGGGCACACAAGAGCCACTATGTTATATTTTAGTGATAAAAATTTGAACACTTTTGTGTGTGCTTAAAATTTCACCCCCTTAGCTTTAACCATTTTAAAAATCTTTAGTATTTTAGAAACTATATTTAGCGTACTACAATTCTTGTTCTTTTCATATCTTCAAATTCTAAGTGTACACATCTTGAATTACTCATCTAATTTTAGGTTTCTCTAATTTGACAAAAAAGTGGTCACCTTTTACCCCCTTTTTCCCCCCATTTCCATGCACTTACCCCAAAATCATTCTAAGAAAACTAATATAATAATTTTAGAGTCACATAGTTTAATTGTAGCTCATTTAAATTGAATTTCAACATAACAATGATGTCTATGATTTTTTATCCCTTTGTCAATCCAACAAACTATAGACTTCCTTATTATCTTTCACCCATTTCTAAAATAAGGGTTGATCGATTATAAGTGTTATTGATACACAATGCATGCCAATTGAAGAGCTACATAAATAACCTTAACGACTTTAAATTTAACAAACATAATAATCACCTAATTGTTTCTATTTATTTTTATTTAAAACTAAACTTAGTCTTTTCATAATTTTCGAGTAGTCCTTTATTCCCAATTGTACTCCTATCATCTATAACTAAATATATAATTGAATTATAGATACATAATTGGATCACCTATCAATTATTCAATTGCACAAATATCAATTTACAATAAGGGTTACTTTTAGGGTTTCTACATCAACCAATGACCTTTTCTAGTCTAAATAAAAGTTATACCAAAAATTCTTAATTATCCAAAACTATCTTTAAAAATTATATTGGCACAAATTCTAAGGTTTTTTAGTGAATCGGTGGGTTTTAGGAGTTTGTAAGGACACAAAAGAAATTAGTCTTACAATGTCTAACAAGCTAATTAGTCACTATTACATAATTCAAATAGTTTTGCTATCAAGAAAACTTTTCTTTGGATAATAATTATTGTTATTTGGTTCATTTATATTGGCATTGATTGTATTTTAGTGTTAGGAAACCTATGACCTAAGACCTAAGTCGAAAATGAAATTATTTTTGGACCACCTACATATCTTGACATTGGAATGAACAACATGTACTCCTATAGAGAGTATCTAATTTGAATTGGTCTTCTTTATTTAAATTCCTATCTCCAAGTCTAAATGTTTGATGTTGCAACTCTTATCATTCATTATGTATATCATAATAAAGAACAATTATTTCATAATTAAAGAGTATCATTTCATTTCTAAGTTCCCATAATTTTATTCCTTTTTCCCATAATCAACTTCTATGATAGAGCATGCAACAAACTAATATTCCAATCAAAACCAAATGCAACATCAATTAACCCAACATGTCAATAAACTTTTGTGGTTATTGAAATTGTTTTATTTACATCCAAAGTTTTAATTGCTCATTTTTCATAAATTCGCCCCTATACTTTTTGTATGGTTGCCCAATAATTACTTCCTTCAAAAATTAAATTAAGGTTTACTTTACTATTGAAAACCATTTTTTCCTAAACTAATTTTGTCTAATATTCTAATTCGTTAAGCACCTAATAAGAACCTTAGTGTGATATACCAATGGTTCTCAAGCCTCAAGAGGGCATCACTCTACTTCCCATGTCTCACCTTGAGAAAGGAAGGACTCTACTCTTTACACAATTCCTAATTAATTAACCCACCATATGACATAAAGCTGAGGTGCCTTGGCCGCCTTTAGATATAAACAATTCTGCAAGTTTGAATTAACCTAGTGTTACCGTCTTCCATCGACTACGCTCAAATACAGTTGTCCATAGAACGAATTTGGTATACAATTAAAGATAGAATTTCCTTTATTTGAGCCCGTTTAGTAATTAAACTTCAAATCCTGCCGTCATTACATGCCTGTGGAAATCTAACTAATAATGTATATTTCTTGATTTAGTATCAGATACGATATGATTGATCAGACAGATTGTATGATTATAGCCGTGATTTTGACAAAATACATAATTGCAGGTTGCACCTTCTTATACCTCACACCGGTGTAATTATAACTCACATCGAATCTGACTAGACGTCCATCATTCAGACATTGGCTGTTTTTTCATTGTGTGCTGAGTTTGTGCAAAATTCGGTTGTCGTATATTCTAATATATAATATCATACACCAATAAATTCTAATATATAATATCATACCACAATTTAAAAACATTCGGTTGTGGGAATGTGACGGTGGTTTTTGCTCAGTGCTCTCTCACCCGCTCTTAGTCATTGTCTGGTTCCGTGCCTCTTCGGGAATTTAAATGTTTTGTTCTGGGTTATCTTCTTAGGGTTTGCATCTGAGTTTGTCATGGAGGATGAACAAACGGGGGAGCTTTTTATACCATGCAGCGTATGTAGTCAGAAATGTTTTAAAAAGCATGGCAAATACCATGAGAAAGAGAGCTTTAATGGGTGTGCCTCTTTCTTCAAAATTATGCTTGGAGACTTTGCAGAAAAACTGGTAACTTTTATGCTTATACTCCTACAATCTTTTCCATTTTATAAAAAATTCATATACATTATTTAGAACTTGTGAAAACAAATTGTGCAATGTGTTTCATGCAGAGAATTCCTCCTGCATTTGTTTCACACCTTATAAATGACACAGACAAACATATGGTGTTGCAAACCCCTAGGGGCCAGGAGTTTGATGTAGAATTAATGGGTATAAACAATAAATTGGAATTTCGGCATGGTTGGGAAAAATTTGTCAATTATCACAGACTGCAGTGGGGAGATTTTGTTGTGTTCAAGTACATAGCGAAGTCGCATTTCAAGGTTGATATATTTGGAAGATCTGGGTGTGTGAAAAATATCAGTGCTCTTCATTTTGAAAAAACAAGCGTTGATTTAAATAAGAGATGTCCTAACAACAATTTGAAGCAACCAGTGGGCAATGAATCGCTGATTGATTTGGTTTCTGATGAGGAAAATAACCATGAGTCTGAAGCAGTGGCTGAAAATCAAAGAAGAAAAAGGAAATCCTCTTTTCTTGGTAAGAAAAAGTTTTGTCCGAGAATATAGAGCTTGTTAAATTTGGAAGTTTCATAATTTATTTGAACTTATGGATTTGGTATTTGAATTGTATTTTTATTAGGATAACAACATAGTAAATTTTGTTGTAGGCCATTCATCCAAGAAACCTAGACACTGTTTCTCCTTTCAGAAGCGCATGACAATGGAGTCTGCTCCTCCTTTTAAATCAGATAAACCCTTTCGTGCAATGGTTATGAAATCATGGAATATAAACGAACCATACCAGCTAGTAAGATCAAATTCTATGTTTTCTTTGCTTATGTATTTAGCAAGCTAACAATATGCAATGTATTAAATCATTTTTGTTACTTCATTTTGCTGATAGATCTCTACGGTCTAATACTATGCTCATATGGACATCTGTATTAGGGTGAATTGTAAAGTTTAAGAAGAATGTATTAAATCAATGCAATCCAATGATTTACTGGGTTAAATAACTTAGTTTTTCAATGGTTTGGGAGTGCAGGAGTTCCGGAAAACAAATGAATATCCGATTCAACTACCTAAAAAGAAAAGTGAAATAGTTCTTTTGGATGGAGAGTTCAACGAATGGAAGGTACAATGCATTATTAATAAGAGTGTCCCTACCTTAAGTGGGGGGTGGAGACGTTTTACACATGATAACAATTTAAAGGAAGGAGACAATTGTATCTTTGAGCAGTTAAACAACAATCCAAACAAATTTGTGTTCAGAGTTCATATCTTTCCTCGTGCAAAGAAATCTCTTCTTCGAGAATAGTTTAATTTTGACAAGTAAAAGCAAGACAAATATCTATCACTTTTTGGTGTAGATGATACTAAAATTGTTATGGAATAGTTCATTATGATTGTAAATATAAGTAAAAATTCTCTTCACAAAATTTTTATATTAAATTTAAATGTAATTAATGTGAGATGAATGTTATATAAATTAATTAGATCAAATATTCAATAAATTAGTTGTCTTCTAAATATTAAACTTAAATACAATTAAGATGTTATGAATATTATGACTTTGATATAATTAATTAATTGGATTAGTGTGTTTATATGAGACTTATGAGGTTTAGATTGTCGTAGTTTAAGGTGGCATATAATACTTTGGAAAAAATATAGTATTACATATTATGATAAAAATGTGATATAAAGTATTTAGAGAGTAAGATTTAATAATTTAAGTTAATTTATATTTGATTGATATATTTATTATTGCAAATGATATAATGCCAAGAAGAAAATTTAATTATTATAGATCTTGGAGTAACATTACAATTCTTGTGATCCCTCCATAAAGAATGGGATCATGAGATGTCCATGTTAGAGATGAGAAATTAACATGGATTAAATGTCTATATTTTAAATTTAATTTGAGTTGCTCTTGAAGTCCAAATGAATTTATATGAAATTTGAAGATAAATTAATTTATGAATGGTAAGACTACATACAATATCTTTTTAATGACTATTCTTTTGATATTGAATATTGTAAAGGAAAATATTCTTTTCTTAAGTGTAACCTAAGCAAATCAATTGATTTGCATACAAGTAATCATAAATCAACCTAGTAAATGTGAGCAGGGGATATATATTATGATAAAATGTGAGATTTATTCTAAGAAAGTCAATAAGAGGACAGGGTACTATGCCAAATGACTAAAGAATGAATGTCAAACGAAGAAGATTTTATGATTAGATTTCATGTGCTTAGAAAATGATGTCTCCTTACTAAAGTGCCTAAGTATCTATGTTGGATCCATTATCTATTAGAGGACAAGTCCATATATATATATTTTGCAACTTTGCTTGATGAATATCTATTCTTCTTACAAATCTAGAGAATTGGTGGTATTTAGAAATACCTTAAGAGGAGGAAAGTTCTCTCATAACAACCCTTAGAAAGTGAACAAGGATAAAAAAACATGCAATCACTCTAAACATATTTTTAACTCCTATTATTGCAATAAATTGAAATGTGTCACTATTAATTGATTCAGCAATGCTCTAGAATGAATGAATGCTTGATGAGGAGATAATTGGGATGAGTGCATCCAATGTCTTTAAATACTAGCATATAGCATCAAATTGAGCCAAACATGTGTTAAGTTGTTTTAGGCATGAAGATGAGTTAGACCATTTGGCCAGATTTGAATTTTAAATTTTAAAATAAAAAGGGACAAGTTCATGACTGTGGGTAGCCTTATTGATCATAGAAATGTCTTAGTGTGGGTAAACAATTAGATACATGAAAAAAATGAATAAACGAAGGTAGGTGCATGGGTGTGTGTGATAAATGAATGAATAAGGCAAATGGAAAATGTATAGATGTGTGTATACAAGAATAGGATAGCACTATGTTTAAAGGAATATCTATGTACACTATGGATAAAAAGTATAGGGGAATGAGCCCAACTTCACACAAGATCATGTCATTTGTCACTATAGACATATATCGAGCCATTTCCTCAAAATAGGCACAAAAATCAATGGTAAATGGCATGGGTATGCAAATTTTACCATTAAATTGTGTCCCTACTTTGAGTTGTATGTGAAACTAAAAAATGATCATATATCTCAAAGTGTGTAACACTCACAAGCACGTATGTAAAGCTAATATTCAAACACTCAAAGGATATTCTCATGGATCATATAAGGTATTGTATCATGCAAAGTGTGATCATGTAAGCATGTCTAGTTTTAGTATGTTCTCTCCATGAATTTTACAAAAAAGAGAAAAGTTATACAAGGTCATCCCACAATAATGGGTTACACATTTTGGCCAAACTTGACATTGAAATCAACATTTTGAACTAAATCTTCACTTTCTGACACCTATAGCCACTAAACTGTTAGGAATTATGATTTGAATTAGTGATTTGTGAGATTTATTTTGTAGATTCTAAATATATATTTTTTAAAAAATTGGAGTTAAATTGTAAAATTTTTTGTCTCCTTTGATAACTATTTTTTAATAGTAAACAACATTTTTTAAAGTGATGTGTATTCTATAGCACAAAACATTTTTTCTACAAAGGATAAAATTCTAATTCTTTTGAATTTAGATTGGTAACATCGATATGTAGGGCATACTTTTGGTTTCATAATGTTTTGTTGAATATTTTTTTTTTTAATTAAATTTTGAAGCAAACCAATTATAATTTAAACATAGGCATATTCCATAAAACATAACTTTTTCTGTATATATCAAAATTCAATTTTTTTTTTGTTGAAACAAGAACATCAATACCTAGGGCATAAATATTTTTCAAAAAAAAATTTCACTAATTTACTAATTTTCCATGTGTGTAGAACAAAGAACTTGATGTTTGGTGAAAAACGTACATTCACAAGAAATAAAAAATAAATATAATAATCAAATTAAATATATTTAAAATTATACTTTTTGGGAAGCTTATAATAAGGAATACATACTTACAAAACACAAATTTTAAATGAATTAATTTGATCCCCCATAAGGTAAATCAAAAGTGGTTTTTTATTAGCATTTTGATAGGTGTAGAGGAGACTCCATTATAGGTATGGTTTAAAACTAGCAAGGTTCTATCCAAAGGGGTTTGAATCTAAGGGGGTTTGATCAAACCCTCTTCAATTAAAATCCTTTAAATAGAACCTTTCAAGGCTTAAATCATTATATTTCTAAAAATATGTGATTTCAGCAAAAATTAGGATGTCCCAGAAAGTGTAACCCATTATTGTGGCAACACCCTATAATGAGTAGCTTCTATCTCACAAATGAAAATTTGATACAAAATAGAAATTTGATACAAATGTTAAAAAGGTTCCACCTATTCATAAAATAATGTGAAAATGTTATACTCAATGTGGCCATGTGACTCCACTTGATTGAAGAAAAGTGGGATACACTTGATCTAAGTAATTGATGATTCCAATACACAACCCTATAGTTGTAAAAAAAGGTTGGGATATGTCGATAGTGTGGAAATCAGGAACTATCGTGAAAGATTGTGAGTACCGGCCCAAGGAATCACGAGAGATCAAACAATCACACACTCAATACTGTCAAAGACATAAGCAATATGCAAAGCAAAAAATAGATAAATGAATTAGCTCAATGATCAAATACATATAGGCATCCAATATCTAAGAATAGATGTGCCTGAATAGGAAAAGCAAGCCTAAGAATAGTAGTGGCCCAAAGATAGGCATGCAACTACTTAACTTAGGATAAACTAATTTAGACACCTAGCTATTCATAGACATGCTTATCAACATTTGCTTAACTAGGTCCAAAACATCCTTCACAACATCAAACATCAAAAAAATTTATCTACACAATCCATTGATTTGGAAATAGGACAACCTTAAGGAAAGACATATGAAACTTGAAGCATAACAACCATAGAAACTTGAAAACCTTGTGCGGTACTGGAAACAAGAAAGATCTTCATGAAACTCTTCTAGATGAGTCTATAAGAATCATACAACATCTCCAAACACTCCTTTACCTTTACACATCAAAGATTTTTTGCCACACATCTCCAACCATGAACTCTGAGAACAACAAGTCATTTGGAACACTTTGCAACATACTGTCATTAAAAAATTGAGCATGCGGATCACCAAGAAACTTGAAACTACAAGAAAGCATGTAATGCACATCCATAAACATGTCCACAAAACCACAAAGGAAAACATTCACATCTGGAGGAATGCAAAACATTCCATTAGGCCTTCAACACCACCTTACTCTACTAGAACACATGTTGATACTCTATCATGCATAACTTTCATAGTGGAAGGACATATGATATGAAACTTTGGAATTATCACCTTCATAGCACTCTGAACACATTTCCATAATCACATAGCCATAAATGTAAATGTGGAGAAATGTGGAGCATTCCATTACTTTATAGTAAATGTCTTCTTTAGAGCCAACATTGTCTTCAAACTATCAACTACAAAACACTCTTCCTGTAATCCAAACACCATGAAACTTGGAATATTCATGCCTTGACACTATATGAAGCTATCTTCCAATCCACAGAGACACAACATCAAAAGAATGAAAATGTGGAGCAACCTCCCAGACAGGGTTCAAGGGAAATCATCATGTAGTAGAAACTTTCACCAATTTCTAGAGGCCAAACCCTCTTTGTATTAACACATGCATTCTTAGGAATAGTAGGAGAGATCAGACAAATCTGTTCATCTTAGTGCTTCTAATGTATCTTCTTGATGCTTCTAATTCTCATCTTAAAATAACTTTGTACACAACTTTGCATTGATCAAGGCATTGCATCCAACCATGAACTTTAGTAACCACATTATATTCAACATGACATCCAACCATGAACTATATCTTCTCTGTTGGATAGGACATGACATCCAACCATGAACTTCTAATTCCCATCTCAATGTATCTTCTTTAGGAGCATGACATCCAGCCATGAACACCATCACACATCCATGATAGTGTAGATATCAATGACAACCTAGTGTTGACATCAATGACAACCTTAGGCACCATATGTGTAATAATCTCCCCTTTGGCATTGATGGCAATACATACCTGCACATTCTCCCCCTTTTGACATCAAGGATAAAGGGCAACTTCTTCTATCTTAGGGCATCACTTATTCTTGCAAAAAATAGACTCCCCCTATCATTAGCAACCACTACCTACTCCCCCTAAGAGGTAGTCACCATCAGTCCAAGAAAAGATATAACATGAACCACTCCCCCTGGATAGATGCAACACTATGCATCTAGTAAGAAGGAGGGGCAATTACCCCTAACCTCTACTGGAGATCCTCAAAAGTATCCTTTGCAAGAGCCTTTGTGATACTTGATTGCTATATGCTTGGTTCTAGAATGCATCACTGGATTCTTGGAAATATTGAGAGCACTTGTATTGTCACAAAAAATAGGAATAGGCTCATCATACATTATCTTGATATCCATCAGGGTTTACTTTATCCACAACACATGTGTATAGCAGGATGCTGCTGCAATATACTCTGCCTCTACAGTTGATAAGGACAATGAATCTTGGGTGCTGCCACAATAATGGGTTATACTTTCTAGGACATCCTGATTTTTGCTGAAACCACATATTTTTAGAAAATATAATGATTTAAGCCTTCAAAGGTTCCATTTAAAGGATTTTAATTGAAGAGGATTTGATCAAACCCCTTAGATTCAAACCCCCTTGGATAGAACCCCACTAGTTTTAAACCATACCTATAATGGAGTCTCCTCTACACCTATCAAAATGTTGATAAAAACCCACTTTTGGTTTACCTTTTGGGGGATCAAATGAATTCATTTAAAATTTATGTTTTGTAACTATGTAGTCCTTATTATAAGCTTCCCAAAAAGTATAATTTTAAATATATTTAATTTGATCATTATATTTTTTTTATTTCTTGTGAATGTAGGTTTTTCAATGAACATCAAGGTCTTTCTTTCACACATCAAAAAATAGGAAAATAGAGAAAAAAAATCTAAAAAATACATACCCTCTAGGTATTGATGTCTCGATTTCAACAAAAAAAATTGAATTCTGATACATACAAAAAAATTTACATTGGACATAATACGCCTATGTCTAAATTATAATTGGTTTGACTTCAAAACTTAACTAAAAAAAATATTCAACAAAACATTATGAAACCAAATGCATCCTCTACATATTGGTGTTACCAATCTAAATTCAAAAGAATCAAAATTTTATCCTTTGTAGAAAAAAAAGTTATGTGCGACAGAATACACATCACTTAAAAAAATATTGTTTAGTATTAAAACTAGTTATCAAAGGAGATGCAAAAAATTTTACAATTTAACTACAATTTTTAATATATATATATATATATATATATATATATATATATATATTTAGAATCTATAGACAAAATCTCACAAATCACTAGTTCACATGTCATCTTCAAATTCCTAACGGTTTAGTGGCTATAGGTGTTAGAAAGTGAAAATTTAGTTCCAAATGTTGATTTCAATGTCAAGTTTGGCCAAAAAGTGTAACCCATTATTGTGGGATGACCCTCTTGCTTCTTGCTCTGCCATGAAACCAATTTGCTTCCTTATAAGAAAGCACCACCACTTGTACTTCTTCTATCATCAACACAACCAACCCAATCAACATTAGTGTAGGCACTCAAATCAAAGTAATTACCTTTTGGATACCATAAGACATAATATGAAGTTCCCTTCAAATATCTGAATATCCTTTTCATTGCCTTCTCATGTGTTTGCTTGGGACCGGATTGATATCTAGTAACCACACATACTATATGCATAATATCAAGTCTAGAAGCAGCCAGGTACAACAATCCTCCAATCATAGATCTATAGCAAGTCTGATCCACCTCTAGAGACTCATCGTCCTTGGTCAAGTGGCATTTAGTGACCATGGGAGTACTCATTGGTTTTGAATCCTCCATACCAGACTTCTTTAACAACTCTTTGACATACTGAGCTTGAGAAATAAAGATATCATCATCTAGCTAAGTAATTTGAAGTCCAAGAAAGACATCTCACCAATCATAGATATCTCAAACTCTTTTTGCATCTCCTCCAAATATGATGTCATCAATATATACTACAACTATCAATATCATTTAGATCCTTCTTCTTTGATGTAAAGATTGCTATCTATAGTACCTTTCTTGAAGCCCTATTGAAGTAAGTACTTGTCCAACCTAGCATACAGAGCCCTAGGTGCTTGCTTGAGACCATACAAAGCCTTCTTGAGTCTGTACACCATGTCTAAATCTTCTAATATCTAGAAACCATTCAGCTGCTCAATGTAAACCTCTTCCTCTAGATCACCATTCAAGAATGTCAACTTAACATACATCTAATATACCTTGAAGTTCATATGAGAAGCAAGGGAAAGAAACATTATGATTGCCTATGTCCTAGCTACTAGAACGAAAGTATCCTCAAAATCAATGCCATCAACTTGAGAGTAGCCCTTACATACCAACTTGAGAGTAGCCCTTCATCACTTCTTGAATCAAACTTTCCTAGGCCTTCTTCATCACTTTTGATATAACATTTACTGCCAAAGATCCTGAAGTATCTGACAATGGGAGGTCTTCCATACCATAGCTCATAAGGGGTCTTAGTGCTATTGACCCTCAATTGCACTCTGTTAATTAGATAGACAGCAGTGTGAACTACTTCCTTCTAGTACATATCAAGTAGATCTGCATCTTTGAACATTGCCCTAGACATCTCTTGTACAGTCCAATTCTTCCTTTCAAATACCTCATTTTGTTGAGGGATCCTAGGAGCTGACAAATGTCTCCTAATACCATGATCTTCACAAAACTTTCCAAATTCATTTGAAGTAAACTCACCTCCCCTATCAAACCTTAAACATTTGATCTTAGAATCCATTTCATTTTCAACCATAGATTTGAAAAACTTAAACTTATCAAAGGCATCTAATTTTTCTCTTAAGAAGGTGACCCAAGTCATTCTAGAATAATCATTAATAAGTAACGTGAAATAACTTTCACCTTGTTGAATTTATACTCTTTTAGGACCAAAAAGGTTAGTATGGATTAGCTCCAATGGTATTGAAGAAGAGTACTTGCTTTTCAAACTTGTCTTCATTTTCTCTCCCATTTGACATTCCTTGCATACTGTGTTTGCAGGCTTGGTTATCTTGGGCATATCTCTCATCACATAAATAGAGATGATCTTTACCATCTTGTCAAAGTTGGTGTGTCCCATTCGCTTGTGCCATATCCATCACTCACTGCATTGAGACAATAAGTATTTTCTTCCATTTACCTCCTTCAGATGATAGGTTTCACCATATGACTTGATGCCTTCTACAACTAGCTTTCTGAACCCTGCCTTTCTGATTTCACAACCTTTGGCATGAAAGGTAAGATTGTATCCTTTACCACACATCTAACTGACATTGAGAAGATTATTCTTTAGCCCTTTGACATAGAGGACATCCTTAGCTTCCCATCAATAGTTATAGCACCCTTTCCATAGATTTGTGCTGACTCATCACTACCAAACTTGATAGCTCCACCATTCCACTTCTCAAGGCTGATAAACTTCTCCTTGTCACTAGTCATATGATTTGAGTAACCACTATCAATCACCCAAGCCTTGGATTCTTCTCTTGCATGAAAAATAGTCAATACAACCATTGATTTATCATTATTTTAGTATGTTTGTAAGGCATCGATGTTCTCACATTTTCCAACATCATCCTTTTTGTCTCCAACATTCAAGGCCATGAAAAGTGTTTCATCATTTGAATCATCATGATCCTCATCTTCTGAAGAACAATTACTCTCTATGGAATACATGCTTCTTTTGATCTTGTCTCTCTTGTTACTACTCCTTGATTCTTTAAAAGGACATTTAGAGGCAAAAAACCAACCTTTCCATAATTGAAACATTTAAAATGTAACTTACCTCTATATTTTCCTCTGCCTATCTTCAAATTCTTAACAAAGTTTGCTTCTGCCTCATCAAGGTTATCATCTTGATCAGTTGCTTCATCTTTAGTCTTCTAACTTGCTTTGTATGTTTCTTCCTTCTTTGGAGCACCTTTGTCAAATTCTCTCATTACAAAAGATGTGAGAGAGCCAAATAATTGATTTATTATATATTTATTCAAATCCTGAGATTCCTCAATGGCAGATACCTTATGACTGTAAGATTTAGGAAGAGATCTCAAAACCTTCTTCACAATTTCATCTTCTTTCACTTCTCCACCAAGACCTTTGATGCCATTAACTATTTCATCCACCTGGAGCATGTAACCAGCAATGTATTCATCTTCTATCATCCTCAGGGTTTCAAATTTGCTCTTGAAAATTTGCATCTTGGCTTGCTTCACTTTATTATCTCCTTCATAAATGCTTTCAAGTTTGTTACAGACATCTTGAGAAGATGTACAACTCATTATTTTCACAAATTTTGAATCATCTATTCCACTCATGATAGCACTCTTTTCCATGGCATTGTTCTCATACAACTTTCTCTCATCTGCATCTTTAAGTTCACTACTAGGAACATTGTAGCCCTTCTTGACTGATTGCTAGATGCCATACCCTAGAGAGGTCAAATGGTTTTCCATCCTTAGCTTCCAAAAGGAATAATTTGTCCCATCAAACATGGGTACCTTGAGAGAACCATTTTGAGCCATCCCAGACCTTCCTCAAGTGGTTAAGCTTCTTTTGAGTAAATTGGCTCTGATACCAATTGTTGAACACACTAGGATATTGAGACGGGGGTGAATTAGTATCTAATCAAACTTCAAGTCCTCTGGAGAAGATTAAAACTTAAGCATTATATCATCAACATAAACATGAAATATTAACACAATGCACATCAACACATAACACCAGATATATGTGGAAAACCCAAGAATGTAAAAACTATGGTGAGGATTATCTCACAATATATGAAGCTCAAAATTATAACTTTGTTTTAGGGCTACAACCAAAGGAAGCTACTACTCCTTGAAAATTTTGATTTAGGGTCACTTCAAAAGAAGCTACAACTCCATGTAGACTTTGTTTTAGGGTTAGTCCCAAGGAAGCAAATACTCCATAATTGAGAACAAACATAGAAAAGATTAAAGTATGATAGTCCTTCTACTGCTTGAAAACTGACAATGAAGCTCACACCTTTGATGATTGCAATTCTTCCTCTTCACACTTTCTTCTAATGATTGGATCAATTAGGCACACTCTTTACTTCCCTCCTATCACAAAAATCTCTTCAAGATGAATCAAGACAACTTCTTATACATCTTCTCTTTCTCCTTCAGTCGCATGTGTCATAATGCATTCATTCTACTCCTTTTCTTGCTACTGAACCTTATCAATCACATTGCAATCACACTTCACTAAACTCAATTTGATTTATAATTTATACATGATATTACATTGATTACATTGCTTTTCAACCAAAGACAACATGAAAAATACATTTACAAGTCGGTTAGACTACACACAACATGAAACATGTAGGGGACAAGTCCTAAACAAGACTACACACTACACCAGAAGAAGACCCATGCCTTGTGAACATCAACACTTGCTTAACCAGGTCCAAAATATCCTTCATAGCATCAAACATCAAGGAATTTTATCCGCACACTCAGCTCATTTGAAAATAGGACAACCTTAAGCCAAGTCATATGAAACTTGAAGCATAATAGCCACAACAACTTGAAAACCTTGTATGGTACTGGAAACAAGAAAGATCTTCATGAAACTCTTCCAAATCAGTCTAAAGGACTCATGCAACATCTCCAAACACTCCTTTACCTCTGCACATAAAATATTTTGTGCCACACATCTTCAACCATGAACTCTAAGAACAAGTCATCCAGAACACACTACAACATATTGTAATTGAAAATTTGAGCTTGTGGATCACCAAGAAACTTGAAACTGCAAGAAAACATGTAATTCACATATATAAACATGTCCACAAAAATGCAAAGGCAAACATTCACATTTGAAGGAATGCAAAACATTCCAACAGGTCTTCAACACCACCTTACTTTGCCAAAACACATGTTGATACTCTATCATGCATAAATTTCATAGTCGAAGGACATATGATTTTAAACTTTGGAATTATTACCTTCACAACACTCTAAACATAGTTCCAAAATTGCATAGCCATAACTATAAATGCGGAGGAATGTAGAGCATTCCAATACCGTATAGTAAATGTCTTCTTTAGAACCAATACTGTCTTCAACTGTCAACTGCAAAACACTCTTCTAGTAATCCAAACACCATGAAACTTGGAACATTCATGTTGTGACACTTTATGAAGCTATCTTCCAATCCGCAGAGGCACAACATCAAAAGAATGAAAATGCAAAGCAATCTCCTAGATAGTCTTCAAGGGCAATCATCCTGTAGCAGAAGCTTTCACCAACTTTCGGAGGCCAAACCTTCTTTGTATCAACACATGCATTCTTAGGAATAGTATGAGAGATCATACAATATGTTCTAAACCACCAATAACATCTTCCCAACATCAGCAACACATATGATCATCTTAGTGCTTCTAATGTATCTTCTTGATGCTTCTAGTTTTCATCTTAATATAACTTCATACACAACTCTGCATTGATCAAGGCATGACATTCAACCATGAACTTCAGTAACCACATTATATTCAACATGACATCAAACCATGAATTATATCTTATCTTCTACATAGGACATGACATCCAACCATGAATTTCTAATTCCCATCTCAATGTATCTTCTTTAGGAGAATGACATCCAACCATGAACACCATCACACATCCATGATAGTGTTGACAGCAATGACAACCTTGTGATAGTGTTGACATCAATGACAACATTAGGCACCATATGTGTAACAATTTTTAGTTTAATGCTAATTAATTTAGCAAAGATTTTTTAGGACCTACAAATAAAAAGATTAAAAATCATCAAATAAAAAAATTTTCCCTCCAAAATATTTCCTAAATAAAATGGAAGAATTCTTAAAACTAGTAGAAAAATCCCTAAGCTGGTGGAGGAAAGTTAGCCCCACCTCAAATGCACCCGCTCAAAATCAACCACCTAAAAAATAGTTGCTCCTATTTTAGAGGAAAAGATTCTAATTTATGCTATAATTTTTTTTGGGGGTTTCACGGGACCCCTTGCTGCACAAAAATAGACCCTCTAGCAGCTCCATGGGACCCCTTCCTAAGTCTCTAATAACACAAGGAATTATTTGTACTTAACATTAAGAGAATGCACATCTTAGCCTTTTTAGTGGACATTTTGTGACACAATAATCCATAGAGTATTATGAACTGTAAATTTATCTCAAACATAAAATTTACATAAAAGTCCACAAGATGATTTGTATCATAATTGATAATAAAGAAATCCAACATCTCACATAGTAAGGTATGACTTAAATCAATAAAAATCATGTACCATCAATTTTATGGGGTATTATAGGCCAACTATTTGCTAATAAAAATCCAACATCTCACATAGTAAGGTATGACTTAAATCAATAATAATCATGTACCATCAATACTATGGGGTATTATAGGCCAACTAAATGATGTAGTTCAATAAATAACAATTATGGTTAAAACAACCTGGTTTATTCTTCTGCCTTCCTAGTGCTTCCATGATTTTATATATTGTCACTATGTTTATATTTTTATCAATCACTTTGATCGTGTTGCCTAAATTTTTTAGAGACATATAAAGAATTTAATCAAAATTTAGGGTTATTAGTTCCTCTTTCTCCCAAATCCAAATATAGGTTTACCATTTTGTAATAACCACCCTAGTTACTACTATTTTTTTTACACACCAAGTACTAACTTAATTGTCCAAGCATCTTCTATCTAATTTATAAGTGTCAAATTCAAAGACTTACCAACCATAGTCACAGCATCGACTCTATGCCACAACTCATATACTCGTACTAGAGTATGGTAAGCTCCCAAGGTCAGGGTCATCCCTAGACCCATACCTAAAACATCGAGGGTTCATTTGTAATGGCCCTGCCTACGTATTCCTTTGTGAGAATCAGAGGCTTCGCAGTTTGTTCAACAATAATAGAGGCTTCATCCTTTCATTTGATATGAGATCTTTAATCTCACCTTTCAATCATTGTCTTTAAGAGAATCTTATGATTCCAAATCAATTCATATGCAATAGTATGATTATAAATACAATCCAGTCAAATGTTAGTTCAATACTAACATCAATGTATGGAAATACACAATACCACATAGTGACCAGCTCATATAAGCAATACTTGTTCACACGTAGTGACAGGTACAAACATGCATTCCTTGTATGCAATGTGATTATCACTCACATGGGTCACACATACAAGTGTGACTAGCTCAAAGGAACAAACCATATAAACAAAGTGAATAACTCATCTATAAGCCACATATACACAATGTGACTAGCTCCTGCATATCACATATACATAGAGCAAATAACTTATGCATGCATCACACACACCCAAAGTGACTATCTCATGCATACAACACATATACACCAAGAGAATAATTCATGCATGTGTCACATACACAAAGAGTGACTGGCTCATGCATACAACACATATACACAGGGAGAATAATTCATGCATGCGTCACATACACACAGAGTGACTAGCTCATGCATACAACCCATATACACAAGGTGCTTAATTCACACCTAAATCACATATACACAATGTGAATAACTTGGGCAAGAAATAGATATACACTGTGACTAATTCACATATACACAATGTAAATAGCTTGTGCATGAATCATATGCACATCATAGGTTAATATCATGTCTAGGTAACATGAAGGAATAATTGCGACTATATTGCAAGCATCTTCCCATTTGTTTATTTCACTAGCTCATAAGTCCTCAAATATATATCCAAAACCCGAAAAAGGAATGTTGGTATATCTAATGGTACACCATGGGCGCCATCATTTTTCCTAATTTGTAGCCAACTATGATGACAAGAAAGCATTCCATACTACTTGCGGTCATCACTGGTAAGGGCTCAAGTGCTATAACACATAACACATTAGGTCTCTAATATAGATGCACACAGTGATTGACTCACACATACATAGTGACCAACTAGTAATAGAAAGTGGATGTAACCTATTACATGCACCTTACCATTACCTGGTTCACTAACACATAAGCTCCCATCCTTTTCCCGGTTCATAATGAACTGTGATGACAAGCAAGCATCCCATACTACTTGTTTTCAACATTGGCTAAGGACTAGGTGTACAACAACATACACATTAACAACCAACTGTGATGACAAGAAAGCATCCCATACTACTTGTTGTCATCATTGGCTAAGGAGTAGGTGTAACAACATACATCACATGTGGCTATTAAGAAGATTTCTACAGTCCACTGAACCATTGAATCGATGGACCCTAACATCTATCACCTCCATGCCACTGGCAAAAGTTAGTCCAACCTGGTATGGGGTATCTCTTGGCATCTATCACATACATGGTACTGGTGAAAGCCAGCTAAGCCCTATCATACAAAATGGTAGCTCCTGGCATCCATCACCTTTGTGGTACTGGTGACAACTGACTAACCCTAAGATACAATGGATAGCACCTAGTATCTGTCACCTCCATGGTACTGGTGACAACTGGCTAAATCGTACATGTATCATAACCTAGATGGCTCCTGATATATATCACCTCTATGCTACTGGTGACAACCAGCTCATCCTATGATATGGTGGATAGAACCTAGAATCTGTCACCTGCATGGTACTGGTGACAGTTGGCTATCTGCACCTGTATCAAACTCAGTTCTAACATGTGGGTCATCCTATATAGCTAGGTACACACATAATAAGGATATCACAAGGTTTCATCAACACTGGTCAGGTTGACTCAAATACATACCACGTAGAGGTCAATAAACCAATACATAGGGTCTTTTGTGTCTAGGGGTCTAAATTATAGGTCAACACTCAATAAATATATTGAACCCACATAAGCTGGACTCTATCTGGTCACATATGCATAAACATTTACAAACTCATAATATAATATCAATGGCCATTCCATACATTCAGTTGTCACTTGGAAACACAGTATGCATCATACAAATGTCAAAGCCACAATAGTAATTTTAAACATTATTCTATATCTGAGTGCATAATATTTACATATTAACAATCACAAGCTCAGTATATAATTATCCATCATCTGTAAAGGATAAATATCATACATAGTTGGTAATTCCAACCATCAATTGCCCATAGTGTTCAGGATGAAAACACTAATTATTTTACTCCCAACAAGTCCAAAGGCACCTTCATACATCACATTAGAAACAAACTATGAAATGGTGATCCTCAAAATTCATCCAAGATTGGGGCAAATTTAGAGGACCTAACCCAACAACCATAGAGTAGAGGAGCTTAGTGTTGATAGAGTGCATTTTATTGGCTCAAGCCTATATGGTGGGGATTTAGTAATTAAATGGTGAGTTCACAATCATATAATGTAGCTTCAGGCTCGAGCTGAAACATACAAAAGAGGGAAGGTTAATCAAGTTTAGGAACACCCCATACCTTGGAGTAATTCCCTAAATCCATTCCCTACGGACCTGAGATCCAAGGGCATCCTTCGCCCAAGAACTGCCTACATACCCACTTCCAAACAAGATCAAAGACACATGTAATTATCCTCACTTTAATCTCTCAAGAGTTAGTCACATACGTTCATACCCTTAGGCTTTCATTGTCATCCCAATTTCATACTGACACTTATTAATATTCCCATAATCAATCCATACACCAAAATATGCATAACAACATAATCAATATAAAATAAATCAGCCATATCAAGGCATAGGATGAGAGCAAACCAAATATATTCATAATGCAATATTTATGTAAAGCCCAAATATGACTCCAAAATCACATCCTACTATGATATGATTCAATAATTATCAATATAATAGTCATATCCAAGATGTCCATTCCCTAATAGTTATATATTAAGGATATCATGCAACATTCGGTATCCTAATGATAACACCACACATGTATTTATCACCTACCACATGAATCATGAATACATCATCTTGTGATTAAGTACTTAATACATAGTGTTGTTCATAACTAGGGGAATATCATAACATTCCATTGCATTCTACAGTGACCTCATCAACCTCACTCAAAGAGAGCTACATATTTATAGGACATGGCTTAATGTATTGTTTCCATGAAATTTGTCATAAGGAAAGGAAATTAGATTATTCAACTGTCTAAGACAACCATCTATAGTCAAGTTTTGCTCTACTCAAGGTGTTTTAACAATAGTACCATGCCCATGATCAATCACTATATATGTTCCACTAGGTAGACTATTCAATTACATAATTTACATTATTAATACAGGGGCTATACTTGCAACACATATTTAATATCCAACATCATATAGCTAGAATGCCAATAGACTAAAACAACAATATACAAACATGCTCTTCAAACGTAATGAGCTGACCTTTCACTATAGCAAACATGTACTCTAAAAATCTTCTAACAAAGGATATCGAGGTCTTAGTTTAGACCTTTCGACCATTATGATTCATATTTTAGCATAAATGTGATAGAAACCTTATAGGCTCATCTTATTAACACAAGGACGGGAGAGTACCTACCGACATATAATTTTCTTTGCTCAGAGCCATCTAGCTCAACATGACCAAACCACATTATTAGGCATATTATTACATGGTTGGGTCTGGTTACTACTCCAATTAAGCATACAAGTTTGATGGACTTTACAATATCATTTACACCATGACACTGCACCTTTGCAGCCCATTCATGAGGGATGTACCTGTAATAAGGTATAGATAAGGTTATGATATTGTAAGCTTATTTTAGAAAGTCTACATCATAGACTAATTTATGTATTATTCATATGACATGTCTCTTCACAACTAACAAAACACGGTTATGAGATACCAAAAGCCTCATCTTAAACATGGAGTGCATAATGTGTTTAGTTATTATATGTATACCTTTGCATTTATTAAACAACCATTATAAATTAAAGGGTGAGAAGTATGATAGGGCCATAGTCAACAATACCATATCAACCTTATTCCTTATCTAGATCTCAAACCAACCATATAAATTGTTTTCATGAAGATACTATTTTCAACAACTTAGTTAAGACATCTATTAACTAATCAACGAGGTAACTTACTATTATATTAAGTCTTTAAGATCACTGAATGAGGCATGTTGATAACATTTGTATCACCATACCATGCAAGAATTTATTAAACTTGTTATCCCATAAGGCCCAATACTAGGTCCTTGGTTTTGGTTATATTAGATATCGTATAGTCACCGTCATAACACAATATATCATCTTGTGGTATCATATGTATTTTTTGAAATCATCATAAGAATATTTATCTGATTTAATGTAAAAGTTATTCAAGGATATTATCCATGGTTTCAAGGGCTCAAACCACATACAACACTAATAGCAATCGAATGCCACATAAATGAATTCTTATCAACATTCATAACCATGTACAACTAAATATATAAATTTTCATCAATCATAAATGATTATATCCAACCTAGTATATGGACTCTAACTACATGAATGCCATTATACAATAGATTATATGGATTCTATCAACTTAAATGTCATTGATCCATGTACATAAGCCTTGTACTTGCATATGAAGGTCATTAAAGAAAAATCTTCCATGTTAAGAATGAGTTCAAGCTAAGCTTTCTCCCTTACCTAAGGTATTAGGAAACTACAAGGAATTTCAAATCTTATTTATACCATATATGTTACAAGGAGAACTAATCATAATTTAAAATCATTCAAAAGAGTGTTTGAGCATAAATTCTTCTGTCAAATTATGTGCATAAATTCTGTCAAGGAAGTGGTGATGGGAGATAACATTTATATTTGTAGCATTTAATAGAAATTTCTCTTCAATATGCTTTGATGGGAATGCATACCCTCATCCCAAGCACCAATTAAGTGCAGGTTGGAAAGATGTTGTCTACATTTTCTTTAAGGGCATTTTAACAACCCTTCTTAATATTATTTTTCTACCATGGCATTCCATGAGGTCACATTTCTACAAGGCATTTTGTCAAACAACTCACGTGCTTTGTCTAGGATTTCACGTTTTGCATATATGTTGGCCATGCGTATGTGGGGAGATAGGTTCTATTTTATTATTTGATCGGTCACTTAATTCTTCTGCTACTGAGGGTGTGTTGTGTGTGTGAAAGATATTTATTTTAGTTTGTCCCAAATCCTGACCACCTGCATCCCTCCTTTATTTAATCTACTGTAACTAATTCTTCACATTCACAGCCACTTGGGGATGGCACATACAATTTAAATAATGGATTGAGCAACAAATGAACAATATCTCATAGGTGGGCTCATTTTCAATTTCATACGAAATTACAAGATTTGTAGATCTTTATTGTTGCTCTTGCTTCTTAAATCCTATTGAACTACTCTCCTTTGATCTTTCTCTTCTTTGCTTCCTCATTGTGATCACCCTCAACTTCAACTTCCAAAATCCCCATTCCACAGATGTTGCAAAATCTCTTTCCTTTCTTGTGTCTCTTTTCTGCTTAACTTCCTACAAAGAATACCTTCTCAATCCTCCCTCTTCTGACCAAATTCTTCTATCCTTAATGCTTTGATGGATGTCCATACGTTGCGTCCTATCCTGTCTGGCAGAGTCGCAGTAGTTAGACTCCATTCTTTTTGCCAGGGCATCCATACTCATGCAATTAAATTTTCTCCCCTGTAGAAAAAAGGTCTTTTCTTCCTTTAATTCCCTTCATCCCCTCCATTTAATGAAATGTCTTAGTTTTATTTTGTCTTTTTGGGCCTCGTGGTTTCCTGTGGGCAGTCCTCTCTAACAGGGATGTGACATCCTTCCCCTCTTGGGATAAGCTATCTTGACTAATCAGGAAGTTGTCCTTGCTATTTTCTTTTTCTAATAGTTGCATTCAAACCATTTAATGTTCTCCTTTTGTCATATTTTGACCTCTGGGGCCTTAATCTATGTCCTTTTACATAATCTTCTTCTGAATTTTGGGTTACTGGCCAAATTATTTGTTTTGAATCCTCTATCATCACCTTTGAGGTAGTTTCTTTCTCCCTAATTTTACCAATTTAGAACAATTTCATAGGATTAAAAAGATACATAGTTGAAAATATACTTTGCAAATTTGCATTTTCACTCAATACAGTCCTCTATTTTTCAATGTATGCTTTGATTTTTTGTAAGGTAGGTCATTATTTATCTCATCGAGTGTCCCATTTACCTATTCATACTCACAAGGTAGTGTAGTACTAACCTCTCTTCTTAATCAAGTGCACCTCAAATATTCAATCACTTTCCTCAAATTTCACTTATGTCCCATGTTTGCAATTGAGTTGCTCACTTACTGGATTTCATCACATATCACTATTGTTCTATTAAATCAATATTAGCAAAATTTAGGATCAAACTAGTTTATTTAGTCACTGAAGAATGCAATACAAGTCTATGTTCTTACAAGTTATTATTCACATGGATTCATAACATATGCAAGCTCATTTTGCAAACTCATAGCATGCTAGATTGCCAATGGCACGTATATCAGTTGGTGCATACCAATATTCACCTACCTATTATTCCTTTGGAATGCATTACTTGCATATAGGTATTTGAATAAAACACATTCACAACGTCTCGATATGCTTTTTCTCTTAGATTGACTTTGCTCTATATGGCAGAGTTATACAACACATAACCTATTTCAACACGTGGCTACATCAACATGTACTAAAATAAGGACAAACCTATCCCATATGAGTATATTAGTAATTCGAGGTCATTCAACATACTATCTCATTCAACCGTACATCCTCAAGTTTTTTTCACTTTAAGTTTATATCCATTCATGTGCATGTCATTAAGAGGATTCTTAATACTCTTGAATATGCAAAGAAACTCATCACATAATAATGAGCATATTCAAA
Source organism: Cunninghamia lanceolata (assembly GCA_027924645.1). Classification (NCBI taxonomy): domain Eukaryota; kingdom Viridiplantae; phylum Streptophyta; class Pinopsida; order Cupressales; family Cupressaceae; genus Cunninghamia; species Cunninghamia lanceolata. The sequence continues at coordinate 3,157,527 of BSBN01000397.1, forward strand.
TCCAACAATTGGGTTATGGGAAATAGTAATCATATCATACCACAACCTTCTACTATGCACTCTAATTTTTCTGTATAATTCATATATCCAACCACTCATTTAGGTATTCTTGGTTAGGATTGGCCAATCATACTTATAGACATAAGAGTTTATTTAATAAATTCAAGGTTGACAAATCCATAGGGGTGAGTGCAGGATCATGATGGACCAAACACTACCCCTAAGTGGCAATGTAAATGAAAATAAACAGACTTAAGTAACTTCATGTCAAAAATTCATTGAGTTATCTACACAATCTAGAAATAAGGTAGTAATAAAATTTGTAACAAATTGAATGTAGTTTATGGGCTACTACATTTTTTAGAAAATTTTAAAAATAGTTTGGTGAAAATTGGATATTTCAATGAAGCACTACTAAAAGTTTTAAAAAAATGTAAAAAGTATGTGTCATTCCGACCAACCTAAGTATGAGAAAAAGATAATATTTTTCCTCCACGATTTGGATTTAAATAAATGACAAATGAGAGGATGTGATACATATTTTTTTTAATTGTTTAAGTAAATAAATAATTATTTATGAATTTTTTACTATGACTTTTTTAAAATATAAAAAATTAATTTTCCAGCCAACCTAACTTGGTCAAACATATATGAAAATAAAAAAATTTAAATTTTAATGTATACCCAATAAATCCTAGAATGTGATGCATTTTTGGGATTTAAAAAAGGATTAATATGTTGAAAGTTATGGATCTTTTTCAATATGTATATCTATTAGGAAATCAGACATAGCCTATGTAGAAAATTAATATTAATTACCTATTAAAATTATTATAAAGTGTATATTATATTTTTAGAATATTAATAGCTTCCTCTATAAAACCTTTTCATTTGATTAAATTTAGTTACAAAAAAGTCTGTCAGCTTCAAGGATGAAATTGTGGAAAATTTTAGGATAACACTAAATAGATGGTTTCACAAGTTTCTTTGGCAAGTTTTGGGACTCCCACTTGTCTAAATATGATATAAACAAAAGGAATTTTGGAGAGAATCCATATTTGAGCTAGAAATATTAACACCCCTTCCATCCAAATCTAAATATTAGTCTAAATGTTAGCACTTTTTCAGTTAGCACATTTTTTCTCCATTGCCACTGTTTGGCCCATCGAGATCTCACACTCACGCATACTAAGTAGCAATTTAATTTTAGTGAGCCAATAGTGCAAGGTCCACTACTTTTTCCCAGAGCTTAGTGAGCATTATAGGTCCAGTGTTTGAACCTTTCTCTGATACCAATGTAATAACCACCCTGGTTACTACTATTTTTTTAACACCAAGTACTAACTTAATTGTCCAATCATCTTCTATCTAATTTAGAAGTGTCAAATTCAAAGACTTACCAACAATTGTCATAGCATCGACTCTATGAGCTGACCTTTCACAATAGCAAACATGTACTCTAAAACTCAATGAGCTGACCTTTCACTATAGCAAACATGTACTCTAAAAGTCTTCTAACAAAGGATAATGAGGTCTCAATTTAGACCTTTTCATCATTATGATTCATATTTTAGCATAAACATGCTAGAAACCTTATAGGCTTAACTTATTAACACAAGGACTAGAGAGAGTACCTACCAACATGTAATTTTCTTCGCTTAGAGAGTCCATCTAGTGAGCAATAAGACCAAACCACATTCTTTAGGCACATTATTATGTGGTTGGGTCCGGTTACTACTTCAATTAAGTATACAAGTTTCATGCACTTTAGAATATCATTTACACCATGACACTACACCTCCGTAGCCCATTCACGAGGGATGTATCCGTAATAAAGTATAGACAAGGTTATGATATTGTAATCTTATTTTAGAAAGTCTACATCATAGACTAATTGGGTCAATGCAAGAAGCTGGGTCCACTTTTTGGCCAAAAAGTGGAAGTGTTTTCCTTGATTTTTAGAATTTGTCACATTTGACCTAAACATTTGCAACAGTATTGAGTTAAATAATTTTAGGGGAAACCATGCTGATAAAAGTAGGAAAAATTTAACCTTTGAGTCTGATTAGGCTCCATATAACAACAATCTCCCACTTGGAGACTGATTAGACTCCACACCATATCATCTCCCACTTGGAGATTGATCATAACACCACTGACCTTGTAGCTCCTACTGGAAATAAGTACCCTGGACCCTGTTGTTCTAATTTTAATGTTTTCAGTCTTGAAGACCAACCAAAGCTGAAGAGGAGCTCAACTTCTCCCTTGTCACTGCCTTTGTAAACATATCCGCTAGATTTTCATCTATATGTATCTTTTCCAGCCTTAACTGTTCATCATCCAACACCGACCGGGTGAAGTGATACCTTAGCTATATGTGTTTGGTCTTTGAATGCAAGGTAGAATTCTTTGGAAGATGAATGGCACTCTGACTGTCTATAAACAAATAATTGTTAGCCTATTATTTTCCCAATTCTTTGAAAGGAAGCTCAGTGTGCAAAAATTGCTTCCTACACTAATCTAATGAGGGGAGGAGAGTGTGAATTCAATTTAATCTTTATAGTTATAGCTATGTTAACCCACTAACAGAGATATTGTAGCAAACACATACACAAGAATGTAAGATAAAAAAGAGAGAGACAAGATATACGTGGGGAAAACCCTTACAAGTGAAAAACCCCACACTCTAAAACACAACCCAAATGTATTCCGTAAACAATGAAAGTTACAATATAGTCAGAAAGCCAATGCTCTTGCAAGAGACTTCTAAACTCATATCTGGAGCTAATCTGACAGCATAATAGTACTTGTCAATCACATAATGCATCACCTCTCCAAAGCACCTGTTTATAAAGAACATACAACGCAAAAATGGCTCCACATTGAGATGGGCATCCAACATGGCCTCATGGCCCAAAACCCATGCCTATGAACACTTGTCCAACACTATAGGATGTTCCTAACACTCAAGTCACCCCATCCCAAAGAGTTCACCTATTTCCAAAATGGGCTATGACAAATGCTCTTACGACTCTTACAACCGTCATAGAATCTGTCATAGCTGTCATAACTTACAACTGTAAGAGAATTTGTCATACATAGGCTATAAATAGCATATTCTCTTACATGTCATAACCCACCTTGGAGCACCCAAAGATGCCTTTTTCAAAGATGCTTCTCGACACATGTCCATACATGTCATAGGATCTTCTATTTCTGACTCTTACATGTCATAACTTTGTCATAGGAATCTGTCATGACCATTTCGGTCAATATTCCCTTACACACATTCCAAGATGCTGACACATGGAAAAATATTCCTACCACTAAGTAGGACTCCTACCTCCTCATGTGAGGACAAATTTACATGTGGTCATATGCCATGTAGGATGACACATCACCGTGCCAACTCCCACAATATGACAACATAGGATTTGCATCCTAATTATACAATAGGCAATAAATAAACAAATACGTTGAAATAATACAGGGAATTACCAAGGTTGAGACACCTTAATTCCCAACATTCTTCCATGAAAGATTGTAGCCATATCATCTCCTTACTTACCTCTGTTGTAGCTACATACTCTACCTCTGGGATGGATAAAGCAACCACCTTTTGCAACCTGGAGATCAAACTCACTACTATCCCACCTACAATAAAGACATAACATGTAGTACTCCACCTGGTATTAATATCCCCTACCAAATCTAAGTCCACATAGCCTGCTAAATTAGTATTAGAACCCCCAAAACATAAATGTTTATTGGATGTACCTCTCAAAAATCTAAGAATCTATTTCACTGCATTCCAATGCTCCAATCCAGGATTACTCATATACATGCTTATGACTCCTACAACATATGCAATATCCAGTATCGTGCATACCATGGCATACATTAATCTTCCTATAGCTGAAGCATATTGTACCTTGGACATTTTTTCTTCCTCCTCTTGTGTCTTAGGACACATCTCCTTAGTCAATTTCAAATGACTAGGCAAAGGTGTGCTGACATCTTTTGCATTCTCCATATGGAATCTCTGCAACAACTTTTCAACATATTCAGCTTGACATAGTCAATTTTCTATTCTTCCTATCTCTGTAAATCTTCATACAAATTATTTGTTTTGCTGCCCCCAAATCCTTCATAGCAAATGATTGTATAACTGTTGTTTTAACTCTCTTATGTGATCCATGTTAGACCCGGCTACAAGCATGGCATCAACATATAAACATAAAATAATGTAGCTATCATTATCCAACCTCTTAAAATAAACACAATGGTCAGAATTACATCGATTGTAGCCTTGCTCAACCATAAAACTATCAAATTTTAAATACCAATTTTGAGGTGCTTGTTTCAAGCCATATAAACTCTTCTTCAATTTGCACACCAATTTCTCCCTACCTTTGACCTCAAATCCCTGTGGTTTTTCCATATATATCTCCTCTAAATCACCATGGAGAAAGACAATTTTTACATCTAGTTGTTCCAAATGCAAATCTTCAGCATCCATACTACTTAAAATAGTACAAATAGAAGTCATCTTAACAACCAGAGAAAAAATCTTATCAAAATCATTACCTTTTTTTGTGCAAATCTTTTTACAACTAACCTGGCTTTAAATATGTTCTTACCTCCAACTTCCTCTTTCAACCTATAAACCCATTTGTTTGGTAAAGCCTTTTTACCTGCAGGCAACTTACATAATTCCCAAGTCTAATTTTTCAGCAAGGAGTCCATTTCTTATTTCATTGCAAGCTCCCACTGAACCTTTGTATCCACCTGCATAGCTTCATCATACCCTTCCGGTTCACTAGCATCTATTAACAAAATAGAATATAAAGAGGGAGAAAACCTTTCAGGAGGCCTACTTAGCCTTGTTGACCATCTAACATTCACTAGATTTTGTGGTATTTCTTGTTGCTATTACGGAGCATGAGGAACCACTAGAACATCACTATTTGGAGTATCATCCAGCACCACATAATCCTTTTTTTTCTTGTCATGCTAATGCAATTGATCTTTGTACAACACCTTCTCATTGAATACAACATCCCTACTTCTCACAATTTTCAAATTTTCAACATCCCAAAGCCTATAACCAAATTCATCAATGCCATATCCAATGAAGATACACTTTTTTGATTTTGCATCCAGCTTGGTTCTATTTTTAGAATCTACATGTGCAAATGCTTCACATCCGAAGGTTTTGAGAAAAGAATAACTCGCCTTCTTATCTGTCCATGCTTCCTCTAGAATACCACAGCCCAAAGGAACGGAAGGACCTCTATTTATTAAATATACAGTGGTATTGATAGCCTCTACCCACATGTTTAAATGCATCCCAACATGCAATCTAATGCTCCTTGCATGCTCCATTATTGTCCTATTCATACGCTCAGCCACTCTATTTTCTTGTGGAGTCCTTGGAACTATTTTATGCCTACGAATTCCATTAAAAGAATAATAATCCTCAAATTCTTTGCTACAATACTCACCACCATTATCAGATATGAGACATTTTAATCTTTTACCCATCTCATTCTCAACCAAGATTCTCCATTTCTTAAATGTTACAAATATATTAGATTTCTACCTAAGGAAATAAATCCAAACCTTCCTAGTTACATCATCTATGAATGTAACATAATACCGAGAGCCACTGAAAGAAGATACCTGAGCTGGTCACCATACTTATGTATGCACAAGCTCTAACTTTTCATCTTTCTTTTGTTTCCCATCCTTGAGAAAACTAACTCTCTTTTGTTTTCCATACACACAACTTTCATAGAAATCCATATTAATACATTTTAGACCTGGTAAAACTTTCTTAGAATGAAGTACCTTCATACCTTTTTCACTCATATGCCCAATTCTATTATGCCACAGTGTTGTTTTAGAACCTGCAGCAACTGTTTGTCTCTTCCTGCGAACCCGTAACTGTTCCTGAACCTATTTATTTTTTCTCTGCAACAACTAAAGTTGAAGGAATAGTATGACCTATACAAAGATATAAGGTGCCTACTTTCACACCTTTTGCTACTATTAAGGCACCTCTTGAAACCTTCCAATTTTTATCATTAAAAGTAATTGTGTAACCTTCATCACCTAGCTGTCCTGCTAAAATTAAATTCCTACTCAGCCTTGGAACGTGCCTTACCTCTTGCAGTAGCCAGTGATTCCCATTCTGCAACTTAATCTTGATTCTTCACTTTCCAAAAATTTGACAAGGTTTGTTGTCTCCCAAATAAACCAGCCCAAAATCCCCTTGAACATAATGAAGAAAATAACTTCTATGGGGCTTAGCATGAAATGAGGCCCCTAAATCTAAAACCCATGAATCATCAGCATTATCTAGGGAAAGAATCAAAGCATCATCTTTAGATTTATTACTTACCACATTTGCCTCCTTATTGCCTTCTTGTTTGTCTCCTTTATTCTTTCGAGACCAGTAGTCTTTCTTTAGATGACCTGGTTTCCCACAATACCAGCAATCATTCTGTCCTAGGTAAGTGCAAGAAGATGGGGGGCCAAAAAGTGGCCAAAATAATTTTAAAAAAAATTAAGTCATAACACGAGCGCGTTATAATGCGCTCGCGTTATGACCTAGTATAAATTAAAAAAAAAGCAATTGAATTTTATTTCACTCTCATTCTCTCCTCTGCCCGCGGCTTTCAAACCCTCAAAAACATGCTCGCATTCTACAAAATGCCAATCAACACAAAAAGCTTATCAATTCATCGCCAAAATGCCGCTGCGATGTCAAGCACGCCAAAGGGGTGAGTTATCTTTGTTTTTTTGTTTGAATTTCTTTCTAAATATGTAGGTTTTTGTTGATTTTTTATGTATATTTCGTTAATTGTCAGGAAATGTTAATGCACCTCCTCCTCCTCCTCAAAATCCACAAAATCCTGAGGAGGAAATACCTGCAGAACAACAACCTCCTCCATTCATTCCTTGACATGCCCCTGGAACACAAGATAATATAATGGGGCAAATTAAAAACAACAAAAAACAAATTGAAGATATAATTGCAAGGTTGAAAGATCCTTCCACTTCAACCTTGCATAGGTCCACGCTTGCCGAATCTCTTGAGTCTATGTTATCAAATGTAAATTCAATTAGCAAGCAAATAACTAGTTGGACCGATAAAAAGAGAGAGTTTAGAGATTACTATGCAGACAAGTTGTCATACCAAGATGTCAAAAAATTACAAATTACAAAATTAGACTTGTGTTCAATTTTCACAAACCCACAAACAAATCAACCTCCACCCATTACATACAAGAGGTTCCCTATCCATTGGTGCAACAACCAAGTGATAAGGGACAATTTCAGGAAGAGATGGTGGATCGTTTTTGACCATCCTCCATGCAATAATAATAAGGTCCTGCAATACTTTTTGAGGAAACTCTACTGCGAGTTTGTCCTCAATAAAGTGCCAAACTATTTTGATATGCGGGACTTCCAGGGTAGAGGTGGGGGCTCAGCACAGGATAGACTAGGGGCACGTCTTGACCCACAGTGGGTAGTGAGACAAGTAATCAGTAGACCAGCCCACGAGCATGTTTCTATCCATTCCATTGTGAAGGAGAGTGTTGAGGTCGATACACTGAGGTCGATTAGTGCCTTGACCCAGAGCATCATAGAGCATGCCGATCCTTCAACACAGAGTGGGTTGGGAGATAGTGCGAGGAGTAGGGTCCCACTGCATACTTGCCAGGCTTGCGGGTCAACCTATGGTTATGACCCCATGGATAGTCATGACGTAGGTGCACAGGCTACATCTGCAGCTCAGCAGATGGTGATGACAGATACCCTCTTGAGTGAGACTTTCGACCTTGATACTCAGGTAAATATTAGCAAGTTTATTGAATTTAATTTATTAAATTTTATTTTTGAAATACAAGATTAACTATTTTAAATTGATGATTTTAATGAAATTTCAGGGTCATAGTGTCGATGCAGTTTTCAGTGGTTCTCCACCTACATTTTTCACTAGATCATCTATTGTCAAGGTATGTAATTAGTAAACAATTATAAATATTACATGTGAATAGCATCGTTATATGAATGGTATTCTAATTTCTGATTTTAGATGTTGAATAGGTTAATACTGTAGATTTCATGGCAACACCTGCCAGCGGTGGTGGACTTCAAAGCTTTACGAAGGTAATAAAATAAATAGTTTAATGAATGAATTGTACTTACTAAATTTTTGTATGTGATTTGTGTGTTTTATTGTGTGTACTTCCATGTTTAGATGAACGTGTGTGTATGTTAGGAGCCATGATTTGCATCACTATTATAGTTTTCGTAATTGAATAATGTTGTTTTATTTCTAGATGATGCAGGCTATGGAGACACCTCCCCATGTTCATAGGGCAATGGAGCAGGGTGTGGCCTCTGCGATTCATAGCTCCATGGCATTGACAGGGGTATGAGGCAGATTATTAAATTTCAATTTACATTCATTGTTATAGTTGTCTATTTTTGAAAAATCAAAAGATTATTGATTTGAAGTTTAATTTCTATCTGGATGGTTTCTATAGGACATGACATCACCAGGGCCTATTCCTGCTACTAAGGCAAGCGAGGAGACAGATTATATGTTAGCAGTAAGTGATTATTTTGTTAAATGTTTCATTTCTTTATAACATGTAATTTCTATATATTAATGTCTATACTTTTTTTTGTAACAGGTAAAGGTGCAAGAAAAACTAAATAGGAGGAGTAGCCCTCAGGTTCGTAGTAGACCACCCACATGCATGTCTCCATCCCCTAGAAGATCAAAGGCTGCTCGTGATTTATTCTCTTCACCAACCAGAGGGGAATGACTTTTTATTGTGTTCCTTTGTTGTATGCCTATATGGCATTTGTGGACATATATTTTGTATTGTACATAGTTGACATTGTATGCCTATATGGCATTCTTGTAAGCCTATATGGCTATTTTGTATATATGTTATACTTATATCGACAGATATTGATGTATGCCTATATGGATATTTGGTTAATACAAATCTTTTTTATTGATGGCGTCCATACATGCATTATAAATCCACTTTTGAATGGATATTTGTAGATGGCTACTTCAAATATTTAAAGTCCGATTGTATTACATAGGATGTTTGCATTTTCTTTGATAGGCTTGATAGGCCATAGATTACATGATGGTGTTTGATGGAAAAGTATGGTACTAGAAGACTCTAGTTCATTCTTAATAGGCTTGTGATTGATAATATCTTTGCATGATTGCACTTGATCTTGGATCATGGGCATGTTGTTAGGATTTTGATTGCATTGTGATGTTTGATGGATAGGCATGGTGTAAGATACTCAACTAGTTCTACGAAAATTTTTCCTTACGTAAACAATTTTACTTGCTATCAATTCATCAACTACTTCAACAACACAAAGATATACATCAAAGATAACTACTTGAATGAATCAGCCTTAGAGTTGGGTACTTGTCTAGTTATTTGACTCAATCAACTTGCAATGTCTTATTACATGGATAATGCTTTCAATAGCATGAAGTTACAACTTATTCAATGGAGAATCAAAAGAAAGGCCTTGAAGCCTTGATGTTTACAATGGCGTCTACACTTGATCAACTCAATCAAACTCAATGATGTCAACTGAATGTCAACACCTCACAATATCACAAGGGAGCATCACCTTGCTTGTTGCATGGATGAATGTCATAGTTGTAAGACTCTTAGGGTTAGGCACCAACTGAAGGTAGTAGAGACCAAACTAGGTGCCATCCTAAGCTGGGTGCTTCCTTGAGGTGGTAGAGACATGGATGAACGTCTAGTGGGGTTTGATGACTCTATATTGACACTCAAATTCACTTAGGCACAATATTAGTGTTCTTCTAACTAGGCGCCAGATAGGAGGATTCTCAAGGGTTTTGGCGCCTAGGTTACAACTTGTCAATTTCTCAAAGAATCTTTGAAACACTTGACTTCCAAGGATTATCATCTTACCCTCTGATGGAGTGCCTTGTTCCAAAATTGGTCTTGGGGACTTGCATCTCTCTTAGGCGCATGTTTGGAGTAATGTCAACTGGTATCAGCGCCTATTATCTCAATTCACACTTGACATCAAACTTTTGAAGCTCTTTTACCCTAGCGCCTTTATCTTCTATCAAGTGCCTAACATTCTGGAGGTGAATTCCATCTTAATCCAAGTCTTCAAGGTACTTCCAAGTTTAGGTGTCAAAACAGGGTTATGGAAGAGCAGAACCACGCCTTAGGAGGATGACTGAACCCAAGGTGCCAATTTGAGGTTGCAAGAGCATAGGTATGCGCCAAGCAGAGTTTGATGCTCAAAACATTAACATTATTCAGTGAAATCCTTTTTTGACTCTAGGCGCCATTTGGAGGCTAGAAAGAGGGAAGTTGACACCAACTGCATTAGGCGCATTTATGAGGTGATGGAGACCAATAAGTGCGCCTTGTCCTTTGGCTCTATTCCTTGTTAACTTTACAACTTAGATTATCTGAACAACACTGAGAATGCTTCCCTTCTTCCTGATACAAGTTGAAAGATCCACTGGGCACCATTTCAGGTGTCTGGAGAGATCATCAACCAAGGGCGCTAATAGAGCCTTTGGCAAATGGAAAGAGTGCCTTACTTAGATTTGATTTCTGGATGCCAGAATTGAGGAATTTGTGCCTTGGCTAGGAGTTTCTCATTTCAATCTTGATTATTCATCTAAGTGACTTTCCTTAGCTCCCAAGCCTTCAATCTATCCATTACCCTGTACTAGGCGCTCAAAATAGAGTGTTAACGCCTTATGAAGATTAGGCACATTCTGAGGGTGGGGTAGGCAAGTGAGGGCGCCAGACCAGGCCTTGAGACTTCTCTCCTCATCAAAGGCTTTCAATCCTAGGTGCCAGATCCAAGGAGTTCCAACCAACACATGCACCTAGTGCTGTGAGTTCACCCAAAGGACATCTTTAACTTGAAAACTTTCAATCTTCATCCATCTATGCTAGGCGCTCAATTGGAGGATCCCTAGAAACATGTATAGGCACCTTGAGGTTCTTAGGCACTTAATTTGGATGATCCTTGTGCTAGGCGCTTAGTAAGGAAAACTGGAGTGAAATGGGCGCCTAGGCTCCCAAGCTTCCATACTTAGTCAAATTTTAGGGTTCTAACCTTGTTCCTGCAAAACAAACAGATAGAGTTAGTCCAAAACCAATTCATTCCCTCATCATTTGGAATTAGCATTTGGGAATGAGGAATAGGCTAATCCATTATACACTTGATGATCAAGCCAGGAACGGGGACATGACACATGGTACTAGGCTAATCATTTTGGGTTTTGCATGAGCCTCGAACAAGGTAATAGGAATAGGGTTTTTATCTTGCATAATGATTTTTTCAAACCAAGGGTCCATGATGGAAATGATTAAGGATGATAGAATGTTTGGATTTTGGACTTTGAGATGTTTATGGTTGTAAATGTTTATTGTTTGAACTCAAATTTTGTTAAATGGTTGTTTGAAAGAGGACACATCAAACACAACAATAAGATTGGTTTAAGTATGTATGCAAATGATGTTTACTAGTTTACTAATGTGATGATGATTACTAATGTGATGATGATTTTGCATGTTTTCAATGGTTGGGATCTACAAGTTATGCATTTTTTTGGGATGCACACCTCATTGATTGTAGTGGGATGACTTGAATGCATATTGCCTATATCCATGGGATGACTTTGTTATTTTTCCTTGTCTATGCTCATTTGCGCATTGGTATGTTGCATTGGGATGAGAGGATGGATGTTGCTTTGATAGTGACGTGTATTCGTCACCTAGTGATGGATGATCTTATATAGTGGCTGGGTGTAATGGTTATCTTCATGTGGTTGTAGATGTTGATCCTTGGTTTATAGGTGTTTGGTAGTGTGTCTTGGTGACTCTTGATTCTAGATTAGAGTATTAGCATGATACAAGTTCTCCTGAGACTAGGATGTCTGTATTGGTGCATGTGATCTTCTAGGAGGAGATGTTAGATCATGATGTCATGTTTGGATACCTAATTTTGTAGTTGGAGTTTTGACGGTGGTCTTGTTGGTTCTCTTGGTATTGAGTACATTGGCCATGTGCTTGGGAGCTTCATGATAATGTGGTGTTGCATTTGGAGCTTAACATGGATTGATTGGTTGTAGGTTCTCATACATACTTCGAGACTTGGGTGAGGCTAGAGTTCTCTTGGGACTAGAGACACTTGTTGAGATGGTTACCCTTTAGAGGTTTTAGCAGGAAGACTAAGGAGACTTTCACTTGGATATGGGCGTGAGTTAATTATGGACCTAGAGAAGATTCTTATTGGAGAGAGTCATTGTGGCTTGGTGTATCTTCGATGAGCATTCTCATTCCGCACTCTTGGTCTACTCGGCAGACTATCATCTAAGAGGTATTTCCAATCCTTTAGATAAATTTTTTTAATGCTTTATCTTCTCATGGTTATGGATCTTGAGCTATGGTTATTGGTTCTAGAGGGTTCATTCAAGGGGTGTTTCTAAACATGCTTTTTCTCAGGCGCTAAACTGGAGTTGTCTAGATGCACAAGTGCGCCTCCCTCAATGAAGTTCCTTTTGTTAACTTAGTTCATCCTAGTGACTCAAGGGGTTGTTATATTCTTTAGGTGCAATCTTTCATAGACTAAAACATTCACTCCATGTTAAGGCGCTCAAAGGAGGCTCTGGAGATGGAAAATGGTGCCTTAACTCATGTAAATTTTGGACTTTTAGGCAATTGCAAGATGTCTTAGAGGGCTCAATTCTTCAAGACGCCCATTTTGTTCACCACTTGTAGTAGCACTTGTTCAAGGCACATGTGTGATTTGGTCAAAAACAGGCGCCTAGAGTGAATAGGCTGTCATCCTGACTTAATACACTGCCTCCTTCTGACAATTTTTAGGGAAGCAGAAAACCTTTCACCACGGGCAAATGTCTCAGAGCTATAAAAAATTGAGAGAGGTTATTGTAGAGGCACTCTACATGATTGCATTGCCTCAGACAGAATGTTTCTAAGTGACGCAGTTTTTGAGTAACATCTTGCCAAAGATTGCTGCCTTTTTGCACTTTGGACTCTTCAGGGATATCGTCGGTACAATGTAGCTCTGACTATTTCGACATGTTTGGGTGAAAAATAGGACCATGCCTAGCATAAATGTACCCATTCGGACGTGTTGGAATAGTCAGTTTGGTCGCATCAGGAGCAGGATGAAAGTTACACCCCTTTGCAACTTTACACTGCCTCCTTCTGACGATTTTTGGGGCAGCAGAAAACCTTTCACCACGGGCAAATACCTCAGAGCTATAAAAAATTGAGAGAGGTTATTATAGAGGCACTCTACATGATCGCGTTGCCTCAGATGGAATGTTTCTAAGTGACATGATTTTTAAGTAACATCTCATCAAAGATTGCTGCCTTTTTGCACTTTGGACTCTTCAGGGATATCGTCGGTACAATGTAGCTCTGACTATTTCGACATGTTTGGGTGAAAAATAGGACCATGCCTAGCGTAAATGTACCCATTCAGACATGTTGGAACAGTCAGTTTGGTTGCATCAGGAGTAGGAGGAAAGTTACAACCCTTTGCAACTTTACACTGCCTCCTAACGATTTTTGGGCAGTAGAAAACCTTTCACCACGGGCAAATGCCTCAGAGCTATAAAAAACTGAGAAAGATTATTTTAGAGCACTCTACGTGATTGCATTGCCTCAAACAAAATGTTTCTAAGTGACACGGTTTTCAAGTAACATCTTGTCAAAGATTGCTACCTTTTTGCATTATGGACTCTTCAGGGATATCGTCGGTACAATTAGCTCCGACTATTTTGACATGTTTGGGTGAAAAATAGAACCATGCCTAGCATAAATGTACCCATTTAGACGTGTTGGAATAGTCAGTTTGGTCGCATCAAGAGCAGGACGAAAGTTACACCCCTTTGCAAATTTACACTGCCTCCTTCTGACGATTTTTGGGGCAGCAGAAAACCTTTCACCATGGGCAAATGCATCAGAGCTATAAAAAATTGAGAGAGGTTATTGTAGAGGCACTCTACATGATCGTGTTACCTCAGACGGAATGTTTCTAAGTGACATGGTTTTCGAGTAACATCTTGTCAAAGATTGCTGCCTTTTTACACTTTGGACTCTTCAGGGATATCGTGGGTACAATGTAGCTCGAACTGTTTCGACATGTTTGGGTGAAAAATAGGACCATGCCTAGCGTAAATGTACCCATTCAGATGCATTGGAATAGTTATTTTGGTCACATCAGGAGTAGGATGAAAGTTACACCCCTTTGCAACTTTACACTGCCTCCTTCTGACGATTTTTGGGGTAGCAGAAAACCTTTCACCACGGGCAAATGCCTCAGAGCTATAAAAAATTGAGAGAGGTTATTGTAGAGGCACTCTACGTGATCGTGTTGCCTTAAACAGAATGTTTCTAAGTGACATGGTTTTCAAGTAACATCTCGTCAAAAATTGTAGCCTTTTTGCACTTTGGACTCTTCAGGGATATCTTGGGTACAATGTAGCTCAGACTGTTTCGACATGTTTGGGTGAAAAACAAGACCATGCCTAGCGTACATGTACCCATTCGGATGCGTTGGAACAGTCAGTTTGGTCGCATCAGGAGCAGGACGAAAGTTACACCCCTTTGCAACTTTACACTGCCTCCTTCTGACGATTTTTGGGGCAGCAGAAAACCTTTCACCATGGGCAAATGCCTCAGAGATATAAAAAACTGAGAGAGGTTATTGTAGACGCACTTTACATGATCGCATTGCCTCAGACAAAATGTTTCTAAGTGACACAGTTTTTGAGTAACATCTCGTCAAAGATTGCTACCTTTTTGCACTTTGGACTCTTCAGGGATATCGTTAGTACAATGTAGCTCAGACTGTTTTGACATGTTTGGGTGAAAAACAGGACCATGCCTAGCATAAATGTACCCATCCAGATGTGTTGGAATAGTTAGTTTGGTCACATCATGAGCAGGACACCAAAAATGCAAAAGTTGCTTTGTGCAACTTGACAACATTGACACTTTTTTGCAACATGACTCAAAGACTCAAACTGACCCCAAATGACTCAAAGTGACTTAAAATCACCTTGATTTGGTGCCTAATGTACATTATAGAGGTTGAGGCACTCCTTATCATTCAAACATCTTAGATGAGCGCATAGGAAAGGAAAAAGCTCTAAGTTTCATCATCATGAGCGCCTAATATCAAGAGACTTTAATGGCTCAAACCTTAGCATGGAGTCCTAAGGTGTATTTCATGTCTCCTTTCATCTAGGTTGGTGCCCTTATGTAGATTTTTCAACTTGATTTGGCGCCCTATATGTGAAGGAAGATCTAAAGGCATGAAAGTGGATGTCATATTGCAAGAGTTTGGATCATCAAAATTGAAAGAAATAAGTCTATTAAGCTTGGGCACCCTTGGTCTTCTTTTCATTCATTATGAGCACCTTGGGAGAATGGTATATAGGTCATCATCATGATTGGGCACCCTGGATCCAGAGTGTTGGAGAGATCATCAAATGGTGTCTAGTAGGGTGAGTTATGAGTTTGGTCACATCAGGAGCAGGACACCAAAAATGCATAACATGATGATGTAAAAATGTGTACATATGTGTAAAAATGCAAGAGGAAATAAAAAAAGACAAACCTTACAAATTAATGTGCATACTTACAACTCAATGTAACATAACTTTACAAAATCAATGTGAATACTTACAAATTAATCTAGTGAACCATCTGGATCTTCTCTACTCTTTATTGTGTCAAGTATTGCTTCATGGCCAGACTCACGCACCTTCCACAATATTTTGTTCAAAGGACTACCCCGATACTTTATCAAATGAACATTGGATGCCACGACAAGGTTCGAGTAATGAAGAATCTTCTGATGCATGTCAAAGTCTTGAAATAGCCAAATATTAACACTCTTATGTGGGTACCTTCTAAGCCAGGTTCCAGTAATAACCACTGATCCTGTAGGGTATTCGATGTTTTCTCCATCTGTAACAGGGGCCTCCAATTTCTTTTTGGCCTTAACACAACGACATAAGTAATAATTTGTTCCCTCTTCATTATCTTCATCTACAATAACTACATATACATGCCCTACATTAATATGTGTAGCAAATTAGATGAAATTAGTCAACATTACAAAAACACTACAAAGTAAGATGACATTACCTGGTTGAACTAGATGAAATTAGATGCATATACGTGCCCTATATTACCTGGTTGAACTAAATTTGATATGTGGTCAAAGTCAACTGACGATTCCATCTGTGTTAGTTCCAGTGCCATCGGGGGTTGATACGTGTCAAGTGGGCTAAGATAACTTAACTGCCATTCGTCAACCCACTCTTTTGACTCACACTCATCACAGACTTGAATTGTACAGGAAGAACAAAAGCATGACATCTTTCATGTATGGATACTCCATGAACCTGTAATTGAGCTTTTGAAAGAGTGCATCTCATTTGATCCTGTCAGTGTACAACAATCCTCATATGGTGCAATGTTAGTATCATCTATCAACAAAAAAAATCTATGAACTAAAGACTTACCTTCATTACCTGGACCCATGGAAACATTACACCACTCGACAATCAATTTTGCATCTGTCAACTTGGCATTGTCTTTATACTTTAACTCTTCTCGTGCTATGGCTCTTTTAATACATGCTCCTGCACCATCATGCTCCCCCTTTCCATGCCTGGCCTCACAAAAGTTCCACATATGTTGAATACCTGTAAAATTATGCCTCCTACTCAGCCAATAGAAATTCCGCGAGTTCTTGAATTGTGACGCATAATTATCTGACCATATGATATGCTATAGATTCATCACATCCTTTGTATTGATCACATCTTTTTCTTGCAAGGTCTTGCCAGATGCTCCGCCATATGATAGGCATAACAATGAAGGGGCAAGCCCTCATAATCAAGTTCTTCATAGAAAATGCCCTCAACCCTCAATGTCAAACCCTAATCCCTAAACCCTCAACTCTGATCCCTCGACCCTCAACCCTCAATGTCAAATCCTAATCCCTCAACCCTCAACCCTATCCCTAAACCCTCAACCCTCAACGTCAAATCCTAATCCCTCAACCCTCAACCTTATCCCTAAACCCTCAACCCTCAAAGTCAAATACTAATCCCTCAACCCTCAACCCTATCCCTAAACCCTCAACCCTCAACGTCAAATCCTAATCCCTCAACCCTAATCTGTAATCCCTCAACTCTAATCCCTCATCCCTAAACCCTAAATGCTATCCCTAATCCTACACCCTCAACAAACTCGATACTATACCTTAAACTCTAATCCCTTATCCCTAAACCCTCCAACCTTATCCCTAATCCTTACAACCCTCAACCCTAATCCCTCAACCCTTAACTCTAATCCATCAACCCTCAACACTATACCTTAAACCCTAATCCCTTTAACCTCAACCTTATCCCTAAACCCTTGACCCTCAAACCTCAACCCTCAACCCTCGACGTCAAACCCTAATCCCTCAACCCTTAACTCTGATCCCTCATCTCTCAACCCTAACCCTAAACCCTAAACCCTAAACCCTCAACCCTCAACATCAAATCCTAATCCCTCAACCCTTCACTCTAATCCCTCAACCCTAAACCCTATCCCTAAACCCTCAACACTATACCTTAAAACCTAATCCCTCAGTCCTCAACCCTAAACCTTATCCCTAAACCCTAATCCCTCAACCCTCAACCCTAATCCATCATCCCTCAACTCTAATCCCTCATCCCTAAACCCTTAATGCTATCCCTATACCTACACCCCCAACAGAATCGATACTATACCTTAAACCCTAATCCTTATACCCTCCACACTACTTTAACCCTAATTCCTTGACCCTCGACCCTATCCCTAAACCCTTGACCCTCGAACCTCAACCCTCAACCCTCAACGTCAAACCCTAATCCCTCAACCCTTAACTTTGATCCCTCGACCCTCAACACTATACCTTAAACCCTAATCCCTATCCATCAACCCTTAACCCTTAAAACTTAAACACTATCCCTACACCCTCAACACTTGACACTATATCTTAAGCCTTAAACCCTCATCCCTAAAGCCTCAACCATCAATCCTTAAACCTTCAACCCTAAACCCTATCCCTAATCCATCTACCCTCGACACTCTAACCCTAACCTTGACATTAAATGCTAATCCATCAACCCTAAACCCTCAACCCTCAACACTATACCTTAAACCCTAATCCCTCAACCCTCAACCCTAAACCCTATCCCTAAACCCTAATCCCTCAACCCTCAACCCTAATCCATCATCCCTCAACTCTAATCCATCATCCCTAAACCCTAAATGCTATCCCTATTCCTAAACCCTCAACAGACTCAATACTATACCTTAAACTCTAATCCCTTATCCCTAAAACCTCCAACCCTATCCCTAATCCTTATACCCTCCACACTCTACTTTAACCCTAATTCCTTGACCCTCAACCCTATCCCTAAACCCTTGACCCTCGAACCTCAACCCTCAACCCTCAACATCAAACCCTAATCCCTCAACCCTTAACTCTGATCCCTCGACCTTCAACCCTAACCCTAAACCCTAAACCCTCAACGTCAAATTCTAATCCCTCAACCCTTCACTCTAATCCCTCAACCCTAAACCCTCAACACTATACCTTAAACCCTAATCCCTCAACCCTAACCCTAAACCTTGTCCCTAAACCCTAATCCCTCAACCCTCAACCCTAATCTGTCATCCATCATCCCTCAACTCTAATCCCTCATTCCTAAACCCTAAATGCTATCCCTATTCCTAGACCCTCAATAGGCTCGATAATATACCTGAAACCCTAATCCCTCTACCCTCGACACTCTTATTTAACCCTAATCCCTTGACCATTGACCCTATCCCTCAACCTCAACCCTCAACCCTCAACTCTCAACTCTCAACATCAAACCCTAATTCATCAACCCTAAACCCTAATCCCTCAAACCTAAACCCTATCCCTAAACCATCAACCCTCAACACTATACCTTAAACCCTAATCCCTTAACCCTCAACCCTAAACCTTATCCCTAAACTCTAATCCCTCAACCCTCAACCCTAATCCCTCATCCCTCAACTCTAATCCCTCATCCCTAAACCCTAAATGCTATCCCTATTCCTAAACCCTCAACAGACTCAATACTATACCTTAAACTCTAATCCCTTATCCCTAAACCCTCCAACCCTATCCCTAATCCTTATACCCTCCACACTCTACTTTAACCCTAATTCCTCGACCCTCAACCCTATCCCTAAACCCTTGACCCTTGAACCTCAACCCTCAACCCTCAACATCAAACCCTAATCCCTCAACCCTTAACTCTGATCCCTTGACCTTCAACCCTAACCCTAACCCTAAACCCTAAACCCTCAATGTCAAATTCTAATCCCTCAACCCTTCACTCTAATCCCTCAACCCTAAACCCTATCCCTAAACCCTCAACACTATACCTTAAACCCTAATCCCTCAACCCTAACCCTAAACCTTGTCCCTAAACCCTAATCCCTCAACCCCCAACCCTAATCTGTCATCCGTCATCCCTCAACTCTAATCCCTCATTCCTAAACCCTAAATGCTATCCCTATTCGTAGACCCTCAACAGGCTAGATACTATACCTGAAACCCTAATCCCTCTACCCTCGACACTCTTATTTAACCCTAATCCCTTGACCATTAACCCTATCCCTCAACCTCAACCCTCAACCCTCAACCCTCAACATTAAACCCTAATTCATCAACCCTAAACCCTAATCCCTCAAACCTAAACCATATCCCTAAACCATCAACCCTCAACACTATACCTTAAACCCTAATCCCTCAACCCTTAACCCTAAACCTTATCCCTAAACCCTAATCCCTCAACCCTCAACCCTAATCCCTCATCCCTCAACTCTAATCCCTCATCCCTAAACCCTAAATGCTATCCCTATTCCTAAACCCTCAACAGACTCGATACTATACCTTAAACTCTAATCCCTTATCCCTAAACCCTCCAACCCTATCCTTAATCCTTATACCCTCCACACTCTACTTTAACCCTAATTCCTCGACCCTCAACCCTATCCCTAAACCCTTGACCCTCGAACCTCAACCCTCAACCCTCAACATCAAACCCTAATCCCTCAACCCTTAACTCTGATCCCTCAACCTTCAACCCTAAACCTAAACCCTAAACCCTCAACGTCAAATTCTAATCCCTCAACCCTTCACTCTAATCCCTCAACCCTAAAACCTATCCCTAAACCCTCAACACTATACCTCAAACCCTAATCCCTCAACCATAACCCTAAACCTTGTCCCTAAACCCTAATCCCTCAACCCTCAACCCTAATCTGTCATCCGTCATCCTTCAACTCTAATCCCTCATTCCTAAACCCTAAACGCTATCCCTATTCCTAGATCCTCAACAGGCTCGATACTATACCTTAAACCCTAATCCCTCTACCCTCGACACTCTTATTTAACCCTAATCCCTTGACCATTAACCCTATCCCTCAACCTCAACCCTCAACCCTCAACCCTCAACTCTCAACATTAAACCCTAATTCATCAACCCTAAACCCTAATCCCTCAAACCTAAACCCTATCCCTAAACCATCAACCCTCAACACTATACCTTAAACCCTAATCCCTCAACCCTCAACCCTAAACCTTATCCCTAAACCCTAATCCCTCAACCCTCAACCCTAATCCCTCATCCCTCAACTCTAATCCCTCATCCCTAAACCCTAAATGCTATCCCTATTCCTAAACCCTCAACAAACTCGATACTATACCTTAAACTCTAATCCCTTATCCCTAAACCCTCCAACCCTATCCCTAATCCTTACACCCTCCACACTCTACTTTAACCCTAATCCCTTCAACCTCAACCCTATCCCTAAACCCTTGACCCTTGAACCTCAACCCTCAACCCTCGACGTCAAACCCTATTCCCTCAACCCTTAACTCTGATCCCTCATCTCTCAACCCTAACCCTAAACCCTAAACCCTACACCTCAACCCTCAACGTCAAATCCTAATCCCTCAACCCTAAACCCTATCCCTAAACCCTCAACACTATACCTTAAACCCTAATCCCTCAGCCCTCAACCCTAAACCTTATCCCTAAACCCTAATCCCTCAACCCTCAACCCTAATCCGTCATCCCTCAACTCTAATCCCTCATCCCTAAACCCTAAATGCTATCCCTATTCCTACACCCTCAACAGACTCGATACTATATCTTAAACCCTAATCCCTTATCCCTAAACCCTCCAACCCTATCCGTAATCCTTATACCCTCCACACTCTACTGTAACCCTAATTCCTCGACCCTCAACCCTATCCCTAAACCCTTGACCCTCGAACCTCAACCCTCAACCCTCAATGTCAAACCCTAATCCCTCAACCCTTAACTCTGATCCCTCGACCCTCAACACTATACCTTAAACCCTAATCCCTATCCCTCAACCCTTAACCCTTAAAACTTAAACCCTATCCTTACACCCTCAACACTTGACACTATATCTTAAGCCTTAAACCCTCATCCCTAAAGCCTCAACCCTCAATCCTTAAACCTTCAACCCTAAACCCTATCCCTAATCCCTCTACCCTCGACACTCTAACCCTAACATCGACATTAAATGCTAATCTGTCAACCCTAAACCCTAATCCTAAACCCTCAACCCTCAACCCTCAACACTATACCTTAAACCTTAATCCCTCAACCCTCAACCCTAAACCTTATCCCTAAACCCTAATCCCTCAACCCTCAACCCTAATCCGTCATCCCTCAACTATAATCCCTCATCCCTAAACCCTAAATGCTATCCCTATTCCTAAACCCTCAACAGACTCGATACTATACCTTAAACCCTAATCCCTAATCCCTAAACCCTCCAACCCTATCCCTAATCCTTACACCCTCCACACTCTACTTTAACCCTAATCCCTCGACCCTAAACCATATCCCTAAACCCTTGACCCTTGAACCTCAACCCTCAACCCTCAATGTCAAACCCTAATCCCTCAACCCTTAACTTTGATCCCTCAACCCTCAACCCTATCCCTAAACCCTAAACCCTCAACCGTAATCTGTCATCCCTCATCCCTAAACCTTAAACGCTATCCCTATTCCTAGACCCTCAACGGGCTCGATACTATACCTTAAATGCTAATCCCTTATCTCTAAACCCTCCAACTCTATCCCTTATCCCTTAATCCTCATGATTAATAGCCTTGAACGTAAAAAAATTTGAGGGGAACATAACGCGAGCACGTTATAACACGCTCGCATTATGTCAAACATGACAAAAACAGACTTGCGGGAAAGAAAATTGCAAGGCAAAACATAACGCGAGCGCGTTATAACACGCTCGCGTTATTTCTTGCTTTGGGAATCCCAAGCCTTGGGCTTGGGATTTGCTTTGGATTTCCAACCCAAAGGCTTGGAGTGCCTTATGAACAGTCACAGACGTGTTTTTCTATATTCTTCAAAATTTCACATGATTTCATTCATGCTAACCCTCAGATTTGCACGTGTTTCAAGGTCAAACAAATCGAACACATGGGTAATGTTAGGCTTTCTCTTAGCTATTTGACGATGTGATTTTTTTCACATTTTAACAATGTTAAGCCTTTCATCTTTAATTTCTTTTGTTTGTGTGTCTGTTTTTAGGCAAAAACCACTGTTTGGTCTTTTTTTCATTGTAAGATAACTATTCATTCAAATTTCAAAAAAATTACATATTTAGAAACTAGACTCCATTCTACAAATATTAAAGAATAAAAAAATGATTTTCAATTAGTTTTCAAAATTTATAGGGGTAGCATGGCCAAAATTCTATTTTTTAGGATGTGTCCACTTTAAAAATTAGTAAAAAATCAAATATTCATCAAAAAATTATCAGAAAAATCAGGCATAAACTACATGCTATTAGCTAATTTCTCACTGAAGCGATTTTAAAAATACCAAAAAAAAGTTGACCTTTTGAGGGAGCCACAAAACATGCTATGTTATGTTTTTTTGACAGAAACAACACCTGTGGCTCCCTCTTTTGAACCCCTTAATCTATGCCATTTTCAAAACAAAATAGTAGTTTAGAAAGTAGACTCGAAGCACTATGAACATTGTTTTGGTTGCATCTCCAAATTTTGAGTGTAACTATGCTCAATTTCTCATCCAAGGCCAGTATTTCCTGATTTCAGAAAAAAAGTGGCCACTTAAGACCCCTTTTTGGCCCCCCATCTTCCTGCACTTACCCTCCTCTAGATTGGGACCTCTTGTCCTTTGATTTTCTTCGTGACTTCCCATGACCTCCAGAACATTTCCCTCTCTCCTTTGATTTGCCCCTACTTTATACATTCAAAACACTACCTGATGTGGACCCTCCTGTTCTTTTCTGTCACATTTCCTCACTAAGGATAACACCAACAACATAATCAAATTTCAAAGTATTTGAACCAGAGATAGAGTTACTTATAGCCATTACCGAGCTATTCTAGCTTTCTGGAAAAGAACATAAAACCAAGAGAGCCCACACATCTTCATCAAATTTCACTTTTACAGAAGTTTAACTGACTGGTAATTGTATTAAACTCATTTAAATAATCTGTCACAAATCCACCTTCAATCATTTTCAGATTAAACAAACGCTTCATGAGAAATACCTTATT
This sequence comes from Cunninghamia lanceolata, assembly GCA_027924645.1. NCBI lineage: Eukaryota > Viridiplantae > Streptophyta > Pinopsida > Cupressales > Cupressaceae > Cunninghamia > Cunninghamia lanceolata. The sequence goes on from BSBN01000397.1 coordinate 3,181,293, forward strand.
TGAGGCTGAGAGTTTTTCATACAATTTAGCCACAACTCTCATCAGTTCATTTGTTATCTTCACTTCTGTTATATTGAATGCCACAAATGGTGTCAGGCACAACTGAATGGTTCCCAGTGCCTTTCTATCAAGAAGTTCCCAATCCTCATCAGTCATTATTATTGGTTTTTTGGCTATTCCTTCCAATGGTCTCCATAAATCCTTCTGAAAGAGATAATCCTCAATCTGCATCTTCCATTACTGATAGTTCTACCCATTGAATTTATCTACCTTCAATTTACCCTCATCTACCATTGCTCCCACTTAACCATGAGACTCCCACTCAACCGTGAGACCTTCCTGCAGATGATAATCAAACACAACCCTCTCTAATACCACTTGTAAGGTTTAGATAGCAGAATATATCAATTAAATGTAAATAAAGATTAAATAGAGCAATGAAAAATACACAGAAATATTAATAGCGAGAGATAATTTTAACGTAGTTCACCCAAACTCGGGCTACATCCACCAACAAAGAGTCCAATATTATTATCTAGTAAATCAAACTGATTACAACTATCAATCCCTGTAACTTAATACTGATGCAAATGCTACAATACAATATCAACGGAAACCCTAACCCTTAGCCGTTTTTTATCAATACCTATGTCGATTACAAAATAGGGTTTTTTATGTTAGCCAATAGAAAAACTAACTCTTGATACCTTTATAAATAATAAAAAACCATTTTCCTGGACCCCACAAGGGACACTGCCCCTTAACCCCATCTTGTGGGCATTGCCCCCAAACCCCCATTAAATAATTTGAGGGGAAACCGCGCTGATAAAAGCAGGAAAAATTTAACCTCTGTGTCTGATTAGGCTCCATATACCAATACTTTAATCTCACATTTAGATCATTGTCTTTAAGAGAATCTTATGATTCCAAATCAATTCATATGCAATAGTACGATTGCAAATGTAATCCAGTCAAATGTTAGTTCAATACCAACATATATGTATGGAAACACACAAAACCACATAGTGACCAGCTCATATAAGTAGTACTTGTTCACACATAGTGATAGGTGCAAGCATGCATTCCTTGTATGCAATGTGATTATCACTCACATGGGTCACACATACAAGTGTGACTAGCTCATAGGTATAAACCATATACACAAAGTGAATAACACATCTATAAGCCACATATACACAATGTGACTAGCTCCTACATATCACATATACATAGAGCAAATAACTTATACATGCATCACAGGGTAAATGCAGGAAGATGGGGGCCAAAAAGGGGTCTTAAGTGGCCATTTTTTTTCTGAAATAAGGAAATACTGGCCTTGGATGAGAAATTGAGCATAGTTACACTCAAAATTTAGAGATGTAACCAAAACAATGTTCATAGTGCTCCGAGTCTACTTTCTAAACTACTATTTTGTTTTGAAAATGGCATAGATTAAGGGGTTCAAAAGAGGGAGCCACAGAAATTGGTGTTGTTTCTGTCAAAAAAACATAACATAGCATGTTTTGTGGCTCCCTCAAAAGGTCAACTTTTTTTTGGTATTTTTAAAATCGCTTTAGTGAAAAATTAGCTAATAGCATGTAGTTTATGCCCGATTTTTCTGATAATTTTTTGATGAATATTTGATTTTTTACCAATTTTCAAAGTCGACACATCCTAAAAAATAGAATTTTGGTCGTGCTACCCCTATAAATTTTGAAAACTAATTGAAATTTTTTTTTTATTTTTTTAATATTTGTAGAATGGAGTCTAGTTTCTAAATATGTAATTTTTTTGAAATTTGAATGAATAGTTAATTTACAATGAAAAAAAGACCAAACAATGGTTTTTGCCTAAAAACGGACACACAAACAAAAGAAATTAAAGAGGAAAGGCTTAACATTGTTAAAATTTAAAAAAAATCACATCGTCAAATAGCTAAGAGAAAGCCTAACATTACCCAATTGTTTGATTTGTTTGACCTTGAAACACGTACAAATCTGAGGGTTAGCATAAACGAAATTATGTGAAATTTTGAAGAATATGAAAAAACACGTCTGTGACTATTCATAAAGCACTCCAAGCCTTTGGGTTGGAAATCCAAAGCAAATCCCAAGCCCAAGGCTTGGGATTCCCAAAGCAAGACATAATGCGAGCTTATTATAATGCGCTCGCATTATGTTTTGCTTTGCATTTTTCCTTTCCCGCAAGTCTGTTGTTTGTCATGTTTGACATAAAGCGAGCGTGTTATAACGCGCTCGCATTATGTTCCCCTTAAATTTTTTTATGTTCAAGGCTATTAATCATGAGGGTTAAGGGATAAGGGATAGGGTTGGAGGGTTTAGGGATAAGGGATTAGCGTTTAAGGTATAGTATCGAGCCCGTTGAGGGTCTAGGAATAGGGATAGCGTTTAGGGTTTAGGAATGAGGGATTCGAGTTGAGGGATGACAGATTAGGGTTGAGGGTTTAGGGTTTAGGGTTTAGGGATAGGGTTGAGGGTCAACGGATCAGAGTTAAGGGTTGAGGGATTAGGGTTTGACATTGAGGGTTGAGGGTTGAGGTTCAAGGGTCAAGGGTTTAGGGTTGAGGGATTAGGGTTAAAGTAGAGTGTGGAGGGTGTAAGGATTAGGGATAGGGTTGGAGGGTTTAGGGATAAGGGATTAGGGTTTAAGGTATAGTATCGAGTCTGTTGAGGGTTTAGGAATAGGGATAGCATTTAAGGTTTAGGGATGAGGGATTAGAGTTGAGGGATGATGGATTAGGGTTGAGGGTTGAGGGATTAGGGTTTAGGGATAAGGTTTAGGGTTGAGGGTTGAGGGTTTAGGATTAGGGTTTAGGGTTGACGGATTAGCATTTAATGTCGAGCTTAGGGTTAGAGTGTCGAGGGTAGAGGGATTAGGGATAGGGTTTAGGGTTGAAGGTTTAAGGATTGAGGGTTGAGGCTTTAGGGATGAGGGTTTAAGGCTTAAGATATAGTGTCAAGTGTTGAGGGTGTAGGGGTAGGGTTTAAGTTTTAAGGGTTAAGGGTTGAGGGATAGGTATTAGGGTTTAAGGTATAGTGTTGAGGGTTGATGGTTTAGGGATAGGGTTTACGTGTGAGGGATTAGGGTTTAGGGTTGATGAATTAGGGTTTAATGTTGAGAGTTGAGGGTTGAGGGTTGAGGGTTGAGGTTGAGGGATAGGGTTAATGGTCAAGGGATTAGGGTTAAATAAGAGTGTCGAGGGTAGAGGGATTAGGGTTTAAGGTATAGTATCAAGCCTGTTGAGGGTCTAGGAATAGGGATAGCGTTTAGGGTTTAGGGATGAGGGATTAGAGTTGAGGGATGACGGATGATGGATTAGGGTTGAGGGTTGAGGGATTAGGGTTTAGGGACAAGGTTTAGGGTTAGGGTTTAAGGTATAGTGTTGAGGGTTTAGGAATAGGGTTTAGGGTTGAGGGATTAGAGTGAAGGGTTAAGGGATTAGAATTTGACGTTGAGGGTTGAGGGTTTAGGGTTGAGGGTTTAGGGATAGGGTTGAGGGTCGAGGGATCAAAGTTAAGGGTTGAGGGATTAGGGTTTGACGTTGAGGGTTGAGGGTTGAGGTTCGAGGGTCAAGGGTTTAGGGATAGGGTTGAGGGTCGAGGAATTAGGGTTAAAGTAGAGTGTGGAGGGTATAAGGATTAGGGATAGGGTTGGAGGGTTTAGGGATAAGGGATTAGGGTTTAAGGTATAGTATCGAGTCTGTTGAGGGTGTAGGAATAGGGATAGCATTTAAGGTTTAGGGATGGGGGATGACGAATTAGGGTTGAGGGTTGAGGGATTAGGGTTTATGGATAAGGTTTAGGGTTGAGGGCTGAGGGATTAGGGTTTAAGGTATAGTGTTGAGGGTTTAGGGATAGGGTTTAGGGTTGAGGGATTAGAGTGAAGGGTTGAGGGATTAGGATTTGACGTTGAGGGTTGAGGGTTTAGGGTTAGGGTTGAGAGATGAGGGATCAGAGTTAAGGGTTGAGGGATTAGGGTTTGACATGGAGGGTTGAGGGTTGAGGTTCGAGGGTCAAGGGTTTAGGGATAGGGCTAAGGTTCAAGGGATTAGGGTTAAAGTAGAGTGTGGAGGGTGTAAGGATTAGGGATAGGGTTGGAGGGTTTAGGGATAAGGGATTAGAGTTTAAGGTATAGTATCGAGTCTGTTGAGGTTTTAGGAATAGGGATAGCATTTAGGGTTTAGGGATGAGTGATTAGAGTTGAGGGATGATGGATTAGGGTTGAGGGTTGAGGGATTAGGGTTTAGGGATAAGGTTTAGGGTTGAGGGTTGAGGGATTGGGGTTTAAGGTATAGTGTTGAGGGTTGAGGGTTTAGGATTAGGGTTTAGGGTTGACAAATTAGCATTTAATGTCAAGGTTAGGGTTAGAGTGTCGAGGGTAGAGGGATTAGGGATAGGGTTTAGGGTTGAAGGTTTAAGGATTGAGGGTTGAGGCTTTAGGGATGAGGGTTTAAGGCTTAAGATATAGTGTCAAGTGTTGAGGGAGTAGGGATAGGGTTTAAGTTTTAAGGGTTAAGGGTTGAGGGATAGGGATTAGGGTTTAAGGTATAGTGTTGAGGGTTGATGGTTTAGGGATAGGGTTTAGGTTTGAGGGATTAGGGTTTAGGGTTGATGAATTAGGGTTTAATGTTGAGAGTTGAGGCTTGAGGGTTGAGGGTTGAGGTTGAGGGATAGGGTTAATGGTCAAGGGATTAGGGTTAAATAAGAGTGTTGAGGGTAGAGGGATTAGGGTTTAAGGTATAGTATCAAGCCTGTTGAGGGTCTAGGAATAGGGATAGTGTTTAGGGTTTAGGGATGAGGGATTAGAGTTGAGGGATGACAGATGACGGATTAGGGTTGAGGGTTGAGGGATTAGGGTTTAGGGACAAGGTTTAGGGTTAGGGTTGAGGGATTAGAATTTGACGTTGAGGGTTGATGGTTTAGGGTTGAGGGTTTAAGGATAGGGTTGAGGGTCGAGGGATCAGAGTTAAGGGTTGAGGGATTAGGGTTTGACGTTGAGGGTTGAGGGTTGAGGTTTGAGGGTCAAGGGTTTAGGGATAGGGTTGAGGGTCAAGGAATTAGGGTTAAAGAGAGTGTGGAGGGTATAAGGATTAGGGATAGGGTTGGAGGGTTTAGGGATAAGGGATTAGGGTTTAAGGTATAGTATCAAGTTTGTTGAGGGTGTAGGAATAGGGATAGCATTTGGGGTTTAGGGATGAGGGATGATGGATTAGGGTTAAGGGTTGAGGGATTAGGGTTTAGGGATAAGGTTTAGGGTTGAGGGATGAGGGATTAGGGTTTAAGGTATAGTGTTGAGGGTTTACGGATAGGGTTTAGGGTTGAGGGATTAGTGTGAAGGGTTGAGGGATTAGGATTTCACTTTGAGGGTTGAGGGTTTAGGGGTTACGGTTTAGGGTTAGGGTTGAGAGATGAGGGATCAGAGTTAAACACCATATACATTCATTTCCTTACCCTTTTTCTCTCCACGATGTCTTTGTTTCTTTGTATCTCGGCATTGTATATCGCAAATATACAAACACCGAAACATACAAAGAATTTACCCTTTTTAACTTCTGTGACAAATCCGCTTTCTATCTCTACCTTGTATCTTTTAAATGTACAACTACTTGTATATCACAAAATATACATGGTTATTATACAAGAAAACATTGTACATACAGTGGGGTCCACCTTACCTCTTTTACCTTTGCATCTCCACTATGCAGTTGATTCTTTGTATTCAACCTTCAGACCTCAACCTTTCCATAAACTACATTATATTTACCATTGATTCTGCAATGTACATAAAAGGGTTTAGGGATAGGGTTGAGGTTCAAGGGATTAGGGTTAAAGTAGAGTGTGGAGGGTGTAAGGATTATGGATAGACTTGGAGGGTTTAGGGATAAGGGATTAGAGTTTAAGTTATAGTATCGAGTCTGTTGAGGGTTTAGGGATGAGGGATTAGAGTTGAGGGATGATGGATTAGGGTTGAGGGTTGAGGGATTAGGGTTTAGGGTTGAGGGATTAGAGTGAAGGGTTGAGGGTTGAGGGATTAGAGTGAAGGGTTGAGGGATTAGGATTTGACGTTGAGGGTTGAGGGTTTAGGGATAGGGTTGAGGGTCTAGGGATCAGAGTTAAGGGTTGAGGGATTAGGGTTTGACGTTGAGGGTTGAGGGCATTTTCTATCAAGAACTTGATTATGAGGGCTTGCCCCTTCATTGTTATGCCTATCATATGGCGAAGCATCTGGCAAGCTCTTGCAGGAAAGAGATGTGATCAATGCAAAGGATGTGATGAATCTATAGCAGGACAAAACGTGAGCGCGTTATAGCGTGAGCACGTTATAGCGCGCTCGTGTTTTGTCTTTCTATTGAAATGGTAAAAAAGTGGTTACCCCCGTGATCGAGGCCCACATGCTCTATTTTCTTACTGATTCTGCGTGTGCTCTGACAAAAAAGAAGTGCTTTCATGCTGTTGGGAAGTTCACATGCACATTTGACACATTATACCACCTTTACATGATCTTTCCACCACCTTTTTCTGCTTTGCCAACTTGAGAAGGAGGAAATAACATAGTTTTCACACCAAGTTTGATATATATCTATTCAAGTTTCAATTTTTTGTAGTGTTGCAATGTTAATTGTGATTCAATTTTAGGAATTTAACATTATAGATTGGTTAATAGTATTGTTGTTAGTAATGATATTTGAGTGTCATTCAATTTAACATTGAAAAGGAAGCAAGTGGTGAAAAACTCAAATTGTTGAGGAGTTTGATGCAAGAAGATAAAAACACTACATAATTGGGTACTCTCTCCATTCGAATCTTTATTTTTTAGGTATGTCAAGTCTTTACATGCATGTTCTTTATATTTTCCTTATTTCGGATTGAATTACTTTATCATGCTTTATCATACATGTTTAAAATAGACACATTTCCAATCAAGAAAGCAGCCTACAATCTCACATGATGCCATGTATATTTTCTACACTTGGGCTCTTTAATAATTATGTGTAATAAACAAACCTTAACATACCATGATTTCAAACTATACAAGAATAAATCCTTACAACATAAAAAAATACAATCCCACTATTATCTTGTATTCATTTCTTAGGAACTAATATTGGTCTCTTTATCATGCTACAGACAAATTCTTCGTCATGCCAACAAAACGATCCAGAATTAAACCAACACAAGAAGAGATAGAAGCTAAGAATGCAAAGAAAGCACTGGCTATGAGGGAACTTTGTGAGAAGAGGAAATTGAACATGATAAATGAAGACATACCAATTGAAGAGGAACCACAACCATCACAAAGAGAACGAATGCAAAAACTTCGTGTTACGAGAGATTTGAATACCATAGTTGAAGACACGTCCTCTACCACAAGTCAACATGTAGGGACACCATCTACCACATCTCAAGTGAGAGTACATCATCACTCACATGTGATGAAGGAGGTGCACCATCGTTCCCACCTCAACCTTAAGGTATGCCATCTATTCCATCTTCGATCAAAGGTATGCCATCTAACCCATCTCATTTAAATATTGATGAAATTTCTAATGTTGAGATGAATTTACCTAACTTGACACCACCTAGAATTTTGCATAGAAAGCCAAAGTATTTGATTGATATTGATGAGAATATTTTACAGCTAATGGAAGGTAAGATTCCAAAACGCACTTGTAGAAGATATGCTAATAAGATTTAGAGATTGTTCTTTGAAAAGTTAAATGAGACTGCAAGATGTCAACTATTCGTTGAAATGATGTGAAGTATAAAGTATAGGTCTATCATGAAGATTCTTGGGTTGAGAACATTAGAGGCTTCAAGTGAAAATCTATTGTCAAGAATCTAATGAGTGCGTATGAGAGTGTGGGTAACACCTCATGCACAAAAGATAGTAATGCAACACGGTGTGTGATTACATCGACTATAGTAAGTAGTCAAACAAGGAAAGCTCGTCTCATTAGAAAGACAAGTCAAGAATTGAGAATTAATAGGAAAACTTTATCAAGAGCTATTGGAAGACGTCAAAGAATTGAGGACACTAATGCCAATGAATTATGGGCGTTCTCAGGGAGACGGCCACGAAAAGATAAACCAATTGTTGAAGCATTGAGATCACTAATTGAAGACTTTTGGAAGAATTACACAAGGGTATCTCTGAATCAAAGGGATGTGGTAAGAAGGAGAATCGGTAGTCAGAACCGCGAGCCACATCCAAAGCATTTTTTGGATGAGACTCAAACACAATTTTATGGTAAATTTCTAGAGAAGTATCCTCAAATTAAAATTTGTCAAAGATATTTTGAATTGCTAAAACCTTTCTATGTTAAGATAAATCACACATGCACTACTTGTTGTTGTAAATTACATATTGAATTTTCTAACCATTTTGATGCTTATAGGTCTATATGTTTAGATATGCATACTAACAATGATTTGCAGGGTTGTGCCATATGTGCCCCACCAACATCTTCAAGAGACTTCATATCAAGAATTTAATGTGAAAGAGAAGAAGGTCAAATATTCTACAAGAAATTATGCTTGGATGGCACATGTCATCGTTGCGGTGGCTTGCAACATTTGCCAATATGTGAACATATGGAAATAACACATGTGGTTGGAAACGAACTAGTAGAGTTTGGCAAGTATAAAAAAGTGGCATACAATACAAAAGATGGTAAAGAAGCAAAGAGGTGTGAATTAGTTATTGAAAAGATTCCAGTGTATCAGTTTATGCCTATATTTCGTGATAGCATAGTGTATGAGTATGCAAGACATACCCATAGAGAGCGATGGTTGGACTTGCAATTCAAGTTATGCAAGGACACATTTCCAATTGGTAGCATTGTTTCAGTCGTCAACTTTGCAGAAAACTACAGTCTACAGCCACAACGTGAGGTGCAATCATAATATTACAACTCCACATAGGTTTCTATATTTCTGCACATCGCATTCATTCATGTGAATGATAGTACAGAGGATGACAGAAAGATCATAAGAGACTATAATTTCTATATTAGTGATGATCACATGCATTCTACGGAGTTCGTGCAAGGTTGCTTTCAGGTGTTCTACAACGATTTGGCTAGAAGGGGCATGTCATTCAGTCAGCATATCATATGGTCAGATAACTGTACGTCACAATTCAAGAACTCGCAAAATTTCTATTGGCTGAGTAGGAGGCATAATTTTATAGGTATTCAACATATGTGGAACTTTTGTGAGGCCGGGCATGGAAAGGGAGAGCATGATGGTGCAGGAGCATGTATCAAAAGAGCCATAGCACAAGAAGAGTTAAAGTATAAAGACAATGCAAAGTTGACAGATGCAAAATCGATTGTCGAGTGGTGTAATGCTTCCATGGGTCTAGGTAATGAATGTAAGTCTTTAGTTCATAGATTTTTTTGGTTGATAGATGATACTAACATTGCACCATATGAGGATTGTTGTACACTGACAGGATCAAATGAGATGCACTCTTTTAGAAGCTCAATTGCAGGTTCATGGAGTATCCATACACGAAAGATGTCATGCTTTTGTTCTTCCTGTACAATTCAAGTCTGGGATGAGTGCGAGTCAAAGGAGTGGGTTGATGAATGGAAGTTAAGTTATCTTAGCCCACTTGACATGTATCGACCCCCGATGGCACTAGAACTAACACAGATGGAATCGTTAGTTGACTTTGACCACATATCAGATTTAGTTCAACCAGGTAATATAGGGCACATATATGCATCTAATTTCATCTAGTTCAACCAGGTAATGTCATCTTACTTTGTAGTGTTTTTGTAATGTTGACTAATTTCATCTAATTTGCTACACATATCAATGTAGGGCACGTATATGTAGTTATTGTAGATGAAGATAATGAAGAGGGAACATATTATTACTTATGTTGTTGTGTTGAGGCCAAAAAGAAATTGGAGGCCCCTGTTACAGATGGAGAAAACATCGAATACCCTACAGGCTCAGTGGTTATTACTGGAACATGTCTTAGAAGGTACCCACATAAGAGTGTTAATATTTGGCTATTTCAGGACTTTGACACGCATCAGAAGATTCTTCATTAATTGAACCTTGTCATGGCATCCAATGTTCATTTGATAAAGTATCGGGGTAGACCTTTGAACAAAATATTGTGGAAGGTGCATGAGTCTGACCATGAAGCAATACTTGACACAATAAAAAGTAGAGTAGACCCAGATGGTTCATTGGATTAATTTTTAAGTCACATTGATTTTGTAAAGTTATGTTACATTGAGTTGTAAGTATGCACATTAATTTGTAAGGTTTGTCTTTTTTTTATTTCCTCCTGCATTTTTACACATATGTACACATTTTTACATCATCATGTTATGCATTTTTGGTGTCCTGCTCCTGATGCAACCAAACTCATAACTCACCCTACTTCCTCTAGACACCATTTGATGATCTCTCCAACACTCTCGATCCAGGGCGCCCAATCATGATGATGACCTATATACCATTCTCCCAAGGCGCTCATAATGAATGAAAAGAAGACCAAGGGTGCCCAAGCTTAATAGACTTATTTCTTTTAATTTTGATGATCCAAACTAGATGAAAGGAGATATGAAATGCGCCTTAGGACTCCATGCTAAGGTTTGAGCCATTAAAGTCTCTTGATATTAGGCGCTCATGATGATGAAACTTAGAGCTTTTTCCTTTCCTATGCACTCATCTAAGATGTTTGAATGATAAGGAGCGCCTCAACCTATATATTGTACATTGGGCACCAAAATCAAGGTGATTTTAAGTCACTTTGAGTCATTTGGGGTCAGTTTGAGTCTTTGAGCCATGTTGCAAAAAAGTGTCAATGTTGTCAAGTTACACAAAGTAACTTTTGCATTTTGGTGTCCTGCTCGTGATGTGACCAAACTGACTATTCCAACACATTCAGATGGGTACATTTACGCTAAGCATGGTCTTGTTTTTAACCCAAACATGTCGAAACAGTCTGAGCTACATTGTACCGATGATATCCCTAAAGAGTCCAAAGTGCAAAAAGGCAATAATCTTTGACGAGATGTTACTCAAAAACCGTGTCACTTAGAAACATTCTATCTGAGGAAACGCGATCATGTAAAGTGTCTCTACAATAACCTCTCTCAGTTTTTTATATCTCTAAGGCATTTGCCCGTGGTGAAAGGTTTTCTGCTGCCCCAAAAATCGTCAGAAGGAGGCAGTGTAAAGTTGCAAAGGGGTGTAACTTTTGTCCTGCTCCTGATGTGACCAAACTGACTATTCCAACGCATCTAGATGGGTACATTTACACTAGGCATTGTCCTTTTTTTCACCCAAACATGTCGAAACAGTCTGAGCTACATTGTACCCACGATATCCCTAAAGAGTCCAAAGTGCAAAAAGGTAGCAATCTTTAACGAGATGTTACTCAAAAATTGTGCCACTTAGAAATATTCTATCTAAAGTAACATGATCATGTAGAGTGCCTCTACAATAACCTATCTCATTTTTTTATATCTGTGAGGCATTTGCCCGTGGTGAAAAGTTTTCTGCTGCCCCAAAAATTGTCAGAAGGAGGCAGTGTAAAGTTGCAAAGGGGTGTAACTTTCATCCTACTCCTGATGCGACCAAACTAACTATTCCAACGCATCTGAATGGGTACTATTACGCTAGGCATGGTCCTATTTTTCACCTAAACATGTCGAAACAGTCTGAGCTACATTGTACCGACGATATCCCTGAAGAGTCCAAAGTGCAAAAAGGCAGCAATCTTTGACAAGATGTTACTCAAAAACTGTGTCACTTACAAACATTTTGTCTAAGACAACGCAATCATGTAGAGTGCCTCTACAATAACCTCTCTCAATTTTTTATATCTCTGAGACATTTGCCCATGGTGAAAGGTTTTCTGTTGCCCCAAAAATCGTCAGAAGGAGGTAGTGTATTAAGTCAGGATAAAAGCCTATTCACTCTAGGTGCCTGTTGTGACCAAATCACACATGTGCCTTGAACAAGTGATGCTACAAGTGGTGAACAAAATGGGCACCTTGAAGAATTGAGCCCTCCAAGACATCTTGCAATTGCCTCAAAGTCTAAAATTTACATGAGTTAAGGTGCCATTTTCCATCTCCAGAGCCTCCTTTGAGTGCCTTAACATGGAGTGAATGTTTTAGTCTATGAAAGATTGTGCCTAAAGAATATAACAACCCCTTGAGTCACTAGGATGAACTAAGTTAACAAAATGAACTTCATTGAGGGAGGCGCACTTGTGCATCTAGACAACTCCAGTTTAGCGCCTGAGAAAAAGCATGTTTAGAGACACCCCTCAAATGAACCCTCTAGAACCAATAACCATAGCTCAAGATCCATAACCATGAGAAGATAAAGCATTAAAAAAAATCATCTAAAGGATGGGAAATACCTCTTAGATGATAGTCTGTCGAGTAGACCAAGAGTGGGGAATGAGAATGCTCCTCGAAGATACACCAAGCCACAATGACTCTCTCCAATAAGAATCTTCTCTAGGTCCATAATTAACTCACGCCCATATCCAAGTGAAAGTCTCCTTGGTCTTCCTGCTAAAACCTCTAAAGGGTAACCATCTCAACAAGTGTCTCTAATCCCAATAGAACTCTAGCCTCACCCAAGTCTTGAAGTATGTATGAGAACCTACAACTAATCAATCCATGTTAAGATCCAAATGTAACACCACATTATCATGAAGCTCCCAAGCACATGACCAATGTACTCAATACCAAGAGAACCAACAAGACCACTGTCAAAACTCCAACTACAAAATTAGGTATCCAAACATGACATCATGATCTAACATCTCCTCCTAGAAGATCACATGCACCAATACAGACATCCTAGTCTCAAGAGAACTTGTATCATGCTAATACTCTAATCTAGAATCAAGAGTCCACCAAGACACACTACCAAACACCTCTAAACCAAGGATCAACATTTACAACCACATGAAGATAACCATCTCCTAAAAATAGTAGCCAAGATGTCAAAGCACTCTCACTACAAATAATAATCATAATCCAAGAGTTTGTCCATTACACCCAACCACTATATAAGATCATCCATCACTAGGTGACGAATACACATCACTATCAAAGCTCCCACTGAACCATGATATGAAATACACATGGCATTGTGATAACCATCTCCTAAATGAAGATCACCATGGTCCACACACACTCAACTATAATACTAATAACTCCAAAGTAGAACCAAGATCTCCAATCTAAGAAGATAATCCATCATTAATGTCAAAAGCTCACACTAAACTATGCAACTAAGATATCCATGACAAAATGATAAACATGCTACAAGTCCCAATAACCAACTATCCAATCATTCTCATCATCCATCCTCTCATCCCAATGCAACATACCAATGTGCAAATGAGCATAGATAAGGAAAATAACAAAGTCTACATCAACACTGAATGAATCCCGTGGATATAGGCAATATGCATTCAAGTCATCCCACTACAATCAATGAGGTGTGCATCCCAAAAAAATGCATAACTTGTAGATCCCAACCATTGAAAACATGCAAAATCATCATCACATTAGTAACTTCCAAACTGAGATATCAAATAATATAACTTATAGACTTCACCAAATCAATCATAGATTCAACTTTCCAAACAAGTTTATAAATGAGTAACCATAGTCAAGGAACTAATCAAGCATCTAAGAGATAAGAACAATGTGCTAAAAGTAAACCACAACACCACCTGTAATCATGAATCAAACATCATAACCCATACCTATCAACTACAAACATGGTCAAGTCTTGCCAATGCTCAAATGTACCTACATATCCATGACACCATAATTATCATCATTGCTATACCTAGGCTCAAATCCCACTGAAACAAGACTCCTAGTCTCACCATGTATCAACCATGTCCTCAAACCAGAATATTGCTGAGCCCATGGAGATTGATACACCCACTTCAATAGAATAGGCAATTAATGTACCTGATGTGTCTTCATTTCATAAACTAGTAAACATCATTTGCATCCATACTTAAACCAATCTTATTGTTGTGTTTGATGTTTCCTCTTTCAAACAACCATTTAACAAAATTTGAGTCCAAACAATAAACATTTACAACCATAAACATCTCAAAGTCCAAAATCCAAACATTCTATCATCCTTAATCATTTCCATCATGGACCCTTGGTTTGAAAAAATCATTATGCAAGATAAAAACCCTATGCCTATTACCTTGTGCGAGGCTCATGCAAAACCCAAAATCACAATCAAAATAGGTCCTCAAACCATGCATCCTTTAAATGAGATCTTTTATCCAAATCAATCAAAAAATCCCTTTGACAATGATGATGATGATAGTCTTGTAGATCAAGATGATATCAAGATGACAATAGCATTAACTATGAGATCATTACATGCAAACTTTCCATAAACCTTCATCTCCCACTCATGAACATGCAAGAATATTTCAAACAAGAAATGACTAGCACTAGCTATCATGCCAATCCTAAATACACATCTAATGGTCATCCTTATGGTACCTTTGGTAAGGGAAGAACCACTTTAGACCAAGGTCCTCATATTCAATTCATATCTCTAATCCCAACCGCATGTGAGAACTATTTATCCTATGTATCCTATTCAAATCCTCCATCTCATAATCCTTACATTCCAACTTATCCCATCAATCCAAACCCACTACATCCAAATCATCCTTTTTAGATTTCCTCCAAGGACTTCTAGTGGAGGAAAAATCTCAAACTAGAAATCACAAATTCAATTAGTGTACCTCTCCCAAGCCTATCCAAAAGTCACATAGTACCATGCCTATCCATCAAACACCACAATGCAATCAAAATCCTAACAACATGCCCATGATCCAAGATCAAGTGCAATCATGCAAAGATATTATCAATCACAAGCCTATTAAGAATGAACTAGAGTCTTCTAGTACCATACTTTTCCATCAAACACCATCATGTAATCCATGGCCTATCAAGCCTATCAAAGAAAATGCAAACATCCTATGTAATACAATTGAACTTTAAATATTTGAAGTAGCCATCTACAAATATCCATTCAAACGTGGATTTATAATGCAAGTATGGACGCCATCAATAAAAAAGATTTGTATTAACCAAATATCCATATAGGCATACATCAATATCTGTCGATATAAGTATAACATATATACAAAATAGCCATATAGGCTTACAAGAATGCCATATAGGCATACAATGTCAACTATGTACAATACAAAATATATGTCCACAAATGCCATATAGGCATACAACAAAGGATCACAATAAAAAGTCATTCCCCTCTGGCTGGTGAAGAGAATAAATCACGAGCAGCCTTTGATCTTCTAGGGAATGGAGACACGCTTGTGGGTGGTCTACTACGAACCCGAGGGCTACTCCTCCTATTTAGTTCTTCCTGCATCTTTACCTGTTACAATAAAAAGTATAGACATTAATATATAGAAGTTACATGTTATAAAAAATGAAACATTTAACAAAATAATCACTTACCGCTAACATATAATCTGTCTCCTCGCTTGCCTCAGTAGCAGGAATAGGCCCTGGTGATGTCATGTCCTATAGAAACCATCCAGATAGAAATTAAACTTCAAATCAATAATCTTTTGATTTTTCAAAAATAGACAACTATAACAATGAATGTAAATTGAAATTTACTAATCTGCCTCATACCCCTGTCAATGCCATGGAGCTATGAATCATAGAGGCCACACCCTGCTCCATTGCCCTATGAACATGGGGAGGTGTCTCCGCAGCCTGCATCATTTGCAAATAAAACAACATTATTCATTTATGAAAACTATAATAGTGATACAAATCATGGCTCCTAACATACACACACGTTCATCTAAACATGGAAGTACACACAATAAAAAACACAAATCACATACAAAAATTTAGTAAGTACAATTCATTCATTAAACTATTTATTTTATTACCTTTGTAAAGCTTTGAAGTCCACCATCGCTGGCAAGTGTTGCCATGAAATCTACAGTATTAACCTATTCAACATCCAAAATCAGAAATTAGAATACCATTCATATAACGATGCTATTCACATGTAATATTTATAATTGTTTACTAGTTACATACCTCGACAGTAGATGATCTAGTGAAAAATGCAGGTGGAGAACCACTGAAAACTACATCGATGCTATGACCCTGAAATTTCATTAAAATCATCAATTTAAATTAGTTAATCTTGTATTTCAAAAATGAAATTTAATAAATTAAATTCAATAAACTTGCTAATATTTACCTGAGTATCAAGGCCAAAAGTCTCACTCAGGAGGGTATCTGTCATCACCATCTGCTCAGCTGCAGATGTAGCCTATGCACCTGCATCCTAACTGTCCATGGGGTCATAACCACAGGCTGACCCGCAAGCCTGGCAAGTATGGGGTGGGACCCTACTCCTCGCACTATCTCCCAACCCACTCTGTGTTGCAAGATCAGCATGCTCTCTGATGCTCTGGGTCAAGGCACTAATCGACTGAAGTGTATCGACCTCAACACTCTCCTTCACAATGGAAGGGATAGAAACATGCTCGTGGGCTGGTCTACTGATTACTCGTCTCACTACTCGCTGTGGGTCAAGACGTGCCCCTGGTCTATCTTGTGCTGACCCCCCACCTCTACCCTGGAAGTCCCGCATATCAAAATAGTTTGGCACTTTATTGAGGATAAACTCGCAGTAGAGTTTCCTCAAAAAGTATTGTGGCACCTCATTATTATTGCATGGAGGATGGTCAAAAACCATCCACCACCTCTGCCTGAAATTGTCCCTTATCGCTTGGTTGTTGCACCAATGGATAGGGAACCTCTTGCATGTAATGGGTGGAGGTTGATTTGTTTGTGGGTTTGTGAAAATTGAACACAAGTCTAATTTTGTAATTTGTAATTTTTTTCACATCTTGGTATGACAACCTGTCTGCATAGTAATCTCTAAACTCTCTCTTTTTATCCGTCCAACTAGTTATTTCCTTACTAATTGAATCTACATTTGATAACATAGACTCAAGAGATTCGGCAAGCGTGGACCTATGCAAGGTTGAAGTGGAAGGATCTTTCAACCTTGCAATTATATCTTCAATTTCCTTTTTGTTGTTTTCAATTTGCCCCATTATATTTTCTTGTGTTCCAGGGGCATGTCGAGGAATGAATGGAGGAGGTTGTTGTTCTGCAGGTATTTCCTCCTTAGGATTTTGTGGATTTTGAGGAGGAGGAGGTGCATTAACATTTCCTGACAATTAACAAAATATACATAAAAAATAACAAAAACCTACCTATTTAGAAAAAAATTCAAACAAAAAAATAAATATAACTCACCCCTTTGGCATGCTCGATGTCGTGGCAGCATTTTGGTGATGAATCGATAAGCTTTTTGTGTTGAATGGTGTTTTGCAAAATGTGAGCACGCTTTCGAGGGTTTACAAGCCGCGGGTAGAGAGGAGAAAATAGAAAGAAATGAAATTGGAAACCTTTTTTTTATTTATAGGAAGTCATAACGCGCTCGCGTTATGGCTTAATTTTTTTAAAATTAATTTGGCCACTTTTTGGCCCCCCATCTTCTTGCACTTACCCCACATACACCCATAGTGACTATCTCATGCATACAACACATATACACCAGGAGAATAATTCATGCATGTGTCACATACACAAAGAGTGACTAGCTCATGCATACAACGTATATACATAGGGAGAATACTTCATGCACGTGTCACATACACATAGAGTGACTAGCTCATGCATACAACCCATATACACAAGGTGCTTAAAATTCACACCTAAATCACATATACATAATGTGAATAACTTGAATAGGAAACACATATACACAATGTGACTAATTCACATATACTTAATGTGAATAGCTTGTGTAGGCATCAAATGCACATTATAGGTTAATATCGTGTCTAGGTAACAAGAAAGAATAATTGCGACCATATTGCAAGCATCTTCCCATTTGTTTGTTTCACTAGCTCATAAGTCCTCAAATGTATATCCCAAACCTAAAAAGGAAATGTTGGTATATCTAATGGTACACCATGGGTTCCATAATTTTTCCTAATTTGCAGCCAACTTTGATGATAACCAAGCATCCCATACTAGTTGTCATCACTGGCAAGGGCTCAAGTGCAATAATGCATAACACATTAGGTCCCTAATATAGATGCACACAGTGATTAACTCACACATACATAGTGACCAACTAGTAATAGAAAGTGGATGTAACCTATTACATGCACCTTACCATTACCTGGTTCACTAACACATAAGCTCCCATCCTTTTCCCAATTCACAACAAACTGTGATGACAAGCAAGCATCTCATACTACTTGTTGTCAACACTAGCTAAGAACTAGGTGTACAACAACAGACACATTCACAACCAACTGTGATGACAACCAAGCATCTCATACAACTTGTTGTCATCACTGGCTAAGGAGTAGGTATAACAACATACATCACATGTGGCTATTAAGAAGATTTCCATAGACCACTGCACCATTGAGTCAGTGGATCCTAACATCTATCGCCTCCATGCCACCAACAAAAGTTAGTCCAACATGGTATGGGTAGCTCTTGGCATCTATCGCCTGCATGGTACTAGTCAAAGATGACGAAGCCCTATCATACAATAGGGTAGCTCCTAGCATCTGTCACCTCTGTAGTACTAGTGACAACTAACTAACCCTAAGATATAATAGATAGCACCTAGTATCTATCACCTCCAAGTATTGATGACAACTGGCTAAACCACAACTATATCATAAATTGGATGGTTCTTGGTATCTGCCACCTCCATGCTACTGGTGACAATCGACTCATCCTAAGATACAGAAGATAGCACTTGGCATTCGCCACTTGCATGATACCAGTGACAGTTGGCTATCTGCACCTGTATCAAACTTAGTTTGGACATGTGGGTCATCTTATGGCCAAGTACATACACAATAAGGATATCATAAGGATTCACCAACACTGGTTAGGTTGACTCAATTACATACCACATAGAGGTCAATAAACCAATATGTAGGGTCTTATATGTCCAGGGGTCTAAATTATAGGTCAACACTCTAACTATATTGAACCCACATAAGATGGACTCTATCTGGTCACATATGAATAAACATTTACAAACTCATAATGTAATATCAATGGCCATTCCATACATTTAGTTGTCACTTGGAAACACAGTACGCATTATACAAATGTCAAACCCACAATAGTAATTTTAAACATTATTCTATATCTGAGTGCATAGTATTTACATATTAACAATCACAAGCTTGGTATACAATTATCCATCATCTAGATGTAAAGGATAAATATCATACATAGTTGGTAATTCCCACCATCAATTGCCCATAGTGTTCAACATGCCAAACACTAATTATTTTAGTCCGACAAGTCCAAAGGCACCTTCATACATCACATTAGAAACAAACTATGAAGATGGTGATCCTAAAAATTCATCCAAGATTGGGGTAGATTTAGAGGACCTAACCCAACAACCTTAAATTAGAGGAGCTTAGTGTTGATAGAGTGCATTTTACTCGCTCAAGCCTATATGGTGGGGATTTATTAATTAGATGGTGAGCTTACAACCATATAATGTAGCTTCAGCCTCAAGCTGAAATATACAAAAGAGGGAAGGTTCATCAAGTTTAGGAACACACAATACCTCAGAGTAATTCCCTAAACCCCTTCCCTACGAACTTGAGGTCCAGGGGCATCCTTCACCCAAGAATTTCCTACATACCTGCTTCCAAACAGGATCGAAGTCACATGTAGTTCTCATCACTTTAATCTCTCAAGAGTTAATCACATGCGTTCATACCCTTAAGGTTTCATTGTCATCCCAATTTCATACTGACACTTATTAATATTCCCATAATCAATCCACACACCGAAATATGCATAACAACATAATCAATATAAAATAAATTAGCCATATCCAAGCATAGGATGAGAGCAAACCAAATATATTCATAATGCAATAATTATCCAAATCCCAAATATGACTCCAAAATCGCATCCTACTATGATATGATTCAATAATTATCAATATAATAGTCATATCCAAGATGGTCATTCCCTAATAATTATTTATCAACCTTGGATATCATGCAACATTTGGTATCCTGATGATAACACCACACATGTATTTATCACCTACCACATGAATCATGAATACATGTATCATCTTGCGATTAAGTACTTGATACATAGTGTTGTTTATAACTAGGGGAATATCATAACATTCGATTCCATTCTGCAATGACCTCATCAAACTCACTCAAAGAGATCTACATATTTATAGGACATGACTTAATGTATTGTTTCTATGAAATTTTTCATAAGGAAAGTAAATTAGATTATTCAGATTATTCAACTGTCTAAGACAACCATCTATACTCAAGCTTTGCTCTACTCAAGGTGTTTTAACAATAGTACCATGCCCACGATCAATCACTACATATGTTCCACTAGGTAGACTATTCAATTAAATAATTTACATTATTAATATAGGGGCTATACTTGCAACATATCTTTAATATCCAACATCATGTAGCGAGCAGGCCAATAGACTAAAACAACAATATAGAAGCATGCTCTTCAAACTCATTGAGCTAACCTTTCACTATAGCAAACATGTACTCTAAAAAGATTCTAACAAAGGATACTGAGGTCTCAATTTAGACCTTTCCACCGTTATGATTCATATTTTAGCTTAAACATGCTAGAATATAGGCTAATCTTATTAACACAAAGACTGGAGAGAGTACTTACCAACATGTAATTTTCTTCGCTCAGAGAGTCCATCTAGCTCAAAAAGACCAAACCACATTCTTTAGGCACATTATTATGTGGTTGGGTCTGGTTACTACTCCAATTAAAAGCATACAAGTTTGATGCACTTTACAATATCATTGACACCATGACACTACACCTTCGCAACCCATTTGCAAGGGATGTATCCGTAATAAAGTATAGATAAGGTTATGATATTGTAATCTTATTGTAGAAAGTCTACATCATAGACTAATTTACATATTATTCATATGACATGTCTCTTCACAACTAACAAAACACAGTTATGAGATACTAAAACCCTCATCTTAAACATAGAGTGCATGATGGGTTTAGTTATTATATGTATACCTTTGGTTTTATTAAACAACCATTATAAACTAAAGGGTGAGAAGTATGATAGGGCCATAGTCATCAGTACCATATCAACCTTATTATTTATCTACAACTCAAACCAACCATGTAAAGTGTTTTCATGAAGATATTATTTCCAACAACTTAGTTAAGACATCTATTAACTAATCATTGAGGTAACTTACTATTATATTAAAAGTCTTTAAGATCACTGAACGAGGCATGTTGATAATGTTTGTATTACCATACCATGCAAGAAGTTATTAAACTTGTTACCCCATAAGGCCCAATACTAGGTCCTTGGTTTTAGTTATATTAAAGATATCATATAGTTCACCATCATAACACAATATATGGTCTTGAGGTATCATACATATTTTTTGAAATCATCAGAAGAATATTTATGTGATTTAATGTAAAAGTCATTCAAGGATATTATCCATGCTTTCAAGGGGTCAAACCACATACAACACTAATAGCAATCAAATGCCACAAAAATGAATTCTTATCAACATTCATAACCATGTACAACTAAATATATGAATTTTCATCAATCATAAATGATAATATCCAACCCAGTATATGCACTCTAACTACATGAATGTCATTATACAATAGATTGTATGGATTCTATCAACTTAAACGTCACCGATCCATGCACAGAAGCCTTCTACTTGCATATGCAGGTCATGACAGAAAAATCTTCCATGTTAAGAATGAGTTTAACCTAATCTTTCCTCCTAACCTAAGGTATTAGGAAACTACAAGGAATTTCAAATCTTATTTATACCATATATGTTACAAGGAGAACTAATCATAATTTGAAATCATTCAAAAGAGTGTTTGAGCATAAATTCTTCTACCAAATTATGTGCAGAAGTTCTGTCAAGGAAGTGGTGATGGGAGTTAACATTTATAGTTGTAGCATTTTATAGAAATTTCTCTTCAATATGCTTTGATGGGCACCCATACCCTCATCCCAAGCACCAATTGAGCACAGGTTGATAAGATGTTGTCTACATTTACTTTAATGTTTCTAAGGCCTTTTAACAACCCTTCTTAATATTATTTTGCCGCCATGGCATTCCATAAGGTCACATTTCTACAAGGCATTTTGTCAAACAACTCATGTGCTTTGTCTAGGTTTTCACGTTTTGCATACATGTTGGCCATGCGTATGTGGGGAGATAGGTTGTCTTCTATTATTTGATCTATCACCTAATTCTTGTCCTACTGAGGGCGTGTTGTGTGTGTGAAAGATATTTATTTTAGTTTGTCCCAAATCCTCACCACATGTGTCCCTCCTTTCTTTAATCTACTATAACTAATTCTTCACATTCACACCCACTTGGGGATGGCACGTACAATTTAAATAATAGATTGAGCAAGAAATGAACAACATCTCGTAGGTGGGGTTTTCAATTTCATAGGAAATTACCAGATTTGTGGACGTTTATTGCTACTCTTACTTCTTTAATCCTATTGATCGTACTCTTCATCACTCTTGCTCTTCTTTGCTTCCTAGTTGTGAGCACCCTCAACTTCAGCTCCCAAAATCCCCATTCCACAGATGTTACCAAATCTCTTTCCTTGCCTGCATCTCTTTTATGCTTAACTTCCTTCAAAGAATGTCTTCTCAATCCTCCCTCTTCTGACGAAATTCTTCTATCCTTAATTCTTTGATGGATGTCCATACCTCGCGTCATGTCCTATCTGGAAGAGTCGCAGTAGTTGGACTCCATTCTTTTTGCCAGGGCATCCATACTCACGCAATTAAATTGTCTCTCCCCGTAGCAAAAGGGTCTTTTCTTCCTTTAATTCCCTTCATCCCCTCCATTTAATGAAATGTCTTAGTTTTATTTTGTCTTCTTGGGCCATGTGGTTTCCTATGGGCAGTCTTCTCTAATGGGGATGTGACACATTTTAAAATTAATCAAATTATAAAAATCATGCCATTATATTTCAATTTTAGAAAACCTATAGTCAATCCCATTAATGGGTTTCTAACCCAATATCTAAAATTAATTATATTTTCTTACTAGAGTAAACCACATAAAAGCTCATAACTAATTCCTATTTTAGTCTAATCCTAAATATGGAATTCTTATTGTGGTTCTAGTTCAATGATGTATTAAATATAACTTTAATTTTTCACGATTAAACAAAGCAATTAATCATTCCAAGCCAATCTACCAATCAGTCTTCCTATAAAAATGTCTCATGTCAAACATACAACTTTCTAATTATAGGTTAATTAATCCTATCCCCTTTAAGTTTAACAAACATAATAATCACTTAATTGTTTCTATTTAGTGTTTTCATAATTGTAAGGTAGCCCTTTATTCTTAATTTTACTTTTATCATCTATAACTAAATATATAATTCAATTATAGATACAAACATAATAATCACTTAATTATTTCTATTTAGTTTTTTCATAATTGTCCAGTAGTCCTTTATTCTCAATTTTCCTTTTAACATCTATAACTAAATATATAATCCAATTATAGATACATACTTGGATGACCTAACAATTATTCAATTGCATACATATCAATTTACAATAATAGTTATTTTTAGGGTTTCTACATCAACCAATTTTTAGTCTACACAAAAGGTATACCAATTTTTTTTAATTATCCATAACTACCTTTAAAAATTATATTGGCACATATTCTAAGGTTTTCTAGTGAAATCAGCCAGTTTTAGGGTTTTGTAAGGACACAAAAGAACTTTGTCTCAACGTGTCTCACAAGTTAATTAGTCACTATTTACATAATTCAAATAGTTTTTCTATCTAGAAAACTTGGCTTTGGACTATAATAGTTGTTACTTGGTTCACTAAGCATTTATATTAGCGTGGATTGAATTTAGGGTTAGGAAACCTAGGACCTAAGACCCAAGTCCAAAATGAAATTATTTTTCTAGACCAGCTACATATCTGAACAATGGAATGAACATCATGCAGTTCTCCTAAGAAAATACCAAATTTAAATGGGTCTTGTTTACTTAAATTCCAATCTCTAAGTCTCATATATTTGATCTTACAAGTCTACCATTTATTATGAATATCATAGTAAAGGATGATTGTTTCACAATTAAGGACTTTCATTTCATTTCTAGGATCTACCATTTTGTGTTTGGTTCATAAGTTAAGTTGACATAGTTTATTTTATTGTTTTTTCTAATAATCAATTTTTAAATGATAAAGCATGCAACAAACTACTATTCTAGTCAAATCCAAATGGAACAACAATTAATCCATTATATTAATCAACTTTTATGCTCATTGATTATGAAATTGTTTTATATACATCCAAGATTTTAATTGCTCATTTTTTATAAACTCATTCTGTCTTTTTGTATGGTTTTCCAATAATTACTTCCTTCAAAAATTAAATTAGAATTTACTCTAATAGAATTAAAAAACATTCGTTAACCACCTAATAAGAACCTTATACACCAATAGTTCTCAAGCCTCAAGAGGGCATCACCCTACCTTCTATGTCTCGCCTTAAGAAAGGAAGGACTCTACTCTTTAAACAATTCCTAATTAATTAACCCACCACATGACATAAAGCCAAGGTGCCTTAGCCGCCTTTAGATATAAACAAATCTGCAGGTTTGAATTAACCTATTGTTACCTTCTTCCATCGATTGCTTCTCATCAAATACAATTGTCTACCACTAATTATCATAAAACGAATTTGGTATACAATTAAAGATAGAGTTCCCTTTATTTGAGCCCGTCTAGGAATTAAACTTCAAATCCTGCCGTTATTACATGCGTGTGGAAATCTAACTAAATAATGTATATTTCTTGATGTAGTACCTGTTACGATGTTACGATATGATTGATAAGACAGATTGTATGATTATGGCCGTGATTTTGACAAAATACATAATTGTAGGCTGCACCTTCTTATACTTCACACCGGTGTAATTATACTTCACATTCTGCGTCCATCGAATCTGACTAGACGTCCATCATTCAGACATTGGCTGTTTTTTAATTCTGTTCTGAGTTTGAGCAAAATTCGCTTGTCGTATATTTAAATGTTTTGTTCTGGGTTATCTTCATAGGGTTTGCATCTGAACTTGCCATGGAGGATGAAGAAACGGGGGAGCTTTTTATACCATGCAGCGTATGTAGTCACAAATGTTATAAAAAGCATGGTAAATACCATGAGAATGAGAGCTTTAATGGCTGTGCCTCTTTCTTCAAAATTATGCTTGGAGACTTTGCAGAAAAACTGGTAACTTTTGTGCTTATACTCCTTCAATCTTTTCCATTTTTAAAAAATTTCATATACATTATTTAGAACTTGTGAAAACAAATTGTGCAATGTGTTTCATGCAGAGAATTCCTCCTGCATTTGTTTCACACCTTATAAATGACACAGACAAACATATGGTGTTGCAAACCCCAAGGGGCCAGGAGTTTGATGTAGAATTAATGGGTATAAACAATACATTGGAATTCGGCATGGTTGGGAAAACTTTGTCAATTATCACAGGCTGCAATGGGGAGATTTTGTTGTGTTCAAGTACATAGCGAAGTCGCATTTCAAGGTTGATATATTTGGAAGATCTGGGTGTGCGAAAAATATCAGTGCTCTTCATTTTGAAAAATCAAACATTGATTTAAATAAGAGACGCCCTTCTAACAAAATGTGCAGCTTAAATCGACCGGTGGGCAATAAATTGCTGATTGATTTGGTTTCTGACGAGGAAAACAACGATGAGGTTGAAGCAGTGGCTGAACATCAGAGAAGAAAAAGGAAATCCTCTTTTCTTGGTAAGAAAAAGTTTTGCCCGAGAATATAGAGCTTGTTAAATTTGGAAGTTTCATAATTTATTTCAACTTATGGATTTAGCATTTTGAATTGTATATTTATTAGGAGAATTGGTCTAACAACAAAGTAAATTTTGTTGCAGGTCATTCTTCCAAGAAACCTACACACTGTTTCTCCTCTCAGAAGCACTTGACAATGGAGTCTGCTGCTCCTTTTAAATCAGATAAACCCTTTCGTGCAATGGTTATGAAATCATGGAATATAAACGAACCATCCATGCTAGTAAGATCAAATTCTATACTTTCTTTCCTTATGTATTTAGCAAGCTAACAATATGCAATGTATTAAATCTATGCCTATATAGACATCTGTATTAGTGTGAATTGTAAAGTTTAAGAAAAAATGCATTAAATCAATGCAATCCAATGATTTACTGGGTTAAATAACTTAGTTTTTTAATGGTTTGGGAGTGCAGGAGTTCCTGAAAACAGAAAAATATCCGATTCAACTACCAAAACAGAAAAGTGAATTACTTCTTTTTGATGGAGAGTTTAACCAATGGAAGGTACAATGCATTATTAATAAGAGTGCCCCTACCTTAAGTGGGGGGTGGAGACGTTTTACACGTGATAACAACTTAAAGGAAGGAGACACTTGTATCTTTGAGCAGTTAAACAACAATCCAAACAAATTTGTGTTCAGAGTTCATATCTTTCCTCATGCAAGAGAAAGAATTGCTTAATTTTGACAAAGTAAAAGCAGGACAAATATGTATCACTTTTTGTTGTAGATGATATTAAAATTATTATTGACTGTTTGACTATGTAAGTAGAGGATGTTTAAGTAGTGTGCAATAGAAAGAGGAGAAAAAATAAGCTAAAGATGGAAATAATATTATACAAGAAAGGTTTTCTATGCTCAAAGTTGTTCACTATACTATTTGATGTATTGGAATCTTTTTTTGTTCTTTAGCTAGACTTCTTTCATTATTAAGTTATAATATAGTTCATTATGATTGTAAATATAAGTAAAAATTCTCTTCAGAATTTTTTTATATCAAATTTAAATGTAATTAATGTGAGATGAATGTTATATAAATTAATTACATTATATATATATATATATAAAGGGTGGAGAATCACCTATACTAATATATTAATAAAAAAGAAAATACAAGAAGTAAGGCTAGGGATAGGCAATTAGCATAAGGAAGATATATATATATATATATATATATATATATATATATATATATATATATATATATATATAAAAGGTTGGAGAATCACCTATACTAATATATTAATAAAAAAGAAGATACAAGAAGTAAGGCCAGGGATAGGCAATTAGCATAAGGAAGATAGAAGATAATGGGAAGACACAACTAATTTTATGTCCTCCTTGTTCTAGAAGGCGTTTGCGAATAGAGAAGCGTTTGGTGAGGCCCTGGAGCCCTTTTAGCTAGAGTTTTCTTATTTTGAACAAGAGTCCAAGAGCCTTCTTCATTTTCTACCTCACAAGAGATATCAGAAAGTGATATGTCCTTGGTCTTCTCCATATCTTTTTGACCTTGAGAACAGTTTTCCTGACAAGTCTATGTAGGGGGAGCAGTCACTGAAAGAGTTGTAGTAGTATTCTCTTGCTAAATGAGTGTTGGATTCTTGGGAGAATTTGAATTAGTGTATTTTACTTGGCCTAAAAGATGAGCTATGTGTGCATCTTTCCACCATAAAACTTGATTAGTTGATTGTTTTTTATGTTGGAGCAATTTGCAACATGTCCTGTTTCATAGCATCTTCTACAATGGAAGGGAATTCCTCCATAGTCCAACAATTAGGTCCAAGACCACCCATTAACTTTCAGTATTATGTTTGCAGGAAGTTGCTTGGAGATGTCCACTTCCACTAATATTCATGCATAAGTAGTATGTGTAGAAACCAAAGTAATTGGATCAATAGCTATAAGGATGCCTAAGGAATTTCCAATTGCTGTGAGGCACAATTTGATCTAAAATTGGAGTGGGAGGTTTGGGAGATGGACCAAATCAACATGCTATTGAAGGATTCAATGGTAGGACTAAAATTTGGGTGCCAAGGTTTAAAGTAGAGAGTTTGCCCTTCCGCCCCCGCCCCCGCCGCCCCCCCCCCCCCCCCCCCCCCCCCACCGAAAAAAAAAATCCCATAAATTGTCAAGAAAGATAATATCTCTATCTTTGATAGAGTCAAACACAACTTCTATATCCTCTTCCATAAGATCAAATATTATATGAATTAATTGTCTTCTGAATATTAGATTTAAATACAAATAGGATGCCATGAATATTATGACTTTGATCTAATTAATGAATTGAATTAGTGTGTTTAGATGAGACTTATGAGGTTTAGATTGTCATAGTTTAAGGTGGCATACAATACTTTCCAAAAAATATAGTATTACATAAATGATAAAAATGTGATATAAAGTATTTAGAGAGTAAGTTTTAATAATTTAATTTAATTCATATTTGATTGATATATTTATTATTGAAAATGATATAATACCAAGAAGGAAATTTAATTATTATAAATCTTGGAGTAACATTATAATTCTTGTGATCCCTCGAAAGAATGGGGTCTTGAGATGTCCATGTTAGAGATGAGAATTTATCCTGGATTAAATGTTTATGTTTTAAATTTAATTTGAGTTACTCTTGAAGTCCAAATGATTTTATATGAAATTTGAAGAGAAATTAATTTATGAATGGTAAAACTACATACAAATTTTTTTAATGACTATTCTTTTGATATTGAATATTGTAATAAACAATGGGAATAATTAACTTAAAAAACTTTAGCTCTGCAACAATGTTAGGATTCTGCCATTTTTCTTCAAGGAGTTTTAGAGGATTGATGCAGGAAGTATACCAGACTAGATATCCATTCCCATCATTCAATCACTACTGAGCCTCTCATAAAGACATAGAAATCAAACTTCAACATGAGCCACATCTTAGAGATAGATAGAACGTTAGGGAAAAGAATAGGAGGAATAAATGGAAAGCGACATTACCATTACCCCCACAAGATGAGCTCTTTCAAAGATGTTTTAACCACAATCCATGGTAAGATTGGATCGGTGGACTACAAGAAAGAACATCTCTAGTCAAGTATAGGAGTCAAAACCCCAAGAAAAGGAAATCAAGAAGCAAAAGTGGTAAATATAAAACCAACAAGAAACAGTCAGAGGCAAAAAGAAAGTTTTCTTACTCTTCTGAGTATCGAAGGGATCACATGGTTAGAAGGAAGGACCTTGACAAGTGGTTGAATAGTGCCCTAAAGCAAGTCCCAGAAGTGTTGCTTCAAATACTAGAGGAGACCTTCAAACTAAGGATGGACCACCTACAAAATAGATCTATAATCAATAAAGTATCCAAAAAGTTAGTTTCTATGCTTGATTTGTAGAATTGGGTGTCCATCAATTGGCTTCTCCCTGTTGAATTATTAGAGTTAGGAGGGAAGTTCTTTGCAACTACCTTCTCAAGGAAGGAGGACTATGAGAAAGTCTTATAAGGTAACAAATGGTCTTTCCAAGGAAGTGGAATATATTGTCAACCCTGGAAACCAAACTTTAACCCAAACAAAGAAAACTTGGGAGGTTTCCCATCTTGGGTAGAAATTTCAAACCTTCCATTAGAATATAGAGATATCAACATCTTAAGATTAATAGGTATCTCTTTAGGGACACGTCAGAAAATAGAGATTCCCCAGACATATTATTGGCCGGGAATAGTTAGAATGAATATTATCATGAAATTTGAGAAGGATAATCCAACTTTAATCAAGTTGAAATCAAAAGAAGGTATTTGGGAGCAAAAAATCTTCTATGAGAGCCTAGTAGAGGGGGAGAGACTTTTCAGAAGATTCTTATGGGAAGCTAACATAACTAGGGAGGCAGTTTCACAAGACAAAGTAACATTGACAAGATAGGAAATGGTGAATAATGGGCTCAATGACTTGCAGACACTCTCCAGAGTAGAAGAAGAAGATGCTCCTCTCAGAGGAGGGGGAAACAATAGTAGGGGTACTCAGAATGACCCATAGAAGGTCAGTAAAAAAGATTTTTTTTGGGTGAGGAAGGAATTACTTGCTTTACAACAAGGTTGGCATCTTCCAAGGGAAGCACATGACAACCTTCACCCTGAATGTGAGTCTAAGAGAGGACTCCTTGAGGCAAGGACTGTTGGAAGCCATCGACAATAGAGAAGGTTCAGTACCAACATTATTCCAAACCTCACGGTCTCAAAAAAATGATGTGCTCCTTCCTGCTTCAGCCAACATAGAGAATGCTCAGAGGTCATTGGAGTCAGGAAATGAGTAGGAGAATTTGAACATTAGTCCCTTAGATAAACATAATGAACTAATTCGGGAGAAGATGGTTGACCAAGGGAGTGAGGTAGCCCATATACCCCCTGGATAGTATGGGTGCCTAGAGTTGGAGCCTTTCAACATAGAGGCAGTCCTAAATGAGGATATCCTTAAAGTCAACAATGATATCTGTGATGATATTACAGAGGAAGTGTTGCAAGAGCAATCAGATGAGGAGGATAGACCAATCCTAGGAATCTTATTGTTAGAGATGGAAGACAAGATAGAGGAGAACATCACACCAAAGTCGGTTAAGAAAATGAAGAAGTAAAAATAATAAAACCAAAGTGAAAATTGATGCAAGTATCCAAACTACTATAGATAGGACACTAAGATCCAGCACGAGGAGAGCAATCCACTCTCCTTAGGGTCAATGAGGATCCTCATGTGGAATGTTAGGGGTTTAAACACCCCTAACAAAAGATGGCTCATCAAGAACTACCTTGATGGGGTAGATGTGGACATAGTACTACTTCAAGAAACTAAGTTTTTGGAGGAACAAGGGAAGAAGATTTTTCAGCAATGGTGGAATTGTGAGTCAACACTGGCTTTTGCTAATGGCATCTCAGGTGATCTGGCCATTATATGGAGGAAACATGTGAACAAGATGGAACACGTAGCTAAAAAAGGGAACTAGATACTAGGAAAGTTCCCGAAGTCTCTAGACAGACAAGATCTATGGATTTTTTATATATACAACCCTTGTGAAACAACCCAAAAAAGTATCCTGTGGACCAAAATAAGTTAATTTATTTGTAAAGGAGGGAAATAATCATCCTTGGTGAGGATTTTAATGCAGGGTGAAATTTGAGAGTTGTGTCCCACTTTTAGCCAGTTAAATAATTTTTATAGAAAGGGTTCTACCCAGTACCATGTAGCACTTATGTGGCATTGCATGGCATGAATAGTTCTGGGTGAAACAATTTTGCCTAAATTTTAAAAACATATAAAATTTGATTTGAATTTTAAAAAAATGTGTTTATTTACATTGAAGATTTTAGGCGAGAAAGTTTCGTCGGGAACCTTTTCGAGCGATACAATCTCACCAGAAACTATCTATGTGGCATCCCATGTGGTAGCCAACCCCTCCAGTTACAACAAATTGAACAAAACTTCAAGTTCAAATGTAAATTTCTCCAACCAAAGGGCATTTTCATGAAAATTTGAAAATACACTTTGGTAGATGTCAGAGTCTAGATCTTAGAAATATATATTTTTTATATTTTGATAAGTTCTATTAGAATTATTTTAAAATTTATTACAAGTCGGTTATTATAATCAAACATGCAGTTGATTAGAAATTAAAAATAAATAGCCAAAAAATATTCAAAATTTTTGAAAAATATATGGTTCACTAGAGGAGGGAATCCTCTCCAAGAGGGTATTTATTTATTTTTTAAAATTATATATTGTAAAAAAGTTGAGGTCCCATGGAAACTACTATGTTATGATTAAAATTCACTTTAAAAATTAAAAAAAACTATTTATCAATTTTTTTTTTCCATGCACTAGATATTTGAGTTGGCTAATTAGGAAAAAAAATTAAAGAAAACAATTAATTTTGCTATATTTTTCTTGATATCTCATCGATGTCACTTTTTTTCGAAAAATATCAGCATTTAAAATTCATCAATTAAATTTATAAAAACAAATATCCACCTATGTTTTTAAAAAATAAAAAATCATAAGCATAAACTACATTAAAATTCTACATTTCATTAGTTTATCTCATTTTAAAATTCAAAACATACATATGACTTTTTTGACGTTTAAGTTAGAAAAATATGTTTGTGTTGGTCGTTCCCTTTATAAAAGTGTGACATAGTTCTAAACTTTAACTATGCAATGATGGCAGAAGAGAAATCTGGATTATCTCCCATCCCATCAAGTCTACTGAAGATTTTAAAGATTTCATTTCAAACAATGGCCTCGTGGATTGCCTACCTAAGGATGGTAGATACACATGGACCAATAGAAGGAATAGCTTTTGTCAAATATCTAAGAGATTAGATAGATTCCTAGTCTCTAGTAAGTGTTTGGAAACCCCTAAAGATATGACCTCGAGTATCTTGCCATGGACTGGATCCGATCATTTTCCAGTCATCTTGTCCATTGGAGAGACATCAGCCCTGAAACATAAATACTTCAAATTTCAATGCATGTGGTTTAGAGATACTTCCTTCATATCCTAGGTTAAGGATTGGTGGCAGGCAAGCCCCTTTTTACAAGGTTCAAGAATGTTCCAGTTAGCACACAGATTAAAGTACCTCAAACTCCAAATTATCACTTGGAATAAGACTTCTTTCAAGAACATATTCCATGAGAAGTCACTAATCAGGGATGATTTGGAGGATCTCACACAACACATCATTCTTTATGGTATGAATAATGATTCTTTTACAAGAGAAAAATGGCTCAAAGAAAATTTGGAAGAATTTCTTAAGAGGGAGGAAATTTTCTGGCACTAAAAGTCAAGAGAAACATGGCTAAAAGATGGGAACAAAATTACTAAATGTTTCCACATATCCACGAAGAGTAGGAGGGAGCATAACCATATTAGAACTATCAGAAAAGAAAATGGGGAATCCACTTTAGATCCAAAAGAGATACAAGAGGAAGCATCAACATTCTTGAAGAAGTTACTCATGGCAGATGCTAGGCTAGGTGGAAGTAGACACATAGTTGCAGACATTAATTTCCCTAAATTAGTCAAGGATAAGCATAATGAATTGTTTTTAAAAGAATTTTCAATGGAAGAAGTCCAAGTTGTTGTATTTGCTATGTCAGGAGAGAAAGCACTGGGGCCAGATGGTTTCATAGGCTCCTTCTTCCAAAATTGTTGGGATATAGTGGGCAATGAAGTGTTCCTTGCAATGGAGGAGGCACGCCAAAATAAAAATATTCTAAAGGAATTCAAAAGAACAACTATCATCCTCATTCTAAAAGTGGAAACACCCTCCTCATTTGAATAATATAGGCCTATATCTCTTTGCAATATGGTTTACAAAATAATTACAAAGGCCATGGCTATGATATTGGCGACAATTATTCCAAACATCATATCAGAAGAACAAGGTGGTTTCATCCTTGGAAGAGATACAACTGAAGGGGCCATTATGACACATTCAAACTAATTCATTCTATTAAATCCAAAAGGATCTCTTTGATGGTAGTAAAGCTAGATATGGAAAAATCCTACAATAAAGTTGATTGGGCCTTCTTGTTAGACGTCCTCTCTAAGTTTGGCTTTTCCCATCAGTGGTGTAAATGGGTTTTGGCTTGCATATTAGGCACATCCTTCACGGTTCTAGTCAATGGGGTTCAAGCGGGTTTGTTAGAGGCATCGAGGGGTTTACGTCAAGGCCAATATCACCATACTTATTTATTCTCATGGCCAAGGCCTTCACATGGGCAAGCAAGGAAGCCAATGCCAAGCAACTATGGAGAGGTATCTAGATTGGAGGGGTGAAAGATCCCTTCACACATGCTCTTTTCACAAATGATATTATGCTCTTTGGAATTGCCACAATGGTTGAGCTATTAAAAAAACTATCAGCTCATACTGTGCAACTTCAAGACATGAAATTAATCCTTCCAAGTCAAAGGTCTTCCTTTTCCACACAGATCTGGAGGTACAAAAATGCATTCTTAAGGTTCTAAATTTTAAAGTTGATTCACTGCCAAGCAGCTATTTAGGAGTTCCTATGTTTAAACGAATGAACAAATTGAACTTTTGGAGTCAAATGCTTTAAAATATTCACAATAAGATTAGCTCATGGAAGGGGAAGTGGCTTTCACTATAAATAAGACTAACCATTGATGAGTGTCAGGTAGCACTGATCTAAAAATGTTTTTTTACTTCCTTTTTCTCATCTTTATACACAACATGTCTTGGTAATTGCACTATAGGAACTATGAAGTCTTGTTTTAAGTATGCTAATAAGAGATGAAATGTTGAAGATTATTGTTATGATGAGAAGACTTATGTGTTGGAAAGAGACACTATGTGGCTTCATGAGTGTTGTCATTGATGGCAACAAAGTCTATCCCACACATCCACAACACATAGTATGCCTATAACGAAAGTCAGATTGAAGTTGTTTTGGTCCGGTGAACAAGAACAGAGCATGTAACAAGGTCTGACAATCAGGTCCGGATCTCTCAGATGGTGTAACTCAGCAAGTTGTGGACTTGGATAAGTCAAGAGGAGTATCATGACTACTATATTCCAGAGATTGAGCCTCCGGTCATAAAATATGGAAAAGATATGAGCATCTGAGTGTTGGCTTCCAGACAGAAAGAGCAAACTGAGGAAGAACTGACCGATAGAGTATCAGACTTCAATCTGGATGAGTAATTGATGTTGATCAAGCTATTTGAGGGATCATACATTGTTGGCTAACATGATTGATGACTTCAATGCCTATGTTTTTGATACGCATCACAAATCAAGCATGGATTCAGCCGACAGATTAGTAATTTGTAAATATCTTGAGTATTCTTGTTGCCGACCAGAAAGTTGTTGAAATCCTTAGTGCGGATATATATACTAGATCAATTCTAGTATGAAGGTGTGTGTGTGTATAGATATGATAAAATAAAGTGTGAAGAAAGGCAGAGATAAGTGTGGAAGAAGCAATACAAGCCCCGTATGTGATAGAGCAGTAGCACTAGAGCAAAGGAAGAATGAAGTGCATCAGATCAGTATATTATGCCTAACCGAAACTGAACTCTAGCATTTGTAGATGCCTCTCATTAGTTCAAAACACCTTATTACCATCTGTAAGTTTTGTAGATAGTGAGTCTCTTGTAGGCAGTGTGCCTCTTGTGAGCAGTGTGCTCGGGCAGTGAGCCCTAATTGGCAAGTGCCATTTTGTACTTATTGTTTTAACAGAGAATACAATCTTGGGTTAGTCACCCCATGGTTTTTCCCTTAATAGGGTTTTCCACATAAAAATCCTTGTGTTATGTGTGATGATTTTATTTCTGTTCTTATGATCATATATACTTATATGTTTTGATGTTGCACTAATTATTAAAGAAGAAAAGAAAGTTAAGATATTTGAGATAGCTAATTCACCCCCCTCTCAATTATCTGCCTTGTTTTTCAACAATTAGTATCAGAGCTAAGTTCCTCTAAACAGAGCCTAACAGCTTGAGGAAGATCTAGGAATCTCAATGGATATGTATGGTATGAAGGAACAACTTCAGTCTGCCCTAGATGATCTTGAACAATCTCACTCTGAAGTTAATAACTTGAGAGAAAGACTCAAACAAGATGAAGATTTCATAAATGAGTTAAAAGAAAAACTAAGTATCTCTGTGAAAAAGAGAAAGGAACTACTTCAAAAATTAGCAAGTCAAAGTGAAGTGAATGATACTAATGAAGATCTAAATGAGAAAAATAAGCTATGTGAGAAGCTATCAAAAGAGGTCATTATGGTAAGGCATGAGATGGAATTAGGGGTTATGAGATTCACCCAAGAAATTGAAGAGAAAAGGAAAATTGAAGATAATCTAAAACAATCCTTCAAGGAGAAGATAGAGGACTGCCACAAAATGGACAGAATAATCATCCATCTTGAATCTGATCTTAAAGAAGCTAGAGATAATGAAGAATAATTTGAGAATCAAATAGACACTCTTAAACAAGACCTTCAAATAGCAAATGAATACAAAGAGAAATTCAAGATAAGCTTAGCTCAACTTGAAGTTCTTCTTGAAAGCCAAAAGAGGGTAGATGACAAGCATGGCTTGGGATATGAGAAAGGTGAAAGCGCCGGATCCGGTCAAAAGAACTTTGGATCAAGAAATCAAAGAAACAAGCCTAGAAGACCTCTGGTAAGGCAACCAAATGCTCAAAGATATCCATCCTTCAATGGATACTGCTTCAATTGCAACAACTTCGGTCATAAAGCAACTCAGTGTAGAAGGAGAATGAATCGGACTAATCCATCCTTCTCCAGACAATGTTTCAACTAAAAAAGGTATGGTCACAAATCTCATGAATGCAAAAATATGCAAATAAACAATTCATTCAATGGTAGATGCTTTGCATGTAATAGAATGGGACATATGGCTAATCAATGTAGATCAAGAAGATATTAGTCAAATATGCAAAGAAATGTTGTTTGTTACAATTGCAATAGATTCGGTCGCATTGCCAAATTCTACAGAAGTAAAAATTAGGATAAAAAGGGTTCGGTGCATCATAATCAAAAACAAGAAAAGGAAAAAGGCAAAGTGAATGCGGATGAAGTTCAAAGGGAGATGAGCAAGATTTGGGTGAAGAAGAGTACAAAAAATGTTGGGGATGGATCCACACCAGAATCTGGTGCTGATATTCCTTCTGAAAACTAAACAGATGAGCTCTGGCTCAGGGGGAGTCACAAAGAAAAATAAATTCCCCCAGCCAGTCAATTGGTGCTTAAATTTGGCACATGGAATGTTGTGGATTAAAGGGTTCTTAGATAAATATCCAAATAATTCTCAGTAAAAATATGAAAGATCCGCATGGAGTTTTGTAAGAATTTAATCATCCAAGATTGATCCAGTTTGATAGCCATCTGATAAAGCAGGATTTTCATATACAAGATCTGATATGATTCAAAATTGAAATATCTTGATCTACAGATCCATGGTATGATTGGAGGAAAGAAGATACATTGTTAGTTATCACTAAAAATGATTCTAAGTGCAACACAATGATTCGAAAAGATCTCTCTCAGAACAAGGCAATTGGATAACTTAAGTTGTGCATTTATTGCAAATGGAAATTAGGGTTTGCAAAAGAATAAAAGGGTTCTTTCACTCATCATTTGTACATTTGCATTCAAGAAGAATAAAAGAAGAGCTCTGCATCAAGTTTCTACAACCCTCTCAAAGCTCAACTACAAAATCTAATTCAACCAGCTATTTGTTTCGGCTCTTATTTTGAACCCTAAAGCATAAAATAGTACTTCCATTCTAAATATCTCTCTCTGAATCTTTTGCAAAAATGGCTACTCCAATGGTTGTTAAGATCACAGATAGGTCGTGCCCAAAATTCAAGAAACACCCCTACAAATCCCTAGAAGTTGATCTCTTAGGCAC
Source organism: Cunninghamia lanceolata (assembly GCA_027924645.1). NCBI lineage: Eukaryota > Viridiplantae > Streptophyta > Pinopsida > Cupressales > Cupressaceae > Cunninghamia > Cunninghamia lanceolata. The sequence continues at coordinate 3,218,810 of BSBN01000397.1, forward strand.
CTTTTCTAGCATTCTACATGGGGTATTGCACGTAGAAGATGTTAGGGTCTACATCCACACCAACATTGAGGAATTTGGCAAATCTGAGTTGATGGACATCTATCATAAGCAGTTAATAGATGGAAGTTTTGAACTCAAACCCCAATACAAGACCCTCTGGGATAAGCACTTCGAGCATTGCATCCACTTTCCCTATTTTGTAGAAGATTATTGGGTCCGGTATGTCCTTAGCAGAATACATGATAATTTCATGTAGTTAATGAAGCCCTTCAAGATAACAAAAGATGCCATTAAGGAAGTAACTGGACTACACTCATCCGGTGGGTAACCTGCACTCAAATCTATCAAGAACCAGACAGTAATTGAAGCTACTAGATCTAAGTTTGACAAGAGAGCAATGACCATAGATGACATCACAGATCCGGATGTCAAATTTGCTTCAATGATAATTAGGTATAAGATCTATCATTCTAGCAAGGAGAATTCTATCTGGGACAGCAATATATACAGCATATTAGATGTTGAGGGAAAATACAGACTCTAACCTATGTGATCTTCTTTTAAACCAACTGTTAGAAAACTTATAGAAGATCAAGAAGGATAAGAAGAACTCCTTCAAGTATGGTTGTTTACTACTATGTCTATTCTTCTACTACATGAATGGGCTGCCCGGATCAAGTGGTTGGGTTTGGCAAAATGACAAACTGATTGCAATACAAATTAGAGACTATGTGTATGGACTTGGTGATGCTAAGGCTCAAAGCACAGCACTCTGGGGTTACTTTAAGAACTTCCAAAGCATGATGCAAGCCAGAGAAAGGATACCTCAATCCATAGTAGAAAAATACAAGGATACAGTGTGTTTTATGGTAGATATTGATCAATGCCTAATGGAGGTAGTTGAGCCCAGTACAGTTTGGATAATGCCAATGGGATATGAGGTCGATGAGAAAATCTTGGAGCTACATATTCAACACCTGTTGAGCCAGCCTAAGGACCCTGAGGTAGAAAGGTTTGGAACACGTCTTTCAAGAACTAAGTGTAAAAATACATGTTGAGCTAAGACAACAGGAGATAAAGAGGAAATTTAGAAGGGAAGTTGAGGAAATTGCCAAAAGATATGGCATATCAAAAGAGGTAGTAGATGCAAACACAGAGAGAGTTGAAAGAGCTAAGAGAAACAAGAAGCAGAAAAAGTAAGTGTTCCAGTTTAAGCCTCCTCCCAGACTAGATCCTCTAAGAGCTCTGCACCTACCACTCCTAAGAGCTCAAGAGTCACCAAACCGGAAGTCAAGACATCTAGAAAGGGAGAAAAGAGAATGAAAACAAAATCCACAAGGTCTTACACGAGTCACAAGGATGATGAAGAAATAGAGTCTGATGAGGAAATTAAGAAAATGAATAAGAAGAAGAAAACATCTGAGGAATCCTCTACTAGTAAAAATAAAGAAGAAAAGGTAGAAGAATTTGTTGAAAAGCCCACTCTTTCCATTGATGATATCATTAAGGCAGTTACTATGGATGGGAATCTGCAACCAGTCATAGAATTCTATGATGAATATAGTGATACTGACAAGAGGATCTTGGAAGAAGCTATAGTTAGGTATCTGAATATTTATAATAAAGCATTCATTGAAATTATTTCATTAATTCCCAAAAGTCTAGAGAAGGTACTTGAACTTAGAAAAGAGAATGCAAAGGCAAAAGACTCAGAGATCATCTGAGAACATATTACAATTCAGCTCTATCCTTCTATTACTCCAAAGAAAATGGGCATGATCTTTAAGGACTGTAAGGATGAATTCTAGAGTAAAGCAAGAATGAACAAACTTATGTTTGGAGAAACTGATCAAGTACCAAAAGAAATAGAAGACATCCTTTGGAATGCCTTCAAAAGATTCAATCTCCCCATTATAGAGGAAATAGAAGAAGAACCCTCTACCATGGATGTTGAAGGATTAAATGCATCCAATGAAGAATCCTTTGACAAAAATGTAGAAGGCTCAAAAGAGGTAGATGAAGAGAAGTCTAAGGACATGGATTCCTCTATTCTAGAAGAGGAAGTTCATGAAGCATTTAACATCTCTCCTCTAGATCCCACTATAGACATTCCAGATCTAAGAACTAAAGGAGAAGGAAGAAAAGAGGAGAAAGTGAGTCAAGAGGAGGTAAAGGGAAAAGAAGAAGAACAAACAGAGAAGACCTTTGATGACGGTTTTGAGATTCCAAAAGAAAAGAAGACTCAGTCTTTGGCAAGAGACACTACAGAGGCAGTGACGAATTTCTTAAAGAAAGAGATGATGGAGATAGATGAACCTGAGCTATTTCAAGGACCACTAAATTTTGATTCTCTCTCTCTAGTCCAGACAATAAAAATAGCATCTTTTGCTCAAGCCAAGGCAAAAGAAAATTTTCTGAAGTCTCAAATGGAAGACTGCGAGCTGTTAGAGATTGCATCCGGTATGGTGAAAAAGATCATGCCATATTTTAAAAAGGATCCTTCGGCCTCTCCATCCAGTAATTTGAAATCTCTGGTAAACTCTGTTAGCACTCATTTTGATTCTTTAGAGAAATCGATAGAAGAAAAGGTCCAGAAAGAGTTTTTGGGAAAAAGATTCACTGAAGTACAGGGACTCATTACTAATGATAGGAGGACCCTAAATATTGGGATAAAGAGCCTTGAAAATTCTCTTAAAGATGGTGGGGACATGTACAAATTTTGTCTATCTTGGCCCAAAGTGACAGAGGATATTGAAAAGAAGGTGAAAGAGCAAGAAGGTAAACTGTCATGTTTATCTCAAAATTTTGATCCCCTCACTACATCCTTAATGAATCAAGAATGCCAGGCCATTGTCATTATAAATGAAATAAAGAGGCTGGACAAAGAAAAGAAGAATATAATAAACAGGATGAGTGAACTCAAAGGGATAGTTATCCTTAAGTTAGAGGCAATGCATGAGGCCTTAACAGATGCTCAGACAATAGCCCGGACCAGTAATCCGGCAGATCTAAGAAGGGTAGAAGCATATGCATTTTTGTTGAGTGGTCACATCTCCATTTTGGACAAGATGAAGTAGAGCTAGGCCACAGAGTTTGTACAGTTGAAGGCCACTTTTGCAGATATACTTAAGTATATGTAAGTATAACATGTATATATACTTATGCGGCCTTGTATTTGTTAATTTTTACAAATTTTGGTGTGCAGATTCTACCCTTTTCCATTGATGTCAAAGGGGGAGTGAGGAGTAGTGAAAAATGTGGAATCCAACTAAGGGAGAGCTCTGGTAAAACAATACATAAGACAGAGCATTAGCCAAGGGGGAGTTTACTGCGACACTTGGTCATTTTTTACTAAGTGTTGCCATCAATGCCAAAGGGGGAGATTATTGGCAAGAGACACTATGTGGCTTCATAATTGTTGTCATTGATGGCAAAAAATTCTATCCCACACATCCGCAACACATACTATGCCTATACCGGAAGTCAGATTGAAGATTGTTTTGGTATGGTGAACAAGAACAGAGCATGTAACAAGGTCTGACAATCAGGTCCTGATCTCTTAGATGGTGTAACTCAGCAAGTTTTGGACTTGGACAAGTCAAGAGGAGTATCATGACTATTATATTCTAGAGATTGAGCCTCTGGTGATAAAACATGGAAAAGATATGAGCATCTGAGTGTTGGGTTCTAGACAAGTAGAGCAAACTGAGGAAGAACTAACTGACAGAGTATCAGACTTCAATCCGGATGAGTAATTGATGTTGATCAAGCTATTTGAGGGATCATACATTATTGGTTGACATGATTGATGACTTCAATGCCTATGTTTTTGACACGCATAAAAAATCAAGCATGGATTCAACCGATAGATTAGTAATTTGTAAATATCTTGAGTATTTTGGTTGCCGACTAGAAATTTGTTGAAATCCTTGGTGTAGATATATACCAGATGAATTCTAGTATGAAGGGGTGTGTGTGTGTACAAATATGATAAAATAAAGTGCGAAGAAAGGCAGAGATAAGTGTGGAAGCAGCAATACAAGTATGGTATGTGACAGAGCAGCAGCACTAGAGTAGAGGAAGAATGAAGTGCATCAGATCAGTATATTATGCCTAACTAGAACTGAACTCTAGCATTTGTAGATGCCTCTCATCAGTTTAAAACACCTTATTACCATCTGTAAGTTTTGTAGATAGTAAGTCTCTTGTAGGTAGTGTGCCTCTTGTGAGTAGTGTGCTTGGGCAGTGAGCCCTAATTGGAAAGTGCCATTTTGTACTTCTTATTCTTTTAACAAAGAATACAATCTTGGCTTAGTCACCCCATGGTTTTTCCCTTAACAGGGTTTTCCACATAAAAATCCTTGTGTTATGTGTGATGATTTTATTTATGTTCTTATGATCATATATGCTTATATGTTTTGATGTTACACTAATTATTAAAGAAGAAAAGAAAGTTAAAAAATTTGAGATAACTAATTCACCCCCCCTCTCAGTTATGTGCCTTGTTTCCAACATTATGTTGTAATAAAACTGACAAAATTGTGTAGAATTATCTCTTTTTGGTTTCATAGGTATCCATTGCTCATGTGGGAGGCAGTTTTGAGAAAATCTAGAGGTGATTCTAATTACCTCTAGAGCCAAGCACAAAGGAAACAACCCAACACTCCAACATTTCCAACTTGTTGGAGGATCTTTGAAGTGATGTAGAAGGGCAGAGAAGATGGTGATCATGATGACCTCCAGAGTTGTGTCTTAGCAGGTTTTGAAAGCATCTCCAGAGCTGCTGGCAACAACACAGTTTCCAAAGCTACACAGAGTCTTTAAAGCTGTTGATTACCAGAATCTCAAAGGCTTCTAAGGAGCTACGAAGTCCACTTATCCAGGCTTGAGTGTCCTAGAAGATAACTCTAGTGGTCCACAGGGACATAACACACTTTTATTTAGTTTTGCATGAGATCAGAAGATTTCTTTTAGTTCGCTATTTTGGGAAGTCAAGTTCCTTTCTATCAGGGCCTTACAACCTATTATTGTTATAAGTTAAACTTTGGATTTAGTGACACCTTTAAAGTGTCACTTACATCCTTTTTAAGACTTTGCATGATTATACTCTTGATAGATAGTTGCATGTTTTAGTTCTAAGAATAAGAGATTGTTTATGTCTCAAGTTGAACTGTTAGGTAAAGTAGTTAACTCCAAAAATATTATGTCGTTTAGATTGATATATATGGATGTGAATAGTAGAATAAGATAAGAGGATTTTGTAGCAATTGTTTATGTACTTTCATTCTTCAGTAGAAACACATATTTTTTAATACAATATACTTCAGATATACTAGATTAAGGAAAGCAATACTATTATACTTTTGTTTTGAGTTCTTTATTTAGCCTTCAGTTCTTAAGGTGTGGAGCAAGGGCCCACTCCCACAAAAAGATAGGAGGCTAGTATATCTACTTTATTATCTTATTATAGGTTTCATTAAGTATAGTTTTCTTATTTTCATAAGATAGATCAATTATTATTAAAACAATCATGTTTCTGTTTAATGCATGTTTAAGATTTTGTGTGAATTAGATAGATCCTTGTAGCAAATTACAGTTTTAGTCCTTAAATCAGGTTTTCCTTTCAAGAAGATAATTAGAAGCATTGGTTTGATTAATTATGGAAGTTCAATTTGGTAGATTAGTTAAGGACTATTGATTATTATGTTTCTATTGCAAACAACCATGGACACAGCCATAGATTTGACACATAAAATATGATCAAATGTCAAGATACAATGACCCTTATCATTTTTAGTGTTGTTTCCAAAGATGTGTGTTAATAAGCAACCCTAGTTAATAGTCCCTTTTAGATTAGATTAATCCTATATGGTTAGACCTAGGGATCCAAAAGGTAGATACATCAAACAAACATCTAAGCAGCAAACTACAAGTGAAAATAGTAGGGTAAGACAAGATTTTCTTGAAAAGGAAGAACAGTTAGAACCTACCTTGGAAATCACACCACAAATAGATACTCCCACAAGTCCTCAAAAGCTTTGAATCTCTGAGTATATTCAAGAACTAAAGGAGAAACACTATGTAGATCTGTTAAGAGAATCCATTTTACTGGAAACTCAAACTAAATTTTGGAAGGAAGAAGCATCACAAGAAGAACTATCAGACATGGGGAGTAGTCATAATCCAGTAGACCCTCTGCAAGAGAATGCAAGAACCTTTAAATACCCCATTGTCCTTTCTCCTGGAGAAATGCCCCTATGAAGAACATTTCACCTTCAAACCTGCCAACATTTAGAGGACTTGCTTCTGAGGATCTAGATTAGTTTATTTTAGAGTTTAAGGTCTTATATCAAACATATGACTATGGATCTAATAACCAAAAACTCAAACTTTTCCCATCTACATTGAAAGACTACTCCATGAGTTGGTTCATGGGCATAGCCCCTAATTCTATCTGCTCATGGGAACAAATGGAAACTATGTTCCTGGACAAATACTAGGACTATTACATAATCAATGATAGAAAGGAAGAGTTGTTTAGGACTAAACAAAAAGAGATGAAAGCTAAGAGGATTACCTAGATAGATTCAACTTTGCCCTTAGAAGATATGGCAATCCTATATCCCATGGTTTGGCCAAAACTTTGTTTATAGTAAAAGGGTTTGATAAAGAGTCAAAGAAAACATTGGATCTAATGGGAAGAAGGAATATCAACAAAATGGACATGCCTAAAATAGAAGAAATGTGTAGAAACTACTCCAAAACACAAGATGGAGTAAGAACACCAAGGTCTTTAAAAGAAAAAAATGATATAGGATAGTTAATGAAGAAGTTTGCAAACCTAAAAATAGATATCTTAGTTCAGTTGAATACCACTTTAGATGGGGTTCAGGCAAAAACTAGAACAATTGAACTAAACATAACAACTGAACCCTTATCAATTTACTATCCAAGATGTAAAAACAAACACCTTTTGAGAGAGTGTCGATTGGATAAATCTGAGATCTACCAGATCTGTGACAATGAAAACCTTACCAGTCACTATGATCAACTCCCAGCCTTGAAAAGGCTAACTAAAAAGAATGCCATAATAGAAGAGGAGTTGAACTATGTAGGGAAGAAACAAATTGACCATTTCCCATATAACCAATACCCAAATCAGGCTTCTTATAGGGGACCTTCAAATTGGGAAATAACCAATGGAATCCAACCTGGTAGGGACCTCAAAACATTCCTCGATGGGTACCACAAGACTGGTCAAGATAGAAATGGCAACACTAGTGATGGGAAAACTAGCCTTGGGGTAATCAATAGTGGCCACAACAATTCCCATCAAAATATGGACCACAAAACATGTAGCCTCAGTGGGGTCCTTAGCAGGGTTACAATCAACAATTCCAAGGACAACCTAGTTGTTTCCAACCCTAATAACAAGCACTCCTAACTGGAACCCAAATCACATAGGGACAATCTCAAAATGAGCTAGTTAGTCAACCACCCTTACCAGGTTAACCTGTAGCAAACCCATGAAATAAATAGGGAGTAGTTGTTTACATGAGTGAGAAAAAAAACATGGTTGGTGTAAATGCTATTTACCTAAATAACCTCCATCTATGTTCTGGGAAAACAATTCCAAGACTATCTCTTCCACTCATAGTTGAAGTAATAGATGACATGGAGGCTGAAAATCCATCCACTCAACCCCAGGAGAAGAGTAGTATAGAAATTGTGCCACAAGAACAACCCTTAGGTAACTCCAAAGTTCCTCCTAAAGGAATAGCTTTGGAGATCACCTCTGGAGCTACTTCCAAACAACACTCTTAAGTTTCTCTGAAGACTGAAAAGCAGGCATCATACCCAGAACAACTCAGACAACATGTACCTCAGAAAATAGTCCTACAAAAATAAGTCCAACCTACCATTGAATTAGAAATAGTGCAAGAAATTAGGTAGCTAAAAATTGAAATTCCACTCCTCCAAGCAATCAGGGATGTTCCTAAACTGAACCAATTCATCAAGCAACATTGTGTTAAGACTTAGAGCAGGAAGAAAAACTTTTCTACCACCATTCAAGTGGAAGAAAAAGTATTGGACCTTGTAGTGGGAGAAATGCTCCTCCCAAAGAATGGGGATCCCAGGAACCCTGTCACAACAATCCACATTTTAGGAGTTGAAATATCTAATGTTTTAGTTGACTTAGCAGCAACAATAAACATTATGAGAGTTCACACCCTGGATAAATTATCCTTTACATGCGTTCATACCACGTCCACAATTCTACAATTGGTTGATCAATCAGTAGCCATTCCAAAAGGGGTGTTGATTGATGTTCTAGTTCTTGAGGAATCATGGGAATTCCCAGTGGATTTTCTGATATTGGAGTCTAGAAATCAAAGGAATTCTTATCCTCTAATTTTAGGGAGGCCATGGCCGGCTACTACAACAGCATCCACTAATTACAGGCTTGGAGATATGGTCATTTCAAATGGCTTGGACATGAAGAAAATCTCCCTATACCCTCCAACTAAACCATCCATACATTATTTAGGGAAAGTGTAGATAGATGAGCCTAACAACATGGAAAACAATGCCTCCTTAGCTATAGTTAGCATCAAGGAACACTTGGGAGAGTTGGAAGAAGAAATAAACTATGACACACCTAAATATATAACTCACATTCTCATTGGGAAAGGAACAATAGACTTAGCTCAAGACTTAAGGAAAGAACTTTTGATTGTTGCATATTGTACTCTTGCTAATATCATTCCTTGTGGGGAAACCTTCTACATAGACCTAGCTACTTTTCATATGCTTCTTCCACATCCTTGCCCTCTTAACACTATGAATCCAGAATATGGGTTAGGAACATCTATGGAACATATTACAAAATAGGTTATGGTCTTACCTGGGAAAACATTGAACATCAACACTCAACTAACAACACAACAGGAAGGGGTAATTCTTGATCTCCTTACCTCCCATCCAGCAGCTTTTATTTGGGAATATAAAGATATGAAGGACATCCCTCTTGAAATCTATACCCATCACATATACACAGAAGATGTCAAACGTATTAGACAACCCCAAAGAAGGTTAAACCCTACACTTAAAGACATTGCAAAATTGAGATAGAGAAATTGCTACTGGCTAGATTCATCTATCATATCTTAGACAAACAATGGGTTTCACCCTTGGTTATAGTGCCTAAGAAGAACGAGAAATAGAGAGTATGCATTGATTATATATAGCTAAACAAAGCCACAAAGGAGGATTATTTTCCCTTGCCATTCATTGATCAAGTACTAGATAACCTAGCAGGGAAAAAGTACTTTTCATTCCTAGATGGGTTTAGTGGATACAACCAGATCCAAGTAGCACCAGAAGACTAGGATAAAATTACCTTCACATGTTCATGGGGCACCTTTGCATATAGAGTCCTTCCATTTGGCCTATGTAATGCTCTAGCTACCTTTCAGAGGGCTATTTTAGCCATTTTGTTGAACTAGCCAATGAGTGTATGGAGGTCTATATGGATGACTTTACTGTGTATGGGAACACCTTTGAAGGAGCCCTCAAGAACCTAGATAAAGTGTTGCAATGTTGTGAGAAGAATTAGTTGTCCTTAAGCCATGAGAAATGCTTTATGATGGTGGAAGAAGGAATTGTCCTTGGACATCACATATTAGCAAAAAGAATCAAAGTGGATCAAAACAAAGTAGAAGTGATAAACAGTTGCCCCCACCTAAGAACCAAAATGATGTTAGAAGTTTCTTAGGTCATGTTGGATACAATAGGAGATTCATGTAGAAATTTTCAACAAGATAGCTGCCCCTATGTTTTACCTACTAACCAAGGACATTGAATTTCAGTGGACAAAAGATGCCAAACAACATTTGAAATAATTAAAGAGAAACTTACAGTCACACTTGTTTTGAGGGGACCTATGGAATCTCGCCTTTCACATCCAAACAAATGCTTCAAATGAGTCAATAGGGGCAATCTTAGGATAAAAAGAAGAAGGGGAAGATATGCATGCAATCTTCTACATAAGTAAGAACCTTACCCCTATTGAAAAGGAATTCATGGCAATTATCTATGCTATTAACAAATTTAGACATTACATCACAATATATAAAATCTTTATGCACACTGATCATGCAGCCACTAAATACTTAAAGAACAAACTTGTAGTAGGTGCAAGAATAATTATATGGCTATTACTATTGCAAGAATTTGATATTACTAGCATAGATAACCTATAAAATTTTAATTTGATTACTAACTTCTTGTCAAAGTTGCATATAGGTGGAGAAAACTAGCTAGTGGAAGATAGGTTTCCAGATGAACATCTATTTGATGTTTCTTCCATTACACCTTGGTTTGCTGATATAGAAAATTTCTTGGCCACAGACTTGTTTCCTTCCCATTTCACTTCTAAACAAAAAAAGAGATTACAAATTGTTAAATGGTCTATTATTTAAATGTGGTCCTAACTTTGTGCTATGTAGGTGCCTAAGAGCTGATGAAATCTTTGATGTATTGAGGGCATGTCATGATGAACCCTTGGTGGACATTACTCCTCATAAAGGAAAATCCACAAAATCCTTAGAGCTGGTTATTACTAGCCATCTCTCCACAAGAATGCCAAGAGGCATGTGAAGCGGTGTGATCAATGCCAAAGAATGGATCAATAGACTTTCACCTAGGAAATTTCACTTCAACCCAAGTGGTTTTAGAACCATTTGAGCAATGGGGCCTGGATTTTGTGGGGCCTATTTCTCCAACATCTTTAGGAAATGAATATATCTTGGTATGCATAGATTATGTAGCCAAATGGGTAGAAGCTCAAGCACAACAATTTGCAAGAGAAGAAAAAGTTGATGATTTCCTATATAACAAAATCTTCTTAAGATTTGGAGCCCCAAGATCAATAGTTTTAGACAAAGGTCAATAGTTTACTTCTTAAGTGATACAAGTTTCACAAATTTATACCAGATTAAGCATAGAAAGTCTTCTCCCTACCATCCCTACCCAAATGGGCAGGTAGAGGTGACAAATAGAGAGCTAGAAAATATCTTGACAAGGACAGTGGCCATGAATATGAAGGATTGGTCTAGCAGGTTGCTTGAATCAATTTGGGCTTACAACACTACATGGAAGTCAACAACGAAGTTCTCACCCTATAAACTTGTCTATGGAAACAAACTAATATTGTTAATAGAGTTTGAATTGCAGACACTAAGGACATTACTAAACATAGAACTACCATTGTTTATAGCACAACAAGGTAGGATTCTTCAACTCAATGAACTAGATGAAATTAGAATGGAAGCCTTACAATAGATATAACTCATCGAGCATTAGAGGAACAATGGCATAATGAACACATCAAGAAGAGGACATTTCAACTAGGAGATTGGGTTCTGTTATGTTTCAAAGTTCAATGAGTTCAAGGGAAAACTACAAACTCATTGGATGGGACCTTACCAAATCAGGGAAGTTTATGAAAATGGGATAGTTTTGCTAGCACCCATTGATAGAGGAGAAAACAAATTCTTAGTAAATGGTCATAGAATTCACCGCTACCAAGGACTAGCTACAAAAGAGGAGTTTACCAAGGATTTGTGCTTGGTGACAAAGGTCACATTCTCTACCACAAATCGAAAAGATTCAAAGGTTAATAAAATAAATAAATAAATAAAAGAAGGGTTGAAAATTAGTAAATAGTGATCCTTCTCAAAAGAAAAATAAATAAATAAAATAAAAGAGAAAGATTGAAAATTAGTCAAATGGTGGTCTTTCTCACCTAGGGAACTGAAAACCAACAAATGGTGGTTCTCTTTTTCATGTAGGAATCCATTAGAAGTCTCTCCGGATCCAACCAACCATTTCTCTAGAGCTAACTAGGATCACCTTTGATGCTTTAGTAGATAAGGAGAATTCTAACCTCTGGGGCCCACCCTTCCAAACGTCAAAGTGGGGGAATCAAAAAGGTGATGAGATCATCATGACTCACACCCCACTTTCAAAAAGGGGAAGCCACATTAAGCATTCATTACACCCATCTTCCAACTAAGCATCATGTCCACATCATTTGATGATGTCATCAGTTGACGCAAGGTAGTCACATCCATCATCAAAGAAACCATCCATTCCACACGTTGCGGACATAATGACAAGTGATAGGAAAAATTGCACACGAAGGCGGAATCACATCATATCTGATGAAGGTGGAAGCACAACAACCCAAGCATACTGTCTAATCATTACAAATAGTAATCCAGGTATATCTCTTGCATTAGTTAATTATGGTAGGTATTTTTATTTTCTATTTTCATGCAAATTACCTAGACATCTGTACACTTCCATCACTCCTACCTCCATCCAATGCATGTTTCCTTAACTACCCACCTAACACATCTTCTCTAGAGTGTCATAATCCTCTTTCATTTATGATTAATCCTCATTTTTGAAATTTCAAGCAAATACTTCCTCTTGAGCCAAGCAGTCATTATCAGTCACAACAGACAAAAGAAGTTTTCTAACTTTAGAGTGCAAATAGAAAACATAACTCCAAGGGTAAAATCATTCTACAAATATAGGGGAGCTCTAGAGATAGGGTTATTCTGTAATAGGAGAGAGAGAGAGAGAGCTCTAGAGGGAAGATCATTCTGGTGGAAGCTACTTAGAGGAAGGTGGTTGAAATTGATGGTTTTGAGAGCAAAGGAACAAAGAAAGGAGGGTAAATCATTGTCAAGTACAGAATGGGGATCAAAAATAAATCTGGGCCTGAGACATTAGCAAGATTGCTTTAGGATTAGGCCTTAGTTGATGTTTTGAGAACTGTTAGATGGCTGGAGTTCTTAAAGAAGTTCGAAGGCTACCAAGACGACATCATGGATGAATTTATCTCCAATCTAAAGAACAACCAAATGTAGGTGTGAGGGGTGACTATTTTTGTCTTAGCCACCATCATCAACAATATATCTGGCATTCTGGAAGAAGGTGAGAGGTTTTACCATATCAAAACCATATATTCTGAATTGATAAAACTTTTCTCAGTAGATAATGATCCTAAATTTCAGCCGCATTTAAATAAGGGAGAAGTAAAGGGGATAGTTAAGACCACACTTCCTTAGCCATGGAAATCTTTGGCCATCCTGTGATGGGCAATTTTCACTAGTACTAGGCCCCATCATGAAAATGTTGATTTTCCTGAGGCATGGGCATTGTAGAGATTAAAAACTCTACATTTTGATATGCATTTGTTTCTAGTATTTTTGTCGATAAGTGACTATGAATTGGCTAAGTAGTGGTTTCTCTCGCATGGATGCCATGCGTCATAGCGGTGGGGTTTTGAAGATGCATAGCAGTGAAGAAAATTAGAAGAAGCATAGAGTCTCCACATGGCTAGGCCTGTATCAGTGGAATGTGTCAAGTATCATCATTCAGTTTGGCTACAGTGTTTAAGGGGCCTCCTGTGTGTTTCCTTTAAAAGATTTTGAATCTTGATAGATAGGGCCACATGTCGGCATGGTGGAGATTCAAGGGAAGTTTTTAGTGAAGACATCTTAAAAGCCCACCAGCTTGCCATGTGTCCTTGTGCTTTGCTCATTTTTGATAAGTCTTTTCAGGTCATACACTGATATATGTTTGTGGCGAAACCGAAGCTTCAAAGTTAATGAAAGCTGCAGATGACACCACGTGTTGGTATGGTGGATGTTTGAAGGAAAAGTTTTGGTGAAGTCTTGTGAAGTAGCACGAAGGCACCATGTGTCCCAGTTTTGAAATAGGCAAAACCAGATGTCAACACGACATGCATTTAAGGAATCATTTGGAAAAGGCCTCACTAGAAAAATGCTAGAGTGCCACATATATGTTTTGGAGTCTTTTTGAAGACCACGTAAGGTGCCACCTGTCTCAACAGCACTAATAGAAGTACCATGGGTTTGAGCCATATTTAACGTGCCTACCGACCAATAGAAATGTAGAGAATAAGAAAGAGAATCTATCATATCAAAAGACTCAGAGTGTCTGTTATAACAAGAAGCACTGAAGCAAAGATTCAGAATCCAGGGAAATCTCCAGTGTGTGGGCTCCTAACAGCATCTTCAGTTGACACTAGTTCTATTTTGTGGGCGGTTGGAGATTCACAACTATCACCAGAGGCTAGAGCCTCAATTTTGTACTATAAATATGGGAGTTTGTAATAGAGATAGATAGGAAAATATATTTTCTATGAGAATTTGTGTTGTTAGATTAGATATATGTCATTTGTCTTTACAGTTATCTTTTGAGAAAAGAAACATTGTAGAACTATGCATACTCTTTGCCTTATGTACTTTGTTGGAGATATTAATGATAAGAAGCCTTTGTTCTATGCATTTTGTGATGTTTTCTAGGTCTTTATTGCAAGTTCTTTAAGCTTAGCCTTTGAATATAAATCTATTTCACTTTCTATTTTTGTTAATCATGCATATTGCTCTTTAACTTAGCAGAGATTTTAAAGGATTTAATTACTGTGCTTATTTGAAATCAAAACATATTATTGGCACATCTCCTTACAAAGTTATCCTATATTGTATCTGTAATCTTGTTTTTTCTTCCCTTTTCTCACAAACCCTAGAGAAGAGCCACCTTCTTTAAAATATGGAGGTTATTCTGAGAATCAATCCAACATTCCCAGAATTTCCCATTGTTGGTGATTGTCTATAGAAATAAACATCAACATTTTTTAGGACGCCCGGTGGGATCATTCACAAGATCTTGATTAGGATCATATGAACCAATGGCTAGGAAGGAGTCAAAGTTGTGGATCAACAACCAGAGCTTAGTCATCTACTAATCTAGGAATCTTATTGCCCCTATTGGTAGCTACTCCAAGAAGACGAGCAAATCAACCAACAAGAGTACTAGGAATCATGGCATCCCCTGCTCCACCCTGGAACTTTGCAAATTGGAACAATGGGAGTCCACTTGTCCTCCCAACACCACCAGATACATGGGATCCATTTCTTGTTAATGCCCTAAAAGCATTAAACCCAAGTTTACAGGAGAAGATTCTGAGACCCCAGTGGAACATCTTCAAGATGTATCTAATGTGTGCACCATACACTTCATCATAAAACAAAATGTGGCCATGAGGCTATTGGCAGCTTCTTTAGGAGAAGGCTTTGGATTTGTATAGGTCTTTGACAACAAACTCTATCAGGACTTGGGATCAACTGGGAGGCTCATTCTTTGCAAGATTCAGTGAAAAGGGTGACAAATCATCTTTGCTACAGTAGCTAATCACCATAAAGAGAGCACCCCAAGAATCCATAACAGAATTCAACACCCAATTTCAGAAGACTTGGGATAGAATTCCTGCAATAGCTACGCCATCATCAGATATGGCAACTGTCTTCTATCTTAAAGCCTTTAACTCTAATATTGTAGTCATGATTCAATCCTTAGGAGGACAAACCCTACCTAATGTATACAATTTAGCTATTAGAGCTAAGAATAGTCTAATTGATGCTAGGAAGTTGCCCCCAAGACCTCCCATGCCTATGTTTCTAGAAATTTTCATTCCTCTCCCACAAGAAGTCCCTAATACTTCAACAGCTCCTGTGTCTATGTACACTTTTCCAACACCTCAAAAACCAACTACCTTAACACTTTCTGCTTCCCCATCTGAAATGGATGATGTTAAGAGTATTCTCATAACCTTTTCTAATGAGATATTTAACCTTAAGAGACATCAAACTACTTACCCAAAGCCTCCTTACCAGAGATTTCAAGGGAATAGGCCTCCATATTAGTCCAACTAGTACCAAGGCCCACAGAGACCAAGATATCCTCAGACATCCAATCATCTGGTTCCTGTGCCTATACCATTACAAATTGTCCCAGCTAATTCAAGTAGGGAAATGGTTCCTGGGCAAAATAATATGGTAAAAAAAGCAAATGCTTGGTGTTTTCCTTGCAATAATGCACATATGCCCAAAGATTGTCCTAGAGGTAATTTATAGCAAAAGATAGTAGAACAAAGAAGAATGGAGGTTCAAGATGCCTAGTCCTCGGAGTCTTTTCCATACCAATCACCAAGTGTTCAGAATGCAGCAATGGTAGCCAAAATGCAAGGGATGTCAATGGAACAAGAAGGAGAAATTGCCCCATAACATGCCCTGATTTTGTGGATTGAAGAAAAAGATTCAATGTTTGTCAATGAGGCATCAATCTCCAAGAAGCCCATGGTACAGTCTGATTACTTCACAGGTCAAAGAAAAGGATTGTTGATTAGCTTGAGGTAAACCCTAATGAAATAACTAGAAGGCCTTCATTCCAAGCTCAGTATACTCCCACTTGAAGACCAGAAGTACCTATGGTAGCTCAAAATCAAGGAGTCTCCAATACAGCAGTAGAAAGGGCAAGATATCCCTACTATCCTAAGACACCAACATTATGGCCTATAAATGTGATCGAGCAGTTGAAGAAGTCTCCTATTAATGTGTCAATATAGGACATGTTGGCTATTCCTAAATAGAAGTTGCTATTGCAAGAAGCACTGCAATCCCAAGCTAACCCAAAATCAGTTAACAAAAGAAGGAATAATTGATAAAGGAAAAGCTCAAATCAAAGATACTTCACCTCAGGGGACAACTGCTCTGATTAACACCAATGAAGAAGTAAGTAAATCTAAGCCAGAACCTTTTTATTTGACCCTAATAGTGGGAAAGAAACTATTATATAATTCCATGATAGATTCGGGGGCCAACACTACAGTCATTCCTAAGAAAATAGCAGATGCCCTAAAAATAAAGTATAAGCCACTTGCCAAAGGAGTCATGCAATTAGATGGGAAGTCAATTCAAACCAAAGGGATCATTAAGAAACTCCCTTTATAGTTGAATACCTATCCAAACAGAGATGTCTCACAAGATGTGGTGATCATTGACATTCCCCCTGTCTTTGGGTTATGTCTATCTAAATATTTTACTGCTAAAATAGGAGGATACATGTTGTTAGATTGGTCACACTTGATCTTGAGGACTAATTATGATACCAAGATGAAGGTGTTGTATAAACCTTTGTCTAAAGAACATATTATTGAAACCAACACAAAAATTTGAAGCATCTCATGCCAGGGTGAATAAGGAAGACAAATCTTTTATGAAAGACATAGGGCAATGGACTGTGCTTGATGAAAAAGAAGAGAACAACCAGCTAATGTCTATGATACAGAGTGACCCTTATGGCAACTATGAATCTACAAGTTTGGGAACATATGTCATCTTGAAAATTAGGAAATACCTAAAATAATGAGCCAAGAAATCAAGAAGGTAGATTCTGATAAAGACTCTGAAATTTGGACCCTAAATTTTGATGGAGCTAAGAGTAAGAATGGTGTACGAGCAGGTATCCACCTTACCTCTCCAAAGGGAGAAAAGACCCTCAGAGCATTACACTTTCAGTTTTCTTGTACAAATAATGATGCTTAATACGAATCCTTGGTACATGGTTTGATCTTGGCTAAAAAGATAAAGGTAAAAAACCTAAGGATCAAAGGTGATTCAGAGATGGTAGTAAAATAGATCAGAGAGAAAGTTGTGGCAAAAAAGTAAGAATGATGTCATATCACCATAGGATTTGGGACTTGATTGATGGCTTTGATGATTTCAATATAGAGGTGGTACCTAGATCTTAAAACTCTGAAGCAGATAGGATGGCACAAATTGGCTTAGTTTGACCCAATGAGTGAAGAAGCAGTCTGGAGAATTTACAATCTTACAGCAATCTAGAGAATTTACAGACCAATTGTAGCCTAAGATTGAAGAAGCACTGGGTGATCAAATAATTTAACTGAAATCTAATAAGCTTCCAAAGGGATTGATAACTTTGGAAAATCTATTTGACCTTGATGATGCGAGCTTGGACAAAAGGAAGTTCATGGCAA
Source organism: Cunninghamia lanceolata (assembly GCA_027924645.1). Lineage (NCBI taxonomy): Eukaryota > Viridiplantae > Streptophyta > Pinopsida > Cupressales > Cupressaceae > Cunninghamia > Cunninghamia lanceolata. The sequence continues at coordinate 3,236,748 of BSBN01000397.1, forward strand.
GTGAAAAGACTATTTTGAAATTGAGGTTAGTAAGGGAAGAAAGATGAAAGTAGGCAATATCACTACTTAGGAGGAAAAGGATAAGCTAATCTCTTTATGTAACAAATATGATAGAGTAATTGCTTAGACCTATGATGATCTTCATGGTTATGATAGAAACATTATCTAGCATACTATAGAACTCATTGAAGGGTCAAAGCCTCTTCACTAGAAACAAAGACCAGTAAACCCTAAAATTGAAACCCTAATGGTGGACCAGTTACAGAAACCCCTAGAGTCTAAGATTGTTTTTCCAATCAAACACTCAACCTAGGTGTCTAATCTAGTGCCAGTGAGAAAGAAGAACAGAGATATTAGACTTTGTGTGGATTTCAGAGATCTTAATAAAGCTTCATTGAAGGATCATTACCCTCTTCCATCAATTGAACAAATCTTACAGACTGTGGCCAGATCAAAAAGGTTTTCTTTGCTTGATGGTTTTTCAAGTTACAATCAAATCTAGCTAGCAAGTGAAGACCAATACAAGATGGCATTCACCACCAAGTGGGGGACTTTTGCATATGTAAAAATGTCTTTTGGACTTTCAAATGCTGGTGCAACCTTTCATTGTGCTATGGATATAGCATTTAGAGGGCTGATAAATAAGATCATTCTAATTTATCTAGATGATCTCACTGTGTTTACAAAAAAATGTCAAAGATCACTTTGAGCATTTAGAAGCTATTTTTCAAAAATGTCAAGAGTTTGGGATTTCTTTAAATCCTAAGAAATGTGTTTTTGGTGTACCCCAAGGGAAGCTACTCAGACATATTGTTTCAAAAGACAAAATTTCTATTGACCCAGAGAGAATTAAGGCCATAATGGACTTCTCTTTACATGTCAATAAAAAGGCAGTAAAGTCTTTTTTTGGGAAAGATCAATTTTGTTAGTAGATTTATATCTGACTTTACAGGATTGATCAGGCCTATTACTCTGATGCTAAAGAAGGACCTAACTTTCAAATGGATAGCTGAAGGAAGGCAGGCTTTCAAAGAGATCAAAAAGGCCATCTCAACTGCCCTAGTGCTTCGAAATCCAAACTTTTCTAGGGACTTTATGATGTATGTGTATGGAGGAGAGTACAGTATTGCAGCTGTCCTTACCCAGAAAGATGACAAGGAAGAGGGAGAACACCCAATTGAATTCTTCTCCAGGATATTGAGAGAATATGAATCTAGGTATACATTTGTTGAAAGCAACCTTATGCTATAGTTAAAGGACTTAAAAAATTTAGACACCTAGTAACAGGGAATAAAATCCTGGTATTAGTAGCTCATTCAAGTGTTGGAGAATACATCATGGAGGGTGAAATAATAGAAAAAAGAGATAACTAGATAACCAAGATTCTTGAGTATGATGTAGAAGTAAGGCCTACTAAATTGGTGAGAGGAAGGGGACTCTGTCAATACATTGTTCAAGACATAGAAGCATCAACAATGAAAGGAGTAGAAGATGAAATTGTACTGAAGCTGCAAGAACTTGATCTAGACTCTTGGGTAAATGACAGAATACAGTTCATGAGAACTGGTATTTTCCCTAAGATGTTCTCCCCTAACAAAAGAAGATACTACAAGCAACAAGGGATTAATTTTGTTTTGATTAATCACATTCTTTTTGGAAAGAATTTTGATGGAATTTTACTAAGGTGTGTTGAAAGGGATGAAGCCCAAAAGATATTACATGAATTACATTATGAAACATCAAGAGGGCACTTTTCAATGAAGACTACTGCTATCAAGATTACACGAGCTGGGTACTATTGGCCTACATTGTTTTCATATTGTCATCTAATGGTTAAAGAATGTCAAGCTTGTCAATTCTATGTTGGGAAGAGGAGAAATGTAGCTTTGCCCCTGAATCCTATAGTTGCAGGTGAGCCTTTTGCACAATGGGGATTGGATGTCATAGGTATGATTAATCCAATCTCTAGTTTAGGACACAAGTGGATCCTTAATGCCACTAATTATTTTACTAGGTGGAGTGAAGCTGTCCCACTTAAAGAAGCCATTGAGAAGGTTATTTTGAATTTTTTTGAAGGAATAACTACTTGTTTTGGCCCAACCCACACTATTATATCTGATAATGCTAAGGCATTTTTAGGGTCAAAATTATCTAAATTTGCTTTGAAGAATGGTATATATTTGAAGACCTCATCCAACTACTACCTATAGGGGAATGGTTTGGTGGAGTCAACTAATAAGAATCTAATTAGACTCATAAAAAGGATGGGAGATGATCACCAAAGGGAGTGGCATAAGCATCTCAATACAACACTATGGGCAGATAGAATCACACCAAAGCAAGTGATCAAGATATATCCTTATGAACTAATCTACGACAAGAGCGCAGTTATATCATTGACTATAGAAATTCTTGCTTTATAGTTGGTTAAACAAATGGAAACTGAAGAGAATGGTCTGATGCATGTGAGACTCATGGAATTATTGGAAATTCAGGAGAAGAGAGAGTCAACACATGAATCCTTGATGAATCATTAGTAGACTGTAAAGAGTTGGTTTTATCAAAAGACTTCTGAACCAAAATTTGAAGTTGGGTCTTATGTTTTAAAATGGGATGAGAGAGCTTCTAATCCAGGGCATCACATCAAGTTTGATTCATTATGGACTGGTCCTTTTAAAATTCATACCTGTAAGCAACATAATGCATATGAACTAGAGACTATGGAAGGACAACCAAAAGAGATTCTTGTCAATGGAATCTTTCTTAAGCACTTCACATAGATTCAAATTTTCCCCTGTACTATAGTTAGTTAGCATCCTTTATGTTTATTTCCTTTTTTGTTAGTTTTTTCTGCTTTCTTAATAAGTGTTCTAGTAACACGTGTCCTCAGCAGGTTGGCCCCTATGTCTCATAGTATCCCTTTTCTTGAAACTGTTAAAAAGTACATGCACTTCAAGGGTGATATCCAATCATTCAAAAGGATCATCGTCATTAATGAGAATTATCATAAGACCTTGCTTAGATTTAAAATATTCTCTAACTGTCACTTTGGCTCATATCTTTAGAGTCATTTATAATGATGGACTATTTAATGCAGCATTAATTCCTCTAACAGAGTTGAGAAGTTAAATTACCCCCTTTCCTTTCATTTTCCATATTGTCGCTCCGAAGTCTTTTATAAATTCTCTCTATCTATTTGTTCCAAAGCCTTCAGTGTGAGTTCCAGTCGTAATAGAGATTTAAGTTTAAGTTTCTAGAGTTCAAAAGTTTGGTGAAAGGCTGAATTGAGCAGAAATACAAAAATGGAAGGAGAACAATCCATCAAAGAGGCTAAACAAGAGGGTCTTTTTGATTTACCAGAGAAATGGAGGAAAAGCCAGCCATACGCATCAGCCAAGGCACAACCAAGAGTTAATTAGCCTAGAATTAAGGCCTTAGAGAAGAGAAACACAGTCAACCCTTTGCAGGTAGAAGCCTATGCCAATGGAATTTTTGACCCTCCTATTGCCAAGAATCTAAAAAACTTAAAGGAGGGAGCGCATGTGAGATTCATCTTGCGAGTAAAGAAAGGTGAATCCAAGACTTTCAGCATGAGAATTTGGACTTCTCAATTGGTTCAATTCATGGTCCCTGTTGTTCATCCTTATCCCGAGTTGGTTTGGCTTTGCATGAACCTTTTTGATGCTAAAACTTCAACAATTCATAAAAATGGCCTTATGCTACATATTACTCCTAAGGTAATTCGGGACATGTTAGGTCTATACCATGACCGAGATGCCCATTTCTATGATATACCCAGAATGCAGAGCATATGGCAGGGTGTACGCACAAAGATAGGGTTCCTAAATATAGAGTTGCATCTAGATGAGGACAACACTCAGTTATCCACGTTGCCTTTGGCCTGACTTCGGTTCACTTCAGATGTGCAGGATGCTTGTTCCATGTTGGCCTTCATTTTTTTCCAAGATGAGGATGCCAATGTATACGATTGGTAGTTGGCAGCTATTTTCAAACTCAAGATAGTTGATAAAGCCACGTAATACAAATTTGACTTTGCAGAGCATATTTCACAGGCTCTGGTTCAATAGATGTCCAATTTTGCTGACATGTAGACTTTCAGGTATTCAACATATGTCTTCCATATAATTTTATATCAGAATTACCAATTTTTTCAACAGTATTTTTGGCTAGACATGTATGACCCAGAGGTAGATAGTAAGAAAACTATTCCTATGTTTGCATGGACTCATATTCTTTTAGAAACCTCAGACCCATACACGTTTGTAGAGTATTTTGTAGCACCCATTTTTGAGCAATGGTACTCTGAGGGTATTGAGAATAGAATGACTAATAGGATAAGGGGTTTTCTGGTAAATTCCAAAGTTCCTTGTGACTATTTCTTTGGAGCCCATTTCACCATAATAAGACTTCATGGCTTTTCTAGTGAACCTGTCATGCTTCCAAAAGTCTTGATTCCCAGGGTCATAGTCTTAGAGGTAGCTCTCCAATTATCAATAATTGACAATAACTTTGGAAGAAAAAAGACAAAGAAGAAAATTTACGATACCCCTTGGTCTAAGGCAGGAATCATAGTAAAGAGGAAAGAAACAAAGTATTATTTGTAGAACAAGTTGGCAAATTATGGATTCTTGATGGTACAAGATTAATGGGATTATGATCTAGATGGTTCCTAGCATCCTGGATTGTGAAAAATAATGTTCATACAATCTTCATTCATGAGAGTCAGCCATTTTAGGAGTAGAGGAAGTCACCAAAGAGGGATACTTTAGATGTTTATGTGGAACTGACAGATGTGCCTATTGAAGCTCCTAAGCCATGGGAGACATTTTACACTGTCATTCAAGAGTATGACCCTAAGAAACATATGGCCCATGGTTTAAGGAAGACTCTGAGGAATAAAGATTGGACTCTTGAGAAGATATCGGCCTATTGGAAATACAAGCAGGAGATTGTTGAGATTACTACCACCTTCTGGCAACTTGCAATGGATGAAGAGTGGGAGAGGTTGTGGGATGGAGATCACTTGACTTCTATCTTGAGCCCTGACACAAGCAATTTTCTGAGCCATGGAAAGGAGACAAAGGAAAAAGAGGAAACTGCTGAACAAATTCCAAGAACCACTTGGCCACAACCTCTTAGTGTCATTGAATAGTATAAAGTTGCACAACAGATATCTCATAAGACCCAAATAGCTTCGACATCTGGGGGTCTTGGAGTGACCATTTCAAAGGAATCACTTATTTCTATACAAGAAGCAATGGAGGAGGAAGATCCTCATGGTAGAAAAGCCTCTATGGAAGAAGAAAAAGCTAAAATTACAGGAAGAAGAAGAAGATATCATGAAGGGCTCACAACAACAAGCTCTTACAGCAATGACAGAGCCACAGGTAAGTATGCCTCCTCCCTTTTCTTCTTCTCAGTCTTCTTCTTCATTAGGGGTGGCAACCCAAATGCCCTATACTTCCATGTCTCCTGCCACCTCTACTGTGCCTTTGGAATCCATTTCCTCCCCTTCCATCTCATCAATTTTGTCAATATCATAGGCTCTTGGCTTACCAATGCTTTCTCTAGCCATCTAAGAAGAGCCTTTGCCCAACCGGACCCCAACTTGTTAGGTCTCAAAAATGTAGGTTGCTAATCCTAAGAGGATGCCAGTCTCTATGTTTAGATTCACAACATTTTTGAACTAACGCGATGGAATCAACCTTTAGGGTTTGATGACTCCCTGCACTTTAGGTCCTACTAAACCTAGGCGGGTGAACCTTAAAAATTGAAGTAGATTGAATGTAAATATCTTGACTAAAATAAATGGGTCTACCTACAGTGGCAAATGGTGTAGAATAGATGAGAGCTTGTTGACTAACCTAATGAATGGTTGGTATAAATTGTATAAGCAATATCAAGGTGAACTTTATGACTGTACTTAACTAATAAAGGGGGTTTTAAATGATGAATTGAAATAAGATCAGTACCTTGTTGGGTAAAAAGAGTCAAATGGAAGACTAAGACTAGTGGCTTACGATGGGCAATAATTCTAACTGTTTGGCACAATAGTTTAGTTTATAACTTGTATAAACATGTAGGGAAATGACTGACAAACTCTTCTTAATAATCTAACCAATATAATCAGATTTCTTGTTATTCACCAAAAGGAATTTTAATCCTTTCTTGAAGGAACCAATTGAATGAATTATGCAAGAACAATAGATAATATTAACTTGGAGATAGAATGCCAATCCTAATTATAAGGTTCTTCTTAGTAATCCAAACTAATACTTCCAAGTTACTGTGACTGACTAGAAGAATTTTAATTTCGTTAATGGAAACCAATTAATCCAATCACACAAATACAACAAATGTGCATTGACAAACTAAATATATACTTGATATATCAATTTGAATAACAAGGAAATATTGAACTGGAGACAACCATATAACTGAGTAATTTTAACAAACAATTGATGCGAGAATAAACTACAAAATTAGAGAACTTCAATTTACTTCATCCATATAATGCTTGCAACATGGTCTTTAAAATACTATAAACTTCATGTATAATATCCTACTGTTGATCATAATTCAGCATCATATGTCGAACTTATATAGGAATATTTATGAAGAGGCATAACTCTTCAAAAAGTCTTTTGGGAATCAACATGATTAACATAATAACAATAAAATAACAATGCTTAGGCTCTATTCAACCACAACTATAGCTGAGCAATGTGATCTAAGTATTCCTAGCTGCGATGTGAATTAGTAAATTCAATAGCATTTCTTGTGATCACATCCATTGTGACCATCTTCTCCAAATGCTTGCAGGCTTCCCCAAATGCAGAGTCTTTGTCCTTGAGAGCTCCTAAGGCCTCAAGCAATATCACTTGGTAGTCTTTGCTCCATTCCTCTTTGCTCTGTAATTCTTTATTGATCTTGAACAATGTGGGCACTCCTGCTTTTCAGGCTTCAACACATTCTTTGGCATCATTCTTAAGTTGGTCATAATATTTCTGATGCTGCTTAATCAAATCTTTTGTATTGGAGGTATCTGTAATGTCAGAAGTATCTTTATTCTATGTTTCATTGAGTTTCTCCTACAACCTTTTGTCAAGACTCTCATGCTATTGGATCACTTTATAATTTTGAGAATAATTATCCCAAAATTGGTTCAGCCAATGCATCATGTTGGTATGCATGTTCTGGAGTACTGTGGCAAGTGTATCATTCTAGATTTGAGCTATCTGGTTGATAGATGGGGATTGGGCACTCTGTGAGCTTTCTCCATGAGTTAATCTTTTTACTAACCCCCCAAAGGTACTCTTAACAACATCCTTCAAATAATCATTCTCTTTTATCAATCTCTCATAGCTCAGTTTGTATGCATCTCTTTCTTTGATTAGCATCTAAGCATGTGCTTTATTTAGCTTTGGAATGTTAATGCCAATATCTATAGTGATCAAGGGGTCAGTCTCCCCTCCCTTCAAATTCATGACATGACCAAAAGTCTTCTTAGTATCTATAATGGCTATCTTCTTATGGGGAGGATACAGGGCCCATATCATTAATGAATTTTCATCGTTATTATATTTGGTGCCCATATACACTTCTGTGACACCTTCTGGAGTGAGCTTGTATTTATCATCTATGTTATGCTCAAAACTATCAAATACTAGAGCAGAATTCAAATCAAGACCAGGAAAGATCATCACCCCTGCTTCTTTGAGCAGTTATCTACCCTTACTAGGGGTCATATCTTGTAATTCATTATCCACTATTGTTTTCAATATATCAAGTAATTGTCTTTCATTGTTGGCAGCGATATCATGAACTAACTCCCTGATTTCTTTCCCCTTGCATTTATATAAAAATGATTTGAATTCTTTAGAATGAATAAATTTATCATCAAAAATAAAAGAATCATATGCTATTTGTCTGGGATCCTCATCAGCAGACCCCTCCTCATCATGTTCCATACCAAGAGACTGATAGTGTTGCATTTTTCATTTAGACATTCTTGTTGTCTATTGATGTGGCTCCTCTTGTTCTGCAGGTTCTTCATCACCAGAAGATAACAACTCTATCTCTGTCAGTTGTTTCCTCTTCTCATCTAAGTCCCTATTGTATTTCTGAACCACTAATTTGACTTCAGCCTCTTCCAAATTCCTGATAACATCATCATGTGGATAAGGGACATATGTGTATCCACTGAGGTTTTGTTTTCTCTGAGTAATGTCAATGAAACCCTTAGGATCAAACCCTTTTCTTACCTCAGCACATCTCATATTGTAATGCATCAATTTATCCATAATGAGACCATATCCCTCCTTGGATACCACAGTAAAATCTCCATAGCACAAAGTGCTAGGCATAAAAGACTATTTGTCATGGGAGCTCAAGTGTATCACATTAGAACAATTCATTTGCCTAACTATTTCTAAGTAGGCAATTCTGTCAGGAACAGTCTTAAGCAATATAAAAGGAGTGTCCTCAAAACCATAAACTCTAATCATGGTAGCATCTTCAAAACAATACCAGTCTCCCCAGTTGTGAGTAACAGTAGGAGGACCACCAAAATCTTTAGGTCTAAGAAAGCTCTTTATTTCATTTGATAATGAATACTCACAGAGATGACTAAAATATCTATATAACACTTTCACACAATATTCTTTAAACTGAACATAACTAGAATAGGCATATCTACTATCCCATATTCTGGTCCACATCTGCACAGGTGACTTTTGCCCCCTCTGGTCTATTGGAACAACTTTGAATTCATTTGGCCATAACCCCACCTCCTAGCCATAATAAAGCATCATGTGCATGAGAAGTGAGTAATGTTCAAAGGAAACTGATGGGGCATTGTTCTTTATTGCATTCAGACTAGAGTCAATTCTATGAAAAACATAGGTAGCATAATCAAACTGCCTGGGATTGTGGCACTGGATGTCTGTGGCTATGATCATCAAGGGAATTGTCATGAAATTTGGGACCTCTGATCCCAGGACATGGCCCACAGAGTAGTAAGTGTATTGTATGTATGGTTCAAATAATGACACATGAAAAGGAGGTCCATCACTCTCATTTAGAGGCACCATTTCTCCCTCTACCCTAGGCCTATGAATAGGCAATCTCCATCCATTATATGTAGTGTCCATTCTCCAGTACTCTTTATCCAAATTCTCATAAACTATGGGGACAATACATAAATCATCCAAGTCAAAAACCTCACAAATGGCATTCTTAGATAAATGTATAATAGGCTCCCCTTGTGGGTTGCATATGGCTTTGAGGCTTGGATTATATTGCCTAGCCAGAAGTTGGAGTTCTGTATTTAGAAACACATTAGGAACAACCAATTTGCCTAAATTCAGGTGCCATGGCTTAGTTACTGGAAAATTCCTAAATTTTCTGTTGTAGTGGAATTTAAATAGTTCATAACCTCTAATTGGAGTCCAAACATCTCCAAGATATTTACATTTGTCTTCCAATTTCTCTACTTCTACCCTAACTTGTGTAGATCTTCGAGCTTTGGGAGTTGACCCAGGTAGTTGGTCAATTAAGTCCTAGTTTAGTTTCCTCTCTTTTATTTTCTCCTCAGGGGTATTGTCAATTTTTTATTTTTTAGGTTTACTAGTATCACCCTATTGTTTTCTGTCCTTCCCTTTCACTGGAGTTTCCATCACAATCTTGGACAATAAATTCAAACTATAGGCTATTGCACAGAAGTTGGTATTTGTGTACCTGTTATTTTGAGGCAATGACTGAATTCCCCTATTTTCTCCTCCAAGTCTCTGCTTGCTTGCTCACTTCAGATAATTCTTTCAAACTTAATTGCAAGATTTTCATATGGCCTTTCAGAGGATTTCTTCATCACCTGCAATTAATTGTTCCAGCATTTCAATTTTCTTGATCGTTGTGAAATGTCACATCATCATAACTTCTCTTATCGGTATGATTTTCATATTGTCAGGGTGATTTAATATCTTCTTATGGCGCGAACATTTTCTCATGGATCAATCATTGTAACTCTTCAATTGTCTCCTCAACATCATATTTCATTTATGAGTTTGTATTGGCAAGATGTTTTTAAGCTTTACCCGATATAGAAGTGGGCATAGTTTCCATTAGCCTAACTTTCTTCATCGCCAAGTGAATAACATTCTCCTCTGAATTGTCAGGATGAGATATGATATTGGAATGACTTATTTCCAGCTATCCAATCATGGTTGTTTCCCTGATAGCTTCCTCTACACTCTTCATTGGAGAGATCTTCACGACATGTCACCAACATCTTTATTGCCGTGACTATCGGTTTGGCAAGATATATAAACTTCATTCCAACTTGTTCAGCTTCGCCGATGGTTCTTATCCTTCATACATATCAGTGTGAGCTATGCTGAAACAATCCCTTTGGTCACCGAGACATCGATGTGTCGGAGACACTCTATTCCCTTTCTCCAATGTTTATCTCCTGTCGATGATCACTAATTCATCTGTTCCATGGGTTGTTTGGTGAGAGTCCCACTAAATTCTTTTATCAGTATGATCTATATCATCAGGGGAGTTTGTAGAGTATTCCCTGATAGTGCCATCTTATACCGATTGGCATGACCATGCATTCTCTCTTCGATGAAAGGTCATCAGTGGCACTTTTTCCATCGATGTTTCCTGAAATATTCTCCCCAATCCTTATTCTCATGCCGATAGCCATTTCAACCAGTTTCTCATAGAGCATGGATCGGTATAATAAAAGGGAAGTCTTGCCGATGTTTAGGAATTGAAGCCCTTCATTATATTGTAGTTTAATGAGTGATGCACTCATTTGTGGTGAAAGTTTGTGATTTTTATGGAATACACCAGTTATCATTATGACTTTGGGCATAATGTTTTCTGATTTGGTTGGATAGGGGTGGGTAGGAATATAAGAAAATTTTAAATTTTCCTGTCCCAACACAACCAACAAATCACCACTATTCTGTATGGTCTCCCACAAGGTCATCTCATTGTTGGTGGACTAATTGCTTCTCCCCCTACTTTTCAAAGCCAAGTAGAGGCTGCCAAGAAAGCAAGGGAATCTAGAAGGGAAAAGAAGAGAATGAAGGAGAGTAAAAACCTTGCTACTCTACAGATGAAAACCCTTTTTGATCCAATTCAACAATCTCTCACCATCACTCACATAAGCACTAATGTGAGAAAGCCTCTAGAGCAAATGAGGCCAGAGGATTACACTATGAATGTAGTGGCCATGGATCTGACCCAGTTCAGGCCTCAAGACAAAGTACAGTTGATGAATGAAACCTCTACAACTGTAACAACATACTATTTAAAGGGGACTAGGAAACTACAAAAGGTAGAAGCAAATTTGACCAAGACAAAGGCCACCATTAATTGCCTTACATCTGAAATAAAGGCTAAGGACTTGAAAATTGATAACTTGAATAAAGATATCTAGTCTACTATTTTTGTTGCAGGTGTTCCAAGCATCTCAAGTGAATGTTACAACCTTACAGGTTGAATTGACACAAGTAAAAGCTATTGCTAGTGCACTTGAGCAAGAGAAGGTTCTTATAGAAAAGAAAAGCCAAGACAAGGCTCAGGAAGTGTTACATCTCTAACAAAGTCTTAAGAAAGAATAGGACCAGAGCAGTGCTTATCAAGCACTATATATAGCCGAGCAGGAGAAGCTCAAGCAATTGATTATTGAACTGCATCAGAGGCCTCAAAGCATTGGAGTCTTGTCAATGGTGAAAGAACTTTATGTATCTTCATGGCAAAGGATCTTAGATGAGGTCACACAACTAAAGCCTGCTCTTAGATTTCTTTTGAATGCCCAACAGATTTGTGAAAAGGTTGACTCTTTAGTAGAGGCTACCTTGTCTTATGTTTTTGTAAAAGTCTCAGACTCTCAGCTTTTATTGCAAAAATTTTATGATGCCTCAGATGAAGCCTTGCTAGTAGTAGGGGTTACTGATAGGATGACTGTAGTAGAAAGAGTGAATGAAGTTCTGAGCTACAATGAAGTTGCAACAAGGTGCAAGATCCTCCTGGACACTTTGAAAGGAGTCAAAGGCATGAAGGGGCATATAGAAAAGTTTGTACAGATGAGACTGACATCTCCTTTCCCTGATCATAGCATGGTCTTAATGATGGATGAGACAAAGACGCTGCTCCTCTTAAAGAAAAATGATTAGACTATTTTCTAGAGTCTGAGTGATTCATCAAATGTCAAGGAGGTGGAGTCAATCTTTATTCCAATAGCTCAATTGGAGTTCTAGTTGCGTATAGTGGTTCAAATCCTGCAATCTTTCTCTCATAAGGATATCATTGACTTGGATTTGGCATTCCAAGTACTACAAAAAAGAAATAATTTGTCAGATTCAGAGTGATCTAGGTACGAGGCCGCATTGCAAAATCTCTAGGTCCATGTTTCCATGGTAGTGCAATTTTGATTTTTTGTATCTTTTTGCAATATTTTTGGGTTCTCTTTATGCAAGCATAGAGTCGCAAGTGAGTCACCAAGACCTATAGAGATTAAAAAATCTATGTTTTGATATGCATTTGTTTCTAGTATTTCTATCAATAAGCGACTATGAATTGGCTAAGTAGTGGTTTCTCTCGCACGGATGCCACGTATCATAGCAGCGAGGTTTTGAAGATGCATAGTGGCGAAGAAACTTAGAAGAAGCATGGAGTCTCCATGTGGCTAGGCCTATACCAGTGGAACATGCCAAGTGCCATCATTCAGTTTGGCTACAGCATACAAGGGGCCTCTCGTATGTTTCCTTTAAAAGATTTTGAATCTCAATAGATAGGGCCATGTGTCAGCATGATAGAGATTCAAGAGAAGTTTTTAGTGAAGGCATCTTGAAAGCACACCAGCTTGCCACATGTCTATTATGAATCAAGCAAAGCTTGCTGCATGTCCTTGTGCTTTGCCTCTTTTTGTTAAGTCATTTTGGGTCATACACTGATATACATTTGTGGCGAGACCCAAGCTTCAAAGTTAATGAAAGATGTGAATGACACCATTTGTCGACATGGTGGATGTTTGAAGGAAAAGTTTTGGTAAAGTCTTATGAAGTGGTGTGAAGGCACCATTTGTCTGGGCAGTTTTGAAATAGGCAAAACCCACCAAGTGTTATGAAAAGCTAAGTCTTTTATTAAGAATGGAAGTGGTGGAAAGCGCCAGGTGTCAGCATGGCATGCATTTAAGCAATCATTTGGAAAAGACCTCACTAGAAAAGCACCAGAGTGCCACGTATATGATTTGGAGTCTTTTTGAAGACCGTGGAAGGTGCCACCTATCTCAACGACACTGATAGAAGTACCATGGGTTTGAGCCATATTTAATGTGCCTACCGACCAATAGAAATGCAGAGAATGAGTGGGAGAATCTATCATATCAAAAGACTCATAGTGTCTATTATAACAAGAAGTGTCAAAGAAGAGATTCAAAATCTAGGGAAATCTTTAGTGCCTGGGCTCCCAACAGCATCTTCAGTTTACACCAGTTTTGTTTTGCAGGCAGTTGGAGATTTAGAGCTGCCGCCAGAGGCTAGAGCCTCAATTTTGTACTATAAATATGAGAGTTTGTAATAGAGATAGACAGGAAAATATATTTTCTAAGAGAATTTGTGCTATTACATCAAATATATGTCATTTGCCTTTACAGTTATCTTTCAAGAAAATAAACATTGTAGATCTGTGCATACTCTTTGCCTTATGTACTTTGTTGGAGATATTAATGAGAAGAAGCCTCTGTTCTATGCATTTTGTGATGTTTTATGGGCCTTTATTGCAATTTTTTTAAGCTTAGCCTTTGAATATAAATTTGTTTCACATTTTTTTTCTGTTAATCATGCATATTGCTCTTTAACTTAGCAGATATTTTAAAAGATTTAATCATTGTGCTTATTTGAAATTAAAACATATTATTGGCACATCACCTTAGGAAATTATCTTATATTGTATCTGTAATCTTGTTTTTTCTTCCCTTTTCTCACAAACCCTGGAGAAGAGCCAGCTTCTATAAAATTTGGAGGTTATTCTGAGAATCAATCCCACATTCCCAGAATTTCCCATTGTTGGTCATTTTCTACAGAAATAAACATCAATAGGCATGAACATCCTGAATACAACATAAACTTGCCAAATTTCCTATCTTCTATAGTTGTAGCCTCAACGGATAATATCTGCAGGTGAAGGGTCCTATGAAACATCATGGCCTCATACAATTGATTGTTAAATATCACTTTATCTCCAAACAAGGGGGAGAAGCCTTATGGCAGTCATTTTTGAATAATCCACACAGGCCCAAAAAGAAGGGCAAGAAAACAGAAAAATAGGCACCCTCCTCCACTCAAGAGATAGGAGAAGAGAGGCTAGCACCCTCTACCTCTTCCCCAACTACTGAGAAGAGAAAAAAGGGAAAGAAAACAATAGAAGAAACACCCTTCTCCACTCAAGAGACAGAATAAGAGAGGCCAACACCCTCTACCTCTTCCCCAGCTACTGAGAAGATGAAAAAGGGAAAGGAGATTTTGGGAGAATCATCTGCTGCACCTGAGCATACAGAAGATACAACTGTGGAACAACCCCTCAAAAAAACTAGTACAACAAAATGGAAGTTGACCTCGGTTGAGGAATCTAACCTAGTAGGGAAAATAAGGGGTGCTGTCACTATAGAAGAGGAAATAGTAGAGGGGTCTACTGAAAATCCAAAGCCTAAGAAACAGAAGAAGAAGGTCAGTGAGAAATAAATAGCAAAGGAGTCACCTATAGCTCCTAAATCACACATACCCAAGAAGAAGAAGAAGGAGGAGGACTCTTCTAAGGTTGATACTCCATTTTTAATAAGAAGAAAAAGGGGACAAGTGACTAAGGAGAGCACTCCAGAGCTTACTATTCATCCAAGCAATTAGGGATGTTCCTAAACTGAATCAATTCATCAAGCAACATTGTGTTAAGACTCAGGGCAGAAAGAAAAACTTTTCTACCACCATTCAAGTGGAAGAAAAAGTAGTGGACCTTCAAGTGGGAGAAATTCTCCTCCCAAAGTATGGGGATCGTGGGAACCCTGTCACAATAGTCTACATTTTAGGAGTTGAAATATCTAATGTTCTAGTTGACTTAGGAGCAGAAAAAACATTATGACAGTCCACACCCTAGATAAATTGTCCCTTACATGCGTTCAAGTAACATCCACAATTCTACAATTGGCTGATCAATCATGATCCATTTTGAAAGGGGTGTTGACTAATGTTCTATTTCTTGAGGAATCATGGGAATTCCCAGTGGATTTTCTAATATTGGAGTCCAGAAATCAAAGGAATTCTTATCCTCTGATTTTAGGGAGGCCATGGCTGGCTACTGCAACAGCATCCATCAATTACATAATTAGAGACATGGTCATTTTAAATGGCTTGGACATGAAGAAAATCTCCCTATACCCTCCAACTAAACCATCTATACATTATTCAGGGAAAGTGTGGATAGATGAGCCTAACAACATGGAAAACAATGCCTCCTTAGCTATGGTTACCATCAAGGAACACTTAGGAGAGTTTGAAGAAGAAATAAACTATGACACACCTAAAGATATAACTTAGATTCTCATTGTGAAAGGCACAATAGACTTAGCTCAAGACTTAAGGAAAGAACTTTTGATTGCTGCATATTGTACCCTTGCTAATATCATTCCTTATGGGGAAAACTTTTACATAGACCTGACTACTTTACATATGCTTCTTCCACATTCATGCCTTCTTAAAACTATGAGTCCAGAATATGGGTTAGGAACATCTATGGAACAGATTACAAAATAGGTTATGCTCTTACCTGGGAAAACATTGAACATCAACACTTAGCTAACAACACAGCAGGAAGGGGCACTTCCTGATCTCCTTACCTCCCATTTAGTAGCTTTTACTTGGGAATATCAACATATGAATGGCATCACTCCTAAAATCTATACCCATCACATATACATAGAAGATGTCAAACCTGTTAGACAACCCCAAAGAAGGTTAAACCTTGCACTTAAAAACATTGTCAAAACTAAGATAGAGAAATTGCTATAGGCTAGATTCATCTATCTTATCTCAGACAACCAATGGGTTTCACCCTTGATTATAGTGCCTAAGAAGAACAAGAAATAGAGAGTATGCATTGATTATAGAGAGCTAAACAAAGCTATAAAGAAGGATTATTTTACCTTTCCATTCATTGATCAAGTACTAGATAACCTAGTAGGGAAAAAGTACTTTTCATCCCTAGATGGGTTTAGTGGATACAACCAGATCCAAGTAGCACCAGAAGACCAGAATAAAACTACCTTCACATGTTCATGGGGCACCTTTGCATATAGAGTCCTTCTATTTGGCTTGTGTAATTCTCTAGCTACCTTTTAGCGGGTTGTTTTAGCCATTTTGTTGAAATAGCCAATGAGTGTATGGAGGTCTATATGGATGACTTTACTGTGTATGGGAACACCTTTGAAGAAGCCCTCAAGAACCTAGATAAAGTGTTACAATGTTGTGAGAAGAATCAGTTGTCCTTAAGCCATGAGAAATGATTTATGATTGTGGAAGAAGGAATTATCTTTGGACATCACATATTAGCAAAAGGAATCAAAGTGGATCAAAACAAAGTAGAAGTGATAAAAAAATTGCCCCCACCTAAGAACAAAAATGATGTTAGAAGTTTCTTAGGTCATGTAGGATACTATAGGAGATTCATGTACAAAATTTCAGCAAGATAGTTTCCCCTATGTTTTACCTGCTAACCAAGGACATTGAATTTCAATGGACAGAAGATTGCAAAACAACATTTGAAATCATTAAAGAAAAACTTATAGTCACAATTATTTTGAGGGGACCTAATTGGAATCTCCCCTTTCACATCCAAATAGATGCTTCAAATGAGTCAATAGGGCAATCTTAGGACAAAAAGAAGAAGGGGAAGGCATGCATGCAATCTACTACATAAGTATGAACCTCACCCCTGCTAAAAAGCACTACACAACAATTGAAAATGAATTCATGGTAGTTATCTATGCTATGAACAAATTCAGGCATTACTTCACAGGATATAAAATCTTTATGCACACTGATCATGCAAACACTATATACTTAATGAACAAACGTATAGTACGTGCAGGAATAATCAGATGGCTATTACTATTCCAAGAATTTGATATTACCAGTATAGATAACCTAGAAATTTTAATTTGGTTACTGAATTCTTGTTAAAGTTGCATATATGTGGAGAAAACCAGCTTGTGGAAGATAGGTTCCCAGATGAACATCTATTTGATGTTTCTTCCATTACACCTTGGTTTGCTGATATAGAAAATTTCTTTGCCATGGACTTGTTTCCTTCCCATTTCACTTATAAACAAAAAAAGAGATTGGTAAAGGAAAGTTTATCTTACAAATGGTTGAATGGTCTACTATTTAAATGTGATCCTAACTTTGTGCTATGTAGGTGCCTAAGAGCCAATGAAATCTTTGATGTATTGTGGGCATGTCATGATGAACCCTCAGGTGGACATTACTCCTCATAAAGGACAATCCACAAAATCCTTGGAATTGGTTATTACTAGCCATCTCTCCACAAGGATGCTAAGAAGTATGTGAAGCAATGTGATCAATGCCAAAGGTTGGGTCAACAGACTTTCACCTAGGAAATGTCACTTCAACCCCAAGTGTTTTTAGAACCATTTGAGCAATGGGGCTTGGATTTTGTTGGGCCTATTTCTCCAACATCTTCAAGAAATGAATATATCTTGGTATGCACAGATTATGTAACCAAATGGCCATAAGCTCAAGCACTACAATTTGCAAGAGAAGAAAAACTTGCTGATTTCTTATATAGCAAAATCTTCTTAAGGTTTGGAGCTCCTTGAGATCAATAGTTTCAGATAGAGGTCCATAGTTCACTTCTTAGGTGATACAAGTTTCACAAATTTATACCAGATTAAGCATAGAAAGTCTTCTCCCTACCATCCCTAAGAAAATGGGCAGGTAAAGGTGACAAATAGAGAGCTAAAAAATATCTTGACAAGGACAGTGGCCATGAATATGAAGGATTGGGCTAGAAGGTTGCTTGAATCAATTTGAGCTTACAACACCACATGGAAGTCAACAACCAAGTTCTCACCCTATAAACTTGTCTATGGAAAGAAACTAATATTGTCAATAGAGTTTGAATTACAGACACTAAGGACATTACTAAACATAGGACTACCATTGTCTATAGCACAATAAGGTAGGATTCTTCAACTCAATGAATTGGATGAAATCAGAATGGAAGCCATACAACAGATATAACCCATTCAACATCAGAGAAATAATGGCATGATGAACACATCAAGAAGAGGACATTTCAACTAGGAGACTGGGTTCTCTTATATGATTGAAAGTTCAAGGAGTTCAAGGGAAAAGTACAAACTCATTGCATGGGACCTTACCAAATCAGGGAAGTTTATGAAAATGGGACAGTTTTGCTGGCACCCATTAATGGAGGAGAAAACAAATTCTTAGTAAATAGTCACAGAATTTGCCTCTACCAAAGACTAGCTACAAAAGAGGAGTTTACGAAAGATTTGTGCTTGGTGACAGAGGTCACATCCTCTACCATAAATTGAAAAAATTCAAAGGATAATAAAATAAATAAATAAATAAAAGAAGGGTTGAAAATCAGTAAATGGTGACCCTTCTAAAAAAAAGAAAAAATAAATAAAATAAAAGAGAAAGATTGAAAATCAATCAAATGGTGGTCTTTCTCACCCAGGGAACTAAAAACCAACAAATGGCGGTTCTCTTTTTCATGTAGGAATCCATTAGAAGTCTCTCTGGAGCCAACCAAACACTTCTCTAGAGCCAACCAGGTGCATCTCCAGAGCCAACTAGGAGCACCTCCGATGCTTCAATAAATAAGGAAAATTCTAACCTTTGGGGCCCACCCTTCCAAACATCAAAGTGGGGGAATCAAAAAGGCGATGAGGTCATCATGACACACCCCACTTTCAAAATGGGCAAACCACATTGAGCATTCATTACACCTATCTACCAACTAAGCATCATATCTGTTTAATGGAAAATGTGGATATAATATCAATAATTAATAATAAACCAATAACTTAATGAAAATGGTATTAAACAAGATTTAAAACAAAGAACAATACCTTCACAAACCTTGTTACTTCATAGCTTCCATTGATCGCCTAATCTCAATTAATCTTTCATGTGAATGAAGCCCTAAGAAAGTGCACTTCCTTGCTTTTGTTCTTCAAGATGACAATAGAGAAACGGCTATGATAGTTTTTGTAATGAAGAGGAGCTTCAATACAATAAAAATGGTGGTCACAAGATATGGAGATGGATTTGGGTGCCAAAGGTGCGCTGTGAAATCTGCAGAGTAAGTTTACTAAAACCTTGGATGATTGAAATGGAGGAATAGGGTTGTACTTATAGACTTGTGAGAGAGAAGATCAATTATGTAGAATGAATAAGAGGATCAATGGTTGAGGAAGGTTGAGAGATGTACACGAAGAGGAAGAGGACAAATGTCCTACTCCTTCATGCATTAGAGGAGTTAACATAAATAGATTAAGGTGTTAACTAAGTGGACTGATCAGTTAACAGAATAGCCTAACCAATTAAGTGAATTGATTGATTAGTTAACTGATTTAAAGTGGAGGATAAATAGGACATGTGGGTGAGGGAACAAATAATTAAATATTAAAATATTTAATTAAGTGTGCATGTGGATTTGCATGAATTAATTTTGGCATTAATCCATCTTTAAGAGGAAATAGATAATTTAAATAAATATTTTTATTTATTTAAATATAGAGGATGTTAAGTTTAGAAGAAATTAAATAATTGGACATTATTTAATTTAGAATGACTTTAGAATTTAGAAGAGGTAATTAAATAATTTGATATTATTTAATTTAGAGGAATTTTGGAAGAATTAATTAAATAATTTGGTAATATTTAATTTAGAAGAATTTTGGAGGATTTTAATTAAATTCATGAATTTATTTAATTTGGAGCAAGATGAAGGATTTAATTAAATAAATGATCTTATTTAATTTTGTGGAGGAATGTGAATCAGATAAATAAATTGATTTGTTTATTTATTGATAGAGGAATTAAATTGAAATAAATATTAAGAATATTTATTTAGGTAAAGTCGTGCCATTTTTAGGTGTATACATTTTGCCCCTCTTTGATGCAATGTGTTTTATCATGTTGTTTCAAAGAATAATATTTTTTTGATAATGATACATGCCCCAGTTTGCCCCTGGTATAGGTTTAACGATGGTAGGATGCCCCCTCGAGAGATTAGACAGGAAGAAAGAAAAAATTAGAGGGCGTGAGACGGACAATCTCATGATGAAGAAGGTGAAAAACAAGAGAAGAAGTGGTTGGATGCAAGATAAGGGATGGACGAAAGAGCCAAATGATACGCTATGCAATATAAATCGATAACACACACAAGCAAGCAAGTATTCACAAATGATACAAGAACAAACAAGGTATTGCCCCTGTCCAGTTGTAAACCAATGATTAATCGATAATGATTGACGATAGTGTTGTCATTGCAGGGAATGATATATCCCTAGATCAACATGATAGGCATGGGAAAGATATATCCCACTAATAATTATGATTGATTGAGTTGGTTTATGACAAGATTAGGATCAAGATCACTGATTGCGATTGGATAATTTGACAAGATTGATTAACTTGATTGGTATGGATTGGATGATGGACTTGCATTTGGATCATTGCTTGAAGAGACTCGATGAAAGACACGATGATAGATAGAAAGAGAATTTTGACAAAAGAATGACTCAACAGAAGGACTCACAATCTTTTGTAAACACTGACACTGCGAACCAAATCTTTATTGATGGATGGTATGCAAAATGTAAATGGATGTATTATGGGTGCATATATTATGTCATCTATATATTGCAAGTATTTTGAAGTGCTTGTTTCATCATTGGGCACTTTTTTGTTTCTTTTCTCTATTGAAATGTTGTAAGAAAATACAAGCATCTATGTATAATTGAACCATGATGACCTGAGTATTGCTTACATGGATTTTAAAATTGCAAGTTGATACAAGCATCTAGTCAAAATTGAATCTAGGTGACCTAAGTATTTCTTGCATTTCAACAGACAAGGATAGCCCCTTTTCATGTTTAGACCTCTGAAGTCCTCGATGATCTTTTTGTTGATCATGTCATTAGACAAAAGTCATCACATTGCTAAAGATTAATCTACAAACATCAGACAAAGAAAATGATTATGCCCCCATCATAGCTTCTCTATTTTTTGACATCTTCGAGTAGCATAGAAAGACACAATAACAAAAATCAAGACTCTATAACTTAACCTGCTCACAAAACACAAAAAATTCTTGCATTAGATGTATCTTCTTGCCATAATTTAGATAAAATCATTTTGAGTTCTTAGGCACTTGTTTTGTTTTGCTTTGGATAGGTTGATTTTTTTTTGGGTCACAATTTCTTCTTTGGAAGCATGCCTTGTTGTGCAAGTTTGTCTAGTGAAAGGTATCAAAATCCTTATTGGTGTCCTCTTAGAATATTTAGCATTTAATAATCCAATACCACAACCAGGTCAAGGAGTTGCCCCTAGTCAATAAAAGGAATGATTTATTATGGATGAACTGACAACAGATACAAAGAAATGGGCCCTAAGGGACTGACCTAGTGCCTTGGGAGCACATTGATAATGGTCTTGCCTACATGATGACATAGAGGCAACGTAGTTCAGGGTGAACTTGGTGGACCTATGACCTAGGCGATGGGAAATGGTGTGGAATTGGATGGATAGAAGGATAGATGACACTTGATGGAATGGAGGGCCAACAGAGCCTCGAGGGTGCATCGATGATGGCCTTGCCTACGTGATAGCTCAGAGGCGACATAGTTTGACAACATTTCAATGGATTGGCTTAGGACGGACGACATGATGGACACAAGTTTGGATTGGTCGTCTGATGACAGAAGGCGATAAGGACAAGTGAACAAGCCATGGTAGGTATATGATGTGATCAGGTGGATGTTGTTAGGAGGTATGAATGAGGAACAAGGTTGGAAAGGATGGAGAAGGTGGTTTATCACAAGTAGCGCTTGTTTACCAGGTTTTCACCACTTGCTTTTATTTGCATAATAGCTAAAATACACATGACGCTTGTTTGCCAGGTTTTCACCAAAGGACAATTTTTTTGTTGCTTTTCCATTTTTAAAAAAAAAAAATTGTTGATTTTCCTTTCAAACTTGCCTTTCTTTTCTCTATGATGCTGATTGCGGGGATTTTCCTTAAGCACTAGATCACCAACATTGAATACCCTAGGACAGACTCTATGGTTGTAACTTCTGGACATCCTTTGTTGATAAGCTTTGAGATGGTTAAAGGCATGTTGTCTCCTCTCTTCCAATAGCTCTAACTCTTGAAATCTGGATACTCTATACTCTCCATCTGTTATGAGGCCTTTTAACGATACTCGTAAGGATGGGATCTTGACTTCAATGGACAAGTTGGCTTTAGATCCATAGACTATGGAGTATGGTGTTGCACCTATGGGTGTGTAGATACTTGTGTGGTAGGCCCACAATGCGGGATTCAATTGGATGTGCCAATCACGGTCAGCATCATTGACAATCTTTTTCATGATTTTTAAGATGGTTTTATTTGACGCCTCTGCCTAGCCATTTCCTTGGGGGTAATATAGGGTGGAAAAGTGGTGTTGGATATGGAATTTGTCACACAGTTCTTTGACATCTTGGTTTTTGAGTGGTCATCCATTATCAGTGATAATGGATAAAGAGATACCATAGTGGCAAATGATGTAGTTCAGGATGAAAGAGGCAACCTGTTTGCTTGTGACATTGGTGAGGGGTACGGCTTCAATCCACTTCATAAAGGACTCGGTGGCAGTGATTATGAATTTATGGCCACTGGATGATGGAGGGTGGATCTTGCCCACTAATTTGAGTCCCCACTGACAAAAAGGCCAAGGAGTCATTAAAGGCTACAACTCTTATGCTGGTGCATGTATCAGGTTCCCATGGATTTGGCATTTTTTGCACTTCTTTAAAAATTGATAGGAATCTTTTTCCATAGTTGGCCAGTAGTATCCCATGCATTTGAGTTTCTTAGCTAGGGTAGGACCACTAGAGTGGGTCTTGCATATATACTTTCGTGCACTTCGCTCAGGGCAGTTTTATATTCCTTGCTATTGAGACACCTAAGGAGAGTACCATCAAGACCTCATCAATATAGGGTGTTGGCAATAATAGCATACCGGGCTGCTTTGTGAATGAAGGTGTGTTTTTGGTTATTTGAGAGATCAGGGGTAGGGTATTCTCTTTAAGATAGGAAAATACTTTTTTGTATAAGGGAGAATCAGATCCTACACTATGGCAAATGATGTGGGATTTGGGAGTGTCGTACGTAGGATGGGACACTAGCTCTACCAAGAAATCATAGCATGATTCATTGTTAGGGATGTTGAGGAGAGATGCAATCATTGCCATGGCATCTACTACTTTATTCTCTATCCTTGGTATCTGCTCAAAAGAGATCTCCACAAAGTAATCTTTGAGCTCATCTACCATTCGTTTGTATGGTATTAACTTCTCATCCTTTGTTTGGTAGTTGTCATTCACTTGGTTGATGACCAGTTGTGAGTCACCATACCCTTGAAGTTTTTTAGTGTTCCATTCAACTGCCAGATTGATGCCAATGACTGGGGATTCAAACTCTGCCACATTTTTAGTGAAAGGAAAGAGTAGTCTGTATGATTTTGGAATGGTGTCACCACTAGGTGTGATCAACAAGATACCTACCCCGAACCCATGCTAAGTATAGGATCCATCAAAGTAGAGTTTCTAGATTATTTTTGTTATGTGAAAGATGGACTCGTCTAGAAATTCAAAGATCAAAGGGTTATCATCTATTAAAGGCGCATCTGCTAGCTGATCTACAAGTACTTGACCCTTTATTGCACGCCTGTCTACATACTCAATGTCAAACTCACTGAGAAGCATGACCCATTTGGACAATATGCCTGTAAGGGCAGCTTTGTTGAGAAAATACTTTAGTGGATCAATTTTTTCTACTAGCTTGATGGAATGCGATAGCATGTAATGTCTCTATTTTTGTGAAGTGAAGACCACAGTGAGGCATTCTCTTTCAATTGGCATGTATTCTAGCTCATAGCCAACTAGTGTTCTACTAATGTAATAAATTGCTTGTTCTTTCTCTTCATGATTTTGCTATTCAAGGAGAACTCCTAGAGCTGTTGGTGTGGCAGAGATATAAAGTAGCAGAGGCTTACCCTAGATTGGTGGCATCAATATAGGTGGTTTCATGAGATACTCTTTTAACTGTTGAAATGCCTATTTGCATGAATCATTCTATTTGAAAAGAATGTTCTTATGTAGGAGATGCGTGAATGGGTGGCACTTGTCTGCCAATTGAGAAATGAACCTTCTGATAGATTGTAGTTTTCCCTATAGAGACCTTAGTTGAATGAGATTTTTGGGAGGCAACATTTCCATGATGGCTTTCACCTTAGCTGGGTCTACTTCGATTCCATTTGTAGACATGATATATCCTAGAATCTTGCTAGATGTGACTTCAAATACACACTTCTTTGGGTTGAGGTGTACATTGAACTGCTCCAATCTTGTGAAGATTTTTTCTAATACTATCAAGTGTCCTTCTCTTGTGAGTGATTTTGCCAAGATGTCATCTACATAATCTTCCATTATGGTGTGCATCATGTCATGGAAGATTGTGGTCATAGCTCTTTGATATGTTTCCCCTGCATTTTTCAATCCAAATGGCATGACACACCAATAGTAGGTGCCCCATTGACATGTGAATGTGGTCTTGTGTTGGTTAGTGACAGCATAGTGTGCCCTGCCATGAGATCTACAATAATGTCAATGTTTGGCAAAGGTAAATCATCTCTTGGACAAGATTTATTCAAGTACCTAAAGTCATTACATAATCAAACTCTTCCATCTAGTTTGGCAACTGGCACTATATTTGAAATCCACTTAGCATAGTCTATTGGTCTAATGAACTTGACATCTAGCAGCTTTTTCAATTCTTATTTTACCATGAGGGAAGCTAAGGACATGTGATGCATTATGAGATTTGGATCTAGCCATGGCATATCCGCATATGATCAAGCAAAGTTGATTTGTTTTCATTTGAAGAATTTAGTGAACTCTGGCTTTTCTTGTGCAGTTAAAGATTGTGCCATATGGATCATCCTTGGATTGTCACCTGTGCTGACGTTGATCTATTCTGCTGGTTCTATCAAGATTGAGGATCTCTCTTGATGTGTTAGATTGGGCAGAGGGTCAAGCCTTTCATCCTTCAGTGCCCTAGAGGGGTTTTCACCGTTGGATACGTCTTTCATATTTTTACTATTTTCACGATCTAATACTACCACAGAGCGGTTTTCATGATTAGATCTATTTTTCATTTTTATATTTTTGAGACTGAAAGGCTTGGCACTCTCTCCAAAATAAGCCCTGTCATTGATTTCTATGGCATAGCCAGCCCTGTGATCCCCTGCGGGTATATGGTCTCTTAGCTCTAGAAAGTCTATGATGGCTTCATCATTTTTGAAGGTATCTAGCTCAAGAGTAGTGTCTTTTAAGTCCCAATCAATGAGTTCTAGATGCACTAGTGGTAGAGGGCCATTGGGTTGGTCTAGTTCGAGGACGTTGATGGTCAAGATGGAGGAGTTAATGTGGTCATTATAAGCATTGACAATGCCTGTAATGGTACTCTCTACAAGTTGACCTGTGGTATCATTCTTTCCTCATGAATCTCACTATTGTTATTATACGAGTCAAACTTTAAAGGTCTAGCCCTTGGACTTTGTCCCTCACTAGTTGCATGGGTAGGGTCATACTCATGGACCACATCTATGTCTTTTTCATCACAAGATAGTTCAGAGAGACTATCCCATTCATATTCATTGGAGTCAGTCTCACTCCATCCTTGTAGTTGGTGAATTTGATCTACTAGATTAGTAGAAGATGTTTGTGGTTGTTTGCCTTTATGCTTATCTGTTCCTTTGGTCTTTGCCTTGTTGGTGTAACCTAGCCCTGTAGTGTCTCGGGCTGTTAATGTATGAGGTTGGATAGGTTTAGTGATACATTCCTTTCTTAATCTGATGGGCCCATGATCTTCATACCCCATTCTTTGTAGTATTGAGAATCCTTGACCATACTGTTCAGTTTGCACCGTGGAGTGAAGGTCTTGTTGCTTAGAGAGTCTATCTTCATCTTTATATAACAATTGTAGGATGTCTTTTTCCTCACTCTCATCTTCAAGGCTTCCCCATTTGACAAACAAACCTTTAGTAGTTGCTAAATCTTTGGGTTTGCTCATGGAAGGCTTTCCATAGGATTTGGGTGAGATAGGAAGCTATGATAAGCAAAAGGATTGTGCAATTGTGTATTCACCGAGACCCTTGTCTTTGACCTTGAAGCTAGATTGGGGTGCCTTCAATGTGGAAGGGAGTGAAGTTGGGTCAACATGGGATGAAGATGAAGTAGAGGCACGGTTATGAGGAATCACAACTTCAGGTTTAGATTGAACAGAGTTGCAATATTGAAAAGGATTGGGATCACCTTGTATGGTGATCTCTTGGCCTTCATGGGGGAATTTTATGCACTGGTGATAGGTTGATGGTATTGCCTTCATAGCATGTATCCAAGGTCTCCCAAGGAGTATTTTATAGGCAAGTTCCATATCAAGGATTTGGCACACTACATCCTTTACTATAGGTCCCACTTTGATAGGTAAAACAACAATTCCCTTTGAAGTTCTTTCCTCTTCATCATAAGCTTTGATGGTGATTTTACTTTTAGGATTGATAGCATTCTTCAAAAACCCCAATGCAAGGATTAGCTTTAAGGTGCAAATATTTATATCAGCTCCTCCATTGATAAAAGGCTTCTATGTGGAGAGATGCATTATGAGGTTGAGTGATTGACATATCATCCTTTTCAATAAATGATAGGAAATGAGGTGTGGTAATATGACTAACCATGGTCTGAAACTGCTCTTCGATGAGGTTTGTTGGGAAAATGGCTTCTGAAAGAGCTTGGTCAAGGATGGCTCTGTGAGACGGGGACAAACACAGAAGTTCCAAGATGGAGATGTGTGCAGGAGTCTTGTGAAGTTGGTCTAGGATGTTGTACTGGTTGGATGGAGAGGATGGTTTGGACGGGACTCCCTTAAGAGTAACCTTTCCACTGCGAGTGGTCACATTATAATCTAGGGTTTTATTTATAGTGATTAAATTGATATGTGAATTACTCTCTGATATGTGGTTAGCAACATAGTTAAATGATACGTTCGTATAATTGGCGTTGTTAGCTCCACTATTGTTTTGATTTGATGGCCCTCCCTACTCATAGTTGGGAAGTGGATTCTTCAATGCTAAGTGTTCATTGTTAGAGGCATGTCCATTAAGTGATACCTTTTTTTGGTCCAGTAGTTCTTGAATGGTGTGTTTGAGCACAATACAGTCATTGGTTTTGTGTCCCTTATTTGAGTAATATTCACAGAAGTCACTGTCATTCCACTAAGGAGGTTTGACCTTTGGTTCATACTCCCACACTGTTGGAAGCATTATGAGTTTATTTGATATTAGCTTCTGTAGGGTGGTTTCCAATGTTTCTCCTAAAGATGTGAATTTTCTCCTAGGTGGATAGGTTGTAAACTGTGATTCTGTGTTTCTTGGTTTGTTTTGCGGAGGGTTGTTTTGTGGGCTTGTTAAATTGAAAATTGGTTGTTTTGGTGCCACATTTTTGGCATCAACCACCCATCATTCATGACATTCTTATTCTTAGTCCAAAATCTTGGTTTGTCTGTATTGACATTTGCACTAGGATTGTCCTTATAAAGTTTAATTTGACCTTTCACTATTAATGTCTTTTCAATGAGTAGACCCATCTCAATGACCTTGCTAAAAGAAGCAAGGCATTGTATTTGAATATGGTAGCTAAGGTCAGCATGGAGATTGTGGACAAACATTTCCAACATTTATTTTTCTGGTATTTGATGTGGACATTTTCTTGCCAATTGTCTCCATCTTTGTAAGAAAGAGGCGAAGGACTCTCCCCCCTTTTGTTTAGTGTTACAAAGATCTAAAAGTGAGATGTCATGCTCAATGTTGTAGGAGAAGTGTATGACAAACTTATCCACAAGTTCGTTGAAGGTTTGAATACTAGGAGGTAATCGAGAGATCCACTCCATAGCTTGCCCTCCCAAGCTCCTTGGGAATAGTTGCATGAGATAGGTGTCATTGTGGGTGACTTCAAGGCACACTGCACTGAACTCTCTGATGTGGTCTCTTGCATCACCCTTTCTGCGATATTTGTCAAATTTTGGTATCTCAACCTTTGAGGGGAAGGGTATCATAATCAAGGTCTTGTCAAAAGCATATTTTGAGATATCCTCTAGAGAATAGTGTTTTGTTGATGCTCCTATTTGCATGTCAGTGAACTGTTGCTACAAGGATTGAATTTGTTGAGTCAATATGCCTAGGGGGTTTGTAGAGTCAATGGTTGACTTGTCCTTGTTTATGGTTCTTTCTTCTCATGTGCTTTCCTCAAGGATTCTTTCTTCTTCAGTTTCCTTTAACATATTGACATCAAAGTCTTTGGGGAGTTTGGCTCCTTGTGTTGCTAGGTAAAGAAAGAATTTGCTAGGGTCTTATTTAAGCAATTTGTCCATCATACGTTGGAACTTTCAGTCTTGTTGAGCATCTAGAATATCCTCAGAAGTAAACTCCTCATCATTGTCATGAGGGGATGGGGCAATCTTGTCAGATGTGCCCACCATTTCAAGTTGTTTTTGTTTTTGGGATCTAGTTAAAACCATGCAATTTGACTTGGGATGCGGTGGTGTGAGATTTGAAGTTTTGACAAGGTGTGCTTGGAGGTTGCGATGAAGGGGATACTTGTGGTGATGAGGTTCAAACAAGGGTTTCCTTAAACTAGTGGTGTCAAACAAGGTGGTTGATACAAGACGATAGCCAAAAGTAAGGATGTTTGGAATCCAATTACTTGATGTAGGCTAGTTTTGCACAAGCCACTAGTGAACTTCCATGAGAGAAGGATGATAGATCCTTGATAGTGGAGACTTACTAGGTTTGTTTGACATTGATATAATATAAGATTTCTTTGCACTAACCTGGTTTAGATACTTGGTTTGATTTTAAAAAATTTTGTGAAGTTTTTTGGCGAGATGTCCAACAGAAAAGAGGGTATGACATGAAAAATGGATAGGAGAAGCGACTGCACGGTAAATCTGATCTTGGAAACTAGAACAAGGCTAAAATGGGTATCCAAAAAGGTAAATATTTTTCTCACAAAAGGTCTGGAAGTGCTCACTATGATGGATGTGCAGAAACAAATGTGCAGTTACAGAGAGTAAATGTGAAGTAGAACAGGATAAATACACCGAACTGGTAAATAACAGATGTGCAACAGGGTTTAACAAAAGTGCAACAAGTCAAAATGTATGCGTAGTAGAAATAGATGTGCTGCAGAAAGTGACAAATGCGCAACAGGAAGGTATATATGTGCAGCTTTGTGTTTTTGGGTGATTTTTGACTGATTTTTCAATGTTTCTGGTTTTCTTTGGTTGAAAGTTGGTCCTTTTGATTTGATTTTTCAACTATGGCAAGAAGACATAGCAAACACAAAGAATGTTTTCATGATTTTTGATTTTTTAAAGATTTTTGACTTTTTTGACTAAAAACAAGTACAAATCCTAGGATGGCAAGGGCAATATAAACTGAATTCTCACTTGGTTTTTACACTAGCTACGCTATTCAAAGAAGATAACTTAGGAACTTGGGACACAGGCTCCCCCTTACAGGTGCACAGACTTCTTAGGTACACCAAGTTTTGGGTTCCCAAGGCTCACAAACCTTGAGATTTCCCTATTATCTCTGCTATTGAATTGTAAGTACGTGAGCCGTCTTAGGAAGATGATAATCACTCTTTCTGGCACCAGTTTATAAGGGATTTTGGCCTCTAAAATAATGGATAAGTATTAAGGACAAATGGTCAAGTGGTTATACGTGTAGCAATGCTACTCTCTGTTATGGAGTCTCCCAGCCTTCAAGGGTTGCACTTTGGAGGGTTTTGGGGGAGGTTGGTTGTTGGTATAACTAATCAGCACTCATTGCATGAAGCTTTCACCTCAAACACAATTTATTTATAGTGGCTAGGCAGAGCTTGGCTTTAGCTTGTTACCACTTAAGGTCTTTCCCACTTGGATGAAACGATATCCAAGGGTAGGCCTCTCTAAAGGTTAAACATGCAAAATGATAGGTTTGGCATTTTGGTCACCTAAGAAAGGGGAGAGCATAGGCCTACTATCATTATGAAAACACATAGAATAATGGTTCTTTAATCCTATTTAAAATGAAAAAGACTAAATGAGTTAAGCTACTTGGGCACACACACGATTTGTTAACTTTGAAAGAAGCAAGATAGCAATGGTTTAATTTTATATCTTTCTAGTAGGGACTATGTTTGAGTTGATGCAACAAGATCAAATTACAATCCTCCTAGTTAGAGCTACATGAGATTTGCATGAACAATCGAATTACTTTCCTTGGCTAATTAGGTCTAGAGATGAGTTAACAAATGTAGCTATATGACTAACCAGCCCCTATCCTGCAAGTAGATCTAAGAATATTCCTACAAGAAATGTTAGCGTCAACAAAAAATCATGAGAAATAACTCTAGGACCTTGTTAGAACAAATGCACAGTTACAGAGCATATATGCACAAATACAGTGCACAGATGTGTAGACCTAGTGTATGCGCAGTTACAGAAAATAAATGTGCTGACAGAAATAATATATGCGCAGTTACAGGTGATAAAAGCACAGAATAAGAGAACATATGCGCATTTTGGATAAATGCGTTGTTATAGAGAACAGAAGTGCAGTTTTAGTGAACAGATGCGCTGAATCTTTAGATGCATTGAAACAAAGCTTAGATGTATGTTAGGAATTAACAGATGCACAGAATCCTCCTTTGTATGGAACCTAATGCACAAAAACTCAGTTTTGGGGTTAAATTGGGGCAAGGCCCCACAGTGGGTGCCAGAAATGTTATGGGAAAATGTGGATATAATATCAATAATTAGTAATAACCCAATAACTTAATGAAAATAGAAATACACAAGATTTAAAACAAAGAACAATACCTTCACAAACCTTGTTACTTCGTAGCTTCCATTGGTCACCTAATCTCAATTGATCTTTCGCGTGAATGAAGCACTTAGAAAGCGCACTTCCTTTCTTTTGTTCTTTAAGATGATAATAGAGAAATGGCTATGATAGTTCTTGTAATGAAGAGGAGCTTCAATACAATAAAAATGGTGATTGTAATGTATGGAGATGGATTTGGGTGCCAAAGTTGCATTGTGAATTCTACATAGTAAGTTTACTAAAAGCTTGGATGATTGAAATGGAGGAATAGGGTTGTACTTATAGACTTGTGAGAGAGAAGATCAATGGTGTAGAATGAATAAGAGGATCAACGGTCAAGAGGAAGGTTGAGAGATGTGCGCAAATAGGAAGAGGACAAGTGTCTTGCTCCTTCATGCATTAAAAGAGTTAACAAAAATAGATTGAGGAGTTAACTAAGTGGACTGATCAGTTAATAGAATAGACTAATTAGTTAAGTGAATTGATTGATTAGTTAACTGATTTGAAGTGGAGGATAAATAGGACATGTGGGTGAGGTAACAAATAATTAAATATTAAAATGTTTAATTAAGTGTGCACGTGGATTTGCATGAATTAATTTTGGTGTTTATCCATTTTTAAGAGGAAATAGATAATTTAAATAAATGTTTTTATTTATTTAAATATAGAGTATGTTAAGTTTAGAAGAAATTAAATAATTGGACATTATTTAATTTAGAATGACTTTAGAATTTGCTGATGATGGCATGGTTCAGTGGTTAAGTCGCTTGGTTGTAGTGGCGGCCACTAGAGTTCAAACCCTCACTGGGCCAACGAGCTCGCAGGCTTTACACCTTCGCTAGGCCAATGAGCTCGCGGGTTTGAAGTGTTCCTTCTTGGGGATGAGGTCCCCCGTGTTGTGGCCTCACCGGTTCATCGCTCTGGGCAAAAGTGTTAGTGTGGAGCTAGAGGGCGTGTTGTGCCAGCGTCACCGGTCATGTTAAAAAGTTTACCAGGTGCATTATCTTTTTAAAAAAAAATGACTTTAGAATTTAGAAGAGGTAATTAAATAATTTGATATGATTTAATTTAGAGGAATTTTGGAAGAATTAATTGAATAATTTGGTATTATTTAATTTAGAAGAATTTTGGAGGATTTTAATTAAAAAAATGAATTTATTTACTTTGGAGGAATATGAAGGATTTAATTAAATAAATGATTTTATTTAATTTTGTGGAGGAATGTGAATTAGATAAATAAATTGATTTGTTTATTTATTGATAGAGGAATTAAACTGAAATAAATATTAAGAATATTTATTTAGACAGAGTCGTGTCATTTTTAGGTGTATACAATATTCACATCATTTGATGATGTCATCAGCTAATGCAAGGTAGTCACATCCATCATCAAAGAAACCTATCATTCCACGCACTGTGAACATCATGACAAGTGATAGGAAAAATTGCACACGAAGGCGGAATCACATCATATCTGATGAAGGTGGCAGCACAGCAACCCAAACATATAGTCTAATCATTACAAATAGTAATCCAGTTATTTCTCTTGCATTAGTTAATTATGGCAAGTCTTTTTATTTTGTATTTTCATGCAAATTACCTAGACACCTATATACTTCCATCACTCATACCTCTATCCAATGCATGTTTCCTTAACTACCCACCTAACACATCTACTCCGGAGTGTCATAACCCTCCATTTATGATTAACCCTCATTTTTTAAATTTCAAGAAAATACTTCCTCTTGAGAAGAGCAGCCATTATCAGTCACAACAAACAAAAGAAGTTTTCTAACTCTAGAGTGCAAAGAGCAAACATAACTCTAGGGGTAAAATCATTCTACAAAAATAAGGGAGCTCCAAAGATAGGGTTATTTTGTAATATCAGAGAAAGAGAGCTCTAGAGGGAAGATCATTTCGGTGGAAGCTACTTAGAGAAAGGTCGTTAAAATTGAGGATTTTGAGAGAAAAGGAGCAAAGAAAGGATGGTAAATCAATGTCAAGTGCAGAATGGGGATCAAAAATAAATCTAAGCCTAAGACATCAGAAGAATTGCTTTAGGATTAGGCCTTAGTTGATGTTTTGAAAACTGTTAGATGGTTGGAGTTCTTAATAAAGTTTGAAGGCCACCAAGAGGACATCATGGATGAATTTCTCTCTAATCTAAAGAACAACTAGATGCAGGTATGAGGGGTGACTATTTTTGTCTCAACCACCATCATCAACAATATATCTGGCCTCCTAGAAGAAGGTGAGAGATTTTACCATATCAAAACCCTATATTATGAATTGATAAAACTTTTCTCAGTAGATAATGATCCTAAAATTCAACCACATTTAAATAAGGGAGAAGTAAAGGGGATAGTTAGGACCACACTTCCTCAACCATGGAAATCTTTGGCCGTGGCTGATGAAGTACCTATGATGGGAAATTTTCACTTGTACTAGGCCCCCTCATGAAAATGTTGATTTTCCTAAGGCATGGGCATGAATATCCTGAATACAACATAAACTTGTCAAATTTCCTATCTTCTATAGTTGTAGACTCAGAAGATAAATATCAGTAGGGAAAGGGTCCTATGAAACATCATGGCCTCATTCAATTGATTGTTAAACATCACTTTATCTCCAAATGAGGGGGAGAAGCCTTATGGAAGTCATTTTTCGATAATCCACATAGGCCCAAAAAGAAGGGCAAGAAAATAGAAAAAGAGGCACCCTCCTCCACTCAAGAGACAGAACAAGAGAATCCAACACCCTCTACCTCTTCCCTAGCTACTAAGAAGAGAAACAAAGGAAAGTAAACAATAGATGAAACACCCTTCCCAACTCAATTGACAGAAGAAGAGAGGCCAACACCCTCTACCTCTTCCCTAGCTACTGATAAGATGAAAAAGGGAAAGGAAATTTTGGGAGAATCATTTGCTGCACCTAAGCATGCAGAAGCTACAACTGTGGAATGACCCCTCAGAATAGCTCGTACAACAAAATGGAAATTGACCCTAGCTGAGGAATCCACCCTAGTAAGGGAAATGAGGGGTACTATCACTACAGAAGAGGAAACAGTAGAGCGGTCTACCAGAAATCCAAATCCTAAGAAACAAAAGAAGAAGCTCAGTGAGAAAGAAATAGCAAAGGAGTCACCAATAGCTCCTAAATCACACAGACCCAAGAAGAAGAAGAATGAGGACTCTGCTAAGGCTGATACTCCTCCATTGTTAATAAGAAGCAAATGGGGACAAGTGACTAAGGAGAGCACTTCAGAGCTCACTATTCCTCCAAGCAATCAAGGATGTTCCTGAACTGAATCAATTCATCAACCAACATTGTATTAAGACTTAGGGAATGAAGAAAAACTTTTCTAAAACCATTCAAGTGGAAGAAAAAGTAGTGGACCTTCTAGTGGGAGAAATGTTCCTCCCAAAGTATGGGGATCCTGGGAACCCTGTCACAGGAGTCCACATTTTAGGAGTTGAAATATCCAATGTTCTAGTTGACTTAGTAGTAGTAATAAACATTATGATAGTTCACACCCTAGATAAATTGTCCCTTACATGTGTTTAGGCCACATCCACAATTCTACAATTGGCTGATCAATAAGTAGCCATTCTGAAATGGGTGTTGACTTTTGTTCTAGTTCATGAGGAATCATGGGAATTCCCAGTGGATTTTTTGATATTGGAGCCTAGAAATCAAAGGAATTCTTATCCTCTAATTTTAGGAAGGCCATGGTTGGCTACTGCAATAGCATCCATTAATTATAGAATTGCAGACATTACTTAGGGAAAGTGTAGATAGATAAGCCTAACAACATGAAAAACAATGCCTCCTTAGCTATGGTTACCATCAAGGAACACTTGGGAGAGTTGGAAGAAGAAATAAACTATGGAACAACTAAAGATATACCTCACATTCTCATTTGGAAAGGCACAATAGACTTAGCTCAAGACTTAAAAAAAGAACTTTTGATTGCTACATATTGTAGCCTTGCTAATATCATTCCTTGTGGGGAAAGCTTTTGCATAGACCTGGCTACTTTTCATATGCTTCTTCCACATTCTTGCCCTCTTAACACTATGAGTCCAGAATATGGGTTAGGAACATCTATGGAACATATTACAAAATAGGTTATGGGCTTACCTGGGAAAACATTGAACATCAACACTCATCTAACAACATAGCAGGATGGGCCACTTCTTGATCTCCTTACCTCATATTCAACAAATTTTACTTGGGAAAATCAAGATATGAAGGGCATCTCTCCTAAAATATATACCCATCACATATAAATAGAAGATGTCAAACATGTTAGACAACCCCAAAGAAGGTTAAACCCTGCACTTAAAGACATTGTCAAAACTGAGATAGAGAAATTACTACAGGCTAGATTCATCTATCCTATCTCAGACAGCCAGTGGGTTTCACCCTTGGTTATAGTGCTTAAGAAGAATGAGAAATAGAGAGTATGCATTGATTATAGAGGGATAAAAAAATCCACAAAGAAGGATTATTTTCCCTTGCCATTCATTGATCAAGTACTAGATAACCTAGCAGGGAAAAAGTACTTTTCATTCCTAGAAGGGTTTAGTGGATACAACCAGATCCAAGTAGCACTAGAAGACCAAGATAAAACTACCTTCACATGTTCAATGGGCAACTTTGCATATAGAGTCCTTCCATTTGGCCTGTGTAATTCTCTAGCTACCTTTCAAAGGGTTGTTTTAGCCATTTTGTTGAACTAGCCAATGAGTGTATGGAGGTCTATATGGATGACTTTACTATGTATGGGAACACCTTTGAAGATGCCCTCAAGAACCTAGATAAAGTGTTGCAATGTTGTGAGAAGAATCAATTGTCCTTAAGCCATGAGAAATGCTTTATGATGGTGGAAGAAGGAATCATTCTTGGACATCACATAATAGCAAAAGGAATCAAAGTGGATCAAAACAAATTAGAAATGATAAAATAATTGCCCCTAGCTAAGAGCCAAAATGATGTTAGAAGTTTCTTAGGTCATGTAGTATACTATAGGAGATTCATGTAGAAAATTTCAGCAAGATAGGTACCCCTATGTTTTACCTACTAACCAAGGATGTTGAATTTTAGTGGACGGAAGACTGCCAAACAAAATTTGAAATCATTAAAGAGAAACTTATAGTCACACTTGTTTTGAGGGGACCTAATTGGAATCTCCCCTTTCACATCCAAACAGATGCTTCAAATGAGTCAATAGCGAAAATCTTAGGACAAAATGAAGAAGGGGAAGACATGCATGCAATCTACTACATAAGTAAGAACCTTACCCCTGTTATAAAGGAATTCATTGTAGTTATTTATGCTATTAACAAATTCAATCATTACATCACAGGATATAAAATCTTTATACACACTAATCATGCAGCCACTAAATACTTAATGGACAAACTTGTAGTAGGTGCAAGAATAATCAGATGGCTATTACTATTTCAAGAATTTGATATTACCAGCATAGATAACCTAGAAAATTTTAATTTGGTTACTGAATTCTTGTCAAAGTTGCATATAGGTGGAGAAAACCAGCTAGTGGAAGATAGGTTTTCAGATGAACATCTATTTGATGTTTCTTCCATTACACCTTGGTTTGATGATATAGAAAATTTCTTGGCCATAGACTTGTTTCCTTCTCATTTCACTTCTAAATATAAAAAGAGATTGGTAAAGGAAAGTTTATCTTAAAATGGTTGAATGGTCTATTGTTTAAATGTGGTTCTAACTTTGTGCTACATAAGTGTCTAAGAGCCGATAAAATCTTTAATGTATTGAGAGCATGTCATGATGAAACCTTAGGTGGACATTACTCCTCATAAAGGACAATCCACAAAATCCTTGGAGCTAGTTATTACTCATCATCTCTCCACAAGGATACCAACAGGTATGTGAAGCAGTGTGATCAATGCCAAAGGATGGGTCAATAGCCTTTCAGCTAGGAAATGTCACTTTAACCCCAAGTGGTTTTAGAACCATTTGAGAAATGGGCCCTAGATTTTGTGGGGCCTATTTCTCCAACATCTTCTCTAAATGAATATATCTTGGTATGCACAGATCATGTAACCAAATGGCCAGAAGCTCAAGCACTACAATTTGTAAGAGAAGAAAAAGTTGTTGATTTCCTATATAACAAAATCTTCTTAAGGTTTGGAGCCCTAAGATCAATAGTTTCAGATAGAGGTCCATAGTTTACTTCTCAATTGATACAAGTTTCACAAATTTATACCAGATTAAGCACATAAATTCTTCTCCCTATCATCCCTAAGAAAATGGGCAGGTAGAGGTAACAAATACAGAGCTAGAAAATATCTTGACAAGGACAATGACCACAATATGAAGGATTAGTCAACCAACTTACTTGAATCAATTTGGGCTTACAACACCACATGGAAGTCAACAACCAAGTTCTCACCCTATAAACTTGTCTATGGAAAGAAACTAATATTGTCAATAGAGTTTGAATTGCAAACACTAAGGACATTACTGAACATAGGACTACCATTATCTATAGCACAACAAGGTAGGATTCTTCAACTCAATGAATTGGATGAAATCAAAATGGAAACCATACAACAAATATAACTCATTTAGCATCAAAGGAACAATGGCATGATGAACACATCAAGAAGAGGACATTTCAACTAGGAGACTAGGTTCTCTTATATGATTCAAAGTTCAAGGAGTTCAAGGGAAAACTACAAACTCATAAGATGGGCCCTTACCAAATCAGGGAAGTTTATGAAAATGAGATAGTTTTGATGGCACCCATTGATGGAGGAGAAAACAAACTCTTACTAAATGGTCACAGAATTCACCTCTACCAAAGACCAGCTACAAAAGAGGAGTTTACCAAGGATTTGTGCTTGGTGACAGAGGTCACATCCTCTAGCACAAATCAAAAAGATTCAAAGGATAATAAAATAAATAAATAAATAAAAGAAGGGTTGAAAATTAGTAAATCATGACCCTTCTAAAAAAAAAGAAAAAAATAAATAAAATAAAAGAGAAAGATTGAAAATCAGTCAAATGGTGGTCTTTCTCACCTAGGGAACTAAAAACGAACAAATAGCGGTTCTCTTTTTCATGTAGGAATCCATTAGAAGTCTCTCCGAATCCAACCAAGCACTTCTCCATAGCCAACTAGGTGCATCTCTAGAGCCAACTAGGAGCACCTCTAGTGCTTTAGCAGATAGGGAGAATTCTAACCTCTGGGGCCCACCCTTCCAAACGTCAAAGTGGGGAAATCAAAAAGGTGATGAGGCCATCATGTCTCACACCCCACTTTCAAAAAGGGGAAGACACATTGAGAATTCATTACCCCCATCAGCCAACTAAGCATCATCTCCACATCATTTGATGATGTCATCAGCTGGCGCAAGGCAGTCACATCCATCATCAAAGAAACCTGTCATTCCACGTGATGCAGACATCATGACAAGTGACAAGAAAAATTACACACAAAGGAAAAATCATATCATATCTGATGAAGGTGGTAGCACAACAACCCAAGAATATAGTCTAATCATTACAAACAGTAATCCAGGTATTTCTTTTGCATTAATTTAATTATGGAAAGTCTTTTTATTTTCTATTTTCATGCAAATTACCTAGACACCTGTACACTTCCATCAGTCCTACCTCCATCCAATGCATATTTCCTTAAATACCTACCTAAGACATCTATTTTGAAGTGTCATAACCCTCCTTCATTTATGATTAACCCTCATTTTTCTAAATTTCAAGAAAATACTTCCTCTTGAACCAAGTAGATGTTATCAGTCACAACAGACAAAAGAAGTTTTCTAACTCTAGAGTGCAAAGAGAAAACATAACTCCAAGGGTAAAATAATTCTACAAAAATAAGGGAGCTCTAGAGATAGGGTTATTCTATAATAGCAGAGAGAGAGCTCCAAAGGGAAGATCATTTTGGTGGAAGTTACTTAGAGGAAGGTGGTAAAAATTGAGGGTTTTGAGAGCAAAGGAACAAAGAAAGGAGGGTAAATCATTGTCAAGTATAGAATGGGGATCAAAAATAAATTTGAGCCTAAGACATCAGAAGGATTGCTTCAGGATTAGGCATTAGCTGATGTTTTGAGAAATTTTAGATGGCTAGAGTCCTTACAGAAGTTTGACAGCTACCAAGAGGACATAATGGATGAATTTCTCTCCAATCTAAAGAACAACCAGATGCACATATGAGGGGTGAGTATTTTTGTCTCAGCCACCATAATCAACATTATATCTGGCCTCCTAGAAGAAGGTGAGAGATTTTACCATCTCAAAACCCTATATTATGAATTGATAAAACTTTTCTTAGTAGATAATGATCCTAAAATTTAGCTACATTTAAATAAGGGAGAAGTAAAAGGGATAGTTAGGACCACACTTCCTCAGCCATGGAAATCTTTGGCCATGTGGCTGATGAAGTACCTATGATGGGAAATTTTCACTGGTACTAGGCCCCATCATGAAAATGTTGATTTTCCTAAGGAATGGGCATTAACATCCTAAATACAACATAAACTTGCCAAATTTCCTATCTTCTATAGTTGTAGCCTCAGTAGATAAATATCAGCCGGGGAAGGGTCCTATGAAACATCATGAACTCATTCAATTGATTGTTAAACATCACTTTATCTCTAAATGAGGGAGAGAATCCTTATTGTAGTCATTTTTGGATAATGTACATAGGCCCAAAAAGAAGGCCAAGAAAACAGAAAAAGTGGCACCTTCCTCCACTCAAGAGACAGAAGAAGAGAGGCCAGCACCCTCTACCTCTTCCCCAACTACTGAGAAGAGAAACAAGGGCAAGAAAACAATAGAAGAAACACCCTTCTCCACTCAAGAGATAGAAGAAGAGAGTCCAACACCCAACTACTAAGAAGATGATAAAGGGAAAGGAGATTTTGGGAGAATTGTTTGTTGCACCTAAGCATGCAAAAGATACAACTGAGGAACAACCCCTCAGAATAGCTCGTACAACAAAATGGAAGTTGACCCTAACTGAGGAATCCACCCTAGCAGGGAAAATGAGGGGTGTTGTCACTATAGAAGAGGAAATAGTAGAGGGGTCTACCAAAAATCCAAAGCCTAAGAAACATAAGAAGAAGGTCAGTGAGAAAGAAATAGCAAAGGAATCACCAATAGCTCCTAAATAACACAAACCCAAGAAGAAGAAGAACGAGGACTCTGCTAAGGCTGATACTCCTCCATTGTTAATAAGAAGCAAAAGCGGACAAGTGACTGAGGAAAGTAATCTAGATCTCACTATTCCTCAACCTGCCCAAGCTCTGAAGGTGGCACACAATGAGCCCCAAACGATCTCCTCAGATTTAGAAGGAGCTACACCAACACCAGAGTTGCATACAAAACCAGTACTCTGGAGAAGCAAGAGAAAGATGTAACTCACTTAGGTAGAAAGGAATACTATACTCTTGGCTAAGGTTATTGTGGGGTTTCAAACCTCCATGGCCCCTCCTCAAGAGCAATTTGGGCCATCACATGCACCAAAGTCTACAGCAGGCCAAGAAATAGAGGAACACAAAGAGGCACAAATGGAGAGGGCAGAAGAGCAGGAGGAGCAGGTTGATATGGAAGAACAGGGGGTATGGGGGTCCCAAATGTGGATATGGCAGAGGAATTAGAGACAAGAAGCTATTCATTGTTGGGATAAAGTGCCATTAACCTTTTAAATTCCATTATTGTATTATTCCATTTATTATTTGTAATTACCCATAAGGGATGTACTAGTTTCACCAACAGTGGTAAAAATTATTTACTGTCCATAGTAATTATGGAGTTACTACACCGGTAAGTTCCAGAGTTATTGTCATTAGTTATGGGATGTCATTTACTATGGTAAATGGTAATTGGTCAAAGTGGGGTGCACATGTGGAGGAATCACTTATTTTTAGTGTTATGACGCTTGTCATAGATATTATAAGAAGGTCTAAGAGATTCTATGACAACTATAAGTTGTCATAAGAATCTATGACATTTATAACAGCATATGATGAGTCCTAAGATGTTGTAAGTGGCTATTTTTGGCCCCTAGGAGTTCAAGCTTGCATGGGCATCTTTTTCCAAGTGTAGGATGCATGTATGACAGCTTTTATGACCTCGTAAGAGCCTATTTTTGTCCATGGATGCCCAAGGTTGTATTGTTGACTCTTAACAAGTGTTATGAGCTTGTAAGAAGTCATTGAATGCTGCATGGGTGAAGATTCCAAGGTGGACACCCATCTTGAGGTTGTGTAAATTCTATATAAACCATGGAATAGTAGATGAGATGCATAACAGTTTACAGGTACCCAGGTTCTACTAGAGTGAACATTGAAGGACAGAGGAAGTGAATGCATTTCTAATCTCCTTTTGTGAAGATAATACAACTTGGCCTCTTTTCTTGGTGGAGTTTTACCCTCAAGGGTTTTCTCCATGTTAAACACTGTGTTGTTTGCTTAATTCTACTTCTGGTATATTTCTGTATTGTGGGTTTATATTATGTGTTGCAATCTCTATCTTTAATACTCTATTAAAGATCATTAAATATACATTTGAATTAGATTTTCATTGAGTAGTGTTGCTTTCATTTCTAACATTTGGTATCAAAGCCTAGCCAGCTTTGACTCTTGGGTGGTAGTGTGGAAGTTGTAGCTGTAGTGGGAGATTTGGTTGGATTTGTTTTGCAGATCTTGTGTTGATATTATGGCTAGATCCACCGTTGCATCAACCTCTCATTCAGACATTGAGAAGTTCAACAGAACGGGGTATGAGTGTTGGTAAAAGACACTGCTAGGCATGTCAAGTGTTTTCATTGATGGAAATTGAATCTATCTTACACATCCACATTGTAGCATTTGACCATACCAGAAGTCAGATTGTAGATTTGTCAAAGTTTGGATAGACAGGAACAGAGCATTTGATAGGGTTCAGCATTTTGGTCCGCATTTCTCCATAGGTAATCATATTGTGATGTGGATTTGAGGGTATATTAAGGGATGTCAGGGCTACCTAAATCCAAATTTTTAGCCTCTAGTGATGAAGGGATTGAAAGTTACAAGCTTCTGAGTATCAAGTTTTGGTTAGATAGTTTAGTCTAGTGAAAAACAGGTTGACTTGGTGTTTGATCCTTTTGCAGATTAAGAGAAGTGGTTGGTTGAGCAATTTATGGGATCCAATGGTATTGGCTGACATGAGTAGTGACTTGAATACATAGGTTTTGGTCTGTATTGATGTTTGTGTATGGATTTAGTAGACAGAACAGTGATCTTGATAAAGTCTTTAAGTTTTCTTGAGGCTGACTGCAATTGATGCAATTTCATGTTGTGGATATATATATTTTATGGATGCGAGCATTTTGAGATATAGTTGTGCGAAGATGATGTGATAGGTGTGAAGTGTGGCAGTATCAAGTGCGAAGTAGAGATCTGAGCCTCAGATTATGGTAGAACAGTGAAACAAGGTAGTGAGAGATGAAGTGTGTGAAGTCAGTATATTGAACCTAAATAAAACTGTAATCTTGCATTGTTAGATGCTATTCTTCAATTTAAGTACTTCAGTTAACTCTTGTAATTAATCTTGTAGGCAGTGAGCCTCCTTTGAGTAGTGAGCTCTAGACAGTGCGCCCGAAGGCATGTGCCTTCCCATTTTGTAATACTTTTAACATAGTATAAAATCTTGTGGATTAACCCCCACCATAGTTTTTCCCTTAACTAGGTTTTCACGTAAAAATCCTGGTGTTATGTGTGTTTATTATGCTCATGTGTTGTTGATTCATGCTTTCATGGTTATATCATTAATCTATTAATAAGTTGTAAAGGATAAACAAATAAAGTTTTGAGACAACTGATTCACCCCCCCTCTCAGTTGTCTACCCTAATTTCAACAATTGCTATCAGAGAAAAGTTCCTTAGAAGAAGTTTAATAGCTTGAAGAAGATCTAGGAAGGTGTTTTCAATGGGTTCATTCAAGCACTCTGATGGTATCAATCAACAACTTCAAGTAGCCTTAGAAGATCTTGACTTGTACAAAGCAGAAATCAGAGATCTACAAGAGAACCTTAAAGATGCTGAAGGTTTCATTAAGACCTTAAAAGGACAACTGACCAAATCTAATGAAAAAGGAAGGAGCTACTTCATCAGCTAGCAAATTAGAATGAAGACAATGACATGGATGAGGCCTTGAAGGAGAAGACAAAGGAATGTGAGAAGCTAGCAAAAGAAGTTGTTGTCCTAAAACATGAGATGGAATCCGATGTGATGAGGCCAACCAAGGAAATTGAAGGAAGAAAGAAGAATGAGGAAAAACTGAATCAATCTCTGAAAGAAAGAACAGAAGAGTGTTACAGATTGGATAGAATAATTGGTCATCTAGAATCTAATCTACAAGAAACTAGGGATAATGAGGATCAACTTGAAAGACAAATTGTCACTCTCAAACATGACCTAGAAGCTGGAAATGAATATAAAGAAAAATTCAAGATAAGCTTAGCTAAACTTGAGGTGTTGCTTGATAGTCAGAAGAAGGTAGATGATAAGCATGGTATGGGATTTGAGAAAGGTGAAAGCTCTGGATCTAGTCAAATAAATCTTGAAACAAGAAATCAATGAAGGAATCCTAGAAGACCTCCCATAAGACAACCTAATGCTCAAAGGTATCCATCTTTCAATGGCAATTGTTTCAAATGAAATAAGTATGGTCATAGAGCTAATCAATGCAGAAGTAAAGTAAATCAAAATGCATCATCTTTCTCTAGTCAATGCTTTA
This sequence comes from Cunninghamia lanceolata, assembly GCA_027924645.1. Taxonomy (NCBI): domain Eukaryota; kingdom Viridiplantae; phylum Streptophyta; class Pinopsida; order Cupressales; family Cupressaceae; genus Cunninghamia; species Cunninghamia lanceolata. The sequence goes on from BSBN01000397.1 coordinate 3,280,869, forward strand.
ATTTCAAAAAGATAGGTCATAAGGCTGAGGAATGCAGAAGTGGATCAAGGAATCCTCCTAAGAACAAACAAGTGTTTAATGGAAGATGTTTTACTTGCAATAAGTTTGGGCATAATGTAATGTAATGTAGATCTAAACCTGCTCCAACATGTAATTGTCAAAAAAATAAGATTATGTGTTTCAACTGCAACAAATCCAGACATATTGCTAAATTTTGCATAAGCAAAAAGGAGAACTCATAGGCAGGTAAAGGAAAAATAGAGTAGAAGTTGGACAAGGGCAAGGGAAAGTAGATGTGAATGAGATCCAGAATGAAATGAACAAAACATGGGTGAAGAAAAGTGTAATGAATGACAATGATGGGTCCTCACCGAAATCCAGTGCTGATAATTCCTCCAGGAATTGAATCAGGAGCTCTAGCTAAGGGGGAGCTACATTGAAAATCTATTTCCCCCTACCAGTAAGTGAATGCTTGAATCTGGCATGACGAATGAAGATAAAGAAGCCTATTGTAGAACTGTTGAAGTAAATTCTAGAAGAAAAGAAGTTGATGTGATTGATTACGGAGCAATTGAAGATTGACTATATGCAGAAATAGTGTAACCGGATGTATTAGGGTAGAGCATTTATTACAATGGAGAATTAGGTTTTGTGAAGCATAAAAGGTCATCTACTCAATATTTGAATCACTTTGCATTTGAAAAAAATAAAAAGAAGAGTGTCTAAACTAAGAATTTGAAGAATTGAAGTGCGAAAAGTGAATTCGACAGCTAACCCTAACCGATGAAACAAGGTATTCTCTATAAAACTCTCTGAATTTGCAATCTCTAGATATGGCTACTCCATTGGTTGTTCAAATTACCAAAAAGGCCCTAACCTAAATTCAAAAAGCATCCACACAAATTAGTAGAGGTCGATCTGTTAGGTGCCTTTTCAAATGGTCTACATGGTGTGTTGGACGTTGAAGATATTAGGGCTTATATTCATGCTAGCATAGATGAGTTTGGGAATTCAAACTTAGTAGATTTGTTCAAGAAACATCCTGGGGATGAGATTCATGGTCTCAAACCTGAGTATAAGGTGTTGCAAGTCAAACATCTCATTCAAGTTATTGGGTTCCCGTCCTTCGGTGAAGATGAGTGGGTCTGGTATGTACTAAGTCAGATGCATACTGAATTCATGTGGTTGATGAAACCCTTCAAGATCACCAAGGATGCTATCTAGGCTATAACAGGATTGAATTCATTTGGTGGACTGCCAATGTTAAAATCAGTGGAGAATTAGACTGTGACTGAAGCTATCAGATCAAAATTTGATAAGAGGGCAATGACAATAAATGATATAATTGATCCAAATGTCAAATTTACCTCAATGGTGATTGGGTATAAGATATAACACTCCAGCAGGGAAAACTCTATATCTAGTATAGCCATTTATGTTGCCTATCAGATGTTAAGAGAAAATGTTGACTATGACCTGTGTGAGCTACTACAAAACTAGTTAATGGAGAACTTGAACAAGACCAAAAAGGAAAAGAAGAATACATTCAAGTATGGTACATTGGTATTGTGTTTGTTCTTCTATTTCATGAATGAGTTACCTGGCAAGAAAAGCATGTGTTGGACTACTAATAAGCCTATTTCCATACAAATAAGAGATCACTTGAACAATATTTGTGACTCCAATGCCCAAAGGGCTGCTCTTTGGGGATATTTCAAGAATTTTTAGAACATGATGCAATCAAGGGAAAGAATCCCTACATCTGTGGTAGAAAAATACAAGGATACAATTTGCTTCATGGTGGAAATAGATCAATGCTTAATGGATGCAGTTGAACCAAGGACTGTATGGATCATGCCCATGGGGTATGAAGTTGATGAACAAATACTAGAAATGTATCCTCAACACCTTCTAAGCAAACCAAAAGATACATCTATTGAGAGATTTGGTACATATGCTGAACTTAGTGTGAAACTGCATGTTGAGCTCTGGAAACCTAAGTCTAAGAGAAACATTCAAAGACAAGTTGAAATGTATGCAAAAAGCATTGGCATAACAAAAGAAGCTATGAGACAAAATAGGGAAATGATAGAGAAAGCTGAGAAGGAGAAGCATGACAGAGAACAGGGAAGTGTTCTGGTGAAATCCACTTCTAAAGCAAGGACTACTAGGAGTTCTGGTACAACCTCCAGTGCATCACCTTCTCCTATTATAGAGAAATTCAAAGGAAAACCTACTGGTAAGGAAGGAAAAAGAACAAAAGTAATGGCCCAGAGGTCATATGTCAGTGTGGAGAAGGAGGATGAAGAAAAGACTGACTCAGATGATGAAATTAAAGAGTTGAAGGCCTTAGGCACTAAGGTTACTAAAATATCTAAGGAGAAGCCCTCTAGAAGCACAAAGTCAAAGAAAGCAAAAGCATCAAGGGTTGCCCAAGACAAGCCCTCTAAAAGTGTAAGGGTAAGCAAAAGGCTAAACACTGAAAAATCTACCCTGTCAATTGAAGATATTGTGAATGCAATAACTGTTCATGGGAATTTGAATCCCATAACAAAATATTATGACAACTTTGATAAAGCCAACAAGAGAATTCTGGAGGATGCTATTGTTAAGTACTTGAACACATTCAATAGAGCACTTGTGGAAATTTTATCTAAAATCCCTAAGAGTCTAAGTGACATCTTGCAGATGAGAAAAGAAGCTGCTAAAGCAAAGGATTTGGAGTTAAGGAAACATGTGTTATCGAGTCTGTGTCTAGTCATCTATAGTAAGGAAGTAGATAAAATTTTCAAAGAAGTTAAAGATCAATTTAGAAGCAAGAAAAGGATTAATAAGCTAATGATTGGAGACATTGATGAAGTGGTCAAAGAAACAAAGCAAATTCTAAGAAAAGCTCTGGACAAGAACACGTTTTATGTGGTCACTAAGGAACCTGATGCTAATGATACATCCCTTCCAATTGAAGAAGAGTTGAAGAAAAATGAGTAGCAAGTTGAGGTAGATGACCTCTGTATTTTGAAAGAGGAAATATCAAACAAAGGAGATGAAGAGATGGTAAAGGAAGATGATGTTGGTGATGCAGAGGACACTCAAAATCCTCTGGACCAATCTTGGGAGGTAAATGTAGAAATGAGTATGGAAATAAATGATCATACTAAAGATGATTCTGAAAAGAATACAGAGTAAAAAGCAAAAGAGGTTAAGGACAAGGAAGATCAAGAAGAAGAAACTGATGGTGAAATTGACTCCTCCATTCTGGACATTGAGAAATTTGATAAAAATAATGATGCTACTGCTATTGAGGATACACAAAATCCTCCAAAAAAGAATGCAGAAGACATTAATGATGATGCAGAGAGAGCTGAAGCAGAGAAAAAGAGTGAAAATGATAAGCAAGACAATGTGGTTAACTCCAGGAAGGGAGAAGATGTTGGCCCTAATGAGCATAAAACTAAAACATCATATTAGGCAACAGACATTGCAGAAGCAGTGAAAGAAATTTTGGAGAAAGACAAACAAGTTACATAAGATCTAGATATAATACAAGGTCCAATCAATTTTGATACTCTTTCTCTGGTATAGAAGATGAAGTTGCCCTCTTTTGCACAAGCTAAGGCCAGAGAGGAAATCCTGAAGTTTCATATAGAAGATAGTGAGTTGCTTGGTCTGGCATCCAACATTTTGGAGAAGAACATGCCTACATTTTAGAAGGATTCATCAGCATCCCCCTCTAGTCAGCTGAAGAGTCTGATAAACTCTGTAAGTACTCACTTTGAGTCTTTTGAAAAGTTAGCAGAAATCAAAGTCCAAAATGAGTTTAATGATAAAAGATTTAGTGAACTAAAAAGAATAATTGCCAATGATAGAATTATGTTGGATACTAGTGTAAATAGTTTTCAAAATTCCCTCACTAAAGGAGCAGATGTGTACAAAATTTGTCTATCTTGGTCAAAAGTTGTAGAGGACATTGAGAAGAAAATAAAGGAGTCCGAGCAAAAATTGTCAAAATTTTCTCAATCATTTAATCCTTTGACAATATTTGTAGTAAGTCAAGAATGTCAATTAGTTAACTTGACTGATGAAATAAAGAAATTTGTGAAAGAAAAAGAAAACATTGTGGCAAGAATGTGTGAACTTCAGGGACTGATTCTCCCTAAGTTAGAAACAATGTTCAATGCATTGACAGAAGCCCAAGTTGCTACTCTGACAAGTGATCCCACTAATCTGTAGAAGGTAGAGTCATAGGCATTCTTATTCAATGGTCATATTTCAATATTGGATGGCATGAAGAAAAGTTGGGATAGTGAATTGGCACTATTGAAAAACACTTTTGGTGATGTGTTCAAGTTTATGTAGATAAGACATAAGGATTGTTTGTACATATGCGGAAGTATGTATATAAAGTTTTTATATAAATTTTTGGATCTAGACCTCGACCATTGCTATTGATGTCAAAGGGGCAGAAGAAAGTAGTGAAAAATGAGAAATTCATCAAAGGGGGAGCATTGGAAATAACAAGTGCACATAGTAAGGGGGAGTTGTTCTAACACTTAGTCATTTTTCACTAAGTGTTGCCATCAATGCCAAAGGGGGAGATTTTTCGCAAGAGACACTGCTAGGCATGTCAGGTGTTGTTAGTGATGGCAACTGAATCTATCGTACACATCTACATTGTACCATTTGACCATACCGGAAGTCAGATTGTAGATTTGTCTAAGTTTGGATAGACAGGAATAGAGCATTTAATAGGGTTCAACATTTTGGTCTGCATTTCACCATAGGTAATCATATTGTGTTGTGGATCTGATGGTATGTTAAGGGATGTTAGGGCTACCTAAATCCAAAGTTTTAACCTCCGATGATGAAGGGATTGAAAGTTGCAAGCTTCTAAGTATCGAGTTCTGGTTAGACAGTTCAGTCTAGTGAAGAACAGGTCGACCTGGTGTTTGATCCTTGTACAGATTAAGAGAAGTGGTTGGTTGAACAATTTATGGGATCTAGTAGTATTGGCCAATATGAGTGGTGACTTGAATACATAGGTTTTGGTTCGTGTTGATGTTTGTGCCTGGATTCAGCTAACAGAATAGTGATCTTGAAAAAGTCTTTAAGTTTTCTTAAGGCTGACTATAGTTGATGCAATTTTGTGTTGCGAATATATATATTTGATGGATGTGAGAATTTTGAGATATAGTTGTGCAAAGATGATGTGAGAGGTGTGAAGTGTGGCAGTATCAAGTGTGAAGCAGAGATATGAGCCTCAGATTATGGCATAACAGTGAAACAGAGCAGTGAGAGATGAAGTGTGTGAAGTCGGTATATTGAGCCTAATTGGAACTATAATCTTGCATTGTTAGATGCTATTCTTTAGTTCAAGTACTTCAGTGAACTCTTGTAATTAATCTTGTAGGCACTGAGACTCCTTTCAGCAGTGAGCTCTGGGCAGTGCACCCGAAGGCATGTGCCTTCCCATTTTGTAATACTTTTAACAGAGTATAAAATCTTGTGGGTTAACCCCCACCATGGTTTTTCCCTTAACCAGGTTTCCACATAAAAATATTGGTGTTATGTCTGTTGATTATGCTCATGTGTTTTTGATTCATGCTTTCATGGTTATATCATTAATCTGTTAATAAGTTGTAAATGAGACAAAGATAAAGTTTTGAGACAACTGATTCACCCCCCCTCTTAGTTGTCTGCCCTAATTTCAACAATGAGTTGTGGAAGCTAAAAATGAAGGATTTGTTGGAAGAAAGAAACTAGTGATTGGCTATTCAAAAAGAGAAGAAACATAACGATGTCTCTCAAGATGAGTGAGAAAGATTAGATAAGAAGGTACGGGGAACCATCCGATTGTGTCTTTCAGACTCTATCATGTTGAATATCGCAAAGGAGGAGATTGCACACAAGTTGTGGAATCAGTTGTGTGAGATCTATCAAGCCAAGAGTATGGTAAATGACCTTTATTTAAAAATAAAATTGTTTTCCTTGAAAATGTGAGAAGGTGAATTAGTTGCAGAGCATTTGAATTCATTTAATTTGTTGTTGAGTCAGCTTGCTTCAGTAGATGTTGATGTTAGTGAGGAAGCTAAATGTATCTTACTTCTTTGTTCTTTACCTAAGTCTTGGGAGAACATTATCCTAGCTATCACTGGTAACCTCATAGGTCTGAAGTTGGATGCTCTTGTTTTAGTGCTACTATCACAGGAATTGAACAAGAAGAGTTCAGATAGTTCAGGGGATGCTCTTAATGTCAGGAGAAGGTCTAGGGAAAGAAGACTAAAAGGAGATTAGAAAGGGGCTAAGGACAAGTCCAAGGGCCTGTCTAAGACTCCTATAAAGAAGAATAGAGTTAAGTGTTGGAACTGTGGTAAGAGGGTGCAAGTGAAGAAGGAGTGCAAAAACCCAAAGAAATAGTGGGAGAGTGCTTTGGATAAGTCCTCGAGTGCAGGTGAAGATGTTTTACTTTCTGCATGTAGTGTTGTTTCTAATGAAAATAGGTTAGTTGACTCTAGATGCCCATTTAATATGACCCCACATAAGGAATGGTTCTCCACATATGAAGAATATGATGGAGGTAATATCTACCTTGGAAACAACTCTACATATATGATAGTTGGGAAAGGAAAGGTATTATTGTGTTTTAGTGATGGGATGATTAAAACCCTCCCTGATGTTTATCATGTTCCTGGATTAGCTAGAAATTTGATTTTTGTTTCAAAGTTGAATGATTTGGGAATGCATGTGACTTTTGACAAGCATGGTTGCAGATTGGTGAGAGGGATCTTGGTGGTAGTGAAGAGGAAGAGATTGGGAAACCTATTCAAGCTTGAAGCCACTACAGTTTGTAATGCCTCCTATGTATCTGAGGCCAATACTAAAAATACATGTATGTTGTGGCACCATAGATTGGGTCACACAAGTAATAATATTTTGAAAATTATTAAGAATAAAGCTTTGTTGGATGGTTTCTCTTATTCTAATGAGCACTTTGATTTCTATGAGCATTGTGTGTTTAGTAAACAAAATAGAAAGTCATTTCCTCTAGGAATAAATAGACCAAAAAAGAAGTTAAATATTATTCATACGGATGTGTTTGGTCCTGTGGATAGTGATTCTATCAGAAAGTATCATAATTTTGTTACCTTCATTGATGATGTGTCCAAATTTATTTGGATTTATTTTATGAAACACAAATCTGAAGTTTTCACTAAGTTTGAGGAATTTAAAGTCTTAGTAGAGAACCAATCAAGGTTGAAGACAAAAATATTAAATCTGACAATGGAGAGGAATACTCCTCTAAGGAATTTGTTGATTTTTGCAAGCATGTAGGTATTATCAGACAAAAGACAACTCTATATACACAACAATAGAATGGTGTTGCATAAAGGATGAACTAAACAATCATGAAAAGGGCCAGAAGTATGCTGAGTGATGCACACTTAGATAAATGCTTTTAGGCAGAGGCCCTGTGTACTGCTTTCTACTTGACAAACATGTCTCCTTGAAAGGCTCTTGATTCGACACCCTATGAAGTGTGGATAGGTAAGAAACCTTCTATTTCACATTTAGGGGTTTTTGGTTGTGAGGCTTTTGTTCATGTGCCTAAGGAAAAGTGATCTAAGTTGGATCCAAAAGATAAAAAGTGTACATTCATTAGATATGGTGATAATGTCAAAGGTTATAAGCTTTGGAATCCACTAACCCATAAGATTATCTACTCTAGAGATGTTATTTTCAGGGAGCTTAGAGCTATTTCTGAACCTGAGCAGCCAAAAGAAAAAGATGAAAAGGTAAAGAGAGTGCACTTTGAGTTAGAATAGAAAGATACACCTCAGGAAGAATAGAATGATGGATTGGGGGTGAAGAAGAAGAAGATTCGAGTAGTTCTAATGAAGATGAATCTATTTTTATAGAAGAAGGTGGTATAGATGAACATGCAGAAGAACAAGTTGAGACTCTTACTCCACCCTTGAGGAGATCCATAAGACAATGGAATCTAATTGACAGGTATAGCCCACCAGATTTCCATTGTGTATTTGCTTTATTGAGTACTAACGATGAGCCTAGATCCTATAGGGAAGCTATTCTTTCAGATGATACTGAGTCTCAACAATTAGCCATGCAGGAGGAGATGATGGCTTTAGACTCTTGTAACACCTAGGATCTTGTTCATTTTCCCAAAGGAAGAAAGTTCATAGGTTGTAAGTGGGTCTCCAGGAAGAAGTTTGGAGCAAACAGTTCATTGGAGAAGTACAAGGCTAGAATGGTAGCTAAGGGCTACTCCCAGAGAAAGGGAGTCGATTTTGGTGAGATATTCTCTCCTGTTGCTAAATTGACTTCTATTAGAATTCTTTTATCCATTGTTGTAGCTTACGATTAGGAGATTGAGAAAATGGATGTTAAGACCGTGTTCTTGCATGGAGCTCTTGAGGAAAAAATATATATGCAATAACCTATAGGTTTTGAGGTAAAAGGGAAAGAAAAATGGGTTTGCAGGTTAAAGAGTTCTCTCTATGGTTTAAAATAGTCCCCCAGAATGTGGTATCAAAAGTTTGATTCATTTGTGTTGAAATTGGGTTTTGTTAGAAGCAAGGAGGATCATTATGTTTACATTTATTGTGTTAATGATTCTATACTGGTTATTGTATTGTATGTTGATGACATGTTATTTTTAAGCAATACTAAGGGTATGATCAGTGAGCTTAAAGCCCAACTTTCATGTGCACTTGACATGAAAGATCTTGGAGCTACTAGGTATATTCTAGAAATGGAGATCAGGAGGGACAGAGGTAACAAAAAGCTTTGGTTTTTACAAAGTAAGTATGTGAATACTATTTTTTAGAGGTTTAGTATGCAGGACTGTAAACTAGTTAGAGTTCTTTTACCCATTGGTACTAAGCTTTCATTAGATATGTGTCTAAAGACTGAGGATGATCTTAAGGATATGTCTAATGTGCCATATGCTAGTGTTGTAGGGAGTTTGATGTATGCAATGGTTTGCACTATGCCAGATATTATCCAAACAGTAGGAATTTTGAGCATATTTATGTCTAACCCTGGTAGACAACATTAGAATTATACAAAGAGGGTGCTTAAATATCTTGCAGGTACTCCTAATTATTGTTTGGTTTACTCTGGCACTGATGGTATTGATAAATCTTTGGACACACATGGATTTGTTTATTCAGATTGGGCAAGTGACTTGGATAGTCGAAGGTCCACTAGTGGCTATGTGTTTACTCTGTTTGGAGGAGTAGTGAGTTGGATGAGTAAGAGGTAGCACATAGTTTCTTTGTCCACCACAAAAGTAGAGTATATGGCTACTACTAATGTCTCTAAGGAGGCAGTTTGGTTGAGGAGACTGTGTGTAGGATTTTGATTTGATTGTAGGATCATTCAGATTGGTTGTGATAGCCAGAGTGTTATCTATTTGGCCAAGAATCCCATGTATCATACTTGGACTAAGCATGTTGATATTTTGGTGCAGTCACGGTAGGAGGTTTCAAAAAATGAACTATCTGGAATGTGCAACAAGAGTAAACACAACGAAAATAACTCAAAGAAATAAAGCAAATGTAGATTCAATCATTGAGTATATCATAGAATTCAAATAGAGATCGGACAGCAACATGCGGACTTACAATTGGGGCTCACAGGCCTAATTAAATACATGCGCAAGATAAGGCTTTGAAGCTCCCTACGCACAAAATTGAAACTAAGAACTATGAATCTATTTGTAACTGCTTTCCTAAGGATCTATTACATCTTTATATATTATTTTCGGACCAATAGATTCGACCAAGGTAGGTCACAAACTCTAATGAAGAGTTGTAATATGTTCACAGATAGGTTAGACCTAAATGCATAAAACACTTCCTCAAATGAATGGAACAATGTGCTGACCTTTAAGGAGGTCAGCCATGAACCAAGGATCATTGAATGATGTGTCATTAGGATCCGCAAGTTAAGGAATGATCTGCAAGCCTTCTCTTTTAGTTGATTAACAGGAACTGTTAGGTTGCTCTGCTCTGAGAAAATAGTTGATCTTTTGATAGCGATATCTTTCCAGTAACTAATCCAAATGCTCTAAATTATTGATATAATGTAGATGAATGAATGTAGATGCTAAGTCTAGATCCGCAAGATGTGAAATGCCAAAACCAGACCACAAGCTGGAAACTGCTACAGAGTGAACTGCATGAACTGAACTGGAAAATGAAAGAACTGAAATGCAAATATTTTTGGTTGATGCAAGATTACTCTTGAAACAAGGATGCTCCTGCATTAGACATCTGGGGTTATTGAAAAAGTGAGTCCCTCACTTTGCTGGGGCTAGGGGAGAACCAAGATGGTCCACTTTAGCCTGAGGTATCCATGCTGAATCTTCTTTCGGTCTACCTTTCCACTTCACAAGATATTCTTTGTATTGTCTTCCTCTAGTGCTGCATCCAACTTTATTGTCTAAGATGTCTTCAATCTATTCTAGTACTTTGTGTGGTAATTTCTTCTTCAAGTCTTCTTCCATGTTGTCACTGAACTCTGCTTCATAATACTGATATAGGTCTACAATATTGAAAATAGGTGATATGCCCAATGCCTCTAGTAATTCCACTTCATATGCATTTTTTGATTCAAATTTCTTGAGTATCCGACAAGGTCCAAACATTTTCATCTTCAACTTGTTATATGTCCCAACTAGAAATATTTCTCTTCTCAAGTATAACATCACTTCATCTCCAACTTCAAATTCTGTATGTCTTCTCTTCTCATCAACCTTCTCTTTGTACTTACTGTTCATATCCTCCAAATGCTTCTTCACCTGATTATGCACTATCTTCATATGGTCTGCAAATTATTCTGCTTCTATACTTCTCTTTTCCTCTGTACTGATATCTCTCAATTCTGCAACTCCTCTAGGATTCACTCCAGTAACAATCTCAAAAAGTGTTCTTTTGGTACTCCTATTTACTAAATTATTATATGCAAACTCTACTTGTGAAAGAGTGAAATCCCAACTTCTGGGTTTGTCGCCAACCAAACATCTCAACAAGTTTCCTAAACTCTTATTCACTACCTCTATCTATCCATCTGTCTGTGGATGAAAAGTAGAACTAAACTTCAAATCTGTCTTCATCTTCTTCCAAAGTATCCTCCAAAAGTATCCAACAAACTTTGTGTCTCTGTCTGAAACTATACTCTTAGGTAATCCATGCAATCTTACAATCTCTTTGAAAAATAGGTCAGCTACATGTACTGCATTAGTTGTCTTCTCATAAGGTATGAAATGAGCCATTTTTGAAAATCTATCAACCACTACAAATATTGAATCATGTCCCCTCTATGTCTTAGGTAATCCGATTACAAAATCCATGCTTATGTCTTCCCAAGGTCTCTCCGGAACTGTCAAAGGTGTATACAATCTGATGTTCTGACTACTCCCTTTTGTAACTTGACAAACTCTACAAATTTGCACAAATCTCCTAACATCCTTATGTTTCTAAGGCCAAAAGTAATTTTCACTCATCAAAGCCAAAGTGTCCCGCCAATCCACCACTATACTTCTCCTTGATCAAATTATCCCTCATTAAACTTCTAGGTATGCACAACTGACTTCCTTTGAACAACATATCTTCTTGAATGAAATAGTCCAACCACTTACTTCTATCTGTTACAACAGGTTCCTTACATGCTCTCCAAGGTTCTGCAAAATCTGTGTCTCCCTCATACATTTTCTTCAATTCATCAAAACCCAACACTTCCACTCTCATTTATGTCAACAAGTTTCTTCTTCTACTCAAGGCATTAACAACTTTGTTTGATTTTCCACTCCTATGCTTCAACACAAAGGTATAACTTTGCATTAACTCTACCCATCTCATATGTCTCTAATTCAACTTACCTTGACTATTCAAATATTGCAAAGCTTGATGATCTATATACAACACAAACTCCTTAGGCAAAAAGTAATGTCTCTACTTCTTCAAGGCTTGAATTATGGCATAGAACTCTTGATCATAAACTGAATATCTTCTCTTTGCATTATTCAACTTCTCATTGAAATATGCTACTGGTCTACCTTCTTGACTTAACACTGCTCCAATTGCATTTTCACTAGCATCACAATCAACTTGAAATACCTTATTGAAATCCAGTAATGCCAAAATAGGTTGCTCTATCACTTTCTGCTTCAACAACTCAAAACTCTTATCTACTCTAGATGTCCACTTGAAATCTTTTCTGTCACTTTTCATTGTCTCTGTCATAGGTTTACAAATTGAACTGAAATTTCTGATGAACTTTTGGTAGAAACTAGCCAATCCTGAAATGATCTAACCTCTCTAATGCTCTCTAGTGTAGGCCATTCAACAATTGCTTTCACTTTCTTAAGGTCTATCTTCAATCCTTCCATAGAAATCACAAATCCCAAATATACCAACTCTCCCTTCATGAAACTACGCCTCTTGATGTTTATCAGCAATTTCTCTTCTCTCAACCTTTGTAAAACTTATCTAATATGCCACAAATGTTCTTCTTTTGTTTTACTGAAAATTAGAATATCATCTAGGTACACAATCACAAACTTACCCAAGAATTTCCTTAGAACTTCATTCATCAACCTCATAAAAGTACTTGGTGCATTTGTTAATCCAAAAGGCATCACTAACCACTCATACACTCCTCCATTGGTGTTAAAAGCAATCTTCCATTCATCTCCTTCTCTGATTCTGATCTGAAGGTATCCACTCTTCAAGTCTATCTTTGTGCAATATCTTGCTCCACTCAAACAATCCATAATATCATCCATCCTAGGTAAGGGAGATCTATACTTAACTGTGATCTTGTTTATTGCTCTAGAGTTAGTACACATTCTCCATTCTCCATCCTTCTTTAGTGATAACACTGCAGGTATTACACAAGGACTCAAACTTTATCTGATCAAACCTTTTCTCAACAACTCTTGAATTTATCTATTCAATTGTACATTCTCTATTAGTGTCATTCTATGTGCTTCTTTGTTAGGCAAACTTGCTCCCGATATAAGATCCATGTGATGACTAATACTCCTTATAGGTGGCAATCCATCAAGTACATTATATGATATGACATCTTCATATTCTGTTAGCAACACTCTTATCTCCTCTGGTTTAGTTTCTTTCTTCACTACTTCAGGCGTTTTAGGAATCAAGGCAAAACACATACTTTCCTGCTTCAAACCACCCAAAAATTTCCTTCCATCTACCAAATAGATTCTATCATTCCCACATACCACATCTTTAGAATCATCTTCTAAAGGAATCAAAGTAATTCTTTTCTCATTTGCTGTTATAGTATATGTGTTCTTCCTCCCATCATGTATAGCTTTTCTGCCATACTGCCAAGGTCTACCCAACAAGATATGACAAACATCCATAGGCATAATATCACACAAGACTTCATCATGATAGGATCCAATATGAAATTTCACTAAACATTGTTCATTCACTAGTACCTTATGATCATCTTGAATCAATGCTATCTGATAGGGCTTAGGGTGTTTCAATCTTTCCAACTTCAGCTTAGTCACGATCTCCTCTGAAACTAGGTTATCTGAACCACCACTATCAATTACAACTTTACAACACTTACCTCCAGATTTGCATCTAGTTCTTAACAAACTTTTCCTCTGTGATGGCTCCTCATTTGTTTCTATTTGAAATAGTGCTCTCCTCATCACTAATGATTCTCCTTTCTCAGGTTTAACAACAGAACTGGGTGATTCAATAGGTTCTTCTTCAACATAGGTTGCTCTTCCACTATTTTATGTCCTCTTGCTTGTACTACCCTGATTACGTTCAAATGCTCTATGTCCTTCACCTCCACACTTGAAACAAGTACCTCTGAATGTCCTCTTATCAAATCCTCTTCCTTCTCTTCTATATCCTTCATTCTAGTATGCACTAGGGTTTCCTCTCCAATAAAATTTTTTGTCATCTCTCTGATAAGCATTGTTATCTTTGTCATCCTTCTTAAATGGGCTACCAAAATTGTTCTGCTCCAAAAATGATCTATCATATTTGGAAAATGTTTTACCTCTTTGAAATTTAATTCATTTGCCTCTCTGTCATTGATCATGCTTCTTATTCAGCTTTTCTTCAACTTTTAGGGCAAACTAATACGCTTCTTCCAAAGATGTCATCCTTACCAAACTTAGTTCTTCTTGAATGTTCAATCTTAGTCCATTGATGTATCTTGCCACTTTCTCCTTTCTTGCTTCACTATGTCTTGTCCTTATGATCATCTTATGAAATTCTTTAGTGTACTCCTTCACATATTTCTTCTTTTGTCTCAGGTTTTGCAATCTTTTCAACAATTCCAACTCATAGTCAATAGGTATGTTCAATTGATTCTTCAACTTTGTCACCATCCAGACCCACTTTGTAATCTTTTCTTTTCCTCTTCTATTTCTTTCCAACTGAACATCTTTCCACCATATAGTAGCATGTCCTTTCAACTTTGTCTTTACAAATTTTACCTTCTCTGGATCTTCAATTTCCTCATATTCAAAGTATTATTCCATGTCATTTATCCAATCAATCAATTCTTTAGGGTTCAAATTACCAGTATAGTTCAGCATATCAAATCTAGGTCTCTTCCCAATCTTTGAAATAGTTCACAACATCTTTATCTGATTTACTGCTTCTTCTTCATCACCTCCTAGGGTTTCACCAGTGTGCTCAAAAGATTAAAATTCTTCCTCATCATCGCTTTCAACATTAGGTCTCGGTGTCAATCCTCTTTGCCTATCTTCCTCAACAGCATCCAAACAAATTCACATTATTTTCATCAATTCCATCATCTCATCCATTCTATTAGCCATTGTACCAATAGGAGAAACTCTTCACAACGGCATTCTTCCTAGATCAAGTGTAAATTGTGTCAAGTTCAGCGATCGGGATACAAGGTGACAACTGCCTCACAATCGACAATCAATTGCAACACAAGTAACCTACCTCAATTCAGTGATCTATCCACAGCAAGATCTTATGGAATTCCTTTGCCAACTTCACTCAATTCACTCTCCAAGATTCAAACTTTTTCTCTGATACCACTTGGTGCAGTCATAGTAGGAGGGTTCATAGAATGAACTATCTAAACTATGCAACAAGAGTAAACACAATGGAAACAACTCAAAGAAATAGAGCAAATGTAGATTCAATCATTCAATATATCATAGAATTCAAATAGAGATCGGTCGGCTGAAAGGAAGCTAGGTGTGCAGAAATCGCTTCCTACACTAATCTAATGAGGAGAGGAGAGTGCAAATTCAATTTTATCCTTACTATTACAGTAATGTTAAACCCACTAACAAAGATAATAGAGATATTGTAGCAAACACATAAACAAGAAAGTGAGACAAAAGAAGAGAGACACAAGATATGCGTGGGGAAAACCCTTATCGAGTGAAAACCCCCACACTCTAAAACCTACACAATGTATTAACAAAACTAAAATGGTTTACAATACACTTGCAATGCAAGCTCTCAGGAGTTTTCAACACTCATATTTGGAGACAAACTAGTAGCATAATAGTACTTGTCAAACCTGTAATACATCTCTTCCAAGCACCTGTTTATATAGAAAATACAAGGCAAAATTGCCTCTATCTTGGAATGGGCATCCAACTTGGCCTCATGTCCCAAAACCCATGCCTATGGACACTTGGTCGACATTGTAAGATGATTCTGACACTTGTCCACACACCCCATCCCAAAAAGGTCACCTATTTCCAAAATGGGCTATGACATATGCTCTTACAACTCTTACGATCATCATAGAATCTGTCATAGCAGTTACAACTTACAACTATAAGAGAATCTATTAGACATAGGATATAAATAGCATATTCTCTTAAAACATGTCGTTCCACCTTGGGGTACCCAAAGATGCTCTTCGACACATGTCTTCACCTGTCATAGACTCTCCTATTTTCAACTCTTACATGTCAACTTTGTCATAGGAATATGTCATGACCGTTACGGTCAAAATTCCCTTACACAACATCCAAGATGCTGACACATGGAAAAATATTCCTACCACAAAGTGGGATGCCTATCTCCTCATGTGAGGATGAAATTACAAGTTGTCATCTTCCATGTAAGATGACACATCACCGTGCCACATCCCACAAGATGACAATATGAATTTACAATTTAATTTACAACATAAGTAATAAATAAATAAATACAATGAAAATAATACAAGGAATTACCAAGGTTGAGACACCTTAATTCCCAACATTCTCCCACTTGTTGAACACCTTGTAAGAGCCAATAGAATTAACAGGTTTAACTGCTATAGGCTGAGAGGCCCATAGAATCCGAACACCATCTGAACTTCTCTGTGCCCACTGGCTTTGTCAATGCATCTGCAACATTCTTCAAGGTATCTACCTTCTCCAAATTTACCTTCCCATCATCTACTATGTCTCGCACGAAGTGAAACTGTACATCAAAATGCTTTGTTCTGGCATAGAAAGTTGGATTCTTCGCAAGGCAAATCACACTCTGACTGTCACAACAAATCATAATCTGTCCTACATCAACACCAATATCTGAACACAATCTCTTAAGCCAAATGGCTTCCTTACAAGCATGAGTTTCTACCATGTACTCAGCTTCTGTCATGGACAAAGCAACCATAGGTTGTTGCTTACTCATCCAACTAATTGCACCACCAAACATTATGAACACATATGCACTGGTGGATCTCTTGCTATCAATGTCACTTGCCCAATCAGAATCCACAAATCCATGAATACAAATTGAATGCAGAAGTCTTGTAGCATTGCCATAATAGCAAATGAAATACTCAGAAGTACCCCTCAAATATCTAAACACTCGCTTAACTGCATCCCAATGTACCTATCCAAGATTAGCCATAAATGAACTAAGGACTCCCACTGCTTGGGCAATGTCTAGTCTTGTGTAGACCATAGCATACATCAAACTACCAACAACACTAACATAAGGTACTCTTCTCATGTCCTCCACTTCACTAGGAGATTTTGGACAATCACTAATGGATAACTTTGTCCCCAATGAAATAGGAACACACAATGGTGTACAATCTGCCATGCTGAACCTATCCAACATAGTCTTCACATACTTACTCTGGCTTAACCAAAGTTTTATATTAGCTCTGTCTCTTCTAATTTCCATTCCTAGATGTACTTGGCTGCCCCTAAATATTTCATTTCAAACTATGCTGCCAACTGAGTCTTAAAATCAGAAATCATATTCTTACCTTCCCAATCATCAACATATAATGCAATAATGAGAATTCGATCGCCATCAAACTTATAATACACACAGTGATCTAATTTTGATCTCACAAATCCAATTGACAACACAAAGGGACCAAACTTTGAGTACCACATTCTAAGAGACTGCTTAAAACCATACAAATATTTTTTCAACTTGCAAACCAAATTTTCTTTACCTTTCACTATGTAATGCTCTAGATGTGACATGTAGATTTCTTCCTCCAAATCACCATGAATTAAAGTTGTCTTCACATCCATCTATTCTACCTCTAAATCATAAGCAGCTGCAAGAGATAACAAAAATCTAATGGATGTCAGCTTTGTAATGGGAGAGAAAATTTCACCATAATCAATTCCCTCCACTTGTGAATACCCCTTCGCAGCCAATCTAGCCTTGTACTTTTCAACACTGCCATCTTTACCGAATTTCTTCTTGAACACCCATTTGCAACCAACGGGTTTTCGTCCATCAGGCAAAGGCACCAAGTCCCATGTTTTTTTCTTTTCCAAAGAAGCCATCTCATCCTCCATGGCCTCCTTTTAGGAACCCGCATCTGTCATGCCCATAGCCTCTTTCACAGTTCTAGGCTCATCAGTGTTAGTAAGTAAAGCAAAAGCACAACTAGAATCAAGTAATGAATAACCAAACCTATTAGGTTGCTTTCTTGTTCGTGTAGACCTCCTCAATGGATGAGGTTAAGGTTCTACTTCTTCTTCTGAGATTTTAGAGCTGCTAGAGCTCTCCTCATCATTAGGTCTCAAAGGGTCTATCTGTTCAGTCTTCTCAAGGGTAGAAGGAAACTAAACTGCATCCTCTTTCTTTTCTGTCTGTTCTCGCTATAGAATAATGGGAAGAAGGTGTTATTTCTTTGAAGATAACACTTCTTCTATACAACACTTTTCTAGCCACCAGATCCCAAATCTTGTATCCTTTCACACTGACACCATAGCCAATGAAAATACATTTGTCATCCTTGTTCTCAAATTTAGACCATTTCTCCCTAGGCACATGTCCATATGCCTCACAACCAAAAACATGAAGATGTCTAACTGAAGCCTTCTTACTAGACCACACCTCCATACGTGTCTTACCAACAAGAGCTGATGTAGGAGATCTATTTACCAGATAGCAAGTAGTGGCAACAACTTCAGCCTAAAAATTTTGTTCGAGGCCAGCTCCACTAAGCATACTCCTAGTCTTCTCCATTAGTGTCCTGTTCATCCTCTCTGTAACTCCATTTTACTGTAGGGTATATGGAGTTGTCTTATCCCTTTCAATCCCTTGCTCTTTGCAGAACTTATCAAACTCTGCCAAACAAAACTCACCACCGTTGTCAATTCTCAAACACTTAATCTTTTTACTAGTCTAATTTTCAGCAAAGGCTTTAAACTCCTTAAACTAACTAAAGACTTTAGTCTTGCTTTTGATAAAATAAACCCATGTCCTTCTACTGTAATCATCTATGAAAGATCTACAATATATAGATTTTGAAATTGAAGGGACATTAATAGGACCAAACACATCAGAATGAATAAGATACAATACACTAGAAGACTTGTGAGAACTAGGGTAAAACTGAACACAATTTTGCTTTCCATAAATGCAATGTTCACAAAAGTCAAACTCGAGATTACAATCATTTAACCCCTTAACAAAGTTTTTATTTTTCAAGGTACACAGACCCTTCTCACCAATGTGGCCATATCTCAAATGCCATAACATAGTCTTTTCAGCAGGAAGCTTAGTTTCCATAGCATGTGCACTACCATTAGAACTAGTTACAATCAATTTCTTCACAACGCATTTAGATGGTGGGGATTAAGTGACTGCAACTCATTTCTTTGAGTTAGAAGAACTATTGCACTATGAAGTGCATGCCTCTAGCTAAAATAGAGTACCTCTTTGAGTACACTTTGCAAGCACCATAGATCCTCTAGTCATCGTGCATCCATCCTTCGAAAAGACAACTTGCACACCTACATCATTCAACATACTTACAAAAAGTAGGTTCTGTGTAAGGCTTGGAATGTGCATAACTCTAGTGATCCCCTTCACTCGTCCATTAGGGAATCAGATTGAGACTCTTCCATGACCAACAATCTTCAGATGAGAGTCATCACCCAGGTACATGCTTCCGCCATCAGACTCTTCATATTTCATGAACTAGTCTTGATGCGAGGTCATGTGGAATGATGCACCAGAATCAATCAACCACACATCATCAGATGCATAGTTACTAGGGCTGCAATGAAGGCATCACCATCATCTTGTGACTTGTCAGAATCTAAATTAGGAGCTTTCTTCTTCTTTTTCTTCTCCTCTTTGCATTCTTTCAGAAATGCCCAGTTTTTCCATAGTTCTGTTGTGTGGTTACACAACACGCCTCATTTTGACTTGGCAAAATAGGGACCCAACTTTTGGCTTGGCTTGTGTTGTCTGCTTTCTGGTGGTTTGGTAAAAGTAAGTCCTGTGCATCATCATGTAGAATCAAGATGAGGTAAGTCATCATTATGAGGTTAGTTTGTCAAAATTCATATTTCATTTCTGTGACCTCATATTTAGAAAGAGCATTAAATTCCATGCAGGTTTGCCTTTTACATCACCCTGATATTCATCAGGATGTGAGAGTTGTGAACAATCAAAGTTTTGGTCAAACCTGATATTCGCAGGAGGAGGATCACATTTTATAACCTTAGCCATGTTATCGAAGATCATCTTGATCATGGTACATCACCTGATAATTCATGCGGTCCAAATATCCGGACATCAACTTTAAGTGATGGTGACCCTTACCCGTCAAACAGCCTTACATTTCGTGAGTGTCATATTTCCAAATGTAACCCAATATTTCAAATATCCTCCTACCGTGAAATATCACCCTAAGCCAATATCTTGATGACATCATCCAAGTCTGATAAACGAAGAAACAAACATGACGATGACGTCATGATGCCTTTCTGATATAATGAACGAATATCTGGATGACGTCACCCCGATATCCCAAGAGTTAGAAAAGAATGACTTCAGTCATCATCATCATCCAAAAACACAGCCCAATATTTTCGAATATCCTCCTGATGTTTAAAGCACAGCCTAATGACGCGAACATCACCTGATATCTAAACATAACCTGACATTTTCAAATATCATCCTGCCGTTTAGATATCACCCCACTCTCGTTGCCACAATTAGCATTAAATGCACGTAGACATAGTAGGTGGTTCCCGCCTATCATTAAACCCGATGGAACACCTGGCGAAATCCTGAATGGTCATGTAGAAAATCACTGAATAAAATCTAATCTGTCAGGATTTGCCCTAAATTTACCCTAATTGCAAGGTTAAAAGGTAAATCTAACGCCATTTTCACATTTACCTTGTGAAGAAATTACTTTTTATAGAGCATAGCTTCCATATCCTCCTGCAAGCGATATTATGACGAGCAAAGTTTGTAAGCAGTAGAAAGTGCATGATCATCAGCAAGAATTAAGAGCACTTTCAGAATTCCATTGGTATAAAAAGAACTCAGCATAACCAGTTAAGTAAATGAAATCCTCATCATGTTGTTTCTGTAATAGTCAGGTATGATGTTGTAAGTCTGGTTTACGCATCCCCATGATGGAATTATGCTGAATGAATGTAATATGCATGATGAATATTAAAGATAAATTGTTATAGGCATGCATGTATATACCCATTGTAAGATAGAATTTCATTAATTACAGGTACCCATGGCTAACAAGAGGTTCGTTAAGTGTCAAGCAGAATTTAGTAAGCCCATGTTCTTGTCTCAGAGGGGCGTCCTGTTCAAGTACGGTGCAATTACAGATACCCATCAGGGGAGTACCAATTTGGAAGCCTGGTCAGTTAGGCTGAATGGTGAGAATAACAAGAATCCTATGCTAGATGTAGTTTTCGTATCCAGAATGTGGAACACTGCCAGTTTTCATTACTCTATGGAATCTCTGGAGCTGGTCATCGAATGTGCCCGGAACTATAACCCAGAGACAAGGCAGGTGATGAAGCATGGGAGGATATATGATGACCTATCCATCAAGGGTCTTTCCAAGACTTTGGGATTGCCATTGGCCAGCAAGGTCAAAAGTGTAGACCTGAAGAAGTCAGAGAAAGAATATGAAAACAATAAGAAATCAGCCAAGATGAATATGTATCAATGGAGGGCTAAAAATAGTACATATCCTGCGGTAGCTAAACTTCCTGTGCATCTATTCAAATATGATTTTGCTGATGAATATCAGTATATGATTGCACTACTGAACAGAGTAATAGGCCAGCCTGATGCTGGTAGTTTCAGAGACTGGATGTATGGTATAATAATGATGTGTTTATATTCAGATATCAAGCCACTGTGGGGCCAGCTAATAAGTGATGCTCTGCATGAGCAGTTGATGAACCTAGGAGGTTCAAATTGTGCTTTCTATATGACCTCATACTTCGTCTACTCCTGTGCGTATAAAGGCACATTTGATACATTGGTTACAGATGGGAAAGTCACAGGAATGGTCAATGCTGTGCATATCTGGGATCATCATCCCCAGCTGCAAAGAGCCAATTACCTTCAGGACTACAAACTGGTCAATGATGCATTCTCCATGCATCTGGTGAGGACCATGGAGGAGGACATAACAAAAAGATTGAGCATGGAGGCTCAAGAGATAATTTACAGGCATGAAGCCTGGTATATATAGTTTGCCACCTTTTCTTACATAAGGATTGAAGGTTTTGAGGGGCATCCTCTCATGCTGCCAAGGTATCCCACTGATGCAGTGATACTAATGGAGTTCATCAGGTAGAGCTCCACATTGATAAAAACGTACAAGGATGCCAAGAAACTGCCACCGATTTTGTTTCCAGTCACCATTGGCTGGTATATGTGCCCAGATTCTGAACACATAAAGAAGGTGATGATCACCTTGAATAAGATGAATCTACAGCCTTTTCCACTGACCAGACCATATGATCCTTACGGCAGGATGCAGAAAATAGTGGGAAAGCCTATTCATCAGAGGCACCTAGAAGATTTCTGGGCTGACTGCGAGGATGAAGCATAAGCAAGAAGAAGAAGGTATCAAAGGTTAACATTGAATCAAATCAAAACCTTTGATTGCATCCCCATTCCCCAACAATTGAAGAAAGATGATGGCAGGATAATTGCAGATGAGTATGAGCAAAAGAAAATATATAATGATACCATCTCTGCACCTGACCTCACCATACAAGAAGATATATCCTTGGACCCCTTCATTGCTAGGACCATACAGCTAACCCAAGCTTGGGTTGATGAACAGATAGAGGCTTTGAAAAAGAAAGGTGTTGCCATTACGGTGGACAACAAGAAGTAGGGGCAGGATGTTCCCGGGGATGAGTATGATGACTTCCTGAATGAAAAGAGGAAGACTAAGGGAGATAGACTCCCTCCACCACAACAACAAAGCAAAAGACCCCCAAGGGGCAAGAAGGTAGATAAAGAACCCAAAGGGGTTATTATTGAAAAGGAAGTATTTGTAGCTGAGGAGGCAGCAGCATCAGGATCTGGATCAGAATCAGCATCCCCTCCAAGGACAAGGAAAGGAAAATCCAAGAAGAGTGAGACAGCAGAGGCTGGAATTACCGAAACCCTAGAAGAGGGTCAATCCTCAAGGAAACATGATGAAGAGGATATCCTCATGGAGGAAGAGCTTGAAGAAGAAGATGCTCCTTTGATAATAAAGAGGAAGAGAAGAGCTCCACAGGTGGTGGTGTCTACCCCACCTAAGAAACAAAGAACCTCTATGAGAGGTGAAATAAGACAAACCCCAACATTGTTACAAGGGGCAGGTAGTGAAGTGCCTAGGGAACTTCAGCATAATGTTCCACTTCCTGCCATCATCAAGTCCAAAACTAAACTTGCAGAGGAACAGATGAAAGAAACTTCTCAGGTACAAGCAGGGCACATCTCGTTAGACGAAGCAATAAATTTGTCTGATGATGAAGTTGTATAGGAAGTGACTAAACAAAAGATGGAAACACTTGCTGCTGGTACAAGCATGACCCCTCACAAGCCTCTACTAGTTCAAACTATAATGGAGGAGATGAAGCAAGTGGAGGCAGAACAAGAAAAGAGCCTAGAGCAGATAGCCCAAGAAATAGGGCTAGATACATTAATTACATAGGTGACAAGTCCTGTAGTGGTAGGCCTGACAGAGAAATAGGATGTGAATCCTGAACATCCAGCAGGATCACCTGATAGGGGACACTCTGCAGAAGAAATAAAGGTGGCAGAACCAGAGAGCCATACTTTAGAAGTAAGCCCACCAATCGCACAAGGTGCATCCACGGAGCCTGCCATAATAGAAGTTCAAGAGAATACAGCTGATGAGGAGAAAATAATAGAAGATCCTACTGCAAAAGCTCAGGAGGTTGACAGTACAGGTACAGAACAAATAATGGCTTTAGAAAAAATGCCAGCACCTCAGGCAGACTCCACAATGTCCAGTACGGTGGATATGCAACAAGAAATGGAAAAGCCAAAGGAGGATACAACAATGTCCATTGGTGAAAATGTACCTCAAGAAGGGGGAAGAGTCAAAAATAGATGAAGTAATGACAGAAAAAGATCATGATCATCATGATCAACAGATAGATACATCACAGGATTCCCCACCCCATGAAGGTATTCATCCAGAGAAAGAAGTTCCTCAATAGGAGGACATGCCACAAGATCAACAACAAAGTGAGCATCATGAAGAAGAATTGAGAAAATCACCTTCTCCACTACACCTACTGACAGAAATGGGAGATGAAGGTGAACATCATGATGATGCAGAGAAACATGATCAGGTACCTCCATGGTTGGAGAAAGAGGTAAATACAGAAGTAGAATTTGAAATTCAGGAATTTGACATATCTACTTTGTTTACTGAGAATATAATGAAGCCTAAGAGGAAGGCCAGAATGACTTTAGCCATCAAAAGAGATCCAACAACTGGGAGAAGGACTGCACAGATTGTAGTACCTACTGTGGAGAGAGAAAAAGGTAAAATTACCTTAGATGAGTTTCAAATTAGCACACTGGATCTAGGTTTTGCCAATGAAGACCAAGAGGGTCAGGAGGGAAAAGACATTATTGATTCTTTGATTCAAAAGGTGAAAAGAGAGAAAGAGAAAAATAAGAAACACAAAGAGCACATTGCTCAGTTGCATGCCTACATAAGAAGGCTAACTAATACTGAAGAATCTTCAACTGAACATGCAGTCCCATTGACTGCTATTTCTCAAGAGGAGGTGAATAAATTAGACCTCATGAAACATGAGGCATCTGTACTAAAAAGATGGATGTCATCCACATTGGGTGATGTAGAGGAAGTAGTAAAGGCCTCTTTAAAGAGATGGAGCACTCTTAGTGACTCTAGGACCAAAGTAGACAAATTGCAAATGCAAACAGGAAAAAGGTCTTACAAATTGGAAAAAGTACTAAGCATCCTGGGAGAAATAAAGAGGATAAATCCTCAGCTGCTTATCAATAAACAAGTGTTAAGTAGTAATACTATTTTGTTAATTGACATCTGGTATAAGGACATTCAATTTGAATGTGGAGTACTCAGAAGATGCAATAACAAACTGAGAGATATCAGCATGAAGTTGCACGATTTAATGGCTGTTGAAGCAGAAATATTGGAAACATTGGAAGGAAAAGTGGAAGGGAAAATAGAAAATCAAGATGAAGAGTTTGCCATCAAAGCTTTACATGGCAACTTCCAATCAGTAGCAGATGATCCACTTGTCCACTTGACAGAAGAAGTCATAGATAAAATAATGAGAATCAAAGTCAAGATGGAAAATTACAATGGGACACTGCAAGACAGAAAAGATAAACTAGATAGCAGTAGAAGCAAATATGAGGCACACAAGCATGCCATCATCAAAGAAAAGACTAAGGATGGCGGAGAAATAGATAAAATTATGCAGTCATATGAACAGATCCAGAGCAGCATGCAACCTCATATGCGACATCATCATCATCATGATAATGAAAGTTCAGAAAGTGATGCACATGATGATGATCCACATGAATCAGACAAGGAACATGATGAGGATACATCATAAAGGGAGGTATAAGCATAAGTGATTTAGATAGTTGCCAGCTGGCAACTTATGCCACTTTTGATAGGTTTGACAAAGTCAAAAAGAATGGTGACCGTAGATATGCATTGATAAATCAAGATCGTGGATCTTTTGTAACGGATTCCTCACCTTGTTCTATAAAAGGTGATGGAATGCCTTATTGTAAACATTCGAAACTTAATTGAAATCTGTCTGCTGAAATATTCAGAGCTCATTTCAAAGTTTTTGTATACATCTATATTTTTGCATGCTTAATGAATGAGAAGACTGTGTTGATTACAATTCATAGTAAATCTTGAGTAATCAGTGTATGAATTCTAGACATATGTGGTGATTTGCTACGTCCCTTGGAGTGCATGTCCACTTACATGTGTTGTATTTGTACAAATTCCCTTTAAAGTTAGCATCAACTATATCTAGATGTGGAGTGTCCTGGTGAAAATATGGTTTGGTTTTCTTCTCTTCATGACAGTATCTAATATACATGTGGTTCAAAAGCTAAAGGTTCAACTTTAATTTGAAGCATTTCTTCCAATTTCTTTTAAATTTCAGAGCATTTCATCCTCATAATTGCAAACAATTGATGATCTTAAGCAAATAACACAAATATGTGGACATCTCGTAGATAATTGCAAATTATTAGCATATTTGAATATAGAGCATGCATAATTAAGAATATCATGCAAAGATTGAAGTATTTCTGCATCATTTCACCAAATAACTGTATAATATGACTTCTCTGTAAAGAATTTCTATAGGAGTATCATGATGATGATGAACTTTCACATAAGGCCCCAAAATGGAAACAGCAACTCACATTAACCTCTGAGTAACGTCAGACGATTAAGACCTAATCACCGGAGACTTGGGATTATGAATTCTCTGAATTCATAGGATCTTTCAAGATGAATAAAGGTTAATGTGTACTTTTATTCTATGCTTGTTTATGACTAACATCATGACCAACATAAATTGGCGCTAGAAGGAGGGCTCGATCCGAAAGACTACACTCATCATCATTATTTTCAGGTTTGATGATGCAGAGAGTAAGGTAACCTCGAACCATCTGTGAATTTCAAATATTACGCAAATATTTACTGTAGCAAGCTCGTAGATGCTCATTCTGTGTAAAGGCTTCCAGATCTAACATAAATATTGCAAGCTTTACAGTAGATCATTATGAATTCACAAATATCAGCTAGAGCTACATAAATTTGTTCAAGCTTTGAAGAATTTTGGCCTTAGAAACTTGATATCTCGTGCTAAGGGTCAACATACTGCAAATATCCTCTGATATTTGCACCATCTTTGCAGATATTTCGTAAATATCCAGTCCAATAAGTCATCTGACCACAAATATCCCTTTAGCGAGTAAAATCTGGCCAGTATTTGCAAAGTTTCAGCCAATTTGCCTCAAAATTGAGAAATCCTGGCTCACAGGATAAATACCAGGTCTAGACCCAGTGGAATTTTTGAAGAATTGTCTGTTAGAGGTTTCAGACCTAGAACTATGGACATCCATCATACTCCCGAGTCCAGTGCACCAGGAGCTTCACCAGAACCTCCTCCTGTAACTCCTGTTGGTTTGCGAATACCTTCTGGGATTTCTGTGACACCTCCTGTTCAACCTCAGGGTGTACCTTTAGTTCAACCTCAACCAGCTACACCACCAGCTCAACCCCGTCCAGTTGCAATGTCTTTCTTTGCAGCAGAGTCACCTTTGACCTTTACTACATATCATGAGCTACCAAAGAATCCAGACAAACTTTGTCCAAAATATCATCCTTACCAAGATGTTGAAGATCATATCAGGACCTTTAAAGAAGCTTGCTACAGAGCCAGAATAGAGCACCGAGATGTGGTGTGTAGATTATTTCCTTTTTCCTTAGGGGAAGAAGCCTATAATTGGTTCATTAGTCTTGGTTAGGGTTCTGTTGATTCATGGGCTTTACTAGAGAAAGATTTTCTTGATAGATTTAAGGTTCCAGTCGATCCCTCAATAAACTATCATTTATTTGCCACTATCAAGAGATTTGAGAATGAGCCTATTGCAAATTTCAATGCTAGGTTTCAAAAAATGTTGTCCAAGGTGGTCACTTCTTATACTGTGTCTGATGAAGCTGCAAGGAGCATTTATTATTCGGCCTTAGATCCTTTGACCTCCATGTTCATAAGGAGAACACACCCCCAATTCACAACTTTAGCCTTAGCCTTTCAAGAAGCCATACAGGTAAACCAACAGTTGGTACCTGCTCCTACTCCAAATATAGTATTCCCTACCTTACCTGGCATGCATTCACAATATCCTACATCATATTCTGCACAGTATCCTGCACAATATCCTAATGGGGCAGTGATACCCCCAGCAGTCATGCCTGCACCTTTGCAAGTACCTCCACTGAGCATTATACCTCCTCCTAATGGAAAGGGCCAGTTGCCACAATATCCTACACAAGCTCAGACTCCTCAGGGTGCTGATCTGTCCAACAATAACCATGGATCCTCTTTCTTCAAGCCTCAGATTGAAAATGTAGTGGCCAAAGCTCAAGAAGAAAAGGAGGAAATTAAAGAAATTTCTGCTCAACTGAGAAAACTCACCACAAAAGTGACACATTTGAGAAATCAAGGTTTCTATTCCCAGTCAAATCAGAATAGAAATTATTCCAATGATAGACCAAATTATCCTTACAGAGGATATAACACCAATAATTTCAATAATAGTGGTGGAAATAACAATAATCCTTAGAGACAAGCCAGAATATGGAACTCTAGGCCAAATAATGGCTCATTACCATCACCCCTGGACAATCAGCCTCCAGGAGAAGCCAAACAGACTACTAGAGTCAATCTTGCTGAAGCAGCCCTTACTAATTGGTGTAGGATCCACAATACAAATGCACATGCAGAATTAGACTGTCCACAATTTAGAATTGCTGCTAGCATCTTTCAGACTGAAGTGTCCAACACTTCTAGAAATCCACCTCAGGTAAAAGGAAATGAGATTGTTCCATGTGGATATGACTCAGCCTTTGTGCTGGAAACTTATACAAATCAACCTCATCAGAGTTATAACCAGGCATGTGAAGAATCTGCCTTAACCTTTGAAACAAACTATGTATTCCCCTTTGAGGATGAAAATGAGCCTGCAAGAGAACATGAGGAAGTGCATGCATACCAGCAGCAATATCCTGGTAAGCATAATTATAACTTGAGGAGTAATGCCAACAGACTTGCTGGTCCATTGACATCATCTCTACCTCCAAATAACTTTAATACACCTCCTGATCCTAAAGCTAGTAATAACCCGGGGTTTCCCAAGGTAAATGCTCAATACTTGTCGTCTCAAAACACAAGATCAAAGATTGTAAATGCACCTCATGAATCTGACAAGTTGGTCAGCTATCTGGCTGATGAAATGAAAAAAAATTAAGATCAACCTATCCCTGTTTGAGTTACTGAAAACTCCTGCGATCAAAAATGCATTTATGAAGTCACTAGATGATCCTGCTCCTAAGGAGGATGGCCATTTTTCAAGTCAATCCAGTGGCAAAGATCATGCTGCTAGGGATAATACTATCAAGCCTAAAGTGTCAGCTACAGTCCAAGCTGCAGAAACCTCCCACATGACCTTGTATAAGGACAAAACTGAATCACCTCCGTTCCTCCTCACCATAAGAATGTTTAGCAAGAACCTGTACAACTGTTTGGTGGATTTAGGGACCTCCACGAATGTTATGCCCTTGTCAATATGTAATAATTTAGGATTACATCCCGCTAAATCCCTAAAAAAGGTCACTCAATTAGACAAAACAGAAGTAAGTGTAGTAGGGGAGTTGACTCATATCCACATGCAATTAGCATCTGATCCTAGGATCCAGTATTACATTGACATTCAGGTAGTTGACATACCTGATACTTATGGGATGTTGCTTAGCCGAGACTGGTCCAAAACGCTTAACAGATATATGTCCACTGACTTCAGTCACATGTGGTTACCATGGAAAGGTATACCTAACCAAATCAAGATTGATGCTGAGCCTAGAATGAAACATATGATCACTGAGTACAACAGAACAAATGAGATCATGTACGTAGATGTAGAACCTGGAGTCTACTACGTCAGGCCACAAACTGTCAAAATAGAAGAGATCCTGATGCTTGACTTTTGTCATCATCATCATCATGATCATCAGGAAGATGTACCAGTCGTAGAACCTGACAATACTCTTGAGAATGAGACCGAAATAGATCGCTTCAGAGACTTTGAGATGCATTTGTCTAATTAGGTAAGGTGTTGTCAATTGTTAAATATACCCACTAATGATATTTTGATTGATGCATGGTGCAGATTACACAATGAAGCACATTCAAAAAGGACTTGTGAAACATGTTTAGACATGATGATGCTGGAGCAGACATGCAGTGAGGCATCATCATCATATTTCGAGGTAAGTCCTACATCTGATGATGATGATGCTGCTGATTCTTTATTGTCTTATGCAGGAACAGAAGAGCTGACAGATCATTATGAGGATTATATCCTGAGAACAGAAGAAATTCTAGTTTATGACTAGATAAATGATGAGAAGAAAGAAAAGATCACCTCTAGGAGTGATTATTTTATGGAGCCAAATTATGAATTGTCCTATGAAGACAAAGGTAGTGACCTGACTAAGTTCAAAGAATTCCTAATGAAAGAAATAGAGAAGATGACACAACAGCTTAGATCTCCCCACGAAGTCTTAATTAAAGGTTGGTGTAGGTTGCATGAGGCACCTCATTCAGAAACAACCTATTCACTATGTTTACACATTTTGAAAAGGCATACAGCCGCAGATCCAGAGGATCATCCTCCTGCTGATGTAAAAGAGAAAATAGAAAAGCCATCAGGCTCACAAATGAAAGGAAAGAAGAAACTTGAGAACAATGAGATCCCTAAATTAAAGTGGATATCAGGTGGAGCAGCAGCCAGAGCTGTAAAGAAAAAAGAAGGTTCAGCTAAGTATCCTCCTGTTGAAGATAAACCCTGGATCCTAAGGTTTGATGGATCCATGTCCAAGCAGGGCACTGGGGTAGGAATTGACCTCATTGATCCATCAGGAAAATCCTATCTGGCAGCCTACAGATTACAGTTCCCCTGCACTAATAATGTAACAGAGTATGAGGCTCTGATTCACGGGATACTATTTGCTCATAAGAAAAAAGTAAAGATTTTGCATGTCTTCGGAGATTTAGAACTAGTCGTGAGACAAGTAAGAGGAATTTACTCTTGTAACTACAGGAAGCTATCTAACTATAGACATCGTGTGTGGGACTTGATTGAAGACTTTGATGCCTTTAATATCACTCACATACCAAGAGAACAAAACCATAGGGCAGATGCACTTACCCAGGCAGCCAGTACATTGGAGCCACTATCTATATCAGGTCTAAAGAGATTTTCAGTAGAACTGGTGTCAATACCTTCAGTACCTGATAATATGACCAACCTCTAGGTGTTTGATGATGATCAACACATTTTAGATTTCATCTCAAACAGAGATGTATTTGATGCCCAAATCATAGATGAGAATGGTATGGAAGATCGTGTCTGGGAAGAAGATGAAATATTAGAATTGCCTAGCAACAAGATTCCCAAAGGTATGATTGAATTAGAAAGAGCCTTTGATTTGGATAATATGCTTAAACAGAAGGATCCTCCTAAATGGAGGTCAGTATTCACAAGTAAATATCAGACAGGATAATGACAAGAAGAATGTCTTGATAGGTAAAGTTTGCACACTAGACGAGTTAGAAGGAATAACTCAGGCCCTTAAGGATTACATCCATGTGATTGCATGGACTTATGATGAGCTGAAGACACATGACACATCTGTCATAACTCATACTATACCTCTCAAACCAGATGCTAAACCTTTCAGACAGAAGCAAAGGCCAGTCAATGCTTTGCTTGAACCAATAATATTAGAAGAAGTCAAGAAATTGTTAAATGCTAGGATAATCCTTCCTGTGAGGCATTCCACTTGGGTGGCAAATCTAGTACCAGTTAGGAAAAATAATGGAGACATCAGGCTATGTGTAGATTTTAGGAATCTAAACAGAGCATCAGAAAAGGATAATTATCCTTTACCCTCATTAGATGAAGTTCTGCTGATTGTAAATGGGGCCAAAATGATGTCCTTCTTGGATGGCTTTTCAAGATACAATCAGGTCATGGTTGACAAGATTGACAGACTAAAGACTGCCTTCACCACAAAGTGGGGAATATTTGCATATAGACGTATGCCATTTGGACTTATAAATGCTGGAGCAACATTCCAGCGAGCAATGGACATAGCCTTCAGAGGCTTAATAGGAAAATGTATAGTCATCTATATGGATGACTTAACAGTGTTCTCCAAAGAGAGGAACGACCGTGTAACTGACCTCAGAAATATATTAAAGAAATGTGAAGAGTACAGAATATCATTGAACCCCAAGAAGTGCATATTTGGGGTGACAACAGGAAAGTTACTGGGTCACCTGATCACAGAAGATGGAATTACCATTGATCCTGACAGGGTGGAGTCTATCATGAAGTTACAACTTCGAGGAAGCAAGAAAGAACTTAAATCTTACTTTGGTAAGATAAACTTTGTGAGGAAGTTCATCACAGGCTTTGCTGAGATTGTCAGACCACTAAATGCCATGTTGAAAAAAGATGCACAAATTGAGTGGACACTAGAGGCCAAAGCTGCATTTGAAGATATAAAGAAAGCCATTTCTGATGCTCTTGTCCTTATCAGTCCAGACTACACAAAGGACTTCTACATCTATTCATTTGCTTTAGAACATGCCTCTGCAGCAGTGCTTACTCAGAGAAATGAAGAGAAAGAAGAGAAACCAATTGCTTTCATGAGCTGTCCTTTCAGGGATGCTGAATTGAGATATGTAGATGTTGAGAGACAGGCACTGGCATTGGTCAGAGCAGTAAAGAAATTCAGACACTACATACTGAGAAGCAAGGTGATTGCAATAGTACTAGATGCAGCAGTGAAGATGCTGCTGATGCAAAGTGAGCCTGGTGAGAAAAGAGCCAAATGGATTACTGTATTACAAGAGTATGACATGGAAATTACACCAATGAAGCTGGTAAGAGGACAAGCTCTGAGTCAAATGATATCTGAGATTGACCCTAACATCACTAGTCAGTAGTACGTTATTAATGAGAAAGATAATAGAGAGTGGTATTCGGATATCAGGAATATCCTGATCACCGGAAGGTGTCCATCAAGAATGCAAGCTTCACAAAGAAGAGCCTTGAAAATAAGATCCCAAAAATACATGATGAAGGGAGGAACCTTATTCAAGAAGAATTATGAAGGAATATACCTGAGATGCTTAGAAAAGCCAGAAGTAAATAAGGTTTTGTCAGAACTACATGACAAGTTTGGAACAGCACATGGATCAGCCTTGGCCACAACACATGCAATCCTCAGAGCAGGATATTACTAGCCTATAATTTTTAAAGACACAGCTGATCATGTTAAATACTGTCATGTATGTCAGGTTGCCGCCAACAGAGAGAAATATGTTGCGCAACCTTTGCAACTAGTGATGGAAGAACGCCCATTTGCACAATGGGGCATGGACTTTATAGGACCAATCAACCCCCCATCCTCCTCAGGCCATAGGTATGTCCTAACCATTACTGACTATTGTACCAGATGGACTGAGGCTATTAGCAGCAAGACTTGTACTGCAGATGATGTTATTAAATTTCTGGAGAGCAACATTGTTACCAGGTATGGAATTCCTTATGCTTTGGTAAGTGATAATGGTTCTGCCTTCACTTCAACTAAATTGTCAAGTTGGGCTTTTGATCATGGGATCATACTTAAGTTTTCATCCAACTACTATCCCTAAGGGAATGGATTAGTAGAATCCACCAACAAGAATTTACTGAATATCATAAGAAAATTGATAGAGAAGAACCCTAGGGAATGGAACTCATTTTTGAAATATGCCTTATGGGTAGACAGAACTAGAATGAAAACTGCATTAGGAAACTCGCCTTTCCAATTGGTATATGGGGTGGATCCTATCCTCCCTGTAAACTTGAAAATTCCTACTCTGCAGTTTGCCCAAGAATACCTAGGCATAGACAATAAGCAAGAAGTCAGGTTGCTTCAGTTGATGCACCTGGAAGAAAAAAGGAGTCAAGCAATTGACCAATTTGCGAAGCTAAAGCTTTCAGGATATCTGATTTAGTCCTGATGTGGGATAAAGCCCATGAAAGGAAAGGTGACCATGGTAAGTTTGATAGATTATGGATAGGTCCCTTTCAAATTTCTGAGATACTAGGAGACAACACTTATAGGCTTAAGAACCTGATAGGTGAGGATGTCCCATTGCCAGTCAATGGGCAATTCCTCAAGCATTATTTCTAGGCCTGATTGACTCCATGACAGTCATGTGTATCATATTCTACATTTGTATAGTTGATTGTGTAGTGTTCTTTTGTCCTGTTTTGTTTGTGCGTTGAGTTTTGTTTTGGTAAGTCAGGATGATGCACTTCATCACCCCAGAAAATAACTAAATTGTTAGGATTCAAGTGATGAGATCAAATTTAGATATAGGTTATGATTCATCCTAAGAAGTAATCATGATCAGGTTTGTGATATCCTTTCATCAGGGTGCCTTTTCTTGGTCAAATGAATCAATCACAATGAAACACCTAACAGCCTTGGGTTTGTTGAACACACAAGTATAGGTGTTAAGTGAAAAATCTAAAGGGACTCCCTTGCTACCAATACAATCTCCAACCTAAAGCTACAAGTGACTATACCTCGTACAAATGAGCTGACATGATGATATATCAAAAATAAATAAATAAATAAATAATAATATTAGGCCATCTAAGTAACCTTACCAGGGCTATAGACGCCTGCTGGCAGTGGGGCTCTACTTAGGGAGATTGTATAGATAACCTTGCCAGGGCTATGAACGCCTACTGGCAGCAAGGCTCTATCCAGGTCGGCTATGAGGGATGATCTCCAACTATGTAGTTTAACACCAGTTACTCATGTTTTCAACTTGCTTTCAAGATGAGGATAATTAAACACCTGCACACACATGATCCTTTGTTAGCATTGTTACCATGATGACATTTTATCATTCAGAAGATCATGATGCTTACGTTTAGAAAGAATTAGAATACTATAGATGAACGTGACCACATTACTTGAATCATTGGAATTTGTTTGTTTTCTTTGGTGGCAAGTTGTTGTGTGGTTACACAACATGCCCCATTTTGACTTGGCAAAACAGGGACCCAACTTTTGGCTTGGCTTGTGTTGTCTGCTTTCTAGCGGTTTGGTAAAAGTAAGTCCTATGCATCATCATGTAGAATCAAGATGAGGTAAGTCATCATTATGAGGTTAGTTTGTCAAAATTTGTATTTCATTTCTGTGACCTCATATTTAGAAAGAGCATTAAATTCCATGCAGGTTTGCCTTTTACATCACCCTAATATTCATCAGGATGTGAGAGTTGTGAACAGTCAAAGTTTTGGTCAAACCTGATATTCACGGGAGGAGGATCACATTTTATAACCTCAGCCATGTTATCGAAGATCATCTTGATCTTGGTACATCACCTGATAAGTCATGCGGTCCAACTATCTGGACGTCAACTTTAAGTGATGGTGACCCTTACCCGTCAAATAGCCTTACATTTCACGAGTGTCATATTTCCAAATGTAACCCGATATTTCAAATATCCTCCTGCCGTGAAATATCACCCTAAGCTAATATCCTAATGACATCATCCAAGTCTGATAAATGAAGAAAAAACATAACGATGACGTCATGATGCCTTTCCGATATAATGAACGAATATCTGGATGACGTCACCCTGATATCTCGAGAGTTAGAAAAGAATGACTTCGGTCATCATCATCATCCAAAAACACAGCCTGATATTTTTGAATATCCTTCTGACGTTTAAAGCACAGCCTAATGGCGCAAACATCACCCGATATCTAAACATAACCTGATGTTTTCAAATATCATCCTGCCATTTAGATATCACCCCGCTCCCATTGCCGCCAGTAGCATTAAATGCACGCAGACATAGTAGGTGGTTCCCACCAATCATTAAACCTGATGGAACACCTGGCGAAATCCTGACTTGCCGTGCAGAAAATCAATGAATAAAATCTAATCTGTTAGGATTTGCCCTAAATTTACCCTAATTGCAAGGTTAAAAGGTAAATCTAACGCCATTTTCACATTTACCTTGCAAAGAAATTAATTTTTATAGAGCATAGCTTCCATATCCTCCTACAGGCGATATTACGATGAGCGAAGTTTGTAAGCAGTAGAAAGCGTGTGATCATCAGCAAGAATTAAGAGCACTTTCAGAATTCCATTACTATAAAAAGAAATCAGAATAACCAGGTAAGTAAATAAAACCCTCATCATGTTGTTTCTGTAATAGTCAGGTATGATGTTGTAAGTCTAGTTTACGCATCCCCATGATGGAATTATGCTGAATGAATGTAATATGCATGATGAATATTAAAGATAAATTGTTATAGGCATGCATGTATATACCCATTGTAAGACAGGATTTCGTTAATTGTAGGTACCCATGGCTAACAAGAGGTTCGTTAAGTGTCAAGCAGAATTTAGTAAGCCCATGTTCTTGTCTTAGAGGGGCGTCCTGTTCAAGTACGGTGCAATTACAGATAACCATTAGGGGAGTACCAATTTGGAAGCCTGGTCAGTTAGGCTGAATGGTGAGAATA
Source organism: Cunninghamia lanceolata (assembly GCA_027924645.1). Classification (NCBI taxonomy): domain Eukaryota; kingdom Viridiplantae; phylum Streptophyta; class Pinopsida; order Cupressales; family Cupressaceae; genus Cunninghamia; species Cunninghamia lanceolata. The sequence continues at coordinate 3,317,084 of BSBN01000397.1, forward strand.
ACAAGAGTCCTGTACTGGATGCAGTTTTCGTATCCGGAATGTGGAACGCTGCCAGTTTTCTGTACTCTATGGAATCTCCGAAGCTGGTCATCGAGTGTGCTTGGAACTATAACCCAGAGACAAGGCAGGTGATGAAGCATGGGAGGATATATGCTGACCTATCCATCAAGGGTCTTTCCAAGACTTTGGGATTGCCATTGGGCAGCAAGGTCAAAAGTGTAGACCTGAAGAAGTCAGAGAAAGAATATGAAAACAATAAGAAATCAGCCAAGAAGAATATGTATCAATGGAGGGCTGAAAATAATACATATCCTGCGGCAGCTAAACTTCCTGTGCATCTATTCAAATATGATTTTGCTGATGAATATCAGTATATGATTGCAATACTGAACAGAGTAACAGGCCAGCCTGATGCTGGTTGTTTCAGAGACTAGATGTATGGTATAATAATGATGTGTTTATATTCAGATATCAAGCCACTGTGGGGCCAGCTAATAAGTGATGCTTTGTATGAGCAGTTGATAAACCTAGGAGGTTCAAATTGTGCTTTCTATATGACCTCATACTTAGTCTACTCCTGTGCGTATAAAGGCACATTTGATGCATTGGTTACAGATGGGAAAGTCACAGGAATGGTCAATGCTGTGCATATCTGGGATCATCATCCCCAGATGCAAAGAGCCAATTACCTCCAGGACTACAAACTGATCAATGATGCATTCTCCATGCATCTGGTGAGGACCATGGAGGAGGACAGAACAAAAAGATTGAGCATGGAGGCTCAAGAGATAATTTACAAGCATGGAGCCTAGTATATACAGTTTGCCACCTTTTCTTACATAAGGATTGAAGGTTTTGAGGGGCATCCTCTCATGCTACCAAGGTATCTCACTGATGTAGTGATACTAATGGAGTTCATCAGGTAGAGCTCCACAATGATAAAAACGTACAAGGATGCCAAGAAACTACCACCGATTTTGTTTCCAATCACCATTGGCTGGTATATGTGCCTAGATTCTGAACACATAAAGAAGGTGATGATCACCTTGAATAAGATGAATCTGCAGCCTTTTCCACTGACCAGACCATATGATCCTTACGGCAGGATGCAGAAAATAGTGGGAAAGCCTATTCATCAGAGGCACCTAGAAGATTTCTGGGCTGACTGCGAGGATGAAGCAGAAGCAAGGAGAAGAAGGTATCAAAGGTTAACATTGAATCAAATTAGAACCTTTGATTGCATCCCCATTCCCCAACAATTGAAGAAAGATGATGGCAGGATAATTGCAGATGAGTATGAGCAAAAGAAAATATATAATGATACCATCTCTGCACCTGACCTCACCATACAAGAGGATACATCCTTGGACCCCTTCATTGGCAGGACCATACAGCTAACCCAAGCTTGGGTTGATGAATAGATAGAGGCTTTGAAAAAGAAAGGTGTTGCCATTATGGTGGACAACAAGAAGAAGGGGCAGGATGTTCCCGGGGATGAGTATGATGACTTCCTGAATGAAAAGAGGAATACTAAGGGAGATAGACTCCCTCCACCACAACAATAGAGCAAAAGACCCCCAAGGGGCAAGAAGGTAGATAAAGAACCCAAAGGGTTTATTATTGAAAAGATAGTATTTGTAGCTGAGGAGGCAGCAGCATCAGGATCTGGATCAGAATCAGCATCCCCTCCAAGGACAAGGAAAGGAAAATCCAAGAAGAGTGAGACAGTAGAGGCTGGAATTACTGAAACCCTAGAAGAGGGTCAATCCTCAAGGAAACATGATGAAGAGGATATCCTCATGGAGGAAGAGCCTGAAGAAGAAGATGCTCCTTTGATAATAAAGAGGAAGAGAAGAGCTCCACAGGTGGTGGTGTCTACCCCACCTAAGAAACAAAGAACCTCTATGAGAGGTGAAATAAGACAAACCCCAGCATTGTTACAAGGGGCAGGTAGTGAAGTGCCTAGAGAACTTAAGCATAATGTTCCACTTCCTACCATCGTCAATTTCAAAACTAAACTTGCAGAGGAACAGATGAAAGAAACTTCTCAGGCACAAGCAGGGCACATCTCGTTAGATGAAACAATAAATTTGTCTAATGATGAAGTTGTATAGGAAGTGACTGCACAAAAGATGGAAACACTTGTTGCTGGTACAAGCATGACCCCTCACAAGCCTCCACCAGTTCAAACTATACTAGAGGAGATGAAGCAAGTGGAGGCAGAACAAGAAAAGAGCCCAGAGTAGATAGCCTAAGAAATAGAGCTAGATACATTAATTACACAGGTGATAAGTCCTGTAGTGGTAGGCCTAACAGAGAAACATGATGTGAATCCTGAACATCTAGTAGGATCACCTGATAGGGGACACCCTGCAGAAGAAATAAAGGTGGCAGAACCAGAGAGCCATACTTCAGAAGTAAGCCCACCAATCACACAAGGTGCATCCATGGAGCCTGCCATAATAGAAGTTCAAGATAAGACAGCTGATGAGGAGAAAATAATAGAAGATCCTGCCACAAAAGCTCAGGAGGTTGATAGTATAGGTGCGGAACAAATAATGGCTTCAGAACAAAAACTAGCACCTTAGGCAGACTCCACAATGTCCAGTATGGTGGATATGCAACAAGAAATGGAAAAGCCAAAGGAGGATGCCACAATGTCCATTGGTGAAAATGTACCTCAAGAAGGGGAAGAGTCAAAAATAGATGAGGTAATGACAGAAAAAGATCATGATCATCATGATCAACAGATAGATACATCACAAGATTCCCCACCCCATGAAGGTATTCATCCAGAGAAAGAAGTTCCTCAATAGGAGGACATGCAAAAGGATCAACAACAAAGTGAGCATCATGAAGAAGAATTGAGAAAATCGCCTTCTCCACCACACCTGCTGACAGAAGTGGGAGATGAAGGTGAACATCATGATGATGCAGAGAAACATGATCAGGTACCTCCATGGTTGGAGAAAGAGGTAAATACAGAAGTAGAATTTGAAATTCAGGAATTTGACGTATCTACTTTGTTTACTGAGAATATAATGAAGCCTAAGAGGAAGGCCAGAATGACTTCGGCCATCAAAAGAGATCCAACAACTAGGAGAAGGACTGCACAGATTGCAGTGCCTACTATGGAGAGAGAAAAAGGTAAAATTACTTTAGATGAGTTTCAAATTAGCACAGTGGATCTAGGTTTTGCCAATGAAGACCAAGAGGGTCAGGAGGGCAAAGACATTATTGATTCTTTGATTCAAAAGGTGAAAAGAGAGAAAGAGAAAAATAAGCAACACAAAGAGCACATTGCTCAGTTGCATGCCTACATAAGAAGGCTAACTAATACTGAAGAAACTTCAACTAAACATGCAGTCCCATTGACTGCTATTTCTCAAGAGGAGGTGAATAAATTAGACCTCATGAAACATGAGGCATCTGTACTAAAAAGATGGATATCATCCACATTGGGTGATGTAGAGGAAGTAGTAAAGGCCTCTTTAAAGAGATGGAGCACTCTCAGTGACTCCAGGACCAAAGTAGACAAATTGCAAATGCAGACAGGAAAAATGTCTTACAAATTGGAAAAAGTACTAAGCATCCTGGGAGAAATAAAGAGGATAAATCCTCAGCTGCTTATCAATAAACAGGTGTTAAGCAGTAATACTACTTTGTTAATTGACATCTGGTATAAGGACATTCAATTTGAATGTGGAGTACTCAGAAGATGCAATAACAAACTGAGAGATATCAGCATGAAGTTGCATGATTTAATGGCTGTTGAAGCAGAAATATTGGAAACATTGAAAGGAAAAGTGGAAGGGAAAATAGAAAATCAAGATGAAGAGTTTGCCATCAAAGCTTTACATGGCAACTTCCAATCAGTAGTAGATGATCCACTTGTCCACTTGACAGAAGAAGTCATAGATAAAATAATGAGAATCAAAGTCAAGATAGAAAATTACAATGGGACACTGCAAGATAGAAAAGATAAACTAGATAGCAGTAGAAACAGATATGAGGCACACAAGTATGCCATCATCAAAGAAAAGACTCAGGGTGGTGGAGAAATAGATAAAATTGTGTAGTCATATGAACAGATCCGGAGCAACATGCAGCCTCATATGCGACATCATCATCATCATGATAATGAAAGTTCAGAAAGTGATGCACATGATGATGATCCACATGAATCAGACAAGGAACCTGATGAGGATACATCATAAAGGGAGGTATAAGCGTAAGTGATTTAGATAGTTGCCAGCTGGCAACTTATGCCACTTTTGATAGGTTTGACAAAGTCAAAGAGAATGGTGACCGTAGATATGCATTGATAAATCAAGATCGTGGATCTTTTGTAACGGATTCCTCACCTTGTTCTATAAAAGGTGATGGAATGCCTTACTGTAAACATTCAAAACTTAATTGAAATCCGTCTGCTGAAACATTCAAAGCTCATTTCAAAGTTTTTGTATACATCTATATTTTTGCATGCTTAATGAATGAGAAGACTGTGTTGATTACAATTCATAGTAAATCTTGAGTAATCAGTGTATGAATTCTAGACATATGTGGTGATTTGCTACGTCCCTTGGAGTGCATGTCCACTTACATGTGTTGTCTTTGTACAAATTCCCTTTGAAGTTAGCATCAACTATATCTAGCTGTGGAGTGTCCTAGTGAAAATATGGTTTGGTTTTCTTCTCTTCATGACAGTATCTAATATACATGTGGTTCAAAAGCTAAAGGTTCAACTTTAATTTGAAGCATTTCTTCCAATTTCTTTTAAATTTCAGAGCATTTCATCCTCATAATTGCAAACAATTGATGATCTTAAGCAAATAACACAAATGTGTGGACATCTCATAGATAATTGCAAATATTTAGCATATTTGAATACAGAGCATGCATAATTAAGAATATCATGCAAAGATTGAAGTATTTCTGCATCATTTCACCAAATAACTGTATAATATGACTTCTCTGTAAAGAATTTCTATAGGAGTATCATAATGATGATGAACTTTCATGTAAGGCCCCAAAATGGAAACAGCAACTCACATTAACCTCTAATTAACGTCAGACGATTAAGACCTAATCACCAGAGACTTGGGATTATGAATTCTATGAATTCATAGGATCTTTCAAGATGAATAAAGGTTAATGTGTACTTTTATTCTATGTGTGTTTATGACTAACATCATGACCAACAAGTTCCAACACAGAGCCTTGGAATTTCCAAGAGATTTGGATCTACCCTTCTCAACTTTCTTGTCTTTCTTCTTCCCTTTCTCCTTGGGTCTTCCACGAACCACAAGGGCCTCTTTGGTTGATTCAGATGTCTTCCTCCACATTTCTTCAGATAATAGTGAGGAAACCACATCTTCCATCTTGAAGGTGGTAGTGGTGCTTCTGATAGCCATAACAAGATGATCCCACAAATCTGGCAAGGAACAAAGTAGAGTCATGCAATGATCCTCCTCCATTTTCACATGCACAGATGTCAACTGTGCAATGATCATGTTGAAAGAATTCATGTGGTCTGCAACAGATCCTCCATCTTCCATCTTTAGAGCGAACAACTTCTTTTTCAGAAAAAAGTTTGTTTACCAAGGACTTGGCCTGATAAACATCACCCAACTTCTTCCAAACATCTTCCGTGCTCTTCTCCTCATGGACATTCAATAGGATAGAGTTAGCTAAATAGAGTCTTATGAGACCCTTAGCTTTCCAATCTTTGAGGTCCCAATCAGCTTGTGACATTGTTGTAGGTTTCACACTGGATACCATTTCCCATAGGTCACGATCAACAAGTAGGTCCTCCATCTTGAGTTTCCACAACTCAAAATTAGTGCCATTGAATTTTTGAACCTCTAACCTTCCAGATGTGGTTGCCATCTCCTTACTGTAACAAGATACAGAATGCTCTGCACAACACTCCCACTCAACCTAAGATCAGCCCAAAAAACCCCTACCCAACAACTAGGACCAAAGGTGATCAAGCTCTGATACCAACTGAAAGGAAGCTAGGTGTGCAGAAATCACTTCCTACACTAATCTAATGATGGAAGGAGAGTGGAAATTCAATTTTATCCTTACTATTACAGCAATGTTAAACCCACTAACAAAGATAACAGAGATATTGTAGCAAACACATAAACAAGAAAGTGAGAGAAGAAGAGAGACACAACATATGCATGGGGAAAACCCTTATCGAGTGAAAACCCCACACTCCAAAACCTGCAAAATGTATTAACAAAACTGAAATGGTTTACAATACACTTGCAATGCAATCTCTCAAGAGTCTTTGACACTTGTATCTAGAGACAAACTGGTAGCATAATAGTACCTATCAAACCTGTAATACATCTCCTCTTCCAAGCACTTGTTTATATAGAAAATACAAGGCAAAATTGCCTCTATCTTCGAATGGGCGTCTAACTTGGCCTCATAGCCTAAAACCCACGCCTATGGACACTTGGTCAACATTGTAAGATGCTTCTGACACTTGTCCACACACCCCATCCCAAAGAGGTCACCTATTTCCAAAATGGGCTATGACAGATGCTCTTACGACTGTCATAGAATCTATCATAGAAGTTACAACTTACAACTGTAAGAGAATCTATCATACACAGGTTATAAATAGCATATTCTCTTACAACATGTCATAGTCCACCACCTTGGGGCACCCAAAGATGCCTTTTTCAAAGATGCTCTTTGACACATGTCTTCACCTATCATAGAATCTCCTATTTTTGACTCTTACATGTCATAACTTCATCATAGGAATCTGTCATGACCGTTACGGTCAAAATTCCCTTACACAACATCTAATATGCTGACACATGGAAAAATATTCCTACCACAAAGTGGGATGCCTATCTCCACATGTGAGGACAAAATTACAAGTTGTCATCTTCCATGTAGGATGACACATCACCGTGCCACACCCCACAAGATGACAATATGAATTTACAATTTAATTTACAACATAGGCAATAAATAAATAAATACAATGAAAATAATACAAGGAATTACCAAGGTTGAGACACCTTAATTCCCAACACTGGCAACATGCAGGCTTACAATTAGGGCTCACAGGTCTGATTAAATACATGTGCAAGATAAGGCTTTGAATCTCCCTTTGCACAAAATTGAAACTAAGAACTATGAATCAATTTCTAACTACTTTCCTAAGGATCTATTACATCTTTATATGTCATTTCTGGACCAAGAGATTCCTCCACGTCGGCCAAGGTAGGTCACAAACTCCAATGAAGAGCTATAACATGGTCACATATAGGTCAGACCTAAATGTATAAAACACTTCCTCAAATGAATGGAACAATGTGCGGACCTTCGAGGAAGGTCGGCCATGAACCAAGGATCATTGAATGATATGTCATTAGGATCCACAAGTCAAGGAATGATCTGCATGCCTTCTTCAGTTGATTAATAGGAATTGTTAGGATGCTCTGCTCTAAGAAAATAATTGATCTTTTGATAATGATATCTTTTTGGTAACTGATCCAAATGCTATAAATTCTTGATATGATGTAGATGAATGAATGTAGATGCTAAGTCTAGAGCTGTAAGATGTGAAATGCCAAAACTGGACCACAAGCTAAAAATTGCTACTGACTGAACTGCCTGAACTGAACTAGAAAATGAAAGAACTAAAATGCAAATATTTTTGGTTGATGCAAGATTACTCTTGAACCAGGGATGCTCCTGCATCATATTCAGTATCACTTTGTTCGAGAGTTGGTTGCAAATGGATAAATTGAGCTGAAGAAGATATACACTTAGGAGAATGTTGCAGATTCATTGACCAAGCCTGTGAGCACAGAGAAGTTCATGTGGTGCAAAGACCATGGGCCTTATTTCTAGTGCCTAATTATTTACAATTGTTGTTCCTATGGGTTGATTTATAATGTATAATGTCAAGTGGGAGAATGTTTGGATAAGGTGCCATTAACCTTGTAAGTCCCATTATTGTATTATTCCATTTATTATTTGTAATTACCCATAAGGGATGTACTAGTTTCATCAACAATGGTAACAATTATTTATTATCCATAGTAATTATGGAGTTACTACAGTAGTAAGTTCTAGAGTTACTGGCAGTAGTTATGAGATGTCATTTACTATGGTAAATGGTAATTGGTCAAACTGGGGTGCACATGTGGAGGAATCACCTATTTTTAGTGTTATGATGCACGTTAGAGATGTTGTAAGAAGGTGTAAGAGATTCCATGACAACTGTAAGTTGTCATAAGAATCTATGACATTTATGATAGCATATGACTCGTCATAAGATGCTATAAGTGGTTATTTTTAGCCCATAGGAGTTCAAGATTGCATGGGCATCTCTTGCCAAGTGTAGGATGCATGTATGACAACTTTTATGACCTCGTAAGAGCCTATTTTTGTCCATGGACGCCCAAGGTTGTATTATTGACTCTTAACAAGTGTTATGAGCTTGTAAAAAGTTATTGAATGTTGAATAGGTGAAGATTCCAAGGTGGACACCCATTTTGAGGTTGTGTAAATTCTATATAAACCATGGCATAGTCGATGAGATGAATAATAGTTTACAGGTACCTAGGTTCTTCCAGAGTGAAGGTTGAAGGATAGAGGAAGTGAATGTATTTGTAATCTTTTTTTGTGAAGATAATACAACTTGGCCTCTTTTCTTGGTGGAGTTTTTTACCCTCAAGGGTTTTATCCATGTTAAACACTGTGTTGTGTGCTTCATTTTGCTTCTAGTATATTTTTGTATTGTGGGTTTATATTCTATGTTCCAATCTCCATCTTTAATACTCTATTAAAGATCATGAAATATACATTTGAATCATATTTCTATTGAGTAGTGTTGCTTTCATTTCTAACATTCACATCCCTCTAACCAAGAGGAAATTGAAATACCAAGAGAGCAGCAACTAATGGAAGAAATTGAAAATCTAAAATGATTGTTGTGGGGTAAGCAGATCATCACAAACCTTAAAAAGGTCATGAATGAGAAGGAATTAGCTAAAGATCAATAAATCAATGACCTGGAAAAGCAAGTGGAGGAAAAACAAAAGGTCATTAAGACAAGAGGAAGGATGCAAAGATGACATAGAACATTTCTAATGTTATCATGTCTAGAGATAACATCATCACTTTGATCTTAGCCATGATTGAAAAATTGTAGAGCCAAGACTAGGATTTGGCAAAGGCCAATATTAAAATTGATGATCAAGTAGAGTTGATCTAGGAATTAGGTGTTCCAGTTGCTACTACTGAACAAGGTACACAAATAGATGCCTATTTGGGGGAACTCCAGTTGGATATTCCTAGAGACCTATTCCATTGGAAAAGAAGATGCAAGAAATTAGAAGGAACAACTATTATGGTGCAATTGCAAAGGGCAATCACTATGATGACTAAAAAACTAAAGACTAGAAGAAAAAGTCATGACAATGGCCACCCTCTCATCAGAAATCCTTGCCTATAGACCTCCCAATGGTAACTATGCAATGTTCCTATAGGAAATGGTCCTCCAAAGGAAATTGTCATTGGTTCTCTCTGACTTGACTGAGAATATACAAGATGGAAATGACTTCCTCAGGGTATATATGAGCAGTACAGATGAAGACAATTTTTTTTGTGTGAACTATTTTTCCATAACTTCTTCATTGAAGACCACACCTTCTTCATCAACCTCTTTGTAGGAAAATATGTCATTGATGAGGAATCATCAGATCTAGAATGAAAGGATGGAGGCTTACACAGAGAAAGACACAAGTACAAGCCTATTTCTTAGGAAAGACTACCCAAATCCCATGGCCTTTGAAATCCATTTTAGGGTAACAATCTATTCCCCAACAAGAAAGATAAAAATTCTACCCCTGTACTAGCAACATCTATAGGAATGTGCCATTGAATTTGGTTTATTCATGCATAATTCATCTAATCAGATCATGGCCATTTGTAAGACGAGGTGGAATACCCTCACCCAGGACCACAAAATGAGAGATATAGCATCTCCAACCAACCTTAAGTGGTTTATGAGAAAGACAAGGGATATATCCAAGTTGATGGACATATATTAGCAAGATTGGGTAGGGGGAGGCTTCAGGCCACCCATCATCATTGAGCCCTTGTCCATGTGGGCTGAATAGATTGAGGATGCTAGATTCCAAGAATGGGTGAAGGAGGCTTAAAAGTTTAGGGGGAATGACAACACAAACTTCACAACTTGGTCAACCTTTGAAAAAAAGTACAATCTCACAGATAACACTCATCTAAACATGACTTTTTACTTGCTTTTTCTCATCTTTATACACTTCTTGTCCTAGTAATTGTACTATAGGAACTATGAAGTCTTGTTTTAATTATGCTAAGATGAAATGTTGAAGATTATTTTTATGATGAGAAGACTTATGTTGTAGTGCTAACAAAATTGTGTAGAATTATCTCTTTTTGGTTTCACAAGTATCCATTGCTCAAGTGGGAGGTAGTTTTTGAGGAACTCTAGAGGTGATCCTAATTACCTCTGGAGCCAAGCATGAAGGACACCACATGACACTCCAATGTTTTCCATCTTGTTGGAGGATCTCTGTAGTGACGCAATAGGGCAAATAAGATGGTGATCATGAAGAACGTTTTGACAGCATCTCTGGAGCTATTAGCAATAACACAGAATCTCTAGAGCTACATAGAGTCTCTAGCACCATTGTTTACCAGAATCTTCAGGGCTTATATGAGGAGATACGAAGTCTGCTTATCCAAGCTTGAGTGTCCCAGAAGATGACTCCAGTGGTCCACGGGGACATAATACACTTTTATTTGCTTTTGCATGAGATTAGAAGATTTCTTATAGTTCTCTATTTTGGGAAGTTAAGTTCCTTTTTATCAGGGCCTTATAGCCTATTATTGTTATAAGTCAAACTCTAGATTTAGTGACACCTTCAATGTCACTTAAGTCTTTTTTAAGAATTTGCATGATTATACTCTTGATAGACAGTTGCATATTTTAGTTCTAAGATTAAGAGATTGTTTATATCTCAAGTTGAAATGTTAGGTAAAGTAGTTAACTCCTGAAATTTATGTCGTTCAGATTGATATATATGGATGTGAACAACTAAATAAGATAGGAAGATTTTCTAGAAGTTGTTTATATAATTCCATTCTTCAATAGAAACACATATTTTTGAATACAATATACTTCTAATATACTGGATTAAGGAAATTAGTATTATTATAATTTTGTTCTGAGTTATTTATTTAGCCTCCAGTTCTGAAGGTGTGGAGTAAGGACCCACTCCCACCAACAGACAAGAAGCTAGTATCTCTACTTTATTATCTTATTGTAGTTTTCATTAAGTATAGTTTTCCTATTTTCATAAGATAGATCAATTATTGTTAAAGTAATCATGTTTCTATTTAATGCATGTTTAAGCTTTTGTGTGAATTAGATAGATCCTTTCAAAAAATTATTGTTTCAGTCCTTAGATCAGGTTTTCCTTTCAAGTAGATAATTAGAAGTATTGGTTTGATTAATTAGGAAAGTTCAATTTAGTATATTAGTTAAGGATTGTTGATTATTAGGTTTCTATTGCAAGAAACCATGGACACAACCCTAGATTTGACACATAAAATATGATTAAATGCCAAGGTACAATGACCCTTGTCAACCATGCTCAAAATAGTATTGGTAGCCATACCAATCTATATGTTCTTAGCCCTCAAAGTGTCTAAAGGCATAATTAAGAGTATGGGAAAGTCCTTTAGACAATTCCTATGGCAGGGGATGACAGACAAAAGGAAAATACATCTTATGGCTTGGGAGGAGATCTGCAAGCCAAAGAATATAGACAAAGTAGGCATTCTCAACCTAAGTCTCTATAATTAGGCCCTGGAAGCAAAGTTAGCTTTGAACATATATACTAAACCAAATGCAAGATGGGTCAAGTTAATGCAAGAAAAATATATGGACACCAGGGATAGGGAGAGAATTTTCAAGGTGAAAGAACCTCTTAAAGGCTCCAGCATGTGGAATTTTGTCAAAAATAGCTAAGATTTAATAGGATCACATCTTTCATGGATTATCCATGATAGCATGAAGGGAGATTTTTGGGAGGATTCATGGAATGGCTGGCCAAAATTATCTACAAGGTCAGATCTCAACAAAGAAAAGGTTTTCCTTAAATAGAAATGGGGATCAAAGGTTAGTGATTATTGGTATCAAGACCAAGGGTCCTTTTATAGTGAAATTGAATGGAGGAGTCTTACAAACTGTAATTTCTGTTTAAAACAAAACAAATTTTTCCAGGGTACCCTCTTTAGCAGAAAGGTCTTCAAATCCAATATAGTTGATGAGTTAGTGTCGACAACAGACCTGTCTGGGAAGTATTTAGTCAAAAAAGGTTATAGATGCCTGTCAACCTCTGCTAAATCAGATTGGACATACAAGTTGTGCTAGAATGTGGATACTCTACCAAAAATTGGGGCATTCTCATGGTTAGCCATTAATAATTAAATTCTTACTATAGACAAACTCCACAAACTTAGCATTAACCCTAAGTTCAAGTGTGTGTTATGTGGAGAACAAGAGGAGGATGTTAACCACTTATTGCTTCAATGGCCCTTTAGTATCTCATGTTGGAACTGGTGTATGGAGAAACTCAATTGGAGCACCCCCTACCTAATTCCTTGTTAGACCTATTCAAGAGATAACCAACATTGAATCAAGATGCCACATTTGCATGCCTCCCTCAATGCTAATATGGGGGATTTGGAAGGAGAGAAACTTCAAGATTTTTAGAAAAGCTAGATGTTTGATAGATAAGGTGCTTGAAGATTTGTCTTCGGCAATTGCTGAGATAGTAATGTGAGGGTGAGGGCTAGCTTCTTAAACAATACAAAATTCCCCAACTCAAACAGTTTAATTCTCAAGGAATGGAATCAATTATAGCTACCGAGGACACACTTCAAGCATATAGCCATCTCAAATAATGTCTTAAGAGCCTCAATCAAATTGTCGCCTCCCGCTTTGCCTTTCCTAAAATTAAACATTGATGGCGCCTGTAGAGGCAACCCAAGATCATCAGGCATTAGTTGTATTATCAGGGATACCAAGGGAAAATTAGTGGAAACAGAGGTGACAAAAATTCCATCAGGCACAAATAATCAAGCAGAAGCATTCACACTTCTCTATGGACTTAGACTAGTAATTTCACATGAGGTAAAAAACTTATGGATTGAAGGTGATTCATTGATTATAATAAATGTTGTCAAAAGGAGGGAGGCCCTCAATTGGCAATTAGATTATATTCTATAATGGGTTGTCAACCTTTTGAGGAAGTTTGAGAGGTTTCAAATTAGTCACTGTTGTAGGGAAGTGAACCAGGTGGCAAATCTACTTGCCAACATGGCAATCGACCAGGTGGATACAAGAACAATATTTTTGCCTCTCTAGAACAAGGGGCTAGCTCATTTGGAGAACTTAATGGCAAAAGATATGCCAATTCATTCCATCGAGATTTCTTAATGAGGGCACAACTTGGATCCATGTCATTTTCATTTCCTGTCAAACATGAGCGAGTAAGGTAAACGACTCTCCAAAACATCATGTCAAGGGTGTTGTTGGGACAAATTTTGCCTAATGTGTGTTTAAGGACACATAGGTGAACATAAATGCCTCTTTGGAAGGTCCATCCATTCAAAACTATATCCTCTGATTATCCTCTGGCCTATCTATATTTATATGCAAGGATGCCACTAGGGCCTCCCAAGTGGCTTCATCCATGCAAATTAATTCTTGTGGTCTTGTCTGAGTTAGGAGATAGATTGCCTCTTTCCAAGTCCCCAAAGCTTAATAAATGAGGTGATTATCACCATTCCCACTTCTCCATAATGATTGTACTCCATCCCACACCTCACTCTTAACACCTCAAGACATGGTGACACCATCCCTGAACCCATGGTTCTAGCCTATTTAGCCTCTTCACGATGATTTTACCTTTCATTCCTCTCAAGTCTTTGGCCTCTTTTCTTTGGCTTCCTCAGTAGCGAAACAAACTTAATAATGGTGGCTTGGGAAACAAACCTACATGTTTTTCTCCCCCCTTGGTAGGGGAACCCTCATATCTCGGCATGGTGAATATAGTTTACATGAGAGAAGTCATTCAAATTGACTATGTCAATGTGGAGTTTGCAATTCATTGTGTGCTGGGCTATTCTCTCTTTTAGCCTGAGGATAGACAAGTGAAGGGGTTTGAGATAACCTCAATTCTCATCTCTAACATATTTAATATCTTGTATGATTATGAATATGTGTAGGCCATAGGCTTTGTGTTAGTGCATTCTTTCTTTTTCAACTTAGAATGGTGGAGATCAGCATTGGCGGATTACGATTTCTAGGATGGGTCGGCTCCTATTGGTGGGATTTTGACAGACATCTTCTGGTGACTTCTCACTATGTGGCCTATGTATACAACACCATGTAGAGAGGACTCTGGGTTGACTATTATAATGTGCTCACCAAAACCCTGAATGCACACTGCTTCTAGCTTCCGGAAGGGATGGTAGACAGAGTGAAGGAAGTGTTTAATGTGGTGAGATTTCTTCTGCATCATGCCCCAGACTTAACACCAGGTCCCCCATGGGCATCAGGAGCACTAGCATTCACCCTCCCTTTACTATGCCACCCCAGATGATCACCATGGCTCCAATTCAAACTCGGTATCAATTAGAATGATCAATAGCCAATTTCTTGCAAAGGCATGCTTCCCAATGTAAAAGAGGGAATAACTTCCAAAGCATGACACCTAACAAAAAAGTGTTAGCATGGGGAGATTTAGAAGAACAAGCGGAACAACTTCCATATAGAATTTTTCTTGGAAAAAGGTCAAGAAATTCTCATTGTCTAATGACCTGAGGACTATAGTGTCCTAGAGGACTACATCACCCTGAGAGGACCCCAATGTGCCAGAGGACTACAACATGTTGCACTAGTGACCAATTCTAGTGTTTTCATCCTCTAACAACATCAAAATGGAAAATTGTTTAGGACACCTACTCAAGACTTTGGCTAAGGGTCCCACAAGGACTCTACTACCAGGAATTCCCCCTAGGCTTCCTACAAACTAACAGAAGATAGAACAAGCTTTAGGAGACAATTCTAAGGACTCTAAACTTTTTGATTTTCAAATTATAGAAGACTAAAACACTCTTCAACAAGACAAGGTAATTGAGTGTCACAAGACACCTATCTAAACACATTTAGTTTATGTGGACATACCCACATGCAAAGGAGATGGTAGATAGGTTAGCGGTACAATCCACCCTATGCAACTATTGACAACCAACTCAAGATTATCCAACAAGATAATTAAACATCACCAACCAAATAAACGAAGCACTTAGCCAATTGTAACCAATTTATGAAATTGAGCAAGTTAACCAACAACATATAGACAAGAAAATATGATAAAAGCATTACAAAACACCATGCCTAGCATTAAACACCAATGTCGACATGCACTAAAAATATTGAGAGGATCCTCACCACCTATATGGGTGGAATACAATGCAATACCAAAAAAATCATAAACATCAAATATAATATCACAATAATTGGATCTACCATGCTAACACATCAAGATTGCAATAAGTAAATCATATACATCATGCCAATGTCCTCACAAGATAAGGCATGGAAAAATACAAGATGATATCAATCATTTATTACATTTAAAGGGTTTCATTCTAAATATAGAGGAATCATAATAGGCATCATAGAATATATCAAAACATGATTACAATCTTATTACAATGGTCTCAAGGACCCCATTTACAAGGATTACCAAATTACAATAATAAAATGATACAAGTGCATATTATACTAAAAAGGTCTAGCATAGATCCAAGGAGCATCCTCCAAGATTGCTTATCCGCAACAATGGTTTAGCACCAACCAACCATGTGGTACCCTTAGGCCCATCCCATTATCCTTGGAGATGGTCAAATTGGGTACAAGCATACTCACACAATCAAGAGTACATGGTAACGCTCATGCCAATCAAAATACACAAAACACATGGCATCACACTACAATCAAGAATAATAGGTACATGTGGCACAACTTCCAATCAAATACATACAAGAATGAATGGATCACATGAGCCAACAAGCATAAAATAATATCATCTCAATAATCAAGCATAAGGGATTCTCACACCTTGAATGCATGCCATACAACACATAAGTTATACACCATCATGCATACATATATGAGAGCACAATAATCCATCAACATACATGCAAGTGGTCTGAACACATTTGGACACCAAAACTAAAGAAAGTATAGGGCAAGAATACTAGAAATAGAACCAAGGATGTCATTAAAATCAATACCAGATCTAGGATAGCATCCTTGTTTTACGTAGATTTTGAGTAAAGGGATGCTTTGACATTGACCAAATACTAGAGTCATGGCATACCCTTTATGATCAAAACTAAATCTAGGATAACATCCTTGTTTTGTGTACATATCTTTTTTAACATGTTTTATATTTCCCAATTTGTATTGCATTATCACTTGATTATTAAACTCTACAAATTAATTTCTAGTGATCCCTTTGAATCGTGGCAAACAATGAGATCCCACTCCTTGCCTATTCTATACCTCAGTCCTATGTCTAATGCTCAAATTTTATAAATTGGGTGGGACACATAAATCAATGCATTATTTTCCAACATAAATATATATTTTTTACTTGACATACTCTAAATATGTAGAATATTAAAATAATAAGTAGACTACACATCCTGCATTATAAAACATCCATACAAGGCATAAAATTTAATTTTCATTAATTTTCCAAATGCAAGAAAACCCATAAAATCCCCAAACCACCCATTAATGGAGATGGTTGCTACCTTGCATAATTTTCCCATTTTTTCAATTTTCAATTTAAGAAAAATTTCAAAAATCTAATTATGTCTTTTTGTCCCAAATATGCACAATAAAACACTTTTCAAATAAAATTGGGTAAACACCTTCCAATTATTTTTTTCCATAATAATGGTTGTTTTTAGCACTTTTAAAGATTTAAAAACATAATTTAAAACTCATAATGAAGCATCTAATTTAAATCAAATTTACTCCTTCAATCAAGGAGGCCATAAGAAATCCACTTCTTATGGCATAGCAATGGAAGAAGTTCTCAAATTTACAATAAATTAAAAGAGGGAAAATACCTTCCTAATGAAAGCTTGCAAAAATAAAGAATGTTCTTGAAGCCCAAATGCCTCCACAATCTTTTTCCAAACACAAACCATCTCTTCCAAGCAATCAACAATCACTTCCTTTCAATCTTCTCAAAAATTCATTTCTCATGGAGCAGGAAGAGGGTTTTTGGAGCAAAATGCAAAAATGCAAGTGTAAAAATTAAAATAGAAATCTATTTTTGCTTTATGCACTCCAAAATCCATTTTTCATTTCTTTTATTTATTTATTTCTTTTTCTAAATTCCCAAATATCTTTTTCCAAAAATAACTTAAGAGAATATGCAATTTACACAATTTAATTAATGTAATTATTTCCACAAGGCAAATGCAACATAATTAAATCGCATTTCAAAAATTCCAAACACTCATGGAATTAAATCAAATTTTTATTAAAATGCAATTCTACTTTTTGAATATAAAAACATTAAATTTTGACAAAGAATTGAATTCACTTTAAATTTCTTCTACTAACATAAAATAATGCAATAAAAATTTTCATTAAGGTAAAATTAATCCCTTTTTGACCAAATTATTAAAATATTTTAAAAACATGGAAAACACACTTTTCAAGATAAATTAAAGTATGATGAAAAAAGATAAAGGAAACACATGCAAAGAACTCAATCACACTTTACAAGTTTCCACAACATGTAGGCTCCATAATTGCCACTAATTTAGATCCAGGTTAACACAGGGATTCACGAGACTCATCTCACACTTAAACTGAGTGAGATAGAGGTTAACACACACATTTTTTACCCAAAGACAACCATCTCCAATATAATCACTTTTAGAGAAATAACCCTATAACTACATACTCAAGTCAAACATCAAGTGTATGTGGTCCACATATAATAGTCGAAGCAACATAATCCACCCCAACATGGTGTAAATCATAACATGCTATAAAGTCATCACATCTATTGTAAATCATCTATGACTAGCATGATCTAGAAACATGATGCATAATCAATAATAATTCACAATGTTGAAATAATGTAGTAATCAACTATAACAGATATAGTGAAAAAAGTGATGTTGAAACAATGTAATGATCTAAAATACACATGAACAACATATGAATCCCATAATGCATATTCAAAATCTAGTCAATACAAAACCCCATCGAAAACACCTCAATGGTCATGAAAAACATATCTAGAAAAGCATTCTAAATACACCATCATAACCCCTCATTGGCAAGTTCAGTGCAATGACTTATAGCATGAGGATCACTTAATACATTGATAAATCACTCAAAACAACATATAACATATAAATCAGAAAGCACACAAGGAAAACACTATGGTGGCATTTAAACCTTAACTCCCTAGAAAATTTTGTGGAGGAAGTGTAGGAAAAATAAAACCCCAATCAACCCATTCTACCCTTTCCCCGAGGCATCATATTCAAGCTTTATAAATTTCACTTGTCCCTGTGTGCAACTAAACCTATCAAAGCTAGTCTTATTGGCATTGATAGCCCAACCTCCCTAGCTAGTCATTCTTAGGGAAAGGATAAAAGCATTAAGAAACCCCCTATTGTGAAAATGGGGTTGGGAACTAGTCCCTTGATTGCTAATCCTATGTCTTTTTCCAACTCCAAGATCCATAATTAAGGGAGTGTTGATATTGGTAGTAGCCCCAAGAAGGATTGAAATTCTATAAAGAATAAACTTATTCAAGATGCTAATAAAAAGACTTCTACCAACAATAAGGTAGAAGCTACATCACTTGCCACCTTGGGGTAGGCTAAAGGCTTGGATGCTAGAATATCCATCACTAAAGAGGGGGCTACAACTAGTCTTTGATCTTTGATGAAGGAATCTCACCTTCCTAATAAATAGAAGAAAGAACCCCCAATGATAAGAAACCTAAGGGTGACAAAAGGAAGGTTATGGATTTTGAAGAAGATAATCCTATGAGCAAATTGGCCCTTAAGACTAAGGAGAATAAGGTGAACACTATGGAGCATGGGGATAATAAATTTATGGGGAAGATAGTCTGTAGCCCCAAGGGTGAAAATACTAAAGGTGTGGTGACTAATGTTGATAAGGCTCTAGGGTCTAAAGTTGATAAGTCTACTGAACTGGAGGTGAGAAGATCCAATAGAGTTGTTGCTTCTAAGACACTTACCCCTCCCACCACCCCAAATCTTGATGAGATAAATTTATCTACTAATGATTACTTGGAGGACTAGGTTAAGAAGACTGGGAAAAATAGGAATGACAGCATGGTAGTGAGGGGCTTGAGAATGACCAATTTGAGAATACCATGAATGAGAAGATTGATACCAAGTCAATTTGTACTAGCTACTTTGAAGAAATGAATGCCCCCTATTCTGATTCCAAGTCCTTTGAGAACCTGTAAGTGGTTGCCAATAATGAAGAAAAGCCTAAGGATTGTTTGTTATGTGAAGAAAATGCTAAAATGATGAATTCTCTATAGGAAAGAATGGATTCAATGGAAGAAAAAGTGAAAAAGTGTTAGAAAGACGGTTGATGTTGCACCAAAAGATCAACTTGTTAATGCCCGATACAACCGCCACAGTTAATGCCCAATACAACTGCCACAGTTAATGATATAAATTGTTAGAAAGATGGTTGTTGTTGCACCAAAAGATCAACCTGTTAATGCCCAATACAATTGCCAAAGTTAATGAATCCACAAGAGGCGGTTAGGCCTTATCATGAACCCAAGTGATGCATTGCATAGCACAAGAAGACCAAGGACACACACCTTGCAACAAAAAGATTCTCAAGTTCTGTACGAAAGTCATGCATAGATATGTTGCTACTCTCATGTTCCTTCAATCAGTTGAGAAGAAGAGGTCCTTGAAAACCAACCTCAAGTAGGAGAAGACTAAGAAGAACAAGTCCTCTGAGGACTTGTATAAGTTCTTGCTAGATGATTGGGGGAATGTCTCTACCCACTAGTGTTGGTTCTATTTTTTTCCTCTATTGTTCTTAGTGTTGGTTAATTTTTCTTTATTGTCTATTAGTTGTTTGTGCCCTGTAAGGGCTATGGACTATTCTGCCTTCAGGTTGGCTTTGTAAAGGGCAATGATCCTTGTTTTTCCCATTTTATCAAGTATCAAAAACACATAATCTTATGAAAACCAAATACCTTTTATATATAGTAATAGCATCAAAACATGTGAGTTGTCTAATTGATTTCACTATTCCCAGCATAACCCTGTCTTCCCAATATTCCAATGGCATGCCTAGAATCCTAACCAAGATAGACACTTCATTGATAGTCTCCTTCTTGGGATCAAACCCATGTTTCCAAATTTTTAATAATAACTCTATTATACCTAAAAACTAAGGGCTACCAAGAAATGTGTGAACACAATCCTCATGATTTTTAAAGGAGAATAAGAAAAAGAAAATTACACATTACAGATATTTTGACCTGACCATGTTTAGTTTCCATTTTCTTACGGCCCAATATCTAACTATATCAATATTAAGCCTAGATCTAAGAAAAAAATCAACAAGAATTTTAGCAGTTCTAGAGGAATATCTATCAACCATGGACCCTAGGACCATAAAATGGAGACCCTTATTGTCTAAAATAAGATCCAATGAACAAGACAAAGCCTAAGGATCAAAGTCCTTTATCTTTGAGTAGTTCTTCCTGTTGGGATAAGGTGCCATTAACCTTGTAAATCCTAATATTGTATTTATTCCATTTTATTATTTGTAATTTGTAATTACCCATAAGGGAAAGAGGTTGTTTCATCGGAGGTAATTATGGAGTGACATTTACGGTTGGAAATTGTAAAAATTATGAGTAAATGAGGGTGGGCACCACCTTGGAGGAATCATCTATTTTTAGCATGTATGACACACGTCATAAAGTTGGTGAGTGCATGTAAGAGGATCTATGACAACTGCAATTTGTCATATGATTCTATGACACTATGACAGCTTATGACAAGTAATTAATAGTTGTAAGATGCTATGTTTAGCTCTAGGCGCCCATATTGGGAAGATGCCTTCTAGTGGAATCTATGATGGTTATGATGTGTCATAAGATGATGTAAGAGACCATTTTTGGGCTTGGGTGCCCAACTTTGCATGGCTAACTTTGGACAAGTGTCACGAGCTTGTAAGAAGTCATTTAATGTTTGCATGTTGGAGATTCTATGGAGAGAGAAAGTGTACACCTAGATTGGAGGGAAATACTTCTATAAGTATATTGCCATGTAAATGTAGTAGAATAATAGATTTTTGTACACAGGCTCTACCAGAGTGAAGGTTGGAGTAGAAGGAAGTGCATGTATTATGTTATTCAAATTTTGAAGATAATACAACTTGAGCCTTTTCTCTTGGTGGAGTTTTTTACCCGAAAGGGTTTTCTCCATGTTATATCTTGTGTCGTTCTTCTATGGTGTTTTTTCATGTGTTGTGATTTAATTTCCAAATGCAATATTCATTGATATTACACTGCTTGAGATCATTTACATATTGTAATCAGATTTCTATTTGAGTAGTGTTGCCTTCATTTCTAATACTTGGTATCAAAGCTTGGCCAACTTTGACTCTTGGGTGGTAGTGTGAAGGTTGTGTAGCTGTAGTGGGAGATTTGGTTGTTTTTGTTTGTAGATCTTGAGTTAATATTATGGTTACATCCTTTGCTACTTCAACCTCTCTATTGGACATTGAGAAGTTGAACAATATAGGGTATAAGTTGTGGAAGCTGAAAATGGAGGATTTGCTAGAAGAAAGAAACCAGTGGTTAGTTGTTATGAGAGAGAAGAAACTCGATGATGTCTCAAGATGAGTGGAATAGACTAGATAAAAAGGCACAAGGGACAATTTAATTATGTCTTAAAGATTCCATCCTATTGAATGTTGTGAAGGAAGAGACTGTACATAGCTTGTGGAAGCATTTGGGTGAGATCTACCAAGCCAAGGGTATGGTGAACAAGATTTACATGAAGTGTATACTATTTTCTATGAAAATGGAAGAGGGTGAATTGGTTGCAGAGCATTTAAATTCTTTTAATTTGTTGTTGAGTCAACTAGCATCTGTAGATGTTGAAGTTATCAAGGAAGATAAATGTATCTTACTTCTTTGTTCTTTACCTAAGTCTTGGGAGAATGTTATCCTTGCTATCACTTCTAACCTCATGGATCTAAAGTTGGATGCTCTTGTTGCAGTTTTGCTAGCACAGGAATTGAGGATGAAGAGTTCAAATAGTTTAGGTGATGCTCTTAATGTTAGGGAAATGTCTAAGGAAAGAGGACCCAAAGGAGATCAGAAGGGGTCCAAAGACAATTCAAAGGGCCATTCCAAGACTCCTGGAAAGAATAATAGAGTTAAGTGTTGGAACTGCAGTAAAAGGGGACATGTGAAGAAGGAGTTCAGAAACCCAAAGAAATAGTGGGATACCACTTCTAAGAAATCCTCAAATGCAGGTGAAGATGTTTTACTTTCTACATGCAATATTGTTTCTAATGATCATCATTTGGTTGACTCAGGATGCCCGTACCATATGACCCTATAGAAGGAATGGTTTTCCACATACGAAGAGTATGATGGAGGTAAAGTGTACTTTGGGGA
This sequence comes from Cunninghamia lanceolata, assembly GCA_027924645.1. NCBI lineage: Eukaryota > Viridiplantae > Streptophyta > Pinopsida > Cupressales > Cupressaceae > Cunninghamia > Cunninghamia lanceolata. Next base: position 3,339,928 of record BSBN01000397.1, read on the forward strand.
CAAATCTACATATCCAATAGTTGGGAAAGGCAAGGTATTGTTGTGTTTCAGTGATGGGAGGATTAAAATCCTCCCTGGTGGTTTACATGTTCTTGGATTAGCTAGAAATCTAATTTCAGTTTTGAAGTTGAATGATTTGGGAATGCATGTAACATTTGATAAGCATGGTTGCAGATTGGTGAGAGGAAACTTGGTGGTAGTGAAGGGGAAGAGATTGGGAACCTTGTTTAGGCTAGTTGCCACTATAGTTTGTAATTCCTCTTATGTTTCTGAGGCTTCTGAAAACACTTGTATGTTGTGGCACTGTAGATTGGGCCACACAAGTAATAATGTTTTGAAAACTATTAAGAATAAAGATTTGTTGGATGATTTTTCTTATTCTGATGAGCACTTTGATTTCTGTGAGCATTGTGTGTTTGGAAAACAAAATAGAATATCATTTCCTTTAGGAAGTAATAGAGAAAAAGAGAAGTTAGAGATTATTCATTCAGATGTGTTTGGACCTATGGATAATGACTCTATCAAACAATCTCTTTATTTGGTCACCTTCATTGATGATGTATCTAGATTTACATGGATTTATTTTATGTTCAAAACATAAATTTGAAGTTCTAACTAAGTTTAAGGATTTTAAAGTCTTAGTTGAAAACCAATCAGGATTAAAGATAAAAATATTAAGATTTGACAATGGAGGAGAATATTTCTCTAAGGAACTTGATGAGTTTTGTAAGCATGCAAATATAATCAAATAAAAGACAACTCCATATACACCACAATAGAATGGTGTTGTAGAAAGGATGAATCGAACAATCATGAAAAGAGCCAGAAGTATGTTGAGTGATTCACAGTTGGAGAAATTCTTTTGGGCAAAGGCTATGTGTACCGCTTGTTACTTGATTAATAGAACTCCTTGTAAGGATCTTGATTCGACACATTATGAAGTGTGGACGAGTAAGAAACCTTCTGTTTCACATTTAAGGGTTTTTGGTTGTGAGGCTTTTGTTCATGTGCCTAAGGAAAGGTGTTCTAAGTTGGATCATATTACCAAGTTGTGCTTGGTAGCTTAATTATGTTAGGCTATAACAGTTGTTTTCTAATGCTTTCAGGAAGCAAGTGACTTCAAATGAAACAGGAAGGAAGAGAATATTAGATCAAAATAGTCAAGAGAGAGGCTTTGGCCAAGCTACATCTTATCTAACATGTTTGTTCACTGTACAGATATAGGTACCTGAAGACCATATATCCAAAAAAAATTGGCAGGGTCATAACTCCTCGCTACTTTATCAAAATTCAAAGTTTTTGGACTCATTAGAAAGATAAACCAATTATCTAGTTTGAGTTGCAGGTTGTAGGTGGTTTACCTTGATTCTGCTTTGAAGGCCTCTAAAAATGCAATTTACTAAGATGTAGAAAATATCGAAAAAAAAATTTATATTTTTGATATTTTTCCAAAAATACCTGATCATAAATCTTTCAAGGTACACAAAAATGGGAGAGGAGTCAAACTAAAGTGCAAGGTCATGCAGGGAGAGATATTTGGAGTTCTATTTTTGACATGACTATTTTTGGCAGTTTCTTGGTCAAGGACTTTGAGACTTGTTCTGAACTATTTTTGCTCATCTTGGAGGAGTTTTGGGGCCTAAATTTTAGGCTTTTCACTTGTGCTTGCCCATCAACTTGGAGTTACTTTTTCAAACTCATTCATGCATATTTTTGAGTTCATTTGAGTTGGAATTGACTTCCCATTCATTTTTTTGGGACAATTTGGTATTATATGAGAAAAAAGCTTATGCTTTTTTTTCCTCAGTTCTCAATTTTTTGCCTTTGCATATTGCAAAGAAGGAGATTGTCTTATAACTCAACCATTTTTATAGTTTTCAGTAGCAGTAGCTCATTTTTTCTAGCAGTTCATTGTTATTTTGTAGAGATTCCTTCTATTTTCAATACAATCAGGGGTTCATCTATTCATATTCAAGAGTCTTGTTTCATCTTGAGTGATTTGATAAAGGATTTTCTATGTTTTATTTTGAAACCTTTAAATTCTTCTATCTCATTTTTATTGAATGCAAGTATATAAAGTATAAATTTCATTATACATCATAGATTATGCAAGTTCTTTCAGGCTTTTCTATGAAACACTTTTGTGGTGAAATTTATTAGTTTAAGTTGTATGAACAAATTTTTTAAAGGATAATTGTGAATCATATTGCAAATTTAAGTTCAAAAATTGGTGCATCACCCCCTTTAGGATAGATTTTTCAGTTTAGTTTAAGTTTATGGAGCATTCCTCTATCTCTTTTCTTCATCAAGATACAAATCCAAAGGGGCATTTAAAGGGAGCTGGCTCATCTGGAGGTCCATTCTCGAAACAGACAAACCCATAGTCTGAGAATGTTCCCATGTTGCACAGGATTGACAAGCTTGTAAAGGCTTAGCATTCAGGGTGCAATCCTTCGTGATAATAGATCGAAAAGTACAAAAATGCATCTTCATTGGATATGGTGAGAATGTTAAAGGTTATAAGCTTTGGGATCCTCTAACCATAAAAGTTGTTTTCTCTAGAGATGTAATTTTTAGGGAACTTAGATCTATTTCTAAACCTGAGCAACCAAAAGAAAAAGAAAAGGTGAAGATAGTCCACTTTGACTTAGAGCAAGAAGATGCACCTTAGGAAGAACATAATGATGGATTGGAGGGTGAAGAAGAAGAAGAAGATTCTAGTAGTTCTAATGAGGAAGAATCTATTGTAACAGAAGAAGTTGGTGTAAAAGATCATGCAGAAGAACAATTTGAGACTCTTACTCCACCATTGAGGAGATCCACGAGACAATAGAACCTAGTTTATAGGTATAGCCCACTAGATTTTCATTGTGTATTTGCTTTATTGAGTACTAATGATGAACCTAGATCCTATAGGGAATCTATTCATGTAGATGATAGTGAGTCTTGGCAATTAACCATGCAGGAGGAGATGATGGCTTTAGACTCTTGTAACACTTGGGATCTTGTTCATTTTCCCACAAGAAGAAAGGCCATAGGTTATAACTGGGTCTTCAAGAAGAAGTTTGGAGCAAACAGTTCATTGGAGATGTACAAGGCTAGACTGGTAGCCAAGCGCTACTCCAAGACAGAGAAAGAGAGTTGATTTTGGTGAAATTTTCTCTCCTGTTGATAAGTTAACTTCTATTATATTTATTTTATCTATTTTTGTAGCTCTTGATTGGGAAATAGAGCAAATGGATTTTAATACTACATTCTTGCATGGAGATCTTGAGGAAGAAATTTATATGCAACAACCTACAAGTTTTGAGGTAAAAGGAAATTAACATTGGGTTTGCAAGTTAAAGAGGTCTCTTTATAGTTTGAAACAATCCCCTAGAATGTGGTACCAAAAGTTTGACTCATTTGTGTTGAATTTGGGTTTTGTTAGAAGCAAAAAGGATCAATGTGTTTACATTTGTTGTATTGATGATTTTATATTGATCATTGCATTGTATGTTGATGACATGTTATTTTTCATCCATACTAAGGGTATGATCAATGAGCTGAAAGCCCAAGTTTTAGGTGTATTTGATATGAAGGATCTTGGAGTAGCCAGGGATATTCTGGGTATGGAGATCAGAAGGAGCAGAGGTAACATAAATCTTTGGTTGTCTTAGAGTAAGTATGTGAATACTATTTTGCATAGATTTAGTATGCAGGACTGTAAACCAATTAGAGTTCCTTTACCCATTGGTACCAAGATTTCATTAGATGTGTGTCCAAAGAATGAGGATGATTTTGAGGACATGTCTAGTGTGCCATATGCTAGTACTATAGGGAGTTTGATGTATGCAATGGTTTGCACTAGGCCAGAAATTGCCCAAGCAGTGGGAGATTTGAGCAGATTTATGTCTAACCCTGATAGACAACATTTGAATTATGCGAAGATGGTGCTTAAATGTCTTTCAGGTACTCTTGATTATTGTTTGGTTTATTTTGGTATTGATGGTGCTAATAAAACTTTGGACTTATAGGGATTTGTTGATACATATTGGGCAAGTGACTTGGATAGTCGAAGGTCCACTAGTGGCTATGTGTAAATACTTTGTTTGGAGGAGCAGTGAGTTGGATGAGCAAGAAGCAACCCACGATTTCCATGTCCACCATCGAAGCAGAGTATATGGATGCTACTCATGTCTCTAAGGAGAAAGTTTGGTTGAGGACATTGTGTAAATGTATTGATTTTGATTGCAGGGTCATTTAGACTAGTTGTGATAGCCAAAGTGCTATCTGTTTGGCCAAGAATCCTATTTATCATGCTTAGACTAAGCATGTTGATGTTTAGTATCACTTCATTTGAGAATTAGTTGCAAGTGGATAGATTGAGCTAAAGAAGATAGACATTCAGCAGAATGTTGCATATTCATTGACCAAGCCTGTGAGCACAGAGAAATTTGTTTGGTGTAGAGAATCCATGGGCCTTGTTTCTAGTGCCTGATTATTTTCATTTGATTTCCTATGGGTTGATTTACAATGTATAATGTCAAGTGGGAGAATGTTGGGATAAGGTACGATTAACCTTGTAAATCCTAATAATATATTTATTTCATTTTATTATTTGTGACGTATAATTACCCATAAGGGAATGAGATTGTTTCACCGGTAGTGATAATTCTAGATATACCAAGGTAATTATGGAGTGACACTTACGGTTGGCAATTGTAAAAATTATGAGTAAATGAGGGTAGGTACCACCTTGGAGGAATCAACTATTTTTAGCATATATGACACACATCATAAAGTTGGTGAGTGCATGTAAGAGAATCTATGATAGTTAGAAGTTGTCATAAGATTCTATGACACTATATGATAACTTATGACAAGTAATTAATAGTTGCAAGATGCTATATTTACCTCTAGGCACCCATATTAGGAAGTTGCTTTCTAGTGGAATCTATGACAATTATTAGATGTCATAAGATGTTGTAAAAGACTATTTTTGGCCTTGCGTAGCCAACTTTGCATGGTTGACTTTTCACAAGTGTCATGAGCTTGTAAGAAATCATTTAATGTTTACATGTTAGAGATTCTTAGAAGAGAGAAAGTGGATGCCTAAATTGGAGGGAAAATACTTCTATAAGTATATTGCCATGTAAATTTTGTAGAATTACATATTTTTGTACACAGGTTCTGCCTAAGTGAAGGTTGGAGAGAAGAAGGAAGTGCATGTATTATGTTATTCAGATTTTAAAGATAATACAACTTGAGCCTCTTTTCCTAGTGGAGTTTTTTACCTGAAAGGGTTTTCTCCACATTATATCTTGTGTCGTTCTTCTATGGTGTTTGTTCTTGTATTGCAATTTAATTTCTGAATGCAATCTTCATTGATATTACACTATTTGAGATCATATACATATTGTGATCAGATTTTCTTTTGAGTAGTGTTGCCTTCATTTCTAACACTTCCAAAGATTTCTGCCCCAACCTTTTCTCTAGAGGATTGAAACTTGTTTCCATGGTTTAGAGAGGGAAGAAACTTGAACTTTAGAAGCCCCTTCAAAACCATGATCTAAAGTACCATTTCCCTCAAAAACATTCTTTTTGAACATGCAAATCTGAATCCTACTAAACTAGGACACCATTCTCTTCTTGTGCACCTTAGGCATTCTCTAGAACTTTACCATCAAAGAAAATTGGCTTTCTAGAATAAATAAGGAAACCTCGCTTTAGGCCCCTTCCTAAACTTCTTCATAGAAGCCATCCCAAAAACATTACAATCCTTGGAAACCATTGACACATTCTTTTCACCCTCCTCTAAAATGTCCTCATCTCTCGCTTCACCTTCTATAATATTCACCCTTGATTACTACCAACTTTTTTTTTCAAATTATCCAAATTCATCACACATTTAGTACCATCACTTCTATCCAATTTAGAAGAGCTAGTTTGATAACCTTACCAAACCATAGTAGGGACAATAGATCTATGTCATAATTATATAATCTTGCACTAAATAAGATGAGTTCACATAACAAGACAAATCCCTAGACCAAGACCTAATCCCCTTAGGTTCATTCAAGATGCCCCTACCTACATGTATCTATTTTGGGAATCAGAGGATCTATAGTTCAAACACCAATAGTAGAAAGATTTAATCTTCTCCTCTAATACGAGATCGTTTATCTCACTTTTAAATTACATTTGTTAATTAATCTTATGTTTCCAATTCAATCCATACACAATAGTATGATAACAAATGCATTCTAGTAAAATGTTAATCCCATGTCAATATCAATGTGTGAATACACACAATCCATATAGTGACCATCTCATGCATATATCACATTTACACATAGTGATTAGCTCATGCATACAACACATGTATGCAATGTGACTAACTCATGCATGCATAATGTATATACATTTAATTTAACTAACTAATGGATGCATCACATATACAAATGCTACTAACTCATGCCTACATCACATATACACAATATAACTAGTGTAGGCATAAATCACATATACATAGTGTAACTAACTCATGTCTACATCACACATACGCAATATGACTAGCTCAGGCATGCATCACTTATACACAATATGACTAATTTAAATAACATCAGATGTACACATAGTGACTAGCTAGCAAAAAAGAAAGAGATTGTACCTTATTGCAAACATCTTCCCCTTTACCTAATCCACTTACACATTAGCCCTTTAGTACATCCTAGCCAAAAATATGAATGTTGGTGCATCCCATACTACACTAGGGACCATAGCATCATTTTCCTTGAATCACTACCAACTATGATGAGGATACAAGCATCCCATACTACTTGTGTCATCATTGGAAAGGGCATAAGTGTAACAACACACAACACATGAAGTGATTAATAAGATTTCCATATCCCACTAAGCATTTGAGTCATCTTATAAATAGATAGACATAATCAGGATGTCTTATGATTTTACCTCACCTAAGAGTAGTGCCTTTAATATCAATCACCTAGACTAAATTAACAATATAAACCTTTAGAACCTTACCTTAGGTAGGTAACACTGGAAGCACACACATTCCTTCTAAAACACCAATGCCAATATTGAACTCCTAAGACAAGTAGATCCTAGCATCTATCATCTACATACCACTAGAAAAAGTTGGACTAATCCTAGTATCTATTGCATTCATGCCACTAGAAAAAGCCTATCTAAACCTAATAAATTGGATAGCTCCTAAAATCTATCACCTACATGTTATTGGTGAAATCTAGCTAACCCTAGATGATACATTTGAATACTTATTTTGGTAGAGTATACTCCCTAACTCCTACCATGTTGGAGCAATGATAATCTTACTTGTAATTGGGTCATAGGTTTCACAATTTTAGTGATCAACTGAGGATGAGTGGGACAAACTACACTAAGAGAACAATTATCTTTTACCTATGCCCTTGTAGATTCTCTTTATCAACCCTAGTTGTAATTCCAAAAATTCTACTACTATACCAATCTCGTTTAACATTCTAACATGTAGATGGTACAAGAACATTGATCTAAAGCATACCATCCTAAGTGTTTACACTTTAGACTAGTTAATTTCATTACAATACCACATATAGGGATCCATTAACCCATACACATGGTCCTACAAATCTTAGGGTGAAAATTACCAACACACTAGTAGCACATAGGACCTACATGAGTTGGTTTATATCTAGTCACACATACATAAATAGATATAAACCAATGAAGTAATCTCAAATCTTGTTCACTTCATGCAATTGCTACTTAGACACACAATATTTATTAGACATAATCTAAACCCATAATAGTAATATTAAATAATATTCTACCTCTAAGGGCATAACAATTTTGTGCATTATCAATCATAAAACTTAGAATACAATTATCCACCAATAGATATAAAGGTAAAGCACCATACCATATTTGGTAATATTGGGCATTAATTGTCCATAGTTGGCAAAGGAAATCACAAGGAATTACATCCTCACTCAACACAGATTTAGGCACATATTTAGAGTAGGTAGATCATCCACACACATTAAGAGTTGTTTACACCATTAAATCATAATATCTTAATTCATCATCATCATTAGATACAAAGTTAGAAGGTTTTCTTAACTCGTTCATAGCCATGTCATGGCCAAGTACATCATGCCCTAAATTTACTTAGAAAAATATACCTCTCCAATGTATTGAGGCTAACATATACCTTCCTCTCCTTATCATGGAGCCTTGACACAATGCCATAGGGTTCAACACTCAAAAATCATATATTTTTTAGCCCAATCAAGTCCAAATGCATTTTCATACATTCACATTAGAGACATACTATGATGACAATAACTATAAAATTCCATCCAATATTGGAGTAAATTTTAGAAATCCAAACTCAAAAAACCTCATTGTAGATAATATTGATGATGATGGATTTTCTTTCATTGGCTTAAATCTATATAGTGGGGACATATTAATTGGGAGGTGAGATCACAATCATCTAATGTGAATTTTAGTCTCAAGATTAAACACACTAAAGAGGGAGGGATTTGATTAGGTTTAAGAGAAACCCAAAATCTTAGATTTATTCCCTAAATCCTACCCTATTGACTTGGATCCATGGTCTTCCTTTGCCCAAGGACTACCTACATACTCACTTCCAAACAAGATTTAAGTCCCATTTAGTTATCCTCACCTTAATCTCTTAAGAAACATACACATAGGATCCTATCCCCAGGGTTTCGTACCCACAAGTATTTTTTCCCATGGAAGTGAAATAGAAATTTGCCATAGAACAAAAGCCACATAGGGGTTTAAAACCAAATAGTGTAATAGATCGCTATTTACCAATACCCATTCGAAAACAAAGTGACAACTCACAAGTTTATTGATTAATAAAAAAAATCAAAATTCCTAGATAACTATTTCATACCCTTGCAAGGTTGCTTTAAATGATTCTCAACAATTAGTAATGCTTAATGGTAAGCATATAAACCCAACCTAGTTCCCAATATAGCAAACTTGTGCTAAAGCACTCCCATCCAATAGCATCGAGATCTCAAATTAAACCCCACCGCAATTTTATTCATAATTCAACATGAACATCCTAGAATCCTTTGTAGGCTCATCTCATTAACATAGAAACTAGGTTGATTACTTATCAACAAGAAATTCTCTTTGTTTGCATAGACACATTGTGATCATTATCATATAAATCATAATAGTTGCAAAGCCAAAGTATTCACCCGTTCAATTTTTTTCCCAAACCCATTAGGATAAATAGAGAGTCAAACTAAATCCCTACAACCTCTTTCAAATTTTCCACTAAGTATGAAATGTTGCATTTATTAAAGCCAGCATATATCATAATTGTCTTTCCCGTGTTAATGGTAATAAGACACAAGGTTGAAAATGTATATACATTTAGCTCCACTGGCATTAATTCCCAGTTTATATCTAGCCTATCAAAAAAAAGTCAAGTTCATACAGACTATTATCATGTCTCAATCATAGACATCAACAAGCCATAGAGTAACTAAATATCTTTGCCTTAGCCATGAATAGTACCCATGTCAAACCCAAATAGCTAAAGAAGACTTCATTTATGAAGCCAATCAATGATCTCACCATTAACCTAGGCTAGTAATGATTTTGGTAGATGCAACACAATATACTCAACATGTGTAGTAGCAAGACCATACATAGGTATCGTTCCTATGAGTTTCCATTACCACTGTACAATTTCATTTCTATAACTGAGCCCAGGCATAAGTATCCTCACATAGTAACATTGGATAAATTGAGATTAACCAATACCACATAAAGAATATCATCCTTAAGCATCCTTTCTTGCTTCCAGCACTAATACTCTGATTAGTCTTTCAATATTCATAATTTAATGTTCAAAGCTTGATTTAGGGTTCTCAAAGGCTTTGCAGTCATTTTTTCTGACTTTCAACATTGACACAATAATAGAAGTGTGCGTAGAACAAACATAATTCGTAATTCTAATTTACAACTATAGTATCCTATGAATATAATACTACATTCATCTCTCCAATAAATCTTTAATCATCAGTATAATGAAGTTATAATTTTAAACAAATGCCATCATAACAAATCTCTGCTCACAATTCCAACTGAAGTCTTACAAATGTTGTTCATACAACTAGGGTCAACTATTGTTGCTCAATAATGCCATTCACAAATAACCATAACATGCAAACCATTAACATAGTTTCAATTTATTACATTTATATTTCAAAACTCACAACCTTTCACAAACTTAAACCTTTTCTGCATAAACGTTGGCAAAATCCAAAACCAAAATACTCAGAGCCATTACTTTAACTCTATCTCAATTCATATAATATTTCAGATCTAATTGATTTATATAATATTCAAGAGAATTTTCAGATCTATATATAAAATCACAATAAATTATTAAATCTTAAACAACATTCCCATAAAGAAAACCATTTATATTTCAGAACTCACAACCTTTCACAAACTTAACCTTTTCTACATAAACATTGGTGAAATCCAAAACCAAAATACTCACATCCATTACTTTAGTTCTATCTCAATTCATATAATAATTCAGATCTAATTGATTTATATAATATTCAAGAGAATTTTCAGAGCTATATATAAAATCACAATAAATTATTAAATCTTAAACAACATTCCCATAAAGAAAAATCAATTAATAATTTTAACACAAATAACCATTACCTTCATTTCATATTAAAAATAAAAATTATTAATAACTATAATAATTAAGAAAGTATAGCCAAAAGAGAATCCCATACGTCAACTGGATATAGTGAACAGCATTGGCCGTATAAAAGGTAATCATTTTTTTAAGTTTTAGTAGTACGGTTTATATTCTCTGTTCCCTATTTTTGGTTAATTATTTTCTGTTGTTCTAAGCAAAATATTATAATCTTCATATCATTCTGTAAGTTTATCCTTCATCCTTGGCCTACCTCTCCTCCACATCCATGAAGATATGAACTCTAAACATAAACTTGCATATACTGCTGTCCATCTGCTCAAAGATACAACTGTCTCCTTCCATGATATTATGATCACGTACAAATAACATCCACCCCCCACTGAAGACACGGTTTTTTTCAATAATAATGCATTTTATCTTCCATTCGTTAGAGTCTCCATCCACAAGAACTACTTCACTTTTTTCTTTTGGTAATTGAAGAGGATATTCCAATGTTTTTCGGAAATACTGCATTTCCAAACCATTACAAAATCTAAATTATTTTAACCCAATAAATCAGTGGATTACATCTATTTAGTACATTCATCTTAAACCTTACCACTCACACCAATGCAGATGAGCATTTTATTACAAGACTACATTATATTATACAGTTAATATCCATAGCAAAATGTAGTACATAAACTGTTTAATAGATGCATTAGGATATCATATTAAACCCCTAGTTCTAGACCTTCTTTTCTTAATAAAGAAAATAAGAATAAACATAGAGAGAAAAGAATTTGATCTTACTAGAAGGTATGGTGGTTTTACATTGGATCGCTTCATTTTCATTTCACAAAAGAGTTTATCTGATTTGAAAGGAAGCTTCTTTGGAATAGAGGAGACAAAATGTCCAGGTTTCTTCAGAGAATGGCCTACAACAAAATTAGTTATTACCAATTCTCCAAATACATGTAAAATTCAAATGAAATAAATTAAATCGCAAATACAAGTTTGATAAGCTCTCTATTTCTGGACAAAAATTTTGCTTGCCAGGGAAAGAGGATTTGCTCTTGTGCCTTCGATTTTCAGCCACTGCTTCAGCCTCCTCATCAGAAACCAAATCAATCAACTTCTTACTGCCCATTGGTTGACTTGAACTTGCACTGCACATTTTGTTACAATGGCATCTCTTATCTAAACCAATATTTTTGAGACAGGCACTTCTTCCAAATATTTGAACTTTGAAACGCCATTTGGATATGAACTTGAACACAACAAAATCTCCATACTCCAGCCCATAATGATTGACAAAATTGACCCAACCCTGTCGAAATTCCCATTTGTTGTCTTTACCACAAAGTTGTACATCCCACTCCAGTCCCCCTGGGCCTTTCAAAACCATATGATCGTCTGTTTCGTTCATAAGCTGTGAAACAAATGCAGGAGGAATACGCTGCAGTAAAACACATCACACAGTTTGATATTAGATGTCCTGAACAGTATATATGAAATAAAAGAGTTAAAAAGATTGTATCAGTATAAGAGTTTACCAGCTTTTCTTCAAAGTCTCCAAGCATAACTTTGAAGAAGGAGGCACACCAATTAAGCCGCTCTTTCTTCTCATGGTGTTTGCCATGATTTTTATAACATTTCTGACTGCATACTCTGCATGGCAGAAAAAGCTCCCCCGTTTCTTCATCCTCCATTGCAAACTTAGATGCACAACCCTGCAAAAATAACCCTATTATACAGGTCTTGAATTACCTACGAGCAGGAATATACCTACAAATACAATAAGCAAAACTTGTAGAGAGAGAATTTTACACAAACTCGGTAGGTACAAAGTAAAAAAGATAGCAGAGTGAAATGATTGACCGTACGTCGTAATTATTTTTCTCAAGTCCCCTGTAAGGTGTAGATTTATTCCACAGTGCATGCACAAACGCCCATACAGACAAAAGTGAACTGCATGTTATTTAAGCTTCTTTAGGGAATTTATTTTCTTAATTGGGAATTAAATTTAGTTCTCACCGATCTGCAGAAAAGATGGTGCAGTAATCACATATTGTGATAATCATTATGATAATGGTGCAAGCTGTCTATTCCTATATCTATTGTACTTTCCCTAGATTAGACTTCTCCCCTAATGTCCATCATTGTGACGGTGCTTAAAATTTCATGATAATTAATAATTTTGTTAGATAAAATTCTCAAGTTATATTGTATTTTTAAATTCTTATTAATAGTAAATATATAACTTCAAACTTTGTGGGTAAATAATGATTGTAAGTTTTTTTATGCTAAGGTGATATATATTTGATTATGATAATTAGAATTATTGAAGGAAGAGGGTGAGATAAAAGCCAATAAATGATAGGTATATAGTTAACTTTTTCAATATAATATGTTGATGATGAGCTTTTCATGATTGTTTGTTAATATGATATATTTAAGAATTGGAATTATATTTTGGTTTTAGATTCAGAATTTGGAACCTATAAGAAATCTCGACCTTCTCAATTGTACTTGTGCCATCTATACCTCTCATTGAGAAAAGGTTTGTGCTAAGAAGCACAATAGGTCTTATTGTTGGATAGAGAGAAGAGTCTAGAGTCCCTTACTAGCAATCAAGTCCCTTAGGATTAGTACAAAATCCACAAACATGATCAAGCAAACAATGTTGATAATGTCAAGTGGTGTAGATGCTTTCAAGTGCTATGTAGTTGAATATATGCTTTAAATGCTTTTTGTAGATGTGCTTTCTAAATTTTAGATACAATGATGTACTTTCTAGATGTTTCTCAAACCAATTACTAATGACCTAGGAATTTCTATTAATACACGATAGGACTAATCAATTGAGATGTTTAGCATGTGGGCTAATAAAGTAACATCAATTTTTTTTAAAGTTTGCTCAAGAGGATGAGATTCAAAATTGAAACTTGGCGGACTAGGTCACACAACACAACCCAATCCATAGACAATGTTGCATATGTGGCCTTGTCCAAGTTGGCAATGGAGTTAGGGGATTGAGTCGGTCTTGACTACGGTAGTGGATAAATAAATTTTGGTTGATTAATTAAAGATTGGGGCTAGTTTGTGCACTAAACAAATCCTATATTAAGCACTATAACAATGCAAAGAATGGTGTAAAATGAAGGTATAAAATGTAGAGTATGAATTTTTATCCTTTATATTTTTCCCCTAGTTTGGTTTGCATGTGAATTTATATAAATCATGTATGCTAAAGAAAAATATGAAGAAAATGAAATAAACAAGCTAACCTAGGATGTATAGGACATTATGGAGTTGAAACCATTGTGGCTCCCACAACTTGTATACACATAGCATGAAGTGTTGAAGGGATCACAATGCATAAAAAAATGTGGATTTAGAACTAGTGTTGCCCCCATAGCCTATACAAGCATGATCACATTGCCGGTATGTGGATGGAAATGCAAGACCCAAAAAGGGTCAGAAGTGACCATTTTTTTTTAAATAAGTAGAAACTTATCTTGGACGAGAAATTCAAGATAGCCACACTCAAAATTTGAAGATGTGACAAAAACAAGATTAGTATGGATACAGTGATGTGGAGCTCTCTAAGATCTTTAATTTTAAAAAATGAGCTCAATTAGCTTCCTAAATCAAAAGTTATGGCCTCTAAAAGCTAGTTCCCCTCACATCAAAAATGTAAGATTATCTATGATGTATAAGAGCGTTGTAAGAGAGAATTGCACATATTGAATAAGTACATTGACCAACCTATGGCATGTCATAATGACTATCATGAAGCATCTTTGAAAGGTTTGAATAAGATAAATTGGATCGCCTAAGTTAGGACTCGATAACTATGGCATGTTATGATAGATTATTGTGACGAGTGTAAGGAATATGCTACATTTAGCATGAGGACTCCTCTTGGGATTTGGATGCCACTTTTAGGTGTTATTGGCTCATAGTTTTTTATTCCCCTTTGGTTTTCATGTATTGGTTTCTCTGTTTATTAGGTGCTTGGGATGGAGTTTCTATGGTGTATTTTTGTAGGTATAAATTACTCCAATCTAAGCATTGGTGTTGACTCTTGTGAGGGATCCTTTCCTAGATTGTATTATAACTAATATTGTTGATAGTTAATATATATTTTAGATCATATTTTTGATCATTCATCTCTCCTCTTATATTAGAGTAGAAAGCATTTTTTCACCTTAGCTTTCACTCATTTGAGTTTTCTACTACTGGATCTAAATTTTATTGAATATAAAGGAAGCCCACTTCTTTATTTCCTTTGTTGTCTTTCTCAACACCATGTTCATCTAGAAAAAACTACACACTCTTGCTTAATATATTCAAATATTATATATCTACTTATGTATATCTTGTAATGGATTTTTGAATCAAATATTTTATAGGCTATACCAAAGACAGATACAATTGATGATTTTTCATCAAGTTTGTTCCTTTTTTTAAATTATGATTTTTCATCAAGTTTGTTCCTTTTTTTTAAATATGTAAATAAACTGTGCTCCCAAAAATCCTAAGGTGCTTAGCTTTTAGCTTCCTTCCTAACCAAGCTTTTTTTGGTGTGAAACCGTCCAAATACTTTTTGTGCTTTGTTAAGAAATTAGATCATTGCGGTTATTGATTTACCCCCAAAATTACCTCTCTATATTACTACTTTTGAGCATGCAGTGCATCATCCCTTAGATGAAATTATTATTTTATTTAACTACTCCATCATGTTGTGGACTATAAATAATTATGAATGGATACCTGATGCCTTGTGTGGAACATAAATGCTCCAATTATTTGGATATGTACTTTCCCCTTGACTTGTTCAAATATTTTTTATGTGATCTAGCTACTTTCATTTTTAGCTTTATCCTTGAAAATGTTCAAACATATTTTATTTGTTCGTCGAGAGTTATATCTATTGAATAAATCTTGTATATTTTCCATGTTTAATAGTCAAGATGGGGATAATTTTTAGGGTTTTATTTTTAATTTTTAATTTTTTATCATGTGTTTAAATCACTCATGTTTATATTTTGCATGATTCATGCAATGTGTAAAATTTCTTTTAATGTTTCTATTAATATCCACACATGCTTAAGGATGAAATAAGAGATTTTATTAATGTATTGGTGAATAGTTGAGTTTTATGCAATAGAGAAGAATTATATTATTTTGATTTGTTACCCTAGGAATTTTCAAGAGTGAAATATCCTATAATGAGTTTTAGTTTTTCTTAAATTTATAATTTGCATAATATTGCATTTGCACTATTTCTTTTGAATTTGGAAAGTGAGGATTTCTTTTGCATGTGATAAACTTTGTTATAAGATGGAGCTATGTTTGTGAGGATATAACTTTGTTATAAGATGGAGCTATGTTTGTGAGGATCTATTTTTGATTCAAAAGAATGATGGAAAGCATAAGGGAGAGAAAAATTATAGAGTTACTGTACTGGTAAATTCTGGAGTTACCAATGGTAGTTATGGGATAACATTTATTCATGGTTACTATGAAAAGATAAAGTAAATGAGGGTAGGCACCACATTGGAGGAATCTACTATTTTTGGCTTGAATGACATCCATCATAAGGTTGGTAAGATGGTGTAAGAGAATATATGACAACTGTAGGTTGTCATAAGATTCTATGACAATACGATATCCTATGACAAGTACTTATGAGATGTAATTTTCCATTCTTGGCCTTGGGTGTCCAAGTTTGCATGGTTGACTATTGATAAGTGACATGGACATGTAAGAGGTCATTTAATGTTGCATGTTAGAGTTTCCAAGGAGAGAGAAAGTGGATGCATAGCTTGAGGAGTGTAAAACCTCTATAAAATCAATGCATTGTATGTTTTATGCATCTCATAAATTTTGTACATGGGCTTTACTAGATTGAATATTGAAGAGATAGAGGAAGTGCATGTATTGTATTTTAAATTTGAAGATAGTATAACCTGAAGCCTCTTTTCTTGGTGGAGTATTTTACCCAAAAGGGTTTTCTCCACATTACATACTATGTTATCTGTTCATTTATTCTATGATGTTAATTCATGTGTTGTGGGTTTTGATTCTATTTGCTATCTTCATAGTTTCTACATTGTTAAAGATCATAAATCTCAGTTAAATCATATTTTTACTTGTGTATTTGTTGTCTTCATTTCTAACAAGGTTTACCTTGAGAAAACCTTCTCAAGGGAAAAACTCAACCTCCAAAAGCACCCACAAAACTCAATTTATTATCTCCATAAACAAGATTACAATATACTTACAAAGCCTCCATGAAAAGAATTCTAAAGCTTCAAGAACCCTAGTTGTAATCCTCCATATGAACAAGCAAATGACAACCATGTAGCTACACCTCCCAATTCATACTTCCACATATGCAACCTACAAGACATGCTCAATCCAACCTTAGCCAACAAGCCAAAGGTTATGCAATCCAACCTCAACAACTACTCATGTGGTTGTTTTGATAAAGACAAGATTACACAAAGTAATTAAGTGGTACTACATAACCATGTGTCTCAAAACCATGAGCTCACTAACCCATGACCCCAAATTAAATATTTGGTACTAAGTTTTCCCAATAATAAATATTTTTCCAATGTGACACCTGCATTAAATACTTATCCCAATGTCACATAAAATATAAAGTGTCCCCAAGAATATCTAATCCATGTGGTATATGCATCTCTAAGATGCACCACAATTAAATATTTATTTTACAAGGTGTACAACACACATTTTCCCAACAATATTCCTGCTATACCAATTAGCTAATCCAAAATGTATAGATGTCTTTGGCATTAAACCAAGAACACTTTTTCTATTTGCTCTCCTTGATTCCTTGACCAATATTTTCGGCAACATGCCCTCAAAATGTGATGGTAAGAATATCTTTAAGAGACAGAAACAAAGCACTAGATTTGGAACATACCAAGCCAAATTTGTTGTATACTCCTCTTGAAAGGCCAATTTTGATCTATTACCATACTTAAAACCCACATCACCTAGAACATAACACATAAACCCTAAAACTACACCATTTTCATTATGAAATACATACAATAAAGACAATGCAAATTTGCACTAGCACAATTCTTAGTGCATTTCCCCTTCTTCATGCTTATTTTGTTTACCATCCCTACAATGAAAAATCTGTAAACATCCTACATGAAAGCCACCCAAAAGACACCAAGCACTAGAGAAACATTGGATAAAAATAATTGAAAATAATCCTATAAGAAAAGAAGAGAACTAGACTTCAGAACCATCATACATTACCACATAATCCATAGTTAAATAACACATGCAAGAGTTGAGCTATCACCCAATCAAATACAAAGATCCCAAGCTATTTAAAATAAATTCTCTTGAACATCATGCAAAGAATTATAAAATTTCTTAGTAATAAATGTCAATAACCACACTTCATCACCAAAATAAAAATTCAAATAAGGAAAAACAATGATAGGTCAACCAAATGAACTAAATAATATGAGAAACAAGGAGGGTGGCTACAAATATAAGTCCACAAATTAGGCCATGAAGAATCAATATGACTAAATATTATCATTAGGGGATCTCGATCTACACCCTTATTTGCTAAAGAATCTATAGTTACATTCACTCTTCTCTTACAATGCAAAAATCAAAGATTTGTAAAAAAAAGCATTACACCTCTTCCACCATATGATTAAATCTCAATTTTTGAATCTCAATTTAGGATTGCATCCTTTATTTAGAGAATTAACCACTATCAAAAAATCCCCTTCCATTATCACTCGCTTATAATTAAGAGAAATATATTGCACCTCCCACTTAGCCTTGTTGTTCATCTTATTCTTGAAGAAAAAAGAACCTCTACATAATAAATTGTCTTTTTGACATGCAATATGATACCTACTCCTACACTTCCTATTTTTCCCTTGGAAACCCTATAAATGTTAACTTTGAAAAAACCTTTTGTGCAAGGGGTTCATATATCTTGGTTTTGAAGTGTATGTACAGTTATTTTTTCCTCCTTCTTACAAATTACCTAAGTGATTTTCTTTTTCCCCTTGAATGAGGGGGAAAGTTTCTTATCTTTTAAAGTACAAAACATTCTTATCATTTTTCTTATCAAATCTAACATCCTAATTATTGTCAAGCAATTGACTAATTGAAAGTAAATTCTTCTTCTTATCAAGCACAAAAAGAATACCATGCATGTCACATTTATTAATTTGTATTTGAAGAGGAATAACACCTTTATCTTTGACTTGTATAGTTGTCTCCAAGGTGGATGGTTCCATTATGCTCATTCATATACATGAACTATTCTTTCTTGTCATGTGTTTAGTTTCACTAGATTTAATAGACCATATGTTTTATACATTTTTATTATTCAAGTGTGACAAGACATGTAATTGATTGAATGTCATCCCTTTCTTCTTTATAATTCACAACATTATTTTGTTTTTGCCTTGTTTGGAATCTTTCATGATTCCTTTTTTCTTTTGTGCTAACCTATCATACCACTTGATGTCATAGGATCTACTACAAATGTAACATTTTGTTGAGTGTTGTGAGCTATGGGCTTTTTGAAAAGACAATTTTTCCTATTTCCAAATTGACTGATTATATTGTGGTTGTTTCCTCTAGTAGATTTGCTTTCCTTGTTCATTTGAAGAGACAAATCTCTCTTATCCTATCTTTCATTATTAAGTTGCTTCTTATTGAATTATTAATACAAATTCTAGTGTGGCATTTCTACTATTTTCTAAAAATGTCAGAAAATGCTTATATGGAGGTGGAAGAGCTCCTAGAATAATTAAAACTATGTCCATATTATCTAGGTTTTATTGGATCTCCAATAACTAATTCTTGATGTTAGTTAGATGTAAATAATTTTTTATGGTCATATGTTGGCATGTAACTTTTTTTAACATTTCTCTTCCTCAAATTTAACTATTTTAATGCTTCTTATAATATAATATCATTCTATCCCCTAAATATAATACCATTGTGATAAATTAAAAATGTATAGATATCTTCTTTTTTTGGCAGGACTTTATCATTCAAACCCAAAGTCGACCAGATCACAACCACCATATGAACTAACCACCACATTAATAACAATAATATAAATATATTTTAATAATAATAAATATTCCTTAATTTAAAAAAAATATTTCAATAGTCAATATCAAAATATTAATTATTAAAAGTATAATTGTATGATGTACTACCATTAATAAATCATTTTTTCAACCTTCAAGATTCATACGAGTTCATATGAACTTAAAAAAATAACTTCTATTACAATAACACCCATAAAATATAGACCATTTAAATAATATTAATTTCTAATCCATCAGGTGGATAACTTAAAGATCCCATTTTTTCGAGGGATCACATGAATTATATAGTGTTATTGTCTAAAACAATAAAGTTTTCATCTTGGTATCATACCTATTTAAACCATAAAATTTTAATTATAAATTTTAACATATAAATATACTCAAATTATTAAATATACTTAAATTATTAAATCTTTACACAAGACGTAAGTTTCTATTATGTATGAAAATTATTATTTTAAAAATAATATTATATATCTTTTAAAATAATAAATATTTATTCTTAATAATTATATATATATATATATATATATATATATATATATATATATATAATTGTAATTAAGTAAAGCTTACACAAATAGACTAATTCAATTAATTAATCTAATTCAAGATCATGAAATATTAATAATACAATTGTTATTATATTTTTAATTGTAACAATTATATTTTTCATTTAATCTAAATTTTTTTTCATCTTGAAAATTATGAAGCTATGTATTAACACTAGAGAAAGTTCAACATTCCCCTGCCATATGAAAGGACACTTGAGTAGCCCCCTTTCTATAGCCCCCACTATATAAAGAGGGTGGATAGGGTGTTCATAAGTAAATCATAGATAGAAGTATTGCACTAAGCTTTCAACCATACCAAAAGGCATTTTTTGTTGGACAAATAAGCCCAACTTCACTGCAAATGCAATATTATGTTGATCTTCCTCCTTTATTAATATTTTGTTATAACCAAAGAAGCCATCTAACACTAAAAACCTATAATGATCTTTAAGAGATGTCTTGTTTCGATCTTCACTTTAATAAATATGTGTGCTTCCCCCTAATGAAATGCTTTCACAAATCAAGTTCACAAGGAATAAGATTTTTAAAACATAATTTTTTGGTGCCATTTAAAATCATATGTTGTTATTTTAAATAATATTGAGTCACATTAGTTACATCTAAATGTTGAGAGGCTTCATGTGGTGAGCTTATAAATTTATGTTTTTTTTTAAATTACATGACTAATATATTATTTTTTATGAAGGGGGTAAAAGGTAGGTTTTGAAGGGGTCCTATGAAACATAATGTTAATAAAATACAACTTTAAAATTAATTTATATGCAAGTTTGCAACAAATTAAAAACAAAATATAACACATAAATATAGAAAAAGTTATAGAACTAAAATAATTCTTAAGTAAATAAACCAATTATTTAAGTAAATAAAACAATTATTTAAATAACTAAAATAACTCTTTAAGTAAATAAAATAGCTTTAAGAACAAATTAAAAAATAAAACTATAAAATAACTCTTATGTAAATAAAAATAGTTGTTCAAATAAAAATAAAATAACTCTTTAATTAACTCTAAAGTAAATAAAAATAGTTCTTTAAATAAAATAAAATTCTTAAGTAAATAAAATAATTCTAAATTATATTTGTCCATTAGATATATATTTAAGATATCTATATTAGTATCAATAAAATTGATGAAAATTTTCACAATTATATTTGAAATTATAAACATTTCAATAAAAAAATTCATCTAATAATTTAATAAACTAATCTTTAATTTAATATTACATTTAAAAAACACAACTAATAATTAAACTAATAACTAAACAGTCTAGACAAAACATTATTTTCCACTGAAAAGTTAAAATAAGCAACTATGGCAATAAAAATCAATCAATTTTTTTAAGATAAGATATTAGTAACTATACATTTTAGATATCAGTAAATTAGTAACTATACATTTTAGTACTGTTTCTATTCTTGATTTTCTATTTTTGTTTTAGACAAAATATTACAATTTACAATCTCATGAAGATCTTTTCTTCTACAATTTTATCCCTATACTTAGCCTACCTTTTCCCTCCTCTCTTTTAGGAGGATCCTTATTTTATCTTTGGATCTATATGAACTCATCATAATTCTACGTTTCTTGTTGTTTACCTGCTCAAAGATGCAAATTTCTTCTTCCTTGATCTAATTATGATGTGCAAAATGTGCCCACCCTATATGTAGGGTAGGTCTATTGTCATGAAAAAGGCAAGTAACCTTCCATTCTTTACTGGCTCTATCCACAAGAACTACTACACTTTTTTCTCTTGGTAATCGAAGAGGACATTCACTTTTTTTTGGGAACTCCTGCATTCCCAAACTATTACAAAAACTAAATTATTAACCTAGTAAATAGCTGATTGTATTGATTTAACACATTTATGTTAAAGCTTATCATTCACAATTGCAGATGTTCATATTATAGTAGACTGCATTATATTAGACCATTAGAGAGAAAATGTAATAACAAAAACTATTTTGCATTATGTTAGCTTGTTAAACCCCTCCTTTTAGACACACTTCTCTTAATAAAATAAGAGTAATAAGCATACAAGGTAGAGAATTTGATCTTACTAGCATGCATGGTCTACTTACATTCTGTGACTTCATTTTTATTGAATAAAAAGGTCTGTTTGATTTGAAATAAGGGGCAGAGTTCACTGTCATGTGCTTTTCTAGATGAGAGGGTCCATAATGTCCAGGGTTCTTCAAAGAATGGCCTACAACAGAATTAATTTTTTGTTATACCAATCCTCCTGGTAAAGCTACAATTCAAATGCTTGCTTTGAAAGTTGAAAGAAATTAAATTAGACTTACAATTTTGATCATCTTCCTTGCTTCAATAGCATAGTTGTTTTTCTCATTAGAAACCAATTCAATCAGCAACTTGCTGCCCATTGGTTGACTTGAACTACATACTTTATTAGAAGGGCATCTTTTATCTATATCAATGTTGGTACTCATAAGCTGAAGAGCATTGATATTTTTCACACACCCTTTTCTTTGAAATATCTTAACCTTAAAATATGACTTGGATATGTACTTGAACACAACAAAATCTCCAATCTCCAGCCCATGATGATTCACAAAATTTTCCCAACCCTATTGAAATTCTAGTTTATTTATGGTACCCCCTAATTGTACATCCCACTCCTACCCACCTAGACCTTGCAACACCATATGTTTGTCTATGTTGTCTATAAACTATGAAACAAATGCAAGAGGAATGTGCTTCCATAGACACAATACACAATCAGATTTTACAAGTTCTTAATAGTGTACAAGAAATAAAAGAATGAAAAATATTGTATAGAGTTACCAGTTTTTCTGTAAAGTCTCCAAGCATAACTTTTAAGGAGGCACACCCATTAAAGCACTCTTTATCATGGTATTTGCCAATTTTTTATAACATTTTTGACTGCATGCTCTACATGGTATAAAAAGCTCCCCCGTTTCTTCATCCTCCATGGCAAATGTGGATGCAAAAGCCTGTGTAAAAAATAACCCAAAATTTTGTATAAACCTAAATTACCTACAAGCACAAATATACCTGCAAATACAATAACAAAATTGGTAGGTAAATGGTGAATTTTACACAATATTAGTACAGCAAAAAAAAAATTTAAATCTTAAGAAAATCTGTAAAGATCTTCCATTTCAACCATGGACTAGTGATGTAGATGGCAAAGAATAGATGAAACATAATTTAAAAATGAATAATGGTGAGCAGTGAGAAGGGAGATCAGGCAAGAAAGGTTTTTTTTTTAATAATGGCAATTGCAGTAATGGAGGGAAGGTGGTAGCAAGTGCAGGCGCGAAGCTGGGATCTGGTAGTCCTGCTGACAGTAGCCTAACTGTTGGTAATAGTGTAGTGGATGAAGAAGGCTTCAAAGAGGGCCCAGCTGACGATGTTTCCTCTAGTGCTTTTGGGAGTCATTTGGCATCCTTGGAAGAAGATATTAGACCTCTTGACCCCAGAGGCTCTACGGGAGTGGAATCCCCCAAGGAGCGTAAGGAGGATCCTAAGAAGCCCCTTCTGAAGGTGGACTCTAACCTATGGAAATCACTTTTCAGGTTGTGTCCTAAAGGGAAAAGTTTAGCCCCACCTCTATTATGCTCCTCGGATCTAGGTTCAGGTAAGTTTTCTTTATTAGTTCCTGATAGTGTGGTGGAGAATGGCATTTCTCATATGGATCTGTTGTTGGTGGGTAAATTTTTAGGTCCCAGACCTAATATTAAAATAGTGAGATCTTGGGCTCATTAGAAATGGGCCCTAAAAGGGCAAGTAGACATTGCAACCTTTTAGAAGGTGTTCTTCTCTTTTTCTTTCTCTTGTGAAGAAGATTTGTTGTGCACCTTGGCTGGTGGTCCGTGGGTTATTAGGAACTCTACACTGGCTTTGTGTAGGTGGGAGCCCAGTTTTGATACTGCAATAACCACCTTTAATGTAGCCTTTGTTTGGATTAGATTCCCTAGCCTGCCAATGGAGTTCTAGGATGAAGAAGTCTTCAAGGGCCTGGCTAGTGCTTTTGGCAGCCTGCTAATGGTTGATCTGGTCACGGTCTCTAGGAAGAGACTTGTGTATGCTAGGGTTTGTCTGTTGGTGAACCAAATGACAAACCTGCCCTCTTCCATTAAGTTCAACTCTAAACTTGGTGTCTGGGAGTAGGCTATTGCATTTGAATCTATTCCTTTTGCATGTTTTCTTTGCAAAAAGACAGGTCATTGGGCAAAAAATTGTCCCTCTAAGAAAAGTAAACCTAACCAAAACGTGTGGAAAGAGAAGTATGAAAGTCAGAAGGGGGAATCCCAACTCCAGAAAGAGGATGTTTCTCAGAAGGAACCTCAAGTTGAAGCTACAAAGCTGGTGATTATCTCATTTATCCCAAGGAGTGAAGATCCTTTAGCTCCAAAA
Source organism: Cunninghamia lanceolata (assembly GCA_027924645.1). NCBI lineage: Eukaryota > Viridiplantae > Streptophyta > Pinopsida > Cupressales > Cupressaceae > Cunninghamia > Cunninghamia lanceolata. The sequence goes on from BSBN01000397.1 coordinate 3,364,768, forward strand.
TAGGGATCTCCAAAGGAGGCCATGTCCATCTCTAATATTGAAGAACTAGGGTGTGAGGATATAGTCTCCGTAATGGGATCCCCGGAGGGAGCTAGTTTTAGTTCTAATAATGACTTCCCCCTTATTCCAAAGGGTGAAGAAGAGGTCACCTACTCTCCCAAGCAACTCATGGAGTTTGTCGAGGATAGTTCGATGGAAGAAATGCCCTTTGTGGAGGTTAAGGGCAGAAAGAAGAAAAAAGGTGCTACCCCACCCCTTACTAGGGTAGCAACTAGGAGCTCTTCCAAGGCTGATGTAGGAATGGAAAAGAGAAGACCTAGGAGACCTTTAGCAAGTGCTATTAGGGAAAGAGATAGTAGGAGGGATGCAAAAAACCCTCACGGAACTGTGCTCCAAGACTACAAAATATGGGTTATCATGAAGATCCTCTCTTCAAATATTAGGGGGTTAAATAACAGTCATAAACATGACCTCTTGTGTAACCTAATCCAGGATCTTAAGCTGGATATTTTGTTGATCCAAGAAACCAAGATGCAGATAGAGAAATTGGGCATTATCAAAAATAGATTTTTTTCTAAGTGTGGCCTTCATGGCAATAACTCTGAGGGAGCCTCTGGTGAGGTGGCTACTCTTTGGAATCCTAAAAGTGTCACTAGATTCCTAGTTCTAGTGGGCTCTAACCAAGTTGTCACCAAGTTTGTTCATAAAAAAGATGAAACGGCCTAGGTTATCTCTAACATCTATGCCCCTAATAATAAGAATGCCAGAAAAAATCTTTGGCATAGACTTGGTGTTTCTAGAAGCTTGAGCCCTGACTCTAAATGGCTTGGCATGGGAGACATTAATTCTATTCTCAAAGATGACGAGAAGAAAGGTGGATCCCCAACGCCTCTGGACTCCAGAATGGATCTTATGGACTTTTTTGATAATGAAGCAATGTTAGATCTAGATCTCAAGGATGCCAGGTTCACCTAGTCTAATCAAAGAACTGGGGATAATCTCATACAGGTCAGATTAGATAGAGCCCTTGTCTCGATGAATTGGCTTGACTCTTACTCCTGTGATTTATCTACTCTCACCAGGCTTGGATCTGATCACTTTCTGATTGTTTTCTCAACAGATAAAAAGGGCAAGAGGAAGAGATTCCCCTTTATACTTGAAAAGATGTGGTTGCGTCACCTGGAGCTAAAGGAAAAGATTAGAGAATGGTGGAATATTGAGGTGGACGGAATGGCTATGTATAGGTTGGCTAAAAAATTGCAGAATGTTAAAAGTAATGTGCGAAAGTGGAATAGATCTTCTTTTGGTCAAATATTCAAGGAGAAAAAGATTGTGAAAGGTGAGCTAGACAGCATTCAAACAGAAATCCAAATTGGTGGTATGACTCAAGAAACTAGGGAGGCAGAGATTGACCTCCTCAATTTCCTCCATAAGATTGTTTCGAAAGAGGAAGATTTTTGGAAACAAAGATCTAGAGCTATATGGATGAAAAGTGGAAATCAAAACACCAAAATTTTCTACTTAACTACTTTGAAGAATAGATCTGCTAATAGAATCAAGAAGATCTCTTCGAAGGGCAAGATCATCTCAGATGAAGTGGAAATTTAGAAGGAAGCTAAGTTATTATTTTCCTCTCTTCTAAATGTTGAAAGACCCCTGGATCTTAATATGGAAAATACTTTGCTTTAGGTTATCCCCAAAGTATTGAACAACATTGACAATAAGATGATGACCAAAATCCCCTCTGAGGATGAAATTAAGAGAGTATTCTTTGAAGGTAAGAAGGCTCTTGGGCCTAATGGTTTCCCCCATTTCTTCTTCCAAACTTTTTGGGAGATTGTAGCCAGTGATACTTGCAATGCCACTAAAGAATTTTTTGAAAGTAAGAGGTTTCTTAAAGAACTTAACTCCACATTTCTAGTGCTTATCCCAAAGAAGAATGGAGCTAACTTTTTTGCTGATTTTTGTCCCATCAGTCTTTGTAATTCTATTTTCAAGATTATCTGTAAAGTTGTTTCTTGCAGACTCCAAGTCCTTCTCATGCATCTTATTTCCGTGCAGCAGAGTGGGTTTGTTCCAAGCAGACAAATCCTTGACTCTATCATCTCGGTCTAGGAGAACATTCACTCCCTGGGGTTAAATAAGAAGAAGGGCTTCCTTCTCAAACTAGATCTCATGAAAGCTTATGATAGAGTTGATTGGAATTTTCTTTCCAACATTCTAAGTTCAGGTTCAATGAGAAGTCCCTTCAGATTCTTCGGTAACTTTTCCAGGCACCTAAATTCTTGGTCCTAGTTAATGGAACTCCATCAGGTTTTTTTGTCAGCTCTAGAGGGCTGAGACAAGGAGACCCTATTTCATCCTTCTTGTTTGTCATCATGGTGGAAGTCTTGGGTAGAAATATCTAGAAGGAGGTTCTTCAAGGGAGTTTCAAAGGTCTTCATCCATCCTCGCTTGGACCTTCCTGTTCTCATCAACAATTCATTGATGATACTATAATAATGGGTGAAGCTTCTGTCAAGGAAGCTCGCATGGTGATAAGTATTCTACTAAATTATGAAAAGGCCTTAGGTTAGAGAATTAGTTTGCTTAAGAATTCAATTTTCTTCTTCAACACCCCAGATCCCAGGTAGCTAAAAATAGCTCGTATTTTGCAATGCAAAGTGGAATCCCTTCCTTCCATTTATCTTGGGTTACCTCTTTATGGGAAAACGATCCTTGATTCTTTTTGGCAGAGCATGGTTGATAAATTTCATTCTAAGTTGGCAGGTTGGAAAGGTGCTACCCTAAGCCAGGCTAGAAAAATTTAGTTAATTAAAGCTTCTCTACAAAATCTCCCAGTCTACTCTATGTCCCTATTTAAAATTCTTGCTAAAATCAGAGATAGAATTAAGCAAATCCAAAAAAGATTTCTATGGTCTAGAACTGAGGAGAAAAATAGAATCCTGATGGTGGCTTAGGATTCACTTTGTAAATATAAAAGCTCTGGTGGTCTTGGCCCGAGAAAACTCAAGGAATTCAATGTTGCTCTCCTAGTGGCCAATGCATGGTACCTATTGATAGAAAAGAAAGAGTGGACATAAATAGTGAAAAATAAATACCTAAAGGGTTACAATAGCTTCAATGAAGTGCTGGATTGTCCAACTTTACCTGAAGGATCTGAAATTTGGAAAAATATCTCTCAGTCTAAGGAAATTATTAGAAAATGATCTGTATGGAAGATTGGAGATGACAATAAAGTGGACTTTTGGAAGGATCGGTGGTTTGGGGACATCCCTCTTAACAAACTTGATTGGGCGAGCCCTTTTGAAAGTGTTTGCTCAGCCTCTTGTGGACCGAAGGTGAGGGATTACATTTTGGAAGGAAGATGGAAGAACTTATCAACTGATAGGTGCATGATGGATTTATAGAATAGGTTGAATGTTTTCCATATTCCCCTTGGTAGATTCTAAGATCATCTTATTTGGCAGGCTACCTCCTCTAGGAAATACTCTGTGGCGTCAGGGTTCAAACAACTTATTCCTATGGTGGAGGATCCTCCCTTTTGGGCCAAACTAAGGGATGATAAACTTATCCCTAAGATCAATATTTTCTTCTGGCTATTGGTTCAAGATAGGGTGCTTACGTGTGAAAACCTTTGTAAAAGGGGCTTCTCGCTTGTCAATCGATGCCCCTTGTGCCTTAGTAATTCTGAAGACTCCTTCCATATGGTCCTCTCCTGCCCCTATTCTCTTGAACTTTGGAATAAGATTTTTTCCTTATGGAATCTCAGCTAGACCTTCCCCAACTCCACTATAGATCTAATCTCTCAATGGAAGTGCCATGTTTATAACCCTTCCCTTAGATTCCTTTGGTCCTTGTGTACCCCTCATATTGCTCGAGGCCTCTGGAAGGAAAGGAATAATAGATTCTTCAGAGACACCATCTTATCCTCTAACAATCTATTTTTTAAAGTGATCAGAAGCATCAAGGAGAATTTCAAAGCCAGGATTGAAGAATAGCTCTCTCGTGATAAGAGTCAAGGTAACTCAAATGGAAAGCATCAAATCTAAAAACTAGAACATCACTAAAGGCATATCTACATCCTTCAAAAGAATGAAACACTCTAGAGGGTAAGTGTTGTGGCATTTACCTCTTGAAGGATGGACCAATATCAACTTTCATGGGGTGGCTAAAGGTAATCCTAAAGCTACAGGTAGTGGAGAGTGATAAGAGATAATCATGGTAGGTTCATAGTGGCAATGGCACTCCCTCTGGGTATATAGACAAACCACTATGCCGAAGCTACGGCTGCCTATCATTCTATTGCTCTAGCTCATGCTAAGGGTCATAGAAAAGTCTGGGTGGAGCCTAGTGACTCTATGAACATCATCAATTGTCTTAAAAGTACCACTAAACTAAGCTGGTCCATTGCGACCTTGATCAAATATGTTATTATGTTGTTGAGAACCTTTGAGGCTACCCATATCTCTCACATCTATCATGAGGGGAACAAGGTGGCGGATGTATTTGCCAACCTAGGAGTTATAAATGAGGCTAAGCTCATATGGCATGAATTTATTTCAATCCCGAGCAATGTTAAAGACTTGATTAAAAATGATTGCCTCCATGGTATGACAATCAAGAACCTCTAAAGAGATCATCATGATTTCTAAAAGTTTGCAGAACTCTCCCATCCAAAAAATTCATCTCACATGGATTATGGGTTCGAATATCACCAAAATAGCTCTATTTGTCCTCATTCTCACCTTCATTTCTATTTGTAGAGAGTGAGATTTCTTCCAGTGTAATAATTTCACCATGGGGGGAGACAGAAAAAGGGTTGAACCTTCTTCGTGTGAGGGGATTGAGTAGAAGCAGAAGGTTTGGAGTATCCTAGAGGCTGGAGGGCTCACACCATTCATGGAAAATCTCCATGGAGCTGACCTGAGTGTCACAACTATGTTTATTAAGGGTTACAAGAACAAGAGGGTCATGGCGTATGGGTGGGAAATGGCTATCTCTAAAGACTTAATTGCCATGGTGATGGGGCTTTCAACCAGTGGGAATAAATTCTTCTAGGAGAGGAAGCAGAGTGAGGAATCCCTTAATAACTTCTTCAAAGGTAACGAAAGAGATAAGCTAGTCAAATTTCAGACTGGAGGGTATAATCATCTTTCCATTAAGCTAATTTGGGCGGAGGTGGCTGAAATTATAATAAGATATGTAACCCTAGATGGAAGGTATGTGGCCATTTACTTATCACTTCAATTTGATCAATCATTTCAGACATGGTATGTTGGTTTCTTTTCCATTTTACCTATTTTCTTCTTTGGAGTTTGGTCTGAAAGAACATAGTAAAAGCCCTAAACTTCTGGTTCTGCATGAGAGCCTCATATTACTTATAATGGAGCACATGAAAAACAACACCCCCCAAAAAGGGATAAAACATAAACCTAGTGCTAAGAAGACGGGTAGGGTGGTGCCTATCAAAGAGGAGTCTAATTCTGAGGATAAGGACTGGGAAATGGAAGAGGAAGAAGAGGAGAGTGAGGAGGAATCCTCTAGAAATAATAGAAAAACACAGAAGAGGGAAGTTTCCATTTCATGGTCTGAAGGGTTTGAAATGGGTGATGACACTAACACTTCTGTGAAGGAGATTTTTGACAAGAAAACTATGCCTCAGAAAAGGAAAACCCCCACATCAGTGAAGAAAGGTAAAAAATCCATGGAGGAGGATGAGGGTTTTGTGCAGAATGTTGGTGGCTCTTCTCAGAAATAAGGGATTAAGTCAAAGCATGGAAAGAAGGTTAAGCTGAGTGAGAAGGATTAGAAAGAGGAAAATGTCTAGTATGTTGGTAGTTCTACCCAAAAATAGGGGACCAAGCTGAAGTAGGGGATTAAGGAGAAGCTGTTTGAAAAGGAGAATGACAGGGTGGAAGACTCTCCAGGCAAGTCCAAGCATATCCTTGATCCGACTGTGGGCGTCAAGTTTCTTGAAATCAACGACCCTTTGAATAACCTTCTTGAGGATTTTGATGAGCTGTTAGCTCAAGAAAGAAACAGAGATCAAGTCGAGGAGGTTTTCAAACTTGTGAAGAATGCAGTGAACTCACAGCACAAAATGACTAAGTGGTTCTTCTTGGAGATTAATAGAATCAACATCAAATTCCAACTGCTGCAGGAAATCTTAGGGAGTGGGATCAATATTATATCTGAACAGGACACCCTTATCTTTAGAAACTAGGATGCCATTCCAAAAATGGAGGAAATGGATCGGGAGATAAACAGGATGAGAGAAGAGTTCAATACCAGGGTTCAGTACCTCGAGGAGAAGATCATTGAGGTAAACAATAACTTAGACAAAATCTGCAATATCAGCAAACTCACCATTCAAAATAGTCTCAATGGGATAAGAGTGTTGACAAAGAAGCTTAAGGATCTAAGAAAGGACCAGTTCAAGGATTTCAATGCTGAGGACATCATGAATGTTGTGGATCTGGACAATCAGGATAAAGGATACGAAACTAAAAACACTGGTAAATAGGTGGCTAGTGAAGACACGGGTGGACCTTCAACCCACACCAGGGGGAGAAACAAAAAGTAGTTTGACGCTGAGAGGAAAGAGCTTATAGACTTTGCCAAAATGCATGAGGCTTTTTACGAACAAGAATTAGAAGCGGTAGAGACTCTTAAGAAGATGAACTAGTTTGGTTTTATCTAGACTTTTTTAGCTACTCTTTATATATGCTTATGTTTTTATGGTAGCTTATAGTTGGCTATAGGTTGGCTTACTTCTTTTTGTATGCTTCCTTTTATGAAGGGTTTCGGGGTCCCCTCTCAAAACCTATTTGATCACTTTAATAAAAAACCATGGACTAGTGATGAAAATAGCTTCTTTTTTTTTCAATTGCACATTTTCTTGGATAAAAATTACACAAAAATAATTTATAAAAAATACTTGCAAAGTTGCTTTAATGGTGTCAAGTAATTTTTATAAATTATTTTCAGAGCAAATAATAAAAAATAGAGTTTCAACCCAAACCAGGATAAAAAAATCCTGCACAAAGTTCTCTGAAGAGTGTCAAGTATTATTGAGGCGATCATATTACACTTGTGTGAGAGTTTGATTTGCATGCATTTTATTTGAGATAGGCATAAAATCATCATCATAACTCTTGAAGATGCCTCACATGCTCGGCTTGGTGCTTTAATTGTTTTTTTGGGAAAGTTGGAAAGTAACATGAAGAAGCAATAGAAATTAGCAGGCGATGTGCCCCCCCCCCCCCAAAAAAAAAATAGTTATGGCTTCAACATTAGCAAACTGTGGTTTTCATTGGTTGACAGTGAAGTTCAGAATAAGACTAATAGTTGGATTGTCAATCATAGATGATTTCTTTTTGAAGTATTTGTGTTATTTTTGGTTAATTATTTTTTATGTTTATATTGGCCTAGAACAAAAATGATTGGTTGAGAGTTAAAGAATTATTTGAATTGAAGCTTAGAATGAATTCAAGTTTACAATGGGAATTTTTTTATTGGTTGACAGTCAAAAGAATTGTTTCAATTGAAGTTTAGAAATGGAATTTTTTTTATTGGTTTCAGAGTTAAATAATTATTTGAATTGAAGTTTAGAATAAAATTCATGTTGGATTGTAGATAATTATAAAAAGAAATTATGGAAGGAAGAGCTACAACCCTAAACCCATTACAGTTCTTCCAATTTCTTTTGGTCCACAATCTAAAATCATTAATATTGGGTCTAAAACCAACAACCTTCCTAATCAAGGAAAATGTCATCTTTGAGACAACCCTCTCCACAACAAAATCAAGGACTTGAGTCTTCCCACACTAAGCCTCTCCCATAGAGATAGCAAAGACTGAACCATCCTCACCCACCCCTGGGTATGAAACTCTACCACCTAAATGTGTAGGTAGATCAATATTTTGGAACTTAAAAACTACTAGAGTGGGAGTTAGCCCCTACCCTAAATCCCCAACTCTGTCACCCACCTATTCCCTAGCATAGGTGAGGGAGGAGCCCATCTCACCCTTGAACCACATCTCCTTAGTTCCTGTAATCCATATCGAGCATGCTCTAGAGATATCCACCATCTCCTTAGCTAGCATCCTAACCCATTCAATCCTCTTATTTGTATTCCCAACCTCTTGAATTAGGGTCCTTTTTGCCTCCTAAGGAAGATGTGTCTCTACATATTTTGTTGAATAAAGGAAGCCTCTTGTAGACTATATCCTAAGTAGCCACTAAGGACCTCAAGAGAGCTAACTACTGAAGGGATCCTAGCCAAAACCTTTCTCAATAGAGTATGTTGGGACACATAAGAGGTACGAGCAATCTGTTGATATGTGTCAGACAATTGAGAGGGGGGGTGAATTAGTTGTCACAAAAAATCAATTACTTCTGCACTTAAACATTAATCACTCATCCACAATTATTATGATTTAACAATAAATGCATGAAATCAGAAACTTAATCACAGATACAACATTAAACACAAGAGACACTAGATTTTATGTGGAAAACCCCAAGGTGGGGAAAAACCACAGAGAGGATTATCTCTCAAAATATATTGTAATCTTTAAAAAATGATGTCCAGGCTTGGTCACTCCACGGGCCCAGAACATACTGGCTCACTGCCATGAAGTACAGCTAGGTCTAGCAGGCTCACTACCTCAACCCTAAACATAGAAAGATTACAATAAGGGATGGTAAATCCTAAGGGATGTTAAACCCTACTGGCGGCTCATTGCCAAGCTCACTGCCAAGATCAACATCTTCCTCATGTCTGAGATTAATACATTGAAGTACAACAGTTCCTCTGCTCTACTTTGCCTTTACACCCCTTTCCTTATCTTCCCATTTTCGCACAAGGATATCTTTTCCATGACTAAACTACAAGTATTTATACACTTCATCAACCTTGGAATGATCATCAATGTTGGCATTACAATCATCAACCATTGGAACAATCTCCAAGGTCAAAATTACAAACATTTATAAAATAGGTCTTGACCTATTACAACATTATGCAAACAAAATGAAGTAAAAGTATATGTGGACCACACCATACCTTATCTGGGACTCAAACACAATCTTCCATGCTACAACACACTTCCATGATCTTCAAGGGATCTCCACAATTACTGGAATTAACCAAGTCGGCTAAGACTAGTTACACGCTACGTTATTTGGGAACAATCTTCAAACATGATCTCAATTCCTTAATGGGGACCAATGTCAAGATAGGAACATGATCAGGAGACATCCACAAGCACGTTATAATCATCAGGACTAATCGTACAAACCTTAACTACTTTAACCATAGGAATCTTCACACCAGAACACATGAACTTCATTATCTTCAACTGTCATAAAAGAAAGATAGTTTGCGTACCACCAAAACATGAACCACTACAATTCTAGGTAGTTATCATTGTCCTAGACTTCCCTCTAGAACCATAAAGCAAAATACTTTATTACGGAGGAATGTGGAGCAAAATATTTTCTCCCTATCACCAGAGAATAATAAAAAAAGCAGGTTTTACTCTGGTGAATGCAACTCTCTCAAATCTTCACACTAGAGGCTTGGACTTAGGATTTATCATCTTGAGACATCTCTTAAAATAAATTCCAATCCACAGACCAAGATCTTTAAGTAGAAAAAAAAGTGAAGCAATCTGTCGGACTGTTCTTCAGCATACAACTCACTATCTACACTACACTTCACTGTAACTCACTTGATTCTTCTGGAGAGGCCAATTTTCTCAATATTCTCAACATATAAAGTTTCCAAACAACTAGTAGAATAGGATACAGTTGACACCAATGACAACAAAGATATGTTGACATCAATGACAACACCGATTAGGCACATACTTGCAACAATCTCCCCCTTTGTCATTGATGGCAACATATGATGTGAAAAACTACAACAATCATCAAGACAAGATTCTCCCCCTATCTCTTTACACATTTGCACTCTTTATCTACCTAAGTTTTTCACATGACTTCTCTCCCCCTTTAACATCAATGGCAAAGGGCACATACTTGCACTCTTCTTCTCTAATCCAATTTTCTCTTCTAAACTTTCTAACTACTCCCCCTAAGAACTAGCCCTTAAAGCATCAATCCAGATCTGTAGGACTCTGAGCACCACCAGACTAATGCACTCTTGTACATCTTAGTTTAGAGCAGGAGGGGTGATAACCCCTAACTTTTCTCTGAGATACTCAAAAGTATCCTTAGGCAGAGGCTTGGTAAAAATGTCTAAAATCTAATCTTTTGTAGATACATACTCCAACTTGACTTCATTCTCTATCACTTTTTCCCTCAGAAAGTGATATCTTATGGATATATGCTTTGTCCTTGAATGCATTACTAGATTCTTTGATACGTCTATGGTACTTTTATTGTCACAAAAAATTGCAGTTGGATCTTTATACACAACTCTGATGTCCTTCAATATCTTCTTCATCCATAACACTTGAGTGTAACTATATGCTGCTACAATATACTTTGCTTCTATAGTAGACAAAGATATTGAGTCATGTTTCTTGTTTAACCAAGATACTAGCCTTTTTCCCAAGAAGAATGCACCTCCATTGGTACTTTTCCTGTCATCCACATCTCCGGCCCAATCTGCATCTGTGTATGCACTGAGACTGAAATCATTATCTTTTAGATACCACAAGCCATAGTCTATTGTGCCTTTTAAATATCTTAGTATTCTCTTGACTGCCATCACATGAGATTCTTTATGTTCTGCTTGAAATCTTGCCACAAGACAAACTGCATGCATTATGTCAAGTCTGGTTTGGGTCAAATAAAGTAACCATCCAATCATAGATCTATACCTCTTCTGATATGCCATAGGTGAGTCATCATTTTTACTCAACTTACAACTAGTTATCATGGGGGTGCTCATCGATTTTGAGTCCTCCATCCCAAACTTCTTTAACAATTCTTTCACATACTTAGACTGCGAAATGAAGATACCTTTATCTAATTAATTAATTTGTAGACCTAAAAAGAAATTCATCTCACCAAACATTGACATTTCAAATTCATTATGCATTTCTCCAACAAAAATTACGCACATACCTTCATCGCCTCCAAAGCTGATGTCATCAACAAAGACTGCAACAATTAGAATTTGTTCATTATTGATCTTGAAATAAAGATTGCTATCAGTAGTACCCTTATTGAATCCTAATTGTATCAAATACTTATCCAACCTGGCATGCCAGGCCTTGGGGGCTTGTTTTAATCCATATAATATCTTCTTTAATCTGCATACCATGTCACCTAATGTGATGACTGGAATCCTTCTAGTTGTTCAATATAAACTTCTTCTTCCAATTCTCCATTCAAGAATGTAGACTTTACATCCATCTGATATACCTTGAAATCTTTGTAAGCTGCAAATGCCAAAACCATTCTTATAGCTTCAATCATTGCCACTGGTGCAAACATTTCCTCAAAATCTATTCCTTCAACTTGAGAGTATCCTTTGCATACCAACCTTGCTTTGTTTCTTACCACTTCACCATTCTCATTCATCTTATTTCTAAAAACCCACTTGGTGCCAATTACATTTTTATCTATTGTTCTGGGAACAAGATCCCAAGTCTGATTCTTCTCTATTTGCATCAATTCTTCTTTCATAGCCCTTACCCACTTCTCATCATTGCAAGCTTCATTCACAATCTTAGGTTCAATCTTGGAAATCGGATAGAAATTTACTTGTTCTTCTACAGCTCTTCTTCTGGTCAGGATTCCTTTGCTCTTATCTCCTATGATTTGATCTTTAGAATGATTAAGTTTCACATACCTTGGTGTCTTGGTAGCATTGACCAGAGCTTGTTCCTCTTCATCTAAGTTGTCTTTATGCTACACCACTTCTGAAGCATCTAGTTTATCTTATTCATATCCACTTGATTCTGGACACCTTTCCTTGCTTTCATCGACTTTAACATTTGCACTTTCAATGATCTTATTCAACCTCTTATTATAGCACTGGTAGGTCTTTCTCTTGGTGGAGTAACCAAGGAAGATTCCTTCATTGCACCTAGCATCAAACTTGCTTAGATCTTCTTCTCTTTTGATATAACATTTACTACCAAAAACTTTGAGATATTTCATAGTAGGAACTTTACCATACCACAATTCATAAGGAGTCTTAGAACTGTTACCTTTTACTTGGACTCTATTTACGATATATACAACAATGTGAATTGCCTCTCTCCAATATGCTTCTAGAAGATCAGCTTTTTTCATCATGGTTCTAGCAACTTCTTGAACTGTTCTATTTTTCCTCTCAACAACTCCAGTTTGTTGTGGAGTTTTAGGTGCAAGTAACTATCTCTTTATTCCATGTTCTTCACAAAAGAAATTGAATTCATTTAATGTGAACTCTCCTCCTCTATCAGACCTCAAACATTTGATCTTCAAATCCATCTCATTTTTAACCATTGCCTTAAATGCCTTGAACTTATCTAGAGCTTCAGCGTTTCTTTCAAAACGGTAACCCAAGTCATTCTATAATAATCATCAATAAGCAACATGAAATATTTGTCTCCTTGCAAACTTCTTACTCTGTTAGGTCCACACAAATATATGTGCACTACCTCAAGTAGTCCATCAATTGATTGGTCCTTACTTTTAAAACTTGTTCTTGTTTGTTTCCCAAATTAACACTCCTTGCAAATAGGATTAGCAGGCTTCACAAGCTTAGACAAATCTCTAACAACCTATGCAATACATATCTTCATAATGTTATAAAAATTGATGTGACACAGCCTTCTATGCCATAGCCAACTCTCATCAGTTTGAGCCAACAAACAATAGTTATCAGTTCCTTTCAAGTGACAGATACCATCTCTGGTCTTCTTACCAGTTGTAATGATTGCTCCAGAGCTTTCCCTGATCTTGCATCCATTGTCCTTGAGGCTTAAATCATAACCTTTGTCACACATCTGACCCACACTCAAAAGATTGTGCTTTAATCCTTTCACATACAAGACATCTTCAGTATTATGCTTGCCATCAAAAGAAATAGATCCTTTCCCACAAATCTTACCAACTATATCATCTCCAAACCTAACCAGTCCACCATCATATCTTTCCAAACTCACAAACTTACTTTTGTCATCAGTCATGTGGTGAGAGTAGCCACTATCAATAACCCATTCATCCTTGTCTTTAATGACTTGAGCAGCCAAAGCAATTTCCACTGGTTTTTCTTCCTTCACACAGCTAGTAGGATTAGTAGACACGGGTTCTTCCTTAATAGAAATAAACAAGCATTCATTACTAGAAATACTAGCATTATCTAGTTCACCATTATCTGGTACTCCTTCATCATCATCAAAATCCTCAACATAAAAACATTTCTTTTGGATCCTAGGCCTGTTCTCATATCTTTTTCTATTTCTTTCAATTCTTTCAGGACATCTAGAAGCAAAATGACCTACTTTACCACAGGAAAAACATTTGAAAGGTAATTTCCCTTTAAACTTACTAGATCCTCTTTGCAGTCTATCCACAAAGTTGGCTTCTATTTCATCAAACTCATCATCAGATTCTACCTTATAATTTTCTGATCTGGAGGTTCTCCCAGAAGTATTGGCTTTGAAGGCAATCTAGACTTTTGGCAGGGCATCTCCAAACTCTCTCATTTTAAAGGTAGTAATCTTACCAAGTAACTAATCTCTATCAATAGTTTTTACTTGCACAAATTCTTTAATTGTAGCTACCTTGTGACTGTAGGATTTTGGTAGTGATCTGAGAATTTTCATCATGATTTCCTTATCACCTAGAGTTCCCCCCATACCCTTTATCCTAGTGACAATTTCATAAACTCTCTTTATAAAGGCTGTTATGTTTTCATCTTCATTCATCTTCAAACTCTCATATTTTAATTTTAGACTTTGTAGCTTGGCCTCCTTCAGAGAATCATCTCCTTCATATAGATTTTTCAGCTTCTCCCATACCTCATTTGTAGTTTCAAGATCCACAACTTTCGTCAGTACTGAGTCATTTAATGAACTTAACAAAGTATCTTTTGCTTTGACATCCATCTCATATTCTTTGATTTCATCTTCAGTCGTCAGACCATTTTGAGGCATGGTGTATTTTATTTCTACAGCTTTCCATACTTTGTAACCAAGACAAAAAAGATGGCTTTTCATTCACGCTTTCCAAAGAGCATAATTTGTCCCATCAAAATGTAGTGCTTCCTTCTTATAAGACATTTTGGATCTTCCTCAAGCTGTTAGACTTCCTTTAAAGGAACCTTGCTCTGATACCAATTGTTGATATGCACTAGATAACTAAGAGGGGGGGCTAACTTAGTTGTCACAAAAACTCAATTACTTCTACACTTAAACATTAATCACTCATCCACAATTATTATGATTTAATAATGAATGCATGAAATTAGAAACTTAATCACAGATACAACATTAAACACAAGAGACACCAAATTTTATGTGAAAAACCCCAAGGTGGGGAAAAACCATAGAGAGGATTAGCTCTCAAAATATATTGTAATCTTTGAAAAATGATGTTCAAGCTTGGTCACTCCAAGGACCCAGAACATACTGGCTCACTGCCATGAAGTACAACTAGGTCTAGTAGGCTCACTACATCAACCCTAAACCTAGAAAGATTACAATAAGGGTTGTTAAACCCTACTAGCGGCTCACTGCCAAGATCAACATCTTCTTCATGTCTAAGATTGATACATTGAAGTACAATAGTTCCTCTGCTCTGCTCTGCCTTTGCACCTCTTTCCTTATCTTCCCATTTTCGCATAAGGATGTCTTTTCCATGACTCAACTATAAGTATTTATACACTTCATCAACCTTGGAATGATAATCAAGGTCAGCATTACAATCATCAACCATTGGAACAATCTCCAAGGTCAGAAATACAAACATTTACAAAATAGGTCTTGACCTATTACAACATTATGCAAAGGAAATGCAGTAAAAGTGTATGTGGATCACACCATACCTTAGCTGGGACTCAAACACGATCTTCCACACTACAACATGCTTCCATGATCTTCAAGGGATCTCCACAATTATTGGAATTAACCAAGTCAGCTAAGACTAGTTACACACTACATTATCTGGGAACAATCTTCAAACACGATCTCAATTCCTTAATGTGGACCAATGTCAAGATAGGAACATGATCAAGAGACATCCACAAGAACATTATAATCATCAGAACCAATTGCACAAACCTTAACTGCTTTAACCATAGGAATCTTCACACTAGAACACATGAACTTCACTGTCTTCAACTATCATGAAAGAAAGATAGATTATAGACTACCAAAACATGAACCACTACAATTGTAGGCACTTATTATCATCCCAGACTTCCCTCTAGAACTGTAGAGAAAAATACTTTATTGTGGAGGAATGAGGAACAAAACACTTTCTCCCTGTCACCAGAGAATAATAAAAAAAGTAGGTTTTACTCTGGTTAATGCAACTCTCTCAAATCTTCACACTGGAGGCTTAAACTTAGGATTTAGCATCTTCAGACATCTCTTAAAATAACTTCCAATCCATAGACCAAGATCTTTAAGCAGAAATAAATGCAGAGCAATATGTTGGACTGTTCTTTAGCATACAACTCATTGTCTACACTGCACTTCACTGTAACTCACTTGATTCTTTCAGAGAGGCCAATTTTATTAATATTCTCAACATATAAAATTTCCAAACAAGTAGTACAATAGGATATAGTTGACACCAATGAAAACAAAGATATGTTGACATCAATGACAACACCGATTAGGAACATACTTGCAACACAATCTAGCATGCCTCCACCCATATATTGATGAGCCACTCACCATCTTCATCATAGGGGATATATTCTTCATTGCTTCCCCAATCTATCACATCTTTTCCATGTATCCATATGTTTGTAGATTTATTATTAATTAATTAGTTAGTTAATGATGTACCATAGGGAATTACATCATCTACCCTTAATATTAGGCTTCCTCTTGGAAGACATTAGGGGTGGAACTTAAGAACACCTCAAATCAAACTAGATATCCTCATGAGGCTCATATTATAATAATAGAATCAATTCCAAACCAATTTTAGTTGGTTCACAACTCTACCCACAAGGTAGTGTAGGTGCACAAAATTGCAATAGTTACTCAAGCCATGATAAAGTTACAAATCTTGTGAACTAGGGTTTCAAGATTGAATGTGATCAAGGTAGGGTGGAATTTAACTAACCATAACACAGAGAACTACAAATCCTAGTAGGGTTCCACTACTCAAGTTTATTTCAAGATCTCATAATTCCATTTTATTAAAATGTCAATCTGATGGCTCATATCATATGTAAAATGATAAAGACAAAATGGGCTATTTTCATTATTTATTTTAATATTTAAATTTACATAATATTAATATTTATTCTAATAGTATTACATCTCAATCCAATTATAAATGGTTATTTGCATTTTAGTCAAATTCTTGTATAACAAATGACCATACACATTTTCTGCACATCATAGACTAAGCATATAACTTGGTCTCCACATCACAATGATCACCCATAAGGCACATTCCTAAATGTGCATCATATTGGTCATAATTAGCTTGCAAGGATGTGAATGCCAAGGTAAAATCCAAAACCAAGTAACCAAGAGTCAAGATCTAGTACCCCAGGTGCTATAGTATCTAGTAACCATAGAATCAAATAAGAAAGATGCTCTTAGGGCCCTCCCCAAGCATCCCTCTTTACATTTGTGATGATCTTCCCTTATTTATTTAAGGGGTTATCCTCTAAGAGAAGGACATAAAAAGATCACACATACATAGGGGGAATGGATTATGACCATCCCATACTAGTCCCATTTATATCCCTCATCCTCACAATAAATTCTTTAGGCCATCTGTGGGCAGAGAATAGGGCATCAAGTAGATTCTATCGTAGATGACTACAAAGGATATGTGAAGGGTATAGCCAACTCATAAAGAGGTATTTTGGGAAGGACACGACTCTTGGTAGATATATAGGAGATACACATAAAGTAATTTAAAGTAAGAGTGAATGAGAGGCAGAGTGTATAATATGTATAAGACAGAGACTCAGACCTACCGATATAAATATGTATGTACTTATTAATAAGAAATGAATATAAAGGAGATATAATAAGTATTATATCATTGTGTACATATGTTATGATGCTTTTGTTTGCTTATACTATACTGTATAATAGATTTCCTTAATGTTTATTCTTATTTCTCTCATTGTCTGACTGGGGTATAAACTAGACTTCCAAACTTGACTGAGGACCAAATCTCTATACTGGTTTCCCTCCCATTTCTTGCCAAAATTTGGTTCCATTACCGGGACCCTAGAAAAGGACAATGAAGAAAACAGAGAATAAATGGATAAAGGAGAAATGCAGAGTAGTGCAAGTAAGAAAACTTGAGTGATAGGAATTTTTTTATGATCTACAAAAGATTTTGAAATCTCTTAAGTTCCTACCCTTGTGAGAGGGGGGAAGACACTTAAGGGGATGGAAAATGGAATAGGGGGAGGATATGAAAGGATCCTTGAAAAGATGTAACTCTTCAAGATAATCCAACCATGGGATACATAAGGATTAATATCATTTCAAATCAAAAATACCCATGGCAAAAGGGGATAACAAGAGATTAAGAGAAATTAGTGACAATATACTAACTGGAATGGAGATAAGAAAAGGAGAAAGGCAAAAACAAACCCAGGAAAGATAGGAAAGGTACCACAAAAGAATGGAGAAGGTAGGAGAAACAATTAGAAATCAAGAAAGAAAAATTGTAGAAGAGAATGAGTTGGATGAGCGCGCCAATGAGGGTGTTGTTAAGCATGTCATTGTGGGTGTTACTGGAGAAAAAATATATAAGGAAAAGAAAGAATGGATGAAATAGCCATAGAGGCTACTGTGGATTTGATACAAAGAGATATACAAAGTCCTAAGATTATTATAATGCATATTGATAAAGCTAACGAACTTCTAAAGAGTATAGGAGGAAGAATGGAGAAATATGACCAGTTAAGGACCACATGGAGGGAGGAAAATAATCAAACCCTAGCCCTATTGCAAATGTAGAAAACTCTAAAATTACAATCTAATTTTGTTAATGTACAAATTGTTGCAAGTATGTGCTAACTGGTGGTGTCATTGATGTCAACATGTTTGTGTTTTCATTAGTGCCAACTAGATCTTCTGATATTCTTATTTGTTGATTGATTGAGTTGTCTTCTTAAGATCACTATCTAAGTATTTTACTCCACATTTTCTCTATGTTGAAGACCAATGTATGAGATTTGGATATGATTTAAAGAAGTGTTTGAAGATGCTCAATCTAGAATTTGATGGTCCAGATCGCTTTGCAAAAAAAAAAATATTCACTAGTTTGAAGATAGTGTCTGACAATGTTTGCAGAGTGACGGGGAGAAAGTGTTTTTCTCCGCACTTTTCTACAAATTGGATTTTGGATTTGTGGTTCTGGACTTAATCTTATAAGGTCCTTAGTTATCTTCATTCCAAAGGATTTGTTATTTGGTGCTCTAGAAGGCAAGTTAGTGAATAGTAGAGTTTGATAGTGTCTATTAAGAAGTAGTCTAAGATGCATCTTCAAGTGATATTTGTTGTCTTCAAGTAAGATCTATTGTGGTTGGATTTGTCAGCTCCCAAGTAACTCTATGTTGTTTGTGGATGTCTCCAAAATTTATTGAAGGCATGTGCTTGATCTGCAAGCTATAATGAAGTTCTTGGAAGCATATTTCTCAGTGTTCTTGATGTATGCACAAGTTTTCGTTGACTTGGTTTGTCACACATGTTGCAGAGTTGATTCGAGGATTGTGAAAGTGTGTTGTAATGTGTGAAGATGTGTTTGAGTTCTATCTAATTCATGAATTATTCCTTCTTCATTCAGTTACCCTCAAGTTTGTTTAGATTTAAATATAATTTTTGTATGTATGCTAACCTTGGAGATAGTTCCAATGGTTGTAGATTGTAATGCCAACCTTGATGTACATTCCAATGGTTTTAGATTGTAATGCCAACCTTGATGTACATTCCAAGGTTGATGATAGGTATAAATATATGCAATAAATTCATGAATGATGGGACAAGTTACGAAGATGAAAAGATAAGGTGTGAAGTGTAAAAGCAGAGCAGAGCAGAGGAGATATATTGCACTTCAATGGAACTAAACTCAGGCATGGTGTAGATGCTACTATATCAATTCACCCTTGGTAGTGATCCAACCCTGGCAGTGAGCCACCCCCGACAGTGAGCCTTTCATTTGGGCAGTGACTCTTTTGATATTCAGTATTGTTACTACATTATATTGTGAGCTGACACTCACTGTGGTTTTTCCCTTTTAGGGTTTTCCATGTAAAAATTTGATGTTCATGTGTGTATGGTGTTGATATGTTTGTTTTTTTATTTTTTTATTCATGTTTAATCTTCATAACAAAATAAGGAGTTAAAGTAAGTGAATGTGAAAGAGTTTTGGTTTAAAGAAGTTAAAGTTTTTGATACAACTGATTCACCCCCCCTCTTAGTTGTCTTGTGCCTTGCAACAATTGGTATCAGAGCAAGTTCCTTGGAAGAAACCCTAACAACTTAAGGTAGATCCAGGATGGCACACAAGAAAGACATTCCTCAGTTTGATGGATCTGACTATGCCTACTAGAAGGTACAAATGCAAAGTTATCTCATTTATATTGGTTATAATGTTTGGGCAATGGTTAAAGATAAATACATAGTACCTAAAGATGGTCCGGAGTTTGAAGAATGGATTAAATATTTCGAGGCTAATCATAAAGCTAAAAATGCTCTATTAAATGCCATGTCTAACACTGAAATGGAAAAAGTTGTGAATCTGGAAATTGCTTATGAGATTTGGGACAAATTAAATAAAATCTATGAAGGTGATGCATCTATCAAGAAGGCCAAGATGAAGAACTTGAAGACCACATATGATGAAACTATGTGAATGGCTGAAGATGAGAACATAACAAGTTACTTACACAAGATTGATGAAGTTGTCAGCAATATCAAGGACCTTGGTGGAGAGTTAAAGAATGAGGATGTTATAGATAAGATACTTATTACTCTTCCCAAAGCTTAGTCACAAGGTATTTGTCATTCTAGAGTTTCTTGATATGGGAAAGCTTTCAAAAGATCAATTGCTTGGTAAACTGACTACTTTTAAGATGAGAGAGTTTGGTACTACTGATGGCCCTATAACAACTGAGACTGCTTTCAAGGCCAAGGAAGAAAAGACTGCTAGATTAGATAAATATGTTGTAGAATTAGATGAAGAAGATTTTGTAGAGCTTGAAACCAAATTTGCAAGTAGAATAAAAGGGGTAGTAGAGGAAAGTTCAAAGCTAAGTTACCTTTCAAATGCTTCAATTGTGATAAAATTGATCACTATATTTCAAGATGTCCTGACAAAGCCTTGAAAAACAATGAAAGTAAAGGAAAGATGGTAAGAAAGAGTTAATATGTTAGAGATAATGATGGTGTTTAACTGATGATGAATCTAATTCTAATGATGGTAATAGTAGTGATTGCCTATTTATTGCACTTAGAAGAACTTGTTTCTGCTAATATTGCTAGCTGTGTGAAGGAAGGAAGTCCAGGAGAGTTGTCTACATTTCATGCAGAAAAGGAAGATGAATGGATCATAGACAACAGTTGTTCAAATCACATGATAGGAGACAAGAGTAAGTTTGTTAAGTTTGAAAAATATGATGGAGGACTTGTTAGGTTTAGTGATGATGTAGCTGGTAAGATTTGTGGAAAGGGATCTATTCCTTTTGATGGAAAGCATTCATACAAATGATATCTTTTATGTCAAGGGCCTAAAGCATAATCTTCTAAGTGTTGGACAAATGTGTGACAAAGGGTATA
The DNA here is from genome assembly GCA_027924645.1 of Cunninghamia lanceolata. Taxonomy (NCBI): domain Eukaryota; kingdom Viridiplantae; phylum Streptophyta; class Pinopsida; order Cupressales; family Cupressaceae; genus Cunninghamia; species Cunninghamia lanceolata. The sequence continues at coordinate 3,385,729 of BSBN01000397.1, forward strand.
ATCTTGTGTTCAAGGACAATGGCTGTAAGATACAGAATAGCTCTGGAACCTTAATTGATGTTGGTAAGAAGACTCATGGTAATGTTTATCATTTGAAAGGTTCTAAAAATTGTTGTTTGTTGGCTAAGATAGATGAAAGCTAGCTATGGCATAGGAGAATGTGTCACATTAACTTCAATAATCTGGTGAGAATAAGCGTTGTTGTAATGCCTTGCCTAGGAACCTTAAAGAACAACACAATAATGCTATACAAATTGGACAATTTTTTTGTCTAATTTCCCATGTGAACAACTTTTGCATAAATTACAACCTCTTCAAACCCCTTCTAGGTTTTATTGTTCTATACTTTAGCTTTCTAATGTATTATTATTTGTCAGATTTCATTTATAAACAAGAAAGATGTGAATTTTCTTTTATTGCTGAATAGTGTGTTGTCATTGTTAAATGTTTATGTTTTTCATTTATTTACTCCATAATTCATAGTAATTTATTTAACTATTTACTTTCAACCTTCAAGATTCTTTTACACAAATTTAATTCTTTTAATGACCTTCCTAATTTTATAAGTTATATTAAGTAACTTCAGTTTAATTTAATTGTGTAAGAATGGTATAAAGGAAGAAGTCAATTTAATGATGGTTAATTGTTTTTATTATGTTGGAAAGATAGTTTTGTCCATCTTGAGAATATATTGATTTCCCTACAGAAAGTTGGTCACATTTAGGAGATTTATTCATATCTAATATTATTCCTTATTTGTCTAATTTATAAGAAAGAATTATTGCGATTGCCACTCTTGTTAAATAATGGTAGTAGCTTGTTTGACTTAATTTTATATAATGAAATATTTGGTAAGTCATGACATAACATTAGAGGTTTTCTAATTAAAAAAAAAGTGGTAGTGATGTAGTGGTTTAAGTTGTGGTTTAGGTGTTGATTTATTCAAAATTTAGTTGTTCAAATGAGAATTTGTTTGGAATTTCATTGTCATATCCTTTGCAATAGAGCTTAAGTTAGCATTAACTAGGAAATAGATTTATGATGGTTGTATCCTCCCAATTAAAGGTATAAGAATTAATGATAAAAGAAGAATATTTGTATATTCTTTAATGATAAAATTAAGTATGTAAGCAATGCATTAGATAGTTGTTTTTCCATTGACCTTATTTAAACATGACTTGTTATGTTGAGGATTACGATCCTAATGCAACCTAAATTTTATAATTCTTGTATAAATATATGAAGTATTGTTGATTGTTAGTATAAATTAGCAATGAGAAACTAGTTTTTGAATCATTTTGAATTGTCGAGATTTGTATTCCAAAATTAATACTAGTATCAGTATGTTTGGTAGTGAGAATAAAAAGTGCAAACCCTAATCTTCTTCTATCCTCTAGAATGGAATGAAATGTATATGTGTATCTAAGTTTGAGAAGATGTTGATATCATCAAAATTATACCTTAGAAGTTTTGTTTTATATGAAACCATCTAATGGTTGCAAGATCTAGTCCTCGAACTATGAAGTCTCTGCGACGAGTATACGTAGGCAAGGCCATCATGGATGATCCCCCGAGACATTAGGTCGGCCCCTTAGGGCCTTAGGCTTGTCATTTATGCAATTGATATTTGTTTTGTGTAATTAGTAACTATGCAGAACTAATGTTTCATTAGATGTGCAGTTTGAGATCTCTAAGCCATGCAGGATTCTAAAGCTAAGAAGGTACCTCTCCACTTTGTGAATAGATGATTATGTGGCATCATTGTAAATGTGTATAAGTTAATTTGAGACGTATGTATCTTACATTTCATTTACGATGAATGTTGATAAACTCCAATATTTAATTTGAAGTTTACTAAGTTAATATTTGTTAATTGTTCATATCATCCTGTTAATTTCATTATTTCTTATTAAATTTCATATTTTCTAGGGTAGGCATTACAAAATATGTGTGTATATTCAATGATGTAACAAATCCAGAATAATCTATGGTTGTTAGTTAATTCATGATATATGTTTAGAACTTAGTGATAGTTCTGTTAGTAATGCAGTTGTGGAACCTTAGAGGACATCATGTTAGCTTAATGATATGTGTAGATATGATTTACATTATTTGTTATTTCTTTTATTTTTTTTTAAAAAATTGTCCAATTTGTATAGCATTATTGTGTTGTTCTTTAAGGTTCCTAGGTGGGGCATTATAGTTGTTCAAGCTATAAGAGACCTACCCAAGATTGTGAATCTTGTTAATGCTACATGCAAAGAATGCCAATTTGGGAAGATGAAAAAGACTACTTTAAAAAACAAAGAACAATCCTCTACCAGTTTACTAGAGCTAGTGCATATAGACCTGTGTGGTCCCACAAGAACAAGAATTCTACAAGGTGAAAGGTATTTCATGCTTCTTATTGATGATTTTTCAAGAATGATTTGGGTTACTTTCCTTATAGAAAAGATAGAAGCTCTAGATAAGTTCAAGGTATTCAAATCTATGGTTGAAAATGAATTGGATTTGAGAATCAAATGCTTAAGATCTGATAGAGGTGGTGAATTTACTTCAAATGAGTTCAATGCTTTTTGTGAAGAACATGGAATAAAGAGAGATTTTTCTGCTCCCTGGACTCCTTAACAAAATGGAGTGGTTGAAAGGAAGAATTGAAATATTCAAGAAGCTTCCAGAGCAATTATCAAGGAAGCAAACCTACCAGAAGTATACTAGAAAGAAGCAATACACATTATTTTCTACATTTAGAACAGAGTGCAAATCAGAGTAGAAGAAACAAAGACACCTTATGAACTATGGTATGGTAGAACTCCTACTGTCAAATGCTACATCAGAAGAGATGAAGAATTAGGAAAGCTTGATGCCAGATCTGATGAAGGCATATTCCTTGGATACTCTACTAAGAGAAAATCTTACCAGTGCTATACTAAAAGACTGGGAAAGATCATTGAAAGTGTAAATGTGAAGGTAGATGAAGATATTGAACCAGATGGATATGAGTCAGATGGACATGTTGATACAGAAAAGGGTGAAAAAGGCAAAGAAAAGGAAGTTCAAACTGAAGTACAAACTTCTCTAGAAGAAGAAGTTCAAGCTGAAGATGTGATAAGAATCCCTAAAACTCCAAGGTATGTGCAAAGAGATCATTCTAAAGATCAGATTATTGGTGACAAAAGGAAAGGTGTGATGACAAGTAGGATTGTAGAAGAACAAGTAAATCTCTATCTTCTTTCAACTTGGTGGAACCTAAAATAGTAAATGAAGCATGCAATGATGAGAATTAGGTCAAGGTAATGGAAGAAGAACTACTATAGATTGAGAAGAACAAGACTTGGGAACTTGTCCCTAGACCTGCAAACAAGAATGTGATTGGAACAAAGTGGGTTTTTCATAACAAACTAAATGAAGTTGGAGAAGTTGTGAGAAACAAGGCAAGACTTGTATGTAAAGTCCACTCCCAAGTTGAAGGAATTGATTATGAAGAGACCTATGCTCCAGTGGCAAGAATGGAAGCCATCAGACTATTTTTGGCATTTGCAGCACACAAAAATTTCAAGGTATATCAGATGGATGTGAAATCTGCCTTCCTGAATGGTGAGCTAGAAGTGTACATAGAGCAACCAGATGGGTTCCAATAAACTAGACATGGTATGCAAGTTGAAGAAGGCCCTGTATGGATTGAAGCAAGCCCCCAGAGCTTGGTAAGCAAGACTAGATAAGAATATATTGCAGTAGGGTTTTAGTAAAGGATCTGCAAATATTAATTTGTATATCAAGGTAAGCAAAGATCAAATCCTGATTGTTGAAGTCTATGTAGATGATATCATATTTGATGGAAATGAAGAAATGTGCAAGAATTTTACAAATGAAATGCAAAAAGAATTTGAGATGTCTATGTGTGGTGAGATGAACTTATTTCTTGGATGAAAAATCAATCAGATAGACAAAGGCATTTTCATTTCTCAATCAAAGTATGTCTGGGAATTATTGTAGAAGTTTGAAATGGAGGACTCTAAACTAATATGCACTCCTATGGTTACTAGTTGTAAACTAAGCCAGAATGATGAATCTCTTAAGGCTAATGAAAGAAAGTATAGATCAATGATTGGAGGACTACTTTACCTAACTGCTACCAAACCAGATATCATGCATGCAATCTATCTTGTGGCCAGATTTCAATCAGATCCCAGAGAATCACATGTGATGGCAGTAAAGAGGATATTTGGGTATTTGAAGGGCACTCCTGATCATGGCTTGTGGTATCCTTAGAACAATGATTTTTCTTTAATAACTGTCTATAAAGATGCAAATTGGGTTGGATGTGCTAATGATAAAAAAGCACAAGTGGAGGTGCATTCTTCCTTAGAGATAGGGCAGTACCCTAGCATAGTAAGAAACAAGAATTAGTTTCCTTGTCTACTACAGAAGTAGAATATATTGCTACAGTATCATGTTGTACTTAGGTGTTATGGATGAAGCAGACTTTGAAGGATATCAAAGTTGAGTATGATGGGCCAATTCCTATTCTTTATGATAACACAAGTGTCATAAATATTTCAAAGATTCTAGTGATGCATTCAAAGACAAAGCATATTTCAATCAAATATCACTTTTTGAGGGATAAAGTTGTAGAGAATGAGGTGAAGCTTGAGTATGTGCCTACAAAAGATCAAGTTGCTGATATATTCACTAAGCCTCTTCCAAAAGACACATTTGAGTATCTCTGAGAGAAATTAGGGGTTATTGCCCCTCCTTCCTTGAATTAGATACATAAGAAGATGCATCAGTCTAGTGTGCTTCAAAGTACATTTCTTTTTGGACTGATGTTTGAAGCTACCTCTCAGGGGGAGCAGGTAGTGGTTTGAGAGGATTGTTTTATTCAAGGGGAGTAAAGAATGATTTCAAATTGATCAAAGCAGTGGTGTGCAAGTATGTGCAGTAGAAGAGATGTGATGCCCTTTTCCATTGATTTCAAATGGGGAAAGAAATCATGTGAAAAAACTAGGGAGAGAAGGAGTTCAAATGTGTAAAAGGAAAGGGGGAGTCTTGATGCAGAATTGTGTCCTAATGGAGGAACATGTTATTAAGTTTTTCACATCATATGTTGCCATCAATGACAAAGGGGGAGATTGTTGCAAGTATGTGCTAATGTTGTCATTGATGTCAACATGTTTGTATTGTTATTAGTGCCAATTGTATCTTCTAATATTGTTATTTGTTGATTGATTGAGTTATCTTCTTAAGAACACTGTCTAAGTATTTTGCTCCACATTTTCTCTATGTTGAAGATCAAAGTATGAGATTTGGATATGATTTTAAGAAGTTTTTGAAGATGCTAAATCTAGAAATTGGTGGTCTAGATCACTGTGCAGAAAAAGTTCTATTCACCAGTTTGAAGATTGTGCCTGGCAATGTTTGTAGAGTGACAAGGAGAAAGTGTTTTGCTTTGCACTTCTCCGTAGATTGGATTTTGGCTTTGTAGTTCTAGACTTAAGCTTATAAGGTCCTTAGTTATATTTATTCCAAAGGATTTGCCATTTGGTGATCTAGAAGGCATGTTAGCAAATAGCAAAGTTTGACAGTGTCTATTAAGAAGCAGTCTAAGATGTATCTTCAAGTGATATTTGTTGTCTTCAAGTCAGATCTATTATAGTTAGATTTGTCAGCTCCCAATTGACTCTATGTTGTTCATGGATGTCTCTGGAATATATTGAAGGCATGTGCTTGATCTGCAAGCTATAATGAAGTTCTTGGAAGCATGTTTCTTAGTGTTCTTGATGTATGCACAAGTTTTGGCCCACCTAGTTTGTCACACATGTTGTGGAGGTGATTCATGGATTGTGAAATTGTGTTGTAACATTTGAAGATGTATTTGAGTTCTAGCTAAGTCATGAAGTATTCCTCCTTCATTCATTTACCTTGCAAGTTTATTTATGTTTAATCCTAATTTGATTTTTGTATGTATGTCAACCTTGGAGATAGTTCTAATGGTTGTAGATTATAATGCCAACCTTGATGTACATTCCAAGGTTGATGATAAGTATAAATGTATGTAATAAATTCATGAATGAGGGGACATGTTGTAAAGATGAAAAGATAAGGTGTGAAGTGTAAAAGCAAAGCAAAGTAGAGGAGATATATTATGCTTTAATGGAAATAAACTCAGGCATGGTGTAGATGCTACTATATCAGTTCACCCTTAGTAGTGAGCCAACCTTGGTAGTGAGCCACCTTTTGGTAATGCGCCTTTCATTTGGGAAATGAACCCTCGGTAGTGAGAGCCTCTTTTGATATTTGGTATTATTACTACATTATATTATGAGCTAACACTCACCATGGTTTTACCCTTTTAGGGTTTTCCACATAAAATTTGGTGTTCATGTGGGTATGGTGTTGATATGTTTGTGTTTTGATTTTGCTATTCATGTTTAATCTTTATGACAGAATAAGGAGTTAAAGTAAGTGAATGTGAAAGAGTTTTGGTTTAAAGAAGTTAGAGTTTTTTATACAAATAATTCACCCCTCCTCTCAATTGTCTTATGCCTTTCAACACAAATTAGAGTTGATAAACAATGGGATGAATTAATAAATCCTATTTGAAACCCTCAACCCCTAAATTTGGATGCAAATTACTTAGATAACCTGGTTAATCAGAGTATAATGAAGATTAGGCAAGATGCAGTATATAAAAAGATGAGTTCTGGAAATATAAGACAAAATAATGAAAAGTCACCTACTAAAAGGATAATATTTTTTACAAATGAAAGAATATCTCTGAGAATTAAAAGACGGTTTGAAGAGACACACCCCTTCGACTAGGAGTCACCCCAAGTGCCTTATAAATCAAGACAAATTTTAGTAGAAGAGGATCAAGTTGAAGTTGAAAGAGAAATAGAAGTAGAGATTAAGAAGGATTTTGAGGAAGTTTTGGGAAAAGAAAATTTTGACATCCAATTGCAGAGAGATAAAGGAAGATCACATAAAACCCTAACACAAAGACCAGTGCCTAAGGAGAAGAACAATCAGAAAGATAAACACCAAAAAACATTAGAAAGTCTGAATAAACAAAAGAAAGGAAAGATGGATGCTATTATCAAATTACCAATATTTGAAAAAGACACAATTGAAGCTGTAGAGCACATTTTTGTATTAGAATCAATTTGGAGTTAGAATGAAATAACTAAAGATGACACTAAATTATTTGACTTCATTGGCACATTGTAAAATGATGCATTAAAATGGTACAAAAAGGCTTGTCCTAAACATGAAAAAACATGGGATGAAGTGAAAAAGGAATTGTTGGAGAACTTTGAAACTCTAGAAATACCTAATGAAGGGGTGAATAAGATGAGAGAATTAATAAAAAGGGATGGAGAAACCATTAAGGAATTTGATAAAATATTTAAGGAAACAATCTGCAAACTAGAACCATTGACTAAGAAGTAGAAGATTGAATGGTTTACGTCAGGAGTAAGCCCAGATGTGAGAGTATCTCTAGATGGGAGAATGTTTGAGACATATGTAAAAGTAGTCACACTAGCATGCCAGATTGAAGCACAAACATGGCATAGGAAAGAAAAAAACAAGGAAAATATGGAAATAGAAAGACTAAGACTAGAATTAGATCAATTAAAATTTAAACAAGAGATTTTGGTGAAAATAGCAAGATAAAAGACTGAATATATGGTGTTCATACTGCATAAAGCAAGGACACATTAGGGATGAATTTCTGAAACTAGAAGGAGAAATACAAGCCGTAAAAATGTAGGTGGATATAAAGGCAATGCCTACAAAATCTAATACTATATATTGTGGATTATGTGGAGAATGGAATGATCATGAAACATAAGATTGTCCATCACAAATGTTTAGGGTAAGAGAGGATGATGATGATGAGCATGAATCTTGGTGTGGTTCACACCATAAAAGCAAAGCACAAAATAACATCATGGAATATGTAAAAGGCCTAGAAGAAAGACCACTATACCTTTAGGACCAAGGAAATAAGCAACCTTCATGGAAAAATCAAAGAAACATGAATACTATCTAGAATACAAATCAAAATGGACCATATGAAAATAACTATAGTAATGAGCATATAGGATAATTTGGAGGTTATAGAGGAGGTAGAGGCCAAGGTAGAGGTAGAAGAAGAAGAGATGAGGCCACTTGTTATAAATGCAGTAAGTTAGGACACTTTGCAAATGAGTGTTGGGGAGAAAGAAGAAGACAATGCGCATTCTGCAACAATACAGAAACTGACCTTTTCACATGTGATAAGGTACAATAGTACTTTCAAAATGCATTGCAACAAGGAAAAGGAGATAATTTAGATAAGCAAAAAGGCGCCAAAGTAATTAGAAGAGTCCCTAATGAAAAAGGTCAAGTCCTAAGGACCTATTAGAGAGATAAGGATGGCAATACAAATCTATCTTCATCAGATGAAGAAAACCAAAATAGAAGAATAAAGGAGGAAAAGCTAAAATGGATAAAGGAAAAGAGAAAGTAGTAGTAGTTACAAGATAGGGCACAAACATCAGAGGAAAAAGATATGATACTCCTGAATCAGAAAGAGAAGAAAGTGAGGAGGAAGATGTATTCTTCTTGGATAAAAGGCAATGCAATGAGGTAGTACAAAAGACTAAACAGATAATAATAGAAGAACAAGAGAAGAAAAAACAAGTCAATCAATTCTTCACAAAAGAATAAGTTGTGGCACTCAAATAGTTTACATCTCTAACATGATAGCATAATCTAATGGAGAAATTTAAATAATTTGCTATATATTGGAATAAGGAGAAGATACCACAAAACCAAGTTAGGCAACTAGGTAGAAATGAAAACATTGGAGAATAAAACTACTATTGGTGGATGCTCACATTAATCATAAAAAATTCAAAAATGTAATTATAGACTTGGGTGCATACATAAACATGATCACTAAGAAGCTTTGGGAATAACTAGGGAGACCTAGATCAAGACTCAAACACCTCACAATATTATATTGGCAAATGGGTCTAGCATGTCAACCATTGGAACATGGAAATAGGTAGCAGATTTTGTGGTTGTTGCTATGAAAGAACAAGGGGATTCCATTAATCCACTTCTTAGACTAAGATGGTTTGTGGATGCCAAAGGCATAGTGGACTCCCGCAAAGAGGAACTATCTTAAATGCGAATAGTAATAAAAGTATATTCATACCTTTAGGGCTTTCTATGGAAGAGGCGTATATTGAATAATCCACCCATGCGGAAGAAAATGATGATTATCCTAAGAATACATACACAATATCAAGATTAGGAATAAATGAAATAGAGGGAGAACCAAACTCAACACGAGAAATAGAGGTAGAGAATGAGAATGGCATCACTAATAGTAAAGAAGTCCTAGAAGGATGGATAAAAAATGAACTAGAGATCAAAACTCAAAGAATGATAAGAATTAGGAGGATATGCATTGCTCAAATCAATAAAGAAAACATACCGCAATCCTCCACATAAAATTCAAATCCATCACAAATGGTATGCACCATCAACAAAGACCAAAATGAAGAGGAATCTAGATGATCTCGTCATATGAAACATATTATTAAAGGAATTTACCATATAAAACTACCAAAGTTTTTAGGGGTTAAAGACCTACAACAATACTTGAATGGAATGATTTTTTAGGAGAACAAAGTAGAATACAAGAAATACAACATACACTAGTATGTAATGCAACAAATTGGTGGTCAACACATGAAGAATCAGTTCAAGATTGGCGTACATTTAAGCTCATTATCAAGGTGAGATACTTACTGAAACATGGAGAATACAAAGAAATACCTAAATATCAAGGCTAAAATCCACCACAACAACACCTAACCAATTGCCTAGTAGCATGGGAACACAAAAAAGAACATAGCAAGGCTAAATACACACATTTTTTCCACTGGAGGGTAAAACCAATTGCCCAAAATTGGTATATCAACCAAGAGAGAAGGAAAGAAACAAGGGATTAGGAAGAAGTACAAGCTGACTTTATCAATACATTTTATTTTTACAGTCAGGAAAATTCCAGACATGTTGCACTTGTGAAAATAAAAGAAATAATTTTTCAACAAATAACAAAGGAAGAGAAAAATGAACTAGAGTATATGATGAAGGGGGTAAATCATAAAACACACAACAACAGAAATTGCACATAGAAAATAGAACTTTCTTTATTGATTTGGACAACTTATTACATTACAGAAGCTCAAATACAATCAAAGGAATCAACCCTCCATAGGCCGCAACACATTATAGCTTCCTCTTACAAGACTCTAGAATCATCTGCCATTCGTAACCCCAAATGTGCTAGGGTTTCTATTTTCCCACCTATTCTTGACTCTACACTTTCCCCCTTAACTCTACTACTACCCAAGGTTCCCAAAAATGGTTATTAATAGTCTTTTTGGTGGCCAACAACCTAATTTCAAAATTTACATCTCCCTCCAAAAGTAGGTCAACTTCTGGGAAGCATAACTTTTGATCTGGGAATTTGATTGACGAACTGTTTTAAGCATCAGAAAGCTCACGAAGTGAACTATCACACCAAAAATTTGTAAATGGATTTCCATCAACTTTTTAGGATGTTTTGGGATGTTTTAGTGCCTCATATCTCATTCCATAAATTTTTAGGGGCCTTTTAGAAAACAGAAATTTTAATATCTTTCAGTTCACAGATGATCTTTTCTTGATTCCTTTGCCAAAGGGCTTATATTTCAATTATGAAGCTTCCTATAAATTTTCACTTCCATCCGTGCCCAAATGCAAACTTTCTTGAAATGGTAGTAAAACCTTCCATAAATAGCAGTTTGCTATTCTTAGCATTTTTGAAAAATTGAAAGTCCTACATCATTATTCAAGAGATTATGGAACCAAAAACACTAATTATGGAAAGAAATAAAAATTACTACAATGATTTTGAATCAACATCTTTTTGGGTGATGCAAGATTGCTCTTACACCACTGGATGCTCCTGCATTAGACACCTAAGGTAATTTGAGAAGTGACCCTGTCACATCTTAGGTGTTTGTGTGAGGAAAACCCAAATGGTCAACCTCTGCCTTAGACAACCAAGAAGAGTCTTCAATAGGCATTCCTTTCCATTTCACCAGATATTATTCATATTGCCTATTCCGAGTACTTCCCACATACTATCTAAGATCTCTTCTATCTCCTCTGTTGAAGTAGATGCCAGAATACTCCACTTGTTCTTCTATTGGTTCATCCTTGGTTCCACCTTCATGATATTCTGATAAATCAACAATGTTGAAAATAGGGGAAATGTTGATCCCACTCGACAGCTCTACCTCATATGCATTTCCTAAATCATGTTTCTTCAAAATTCTACATGGTCCAATTTTTTTTATTTTTAGCTTATTGTATGTCCCAACTGGGAACCTTTCTTTTCTCAAGTGAACCATGACTTCATCTCCTACCTGGAATTCCTTATATCTCCTCTTCTGATCTGCCTTTGCATTGTACTAAATATTCATCTTATTAATGTGCTTTTTCACCTCTTCACGCAAATTCTTCATGTGTTCAAAAAATTCTTCAGCCTCGACACTTGTATTTTCTCCTTTGTCCAGATTCCTTAACTCTGAAGCATTTCTTGGACTATTCCCATATACAATCTGGAATGGTGATTTACCAGTACTCCTATTGACAAAATTATTGTAAGCAAATTCTGCCTGTGGTAAAATCAAATCCCATCCCTTGGGCCTATCCCCTACTAAGCATTGTAGTAGGTTACCCAAACTCCTGTTCACCACTTCGGTCTATCCATCAATCTGTAAATGGTGTGTAGAACTGAACTTCAAATCTATCTTCAACTTCTTCCACAATGTCCTCTAGAAATAACCAACAAATTTGGTATCTTGATCTAAAACTATGCTCTTTGGTAGACCATGTAATCTCACCACCTCCCTAAAAAATAACTCTGCAATATGAACATCATCATTAGTCTTCTTGCAAGGAATGAAATGTGCCATCTTTGAGAATCTATCCACCACTACAAAAATGGAATCATGTCCTCACTGTGTCCTCGGTAAACCAAGAACAAAATCCATACTGATATCATCCCATGGCTTCTCTAGTACGAGTAATGACTGATATAGCCTTGTATTCTAACTTATTTCTTTTGCCATCTGACACACTTTGCAACTCTGCACAAATTTCTTCACATCTTGTTGTAACTATGTCCAATAGTAATTCTCACCAGCAATAGCAATGGTCTTATCTTGACCAAAGTGTCCAGCTAATCCCCCACTATGTTTCTCCTTAATCAGTTTCTCCCTCATGGAACTCCTTGGAATGCACAACTGGCTTCCTCTAAACAACATACCATCTTGGATTATGAAATCCAACCATTTTGTTCTATCCAAAGTAACAGGTTCCAAACAAGCTTTCCGGGCCTCTGCAAAATCTAGATCGTTAAGATACAAACTTTTGAGCTCATTGAACCCAACAACCTCTATCTTCATTTCTGTCAACAAATTTTGCCTTCTACTCAAGGCATATGCAACTCTGTTGGGCTTCCCACTCCTGTGCTTCAAAACAAAGGTATAACTCTACAAAAACTCAACCCATTTTAAGTGCCTCTGGTTCAACTTTCCTTAACTATTAATATACTGCAAAGCCTGATGATCAGTATATAAAACAAACTCTTTTGGAAACAAATAATGTCTCCATTTCTTCAAAGCCTAAATTATTGCATAAAATTCCTGATCATAAACATAATACTTTTTCTTGGCATCATTAAGCTTCTCACTAAAATAGACAATGGGGTTACCTTCTTAGCTCAAAACAGCTCCTATAGTGCTACCACTAGCATCACAATCTACCTGAAATACTTTATTAAAATCTGGAAGTGCCAAAACAGGTTGCTCTGTGATTTTCTACTTAAATGTATCAAAGCTTTTGTCTGCTCCTTTAGACCATCTAAACTCTTTTCTATCCCCTCTCATTGTCTCAGTTAGGGGTGCATAAATGCTACTGAAATTCCTGATAAACTTTCTGTAAAAACATGCCAAACCATGAAAAGATCTTACCTCGGAGGCACTCCTTGGCATAGGCCATTCAATGATAGCCCTCACTTTCTCTGTGTCCTTCTTAAGACCTTCCTTTGAGACAACAAATCCCAAGTATACCAACTCCTTCTTTGCAAAACTACATTTCTTTAGATTAATTAACAACTTCTCCTCCCTCAGCTTCTCCAAAACTCTTCTGATATGCATCATATGTTCATCCCAAGTCTTACTAAAAATCAAAATATCATCTAAATAAACAATAACAAAGCTTCCCAAAAATTCTTTCAATACCTCGTTCATGAGCCACATGAATGTGCTCGGTGCATTAGTTAGCCCAAATGGCATGACTAACCACTCATACAAACCTTCCTTTGTCTTGAAGGTTGTCTTCCACTCGTCTCCTTCTCTGATACGGATCTAGTGATACCCACTCTTCAGGTCAATCTTCGTGAAGTACTTGGCTCCACTCAAACAGTCCATTATGTCATCCATTCTAGGCAATGGAAATCTATACTTGATCATGATCTTATTAATGGCTCGAGAGTCTGTACACATTCTCCACTCTCCATCTTTCTTTGGTACTAGTAGTGTAGGTACCGCACATGGACTTAGGCTCTCTCTTATCAATCCCATCCTCAACAACTCCTGAACTTGTCTATTCAACTCGTCACTTCCTACTAGAGTCATTCTATGGGCTTTCTTATTCGGCAAACTGGTTCCTAGTATCAAATCTATTTGACGACTTATCTTCCTCACTGGTGGTAAACCTTCTAGTACATTATCAGAGATAATATCCTGAAATTCTTCCAACATTTCTGAGACTTCTACTGGTACGTCTTCACATTTCTCTTGACTAATGTTAGGAATTAATGCAAAGCAATGATGCTCATGCTTCATACCCTCCAAAAAATTTCTACCATCTACCAAGCAAATTTTGGCAGTACTACATACCTTTTCTTCCACCTCCTTCAAGGGCTTCAACTTATGATGAACTCCATCTTTTGTTAGGGAGTATGTGTTTGCACGACCATCATGGACAATGCTCCTATCATACTGCCATGGCCTCCCCAATAACATATGACATGCATCCATTGGTATGATGTCACACAGTACCTCATCATGGTAGTCACCAATCTTGAACTTCACTAAACACTACTCATTGACCATAGCTCTATGGTCCTTCTATAAGCATGTGATCTAATATGGATGTGGATGCTTTCTTCTTGTCAACTTCAACTCTATCAACCATCTCCTCTAAAACAAGATTGTCAATGCTTCCACTATCAATAATAATATCACAACACTTACCTTCACATTTGCACCTTGTGCAGAATAAACTCTTCCTTTGATTTGGTTCTTTCCCCTCATTCAATAAGGTTCTTTTGACAACTAGGGTTTCTCCCCTTTTAGCATCTTCAGAATACTCAGACTGTGCATCTTCATCTACATGTGCAACTCGCACATTACCTTCAGGTCTTCTATTCATCCTTCCTTGATGTTGTGGACACTCGTATGCTTGATGCCCTTCTTCTCCACATTGGAAATAGGTTCCTCTAAAACTTCCTCTTCCAGGTCCTTGCCCAGGTCTGCCTCTTCCTCTTTCTCTTTTCTCACCATTGTTCTGGTCACGAGGGCGGTATGTATTATTGATGCAAAGGTAGGAGGACCAAAAATATCCTCAATAACATTAACAAATCAAAGAACTAATTCAATTTCTTTGGTTAGATTGAAGATAACATTAATATAGACTTTTCATCCAATTTTCATGAAGATCCAATGGTAGGAGAGAAAGTTATGACTCTTTTCCCAAAACTACAAACCCTAGGCAGCATTCAGACCTGCCCTCACCAAAATTATGATAGCTCTCACAAAAATTAATGAAATTATACCAAACTAAAATAATTGTAAACTAGAAACACATATCTTTCCATCCATCTATTATATGTATCAATGTGAGGCCATACCAAGTCGTACCATGCATATTTTCAGGCTATATTTTTAAAAAATTAAACTCTGCAAACCTACCCTCAATAAAAATATCATAACTTATTCAAATCTTAATAAAATTTGATGCAACAAAAAGAAATGGAAAGTAGACTCAATACTCTTTCCATCCATACCACATTCTGGTCATATTAAATCCGTACAAATCCATACCAATCTCTGAAATAGCAGTTTAACATTCAGAAATGCAGAAACAAGGGTGATATCACATCAAAATGTAACAACCCACATTCTCCAACCTTCTCCCCTCTGCCTTCACAAATGGATACAAGGCCTTTTAAAGGCATTACATCATGACTCCTCACATTCCAACTGATTTCTAACTGCCTATTAATGCCTAGAACCAAAATGACCTTTCATATTCCAAGTGTTGCATTGCAACTTTACAATTTTGCATCATTTACACAAATTTGAACTTAGACCTCTCTTAGTGACTTTAATAAAAGGAAAATGACTTAATTTATCTCATTGAATTGTTAAATCATCAAATTTCAATCAAACTCTTATGGAAACATCAATTTGTGAAGGTGCTCCTACACCATACAACCAACCAACAAAGATTTCTAAGTCCCTTGGAAATATATCTGCAAAACAAAACTATCTTTTTCTGCATTTCCGTCTGTCTCTTCATCTTTAGCTTCAGGTTTCAATCTTCACACAAATAGAAAGGTGACCAACCAACCAACAAAATCTGAACTACCATCATCTTAGAGCATCTTCAGGCTCCCTCTACTCCCATCAGTGGAGTACTCTTCAGGCTGCAACATCAAGTGCTTCTTTAGTCAGGTATCCATCTCTCTACTGCCTTACCACACCAACTCACCAAACCATCCATCTCACCCAACAGCAGATTCTGATGATGCATCCTACCACTATCTCCTCAGTGGCTTCTCTCTGCACCCTTATCCAGCCTAATCTCCATTGGAGAATGGTCATGATAGACCTTCTCTTGTCTGCCCTCACACACAACCTCAAAAACTTCTTTCTCGCAACTAGATGGACCAAGCACCTGCAACCAAACAACTTAGCAAACAAAATAATGGTCACCAACACAACTCTTCAACTTTCCTTTAGTTCTTCACCTGCCTTCTTAGTGACAGGAAACAAATACACAGCACCCAAATCTTTCGCCAGCTCTGATACCAATATGATGCAGAGGTAGGAGGACCAAAACTATCCTCAATAACATTAACAAATCAAAGAACTAATTCAATTTCTTTGGTCATATTGAAGATAACATTAATATAGACTATTCATCCAATTTTCATGAAGATCCAATGGTAGGAGAGAAAGCTATGACTCTTTTCCCAAAACTACAAACCCTAGGCAGCATTCAGACCTGCCCTCACCAAAATTGTAATAGATCTCACAAAAATTAATGCAATTATACCAAACCAAAATAATTGTAAACTAGAAACACATATCGTTCCATCCATCTATTATATGTATCAATGTGAGGCCGTACCAAGTCGTACCATGCATATTTTCAGGCTGTATTTTCAGAAAATTAAACTCTGCAAACCTACCCTCAATAAAAATGTCATAACTTATTCAAATCTTAATGAAATTTGATGCAACAAAAAGAAATAGAAAGTAGACTCAATACTCTTTCCATCCATACCACATTCTAGTCATATTAAATCCGTACAAATCTATACCAATCTCTGAAACAGCAGTTTAACATTCAGAAATGCAGAAACAAGGGTATCTTTTATTGATATCACATCAAAATGTAACAACCCACATTCTCCAACCTTCTCCCCTCCACCTTCACAAATGGATACAAGGCCTTTTAAAGGCATTACATCATGACTCCTCACATTCCAACTGATTTCTAACTGCCTATCAATGCTTAGAACCAAAATGACCTTTCATATTCCAAGTGTTGCATTGCAACTTTACAATTTTGCATCATTTACACAAATTTGAACTTAGACCTCTCTTATTGACTTTAATAAAAGGAAAATGACTTAATTTATCTCATTGCATTGTTAAATCATCAAATTTCAATCAAACTCTTATGGAAACATCAATTTGTGAAGGTGCTCCTACACCAATTATCTCCTCTCTGATTTCGACTGGTGCCAACTTCTTCACCTTTCTCTTGATCTTCATTTCAACCTCCATAGGGTCTTCCACCAATCCTTCCACCCTGCCCTCTACCTTGACCTCTTCCCCTTTGCTTGCTATTAAATCTTTTATTCAGCTTCTCTTCCACCTTCAGGGAAAACTGGTATGCATCTTCTATAGTGGTCATTCTGACCAAGCTCAACTCCTCTTAAATACTTGGCCTTAACTTGTTAATGTAACAGGCTACCTTCTCCTTATTAGGCTCTGCATGGCCTATCCTGATAGTAATCTTATAAAACTCTTCTGTGTACTCCTTGACAAACTTGTTACCTTTCTTCAATCTTTACAGCTTCTTTAGAAACTCCATCTCATAGTCTACAAGAATGAATTGCTTCTTCAGTTTCTCCACCATTCAATCCCATCTGGTGATCTTCCCTTTTCCTCTTCTATGTCTCTTCAATTGGACCTCCTTCCACCAAATATTGGCATGGCCCTTCAACTTTGTTTTTGCAAACTTGACTCGATATGGGTCCTCTACATCTTCATACTTGAAATATTCTTCCATATCATTGATTCAATCAATAAGCTGTTCTAGATTCATATCTCTAGAATATGTAGAAACTTCAATCCTAGGCCTTTTTCAATCTTAGAAATGGCCCTCAACAACCTAACTTCTGCAAGATCTCCTACAGCTTCTTGTTCTTCCTCAGATAGCTCTTCTTTAGCTTCATCCTCACTTTCTTCTCTTGTTCTCAGCTCAAACCCTCTTTGCAGCTCCTCTTGCAATGCATCAGTTTGCCTTTGTAGGGCTCTAAAACCCTCTTCCATCAAAGCATTCCTCCCAATATGATTTCTTTGTGGAGGCATCTTGATCTCTGTAGCAAACCCACAACCTCAGGTCCTGGTGTAAACTGCCTCATGATCAGTGATCTGTCCACACATTCAGGAACCCTTGATCTAATACCACTTGATGAAGGGGTAAATCATAAAACACACAACAATAGAAATTAAACACAGAAAATAGAACTTTCTTTATTCATTTGGACAACTTATTACATTACAGAAGCTCAACTACAATTAGAGGAATCAACCCTCCACAGGCTGCAACACATTACAACTTCCTCTTACAAGACTCTGGAATTATCTGCCATCTGTAACCCCAAATCTACTAGGGTTTCTATTTTCCCACCTATTCTTGACTCTAAATTTTCCCCCTTAACTCTAATACTACACAGGGTTCCCAAAAATGGTTATTAATATCCTTTTTGGCGGCCAACAACCTAATTTCAAAATTTGTATCTCCCTCCAAAAGTAGGTCAACTTCCAAGAAGCATAACTTTTGATCCGGGACTCCGATTGACGAACCATTTTAAGCGTCAGAAAGATCGTGAAGTGAACTATCATGCTGGAAATTTGTAAATGGATTTACATCAAATTTTTAGGATGTTTTGGGATGTATTAGTGCCTTATATCTCATTCTAAAAATTTTTAGGGGCTTTTCAGAAAATAGAAACTTTAATATCTTTCAGCTCACAGATGATCTTTGCTTGATTCCTTTGCCAAAGGGCTTATATTTTAATTACGAAGATTCCTGTAAGTTTTCACTTCCATCTGTGCCTAAATGCAAACTTTCCTAAATTGGCAGTAAAACCTTCCACAAATGGTAGTTTGCTATTGTCAGCATTTTTGGAAAAAACTAAAAGTCCTACATCATTATTCAAGAGATTATGGAACCAAAAACACTAATTATGGAAAGAAATGAAAACAAGTACAATGATTTTGAATCAACATCTTTTTGGGTGATGCAAGATTGCCCTTACACCACTGGATGCTCCTGCATTAGTATAGTACACCACCACCAAGATCTAAAGGAATATAGAAATTAGTGGAACAGATAGATCAACAGTCAAAGAATATGGGCCAAAAATGTTATAAAGCCACAAAGACAAATACTGAGTAGAATGAACAGATAAATATTGAGGTGCAAGAAGGAGAAAGAGACCTAGAAATATTGACTAAACAAAAGGACCAATATCACAATGAACCACTAAAAATTAGAGAAGAAAATATTGCAAAGGAAGGTGATCCTAAATTAGAAAAAATTAGAGACTACTGGGATGAAAAAGTAGTAGCACATGTGATTGAGATTCTATCTGATTTTGAAGATCTATTCCCAAAGACCTTCACTAAAATGAAAGGCATTAAAGAAGTAGGCATAATGAAAATACAACTAAAAGAAGGAGTGAAACAAGTAAAGAAAAGGCCATATAGGCTCAACCCTAACATGAATAAAATAGTCAAGGTAGATATTGCCAAGATGTTAGCAGCATGGATCATAAAACCTATTGAGGAAGTTGACCGGATCAGCCCAATGGTGGTACAAAACAAGAAATTGGGAGAAATAAGAATATGCAGAGACTACAAAGAGTTAAATAAATCTTGCATCCATGATCCATTCCCAACACCCTTCATAGAAGAGATATTAAAATCAATTTCTAGAAGGAAAATATCTTCATTCAATGATGGATCTTTTGGCTACCACCAAGTAAAGATAAGAGAAGAAGATCAACCTAAGACAACATTTACATCTGAATTGGGATCCTACATGTACACAATGATGCCTTTTGGACTAAAGAATGCACCAATAGTCTTCAGTAGAATAATGGTAAATGCATTCAAATAATTCATTCATTAAAAGTTTATCTAGATGACTGGACTATCTATGGATTGGTGAAATATCACACACAAACCTTGAGATGATGTTAAAAAATGAAGAAGTTTGCAAATATCATTGAATCTCAAGAAATGCACATTTGCGGTACCTTTTGGAACTCTCCTAGGACACATCATTTTCAAGGAAGGGTTGATTGTAGATCCCTTGAAAGTAACTTTAATCCTCACACTACCACCACCTAAAACACCATCAGAAGTAAAAACTTTCCTAGGTTACACTAGATATCACTAGAAGTTTATAAAGGGTTATGCACCAATAGCAACACCTTTGGAGGAATTGATCAAAAAGAAAAGTGGAAGAAACATTGGATGGAATGAGTAGTGTGAATCTTCTTTTGATATACTAAAATAGAAAATTGTTGAAGCTCCTATCTAGATATTCCCAGATTGGAACATTCCTTTCCATGTCCATGTAAATGTCTTAGGCATAGCAATAGGTGCAGTATTAGCTCAACCTAAAGGAACTAAAGACCATCCTATAACATTTGCTAGTGGGAAATTATCAAAAGCTGAGAAGAATTACACTACAACTGAAAGGGAAGCACTAGTAATGGTCTATGCACTGTAAAAACATAGACATTACCTACTATCCACACCCTTTACTTTCTTTACTGACCATGAACCATTAAAATACCTATTAAACAAACTAGTCATACAAGGAATAATATGTAGATAGTTTCTACTATTCCAAGAATTTGAGTTTAACATAAAAGTGAAATCAAGAAACAAAACTAAGGTTTGGATTATCTATCAAGAATTGAAATAGGGGAGGAGCCATATATCCATGAAGAAGAACTCCATGGTACAAGCCTATTCAGGGTCAATGTGGTACTAGAGGAACTGAAAGATATTGCATATCTACTGGCCATAGGAGAATGTCCAACTCTGAGACATTTTTGCAAGATAAACAAATTATTATATGGAAGGCTTTTCCATATACATTTATCAAAGGAGAACTACATATAAGAGGGAAAGATGATATAATAAGGAGGGTAGTATTTGAACATGAAAGAGAAGATATTATAAAAGAAGCACATGAGGGTATAGTAGGAGGATATAACTCCAGAGACTTAACAGCAAGATAGATCAAACTAGCAGGCTTGTGGTGGCCTACCCTATCCCAAGATTCTAAAAGATATGTAAAATATTATGACAATTCTCAAAGAATGGGTAAACCTGTTGCTAGAGATGAAATGCCATTAAGACTAGTATCAACACAACTCCCCTTTGAGAAATGGGCAATTGACTTTATTGGACCCATAGATCCTATGGCCAAACAATCAAAATTAAGATACATCATCACCAGAGTAGAATACCTCACAAAATGGGTAAAATATCTACCTACAAAAGATTGTACCACAAAATAGCTACAAAATTCCTCTAAGAGAACATAATCACTAGATTTGGATGTTCACTCAGTATCACAAGTGATGAAGGAAACCATTTTGTAAATAACATGATTGCGGATTTATTACAATCTTTTATAATAGCACACAATAAGAGCACACCATATTACCTTAAGGCAAACAGGGTAAGTGAGGCCTTCAACAAAATCATTGGGAAGGCATTGACAAAAATGTGTGATGGCAACAGGTCATATTGGGACCTAAAAGTACCTGTGGTACTTTGGGCCTACCGTATCACTTACAAAAGAACCACAAAGTTCACACCCTATGAGTTAGTCTATGGCTAGGATGCTACTATATCAATACATTTTATACTTCCTAACTTTCATACTACAAAGAATCTAAAACTAAATGTAGAGGAATCATTGACACAAAGAATTGAAGAACTAGAGAAATTGGATGAAAATAGGTTAATGGCATCCTATAACATGAATCTAGAGAGAAAGCGGCAAAACACTTGGCATGATAGAAACCTGCAGAGGAAAAATTTCAAAGAAGGAGACTTGGTACTTGTATATGATAGTAAGTTTAAGAGATGGAGAAAACTCAAAATCAGATGGCTAGGTCCATATTACATACATGAAATTACAAAATCCAAAGTGGTAAGATTGAAAGACATGGAAGGAAGAATAACTATCGGATATGTTTTAAAATGGATCTTGGTTGAAGAATTATCACAAATCTCCAAGATAAAAAGATGAAATGGGGTGTAATTCAAACATGTAACATACTAACTATATCATACTATAACATATTATAGGATAAAGTAACCCTTAGCATCTTACAAGAATAAACAGCTAGAAAAACCTATGAAACATAACGAGTAACAACAATAAATGATAAAAGCAACTCTTAGGGCTATTTATATCCTAAGCTGCCCTAAAATCCTTAGTTGTATCCTAACAAGTTGAGAAAATTAAGTTTTGAGCTACAAAACTATCAAACCCTAGTCAACAAACTGTGAGTGAGAAGAGATGGCTACACCAGTGCTCATAGATGTGACTGAAAAACCAAGGCCTAAATATAAGAAATGCCCATTCAAGGCAATGAAAGTGGACAAAGAAGGAGCATTCTCTAATGTACTAGAAAATGTGTTTTACATTGAAGATGTTTGGAAGTACATTCATTCCCCGATCTTAGAAATTGATCATATGAAGTTTGAGGAGATGAGGGACACACTACTCAGAGATATAGGGTACTCTAATTAATATAAGAACATTGTTGCTAAGAAATTGGACATATGGAAAAATTACCCAGATTTTAGTGATGCCTACGAGTGGTTAAGGATAATTCTAAGTCAGATCCATCAAAAATTCATCTATTTAGACAAACCCTATGGCATAACAAAGGATGTAATCATGGTGGTGACTAGACTTAGCTTAATAGGGCAAGTACCATAAATGAAAACAATCAAGAATGGTAAGGTTACTGAGTTGAAAAGAGCAAAACCTAATGGGTAGAGCCTCGGTGTAAAGGATATCATAGACTTGGGGGTCTGGTATGCCACTATGGGGATAGCCTACAAGATATACTATGCAAACAGAGAGGGTTAAGCTACTGCCTCAGCAATTCCACCGTATATCAAATGGTGAAAGAGGGAAAAGATTTTGACCTCTGTGAAGTGATGAGGGAACAATTGATAGAGAACCTAAGAAGGACCAAGGAGTCAAAATATAATTTCTGGTATGGAACCTTAATTATATGCCTAGGATTCTATTTTCTCAATGAATTACCAAGGTTCAAAGGAAAAATTTACCAACAACACATATCAGTTGCCACACAAATAAAACAACACATTAGAAGCTTTAGTGACACAAAAGCCTTTAGCACCATGTACTGGGGTTTCTTTAAAACCTTACAGCCAAATATGCAAAATATAGAAAGACTACCATATGAATCTGTGAAGCAATATATGAACCACATAACTTTCATGGTAGACAAGGACTATACTTATATGGAGGCAGTAGACCTTAGAACTTCTTGGATACCTAGATTACCATATGAAGTTACTGTTGACCTATTTTTCCCTTCCCAGGGTCAAATAGCTCAGCTTGAAAATATTGTTTAAATCCCTTAAAAGTGTCTGATATCCTTCAAATTTCAATGTACATCCTTGCAAAAACCTAGAAAAACACAAAAATTTCTAAGTCCTTGCCTTAGTTTTTGGACTTTTTTTAGCCTTTATTTGCAAAACTTCAGGTTCATGAATCTACCAGTTCATCAACTAGCCGATTCATTGACAAAGGGAGGAAAATTCAAAAATTGACTAAGGTAGGAAGGCATGCTCCCCTTTATCGGCAATTTTCATGTTTTGTGAACTTTTCCAAAAGTTTGAAATTTCACAAGTTTGCCAATTTGGCAATTTTCTGACAAAGCGCTAGGAAAGTGGGTTTCTTCAAAAAAATTCTAATGAATAAGGAGCAAAATAATGTCTTTATCAATGATTTTTCAATGGTGTGAACTTTTCACAATTTTGAAAGTTTGAAAGTTCATCGATTCGCTAATTCCCCAATAAAGGAGAGCAGAAGAAGACAATGTTTGGGGAAGGTGAACTTTCCCGACAGGGAAGGATTTGCAAGAAATTAGCTAAGGAAAAGGAAAGAAGACAAAGGCTTTGTCGGTAATTTTCAAAAAGCACAAACTTTTTTAAAGTTCAAAATTTCTTTGGTTCGCCAACAAGGGAAATCACTGACAAAAAGCAAAAAGAGAAAAAGGAGACCAAGGAAGAAAGGTTCACAAAAAGGTAAAATAGTTCAGAAAAGTGACATTTCACTGACAAAGAAGACTTGGTTTGAAAGTTGGAATTTTTTTTTATAAGGCAAAATCGAAAACATGGAAATGGCTAAGGCAAAGAAAAAGAAAGCCTTATTGGGAAATCGGTAAAAGTGTGAACTTTTCACAAGTTCAAGATTTCTCAAGTTTGTTGATAAGGTGATTCACTTATAGAGAAGAAGGTGGAAGTGATCAAGTTTAGTAAAGTGACATTTCACCGACAAAGGTAAAAGCAAGACCTAAGGCAAAGTTTGCAAAAGTGAAGTTTTGCAGATAAAGAGGTGAAAGTTGGCCAAAGGCAGGGTTCGAGAAATAATGATTTTACTGGTAAGGCAAAAAGTAAGCTTGATTTGTAACAGTGGTTTTTTATCGATAAGGCAGAAAAGGTAAAGCTAGGTTGAGGTTCAAAAAAGTACAAAATCGCTAACAAAGAGAGAAAGAAGAATAGTTTACAAAAGACAAATTTTACTGATAAGGAAAAAAGAGATAAAGCTATAGGTTTGAAAAAGTGGAACTTTTCTGATAAAAGGAAACAAAAGGCAAAGTTTGGAAAAATGGAATTTTGCTAATAAAGAAGAAAAGAAGGAGCCAAGCAAAGTTAGAAAGAATGACATTTTGCCAATACGGGCAAAAGATGGTCAAGAAAAGAGTTTGAAAAAATGGATTTTTGTTGATAAGGGCAAAAATGGGAGAAACAAGCTATAGTTTAGAAGATTGAAAAGTTGTTGACTAAAGATAAAAATATGTAGAAGACAAAGGTAAATGGTTTGTGAAAGGGGAATTTTGCTAATAAAGGAAAAATTTAGGCCAGAATCTTAAGTAAAGTGCAAAATCAGTAAAAATAGAGTTTATAATGTATTGTAGGCTTAACAAATTTGAATTTGAATATTTAAATTGTTGTAAAAGCTCTTTATAGGGGGATTTTGGAAGGAAAGTTCATTTGAAATATCTTCTTCAGCCATTAATACAGAATCAAATCTGCTCAGCTACTCCATTTCTAGATATTTTCATATTTATTGTTGTAGGTGATGAATCGGCTACCTACATTCAAGGCAACAAATATTTCCCCGCTACTTCAAGATCCAATAGATTTTTTGCAATTTAATCTTACAGATAAACATTCTTTCTGGTAGGGATATTTTCTAACAAGGCCATGGGGCAAATTTATTGTGACAGATGACTTAGGTCAATATAATGAAATGCTATATATACATGTAAAAATGATGTAATGAGGGTCGGATACAAAGACATTTTTTGTACCCCAAACAAAACCCTCCTTTGTTGTAACCATGCCTTTTGGATTAATATATGTTGGTTGTTTTTACCTCTTCACGTTATTTTTAGCTTTGTGTAATTTAGAACTGGTTTGCCTGTGAATGTTTATTTCCTCTCAATCTTGTTTTTCTCTTTAACTCTATTAGAATTTTCTACATCTATGTAAATTTATCAGTTGTATCTAATTATTTTGTGTATTTTAGTTCTATGAGTGTTCTACATTCAAACCTGGTGTATCACCTCTTTAATTTCTAGTTTCATCCTTTTTCCCCTTTTCCCAAACAGTGGATATATTAGGTTTAGTCTTAGCAATACTTGAATCTCCCATTCATTGAAGGAACCAGCCTCTCTTTGGAATTTGATTTCCTTGTAGGGTCCCACACCTACAAATCATCTCAATGTTTCACTAGATTGTAGAGGCCCTAAACCACTTCAACACAGGGTGCAAATCCTAGTGACAACAATTACCAAGGAAGAAATAAATGCATATGCAAAGAATTTATTAAGCAAACCCAAGGATGCCACCATAGAAAGATATGGGACATTTAAGGAAGTAATGGATAAGATGCACAAGAAAAATTTGGAGGAAAATAAATGGAGAAGAACAAAGATAAATTACATAAACAAGGGGAGATCCCACCTCCGAAGGGTACATCTACACCATCTAACACTGCATCAACCTCATAAGCCACTATGGAAGCTCTGCAAGCTAGACCCTCAACTCCTCAAGAGTCACTGCTTCATAAACACCAAGAAGATCAAGGGGAAGTGCATCTGTGGTAGCCAATGCACAAATAGTACTGCAACCTACCACATCATCACAAAGAGTATCCATCAGTAGGAGGACAACATCAGAAACACTAGTACAGATGAGTGCTAAAAAGAAAAAGGGAGCAAGACCAAAGAAACGGGCCAAAGGAAAGAAAAATCAACAGAAGAGAAAGAAGGGGAAGAAGAGGTATCCAAACTGACAAGGAAATTTTTAAAAAATCCAACAACACAGGAGATTTCACAAGTGCCATTGAGCCTAGATGCAATCCTCAATGGGATTGAATGTCATGGTCTGTTACAAGAGATAGCAGATCTATATCTTGAAGTATCTGTGGAGAATAAGAAAATCATTGAAAAAGTAATATTTAAATACATGATAAAGAAAAATAAAATAATGGATGAGCTCTTGGGAAATTTTCCAAAGAGCCTAGCAAATGCATTAACGCAAAGAAGAGAGAAAGCCTTGAAGTTGGATGAAGATCTCAGGCACAAGTCATTGATGGAGTGGGTACTTCTATCTCTGTGAAGGAGAAGGATAAGATCTAGCACAAATATAAGCCACAAAGCTTAGGTCAAAACAAAGGGTGGATACCCTTATGAACATGGAACAAGCAGACAAAAGTAAGATACAGGCGGAAACTAAACAAATAATAAAGAAAATATATGATACAGTTAAGGAGACAGGGAAAACTGTGGCACAATAGGATACAAATCCTCCACAAAACACAAAACAAAACATTTCTCCTTCGTACAACACTAATACAAAGAAGGATGATGGGCAAAAACAAGAAGAGGCTACAGATATAGGAGATAACCAACAAGATTCTCAGGATGCATCCTCCTCTGCCTTCCTAATCCAATCTACCAAAGATTTTTTGGCACAATAGAAATAGATACAACCCATCGTGACTCCTTAGCTACTACAACTCCCAGTCATAGGAGGGTAGGTAAATTTATTTGGTATCTCACCCCTACAGAAGTTACAATTGGGGGATATATGTCACTCTATAGCGAGGGAATAAATTTTACAGCAACACATTGGAGGAAGTGAGATACTATTGGAGGTTGTAGATATAATACAAAAATAAATGTCAAAAGCACAAAGGAACACATCCCTACCTCCCACATAACAACTTAAATAGCTAATACAGAGCTTTCAAACTCATTCTCAATACTTGGAGAAAAAGTTAGAACAAAAAATAATAGAGAAGATTAATCAGAAGAGACTAGCTAATGCTACACAATAAACTAGAATCCCAATTAAAGAGAATTCAACAGGGTATGCAGGAGGCTAAAGTACTCTACCAATTTTGTTTACAATGGTCCATTACTACTAAGAGCATAAAATATCAAATAGAGGCATTAGAAGTATAGATTACACAAGTAGCTAGTAACTATGATCCGGTACAAGACACTAATGGAACCATAAGGGCATGGGTAGAGACCTTACACTCTCAGCTGTAGCAATTTCAGAATCAAAGAGAAGAAATAAAAACATAGATCAAACAACTAAGAGAAGTAATAAGTCTAAGGTTGGCATCTCTAACTAGAGTATTCACTGAGGCAAAACAAATCACACAAAAAGTAAAGGTACTGACTACCTTAGGAGAAACTATAGAGGATACATATATCCAACTTGAAAGCTAGATACAAATTTTGACATCTACTAAGAAACATCCAGGATACTACACTGGCTTAGCCTAGGGTAATCTACAAAAACATATTATGTACAAACTGAAGAACATGTCTTGGGGACAAGACATACTTTTAAAAGGGGGAGTGGTGTTGGCAAAGAACAGGGCATCAAGTAGATTGTATCATAGACTACCGCAAAGTATATGCAAAGGGTATATCTGACTCATAAAGAGGTATTTTTTGAAGGACACAACTCTTGGTAGATATATAGGAGATACACACAAAGTAATGTAAAGTAAGAATGAATCAGAGGCAAAGTGTATAATATGTATAAGGAAGAGACTCAACCTTCTGGTATAAACATATATGTATTTATTAATAAGAAATGAATATAAAGGAGATATGAGGAGTATGACATCATTGTGTATGTGTTATGATGCTTTGCTTTGCTTATACTATACCGCATAATATATTTCCTTAATGTTTATTCTTATTTCTCTCATTGTCTAACTGAGTATAAACTAGACTTATAGACTTGAGTGAGGACTAGATCTCTAGACTGGTTTCCCTCCCATTTCTTACCAACACCATCTACTCCCCCATACAGCTTGTTAGGAATGCTTCTTTGATATGGGAATTTACATCGAGCACAATACTACATATAAAACCACTAGAGACAAATGTTGTAATTGCCTGGTTGAAGAGACTTCAAAATAAAAGAAGTCAAAAGAATCAATGAGTCTCTAATAATAAAGGTAAAGTCATCAATAGTAAGAAAAATGTGGCAAGTCAAAGTAAAATGTCAAGTGAGA
This sequence comes from Cunninghamia lanceolata, assembly GCA_027924645.1. NCBI lineage: Eukaryota > Viridiplantae > Streptophyta > Pinopsida > Cupressales > Cupressaceae > Cunninghamia > Cunninghamia lanceolata. Next base: position 3,414,268 of record BSBN01000397.1, read on the forward strand.
CTCATTGTTTAATAAAATTAAAATGTAAAATAAATTCCCAATAATTGTATAATAACTCAAAGAAAGAAGTGAAGTAACCTACAAATGCAAAAGGAGTTTAAATACTACTAGTTTTCAACCAGGCAAATCATAAAATAAATTTAATCTTCAACGATCCCAAAATTTTTACACATTACAAACACTATGTGACTTGCATCAAGCCACCTAAGGGGAGGAGGAGAATAGTGACCATCTTACCACATAAATTATAATAAAATATAGTATTGGTGGTCTTTAACCACATAAGAATCATGAAGCAACCTCACACCCTATATCTACATATCCAACACAACCAAGGACATATCCAATAGGACAATGAGAAGTACCAATAAATAAATGATAATGTGCACCCCCTCCTAGTACTCGAACCAATACCATCATCAATGTCTATCTTGATGTTGATATCATGTGTCCTACATATAGTGATATTTATAGAATCCAACACTCAACTAACATACAAAGGAGATATACATTTACACTACAAACCATACATGTGGTTTGATTATGGGGGTTTAATAAGGGAATATAATATTCATGGAGAAGTACAACCTTCTAATGGATATCCTATCTTTACCAACCCCTAGTTATGCTAGTCTGCTCTCAAGATGGAGTGAGGGAAAAGGCTAGAGGAGATCAAGAGAATAATTAACAAAACAACATTAAAGCATGAAGGGGTTCAAAATTATATTCTACCCAAGTCAACATTATCACACACAATTTAAATAGTAATTACATGTTCATGCTAATCCACATTTATAACACATGAGCACAACTAACATGGAGTGTACAAAATTGATTTGTACATTACATTCATAGTAATTTTATTCCCATATATTGTACCTAGTATCCCATGCTCAAGGTGATTTCACAACATTCTATAAGTGTTCACACAATACACATACAAACAACACTTCTTTCACATTGGAACACATGAGATGTATATACCTCTTATTTTGATCATGATGCACACTAAGCATCTCATTCATTCCATTCTATTTCTAAGTAACTTAAGTTGGATTCCTTATGAGGTTTTGACATTCAAAATCCAAGAATTTCATAAGAAGAAAATTCAAACTATCTAGAAGATTAGATACTCAAATCCCAACCATCACCATCATAATAACCATTGTAACCAACATAAATCTTTCTAATTTCCTCACATTGCCATAATTTCCACCACAGCACAATAGTATTGTTCACACCACATCACACCCATTTTTTTCTCTATTTTCCAACCCAAGGAATTTTTTATAGATTCCCTCTCCTCTCTCAACCCTACATGAGGAATACTCTCAATCTAGTGGGAGAGTTGAGACTTGGGTGGAAGCACAAAAATAAACATATCTCTAAACTCAGTCTCCAAAAGCACCCACAAAACTTAATGTAGTATCTCCATAAACAAGATTGTAATACACTTACAGAGCCTCCATGAAATGATTCTAAAGCATCAAGCACCCTAGTTGCAATCCTCCATGTGAACAAGCAAATGAGAACCATGTAGCCACACATCCCAATCCATACTTCCACATATGCAACCTACAAGACATGCTCAATCCAACCTTAGCTAGAAAGCCAAAGGTTATGTGCACAATCCAACCTCAACAACTACTCATGTAGTTGTTTTGATAAAGACAAGATTACACAAAATAACTAAGGGGTATTACATAACCATGTGTCTCAAAACCATGAGATCACTAAGTCATGACCCCAAGTTAAATATTTGCTACTAAGTTTTCCCAATAATAAATATTATTCCAATGTGACATCTACATTAAATACTTATCCCAATGTCACATACAACATAAAGTGTCCCCAAGAATATCTCATCCATGTGGTATTCACATCTTTAAGATGCACAACAATTAAATATTTATTTTATATTTTTATCATTATGCAAGGTGTACATCACACATTTTCCTAGCAATCTTTTTTGTCTATGACAATGAGCTAATCTAAAATGTATAGATTCCTTTCGCCAAGTAAACTGAGAACACTTTTTCTCTTTGCTGTCCTTGATGCTTTGACCAATAGTTTTGGCAACATGCCCTCAAAATGTGATGGTAAGAATATCTTTAAGAGACATAAATAAAGCACTATATTTGCAAAATACTAAGACAAATTTGTTGTAAACTCCTCCTGCAAGGCTAATTTTGATCTATTACCATACACAAAACTATCATGCCCACATTTCCCATGTGGTCACAACATGCATCACGCGTGTCATGTCCACATGCGTCATGTGGTCATGACACGAAATATCAAAAAATTTCCCTTACTTTCCTAGAAAACCCCCTCACACACGTAAGCGTGCTCGGTGGCGTACGCTTAACGCATAAACTATCAGTTGTCTACGGGGTATTACATGTGCGCATACTCAAACGCAAGACTTATTAACTTTGTATGGTGACGTTTACTGGGTTTACACTCAGGTTTAATTTCAGCATTTAAATTTACTTGATAATTAATTGGCCCCTAATTAGTTATCTCGGTCTATTTCGATATTACCACGCATTTTCTCCTCTATTATAGTTTTTTTTTTTTTTTTCATTTTCTTGGAATTTCATTTAGAATTATTAAACTCCGAAATCACAATTTCTTTTACAGATCGAACTAATATAAATATATATTTTATTGACAAATATATGCCCTATTATATATATATTTATATATTTTCCAAATCTCCCTCTTACAATTTATCAATAAATATTATATGTATATGAATAATTATATATTTAAATATATAAGAAATATATATATATATATTATTTAAGTGTAACTACACATTTATTAACAAATAATATATATATATATATTAATGTTTATTTTATCATGTTAAATTATACTCCACTTATAAAACAGAGAGTAATGTTATAATTCATATCTCATTTCTTTGAAGTTGAATAACCCTAACTTTTGTTTGTATTTTGTGATGAGTTACAGGGAGGAGAGAGCGACGGCAGTAGTGATGGAGGCCCAGTGGTGGAGATGGGGCCGTGGAGATGGGCGGAGGAGGTGATATGGCTGCACAGGGGGGCGGCAGACAGAGGTTCGTGGGGAGCTAGGCGCGGGGGTGTGGGGAGATACGGGCGGCAGAGGTGCGGGCCGTAGGGTCTTGGCATGGGAGATAGCCCGCAGAGGGGAGGCTTTGGCGTAACGGGGGTGTGGGGAGGGGCGGAGCCCCACCCACATCCCACTTCATGGGGTGTGGGTGGGGCTTCGCCCCTCCCCACACCCACTATGTAATATCATTCGGTGGGGGTTAAAACCCCCACCATTGTTGTATAAATTTTGATGTGTTTTTCAAATTAAACTGCAACTTAATAAATTTTTATCCATTTTAATTTTTGTATAATTTCAATTTTATATATATATATATATATATATATATATATATATATATATATATATATATATTTGTCAAATAATTGTTGTAGGGCAAGATAATAAAATAATTTTTTTTATATTTTCTTACAATTTTAATTTCAATTGCAACTCCAAAATTAAACTTCATACAAAATAGTGATAAACAATAGATATTTAAAATCTATTTTCCCCTTAGTTGAATTTAAATTTCAAGTCACTAATTTCAATCTAAATATAGTAGCATATAATATAAAATGGAAAGAAATAATTATAATTGCATTTATTCACAACAAATAAAAGTGTATGAATATAACACAAATTCTTTTCCCTTTCAAATGTCAAAATTTCAACTACCTTAATTTACTAAATTCAACATTTCCACTAAACATTACAATAGATAAATTTTATCAACTTTGTCTACATCAACAACTAATTTCACAACTTTACAAATTAGGAGTACAAGGAATTAGACAATTCTAATGTCCTTTTTAAAACAATTTTCTTTCTATCTTTTCTCACAAATGGTAAAATGAAATAAACTGTAAAATCATAACTAACACATTAAGGGAGGATTTTCTCTCAACTCCCAAGTAACATTTTGTTATAACTTCAGAGAGAGAAATCTCTCCTCTTGGAAATCAACCAGGATGAAGCTATTTAAAAGACCAAACTCTCCTTAAGAGTAAAGGAAAATAAAATAATTTCCCAAACAAGAAAACTCTTCAACTCCACTTTAAGCTCCATGAAAACCTACGTAACACGCAAGGAAAGAAAACACCACTCAACTTGCTCTCCTCCCTACCGTAGACCCGCAAGAGGGTCACCCCCGAGCTAGAGAGATTATCCACACACCTAGGGGGTACAATACCACTTCACAACAAGGTAAAACAACACTCCAAAACATGCATACACCCATGGAAATTTACACAACACAAAAACTCAACCAAGGTGAGTTTAAAGAGGGGTAGGAGAGTGGACACACTCAACTCTAGAGTGCCACCCTTCACACTATTTTGAACACATTTTTCTCATGGCCTCAAGCCAAACAAATAAACCAAGATTCCAAAGCAGAGTGCCAACCTTCACAGTATTTCATCACATATTTCTCATGGCCTCAAGCCAAACAAATAAACCAAGATTCCAAAGTAGATCAAATTTTGGCTCTCAAGCCATATCACAAAATTTATCATAGTCACACAAATGCCCTCAAGGCTTTCAACTTCTGAAAACAAGGAATGGACCCAAGGAGGATCACTCCTCCCCTACCCCACACTTGATGAGCATTTCTCCCAAGTGGAAGAAGCTCTGTCAACACCTAAATAAATTTCCCACAATAACAAAATTTACAACACAACAAAACAATTACATTTCACACATCCATCATGCAAGAAATAGAACATACAAAGAAAAGAGCCTTGCATACCAACCTTAACAAGCCCTTTAATGGAAGAAGTTGATGAAGAGATCCACTCTAGTCTCCTCTCCAAATCTCCCTTCACAAACCAATCCTTCCACACTAATATTTTCTCTCTTCCAAAAACCCTCTTTCTTCCCCTCCAAAATTCCTTCTTCAAAAAAAACCCATCTTTTTTCCACTATCCCAAGTGGGATTAAAAAAATAACCCCACTCCTTTTTCCACTATCCCAAGTGGGATTAAAAAAAATAACCCCACTCATGAGCTCCTCCCCCAAAGTCTTCCTCACCCATACCTCAAGTCTTTTTCCAACACATGGGAGGGAAAAAAATTTAAATTAAATTAAATTAAAGAGGGAGTGGGTGACACTTGTCTTCCCCTCCTTCCCTCTTATGAAGGACCACACCACTTCATGGGGACTCTCACCAAAAGTGAGGGAACAAGAAGACAAGCCCCTCCATTATTGGTGGACCATAGAGTCATTTCTTGCCTTGGGAATGGAAAAAGGATGGGCTTGAGTGTTGATTCCACTCATCCTATCCCTCTCATACCCCCAAATTCGTCACGTAACTTCACTGTGAAGTTAAGGTGACCATACGGAGGTTAACCAAAGGTTACCCTAGTCAAAAGGGACCCTAGACCCATGGGGTATAACCCAGGGTCAAGTTAAAGCACAAGCAAAGGATCTCAAAAATTTAGAATTCAAAAATAAAATGAAATTCAAAACCAACAATTCTTACAACACATATCATAATTCAATTTTACAAGAGGGTAGACCTAACCCATTCAACCACATGCAAGACAACATTACAACATAACATGGAGTTGATCTTGGTTCCTCATGGAACTAGATCGGCTTCACAAGGGATAACAACATAAGGTGTGGAATAATCTCCTGTATCTGTGGTTTTGTTAGAAATACCTGCACACTCAATTTCAAAGTTAATTCCACATATAAATATCATAGCCGAAGCAAATTTAATACATGCATTCCTAATACATACCATAGTATAAACATCACATTATAATTTTCATTCTAATATCACCCAATTAGTTTTCCCAGTATTGTAAATATTAATCAGAGATCACCCAATTATTTTTCCTATAAAATAAACATCTATCTAACATCACACAATTAATTTTCCTTTAGCATAATAAGGTTAAATAGTTTGATAAATCTGGGAACAACAGTCCCACAAATATAAAAGTATCAACAACAGTAAGGTAAATAGTCACATGAACGGTAATGAAAGATGTAGGCCTCACATCCTCCCCCCCTAAGACTGTACTTCCTCCTGGAAGTTGTCAAAGAGGTGAGGATAAAGAGTCCTCAGTCTCGCTACATCTTCCCATGTCGCAGTGACCTCATCATACATATCCCACTGGACCCTAACCTGGTCTAGCTCTCGACCTCAAAGGCCCAGCGTCCAACGAGCCAATATGCGAATTGGCTCCAAAGCCAGCTGTTCGTCTACCTCTACCTGAAGAACACTCCAATCCAATATGTGAGATAAGTCAGATATGTAACGATGCAAAACTGAAACATGAAAAACATCGTGGATACGTGACAGGCTAGGTGGCAAGGCTAGATGATAGGCTACAGGTCCTATCCTCTCCAAAATCTCAAAAGGTCCTACAAACTGGGGTACGAGCTTAGAGCCCTTTCTGTAACGGATTGGACTTTTGTGTGGTCGCACTCTCAAAAATACCCTGTCACCCAGTGAGAAGCTCCGATCAGTTCTCTTAGCATTGGCATACTTTTTCTATCTGTCCTGTGCCTCCTAAAGTCTCTATCGAATCAGTGTGACCTGCTACACCATATCCTAAACTATTTCAAGACTGATGGCAACTCTGTCCTCCATCTAATCCTAACTCAAAGGTGTCCTGCATGGCCTGCCATATAAAGTCTGGAAAGGAGGCATACCCAACGAGTTGTGATGCCCATTATTGTAGGCAAACTAAACCAGATATAGATACTCCTCCCATCTAGACTAATGGTCCATAACATACATACGAAGCATGTCTTCTAACACCTGATTAACTCTCTCTGTCTGTCCGTCGGTCTCAGGATGGTAAGCTAAACTAAAGTTGAGCTGTGTGCCCAATGCCTGATGTAAGGCTCTCCAAAATGATGAAGTGAATATGGAGTCTCTATCAGAAATGATGCGGCGAGGTACTCCATGAAGTCTAACAATTTGATCTAAAAACACTCTCGCCACAGATGGTGCACTGTACGTCATGCGTATAGGTGAGAAATGCACCACCTTGGTCAACTTGTCAACTGTCACCATGATGGCATCATGGTGACGTGATGACATAGGTAGACCAACAATAAAGTCCATGGAAATGGTGTCCCATTTTCACTCAGGTATCTCGTGAGGGTACAACAGTCCTGCTGGATGCTGATGTTTGGCCTTGACCCTCTGACACTCAAGGCAACAAGCAACATATTCTACAATGTCGTGTCTCATCCCAGCCCAATGATATAACTGTCGCAAATTAGCATGCATCTTCTTCACTCCTGGATGTACTGCATAAGGTGCTCTATGAGCCTCAGAAAGAATCACTATACGTAGATCACCCGCACAGGGTACATAAATGTGCTGCCAATGTCTAAGCAAACCATTCAACTCAAGGGAGTGTCCTACGAATTTTCCCTTAAGGACCCTCTGATTCTAGATTTCCTATTGCACCTTCAGAAACCACTCGTCTTCAGGCAGATACTGTAGAATATGCTCTCTCAAATCCACCTTCAATGTTAGGGTCAGGATCTCATGGTGCCTTCGACTCAAAGCGTCAGCGACCACGTTCTCCTTCCCTTTGATGTAGTGGACATCAAAGTCATACTCACATATGAACTCCATCCAATGCCACTGGTGGGCGTTCAAATTTGGCTGTGTGAAAATGTACTGTAAGCTATGATGATCCGAATGGAGCTCAAAGCATCGACTAAAGAGGAAATGTCTCCAATGAACAAGAGCATGAATAACTGCTACAAGCTCTAAATCGTGAGTAGGGTAGTTTAGCTCATGTGTTTTAAGTTTACGTGATTCATATGCAATCAATCTACCACCCTGCATAAGCATAGCTCTCAAACCCTCTAATGATGCATCAGTGTAAACAACAAAATCTTCTGCCAAATCTGGAACTGCTAAAATGGGAGCGCTGGTAAGATGCTCTTTGAGGACCCCAAAGGCCCTCTCACACTGCTCAGTCCAAGTGAAACCTTTCCCTTTCCACTGAAGGGAAGTGATAGGATGTGCTATCCTGGAAAAGCCCTCAACAAACCTATGGTAATAACCGGCTAATCCCATAAAGCTCTTGACTTCTGTCACACTGGTGGGTGCTGGCCAGTCCTGAATCACTTTGATCTTTGATGGATCTATGGAGATACCATTGCCTGATAAGATGTGCCCCAAGTATTGCACCTCTGTCTTGAAGAAGGCACACTTTGCCAAGTTTCCATAACGCTGATGCTCTCGTAGGCACTGCAATACCTGATGCAAATGAACCACATGTTCCTCCTTGGTCCACGAATAGATTAGAATATCATCTAGAAATATGATCACAAACCGATCTAGGTAAGTGTGGAACGCTCCGTTCATGAGACTCATGAACACTGTAGAGGCGTTTGTCAAACTGAAGGGTACCACGGTAAACTCATAATGGCCATACCTAGTTTGAAAAGTAGTCTTATGAATGTCTGCCTCTATGATGCATAATTGGTGATACCTAGCTTTTAGATCAATTTTTGAGAACACTCTGGCTCCCTGCATCTGATCAAAGAGGTCGTCAATTCTAGGCAGAGGATAACAGTTTTTCGTTGTCACCTTGTTCAACTGCCTATAGTCCATGCATAAACAAAGAGATCCATCCTTCTTTACGAAGATAACTGGTGCGCCCCATGGTGAAATGCTAGGTCGGATGTGTCCCTTCTCTAGTAACTCCTCTAACTGTAGTTTAAGTTCCATAAGCTCATGTGTAGTCATTATGTAGGGTGCACGAGACACTGGTTCTACACTCGGCACCAAGTCAATGTGGAAATCAACCTCTCTGCATGGAGGCATACCTGGTAATTCTGGTGGAAATACATCGGCAAAGTCTCTCAAGATAGGGTGATCATCTAAGGTAGCCTCTGGCTCATCCTCTGATCTATCACTGACCGTGATAGCAAACATCTAACAACCTTTACGCATGTAGTTCTTAAGCTGTTGAGCGGATATCATACGAACAACCGTGGGCTTCTGAATTCCCACTATCTCAACCAGTGTGCCATGATCATCTAAGAAGCTAATCATCCTTTGGCAACAATCTAGCTTGGCTCTATGAGGTGCAAGCCAGTTCATACCCCAGAACTACACCGTAAGATCCTAATGGCATAACCCTAAGGTCACATGAAGTAGTGAAGGAACCCAAGGTAATCTCACAATCTCTAACCACGGTATCTACTGACATCCTAGCCCTAGAGGCCAACTCAACCTCCCACCTAATGTCCTGCCTAAAAGCCACTAGCCTGCAACGTTCCACTAACGATGTAGACAAAAAAGAATTGGTAGCTCCAGAGTCAAAAAGATTAGAGATGGGGAAATTCCCAATCATACCTGCTGTCTCAATGACTAAAGCCTAGAAACTGGCCTGACAGTTGTCAACTGCTACAAACATGTAGTGGGACCTGCCCACATCACCTACAGTCTGTTTAGATCCTCCTGAACGAGGTTGTCCCCCTGTTGTAAATCCCTGTGGACACTCTCTGGCCAAATACCTCGCCCCACCACATACATAACACAGACCCCTAGCTTGCAACTATCCTGACTATGTTCTACCCAACTATTGATGTCCAGTCTATCCAGTGGACCCCTATGACCCTCTGTAAGACTGCTGAGACCTCGCAGGTCCCGTAGATGATCCCTGTTGTCTCTGATCTCTTCGTGGGCCCTGTTGCTGCCAACCACAGTTTTGTCCTCCCTGAATCCTCTGTTGGGGTCTAGATTTCTACTGATGCTGTTGCTATTGCTGTGGAGGCCTAGGAGTTAATGATGAGGAATTAAACCCTCCTCTCTGTGGTGTGAATTGCAGTCTTCAGAAATTCTGTTGTTGCTAGTGATTACGGTCCTGATATTGCGGGCGTGAATTCTGCCCTCATCCCTGAATTTCCTCTACAATAAGGGCCTTTTCGATAGCCTCACTCATAGTCTGGGGATCTGCCATACATACTAGTCCTGCTATTCCGTGATTCAAGCCGCTGATGAATTTGTGCACTAGGAGTTTCTCGTCATGGAGATACTCTGCATAACAAAAATGCTCAATGAATTGGCTCTCATACTGAGCAACTGTGAGTCCTCTCTACTGTAAATCATGGAACTCATCTATCCGATGCTGTCTATAATGTTCAGACAAATATCGCGCATTAAAGTGCTCTATGAAAATGTCCCAAGTGAGTGTATCTACGGATAGTCGGCACTTGCATTCCTCAGTGTGCCACTAGGTAGCTGTTGAATCTCTCAGGAGATGTACTACCACTTGTACTTTCATGTTGCTCCCATACAGTCGCAATGCGAAACACCTGTCTAGACTAATGAGCCAAGCCTCAGCCACAGTTCCCTCTGTAGCTCCTACGAAGGTAGGTGGGTTGAGCCTAAGCAGGTCTTGGATGGGGTCTCCTCTGTCTCTAAGTCCTACCACCGGCTCATCCAATCCATACTCATACGGTCCATCATACATCTGCTCTACTCTCATGGTCTCATCTCGTCTCGAGAGTCTTGGAGGACTCCTTCTTCGTGCACTGTAGGCTGACCCTACCTCTTCTATTGTAGTGTCAAGAATCTCAACGAAAGGCTCCATACATGGTACCTCTAGTGGATCTACGCAGGGTTCCACATATGGCTCAGCACGCGACTCAGCACGTGGCTCAATATGTGGCTCCTCTCGCGAATCAATGCGAGGCTCATCACGTGGCTCTGGAAGAGCTGGTGGTAACCGCTCTAACATAGCCTGCAGTGTTTGAAGGATCTATGGGCCTAGGTTAATTACTAGTGGTGCCTGTGGTATAGGTGGTGTCTGTGGTACGGGTGGTGCCTGTGGCACTGGTGGATCTGCTATAACTGCGGGTCCCTGTCCCTCAGCCGAGGAATCACTATGCACCTCAATGGATGCCATGTTGCGCGATCGCGCTCGTCGAGCATGTTGGGGAGGCATCCTATAAAACAAGGTAGACACTAATTAATCAAAGTTACAGAAACAAATAGCGTGCCCAAATATGCCCAGTGTTTAAAACAACCTTGGCTCTGATACCAAATGTCATGCCCACATTTCCCATGCGGTCACAACACGCATCATGCGTGTCATGTCCACATGTGTCTTGTGGTCATGACATGAAATATCAAAAAATTTCCCTTACTTTCCTAGAAAACCCCCACACACGTAAGCGTGCTCAGTGACGTACGCTTAAGGCATAAACTATCAGTTGTCTATAGGGTATTACACGTGCGCATACTCAAACGCAAGACTTACCAACTTTGTTTGGTGACGTTTACTGGGTTTACACTTGGGTTTAATTTCAGCGTTTAAATTTACTTGATAATTAATTGGCCCCTAATTAGTTCTCTCAGTCTATTTCAATATTGCCACGCATTTTCTCCTCTATTATAGTTTTTTTTTTTTTTCATTTTCTTAGAATTTCATTTGGAATTATTAAACTCTGAAATCACAATTTCTTTTATAGATCGAACTAATATAAATATATATTTTATTGACAAACATATGCCCTATTATATTTATTATATATATATATATATATATTCCAAATCTCCCTCTTACAACTTATCAATAAATATTATATGTATATGAATAATTATATATTTAAATATATAAGAAATATATATATATATTATTTAAGTGTAACTACACATTTATTAACAAATAATATATATATATATATATATATATATATATTAATGTTTATTTTATCATATTAAATTATACTCCACTTATAAAATAGAGAGTAATGTTATAATTCATATCTCATTTCTTTGGAGTTGAATAACCCTAACTTTTGTTTGTATTTTGCGATGAGTTGCAGGGAGGAGAGGGCAACGGTGGCAGCGATGGAGGCCTAGTGGTGGAGATGGGGCTATGGAGATGGGCGGAGGAGGTGATATGGCCGTGCAGGGGGGGGCAGACGGAGGTTTGTAGGGAGCTGGGCACGGGGGTGTGGGGAGATACGAGCGGCAGAGGTGCAGCCGCAGGGTCTCAGCGGGGGAGATAGCTGGCGGAGGGGAGGCTTTGGTGTAACGGGGGTGTGGGGAGGGGTGGAGTGCCACCCACATCCCACTTCGTGGGGTGTGGGTGGGGCTCTGCCCCTCCCCACACCTACTATGTAATATCATTCGGTGGGAGTTAAAACCCCCACCATTGTTGTATAAATTTTGACTGTGTTTTTCAAATAAAACTGCAACTTAATAAATTTTTATCCATTTTAATTTTCATATAATTTCAACTTTAAATATAAATAAATAAATATATATATTTACATCACCTAGAACATAACACACAAACCCTAAAACTGCGCCATTTTCATTATGAAATATACAATGAAGACAATGCAAATTTACACTAGCATAATTCTTAGTTCCTTTCCCCTTCTTTATGCTTATTTTGTTTACCATCCCTATAATGAAAAATCCCTAAATATCCTACAAGAAATCCACACAACAATACCAAGCACTAGAGCAACATTGCATAAAAATAATTGAAAATAATCCTATAAGAAAAGAAAAGAACTAGACTTTAGAACCATCATACATTACCACATAATCCATAGTTAAATAACGCATGCAAGAGAACAATAACCATGAAAATTCTCTTGAACATCATGCAAAGAATTATAAAAAATTCTTAGTAATAAATGTCAATAACCACACTCTATCACCAAAACAACAATTCAAATAAGGAAAAACAATAATAGGTCAAACAAATGAACTAAAGAATATGAGAAAACAAGGAGGGTGGCTACAAATATAAGTCCCCAAATTAGGCCATGAAGAAGCAATATGACTAAATACTATCATTAGGGGATCTTGATCCACACCCTTATTTGCTAAAGAATCTATAGTTGCATTCACTCTTCTCTTACAATGCAAAAATTAAAGATTTGTAAAAAAAAAGAATTACACCTCTTCCACCATATTTTTAAATCTAAACTTAGGATTGTATCCTTTAATTATAGAATTAACCACTATCGAAAAATCCCCTTCCATTATCACTCACTTATAATTAAGAGAAATATATTCTCCTAGCCCAGCCAATAGCACCTCCCACTTATCCTTGTTGTTCATCTTGTTGCCAAAGAAAAAAGAACCTCTGCATAATAAATTGCCTTTGTTGTCATGCAATATGATACATAGTCCTACACTTCCTAGTCTTCCTTTGGAAACCCTATCAATATTAACTTTCACAAAACCTTTGTAAGGGGTTTGTATATCTTGGTTTTGAAGTGTACAATTATTTTTTCCTTCTTATTATAGGTTTCCTAAGTGTTTTTCTTTTGCCCCTTGAATGGGGGAAATTTTCTTATCTTTTATGGTACAAAACATTCTTATCATTTTTCTTATCAAATCTAACATTCTAATTATTGTCAAGCAATTGACTATTAATTGAAAGTAAATTCTTCTTCATATCAAGCACAAAAAGAATACCATGCATGTCACATTTCTTATTAGGTAATTGAAGAGGAATAGCATGCATGTTGAACATTTCTTATTAGGTAATTGAAGAGTCCTAATAACAACTTTATCTTTGACTTGTATAGAATAGTTGTCTCCAATGTGGATGGTTCCATTATGTTCATTCATCTTCATGAACTATTCTTTCTTTCCTATCATGTGTTTAGTTTCACTAGATTTAATAGACCATGTCTTATACATTTTTTATTATTCAAGTGTGACAAGACATGTAATTGATTGACCTTGTCATCACCTTCTTCTCTATAAGTCACAACATTATTTTGATGTTGCCTTGTTTGAAGTCTTTCTTGATTCCTTATTTCTTTTGTGCCAACCTATTATACCAAAAATACTTAATGTCATAGGATCTACTACAAATGTAACATTTTGTTGAGTGTTGTGTGTTATGGACTTTTTCAAAAGACACATTTTCCTATTTCCAAATTAATTAGGCTTATATTGTGGTTGCCTCCTCTAGTAGATTTGCTTTCCATGTTCATGTGAAGAAACAAATCTCTCTTCTCCTATCTTTTATTATTAATTTTCAAGTTGCTTCTTATTGAATTATTAATACAAATTATTGTGTTGCATTTCTATTAGGTGTGTTTAAAAATCTCAAAAAATGCTTATATGGAGGTGGAAGAGCTCCTAGAATAATTAAAACTATGTCCATATTATCTAGGTTTTATTGTATCTCTAATAACTAATTCTTGATGTCAAATGTGAATAATTTTTTATGGTCCTATGTTGCCATATAACTATTTTTAACATTTGTATCCCCCAAATTTAACTAATTCTTGATGTTAGTTAGATGTGAATAAATTTTTATGGTCATATGTTGCCATACTAGAAGTTGCATAGGGTGAATGCACAATGGTTTTGTCGATAGGCTATTTATAAAGTAAATGTTTTTTGAGAATTGTTTGTGTTTCATGACTTGTTTGCATTTCATTGTTTGAGGAAGGTAGTGTAATTTGTGATTTATAAGAATTTCAAGGGAGTACCTATTTGTAAAGTAAATATTTTTTGAGAAGTGTTTGTGTTTTATGACTTGTTGGCATTGCATTGTTTGAGGAAGGTAGTGTAATTTATGATTTATAGGAATTACAAGGGAGTATCAATTCTCATAATATAGTGGCTCCTCTTGCATATATTTATGTAGCCAGTTTTTTGTTGCATCCTTCTTGAAATTGTCTATGGCATCAGTTGTCATGCTATGTTTTGCAATTTAGAAATATGGTTTTTCAAATATATTCTCTTGTGTAATAAATAGTTATGTAACAGTTTGAGTGACTACATACTGTAATGGTGAAAATTTGGATTGTTTTGGTTTAGTGTTTGAATCCTCCTTTCACCAATTACATTCGAGGACCTTCGGATCAAGTGGCAGAGCACTATCATGTCCTTGGTCACTAACGAATGTAGGGAAAATTGGATTAGGGAATTTAATTGTCAATTTCTTTCTCTTATGCTCAATTAACCATTAAAACCCTAATTACATGAAAATGACAGTAGACGAATGAATTAAAGGAAAAGCTCTTAGAGAAGGATGTAAAATGTCAAAACATAAAGTACTTGTTTTTGCGGTTCTGATGCAGAAAAGTCAGCAACACGAAAGCGGGTACCCAAGTCCAAGGCCCTAGTTTCTGTCAAGATTTGGAAACAAGGTCTGCAACCTATATTTTTTGTACTGGAGATTTTTTCGTCACGGAAGTTGGAGGACTAAGGAGCAGGTGCCCTAGTCTAGGGGTCAGATTTTTTTCCTGTTCTACAATTCTGACACTTCAAGATGTCTTCCTGCAACTTCACTTTGTCCAGATCCTCAACTTGTAACTTGCAACCATGAAAACTTTGGTAGGGGATTTTGGTGTTTAGAGGCTTGCCTTAGTCAAGCCCCAGAGGACACTTAAGTCTCCAAACACTGTTGTCAAATAGAGAGTGCATTCCCTTGTGAGGCAGAGGTAAAAACCAAAGGAAATAATGATGAAAACACAATATAATGTCACCTTGTAGTGAAGGTCTCACGAGAGGAAGATGATCTTCACTCCATGAGAGGATGATTGCTCAAATCTGCAAAAACAAATACATAAACAACACAAATCTTCTCTTGCAACACAATGAAAGCCTTGAGTCACTTCTAGAATGCCAATGCTCATGAATGTAATCTCCATTTTCTTAATGAATGCCTAAACATTCTTTTATATGCAACTATAAACATTCCCACCAAGAATTTCATAATGCAAACTTATCATGTCGGCATAGGACCTAATTAACGGTCATAAGCTAACCTTCAAAATTTGGGACTGACCCAAAATAGGGAAAGACTAGGGTGCAGGTACCCAAGTCCTTCCCCCCTATTTTGGGCAGGGTTAAGTTCAAGGGGTCCCCCTAGGCCCTATTTACCATAAAACCTAGGGTTCATTCCATCAGGATGCCAAATTATGATGCAAGATGTCCTAAATGCACACTAAAGACCCAGGAGCTAAACCTTATGAGGGAAAATCCCCCAACGAGACATTTTTTGATCTTAAATTTAGGCCCCACTTTAATGTATGTATAAACATGAGGCCAATACATGCATTAAAGTATGGTCACAAACACACCAAACACACCAAGCATGGAGGAGACACGCCAATCACATAGAAGATAGTAACAGGAATGCAAAACATGGAGAAGACAGTTACAGTCATGCAAAACACAGAGAATATAGTAAATACATGGAAGACACATTAATCCATGGAAGATAGGCATGATTTCTTTTCTTTTATTTTTCTTATATATATGAAATGTAAATGCCAGTACTGGAAAGTAAACAAACCTCCCATAATGTAGGAAGCATTCATCGTACTAGTCTTTAGACTGCATATATGGGGCAACACACATGCAAGACACACAAAACCTCCTAAAATGTAGGAAGCACTCATCACTCTAGTCTTTAGATTGCATATGGGGCAACAAACACGCCACACAAATCAAGCACGCCAAACACACACACTTTGAAGACACGGAGAAAACATGGTAGACAAACGATGGTGTATTCCTATTTCTAGGTCCAACATTGTCTCAGGCACATTACAGGCACACACCGATGATTGGGCTTCACCATAACAATCATCAAAGACATGCTTAAGGGTTGAGTTAGTCACAGAACCACTCCCTGCCTCCATAGAGGACTTTTAAAAATGATAGGTTGATGCAATCTACTCTGAGAAATACACCATCCCTGCCTCCATAGAGGGCTTAAGATAAAAAGGATATATGCGATATCTCACATCTACAAAGGGCTTATATGATTGATTGATTGCAAACAAAATCAAGATGCAGGAAGCACTCATCACACTAGTCTTTAAACTGCATCTAAGGAAAACCACATAGCTAACATCTACAATAGACAGTTTACCTTATATATGCCCCCACCTTAAGGTGGTTGATATCAAGTATCAATATCGAGTGTGTTAAGGTAGGAAGAAAAAATACAAAGTAACACAAGCTCTCACAAAGCCCATGCCCCCTGGAGGTGACATGTACTTCACGATCGCCAAATGTTCCCACAAACACATCCCTGCAAGAAACATGTTAGTGTCTACAAAATCATGATAAACAACAACATCAATGCATATTATTAACCACACAAAGAGCCAAGGTTATACTACAAATTCAGAGTTCGAGGATAACCATGGGACATAAGACAACAAAGGTGCATAGAGCAGCAGTATTGTTAAGGTTTGTAAATGTGATAGAACATCATCAAAATCACTACACAGAAATCATGAGTGCTTCTACTAGCCAAGCGTTAAATAATTTATTACAACCCCATCGTCATATTAGGAACTAAGTCCATTTTTTAATTGCTCTCGAAAGGGACACTAGGTCCGCATTAGTCTAAATCTTTTTTGTCATCCACTCGCTAGGTAGGAACACTAGAGGAAGGGAAATAATAAATAAGAGAGAAGAAACAAATGTCTTAGGGACAGTCACATAGGAGGGTGCCCCCAAGTCACCAACTGCAATGCTATGTCCATAAGACACAACACACAACAATAGAATCAGAGAAAGGCAATATAGAAGAATGATGATACAAATAGAAGAAGGTCACAACAGAGGTGGTCTCCTGGTATCCTGGACCTTATGGGAGAATCAAAGGTCATCCCAGGAGGCCTAAACAACACATAACACATCACGGGGGAAGCACATCATGAGAGAGATAAAGAGTTAGAGATACTTACCTGTAGAAAGGCCGATGTTAGAAGTCATCAACAATCAAATCATTCTCTTCTCCATTGCAAACATAAAGTACAATTGCCAAGTCTTTGTCATTATTGTTTTGTTCATTCTTAAATACTTCTTGGTTTGATTCAATGTTAGGCAGAATATGTTCTTGTTGAAGTTCATTAATATACTTATTCATTATCCTCTTAGGTGGTGGGAGAAGCAAATTATTTTGAGTGATCTCAACATCCATCCTTAAGGGATTTAATGTGAGGGACTTCTCCTTAGCCACTAATACTACATCCTTAGTGATGTCCAAATAACTTGAATATTCAAACAAAGGAGGGACATTAAAGGTCTTCTCTTCCTTAGTGAAATCCAAGGTGTGTGAAGAATCAACTAAAGGCAGAAGGTTGATAGGATGATCTATAGAGGTTTCATGCATTATGATAGAATTTATATTGTTGTTAGATGAAAGTTCCTCATCTGCCCATGGAATGATCTTTATTGAAGAGATTTCTTCATTCACTAATGCTTCCTCTTGGCTAGGGAGAGCATTGGAATGGCAAATTGGTGATGGCTCTTCATTTGCTAATGCTTCATCTTGGCCAAAGTGAGCATTAGAATGAAGATTTGGTGGTATGATGTTAAGAGATGTGTCAATAAAATCATCCTCTTGTGTCAAAGTGTCTTCATGAGGAGGAACAATAGTAGGAGATGGATCATCACATGTTTTAGCAATAGGTGCCATAGTGGAATTTTCCATAAAGTCATCCAAGGCTTCATCTAACATTTTAAGATCGTCACTAGTATATATATTGTTGATCATGAATTTTGTGAGATCATCTAATATTGATGGATATATTCCCATGAGATTTGTGAATCTATCAAAGTCACCTATATGACAAAGGATTTCATATGTGGCCCACATAGAGAGATCAACATTATGTATGTATGCTATTTTTTCCAGAACCCCAGGATGTTTATCAGTGAATTTAAAGAAATGCTCAATGTCTATGACATATGAAAACAAAGATTCCAAATAAATATCCATGATATATGCTTTCAAATCAATGCAAGATCAGATTTGAAAAGTTTTTCCAAAAGTATACAAAAGACAAGTGCAAAACTATATGCAAAATGATCTAGAATGCTTGATTTTTTGTATTTTTTCAATGCAAATGAATGAAACAAAAGGGTTTTGTAAGGATTTTGGTTAATTAAATAAAATAATATGTCTGATATCATTCCAAAACAGCAATTAAATCCTTTACAACACACTTTTTATGCAAACCTAGGACGAAGGCTAGTCAAAAGCTAGTGAAAACACCCAAAAATATGCAATTTTTCACCAAATTTTCAGTACAATAGCCCAATAAAAAGGTGTTGTGAATCTTTTTAGGAGGGGAAGAAAATTATTAACCTTATAACAGAATTTTTTTGCAAAAATAATCTTCACAACACTCTTATAATGCAAATCCAGGAGATCGGTAAGGCCAAATATAGTGAAAATCAATGTTTTTGAAGCCCTAGGTTTGAGATCTTGACACAAAATGCTATGTGAATGTTTTGAAGTCCAATTTATGATGGAAATTAATTAATCTCAGATATTAAAATGAACCCCAAGGTCTAATATGCAAAATGCCAATGCGAATCTAATGAAAATGTATGAAAATTGCTATATTTTGTTGAAATTTTCTATGCAAAAATGCAAATATTTTAATTCTAAATGCAAATTTACACTAAAATGAAAGACTAAAGACAAATTATAATTTGAATGAGCCTCTAAAATCAGTAGAAAAATATGAAATAAGATTTTTCCTACTAACCCTAGATTTTGGAATTACTAGGTTTAATGAAAATTGTCAAAATTTCTACAAAAGCTTAGCAAATTTATGATGAAAATGCAATGCAAATGATTGAATTTTTGTATTTTTCTGTATTTTATATTATATTTGATGAAAAATTCATAAATTAGGGAAATTTAGAAAGAATTGATGCAATTTAGTAACCTATATGAAAATGCAAGCTAGGGTTTTCAATTTTGTTGTAATTTTCTCAATGCAATAAGATGAAAGACTATATGAATGAATGAAATCAACCTAGATCTGATGAAAAACAATCATCAAGGTTCCAAATTCAATAATAATATGGGTTAACCAAAATGTAATGGTTAAAATTTGGATTTGTTTTTGGTTTGGTGTTTGAATCCTCCTTTCACCAATTACATTCAAGGACCTTCGGATCAAGTGGAAGAGCACTATCAGGTCCTTGGTCACTCACAAATGTAGGGAAACTTGGATTAGGGAATTTAATTGTCAATTTCTTTCTCCTATGCTCAATTGATCATTAAAACCCTAATTATGTGAAAACGACAATAAATGAATGAGTTACAGGAAAAGATCTTGCAGAAGGATGTAAAATGTCAAAACACAGAGTACTTATTTTTAGGGTTCTGAGGTAGAAAAGTCAGGGACATGGGAGCAGGCACCCAAGTCCAAGGCCCTAGGTTCTGTCAAAATCTGGAAACAAGGTCTGTAACCTGTATCTATTGTACCAGAGATTTTTTAGTCACAGAAGTTAGAGGACTAAGGAGTGGGTGCCCTAGTCTAGGGGTTAGATTCTCTTCCTGTTCTACAATTCTAACACTTCAAGATGTCTTCCTGCAACTTCACTTTGTCCAGCTCCTCAACTTGTAACCTACAACCATGAAAACTTTGGTAGGGGGTTGTGGTGTTTAGAGGCTTGCCTCAGTCAAGCCCTGGAGGACACTTAAGTCTCTGAACACCATTGTCAGATAGAGAGTGTGTGCCCTTGTTAGGCAGAGGAAAAAACTAAAGGAAATAATGATGAAAACACAATATAATGTCACCTTGTAGTGAAGGTCTCACAAGAGGAAGATGATCTTCACTCCATGAGAGGATGATTGCTCAAATTTGCAAACACAAACACATAAACAAAACAAATCTTCTATTGCAACACAACGAAAGCCTTAAATCACTTCTAGAATGCCAATGCTCATGAATGTAATCTCTAGTTTCTAAATGAATGCCTAAACATGCTTTTAGATGCAACTACAAACATTCTTGCCAAGAATTTTGTAATGCAAACTTATCATGTCAGCATAGGACCTAATTAACGGTCATAAGTCGACCTTCAAAATTTGGGACTGACCCAAAATAGGGCAAGACTAGGGTACAGGTGCCCAAGTCCTCCCCCTATTTTGGGGAGGGTTAAGTTCAAGGGGTCCCCTAGGCCCTATTTGTCATAAAACCCAAGGTTCATTCCATCGGGATGCCAAATTATGATGCAAGATGTCCTAAATGCACATTAAAGACCTGGGAGCTAAACCTTATGAGGGAAATGCCCCCAAGGGGATATTTTCTAACATTACACATACTAGTACTATGACAAACTTTGACACAAAATTGGACACACCAAGTGGATTATTGAACATATTTTTGGAACTTCCAAACAGAGCACTCAAGACTATATATCCTTATTCTATTAACTTTCCCTACATAAAAATGGTAACATTGAACCAGAATTATGGAAAGCCAACATTCAGTTTGCTCCATAAATGTCATTCAAAAACTGCTTAGATTTCAATTGGTCCTAGTTGTCATGCTATGTTTTGCAATTAAGAAAAATAGTTTTTCAACTACATATTGTTGTGTAATAAATAGCTATGTAATGGTTTGAGTGACTACATACTACTACTATGAGAAACTTTGACACAAAATTGGACACATTGAATGGAATGTTGAACAGGTTTTTAGAACTTCTAAACAAAGCATTCGAGACTCTAAATCTTTATTCTATTAACTTGTGCGTAAAAATGGTAACATGGAACTAAAATTATGGAAAGCTAACATTGGGTTTGTTGCTCATATTTCAATTGGTGTCATGCATAAAATATATTGGGAACAATTTAATCTCTGTATAATTATTGTTTGGGAATGCATAGAGAGAAGAAATCTTATGGATTGACAAAATTTCCTTGAAAAACAAATAGCCATAAAGGGAGTGTTTGAAAACACAAGATATGTTCAACAATATGTGCAAATAGATATTGACTCATTAAGAATGCAATTTAAATAGATCATAAACAAGTTAGACCAGTAAAAATAAAATTAAGTTGAATTAGCTCTATATTACACCCATGTCTGCATTAATATAAATATATCAATCACAAAATATGAAGTATCACATGACCAGAAAGCTAAAGAACCGAGATTAGTAATTAACCTTGTTGCAATTTGTTCAACCAAAAAGTATAGATTTTCAGCATCATTACCATAAACCTCATGAAGAAATTTAATGGCTTCTTTATCATCAGTAAGGTCTTGCCACTTTGTAATTGGAACCGTGAGCATATTACTTCTAAATTTGTTACATCTTGGTACACTCCTTTTGTGATAATGATAAACTATGAACCAAATGAACAAGGATACTTATGAAAATGTTAGTGCTAATTTGTATAATTTTTTAAAACAGGACGCTAAGAGGGCATGACAATAATAGATAGAAATTCCTTATTTTCAAGTGCAGCCAAATCTACGGGATCAGCTCTCTCTTGGCCATCTGGGTCCTAAAATATAAGATCTCTCATCCATGTGGGACATGCTTGATTCCCCATAGATACCAT
Source organism: Cunninghamia lanceolata (assembly GCA_027924645.1). Classification (NCBI taxonomy): domain Eukaryota; kingdom Viridiplantae; phylum Streptophyta; class Pinopsida; order Cupressales; family Cupressaceae; genus Cunninghamia; species Cunninghamia lanceolata. Next base: position 3,436,662 of record BSBN01000397.1, read on the forward strand.
CATCCCCTCATTTCCATTTTTTTATAATCTTTTTTTTTCATTTGTTCAACCAACAAGTCTAGATTTTCAACATCATTACCATAAACCTCGTGAAGAAATTGAATGACTTCTTTATCATTAGTAAGGTCTTGCCACTTTGTAAGTGAAACCATGAGCATATTTCTTCTAAATTTGTTGTATATTGGTACACTCCTTTCATGATCATGATAAACTATGAACCAAATGAACAATGATACTTATGAAAATGTTAGCACCAATTTCTATAAACAATTTTTAAAACACGACGCTAAGAGGGCATGACAACAATAGATATAAATTCCTTACTTTCAAGTGTAGCCAAATGTATGGGATCAGCTCTCTCTTGGCCATCTGGCCCTAAAATATAAAATCTCTCATCCATGTGGGATAGGCTTGATGCCCCATAGATACCATAATACTCTCATTTCTGATTTCTGATAATGTTTTTTCTCCTTGGATTCCTATTAGCTCCCTTAGACCACCTTGTCATACCTCTCCTAACCACACCTCTAAGTCCCCATGTATGACAAAGAATCCAGGATAATATTACACTACATTGTGAGGATACTAACCCAAAAGGATAAAAAGATAGGTGATAATGGATGCAATGGATGGGAGGTTTGTCACAGATGGGTGGAGGGGTTAAAAATATGATGATAAGGCGAGGTGATACTTAGGAGGATGCATGATAGGGAGAATTCTTGGAAGGGATGGGTGGACTTCGTAGTATGTTAAGAGGTGTCTAAAGCATGCTTTAGGGAATCACAATAGGATCAAGTGGAAGATACAATGGATAGGATGGATAGGAGATGATAGGATAGATAGGGAGATGGTGGATAGGAATATGATAAGATAAGGATACATAATGGATTGGTTAAAAGAATGTTATGGATGGATTATAGTATATGAATGGATGGATAATGGACTACACATGACACCCACAAGAGGTTTTCATCATGGTACTTTCCCAAGGTGCCACAAGGAGTGGTTTTCACCATTGGACGAATTTTTTTCTTTACTATTTTTTTCCTTTTTTTCATTTTTTTGTTGTTCTTTTTGCTTTTTTTATTTTTTTTCTTTTTGGATGGGATGGGGACTTAAGCATCTACTTCCATAGCAAGGAGGATAATGCCCCATGTTGGATATTTGCTACACATGGACCATGTCGAGTGTCATTATGTTCATGGATCTTGGTAGACGATTGCATGAGATGGAAATAGAGTATAGTGGATTATGATGTGGATTATGAGATGGATTATGACATGGATTATGATGTGGATTATGTTGTGGATTATGTAATAGCATGGACCATACAGATGTGATGGGGGAGATATGCATGATAGATGATATATGATAGGGAGATGGATGCATGAGGAAATGTCATGGGGTGGATGGGAACCATGATCAACGGTTGCACACACCAAATTATATTTTGAAGCTTTTGATTGGCATGGGGATGTTGGGAGTAATGGGGATTGTCAATTTGGGGATTTAGGGACCCAAATAGACTTAGGAGTTGTGGGATTTTTAAATGGGGAGAGAGATGTATGGGATTTGGGGTTTCCTTGGGATTTGGATGTATTGCTTTTTGTTTGGGTACCCATACTATTTTTGCTTAAATTGCTTTTTTTGTTTTGATGGCATGGGTTTTGGTAACCTTTTGGATTTTCCATGATTGTAATAGCACACATAAATGTAACATCACTTTATGACTGCTTGTAGCACCTTGTGCCATCTTACAGAATATTATAATGCTCTAAGATTATGTTGCATGAAATCTAGCTCTACCACAAGTGCTCTTGCATCCTCATTCATGCTTCCAGTGACATTTTTTTCATGTGGTTGTGAGTTCTTCTTCAAATGACTTGTGGTTACTATGACAACATAACCACATGTAAACTAACATGTATGTTGCACCACATCTTACTACCACAACATAACCACATGTAATCCAACATGTATGCTATATTGCATCTCATTACCACAACATCACCACATATGAACCAACATGTATGTACCATAACATCTATAACTCATCTCATTTCATTGCATTGTATTCTAGAAGCTCTTCCTATTTAAGAACTCTTTGTAGGTGAATATCACCCAAGTCCCAACACACATGACTCATAAGTCTTTAAACATTATGAATTTTAATCCCCTACTATAAAATTTTGACATGAAACAAATACAAACATTCAAAATTCTTAATGTAGTTGTGATTAAGGATTGTAAACAAACCATAGATGTGAGCTATGAAATTTAGTTTTGACTAACATTTTCTAGCTATGCAACTAATGCAAAAATTTCCAATTCCTATCTTAGCAAATGGAATGTAATTTTTACTTATATTTGTTTGGTTTGTCACATGTAGATAAAGTGGTCTACTTGACCATATTATGAATATAATTGTAATATTCTTTGTAATCCTATGGATGCCTCCCATTGTGTTTCTTTAAAATTCTTATAGACCTAATCCTTTTGATTTTTTATTGTTTTAAACCTATTATCACTCGAAAAACTTATGAAACACCCTTTCTATCTCTCTTCCTACCATTTTCAAACCCTCATCTCATTCATATCAACTTATAAATCTCATAATGCACAATTTTATAATACCATTAGTTTGCAATTACAATGCAATATAAATTGTGATTTTATTTTTACATACAAGAATCTAACATCAATTTACAATCCTCGTTCTAAGTTTTTAATGTGCCATGCATATTTGCTAATTACAACATACATACAATTGTAACTTTTTTACTTCTTCGTATATAAATTATACCAATTCATTTATAAGTAAAATCAAATAAAATGAAATACAATTACATTAAAAAGTATTTGTGAATTTACAAATCTATTCACCATTTCACTAAGCAAGGCATGTGAAGCAACATTTGAAATATATAGCCATAAATGAAACAAAATCTACATCCACCTACATAAAACTACATACCTAATATGGCATGTGTAATTTAATCTCAAATGATCAAGATAACATAGGCAAAATATGATACAATTAATCTAAACAAAAGAACTATACAACATGGCTAGGGTAGATTGTGAGACCTCCCCTCCCATTTTTTGCTAATCATGGGACTTTCCATTTACTTTTAGTGCTCCTCACCTTTTATATTTTCACCATTTTCCAACTCCTACAACTTTTCATTTCATACATATACATGTTCCTTGAAAACAATTCAATGAAATGTCCTTGTTATCATAAAATAGGTCTTTGACAAATATCCCAACAATGTGTATAAGCAATGACCTCCATTGCACTCTGCATCTAATTTTACAAAGCCAAAAACATGGTATAGATTGCCAAATACTCGCAAAATTAAAAATTAAAAAAAAACTTTCTTGAAACTAAAAATAAAATGCACATTATTATATTGCAAGCCCATTTTTTAGATTGCTTCATTTAGCATCATCAATTATCTCCTCAAGAACATTGTCCCTATTTAAAATGATGGAAATAGTTTGCATCTATCACAACAATTTCTCTTGCAACAAACTTGGAGATAAATTTTGTACTATGGCAATCAGCACATACTTGAAAGTTCATACAACTCTAGTAGTTGTTCTAGGGGATGTGTTTAACAAGCTAAATGCAACTACCAACTTTTCACTATGGTGGCATAGATAATTATTTTTCCTCCTCTTCTAGATCATTTAGTAAATGTCCTGAATCTAGAAAATGTCCTCCTGCCTTCATCTCCCAAGCCAATTTCTCCAACTATGCATAGATCCCATGTCTGTGGATGTGATCTATCTCCCACACAAAAAGAATTTACCATTTTATGGCCTTCAATCCAACTACATATAGGAATCTTTTAACTCCTCTATCTTTCATCAATCTTCTTACCATTTGAACCTCACCCCACTTGCCCACTTCTGCATAGATGTTTGAGAGAACAACATGATTCACAAATGTTTAGGATCCAAATAAAAAAGCAGTGTCACTATAAATACTCCTAACACTACATTCATATGTGATCTATAGGAACCAAGAAAACACATCCACACAACCATTTCATGTAACTTATTCAAGCATGGTGAAGATGCTATTCTCTAGTTCATGTATGTGATACTTATTATTTTGTAGACAGTGTGTCTCTTGTAGGTAGTGGGCCTCTTGTGAGCAGTGTGCTTGGGCAGTGAGCCCTAATTGGCATGTGCCATATTGTTCTTTCTATTCTTCTAACAAAGAATACATTCTTGGGTTAGTCACCCTGTGGTTTTCCCTTAACTGGGTTTTCCACGTCAAAATCTTGGTGTCTCATGTGTTAATGTGTTTCTGCTCTTGATTTAATGCATTATGTTTCCGTGATTGATTTATTATTATGCTACTGAATTACAAAGTGGATTTAAGTGTTTAATTGGAAGAAAGTTTTGGACAACTGATTCACCTCCCCCTCTCAATTGTCTACCCTGAATCTAACACTTGGAGATAAATTTTGTATTATGGCAATCAACACATACTTGAAAGTTCATACAACTCTAGTAGTTGTTCTAGGGGGTGTGTTTAACAGGCTAAATGCAACTACCAACTTTTCACTATGGTGGCATAGATAATTATTTTTCCTCCTCTTCTAGATCATTTAGTAAATGTCCTGAATCTAGAAAATGTCCTCCTGCCTTCATCTCCCAAGCCAATTTCTCCAACTTTGCATAGATCCCATGTCTGTGGATGTGATCTATCTCCCACACAAAAGAATTTACCATTTTATGGCCTTCAATCCAACTACATCTAGGAATTTTTTAACTCCTCTATCTTTCATCAATCTTCTTACCATTTGAACCTTGGCCCACCTACCCACTTCTGCATAGATGTTTGAGAGAAGAACATGATTCGTAAATTTTTAGGATCCAAATAAAAAAGCAGTGTCACTATAAATACTCCTAACACTACATTCATATGTGATCTATAGGAACCAAGAAAACGCATCCACACAACCACAACAGGTTTAAATGGCATCTTAATGATATAGTTTAGAGTGTCCTCAAGATATCTAGCACAAGTAAGAAGGTCAACCATGCACACATAATGATCAATTGTAGGTGTAATGTAATAAGGGTTACTAATCTGATTGAAGTATGTAGAGCCCTCATCCACTAAACCTGCATGGTTGCATACACATAGAACACAAGAAAAGCTTACAATGTTCCTAGGATATGTTTTGAAGTGTTTCATTAATTCAAATATTTTGAGAGCATCCTCACAAAATCCATTTTGTGCATATCCTACAATCATTGAATTCCAAGAGATGACATCTCTTTGATCCATTCCATTAAACAGTTCATGTGCCTTATCTATACTTCCAAATTTTGCATACATGTCTAATAGAGCATTTCCAACTATAATATCTGACAAAAATCTCCCTTCCATTATGCTATGATGGATGTCCATACCCTATTCCAAATCTCCCATTTTGGCACAGGCAGGGAAGATGTTGGCAAAGGTCATCGAATTTAGATTTACACCTGCTAATTGTATTTGCTTGAAAGTTTCTAAAGCCTTTTCGACAAATCCATTTTGTGCATATCCCAAATCATTACATTCCATGAGATGGCATCCCTTTGAGGCATTCTGCAAAGCAATTCACATGCCTTGTCAATGCTTCCACATTTCACATACATGTCTATTAGGGCAATTGAAACTACAACATCTAACAAAATTCCTCCACCCATTACTTTTTGATGGATGTCCATACCTTGTTCTAATGCTCCCATTTTAGCGTAGGCAGGAAGGATGCTGGCAAAGGTTGTGGAATTTGTCTTTGCACCTACTAATTGCATTTGCTTGAAAGTTCATAAATCCTTTTAAACAAATCTATTTTGTGCATATCCAGTAATAATTACAATATAAGAGATGACATCTCTTTGAGGCATTCTATCCAACTATAATATCTGACAAAAATCCCTCTTTCATTATGCTTTGATGGATGCCCATTCCTTGTTCCAAAGCTTCCATTTTGGAATAGGCAGGGAGGATGCTGTCAAAGGTTGTGCAATCTAGATTTACACTTGCCAATTGCATTTGCTTGAAAGTTTCTAGAGATTTTTCAAAAAATCCAATTTGTGTGTATCCTGCAACCATTGCAGTCCATGAGACCACATTTTTTTGAGGCATTCTATCAAACAGTTCATGTGGCTTGTCCATGGTTCCACATTTTGCATACATGTATACCAAGACAATTACAACTACAACATCTGACAAAATTCCTTTATCCTTGATGCTTTGATGGATGTCCATACCCTGTTCCAAAGCTCCATTTTGGAATAGGTAGGGAGGATGCTAACAAAGGTTGTGGAGTCTAGCTTTACACCTACTAATTGCATTTGCTTTAAAATTTCTAAAGTCTTCTCAAAAATTTCAATTTGTGCATATCCTGTAATCATTACAGTTCATGAGACCATATTTCTTTGAGGCATTTTGTCAAACAGTTCATGTGTTTTGTCTATGTTTCCACATTTTGCATACATGTCTATCAGGGTAGTTTCCACTACAACATCTCTCTATCCTTTATGCCTTGATATATTTCTATACCTTGTTGCAAAGCTACTATTTTGGCATAGGATGGGAGGATGTTGGCAAAGGTTGTAGAATTTGAGTTTAGACCTGCCAATTGCATTTGCTTGAAAGTTTTGAAATCCCTTTCAACAAATCCATTTTGTGAATATCATGCAATCATTGCATTCTATGAGATTACATCTCTTTGGCGCATTCTGTCAAACAGTTCATGAGCTTTTTCTATGCTTCCACATTTTGCATACATGTCTACCAAAGTATTTCCAACTACAGTATCAGACAAAAATCCCCATTTCATTATGCTTTGATAGAGGTCCATGTCATGTTCTAATGTTTCCATTTTGGCATAGGAAGGGAGGATGTTGGCAAAGGTTTGTGGAGTCTAGCTTTACACCTACCATTTGCATTTGCTTGAAAATTTCTAAAGCTTTTTCAACAAATCCATTTTGTACATATATTGTAGCCATTGCATTCCATGAAACCACAATTCTTTGAGCCATTTTGTCAAACAGTTCACGTGCCTTCTCTATTCTTCCACATTTTGCAACTACAACATTTGTCAAAATTCCTATCTCTTTTATGCTTTGATGGATGTGTATAACATCACATTCCATAATACTCATAAATAAACATAAATACTCATCTTAATTAAGAGCTAGGATACATCATCTTTATCCAAAGCATAGTTAAACAAAAGTGAATCATTATCATTACAATAATTAAGCATGTAATTCTTTACTAGAATATAACAAGACTTAGAATTACAATATCCAATGATATTTCATTAGTGAATAACCTTCACTATGCATGTACAAAGCTATGCTCAAGGCATCAAATATCAAATTATACACAATAACTGACTATCAAGTCATATAGAGAAAAACACTCCATCCAGAACATATGGCATCTGTCTTCATAAGCCTCATCTTGTCTTCTACTTGGGAAGGAGAGCATCATCTAAGTGCTTTTCCTCTAACCATAGACTGGCTCTCCCCCACACAACTTCCTACATGGAAGTGGCCCTGCCCTTCATGGAAGGTATAGATATAAGGAACCATTAGGTTTTCCATTTGAGTATATGATGTTGTGTCCTTCATAATGTTTCACATTCACACAACCATGGATCCACTCTAACTATGCATGATACTACTAGAAACATTATGCCATCTGGAGCATTATGGACCAACAATGCATGCAGAGCTAGATACATTACTTTGGCCAAAGATTTACATACATATACGTTGCCCAATGAATGTTGTCGTATGTCCACCACCTTGACTCAACTTATAAGATATCATGTCCTATAGTATACATAATTTGACCTTTCTTGCTCTTGGATAGATAAGTTCAAAACGTCTTAGTCCGTTCCTTGGACATTTGACTCCCTTCTTGAAAACCCATTCCCAAGGGTCTCATTGCTTAGGCAATGGGGAAACTTGTGACTCCACATCACACTGTCCTGCACTTTCATAATGAAATAAGATCATTCATGTTTTCAACACTTAACCTTATCTGGTTGGTGTTTACTTTACATACCTAATTTCAAGGTTTATACTTAGTTCATGTCATCAAAAGGAGTACTTACAATGACTCATAGAGTCAATCTCCTTTAAAAGTTCTATCTCAAGAGATCCTTTTAATACCATATACTTAATAAGAATATTTGATATTCGCAAAGATGCCATTCACTTTCTTTTATACTACAAAGTTTATAGTGACATAGGGTTTATTCTTGTAGAAAGAATGTATCAAAAGATTAACTTTCCCATAGGGAATATGGCATGCAGTCATTGCTGCCAAGATGATAAATAATATGTCTATATTAACCTTCCTACTTCCATGAGAAATCATAATAGCATTGGCATGCATTACATGCACAAAGAATACCAATACCAAACAATCGAAGGTTGACATAATTTACCTTGAGTTGATATGTTAAAATACTAAGTGCACATGGCACAAACTCAAGATTACCACTAAGAATAAAGTGGTCATTACTATAGTATGGTTCAGCCATACGTATTACCACATGCATGGCACTATGGTATCGATATCATATGTCGATACCCTCAACTTTACACATACTCATTAGACATTAACGCCCTATCGGGCTCATTATTGAATACCATGTCTTCATTCCTTCTCAGTTGTTGAACAATCATAAAGAATCTTTAACAGGAAATTTTCAAAGCTTAAAATAGTTTAGACTAGTTAATGTCATGCAATGTTCTTGTATGTGTAACCAGCAGGGATAATACAACATCTAGTTGGTCGATCGGCATCATAATTTAAAATCTTCATAAGAACATCATAAAATGAATACTTGCAGCCTCATGGGCCTTCAATAGCAGTTTGAATTCACACTATTACCACAAAGGAATTCATTAAAGACATATACGGATTTACATGCTAAGAACACACGTTTATATCTACCACAAGTCGACACAATCAACGTCCTTTATTAGTAGAGAGATTTAATTGTATCAACACCATTGATTATAATCATTTCTCTCAGGAATATCATACCTATATCAACATCATAGTAGTGTATTTGATTGTGAAAATCTTTACTTATGCTTAGGGTTTGAGCCTCCTCGCCCTACCCGGTACTGTTGTAACAGTCACTTTCCAAGACTTCACTGGAATTCTTCTAATTTCCTTTATCCATGACCTCCTCCAAGAGAGCCATACAACAAAGATAATTAATAATGAATCCTTTTGATGGTATCATTGATACCTTAGCAAGAAATGAAGTTCTTTGCATGCATTCATAGAATGCCACCTCACGGGATCCTTCGATCCACCCAACCCACTATCGAGTGGGTCCACAAAGGAAACTCCATCGTGGCCATCCCTCAAACTATATTCCCTCTCCACACTCCTCATGGGTGATGGCTATTGAGAATAACAAATTACATGGATAATATGATATAATTTATACATATATTAAGAATGCTGAGGTGGTCAACCTCTAAGGAGGTTAAAACTTTAAAAACTTATATAATCTCCCTTAACAAAATAACTAGGGTTAAATAACCATAATGTTATCCAAGGTTAACATCATAAAGAAAATAAAGGTTGACACACCAATTGAATAGGGTTTTTGGGTCTAGTAACACCCCTTCTCATGGCTATAAACCTTAGTATATAACAAAGAAAAATAGATTCAAAATCTGGGTTCAGAAATAAAGAACAAGAAAGTACTCTATCACTTGATGAGACTAACTCTTGACTTGTGATGATGTTCCAAGAATGTTATTTAGTCAATTTGACATGAACATTGTCGAGATAACTCAATCAACATGATGAAACATAAAGGAAATCAACTAGCAAAGAAAGGACGTGACTCACATTCACTTACAAGGGTTCATAAGGACATAAAATCTGATACTCAGATGGAAATGTGGCCCATTTCTTGACATCTATCTCTACCTCCCGGATGATAATCTCCTTCCATCATTAAAGGAAGGTTCATTTCATGTTCACACTCACCATCATAAACTCATGATCAGTGCATCATCATATGATTCTCAATTCATAAAACTTAAATAATCATATGAATCTGCAATCTCATGTCTAACTAACATTAGTCAGTATTCTCATAATCAATGCTTAAATCAGATATTTCCACAACATATAATCATTAAACTATGGTTAATTCTCCTGATTACCACACGAAGTAAGATTAAGCTAAATCATAAGTTGGGGATGTAGCCTACTCCCCCCATAAGAATCATTGTCCCCGATGATTAACTGTCTTAAGAGTTAACCAACATAATAAGAAAAATGTTTTATAAGCATAATAAAAAGTTTTTCAGAAAAGATGGGGAAATGTCACATAAATGTCATCATAGTTTTCCCAGGTGGCATTTTCCTCTGCATATTGGTCCAACTAGACCTTGCACTATGTTATCTCTTTGTTACATAAGCATAGATTACACGTTTCAAGCACCTTGATGGGCTTGATCACCACCACCCCTGGGTCCTTCACCTATATAGCATTCCAATCAAGAATAGGAATTTGATTATCTGCAGCATTAAACTTTTTCAAATAGGAAACATGAAAAAAATTATGTATCATGGCAAGAGCTGGCAGTAGAGCAATTCTATATGCAACTGGTTAACTTCTTCAAGAACTTCAAAGGGATCCATGTATCTAGGTGCAAGTTTAGATATCTTTCCAAATTTAATGGAACTCTTTTGATGTTTTACCCTTAAAAGGACTTTCTCTCCCATGGAGAAATACCTTTCGATGTGCTTAGCATATGCATGACTCTTTTGCCTATCATTAGCTTCTGCTAGCCTTTTCTTAATCAAATTTACTTGCTCTTCCATTTCAGATAGCATTTCTAGACCAAGGCTAACCCTATCTACTAGCATGTCCCAAGTTATAGGGGTTTAGTACTTCCATATAATGCTTCAAATGGATCCATCTTAATAGCAGAATGATAGGAATTATTATAGGCAAATTCCACCAGAGGAAAATAATCTTCCCACTTGTATTGTTGATCCATGCATTACATTCCCAATAGATCTTCCAGCACTTGATTTACCCTTTCATTTTGTCCATCCATCTTAAGATGATAAGTAGATCTTATGTTCAACTAGGTTCCAAGTGAAGAAAATAAGGTTTTCCAAAACCTCGATGTCATTCATGCATTCCTATCTCAGATAATCTTCTCAGGAATACCATGCAATCTAAAAATCTCTTGAACAAATTTACGAGCTATGATGGGTGCTCCATCCATCAAGTTCCCAAGTATAAAATAAGAATCTTTGGTGAGTCTATCCACCACAACCAAAATAGCATTGTGCCTATTCCTTGACATAGGAAACCCTTACACAAAGTCCATGCTTGTAATTTTCCATTTCCACTCAGGAATTTCATGAGGGTATAAGATTCATGCTAGGTGATGGTGTTATGCCTTCACCCTCTGGCATTCTATACATGTAGCTACAAAACTTGCAGCATTCATCTTCATTCCTTTCTAGAAATATAGGGGTTTCACATCGGTGAGTAAATTTGTTACTTCAAGATGTCCAAATTATGATGCAGAATGAACCTCCTTCCACACCATATTCCTTAACACTGCAGAGTTAGATACATACATCCTTCCTTTAAAACTTAATAACCCATCTGGTTCAAGGTTAAATCCATCATATCTAGGATTCTGGGGGTTTTTCCACAAGGGCCTATTATATCTGCTCGTAAAACTCATCTCCCTCAGATTCATGTAGTACCTGATTCCTAAAATCAAAATACATGGAGATCATTGAAGAGATGTGTCTTCTCCTACTCAAAGCATCTACCACCTAGTTTTCTTTTCCTTGGATATATTTAATCTCAAAATCATAATTTGAGATGAATTCCAACCATCTTGTTTGATGAGCATTCAGATGTGGTTGAGTGAATAGATATTTGAGTCCTTGATGGTCTATTTTTAGCCCAAAGGGTTTTCCAAGTAGGTAGTGTCTCCACATTTACACTGCATGAATGACTACTACTAGTTCCAAATCATGAGGGGCATAGTTTTTTTCATAAGTTTCAATTTTTGAGATTCATACGTAATGACTTGTCCATCCTAGACTAGTACACCACCAAAACCTTCTCTTGAGGCATCAGTAATGACAAAATTGACCTTCTAGGTTAGGTACTTTCAAAATTAGTGTTGAAGTCAATTTTTCCTTCAGTAGGTCAAAGGCCTCTTGGCACTTTTTTGACCACTCAAATCTCTTGCTTTTTCTCTGTAAGGAAGTTATAGGGTATGCAATCTTTGAAAAGTTTCTCACAAACTTCTTGTAGTAACCAGCAAGGCCCATGAAACTTCAGACCTCATGAACATTCCTTGGTACATGCCATTCCAAAATAGACTTAATTTTAGTTGGATCTAAAACTATCCCCTTAGCTGAAATTATTTGGCCCAAATAATGCACTTCCTTCTAAAAGAAAGTACACTTAGAGATATTTCCATATAGTTTATGCTCTCTCAACCTCTGAAGAACAATCCTTAGATGTTGAAAATGCTCTTCCTCATTCTTATAATAGATTAGAATTTTAGAAAGAAACATTAGGACAAACTTGTCCAAACAATCCCTGAACATACTATTCATTAGGTTCATAAATACCATCGATGCGTTTGTTAATCCAAAAGGTAGGACAATGAATTCATAATGCCCATACCTTGTTTTGAAGGTAGTTTTATGGATGTCCTCATCCTTCAACCTCAATTAGTGATACCCAGAATGAATATCGATCTTGGAAAACACGGTTGTACCTCTCATTTGATCAAAAAGATCATCGATGTGAGGCAATAGGTATTTATTCTTAATTGTTACTTTATTGAACATGTGGTAATCTATGCATAACCAAAAAGTACCATCTTTATTTTTCAAAAATATAACTGGTGCTTCCCAGGGTGACACACTAGGTCTAATCAATCCCTTATCCAACAATTCATGTAATTGAGCATTTAGCTCCATTAGCTCTATGGTGGTCATTTTGTAGGGAGCTTTAGAAATAGGTTTTGACCTTGGAATTATATCAATAGAGAAGTCAAAGGCTCTTTTAGGAGGTAATCCCGACAACTCATCTAGAAATATGTCCTTAAAATCTCTAAGGATACCTATCCATATATGATCTCTTCTGATCTAGAAGGACTCCTTCCCAACTTCATTAAGGTTTTGAGATTCATAAAACATTAAATCATCTTGGAAATTGGTTTCCTTAAACTTGTTTAGTTTTTCTATTTTGATAGCAAAAGGCTGGTATCCTTTTCTTTGAGCTCTTTTCATTTGCAGGGAAGAAATTTGTCTTAATTTGACTTCCCTAGGGTTACCTTGTAGAAAGACTTTGTTTCCTAAGTCATCAAGACATTCTATTGTTTTGGCATAACAATCCACTTTAGCATGATGTCTCCATAGCCAATTTATCCCAAGGATAACATAGTATGAGCCTAGTGGGGCTACATAAAGATTTACTTCCATGGAAAAACTTGGAAGTTCAACCCTAGCCTCTAACAAGCGTTGCTTTACCTAATCCTTGGTTTGATTTGCATATTCTACTAACCATGTGTTTGCCACATATCCATCTTTTCGACAGAATTTTTTTTAAAATTTTAGGGGAAACAAAGTATTCTATAGCACTAGTATTAATTAAAATTGAAATTGGGAGACCAGATAAAATACCTATAGTTTCAATTGAAGTAATTTGGTATTCGGCCTGCCTATTATCCAAGGCTACATGGATGCGTTATTGGAACACTGCTTGCTAAGAAGGTAGAGGGTTTCCTCATTGTTGTGCTCCCTACATCTTTTTAGGACACTGGTTGGCGTAATGATCTCTGCCACATGTGTAGCACCCTCCCACATGTCCTCACCTCTCCTACATTTTCCCAGAATTGTCTCCATTTTTCTTAGAGTGATTATTTCCCTTCTTCTCCCCTTTGGACTTAGTTTGCTTATACTTGGCCCCTTTATCATTTTTCTCAAAAAAATATTGCTTTTTCCTCTTTTTCTTAGAGGATTGAGAGGATTGGGACCAATTAAACCTCTTTCGGGTTCTTTCCCTGTAGACAGACATAGCCTTCAGTTTTTTATCCTATTTGATGGCCTCCTCATAGACCTAGTCCATTCAAGTAAGACCATGCATGTTAACCTAACCCCCAATCTAGGTGTTCAATCCCATTATAAACTTTAGATGCAAAATCTCTCATCCTATTGGTATTGCGGTACATACTTAAGTAGGCAAGTGAACTTTTCCCAATATTCATTCACAGTTAGATCTCTCTATCTCAAATTCTAGAAATCTATAAGCTTTTGATCATAGAAAAACTGAGGCAACCATCTTTGCCTAAAAAGTTCCATGAACCTATCCCAAGTTAGACTTGTAGACCTCAAGCCTAACTCCATCTTTTTGTTTACCCATTAGCTAGTATGCTTCCCATACCACTTTAGTGATCTCAGTGTAATTTTTATTTCAAAATACTTTTCCATCTATGTAAGCCATTCCTCTGTAGCATCTCCGCTTATAGATCCATCAGATTTGGGAGGCATAACTTTTTTCATGTCCTTGGATAATTCCAAAGCCATATGGCTTCTTCTATCCTCTTCTTGTCTAGCCTCAGATTTATTCTCTCTATGCTCACTTTGGGTGGTGTTAGTATGATGTACCTCATCATCACTCCCATAGCCAGCTTCTCACCTGGGTCCTGGTCGACCCCTGACCTCCTATACAAAAGTTCCTACTCTCATTCTAGTCTCTTGAAGCAAAGTGATAATCTGGTCAAGTTTAGATTTGGAGTGCCCTAAAGGTTGTCCTTCAACCTAGCTATCTCCCATCCTGATTCTTATCTGAACCTTGCTGCAATCTACTTCCTAAAGTTTACAAATTAATCATGGACTAGTTTGCCATATCATTGAACCCATTCATAACATAAATCTATTCTCATTCATGTAATCTTTAACAAGAAAGGAAAGATTGTCAAAAAATTTCAATTGTCTTATAGTTTCCATTGGATTACATATAATCCATTAAAATTACAAAAATTTGCTTACATCTTGCTAATGCAAGTCATTATCAAGGTGGGATACTTTCCCATGTTCATTTCTTAGCCTTGATATTTATCATATCAGTTTTAGGAGATGGAAGTACTCACAGGTACTCATCCATATCCTCCTTATTTACATCAAAATCCTTAGGACTACTTTCCATAGTTGGTGCTTTAGGTAAAGAGGGTTCTGTTGATGTATCAATAGAGTTATGAGCAACAATCCTATCTGCTTTCCTTAACTCTTGCTTGGTACATTTAACAACATCAGCGAAGGTCTTCTCATTAGTCAACCATGCTCTTTCTAAGCAAAAAGTCTATTTAATTCATTTCATTCTTGAGGCTTGCTCCCTCAAGATCTTAAGATAAAATAATTAACATCCATTTTTAGTTACCTTCTTTCTTGTTGTTGTTCTAATTCTTATCATTCTAGCATAGAACATTCAAACATTAGCATCTTTTAATGTTGGATGCAAATAACCATCAAGTAGTGAGCTCATAGGTCCATGTATTGAACCTGGTAGCTCTAATTACATATGTAACATCACATTCCATAATGCTCATAATTAAACATAAATATTCATCTTAATTAAGAGTTAGGATACATCATCTTTATCCAAAGCATAGTCAAACAATTTAGTGAATCATTATCATTACAATAATTAAGCATGTTATTCTTTACCAAAATATAAAAAAGCATAGAATTACAATATCCAATTATATCTCATTAGTGAATAACCTTCACTATGCATGTACAAAGCTATGCTCAAGGAATCAATTATCAAATTATACACAATAACTGACTATCAAGTCATATAGAGAAAAACACTGCATCTGGAACATATGACATTTTTCTTCATAAGCCTCAGCTCGTCTTGTTCTTGGGAAGTGTTGGTTATGATGTTAGTCACAAACACACATAGATGAAGAATTGCAAATCAAACCTTTATCATCTTGCAAGATATGATGAATTCAAAGAATTCATGATCCCAAGTCTCCATTGATTAGTTCATAATCTACTAATGTTGCTCATTGGATTGATGTGCCTTGCTACTTTCCATTCAAGGGGCCTTAATTTCTGATTCTGAGAATTGATGCTTGAACATATGATTTTCCACTTGCTTTCTATAAATCTTTTAACATACAAGGTTAATCCTATTGTATTCAACAGATGATGAGGATATTTTCTAAGTTTGATCAATTCTTCTGATCATCAACTGTTATTAATTAATTTTCACCTTACACTATGAATTTATCCAAATAATATGTTTATAGGAAGATATTTGCATGATTACTATTAATATTTGTATGTATTTGCATGATAATTTCAATTGTACATGTTATTTAACTCAAATATGCTACGAATATTCAGTTTTCTTGAGCTATTAGCATATTCCTTTGTATTTGCTTAAGATTGTCTGTATATTTGCAATTATGATGATGATTTGAATGAAATTAAACAAATTGTAATGAATGCTTCCTAAACTTTACTAAAATGAGTGAATCTTTAGCTATTGGTCCACATACATTCCAAATAATGTCATGAAGACAAGGAAATCAAACCATAGGTTCACCAGGCTATTCCACAGCTAGGTATGGTTGATGCAAACTTCAATGGAAAAGGGATGAAGACAACATGCACAACATGAAATACACTCCAAGGGACGCAGCAAATCAAAGTACAAGTCAAGGATTACTCAAAGTATACGATTGTATGTAATCAAGATCTTTTTATTCATTAAGTATGCAACAGACATGTACATTTACAACTAGCTTTGAGAGTTAGTCCTGAGGCTTCAACAATCTAATCTTAATTAAGCTTCAAATATATAAAAAGGGCACTCCATCTCCCTTTTATAGGATAAGGGAGGGAGGCGATTACAAAATGATCCTACGATCAAGATTTGTCATTCAATATCATCGGTCTATATCATCTTTGCCTAGTCAACCAATGTAAATGTGGCACAGATTGCCAGCTAGAAACCATCTTGTAATACATTATGTGCATGATCATGTACATGTTCATTCTTCATCTTCCTCATAAGAAAATAGGTCCTCTTCATCTGTAGGTACACTTATCACCCCTCTGATGGGCTCATATGCTTGCACTATTCTTTCAATTTCTCCCCCATCTTGGACCTTGGCCTTGGTGACTACATATTCTTGTGAGTTTACTTGTGCTTGCAATGCAAACCACTTCTTCTTTCTTCTATTCAGCATCTTGTTATACTTTTCTACTTTGGCTTTCATCCTCATGTCCTTATTGATTGTGTCCTCTAATAGATGGTTCATGCCATCATTTGCAGCAAGTTTGAAATTATCATGGAAAGCTTTAACTGCAAAATCCTCATTCTAATTTTCATTCTTCCCTTCCACCTTTTCTTCCAGTGCCTCCAAAATTTATGCCTCATCAAACAGGAGCTGGTGTAACCTTACACTGATATCTCAGAGTTTTGTGTTGCACTTCCTAAAGGATATCACTTTCAAATTTAATTTCTTCATACCATTTGCTTAGTAGCTGAGATGTCTAGTTATTTAGTATTTTGTTGTAAATCAGGACATTGACATCTATACACTACATTTCTAATAAGGTAGTCAATTGTTTTTCAATCTTGATTGACCTCTACCTGACATTCTTCTGCAGTTCATCTACCTTTTTCTTTAATGTGCTGAGCATGTTCCAATTGTTAAGTGAGGTCTTTATCACCTTCTCTGCTTCCTTAGTAAATTGGATGAACCAGTTGTCCATCATGTGTGCCTTATGCTTCATTATCTCTAGCCCTGTCACTTCATCCTGAGATATAATGGTCAAAGGGGAAGAAGTACTGACTGGAATGTGATTGGGATCAATCAAGCCCTTTATGAATGTGTGCAATTGAGAAATGTGCTCTTTGTGCACTTTATTTTTATTCTTCTCCCTCTCCACACTCTTCAATAAAGATGCAATAATGTCCTTGGCATCTTAGCCTTCTTGCTCCTCTGTAGCAAAACCTAAATAATTAGTGGTCATTTGAAACTCACTAATATTTATCTCTCCTTTTACTTTATCTGCCACAGGCAAAGCTACCTAAGTAGTTCTCCTTCCTGTAGCAGGATCTCTCTTTATAGCCGAAGTGGCCCTAGCCCTTCTCCTAGGTTTGACTATATTTGCTATAAACAATGAAGAAATATCAAATTCAGGTGCAACACTGACTTGATGTGGATTCACCTCTTGTCGCAGTGAATATGGCACTTCATCTATAGACCCTTGTTGATCTACATGCTCAATGTGAACATTGTATGTTCCCAAGCTCTAGTCTGCCCTTAGTGGTGATTGGTGCTCTTCTTGTTCACCAGGCACTTACTTTTCATACTCTTCTTCATGATCAAGAACCTCTCATGTATTCTCTTCAGCCTTATCTTGTTCTTCTCGCAAGGGTTGTGGATTTGCATGGGCATCAAGATTACTATGCCCTGTCATTCCTCTATGATCCTGATGACCTTCTTCTTCTATATTTTCTTCATTTCTCAGGTCATCACCCACTTGAGATCTTTGTTCCATGTCTTTTGACACATTTGTTTCATTAGGATCCTAAATTTTTTCTATCTCCACTTTGTCTGGCTCCCTTTCAGGTATCTGTTCATTACCCTGATCATCCCGCTAATCAACTCTCTTCTTCCATCATTTGCACATTCACTTCTAATTTTCCTTGTTTTGGAGGTAAATCTTTATCTTTATCTTGATCCTCATCACCCTTATATGTCAAATCTATTGTTGTTGGGTTGGTCACCTGATCAACTAATTTTGTCAGTCTAATTTGTTGTGCCATGACCTTAGGGTTACCCTCCTCTATTTCTTCTACTTTGACCTCATTTTGCACTACAGGGGTGCCATGAGGGGTCATCTTGGTATTCTTTATTATTGTATCCATAGAATGGGCAGACACCTCATTCACAATATCATCATTAGACAGCTCCACTGTGTTATCTAATGGAAAAACATTGTTCTTCTCTTATACTATGCATTTCTTTCCTCTGTTCCTCTGCCATTTCAGATTTGAACTATATAATCTCAGGGATAGGAACTTCATGCTGAAAAGTTTTCTTCACTCCTTCACCACCTGCTCCTCTTAATAGGATAGTGGGATTCTTTTGCAATGCCCCCCTCATTGTAGATGCTTGTTTCTTCTGAGGTGGCTCTTGAGTTTTCTTCTTTTTCATTTGTATCAAGAGATCGTCATCCAAACTCTCTTTTTCCTCTATGATAGCAGGAGCAGGCTTTGTAATAGGTTCTTATTTCTTTGTAGGTGCTTGAGAGGTAGTTGCAGTAGAAGTAGAGGATGTATCCTCCTTGGATTGGGGTTAATGAATGATTGTCACACCACCAGCTTGAGCAGTCTTATTTGATTTACTCTTCTGCCTCTCTCCTTTTGATGCTCTCTTCTCTTTGAGGAAATCATCATACTCCTCATCAGTCAATTCTTTTCTTTTTCTCTTGTTATCAATTGTGAGAGCCATCCCCTTCTTCTTTAACTTGGTAAACTTTGCCTCCACCTAGTCCTTGATTAATAACATAACCTTTTGGGTTATCTGCTCTAATGAGGTTTCTTCTGGTTGGTTCCAATCAGGGGAGGATATAGTTTCATTGTATATTTTCTTAGTCTCATATTCCATAGACATGATGTTACCACCATCTTAGTGTAGTTGCATAGGCCCTGGTATGCAGTCAAATGTACAAATCTATTTCAAAATAAGCCTTTGGAAGCTCCTCCTTCTCACTTCCACTTCATCATCGCAGTCAGCCCAATAGTCTTCCAAATGCATCTAAAGCATTGGCTTCTTGCATAATGCTTGCATCTTGCCATAAGGGTCATATGGTATGCCCAGTAAGAAAGGTTGTAATGAAATTAATTGCAAGCCCACTATTACGTCTTTGACAGTCTCTTTGTCAGGGCACATGTACCATCCAATCATAATTGGGAACAAAATGTTAGGAATCTTTCCCCTCTCCACATAGGCCTCCACTGAAGGTAGTATCTGTTTAGCTAGCTCCATTAAGATGACCTTATTATTAGGATACCCTGGCAACATGAGAGGTTTCCCAGTAAAACCTTCTATTCTAATATATGTGAATGTGGGGAATTGGATGAACCAAGCCCCATGCTTGTATATCATGGCTTGAGCTTCCATACTCAACCTTTTAGCTCTGTCCTCTTCCATGGTCCTTACTAAATGCATAGAAAATGATTCATTTACCCTTCGGTAGTGCTGGAGAGAAATCATTTGCTCTAGCTAAGGATAGTGATCCCAAATGTTGACATCTCTAGGGTTACTTCCAACCCTGCCCACTGTTTGTAATCCATTGAATGTGCCTCTGAACACATATGCATAAACAACATAGGAGAACATGTGGAACATGTTGGTTTTTCCTCCCAACTTCCTCATTCCTTCATCCAGGCTATCACTTACGATCCTAGCCCACTGGGGTTTATTCATCTGCAACCATTTTCATGAGGCCATACTTCCAATTCTCAAATGTTCCAGCATTTGGCCTTCCTATCATGTGATAGAGCATCACAATCATATATTGAAATTCAAATACAAAATCAAATTTGTAAAGATGAACAGGCAGCTTTGTTGAAGCCTTGTATGTGCTATCATTTGCTCTCTAGGAATATATGACCCTCCTACATTCCTTTTCAGTTTTATTATACTTCTCCATTTTATCAAGGTTTATCCCACATTTATTAGATCCTTTGGGTTAATTAAAATCTATAGTTATGTCATCAACTAAAAAGTCTACATACACCCAACAATGTTTCTCCACTTTCTTGGTGTTTGTATTGTAATTCCATGCACATTCTACCACCAGCTCAGTAGCCTCCATTGCATAGGGAAATCCTCCAGCGTTCCACATGCCTAAGTTGTAAATGTTGATAAGTAGAGGATTCCCACTTCCTTGTTTTGACCTTGTTTCCACTCATCCAGATTAGTGTTCCCCATATGAGTATCATTTATCTGGCCATATTTGAATGCAACTCCCTCTAGTTGTATGTCCATGGGTTTCAAAAATTTTGTATCTAATCTATTCTTGTGGAGCGCCATCGAATCCTGCAATAAATCATGTGCATTCTTACCCTAACATACCCTATGATCATTCAATTCTATAATAGCACAAATATCCTAATGATTTACATCTTCATTCAATATATTTTATGTATCCTCACATCAATTTAATGTAGTAAAAACAATTTTACCTACTCATTTTAACTATAAATGACAAAAGAGGGTTTTTCCATTACACACCTGATATTTGCTACCCTTTTACTATTGAGTTGATATCTAGATGTACGCATTTACTTTGTAGACACTTTCTTGTTCACCATTCAAATCCATACTCATTCCATTACTTTTGCAATTTACAGTGATACGGCTTAATTCGCACAGTGGCTCTGTAATTTCATTTGAACACTTGGTAAATTCAAAATGAGCTTAATCTCCACTTTTAACCAAAAGCAACGGCAAATTAGGGTGTGATTAATGTCGCTCCATCAACATCCATTGATCGACACCTAAGGACTGGAGATGCTAATAGGTGGTGAGTGATTATTTGAAAATTTGAAAGGTTCAACCACCGTTAGACTGGCATTAAATGTGGGGGTGCATATTCGTAGATATCAGGGATATTAAGGAATATGACTAATATCCAGGAATATGATGATAACGCCATCATGAAGATGACCTACTACTGACTGATGATTAAAATTAGGTCATCGTACCCCTTTTGACAATCATGACAATATAAGGCGTTAACATGATCCGGTTAGAGTGCCATGTGGTGGCTTCCTATTGGTGTCATAGGATCCATTTGTTATATGCCTTGAGTGTGGATATATATGAGGACATTAAGGAATATGAGGGATCTTAGCTTTGTAAAAACATCCCTCACCCTCGAAGATCAGGATGACATCATCGTCATCGTTAATATTGCTAATCTACTTGGGGAATGACATCATCATCATATTGACAGAGATCAAGCATATTAACCAATATTATGGATATTGAGAATTAGATGACCTTCCATATGTTGAGCATATTGATGATGTCATCATTATATCGGGTCTTCTTTCTATTAGGTTAAGATGACGTCATCGTCATATTAAGGAAGATCAGGGATCTTAACTAATATGACAGATATTACAAATTATCATGATGCTAAGTGTTTATGTTATATTTGAAGGTGATCCAAATATTAACAAATATCAAAGATATTAGGAAATATGACCCTTCTTGAATGTTTGCATGTACTCGACAAGCAGATGATTTCTCGTATTTAAATTTGACGTTTGCATATTGACAGATATGCAGATATTAGGTTCTTCTTCGTTAAAAACATATATCAGCTTGGATATTAGTGAATATCTAGGATATTGGTGAATGTGACCCTCTAGGAATATTAGGTTTGACCAAACATAACTTCATACTCTTAACGAATTTTAGGGTGATCCAAAAGGCAAACCTTCTTAGAATGTTTTACTCTTTCACACTATGAGGTTCATGATGACAGAGACTAACTTTGACTTTTAACTTATCATTTATGGGGTCTATGCATACCCAGGGGTGATATCTGTTACACATCTGATATCTGACATTTTACCTAACCGCCTAAAGAAAGATAAAACAAGGAACAAGTAGAAGAAAAAAGGTTGGGTCAACATTTTGCCAAGGCAAAATGGGGCGTGTTATGTAACCACACAACAACTTGCCACCAAATAAAACAACAAAATTCAAATAACTCAAGGGATGAGGACACATTGGTTCATTACATTCTAACTCTCCCTAAGCTTAAGAATCATGATCTTCTTGAATGATATCATTTTCATAAGTATAACAAATGTTGATAAGGGATTAGGTGTGTACAGGTGATTAATAATCCTCATCTTGAAAGTAAGTTGAAAACACTAGTAACTGGTGTTAAGCTACATAGTTTGGGTTCATCCCTCGTAGCCAACTGGGATAGAGCCTTGTTGCCAGTAGGCGTCCATAGCCTCGACAAGGTTATCTTTTCAATTCCCCTAAGTATAGCCCCATTTCCAGCAGGCATCCATAGCCCTAGTAGAGTTACTTAGATGGCCTAAATTTTGTATCCTTTTAGATTTTCAATATATTTATTTTCTTTTTTTTTTTGTATTCATGTGGATTCATAAGATATCATCATGTAAGCTCATTATGCAAGGTGTGATCACTTGTTGTTTTAGGTTGGGAATTGCAATGGTAGCAAGGGTGACCTCTAGATTTTTCACTTAACACCTACACTAGTATGTTTCAACAAACCCAAGGTTGTTAGGTGAATCATTTTGAAGATCTCCTTGAACAAGAAAAGGTATCACTGATGAACCAGATATCACAAGCCTGATCAAAGGTACTTCTCAACATGAGTTACAACCTATGTAAGAATCTATATTTATAACTTGAATTCTAACAATTATGTTGGTTTCTTAAAGTGATAAGGTGCATCATCTTGTCTAACCAAAGAAAGGACTCAACAACAACAAGTAAAAAGAAAGTAAACACACAAAGCAAGGATATATAAACAACTATATAGAATGTACATTATGACACAATATCAGGACATGACCCTGTCTAAGCTTGGAAATAGTGTTTAAGGAATTGTCCATTGATTAGCAATGGGACATCCTCCCCTAATAGGGTCTTGAGTCTGTAAGTACTATCTACTAGGATCTCTGAAATTTGGAAAGGACCTATCCAAAGTTTAGCAAACTTTTTTTGATCACCTTTCTTTTCATGTGCTTTATCCCATGCTAGGACTAGGTCTGAAATCCTAAAAGCTTTTATCCTGGCTCTTTTATCAAACCAACATTTGACAATAGCCTGATGCTTGGTGAATTGATCAATCATCCTATCTCTCTTTTCTTCTAGGTGCATGAGTTGAAGCAACCTAACTTCTTGTTTGTTATCTATGCCCAGATATTCTTGTGCAAACTGCAATGCAGGGATCTTAGGTTAACAGGGAGGATAGGATCCACCCCATTCACTAAGTGGTAAGGAGAATTTCCTTACGCAACTTTCATTTTGGTCCAGTCCACCCATAAGGTATACTTAAGTAGGGTATTCCATTCTCTGGGATTCTTTTCTATCAACTTCTTTATGATACTGAGTAAGTTTTTGTTTGTTGATTCTGCCAAGCCATTTCCTTGGGGGTAGTAATTTGAAGAGAATTTCAAAATGATTTCATAGTCAAAAGCCCAACTAGACAAACTTAATGATGCAAAAGGTAGTCCATTATCACATACAAGAACATATGGAACTCCATACCTAGTTACTATGTTATTTTCTAGGAACTTGATCACTTCCTCTATGGTGCATGTTTTGTTGTTGACTGCTTGAGTCCACCTGGTGAAATAAAAAGTGACTGTCAAAAAATACATGTGACCTAAAGATGATGGAGGATTGATAGGACATATAAAGTCCATGCCCCATTGGGTAAATGTGCGCATCTCTGTAACTGGCTGCAAGGGTTGGGCAACATATTTTTCCTTGTTGGCAGCAACTTGACAAGTGTGGCAACACTTGATGTGCTCAACAGTGTCCTTAAAAATTGTTGGCTAGTAATATCCTGCCCTAAGGATAGCATGTGCAGTAGCCAAGTGAGAACCATGTGTTGTTCCAAACTTGTCATGTAACTTAGCAAGAACCTTGTCTGCTTCTGGTTTATCTAGACATCTGAGGTATATCCCCTCATAATTCTTCTTGAAAAGGACTCCTTTGATCATGTATTTTTGTGATCTTACCTTCAAAACTCTCCTTTGAGAAGCTTGCATCTTCAATGGGCATCTCCCAGTGATCAGGCTATGTCTAATATCATAATACCATTCTTTATTTTCTTCAGTGTTCACTACATATTGTTGACTCAATATGTTAGGGTCAATCTCCAAAATCATC
Source organism: Cunninghamia lanceolata (assembly GCA_027924645.1). NCBI lineage: Eukaryota > Viridiplantae > Streptophyta > Pinopsida > Cupressales > Cupressaceae > Cunninghamia > Cunninghamia lanceolata. The sequence continues at coordinate 3,461,703 of BSBN01000397.1, forward strand.
TAGCTTAGGGCTTGCCCTCTTACCAATTTCATCGGTGTTATGTCCATGTCATATTCTTGGAGAATTGTTATCCACTTGGCTCTTTTCTCTCTAGGTTCCCTCTACATTAGGAGCATTTTTACTACTGCATTTGGTACCGCTACAATTACCTTAATTCTTAAGATGTAGTGTCTAAATTTCTTTACTACCCTAACTAAAGAAAGAGCTTGTCTTTCAACATCCATATATCTAAGCTCTGCATCCTTGAATGGGGAACTCATGAAAGATATGGGTTTTTCTTCCTTGGCTTCATTCCTTTGTGTCAGGACTGCTGCACATGTATGCTCTAAAGCAAATGAATAAATATAAAATTCTCTTATGTAATCTGGGTTGATCAGAACAGGTGCATCAGATATGGCTTTCTTGATATCTTCAAATGTAGCCTTTGCTTCAGGCATCCATTCAATCTTGGCATATTTCTTAAGCATTACATTGAGTGGCCTAACAATCTCTGCAAACCCTATGATGAACTTCCTCACAAAATTTATCTTTCCAAAATAAGCTTTAAGTTATTTCTTACTCCCAGGAAGTTGCAACTTCATGATGGAATCTACCCTAGCATGATCAATGGTGATCCCATTTTTTGATATTAGGTGACCGAGTAATTTACATGTGGTTACTCCAAATATGCATTTATTTGGATTGAGTGAGATACCATATTGCTCACATTTCTTGAGCACCTTTGTGAGGTCTTCTATGTGTTCTCCTCTCTTCTTTGAAAAGATGGTCAAGTCATCCATATATATGACTATGAATTTGCCAACCAAGCCTCTAAGTTCTATGTCCATTGCACACTAGAATGTAGCTCTAGTATTAATCAAGACAAAAGGCATGTGTCTATAAGCGAATATCCCCCACTTGGTAGTGAATGTTGTTTTTAATCTATCCACTGTGTCCACCATTACCTAGTTGTATCCTAAGAAACCATCCAGGAAGGACATCATTTGAGCTCCATTTACCATTTGCAAGACTTCATCCAATGAAGGTAAGGGATAGTTATCCTTCTCAAAAGCTCTGTTCAGATTTTTGAAGTCTACACATAGGCATATATCACCATTTTTCTTTCTTACTGGGACTAGATTGGCTACCCATGTTGAGTGTCTGACAGAAAATATGATCCTAGCATTCAGCAACTTCTTAACTTCTTCAAAGATGATAGGCTCTAGGAATGCATTGACTAGTCTCTGCTTTTGCCTAAAAGTTTTAGCATCTGGTTTCAATGGAATAGTGTGGGTGATGATTGATGTGTCATATGTCTTTAGCTCATCATAGGTCCAAGCAATAACATGTATGTAATCCTTCAATGCTTGGGTTATCCCCACCTTTTCTTCTTCAGTGAAAACTTTACCAATTAGGACATTCCTTACATCTTCATTTTGTCCTATGTTGATTGGTGAATATTCTCCTCCATCTGTCTTGGGGAGATCCTTTTGTTTCATCATGTTATGCAGATCAAATGCCTTTTCTAGTTCTATCATACCTTTGGGGATCTTATTGCTTGGTAAGTCCATTATCTCTTCTTATTCCCATGTATGATCTTCTAAATTCCTTTCATCTAGGATTTGTGCATCAAATATATCTTGATTTGCTATGAAATCTAGGATATGATGATCATCATCAAACACTTGAAGATTAGTGACATTGTCAAGTATGTAGGGTACTAATATCAATTCAACTAAAAATCTCTTTAATCCCAGAATGGACAAAGGCTCCAATGTGCTAGCATCTTGTACTAGGGCATCTACTCTATGATTTTGTTCTCAAGGGACATGAGTGATATTAAATACATCAAATTCTTCTATTAAGTCCCAAACCCTATGTCTATAGTTGGACAACTTCTTGTAATTGCAAGCATAGATACTCCTCACTTGCCTTACTACCAATTCTGAGTCTCCATAGACATACAAAATCTTAACTCTTTTCTTAAGAGGAAATAGCATCCCATGAATTAAAGCTTCATATTTTGTCACATTATTGGTACATGGGAATTGTAATCTGTATGCTACCAAAAAGGACTTTCTTGTTGGGTCAATAAGATCTACCCCAACTCCTTGTTTAGACTTGGATCTATTAAACCTAAGGATCCATGGTTTATCTTCCATTAGTGGCTTATCAGGGGCCCTTCTCTTTTCTTTTTGACTCTAGTGTATGCACCGCCTGATATCCACTTTAGCTTTTGGGGTTCATTCTTTATTCCTTTTGGTGATTTATGTGAACCTGATACCCCTCTTCTTTTCACTTCTATGGTATCATCACTATCATTGTCTTGATGTACTTCAACCTCTTTCCTTTTCTCTTTAGGCATGTCTCTGTTGCTAGATAACGGATTCCTTGAATAAAGCCGCTCTTGCTTATTCAGTATATGCAAGCATATTGCGCATGTGGTCTCTAAATGTGGTGCCTCGTGAAGTCTGCACCAACATTCAATTAAAGCATGATATGGAGGGACCTCCTGCAATGTAAGCCTTTGATTTTTCTTAGATAAGAACTCCTCAAACTTTGTCAAGTTATTGCCCTTATCTTCATCTAATGCTTCATAATCTGATTCAATTAAACAATCAATCCCGGGGTTGATATTATTTTCATTTCTCTGAGTATTTCCATCATACATCAAGATCTCATCTAGATTGTGCATGCAATTCTCATCCTAATGCATACTTTCTTCAAATTCTTCTGCATCAAAAGAAAGAAAATAAGAATCAATGTCATTATTGTTAGATATCTCACTTACCTTAGTTGTTGATGATCTTCTTTCACTATATGTTCTTTCTAACTCAACCATGTCCAAACATGCATCACAATTCTTTTCTAAATGAGCCTCATCATGTAACTATTGATAACTGAGAGGAGGGGTGAATCAGTTATCTTAATTATTTCATCTTTCTGAACTTTCTTAACAATTGATACAGCATTAATTCAAATAAGCAAACATTACCATGAAATGGAAATACACATGACACAATATTTTTGACGTGGAAACCCTATTAAGGGAGAAAACCACAGGGTGATTAACCCAAGATTGTATTCTCTGTTAGAAGAATAAGATAGTACAGAAGTGGCACTTGCCAGTTAGGGCTTACTGCTCGAGCACACTGCTCACAAGAGGCTTACTACCTATTATAGTTTATATAATGAAACTAGATACTTGAACTGATGAGAAGCATCCACACATGCTAAGGTTCAGTTTCGGCTAGGCTCAATAAACTGATCTACTGCACTTCATTCTTCCTCTTCCTTAGTGTTGTTGTCCTATCACATACCTGACCTGTAATATAGTTGTTTCCCTTTTCTTCTACTTTTCTTCACACTTAAAACACACACACCACACCCTCTCATATTTAAATCCATCTGATATATATATCTGCACAAGTGATTTCAACACCTTTCTAGTCGGCATCCGGAATAGTCAATATTTTCCCAAACTCTGATCTGTCGGCTGAATCCTTGCATACCAAGTGATACAGATTTATAGAAGTCATCTAACATGTCAGCCAATCATGGATGATACCTTAAGAACCTTGATCACCATCAATATCTGACCCAGAATAATTATGATACTCTGTTGATTAGTTCTTCCTCTGTCTACTCTGTCAAACCAGACCTCAATACTTAGATGCGCATATCTCTTCACTCTTTCATCACCGGAGGCTCAATCCTTGGAATCTATCAGTCAAGGTATTCCTCTTGACTTTCCCAAGTCTGCACTTTGCAAAGATACTACCTCTAAGAGATCTGGACCTGACTGTCGGTCCTTGCTGCCTACTCTATTCTTGCTTACCGGACCAAAATATCCTTCAATCTAACTTTTGGTAAAGATGCACCATGTCTTGTGGATGTGTGAAATGGTCTTTGTTGCCATCAATGACAACACCAATGAAGCCACACAATGTCTCTTTCCAACAATCTCCCCCTTTGGCATTGATGGCAAAACTTAGTGAAAAATGACTAAGTGTTATACTATACTCCCCTTGGTTGATGCTCTGTTCTATTGTACACTTTATCAGAGTTCCCCCTTAGCTGGAGTCCACATTTTTCACTACTCCTCACTCCCCCTTTGACATCAATGGCAAAGGGTAAGGTCCGCACACCAAAATTTCTCGAAAACAATCTATACTTAGCCGCATAAATATATACACATGCTATACTTACATATATTGAAGTATATCTGCAAAAGATGTCTTCAACTAGGCAAATTTTGTTGCCCAACTCTGCTTCATCCTATCCAAAATTGAGATGTGGCCACTTAACAGGAAAGGCTTCTTCCCTCTTAAGATCTGTCGGATCACTGGTTCGGGCTGTGGTCTGGGCATCAGTTAGGGCCTCATGCATGGCCTCTAATTTAGGGATAATCATCCCTCTAAGTTCACCCATCCTGCTTAATATGTTTTTCTTCTCCTTCTCAAGCTTCTTAATCTCATTCACGACTGCAATAGTTTGACATTCCTGGTCTATTATGGATATAGTGAGAGGATAAAACTTCTAAGAGAGGCTTAACAGTTTATCCTCTTGTTCTTTCACTTTCTTCTCAATATCCTTTGTTACTTTAGTCCAGGATATACAAAATTTATATACTTCACCTCCATCCATAAGAGCATTTTCTAAGCTCTTTATCCCAATATCCATATTTCTCCTATCATTGGTTATTAAGCCTTGTAACTCGAAGAATCTCTTATCCATAAACTCTTTCCAAACCTTCACCTCAACTGATTTCTCCAAAGATTCAAAATGAGTGCTGACAGAACTAATAAGAGATTTGAGGTTACCGGATGAAGAAGCTAAGGAATCCTTCTGAAAGGATGGTATGATCTTTTCAAGCACACTGGATGCAATTTCTAGCAGCTCATAGTCTTCCATGTGAGACTTTAGAAGCTTTTCTTTAGCCTTTGCATTGGCAAAGGATGCTATCTTCATTGTTTGAACTGGGGAGAGAGAATCAAAGTCAAATGGTCCTTGAAGTAACTCTAGTTCATCAATCTCCATCATTTCTTTAGTCAAGAAATCCTTGACAGTTTCTACAGTGTCTCTTACCAAAGACAAAGTTTTCTTTCCTTCTGCACTATCACTTGTGTTCTTCTCAGCTTGACCTTCTTCTTTTCCCTTTATTTCTCTTTCTTTCTCCTCTACTTTTTGACTAGTCTTATCTTGTATTTTTTCTTTTTCAGGGGAAACTGGAGGAGAGATGTTTGCTTGATCATGAACCTCCTCTTCTAAAGCAGAGGAATCTAAGTCCTTACCTTTTTCTTCGCCTGTCTCCTTTACCTCTTCTGCCACTTTCTCAGTAGCATATGTAGCCAAGAGATCATCTCCTAAGTCCTCTACAACAGGAATATTGAATCTTTTAAAGGCATTCTGGAGGATTTCCTCTGTTTCTTTTGCCACCTTATCAGTTTCTCCAAGCATGAGCTGATTCATTCTATCCTTACTCTAGAACTCATCCTTGCAATCTTTGAAGATCATATCCATTTATTTTGGACAAATTGAGGGATAGAGATGGATAGCTATCTGATCTCTAATCTCTAGGTCCTTTGCCTTGGCATTTTCTTTTCTCATATCAAGTTCCTTCTCTAAACTTTTAGGAATTAGAGAAATTATTTCAATAAATGCTTTATTGTATATGTTCAAGTATTTGACTGTGGCTTCCTCTAAGATCTTCTTATCAGCATCATTATATGCGTCATAGAATTCTGTTATTGGTTGCAGGTTCCCATCCACAGTAACTGCTTTAACCACATCATCTAATGACAGAGTGAGCTTTTCAACAAACTCTTTTGTGTCTGCCTCCTTGGTTTCACTGGATACTTTCTTCTTTTTCCTCATTTTCCTTACCTCCTCATCTGACTCAGTCTCCTCATCATCCTTCTGGCTTATGTAAGACCTTGTGGCCTTTGTCTTAGTTCTTTTCTCTGCATTATTGGATGATTTTGCTTCTAGTTTTGATGCCTTTGAGCTTTTAGTAGTTGTAGGAGTAGAGGTCTTAGAGGATCTGGTCTAGAGGGGGACTTCCACCGGAGCACCTTCTTTCTTTTCTTCTTCTTTTTCTTTCTCTGCCCTTTCTATCTTTTCACTGTTTGTATCAAGTGCCTCTTTTGCAATTCCATACCTCTTGGCAACTTCTTCTACCTCTTTTCTCACTTTTCTCTTCATCTCCGGTTGTCTGAGTTCTACATGGATTTTTAGACTTAATTCTTCAAAGGTTCCAAACCTTTCTACCTTATGATCTTTAGGCTGACTTAGCATGTGTTGAACATGCAGCTCTACAATTTTCTCATCAACTTCATACCCCATTGGCATGATCCATACTACCCTAGGCTCCACTGCCTCCATTAGGCACTGATCAGTTTCTACCATAAAGCAAATTGTATCCTTATACTTTTCAACTAGGGATTGGGGGATTCTCTCTCTCGCTTGCATCATGCTCTAAAAATTCTTGAAATAGCCCCAGAGAGCTGTATTTTGTGCCTTGGCATCACCAAGCCCATGTATATAATCTCTAATTTGGATGGCTACTGGTCTATCATTCTACCACACCCAACCACTGGATCTGGGCAGCTCATTCATAAAATACAAAAACAAACACAATATCAGTCCACCATATTTAAAAGAGTTCTTTTAATCCCTTTTTATCTTCTGTAAATTTTCCATTAGCTAGCTTAGAAGGAGTTCACAAAGATCATAATCTACATTCTTTCTCAGCATCTCATAAGCAGTGTAAATTGTAGTTTCAGGTACTGAGTTTTCCCTGCTGGAGTGATATATCTTATAACTGATGATCATGGAGGCAAACTTCACATCTAGATCAGTTATATCTTCTATGGTCATTGCTCTTTTGTCAAACTTTGATCTAGTAGCCTCACTCATAGTTTGATTCTTAACGTATTTAAGAATAGGAATCCCACTAGATGAGTGTCATCCGGTTATAGCCTTAATGGCATCCTTGGTTATCTTAAATGGTCCATTTAACCACATGAAGTTGTCATGCACTCTGCTCAAAATATACCAGACCCATTCTTCTTCTGTAAAACTAGGGAAATGAATCCATTGTGCAAAATGCTTGTCCCGGATGGCTTTATACTGAGTTTTGAGTTCAAATGAGTCATCTATCAAATTCTTGTGATAGATATTAGCCAGCTTAGATTCCCCAAGATCTTCAATATTCACATGAATATATGCCCTAACATCTTCTACATGTAGAACCCCATGCGGAATGTTTGAAAAGGCGCCTACGGGATCAACTTCTAGGGATTTATATGGATGTTTCTTGAATTTAGGATGCGGCCTATTAGAGATCTTAACAACATTCGGTGTAGTCATCTTCAAAGGATTTACAGAGAAATATTCAATAACAGAAAATACCTTTTGTGCTTCTAGGGTTCGCAGAGAGAGTCAGATTGATTTGCTGGAAGATTCGACTTCAGCGGTTGATCTTTGAGAAATTTGAAGCAATTTGTTGCAGAGCTCTTTTTCTTTTCTTCTCGAATGCGAATGAGTAAATGATGATCAGTTGAACCCTTTTATTTCTGAGCAAACCCTAATTCCATATTGCAATCAATGTACAACTTAAGTTATTCCGGTTGCTCTGTTCTCCTTGTTCAGAGAGGGAGAAACTTATTCAGATCATTGTGATGTACCTAGGATTGATGTTAGAGATGAATCATAGTGACCACCTTTTCTTCAGATCGTCCCAAATGTCTGTGGATCAAGATGTTTCAATTTAGAATCACACCGGACCAAAAAATAATTGTCTTTACCGGAAGACTATTAAACCGAATCAATTTGGAAGGATTAGATTCTTCAAATTTTCTTATGGACCTTCCAAATCTTAACCAAGCCCTCTTTTGATGTTTCTATGAAAATCCTCTAATCCGCAATCTCTCCTTGTTCCAGTTCTGGCACCAATTAACTGGCTGGGGGGAAAGGTTTTTCCTTGTGTCTCCCCCTGAGCTAGAGCTCACTTTTTAATTTTTGGAAGGAATATCAGCACTAGATTCTGCTGCAGATCCATCTCCTATATTTTTTGCACTTCTCTTCACCCAAATCTTGTTCATATCACTTTGAACTTCATCCATATTCACCTTTCTCTTTCCCTTGTCTTGATTTTGATTATGATGTACTGGACCTCTTTTGTCCTGATTCTTGCTTCTACAGAATTTAGCAATATGACCGGATCTATTGCAATTGTGGCAAATAACATTTCTTTGCATATTTGAATGAAATCCTCTTGATCTGCATTGGTTAGCCATATGTCCCATTCTATTGCATGCAAAGCATCTACCATTGAATGAATTGTTCATTTGTATATTTCTACATTCTTGAGATTTGTGGCCATACCTTTTACAGTTGAAACATTGTCTGAAGAAGGATGTATTAATTTGATATATTCTCTTTCTGTACTAATTAGCTTTATGACCAAAGTTATTGCAGTTGTGGCAGTATCCATTGAAGGATGGATATCTTTGAGCATTAGGTTGCCTTACCGAAGGTTTTCTAGGCTTGTTCCTTGGATTTTCTGATCCAGAATTCTTCTGACTGGATCTGGAGCCTTCACCTTTCTCATATCCCAAGCCACGCTTGTCATCTACCCTCTTTTGGCTATCAAGAAGAACTTCTAGTTGAGCAGAACTTATCTTGAATTTCTCTTTGTATTCATTTTATGTTTGAAGATCCCTTTTAAGAGTGTTAATTTGATCCTCAAGTTTTTCTTCATTATCTCTAGTATCTTCAAGATCAGATTCTAGATGCCTGATTATTCTATCCATTTTATGGTAGTCTTCTGACTTCTCCTTGAGGGATTGTCTTAGATCATCTTCAGTTTTTCTTTTCTCTTCAATTTCTTGAGTGAATTTCATAACTCCTGACTCCATTTCATGTCTTACCATAATGACCTCTTTTGATAATTTTTCACATAACTTGGTTTTCTCCTTTAGATCTTCATTTGTACTATTGTCTTCACTTTGATTTTCCAATTGTTGAAGTAGATCTTTTCTCTTTTTCATAGAGATACTCAGTTTCCCTTTTAGTTCAATTATGAAATCATCAGTCTGTTTGAGTCTTTCTTTTAATTCTCTGACTTCAGAGTTAGATTGCTCAAGATCATCTAGGGCAGACTGAAGTTGCTCCTTCATACCATACACATCCATTTTAGTTCCAGATCTTCCTCAAGTTGTTAGGCTCTTTTGGAGGAACTTGGCTCTGATACCAATTGTTGATAATTGAGAGGGGGGTGAATCAGTTATCTTAATTATTTCAGCTTTCTAAACTTTCTTAACAATTGATCCAGCATTAATTCAAATAAGCAAACATTACCATGAAATGGAAATACACATGACACAATATTTTTGATGTGGAAACCCTGTTAAGGGAGAAAACCACGGGGTGATTAACCCAAGATTGTATTCTCTATTAGAAGAATAAGATAGTACAAAAGTGGCACTTGCCAGTTAGGGCTTACTGCCTGAGCACACTACTCATAAGAGGCTTACTGCCTATTATAGTTTATATAATGAAACTAGATACTTGAACTAATGAGAAGCATCCACACATGCTGAGGTTCAGTTCTAGTTAGGCTCAATAAACTGATCTACTGCACTTCATTCTTCCTCTTCCTTAGTGTTGTTGTCCTTTCACATACCTGACCTGTAATATAGTTGTTTCCCTTTTCTTCTACTTTTCTTTGCACTTAAAACACACACACCACACCCTCTCATATCTAGATCCATCTGATATATATATCTGCACAAGTGATTTCAACACCTTTCTAGTCAGCATCCAGAATAGTCAATATTTTCCCAAACTCTAATCTGTCGACTGAATCCTTGCATACCAAGTGATGCAGATTTACAGAAGTCATCTAACATGTCGGCCAATCATGGATGATACCTTAAGAACCTTGATCACCATCAATATCTGATCTAGAATAATTCTGATACTCTATTGATCAGTTCTTCCTCTGTCTACTCTATCAAACTGGACCTCAATACTTAGATGCTCATATCTCTTCACTCTTTCATCACCAGAGCCTCAATCCCTGGAATCTATTAGTCAAGGTATTCCTCTTGACTGTCCCAAGTCTGCACTTTGCAAAGATACTACATCTAAGAGATCCAGACTTGACTGTCGGTCCTTGCTACCTGCTTTGTTCTTGCTTACCGGACCAAAATATCCTTCAATCTGTCTTCTGGTAAAGATGCACCATGTCTTGTGGATGTGTGAAATGGTCTTTGTTTCCATCAATGACAACACCAATGAAGCCACACAGTGTCTCTTGCCAATAGTAACCTGCACCATCCTTTGATTAGGATATCCTTAGTAGACATACTTAGTATATGGAAATGTTGCATCTCTCTAGATAAATACAATTCAAAATATTTAAAGTGATATATTTCATCATTGTCAACTGAATGGCAACTAGATCCTATGACCACCCTATTATCCTAGTCAACATTTGCATGTGTATGTGTGTTGTACATCAAAACCTCTTCTATCTAAATCATTTGAGGTCTGATAATATAGACTACTGGTTCAACATCCACATATAATATCTCATTGGTATTGTTATATTCAGTGATCATGTGCTTCATCCTAGGTTCAGCCTCTATCCTTATTTGATTAGGAATCCCCTTCCATTATAACCACATGTGACTGAAGTTAGTGGACATGTAACCATTAAGTGTTTTTGACCAATCCTTACTGAGTAACATTCCATAGGTGTCAATGTAATATTGTATCCTAGGGTCTGATGCTAACTGCATGTGGATGTGAGTGAGTTCCCCTACTACACTTATGTTTTGTCAAGTTATGTCACCTTCTTGAGGGACTAGGCCAGATGTAATCCTAGGGCATTGTAGATGGATAAAGGCATCACATTAGTTGATGCACTTGAATCAACTAGGCAATTGTATAGATTTTTACCAAATATTCTCAATGAGAGTAAGAATGGAGGTGATTCAATTTGTCTCTGTATAGAGTCATATGTGAGGTCTCAACGGCCTGAACAGTGGCCTATACTTTATGTTTGACATTGCTTTCTTTAGTTGTATGATCCTTATTCAAGATCTGACTCGGATTATGGCCATGACTATCATCTTTTGGTGTAGATTCATCTAGGGATCTCATGAAATCCTTCTTGATGACTAGAGTTTTAAGCAATTCTGATAGAGATAAGCTAATTTTAACCCTTTTCATCTCCTCAACTAAATATGTGACTAGTTTGTCAGATTCAAGAGGCTGACTAATGACTTTTGACATTGTATTTTGGGGTGCAAAATACTGAGTACTAACCTTAGGAGGACCAGGATTGTTGCTTGCTTTTGGATCTGGAGGAGTGTTGAAGTTATTAGGAGGCAGGGATGTGGTTAAGGGACCAGGTGATCTATTAGGATTACTCCTAAGATTATAATTATGCCTACCCTGATATTTTTTTTTGATAAGCATGAACTTCCTCGTGTTCTACTGCTAGTTCATTTTCATCCTCAAAGGGAAACACATAATTCATCTCAAATGCCAAGGCAGATTCTTCACATGCTAGTGTGTAGTTCTCATGAGTTGAGGCTATTTGATGATGAGGCTAATTTACAAAACTTTCCAATACAAGGGCAGAATCATATCCACAAGGAACAATCTCATTCCCCTCAATGAAAGGAGGGTCACCAGTGGTGTTGGACACTTCAACCTGAATGATAGTGGCTGCTATTTTGAATTGAGGATAGTCTAGCTCATCATGTGTATTGGTGTTGTGTATTGTACACCAATTTGTGAGTGTTGCCTCTGCTAGATTAACTCTAGTTATCTATTTTGGTTCATTAGGTGGCTGATTATCTAGTGGTGATGGCAAAGAATCATTGTTTAGCTTTGTATTCCATACTCTAGGCTATCTAGGTGCAGCATTTTTATTGTCATTATTATTGTTGAAGTTCCTATCATTGTTGTATCCCCTGTCAGGATATTCGGATTGATCATTATTATTTGCATATTCTCTATTTTGGTTTCATTGGGAATAAAAGTTATGACCTCTCAAGTGTGTAATCTCAGTTGTCAATTTCCTCAATTATGCAGATATTTCTTTAATGTCTTCTTTCTCTTCCTAAACTTTAGCTACTACATTTTCTTGTTGAGGTTTAAAGAAGGAAGCATCATTGCTATTGTTTTGTCCTACATCTTGAGGTACTTGAGTATGTCTTGGGTACTATATCATCTGACCATTCCCATTCAAAGGAGACGTGATACTAAGAAGTGGTAATTGTAATGGACTAGGAATTACAGCAGGAGGCATCATGACTCCATTGGTTTGTGACTGGGCAGGATATGCAAGATATCCTAAGTTAGGTGTTGTAGCAAGAATCAACTATTGGTTAACTTGTATTGCCTCTTCATAAGCTCATGTTAGAGTTGTGACACCAGTATGTGTTCTCCTTATGAACATGGAAGTTAAGGGATCTAAGGCTTAGTAATATATCAGTCTAGCTACCTCATCTCCTACATTGTATGGGGCTACTAGCTTAGAGTACATTTTCTAGAATCTAGCATTGAAGTTTGAGATCGGTTCTCCTTCTACTCTCTTAATTGTAGCAAAAAGGTGATAAGTCATTGCAGAATCAATGGGTATTTTAAACCTATCCTTAAAAGCTTTTTCCAAGGCATCCCATGAATCTATTGAAGCTTGAGCAAGGCTGATGTACCAATTGTATGCTTCCTCTCCCAAGGAGTATGGGAATAACCTACATACTACATCATGATGTTCAATCCTTGCTCTAAATCAAGCTTCCTTATATGTTCAGATATAATCATCTACATCTTGATATGGATGATACTTAGGGAAAATTTTATCAAGATTTTTAGGCAAAGGATGATATGCAGTAAAGGTCAAGGGTGAATCAACATCAAAGTATGACATTGTGACTGGTGGTTGAGGTATGTGAGGTATAACTGGGGATCTTGGAGGTGTTTGTAGTATAGCTGGAAATACTGGATGTTTTACAGTATGGCTTGATGAGGATGGTGATGCACTAAACTCAGGACTATGATGAATATCAGTTCTACAGGGTCTAAGTCCACGAATAGGTAATTCTTTAATGAGTCCAATAGATCTAAACTTGGTATTAGGCCTGTGAGCCAAGATTATAACAACTTAGGATAGGATATGAATATTTTGGCTAGATCTTCACAAAGATCAGAGGAAACGATCTTCTAGGGTGGATATTTATGGTCAACACTCTGTAATAACTAGATATTTATGCAATATTTGCACCAAAATACAAATATGAGTAAGGTTGTACTTCTAGTCATAAATATCAAGTTATTTAGTCATGCAAGCAGGTTACTACAGGATATTTGTAAGAAAACCTGGACAATGACTCGATATTTGAGAACTTCAAGCAATTGACTGCAAAGATTAAAGTATTTATGCATAATACCAAAATATTTATGATCAACACTCTTGGAATAACCTAAAACAAATAAATCTTTGCACAAATGTCCAAAGCATAATCGATTCTTATGAACTTTGACTAGATCACCTTGTGTAGATGCAGGAATGATGTGTAAGAAACTAGTTCAAGAAGTAGAAGAGTGGCCGTCCTTCTAGCACCAATTTATGTTGGTTATGATGCTAGTCACAAACACACATAGATAAAGAATTGAAAATCAAACCTTTATCATCTTGCAAGATATGATGAATTCAAAGAATTCATGATCCCAAGTCTCCGTTGATTAGTTCATAATCTACTGATGTTTCTCATTGGTTTGATGTGCCTTGCTGTTTTCCATTCAAGGGGCCTTAATTTCTAATTCTGAGAACTGATGCTTGAACATATGATCTTCCACCTTCTTTCTATAAATCTTTTAACAGACAAGGCTAATCCTATTGTATTCAATAGATGAGGATATTTTCTAAGTTTGATCAATTCTTTTGATCATCAACTATTATTAATTAATTTTCATCTCTGCGCTATGAATTTATCTAAATAATATGTTTACAAGCAGATATTTGCATGATTACTATTAAGATTTGTATGTATTTGCATGATATTTTCAATTGTACATGCTATTTAACTCAAATATGCTACAAATATTTAGTTTTTTCGAGCTATCAGCATATTCCTTTGTATTTGCTTAAGATTATATATTTGCAATTATGATGATGATTTGAATGAAAATAAACAAATTGTAATGAATGCATACTAAACTTTACTAAAATGAGTGAATCTTTAGCTGTTGGTCCACATACATTCCAGATATTGTCATGAAGAGAAGGAAATCAAACCATAGGTTCACCAAGATGTTCCACAGCTAGGTATGGTTGATACAAACTTCGATGGAAAAGGGATGAAGACAACATGCACAACATGAAATGCACTCCAAGGGACGTAGAAAATAAAAGTACAAGTCAAGAATTCATCTATAGATTACCCAAAGTATATGATTGTATGTAATCTAGAGCTTCTTTTTCATTAAGTATGCAATAGACATGTACATTTACAACCAACTTTGAGAGTTAGTCCTGAGGCTTCAGCAATCTAATCACAATTAAGTTTTGAATGCATAAAAAGGGCACTCCATCTCTCTTTAATAGGATAATGGAGGGAGGCGGTTACAAAATGATCCTACAATCAACATTTGTCATTCAAGATCATCGATCTATATAATCTTTGACCTAGTCAACCAATGTAAACATGGCACATGTTGCCAGCTGGCAACCATCTGGTAGTACTTTATGTGCATGATCATGTACATGTTCATTCTTCATCCTCCTCATAAGAAAATAGGTCTTCTTCATCTGCAGGTACACTTATCACCCCTCTGATGGTCTCATATGCTTGCACTATTCTTTAAGTTTCACCCCCATCTTGGACCTTAGCCTTGGTGACTGCATATTCTTGTGAGTTTACTTGTGCTTGTAATGCAGGCCACTTCTTCTTTCTGCTATTTAGCATCTCGTTATACTTTTCTACTTTGGCTTTCATCCTCATGGCCTTATTGATTGTGTCATCTGATAGATGGTTCATGGGATCATTTGTAGCAAGTTTGAAATTATCCTGGAAAGATTTAACTACAAAGGCCTCATCCTGATTTTCAATCTTCCCTTCCACCTTTTCTTCCAGTGCATCCAAAATTTCTGCCTCATCAGTCAGGAGCCGGTGTAACCTTACACTGATATCTTAGAGTTTTGTGTTGCACTTCCTGGGGATATCACTTTCAAATTTGATTTCTTCATACCATATACCCTATAGCTGAGATGTCTGGTTATTTAGTATTTTGTGTAAATTAGGACATTGGCATCTATATGCTGCATTTATAATAAGGCAGTCAAGTATTTTTCAATCTTGATTGACCTCTGCCTGACATTCTTCTGCAGTTCATCTACCTTGCTCTTTAATGTGCTGAGTAGGTTCCAATTGTTAAGAGAGGTCTATATGACCTTCTCTACTTCCTTAGTAAATTGGATGAACCAGTTGTCCATCATGCGTGCCTTATGCTTCATTATCTCTAGCCCTGTCACTTCATCCTGAGATATAATGATCAAAGGGATAGAAGTGTTGACTGGTATGTGATTGGGATCAATCAATCCCTATATGAATGTGTACAGTTGAGCAATGTGCTCTTTGTGCACTTTATTTTTATTTTTCTCCCTTTCCATACTCTTCAATAAAGAATTAATAATGTCCTTGGCCTCTTGTCCTTCTTGCTCCTCTGTAGCAAAACCTAAATCAATAGTGGTCATTTGAAACTCACTAATATTTATCTCTCCTTTTTCATTATCTGCCATAGGCAAAGATACCTAAGTAGTTCTCCTTCCTATAGCAGGATCTCTCTTTATAGCCGAAGTGGCCCTAGCCCTTCTCCTAGGTCTGACTGTATTTGTTTTGAGCAATGAAGAAATATCAAATTCAAGTACAACACTGACATAATGTGGATTCACCTTCTACCGTAGCATATATGGCACTTCATCTATAGACCCTTGCTAGTCTGCATGCTCAATGTGAACATTCTATGTTCCCAAGCTATGGTCTACCCTTGGTGGTGATTGGTGTTCTTCTTGTTCACCATACACTTTCTTTTCATTCTCTTCTTCATGAGCAGGAACCTCTCATTTATTCTCTTCAACCTTATCATGTTCTTCTCACAAGGATGGTGGATTTGCATGGGCATCAGGATTACTCTACTCTGTCATTCCTCTATGATCTTGATGAACTTCTTCTTCTATATTTTCTTCATTTCTCTGGTCATCACCCACTTGAGAGCTTTGTTCCATGTCTTTTGACACAATTGTTTCATCAGGGTCCTGAAATTTTTCTATCTCCACTTTGTATGGCTCCCTTTCAGGTATCTTCTCATTACCCTGATCATCCTGCTGATTAGCTATCTCTTCTTCCATCATTTACACATTCACTTCTAATTTTCCTTGTTTTGGAGGTAAATATTTATCTTTATCTTGATCCTCATCACCCTGATATGTCAAATCTATTGCTGCTGGGCTGGTCACCTGATCAACTAATTTTATCAATCCAATTTGTTGCCACAACCTCAGGGTTACTCTCCTCTATTTCTTCTACTTCGACCTCCTTTTGTACTATGGGGGTGCCATGAGGGGTCATCTTGGTATTATTTATTAATGTCTCCATAGAACTGGTAGACACCTCATTCACAACATCGTCATCAGATAGCATCACTGTGTTATCCAATGGAAAAATTGTTCTTCTCTTATACTATGCATTTCTTTCCTTTGTTCCTTTGCCATTTCAGATTTGAACTGTATAATCTCAGGAATAGGAACTTCATGTTGTAGAGTTATCTTCACTCCACCACCTAATCCTCTCAATAGGATAGTGGGATTCTTTTCCACTGCCCCCCTCATTAGAGACACTTGTTTCTTCTGAGGTGGCTCCTGAGTTTTCTTCTTTTTCCTCTTTATCAAGAGATCATCATCTGAACTCTCTTCTTCCTCTATGATAGAAGGAATAGGCTTTGTAATAGGTTCTTGTTTCTTTATAGGTGCTTGAGAGGTAGTTGCAGCAGAAGTAGAGGTTGTATCCTCCTTGGATTGGGGATAATGAATGATTGTCACCCCACCATCTTGAGTAGTCTTCTTTGATTTACTCTACTACCTATCTCCTTTTGATGCTCTCTTCTTTTTGAGGAACTCATCATACTCCTCATCAGTCAATTATTTTATTTTTCTCTTGTTATCAATGGTGAGAGCCGTCCCCTTCTTCTTCAACTTGGTAACCTCTACCTCCACCCAATCCTTGGTTAATGACAACCTTTTGGGTTATCTACTCCAATGAGGTTTCTTCTGGATGGTTCCAATCAGGGGAGGATATAGTTTCATTGTATATTTTCTTATCTAATATTCCATAGACATGATGTTACCATCATCTTCATGTAGTTGCACAAGCACTAGTATGTAATCAAATTTATGAATCTATTTCAAAGTAAGTCTTTGGAAGCTCCTCCTTTTCACTTCCACTTCATCATCACAATCAACCCAATAGTCTTCCAGAAGCATCTAATGCATCAGCTTCTTGCATAATGCTTGCCTCTTTCCTTAAGGGTCATATGGTCTAGCCAGTAAGAAAGGTTGTAATGCAATTAATTGCAAGCCCCCTATTACTTCCTTGACACTTTCTTTGTCAAGGCACATGTACCATCCAATCATAATTGGGAACAAAATGTTAGGAATATTTCCCCTCTCCACATAGGCCTCCACTGAAGGCAATATCTACCTAGCTAGCTCCTTCAGGATGATCTTATCATTAGGATACCTTGGCAACATGAGAGGTTGCCCAGTAAAACCTTCTATTCTAATATATGTGAATGTGGGGAATTGGATGAACCGATCCCCATGCTTGTATATCATGGATTGAGCTTCCATATTCAGCCTCTTAGCTCTATCCTCTTCTATGGTCCTTACTAATTGCATAGAAAATGAGTCATTTACCCTCTGGTAGTGCTGGAGAGAAATCATTTGCTCTAGCTGAGGATAGTGATCCCAAATGTTGACATCTCTAGGGTTACTTCTAACCCTACCCACTATTTGTAATCCACTGAATGTGCCTCTAAATGCACATGCATAAACAACATAGGAGGACATGTGGAACATGTTGGTTTTTCCTCCCAACTTCCTCATTCCTTCATCCAGGCTATCACTTATGAGCCTGGCCCACTGGGGGTTTTCAACTGTATCTAAGACCATTTTCATGAGGCCATGCATCGAATTCTCAAATGTTCTAGCATTTAATCTTCATGTCATGTGACAAAGCATCACAATCACATATTGAAATTCAAGTGCAAAATCAAATTAGTAAAGATGAACAGGGAGCTTTGCAGAAGCCTTGTACGCCCTATCATTTTCTCTCCAAGAATAAATGACCCTCCTACATTCCTTTTCAGTTTTATTGCACTTCTCCATTTTATCAAGGTTTATCCCACATATATTAGATTCTTTGGGTAAATTAAAAGTTGCAATTATGCCATAAACTGAAAAGTCTGCATACACCCGACCATGTTTCTCCACTTTCCTGGTGTTTGTATTGTAATTTTGTGCACATTTTACCACTAGTTTAGTAGCCTCCATTGCATAGGGAAATCCTCTGGCGCACCACATGCCTTAGTTGTAAATGTTGATAAGTATAGGATTCCCACTTCCTTATTTTGACCTTGTTGTCCATTCATCTAGATTAGTGTTCCCTGGATGAGTATCATTTATCTGGATGTATTTGAATGCAACTCCCTGTAGTTGTATGCCCATAGATTTCAAAAATTTTGTATCTAATCTATTCTTGCAGAGCACCATTGAATCCTACAATAAATCATGTGCATTCTTACCCTAACATACCCTATGATCATGCAATTCTATAACAACATGAATATCTTGATGATTTACATCTTCATTCAATATATTTTATGCATCCTCACATCAATTTATTGTGGTAAAAATAATTTTACCTACTCATTTTAACTATAAAGGACAAAAGAGGGTTTTACCATTAAACACCTAATATTCACTACCATTTTACTATTGAGTTGATATCCAAATGTACACATTTACTCTGTAGACACTTTCCTGTTTGCCATTCAAATCCGCACTCATTCCATTACTTTTGCAATTTACAGTGATACAGCTTAATTCACACAGTGGCTCTGTAATTTCATTTGAACACTTGGTAAATTCAAAATGAGCTTAATCTCCACTTTTAACCAAAAGCAATGGCAAATTAGGGTGTGATTAATGTCACTCCATCAACATTCGTTGATCGACACCTAAGGACAGGAGATGCTAACATGTGGTGAGTGATTATTTGAAAATTTGAAAGGTTCAACCACTGTTAAACTGGCATTAAATGCAGGGGTGCATATTCATAGATATCAGGGATATTAAGGAATATGACTAATATCTAAGAATATGATGATAACACCATCATGAAGATGACCTACTATTGACTGATGATAAAAATCAGGTCATCGTAACCCTTTTGACAATCATGACAATATAAGGCATTAACATGATCCAGTCAGAGTGCGACATGGCGGCTTCCTATTGGTATCAGAGGATCCATGTGTTACATGCCTCGAGTGTGGATATGAGGATATTAAGGAAAATGAGGGATCTTAGCTTTGTGAAAATATCCCTCACCCTCAAAGATCAGGATGATGTCATCATCATCGTTACTATTGCTAATCCGCTTGGGGAATGACATCATTGTCATATTGATGGAGATTAGGCATATTAACCAATATGATGGATATTGAGAATTAGATGACCTTCTAAATGTTGGGCATACTAATGATGTCATCATCATATCAGGTCTTCTTTCTATCATGTTAAGATGACATCATCATCATATTAAGGAAGATCGAGGATCTTAACTAATATGACGGATATTACAAATTATCTTGGTGCTAGGTGTTTACATTATATTTGAAGGTGATCTAGATATTAACAAATATCAAGGATATTAGGAAATATGACCCTTCTTAAATGTGTGCATGTACTCGACGAGTAGATGATTTCTTGCATTTAAATTTGATGTTCGCATATTGAGAGATATGCGGATATCAAGTTCTTCTTCATTAAAAATATATATCAGGGATATTAGTGAATGTCTGAGATATTGGTGAATGTGACCCTTTGGGAATATCAGGTTTGACCAAACTTTGAATGAACATAACTTCCTACTCTTAAGGAATTTTAGGTGATCCAAAAGGCAAACCTACTTAGAATTTTGTACTCTTTCACACTATGAGGTTCATGATGACAGAGACTAATTCCAACTTTTAACTTATCATTTATGGGGTCTATGCATACCTGGGGGTGATATTTGTTACACAACTGATACATGACCTTTTACCAAATTGCCTAAAGCAAGAAATAACAAGGAATAAGCATAAGCAAAAAGGTTGGGTCCACATTTTGCCAAGACAAAATGGGGCATGTTGTGTAACCACACAACAAAAAGGAGAACATCCTCTGAGTACTTTTTGTCCAACCATAGATCAACAATTCCCCACATAACTTCCTACCTTGAAGTGGCCCTACCCTTCATGGAAGGTAAAGATATAAGGAACCATTAGGTTTACCATCTGAGTATCTCATGTTGTGTCCTTCATAATGTTTCATGGTCACACAACTATAGATCCACTCTAAATATGTATGAAACTACTAGAAACATTATGCCATCTGGAACACTATGGACTGACAATGCATGCAGAGATGGATGCATTACTTTGGCCAAAGATTTACATACATATACGTAATGCAATGAATGTGGTTATATGTCAACTATCTCAACTCAACTTATAAGCTCTCATGTCCTACAGTATACATAATTTGACCTTTCTTGGTCTTGGATAGATAAGTTCAAAATGTCTTAGTCCATTCCTTGGACATTCAAGTCCATTCTTGAAAACCCATTCCCAAGGGTCTCGTTGCTTAGGCAATAGGGAAACTTGTTACTCCACGTCACATTGTCCCACACTTTCATAATGAAATAAGTTCATTCATGTTTTCAACACTTACCTCATCTGGTTGGTGTTTACTTTACATACCTAATTTCAAGGTTTATACTTAATTCATGTCATCAAAAGGAGTACTTACAATGACTCATAGAGTCAATCTTTAAAAGTTCTATCTCAAGAGATCCTCTTAATACCATATACTTAATAAGAATATTTGTCATTCGTAAAGATGGCATTCACTTTCTTTTATACTACAAAGTTTATAGTGACAGCATTTATTCTTGTAGAAAGAACATACCAAAACATTAACTTTCCCATAGGGAATATGGCATGTAGTCATTGTTGCCAAGATGACAAACAATATGCCTATATTAACCTTCCTAGTTCCACGAGAAATCATAATAACATCGACATGTATTAGATGCACAAAGAATACGAATACCAAATAGTCGAAGGTTGACATAATTTACCTTGAGTTGATATGTTAAAATACTAACTACACACGGCACAAACTCAAGATTACCACTAAGAATAAAGTGGTCATTACTATAATATGGTTTGGCCATACTTATTACCACATCCATGGCACTGTGGTATCAATATCATATGCCGATACCCTCGGCTTTACACATACTCATTAGACATTAATACCCTATCAGGCTCATTATTGAGTACCATGTCTTCATGCCTTCTCAGTTGTTGAACGGTCATAAATAATCTTTAACAGGAAAATTTCAAAGCTCAAACTAGTTTAGACTAGTTAGTTCATCATGCAATGTTCTTGCATGTGTAACCAGCAGGGATAATACAGCCTCTAATTGGTTGAGCGGCATCATAATTTAAAAGATTCATAAGAACATCATAAAAGGAATAGTTGTGGCCTCATAAGCCTTCGATAACAGTTTGAATTCACACTATTGCCACAATGGAATTCCTTAAAGACATATACAACTTTACTAGTGTTGGAAAATTACGTCTCTCAACCTTGCAAAATTTTCCGTTATTATATTATATTTGTCATTTAATATTTTCCCACGATTAGTTATTATTTTTATTGAGATCCAAAACAATGTAGGGGCGTGTGAATTCTTAATTGGCACTTTTGTCACATGTCGTTGCCTTGAAAATCAAAATATTAATTTTCAAAAGATGCCCACATGATAGTATATCATGGAAGGACTATTTTTAGAGGTATTATGACATATTTTATGACATCTGTAAGGGTCAAAAATAAGAGAGAATATTTTGGACGTGAGAGCCTAATTTTAGCCTAGAATCTTGCCTATATTAGGCTCCACACCTCATCAGATTTTTAGCAAATGGTTTTGTAAACCACAAATGGTTCCTAGGTTAGAAGAAGTCTATAAATTGAAGGCTTGAGGAGGAATTTGTATTGAGTTTTGTTGCAAGTATGTATGCTGCTGAAATTTCTCTAGGATTGAGTTGAGGTGGAAACTCTTGTAAGAAATTGCATTGCAAGTGTATTGTAATTTGTTTCTAGATTTGATAATACATTGTGCAAGTTTTGGACTATGGCGTTTTTTCTCCTGAAAGGGTTTTCCCCATGTATATCACTATTTTACGGTTTTATTTTTATTTATTTTATGCCATTTCATGTGTTTCTTGATATCTTTGTTATAGTTGTAAGGAAATTTGCTTAATCGCCTCTCAAGATTAGTGTAGGAAGCGTTTCTGGACACCTTTGCTTCCTTAAAAGTAGTACGCATGGTCCGTTTATATTTTGTGACTTCATTTCCATTGAATAAAAATGCTTATCTCATTTGAAAGAGAGGGCAGAGTTCACTATCATGTACTTTTCTAGATAAGAGGGTCAATAATGTCCAAGGTTCTTCAAAGAATGGCCTGCAATAGAATTAATTTTTTTGTTATACCAATCCTCCTGATAAAGCTACAATTCAAATGTCTGTTTTAAAAGTTGAAATAAATTAAATTAGACTTACAATTTTAATTTTCTTCCATTGCTTCAACAACATCATTTTCCTCATCAAAAACCAATTCAATCAGCAACTTATTGCCCACAATGTTGGAATTCATAAGCTGAAGAGCATTGATATTTTTCACACACCCTATTCTTTGAAATATCTTAACTTTAAAATACGACTTTGATATGTACTTGAACATAGAAAAATCTTCAATTTCCAGCACAAGATGATGTCACATCCCTGTATGAACCCATTCTAAGGCCCCATAGTCCCGATGTAATTTGGACTAGTGGTGGAGACTTGAAACTTAATATCAACTCTATGTTTGTGTGTAAGTGCATGTATGAGTGTGTATACTTAAGTGAACAAACTTTTAATGGTTGATAGCACTGTATGCATAATGAAAATCTAGTTATGTTTCTCATTTGATTTATATAAATATATTTGACCATATTTCTATTAACCTAGACTAACTAAAGTGTGAATGTTGCGAGCAACAATGTTTTGTGTGCAGGTGACAGGGTGCATGGTGGAGTGGACTCTGCAAATCCGTAAGAAGAAATGATTTTTATGCCAAATCCTTGTCAAGACACTAGCTTAACTTAAGGTTTGCCTAAAGTAGTAATTGATATGTTTATCCAACACCTAGTCAATGTCATTTGTGGAACTGTAAAGTCCGTAGGTCTCATTGACTTCACCCACTCCATAGAAATGCCATTATAAATTTAAATATTTATCTATGAAATCAATTACATATATATATATATAAAGAAATTATTATTATTATTTTATAAATGCCATTCTAAATACCTTGAGTGTTAAAGTATTAAATAAATACATATTATAATTATTAATTATTATCAATAGTTTGGATTTAAATTATCATAAAAGCCAAAGATAATCAATTAAAAAGAAAAAAAACACAAAATGAATGAATAAGGGTGAGTAAAAGAAAGAATCACATGGAAAAAAACAATATACGGGAAAACATAGTAGCCCATAGGTTTTGTTTTGGAAGAGCCACGCTATAGCCAGGAGGAATGAGGAGGATGGCCAACATTCAATACCTGGTCGACCCTCATACAGATAAAGAAAGGCATCCATGCCTTCAATAAATTTTACTCCAAAGCGTGCCCTGCAGATAGGAGATGCAGTAAATAGAAGAGACATAAGGAAGGAAGAGCAATGGGAAATAAAGGGATGAGTTGTTAGACCTTTTGGGTAGTTTTTATCATCATTTTGGAAGGAGAAGGAGGGTTAGAAGGAGAAGCTTTAGATTAGAAGGTGACTAGACTGAGTGTGGACAGTTTAGCATCATTTTCCAGCTGTTGGGAGTGGATATTCATGCCCTAGGATAGGTTTTATTGTTGTTCCTTTTATAAATAATAGGATTTAGCTTGTATGTTTGAAGTAGAAGATTAAACTCAGTATTTTATTATTGTTCCATTTTATAAAATTATATATATTGTTGTTGCTAAGAATGCAATAGAAATGGTAATTATTTTTCTTTATTTATCCATGTTAGGGTTCCTCATATTCTTTAAAACTTAACAAGTAAGGTAGTCAAACCATAAATTAGTTGAGGAAAAAGCAAACATGTGTAGGAAAATTGATGTAGGTTCATAGTAAGCTACTACAACAGTTTGAGATGCTTGCCTTGCTTCCAAACACTCTTTTCTGCAAGTATCTCCCTTGTTATTTGTTGCGCCTTCATCCAAATGGTGTATTAACTGTATTTTTATGGTGGCATTGGAGTTAGAGGATTTTTAATGGTTGTAGATAGATATTTAAGCTATTCAAACCTTTCACTAATTTTTACCAACATATAATTGAAAAAAAAACAAAGCCTTTAAGAAATAAATGCCAGTGTAGGAAGGGTTTTATTCAATGGTATTATTTTGCCAAATCTTTGGGTACATTTTGACCAAGTTTGGGAGTTATTTGAAAAAATAAAACCTTGAGCTTAATATGTTAGCAAATGCAAGTAATATTGATGCTTAGATTAGTTTTGTGAATTTGTTTGACAAAATGCCTCAAGGAATGAGACCACTAGAAATGCCACATTAGAATAGGGTGTTGTCAAAAATAGATAAATACAAGTCATTAGAACTTCCAAGTGTGGGTAAATTAGTTCTTTTTGGCCTAGATATGAATCAGGGTTGTGGAAGAGGGTTAGACACCTGGAGGCTTAAATAAAAGTAAATTTTGTGATTAGGAGGGTGTTTTCTATCATCATAATCTTCTTGGACTTACTAGTATTACTCATTGATATAGAAATCTATATAACTCAATCGAGGATGATCTCATGTTATCAATACTATTATTTGATAAACATATTAAGGAAATAGAACTAGAAAAACTACTTGTAATCTCTTACTATTTCATAATAATTGGCTTCTATCTTATAATCCAATTAACAAACTTCATTGTTGTTAAGCTACTGCATATATCTTGAATAAGTGTTAGCTATCAATTTCATTGTTAATAGGTTAGGGCTGCAAACAAATGACATTAGGGAAAATAGGCTATTTAATCATTTTAGAATTGCATTTCACCTTCTTGTGATTCTTTCCTTATTTCAATTTAACCTCTCTTGTCTTAGTAAGTTAAACTATTGGTTATCATTACAAATTAAGATCTTTTGTTATTGAATATGGGAAGGACAGATATGATATCCACACATTCCTATTTTTTCTATTTGTGTAAGGGAATGCTACCTGAAAACTGGGACAGCCAGGGTAGAATTAAGGACAAATTCTTTATCGTGAATATTGGTTGGAAGGACATGTGAGGCCCATGTGATGACAAGAGATTATCAAGGTAAATAAGGGTTGGCTGGAATATATATCTAAATGTAAGAATGAATCATTTCCCATCACTATGTACCCACAGAAAAATGACTCTCTATACAAGATAAATATGGTTATTCCCCCTAATATTAAGCTAGACTCCAAGAGTCAAGGGTCAAGACCATAGATAGGAAAACTATATGGCTTGTCTTGGTTATATACTCTAGGATGACTTAGCCCGTATAGAACCAAGCCGGATATAGATACCAACCTCTACGGAAACACATAATGGTTGGTGTATGGACTCTATGAGGGCATAGGTAGGAGGATTACATTACTCCTATAATGTAGTAGTTTCACTCCTTCCAGGGTGATCACCAACTTGTAAATCCTATGACCCGCATTAAGATAAGCTTATCGATTCTCTAGCTTGACAATAGTCAGGGGGTGTGTTCTACGAGTAGACTGGTATGGTTGTATGAAAAGATAGTAGGCTATCACCCAAGTACACTGGTGAAGAATGCCAGGGACTTCTCAGGCTTGAATGGCTATCACCAATAGCATGCAAGTGAAGGATGCCATTATTCACTATTCTGTAGCTTTTAAGATTAGTGGGAAGTTATTCTAGCAAAATTTAAATTAAGCAAAGGACTAATTTGTTTTAGGTGCTAATTTATAGTTTTTCTTACTCTTTGTGGTTGATGGTCTAGTTGTGCTAATATAGGAATAGGAAGCCTTTTGAAAGCTATATATCGTGGGTCAGTAGTTACATGGTTTCTAAAAGATTTGGCATGAATAATCATCTCTCTTTATGGATCGCAGAGTCCATTGGTGCGTTGGGTTAGGGAATTCTTATCCTTAAGGTTGGATCCACCATGCACTCTAGATGTTGGAGGGTGACTGATCTTACGAAGTGGACAACCACTTTCTTGCAGCTATCTTAATCAAAGTAACACCCATATGAGTATTATTTATTTTTTGCATTTAATTATTTGTATTTCCTTAATATTATTGCATAATTGATGGGTAATCATGCTTATTTCAGATTATACTTTCTATGGAGAATAGGAAGGGAGAATTATGGTTAATGCATTAAACATGTGTACTTGGTTTCCAAGATGCAAGAATGTAAATCGGCTTGTTGGTTATGAAGGATGGATAAATGGTTGTAAATGAAATAGTCTTACCTCCTCTTGCTAGTTGTATGAAGAACAAATGAATTATTGGAAATTCCCTATATTGTTGTTATGAATTTTTGCCATGTTATCTTATGGTTGTTATGAATTTATGTCATGTATTCTTGTTGTAAATTCTCAATTGGGTTGTAAGTGTTTAATTCAAACCTCCTTGTGAAGGTCTAATGACCATGAATGTATTTCAATCATCTTCAAACCTGTTTTGGTGCAATCATTGTATGTGATCTGTAGTAAGTTCTGATTTTAAAAAAAATTGGTTTTATATTTAGGGGTTATTACATTGGTATCAAAGCCCAATTTCTAACTATAGGACCATGGAGCTTACTTTTTATGCATGTATTGAACATTTTCTTTTGATTATGCAGCCATGGGTCATAAGAAGAAAGGAGAGAAGGGAGACTCTAGAAAACCACATCCCCAACCCAACACCATAGCAAGTTCTATCGTACTTGCTATGACACTACCTAAGAAAGAACCTGAAACAATATTTGATTCTAAGACCCTAGTGATAACCATTTAGTATCTAAAACTTTAGAAGGGCAAGCAAGTTGTCAGGCCTTCTAAGAATGCAAAAATACCAAAGCCCAACCCACCCTTAGTAAGCAAGCCCAAACCATCCACTAAAATATATTTTCCTTTTAGTTGCAGGTGCAATGCACCTACACTTTCAAAGAAGTGATTGTTGAATTCGAGCGTGTGCACCCCAAACCGTTTGCAATCATGGAAACTTCTAAGGAGGAAGAGCCTAAGGAAGAGGAACTTCCTATTGTGAAAGAACTTATATGTAGTGATGATATATTATTGATTAACTATCATCACCTCTATGTAAGGCATCTATGTAATTGCAACTATCATCACCTCTATATAATGGCATCTATGTAATAGCATCTATTGACACCTCTATGTAATGACATCTATGTAATTAATCTTTGTTAATGAAGAACTATCGAAGTAATTATGCCTTATCATTGTTAAAATGGGAACTTTAGTTTGAATCTTGGATGCTTGAAATATTTTAAAATGAATAGTTAATTTTAAATTTTTACATTATGTGAGTTTAAAACAACTTGACAAAGGTTGTAAATAAATGTTGAATTTGTTATAATTGTTTCACAGTTGAGATATACATATACAAAATGAAGCGAACAACAAAGAGAAGATCTAGTCCAAGTTTGGCTAAAATACTTAGAGCCAATAGAGGTACAACATCCTCACAACCAATTGTACCTGAGGAATTGTAGGCTGAGCTAAATGCCCTACGAGAAAAAATAGATTTGCAAGAGCAATAGATTGAAGAATTAATGAGACAGAAGGAGCAAGAAATGAATCATAACATTGGCCTAGGAATTGATGAGGACCATGATCATGAACATAGTTCAAGAGCTACTACCCATAGCTTCTCATTGGGGGAACCACAATGAAGGGTGGGAAAGGACCCTTTAATTAGGGAGCTAAAGAAAATGCAAGCTCTCAAGTTTGATAGAATAGGTGGCAGAGATGTTGCCAAAGCTTGGTTAATTGCAATGAACAAGTATTTTGGGTTATTAGACTTAACTTCCAACATTAAGGCCCAAATTGCCATTTATTAGCTAGAAGGGGAAGAGTCTTTATGGTGGGACCATCTACTAGAAATTTAAAATATGAATTGTATTAGCTAACTTGGGACAAGTTCATAAAGCGATCCCACAAGGAATACCTTTCTGCCCACCATCAAGATCAAAAATTGACTGAATTCCATTCACTGCACCAAGGAGAGATGATAGTTTCTAGGTATAAGGCTAAATTCATGGGTTTACTCTTTCATGTACATTACATGAAGAAGAGGAGAACCATGTAAACAAGTTTATCATAGGCTTGAATAAGAGCCTCATGTATGCAACTAAGTTATCACGTCCTAAGAGCCTAAATCAAGTAGTGGACATAGCCCTAGTTGCTGAAGAGAAGTAGAAGAGAAAGAAAGAGTAGAAACAAAAGTCTTATACCTTTTACCACTCTAACAATAGAAGGAAGGAATTTAAGAAAAATACACCAGAAAAGAAGGTAGGGGATAAGTTTAAAAGGAACTAGGGCCTCAAAAGAAGTTATGAATCAACTGAAACTAGGGGCGGTGAAGGAAAATGACAGAGACCATAGCATACAGTAGATTTCCTAAGGATAGGGAAGCAAAGAAGATTTTCCCATTGGGAGGATGTTTGAATTACGGGGGTGACCACTACAAAAATGAGTGTCCAAGGAACCAGGATAAATCCACCAAGCCTCCAGCTAGAATTTACGTAGTTGTAGATAGCCGTCAAGACAACAACCAAGCTTCACTCATAGACTTGCAAGGTACTTTTCATGGACAATCCATCTCTATTATAGAAGACTGAGGGGAAATTGATATCTTTATTTCACTTGAGGTGTTAAAAAAATGTAATATTGGATTTAAAAATCTTAGTTGAGAGGAGATGGAGGTAGAGTTTGGGTCTAGTAAGACTCAATGGATAAATTTTAGCCTGAAAGGAGTAGAAATTTATTTAGGCAAGACAAAAACTAAGTTTAATCTATTGGTCACAAAGTTAGGGTCTTATGACTTGATCCTAGGAATGGATTGGTTCAAGACACACCAAGCTAAACTAGACTACTATAACAAAAATATTGAATGCCTAGATGACCAGGGAAGATTGATAGTACTCCAAGGAATTCAAAGGCCATTATTTGTGAGAATGGTTACAACCATGCAAGCCAAGAGAGTTGTAAGGAAGGGAAGAAAACTATATATGGTAAATATTGAAGAAGGTAGCGAAGACCTAGTTCCTAATATCGAGGATCATCTGATTCTTCAAGAATTTCATGATGTGTTTCCTAAAAAATTGTCAAGCTTACCCCCTAAGCGACAATTTGACTTCTCAATTCATCTAGTCCTAGGGTTTGAGCCTATTTTAAGGGATCCTTATAGAATGAATTATACTAATGAATTACAAGAGCATAAAATGCAACTATAGGACCTAATGGAGAAAGGACTAATATGTCCTAGTGTGTCACCTTGGGAGACCTAGTGTTGTTCATCAAGAAGAAGGATGGGACTATAAGATTGTGCATTGATTATCGAATGTTGAACAAGGTGACCATAAAAAATAGATACCCCCTTCCTTGAATTATTGATTTTTTTGTGTTATGTCAGAAAATATCCCCTTGGGGTCTTTTCCCTCTTAAAGTTTAGCTCCCAGGTCCTTAGAATGCATTTAGAGCATATTGCATGATAATTGTGAATCCCGATGAGAAAACCCTGAAGTCTTATGGCAAATAGGACCTAGTAGTGTTATTAAAATAGATCCTAACCAAAATTGGGAAGGTGGACTTGGGCATTAGTGCCCTTGTCCTACCCTATTTTGGGTCAGCCCTAAATTTTAATGTTGGTTTTATGACCATTACTTAGGTCGTATGCCGACATCTCAAGTTTGAATTATGAAATTCCTAGCGAGAATGTTTGTAGTTGCATATATAAGAATGTTTAGTTTTTCATTTGCAAACTAGAAGATGATTATGAACTTTGGGCAAACTTATAATTTTAGAGCATCCATGATATTCAATATTGCAGAGCAAAGCATTGTTATTGTGTTTGTGATTGCAGATTTAGCTTCATCTTCTCATGTGATTTAAGAAACTTCATTTATGTGTGATCTACACTCCAAAGGTGATATCTATTTGTATTTCAATCATTTATCATTTGGATTTTGCCTTTATCCTGCAGGGATATGCACTCTTTATCTAACAACAATGTTCGGAAGACTTGAATGTCTCTCTGGGGCTTGACTAAGGCAAGCCTCTAAACACCACAAAACCCAACCACACTCCTTTATGATTGCAGGTTACAAGTACCAAGTTTCATGGAGTGGAGTTGCAGAAGGAGGTTGCAGAGGTAAAGGATTCAAGATCTGAAAGAAAGAAGACATAGTTGAACATTTTAGGACACAAGTATTAGTGGCAGTGTCCTCTGAAGTTGCAAACATGAAAACAAATTGGATAGTGACAATCAGCATATGAAGAGCTTTCAACATATTGAAAAACATCTGGCATTGGACTAGGGTGCTAGTGGAGGTGTCCTCTGCATCTTCTAAGGCCTAAATAGAAAGTACAGTGAAGCCAGTGTCAGGAGAAGATCTAGATTCTGTAGGAAAAATAGTACCTTGAACAAGAGTGCTAGTGGAGGTGTCCTCGATTGTTCTGCATTCTAAACTTTGAAAAATGGTTAGTTATTAATCTCTGTCCTTCATCTTAGTCTACAATGGATTTGTCACAATTCATGAATTTGCTTACTATTTTGTACATTAGGGGTTTTAATAGTATTTGAGCATTAAATTGAGATATTGATTGATAGCATATGAGCTTCCACATCATTCCAAGTGACAGCCCAACCTGTTAGGTGAATGTTCTCGCTTTGTAGAGATTCAACTCAGTTGACATGTCCTTGAATGTTTGTTGTGAAAGGAGGATTTACCCTTGAAACTAAAAACCCCCTCTTTTTACAACAAAAAATTTTGGTGAACTCGTGTTTTTGAATTTTTGCATCTTGCTGAGTTTTGTGTGATAGATTTTCATTCATTCAGTTTAATGCATTTGAAAAATTACAAAAAAAAATGAAAATTTTGGAAATTTTAAAAAAATTGGCATCTTAGGCTTGCATTTTAGCATAATTTGAATTAATTGGCATTTAATTTCTGTTATTTTCATTAGATTTGATTTAAATTACAGAAATTCATCATTTAGTATTCACTTGCATTGCATTTTCATGCTTAATTTGTGAAAAAATGCTTGAAATTGTGCATTTTTCATAAAAGCATAGTTTTGCATTAGCTAGGGTTTGTAGTTAAAATATTTTTTTAGATTTTACTACCCTTTTAAAACACTTACTTAGGTCTAATTTCTAATTTTAGTGATGTATCATAGTGTCATTCTTGCAAAATTTCATGTTTAGGGTTTGAAAACCTTACATTTTCACTAGATTTGGCCTTATCGTCTCTCTAGAATTGCATTATAAGCATGTTGTGAGGGACGTTGCTACATTATTTGATTGATATTAGGATTATAATCTACTTCCCCTTCTCAAATTCCTTACAACACCCTTTCTATTAGGCTTCTACATTGAAAATTTGTAAAAATTTGCATATTTTAGGTGTATTTTCACTA
The DNA here is from genome assembly GCA_027924645.1 of Cunninghamia lanceolata. Lineage (NCBI taxonomy): Eukaryota > Viridiplantae > Streptophyta > Pinopsida > Cupressales > Cupressaceae > Cunninghamia > Cunninghamia lanceolata. Next base: position 3,493,788 of record BSBN01000397.1, read on the forward strand.
GGTTTTGACTTGTCATCACTCTAGATCTGCACTATAGGCATGTTGTGAAGGATATTTCTGCATAATTGGACTATTATTAGGCATATTATTTTTTTTCCCTCATCAATTTCCTCACAACACCTCTTCTTTCACTCATTTGCATTGAAAAAAGTTGAAAAATCAAGCATTTTAGGTCATATTCATAAATACTTTTACACTTGTTTCTTGCATAAGTGTTGAAAATCTTTAAATTCTGATTTGGAATTCATTTGAAAACATACACATGGCTTCTCAATACAACAATAATGCTATGTTTTCTCCTAGGCCTCATTTGAAAACATTTACACCTCATGACAAAGAAATGGTAGATATTGAAGGGCCTCTTTACATTACAGTGAACATAATGGAAAGACCTATGCATAGAACACTTATAGATCCTTATTGCATGACTAATGTTACAAAATAGTTTCTTCTTAAACATGATTTGGCACAAGATTATTATTAACCGTCGGATTTGAGAATTAAAATACACAATGGAGCTTTGATGAATACATTTGGGAAGATAACCTTATTGGTCTCGGTATATGATAAAGTTGTGGATCAGTTATTTGATGTTATCCCCTTATCTGACCTCTTCCATGTACAACTTGGACATCTATGGCTTAAGGCTATGAAGTTCTTCCCCTCAACTATTCACAAATGCATAAAATTCCCTTTGCGTGGAGAGATATGTACTATCCATCATAATTCATATCAACCTCTAGCTAAAATCAAGAACTTCACTCTTGATTACTTTTGGCCGTAACCTGATAGAGACCCTGATCCATGAAGAGATCAATCTTTCCTAGAATATAGATGATACAAAGCAAAACAACTAGCTAGAGTGGCCAAGCCTCCTTTACAAACAGTAAGGGAAGAACAACATGCATTTGAAGATCCACTTAGAGCGAAAGGAAAATGACAAAATGCAATGAGAATAAAACAAGACTATTATGACTATGATGAAATAACTGGCATGATAGACATGGATAAGGAAAAGTTTCATAACTCACCTCGCCCACAGAGAGATGGTATTTATGCTAAGGTTCCTCCCCCATCATCCTCACAAGGATCGAGAGGTACATTCATTGACAACAAAACATTTTCTCAAGACTAATGAAATTTGAACATGGTGCTTCCTCCTCTAATGTGCAAACTCCTATGGAAAAACATAGCAATTCCATTGAAAAGATAAACAATAAGACAAGAAGGAATAGACAAACAAGAGAAAGGAGGAAGAGATGACAAGCTTTTGCCCAACGAAATGCAACTCAACAAGAAAACATTTCACCTAACATTGAATCAAACCTAGATGAACCTAACACTGAACAATTTAAAGACAAGAATAAAAGTTGGGCTATGATACCTTACACACCTCTTTCCTCTAGCATTCAGGATTGGGAGGAGGATGATTTGATTGTTGATAACTTCTAGCATGAGCCTATCCACAGGTAATTATTTCTAACCCTTAACCTCCGTGTTGTGTTTCCACCATGATGTGTTATGTGTTGTTTAGGCCTCCTAGGATGACCCTTGATACTCTTGTAAGGTTAAGAATATCAGGAGACCGCCTCTATTGTGACCCTTCTTCTATTTGTATCATCATTCTTCTATATTGCTTCTCCTCTATTTTCATTGTTGTGTGTTGTATCCTAGGGGCATAGCGTTGTGGTTGGTGACCTGGGGGAACCCTCCTATGTGACAACCCTAGGACACTTGTTTTCTCCTCTCTTCATTTATTGTTTACCTTCCGCTAGTGGTTCTATCTAGTCAGCAAATGATGAAAAACATATAATACTAATAGGAACCTAGTGTCCCTTCAGTGATAAATCAAAAAATGGACCTAGTCCATACATGACGACAGGGTTGATATATATTATCTGACGCTTGGCTAGTAGAATCACTCTGTGTAATATTTTGATGTTGTCTTATCTCACTTACAAAACCTAACAATACTTCTGCTCCATGCACTTTGTTTATCTTGGATCTTGTCTTTCTTGGCTCTTTATGTGAATGATTACATGTATTGTTGTTTATCATGATTATACGGTTGCTAACACCTTTTGTTCTAGGAAATTGTGTGTTTGTGGGAACATTTGGCAATCTTAAAGTGCATGTCACCTCTGGGGGCATGGGATTTGCGAGAGCTCATTTTCCCTTGTGTGTTTTCTTCCTACCTTAACCTACTTGATATCAATACACGATATCAACCACATTGAGGTGGAGGCATATATAAGGTAAGTTGTCTGATGATTTTGGTACTAACGAAGCATGTTTGTAAGCCCTCTGTGAAGGCAAGATGTTGTATCTTCGAGCGAGTGCACATCTTTATTTTATATTGCAATAATTAAGCCCTCTATGGAGACAGTATGTCATGCATATCATTTTTATTTTAATCCCTCTATGGAGGTGAGGATGGTGTATTTCTTGAGGAGATTGCACATCCTATCGTTTTCTAAAAGTCCTCTGAGTAGGCGGGGTTGGATCTGAGACTATCCTCCCTTAAGCGTGTCTTTGGTGATTATTGTGGTGAATCCCAATCATTGGTGTGTGCCTATGATGTTCCTAAGATGGTAGAGAACCTAGCAATAGATTTATTCCATTGCTTGTTTGTCATGTTTTCTTTATGTCTTCTATGTGTGTGTGTATGGCATGTTTGTTCCCAAGCATAGTTTTAAGACTGGTGGTGATGAGCTCCTCCTATGCTTTGGGATTTGTATGGCATGTTTGTTCTCAAGTGTAGTTTCAAGACTGGTGGCAATCAGCTCCTCCTACACTTTGAGATTTGTATCATGTATCTATTACCCCTTATGCAGTTTCAAGAGTAGTGGCAATGAGCTCCTCTTGCATTTTGGGTTGTGTTTTTACTTTCCTTGTACTTGCATTTGCATTTCATATATATGAGAAAGTGAAAAATAAATAATCACTGCATTCACTATATTCATTGTGTTTTGTGTGTCTTTAATGTTTTCTTCTTCATGTTTTACCTGACTATAATTGTCTTCTCCGTGTTTTACGTGCACATTACTGTCTTCAATGTGTTTGGTTGTCTTCACTGTGCTTGGCATGTTTGTTGTATTTGTTGACCTTACTTTAATGCATGTATGGGCCTTGTGCTCATACATACATTAAAGTGGGGGCTAAATGTTATGTCGAAAAATGTCCCCTTGGAGGCTTTTCCCTCTTAAGGTTTAGCTCCTAGGTCCTTAGAATGCATTTAGAGCATCTTGTATGATAAATATGAATCCCAATGAGAAAACCTTGAAGTCTTATGGAAAATAGGACCTAGGTGGTGTCATTTAAACAGATCCTGACTAAAATTGGGAGGGTGGACTTGGGTACTAGCACCCTAGTCTTGTCCTATTTTAGGTTAGCCCTAAATTTTAATGTTAGTTTTATGACCGTTACTTAGGTCCTATACCGACATCTCAAGTTTTAATTCTGAAATTCTTAGTGGGAAGGTTTGTATTTGCATAAATAAGCATGTTTAGTGTTTCATTTTCAAACTAGAAGATGATTATGAACTTTTGGCAAACTTATGATTTTAGAGCATCCATGATATTCATTGTTGCAGAGCATAGCATTGTTATTGTGTTTGTGATTACAGATTTAGCTTCATCTTCTCATGTTATTGAAGAGCCTTCATTTATGTGAGATCTACACTTCAAAGGTGATATCTATTTGTGTTTAAATCGTTTATCATTTGAATTTTGCCTCTATCCCGTAGGGATACACAATCTTAATCTAACAATGGTGTTTGGAAGACTTGAATGTTTCTTCAGGGCTTGACCAAGGCAAGCCTCTAAACACCACAACCCCCAACCACACTCCTTTGTGATTGTAGGTTCCAGGTACTGAGTTGTAGAAGGAGGTTGTAAAGGACAAGTATTTAGGATCTAAAAAAAAGAAGACAAAGTTAAACATTTTGGGACACGGGCATTAGTGGTAGTGCCCTCTGGAGCTACAAACATAGAAACAAACTGGACAGTGACAATCAGCATCTAAAGAGCTTCTAACATCCTAAAAAACATCTGGCATTGGACTAGGGTGCTAGTGGAGGTGTCCTCTGCATCTTTCAGGGTAGAAATAGAAAGTACAGTGAAGATCAGTGTCGGGAGAAGATCCAGATTGTGTAGAGAAAATAGTACCTTGGACAAGGGCACTAGTGGAGGTGTCCCTGACTGTTCTACATTGAAAACTTCAAAAAATGGTCAGTTACTAATCTCTATCCTTCATCTTATTCTACAAAGGATTTGTCGCAATTCATCAATTTGCTTACTATTTTTCATATTTAGGGTTTTATGAGTATTTGAGCATTAAATTAAGATAATGATTGATAGCGTCTAAGTTTCCACATCATTCCTAGTGACAACCCAACCTATTAGGTGAATGCTCTCACTTAGCAGAGATTTACCTCAGTTGATATGTCCTTAATTATTTGTTGTGAAAGGAGGATTTACCCTTGAAACTAAAACCCTCCTCTTTTTACAACAAAACAGTTTGATCAAATGGAGGGACTCACAACCTTCTCAAAAATAGACCTAAGATCTGGATACCATCATCTTCGGATCAAGGAAGAGGATATTTTGAAGACAACATTCTGAACTAGGTATGGCCACTATGAGTTTTTAGTGGTACTTTTAGCTTAACAAAAGCTCCATCTAACTTTATGAGCATCATGAATCATGTATTTCATGACTATCTCGATAGATTTGTGCTGGTATTTTTAGATGATATTCTCATCTACTCTAAGAATCCACAAGAGCATGAGGAGCATCTAAGAATTGTACTATAGAGGTTGAGGGAGCATACATTGTATGGAAAATTGACCAAGTGCTCCTTCTTCCAATCTAAGATACATTACCTTAGACACTCAACTAAAGGAATTTCACTAGATCCAACCAATTCAAGCAATTGTAGACTAGCCTACTCCTAAGAATGTATCAGAGGTAAGGATTTTTATGAGATTGGATGGATACTATAGAATGTTTGTGGAGAATTTTTCTAAGTTAGCTAACCCCATAACATCTCTTCAGCGAAAAGGAAAGAGGTTTGAGTGGACTGAAAAGTGTGAAAATTCCTTTCAATAGTTGAAGGAAGTGCTTACCACTGCTCTAATCCTGCAAGTACCTAATCCAGAAAAGGAATTTGTAGTATGGACAAACACCTCATTAGATGGGTTAGGTGGAGTTTTGATGCAATATGGGCAGGTGATCACTTTTGAATCCTGAAAATTAAAGGATCAGGAATTCAATTATCCTACTCATGATTTGGAACTTACAGCAATCATGCATGCTTTGAAGGTCTGGAGGCATTATTTAGTGGGGAGACCATATAATTGAATATTGATCACAAGGGGCTCTAGTATTTATTTACACAACCTGACTTAAATACTAGACAAAGAAGGTGGCTAGAATTCTTAAGTAACTATGAGATGGACATTTCATATGTTAAGGGTAAGGAGAATCAGGTTGTCGATGCCTTAAGTCATAGGGCTAGGCAAACCATGATCTCTCAAGTAAAGTTTAGCATGTCTAAAGGTATTAAGTAGATGCAATAAAAAGATCCCTTTTGTCAACAAATAAGGCTAGAACTACAAAAAGGGACTGGTACAGAGGAGTATCATCTGGGAGATGATGGTATCTTACATTATGAACAACGAATATATGTACCTAAAGAAGGAGACTTTAGAACAAAAATCCTTGAGGAAATTTATAATGTATCCTACCAAGCACATCCAAGAGTAACTAAGATGTATGCAAATCTAAAAAACTCATTATTTTGGCTAGGAATGAAAAAGGAAGTAGCAAATTTGGTTGCAAAGTGCCTAGAATGCTAGCAAGTAAAGGTTGAACATTGCCATCTAGCAGGAACATTGTACCCCCATGAGTTGCCTTAGCACAAATGGTTAGTGATTTCAAGGATTTTGTGACAGGATTGCCTAAAACTCAACACCAACATGATAGTATCTTGGTGATAGTTGATAAAATAACCATGGTAGCACATTTCATACCTGGTAATGTTAAGGATGACACTCCAACTTTAACAAAAGATTCATAAAAGAGGTGGTCAGGTTGCATGGGATGATAGAAGTGATTATATTTGATAGGGATAATCTATTTACTTCTAGATTTTGGATATCCCTCATGACCTCTCTTGGTACTAAACTTAATTTTAGTACCACCTACCACCCTGAAATAGATGGACAGATAGAAAGAGTTAATTAGGTAATGGAGGATATGCTTTGAATGTATGTAATAGATTGACCCAAGAAATTGGAAGAGTATTTACCCCTAATTGAGTTTGCATACAATAACTCCTACCATTCCTCCATTCAAATGGCCCCTTTCGAGGTGCTTTACGGCAGGAAGTGCAAAACCCCAATAGGATGGGATAGTTTGGACAATCAATTAACCATTAGACCCAAACTACTTAAGGAATATGATAGGTAGATAAAGATCATTAGGGAGAGGTTGAAGGAAGTGACAAATCATCAAAAGAGTTATACAGATTCCAAGCAAACACAGAGAGAATTTACAGTTGGAGACAGAGTGTTTCTTCGCATCAAACCTCAGAAAAGTTCAATAAAATTTGGCAAGGTTGGCAAATTATGCCCACGATATATTGGACCATTTGAGATACTTGAAAGGATTATCCATGTGGCTTAAAGACTAGCTCTTCCACAATCTCTCTCTCATTCATAATGTGTTTCATGTATCACTGCTTAAGAAATATATTGTTGACCCCACACATGTAATTGATTGGCAGACGCTACAGGTAGAAGAGGCTGGAGATATCCACCTCAAACAACTCACAATCATCGACAAACATAGCATACAACTACACCACATAACAATACCATAGTTTAAGGTCCTTTGGGACTAGTATGGGGAGCAAGGAGCTACCTAGGAAGATGAAAATGTAATTAGACTAGAATATCCAAACTTATTTTAGCTAAGTCGAGCCAGTTTAATCCTAAGGGGGGGAGGATGTCACATCCTTGTATGAACCCATTGTAAGGCCCCATAGTCTCAATGTAATTTGGACTAGGGATGGAGACTTGAAAAATAATATCAACTCTATGTGTGTAAGTGTCCAAGTATGAGTGTGTATACTTAAGTGAATGAACTTTTAATGGTTGATAGCAATGTATGCATAACAAAAATCTAGTTATGCTTCTCATTTGATTTATATAGATACAATACCATAGGTTAAGGTCCTTTGGGACCAGTATGGGGAGCAAGGAGCTACTTGGGAAGATGAAAATGTAATTAGACTAGAATATCCAAACTTATTTTAGCTAAGTCAAGCCAGTTTAATCCTAAGGGGGGGAGGATGTCACATCCCCATATGAACCAATTCTAAGGCCCCATAGTCCCGATGTAATTTGGACTAGGGGTGGAGACTTGAAACATAATATCAACTCTATATGTGTAAGTGCCTATATGAGTGCGTATACTTAAGTGAATGAACTTTTAATGATTGATAGCAATGTATGCATAATGAAAATCTAGTTATGTTTCTCATTTAATTTATATAGATATAGTTGACCATATTTTGACTAATTTGGACTAGGTAAAGTATGAATGTTGAAAGGAATAATGTTTTGTGTACAAGTGACAGGGTGCATGGTGGAGTGGACTCTGTGAATCTATAAGAAGAAATGATTTTTATGCCAAATTCTTGTCGGGACACCAACTTCACTTAAGGTTTCCCTGAAGTAGTAATTGGTACGTTTATCTAACACCTAGTCAGTGTCAGTTGTGGAACTACAAAGTCCATAGGTCTCATTGACTTCAACTACCAGTCCATAGAAATGTCATTATAAATTTAAATATTTATCTAGGAAATCAATTATATATATATATAGAAATTATTATTATTATTTTATGAATGTCATTCTAGATACCTTGAGTGTTAAAGTATTAAATAAATGCATATTATAATTATTAATTATTATCAATAGTTTGGATTTAAATTATCATAAAATCCAAAGATAATTGATTAAAAAGAAAAAAAATGAATGAATAAGGGCAAGTAAAAGAAAGAATCGTATGGAACAAAATAATAGATGGGAAAACATAGTAGCCCATAGGTTTTTTTTGGAAGAGCCATGCAATGGCCGAGAGGAATGAGGAGGAAGGCCAACATTCAATACCTGGTCAACCCTCATAAAGACAAAGAAAGGTGCTCATGCCTTCAATAAATTTTACTCCACCGCACCCTACAAATAGGAGATGTAGTAAATAGAAGAGACATAAGGAAGGATGAGCAATGGGAAATAAATGGATGAGTTGTCGGATGTTTTATGAAGTTTTTATCTTCTTTTTGGAAGGAGAAAGAGGGTGAGAAGGAGAAGCTTCATATTGGAAGGTGATTGGACTAAGTGTGGATAGTTTAGCATCATTTTCTAGCTGCTAGGAGTGGATATTCATGCCTTAGGATAGGTTTTATTAATGTTCCTTTTATAAATAATAGGATTTAGCTTGTATGTTTCAAGTAGAAGATTAAACTTGGTATTTTATTGTTGTTCCCTATTATAAAATTATATATTGTTGTTGTTAAGCATCCAATAGGAATGGTAATTGTTTTTCTTTATTTATCAATGCTAGGTTTCCTCACATTCTGTAAAACTTAACCAGTAAGGTAGTCCAACCAAAAATTAGTTGAGAAAAAAGAAAACATGTGTAAATAATTGATGTAGGTTCATAGTAAACTGTTGCAATAGTTTGAGATGCTTGGGCTACTTCTAAAAACTCTTTTATGCAAGTATCTCCCTTGTTATTTGTTGCACCTTCATTCAAATGGTGTATTAATAGTATTTTTATCATGGTATTGGAGTTAGAGGATTTTTAATATCTATAGATAGATATTTATGTTATTCAGATCTTTCACTAATTTTTACCAGCATAGAATTGAAAAAAAAAAGCAGAGCCTTTAAAAATAAATGCCAGTATAGGAAGGGGTTTATGCAATGGTATTACTTTTCTAGATCTTTGGGTACATTTTGACCAAGTTTAGGAGTTGTTTGAAAAAATAAAACATTTAGCTTAATATGTTAGCAGTTGCAAGTAATATGGATGCTTAGATTAGTTTTGTGAATTTGTTTGACAAAATGTCTCAAGGAATGATACCACAAGAAATGCCACTAGAATAGGGTGTTGTCAAAAATAGATAAATACAAGTCATTAGAACTTCCAAGTGTGTGTAAATCAGTTCTTGTTGGCCTAGATATGAATCGAGGTTATGGAAGAGGGTTTGACACCTGACAGCTCAAATAAAAGTAAATTTTGTGATTAGGAGGGTGTAATTCATTATTTTCTATCATCATAATCTTCTTGGACTTACTAGTATTACTCATTAATATGAAAACCTATATAACTCAATCAAGGATGATCTCATGTTATGAATAATATTATTTGATAAACATATTAAGGAAATAGAACTAGAAAAACAAGTAATTTCTTAATGCTTCATAATAATTTGGCTTCTATCTTATAATCCAATCAACAAACTTCATTGTTGTCAAGCTACCACATATAGCTTGAATAAGTGTTAGATGTCAATTTCATTGTGAATAGGTTAGGACTGCAAATAAATGACATTAGGGTCAATAGGTTGCGAAATCAATTTAGAATTGTATTTCACCTTATTGTGATTCTTTCCTTATTTAAATTTAACCTTTCTTGTCTTAGTAAGTTAAACTATTGGCTATCATTTCAGATTAAGAGCCTTTGTTATTGAACATGGGAAGGACAGATATGCTAGCCACACCTTCCTATTTTTCTATTTTGTGTAAGGGAATGCTGGTTGAAAACTAGGATAGCTAGGGTAGAATTAAGGACAAATTCTTTATCATGAATATTGGTAGGAAGAAGGACATGCCAGACCCATGTTGTTGGGAATTAAGGTGTCTAAACCTTGGTAATTCTATGCATTTGTAATGTTTGTATTTATTATTCATTACCTATGTTGTAAATAATTGGAAATTCCACTTTGTCATATTGTGGGATGTGGCACGTGATGTGTCAATCCTACATGGATTATGACAACTTGGTATTTTGTCCTCACATGAGGAGATAGGCGTCCCACTTAGTGGTAGGAATATTCTACCATGTGTCAGCATTTTCTATGTTGTGTAAGGAATGTTTGACCGAAACGGTTATGACAGATTCCTATGACGGATCTATGACATGTAAGAGTCAAAGAATAGAAGTTTGTAAGACAGGTAATGACATGTGTCATGAAGCATCTTTGAATGAGCCATATTTGGACGCCCTAAGGTGGAATATGATGTGTTGTAAGAGAATATGCTATTTATAGCATGTGTATGACAAATTCTCTTACAGTTGTAAGTTGTAACCGCTATGACAGATTCTATGATGATCATAAGTGTTGTAAGAGCATCTGTCATAGCCCATTTTGGAAAGTGGTGACCTCTTTGGGATGGGAGCTGTGGACAAGTGTCAGACACATTCTACAATGTTGACCAAGTGTCCCTAGACGTGGGTTTTGGTCCATGATGCCATATTGGACGCCCATTCCAAGAAAGGTCCAAAATTGCCTTGTATGTTCTATTTAAACAGGTGCTTGGAGATGGAGTTTGTATCACAGGTTTATAGGTATTGTTATGCTACCAGATTGACTACAAACACAAGTTTCAAAGACCATTGAAGCTTGCATTGCAAGTGTATTGTAAACATTCTTTCAAATTTGTTAATACATTGTGCAGGTTTCTAAGTGTGGGGTTTTTCACCCGATAAGGGTTTTCCCCACCGTAAATCTCTGTCTCTCTTCTTTTCTCTTCTTTCTAGCTCTTGTGTTTTGCTACAATATCTCATGTTAATGGTTTAACATTGTTGTAATTGTTAGGATAAATTTGAATTTGCATAGCCCTCTCCTCAATAGATTAGTGTAGGAAGCGTTTCCGCACACCTAGCTTTCTTTCAGTTGGTATCAGAGCTTGATCACCTTTGGTCCTAGTTGTTGGGTAGGGGTTTTTTAAGCTAATATTAGGTTGAGTGGGAGTCTATGCAGAGCATTCTGTATCTTATTGCAGCAAGGAGATGGCAAGCACATCAGGAAGGTTTGAAGTAGAGAAGTTCAACAGCAGTAATTTTGAGCTATGGAAGCTCAAGATGGAAGACATGTTATTTGACCGAGACCTTTGGGAAAGTGTGAACGAAACTAAACCAGCTGCAATGTCACAAGCTGACTGGGATCTCAAGGATCAGAAGGCTAAGGGTCTCATAAGACTTAGTCTTGCCGATTCTATGTTGTTAAATGTCCATGAGGAGGCTACTGCAACACTCCTTTGGAAGAAGTTGGGGGATGTGTATCAAGCCAAATCCCTTGTCAATAAAATTTTCCTGAGAAAGAAGTTGTATTCTCTTTGAATGGATGATGGAGGATCCGTGGCTAAGCATATGAATGCCTTTAACATGCTAGTTGCACAATTAAGCTCTATTGGTGTTAAGATGGAGGAGGAGGATCGGTGTATGACCCTGCTTTGTTCTCTTCTGGACTCATGGGATCATCTTGTCATGGAAATCGGAAGCACCACATCCACATTCAAAATGGGAGAGGTGGTTTCTTCACTGTTATCTGAAGAGATGCGGAGAAAGTCTTCTGAGGCAGCCAAAGAAGTCCTTGCAGTTTGTGGAAGATCTAAGGAGAAAGGGAAGAAGAAGGACAAGAAAGCTGAGAAGGGTAGATCCAAATCTCGTGGGAGATCTAAATCTCCTGGAAAGTCCAAGGCTCTTTGTTGGAACTGTGGCAAGACCGGGCATTTCTGAAAGGAATGCAAAGAGGAGAAGAAGAAAAAAAAGAAAGCTCCTAATTCAGATTCTGACAAATCACAAGATGATGGTGATGCCTTCATCGCAGCCCTGGCAACTCATGCATCTGATGATGTGTGGCTAATTGACTCTAGTGCATCATTCCACATGACCTTGCATCGAGACTGGTTCACTAAGTATGAGGAGTTCAATGGTGGAAAGGTGTATCTGGGTGACGACTCTCATCTGAAGATCATTGTTCATGGAAGAGTCTCTATCTGATTCCCTGATGGTTGAGTGAAGGGGATCTCTGGGGTTATGCACATCCCAAGCTTAGCATGGAACCTGCTTTCTATAAGTAGTTTGAATGATGCAGGTGTGCAGGTTGTCTTTTCGAAAGAAGGATGCAAGATGACTAGATGATCTATGGTACTTGCTAAGGGTACTTGAAGAGGTACTCTGTTTCAACTGGAGGCATGCATTTCACAATGCAATAGTTCTTCTGACTCAAGGAAGAGGGCAACAGTCACTTCATCCCCACCATCTGAACGAGCAGTGAAGAAATCTATTTTTTCTAGTCTTGATGGTTGTAATCATGCATTCGAAATTAAACTTCCTGCAAAAAAGACAATGTTATGGCATAAGAGATTTGGCCACATTGGTGAGAAGGGTCTGGGTACCCTAAAAAATAAGAACCTCATTGAGGGGTTAGATGATTGTAATCTTGAGTTTGACTTTTGTGAACATTGCATTTATGGAAAACAAAACCATGTTTAGTTTTACTCGAGTTCTCATAAGTCTTCTGGTGTGTTGGACCTCATTCATTCTGATGTGTTTGGTCCTGTTAATGTTCCTTCATTATCAAAATATGTATACTTTGTATCTTTTATAGATGATTATAGTAGAAGGACATGGATTTATTTTCTCAGAAGCAAATTTGAAGTCTATAGCAAGTTTAAGGAGTTTAAAGCCTTTGCTAAAAATTAGACTGGTAAAAAGATTAAATGTTTGAGAACTGACAACAGTGGTGAGTTCTGTTCTACATAATTTGATAAGTATTGCAAGGAACTTGGGATTGAAAGACATAAGACAACTCCATACACACTACAACAAAATGGAGTTGGAGAGAGGATAAACAGGACACTGATGGAGAAGGCTAGGTGTATGCTTAGTGGAGCTAGTCTAGAACAAAAGTTTTGGGCTGAAGCTGTTGCCACTACTTGCTATCTGGTAAAAAGATCTCCTACATCATCTCTTGTTGGAAAGACACCCATGGAGGTGTGGTCTGGTAGAAAGCCTTTAGTAAGGCATCTTCATGTTTTTGGTTGTGAGGCATATGCACATGTGCCTAGGGAGAAGCAGTCAAAGTTCGAGAACAAAGCTGTTAAGTGTATCTTTATCAGCGATGGTGATGGTGTGAAAGGATACAAGCTTTGGGATCCCGTGGCTGAAAAAGTGTTGTATAGCAGAAGTGTCATCTTCAGAGATCTTACACCTCCTTCCACTGTTTTGTAGCCAAAAGAAAAAGAAAAGAAAGAGGATGTTGTTCAGTTTCCTCTCACCCCTGAGAAGACTGAAAAGAAAGACAATGTTGGACCTAATGATGAGGAGAGCTCTAGCAGCTCTGAAATCTCAAAAGAAGAAGAAGTTGAACCTCAACCTCAGCTCTTGAGGAGGTCTACATAGATAAGGAAGCAACCTAAAAGGTTTGGTTTTACATTGCTTGATTCTAGTTGTGCTTATGCTTTTCTCACTAGCAGTGATGAACCTAGAACTGTATTAGAGGCTTTGGATATGAAGGATGCAGGTTCCTGGAAGGAGGCCATGGAGGAAGAAATGGCTTCTTTGGAAAAGAATCAAACTTGGGACTTGGTGCCTTTGCCTCGTGGATGGAAACCCGTTGGATGCAAATGGGTGTTCAAGAAAAAGATTGGTGCAGATGGCAGTATTGAAAAGTATAAGGCCAGATTGGTTGCGAAGGGGTATTCACAAGTGGAGGGTATAGATTATGGTGAGATCTTCTCTCCTATTGCAAAGCTGACATCCATTCGATTCCTGTTGTCTCTCGCAATAGCTTATGACTTGGAGGTAGAACAGATGGATGTGAAGACAACTTTCCTTCACAGTGACTTGGAGGAGGAAATCTACATGTCACAGCTAGAGCATTACATGGTAAAAGGTAAAGAAAATTTGGTTTGCAAACTTAAGAAGTCTTTATATGGTTTGAAGCAGTCCCCTAGGAGATGGTACATGAAGTTTGATGCCTTTGTGTTGTCAATTGGATTTGTGAGATTGAAATCGGATCACTGTGTTTATTATAAGTTTGATGGTGATCGTATTCTCATTGTTGCACTGTATGTTGATGATATGTTGCTCATTGGGAAGGGTAAGAATGTGATTTCTGATTTTAAATCTCAGTTGTCATCTCAAATTGAAATGAAAGATTTAGGGGCAGCCAGGTACATTCTAGGAATGCAAATCAGAAGAGACAAAACCAACAGAAAACTTTGGTTAAGTCAGAATAAGTATGTTAAAACTGTGTTGGACAGATTCAGCATGGGAGATTGTAGACCATTGTGTGTTCCTGTTTCCTTGGGGACAAAGTTGTCTATTGACGATTGTCTGAAATCTCTTAGTGAGGTGGAGGACATGAGCAGAGTACCTTATGCTAGTGTTGTTGGCAGTTTGATGTATGCTATGGTCTGCACAAGACCAGACATTGCCCAAGCAGTGGGAGTCCTCAGTCGATTTATGGCTAATCCTAGACGAGTTCATTGGGATGCAGTTAAGTGAGTGTTCAGATATCTGAGGGGTACTTCTGAGTATTTCATTTGTTATCATGGTAATGTTTCAAGACCTCTACATTCTGTTGATATTCATGGATTTGTGGATTCAGATTGGGCAGGTGACATTGACAGTAGGAGATCCACCAGTGCTTATGTTTTTACACTGTTTGGTGGTGCTATTAGTTAGATGAGTAAGCAACAACCTGTTGTTGCTTTGTCCATGACAGAAGCGGAGTATATGGCAGAAACTCATGCTTGTAAGGAATCCATTTGGCATAAGAGATTGTGTTCCGATATTGGTGTTGATGCAGGTCAGATCACAATCAGTTGTGACAGTTAGAGTGCAATTTGCCCTGCAAAGAATCTAACTTTCCATGCTAGAACCAAGCACATTGATGTTCAATTTCACTTCGTGAGGGACATCGTTGAGGATGGAAAGGTAAATTTGGAGAAGGTAGATACTTTGAAGAATGTTGCAGATGCATTGACAAAACCAGTGGGCACAGAGAAGTTCATATGGTGTTCGGAGTCTATGGGCCTCTCGGCCTATAGCAGTTAAATCTTATTTTTCTATTGGCTCTTACAAGGTGTTCGACAAGTGGGAGAATGTTGGGAATTAAGGTGTCTCAACCTTGGTAATTCTATGCATTTGTAATGTTTGTATTCATTATTCATTGCCTATGTTGTAAATAATTGGAAATTCCACTTCGTCATATTGTGGGATGTGGCACAGTGATGTGTCAATCCTACATGGATTATTACAACTTGGTATTTTGTCCTCGCATGAGGAGATAGGCATCCCACTTAGTGGTAGGAATATTCTACCGTGTGTTAGCATTTTCTATGTTGTGTAAGGAATGTTTGACTGAAACGGTTATGACAGATTCCTATGACGGATCTATGACATGTAAGAGTCGAGAATAGAAGTTTGTAAGACAGGTAATGACATGTGTCATGAAGCATCTTTGAATGAGGCATATTTGGGAGCGCCAAGGTGGAATATGATGTGTTGTAAGAGAATATGCTATTTATAGCATGTGTATGATAGATTCTCTTACAGCTGTAAGTTGTAACTGCTATGACAGATTCTATGACAATCGTAAGTGTCGTAAGAGCATCTGTCATAGACCATTTTGGAAAGTGGTGACCTCTTTGGGATGGGAGCTATGGACAAGTGTCAGACACATTCTACAATGTTGACCAAGTGTCCCTAGGCATGGGTTTTGGTCCAAGATGCCATATTGGACGCCCATTCCAAGAAAGATCCAAAATTGCCTTGTATGTTCTATTTAAACAGGTGCTTGGAGTTGGAGTTTGTATCACAGGTTTACAGGTACTGTTATGCTACCGGATTGACTCCAGACACGAGTGTCAAAGACCATTGAAGCTTGCATTACAAGTGTATTGTAAACATTCTTTCAGATTTGTGAATACATTGTGCAGGTTTCTGAGTGTGGGGTTTTTCACCCGATAAGGGTTTTCCCCACCGTAAATCTCTGTCTCTCTTCTTCTGTCTTCTTTCTAGCTCTTGTGTTTTGTTGCAATATCTCATGTTAATGGTTTAACATTCCTTAATTGTTAGGATAAATTTGAATTTGCATAGCCCTCTCCTCAATAGATTAGTGTAGGAAGCATTTCTGCACACCTAGCTTCCTTTCACATGTGATAACAAGAGATTATCAGGGTAAATAAGGGTTGGCTGGAATATATATATATATATATATAAGAATGAATCCTTTCTCAATTCTATGTACCCACAGAAAAATGACTCTCTATGCAAGATAAAAATGGTTATTCCCCGTAATATTAAGCTAGACTCCATAAGTCATAGGTTAAGACCATAGATAGGTAAACTATATGTTTTTTCTTGTTTATCTACTCTAGGATGACTTAGACCACTTACAGAACCAAGCCGAATGAAGATTTTGACCTCTACGACAACACATAACGGTTGGAGTATGGGCTCTACAAGGGCATAGGTAGGAGGATTGCATTAATTGTATAACATAGTAGTTCTGCTCCTTCTAGGGTGATCCCCAACTTGTAAATCCTATGAGCCACATTAAGATAAGCTTATCGATGCTCCATCTTGATAGTAGTCAAGGGGTGTGCTCTGCGAGTAGAGTGGTATGGTTGTATCCAAAGATAGCAAGCTATCACCCAAGTATATCGGTGAAGAATGTCAGGGACTTCTCAGGCTTGAATGGCTATCACCAGTAGCATGCAGGTTCTAGAGCCAGTGGCATGTGGGTGAAGGATGCCATTATTCACTATCCTATAGATTTTAAGATTAGTGGGAAGTCATTCTAGTGAAGTTGAAATTAAGAAAAGGACCAGTTTGTTTTAGGTGTCATTTTCTAGTTTTTCTTACTCTCTATGGTTGATGGTATAGTTGTGCTAATATAAGAATAGGAAGCCTTTTGAAAGATAGATATCATGGGTTAGTAGGTACATGGTTTCTAAAATCTTTGGCATGAATAATCATCTCTCTTTATGGATCTCAAAGTCCATTGGTGGGTTGTGATAGGAATTCTTATCCTTAAGGTGGGATTCACTATGCACTCCAGATGCTGGAGGGTGACTAATCTTATGAGGTGAATAGCCACTTTCTTGTAGCTATCTTAATCAAGGTAACACCCATGTGAGTATTGATAATTATTTACATTTAATTATTTATATTTCCTTAATATTGTTACATAATTGATGGGTAATCATGCTTATTTCATATTATATTTTCTATGGAGAATAGGAAGGGAGAATTATGGTTAATGCATTAAACATGTATACTTGGTTTCCAGGATGCAAGAATGTAAATGGGCTTGTTGGTTACGAAGGATGGATAAATGGTTGTAAATGAAATAGTCTTACCTCCTCTTACTAGTTGTATGAAGAACAAATGAATTATTGGAAATTCCCTATTGTTGTTATGAATTTATGTCATGTTCTCTTATGGTTGTTACGAATTTATGTCATGTATTCTTGCTACAAATTCTTAACTGATTTGTGAAGGCCTAATGACCCTTAATGTATTTCAATCATCTTCAAACCTGTTTTGATGAAGTCATTGTATGTGATTTGTAGTAAGTTCTTATTTAAAAAAATTAAAAATTTGGTTGCATATTCTGGGGTTATTATAGATGATTGACAAAAAATTTCTAACCCTATCGAAATTCTAGTTTATTTATGGTACCCCCTAATTCTAGATCCCACTCTGGGTCTTGCAATACCATATGTTCATCTGTGTCATCTATAAATTGTGAAACAAATTCAAGAGGAATGTGTTACAGTAAACACATTATACAATGAGATTTTACAATTTCTTAACAGTGTATAGGAAATAAAAGAATGAAAAATATTGCATAGAGTTACCAATTTTTGTGTAAAGTCTCCAAGCATAACTTTGAAAAATGAGGCGCATCCATTAAAGCACTCTTTATCATGGTATTTTCCATGTTTTTTTATCTCCCTATTCATATGCTCTACATGGTATAAAAAGTTCCCGTTTCTTCATCCTCCATGGCAAACACGAATGAAAAGCCTATGTAAAACTAATCCAAACAAAAAAACTCTATAATCCTAAATTAAATATACCTACAAATACAATAAGCAAAATTGTTAGAGAGTAAATTTTACACAATATTAGGTAGTAAAGGGGAAAAAATGAGCCATGGTGTGAGTGATTGATGGTACTTTGGTATTTTCTTAGTCGGTAGCACTTAAATTGAGGAGATGCAGAATTAGTTACAGTTACATGTATCTGAAGAAAAGACGGTGCAACCTGTAATCAATTTTTTTTTTATAATCATGACGATTTTTCTCTATGGCACATTCCCTCATATATTTGATCATATTCTCTTTAAATGATGTTATCTCCCTATTGATATGCCCTAGACATTTCCGTCAATTTCTTTATTGAGACGGAGCCTAATATTTTGTTTTGTTTTGATTTTTGTCACTATTGTTCTTAAAGTTTAAAACAAATTGAAGTAAGCAAATTTTTATTTTTATTTTTGGTCACCATTAGTTACCAAATTTTAAAACAAATTAAGAGGAAAATGTTTTCTTAGTTTTTTTTGGGACAATGTTTGTAGTTGTGAATAATTCACTAACATTTTTTGGTATAGTTTAGTGAATCATTGTAATCAGCTCACATATTATTGTCTAGTGTATTTGTAATGTCTTTCCTTAATTCTTTGGAGAAGAGTTTAAACCATCAACATGTTGTGGTTAATGTGTCAGTGGCCCCCATTATAAAGTACCAACAAGTTGACCACAACATGTCGATTATTAATGGTAGGCGTTACTTTGCAGCTTCTTCTATGGTAACACCAATACACTTTTAGAAGTTTTTTTTCAAATAAGTTTATGTTACATGTCATATACTTATCTACAAACTATTCAATTTCAATAGGACTTTATTTCCCACAAATAGGAGCATTTGTAACCCATATTAAGGCAATCCATTTCATGTCATTGTGTTCTTTCATTTCTGTTTCTTTTGTTTCAATTTTCATACATTTGATTAATATAGCTATCAAAAGTCATGAGGAATATTGGGGGCCTAATTGTCATATCATTGCAAATACATATTTCTTCATTTGATGTCAGTAATATAGGTAGAGATACATATATTTGAAACCCATATATTCTATATCTAGTTTTAAT
Source organism: Cunninghamia lanceolata (assembly GCA_027924645.1). NCBI lineage: Eukaryota > Viridiplantae > Streptophyta > Pinopsida > Cupressales > Cupressaceae > Cunninghamia > Cunninghamia lanceolata. Next base: position 3,513,034 of record BSBN01000397.1, read on the forward strand.
ATTTTATCTAAGTCTAGCTTATTTTTGACATTATTTGCTAGTAGTTTCCATCCTTTCAATTGCTCTTGAATTATTATCAACATACTTAAAATGATTTTTTCTACAATGGCATGCATTACTTTAAAGAATAAAGTAATAGTATAATTTAGACATACTTGATGCCACAATTTAGAGTACCATGTACATATCTCAATATTCTTTGTAATGCTTTCCAATGTGAAATTTTAGGTTCTATAATGAACCTTGAGAAATATTTCACTATAAATCCCAAATTTGGTCTAGTGTTAAGATAAATGAGACTTTCTACTAATTGCCTATAGAGTGTGTCATTTACTTTTTATATTCATCAAACCTAGAAAGATTGAGGCCTTCTTCCATAGATTTTACCATTGGACTGCATTCAATCAACTTGAATTTTTTTAAGAAACTCATTGGCATGTTTTATTTAAGACATAAAAATGCAACCTTTTATTTATGCACCTCTAATCTAAGGAAATAGAGAAACAAATCAAGATTAATCATCCCAAATAAATTATTTAGATGTTTCTCAACTTGAGAGATTATCTTCTCACTACTCCCAAGCATGACAAGATCATCAACATGTATAATCATAGCTACAATTTATCCAATTTTTTTTGGATGTACAAGTTGTGATATGAAAGGATACGATAAAATTTGTGTTCACAAATGCTCATCAATATTGATGTTTAATGAATAAAGTGCGTACTTCAAACCATACAAGAATTTGATTAATTTGAATCCCTAATTTTACTTTCCTTGGACTAAAAATACTTTAAAGGTTAATTGTAATATCTCCAATGGAATATTTTAATATATATCAAACCCTAGTTCACAATTTTAATAATTTTGCGCAATTAATTATAAATACAAAATCCTTATTTTACTTAATGAGATCAATTCAGAAATTACTTTTAATAGTTTATTTTGTAAATCATATTAAATACTCAAAATAACTCAATTAACCCCTTTCTATTCGCTATAAATGAGTCCCAATTATATAGCGACTTGTTCCTCAATGAAGCACATTTTTTCCACCTTTAAATATGCCTTTGAAATGTATACAAATCTACTTGAATTAGGGGTTTTTGTCCACTAATTCAGTAATGAAAATTAGGGGGTTTTTTCCTCTAATTTCAAATCTAGAGGGGTTTCATCCTCAAGTTTTTTGAACCACAATCCACACTCCACAAGGATTAATAATCAGATAATAAAATGTATTCTCAATTACTGTTCATTCTCCTTGCTTGGTCTCTCTTATATACCTTTTTCCTCCAATAGACAACTCTTCACATGCCCTTTGATTTTTATTAAAATTAAACTTTCATTATAATTTTTGTTTATTATTACTTCACCATTCCTCAAGGAAATCATAGGCATATGACCAATTTCCATGACCTTGCTAGCATCCTTAATATTATAATATTAATCAAAAAAATTTAATCAGTACAACATGCTAAGTAAATTCCCACTATTGAATAGGTTGTCGTATTAACTTTAGAGGGATTTATTCACCTATGTTGTTGCCCAACACTCACCCATATTATATATTGTGGATCCTATGTTGGAGAGAGTTACAGTTATAATCAAAGCCCATCCATTACATGCCAAACTCTCAAGACCCATAGGAATGTATGATGGGTGTTGGGTCAATATGGTTTTAGATTTAAAGAGGGGACATTACAGTCCACCCTTCCCAAGATTGCTTGTCCTTAAGAAATCGTAAATTAGGATACTGAAGAATTTATGCACTCTCTTATGTAGCATCCTCTTCAAGCAGATCTTTCCATTGATTCATATGTATTTTATTGTTGTTTTTGTAATGTCAGAAAATGTCCCCTTGGGGGCTTTTTCCTCTTTAGGTTTAGCTCCCAGGTCTTTAGTGTGCATTTAGGACATTTTAGATCATATTTCAGCATCTTGATGGGATGAACCCTAGGTTTTATGGCAAATAGGGCCTAGGGGGACCCCTTGAACCTAACCCTACCCAAAATAGGGGGGAGGACCTAGGCACCCACACCCTAGTCCTGCCCTATTTTGGGTCAGTTCCAAATTTTGAAGGTCAGCTTATGACCGTTAATTAGGTCCTATGCCGACATGATAAGTTTGCATTACAAAATTCTTGGCGGGAATGTTTGTAGTTGCATATAAAAGCATGTTTAGGCATTCATTTAGAGACTAGATGATTACTAGATAGAAATTTGGATTCTTGAGCTTGTGCATTGGTGATTCAAGGCTTTCATTGTGTTACAAGAGCAGATTTGTGTGGTTTATGTGTTTGTGTTTACAGATTTGAGCAATCATCTCGTTATGGAGTGAAGAGCATCTTCCTCCAGTGAGAACTTCACTACAAGGTGACATTATATTGTGTTTTCATCTTTATTTAATTTGGATTTTTCCTCTACCTCACAAGGGCATGCACTTTCTATATGACAACAGTGTTCGGAGACTTAAGTGTCCTCCAAGGCTTGACTGAGGCAAGCCTCTAAACACCTCAACCCCCTACCAAAGTTTTCATGGTTGCAGGTTATAGGTTGAGGACTTGGACATAGTGGAGATGTAGGAAGACATTTTAAAGTGTCAAAAGTGCAGAACAGAAGAAAAAAGGATACCTTAGACTAGGGCACCCGCACCATAGTCCCCAAAGTTCTGCAATAGGAAAATCTTTGAAACAGCAGGAAAGATTTGCAGACTGAGTTCCCAGATCTGAACAAAAAGTTAGGCATTAGACTTGGGTGCCCGCACCTTTGTCCCTAACTTTTCCACCTGATGTAGAGGCAAATCGGATATAAGAAGGAGAAATTCGGCAAGATTCGGCTACACCAATGAGCCCAAAAATAGAGATCTTTATGCAAAAGTGGGAACAGCAGAAGGGAACTCCAGTATCACCATGGAAATGTTGGTTTGGGATGTCAGGGGACCCATTCCATCCATTGTCCAAGGTAGATTGGACTTCGGGTTGGTACTTCCTTCACAAACCACCCAAAATGACTCGTAACTCTTCAAAAAGACAACAGACCTAATAACTTTCTGTATAAACACCCAAATTCAAATCTTAGACATGTATTAGATACCCATTATGCCTCCCCACAACATACTCCAAAATGGGGTTGGGTTGTTTTGGAAAATGTGTCTCAACCAATACCCTCCTAGTGGTTTTATGCCTTAATTAGGCCTAGTTTGTGAAGCAAGTACCCACAAATGGCAACTTGAAACTTTCTTGATCACCCAGACATGTCAATGGTATCCCAAAACCATGGAATCCATCATCCATTTTCTGTTGGCACTGATTGTTCCCAAATTCCTTACTATGGTTGTCTCACAAGCTTCTTTAATAGCGTAATACATGGTTTTATTAAGCCTACTCAACAAATCTTTGTCAAACCAACTCCACCACCCCTGCAATCAATCAAAAAATCTAAAACATAATTGAACACACCCATCCCATAGGTCTTTTGGCTTGGAAGACTGTGGGATGGTCAGTTTTCCATGATTGTATGCAAAAGCCCTTATTTAGAGTTCTATGGACTATTTTTAAATAAATCCTTATAACTCCCTTGTATTGCAACTTCAAATCTCTAACCTATATTCAAATGCAAGATACTTCAATGTATTACCCAATCAAGACATAGGAAAAAAATACCAACAAATCAGTACCTTGCTGTGTACGGCCTGAAAAGGTGTTCTCCTACAGAAAATTTAGAAATTTCAGGAAAAACAATTTTGTTTCAAACACTCCCAACTTGCATACTTTCTAACTTCATGTCCTCCAATTAGTCTTGGGTGATGGATATTCCCTTATACTTTGCTTCCAAACTATTTGGCAGTCATAATAATGTCGTACAGTCAAATGGTACGGACTGTTGCAACACTTTTTCTTTTATGAAATCAAAAAATTTAGGAAATAGTCTTAAAGTAAATGATTGTAGATCGGTCTCTCCTTAATATTATAACATCAAACTAGTTCTGAAGGATAATCACTTCATCCTACATAGTTTCCAAACATCATATGCTTCTTGACAGTGCCATACAATTGATTAGTACGAACTATTACTATAGAAAATGCAGAAAATAGTTAAAAGAGCAGCAGAACTGATTTATATTGTCTTCTAAACTTCTTCTCTATTACAATGATCTTTGTCAAGGATATATATATTTGTATATACCTTGAAACTTCTCCATGAAGTGGTTTTGGTCGATGGAAGGAAGCCAAAACTATGCCAAACTATTCAAACTTCCTGAACTGTCTTTGGATAGTTTGTAAGTGTCAACTACCTTTTTGTTTGTTTGTGTAACCATCAATGTTTGGGAGTCTTCAAACACTTCTATAACATGATTGGGCCTTGAACAAGTTATTAGGCACCTTGACCTACCTTTATAGGCTTACAAACATGAAAAGACATATGACTGTCCACTTAGGACTTACAACATGACAGTAGTTTTATAGTCATTGAGACATAGTCCTTTACAATGGCATATAGTCTCCTTACATCAAAAGAATGGTCTCTAGGACCTTATTGAAAAACAAAACAACCTTGAATATCAAAGCAAAACATAGCTATCTTGGTGCTTCCGCACCACCACCTCAGATCCACAAAAATAGGTGCACATTTATTTGTCATTTTACATCTTTCTGTAGCATCATTTTTTGTAATTCATCAGTTTGCTTCCGTATTTTGCATAATTAGGGTTTTGATGGTTAATTGAACATAATAGAAGAAAAAATATTAGTCAAACACCCTAATCCAAGTTTCCCTGCATTTGTGAGTGACCAAGGACCTGATAGTGCTCTGCCACTTGATCCGAAGATCCTTGAATGTAATTGGTGAAAGGAGGATTTAAACACTAAACTAAAACAAATCCAAATTTTACTACATTACATTTTGGTGAACCATATTTTTGTTGAATTTGGAACCTTTCTGATTTTGTTACATCATATTTTAGTCAATTTCATTTATTCATATAGTCATTCATATTATTGCATTGAGAAAATTTCAAAAAAATTGAAAAAATTGAAAAAAAATTGCATTCTAGGGTTTCTAATTTACATCAATTCATTCTAATTTTTCCTAATTTATGCTTTTTGCATCAGATATGATATAAACTACATAAAATTACAAAAAATCAATAGTTTGCATTGCATTTTCATCATAAAATTGCTAGGATTTTGTAGAAATTTTCATTAAACCTAGTAATTCCAAAATCTAGGGTTTGTAGGTAAAATCTTCTTTCAGATTTTTCTACTAATTTTAGAGACAAATTAAAACTTTCAATTGTTTTTAGTCTTTATTTAGGTGTAAATTTGCATTTAGATATCAAATAATTGCATTTTTGCATTAAAATTTTCAACAAAAAACTAGCAATTTTATTGATTTATCATTAGATTTGCATTGGCAATTTCCATTTAGAGCTTGAAATTCATTTTCAGATCTGAGTATATTTCATTTGCAATATAAATCAGACTTCAAAACATTCATATAGCATTTTGTGTCAAGATCTCAAACCTAGGGCTTCAAAAACATTGATTTTCACTAGATTTGGCCTTATCGACTTCCTAGATTTGTATAGGCATGTTGTGAAGATTGTTTTTGCACTAATTTTATGTAATTAGGGTAATTATCTTCTTCGCCTCCTAAAAATATTCACAACACCTCTCTATTGGCCTCTTGTAGTGAAAAATTGGTGGAAAAGTGCATATTTTTGGATATTTTAACTAGCTTTTGGCTAGTCGTCACCCTAGGTTTGCATAAAAAAGAGTGTTGTAAAGGATCGTATCACTGTATTGGGCTGATATCGGACATATTATTTTCTTCCCCTAGTCAAAATCCTTACAACACCTTTTTGTTTCATTCATTTGTATTGAAAAACTACAAAAAAAATCAAGCATTTTTTGCTTTCAATCATATCCTTCTCTTAGGGTTTGCTCTCTTAGTTTGTGCATTGTGTATTGTGTGCTTTTGTATAAGATTTATGACCTGTTGTCCTAAAATCAATATCCCTTTAAGAAGAAGTAAAAGGTTAATGGGATCTAGTGTGCTTTTACAAAGGGAGAAACTCAAGTTGTGCAAGATATTATACATCCTCCAACCACTATGGAAGATCAATTATTTCATGATGTTGAGGATTCTATTGAAGTAGTAGGGCATGTACCTATGGAACAAGTCAATAACCTTGATAAAGACCTTGTAGAATTTCAAGAATATATGCAAACTGAGAGGATAGCTGAAGAATCTTTACCTGTGATCCACCATGTGAGAGAATTGATAAAAGAAGGACTAGATGGGCTTAATGTTATTCGTGGTTTAACGCATATTGTGCAAACAAATGTTATGCTAGTGAGTGAATGTGCAAAAGTTATTAACAACAAGTCATCACCGTCGCATACTCAAGTTTTTGCACCTATACCGACTAAAGGGATATCTACTTTATATCAACAATATTAACAACTGATGCGAATACTTGAAGTAATGTTACCACTAGTATTGGAGTATCTAATGGCACCAATTACAAAGCTATGGGATTTGATTATTAGAACTTGGTCCATAATGTGACCGTTCCTATGAATAATTGTTCTCAACTACCTCTCCATCCCACCTATTCTCAACCTCCCGTCACATATAGTTATTCCCAACCTTCTTCCACCTACCAATATGTCTAACCTCCATTAACCTATCCTCAGCCTCCGCCTATCACATCTCAATTTCAATCACCTCCTCACTTTGGTTCCAATTCCTCACAACCTGGATCTCCAAATGATACCATCCTAAACCAACTTTTGCAGGGCATGACTACTTTACAACAAAAGGTAACAAACTTGACAAATTCTTTGCAACCTAATTTACCAACATATCATGCCCATAATCCATTATCCTATGCAATCTTGAGAACTCCTATGCCTGAGAGGTTTGAGATTCCTTGCTTTGAAAAATATGGTGGAAAAGGTGATCCTAATACTCATGTGGTAGAATTTATAGCCATGTGTAGTGATTTTTATTTTGAAGAGGATCTGTTAGAAAAACTTTTCCTACGATCTCTCAAAGATACTACTCTAGAATGGTTTTGCTCTTTGCCTCTGAATTCAATATACTCTTTTTCACAGTTGATTGATCAATTTTTACAATATTTTCAAGCAAATATCAAACCCCAAGTCACTCTAATTAACTTGGTTCAATGCAAACAAGGTCTGAAAGAGAAGTTGACTGAATTCATTAGTCGGTATCAATGGTTTTATGCACAAATTCAATATCAGATGAAAGATGGTGACATTCAAAAGATATTCATTACAAATATACAACCTAATATTCGTGATAAGATCCTCTTGATGAAGTATAACTCCTTTCAACATTTATGCACCACCCTTCATGATTATCAACTTTTGTCTAGTAAGTATGAAACCAAAACTCATCGGCTCAAGTTGGTCAATCCATGGGTAGATCATCACAAAACAACTTTAAGAGGAATAATAATAACAGGAGCTTCATCAAGGTTAATGGACCAAATACGAACAACTTTTCAAATGTTTCAGCTATCACTAATCCAAAGAAAGCATCATATCAACCAAGAAAGTTTACTCTGATATCTATGTCTTATCATTCTATCATGAATCAAGCTGTGAGTAATAACATTCTGAATCTTCCCCCAATCAAGCCTATTGATCCTAGTAAACAAGGACCTTACTTCGATGTTAATGTTTTTGTCATTATCATCGGACACAAGGACATGACACTAAACGATTTATGTGTCTTAAACATGAGATACAAGACATTATTGATTCGAATGTCATCTAGGTATCAAGTGTAAATGATAATGGAAATAAGTCAGTTGCTCCACTGAATCAAAACTTACAAATCTTCACTAATCCTTTCCCTAAGCATAATGAATCCAATATGTTGGAACATGGATAAGTAGAAGTAGATGAGAATGATTACTTGGACTATGATAACATTGTTGGTATGATTGAAGTGGATAAGAAAAAAGTGGATAACCCACCTCGTCCATGAAGAAATGGAATTTATGCTGAGGTTCCTCCTCCATCATCCTTATATGGATTGGGAGATAACCAAAATGCATCAGGAAAGCAAGAACAACAACTGATACAGATGAGTGAGATGGTACAGGATGATTCCTGTTACTATATTAGAAAGATTCGACAATGAAAACTCGCTAAAAATTAGAAAAGAGTACGACGACTATCAACAGTGGGAGAAAATAGTTGTTCCCCTCCTCATAAACAACAAAAAGTTTCATTTACACAAGGTATTACAAAGCAAGTATCACATGAAAAGCAGAAAAAATTTTGTAAGAACCACTCAAACTTTGCACTCAATATGATCGAATACCTCTCCAAGAGGTTTGCAAGTTCCAAAATATGATACCAGCTAGCCTGGTAGGGGCCCTATAGGTAAGTATCTCTAACCCTTCATCTCTCTCATGATGTACTCCCCCCATGATGTGTTATGTGTTGTTTAGGCCTCCTAGGATGACCCCTGATTCTCCCGTAAGGTCCAAGATACCAAGAGACCGCCTCTATTGTGACCTTCTTCTATTTGTATCATCATTCTTCTATATTGCCTTTCTCTTTGATTTCATCATTGTGTGTTGTGTTTTATGGGTATAGCATTGTGGTTGGTGACTTGGAGGCACCCTCCTATGTGACTGTCCCTAAGACACTTGTTTCTCATCTCTGATTTATTGTTTCCCTTCCTCTAGTGTTTCTATCTAGTGGATGGATGATGAAAACATTTATACTGATGCGGACCTAGCATCCCTTTTGAGAGCAATCAAAAAATGAACTTAGTTCCTAATATGACGATGGGGTTGTAATAAATTATCTGATGCTTGGCTAGTAGAAGAACTCGTGCTTTCTGTGTAGTGATTTTGATTATGTTCTATCGCATTTACAAACCTTAACAATACTTCTACTCTGTGCACCTTTGTTTGTCTTTGAATCTAGCCCTAGTGGTACTCAATTCAAAGATCTTTGTGATGTAGCCTTATGGTTATCCTCGAACTCCAAATTCTTAGTATAACCTTAGCTCTTTGTATGGTTAATCATATGCATTGATTTTGTTGTTTATCATGATTTTGTAGGCATTAACATGTTCCTTGCAGGGATGTGTTTGTGGGAACATTTGGCAATCATAAAGTACATGTCACCTTCATGGGGCATGAGCTTTGTGTTCCCTTGTGTTCCCTTGTGTGTTTTCTTCCTACCTTAATGTGCTTGATATCGATACCTGATATCAACCACCTTAAGGTGGGGGCATATATAAGGTAAGTTGTCTGTTGTAGATGTTAGCAATGTGCTTGTCCTCAGATGTAGTTTAAAGACCTGCACGATGAGTGCATCCTGCATTCTGAGTTTGTTTGCAATCAATTAATCAATCAACAATGTAAGCCCTCTACAGAGGTGAGATATCGAGCATATCTATTTTCTTAAGCCCTTTGTAGAGGTGGGGATGGTGTATTTCTTGAAGCAGATTGTATCATCCTGTCATTTTCAAAAGTCCTCTACGAAAGTGAGGAGAGGTTCTATGACTAACTCAACCCTTAAGCGTGTCTTCAATGATTGTTGTGGTGAATCCCAATCATTGGTGTGTACCTGTAATGTGCTTGAGATGGTGATGAGCCTAGAAATAGGGAACACACCATCGCTTGTCTGTCGTGTTTTCTCTGTGTCTTCAAGTGTGTGTGTTTGGTGTGCTTGTTTTGTGTGGTGTGTCTATTGCACCATATGCAGTTTAAAGACTTGTGTGATGACTACATCTTGTATTTTGGGAGGTTTTCTGTGTCTTGTCTGTGTGTTGCCCCATATATGCAGTTTAAAGACCTGTGCAATGAGTACATCCTGCATTATGGGAGGTTTGTTTACTTTTGAGTACTTGCATTTGCATTTCATAAATAAGAAAAAAGAAAAGAAAAGATTCATTTCTATCTTCCATGCATTAATGTGTCTTCTATGCATCTGTTGTCTTCTATATGTTCTGCATGACTATAATTGTCTTCTCCATGTTTTGTGTCTGTTGTTGTCTTCTATGTGATTGGCGTGTCTTCTTCGTGCTTGTCATGTTTACTATGTTTGTGACCTTACTTTAATGCATGTATTGGCCTCACATTTATACATACATTAAAGTGGGGGCTAAATGCAATGTCAAAAAATGTCCCCTTGGGGGCTTTTCCCTCTTTAGGTTTAGCTCCCAGGTCTTTAGTGTGCATTTAGTACATTTTAGATCATATTTCAACATCCCGATGGAATGAACCCTGGGTTTTATGGCAAATAGGGCCTAGGGGGACCCCTTGAACCTAACCTTGCCCAAATTAGGGGAGGAGGACTTGGACACCTATGCCCTAGTCCTGCCCTATTTTGGGTTAGTTCCAAATTTTGAAGGTCAGCTTATGACCGTTAATTAGGTCCTATGTCGACATGATAAGTTTGCACTACAAAATTCTTGGTGGGAATGTTTGTAGTTGCATATAAAAGCATGTTTAGGCATTCATTTCTAGAGACTAGATGATTACTAGATAGCAATTTGGATTCTTGAGCTTGTACATTGGTGATTCAAGGCTTTCATTGTGTTGCAAGAGCATATTTTTGTGGTTTATGTGTTTGTGTTTGCAGATTTGAGCAATCATCTCCTCATGGAGTGAAGAGCATCTTCCTCCTGTGAGAACTTCACTACAAGGTGACATTATATTGTGTTTTCATTGTTATTTCATTTGGATTTTGCCTCTGGCTTACAAGAGCATGCACTCTCTATCTGATAACAGTGTTCAAAGACTTAAGTGTCCTTTGGGGCTTGACTAAGGCAAGCCTCTAAACAGCACAACCCCCTACTAAAGTTTTCATGGTTGCAGGTTACAGGTTGAGGAGCTGGACAAAGTGGAGTTGCAGGAAGGCATTTTAAAGTGTCAAAAGTGCAGAACAAAAGAAAAAAGGACACCCTGGACTAGGGTGCCCGTACCCTAGTCTCTGAAGTTTCACAACAGGAAAATCTCTGGAACAACAAGAAAGAGTTGCAGACTGAGTTCACAGATCTGGACAAAAAGTTAGGCATTGGACTTGGGCACCCACACCTTTGTCCTTGACTTTTCCACCTTAGATCCTCAAAAATAGGTGCACATTTATTTGTCATTTTACATCTTTCTGTAGTAGCATTTTTCGTAATTCATCAGTTTTCTTCCGTATTATGCATAATTAGGGTTTTGATGGTTAATTGAACATAATAGAAGAAAATTGTTAATCAAACACCCTAATCCAAGCTTCCTTACATTCATGAGTGACCAAGGACCTGATGGTGCTCTGCCACTCGATCCGAAGGTCCTTGAATGTAATTAGTGAAAGGAGGATTTAAACACTAAACTAAAACAAATCCAAATTTTACTACATTACAATTTTATTTCTTAGCATTCATTTTATAAAATTTCTAATGGCCTTAGGAATCAAAATCAATTTCCCTTCACCATCTAGTGGGGGTAGCTCTAATGAAGGAATAATTTGATGTCCTAGTGTTATTTTTAAACAAGAGACATGAAATACATTATGAACCTTACTATTTTCTAGTAATTCCAATTCGTATGCAACCTCCCTCATTCATCATTTGATTCTATAAGGGCTATAGAACCTTTGTTTCAATTTCTCTACTCCACTCTTTTTTAGGCAAGACTATCTATAAGGTTGTAGCCTTAAGAAGACCATATCTCCCACTTTAATTTTTTTAGTTTGATGATGATCAACATATAACTTTTGTTGATTTTGTATTCTTTTTAGGTTCTCCTTGAGTCATTCCAAAAATTTCTTGACTTGTCTTAACTAGATCTTTTTCCCCTAGTACTTTGCTATATGTGATGACCAAATCCATAAAGGATAAAGCATCATAACCATATAAATCCTTGAAAGGGGACATCCAAATGGATATATGATATGTAGTACTATAATAGTGCTCCCCCAAATAAAGCTAGTTTATCCAACTTGTTTGATGCTCGATTACATAATTTTGTAAATAGACCTCAACCCATTTGTTGACTATTTTCATATGTCCATCAGTCTATGGATGATAACTAGTACTTGGAGATAATTCAATTCTTGTTAAATGAAAGATTTAATGCCAAAAAAAATTGAGGAACTGGCTATCTATATCACTTACTATGTTTTTTGGCAACCCATGTAATCTAAAAACCTCTTTGAAAAAAAATTCAGCCACTTGAGACACCTTAAACTGTATAGATATGACAAAGAAATAACCATATTTAGTAAGTCTATCAACCACAACATATATACAATATTTACCTTGTGAATTGGGGATTCTTGTAGTAAAATACATCAATATACTTTCCCTTTTTTGGTTTGAAATTGGTAATGGTTGTGTTTAATAGGGAAAGAAGGAAGACAAGTTTAATGGAAGTGTGGGTTAAATCCTCCTTTCACTACAAACATTCAAGGACATATCAACCGAGTTGAATCACACTTTTGCAAGAGGATTCACCTATAGGTTAGGCTATCACTTGGAATGATGTGGAAACTCAAATATTATCAATTAATGTAACAATTTAATGTTCAAATACCCGTAAAACCCTAATTTTGCAAAACAATAAGTAAATTGATGAATTACGAGAAATGCTTACAAACTAAGGTAATAGGTAGAGATTAATAACTAACTATTTTTCAAAGTTTAGGATGTGGAATACTTAGGAATGTTGGCACTAATGCCCTTTCCCAAGGTGGTGTTTTCTCTGCGAAATCATGATCTCCTTCCGACATTGATGTTCACTATACTTTCCATTTCTATCCCATGAGATGTGGAGAACACTGGCACAAGTGCCCATGTCCAAGGTAGGGTGATTCTTAAGATGCTGGAAGCTCTTCAGATGTTGATTATCACTATCCAAATGGTTTCTATGTTTTCAACCTTGGAAGACATTGGCATTGGCGCTCAAGTCCAAGCAATCTGTTTCTTTAGGGATCTGGAATTTGGACACTGTCTTATTATTTCCTGCAACTCCACTCCATCAAGATGTGACACCTATAACCTGCAATCACAAGGAGAGTGGTTTTGGGTTGTGGTGTTAGAGGCTTACCTCAATCAAGCCCTAGAGAGACGTTCAAGTCTTTCAAACAGTGTTGTCAGATAAAGAGTGTGTATCCCTGCGGGATAGAGGCAGAATCCAAATGATAAATGATTGAAATATAAATAAATATCACCTTAGAGGTATAACTCTCATGGAAGGAAAAATCTCTTTCATGCCATGAGGAAATGGAGCCAAATCTGTAAAAAACAAACACAATAACAACACAATGTTGCTCTACAACACAATGAAAAGCTTGAATCACTTTAGCATAAGATCACAAGTTCACAATATCCATCTAGTTTACAAATGAAGTCCTAAATATGCTTATATATGCAACTAAACACATTCCTACTAAGAATTTCATAATTCAAACTTAACATGTCGGCCTGGGACCTAATTAACGGTCACCAAACTGACATTCAAATTTGGGACCTACCTAAAATAGAGTGGGACAAGGGCACTAGTGCACATGTCCATGAGTCCTTTTCCAAGGTACGATTTGATTCCACAATGTCCTTCATGCCCCATGTGACATGGGTTTTAGGCCATTTTCTCTCGGGAGTCAAAATTAACATGCAAGATGCAAAACAAGGGACCCAAGAGCTAAACCTAGGAGGGAAAAGTCCAGGGAGACATTTTTTGACATAACAAGTTGTAATAATCCTATAGGAAAGACATGCTCTATTTTATTATGTTGGCATATAAGGCCTTCCCTAACGTACTTAAGGATGTATTCCTTGAGACCCTTCCATGAAAATCTCTCCCTAACTTGTCATTAGGTCTTAAAGTAACCTTAATGCCTTGCCAGTGGTGTGTCATGTGTAGCCCTCAAAACCTTATCCTTTACCTTCTATCCTAGGATAAGATAAATTATGTCTTTGTATAGAATAAGGTCATCTACTACCTTATACCTTTCATCATGTATCTTTCCTTCCAAAATATCGGTAGAAAATACATCCTTCCTATATTCTACTATTATGTTAGCCTTCCAATCAAGAGAAATCTCCAATAATGAACATAAGTAAGGCTTCCTAGCATTATCTATTACATTATTCTTACTTTGACGTATTTAATGTCAAAGTCGTAGGCATGAAGCTTGCTTACCCATTTTATTGTCTATTGTCCAAATCTCTTTACTAAGAAGGAACTTCAAAATTTTGTGATCTATTTTGACCACAAACCATCCATAAACCAAATATTGTCTATTTTTTTCTAGAGCATGTATTATGGATAACATCTCCTCATCTTGGATTGAATAATTATTTTCAATGTCTTTTAACTTTTGGATTTCAAAATCTATTAGATGTCCCTTTTCTATGTCCTTATGATAATTTTTCATTATTGTAGTGGTTGTAGAAGTTACTAAACATTGTGCTACCCGTGCTACTTTTCCACTCCTAAAACAACTCTCCATTCTTTTTTTTGTTATAACTCTAGGAGCTCCACTAGTAATGCCTTGTAACACTACATCTTTACCTTCTGATTTGAACCTTAGCTCCATAGTCTAATAATTTTGTGTACATTCTCCCAAAGGGTTTAGCCATTACACTCCTACAACCACATCAGTTTCTCCTATACCCACCACATAGAATTCATCTTACATCTTGTGTCTACCAAGAGAAATCTCTAATTGTTGAATTTTCTTAATGCATGAAATGGTAAAACCATTAGCCACTATAACATTGAATCCACTGAAATATTCTATTTGTAACCCTCTTCTAGAAACCAACCCTTCACCAATGAAGTTGTGTGTTTCTCAACTATCAATTAGAACTACAAGTTTGTTCCCATACAAAACACTAGTACTCAGAAGAGATGATATTTAGGAGCACCTAACAAGGTTGCAAGTGTGCCCCTTGAATATTATCCTTCTTCTTTTCTTTTTGATTCAGGTTCACATGCACTTACTCTGGGATCTGATTCTTTCTCTTCATCAAACATTACTTCTATGTAATGTACTTGGCCTTTTCCCAAATAGTGGTGTCCAAGTTCCCATGGCTTTTTTCAATAAAAACATATTTTTTTAGTGGAGCTCATTTTTGGTTACTTCATCAAAATTGCTCTTTGGTGGTAATGCCTTTTGTTCAGAAAAACATTTTTGAAAAGGTTTCATATTCAGTCCTATAGGAGGGGTTCTTTGAAAGAACTTATTCTTGGCCACTAAAGTTTCTAAATTCAAAGCTCTTTTAATAGCCTTTTGAAGGCTCAATGGATCAAGTTCCTTAACCAAACCCCTAAGATGTTCAGTTAACCATTTGATAAAAAGGACAATTAATATTCTTTCATAACATCAGACACCATTACATCTACTTTTGGGAATTCTTCTACATATTTCTCCATTATCCCTTCTTGTTTTAACTAGGACAACTCTCTAAAATGGACTTCAAGATCCTTTCTATCACACCTTTCAATCAACTTTTTACAAAATTCATCATATAAGTCTATTAGACCATGACCTTGGGTAACCAACCCATGGTACCACCATCTATGAGCTGATCCTTCCAAGTGTAAGGTGGAAAATTTGATGGTGTCATCCTTGGTCATAGGTTTTAGTGATAAGAATGTGTTTAACTTCTGTACCCACACACAAGCAGTATACTTATTAGAACCATCAAATGTAGATAATGTTAACTTACCCAAATCTTGTTCAAATTTCTTGGATTAGTAAATTAGTGTAGTCTAGTTTTGTCAGTTTGAGTTCTGCATTTAGTTTAATGATTTAGTTGAGTTCTTTAAGCTGGAACCCTAGTATATTAGTTTACCAAGCAATGAAATGTATCACTTTCTAGGATTTCAACTTAAAGAATATGCTCAAGCATATCAACATTGGTGGTTTGCATATTGAATAGAATCAAAGTGTAAAATGACTCTAATGGACTTAACATCCATACAAAAGAATGATCCCATTGATTTCCACCAACATCCAAAAAAGAATAACTAAACTACAAACTAAATTGAAATCAAACCAAAACTAAGATAACTATTCTTTTTGGTGATGCAAGATTGTGCATGCACCTGGGTGCTCCTACATTAGACATACCAGGTAGGAGAAAATGTTCTATGAGGCTATAGCTCATGAACATTTTTGGAAGCTTAAAATGGTGATTCCATGTTCATTCTTAATCTAGATTTCCTCTTCATCAATCGGCTTCGTCTCTTCACCTCTTCCTTCTTTTACATTCCTTCGTTGCTTATGCTGCAACCAGCACTCACCTTGGTGGTCAACTCTACTTGACTCTTCCCAATGATGAAAATTAACTTCAAGCCTCTTATACAAACATGCATCTTGTTCCAATACTAAATTATGTTTTCCTCTTGGAATCTTTTCACTTATTTTAGAACCATTTGGTTGCCCCTTATTTTTCTTCTCTTCTTTGTGCAATTGCTACACCAACTCTTCTCCACTTCCCCTTACCTCACTCAAAGTTCTCTTCTCATGAACTAATATTGGGATGCTCCCAATCTTTCTTGCAACTATCACAACTTGTTCACTTGCATGAAAACAAACCAATAAACTATCTATCACTTGTTTCTCTTTGTCCTTCAATGGACTCAAATGATACTCTCTTCCATCCTTTGTGATGGTATACATGTTTGCCTAGCCACCATACATAGCATGTCTATCATATTGCCATGGTCTACCCAAAAGGACATGACACACATCCATGGGCATCACATCACATTACACCTCATCAACATAATTACAAATATGAAATTAAACCAAGCATTGTTCACTTATTAGAATTTGGTGATCATTTTGCAACCAAGTGACTTGGTAAGGATTTGGATGCTTTGTCTTGTTGGAGTACAAAAGACACTGAGAGGGGGGGTGAATCAGTGTCTTATGAAATAGACTTGTTTTTGGCAACAATTAAAAAACCTTTTACCAACTATGAACTTCAATCTTTGTATAATAAAAACAAGATATTCATTTATGAACTGTAGTGCATTATCAGATCAACTTGTGAACAGGAAGGAACAAGACAACTAGACTGTGATGAATAGTTTATCATGACAAGAGGTAGTTTTATTACTTCATTAGATAGATATGAGTATCAAAATTATTATGCATTTGTACTGACTTAATATAAGCATCATGTCAATAATATGCAATAGTTAAATCATGAAATAATGAATCATAAACTCATGACAAAACAAGTAACCATAACACAAAAATTTGACGAGTGGAAAGCCCTCTAGGGATAAAAAACCACTCCACAAAATGCCTCACTGGCTTAATCAAAATGTGCTTCACTAGCAAATACAGATGTCTCACTAGTTGTTTGTGCCTCACTAGCTATTTCTACCTCACTGGAATATTGTGCCTCACTGGTTGTTTGTGCCTCAGTAGTTATTTGTGCCTCACTGGCATATTTCAATCAATACAATGAATAATACAGTTTAATACAGAGGGTTACTATGTTTCTCTTAAAGCTCTATTCTTGAATATCTCATTGAATGTTTGAGACTTCAAGAATTACATCAAGTTGTACACATATACAACTGATTACAGAATGATATTCAATCATAGTCTATGCTTTTGTTTGGTATTACAATGACTACAACAACCCACCAAACTCAATGGAGTATAATCTATTTATCCTTTCTTAGAAATGTCACTCATTTTTTCATAGACCAGCTTGAATAGATAACTGTAGTTATGCAACTATCTCAGGCAGTTTACAACTACATTAGTAAATGTCACAGGAGCCTAGTCAAATGACCCAATGATGGCTAATATACTATGCCTTTTAAGTACAAATTTAACCATGATTAGAACTTTTAACACATTTATGTTCAAACTGAATATAGAGTTAAAGAATACTTTGTTAAATAGCATCATTATCATCAAACCCTAATGGGTTATTCAAACTTTTCAACTATTTGAGCAAGAAACCCTTTTCAAACTATCATCATATAACCACAGTTTTGATACAATCGACTGTGTTTACAAAATGAAGACAAATAAACAATTGTTTCATATCTTAATCATAGGGTAAATAAGATTACAACATCAAAGAAAATAATAAACTGTCATAACCCTTTAACAAACCCTTAATCATTTTATCATTAACATAACTGCAAATGCCTGCCATTAACTTAAACACTTCACAATATTCAGCAATCTTTGAGAAAGACCAAAAACAAAGAAAGATATCACCTGAAACAATAGCTGTTTGAAAAACCTTACTATCAAACCTTAGCTTTGTCAAATCACCACAATTCTCCTTCAAAAACCATGAGGATTCAATGATAATCTTCTATGATTTTCAATGATGATCATAAAATGTCAAACCCTAGCTCAGAGAGCTCATACCCTAAGTTCAACTTTGAGAAATGAGTCACTCTCTATGTTGTTTGCCTGATGATAATCATAACAACCTATGATGTCAGTGTGCCCCAAAAGGCCCAGTGAAAAACATTTAAACATCAAAGACCTTTTACTTATTGTAAATATCAAAACCTGCCCAGCAGGTAATGTTCCTTTAGAGCCCGATAGGAATTAAAACCTTTTTAATTGCATAATAACAAATGAAGATCTTAAGCTATCATTATGCCTTTTATTTGCACAACATATAATCCTTATTTCATAAGTGATTCCCCTTGGATAATCAGGTTTATGAATTTATATTAATATGCCACAAAGCACTTTCAATGATCATGGTGTGTCATGAGTGACCTTTAGTCACCTTAAAGCATAACCTTTTGAAATAAACAAAATACATTATGAAGCGCTTATAATCCTTTATGCATGTATTGTCACTTTGTCACAGAGACCAATCATCAAGTTCCACTGTCAAGCCAAGTACAAATATGAACCATTATGGCATGATACCATATGAAATATCATTAAAACTGTTATGCAACTATATCAAGAAACCAATGCCACTGTGTCATTAATATACCATAGCTATGTAAACCATATGATGTATGATATCAGATGCCATAGAGATAAACCATATGCCATAAGCCATTTTCCACAGAAGATCATGAGCACATCAAAGACCAAATGCATAGTCAACAAGGTCACCATGAGCCAATTGACTATTACCTGAACATTGTATCATCTGAATATTGATCATCAATGCAGCACAAGAGCATATTACCACTGCAATACCAAGTATGCAAAACCAAATGCCAACTATCGAAGGTACCACAAACCTAAGAGTTTGTGTATTTGTCATCAAGGACAACAACTGAGAGGGAAACATGTCTTCTTCAACCTCAACTTCTCTACCATCTCATGTGACACCAAATTATTTGTGCTTCTACTATCCACAACTACCTTATAGCACTTGCCACCTAATTTGCACACTATTCAGAATAAACTCTACCTTTGTATTGGCTCTGGTTGTTCATTTTTTGGTTTCAATAGAGCTCTATTCATCATCAATGCCTCTCCATGTTTGGGCTCTTCCAGTTGCTTTGGAGAATTCACACTCTCTTCATCAACTTGTGTTGCATAGTTCTTTGTTGAACTGTTTCTACTAACATCTAGTTGTATTTAAGGGCATTCAAAATCCCTATGTCCAACCTCTCTGCATTAGAAACATGTGCCTCCAAATGCCCTTCCTCTACCTCTACCGGAATAGCCTCTTCCCCTGTTGTTTTGACTTGATTCCTCTTTGCAAAAAGTGTCATTTTCTTCCTCAAAAACTTGTTTTCCTTTCACATTACTTGTTGGTTCACTTCATATGATAGACCTTCCTCTTCCTCTTGTATTACCTTGGTGTTTTCTTGATAACTTTTCTTCATCCTTCAAGGCAAATCGATATGCCTCTTCGACCATATAAACTTGCATCATTTCCAATTCATCTTGAATATATCTCAATCCATTTACATATTTTGAGACCTTTTTTGCATCATCCTCCACATGTCCAATCCATATATTCATCTTGTAGAACTCCTCGGTATAAGCTTGCACACTTAATTCTTTAGGCTTCAAATTTTGTAATTTATGAAATAAACTTACTTGATAGTCCTTTGGCAAAAATTGAGCTTTCATCTTATCATCTAATCCAAAGTTCTAATTTTATCTTTACCTCTTCACTTCCTATTAATTTGCATGTGATCCTACCATAATGACATGTTTCCCTTCAACTTCGTAAAAGAAAATTCCACTCTTTCTGGGTCCTCTATCGACTCATAGTCGAAGTACTCCATTTCTGAGATCTAAACAATTAAATCCTCTGGATTCAGACTTCCATTGAAATTAGGGATTTCCACTCTCGACTTGCTTCTAATCCTCTCCATTTCTCTCAAATATATGCCTTCTACTCCATCATCCTCATCCTCAAAATCAATTTATGGAGCCTCAATCTCACATTCATCTTTGGTGACATCTACCATAGCTATCCCTCTTCTTTGTGCTAATTACATTGCATCCAATCTCATTGTGATACCTCTCAACATCTCCATGACTACCAGATTTTCATTATTTCATGGTCCATTCCATGGTCCTCTTCACCCACATCTTCTTTGTGCCATGTCTATGGGCTCCCTAAAATCATGGGTCTCCTTGCCCACACACCAACAAAAATCTTTGTCAGGGTTCCTTCCCTCAACACACCCATAGCTAGCTCTGATACCAAATGATGTAGCCTAGCTTGGGTAACTTATCAGTTAGCCTAAGCTAGAAACACACTCACAATTCATTCACAAACATAACCATGCTTCTATTGTTTACTAGATTCAATGTGCAGCTACAAAAACACAAGAATTCATTTATCCACAAGCAATTCATACAATCAAGAAAAGAAATTCATATATCTACTTTTCAACTTCAATTTATTATATTTGCAGCACATTGAGGTTCAAGTGTACATGTTGACCAAAATTGAAATTACCCAACTTGATATTCTACATACTCTCACTATGCAAGGTTGTTCCCTATGTTGTTTCTTGGTTAAACTCGTATTGAACCCTTCCCAATCAATTCCTTCATAAAAAAGATTTGATTTTGGTCCTTCTATATGTAGCGACTTCAAGCTCCCTCTAGTCTTATTCTATATGGCCCCCTTAGGAAGCGTGGCAACTTTTCTTCTTCTTAGTTTCTTTGCTTTCCTTCTTCCCTGGTCACTCCTTCCTTCCTATCAGTTTCTCTCTCTATTCAAACCGGCATCAACTCACCATTCTCCCCTATTCCTTGGCATGCCCCAACTACCAGTTTACTCCTCTCTATATCCTTTGTTGTGTTTCTCTCTTTTCTTCTTTTACTTTCTGGTTTCCAATTGTTGAGTGAACCCCCTTTCTCCCTCTACTTTCACCTTTTATATTATTTAAAAAAAAACCAAAATTCATTGAATGGTCACTCAATTGGAAAATGATTCGACACATTCACAATATTATGGTATATGGAAATAATGGAATTGAAATGGAAGCAGTAGTCAATAGACATGCCCCATGTAGTCAAGAAGGTATATGATTTCCAGATTTAAACCATGGTCAAATGAATCATGACCCTCATTAGAAGGTTATTCATTAAAGTATTAATATGTGTGTTGTCATGCCACAAGTCGCCCCAATGTGGCTTGGTCTCCACAAAATTTAAATTCCTAAATGGCTGCGTTGAACTCAGCATAGGGCCGCTCACCCCTCCTCTCTGCATAATACGTACATGGTCCATTCATTTCAAGAGGAAATAATATGAAATATGAGGCATTGCCTCTATTTATTTTTGAATTCAAATGGGATTTTGGGACAAGTCAAAGGCCACAAGGGCAATTGTTCAAGTCCAATTTGTCACATAAGCATTTAAACAACCTCAAACTACCTCCTCTCCAACATCAAGTATATGATCAAGCATATCAACATTGGTGGTTTGAATATTGAATAGAATCAAAGAAAAAAATGACTCCAATGGACTTAACATCTATGCAAAAGATTGATTCCATTGATTTTTGCCAACATCTAGAAAAGTACAACTAAACTACAAACTGAATTGAAATCAAACCAAACCTAAAATAACTATTCTTTTTGGTGATGCAAGATTGCACATACGCCCAGGTGCTCCTGCATCAGACATGCTGGGTAGGAGAAAATGTTATATGAGGATGTAGCTCATGAACACTTTTGGAAGCTTCGAATGGTAATTCTATGTTCACTCTTAATCTAGATCTCCTCTTCATCAATCGACTTCTCTTTACCTCTTCCTTCTTTTACATTCCTTCGTTGCTTATGCTGCAACTAACACTCACCTCAGTGGTCACCTCTACTTGACTCTTCCCAATGTTGAAAATCTACTTCAGGCCTCTCATACAAACATGCATCTTGTTCCAATACTAAATTATGTTTTCCTCTTCGAATATTTTCACTTCTTTTACAACCATTTGGCTGCCCCTTATTTTTCCTCTTCTTTGTGCAACTACAGCACCAACTCTTCACCACTTCCCCTTACCTCACTCAAAGTTATCTTCTCATGAACTATTATGAGTTGCTCCCAATCTTGCTTGCAACTATCAAAACTTGTTCACTTGCATGAAAACAAACCAATGAACTATCTATCACTTGTTTCTATTTGTTCTTCAATGGACTCAAATGATACTCTCTTAGATCCTTTGTGATGGTATACATGTTTGCCTAACCATCATACATAGCATGTCTATCATATTGCCATGGTCTACCCAAAAGGATATGACAAGCATCCATGGGCATCACATCACACAACACCTCATTAACATAATTACTAATCTGAAATTAAACCAAGCATTATTCACTTACTAGAATTTGGTGATCCTTTTGCAACCAAGTGACTCGGTAAGGATTTGGATGCTTTGTCTTCTTCAACCTCAACTTCTCTACCATCTCATGTTACACCAAATTATCGGTGCTTCTACTGTCCACAACTACCTTACAACACTTGCCACCGGATTTGCACACCATTCAGAATAAACTCTGCCTTTGTATTGGCTCTGATTTTTCATTTTCTAGTTTCAATAGAACTCTATTCATCATCAATGCCTCTCCATGTTTAGGCTCTTCCACTTGCTTTGGAGAATTCACGCTCTCTTCATCAACTTGTGTTGCATAGTTCTTTGCTACACTCTTTCTACTAACATCTAGTTGTATTTGAGGGCATTTAAAAGCCCTATATCCAACCTCTTTACATAAGAAACATGTGCCTCCAAATCCCCTTTCTCTACCTCTACCAAAATAACCTCTTCCCTTGTTTTGACTTGATTCCTCTTCACAAAAAGTGGCATTTTCTTCCTCAAAAACTTTCTTTCCTTTAACATTACTTGTTGGTGTTTTGTATAGGTGAAAAGAGGGGAGAATGGTTGGGGTTTTAATGGTTTATGCAAAATCCTCCTTTCACTACAAACATTCCAAGGGCATATCAACCAAGTTGAATCTCCACTAAGCGAGAGCAATCACCTATCAAGTTGGCCTGCCGCTTGGGAAGCTATGGATTCTTCGATGTGCCAAACAATATCTCTATATAATGCTCAATTGTACTTAGAAATCTTAAATATGCAAATCAGTAAGCAAATTATCAAATAACAGCAAATCCTTTTAGACTGAGATAAAGGACAGAGATATTTAACTCACTATTTTTTCAAGTTTGGAAGGTGGAGAAGTCGGGGACACGGGGACTAGTGCCCAAGTCCAAGGTACATGTTTCTTTGTGGAATCCTAATCTCCTTTTGACACTGACCTACACTGTAACTTTCATTTCTAAGAATTCAACTGTGGTGAACACAGAGACTAGAACCCTAGTCCAAGAAAAGCTCTAGTGTCCTGCTTCTTTTTAGATCCCAAATCCTTGATGTCTGCCACTCCTTTCTACAACTCCACTCCATGAAACTCGACTCCTGTAACCTACAATCACAAGGAGTGTGGGAGGGGGTTGTGGTGTTTAAAGGCTTACCTCGGTCAAGCCCCAGAGAGATTCAAGTCTTCTGAACACTATTGTCAGATGAAAGTGCGTATCCTAGTGGGATAGAGGTAAAAATACAAATGATAAATGATTAAAACACAATAGATATGACCTTGTAATTAAGATCTCATGGAAGGAAGATGATCTTCATGCCATGAGGAGATGGCTATCAAATCTACAAATAGAAACACCATAACAACACAAAGTACTACTCTGCAACACAATGAATGCCTTGAATCACTTTCACAAAAGCTTGTTAATCAAAAATACTATCTAGTTTGCAAATGAAACCTAATCATGCTTGTATATGCAACTACAAATATTCCCACTAAGAATTTCATAATTTAAACTTTAGATGTTGGCATAGGGCCTAGTTAACGGTCACTAAACTAAAATTTGAAATTAGGACAGACCCAAAATAAGGCTGGACTAGTGTGCTAGTGTCCAAGTCCACCCTGCCATTTTTTCTCAGTGATCATTAAAGTGTAGCCCCCTAGGTCCTATTTTTCACAAACCCCAAGGGTTTTCTCATCAGGAGTCAAAGATAACATGCAAGATGCTCTAAATGTAATTATGGGACCTAGGAGCTAAACCTTAATAGGGAAAATCCCCCAAGGGGACATTTACTAATATAACATTTAGCCCCCAGTTTAATGTATGTTTAAACGCAAGGCCAATACATGCATAAAAGTACGGTCAACAAACATAGCAAACACGCCAAGCATGGAGAAGAGATGCCAAACATATTGAAGACAGTAATAAGCATGCAAAACATGGAGAAGATAGTTACAGTCATGCAAAACATGGAGAAGATAGCATTGAAGACACGCAAAACAAAGTGAATACAATGAATGCTATGATTATTTTATTTTTATTTTTCTCATATATAAAATGCAGAATGCAAGTACAAGGAAAGTAAACACAAAACCCAAAATGTAGTAGGGACTCACTGCCACCAGTCTTTAGACTGCACATGGGGCAACAGACATGCAATACAAATCTCAAAGTGCAAGAGGGACTCGTCACCACCAGTCTTTAGACTGCACTTGAGAGCAAACATGCCATACAAATCAAGCACACCATACAAATCCTGAAGCATAGGAGGGACTCATCACCATCGGTCTTTAGACTATACTTGGGAACAAACATACCATACACACACATAGAAGACATAGAGAAAACATGGCAAACAAGCGATGGTGTGTACCTATTTCTAGAATCATCACCATCTTTGACACATTACAAGCACACACTGATGGTTGCGCTTCACCACAACAATCGCCAAAGACATGCTTAAGGGTTAGGATAGTCTCATATCTACTCCCCACCTGCTCAAAGGACTTTTTGAAAATGACAGGATTGTGCACTCTCCTCAAGAAATACACCATCCCCGCCTCACACAGAGGGCTTAAGATAAAAAAGGATATGCATGATATCCCACCTCCATAGAGGGCTTAAGTGATTGTAATATATTCAAGATTCACAAACACATGTTTCTAGTATCTACATCAGATAGCTTACCTTATATATGCCCCCACCTTAAGGTGGTTTATGTCATATATCGATATCAAGTATGTTAAGGTAGGAAGAAAACACACAAGAGAACATAAGCTCTCGCAAAGCCCATGCCCCCCAGAGGTGACATATACTTTATGATCGCCAAATGTTCCCACAAACACATTCCTACAAGAAAATTTTTAGTGTCCATATAATCATTATAAACAACAATACATATGATCAATCACATAAACAACTGAGGAATGCAAGATTCAAGATAGACAAAGTGAACGGAGCAATAGCATTGTTATATTTTGTAAGTGTGATAAGATAGCATCAATATCACACAGAGTGATTCTACTAGCCAAGCGTTGGATAATATATAACAACCCCATCATCATGTATGGACTTGGTCCAATTTTTTATTACTCACTAAAGGGACACTAGGTCTGCATCAGTAATATGTGTTTCATCATTCGCCTGCTAGATAGAACCACTAGAGGAAGGGAAACAATGAATCAAGAGAGGAGAAACAAGTGTCTTAAGGATAGTCATGTAGGAGGGTGCCCCCAAGTCACCAACCACAATGCTATGTCCGTAAGACACAACACATAGTAATGAAAATAGAGGAGAAGGGATATAGAAGAATGATGATACAAATAGAAGAAGGGTCACAACAGAGGTGGTCTTCCAATATCCTTGACCTTACAAGAGTATCAAGGGTCATCCTAGGAGGCCTAAACAACACATAACACATCACGAGGGAAGCACATCAAGGAGGTAAAGGGTTAGAAATACTTACCTACCAGTACAATCATACTAAAATTTGGAACTTGCAAGCCTCTTGGAGAGATGCTTTATCAAGTTTTGTGCAAATCTTGAGTGGTTCTTATGAGAGTCTTGTTTTTTGTTAGAAAGTCCATGTGATGTTTGTTTCTCATATCCTTGTGTATATGAAGTCTTTTGTTCCTTATGAGGAGGAGAACCAAGTTATTATTTCCAACTGATGATAATTGTCTTGCTCTTTTCTGATTTTTAGCTAGCTTTCTTTGTTGAGTTTGTCTATCATAGTGACAAGGACTATCTTGTACTATCTCAATCTTTTCATTTGTTAGAGTCTCTTGTTCCATTTGCCTTTTTGATGTATGTTGTGTATCTCCCAATCCCTGAAGGGATAAAGGAGGAGGAACTTTAGAATAAATACCATTCCTTCGTGGACGAGGTGATACTTCAATATTTTCTTATCCACTTCTATTGTAGCAATAATCTCATTCTAGTTCAGGTAGTCATCTTCATCATCATAGGTCTCATTAAGAGAGTTTTCATACTCATCATTCTCAATGTGGTGTGTTAAGTCTTCTACTACCCGAGGGTATGTTCTCATGAGAGATGTGAAGTTGTCTAGATCATATAATGGCATAACATTATGTTGTATAATATGTTCTAATCCTCGAACAAAATTAATACCATCTTGTCTATCTTTTATCAACTCTCTTATGTTATAAAAAACATGTATATCTTGGTCCACTATCCTTTCATTTTTCACAAATGGTTGAAAATTGGCTATGTCATTGTCAAGTTTGTTTATTTGATACATATGTTATCACATCAATAGGAACCTCAACATCATGAAATATTTGCTCTTCTATTGTAGTTTTAGGAGGCATGTTGTCTTGCAAAGGTTGTGTTTCTCTTGTTGTTGGGAAGGTATCAATGATTTCACTATCTTGTACTAGTATATCCTCATGGGAAGAATCATTTTTGAAAGAATCACCAAAGGACAAGTTTATGTCATCATCACATGTAGTAGGTACTAAATGCATAGGAGAAGTTCTATCAAAATTATCTTTTTCATTTCTACTCATGGAGATGAACTCAGTTATGCTTTCTAATATCGTAGGATGCTCACTCATGAGGGTTAGAAATTGGTCAAAATCAAGATCTTTGATAAATGCATGCAAAGATACCATGGAAAAATGAAATGAAGGTTCCATGTGTATGTTTTCAAATGAGTGTCAAATCAAATTTCAAAATGTTTTCAAAACTTATGTAAGAGCAAATGCAAAAGTATGTATGAAAATGACCTAAAATGCTTGATTTTTCAACTCTTTTCAATGCAAATCACTAGGAGAAAAGTTGTTTTGAAATTTTTCCAAATGGAAAACAAATAATATACCTAATAACAGTCCATTGATGCAGAAATATCTTTCACAATACACTTTTTATGTAAACCTAGAGTGATGAAAAGTCAGAACCTAGTGAAAATATGCTAAAATGTGCAATTTTTTAAACAATTTTCCATGCAAAGGCCTAGTAAAAGGGGTGTTGTAAGGATATTGAGGAGGGGCAGCAGATAATAACCCTAGACATGAAGTTTTGCAAGAAGATCACTATGATGTAACACTACTATTAGAAATCAGTCCTAATGAGTTTTTTTTTTCATGGTGGTAAAATCTAAAACAAGATTTTGACTTCAAACCCTATTTAATGTGAAACTAGGTTTTTATGAAAAATACACAATTTCAAGCATTTTTTGTCAAATTAAGCACAAAAATGCAATGCAAATGTATTCTAAATGGTTGATTTATGTAATTTAAATTAGATCTAACGAAAATGATAGAAATTTAATGAAATTAAGTTCCAATTAATTCAAATTATGCTAAAATACAAGCCTAAAATGCCAAATTTTTCAAGATTTTTATAATTTTTTGAATGTGATAAGATGAATGAATGCAAATCTATCAAACAACACTCAGAAAGGTGCTAAAAAGTCCAAAAACAAGGGTTCACCAATAATTTTTGTATGGGTGAAAAGATGGGAGAATGCTTGGGGTTTTAATGGTTTATGCAAAATCCTCTTTTCACTACAAACATTCCAAGGGCATATCAACCAAGTTGAATCTCCACTAAGTGAGACCAATCACCTATCAGGTTGGGCTACCACTTGGGATGCTGTGGATTCTTGGATGTGTCAAACAATATCTCTATCTAATGCTCAATTGTACTTAGAAACCTTAAATATGCAAATCAGTAAGCAAATTATCAAATAATGGCAAATCCTTTCAGAATGAGATAAAGGAAAGAGATATTTAACTCACTATTTTAAAAAATTTATAAGCCAGAGAAGTCGAGGACATGGGGACAAGCACCCAAGTCCAAGGTACATGTTTCTTTATGAAATATTGATCTCCTTCCAACACTGATCTACATTGCAACTTCCATTTCTTGGAATTCAAATATAGAGGACATGAGAACTAGCACCCTAGTCCAATAAAAGCTCAAGTGTCCTACTTCTTTTCAGATCCTGAATCCTTGATGTCTGCCACTCCTTTCTACAATTCCACTCCATGGAACTCGACACCTGTAACATGTAATCACAAGGAGTGTGGGAGGGGGTTGTGGTGTTTAGAGGCTTGCCTCAGTCAAGCCCTGGAGAGTCATTCAAGTCTTTTGAACACCGTTGTCAGATGAGAGTGCGTATCTCAATGGGATAGAGGCAAAAAAACAAACGATAAATGATTCAAAACATAATAGATATCACCTTGTAATGAAGATCTCATGGAAGGAAGATGCTCTTCATGCCATGAGGAGATGGCTATCAAATCTGTAAATACAAACACCATAACAACACAAAGTACTAATCTAGAACACAATGAATGGCTTGAATCACTTTCATAAAAGCTTGTTAATCAAAAATACCATCTAGTTTGCAAATGAAACCTAATCATGCTTATATATGCAACAACAAAGATTCCTGCTAAGAATTTCATAATTCAAACTCTAGATGTCAACATAGGGCCTAATTAATGGTCACTAAACTGACATTTCAAATTAGGGTAAACCCAAAATAGGGCTAGACTAGGGCACTAGCGCCCAAGTCCACCCTACCATTTTTTCTCAATGATCATTAAAGTGCAGCCCCTAGGTCCTATTTGTCACAAGACCAAAGGGTTTTCTCATCGGGAGTTAGAGATAATATGCAAGATGCTCTAAATGCAATTATGAGACCTAGGAGCTAAACCTTAAGAGGGAAAATCCCCCAAGGGAACATTTTCTGATATAACAGTTGGTTCACTTCACATGATAGACCTTCCTCTTCCTCTTGTATTACCTTGGTGTTTTCTTGACAACTTTTCTTCAACCTTCAAGGAAAATCAATATGCCTCTTCTACCGTATAAACTTGCGACATAGCCAATTCATC
Organism: Cunninghamia lanceolata; assembly: GCA_027924645.1. Lineage (NCBI taxonomy): Eukaryota > Viridiplantae > Streptophyta > Pinopsida > Cupressales > Cupressaceae > Cunninghamia > Cunninghamia lanceolata. Next base: position 3,542,692 of record BSBN01000397.1, read on the forward strand.
TTGAATGATATATCCCAATCCATTTACATACCTTGAGACCTTTTTTGCATCATCCTCCACATGTCCAATCCAAATATTCAGCTTGTAGAACTCGTCAGTATAAGTCTGCACACTTAATTCTTTTTGCTTAAAATTTTGCAATTTATGAAATAAACTTACTTGATAGTCCTTTGGCAAAAATTGATCTTTCATCTTTGCTATTATCCAATCCCAAGTTCTAATTTTATCTTTCCCTCTTCATTGCCTATCAATATGCATGTGATCCTACCATAATGATGCATGTCCCTTCAACTTCATGCAAATAAATTTCACTCTTTTTGGGTCCTCTATCGACTCATAGTCAAAGTACTTCTCCATTTCTGATATCCAATCACTTAAATCCTTTGGATTTAGACTTCCATTGAAACTAGGGGTTTCCACTCTCATCTTATTAATGATCCTCTCTATTTCTCTCAAAAATCTACCTTCCACTCCATCATCCTCATCCTCAAAATCAATTTCTAGAGCCTCAATCTCACCTTCATCTTTGCTAACATCTACCATAGGTATCCCTCTTCATTGCGCTAATTCCATTGCATCCAATCTCGTTGTGATACCTCTCATCATCTCCATGACTACTATATTTTCATTATTTCATGGTCCATTCCATGGTCCTCTTCACCCATGTCCTCTTTGTGCCATGTCTACAGGATCCATGCAATCACGGGTCTCCTTGCCCTCACACTCACCCACAAAAATATCTGCTAGGGTTTCTTCCCTCAACACACCCATAGCTAGCTCTAATACCAAATTATGCATCCTAGCTTGGGTAACTTATCAGTCAACCTGATCAAGTAGCACACTCACAATTCATTCAAAAACATAACCATGTTTCCATTGTTTACTCTTCAATGTACAACTATAAAAACACAAGAATTCATTTATCCACAAGCAATTCATGCAATCAAGAAAATGAATACATATATCTACTTTTCAACTTCAATTTATTATATCGATGGCAAATTAAGGTTCAAGTGTACATGTTGACCAAAATTGAAATTACCCAACTTGATATTCTACAAACTCTCACTATGCAGGGTCATTCCCTCTATTTGAAAATAGTGTTGCTTCTTGGTTAAACTTAGATTGAACCCTTCCCAATCAATTCCTTCATCAAACAGATCTATTTTTGGTCCTTCTATATGCAACAACTTCAAGCTCCCTCTTGTCTTATTCTATCTAGTCCCCTTAGGCAGCGTAGCAACTTTTTTTCCTCTTAGTTTCTTTTTTCTCCTTCTTCCTTGGCTACTCCTTCCTATCAGCCACTCTCTCTATACAAATTGGCATCGACTCACCATTCTCCCCTATTCCTTGGCAAGCCCCAACTACGAGTTTACTCCTCTCTATATCCTCTTTTGTGTTTCTCTTTTCTTCTTTTACTTTCTGGCTTCCAATTGCTAAGTGAACCCCCTTTCTCCCTCTACTTTAACCCTTTATATTATTTTTAAAAAAACCAAAATTCATTGAGTGGTCACCCTACTGGAAAATGAATCGATACATTCACAATACTGTGATAAATGGAAGTAATAGAATTCAAATGGAAGCAACAGTCAATAAACATGGCACATGCAATCAAGAAGGTAAATGATTTCCATATTTAAAGCATGGTTAGATGAATCATGACCCACGTTGGAAGGTTATTCATTAAATTATTAATATGTGTATGCTATCACACCACAAGTTGCCTCAATGTGGCTTGGTCTCCACAAAATTTAAATTCATAAATGGTTGTGTTAAACTTAGCTTCTAGTCTCTCACCCCTCCTTTGCATAATACATACATGATCCATTCATTCAAGTGGAAAGAATATAAAATATGAGGTGTTGCCTCTATTTGCTTTTGAATTTGTTTAACTAGGAAAAGAGGGAAGACTAGTTTAATGGATGTGTGGGTTAAATCCTCCTTTCACTACAAACATTCCAGGACATATTAACCAAGTTGAATCACACTTTTGCAAGAGAATTCACCTATAGGTTAGGATGTCACTTGGAACAATTTGGAATCTCAGATATTATCAACTAATGTATCAATTTAATGCTCAAATACCCTTAAAACCCTAATTATGTAAAATAGTAAGTAAATTGATGAATTACAACAAATGCTTGCAAACAAAGGCTATAGGCAGAGATTAATAATTGACCATTTTTTTAAGTTTAGCATGTGGAAGGTTTGAGGACATTGGCACTAACGCCCCTATCCAAGGTGGTGTTTTCTTTATGGAATCTTGATCTCCTTCAGACATTGATGTTCACTGTACTTTCTATTTCTATCCCGTGTGATGTAGAGGACACTGGCACTAGTGTCCGAGTCCAAGGTAGGGTGATTTTTAGGATGACAGAATCTCTTCAAATGTTGATTGTCACTATCCAAATGATTTATGTGTTTTCAACCTCGGAGGACACTAGCATTGGTGCTTGAGTCCAAGCAGTCCTTTTCTTCAAGGATCTGGAATCTGCACAATGTCTTACTATTCCCTATAACTCCACTCCTCAAGATGCAACACTTGTAACATGTAATCACAAGGAGAGTGGTTAGGGGTTGTGTTAAGAGGCTTGCCTCATTTAGGCCCCGGAGAGATATTCAAGTCTTCTAAACACCAATCTCAAATAAAGAGTGTGTATCCCTGCGGGATAGAGGCAAAATCCAAATAATAAATGATTGAAACATAAATAAATGTCACCTTATAAGCATAGCTCTCATGGAAGGAAGAATCTCTTTCATGCCATGAGGAGATGGAACCAAATCTGCAACAAACAATGCTGCTCTACAACACAATGAAAACCTTGAATCACTTTAGCATAAGATCACAAGTTTGTAATATCCATCTCATTTACAAATGAAGTCCTAAACATGCTTATATATGCAACTAAATACATTCCTACTAAGAATTTTATAATTCAAAATTAAGATGTCGGCATGGGACCTAATTAATGGTCACCAAACTGACATTGAAATTTGGGACCTACCTAAAATAGGGCAAGACAAGGGTGCTAGCACCCATGTCAACAGGTCCTTTTCCAAGGCATGATTTGATGCCACAATGTCTTTCATATCCCATGTGACATGGGTTTCAGGCCATCTTCTTCTGGGAGTCAAAGTTATCATGCAAGATGGAAAACAAGGGACCCAGTAGCTAAACCTAGGAGGGAAAAGTCTAGGGAGACATCTTTTGACATAAAATTTAGCCCCCATTTTAATGTTTGTATAAATTCAAGGCCCATACATGCATTAAAGTATAGTCAAAACATAGAAAACACACCAAGAACTTGAAATGAATGCATACACAAAGATTGAGGAACTATTTCTAGCCCACAGTCTTAGGTAGACATTAGATAAAATACCTTATATGTTGGAATACTAAGCATCATTGAGAGGGGGGGTGAATTAGTGATCTGATAAAACTAATTCTTCAACCAAGATCTTCACACAATAAAACAATCTAACATGATCAAGAAACACAAGACAATTGCATCAGGACATGAAAGCATTAACAAAGCAAAAGAGACATATATGAACATCACATAACATATATGATTGAGTGGAAAACCCCAAAAGGGTAAAAACCACTATGAACATGATCTCCATTAAGCCTCACTAGAAAACCTCACTGGTTACAAACTATGCCTCACTGGCAAACCTCACTGGTTACAGACTATACCTCACTAGAAAACCTCACTGGTTACAGTTTGTGCCTCACTGGCAAATCTCATTGGTTACAAACTATGCCTCACTCGTTACTGATCACATGCCTCACTAGCAAAACAAATAATCTCAGAAGGAGAACAAAAGAGTTACAGAGAGTTTCTCTGTTTCACTACAATGCTCATGACAACATATCATTTTTCCTCAATCTGGAAATCAATTCATCTGCATTCATACTCTATATATCTGTTGCATAATGTCCTCTCAAATTTCATACAAAAGCCCACTTCAAATTCAGTCATCAACATTCTACTACTACATGTTTTCCACACATATCTATGCACAAGTCTCTTGACCAAATCCTTTACAGTGCCATCTCTTCACACCTCCACCATTCTCTCATCTGCAAAATAGTATATGTATTCATCTTCAATCAATATCTCTCATTCCTCCTGCAATGCAAACAACCATGCCTTTCATTCCTCCTACAACTTACCATACCCCTACATTTGCTACATTCCCTTTAGCTCATCACCTTACTAACTCTCATTGCATTCCATCAAAACACTCGCCCACTCTAACACACTCTCTCTTGTATTTTTATGAAAACACACTAACACCATATGTTACCCACATCATTAGTGTTTTTCATTTTTCAAAACAAAGAACCAAAACTATTTTAAAACATAACTACTTTTTCACAGTCATATTGCAAATTGATGCTTTGCATGTACGATTTCTGGAATGCATCTTTATTTGGAGGAGTGGATCAAAGATTCTCTGCATACCTTATGCATGTTGATTTGCATGTCCAACAGTCCAAAAATGTTTAATAGTATGTTTTTTTTTCTTGAAAAACCCTTCTACAGTGATGGTAGTTAACAGAGCCCATCAAATTTAAGGAAAGAGTGTAACTATTTGCATTTGAATACTCTTTATATAATAACCTTCGATCCATATCTTCGTGCCCTTGAAACTTTAAAAGATCACCATTGATTGCATTTAGGAGCTCGACATATTATATGTTGACCAAAGGAGTCGGTACCTCTAAGTGAGGGGGCCAATGACTTCATGTAAAAGAGCCCTCAACATCCTAACTTAAGTTATTTTTAACCTATGATATTAAGTCAACTACAAAATAAAACATAAATTACTTCTTTTTAGTGATGGTCTCCATAAGATAAAGAGTGCTTAGGGTTTAAACCTAGAAGCCTAGGGTTTAGGACTTAGAGACTTAGAACTCTTAGGGTTTTAGGGGTTTAAACACTTAGGTCTTCAAATCAATTTGAATTCTTAATCTGCCACTAAATCTTAATCTCTACTCCTATTGTTGAGAAAAGAAAGACCTTTTCAATCCTAAGCACTGCATTTGTATCAAGGACATAAATAGGTACTAATGAGATGTGAATATCAATACCACTTTGAAAATGCTTCTACTCCTAAAGATAACATAATACCACGAACTTCTTTCAACTACATTCAACTATTGCATTACCAATGATTTATTCAACAAACATGAATCAAAACCAATCATCAAACACCATGAGATGAGATACCAAATGCACCTTGCAACCTTGAATGAATTACTGCATATTTTGCAATCTCTTTTCATTGTACAAGCACCTAGAATGATCTATCACACCACCACTGACCAAATATTTCCTGATGAAATGTCTCATTGGATATAGGATCCTCAGACAATCTCTTGCTTTCACATAGTCATTGATCATAACTCTACCTAATTGAGATCATATACAACCATGCTAATGCTTTTAACATCAATTGTCTTGATGACAAGGTTTGCATAATGCAAAAGGTTTGAATAATTCAGACATAGCACCTTTCAATAGTGGATAGTCAACTCATCAAAACCAATCACATCAACAAGAATTAAACACCATCAAGGCCACTCTTGAAACATGGATGACAGTCAAACAAGATGAACATAGACAACATCATTGTTGCATCAACCAACACACATTGTATCCACCATATTATAAAACAACCCTTTTGCACAAGACTTTGATATGAACACCATGAACTCTGATATCACATGAAGCAACACCATCAACTCAATCAACCTACAGAGATCATTCAACACTGTACCTGACTTGGAGAACTTTGACATCAACAAATACCATCAACCAATCAACCAACATATATATCACCTTGTTATGAACCTAATGAGAAGCATCCATATGAAGGCATCCTCCAAACTCCTTTAATCAACACACAAAATTCTTTGACATCAATGACAAACCTCAGTCCAACAAACTCCCCCTTTGTCATTGATGGTAAAAACTTCTTCACTCTCTATCTCTCCCCCTTTGACATCAAGTGATAAAGGTTATAAATCAATCACTCAAACATTTCATATACTCCCCCTATGATGCTAGCTAAAGCATCAGGTTCATCTAAAATTTCTATTACATCCATCTTTTCAGAAAGTTCAAGTTCATTTGCATACTTCATCTCACTTGTATTCCTCTATCCTTTTTCTTGCACTTTGAAACTTCAATCCTTTTTACTCTTCTTGTAGGATTTTGATGGATCTATTAACTATCTCCTTCTTAGATTTGAGTTGTGGATGTCTCTATCTTGTCTCAGACCCCTGTACTATCTCTATACTAAGTCACTGTCCCATCTAAATCACTACAGTAATGCCTCTTCATTTCTCAAGACTAAGCTAATTACACTAGACCACTGTGTTGGAAGAGAATGATACACACTATCACAAAAAAGTCCCTTCTACACTGTCATATTGTGCCATTGTCACTACACACCTGCAACAAAACCTTTGAGCAAGACACTATCACAAATAAATCAAATTGGATATCATAGTACTGTCAATGTGGGCAATACCGTCAATTGCATGTTGAGGAACTTCATACAGTAACCTTTCTCTATCATGAGTCAATACTAATTCTACACTGTATCAGTTGTATCTCTGTACTCCTACATTTAACATAATCAATAATCATCATTTACACTATGCATATTATTGTCACACTGTCCCACAACTGCCACTGCAAAAGGCAGTATCCACTTCTGATACAGTCACTAAACATTACAACTATATTTAATCAAGCTTGATATCATGAAAGGCAAAAAATCACCACAATTAGTCATCTCTGTCTACTCAACACTATTCTAATGTTTGCATGTCTACAAGACCCTTCCTTCATGATGTATGAGGACTCAATTTAACTAAGTCCACTGTCAATCCTATCATTGTAAATGTATTGTCACCATGTTACCATTATTACTTCAACAACACTATGAAGGTTTTCATAACAACTAAATATCTTTCACACGCCTTGTGTGCTTACCACTGTTACACTATACCTTAGTAGACTCACAACTACCTCTACTCCTCAATATGCTCTATGACTGTCCTCTTAAATGCTTAATAGTACTAAGACTATCCTTGCAAGATTCATGACAACCTTCTGTCCAAATCTGTTGTCACACTATCCTGAGACCATAAACATTGTCTTCTTCAAAACTTGCTCCTTGACTACTTATCAATTATAACAGTACTAGGACTGTCTTAGGTATTCATTTCTTCCATGACTATCTACAAGAACTTATGTAACCATGTTATCATCATCATTGCAGAGACACCTTTTTGATGATACATCTTATGCAACTCGTGATGCCTCTTGTGTAGTTTGCACAAGACTAGGTTTATCATTTTCTTGATTTTGTTTCCTTCTCCACACTTTCTTAGGTTCTCTCTTTTGTTCAAATTTCTTCCTCCAAACTTTCTCAGGCTCTTTTATTTTCCAACCTTTCAAACCAAGTGATCCTTTTCTACAACAATGTGCTTTGTGTCCAAGATTATTGCACTTATAACATATAATATTGCAATCTAGATCAAACGAATGATAGTTCCTTTTCGACAACCTATGAGCACCTCTGTTGTTATTACATGCATGATCATACCATCTAAGCATTCTACAATTTCTTTTTATGTGTCCAACATTGTTGCAATTGTAACACACAAGATCAACATTCCTTATTGAAGCAAATTGACTCATACAATCAATTTCTTTGTGTCCAAAATAATTATAGGTAAAACAATAACCAAAAAATGAATAATTGTACCTATACATATATACTTGCCTTACTGGAGCAATTCTTCTAAGATTTCTCCTTTGATTGTGCATTTTGACAAACTCGTCTTTGGTTTTCATCTCAGATTTAGTCTTCACGTCTTGTTTTAGTTTTTCTTCTGAATCTTTACCATTCATATTTGACGTTCTAGCAATGAATTCAATCTTCTTTTTTCCTTCCAATACACCTGTCTTTGAGCCTTGTCCTTCAAATCCAAGACCACTCTTATTGTATTTTGACCTTTGGGAATTGAGAATATTATCTAAAATTTCTATACTCTTCTCATTCTTCATGTCTTTATTCAATTGAGCACTTGTTTTCTCCATTTTTTTCTTCAAAGAAACAATCTCAAATTCTAACCTTTCATCATTTTCCTCTTTTTCTTTAAATTGGATTCGTACCTCTTCCTCTAATTTATTTTCCTCTTTAGTTTGAACTTTCAAATCTATGACTAGTTTCTTTGCTTCTTCAAGGGCTGCAAGTATTTGCCTTTGGAGTCTTTTTCTTCTTGAAGTTGTACTTCTAGTCTCTAGTTTTCCTTTTTGAGTTTCTTGATCTCATCTAGGGCACACATGAGTTCTCCTTCAATAGCAATTTCACATTCATCTTCATCATACTCATGTTCATATTCACTCACAATGTAGTCTCCTTCTTTGTCATCAATCTCAATAACAAAATCATCTTCTCTTTTAGACATATCATATTTTGTGTCAACTGGAAGGGGTATTTCTTGCAACAACTCATCACTTGATTTGATTTGGACTTAGTTGAATAATTTTTTGCTTGGAATTTTTTCTTCCCTTACTTATTCTACACTTACCCATAGTATTCCACCTCCAGGATCTACCCAAGTCTGTTAGACACCTGCAACTCTAATACCAATTGTTAGAATACTAAGGATCACTGCTCATGGGGGGGTGAATTAGTGATCTAATAAAACTAATTCTTCAACCAAGATCTTCACACAATAAAACAATTTAACATGATCAAGAAACACAAGATGATTGCATCAAGAAATGAAAGCACTAACAAAGCACAAGAGACATAAATGAACATCACATAACACAGATGATTGAGTGGAAAACCCCAAAAGGGTAAAAACCACTATGAACATGATCTCCATTAGGCCTCACTAGTTACAGTCTATGCCTCACTAGCAAACCTCACTGGTTACAGACTATGCCTCACTAGAAACCCTCATTGGTTATAGCATATGCCTCACTGGCAAACATCACTGGTTATAGACTATGCCTCAATGGCAAAAACCTCACTGGTTACATATATATGCCTCACTAGAAAAAACCTCACTCATTATTGATCACATGCCTCACTAGAAAAACAAATAATCTCAGAAGGAGAACAAAAGTGTTATAGAAGGTTTCTCTGTTTCACTACAATGCTCATAACATATCATTCTTCCTCTCTTTGGAAATCAATTCATCTGCATTCATACTATGTATATCTGCTGCATAATGTCCTCTCAAATTTCATACAAAAGTCCACTTCAAAATATGTCATCATCATTCTACTGTTGCATGCTTTCCACACATATCTCTGTACAAGTCTCTTGACCAAATCCTTTATAGAGCCATCTCTTCACACCTCCACCATTCTTTCATCTACAAAACACTATATATCTTCATCTTTAATCAATATCTCTCATTCATCCTGTAATGCAAACAACCATGCCTTTCATTCCTCCTACAATTTACCATACCCCTACATTTGCTACATTCCCTTTATCTCATCACCTTACTAACTCTTATTACATTCCATCAAAATAGTCACTCACTCTAACACACACCCTCCTACACTTTTTTTTAAGAAACATTCACACCAATGATGAAAACACTCTAACACCATATGTTACCCACATCATTAGTATTTTTCAAAACAAAGAACCAAAACTATTTTAAAACATAACTACTTTTTCATAGTCATATTGGAAATTGATTCTTTGCATGTACAGTTGCTAGAATGCATCTATATTTGGAGGAGTGGATCAAAGATTTTCTGCATACGTTATGCATGTTGATTTGCATGTTCAACAGTCCAAAAACATTTAATAGTACATTATTTTTTACTTGAAAAACCCTTCTACAGCGCTGGTAGTTGACAAAGCCCATCAAATTTAAGGAAAGAGTGTAACCATTTGCATTTGAATCCTATTTAAATAATAACCTTCGATCCATCTCTTTGCACCCTTGAAACTTTAAAAGATCACCATTGATTACATTTAGGTGCTCGACATATTAGATGTTGACCAAAGGAGTCGGTACTTCTAGGTGAGGGGACCGATGACTTCATGTAAAAGAACCCTCAACATTGTAACTTACGTTACTTTTAACCTATGATATTAAGTTAACTACAAAATAAAACATAAAGCACTTCTTTTTAGTGATGGTTTCCATGAGATAAAGAATGCTTAGGGTTTAAACCTAGAAACCTATGGTTTAGGACTTAAAGACTTAGGAACTCTTAGGGTTTTAGGGGTTTAAAGACTTAGGTCTTCAAATCACTTTGAATTCTTAATCTGCCACTAAATCTTAATCCATGCTCCTATTGCTAAGAAAAGAAAGACCTTTTCAATCTTGAGCACTACATTTGTATCAAGGACATAAATAGGTACTGATGAGATGTGCATATTAACACCACTCTTAAAATGCTTCTACTCCTAAAGATAACATAATGCTACAAACTTATTTCAACTGCATTCAACCTTTGCATCACCAATGATTTATTCAACATGAATCAAAATCAATCATCAAACACCATGAGATGAGTCACCAAACACACCTTGCAACTTTGAATTAAGTACTACATATTTGGCAATCTCTTTGCATTGTACAAGCATCTAGAATAGTCTATCACACCACCACTAACCAAAGATTTCCTAATGAAATGTCTCATTGCATATAGGATCCTCAAACAGTCTCTTACTTTCACATAGTCATTGATCATAACTCTACCTAACTGAGATCATATACAACCATGCTAATGCAAGCTTTTAACATCAATTGTCCTGATGACAAGGTTTACATAATGTAGAAGGTTTGAGTAATGCAAACATAGCACATTTCAATAGTGGATAGTCAACTCATCAAAACCAATAACATCAACAAGAATGAAACACCATCAAGGCCACTCCTGAAACATGGATGACAGTCAAAGAAGATGAACATAGACAACATTACTGTTGCATCAACCAACACACATTGTATCCACCATATGATAAAACAACCCTTTTGCACAAGACTTTGATATGAACACCATGAACTCTGAGATGACATGAAGAAACACCATCAACTCAATGAACCTACAAAGATCATGTAACATTGTACCCGACTTGTAGAACTTTGACATCAACAAATACCATCAACCAATCAACCAACATATGTGTCACCTTGTTATGATCCTAATGAGAAGCATCCATTAGAAGTTATCCTCCAAACTCCTTTGATCAACACACAAACTTCTTTGACATCAATGACAAACATCAGTCCAACAAACTCTTTTGACATCAATGACAAACCTCAGTCCAACATTATAGACACGCCAAACATAGTGAAGACAGTAACAGTCACGCAAAACATGGAGAATACAACATTGAAGACATACAAAACACAATGAATGTAGTGATTATTTATTTTTCATTTTCATATATAAATGAATGGAAATGCAAGTACATGGAAAGTAAACACACCACCCAAAATGCAGGAGGGACTCATTGCCACACGTCTTTAGACTGCATATGGGCAACAGACACACAATACAAATCTTAGAGTGTAGGAGGGACTCATCGACACATGTATTTAGACTACACTTGAGAACAAACATTCCATACAAATCCCAAAACATAGGAGGGACTCATCGCCACATGTCTTTAGACTATGCTTGGGAACAAACATGTCATACACGCACATGGAAGACACAAAGAAAACATGGCAAAAAAAGTTATGGAAGGAGCCTATTGCTAGGTTCACTACCATCTCAGGCACATTATAGGCAAACCTGATGGTTTGGATTCACCACAACAACTGCCAAAGACATGCTTAAGGGAGGATACACCAACCCCGCCTGCTCAGAGGACTTTTAGAATAAAAAGAATGTGCACTAGCTCAAGAGATACACCATCCCCGCCTCCACAGATGGATTAAAATAAAAAGGATATGCATGATATCTCACCTCCGCAGAGGGATTTCTCATTGTAATATAAAATAAAGATGTGCACTTGCTTGGAGATGTACAACATCCCTCCTTCACAGAGGGCTTACAAACACACTTTGTTAGTACCAGAATCATCAAACAACTTACCTTATATATGCCCCCACCTTAACGTGGTTGATATTATGTATCGATATCAAGCACGTTAAGGTAGAGAGAAAATTCACAAGGGAACAAGAGCTTTCACAAAGCCCATGCCCCTAGAAGGTGACATGCATTTTATGATCACCGAATGTTCCCACAAACACACAATTTCCTACAAAAAGAGAGGTTAGAAATCTTCCATAAGATAACAACCACATCATATGATCAAAGCAATGCATAAACATAATCACATCAAGAGCCAAGGTTATACTACAGATTTAGAACCTGAGTATAACCGTGGGGCTATACAATAGAGATCTCATAACTGAGTGCAACCAAGGAGAGAACCAAGATAAATAAAGTGCACAGAGCAGCAGTATTGTTATGGTTTGTTATTACAATAAGACATCATCAAAATATCACATGGAGTGATTCTACTAGCCAAGCGTCGGATAATATATATCAACCCCATTGTCATGTATGGACTAGGTCCATTTTTCCTTACTCTCTAAAGGGACACGTGGTTTGTATTAGTATTATTTGTTTTTCCTCATCCGCGAACTAGATAAAACCACTAGAGGAAGGTAAAGAATAAATCAAGAGAGGAGAAACAAGTGCCCTAGGGTCGTCACGTAGGAAGGTGCCCCAGGTCACCAACCACAACTCTATGCCCCTAGGACACAACACACAAAAATGAAAATAGAGGAGAGGCAATATAGAAGAATGATGATACAAATAGAAGGGTCACAATAGAGGCGGTCTCACGGTATCCTTGACCTTACAAAAGTATCAAGGGTCATCCAAGGAGACCTAAACAACACATAACACATCACAAGGGAAACACAACACAGAGGTAAAGGGTTAGAAATACTTACCTGCAAGGACAACTGAACTAGTGGTTGTCTTGGATCTTGATCTTTACTTTAATAGTTAAAGCTTTATCTCATCTTCTTTCTTCCACATTCTCATGATCTTGTGAAGGGACCCTTGTAGGAAGGGTGTCACAATTTTCAATGTTAATTAAATGGGGTGATGTAGGATCTTTAACGATACCCATTCTACTCGAGTGAGGTTGTGAAGAAACCTAAAAAGTGCCCATTTCAATCCATATATAGGGTGTTGGAATACCTTGGTTGTGAAGAATTTGTTCTTCAATGGTTTGTGAGTTTTTGTTATTTTCCAAAGTATGTGAAGGGTTTAGGTAAAGGTGTATGAGATGATTCTTTGTTTAAGATGTAGTTGAGAAGTGTTCAAACATCAATTGGTAAATTTTTAGTTTCAATAGGTTGAAGTAAATGTTCACAAAGGGAATCTGCATCATCCAATTCTTCATCCTGGCCAGGGAGAGAAAGAAGGGATGGTAGAGTAGTGTTAAGGAATGTGTAAATTATGTCTTCTTTTTATGCCAAAATATCCTAGCCAAGTGGGGTTATGTTGGGACAAGTCTCTTTATTAGATGAATCACCTAGGGCTATATTAGTCTCATAGGTCTCAGCAGAAAAAATGTCTATTATGTCGTCATGAAACAAAGGGAGGGAGGGAAGGACATTGTCATCATTACTTTCTTCTTGATTGCTTTCCAGAATGAAATTAGTGAGATTTTCCAAGATTGAATTGAAAAAACCCACAATAGTGACAAAGCTTTCAAAATAGGCTATTGTTTGAAGAATATCACAGTTAGTGCTTACGGACATGTCAATACCATAGATGTAAACGATTTGGTGCAAGACTTGAGGATATTTATCAATGAATTTGAAAAAATTATCAACATATACAATGTACTCAAATAAATCTTCCAAAGATGAATGACGAGGAGAAGCCATGATATATGCAAGAAAATGGATGCAAATCTATGTGTGAATATGACTTAAAAATGCTTGATTTTTCAATTTTTTCAAAATTTTTCAATGCAAATGACTAAAAGAAGGGGTGTTGTGAAGAATTTTAAGAGGGGAAGCAAATAATAAGCTCAATAAAAGTCCAATAATGCAATTCTAGAGAGACGACAAGGCCAAATCTAGTGAAAATGCAAGGTTTTCAAATGCTAGACATGAATTTTTGAAAAGAGGGCACTATGATGCAACACTAAAATTAGAAATCAGTCCTAAATAAGTGTTTGAAAAAGGGTAGTAAAATCTGAAATAAGATTTTAACTACAAACCCTAGCTAATTCAAAACTAGGTTTTTATGAAAATGCACAATTTCAAGCAATTTTTGACAAATTAAGCATGGAAATGTAATGAAAATGATTAGAATAAGATAAATTTCTACAATTTAAATTAGATCTAATGCAAATAATAGAAATTAAAGGAAATTAATTCAAATTATGCCAAAATGCAAGCCTAAGATGCCAATTTTTTTCAAATTTTTCAAGTTTTTTGTACTTTTTCAAATGCAATGAAATGAATGAATGCAAATCTAGAGTACAACACTCAGAAAGGTACAAATTTCAAATAAAGATAGGTCACCAAAATGTTTAATAGGAAAAGAGGGAAGACAAGTTTAATGGATGTGTGGGTTAAATCCTCCTTTCACTACAAACATTCAAGGACATATTAACCGAGTTGAATCACACTTTTCCAAGAGGATTCACCTATAGGTTAGGCTATCACTTGGAACAATGTGGAAGCTTAGATATTATCAACTAATATATCAATTTAATGCTCAAATACCTTTAAGACCCTAATTATGTAAAATAATAAGTAAATTGATGAATTATGACAAATGCTTGCAGACTAAGGTAAAAGGTAGAGATTAATAACTAACTATTTTTTAAAGTTTGGGATGTGGAATGTTCAAGGAAATTGGCACTAATGCCCCTATCCAAGGTTGTGTTTTCTTTGTAGAATCCTGATCTCCTTTTGACACTAGTGTTCATTGTACTTTTTATTTCTATCCCATGTGATGCGGAGGACACTGGCACTAGTGCCCAAGTCCAAGGTAGAATGATTTTCAGGATGCCAGAAGCTCTTCATATGCTAATTATCACTATCTAAATTATTTCTTTATTTTCAACCTCAGAGGACACTGGTATTGGTGCCCAAGTCCAAGCAGTCCTTCAAGGATTTGGAATCTACACACTGTCTTACTATTCTCTGCAACTCCACTTCATCAAGATGTGACACCTGTAACCTGCCATCACAAGGAGAGTGGTTGGGGGTTGTGTTGTTTATAGACTTACCTCAGTCAAGCCTCGGAGAGACATTCAAGTCTTCCAAACACCGGCGTCAGATAAAGAGTGTGTATCTCTGTAGAATAGAGGCAAAATCTAAATGATAAATGAATGAAACACAAATAAATGTCACCTCAGAGGTGTAGCTCTCATGGAAGGAAGAATCTATTTCATTCCATGAGGATATGGAGCCAAATATGCAATAAACAAACACAATAACAACATAATGCTGCTCTACAACACAATGAAAACCTTGAATCACTTTAACATAAGATCAGAAGTTCGCAATATCCATCTCGTTTACAAATGAAGTCCTAAACATGTTTATATATGCAACTAAAAACATTCCCAATAAGAATTTTGTAATTCAAACTTAAGATGTCGGCATTGGACCTAATTAAAGGTCACCAAACCGACATTCAAATTTGGGACTTGCCTAAAATAGGGCAGGATAAGGGTGCTAGTGCCCATGTCACAGGTCCTTTTCCAAGGTAGGATTTGATGCCACAATGTCCTTCATGCCCCATGTGACATGGGTCTCAGGCCATCTTCTTCTGGGAGTCAAAATTAACATGCAAGATGCAAAACAAGGGACTTGAGAGCTAAACCTAGGAGGGAAAAGTCCAGGGAGACATTTTTTGACATAAAAAAATTCAAATTGGATTCTAAGATAAGTCAAAGGCCATAAGGGCAATTGTTCAAGTCCAATCTACTACATAAGTGTTTAAACAACCTCAAATTTCCTCCTCTCCAACAACAAGTATATGCTCAAGCATTCAACATTGGCAGTTTGCATATTAAATAGAATCAAAGTGCAAAATGACTCCAATGGACTTAACATCCATGCAAAAGATCGATTCTGTTGGTTTCTGCCAACATCTAGAAAAGTACAACTAAACTACAAATTGAATTGAAATCAAACCAAAACTAAGATAACTATTCTTTTTGGTGATGTAGTATTGTGTGTGCACCTGAGTGCACCTGCATCAAATAGACTACAAAGAACTATGAACATAAAAATCTCACAAAAGACCCTAATCATTTGATGTAGACATACATTTAAAATTTAAATGACCCTAAGTAGTGCATACTACATGGAGAGTATCTATTGGCTTATGTGTGTGAGAGAGAGAAAGTTGTAGTGGCAGGAGCTTAGCATAGGCTTATACCTAGGAAAGCCCATGCTACAAATAAAAAATTGGAATCCTTCCAAAAGCGCATTGTATTTCACTTTCCTAAGTAGGGACAAAGAATCTAACTGAATAGTACATCTTAAATCCCATGCAAATTGCAAACAAAATTGAAGATTGTGGAATAGGCTTGTCCTTAGTAAAAGACCTATAAAATATATTATTTTTTAGATTTGAGCTCAAATTTTGATCCAATACCTTTGGTTTGGGTTTAAGTTCTTCTTGGAACCAATTTATTTATAGAGTTATTCCATTTATTTTTTAATTTGGTTAGATTCAATTTAGTTGTGTTATATTTGTTTTCAAGTCCAATTTCATATGTTCAACATAGTTCTCACTAATTTTTCAATATAGGGTATGCTTGCTTTATGAAATCAATATATGCCATAGGATTGCATAATTTTCATTATTTTTAGCACCAGCTTAAAAAATTATTTGTTATTGCTTTTACAAATTTATAGGACGCATGAACTTTTTTGCTACTTAAAAGGTGGAACCGTAGATTATGGAGAAGGCTATAGTGCTCAATATGGTCATGCCTAATTTGGCAAGACTCATGAGCAAGGTACATTTAATTTATTATGTTAATGAATTGTTTTCAGAGACATATTGTTGTTAACATGTACAAATATATTCATTAATACTCTATGGAATTTTACAGGCCATTATCTCGCATGGGATGAAAATCATCCAGCACACTTTGTTGGTCACTCTGCTAGTGTCCAAGTAAATAGAATCCTGCAACAAATGTTGGCTGAAAAAGTAAAGAAATGTCCATGGACCAACTTTTAATTTTTTTTTGCAACTCTTGTTATTAATTGTCAAGTTGCGTCTTATTGAATTATTAATAAAAATTTGTGTGTGGCATTTCTACTAGTTATGTTTAAAAATGTCAAAAATGTTTATATACAGGTGGAAGAGCACCTAAAATAATTAAAACTATGTCCATGATTGTATCTCCAATTCTTTTTTTTATTGGTAAAAGGTCGAGGCCATTAATATATAAACTCAATAATAAAATACAGCTCTGTTCAGTGCAGGCACTGGTAGGAAAGAACAGAACAAAGAAAACCTCCGGTCTAGCCCAGGACTTTTACAGTCTAGTACATAATGTTTATTTATAGATCTTATCTGGGGCAATGCCCAATAGGGATAAATCCTTTCTTATATAGTTTCTGAGATACAAGTACAGTCATTGCCCTTATCAAGAGCCTTTCTTCTGGTATCCTCTTGATGTATGTCTTTTTAGTTCTCCAGCTCCTGGGATGTCTTTTGGGATATCTATCATTAGACCAACTATCTTTTATCCATGTGAGGGAGCTTCTTCTATTTTGCTCCTAGCAGTGTACCTGTCTTACCTAAAAACACATGACAAGCTTCCAACTCTTTTCAAATGTTAGCTATGCATAAAAGGAGATAAGTAAAATTCATTTTCCTCCAGCACATGTTAGATCTCTATATCACTATCCTGAGAGGAAAGGATAAAGTACTTGCACTTTCCAAGCTTATCAAAAGTATCCAAACACACTTGCTTCTATAAAAACAAATCCAGTTACGAGGGGGAGTCCCAGACTAGTTGACTGATCCAGTATATATACCAGCATCTATGTAAATATACTTGTATAAATGCAGATATTTGTACCCAAATGTGGGTATATATATGTGGTCAATCATTTAACTTAATAATGTTGACAAACCAAGATATTTCCCATTCGATCTAAACTATTCTATCCCATCATAGAGATAGTTATTACCTGTCAAATCATAACAATTATATATCTCAAATGAGCTGATATGATAATCACAGATATACTCGAGACCTCATTATTGCCTTTCTAATTTCCTGCCTTCTCAAATGACAATTGTGATTCAAATTTCAAGCAAAACATTAGTATATCAGACCTCTTCACTGAGACAATTTGTTTCACACATAATGTCATAATTATTCATTTATGGTGATCAAATCATATCTTAAACTTTTCCTACTTGGGTGTTGAGCCTCGTGCTGAGGGGAGTTGAGCAAGATTTTGAATAAAATCTATTGAGATACTTAGCAAACTCATGAGCCCTAAATCTATAGATATACATCTATCTATATATATATATATATAAGAAAAGAAGGTGGTACCTTAGAAGTGTGTGAACAGGATAGGAACTCCAACTTAAACAGACATGATTGATACTGCGTGCTCCATATAATTCTTTTCGGTGGATGAGACAATACGTAGGAAAGTTCTAAATTTATAGCACACCAGTTTCCTCTTCCAACAATCTCAATGCCATTTCAATTTAGAGTTGTCTTTTCAGCAAAAGCCATCCATTGTGGAGGGATGGAGGCCCCTGTGCGATTAATAAGCACCAAACGTCAAATGGCCTTCCTTGGACCTGTTACTTTGCTTCGATTGCAATGAATGCTCTGCTGGTCTGATGAATTAATGGTTGGAGCAATTCGAATGATAGTTGGAAGAAGGTTTATGGGAGGGGCAGAAAGGTGTAGAGTTGATACCGATATTTCTTCTAGAGTGCTAGCCATGTTACTTGAATTGGAGATTGACAGGGAAACAGCAGGCCAGATGATGAAGGGCTTATTCAATCCTGAACACTTAGGGGGTCTAGAGGTGACCCTGGAGGCTACAACTATCGGAATTGGGATGCCACAACCAAGGGATATGGATTCTTTAGATGTTCTAGATGCTATTCAGAAGCTCTATCCTTTTATTCTGGACCTCAAGGGGCCAGATCTCATGATGGTCAAAGAAAAGGTGCAAATAGCAGTAGGTTTCATCCAAAGGGTCCTTGGTCTAGTGGAGGAAGAGGGATTTGAATGGGTAGCATCTTTCAACCTTCAGCTGCTCGAGTATGATAAGGAGTAAGTTGAAGAGAGCTCAAGTTTTGTTATATTAATGTAGGTTACTGGTTCATAGGCTTATAATACGGTACATAGTAGCTACCTTTTAAATGTAGATACAGGGAGGGGTCCCACAGTGGACAGAACAATGTGATCAAAATATATAGTTTAATGGACCCTGCGAGGTCCCTGACTCTTCCTCTGCTATTGCAATTTCAGTTAGACCTATATTTTAAATATATCCAGAACTTAAATCTTTGATAGCATTATAGATCCATGTTAAGATCTAAATGGTTTAAAGGGAATTATAGATGGTTAACAGAATGCATGCCATAACATTCCTACATGGAAAAGTAAAGTAGATTGCTCTTCTTTTAGGATTCTGAAATAGATTAAAATTGCTTTATTTGAGCTAAGTTCTTTAAAAGGTTTCATTCCCTTTATTTACTTCAATATGAGTGAATAGTAGGCTAAATATAAGCTTCATTATATCTGCCCTTTGATTGTATGTACAAAAGAAAATAAATCATAGGAGAAATCATAGAGAGATCCTATGAGGTCCCTAAATCTTTCTCTGCAGTCATATTTTTGACAAGCTTTTGTTAAATATAGCTAAAACTGAGATCCCTGCTTCTGAAAGAGATTTATAGATTTGGAATAAATGTGTGTCATTAGAGCATGTGAATGGCTAATTAGAACTAAAAATGAGAATAGAAAACCAGGAAAACATAATCAAGTTTAGGGAAAAGGTTTAAGGTTTCGAGAGTAGATATGGGAGGCTGTGAGCTCTCTCTAGCATCGTATAGTCATGTTTGGACAATTTGGGATTTAAAATTACAAGAGTTATTAAAGTGCTCTGCCATCCATTGCAAAGAAGTATGATTTTAACTCTTAGTTATTTTGATTGAAAGGACCTCTAATCGCTATCAAACTTCAAATCTTTAATTTGAAGTAATCTACACCTGACTAAAAGGGTCTGAAATCGTCCCAATAAATTGGGAGTCTGTGAAATGCTCTCAATTGTTCTTTTATACTCCAATGTTGTCTTGAGATTAGAGAATTTGTAGATATTCGATGTTTGTTCAACTTCAAGGAGTGTCATTAGAACAAGTGAAGAACTGAGTAACTTCATGAAAGGTATACATATCTAGGAGAATATGAGCAGAAGCTATCTTGAATAGAGAGATAAAATAAACAGCCCTCCTTCATTGTTTCAAATAGAATTTAATATTGCTCCATCGGAGCTAAATTTAGTGGAAAGGCAGAAGCCATCAGCCCCTTTGTTGGCCAGGGAGTTTGCTTTGCTATTACCCTCTTTGTAGGTGTGGTTGAATGTGCACATTCTAAAAGAAGCAATGATGTCAAGGGAATTAGCTATAAGGGCATTTAGTCTCCAGTTAGGCACGCTCCCTTTCCGTAAGCCATTAATGACGATCGCAAAGTCTCCTTTGACCTCTAATTTTTCAATTTTTAGATCTATGCAGATTCTTAGACCCTCAATCAAGGCAGTTAATTCTGTTGTGTTGTTTGTTTCTTCTCCTAGGGGTTTGGCTAAGGTTGCAATTTCTCTTGTTTTAGAATCATGGATTACGCAGCCAATTCCTGCGACTCCCGGGTTACCCCTAGACGCCCCATCGAAATTAAGCTTGAACCAACCTTCTTTAGGAGGTTGCCACTTAGATTCCCATCTCTTGTTAGTGGTGTTGTGGTTACCTGGACCCACAAAAGAGGGGAATTTTAGTCCAACCCATCACCCCGCATCTTTTCATCCCAATGTGTCATTATAGACTCTTTTTTGGGGTTATTTAGAACCCTACTATTGACTATCTCTATAATAATGGCCTCAATCTTAATAATTAACTTTCCAAAAGTTAGTTTTCTATCTTTAAAGATTCTTCTATTTCTTTCTTTCCATAGCTCCCATAACATGATCGAAGGGGTAATTGTTCATAGCATATGGTAAATGCTTTGTTTGTGAGTATCAGGCTAGCCTTGGAAATGGTTCAGAATGTTATTAGGTAGGGCAGTAATCCATCCCAACTTATTGCTTAGCCAATTCCAACATTTATTAGAAAATTGACAGTTGAGGAGAATATGGTCAGTTGTTTCTTGATCTTCTTCACAAAGGGGGCATCTGCTAGGCCCTTCATATCCCATATTGGTGAACCTGTTCACAGTTAGGATTTTCTTCTGCAGGTCCATCCATGCAAACAACCCAGCTTTTGGGAGACAGTTCTTGTCCCAACATAGTCTCAGTGGTAACTCCGATTTTGGTCTGAGTTGTTGTTTGATTAAAGTTTTGTAACCATCGTTACTTTTATAGTTTTTTGATTTAGCCCCATCCCAGACTAATCTATCTGAGTCTCCTTTGAGGGTGATCCTCCTTTTGTTAAGAATGTCAAGTAGTTTCTTTTTTTCATTATTCAGAATGTTCATGTTATCCAGGGATTTGCATTTCCAACCCTGATTCTCCCCATGATTAGGGAAATCTATGTAATCTTTTACATATTTCCCCCATTGGGATTCTAGGATCCTTTTGACATTTTCTAAGTTACCCAAGCTACTTATTGCCTCAAACCTCCCCATGAGTCATCCCAAAATAATGCTTAGTTACCATCTCCAAGACTCCAAGTCAGTTTGTCCATTATGAGCTTCCTGCAGTCCATCATAAAATTCCAGAGGTGAGATCCTTTGGGGGGTTGGCCATTCTAAATAGGAATGTCAGTTCCTCCCCTCTAAGATATTTATTTCTAAGGATTTTAACCCACTTTAAATTGGGCTACTGGTACATTTTCCATACAAGTTTAGCTCCTAAAGCCTTACTCTGTTCCCTGAAGTTTTTTAAGCCCAAGCCACCTTCCTCTTTAGGTCTCCAAATCTTGTCCCAAGCTACAAGTGCCATTTTCTTTTTATCCTCCGAGCCTTGCCATAGGAAAGTTCTTAGAGTTTTGTTGATTTCTTCCCGTTTTCCTACTGGAAGATTCATACAGGATAATTGGTATATTGGGATAGCTGAGAGAACTGATTTTAACATTATTACTTTGTCAGCTGAGGAAAGCCATTTGCCTTTCCAAGATTCTGCTCTTTTCCTAATCTTAGAAGTGATATGGTCCCAGAGATCATTAATCTTATTTCTTTTACCCAAAGGTATGCCTAAATTTTTACAAGGCATTTCCCCTTTTTTAAAAAGACAAGATTTTGCATATTTTCCCTTTCAGTTTTAGGATACGTATTAAAAAAATAAATTGCTAATTTATTAGCATTAACCTCCTGTCCAAAGGCCCTATAGTAAGAGTCCAGGATATCTTTGAACGCCTTAGCTTCTTCTATACACCCCATACCAAAGAGCATAGTGTCATCTACAAACTATTGATGAGTTGTAGGATCGACACCGGAAGTGATTTTGATTCCTTGGATCTTTCCTTCTTCCCTAGCCTTGGTGATCAGTCTCCCTAACACTTCTACCATTATAATAAAGAGAAAAGGGGAGATAGGGTCCCCTTGTCTCAATCCTCTTGATATGCTAAACCTTTCGATGTTCCATTGACTAAGACTGAGATCTTAGGGTTAGAAATACATTCAAAAATGAGGTTTTTCCATGGTTTAGTGAAACCAAAAGCCTCTAGGGTTTTGCAAAGGAAACGCCATTCTACCTTATCGTATGCTTTACTAATATCTAGTTTAATTAACATACTGGGTTTTTTGTTTTGTTGTATGGTATGGATGGCTTCTTGGGCTATAATAACTCCATCAAATATAGATCTACCCAGAACAAACCCAGTTTGCTCATCACATATGATGTCTAGAAGAACTGTCTGAATCTTGTTAGCTAAGGTTTTGGTGAGGATTTTATAAATAGTATTACACAGAGAGATAGGCTGCAGATCCCCTAGGCTTTCTGGCTTCTCTTTTTTGGGGATGAGTGTAAGAAAAGTATTATTTACCTCTCTGAGAATTCTGCTTGAATTTCTTGCCCCTTCTAGTGCTTCGACTACTTCATCTCCTATGAAGTGCTAGCATTTCTGGAAGAAGAAGGCTAGGAAGCCATCAGGTCCTGGCGCTTTATCCAGTTGCATTTGAGAAATTGCCAGCTCTAGCTCCGTTTTGGTGAATTTACTATTGAGAGCTTTGTTTTGATCCTCTTAGATAATCCTAGGGATATCTTTTAGAATGGCTTGTTGGTATAGCCAATTCGAACCCTCCTGATTATTAAGAATATTTTCAAAATACCTAACCATTTCATATGCAATTTGTTGAGGATCTTTTATCCAGGCATTGTTTGCATCTTTAATTTTGAGGATTCTATTTATATTTCTACGTGCTTTGGTGTTGTTATGAAAGAACTTAGTGTTCTTGTCTCCCTCTTCCAGCCAAGTCTCTCTTAACTTTTGATGCCAAAAGATTTCCTCTTTGGCTAGGATATCTTTATATTCAGTTTTCAGCTATTTTTCTTTTAGATATGATTCAACATCCATACCTTTAGTAATCACACTCCTATTTAGGTTTTCAATTCCTCTTCTAGCTTAGTTTTAATTTCAAAGATATTACCAAAGTTAGTTTTGTTCCAACTTAGAAGCTTACATTTAATAGTTTTTAGTTTAGATGTTAAACAGAAAAGCTTAGAACCAGATATTCTAGTTTCTTTCCACCATTGCTCAATTAGGGCTATAAGGTTGTTGTCTTTGACCCACATTTGTTTAAATTTAAAGGGGCACTATTTGGGTTGGCAGTCTTCTGAGATACTCAGTTGAACCGGGTAATGATCAGAGCCTGAGTATGGTAAGATCTTAGTCATCAGAATATAAGAGAATTGAGCCCAATTACCTCTTAACAAGAATCTATCAAGTTTTTCTGCATTATTGTAGAAACCTTTTCTTCTGTTGTTCCATGTAAAACCTTCCTGTGCAGTTTTAATTTCCAATAAATTGTTCTTCTGAACCCAGTCTTTAAAGTCCTTTGCTACTGTGGATAGCCTTACATGACCTCCCAATTTTTCTTTAGGGTCTAGTATTGCATTGAAGTCTCCACCTAGAATGAATACTTGATCTTGTAAAGTTCCCATGAATTGTTCTATTTCTATCCAAACTACTCTCTTATCTTGGTTCTGAGAAGGACCATAAATGTTGAGGAGAAAAAAGTGTAGATTGCTTCTAATGCTTTTGACGTACCCAACCATCCAGTTCTTCTTGCAGCTTAATAATGAAAAGGAAACCACTCTAGGGTCCCAAATTACCCCTATGCCTCCCAAAGAACCCTCAGCGAGAACTCCAACAAGCTCCCAAATTCCTAACTTCTTGTTTAGAGTGTCGATCTCTTCTTTATTTAGTTTAGTTTCTTGGACCATTAGTATATCTGGTTTTGTGTTGGTTATACAGTGTATTATGATACGTTGTTTGTTAGGGGCATTGAGACCCTTAACATTCTAGGTGTAGACTCTCATGGCGTCGAGGGAAGGCACTTCCCCTTCCCTACATAGAACAGTGTAGTGATCTTAGTTTGATCAGTAGCCTCACCTGCCTTCTCTCTTAGCTCCAATAGTGATTTCCTACCCCTTTTCTTATTACTTTTGGCATAGTCTGGGGTATCCCTATCAAAATCAGTTATGGCAATTCCCAACTACAGATCTGCTTCATCCACCTCTCTATCTCCCTGATCTTTTGGGTCCTCTTTCTTTATATCCTGCCTTTTCTCTTGTTCTTCAAGTTCTATAATCTTGGTGATGAGTTTTTCCTTCTCTTTGTTAACTTTCTCAGTTACCACTTCCTCTAATGCCTTATCGAGGATCTCATTGCAAATCTCTTCTATATCTGAATGGCTGATCTTGTCTATAGATTTCTTATGATTCTCAAAGTCTTTATATTTTTCTTCTGTTTTGAAAGTGTTTGGAACCAACTCTAGGGTTTTTGAAACCTCTGGGTTTATACTTCCTTCTACTGCTGGGGGGTTATTATCTCTGGCATCTTCTGAGGGAACTTCCCCCTCCTCCAGTTCCATCTTCTATTTGCCTATCTGTGGTTCATAATTCAGCTTTGGGGGCTTAACCGCTACGACTATTTTTTTGCCTGAGCTGACCTAACCAAAATTCAAACTCTATGTAATAACCTCATTATTGTGATTCAGGGTGTTTTCTTTGGTCTTTTGGGTAGATTTAGGGTTTCTCTTAGGCTGGGCTATTACCATACTCAAGTTTTGATTGTGCCCAGATAAATCCTTGTTACCATTGAGGTGCTTCTTAAGGGAAGGAAAGTTATTCCTCTGATAGTCCACAATAAAACCACCTTTATCATCATTAAATATGATGTTAACACCCCCAAGCTAGAAAATGGGGTGCATCTTAGCGAGCATTATTGGAACTCTGTTGTTAGTATTTCTAAGGGTAGGTCCATGGTGGAGAGCTGGTTTAATGTAGTAATTGGCCAGATTAGTTTTAATTTCCAGAGGTTCAAGGTCTTTCGTGCTGATATCCATTTTCACTAATAGGAAAATGTCTGAGTGAGATAAGAAATCCTTCTCCATTCCCATGAACTATTCGAGGTGATTGTCTATCTCCCTTCAGATTTTTCTATGGATGAGCTCGACCGGGAGATTCAGTAACTTGACCCACCTAGCTACTTTAAGTTTCAGTTTACTAGGGTCAAAATTAGGTAGCTAGTCTAGGTACTCGAAATTATGCCCTTTGTAAAACAAGCTTCTGTTGTTTAAAATTTCTTTCTTTAGGTTTACACTTTTGTAGACAATGAATATGAATTTTTCAGAAGTGATAGTGATACTTACCTGGTCTTTGTAGAGGGTTTGGACCCACTCTGCAAATTCCTTCACAGGTTGCCCTATCCCACACCATCGTATATAGAAACCATGGGTTCTACAGTGAATCCCCAGACCATCTGTGTAGATATTTTTGATATCAATTGATACTTTCTTTTCCATGGCCTTAGATTTTTGATGATACATTGAACTTATTTTTGGTCTTGACCAAGGGGTTCTAGGGTTTGCCCATTCATGGAATGTTGCTTAGTCTTTGCCCTTCCAAAGAGTGTTAGGAGCTGAGTTGCCGAATTTAGAGTTTTTAGAGATTTGCCATTGGTGGGGTGCCCTGAAATTCGGTATGATGCCTGTATGGGATTTTTCCTTCGCATGAATGAACCTGGGGGCCGGTTTTGAAAAACCCTCTACGGCCTCCTACTCTTCATAGTTTGCCAGCCCTGTTCGTACAGAGGATGCGAAGGGAGGTAATTGGGATAGCCCACATTCCTGCCACCCTGGCTTGAGCTGTTACTCTTGTTGTTGCCTCTACCCTAACTCCCCTCTACGGCCTCCTACTCTTCACAGTTTGCTAGCCCTGTTCGTCCAGAGGATATGAAGGGGGAG
The DNA here is from genome assembly GCA_027924645.1 of Cunninghamia lanceolata. Taxonomy (NCBI): domain Eukaryota; kingdom Viridiplantae; phylum Streptophyta; class Pinopsida; order Cupressales; family Cupressaceae; genus Cunninghamia; species Cunninghamia lanceolata. Next base: position 3,569,375 of record BSBN01000397.1, read on the forward strand.
CCCTTGATTCATTTATTGTCATATGTTGCCATATAACTATTTTTAACGTTTGTATACTCCGATCTTAATTTTTAATTTACCATTAAAAATATATAGATATCTTTTTTTTATTTGGATTACTTGGGTTTTTAGGCCTAAACTCTTCCAACCCTAGCCTAGCAAGAGTTTGAACCTTGGTGAGGATCACAACAACCATATGAACTAACCACCACATTAATAACAATACATAGATATATAGATATATTTTAATAACAATATATATTCCTTAATTTTAAAAAATTATTTTAATAATCAATATCAAAAGATTAATTATTAAAGATCCCAAACAATAAAGTTTTCTTCTTGGTATCATACCTCCTTAAACCATAAATAATTTTAAATATAAATTTTAACATATAAATATACTCAAATTATTAAATCTTATACATAAGACGTACGTTTCTATTATGTATAAAAATTATTATTTTAAAAATAATATTATTTATCATTTTAAATAATTATTATTATTTTAAATTTTAAAAATAATATATATCATTTTAAAGTATAATAATTATTGTAATTAAGTAAATCACACACAAATAAATTAATTCAATTAATTAATCTAATTCAAGATCATGAAATAGTCATAATAAAATTGTTATTATATTCTTAATTGTAACGATTATATTTTTCATTTAACCTTAAATTAATTTTAAATATAAATTTTAACATATAAATATACTCAAATTATTAAATCTTATACACATTTCTATTATGTAAAAATTATTATTTTAAAAATAATATTATATATCATTTTAAATAATTATTATTGTTTTAAATTTTGAAAACAATGTATATATCATTTTAAATTATAATAATTATTGTAATTAAGTAAATCTCATACAAATAAATTAATTAATCTAATTCAAGATCATGAAATATTCATAATACAATTGTTATTATAGTCATAATTATAACAATTATATTTTTCATTTAATCTAAATTCTTTTTCATCTTAAAGATTATGAAACTATGTATTAATACTAGAGAAGGTTCAATATTCCCCTACAATATGAAAGGACAATTGAGTAGCCCCCCTTTCCATAGTCTTCACTATATAAAGAGGGTGGATAGGGTGTTCATAAGTAAAACATAGATAGAAGTATTAGCACTCAGGTTTCAACCATTCCAAAAAGTATTTTATGATGGGCAAATATGGCCAACTTAACTCCAAATGCAACATTATGTTGCTTTTCCTCCTTTATTAATATTTCTTATAGCCAAAGAATCCATCTAATACAAAAAAACCTATAGTGTATCTTCTAAGAGATGTCTTGTTTAGATCTTCACTTTAATAACTATGTGTGTTTCCCATAATGAAATGCTTTCACAAATCAAGTTCACAACTAAGAAGATTTTTAAAACATAATTTTGTGGTGCCATTTTAAAACCATATGCCGTTATTTTAAACAAGAGCTACAGAGCAGTGAAGTTTCTACCAAAATGTACATGAATAGTCTTGTTTTAATTTGTTGTGTTTGCTTAGTTTTAAAAACAATGTTATAATATAATAACTTTATAATAATCTTGAAATTTGTCAATTTTTTGGTTTAAGTTAGAGTTGATAGTGTTGTAATATTTGTACTTAGAGATATCTCTTATAATTAGGACATGTATATTGATGATATTTCATTAGCTTCTTATATGGGTATGCTATTTATGCTTCATTGCCTTATCCTACATTATATGATGATATTATTAGCATTAGTGAGAAACTGTAAGATGAAGATTATGGTGGTATTATTAATTAGAAATAGGGTGTGGCCCATGGTTAGAATTACCTTAGGGTCAGGATTAGGGTCATGCTTAGGGTTAGAATAAAGTTTTAATCTAATTATTGTAATTGAATTATTGAAAAATTAAAGAATGAATTATATTTAACTATATTTAAAAATCATAATATAGAAAACTATTTTTATGTTGGCTAAACATTACTATATGTTGGAGTTTCACATATAGTTACTTAAAAAGTTAAAGGAGTTAATAAAAAATAACCCCATCTAAATAATAAAAATAATGGCTAAAATAACTTTATGTAACATATAGTAACATAGACCCTTGAAATAAATTGTAAATATAGAAAACCCTGTTGTTAAAGATAAATATGCAAAATAATTTTATGAAACTATTATGTTTAACATTAATGTAACCCCATTTATTAAAAATAGCCCCTTAAGTAACATATATGAAACATAATAGACCCTATTTTTATTATTACTATAACCCTTTAATATAGTTTTTTTTTTTAATTTCATTTGAAAGATGTTAATATTATATTTGTTATGAATTGAGTTTGTATTTCATAATATGTTTCTAAATAATAAAATTTAAAGCAATAAATATTTTAGATTGGAATCTTTTAAGTATATTTTGTTGAATTAAATAAATTAAATTAAATTAAATTCTAAATATTAGAATAAAATAATTATATAATATAATATTACAATATACATTAAATAAATTATTAGGATGTATTATATAATAATTCTATCTTATTATATTGATTCATGTATTTTCAAATATTAGTTTATGTCTCTCTATCACAATATCACAACAATCAAGAACGTATGGGAAGATGGAGCGTCCAGTCCCACGACCTGTAGCAGGTCGTGGTCTGCATGTGTTTGTTCTCTGTTGCATGCATTTTTTCTTTGCAGATCGGGCTCTATGGGGTTGTTTTCAACAAGGGGTGGGGTTTTTTAGCTTTCGGGGGGGTTTTTTTTCTTGAGTGTGTGCGTTGTTCGGTGCAGGTGTGGGGTGCGAGGGCTTGAGGGGATTTTCTAATGGCAGGGTCTATGCCTTTGGGTGAGACATCGAGGGATGCTACTATGGCAGGGGTTGGTGACGGGTTTCCTCATCCATCCCCGCCTGATGTTGGGGTTTTTAGCACTGGTGCTTTGAAATTGCACAAAATAAACGGATGCTTGGAAAGAGCTCAAGTTCGTCTGAAGCTGGTGATTCAAATAGAGGCAGTAGCTGAGGACCAGGAGTATTATAGAAAACATGTTTTAATCTACAAATTTATGGGATTGAGGGTTTTGATGCCTTTTCTGGAACCCTAGATTCGCCAGTCATGGAATCCAAAAGGTGATTTTGAAATCTTGCTAGCTACGAATAACTTCTTTCTGGTGGTCTTTTTGTGTATCTCTGATCGTAACAAGGTTTTTGAGGGAGGGCCCTACTTTTATAATCAAGTTGGCCTTTTCATGAAGCCTTGGCATGCAAGCTTTAATTCGGCAGAGGAGCTGCCCTCGAAGGTGTCAGTGTGGGTTCGTTTTCCTCAGCTACCATTGGTATGTTGGAGACAAGATATTCTACAATCAATTATGTTGCTATTGGGGAAGCCTATTGGCCCATCTCAGCAAACTTTGGAGAAGCAAATTTTTTCCTATGCCCGGGTCTGTGTGGAGATTGATCTGAGCCAACCTCTGCCAGATTCTATTGATCTAACTATTAGGTCTAGCTCCTGGACTCAACAGTTAGACTGTGAGACTTTACCTTTCAGGTGCCAGTTGTGCCATGAGTATGGCCATCTTCAAAGGAGGTGCCCTCATGCCTTGGGTCCTGGTGGTTTAGATAATGTGAAGGCTCCATCTAATCCAAGGGCAGAAAAGGGTAAAGTACCCATGCAGGGGGTGGTACTAGATAAAGATGGCTTTGTGCCAGTTAAGGCATGAAAAAAGAATCGGGGTCAGAAGAGGACTCTTCGGGATCGTCAAGAGGAGGAGACTTTTAACAAGTTTAAGGCTTTGGATCAATTAGTCCATGAGGAGGGGGTTTCTTCTGACATGCATGTTGAAGCTTCTCCTTTAGTTGACCATAATTCTGAGTCATTGTCTGTCACTATCTCAGTCCTAGTTCATGTGGTGGCTTTCGAGGTGGTGATGGATTCAGTTGCTTCTCCCCCCGATGTTGGGTTTGGGGACTCTTGTGGTTTGGCAGAAACCCCCATGGCCTCTATGGATGAAAGGGTGAGTTTAGCCAGTGGAGCAGGTTTGGAAGACTCTGGTAAGAAAAAAGCCCTCTCTTCTTCTTCTATCCTGGGTCTACAGCAAAAATCCTTGAAAAAGTGTGCTCCTGATAAGCCCCAAAAGGTGAGGAGGAAGAAGGATCAAGACAAAGTTAAGATGGCTAGAGAGACATTGGTGGAATTTGGGTTGGTGAAGACATTGGATACTCACTTCTCTAACCCTTCGCAATGATTGTGTTATCATGGAATGTAAGGGGTATGAATAGCATCCCTAGACAAAAGCCTATTCGAGACTTGGTTAGTGCTCATTCTCTGGATGTGGTTTTCCTCCAGGAGATGAAGTTATCTATGGATGGTATGATGCAGTGTGTTTCTAAGATTTGGAACAGAGGGTTTTGCTAGTGTGTGGGTGTGTAAGGTAGCTTAGGGGGTCTTGCTTGCCTCTAGGATCCTTAGCAAATTTCTCCTGTTTGGTGGATCTCTGGTAGATTTTCCATCTCTCTAGTTGCAATTAGTTTGGAGACGGGGGAAAGAATTCTTCTTTCTAACATTTATGATCTGACGGATGTCCCTAGTAAGACTCTCCTGTGGTCTCATACCAATCTTCTAAGATCATTGGATCCTTTCCTCCTCTGGATTATGGCAGGTGACTTCAATGCAATTGCCTCCCTTGAGGAGAAAAGGGGGGGTGTGCCTCATTTGGACCCCTCTTCTGATCTTCTAAGGGATAATTTGGCTCAGCTTCGGCTTGTCAAAATCAAACCTTCAAAAGGCATGTTTACTTGGAATAATAGGAGGCTTGGGGATGATGCCATTTCTGAATGATTAGACAGGTTTCTTGTTTCCTATTTTTGGGTGGGTGACAAGTGGCTGTCAAGTTCTAAAATTTTAGATTAGCGAGGATCAGACCATTGGCCAATCAAATTCTCTGCCCGTTTGGCTGATGGTCCTAAGAAATAAACTTTTAGATTTCAGCTTATGTGGCTCAGGGAGGACAGTCTTCTTAACTTGGTTTCTAGATGGTGGACTGAAGGACGACCTGCTTTTGGTACAGCTATGTACTCATTTGTGAAAAGGCTTCGAAATGTGAAGTATAAATTGAAACATTGGAATAAGTATCAGTTTGGCAACGTGTTTTAGCAATGATTAGATTATATTACCAGGCAGATTCGAAACCAGGGCCTTGATGCGAATTTAAGCAGGCCTGAGGTTAGTGCAGTTAAAGACCTCAAGGAATGGGAGCTTCGTGAGAAAATGTTTTGGAAACAGAAGGCTCGTGTTGATTGGCTTCAGGAAGGGGATAGGAATACTTCCTTCTTTCATAAATCAGTGAAGGCTCGAAGACAATGTAACTTTATCTCTTCTCTCCGCTCTCCTGAGGGTTCTATTCTTTCTTCCTCTTCGGGAATCTCTAGTGAGGTGGTTCATTTTTTCTCTGCTCTCTTTTCTGAAGATACCCCGCCTGCTAGTGAGGAGGAAGCTTCTATCCTGGCTTGTATTCCCTCTCTAGTGACTATGGATATGAATGCTTCTCTTCTTAAACCTATTTCTTTGAAGGAGTTGGAGGATGGAGTGTTTCAATTGAAAAAAGGGAAGCCTCCTGGTCCTGATGGGTTCCCAACTAAGTTCTTTCAAGAATTTTGGGAAGTCATGAACCTTGATCTATTGGAGGTGGTGCAGGAGTCTTTTAGGAATAAGAAAATGTTGTGAGCCATGAATGCCACATTTCTTGCTCTTATCCCAAAATGTGAAGGTGTTGATTCTCTGGATCTTTTTCGACCAATTACTTTGTGCAATGTGGTGTGTAAAATCATTACAAAGCTAATTGCTGAATGTTTGAAGCCATGTCTGGATAAGTTGATCTCGGAGGAACAAGGGGGCTTTGTTGCGGGTAGACAGATTTTGGACGGAGTAGTTATTGCAGCTGAGACTATTCCTTCTATGGCATCTTCTAAGGAAAAGGCTATGTTTATAAAGTTGGATATGGCTAAAGCTTATGACAGAGTTAACTGGGGCTTTTTGATCAAAATTCTTAGAGCCTTCAGGTTCAGTTGTGAGTGGATTGATAGGGTCATGAGCTGTGTGAGGACTTCCTCATTTTGCTGTTCTCATAAATGGGGAGTCTTCAGATCTGTTTGGTGCTTCTAGAGGTCTTCGACAGGGGGACCCCTTATCCCCATATTTGTTCATCTTCATGGCTGAAGGCTTGGGGAGATTCATTAAGTCCCATGTTATGGATGGGCTCTTTCAGGGTTAGAAATGGAGCAATTATCTTCCTCCTCAAACTCATCTTCAATTTGTAGATGATACTGCTTTGATGGGTGTTGCTAAGGTGGCTGAAGTGTTTGTTTTGCATCAGATTTTAGATTGTTACCTAGATGCCTCAGGTCAAAGCATTAATGAAATTAAGTCTTGCATTTATTTCTTTAATACCCCCAGGCTTATTCAGCAGCGTATTGCCAAGATCTTAAGGTTTCAAGTGGGGAAACTTCCCTTTATAAACCTTGGCATCCCTCTGGATGTGCGCCCACTTCCCAGGTGTTTTTGGCAGGATGTGATGGATAAATTTCGTGGGCTAGTTTGTCACTGGACCTATAGATGGTTATCTACGGCTGGAAAAATTACTCTATTGAAGTCCGTGGTACAGGCCCTTCCTATATTCAAGTGCTTTGTGTTGATGGCTCCCTCAAGCTTCATCAAAGATTTTGAGGGCCTCTATCGGCAGTTTCTTTGGTCAGGTAATCTCCTTTCGAAGAAGTGGAGCTTAATTAAGTGGGAAGTTGTTTGCTTGCCAAAGCAGGATGGTGGTCTGGGTTTGTGTAGGACAGATTGGAATGGATAGGCTTTGGCTACTAAGTTATACTGGAGATGGTGTTCATATCAGCATCAGTATTGGGCCAGGATCCTTACCTTCAAGTACATTGGGGAGGTGGAGGGCGCTAAGGTGCCTCGTTTTAGTCTTTCGAGGAGAGGTTCTATGATCTAGGATACTCTCAAGAGGGGGGCTACGCTGGTTAAACAAGGCCTGTTTTGGATCTGCAATAGAGGCTCTGATGCTCTTTTTTGGCATGACTCCTGGGATGGCTTCCCGCCTATCCTCTCCTCGCACCCTCACTTGGGGGACTTATGTAGGATTTTTGTTCAGGCTAGTTGGAGTAGAGTGATGGATTTCAAAGCCCCTTAGGCTTTGGGGCAGACTATTGTTTACCAGTGGAAGGATATGCAGGAATGTCCCATGGGTGAATCTTTGGAGGATAGGAGGGAGTTGTCCTCCATTTTGGCTGATAGAGTCTGTTGTTCTCTCCCAGAGCGGGATGTGCTGGCTTGGGGTCTGGATCCAAAAGGGAAGTTCACTGTTGCTTCAGGGTATCCTGTTTTGGACAGACGGGCCTGGGGTAGTGCTGAGGTTCCTTCATGGAAAAATATTTGGAATAAATTCTCTTGGCCAAAATGCAATTTCTTTTCTTGGCTGGTGGTTTATGGCAGGCGTTTGACTTGGGATAACCTCTGTAAGCGTGGCTTCCAAGGTCCTTCCTTATGCTTCTTATGTCTAAAAGATGTTGAGACTATTTCACATCTTTTCTTCTAGTGCCCTTTTACTAGGACTATTTGGTATTTTTGGTGGGGGGTCTAGAGTTTGCAATGCAGGCACCCTTCTTCTCTAGAGGAGTTTTGGCAAAACTTTGGGCCCATTCCAGTGAGGACTTCGTTTCTGCACATAGCATGGCCAATTGGCCCTAATCTAATTATATGGCACATCCAGTTGGAGCGCAACCGCAGGTTTTTTCTCGATAAGAAGTTGCTAGTGGGTCAAGTTTGGTCTCGCATTCTTGGGGCTTTGCAGGAGACCTTGTATGCTAAATGTGATATGTCAGCCCCGGTGGATCCTGGTGATACTAGAGTGATTCATAATCTGGGGATTCTTATTGGGGCTCTTGGAAGGCCCAAGATTGGGCAGAGTAGGTGTTCTAGAAGGAAGGTTTCTAGGGAAGGGCATTGGCTGCCCCCTCCCACTAGAGTCTTGAAAATCAATACTGACAGGTCTGCAAGTGGTAACCCTGGCACGCTGGTATTGGTGGGGTGGGCAGAGACAATTCTGGGATGTTGTGTTTTTCTTCTCAAAATATAGGGGGCTGCACTCTAATAATCTTATGGAGGCCTTGGCTATTCTTTTAGCTTTGAATAAGGCATATGCCCTTGGCTAGAATAAGATTATCTGCGAGTCAGATTCTTAGGTGGTGATAGACTTGGTAAATAGAAGGCAGTTTGATGATGTTAGTTGGCAGCTTGTGGTGGTGGCTAAGTGAATCACCAGTCTTGGAGATTTATTTGATTCTATCACCTTCTCTCATATCCCTCAGGAATGGAATAAGGTGGCTGAAGGGTTGGCCAAATGGGCTTCTAAGAAGAATAGGACCTGGCTGGTGGATGACTGGGACAGTTTACCTGGGGATCTTTCTCAAGATTTGGTGGATTTATGTTGCATGACCACTTCTTGACTTCTTGTTTGTTGTCTCTGGGCCCGTTTGGGCCTCTTGTTGCTTTTATGCTTTGTACTGCTCTCTTTAATTAATAAATATTTTACCCTCTTTTATTAAAAAAAAAATTGTATCTTATTATATTTAATATATTATAATAATTATAGATATAATATTAGGGTTATGATTAGTATTAGAGTTAGGGATAGAATTAGTGTTAATATAGAAAACTATGTTGGCTAAATATTGCTATATGTTGGAGTTTCAGATATAGTTACTGAAAAAGTTAAAGGAGTTAATAAAAAATAACCCCATCTAGATAATAAAAATAATGGCTAAAAAAACTTTCTGTAACATATAGTAACATAGATCCTTCAAATAAATTGTAAATATAGAAAACCCCATTGTTAAAGATAAATATGCAAAATAACTTTATGGAACTATTATGTTTAACAATAATGTAACCCCATTTTTAAAAATAGCCCTCTAAGTAACATATATGAAACATAATAGACACTATTTTTATTGTTATTACTATAACTCTTTAATATAGTTTTTTTATTTTTAATTTCATTTCAAAGATGTTAATTGGAGTTTCTATTTCACAATATGTTTCTAAATAATAAAATTTAAAGCACTAAATATTTTAGATTGGAATCTTTTAAGTATATTTTATTGAATAAAATAAAATAAATTAAATTAAATTCTAAATATTAAAATAAAATAGTTATATAATATAATATTACAATATGGATTAAATATATTGTTAAGATATATTATATAATAATTATATATTATAATTATTATAAATATAATATTAGGGTTATGATTAGTATTAGAGTTAGGGATAGAAATAGGGTTAATATAGAAAATTGTTTTTATGTTGGCTAAATATTGTTATATGTTGGAGTTTCACATATAGTTACTTCAAAAGTTAAAGGAGTTAATAAAAAATAACCCCATCTAGATAATAAAAAATAACCTAATGATTTGATCCATTTCATTGCTAATTTTAGCAATAAAAACCATTAAGCCAAACTATTTGATTTTCATTTGATCAACTCCAGAGCTAACCATTCCCTTTCCATAAGCCAATATTACTGCCAATGGGTATTAATGGCCCTTACCATCTAAAAGTTTTCTCAAAATTAGATTGAAGAAAAATCATTTTTCAAATATGTTTTGTTAAAATATTTGCATCTATACAATAGCAATAGCTAAATATTTTTTATATAGAAAAACTATTTCAGTTCTCATTGGTTGCAAAAAAAATTATTAATAATTAGTTAAGAACAAGCCTTGCCTATAGTTTCCTTGCAGTAGGTTTTGAAGGGGCCCTATGTAATACAACTTTAAAATTAATCTATATGCAACATATGAAAAACAAAATATAACACATATGAATATAGAAAAAGCTATAGAACTAAAATAATTCTTAAGTAAATAAAACAATTATTTAAGTAAATAAACAACTCCTTAAGTAAATAAAATAGCTCCAAGAAAAAATTAAAAATTAAAACTATAAAATAACTCTTAAATAAATAAAAATAGCTCGTGAATAAATAAATTAACTCTAAAGTAATTAAAAATAGTTCTTTAAAAATAAAGTATTTCTTAGGTAAATAAAATAGCTCTATATTTAAGATATTTATATTAGTATTAAAAAAATTGATGAAAATTTTCACAACTATATTTGAAAGTATAAACATTTCAATAAAATATTTCAATTAATAATTTAATAAGCTAATCTTTAATTTAATTTTACATTTAAAAAAACATAATTAATAATTAAAATGTCTAACAAAATATTATTTTCCATCAACTAGATAAAATAAACAACTTTGGCCATAAAAATCAATTAGTCTTTTTAAGATAGATATTACTAGTATACCTATATTTAAAAAATATATCTAAAGTATGCCTAGATATCTTCTAGGGTGCCTATTCTACCTATGTGTAGTAAATTGATTAAAAAATTAAAGATATTTGTGGAATAATATATTTAATAGGTGCCATAGGTGTTTTGGGCAGAATGTCTCGAAATCAATGAAAAAAAGTAGAACCTCCTCGACAAAGTAGCATAAGGAATAAGCACGAAATCACAGCAAGGGCTCTAAACCCTTGCTATGCTCTACGAAGGGAAGTGAAGGTTTTCCATGGGGGCTTGGCTCCCCCTCCACAGCATTATGAGGAATTGGGTTGGTAGACTGTGAAAAATAGGAAAGCACAGAAGGCGGAGAGGGTTGCGGCCGCATCTAGAGAAGAATCTAACCTGGCTAGGGTCTCAGGGATTTGAGCCATCCTAATCACCTCCACAACTCCTACATTCACATATGGGGCAAACAGCATTGCATTAGGCCAGGAAAGAGTCTCTAATGCCCGACAACCCCCTTCAGTCTCCTACCCATCTCAGTCATGGCAAAGAAATGCAGAGGGTTTTTTAAAACCTGCCCCCAGGAATAACCACTTGAAGAACCCCACTACAAACATGAAAGTGGACGGTAGGGCTCCCCACCAATGCCAATTCCTCAAAACCCTAGACCCAGGAATATGGTTCCTAATAATCATGGGATGGGCAATGACTAGAAGGCATTTCACGAACATGGGAACCCTAGTCCTCCTGGGATTGCTCCGTAGAGGAATTTAATGCAATATCCAAAACCTGTGGCCGTGGAGGAGAAAGCAATGTTAAATATTAGCAATATTTACATAGATGGATTAGGGGACCATTGTAGAACTCAAGGTCTCTTTGTCCGTTGGTGTGGATTTGGGTCACCTGTGAGTGAAATTGCCGAATGGATCCAAGTTCTCTACAAGGACCAGGTAAGTATTACTATCTTATCTCAAGGTTTTATATTCATAGACTGCAAAAATCTAGACTTAAAAAAGGAGCTCTTGAATAGAAGAAACTTATACTATAAAGGGCATAATTTTGAATATCTGGACTGGCTCCTGAATTTGGACCCTAGCAAACTTAAACTCAAAGTCATTAGATGGGTTAAATTACCTAATCTCTAGGTGGAGCTTATTCACAGTGAAATTTTGAGGGAGATAGGTAATCATGTGGGGGAATTCCTAGGAATAGAGAAGGAATTCTTATCTCATTCTGATGTTACTTTGTTAGTAAAGATGGATATAAGTATACAAATCCTTGAACCTTTTGATCTTAAAACTAATTTAGCTAATTACTGCATCAAACCTATATTTTACCAAGGCCCTATCCATAATAACATTATCAACAAAATATCAAAAACATCTACTAAGAAAAATGTAAAACCACAATCTTCGAGTGTCAATATCAAATTCAATGGCAATAAAGGAGGATTTATTGTTAAATACCAGAGGAATGGCCCCCCACCCTCACAGGAACACCTTAACGGTAGCAGGGACCTACCTAGACCTAATCAACCCCCAAGTATGGTTCCATCTCTACCAAAGATTAGCCCAAACTAGACCCCAGGCAACAAGGAAAACACCAAGAACCATAGTAAAGATCTTATCTCACATAATGAGAATATGGCACAAGTGGGATTGGGTAAAAGTCTCTCCGTGGTGGATAAAAGCCCTGAGCAGAACTATGAGTCTACTAAAGATAAGGGAAGGATGGAATTAGAGGAAGGGGAATTGACAAAAGAAGATATCAATCACATTAACCCCATAGCAAGGGAAAAGAGTGCAGAACTAGCAGTATCAGAGACTCCTGACTAGGTTCCAAACACATGTTAACTAGAGGAAAATAATATAGATTTTTGAGACCCTAAGAAAGCCATAGAAAAGATTAACCACATGGATCTAGAAGAAATCTGTGAGGAGATCCTTGGCAAGGTGATTGAGGAAGTGGTAAAAGAGGAAGCTAGCAAAGAAAAGGAAAATCTCGTCACTAAGATCTTGGAACTCAAAGATCAGGAGAAAAGGCAGGATATTAATGAAAAGGACTCAATGGATCTGTGAAGCAGAGAGACAGAGGAAGTAGACCATCAGTTGGGAATTGCTTTAACTGACTTCAGCAAGGATACCCCAGATTACGCCAAAAGCAATAAGAAAAGAGGAAGGAAATCACTATTTGAATTGAGAGAGAAAGATGGTGAGGCAATTGATCAAACCAAGATCACCACAATGTTTTATGTTGGGAAGGGGAAGTGCCTTCCCTTGGTGCCATGAGAATCAACACCTAGAATGTTAGGGGACTCAATGCCCCTAACAAATAGTGGATTTTAAAATGTTGTATCACCAACACCAAACCTGATATACTAATGATCCAAGAAACTAAACTCAATAAAGAAGAGATTGATACTCTAAAAAGGAAATTAGGCATTTGGGAGCTAGTTGGAGTTCCAGCTGAAGGGGCTTCTAGAGGCCTATGGGTAATATGGGACCCCAAGGTTGTTTCATTTTCAGTAATAGAAAGTAGAAAGAATTGGATGAGTGGTTATGTAAAAAGCATTAGAAGCAATCTTCACTTCATACTTTTTAACATTTATGGACCTACCCAGAACCAAGACAAGAGATTAGTTTGGAAGGAGATAGAACAGTTTATGGAAACTTTAAAAGATCAAATTTGCATTTTGGGTGGAGATTTCAATGTCATCTTAGACCCTAACAAAAAATGGGAAGGTTTTATCCACAACAACATATGACTTCAGGGACTAGGTTAATAAAAATAATCTAATGGCAATTAAGTTAGCAAATGAGGGATTTACCTGGAACAATAGAAGAAGGGGCTTTAGTAACATTGTAGAAAAACTTGACAGATTTTTATTCAGAGGCAACTAGGCTCAACTCCCTTATAATCTTACGGCAGATATCTTACCATACTCAGGCTCTGACCATTATCATCTCCAGCTGTGTATCTTAGAAGACTACCAACCCAAACGATGCCCCTTTAAATTTGAGAAAATGTGGCTTAAAGACAATAACCTTTTAGTTTTAATAGAGCAATGGTGAAAGGAAACCAAGGCATCTGGTTCCAAACTTTTTTGTTTAATCTCCAAAATGAAAACTATTAAAAGTAAACTCCTCAACTGGAATAAGAATAACTTTGGCAACATCTAAGTTAAGTTAGAAGAACTTGAAAACCTTAACAGAAATGTTATTGCAAATGGCATGGATGAAAATTTATATTTAAGAGAAAAATAACTGAAATCTAAATATGAAGATATACTATCCAAAGAAGAAATCTTATGGCGTCAAAAGTCAAGGGAGACCTGGCTTGAAGCTGGAGATAAGAACATCAAGTTTTTTCATAATAGCACTAAAGTCCGTAGGAGTGTGAAGAGAATTACTAAAATTAAGGGTGATAATAATGATTGGATCGAAGAGCCACAACAAATTGCATCTGAAGCGGTCAAGTATTTCAAAAACATTCTTCACAATTGGGAGGGTTCCAATAGAATCCATCAACAAGCCATACTACAAAATATCCCAATGATCATAATAGAGGATCAAAACAAAGCCCTCAATGTGAAGTTTTCCAAAACTGAGATCGAACTGGCAGTCTCTCAAATGCAGTCAGATAAATCCCCAGGTCCAGATGCATTCCTAGCCTTCTTTTTTTAGAAATGCTGGCATTTCATTGGGGACGAAGTTGCTAAAGCATTAGAAGGGGTGGGGAATTCTGGAAACATTCTAAAAGATGTAAATAATACATTCCTCACACTTATCCCTGTTGACCTATTTTCCTCTGTCCAGAGTTAAATAGTTCACCTTGTATATTCCTTGAATATCCTTTAGAAAATTATCCAAAAAGCTTAAATTCTTCAATTATCCATGCTCTGCCTTGCTAAAAATCTCAAAGCCCCTCTTGGAGAATCCTTGAAGCAAACCCAGAAAAACCCAGAAATTTTTTGTCTTCAAGTGCCTTCCATCACAGAGATTTATCAATTTTATGCTTAGCCATTTTTCATGTATATGATGATGACGTCATCCTTGTTTTGGGGTTTTCTGTCATTTGGTCGAATTGCATCTCAAATACATTTTTTCTTGTATCTTGGTCGTGTACAAAAGTGAATGTACATCAAGTTCATTGTAGGTTATGTTGTATGCATCTCCGTTTGTATATTGCATATACAATCGCATATACAAGGCAATATGCAAAGGAGGATGCAAAGGCAATATACAAGGAGGGATACAAAAGTGAATCGGGTTATTCTTGTATATGCAATTCAATATACAAGCACATATACAAGGCAGTATACTAGGGGGAGATACAAAGGTTGGGGTCCACCAGTTGTATGTATATGCGATTGTATCTTTGCACATACAATCGCATATACAATGGCATATACATTTTCGAGATACAATCCCGGACCTGAAGGAATATGCAATTTGGTTTTAAAAGGTCAGATGCAATGTTTGTATGTACAAGTGATTGTATGCAGTTTGGTTTGTATATTTCGCATTATATATGCGATATACAAAAGGTTAGATACAACAGAGATATGCAAGGCAGAACCGACTGGGAAATTAAATTTGGCAAACTCAGCGGTGAGTTCTGCAGTTGTATGTTGAAATGCATGTATATACCAATATGCAAAAAAGGAAAAGATACAAGGCCAGACCTATTTCAAAGTTTCATTCTGGTTCATAATCCTTTGAGTTCCGCATTGTATGTACATGCGATTGTATCTCATATACAACTGCATATACAAAGTCACATTCAAAGGATTTCGACGAGACAAGCTTTATCGGCAACTTAGTTTGAGGTCTCTCCGATGGCCGATAAAGCATGCAAATGTTCATTGATGGGTCCCAGGTTCAACTCAGCGGCCAATAAGATAGTGCCACGTGTCAAGGTCGATGCAAAAGGTGATGCAGAAAGTAAAGGCCTGCTTTTGTATGTTGGCCATTGTATTGTATATATAATTACACATACAAATGGCAGTATACAAGGGGGAAATTCAAAGACATGCAAAGCAATTTTGTATGCAAAATGCAAAAAATGAAGAAGTCACATAGGTGCAAAGTGAACAATTTAGGACCCGATATGCAGTGTATCCATTTTTGTATGTCTATATGCATACAAGCAACATTTCTCTTGGCAGCAAGGACAAAATTGACAGTCGGTTTGCATTCAGTTAGGAATGGTCACCGACTTAGCAGATGCATATGCAGTTTTGGTGATAGGACATCTCATCAGCTGAATTAAGTTTTGTAGAGGTCCTTCAATGTGGATATTTGTTGCATTTATGGGTGCAAGTCGATGATTCAATAGCTCACATTGAAGATTCAAAATATGTTCCATCTGCCCCTGTTCCAGATATTTTATTCCATAACTTCAAGCAAGTGGATGTCTCTTCTGGTGATGATATTTTCTGATAGAGCCCATAGGGAGAATTCATTGTAACTGACTTAGGTCAAAGGAAAAATGCTATATATGCATAAACATGAGATGTAAAAGAGGTTGGAAGATTTAGTATTTCTATGCTTCTAATTCCAAACAAAGCATTCCTCTACTGTAACCTTGTCTTTCCGATTAAATACATGCTAGTTATTTTACCTCTTCATGCTATTTTGACTCTGTGTGATCTAAGAATGATGTGTTTGTGAATGTTTAATTCCTTCTAATCATCTCTTTCTCCTTGCCTCTATTAAAATTAGCTTGATCTGTGTATGTTTATTGGTTGTGTCTAGTCATTTTGTGCATTTTCTTAGTTCTGTGAGGGTTCTTTTATTCAACCTGGTGTATCACCTAATTTCTATTTTATGTTTCCTTCTACTCTTTTCCCCTGCAAGCATTAGCACTAGGTTTAAATATTTTCCTCTAAGCATTAGGCTCAGAGGTAGGAAGTCAGCCTACTCCAGAGGTTTGATCTCAATTCACAAGGTCCCACACTTTAAGATCATTCCCATTGTGTCATTAGAATGCTTGGACTCTCTCCAAGCAGGGTGCAATTCTATGTGACAACAATCCCAAAAAAGGAGAAGCCAAAGAGTTTTGGTGACCTGTGGCCTATCTCTCTATGTAACACTATTTACAAAATACTTACTAAGACTATAGCTAACAGAATCCAGAAAGTATTACCATACATCATTAGTGATGAGCAAACTAGGTTTGTTCAGGGAAGATCTATATACAATGGAGTAATTATAGCCCAAGAAGCCATCCACTATATTAAGCACAATAAAAAACCTAGCATGCTGATCAAACTAGATATCAGTAAAGCTTATGACAAGGTTGATTGGTGA
Source organism: Cunninghamia lanceolata (assembly GCA_027924645.1). Lineage (NCBI taxonomy): Eukaryota > Viridiplantae > Streptophyta > Pinopsida > Cupressales > Cupressaceae > Cunninghamia > Cunninghamia lanceolata. The sequence continues at coordinate 3,586,046 of BSBN01000397.1, forward strand.
TTCCTTTATAAAACCTTGGAGGCTTTTGGATTTGTGAAACAATGGACATATCTCATTTATGAATGTATATCTAGCCCCAAGATCTCAGTCTTAGTTAATGGAACCCCGAAAGGTTTTTTTAACATTTCAAGAGGACTGAGACAAGGAGACCCTATTTCTCCTTTCCTCTTTATTATAATGGTAGAAGCATTAGGAAGAATGATCACCAAATATAGGGAAGAAGATAAAATCCAAGGAATCAAAATTACTTCAGGTCTAGACCCCACAACTCACCAATAGTTTGTAAACGACACCATGCTCTATGGTAAGGGTAGCACCGAAGAAGCTAAGGATTTCAAAGAGATCCTTGACTCCTACACCAAGGCCTCTAGCCAGGAGGTCAATGCTGATAAATCATAAATTTTCTTCTTCAACACAGACCCTGATACAGAAAGAGAATTTTACAAAATTATGACCTTCAAAAAAGGGGAAATGCCCTGCAAATATTTAGGCCTACCATTAGATAGAAGCAATAAGACAAAAGATCTGTGGGACCATATTACTTCTAAGATCAAGAAGAAAGTAGAGTCCTAGAAAGGCAAATGGTTATCTTTAGCTGGAACAGTCACAATGCTAAAGTTTGTTCTCTCAGCTATACCAATATATCAACTTTCATGCACGAATCTACCAGTAGAAAAATGTGAAGAAATTAACAAAACCCTTAGAACTTTCCTCTGGCAAGGATGGGAAGACAAGAAGAGGATGGCATTATTAGCTTGGGACAAAATATGCAGACCTAAAGAGGAAGGTGGCTTGGGTCTGAAAAATATCAATGAACAAAGTAAAGCATTAGGAGCTAAACTAATATGGAGAATGTATAAATAGCCAAATCTGAAATGGGTAAAAATCCTTAGAAACAAATACCTAAGAGGCAAGGAGTTTGCCTCCCTTTTTAGGATGGCCAACCCCCCTAAAGGTTCCCGACTTTGGAATTTTATGTTGGACTGCAGAGATCTCATCTTGGATAAATTGACCTGGAGTCTAGGTGATGGCAATCAAGCACTATTCTGGGATGACTCCTGGGGGGGATATGAGACGATAATTAGCCTTGAAAACTTGGAGGAAGCAAAAAGAATCCTAGAATCCTAATGGGGTAAATATGTAAAAGATTACATTGAATTCCCCAATAATGAGGTAAACCTTGGATGGAAATGGAAATCACTTGAAAACTCAAACATCCCAAATAATGAAAAAAAGAAATTACTAGATATCCTCAAAAAAAGGAATGTATCCTTCAAAAAAGATATTTGTAAGTTGGTTTGGGATGGAGCCAAAATAGGATATTACAACACAAAAGATGGGTATAACATTTTAATCAGACAATACCTAAGACCTAGAACAATAATACCACTTAGACTATGCTAGGATAAGAACTGTTTCCCAAAAGCTGGAATGTTCTCATGGATAGCCTTACAGAAGAAAATACTAACGGCAGATAGGTTTACTAAGATGGGATATGAGGGACCTAGTAGGCACCCCCATGTGAAAAGGAGCAGGAAATAGCAGACCATATTCTACTCAACTGCCAATTCTCTCTCAAATGCTAGAATTGGTTATGTAGCAAATTGGGCTGGGTAACAGCCCTTCGTAATAACATACTAAACCTATTTCAATGCTGGCCAGACATTCATAGACAAAGCATCTATCATATGCTATGGACAATAACCCCCTCTGTCATGATATGGGAGCTATGGAAAGAAAGAAATAGAAGAGTTTCAAAGATAGGAAAATGACCTATGAACAACTCATTATCAAGATTGAAGCTATTATTATAGAAGTTGTCGAAAGAAGAATTCTCACTAACCCCAGGAAAGAAGCCACAATGTCATACTGGGATGAAAAGATGTGGGGTAGATGGGTAGGATTAAAATTACCCCCCTTTGTGGGACCAGGTAACCACAACACCACCAATAAAAGATAGGAATGTAAATGGCAACCCCCTAAAAAAGGATGGTTCAAGCTAAATTTTGACGGGGCCTCCAGAGGTAACCTAGGAGTTGCAGGTTTAGGCTATATAATCCATGACTGGGAAATGAAGGAAATTGCAACTATCATGAAACCACTAGGCAATACAACCAATAACATGGTAGAATTAACTGCTCTGATAGAAGGTTTGAGTGTGTACAAAGATTTGAAAATTGAAAAACTAGAAGTGGAAGGTGATTCTACGATTATTATTAATGCCCTAAGAAAAGGTAGCATGCCTAACTGGAGACTCAACTCCCTCCTCTCCACTGCCCTTGACATCACTTCTTCTTTTAGAAAATGCACATTTAATCATATTTTTAGAGAGGGTAATGGTAAATCTGATTGTCATGTCCCTAATTTTGAGCCAAAGAAAATGAAATCTTTAATTGCATTTTCCTAATCGATTTGTATGGAGTTAAGTCCAATCAAGCAAAAAGGGGATTTAAAATATAGGTCCAAGCTATAATAAGACCCAACGACCACAAGGAAGGTAAATCAAAATTATAACAAAGATCATGAAAGGGGTCATTCACCTATTTGGATATAGGTCCAAGCTAAGGAAGATCAAGGGTATCTCAAGGAGGGAATCGGCCATATAAGTGGAAGATTCAAATTCACTTACTTTAATTTTAGAGGGAAAATCCCAACAAATATTGGGGAAAGAAAATCAAATTCAAATAAAGTATATTGGAGGGAAAAAGAGGATCGATTTCATAAAGGAACTCAAATATGATGCATACCTTGGATAATGTGTCCAAATTGCCAATGATTGAAGAAAAGATCATAGGGGAAATTCAGCCAAGTTGGAGATGCATTCACCCAAGGGAAAAAGAGGGCTCTTAACATATTCGCCCATGACAAAGAATACTTCAAATACATTCACCAATGCATTTGTCTCTGAAGAAGACTCAAAGCCCAATGCCAACGGTTGAAGGAAGAAGATGCATCTGCCATAAAAGATGCATTCGCCATGAAGGAAATTCAAACACATTCGCCCATGCAAGATGTCATTCGGCCATGCAAAGAGGAAGCATTTGCCTTGGGGACATTCGCCTATATCATGCATTTTCCAATGAAGAATCAACCAAGCATAAAGAGAAGGTTCAGCCAAACAAAGACTCATTTGCCATACCAAAGGAGGATCGATGCATTCTTGAAGAACAAGTACCTAATGCCATTCACCAAGACATGAGTATATCAAACATGATAGAAGAAAAGCATTTAAATGCCTAATGCAAACACATTCACCTAAGATGAATTCACCCAAGATCCAATGCAAGGGGAACCCAATGTGAGCCATCGGCCAAGAAGAAGAAGAATAAATAGGAGACTTGCATATGAAAGGGGCATATCTGAGTTTGGTTTGTTTTACATTCATTTCTGAGTTTGAAGGTTCTGATCTTCTTACTTTCTTGCAAGGTGATGTGCCCTTGCACATAGGGTGATGACCCCCTATGCTTTTGGAGGTTCTAATATCATCATTGTTGATCAATTTGCAGGTATTGATATGTATTGAAGGTCTTAGAGGAGTTTCGACAACCTTTGGAGATCATTACTAGAGTTGGATATCAAGATCTGGAACATTTTGAACACTTTCAGTCATCATAGCAGTGACTACAGTCATTTAGAAGGCTGCTACAGTCAAAAAAAGGGCTGCGAATATTGTATATGGAGCATAATTTATTGGAGAAGCAAACTTGAAGACCACTCCTAGACAATCGGTCAAGCATTGAAGCCATCATTGAAACCCCTAGAAAATATTCTGCCTCACTGATTGAATCAGTCCCCTATTACAGTCATACCAGTACCATACAACAATCAATACAGTGGCATCTAATAGCATTCTAAGGCTGAGAGTGTTTGGCGAGCACTTGGCACTCATCTTCCTTTGGCTAGCTAACATTCGGCTAGGGTTTGAAGGCTTTTGTATTCATTTTTCAAGTCTGATGTAAAAAGTGTGTGGATGTTATAAGTAGGCAGGGAACTCTTGATTGTAATTTGTATCATTTTCATTGAAGGAATAAAGCATTTGGAGTTGGATGTCATTGAGCATTTGTGCACTTATTCAATTTCATTGTGTGAGCCAATTGGTTGCAAGTATTCTTAGCTAAGTTTGGATCTAAATTTCAGTTGAGTCCTATAAGGGACATTTCAGTGGTATCAGAGCTATGATCCTACTAGCCTAAGGGATGAAGATGGGTGACAAAAGACATCACAGCCAGCAAAGGATGGAAGAGACAATGAAAGAAATGATAGCAAATCAAAAGAAGATGGCTGATAGTCACTCTAGAATGGAACTTCTTCAACAATAGTTCAAGGAAAAGATGCAGCAAACAAATACCAACATAGAAAAGATGTTTCAGGCATTGATGGGAAACAAAGAAGGGCCTCAAAGAACCAAGGAAAACCATACATCTAGAAGAACACACACAATCAGAACTAAGAAGGAAAAGATCAAGAATTCAGTTCATGAGATGAAAAATGAAAGAGTGGCAAAAAGTCTTCATGAGGAATTTGAAAGGCATGTGGATAGAAAGAAAAATCATACAAGTGGCATAGAGATTATACAATTGGAAGATGAAGAAGTTCATGATGTAAAGAATGCACAAGATGAAGATAAATCAAATGAAGGTATGGGGTATTCATGATAGTGCCAACATTATCTCATCTTCTCTTCACAATGGTAAGGAATCAAGTGATGCAAATGATATTTCAGTTTGTTGTCAAGAAGAAGACATGATGATTGCCATCGAGCATAGCCATAAGATCCGTGACCCATTCCATGATGAAGAGGAAACACAAGAGGAGTACATTGGGACAAGTAAATTGGGCAAAGATGAGCATGAACCTGAAATTACAATTGGTTATGAAGGACACACTCTTGGTGTTCTATCTTACATGCAAGAAGAAGACATAGTATTTGCTACAAGGGTCATCCTTGATGGAGACTCACATGAAGGACTCATGACACTTGAAGACAAAGAGAATGTGACTCACCATGGATCAGCTCACGAAGACAATGCACATGTGGAGGTTTTCAAAGAGACAAGGTCACTTGAGGAGATGAAGGCAAGTGATAGTATTGACTCATTGATTAATGTCAACATTTCTATGAAAAATTCCTTGATGAAGTACAATGAAGACTTAGCTGATGGGGAGAAGCACATTCCTGAAGAAATTGAGTTTCATGCATCACATCAATTGGAGGAGCATCTAGAGGTGAATGAATATCATATTGTTTCAGCTCTAACCCATTTTGTTGACATTCATGAGGTAGTTTTAGAGTTGTGTTGGAAGGCTCTAGACTTGAGAGGAAGTTCATCTCTTGCTTGGCACGAGCTCAACGAGGCTTTGATGGTGACAAAGAAGGACTACATATATGGAGGATTTATTTGCAGCCATGAAACCACAAATAGGGCACATAATACACATGACTTTCAATTAGTAAGACTCTATGGATCAGCACTGGTTGAGAGCTATTTATCATTAATAGGAGATATGATTGAATATGCAAAAGGTAGCATCATTGGGTATGATATGAGGTCTGATTTTTTGTTGTACAAAAGCAGTCCCTTGTCATTATTGCATCATGACATGATAGCCAAAAGATTCAGTCCTAAAATATTTTCATGGAGAGACTCATGTTGGACCAGCACTAGAAGGAGAGCATGCAAGGAAGCATAAGGAATTCGAAAGAGATAAAGCTATGATAAGAAGGTATGACTATCAATTTGATTTTCTAATTTGGGACAGCAGCCTTTTAGTGGTCATGGATCATGGGAACGAGAGTGGGAAGACTCTTCCTACCCTTGGCACTTCATTGGTCATCACATATGTTGAGTGTAGGGACTATCTAAGGCAGATTTCTGATTTGATACCCCATGACATGATTGAGACAAGAAATATTCAAGACATATGGCATGTTAGGAATAAGCCTTGCATAAAGGCCAATCAAGTAAAGCAATCAGATTTGGTTTGGTCACATGGATGGAACCACAGGAACTTATTGTCATCTCTTTTGGAATTCCACTTGGGAATTCAAATGGTAAATTTGGTTGGCAATATAGAGAATATATCTTGTGGCATGTCTAAGAATGGAAATTGGATAGATGAAGACTTGAGTTGGTCATTGATCATGCATGAGTTCACTAGTGATGAACTCTTTCTAGCTAGAGATTCTTTGATTTTGATGATGTACACTAAAGAGACATTTGATGGTGACCTTGGGTACATAGGTGAACAAATAGACATTGGCACATTGATAGGAGATGATTGTTTTACTACATCACACTGGGAGATCCTTCATAACACTTGGAGTACAGCAATTGATTGGAAGCTTTGTGGAGGTATGGATCATGTCTACATCATGGAGAAACGACCTATGGATGATATTCACTCACCACTAAGTGTTCGTGATGGCATTGGCATTCATTTGGACTCAATTTTTAGTTATGAATTCACTGTCCACTTCTATATCAGCAGCTTAGTAGAAGTAATTTCACACTTGGTTGCATTGATAAAGGATATTCTATATATCCATGGGATTGAAGGATTGTTTGGCATGGTTAGCACATTGGGGTATTACTATCTTGATGTCATTATGAGATTTGATAAGATTGTTTTAGATTTGCATAATGGGAAACAAATAAAGCTTGTCAATAACACTCACGATGATATGTTGGATGGAAAGAATCTAATTTTTCACATTCGATGGTATTTTGATTGGTCAAAGAACAGCAGCAATTCAGCTTTGATTTTTTATGACATGCACCTGCTAACCCTCATGAAAGAAAGCTCTACATGTTCTACTAATGTTGGCAGAAATAATGGACACTTGGAGAAGTTTCTTTTGGGGAAAAATAGGGCATTGTACTTTCTAATTTTTTATATCAGAATTTTGAGAACAAAGAAAAGGTGCAAGCGAAGTATGAATGGTGGAACAATGAAGACAATTTTGAAGATCAAATAGCTTTGAGGAATTCTTGGCTTCCTCTTATTCAGCCTATTCATGTTTTTGGCACCTTTAGTGGCACTCCTCATCACATTTTCAAGGATACTTTTAGTTTGGATGTTGCTGGTCCGAGTTCAAACAGCAGAGTCATTTGGGAAGTTGCACCTCCATTTGGCACATATGGTGAATTCATGACATCATTTTGTATTTTTAGTTTGGAGAGATCATGGTTTGATATTGGCTTTAAGATTTGGAATCATCATTGGAAATTGTACATGGATGTGTTCATGTCTTCGTTTGACAATGGAGGAGGTCCCAGGATCGTCTACATCTTTGAGATGATACGTGTGAGTTCATGTGGAAAGGGGAGATTGGTTTGGGACCCTGGTATCTATTGATGATTGCTTGGGACAAGCAATCTTGGGGAGGGAAGACTGTCATGTCCCCAATTTTGAGCCAAAGAAAATGAAATCTTTAATTGCATTTTCCTAATTGATTTGTATGGAGTTAAGTCCAATCAAGCAAAAAGGGGATTCAAATTATAGGTCAAGCTATAATAAGACCCAATGACCACAAGGAAGGTAAATGCAAATTATAACAAAGATCATGAAAGGGGTCATTCACCTATTTGGATATAGGTCCAAGCTAAGGAAGATCAAGGGTATCTCAAGGAGGGAATCGGCCATATAAATGGAAGATTCAAATTCACTTGCTTTAATTTTAGAGGGAAACTCCCAACGAATATTGGGGAAAGAAATTCAAATTCAAATAAAGTTTATTGGAGGTAAAAAGAGGATCAATTTCATAAAGGAACTCAAATATGATGCATGCCTTGGATAATGTGTCTAAATTGCCAACGATTGAAGAAAAGATCATAGGGGAAATTCGGTCAAGTTGGAGATGCATTCGCCCAAGGGAAAAAGAGGGTTCTTAACATATTCACCCATGACAAAAAAGACTTCAAATACATTCACCAACGCATTTGTCTATGAAGAAGACTCAAAGCCCAATGCCAATGGTTGAAGGAAGAAGATACATCCACCATAAAAGATGCATTCGCCATGAAGGAAATTCAAACACATTCACCCATGCAAGATGTCATTCGGCCATGCAAAGAGGAAGCATTCGCCTTGGGCACATTCACCTATATCATGCATTTTCCGATGAAGAATCAACCAAGCATAAAGAGAAGGTTCAGCCAAACAAAGACTCATTCGCCATACCAAAGGAGGATCGATGCATTCTTGAAGAGCAAGTACCTAATGTCATTCGCCAAGACATGAGTATATCAAACATGATAGAAGAAAAGCATTTAAATGCCCAATGCAAACACATTCACCTAAGATGAATTCGCCCAAGATCCAATGCAAGGGGAACCCAATGTGAGCCATCGGCCAAGAAGAAGAAGGATAAATAGGAGACTTGCATATGAAAGGGGCATATCTAAGTTTGGTATGTTTTATATTCATTTCTAAGTTTGAAGATTTTGATCTTCATACTTTCTTGCTAGGTGATGTGCCCTTGCACATACGGTGATGACCCCCTATGCTTTTGGAGGTGATATTGCTTCTAATATCATCATTGTTGATCAATTTGCAGGTATTGAGATGTATTGCATGTCTTAGAGGAGTTTCCACAACCTTTGGGGATCATTACTGGAGTTGGATATCAAGATCTTGAACATTTTGAACACTTTTAGTCATCATAGAAGTGACTACAATCATTTAGAAGGGTGCTACAGTCAAAGAAAGGGCTGCAAATATTATATTTGGAGCATAATTTGTTGGAGAAGCAAACTTGAAGACCACTCCTAGACAACCGGTCAAGCATTGAAGCCATCATTGAAACCCCTAGAAAATATTCTGCCTCACTGATTGAATCAGTCCCCTATAACAGTCATACCAGTATCATACAACAATCAGTACAGTGGCATCTAATAACATTTTAAGGCTGAGAGTGTTTGGCGAGCACTTGGCACTCATCTTCCTTTGGCTAGCTAACATTCGGCTAGGGTTTGAAGGCTTTTGTATTCATTTTTCAAGTCTGATGTAAAAAGTGTGTGGCTATTATAAGTAGGCAGGGAACTCTTGATTGTAATTTGTATCATTTTCATTGAAGGAATAAAGCATTTGGAGTTGGATGTCATTGAGTATTTGTGCACTTATTCAATTTCATTGTGTGAGCCAATTGGTTGCAAGTATTCTTAGCTAAGTTTGGATCTAAATTTCAGTTGAGTCCTATAAGGGACATTTCACTGATTTCCTTGCTAACAAAGGTGTTGATGGCACAAGCTGAACCATTATATATAATTCTTAGTTAGGTATGATAGCCTTAAAACTCTTAACTTGTGACTTAAAGGGAGCTTCTCTTCCAGTTTCTCCTTGATGAAGAGGAAAACATTAGGCCTCTCTAGACTTCTAACACACAAGCTTGATTCATCCTAATATAACACTATCCTCCTACATATTTATGTGTTCTTTTGTTCTGTTACTCCCCCCTTCTTATATATATATACATATATACATATCTACATATATATATATATGTATATATATATGTATATATATATATATGTATGTATATATACATATATATATATATACATATATATGTACATATATATATACATATATGTATATATGTATATATATATATATGTATATAGATTTATATATATATATATGTATATAAATTTATATATATATATACATATATATATATGTTTATATATATATATGTATATATATATATGTATATAAATTTATATATATATATATATATGTATATAAATTTATATATATATACAAGATATAGATATTTCTCTGTATCAACTTTTAAATCTCATTCATATGGGTGTTGTTATATATATATTCACATTCAATCCTGTATCTCATCATTTTCACATAATCACATCCATAGATTTTTACATTTGATTTATAATAACTTGCTAATATTTATATCCAATAAAGAGTTTAACAGAGTATGTTCTTCAAAAAATGGCTATCTACAGCCAGTATGCTACGACTTCTAAGACTGAACTTTCTAAGACCACACAGGGTCTAATCCTAATACATCCATACAGCCTACATGTTCTTGACCTCATAGGGTCTGCTTCTCCTACTTTTTTCAGGATTCTATATTCAAAATGAAGCTACTATGAGGCTTCGAGCACACTTACAGTATGTTAATTTTAAACAATATAACTAAAAATAAGATTTTCTTAGACTTACTCCCTATCATACTCAAGCAGCTGGAGGTTAAAACTTGCCACCCATTCAAACCCTTCTTCTGCAACTAACCAAAGGACTCTCTTGATGAAATGCACTGCAACCTCTACCATTTCTTTGGCCACCATCAAGTCCGGACCTTTGAGGTCTAAGATGAATGGGTAGATCTTTACAATTGCATCTAGATCATTAAGAGCAACCATGTCCCTTGGCCTTGGCATTCCAATTCCCACACTTGTGGCTTCCAGGGTTAACCCCAAATCCCCCAAATGCTCAAGATAAAAGAGTCCCCTCATAATTTTATCTATCTGTACCTTGTCAACCTCCAATTCCAATAACATGGCTAACACTCTAGAGGTGACGTTTGTGTCAACGCGATACCTCTTAGCCTTCTCCATGAATTTCCTCCCAACAATCATCTTGATGGCTCCAACCATTAGTTCATCTGACCTACGCAGCATGCGCTGAAGACGTAGCGACGTCACAAGACCAAGAAAATCCATCTGGCACTTTGAGCTGATCAATCTCACTAGGGTCTCCATTCCCCCGCAACTAATGGCTTCTGTTGAAAAGATAAATATGAATCTAAAGGGCATCAGAAATGATGGGAGATGAAAATGAAAGTTTTTTCTTTCCTTTAAAATTCTAGGAACTTTCTCGATTGTCTTCTAACAGCTCTTAACCTTTTGATAAACGTTGTTTATCAATCAAGTTTTCTTGTGCACATTTACACCACTGCCAGCATTCCCCGAACGTGCCACTGATATACTCAAATTGGTTTATATATATATATATATATATATATATATATATATATATATATATATATATATATATATATATATATATATATATATATATATATATATATATATATAATCTCATCTTCTAGAATGGATCTCCTCCTCTATGTGTGGGCTTGACTTGTCTTTTAGTAGGAAATGGGTTATCCTTATGCATCATCATAGCAACCACATCATGCACGAATTACCTAGTAGTTGGGGATCTCGATAGGATTTTCTTTCCTTCAATATACTTCAATGATTATATGATTGTTCGAGCAAGAATAAGATCTGTTTTAGAGAGGCATGTGGTAAAATAATGAAGATTAAAAGTTTACATGTGAGGCCTTGATGGGAGATCAGGAGGTGAGATGTCAGATCACTTAAAACTCCCACTGCAATAATGAGACTTTGGTACCTCTATGGCTTATCATCTTTTTAAGTCAGTTCAATATTGCCCAATAATTGCTCTGCTGTGTTAGGAAATGGTTTGCATCTTTGGCTCTGTTTAAGAAGAAATAAGTCTATGTCAGCTAGCAGAACCTATAGATATAGTTTCACAAAGAGGGCACACCTATTTGAAGGAAAATTTGCTTTTAATCATAGTCATACATACTCAAATATTTATATAAACATAAGTATATAAATATATGTATATATATATGTGTGTGTGTGTGTGTGTGTGTATTAATATATATACAAAAAAATTTAAAAGAAAGAGGTTATTTAGTTATACTTTCATCTCTTATGCTCTGATACTAATCTTGAGAGAACGAAATATGTTTACACCTTTGTCCTGATGATATGATAGGAGAAAGTGCAATTATCAATTTTGATTCAACTTTCATAAAAGAATTCTAACAAGTTTGTTGCAGGAAAATGAGAAATTTCTTTTTTATGGCTAACAAGAATGGCAGTATGGGAAAGGTGCTGTTGTGTTTTTTTTAGGAGTTTGCAAGAGCAACGTAATACATAGAAGGGAAAGCATACCCCATTTACAGAAGGTGACCCTGAGGACTAAGGATCAACTAAGGGAATAGGAAGTAATGAAACAGTAAAATGGCTCTTGATTAGAGTAGGGACTGCAATTGTTAATCCTTAATTTTGTAAATGAGGAATCATCCTCATAGGTCACTATCATGTATACAGGAAATAGAATTTGCAAATTTAATTATGTACTGGACTTCATAAGTCCCAGGCAAGACTGGAGGTTTTCTTTACTCTGTTCTTTCCTACCGGTGCCCACACTGAACAAAGTTGTACTTTAGAAAAATTTTACTAATAATATAATTTTTTGGCTACGGCCTCTTACCCAAAATATATATATAATAAGTGCCTATATTCCACTTTTATTACCCTTTTTATTCAAGAAATTGATTAATTGTAACCCTAATCCTAAATCCAATTATAATACTAATCTTGATTTTATCCCTAACCCTAATTGTTACCCCAATACTAATTCTACTACTAATCCAAACCCAAATTATTACTATAACCCTAACCTTAATCTTGATAGTAATGTTATCGCTACTCTAATTCTAACCCTAACCCTTACTCTATTACTAATTCCAACCCTAATCCCAACCTTAACTCTAACCATAGTTTTATATATAGATCTTATAAACGTAAATAACCTTTCTTGTTTTATTGTAACTATAACTCTAACGTTAAGGCCAATAATAACCCTAATTCTAATCCCAACCATTTCTAATCACATAGATGTTCATTAATGACTATTTCTAATCACATTTGCTTCAATTGTAACTATAACTCTAACATTAAGGCCAATAATAACCCTAATTCTAATCCCAACCATTTCTAATCACATAGATGTTCGTTAATGACTATTTCTAATCACATTTGCTTCATCTCCATTTTGATACTCCAATTCTTGTAATGTTACTTCTGCCCTTATTCTAGCCATTATTTGTTTGTTACATTCATTGTGTCTTCTTCTTTGTTCTTCCCTTTGAACATATGTCATTTGTTCTAACTCTAATTTTTAGTTGTAACTCTAATCTTAAATGTAATAGTTTTAACTCTAATCTTAAATGTAATCATAATCTTAAATGTAATGCTAATCCTAACTCTAATTCTAACCCTAACCCTAATTTTAACCTAAACCCTAACCCTAGTCCTAATTATAACACTAATTCTAACCATAACCCTAATTCTCTCTCTAATTCTAACCATAACCCCAACCCCTAATTCTAACCATAGTTGTAATGCTAATTATGGACCTAATTTTAATACTAACTATAACCCTAATTGTAACTTAAACCCTAACCACAAACCTAATTGTAACCCTAACCCTAATTCTAACCATAACCCTAACCCTAATGATAACCCTAATTTTAAGTCCTAACTCTAATCCTAAATGTAATAGTAATCTAAATGTACTATTATTCCTAACTCTAACTCTAACCCTAACCCTAATTCTACTATAAACCCTAACTCTAACCTTAATTATAACACTAATTTTAACTCTAACCCTAATTCTCTCCCTAATTATAATCTTAACCGCAACCTTAACTCTAACCATAGTTGTAACCCTAATTCTGGACCTAATTATAATACTAACTATAACCCTAATTGTAACTTAAACCCTAACCTCAAACCTAATTGTAACTCTAACTCTAGTTCTAAATGTAACCCTAACCTAATTCTATCAATAACACTAACTCTAACCATATTTAAAACCATAATTCTAACTTAGACTTGAACCCTGACCCTAACTCTAATTGTAGCCCTAGTTTATAATTGAATTTTTAATGTAGTTGGTTGGAAACAACTTTAATTATTATATTATATATTATATTAGTAATATTATTATTAATATAATATTAATTATGAGGTAGGATGGAGCATATGCACGGGAGCTCTATGTAGTCCCGCGGCCTGTAGCAGGCCGTGGTCTACATGTGTTTGTTCTCTGTTGCATGCATTTTTTATTTGCAAATCAAGCTCTATGGGGTTGTTTCCAACGAGGGGAGGGGTTTTTTAGTTTTCGAGGAGGGTCTTTTTTCTCAAGTGTGTGCATTGTTTGGTGCAGGTGTGGGGTGCGAGGGCTTGAGGGGTTTTTATAATGGCAGGGTATGTGCCTTTAGGTGAGATGTCGGGCGATGCTGCTACGGCAAAAGTTGGTGACGGGTTTCCTCATCCATCCCCTCCTAATGTTGGGGTTTTTAACACTGGTGCTTTGAAATTGCAAAAGATAAACGAATGCTTGGTGAGAGCTCAAGCTCGTCTGAAGCTAGTGATTCAAACAGAGGCAGTAGCCGAGGACCTGGAGTATTATAAAAAACATGTTTTAATCTGCAAATTTATGGGATTGAGGGTTTCGATGCCTTTTCTAGAACCCTGGATTCGCAAATCCTAGAATCTAGAAGGTGATTTTGACATCTTGCTAGCCGTGAATAACTTCTTTTTGGTGGTTTTTTCATGTATCTCCAATCATAACAAGGCATTTGAGGGAGGGCCCTACTTTTATAATCAAGTTGGCCTATTCATGAAGCTGTGGTATGCAGGCTTTAACTTGGCTAAGGAGCTACCCTCGAAGGTGTCCATGTGGGTTTGTTTTCCTTGGTTGCCATTGGAATGTTGGAGACATGATATTTTGCAATCAATTGTGTTGCTGCTGGGGAAGCCTATTGGCCTGTCTCCGCAAACTCTAGAGAAGAAATTTTTTTCCTATGCCCGGGTTTGTGTGGAGATTGATCTGAGCCAACCTCTACCAGATTCTATCGATCTAACTGTGTGTCTAGCTCCTGGATTCAGCAGTTAGACTATGAGACTTTACCCTTCAGGTGACGGTTGTGCCATGAGTATGGTCATATTCAAAGGAGGTGCCCTCATACCTCAAGTGCTAGTGGTTTAGATAATGTGAAGGCTCCATCTAATCCAAGGGTTGAAAAGGGTAAAGCACCCATGCAAGGGGTGGTACTGGATAAAGATGTATTTGTGCCAATTAAGTCACGAAACAAGAATTGGGGTCAGAAGAGGACTCTTCGGGATCGTCAAGAGGAGGAGACTTTTAACAAGTTTGAGGCTTTTGATGAATTAGTCCATGAGGAGGGGGTTTCTTCTTACATGCATGTTGAAGCTTCTCCTTTAGTTGATCATAATTCAAAGTCTTTGCCTGTCACTACCTCAGCCCTTGTTCCTATGGTGGCTTCCAGGGTGGTGATGGATTCGGTTGCTCCTCCCCCTGATGCTGGGATTGGCGACTCTTGTGGTTTGGTGGAAACCCCTATGGCCTCTTTGGTTGAAAGGGTGAGTTCAGCGGGTTGACCGGGTTTGGAAAACTCTAGTAAGAATAAAGCCCTCTCTACTTCTCCTATTTTGGGTTTACAGCAAAAACCCTTGAAAAAGAGTGCTCCTGATAAGCCCCAAAAGGTGGGGAGGAAGAAGGATCAAGAGAAAGTTAAGATAGCTGGGGAGACACTGGTGGAATCTGGGTCGGTGAAGACATTGGATACTCACTTCTCTCACCCTTCACGATGATTGTGTTATCATGGAATGTAAGGGGTATGAATAGCATCCCTAGAAAAAAGGCTATTCATGACTTGGTTAGTGATCATTCTCCGGATGTGGTTTTCCTCCAGGAAACAAAGTTATCCATGGATGGTATGATGCAGTGTGTGTCTAAGATTTGGAGCAGGGGGTTTTGCTAGTGTGTGGGTGCACAGGGTAGCTCTGGGGGTCTTGCTTGCCTTTGGGATCCTTGGCGAATTTCTCTTGTTTGGTGGTTCTCTAGCAAATTCTCCATTTCTCTAGTTGCAATTAGTTTGGAGACGAGGGAAAGAATTCTTCTATCTAACATTTATGCTCTGACGGATGTTCCTGGCAAGAGTCTTCTGTGGTCTCATATCAATTTTCTGAGATCCTTGGATCCTTTCCTTCCCTGGATTATGGCAGGTGACTTCAATGCAATTGCCTCTCTAGAGGAGAAAAGGGGGGGTGTGCCTCGTTTGGACCCCTCCTCTGATCTCCTAAGGGATAATTTGGTTCTGCTTTGACTTGTGGATATCAAACCTTCGAATGGCATGTTTACTTGGAATAATAGGAGGCTTGGGGATGATGTCATTTCTGAACGGTTAGACAGGTTTCTTGTTTCCAATTTTTGGGTGGGTGACAAGTGGCTGTCAAGTTTAAAAATTTTAGATTGGCGAGGATCTAACCATTGGCCGATCAAATTCTCTACTTGTTTGGCTAGTGGTCTTAAAAAGCAGACTTTTAGATTTCAGCTTATGTGGCTCAGGGAGGAGAGTCTTCTTGACTTGGTTTCTAGATGGTGGACTGAAGGACGACCTACTTTTGGTATGGCTATGTACTCATTTGTGAAGAGGCTTCAATATGTGAAGTATAAATTAAAACTTTGGAATAAGTATCAGTTTGGCAACGTGTTTCAAAGGAAAAGGGTTTCCCAGGAGCGCTTGGATTCTATTACCAAGTAGATTTAGGATCAGGGTCTTGATGCAAATTTAAGAAGGATAGAGGATAGTGCAGTTAAAGACCTTGAGGAATGGGAGCTTCATGAGGAATTTTTTTGGAAACAGAAGGCTCGTGTCAATTGGCTTCAAGAAGGGGTTAGGAATACTTCTTTCTTTCATAAATCGGTGAAGGCTCGAAGATAAGGTAACTTTATTTCTTCTCTCTGCTCTCCTGAGGGTTCTATTCTTTCTTCCTCCTCAGGGATCTCTAGTGAGGTGGTTCATTTTTTCTCTTCTCTCTTTTCTGAAGATACCCTGCTTGCTAGTGAGGAGGAAGCTTCTATCATGGCTTGTATTCCTCCTTTAGTGACTATGGATATGAATGCTTCTCTTCTTAAACCTATTTCTTTGAAGGAGTTGGAGGATGTGGTGTTTCAGTTGAAAAAAGGGAAGGCTCCTAGTCCTGATGGGT
The DNA here is from genome assembly GCA_027924645.1 of Cunninghamia lanceolata. Lineage (NCBI taxonomy): Eukaryota > Viridiplantae > Streptophyta > Pinopsida > Cupressales > Cupressaceae > Cunninghamia > Cunninghamia lanceolata. The sequence goes on from BSBN01000397.1 coordinate 3,602,917, forward strand.
TCCTAGCTAAGTTCTTTCAGGAATTTTGGGAAGTGATCAACGTTGATCTTTTGGAGGTGGTGCAAGAGTCTTTAAGGAATAAGAAAATGTTGCAAGCCATGAATTCCACATTTCTTGCTCTTATCCCAAAACACGAGGGTGCTGATTCTCTGGATCTTTTTCAACCAATTGCTTTGTGCAATGTGGTGTATAAAATCATTACAAAGCTAATTGTTGAGTGTTTGAAGCCATGGCTTGATAAGTTGATCTCAGAGGAACAAGGGGGCTTTGTTGCAGGTAGACAACTTTTGGATAGAGTAGTTATTGCGGCTGAGACTATTCACTCCATGGCCTCTTTTAAGGAAAAGGCTATGTTTATAAAGTTGGACATAGCTAAATCTTATGACAAAGTTAAATGGGGCTTTTTGATCAAATTTCTCATAGCCTTTGGGTTCAGTGGTGAGTGGATTGATTGGGTCATGATCTGTGTGAAGACATCATCCTTTTCCACTCTCATAAATGGGGAGTCTTCAGATCTATTTGGTGCTTCTAGAGGTCTTTGGCAGGGGGACCCCTCATCCCCAATTTGTTCATCTTGATAGCTGAAGGGTTGGGGAGATTCATTAAGTCTCACGTTATGGATGGGCACATTCAGGGATGGAAATGGAGCAACTCTCTTCCTCCTCAAACTCATCTTGGATGATACGGCTTTGATGGGTGCTGCTAAGGTGGCTGAAGCAGTTGCTTTATGATAGATTTTTTATTGTTACCTCGCTGCCTCAAGTCAAAGAATTAATGAAAGTAAGTCTTGCATTTATTTCTTTAATACCCCCATGCTTATTCAGAAGTGTATTGCCAGGATCTTAAGGTTTCAGGTGGGGAAACTTCCCTTTATATACTTTGGCATCCCTCTAGATGTGTGCCCACTTCCCAGGTGTTTTTGGCGGGATGTGATTGATAAATTTTGAGGGTTGGTTTGTCATTGGACCTATGGATGGTTATCCATGGCTGGCAGAGTTACTCTATTAAATTCTATGGTGCAAGCCCTTCCTTTCTACAAGTGCTTCGTATAGACTGCTCCCTCAAGCTTCATCAAAGATTTTGATAGCCTCTGTCAAAAGTTTCTTTGGTCGGGTAATCTCCTTTCGAAGAAGTGGAGCTTAATTAAGTGGGAAGTTGTTTACCAGCCAAAGAAGGATGGTGGTTTGGGTTTGCATAGGGCAGATTGCAATGGGCAGGCTTTGGCTGCTAAGCTGTAATGGAGATGGTGTTCATATCAGCATCAGTATTGGACCAAGATCCTTACTTTCAAGTACCTTGGGGAGGTGGATGGCGCTGAGGTTCCTCAATTTAGTCTTTCGAGGAAAGGTTCTATCATCTGGGTACTCTCAAGAGGGGGGCTACGCTGATTAAACAAGGCCTATTTTGGATCTGTAATAGAGGCTCTGATGCTATTTTTTGGCATGACTCCTGGGATGGCTTCCCGCCTATCCTCTCCTCGCATTCTCACTTGGGGGACTTATGTAGGATTTTTGTTCAGGCTGGTTGGAGTAGAGTGATGGATTTCAAAGCCCCTCAGGCTTTGGGATAGACCATTGTTTACCAGTGGAAGGATATGTAGGATTGGCCCATGGGTGGCTCTTTGGAGGATAGGAGGGAGTTGTCCTCCATTTTGGCTGAGAGAGTCTATTATTCTCTTCCAGAGGGGGATGTGCTAGCTTGGGGTCCAGATCCTGAAGGGAAGTTCACTGTTGTTTCAGGGTATCATGTTTTGGACAGTCAGGCCTAGGGTAGTGCTGAGGTTCCTTGGTGGAAAAATATTTGGAATAAATTCTCTTGGCCAAAATGCAATTTATTTTCTTGGTTGGTGGTTTATGGCAAGTTTTTGACTTGGGATAACCTCTGTAAGAGAGGCTTCCAAGGTCCTTCATTATGTTTCTTATGCCTAAAAGATGTTGAGACTGTTTCGTATCTTTTCTTTCAATGCCCATTTGCTAGAACTATTTGGCATTTTTGGTGGGGGGCCTGGAACTTGCAGTGCAGGAACCCTTCTTCTCTAGAGGAGTTTTGGCAGAACATTGGGCCCATTCCAGCGAGGACTTCGTTTCTGCACATAGCGTGGCCAATTGGCCCTAGTCTGATTATATGGCACATCTGATTGGAGTGCAACCGCAAGGTCTTTTTGGATAAGAAGTTGTTGGTGGGTCAAGTTTGGTCTTGCATTCTTGGGGCCTTGTAGGAGACCTTGTATGCTAAATGTGATCTATCAGCCCCGGTGGATCCTGGTGATACTGGAGTGATTTGTACTCTGGGGATACCTGTTAGGGGTACCGTAAGGCCCAAGATTGGGCAGAGCAGGTGTTCTAGAGGGAAGGTCTTTAGGGGAGGGCATTGGCTGCCTCCTCCCACTGGAGTCTTGAAAATCAATACTGATGGGTCTGCAAGGGGTAATCCTGGGCACATCGGCGTTGGTGGGGTAGGCAGAGACAGTTCTGGGGTGGTTGTGTTTTTCTTCTCAGAATATAGGGGGCAACACTCCAATAATCTAATGGAGGCCTTGGCTATTCTTTTGGCTTCGAAGAGGGCATATGCCCTTGGATGGAAAAAGATTATCTGCGAGTTGGATTCTTAGGTGGTGATAGACTTGATAAATAGAAGGCAGTTTGATGATGTTAGTTGGCAGCTTGCGGTGGTGGCTAAGCAAATCACCAGTCTTGGAGAATTACTTGATTCTATCACCTTCTCTCATATCCCTCGGGAATGGAATAAGGTGGTTCATGGGTTGGCCAAATGGGCTTCTGAGAAGAATGGGACCTGGTTGGTGGATGATTGGGACAATTTACCTGGGGATCTTGCTCAAGATTTGGAGGATTCGGTTACGACGGATGTGAGATGTTGCATGACCACTTCTTGATTTCTTGTTTGATGGGCCCATTTGGGCCTCCTGTTGCTTTTATGCTCTGTACTGTTCTCTTTGATTAATAAAGTTTTTACCCTCTTTTATTAAAAAAATATAATATTAATTATTATAAACCCTAACTATTTAAATCATAATTATTATAAACCTTAATTATTTTCAATCATATTTATTTTATCATAATGTAAAAATAATAATTATTTTAAATCATAATTATTTTATAATAATGTAAAAATAAGTAAGATTATAATAATTATTATGATAAGAAGTTATTAATACCAACCCTAATTCTAACTCTAACCCTAATGATAATTTTAAACCCTAAACCTACTTATTTTAAACCCTACCCCTAATTCTAACTCTAACCCTAATGATAATTTTAAACCCTAAACCTACTTATTTTAAACCCTACCCCTAATTTTTGTAAACCCTAATCATTATTATATTAAAGGTAATTAAATATTTACCCCAATCCCTTTATTGATTTAAAGTGTTGTTATCTTAGCTAATATATGTAAAGTTAGATGTTTTATCATGGTTTGATTAACTTACTCTAGATATTTATATAAGGTGCTTTCATTTCCTTACAATTAGTAATATTATAATTCAAAAGAATTCAAGACACAAACATCTTTTAAATATTTTCTAATAAGACTAATGAATGGTGAGAAAAATGGTAAATATAATTTTTTTTAAAGCACCTACACACCAATCCTAACATTAGGCTACTTTAGATATATTTTTTAAATATAGGTATGTTAGTTAATTAAACCCTATTTATTTCCTTATAATCTCTTTTTTTTATCACTTATTTTTATTCTTTTATTAATTACAAAATTCTTGTTACTCTTTATACACTAGTTGACTTTACCTCCCTCTAGTTACTCCCTTTTTTTTAATGGCTATGAGTATAATTTTTAATCTTCAATTTATTATGTGATCCTTGATATTTTTCTCCTATTAATATATTTTTTCTATTCCTTCTTAATTTTTCATCATTTTCACTTTTCTCTTCCATCGCCATCTCTTATTAGTTTTATTTTTTTCTCTTAATTATTTTATTTATTTATTTTTACATTTGAAAAAAAAATTATAAAAAGAGAATTTTAGTTTAAGGTTAAGGTTAGGATATTTTAGCTTTTCAAATTTAATTATGAATAGATAAATTTGATATTTAAAATTTTAAACACTAATAAAAAAAAATTATCTAATATTTTAATTAATAAAAGTTTGGTATTGGTCATTTTTTTAAATAATAGGTTAGGTTCAATTATGGCAGTAGCACCAATTGTATATTTTTACATAAATATTTGTTTTTAATAAGATTATAATTGCATTTTTATATCAAAAATAGTTCACAAAGATTGAAAATACACATAATATATTTAAAAACATATGTAACACCATTTCTCCACTTCTTTTTTCCTTATTCATTGTTGATTGATAGATGTTATCACAATTGGTAGGATTTCCTGATCTTATTTATTTATGTAATTTATAGTTGAATTTTACACCATATTTATTATAACTAGTAAAAGCACCAAAGGTGTTATCAAATGGCCAATAGGCACAAATATTTATAGGCCTATTGTTAAATAGTATATATTTATTACTGAAAAGTCCTTACATGTAGTAGTTAGTGGCTATAAAACTAAATAAGAAATTCAAATTTTATTTGCAAATAAAAATAATGGAATAATCATAAACAAACCTTCATAGAACTATGGCCTCCCATTCAACCAAGAAGAAGTGGTAAATCATGAATGAACCATTTGTTGATGTTTGTTTTTGTGACAACACAACAATAGAATAAAATACCGAGTATCTTATCCTCTCTTGAACAAAGCATATCATATGCTGAACTTTGTGATCGAGTGAGACTACTCCAAGGTTCCTTGAATGTTAGGTCTTGACGTACATGGGGATAGACTCAGTGGAATGATGTAATTTTGTTGGTAATCACAAAGGGACTTACGTGAAATTGCTCCTTTATGGACATGGAATTCACTCCTTACTCCTTGGATTTGTGAATGAATGAGAACTTCCTCAAACATAGGAAAACTTGGAACCTACTGCTTCCTCCAATAGAGAGACTGGGATTTCATTGTTTCTTCCAAGGAAAGACCTAGATTTCACTATCTCTTCCAAGGAAAATAGGCGTAGGCTCTTAGTTCTACTTCTGAATAGGGAATGATTTCTCAGTGAGGCTCCTTGCGGACTATTCTTAACGAAGATCTAAAAGAAAATGCAAAAGATGGGGTAAGGGTTCAGGGGTCTAACTAACGGATAGGATTATTGTTGAGAATGGAAACTGGAACCACACTTCTGCTTCATCATGAGGCAATAACTATGCAGAGATGGTGCGATCTTTTGGGGTATAGGCAAGGATTTTCATATTGTTCTAACATGGAACATGGAAGTGATCATGTAGAAACAATCAAAGCTAAGCTTGGAACAAGTTCAGACTGACTATGCACTGTGATTTGCAACCCACATATCACAAATGGTATGATCTAACGGTTTCAATCATTCACCAACAACAATATATTCCATCACTCTAACTAATGAAATCTTGAAAGATAAAAGAAATCAAACAACTTCAGAAACGTAAGATTTGCTTAAAGGAAACCAGGAAAACCATGCCAAAATCCAAAGAACTCTATAAACACCAGTCCACAATGCTTATATTATTGATTTGGAAAGTGTTTCTGCAACAATCTTGCTGATCCTTGAAGTTTCTAGCTCAAAAATGATACAGAAGTAAAGCTAACTATCTAGCTACTCTAGGAGCATGAAAAATGTGAGAGAAAGAGCCCCCTTTCAAATGAGGCGCCTCAACCTTTATATAGGCCAGGAAAATACAAAGAGGAGGTAAGGAGATCTGATCTCTTTGAAATCCATGCCCTGAGTTAGAAACCCTAAAGGGGTAGGTGAGATTACATCATAGGCCAAATGGAATGGTGTCACCTATCCTGGGTGCCCATGCTGACTGTGTTGTCTGGGAGGGAAGTGTCTAGTCAGCCGCCACCTCATCCTGTTCCTTGGACGCAAATTTTAGGGTGTCAAGGAATCATGTTCCTTGGCACAAATTTCAGGGTGTCAAGGAATAATGTTCCTTAGGAGCAAATTTCAAGGTGTCAAGGAATTTTCACTTGTGGAATTCCTGACCTCCTGAACAAATTTCGCTTATTCCATCACCTCAGGGAATCCTTCGTTTGGAATTCCTTTCAGACTAGGGTTGTACCTTTTCAAGGGTCATCGATTCTCCGTTGTGGACTTCTCGTTCAGTCTGGAAATCTAGTCAATCCTGATGCTGAACTTGAAGTGTATCTTCCCCATTGTGGATCTTGATCTAGTATTCTCTATGTCATTTGAAATCTTTGAAAGGACTCTTCATCTTCCTTTATCCTTTATGTGAAGTCTCCCTGTCACTTAACTGCAATCTTTAATGTTGCCTTCCTTGCGCCAGTCATGTTGAGTGTTAGGGGGAGAAAGACGGGCACAGGCTGGAGTGATGCCCTGTTTTGGATCTGTGAAGTCTCTTTCCCTGGCATTGGAACTCTTGGTATCCACCTCGAACATCTAGATTTCCACCGAGCACCCTCTTCATGGAACATAATCCTCGTCTTGAATTCTTGCAAAACAAAAGAAACCTTGAATAGTCATGATGCACAAAATTCTTAAATGCAATGCAATACTAAGATAAACCATAGAATAAACTTGCATGATTGATCAATTTTATTCCAGATTCTTTGAATAAACAAAAGATTTTCTTCATTTTCTAGCATTCTTCACACTTAACTAACTTTTCACTTTTCAGGATTACCAGGCATGCAAAAGAGGAGTTTCTAGGGTAGGGAACATATGGAAGGTGGAGCAGGCCTCCTTGGACAGGAATCCTCAGTTAGGAATTCCAGGTCTTGATGAAATTCATCCTCCTAATAGTGAAATTTGCCTCTTGAATGTTGGAACCTGCTTTTTTTAGTGTTCACTTCTACTTTTTCTGCTTGGATTTGCTTTGGTCTTGGGTCTTGAATGGTTTGAAATGAGATGGGTGGCCTCCTTTATATAGGAGTTCAAGCGCTTCTCTGCCTCTTGGCCAACCAGGATAGGCCGACTTGCACTTTTGTCTTATTTAAAACCCCTAACTGCCATAACTCTGGCTGACCTAACACTTTGTCTTTTCCTCTTCAGTCGGTGGCGTAATTTTGGGGTAGTCAGAGATTTCACGTTGTCATGGATTCTTCCTTGTCCTAAGTGCAAATGGAGAAGTGTCAGGGATTCCTAATGGTTAGGGAATTCTTCTTCCATGCCCAGGTGCATATTCCAGAGGGTGTTGGATTTTGGCAACTTGAACTAGAGTCTCATAATCTTGCTAAGGGTTTATCAACTTGGCCTTTGTTTTACCTTGGAATCCTGCAAGGATGGACTTCACGATCCTTACCCATCACATGAGTGCAAACTTCATGGTGCAGAGTGCAAGTCCAAGAGGGTCCAGGAGTTTGAGCGCATATTTCAGCTTGAACAGGAATCTACCTCCTAGGAGCAAAATCCAGACTGAACTAGATTCCTGACCAGGAGTGCATTTTCTAGTACCAACAGGATTTTTACATAGGGCACAAATTTCAGTACCAATAGGATTTTCCACCCTGGGCACAAATTCCAATACCAACAGGATTTTCCACCTTGGGTGCAAATTCCAGTAAGAACAGGATTTTCTCCCTGGGCACAAATTTCACTACCAACAGGAATTTTCACTTATGGTGCAAATTCCAGTACCAACTGGATTTTTCACTTCCAGATCTCTTCAGGGACTTTCCAAGTCCAAGTCGTGATTTTGACTAAGTCATGTTATGGATTTTTCTTCAAGTCCTGGATCACTTTATTCCTGTCGCATATTCCTCAAAGTCATGGAATTTTCCCAAATCACATTTTTCAGTCTAGATTGGAATTCCTCTATTCTAGGTCGCAAATTCCAGGCTAAACTGGATTCTTAACCAAGAGCACAAATTCCAGGTTGAACTAGATTTTTCACCTAGGTCGCAAAATCCACCTGGTCAAGGAAGAATTCTCCAAGTTGCAAAATCCTCCTGGTCAGGGAAGAATTCTCTAGGTCACATTTTCCAGACAGTCAAGGAGGAGTTTCCTAGGGCACAAATTCCTATAGGAACAGTATTTTCCACTTTGTCCAATTTTCCTAATGGTCAGGGAATTTCCTCTGTCAGGAATTCCTCCAAGGCAAAAGTCGTAGTTTCAGGGTGGGTCTTGGAATGGAATGATCCTTGAATTCCTTGTTTGCAAATTTCACTAAGTGAAGGAATTTTCTTGTCCAGAACTCTTGCAAGGCAGAAGGTCGCATTTTGGAGTGGGTCAAGGAATGTTCAGTTTAGGAATGTTCCTATCAAGGAAAATCTAGTTCAGGAATGTTCCTGTCAAGGAATATCCATTTCAGGAATGTTCCTGTCAAGGAATATCCAATTCAGGAATTCATTCTTGAGGATCTTCCAAGTCTCAAGTTGGACTGGGTCTTGGGTTTTCCTGCATTGAACTGTGGAATTTCTATTCACTTTTGATGAAGCTTCTTGACATTTGAATGAGGATTTATACCTTGGAATGAGGAACTGCCTCTTTTATCATGGAATCCCTGTAGTCATCTTTGGAATTTTCCATTACTTCAAGTCAAGGATCGATGTGTTTCGCCAAGGACTGACAAGCCCTCTGTGCACTCCAAACTCTGGATTTAGAACTCTGGAACATAAATCATGGTGGGTTTTGGAGTAGGACCTTAGACAGGAACTTAGGACAAAGACCACCGGAATGGAATTGTGAACAACGACCTCCAGACTTTGAAGTTTGAAACATGGATTGGAACTGTGGAATGATGGAAACCATCCATGGATTGACTAGATTTGATCGAGGACTAATAGGTAGGGCATTATTTAACCTCAGGAAAATTACTCTTTTCCTCACCACTTCAAGCACTCTTAATATTCCTTTTGAGCTAAGTGTTTGGAAATTCTTTCCTAGCTTCATGGATTCGGGCAAGAAACTACAAGATCAAAGCAAAAGAAAAAGGAACCGGGCCCAAAAAAAGGGGGTCCCCATTTGCAATGGGGCGATGTGTGAAAACGTCACAACATCTAGCGCCACCTTCAAACAAATGTTCCTGAACATTCCAAGGATAAAAGGTCCACTCAAAACTTGAGATATAACTTCCTCAAGACAATCAATCAATTAAGAAATATACTTAAAAGGAGAAAAGAGCCATAGATTATATCAAGACATTTATCTTTGTTGTTGCATTAAATAAATGTTTTCCTTTTAAAGTTCTTCAAGTGTTCTAATGATAAACAAGAGTCACAACTTAAAACATCCCTATGCACACCCACACGTTAAGTCAGATGAACATGAATACTTGATCGAGGCTTCAAAATCAAAGGGTTAGTACAACCATTCATATCCTGAAGATCCAGTGTGTGCGATTGCGTTCATTCCCATCTGTAGGAAACTAGGGTCATCAAAGTTCCTTTACATTAAGCTACGTGATTAGTACGCACCTCCTAAACTACCTGGACATTGCCCCGCTGCCAACGAGCGTTTATAGCCCCAACAGGTTTGTCTCGTTATTCCACTCGAGTAGAGCCCCACTGCCAGCGAGCGTCCATAGCCTCGGTAGAGATTGCTCGATTGTCCATCTAACTGAGTTATAGTGTGTGATTGAGTACTTTTTTTCTTTTTTCCCTTTTTAATTATCAACTAAGCTAGAATTTGGTGGAGTACAATGCAGTACCGCTACCCCTGCAACATATGCTTTTTGATAGCATAGGTTACATTGATAACTCAACTAGGTGGGTGTGGAATTCTGATGGCGGCAAGGGTGGACCATGGATTTTTCACTTAATATAAGATCACCGAGTCTCTCCTAGTTACTTCCAAATTTCTTAGTGTATAAATTATAAGATCTCAACATACTTCAAGCCATCCTAAATAGTCGATTTATCTTCCAAGAGCAAGCAGCATGTTATCCAAACATTAACAATGGAGCTCACAATGAATCTATCCGTTTGACACAAGTTTCTCAAAGGAAAACTAGGAAGTGTTCATTTAAAGATTTAAGCATTTTAAACATATAATCAAAGATATCCATGTCGAGATGTAATATATGATTCCACACTCGAGTCAAGTACCAATCTTAATAAATGATAAGCCAAAGAAAAGTTATCCTGAAGATTCAAAGAATTTTATGAGCAATTTATTCAAGGAATGAGTCTCACGGTGGAAGAGCCAAATTGTGTTTTTAGAAGTTCAACACCTCCCTTCACAGGTTGGGAACCCCGGAAAACAACTAACTGAAGCAAGCTTACACTAAACCTAGAGACATCTTCTCTATGGAAAACAAAGTACTAAGGAAAGCAAAAGAACAAGAATTTAAACTAAAGCGACAGAAATGAAACCTATCTAACCAAGCAAAAAGCAAACAAGACTTAAAAGACCTAAATATATACATGATCTAACATGATTTCTCAAAGTGAAAAGGAGCAATAATGCACAAGTGACAGTTCGAGATCTAGCGAATTCATCTTTGAACTCAGAGAAAAGATCTTGCACAATACACTTCTCATACTCAAGCAAACTTTCACGTAAAATTATCAATTGTGGCAATTCAAAAGGTCCATGATTTATCCACAAACAAGTTGTTTTCCCTAAGTTGCCATAATCAAAATTATAACTTTCATAACTAAAGGCAAGGAAAGAGACACCCTGGGATACTTCATCTTCTAGTGGATATTGTTTTCTTTCCATTAGATCATTCCCCTTGCAGCAACTCGTTCATCTTGGAATAACTTTGGCAAAATCTCTTCATGCACTTCCTTCCTTGGATCTTCCAGCGCCCCTTTGAATTGTTTTGCATTCTTGGACTCAATAACTTGTACTTCTTCATTCAACATATCCATAAGATTGTCTTCCTTTCCAAGGACGCTTGAAATTTCTTGTGATTCATTCTCGACAACCTCCTCTTGTAGCATGGATGGGTATTCATCAAGGATTTCCTCCTCTTGCAATGGACTTAAATCATTTCCTTCTTTTCCCGAGGGGTGAACATCTTGTTTAACATCTTGTGCATCACTTGCATTCCTTTGGACATCTTCTATTACCTTTTCAACTTCTACTTCAGCAAACTTTTTCTTTCTTGGAAGATGATATGCAAATTGGCTCTCCACAATAGTACTTTGATTATCAAGGTCACTTGCACTCTCTTCATTATTGGATAAAATGGGAACATCTCCTTCTTTGGATGGTGAACTGATTTCCTGAAGACATTTGCTCCACAAGATGTCCAATCTTAATCTTGTCTTGGACACTTCTTCCAACCTTAATTGTTCCTTGACTTGATGAATAGCTTCCTCACAAGATGAACAGGTGAGTTCTGAATGAGCTATGTTATGAATCCTGCACCATCCTTCTAGAATCAACATGTCTTCTGTAGGCAAATCCTTTTCAATGCTCAATCTCTTCTTGATCATTTCTTTGAAACTCATGAAGAACTCCCTTTCATCAAATAGGGCGTCGGGCACCACTTTCATAGGAACTAGCACATGAACTTGTGAAAAAAATTTTCCCTTGCAAGGCTAATTCCATCCTTGACAGAAATGTTAGGCAATATAGCTCCTCGTGTCCATTAGTGTTGTGGATTCTACATCCCTTCCTTGATGCAAAGTCATCCAAACTCTTAGGATGAAGTTGTGCATTCAGAGTCCACCAAAGCTAGAGAATGTTAACTTGAGGGTGATCCACACTGAATTGCCTTCTAGAGCTTGAGAAATCGATGTCTTTTTTTTCTTTTTTTTCTTTTTTTTTACTTTTTTGTGCTTTTCCACATATGAGAGATCTAGCAAATCTTGAATTCTTCCTTGAAAGCTCACTTTGGTTCCACGTTCACAATCCAGAATTCATTCAGCATTCCTTCTTTCTTTTGTTGAGCATTTGATGGAGAAATGACTTGAAATGGATAAGGCAATCCTTCTTCCAGCTTGGAATGAAAGGAGTAATTTGTAGTTCATACCTGGAATGAATGGAGCAATTCCCTATTTCGGCCCTCCTAGCACCAAAGATGTTGATGTTTGTTTTTGTGACAACACAACAATAGAATAAAATACCGAGTATCCTATCCTCTCTTGAACAAAGCATACGCTGAACTTCGTGATCGAGTGAGACTGCTCCAAGGTTCCTTGAATGTCAGGTCTTGACGTACACGGGGATAGACTCAGTGGAATGATGTGATTTTGCTGGTAATCACAAAGGGACTTACATGAAATTGTTCCTTTATGGACATGGAATTCACTCCTTACTCCTTGGATTTGTGAATGAATGAGAACTTCCTCAAACATGGGAAAACTTGGAACCTACTGCTTCCTCCAACAGAGAGACTGGGAGTTCACTGTTTCTTCCAAGGAAAGACCTAGATTTCACTATCTCTTCCAAGGAAAACAAGGCGTAGGCTCTTAGTTCTACTTCTGAATAGGGAATGATTTCTCAGTGAGGCTCCTTGCGGACTATTCCTAACGAAGATCTAAAAGAAAATGCAAAAGATGGGGTAAGGGTTCAGGGGTCTAACTAACGGATAGGATTATTGCTGACAATGGAAACTGGAACCACGCTTCTACTTCATCATAGACAACAACTATGCAGAGATGGTGCGATCTTCTGGGGTATAAGCAAGGATTTTCATATTGTTCTAACATGGAACATGGAAGTGATCATGCAGATACAATCGAAGTTAAGCTTGGAACAAGTTTAGACTAACCATGCACTATGATTTGCAAGCCACATATCACAAATGGTATGATCTAACAGTTTCAATCATTCACCAACAACAATATTTTCCATCACTCTAACTAATGAAATCTTGAAAGATAAAAGAAATGAAACAACTTTAAAAACGTAAGATTTGTTGAAAGGAAACCAGGAAAACCATGCCAAAATCCAAAGAACTCTATAAACACCAGTCCACAATGCTTATATTATTGATTTGGAAAGTGTTTCTGCAACAATCTTGCTGATCCTTGAAGTTTCTAGCTCAAAAATGATACAGAAGCAAAGCTAACTATCTAGCTGCTCTAGGAGCATGAAAAATGTGAGAGAAAGAGCCCCCTTTCAAATGAGGCGCCTCAGCCTTTATATAGGCCAGTAAAATACAAAGAGGAGGTGAGGAGATCTAATCTCCTTGAAATACGCGCCGAGTCAGAAACCTTAAAGGGGTAGGTGATATTACATCATAGGCCAAATGGAATGGTGCCACCTGTCATGGGCGCCCATGCTGACTGTGTTGTCTAGGAGGGAAGTGTCTAGTCAGCCGCAACCTCATCCTGTTCCTTGGACACAAATTTTAGGGTGTCAAGGAATCATGTTCCTTGGCACAAATTTCAGGGTGTCAAGGAATCTTGTTCCTTGGGAGCAAATTTTAGGGTGTCAAGGAATTTTCACTTGTGGAATTCCTAACCTCTTGAACAAATTCCACTTATTCCATCACCTTAGGGAATCCTTCATTTGGAATTCCTTTCAGACTAGGGCTGTAGCTTTTCAGGGGTCATAGATTCTCTATTGAGGAATTCTCATTCAGTCTGGAAATCTAGTCAATCCCGATGCTAAACTTGAAGTGTATCTTCCCCATTGTGGATCTTGATCTAGTATTCTCTGTCATTTGAAATATTTGAAAGGACTCTTCATCTTCCTTTATCCTTAATGTGAAGTCTCCCTGTCACTGAACTAGAATCTTTGATGTTGCCTTCTTTGCGCCAGTCACGTTGAGTGTTAGGGGGAGAAAGGCGGGCACAGGAATGGAGTGATGCCCTGTTCTAGATCTGTGAAGTCTCTTTCCCTAGCATTGGAACTCTTTGTATCCACCTCAAACATCTGGATTTCCACCGAGCACCCTCTTCATGGGACGTAATCGTCGTCTTGAATTTCTACAAAACAAAAGAAGCCTCGAATAGTCATGATGCAAAAAATTCTAAAATGCAATGCAATACTAAGATAAACCAATGAATAAACATGCATGATTGATCAATTTTATTCCAAATTCTTTGAATAAACAAAAGATTTTCTTCATTTTCTAGCATTCTTCACACTTAACTAACTTTTCACTTTTTAGGATTACAGGCGTGCACAAGAGGAGTTTTGAGGGCAAGGAACATATGGAAGGTGGAGCAGGCCTCCTTGGATAGGAATTCCTCAGCTAGGAATTCCAGGTCTTGATGAAATTCATCCTCCTAATGGTGAAATCTGCCTCTTGAATGTTGGAACCTGCTTTTTTTAGTGTTCACTTCTGCTTTTTTTGCTTGGATTTGCTTTGGTCTTGGGTCTTGAATGGTTTGAAATGAGATGGGTGACCTCCTTTATATAGGCATTCAGGGTCCTCTTGGCCAACCAAGATAGGCTAACTTGCACTTTTGTCTTATTTAAAACCCCTAACCGCCATAACTCTGGCCGACCTAACACTTTGTCTTTTCCTCTTCAATTGGTGGCGCAATTTTGGGGTAGTGAGGGATTTCACGTTGTTATGGATTCTTCCTTGTCCTAAGCACAAATGGAGAAGTGTCAGGGATTCCTAATGGTTAGGGAATTCTTCCTCCATGCCTAGGTGCATATTCCAAAGGGTGTTGGATTTTGGCAACTTGAACTAGAGTTTCATAATCTTGCTAAGGGTATATCAACTTGGCCTTTGTTTTACCTTGGAATCCTGCAAGGATGGACTTCACGATCCTTACCCATCACCTGAGTGCAAACTTCATGGTGCAAAATGCAAGTCCAAGAGGGTCCAGGAGTCTAAGCGCATATTCCAGCTTGAATAGAAATCTACCTCCTAGGAGTAAAATCCAGACTGAACTAGATTACTGACCAGGGGCGCATTTTCTAGTACCAACAAGATTTTTGCATAGGGCGCAAATTTCAGTACCAACAGGATTTTCCACCCTGGGTGCAAATTCCAGTACCAACAGGATTTTCCACCTTGGGCGCAAATTCCAGTAGGAACAGGGTTTTCTCCCTGGGTGCAAATTTCACTACCAACAGGAATTTTCACTTATGGCACAAATTCCAGTACCAACTGGATTTTTCACTTCCAGATCTCTTCAAGGACTTTCCAAGTCCAAGTCGTGATTTTGACTAAGTCATGTTATGGATTTTTCTTCAAGTCCTGGATCACTTTATTCCTGTCGCATATTCCTCAAAGTCATGGAATTTTCCCAAGTTGCATTTTTCAATCTGGACTGGAATTCCTCTATTCTAGGTCACAAATTCCAGGCTGAACTGGATTTTTCACCTAGGTCACAAAATCCACCTGGTCAGAGAAGAATTCTCCAGGTTGCAAAATCCTCCTGGTCAGGGAAGAATTCTCTAGGTCGCATTTTCCAGACAGTCAAGGAGGAGTTTCCTAGGGCGCAAATTCCTGTAGGAACAGGATTTTCCACTTTGTCGCATTTTCCTAATGGTTAGAGAATTTCCTCTATCAAGAATTCCTCCAAGGCAAAAGTCATAGTTTCAGGGTAGGCCTTGGAATGGAATGATCCTTGAATTCCTTGCTTGCAAATTTCACTAAGTGAAGGAATTTTCTTGTCCAGAACTCTTGCAAGGCAGAAGGTCGCATTTTGGAGTGGGTCAAGGAATGTTCAGTTCAAGAATGTTCCTGTCAAGGAATATCCATTTCAGGAATGTTCCTGTCAAGGAATATCCAATTCAGGAATTCCTTCTTGAGGATCTTCCAAGTCTCAAGTTGGACTGGGTCTTGGGTTTTCCTGCCTTGAACTGTGGAATTTCTATTCACTTTTGATGAAGCTTCTTGACATTTGAACGAGGATTTATACCTTGGAACAAGGAACTACCTCTTTTATCATGGAATCCCTATAGTCATCTTTGGAATTTTCCATTACTTCAAGTCAGGGATCGATGTGTTTCGCCAAGGAATGACAAGCCCTCGATGCACTTCGGACTCTAGATTTAGAACTCTGGAACATAAATCATGGTGGGTTTTGGAGTAGGACCCTAGACAGGAACTTAGGACAAAGACCACCGGAATGGAATTGTGAGCAATGACCTCCAGACTTTGAAGTTTGAAACATGGATTGGAACTATGGAATGATGGAAACCGTCCATGGATTGACCAGATTTGATCGAGGACTGATAGGTAGGGCATTATTTATCCTTAGGAAAATTACTCTTTTCCTCACCACTTCAAGCACTCTTAATATTCCTTGTGAGCTAAGTGTTTGGAAATTCTTTCCTAGCTTCATGGATTCGAGCAAGAAACTGCAAGATCAAAGCAAAAGAAAAAAGAACCAAGCCCAAAAAAGAGGGGGTCCCCATTTGCAATGGGCGATGTGTGAAAACGTCACAACACCATTAGAGAACTAAATCATAAACAAACCTTCATAGAACTATGGCCTCCCATTCAACCAAGAAGAAGAAGTATATTTACTAGTGCCACAAAGTTATCCACTAATTTTAAGCAATCAAGACAATAGAAAATCCATGGTACTAATTTCCCTCCTAATAGACACACATATTATTTATAGCCATATTGTTAAATAGTGTGCTTTTTATTTTTTGGCAAAGTTATTATATCTATAGCCATTGTTAAATAGCATTATCGGCCGAGCATTGCATAAAATCACTTTTAAAAAACATATATGTATGAAGGGTGTGTTTGAACAAAATGTGAAATAGTGTGTTTTTTTTTTTTTGCAAAGTTATTATATTTATAGCCATATTGTTAAATAGCCTTATCGGCTGTAAAGTGATTGAACTAACTTTATGTGAAGAGTGTGCTTTATCTTTGGCATTCACTTTGGCATATTTGAACTCGAGTGTTTACTTTGTATGTGGTTGAAGTAATTTTGTGCATAAAGCATGTTTAAAATTTAACACATGTTCACTTTTGTGTGTGAAGTGTGTATTTTAACTTTTAACATTATAGAAATTAAGTTCATATTCATAGAGCTAGTATCCATAGTGATAACTGATAGAACAAGATTTGTTGCAGACACGGGTGTTCCGTCATTTCCCACTTACCAAACCACCACAATTCCACTTTTTGTTGATTTAAACGATCCTACTGCAATTGCATCATTAATTCAGTCATTTTAGGAGAATTAGGACCTTATGACGAAGGTAGAATGTCTAATATGAAATAACGTGATAGTAATAGTAGTAAGCTAGACTCCTTATAGAAATGTGCAAGCGTAGTCCATGCTTGATAACTCTTATGTCTTTTATGGAGGCATATCAAAGTCTGGAAATGGGTTTAAGGATACAACTGCCAACTACATTAACTATTAGCTCAATAGGAGCAGAAAATGAAAGAGAATGGTATTACAGACGAAAACTACCCTATTCTTTACAATCCATGCTGCAGGGGACGAGGGAGAATAGGGTAGTTTTCGTCTGTAATATTACAATCCATGCAGCATGATATTACAGACGAAAACTACCCTATTCCACCTCTGATAATACAGACGAAAACTACCCTATTCTGATAGAGAAAAGGATCTGCCACAGAATTGGTTGGACAAGTGCTATCAGAGGTGGATGTCTGTAAATATGAGATTAGCAACAATCCATGCTGCACTTCCATCAATCTCGACTCCTTCCTGTTCGATTGAATTATTTAAAAATTGAACCCTTGAGTTAACAATTACTTAAAAAATTGCAACATTGTCATATCCTATCAGTCCCTTTAATAGAAAAATAAAATATAACGTTGAAAAAACATAAAAAAATTGCAGTCTAAGATTACATACATCTACTCAAGAATTCTGCGCAAATATAAAATGTCGGGAAAACATCGATGGATTACAGTGCTCTGTATATTCTTCTTCGTAGAAGACAATCCCTACTTCCTGCTAAAGCAGACACTATCTTAGGGGTATGTTTCAGATACCTTGGTCATGCAACACCATACATGGTGGTAAGGGTTGTAGCCTGAATCTTAGTAGTCGATTATCTCAACACACCATGGAACTTTAAGATAAACCTAAGGTATCTTGACTGCATCATGTTCAAGGTCTGGTAAGAGAAGGAATCCATGGCCAAAGGGCTTCTTACTATTTGATTCCCATTCACCCAACATAGTGATCCAAATACATATCGTCTAGTTTGAGAAGTGCTCTTAAAGTATAGAGTGACCGACATTCTGACCACAGGATCTGATACATGAACATTTGAAACAACATGAACAAGTATAGATACTTCTTGGGTTCTCCACCTTTGTTACTATTCTGATAACTGAACTATTGCTGTTGAATTTGGAGACTGTTATGGAAGGATAATTGAGATTGGAAGCTGATGGTGGGCACATAGTGCATACATTCTCATCTCTTCCGACTAGCCTAAGAGAAGTATCATCATATCCAATTTGACACAGAAATTTCATATAGCCTATAGATTATGCATCATACAAGTTGTAAGCCCTGGATTTGTTACTTCTATTGGGCTTATAATTCCTGTCCCAAAATCAAATGAATTTGCAGTCCTTGGAGCAACAATTATGATACTATTTTCTTTATCCAATTCATTAGGAACTTCAGAACACACAATTATACAATAAGCTTGAAGCATTGAAAATTTTGATTTGGATCTACTTTTCTCATACCTGTAGCCATGAGAGCAGATTTAATAGCTGATGGTGTCTAAGATGAACGATCAGCTGTGATCAAGGCCTTAACTCGTGTCCATGCAGCTAGTATACTCAATCCTGGAGCTATTATATCAGGGTACTTAAGCAGAATGTCAAATGGTTACAAATGAGCTTTATGACCAATTGACCATTGAAGCAAGAAGATGAAGAGATTCTATTTCTTGTACCTTCAAGATATCTAGTACTAGAGTATTTGGACCTTTTGAGGAGAATGTTGTAACCTGAGATGTTGAACTAAAACCCATGACTATCTGTGTAGGTGAGTTGTAAGCCCGGGGAAACCTAATAATTACCAATTGTAAGCACATTGACCCCTTTCATTTGAAAATTTAAGCATCCGAGACGATGCGTTGACAAGCAATTCTTTGTTTAAACCCGTATTTCAAGTTGCTTGAAAATGCTCAGAGCATTTCACCAGTGTATATAAAATAAGACAATAGGTGGGAGTATTTTTCAATTTACCTAGCAAAGAAATTATAAGAGTATAGAGTAAAGTATTTTTTTATGTGCATCTACAACAGACAAAAGCCTTGTCAAACTATTAATTTGTGTGGAATTAAGACTTACCATTGAGAGTACAGAACATTATCAGGCAAAGTTCCTCAGGCAAGGAAAGAGTATATGTCTGACTTATCCAAGATAGTTATTCTTGCTTTCTAATATGTAATATACTTCGTAAGTTGTAACTATTACTGCAATTCTTCAACATGAGAAACAATGTTATTTTTTTTCCAAAGATCAACATGAACCCAACCAGTCATAGGAACATTCATTCTAGGCTTATTTTTCACAAGATTAAAAAACTGATAACAATTCGATATCCATGATTGGAGAGTTGAGAAGGAAGCAAACACTACAGAACAACAAATTCCATAAGAAATCCAATTGAAGAATACAATACAAATCCATAATTGGAACAAACCTCCAAATCTTCTAATGTATGTGTGTGTATATATATATATATATATAAACAATGTTATTTTTTTTCCAAAGATCAACATGAACCCAACCAGCCATAGGAGCATTCATTCTAGGCTTATTTTTCACAAGATTAAAAAAATTGATAACAATTCAATATCCATGATTGGAGAGTTAAGAAGGAAGCAAACACTACAGAACAACAAATTCCATAAGAAATCCAATTGAAGAATACAATACAAAACCATAATTGGAACAAACCTCCAAATCTTCTAATGTATGTGTGTGTGTGTATATATATATAGTGTGCAAGATCAAATGAAATGACCTTTGAAAACACAAATCAGAAAAGCGAACCATAGAGGTAAGAAGTTTTCCACTAATGATTCACAACATGCATTTGAAATTTTTTGTCGATTTGTAGAGTAAAAAACGTTTAGTTTAAGAAGTTTGATCACAGGAAAAGAAACTAAAATGTACACCGTATACAACATCTGTCTTGCTCAATATAATTGTGGAAATTAAGTTCATATTCATAGAGCTAGAATCCATAGTGATGACTGATGGAGCAAGATTTGTTGCAAATGTAGGTATTCCCTCATTTCCCACTTAGCAAACCACCACAATTCCACTTTTTGTTGCTTGAAATGATCCCACTGCAATTGCATCATTCATGCAGTCATTTTTAGTAGAATTAGGACCTTCTGACGAAGGCATAATGTCTACTGTAAATAACATGATAGTAATAGGAGTAAGCTAGACACCTTATAGAAATGTGCAAGCATCATCCATGCTTGGATAACTCCTATTTCTTTTCTGTAGGCATATCAAAGTCTGGAAATGGTGTTAAGAATACAATGTCAATCACATTAACTATCACCTCAATAGGAGCAGCAAATGAAAGAGAATGATATTACAAATGAAACTACCCTATTCTTTACAAGTCAGCCCATAATGAGGCAGGAGCTTTAATATTTAGTACATGAAGGTGGAAGAATAAAATGAATATCTATAGATAACACAATCTCATCACATAAGAAAATTGGAATAAATAAATGGGTGAGCAAATTACACCTTGGGAACAGAAAATTGAGTTTTTTGTATTGACAACATGCGAACTAGTCATTGATTTGCCTTATTGCAAATTTCTTAAAACCTTGAGTGGCAGGGGATTGCTAAAAAAATTTCGCTTAGTTGTGATGATTTTCTAAGTTCTTTCTTATTGACTATATTATAATTATTAAATTAAATAAAAAAATTTCTCACACACCCAAACTCTCTATAGAGGAAGGCAGTAGGAAGCCCAGTTTTGATTGCAACTTCAGAAAGCAATCACATGACATTACTAGGAAGAAATATGCATTCGCTATGCCTTTCATTGAATCTTTCATTAGCCTATATTCAGAGATGGCAGATTTGGGGGAAAATAAGATAAACCACCTTATCAGAGATCCTTAAAACCCTCCTTGTGACAGGAATAGTATAGTAAGGAAAAGGGATTTAAACTGAGATCTACACATTTTTTGCAAAACTATAATTATCTATCTCATGTGCTGTGTCAGATCATTTGATTCTCAAGTAATTCCTCACAGGGCCACAGAACTACTGTCTTTCTTCTAAAACAATAAGTAGAGCTGCAATTTTTCGCCCAAGATGTCCATATCATATGAAATTGATTTAAATATTGATACTATCGTAAAGATCGGATATCCAAAATTCATCTGAATATCAATATAAGTGTTATTGGGTTTTTGGATGCAATGTTACTGCAGCTATGGACCACATTCATTGTTTCATTTTAACCTAATGATTTTGCTTCAAAAATGGTACTGAATAAATATTGATGGAGTCTATAATACCAATAAATAAATCTGTCAGTTAGAAGCCTACAAAATGTGATATTGACAGAAATTCAGTAAAGGGGCACTAAAAACAATGGGCCGGTGTCCCCTGCTTCCACCTATTCTCTCCCTTGCCCTGCTCGGCTACTGTCACATTGCCACAAAGCTTTAACAGCAAATCAAAGCCTATATGGGTTTCATTCCTTTTACATAGAATCATCAAGGCCGTGTTTGAGATAGTTTGGTAGACAAATAAACTATTAGATGTGGTGCCACAAAACTGGAGATAATATTTGGAAAATATTACAAACCTGAGTATTCAGTATAGAGAAAAGGATCTACCAAAAAAATTGCTTGGATGAGTGCCATCAGAGGTGGATGTCTATGTAAATACAAGATTAGCAACAAGCCAGGCTGCACTCCCATCAATCTGGACTCCTTCCTATTCGATTAAATTATTTAAAAATTGGACCCTTGAGTTAAGCATTCCTTAACAAATTGCAACACTATCATATCCTATCGGTCCCTTTAACAGAAAATAGAACATTAATAAAAACATAAACAAAGTCCTGTCTAAGATTACATACATCTACTCAGGAATTCTGCCCAGATACATGCTATTGTGAAAATATTGAAAAAACATCAACGAATAATGGTGCTCTGCATATTCTTTTTCATAGAAGACAATCCCTACTTCCTACTAAACCAGATGCTGCGTTAGGGTTACATTTCAAATACTTTGGCAATGCAGTACCACACATGGTGGGAAGGGTTGTAGCCTGTAACTTAGTAGTTGATTTTCTCAATGCACCATGGAACATTAAGATAAAAATTAAAGTATCTTGACTGTTTCTAGACAAATGTAAATGTGACAAGGTAGGCGAAGTAAAAAGGTTTGTCAAAAGAGGCCCATTTAGCAGGTTGAACCTTAGGTCAATATTTCTAATCCTAGAATATGTCCCTAATAGGAGGAAGAGGACCTTCTAAGACATTGTGCGATAAATTCAGATAGAAAACAGAGAAGTATCATTAGGCAAGGACAGTGTAAATGAATTCTGCCTCAGATCAATCATTTCCAAGTCATTCCCCAAATTCCGCATCAAAGACAAAATCCCAGATAAATTGTTATTGCTCAAATCCACAACTGAACAGCTACAAAATCAGATTGTCAGGAAAAAACTGAGTAATTGAAGTGCATTTTGGCTCAGTTGTATCAGCACTTTGAGAAAGTCCTCCTTGAAGTCGTGGAACTACCTTTGCCCTCGATTGTTTCCTCCACCTGGTATTACCACTATACCCATATTGTCAAAAGGTGGTGATTTTTAGACTCAATCTTTTCCACCTTTGCTATATATTTGTGCCTATTCTGGACTCCTCTGTTGATACCCACCGCCAACATTTATCGTCATTACCCCAAGTGATGGCCAAAGAATGTGCAGATGCCTTCAAGCCTACTTTTCCCATCGATTGATCCAGCCAAACAATCTGTATTGTTTGGAAAATGAAATAAATTTCAGTCGATTCAACACAAGGAAAAAATAGGAAAGAAAGATTAGATTGCTCATGCATATTACCCACTTATCCACTTCTATCTGAATTGAATTGCAAAGGGCAACATAGATCTCTTCCTTCAACATACCTTAAAATTCCAATGCCGATGTCTTGGGTTCAAATCGCCTTCTGAATTGCCCATGCAACTTTACAAAATTAGTTTCGAAGATTTAACTGTTCCACAATCATGATATAGACTCATACCTCAGCACATCCACATCCACATAGACATTAATGGGGATCTAGAAATCACAGGAAATGCCCTAATGAATGATCTTCACATAAAAATAAAGGTAGTTTAATAAAAAATTGAATGCCAATTGAAGCAAACATTGCAGTAGCACTTTAAACGATTTTTTTTTAAATTTATTTCTTGATGACCAAAATGTTTTTTTTTTTGGACAACGAATTCTTTTAAATTTTTGTATGACCAAAAAGTAATGGGACTACCAAATTTTGGCGGTTACAAGATGTGTGCACATATAAAATGGCCTATTGGCCAAATTATGTGTATTTTAAGTGGTTTCCATGAAGATATTTTTTGAGTTTTCAGGGGTTAGCTAATTCAAGATAGCTGGTATATTCCTTTCAGTGTTTACTGGTCATGCATATCAAACTGATAATGCCAACATGTTTATTAAAGACAATTGAGTTATAGGGAAATGGGAAGAAAAATGGACATTAATTATTTCTGATTTTAGAAATCATTTTAATTGAGAAACTTGAAGTCTTGTAGTTTTAATTCAATGCCCATTCCTTAAGTGCTTGGTGGTGTCTCCGTGTTTATTAAAGATATCTGAGTTGTAAGAATATGACAGAAAAATGGCTATGAACTTTTTGGTAATTTTAGAAATTAGTTTTAAAGTATTTTTCTTAATGCCCTTTTTAATTATGCATGTCTACAGTAAATCCTAATTTAAGTTTTCTGTAATGTCTTAGTAAAGAAGGTTAGCAAGATGTTTAATAAGAGGACTTGATTGACTAGAAAGAACCCAATGGCAGGTTTTATGCAATGCTATTAAAAATTGTTTACAAAGAATTCTATCTCTGGCACATGGGAACCTATTTGTCTTGAAATAAAAAAGATGGCATGAAGACCAGGTATACTATCCAAGACCGGCGCTATGGTATATGCTTCTCTCTTGGATAATGAAAATAAAGCCTACAAAATTGCAGTATTTACCTTCTACTAGCAAGAGCAAATGTCATCCATTGAAATTAGGAAAGGTCCAAGTGCACCTTAACTCTTTAGATTCATGAGCTGTCCTTGCTTGCATCTCACGTCTTGGGCCATATTGTGCCCTGTCAATTCTCTGAGCTTCTAGCTCCATCAGTAAAACTTTCTAGCTGAAGTGAATATTCAAATTATATGGCATCTTTTTCTAGCCCATCTGGGGTTCATTATGCCAATAGGTGTACCCACTATTACAAAAGCTTTGCATCTGGTACATCCACAGTGAGTAATTAACAGTTGAAATCAGAAGGATGATCATTATGAGAAAAGCTTTGCATTGGGGTACATCCACAGTGGGCAATGAATGGTTGAAAACAGAACCCCTATTCAACATTAAGTGAACGTTTCTTATTAAGATTTTTTTAAAAGATCAGCATACTCTCTCCATCTATTTGCTTGAATTTAAGCCTAAATGGCAATCTGTTCGAATTAAAGCGGTTATTTCCCGATATTGCCTCTTGAAAGAAATTTGCATGTGATTTCATTTATCCTTCATAAATAGATAGCAAGCATATATAATTTAATACTAACTTTCAATAGTTTCATTGAGAGATTAGTAAACTCAATTTAAATCGGGGCCATAAAAATGTGCACACATCTGCTCCCACTGTATAACGCCTCTAAGAGTAATTAAAACCATCAACTAGATAAAATAAACAACTTTTTTTTTTAAAATTGAAAAAATGCATAAATTACAAAGAAAGCAGTCAAAAGACTGCGAAACAGACCCAGCAAGCTAAAGCATATTCCCAGCAGCCCAAAACAATAACAATACATCAGTCACAACAGACCAACAGTCTGAAAACATGCTACAGAGGCAAGCAGACCTCAGAATCGGCAAAAGAAGCCAACAAATGACCTTATGCTGAGCCTACAATAATCTAACAGGCTTATTAATCAATTGTGCTGAAACCCTGTGACTTCTTCCATAAAGCATGCAAACAACCACCAGCTGTCCCAACTGAGGCCATAAAAATCAATCAGTCTTTTAAAAATAGATATTAGTAACTACACATTTTAGATAGCAGTAACTATACATTTTAGTAATGTTTCTTTCTTGATTTTCTATTTTTAATTAATTAATTTTTGTTTGTTTTAGATAAAATATTACAATCCTCATGAAGATCTTTTCTTGTATAATTTTTTCCTTATCTTTGGCCTGCCTTTTGAATTTTCCCTCCTCTCTTTCAAAGGATCCTTATTTCATCTTTCGATCTATATGAACTCTAAACATAAACCTATGTTTCTTGCTGTCCACCTGCTCAAAGATGCAAACGTCTCCTACCTTGATATTATTATGACGTACAAAATATGCCCACCCCGCACTTAGGGCAGGTCTATTGTTATGAAACAGGCAAATAATCTCACATTGTTTACTGGCTCTATCCACAAGAACTACTAAACTTTTTTCTCTTGGTAATTGTAGAGGACATTCACCTATTTTTGGTAACTCCTGCATTCCCAAACCATTACAAAAACTAAGTTATTTTAACCTAGTAAATCGCTGATTGCATTGATTTAATACACTACTGTTAAAGCTTAGCATTCACGCAAATGCAGATGTTCATATTATAGAAGACTGCATTATATGCTTTGCCTTATGTTAGCTTGTTAAACCCATTCTTTTTGACACACTTCTTTTAATAAAATAAGAATAATAAGCATAGAAGGCAGAGAATTTGATCTTACTAGTATGCATGGTCGGTTTACATTCCGTGACTTCATTTCCGTTGAATAAAAAGGTTTATCTAATTTGAAAGGTGGGGCAGAGTTCACAATCATGTGCTTTTCTCGATGATAGGGTCCATAATGTCCAGGGTTCTTCAAAGAATGGCCTGCAACAGAATTAAGTTTTTGTTATACCAATCCTCATGGTAAAGCTACAATTCAAATGCCTGCTTTGAAAGTTGAAATAAATTAAATTAGACTTACAATTTTGATTTTCTTCCATTGCTTCAACAGCATCATTGTTTTCTTCATCAGAAACCAATTCCATCAGCAACTTGCTGCCCATTGGTTGACTTGAACTGCATCCTCTGTTAGAAGAAGGGCATTTTTTATTTGTATCAATGTTGGTATTCATAAGCTGAAGAGCATTGATTTTTTTCACACACCCTATTCTTTGAAATATCTTAACCTTAAAATATGACTTGGATATGTACTTAAACACAGCAAAATCTCCAATCTCCAGCCCATGATAATTGACAAAATTTTCCCAACCCTGCCGAAATTCCAGTTTATTTATGGTACGCCCTAATTGTACATCCCACTCCTGCCCACCTAGGCCTTGCAACACCATATGTTCGTCTGTGTTGTCTATAAACTGTGAAACAAATGCAGGAGAAATGCGCTGCAGTAAACACATTATACAATGAGATTTTACAAGTTCTTAACAGTGTACAGGAAATAAAAGAATGAAAAATATTGTATAGAGTTACCAGTTTTTCTGCAAAGTCTCCAAGCATAACTTTGAAGAAGGAGGCACACCCATTAAAGCGCTCTTTATCATGGTATTTGCCATGTTTTTTATAACATTTGTCACTGCATGCTCTGCATGGTATAAAAAGCTCCCCCGTTTCTTCATCCTCCATGGCAAACCAGATGCAAAAACCTGTGTAAAAATAACCCAAAAAAACTGTATAATCCTGAATTACTTACATGCACAAATATACCTACAAATACAATAAGCAAAATTGGTAAGTGAGAGGACCCAATTGTTGAGCATGTTGCAATAGGTGTGAGAGTATTTGTGTATTTAAGGCTCAATAATTTTAAAAGTTCAGTACTACTAGTTGTGATTTTAAGGTTGTTAGTGTTACTATAAGTACTTATAATTAAACCAAATGTGTTCATTAGATTTAAAAAGAAACCAATCATGTGATGCCACATAGCACACCAACAAAATATGACTTAATGCACACCTATTGGTCAACCCTTTTTTTGGGGGAACTATTTGACACCTCAACAAAAAGCGCGGCGATGTGGCATCATATTTAATAATGTGACTCTGAAACTTTAGTTATAAGCAGGGGCCTGCCAAATAAGCTGCTGTAAAAATTCTGGAGTGATTGGAAATTGCCACAAATGATTTTGAGAGGCGTGAAGTTAGGGTGCTCAACTATGGATCCTACAATTACACCGAGTGAAGAAAAGACAGCACAGCCTGCAATCATTTCTTGTTAATAATCATGGCGATAACCATGCAAGTTTCACTGCAATGTACACGTCATCACAACGGTTGAGAGAAAGGTTGTTTTTCTTTGTCATACATTCCTTTATATATTTGATCATATTCTCTTTAAATGATGTTATCTCCCTGTTCATATGCCCTAGACTTTTCCTTCAATTTCTTTATCAAGACAGCCTAATATTTTGTTTTGTTTTGATTTTTGTTCATTGTTCGTTGTTCGTTGTTCCCAAATTTTAAAACAAATTGATGCAGGCAAAAGAAGTGTACATCACTCATGTATTTTCCAATTCACCTTTAGACACCTGCACTATTTAGGGGAGAGGATTCAGTAGTTGAGCATCCTAACTTCACGCATCTCAAAATCATACATGGCAATTTCAAATCATTTCAAAAATTTTACAGGAGCTTACTTGGTAAGGCCCCTGCTTATAACTAAGGTTTCAGGTCCACATCATCAAATATGATACTGCATCAGCATACTTTTTGTTGAGGTGTCCAAAAAGACCCAAAAACATGGGTGGACAATAGTTGTGCAGTATAATATTTTGTTGGTGTGCTAATGTGACATCACATGATTGATTGCTTTTTAGATCTAAAGAACACATTTCATTCAATTATTACTACTTATAGTCAACACTAACAACCTTTAAATCACAACTACTAGTACTAAACTTTTAAAAATATTGAACCTTGAATCCACAAATACTATCCCAGCTATTGGAACATGCTCAGCAATTGAGTTCTCTCCGCTATGCCAAGTGTTTGTCCTCCTTGCATATTTAGGCTTGCAGAACCCAAACTCTTCCACAGTAATGAGTTTAGATTGAAGTGTGAGGGAGCTGCCCAAACATTTAAATCATCCTGTCTTATATTAGGGTTTGTTTTACATGCTAGATTGTGTGATACTTTGTCTATAATTATTTTAAAATTCTTGCAGCGATAATGAGGGCTCGAAGAATAAGGAAATGTACCCATGTTATCCTGAAGAAATTAAACTTGCTGAAATGGTCCTGGCTGTTGTTCAGCACATAAGCGGTTTAAGAGATTTGATTTGATTTCACCGATGATAAAGCCCTATAAGTGACTCAAAACGTTGGTAATTAAAAAGTAGAATTTGCTTCTGCACTTTGGCTGTCACAAGCATGCCACACTGCTAAAAAAACCTCAAAACTCCAACTTCAGGATTTTGTTTGATAAGGGTATTGAACCTTGGATCTATACCAAGAAAATATCATCAATACAGTTTGTTTGACAACAAAACTATTCCATCCAAATTTCACATTGTTCAAGTATTCTGGGTATTTTAAACAACATCTACTTCAACAGTTAAGGTTAATTTTGGCCAACAAAAATAGGACAAGTATTTACCACTTTTCTTGTGGATGAGGTGTAAAATTGCTATTGACTATTTGACCATTGAAATGGATGATGTTTAAGTAGAGTGAAGAACTACAATCCGACCTAAAACAGAAATATGTGAAAAATCAAAATTATGAGAAATTATAGATGCTAAGGGTTCTGGATGGAGATCAATAACTACTGTTTATTTGAGGTTCTTATTCGTATAGTGTTTAATCTAGATTTGGATTTTGACGAGTTATTAGTAGAATTATTAAGCAGGGAAACTTGGAGGAATGTAAAATGCATCTTGTGTAGTTTATACTAACCATTGCATTTGAAGTTTTCGATGAAGTTGAAGTTGCCAGAAAGAAAATGCAACCATGGACTAGTGATGAAAAATAGCTGTTTCTTCTTTCAATTACACAAAATTAGTTTGGAAAAAATTGGAAAAAATACCTCACAGTTGATTTGATGGCGCAGAGTTTCAGTCCAAAGCCCAAACCAGAATGAAAAAACCCTGCACAGAATTCTCTTGAGAGTCTCAAGTATTACTTACTTGTAACGAGGCGATCAATTACACATCATCATTTACTCTCGAAGACCGCTCACACGCATGTAATACCAAGCAACAAGCACCCTATGCTCAGTTCTTTAATTGTTTTGTTTTTCGGGAAGGTTGGAAAGAAAACAAGCAATACAAATTGTCAGGCGATGTATCCCAAAAAAAAATTAATTATGGTTTCAACGTCAGCAATACTAGAATGAATTGAAGTTTTTATTGGTTGACAGGTAAAGAATTGTTTCAATTGAAGTTTAGAAATGGGGATGTTTTTTTATTGGTTTGATCATTAAAAGGATTATTTGAATTGAAGTTTAGAATAACACTGGAGTTGGAGTGTAGATAATTTTTTTCCTGGAAGTATTTTTGTTGTTTTTGGTTAAAAAATTTGTAGTTTATATTGGCTAGGGAATTTTTTTATTGGTTGAAAGTTAAAGAATTACTGGAATTAAATTTCAGAATAAGTCTCTGTAGATAGTTAATTTGTTTTGGTTATT
Organism: Cunninghamia lanceolata; assembly: GCA_027924645.1. Taxonomy (NCBI): domain Eukaryota; kingdom Viridiplantae; phylum Streptophyta; class Pinopsida; order Cupressales; family Cupressaceae; genus Cunninghamia; species Cunninghamia lanceolata. The sequence goes on from BSBN01000397.1 coordinate 3,632,635, forward strand.
TTTGGTTAAAAAATTTGTATGTTTACATTGGTTTTTGTAAGAACAAGAGAGGTGATAGTTTATTTTTTATTTATTTTATAAAAATTATTGAAAGTTCAAAAATTTTGAATGTGAGAATTATATAATAGTAATTGTATTCAAGTTTTAATGGGCACATCAATAATTTTGAAAAAAAAAATTGGAAAAGAAATATTTTTCTTATAGTTATTTAATGAGAGTTGTGTATTTAGAGAAAGACATGCAAGATTTTTAAGAGTATGGTATCATTAATATTTTAAAAAAAATACATGAAATGTTAACAAATTTTCTTTAATATAACAAATTAATTTAGTATATTATATAATGAGGGGAACTAAATGGATTTTTAGGTATGTTGTGTTGATATTTTTAGATATTTTTAGTCTTTCTTATGTAGGATTACATACATATTGTTTTACGTCTACATCAAACAATCTTTGAACTCATGATACTATCTTTGAACTCATGATACTATTTGAATGCAAGATCTTGATAGTCTATGTTTTTAATGTCTATTATTATTCTATTGATTGCGAGATCTTGTGTTATATGGATTGTTAGATGTGTAAGCCATATTTAAGGGGATTTGTTGTCAACCACCATGAGTGATTATAATGGAATGAGTTGTGGGTCATGTGTGTCCCAAGTAAGTACAATGTAACATGGAAACTTCACAACAAAAAAGAGTGATAAATAAAGTTGCCTACTCTCATTTTTGGTAGATGATAGCAACAACTTTGCCAAGCACATCATTAATGAGTCCAATTACAACTTTGAATTTTGGGTCATCATATGGGACAATACTTTAGAGTAACTCTCATACAACATCTACATTGTAAAGTCACTTACAAGTGACAATTGTCTTAGGTCACCAATAAGAAAAATATAGTGACAAGTGACCAACCTTTGATTATAATAGGGAATGCCTCATATAACCTACTATCAATGTGTTCTAACAACTTTGGTCCAATGAAGCTCATTTCATCAATTAAAATGTAAGGAATGAAATACACACTTTCTTGAAGAGTTGATAGAGCTTGACCTTATAGAGGTTTCATGTCTTTTATTAGTATGTGAAGGGTTGCATGAATTGATGCAAGAGCATCCAAGGTATAAGAGCAATCTTGCATCAACCAAAATATTTTTCCTAATGTTTGTTGATTTATAAGTACTTTTCTAGATTTCTAGATGTTTTGTAATGATATGTCCAAGTTTGCAAGACCGCACTCATGTTTGTTGGTTTAAAGATTCATATATATCACTAAAGGCCTAGTCAACATTCAACAAGCTATATGTTGCAATGTATTATGAAGATCTTTAATTGTAGTTTGGAACATAAATTCAAAAGAACCTTGTACACATTCCATTAAAATTTCACATGATCATGATCGCCCCATTCATGTTTCATATCTCAAGGAGCTTAACTGCACCAATGTCAAGTTGTTCATTGCATAATGAAACCTTGTTTCAAAGTTATGCACTAAGTATTAGAAACCGGTGCCAATTACTAAGCTCACTTACTTCTTTATGGGTCCTAAAAGAGGTCATGTATAGAGATGCATTGAATTTAGATACTCCTAATCTGAGGTACATTGAAAATGGTGATTCTACCTATTACTAGTGAACCTACCTGCTACACAAGGTGATGTGTTTGGTTTCCAGACAAACTAATGATGAAATCATTTAATTTTAGGTCCATTGATCTTTATCACACTCACCCATGATGGTGTACTATACTTCTATCCAATGCAAATCATTTCTACATCTTCTATATTAAGAGAAGTCTGGGAAGAAATAATCTGGATAGTAGACATATTAGGATATTGAGGTCTTTAAGATCTACTTTGTAATAAAAAGGCTTGTACACCTATCATGTATCAATATCTTGAAGCTATTTTATTTTGAGTCAATAAAATTTAGTTCTTTGTAGACTTTCTATTGTTCTATTATGTGCATTTGATTGAGTATTTATTTCAGCTAATTGGTTAGATAGTCTTTAATTGGACTCAATCCAACCTTGACTGCATTAGATGGTATCAAAGCAAGTTTGGAATCCTAAAAGAGTGTTAAGTTTGAGCAAGTTTTGTAAATATTGAAAGAGAATCTTCCAACTGTTGTTTGTCCCTCATAGTACCTATAGTTGAAATCTTGAACCCTAATTTTAAATGTTTTATAAATTGCATCTTTGTGTGTCACCAAGGCTTCCTATTCTTAGTTTCCCCTATCAATCTAATAGGACCCATTGGATTGATAGTGTGTTGATTTATGGCCACTTTCCTTATGTATGTGGCTTGTGTTCCATTTGGCATTCATGTTACACGTGTATTGAACTCATATTTGGCTGGGTCTGTTTCAATCTTGTCCTAACCCTTAGGTTGACTATGATTTTCATGGTTATATCCTTGACCGATTCATATGTTCTAATTATGGCAATCAGCTAAAATTATCTTGCATATTTTGAGCATGCATCTCTACCCATGTCATGGTCTTAAGAACATATATTTTTGTATTAATTTTTTTGAACCAAAATTGTTAAGGAGTCATGCTTTATTATTTTCTAAGTCCGCACTTTGGCTTATGTGACATCTATATCTTCTCTAAATCTAAACCTCTTTATTAATTGTGGTTAACCAATTGGGTTTAATTTGTGAGTTGCATTATTTTCAAGCCTATAGTCCATGTGCCTTGTGTCCACTAGATATGAAATCATATACCTTTGTACCCACACTTCCTTTTAATGCAAGTTATTCAATCACTTTCATTTGAATTCTACATATATATTGTGTATATTTGTCCCACTCCCAAGCCCATTATGTGCACAAATTACCCAAGTTTCCCCACATTTAGATTTTGTGGACCTCAATAGATAAGAGAATGTTGCAACAAATGTCTTGGCTATCCAACGATAAAATGTTGGTATTGGATGTGTTTCTCCTCTCTATGTTCTTATAACGTTGATGTTCTCACCCATCCTATAATTCTTGTTAACATTTAATAGTAGCAAGTATTTGAGGATGATCAACAATTATAAAGGTTTATTAATTGTACTAGTGAGTTTGATACTTGTATCTAGTTGATTGGGAACCAATGCTTGAGCATCATGATGGAAAAGAGAATTGTTTGGGCAAATGTGATATAATTGATACTAAGTTGTTAAAAAAAAAAAAAAACCAATTAATCTAACACTAGCTCCTCAAATTTAGATAGAATTGATGAAGTTGAAAGATGGAAGTATCATTAAGTCCATTAAACATTCATCTTAGGTGTCTAACCTTGTCCCAACAAGAAAAAAGAATGGTGACATGAGATTATGCATGGATTTCAAGAACTTAAATATCAAGTCTTTAGAGGAAAATTAGCCTTTTAAATATCACCTTCTACAAAGAGTGACTTAGGTTAAAATCATCTCCATTATGGAAATTTAATCTAGATACAATTAGGTTGTGGTCAAAGATTCAAAGTAGTGCAAGATGACTTTCACCATGCCATGTGGAACATATGTGTATGTCAAAATGCCTTCCAATCTCAAGAATGTAGGAGCAACTTTTCAGAGGGCTATGGATGTAGTGTTTGTTGGCCTCATAGATTAGAAATGTTAGTCGATTGAGATGAACTTACAACCTATTTCAAAAATGAGAAGATCATTGTAATCACTTGGAGCTTACCATTAAAAGAGATGCTTAATTTTGGGATTTCTCTTATTCCTAAAAAATGTGTGTTTGGTGTAGAAGGTATGTTTTTGGGACATATTGTGTCCAAGGACGGTGTTAGAGTTGCCCTAGAAAGGGTCAGAGGAATTGATGTTGCTCCTCAATCCAAGAATGTGAAGAGTATTTGAAGTCCTTCTATAGAAAAATTAAATTTGTCACATGATTTGTCCCTAATTTTTTAAAGAAAACCAAGGGCATTTCTAAGATGCTTAAGAAGGGAAAAATAATCAATTCAAATTGGGACATTGAGGTAGCTAAATCATGTTTAGGAATTAAAGAGGCCCTCAAACAAGCACTTGTGCTCACTAGTCCTAAATATTCAAGGCCATTTTAGTTCTCACTCACATTATTTTACACCATTGATTTTTTGTTTTTCTACAAAAGAATACTAAGGGGTACAAACAATTCATTGATTTCTTTAGCAAGTCCCTTTGAGTTATAGAGATAAAGTATTCGATCATAGATCATTATTCAAGATATTAAAGAATTTTAGACCTTATCTTGTCACTACCAAGATTATTTCTTATGTTCCACATACAATTGTGAAGGACATATTTACTCAATAAGAGGCCTCTAGTAAAAGATGCATATGGATTAATAAAATATAATATTTTGACAAGAAGGTGAATGTTAAGAACCCGTGTTTAACCCTTCTCTTTACTTTGTTAGTATATTATTGTTGGACGCATATGCTTTGTAAGTCGTCCCATGAGTATATTGTATTATCCCACATTCATGGGAAGTAATAGTTGTTTAGATTAGATGTAGTATATAAGTACGTGTTGAGGCCAATGAAGGCATCCACAAATTTATTGTATTGAGCTTGATCAAAGGAGGTTGCCCCCTCAAAGTGGCCTGCGATCAATAAATTCCTTTTGTGTTTCTGCTATTTCTATTATTTCGTACATTTTTCATTATATTGTTGCAGGAGGTTCCTCTCATCTGGTATCAGAGCACTTTCTTGGGCTCACTGGGTGAAATTTCTGTCGAATTTTTTCTACAGTGGCCTCTAGGCGCTGTGATTATTGCAGTAGTTCTTTCTTTTTTGCATCTATATTGTTCATTTCAATTGCAGGTTTGAATTAGGGAATAAACCTATCTGCTTAACTGTGGGAAGTGCCTGGGCATAGCCCTAAAACTCATTGTGAGGAGTACCACAGGAACCCCGAAGTAGCTGGCCCATTGAGAGGACCTGCCAACGAAAAGGGCAATGGCCCCTACCTGATTGACTAGTTCCCATCCATGAGGTAAGCCAAGAGCTGTCGTTTGTGGCAAAGCGGTTATCAATTTTACCTGAGTCGTGGAGTCAGGGGTACTGTCCCAATATGCAAGCCATTAAACAACATTGGTGGCTGAGTGACTCCCCTGAACCTTTAGGTAGTCGAACATACGTGGGGCCCATATCTATTGACAGGCGGCAAATCACAGATTGAATCCGTCTAGAGCCATTTGCAGATTGTTTCCAAAAAAAATCCTATTTTTTTGGCATATCTTCCTTGCTTTAGCCCCATTTCCTCTCAAAATTCATTGGAACCCCTAAAATTTCATTCTGCATATTTCCTTCCTTGAGGACCCTATCCCAAATTCCACTTATCGAAGGTAGAAATCCCACATTTGTCTATTTTTAGGGTTTGGCATAACTTCTTCAATTCTCACCCAATAGCCTTCAAATTTTGCCATAGTGTTCATTTCCTATTTCTGCTCCTTTGTCCCTCTTGGACAAATTTTCTCATTCTTTCACCTCACTTCTGAAATCCCCATTTTCTGCTTCCCTGTCCCTCAGAAAGTGTCCAAAACCTAGTCAAACCCCAATTACCCATCAGAGTTTTTCCCAAATCCAAATTTTTCTTTACTAAAAAAGTTTCCATTTTTATTTTTTACCCATTCCCCAAAAAAAAAAAATATTCTCCTGGCTATGGTTGTCACCCGCACAGGAGCAAAAAACATGGAGGATGAACTTGCAGCCCTCAAGACCAAACTCCAAGATCTGGATGAAAAAGTTCTCAGCCTCAATCTTCAGCATTCAGCCATGAACAATAGACGGCAACCAGAGTCTTCTACAGACACTGGGTTCTCTTCTTCTGGCAATTTTTGTGGGCCGAAGCTTGATTTTCCTCGCTTCAATGGTGATGATCCGACTGGATGGATATACCAAGTAGAATAATATTTCAATCTGCATAATACTTTTGATGTCAACAAAGTCCCACTTGCATCCTTTCATTTGGAACATGAAGCCCTTCAATGGTGTTATTGGTACATCAAGGCTCATGAAGAGCCCAAATGGATAGGTTTTCGTAAACTCATTTTGCAACGATTTGGCCCTAGTGCTTTTGATGACTTCACAGGAGCACTCACTAAACTTCGCCAAACAGGCACTGTGAGACAATATCAGGCAGAATTTGAAAAACTGGCCAATCACACAAAGGGATTATCTGATGAATTCTTCAAGAGTTGTTTTGTCAGTGGTCTAAAGGATGCAATCCAATCTGAGTTTAAAATGTTCCATCCCAACACAATGATGGAAGCCCTAGGGTTGTCTAAGTTGGCGGAGGACAATATCACAACTCAACAGCACTCCAAATCTAATTTTGTTCCATTCAGAAATATGGTTTCCCAAATACCTCCAATCACGCCAGCTCCTAAAACAACTCCTATCAAGCATTTGTCTGAAGTAGAGATGCGGGCACATAAATAAAAAGGGCTTTGTTATAATTGTGATGAGAAATTCACTCAGGGACATAGATGTGTTGAACAAAAGATTTATCTCTTGGATGTGGATTCTCCACCTGCAACTGAAGTTTATGAAGATGCTCAAGATACAGTAGATGATCAAGAAACTCAATAGCCACCTGTTGACCTACTTCTCAGGAAAACCACCCAGAGATCTCTCTCCATGCTTTAGCAGGAGTCACCACCCCACAAACCATGTGGGTCAAGGGTTACTTCAAGAAGCTCCCTCTTACAATACTCATTGATTTTGGTAGCACTCATAACTTTATTGACCCTCAGATCACCAAACAGGCTGATTATTTTGTCCATCCTTGCTCCATCTTTGAAGTCATGATTTCCAATGGGAGCACATTACTTTGCAAAGGGAAGTGTCGCAATGTGTGTATCTCTATTGGAGATTATAACCTGCGCTCTGACATGTTTTCCTTGCCCTTAGGAGGATGTGATTTGATTTTGGGCGCTCAATGGTTACGCACACTTGGACTCATCTTATGAGATTTTGCTGAACTTTGGATGCAGTTTTCAGACAATGGGCAAAAACACACATTGAAGGGCTTACAACCAGGGTCTCTCAGCATCACAAGTTCACATCGCATGGAAAAGATTCTTAAGAAGAATTCACATGGTGTCATCGCTCAGCTTCATTCCATTCAGATGCAACCATTAGCGGTCTCCACTACTCCTTAAGATCTACAACAAATTTTGGATAGGTATGCATGTGTCTTTGCCGAACCAATGGGATTGCCACCTTCACAACCAGAGGACCACCGTATTTAGCTCCTTCCTGAAGCGTTCCTCCCAACATCAAGCCCTACCACTACCCATTTCACTAAGAGACAGAGATTGAGATACTCGTTCAAGACTTACTAAAGCAAGGTATTATTCACCCTAGTACTAGTTCCTTTTCTTCACCAGTTCTTCTTGTCTAGAAAAAAGATGGGTCATGGTACCTCTGCATTGACTTCCGAGCACTTAATCACATCACAATCAAGGATAAGTTTCCAATTCCTATTGTTGATGAGCTTCATGGCACTCATTTTTTCTCCAAGTTGGATTTTCGTTCTGGGTATCACCAAATTCAGGTTCATGAGGATGATATCCCTAAAACAGAATTCTGCACGCATGATAGCCACTATGAGTTTTTGGTCATGCCCTTTGGCCTCACTAATGCTTCTTCAACATTCCAAGCATTGATGAATGAAATATTTCGGCCCTACCTATGGAAATTCACTCTGGTCTTCTTTGATGATATCCTCATCTATAGTAAAACATGGGCTGAGCATCTCCAACATCTGGATCTCATATTGTAACTTCTCTCTAATCATCATCTCTATGCAAAACAGTCTAAATGTGTTTTTGGCCAAGAAGAAGTGGAGTATCTCGGGCATATTGTTTTAGCCCAAGGGGTTTGAGTGGATCTTGCAAAAATAGATGCCATGAAAAATTGGCTGCATCCTCAAACACTTAAGAGCCTCTCTGGTTTTTTGGGACTGACTGGCTACTATCGCAAGTTTGTCAAGGATTATGGGAAGATTGCAGCTCCATTAACAGCTATGTTGAAAAAGGATGCTTTTACATGGACACATGCTGCTGAGTGTGCATTTGAAAAACTGAAACAAGCTATGTGTACTACACCTATTCTAGCTATGCCATATTTTTCCAAGACCTTCACTATTGAGAGTGATGCTTACGGTAATGGACTTGGTGATGTTCTCCTTCAAGATGAACATCCCATTGTGTTCACCAGCAAAGCCCTTTCTGGTAAGAATTTAGTACTCTACATATGAGAAGGAAATGGTGGCTATTTTGCATGCAGTACAGAAGTGGCAGCCATACCTACTAGGGAATCATTTCTGCATCAAGGCTGATCACCAGAGCTTGAAATATTTCCTAGAACAACAGGTCTCCTCCCCAGCACAACAAAAATGGGTTAGCAAACTCATGGGTTATGACTATGAGATCACTTACAAGAAGGTTAAGGACAATATTGTGGTGGATGCTCTTTCTCGCACATTAGATGACCAAGCTTCTCTTTCATCTATTTCTACGCCTATTCCAAATTGGTTGGAATCTATCTAGTAGGGCTACGTCAATGACTCTTCATTATCTCAAATCATCCAACAGTTGTGTTGATGGTGGTTTTAGCACACAGCAACGCAGGTGTGATTGTTGGTTTCACACCTCTCTTGAAAAGTATCTTACTCCAAGTAAGACTACTCCAAGGATAATACAGCTAGGTCTTAGCTTGCTTGGAATCTCTCAATGGTTATGTTCTAGCTGTACCTACAAGGGGTCTTACATGCAATCTGCAAATCTTTAGGTTTGGGGCAGCAAATACACATGAACCCTATTATGATTTTCAGCTGATGGACCAAAATAAAGTGCTGCTAAAATTTCTATTCTAACAACTAATCAGTGAGTTTAAAGAAAATGCAAAAGGTTTAGGGTTTTAGAAGGATCCTAAGTGGCATTCACGATGCAAGGGTTATCCTCAGTAGACAAATATTCCAAACTTTAAACCAGTTCTCTGAGTTACCAAACTGAAATGGGTGTTACAATGCTACAGAAAACGGTGCTATCTTCAATGGAAGTCGAAAGATTTTCAGACCACATTCATTCGTTAAATACCCATTCAATGGAAGTCGAAAGATTTTCAGACCACATTCATTCATTAAATACCCAATAAACGGTGCAACTTAACTCATGAAATGTAGTTGAACTTCAGCACAAATAATAAGCCCAGACTAACTTTACACAATTATTTACCATCAGCAAACAACTAAAAGTATGGACTTGGAATATTCATCAAATACTTCAGCAAACCATTAACATCATAAAAGCACAACTAATCTAACTATGGGAGAGCAAGAAGCAAACCATGAAAACCACAATGAATCAACACAAGGAACAAATTCTTAGAATTACTGCAGAAACTTGCTTTGTATTACTTCAAATGGCATAGAGTCAACAATTTGGCATCAAAAATCTCTCTTACAAAAAGTGGGAATGGCAGCCCTTTATATAGAAAGCAGCATACCCTAGCTCTCAAATGAACGGTGGAGATTAACTCAACATCGACGGTCCAGATTACATCAAGAACAACCCATATTAATTCCTGGATTACATTTTGTCTTTTATGAAAAAGACGAAAAAATAGCCCCAGATACATTGAATCTAGTCATTTTGACTAGCCAACTCAGTACACTAGTGAAAAGGCTCATTTTGGAAGTAAGGAGGAGACAAAAAGAGTCACATGCTGTCCAGATATGTCAAGTTTACAATAGTGACGGGATTGAATCACTAAAATATTCAAATAGTATTAAGATTCTTTATCCAAATTGATGCTATCCTCGCTAGCCAACTTATTTCGATAGGTCAGCCATGCTTCAAGCACTGGATTGATGTCAGAAGGGTCCGGATTCTTCAAATGATGTACCCTGTAATCGAATACCTCCAGTTCCTGACTGAATCTGGTGTATATCCTTTCAAAATCTGCCTCTGTCCTGTGGAATGCCTTGAACTCAGCTCTGAGGTCACTCACTTTATCCAGCTGTTCTTCCGTGCTTAGTAAAGCGTCTTTAAATAATATTGCATGCAGCTTACTTTTGCATTTCTCATCTTCAAAAGGAGCATAATCATCGAAAGATTCCTCCCTACAGCTTCTCAAGGCATCACTGATATCATATATAACAGATCTTAGTTCCTCGTCGGCTGGTTTGTATGCCTCTTTTACTTGTTCAAAGGTTTCCTTCCTCAGAAGTAACTATTGATACCATTCAACAGCCTTTGGGAGCCTATCCCCAGTCAAAATATTTTTTGTAACCAAGGTTTGAGCTGGTAATTCTCTGATACCCTTAATTCGCGGATACATGTGAGAGTAATATTCGTCAAAAGAATCACATTCATCTCGCAAATCCTTCCATTTTTTATGCAAATCCACCGCTCGTTGGTGGGCTTGAGCAGAGGCACTTATGGCGTCGCATCCTACTTCAAAAACACCTATCAACTAATTCTCGATGCCTTGAGACTTTGACCTTACCTCACTCAATTTCGCCATCTCATCGGTAGATAAGAAAGTAGGCACTATCCTTATATCACCTCCTGCATCCACTGGTTTTACCAAAAATTGAAGGCATGCTCTGAGCTCCTCATTCTGCCATTTGAACTCCTTTTTGGACATTTCGTCCTTATCCAACTGCTCCAAAATTGATGTGACTGATCCCTTGAAATCATCCACCCTTTGAGCGCGGGTGGTTGGGCCTAAATCAATTGTAGATATTACATAATCTTCCGCCCTGACCTGATCTCTTGCTACGTCAACCGGCGGGACTGCTACCTCCGCGAACCTTGAGCCTGATTCGCTCTTGTAGATCCTTGATTGAACCTTAGCCTTTTTCTATTTTTGAGGCTTTCGAGCCTGCGATAGGATGGTGCTTAAATCAATCTGCATTACTTCGATCTAGGGTTCTACATACACCATCCTACCTTGTAGCCATTCGGGAGTGGAAGATTTGTTCAACTCAGTAGCTCCATCCTTATCTGACACAGCCAATTCTTTAGAAGGTTCTTGTTCCGGCTCAGGACTCTTCTCCTTTTCTCCTTGGGCCAATTCATTCAAGCTTTCAATCACATTCTCCCGCGCAATCTTCAAAACTTCCTCCATCGGATCCTTGCTTGGGGGACTATCAGATATATCAATTATTTCTACACCGTTTGATGTGTCGAGGAGGCTTTTATCATTTACACTAGTCAATACTTCCTCATTCTTGTCAGTCATTACTTCATGCTCCTGCAACTCCAGTTCCGCACAAACCTTCTCGACACCAGTCAACAAAGGTACTTCCAATGAATCTGCAGGCATTTGTGAAATGGGGATGGCAGAAGAAATTGTGAAGGAAGGCATACTAATTTGGGTCAAATTAGCTAAGGCTGGTGATAAGGAAGAGAAAATGGTAAAGGATGAAGAAAGAGCCAACGAAGGCAAAGAAAGTGGGGGCGATAAGATGGTTGATATGGGAGGTAATGGTAAAGGAGAAGAAGGGGTAGATGTAGTAGAGGGATATGAAATGGCAAGAGTGGAAGAAATGGGGCTACTAGAATCACCGGAGGAGATCGTCAGTGAGCAAGAGGTGGTAGTAATACCAGAGGTAAGAGAAGCGGAAGGAGATGATTCCTGCACTATGATAGCTGAAGTGGTGAGAGGAGTGGATGAAACGGAGGAAGGAGGAGGGATGGAAGAAGAAAGAGTGGAAGTCGAGACCACAGTTCTGGTATCCGGTATGAAGGATTGGGTAGTTGGAGGAATTGGATCATCCTTGGTTGCAGCATCCTCCTTGCTTGCTGCTTTCGCTTTCACCTTCTTGGCCTTGGAAGCCTCCCCGGCACTACTTGGCATGTCTTTCCTTTTAGAAGCTCTGGCCCTAGTAGAAGGAGGTGGATCTTTCTTCTGAGGAGACCTTACGGGAGGCTTCTTCACTTTTCCCACCCTCGTTGCCAAGGGGGCATGGTCCTCAATGTCTAAATTTTTTTTCCCGGCTGGCTCTGTATCATCGGTTACTAGTATGGGCTCATCTTCCTCCCCACCGGAGTCTTTGTCTGATTCTACTGCTACGTAGGTCAATTGGACTCCTTGCCCCCTCAGAACACCCACCTGCGCTCTGACCCATGCCTTACTTAATCTAATTGGCTCCTTCATAATCACATCCAAGGAGCTTTCTTCAGCGTTTGCCCAATTAGGTAATGGGATAGGTAGGTGGTATTGTGCCTCCCATGGACCTCTGACCATGACATTCTCATCATCTTGTAACTGGTCTGGTACTGCCATTATATGGAATTTCTTAATAAAATCTAAGGACAGCCTTGCATGCGCCTTTTTCATGACCTCGTAGTCATCAGGGCAGTTGGCCTAGAAATCTTCAATATGGTCCTTATGAAACAGCTTTTTGCTTACGAACTTCTCCATTACTTGATTTGGGTCAAAGTGACTCCTGGCATTGTAATAGTGTAAGTTCAGGAGTTGGAGCTCTTTATTTGAATATTCAGCTGAGGCGAGAGAGGGGCATGCGTAGAGTCCTTTGCCAAACTTGATGGGGAACTAGACATTTGTTCTGTGCAGGCGCTTGAGCTTTTTCGCGCATGGTATCAGTTGCCTAGACAGTTCTAGGAGCACTGTCTTATCATCACGGTATCTTGGCAATCTGTATGCCATTCCAGTGAAGCCTTATACTCTGATATATGTAAATTTCTCAAACTGGATATACCACCGACCATATTGGATTACTTCATTCATGGCCTCGGCAGAAATCCTCAAGGCTATATTACCTTGCAACTTCCTTGCTATATACATAGTTAATGCATCGTTGACCCGTTTGAAGTGTATCAAGGACTAAGACGAAGTCAACTGAGGATAGCATTCATACACCTTGACCTGTGTCTTTTCATCATTTCCAATTTCTCCAACCTTGGACAATCTGTCGTAATGATTCATTCTTGCCAATGCATAAACGACGTAGGATGTCCACCTGAAATACTTTTTCTCATTGAAGTTGCTGAAAGCTTCATGAATATTGTCACTAAGGATTTGTGACCAATGGAACTTGGTTCCCTTCAGTACTTCTAAAATTATGATAAACATCCAATCTTCGAAGGTGGAAGTAGTTGGCAACCCATATACTCTGCTCAAGAAAGTTATGATATCCCCAATCTCATCGTGGAAATCACTTCTGTATAATACTATGAGGAGCTTGACGAGAGCAGATTTCTTGCTCTTGACCCAATGGTCATTTATATGTTTCCTGCATCCTTCCACATCCTTATTATATGCTTCCTTGGATGCTTGTCTGTCGGGCATAGTCATGGTTTTATGCCATGGGATATCCAGCATCTCTGCCAAAGCAGGCGGGGTCAAATCAGCTAGGACTTCTCCGTTAGCTGTCTGTATTTGTCTGGATACAACATCATATCTGTCTGCACAACTAGCCATTAATTCTGCACATTGAACCGACGTTGGGAAGGCAGCTACTTGTCCAAGCCCACTATCTCTTAGTCTCTTGGCCCGGGGAGTTGGAGTGGGTCCAAAGATTCTGAGTCTGAAATCATCTAGGTCGATATGACCTAGATCGGCGTCTCCTACATTGCTCCACCCAGAGTGGATTCTAGTCTCTGGAGGTATCCCTTTAAACTTGTACTTCATAGCTTGAGCCCGTGCAGTCATCTAGTCTGCAAAACCGGACCTTATAAGCTTGGTACCAAGTCAGCTTCCTAATATACTCCTAGGATTAGATAAACAAACATAAATCTGCCATTCATTATAAGCATGCATTTGAAGGAAAACTAAGTTAACATGAAAAGGCACTGCATGCGAGTAGATATCAAATGTTGCAAAGAATTTCACCCAAAACATCATTATTACCGCATCACAACATTAATTGCATTACTTAGAACAACCTTCTCTAAAGAAACTTCAACAAATTTGGCCATTTAAAGGGTTTTGCGCTAATTTGAAGGTTGTTCGACCTTGAGCAAGAAAAGCGCTATAATGGAAGCTATCCGACCTTGGCGGGGAAATAGAACAGGTCCAACCTTGAGTTTGGGTCTGTCCTTTGTGTTCTGGATTTTGCGCTATTTTCAGGGGTATCTGACTTCCGCGGGATTTGGAGGTCTCCGACCTCTGATGGTTTGCAAATCAGTCGGTGGGCAATCTGGCGCAAAATAATTGTTGATGCAACATGGCTTCTTCCTGCACGGAAATTAGGTCGGTCTGACCTGCGCGGGTTTCGACGGGGTCTGACCAGGTCGGATGAGGGAAAAAACTGCGCAGGTTGGACAAGGCAATTTCAAGCGCTGAGTTCGAGGAGCCCTTCCGGCGGGGTTTTTGGGCAACACCGACTTCGCGGGGGGATGTTCATCATCCGACTAGGTCGGATACAAGGTATTTTAGCGCAGGGTCAGATGAAGGTATTTCTAGCGCAAAAAGTTTTCTGAGTTTGCAGAAATTTTGAAATCGTCTGACCCGGTTGAAAATGGCATATTGGTTGCGAGGGTCGGACGAATTCAGTTTTAGCGCAATTGGGCGCTAGGCTTTTGGCGCTAAATTCCAGGGTGTCAGACCAACTCAAATGGGCTTTGGTTTGAAGGTCGGTTGGAGGTCGATTTAGCACTAACCTAGTGCACAGAGGTTATGGGGCTAAGTCCCTAAAATTCTAAATTCACTTAAGGCACCCCAGATCTCGACCTTCTTACCAGGGTTTTAGACTAGGGTTTTAAAATCGAAGGACTAAAATCTATCAAACCCTAACTTTAGGAACATTGCACTTCGTCAATCAGAAAACCCTAACGGCCCACTGGAAGTCAATTGTTTGAAAACCCCCTCCCCAAATAACTTTGAAACAAAGAGGTTAAAAAGAACCTACCTTCAACAATGGTGACGTGGATTCAAACTATAGGAGGAGGTCGCAGGTTTGAGCTCGGGTGATGTCGGCAAGGGAGAACGGAGCTTGAAACATGCAGTCGAAAAATGTGATTAAAATGAGTTAAGACTCGCTAATTCCCTATTTAAACCACGCCAATCCGCCATTAACACCTGGGAGTACAGACTGTCAGCGCAGATTTTTGGTTGGTCCGACTTGGTGGAGAAATTGGAGGTCTCCGACCTGGTCAGTCGAGGCAACATTCAATGCGAACCCGAGAAGTTCAATTTGCACTGTTTGGCGGGGCTTTCCGACTCATCTGACATGTGGAGCTTTTGGGAGGATCCGACTAAGTCAGAGGTTGACGCTTTTAGCGCAAGGTCAGTCAGAATGAACTTTTAGCGCAGAAGGTCCGACGGAGGGAGAATCAGCGCAAAGGTCAGAGCGACAAGGTTTTAGCGCATAGGTCAGACAAGGCAATTTTAGCGCTAGGTCTGACAGACTCGAAATCAGCACAAAGGTCGATTGAGGCCAGTTTTAGCACAAAATACCAATCCAAGGACCTCAAAGGGAAAGTAACAACCTACCCTAGCAGGTTTTGAAGTAATTTTTTCAATGCTATCTTTCTATCCAGGGCAAAAATACTTAGATCATACAACCACTTTGAGAGATCAGAAGACCAAATGACTCACTAGCCAAAACAAAAGAGGGGGTCCCCATGTTTAGAATGGGGCACGTGTGCAAGGCACAACAAGTTGGCCAATAACCCTTCTATTGTACCGCATTACTCTTGGGATGGTGCTTCTCTTAGATACAAGGGTCGTCTGGTGCTTCCCCAGAACACAGATCTTCAACAAGCTGTCTTCTATGAACTCCATGCTTCTCCATCAGGAGGGCAATCTGGGTTCCTCAAAACTTATGAGTGGGCATGGCATAACTTCTTTTGGAAGGGAATGAAAAGGGCAATTCAACAGATGGTGGCTGAATGTGATACCTGCCAACACAACAAGGGTGAAACGACACTCCTTCCTAGATTGCTCTAACCCTTGCCCATCCCTACATAGATTTGGACAGATATTTATATGGATTTCATTGAGGGGCTCCCTAAATATGGAGGGAAGATAGTGATCTTGGTTGTGGTTGATCACCTCTCCAAATATAGTCATTTTGGTGCCCTCAGCCATCCCTATACCACCTCCTCAGTCACACAAATTTTCATGGACCAGATCTTTCGTCTTCATGGCATCCCTTCTTCCATTGTCTCAGATCGTGATACAACTTTCACCAATCATTTTTGGACAGAACTATTTTGACACACTGGCACCAAACTGAAGATGAGTTTGGGGTATCACCCACAAATAAATGGTCAGGCTGAAATTATCAATAAATGTTTGGAATCTTATCTTCGTTGCTTCACCTTAGAACAACAGCATCAGTGGGCAAAGTGGCTCCCTCTCATTGAATGGTGGTACAATACCTCCTACCACACTACATCTAAAATGACTCCATATGAAGTAGTCTATGCTCAAGCACCACCAGTGCTCCTTCCATATACCCCCAGTAGTTCACCAGTTCAGGCAGTCGACACGGTTCTCCGAACCCGGGATCAAATTCTTCACATCTTGTAGGACAATCTTCACATGGCAAGAAATCGAATGAAATAACTATTGCAAATATGTGCCTAAGTGGTGTTGTCATTGATGTCAACATATCCTTGTTGCCATTGGTGTCAACTTTATCCTTTTGATGTCTGTATAGAAGACCAGATTGTTGAGGATATTGAGAAAATTAATGACAATCAATGTATGCAGACCATATGGATGTGTAGAGATCTGTCTGAAGAAGCTTTAGTTATGATTTGAGAAGTTTGCATCAAGATCTGAGGAAGTTATGGCCATCTAAGTAGAACCGGTTCTTGCAATACTCAAGAGAGACAAGGTGACAGGGAAGTGGTCTGGATTGCTTCGGTAATGTAAAATGATAATTTGTGGATCTAAAGGCATGTTTGGGAAGTCAGTGTGTATTATCAATACAAGTGGTTCATGGTTTGGAGGTCCACAAGCTATCTTTCTAGTTTGACAATCATGGTAGACAGTGTTCTTGAGGTTCCAGAGGAAGATACAAATGATTCTAGTAATTTGGTATAGAGTGGATGATATTGGTGAATTCAATGTGCTTATGGAGGTCTTTGGATCGTGTGGCTACTATGTTGGAGGTCCGCATTGAAGTTTGAGTTTGTTATTAAAGATTTCTTCTTTGAGGTTGTTGTTCTTCCCAGTTCCTGGCCGACTGGATGTTCCTAGCATGTTGCGGATGATCTAAGAGCATTTTATGAAGCATGGCATATGTGTAGAGGAAGATTCAAGTCTCAGTTGTGTTTGGCCAGTAGTGTAATGATCTGCGTTAAGTTTAGCCAACCTTGTTGATCATTCCAAGGTTGATGAAGTGTATAAATACTTGTTGAAGAGTTGTTGAAAGTCATCCTGGTACAAAATGAATTAAATCTGAAGAAAGGATCAAAAGCAAAGCAGAGAAGAAGAGGAGCGAAAGGAGTACAGAGTAAAGAGTCAGTGAAGAAGAATTTGAAGATAGAAGCAGAAGTTTTTGTGAGCCTTCAAAGGGATTGAATCAGACATGAATGTAGATGCTATTTCTCAGTTCATTATCTCTGTGTAAATCATAATTCATTATAGGCTGTGAACCTCCTTTTGAGCAGTGAGCTCTAGGCAGTACGCCCGAAGGCATGTGCCTTCTATTTTCTTAAGTACTTTTAACAGGGTACACATTTTTGTGGGTTAACCCCCACCGTGGTTTTTCCCTTAACCAGGTTTTCCACATCAAAAATTCTGGTGTTGATGTTCATGTTGTTTCTGCTCATGTGTTGATTCATGCTTAAATGTTTACATCATTAATTTGTTTGTAAAGTAAGAAAGAAGATTAAAAGTTTAGAAAAGGTTAAAGTTTGGGGACAACTAATTCACCCCCCCTCTCATTTGTCTGGACTAATTCCAAAAATTGATAGCAGAGCCAAGTACCTCTAAAAGAAGATTGACTGCTTGAGGAGATCCAAGATGTCGTTTTATAAGAAGGAAAGTCTGAGATTTGATGGAACAAATTACTCCCTTTGGAAGCTACGCATGCAGTGTCATCTGGAATGTATGGGTGATGTCTTTTGGTTAATAACCAAGAATGTGTATAAGATTCTGAAGAATGGACCTTCAAATATAGACAAGATCAGAGATGCTGAACACAACATTCGAGCTAAAGAAGCATTATTAAGTGCCCTGTCTGATCCCGAATTGGCAAATGTCCTGGATTTGCCAACTACTCATGAAATCTGGATTAAGTTGGAAACTCTATATGAAGGTGACAAATATGTTAAATGTGCTAAGCTACAAAGCTTGAAGGGTAAATATGAAAGATTGGTAATGAGTGAAGATGAAAACATTACTTCCTACATGCAGAAAGTGAATGAACTTGTGACCGGTATCAGAAATGCAGATGGAGTATTGGAAGAATTAGAAATTGTTGCCAAAGTGCTCAGATCCTTACCGGTAGCTTACAAGCATAAGGCTGCATGCATTGAAGAAATCAGGACAGTAACAACTATCACAAGGGATCAGTTAGTTGGCAAGCTCTCAACATTTGAAATGAGTGAGTTTGGTGACTCTCTCCCTAAGTCTAAATCTGCATTCAAGGCCAGTGTATATGGAAAGCAAAGATATGATCCAGGAGAAAGTTCTTCAGGAAGATCAAACAAAGTTTTGAAGACAAGGAAGGATCTTGAAGATGATGAATTTGAGACTATAGATCTTGAAGCTCTTATTGCCAAAAAAATGCCAAGAGGATCCAGTAAGTATGAAGGAAAGTTGCCATTAAAATGTTTTGCTTGTAATAAGATTGGTCATTTTGCCTCAAGGTGTCCGGAGAGGTTTTCAAAACCAAACCCTAACAGATACAAAAGTCAGAGGAATTACTACTATGTCCAAGAAACTGGAGAAGGAGTCACAGATGATGAATCTGATCATGGAGAAGGAAATTGGGTGTTCATTGCTATTAAAGAAGAAGATCCAATATCTACTGAATCTGCTAGCTGTACAAATGTGGAAAGTGCCTTGGCTACTCAGGTTGTTGAAAAGGATGAATGGGTGATTGATAGTGGATGTTCTCATCATATGACTGGTGACAAGAGTAAGTTTGTGAATTTTGAAAAATATGAAGGTGGGCTTGTGAAATCTGGAGACAACTCAGCTGGTAGAGTTCATGGTAAAGGATCCATCTCTTTTGATGGTAAGAATTGCACCAATGATGTTTTGTATGTGGAAGGACTGAAATATAATCTTCTCAGTGTTGGACAATTGGTTGACAAGGGTTATGATCTTCGATTCAAGTATGGAAATGCAGAATCTTGGAGAGCTTTGGAACTAAAATTGCATCCGACACTCAAACTAGAGGTAACATCTTTTATTTAAGCAATTCTAGCAGAAGTTGTTTGATTGCTCAGATAGATCAAAGTTTGTTATGGCATAGGAGGATGTGTCATGTGAATTTTGATAACATTATCAAAATAAGTTCCACTCAGGCTGTAAGAGATCTTCCAAGACTTGTGAAACTTGATAGCATATGTAGAGAATGCCAATTGGGTAAACAGAACAAAATTTCATTCAAAAGCAAAGAACAAGCCTCTAGTGGGTGATTGGAATTGGTACATACTGATCTTTGTGGTCCTGCTAGAATTAGGAGTGTGCAAGGAGATAGATATTTCATGTTGCTGATTGATGATTACTCCCGAATAATGTGGGTAACTTTTCTAAAAGAAAAATCAGAAGCTCTTGATAAGTTTAAAGTGTTCAAGATGATGGTTGAAAATGAGATTGGTGGGAAACTAAAGTGTCTAAGATCTGACAGAGGTGGAGAATTTACTTCCAGTGAGTTTGATTCTTTCTATGAAAAGAATGGAATAAAAAGAGAGTTATCTACTCCTAGGACTCCTCAGCAAAATGGAGTTGTGGAAAGGAAGAACCGGACCGTTCAAGAAGATGCCAGGACCATGATGATGGAAACAAATGTTCCTCAAGTTTATTAGAGAGAAACCATGAGTACTGTTGTCTACACTCTTAACCAGGTGCAGATCAAAGGAAATTATAGTAAGACTTCTTATGAACTATGGTTTGGTCATCCTCCTACTGTGAGATAGTTCAAAGTTTTTGGTAGTAAATGCTATATCAAAAGAGATGAGGATTTAGGCAAGTTTGATGCAAGAAGTGATGAAGGAATATTTTTGGGATACTCTACTCAAAGTAAGGCTTACCGGTGCTTCAACAAGAGGTTGAAAAAGATTGTTGAAAGTGCTAATATTAAAGTTGATGAAAGTAAAGAAGGACACTCTAGGTATTGCGGATATGATTCAAATGATCAAGATGAAAGTCAAGGAAGGCAAGTTCAAATTCAGACTCAGATCCAGATTGATCTGGTAACTCCAGTAACCCAAGAGGTTAGTGCAGATGATGAGGAACAAGTTCAAGAAATAGAAGTTCAAACAATTCCAAAAACCCCCAGGTATGTAAGAATGAATCATCCTGAAGATCAAATCATAGGAGATAGAAATAAAGGTGTTCGAACTAGGAGAAATTTTTTTGAAGATCAAGAGGAGATTTGTTTGATTTCAAAGATTGAACCTAAATTAGTAAGTGAAGCTTGCAATGATGAAAAATGGGTTAAAGCAATGGAAGAAGAGTTGATGCAAATTGAAAAGAATCACACTTGGGATCTTATTCCTAGACCTGAGGAAAAAAATATGATTGGAACCAAATGGGTCTTCCAGAATAAACTAAATGAAGATGGTGAAGTTGTAAGGAACAAGGCAAGGTTGGTATGTAAAGGCTATTCTCAAGTGGAAGGAATTGATTTTGAAGAAACTTTTGCCCCAGTGGCAAGGATAGAGGCAGTTAGATTATTTCTTGCTTTTGCTGCTTTCAGAGATTTTAAAGTATATTAGATGGATGTCAAATCAACATTCCTGAATGGAGATTTGGAGGAAGAAGTCTACATTGAATAACTAGAAGGATTTTAGTTATCTGATCAGGGAGATATGGTTTGTAGACTGAGAAAAGCCTTGTATGGACTCAAGCAAGCTCCAAGAGCCTGGTATGCCAGATTGGATAAGTATTTTCTTAAACTAGGATTCAGCAAAGGTACTGCTAATAGTAATCTGTACTTCAAGATTAATCATGAGGAAATTCTAATTGTTGAGGTCTTTGTTGATGATATCATTTTTGGTGGAAATGAATGTATGTGCAAAGCATTTGCTGATCAGATGAAAAGTGAGTTTGAGATGTCAATGTTTGGTGAGATGAATTTCTTTCTAGGTCTGCAAATTGTTCAATCAGCTAAAGGTATCTTCATATCTCAGTCCTAGTATGTAAAAGAATTGTTGAAGAAGTTTGGAATGGAAGATTCAAAGCCAGTAGGTACATCTATGGTAACCAGATGCAAGCTAAGCAAAGATGATGACTCTCCCAAGGCAAAATAGAAAAGGTATAGATCAATGATTGGAGGATTGCTCTATCTAACTCAGACCAGACCTGACATCATGAATGACATTGGACTTGTTGCCAGATTTCAAGCTGATCCAAAAGAATCACATGTTGTGGCAGTTAAAATAATATTTAGATATCTTAAGGGGTCAATTGACTATGGACTGTGGTATCCAAAGGATGATAACTTCACTCTTCATGCATATACAGATGCTGATTGGGCAGGAGATGTGGACGATAGGAAAAGTACTAGTGGTGGTACATTCTTCTTGGGAAGAAGATTGGTCTCTTGGATAAGCAAAAAGCAAGAGGCAATATCTCTGTCTACTGCAGAGGCAGAGTATATAGTAGCAGCAAATAATTGTACTCAGGTTCTGTGGATGAAGCAAATGTTGAAGGACATCAGAATTGTGTTTGAGGAGCCAGTCACAATATTTTGTGATAATTCTAGTGCAATAAGCATCTCAAAGAATCTGGTGTTGCATTCAAAAACAAAACATATATCTATCAAGTTTCATTTCTTAAGAGAGAAGGTAATGAGAATGAAGTCAAGTTGGAGTTTGTGTCTTCCAAAGATCAGATTGCAGATATCTTTACTAAGCCTCTTCCCAAGGATACTTTTGAGTATCTCAGAGAGAAGTTAGGGGTTATTACCCCTCCTAATTAGAACTAAGAAGCACTTATGTGCATCAATCCGGTGGATTTCTTAGTCATATCTTGAGATCTGGATTGATGTTGAGAAGGTACTACTCTAAGGAGTAGTCAGTATGCAAATTTTGGAGATTAGTCTGAAATAAAAAGGGGGAGAAAAGATAGCAAATATGTGCCCTTTGCCATTGATGTCAAACGGGGAGAGAAGTCATGTGAAAAACTTGGAAGTGAATAGTTGCTGGTGAAAGGGGGAGCAATAAAGGAAGTGGTTGCAGGTGTGATAAGAGAAAGGGGGAGAAGTTCTTTTCTTGATGGTTGAATTCAGTTTTTCACATCATATGTTGCCATCAATGACAAAGGGGGAGATTGTTGCAAATATGTGCCTAAGTGGTGTTGTCGTTGATGTCAACATATCCTTGTTGCCATTGGTGTCAACTGTATCCTTTTGCTATCTATATAGAAGACCAGATTGTTAAGGATATTGAGAAAATTAATGACAATCAATGTATGCAGACCATATAGATGTGTAGAGATCTACCTGAAGAAGCTCCAGTTATGATTTGAGAAGTTCGCATCAAGATCTGAGGAAGTTATGGCCATCTAAGTAGAACCGGTTCCTGTAATACTCATGAGAGACAGAGTGATAGGGAAGTGGTCCGGATTGCTCCGGTAATGTAAAATGATAATCTGCAGATCTAGAGGCATGTTTGGGAAGTCAATGTGTATCATCAATACAAGTGGTTCGTGGTTTGGAGGTCCGCAAGCTATCTTTCTAGTTTGGCAGTCATGGCAGACAGTGTTCTTGAGGTTCCAGAGGAAGATACAAATGATTCTGGTAATTTGTTATAGAGTGGATGATATTGGTGAATTCAATGTGCTTGTGGAGGTCTCTGGATCATGTGGCTACTATGTTGGAGGTCCAAATTGAAGTTTGAGCTTGTTATTGAAGATTTCTTCTTTGAGGTTACCGTTCTTCCCAGCTCCTGGGCGACCGGATGTTCCTAGTGTGTTGCGGATGATCTAAGAGCATTTTATGAAGCATGGCATATGTGTAGAGGAAGATTCGAGTCCCAGTTGTGTTTAGCCAACAGTGTAATGATCCACGTTAAGTTTAGCCAACCTTGTTGATCATTCCAAGGTTGATGAAGTGTATAAATACTTGTTGAAGAGTTGTTGAAAGTCATCCTTGTACAAAATGAATTAAATCTGAAGAAAGGATCAAAAGCAGAGCAGAGAAGAAGAGGAGCGAAAGGAGTACAGAGTAAAGAGTCAGTGAAGAAGAATTTAAAGATAGAAGAAATTTTTTTTGTGAGCCTTCAAAGGGACTGAATCAGGCATGAATGTAGATGCTATTTCTCAGTTCATTATCTCTTTGTAAATCATAATTCCTTATAGGCTATGAGCCTCCTTTTAAGCAGTGAGCTCTAGGCAGTGCGCTCAAAGGCATGTGCCTTCTGTTTTCTTAAGTACTTTTAACAAGGTGCACATTTTTGTGGGTTAACCCCCACCGTGGTTTTTCCCTTAACCAGGTTTTCCATGTCAAAAGTTTTGGTGTTGTATGTTCATGTTGTTTCTGCTCATGTGTTGATTCATGCTTAAATGTTTACATCATTAATTTGTTTGTAAAGTAAGAAAGAAGATTAAAAGTTTAGAAAAGGTTAAAGTTTGGGGACAACTGATTTAGCCCCCTCTCTTAGTTGTCCAGACTAATTCCAACAATAACAAGCCGATCAACATCGTTCTAAGCACACTTTTCAAGTAGGTGATATGGTTTTTCTTTGTCTACAGCCGTACAAGCAATCATCCCTGAAACTCAAAGGGCGTCATAAGTTGGCTCCAAAGTTCTATGGGCCATATAAGGTTCTTCAGAAGATTGGGTCAGGTGCTTATAAATTGGAGCTTCCTCCTTCCTGTGTTCATCCAGTATTTCATGTCTCTTGTTTAAAGAAAGTTCTTGGCACAAACATCAGAGCACAAACTATTTTACCAGAATTGGATAATGAAGGATCCATCATTTTGGAGCCGGAGGCAATCCTCGACAGGCGCACTCGTCATCTTCACTCTCGATCCATCACAAAGGTATTAATTCAGTGGCATAGAATGCATCCAGAGGATGCTACATGGGAACCATTCCTTCAGATTTAGCAACAATTTCCACATCTTAAGCTTTGAGGACAAAGCTTTTCTAAGAGGGAGGGGATGTCAGGAACCCATGTTTAACCCTTCTCTTTACTTTGTTAGTATATTGTTGTTGGACGCATATGCTTTGTAAGTCGTCCTGTGAGTATATTGTATTATCCCACATTCATGGGAAGTAATAGTTATTTAGATTAGACTTAGTATATAAGTACGTGTTGAGGCCAATGAAGGCATCCATGAATTTATTGTATTGAGCTTGATCAAAGGAGGTTGCCCCCTCGAAGTGGCCTGCAATCAATAAATTCCTTTTGTGTTTCTGATATTTCTGTTATTTCATGCATTTTTTATTATATTGTTGTAGGAGGCTCCTCTTAGTGAAGACCACTAAACTAGTCCAAGGGCAAGGTTTGGCTAGGATCATGGGTAAAGCAAACTTGGAGGTAACTAAGGTAAACAATACAAATATTATTCTTGAGCCCATTCCTTGTCATTTCAAAGATGACACATGAAACTACATCATGATATTGTGTATTATGAATTACCCACTTAATATGATTGAAAATCAAGAAAGAACTCTTAAACTTGCATCTCCAACATACATTTTGTTATATGGTGAATTAATGTGGAAAAATCTTGAGGGTGTGTTGTTAAAATGCATGAATCAAGATAAGTCCCTTATAGTAATGAAAAATTACATCAAGTAATTTGTGGAGGTCATTTCATAGAAAATAATATATCCCATAAGATCCTTAGAGTAGGATATTGGTGGTCTATATTTTTATGTATGTAGCTAAGATGGGTAGGAAATGTAATGCCTATTAGAGGTTTCTAGGAAGAATGAAGTATGCAAGTGAATTGTCCCACTACTATTTCAATTGAAGCTCCTTTTTATTACTATGGAATAAATTTTATTAAATAAATAGTTGAGAACTCAAGAAATTATTTAAAGAGCATTCTTATTGCCACTAATTTCTGCATGAAATGGGTTGAAGCCATGCTGATGAAGAATGCTACTTCCAAAGTGGTCATTGATTTCTTGTTGTCACATGTTATCAGAAGGTTTGGAGTTGGAACCAAAAAGGATATTTACTGATAATGCCATGTATTTTCGATCACGAGTTCACTGAGTTATGTAACAAGTATGGTATCAACATTACCTATTCTTCCCCTTATCATTCATAAGGTAACAAACAAGTAAAGTCTAGTAGGAAGAATTTGATGAAGATTATCAAGAGAACCCTTGAGCTAAGTGTTGTCAAATTGAAACTACACCCTTTGGAGAGTGGTGTGATAACTCTCCTTTCAATTGACACAATGGAAACCCTCCTAGGCTATGGTTGACATGAATATTGGTGTAAATCTCCAGAAGGGTTGGTTCCCTTAGTGTGAAACCTAAACTAACTTATTCGACTACTTCAACTGAAAAAAGGGATAGAAACTAATACAAAAACTAAACTTAAAACTCACAAATGTGGTGATACACCACAAATATTTGAAGACCTGTTCCTGCTCAAACATACAAAATAAGATTAAAGAACCTAACACAACTTAGAATTTGACATGTTTTACATAAGTATTTCATAGAAAGGTTTTATAGTCTTATGAAAAATACTCAAGAGGAGCAACAAATGGATTTCTAGATGCTCAAATGATTGGTTTCACAGTTTAATCATGCATAAAACTAATAAGACACAAACTATGACCTACAAAATGAGTGAATTTCTGCCAAAAGGTAAGAGGATAAGACTACAAATCAAGGACAAACAACTTTATCACAAGATTAGATCCATCATCCATTAATTTACATAGTATAACAGTCTTGAGAAGGTAAAAATAACTTCTTTCATTAATCAAAGAGGTACATATTAATGTAAGTTGTTACAAGTCTTTGTACAATGTCTTTTTTTCTCCAAAAATAGAGATTACAATGTTTTTCTTTCAAAACTAAGTTACAATGCTTAGAAAAAACTTGGA
Organism: Cunninghamia lanceolata; assembly: GCA_027924645.1. Classification (NCBI taxonomy): domain Eukaryota; kingdom Viridiplantae; phylum Streptophyta; class Pinopsida; order Cupressales; family Cupressaceae; genus Cunninghamia; species Cunninghamia lanceolata. The sequence goes on from BSBN01000397.1 coordinate 3,658,801, forward strand.
ATAATGAAAACTAATCCCTACTAGGCATCCATTTCTACCTATCCAACATCGTGAGAGAATATAGGGCATGTCTTTAAGAAGTAAATACATTTTTCTTGCCTTAACAACCTGGTCAACTTCTCCTTGGGCACTTGGGAACTTGATCTCCTTCTTTGACTCCATGAAATTCTCTAGAAAGGCATTGAGGGATGAGTTTTCTGACGTTTCCAACCTCCTCCACTTTGCATGCTCCTCAAATGACTTTTAGATTTTTGTAGATGCTCAAAACTACCTTTAGAGTCCTCATAACTACTACAACTGCCTCAACTCCTCTCCAACTCCAACTTGCATGTTTATAGGGCATGTGTTATGAAGTTGAAACTAAACAAGACTCCTTGAGGTTGTGGGGCATGAGTTTGACTAGTTCTAGGACTTCAAACTACCTTTTGATGATCATTCCTTACTTCCCAATCAACTTCATATTGCATTAAAATCCCTAAAGGTGTCTTGATAGGATTCTCAAGCCTGAATATGTCATTCTATAGGTTATTTGTGTCACTAGAACAATGGAGGAATCTCCTTTCCTCTATCACCGCCCAATTTGAAATACACAATGTGTATTTCAACACTGGGTCACTTAAGCATTTGAACAACTCTTGACTCCTTTCCTCCCTCATGAAACTTCCATTCTTTATATGCAGGCTCCATGCTAGGTTTATATGATAGGTCTCCCTCATGAAGATATTCATTTTTGAGTAAGTCTCTATCAACAACTCTCATCAATCCATGTGGACTTGTAAAACCTTTGACTATTTGTCACCATTTGAGGATTCCATAGCACTGTGGCTCTTGACATCTCTTTTGTGAAACTTCCTTCATTTTTTTAGGTCTTGCCACTATCCAACATACCCTTAGTACTGTTATGGTCTGATCTAAGACTCTTAGATGATGATTTATCAAAGCCTAAAGATGTTTGATAGCCCATGAAGACCCTAGCATGCTTCACATTCTCTTTTGAATGTGTAACAATGGTTCAAAACTGATTAGGATGACTTTAATAGAGCTCACAAACCCTTCAACACTCATTCCTTTCTAGCTCTGTACTATGCAAGATTATCTCTATAATTGATCATTGTTACTTACATTTTCTGTATGCATTGTACTAATATCTCATGATCCTTATATACTAGACACTACACCTTATCCTCGTGAGTCTTTGCAGTATACACTATCTCAAACTCTACACACTGTCTCTTTGCTATCTTATGAGTCTTATACCACAATCATACTATTTCACAAACCTCAGTGTCTTCATCTCTTTCTCTATAGTAACAAAAATTCAAGCTATAGGTCTCTAAGCTATTAGTGCAAGTGTTTTTGGTATGTTACAATACCTCTCCTCACTATTCTTTCAAAATTTTATCTCTGCTCACTATTTGGGCTTATCAACATTGTCTTTTACTTCTATCTATTCTTGTATACTCTATATATAGACCTCTAGACTGATAAATAACCTTTAAACTATTAAGATAACCCTCTAAAACCATTGAATATGCTCTAAACTTAACCCAGACCTATTTGTGATTCCACAAACCATAGATCCCTTGATAGAGATAAAGGTTTCTTTACAAGGATTGAATGCATACTCAGACCTCTATATTTCTTTGTTGATTGTCAAACAATCTTCACAAACCTTCTTAATGACTATGAGTGGTAGTCTTGTGTGGGAACTTTAGTAAAGTTTTGGAATTCTTTGACATAAGATTCTACATTTGAAAATGCTTTTTTATCTTTTCATGCTAATGTAGAGATTCTAAATGGCCTGACAAGCCTTGTAAAACTCTAGACAGTTGGAGAGTAGTTTGATAGGTTTTAGAATTATTTGTTAGAGTTTTTTGGATATTTGGTAGACTCTGGGACATTTATATAATAGGTAGTACTTTTGCTTGAGTGTGTAGGGTTTCATTACATAGAATTTCAAGTGATTACACTTAACTCTCTTCATTTGATACATACTCCATCTCTTAGAACACTTCAAACACTGGATAATCACCTTCACTAAACCCTTATAACAATTGACCAAGTTCTATATGATCCTACAAACCTTAAACATTTTGTGGGCTCATCATGACTGTTTGGTAGAGTTCTTAAGGAATATCCAAACCTTCTTTCCCTTTGTGACATTTTGAAAGACTATTACATATCTTAAACATGATAATAGAACTTTGATATATACATACAACATCATTGAGTGAGGGGATACCACTGTGAACTACTATGAAGAGGTGCATACCATTGTGACTATAATCAGACCTTCTCAGGATTGTAGTAAATCCTTGTTCATTGTGAAGGCTTTCTATTGTGACTTCCATGAGACCATGTTGTTCCATGCTTTCACTCTTTTCTTTCCTCATCAATGACTTCTCATCCAAAAACCTAGGACATTAAAAAACATTGGAAGGTCCTTAACTGTTGGGACATTGCTTCATAAATTCTTACAGACCTTTACACCTTTCATGTCACCTTTGTATATGCCTTTGATTGTCCTATCTCTTTGACCTGATATATGGCTTTGGAAATCTTCACAGTCCTTTAAGGCTCTGCAGGGTTGTTTGTTTAAGGCATGTGTACCCTTGTATACTCATTATCAAACAGTCTTTGCTAGGGTTTTCAAAGCCTTATAGATCTCATAGGACATCTTGATGCATATAAAATGCATGGATGACTCAACAAGGGTAATAGTAACCCCATTTTCTTACAAGTATTTTTTGCCTTAGTTGTATCTTTTGTTTGTGCATGACTTCTTTGAAATATGTTTGGTCTTCAACAATGCCTTTGATCCTTTGAATGACCTTCATTGTCTCAGTCCCTACACTTTCTCTCTATCATTTCTATGTAGTCTCTTGTTGTTTCATACAAAAACAAATATTTATTATAGGTCTTTGTCCTATATACATTGAATCTCTATCCCTCCATGCTTGTAAAATAGTTCCTTCTATTCTCACTGTACTCATTTTTCTCACATTATTTGCATTGTGGAACCTTCATCAATCTTCTACAAAATTTCTTAGCTTTGTATATTCTTTGATAGCATCTGGAGGGTCCTTCTTGGAACATCTTTATAAGCTCGTCAAATGCCTTTTCAAAGGTCTCTATGACTAGAATGAGCAGTGGTAGACCTCTGTGACTGATTGAGACTCTTTTATTGTGTCTTCACATGTTATCTTGGTGTTGATGTCTCATCAATCTAAGATCTTCATTATTGAAGGCACCTCCACCATGCTAGAAACCTACAAAACTACCTAGAAAACCTAAAAGCAAGACCAAAGACAAGATATAAAACCTAAACCTAAACCCATCGACCCAACCTCTGAAACCTTGGAGTTACTTCAAAAACAATGATCAACTTTTGAATAGGACTCCTAATAAGGTCATTGCAATCCTTTTAATTTCCCATCATTTAATTTTATCAATTCAGAGGTGTCTAGAGCGATCTATGGTAAGGTTTACTTTGTTTTGGGATGTTTCGAGTGTTGATCCTACTCTAAGTGAAATGTAAAGACAATTCTTGAATTCAAACTATATTAATTATTGAAAGAAACACACATGCTGAATTGAAAGGAATTGAAGCATTTATACTATTGTGCTGAAAGGAAAATACTTAATCAAATTAAATTGTTGAAAGCATTTGATACTATTCTACCACTAAATCACACCACACAACAGAAATGAATAACCAAAATGGAACCATTTAATCTATGTTTTAACAATCCAAGTTAAACAGAATTAAACAAGTACTATTTCAACAAGATAAACTTTTAGGAAAAGAACACTTTTTATGATTTTTAGATTTAAAGAATGACTTGTAGGTAAATGAAGACTAGAGATAACATAGAATCTAATTTAAACACATCATCTAATTATAATGCAAAGAAAGAATGTAATCACAAACAGACAAATACTGAAGATCTCCTCCTTTAGGTGAGTGGGCCCTACTCCCCATCTAGAAGGATCCTCCTACACTAATATGGTTCAGAAGAATTTCCTCTTTACTATCATCGAAATGAAAGCCTGAATAGGATTGAGTACATGATAAAAATAGAAAGAAAATTGTTGCTTGGAAAACAATAATTCTCTGATCAAAAAGGGACTCTCGCTAAAAATCTACTTGGCTCATACTTATACATCTGAGCTCTTATTCTTAGATTGTATTGAACTGGACTAAACTATAGTGGAACTAGACTAAACTATAGTGGAACTAGACTCATATCATCGCTTATTCCTAATTTAAGAGTCTTTCTATCTGAAACTTATGAGAAGATATTGCATTCACCATAATTAACAGAAAAAGATAGAGCGTGAATTGAAAGAAATCGAGCTGAAGTGATGCTTCAATTATTTAGCTAAGATAACTCTTGAATTGGAGTTATAAGGCATCAAAAGAATTATGGTGCCAATTGGGCAATCAATGTTGCAAGTGGGGTACATACTAGGACTAGAGTTAGCTTGGATTTTGCTAATTAATCATCAACTCAAGGGGAGGATGGTTCTATTATAGCATTGGGGTACTCTAGAGCTATTTGGACCTAATGTTCTTCAATAGGAAAGGTGTCTCTGGAGAGGTCCGAAGGCTCTGGAGAGATCTGGGCTATCATGTTCATGAACCCAATAGCTGTCTTTGACAAAAATCCATCATTAATTTGTAGTAATTATCAAAATATTTCATCTATATAAAATAAATACTAAATCATGTTTATCTATCCATTCATAAAATGATTATAACGATAATAATGTGTATATATATATGCCAATCCATAGAAATTAAAGCCTTTGCAGTGTTTTATATGGAAATTAAATAGATATTGTTCCTAACTCATCATTTCCCCTATTGAAACTAGGCCATATCCTCATGGCGAAAGATGGACTGCATCATCCTCAATACGTTCTTCTCCTCTAGGATTCGGTTGCACTCATAATTCTTTGTTTTATACGTGAAGAGCTACCTCTGTTTTGCTGCAAACCCACCCTTCTCAGAAATTCTGCATACCATTTATTTGCTTTCCTTTGTTGCATAGGGCCTTCTGCACTCAAGAGTGGAGCAGGCATGAGAAGTAGAGGTGGACATAATCACATCCCAATCCAGTCTTGCTTGCACTCTTGGATGAGTGTAATAATACTTTGTGCCCTTGTAATCATCCACCGCAAATTGGCTAGGGAGATGGGCTCTCGTTGCTTGAAACAACTTGGTAATTCCTCCCATTGAGCAAGACAACTCCAGACAACTGTAGATGGAAGATAATTTCTGTGCTCTTGGAAGTCAATTGATGAGGTATAATTAACCTCATTCATAATGAGTCATATAACCCTTTTTGTGTCACCCAATTACCCAAACTATGCCAATTTACTAATTTTATAAGCAACATTTGTTTATTTTTGATAGAATGATGTACAAATCTTTGTTTCCCAATTGATTGAAGTTTTCCACTAATGTTGACATGATCGCGTGTAAAGGTCTGTGTATTTAGGCAGGTTTTTATGAAGATCCTAGTGGAACTTAAAAGCAATTGAAGTCAGCAGCACTGAAATCTCAGGGTGCCAAAAATTTAGGAATACATGATCATAGACTTTATCGACAGTTTCTTTATTTTCCATTAATAGTACTTAAGACATTTTATGACTCCACTCAGAGCCTTTACTATGTTGAATCTAACAAACATCTAGTTTAGTTAAAAGTCTATTTTTCTATTGAAGACTTCTTCAAGTGGCATTTATGTGTCACCTAAAATTTAGGATTTTGGTAGTATAGATTATGGGTAATCTCAAAAATAGTTATGTTATGTTATATTATGCTATGCTATGTTCGAATATACAATACAAAAGTAATGTTCAACTATTATGTTTTGTGATAATTTTCTATGGAATGAAGCAACCCAGTTTATTCTAAGTAATATATTATGAGCAATGGAAATGCAAATGAAAATGGAGTTATTTTGGAGATATTGAGATAATGCATGTGATTTGAATTGATAAGAAGATCACTTGAGAGCTAGTCACTTGAAGGATATAGGATAGATGAGTGTTTTATTGTTGTGCAATTGAATTGTTCAATTTTCTTTAGTAAATGTTTTGTTTAGATTAATGTAAATTTCTATTTTAGCATTGTTGTGTGTCCCTGCAAGATATTGTGTTCAAGTTAATAATCTTTAAGTTTTGTTTGATATGCTAGAGTTTCTGGAGCATCTGCTTCATCCATAAAATATGTTATCAGTTGTTAGCTAAAGTTTTGATCTATTTTCAGTCGATAGTTAGTTGTCTAAATTTAAAATTCATAGTTAAAAATGCATGTGTTGATTCCTAGTTAGTTTATATGCTTTCTAGATTAAAAATTCAAATGCTTTCTAGATTAAGAATGGTATGCTTTCTAGATTAAGAATGGTATGCTTTCTAGCTTAGATTCATTTTGTTAAAGGTTTGTTCAAAAATTTAGGAAACCATTGCTAAGATGAGATTTCCGAATTCATTCCCTATTGCAAACTGCCTTGGACACTACCCAGTTGACATAATTGACATATTTCAACTAAAGTGTTAGGACCTCATGACAACCTGTCATCAATGATCCTGGAAATCAATTGTTAATGTACTGATCTCTAATGGTCTGCCTATATGCTTTTGCTTTGAAATCTTTTGTGTATGAGGTTGTCTTAGGGCATTCATGGTGCATTAAAAGACCAATGTTAGCAACAACAATATTATACTCTTCCATTCTATTTTCCCACTCAATATTATGTCTCAAAAGTGAGACAAAGCTTCAGAGTTAGAGTTCACCAACATACAAATTTAGCATGGAAGTATTTACATTCCCTATTAAATACCCATGCTAGAAAAATTCACAAAACATATCATGTTGTTCCTTAGGGTTTTGTAAATAATCTTATAGAAACCCCTTATCATTTTCAAAAAAATGGAAAATTGCAGCATATCCTTAACAATTTCCATCTTAAGAACTCTCTCAAAAATAAAGCGTACACACCTACTGGTTGACACTGGGCAAGAAGGGCTTCCCTTTTTTCATAGACCAAGATGATACACTCCATGGTTGTTGTTTTATCTCCTCGTAGGGTCTCCAAAATTCTCTGGAGCCTTGTATTTTCTGCTTTGATCTTGGTATTATCTGTACAGAGCTTGTCATTTGCCTCATAGAGTTGCAATATGGTAGGTGCAGGAGCAGGGAGAGCTTGTCGTTGAGCAAAGTCGGCTAGTTGGGCGTTTCTGATTACAATGTTGGCCCTTTCTTATTCAAGATCTCACTGTAATTCAGAGACCAATCTATCCCCTTCCTCTTTCTCCTATGCAGCCTTTTTTTATTTTGTTCTCTCTGTGTAGCTCTTGCCTACAACAACTAATTCAAGGTTTCTATATGCTTTTGGAACTCCCTCAGATCATGCTCGACCTTTGAAAGGGCCAGAGCATGGAGGGTTTGTTCCTCTTCCTCCTCTTCTATGGAAATTTCAATTTGGGGCTCTTTCCTCTTTCACTAGAGGGCTCCAAAGAATTTTTCTTTATGTGCAAAGGAGGTATACATGCTTCCCAAAATTGTAGCTACCCCCTTTTCTACCTCAACCTCTTCATCATCCAACAAGACAATGAATGTTCCCGTGTGTCACTTGGGTTCTGGTCCTGAGGCTACTGTTTCACCTCCTTCTTCCTGAGCAAGCTGTTCGACCACCCTTCAGAGCCATCTAGGGTGACGGTTCAATGGTACTGCAAAGATAGAGACTATTGAGGCTTATGTTTTCTTCGACTTCTTCCTTCAAGGCTTGAGCACGAGGAACTCCTCCCATCTTTCCTAGTTTTCTTCCTACTGTATGAAATGGTGTTTAATTCTCAAATATATTAATCCATGGTGGCTTATCTATCCATTTGTCCATCTCAGCTTATTGATCATTATTTGTAAATAGCTATATAGATAATCTAGGAGGTTAATGAGACACTAAGGATGGCTAACATCATGCCTTAATTGGATCAACATCCTCATTCCTAGACCTAAAGTGATCCCATATTATCCATCACAAGTTAGAAATTTCATCACCCATAGGACCATGATCTTCCAAGGTTCAGTAAGACATGCCCTATCAATCCCTTTAGTGGCTCCTTTACTAGCTATGTAGCGAGGCAATGGATTTAAAGCCACATGAAAACTCTAGATGAGTTCTTCATAAGAGGGCTTGGATTGAAAAAGATATTTGCCTCCTTCTAGGATCCCAACTAGTTGGATGATTACAACAAAGCTTATAGGAATGCTCACTCCTTTCATAGTTGAGAATGTATGGTGGAAATTTGAAACAAATTCCTCAACAAACTCTACTTCATATCCTTCAAATTTCCATAAAAGCCCTAACCATCTTGCCTGCTCAAAAACCACTGCACTTGGCTGATTGATAACTATATTTTCTAGTTCTGCTTTCCTCTTATGTCCCATCTCTGTCTTGACAAACCTACAAATTCAAACTACAACCTTCTGTATAGCACTGGATAGCTACAGAGAGCAAGGAGAGGTGTGTTTGCAAATTAAAGGTGTGAAAATGACAATTCATTCAATTGTTTTTCCCAATTGGTATAGCATTCAAATTCAGAACGTGGGAAGGCAAAAAAATAGATTTCACCATGATTTCCAAGTTATGGCATGCGATCCAGAACAACTTGGCCTATACTATAGGTACTCTTCTCATAAATTTCTACATGTGCGAAGTCCCATTTCTAGTAGGCATTTCATTGTGACATCCATTTGAATTTGATGCTAATAGAAGCTCACTTTCCCAAGATCTTTCAATTACTACTTTCATCTGATATGACATTAATTACATATTTTTTCCATTATTATATCTCAAACACTTTTATTTCCATTAATGTCATATTAAGTGGAGTCTTGTTTCCTAATGGGTTGATGTGCACTCTTTTGCTAGTTGTCTTCATAATCCCTTATGTGCCAAATGTCCTCTTTATCAAATAAACAATTAGTTTATTCTGTCATGTTGCCAGGTGTACCTTTTGGATTGTATGACATGTTTTGCATGCAAGGGGGACTTGGCATATAAATACAATAAAATAGTTATAAATATTTGAAGGGAATAGATACACACGATGTACTTACTTCTTGAGACAAGATCATTTCAACTTTTACCAAATTTCTGTACTGAGTAGGGGCATGATTCAATGTGTCATGCTTTAGTACTACCGCAGTGATGTCTGGCACCATCTGGATCCATTTAGAGTCATCTAGAGCTGTTTGGATCTAGTTGAAGCGTTAGATATCTCACTTATTTTGAAGTCTGGAGTCATCATGAGCTTGTCAATGAGTTATTCAAAATCTGTAGAATGCTTCAAGAAAAGCTTATTTGTTTCAAATGAGAGGAAATTTACTAAAGGGAGGTTTCCATTTCTAATTTTCAACCTTTCCTTTTAGGTAAGGTTGTCGTTTCTAGTTTTCAACCTTACCCTATTTTTTGACAAGAGAGGCTGCCATTTCTAGTTTTTAACCTTCCCATTTTATTATGATCAAGATCTTATTTAAGGATTAAGGAATCACCCCCATGGAAGAAAGATCCTCCATGGTGAAGTGCTCAATCCAAGCTTGCAACTCAGCAGAAAATTCTTCTTTTGATGTTAGTTTGTGATATATCTTCAATTTGTGCCCATTGACTAGAAGGGTCCGATGGTCTCCATCAATTGGTGATAGTTGCACAACATCATTACTAAAAACCTCATTTATTTCATACAATCCCAACCATCTAGTGTGCAATTTTCCTATGAAATATATAGTATTTTGAATCATAGAGTAAAGCCCAATCCCCTATCTTGAGTTATTTTCTGAGGATGTGCTTGTCATGCCATTCTTTTCTTTGTTACTAGATTAGTTATGTATGTTGAAGTGCTTCTAATCTCATCTCATCCATTCTATTTAGCTACATGATCCTATGTTGTTGGTGTCATGCCCACATTTGCCATGTGGTCATGACACACAACACATGTCATGTCCACATTTGTCATGTGATCATGACACGAACTAGCAAAAACTTTTCCTCCTGACTTTAAAACCCCCTCGCGTGCATTTAGCATGCTCGATGTCATGTGGTCATGACACGAACTAGCAAAAACTTTTCCTCCTGACTTTAAAACCCCCTCGCGTGCATTTAGCATGCTCGATGGTGCACGCATGCAGCGTAATTGCATCCGCAACCTACGTTTGGTATGTCAACTGAAGGCGGGGAAGTCAAACACAAATGGGATAGTGCGAACTCTTTTCACAATCCCTATGTGACGATGGCCACTAAGGGGGTATGCATCATAAGGAGCGACACTGAGAGAGTTGTTTTCCCATTATGGAATCCAACCCTAGGGTTTACTAGGTGTAGAGGAACGATTTCGATATGAAACGAAATCTAGCCCTAGGAGGAAGTTGCTAACTTAAAGAAAACATAAAATATATCAACTACACCATAATTAATGCAATAACAATTAATTAAAATGATAAGGTAAACCAAGGATTAAATTATTTAAATAATTTCTATTTCTAGCCTAGGAAAAATTCTACAGCATAACTGTGAGGGGAGAAAATTAAATAAAAATTAAAACTTTCACTATACTCCCTTTTTAAAATTTTAAATTAAAATTGATTACATTAAGTAAATCAAAATAAATCCATTCATTATTAATCCCTTTCTAAAATTAAACAAAAATAAATAAATACATGAAATAAATTCAATAAGGCTGCTATATAAATAATACATTTAAAATAATGTAATTGACTAACACACTAATTAGCACTAAGATATTTTTTAAAACAAAATTAAATTTAATAATACGATCTCATCCAAAGTATTCACCAAAGGTTTTCCACTAAGAAAATTTAATCAAATAATTTAAGCATCCAAAGGGATTTAATTAATTAATTATGATGCACTAAAAATAAACTCCCACACATAAATAACAATTAAATCCACCCACTTTCTAAGTGGAGATTAAGGGAAATAATCTAGGTTTAAAGTAGCTAAACATCCTCCTAAATTTTAGGGCTTCCTATTTGCACTCACAACTAACTTTGTTTTCTATTGGGTGTAGGGTGTAGAAAGCAAGGGAGATGGGAGAGTCCTTTCCCAAGTGGGAAGGATCTTCCCAAAAAGAAGATTTCAAAAGGATTGTTTTAATGCTTTCTAACATATTTATTTTCTCAAATTTTCTACAGGGTTACGATTTTTCTAACAATTTCTTTCTTTTCCCTAAAGGTTCTATTTCTTGTTTTCAAGAAATTTTCTGTTCTCTAACATTTCTTTTCAAATATGCTTGCACAAGTTTCCATACTCCTTGTTTTCTAACTTCATTTATTTTCCACATGATTACAAATTCACAAGCTTGCAAATAAGCTTATTTAGTTTAAGTTTAACAATATAAAAAGACTTCTCTCAACAAGATAATTTAATTTTGGCTTGCAATAAAATATATAATACATATATATGACTAAGGGAGAGGGGCCAATAACCCCTATGTTTTTAATCACTTGACCCCCAATTAAATTTTTAAAAAGAACCAATACATGTAAAATAACAACCTAATAAATTAACACAAATGCACCAATACATGTTCACAACATTTGTACATGTTCACAAATGCACCAATACATATTCACAACTCCAATAAATTAACCAATGAAATGAAGACAAGTGCACAAATGTGATGGCAAGCTATTACTGGCACATCGTTGCGCATGTATGGGGCGACATGTTGAAATGACACTTTTTCGACCCATGTGCACATAACGCATTGTACAGTGAAATGTATAAGTGCCCAGACGCTGAAAGAATAGCTTTCGAAATCTGATATGTCTAGCTATGAGCTTGACGTGCCCAAAGTTAGGGTGGGCGGCTAGTGGTCCCTCTCCCTTATTATATGTTTAACCATACAAATATTTTAAAAGATAATACCGGGTAAAATATACAGTGGCATAATATATTATTAAATCACAGAGATATAAAACAATAATAATGGCCGACAGTAGGGTTTTGAAACAATACAGAGGCGTCTATGTTTTACTGCAGAGGGTTTTAAATATATAGCAATGGCGCTTTTTATTGCCACGGTGGAGGGTTTTATAAATGACAAGAGGCATTTTAAAGGGAAATGTAGCAGACAAATAACATAATTTATTTTTGTATTGCTTTAAACAAATTACAGAGGCCAAGAGCCAACGCCAAACTTCTTTCTTTCTGTTTGTTAAATCAAAACCCTAACCAAACATAGCACGCATTCCTTTGATTTTTTTTTTTTTTTTAAAGCTCATGACATTTAAGCCATAGAACTGATATTATTTACTTTAACCATATATATAATAATATAAGTTTTTATATATATAATTTCACTAGGAATTTATACAAGAGGTATTAACTGAATTCGTTTTCTTCCAATAAAATAAACAATCATAGAATTGATATTTAGGACTTAAATGATATAAAAAAATTAACTAATTAATTTTTTTTTTAACAAGAAAAGGTAAATAACATATTTTTTTTTTTAAAAAATTTAACTAATCAATTTTTTTTTTTTTTTTACAAGCAAAGGTAAATATAAATATAAAGTGACTACATATTTTTTTTGTTTTAAAATCTAACTAACTAATAAAATTTGAATAAATAGATGCAAGGGTAGGGATTTATTTATTTATTTCTTTGCACAAATAACTAATGCAAAATGGATTATGTAGAAGCAAGGTAGGCATTCAAAACTTTCTTTATTTTCCTCTTTTATGAGTAGGCTTACAACATAGTAAATATGAAATAGAGAGAGAGAGTGTGAGTGATAAGAGCAAATATTTCCTTAAAACCATTATGTTATAAATTCATTTTATGAAACTTCTTTATTTATTTCATCCTTTCAAAGATACAATAAGAATCCTAAACTCATTCACAACATGGTAATTACATTTCCCTTCCCTTTTACAAGAGCACTCAAGGCTCAAGGCTTTTCACACAGCCTTACAATAAGAGAACATAATTTCTTTTAGCCAACACAAAATAACTCAAGGAGACTTTTCTCCTTCCTCCCCTTCCTTTATCCCACAACCTGTAAAAACCATCATAATAACAAAACAAAGCCAATGGAGGTGCTCACCACCCAACCATAGGCTTGCTCACAAGCCTCCCCCAAGTGTAATCTTGAAATACACACATACTCAAGGGGAACAAACACACACACACACACAAGCAAAGAAGCGCATTCCCAACCAAGGATACTCATAACACAAAATCCATAACCGTGGACTTGAAACAAGGGGGAGAGAGTGGACTACTCTCCTCAAGGGGAAAGACATCAAATACCATCTTCTCACTTCTTCAACACTACTTCTCATATCTTAACTTAACCATATTGTCCTCAATAACATCTCCTACAACAACTCAACCACCTCATTATTCCAATAATCACAAGGAGGGCACTCTTGCCTCTCCAACATAATCATAACCTCAAATAAGACCTCAAGCCAAGAACTCCTCTTGAGGAGTGAGCTTTCCCTGAGGAGGTTCTCACCTCTCTCCAAACTCCAAACACAAGGCAAGCTTCTTCCACACAAGTGGTGAGCATTTGCCATAAACAACCCATCTCAAAACATTAACACAAAAATAATACACAACCAAACAACATCATACCAATACATGCATTACATAAGCAAGTAAACAACTAACAAAAGCTTGAAGACCTTAAGGGCTTACCTCTCAAGCTCTCCAAGTTTGAAGGGGTTGAAGAAGATTTACACAAGAGTTCTCCAACACTTCAAGAATTCCTTTCCAAGATCCAAGCTCCTCCCCAAATCCAAAGACCAAAAACAATCCAAAAGGAAAAGAACCCCTCTCTCCTCACATAGAGGGAGATAAATAGGCTTTCCCCCAAGCCTTGATGAATGAGAAGGTGACACTTGTCACCTTCTTCTTCTTCCACACAACCCTCTCACAACCCCACAAGAATAAAGAGGTGACCCTTGTCACCTTCCCATTCAACTATGCTACACACTCTCCCACAAATGCTCTCACACATGTGTGAGAGAATAGGGAAGAGGTCTCACACATGTGAAGGCTTTGGAAGCTTCCAAAGCACTCAAAGATAAGGGTAACCTTACCCTAGGTGAGTGGGGTTAGTTAAGGTGGGATGGTGACTTGCCACCCACCTTTCACATCTCCCAAACTCGTCACTTTACTCTAGGGGTAAGTTAAGGTGACCAAACAAGGGTTACACCAAGAGTTGACGTGCTAAAAATGGCCCTAGACCCTAGGGGTATGACCTAGGGTCATTAATTAACCATAAATAACACTAGGGGGCTCATAAATCCACTTAAAAAGGCTCATAAATATCTAGCACAAAATTTGTGCAAACCAAAACAATACAACATTACAACTTTCAAGGTGGTCAAGCAATAAGGTGAAACCTTACAAAAATATCATCAATTAAAAAGCCTTGAAAGTATAAGAATGAAAATAAACATGTGGATGACAACTCATCATCGACTTCACTACTAGACATCCTTAGGAGACTCATAAATCAAAGTGTACAAATAAAACACATTACAATCATTCCAATTTCAAACAATAACCTTAATCCACCTTAGGGATTAGGTTGGCATTACTGGTTAAATACATGAGTTACTTAGTAGACCTCCAAAAATCCATTGGCTATGGAAATGCCTGCACACTTCAACACACACATTAATATGTCCAATGTATAAATAGCCGAAGCAACAATATATAAACACACACCAAGTCATTCAAAAAACTAGGTGTTACAAACACGATCACCATCATTTTCAAGTATCAATGCATAGCCTTATTTCCATCTTTTCACAAATTTCATTTCTGATCATCAAAATCAAGTGTTTCTAATAACCATTGCAACAATTCAATCTCACTTGAGAACATTATAATTTAATCACCATTTATTTCACAAAAATCAAGAAATACATAATCAACCACATAACAATCTTATCACTATGTTCAAGGATATAATCCCTTTCAAATTTTCCTATAACATTGAAATCCATTCACATACGTAATTTATACAATCAATGGCAAGACAATTCATCATAGTCGAACATATATGATTTTATCAAGTCATGTATCTCACATACACAATCAACACAACCACCTTATAAATAGATTCATAACAACACCATAACGACTCTTAGACAAGGTCACCATACCGCATACCTTCTCTTAAGTCTAGGTAACACAGTACAATTAGGTCTAATAGTGCCACAAAATATGTCGCACAAGGGTGGGCCTCACATCCTCCTCCCCTAGAACTAAACTTCCTCCTAGAAGTTAGCATGGAGGTAGGGTAGAACAACCCACCTTCAATCTTGCCAACAAGGAGGTGCACTCAAAACTATTTCTAAATCAATGGTAAGAAACACAACAAGGGAACCTAAAAAGGTAATTACTTGGCAATATCTAAAGGATAACCTCCTTCAACAAGGAGAAGTCAAGGATCTAAAACCTAGACATTCACCAAAATCCTTACTAGAATTACCAAACACAAGGACATTAAATGCCCTAAGAAGATCACCAAGAATGTCCAGGTCATAAAAGATGAAGTCACATCAAGAATTTTAGCACCACTAAAGGCCTTTTCGCCACCACTAACTAACTTTACCAGGTTCTTGTTCTCTCTAAGCCATCTAAATTAACTTAAGCTAACGCTATAACAACCAAAAGGAAGTTGGCCAATCCAACTAGACATAGATACCAAATCGATTGTAGCCCCAAACATGCTCTTAACTTACCAAACCATCGATGCTAAGCTAAAACACTTTAGACTCCATGCAATATGCACAAGACTCACAAGTCTTGATTGCCCCTTCTATCAGCAAGTCTCTACTAATTTGCCAAGGTTGAACTTGCAGAATAGATAAGTAACATAACACGTCCATGTGTTCCTAGTGTCAAGGAATGGAAGACTAGACATCCACATATTTACAACACTCAAGAGTCAACCTATAAGCAATTTTCAAATAACAAAAGCCCTAAACACAAAGGAACCAATATCACACGGATAATAGGTCTGCACCACAATAGGAGGAACTCAAGGTTTCCCAACCTAATTACTCCTTCAAACATCTCCAGCATTCCTCTTTTGTTAGCTCAAAGATTCTATCGCCCAAAGGGGAAAACACCCAAAGTAACATTACTCAACACAACTCAAGGTCAACAAGAAATTTTGATCTACCACTATCGATCCACACAACAAACCTCAACCTTATGACATCAACCCAAGACCAATTATTCCCGTTTCCTCTCACCAAGTACCCATTATGGGTAAGGTAGGTTACATAAGTCACATCACTACACATGTACCAACAATACCAACAATAGGAAAACCCTCAAAATAAAAAGCTTGCAAAAGATAAGTCTTCGAACAAGTTTTAACGAAGAAAATTCCAAGGATTAAGATCCAAAAGATAAATCAAATTTAAAAGACAAGTCAACTTCAAAAGTGGCACCAAATTCAACATTCAAACTTTAAATCGAAATACAATTAAACAAGTCCTTAAGGTAAGAGGACTATAAGAAAGTAAGTTAGCTAAGTATCCCAAGTAAAGAACTCAATACTATTGATTTTGAAATCAATAAAATTTCATCAATAAGTAGATAATTATCTTCAACAATTTAACCAAAATTACACATTACAACATCATATGTATATAACATAGTTACAAAAAGGGAGAAGAGGAGTAGTGGTCACATTCTCAACTAAGGTTATGATCAACTCAAATAATGATTCCCCACATATTCTAGGCAACCTAGGACATGCTTGTAAAATATTACCAAAAGTCATGTATCCTACGAGTCACCTTCGAAGTGGGCCCCCTTCGTGCTTCCCAGGAAGGAACACATAACCACATCTTCATGGATACTACCAAATCCAACTAAAAATCACTAACCCACTAGCATAGATTGATAATATCACTAGGCAGTTCATAAATACAACAACAATCCTACTCAAGGTACCAAGATACTAGAGTGGGGCTATACCAAACAACCCTAGTCATGACTAACATCACGTCACCATCCTAGCACAAAGTTCAATACAACAAGGTTGGAGAACCCCAACCAAGGCGTCCACAACTAAAATATTTCAAGATAGGGGAGTTGACACTCCAACTATCTCATCGCATCATCTATGCATTCACCTTAAGCATCTCATGCGTTCTATCCTACTAAAAGGTAAGAAGGCACCACTAGAGGGTTTTCAAAATACCCCAAGAGGACAAGTGTAAAACTTAACTTTCCTTACTACAACTCGACACAAGGCTTCACTATAGCCTTCTATGCACAAATACATTCATTACTCCCAAGGGGAATTTGTCACCCCAACAAGACACAAAGGTAAGCAAACTCCAAAGAAACCAGGTGGCAAGGAAGGGGTCAAGTTGCACTTAGGACATTATTAATTAAGCAAAAAGGGAATTTCACCTGCAACCAGATCTTACTCCTCGACTATCATAAAATGGTTTGACATCATGCACTCACACCATTTTTATACCACCAACCAACGAGGTACCAAACTATAAGTGAACAAATCACATTACAAATTAATGTGAAGGTAGTGCATAGCCTAAACATCCACTAGCCACCAACAAGTTACAAGGAGATTAACTCAACGTGGCACAACAAATGTCACCAAATTCACAACCACAAAGTGGTCCTCGAATCCCCTACTTATCCTTTCATTAAACCCAAAAGGTATACCTAAGAAGATAGCCATAAAAGGCCTTACATGCCACACTCTTTTAATGTCCACTACTCCATCCTCCAGATGAGGGTGCTAAGTGACTCCTATAAGAGAATATACCATTTTATCCTCTTTTCACTCTTCAAGTGACAATTACCCAATAGAGTAACTCAATCCTATATCTAAGGTGAAGGACAAGTATAGATCTACAACTTCTTCGCATCTCAACCAAGGGTCTTCTAAACAAGGAACCACTTACCCCACGATACAAGGGTTACTAAATGACACTAGGTGGAGAATAAATGATCTGGGGTACTTGAGTCTTTATCCAAGATAGTGTACCACTTTAATACATTTCTTTCCTCCTACATGGTAGGGTAACCTCAACTCAACATCCACAGAAAATGGTAGTCTCAAACAACATGACGACACTTACACTTGTAACATGCCACTCTAACATTCACAAGGGCAATCCTACAACACAGTCAAAGAGAATTAACTCTACCAAATTAACACCTTTCCAAGGGTGTGACCCACAACAGGTTGACACGATCCCTAAATAAGGATAAAAAAGCACCATCAACTAGGACAAGGAGCAAGGATTAATTATAATGAAACACTTAGCAAAACTCAAACAATTATCATCCTTTTAGGATGACATTATCAAGAAGTTGACTAACTCTTGAAATTAGGACTTGTATGGTCCTTCCATTTACCCTATCATCAAGAATACACTCCCTAAGTACCTACAACACCAAGTTGTACATGAGGGTTAGTGGAAGCAAAAATTGACGGAAACAAGTCGTTCCCATGCAATGTGTCTTACAAACTTGTTACTACACAAGCTAGAGTTAGACATGCAAACCAAGTATGCACAACTAACAATTGGCCCAACATAACCAAAAGTACACACCTAGAGATCTCAGTGTTTGAAACTCAGCTCTGATACCAAATGTCATGCCCACATTTGCCATGTGGTCATGATGCACAACACATGTGTCATGTCCACATTTGCCATGCGGTCATGATGCACAACACATGTGTCATGTCCACATTTGCCATGTGGTCAATTAAATTATTTTAAATGTATTATTTATATAGCGGTCTTATTGAATTTATTTCATGTATTTATTTATTTATCAGGAGTGGGCTGTGGGACTCTTTTCATGTTCAACTTTTCTACCATCTCCAAAGAAACTAAATTATTAGTTGAACCAGAATCAACAATAACCTTACATACCTTGCCTTCAGATTTGCAAGTGGTTCTAAACAAAGATTTCCTTTGTGGAAGCTCTTTAACTATTGGCATGTTAATGAGTGTCCTTCTCATCATTAGAGTTTCACCTATCTCTGGAACAATAGGCTGAGATAGAGGTTTGACAGTCTTACTATCTTCTTCTTGCACTAACTGTGTTCTCCTTTCACCTCCATGTGATGTTGAGGGTTGTTTCTCCAGGCATTTCCAAGTTTGATGGCCAAATTGATTGCATTGATAGCATCTGCCTAAAAAGGTATTTGAACCTCTACCTTGTCCTTCAAATCTACCTCTACCATTAGGTCTTCTACCTCTGAAATTGCCTCTTGACTCCGAGCTTTGTCCTCGTTGCCCACTTGACTCTCCTTATGCTTTTTGGGATTGTCCTCTCCCTCCAAAGTTGTCTCTACCTCTGAAATTCTTTCCTCTGCCTCTACTTTATTTTTCTTACCTTCTATTCAATCTTTCTTCTGCCCTGATTGCCATTTGAAAACACTCTTCCACTGTCCTTGGAGGATTAAGACTTAACTCATCTTGTATGGAGAACCTCAGCCCATTTATGTACCTTACTACTTTTTCCACCTCATCCTCAATATGCCCTGTCCTTATACTTGTGAAACTCCTCAGTATAAGCTATGACATCCATTTCTTTTTGCTTGAGGTTTTGTAGCTTCCTAAATGTTTGTATTGCATAATCACCCGATAGAAATTGGCTCTTGATTTTAGCTACCATTTTGTCCCATGAATGAATTTTTGTCTTGCCCTTCTTCAACCTCTCTTCCTGCACATAATTCCACCAAGTTAAGGCGGGACCTTTCAATTTGGTTTTAGCAAATTTTACCTTTTGATCATCTGCTACCTCCTCATACTCAAGATAGTTGTCAAGTGCATCAATCCAACCTAGCACCTCTTCACCATCAAACTTACCACCATACATGGGCAATTATATCTTCACCTTAGGAGTATCTCCCTTCATAGCCTTCAGCATCTTCATCATTCTCACTTCATCAGGGTCCTCTACCTCTTGGACTCCTTCTTGAGGGTTATCATTCTCACCCTCTTCATCTTCCTCTTGGTCACTTTGTTCTTCGGTGACCACAGCTCTCCTTTGGTTTGATTCCATTACTACAAGTCTGGCTAGAATAGCTTCTTGAGACTCCTTTACTTGTCTCAACTCCCTGTCATGCTTTTCCTTCAACTCTCTCACTTCCTTGGCCGTTGCATTGCTTTTTGGAGGCATTTTACTTATTCAAACTTCAACCTTTCTTCCTCTTCTCAATCAGAACCTATGCTCTGATACCACTACGATGCAGAGTAGGCTAGAACACTTAAACAGACTCAACCTATTCACCTTTCAAGTCTGGAACCATCAAACAATAGCCCTTCATTCATAACTGTCCACTTGTCCTAGTAGCCCTCAAAACTGGGTTTTCTCATCATATCTATTGGAGGAGGTCACAAACTTAGAAACTATTCACCATTTTAGATACCCATTTGGCTCCTTTTTAACATATCTAATTTTGGGCTAGGGTGGCTTTGGAACAAAGGCCTCTAGAATTGACTGCTATAGCTCTGCTAGGCTTAATTAGCCCTATTTTGCAAAGCAAGCCTATGAAATTCAAAACCCACAATACAAAACCATACTTCAAGACACTCTAGACATTGCATGGGGTCTAAATCTACCAATTTTGTCAATTGGGACAATAACCAGATCACCCTTCTTCAAAACCCTATCTCAACCTACTCAAACAAGCCTAATACAAGGAGATATTAGGCTAGGGTTGCTTGGAAACATGTCCTATCACCATCCCCTGCTCCTGCAAACACTAGAAACACAAAAAATAGCTTAAATCCTTCCATTCCACCAATTTTCATAATTTTCCACTAGTGGAATGGCTCAAAATTCTATTTTTCTCTCAAAACCCTAGCTAATGAGGTTTAACAGATAGTTTTTACAAAAGAGGCTCTAACTTACTCCAAAATGAATGTCAAAAGACTAAACTAGGCTTAAATTAAAGCTAGCTCATAGCTCTACCACATGCAGTTAGTTTGGGGTTGTACTATACTGGATCGTACTAGTCATTGTAACAACAGAAAAATAGTGAAAACTACAGAAAAATAAGGATTTTTATTGATTCTTCTTCAAAATATCATTTCAGCACCTTGATTCGAACATCCTCTGCCATATTTACATACGTTCAATAAAAAAACAAATGATTCCAATGCCTTTTGGAATACTTGACCTTTCACCTTCTTTGAAACACACCAAAAATGCTACTTTTGTAGTTTTTAAAACTTTCCTAAATTGACCCCATGAGATTAAAACATATGACATGGTCTTATTCGACCTTATTACACCAAAATTGGACTTAACACATAAAACTCAACATTTGACCCCTATTTACAATATATACCTAGATGCCCCTACACCATACACCTGAGGAGAAAAGAATCTCAAGTTCCACTTGAGATCAGCTCTTGAACTATTTTGCCATGCTTTTTGATATCATCTTTTGTCATCCAGGTGGCATCCTCCATTGGTAGACCTTGCCACTTCACTAGATACTCATGGTAGACCATGTGTCTTGTCCTCTTGGCTTCCCTTGTGTCCACAATGCATTCAAGCTTTAATGGCTTAGTAGGTGGTAAATCCTTGATCCAATCTTCATTAGCAACATCTGTATCAGTCCCTGTACCTGCAATCATAGATCCCTTGAAAGGATATAGATCAACAACATTAAAGATTGGAGAGATAGCCACTCCAGGAGGGAGTTATATCTCATAGGCATTATTTCCAAATTTGTGGACCACCTTACATGGCCCAATCTTTTTCATCTGCAGCTTTGTATACTTTCCCTTTGGTAGCCTTTTTTTCTTCAAATGAGCCAATACCAAGTCTCCCACTTTAAACTAAACATCTCTTTTCTTCAAATTTGCATGGTGTTTGTACTTTTCAACACTTTTTGAAGATTTTCTCTAACTTGTTGATGTATGTCCTTCATTGCAATTGTAAATTCCTCTCCCTCAGCACTCCTTTTCTCCATTCCACTCAAATCCCTAAGCTCAAACACACCTCTAGGTTTCAGTCCATAAACCACTTCCAATGGGCTTTTCCCAATGCTTCTATTGATAGAGTCATTATAGGGATATTCAGCCTGTGGAAGGATTAATCCCATTGTTGTCCATGCTCCTTTGTGAGGCATCTTAGAAGGTTTCCAAGTGTCCTATTGACCACTTCAGTATGCCAATCTGTTTGTGGGTGATAGGCAGAGCTAAATGTCAATTTGGTTTCCAATTTCTTCCAAAGAGTCCTCCAAAAGTGACCTATAAACTTGTTATCTCTGTCAAAAATAATTGTCAATGGTAATCCATGAATTCTCACTACTTCCTTGAAAAATAACCCAACAATATATGAAGCATCATTTGTAGATTTGCATAGTATGAAATGAGCCATTTTTCTAAATCTATCAACAACAACAAACACACTGTCAAATCCCCTTTGAGTTTTAGGCAAACCCAAGACAAAATCCATGCTGATGGATTCCCATGGCCTGTTACAAATTGGCAAAGGTTGATAAAGACCTGCATTAGTACTTGAACCCTTGGCTCTTTAGCAAATTACACAATTTTCAACAAATTTTCTAACATCCACTTGCATCTTTGGCCAAAATAAAACCTCCTTAGGTCTGTTCCAATGTTTTATCCACACCAAAATGACCTCCTAAGCTACCACAATGTTTCTCTTTTATCAAATTAGTTCTCATAGAGCACTTTGGAATACACAACTTTAAACAACAATCCATCTTGTAACAAAAAATAGAATATTCATCATGAAAAGTACCCTTAAACTGATCACAAATAGCGTATACCTCTTTGAAGTCATCATCTTTCTCATACATACCTTTTATGACATCTATTCCCACACTTTGGAGTTGAATTTCTTGCACCAACATTGACCTTCTACTTAAGGCATCTGCTACCTTATTTGACTGCCCCTTTTTGTGTTTTATTGTGAAGGTATAACTTTGTAGGTACTCCACCCACTTCATATGTCTATGGCACAGCTTGTCCTGACTGTTAAGGAACTGTAAAGCATGGTTTTTAGTAAAAATAATGAAATCCTTGGGTAAAAGATAGTGTCTCCACTTCTTTAGGGACTGCACCATTGCATATAGATCCAAGTCATAAGAAGAGTATTTTCTTTTAGCTTCATTAATCTTATCACTAAAGAAAGCCACAAGTCTTCCTTCTTGGCTCAAAACAACCCCAATTGCATACTCACTTGCATCACATTCTATAGTGAAGATCTTGTTAAAATCAGGCAATGCTAGGATGGGTTGTTGTGCCACTCTATGTTTTAGATATTGGAAGCTTCTCTTTGCCTCATCAGTCCATTAAAACCTCTTCCTTTTATCCCCTTTGATGGTGTTAATAATTGGAGAGAAGATATGACAAGAATTCTTTATAAATTTTCTATAAAAAGTAGCTAAGCCATGAAAATTTTTTACCTCACTTGCTGATGTAGGAGTTGGCCAACTAAGAATTGCTTCTACTTTGGTGGGATCCATCTTCAATGAACCTTTGAAAATTACAAAACCAAGGTAAACTACTCCTCCTTTATGAATTCACATTTCTTTAGATTTATCATCAACTTCACTCCATTCAGCCTCTTCAACACCATGTCCAAATGCTACAAGTGCTCCTCTTTGGTCTTGCTAAAAACTGTTGGGAATTAAGGTGTCTCAACCTTTGCAAATTCCTAATGTTGTATTTATTTATCCCATGTTAAGCTGGCATAGTCAGTGCCTTGTGTATATGCAGCAGGGCAAATTTTGGCGACTTTGGTAGCCGCGGTTTCCCCCTTGAATAATTAACGGGGGTTTGGGGGCAGTGTCCCCAAGACAGGGTCAAGGGGCGTAGCCCCTTGTGGGGTCTAGGGGCAGCGCCCCTGGTGCTCTCCCTGTCACGGTACAGGGTGGGGTCGAGGGGTAGCGCCCTCATGGGGGCTCGGGGGCAATGCCCCCGAAACCTCAAATGATTTTTAATTAATGACAAGTGTCAATGAGTATCTCTGCATGAGAGAAAGGCATCTTTGGGTGGTCAAGAGAGGTTATGACATGTAAGAGAAATATGATATTTTTAGTCAGTGTATGACAGATTCTATGACAGCTGTAAGGTGCGTAAGAGCATCTGTCATAACCTATCTTGGGACCAGGGGCCCACTTCAGGATGGGATGTTGGACAAGTGTCCTTAGGCATGGGTTTTGGGGCATGAGTCCAAGATGGATGCCCATCTCTAGAAGGTTCCATATTTGCCTTGTAAACTCTATATAAATAGGTGCTTGGATGGGAGATAGATAACTTTGGTACGAGTACTGTTATGCTACCGAAATATCTCCAGATTCGACATTCGAAGACTCCTAAAAGAGCATTGGCTCTGAAATTGTATTGTAATCTGTTATTGTTTACTGTAATACATTTGAGCTATGTTTTGGAGTGTGGGGTTTTTCACCCGTAAGGGTTTTCCCCACGTATATCTTGTCTCTCTCTTTCTTCTGTCTTCTTTCTGGTTCTTGTGTTTTGCTACAATATCTCATGTTAATGGTTTAACATTGCTGTAATAGTTAGGATAAAGTTGAATTTGTATAGCCCTCTCCTCATTAGATTAGTGTAGGAAGCATTTTCTGCACACTTAGTTTCCTTTCAAAAACAAGTATATCATCCAAGTAGACAACTACAAATTTGCCTATGAAGGGTTTCAAGACTTCATTCATGAGTCTCATAAAGGTACTTGGGGAATTTGAAAGCCCAAATGGCATGAGAAGCCACTCATATAACCCCTCATTGGTTTTAAAGGTATTTTTCCACTCATCCCCTTCTCTTATCCTAATTTGATGATAGCCACTTTTAAGGTCAATCTTTGAAAAATAACAAGCTCCTCCTAAATAGTCCATCAAATCCTCCATTCTAGTTATTGGAAACCTATACCTTATAGTTATTTTGTTGATTGCACTTGAATTGGTGCACATTCTCCAATCTCTACCCTTTTTAGGTGCCAAAATAGTGGGGACAACACATGGACTTAAACTTTCTCTTATGAGACCCTTATCTAACAATTCTTGTATTTGTTTCCTTATCTCATCATTTTGTTGAGGAGTCATCTTGTATGCAGCCTTATTGGGTAAGTTTGCACCTGGTATAAAGTCTATATGGTGGCTCACATCCCTAATAGGTGGCAAATAACTAGGGATCTCATCAACAACTATGTCTTGATACTTATTTAACAAAGTTTGCACTTCTTTGGGCACATCCTGAAATTTTGCTGCTATTGCTGTCATGATAGGTTTAGGTCTGATTATAATGGAATATCCTTCACCTCCCTCTTCTTTCATGGTTTTTAGAAACTCTTTTCCCTCAACCAACACTACACTAGACCCAGCTTGTTCATCTACCCCTTCATCTTGCAATGGAATAAGGGTGAATGATACCCCATCCTTGTCAATCACATAAATGTTTTTCTACCCATCATATTGAACTTTTATGTCATACCGCCAGGGTCTTCCTAGCAGCAAGTGACAAACATCCACTGGGATGATGTCACACAAGATCTTATCTTTGTACCCCCCAATGTTAAACTCAACCCATGTTTGTTCATTGACCAAGACTTGTTGACCCTTATTCAGCCAAGATACTTTGTAGGGAGTGGGGTGTGGGATTCTTTTCATGTTCAACTTTTTTACCATCTCCAAAGAAACTAAATTATCAATTCAACCAGAATCAACAATAACCTTACATACCTTACCTTCAGACTTGCAAGTGGTTCTAAACAAGGATTTCCTTTGTGGAGGCTCTTTGGCAGTTGGCACCTTAATGATTGTCCTTCTCATCATTAGAGTTTCACCTATCTCTGGAACAATAGGCTGAGATGGAGGTTTGACAATGTTACTATCTTCTTCTTGCACTAACTATGTTCTTCTTTCACCTCCATGTGATGTTGAGGGTTGTTTCTCTGAGCATTTCCAAGCTTGATGGCCAAACTGATTGCATTGATAGCATCTGCCTGAAAAGGTGTTTGAACCTCTACCTTGTCCTTCAAATCTGCCTCTACCATTAGGTCTTCTACCTTTGAAATTGCCTCTTGACTCCGAGATTTGTTCTTGCTGCCCACTTGACTCTCCTTGTGCTTTTTGGGACTGTCCTCTCCCTCCAAAGTTGTCTCTACCTCTGAAATTCTTTCATTTTCCTCTACTTTGTTTTTCTTGCCTTCTATTCAATCTTTCTTCTGCCTTGATTGCCATTTGAAAACACTCTTCCACTATCCTTGGAGGATTAAGACTTAACTCATATTGTAAGGAGAACCTCAGCCCATTTATGTACCTTGCTACTTTTTCCACCTCATCCTCAATATGCCCTATCCTTATACTTAAGTTGTGAAACTCCTCAATATAAGCCATGACATCCATTTCTTTTTGCTTGAGGTTTTGTAGCTTCCTAAATGTTTGTATTGCATAATCACCCGACATAAATTGGCTCTTGATTTTAGCTACCATTATGTCCCACGAATGAATTTTTGTCTTGCCCTTCTTCAACCTCTCTTCCTACACATAATTCCACCAAGTTAAGGCAGGACCTTTCAATTTGGTTTTAGCAAATTTCACCTTTTTATCATCTTCTACCTCCTCATACTCAAAATAGTTGTCAAGTGCATCAATCCAACCTAGGACCTCTTCACCATCCAACTTCCCACCATACATGGGCAATTCTATCTTCACCTTAGTTGTGTCTCCCTTCATAGCCTTCATCATCTTCATCATTCTCACTTCATCAGGGTCCTCTACTCTTGGACTCCTTCTTGAGGGTTCTTATTCTCACCCTCTTCCTCTTCCTCTTGGTCACTTTGGTCTTCAGTGACCACACCTCTCCTTTGGTTTGATTCCAATGCTACAAGTCTCGCTAGAACAACTTCCTAAGACTCCTTTACTTGTCTCAACTCCTTGGCATGCTTTTCCTTCATCTCTCTCACTTCCTTGGGCGTTGCATTGCTTTTTGGAGGCATTTTGCTTATTCAAACTTCATCCTTTCTTCCACTTCTCAATCAAAACCTATGCTCTGATACCACTATGATGTAGATTAGGTTAGAACACTTAAACAAACTCAACCTATTCACCTTTCAAGTTTGGAACCATCAAACAATAGCCCTTCATTCATAACTGTCCCCTTGTCTTGGTAGCCCTCAAAACCTAGTTTTTTCATCATATCTGTTGGAGGTCACAAACTTAGAAAATATTAACCATTTTAGATACCCATTTGGCTCCTTTTTTAACATATCCAATTTTGGGCTAGGGTTGCTTTGGAACAAAGGCCTCTAAAATTGACTGCTACAGCTCTGCTAGGCTTAATTAGCCCTATTTTACAAAGCAAGTCTATGAAATTCAAAACCCACAATACAAAACCCTACTTCAAGACACTCTACACATTGCATGGGGTCTAAATCTATCAATTTTTTCAATTGGGACAATACCCAGATCACCCTTCTTCAAAACCCTATCTCAACCTACTCAAACAAGCCTAATACAAGGATATATTAGGCTAGGGCTTCTTGGAAACCTACCCTATCACCATCCCCTGCTCCTACAAACACTAGAAACACAAAAAATAGCTTAAATCCTTCCATTCCACTGATTTTCATAATTTTCCACCGGTGGAATGGCTCAAAATTCTATTTTTTCTTTCAAAACCCTAGCTAATGATGTTTTAACAGGCAATTTTTATAAAAGAGGCTCTAACTTACTCCAAAATTAATGTCAAAAGACCAAAATAGGCTTAAATGAAAGCTAGCTCATATCTCTACCACATGCTATTGGTTTGGGGTTGTGGCCATACTGTACTGGATCATACCAGTTGCTGGAACAATAGAAAAATAGTGAAAACTACAAAAAAACAAGGATTTTTATTGATTCTTCTTCAAAATATCATTTCAGCACCTTGATTCAAACATCCTCTACCATATTTACATACATTCAATCAGAAAAACAAATGATTCCAATGCCTTTTTCAATACTTGACCTTTCATCTTCTTTGAAACACACCAAAAATGCTACTTTTTTAGTTTTTTAAACTTTCCTAAACTGACCCCATGAGATTAAAACATATGACATGGTCTTATCCGTCCTTATTACACCAAAATTGGACTTAACACATAAAACTCAACATTTGACCCCTATTTACAATATATACCTAGGTGCCCCTACACTAGAAAACAACTCTCTCAGCATTGCTCCTCGTGACGCATACCCCTTAGTGGCCATCATCAAGTAGGGATTGTGAAAAGAGTTTGCACTATCCCATTTGTGTTTGACTTCCCCACCTTCATGCGATGTGCCTAACGTAGGTTGCAGATGCAATTACGCTGCATGCATGCACCACCAAGCGTGCTAGATGTGTACGAGGGGGTTTTAGAGTTGGGAGGAAAAGTTTTTGCTAGTTCATGTCATGACCACATGACAAATGTGGACATGACATATGTGTTGTGCGTCATGACCACATGGCAAATATGGACATAATATTTGGGCTTCTATCAAGTTAATCCATATTTCCAATGTTGTTCTTAAGGTTTCCAACTAATACTTGATAAGAAGCACATGTTTCTTTCCATAAACTAATTCATAGGGAAAGAAATTAGTAGTAGTTCTCCATGTAGTGTTATAAGCCCAAACACCTTCTGTCATTCTCTCTACCCAATTTGTCGTTTTGTTTAAATTTTTTTGGTCAGGATATTTTCTAGCCCCCTATTTGTTACTTCCACTTGACCATTGCTCTGCGGGTGGTATGGAGAAGACTTTCTGACTGATTTGGTACCTACTTAGAAATGCTTTGATCATAGTGGACATGAATTTTAGCCCAAGTTGATCAGAGATAAGGACCCTTAGAGCCCCAAACCTTTGCAGAATGTGCTTATATAATAAATATGCTACCTTTTTCTTCTTTCACAGCTAGAAGGGCCTTTGCTTCAACCCATTTGGTAGCATTATCTGTGCAGACTAGGATGTAGTGGTTACCCTTGGAAGATGGATCAATAGGTCCCACAAAATCAATCCCCCATTTTTCAAATGGTTCGAGAACCACTTGAGGTTGGAGAGGCATTTCTACAGACAATGTAGGACATCCCATTCATTAACATTGGTTACATTGTTTGATGTATTGTTGGATGTCCTTCGTCATGGTGGGACAAAAGTATCCAACTCTAGGGATCTTGTGCCCAGTTTGGAGAGATAAAAAGTGTCCCCCAGATGGTTCATCATGGTAGGCCTAGATGATGTCATAGACTTCTATTTATTTCACACATCTTCTCAACACATGATCAGGGTAATATTTGAATCAGATACCGTTTAACCACTTATACCTAGAACTATCTCTTATTAATCATTTTGTCTCTTTATAGGTAAAATGTGGTGGACATTTACTTGCAGCCAAGTAGTTAGCCAAATCAAAGAACCATGGTGATTGTATGGAAATAGAAAAGATATGTTCATCTAAAAATACATCGTCAACTAGTTCGTTATTTCCATGCACAATTAATCTAGATAAAAAGTCAACAACCACATTATCTTTTCCTAGTTTGTCAATGATAGTTATATCAAATTCCTACAATAGTAGTAACCATCTAATGATTCTTCCCCCAGCCATAGCTTTATTCATAAGATATCTAATGGCAGCATGGTCTGTGTGAGAAAAGACCTTGTATCCTATAATGTAGTGATGGAATTTGTTAATGGCATACATTACTACTTGAAATTTGTTTTCTGTGGTTGTATAATTTTTCTCTGCAAGATTCAAGTTTTTGTTGATGTAATATATGGCATGCATGCATCCATATTTGCTTACTTGTACTAAGACAACTTCAATTGCTTGATTAGAAGCATCCACATGGATGTGAAAAGGTTCTCCCCAACTAGGCCCTTTGATATATGGTGCCATGATCATAGATTTCTTTATAGTTTCAAATGCTTCTTGGTATTGAGTAGTCCAATTAAATGCAAAATATTTCTTGAGGAGGGTAAACAATGGGTTGGCTATTCTGCTAAAATTTTCAATAAATCTATAATAGCTAGTGTGTAGTAAGAAACTCCTTCTATCTAAGTCTGAGCTGCAGGAATCTGCACTATGATTTCAATCTTCTAAGGATCCACTTTAATACCCTCCTGGGAAATGTGGTGACCTAGAATTATCCCTTCTATCATCATGAGAAGACATTTCTCATGATTCAAGGATAGTTGATGTTCCTTACACTACTCAAGCACTTTGTTAAGACTACTCAGGGATTCATCCAAGGTCTTACCATGTATGGTGAAGTCATCCATGTATACCTCAACACATGTGTTAGCGAGATCAACAAAAATTCCAAGGACAACTCCCTGAAATGTGGCTAGTGCATTGCACAACCTGAAAGGTGTTGGGAAATAGGTGTTGTACACCTTACATAATATTGTATTATTTTATTCATGTAAAATAAACATTTATTTGTGGTGCATCTTAATTTATGTGTTTAGCCACATTCGATATTTATTTGGATGCCACTTGTAAATGTTGTATGTAACATTGGGTTAATTATTTTATGTGTGGGACACATAGAGTAATTATTTTATTATTTGTAATTATTTAATTGTTGGGAAAACTTAGTACCAATAATTAAATGAGGGGGTCAATGGTTTTGTGTATCCATGGTTTTGGAACACATGGTTTTACCTAATACTACTTCTTGTATTTGTGTGAGCTTGGTCTATAAAAACAAGCACATGGTCATTAGTTGTGGGTTGGTCGATTCATTATTGTTGGTGTAGGAGAGTTTGTGTGAGAGGTTGTTGTTGTATTAAGTTTTCTCTTGTGAGTGCATTTTGTGAAGCATGGCATGGGATGTGTGGATTCATGCTTGGACACATGGAGGGTGCATTGGAGGAGTTTGATGTTTTAGAGGTATTCATGGAGACTCATGTATTGTAATATCTTATTGTTGAATAATACATCTGAGTGTGGATGCTTTTAGAGGCTGGGTTTTCCCTCTTGAGGGTTTTACTAGGGTATATCTTGTGTTATCTTGTGTTTGTCATTTGATCTTTGCATTATGGTTACTTGTATGTATCATATTCTCCTTTTGGGTTATGTGGAATTGGTTTTATTGAACCTACAAATTCCTAATATGTGGTATCAGTGCCATGTTTATGGCTGAGGAAGGTGTGAGCTCCCTAGTTTGTTGTAACCCTTGTATGTGTAGATCTGATGCAAAGTGGAGGCCATGACACTACTGGAAAAGATTTGGGACATTACAAGGTTTTCTGTAGGCTGTGTTGCAAATTTGGGGTTTTGAATATTGTAGATTTGTTGTGTATATTGTAGATCTAAAGGTGAAAAATCTTGGCAAAGGGTTTCTTGGTTGTGTGCTTCAATATGAGGGTTTTGAGGAGGAACTTCTGTAGATGACCTCCCGGGACAAAACAAACCTCACCATTGAGTCTAGGAGGCCCGAGAAGTGAATAAAAACATATCATTTAGTTTGTTTTGGCCACTATGGCCTAAAGAAAATTTTTTGCCCATGTTGCCCTATTCGACCGTGCGGATCTGCAGGTACACTGAAATAATATTAAAAAAAAACCCTGTATTGTAAAATATTTTCATAGTTTGTAACTTTTAAATTTAAATTTTTTTAAATCCTAACTATTGAAAAATATTTGAAAAGATTTTAAAAAAAGGGCTTTTGGGGGGTATGGCATCCGTAGACAACCGTATAGGCCCCTGCTCATACAACACATGGTTTGGCAAGGGTCTATCAACCCTTGGCTAACCAGCGGTGGCCATGGATGGTGGGGCTTAGACCCTCGATCTGGCATCGGTCCGGCAGGGCAAGCCGAGCCCTTGGTCAACTGGCTAATGCTGGATCCTTGGCCAAAATTTCAAGTCCGGTAGGGTTTGGCAGTGGACAAGCTAGCCCTCACCAGTTTAAAACAAAATAAAAATTTTAAACCTTTTTTAAATGCTTTTAAAGTCCGTCATACACTAGCCTAGCAATGGGTGACGTTAGTAGCTAACCTCACCACATCAGTGCCACCTAAGCACCCACTTGTGCATTGATAACATTGTTGGCAACATAGTCAAGAGCCACTGCTGGTATGATGGAGACTTAATGTTGTCATTGATGGGAACAATTCCTATGACAAAGTTGTGCATAGCCTTTTGGTCTGGAAAGACTAACTTAGCCAAACTTGAATAAGTATTGATAGGATACGAAGATAGTGATAGTAATTCAGTTGGTACTCCTCCACAATTGAAGATCTTGTTATGCGGTTCTGGTATGTTATTCACAGCTATCTAGTGATGTCATGATTTAGTGTTCAAGTCCTGATTTCCCCTAGAAGTCATATGGGGAAATGTCTAAGTTTGGGTGAACAGAGTTAAGTTAGAAACAGTGCAGAGTACCTGAGTAATTTGGTCCACATTCCTCCGCTAATGAAAATTTTGATTTGCAGTTTTGAGGCAATGTAGATACATGTCTTGAGTATCTAATTCTAGATTTATAGAGCTTGAAGATCATCAGATCATATTCTACAAGTTCTCTAGTATCGGCTTCTAGTCTGACATATTTCACTATGACAGAACAATAGTTCTAAGATCCACATTTTATAGAAGAAGATTATCATGTTAGCGGTTCTAAAGTTATGACAAGAGATCTATAATGGATGTTGGTTATATTTTTCAGAGTCTCATATGGTCTGCATTGAAGGTTATGGTATGACAGTTGAATTAGTCAAGTGTGCACTTAAGGGATAAGCTATCAGTCATGTTAGATCGATATGTGGTGAAGGTATTGTTGGATCTAGGGCATACAACTGAGAGGGGGGGGTGAATCAGTTGTATAAAACTTCTTCTTCTTTCAAACACTTAATTCTCTGTTGTTAGTTAGCAGCATATCAAATACTCATCCATGGAAGCATAATACATAAACACAAGAGCAGATAAGCATCAACACATTGAACACCAAGATTTTGACGTGGAAAACCCGGTTAAGGGAAAAACCACGGGGTGATTAACCCAAGAATTATTCTCTGTTAGAAGAATAAAGAAAAATGAATGGCACATGCCAATAAGGGCTCACTGCCCGAGCACACTGCTCACAAAGAGGCCCACTGCCTACAAGGAGACACACTGTCTACAAAGTGATGAAAATCACAGTCTTGAACTGGAGAATGACATCTCTACCATGTCCGGATCAGTTCCAATTAAGCCGAAAAATCTCTGCTCTGCCTTTCGCATGTTTCTTCGCTATGCCACACTCATCCACACACCACACTTTGAAATGAACTCACAAACCATTATTTATACAAGACATCGACTTAGGAACAAACATCTAAGTAGGCAAACAACCATAGGAGTATCCGCAAGATGAATAACACATCCGGTCGGCCATCACAAGAACATTCGCAGGATGAACAACTCATCCGGTCAGCTAAACAGAGCAAGAACTTCATCCGGAAGAATAACTTCAATTCCGGGGGCTCTACCATCAATGCGGACCAACACCACAACCTAAACATGATCCAAGAACCTTCACAAGCCTGTCTGAATGTCCGGATACATCCGCACTTCCTCTACTTACTGGGATCTCTTGTCTTCCTCATCTGGAACTTCAAGAACACAGTCTGTCGCCACTGTCATAATGCAAGAGGTACTTCCGGACCTCCAAATCATACACAAATCAGGATGACACATCACAAGGACATCCCAAACACTCCATCCAATCCGCAGATTAGGATGATACAATTCCGGACCTCACCGGACCTTTTTGTGATCCTCTGTCACCTCTGGATACTTGCCGGACCCGGTTCTATACCGGCAGCCACAACTCCTTCAGATCTTCATGCGGACCTCTGAAATCTTAACTGTAGCATCTCAAGACTCATATCTACTAACCCTTTAATCCGCATCCTCCGGTTCTCATCCTATACAGTACATTTACCTTCTTCTCATCACTATTCTTCACTGTTCCTGACTGAGGCTAATTTTCTCAATATCCTCAGCACACAGCTCATCAAATCCTTCTTGTCAATGCAATATGAGTATGTTGACATCAATGACAACAATGGCTCACCTCATACTTGCAACAGGTATATGATTGGAATCATTACTCTAAGTGGTTTTATGATAGGTCCTAACCTATATGAATACTCTTTCTTGTTTATTTGGGTTCGCATTGTTATTTGGGCACAATAACAGGCCGACAGGGTATAACTTCAATATACAAGCTTTACCTTTTGCATGCCGACCTAGTTTGAGAAAATTCATGATGCGGATATATATATTCGATAAATCTTGACATTGGAAAGAAGAGAACATGTGAATAGAATGTGAATTCGATGTGTGTGCAATCTAAGGCAATTTTGTGATCAGATAAGGACAATAAGAGTAGAAGAATAGAGTATATGTGAAGCAGAGCAGAAAAAGCAGGGCAAATATAATGAAGACATTTGAATTTGTATACTGAGCTATCAATGAAGCTGCCCTTCAGCATTCTATAGATGCACTTGGAGCAGTGCTCTCTTGGTAGTGAGCCATTCCTTCTCTCTCTATCTTCTCTTCTCTTCTTTTTGGTAGTGAGCCTATTGTAGTGAGCACTTCTTTTGGGTACTGAGCCTTCATGTAATCTAGTTTTGATATAATAATATTTTGTGAGCTAACACTCACCATGTTTTTTTCCTTTTTGGGTTTTCCACATAAAATCCAGGTGTCTATGTGTTATGACTTTGTGGCTGCTCTTCTTGTGTTTACTTTGCCTTCATGCTATTGAATTTGGTAAATGGATTAATGAATATGTGAAAGAAAAGTTTTTTAGAATACTGATTCACCCCCCTCCCTCTCAGTATTCTTTGTGATCAACAATTAGTATCAGAGCAAGGTTCCTTGGAAGGAGATTGACAACTTGAGGAAGATCTAGGAAGGTGTACACATGGCAGCAAAAAGATATCTCACTTCTTTAGAAGCAAGTTATCCATGTACCATTAAAATTGGTGATTATATATATGTTAACAATGAAAAACTACAAGCTTCTCTTGAAGATCTTGACAAGTCTGAAGTAGATATCAAAGATTTGATGGAAAATATCAAAGAAGATGATGATTGCATTCTGAAACTAAAGGAACAAGTCAAGAAGTTCCAAGAAAAAAGAAAAGAGCTAAGTGAGAAACTGAAAGAAGCACATGAATCCATAGACATTCTATCAATGCTAGTTGAAGAAAAAACAAAAGTTGAGGAGTATCTGAATCATGTTGTGAAAGATAAGTCTGAGGAATGTGAAAAATTGGGAAAAGATGTGTTACTTTTGAAATATGATCTGGAAGCAGCTAATAGCTATAAAGAAATTTTCAAAATAATTTCTGCAAAGCTTGAGGATTTGATTGAAAGTTAGAAGAGTCCATATGAAAAGAAAGTCTTGGGATTTGAAAAAGGAGAAAGTTCAAATTCAAGACAAGTTAATACTGGGAAGAAGAAAGACAAAGGCAACCAGATTTAGAATGAGAGAAATAGACCTAGAAGACATCCAGTAAGACAACCAAATGCTCAAAGGTACCCATTTTCAATGGTCTATTGTTTCAAGTGTAATAAGCTTGGTCATAGGGCTACTCAGTGTAGGAGTAAAATGATCAAAATGTTCCATCTTTCTCTGGTCAATGTTTTAATTGCAAAAGAATTGGTCACATGGCAAGTGAATGTAGGAGTGCAATAAGGAATGGTTTTAACAATGTAAGGAACACACAATCCTTCAATGGAAAATGCTTTGCATGCAATAGATTTGGGCATATGGCTAACCAATGCAGATCAAGGATAAATCCGAGCAATGGAAGGAATCAAGGATAGAGGAATATTGTGTATTACAATTGCAACAAACCTGAACATGTGGCAAAATTCTTCAGAAGCAAGAATGTGAAAAGAAACTACTATGCAGAAGAGAAGAAAATAGAGCAGAGGGGAGATAAAGGAAAGAATAAAGTTGATCTAGTTGAAACCAAGAAAGAGATGGGCAAGATCTGGATCAGGAAAGATGTGATTGAGGTTAAGGAGAGGTCCACACCAGCTTCTAGTGCAGATACTTCCTCTGGGAAGTAAATTGAGAGCTCTGGCTCAAGGGGAGTTATCTTGAAAATCATAATCCCCTAGCCAGATTGATTGTGCTGAGATCCAACACTAAAGGATGAGTTAAAAAAGTATTGGATGAATCATTTGAGAAAGAAATGGTAGAAAAAGACTTAATGCGACACATTGCAGAGCAATCCTAATTGACTATGCTCTACAATGAAGAGTTTGATAGCTTTTTGAAAACTTCATTTATGATGACTAGGTTTTCAGAACAAGGGTTAAAAAGGGTTTTACCAAAGAACAAATCAGAGAAACAAGAACAAGGGTTGAAGCAGAAAGGGCAGCCAAAGGGAAACAAGCTGAACCTGTGAAGACTCTGGAAGAGACTAAGAAATCAAAAGAGCTTGTAGTAACAAAGCAAAGAACAAGAGCTTCTAGTTCTCAAACTGCATCTGCTGGAAAAACCTCTGCAACTGCAACTAAATCCTATGTTCCTACTCCAACAACACCTACAAAGAAAACTACTAAAAGACAAAAGACAAAAGGACACAGAATGTATGTCAGTGTAAGAAAAGATGATGATGAGGAAATAGAATTAGATGAAGAGGTTAAGAAGATAAAAGCTAAATCCGCTGAAGCCCCTGGTACTAGTCAAGACAAGCCCTCTAGAAAGGGGAAAGGAAGAAAGAAGGAGAAGAAGGTAGAGCCTATGAAAGTATATGCTACAATAAGTTTAGAGGAAGTCTTGAAGGCCATTATAGTTGATGGTAATCTAAAACCCATTGCCCAACTGTATGATGATTATATGATGCAGACAAAAGCATCATTGAGACTGTTGTCATCAAATACTTGGACATATACAATAAAGCTCTTATTGAGATAATTACTGACCTCCCAAATAGTTTGGAGAGTATAATGTCTGGAAGAAAAGAAGTTGCAATGGCCAAGAACATTGATCTTAGAGAACATACACTAATAAAACTATGTCCTAAGATCACCCAAGAAGAAAGGAAAAAGTCTTCAAAGTGCTTAGTGGAGAATTTAGAACAAAGAGGAGGATGAACACTCTCATGTCAGATGACATTGAGAAGATAGTTAAAGAATATGAGGAAATCACTTTGAGAGTGTTGAAATAATTTCATCTCCCAACCAATTATGATAATGAAGAAACAAGTGTTGGAGATGACACATCTGCTCCGGAAGTCAGCATGGACCAAGGGATGGACAAAAATAATGAAGAGATAAAGGAGAAAGAAGATCAAGCCCCTGCTACTGATGGTCTAGATACAACTGACAAGGATCAAACTAAGAGAAGTTCTCCTCTGGAACATCAAGCTAATGATCAAGCAATCAAGGAGAAGACTATGAGCATAATAAAGTTGATGATCAAGAACATGAACAAGTTGAGAGGAGCCCTTCACCATAGCAAAACATTGTTCAACAAGAGGCTATGGATCTGGAACCACCTAAGCAGAACCAAGAAGAAAAAGTCTTTGATATTGCAAGAGACACTGTTGCCTTATAGGATCCAGTAGATTCTATCAAGGAATTATTGGAAAAGCAACAAGAGTAACAAGTTGTGGATGAGCCCGAGTTTTTGCAAGGACCAATAAACTTGGCTTCAATGTCTCCTTTGCAAAAATTCAAACTGGTATCAATTGTGCAAGCTAAGGCTCAGGAAGAAATTCTAAGGTCTTACATCCAGGATAGTGAGCTCATCGAAGAAGCATTTGGTATTTTGGAGAAGTTGATGCCTTCATATCAAAAGGATGCATCATTGTCATCAACTGATCAACTCAGAAGCTTGATAAACTCTGTAAGTACTCATTTAGAATCTTTTGAAAAGTTTGCTGATATAAAGGCTAGGAAGGAATTTGATGACAAAAGATTAACAGAGTTAAAGACCAAGCTAGATAGTGACAAAGTTTTGTTAGATAATAGCATCAACAATATAGAGCATGCTATTAAGGAAGCTTTTAATATATACAATTTTTTCTTATCATGGCCTGAGACCACCAAGGAAATTGAAGAAAAGGTCAAAGCTATGGAACTTCAACTAGTGAATACTTCAAAGTCCTATGATCTGGCAACTGATTCCATTAGCACCATGGAGGTACAAATTGTAAATATTCACAATAATATAAGTAGTCTGCTGAGCAAAAAGGAAGAAATGAAAAGCTGAATATACCAGTTGAGAGGGTTAATAAGCCTTAACATTGATTCAATTACAAGTCTAGCTGCAGAAGCCTCAAAAGTTAAGGCAATAACTGATACACCTACAAATGTGTAGAAGGCAGAAGACTTAGTTTTTTAGGTGAATGGTAACATTCATATTTTGGATAGTGCTAAGAATAGGTGGGATGGAGAATTAGCACAATTAAAGATTGTGTACAATGTTATCCTTTCACATACTACTAACTAAGATGGAAGATTGTACCTGTACATATGCGATAGAGTATGATAATTTTGAAGTTTGGACACAATTTTACTACTTGTACATACACCTTTGTCATTGATTTCAAAGGGGGAGAAGAAGATCTAGTGAAAAATGGCCAAACATCTCAAGGGAAGAAGAAAAATAGAGTGTATATAGTAAGGGAGAGTAGATAAGCATTTTTCACTAAGTGTTGCCATCAATGCCAAAGGGGGAGATTGTTGGCAACATAGTCAAGAGACACTGCTGGTATGATGGAGACCTGATGTTGTCATTGATGGCAACAATTCCTGTGACAAAGTTGTACATAGCCTTTTGGTCTGAAAAGACTAACATAGCTAAAATTGACTAAGTATTGACAAGATATGAAGACAGTGATAGTAATTCAGTTCATACTCCTCCGCAATTGAAGATCTTGTTATGCAGTTTTGGTATGTTACTCACAGCTATCTAGTGATGTCATGATTTAGTGTTCAAGTTTTGATTTCCTTTGGAAGTCATATGGTGAAATGTCTAAGTTCGGGTGAACAGAGTTAAGTCAAAAATAGTGCAGAGTACCTGAGTAATTTGGTCTGCATTCCTCCGTTGATGAATATTTTGATTTGCAGTTTTGTGGCAATGTAGATACATGTCTTGAGTATCTAATTCCAAATTTATAGATCTTGAAGATCATCAGATCATATTCTACAAGTTGTCCAGTATCAGCTTCCAGTCTGACATATTTCACTATGAAAGAACAATAGTTCTGAGATCCGCATTTTGTAGAAGAAGATTATCATGACCTGTGGTTCTAAACATATGGCAAGAGATCTATAATGGATGTTGGCTATATTTTTCAGAGTCTCATATGGTCCGCATTGAAGGTTATGGTATGACAGTTGAATTAGTCAAGTGTGCACTTAAAGGATAAGTCGATAGTCATGTTAGATTGATATGCGGTTAAGGCATATGATTCAAATTAATACTCTAAGTGGTTCTATGATAGGTCTTGACCTATATGAAGACTCTTGCTTGTTTATTTGGGTCCACATTGTTATTTGGGCACAATAATAGGCCAACCGGGTATAACTTGAATATACAAGCTTTATCTTTTGCATGCCGACCTAGTTTGAGAAGATTCATGGTGTAGATATATATATATATATATTCAATAAATCTCAGCATTGGAAAGAAGAGAGCATGTGAATAGAATGTGAATTTGATGTGTGTGTGATCTAAGGTAGTTTTGTGATCAGATAAGGATAGTAAGAGTAGAAGAATAGAGTATATGTGAAGCAGAGCAGAAAAAGTAGGGTAGATATAATGAAGACATTTGAATCTGTATACTAAGTTATCAATGAAGCTACACTTCAACATTCTATAGATGCACTTAGAGAAGTCCTCTCTTGGAAGTGAGCCATTCCTTCTCTCTCTTGTTGATTGTCAAGAACACTAAGAGGGGGGGTAAATCAATGTTCTAAAAATCTTTTCATGCACTTTAACTTTCAGTCATTTCCCAAATCTAATTAAACAAAAACATAATATGCATATGAACAACAACCATGAAAACATGACACATGAACACCAAGATTTTTACATGGAAAACCCAAGAAGGGAAAAACCACAGAGAGGATTAGCTCTCATATATATATTGCAATCTTTACAAAATAATGTTTAGGCTTGGTCACTTTACAAGCCTGGAACATGTTGGCTCACTGCCATGAAATACAACTAGGTCTAGCAGGCTCACTGCCTCAACCCTAAACCTAACAAGATTACAATAAGGGTTGTTAAACCCTGATGAAGGATCACTGCCGGCTCACTACCTTTCTGATGAAACCTTGCTTTAA
Source organism: Cunninghamia lanceolata (assembly GCA_027924645.1). Lineage (NCBI taxonomy): Eukaryota > Viridiplantae > Streptophyta > Pinopsida > Cupressales > Cupressaceae > Cunninghamia > Cunninghamia lanceolata. Next base: position 3,699,185 of record BSBN01000397.1, read on the forward strand.
ATTAGATTGCACATGAAAACTGAATACTTCTTAAGCATCTGTCACTATGCCAGGGTGCAGTCATTTAGCAACTAAAATTTGAATCCCAAGTCTTCATCGTTGCTGATCTTCTAACTCTGCCCTTCTATTTGCATGCTCTAATCACACCACACATTATCCACACTTGCACAAATCAAATTCATCACTTTTATATATCCGCATTATGATTTGATCCACTATTAGGTTGGCATCCAAGAAGTGAAACATGTACATAGAAAGATGTACCTTGTTGGCTCAATCTAATGCACTATGTATCATGCAGACCCAAAACTTTCCCCAAAAATGTTCATATATGTCAGATCTAATCATTCAAATACTTAAATAGATCTTTCATACACTATCCTTTCTTCGTATCATGATTTATCTCACTAGTCAGCCTATTCCTCAAGAGCATGCTTAACAGGTTCATCTGCTGACTTACAACTCCTACTGTGGATCACATAACACTTCCAAAATTGTATCAAGGATTCTTTACACATTCCCAATCTTATCCTCAAAACCGTAAGGCATGATATCATCTTGCAGAGAAATACGGACCATCAGAACTCAGACTCTACCTCTGTCAAACTCTGACAAACACTATGCCGATACTTAACATCTTGCAACTATCTTTTCGGTAAACTTTAGATCTCCTAACTTTGGAATAAGACACTTCACATAGGTGTTTACAACACCTCAAAACTACATAATGAAATACTCATCTGCAGAGGAATGCGGACCACTACACTAGACCCTGTTCACTGCTCCTACTATACCTTTGCTTATCTAGACTTAGGCATTTCTTCAAGGTGACTTCCAGAGGAAGTCAGGACTTAATCATTGAAGCATAACATTATTAAACAACTGAAATCATCATACCTGAACCACATTATCGAATCATTATCTGCAGAGGGATACCATCCAACTTACTATCCTCTACTCAGAATACTTTCCATTTGTCAACCGGACCTGGAATCCAATTTGTTCTTCTGGAGATATTTCTTCCTATCATGATGATAAGATCTCTGAGCCTTGTTTCCATCAATGACAACATACAAGTCCATACCAAAGGAATGTCTCTTGCCAACAATCTCCCCCTTTGGCATTGATGGCAACACTTAGTAAAAAATGCTTGACTGCTCCCCCTTACTATATACACTTTATTTTCCCACTCTGAGATGATTATCCATTTTTTACTGATCTTCTTCTCCCCCTTTGACATCAATGGCAAAGGGTGTGATCTAGAACCCAAAATTTTTCAAAATTTCAAAATTTTGTATTCTGCCGCATATTTACAATTATAATCTTCATCTTTGTATTACATGTATTTGAGAATGTCATTGAATATGTTCTTAATCTGTGCCCACTCAATAGCCCAGCCATTTTTGGCATTATCTAGAATTTGAATATGTCCACTAAAGAGAAAAACTATAGCTTATGCCTTTTCTAAATCTGATGGTGAGGCAGTTTGTCCAGCAAGCTGTGCTTTAGCCATAAGCTTAGTCACTGAATCCAGTTTGGGACTAATAAGTCTTCTCAATTGTCTCATTCTATTCTTTATTTGATACTTTTGGTTTATTAAATTATTCAATTCATTGTGGATGTTAATAACTTGAGTTTCCTTGTTGTTGGTTGATTCATTACCGGATCAAAATTCTTAGAAATATCCATCAGTTTTTCTTCCAACTCCTTGATCTTCTCTTCTGTCTTCTTTGTAACTTCTAGCCATTTTAGATAGAATTTATATACATCACCAACTTCTACAATAGTACTCTGAATATTCTGTATTCCATTTTCTAGTTGAGCCTTATCATGGGCTATCAACTTTGTCAACTCATCTAGTCTTTTCTCATTAAACTCTTGTCTAACTTTGGTTTCAACGGATTTTTCAAGAGATTCAAAGTGTGTACTTACAGAGTGAGTTAGTCCCTTGAGTTGACAAGTGGCAGATAGAGAGGTATCCTTCTGGTAAGTTGGCACCAGCTTTTCCAGAATACTAGATGCATCATTTATGAGTTCACTATCCTCAATGTGAGACTTCAAAATCTCTTTTCTTTCTTTAACTTGGACAAGTGAAGCTAACTTGAACATTTGAGCAGGAGACATTGTGTTAAGGTCTATTGGACCTTGGATTGATTCAGTCTCATCTAGAACTAATTCTCTTTTTTCCAAAAGCTCTTTTACAGTCTTCATAGTGTCTCTTGCTTCTTCTTCAGACACTTTTTTTTCTTGGTTTTGTTCCTGAGGTTCCATGTCCATATTCTCTTGTTGACCAACATTTTGTTCAAGTGTAAGTTTTCCTCAGCTCGATCATGTTCTTGATTATCAACTTTGATCTACTCATCAATTTTCTCCTTGTTTTCTGGATCATCGGTCTGTTGTTCTGGAAGAAGATTTGTTTCAGTTTAATCCTTTTCAGCAGCAGGGGTTTGATTAGATTTTTCTGCTTTCTTTTCAGTTACTTTGTCTTTCACCAAAGGATTTTTATCATTTTGCTCCAAACTTTGATCCATGCTAATTTCCAGAATAGATGTGTCATCTCCAGTATTTGTTTCTCCATTGTCATAGATGGTAGGAATATTATTTTTCTTCAACATTTCCAAAATGGTTTCCTCTGTTTCCTTGACCACTTTTTCAATTTCACCTATCATTAATGAATTCACCCTTTTCTTGGTCCTGAAGGCATTCTTCAGCTCCTTAGAAATTTTGGCCTCTTCTTCAGGAGTGATCTCCAAACTTAACCTTGTTAATGCATGTTGTCTGAGTTCAATATCTTTAGCCATACCAATTTCTTTTCTGGTTGATAAAATACTTCCCAATGTATCTGGGAGATCACCGATGATTTCAATGAGAGCTCTATTGTATATGTTCAAGTATTTTAAGATGGCTTCTTCCAAAACCTTTTTATCAGCATCACTGTAGTTATCATAGAATTCAGCCACAGGTTTTAAGTTTCCATCAATAGTGACAGATTTTAATACATCTTCAAGCTTTAATGTGGCTTGAGACTTGTCTACCTTCTATCTTTTGTTGGGTATCTTACTTTCAAATGACTTCTCCTTGCTACTTTTGGAGACTTTAGAAGCCTCAACTTTCATTTTCTTTACTTCTTCATCTGATTCTGTCTCTTCTTCAGCCTTTTCTCCCACACTGACATACAATATTTTTCCCTTCATCTTCTTTCTCTTTATATCTTTGTCAGAGGGTTTCTTTGATGATGTTTTTGTGATTGATGGTGATGTAGCACCAGATGAAGTGGCAGAGCTTCTGGTAGTTCTATGTGTCCTTTCTTGTTTGTTCTACTTCAATTTAGATTCTTTCAGAATTTGTACTTGCTCATTCTTTTGTTTTACTTTTGCTGCTTTCTCTCTTACCTCTTTCAGTTGTTCTTTGGTAATGCCATATCTTGTAGCTATCTCTTCTACCTCATTTCTGACTTTTCTAGTTGATTTAGGTTTCATGAATTCAACATGAAGTTTCATGGATAGCTCTTCATAGGTTCCAAATCTTCCTTCCTTGTTGTCCTTGGACTTCCTTAGCATGTGTTGAGCATAATTTTCTAATATTTGCCCATCTACTTCATAGCCCATTGGCATTACCCAGACAGTTTTAGGCTCAACAGCTTCCATTAGACATTGATCTTTTGTAACCATGAAACAGATGGTGTCCATATACTTCTCAACAATCTCCCTAGGAATTCTTACTTTGGACTGCATCATGCTCTAAAAGTTTTTGAAGAATCCCCATAGAGCTATCTTTTGATCATCTTGACTACCTAGATTACTAAGACATTGTCTTATTTGGATAGCCACTAGTTGATTACTTAACTAGATTAAACCCTTGTGATTAGGAAATTCACTTAGAAAGTAAAAGAATAAGTAGATGATAAGTGTACCAAATTTGAAAGGATAGCTCTTACTCTCCTTGATTTTCTTCAAATTGTCCATTAACTGAACCCTTAGCAGTTCGCACAGGTCATAATCAACATTTTCTTTAACCATCTGATATGCAGTGTAAATTGCCATGCCTGAAATAGAGTTTTCTCTGCTGGAGAAGTAGATCTTATACCCTATGACCATTGAAGCAAATTTTACCGCAGGATCGATGATGTCATTTGTTGTCATTGCCCTTTTGTCAAATTGGGCTCCGGTAGCTTCTGTAATTGTTTGATTTTTAACTGTCTTTCGCAATGGTATACCTCCAGTAGAATTTAATCTGGTAACTTCTTGGATTGCATCTTTTGTTATCTTGAAGGGTTGTCCCTTTCCTAGCCACATAAATTCGTCATGGATCCTACTCAGTATGTAACACACCCATTCATCTTCAGCAAATGTGGGAAACTCAATGTATTGGATGAATTTCTTTTCTTTCAGAATTATGTGCTCTTCCTTCAGGTTAAACTGATCATCACTCAAGTGATTTTGATATAGGTTTATGAATCTCGTTCCACCGTGTTCCTCTAGGGTAGCATGAATGTATGCCCTAATAGCTTCAACATATAGAACTCCATGTGGAATACTTGAGAATGCAGCCAATTGATCAACTTCGGTTGCTTTATGAGGATGTTTCTTAAATTTAGGTCTTGGCCTTTCAGTAATATCAATAACAAATGGGTTTGCCATAATTTCATAGTTAGGTTAACAAAGCAAATACCTTGTTTCATTGAACTGGGGTTTTCTTTCTTCGAATCGCTTTAATTCAGATAATGGTTGTTGTTGTTCAATTTCTGCTTCAATCTCTTTGAATACTTGATAGCCTCAAATGCACAATGATTTTGAAGCCAAACAAGTTATGTTTTATCCTCCGCATGGCTTGACCTAGTCGTCATTAAATGCTCATTCCCCAAAAGCTGCCAAAACCCTTCACTGTAGAACACAGTCGATTAAGATTGCTCTGCAGTATGTCACATTGACCTTTTTGCTTCCAGTTTTTCTTTTAAGAGCTTTGTCATATCAGATTCCATTATACATCTTCATGCCTGATTCTGGCACCCATTTTCTGGCTGGGGGTTTTGGATTCTCCACACTACTCCCCCTAAGCGAGAGCTCTCAATTTACTTCCCAGAGGAAGTAACTGCACCAGATACTAGTGCAGATTGATCCCTGACTTCAATTACTTCTTTCTTGATCCATACCTTGTTCATTTCTTTCTTGGTTTCAACCAGATCAACTTTCTCTTTTCCCTTATCATTTCTTTGCTCTATTTTCCTTTCTTTAGAATAGTGATTTCTCTTCTCATTCCTACTTCTGTAAAACCTTGCAACATGTCCACATTTGTTGCGATTGAAGCACACCACATTCTTTTGACCTTGATTCCTCTCATTGATTGAATTTGATCTACATTGATTAGCCATATGTCCAAATCTATTGCATGCAAAACACTTTCCATTGAATGATTGATTGTTCCTTATATTTTGAAAATTATTTCTTACCGAGCTTCTGCATTCATTTGATCTGTGTCCCATTTTATAGCATGCATTACATCTAATAGGATTTTGAATTGCTTTACTTCTGCATACAACAACTCTATGACCAATTCTATTGCAAGTGAAGCATTTACCTTTGAATGATTGTTCATTCCTTCCATTTTTAAAACTTTTTCTGATCTAATTTCTACATTCATTTGCTCTATGACCAAGTTTCTTGCAATTGAAACACTGACCAGAGAATAATGGAATCTTTTGATTTATTCTTCTCCTACACTAAGTAGCCTTATGACCATACCTATTGCATGAATTACAATAACCACTGAAAGATGGGTACCTTTGTGCATTTGGTTGTCTGACTAGAGGTCTTCTAGGTCCTCTTTTTTTATTTCCTTTGTCTTGTTGTACTTCAGTGTTTATTTGACTAGATTTTGAACTTTTCCCCTTTTCATATCCCAAACCTTGCTTGTCATCTGCACTCTTCTGACTGACAATCATTTTGTCAAGCTTTGCAATATTTATCTTGAATTTTTCTTCAAAGCTCTTGGCTTTTTCCAGGTCTGTCTTTAGATTTGCAATTTCTTTCTCAAGTTTTGCACACTCTTATGATTTGTTCTTTACAATTAAATTTAGATCATCCTCTGCTCTTGATCTTTCTATAACTTCTTCTAAATCATTCAAGGCTTAATTTATTGATACTAATTGATTACTGACTTCTATGTATTTATCTTTGAATTTCTTGACTTGCTCTTTTAGTTTTAAGATGCATTCATCGACTTGTTGCAGGTTTTCTTTCAGATCCCTAACTTCTGCTTCAGAGTTTTCAAGATCCATAAGAGCTACTTCTAGTTGGTTGTATCTTTCATAGTTTCCATATCTTCTTGCTGCCATGATCATATTATCCCAGATCTTCCTCAAGCTGTTAAAATTTTTCAAAGGAACCTCTCTCTGATACCTATTGCTGATTGTCAGGAACACTGAGAGGGGGGTGAATCAATGTTCTAAAAATATTTTCATGCACTTTAACTTTCATTCATTTCCCAAATCTAATTAAACAAAAACATAATATGCATATGAATAGCAACCATGAAAACATGACACATGAACACCAAGATTTTTACGTGGAAACCCCAAGAAGGGAAAAACCATGGAGAGGATTAGCTCTCATATATATATTGCAATTTTTACAAAATAATGTTCAGGCTTGGTCACTCCACAGGCCAAGAACATGCTAGCTCATTGCCATGAAATACAACTAGGTCTAGCATGCTCACTACCTCAACCCTAAACCTAGCAAGATTACAATAAGGGTTGTTAAACCCTGATGAAGGCTCACTACCTTGATGACAAAACCTTTCTTTCAATTAAATTGCACATGAAAACTGAATACTGCTTAAGCATCTGCCACTATGCCAGGGTGCAATCATTTAGCAACTGAATTTTGAATCCCAAGTCTTCATTGCTGTCGATCTTCTAACTCTGCCCTTTTATTCGCATGCTCGCATCATACCACACTTTCTCCATGCTTACACAACTTAAATTCATCGCCTTTATATATCCACATTATGATTTGATCCACTATCAGGTTGGCATCCTAGAAGTGAAACATGTACATAGAAAGATGTACCTTGTTGGCTCAATCTAATGCACTATGTATCATGCGGACCCAAAACTTTCCCCAAACATGTTCATATATGTTGGCTCTAATCATTCAAATATTTAAATAGATCTTTCATACACTATCCTTTCTCCGCATCATGATTTATCTCACTAGTCGACCTGTTCCTCAAGAGCATGCTTAACAGGTTCATCTGTTGACTTACAACTTCTACTGCAGATCATAGAACACTTCCAAAATTGTATCAAGGATTCTTTACATATTCCCAATCTTATCCTCAGAACTACAAGGCATGATATCATCTTGCGGAGAAATGTGGACCATCAAAACTCAGACTCTGCCTCTGTCAAACACTATGCTGATACTTAGCAGCGTGCAACTATCTTTTCGGTTAACTTCAGATCTCCTAAGTCTAGAATAAGACACTTCACATAGGTGTTTACAACACCTCAAAACAGCATAATGAAATACTTGTCTGCGGAGTAATGCGGACCACTGCACTAGACCCTGTTCACTACTCCTACTATACCTTTGCTTACCCGAACTTAGGCATTTCTTCAAGGTGACTTCTAGAGGAAGTCATGACTTAATCATTGAAGCATAACATTATTAAACAACTAAGATCATCATACCTAAACTGCATTATCAGATCATTATCTACGGAGGGATACCATCCAACTTACTGTCCTCTACTCAGAATACTTTCCATACTTAGCCATTTTCTATCAACCGGACCTGGAATTCAACATGTTCTTCTAGAGATATTTCTTCCTATCATGATGATAAGATCTCTGAGCCTTGTTACCATCAATGAAAACATACAAGTCCATACTGGAGCAGTGTCTCTTGCTAACATCTCTATCTTCTCTTCTCTTCTTTTTGGCAGTGAGCCTATTACAGTGAGCACTTCTCTTGGGCAGTGAGCCTTCCTGTAATCCAGTTTTGATATAATAATATTTTGTGAGGTAACACTCACCATGGTTTTTCCCTTTTTGGATTTTCCACGTAAAATCCTAGTGTCTATGTGTTATGACTTTGTGGCTACTCTTCTTGTGTTTAGTTTTCCTTCATGTTATTGAATTTGGTAAATGGATTAATGAATATGTGAAAGAAAAGTTTTTCAGAATATTGATTCACCCCCCCTCTCAGTATTCTTTGTTATCAACAAACATTAGTGGTGACATAAACAAAGGTACAATTGTATGGACAAGGTCCTGTCAAGGGTCCCCCTTTAGGTCTTGGAGGGAATTTTCTTCTAGGAGGCATAACTTTCACCCACGGTATCAGAGTTTTGACTTCTTATAGGCATAAAAAATGTCTCTCTAAGTACTACGTAGTTGTATAGGTTTGGTGACTAGATTTTTTTTTGTTTTAGAATTTGGTACCTAAATCCAGCCATTGTTCTAGGACAATTTTATGCTCATAACTTTTGCATATGAAATCAAATTTTTGATTTCAGATAGGTGTTGGAGAGCTATTGCAGTGTACTATAGATTAGATCATGTAGAGTTCCAATTTGGTGTGCAGAGATAGATTGGTACTCATTTTATCACTTGTAGGAGCTTGAGATTCAAGGTGTGATTGTGAGAGCATTCAGATAGATTTTTAGTCACAAAATTGTGGGAGTTCATGTTGTTATGAGACCAACAACATGGTATAGAAGGCTTTTAGATTTGGTACTTCCAAATATAGGTTTACATGTGTTTTTAGAGTTTGGACTTTGATGAAGACAGGTACACAAGTTGTCTTCTAGTTTGAGGACATGATTGATACATGTGTGAGACTAAGAGTCTCATTTCAGTAGGAGTTAAGTACAAGTACAATGATGATGATGATTATGGTGTCATGGATATGTAGACACATTTTTTCATTAGCACGACATGATCATGTATGCGATTGATAGGTATGGGATATGATGTTTGATTCATAATTACAGGTGGTGTTGTGGTGTAGTTTTAGGAGGTTGTTTTTATCTCTTGGATTCCTTATTAGTTCCGTGACTATGGTTACTTGTTTGTGGACTTGTTTGGCAAATCAAATCTAGTGTTGATTTGGTGTTTCAATCTAGGAGTCTATAGGTTGTTTTCTTTGATTTATCAATTTGCATGTTACTAGTGTGATGATGAGTTTGCATGTTACATTTATTTTGGATCTTCGAGTTATGTAGTATTTTGGATTAGCTACCCCTTGGCTATAGTGGGACGTCTCAAATGTGGACTGTCTTTATCCATGAGATTGATTCAGTGTTTATGCAAACTTTGTTAGTTGGCCTTGTTTGTGGTCATTTGTACATTGGTAAGTTGCATTGGGATGAGAGGATAGATGATTAGAGTGCATGGATAGTCAGTTATTGGGACTTATAGCATGTTTTTCACAATGTCATGGATAGCTTGGATGCATTGTTTTATGTGAGCTTTTGATAGTGATGGTTTTATCTTCTTGGTTTGGAGATCATGGTTTTTACTCTACCTTTTAGGAGTTGTCGATGTTACAACGTGATTCCTTGATTGTTTGGGGCCATGGATAATCTTCATTTAGGAGATGGTTACTTTGTTTCCATGTATAGCTCAGTGTCACGATTTAGTGGGAGCTTTGATAGTGATGTGGATTCATCATTTGTGATGAATGATTTTCTGTAGTGGTTATGGGTGTCTTGGAGAGGCTCTTGGATTATGATTCTTGTTTCAGTGAGAGTGATTTGATATCCTAAGTTCTATTTTTAGGAGATGGCTATCTTCAAGTGATTGGAGATGTTGATCCTTTGTTTAGAGATGTTGTTATTGTGTCTTGATGGACTCTTGATTCTAGATTAGAGTGATGACATGATACAAATTCTCTTAAGACAGGATGTGTGTATTGATGCATTTGATCTCCTAAGAGGAGATGTTAGATCATGATGTCATGATGGATTCCATGATTATGCAAATGTACAGTGGGAACATTGAAATTGATCTTTTTGGTTCTCTTAGTATTGAGTATATTGGTCATGTGCTTGAGAGCTTCACGATAATATGGTGTTGCATTTGGAGTTTAGCATGGATTGATCATGGAGGTACTCTTGAATACTTGGAGACATGGGTGAGGCTAGAGTTCTCTTGGGATTAGAGACACTTGTTGAGATGGTTACTCATTGGAGGTTTCAATAAATAGACCAAGGAGCCTACACCTAGATATGGATGTTGTGGCTTGTTGTATCTTGGAGGAGCATTCTTATTCCCCACTCTTGGTCTACTCGACAGTTTATCATCTATAAGGTATTGTCCATCCTTTTAGATGAATTTTGCTTTATGTTTTATCTTCTCATGGTTATGGATCTCGAGCTATGGTTATTGGTTTTGGAGGGTTCATTTGAGGGATGTTGGCATGGTTATATCCTTGTTCATATGGTTTGATTTATGATATTCATTATGAGGAGTTTAGGAGATGTGATTGGTCTTATTCCTAGTTATGGAATGGTTATGATTTTGATCTACCTTGGTTAGAGAGGCTTACATCCATGTTGGTTACATGATACATATGTTCATTTAATCTATGAGATTGAATGGTTGGGTATTGTTGAGGCTTTTCATTTGGGGTTGTAGAGGAGATCATACTTGACACAACTTAGCACTTTGAGGTGTTGGTAGGACATTATGATTTACAAGTTTTATCTCTTTGTCTTATGGCTACTTCCTAGAGGTTCATGTTGATGTGGTTGGACTTGGGAGAGTTATGATGACATGTTGTGAGAGACTATGTGGTGATATATCTTGCATATGTGAATCATTGTGATTGTTATTGATACTACATTGGCTTGTTGATTAGCCACACCTTGGTTTGAGTGTTGATTGGTAGACTTGGTATGCCTTGGATCTATTTTTAGATTTGACATTACCCATGTAGTGGGAGTTCTTAGATATATGTGTTCTTAATTGAAAGGTTTGATACATGGAGCTTGTGATTGCCATATATGGGTTGGATATGTTGTTGGCATGAGTTTATTGATATTGTTGATGCCTATGAGGTATGGATGGTTGGATGTATTAGCATATGATGTGGGTGCTATTTCTAGTTATGTGGGTTTTTACCTTTGACATCAACTTGGAGCCTTTTATTATCACTTGGATTTGATGCTTGTGCTCTTTAGATTGGTGCATCTTTACCTTGGCATGTTCCTTTTCTTCCATAGGTGGCATGTTGGAGGATGAGAGGAGTTCTTTCTTGAGATTTTGGTCAATTTGATTTTATTGTAGGTATCTTGATGGAGCACGAGAGCATGCTAGAGATTCATGTGGTTTCATGTTTGCCTACGATGATGTATTTCATTGATTGACCCTTATGCAATGTATACAACAAGTGGGAGAATGTTGAGAAATAGGTGTTGTACACCTTAGATAATATTGTATTATTTTATTCATGTAAAATAAATATTTATTTGTGGTGCATCTTAATTGATGTGTTTAGCCACATTAGATATTTATTTGGATGCCACTTGTAAATGTTGTGAGTAACATTGGGTTAATTATTTTATGTGTGTGGGATGCATAGAGTCATTAATTTATTATTTGTAATTATTTAATTGTTGGGAAAATGTAGTACCAATAATTAAATGAGGGGGTCAATAGTTTTGTGTATCCATGGTTTTGGACCACATGGTTTTACCCAATACTACTTCTTATATTTGTGTGAGCTTGGTCTATAAAAGCAAGCACATGGTCATTAGTTGTGGGTTGGCTAATTCATTATTTTTGGTGTATGAGAGGTTGTGTGAGAGGCTTTTGTTGTATTAAGTTTTCTCTTATGAGTACATTTTGTGAAGCATGGCATAGGATGTCTGGATTCATGCTTGGACACATGGAGGATGCATTGGAGGAGTTTGATGTTTCAGAGGTATTCATGGAGACTCATGTATTGTAATATCTTATTGCTGAATAATACATGAGTGTGGATGCTTTTGGAGGCTGGGTTTTTCCCTCTTGAGGGTTTTCCCAGGGTATATCTTATGTTATTTTGTGTTTGTCATTTGATCTTTGCATTATACTTACTTGTATGCATCATATTCTACTTGTATGCATCATATTCTCCTTTTGGGTTATGTGGAATTGGTTTTATTGAACCTATAAATTCCTAACAAAAGGTAGAACCTTGTAAGCATATGTTTCCCATGGGCATGTAAATGTGGTTTTGTCTTGATCCTCCGGAGCTACCTAGATCTGGTTGTAGCCACTAAACCCATCCAGAAATGAGAAATATTGGATACTGGCCAAGTTATCCAACACCTAATTGATGAAAGGGAGAGGGAAATAGTCCTTCTTAGTTGCTTTATTCAACTCCCTATAATCAATATAGACACACCATTTCTGGTGTTTATTTGATACAATCACTAGTGGTGAAACCCATTGGCTATTAGAAATATGATAAATGAAACCAACCTACAACAAATTCTCTATCTCTTCTTTCACTATTTCTCTCAATGCAAGATTAATTTTTCTTTAGGGTTGTCTTATAAAATGAACATATTCTTTGTATATATGGTGTGTCCAACACTAGGATGGATTCCTTTCATGTCCTTGTATTCCTAGATGAAAGCTTGTGTATGGTTTTGCAAAAGTTCATTTAATCTCATTTATTCCATGTCTATCAACCATCTATTGATGGAGAGTTATTTGTTTTTTGGATGATAATTTTATTGTACTAGAATGGACAGAACAAAATTCCCTATAAGGATTGATTAGCATGTTTAATGGAAAATAGTGAGGTAGTATTTGGTGTAATGTCTTTGCATACTAATAATCTAGTTTAGAGGCCACTTATTCAAAAAATGGACAGTTAAATGCTCTCAAGGAATCTCTCAGATCTCTCCAGATCGATCTAGAGACTTCTTGTAGTGCATCAGTGTGGAGTGATGGTTCAACTTTGTCCTCTAGTTCATTATATTCTTTTAAATGTTCCACATTTGTGACCATAACCATTGTGGAAGAATCTTCTTCATCTGATTCCATAAGATCATCTACTCACAATTTATTTCCATATTGCAATGATGGTTTGGAAAGTGGGTAGATGGGGAGCTCTTTTAATCTATTTCCATTGGAAATGGTCATGTTTCCAGATCAACAGTTAATGAGGGTTGCTGCAATAGCCAGCCAAGGTATGCCCATTATGATTGGGTACCCCGATCGCTTCTTCCTAGTTTGGAGAATAAGGAAATATACTAAGTACTCCCAATTTTCTATTGTGACTATAACATCTTCCATTACTCCCTTAGGTTTGGTAATAGATAAATCAGCAAGTTGCAAAACTATGGATGTAAGCTGCACATTGGTTAATGCCAATGCTTTTGCAGTACCTACAGTCATCACATTGATAGAAGCCCCTAAATCAATCAACATATTTGAAACTGGCATCCCTTTTATCATTATTGAAATAACAAGACTACCTAGATCTCCATACTTTTATGAATTAATTTACCCACCAAGATATCTACAATTTTTCCCTCCACCTGAATAGTGTTTGGCAACTTCCTATTCCTTCTAGAAAATTTCAAGCATAAGATATTGATTGTCTGGTTCATTTCAAGGATATCTTTGATGGATTGCAATACAGGGACTTCTATGTTTATTTTATGGAGTTCCCTAATCAATTGAGAGTAATCTAGAGCTCTCCAAAGCTCTCCAGAGTATATTGTCTCAGCCACTCTAGGAATGGAATAGGAATAAATTTAGGGATTTCTTCAGAATTTCTTGTCTTAGTTATTTCATCATGAGGTTGCTCCTCCTTTTTAGTATTGAGAAAAGTCTCATCTTCCTCAAGGATTTCCATGGAAGGAGATTTTACAGGGATGTTTCAGGAATCCAATTAGATGTCATTAATTTCAACCATATTCAAAGTTGTTATGTTAGGATCAGTGTTATAAACCTGCTGTTGAGGGTGATTATTTTTGGGATTTGGCACAGGCTGAGTAGGAAGTTGAGGTTTATTTACTTGATCATTTTGATTTTGAGTTGCTAGTTGTGATGGTCTAGCAAGCAAAGCTTGTGGCTATTTTCCATAACGTCTTAGTCCCTAGTTGTATTAGGGTGCCATGGCTGTTGATATTGATTTTGATTTTACCATTCAGGGTGGTCCAATACTAGTTCATCCACTCCAGCTGAGACCATGGTGGTCCCCATTGAGGTGGAATTTGCATTTGTGGAGGTGGGCCTCCCCAAGTTCTAATCCATTGATTTGTTCCCCAATTAGAAGGGCCTCTTGGACCAAACTGTCCAGCATACTGATTAAAACCATAATTTGATTATTTTTTCCTTAGGAAATTCAACTCTTCTTCAACTAGTGGTATATTTTTTAAGTGATTTTTGATCTCAGGAAGCAATCCACATTCATTTGTGGGGTGAATTTTCTTGCAAATTCCACATAGCTTTGTTTGATTTAATGGGCATTCCCTAAGTGGATGCTTCTCTCTACATCATGGGAAGTATATGGATTTTTTGCTTGCTTGAATACCATCTAGAGTGGTATTTAAATGGAGAAAAATGTTAGTTTTTAGGTTGGCCAATTCTTCCATTACTTTAGTAACATTGTTACCACCACTTTTCCCTTTTCTATGCATTCTATTACTAGCTCATGTGTGAAAGTAATTTCTATTGAACTCTACAATCTCTACAAAACTCAACTTGTTGATAGCTCCTCTTCCCATGAGATTTAAATATTTTGTTATATCTTCATCAGTTCCTCTTAAAAAGATGGTCTTGTTGAGTTCTTTGTCCAAATTGTTGTCACATCTTCTGTAGACAAACAAGAACTAATCCACATAATTTTCCATATTCTCATCTTCCATCTGTTTCATTCTAAATAGTTCCTCTTTCCTATCCCAAATTCTACAATAGTCTTGGTACTTATCAGGGAAGACAGTCTCCATTTGATTACAAGTGTTTATAGAATTTGTTATCAACCCCATAAACCATCGTAGGGAAGATTCTTTTAGAGTAGAGTGAAAAAGTTTTAACTTTTGATTATCAATCCCATAGTCATAAGTCTAATAGAAGACCTTAAATTCAAACAAGAATTGACCTAGGTCTTCAGAAGCCTTCCCTCTAAAGTTGGCAAAAATGTGGGTAATATATTTTTCATTGGTAGTTCATTCCTTTAAGGGGTTATGGCAATTAGGTATGAAAATGTTCTGTTAACTGGCTTATCATCACCAAGAATGTTATCTACCATAGTCATAAATGGTTCAAGGAAAAAGGGGATACTCTGGTGATAAGGGAGATTCTCAATCAAATAAATGATTCAAAAACTCTTCTAGGTTGGATTCTAATGGTAACTATGGTTCTCTTAGTGTACTGACTAAAGTTTTATTTATGAAGCGGTAAGGATTCTCCAGGCCTACTCATAAACTATTAAATTCTTGATGCACTTGGTTGATAACCTTACCAGCACCTTAACCTACAAGATCTATAGATTATTCCTTGGCAATTTAGTGCCAAATATGATGAATTCATTGTAGTCCTTTTAATTTCCCATCATTTAATTTTATCAATCCAAAGGTGTCTAGAGCGATATGCGATAAGGTTTACTTTTTTGGGTGTGTTTCGAGTGTTGATCCTACTCTTAGTGAAATGTAAAGACAATGCTTGAATTAAAACTATATTAATTGCTGAACAAAACACACATGCTAAATTGAAAGGAATTGAAGCATTTATACTATTTTGGAAAAAAGAAACTACTTAATCAAATTAAACTATTGAATGTGTTTGAAACTATTATATTGTTGAATCACACCATACAATAGAAATGAATAACCAAAATGGAACCATTTAATCTATGTTTTAATAATCCAAGTTCAAAAGAATTAAACAAGTACTGTTTCAATAAGATAAACTTTCAGGAAAATAACTCTTTTATGATTTTCAGATTTAAAGAATGACCTAAAGGTAGATGAAGACTAGAGATAACAAAAAATCTAATTTAAACATATCATCTAATTATAATGCAAAGAAAGAATGCAATCACAAACAAATAAGTACCAAGAGATCTCCTCATTTAAGTGAGTGGGCCCTACTCCCTGTCTGGAAGGATCCTCCTATACTAATATGAGTTTAGAAGAATTTCCTCTTTATTATCATCAAAATGAAATCCTGAATGGGCATGAGTACTCGATAAAAGTAGAAAGAAAATTGCGTCTTGGAAAACAATAATTATCTGATAAAAAAGGGACTCTTCCTAAAAATCTACTCAACTCATACTTTGGAGCTCTTATTCTTAGATTGTACTAAACTAGACTAAACTACAACGGAACTAGACTCATACCATCGCTTATTCCTAATTTAAGAGTCTTTTCATCCGAAACTTCAGAGAAGATATTACATTCACCATAATTAGCAGCAAAAGATAGAGCATGAACTGAAAAAACTTGAGATGAAGCAATGCTTCAATTATTCAGCCGAGATAGCTCTTGAACTAGAGTTATAAGGCATCAAAAGAATTGTGGCAGCAATTGGGCAATCAAAGTTGTCTGTGGGGTACATACTGGGTCTAGAGTTAGCCTAGATTTTTCTAATTAATTATCGACTCAAGGGGAGAATGGTTCTATTATAGCATTGGGGTACTCTGGAGCTAATGTTCTTCAACTAGAAAGGTGGTTCTGGAGAGGTTTGGAGGCTCCAAAGAGATCCAGATTGTCATGTTCATGAACCCAACAACTATCTTTGATAAAAAACCCATCATTAAACATGCATATAAAGTAAAAATTGTAGTAATTATCAAAAGATTTCATCCATAGAAAATAAATAATAAAGCATGTTTATCTATCCATTCATAAAATGATTATAACCATAATAATGTGTATATATATATGCTAGTCCATAGAAATTAAAGTCTTTGCAGCACTTGTTTTATATGGAAATTAAACAGATATTGTTCCTGACTCATCGATTCCCTCCAAGGTGAATACATGGTAGTTTTGACAAGGTTAAGGTATTTTAAAGTCAACTTTTGACTCCTAAAATATATGATTTTGCATGGTAAAGGAGACTTTTGACATATGAATGCATTACAAACATTGATTTTACATTGTCAAAGGACTAATCAAAGGTCTAAAGACTCTAATGTACCAAAGAAATGATCAAAAGATTATTTATCACCTTGTAAACAAGACTTAAAACCTCTAAACATGACTTGAAACTTTAAACACTCCTAAGACACCCACCTTAATTATTTGAACTGAGAAGGAACAAATATATTAACATTTTTGGTGACCTCTATGGGGTGCTTGCCTGCTAAGCATAAAAAAATAAGTACAACCTTATACTTTTCATTGGGCATAGAGTCACAAGAACCTAAAGTAACTTGAAAAGAAGACACCAGACCTAATTTGACAGTTGTTAGTACCCTTGAAATAGCCACAAAATAAAAGACAAAAAACTAGAAATAACTCAAAATACATAGTCCTCTAATAGGAACACAACATGTGCATCAGCACTTGGAGGAAAAAAATAGCTACAACAATTTGCAATGACTCTTATTCAACATGACAAAGTGGGAATGATGATGTTGAGGTAGTGTTTTAGATAGATTCAATCAAGCCCTCCTTTCACATATACCATTCAAGGACATAAACTGAGTTAAGTCACTTCTCTTGCAAGAGGACTTAGTTACATGTTTGGTGTCACTTTGAGATGATCAGGAAAGTTGGAATGTATTGATAAATTTGTTAAACCCGAGTTTAGTTAAGCCTTACACCCTAACTATATGATTCTGGATACAGACAGATGAAACACAATAAATGATCACACAGGAAGGCACTAAATGTAAATTACTAGGATTCAAATTTTGAAACTTTGGGGACACTGGGGTGGGTGCCCTAGTCCAACAGACCGCATTTTATGTAGATCTGGAATTGTAGGATGATGAAGACTACAACCTATTTTAGAGTTTCCAACAACGACAGTTGGGGGGACATTGGGGCGGGTGCCCTTATCCATAAGGGAATATTTTATACCATTTTCTTCAAATCCAAAATCTTTATCATCTACTCTGATCTCCTACAACTCCTCTCCGCAAGATCCTGCACTTATAACCTGCAATAACAAGAGAGGGGTTGAGGGTTGTGGTCTTTAGGAGCTTGCCTTATTTAAGCCCCAAAAATGGCATTCAAGCCTTCCAACACCTTTGTTAGATAGAGTGTGTGTCCTTGGTGGATAGAGGCAAAATCAAATGATAAGATAGATTGATTGAAACACAAAATAGATATCACCTTGGAGGTGAAAACCCTCACAGAGATGAAATGCCTTTAAATCATGAGGAAATGAGTTGATGGAGCCAAATCTGCAACAAACACATACAAACACAACACAATTCTACTCTACAACACAATGAATTGTTGGCAAGAGACACTGTGTGGATTCATGAGTGTTGTCATTGATGGCAACAAAGTCCATCCCACACATCCACAGGACATGGTGTGTCTCTACCAAAAGTCAGATTGAAGAAGTGTTGTGGTCCGGTAAGCAAGAACAGAACATGCAGCAGGGTCTGATTTCTCAGAGGAAGTATCTCAGTAAAGTGTAGATTTGGGGAAGTCAAGAGGAGTACCTTGACAGATAGATTCCTGTTGTGTGGTTACACAACACGCCCCATTTTGACTTGGCAAAACAGGGACCCAACTTTTGTTTTGGCTTGTGTTGTCTGTTTCTGGCGGTTTGGTAAAAATAGGTCAGGTGCATCATCATCATGAAGGTCAGGATGAGGTAGGTCATCATCATGAGGTTAGTTTCTCAAAGTTCATATTTTGTTTCTATGACTTCATAGTTAGAAAGAGCTTGAAATTCCATGCAGGTTTGCCTTTTACATCACTTGAAAATTCGTCCATATGAGAGAGTTATGAGCAGTCAAAGTTTTGGTCAAACCTGATAATTGCTGTATGATGAACATCATCATCATGATATTTGAAAAGCCCCCCGATAATATCCTGAGGTCGAAACATCCGGACGTCAAGTTTAAGTCGTAGTATCCTTTCCCGTCAGGCGGTCTTTTGTATCGCCAAAGGTCATCATCATGATCTTACTCTATCACCCGGTGAATATCATGCAGTCCCGAAACATCCGGACGTCAATCTTAAATGCTAGTGTGTTTTACCCGTCAAGCGAGCATCATGATATTCTAACCTAGCGAGCATCATGATATTCTAACTTCATCATCATCATGATATTCTAACATCATCAGCATCATGATATTCCAACATTGCGAGCATCATGATATTTAAAATCACCCGATGTGATAATATCATGCTGATGATCATCGTCACCTTGCTTAGGAAATATGCCATCTGCATAGTTATCGCGCGCACGTCAAAGTCCTTATGCGTGATCATCATCATCATGATCTTTCATGGCAGGATCACATTTCCTAACATCCTCCTGATCACCTTATCTTCCGAAGCGGAGGGTGTTATTTCATTCCTGCCTTGTTAACAAGATCATCATCATCATGATCTTTCTCTACCCGACATTTCGCAATATCCTCCTGCCGAGATGCATAAACTTTTGCGGATATGATGATGACGATGACGTCATCATCACCTTCTCCTTCGGCAGGATATTTTCCAGGGTATGATCCTGTTCGCCAATATGATGATGACGATAACGTCATCTTCGAAGATTAACACAAGCCCCGGATATCCTGATGACGTTATCAGGACTTTCGGCAGGATCATATTTTTGGATTACCCAGTGCGGACATGATGATGATGATGTTCATCATCCTGATCTTTCAAGCGGATAGCCTTGGCCGAAAAGGGTCATATTGCAATTCATCCACGCGGTCATCTTCCTTGGAGGTGACCCGATATTCCATTTATCTCCTGCTCTTAACGAAACATGACGGTGACGTCATCCCTTTGCATTTTATTCAAGCCTGATGATGACGATGACGTCATCATGATTTCCCCCAACGGCAGGATCATTTTCCGGGTCCTCCTGTTTGTCAATATCATGATGATGATGACGATGTCTTTCTTTCCCAGTATGCAGAAGTGAACATCCTGATGTGCTTTTCATCAGAGCATTAGGAAAGGAGGATCATCATATTTCAAATATCCTGCGGACAGACAGAAGGCATATAGTTGGTCATCCCCATGATGTTTGGCGTCGGTATAACTGTTGCCGTCGGCCTAAGGTAAATTTGTCAACCTGATCATATGTGTTCGCACCCAGTGCGAACATGATGATGATGACCCGAAACATACATGCAGGGCATGCGAACCGGTTTCAAAGGATGGTTGAAGGGCGATTATTTCCTTGTATAATTTGAGGTCATCATGATCATATTTCGAACCCGATACACATGAAAATGGGCGGGAAAGCATGAAGCGATGAAATTTTGAAGACCCGATTGCCTGTTGCTGCGCATTTTTGGGGGTTTGTTTAATTAAGCGTTTTACTTCCTGTTGTTTATCATCATGATGATGAACTTAATGTTTGTCTGTTTACTTGCAGGAAGAAATGATGATGCTGCTGAAGCTGAACATTGAAGTCATGATGCGGTTAGAGCTGCTGCTGAAGCTGATGATTACAAGGTTGCGCATGGAGTCAGCATGAGCCAGAAATGAAGAGGGTATTGTCAAATATGCTGTTCGCCAGCTGGAGACCGAATCAAGTTGAAGATACTGGAATATTATGTGCCAGCTGTGCATTTGCCAACTGGCGAAACATGTGCTTTTCATCTGGATCGCTAATTGCTATGAGGCGATCCTGATCCTTGGATCATTGTAACCGTTTCTGGCATTTGCTCTATATAAAGGCCAGAGCCTGAAGCATTAAAAAAAAAAAGAAATACATTAGAATACACAGACGCATCTGGCGCAAAAAGTCAATTACTGTAGAATAGATTAGGAGATCGGATTACTGAGACTAATGAGGATAGAATTGTTGAAATGTCAAGGTTCTTTCTTCAGATCATTGTAAATGTACCTGTTCTTGAGCATACTGAATGAATATGAAGTTCCAGATTACATCCTGATGGTAAATTTTACGTAATCTTCTTGTTGATTTCTGGATATGTACTGGTGAATGCTGTGTTCAACTGGAAGCGCTTTCATTTCATTACATGTTGTTGTCAACTTTCCTTTGAAGCTTTGCACTAGATCATGCGGATTTGTGGAATGTCCTGGTGAAGTATGATTTCTAGTTTTCCTTCTTTTCATTGCAAGTATGGGAGCTTGTATGTGAATCAGTGATCTAAGTCCAGTAATTTTAGGAATCTCACTCTCTAACCCTTTTCCTTTTTTCAATTTTATTAATTCATCACCATAACTGCAAATCATGATAAATAACAAGCAAAAACAGTGAAATATGCTGAAATCCCGTAGGTAACTGAAGATCATTAGCATATTTGAGTTAAATGCATGTAGTATTGGAAATATCATGCAAAGAATCATAAATAATGATAGAAATCATGCAAATATCAGCCTGTATGCACATTATTTGACTAAATTTACAGTGCAGAGGTAGAATTGTTGGAGGCTTATGCAGAGCGAACATCCAGAGCAGGATATTTGAAGATGATGATGATGAACAGTGCAGAAACACGTAAGGCCCCTGAATGGAAAACAGCAACACACATCAACCACTGAGTAACGTCAGTAGATTAAGACCTAATCAACGGAGACTTGGGATCATGAATTCTTTGAATTCATCGTATCTTTCAAGATGAGTAAAGGTTGTTGTGTAACTTTTATTCTATGTTTGCGAATGACTAACATCATGACCAACAATTCCAGGGATTGAGCCTCCGGTGATGGAAGAGTGAAGAGACATGAGCACTTGAGTGTTGGGTTTCTGTCTGGCAGAGTAAATAGAGGAAGAACTGACCGGTAGAGCATCAGACCTAAATCTGGATGAGATATTGATGGTGATCAACCTTCTTGAGGTATCATTCATGATTGGCCAACATAATTGATCACTTCTATAAGCATCTCCTTGATACGCATCACTTGGCAAGCAAGGATTCAGCCGACAGATCAAAGTTTGGCAAAATATTGACTATTCTGGATGCCGACTAGAAAGGTGTTGAAATCATTTGTATGGATATATATACCAGATGGATTTAAATATGAAGGTGTGTGTGTTGTGAGTTGTGTAGTGCGAAGAAAAGTAGAGGAGCAGAGTAACAGCAGTAATATAGGTCTGGTATGTGACAGGATAGCTGCACCAAAGAAGAGGAAGAATGAAGTGCAGTAGATCAGTGTATTAAGCCTAACCAGAACTGAACCTCAACATGTGTGGATGCTTTTCATCAGTTCAAGTATCTAGTTTCCTTGTATAAACTACTGTAGGAAGTGAGCCTCTTGTGAGCAGTGTGCTCGGGCAGTGAGCCCTAATTGGCAAGTGCCATTTTGTACTATCTTATTCTTCTAACAGAGATTACAATCTTGGGTTAATCACCCTATGGTTTTTCCCCTAACAGGGTTTTCCATGTCAAAATCATTGTGTCATGTGTATTGATGTTATTTCCATTTAATGGTTATGTTTGCTTATTTGATTTGATGTTGCATTAATTGTTAACGAAGTTCAGAAAGCTAAAATAATTAAGATAACTGATTCACCCCCCCTCTCAGTTATCAACAATTGGTATCAGAGCCAAGTTCCTCCAAACAGAGCCTAACATCTTGAGGAATATTTGGGAATTCAAATGGATATGTATGGTATGAGGGAACAACTTCAGTCTGCCCTAGATAATCCCTAAAGTCAATGAATTGAAGGAAAGACTTAAACAAGCTAATGATTTCATAAATGAATTAAAAGGGAAACTGAGTATCTCTATGAAAAAGAGAAAGGATCTACTTTAGCAATTAGCAAGTCAAGGTGAAACCAATGATACAAATGAAGACCTCAAGGAGAAAACTAAGCTATGTGAAAAGTTATCAAAAGAGGTCATTATGGTAAGACATGAAATGGAATCAAGAGTTATGAAATTCACCCAAGAAATTGAAGAGAAAAGAAAAACTAAAGATGATCTAAGACAATCTCTAAAGGAAAAATCAGAAGACTACCATAAAATGGATAGAATAATCAGACATCTGGAATTTGATCTTGAAGATGCTAGAGATAATGAAGAAAAACTTGAGGATCAAATAGACATTCTTAAAAAGGATCTTCAAATAGCAAATGAATACAAATAAAAATTTAAGATAAGCTCTGCTCAACTTGAAGTTCTTCTTGAAAGTCAAAAGAGGGTAGATGACAAGCATGGTTTGGGATATGAGAAAGGTGA
Organism: Cunninghamia lanceolata; assembly: GCA_027924645.1. NCBI lineage: Eukaryota > Viridiplantae > Streptophyta > Pinopsida > Cupressales > Cupressaceae > Cunninghamia > Cunninghamia lanceolata. The sequence goes on from BSBN01000397.1 coordinate 3,722,491, forward strand.
AAGCTCCAGATCCAGTCAGAAGAACTCTAGATCAGGAAATCCAAGGAACAAACCTAGAAGACCTCTGATAAGGCAACCAAATGCTCAAAGATATCCATCCTTCAATGGATACTGCCACAACTATAATAAATTTGGTCATAAAGCAAATCAGTGCAGAAGAAGAATGAATCAAACTAATTCATCCTTCTCCGGACAGTGTTTCAATTGTAAAAGGTATGGTCACAAATCTCATGAGTGTAGAAATATGAGTAATTCATTCAACGGTAGATGTTTTACATGCAATAGAATGGGACATATAGCTAATCAGTATAGATCAAGAGGATATCAGTCAAATATGCAAAGAAATGTTGTTTGCTACAATTGCAATATATCCGATCATATTGCCAAATTCTGTAGAAGTAAGAATCAAGACAAAAGGGGTCCAAAACAGAACCAAGACAAAGGAAAAGGAAAAGTGAACGCGGATGAAATTCAAAGGGAGATGAATAAGATTTGGGTCAAGAGAAGCACAGAGAATGTTGGGGATGGATTTGCACCAAAATTTGGTGCTGATAATCCTTCCATAAATTGAATAGATGAGCTCTGGCTCAGGGGGAGTCACTAAGAAAAACTAATTCCCCCAGCTAGTCAATTGGTGCCTGATATTGGCACATGGGAAGTTGCGGATTAAAGGGTTCTTAGAGAAACATCTAAAGTAGGTTTGGTAAAGATATGAAAGATCCGCAAGAAGATTTGAAGAGTCTAATCTACCAAGATTGATCTGGTTTAACAGTCATCCAGTAAAAATAGGATTCTCACAGTTAGATCTGGCTTGATTCAAAAATTATGGAATCTTGATCTACGGATAGATCAAATGTTTAGGGAAAGGAAGATGGATTGTCACTATTCACTAAGAATAACTTTAAGTGTATCTCAGTGATCTGGAAAAGATCTGTCTTAGAATAAGAAGAATAAGGCAACCGGAATGACTTAAGTTGCACATTTATTGCAGTGTGGAATTAGGACTTTCCCAGAAATAAAAGGGTTCATTTGTTCGTCATTTGCACATTCACATTCAAGAAGAAAAGAAAAGGAGTTCTGCAACAAATTGTTTCAAATTCTCCAAGATCAACCACTGAAATCGATTCATCTAGCAAATTAATCTGGCTCATTCAGCAAACCCTAGAAGTGTAAAAGGTATTTTCCATTGTTGAATATCTGTCTGTAAATCTTTTGAAGATGGCTACTCCAAATGTTGTAAAGATTTGATAGGCCTCAACCCAAATTTAAGAAACATGCTTACAAATCTCTAGAAGTGGATCCCTTAGGGGCATTTTCCAGCATTCCGCATGGGGTTTTGCATGTTGAAGATGTTAGGGCATATATTCATGCGAACATTAAAAATTTTGGGGAATCCAAGCTGATGGATATCTATTACAATCAGTTAATAGATGACTCATTTGAACTCGAACCACAGTATAAGGCTATCCGGGATAAACATTTTGCACAATGCATTCATTTCCCCTATTTTACAGAAGATGAATGGGTCCGGTATGTTCTAAGTAGAATGCACGATAACTTTATATGGTTGACAAGGCCATTCAAGATAACCAAGGATGCCATTAGGGCAATTATCAGATTGCACTCATCTGGTGGGATACCTGCTCTCAAATCTGTCAAGAATCAGACAGTGAGTGAGGCTACCGGATCAAGGTTTGACAAGAGAGCGATGACAATAGAAGATATCACTGATCTGGATATCAAGTTTGCCTCCATGATCATTGGTTATAAGATATATTACTCTAGCAGGGAAAATTTGGTACCCAGAACTGTAATTTACACTGCTTATGAAAGGTTACGAAAAGATGTTGACTATGACCTTTGTGAGCTCCTTCTAAACCAACTCTTAGAGAACCTACAAAAGATAAAGAAGGATAAGAAGAATTCCTTCAAATTTGGTGGCCTGATACTCTATCTATTCTTCTACTACATGAATGAGCTACCCGGATCTAATGGGTGGATATGGCAAAATGACAGACCAGTAGCTATTCAAATCAGAGACTATCTACATGGAATTGGTGATGCCAATGCATAGAATACAGCACTCTAGGGGTACTTTAAGAACTTTTAGAACATGATGCAAGCCAGAGAGAATTCCCCAATCCCTAGTTGAAAAGTATAAGGATACAATATGCTTTATGTTAGAAACTAATCAATGCCTAATGGAGGTAGTGGAGCCAAGGGTAGTCTGGATCATGCCAATGGGGTATGAAGTGGATGAGAAAATTGTAGAGCTACATGTTCAGCACATGTTAGGTCAGCCCAAGGATCCCAAGCAGAAAGGTTTGGAACCTTCGAAGAATTGAGTGTAAAGATTCATGTGGAGCTTAGGCAACCAGATATGAAGAGAAAAGTAAGAAAAGAAGTAGAGAATGTTGCCAAAAGGTATGTCATCTCAAAAGAGGCACTAGATGCAAATAGAGAAAAGATGGAAAGGGCAGAAAAGGACGAGGTAGAAAAATAAAGTGCTCCGGTAGAAGCCCCCTCCCAGACCAGATCCTCTAAGAGCTCTACATCTGCCATTGCTAAGAGCTCAAAGGCATCAAAACTAGAAGCAAAATCATCTGGTAAAGGAGAAAAGAGAACAAAGACAAAGGCTACAAGATCATACACAAGCCTCAAGGATGATGAGGAAATAGAGTCTAATGAGGAAATTAAGAAAATGAAGAAGAAGAAGAAAGTATCCAAAGAATCCTCTACCGGTCTAGACAAGGAAGAAGAAAGACATATAAATGTGTTGAGAAGCCTACTCTTGACAATATCATCAAGGCAATTACTGTGGATGGAAACCTGAAACCAATAACAGAATTCTATGATAAATGCAGTGAAGCTGACCAGAAGATCCTGTAGGATGCCACAATTAAGTATCTGAATATCTACAATAAAGCTTTCATTGAGATCATATCTTTAATTCCTAAAAGCCTTGAGAAGGAACTTGAAATGAGAAAGAATAATGCCAAAGAAAAGGATATGGAGATCTAGGAACAGATAGCCATTCAGCTCTATCCCTCCATCACTCCTAAGTAGAAGAATATGATCTTCAAAGATTGTAAGGATGAGTTCCAGAGAAAAGCTAGAATGAATCAGCTTATGCTTGGAGAAATTGACAAGGTAGCAAAAGAAACAAAAGACATCCTCTGAAATGCATACAAAAGATTCAATATTCCTATTATAGAGGACTTAGGTGATGATCCCTTGGCTACAGATATTGAAGAAGAATCTACTGAAACAGTGGCAGAAGAGGTAAAGGAGACAGGTGAAGAGAAAGATAAGGACTTAGAATCCTCTGCTCTGGAAGAGGACATCCATGAACAAGCAAACATCACTCCTCTGGTTTCCCCTGCAGACTCCAGATCTAAAGAAGAAGAAAAAGTAGGAGAGAAGATCAGTCAAGAAGCAGAGGAGAAGGAAAAAGAAGATGATAGTAGTAAGGCTGCAAAAGGAGAGAAAACTCCAACAGAAAAGGTCATAGATGATAGTGGTAAGGCTGCAGAAGGGGACAAAACCCTGTCACTGGCAAGAGACATAGCAGAAGCAGTCAAAGAATTCTTAACCAAGGAGATGATGGATTTTGATGAACTGGAACTTCTTCAAGGACCGTTCAATTTTGACTCCCTCTCCCTGATTCAAACCATGAAGCTAGCATCCTTTACTTCAGCAAAAGCAAAAGAAAAACTTCTGAAGTCTCACATGGAAGACTACAAGCTCATAGAGACTGCATCCAGGGTATTGGAGAAGATCATGCCATCTTTTCAGAAGGATCCCTCAACCTCTTCATCTGGTAATCTCAAATCTCTAGTTAATAGTGTTAGCACACATTTTGATTCCTTAGAAAAGTCAGCAGAGGATAAAGTCTAGAAAGAGTTTTTGGAAAAGAGATTCTTCGAAATACAAGGATTAATAACCAATGATAGGAGAAATATGGATATAGGGATAAAGAGCTTAGATAAGGCTCTTAAAGATGGCGGGGAAATGTATAAATTTTGTCTATCATGGTCCAAAGTAACAGTGGAGATTGAGAAGAAAGTGAAAGAACAGGAGGATACACTAACAAGACTATCTTAGAATTTTGATCCTCTTACCACCTCCATAATAAATCAAGAATGTCAGACTATTGCAGTCTTGAATGAAATTAAGAAGGTTGAAAAGGAGAAGGAAAATAGAATAAGTGGGTTGAGTGAACTTAGAGGGATAATTATCCCTAAGTTAGAGGCCATGCATGAAGCCTTAAATGATGCTCAAACCACAGCCCAGACCAGTGATTTGACAGATCTGAAGAGGGTAGAATCTTTTGCATTCCTGTTGAGTGGTCAGATCTCAATTTTGGACAGGATGAAGCTGAGTTGGGTGACAGAAATTGTACAATTGAAGAATACTTTTGCAGACATACTAAAGTATATGTAAAGTATAACCAGATAATATACTTATGCGATAGATTGAGTTTTGCAAATTTTGGTGTGCAGACCCCACCCTTTGCCATTGATGTCAAAGGGGGAGTGAGGAGCAGTGAAAAATGAGGAATCCAACTAAGGGGGAGCTCTAGAAAATGTACATAAGAATAGAGCATTAGCCAAGGGGGAGTATAGTATGACACTTAGTCATTTTTCACTAAGTGTTGCCATCAATGCCAAAGGGGGAGATTGTTGGCAAGAGACATTGTGTGGATTCATGAGTGTTGTCATTGATGGCAACAAAGTCCATCCCACACATCCGCAGGACATGGTGTGTCTCTACCGGAAGTCAGATTGAAGAAGTGTTGTGGTCCGGTAAGCAAGAACAGAGCATGCAGCAGGGTCTGATCTCTCAGAGGAAGTATCTCAGTAAAGTGCAAATTTGGGGAAGTCAAGAGGAGTACCTTGACTGATAGATTCCAAGGATTGAGCCTCAGGTGATGGAAGAGTGAAGAGACATGAGCACTTGAGTGTTGGGTTTCTATCTGGTAGAGTAGACAAAGGAAGAATTGACCGATAGAGCATCAGACCTAAATTCGAATGAGATATTGATGGTGATCAAGCTTCCTGAGGTATCATTCATGATTGGCTAACATAATTGATGACTTCTATAAGCATCTCCCTAATACGCATCACTTGGAAAGCAAGGATTCAACTGACAGATCAAAGTTTGAGAAAATATTGACTATTCTGGATGCCGACTAGAAAGGTGTTGAAATCATTTGTATGGATATATATACCAGATGGATTTAGATATGAAGGTGTGTGTGTTGTGAGTTGTGTAGTGCAAAGAAAAGTAGAGGAGCAGAGTAACAGAAGTAATACAGGTTCAGTATGTGATAGGACAGTTGCACCAAAGAAGAGGAAGAATGAAGTGCAGTAGATCAGTGTATTGAGCCTAACCGGAACTGAACCTCAGCATGTGTGGATGCTTTTCATCAGTTCAAGTATCTAGTTTCCTTGTATAAACTACTATAGGTAGTGAGCCTCTTGTGAGTAGCATACTCGGGCAGTGAGCCCTAATTGGCGAGTGCCATTTTGTACTATCTTATTCTTCTAATAGAGAATACAATCTTGGGTTAATCACCCCATGGTTTTTCCCCTAACAGGGTTTTCCATGTCAAAATCATTGTGTCATGTATTGATGTTATTTCCATTTCATGGTTATGTTTGCTTATTTGATTTGATGCTGCATTAATTGTTAAGGAAGTTCAGAAAGCTGAAATAATTAAGATAACTGATTCATCCCCCCTCTCAGTTATCAACATGAATGCCTTGAATGCTCTTTTCTTGATAATCATAAGTTTGCCTTCATAAAATAGGAGTAAAATGAAGTCTTAAACATGTTTATCTATGCATTCCCGCTAACATTCATAATTCAAATTGAAAAGGTTGACAAAGGGAAACCTTTTAACAGTCATAAACTGACACTTTTAAATTTGGGTCTCGATAAAATAGGTTTGGACTAGGGCATGGGCACCCAAGTCTAGAGGGCTATTTTGAGTCTTGATTTATCATTAGAGTGGACCCCTAAGCCCCATTTGACATGGGTTTTGGGGGAATTGCTCCAGGATAAGTTTTACACATACATAATTAAATCAAGGGGACCTAGGAGCTAAACTAGGAGGTAAAAAGTCTCAAGGGGACATTTTATGACATAACACAAACCTGTCCTAATATGTACAATTGTGGAACACCACCTTAATGACAATGCTTGAGACATATCCCATTGGCTAGGATAGGTAACATCTCACCATCTAGCTTGGACAGCTGAAAGGCATTGTGTTGTTTGCAACCAGAAATCATAAATGGCCTACTCCACATGTAGTCAAATTTAGTATGTTTTCCAGGTTTAGTTTTTAGCTCATCCCACTTGAGGACAATGTCTCCTTTGGAATTTATTGGGACTTTCTTCTTGTCAAATGATCTTTTTACTTGAGCTTGATGAAGCTCCATTGTACTCATTGTTTGGTCTCTAGTCTCTTCCAATTTTATTTACTCTGCAAATATGATTCCTATTGCACCATCTTCCATCATTTCCAATTGATTGACGAGCTCTAGAGTTGGTAATTCAAGGAAAAATGTTATCTCTCTACCATAGAGAAGCATAAAATGTGAGTACCAATAGACCTTTTAGGAGTAATCCTATCAGCGCATAAGGCTTCTTTCAACTTTGTATGCCATGATCTTTGATTATCCTCTATGGTCCTTTTGATAATCTTGATGAGATTTTTATTGGTGGACCTTGTTAATCCATTCCCTTTGGGGTAGTAATTGGAATATGTGCTCAAATGGATTCCATGCTTGACTGCCCACTCGCTTATCTTAGTGCCAACAAAAGCCATTGCATTATCACAGATGATTGAATCAGGAACTCCAAACCTTGTAACCATGTCTTCATAGAATTCGTAAATTGAATTCTTATTTTCCTCCTTGAGTGCTATTGATTTTGTCCACCTTGTAATATAGTCAGTGACTATTAACACCTACTTATGGCCTACACTTGAAGGTGGTTTCATCATCCCTATGAGATCTAAGCCCCATTTCATGAAGGGTTGCTCTACCTGAATGGGATGGAGAGGGAGAGTTGTTAGCTTTTGCTTACCTATGAAGAAAACACACTTTTTTACCCATGCATAAGCATCTCTAAATAAGTTGGGCCAATAGTATCATTCCCTCATAATTTTCAAAGATGTAGTTCTTAAAGCAAAATGTCCACTCACTGATTCATCATGGAACTCTTGTAATACACTCTCAATTTGATTTGTGTCAATGCATCTTAAAAGAACACCATTACAATCCTTTCTAAACAATATGCCATCCAAAAGAACATAAGGTGTGGCTTGAAGTCTAAAATACCTTCTTTTTGCCTTGTCCAAGCCTTGAGGACACTCACTTGTTTGAAGAAAATGAATCATCTCATGAGTCCAACTTGTATTCTAGATGAAGGTGCAGTTGATTGTTGACCATTTTGAAGCACTAGGACACCATCCTTATCATCTTGCAAATCTAAAGCTAGTTGTTCACATAAGCCCTTGCCTCTAATCAGCTTTGTGACCTTGATATCCACATCGTACTCCATCACTTTTGTGATCCAACCTACTCTTTTTTCATTCAAATCTTTTCTCAAAAAAACTCTTTGACACTTGGATGTGAGACCATTAAATGAATTTTATTGTTTTAAACCAAGTACATAAACTACTTCAAACTCCTTATGATAGCAAGTACTTATTTTTCCACAAAAGAATACCTTACCTCATACCCTTCCAAACCTTCGAAAAGGAATGCTATTGGTTGTTCCATACCTTCATCATTCTATTGTACCACCATGGATGAGATAGTATCTATACTTCCAAAAGCATATAGAGTGAAATCCTTGGTAAAATCAGGATTTATGAGAGTAGGATCTTGTGCTATGGCTTGCTTGATTGCTTCAAAACTATTTTTTCCTTCTCTAGTCTAGTTTAAAGACATGTTCTTCTTCAACATAGAGGTTAGTGGCTTCATAAGATTTTCAATATTAGGAATGAACCTCCTAACAAATTTGATTCTCCCTAAAAAGATTTGCAATCCTTTTTTTGTGGCTAGACAAAGGCAATGGTAGAATAACACTTACTCTATTAGGATCAATTGCAAGTCCACTTTTTAAAACAATATGGACTGAAAATATGCATTTCATTGGATTGAGTAAAACTCCAAACTACCTACACCTATCAAAATCTTGCTCAAGATGAGATAACTAATCCTTAGCATGCTTGGAAAATACTGTAATATCATCAAGATAAACAAGTACAATTTTATTTATTAGTCCTTTAAATTCCATATCCATGGCTCTTTGAAAAGTTGCCCCTGCATTAGATAAACCAAAAGGCATCTTCCTATAAGCCATTATTCCCCGTTTTGTATTAAAAGCTATCTTAAATTGATCCTCTTCTCTAACCAAAATTTGATTATAACCAAAATATCCATCAAGAAGTGAAAAGTGTTCTGAACTTGATACAACTTGCAAAATTTGTTCCATGGAAGGAAATGGGTAGTGATCTTTCAAAGAGGCTTTGCTTAAATCTCTAAAGTCAACACACAAACTTATCTCTCCATTTTTCTTCCTGACAAGTACCAAGTTTGAAACCCACTTAGATGTGTTAGATCTAGGGCACACAACTGAGAGGGGGGGTGAATCAGTTGTGCAAAAACTTTGCTTCTACTTCAAACACTTGATTCTTCTTGTTAGTTAATAGCATATCAATTAATCATTCATGAAAGCACAAAGCATAAACACTAGAGCAGATAATCATCAACACATTTGACACCAAGATTTTTGACATGGAAGACTTGGTTAAGGGAAAAACCACGGGGTGATTAACCCAAGGATTATTCTCTGTTAGAAGAATAAGAAAAATAAATGGCACATGCCAGTCAAGGATCACTGCCTAAGCACACTGCTCACAAAGAGGCACACTACCTACAAGAGACACACTGTCTACAAGATCATAAGTATCACAACCTTGAACAAGAGAATGACATCTTCACTATGTCTAGATCAGTTCCATTTAAGCTCGAGACACACTTGCTCTGCCTTTCGCTATTTCTCTATACCACACTCATCCGCTACTCAACACACTTTGAAATGAATTCACAAACCTTTATTTATACAAGACATCGACTTAGGAACAATCATCTAAGTCAGCAATCAACCATAAGAACATTCGCAAGATTAATAACACATCCGGTTGGCCACCACAAAAAAATATTTGCAAGATGAACAACTCATCTGGTCGGCTAGTCTGAACAAGAACTTCATCTGGAAGAATATCTTCAATTCCGGGCTCTACCACCAATGCCGACCAACAAAACAACGTCAACATGATCCAAGAACCTTCACTAGCTTGTCTGAATGACCAGGTACATCCGCACTTCCTCTACTCACTGGAATCTCTTCTCTTCCTTATCTGGAACTTCAAGAACATAGTTTATCACCACTGTCATACTGCAAGAGGTGCTTCTGGACCTCCAAACCACGTACCAATAGAGATGACACATCACAAGGACATCCCAAACACTCTATCCAATCCGCAAGATAGGATAATGCACTTCCGGATCTCACCGGACCTCTTTGTAACAATCTGTCACTCCGGAGCATCTCCCAGAACTGGTTCTACTTGATCAATCACAACTTCTTCAAATCTTCATGCGAACCTCTGAAAACTTAACTGGATCATCTCAAGACTCATATCTGAAAACCCTTTAATCCGCATCCTCTGATCCTCAACCTATTGAGTACTTTTGCCTTCTTCTCATCATTGTTCTTCACTGTTCCTGATTGAGACTAATTTTCTCAATATCCTCAGCACATAGCTCATCCAATTCTTCTTGTCAATGAAATATGAGTATGTTGGCATCAATGACAACACTGATTAACCTCATACTTGCAACAATCTCCCCCTTTGTCATTGATGGCAACATATGATGTGAAAAACCATCAAGACAAGATCTTCTCCTTTCTGTCATAGCTCCCCCTATCAGCAACAACTCTTCACATGTCTTCTCTTCCTTTACTGCTCCCCCTTTGATCATCAACCACTTATTTTTCACATGTCTTCTCTCCCCCTTTGACATCAATGGCAAAGGGCTCATACTTGCAATTCTAACACATCAGAATCATACTAGCTGCTTCCCCTTAGTAGCAGCTCCCCATCATCAATCCGGATCACAAGATATGACTGTGATATCCACCGGACTGATGCACATCAGTGCATCCTAGTTCATCACCAGAGGGGCCATGACCCCTAACTTCTCCCAAAGATACTCAAAAGAGTCCTTGGGAAGAGGTTTAGTAAAAATATCTGCAATCTGATCCTTGGAGGGTACATACTCCAATCTGACTTCATCCTTGTTCACTTGCTCTCTCAGAAAGTGAAACTTGATAGATATGTGCTTGGTCTTAGAATGCAACATCGGATTCTTACAAATATTGATTGCACTTGAGTTATCACAGAAAATTGTGATAGATTCCTCATATTCAACTTTAATGTCTCTTAGCATCTGCTTCATCCATAAGATTTGAGTGCAACTACCTGCTGCTGCAATGTATTCTGCTTCAGTTGTAGACAGAGATATTGCCTCTTGTTTCTTGCTTAGCCAAGAAACCAACCTTTTTCCCAAAAAGAATGCTCCTCCACTTGTACTCTTCCGATCATCCACATCTCCTGCCCAATCTGCATCTGTGTATGCATGAAGAGAGAAATCCTGATCTCTAGGATACCATAGACCATACTCAACTGTTCCTTTCAAGTACCTAAAAATTCTTTTGATTGCCATGACATGAGATTCTCTAGGATCAGCCTGAAATCTTGCCACAAGACCAACAGCCTGCATTATATCAGGTCTAGCATGAGTGAGATATAATAGTCCTCCAATCATTGATCTGTACTTGGTCTGATCTGTTTTAGGAGAGTCATCATCTTTGCTCAACTTACATCCGGTTGCCATAGGAGTGTTCATTGGCTTTGAATCTTCCATTCCAAATTTCCTCAACAATTCTTTTGCATATTTGGTCTGACAGGTAAAGATGCCTTTCTTTGTCTGAGTAATTTGCAGACCCAAGAAGAAATTCATTTCACCAAGCATTGACATTTCAAATTCACTTTTCATTTGATTTGCAAAAGTTTTACACATACTGTCTTTTCCTCCAAAGATGATGTCATCAACAAATACTTCAACAATCAAGATGTTTTCCTTATCTATTTGGAAATATAGGTTACTATCAGCAGTACCTTTGTTGAAACCAATCTGCACAAGATGCTTATCCAACCTTTCATACCATGCTCTTGGGGCTTGCTTCAAACCATATAGTGCTTTCTTCAACTTGTAGACCATATCATCATGATCAGATAATTGAAATCCATCCGGTTGTTCAATGTATACTTCTTCTTCCAAATCACCATTTAGGAAGGTAGACTTGACATCCATCTGATATACCTTGAAGTCTTTGAAGGCAGTAAATGCAAGAAATAATCTGACTACTTCAATTCTTGCCACCGGATTAAAGGTCTCTTCAAAATCAATTCCTTCTATTTGAGAGTAGCCTTTGCAGACCAATCTAGCTTTGTTTCTGATTACTTCACCAACTTTATTTAGTTTGTTCCGAAAGACCCATTTGGTTCCAATCACATTCTTGTTTCTAGGTCTGGGAACAAGATCCCAAGTATGATTTTTCTCAATTTGCATCAATTCTTCCTCCATTGCTTTGGTCCAGTTTTCATCATTGCAAGCTTCATTAATTGTCTTAGGTTCAATCTTTGAAATCAGATAGTATTCATTTGAATCTTGAGCAATTCTTTTCCTTGTTTGTACCCCTTTACTTTTGTCACCTATGATCTGATCTGCAGAATGATTTAGAGTTACATACCTTGGAACTTTGGGAGTTTCTTGTACTATTATTTCTTGATCAAGGTCATTCAAACAAACTTCTTCTTCCTAATTTACCAGATCAGTCTAAGTTTGAATTTCAGAGGAGGATTGAGCTCCTTGCACTAGAGAATCATTCTGATCATCTTCATCACATTCATAGAATCTTGAGGGCTTCTCAATTCCTTCATCAACCTTCACATTTGTACTTTCTATCATCTTTCTCAATCTCTTACTGTAACATCGGTATGCTTTGCTTTGAGTGGAGTAACCCAAGAAAATTCCTTCATCACTTCTAGCATCAAACTTTCCTAAATCTTCATCTCTTTTGATGTAACACTTGCTACCAAATACTCTGAAATATCTCACAGTGGGTGTTATGCCAAACCAAATTTCATAAGGAGTCTTACCGGTATTGCTTCTAATTTGAACTCGATTAAGAGTATAGACTGCAGTGCTGACAGCTTCTTTCCAAAACATCTGAGGAACATTTGCTTCCATCATCATTGTCCTGGATGCTTCCTGGATGGTCCGGTTCTTTCTCTCAACTACTCCATTCTGCTGTGGAGTCCTAGGAGCAGACAACTGTCTCCTTATGCCATGCTTCTCACAAAAGTCTATGAATTCACCGGATGTGAATTCAACACCTCTATCAGACCTCAGACATTTCAGTTTCAGTCCGGTTTGATTCTCTACCATAGCTTTGAAGATTTTGAACTTCTCAAGGGCTTCTAATTTCTCTTTTAGGAAAGTAACCCACATCATCCAGGAATGATCATCAATTAGTAACATGAAGTATCTATCACCTTGCATACTCTTGATTCTTGTCGGACCACATAGATCAGTATGAACTAATTCCAATAATCCGGTAGAGGACTGGTCCTTGTTTTTGAAAGAGACTCTACTCTGTTTACCTAGCTAACATTCTTTACACAAACTATTTGTAGGTTTCACCAATTTAGGAAGATCTATATAGCCTGAGTATTTCTTATCTTGATGATGTTATCAAAACAACTCTTATTTGAACCAACTAGATGGAAGATATTACCTTTTGTTTGTGTACCAGATGCAATCTCAGTTCCGGAGCTTTCAAAGATCCTGCACCTTTCATTTTTGAACCAGAGATCATAACCCTTGTCCACCAACTAACCAACACTGAGAAGATTGTGCTTCAGTCCTTCAACATATAGTATATTACCGGTTTTACTCTTTCCATCAAAAGAAATAGTTCCCCTACCTCTGATTCTGCCAGCAGAATTATCACCAAACTTTATCATTCCTCCTTCATACCTTTCCAAATCTAAGAACTTGTTCTTGTCACCTGTCATGTGGTGAGAACATCCACTGTCAATAACCCAATCATCCTTTTCTTCAACTTGGGTAGCCAAAGCTCTTTCCACAACCTTATGATTGACAGATTCAGAGGATATTGAATCTTCTTCCTTGATGGCAATAAACACCCATTCATTTCCAGATTTGCTTCCTATTTCTGATTCATCATCTATTACTCCTTCATTATCATCTTCTTCATGAACATAATAACAGTTCTTTTGGAACCTTTGTCTGTTAGCATTTGACCTTGCAGATCTTTCTGGACATCTTGAGGCAAAATGACCAATCTTATTGTAGTTGAAGCATTTAAAAGGTAACTTTCCTTCATACTTACCGGATCCTCTTGGCAGTCTCTTTGCAATGAGGGCTTCAAGATGAGTTGTTTCTGCTTCTTCCTCTTCCATGTCTTTTCTTGCTTGATCATACCATGATAGCTTCTTGAAAAGTTTTCTCTCGGATCAAATCTCTGTTTGCCTTTCACATAGGTACTGGCTTTGAATGAAGATTCAGTCTTGGGGGGATCATCTCCAAACTCAATCATTTCAAATGCAGCCAGTTTGCCAGCCAATTGCTCTCTTGTGACTATTGTATGGGCTCTGAATTCATCAATGGCAGCAACCTTGATTTTGTAGGCAGCAGGAAGGGATCTAAGGATTTTGCAAACAATTTCATTTTCATCCAGAACACCACCAGCATTCCTGATTCCACATACCAGCTCATTTACTCTTGGCATAAAGGTAGTGATATTTTCATCATCTCTCATCTTCAATCTTTCAAATTTCCCTTTCAGAATTTGCAACCTTGCACTCTTAACAAACTCATCTCCTTCATGCAGAAGTTCCAGTTTAACCCAGATCTCATATGCAGTTGGTAGGTCAATAACATTTGAGAGTTCTATGTCATTCAATGCGCTTAGAAGAGCTTCTTTGGTCCATAGATTGTTTTCAGCATCTGTGATTTCATTCAGAGTTGTCGGACCACCTTGTGGAGGTACATAAGCCTTTGTGATCATGGACAAGTCTGCTTTTCCCATACACTCCAAGTGACATCTCATGCGACCTTTCCAGAGCGAGAAATTGGTTCCATCGAACTTCAGACTATCCTTCTTGTATGACGACATCATGGATCTCCTCAAGCGGTTAAGCTCCTTTCAGAGGAACTTGGCTCTAATACCAATTGTTAGATCTAGGGCACACAACTAAGGGGGGGTGAATCAGTTGTGCAAAAACTTTGCTTCTACTTCAAACACTTGATTCTTCTTGTTAGTTAACAGCATATCAATTAATCATTCATGAAAGCACAAAGCATAAACACTAGAGTAGATAATCATCAACACATTTGACACCAAGATTTTTGACATGGAAAACCTGGTTAAGGGAAAAACCACAGGGTGATTAACCCAAGGATTATTCTCTGTTAGAAGAATAAGAAAAATAAATGGCACATGCCAGTTAGGGTTCACTGCCTGAGCACACTGCTTACAAAAAAGCACACTGCCTACAAGAGACACATTGTCTACAAGATCATAAGTATCACAACCTTGAACTAGAGAATGACATCTTCACTATGTCTGGATCAATTCCATTTAAGCTCGAGACACACTTGCTCTGCCTTTCGCTCTTTCGCTATACCACACTCATCCGCTACTCAACACACTTTGAAATGAATTCACAAACCTTTATTTATACAAGACATTGACTTAGGAACAATCATCTAAGTCGGCAATCAACCATAAGAACATTCACAAGATTAATAACACATCCGGTCGGCCACCACAAAAAAATATTTGCAAGATGAACAACTCATCCGGTCGGCTAGTCTGAACAAGAACTTCATCTGGAAGAATATCTTCAATTCCGAGCTCTACCACCAATGCTGACCAACAAAACAATGTCAACATGATCCAAGAACCTTCACTAGCTTGTTTGAATGACCAGGTACATCCGCACTTCCTCTACTCACTGCAATCTCTTCTCTTCCTTATCTGGAACTTCAAGAACACAGTTTATCGCCACTGTTATACTGCAAGAGGTGCTTCCGGACCTCCAAACCACATACCAATAGAGATGACACATCACAAGGACATCCCAAACACTCTGTCCAATCCGCAAGATAGGATAATGCACTTCTGGATCTCACCGGACCTCTTTGTAGCACTCTGTCACTCCAGAGCATCTCCCAGAACCGGTTCTACTTGATCAATCACAACTTCAAATCTTCATGCGGACCTCTGAAAACTTAACTAGATCATCTCAAGACTCATATATGAAAACCCTTTAATCCGCATCCTCTGATCCTCAACCTATTGAGTACTTTTGCCTTCTTCTCATCACTGTTCTTCACTGTTCCTGATTGAGACTAATTTTCTCAATATCCTCAGCACACAGCTCATCCAATCCTTCTTGTCAATGCAATATGAGTATGTTGACATCAATGACAACACTAATTAACCTCATACTTGCAACAAGATGTGTGTTTAATAGGAAAGATAATGTTTCTCTCTATTAGTTTATTCAATTCCTTCATAAGAGGCTCAAGTTTTGGGTTTAAAGGCCTTTGTTTTTGCCTAACAAGTTTAACACTTGGTTCTAACTCAATAGTGTGTTGTACTAATTCTAGATTAAGGTGTTTAAGATCACCATATTCCCATGCAAATACATCATTAAATTCTTGACAAAGCTAAATAAATGCATTTTTTTCTTCTTGAGTACATACCTTGCCAAGTTTAAGAAGTTTGTCCTTGCCTGTGGCAACTTCAATAGTCTTCATGTTTGATCACCATTCTTACTTTTTCTTTTCTAACATGATCATCAACATTAAAAATGGATTCAAGAGTGACCAAAACTTTTGGTAGTTTGTTTGACTTCAGCTAGATACAAACTCTATGTCTTGAACAAAAAACATAATTAGAACATTAGGATTAGAATCACTCATGCTAATTGATATTTAGCTAGAATATTTACTCTATTTTTCTAATTTAAATGATAAATTATATTTCTTTTTCTCATATCCAATAAAATTTTAAGGTGGTGGTAGGGAAAAGGGAATATACATTGACTCAAAATGGTGTATTATAGGGCCTCAGCATCCCCCCTAGACTTAAGGTCTTATAGGTCCTCATGTAGTATTTGTCTCAGCTGGACTTTATTTTTTCCTTTGTGCTACTTCTTGTTGTGCCTTGCACACACACCCCATTTTACCAAATGGAGACCGCTTTTTTTTCTTTGCCTTAGAGTTTCAACCTTTCCTCTTTATGATGATGAGAAGGTGAAATTATGCTTAGAATGTAGGATTTGTTCCAAAATTGAGTATCTAGTATGTTTGAGGTCATTTGATGCCTTTCATGATTGATTTGGAGGAGTCTTGATTGGGTTTGTGCTTTAGAAGTAACCATTTGTTGTCATTTGTGCTAAAACTAGGTGTTACTACATTTTTCTCTAATATCCTGTGTCATTGGATGTAGTCCTTGAAACTGCTTCTACAAGAGGTATCATATTGAAATTCTTAGTTTCCATGCCTGAAGATTGCAAAATCATATCAAAATTCACAACATTTCACTAAGGGGTCCATATACTTCCATCCTGACACATTGCCCTGAAGCCCTAAAATTGGCTAAGTTTGATGTCCTCAAACCCTAAAAAAACTAAGTCTAAAATCTGTTGGATCCTAAAAAATCTAGAATCTGCATGTTAAATCCCATGGATCCTGGACCTATCTCAAACATACTATCAGCTAGGCTTTTCCAAATCTGGAAGGAAAAATTGACCTCACTATAGTTTGCAAGAAAATTGCCCTTTACCAAATATTGTGTTGATTTTGCCTTTCACTGGATATGCACTAAAAACCCACTTCATAGGATCGATGCAAAATATTGCATTCACAGGACATATCTCGTCACTCTTAAAAACTCTGCTAATGCATTTTCAACAAAAAACGGGCATTTCCTACTTCACCGGATCGGCGCTGAATTCACCCACGACAGGATATATCTAGTGGTGCCCAAAAACCACGCCATCTAGTTGCATTAAAAACTCCTGCTGACAAAAGTTTTGAGTGTTGGCATTGATTTTCCTCTTGACTGGATGTGCACTAAAAACTGCATCCACTACACATATCCCTTGACCACCATTTTCCCTGCATCCAGTGACCCATAAAATCCCCTCCAGAGGTATAAAGAAGACTCAACGCTGAAAATGACCATCACATGATATATCCAGTGAGGGCTAAAAACCCCACTTTTTGACATTTTAGGCTAAAAAACTCATTTTTCAAAGGTGAAACGTGGATTTTCTTGATGAATTTGAATTACACATCCATTTATTACATCATGATGAGCATTTTTATTAGGTTTTTGTGGATTTTGAGCATGTTTTGCATCAATTAATGTCACTACACCTGAATATCCAATGACCCCCCAAAATCCCACTTTTTGCAAAAAAGGCTATAAAAATACAAAATAAATGTTTTTCAAATGGATCCAAATGGTCACAAAAACATCCTAGATTGTTATATATGCCAAATGGGTACTTGAAAATGATGAAAAACTTAGAAAATCATGTGAAAATCACTAGATTTGTGAAGTTGTTCATAAGATAGCAACATTGACAATGAGTTATTCCTAAGTGATCCGTGGCTGTAAATGGACATATTTTGATTCAAAGTAATGGAAAATGAGTTGTTTACAATGAAATTGATGCTTGACATTGTAATTACAGGTCAAAGCAGACAAAGGAGCTTGTTAGAGCTGTCTTGGAAGGATGAACACGCAGAGATGTAGTACTGACCCAGATATGCAAAATCATCATTTTATCAACCAAATTGCTGCTACGCCTGTAAGAAAAAGTTAATATGATGTCCAAGATGATGGAGATGAGCCCAAGAGCTAGAAGACACTAAAGATCAGACCTACTTCACTATTGTTCCTGTAGATCCAGTCCAACATCTAGGACATGTTCATAGTTGTCTACACTTGTTGAAAGGAAGCTAGGTGTGCGGAAATCGCTTCCTACACTAATCTAATGAGGAGAGATGTATGCAAATTCAATTTTAATTCTTACAACTACAACAACATAGAACATCTAACAGAGATATTGCAACAATGCACATACACACAGAAAGTAGACAGAAGAGAGAGAGAGACAAGATATACATGGGGAAAACCCTTACGGGTGAAAAACCCCACACTCCAAAACATAGCTTAAATGTATACAGTAAATAATAATAGATTACAATATAGTTTCAGAGCTAATGCTCTTTCAAGAGTCTTCGAATGTTGAATTTGGAGATATTCCAGCAGCATAACAGTACCTGTAAAACACACTACTTATCTCCCATCCAAGCACCTATTTTTATAGAGTTTACAAGGCAAGTATGGAACCTTCTAGAAATGGGCGTCCATCTTGGACTCATGCCCCAAAACCTATGCCTAAGGACACATGTCCAACATCCCATCCCAATGTGGGTGCCTTGTCCTAAGATAGGCTATGACAGATGCTCTTACGCACCTTACAACTGTCATAAAATCTTTCATAACTAATAGCACTTACAACTATAAGAGAATCTATCATACACTAACTAAAAATATCTTATTCCTCTTACAACTTGTCATAACCTCCCTTGACTGCCCAAAGATGCCTTTCTCTCGTGCAAAGATACTCACTGACACTTGTCATTAAATAAAAGTTGGTTGAGGTTTCGGGGGTGTTGCCCCCAAACCCCCATTAATTATTCAAGGGGGAAACCGTGGCTGCCAAACTCACCAAATTGGCCCTTCCGCAAGGGGCTCTGCCCCTTGACCCCGTCTTGGGGGCGCTGCCCCCAAACCCCCGTTAATTATTCAAGGGCGAAACTACAGCTACCAAACTCACCAAAATTTATCCTACTATATGTACACAAGGTGCTGACTATGCCAACTCAACATGGGATAAATAAATAAAACATTAGGAATTTGCACAGGTTGAGACACCTTAATTCCCAACACTTGTCCCAGCCATCTAGTCATGCAATGTTGGCCCAACAAGCATCCAGTTGGACATGCCTTCATAAAAAAAGGTACTACATACTCCTCTTGATCTAGTCAACACTTGGAATCCCGTCAGGTCACATCAACACTTATTTGTACATGTCATGTGGCCTTCCTTTGACTTATTTTGGCCTTAGAAATTGGACCTTCCTCCTAAACAGATGGGTACTCATTTTGTCTAGATTTAATGTATTTCAAAGCTATATTTTGTCTTTTTCTGTCAAGACAAAAACAAATCTGAGAATGTAACAAACTATTGTACTTCATTAAATGTGATCTAATTTGGACCATTGGTGTTGGTTTAATCCTCATCATCCATTAAAAAACTCAGTATGCTTGCCTCTCTACATAAAGGCAAAATCTCTCATTGTAAAAGATATAGGGGAAGCACTGAAGAAAGGATTGTTGAAACTCTACCATTTTTCTGAATCAATAAAAATATAATTTCATTTGCCTCTGCCATTTGAGTTCATTTTTTTGATTGGATATGGTTATCATGGTTCTTCTTCACCTTTCCAATTAGTTGTTTAGTTGCATTTATGGTTAATTATTTAGACATTTGATGGATTTCTTGTCCATACCATTGATGGCTTGCTAATTGTATGTCATTGTGTATGGTTAGTCTGGGCATATTTCATATGAGCTAAGTTTGATTGTGTGAGTTCATTGAGATGCACTAGTAATTGGGTGTTTGATGAATCTTCCACAGTTTGAAAACCCTTTGCATCTCCTGATAAGATTGCACAGTCTCTGTAGCATTGTGGGCTGCCTGGTTAAATAGAGATTTGTTTATTGTTGGGAATTTATGTATCTATTTGTTGATCATTTCTGCAATTGTCTATAGGATCTCTATCCCTTCCCTCTCTCCCTTTTCCTTTTGCATTTTGTTTATTAGATCCCGTTAGATTAGGTTCGTAAACTTGCATAGTGATGTCACATAATTCATACTTGGTGAATACAAGTTGGTAGATTGTCGGTTGCATGTTTAAATTACATATATTATAGTAATTTTGGTATATATCAGTTTGTTTATGCATTGTCAAATCAGAAAACTGATCAACATCATAGTTTCATCAAACCCTATCATTGCATGTAAGTCCCCTTGTTCATACAGCTGAAACATTCCACTAAAGTTATTCTTGCAAGCTAAGACTTGGCTGTATAAACCTTGGGGAAGTCTTTTCCAGGATAAGATTCCTTTCAAGAGAGGTGAGATAACCTATATTTCACCTACATTGATGTGTGCTAAAACCACCATCAATAGAATTGGCGCTAGAAGGAGGGTTAGACTGAGATTTTGATGCAAGCTTTTAGTTTGTTGGTTTATTGCATATCCAGAAATGAATTGAATACTCAGGAGATTCGGCTCCAATGGATACACATAAGGGTTTCAGTCATGACATCCCTTTATTCTTCAGAGGACTCACAGTTGTTATATCATGAAGAGAACTTCAAAGTAGATATCCCACTTTTCAAAGAAGTGTTAGATAGGTAGATCAGAGTAAAGTATCCCCTGTTAACATTGTTTGATTTTAGTTCACCTCAGGTCTGCACCGTACATCCCGAAGAGTTGTTGCTTCCCATTTTTGAAGTATACAAGCTTGAAGTGGGATATATGCATGACAAACATATTCAGAGAAAGACCTTGCAAGTAGCTGTGATACGGATGTATGCATATGCATGTGGTCTTGTCTCAGTTGAGAATACCAAAAGAATTGAGGCTATAGGAGCTATAAATTCACCATTCATAATTGATCATAGTCAAAAGGGTCACCCAACTAAGAAGTATATAGTCCCTGACTGGTTAAAACCTAGTTTTCATTCACTAGACCTTGACAAGATAGTCCCAGCATGATTGAAGCCTATTTTTTAGTTGTAGGACAATGGACAGAGGAAAATGCAAGACCACATTTTTGCTACTAAGGACGTGGATAAGATAGATAAGGAATAAGATTTGATGAACAATCATGTTGAGGATGTAGATCATCAATCAGATGCATTACAAATATCAAATTCTAAGCTTGAGTTTGTTGCTACAGAGGTGGAGGACAGTAGTTCGTTTCAGTTGGTTGATAATTCTGAGTTTGAACAGTAGCTTGATTAGATTAGATGTATGCAAGAACAAGAAGAGATCAGTCCTCCTAATGAAGAAAAATCATTGACATATATACATGTGTTGCAAGTATGTGCCTAATCGGTGTTGTCATTGATGTCAACATATCTTTGTTGTCATTGGTGTCAACTATATCCTATTCTGTTATTTTTTAGAAGTTTTATATGTTGAAGATATTGAGAAAATTTGCTCCTCCAGAAGATTTAGTGTGTTGCAGATAAAAGAACAATGCAGAAGATTGCTCCACATTTCTTGTTGATTGAATATCTTGGCCTATGGATTGAAAGGTATTTAGAGGCATATCTGAAGATGCTACATTTTGAGTTTGAGCCTCTGGTATGAAGAATTGAGGAAGTTGTGTTCACCAGAGTAAAACCTATTTTTTCTGTTCATTCACTGGTGTTCGGGAGAAAGTATTTTTCTCCGCATTCCTCCATAGTTATGTATTTCAGTCTACAGTTTTAGAGTGATGTCTGGGATAATGATATGCACCTACAATTGCAACAGTTCATGATTTGGCAGTCTGCAAGTGATCTTTCTTTAGTGACAGTTGATGACAGTTGAGTTCTTATGCTCTAGTTGGAGAAATCTCATGGTTCGAGTGGTTAAATGTTGTGTGGATGTTCCTGGTGACTACAATGTGCTTGTGGATGTCTCCTGATCATGTTACTACCTTTACATTGGTCCGCAAGGAGTATTTCAGATCAGAATTGAAGATTGTTCCCAGTTAACCTAGTGTGAACACCAGTCCTAGCTGACTTGGTTATTTCCACTAATTACGAAGCTGCATTGAAGAAGGGTATCATGGTGTGGAAGATTGGTTTGAGTCCTAGCTAAGGCATGGCATGATCCTCTTACAACTTTACATCTTTTCCTTAGCTAATTGTATTAGGTCCAGACCTATTTTTGTATATGTTTATAATACCAACCTTGGAGATTGTTCCAATGGTTGATGAATGTAATGCCAACCTTGATGTACATTCCAAGGTTGATGAATGATATATATACTTGTAATTGAGCCATGGAAAGTGTGTCCTTGTGCGAAAATGTGAAGATAAGTAAAGAAGTGAGAAGGCATAGTAGAGCAGAGGAATTGTTCTATACTTTAATGGAATTGAACTTTGGCATGGTGTAGATGCTATCATCTCAGTTCAAACCCTTGTTAATTATTTAGGGTAAAATTGATTTTGTTAACCTTTTGTTGTTTAGATGTTAAAATCCACCTCTCCACTAAACATTGAAGGACCTAGGGTCGAGTGGCGAGCACTATCATACCCTAGGTCTCTCACAGATGTAGGGAAACTTAGATTAGGGAATTAATTATCAATTTTTCCTTCTCCTATGTCCAATTGACCATTAAAACCCTAATTATGCAAATACGACAACAAATTGATGAAAGACAGAAAAAGCTCTTACGGATGGGAGTAAAATAACAAATCATAGAATACCTATTTTCAGGGTTTCGAGGCGGAAGAGTCAGGGACTAAGGTGTGGGCGCCCAAGTCCAAGGTACCTACTTTTTTGGGGAATTTGGACCTCCTTCCGACACTGATCAACCCTGTAACTTCTATTCCTCGAGATCTGTCTACGAAGGACACTGTTGCAAGTGCCCTAGTCTTGGAAGTGCTCCTTTGTTTGACTTTTCTTCAGATCCCAAATCCTTGATGCCTGCCAATCCTTTCTGCAACTCCACTTTTCCCAAATGCGACACTTGTAACCTGCAAACACAAGACTTGGTTTGGGGGTTGTGGTGTTTAGAGGCTTGCCTCAATCAAGCCCCAGAGGACACTTAAGTCTTTGAACACCGTTGTCAGACAAAGAGTGCGTGCCCTTGTGAGGCAGAGGCAAAAACCAAAGAAATCAATGATAAAAACACAATGATATGTCACCTTGTAGTGAAGCTCTCATAGAAGAAGATGCTCTTCATGCCATGAGGAAATTGAAGCTCAAATATGCAAATATCAACACACAAAACATACAAGTCTGCTCTTGCAACACATAGAAAGCCTTGAATCACCTTGAGAACACAATAGCTTGCTAGTAATCATCTAGTTTACAAATGAATGCCTAAACATGCTTATATATGCACCTACAAGCATTCCTGCCAAGATTTTACAAATCAAACTTTACCATGTCGACAAAAGAACCAAATAATGGTCATAAACTGACACCCAGAAATTAGGGCTACCCCAAAGTAGGGCAGGACTAGGGTGTGGGCACCCAAGTCCTCCCCCCTATTTTGGGTAGGTTACAGCTCAAGGGGTACACCTAGGTCCAATTTGCCATGGAACCTAGGTCTCATTCCATCAGGATGCTAAAATATGAACTAAAATGTCCTAAATGCATACTAAAGACCCGGGAGCTAAACCTTATGAGGGAAAAGCCCCCAAGGGGACATTTTTTGATGTTACATTTAGCCCCCACTTTAATGTATGTATGAATGTGAGGCCCATACATGCATTAAAGTAAGGTCACAAACACAACAAACAAACCAAGCACTGAGAAGACACGCCAATCACATAGAAAACAGTAACAGGTATGCAAAACACAGAGAAGACAGTTATAGTCACACAGAACACAGAGCAGATAGTCAATGCATGGAAGACAAAAATGATATGTTTTCTTTTCTTTTTTTCATATATATGAAATGCAAATGCAAGTACTGGAAAGTAAACAAACCTCCCATAATACAGGATGAACTACCCTAAGGTGCAGGTCTCTATATATATGGGGCAACACACACGCAAGACATGTAAAACCTCCCAAAAATGCAGGAAGCACTACCCGAGGGTGCTGGTCTCTGCATATGGGGCAACAAACATGCCACACAAAACAAGCACACCAAAACACACACTTGAAGACATAGAGAAAACAAGGTAGACAAGCGATGGAGTGTATGTATTTCTAGGTCCAACACCATCTCAGGCACATTATAGGCACACACTGACAATTGGGCTTCGCCACAACAATCGCCGAAGACATGCTTAAGGTTTGAGTTAGTCACAGAACCGCTCCCCGCCTCTGCAGAGGACTTTTGAAAATGACAGGATGATGCGATCTACTCTAAGAAATACACCATCCCCATCTCCATAGAGGGCTTAAGAAAAAGGATATGCTCGATATCCCACCTCCGTAGAGGGCTTACATGATTGATTGATTGATTGCAAACAAACTCAGGATGCACGATGCACTACCCCGAGGCGCAAGTCTCTGCATCTGAGGTCAAACACATTGCTAACATTTATAATAGACAACTTACCTTATATATGCCCCCACCTTAAGATGGTTGATATCAGTTATCGATATCAAGCACATTCAAGGTAGGAAGAAAACACACAAGGGAACACCGAATTTTGTAAAGCCCATGCCCTCCGGAGGTGACATGTACTTTACGATCACCAAATATTCCCACAAACATGTCCCTGCAAGAAATATGTTAGTGTCTACAATATCATGATAAACAACAACATCAATGCATATGATTTACCACCCAAAAGCCAAGTTTATACAACAAATTCAGAGTTTGAGGATAATCGCAAGGCTATATCATGAAGCTCTCCGAATCGAGTACCGCCAAGGCTAGATTCAAAGAAAAACAAAGGTGCATAGAGCAACAATATTGTTAAGGTTTGTAAATGCGATAAAAACATCATAAAATTCACTATGTGGAAAGCACGAGTGCTTCCACTAGCCAAGCGTCGGATAAGATATACAACCCCATTGTCATATTAGAAACTAAGTCCATTTGTTGATTGCTCTCGAAAGGGACACTAAGTCCGCATCAATATAAATGTTTGTCGTCATCCGCCCGCTAGATGGAAACACTAGAGGAAGGGAAACAATAAATAAGAGAGGAGAAACAAGTGTCTTAGGGACAGTCATGTAGGAGGGTGCCCCCAAGTCACCAACTGCGACACTATGTCCATAAGATACAACACACAACAATGAAATTAGAGAGAGGCAATATAGAAGAATGATGATACAAATAGAAGAAGGTCACAACAAAGGCGGTCTCCTGGTATCCCAAACGTTATGGGAGAATCTGAGATCATCCCAAGAGGCCTAAACAACATGTAACACATCACGGGGGAAGCACATCATGAGAGAAATAAAGGGTTAGAGATACTTACCTGTAGGGCCCCTTTCGAGCTAGAAGATGTTTATAAGCAAATCATCATCGTCATCTTCCCACTCCCTAATGTTGGAGGATAGTTGGAAATATGGTACCATAGCCAAGTTCATATCTTGTTCATCATTATGATCATCTTTGTTTGGTTGAATGTTGGGATCAATGTTTTCTTGTTGAGAGGCAAGGTTTATGGCATAAGCTTGTCTTCTTTTTCTTCTTTCTCTTGCTTTTCTATTTCATTTTGTTTTACCACTTATCTCTTGTATGATAGGGCTATTCTCTTTCATAGGCTTGTGCAAATTAGAAGATAAAGCACCGATATTGAATCTCATTTGTCGTGGTGGAACACTTTGTTGTTGACAATGACCTCCTGATCCTTGTAAGGATTTCAAGGGAGGAACCTCAGCATAGGCACCTTGTCCTTTCAGTCTAAAACTCTCTTCACATGCGAGTTGTTTAGATTTTGTCATTTGAGTGGGAGGACTAGGTGTTGGATGTAACAATTTTGCTTTGTAATTTCTATAGCTCAAAAACATAAAGTCTATTCGTAGCTCTAATTTGTCGCTACTATGTTTGTTGCAAAAGTAATCCAATGTGAAGTGTTGTGTAATTGAAGGTTTGTATGTATTTCGATAAATGACATGCACTTGTCCATTCAAATGAAATTTAACACATTCATAAATAGTTGAAGGGACCGCTTTCATAAATTTTAACCAAGGGATTCCAAGTTTTATGTCAAAGGTATCATAATCGGGAGTAATATCAAACCATTTCTCAACATGTTTCTCAAATACAGTTACTATCAATGATATCTTACCCAGTGGTTTCTTTAAAGCTCTTGTATGTGTCTTAATCATCAAGCTCGAAGGGCTATAAGGACCTTGTATTAATTGATTCGAAAAGAGGAATTTTTCAGTGGCAACATTAGTCATGCAATTAGGATCAATCAGAGTTCCCTCCACATTATTTCTCATTATCTTTACGGTGATGTAAAGAGGTCCTTCGGAATCACCAATTGTTCTATCATGAGGAGTGAAGACAATTTCAGGTTCAGGAGCCTTTCTTTTCATGTAAGGTCTAGGAGGGAACCTATTGTTTCTGTTATGATTAGACACCATGTTTTTATGCTCAAAACAATGCCAAATTAGATTTTTAAATCTTTTCAAAATTGGTGCAAGACAAGAGCAAAAAAACAGAGCCTAAAATGCTTGATTTTTGGATACGTTTTCAATGCAAATGAATGAGACAAACGATGTTGTAATGATTTCAGTCAAGGGAAGAAATTTATATGTCTGATATCAATCCAAAAAAGCAATATAATCACTCTCAACACACTCTTGATGCAAATCCAAGATAGTGCCAAGTCAGAATATAGTGAAAATATGTCAAAATAGGCATTTTTTCACCAAAATTCAATGCAAAAGAGCATAACAAAGGGTGTTGTGAGAAAAATGATGATGAATAGAAAATAATATAAGTAATAACAGCCACTTGGTGCCAAAATGTCCAACGCAACATGCTTTTAGTGCCACTTAAGGTAAAACCCTAGTGAAAATATAGCAAAAATAGGCTATTTTTCACGATTTTTCAACTCCAAGACCTAGAAAAAGGGGTGTTGTAAGGAATTTTAGGAGGCAAAACAAATAATATCAATAATATCAGTCACCTCAATCCATAAAATTGATCACAGCACACTTGGAGTGCAAACTAGGTCAAACCCTAGGGCAAAAATGGCCAAAATGTGTAGTTTTTCACCGAATTTTCACTACAAGAGCCCGTTAAAAGGGTGTTGTGAAGCTTTTTATGAGGGGAAGAAAATCATTGCCATGATAAGAACAAATTAATGTAAAAATACTCTTCACAACATGCCTATGGTGCAAGTTTACAAAGTTGATGAGGCCAAATTTAGTGAAAATCGTTGTTTTTGAAGCCCTAGGTTTGAGATCTTGACACAAAATGCTATGCAAATGTTTTGAAGTTTGATTTATGATGAAATTGACTTAATATCAGATCTGAAAATTATTTTCAATCCTTAACATACAAAATGCCCATGCAAATTTAATAAAAATGCATCAAAATTGCTAGTTTTTTGTTAAAATTTTCTATGCAAAAATGCAAAAATTTTAAATCTAAATGCAAATTCACACTAAAATGTAAGATAAATCCAAATGCAAATTTGAATGAGCCTATAAAACAAGTAGAAAAATCTAATAAAAGATTTTTCCTACAAACCCTAGATTTTTGAATTACTAGGTTATATAAAATTGTCAAATTTTCTACAAAACCCTAGCAATGAAATAATAAAAATGCAATGTAAATTTATGATATTTTAAGATTTTTTTGTAGTTAAAATCAGATCTGATGCAAAAATCATGAATTATAAAAATTTAGGAAGGATTGATACAATTTAGTAAGCCAAACAATGTAATTTTTTTTTGTATTTTTCCAATTTTTCATTTTTTTTAATATTTCTCAATACAATAAAATGAATAACCAAATGAATGAATGAAATCAAGCCAAATCTGAATATAAACACTCAGCAAGTTACAATTTAAGTCCAATAACACAGGTTCACCAAAATGTATAGGGTAAAATTGGATTTGTTAATCTTTTGTTGTTTAGATGTTAAAATCTACTTCTCCACTAAACATTGAAGGACCTAGGGTCGAGTGGCGAGCACTATCATACCCTAGGTCACTTGAAGATGTAGGGAAACTTGGATTAGGGAATTAATTATCAATTTTTCCTTCTCCTATGTCTAATTGCACATTAAAACCCTAATTATGCAAATACGACAACAAATTGATAAAAGACAAGGTACCTACTTTTTTGGGGAATCTGGACCTCCTTCTGACACTGATTAGCCCTGTAACTTCTATTTCCTGAGATCTGTCTGTGGAGGACACTGTTGTGAGCACCCTAGTCCTGGAAGTGCTCCTTTGTCTGACTTTTCTTCAGATCCTGAATCCTTGATGCCTGCCAATCCTTCCTACAACTCCACTTTTCTCAAATGCGACACCTGTAACGTGCAATCACAAGACTTGGTTTGGGGGTTGTGGTGTTTAGAGGCTTGCCTTAGTCAAGCCCTGGAGGACACTTAAGTCTTCAAACACCGTTGTCAAACAAAGAGTGCGTGCCCTTGTGAGACAGAGGCAAAAACTAAAGGAATCAATGATAAAAACACAATGATATGTCACCTTTTAGTGAAGTTCTCATGGAGGAAGATGCTCTTCATGCCATGACGAAATTGATGCTCAAATCTGCAAATATCAATGCACAAAAAATACAAGTCTGCTCTTGTAATACAATAGAAAGCCTTGAATCACCTTGAGAACACAATAGCTTGCTAGTAATCATCTAGTTTACAAATGAATGCCTAAACATGCTTATATATGCACCTACAAGCATTCTTGCCAAGATTTTAAAAATCAAACTTTACCGTATCGACAAAAGAACCAAATAACGGTCATAAACTAACACCCAAAAATTAGGGCTACCCCAAAATAAGGTAGGACTAGGGCACGGGCGTCCAAGTCCTCCCCCCTATTTTGGGTAGGGTACAACTCAAGGGGTCCACCTAGGTCCAATTTGCCATGGAACCTAGGTCTCATTCCATCAGGATGCCAAAATATGAACTAAAATGTCATAAATGCATACTAAAGACCTGGGAGCTAAACCTTATGAGGGAAAAGCCCCCAAGGGGACATTTTCCGATGTTACAGTAATGAGCCACCCTTGGTAGTGAGCCTCTTTGAGTAGTGAGCTCTAGGCAGTGAACCCTAAAGGCAGTGAGCCTCTAATTTTTGGTATTGGTATAACTTATATATTCTTGTGGGTTAACCCCCACTGTGGTTTTTCCCTTGACAGGGTTTTCCACGTAAAAATTTGGTGTTTCTTGTGTTTGATCTTGCAATTGTGTTTAAGTCTCTAATTTCATGCTTTCATGGTTGAATCACATTAACAGTGGGCAAGTGATTAGTGTGTTAAAGTGCAGAAGCAGTTAAAAGTTTTGACAACTGATTCACCCCCCTCTCAGTTGTCTGGTGTATTTCAACAATTGGTATCAGAGCCAAGTTCCTTGGAAGAAAGCTTACCGCTTCAGGCAGGTCCAAGATGTCGTATAAGGAAAGTCTGCGGTTTGATGGAACGAACTACTCTGTCTGGAAGATCCGCATGAAAACCCATCTCCTTTGCTTGGGTTATAGTGTCTGGAAAATAACTGAAAATAAGTATGAAATACCGCAGAATGGTCCGCAAACTGAAGATGAGATCAAGCAATTAGAGTTGAACATAAAAGCCAAAGATGCCTTGGTAAGCGCCTTATCTAACACCAAAGTAAAAAAGATCATGGAGCTGGAAACTACTTATGAAATCTGGGAAAAGCTAAAGAATCTGTATGAAGGAGATGAATCGGTGAAGAGTGCCAAGTTGTAGAGTTTGAAGGTGAAATATGAATGTTTAAAGATGAGCGAAGATGACAACATAACATCTTTTACGCAAAAGGTTGATAAACTTGTAAGTGGCATTAGAAGTGTGGGAGAAAAATTAAGGATATTGAAGTTGTGATCAAAATTCTGAGATCGTTTCCTAAATCATATAGTCATAAGGTGGCTGCAATTGAAGAAGTAATGACAATAACAAAGATTACAAAAGATTAGCTGCTTGGGAAACTAATAGCCTTTGAAATGAGAGAACTTGGTGATTCACTTCCAAAAACATAGACCGCTTTCAAGGCCAGCACTTCTGAAAAGACTTCAAGGTATGAAAAGTACAAGGTTGAATTAGATTATGAGCTTGAGGAAATTGAAGCCAATTTTGTTAACAGTCTACCCAGAGGTACCAGTAAGTTCCAAGGTAAACTACCTTTCAAATGTTTTACTTATGGTAAAGTTGGTCACTATGCTTCCAGATGTCTTGAAGGAGTTCTGAAGGGATCTACAAATAGACCTAGGATTCCAAATAAATGTTATTATGTTAAAGATATTGATGATGAAGGAGTAACAAATGATGAATCAGATAATGCTAGTACTTCTAGAATGAATGCTTGTTCATTGCTATTAAAGAAGAACTTGTGTCTACTAATCATGCTAGCTGTGTGAAGGAAGAAAAACTAGTAGAGGAAAGTGCATTGGCTGCTCAAGTTGTGAAAGACAAAGATGAATGGGTTATTGCTAGTGGATGCTCTCATCACATGACCGGTGAAAAAAGTAAGTTTGTAAGTTTGGAAAGATATGATGGAGGACTGGTTAGGTTTGGAGATGATACAACTGGTAAGATCTGTGGAAAAGGATCTATTTCTTTTGATGGTAAGCATAATACTGAAGATGTCTTATATGTGAAAGGATCAAAGCACAATCTTTTAAGTGTTGGTCAGATGTGTGACAAAGGTTATGATTTGAGATTCAAGGACAATAGATGCAAGTTCATGGAAAGCTCTGAAATAGTAATTGCAATTGGTAAGAAGACCAGAGGTAATATCTATCACTTGAAAGAAACTGATAACTATTGCTTGTAGGCTATGGCATAGAAGGTTGTGTCACATCAATTTTGACAACATTGTGAAGATAAGTTCTGCACAGGGTGTTAGAAATTTGCCTAAACTTGTGAAGCCTACTAATCCTATTTGCAAGGAGTGCCAATTTGGAAAACAAACAAGAACAAGTTTCAAGAGCAAAGATCAACCTGTTGAAGGATTGCTGGAGCTAGTACATACAGATTTGTGTGGACCTACCATAGTAAGAAGTCTCCAAGGAGACAGGTACTTATGTTGCTTAGTGATGATTATTCTAGAATGACTTGGGTTACCTTTTTGAGAGAAAAAGTAGAAGCCTTAGATAAGTTCAAGGCATTCAAGGCAATGGTTGAGAATGAGCTAGATTTGAAGATCAAATGTTTGAGATCTAATAGAGGAGGAGAGTTTACATCAAATGAATTCAACTTCTCTTGTGAAGAGAAAGGGATAAAAAGATAGCTATATGCACGTAGGACTCCACAACAAAATGGTGTTGTTGAAAGAAAGAACAAAATAGTCTAAGAGGCTACTAGAACAATGATGAAGGAGGTTGACATACCAGAAGTATACTGGAGAGAATCTATTCACACAGCTATCTACATTCTAAACAGAGCTCAAGTCAAAGGAAATAGTACCAAAACCCCCTATGAGTTGTGGTATGGAAAAGTTTCTACAGTAAAATACTTCAAAGTTTTTGGTAGCCAATGTTATATCAAAAGAGAAGAAGATCTAGGCAAGTTTGATGCTAGATGTGATGAAGGAATCTTCCTTGGTTACTCCACCAAGAGAAAGGCCTACTGGTGCTATAATAAGAGGTTGAAGAAGATCATTGAGAGTGCAAATGTTAAAGTTGATGAAAGCAAGGAAAAGTGTTCAGGATCAAGTGGATATGAATCAGATGAACCGGATGTTTCAGCAAGCAAAGAAGTGGTGCAGCATGAAGACAATTTAGATGAAGAGGAACAAGCTTTGGAAATTGTCACCAAGACACCAAGGTATGTAAATTGAATCATTATGAAGATCAAATCATAGGAGATAAGAGCAAAGGAATTCTGACTAGAAGAAGAGTTGTAGAAGAACAAGTAAATTTTTGTTTGATTTCCAAGATTGAACCTAAGACTGTGAATGAAGCTTGCAATGATGAGAGTTGGGATCTTGTTCCCGGACTAGTAGATAAAAATGTAATTGGCACCAAATGGGTCTTCAAGAATAAGATGAATGAGAATGGTGAAGTGGTAAGAAATAAAGCAAGCTTGGTATACAAAGGATACTCTCAAGTTGAAGGAATAGATTTTGAGAAAACATTTGCACCTGTGGCAAGGATTGAAGCAATAAAAATGTTTTTAATATTTACAGCCTACAAAGATTTCAAGGTATATCAAATGGATGTGAAGTCTGCATTCTTGAATGGAGAATTGGAAGAAGAAGTCTATATTGAACAACCAGAAGGATTTCAATCATTAGATTAGGGTGACATGGTGTGCAGATTGAAGAAAGCATTGTATGGACTAAAACAAGCTTCTAGGGCCTAGTATGCAAGGTTGGATAAGTATCTAATACAATTAGGGTTCAGTAAGGGTACTACTCATAGCAATCTCTATTTCAAGATCAATGATGAACAAATCCTAATTGTTACAGTCTTTGTTGATGACATTATCTTTGGAGGCAATGAAGGTATGTGCATGGTTTTTGTTGGGGAAATGCAAAATAAATTTGAAATGTCTATGTTTGGTGAGATGAATTTCTTTCTAGGTCTATAAATTAATCAATCAGATAAAGGTATCTTCATTTCTCAGTCTAAGTATGTGAAAGAGTTGTTAAAGAAGTTTGCAATGGAAGACTCTAAACCAGTAAACACTCCCATGGTAACTGGTTGTAAGTTGAGCAAAAATGATGACTCACCTATGGCAAATCAGAAAAGGTATAGATCTATGATTGGAGGATTACTTTATTTGACCCAAACCAGACTTGACATAATGCATGCAGTTTGTCTTGTGGCAAGATTTCAAGCAGAACCTAAAGAGTCACATGTGATGGTAGTCAAGAGAATACTAAGCTATTTGAAAGGCACAATAGATTATGATTTGTGGTACCCAAAAGACAATGATTTCACTCTCAGTGAATACACTAATGTAGATTGGGCCGGAGATGTGGATGACATGAAAAGTCCAAGTGGAGGTGCATTCCTCTGGGGAAAAAGACTGGTATCCTGGTTAAGCAAGAAACAAGACTCAATATCTTTGTCTACTACAAAAGCAGAATACATTGTAGCAGCATGCAGTTGCACTCAAGTGTTATGGATGAAGTAGACATTGAAGGACATTAAAGTTGTGTATAAAGATCCAATTGCAATCTTTTGTGACAATACAAGTGCCATAAACATATCAAAGAATCTAGTAATGCATTCAAGGACAAAGCATATATCCATAAGATACCATTTTCTGAGAGAAAAGGTGACAGAGAATGAGGTCAAGTTGGAGTATGTATCTACAAAAGATCAGATTGCAGACATTTTCACCAAGCCTCTACCTAAGGATACTTTTGAGTATCTCAGAGAAAAATTAGGGGTTATTTGATATGTTATTAGGACCTATGACAAATTGCTAAGTGAATGCTTAATGGTTACAATGCTTAATTTCAAGGCTTTAAAACATAATAACGTAAATGAAATGCTTAAACAAACATTGCAATGATTAAAAAATGAATTAGAATCAAAGAAAGAAGAGAAGACAAGAAACAACAAGTTGATAATGGAGTTCACCAAATGGCTACATCTCCAGGTCCCTCTCCAAAGAATGACCGATCCTCGATTATGCTCCAAAAACTGGTTACTAGGCTTCAACTAACAGAGTCTCCTCACATCTCCTTGATAATGAATTACAAAAAGTCCTCTCCCAAGTGCAACAAGCTTGAATTCAAGCTCCCAATGCATAGAGACAAACAATTCACTATCACAAAGGAAATTCTCTTCACAATTTTCCACTTACCTCCCCAAACTCCTAAACTCCCCCCTTTTTATACATGAAATTTACTCAATATGGTAAATAACCATATGATTTACAAAATCAACTATATCCCTTTTACAACCAAAATCTCCTCAAAAATAACCCCTACCCTTTTAATTACTAGCCCTTATAACTTCGGGCTTTACAAAATAATCTTCAAAATTCTCTTAAATCCCTTTTATTAATCTTTAAAGATCATTTTAAGCCCCCTTGATATTTTATAATCTTGGGCTATCATTAAAAGTTAACTATTTTAAATTTTAGGGTGTTAAATAGGAGTTTACGGTATGAAAATAGGAGATTCGGCTTTATTTAAATAAATTTGACGCCAAATATTTCTCAGAACATGCGCTTAGCACATTGGTCGGAGGGCTTATTGAGAGATGGGAGGTCAACGGTTCAAATGACCACCCCTCCAAATTCGTCTTTACCTTCATTAAATAGATCAGGCGGCCTTTGCATGGTAGGTGGAAGTTGTGGTGCATTGGTTTGGGATTCAACCCCCAATCATACATTTTTATCGAATAGTTGAGACCACCGCCATAGTAGATGAGTAGGGGTGCCACGTGGCACTTTTATTTGCTCGCAAAAGACACGTGTCACACCATGATTGGGCCAACTCAGATGTAGAACTACCACATCGACTTGCCACGTGTCCACATGGGGAGCTGCCATGTCATCATCCCTGCCATGTCGGCATGCTGATGTCATGCTGACATCATCATTGTACTGCCCGGTTAGCATGGTCAACCCTCAACTTTGACTGGTAATATCTTTACCGTACGAGCTCCGTTTTCAACAAAATGAGCGGTGTTGGGATCGTGGCAACGAGCTCTTCATTTTGCTTCCAATTTTGAGGAATTCCAAGATGATCAATTTTTTTGCCTTTCTAACTAGCCCCTGGTACCCTATTTGACCCAACTTTGACTGAGCATAACTTGAACGTCTGAGCTCCTTTTGACTTCGTTCAAGTTGTGTTGGGTTTAGTTTTTTGAGCACTTCGACATGGTGATGAATTCTAGAGCATATGGGACACTTCAATTTTTTATGACAAGTATCCACCTGGATCATTATCACCCTGCTCTAAACTAAGATGCACAAGAGTGCATCAGTCTAGTGGTGCTTAGAGTTCCCCCTCCAGATTCAGATTGCTGCTTGTATGGGCTCCTTCTCAGGTGGAGTAGTCAGATGGAGAGAGTTTAGAAGAGAGTTTCATTCAGAGTAGCAGAGTTCAAGTATGTGCCCTTTGCCATTGATGTCAAAGGGGGAGAGAAATCATGTGAAAAACTTAGAGAGGAAGGAATGCAGATGTGTAAAGAGATAGGGAGAGAATCTTGTCTTGATGGTTGTTACAGTTTTTCACATCATATGTTGCCATCAATGACAAAGGGGGAGATTATTGCAACTATGTGCCTAATCGGTGTTGTCATTGATATCAACATATCTTTGTTGTCATTGGTGTCAACTATATCCTATTCTGTTATTTGTTTAGAAGTTTTATATGTTGAGGATATTGAGAAAATTTGCTCCTCTGGAAGATTCAGTATGTTACAAATAAAAGAACGGTGCAGAAGATTTCTCCGCATTTCTTGTTGATTGAATATCTTGGTCTGTGGATTAAAAGATATTTAGAGGCATATGTGGAGATGCTACATTCTAAGTTTGAGCCTCCGGTATGAAGAATTGAGGAAGTTGTGTTTACTAGAGTAAAACCTGCTTCTTCTATTCATTCACTAGTATCCAGGAGAAAGTATTTTTCTCTGCATTCCTCCGCAGTTATGTATTTCAGTCTACAGTTCTAGAGTGATGTCTGGGATGATGATATGCACCTACAATTGCAATGGTTCATGATTTGGCAGTCCACAAGTAATCTTTCTTTAGTGACAGTTTATGACAGTTGAGTTCTTATGCTCCATTTAGAGAAATCACATGGTTCGAGTGGTTAAATGTTGTGCGGATGTTCCTGGTGACTGCAACGTGCTTGTGGATGTCTCTTGATCATGTTCCTACCTTTGCATTAGTCCACAAGGAGTATTTCAGATTGGAATTGAAGACTATTCCCAATTAACCTAGTGTGAACACCAGTTCTAGCCGACTCGGTTGTTTCCACTAATTGCAGAGCTGCATTGAAGATTGAAGAAGGGTGTCATGGCATGGAAGATTGGTTTGAGTCCCAGCTAAGACGTGGCATGATCCTCTTACAACTTTACATCTTTTTCTTAGCTAATTTGTATTAGGTCCAAACCTATTTTTGTATATGTTTATAATACCAACCTTGGAGATTGTTCCAATGGTTGATGAATGTAATGTCGACCTTGATGTACATTCTAAGGTTGATGAATGATATATATACTTGTAATTGAGTCATGGAAAGTCCTTGTGTGAAAATGTGAAGATAAATAAAGAAGTGAGAAGGCAGAGCAGAGTAGAGGAATTGTTTTGTACTTCAATGGAACTGAACTTTGGCATGGTGTAGATGTTATCATCTCAGTTCAAACCCTTGGTAGTGAGCCTCTTTGAGCAGTGACCTTTGGGTAGTGAGTCCTAAAGGCATTGAGCCTCTAATTTTTGGTATTGGTATAATTTATATATTCTTGTGGGTTAACCCCCACTGTGGTTTTTCCCTTAACAGGGTTTTCCACGTAAAAATCTAGTGTTTCTTGTGTTTGATCTTGCAATTGTGTTTAAGTCTCTAATTTCATGCTTTCATGGTTTAATCAAATTAATAGTGGACAAGTGTTTAGTGTGTTAAAGTGTAGAAGCAGTTAAAAGTTTTGACAATTGATTCACCCACCCTCAGTTGTCCAATGTATTTCAACAACATGAAGTAGCTCTAGTTGACATATTTGAGACACAGTCAGATTGTCTAGTGAAAAATGATCAAACTCTGGACTATATCAACGAAGTATACCATCATGACCAGTCATATCATGCTGATATAGTCATTCCAATAAAGTCTCCAGTTGATTCAAATGGACAAAATCAAGATGATACATCACTTCAAGGTAGCATTGGCATCATGAATCTAGTTGTGCAAGGAGACCCTGCTGTTGCTATAGACAATGGAGGGGTAGTCCAAGTAGGATGGTTGCTGACTAATACAAAGGAAGTTTTCTTAGAACATGTGACTGATTTTGATGAAGTAGGTTTGAATACATCATGGGTTACCCATGTTGGTCCTATTCATATTAGCATAAAAGAAGATCTTCACATGGTTGATGCTGACCTGGTATTGACAGATGAGAGTAAAATTATGCAATTTGAGAATAAAAATCAAATAGTCATGCAAGATGATGGCTTGGATGATTTTTCATGTCAATCACTTGATCACATCATTGAGTCGGTATCGACAATGAGCATGGATATGCTACTACATGGAAACTCACCACACATGTCAGACTTTGCTTTGATTGATGCATGCAGTGTTCATCCACATGATTTGCATTCTAAAGAAAGTTGTCCATACTTCCTACTTGCCTGGGAGATTGCTGCAAGATTCAGTGATCTAGAGGTATTTGATGCACAGGGTATGGCCCAGTACAAACTCAGACCTCCTCAAGATGAGAAAGTGGGTGACAAAATGCAACAAGGTGATGAACCTACATTCCCAATTGATGGTACTGCAAATCTTGTTGTATCTTCCCTCTTTTCACTTGGTTTTGACAATTATCAATTTGATTGTGGTGATTTAGGCAAGACAACTTGCATCCGGATTAATCATGGCCCTAATGAATTGCCCCAATTGTTGATCTTATGTGACTGGTACCCTGAACATGAACCTAACATGACTTAGGACATTAACCTGTGCCTTGTTAGTCCTGCATATCCTAAGAAATAAAGCACAAGGAAGTGTAAATACTTACTATCTGAGGTTTATGTACATAGTTCTGGTTGTTTCTAGTTGGGTTTTTTTGTCAGTTGTATGTTCTTTTAGTTTAGTTTCTGCTTTCTTTTTTCTATTTTCCTTTATTGTTAGCTGTTGTTAGTTGTTAGTTGGTTGCTTTCGCTTTGATTTAGGTTGTTAGTTTGCTTTGTTTTTTTTGCTTTTACTTTCTACACTTGCTTTGCTGGGGTTCTCCATTTCTTGAATGTGGTAGCAGTCATGCAGTCCTGCAAGCGGTTCTCTTTGGGTAAGTAATCTAGAGGGATTTCTTTGAGAAACTTTGGTTTTCCACTCAGGTCTTCCTATGGGTTCTATTGTTACTCTTAGATAGTATGATGCTTGTTCATGAGAAAGGAGTCATTAGTTTGCTTCACTTGAAGTATTTTTTAGTCCAATATCTCTCACACTTTAAATAATCCTAAAGCTTCTGAAGGAATCTTGGTGATCATGGGTTAATTGAAAAATCTATAGGCTCACCTTTGCCACCACTATGATTCTTAGCCCAGTGAAGTTGAACCAATTCATAGCCCATGTGATATTGATCACGTGCTGCAAGGTTATGTAGTGCTTTCTAGTACTCATATCAAGAGCTAAGCTCAATGCATTATCAAATGAATACTCTGTTGAATCAATACTTCCTAATTTCCTTGCCAAAATGTTTGATCAACTGGAGGATTCAAGTAACTCTATCAGGGGCTAGAATGCCTAACGGGCAGTAGAGCAATGCTTGAGGGAATCATAGAGACAACTCCGTCGGGGCTATAGATGCCTACTAAGAATGGGGCAATGTCCAAGGTAGTTCAAAAGGTGTGTATCTTTACGTAGCTTAATGCAAGTAAGCCTCAACAATATTGGTTGCAGAAGGATGGGAATGAATGCAACTGCACACACTTAGACTTTTAGGATATGGAGAGTTGTACTGAGTTAGTGATCTATGCTTCTTTGATATTATATCATGCTAACTAGTTTAATATGTGGGAAACATAAAGATTCTGAGTTCAAAACTGGAGTTTATCTTCAAAATTCTCTGGAGCATTTCCCTAGTAGAGTCACCATTTGTTGTACCTTGCACACATGCCCCATTTTACCAAATGGAGACCCCCTTTTTTGCTTTGGCTTGGAGTTTCAACCTTTCCTCTTTATGATGATGAGAAGGTGAAATTGTGCTTAGAATGCAGGATTTTTTTCCAAATTTGAGTATATGGTATGTTTGAGGTCATTTGATGCCTTTCATGATTGATTTGGAGGAGTCTTAATTGGGTTTGTGCTTTAGAAGTAGCCATTTGCTGCCTTTTGTGCTAAAACTGGGTGTTACTACATTTTGCTCTAATACCCTGTGTCACTAGATGTTGTCCTTGAAATTGCTTCTGCAGGAGGTATCATATTGAAATTCTTAGTTTCCATGCCTCAAGATTGCAAAATCATGTCAAAATTCACAACATTTCACTAAGGGGTCCATATACTTCCATCCTGATACATAGCCCTGAAGCCCTAAAATTGGCTAAGTCTGATGTCCTAAAACCCTAAAAAACTGACTAAGTTTGAAATCTGGTGGATCCTCAAAAATCTAGAATCTGCATGTTAAATCCCATGGATCCAGGACCTATCTCAAACATACTGTCAGCCAGGATTTTCCAAATATGGTGGGAAAAATTGACCTCACTATAGTTTGCGAGAAAATTGCCCTCTACCAGATATTTTGTTAATTTTGCCTTTCACTAGATATGAGCTAAAAACCCACTTCATAGGATCAACACTAAATATCGCATTCACAGGACATATCATGTCACCCTTAAAAACTCCGCTAAGGCATTTTCAACAAAAAGTAGGCATTTCCCACTTCACTGGATCGGCGCTAAATTCGCCCACGATAGGATATATCTGGTGGCTCTGAAAAACCCCACCATCCAATTGCATTAAAAACTCCAGCCGATGAAGGTTTTGAGTGTTGGCCCTGATTTTCCTCCCGACTGGATGTGCGCTAAAAACTGCATCCAGTGCACATATCCCTTGACCACCATCTTCCCCACATCTAGTGACCCATGAAATCCTTGCTGGAGGTATAAAGAAGACTTAGCACTAAAAATGACCATCACGTGATATATCCAGTGAAGGATAAAAACCCTGCTTTTTGACATTTTGGGCTAAAAAACTCATTTTCAAGGTGAAACTTGGATTTTTTTGATGAATTTGAATTGCACATCCATTTATTACATCATGATGAGCATTTTTATCAGGTTTTCATTGATTTTGAGCATGTTTTGTATCAATTAATGCCACTACACCTGAATATCCAGTGACCCCCAAAAATTCCATTTTTTTGCCAAAAAAAGGCTATAAAAATGTAAAATAAATGTGTCCAAATGGATCCAAATGGCCACAAAAACATCCCAGGTCATTATATATGCCAAATGGGTACTTGAAAATGATGAAAAACTCAGAAAATCATGTGAAAATCCCTGGATTTGTGAAGTTGCTCATAAGAAGGCAACATTGACAATGAGCTATTCCTGAGTGATCCATGGCTGCAAATGGACATATTTTGATTCAAATTGATGGAAAATGAGTTGTTTAGGATGAAATTGATGCTTGGAATTGTGAATTGTAGGTCTAAGCGGACAAAGGATCTTGTTGGAGCTGTCTTGGAAGGATGAACACACAAAGATGTAGTACTAACCTAGATATGCAAAATCATCATTTTATCAACCAAATTGCTGTTGCGCCTACAAGAGAAAGTTAATATGATGTCCAAGATGATGGAGATGATCCCAAGAGCTAGAAGACACTAAAGATCAGACCTACTTCACTATTGTTCCTACAGATCTAGTCCAACATCTAGAACATGTTCATAGTTGTCTACACTTGTCCCAACTATCCAGTCATGTAATGTTGGCTCAACAAGCATCCAGTTGGACATGCCTTCATCAAAAAGGTACCACATACTCCTCTTGATCTAGTCAACACTTGGAATCCCATCAGGCCACATCAACACTTGTTTGCACATGACATGTGGCCTTCCTTTGACTTCTTTTGGCCTTGGAAATTGGCCCTTCCTCCTAAATAGCTAAATGGGTACTCATTTTGGCTAGATTCAATATATTTCAAAGCTGTATTTTATCTTTTTCTATCAAGACAAAAACAAATATGAGAATGTAACAAACTGATGTACTTAATTAAATGTGATCTAATCTTGACCATTGGTGTTGGTTTAATCCTCATTGTCCATTGAAAAACTCGGTATGCTTGCCTCTCTATATAAAGGCAACATCTCTCATTGTAAAAGATATAGGGGAAGCACTGAAGAAATGATTGTTGAAACTCTGTCATTTTTCTAAATCAATACAAATAGAATTTCATTTACCTCTTCCAGTTGAGTTTATTTTGTTGATTGGATATGGTTATCATGGTTCTTCTTCACCTTTCCAATTAGTTATTTAGTTTCATTTATGGTTAATTATTTAGATATTTGATGGATTTCTTGTCCATACCATTGAAGCCTTGTTGATTGTATGTCATTATGCATGGCTAGTCTGGGCATAATTCATATGATCTAAGTTTGATTGTGTGAGTTCATTGATCTGCGCTAGTAATTGGGTGTTTGATGAATCTTCCACAGTTTGAAAACCCTTTGCATCTCCTTAGAAGATTGCATAGTCTATGTAGCATTGTGGTCTACTTGGTTAAATAGAGATTCATTTATTGTTGGGAATTTATGTTGGGATAAGGTGCCATTAACCTTGTAAATCTCAATATTGTATTTATTCCATTTATTATTTGTAATTTGTAATTACCCATAAGGGATTTACAAGTTTCATCGGCAGTGGTAAAAATTATTTATTATCCATGGTAATTATGGAGTTACTACACAGTAAGTCCTGGAATTACCGGCGGTAGTTACAGAATGTCATTTACTATGATAAATGGTAATTGGTCAAAATGGGGTGCACATGTGGAGGAATAATCTATTTTTAGTATTATGACGCACGTCATAGATGTTGTAAGAACGTGTA
The DNA here is from genome assembly GCA_027924645.1 of Cunninghamia lanceolata. Classification (NCBI taxonomy): domain Eukaryota; kingdom Viridiplantae; phylum Streptophyta; class Pinopsida; order Cupressales; family Cupressaceae; genus Cunninghamia; species Cunninghamia lanceolata. The sequence continues at coordinate 3,764,394 of BSBN01000397.1, forward strand.
AGAGATTCTATGACAACTGTAAGTTGTCATAAGAGTCTATGACACTAATAATAGCATATGACACATCATAAGATGCTGTAAGTGGCTACTTTTAGCCCCAAGGTGTTCAAGCTTGCATGGGCACTTTTTCCCAAGTGTAGGATGCATGTATGACAACATTTATGACCCCGTAAGAGCCTATTCTTGGCCATGGATGCCCAAGGTTGTGTTGTTGACTTCTGACAAGTGTTATGGGCTTGTAAGAAGTCATTTTAATGTCTTGAAGTTGTGTAAATTATATATAAATCATAGCATAGTAGATGAGAGGAATATAACAATTTACAGGTACCCAGGTTCTGCCGGAGTGAAGGTTGAAGGATAGAGAAAGTGAATGTATTTGTAATCTCCTTTTGTGAAGATAATACAACTTGGCCTCTTTTCTTGGTGGAGTTTTTTACCCGAAAAAATTTTCTCCACGTTAAACACTTGTGTTATGTGCTTCATTCTACTTTTGGTATATTTCTGTATTGTGGGTTTATGTTTTGTTACAATCTCCATTAATAACACACAGTTAAAGTTTGCTGAAATTTATCTTAAATCAGATTTCCATTGAAGTAGTGTTGCTTTCATTTCTAACATTTGGTATCAGAGCCTGGCTAGCTTTGACTCTTGGGTGGTGGTGCGGAAGCTGTAGCTACAGTGGGAGATTTGGTTGTGTTTGTTTTCCAGATCTTGTGTTGCTATTATGGTTGCATCCACCATTGCATCAACCTCTCAATTGGACATTGAGAAGTTCAACGGAACGAGGTATGAGTTGTGGAAGCTGAAAATGGAAGATTTCTTGGAAGAAAGAAACCAATGGTTGGTTGTTCAAAAAGAGAAGAAACCTGACGATGTTTCTCAAGATGAGTGGGATAGACTGGATAAGAATGCATGGGGAACCATCTGGTTGTGTCTTTCAGAATCTATTCTGTTGAATGTTGCAAAGGAAGAGATTGCATACAAGTTGTGGAAATGGTTGGGTGAGATCTATCAAGCCAAGAGTATGGTAAATAAACTTTATTTAAAAAGAAAATTGTTTTCCATGAAAATGCGAGAAGGTGAATCAGTTGCAGAGCATTTAAATTCTTTTAATTTGTTAGTGAGTCAGGTTGATTAAGTAGATGTTGAGGTTAGTGAGGAAGATAAATGTATCTTACTTCTTTGTTCTTTACCTGAGTCTTGGGAGAATGTTATCCTTGCTATCACTGCTAACCTCGTGGATCCGAAGTTGGATGCTCTTGTTTTAGTGCTACTGTCACAAGAATTGAGGAAGAAGAGTTCAGATAGTTCAGGGGATGCTCTTAGTGTCAGGGGAAGGTCTAAGGAAAGAGGACCTAAAGAAGATCATAAAGGGGCTAAGGACAAGTCCAAGGGCTAGTCTAAGACTCCTAGTAAAAAGAACATAGTTAAGTGTTGGAACTGCGGTAAAAGGGGACATGTGAAGGAGTGCAAAAATCCCAAGAAACAGTGGGAGAGTGCTTCGGATAAGTCCTTGAATGTAGGTGAAGAAGTTTTACTTTCTGCATGTAATCTTGTTTCTATTGATCACTGGTTGATTGACTCAGGATGCTCATTTCATATGACCCCGCATAAGGAATGGTTTTCCACATATGAAGAATATGATGGAGGTAATATCTACCTTGGTGACAAATCTACATATCCGATTGTCAGGAAAGGAAAGGTATTATTGTGTTTCAGTGATGGGAGGATTAAAAACCTCCCTGGTGTTTTGCATGTTCCTGGATTGGCTAGAAATCTGATTTTAGTTTCGAAGTTGAATGATTTGGGAATGCATGTGACATTTGACAAGCATGGCTGCAGATTGGTGAGAGGGAACTTGGTGGTAGCGAAAGGGAAGAGATTCAAGAACTTGTTTAAGCTTGAAGCCACTACAGTTTGTAATGCCTCCTATGTATCTGAGGCCACTACTAAAAATATATGTATGTTGTGGCACCGTAGATTGGGCCACACAAGCAATAATGTATTAAAAACTATTAAGAATAAAAATTTGTTGGATGGTTTCTCCTATTCTGATGAGCACTTTGATTTATGTGAGCATTGTGTGTTTGGTAAACAAAATAAAAAATCATTTCCTTCAAGAAGCAATAGAACAAAAGAGAAGTTAGAAATTATTCATATGGATGTGTTTGGACCTATGGATAATGAATCTATAAAAAATCTCGTTATTTTGTAAACTTCATTGATGATGTATCCAGATTTACATGGATTTATTTTATGAAGCATAAATCTGAAGTTTTCACTAAGTTTAAGGAATTCAAAATCTTAGTAGAGAACCAATCAGGTTTAAAGATAAAAATATTAAGATCTGACAATGGAGGGGAATATTGCTCTAAGGGATTTGATGATTTTTGCAAGCATGTAGGTATAATCAGACAAAAGACAACTCCGTATACACCACAGCAGAATGGTGTTGCAGAAAGGATGAACCGAACAATTATGGAAAGGGTTAGAAGTATTCTTAGGGATGCACAGTTGGATAAATACTTTTGGGTAGAGGCTGTGTGTACTGCTTGCTACTTGATAAATAGATCTCCTTGTAAGGCTCTTGATTCGACACCTTATGAAGTGTGGACATGTAAGAAACCTTTTGTTTCACATTTAAGGGTTTTTGGTTGTGAGGCTTTTGTTCATGTGCCTAAGGAAAAGAGATCTAAGTTGGATCCAAAAGCTGAAAAGTGTACATTCATTAGATATGGTGATAATGTGAAAGGTTATAAGCTTTGGAATCCACTAACCCACAAGATTATCTTTTCTAGAGATGTTATTTTCAGGGAATTTAGAGCTATTTCTGAACCTGAGCAGCCAAAAGAGAAAGAAGAAAAGGCAAAGAAGGTGCACTTTGATTTAGAGCAATAAGATGCACCTCATGAAGAACAAAATGATGGATTGGGGGGTGAAGAGGAAGAAGAAGATTCAAGTAGTTCTGATGAAGATGGGTTTGTTGTGACAGAAGAAGTTGGTGCAGATGATCATGCAGAAGAACGAGTAGAGTCTCTTACTCCACCCTTGAGGAGATCCACAAGATAATAGAATCCAGTTGACAGGTATAGCCCACCAGATTTTTGTTGTGTATATGCTTTATTGAGTACTAACGATGAACCTAGATCCTACAGGGAAGCTATTTCTACAGATGATAGTGAGTCTTGGTAGCTAGTCATGCAGGAGGAGATGATGGCTTTAGACTCTAATAACACTTGAGATCTTGTTTATTTTCCCAAAGGAAGAAAGGCCATAGGATGTAAGTGGGTCTTCAAGAAGTTTGGAGCAGACGGGTCATTGGAGAAGTACAAGGCTAGACTGGTAGCCAAGGGCTACTCCTAGAGAGAGGGAGTTGATTTTGTTGAGATATTCTCTCCTGTTGCTCAATTGACTTCTATTAGATTTCTCTTATCCATTGCTGTAGCTTATGATTGGGAGATTGAGCAAATGGATGTTAAGACTGCATTCTTGCATGGAGATCTTGAAGAAAAAATTTATATGCAACAGCCTACATGTTTTGAGGTAAAAGGAAAAGAACATTGGGTTTGCAGGTTAAAGAGGTCTCTTTATGGTCTGAAATAGTCCCCTATAATGTGGCATCAAAAGTTTGACTCATTTGTTTTGAAATTGGGTTTTGTTAGAAGCGAGGAGGATCATTGTGTTTACATTCATTGTGTTGATGGTTCTATATTGGTTATTGCTTTGTATGTTGATGACATATTTTTCAGCAATACTAAGGGTATGGTCAGTGAGCTTAAAGCCCAACTTTCAGGTGCATTTGAGATGTAGGATCTTGGTGTTGCAAGGTATATTTTGGGAATGGAGATCAGAAGGGACAGAGTTAAAAGAAAGCTTTGGTTGTCACAAAGTAAGTATGTGAATACTATTTTGCAAAGGTTTAGTTTGTAGGACTGTAATCCAGTTAGAGTTCCTTTATCCATTGGTACTAAGATTTCATTAGATATGTGTCCAAAGACTGAGGATGATCTTGAGGATATGTCTAATGTGCCATATGCTAGTGTTGTAGGGAGTTTGTTGTATGCAATGGTTTGTACTAGACCAGATATTGCCCAAGCAGTGAGAGTTTTGAGCAGATTTATGTCTAACCCTGGTAGACAACATTGGAACTATGCAAAGAGGGTGTTTAAATATCTTGTAGGTACTCTTGATCATTGTTTGGTTTATTTTGGTACTGATAGTGCTGATAAATCTTTGGACATATAGGGTTTTGTTGATGCAGATTGGGCAGGTGACTTGAATAGTCGAAGGTCCACTAGTGGCTATGTGTTTACTCTGTTTGGAGGTGCAGTGAGTTGGATGAGTAAGAGGCAGCTCACAGTTGCTTTGTCCACCACAGAAGTAGAGTATATGGATGCAACTCATGTCTCTAAGGAGGTAGTTTGGTTGAAGAGACTATGTACAGGTATTAGTTTTGATTGCAGGAATATTCAAATTGGTTGTGATAGCCAGAGTGCTATTTGTTTGGCTAAGAATCCCATGTATCATGCTCGAACTAAGCATGTTGATGTTCAATATCACTTTGTTCGAGAGTTGGTTGCAAATGGAGAGATTGAGTTGAAGAAAATAGACACTTAGGAGAACGTTGCAGATTCATTGACCAAGCCTGTGAGCACAGAGAAGTTTGTATGGTGCAAAGAGGCCATGGGCCTTGTTTCTAGTGCCTGATTATTTTTCATTTGATTTCCTATGGGTTGATTTACAATGTATAATGTCAAGTGGGAGAATGCTGGGATAAGGTTCCATTAACCTTGTAAATCCCAATATTGTATTTATTCCATTTATTATTTGTAATTTGTAATTACCCATAAGGGATGTACAAGTTTCACCAGCAATGGTAAAAATTATTTACTGTCCATGGTAATTATAGAGTTACTGCACGGTAAGTCCCAGAGTTACCAGTGGTAGTTATAGGATGTCATTTACTATGGTAAATGGTAATTGGTCAAAGTGGGGTACACATGTGGAGGAATAATCTATTTTTAGTGTTATGACGCACGTCATAGATGTTGTAAGAAGGTGTAAGAGATTCTATGACAACTGTAAGTTGTCATAAGAATCTATGACACTAATAATAGCATATGACGCATCATAAGATGTTGTAAGTGGCTATTTTTAGCCCCAAGGCATTCAAGCTCGCATGGGCACTTTTTCCCAAGTGTAGGATGCATATATGACAACATTTATGACCCCGTAAGAGCCTATTCTTGGACATGGACGCCCAAGGTTGTGTTGTTGACTCTTGACAAGTGTTATGGGCTTGTAAGAAGTCATTTTAATGTCTTGATGTTGTGTAAATTCTATATAAACCATAGCATAGTAGATGAGAGGAATATAATAGTTTACAAGTACCCAGGTTCTGCTGGAGTGAAGGTTGAAGGACAGAGGAAGTGAATGTATTTGTAATCTCCTTTTGTGAAGATAATACAACTTGGCCTATTTTCTTGGTGGAGTTTTTTACCCGAAAGGGTTTTCTCCACGTTAAACACTTGTGTTATGTGCTTCATTCTGCTTCTGGTATATTTCTATATTGTGGGTTTATGTTTTGTTACAATCTCCATTAATAACACACAGTTAAAGTTTGCTGAAATTTATTTCGAATCAAATTTCCATTGAAGTAGTGTTGCTTTCATTTCTAACAATCTATCTATCTATTTGTTGATCATTTCTGCAATTGTGTCTAGGATCTCTTTCCCTTCCCCCTCTCCCTTTTCCTTTTGCATTTTGTTTATTAGATCCTATTAGATTAGGTTTCGTAAACTTGTATAGTGCTATCACAAAATTCATACTTGGTGAATGCAAGTTGGTAGATTGTTGGTTACATACTGAAATTACATATCTTATAGCAATTTGTGTATATATAAATTTGTTTATGCATTGTCAAATCAGAAAACTGATCAAGGTCATAGTTTCATCAAACCCTATCATTGCATGTAAGTCCCCTTGTTGATACAACTGAAACATTCCACTAAAGTTATTCCTACAAGCTAAGACCTGGCTGTATAAACCTTGGGGAAGTCTTTTCCAGGATAAGATTCCTTTCAAGAGAGGTGAGATAACTTGTATTTCACTTGCATTGTTGTGTGCTAAAAGCACCATCAACACTTTCTATTATTTCATAGTATTCACTTCCTCCCAATTTTTTTTGTAATCATACTCCCAAAGGTACTCATGCTAATGTCTAACATTTGGATCTGTATGCCCCCTATGTTCAATAACTTTTGCTCCCCATTCTTCTTCTTTAAGATAGAATTTTCAAATCATTTGGATGATGTCATGATGTTTCAGTGGCCCCACTCCTCTATTTTATTTATCAATCATGGTGGTGAGAGAAGCAAAAGATAACCTAGAAAATGCACTTGCATCTTCCTCTAGGTCCTTATTGGAATAAGGTGCCATTAACCTTGTAAATTTTAATATTGTATTTTATCCCATTTATTATTTGTAATTTGTAATTACCCATAAGGGAATGAGGTAGTTTCACTGGCAGTGGTAATTCTGGAGTTACCGATGGTAGTTACAGAGTGATATTTATTGTTTGCAAATGTAAAACTTAGAGGTAAATGAGGGTAGGTGTTTCCCTTGAAGAATCTACTATTTTTGGCATGACAACTTGTTATAATATGGTGTAAGTGGATCTATGGCAGATACAATTTGTCATAAGATTCCATGCATGTATGTCGCATATGACACCCATTATTAGTTGTGGTTGCTATTTTTAGCCCCAAGCACCCATCTTGGGAAGATTTATTGTTAGTGGTATCTATGATGGTTGTGATGCATCATAAGATGCTTTTGCATGCTATTCTTAGACTTGGGTGCCCAACCTTGCATGGGTAAGTTATGACCACTTGGTGGTTGCATGTAGACAATATTTAATGCTTGCATGTGGGGTTATTGGAGGAGAGAGAAATTACACACCTAGAATAGAGGGAAAACTCTTCTATAAATATTTTCCATTGTATTTGTTTCTGCAATATAGATTTTAGGTACTCAGGTGCTGTCAGAATGTGTCAAGTTGAAGACTGGTGGAGAGAGTTGTTGAGTTATTGTATTATACAATCTATTTCAGATTAATACAAGCTTGTGCCTCTTTCCTAGTGGAGTTTTTTACCCACAAGGGTTTTTGATCCACGTAAACACTGTGTTGTGTGTTCAGTTTTCTATTTTGATGTTTTTGTGTTGCATAGTTTCTATTGCATGTTAAAATCTCCATTGATAATACACAATTAAAGATTGCAGAAATTATATTTGAATCAAATTTCCATTGTGTAGTTGTGCCTTTCATTTCTAACAGTCCTTCCATGCCTAAGATGATTGATCATTCTCATGCATGGTCCCACAATGGTGCCATATTATCCTTTGTAGGTGAAAAATCTCAATCCATTTTTCTACTATCCGCTAAGGTTTAGGGAGACTCCCATAATTTATTCCTTCACATTCATCACTTTTATTGAATATAACAATTGGGGTGTCTCCTCATCTTCCTCGTGAAACATGTCTAGTAGCTCCTAATATGTGATAGCCCTAATATAAAATATATCCTGCCCTTTGGCTAGTAGACCAATGATCGAGTTGATGATGGAGGGATTTACCTTTATTTTGACTTCTCTAATAGTTGTGCAAAAATTCTCATAATTATCAATGAATTCCTCAACAATGTCCTCAATATACCCCTCAAATTTCTCTAAAAATTCTAGCAAGCTTGCATTCCTAAAGATTTATGTGGCTTCTATATTTTTCAACCATGGAAGTATAGAATCTAGTTTGGCTTTCCTTTTCTATCCCATCTTCTATGAATTATATGTTATGCAATTTCCAGTATGTTAGGAAAAGTGTCTCAACCTTGCAACCTTGAAAGGTTACTATTCTTCCCAGTTTTGGTTTTTTTGAATACCCTTTATCTTGGAAAATGGTTTAGAACCTTCAAAGTTTCCAAAAGTTTCCAAACGAGCTTAAAATAGTGAGACTTACTATTTTTAGTAAGTCCTTCAATTGACCTCGGGTTGACCTAAATTTTTTCCAGAAGGTGCATAACAACTAAGTAAACATCTTGGGTGAGTTTTAACTCAAGATGATATGTGGATTGTGAGATATTAAAATTTTTATTTTTTGAAATTGCTAGAAAAGTTTTGAACTCAATTTTTAGGTATCAAAACTTCTCTAAACATCCTAAAAATTGTCATAACTAGAAAAGCAAATTACAGGGTGATAGAGCACTTCACGAGCTTTCCAACGCATAAAACGGTTCGTCAATCGGACACCTAGATCAAAAGTTATGGCCTCCGGAAGTTGGACCTTCTGTTTTGGGAAATGTAAAAATGTGTTGGACACATAAAAGAGCTGTAAAGGGGAGAGTTCCACGTGTTGGTGTGTGGTTTGGCATATCACAAGGCATCTTTGATTGGACATAATTTGGGCGCCACTTTCGGGTGGTTTTAGCTCATGGTTTTGTAATTACCATTGGCAGTGTACTGTATTATATCTCCTATATATCAAGAACTTGAGATGGAGGTTGTATGTAGAATCTTATAGATGTCGAATTACCTCCTGGATCTCTGGTTGGATATACTCCTGTAAAATCTTGCTTTGCAAGTATATTGTAATCTTTGTGATTCCTAAAAAATATATTGGGCGGCTTTGGAGTGTGCGGTTTTTTACCTGAAAGGGTTTTCCCCATGTATATCTTGTGTTGTGAGTTTTGTATTTGCATTTGGAAGTTGTTATTATCTTTCTGTTAATGTGCATCTTAATCTATAACTGTAAAAGTAAAAATTTACATAAGTCTTTCCTCATTAGATCAGTGTAGGAAGCATTTTCCGCATACCTTGCTTCCTTTCAGTTGGTATAATAGCCTGATCACCTTTGATTCTAGTTATTGGGTAGAGGGTTTTTTGAGCTGATCTTCGTTTGAGTGGGAGCTTGTGTAGAGGACTTTGAAATCTTTGTTGCAGGTAAGAGATGGCAAGCACATTTGGGAGGTTTGAGATAGAGAAGTTTAATGGCAGTAATTTCGAGTTGTGGAAACTCAAAATGGAGGACATGCTTGTAAATCAAAATTTATGGGAAGCCGTATCTGGTACAAACCCAACGACAATGTCTCAAGAAGACTGAGACCTCAAAGGTTGAAAAGCTAAGGGTTTGATAAGACTCTTTTTGGTTGATTCAGTGCTCCTGAATATCCATGAAGAGAAGACTGTAAAGGATCTTTGGAAGAAGCTTGGAGATGTTTATTAGGCTAAATCCCTGGTGAACAAGCTATTCATGTGAAAGAAATTGTATTCTCTGAAGATAGAAGATGGAGGATCTATCGCTAATCACCTAAATACATTCAATATGCTTGTTTCCCAGTTGACTTATATTGGTGTGAAGATGGAGGAGGAGGATCGATGTATGACATTACTGTGTTCCTTACCAAATTCATGCGACCACCTTGTTATGGCCATTGGGAGTACCACTTCCACCTTCAAGATGGAAGATGTGGTTTCTTCGTTGTTGTCTGAAGAGATGCGGAGAAAGACTTCCAAATCAACTAAGGAGGCTCTTGCGGTCCGTGGTAGATCTAAAGAGAAGGGAAAGAAAAAGGATAAGAAGAAGGAAAAAAAAGAATGATCCAAATCCCGTGGGAGATCTAAATCTCTTGGAAAGTCCAAGGCCCTGTGTTGGTACTTTGGCAAACCTGGTCACTTCTGCAAGGAGTGCAAGGAGGAGAAAAAGAAAAAAAAGAAGAATCATGATTCGGATTCTGACAAGTCCTCTCAGGATGAAGGAAAAACATTTGTCGCTACCTTGGTAATGCATGTATCTGAGGATGTGTAGCTTATTGACTCTAGTCCATCTTTTCACATGAACTCACATCGGGGCTAGTTTTCAAAGTATGAAGAATATGATGGTGGAAAGGTGTACCTGGGTGATGACTCTCACTTGGATATTGTTGTTCGTGGAAGAGGCTTGATTTTATTCCCTGATGGGCGAATAAAGGGAATCAATGGTGTTCTGCATATCCCTGGTTTGACACAAAACCTTCTTTTTATAAGCAAATTGAATGATGCGGGTGTGTAGGTTGTTTTCTTGAATGGAGGATGCAAGATGACTAGAGGATCTATAGTGTTGGCTAAGGGTGTTCAGATTGACACTCTATTTCATCTTGACACATGCGTAGTACAGTGCAATAGTGCCTCTGTTTTGAAGAAGAGAGCTTCAGATTCTTCATCCTCACCATTGGAACCGGCAGTGAAGAAGACTGTTGCATCTACTTCCGATGGTTGTGCTTTTTGGGTACCTAAGGATGCTCATTCTATGGAGATGAAACTTTCAGTTGAGAAAACAATGTTATGGCACCAAAGGCTTGGTCACATTGGTGAAAAGGGTTTGATGACCCTAAAGAATAAAAATCTTGTTGAGGGTATGAATGATTGTAACCTTGAGTTCGATTTCTGTGAACATTGCATTTATGGTGTTCAGTTTTATTCTAGTTCTCACAAATCTTCTGAGGTGTTGGACTTGATTTATTCTAATGTGTTTGGTCCTGTTAATGTTTCTTCGATTTCAAAATCTATTTACTCTGTTTCATTCATTCACGATTACAGTAGAAGGACATGGGTGAATTTCCTTAGAAGTAAATCTAAAGTCTTTAATAGATTCAAAGAGTTCAAAGCTCTTGTAGAGAATCAAAAGGATAGAAAGATTAAGTGTTTGAGGACTGACAATGGTGGTGAGTACTGGTCAACAAATTTTGACAAGTTCTTTAAAGAACAAGGGATTGAGAGGCACAAGACAACTCTGTATACCCCTCAGTAAAATGGAGTTGCAGAGAGGATGAATAGAATGTTTATGGAGAGGGCAAGGAGTATGCTAAGTGGAGTTGGTCTTGAACAAAAGTTTTGGGCTGAAGCTGTTGCTACTGCTTGTTACCTGGTTAACAGGTCTCCTGCATCAGCGCTCATTGATAAGACACCTATGGAGGTATGATCTGCTAAAAATCCTTCATTAGGACACATTCGAGTATTTGGTTGTGAGTCATATGCACATGTGCCTAAGGAGAAGAGGTCTAATTTGGAGAACAAGGTTGTAAAGTGTATCTTCATCGGTTATGGCATCGGTGTGAAGGGTACAAGCTTTGGGATCTGGTAGCTGAGAGAGTTTTGTATAGAAAAAGCATGATCTTCAGAGAGCTCAATCCTTCTTCTGTCGTCTTGCAACCAAAGAAAGAATAGAAGAAAGATGATGTGGTTCAGCTTCCTTCCACCCCTGAGAAAGTTGAACCAAAAACATCTATTAGACCTGATAATGAGGAGAGATCGAGTAGCTCTGAAAGTTTAGAGGAAGATGAAGAACCTCAACCTCAACCTTTGAGGAGGCCCACGTGGATAAGGCAACAACCTGATAGGTTTGGTTATTCATTGCATAATTCTAGTTGTATTTTTTCTTTGATTTCTAACACTAATGAGCCTAGAACTGTGAAAGAGGCTATGGGTATGAAAGATGCAGGTTCCTGGAAGGAGGCCATGGAAGAGGAGATGGCTTCTTTGGAAAAGAATAATACTTGGGACTTGGTGCCTTTTCCTGAAGGACAAAAACTTGTTGGATGCAAATGGGTGTTCAAAAAAAAATTTGGTGTAGATGACAGTGTTGAGAAATATAAGGCTAGATTGGTTGTGAAGGGATATTCTCAGGTGGAGGGAATTGACTATGGTGAGATTTTCTCTCCCGTTGCAAAGCTGACATCTATTCAATTCTTGTTATCTCTCGTAGCAGCGTATGATCTAGAAGTGGAACAGATGGATGTGAAGACAACATTCCTTCATGGTGACTTAGAGGAGGAAATATGTATGTCACAGCCAGAGCACTACATGGTGAAAGGTAAAGAAAATCTGGTTTGCAAGTTGAAAAAGTCTTTGTATGGTTTGAAACAATCTCCTAGGATGTGGTACCAGAAGTTTGATGCCTTGTGTTGAGTATTGGATATCAAAGATTGAAATCAAATCATTGTGTTTACTACAAGGTTGACAATGATCGCATTCTCATTATTGTATTGTATGTCAATGATATGTTACTCATTGGGAATGGTAAAAATTTGATTTCTGATTTGAAGTCTCAGTTGTTAGCATAGTTTGAGATGAAAAATCTAGGGGTAGGTCGGTACATTCTGGGAATGGAAATCAAAAGAGAGAGAAAACATAAAACTTTGGTTAGGCCAGAGTAGGTATGTTAACACTGTGTTGGAGAGATTCAACATGATGGATTGTAGACCTTTGACTATTCCTATTACAATGGGGACAAAGTTAACTGTTGAAGATTGTCCAAAGTCTCCTTCTGAGATAGAGGATATGAGCAGAGTTCCTTATGCTAGTGCGGTTGGCAGTTTGATGTATGCGATGGTCTACACAAGACCAGACATTGCCCAAATAGTGGGAGTCCTTAGTCGATTTATGGCTAATCCTGGATGGGTACATTGCGATACAGTGAAGAGAGTGTTCAGATATTTGTGGGGTACTTCTAAGTATTCCATATGTTATCATGATTATCCTATAGGACCTCGACATTCACTTTGTATTCACAGATTTGTGGATTTAGATTAGGCAGGTAACATTGACAGCAGGAGATCGACCAGTGCTTATGTGTTCACTATGTTTGGTGGTGCTATTAGTTGGATGAGTAAGCGGCAACCTGTGGTCACTTTGTCCACTACTGAAGCTGAGTACAGGGCAGAAACTCATGCTTGTAAAGAAGCCATTTGGCTTAAGAGATTGTGTTCTGATGTTGGGTTTGATGTAGGGAAAATTACTATTTATTGTGACAGTCGGAGTGCCATATGTTTGGAGAAGAATCCTACTTTCCATGCAAGGACTAAGCATATTGATGTCTAGTACCATTTTTTTCATGACATGGTAGAGGATGGGAAGGTAAACTTAGAAAAAGTTAAAACTTTGATGAATGTTGCAGATTCCTTAACAAAACCTGTGAGCATAGAGAAGTTCAGATGGTGTTCAGAGTCTATGGGCCTCACGACCCCTAGCAATTAAATCATGGTGTTAATACTCCCTTTGCTCTTGCAAGGTGTTTGACAAGTGGGAGAATGTTAGGAAAAGTGTCTCAACCTTGCAACCTCAAAAGGTTAGTATTCTTCCCAGTTTTGGTCTTTTTGAATACCCTTTATCTTGGAAAATGGTTTGGAACCTTCAAAGTTTCCAAAAGTTTCCAAACGAGCTTAAAATAGTGAGACTTACTATTTTTAGTAAGTCCTTCAATTAACCTCGGGTTGACCTAATTTTTTTCTAGAAGGTGCAGAACAGCTAAGTAAACAGCTCAGGTGAGTTTCAACTCAAGATCATATCTGGATTGTGAGATATTAAAGTTTCTATTTTTTGAAACTGCCAAAAAAGTTCTGAACTTAATTTTTGGGTATCAAAACTTCTCTAAACATCCCAAAAATTGTTGTAACCAAAGAAGTAGGTTATAGGGTGATAGAACACTTCACAAGCTTTCTGACGCATAAAATGGTTCATCAATCAGACACCCAGATCAAAAGTTATGGGCTCCAAAAGTTGGACCTTTTGTTTTGGGAAATGTAAAAATGTGTTGGACACATAAAAGAGCTGTAAAGGGGAGAGTTACATGTGTTGGTGTGTGGTTTGGCATATCACAAGGCATCTTTGATTGGACATAATTTGGGTGCCACTTTTGGGTGGTTTTAACTCACTGTTTTGTAATTACCGTTGGCGGTAAACTGTATTGTATCTCCTATATATCAGGAACTTGAGATGGAGGTTGTATGTAGAATCTTATAGATGTCGAATTACCTCCTGGATCTCTGGTTGGATATACTCCTGTAAAAGCTTGCTCTACAAGTATATTGTAATCTTCGTGATTCCTAAATAATATATTGGGCGGCTTTGGTGTGTGGGGTTTTTTACCTGAAAGAGTTTTCCCCACATATATCTTGTGTTGTGAGTTTTGTGTTTGCATTTGGAAGTTGTTATTATCTTTCTGTTAATGTGCATCTTAATCTGTAACTGTGAAAGTAAAAATTTGCATAAGTCTTTCCTCATTAGATCAGTGTGGGAAGTGTTTTCCGCATACCTTGCTTCCTTTCACAGTAGGAGTGATCATCTATAGAGTTAAAGTTGTAGTGGTATGGAGTTGTTTGAAGTTGTTTCCAAAGGATATATATGAAAGTTTTCAAAGTAGGAAATGGGGATGCATTTACACATGTAGTAGTAGAAAGAAATAATTATGCACTAGCGGTGCATGGTTGAAATCCATAAAGAAATGATACATAATCACGTGACATGATTGAAGGTTAGTTTAGTATGTGTGATGATAAATGCTTAGATTTTGGGGTATATTCTATTTAGATTTACAATCATTTTATCCATCAAATCAACGTGCATGTAATAATTTCTTAAAGTGGCATCTTAGTTGATCTATGGTTGCATTAAATGTTCAGGGTACATGGAAATATTTTAGGAGTTGGCAACCTTACATGGATATAATTTAAAGACATATTTATAGAAAAAAAAATTAAAAACAAAGTACATACTTCATTATCATTTTAGCCATACCTAATGATCCTGTTCCATGCATGGAAATATTTTTCATGCATGATGAGTCATTTCCATGTGCTAGCATAAGCATGATCATGGTGGTGGAAATTGAAGGGCAGATTTGTAATAAAGAGGTTTGAATTTTGTCACACAAAAATCTAAAATAAATTTATTATGAAGGAACTACCCTAGAGTTGTTAGAAGACTACTTCTAAATCAATACTAAAATTGGATTTGGATTTTTAAATAAAATAGCTCAAGAGTTTTAAAGGGACAGACTCTGGAATTTCCAAGAAAAGAAGCTCCTGAGTTTACAAAGAAATGACTCCAAATTTTATAAAAAAACTCTAGACTTTACAAAAGATCATCTCTGGACTCTTGAAAAGAACACCTCTATGTATTTGAAAAAGAGTTTTGAAAAGAACATCTCTAGAGTTTTTTTTTTTAAGAGAAAAAAATACCATTTCTAGTTCTCAATTTTCCTCTTTTTATTTATTCTTTTGCTTTTGATCAAAGACTACTAGGGGTGGAAGAGACCCCCTGGACATAGAAAAACTTTAATTCCTTCAAATTTTGGTTTGTGAATTCCTCCTTCACCACAAGAACCTAGTAAAGGAAAAATCTATGTTCATTCACCAATAGCATTCTGTCTTCTCCATTGATCAATATTAACTTCACTACTCCATTTCCAAAAACTTCTTTTACCTCAAATAGGCTGATCTAGTGGGTGCATAGCTTTCCTTGAAAAACTTTGTATTTTGAATCAAATATTAGGTCCTAATATCCTATTTCAAATTTCTTCTGTTAGGTATGATGATTGTGTCATACCTTCATTTATTGTTGGATAAGCTCAATTTGATGAAGTTCTTCTAGTCTAATATTGTCCAATTCATTCAACTATAGAATTCTTTCACTTTATGCTAGGTTGAGATTCATACCTAGCTTGGTTGCAGTTCTTAGATTTTGGATCTCAAATTTAATGGAGAGAATTGGTTTCTTCCCATAGACCAGATCATAGGGAGTGAATCCTATAGTTGCTTTCCATGTGATGTTGTAGGCCTACACTACTCTTGGTAGTATGTTTGCCTAGTCCTTCTTGTGGGCCACCACTATGTTTTTCAAGATATTTTCTAACTCCTAGTTGTTGACTTTGATCTACCTAATGGCTTGGGGTTGGTATGGAGAGGATTTTATATGGGTGACTTGGTACTACTCAATAAAGGCTTGAATAACTTTTGACATGAACTATGGTCCTCAGTTGGATATAATGGATTTGGTGCTTCAAATTGTATAAATATATGTTCCTATACAAGAAGTCAACAACCCATTCTTCTCAGGAAAATTTTAGATCTTGTGTTTTTGCCCATTTGGTCACATAGTTAGTGCAAATAAAATATATTCCTCGTCTTGTGATGCTAGGTTGATGGGTCCAATGAAATCCAATCCCCATCTCTCAAAAGGTTCTTCAACTAGTTGAGGATGAAGAAATATTTCAATTGAATTAGTGGGTTTGGTGGCCTATTGACATTGGCCACACTACAAAACATATTGCTTGATATTCTTATGTATTGAAGGTAGGTAATATCCATCACGCAAAATCTTGTGCATAGTTCTTTAGGCAAATTAATACCCTCTATATGGTTCATCATGGAAATCTCTGGGTATATCATAAACTTTGTCTACTCATACACACTTATGTAGGAGAAGATTAGGCCTATATTTGAATATGGAGGAAACTCCCCTATGACAAGGTAATTTTCTATATTAGTGAACCATGGTGTATAATTTGATATTACAAATATTTTCTCATCAAGGAAGTCACCTTGAAATGGTTCATTTTCCTCTTCACCCTATAGTCTAGACAAAAAGTTGGCAACCATGTTAGCTTTCCCAAGTTTATCCATTATAATTATGTTAAATTCCTATAAGAGCAACAACCAATGAATAATTCTCCCACTTACTATGGGTTTATTCATCAAATATTTAATGGAAAAATGATCTGTGTAGATGATGACATTATAACTTGTGCTATAATGGTAGAAACTTTTAATAGCATAAACAACAAGAAGGAACTCCCTCTCGGTGGTGTTGTACTCTCACTTAGTAGGAGTTAAGTTTTTGATAACATAGTAGATAGTATACATTCTAGTTCCTTCTTCCTTTTTTCCTAAGATGACTCCTGAAATATTGGAGGCATCCATTTGTATGTAAAAAAAAGGTTTTAGTTAGGTCCTCTTAATACAAGTGCAATTGTTAGTTTTTTCTTTATGACTTGAAAGGACTATTGGCATTTTTCTATCCATAAAATCTCACTATTTTTTTTTGTCAAAAGAGAAAACATCAATGCTACTATTTTGTTGAAGTTTTCTATGAAATGATGGTAGTATCCAACATGTCCTAGGAAATTTCTCATGCCAATTTGAATTTTCAAAGGAGGTAGTTGTATGATAATTTTGATATTTTTTGATGTACCTTAATTCCTTCTAATGAGATGTGATGCCCTAAGATGATATATTGGTTGACCATCATGAGGAATTTTTCATGACTCAAAGATAAGTTATGTTTCTCGCATCTCATAATAACTTTATCCCAAATTTGTATAGCCTCTTCAAATGATTCGTTATAGACTGTGAAGTCATCCATGTAGACATCCATGCATTCATTGGTTAATCCTACAAATATTGAAAGGATTTCTCATTGGAATGTGGCTAGGGTAGTATAGAGTCCAAATGGTAAGACCATGTAAGCAAATGCACCCCATGGATAGGTAAAAGTAGTTTTGTCTTGATCTTCTAGTGCTACCTAAATTTGATTTTAGCTACTAAACAAATCTAGAAAGGAAAATATTTCTTCTTGGTGAGATCGTCTAACACTTGGTCTATAAATGTTAGAGGAAAATAATCTTTTGAGGTTGCTTTGTTAAATTCTCTATAATCAATGCAGATTATTCATTTGCCCTTTTTATTTGGGAAAACCACTAGGGGTGAAACCCACTGATTGTTCTAGGTTGGATAAATAAATCCTGCCCTTAAGAGTTTTTTTATTTCAATTTTTACTACTTTGAGGGCTGGATTTAATCATCTTTGGTGTTGCCTTACTAGTTTGACATTCTCAGTATAAATATGATGTGTACATATACTAGGATAAATCTCTTCCATGTCACTATATTCCAGGATAAATCTCTTCCATGTCACTATATTCCTAGGTAAAAGCTTTGAAATGTAAGTCCAAGGTATTAACAATTTTGGTTCTTGGTTTCTTGACAATTGGTTACCTTTGTTCAATGGTTTCTTAGGTTGAATCATGATCTGTTTGGTGTGAGGATGCACTAAATCTAATATTCTAAAATTATAATGAAAGTGTTTAGTGGATAGTAATGTCATTGTAACAAATGGAAAGTAGTTATCCCATAATGAAAAGTTAGTCCTATTGGTACAATATTTGCCAATGGGCACAACAAAGATTTTATATAGAAGCATTTGTGATCTTGGGTTTGGTCATTTGAAAATTGTTGAGTTTGGTATGGATTATTATCCTTATCATGATCTATTTCCTAGTGGTCATTCTAGTTCCTCAATATGTTGTTTTATTGTTACCATTGCTTAAGAGGTAAATTTTCTATGTTTTCCTCCTCAACTAAGTTATCTATCCATATATGGTTATATGGTTTTGTGGATGATTTTGTTGGAGGATATAGAGATATTTTTTTATACTTTATCCATTTTAAATTGTCATATCTCTAGAGAAGCAATCTATCAAAGCAATCACAATAGCCAGGCAAGGCCTACCAAGATTTAATGGATGCCCATTCTTGTTAGTCTAAGGCTAGAATATCATAAAATCAACTAGGTATTCCTAGGATTTGACAATAACCAGAACATTCTCCATAACTCATTTTTGGGATGTCTATTGATTGGTCTACAATCTAAAGGATGGTACTAGTGAGTCGTAATTTAGTGAGAGGTAATGTTTTTAGGAGTTCTATTGACATAACATTTAGAGAAGCTCCTAAATCAACTAGCACATTTAGGGATTGCTTATTGTTGATGGTAATTGTGATAACAAGAGTACTTGAATCTTCATATTTTAAAGTGAGGATCTTTCACAAAAGGATTAGCTACACTTCCTCCTATATGTATGGTATTTAGGGATTCTTCTTCTTTCCATGAGTTTTCACACAGACATATACAAGCTGGTTTGATTATGGAATCTCCCTTATAGCCTATAACAAGGGAATTTTAATATTCATCTTTCAGATTCTTTGACCAAGTAATATTCACTTAAGGGTAAATTTTTTGGGATAGACCTTAATCTTTTAGGAAATGGAAATGGTTCTAAATAAATTCTAGAGTTAGGTTTTGGAATGGGTTCGGAAGTGAGAGCAACTTTAGAATTTAGTTTCGTAGATACTTTAGAATTTATATTAGGTAAAGCTCTAGAGTTTAAGTTTAGAGAGGACCCCAATCCTAATTCCAAATAAAAATGAGGTCTATCTACAAGTGAGGGTTCCAATTTAGAATGTTCATCCTCCTTTTCATAAATTTCTATATTTGAAGGTGTAGGAGGTTAAATAGCAAAATTACTCGTAAGAATAATTAAACATTTTATAGTCAACCAAATTGATACTAGTAGTACTATCTTCTACTGTATAACTAGGTGCACTTGGTCTAGTAATCTTGAGATTTGATATTGGCTGAGTAGGTAGTGCAGGTTGATTAACTTGTTTTAGTTGTGTAGGATTTTGCATGTTTTGTGAATCAAGTAACAAAGCCCGTTGTTCATTTGGGAATCATTGAGGTCCCTAAGAGGCTTGATTGTAAGGAGGATTTGGATTCAATTGGGTTATAGGTGGCATCCATTATTTTTATTTGATTGGACCAAGGAGGATTGGACCATGGTTGATGAGTCCATTCCTGCGGCCCCACAGGTAACAGTTCCACTATTACTTCATTTGCAGATTGGTCTAAGATGAAACCCATGGATTGGGCATCTAATTCATTAGTGGATGCCAATGGATGCTTGATTATAGAAAAAAATTCTACCTTATCTCTACCCCATATAGTTTAGTTCTTTCTCTATGTGCGAGTTTATTTTCATGTAATTCATTATTTCAGCTAGTAGTTCACATTGTTTAGTAGGGTGGCCTCCTTCACAAACGTGACACACATTGGTTTTATCTAAGGAGAATTCTCTTAAGGGATGTCTATTACAACACCTAGGGTAACAGATTAACATGGGTTATGTTTTCTATGTTTTATTCCATCCATTGTTGAATTTAATTATACTAGGATATGATTCAGTTTTGAGGTTAGTAGTTTCTTCTACTAATTGTTCAATTTTTTTATATCCATGTTTGAGTTTGGATTTTCTAATTCCTCCCCTAGTATGAGAATACGTCCTCAAAAATTTTGATATCTCTTTTAAGATCATCTTAGTGACATCACCGTTGACCATCAAATTAAGAGCATGTCATGAGTCGTCATCTAATCCATGTAGGAAGACATTCTTTCTTAAGTTTACATCCATAACATTTCTACATTTTTGTGTCACAAAGAGAAACTAGTCTAAGTAGTCTTCTAAAATTTCATCTTCTTGTTGTTTCATTTGAAAGAGTTCCTCTTTTTTGTTTTGTACCCTACAATTTAGTCTTGATATTTACAGTCCAAAATTATAATCTTCATTTCTGCCTATGTCTAAATATATCCTAAACTTAATCCCATAAACCATTGTAAAGTGGAATCCTTTAAAGTCAAAAGAAAAAATAAAATTTTGGGGCATTAGTTTTATAATCATAAGTTTGACATATGACTTTAAACTTAAATAAAAATTGATTTGGGTCTTGAAAATACTTCCCTCTAAATATGGGTAGCAAAGAGGGGGAACTATTTTTAATGTGTATGTATTCCTCTAGATCCATATAATAGGATAGGTGAAAATTCTTTCCACCCTTCCACTTGGTTGTTCATCATTATTTTCCATGTTCCTTTGTTGAGGTGACCTTCTTTAGTTTGACTAAAATTCAGTAAGGGTTGATCTTCTAGGAATATTTGCTTAGGTATCTCAATGGTGGCATTTCCCTAGAGTTTGAACCTTGTTGTTGGGGTTGTTCTTGACAAAGTGTCCTTTAGGATCCTTTTTCTAACTATACAGAAAAAGGTCAGGATGTTATTAGCATCAAACTAATGACTCTAGGTTTTAAATATATCTTCATTAATACCTTAGGTCCCCAAAAATGGTGCCAAAAATTATGAGGGTCATTGTACACCTATCATTTGAATAAGATTATCAAGTCCATGGTGGTGTCCTAGGGTTATTTTCAATGAAGATAGAGAGGTAAACTAAATCAATAGTTCTATTTGAAAGGAAGATTGGTTATTCTTTGAAAAGTAGATGAACTAAGATTATCTAAGTTATTGCACACTTGTAAACTTAAAATTTCTAGAAATAAATCTAACTAATAGCACACACATACTTATAGAATTAAAATTGATAGAAAAGAAACCTATTTGCTAGCACTCTTATCTTGAATTCATAAAAAGAAAAATTCTAAATACAATAGCTATGCTATCAGTACAAAAAAAGAAAAATCATAATATAGAAATAGTTCATATTTTCATTTCGTATCATGATCAATATATAAATAAACAATATTGATCAAAACTTATGCTTGCAAACTTTGCATCACAAAGAAAGATCATTACAACATTAACTTAACAATTTCCACCAAACAGAACATGGTTTCAACATGATACCAACACATAGTCAAGTAATCACAACATTTAACAAAACATAACAACAAAGTGAAAATAGTGATCCTTCTTCTTTTGCGAGTAGGGCCCTTACTCTTTAAACATTCTAGACTTACTCCAAATTCAATGCATATGATCAATCAACTATCTTTTTCATTCATTAACTTCAGAAGTAAAACATAAAGTAGCAACAATATCATATATTCTCAAAACTAAAACATAACAACCTAACCTCTTTAACTTCTAAAGTCTTTCTCTTTTTATTGAGTATTCCTAGAATCCTAATAAAAGTAGAACATGTCTTCTCTTGTAGAAAAATGGCAAGATTACTTAATTACATTATTTCTGAATAAAAGGGCATGATGCCCGAGTCTTTTCAAATCATAATGATAAAAGAGTTTTTAAATAAACATATTTCAAATGGGAACAATGGAAACTTATGCTTCCTCCCTAGATTGTGGTGATGGAGTGATATGAACTTACAAATGGTTGCATGATTGAAAAGATTTGGATGGTGATAAAGAAGTTTAGCACATAATAGGAACTTCAGAGCTAAAAGTCTGGAGCTGAGATTCTAGAGTTGCATGGTGGCACATTCTTTGGTCCTTTGTAAATAGTCCTATTAGGATACAGACACTATATCTCAAATAACACACACAGTTAGAACATTAGGATTGGAATCATTCATGCCATCTGAAACTAAACTAGAATATTTATTCTATTTTTCTAATTTAAACCATAAATTCTATTACTTTTTCTTGTATCCACTAAAAGTTTCAGGGGATGGTAGGAAAAAGGGAATGTGATTGGTTTAAAATGGGGCATTATAGGGCCTCATCAAACACCACAATAACTTTGAGATTATTTAGAATGCTATCATATTTATCAAACCCCTATTACATTTATGCTAGCAAGTGTGGCAAGAGGAAACCCACAACTAGGTTCAAGCATTCCCCTAAAAATTTATAAATTGCCATGGAGACATTTGCAGACACCATTGCCATATGTAACCCTTCCTACAATTTACAAAGTATGTTATTCTACTAACAAAATGGACATACAGGAATTGAAACCCCAAACAATGCTTTAACACTTACAAACTCTAGGAAGCACAAAAATGATCAACCTTTTTAACATCTTGCATCCCTCTAGTTATAACATTTCAAATACATGCACTCTAGTAATATGTTAGGATTTGAGGAATTTATCTGCTAGTCAAAGCATTTAATGCATCAACACATCCTCCTATAATAAAATTAGCCTTGGATCCAGTACTTGATGATTTGGGATAGTTAGAATGTATTTCTCATGCGTAAAGAATAGCCTAGGATCTATTTGTAGATGTGCGGCAGTTAGGGCTAGCATTTATGGAATTGAAGCACCCATACCCACTTTCAATTTCTTCACATGACCTCATGTGTGGATTTGCACATTTGATGGGATCAATGTAATTTTGGCAAGATTCAAAGAGTGTACCTATTCATTGCATTCAATTCTAGTTATTATTGGTGTCTTTGAAAGTGCAAGAGAGATATGTAGGGTTTCCAACTCGAGCATCAAGGTTATGTATTATTTTCTCATGCCTAAACAATGTGTTGAGGTAAAAATTGCCTTGGAAGCCCAATATATGATTTGTTAGGAAAGTGTGTCCTTGGATGCCAAAGAGGATTGGGACTTGGGAATCGATAAGTCCACATGCAAGATGGATGAAGAAGAAAACCATAGTCCCAAAGAAATGAATGGAAGAAATGGTAGGATTTAGAGTTTGGGATTATCGCATGTTGATTCACTTTTGGGGAAGGTAGCATTTAGAACCCTAGGAGTTCAAAGAGGGAAGGAAGTAAAAGGAGTAGGGATCAAGGAACACATATCTGATGTCATTAGGAAGAAGGAAGATGATAGGAGGGACTCTAGGTTTCCACAGTGGAAACTAATGAAGGGGAAGTAGGGATTGTGATTTGAGCATACCAATTGTTGGATGCACTTTTGGGAAGGGGGAGAGGGAAGTCTAATATCCCATGATTGAAGAGAAATATAGTGGGGATTGAAACCTATATTAGAGAGAAATAGAACAAGGGAAAGAGGTGATGGGAACTTTTGGGGTTTGGGGATAAGACTTACCATGTACTGCATACCTTTTGGGTATGACAATAATGATGGTCCCACAAGATACCATTTTCAATCCTTCCACTAAGGTTTGGTGCATCTAATAGTGATCTTGTGAAGCACTTTAGGAGGAACTAACTCAACAATGGTCTGAAAAGACTCAAAATCTTGGTTGGAAAGCCTAAATTTGACCTTGGATGTAGGCCAAGGTAACCAATTTCTAGAGGTTTGAAATGAACCAAATCCCTCCATGTAAAAACTTGAGAACATGAATCCATGGGACTTTGAGTATAGTCAATATTAACAAGTGATCATAGGAGACCAATAAAGATAGTGTTGGTTCATCGAAATCCCAATTCTAAATTTATTCCTGGTCTAAAGTAACTAGGGTTTAATAGCCTCCCATTCTTTCCAAGATTCTTTTGGAAATACAAGTACCTTAGATTTCAACATACACCATCATAATGAGAATGGAGTGAAATCCTAACCCCTTCCAACTCTTCCGACCATGAGGGACCTCGAAAGAGATACAACGTTGCAACAAAATTTTACTATTCCATTCTACAGCAGTAGTAATCCATTTAGTACATACAATTGACCCTTGGTAATGGGTATCAATGAGACCAAGACATCTAGATTCATGGAGAAGAGAACATAATTTCCAAGTGACTATGTGGAAGCCCTTTCCTTTCTTAGAATAATCCCATATGAAATCCCTTAGTAACTTTTCAATTTTTTAGTAGGAGGCCTTAGAAGGAGCCAAATAAGAAGATTAATAAACATGTGTGTCAGCAAGCACCTTAGAACTAATCTAAATTTCCCTGCAAGAGAGAGGGGATTGGCTATCCAATACTATAATTTCTTCTCAACATGAGCAATAATTTATTGCCAAAGAGAAGAAGAAGATTGAAAAGCAAAAGGAATTCCAAAAAACTTGAAAGTTTCACCATGATCAATCCATTTCCAATCAAAGACATTGAGTTAGGGAGGCTTTAGTAGGAAAGATTGATGATAGCATTAGGTTTTCTACCACTGTATGCTAGATTTTAAAGCTAAAGAGAAAGTATCAAGACATAGCAAATCTTGTTTGACATTATACTCTTCTTCCAAGAGAGTAAGAAAAGAATTATTGGCAGAGTAGCCATTGACTAGCTATTGGGTGGTATTGAGAAGGGGAATAATTTTGACATTTTTAAGAAATAGATTAGAAAGAAAGTACCCAAAACCTTTCATAGCTAACACATAAAGAGCAAAGGAAAGCAAACAACCTTGTTGAATGGACTTTAAAATCCAAAAAGAGGAATACTACAACCATTGATGGTAAGACAAGTAGAGACAATTGAAAACAACATTTGAATAGAGCAAAGGGATTTAGGACCAAACCCTAGTGCCTGGAGCATGGAGAGAATGAATGACTATTCTATGTGATCATAGGCTTTGGTAAAATCATTTTTTATGAAAATGGTTTGTTACTAAGAACGATGATCCCATTCTATACCTTCCCAAACAACAATAATATTTCTTAGGATATATATGCTCATGATGAACCCTATTTGCTCATGACATATGATAAGATGAAGCAAGTGTTGCAGACAAAGAGTAAGAGATTTGGCAATCATTTTGTAAGAAATATTTAGCAACATGATTAATTGCCAATTGCAATGTCTTTAAGATTGCTAGATAGGCATGTATTTAATGTTTCCTTTATTAATAATATTGCCAAGAGATAAAAAAAAATTGTATGCTTCCAAATATATGTAAAAAGGGAATGGATTAATAGTACCCCCACAACAACTTTATAAAAATTATAGGGTAAGTCATCACAACCTAGAGCTTTGGCATTAGCCATCCTAAAAAAAATTCACAAATATCAACATGGGTGAGAAGTTGGTCCCACACAACCCAATGTGAAGCAAAATGATGAAAAGAGACTACACTCATGAATTATTGAAGGGTGTGGTCTTTCTTAGGAGAAGGATCTTGAGCCTTGAAAATGAATTGATAATGATAGAAAAAGGTTTGAAGAATGTTAGGTGATCAATGAGAAGTTGTTGGCCCTCTACTATGCTCTTGATTTTCTTGGAAACATGAGAAGCACACAACCTAATTGGAAAATTTATTTGGAAGCATTATCCCCAATCTTAAGCTAGTGGTAATGAGCTTTAATTTGTGCCCTTATCTGCTATGTGGTTATCAACAATTTGCTTCTCTTGTTGGATCTTGGCCTACTCTTAGTAATAGAGTACCTGTGAAAATAGTTACTCTTCTATATTGATAGAGGCACAACAAAGCTTTGAGGTGATGGCCTCATATAATCAATAATGGAAAAGCATGAGCTAGTGCCCACATATGTGCAAAAAGTGAGAGATACACTTATGGTCTCATTCCATCATTGAATCTAGCTACTCCCATGGTGAGGATTTGGCTCAAGATTCCATAAATGCTCTATATGCACATGAGTGCGTTTATGGCTCAAGAATTGTGTGTTAATAAAAACTTGTGTTTTATCCACCTTCAGTGTGACAAATTTCAATGCCAAACTTTGTCGAAAAAGTTAGAATTGACAATTTTTAGTAAATGTTCAATTGGTAATAGAAAACACCTAGAAAAAGGAAAGATAGATTGACCTAACAACATGGCTATGCCAGGATGCTTGAGAACCATTTTTGTGCCAAAATGAGGATTTATTGATGTAAACCAAGTAGAATTGGAATGACAATGGCCAACATTAGGATAAAAATATCCTAATTTATTGCACATATAGTACCAAGCTTCCCATTTGCTAGTTGTTCAATACATAGGAAGGTTTTTGCATTTATCAAAAGCCAACTCAACCATATTAAAATACTCATGTATGACCCAAGAAGTATTTGGAAAAGATTCAATGATGCAATGCCAAAAATTCAATCTCTCAACATCATTGGAAACATTTAAATATTGATAACTCCAAGGGAGTGGTTATTAATGTTAAAGAGGGTGCATAGGGCATGGCAAGGGGGTCATAACCTTGATCAAATGAATTCTACTACCATCTAGGAGAAATGAAAATAGCAACACCACCATAATCTTGCTCATGATTACTATGAAAAAAAATAGCTAAAAGGCCATATGACACAACAAATAGTTAGAAGCAGAGGCAAAAATCTTCAATTCTTGTAAACAAAGAATATCAAGATTAGGAAGTCTTTGTTGAGTATTATGCACGGTATGATTTATTCTAAGATCTATTAGACCCTAAACATTCCATGAAAGAAACTTCATGGATGATGGGAGTTAAGTAGCATGTTGTTGCTATCAAACTCATTAAGAGCTTCATAACTATTTTTCAAAAACTCTTCATTTGTGAGTCTTTTTAGATAGTTTATAGCTTCTCAAGTAGATTAAGATTGTTGGGCCATTAGATTGGCATTTGACTAGCACATATTCACCTTCCTCCACCTCTTGACCTAGGCTACAAGACCTTTGAGAAATTAGTCGAGATATAAGAGGTATTGGAGACATTGCTTGCATAATAGCTTGAGAAGATAGAACATTAGTAGGCAAAGGTGTTCTATTATATCAAGTCTTGCTTGCCTCTTTAGAGAATTTCAATAATGGGCTTATAAGTGACAACCACCTTCGCCATGTTATTCATATGCTTTAAAATTTGTGGACTAGCAACTTAGTTCTGAGGCCCACTAGAAATTGGACCCTCTGCTCCATTATAGCAATTGTTCTTCCTATTAAATATTATGGTCTATCCATCCTCTTTTTTTTGAGGAGCATCCTTAGAAGACTTGGGAGTTGGCTTGGGTCATTGGATGACAAGGGGACAATCCTTGATTTTATGTTTGGATGATTGACACCTGTAGAATGTGCTAGGCAAATTGAGATACACAACTCTTTGAGTGACACATTGCTCACCAATATGTATGTCTATAAAGTCTTTGAGGTCCTTTGATAGGTTGACCTCGATACAAACCATTTTCTGGGGATAAGCAAGTTAATCATCTTGCTCAACATGAACAACATGACCTAAAGAGGTTGCAACATGATTGAGAAAAAGCCACAGAGGTAGGGGAGACTAGGAAAATCAACCTAGACTATGCCTCATAGGGGACACTTCTAAGAGACAACAAAGCCTTGATTCGAAGGGGAGGAGATCAATAAAAAAATGAATATACCAAGGACCATGTTCAAAAATAGCCTTTGCAAATTTCATCGTAGAAAAATGAAAAAGGGAAAAATCCCAAGGTAAATTGATTAGTTTCCATGTGGATCCCAGGAGGAACCCAAGCAAAATTAACCTTGCTTTTGAACATGCTTTCCTAGGGGATTCTTTGAATAAAATGCCCTATTAAAATATAACTTTTAAGCCACTTACATGTATTATTAGAATCATGGAATGGAAAAAACATCAAAAGTAGAGGATCTACCTTGACACAAGAAAGAACATGCAATCCAATCCAAGCCAAAACCCTCTTTATATATTATTTAAGATAATCCTTGTTTCTAAAAAATAAGAAAATAATCTACCCCTTAACAAACATAGGAAGAAAATACTATGATGAGGAAAAATAATAATTTCAATAATGTTTTTTTTTCCTCTCATATTTGAGGTACGCCATTCAAAACATTTTATAAGATAAAATAAGACAATGATATCAAGATCCATGAAAGACAAAAATTGATTTATGGGATTGTACAAATAAATGAAAAATAAGGAATAGGGAGTGCAAGCACAACTCTAGAAAACATAAAAGAGAACAAAATTCAAAGGCCCATACTAAAGAGAAAGTATATGAAAATAAGTCATGTCCTACAATACCTCACAAATCATGTCTTATCTAGAAGCCAACCATGCGGTCATTTCCTATTCTATCTTCAAAAAGAAACAAGATAAATGAAAAAACAATCCTCAAAATATAAAACATTATAAAAGTAAAATATAAGAAATTTCCTATATAATGGAGTATAAGTGGACAATTCTAATAATTATCTAGATCATCTCCCCCTTGTTATAGAGGCCATTGGATCATTACAACGCGCCTCCTAAACTAGACAAGAGGGGTGATGCAATAACAACTATTGGATCCTTTCCCAACTCCTTACCCAGTACGTCATCATAGTGAATTTTACTAGATATGAGAGTGACTATCATGTTGTTCATAGTGAACAACATAATATGTTTCTACAAAGTCTTTGAGGTCCACAGAGGTAGGGGAGGTAGGGGATGTCAACATAAACAACATGACCTAAAGAGGCTGCAACATGATTGAGAAAAGGGATGACCTTGATACATGACAAGAGGGGTGAGGCAATAACAACTATTGGATCCTTTCCCAACTCCTTATGGGCAGTAAGTCATCGTAGTAAATTTTACTAGATATGAGAGTGACTATCATGTTGTTCATAGTGAACAACAGTGAACAACATAATCATGTTTCTACAAAGTCATGTTGCAGCCACAGAGGTAGGGGAGGTAGGGGATGTCAACACGAACGTGACCTAAAGAGTCTGCAACATGATTGAGAAAAGGGATGACCTCGATACATGACCCCATCATGTATCATTATGTTTCTACAAAGTCATGTTGTAGCCACAGAGGTAGGGGAGCTGGGGGATGTCAACATGAACGTGACCTAAAGAAGCTGCAACATGATTGAGGAAAGGGATGACCTCGATACATGACCTCATCATGTATCATTACAACCCGCCTCCTAAACCGGACAAGAGGGGTGAGGCAATAACAACTATTGGATCCTTTCCCAACTTCTTACCCAGTACGTCATCATAGCGAATTTTACTAGATATGAGACACCATTGCACAATCAAGATATGCATAGAGCATTTATCAACTCAGAATAACATATTTCTCAAACGATGGCCTTCAATGATGCATCGACTTGGAACCAGAATGCCTTTAAGAACTACATTTTTGCTACTAAGTGATTAATAAATGTCCTTAATAACTTAATAACCAAGCCTGTGATTTGTTTCATAAGAAACATATCATATTTGTAAGGAGAAGATATATCATGTGTTACAGAATTGGAGAAATAGATTCAGCTCTTCTAGAAGATCTGAGAACTACGCTTGTGTAATATAACTGGTAGAGAAGTAGGTTCTACTTACAATTCACTTGGCACAAAATCTCTAATTCAGGTGGCTAAGGTGAAGAAGCGGATTCAAGTTCTAGAGTCAAAGAAGTATTATCAACTAGAGAAGTGGCATTTTAAGGTTACAATGCCACCACCAAACTTGATGCCTCACCTTTCGACTTCATTTTGGGATAAGAGGAAATTCTCATCGAATGTCCTTGAGGAATGGGCTCTTGAGATGGATTTAAGGCACCACTGTGAGAAGCCATCCCACGAGGCTCACCATTGCTGTCCAAAATAATCATCATGTCTTCTTCTTCTTCTTCCACATTCACATCATCTGCAGAAGTGATTTCTTCTCCATTCACATGATCTAGAGGAGTGGTCTCATCTGAGAGCTCCACTGTATCCCCTGCAAGTGATGATGGAAGGCAATCCACTTCTTTCTTTCCAGGCTTTACCAAATTGCATCTTTTTGCAAATCTTAGACTGCGCCTACAGCCAGCTTTGCTATCTGAAATGTAAGGGGCACATTTTAATTCGGTCTCTTTCAGATGATTGCTTCTAGTGTTAACCTTCTTTTTCTTCCCTTCCACTTGTTTGTCTCCATGTTTTGCTCCTTGTTTCCCCTGTTCTGGGCTGCAATGTTTTGCTCCTTGTTTCCCCTGTTCTGGGCGGCCATGTTTTGCTCCTTGTTTCACCTGTTCTGGGCTGCAATGTTTTGCTCCTTGTTTCCCCTGTTCTGGGCTGCCATGTTTTGCTCCTTGTTTCCCTTGTTCTGGGCGTCCAAGTTTTGCTGACAAATTGGTGGCGAGTTCTTCCCTTGAGACTTTCATTTTCTTGCTAGAATGAGATGTGGGCATTGCAGGTCTATCATTATTCATTCCACCTTCCAAAGTGTTAACCTCTTCTGCAACCCTGAAAATATGGACTCTCAGCTTAATATTGTTATTGCTCTTGTCTACCCGCTCAAAGATGCATATGTCTCCTTGCTGGAGATTGTTTTCAGCTGAAAACTGCTTCCATCCTGCACCAAAAGCACCTATACTTTTATAGTTACTCCAACTGTACCGTACACGCCATTCATTAGAGTCAGAATTCACAAGGATCACCACCCTCATTTCTTTTGGTAATTTGAGACGCTCTTCAGAATTTTTGGGCAAATTCTGCACATGGAAACCATTATGCAAATCACATTGCATTTTCTTGAAACCCTCTTAAACCTCACTAGTCAGAAAGATACAGAAACCCAATCCATTATAGACTACATAACATCGTTCTTGACTTAAACACTGCTAGGCACACAGAGGTACAAACCCATATTGTCGATTAAGCTGCATTGCATTAGCTTCTTAAACCCATCTTAAACCCTAGTAACAAAATATTTAAGAGAATGCAATAAACAGTGAGATGCTTCAATATCAACACAAATAAAATCAAAGTCCTTACTAGGAGAAAGAGATCTTACAAGCCAAAATCTTTTGCAGACATGAGATGCCGCCATATTTACTAAACAAAAAGGTTTAGTAGATGTAAAAGAATAAGCAGCCTTGAAGACCTTGTTTGTTTTTAATACATTACGACACCTGCGAGGAAGACGCCAAGGTTTTGATTCTTGACAACTTTTTTGTGCAGTCTCTGCAGATTTCATTGTCTCCTGCTGCTTTCCAGCAAGAGATGGTTTATGACGATGACGACCTATAGCAGCCCAGCCTGCATTAAAATATGAGGGAGTCACACTTTTTAGTAAAAAACATCAAATTCACCTTCAACTTCTACTATTCATGGAATACAAAGCTTTTACTTACCATGAGAAGAGAATTTGAATTTTTTTCTCATTTTAGGAACCTTTGCTTCTGTATCATTCATTTCCTCCTCAAAACCTGAAGCAATTGGCAACTGGGTAGCAGTGGCAGTATCACTGCATCTCTTGTCCGAATTCTCAGAGCTAATAATAGTGTTTTTCTCACACCCATTTTTCCCAAATATTCTGACCTTGAAATAAGACCTACACACATACTTGAAAACCAGAAAATCTCCTGACTCGATTGTATGGTCACCAACAAATTTTTCCCAACCCTGCCGAAACTCCAGTTGGGTATTTGTTCCCCATAATTTTACAACCCACTGCCGAGCACTTGGGCCTTGCAAAATCATATCTTCACTGATCTCCTTTCTAAGCTTCTGAGAAAATGCAGCAGGAATACTCTGCAGTAAAGTAAACAGAATATAAGTTTTACACAATACAATATGCATTGTATCCAAAAAAAAAAAAGAAATCTTTAGGAGCATTGGTGTTACCAGTCTTTCAGAAAAATCTCCCAGCATGACTTTGAGGAAGTAGGAGCACCCATCCAAACCCTCATTCATATTTACATGAATCGTGTAGTTGCTTTCATCATTATCCCTGTCCATGGCAAATTATAAGCTCTAAGGCACACCTCTGTGAAACATAAAGTCAATAGCTTACAAACTTTGGGATTATTGAAACCCAATTTGAAGGCAATCTTTTGAGAAGAGGACAAAGGAAATCTTGTTTCTTCCTAGAAATGTTCATGTGATTGATTAACTGGCACATCTGATATTGATTTCAAGCTGTAAATTTCAAATGCTCATTTTTATGAATGCACTTATTTAGATGTGGAAAAAGATGCGTACTTGTCAAGCCAAAAATATAGCTGGCAGTGTCTGGCATGATCGCTTTAGGCCTGCTTCAATCTAAAATTTTGCACAATTGTTTTGAATCTGTAGTTTGATGTCATCGAATTCTAAAACCCAATATGTACATTGAAACTATAAACCACTAAATTAAGATATTCCGTGCATTGGCCATATATCTTTGTGATTTTTTGTACAAACATATCAATTTGCACAAGTTGAGCATTTTATAATTATAGCTACATCCATTACCGTATGTACTAGTTTTCCGTAGTGGGACTTGGTAATCGTTAATCTCATATGGCCGGCAAGATGACATCGTAAATCGTTTAGGGATTGAAGTCAATCTCAATGTAGAGTAATAGCATTATCTAAGATTTAGGTGCGTTAGACGTTTCACAACGTCGCATCAAAACACCTTTTTCAGAAATTGTCCGTCCAATTGTCCAAATCAGAAACTAAGGGAGAGGGGCCAGTTGCCGCCCACGCCCCTATGTTTTTAATCACTTGATCCCTCAATTAAATTTTTAAAAAGAACCAATGCATGTAAAATACCAACCTAATAAATTAACACAAATGTACCAATACATGTTCACAACATTTGTACATGTTCACAAATGCACCAATACATTTGTAAATTAACCAATGAAATTAAGATAAATGTACAAATGTGATGGCGAGCGGTTACCGGCACATTGGTGCGGATGTATGGGGCGACATGTTGAAATGAGCATTTTTCGACCCATGTGCACATAACGTGTCCTACAGGGAAATGTATAAGTGTCCAGAAGCTGAAAGAATAGTTTAAGCTCTTTGGTTGCATGCGGAAAAACCCAAAAAAATCGTTGAAATTTGATATGTCTAGCTATGTGCTTGATGTGCGCGAAGTTAGGGTGGGCAGCGACTGGCCCCTCTCCCTTAAATGGTTCATAGCTTCACAATTACTTTTCAAAGAAATTGGTATCAAAGTAGCAACAAATTTTAGATCTTTATCTTTATGAGAAGTTATAATCAAATAACCTTTCAACTTAAGTAAAACACAATGATTAGGGTTGAAAAGGGAGAGCTCTCTATGGTTATTGTACTTATGGTTTGCTTAGTGCATGGTTTAGGCTTCATTGTTTGGTCCCTTGTATCTTCACACCACTTTTGTAGATCTTCTTGGGGTTTTCTTTATTCATTTCACCCTTAAATCTGCCTTTAGAGTGATTTAAGGCTCTAAATATGGTATGTGTTAGGCCTACTATAACTATTGTTGTTAGTGGCAGTAATGATGGCTCTCAAATGCACTCAAAAGTTTGTTCCAAAAGTTTAAGATAAGGTAACTTTTCATAATGCAATGTTATTCTACCTTATGATGCTATTGAAAATGTTTGCAATTGGTATGCAAATTAGTGTCATGTTACATATGTCGAAATTATTCCCTCTAAGTAATCTCTGAAAATTAGTGTCATGTTACATATTATGTCGACATTATTCCCTCTGAGTAATCTTTGCTTGCCTAGGTTAAGCATTCTTGAAAATCCCATGACATTGAGCTCACCAAGATGAGGAATCTCAGCAAAGGATTTTTTCTATTCTCCTTCGGTGACCCCCAAGCAAGTCAATATGCTTCTTAATAAGTCTAGTTATTGGTTAATAAGAAACACCCTTTTGGTAAAATCTCATTGGATCCAAGATTTCAAGGTCTTGAAGTTAGCCTTTCTTAAAGTTCCCACGTCTTTGGAACTTCCAAGTCTTCCATACAGTCCCCACATGGCCCTTCTTGGAAAAAAAATATCCAACCTATTAGTCATTGTATTTTTCATGAGCCTGAGAAATTCTTCTTAGCTTGGCCCCACTATCATATTTGTGTGGAGGTGGACCTCATCTCAGATCTTAAGGAATCTATAGATATTTAGGAAGGTGGTTTGCATTTTATGCACAAAATCACATGTATTAATTTACCAATCTTATGTTAATGTATAGTCAATCCCCTAATCATAAGATTAAGAACTGTCTGCTTATGCCAAGCTTGCCTATGAAGCTAGAGGTGGAAGCCTCAAATCTACTAGTAAAGAAGTTGGTTGGACTCTTATGGGTAGTAGGAAACCAATATAAACCAAACCCAGTGAACCTCTGGCTAATACCCAACAATATGTGAAGAAGAATGCCTTAGTCATCCCAACCAAGAGTCCTCCTAACTCTTCTTCATAGTTAAATTTGTATTCACGACTATCATATTTTCATTGGAACCACTACTATGAGTGTTCAATCCTCTAGGCACTCTCAAAGCCCTTTTAGTGATGAGGATTCTTCGAGGGGAGATATCAACAATAAGCTCTATTCTATTTTACTTGATGGTTATATCCAACTAAACAAATGACCTCTTTGAGGGAATAAATTTATGCCACATACAAATGATGATGGCTAGACTAAGCTCTCTATCGAGGCCCTTAGACATGAATGTTATCACTTGGAATGTACAAGGCCTTACTAAAGCTTCTTGTAAGTTTTCTATGTGGATTACCTACCAACAACTTGGCCCATGTGATATTATTTGTTTACATGTAATTAAAACTTGTACATGGTTTTTTGCTTTAGTTCGCCTTGAGAACAATTTTTCCTTAAGCCACTTATCTCACCACCTCACATGAAGTAGGTTATAGCAATGTGAGAATATTAATCTCACCTTTGTTAAGTTCTTTCATTACTAATTCTACAAAAGAGCAAAACCATCATATCATGTGGGTTACTCTTCACATTAATGGTGTTTGGTCGGCATTGTCAATGTATGTGCACCTAATGTTAGTCCAAATAGAGTGATTTTATGGTATTGGCTAGCTAATAACTTACTTTTTCTAATTGATTTATCCATGATGACTTTAATATGGTCAAAACTCCTTATCATAAAGAAGGCATGTTACCTAAGTGTTGGTGCATGGGAGAACATGAAGCATTGTTTTCTTAAAATGTTGGGAACTATCAAACCCAAATTTTCAATCCTGACTTTCCTTGATAGATCCTTGGTTTACATGGTCTAAATTGTGAGCTAGCTCAAACAAAGTGCTCAAGCACTCTGATCATGTCATGATATCTAAGCAACATGCATTTCATCTTGTAGATAAGGTAATCTATGGTGGTTCATTAGAAGATTGTTCCCTTTGACCAAAGCCCCACCACTTTTATGATTAAATGGGATAATATGTCATTTAAGATCCCATGTACTTAGTTTTTCTTAAACACACTAGACTTCTCAAACATAAGGGTAGTGTCCACCTCACCACTCAAATTTGCAATCTTTCACCACATCCCCAATGATAGCCATCTACATTGAGTAGTGGAATGTGGCCATCGCTCACAACACCACCTTCCTATGATAGGATAGTGTTCTCAAAATTAGCTACGCTCGTTTTTGTAGACAACCCCTACGAAACTTGTCTATTTCGTAGCCTACACTCTAAGTTCGCAAATCGAGACAAGTACTCTTGGTCTCGTGCAAAGTCATCTGACATCCTAGAAGAGTTTGCGACATTTCCTTATGATGATTCCTCAAAAATCGTGAAGCTTGTTTTGGTCGTAAGCTTGCCAAAATATCAATTATTGAATATTTTGGGGGTGTTAGAAAAGTTGTATTCACATGCAATAGCGGTCCAAATAACTGCTATTACATGTGTTTTGTTGTTTTATGTGTAAGGTCGGCCCTTTTTGCCGCTTTGGCATATTTTATCAAAGTTCTTTTAACATGCATGTGAGAGTGGTCCTAACCGCCGCCTGTGCATGTCCCCTGTCAAAGTTTAATACATGTAATAGCTTTAGTATTCACCACTTGCACATGTTTTAAGTCATTTTACGTCATATGCTCGGGCGGGCTTTTCCCCCGCCCATGCATGTTGATCACCCGGTGTAGAGACGATGAAATCCACCGCTCAAGCAAAATCTTGGCGAATCTATGGACTTAAGGTTGCATTAATGGCACTCGTGCCATGTTTAATGCAAACTTTAAAACCTATTTAATCATTTTTTATTCATTTTGTCTTGTTTATTTTTATTACCAAGCCTTCTAATCAACTGGTAAACCCTTTTTGAGATCATTTGATCATGTTGACTGCGGATTCAACTGTATTTCGTCTTCTGAATTCACGACTAGGGTTTTAGGTCGGCCTTTCCAGGTAAGCTTTTGTTTTCCTTTTTTTCTTTCATTTTCATGCTTGAAAATAAAGGTATGTTAGTATTGTTGTTGTTTATTTTCTTTTCATTGAAGATTTTTGTCAAAATTCGTAGATTTGGTTTCTTTGTGTGTGCGAATGGAATTCTCATTGCTCGCCTTGTTAAACTTAGGTTTTAGTTTCAAACATGCACTAGTGGTATTTCTTGCCGATACACGTTTCTACCATGTTTCAACTTTTTGGTATGTAGTAGCAGGGTTTTCCACCGCCCTTGTATCCCTTAAATGTTAGGTTTTTCCCATATGTAAGGGCGGTTAAAACCGCTACCCTTACATAATCTTTATGTATCTCCCAACATGCAGAAGTGGTCGAAACTCCCACGTTTACACATAACTTTGAGTTTTCGAAATCCCCTGCAGTAGCAGTCAATTTGACCGACTATACATCAAACCCTTTCATTCAAACTTGCACCGGTGGTCCTTTTAGCCACTCTTGCATGTGCCGCAAGACTTGCATTTTTCCCACATGTAAGAGGGGCCTTTTCACCTGCCCATACATGAAAACCTCATTTTCATCCAACATGTAAGAGCGGGCCTTTTCACTTCCCTGACATGAGATTTAACCTTCCCACATGTAGGAGCGGTCATTCTGACCGCCCG
The DNA here is from genome assembly GCA_027924645.1 of Cunninghamia lanceolata. Taxonomy (NCBI): domain Eukaryota; kingdom Viridiplantae; phylum Streptophyta; class Pinopsida; order Cupressales; family Cupressaceae; genus Cunninghamia; species Cunninghamia lanceolata. The sequence continues at coordinate 3,801,379 of BSBN01000397.1, forward strand.
TGCATGAATTTCTGCAAAAAATTCCTAACACTGGGAAATTCCTGCAAATGATGCCTTTAGCCCACTTTCGCCCAATTTTTCGACTTGCGCACGCTTTAGCCCTTTCAAGCCCATCCTTGTGATCATGATCATCGACATGCAGTTTCCCAGTTTATCCATTTTTCCCCTAACTGCGAGATCATGGCCTTTTGCAGTTTTCAACAAGCGTCCGTGGTAGATATCTCTTCCAGAATTCTCTCCAGAGCTGATTTCGGAGCTGTCTCCATCCAAAGCCAAAATTATGAAGTACAAGTACCAAGGGGTCTTTCCTGTCACTTTAGTACAGTCAAATGTTGATGAAATCAGAGATACAGAAATAGGACATGTGGATATGGTAGAATTTGTGGACAGAACTAAACAGACAAACCCTTCTAGACACATGCAAAAGATTATTGACAACAACATTCACTTGGTTGCCTCTTTTCCAGTTTCTGTCCATAATCTTGAGTTCGTTCTTCAGGTGGCTAGCCATTACAATAGGGATACTAGGGTTGTGACAGATTCCCAAGGGAATGTGATCATGAGGTTGGATGCAGAATTTCTTGATAAAATCTTCATGTGTCCACCTATTGAAAACATTAGACAGATTGATTTTGCTCAAGGGCAAAAAGACTATGATACAGATGTGGAAGCTGCAAGAAGGTATATAAACAATAAATGGTTGAAAATTCCTCAAAGTAATCTGACCAGATGGCCGAAGGATCTCCCTAGGAGTGACTTTGTAGAGGAAGTTTGTGATTTGATCACACTTTTGAGTCGTATCAAAGGACTCCGTTCTTCCTCCAAGTTTCAAGAATGGATGTACACATACATCAAGGTGATTCTTCGTGGCACACAGAGAATATTCTGGGGAGAGCAGATTAGTAATGCATTGCATGAACAATTGGTGAGGGTCAACACAACATTCAAATTCTATATGACCTCATATCTTGTATATGCTGCTGCTAGCATGAGGAGCTTTCCCGATCTGACTCAGGTTGGTGATAGGAGACTGGTTTCTGCGTATGAGTATTATCCTCAAATTACTCTGAAGGGATCAATCCATCATTTCTGTAGGGTTAATGATGCTTTCTTTTCAGTATTCATGTTCTTATGGGACAATGAACTTGTTCGGAAGAGGGTCTCAGATGAAGCTTGGGAAGTTGTGAATTCTTTTGGCTGCTTGTTCTTACAATTCCCTACTTTCACATATCTCAGAGTAGGGTATTATCCTGGCTACCCTTATATTCTTCCACGATATCCCAATGACCGTATTGTCCTCATGGAATTATGTAGGCAACTGATTGTAGTACATAATAAATAAATGGAGTTGAAAAAGTCAGGGATAAAGTTTCTCGTAGAAATTGTAAGGTACTCAGTTCAGTCAGCTAAGAAGGCAAAAATAGTTGATTCTCAATTATAGGTGGTCACTATGAAAACTTTCAAGAAAAGGGACCGTTTTGATTTCAGAAGAGTACAAGATAAGATCAAAAGAAAATCAACCTTCCATGTGCCTATGGTGGAAGATATTTGGGCTGATCTTAGGACACAAAATGAGATCAAGAAGTTAGACTACAGCAGACTTCATTTGAGTCAGATAGAAGAGTTGGGCCTTGTTGATATTCCAGATGGAATGGAAGATGATGGGGATGTTCTAGATCCCAAATATAACACTAAGAATGTTGAAGTCTCACCTATTCCAGAGGTGAAATGGTCAGTTAAAGAGGAAACTTCCATTAGGAAAAGATTTCAACCAATCCTGGCTAACACAAATATATGGTTGGAAAGCAAAGGGATCAAATTGAAGGAATTTCTCACAGGGTCAGAGACTTAAACTTAAGAGAAAACATGCAAGAAAGTAGAAAACAGGACCAAGAATAAGAGTGACACCCCTTCTTCCTCTAAAATATGAAAACCAAAAATTAAGTTTGTATCCAAGGGAGGGAAGAAGAAAGAAGTTGCAAAAATCTCTAATGTCACTGAATCAGGTGCTGAAGATACAAATGTCGAGAAAATGGAGGTTGAAGATGTTGAAACTAAAAAGCAAAATATTCATAAATCTAGGGATGCCCAACAAACAGAAGTGTCTGATAAATCTGACGAGGAAGATGAAACTGAACAAGGCAAGGATGAGACTGTAGAAAAGGAACAACTTGGTGATCCACATCAGTCCCCTAAGGAAGATCTTCCCACTGAATCACAAGTTTCTACACCCCTTCCTCATGCTCATGTTTCTGGTAGTTTTCCAGTAGTTTCAAGTGTTCCTATTTCACCTATTTTCATTGTTTCTTCTGATAATACCCCTACTTCTGTAAGAACCAGTTTTGGGACCGTGTTTGATTCTTCCGGTTCTATCCCAAGTTTATCTTCTCCGTCTTTTGATATTGGCGAACAATCTGTTTTGGAAAATCTTCTGGATGGTTCAGGAAAAGTTGTTGATACAGGGGTAGTTTTTAACAACACCAGTCCTATTGTGACCATAACAGGTGTAAATATGGATCCGGCGAAACAAGTAGTGGACTCATCTCTAATTATTAGTGCTTATGTGCTTCCTCCATGGTTGTCTGCATATACTCCCAAGAGAAATAAGCAAGCTATTTCACCAGATGAAATTGATATAGAGAAGATGTTACCTGTGAAATCAAAGACTCTAAAGAAAAAGCCTAAGACTGTTTCTAGGCTTATCAATGAAAAAGGGATCAGATATGCAGAGATTGCAAAGCCACCAGAGGATGCTACTGTTGACAATTTTTACATGAATGATTATGTCCTCTCAAGGGTTGAATTAGGTAAGCTAACTCATGAAGGCATAAAAGCATATTTTCAAACTACTGCCAGCACCTTGCTCAAAAAATATGATGAAGTCAAAAAGGAAAAAGAACAGTATAAAGCTAAAGTAGAACAACTTGCTGGTGTTCTTCAAAAAATAGTAAAGTCATCTGAAATTGTGGAACCAATGGCAGTGATTGTAGAAGATCCTTTAATACAAAAGGTTGAAAAAGCTCAGGCCAGAGGAAGAGTGGTAGGAGATATTGTGGAATGTTTGTTAGCTCAAGGGCGAGTTCTACTGAAGACCACTGTAGAAAGAAAAGAAAAGATGGATAAAGCCAAAGCCGAGCTTGATAACATGGTTGACTTACTCTCCCAAGAACTGCAGGATCAGGAAGAGAGGTTGGAGGAGTGGATAGAGATGAAAACGATCAAGATAAATAATCTAATCACCATCGGGGTCATCACAAATAGGGAATCATATCTTAAGACTAAGGATTCTATGGTTCATTGCATCCATATAATAAAAGGCTTGCTTGAGGATTTATGTCAAGCTCGTGAAAATAGTGAAGACATCGATGTCACGCTTCTACACAGACTAGAAGAACTCCCATGCACCCTCACAGGTGAAGATCATAAGTTCCTTTCAGTAGATGAGATGATAAGTTCCTTCGAAAAGATGGTTCAAAGAAAATTCGAAGATGAAGTGCCCTCAGTACTTTCCATGGACAATCTTTATGATCAACATTCAACTTTTGAGAACTTGAAGGATCTTGACAAACATGAGAAGGCAATAAAGGCAGTAAAAGATGCAGTTCTTTGAGCCCGCACTATCTCAGAAAATAAAGCTAAACCAGATGCATGTGAAATGGCAGCTATACAGGCCATGTACCAGAATTTTCTAAAGAAGAATGATGGAGCAAGATGATACCTTAGTTTATTTTATTCTTGTATATGTAATTTAAATTTTGTTGTGGACATATTCATGTGTAATTTTCTAAAATGTAATTACATGTGAAGCAAAGGAAGTCCTAAGTCAAATAGGACTCTTCTGTTTGAATAAGTCAAAGTAGTTAGGATTTTCCTATTTTTGCTCTCAGTTTCTCTTATAAATAAAGAGGACCCCCATTGTAAATATCATCTTTTATCTATTGCAAAGAAACTCTACCAAATTGGAAAACATTTCAAGACTTTGAGCTTTTTTATGTTTAACATATTTTTCAAATGAATATCAATATAAGTAGGCAATTTGAGTATCAAACTTTGAGTTGAATCATATTGTTTTATGATATCAGTGTTCTTATGTCATTGGTGTTATATTATATTGAATCATTGTTGGAATCGTGGGGTTTATTGACATTTGAGAGGAGTGTTCTTGTTTTGGTTGAATAGACTTTGCACTATTTTTCTCATTGCGGGAGTTTGTGTTTATTTGTGGGAACGAAATTGTTTAGAGACTTTGTGATGTAAACTGTTGTGTTCAAGTTAGTTATATCTTATTGGGTGAAAGTGGAGACTTTGGGCTACATTTGAATTCAATTAAGTTTGTTTATGAGAAATAAGCCAAATGATAGAAAACTTTGCGTTCCTATGGTTTGTCTTAGTTTAAGAATTATCAAATATCATCTATTGTGAAGTTATGTTGTAAGAGAGAAACATCTATTCTGAAAAAAGAGAATAGGATGCTATGAAAACACCCCAAAAATAGTTTTAGTTTATTTAAGTATTAAAAGTTGTTTGTTAGAAAGAGCTCATTGTCTAGAGGGAACCTCCCCTTGTTGAGAGGAGAGACTCAGTCTCATCATAGCTGTGGCGATATAACCATTTTGTCATTAGTTAGCTAACCAACAAAATATTCACCCAACAGTTTTTTGGTGACTCTGTTGGGGAAGGAACGCGCAACTTGAAGCCTCACGCTCTAAGTTGAAGCACTTCAGTTATTTTCCATTTGTTTCAAGATTTTTCAAAACTTTGTTGAGTACCCTACACTCTGGCAGATTCACTGTATACAAGAAGCAAGAGAGCTCAAGGTATTATTGATCCCGTATTCGAGTTGATGTAGCAAAATAACTTTGGTCTTTTGCCTCCATGACCTTAACTTCAATGAACCAGGAGTTTTCCTCCTACCAACGCCAGGTCTCCAATACCAGGTGAAGCTTCTAGTTCTAGTACTAGCAGAGTTTTGTCTCTTCATATTCCACGGAGGTTTGTTATCCCACCCTTTAATCAGCACACCATGGCAGCTCAAGACCCTTGGGGTAACACTTTTGGTTCTTTGAATTTAACCCCATCATTACATGACCTACCTCGTAGTTCAAGGAAGAATTTTCCTAAGTTCTATGGCGATGGGAAAGTCCACCCGGATGAACACATTGCAGCTTTCTACATAGCTTGCGGTGTATTAGGTGTGGAACATGAAGATGTAGCAGTAAGAATTTTTGTGGAAACACTGCAAGGTGCTGCTGCAAATTGGTTTTACCATCTTCAAGCTCAAACTATAACGAGTTGGAACACTCTCAAGACCAAGTTCGAAGCTAGGTTCAAAACCTGCGGAAGATGCACATGCCTTGTTAGCATAGCTAACATAGATGAAGAAAGAGCCACATGAACCCATGCGAGATTTCATCGCTAAGTTCAATAAGCTGACAAACAGGATTCCTACAACCGCTCAGCCAACAACAAAGAATCTTAAGTGTTTCTTTATCAATACTCAGCTTACTGAGGTGAGCTTTCTGCTAAGGTGAGCTAGCCCCGCAGATCTTCCTGCAACTCAAATTTTGGCTACTAAAGTTGAAGATGATCTTATCCTTGCAGGTAAGATAAGAAGAGATTCTAATAGAAACAGAGGTCCTTCTGCTGATAATTCTTCCACAAGCACCACGGATCCTATGGTGCAAAAGTTAGCAAATGAATTGCTAGCTCTGAAAAGGCAAATGTCACAAGGTATGTCTGCCCCTCCTTCTTATCGCGATATACCAAGGAGAACATTTCCTAACAATTCATATCAAGGCAATGCTGCCAAAAATCAAGGGCAACACAATCGTCTTCCACCCACACAAAGGAAGCTCGCCATTGAAGTAGCACCGATCAACTCAGCAGTTGGCTATTATGAAGTAGAACATGATCATTCTTTCCAACCCGAGTTGGACCAGGAGAATGATGCTAATCTTTTTACAGAAGGAGAAGAAGAATTAGTTGGCGACTTTACCATTGGCTTTCTAAATTACCAAGATGAAACCAAAAAAAAAGGAGAAGTATATGATGGAGCATATGCTATTTTTACCAGGTCCCAAAATCAGCCAAATCAGCAAGTTGATAAAGGAAAGGCAAGAGAGGAACCTCAGTCAGTGATCTCAATTGCCAAATGGGGAACTCCGTTGCCTTTTTAGTTGAAGGACCCATTGGGCAATAAGCAAGTAAGTACATCTAACAATCTTGTATCTTCTACTTCTATCCCTCATACTAGTACTACCCCTAATAAAACTCAGAATGATGGATTTCCTTCCTCTGTCCCTAGTTCATTTCAGCTATTTGATATAATAGATCATGCTAGGAAGACCAAAATCCAAATGTCTGAGGTTGAGTATTTACAAGCTAATCCCGAACAGTTTGATAGGTTAGCTAAATACGTCAAAAACAAGACTGTCCTTATAGGACAAGACCTTCCAAAAGTTGCCCATGATTCCTCAAAGAACAAATCCACCCAAAATAATCTTGTCACTACTCCCCTTGTTGCCCCAGGAAAAATAAAATCTTTCTATGTTTCTCTATTGGTAAATGGTCATAAGTTGAGCAATTGCATCATAGATTCCGCGGGCCTCTGATAATGTTATGCTTGCCAAAGTGGCAGACGCCCTTGGTCTCACTCTAACCAAAACCTTTGAGAGATGTTTCTCCATGGAAAATAAGCAAGTGCCATTGTTGGGCCAAATCAAAGATGCCCAATTTGTATTTGCAGCCTTTCTAGACAAGAGGATTAAGATGACCGTCCTAGTAGCTGATGTTCTAGCCTCTTATGGCATTCTTCTCGGGCGTAATTTTTGTAAAGATGTGGGTGAAGAACTGAACATGGACCTATCCAAAGCTAGGATACCTATTAAAGGCATCATGCAAAAGTTGCTTCCTGAGAAAGAAGCAAAATATATTGTTACTCAAACGACAAATCCCAAAGCCCAAATTTTGTTTGAGTCCTCAGGAATGCGTAATTATTTCTTGTCTACTGAAGATACTTCTAGTTCATTAGATGAGAGCTTCAACATTTCAGATGTAGAATCAAAGGATATTTCTAGTAAATCAGATGAAAGTTCAGATGAGAGCATAGTGATGCCAGAATCTTCTCTTTCTGATGAGGAAGAATTCACTAGTAACAAAAATATCAAAGTAAAAAATTCAAATGATGTTTGGGTTTTAGAATTTGATGGCAGTTGTTCCTCTACCGGTTCTGGAGCCAGAGTTGTTTTGATATCTCCACAAGGTGATATCTTCCCTTTCTCATACAAGCTGCAATTCAACAATACCAATAACACCGCTGAATACGAGTCATTGTTGCTCAGATTGGAGGCTGCTCATGCTAAAGGTGTTAAAAATCTTCATGCTCAAGGAGATGCTGAATTAGTGGTTTGTTAAGTGAGAAATTTGTATTAGACCAAAAATAAAAGATTGAGACATTATCGCAATCACGTATGGGATTGCATTAAAGGTTTTGATGCTTTTGACATCTCTGCGGTGCCTAGAGAGTTTAATGATCATGCAGATTCATTAGCTGTCTCTGCTACCCTCATGGTTCCTCATAAAGACTTCAAAGGTAACAAGTACACAATTGAGTTGGTTTTTCAACCAAGTGTACCAGATAATGGTGACCATTGGCAGGTGTTCAATGGTGATAATCAAATCATAGCTTTCTTGGAAAAGATGGATAGCTTTGATGAGCTCTATTTTGAAGGTAGTGAATCTCCACCATGGGAATACGTTTCTGAAATAGATTCACAAACTGGTGAAGAGTTTTTTCAACTAAAAGGGAATAAGATTCCAAAAGGTTTGGTTTCCCTGGAAAAGCTATTTGATAAGCATGACAGATATATTAAACATCAGCAACAACTTGATTCAAGTTCATCTATGGAATTTGAACAAGTAAATTTGAGTTCTGAGGCAGATCCCAAAATGGTCAACATTGGGAAGTGTTGCACTGCTGACAAGAAATTCAAATTCACTACACTCCTTCGCCATTACATTGATGTCTTGGCATATTCTTATGATGATCTGAAGTCCTTCAGGCCCAAGGAGATTCAGCATGAAATTCCTCTCAAAGCTGGGTCATTGCCTCACAAGTAGAAACAAAGGCAATACAATCCCAAAATATTAGGTACTATTCTTTCTGAGATTCAGAAGATGTGGAATGCAAGAATAATCTTCCCTATTCAACATTCTACCTGGATCACAAATATAGTTCCTATAAGAAAGAAGAATGGAGAAATCCGTATCTGCGTTGATTTCAGGAATCTCAACCAGTCTTCTCTAAAGGATAACTACCCCTTACCCATTATGGACCAAGTGTTGCAAACTGTAACTAGTTCGGAAATGTTGTCTATGTTAGATGATTTTTTGGGGTATAATCAGGTAGAGGTCAATGAAGCAGATCAGTACAAGACTGCTTTCACAACACCTTGGGGCATGTTTGCATATCACAGTATGCCTTTTGGTTTGATCAATGTTGGCGCCACGTTCCAGAGAGCAATGGACCTTGCTTTCAGAGATGAGATGGGGAAATTCATTGTGGTATATCTTGATGATTTGACTATTTTCTCCAAACAACGTCATGATCATGCATATCATTTGTGACAGGTGTTGGAAAGATGTCGACAAAATGGTATCTCTCTCAACCCTAAGAAATCAGTTTTCGGGGTTACAGAAGGTAAACTTCTCAGTCATATTGTATCCTGAGAAGGCACTAAAATTGACTCAAAAAGAGTCAAGTCCATCCAAAGTCTTACTTTGCCTACTAGTAAGACTGTAGTTCACTCTTTCTTCAAAAAGGTAAATTTTCTGCATAGATTCATTCTGAAATTCGCAGAGAAAACCCGTCACATTGTCAACATGATGAAGGGTAAGGCTACTTTCTGTTGGAGTGTGGAGGGTAAAGCAGCATTTGAGGACATCAAGAGGGCTATAGCTCATGCTCCGGTTCTTGTTTGTCCTGATTATACCAAGGATTTTGTAGTATACAGTTATGCTTCTGAGCATACACTTTCGACCATTCTTGTTCAGCAGAATGAAGAAGGTGTGGAATCTCCCGTTTCATTTATGAGTTGTCCTCTGAAGGCTCATGAATTGAAATATTCAAATATAGAGAAACATGCTTATGACGTGGTCAAGGCGGTGAAGCATTTCCGGTTCTATATTTTGAATTCACATACTGTTGTTTTGGTGCCTGATACAACAGTAAAGTTGATTCTGACTCAACAGGAGTTCGGAACCAAAAGAGGCAATTGGATTGCTAAGATCCAAGAGTCTGATCTCGATATCAAACCTACCAAGCTTATGTGTGGTAGAGGTTTGTGTCAGTTGATTGCCGATAATGTACCAAAAGAGACAGGGGATGAAGAAGAAGAAGTTGAAGATATGCTGACTGTTCTTTTTATCACTACTACAGATGAGTGGTATTCAAATATTGCTCATTTTCTTACCTATGGTGAGTTTCCTTCTCATCTATCCTATAAGGAGAAAAGGACTTTCAAATTGAAGGCTGCTAACTATGTCCTATGGGACAATGGTTTGTACAAAAGAAGCCTTGATGGAGTTTTTCTCCGTTGTGTGGATAAAGCACAACAAAGCAGACTTCTGGATTCTTTTCCCAATTTGGCCCGTGGAGGACATTTTTCTGCACCTGTGACGGCTCATAAGATTCTGCGGGCTAGGTACTATTGGCCCACACTGTTTTAGGATGTGTACAATTGGGTACGTAGGTGTGAGTTATGTCAACAGTTTGTTGGAAAGCCTAAGTTGGCTGCACTAGCCCTCAAGCCAGTTGTAATTGAAGAACCTTTTCAACAATGTGGCATTGACTTCATTGGTGCTGTGAACCCACCGTCAAATGCGGGACACAACTTTATTCTCACCGCAATTGATTATCTTACCAAGTGGGTGGAAGCCATCCCAGTTAAGCATGCCACTTCTGAAGTGGTATGTAATTTTCTTAAGGAAAATATTATTTCCCAATTTGGAGTCCCAAACAAAGTTGTAGCAGATAATGCTACTTGTTTCTCTTCCAATGAGATTACTGGCTTTTATTATGAACATGGGATCATTCTTTCTCACTCTTCATACTATTATCCTCAAGGAAACGGTCAGGCAAAATCTAGTAACAAAAATCTGGTTACTATTATCAGGAAACTAGTGGAAGATAATCAGAGAACTTGGCATAAAGCGTTGTTTGATGCTTTATGGGCAGACAGGATTACCCCCAAAAGGACGATAGGTATGTCACCATTTCAACTTCTGTATGGTCTGAATGTAGAAATACTTATTACTTTGGAGTTGCCAGCACCGAAGTTGGCAAAGGCAGTAGAAGATAGAACTTTTGAAAGTTCTATTGACAAAAGAATCATGTACCTCACTGAACTTGAAGAACAACAAACTATGGTAGTAGATCGTATTGATGAACATCAAAGTTAGGTGAAAAAACTCTTTGACAAGAAAGCAAGGGCTCGTGAGTTTCAAATTGGAGATCAAGTTTTGTTATGGGACAAGAGGAGAGAACCAAAAGGAATGTATGGGAAGTTTGATTACTAATGGAGAGGCCCGTTCATCATTCGTCAGCTTTATGGTGAAAATAGCTTCTTGCTAGAGTATCTTGATGGGACACCATTCTCACTGCCTCACAGTGGACAACATCTGAAGCACTTCAATTCTTGAGGTATCAGATAAGTTCATTTGTACATTTGTATAGTTTTGTGTTTTTATTTTTTCATTCTTGTTTAGTCTTTTATCTCTTTTTCTTTTTGGTAGCTTGACTCTATGACCCAATGGCATGGATAAAGGCACTTAGAGATTGGATTCTTCTCCCTTCAATCATTTCAAAGTTTGATCGATGGAAGTTCCCCAGTTAGAGCTAGCTGTTGTTCTCAAAATAAGCTACACTCATTTTTGTAGACAACCCCTACGAAACTTGTCCGTTTCGTAGCCTACACTCTAAGTTCGCAAATCGAGACAAGTAATCTTGGTCTCATGAAAAGTCATCTGACATCCTAGAAGAGTTTGTGACATTTCCTTATGATGATTCCTCAAAAATTATGAAGCTTGTTTTGGTCGTAAGCTTGCCAAAATATCAATTATTGAATATTTTGGGGGTGTTAGAAAAGTTGTTGTATTCACATGCAATAGCGGTCCAAATAACCGCTATTACATGTGTTTTGTTGTTTTATGTGTAAGGTCAGCTCTTTTTGCCGCTTTGGCATATTTTATCAAAATTCTTTTAACATGCATGTGAGAGCGGTCCTAACCACTGCCCGTGCATGTCCCCTGTCAAAGTTTAATACATGTAATAGTGGTAGTATTCACCGCTTGCACATGTTTTAAGTCTTTTTACGTCATATGCTCGGGCGGGCTTTTCCCCTGCCCATGCATGTTGATCACCCAATGTAGAGACGGTGAAATCCACCGCTCAAGCAAAATCTTGGCGAATCTATGGACTTAAGGTTGCATTAATGGCACTCGTGCCATGTTTAATGCAAACTTTAAAACCTATTTAATCATTTTTTATTCATTTTGTCCTATTTATTTTTATTACCAAGCCTTCTAATCAACTGGTAAACCCTTTTTGAGATCATTTGATCGTGTTGATTGCGGATTCAAGTGTATTTCATCTTCTGAATTTGAGACTAGGGTTTTAGGTCGGCCTTTCCAGGTAAGCTTTTGTTTTCTATTTTTTCATTCGTTTTCATGCTTGAAAATAAAGGTATGTTAGTATTGTTGTTGTTTATTTTCTTTTCATTGAAGATTTTTGTCAAAATTCATAGATTTGGTTTCTTTGTGTGTGCGAATGGAATTCTCATTGCTCACCTTGTTAAACTTAGGTTTTAGTTTCAAACATGCACTGGCGGTATTTCTTGCCGATACACATTCCTACCATGTTTCAACTTTTTGGTATATAGTAGCGGGGTTTTCCACTGCCCTTGCATCCCTTAAATGTTAGGTTTTTCCCATATGCAAGGGCAGTTAAAATCGCCGCCCTTACATAATCTTTATGTATCTCCCAACATGCAGAAGCGGCTGGAACTCTCGCGTTTACACATAACTTTGAGTTTTTGAAATCACCTATAGTAGTGGTCAATTTGACCGACTATACATCAAACCCTTTCATTCAAACTTGCATCGGCAGTCCTTTTAGCCGCTCTTGCATGTACTGCAAGACTTGCATTTTTTCCACATGTAAGAGCGGCCTTTTCACCTGCCCATACATGAAAACTTCATTTTCATCCAACATGCAGGAGCGGGCCTTTTCACCGCCCTGACATGAGATTTAACCTTCCCACATGCAGGAGCGGTCATTTTGACTGCTCGTGCATGAATTCCTAAAAAAATTTCCTAACACTAGGAAATTCCTGCAAATGATGCCTTTAGCTCGCTTTCGCCTAATGTTTCTACTTGCGCATGCTTTAGCCCTTTCAAGCTCATCCTTGTGATCATGATCATTGACATGCAGTTTCCCAGTTTATCCATTTTCCCCCTAACTATGAGATCATGGCCTTTTGTAGTTTTCAACAAGCGTCCGTGGTAGATATCTCTTCCAGAATTCTCTCCAGAGCTAATGTCGAAGCCGTCTCCATCCAAAGCCAAAATTATGAAGTACAATTACCAAGGGGTCTTTCCGGTCACTTTAGTACAGTCAAATGTTGATGAAATCAGAGATACAGAAATAGGACATGTGGATATGGTAGAATTTGTGGACAAAACTAAACAAACAAACCCTTCTAGACACATGCAAAAGATCATTGACAACAACATTCACTTGGTTGCCTCTTTTCCAGTTTCTGCCCATAATCTCGAGTTCGTTCTTTAGGTGGCTAGCCATTACAACAGGGATACTAGGGTTGTGACAGATTCCCAAGGGAATGTGATCATGAGGTTGGATGCAGAATTTCTTGATAAAATCTTCATGTGTCCACCTATTGAAAACATTGGACATATTGATTTTGCTCAAGGGCAAAAAGATTGATACAGATGTGGAAGCTGCAAGAAGGTATATAAACAATAAATGGTTGAAAATTCCTCTAACTAATCTGACCAGATGGCTGAAGGATCTCCCTAGGAGTGACTTTGTAGAGGAAGTTGTGATTTGATCACACTTTTGAGTCGTCTCAGAGGACTCTGTTCTTCCTCCAAGTTTCAAGAATGGATGTACACATACATCAAGGTGATTCTTCGGGGCACATAGAGAATATTCTGGGGAGAGCAAATTAGTAATGCATTACATGAACAATTGGTGAGGGTCAACACAACATTCAAATTCTATATGACCTCATATCTTGTATATGTTGCTGCTAGCATGAGGAGCTTTCCTGGTCTGACTCAGGTTGGTGACAGGAGACTGGTTCCTGTGTATGAGTATTATCCTCAAATTACTCTGAAGGGATCAATCCATCATTTCCGTAGGGTTAATGATGCTTTCTTTTCAGTATTCACGTGCTTATGGGATAATGAACTTGTTCAGAAGAGGGTCTCAAATGAAGCTTGGGAAGTTGTGAATTCTTTTAGCTGCTTGTTCTTACAATTCCCTACTTCCACATATCTCAGAGTAGGGTATTATCCCGGCTACCCTTATATTCTTCCACGATATCCCAGTGACCGTATTGTCCTCATGGAATTATGTAGGCAGCAGATTGTAGTACATAATAAACAAATGGAGTTGAAAAAGTTAGGTATAAAGTTTCTCGTAGAAATTGGAAGGTACTCAGTTCAGTCAGCTAACAAGGCAAAAATAATTGATTCTGAATTACAACTGGTCACTATGAAAACTTTCGGGAAAAGGGACCATTTTGATTTCAGAAGAGTACAAGATACGATCAAAAGAAAGTCAACCTTCCATGTGCCTATGGTGGAAGATATTTGGGCTGATCTCAGGACACAAAATGAGATCAGGAAGTTAGACTACAATAGACTTCATTTGAGTTAGATAGAAGAGCTGCGCCTTGTTGATATTCCAGATGGAATGGAAGATGATGGGGATGTTCTAGATCCCAAATATAACACTGAGAATGTTGAAGTCTCACCTCTTCCAGAGGTGAAATGGTCAGTTAAAGAGGAAACTTCCATAAGGAATATATTTCAACCGATCTTGGCTAACACAAATATATGGTTGGAAAGCAAAGTGATCAAATTGAAGGAATTTCTCATAGGTTCAGAGACTAAAACTCAAGAGAAAACAGGCAAGAAAGTAGAAAACAGGACCAAGAATAAGAGTAACACCCCTTCTTCCTCCAAAATACGAAAACCACAAATTAAGTTTGTATCCAAGGGAGGGAAGAAGAAAGAAGTTGGAGAAACCTCTAATGTCACTAAATCAGGTGTTGAAGATACAAATGTTGAGAAAATAGAGGTTGAAGATGTTGAAACTGAAAAGCAAAATATTCAGAAATCTAAGGATGCCCAACAAATAGAAGTGTCTGATAAATCTGACGAGGAAGATGAAACTGGACAAGGCAAGGATGAGACTATAGAAAAGGAACAACTTGGTGATCCACATCAGTCCCCTAAGAAAGATCTTCCCACTGAATCACAAGTTTCTACACCCCTTCCTCATGCTCCTGTTTCTGGTAGTTTTCCAATAGTTTCAAGTGTTCCTATTTCGCCTATTTTCATTGTTTCTTTTGATAATACCTCTAGTTCTGTAAGAACTAGTTTTTAGGACTGTGTTTGATTCTTCCAGTCCTATTCCAAGTTTATCTTCTCCGTCTTTTGATATTAGTGAACAATCTGCTTTGGAAAATCTTCTGGATGGTTCAGAAGAAGTTGTTGATACAAGTGTAGTTATTACCAACACTAGTCATATTGTGACCATAACATGTGTAAATATGGATCCGATGAAACAAGTAGTTGACTCATCTCTGATTATTAGTGCTTCTGTGCTTCCTCCATGGTTGTCTGCATATACTCCCAAGAGAAAGAAGCAAGCTATTTCGCCAGATGAAATTGATATAGAAAAGTTGTTACTTGTGAAATCAAAGACTCTAAAGAAGAAGCCTAAGACTGTTTCTAGGCTTATCAATGAAAAACGGATCAGATATGCAAAGATTACAAAGCCACCAGAGGATGCTACTGTTGACAATTTTGACATTAATGATTATGTCATCTCAAGGGTTGAGTTAGGTAAGCTAACTCATGAAGGCATAAAAGAAGATTTTCAAACTACTGCCAGCACCTTGCTCGAAAAATATGATGAAGTCAAAAAGGAAAAAGAACAGTATAAAGCTAAAGCAGAACAACTTGCTGGTGTTCTTCAAAAAATAGTAAAGTCATCTGAAATTGTGGAACCCATGGCAGTGACTGTAGAAGATCCTCTAATGCAGAAGGTTGAAAAAGCTCAGGCCAGAGGAAGAGTGGTAGGAGATATTGTGGAATGTTTGTTAGCTCAAGGGCAAGTTCTATTAAAGACCACTGTAGAAAGAAAAGAAAAGATGGATAAAGCCAAAGCCGAGCTTGATAACATGGTTGACTTACTCTCCCAAGAACTGTAGTATCAAGAAGAGAGGTTGGAGGAGTGGATAGAGATGAAAAAGATTAAGATAAAGAATCTAATCACCATCAAGGTCATCGCAAATAGGGAATCATATCTTAAGACTAAGGAATCTCTGGTTCATCACATCCATATAATAAAAGGCTTGCTTGAGGATTTATGTCAAGCTCGTGAAAACAGTGAAGACAACAATGTCACACTTCTACACAAACTAGAAGAACTCCCATGCACCCTCATAGGTGAAGATCATAAGTTCCTTTCAGTGGATGAGATGATAAGTTCCTTCGAAAAGATGGTTCAAAGGAAATTCGAAGATGAAGTGCCCTCAGTACTTTCCATGGACAATCTTTATGATCAACATTCAACTTTTGAGAACTTGAAGGACAATCTTGACAAACATGAGAAGGCAATAAAGGCGGTAAAAGATGTAGTTCTTCGGGCCCGCACTATCTCAAAAAATATAGCTAAGCCAAATGCATGTGAAATGGCAACTATATAGGCCATGTACCAGAATTTTCTAAAGAAGAATGATGGAGGAAGATGATACCTTAGTTTATTTTATTCTTGTATATGTAATTTAAATTTTCTTGTGGACATATTCATGTGTAATTTTCTAAAATGTAATTACATGTGAAGCAAAGGAAGTCCTAAGTCAAATAGGACTCTTCTGTTTGAATAAGTCAAAGTAGTTAGGATTTTCCTATTTTTGCTCTCGGTTTCTCTTATAAATAAAGAGAACCCCCATTGTAAATATCATCTTTTATCTATTGCAAAGAAACTCTGCCAAATTGGAAAACATTTCAAGACTTTAAGCTTTTTTATGTTTAACATATTTTTCAAGTGAATATCAATATAAGCAGGCAATTTGAGTATCAAACTTTGAGTTGAATCATATTGTTTTATGATATCAGTGTTCTTATGTCATTGGTGTTATATTATATTGAATCATTGTTGGAATCGTGGGGTTTATTGACATTTGAGAGGAGTGTTCTTGTTTTGGTTGAATAGACTTTGCGATATTTTTCTCATTGTGGGAGTTTGTGTTTATTTGTGGGAACGGAATTGTTTAGAGACTTTGTGCTGTAAATTGTTGTGTTCAAGTTAGTTATATCATATTGGGTGAAAGTGGAGACTTTGGGCTGCATTTGAATTCAATTAGTTTTTTTAATATAAATAAACCAACGATAGAAAACTTTGCGTTCCTATGGTTTGTCTCAGTTCAAGAATTATCAAATATCGTCTATTGTGAAGTTGTTATTTTGTAAGAGAGAAACATCTATTCTATAAAAAGAGAATAGGATGCTATGAAAACACCCCAAAAATAGTTTTAGTTTATTTAAGTATTAAAAGTTGTTTGTTAGAAAGAGCTCATTATCTAGAGGGAACCTCCCCTTGCTGAGAGGAGAGACTCAGTCTCATCATAGCTGTGGTGATATAACCATTTTGTCATTAGTTAGCTAACCGACAAAATATTCACCCAATAGATAGCAAGCAGGGTGCTCAAGTCCACAAAAGATCCATTGATGTTTTCACAAGAGAGTTTGTTCGGGTTAGTAGTGAGCTAGAAATAAGAATATATAGAGCTTATCTAATTGGTTGAAGTATAACCATAAGAACATAGAGAACCATTAGACTCTAGAGAAGCTCAAATATGAGCTTGCCTTCATTGGATTTGCATAAGAATATATAGGACCTCTAAGCATTTATTTTGAAAACCAAATAGGCAAGATCACATATAAGGCAATCAAGACTGTAGTTAGGGAAGACTTATTGCTCCATAAAATCTCCCATTCTTTCTAGAGTAGTATAAGCTAGTTTTTCGTGATCGAGAAGAAACTCTAGAATAACTTCAAGATCTTCAATAGTGCTTGGGTTTTGTTCCCAATAAGTTGAGAAATCTACTCAAATTAAACTTCCGACTCTCCCCTCACCCTCCAAGAGATTCTTTCAGATCTCATGAAAATAAACAAAAACAAAGCTCCTTAGGGGTCAAACGGCTTTCTCTATGGATTATTTAAAGCCATATAAAATTTAACTTAATCCAACTTACAATAGGTTTAGAATGAAGCTCTTAGAAACTAGTCCTTAGCCTCTATTATCAATAGAAGAAACATCAAGTCTATTCCTAAAATTGGTGACCTTGATCTTATTACAACTTGGAGGCCTATCATGTTACTTGAAGTCTCTTGCAAGGTTCTTGCTAAAGACTTGACCCTTCACATTAGGCATCTTCTACCTTCTATTCTGCATTTCAAGAAAACAAGCTTCATCAAAAGAGTGTATTTTGGATAATAACATTTTTGTCTAGGAGGGGGTAGAATGGGTTAGGGCTTCATTATTGATTCTAGATAAGAGCCAAACCATCATGTCATGTGGGTTATTCTTCACATTGATGGTGTTTGGTCGGCATTATCAATGTATATGCACCTAATGTTGGTCCAAATAGAGTGATGTTATGGTATTGGCTAGCTAATAAATTACTTTTTCAAATTGATTTATCCATGGTGACTTTAATATGGTCAAAACTCCTGATGATAAGGAAGGCATGTTACCTATGTGTTGGTGCATGGGAGAACATGAAGCATTATTTTCTTAAAATATTGGGAACCATCAAACCCAAATTTTCAATCATGACTTTCCTTGTTTGATCCTTGGTTTACATGGTCTAACTTGTTAGCTAACTCAAACAAAGTGCTCAAGCACCTTGATCATGTCATGATATCTAAGCAACATGCATTTCATCTTATAGATAGGGTAATCTATGGTGGTTCATTAGAAGATTATTCTCTTTGAACAAATCCCCACCACTTTTATGATTAAATAGAATAATATGTCATTTAAAATCCCCTGTACTTAGTTTTTCTTAAACACACTAGACTTCTCAATCATAAGGGTAATGTCTACCTCACCACTCAAATTTGCAATCTTTCACCACATCCCCAATGATATCCATCTACATTGAGTAGTGGAGTGTGGCCATCACTCACAACACCACCTTCCTATGATAGGATAGCAAGCAGGTTGCTCAAGTCCACAAAAGTTCCATTGATGTTTTCACAAGAGAGTTTGTTCAGGTTGGTAGTGAGCTAGAAAACAATCCCTTCAATTCTCATCTATAGACCTTGTCTACTTGGTTGAAGCATAACCTCAAGAACATAGAGAACCATTAGACTGGAAGAACTCAAATATGATCTTGCCTTGAATTGATTTGCATAAGAATCTATAGGACCTCTAAGCATTTATTTTGAAAACCAAATAGGCAAGGTTGCATATAAGGCAATCAAGACTATAATTAGGGAAGGCTTATTGCTCCTTAAAATCTCCCACTCTTTCTAGAGCAGTATAAGCTAGTTTTTCATAATTGAGAAGAAACTCTAGAATAACTTCAAGATCTTCAGTAGTGCTTGGATTTTGTTCCCAATAAGTTGAGAAATCTACTCAAATTAAACTTGTGACTCTCCCCTCACCCTATAAGAGCTTCTTTCAGCTCTAATGAAAATAGACAAAAACAAAGCTCCTCAGGGGCCAAATGGCTTTCTCTATGAATTCTTTAAAGCCACATAAAATTTTACTTAATCAAACTTACAATAGGTTTAGAATGAAGCCCTTAGAAACTAGTCCTTAGCCTCTATTATCAATAAAAGAAACATCAAGTTTATTCCTAAAATTGGTGACCTTGAGCTTATTACAACTTGGATGCCTATCATGTTACTTGATGTCTCTTTCAAGATTCTTGCTAAAGACTTGACTCTTCACATTAGGCATCTTCTACCTTCTATTGTGCATTTCAAGAAAACAATCTTCATCAAAAGAGTGTATTTTGGATAATAACATTATTGTCTAGGAGGGGGTAGAATGGGTTAGGGCTTCATTACTGATTCTAGACAAGAACCAAACCATCATGTTATGTGGGTTATTCTTCAAATTCATGGTGTTTGGTTCGCATTATCAATGTATATGCACCTAATGTTGGTCCAAATAGAGTGATGTTATGGTATTGGCTAGCTAATAACTTACTTTTTCTAATTGATTTATCCATGGTGACTTTAATATGGTTAAAACTCCTGATGATAAAGAAGGCATGTTACCTATACAGTGTTGGTGCATGGGACAACATGAAGCATTATTTTATTAAAATGTAGGGAACTATCAAACCCAAATTTTCAATCACGACTTTCCTTGATAGATCCTTGATTTACATGGTCTAACTTGTGAGCTAGCTCAAACAAGGTGCTCAAGCACCTTGATCATGTCATGATATCTTAGTAACACACATTTCATCTAGTAGATAGGGTAATCTATGGTGGTTCATTAGAAGATTGTTCCCTTTGACCAAAGCCCCACCACTTTTATGATTAAATGGGATAATATACATCATTTAAAATCCCATGTACTTAGTTTTTCTTAAACACGCTAGACTTCTCAATCATAAGGATAATGTCCACCTCACCACTCAAATTTGCAATCTTTCACCACATCCCCAATGATATCCATCTACATTGAGTAGTGGAATGTGGCCATGCTCACAACACTAGCTTCCTATGATAGGATAGCACGGAGGTTGCTCAAGTCCACAAAAGTTCCATTGATGTTTTCACAAGAGAGTTTGTTCAGGTTGGCAGTGAGCTAGAAATCAATGCCTTCAATTCTCATCTATAGACCTTGTCTACTTGGTTGAAGCATAACCTCAAGAACATAGAGAACCATTAGGATAGAGGAGCTCAAATATGATCTTGCCTTCATTGGATTTGCATAAGAATCTATACGACCTCTAAGCATTTATTTTGAAAACCAAATAGACAAGATCACATATAAGGAAATCAAGAATATAGTTAGGGAAGGCTTATTGCTCCTTAAAATCTCCCATTCTTTCTAGAGCAGTACAAGCTAGTTTTTCGTAATTAAGAAGAAACTCTAGAATAACTTCAAAATCTTCAGTAGTGCTTGGATTTTGTTCCCAATAAGTTGAGAAATCTACTCAAATTAAACTTGTGACTCTCCCCTCATCGTGGAAGAGCTTCTTTCAGCTCTTATGAAAATATACAAAAGCAAAGCTCCTCAAGGGTCAAATGGCTTTCTCTATGGATTCTTTAAATCCACATAAAATTTTACTTAATCCAACTTACAATAGGTTTAGAATGAAGCCCTTAGAAACTAGTCCTTAGCCTCTATTATCAATAAAAGAAACATCAAGCTTATTCCTAATATTGGTTTCCTTGATCTTATTACAACTTGGATGCCTATCATGATACTTAATGTCTCTTACAAGATTCTTGCTAAAGACTTTACCCTTCACATCGGGCATCTTCTACCTTCTATTGTGCATTTCAGGAAAATAAGCTTCATCAAAAGAGTGTATTTTGGATAATAACATTGTTGTCTAGGAGGGGGTAGAATGGGTTAGGGCTTCATTATGGATTCTAGGCAAGAGCCAAATGATCATGTCATGTTAGTTATTCTTCACATTCATGGCATTTGGTTGGCATTATCAATGTATATGCACCTAATGTTGGTCCAAATAGAGTGAGGTTATGGTATTGGCTAGCTAATAACTTACTTTTTCTAATTGATTTATCCATGGTGACTTTAAAATTGTAAAAACTTGTGATGATAAAGAAGGCATGTTACCTATGTGTTGGTGCATGGGAGAACATGAAGAATTATTTTCTTAAAATGTTGGGAACTATCAAACCCAAATTTTCAATCAATTCTTTCCTTGATAGATCCTTGGCTTATATGGTCTATCTTGTGAGCTAGCTTAAACAAAGTGCTCAAGCACGTTGATCATGCCATTATATCTAAGCAACATGCATTTCATATTGTAGATAGGGTAATCTATGGTGGTTCATTAGAATATTGTTCCCTTTGACCAAATCCCCACCACTTTTATGATTAAATGGGATAATAAGTCATTTAAAATCCCATGTACTTAGTTTTTCTTAAACACGCTAGACTTCTCAATCATAAGGATAATGTCCACATCACCACTCAAATTTCCAATCTTTCACCACATCCCCAATGATATCCATCTACATTGAGTAGTGGAATGTGGCCATCGGTCACAACACCACGTTCCTATGATAGGATAGCAAGCAAGTTGCTCAAGTCCACAAAAGTTCCATTGATGTTTTCACAAGAGAGTTTGTTCAGGTTGGTAGTGAGCTAGAAAACAACCCCTACAAGTCTCATCTATAGACCTTGTCTACTTGGTTGAAGCATAACCTTAAGAACATAGAGAACCATTTGACTGGAGGAGCTGAAATATTATCTTGCCTTCATTGGATTTGCATAAGAATCTATACGACCTCTACGCATTTATTTTGAAAACCAAATAGGCAAGATCACATATAAGGCAATCAAGACTATAGTTAGGGAAGGCTTATTGCTCCTTAAAATCTCCCATTCTTTCTAGAGCAGTATACGCTAGTTTTTCATAATTGAGAAGAAACTCTAGAATAACTTCAAGATCTTCAATAGTGCTTGGATTTTGTTCCCAATAAGTTGAGAAATCTACTCAAATTAAACTTGTGATTCGCCCCTCACCCTGGAAGAGCTTCTTTCATCTCTCATGAATATAGACAAAAACAAAGCTTTTCAGGGGTCAAATGGCTTTCTCTATTGATTCTTTAAAGCCACATAAAATTTTATTTAATCCAACTTACAATAGGTTTTTAATGAAGCCCTTAGAATCTAGTCCTTAGCCCCTATTATCAATAAAAGAAACATCAAGTTTATTCCTAAAATTGGTGACCTTGAGCCTATTACAACTTAGATGCCTATCATGTTATGTGATGTCTCTTACAAGATTCTTGCTAAAGACTTGACCCTTCACATAAGGCATCTTCTACCTTCTATTGTGCATTTCAAGAAAACAAGCTTCATCAAAAGAGTGTATTTTGGATAATAACATTGTTGTCTAGGAGGGGGTAAAATGGGTGATGCAGAACAAGGATAGACAACTCAAACTATCTTCAAACAAGCAAAATTTCAATCTCTAAGCATTCAAATGGTGGGTTTTCTTTCATTAGCCCTCATTCTTCTTATAGCCTTTCCAAACTGGTTTTTCCTTCATAACTTTCAGAGGGAGCATGACATTGAAAATGTAAAGGCATTTTCAGATACCCTTTTTGGCATTTACAAACATATCTCAAAACTAGGCTGTCTTTTTGTACGGAAACCATAAAAAATTGACAACTTACTTTTAAAAACCTAAAACATAGGAGCAACAAATTGGGTTTTTTGGCCATAATTTTCAGTGCATACATGATATCACAAATGTAAACATAGTTTCAGACACCTATTTGGACCTTATAAAATATGTCTCAAAATCAAGGCAGGTTATTTTGTATTGAAACCTTCAAAAATTGATTTGTTTGCTCACTATTACCCTAACTAGGGTTTCAGACCTGTTTACAGTAAAATAGCCATAACTTTCTTGAAACACAATACAATTGGACCAAATAAAAACTCATTAACTATAAGAGTGCCCTCTAAAATGGATAATCATCCATTTATCCATACTAAATCGTACAAAACCGTACTAAGCAAGTTTTCTTCTGTTTCACCTTAAAAATTTGGAAGTGACAATAATTAATTTGATCATAACTTTCTCAAAACACGATGAAAATAAACCAAACCAAAAGAAAATGAAAGGTAACTCAAATATCTTTCCAACCATACAATATGTAGGTGTTACAAAGGCCATATAGATCCATACCATAGTAAGGAACAACAGAAAAATGTTTGAACATGCAGAAAACACAGAGTTTTATTTTTTTAATCTCTAAAACTTCAATCCTCCTTTTTGCTCAACCACACAAGGTCTTTTAAACATTTATAAACATTTTCCAACCATTGCATAACCAATTTTCAGTTACATTGGTTCATATTCTTGATATTCTCATATTCCTTCTTTGCACAACATTGTGACTTTTCATATTCCTCAAGACTCCAACTTACACCTAATGACTCAAATTTGACTCCAACACACAAGAATGGTCTTAGAAGACCTTATTACATGAAAACATTATAAAATAAAACAAAAATGCTAACTTTGACCTCTCTTGGGCATGAGAACTTGTGGGTACCCCTGCACCATACTCCCAAGGAAGAGAAAATTTGAGTTCCAACTCAAATAGGAATCTTCTTTCTTGTCTTCTAGTTCCTTTGCATGCGTGCATTGTTTTCTTTTTGCTGGATCTCAACTACATTTGTATCAACTGATGCACTTGTGATTTTTGGTCCAATAACACGCTTCTTGACCTAAGGCCAATTTGGTACAATGTAGCCATGTGCTTTTGTTTGTATTCTTGTTCTAGCTTGACCTTGGACTGCAATTGTAAATTTATTATCTCTTTCATCCACTTTGTCTTTGTTACCTATACATGAAACAAACACATTAAAAAAATCATATTCTTCTTCTTCATACTTCACTTTTTCATCCACCTCATGTTGTTTGCCATACATCATTTTCTCTTTATTATGCTTCAAAATATTTGGCTTCACCTCAACCTTACTCAGCCATTCATTTTTAGTTTTGAATTGCTCATCCATTCTGTTGTTCTCCTTGACATCAACATTCTCATCTCTCGGTTCTTCTCTTGAGAGCTATGATATCTCCTTATCCTCCATGACTATCTTCTCTCTTTGGACTATCCTTGAGTCCTCTACAACTTCTTTTGCTATCTCTTCTTCTTCTTCCTGAACATCACCGACTTTAACATCAATGTCACTATTACTTTCATTAGTTTGAGCAAATTCAAAAGAAATTTCTACCATTTCTTGTTCCACTGGTTTTCCAAACAACATGTTATCAAAACTTATTAGCTCTTCCATTACCTCATTTGTCTTTGCTGCATACTTTCGTACATCTGTCTTCTCACCTAACAACAATCTTTCAATTCCTATGCACTCAGCCTTCAAGGCTATTAATGCATATTTCATCTCATCTTTGTCCAACTCATATGTGTTGTTTTTCCTGTTATACTTCGTTGCACTGCTATAATGCCACAACCTTCCAAACACAATGTGACATACATCCAAATGAATAATATCACAAACTATTTCATCCTTATAATTGCCTATGTAAAACTCAACTTTGCATTGCTCACTTACGGTTACCTGGGTACCTATTTGAAGCCAACTCACAGAATAGGGCATGGGGTGTGGTATTCTTTCTAAACCCAATTTATCTACCATGTATTCAGAAACAATATTATCCATGCATATATAAAAAATCATAACTTGACAACATTTACCTTTGGAAAGTTTGCAGGTAGTTCGAAATAAGCTTTCCTTTTCCATCTTGCTTGCTTTCTTGGCTACAATTTCTTCTTCGTGTATCATCTTTTCCATTTCTTCCTCTTGTAGCTTCTTTGCCACTTTGAACAATTTATTTAATAATGATGATTCCCCTTGCCCATCTTTCTTCTTAATGCTTTCCTTCTGAGTTTGTTGCTGCATCTTTCTATCCTCTCTCTCTTCTTGTCTTCTTCTCATGATACCTCACCTAGGGCTTTCTTTTCTTTTCTTCCTTGCTCAGTCTTTTGGTATCCAGGCTCTTCTCATCAACCTGTCAATCTGCAACACACATACTTAACTAAATGCCAATCAACATAATTAATTGCTCCTACCCAGATCTTGTGGTCTCTGGTACCAATTTGATGTAGAGAAGGGATAGACAACTCAAACTATCTTCAAACAAGAAAACTTTCAATCTCTAAGCATTCAAATGGTGGGTTTTATTTCATTAGCCCTCATTCTTCTTGTAGCCTTTCCAAACTGGTTTTTCCTTCATAACTTTCAGAGGGAGCATGCCATTCAAAATGTAAAGGCATTTTCAGATACCCTTTTCGGTATTTACAACCATACCTCAAAACTAGGAATAGTCCTTTTGTACGGAAACCATAAAAAATTGAATACTTGCTTTTAAAAACCTAAAGCATGGGAGCAACAAATTGGGTTTTCTGGCCACAATTTTCAGTGCATACATGATATCACAAATGTAAACATGTTTCAAACACCCATTTGGACCTTATACAACATATCTCAGAATCAAGGTAGGTTATTTTGTATGGAAACCTTCAAAAATTGATTTGTTTGCTCACTATTACCCTAACTAAGGTTTTAGACCTATTTACAGTAAAATGGCCATAACTTGCTTGAAACAGAATGAAATTGGACCAAATAAAAAACCCACTAAAGGTAAGAGTTTCCTCTACAATGGATAATTATACATTAATTCTTACTAAATTGTACAAAACCATACTAAGCAATTTTTCTGTTGTTTCACCATAAAAATCTAGAAGTGACAATCACTAATTTGATTATAACTTTTACAAAACACGACGAAAATAAACCAAACCAAAAGAAAATGAAAGATAACTTAAATATATTTCCAACCATACCACATGAAGGTCATACAAAGGCCATACAGATCTATACTATAGCAAGGAACAACAGAAAAATGTTTGAAAATGCAGAAAAAGCAGAGTTTTATTCATTTTTAATCTCTAAAACTTCAATTCTCATATTTACTCAACCACACAAGGTATTTTAAACATTTATCAACATGTTCCAATTGTTGCATGACCAATTTTCAGTTACATTGGTTCATATTCTTGATATTCTCATATTCCTTCTTTGTGCAACATTGAGACTTTTCATATTCCTCAAGACTCCAACTTACACCTAATGACTCAAATTTGACTCCGACACACAAGAATGGTCTTAGAAGACCTTATTACATGAAAACATCATAAAACAAAACAAAAATGCTAACTTTGACCCCTCTCGGGCATGAGACCCTGTGGGTGCCCCTACACCAATGGGTTAGGGCTTCATTACTGATTCTAGACAAGAGCCAAACCATCATGTCATGTTGGTTATTCTTCACATTCATGGTGTTTGGTTGGCATTATCAATGTATATGCACCTAATGTTGGTCCAAATAGAGTGATGTTATGGTATTGGCTAGCTAATAACTTACTTTTTCTAATTGATTTATCCATGGTGACTTTAATATGGTTAAAACTCCTGATGATAAAGAAGGCATGTTACCTATACAGTGTTGGTGCATTGGAGAATATGAAGCATTATTTTATTAAAATATTGGGAACTATCAAACCCAAATTTTCAATCACGACTTTCCTTGATAGATCCTTGGTTTATGTAATGCCCTGCCATGAAACCCTAGAGATAAGCTTAACTATGCATTACAAAAGGGCAATTTTTTTTTTAAAGAAGAAATAATAACAAAGTGTAAATCATATAATCACTTAACATGCAAGTTAACTTTTATTCTCTAGGGTATCCATGACTTCATTACTACTTACTAACATAATCTAATTAACATCCATGATTCAATCTTATACCAAGTGGATCAAAGAGACAATACATATATACTTCCATCATAATAAGACATCAGATAATAACATCAAGATCTAGCATATGAGATTGCAAATATATTTACAATTTCCTTAACAATAGAATACATCAATACAATGTTTGCAATGTCACTTCTTGATTACATTGGAGGATATACATCAATATAATAATACATGGTTCAACTGATATACAAGGCTAAAATATAAACATAAATATCTATCTCCTCAAGCAAAACAAGATAAGTGATCTTCTTCATGATATATCCTCCTCACACATTAACAACAACAAAGGGACCAAGGGAGATAAAGCACAACCACCCGACCATGTGGAACCCTGAGGTCCACTCCCCATGCTAGGAGATAACAATAAGGTCCCATGACATGAACAGTCAGGTAGACAATAACTATGAATAACAAGGACTACACATGACTACAACAACATAGAACAATACTCAACATCACTTCCAAAGGCAACCACACAATGAATAGAAAGACTACAACTAGGGAATGCTAGACTGTAGTAGAGAGAAGTGTCATCACATAACTTGTCATGGGTTGTCTTGGTAAGCCTTCCTAGGCCCCGAACCCCATCTTGGGTTGTCCTGGCAGCCTCTCCTGACTCCTGGCCCCCATAAAAACTCATGCGGTATCAACATACCTTTCATGAGGACAAGGTCGTTGATCTTCCCATTCCAGGCCTTCTCATCTCATCTCAAGCCTAAACGAGCACTTGAGCCATGAGTGAGGCATTCACTTATCTTGTTTAGTGTGATTAACTACCCAACCCCTTAATTCATTAATTAAGTTATCACTAAGTTAAGAAACTCCCACATTGGTTGTCCTAGACGCCACTTTGGGCTCCGACCCCCATTCAGAGCCACTCCCCTACCTACATCTAGAAGACCCTACTCATCCAGCATAGCAATTAACAAGTAAACATGAACCATGCAAGGCATTAACCCTCTCGCATACCAACTTAATCACAAGGACAATTTTCACAAAACATTGCCCATAGCTTCTATGTGAAGCAAACCATAACCAATATATTTCTTTTACGTTATCCAACATCTCCCCATTCACAAAACTTGACACACTACTTAATGCATAATCAACACCATAATGAACCATATCATCCATGCAAAACTTTATTCCACTTCATGACACTTTTACAATTATAGCATATACATGAAAACAAAACATTAAAACCTATGCCTCTAGAACTAACCTTGACAACATGACTCTTCTACGACCACTAATATGACTTACACAAGTTTCACTCATAATTAACCAATTATCAAAATCAGAATCCAAAACGTAAACTTACAAAACAACTTTTTCCAAGGATTTCACTTATCTAAAAATAATTTCCCTATAACTAAATCAATAATAATTTCATAGTCTTATTCTATTTTAACAGATAGTAACAACTTATACCAAATTCATCTTATAGCACAAAGTAGCAAAACTCAACTATATAATTTTAATACTAAGTATATTATTTTTATTCTAACAAAATATTTCCCAATTTACATATTCATAAATTTACATATGAATAATAATTTCATAAATTTATATATGAAACATAATTTCATAAATTTATATATAAATCATATTTTTTTCCCTTTCCTAAAGAAATAAAACTAATACTAAAACCAAATTTAATTTATTTTAATTATTCTTTTATTTTACTTAGAATAGAATAAAACTAAAAACTAAAAAAACCTAAATTTCATTTATTAAATCTAAAAACTAAACTAAAGACTATTTTAAAAAAATATATATATAAAATCTAACTAAGAATTCGTGCTTTCTTTCTAACTTTTCTTTTCTTAACTAAATGAGATTTTTAAGATTTTTAAGAAACTAAAGAAAGTTTTTATGAAACTTTCTAAAATTAAGAAGGAGATGAGGGAGCGCCAAACAAATCATACGGCCTCCCATGAGGTATAAAACAAATGCAACTTAACAGAATTTTTTTTATAAGATTTCATAGTTTTGATCAATTAGGTGAATTTGGTTGAGGGCTGTAAAGGTAAAACTACCTCTATTTTTTTTTATTGTTTTTCAGATTTGAATTAGTTTATGAAATAAATCAGGCCATACGGCCTTTATAGGAAGAGCTTTGTAAATTTTAATCTGATTTTTTTTTTTATGATTTATTTTATTTTTATTTCAAAGCAATAGGGATAGGTACAGGTGAAAGGAAAGATTCTACAGAGAAGAGTATGCAAATAGAATTTCTTCAAAGAGCAGGGATGCATGCAACAAGAAAAAACATCTAGATAGGTACAGGTGAAAGGAAAGATTCTATAGAGAAGAGTATGCAAATAGAATTTCTTCAAAGAGGAGGGATGCATGCTTCAAGAAAAAACATCTAGAGAAAAGATTCATGATGAGTTGGTACCCAAAAATACTTATAAACTACAGAGGATCTAATTCCACATTTGTTTGTAAAAGCTTCCTATTAGTGGTTGAAGATAAAAAGATACATATTTCAGAGCTTCCTAGACTTTACTTATTGCTACATTGACATTGGATAGGTTTGGCTTCTCAACAAGGAGCTTGATTTAGCAATTGATCAAGATGAAATAAACTCTGGTAACCTTCATGCAAAATGATGAAGCATAGCCGCATAGATTTATTTGCTATCTCAAAGAAGAAGTTTCATCATGCAATAAGGGGTTCAATGGTGATTCTAATTTCTTGGAATTTGGAGGTCTCATATGAATATGAAAATAGGAGGAATCACAACATTACTGGTATAATTGAATATTGCAAATATAGCACAGATAAGATCCGTTCCTTAGCTCTCTTATGTAGATGCGAATAGGACAAGAGGAGGTAGGGTTTGAAATCTGATGAGGTTAGAGAAATTAAGAAGATTTCTGGCAAAAATTGAATTTATTCCGGTTGATTTACATGGATTATCAAAGCACAAAAAATGATTACAGAAAGCCTCAAGTAATATTCATCACACAGATTGCAAGAAAAATTTTAGATGATAACTATATGAACAACCCTTTTTCAGAGAATCGAATGTAGCCAGAACACACACACATAATGACTCTTTATCAAAATAATGGAAAATATAACATAATAAGATTTAGAATAAAAGAACTTGTATTTAGTGCTCAGCAAATTTGAAGATTCCACATGATTGTTGCTTCTTCCCCAAAACCCAATTCAATCTTTTTTCCGTTACTACCACCATTTTCTGACAACACAAAATATTTTAATTTATTACTCTCAAGTAGAGAATATAATATTTTATATTCCTATTCACAATAATTCTTATTAATATTTTATTTTTATAATCACTTCCACAAACTAAAAGAGTTGCTTATATACTTATCATTTTGCATATGAACATTATCAATAAATTCTCACTTTAAAACACATATTTACCTCAAGCCATTATTAATTTACTTATCAAGAAGGACTTATAATCTCTAATAAATTATTATTATTATTATCATTACTATTGTTATTATAAACATTGTGCTATCAAGACAAAATTTATATTACGACCACAAGGAAACAAGACATAATCCAACTAATACAACTAACACTAACTAATGCCAAATAGTAACATGTTCAACCATCCAAACTGATAAGTCACAGAACAAGACAACTCATCCTCTTTGAGGATGATATCAAGCTAAGGGACCTTATGTCATCTCTGATCCATAATTCTCCATTGGATATAAAGCACACTCAGACCTACCAATTTAGGTGGAGTCGATGCCTGGTACCTGCAACCAATGAAAAAGGGTCGAGCATACATATATATACATCTAATCATCAAATCAACACACCATGGAAAGGAATCACAGCGTAGCAGGGTACTCACACGTGAGTAATGCAACACTGTCCCTTCCACCAATCACAAGAATAAATAATCACATTATGCATGTCCATCAAACCTAAGCATCTATATAAAGCATCATCAAATAATCACAAACACCTATAAAATTAATCCACATAATCAATTGAGTCCATAACCAATCATAATATAAGCATAAAACATTAGTTCTAACAGTACCATCAAAGAAATAAATAAGTATCATCATCAAAACAATAAATCTAAGATGTCATAATGTCTAAACAAAACAACTATCAGAAAGCCAAAATGAGGGGCACTACATCCTCCCCCTAGGATCAGGCTTACTCTTGGAAGCCTGCAAACAAGCTGAGGGTCAACCCCTACTCAATGCCTCTACTCTCGAGGATCAATTCCTGATGCTGTGGAACGCGTACGGGCTCCAAAGAAAGTTGTCCGTCCTCTACCTATGGTCTCCAAGACTTTCCCCTGATGCCCTGCCTGGCGGTGTGCAATTGCTGCGAACACTTGATGAGACCTCCCTGCATCACCTACAGTCGGCTCTGAAGCTGCCTGCCTATGACCAAAACCTACAACATTCCTCTATGGACAGTGTCTGGCTATATGGCCCTACTGACCACAAGAGAAACATCTGGTACCTCTACCGTAACCTTCGCCACCCAAGAAAGCATTGGACTGCTGGAAATCATCTCTATTTATTGCAGACTGAGTGTTATGAACTGGCTGATTGGGATGATAATTCTTGGCCCACCGCCAATTACGGTCTTTTCTTGACTGTGTACCACCACCTTGCTGAGGCTGAGAATTCTTTGGTTTTGACTGGAAATACTACTGTTGTTGTTGTTGCTGTTGTTTGCCTTTAGCGGGTGCATGATGGCTTCTCAATGAGTTAGCTACCTGAGACTGACCACCATGAGGCCCAACTCCAGCTGGAGGCGCACTACCAATCTGCACTCCTGTATGACCACTAAGAGCCATTGCCAAATTTTCCTCTACCAAATAGGCCTTTTCGACAGCTACCTCCATGGTCTTGGGCTTGAAAACACAGACTCCTCCACTAATACGGGCATTCAAGCCCCTAATAAATTGCTGCACTAACATAGTCTCATCATCTTCGATGCCCGCATACTACTTGAGCTCATAAAATCTACGCTCATACTGCTCTACTGACATGGCCATTTGTCTTATCTCATGGAACTCATCTGCATGGTGCTGCTTCCAATGATCCGACAGGAAGCGAGCTCTGAACCTCTCTAAGAACAACTCCCAAGACACAATACTAATATCTAAGTGCAGCTTCTGCTCCACTAAATGCCACCTTGGTGTTACTACCATACAGATGCATGACAAAACACCTACCCAAATCTAGTAATCAGGTCTCAGCCTCCAATCCAATACCAACTCCATCAAAAGTAGGAGGGTGTGCCCTCAAAAGATCTCTCATATGACTGGCTAAGGTAGCCTCCTGCTTTGCTATCATCTCTCTCCTTCTAGGTGACCTCTCTCTCTCCCTAGCCTTTGGCTGATCTACCTTCTGTCCCCCTCCAAGATGCTCTACCTCCTATCTAGGGCCCATACGTGCAAGAACCTCTTCAAGCAACTAGCACAACTTAGCTCCCTTCGGTTGACCTTGTCCTTCCATAATCTGACCCCCGCCTTCCTGAGCACTCTCATGAGGGGAACTAGGAGGGGGTGTATCGCCACCACCTTTTCCGTGTCCCCTACCTTGACCTTGACCTCCAACTCTAGACATCTTCTACACTAAACGAACAAAGGATAACCTTAGGCTGCAAAGCGAGGATGACAAAAGGGAAAACACACATTACAAAATCTATGCAACTAGGAAAACATAATAGGCTTACATGTACCCAGAGTGCCCAGTGTTTGAAAACTTGGCTCTGATACAAAATGTAATGCCCCGCCACAAAACCTTAGAGATAAGCTTAACTATGCATTACAAAAGGGCAATTTTTTTTTAAAATAAAGAAATAATAACAAAGTGTAAATCATATAATCACTTAACAAGCAAGTTAACTTTTATTCTCTAAGGTATCCATGACTGCATTACTACTTACTAACATAATCTAATTAACATCCATGATTCAATCTGATACCAAGTGCATCAAAGAGACAACACATATATACTTCCATCATAATAAGACATCAGATAATAACATCAAGATCTAGCATATGAGATTACAAATATATTTACAATTTCCTTAACAATAGAATACATCATTACAATGTTTACAATGTCACTTCTTGATTACATCGGAGGATATAAATCAATATAATAATACATGGTTCAACTGATATACAAGGCTAAAATATAAACATAAATATCTATCTCCTCAAGCAAAACAAGATCAGTGATCTTCTTCATGATATATCCTCATTGCACACGAATAAAAACAAAGGGACCAATGGAGATAAAGCACAACCACCCGACCATGTGGAACCTTGAGGTCCACCCCCCATGCTATGAGATAACAATAAGGTCCCATGACATGAACAGTCAGGTAGATAATAACTATGAATAACAAGGACTACACATGACTACAACAACATAGGGCAATACTCAACATCACTTCCAGAGGCAACCACACAATGAATAGAAAGAGTACAACTAGGGAATGCTAGACTACAGTAGGGAGAAGTGTCATCACATAGCTTGTCATGGGTTGTCCTGGTAAGCCTTCCTAGGCCCCGACTCCCATCTTGGGTTGTCCTAGTAGCCTCTCCCGACTCCCGGCCCCCATACAAACTCATGCAGAATCAACATACCTTTCATGAGGACAAGGTCGTTGATCTTCCCATTCCAGGCCTTCTCATCTCATCTCAAGCCTAAACGAGCACTTGAGTCATGAGTGAGGCATTCACTTATCTTGTTTAGTGTGATTAACTACCCAACCCCTTAATTCATTAATTAGGTTATCACTAAGTTAAGAAACTCCCACATGGGTTGTCCTAGACGCCACTTTGGGCTCTGGCCCCCATTGAGAGCCACTCCCCTACCTGCATCTAGAAGACCCTACTCATCCAACATAGCAATTAACAAGTAAACATGAACCATGCAAGGCATTAACCCTCTCACATACCAACTTAATCACAAGGACAATTTTCACAAAACATTGCCCATAGCTTCTATGTCAAGCAAACCATAACCAACATATTTATTTTACGTTATCCAACATCTCCCCATTCACAAAACTTGACACAATACTTAATGCATAATCAACACCATAATGAACCATATCATCCATGCAAGACTTTATTCCACTTCATGACACTTTTACAATTACAACATATACATGAAAACAAAACATTAAAACTTATGCCTCTAGAACTAACCTTGACAACATGAATCTTCTACGACCACTAATACGACTTACACAAGTTTCACTCATAATTAACCAATTATCAAAATCAGAATCCAAAACGTAAACTTATAAAACAACTTCTTCCAAGAATTTCACTTATCTAAAAATAATTTCCCTATAACTAAATCAATAATAATTTGATAGTCTTATTCTATTTTAATGGATAGTAACAACTTATACCAAATTCATCTTATAGTACAAAGTAGCAAAACTCAACTATATAATTTTAATACTAAGTATATTATTTTTATTCTAACAAAATATTTCCCAATTTACATATTCATAAATTTACATATGAATAATAATTTCATAAATTTATATATGAAACATAATTTCATAAATTTATATATAAATCATTTTTTTTTCCTTTCCTAAAGAAATAAAACTAATACTAAAACCAAATTTAATTTACTTTAATTATTCTTTTACTTAAAATAGAATAAAACTAAAAACTAAAAAAAACTAAATTTCATTTATTAAATCTAAAAACTAAACTAAAGACTATTTTTTTTTTAAAAATAAATCTAAAATCTAACTAAGAATTCGTGCTTTCTTTCTAACTTTTCTTTTCTCAACTAAATGAGATTTTTAAGATTTTTAAGAAACTTAAGAAAGTTTTTATGAAACTTTCTAACCATGAGGTATAAAACAAATGCAACTTAACATAATTTTTTAAAAAAAGATTTCATATTTTTGATCACTCAGGTGGATTTGGTTGAGGCTGTAAAGGTAAAACTACCTCTATTTTTTTATTGTTTTTCAAATTTGAATTAGTTTATTGTTTTTCAGATTTGAATTAGTTTATGGAATAAATTAGGCCATACAGCCTCCATAGGAAGAGCTTTGTAAATTTTAATCTGATTTTTTTTTGATGATTTATTTTGTTTTTATTTCAAAGCAATAGGGATAGGTATATGCAAATAGAATTTCTTCAAAGAGTAGGGATGCATGCAACAAGAAAAAAACCCAGAGAAAAGATTCATGATGATTTGGTACCCAAAAATACTTACAAACTACAGAGGATCTAATTCCACATTTGTTTGTAAAAGCTTCCTATTGGTGGTTGAAGATAAAAAGATACAGATTTCAGAGCTTCCTAGACTGTACTTATTGCTACATTGACATTGGATAGGTTTGGCTTCTCAGCAAGGAGCTCGATTTAGCAATTGATCAAGATGAAATAAACTCTGGTAACCTTCATGCAAAATGATGAAGCATAGCCACACAGATTTATTTGCTATCTCAATGAAGAAGTTTCGTCATGCAATAAGGGGTTGATTCTAATTTCTTGGAATTTGGAGGTCTCATATGAATATGAAAATAGGAGGAATCACAACATTACTGGTATAACTGAATATTGCAAATATAGCATAGATAAGATCCGTTCCTTAGCTCTCTTATGCAGATGCAAACATGACAAGAGGAGGTAGGGTTTGAAACCTGATGAGGTTAGAGAAATTAAGAAGACTTCTAGCAAAAATTAAATTTATTCCGGTTGATTTACATGGATTAACAAAGCACAAAAAATGATTACAGAAAACCTCAAGTAATATTCATCACACAAATTTTAAGAAAATTTTTAGATGATAACTATATGAACAACCCTTTTTCAAAGAATCGAATGCAGCTAGAACACACACACATAATGACTCTTTATCAAAATAATGGAAAACATAACATAATAAGATTTAGAATAAAAGAACATGTATTCAGTGCTCAACAAATTTGAAGATTCCACATGATTGTTGCTTCTTCCCCAAAACCCAATTCACCAATCTTTTTGAAAATCCAAAAAAACTCCCCTCTACAATCCCCAGAAAACTCCTCAAATATCCATTTTCCAAAATACAAAAATAGCCATATCATAAATTTCCCCCTTACTACCATTTTCCGTTACAGGCCATCCACTACTACCCATTAATTTTTTCCACTACACCCCAAACAATTCAAATTTTATTTATTTTTGGGTGTGCTAATCAAGATTTTCTGACAACACAAAATATTTTAATTTATTACTCTCAAGTAGAGAATATAATATTTTATATTTCTATTCACAATAATTCTTATTAATATTTTATTTTTATAATACTTCCACAAACTAAAAGAGTTGCTTATATACTTATCATTTTGCATATGAACATTATCAATAAATTCTCACTTTAAAACACCTATTACCTCAAGCCATTATTAATTTACTCATCAAGAAGGACTTATAATCTCTAATAAATTATTATTATTATTATTATTATTATCATTACTATTGTTATTATAAACATTGTGCTATCAAGACAAAATTTATATTACGACCACAAGGAAACAAGACATAATCCAACTAATACAA
The DNA here is from genome assembly GCA_027924645.1 of Cunninghamia lanceolata. Taxonomy (NCBI): domain Eukaryota; kingdom Viridiplantae; phylum Streptophyta; class Pinopsida; order Cupressales; family Cupressaceae; genus Cunninghamia; species Cunninghamia lanceolata. The sequence goes on from BSBN01000397.1 coordinate 3,837,842, forward strand.
CTAACACTGACTAATGCTAAACAATAACAAATGACCAATCACGACCAAACCATACCTCAAGAAAATAACTGGCTAACATGTTCAACCATTCAACAAGTCATAGAACAAGACAACTCATCCTCTTTGAGGATGATATCAAGCTAAGGGACCTTATGTCATCTCCAATCCACAATTCTCCATTGGATATAAGGCACGCTTAGACCTGCCAATTCAAGTGGAGTTGATGCTTGGTACCTGCAACTTGCAACTAATGAAAAAGGGTTGAGCATACATATATATACATCTAATCATCAAATCAACACACCATGGAAAGGAATCACAGTGTAGCAGGGTACTCACACATGAGTAATGCGACACTGTCCCTTCCACCAATCACAAGGATAAATAATCACATTATGCATGTCCATCAAAACTAAGCATCTATATAAAGCATCATCAGATAATCACATAAACCCCTGATAAAATTAATTCACATAATCAATTGAGTCCATAACCAATCATAATATAAGCATAAAACATTAGTTCTAACAGTACCATCAAAGCAATAAATAAGTATCATCATCAAAACAATAAATCCAAGATGTCATAATGTCTAAATAGAACAACTATCAGAAAGCCAAAATGAGGGGCACTACAGTTTACATGGTCTAGCTTGTGAGCTAGCTCAAACAAAGTGCTCAAGCACCTTGATCATGTCATGATATCTAAACAACATGCATTTTCATCTTGTAGATAGGGTAATCTATGGTGGTTCATTAGAAGATTGTTCCCTTTGACCAAAGCCCCACCACTTTTATGATTAAATGGGATAATATGTCATTTAAAATCCCATGTACTTAGTTTTTCTTAAAATGCTAGACTTCTCAATCATAAGGATAATGTCCACCTCACCACTCAAATTTGCAATCTTTCACCACATCCCAAATGTTATCCATCTACATTGAGTAGTGGAATGTGGCCATCACTCACAACACCACCTTCTTATGATAGGATAGCAAGCAGGTTGCTCAAGTCCACAAAAGTTCCATTGATGTTTTCACAAGAAAGTTTGTTCAGGTTGGTAGTGTGCTAGAAAACAATCCCTTCAATTCTCATCTATAGACCTTGTCTACTTGGTTGAAGCATAACCTCAAGAACATAGAGAACCATTAGACTAGAGGAGCTCAAATATGATCTTGCCTTCATTGGATTTGCATAAGAATCTATAGGACCTCTAAGCATTTATTTTGAAAACAAAATAGGCAAGATCACATATAAGGCAATGAAGACTATAGTTAGGGAAGGCTTATTGCTTCTTAAAATCTCCCATTCTTTCTAGAGCAGTATACGCTAGTTTTTCATAATTGAGAAGAAACTCTAGAATAACTTCAAGATCTTCAATAGTGCTTGGATTTTGTTCCCAATAAGTTGAGAAATCTACTCAAATTAAACATGTGACTCTCCCCTCATTGTGGAAGAGCTTCTTTTAGCTCTCATGAAAATAGACAAAAACAAAGCTCCTTATGGGTCAAATGGCTTTCTCTATGGATTCTTTAAAGCCACATAAAATTTTACTTAATCCAACTTACAATAGGTTTAGAATGAAGCCCTTAGAAACTAGTCCTTAGCCTCTATTATCAATAAATGAAACATCAAGTTTATTCCTGAAATTGGTGACCTTGAGCTTATTACAACTTGGATGCCTATTATGTTACTTGATGTCTCTAACAAGATTCTTGCTAAAGACTTGATCCTTCACATTAGGCATCTTCTACCTTCTATTGTGCATTTCAAGAAAACAAGCTTCACCTAAAGAGTGTATTTTGGATAATAACATTGTTGTCTTGGAGGGGGTAGAATGGGTTAGGGCGTGATTACTGATCCTATACAAGAGCCAAACCATCATGTCATGTGGGTTATTCTTCACATTCACGATGTTTGGTTGGCATTATTAATGTATATGCACCTAATGTTGGTCCAAATAGAGTGATGTTATGGTATTGGATAGCTAATAACTTACTTTTTCTAATTGATTTATCCATGGTGACTTTAATATGGTTAAAACTCCTGATGATAAAGAAAGCATGTTACCTATATAGTGTTGGTGCATGTGAGAACATGAAGCATTATTTTAGTAAAATGTTGGGAACTATCAAACCCAAATTTTCAATCATGACTTTCCTTAATAGATCCTTGGTTTACATGGTCTAACTTGTGAGCTAGCTCAAACAAAGTGCTCAAGCACCTTGATCATGTCATAATATCTAAGCAACATTCATTTCATCTTGTAGATATGGTAATTTATGGTGGTTCATTAGAAGATTGTTCCCTTTGACCAAAGCCCCACCACTTTTATGATTAAATGGGATAATATGTCATTTAAAATCCCATATACTTAGTTTTTCTTAAACACTCTAGACTTCTCAATCATAAGGATATTGTCCACCTCACCACTCAAATTTGCAATCTTTCACCACATCCCCATTGATATCTATACATTGAGTAGTGGAAAGTGGCCATCACTCACAACACCACCTTCCTATGATAGGATAGCAAGCAGGTTGCTCAAGTCCACAAAAGTTCCATTGATGTTATCACAAGAGAGTTTGTTTAGGTTGGTAGTGAGCTAGAAAACAATCCCTTCAATTCTCATCTATAGACCTTGTCTACTTGGTTGAAGCATAACCTTAAGAACATAGAGAACCATTAAACTAGAGGAGCTCAAATATGATCTTGCCTTCATTGGATTTGCATAAGAATCTATAGGACCTCTACACATTTATTTTGAAAACCAAATAGGCAAGATCACATATAAGGCAATCAAGACTATAGTCAGGGAAGTCTTATTGTACCTTAAAATCTCACATTCTTTCTAGAACAATATAAGGTAGTTTTTCATAATTGAGAAGAAACTCTAGAATAACTTCAAGATCTTTAGTAGTGCTTGGATTTTGTTCCCAATAAGTTGAGAAATCTACTCAAATTAAACTTGTGACTCTCCCCTCACCCTAGAAGAGCTTCTTTCAGCTCTCATGAAAATAGATAAAAACAAAGCTCCTCAGGGGTCAAATGGATTTCTCTATGGATTCTTTAAAGCCACAAAAAAAATTACTTAATCTATCTTACAATAGGTTTAGAATGAAGCCCTTAGAAACTAGTCCTTAGCCTCTATTATCAATAAAAGAAACATCAAGTTTATTCCTAAAATTGGTGACCTTGAGCTTATTACAACTTGGATGCCTATCATGTTACTTGATGTCTCTTACAAGGTTCTTTCTAAAAACTTGACCCTTCACATCAGGCATCTTCTACCTTCTATTGTGCATTTCAAGAAAACAAGCTTCATCAAAAGAGTGTATTTTGGATAATAACATTGTTGTCTAGGAGGGGGTAGAATGGGTTAGGGATTCATTATGGATTCTAGACAAGAGCCAAACCATCATGTTATGTGGGTTATTCTTGACATTTGATGCAGGAGTGTCCCTGGTTCAAGATTAATCTTGCATCAACCTAAAACATTTGCATTTCAGTTTGTTTGTAGTTCATTTTGTTTCCTTTTATTTTCCAGTTCAGTTCAGGGAGTTCAGTCAGTAGCAGTTTCTGTATTTTGGTTCGCATTCTACCGCAGTCGCATTTAAGATCTTGCAGAGATGGACTTAACATCTAGACATGTTCATCTACATCATATCTAGAATTCAGAGCATTTGGATCAGTTACCGGAAAGTTATCGCTATTATAAGATTGACTATTTTCATAAAATAGAGCATCCTGATAGTCTCAGACACATCAGCTGAAGGAGAAGACTTGCAGAGAATTTCTCAACTTTAGGAGCCTAATGACACATCATTCAATGTTCTATGGTTCATGGCTGACCTTCCTTGAGATCAACACATCATTCCATTCATTTGCGGAGGAACTCTTCATGATTAGGTCTGACTTATCCGTGTACACATGTTACAGCTCTTCATTGGAGTTTGTGACCTTTCTTGGCCGACGTGGAGGAATCTTTTGTACCGAAGATGATATATATGTAATAAATCGTTAGGAAGTAGTTATCAAGTTCATGATAATAGTGATAGTTGATAGTTTAGATTTTGTGCAAAGGAGCTTCAAAGCTATATCTTGTGCATATTCTAATATTCTGAAATCAGGTTTTTGAGCCCTAATTGTAAGCCCACATGTTGTCAACCAATCTGTATTTGAATTCTATGATATATTGAATGACTGAATCTGCATTTGTTCTATATCTTTGAGTTGTTTTCGTTGTGTTTACTCTTACTGCATGGTTTGGATAGTTGATTCTGTGAACCCTCTTGCCGTGACTGCACCAAGTGGTATTAGAGCAAAGTTTGAATCTTTGGGAGCGAATTGAGTGGAGTTGGCAAATAAATTCTATAAGATCTTGCTATGGACAGATCTCTGAATTGAGGCAAGTTACTTGTGTCGCAACTGATCACCAATTGAGAGGCAGTTGTCACCTTGTAGCCCGATCACCGAACTTGAGGCAGTTTACACTTGATCCTAGGAAGATGTCATCGAGGAGAGTTGCTGCTTTGGAACAATGGCTGGTAGAATGGATGAGATGATAGAAATGATGAAAACAATGAGAATTTGTTTGGATGCCATTGAGGAAGATAGGTGAAGAGGATTGACATCGATACCTAATGTTAAAAGTGATGATGAAGAAGAATTTTGATTTGTTGAACAAATTGGCAAAACCCTAGGAGGTGATGAAGAAGAAGAATTAGATCAAGTAAAGATGTTGTGAGCTATTTCAAAGATCAGAAAGAGACCTAGAGTTGAGGTGCCGAACTATACTGGTAATTGGAACCCTGAAGAATTGATTGACTGGATAAATGACATGGAAGAATACTTTGACTATGAAGAAGTTGAAGATCCAAAGAAGGTGAAATTTGCAAAGACAAAGTTGAAAGGACATGCTACTATATAGTGGAAGGAAGTTTAGTTGGATAGAAATAGAAGAGGAAAAGAAAAGATTACAAAGTGGGATAGGACGGTGACAAAATTGAAGAATCAGTTTATACCTACTGACTATGAGTTAGAACTATTGAGAAGATTACAAAACCTGAGACAAAAGGAGAAATCTGTGGAGTGTACTGAAGAATTTCATAAGATGATCATAAGGATAGGACATAGTGAAGCAAGCAAGGAGAAAGTGGCTAGATACATCAATGGACTAAGATTGAACATTCAAGAAGAACTAAGCTTGGTAAGGATGACATCTTTGGAGGAAGCATATCAGTTTGCCCTGAAAGTTGAAGAGAAATTGAATAAGAGGCATGATCAGAGATAGAGAGGCAAAGGAGGTAAATTTCAGAGAGGTAGAACATTTTCTGGAGGAGATAGATCACATTTGGAGTATAACAAGCTTGACAACCCATTTAAGAAGGATGACAGAGATGGCAATGCCTACCAGAGCAGTGACATAAATTGTCATCACAGAGGTAATTACAATTCATACAGGAATGAAAGATACAGAAGAGAAGAAAGAGGATTTGATAAGAGAACATTCAGAGGAACTTGTTTTAAGTGTGGAAGTGAAGGACATAGAGCATTTGAATGTAATCAAGGAAGTATAAGCAAGAGAGCAGAGAATAGTGGAAGAGCAACCTATGTGTCCAGAAGAAGAATCTGTTGAACTCAGTGACCCCAGTTCAGTTGGTAAACTGGAGAAAGGAGAATCACTTGTGATGAGGAGAGCACTATTTCAAGTAGAGACAACTGAAGAAACACCACAAAGGAAAAGTCTGTTCAGAACCAGATGCAAATCAGGAGGTAAATGTTGTAAAGTTGTAATTGATAGTGGTAGTTCTGATAACTTAGTTTTAGAGGAGATGGTGACTAAGCTGAAGTTGGAAAGATTGAAAAACCCTAAGCCCTATCAAATAGCATGGATTTAGGATGATCATAAGGTACTAGTGAGTGAACAATGTTTGGTGAAATTTCATATTGGATCTTATCATGATGAAGTCTTGTGTGAAATTATGCCTATGCATGTTTGTCATATCTTGTTGAGTAGACCTTGGCAGTATGATAGAAAAGCTATACATGATGGGAGAAAGAATACATACACTATAACATCAAATGGGAAGAGAATTACCTTGATTCCTTTGGAAGATGATCCTAAGAGTGAAGTATGTGGAAATGCTAGAATCTGTTTGGTAGATGGAAGAAAATTTTTGGATGGTTTGAGACATGAGAATATGTGTTTTGCTTTGATTCCTAAGAATCCTGAAACATTGAAGGAGACTGAAGAATCACAACTGGAGGAGATAAAAGAGTTGTTGACAGAGTATGAAGACATCATATCAGATAATGTACTTGAAGGATTACCACCTATAAGGAGTATCAATCATCACATGGATCTTATACCGGGAGCTAGTTTGCTTAACAAAGCAACACATAGAATGACACTGATAGAGAATGAAGAATAGAATAGGCAGATACAAGAATTAAATAGGAAAGGTTTGATCAAAGAAAGTTTGAGTCCTTGTACAGTACCTACAGTGTTAGCACCGAAGAAAGATGGAGATTGGAGAATGTGTACTGACTCTAGAGCAATAAACAAGATCACAGTTAAGTATAGATTTCCTTTACCTAGGATGGATGATATTATGGATTGTTTGAGTGGAGACAAATATTTCACAAAGATAGATTTGAAGAGTAGATACTATCAGATCAGAATCAGAGAAGGAGATGAATGGAAGACTACTTTTAAAACAAATGAAGGATTGTATGAGTGGTTAGTGATGCCTTTTGGATTGACAAATGCACCGAGTACTTTCATGAGGTTGATGAATGAAGTCTTGAAGAAATTTTTGGGTAAGTTTGTGATTGTATACTTGAATGACATTCTAATTTTCAGTAAGACAAAGGAAGAACACTGTGGCATTTAGACAAGTTTTGTAGAGGTTGAGAGAAGAGAAATTGATGATAAACATCAAGAAGTGTAGTTTCATGAAGGAAGAACTAGTGTATTTGGGATTTGTGATTTCTGCGGAAGGATTAAATATGGACCCTGAGAAAGTAAGAGCAATTATTGAATGACCTACACTGGAGAGCATTGGAGAGGTTAGATCATTTCATGGATTGGCTAGTTTCTACTGGTAGTTCATCAAAAATTTTAGTTCAGTTTGTAACCCTATGACAGAGACAATGAGAGGTGACAGGAAAGACTTTAAGTGGACATCAGGAGTAGATAAAAGTTTTGAACTATTGAAGCAGAAAGTGACAGAGCAACCTGTTTTAGCATTACCAGATTTCAATAAGGTATTTCAAGTGGATTGTGATGCAAGTGGAAATGCAATTGGAGCCGTGTTAAGTCAAGAAGGTAGACCTATAGCATATTTTAGTGAGAAGTTGAACGATGCAAGGAGAAGATATTCAGTTTATGATCAAGAGTTCTATGCCATAATTCAAGCCTTGAAGAAGTGGAGACATTACTTGTTGCCTAAGGAGTTTGTGTTGTATATAGATCATCCAGCTTTGCAATATTTGAATAGTCAAGGTAAGTTGAATCAGAGACACATGAGATGGATAGAGTTCATGCAGAGTAATACTTTTGTGTTGAAGCATAGGAGTGGTAAATCAAACAAAGTTGCAGATGCATTGAGTAGGAGAAGGAATTTGCTGACAGAGATGAGTTGAAGTGTTGGGATTCAAAGAATTGAAGAACACGTATGAGGGAGACACTGATTTTGTAGAACCTTGGAAAGCATGCAAGGAACCTGTTGTGACAGATATGAGTAAGTGGTTGGATTATTTCATTCAGGAAGATATGTTGTTTAGAGGAAATTAGTTGTGCATACCTAGAAGTTCAATGAGAGATAAATTGATCAAGGAGAAGCACAGTGGTGGATTGGCAGGACATTTTGGCATTGGTGAGTGAAAACTACTTTTGGCCTCAAATACATAAGGATGTTAGGAAATTTGTGCAAAGTTGTAGAGTTTGTCAAGTAGCAAAAGGGATTAGTCAGAATACCAGATTGTATAAACCTTTGATAGTACCAGAGAGACCTTGGAAGACATAAGCATGGATTTTGTGATGGGATTGCCTAAGACACAGAGAGGACATGATTCAATATTTGTAGTGGTAGACAGATTTTCAAAGATGGCTCATTTCATACCCTGTAAGAAGACAACTGATGCAGTACATGTAGCAGACCTATTTTTAAAGAGATTCTGAGATTGCATGGATTACCTAAGAGCATAATTTCAGATAGAGACACCAGATTTCTTGGATATTTTTGGAAGACACTTTGGAAGAACATGAAGATAGATTTGAAGTTCAAGTCAACTTTTCATCCACAGACTGATGGATAGACAGAGGTAGTGAATAGGAGTTTGGGAAACTTGTTGAGATGTTTGGTTGGAGAGAAGGCAGGAAGTTGGGATTTGATTCTTTGACAAGCAGAGTTTGCATACAATAATTTAGTAAATAGGAGTACCGAAAAAACACCTTTTGAGATTGTTACTAGAGTAAATCCTAGAGGAGTTGTAGAATTGAGAGATATGGGTATGATAGAAAAAATAAGTGTAGAAGTAGAAGAATTTGTAGAACATATGGAAGCAATGCATAATCAGGTGAAGAAGAATTTGGAGGATATGAATAGAAAATATAAGGAGCAAGTAGATGAGAAGAGAAGACATAAAGAATTTGAAGTGGAAGATGAAGAGATGGTGTACTTGAGAAAAGAGAGATTTCCAGGAGGAGCATATAACAAGTTGAAGATGAAGAAGTTTGGACCTTGTAGGATACTCAGGAAATTTGATTCAGAAAATGCATATGAAGTGGAATTACTGGAGACATTGGGTATATCACCTATTTTCAATATTGCATACTTGTATTAGTATCATGAAACAGAACTCAGTGATGGCCTTGAAGAGGACTTGAAGAAGCATTTACCACAACAAGCACCGGAGTAGATTGAAGACATTTTGGACAACAGAGTTGGACACAACACTAGAGGAAGACAATACAAAGAATACCTTGTGAAGTCATGGATTTCTCAGGCTGAGGTGGACCATCTTGGTTTTCCTCTAGCCCCAGCAAAGTGAGGGATTCACTTTTTCAATAACCCCAGATGTTTGATGTAGGAGCATCCCTAGTTCAAGAGCAATCTTACATCAACCAAAAACATTTGTATTTCAGTTTGTTTGCAATTTAGTTTGTTTCCTTTCATTTTCTAGTTCAGTTCAAGTAGTTCAGTTAGTAGCAGTTTTTGTATTTTGGTCCGCATTCTACCGCAGTCACATTTCAGATCTTGCGGAGATGAACTTAACATCTAGACATGTTCATCTACATCATATCCAGAATTCAGAGCATGTGGATCAATTATCAGAAAGTTATCATTGGAGTTTGTGATCTTCCTTGGCTAACGCGGAGGAATCTTTTGTATTGGAGATGATATATATTGATGTAATAGATCCTTAGGAAGTAGTTATCAAGTTCATGATAATAGTGATAATTGATAATTTAGATTTTGTGTGAAGGAGCTTCAAAGCTATATCTTGTGCATATTCTGATATTATGAAATCAGGCCTTTGAGCCCTAATTGTAAGCCCGCATGTTGCCGGGCGATCTGTATTTGAATTCTATGATATACTGAATAACTGAATATGCATTTGTTCTATATCTTTGAGTTGTTTCCATTGTGTTTACTCCTACTGCACGGTTTGGATAGTTCATTCTGTGAACCCTCCTGCCATGAATACACCAACATTCATGGTGTTTGGTTGGCATTATCAATGTATATGCACCTAATGTTGGTCCAAATAGAGTGATGTTATGGTATTAGCTAGCTAATAACTTAGTTTTTCTAATTGATTTATCCATGGTGACTTTAATATGGTTAAAACTCCTAATGATAAAGAAGGCATGTTACCTATACAATATTGGTGCATGGGAGAACATGAAGCATTATTTTATTAAAATGTTGGGAACTATCACACCCAAAATTTGAATCATGACTTTCCTTGATAGATCCTTGGTTTACATGGTCTAACTTGTGAGCTAGCTCAAACAAAGTGCTCAAGCACCTTGATCTTGTCATGATATCTAAGCAATATGCATTTTGCCTTCTAGATAGGGTAATCTATGGTGGTTCATTAGAAGATTGTTCCATTTGACCAAAGCCCCACCACTTTTATGATTAAATGGGATAATATGTCATTTAAAATCACATGTACTCAGTTTTTCTTAAACACGCTAGACTTCTCAATCATAACGATAATCTCCACCTAACCACTAAAATTTGCAATCTTTCACCACATCCCCAATGATATCCATCTACATTGAGTTCTGGAATGTGGCCATCGCTACACAACACTAGCTTCCTATGATAGGATAGCAAGCAGGTTGCTCAAGTCCACAAAAGTTCCATTGATGTTTTCACAAGAGAGTTTGTTCAGGTTGGTAGTGAGCTAGAAAACAATCCCTTCAATTCTCATCTATATACCTTGTCTACTTGGTTGAAGCATAACCTCAAGAACATAGAGAACCATTAGAGTAGAGGAGCTCAAATATGATCTTGCCTTCATTGGATTTGCATAAGAATCTATAGGACCTCTATGTATTTATTTTAAAAACCAAATAGGCAAGATCACATATAAGGCAATCAAAACTATAGTTAGGGAAGGCTTATTGCTCCTTAAAATCTCCCATTCTTTCTAGAGTAGTATAAGCTAGTTTTTCATAATTGAGAAGAAACTCTAGAATAACTTCAAGATCTTCAGTAGTGCTTGGATTTTGTTCCCAATAAGTTGAGAAATCTACTCAAATTAAACTTGTGACTCTCCCCTCACCCTGGAAGAGCTTCTTTCAGCTCTAATGAAAATAGACAAAAACAAATCTCCTCAGGGGTCAAATGGCTTTCTCTATGGATTCTTTAAAGCCACATAAAATTTTACTTAATCCAACTTACAATAGGTTTAGAATGAAGCCCTTAGAAACTAGTCCTTAGCCTCTATTACCAATAAAAGAAACATCAAGTTTATTCCTAAAATTGGTGACCTTGAGCTTATTACAACTTGGATGCCTATCATGTTACTTGATGTCTCTAACAAGATTCTTGCTAAAGACTTGACCCTTCACATTAGGCATCTTCTACCTTCTATTGTGCATTTCAAGAAAACAAGCTTCATCAAAAGAGTGTATTTTGGATAATAACATTGTTGTCTAGGAGGGGGTAGAATGGGTTAGGGCTTCATTATTGATTCTAGAAAAGAGACAAATAATCATGTCATGTGGGTTATTCTTCACATTCATGGTCTTTGGTTGGCATTATCAATGTATATTTACCTAATGTTTGTCCAAATGGATTGATGTTATGGTATTAGCTAGCTAATAACTTTTTCTAATTGATTATTCCATGGTGACTTTAATATGGTTAAAATTCATGAGGATAAAGAAGGCATGTTACCTATACAGTGTTGGTGCATGGGAGAACATGAAGCATTATTTTATTAAAATGTTGGGAACTGTCAAACCCAAATTCTGAATCACGACTTTCCTTGATAGATCCTTGGTTTACATGGTCTAACTTTTGATCTAGATCAAACAAAGTGTTCAAGCACCTTGATCATGTCATGATATCTAAGCAACATGCATTTCATCTTGTAGATAGGGTAGTCTATGGTGGTTCTTTAAAAGATTGTTACCTTTGACCAAAGCCCCACCACTTTTATGATTAAATGGGATAATATGTCATTTAAAATCCCATGTACTTAGTTTTTCTTAAACACGCTAGACTTCTCAATCATAAGGATAATGTCCACCTCACCACTCAAATTTGCAATCTTTCACCAAATTCCCAATGATATCCATCTGCATTGAGTAGTGGAATGTGGCCATCGCTCACAACACCACCTTCTTATGATAGGATAGCAAGTAGGTTGCTCAAGTCCAAAAAAGTTCCATTGATGTTTTCACAAGAGAGTTTGTTCAGGTTGGTAGTGAGCTATAAAAGAATCCCTTCAATTCTCATCTATAGAACTTATCTACTTGGTTGAAGCATAACCTCAAGAACATAGAGAACCATTAGACTAGAGGATCTAAAATATGATCTTGCCTTCATTGGATTTGCTTAAGAATCTATAGGACCTATACGTATTTATTTTGAAAACCAAATAGGCAAGATCACATATAAAGCAATCAAGACTATAGCAAGGGAAGGCTTATTGCTCCTTAAAATCTCCCATTCTTTCTAGAGCAATATAAGCTAGTTTTTTATAATTTAGAAGAAACTCTAGAATAACTTCAAGATCTTTAGTAGTGCTTGGATTTTGTTCCCAATAAGTTGAGAAATCTACTCAAATTAAACTTGTGACTCTTCCCTCACCCTGGAAGAGCTTCTTTTAGCTCTCATGAAAACAGACAAAAACAAAGCACCTCAGGGGTCAAATGGGCTTTCTCTATGGATTTTTTAATGCCACATAAAATTTTACTTAATCCAACATACAATAGGTTTAGAATCAAGCCCTTAGAAACTAGTCCTTAGCCTCTATTATCAATAAAAGGAACATCAAGTTTATTCCTGAAATTGGTGACCTTGAGCTTATTACAACTTGGATGCCTATCATGTTACTTGATGTCTCTTACAAGATTCTTGCTAAAGACTTGACCCTTCACATCAGGCATCTTCTACCTTCTATTGTGCATTTCAAGAAAACAATCTTCATCAAAAGAGTGTATTTTGGAGGGGGTAGAATGGGTTAAGGCTTCATTACGGATTCTAGACAAGAGCCAAACCATCATGTCATGTGGGTTATTCTTCACATTCATGGTGTTTGGTTGGCATTATCAATGTATATGCACCTAATGTTAGTCCAAATAGAGTGATGTTATGGTATTTGCTAGCTAATAACTTACTTTTTCTAATTGATTTATCCATGGTGACTTTAATATGGTTAAAACTCCTCATTCTAAAGAAGGCATGTTACCTATACAGTGTTGATGCATGGGAGAACATGAAGCATTATTTTATTAAAATGTTGGGAACTATCAAACCCAAATTTTCAATCATGACTTTCCTTGATAGATCCTTTGTTTACATGGCCTAAGTTGTGAGCTAGCTCAAACAAAGTGCTCAAGCACCTTGATCATGTCATGATATCTAAGCAACATTCATTTCATCTTGTAGATAGGGTAATCTATGGTGGTTCAATAGAAGATAGTTCCCTTTGACCAAAGCCGCACCACTTTTATGATTAAATGGGATAATATGTCATTTAAAATCCCATGTACTTAGTTTTTCTTCAACATGATAGACTCTTCAATCATAAGGATATTGTCCACCTCAGCACTCAAATTTGTAATCTTTCACCACATCCCTAATGATATCCATCTACATTGAGTAGTGGAATGTGGCCATCGCTTACAACACCACCTTCCTATAATAGGACAGCAAGCAGGTTGCTCAAGTCCACAAAAGTTCCATTGATGTTTTCACAAGAGAGTTTGTTCAAGTTGGTAGTGAGCTAGAAAACAATCCCTTCAATTATCATCTATAGACCTTGTCTACTTGGTTGAAGCATAACCTCAAGAACATAGAGAACCATTAGAGTAGAGGAGCTCAAATATGATCTTGCCTTCATTGGATTTGCATAAGAATCTATAGGACCTCTAAGCATTTATTTTGAAAACCAAATAGGCAAGATCACATATAAGGCAATCAAGACTATAGTTAGGGAAGGCTTATTGCTCCTTAAAGTATCCCATTCTTTCTAGAGCAGTATAAGCTAGTTTTTCATAATTGAGAAGAAACTCTAGAATAACTTCAAGATCTTCAATAGTGCTTGGATTTTGTTCTGAATAAGTTGAGAAATCTACTTAAGTTAAACTTGTGACTCTCCCCTCACCTTGGAAGAGCTTCTTTCAGCTCTCATGAAAATAGAAAAAAAAAGCTCCTCAGGGGTCAAACGGCTTTCTCTCTGGATTCTTTAAAGCCACATAAAATTTTACTTAATCGAACTTACAATAGGTTTAGAATGAAGCCCTTAGAAACTAGTCCTTAGCCTCGATTATCAATAAAAGAAACATCAAGTTTATTCCTAAAATTGGTGACCTTGAGCTTATTACAACTTAGATGCCTATCATGTTAATTGATGTCTCTTACAAGATTCTTGCTAAAGACTTGACCCTTCACATCAGGCATCTTTTACCTTCTATTGTGCATTTCAAGAAAACAAGCTTCATCAAAAGAGTGTATTTTGGATAATAACATTGTTGTCTAGGAGGGGGTAGAATGGGTTAGGGGTTTATTACTGATTCTAGACAAGAGCCAAACCATCATGTCATGTGGGTTATTCTTCACATTCATTGTGTTTGGTTGGCATTATCAATGTATATGCACCTAATGTTGGTCAAAATAGAGTGATGTTATGGTATTGGCTAGCTAAAAACTTACTTTTTCTAATTGATTTATTCATGGTGACTTTAATATGGTTAAAACTCCTGATGATAAAGAAGGCATGTTACCTATACAGTGTTGGTGCATGGGAGAACATGAAGCATTATTTTATTAAAATGTTGGGAACTATCAAACCCAAATTTTCAATCATAACTTTCCTTGATAGATCCTTGGTTTACATGGTCTAACTTGTGAGCTAGCTCAAACAAAGTGCTCAAGCACCTTGATCATGTCACAATATCTAAGCAACATGCATTTCATCTTTTAGATAGGGTAATGTATGGTGGTTCATTAGAGGATTGTTCCCTTTGACCAAAGCCCGACCACTTTTATGATTAAATGGGATAATATGATTAGAGTTTTTCTTAAACACACTAGACTTCTCAATCAAAAGGATAATGTCCACCTCACCACTCAAATTTGCAATCTTTCACCACATCCCCAATGATATCCATCTACATTGAGTGGTGGAATGTGGCCATTGCTCACAACACCTTCCTATGATAGGATAGCAAGCAGGTTGCTCAAGTCCACAAAAGTTCCATTGATGTTTTCACAAGAGAGTTTGTTCAGGTTGGTAGTGAGATAGAAAACAATTCCTTCAATTCTCATCTATAGACCTTGTCTACTTGATTGAAGCATAACCTCAAGAACATAGAGAACCATTAGACTAGAGGAGCTCAATTATGATCTTGCTTTCATTGGATTTGCATAAGAATCTATAGGACCTCTACACATTTATTTTGAAAACCGAATAGGCAAGATCACATATAAGGCAATGAAGACTATAGTTAGGGAAGGCTTATTGCTCCTTAAAATCTCCCATTCTTTCTAGAGCAATGTAAGCTAGTTTTGCATAATTGAGAAGAAACTCTAGAATGACTTCAAGATCTTTAGTAGTGCTTGGATTTTGTTCCGAATAAGTTGAGAAATCTACTCAAATTAAACTTGTGACTCTCCCCTCACCTTGGAAGAGCTTCTTTCAGATTTCATGAAAATAGATAAAAACAAAGCTCCTCAAGGGTCAAATGGCTTTCTCTATGGATTCTTTAAAGCCACATAAAATTTTATTTAATCCAACTTACAATAGGTTTAGAATGAAGCCCTTAGAAACTAGTCCTTAGCCTCTATTATCAATAAAATAAACATCAAGTTTATTCCTAAAATTGATTACCTTGAGCCTATTACAACTTGGATGCCTATCATGTTACTTGATGTCTCTTACAAGATTCTTGCTAAAGACTTGACCCTTCACATCAAGCATCTTCTACCTTCTATTGTGCATTTCAAGAAAACAAGTTTCATCAAAAAAGCATATTTTGGATAATAACATTATTGTCTAGGATGGCGTAGAGTGGGTTAGGGATTCATTATGGATTCTAGACAAGAGCCAAAGCATCATGTCTTGTCGGTTATTCTTCACATTCGTGGTGTTTGGTTGGCATTATCAATGTATATGCACCTAATGTTGGTCCAAATAGAGTGATGTTATGGTATTGGCTAGCTAATAACTTACTTTTTCTAATTGATTTATCCATGGTGACTTTAATATGGTTAAATGATATAGGGGCATCGTACTTAATTTTATTTTCTTGTGGGTTTTTAAATTTTTTCAGTGATGACATTGGTGGTGGCTCATTACATTCCTGTCACCAGTAGCCAAAAATAGTAAATGGAGTCCTATCGCTAGCAAAGAACTCTCCTATAACCAAGTGATAGAAATTTCCAGGAAATGGTTATTTTCTAAAATCAGATTTATACTGTCAGTTACAGTTCGGAGGTAGATGAAAGATCAGAGTAGAGAAGAATTGCATGACCGTTAGAAGGCAAGTAGAAGGATTCTTTGAAATGACTGAGTCGTGGGTAGGTGAAAAGGCAGAGAAGGAGACCACGAGAAGGATCTAGAAGAGACTGTATGCATACAGACAGAGAGGGAGGTCGTAAAACATGGGGATATATAAAAAGGCCAAAGAGGAGTAAAGGGGAGGAGGAGGCGGATTTGTAGTAGGCCGATAGTGAGATGATGAGAGCGGCCATAAGGGGAAGGAAGGTAATGAATGAAGGAAGGAGAGAGGGTCATGGAGAGAAAAGGGCCGATTCAACAGAAGGGCGAATGGCCAAGGTCGAATAGAGTAGAACAGTCAGGAGGCCGACGTTAGTGGAAGATAGTTGTAGCAGGTCATTGAGGATGCCAACAAGCAGTGGCCAGAAATGACAGAAGAAGGCCGAGAAAGAACAAAGAAAATAGAATGAGTCAGGTGAAGAATTGATATATAACTTTGTACAAAAGGCACAAATATGGAAGGAAGAAAACTAAGGATTGAAATCGAGTTGTTTTGACTGTAGATAAGAAAAGGGCCATTTGTGGAGGCCGATAGCTAAGCCATGTAATGTCATGTTTTGATAATAATATAGAACTGTGAGGAGTCTATCGCATAACTTTGTCTTTGTGATTTCATTATTTTTCAGAATCTTCATATTAGTACTTCTTGTCACTTTTGGTATTTGATTGTTAAGACTCAAACAAATACATCTTGAGCTCCTATCATTTTTTCTGATTCTCTATTTGGATGAATCTATTGTGAATTCATTGATTTTGTGACTAGCAAGGTAGCCATTAAATGTTATCAGAGCATGTGTCAGCTAGATCGTGTCATCAAGTGGTATCAGAGCTTTGAAAGATCTGGGCAGAGGACACTAAGTGTGTTCTTAAATTTTGAGAGGTATTGATGTTTGGGTATTCTGAAATGGTTGGAAACTATGTAAAGCCTAGATGCCAAAAGATCTGGGCAGAGAGTATATATGTTGATATTGATTCTTTTGAAAGATGAGATTGTAGTTTGTTGTGTGTTGTAGATTGATGCAGTAACAAGAAAGGTGTGGCACCAAAAGACTGGGTAGAGGAAAAAGAAAGATCTCAAGGTGAGGTGTCCAGGAGATGAAAGAAGAAAGAAAGATGTAGAAGAATGCCAGTAAAGAAAGTCTCGAGAAGAGAGACAAGAGAAGGGAAAAGATGCAGATTTTAAAAGAGAGTTGGCAGAATTGAGAAAAGATTTAGCAGAATACCTAATTGCAAGGCAAGAAAGGTTGGAAGAAGAAAGCCATAAGTATTTTTGGGTATGGCCAATGGAAAAGAAAGTAAAGTGGCCTGTGGAGATGATTACTGAGAGGAGAAGAAGGCAAAGGATGAATGCCTTAGGAAGAGAAGGTAAGAGTATGAGAGGATCCCAGAGATTTTGGGACAACAGAAAGTTGCCTATTGAGCAACATGGACCAAAAGAGGTCGAAGAAGTTCCCATTGTAGAGGACTTGAAGGACAGGAGAAAATAAGAAGTGCAGCAAGTAGCACTTGTGGAAGAAGGGAATGAAGAAATGAGAGTTTCCATAAAGGAGGCACTTATAGAGACATTGTGGTCTCTAGTTTTATTGTCTAATATTGTCTTTAAGTGTGTGTATGCAGGTATGAAGAGTTTTACAAGGGAGGTCCAGAATGAGACATTGAAATGGATAAGAAAAGGGTCTAATAGAGCACCCTTGGATGGAGATGGAGAAGAGAAAAGAAGAAACCAAGCTGTAGTAGTTTGTAGAGCCAATATACAAGGGCAGTTTGCAGTAGTTTATCATGAAGACGTACAGTGCAAGGAACTCAAATATGAAGATGAGACTAGTATTGTAATGTTTCAAGATGATCATGAAGATGTTGAAGATGCCTTAGAATTTCAAGATACCCTAGAAGATGTTGCAAATGAAAGAAAAGAAGCCCACAAAGGGAAGGAGTTAGCAAACAAAGAAGTCAAGGATGAAAGGAAATTTGAGCAGCCAGGTATTGAACAAATAAATGTGAGTACAAGTAATGTTTTTGGCCATAAAGATAGAAATAAGAATGTTGGTTTACCAATGAATAGGGAAAAAAGGGAGATGAAGTTTCCAAATCTTGCAAAGGACCATGGATATAGGGTGCCTAATTGGCAAAGAAAATCCATAGATATGGGGCAGCAAACAAGGGTTCAAAGTGATGATGAAGAGAGGAAAGTTATGAAGAAATTGAAGGGAACACTTGGAGGTTGGCGAAGAAAATAGGTTGTTGAAGGACAACCATTACAACACAGTGAAGAAGTTGTTTCTAAGGATTATTGTATCAAAGAAAAGGTTCCAAGAGAGAGGAGGATGTTGAGAAACAAGTGGACTCCAGAACTAAGGAATTGTTGGCCAATAAGAAGGTCTAGAGAAGATGATTTGAGGATGAAGACCGAGCAAAGACTTAGGAGCATGAGTGCAGCAATAAATGGACAACAGTCCAACAATAAAGTCTGGGTGGAAAAACAAATAGCAACAACAAATAGTTGCGTTGATGAGAAGACAAAGTTCAAGAGTTAGAGTCATGAAGAGGAGAACCAGCCTCAAAGACAAGAAGTCATAGTAAAGGATGAGAAAGAGAATGAACACCAAAGGCATATAGCAGCATTAGAGAAGAAGAAGCATAGTTCAAGTAAGGTGAAAGGTCAGTTAGCTGATTATGATGATGATTTTGAGGCTTTGAATGAAATTTATGAATATGATTTAGATATGTGGAGAATGATGGATGAAAAGAATAAGAGAAGAGATAAACATCGGAAGAGGAAAAAATGCAATTACAGGCAGATTAGGAAGAATAGAAGGAGCAAAAGCAAATTTAATTTATCTATGAATGAGGAATTGGAGACGAGCCTCCAAAGGCAAGAGTGTGCAGAAAATTTAAGAGCAGGAAAGCATAATGCAGATATAAAAACAAGAAGAATTATTGAAATAGATGTTGAAGATAATAACCTTCATGAAGAAGAGGACCCAAGGAGGAAATTGGATGAGAATGCAACAAAAAGTGGAACTATATATATTAGAATAGTCAAGGTCCAAAATGGAGAAGATAAACAAGAGAATGAAGAGGAAGACCTTGGAGAAAAAAAGCATGGAAAAAGGAACAACAGTTGATGACAAAGAAGATGATTTATGGGCAAAGTATGCAACAATCAAAGAAGAGTGGAATGGCAAGCTTGGAGGTGTACAAACAAGTGAAGTAGTGACAAATGTGCAGATGGAGGTTATGACTAGAAATAAAGAAATTGTTATAGACATTGAGGCAAATTTAATAAAAGCTTTTGTGTGTTGGGGTGTAAATAATGAAGCTAATAATGATATAGTGTTACAATAGTTGGCATTGGATGTTGGATGGTTGGAAAAGATGTTTGGTGTTGTGGTAAGAAGAGAAAACGTGATAGTATGTGTAGATGAGATAGGGGTTTTTTGCAGATGTGTAGAATGAATAAATTAAAAGATGGGGAATTCTTTATTTTCATTATTAATGATTGGAAACAGGGAAATCAGAAGAGGATGATGAATGGGAGAAATGTTTTCATGAGTAAAGAGTCAAATAGTGGACTACAATATTGGAGGGATGTAGCAGTAGTACCAGAGCGATGCTGGAAAAGGAGGAAGAAGGGAAGAATTGATTGTGGAATTACAATCTCATGTGTAGGAGCACATGGTCTTTTGTCCCTTGGGGAGTCTGATGTAGGGGCTTCATACTTAATTTTATTTTCTTGTGGATTTTTAAATTTTCTCGGTGATGACACCAGTGGTGGCTCATTACATTCCTGTTGCCAGTAGCCAAAGATAGTAAATGGAGTCCTGTCGCCAAAAAAGAACTCTTCTGTCACCAAGTGACAGAAACTGCCAAGAAGTGGTTGTTTTCTAAAATTAGATTTATAATGTCAGTTACAGTTCATAGGCAGATGAAAGATCAGAGTAGAGAAGAATTGCATGACTGCTAGAAGGCAAGTAGAAGGATTCTTTGAAATGGCCGAGTCGTGGGTAGGTGAAAAGGCAGAGAAGGAGACCACTAGAAGGATCTGGAAGAGACCGTATGCATACAGATAGAGAGGGAGGCCATAAAATAGGGGAATATATAAAAAGTCCAAAGAGGAGAAAAGGGGAGGAGGAGGAGGTTGATTTGTAGCAGGCCGATAGTGAGATGATGAGAGCAGCTGTAAGGGGAAGGAAGGAAACAACTGAAGGAAGGAGAGAGGGTCATGGAGAGAAAAGGGCTGATTCAGTAGAAGGCCGAAGGGCCAAGGTCAAATAGAGTAGAATAGTTAGGAGGCTGATGTTAGTGGAAGATAGTTGTAGTAGGCCATTGAGGACACCAACAAGCAGCAGCCAGAAATGACAAAAGAAGGCCAAGAAAAAATGAAGAAAATAGAACGAGTCAGATGAAGAATTGATATATAACTTTGCACAGAAGGCAGAAAGCTAGAAGGAAGAAACTAAGGATTGAAATCGAGTTGTTTTGACTATAGATAAGAAAAGGGCCATTTGTGGAGGCCAATAGCTAAGCCATGTAATGTCATGTTTTGATAATAATATAGAACTGTGAGGAGTCTGTGGCATAACTTTGTCTTTGTGATTTCATTGTTTTTTAGAATCTTCATATTAATACTTCCTGTCCCTTTTGGTATTTGATTGTTAAGACTAAAAAGAATACATCTTGAGCTCCTGCCATTGTCTTTGATTCCCTATTTGGATGAATGTGTTGTGAAGTCATTGATTCTATGACTAGCAAGGTAGCCATTAAATGTTATCAGAGCATGTGTTAGCTAGATTGTGCCATCATTAAAACTCCTAATGATAAAGAAGGCATGTTACCTATATAGTGTTGGTGCATGGGAGAACATGAAGCATTATTTTATTAAAATGATGGGAACTATCAAAATCAAATTTTCAATCACAACTTTCATTGATAGATCCTTGGTTTACATGGTCTAACTTGTGAGCTAGATCAAACAAAGTGCTCAAGCACCTTGATCATGTCATGATATCTAAGAAACATGCATTTCATCTTGTAGATAGGGTAATCTATGGTGGTTCATTAGAATATTGTTCCCTTTGACCAAAGCCCCACCACTTTTATGATTAAATGGGATAATATGTCATTTAAAATCCCATGTACTTAGTTTTTCTTAAACACGATAGACTTCTCAATCATAAGGATAATGTCCACCTCACCACTCAAATTTGCAATCTTTCACCACATTCCCAATGATATCCATCTACATTGAGTAGTGGAATGTGGCCATCGCTCACAACACCACCTTCCTATGATAGGATAGCAAGCAGGTTGCTCAAGCCCACAAAAGTTCCATTGATGTTTTCACAAGAAAATTTGTTTATGTTGGTAGGGAGCTTGAAAACAATCCCTTCAATTCTCATCTATAGACCTTGTCTACTTGGTTGAAGCATAACCTCAAGAACATAGAGAACCATTAGACTAGAGGAGCTCAAATATGATCTTGCCTTCATTTATTTGCATAAGAATCTATAGGACCTCTAAGCATTTATTTTGAAAACCAAATAGGCAAGATCACATTTAAGGTAATCAAGACTATAGTTAGGGAAGGCTTATTGCTCCTTAAAATCTCCCATTCTTTCTAGAGCAGTATAAGATAGTTTTTCATGATTGAGAAGAAACTCTAGAATAACTTCAAGATCTTCAGTATTGTTTGGGTTTTGTTCCCAATAAGTTGAGAAATCTACTCAAATTAAACTTGTGACTCTCCCCTCAACTTGGATGAGCTTCTTTGAGTTCTCATGAAAATAGACAAAAACAAAGCTCCTCAGGGGTTAAATAACATTCTCTATGGATTCTTTAAAGCCACATAAAATTTTACTTAATCCAACTTACAATAGGTTTAGAATGAAGCCCTTAGAAACTAGTCCTTAGCCTCTATTATCAATAGAAGAAATATAAAGTTTATTCCTAAAATTGGTGACCTTGAGCTTATTACAACTTGGAGGTCTATCATGTTACATGATGTCTCTTACAAGATTATTGCTAAAGACTTGGCCCTTCACATCAGGCATCTGCTGTTATATGGAGCCTAATCAGAATCGAAGGTTAAATTTTTGCCACTTTTATTGGCACGGTTTCCCCCCAAATTATTTAACGGGGGTTTGGGGACAGCACCCCCAAGACAGGGTCTAGGGGTAGCTCCCCTTACATGCTCCCTATCGCAATACAGGGTGGGGTCGAGGGGCAGTGCCCCTGCAGGGGCTCGGGGGCAGTACCCCTGAAACCTCAAATGACTTTTATTATTTTTAAAGGTGTCAAGAGTTATTTTTTCTATTGGCTAACATAAAAAAACCCTATTTTGTAACCAACATAAGTCTTGATAAAAATGGCAAAGGGTTAGGGTTTCCGTTGATATTGTATTGTAGCATTTGCAGTGGTATTGAGTTGCAAGGATTGCTGGTTGTAATCAGTTTGATTTGTTGGATAATAATATTGAACTCTCTATTGGTGGATGTAGCCTGAGTTTGGGTGAACCACGTTAAAAATTGTCTCTCACTGTTATTATTTCTATGTATTTTTCATTCCTCTGTTTAATCTTTATTTGCATTTAATTGATATCTTCTGCATGCAATTCCTAACAACATCTTCTACCTTCTATTGTGCAACTCAAGAAAACAAGCTTCATCAAAAGAGTGCATTTTGGATAATAACATTGTTGTCTAGGAGGTGGTAGAATAGATTAGGGCCTCTTGGAAGTGTGTTTTTTCATCAAATTAGACTTTAAGAAGGTTTACAAATGACTTGACCGGTCTTTCATTTTAGCCATGCTTAAATCCCTTTGCTTTGGGGAGTTCTTTATCCAAGTTGTATACACCCTTTTTTATGATGCCACAACATGTCTCTTAATTAATGGTAGAGTTTCTAAGAGCTCAATCTGATTTCAATCCATTCTCTAGGGATGCCCTCTTGCCCTTCGTTTTATGTTCTTGTTGTAGAGGCTTTTGGCTATGTCCTACCTCATAAGGCTTCATAGGGTTTGGTTAAATGGATTTCCTTTCCCAATTATTCCCAATAGCTCATCAATGGGAACTTTGTAAATGACTCTTTTCTCACATTAGATGAAAACTAGAAATCCTTCCATGAATCCATGGCCTATTTGGATTTCATACAAAGCTTCTAGTTTTAACCTATAATGGATTAATACACAATGTTATAGGCATAGATCTTTCACTTTGCTAACCTAGCTATATAATTATCATTAGAAATGGATTGATAAGAAAAAGATTTTCAAATTATTAGGGATCCCTTTTTCCTTTAAAAGCATGCCCACCATCCTTTGGAAGTATGTCCTTCATAGGGTTAAGAAGAAATTTTCCTTTTGGATTAAGTTGAAAGGTTATTTGATTATAACTTCTCACAAAGATAAATATCTAAATTTTTTTGGTACTTAATTTGATACCAATTTCCTTGAAAAGTATCATCAACCTATGAGAAATTTAGTTTTGGATGAACAATTTCTAATTAAAGTGTTTTGATGTGACATTGTGAAATGTCTAACTCACTTAAAGATCTTAGATAATGTTATAACTTATTAAAGTTATTACTCTACATTGGGATGACTTCAATCCATAAATAATTTATGATTTCATCTTTCTAGCCATATGGGATCATCGAATACCAAGTCCAACTATAAAAAATTAGTACATTTGGCAATGGATGTACCTATAATTATAAAATACTCAACTTGAGAAAATTGATAGATATATGGACAATGCATAGAATATCTTAAATTAGTGGTTTATAGTTTCAATGTACATATTGGCTATGTCCTACCTCATAATACCTCATAGGGTTTGGTTAAATGGATTTCCTTTCCCAATTCTTCCCAATAGCTCATTAAATGACACTTTGTAAATGACTCTTTTCTCACATTAGATGAAAAAAAGAAGTCCCATGAATTCATAGCCTATTTGGATGTCTTGCAAAGCTTCTAGTTTTAACTTGTAATGGATTAAGACACAATTTTATAAGCATAGATCTTTCACTCTACTAACCTAGATACATAATTATCATTGGAAATGAATTGATAAGACAAATATGTTCAAATTAGTAGGGATCCCTTTTGCCTTTGAAAATATGCCCACAATCCTTTGGAAGTATGTCCTTCCTAGATTTGAGAGGAAATTTTCCTTTTGGATTACCGAGTTTCTTTCTCTTGGGGGCCAATTCTAGATTTGTTCCAATGTCATGGTTACCACTCACATATTTTACTCTTCCTATTAGACTCCCTATAAAATATCTTATGACATGTTGACAATGCTTTTGAGGGGTTTTCTTTGGGATAACACCAACTAAACCCATGGTTTCCACTGGGTCAATGAGATATTTGTTAGCACCTTTCTAAGGATTAAGCTAGCATGGGCTTAAAATTGGCATGCATCAATAAAGTATAGTGTTATGCATGGGTTTTTTAAGCCATTGAAGGCCCAAAGGACCAAAACATTTTTTTAGGAAATAGACCAAAGTTGGCTCTCCCTATGGCAAGAATTGGTTGAAATGCATTAATTTTCATTCCCTTGTCATTACCAATGATTCTACTAAGATTCATGTTTCTTTTATTGTATTGAGAATATAGAAAGCATATGAGACTATTAATCCTTTTATGAAGTGGCTTGGTGATGGTTTATGGTCTAGTTTTTCTTTCATCGACCATAATTTGTGGTGGTTCCCCATCATTGACTCTTCCACTTTTTCACTTGTAGAAACTCTTAGTAAAGCTCTCATGTTCTTTCATAAAGTTAGTAACACCATTAGGGATTTAGTCTCCTCCTAAGATTAGAACATGGTGGAAGCACTGGAAATGGAATTATAATATTACTTTCACTATAAACTACACTCTTAGCCTTCTTTATAGAGTTTTAAGTCCTTTATCTCTTACTTTTCACAAGCTCAATGTGTAGTGAGGGTTGAATTCTTCCCCTAGTACTTGGATTTTTAGAATCAAAAAAATCTATCAAGCTTATCTTAAGCATAAGATTTTACACTTACTTTGGTGATTAATCCATCAAGAGTTGATGCTAAGAGACACTTTCCCAAATTAGCATATCTCGTCCTAAATACCCTGCCTACTACAAGATAGAGACTTTTAAAAATCTTTTTTATACTTGTCCTTAGGCTCAAGATGTTTGGAAGTAGATGGACATGGTTTTTTCTCTCCTTCCATCTATACTTTTTTCTCTAGAGGGCTATTATATTTGTGGACATAACTTAGTGGCTTGCTTACATTGCTAGACTTTGGCCTTTCTTTAGGGTTTCTATTTTATTTCATTTATGGAAGACTAGAAATGGAGCTACATTTAATGTGTTACGACCTTGATATTCTATATTCCTAAGTGTAATAATGGTAAGCATTTGTGGCATAACCTTACTATTAAAATATTATTTACATTTATTAGTTTTGGTCATTTCCTTAGGATGACTTCATTAAGATTAAGGGGTGTGTCCCTACATAGTCATGCTTATAAATAAGGAAGAATAAGGCTCTCCCAAACCATCATAAGTTTTAATATTGAATTCATATTCTTATTTTCTAATTATTAGAGGTTGCCCCCTTGAAGTGATATGTTATTTTATTGATTTTGGCATTTATTTAGACTAAGGAATATCATAACATAATTCTAAAAATTTTGATTGTAATTTCTCTTTTTGAGAAGATTAGTGTTGTTTCCTCTATTTAGTTATGGATTTAGGCCCAAGAAAATAAATTTTCTCTAGAGATTCAACATTTGTAGGAACCCCTCAATCATTGGTGAAACTCACCTTGTGCTATGAGAAAAGTCCCTCTAAAGAGGAATGTCTAGATAATTCCACCTGATGTGCCTTGCCAATGGAGCCACTCTCACATTCAAATCCATTTTCACAATCACCTATGTAGAGACCTATTTGTCTACATCTTCGAATGGTAAATCTTATGAGAGTATGTGCAATAGGAAAGATAATACTATGATGAATTTACCTCTAGGATAGATTTTGTTAATCACCTAGTTCCTATTCAAGAGAAACAAGATAGGTGGGAAGCCCCTAATCCTCTACCTAATGAGACTTATTAGTGCTTTGGTCAAAGGTGAGATGATCCTCTTCCACCTCCTCTAGGAGTTGTTGCATGTGCTTAATATTTGGTTTTGAGTTGTTTTTTCCAACTCTTTAATTTTGTGAACTCTTATCTTGATGGGTTGTGTATGCCAATTGACCACCTTTTTATTGTAAACTTCTAAAATTTTACTTAATTTTTTTCAATAATATGATATTTTAGAAGTGTATTTTTTTAATAATATAATATTTTAGAAGTGTTTCCAATAAAAAAGTAAAAGACTATTTAAATTGTTGCATATTACATATAGTTTTTGTTTAGATTTTAAATTTATTTTGGAGAAAGAAGCAATAAGGTAATATGGGGGTAGATAATGAGGATCAACAACACCACACAAATAAGGATAGATGAAAGAATGTAGAAATATAGAAATATAAGATCCTTAAGGCATTATGATGCTTTATCGCTGTGAAATTTATAGTAAAAATATATTATGTGTGTATGCTAGAAATTGGAATGCAAACAATCTAAACAATAAAAATCATATTCCAATGTCTACATAACTCAAGAAATGATCAAAAGTGACAACAATAAATCCATTGAAGCAAATAACAAAAGATATTACCACAAAACAATGTATATTCCTTGGTATTTTGATATGTGGATTGCTCAATACAAAAGTATAACCTTGTTGCAATGGATGAATGATAAGTGCTCAAAATGGATCCGAATTGCTCAATGAATGCTCAAAGCGTGATATGGATGGTCAAAGCTCAAAGATCGTGGAGGGTTTGTGAATGAGAGGATGGACATATTTATAGCTTTCACAAGACATTAATCAACGGTGGAGAAAAATAGAATGAATTGGCAGATGAGATAAATTGAGAGGACATGAAGAATGTGCAAGTGACATGTGTCCATGTAAAAAGCTTGTTTTAAAGAGTTAATTGCTTTTCATGAATAATAAAACTAATTTGATTTTCATAAATAGAATTGATTTTTCTATTTAATGAATTGTTTGATAAAGATAAAGATTTGAAAACACAAGTTTACTCAATGTTTGATTTTCTTTTTGACATGCAATTGGATTTGAAAGAAAAAGAATTAAATAAACAAATTATTTCATTCATGTGCAGAGTGATTTATGGGAATAAAAGTTATAATTAGAAGATAAGAAGATTTCATTATAATTAAATAAATAAATTTATCTAATTCATGTGCATGATAGAAGAAAATAAAAGATAAATAAAATATTTAATTTTATTTATTTGTGAGAGGAAAATAGAAAATTCAACTAAATAAATTATTTCAATTTATTTAATTGTGGAGGAAATATTAGCTAATTAAATAATTAAAAATTATTTAATTCTTGTGGATAAGAGGAATAAGTCAATGAATTAATTAAATAATAGAAATTATTTAATTAATGTGAAAATGAGGATTAATGTGGAATAGAAGAATAAAGTTGGATGAAATATTAGATTTAACTAAATAATTATAAATTATTTAATTAATGTTGAGTTAGAAGCAATGAGAAAATGATGTAAATGGCGAGATGATAATGTGTTAGTCATTTTTAGGTGTCTACATTTTACCCCTCTTTAAGACAATGTGTTTTATGGTGTTGTTTTAAAGAATTGATAGTGATGTGAAAATATTGATGATATTTGTGCCTTAATGTAATGAAGGTTAGAGGTAGGGTGTCCCCTCGAAAGGGCGACCAAGAAAAAAGAATTTACTGGTTGAACTCTTGATAGGAAGGATAGACTAGGTAAAGAAGAGCGAGGATGAAAAACATGGTGGATTGACAGAAGAATGGACACAAAGGCTAACATAATGGAGAAATAAGGTACACACGATGAAGAATTAGGGCTTGGGGGGAAAAATGAGGGTTGGGATGGCTAAAAATAGGCTAAGGGGGGTCACTTTAAAGTCATTTGCACTCTCCCTAGTCATTGTCTTTCACTCAGAGCTTAGAAGATCCTTAGTATCAAGAGTGTGAAGCAATTTGCAGAGATGTCAGGGATTCCTAGGGTATCATCAAGAAATGTAGGTTCAAACCTACCAGTGGCCAGTCGAAGTTCCTACAACGGTATGTATCTAACTTTTGATTCCTTAGTGTATTTATTAGGTGCATTTATGGCAGCTAGAAACATGTAGATAAGCAAGCAATCAGATGCACATCTTTAGAGTTTAGGTTCTTATGATAGGTAGTGCAGTTCTTTTGATGCGTAATTGTGCAAATGATGAGTGCAATTGCACTTTTAAGAAAATAGGTCACAAATGAAGTGTAGAAATGTGCTTTTGATTAGGTAGGCAAAAATGTACACAAATAACGACAGTTGTGCACAACTGATGGACAAAGTGGTGCATGTGAAGAAAATTGACCTCTTCTGATCGATAGAGTGGCTCTTTTGAATGCCAGAATGGTGCATGTGATTTGCAGTTATGCGCTAATGATAGATAAGTCGCTAGTGATAAATAGAAAGGAAATTTTGATACAAATAGGTTTTCAGAGTTATTTTCGCAGTAGTTGACAAATAGTTTGTGATGGATGCAGGCAGTACTTCATCTATTGATGTGATGAAAGCGCCATCCTGTGATGATGAATCTCGTTGTAGATTTGACCTAGGATGAGTAGGTATTTCTAGATGTGATGGGATTGTGGTATGTCACACATATGCCCTATATTAGAGCACACCGGGCTATAATGATAGCATTGGTTGAGCATTGGTATAGCGAGCATAGCTCATTCTTGTTTCTGAATGGGGAGGTGATTCTCACACTTGAGGACATATGGAGGATACTGCACATCCCCATACATGGAGAGTAGGTGGTGTACGACACTGATACTAGGGAGAGTGTACTAGAGAGGCTATTGATGATACAAAACTTGGGGATTGAGGATGGGGAGATCTGACCTAGTCAAATGCGAGTGATATTTGACAGGTTGACATTATTTTTAGAAGGATTGATCAGAGGAGTACTGATTCTTGATTGTTGGTCTAGGGGATTTTCTATTGGCTGGGGCTGAGTATTGGAGGGGATGGTGAGCAAGGGTATAGTATTTGCTTGGGGCCCTTGTGTGCTAGGACAACTATATCATGATATGCATCAGGTTGTGTACCGATATGGTTCCAGTCTGGTAGCAGGAGTGACACTACTACATGTGTGGGCCTGGGAGCACATAATTGTTACTTGGCCTATATCTGCATAGAGGAGAGGACCAGGACTGCCATTTTTTACTTATATGAGGGTGCAGTGATACAGTGGTGGTTGGGAGATCTCACATACTAGAGGCGTGTATTAGATGAGATGGACACCATTATTTGGAGGCCTTGGAGAGATTGTGAGATTTGGGTTGATGACACCCAACACTTGACGTATTGTTGACAAGCTAGGTATCTCATCAAGAGGACTGCTTACACCATTGAGCAATACATGTCAGACAGGGTATTGTGATAGTTGAGGCCCTAGCTCCTATTCAGTGGGATCTAATAGGAGGAGGAGCAGATCCAAGGATGACTCTGGAGTACAATGTCTACTAATTAGCTCATAGGTTAGTGCATTGGAAAGTACCTAGGGAGGTAGTAGGGTGATGGAAGCCAACAAGAGAGATGGGTGCGAGGGGCTTAGCGGTGGAGCCAAGATGGGCTCAATGATAAAGGTGGAGAGTGGAGGAGGTGGTAGCTGGATAGGAAACAATAGAGGAAGCACCATAGGTGGTGGTGGAGGATGCTCCAATGGAAAAGATGAGGGAGGAGGATGTGGATGTAGGGAGGTAGGATGGGGAGATGGGAGTGCTAGAGATGGGAGCTCTAGGTGATGATGAGGAGGAGGATATGGGCATGAGGCTGGCCAGGGCATTGTTAGAGAGATGCAACACAGTTGGAGGTAGAGAGATTGCAATGGCTGTTACAATAGATGATCTCTAAGATGGACGCTGAGATCCAACATTGACAGTAAGCAGGGTTCGTGGTTGCAAGGCTCCAACAGGAGGAAGATTAGGCCTGAGAAGCCTTACATGGATAGGGGCAAACATAGGTACCAACACAGGCACCTGATGATGGAGAGATGGCTTAGGTTATGGTTGAGAGAGATACATTAGTAGCCTTGAGGCTGAGGGTTGAGTCTCAGGTACAACAATATAGTTAGGAAAGAGATTCTATGAGGTCAGTGATTAGGGTGGATTAGCCCACAATGACATTGGTTACAGAGCTGTCCAGGGTACAGAGGGATGTTGTGCGGATTACCTAAGAGGCAGAGTATTACAAAGGTTTGTATCAGAGTGTAGTGCCTCCAGACCAATGGTAACCTAGATTTGCAAAGCGGAGTCGATCAAGGGCTTCCTCATCTAGGAGGTGAGGGGTTTTAGTGATGGGGCTGCCACCACCAACATGACTAGCAGAGGTACATCTGTTGCAAGTATGAGGTGAACCAGTGTTGTCATTGATGTCAACATACTCATATTACATTGACAAGAAGGATTGGATGAGCTGTGTGCTAAGGATATTGAGAAAATTAGCCCCAGTCAGGAATAGTGAAGAACAGTGATGAGAAGAAAGAAAATGTATTGTATAGGTTGAGAACCAGAGGATGTGGATTAAAGGGTTTGCAGATATGAGTCTTGAGAGGTTTTAGTTAAGATTTCAGAGGTCCGCATGAAGATATGAAGAAGTTGTGGTTGTCTGTGTGGAACCTGTTCCGACAAGTGTTTAGAGGTGACAGAGGATCACAGAAAGGTCTGGAATTGTATAATCCTAATCTGCGGATTGGAAGGAGTGTTTGGGATGTCCTTGTGATGTGTCATCTCGAGTTGTGTATGATTTTGAGGTCCGGAAGTACCTTTTGCATTGTGATAGTGGCGACAGACTGTGTTCTTAAAGTTCTGGATGAGGAAGAGAAGAGATCCCAGTAAGTAGAGAAAGTGCGGATGTACCTAGTCATTCAGGTAGGCTTGTGAAGGTTCTTGGATCATGTTGAGGTTGTGTTGTTGGTCCGCATTGATGGTAGAGCCCGGAATTGAAGATATTCTTCTGGATGAAGTTCTTGTTCAGAATAGCTGACCGGATGAGTTGTTCATCCTGCGAATGTTCTTATGATGGTCGACCGGATGTGTTATTCATCTTGCGGATATTCTTATGGTTGATTGCCGACTTAGATGATTGTTCCTAAGTCGATGTCTTGTATAAATAAAGGTTTGTGAGTTCATTTCGATGGGTGGATTGTGTGGATGAGTGTGGCATAGCGTGGAGAAGTTCGAAAGGCAGAGCAGTAGTTTTTGGGCTTAAATGGAACTGATCCAGACATGGTAGAGATGTCATTCTCCAGTTCAAGATTGTGATTCTTATCACTTTGCAGACAGTGTGTCTCCTTGTAGGCAGTGGGCCTCTTTGTGAGCAGTGTGCTCAGGCAGTGAGCCCTAATTGGCAAGTGCCATTCTTTTTCTTATTCTTTTAACAGAGAATAATCCTTGGGTTAATCACCCTGTGGTTTTTCCCTTAACCGTCCACGTCAAAATCCTAGTGTTTAATGTGTTGATGTTTATCTGCTCTTGTGTTTATGCATTATGCTTTCATGGATGATTAATTGATACGCTGTTAACTAACAATGAAGAATCAAGTGTTTGAAGTAACAAGAAGTTTTTATACAACTGATTCACCCCCCCTCTTAGTTGTATGCCCTAAATCCAACAACATCATCCTCCTACAAGACCACAACCATCAGGGTCAGGGGTAGAGCCTTCAGAGGGGAGCTCAACATGATGTGTATGTATTGTATATGTTGTAGACATTTGTATTTATTGATGATTATGATGATGATGTATATATGACATGATGATGCCTTCGGGATCCTATATATATTTATATATCTATGGCTCATGTAGCCCATTGTATAGACATGCATGTGACAGATTTATTTTTGATGTACATATGAGATGCAACATGGTTTTTGAAGGTGTATATGATGTGATTATGATGTTTATGATGCTTGTATTTTCTATGTGATGATGATATGGATGACATTGTTATGATTATGGATTTATGTGATGTATGCATGACGTGATGAATATTTATGATGTTATGGATAGATATGATGTAGTAGATAGATGAAGTACTTATTTATGCTATGGATAGATATATGATGCTATGGATGATGTTATGGATATGTGATGCTTATAATGTTATGGATAAATGATGCCTAACAATATTTGTTTTGCAATATTTTCATGGATTCAATACGATGATATGGTGATGTATGGATGAAATGTTAGTAGAAGAAATGATGTAGGATGTATAGAATAGTTGATTAAAGTGTGAAAGCTATAGATTTTTATTCGGATATATGGAGGAGATGGATGGGATAATTTTTCTCTAGGTTATGCATAAAATCTATGTAAAGAGCAATCCTTATTTTGATATAATAAATGGATATATTATGTACCAAGGTATTAGGAACTAGGGTGACGATGTATCTAATGCATGGATGTTGACTATGAAAACAAAAGGTTTGTCCTTGTTCATACCAGACATAATATAACCTTGTTGGAAATGTGAATGGAAGATAGTCTTAGCACATGATGATCCTAATGCACAAAAGGTGTTTGAATGACTTTAGATGCAAAGGACATTGTTTATATGATGAAGGGGGTAAATTATAAAACACACAACAATAGAAATGGAACACAAAAAATAGAATATTTCTTTATTGATCTGGGAAACTCATTACATTACAGAAGCTTAATTACAATCAGAGGAATCAATCCTCCACAGGCTGCAATGCACTACAGCTACACCTCACTAGGCTCTAGAATCTTCTACCTTCTGTAACCCTAAATTAGCTAGGGTTTCTATTTTCCCACCTATTCTTGACTCTACACTTTCCCTCTTAACTCTACTACTTCCTAGGGTTCCCAAAATAGTCATAAATAGCACTTTTTGGCATCCTCTAGCTAAATTTCAAAATTTGTAACTCCATCCAAAAGTAGGTCAACTTCCGGGAAGCGTAAATTTTGATCTAGCTGTTTGATTGATGAACTGTTTTAAGCGCCGGAAAGCTCACGATGTGAAATACCATGACGGAAATTCGTAAACAGATATCCGTCAACTTTTTGGGATGTTATGGGATGTTTTAGTGCCTCATATCTCGTTTCAAAAATTTTCATGGGCTTTTTGGAAAACAAAAACTTTAATATCTTTCAGCTCACAAATGATCTTTGCCTGATTCCTTCGCCAAAGGTCTTATATTTTTGTTATGAAGCTTTTGTAAGTTTTCACTTCAATCCGTGCCAAAATGCAAACTTTACTAAAATGGCAGGTAAACTTTCCAAAACTGGCAGTTTGCTATTTTTAGCAATTTTGGAAAAACTGAAAGTCCTACATCATTATTCAAGAGATTATGGAACCAGAAATACTAATTATGGAAAGAAATGAAAACAACTATAATGATTTTGAAGCAACATATTTTTGGGTGATGCAAGATTGGCCTTACACCACTGGATGCTCCTGCATCGGACACCCAGGGTAATTTGAGAAGTGACTCTATCACGTCTCAGGTGTTTGTTTGAGGAAAACCCAAATGATCAACCTCTACCTTAGACAACCAAGAAAAATCTTTAATAGGCCTTCCTTTCCATTTCACTAGATATTCTTCATATTGCCTGTTCTGAGTACTTCTTCCCACACAGCTATCCAAGATCTCTTCTATCTCCTCCATTGAAGTAGATGTTGGAATACTCCACTGTTCTTCTGTTGGTCCATCCTCTGTGCCACCCTCATGATATTATGTTAAATCAGCAATGTTGAACATAGGGGAAATATTGATCCCACTCGGCAGCTCTACCTCATATGCATTTCTTGAATCATGCTTCTTCAAGATTCTGCATGATCCAAATTTCTTCATTTTTAGCTTATTGTATGTTCTAATTGGGAACCTTTCTTTTCTCAAGTGAACCATGACTTCATCTCCTACTTGGAACTCCTTATATCTCCTCTTTTGATCTGCCTTAGCCTTGTACTGAATATTCATCTTATTAATGTGCTTTCTCACCTCTTCATGCAAATTCTTCAAATGTTCTGCAAAGTCTTCAGCTTCAGCACTTGTCTTTTCTCCTTTATCCAGCTTCCTTAACTCAGAAGCATTTCTTGGGCTATTGCCATATACAATCTGGAATGGTGATTTACCAGTACTCCTATTGACAGAATTGTTGTAAGCAAATTCTACCTATGATAAAATCAAATCCCATCCCTTGGGCTTATCTCCTGCTAAGCATCGTAGCAAGTTACCCAATTTCCTATTCACCACTTCCGTCTATCCATTAGTCCGTGGATGGTGTGCAAAACTGAACTTCAAATATGTCTTCAACTTCTTCCACAATGTCCTCCAGAAATAACCAACAAACTTGGTATCTCGATCTGAAACTATGCTCTTTAGTAGACCGTGTAATCTCACCACCTCCCTGAAAAATAACTCTGCAATATGAATAGCACCATTAGTCTTCTTGCAAGGAATAGAATGTGCCATCTTCGAGAATCTATCCACCACCACAAAAATGGAATCATGTCCTCTCTGTGTCCTTGGTAAACTAAGAACAAATCCATACTAATATGATCCCATGGCTTCTTCGGTACAGGTAATGGCTAATAGCCCTGTATTCTGACTTGTTCCTTTTACCATCTGACACACTCTGCAACTCTATACAAATTTCCTCACATCTTGCTGCAACTGTGGCCAATAATAATTTTCACCAACAATAGCAATGGTCTTATCTCAACCAAAGTGTCCAACCAATCCTCCACTATGCTTCTCCTTTATCAGGTTCTCTCTCATGGAACTCCTTGGAATGCATAATTGGCTTCCTCTAAACAACATGCCATCTTGGATTATGAAATCCAACCATTTTGTCCTATCCAAAGTAACAGGTTCCAGACAAGCTTTCCAAGTCTCTGCAAAATCTAGATCTCCAGGATATAAACTTTTGAGCTCATCGAACCCAACAATCTCTATCTTCATTTTTGTCAACAAATTTTGCCTTCTGCTCAAGGCATCTGTAACTCTGTTGGACTTCCCACTCCTGTGCTTCAAAACAAAAGTATAACTCTGTAAAAACTCAACCCATTTTAAGTGCCTTTGATTCAACTCTCCTTGACTATTAAGATACTGTAAAGCCTGATGACCAGTATATAAAAAAAACTCTTTTCGAAACAAATAATGTCTCCATTTCTTCAAAGCCTGAACTACTGCATAAAATTACCGATCATGAACATAGTACTTTTTCTTAGCATCATTAAGCTTCTCACTAAAATAGGTAATGGGCTTACCTTCTTGACTCAAAACAACTCCTATAGCACTACCACTAGCATCATAATCTACCTAAAATACCTTATTGAAATCTGGAAGTGCCAAAATAGGTTACTCTGTGACTTTCTGCTTCAATGTATCAAAGCTTTTGTCTGCTCCTTTAGTCCATCTAAACTCTTTTCTATCCCCTCTCATTGTCTCCATTAGGGGTGCACAAATGCTACTAAAATTTATGATAAACTTTCTGTAAAAACTTGCCAAACCATGAAAAGATCATACCTCTATGGCACTCTTTGGTGTAGGCCATTCAAGGATAACTCTCACCTTCTCTGGGTCCATCTTAAGACCTTCCTCTGAGACAACAAATCCCAGGTATACCAACTCCTTCTTTACAAAACTACATTTCTTCAGATTAATCGACAACTTCTCCTCTCTCAACTTCTCTAAAACTCTTCTGATATGCATTAGATGTTCATCCCAAGTCTTACTGAAAATTAAAATATCATCTAAATAAACAATAATAAAACTTCCCAAAAATTCTTTCAGTACCTCATTCATGAGCCGCATGAATGTGCTTGCTGCGTTGGTTAGCCCAAATGGCATGACTAACCAATCATACAAACCCTCCTTTGTCTTGAAGGCTGTCTTCCATTCATCCCCTTCTCTTATTCAGATCTGGTGATACCCACTCTTCAAGTCAATCTTCATGAAGTACTTGGCTCCACTCAAACAATCCATTATGTCATCCATTCTTGGCAATGGAAATCTATATTTGATCGTGATCTTATTTATGGCTTGAGAATCTGTACACATTCTCCACTCTCCATCTTTCTTTGGTGCTAGTACTGCAGGTACCACACATGGACTCAGGCTCTCCCTTATCAGTCCCTTCCTTAAGAACTCGTGAACTTGTCTGTTCAACTCTTCATTCTCTGCTGGAGTCATTCTGTGGGTTACCTTATTTGGCAAACTGGCTGCTAGTATCAAATCCATTTGATGACTTATCTTCCTCACTGGTGGTAAGCCTTCTGGTACATTATCAGAGATAATGTCCTAAAATTCTTCCAACATATCTGAAACTTCTACTGGTACATCTTCACATTCCTCTTGACTAATCTTAGGAATCAATGCAAAGCAATGATGCTCATGCTTCATACCCTCCAAAAATTTCCTATCATCTACCAAACAAATTCTGGTAGTACTACATACCTTTTTTTCCACCTCCTTCAAGGGCTTCAACTTGTGATGAACTCCATCCTTTGTTAGGGAATATGTGTTTGCACGGCCATCATGGACAACACTCCTATCATACTGCCACGGCCTCCCCAACAACATATGACATGCATCCATCGGTATGATATCACACAACACCTCATCATGGTAGTCCCCAATCTTAAACTTCACTAAACACTGCTCATTGACCAAAGCTCTATGGTCCTTCTGCAACCATGCAATCTGATATGGATGTGGATGCTTTCTTCTTGTCAACCATCTCCTCTGAAACAATATTGTCCGTGCTTCCACTATCAATAATAATATCACAACACCTACCTTCACATTTGCACCTTGTGTGGAATAAACTCTTCCTCTGATTGGGTTCTTTCTCCTCATTCAACAAAGTTCTTCTGACAACTAGGGTTTCTCCCCTTCAGCATCTTCAGAACGCTTAGACTGTGCATCTTCATCTACATATGCAACTCATGCATTACCTTTAGGTCTTCTATTTGTCCTTCCTTGATGTTACAGATACTTGTATGCTTGATGCCCTTCTTCTCCACATTGGAAACATGTTCCTTTGAAACCTCCTCTTCCGGGTCCTTGCCTAGGTCTGCCTCTTCCTCTTCCTCTTTGCTCACCATTATTCTGGTCACGAGGGCGGTAGGCATTATTTCCTCTTTGATTTTGACTGGTGCCAGCTTCTTCACTTTTCTTTGAATCTTCATTTCGGCCTCCATAGGGTCTTCCACTAGTCCTTCTATCTTGACCTCTTCCCCTTTGCTTGCTGTCGAATCTTTTATTCAGCTTCTCTTCCACCTTCAGGGAAAATTGGTATGCATCTTCTATTGTGGTCATTCTAACTAGGCTCAGCTCCTCTTGAATACTTGGCCTCAACCCATTAATGTAATGGGCTACCTTCTCCTTGTTGGCCTCTGCATGGCCTGTCCTAATAGTAATCTTATAAAACTCTTCTGTATACTCCTTAACAGACTTGTTACCTTGCTTCAGTCCTTGTAGCTTCCTCAGCAACTCCATCTCATAGTCCACAGGAATGAACTACTTCTTCAGTTTCTCCACCATCCGATCCCATCTGGCGATCTTTCCTTTTCCTCTCCTATTCCTCTCTAACTGGACCTCCTTCCACTAAATACTGGTGTGGCCCTTCAACTTTGTTTTTGCAAACTTGACCCGATCTGGGTCCTCCACATCTTCATACTCGATATACTCCTCCATGTCATTGATCCAATCAATAAGCTGTTCCATATTCAAATCTCCAAAATAGGTAGAAATTTTGATCCTGGGCCTCTTTCCAATCTTTGAAATGGCCCTCAACAACCTAACTTCTATAGGATCTCCTGCAGCTTCTTGGTCTTCCTCGGATAGCTCTTCTTCAGCTTCATCCTCGCTTTCTTCTCTTGTTCTCAGATCAAACCCTCTTTGCAGCTCCTCTTGCAATGCATCGATTTGCTTTTAGGGGCTCTAAAACCCTCTTTCGTCAAAGCATTCCTCCCAATACAATTTCTTCATGGAGGCATCTTGATCTCCGCAGCAAACCCACAACCTCAGGTCCTAGTGTAAACTGCCTCACAGTCGGCGATCTGTCTACACACTCAAGAACCCTTGATCTGATACCACTTGATGAAGGGGGTAAATCATAAAACACACAAAAAAAATGGAACATAGAAATTAGAATATTTCTTTATTGATCTGGGCAAATCATTACATTACAAAAGCTTAATTACAATCAGAGGAATCAATCCTCCACAGGCTACAACACACTACAGCTACACCTCACCAGGCTCTGGAATCTTCTGCCTTCTGTAACCCCAAATCAGCTAGGGTTTCTGTTTTCCCACCTATTCTTGACTCTACACTTTGCCCCTTAACTCTACTACTGCCCAGGGTTCCCAAAATAGTCATAAATAGCACTTTTTGGTAGCCTCTAGCTAAATTTTGAAATTTGTAACTCCCTCCAAAAGTAGGTCAACTTCCGGGAAGCATAAATTTTGATCTAGGTGTCTAATCGACGAACCGTTTTAAGCACTGGAAAGCTCACAATGTGAACTATCATGCTGAAAATCTATAAACAGATTTCCATTGAATTTTTGGGATGTTTTAGTGCCTCATATCTCATTTCAAAAATTTTCACGGGCTTTTTGGAAAACAAAAACTTTAATATTTTTTAGCTCACAAATGATCTTTGCCTAATTCCTTCACCAAAGGCCTTATATTTCCGTTATGAATCTTTTCTGTAAGTTTCTGCTTCAATCCATGCCCAAATTCAAACTTTCCTAAAATGGCAAGTAAACTTTCCAAAACTGGCAGTTTGCTATATTTATCAGTTTTGGAAAAACTAAAAGTCCTACATCATTATTTAAGAGATTATGGAACCATAAATACTAATTATGGAAATAAATGAAAAAAATTGTAATGATTTTGAAGAAACATCTTTTTGAGTGATGCAAGATTGCCCTTACACCACTGGATGCTCTTGCATCATTATGTAAGAAGCTATTCCAACACATACAAGATAAATATTAGCCTTGGTAGGATAACAAGAACATCCCACAAACACAACATACAAAAGCAAAGACAATGCCTCAGTCCATACTTCTAATAACACACCAATATATAGAAAGATCAAGGTGGTCTTGAATAAGCATTAGAAAGAGACAAAAAGATAAACCAAAAGAAATCGACCAACTAACAAAACAAATACACAACAATCATATCTCTTGTCAAAGAGGGTGCTCCTACTGGATAAGGCCTTATGGTAGGACAGATACATCTGTTAAAGGCTTTGGATTAGGATAATGGCTTAGCAGAATACGTAGTCAGCATGCAAGGAAATGTACTGCTTCAAGAGTAGTCTTTCACTTCTAATTTGGTAAGTGCTTGGGCATTCAAAAAGATGTATAGTTCATTTTTTGCTTGAGTTAGTCAAGTTAGGGTGATAGGTGAATAGGGTGGATTATGGTAGGTGGAAGAGTGAGTGTTTGAGTTTTATTATGGTTTATGGTAGGTGGGAAAGTTTTTTATGGAATGGATGGAAGTGGAAATTCTTCTCATCACAACAAGGATCCAATCCTAAAAACTAGGCTAAGGAAAGATGTTCCCAATCAAGTACAAGATTTATTATGGGATGTAGTACAATGGATAACAATTAATATTGACAATGATCAAGCCATGATAGGTGGGTAGATGGAAATGCTTAGGACAAAGACTTTATTATGGTGGATGGATGGAAAATTTTTATTATGGAGTGGAGTGGGTGATATGGATAAGAACCTAATAGATGGTGGATGTTGACATCTACACATAGCACCTGAAATAGGTTTTCACTATGGTACTTGCCCAAGGCTTCTGTTTGCCAAGTTTTTACCATTGGACAGATTATTTTTTTGTATTTTTGTATTTTTTAATTTTTTTTGTGTATTTTTTTGATTTTTTGTATTTTTGTATTTTTATGGGTGGAATACTCTAAGGATCTAGCATATAACTTCTTAAGATGAACACTATTGATGGGTTCATCTAGAGGTACTCCTTCAGGCATAAGAAATTGATAATCTTCTAATCCATAGACTATTGTAACAACAAAAGGCCCTAACCAATTAGGCTCAAACTTTCCTTTCTTGTCTTGATCTTGCTGATTGTTTTGATTCTCTTCTAAGACTAGATCACCAATCTCAAATTTCTGAGCCTTGATCTTCTTGTTATAACTACGACAAAGGTGGTTTTGGTAAACCTGTAGATGATTTAATGTAGTGAGATGCCTCTCATCGAGTAACTCTAGCTCATGTGATCTGGAAACTCTGTATTCTTCTCCATCAATAAGATGTTGCAAAGAGACCCTGAGAGAAGGAAGCTCGACCTCAAAAGGCAAAATAGCTTCGGTGCCATATACTAGTGAATATGGAGTAGCATTGGTGGGTGTATGGATACTTGTGGAGTAGGCCCATAAGGTGGGATTGAGTTACAGGTGCCAATCATGATGAGCTTCATTAACTATCTTCTTGAGGATTTTCAATATAGCCTTGTTGGAAACCTCGAGTTGGTTGTTACTTTGCGAATAATAGGGAGTAGAAAAATGGCGTTGGATATGAAACTAAGTGCATAAGGTGCGAGCTTCTTAATTTTTGAATGGTCTACCATTATTAGTGACAATGGAAAGGGGAATACCATACCGACAGATAATATAATGTAGGATGAATTTAGCAATCTGTTTGTCGGTTATGTAGGTCATTGGAATGGCTTCTACCCACTTCATGAAATACTCAGTGGCAGTGATAATGAACTTATGGCCATTGGATAAGGATGGATGGATTTTATCTACAAGGATGAGCCCCATTGTGAGAATGGCCAAGGAGTAGTAATAGGTTACAATGGTTGTGTTGGTGCATAAATCAAATCTCTGTGATGCTAACATTGAAGACATTTCTTAGCAAATTGTTGTGCATCTTGTTCCATAATTGGCCAATAGTACCCTGTACATAGCAACTTCGTGGAAAGTGTTTAGCTGGTGGAATGTGCCCCAAAAATACCTTCATGAACCTCTCATAAGAAATGTTAGCTTCTTCTGAGTTAAGACATCTAAGAAGGATACCATCGAGACTCCGTCAGTACAAGGTATCACCGAGAATGGTAAAAAAAGAAGAGTGGTGGATGAAGGTTTTCTTTTGGGTGTTAGTTAGATTAGGTGGAAGGGTATTGTTATGAAGCTAATTGTATATATCTTGATACCAAGGGGAATTGGGACCAACAAGTTCACATATAAACTCAGATTGTAGAACGTCGAAAGTGGGGATCAATAGTTGTTCAACCAAGAACTCACAATGTTGGGTGTTGGTAGGCATATCAAGGAGAGATCCAATATTTTCCATTGCATCGAAAGCTTTGTTATTCAACTTTAGAATCTACTCAGAAGAGATTTGAGAGAAATATTGTTTAAAATCATTAACCATCCTTTTGTAGGGAAGCAATTTATTATCCTTTGTTTGATATTCATCCGTTACTTGTCTAATGACCAATTGGGAATCACCATAGACCTATAATTCCATAATGTTCCATTGTATAGCCATTCAGAGTTCTATAATGAGAGCTTCATATTCATAAATGTTGTTTTTGCAAGGAAAAACTAGCCGATATGACTTTGGGATGCAATCTCCTTGTGGAGTGATAAAAAGGACTCTAGCTCTTGAACCATGTTGAGTGTAAGAACCATCAAAGTATAGTTTCCATACATTAGCTATGTTGACAATGAATACTTCTTCATCTGGCAATTTTGAGGTCATAGGATGAGTATCTGTTACATGTGCTTCTGCTAGTTGATTTGCTATTACTTATCCTTTTATGGATTTTTTATCAACATATTCAATATTAAATTCACTAAGGATCATGACCCATTTTTCTAGACATCCTGTGAGAGTGGCCTTAGAAAATAGATATTTCAATAGGTCCACTTTTGAAATGAGCTTAGTTTTCTAATTCAATATGTAATGTTGTAGCTTTTGCAAGACAAACACAATAGCTAGACATGTTCATTCCATTGGGCTATAGTTAAGCTCATATCCTACCAATGTACGATTGATGTAGTAAATGACCCTTTCTTTCCTTGACTCATCATGTTGTGCAAGTAGGGCTCCTAGTGCAACTGAAGTAGCAGAGATATATAGTAACAAAGGTTTTCCCACCATTGGAGGCATCAATACTGGAGTTGTAGCTAGATAATCTTTCAATTGATCGAAGGCCTATTGACTTTTATTATCCCATCTAAATGAAACATCTTTTTGCAACAAGTGTAAGAATGGTTGACATTTATCTACAAATTAGGCAATAATGCACCTGAAGGATTGAAGTTTTCCTTGAAGGCTTCTTAACTATTTCAGATTAGCTGGTAGAGGCATCTAAACTATGGCTTTTACTTTAGCAGGATCAACTTCAATACCTCTATGAGAAAATATGTAGCCCAATAGTTTTCTTGAAGTAACGCCAAATACACATTTCTTTGGATTGAGCCTGACTTGGTATTTTTCTAGTCTATCAAATATATGTTCTAGTACTTGTAAATGACCTTCTTGAGTGATAGATTCCCTAATAAGACATCAACATAGTCCTCCATAATGATGTGAAATAGGTCATGGAATATTGTTGTCATCACTCTTTGGTATGTAGCTCTGACATTTTTCAAACCAAAAGGCATGACTTGCCAACAATATGTACCCCAAGGACATGTAAAAGTTGTCTTGTGTTGATCTTCTAGGGCATTGAGAATCTGATTGTATCTTAAGAACCCATTCATTAAGGAAAGCATTTCATGTCTAGTTGTCAAGTCTACGATGATATCTATATTGTGTAATGGGAAATCATCTTTAGGACATGCCTTATTTAAGTCTCTGAACTGTGTAGATGTGGATGCCCCCAGTGACTTTTGATACCAGTACAAGATTAGAAACCCATTCTAGGTAGTCAATAGGATGATTGAATTTCAAGTCTAATAACTTTTGGAGCTCTATTTTTACCAATAATTCTATTCATGGATGAATCTTTCTGAGTTTTTCTTGACTGGTTTAGCATCAGGAAATATTACTAAATGATGTACTACTAGTGAAGGATCCAGTCTAGGCATGTCTGTGTAAGACTAAGCAAAGTTTACCGTCCTTTTCAAAAAGAAGGCTATGAAGTCCTTTTTCTC
This sequence comes from Cunninghamia lanceolata, assembly GCA_027924645.1. NCBI lineage: Eukaryota > Viridiplantae > Streptophyta > Pinopsida > Cupressales > Cupressaceae > Cunninghamia > Cunninghamia lanceolata. The sequence continues at coordinate 3,881,371 of BSBN01000397.1, forward strand.
CTGTTCTAAAAGTGATGTTGCTAGAAATGTGAGATTTGGATTCTATTTTGTATCCAAATTCATTTCCTGTGATTCCTCCACCAAAAGTGGAGATCTCTCTTGATATTTGTGATTCACGGGAAGGTCAAATCCTCCATCCTTAGGCACCTCAGAGAGGTTTTCACCTTTGGATATGTCCTTTATTTTTACTATTTTTGAATTCTATAGCGCCACATCGTGGTTTTCACTAGGGGATTTTATTTCTTTATTTTGTTCACTTTTGTGACTAGATGATTTGGTCTTCTCACCAAAGTATGTTGTAGAGTCTAGGTCCATGATAAAACTAGTTTTATGGTCTCCTAGTGGAATACCATCTCGAAGTCCCATGAATTCTGTGATAGCCTCATCATTCTAAAAAATGTCAAGAACAAGAGGATATTATTGGTCCCAATCTATAAGGTCAGGGTAAATGAGTGTAAGGCTCTTAGATTTTGATGTGGATGTGAAGTAAATAGAGGATATCATGCAAAATGAAGGTTTCTTGGAATAGGTCTGTGATATGCATAATGGAGTCGTCGATGGTATCCTCATTAGAACTCTCAACTATGGAAAAAGATTTCGCTACTTCATCAAAGATATACTCACTTGGTCTGAGGACTTTGATGCCTCCTTTCTATACCCTAACCCTTATCGATTATACCTCTTGGTCACAATTATGGGCTCTAATGTTCCTTGCTCATGAATTCTAAGGCCACCTTGACCTTTATAGCCCATATTCTTGACAATACGAAGACCTATAGTGTACTTCTCTACTGGTAACGGTGTTGGATCTTTTGTTTCCTTGTATAACCATGAGGGGAGATATTCATTGATTGACTCTGTATCTATAACCCCCAACATGTGAAAGGTGTGGGTTTACCTTATATAACAACTCTGGGAACTAATTTTCCTAGATGAGGTTTACCATAGTATTTTGGTGACATCGGTAGATTTCCTACAATGCAGGATTTTTGCAGTTCATATTCACCAAACCCTTTGTCTTTGTATTGGACCTTGATCTTTGGATGGGTGCATTGGATGTAGATTTGGTTAAGTCAGATGGATCTATAGATGAGGAAGATGGTTGAGTTGCATCATAGGAACTTGGTTTGAATTGTGGTATCTTCCTTGCGTGACTCTACAAAACTCAAAAGGTCTACAATCTTCAAGGATAGTTATTTCAGTACCATTAAATGGGAATTTTAGGTATTGATGGTATGTAGAGGGTACAACCTGCATGGTATGTATCCATGGGTGACCTATAATGATATTATATGGGAGATCAAGGTTCAAACGTTGACAGCGGGTATCTATTATAACATGACCAATTTAAATAGGTAAGTGAATAACACGTTCTGTCTTGTGCTTGACGTCATCATAGGCTTTGATAGTTATACTTTTCTTTGGATCAATGAAATCCTTAGAGTACATCCCAACTTTTTTTAGCAATTTGAGAGAATAGATATTTAGGCCAGTGCCACCATCTATAAGGACTCGTTTGATTTTACATTGACAGCTACAAACTTCTAGGTGAAGGGTGTCATTATGATATGGATTGTTGGATGGAAGGTCCTTTTCAGTGAAGGCCAGGTGATGGGGTGATGCAATTTTCCCTATCATGGCTTCAAACTGATCAACATCAATGTTATTAGGGACATGTGACTTCTGAAGGGCTTTTTCAAGGATTACTTTGTGTGCAGGAGATGCTCGGAGAAGGTCTAAAATAGAAATCTAAGTAGGTGTCTTTCCTAAATTATCTAAGATATTATACTCAGATGATGGATGGATATTAGATGTTTCCCTCTAAAGGGTGACACAACCACGATGGGTAGTAACTACACAATCTTGGGCTTTTCCTTTGATAGAAACAGTAGACACATGAGTATGAATTTCCTCTATATGTCCCACAATGGAATCATAGTAGGTGGATGCATGATTGGAATTTTTATTGGTGTTTCCTTTATCAGGGGCATTTACTTTACCATGGGGAGGGAATGGATCCTTTTATATATCTAGATAATTATTAGAGGAATGTTTAGGAGGATCATCAATAGTTATGTCTCCTTGGTCAGTGAGATTTTGAATGAGATTCTTTAGTTTCATACAACTAACTCTTTTACATCCTTTAACTCTATGATATTTGTAATATTCATTGTATTTGTACCATGAGGGTTTAAATTGGGGTTCATCACACTGTCTCACTTCAGGCAAGGTGATGAGGCTGTTTTGGACTAGTTTTCATAATATTGATTCAATGGGTTCTCCTAATGGAGTGAATTTTTGTCTGGGTGTTGAATCTTGTGTAGGTTGTTCTCTAAGAGCAGTTACAATATTCTTGATAGGTTGTAGATTGACTAGTGTTTGGACATTTTGAACATGTTTTATGTCTACAACACCATCATTGACAATGTTTTTGTTTTCAGACCAAAATCAGGGTTTTTAGTTAGATTGTTGAGGGTTGTCTTTGTTGTCTTTGAAGATTTTGACTAAGCCCTTAGCAATAAGAGATTTTTCAATGGTTATTCCCTTGTCTATGATTTCATCAAATGAATTAGCACATTGAACTTGTAAGTGGAAACCTATCTCTTGGTTTAAATTTTGGACAAAGATGTGGACAAATTATTTCTTAGGGATAGCCATGAGAATTTTCTTTCCATATTCCTCCAACATTGTAGGAAGGCTATGAGGTTTCTCCATTTCATTGTTTGGTATTGCATAAATCAGTCATGGCTATGTTGGAGGAAAAATGAGCTATGAACTTTTTAGCCAACTAATTGAAGGACTTAATCCCTAGGAGTAGGTGAGAGAACCATTCAATAGCTTGTCCTCCTAGATTGTGAGGAAAGAGGCACATAAGGTAGATTTCATTGATAGCTACATCTAGACAAGCAATAAATAATTCTCTAATGTGTTCTTTTGGATCTCTTTTTCCCTTGTATTTATCAAATTTGGACATTTTGAAATTATGGGGAAAAGGGATCATAGGTATAGACCTATCGAAAGGATAAGGATATATGTTCTCCACTGAGTAATTTTTCTTTGGGTGTCCTAGTGTGAGGTCTGTGATTTGCGTCTGCATGTTTAGGAGTTTCTGTTCCAAATCTAGTGTAGTGTTTTGATGAATTGCAAGACCCTAATAGTTGGAGGATGATGGAGGTTGTGATGTTGGTGGATTTGATTGAGATAGAAAAGTATTGGATGTGTGAGATGGATTGGATTGATATGAATATGGGTTGGGTATTTGAGTTTGTGACGAAAGATATGAGAATGGGATGGATGCTTGAGGTATGGAAGAATTGATAGGTATGTTAGGTGGGGCCATGGAGGACATAGATGAAAGATGTTGAGGAATAGTGGATTGCATATTTCTAGAAATATGACTAGAGGTGATGGGAGGTTGATATAGAGGGTTGACATATTGATTAGTGAATGGTAGTGAAGAAATGTGATGGGACAAAGGGACACTTGTAACGAGGGTGTTTGATGATGGATGAGGCATGGTAGAAGTGGAAATAGGATTTGATCCTCCCATGACAGCAATAGTAAGGGCTATAGGGTCTTGTTCTTTGATGGTGGAAGTGTCAAAGTCACTTGGTAATTTAGCACCTTTTTGAGCAAGAAAAAGGAAAAATCAATTACGATCAAATGTTAGAAGACTGTCTAAATCCTGTAAGATATCAAGATCTTGAAATTCCTCTGGGGTAGTCTCTTGTGAAGGTGGGACCATGTCTATGGATGATGATTGACCTATGGTATATCCACTTGGGAGAAATATGTGACGATTCATACTCATCATGAAGTGACTAGCATCTATGGGTGTCATAGGGTCAGTTTGATTGGTCTCCATGAGTTTCTTGTATTAAGATCTTGTTACCACCATAAAAAAATTTTAGACCTTTGGATGATAGGGGTGGATTATTGATGAGTTTGGACTTTGTTTGAAAAAGATGATGAGACTATAAGGGTAATTGGATATGAGGGTATGTGCAAGAAGTTGAGTCCACTTTTTGGCCAAAAAGTGAGGTGTTTTCCTTAATTTTCAGAATTTGTCACATTTGACCTTAAAATTTGAAGCACTTAGAGATGGAATCTTGAAAAAAGTCACTAATCATAAAATGTAGTACTCGGAATCTAGTTTCCAAATATGTAATTTATTTGAGCACCTAGATGATACAAATTGATTTTCAATAGGCCTTTCTAAAACCACTGTTTAAAAGTCACTTTTTTTACTATACCATGCACGTGTACATCATCCATATTTTGACCTAAATAATCATATTTTTCTAAATCCTTTTGGGAAAAGATTTGTAACTCACTGAAGCACGTTTTCCATATTTTTTGTAATTTTTTATTGAATATTTTCTTTTGTTAATTTTTTATTGGACATATTTGGTGTTTTAAAAAATCATGTACGTCATGCATAAGATGACCTAAACTTATCATTTTTTGCATTTTTTTTCAAATTGAAAAGAATTGTCTGAAGTACGTTTTCATACAATTTGTTTTTTAAAAAAATATTTTCATAAAAAGTTATTAAAATACTAAAAAACCCTGATAATTCAAGTTTATGGACCTGTTTTATTATAAATTAATTGAAAATTAGAAAAAATAATTCAATTGTAAAAAATACATATTTGGAATCTACACTGTCTCATCTATAATGGGTTTTAATTTCGTAAAAAAATTCTGCAAAAAAAGGTCTTCAGAGATATGTCCAAAGTCACTATTTTGTTGTGACATTGACATGACCTTCAACTTGCAGGTCAAACCAGGTACAAAGTCTAGGTTTGGGTCCCCAACCTTTTTCTTGAATCGGTTAACCAAGCAAAAACTGGGCCTAAAATTCAAATTTTGCAAAATGGGATCCCGTTTAGTAAATGGGATCCCATTTTACTAAACAGGATCTTGTTCTATAAAACGGGATCCCATTTTATAGAACGGGATCCTGTTTAGGTTTTGACCATTTTTTAAAATTGTTACAGTCATTGTCGGCCCTACAACTTGTTATGTACGGCCGACAATGATATATTCAGTATTTTGTATCAACTTTTGTCTTCTACAGGTTCTTCAACTTGGTATTTTATTTGAATTTTGAAAGGAGGCATCATTAGGACAGTGTTTGAGTGGAATTTTGTTCAATTGCTACGTGTTTGAAGGAGGAACAAAGAAGTAAGGCTTTCAAGTTTTTGACATTCATTAATACATACTTCATAATTTTTTAATCATGGGATCACAAGCTCGTAATAAGAGGAACGATAGGAAGGTATTGACCCCTGAAGAAATGGAAGCAAAGAGAGATAAGGAGGCAACAAGACGAAGAGATAGAAGAATAAAGATTCGATCAATGAATAATGCTGAAGCATCCAATTCCACAACTATTGAAGATAAAAACATTGAGGAGACCATGGATGTAGATGATGCAAATTTGCAAGAGGTGAATGTGGAAACTAATACGATTATACAAACTACTCCTGGTATGTCTTCGAATCCCCCTTTCAATGCTATGGAGAATTTTCAATATGCACAAATCCAGGTACATCTTCAAATCCACCTTTGAATGAAATGGAAACGATGTTTATAGGAGATTTAAAAGAAGCTAGATATAACAATGTTGAGATCAATAATATTAGTAGAGATCAAGATTTGAGTCAAATTGTTGTTGAAAATGAAAATGAAAATCTTTTTGTTGTTGGAAATGAAGATAAAAATAGTTTTTTTTGTTGAAAATGAAAATGAAAATCCTTTTGTTGAAAATGAAAATGAAAACCGTTTTGTTGTTGAAAATGAAAATGAAAATCCTTTTATTGAAAATGAAAATAAAAATCCTTTTATTGACAATGAAAATAAAAACCATTTTGTTGATGAAACTGAAAATCGTTTTGAAGTTGAAAATGAAAATGAAAATCCAGGATGTTATGTTGAAAATGAGATTTTTTTTAAAAAAAATTGAAAAGGATGTTTTGGATAATCTTCCTGGTAAGATTTCTTGGAGACAAATAAGAACATATGCCAATAGATTATACAAAGAATTTTTTATTGTAAAAGACTATCATTTCAATGTCAACTAATGATGCAATTAATGAGAATGTGGAAAATGAGAAAAGTAATGAAAAAGTTAGGAATTTTTGTTAAACCAAGAAGAAAAGATCAATCATTAAAACATGCTATGTTTACTGTTGCTAGTGCCATTGAGTCTATTGGAAAGAATAGTCGATCTAAAGATAAGAATGCAGCAAGATGAACTATAACAACTGCTATAGTTAATAAAGCAACTTTGAATAAAAGAATGGTAAGAAATATTAGTGAAATTCTAAAAATACATCCTAAAACATTGGTAAGAGCAACAAAGAGAAGAGAAAGTATAGAAAATGATCCAATCAACCAATGTTGGAGTTTTAGTGGTCGACTCTCGAGATTTGACATGAAAGTGAATGTTGAAATCAAATCTTTGATTGAAAAGTATTGGCATGATAATACTAGGGTATCATCTAATGCTAGAGATGTTTTAAAATTAAGCGTGGGGTCTAAAGTTCGCGATCCTCATCCAAAACACATATTAGATACAATGCAAAGTGAATTTTATAAAAAAATTATGGTGATTTAGTGTTACCTGGTGATATTAGAATAAGTCAAAGATCTTTTGAAAAATGTAAACCTTGGTATGTAAAGATTAATAAGCAATGAATATCTTGTTGTTGTAAAACGCATGTTTAATTTCGTTATTATTATGATGTGTTTCGATATATATGTTGTACTTTACATACTAGCATGATTATGTAGGAATGTGATATTAATATGCCACCTAAAACAATAAAGCAATTTATATCAAGTTCGTTTTGTGAAAAATCTAATGGGAAATTATTTTATTTAAGTTCATGTATTTCTAGACAATGCACTAGTTTTGGCAATCTTTCTTTCTTAAGAGTTTGTATGCATGAAAGTGTTGAAAATGATTTTGGAAAACAATTAGTGGGTGTTAAAGGATTTAAGAATGTTGACTATTCTTTAAAAGATGGAAAAAATGGAAAGCGTTGTGATTTAATTATAGAAAAAGTTAGTGTAAATGCATTCATATCAGAATTTAAGAGTAAGATTGTACCAAAATATGTCAAGCACTCTCAACATGCTCAATGGCTTGATGGACAATTTTGCGCATGTAGAAACACATTTCTAGTTGGTACTATACTATCAATGATTGATTTTGCAAAAAACTATACTCTAACTCAGCAAGAGGAAATCTAATCACAATATTACAATTCAGTGCAGGTGGCTATGTTTGTTCATATTGTTTATAGACATGCAGATGATAGCATAGAGGATGATAAAAAAGTTTTGAGGGAGTATCATTTCTATTTGAGTGACAACCAGTTACACTCGTCAAAGTTTGTTCAATATTGTTTCAATAGATTTTATACAAATTTAAGAGAAAGAGGAATCCAGATGACTGAACATCTTATATGGTCAGATAATTGTATGGGGCAGTTCAAGAATGCTCGAATGTTCTATTGGTTAAGTAGGGTTCACAAGGAACATAACGTTCAACATATGTGGAGTTTTTTTGAAGCTGGACATGGTAAAGGAGAACATGATGGAGCTGGTGCGTGTGTTAAAAGAATTCTTTCTAGAGAGCAATTGAAAATTGAGGATACAGTAAAATTTAAAGATGCACATGGGATTGTTGATTGGTACAATACAAGATTATCTACACCTGGATCAATCAAGTACTCTACAGTTCACCAATTCTTTTGGTTGGTTGAAGAAGAGAACATTCTACCTAGACTTGATTGCGATACAATCAGTGGATCTACTAAATGGCATTCATTTAAGAGGTAGAATGCAAGCACATGGACTATCTGGACAAGGGAGCTTGCATGTTTTTTTTAGTTTTGTATTTCAGGAGATTGGGAAGCATGTGAGAATATAGAATGGGTTGAAGAGTGGAAGCAAAGATCATTGACACTTGCACAAGCACACAATCAACATGAAACAACAATTGAAGACAATGATCAAGTGTTTGCATCAGACGATTATGACCATGTTTCAGACCTTGTACAAGAAGGTAATTTAATTCAATTTATTTCATTTTATTTCACTGTATTACTATTTTGTAGTGCTTTTATTTATTTATATACATATGAATGCATGTATGTAGATTGGTCAAATTATATGGACATGTGCAAGTTATTGAATCAAATTTTGTTTGCAGGACATATGTATGTTGTTGCACCTAAGGAGAATGAAGAGGAAACAACATATTTGTTGGCTCATTGTGTGGAGACTAAACATAAGTTAATAGCACCTCGAGAAGATGACGATGGCTATCATCATTCAAAAGATTTGGTGATCCCCTTAAGACATCCCCTTAAGCAAATTTTGATAACAAGTCTTTGATGATTCCCTTAAACAAATTTTGAGAACTTCTTTGATCCCCTTAAGTAAATTTTGAGAACTTTGATGATGGCTATCATTATCCAATAGGCTCGGTGGTCGTTGTTGGCACTTGGCTATGAAAATACCTAATAAGGAAGAATGGTTTGCCTGCATTCAAGATTATGAAACACATAAGAAGATTATACACTACTGACATTTGGTGGTGGCAACAAATATAAAACTAGTGAGGTATCGTGGAAGACTTGTAAATAAAGAGCTATGGACAATTTCTATGGAAGAGCATGAGACAATCATAGATGCATTGCAAAAAAGAGAGGATGTAGATGGTACAATGGAATAAGTAAATGTAGGTAAATATAGTTTTATTTTTATATTGTCCTTTTAAATACATTAAATACATGTTTTGATATTGCTTGTGCATTATTAGTTGAAATTGATTTAATTTGTCCTTTTTTATCCTTAGGCTATCAATAAATTCATCACATACTTTGAGACAAAAAGGAGATTCCATGTATCAATTTAACCTAGACAACATGGAATACATGGTAAAAATAGGTAATTATTAGTTAAAATATATTTAAATACATTTTTTGATTATATATTGATATTGCTTGGACATTAATAGTTAAAATTGATTTATTATCCTTTTTTCTATCCTTAAGCCATCATCACATTGATCTCATACTTTGAAACAAAAGGAGAGGATGTAGATTAAACCTATACACATGTGCACGAGGCACTTGTAAATACAAGTACAAGTTGTGTATATAGATAGTTTTATATAAATTAAAATATAGGTTTTGATGATATATTGATATTGCTTGTATCATTTTGATATCAGGTGGTGTGAAGACCTGCTACATTCCCCACAAGTTTCAAATTTTCTTGAGATGGCATAGCCACATTTTGTAAACATTGTTTTGAGTTGGCATATATGTACATACACAATTACACAATTACACATTTTGTACAAATTTGTATACATATACATACACAATTATACTCTACACTTTTATATATCAAAATCAATATTCTATATATTTTGTTTGTTAAATGTGCATGTTTTGCTACTTTGAATTTACTTTAAATTTGATTGTATTATTGTTAAATTTGGTTGCCTTGGGCAACTTCACCAAATTTTGAGAAATTCTTTGATCCCCTTAAGACATCGTATTAGGACCCCTTAAGACATCCTATTACGACATAAATTAAATTAACATTGACACTATTTTTGTATAGAATGTAATTGTTATGATGACTCATCATAAATTACATCAATTGCGATTAAATATGAGACATGTACTTTGAAGTGTTTGATGATCCCCTTAAGACGTCCTATTAGGACATATCCTAAATATTTATACTTAATTATATCATTTGTTATGATGAGTCACCCTAAAGTCTAATACTTAATTATATCAATTGTGATCCAACATGAGACGTAGTTTGAATTCTTTGATCCCCTTAAGAATTCCTATTAGGGCCCCTCAAGACATCCTATTACGACATAAATTATATTAACATTAACATTAGTTTTGTATAATTTTTGTGATTGTTAAATGAGTCATCCTAATTTCTACTACTTAATTATATCATTTATTATATGATGAGTCTCCCTAAAGTCTAATATACTTAATTATATCAATTGCAATTAAATATGAGACATGTACTTTGAAGTAAATATGATCCCCTTAAGTAATTTTTTTAGAACTTCTTTGATAAGTTAATGCCTTGACTATGAATCACTAAATTTGTAAAGTACAAATTTTTAAATGTCCTATTAATTTCAACTTTAATTTCATATTTGTATTTAATTTCACATTAATGTCCTATTAATTTCTTGACTAATTTTTTTGTAAAGTACAAATATGATTCCCCTATGGTCAGTGTCATCTTAAGGGGATAAAATTTAATTGTTAATGTGATACAATATTAATTAATAGATCCATCCAACCAAATTCTTTATAAAATATCCATCCAAGGTCAAATTCTTTATAAAATAAACGACCTAATTGAATACAAATGAAAAATGTGTAAGGCTCATTTATGTCTAAGGCATGTAAATGAGAAAACAAATAATTGTTAATGTGATATGTGAAATCTCATTAAATGTCTAAGGCATGGCTTAAGGGGATCTATGAATTAAGGTCCTAGGACAAAATGATGGCTTAAGGAAATAAAATTTGGTGAAGTTGCCCAAGGCAACCAAATTTCATTAAGGTCCTAGGACTTGAAATGATGGCTTTAGGGTTTAGAGTTTAGGGTTTAGGGTTTAGGGTAATACAATGGCTTAAGGGGATCTGTGAATTAAGGTCCTAGGACAAAATGATGGCTTTAGGATTTAGGGTTTAGGGTAATAGGATGGCTTAAGGGGATCTATGAAGTAAGCTCCCAAGACAAAACATTTGATGGCTTAAGGGGATAAGATTTGGTGAAGTGCAAGATAGTGCTTCTAGCTTTAACTAATTATGTTTACATCAATGTCAAACTAAATACACGGTAAATCACATGAAGCACTATCTTTCTCAACTCTATGTATTTACTATAAGTTAATATTTTAAAGCGTTATCAAAAGGGTTATCAAAAGGTTTTGGGTAATAGGATGGCTTAAGGGGATCTATGAATTAAGGTCCTAGGACAAAATGATGGCTTTAGGGTTTAGGGTTTAGGGTAATAGGATGGCTTAAGGGGGTCTATGAATTAAGGTCCTAGGATAAAATGATGGCTTTAGGGTTTAGGGTTTAGGGTAATAGGATGGCTTAATGGGATCTATGAATTAAGGTCCTAGTACAAAATGATGGCTTTAGGGTTTAGGGTTTAGTGTAATAGGATGGCTTAAGGGGATCTATGATTTAAGGTCCTAGGACAAAATGATGGCTTTAAGGTTTAGGGTTTAGGGTTTAGGGTAATAGGATGGCTTAAGGGGGTCTATGAATTAAGGTCCTAGGATAAAATGATGGCTTTAGGGTTTAGGGTTTAGGGTAATAGGATGGCTTAATGGGATCTATGAATTAAGGTCCTAGTACAAAATGATGGCTTTAGGGTTTAGGGTTTAGTGTAATAGGATGGCTTAAGGGGATCTATGATTTAAGGTCCTAGGACAAAATGATGGCTTTAAGGTTTAGGGTTTAGGGTTTAGGGTAATAGGATGGCTTAAGGGGGTCTATGAATTAAGGTCCTAGGATAAAATGATGGCTTTAGGGTTTAGGGTTTAGGGTAATAGGATGGCTTAATGGGATCTATGAATTAAGGTCCTAGTACAAAATGATGGCTTTAGGGTTTAGGGTTTAGGGTAATAGGATGGCTTAAGGGGATCTATGATTTAAGGTCCTAGGACAAAATGATGGCTTTAAGGTTTAGGGTTTAGGGTTTAGGGTAATAGGATGGCTTAAGGGGATCTATGAAGTAAGTTAGAACGTAACAAGCTTTGCAGTAACCACAATTCGAACTTATCATTATGTTCTATGTAATGTATAGTGGTAATTTAGGATAGTTCTATGGTCTACCCTTGAATTTATAGAAATGCTTATATTTAGAGAAAATCATTTATTGAATTGTTTTAAACAACATTGGGGTTCTTCATTTTGAGCATGATGACTACATGAATTTTAGAAATGCTATCGAATGTTTTGACTACATGAATCAAATTTGTAAAGTAAAAATATTTGAAATGTATATGTTTTTGCTAACTTATGAATATTTTATTATTGTTATCAATAAGTTACAAGTAATTAAATTACATAAATCTAACTATATGTGTAAATGTACAAAAATAGTCCATAAAATACTAAAATTAATAAAGTCCATGAAATAATATATAAAGTCCACGAAAATACTGAAACATATATATAGATCTAGTCCACATGTGACATACTGAAATACGTAAACATGTCATATAGCATCCATGAAATACTGAAACATATATAGATCTAGTCCATGAAATACTAAAATACTGAAACATGTATAAATAGTATGTATACAAGATGTACTAAAACATATATAGAGTCCATGAAATGTACTAAAACATATATATGTCTAACTGGGCCTATCATCCCTATAATCAAGAGACCTCTTCACTCCACGCTGAGTAGGATGATTTGAATCAATCTAAAGATTTACTTGAAATCAGATTTAAAATGTTTAGAAATGATAATTTAATTCATTTTAATTTAAAAAATCATAAAAAATACCGTATCAGGCTACTCATCTCCAGTGATGACCTACTTTGCATGCTCTACTACATGACTTATCTCATGTTGTAGAAGAAAAAGAATTTTTAACACATGTCAACATATATTCTATTGAAATTTACTTTAAGTTCACAATGTATATTATAATTGACTTTAAATTATATAATCTAAATTTTAAATTATACCATATGAGGCTGCTCATCTCCTCTATCATCCTGCTATGCATGTGTTGTTGTAGGTGGTATGGCATCAGTAGGATGAAACGTATCACTGACAATGTCCTACAAGGTCATTTATAAATCACATGTGTACAAATTAGGTTAAAACATGTATATATTCACTTATGTACCAAGTTTTTGTTTTAATCTAGATTTAAAAGACCTACATAAATTACACGTACACATAGATAATTTTTTCAACAACTTGAAATGCGGACAACTCCTAAAATTGACTTTGATCATCTAGGTGTGCTGCAATACCCATCCTCATCATTGTGTCAACCTACATAGACATATTATATTTTTAATATATATAAGTACATGCACGTTTGATATAGTGAATTTAAAATTAAAAAATCTAAATTGTATAGTTTTTTAAAACAATATACATACAAATGGCTCATGTGAGACACCCAACAATGGAGGAGCGCTCAAGACACCCTCTAGGGATCCAATGTGGAAGTTGGATTAGTTCCCTGAGCCAGCATAAATTTTTAATGTACATGTTTAGGACTGAATTATAAATTAAAATCAACTTAAATTTAAATTATTTAATATATATTTAAAAAATCAATCAAAATACCCCAAATGGATGGCCAAGATGAACAGGTGTCAATGAAAAACAAAAATAATCAAAAGAACTCATTGTGCCTATTGCCATCATCTACACCAGACAATTTGATTGTTAAAATATTACAATTTAATTGATCTATATGTTCATTCAAAACATGTGCTTAAAATTGATTTGAATTATTTTGCAATTCAAAGGACAATACCCAGTGAGAAACCTATAGTGTTGTAAAACACATATAACAAGAAATGTGCAAACTAGATTTATTCATAAAAGAAGAGTTCATACAATGTGGGCAATCTTAGCGGGTGAGATGTATGCCCTACAGACTTCTGGGAGAGTACGTACAGTTCGACAATCTCAGCAGATGAGATGTATCTCTGAGAAGAGATGTATGCCTCAAACTTCCCCCCAATTTGGCTTTGAATTGAACTCATTTATACATTTTTAGAAAGAAGTTGAAGGGTCACAACACCCATGTCCTTATTGGAAGTTGAAATGAAGAGCCTAAAACTGAAAGGTCACCACATATATATTTTATTTGGAATATATATTTTATTTGGATCATTCGTCCCCCCTTGAGAGGTAATGGGCCCCATTGCCCCTGCTTGAAATTTCTATTAGAATTTCATCCACTTAATGCATATGCCAGGTTTTCTGTAAACACATCCACCACCAGGTTGAAGAGCAATGTACTAGGTAGCATGGAGCTCATCAACTTGTCTGCTAGATGGAATGCTAATGTTAACACTAGTGTTGGCATCCATACTGTCGATCAGCACACGTAACCATCTCATTGGTAATCTGTACGTTAGTTTCAGTGAGAGTAACATCTAAATTAGTCAGCTGCCAATAATAATAATTTTCACTGCGAGAGACTCCCAAAGTTTCAATGGGCATTGAATTTGAAGATGTCGATGTTGCAAAAGAGAATGGAACGGCCAAGGTGTCACCATTTTTCACGTGGAAAGAAGCTGGGTCAGATTTCTTGACTCTCTGGGCAACCAAGTGGAATTTGAAGGGTAGCCTTAGCCTACGGCAAAACCAGAGAGGTGTTTGCCCATTGCTCGCAAAGCTTCCATGGAGGTTTCCATGCCTGTTATTCAAACATGAGGACAATCACCCAGTCTGGCAGGTAGGATATAACTCAGAGCTGACTATTGGAGCCCCTACATTATATCAAAGTTGATTTGATGCTCACCCTTGAAGGACTCCAGAATGGCCTTGTTTGATGTGAAATGAAATGCAAGAATTTGACGAAAGAGGAGATGCCACTGAATGCCTGAAAGGCTACAAATATATTGCAATAATGTCACGTCTCATTTTTATGGACAATATAATTACTCTAGATTAGTGAACAATTACTATGATTGACTTTTACTCTAAGAAATTTTTTATGTTTGAAGGTTATTTGGTGAAATTAGAAAATTGATTTAACTATTAGATATTATCAATGCGATTATAATGATTTGCTTTGGCTATGTTTTTTTGGGAACTAACCTATTGACGTCGAGTTGAGTGCAAATGAATGCAGGTACTCGTCAAAGACGAGAACATGGTTGAGGTAGAAGTGTTCTAGCTACTTCGCAAGAACTGATGGGATGGTTTACCCTGATGCAATCACACACTCATGTAGTTGCATATGTATTTTTCGAATGGCTTATTTTATGCATTGATGTGTGATTATTAATCGTGATTGATGATTAGATGTTAGAAAATTAGTGTGTTAAAAATCATTTTCGAATGCATGATATGATTACTTAAATTTAAATATTTTTTCGAATGATATTTAAATGGTGTATTGTATTTTAAATAAAGAAATATATATGTTTGTAATTTATTAAATAAATAATAAACAATGTTTTCTATTTACATGATTATATATGTTTGGAAGACAATATGTAAAATAGATTTAAATTATTATATTAAATTATAATAGATATATATGTATTATTGTATTATTTTTACTTCTTGATTTATTTAAAGTAATTGTGTTTTAGTAAAAATAGTTAACTTATGTTAATAATAATATTATTATATTTAGAATTTTTAAATAAAAAGAATTAAAATCAACTTATTGTCATGCATGTGACAGTAAACTAATTAAAAGATATTATTATTATTATCAGTGTCATTATTATTATTATTATTATCACATCTTGAGTTGATTGGAGTGCTTATGTTTATTTAAAATAGATAAATAGTATTAATAATAGTATTATTATATTTAGAGAGCTAAAATAAAGAGAATTAAATAAATTACTATCATGCAAGTGACATAAAGATAAATTAAGTTATTTTGTTTTAATTTAAATAGAAAATTGAGTCTTTTAAATTGAAATTCTCATGCAAACAAAGAAAATCTTGAGTTGAAATGAGTTAAAAACCTAAACTTTGGAAGCCAAAAACAAGAGAAAGGAGAATTGTTAAAAAAAAATAAAGAAAGAAAAAGGCATTTTTCAAAGGAGAGAAAAACCAGTCAAGAACAGTGATAGTAAAATGGAAATAACTTTGTCATATCAAAATGAAATTTGAAACTATAAAGTGTTCCAGAAATATGGAGAAGAGTAGAACAAAACCCAGAAATACTTTTATTAAGTGTTTTAGCAAAAGAAGGTGACGTGGATTCTGTTTTGGCAGCAACCAAAAAAAGACTGATCAGCGACTGTAGCAAAGAATAGACCCTACCCTTTGGAAAGAGAATCGGGTATATTTTTTAAGTTTTTCATTGCAAGAAATAGGGTGAATTAAAAACTGTTAAACATTGATTAATTTTGGTTTGAGAAACTATTATTTTCTGGCCTGTATTTTGTGGGATCAACTGCCTTTCCTTGGCGTCAACCTACCTTTTCTTTAGCCGCTAAGTAGCAGACCTAGACCTGTATTTTGCCTCTTTTATTCTATTTGACCCTTTGTCTATGTTGTTCTTCCTTTGCTTTGACTGGAGATTGAACTTTAGTTTGGGCATTTGGCTTTTATTTTGCTCAACCTGCTATTTCTTCAGCCTTAGAACAACTATCATTTACCGCTGAAAATATACTTATAATTACGTTTGTCAAAGTTCTCAATAAATAACCTCTTCTCATGCTTGAATATAACCTTGCCATCACCAGGAAGTTGGATTGGCCTGCTATTCGTTGGATTTTGGTTTTGCTAAGTGAATCAACTTCTTGTTTCTTGTTCTTGCTTTCTTGTTTTTTTTGCTAAGTAGCTCAACCATTTTACTAGCCGTTGTCTTAACCTATGAACTGAAATATTAACAAATCCCTAGACGCTAATAAATTATTCTCTGGCAAACATAAATATGATAAAATGCTATCTTTACTGTTTGTTGTTAGAAATAGCCTCTTGCTTATAAATCGACCTACTTTATTGAGCAAACAATGTGATCATAACCTCCTAAAAATTGATAAAACTATTATATTCTTGTAGATATATTTCGTTATTGAATTGGTGTTCAAAACATATTCGTAAACATTATCTTAGAATGACTGAAATCTGATTAAATTCTGTTCATTATTTATTTTCAATTCTACCACAGCTCCTGTCACAGAAGTGACATGAAGGTTACTGAATGTTACATATA
Source organism: Cunninghamia lanceolata (assembly GCA_027924645.1). NCBI lineage: Eukaryota > Viridiplantae > Streptophyta > Pinopsida > Cupressales > Cupressaceae > Cunninghamia > Cunninghamia lanceolata. Next base: position 3,898,345 of record BSBN01000397.1, read on the forward strand.
AACTTATTGAATAAACTAAGTAGTTCCTATCACATAACTGATAGTAGGATTGATTAATAAAACTTAGAATGGCTTTTATACAGTGAATTATGACTGAAATATGGATTAGAAATTATATAAATTTGATAAACTTATGGATGCAACTGTATGAACAAAGGATGGATTATTGCTTGGAAAGTGTGTTTCCTTGATTGAAGTTTTGGAAAAGGAATTTGAAATGATTTATAGAGTAATATTAATTGTTTTATTCTATTATTCAATTTATTTGATCTTGAGGAAAGATAGAAATAATATTCGACATAAGTATGCATGAAACCTCGTTGTATGAGAGTGGAGTGGTCAAACATCATCATTTGATTTTAATGCTTGAATTATGAAACAATATTTGGATATGAAGTAAAAACATTAGTTTCTACAATCTATTTAAACCATGTAAACACGAATTGAGAATATAGTCAGATTACAAAATCTATATTGCTTATGATGTTCATCATTACTGTATGATCGAAACGTGTGTTTTCTTCATTGATGCATGGGAAAGGGATTAGAAGTGGTCATAAGTGATTTTGATTTATTCATTATTTTATTTGTTTATTTACTTATTTACTTTTTGGGGAAAGAAGGTAGATTTTTATCTAGGAATGTATTGTGTTACTTTTTGGGCTAGGATGCCAAATGTGGATTTTCAGAGATGGATTTTCCTCTTTTCGGGAATTGAACCAGGTTACTATTTAAAGGATTAGATCTAATCGAGATGACATTAAAATAGATGTTTATTGTCTAGAAAAAATATTTATTTATATCTCTACCACATCCTATTGTGATACAATTTGCTTTTCATTATTCAGAATTGCATATTCAGACATGAGGGTTGCATCAGGTGTTCCCTCCTGCCAGTTGTTACCAGGTAGCTAGACATTTTGTGCAGTGCTGGGTTTCCTTCATTTCATGAAGGGATCTGGGGAAGTGTAAATACTTCATGGTTGGGTGGAAAAGAACCTGGGCCATGTTCCCGTCTCTTAGCTTGCAGGTGGTGGACCACTTGGCTCGTACGACTGATGAGCGTATTGATTTATTATTCTTGTTGTACATGATTATTGTACTAGATTGGATGTATTATGGCATGCTTGACAATGGATTTATGTATATGATTTTATAGTGCTTTTACCTGGAATGAGCATGTGAATTGTAAGATTTAAATAACTTTATTGATTTATATTGATGAGATTGTCTTTTAAAAGATTTATTGAATCTTATGGATTCTTATTAATGAGGATTGCCTTTGTGAAGATTATTAACTCTATTGAATCTTATTGATGAAATTATCATTTAATTTGAAATTGTAATTAAGCAGATTAATTACACTCCTTTTTATCTTTTGGAAGTTGTATTTAAGCGGATTAATTACATCTTTTTACTTTTGACAATGTGATGTATTTAAGTGGATTATTTACTTCATTTTACTTCATTTGCTTTTGAGTTGGTTTTATGGCTTTTACATGTACTTGTGAGGATTTACATTTGGTATCAGAGCTTGTTCCTAGCATTGGGAGCTCTGGGTGTGTGTTTCTGAGTTGATCGAGCATGTGTGGGTCCTTGTGTATTGGCTTGTTGTGGATAGCATGTGCCTCTTCTTTTATAAGGTTAGATAGACCCTGATGATTGTTCTTGAGTATGAAGGACTAGGTTCTTTTCTTCTTTTAGGGTTATGCATTAGTATGTGAAAGAAGATGTTGGATCATATGTTTGACTTGTTTTATTTTGCCTTCTGGTGAATGCTTGCTTGAAAAGCATGGTGCATTTTTTTATTAAGATTATGATCATGATTATGGATTCATTATGTGGTTGTAAGAAAGATAGTATTACATTTACCTTACTAAAGTTTAAGGAAAGAAATGATAACTGTTGCTTGTAGGAAAGAATGGTGTATTGTGATATCTTGGTTTGTGAACCTAATTTGTCCTAACTTGATATCTTGGTTGTTGAATGTTTGCAAGTATAGAATTGTATGAATGTTTTATTTTTCCATAAATTCGTGTTTGAAAGGAGAATGGCTATATTTCCTTCTATGCTTTTGGGAAGTTGCCTTCCAGGATGGGTGTCGAATATGGGGAAAACGGGGAGGAAGGATTCCTTTTCAAAAACCTACTCATCGTTAATCAGTTTTATTTATTTAAATCCCTCCCATATCTTGTTAATGAGATGTTGCATTCAAGTTGAGGATGCATGTAGGTTAACAAGGACACACCAGGTTTGGTTGGGCATTCTTTGGTTTGATTGTGATTTCCTAGATCAGAATGCAATCTTTGTTGCTAGGTATCTTGAGTGGTGTTGTGTGGAAATGATCTTATGATATAGAGGTATTTGGAATCTTAGAGGACTAGGTTGCTTGCGCAATTAAGTGTGTTCTCTTAACTCGCCCCAATTTTGGTACCAGGCATAGTGTAGCATCATACTCTCTCTCTAGTGGCTAGAATTAGTCACATAGTTCATGTAATGTGAAATTTTTTGAATTTGATATTTATCTTTTTGATTTGATAAATTCTCTAAATGTTGTAAAGACCAACATTGAAAATTTTATTCTTATTTATGAAAAAGTATAGCCATCAAAATTTGATATTTACTTATCTTGCGACCTTGATGGTCATGTTTGATTTACTGTTGAAATTGAGCTCATTTTATACCTTATTGTTGAAATTGAATTTCTCTATTCTTCAGAATTTATTTATTATTAATGGCTATGCTTGAATGTTTTAAAACTGTTGGTCATGTATCATGTTATGTTTTCTATCATGTCCATGATGGGCCTTTGATAGATTGTGTAAGGGAGTAGGATGCAGAGAATGTGTTGTTTCGTAGCGAGTGTGTTACTAAGAGCTTTGGTAGATTAAGTTCATTAATTGTTGTTAGATGTTTTACCATTGTTGAAGTGTTGAGGAAGTTCTGAAATGGATTTTGGTATCACTTTGGATCGCTTGAAGTAAGATGAAATTTTGTACGAAGTTAAAAGCTTATGGGGTGAAAAGAAATTTTGATAGAAGAATTAGAAAAGTTAATAAGAAATTGATGAATGTTAAAAGGAGTATTATAGAATATAAGGAAAGAATAAAGGAGTTAGAAAAGGAAAAGTATGAAAAGTTTTGTGAAAATGACCTTTTGGAAAAAGAATTGGTGAAAGTTCAAGAATTAGAAGAAGAGTTGAAGTTGTTTGAAGGAATGAATATTTGCTAGAAAAATTGAAGAACCTAGAAGGAGAAAATTCAAAGGAAAGATCAAAATGGTGAGTTAAAACAATTGTTTGAAACATGCAAAGAAGGAAATGAATGTTGAAATCAAGCCATCAGTTTCTGAAGTCTCGTGTGACATAGATGAATTGTGTTCTTTTGATCAATCACTTGGTAGTTGTTGAAGTTGCTTATTGCTGAAGAATATAAGGATGAAAATGATGACGAATCTGCTATCATAGCTAGTTGTTTGGGTGATAATGTTGGTTTGAAAATCTTGAAAGAAGTTAAATATATAGGAGAAGATTTGGGTAAGCATGGCCAAGGAATCAAAGATCCCATTGAGTCAATTGTGGGGACTAAGTATGAAAGTCTCAGGTATCAAGGTAAAGGAAAAGAAAAGACATATGTTTTTGCAAGTACTAAGAAGTCATTTCAAGAAAAGGAGATTTTACATTGTTCACAGTGTGATAGAGAAAGACCGAATAAAATATTGTTGGAATTTACATCGTTGCAAAAATTTGTGGTTGAAAAATCATAGTAAAAAGACATGTTGGAATAGAGAGTTGGAAAATTGAATCTATGACAAGCTATGTGAAAATGAGTTATGGTTGGATAAATGTATTTGATTGGCAAAGAAAAAGGAAAATGATTGAACAATAGAAACAAAACAACCGAATATAGTGAATGGCCAAGCATATAATAGAAAGAAATTGAATTGTTTTAGCATTGTGCAAAAGCACGAGAAAGACAAGGAAGAGTTTTCTGAATTTTTTTTAATTGTAGATCATATTGAAGATAAAGTTTGGTTACATTAATGAAAGAGTCCAAATGGATTCCATTGGTAGAAATGATATGAGAGGTATAGTTTTAGAGGACTTGTTTGCACAATCGTTGGATATAACCTAGTGGTGTACCTTTGGAGTTTTGTCTTGATGTTGGAGATCTTGACCAATGTTTGTTTGGGATGACTGTTCTTTTGATATTATATTCTTTTAGAGGAGTCCAAATGGATTCCATTGGTAGAAATGATATGAGAGGTATAGTTTTAGAGGAGTTGTTTGCACAATCGTTGGATATAACCTAGTGGTATACCTTTGGAGTTTTGTCTTGATGTTGGAGATCTTGACCAATGTTTGTTTGGGATGACTGTTCTTTTGATATTATATTCTTTTACCATGTGATTGCATGTGCATTGTGATGATTGATTCATGTCTATGATGAATTGTTTTATTCTTTCTTGGTGTGCATTAAAAATGTGATTGTTACTCTTATGCTAGAAGAAATGTAATTGAGTGGTAGTTGTACCATTTGATGGATTATATACATTGAATTGGCAATTATGCCATGCGAATTGATTGATTGATTATACTTGGATTTATTTGATATATACAATGTTAAATGCGAAATTGAGATATTGTTTTGTATAAGCTTGAGTAGAACCTGTACTTTGGTGGATGGTGCCACATGGAGGATGTAAAAGGACCTTAATGATACTCTAAGTTATTGTTATTGTTTTAAGATACTTTGATACTTTGTTGATGGTAGATTGATTCATTATTATTTTGATGTGTAATAAGACATCGGGATGATGTCTCTTCCAAGTGGAGAAGGATGTCACGTCTTATTTTTATGGACAATATAATTATTCTAAATTAGTGAACAATTACTGTGATTGACTTTTACTTTAAGAAATTTTTTATGTGTGAAGGTTATTTGGTAAAAATTAGAAAATTGTTTTAACTATTAGATATTATCACTGTGATTATAATGATTTGCTTCGGCTATGTTTTTTTGGGAACTAACCTATTGACATCAAGTTGAGTGCAAATGAATGTAGGTACTCATCGAAGACGAGAACATGGTTGAGGTAGAAGTGTTCTAACCACTTAGCAAGAATTGATGGGATGGTTTACCCTGATGCAATCACACACTCATGTAGTTGCATATGCATTTTTCGAATGGCTTATTTTATGCATTGATGTGTGATTATTAATCGTGATTGATGATTAGATGTTAGAAAATTAGTGTGTTAAAAATCATTTTCGAATGCATGATGTGATTACTTAAATTTAAATGTCTTTTTCGAATTATATTTAAATGGTGTATTATATTTTAAATAAGGAAATATATATGTTTGTAATTTATTAAATAAATAATAAATAATATTTTCTATTTACATGATTATAGATGTTTGGAAGACAATATGTAAAATATATTTAAATAATTATATTAAATTATAATAGATATATATGTATATATGTATTATTTTTACTTCTTGATTTATTTTAAGTAATTTTGTTTTAGTAAAAATAGTTAACTTATGTTAATAATAATATTATTATATTTAGAATTTTTAAATAAAAAGAATTAAAATCAACTTACTATCATGCATGTGACAGTAAGCTAATTAAAAGATATTATTATTATTATTATTATCACATCTTGAGTTGATTGGAGTGCTTATGTTTATTTAAAATAGATAAATAGTATTAATAATAGTATTATTATATTTAGAGAGCTAAAACAAAGAGAATTAAATAAATTATGTCATGCAAGTGACATAAAGACAAATTAAGTTATTTTGTTTTAATTTAAATAGAAAATTGAGTCTTTTAAATTGAAATTCTCATGCAAACAAAGAAAATCTTGAGTTGAAATGAGTTAAAAACCTAAACTTTGGACACCAAAAACAAGAGAAAGGAGAATTGTTAAAAAAAATAAAGAAAGAAAAAGATGTTTTTCAAAGGAGAGAAAAACCAGTCAAGAACAATGATAGTAAAACAATGATAACTTTGCCATATCAAAACGAAATTTGAAATCGTAAAGTGTTCTAAAAATTTGGAGAAGAGTAGAACAAAAACCAGAAATACTTTAAAAAGATTCACAATTTTTATTGAGTGTTTTAGCAAAAGAAGGTGACGTGGATTTTGTTTTGGCAGCGACAAAGAAAAGCCGGATCATTGACTGTAGAAAAGAATAGACCCTACCCTTTAGCAAGCGAATCGGTTATTTTTTTAAGTTTTTCTTTGCAAGAAATAGGGTGGATTAAAAAATGTTAAACATAGATTAATTTTGATTTGAGAAACTATTATTTTCTGGCCTGTGTTTTGTGGGATCAGTTGCCTTTTCTTGGCGTCAACCTACCTTTTCTTTAGCCGCTAAGTAGCAGACCTAGAAATGCATTTTGCCTCTTTTATTCTATTTGAACCTTTGTCTATGCTATTCTTCCTCTGCTTTGCCTAGAGATTGAACTTTAGTTTAGGCGTTTGGCCTTTATTTTGCTCAACCTACTATTTCTTCAGCCTTAGAACAACTATCATTTATCGCTGAAAATATATTTATAATTACGTTTGTCAAAGGTCTCAATAAACAACCTCTTCTCATGCTCGAATATAACCTTGCCATCACCAGGAAGTTGGATCAGCCTGTTGTTCGTTGGATTCTGGTTTTGCTAAGTGAATCAACTTCCTTTTTCTTGTTCTTGCTTTCTTGTTTTTTTGCTAAGTAGATCGACCATTTTACTAGTTGTTGTCTTAACCTGTGAACTAAAATATTAACAAATCCCTAGACGCTGATAAATTATTCTCTGGTAGACATAAATCTGATAAAATGCTATCTTTACTGTTTGCTGTTAGAAATAGTCTCTTGCTTATAAATCGACCTACTTTATTGAGCAAACAATGTGATCATAACCTCCTAAAAATTGATAAAACTATTATATTCCTGTAGATATATTCCATTATTGAATTGGTGTTCAAAACATATTCATAAACATTATCTTAGAATGACTGAAATCTGATTAAACTCTGTTCATTATTTATTTTCAATTCTGCCACAGCTCCTATCACAGAAGTGACACGAAGGTTACTGAATGTTACATATAAACCTATTGAATAAACTAAGTAGTTCATGTCACAGAACTGACAATAGGATTGATTAATAAAACTTAGAATGGCTTTTATACAGTGAATTATGACTGAAATATGGATTAGAAATTATATAAATTTGACAAACTTATGGATGCAACTGTATGAACAAAAGATGGATTATTGCTTGGAAAGTGTGTTTCCTTTATTGAAGTTTTGGAAAAGGAATTTGAAATGATTTATAGAATAATATTAATTGTTTTATTCTATTATTCAATTTATTTGATCTTGAGGAAAGATAGAAATAATATTTGACATAAGTATGCATGAAACCTCATTGTATGAGAGTGGAGTGGTCAAACATAATCATTTGATTTTAATGCTTGAATTATGAAACAATATTTGGATATGAAGTAAAAATAGTAGTTTCTACAATCTATTTAAACCATGTAAAGACAAATTGAGAATATAGTCAAATTACAAAATCTATATTGCTTATGATGTTCATCATTACTACATGATCGAAAAGTGTGTTTTCTTCATTGATGCATGGGAAAGGGATTATAAGTGGTCATAAGTGATTTTGATTTATTCATTATTTTATTTGTTTATTAACTTATTTACTTATTTGCTTTTTGGGGAAAGAAGGTAGATTTTTATCTAGGAATGTATTGGGTTACTTTTTGGGCTAGGATGCTGAATGTGGATTTTCAGAGATGGCTTTTCCTCTTTTTAGGAATTGAACCAGGTTACTATTTAAAGGATTAGATCTACTTGAGATGACATTGAAATAAATGTTTATTGTCTAGCAAACTTATTTATTTATATCTCTGCCACATCCTGTTTTAAGACAGTTTGTTTTTCATTATTTAGAATTGTACATTCAGACATCAGGGTTGCATCGGGTGTTCCCTCTTGCCAGTTGTTACCAGGTAGCTAGACATTTCGTGCAGGGCTGGGTTTCCTTCATTTCATGAAGGGATCCGGGGAAGTGTAAATACTTCATGGTTGGGTGGAAAAGCACCTAGGCCATGTTCCCATCTCTCATCTCGTAGGTGGTGGACCACTTGGTTCGTGCAACTAATGAGCATATTGATTTATTATTCTTGTTGTACATGATTATTGTACTAGATTGGATGTATTATGGCATGCTTTCCAATGGATTTATGTATATGATTTTATAGTGATTTTACCTGGAATGAGCACGCAAGTTGTAATATTTAAATGACTTTATTGATTTATATTGATGAGATTGTCTTTGGCAAGATTTATTGAATCTTATGGATTCTTATTTAAGAGGATTTCCTTTGTGAAGATTTATTGACTCTATTGAATCTTATTGATGAAATTATCATTTATTTTGAAATTGTAATTAAGCAGATTAATTATACTCCTTTTTATCTTTTGGAAGTTGTATTTAAGCAGAATAATTACATCTTTTTACTTTTGACAATGTGATGTTGTATTTAAGTGGATTATTTACTTCATTTGATTTTGAGTTGGTTTTATGGCTTTTACATGTACTTGTGAGGCTTTACAAATAATTCACACAGACCATAAGAAACCTTTCCTCAGAGCAATTCATGCCCAAATATGAGCTCACAACACAAGATGATATTCCCCTTGTGAATTAAGCTGCAACTCGCTCTAAGATTGAAGAATAGACAATAGGGAGGAAGAATGAGTTTAGCTTCCATGTTTTCCTAGTCTTTTCAGTTTTAGACTTCAACTCTACAAACAAAATTAACTTGTCTCTGATAAACCTGCTCCTCAAATAATCTTAAACTTGCAAACTATGGATCTCACGGCTCTGATACCACTGATCTAAATTATTTTTCAATTTAGAGGACAATACCCGATGAGAAACCTATAGTATTGTAAAACATATATAACAAGCAATGTGTAAACTATATCTTATTCATAAAAGAAGAGTTCATACAATGTGGGCAATCTTAGCGGGTGAGATGTATGCCTTGGAGACTTTTGGGAGAGTTCATACAGTTCAACAATCTTAGCGGATGAGATGTATCTCTGAGAAGAGATGTATGCCTCAAACTTCCCCCCAATTTGGCTTTGAACTAGACTCATTTATACATTTTCAAAAAGAAGCTGAAGGGTAACAACACCCATGTCCTCATTGGAAGTTGAAATGAAGAACCTAAAACTGAAAGGTCACCACATATATATTTTATTTGGATAAAAAATTGTTATAAATTCAACATGTGTACCTATATATATATATACCTATGTCAAATGATCAGTGGGGTGATCCTTAGCAATAAGAAAATCAACAAATAAACCCATATCATCAGATGCTGCATGTGCAGATGAAGTGGGTGCTGCCTGAGGAGGTCCATAACATAATTGATTGCAACTTGTACACATATGAGACATCGACACATGTGGAGAGGGACTAGGACCAGCTCCACCATTCGCTCCTCCATGGTCTCAAACCCCAGCAACCATCACAAAAGTCTGCTCATCAAGGCTACCTGAGAGCACACTCAATGCTCCTAATACAGATACCACCGCGTGATGCTAGATGGGTGTAGGAATGGCAGTAGGAGGGTCAACAAGAGGTTGAGCAGGCATGGGTTGTTGGGTATCAACCCGTGCCCCTTGTGGCATGTCGCCACCAATACCTTGGAATGATCTGAAGTCAAAATAATTAGGTTTCCTATTCAAAACAAACTCTGCATATAATTTTCTCAAAAAAAATAGATGAACCTCACAATTAGCATGAGGTGGATAATCAAATACCATCCACCACCTATCCCAAAAATTGGTAGACATCCCTACATGTCTACACCACCTAATTGATATTCTTTTCTTGTTTGTTGGAATTCATTCATTGCTGATGGGGTGCCTAAAATATTGAGCTAAATTAGCTTTTGTGATTTTTAAATCCAAAATCTACCTATAAGAGAGGCCATCAGTATAAAATTGACGCCTCTCCTCTCTCCATAATCTAAAAGTGTCCAAGTCCACATCAATGGACCTACCCGAATCTACAATGTTTTGCATCAAAGATGCAAAACACATGAAGTGAGGTGGCATGAATTGTTCACTTCAAATGGCATTATTTTTTCTTTGATGGTTGTGATATTTTCGTTAATTTTGGCTCACAAGAGAGCCTTATTTGATCTAGGTGGGGGTGGGGGTGGAGGTGGGGGATTTTGAGGTGGAGATGGAGGTGGATCATGGTTTTTGGGTGATGGGGACCGTAGAGGTGGCGCATTGAGGAAATCCTCAAAATCAAAGTCAACATCATGATCCATGATATAAAAACTAGATGAACCTACATTATATACATAAATTTACAAACAAGTACAAAATTAACTTTCAAGAATGTATATATAAATTATAAATAAACATATATCATTTAAACTAGATATTATACATGTTGAGAAATTACAAGAAATATTTAAATTAAACGTACATGACTACATTTAAAATAAAAATCAGGATCTACATACACATATATGTATACATCATTCAACTTGAGCATACATACAAATTTCAAATTTTAAGAGATTCTAGTTCTATGTAATTTTAATACATGTGTACATATACTAAAAAATAAACTGAAAACATATACATAAAAAAGGTAAATTTTGTGGCTTTCAATTTGCATACTTTAAAACTTGTTTACAAGGAATAGTGAAGTTACCCCTTAAATCCTAATTTATTAAATCCCCTTAATCCACATCTCATCTTTTCTATGTCCATAAACCATGCTAATGGAATGATTTTGGCCATAGTTGACCAAGTTTAATATATATATATATCTTAAACAAGTTTGTAAAAAATTCAAGCTCATCTGACATTATACAAATCAAGGTCAAATGTGAATGATAATTTTTCAATTATTATTAGTGGCTTAAGGGGATTAATGTGTAGATTTCAAGGGTCCATTAGTGCTATTATTAATGGCTTAAGGGGATTTTATGATCATCCCTTGACAATGACATGTGGTTTGTCTACCTTTGAAAAATAAATAATTGTTAATGTGATGTGAAATCTAGTTTTGTAGGGCCACATTTTGATGAACTATTTTGTAGGTTAATTATTGGTTGTTTCAACCCCTACCTATAATTAATTGATAGTAAACTTTTCATTTTACCTTAAACCCTTTTAATCCTAAACCCTACACCCTACACCCTTAACCCTAAGTTCCCTAAACCCTAAATCCTTAACCATCTACATCCTCTTAGGATAAGCCTTAAGAAATTTTCTTAAATCCCCTTAATATATGTCATCTTTCCTAGGTCCATAAACCATGCTAATGGAATGATTTTGTCTTAAGTTGACCAATTTTAATATAAATTTATCTTTTTAAACAAGTTTGTAAAAACTTCAAGCATCTAACATTATACAAATTGATGAAATGTGAATGATACATTTTTAACTATTATTAGTGGCTTAAGGGGATTAATTAGTAGATTTCAAGTTGTAGGTCATCTACATCCTCCTAGATCATCCCTTGACAATGATATGTAGAACTTGTCTACCTTTGACCCTTAACCCTTAACCCTTAATGCTATACCCTTAACCCCAAACCCTTAACCCTAAACCCTAAACATTTAACCCTAAACCCTTAACACTTAACCCTTACCCCTAAATCCTTAACCCTAAACCCTTAACCTTAAACCCTTTTAACCCTAAACCTAAACCCTTAACCGTAAACCCTAAACCCTTAACCCTAAACCGTTAACCCTTAACTGTAAACCATAAACCCTTAACCCTTAAACCTAAACCCTAAACATTTAACCCTAAACCCTAAACCCTTAACCCTAAACCCTAAACCCTTAATCCTTAACCCTTACCCCTAAACCCTTAACCCTAAACCCTTAACCTTAAACCCTTTTAACCCTAAACCCTAAACCCTAAACCCTTAACCCTAAACCCTTAACCCTTAATCCTAAACCCTTAATCCTTAACTATAAACCCTAAACCCTTAACCTTAAACCCTTTTAACCTTAAACCCTAAACCCTTAACCCTATACCCTTAACCCTAAACCCTAAACCCTTAACCCTTAACCCTAAACCATTAACCCTTAACTGTAAGCCCTAAACCCTTAACCCTAAACCCTAAACCATATGCTTCCTCTTAGAATGGGTCTTAAGCAATTTTCTTAAATCCCCTTAATCCATGTCATCTAAATCCTAGGTCCATAAACCATACTAATGGAATGATTTTGTCTTAAGTTGACCAAGATTAATATATTTATCTTTTTAAACAAGTTTGTAAAAAATTCAAGCATCTAACTTTATACAAATTGATGAAATGTGAATGATCAATTTTCAACTATTATTAGTGGCTTAAGGGGATTAATGAGTAGATTTTTTGAGTTGTAGGTCATCTACATCCTCTTAGGTCATATATATCCTATTTTTTAAAATGTACTTACGACATAATTAAACCCTAAACTCTTAACTCTAAACCCTAAACCCTAAACCCTTAACGGTAAACCCTAAACCATTAACCCTAAATCCTTAACCATATACATCCTCTTAGGATAGGTCTTAAGCAATTTTCTTAAATCCCCTTAATCCATGTCATAGCTAAGCTTGACATATATCCTCTCATCCTCAGTACATTAACTTAGATCTTTCATTTAGTGCTATATTAACTTATCAAGTAATTGAAGTTATATAACATCCCAATATATTACCTCATTTTTACCAATTATTTAATTCAATATTTGTAATTTACAATGAAACTATCTCTATTCTCAAGTGACTCACCCAAGGAAGATTGTTCTTTGATAAAAAATATTTTAGATACTAGTTTTTAAACTTGAGGGATGTTACCAAATTTTATTCCCCATTTACATAGAAAAATGTGGAGTTTATAAAGATTCCAAATATGGATGGACAACCTATTAAAATATATCCTTTTAGAGAAATGGTATTTCAAATTTAAGACTATTGGTGAAATAGGAATTGTTAGAGAGATCATATTAGATATAGTTGTTTAGATGAGTGTGAAAAAAAAAACTAATAAAAATCTATAATAAAATTAATGCATAAATAATCTAAAACAAATAAAAACTAAAATGCATAGTATGTACTATTCAACTTGAGAAAACCATTTCATGCAACAAATCTAGCACATTAACCGTCCTTCCTATTGAATAAAAACTCAATCATGCACAATTTAATAATAAATCCCTACCTCAATATTTATGCATATGTGGATATTAATAGGCACATCAAAAATTAGAAATTTACAATTAGTATGAATGCTTTAAAACCATGGATGAAAATAGATTTAACCAATGCATACACTCAAATAAATTAAATCTTGCTAGCCAAAAGAATACTTAACATTTTTTTAATCACTAGTCTCCATAGCCTTAAATGAGTATACAACATTCTTTCAACACTAATGGGCATGAGAACAACAACAACTACAACTTGACACCAATTTTATCTAGAAAATTATAATCCATGGTAACGAACACTATGGCTAACCAATATAACCTAAATAGGCATATACTACAAATTAGTTGGCATCCATGGTATTGACCAACATAGGCTCTTTACATAGACACTCTCTACCACAACACATTGATTGTTTAATGGATACTTAATTTCTTATGTAAACAAGAGATACAAATTATTCACAAGGCACATGACTCTTTAAGGTTTTTGATAAATGTATACACCTCTACCATTAGTTTCAACACCATCTGTGTCCATTTTTTAATTTAAAACTTATGCAAATGTTGTTAGTTCATCTTACCTACCTATAGTTCCCTACAAGATTCCCCAATTTTAGATTCTACTCTAATGATATTTGCATCCCTAAAGATACCACTATTCTCAATTTACATGGTATCATTTTAAGTTTCAAGTAAATGATCACAACTACCGTAACTCAAATATCAACCACATAAGATGTGATACAAATGATAGTACTAGGATCCAAACTGGATGAAGCAAATGAGTTAACAAGCTAGGCTTTAGTAAATTCTAGAAATGCAAATCCATGATAATTAAACTAAAGTTACATATGACAAAGCAATATGGAAGGTGAAGAGGTGGTTGAAGAAAAAGGAAAATCGTCAAGCTATTACATTATTGTTAAATTAGAGAAAAAAACTTTAAAAGTATATAAGAAGAAAAAAGGGATAATTTAGATTCCATCAATGATAAAATCAATCTTAGATGTGATAATAGATCGGGTTCAATTTTTTATTAAAAATATAAAGAGTTGAAAAAGAGGTATATGATAGAAATTCCAAATAAGTTGATAGAAGAAGTGGTTAGTCAATTGCATCAATTATATGAGTAGTTGAAGTATGATAGGTAATCACAACTGTATGTTGGCAAGGTCAAAGGAAAAATTAGAGAGAAGGAACAAAAGGTAATGGGCTTTGTTGGTTTTAAATCTTGTGTTAGGTCATAAAGATGTATTCTAGACTAAGGTAAATGACTTTAAGAAGATAGTTTTTAAAAAAATGGAATCTATAGGAAAGGAAGGAGGTAAATCTATGATGGATTTTTTCTTAAAGAATGCCACTATAATTTTTTATGAACACCTGTATAATGTGTCAAGTGATATAAAATAAATAGTCAAGGCATTGATCTATATTTGAGGATCATTAATGCATAAAATATCTATGTGGACTACCAAACATGTAGAGTAGAGAGGATTGATAAATATCTAGTTTAGTACATAAATAAAGACTTGAGCATTTGGGATGTGCTGAGGATGAGAGGATCTATATGTCAAGCTTAGATATGTCAAGCAATTTCTTAAATCCCCTTAATCCTAGGTTCATAAACCATGCTAATGGAATGATTTTGTCTTAACTTGAGCAAGTTTAATATATTTATCTTTTTAAACAAGTTTGTAAAAACTTCAACCATATAACATTATACAAATTGATCAAATGTGAATGATCAATTTTCAACTATTATTAGTAGCTTAAGGGGATTAATGAGTAGATTTCAAGTTGTAGGGTTTTGCTTAAAATTGATCAAACTAATCAAATGTGAACCATTGAGACTTTAGGGTTTTGTTTCAATTCAGTTTAGGGTTTTTTTGTATGTGTAGGATAATTGTTTTTAGTTTTATTTCATATGAGGGTTTATACAATTTTAAAAGATTGAAATCAAATTTAAAACTTAATACATAGAAAAATACAGAAAAAGAACTTCAAATAAAAGCTACAAATCACAAAAAATAAACAAATGTGGAAAAATCCACTCACCTGGAGTTTTGATGGCCGAAAATGGTGCATTTATACTCAGGATCACGTTATGCAATTCTCACTGCCATTGGGAGAAAATGAACACGCAGGCAATTTTTTTAAAAATTAATACTTTCCGTAAATGGTTCCCATTCTAAATGAGATCCCATTCTAAACATGATCCCATTCTAAACGGGATCCCTTTTCACAAAACGGGATCCCATTTCTTGGTGCTAGGTTCGGGATCCCACTACGTAATGGGATTCCATCCTAGATTTTAGGCTCGGGATCCCAATCCATAATGGGATCCCATTTTGGTTTTAGTGGGAAATGAAATTACTCTTCAATCACTGTCCAAAAATCATTTATCAACATCCTCATGGGTAAATGTACAAAGTTGAGTCCACTTAAGGTGGAAGTTTTAGACTTAGGCCTGATTTCAGGTTTTTGCCTAAGTGCAAAACTTCCACCTTAAGTGGACTCAACTTTGTGTATTTACCCATGAGGATGTTGATAATTGATTTTTGGATAGTGATTGAAGAGTAATTTCATTTCCCTCTAAACCTAATGCAGCTAAGGCATGCATATAACTTGACATATGTCACCATCCTTAAATCAAGCAGTCCAAAAGGTGAAGAGATGCTACTAAAGATGAGAGAAATCTAACAAAGGAGATAACACAATAAAATACAATAGCAACAAATGTTTATACCTTCAAAGATTCCTCACTCCTTGATAAGGTTGAGGAGCTTGCACCCAAGAGCTCCTAGCTTTACCCAATGTTGAATGCAGTGGAATGTGGATTGCTCCTATTCTTTCAACACAATATGATGAGGATAGTGATGGATTTGATAAAGCATTTGATAGAGATGAGGATGAGAGATGGTTTGGCTATGGAGATTTTCGCATTATGAGGGTAAGATGAGAAGATTAGAGTAATATTTGGACAACATAAGGATGTGATAAAGTTGTTAAAATAGATTGGGTTGGCCTCATATTTATAGGCAAATTGGAGGGGATTTGAATCCAATGGCTAGGATTTAAAGTTGAAATCAAGGGTTGAGATCTCATCAACAAAGATGGAGGGTTGGGATTAAATGTAAATTTTAAATTCACATTGGGAAGGACGAGGAATGAATTAAATATTCATTTCCATGGGATAGTGTGAGGATGATGTAGACTTGTCAATGAATTAAAAATTCATTTTTGTGGGGGAGTGTTTGAATAAAAAATTAAGTTTTATTGAGGAGTGTGAGGACATGTGACACATGCACATTTTTGGCACCTTACATGTGTAAGCTAATTTTATGGATAATGTTTTAACATGAAAATAGAAAGGTGAGTTGGAAGGGTCATGTGGCCTTTTGAATAAAAAAATGATTTTATTCAAAGTGTGTGGGAGGATGGGTTAAGCAAGGTTTGACCATATCAATTAAGTATTTAACTTAATTAATATGGCTGTATAAATTAGTTAGTGGGTTAATGGAGGATTAAAATTAATTAAATAATGATTTAATTAATTAATTTAGGTCTAGGGGTCATCTAGGCTAGGGTAGCTAATTAAATAATAGCTATTTAATCAACTAGGTTAGGTTTAGGTGGTAGAGTAGGGTAGATTAATTAAATAAGTGTGATTTACTTAATTAATCAAGGTTAGGAAGATGGATGAATTCACTAAATAAATATTGAAAATATTTATAAAATTAATGAGGGATAGTGTTGTAAGGTTTAGTGATAAACTAGATGAATTAATTTATCACAAGTAGATGATTTGGGGTAAATGGCTAAGGGTAGATGATTAGAGATGGCTTCTAGGATAGATTAATAAAATAAGTTGAATTTATTTAATTCATTGGGAAAGGATAAGTTGGTGATGTGAGGATGCAAGAAAGTGGCTTGCGAGGCAAGTCAGTTTTAGGTGTCTATAGCTACATTTAATTATCATTCTAGGGATGTATTTCTTGAAATGATGTTGGTAATATATGTATATCTGGGTAATACTGGGTACCTAGTTGTGTATAGTGCTAATAAACAAACTTAAAACAATGTTGAATCAAAATCCAAGGAATACTTGAAAGAAAAATATAAATATAGAAAGTAAATTGTTGCAGGAATATAAAAGCATAACAATTTATAAACTGAATCATACATCAAATCAATAAATGAAAACTAGTTCACAATCTATTCTAAGATTTTCAAATCTACTTGCATAAGAAGGAAACTACCAGGGAGTAGCCTAACCACAAGTGGGCCCTTGCTTGGGTTGACTTCTTCCTTCACAATTTAAATACCAATCAACACATTCACTTCAATCTTTGTTTTAAAACCATAATAGAACAAGATGTAAATAAAAGGATAGATATATCTATTACTAAAATCAGACTGAATATAGAAATCTTGAGAAAATCCACATGCTAAATATCTGGAAAGAAATAGATATATAGACACTCACTTACAGTTCAACTATTAGTTAACTAACTATAAAAAATGATCCACTCTCCTTCATAGAAGGAGAGAATTCTTTATTCTTGCAAAGTTACAAACAAACTAGGAAGTAAAAGCTTTTCTTAATTGGAAGAGAATTCTACTAAAATACTTAAAAATGGAACCAACATGTCCCCAAAAGAATGGAAACAATTATCTCATTCACACGTGTCCTCTCTTGAGGAATTATTATCTTCATCATGATGTTCCCTTTATCTTGTCTCAATCTTCTAAAGAAAACAGATCGCTACATGTCATATGTGCAATAAATGCATGTACTGCTGCAAGAGCCAACCTTTAGCTGCATAAACTCTATAGGTGTGACTATAGAACCTTTCACACTTAGGCTGTAGGATGCCTATGGTGTGGTTGCATGAACTTTGTGGCATGTCTTTATGATGGTGATCTTAGATGTTGCATGAAGAGTTAGTCCCAAAAAGTATCTAACCATAAAGATTATTGCAAACATACTTATTCACTCACATTGCATATGAAAAATAACCATTTTCACTACACAACGTCCATCAAACATTATATAATTAATATAGTGCTTTAATAAAAGTATAGTATCAAGTCTTAGTCATAATCAGATAAAAGTATCATTAGAAGGTACTTGTAAATTGATAAAGAGGAGATAAAAAGAGGTGATCATGGGGATCATTAGTGATGACAACCAAAATGGATTGAGGTAAATCTAGATCTTTGATATGATAGGATTGGGATTATCTCTTTAGAACTAGACTAATGAGTTCAAGGAAGACAAGACAAGGACTAAAATTCACTAACTCATGAGGAGCCAATTCTCCTAAGCTAGCTAATCCACCAATGATAGATACTAACTTGGTTCCCTACTTGAGAGAGGCACTTTCCCAAGCAAAGAACAAGCTAGAGGATAAGATCTAGATCTAGACTCTAATAATTCTAGTTGGGATAGTTGGATGATAAAATATATTTCTAATCAGAAATGATGATGATGTCCAATGGTTACCTAAATTCTCAACAAGGATAAAATCTCTAAAGTCCAAAGGATGAGATGAAAAATTGTGATGGATGGGTGACTAATAGGATGATGGTGACTATGTTGGGAGGTCTTAGGTCTGTGTTTAAGTTTGACTAGTGTAAGAATCTCTAAATCAGAATGTGGAATGATTGGGAATTTAGGGTTTACTTAGAAGCATCAGACTACTAATCAAAAGCACAGAAGGATAACTTAGAAGCATACTCAGGATATCTTAGAGGTGCAACATGATAAAACAAAAGTGTGATTTTGTCTGTCAGAAGTGCACAGGGATAGATCAAAAGCAAAGAAGGATAACTTAAAAGTGCAACTCTGTTAGTAAACTAGGCAGGATATGGAATCAGAAGCACAAAATTATATATTAATAGCGCAAGACAGTCTATCAAAAGTGCAATACTGACTATCACAAGTGCAAAAATGTCTATCAAAAGCATACTTGTATCAGTCAAAAGTGCAGTAGTATAGATCAATAGTACAATATTGAGGCTTAAAAGCATAATTCTATCTATAAAAGGGTCACAGGTATAAACTCAGAAGTAGGCTTGGAAAACTCAGAAGCACAATATTGTTGATCAGAAGTGCATAGGTATGAATCAAAAGCAAAATGTTGCTAATCAAAAGTGCACATGTATGATCAAATACGAAATATGTAGGTCAAAAGCATAAAACTATCTGTCAAAAGTGAAATATTATCTGTCAAAAATGAAATTATGTGGTTTCAATGGCTTGGACAATTTATTTTGATAAGTTTTGGCAAGAGATACAAACAAAAGGCATAATGGTGGTTGACTATTAATGGTATTGGATGCAAAAGGATGTTAACCCCCACAGATAACAAATGCCTTATACATGTATATCACATGAAAGACGCTCCAAACATACTTTACAATCCCTAAAATTATTCAACTAAGGTGTGATTCTTAGTTCCAGGCCCACCAAATATACCTCTCAATATTTCTATCTTACCAGGAATATATTTTAGAGTGGATAGATAGGGATCCAGTGGGACACAACCTCACCTTAGCCCTTTTCTTGGAGGTTTTTACACCTTACCCAAAGAAATTTCTATCTCATCCCTATGAGGTAAAGAGTGAGTAACTTCAAGCTTGATCTTGAACTTTGTACTGCACTAAGATATCGGTCGAAGGTCTTAAACTAGGATTCACAAGCATCTAGGGAGTCCTCGAGATACACTAGGTATAATGAGGCACAAGTCTATGAATAGAGGGCCCGCCTTTAAAGGGTGAGATTAGGAGGGTCTCTCCTTCCCTCTTCACTGCACAAGTCTCGGTGGACCGAGGGTCTTGGAGCTTCCCAAAGCACGATGATGGCTCACTCCTTGAGGTACATCTTTTGTTCTCCCCCCTTTAATATACCTCACCAGAACACGTGGTTGAGGTTGTCCTTAAGGGTGATGAAATCCCCTAATAGGCATCCTAGAGAGGATACCAAGTGCTTTTAATTCTCAATATCGTCTGTCAACATGAGAGAAGAGCATACACATTGATCTTGGGTCCCCAGGATTGAAAGAAAATAAAGGAAGTAAATAAACTAGATAGTGCTTTTGATCTCCAAGATCACCTTGTGGTGTGAGGAGAGAGAATACACAATAAATAGTTCAACAAACATGACATACAAAGTTCATTCCTATTAATAAATTGAAATGTATAACTATACTAGTGGTAAAAACAAGTCTTCGTCAAATGCCCTGCACCAAATAGTATTAGTAGTTTATTTTTTTATCTTTGATCAATGATAGGGCAAGCTGCACAAATCAAGTTAGCTTCCAAAACCTAAGTGTTAGATTGAAAAATTAGAAACTTAGAATCAGAAGCGCAATAATAGTGATTAGAAGTGCAGTAAAATTAATCAGAAGCGCAATAATTCTTATCAGATCTAATGCAAAGGAAATCATATGCATAATTTAGTAAATCAGATGTAAAATTATACTAGTCAATAGCATACTTTTGTTGATCAATAGCACATTACTATTTATCAAATGCGTCAAACTATCAAATCTGCAACACAAGAATCAAAATAATATTAGTTGCAAATTTCTGTTGGTCAAAAGCAAATTACTAGTTGTCAAATGCACCATGTGGTTAATTAGAAGTGTCAATTTGGTCAGATCTACAAAACAAGAAATATAACCCACAACACAGATGATTAATCAAATCAAAAAAATTTTGCAGGGGTTAGAAAACAGTGAGGAATGTTTGCAAATAAATCAACTTACAAACAAAGATTAACCAGAAAAACATAGAATATTCCTACAGACAGACAGAAACTTAGGTCAGAAGCTCAGGAAACCAAAATCAAAATCATAAAAGGTTGAATCAATAGTGCCAAAGTTTGAATCAATAGTGTGTTTCTGTAGGTGAGAAGCTTAGGAAACCAAAATCAAAATCATAAAAGGGTAAGTGCAAAAAGATGGGGGGCCAAAAAGTGGCCAAATGGTTTTAAAAAAAAAATACATAACGCGAGTGCGTTATAACGCGCTCGTGTTATGAACTACTATAAATAAAAAAGGTTGTCATCTCATTTTATTTCTTTTTTCTCCATAATTCCCACGGTTTGCAAACCCTAGGAAGTGCGCTCACGTTTTGGATTCCTCAATTCAACACAAAAATCTTATCGATTCATCATCAAAATGCCACCACAACGTCGAGCACGGCAAACGAGTGAGTTTATTTGTCTTTTTGTTTGAATTTTCTTCTAAATAGGTAGGTTTGAGTTGTTTTTTGATGAATATTTCGTTAATTGTCAGGAAATGTTAATGCACCTCCTCCTCCTCCTCCTCAAAATCCACAAAATCCTGCGGAAAAACAACCTCCTCCATCCATTCCTCAACATGCCACTGGAACACAAGAAAATATAATGGGGCAAATTGAAAACAACAAAAAAGAAATTGAAGATATAATTGCAAGGTTGAAAGATCCTTCCACTTCAACCTTGCATAGGTCCACGCTTGCTCAATCTCTTGAATCTATGTTATCAAATGTAGATTCAATTAGCAAGCAAATACTAGTTGGACGGATAAGAGGAGAGAGTTTAGAGATTATTATGCAGACAAGCTGTCATACCAAGATGTGAAAAAATTACAAATCACAAAATTAGACTTGTGTTCGATTTTCACAAACCCACAAACAAATCAACCTCCATCCATTACATGCAAGAGGTTCCCTATCCATTGGTGCAACAACCAAGCGATAAAGGAAAATTTTGGGCAGAGGTGGTGGATGGTTTTTGACCATCCTCCATGCAATAATAATGAGGTCCCGCAATACTTTTTGAGGAAACTCTACTGCGAGTTTGTCCTCAATAAAGTGCCAAACTATTTTGATATGCAGGACTTCCAGGGTAGAGGTGGGGGGTCAACACAAGATAGACCAGGGGCACGTCTTGACCCACAGCGGGTAGTGAGATGAGTAATCAACAGACCAGCCCATGAGCATGTTTCTATCCCTTCCATTGTGAAGGAGAGTGTTGAGGTCGATACACTTTAGTCCATTAGTGCCTTGATCCAGAGCATCATAGAGCATGCCGGTCCTACAGCACAGAGTGGGTTGGGAGATAGTGCGAGGAGTAGGGTCCCACCCCATGCTTGTCAGGCTTGCGGGTCAGCTTGTGGTTATGACCCCATGGATAGTTAGGACGTAGGTACATAGGCTACATCTGCAGCTGAGTAGATGGTGATGACAGATACCCTCCTGAGTGAGACTTTCGGCCTTGATACTCAGGTAAATACTAGCAAGTTTATTGAATTTAATTTATTAAATTTCATTTTTGAAATGCAAGATTAATTAATTTAAATTGATGATTTTAATGAAATATCAGGGTCATAGCATCGATGCAGTTTTCAGTGGTTCTCCACCTGCATTTTACACTAGATCATCTACTGTTGGGGTATGTAACTTGTAAATAATTATAAATATTACATGTGAATAGCATCGTTATATGAATGGTATTCTAATATCTGATTTTGGATGTTGAATACATTAATACTGTAGATTTCACGGCAACACCTGCCAGCGGTGGTGGACTTCAAAGCTTTACAGAGGTAATAAAATAAATAGTTTAATGAATGAATTGTACTTACTAGATTTTTGTATGTGACTTGTGTGATTTATTGTGTGTACTTCCATGTTTAGATGAACATGTGTGTATGTTAGGAGCCATGATGTACATCACTATTATAGTTTTTGTAATTGAATAATGTTGTTTTATTTCCAGATGATGCAGGCTGTGGAGACACCTCCCCATGTTCATAGGGCAATGGAGCAGGGTGTGGTTTTTGCGATTCATAGCTCCATGGCATTGACAGGGGTATGAGGTAGATTAGTAAATTTCAATTTACATTCATTGTTATAGTTGTCTATTTTTGAAAAATCAAAAGATTATTGATTTGAAATTTAATTTCTATCTGGATGGTTTCTATAGGACATGACATCACCATGGCCTATTCCTGCTACTGAGGCAAGTGAGGAGACAGATTATATGGTAGCAGTAAGTGATTATTTTGTTAAATGTTTCATTTTTTATAACATGTAATTTCTATATATTAATGTCTATACTTTTTATTGTAATAGCTAAAGATGCGGGAAGAACTAAATAGGAGGAGCAACCCTCGAGTACGTAGTAGACCACCCACATGCGTGTCTCCATCCCCTAGAAGATCAAAGGCTTCCCGTGATCTATTCTCTTCACCAGCCAGAGGGGAATGACTTTTTATTGTGTTCCTTTGTTGTATGCCTATATGGCATTTGTGGACATATATTTTGTATTGTATATAGTTGATATTGTATGCCTATATGGCATTCTTGTAAGCCTATATGGCTATTTTGTATATATGTTATACTTATATCGACAGATATTGATGTATGCCTATATGGATATTTGGTTAATACAAATATTTTTTATTGATGGCGTCCATACTTGCATTATAAATCCACGTTTGAATGGATATTTGTAGATGGCTACTTCAAATATTTAAAGTCCAATTGTATTACATAGGATGTTTGTTGATCCAATAAGTTAGCTATTGTTATTCAAGTATCACCTAAACCTCATTTTGGAACTAAAAGATAAAAGTTGTATTTAAAAAAAAAAATGAATCATCATGTTGAACAGAAAATATTAATATTCTTTATGAGTAGCATACAGTGTCAACTATATGCAATACAAAAAAATGAATCATCATGTTATTCTTTATGTTTGAGATCCTAAAAATGACTAAGTCTGGTAGCTTGATATCCTGAAACACTAGGATGAATATCCAAGTCATTAGGATGATTGCGCCTTGAGAAAAAGTCATTAAGATGAACGCCTAAAGGAGACTTTCTTAAACATTCAAACATTGAGCAACAAGCATGAAGGGTTAAGGCGCAATTTGCAACTCATAAAGCCTCAAAAAGGGTGCCCAAATTGGAGAGAGCATTCATTTAAGACAAGGCACCCATTGACATCTGTTCCACCATAAAAGTGCGCCTAAGGTAGAAGGAGAACAAGCCTCTAGTAAGTGAAGTGCACCTATTGTCTAAACCACTTCATTATGGTGCCCTAGCATGAGGAGGAGTATATAAGTCAATAGGAAATGGCACCTATAATGCAAATGAAGGACTAAGTGGCATTTTCAATAAGCATCAATTCACCTTGAGCTTTCAATAAATACATCAAATTGAGCCTCATAAGCCTAGGCACCCTTTGCCTTCAAAAGAACCTTGTATTGGCGCCTTGGAGGAAATCAACTTACAATGACAAGTCTTGGAGGTTTCCCATTTTGGATGATGTCTTTTGAGATTAACTACAATGATTGAAATCTAAGATGAGTGGAAAGAACCTATCTTGAATCTTAGGCGCCCTTCATTTAATTTCCCACCATCATGAGTGCCTAGATCTAAGAAGGAGTGAATGAAGGATCTTAACATCAAGAAGCATGTTATCAATCAACTTGGAGAAGTCTTTGACAATAATTATGATGAATTGAGTACATGGAAGTAAAGGAAGTACATATCAACTCCAAAGTGTGCCTAATAATCAATAAGAAATTCTTCCAAAGCAAAGGCGCTCATTGCGAATTTTCCTACTAGTTTTGGCGCCTTGAAGTCTAAGTGCATGAAAATCATGAGGATGAGTGCTTAGGAATGAGATAGTCGTCATAAGAGTTTAATTAAGAACATCATCAAAATGTGCCTTGGTAGAGAGACTTGAGACCATCATCAAATAAGCCAAAATATCTATCTCCAATCTAGGCGCAAATTCTAGCTCCTCCCAACTCAAATGAGCGCCCAAGTTGAAGTCAACTTTCATCTATACAACCCTCAGATTGTGCCTTGATTGAGGAAGGGATTTGAACCTCAAAATTTAATCATCTCAAGACAAAATCTTCCTTAGACACTTGGCATTTGATTGAAATCATTTAGAATTAGAAAGAACCACCTAAGGATGTAAGGCACACTTTTCACCCATACAAGCCTAAAATTGCACCTAAGGGAAATAACTTGATTTCATATCAATAGGTGAGTGCCTTGAGATAAAGGATCACTCTAGGTCATTTTCAATTGTTGAAAGCACAAAAATGATAAAGATAAAGGCAATTGAGTTAGGCGCACTTTAGCCTCTTAGGACACCTTAATGAGCGCCTTGGGTGAAATTGCATGAGATGACCTTTTGGAATGAGCGCTTGAAAGATAGAATTCATTCTAAGACATGTCTCATCATTTAGAATTGCAAAATTGCAAGTATAAAGACATTTACATCTAGGCGCACTCTCCATCAGTACAAACCCATTCTGGCGCCTAAGGGAGAAATTGCATTGAAAGACACCTTTTGAATGAATCTCTTAGGGGAGATTGACCTCTTTAAGCCATTACAATTGTTTGAAATCATTTAGAGTGATAAATATGGACCAACTTGTGTTAGGCACCCTTTGCTCTTCTTTTTACCTATATATGTGCCTAGATTTGTAGTAAGATTATTCCATATTTAAGGAGGATTCATTTGTGTTATAAAATGTTTATCATGAGGATTGATGTGTTTCTTGGTTTGTATTGTAGGAAGATTGAAGGAAAAGGTAGGAGCAAGAGCTTGGAGTCACCTAGAGTCATCATGTAGCTGCTCCAAAGGAGCCTTTCACATTCATTCATGCCAAAGAGTTAAGATGGAAGTAATCACTGCCAAGGAAACACCACTTCAAGAGGTAGTTGCTCCAAGAGGTCACAACAAGATATATTTCAAGTCTTCTTCATCAACGACATCACCAGTTGCATCATGTTTGAAGACTTCCATCTATCACTTCAAGTTCCACTCATCTTCAAGTATCAACTACATGAGCACCCCTTCATGTAATTTCCCACCATCATGAGCGCCTAGATCTAGGAAGATCATCCAATTGCACCTAGGAATAAGATACAAGTCTAAGACCTCAAATTTGAACACCTAGAAGTGTGATGGATTGAAGAAGCTACATTGGTGCCTAAGGGTAAGTTGTATCTAATGACATCACCTAATTGGGCGCCTAGGAGGTATAAAGCTTAACATTGACATGAGGACAAGCGCTTAGTAAAGGAGAGTTTCTCAAACATTTAAACATGTGAATGAAGTCATAGAAATGCACTAAATCATCTAGGCGCCATTTTCCCCTTGTGTACCCTTACATTTGTGCCTAAGAAGAAGTTGCTTCAGTTCATTGGAGTGTTTGAGTATTGAGGATTTCTTAGCAATGCTTTGCAACTTTACACTACCTCCTTCTGACGATTTTTGAGGCAGCAGAAAACCTTTCACCACGGGAAAACACCTTAGAGATATAAAAAATTGAGAGAGGTTATTGTAGAGGCAC
This sequence comes from Cunninghamia lanceolata, assembly GCA_027924645.1. Taxonomy (NCBI): domain Eukaryota; kingdom Viridiplantae; phylum Streptophyta; class Pinopsida; order Cupressales; family Cupressaceae; genus Cunninghamia; species Cunninghamia lanceolata. Next base: position 3,924,978 of record BSBN01000397.1, read on the forward strand.
TCTACGTGATCACATTGCCTCAGACAAAATGTTTCTAAGTGACACAGTTTTGAGTAACATCTCATCAAAGATTGTTGCCTTTTTGCACTTTGGACTCTTCAGGGATATCGTCGGTACAATGTAGCTCGGACTGTTTCGACATGTTTGGGTGAAAAAAAGAACCATGCCTAGTGTAAATGTACCCATCCGGACATGTTGGAATAGTCAGTTTGGTCACATTAGGAGTAGGATGAAAGTTACACCCCTTTGCAACTTTACACTGCCTCCTTCTGATGATATTTGGGGCAGCAGAAAACCCTTGACCAGAGGAAAATGTCTCAGAGATATAAAAAACTGAGAGAGGTTATTGTAGAGACACTCTACATGATTGTGTTTCCTCAGACGAAATGTTTCTAAGTGACATAGTTTTCGAGTAACATCTCGTCAAAGATTTCTGCCTTTTTGCATTTTGGACTCTTCAGGGATATCGTCGGTACAATGTAGCTCAGACTGTTTCGACATGTTTGGGTGAAAAAAGGACCATGCCTAGCGTAAATGTACCCATCTAGACGCGTTGGAATAGTCAGTTTGGTCACATCAGGAGCAGGATGAAAGTTACACCCCTTTGCAACTTTACACTGCCTCCTTCTGATGATTTTTGGGGCAGCAGAAAACCTTTCACCACGGGCAAATGCCTTAGAGATATAAAAAATTGAGAGAGGTTACTATAGAGGCACTCTACATGATCACGTTTCCTTAGATGCAATGTTTCTAAGTGACATGGTTTTTGAGTAACATATTGTTAAAGATTGCTGCCTTTTTGTACTTTGGACTCTTTAGGGATATCGTCAGCACAATGTAGCTCGGACTGTTTCGACATGTTTGGGTGAAAAATAGAACCATGCCTAGCCTAAACATACCCATCCGGATGTGTTAGAACTGTCAGTTTGGTCGCATCAAGAGCAGGATGAAAGTTACACCCCTTTGTAACTTTACACTACCTCCTAACAATTTTTGGGGCAGCAGAAAACCTTTCACCATGGGCAAATGCCTCAGAGATATAAAAATCTGAGAGAGATTATTGTAGAGGCACTCTACATGATTGCGTTGCCTTAGATGGAATGTTTCTAAGTGACATGGTTTTCAAGTAACATCTCATCAAAGATTGCTGCCTTTTTGCACTTTGGACTCTTCAAGGATATCATCGGCACAATGTAGCTCAGACTGTTTCGACATGGTTGGGTGAAAAACAACACCATGCCTAGCCTAAATGTACCCATCCGGATGCGTTGGAACTGTCAGCTTGGTTGCATCAAGAGCAGGACACCAAAATGCAAAAGTTGCTTTGTGTAACTTGACAACATTGACACTTTTTTGCAACATGACTCAAAGACTCAAACTGACCCCAAATGACTCAAAGTGACTTAAAATCACCTTGATTTTGGTGCCTAATGTACATTATAGAGGTCTAGGCACTCCTTATCATTCAAACATCTTAGATGAGCGCCTAGGAAAGGAAAAAACTCTAAGTTTCATCATCATGATTGCCTAATATCAAGAGACTTTAATGGCTCAAACCTTAGCATGGAGTCCTAAGGCGCATTTCATGTCTCCTTTCATCCATTTTGGCACCCTTATGTAGATTTTTCAACTTGATTTGGCACCCTGTATGTGAAGGAAGATCTAAAGGCATGAAATTGGATGTCATTTTGCAAGAGTTTGGATCATCAAAATTGAAAGAAATAAGTCTATTAAGCTTGGGCGCCCTTGGTCTTCTTTTCACTCATTATGAGTGCCTTGGGAGAATGGTATATAGGTCATCATCATGATTGGGCGCCCTGGATCCAGAGTGTTGGAGAGATCATCAAATGGTGTCTAGAGGAAGTAGGGTGAGTTATGAGTTTGGTCGCATTAGGAGCAGGACACCAAAAATGCATAACATGATGATGTAAAAATGTGTTTATGTGTAAAAATGCAGGAGGAAATAAAAAAGACAAACCTTACAAATTAATGTGCATACTTACAACTCAATGTAACATGACTTTACAAAATCAATGTGAATACTTACAAATTAATCCAATGAACCATCTGGGTCTGCTCTACTCTTTATTGTGTCAAGTATTGCTTCATAGTCAGACTCACGCACCTTCCACAAGATTTTGTTCAAAGGTCTACCCCGATACTTTATCAAATGAACATTGGATGCCATGACAAAGTTCAAGTAATGAAGAATCTTTCGATGCGTGTCAAAGTCTTGAAACAACCAAATATTAACACTCTTATGTGGGTACCTTCTAAGCCATGTTCCAGTAATAACCACTGAGCCTGTAGGGTATTCAATGTTTTCTCCATCTGTAACAGGGGTCTCCAATTTCTTTTTGGCCTCAACACAATGACATAAGTAATAATTTGTTCCCTCTTCATTATCTTCATCTGCAATAACTACATATACATGCCCTACATTGATATGTGTAGCAAATTAGATGAAATTAGTTAACATTACAAAAACACTACAAAGTAAGATGACATTACCTGGTTGAACTAGATGAAAATAGATGCATATACATGCCCTATATTACCTGGTTGAACTAAATCTGATATGTGGTCAAAGTCAATTGATGATTTCATCTGTGGTAGTTCTAGTGCTGTCGGGGGTCGACACGTGTCAAGTGGGCTAAGATAACTTAACTGTCATTCGTCAACTCACTCCTTTGACTCACACTCATCCCAGACTTGAATTGTATAGGAAGAACAAAAGCATGACATCTTTTGTGTATGGATACTCCATGAACCTGTAATTGAGCTTCTGAAAGAGTGCATCTCATTTGATCCTGTCAGTGTCCAATAGTCCTCATATGGTGCAATGTTAGTATCATCTATCAACCAAAAAAATCTATGAATTAAAGACTTACCTTCATTCCCTGGACCCATGGAAACATTACACCACTCAAAAATTGATTTTGCATCTGTCAACTTTGCATTGTCTTTATACTTTAATTCTTCTCATGCTATGGCTCTTTTGATACATGCTCCTACATCATCATGCTCCCCCTTTCCATGCCCAGCCTCACAAAAGTTCCACATATGCTGAATACCTGTAAAATTATGCCTCCTACTCAGCTAATAGAAATTCCATGAGTTCTTGAATTGTGACACACAGTTATCCAACCATATGATATGTTGACTGAACGATATGCCCCTTCTAGCCAAATCATTGTAGAACACCTGAAAGCAACCTTGCACGAACTCCATAGAATGCATACGATAATCACTAATATAGAAATTATAATCCTTTATGATCTTTCTGTCATCCTCTGTACTATCATTCGCATGAATGAATGTGATGTGCACAAATATAGAAACCTATGTGGAGTTGTAATATTGTGATTGCACCTCACGCTGTGACTGTAGACTATAGTTCTCTGCAAAGTCAACGATTGAAACAATGCTACCAACCAGAAATGTATCCTTGCATAACTTGAATTGCAAGTCCAACCATCGAGCTCTATGGGCATGTCTTGCATACTCATACACTATGCTGTCACAAAATATAGGGATAAACTGATACACTGGAATCTTTTCAATAACCAATTCACGCCTCTTTGCTTCTTTACCATCTTTTGTATTGTATGCCACTGTTTTATACTTGCCAAACTCTACTAGTTCGTTTCCAAGCGCATGTGTTCTTTCCATATGTTCACATATTGTCAAATGTTGCAAGCCACTGCAACGATGACATGCACCATCCAAGCATAATTTCTTGTAGAATATTTGACCTTCCTCTCTTTCACATAAAATTCTTGATATGAAGTCTCCTGAAGATGTTGGCGGGGCACATATGGCACAACCCTGCAAATCATTGTTAGTATGCATATCTAAACATATAGACCTATAAGCATCAAAATGGTTAGAAAATTCAATATGTAATCTACAACAACAAGTAGTGCGTGTGTGATTTATCTTAACATAGAAAGGTTTTAGCATTTCAAAATATCTTTGACAAATTTTAATTTGAGGAAACTTCTCTAGAAATTTACCATAAAACTGTGTTTGAGTCTCATCCAAAAAATTCTTTGGATGTGGCTCGCGGTTCTGACTACCGATTCTCCTTCTTACCACATCCCTTTGATTCAGAGATACCCTTGTGTAATTATTCCAAAAGTCTTCAATTAGTGATCTCAATGCTTCAACAATTGGTTTATCTTTTCATTGTAGTCTCCTCGAGAACACCCATAATTCATTGGCATTAGTGTCCTCAATTCTTTAGCGTCTTCCAATGGCTCTTGATAAAGTTTTCCTGTTAATTCTCAATTCTTGACTCGTCTTTCTAATGAGATGAGCTTTCCTCGTTTGACTACTTACTATAGTCGATGTAATCACACGCTGTGTTGCATTACTATCTTTTGTGTGTGAGGTGTTACCCACACTCTCATACGCACTCATTAGATTCTTGACAATAGATTTTTCACTTGAAGCCTCTGATGTTCTCAACCCAAGAATCTTCATGATGGACCTATACTTTATACTTCGCATCATTTCAATGAATAGTTGACATCTTGCAGTCTCATTCAACTTTTCAAAGAACAATCTCCAAATCTTATGAGCATATCTTCTACAAGTGTGTTTTAGAATCTTACCTTCCATTGGCTGCAAAATATTCTCATCAATATCAATCAAATACTTTAGCTTTCTATGCAAAATTCTAGGTGGTGTTAAGTTAGGTAAATTCATCTCAACATTAGGAATTTCATCAATATTTAAATGAGATGGGCTAGATGGCATACCTTCTATTAGTAATAATTTATGTCTGGGGTTTCAAGTCAGGTCTCTTCCCTAAAAGTCCAAAAAGTTCTAATATTTTGGCCCCTGCAATTATCAAAAATGCAAGAAATCAGTTGTGTGCAGGTTAAAATGGCAGTGGCGGGTCGAGAGATCCTATCGACCCTCTAAATAATAAGTTTCATGCATTTCTGAATGCATATGGAGCCACTATTTAAAGTCCCTAAATGTTTCTGAGTGTGGTAGTGAGGGTCAAAAATGTGTCGTTGCCGCAGAATCTGCCAAGTGTCGAGCCCCTGTTCAGGCCGCATTTTTATTTCTAAGTGATAACCGTAACGCGAAGTGTGCCAGGTGGCAGAAGCTATTTCTAATGTTGCTCTAAGCTACTGGCCGCGAGTTTCGACATGTGTCAATCTCCATTTGGGTTTCAAAGACCTTTTAAGTGTTTCCTTTATGTTTCAAATTGCTCCCTATGGAAGCCAGCACATGTCGGCAGCCGCGACACTCTCTAAAGGTTTCAAACAGTGCGCGGAAGGCACCAAGTGTCCCTGATAGTTGCTACAGATAGTGACAAGTGTCGGTTTCCGCATCTGATTTCTTTCTATTTCGTTGCATCGCAAGAGCAGAGGTGGGCCCCAATGAGTTTCAAGTGGCGCAGGTCTCAAGTGTTGCAAGTCCGTGGAAGGTGCCATGTGTCAGCAGCGGATGCAGCCCCTTAAAAGTTTCAACTAAGCGCAGAAGGCACCACATGTCAGCTTCTGCTAGAGTCTCAATGCAGTTTCTAAATGTTTCCAAGAGTGGTGTGGAAGGCACCACGTGGAGGCACCCATGAGACACAAAGAAAGCAACTCTAAAGGCCCGCGGGTAGTGACAAGTGGTAGCATCCGCCAAAGTTTCTGATAGACCCTTAATGTTTCTCAAAGGTAGCGCAGACGGTGACAAGTGGCAGCCTCCGCTTATGTTTCAGGAAAGTTTCAAAAAGCTTCTAAGTTGCTGCGGAAGCTGACAAGTGTCAACTTCTACGTAAGTTTCTATTTTGTTTCCTGCAATGCAAGTAATGGCGATGTGGGACCCTGCATTAAATATCAAGTGGGACAGAGGACGCCAAGTGTCAACTTCCACTGGAATGTTTCGAAGGAGGGTCTTTAAGTTTTAAGAGACCGCGGAACCCGCCATGTGTTTGCCTCAGCGTGAGTCTCCAAGGGTCTCTAATGTTTCAAGGATATCACGGATGCTGCCAAGTGTCACATTCTGCATGAGGTTCTGACAGAGGCTCTTAGCTGGGAAGGTAAAATAGAAAAGCCAGCAATGGAAACTTCAGGTGCCTATGTGGCACGATCTGGTTGGTGGCAAATTTTGACACTTTTGGGGCCATTGATTTCTGCGATGAGTTTTGGATCGACGGCCACGTTTTAAACTTGCAATGAGGGTTTTTTTCCCGAGTATCTGCGACTATTTTTGGGCGGGAAAACTCTTGAGGTTTGTTGCGGCTGCATTTCCAAGGGCTGCGGGTAGATGAAACTTTAATGGCAAATTTTGTAGAAGGTATGGGTCGAGTTGACTAGTTCAACTACCTGATTTATGAGGAATGTCCCTGGGTGGCGGTGTGGGGCTCGATGTCACTTCTTGTCCCTCCTCCTTGTCCCTCTGCAACATTGTCTATTTTGAGCGCCATTTTTCTGATACTGTGTATCTGGCAGGATTTTTGGCCTCCCTTGTAATTAATGCTGAGTACATAGTTTTGCTATAAAAGGCAGACTGTGTCACTCATTTTAGGTTGTTGAAGGCTTGGGGCATTTTTGTGTAAATAATGAAGAACAGGGCATGAACTTGGTTGTTCCATCCCATTTTGGAGTTTATGTGTTGCAGCATGGGTGTATTTTACACATATTTTCAGTTTCAGTGTTAATGTTATATGAAAAATGCTTATTGCATGTGTCTATCTGCTTGTCTCCATTGGCTGCATGTTATTCTCCTTCTTTTGAATCTGGTTGCTAAGGGTTTCATAGATTCTAGGGTACAGGGTTTTGTATCACATGTTTGATCTCTAACTTCCATTCAAGGAGAGGATTAAACTGTTTTAGGTCAATGCATGGAGAAGGTTGCATGTCAGCAGGGATATCTGTAAGTAGAGGCAGCTAGATACCCATTCTTGGGTGATGTTTGTAAGGCAAGCATCAAGTCCAGCCCCCTGAAACTTGCAAACCATCTGTTGTATATGTCTAGTTGACTCCTTGCCCAATAGATAGGCACCAGTCTGCTTCTGGGTCAGTAGTTATGAGCCAAAACCCCTTGTCTTGCATCTAGGACATTATGTCCACCCATCTCATCACTTCCACCTATTAGTTGTAGGAATAGGATTAGGAACCCCCTGCATACTCTCATACCCAACCAGACACATATGTCCAAGAATGTTGCCAACCTTGTGATCTATCATGCAGATCTTGGTCCATGCATGAGAGTATTCTGCCTGTTATTGTCAAGCTAAATCTTTCTGTTATTGAGCTAGTCAAGGTTACATCTTGAGTTATAGGGATACCCCCCTTGGTGCGGCAGAACCAGAAGTGAAGGGGAGGTAGCTCATGCAACCTCCTGTAATCTGTTGGCCAAATCTGCTCATGCATTGGAGCTGGAAAACTCTCTACAGATTTGGTAACCAACACCTTCGATCGAAGATGGAATAGATGACATACCTTGAGGTTGAGGTGGGAATGATGGCGTACCTCCTTCATCACATGTGAGTGATGATGTCCTCTCAACTTGAGATATGGTAGATGGTGTCCCTACATGTTGACTTGTGGTAGAGGACGTGTCTCCAACTATGGTATTCAAATCTCTCGTACCACGAAGTTTTTGCATTTGTTCTCTTTGTGCCGCCAATACCATATCTCTTTGTGATGGTTGCGGTTCCTCTTCAATTGGTATGTCTTCATTTATCATGTCCAATTTCCTCTTCTCACGAAGTTCCCTCATAGCCACTGCTTTCTTTACATTCTTAGCTTCTATCTCTTCCTGTGTTGGTTTAATTCTTGATCATTTCCTCGGCATGACAGAGAATTTGTCTGTAGCATGATAAAGAGACCAATATTACTTCCTAAGAAATGAATACAAGATAATAGTGGGATTGTATTTTTATTATGTTGTAAGGATTTATTCTTGTATAGTTTGACATCATGGTATGTTAAGGTCCATTTATTACACATAATTATTAAAGAGCCCAAGTGTAGAAAATATACATGGCATCATGTGAGATTGCAGGCTGCTTTCTTGATTGGGAATGTGTCTATTTTAAACATGTATGATAAAGCGTGATAAAGTAATTCAATCCAAATTAAGGAAAATGTAAAGAACATGCATGTAAAGACTTGACATACCTAAAAAATGAAGATTCGAATGAAGAGAGTACCCAATTATGTAGTGTTTTTTTCTTCTTGCATCAAACTCCTCAACAATTTGAGCTTTTCACCACTTGCTTCCTTTCCAATGTTAAATTGAATAACACTCAAATATAATTACTAACAACAATACTATTAACCAATCTATAATGTTAAATTCCTAAAATTGAATCACAATTAACATTGCAACACTACAAAAATTGAAACTTGAATAGATATATATCAAACTTGGTGTGAAAACTATGTTATTTCCTCCTTCTCAAGTTGGCAAAGCAGAAAAGGTGGTGGAAAGATCATGCGAAGGTGGTACAATGTGTCAAATGTGCATGTGAACTTCCCAATACCATGAAAGCACTTCTTTTTTGTCGGAGTACGCACAGAATTAGTATGAAAATAGAGCATGTGGGTTTGGATCACCGAGGTCAACACTTTTTTACCATTTCTATAGCAAGACAAAATGCGAGCGCGTTATAACGTGAAATCACTTCTTTTTTGTTGGAGCACGCGTAGAATCAGTATGAAAATAGAGCATGTGGGTCTAGATCATGGGGGTCAACACTTTTTTACCGTTTCTATAGCAAGACAAAACGTTAGCATGTTATAACTCGCTCGCGTTTTGTCCTGCTATAGATTGATCACATTCTGTGCATTGTCTTCCTTAACACAAGAAGGGATGACCACATCCTGTGCTTCATCAACTGACACTTCCAAACCTTACAATTCCTCTTAAATACATTCTGGGAGAATTAGGAGATTTTCCTTTGGAGATCATATAATCTTTAAATGCTTTCCATCTTGGTAGGTCCTCTGCATCAGAGAAAAACCACTGATGGTGTCTGAGAAATAAGAAATTCTTCATCTCTTTGGTGATCCATTTCTCTTTCCAAACCTTCCCCTTCAGACTTGAATGACCACAAGGTTTTTGAGGGAGAACTTTTCTTGTTTCCTGCAAGAGCTTGCTAGATGCTCCGCCATATGATAGACATAACAATGAAGGGGTAAGCCCTCATAATCAAGTTCTTGATAGAAAATGCCCATCAAGGAAGAAAGATAGATCTTCTTTGGAAGAAGAAGTTGTATTTTATGACAAATCCTTATCCAAGCATAAATAGCAGGGGTTTTGTCAACCGATTGCGAATCCACTTCCACAAAGTCTTCTGAAGACTTCCTGATTGATTCCAAAACATCCACACCCCAAAACTGGAGAGGTAATCAATATAATCGAACCCATAGATCTACATTTGATGACAGAAACCCTCAACACTATACCTTAAACCCTAATCCCTGAACCCTCAACCCTAAACCTTATCCCTAAACCCTAATCCCTCAACCCTCAACCCTAATTCGTCATCCCTCAACTCTAATCCCTCATCCCTAAACCCTAAATGTTGTCCCTATTCCTAAACCCTCAACAAACTTGATACTATACCTTAAACCCTAATCCCTTATCCCTAAACCATCCAACTCTATCCCTAATCCTTATACCCTCCACACTCTACTTTAACCCTAATCCCTCGACCCTCAACCGTATCCCTAAACCCTTGACCCTCAAACCTCAACCCTCAACCCTCAACGTCAAACCCTAATCCCTTAACCCTTAACTATGATCCCTTGACCCTCAACCCTATCCTTAAACCCTAAACCCTAAAGCCTCAACCCTCAACCCTCAACGTCAAATCCTAATCCCTTGACCCTTCACTCTAATCCCTCAACCCTAAACCCTATCCCTAAACCCTCAACACTATACCTTAAACCCTAATCCCTCAACCCTCAACCCTAAACCCTAATCCCTCAACCCTCAACCCTAATCTATCATCCCTCAACTCTAATCCCTCATCCCTAAACCCTAAATGCTATCCCTATTCCTAAACCCTCAACAGACTCAATACTATACCTTAAACCCTAATCCCTTATCCCTAAACCCTCCAACCCTATCCCTAATCCTTATACCCTCCACACTCTACTTTAACCCTAATCCCTCAACCCTCAACCCTATCCCTAAACCCTTGACCCTTGACCCTCAACCCTCAACCCTCAATGTCAAACACTAATCCCTCAACCCTTAACTATGATCCCTCGACCCTCAACCCTACCCCTAAACCCTTGATCCTCGAACCTCAACCCTCAACCCTCAACATCAAACCCTAATCCCTCAACCCTTAACTATGATCCCTTGACCCTCAACCCTATCCCTAAACCCTAAACCCTAAAGCCTAAACCCTCAAACCTCAATGTCAAATCCTAATCCCTTAACCCTTCACTCTAATCCCTCAACCCTAAACCCTATCTCTAAACCCTCAACACTATACCTTAAACCCTAATCCCTCAACCCTCAACCCCAAACCTTATCCCTAAACCCTAATCCCTCAATGCTCAACCCTAATCTGTCATCCCTCAACTCTAATCCCTCATCCCTAAACCCTAAATGCTATCCCTATTCCTAAACCCTCAACAGACTCGATACTATACCTTAAACCCTAATCCCTTATCCCTAAACCCTCCAACCCTATCCCTAATTCTTATACCCTCCACACTCTACTTTAACCCTAATCCCTCGACCCTCAACCCTATCCCTAAACCCTTGACCCTCGAACCTCAACCCTCAACCCTCAACGTCAAACCCTAATCCCTCAACCCTTAACTATGATCCCTCAACCCTCAACCCTATCCCTAAACCCTAAACCCTAAAGCCTCAACCCTCAACCCTCAACGTCAAATCCTAATCCCTCAACCCTTCACTCTAATCCCTCAACCCTAAACCCTATCCGTAAACCCTCAACACTATACCTTAAACCCTAATCCCTCAACCCTCAACCCTAAACCCTAATCCATCAACCCTCAACCCTAATCCATCATCCCTCAACTCTAATCCCTCATCCCTAAACCCTAAATGCTATCCCTATTCCTAAACCCTCAACAGACTCGATACTATACCTTAAACCCTAATCCCTTATCCCTAAACCCTCCAACCCTATCCCTAATCCTTATACCCTCCACACTCTACTTTAACCCTAATCCCTCAACCCTCAACCCTATCCCTAAACCCTTGACCCTCGAACCTCAACCCTCAACCCTCAACGTCAAACCCTAATCCCTCAACCCTTAACTCTAATCCCTCGACCCTCAACCCTATCCCTCAACCCTAAACCCTTAACCCTCAACGTCAAATTCTAATCCCTCAACCCTTCACTCTAATCCCTCAACCCTAAACCCTATCCCTAAACCCTCAACACTATACCTTAAACCCTAATCCCTCAACCCTCAACCCTAATATGTCATCCCTCAACTCTAATCCCTCATCCCTAAACCCTAAATGCTATCCCTATTCCTAAACCCTCAACAAACTTGATACTATACCTTAAACCCTAATCCCTTATCCCTAAACCCTCCAACCCTATCCCTAATCCTTATACCATCCACACTCTACTTTAACCCTAATCCCTCAACCCTCAACCCTATCCCTAAACCCTTGACCCTCGAACCTCAACCCTCAACCCTTAACGTCAAACCCTAATCCCTCAACCCTTAACTATGATCCCTCGACCCTGAACCCTATCCCTAAACCCTAAACCCTCAACCCTCAATGTCAAATCCTAATCCCTCAACCCTTCACTCTAATCCCTCAACCCTAAACCTTATCCCTAAACCCTCAACACTATACCTTAAACCCTAATCCCTCAACCCTCAACCCTAAACCTTATCCCTAAACCCTAATCCCTCAACCCTCAACCCTAATCCATCATCTCTCAACTCTAATCCCTCATCCCTAAACCCTAAATGCTATCCCTATTCCTAAACCCTCAACAGACTCGATACTATACCTTAAACCCTAATCCCTTATCCCTAAACCCTCTAACCCTATCCCTAATCCTTATACCCTCCACACTCTACTTTAACCCTAATCCCTCGACCCTCAACCTTATCCCTAAACCCTTGACCCTCAAACCTCAACCCTCAACCCTCAACGTCAAACCCTAATCCCTCAACCCTTAACTCTGGTCCCTCAACCCTCAACCCTATCCCTAAACCCTCAACCCTCAACGTCAAATCCTAATCCCTCAACCCTTCACTCTAATCCCTCAACCCTAAACCCTATCCCTAAACCCTCAACACTATACCTTAAACCCTAATCCCTCAACGCTCAACCCTAAACCTTATCCCTAAACCCTAATCCCTTAACCCTCAACCCTAATCTATCATCCCTCAACTCTAATTCCTCATCCCTAAACCCTAAATGCTATCCCTATTCCTAAACCCTCAACAAACTCGATACTATACCTTAAACCCTAATCCCTTATCCCTAAACCCTTCAACCCTATCGCTAATCCTTATACCCTCCACACTCTACTTTAACCCTAATCCCTCGACCCTCAACCCTATCCCTAAACCCTTGACCCTTGAACCTCAACCCTCAACCCTCAAAGTCAAACCCTAATCCCTCAACCCTTAACTCTGATCCGTTGACCCTGAACCCTATCCCTAAACCCTAAACCCTCAACCCTCAACCCTCAACGTCAAATCCTAATCCCTCAACCCTTCACTCTAATCCCTCAACCCTAAACCCTATCCCTAAACCCTCAACACTATACCTTAAACCCTAATCCATCAACCCTAACCCTTAACCTTATCCCTAAACCCTAATCCCTCAACCCTCAACCCTAATCTGTCATCCCTCAACTCTAATCCCTCATCCCTATTCCTAGACCCTCAATGGGCTCGATACTATACCTTAAACCCTAATCTCTTATCCCTAAACTCTTCAACCCTATCCCTTAACCCTAATTCCTCGACCCTCAACCCTATCCCAAAATCCTTAACCCTTGAAGCTCAATGTACTCAACCCTCAACATCAAACCCTAATCCCTCAACCCTTAACTCTGATCCCTCGACCCTTAACCCTTAAAACTTGAACCGTAAAACCTATCCCTACACTCTTGACACTCAACACTATATCTTAAACCCTAATCCCTTAACCCTCATCCCTAAAGCCTCAACCCTAAATCATTAAACCTTCAACCCTAAACCCTATCCCTAATCCCTCTACCCTCGACACTCTTATTTAACCCTAATCCCTTGACCATTAACCCTATCCCTCAACCTCAACCCTCAACCCTCAACCCTCAACCCTCAACTCTCAACATTAAACCCTAATTCATCAACCCTAAACCCTAATCCCTCAAACCTAAACCCTATCCCTAAACCATCAACCCTCAACACTATACCTTAAACCTTAATCCCTATCCCTCAACCCTTAACCCTTAAAACTTAAACCCTATCCCTACACCCTCAACACCTGACACTATATCTTAAGCCTTAAACCCTCATCTCTAAAGCCTCAACCCTCAATCCTTAAACCTTCAACCCTAAACCCTATCCCTAATCCCTCTACCCTTGACACTCTAACCCTAACCTCAACATTAAATGCTGATCTGTCAACCCTAAACCCTAATCCGTCAACCCTAAACCCTATCCCTAAACCCTCAACCCTCAACACTATACCTTAAACCCTAATCCATCAACCCTAAAACCTAATCCCTCAACCCTCAACCCTAAACAATATCAATAAACCCTCAACCCTCGACACTATACCTTAAACCCTATGAGAAAAGCTTTGCGTATGGTACATCCATAGTGAGTAATTAACAGTTGAAATCAGAAGGATGATCATTATGAGAAAAGATTTGCATTGGGGTACATCTATGTTTCTTGCTGTCCACCCTGCACTTAGGGAAGGTATATTGTTATGAAACAGACAAATAATCTCCCATTGTTTACTGGCTCTATCCACAAGAACTACTAAACTATACCTTAAACCCTAATCCCTCAACCCTAAACTTTCAACCCTAAACCCTATCCCTAATCCCTCTACACTTAACACTCTACCTTAAACCTAATCCCTCAACCCTTAACCCTAAACGCTATCCCTAAAGCCTCAACCTTAAACCCTAATCCCTCAAGGTCCTAAACTCTAATCTGTTATCCCTAAACTGTAAATCCTATCCCTAAACGCTCAACCCTCAACCTTAAACCTTAATCACTCAATCCTTATCCACCCCTCTCCTCCCCTATCTGGCTCACTCCCATCTCTACCCTCCTCTGCCCTCGACACTATACATACATACATATAGGCATACATAGATACATACATACATACATATAAGCATACATACATACATACATGATTAATAGCCTTGAACATAAAAAAATTTAAGGGGAACTTAACGCGAGCGCGTTATAACGTGCTCGCGTTATGTTGAACATGACAAACAACAGATTTTTGTGGAAAAGGAAAAATGCAAAGAAAAACATAACGCGAGCGCATTATAACACGCTCATGTTATGTCTTGCTTTGGGAATCCCAAGCCTTGGGCTTGGGATTTGCTTTGGATTTCCAACCCAAAGGCTTGGAGTGCCATTTGAACAGTCATAGACGTGTTTTTCCATATTCTTCAAGATTTCACATAATTTCGTTTGTGCTAACCTTCAGATTTGCACGTGTTTCAAGGTCGAACAAATCGAACACCTAGGTAATGTTAGGCTTTCTCTTAGCTATTTGACGATGTGATTTTTTTCATATTTTAACAATGTTAAGCCTTTCATCTTTAATTTATTTTGTTTGTGTGTCCGTTTTTGAGCAAAAACCATTGTTTGGTCTTTTTTTCATTGTAAATTAACTATTCATTGAAATTTCAAAAAAATTACATATTTAGAAACTAGACTTCATTCTACAAATATTAAAAAAAGAAAAAAATGATTTTCAATTAGTTTTCAAAATTTATAGGGGTAGCACGGCCAAAATTCTATTTTTTAGGATGTGTCCACTTTGAAAATTAGTAAAAAATCAAATATTCATCAAAAAATTATCAGAAAAATCAGGCATAAACTACATGCTATTAGCTAATTTCTCACTGAAGCGATTTTAAAAATACCAAAAAAAAATTGACCTTTTGAGGGAGCCACAAAACATGCTATGTTATGTTTTTTTGATAGAAACAACACCAATTTTTGTGGCTCCCTCTTTTGAACCCCTTAATCTATGCCATTTTCAAAAAACAATAGTAGTTTAGAAAGTAGACTTGGAGCACTACGAACATTGTTTTGGTTGCATCTCCAAATTTTGAGTGTAACTATGCTCAATTTCTCATGCAAAGCCAGTATTTCCTTATTTCAAAAAAAAAGTGGCCACTTAAGACCCCTTTTTGGCCCCCCATCTTCTTGCACTTACCCAAAAGGTTGAATCAATAGTGCCAAAGGTCGAATCAATAGTGTGTTTCTGCAGGTCAGAAGCACTGATCTGTTGATCAGTAGCACCATTATGCTCATCAATAGCACCAATCTATTCGTCAATAGTGATGTTTCATACCTGTAAGCTCAAAAACATAAAATTCTCAAGAAAAGTCATCAGTGTCAAGGACGTGGGTCCCACTGGGTGTGCCAGAATGTGTATGCTAGAAATTGGAATGCAAACAAGAAATGATATAGATCTTATTCCAATGTCTACATAACTCAAGAAATGATCAAAAGTGACAACAATAAATCCAAATCAAATAACAAAAGATATTACCACAAAACGATGCATAGTCCTTGGTATTTTGATATGCAAATTGCTTAATACAAAAGCATAGCCTTGTTGCAATGGATGAATGATAAGCGCTCAAGTGCTCAAAATGGATGTGAAGTGCTCAATGAATGCTCAAAGATCGTGGAGGGTTTGTGAATGAGAGGATGGATGTATTTATAGCTTTCACAAGACATTGATCAATGGCCAGAGAAAAATAGAATGAATGGACATACAAGATAAATTGAGAGGACATGAAGAATGTGCAAGTGACATGTGTCCATGCAAAAGGTTTATTTTAAAGAGTTAATTTATTTTCATGGATAATAAACTAATTTGATTTTCATAAATAGAATTGATTTTTCTATTTAATGAATTGTTTGATAAAGATAAAGATTTGAAAGCAAAAGTTAACTCGATTTTTGATTTGCTTTTTGACATGCAATTGGATATGAAAGAAAATGAATTAAATAAACAAATTATTTGATTCATGTGCATGAGTGATTTATGGCAAGAAAAGATATAATTAGAAGATAAAAAGATTTTATTAGAATTAAATAAATAAATTTATCTAATTCATGTGTATGATAGAAGAAAGTAAAAGATAAATAAAATATTTAATTTTATTTATTTGTGAGAGAGGAAAATAGAAAAGTCAACTAATAAAGTATTTCAATTTATTTAATTGTGGAGGAAATATTAACTAATTAAATAATTAAAAATTATTTAATTATTGTGGATAAGAGGAATAAATTGATGAGTCAATTAAATAATAGAAATTATTTAATTAGTGTGAAACTGAGGATTAATGTGGAATAGAAGTATAAAGTTGGATGAAATGTTATATTTAATTAAATAATTAGAAATAATTTAATTAATGTTGAATTAGAAGAATTAATGAGAAAATGATGTAAATGGCGAGATGATAATGCATTAGTCATTTTTAGGTGTCTACATTATGTTTTAAATCAAGACAAGAAATAGATATTAAAAGTACTTAATTACCAAACAAAAATTAAAATATTGAACTCAACCTCACTTAAGATACTCAAAA
Source organism: Cunninghamia lanceolata (assembly GCA_027924645.1). Lineage (NCBI taxonomy): Eukaryota > Viridiplantae > Streptophyta > Pinopsida > Cupressales > Cupressaceae > Cunninghamia > Cunninghamia lanceolata. Next base: position 3,941,743 of record BSBN01000397.1, read on the forward strand.
AAACATGTACAACTTCCTTCTTTAAATAATAAGTTTGATCCAATGACTATGATCCCTAAGAGAGAGACACTTGTAGCCAAAGATATAATGGAAGAGCAACAAGGATGAATGGAAGAAATTTAGAGGAAGAATAACAAATGATTTAATAGGCATGACATTAACTTGCATGATTGTGCAAATACCATCCAAGAAATCAAAAGGTATATGAAACAAAAACTTGAAAACTACATGGAGAATAAAGCTACAAAGAAAACATGAATATTTCTTCAAACAATTTAAATAGACTTATGAATACAATTCAAAAATCCTACTTGGGATCAACTATCAAGTGGTAAAAAGGATTATAGCCAAATTGAGATTTAGCTCACATAGATTTAGGCATAGATGGAGAATAACTAAGAAGAATGGGAGAAGACAAGATTCATAGTCTACACCTTGAAGGAAATAGAGATGAAACACACTTCATGTACAATACAAAAGATACGAAACATTAAAGATGAATACATTGTGGATATATTGACACCTTAAGGATAAATTTAAGGTTATATTTATTTAAGGAAACTAGATCAAAGAGAGTAGGTGATTCTAAATTAAAATCAACAATAGAACATTAAAACATAAAAAAGATACATATATTCTTATTTCTAATATTCTTTAAACAATAATCATAGCAATCATTATATTAAAAGATGTTTAATGCTACATTTATTAATCTTATAAACTATTTTGATCTCATATATTTAAATCAAATTAATGACAACATTACTATATTTCAAGTCTTCTAGGTTAGGTTTAATTTGTCTTCCCATTGTTTTTAAGTCTAACTTATGTGACTTTTTAGTATTTTCTTCATTTTTTTATTATCAAAGTTTATGTACATAATCTTTTTTATAATATGGGTGTCATAACAATACCATAAATTATCATTCAAAGGTGAAGTTAAATTTGATCATCTCAGCTTTAGTAGTTTAATGTTTTTAGCCATTTAGTGGTTTATTCATTGTAAATTTGATGATTATTTATTATTATTTTTTTTGGCCATATATTTGGAAGGCATGGAATGATTCATACCAAATTAAAGAGAATGTATTTTGCATCTGACTATATAAAGTGAAAAATGCATTAAGAAAATAATTGAATATTGTTGGAGTTCGCTAGAATCTCTGCAAAGTTTACTAGTACCGAGGAGCCATGGAAGACAAGAAACCACATGCTTAACCTCTATGATAGAAAATAAACAATGCAATGCAAAAGAGAACACACAAAAATGAATAAGCTGAACTGATTATGAATATTATGAACAAGTTTGTACATATAGGAGAAGTGGTTAAGTCGATTTGATGTGTAGAGTTTCTTAGTTCAAGGGTTTTGTCTTGGTGTTTCTGTAGAAGGAGGTAGAGGCCTAGTTGACACATAAGGCAGGAGGTGCCACCAGAAAGCACCGCCCAAGCGGCTCTCATAGGGTTTTAAAACCCCTTCCCAACACCAATCACCAGGCTCTCCATTGTTATCTAGGTTTCTATTCAACCATAGGTCGCATCCACATCCCTGAACTCCAAGTACAACGTGGATCTAATCCTTGATGCTTGAGTCATTTATGATCTTGCATTTGTTTATGCTTACACATTTGGTTTACAAGCACACACATCTGCATACTTTGACATTGGCTATTATTGAGGTAGAAATACCAAAGAAAGGATTTGACTGAGGCAAACTCCTATATAGCCACAACCATCTTTCTCCTTTTTCTTGTGTAGGTCAGATTCAGGAAGATCAGATGAAAAGAAGCGAAGGAGAAGCAGGTGTTATAGTTATAGTCATCACAAAAGTTGTAGTTTTGTCATTAGAAAACTTGCAGGACTCCAGGGCGAACGCCTAAGTCTAACAGGACCTAAAAACTAGGATCTGGAACCTTAAACAGAGATACATACACCTGGTATAGATAGTTTTGCTAAAAGAAAACTTATAGGACACCGGGGCAGGTGCCTGAGTCTAGCAGGCTTCTGGATTTCAGGTGCATAGTCATTGTTACCTCTTGTTTGCATTTATGTTATCAGTCTGTAGGTTACTGCTTCTGAAATATGTCTATTAGTGCATATCTTATAACTAGGGTTTGATCTATCCTTAGCTAGTTAGGGCTTGCACAACTCTAGTTGAGACACCTTTTTAGGTACAACAAAGAGGAATAGGATATCTATAGCTTATCACTCTCATAGTGATAAAGCTCAATTCACATTTTGAATGTTGGTGTATGGAAAAGAGGGGCTTGACCTAGTTTGCAAGTGCTATCATTCTCTCTTTTCCTAACTAAACAGGAAGATTGCCAAGAGGAGTTGGCCACACATGAAAATTTTGAAACCTTTCTCAAAGAAGGAATATTGGAAAATGAAGATATCAATCAATTAGATGTTTAGATAGAGATCATTGGTCTAACATTATAACTACTAGAAGGGAGTCTCTCAAAGTTTACTAAACCAAATAATGAGATAGTGGACACTCAAGTAAATATATAAGAGTTGATTAATAAGACCTTAATTCATTATTATAGTGAAGAGAAAGAAGTGAATAATGCTACTACTTTGAAGAAACATTTAAGAGAGTCATGTTCCATGATTTGCAATAGCATCCTTTTGCCTTCATCCCTATTTCCTTTGATAGATTGACATCACTGAAGATCAATTTTAAGGAGTTTGACGAAGGTGTAGCTAGGAGGCACTACTTTCACTAAAAGCTTTCCTCTACATATGATACACATCACTTTAGGTTTACCTTTATGGATGGACCAAATATGTGTAAAGCCTCACAAGTAATGTAAAAGAAATTAAACCAACTAAAAAGTAAATGAAGTAAATAATCTACTTAAATACAACATCGCAATAACCAAAATCAAAAAGATGTAAATAATCCACTTAGATACAACTTTCAAAGATAAAAGATGTAATTAATCCGCTTAATCACAATATCTCAAATAAAAGATAATCTCATAAATATGAATCTCAATGTCATAAATCTTACATAATTGCATGCTTAATCCAGGTAACAAGCACTATAAAATAATATACATAAATCCTTTGGCAAGCATGCCATAATACATCCAATGTAGGGTAAAATAAACATGTAAAACAATAATAAATAAATCAATACACTCTCCAGTTGCACGAACCAAGTGGTCCACCACCTGCAAGTCGAGAGATGGGAACATGGCCCAAGTGCTTTTCCACCCAACCATGAAGTATTTACACTTCTATGGATCCCTTCATGAAATGAAGGAAACCCATCCCTGCATAAAATGTCTAGCTACCTGGTAACAACTGGTAGGAGGGAACACCCGATGCAACCCTGATGTCTGAATGTGCATTCTAAGTAATGAAAAGAAAATTGTCTCACAACAGGATGTGGCAAAGATATCAATAAATAAGTTTGCTAGACAATAAACATCTATTTCAATGTCATTCCGATTAGATCTAATCATTTATAAGTAACTTGGTTCAATTCCTGAAAAGAGTAAAATCCATCTCTAAATATCCACATTCAGCATCCTAGTCCCAAAAGTAACCCAAACATTCCTAGGTGAAAATCTACTTCTTTCCCCAAGAAGAAAGAAATAAGTAATAAAATAAAAGTCAAATTTGCTAATAAATCATTGAAATTCCCTTTCCCAAATAATATTCAAGGAATTACACTTTTCCAATCAAATCATTCATCTTTGCTTACTCTATTGCAATCATAAGTACATCATATAGGTATGTTTTATCTATCCCAAGTTTGATCATACAAAAGTTATTTTAAGTTATAATTTCATCTTGCTGTCATAACAGTGACAGGAAATCTCAAACAATAAAAAAAATAGTCTTCATGTCACAACTGCGATAGGAGCTATTGCAGAAAAATAAAGAAAGTGAGCAAAGGACATAGTTTAATTTAGTTTTGGTCATAAAGACGGTATAAAATCTCATTCTTAGATTATTCTAACTTACTGTCAATCTGGTGACAGGAATTTATGCACGCAGTTTAAGTGCATATATCTCTCAATAACCTTCCTGTCGCAGTTCCGACAGGAGCTGTCGCAGAATTTAATAAATAAAGAATAGAGTTTTAATATCTTCTATTGTCATCCACTGGCAATGTTTTAAATAGAAAAATAATATCGCAAATAAGCTACAGGAAAAAAATAATTCCATCTATTTTTGAGTCTTTTTTTCACACATCAAGAGTCAATTTCTAAAAAAGAATTGATTTTAACCAATCATACATAAAAATAACAACTACAATATAATTATCTGACAGAGAATAATTCTATTGCATCTGGGGTTTTTGGTAAAAATGTGTTTTTCCAATGGCAATATCAAGATCTGGAAAAATATGATTTGCAAAAACTAAAGGGGGGCTATTTTCTAAGTGGAAATTATTTTCAACCAAGGTAAGAAAATACAGTCATAATGATGCCTGACAGGAAAAAGCCAACAGCGATCTGGAGCTTTATCAAGAGTTTTTCAATCAGTTTAAATAATCCAAATCAGAAAACAATGATTGGTTTTCAACATAGCACAGAGGTAAAAGAGAAAAATCAGTCATAGAGAATATCTATCAGTGATCTAGAGTTTGCAATAGGATTCAAATCATATTTAGAAATCTAGATCTGAGAAAATGAATGGTTTTAGGCAGTCAAAACAACCAAACAAAAGGGTCGATCAGCATGGCACTAGGCGGCTAGAAGGAAGGTAACGACCAGGAAGTATAGGCGGCCAGGAAGAAAAGATAACAGTGACCTGAAGGAAGAATAAAGAAAGCAACCAAGATATGCAGGTCGATCTAGGTTTGTAAATTTGCCCAAGAAGAAAATAAGAAGAGGATGACTCAGAGAATGAGTCCATTGGCCAAGCAAAAAGATAAGCGGCCAACATACATAGGGACAGCCAGCATACATAGGATGACTAAACAAAAACAGTCACCCAACAAACAGCTGATAAAACTATTTTTAAAATAGCCAAATCAATGTAATTATAACGTAAGAAATACCAGATGAAAAACTTGGGAAAAATGACGATTGGTGAAGAGTATCCAGTTGTTGTCATTGCCTCTTTATCTTTCTCTTGTTGTACTGCCCCTCCATTCTCACCTTGGAGGTGTAGATGGTCTGGCTAAGGAGCATGAAGATGAAAGTAAAATAATAAGAATATTTAGAGTATGTTAGACAGTTGATGTTGTACATTATATGATGTTGGTAGATGCTACATTCATGTTGCTGACATTCCTGATTATCCTCATGTGTGGTTTCATACGACAGTTAGCATGTTTTACTGATAATCCTTGTTGCGACACTGATAATTCATATGCTCTGACATTGTTTTACATTGAGGTGATTACGATGTTGATCTTACTATGATTGTCATAAGTTAGAACTAATTTTTATGCGACTAATTTTGTATTATAAGATGATCTAATTATTGTGTGATGTGAAAAGAGACAATGTCGTACCACTCATTCGTGAGCGTCCAACGACGTTGTGATTCTCTTTCACTCCGTGACTGTTTGATATTTATTATACTTGTGCATAGACCGTGTTGTGTCCTGCAGGTTGCATGTATCAGGGATCGACTCCACCTAAATTGATAGGACTGAGAGTGCCTTAAAACCAATGGAACTGTTGAATGAAGATAACATATGGTCCCCTAGTTAGCCATCATCCTTGAAAAGGATGAGTATCCAGTTTTGCACCCAGTCAACATTGTCTGTATGGGCATGATAGTCAGTCGTTGTCGTTGTGGTCATGCTTTTTGATCATGCATAGTGTCAGGTATTGTTTGGCATTTGGGTTATTTTGTTTGGAATTGTTTGATTAATGCTTTGGTTAATTGTTGCATTAAAATAAAATTAGTAAGTTAAGAAGGCACTTTTGATAAATAAATAAATATGGATGCTTTTATGTAAATTTAAGTTTATGGGAAATTAGATTATATTGTATTTTACGGTCAATAAATAATAATAATTATAATGGAGAAAAAAAAATGTTGTTAAAACAAGAATATAATTGATAAAACTAAAATGAAAACATTTTATAAACAAGTAAATGTTTTGTTAGTGGCAATAAAAATAAATTTATAATATTTATGAGTTGTCATAAAAACTTATATAAATAGCAAATTCTAAAATAAATAAAATCAGAGAGAAATTATTGTTCGGTTAAAAATAGCAAATTGTAAGAAAGTAATAAAGGAGAATCTTATGGAAGAAATTATGGGGGTGGATATGCATGCTCAACTTTATTTTGAAATCTCAAGACATAATTTGGGGGGAGCATGCATTTCAAATAGAGAATATGTTTTATGTTTTGGGGATCTCTCTCTCTCTCTCTCTCTGGAAGTTTTCATTTTTCTTTTGGCACCATAAACCATAGTTTCCAGAAGAAAAGACTTGGCAAAAAATGGATGTGAGCTGGGAAATTTGTGAAGATGTGATTGAAGCAATATTCTAGGTATGGACTGAGATATGAAACTGATTTATTGTTGCATTAGATTTAGTGAAATATTCTATGAATTCTCTTCTACATTTCCTGAACCCAATCTATTGCAATAGCAATAACTTTATTTTTACGAACTGGGTTTCTCTAATTTTTTTATATATCGTGCACGGCCTGGATATCTAAAGTAAATCTAAAAATCAGCCATACCTAGTTTGTCATTTTTGAGATATGAATATTTTTTGAGTATCTACCTCTCACCCATTTCGTCTCTGTTTTAACAGTCTATTGCGTTATCCATAACTTTATTTTAACGAATTAGGTTTCTTAAATTTCTTTATATATGGTGCACAGCCTGGATATCTAAATCATATCTAAAAATCAGCCATACCCATTTTGTCATTTTGGAGATATGAATATTTTGTGACTATCTACCTCTTACCCATTTCATCTTTGTTTTAGCAGTCTCTTGTGTTAGCCATAACTTTATTTTTAAGAACTGGGTTTTTTTTTATATATGGTGCACGGCCTGGATATGTAAATCATATCTGAAAATCAGCCATACCCAGTTTGTCATTTTTTATATATGAGTATTTTGTGATTGTCTACCTCTCACTCGTTTCGTCTCTGTTAAAATAGTTAGTTGCGTCAACAATAACTCTATATTTTTGAAATGGGTTTCTCTGAGATTTTTCAACAAATTCATTTTGTGCATATCCTATGATCATTGCTTTCCATCAGATGACTCTCTTTGAGGCATTCTACCAATCCCTCTGCGTGCCCTGTCTATGCTTTCACATTTTGGATTGTTGGTAGCTTCTAAAGCCTTCTCAACAAATTTATTTTGTGCTGATCCTATCATATGCATGTGGTTAAAAGTGTGGTAGATTTGATGAATATGTTAGATCTATAGGAATGTTTTGTTGTTCTATATTCCTTTCCTCTCAAGCTAACCTTAGAACAAGGTTCTTTCATTTTAGCTTCAGGTTTTGTATCTTGTGATTCTAACCAGTGTAAGAAATTTATAGCATTCTAATATTATAGCCATTTAGTCTTGCTTATACAATGATATGTAATAGTATTTACAAAACTGTCTAGCCTATTAATGAAATCTACATTAGTGTAAATAGTGGTTTAGTGAATTTTGTAGCCATTGGTATAGCATTCATGTGTTATGGTTATTATTACTCCATTGTATGATTTTAATTGTGGTGATAGTCCCTCACTATGATAAGAATTGCATTTAAATAATTGTTGTGTTTTAATATGTATGCCTTAGGTTTATTTGCATGTTGATCGCAATCATTTTTAATTAAACAAAACTAAAATAAGTCTTGGGATCTATTGGTTAAAATATTGTTACTTGTGGGCACTTATATATCATATGACCATAGTAGTTAGAATATTATTGTTCTCCATTATAGAGATAGATTCACTTTGTGTTTGGTAGATGATTGATCATGGTTGGATTAATGTTACATTCTTTAAGACCCATAATTTAGTGCATCATACTATATGTTACAATTGTGGTATTGCAACTGAAATATTGAGGAAGGATCTTAGTTTATGATGTGCATTTGAGAGTGAATGTGGTGTGAGACTATAGTGTTTAGTGTGTCAAGTGTTTGTGTCATTTGGGAAAGTTGATTCTAGAGGTCAAGAGGGCTAGTCGTGTGTATGACTCATGTGATTATGTAATCTTGATAATGGTTGAATATGTATTGGTTATATGTTGACTCCCCTCTATTTATGGATTCATGTGGTTATGATGAATGTGCAAAATAGATAATGCCTTTCTCAGTCTACCTATTCATGTGGTTATGATGACTGTGCAAGATGGATAATGCCTTGCTCAGTGTACCTATTCATGTGGTTATGATAACTATGCAAGATGGGTAATGCCTTGCTCTGTGTAATGTGAAATGATATATATTTTGTGTTGTAAACATATCATGATGAGAAATGTGATAGTTCATGCTTGGGTTTTGTTTTAGGCTTTGAGAATCTAGATGCAATGAAGGGGAAGTGGCTTTCAATGTGGGGCCAGTGCCCAAAGTGGCTTGTCAGGGTAACCCATTGGAAGTTGTTAATCTAGCGATAACTTAATAATAAATTTAGAGGGTTGGGTAGTCTTCACACTAATCAAGATAATTGGATGCCTCACTCATGCTTGTAATGCTCATTCAGGTTAAGGATGGGATGACAAGGCCATGGTTGGCAAAATCAAATTCCTTGTCCTCACGAAAAGAATGTTGGTTCCGTATGTGTCACCCTATGGGGCCGGCATCTAGTGAGAGACTGTCAGGATAACCAAAGATGGGGGCCAACACCTAGTGAGAGACTGTCAGGGTAACCCATGAATGGGGGCCGGTGTCTAGCTAGAGACTGTTAGGGTAACCCATGCTAGGACCATGCGATGACACTCATCCCTACTGCAGTCTAGCATTCTCTAGTTGTGTTTTCCCCTTTGTGTTTTGAATGCCTCTGGAAGTGATGTTTAAGTTGCTTGTGATGTCTTTGTTGACTAGTGTTCTATTTAAGTGATGTGTAGTCCTTGCACCTGTTAGCCTATTGTCTTCTTGGATGTTTTCTTAGTGGGACATTGTGTTATCTCCTAGCACGGGGTGTGGACCTTAGGGTTCCACATGGTTGGGTGGTTGTACTTTTATCTCCATTGGTTCCCCTTGCTGTTGTTCATGTGCGAGAAGGATGTACCTTATGTGGCAGATTTTAGATATTGTTCTAGCTTGAGGAGACAGAAACTTATGTTCATATTCCAATTTTATATAACAGTAGAATCATGTACCGTTATCTTGATATATGTACTCCAATGTACTTTGGATAGCGATATTGTAAACTATGTAATGTTGTACTCTCTTGTAAAGGAACTTGTCTATGTACTTGTGATCCTATGTGCAGGATCCTGATGTTACTTATCTAATGATATAATATGGAATTGTATGTGTTTATTTATCTGATGCAATTAGACTTAGAATGAACCGTGTTTGTTAGGTAATTCATAATGTTGGTTAGATCTTGTTTTAGTTCATTAGTAATGCAGCCATGGAACTCTAGAGGATAAAGATTAATTTAAATGTTATGAATAAATATATGATTGTTGTTATTTCTTTCATTTTTTAAAAAACTATTTGACCTTTTTGTAAGCTTAGTTGTGTTATCCTCTAGGTTCCTTGGCAGGGCATTACATTTGGTATCAGAGTCAAGTTGCAACACTGGAACCTCTGGATTGTTGTTGCTCTAGGTTAAGCATTTTTCTCCTTGTGGCGAGTTGGTGATAGTACCTCTCACCTATGTGCCTTAGTATTATGTTAGAAGGTTGATGAATTTACAGACTTGTTCTTTGATTCTGGAAGAAATAAGTTCTTTATGCCTTGTTTTACTTATGTGTTTACTATGGGTTCTCCCTCCTTTTCCAAAAATGTGATGATGCATCTGACAATATGTGTTTCTTGTATGTTAGTGCTTACTGATTTTTGGAGGCCTTGAGTTCCTCTTGTGGTCTCTAGTGCTTTAGAAGAAAGAAGCATGATTACTATTAGTGCATGTAATTAGGAGTGTGGTATATGCCCCCTCTAGTGATGTGAATATTCTATACCCATTCAGTGTGGGGTGTTGTGAAAGGACAGTGGTGTTTTGTGTTCCCTTGTTTGGTGAAGTAATCATACTTGGGGGTTATGTTTAGCTATGGGTGTAGAAGCACCATACCATCTTTATGTTAATTGAATTATATGTCTAAGTATTGGAATAATTTAATCACTCGGTGGCATCATGTGGATTATGTGGTGTTTTCATGTGTGGAGTATCTTTGTGTGGTTGTTTGATAATCTGATATCTATTTCTTAGTTGTCCATGACCTCATGTGGAAGTTCTGTTGTGATTTATGAAAGTCATCATTGTGTATGCCTGTGTAAGAAAAGTGTGCAGGAGATCAAATTGGATCCTATATTGGACCCAGGAGATCATAAATGTGATATTGTAAGTCAATTAGAATTTTGAATTATTCTTGTGTGTGACATCATACATTTCCTCTGTAAGTATCTTTTTGCATAAGGAAGTAATTGCATATGTTCATAGTTTGGTAAACAGGAATTGTACTGCATTAAAGATAGAAAAATTTTGTAAATAAGTAGTTACTGTGTTGCCTTAAATCCTTGTATAAAAGTTGCTTAGATAAGAAGATGTAGAAACATAGTTGTCTATGTGTTTTTTGTACATTCTCTAATGTATTCTGGACTTTGAGTCCTGGGGTGTTGTGTAGCGGATACTCCCTTTTGTGGCTAAAATTAGTCACACCTTGATGTGGATTTGTTCTTAATATTGGTTGTTTTAGAATTTTTGATAGTTGTTTCATGTGTTGTGGGTGGGCTAATAGTGAATTTGTTTTATTTGAACTCTCTTATGAGAGGAGTGGTTACCAAAACTCTTTTCTTTATACATGATTTATTGTTGAAAATTGTTGGCATTTTGTGACTTAAGATTGAATTTGATTATTTCCCCACTTGGGTTTGCATTTTTCAAATTTCTATGGTGGCTATTCTGAATATTTGTTTCTGTTGGCTCCGTTTCATGTTAAGTGTTGTTTCTATCATGTTCATTTCGAACCTCTGATAGTGTGTTCAAGGGAGGAGTCCACGGAGGATTGTACTTGCATGTTTGGTAATTAGTTGGAACCATAGTGGAAATAAGAGATGAGATGTATTTTTCCTTGTTAATATGTGAATGTAATTCCCTAAATAGTTTGAAATTCTCAAAATACGTGATTGGTTATAAGTAGATCACATGATATGTCTTAAGGTGAGGAATTGATGTCCTTCTTGTCTTTATTGAATGATTGTGCCTGTCTTATGAACAATTGCTTAATATGGATGCGTATGTTGGCAATAGAAAATTGCAATAGTAATATGTTATGTTTCCACCCTAGTCTGTGACTTCCAGAAGTAAGTCAAGTTTTAGAGGGGGAGGATGTAATGCCCCTCCATTCTCACCTTGGAGGTACAGATGGTCTGGCTAAGGAGCATGAATATGAAGGTAAAATAATAGGAATATTTAGAGTATGTTAGACAGTTGATGTTGTACATTATATAATGTTTGTAGATACTACATTAATGTTGGTGACATTCCTGATTATCCTCATGTGTGGTTTCATACGATAGTTAGCATGTTTTATTGATAATCCTTGTTGTGACACTGATAATTCATATGCTCTGACATTGTTTTACATTGAGGTGATTTCAATTTTGATCTTACTATGATTGTCATAAGTTAGAATTGGTTTTTATGTGACTAATTTTGTATTATAGGATGATCTGATTATTGTGTGTTGTGAAAAGAGACAATATCGTACCACTCATTCATGAGCATCTGGCGACGTTGCGATTTTCTTTCACTCCGTGATCATTTGATATTTATTATACTTGTGCATAGATCACACGTTGTGTGCTGCAGGTTGTAGGTATCAGGCATCGACTCCAGCTGAATTGATAGGTCTGAGAGTGCCTTAAAACCAATGGAACTGTTGAATGGAGATAACATATGGTCCCCTAGTTAGCCATCATCCTTGAAAAGGATGAGTATCTAGTTTTGCACCTACTTAGTGTTGTCTGTATGGGCATGATAGTCAGTCGTTGTCGTTGTGGTCATGCTTTTCTATCGTGCATAGTGTCAGGTATTGTTTGGCATTTGGGTTATTTTGTTTGGAATTGTTTGATTAATGATTTGGTTAATTGTTACATTAAAATAAAATTAGTATGGTGCTTCTACGCCAGCGCCCAAAGTGGCTTGTCAGGGTAACCCATTGGAAGTTGTTAATCTAGTGATAACTTAATAATAAATTTAGAGGGTTGGGTAGTCTTCACACTAATCAAGATAATTGGATGCCTCACTCATGCATGTGTGCTTGTTTAGGTTAAGCATGAGATGAGAAGGCCGTGGTTGGAAAAATCAACTTCCTTGTCTTCACAAAAGGAATGTTGGTTTCACATTTGTCACCCTATGGGGCTGGCGTCTAGTGAGAGACTGTCAGGGTAACCATAGATGGGGGCCGGCACCTAGCGAGAGATTGTCAGGGTAACCCATGGATGGGGGCTGACGTCTAGCTAGAGACTATCAGGGTAACCCACATTAGGACCATGCGATGACACTCATCCCTACTACAGTCTAGCATTCTCTAGTTGTGTTCTCCCCTTTGTTTTGTGAATACCTCTAGAAGTGATGTTTAAGTTGCTTGTGATGTCTTTATTGACTAGTGTTGTATTTGAGTCATGTGTAGTCCTTACACCTGTTAGCCTATTGTCTTCTTGGCTATTTTCTTAGTGGGACCTTATTGTTATCTCCTAGCTGAGGGGGGTTGACCTTAGGGTTCCACATGGTTGGGTGGTTGTGCTTTTATCTCCATTGGTTCCCCTTTTTGTTGTTCGTGTGCGAGAATGATGTACCTTATGTGGTAGATTTTAGATCTTGTTCTAGCTTGACAAGACAAAAACTTATGTTCATGTTCTAGTTTTGTATATCAATAGAATCATGTACTGTTATCTTGATATATGTACTCCAATGTAATCTGGATAGCGATATTGTAACCAATGTAATGTTGTACTCTCTTGTAAAGGAACTTGTTTATGTACTCGTGATCCTACGTGTAGGATCCTAATGTTACTTATCTGATGATATAATATGAATTGTATGTGTTTATTTATCTGATGCAATTAGACTTAGAATGAACTATATTTGTTAGTTAATTCATAATGTTGGTTAGATCTTGTTTTAGTTCGTTAGTAATGCAGCCGTGGAACCCTAGAGGATAAAGCTTAATTTAAATGTTATGAATAAATATATGATTGTTGTTATTTCTTTTGTTTTAAAAAAAATATTTGACCTTTTTGTAAGCTTAGTTGTGTTATCCTCTGGGTTTATTGGCAGGGCGTTACATTTTGTACCAGTGCTAGGTTACAACACTGGGACCTCTGGATTGTTGTTGTTGCTCTAGGTTAAGCATTTTTCTCCTTGTGGTGAGTTGGTGATTGATGTAGAGGACTTAGGGTAGGATGATGATTCCACCGTTTGACAAGGTTTTCTTCTCACACTCAAAAACCAAATTCAAGGATCATCATGCAAAAGTGGGAACATCAGTTGGTTTTCTTGAAATCATCATGTTGAGGCTTGTTTGGCAGTCCATATGACACATTCAAACCATTTTCTAAGGCTAGACATTCTTTGAATTGGGACTTCCTTCTTTATGCCACTAAACTCCTTGTAGCCCTTGAAACAAGAATAATTAGCAATAAATCTTGATACAGGTCTGTAAACTCAAATCTCAGACAATCCTAAGATACCCATTTAGATTCCCTACAACATATCCCAAATTGGGTATGGGTTGTTTTGGACAATATAGTCTAACCTATAGCCCCTCCTAGTAGCCTAGAGCCCTAATTAGCCCTATTTTGTGAAGCAACCACCCTCCATTTTGATTACAATACTCAACCAATCATTTGGACATCTTAGGGGCATGATAGAACCAAGGATTCTTTAGGTTTTGGGTCTCCAAAATGGATTGCAACTGATTGGTCTTATGTTGTTCCCTTTCTAGGCTTCCATGTAACACCTAACACATGAGGATGTTAGGTTTCTTCAATAAAACTCATCCTTCTCAGATCCCCTGCCCAAATCTTATCATAACACATGAAAATAGACTTGACATAATCCATTCCACTAATCAGGAGTGAGTCAAACTAGTGGAATGGAGAGAAAAGGCATAACTTCTGTTAGAAACCCTAAAGTAGGGTTTAGTAACCCGATTTCAAAAAAGAATAGAGAATTCAAATATAAAGATGTTTCAAGACCTCCAATCACTTGCAACAAGAACTTAACTCATACCTATAACCTTCCACAACCATTGTCCTTATGATGTTTCCATACAGAGAAGTACCACGGGTAGGAACAACGAAAAACACAGAAATTTGACAGAAAAATGAGATTTCTCCACTTATATTCCTTCCAACTTACTGTCTTCTCTCTTCTACATTGCAATGATCTTGTTCAAGGCTTTTTAAGCCTGCATACATCTTGACAAACCTCTTGGAAGATAGTTTTTGTCGATGGGAAGGTTTATAACTACTCTTCAACCATCGCTGCCCTGTTGTGTTAGCATTTGACACTTAATGACATGGATTTGTATTGTGTTTACAAGTATATTGTCCCTGTTTGGGATGCTTAGACTATTTTTCCAAGAGTGACAAGCCTTTTACAAGGCATTCAACCTATGACTACCTCCTACATGCCTTAGAAAGGCTTACAAACATGACTGCCTCAACCATGACAGTAACATGATGAATTTTAGACATAGTCCTTATTACAAACAAGGGAATGGTCTTCCAAGACCTTATTGAATCAACAAGACAACATTAACAACATGAAGACAAGACATAAATCCATATGGTCTCCTTGGTGCTCCTGTACCATACTCTCCAGGTGGTAAAGAACTCAAGTCTCTTGAGGAAGTAGATTAGCAACTGTGACACCATGCTTCAAGATGTCTTCTTCACTCATCCAAGTGGCATCTTCAATGGGTAAGCTACTCCATTTGACAAGGAACTACTTGTAGGTCTTCTTTCTAGTCCTTTTGATGACCTTGGTATCAAGAATGCATTCCAACTTCAATGGTTGGCTGGGAGGTAGATCTTTTATCCAATCTTCATCTTCTTGGACTGCATCAAGACCTGCAACATTATCACCCTTGTATGGAAACAAGTTAGCAACATTGAAGATGGGAGAAATTGCCAAGCCTTGAGGAAGCTCAATCTCATAGGCATTAGGCCCAAATTTGTGCACAATCTGGAAAGGACCTATCTTCTTCATGAGGAGTTTGGTTGGCTGCCCCTTTGGAAGTCTTTCCTTCTTCAAATGTGCCATGACTAAATCCCCAACCTTATATTGCACATCTCTCCTTCTCTCATTGGCTTTCCCCTTGTACTTCTCATTGTTCCTTTGAAGAGTTTCTCTTACATTTTCATGGATGTCCTTCATAGCTAATGCAAAGTCTTCACCTTGAGCACTCTTCCTCTCCAATCCACGGAGATCTCTCAATTCAAGAATACCTCTTGGGTGAACACCATAGACAATCTCAAATGGACTCCTTCCTATGCTTCTATTGGTGGAGTCATTGTAAGCAAATTCATCTTGAGGGATGATCATATCCCATGCCTCTCGATGCTGCTTTGTAAGACATCTAAGGAGATTTCCCAAAGACCTATTCACTACCTCATTTTGGCCATCAGTTTGAGGGTGATAGGCTGAAGTGAATGACAACTGAGTGCCCAACTTCTTCCACAAAGTACACCAAAAGTGGCCTACAAACTTTGGATCTCTGTCAGTCACAATGTTAAGAGGTAAACCATGGATTCTAACAATTTCTTTGAAGAAAAAACTAGCAATGTCTGAAGCATCATTAGTGCATTTACATAGAAAGAAATGAGCCATCTTATTGAATCTATCCACCACAACAAATATGCTATCAAAACCTCTTTGAGTCCTAGGAAGACCCAAGACAAAATCCATGCTAATACTTTCCCATGGCCTATTAGGAATAGGAAGTGGCTGATATAGACCAGCATTAGATGAAGTACCTTTTGCCCTTTGACAAATACTACAACATTCAACAAATTTTCTGATGTCTGATTGCATTTTAGGCCAAAAATAAAACCTCTTCACCTGATCCAATGTTTTGTCTAGCCCAAAGTGACCTCCTAGTCCACCACAATATTTTTCCTTTATGATGTTCTCCCTCACGGAACACCTAGGAACACATAATTGGCTGCCTTTGAACAACAACCCCTGCTGCAATAAAAACTCAGAAAAATTAGAATGATAAGAGTCTGAAAACTGTGAACAAACTTCATATACCTCCTTGAAATCTTCATCATCCTAATACATATGTTTGAGAGCATCAATCCCCACACTTTGTAACTAAATTTCTTGAACCATACACACCCTTCTACTCAATGCATCTGCCACTTTATTGGCCCGCCCCTTCTTGTGTTTGATGGAAAAAGTGTATGCTTGGAGTTGTTCAACCCATTTCATATGCCTGTGATTGAGTTTCTCCTATGAATTTAGAAAACTAAGTGCATGGTTGTCATTGTAAACAATAAACTCTTTAGGCAAAAGATAGTGCCTCCACTTTTTCAAAGCTTGCACCATTGCATACAATTCCAAGTCATAAGTAGAATACTTTCTCTTAGCATCATTCAATTTTTTACTAATGAAAGCAACTGATCTACCTTCTTGACTTAAGACAACCCCTATAGCAAGGTTACTAGCATCACATTCCACCACAAACAACTTGTTAAAGTCAGGTAAAACAAGAATGGGCTGTTGTGCTACTCTTTGTTTCAAAATTTCAAAAGAGTCATTGGTTTCCTTTGTCCAAGAAAACTTACATTTATGCCCCCCTTTGATGGTATCCAAAATAGGTGCATAAATATGATTAAAACCCCTTATGAACTTCCTATAAAATGTTGCCAAACCATGAAAACTTTTTACATCACCTGCTGTTTTAGGAGTTGGCCATGACAAAATGGCCTCTACCTTTGTTGGATCCATCTTCAAACTACCTTGAGAAATGACAAAACCAAGATAGGTGAGTTCTTCCTTCATGAAGACACTCTTCTCCATGTTGATCATCAACTGTTCATCATGTAACTTCTTCAAAACCTGATCCAAATGTTGCAAATGCTCTTCCTTAGTCCTGCTGAAAATAAGAATGTCATCAAGGTACACCACAACAAATTTGCTAATGAAATCTTGTAACACTTCATTCATGAGACGCATAAAAGTACTTGGGGCATTAGATAGACCAAATGGCATCACCAACCACTCATAAAGACCCTCATTTGTTTTTAATGTTGTCTTCCATTCATCCCCTTGCTTTATCCTAATTTGATGATACCCACTCTTAAGATCAATCTTAGAAAAGTATCTGGCCCCTCCCAAATAGTCCATTAGGTCCTCAATCCTTGGCATAGGGAACCTATATCTTATGGTGATCTTGTTAATAGCCCTAGAATCCGTACACAACCTCCATTTACCATCCTTTTTAGGGGCTAGGACTGTTGGGACAACACATGGGCTAAGGCTCTTTCTTACCAAACCCTTATCCAACAATTCTTGCACTTGCTTGGCAATCTCTTCATTTTGAGAAGGTGTCATCTTGTAGGCTACTTTGTTTTGCAAGGTAGACTCTTGTATGAAATCAATTTGATGGCTTATGTCCCTAATAGGTGGTAATTCATTAGGCATCTCCTCTACCATGATATCCTTATACTTCTCTAACAATTGCTGCACCTCCTTGGGAACCTCTTCCTCACTAGGACCATGCAAATTAGGACTATTTTTAGGCTTCAAAATCAGAGCATACCCTTGGGTTCCTTCCTCCTTAAGGGTGTCTAGAAACTCTTTACCACTCACAATCATGACACTTGACCCAACACTCTTCTCTACATTCTCATCCGGCAATGGATCCATTCTATACTTCCTACCATTCTTGGTTATGATGGAGTTAGATTTACCATTATGTTGGGATTGAACATCATATTTCCATGGATGTCCTAACAGTAAATGACAAGCATCCATGGGAATTATATCACACAAAATCTTGTCCTTGTATTCCCCTATCTCAAATTCTACCCAAGATTGTGCATCTACTAAAACTTGTTGCCCCTTATTCAACCATGATACTTTATAAGGACTAACATGAGGAAGTCTTTTCAATTTCAACTTGTCTACCATTTCAATAGAAATCAAATTTTTAGTTGAGCCTAAATCAACAATTACCTTGCAAATCATACCATAGGCCTTGCATGTTGTCCTGAACAATGTCTTCCTTTGAGGGGGTTCTTGTGTTTGAGGCACCTTCAACATGCTTCTCCTCATCATCAAACTTTCTCCTTCATGGACTGGGGATGCACTTCCAATTGGAGAGTTAACACTTTGGCAATCTTCCTTTTGGATCAATTGGTTCCTTCTCTCTCCTCCATGAGAGCTTGAGGCTTGCTTTTCAGGACATTTGAAGGCTGGATGTCCCACTTGGTTGCAATTGTAGCACCTTCCTGTGAAGACATTAGGACCTCTTCCTGGTCCACCAAATCTACCCCTTCCATTGGATCTCCTTCCTCTAAACCCTTCTCTAGAACTTGATTCTCCACTTTGTTCTTGGGAACTAGATTCCCCTTGACATCTTTGGGACTGATTTCTGCCTCCAAAATTGCTCCTACCTCTAAAATTTTTGCCACCTCTTCCTCTATTTTGTTGCTCACCTTTCCTCTTCAACTTCTCTTCAGCCCTCAATGCCATTTGAAAGCATTTATCCATGGTTTTAGGGGTTAGTATGCTGATTTCTTCTTGGATATTAAACCTCAAACCATTTAGATACCTTGCCACTTTACCTTTTTCATCCTCCATGTATCCACAATGAAGAGAGCACTTGTGAAACTCCTCGGTGTAGGTGGCCACATCCAAATTTATTTGCTTGAAATTTTGCATCTTCTTGTAGATATGCACCTCATAGTCTGATGGAAGGAATTGGGACTTGATCCTCTCCAACATTCTTCTCCATGAAGAGATCACACTCTTCCCATTCTTTACTCTCTCACCTTTGGTATAATTCCACCATGTAAGGGCAACACCTTTGAGTTTAGTTTTTGCAAACTTCACCCTCTTGTTCTTAGGAACTTCTTTGTATTCAAAGTAGTTATTTAGGGCCTCAATCCACTCCATAACTTCATCAACATTCATCTTACCACTAAACATTGGAATCTCCATCTGAGCCTTTGAAGAATCTTTGCCAATTGCCTTGATGGCTTCAAGGAAATGTTTCTGATCTGCAGGTACCTCTGCCTCTTCTTGATCTTCTTCTTCCTCCTCTTTTTCTTCTTCATTAGAACCTTCATCTATCCTCTTCCCTATCCTTAGTGCCTTCAAATATGCTTGGAGTGCTTCCTTGACTCCACTCTTAATCTTCTCTTCCATTTCCTTGAACTTCTTAACCACCTCAGCGGTCATTCCTTTTGGAGGCATATTGCTAGCCTCTCCTTCACTCTCCTCTACTGACATATATGAGGTCTTACACAACTAACAACAAAACCTTTTATGGCTCTGATACCACTATGATGTAGAGGACTTAGGGTAGGATGATGATTCCATCGTTTGACAAGGTTTTCTTCTCACACTCAAAAACCAAATTCAAGGATCATCATGTAAAAGTGGGAATAGAAGTTGGTTTTCTTGAAATCATCATGTTGGGGCTTGTTTGGCATTCCATATGACACATTCAAACCATTTTCTAAGGCTAGACAAGCTTTTAATTGGGACTTCCTTCTTTATGCCACTAAACTCCTTGTAGCCCTTGAAACAAGAACAATCAGCAATAACTCTTGATACAAGTCTACAAACTCAAATCTCAGACAATCTTAAGATACCCATTTAGATTCCCTACAACATATCCCAAATTGGGTATGGGTTGTTTTGGACAATATAGTCTAACCTATAGCCCCTCCTAGTAGCCTAGAGCCCCAATTAGCCCTATTTTGTGAAGCAACCACCCTCCATTTTGTTTACAGTACTCAACCAATCATTTGGACATCTCAGGGGCATGATAGAATCAAGGATTCTTTAGGTTTTGGGTCTTCAAAATGGACTGCAACTGATTGGTCTTATGTTGTTCCCTTTCTAGGCTTCTATGCAACACCTAACACATGAGGATGTTAGGTTTCTTCAATAAAACCTCCTCCTTCTCAGATCCCCTGCCCAAATCTTATCATAACACATGAAAACAGACTTGACATAATCCATTCCACTGATCAGGAGTGAGTCAAACTAGTGGAATGGAGAGAAAAGGCATAACTTCTGTCAGAAACCCTAAAGTAGGGTTTAGTAACCCGATTTCAGAAAAGAACAGAGAATTCAAATACAAAGATGTTTCAAGACCTCTCACCTATGTGCCTTAGTATGATGATAGAAGGTTGATAAATTTACAAACTTGTTCTTTGATTCTGGAAGAAATAAGTTCTTTATGTCTTGTTTTACTTATGTGTCTGCTATGTGTTCTTCCTCCTTTTCTGAAAAATGTGATGATGTATTTGACAATATGTGTTTCCTGTATGTTAGTGCTTGCTGATTTTTTGAGGCCTTGAGTTCCTCTAGTGATCTCTAGTGCTTTAGAAGAAAGAAGCATGATTACTTCTAGTACATGTAATTAGGAGTGTGGTATATGCCCCCTCTAGTGATGTGAATATCTTGTACCCATTATGTGTAGGGTGTTGTGAAAGGCCAGTTGTGTTTTGTTTTCCCTTGTTTGGTGAAGTAATCATACTTAGGGGTTATGTTTAACTATGGGTGTAGAAGCACCATACCATCTTTATGTTAATTGCATTATATGTGTAAGTATTGGAATGATTTAATCACTCGGTGGCATCATTTGGATTATGTGGTGTTGTCATTTGTGGGGTATCTTTGTGTGGTTGCTTGATAATCTAATATCTATTTCTTAGTTGGCCATGACCTCATGTGGAAGTTCTATTGTGATTTATGAAAGTTATCATTGTGTATACCTATGTAAGAAACGTGTGTAGGAGATCAAATTGGAGCCTATGTTGGACCCAGAGATCATGAATGTGATATTGTAAGTCAATTAAAATTTTGATTTGTTCTTGTGTGTGACATCATACATTTCCTCTGTAAGTATCTTTTTCCATAAGGAAGTAATTGTATATGTTCATAGTTTGGTAAACAGGAATTGTACTGCATTAAAGATAGAAAATTTTTGTAAATAAGTAGCGACTGTGTTGCCTTAAATCCTTGTATAAAAGTTTCTTAGATAAGAAGATGTAGAAAACATAGTTGTCTGTGTGTTTGGTGTACATTCTCTAACGCATTCTGGACTTTGAGTATTGGGGAGTTGTGTAGCGGATACTCCCTTTTGTGGCTAAAATTAGTCACACCGTGATGTGAATTTGTTTGTAATATTGGTTGTTTTAGAATTTTTGATAGTTGTTTCATGTGTTGTGGGTGGGCTAATAGTGAATTTGTTTTCTTTGAACCCTCTTATGAGAGGAGTGGTCACCAAAACTCTTTTCTTTATACTTGATTTATTGTTGAAAATTGCGGCATTTTGTGACTTAAGATTGAATTTGATTATTTCCCCTCTTGGGTTTGCATTTTAAAAATTTCTATGGTGGCTATTCTGAATGTTTGTTTCTACTGGCTCTGCTTCGTGTTAAGTATTGTTTCTATCACATTCATTTCAAACCTCTGATAGTGTGTTCAAGGGAGGACTCCGCGAAGGATTGTACTTGCATGTTTGGTAATTAGTTGGAACCATAGTGGAAATAAGAGATGAGATGTATTTTTCCTGGTTAATATGTGAATGCAATTCCCCAAATTGTTTGAAATTCTCAAAATATGTGATTGGTTATAAGTGGATCACATGATACGTCTTAAGGTGAGGAATTAATGTCCTTCTTGTCTTTATTGAACGATTGTGCCTGTCTTATCGACAATTTCTTAATATGGATGCGTATGTTGGCAATAGAAAATTGCAATACTAATATGTTATGTTTCCACCCTAGTCTGTGACTTCCAGGAGTAAGTCAAGTTTTAGGGGGGGAGGATGTAATGCCCCTTCATTCTCACCTTGGAGTTGTAGATGGTCTGGCTAAGGAGGATGAAGATGAAGGTAAAATAATAGGAATATTTAGAGTATGTTAGATAATTGATGTTGTACATTATATGATATTGGTAGATGCTACATTCATGTTGGTAACATTCCTAATTATCCTCATGTGTGGT
This sequence comes from Cunninghamia lanceolata, assembly GCA_027924645.1. NCBI lineage: Eukaryota > Viridiplantae > Streptophyta > Pinopsida > Cupressales > Cupressaceae > Cunninghamia > Cunninghamia lanceolata. The sequence continues at coordinate 3,964,058 of BSBN01000397.1, forward strand.
TTCATACGATAGTTAGCATGTTTTATTGATAATCCTTGTTACAACACTGATAATTCATATGCTCTGACATTGTTTTACATTGACGTGATTATGATGTTGATCTTACTATGATTGTCATAAGTTAGAATTGATTTTGATGCGACTAATTTTGTATTATAGAATAATCTAATTATTGTGTGGTGTGAAAAGAGACAATGTCGTACCACTCATTCGTGAGAGTCCGGTGACGTTGCGATTCTCTTTCACTCCGTGACCATTTGATATTTATTATACTTGTGCATAGACCATGTTGTGTGTTGTAGGTTGCAAGTATCAGGCATCGACTCCACGTGAATTGACAGGTTTGAGCGTGTCTTAAAACCAATGGAATTGTTGAATGGAGATAACATATGGTCCTCTAGTTAGCCGTCATCCTTGAAAATGATGAGTATCTAGTTTTGCACCCAGTCAGTGTTATCTATATGGGAATGTAGTCACTGTCATTGTGGTCATGCTTTTTGATTATGCATAGTGTCAGTTATTGTTTGGCATTTGGGTTATTTTGTTTGCAATTGTTTGATTAATGCTTTGGTTAATTGTTGCGTTAAAATAAAATTAGTAAGTTAAGAAGGCACTTTTGATAAATAAATAAATATAGATACTTTTATGTAAATTTATGTTTATTGGAAATTAGATTATATTGTATTTTACGGTCAATAAAAAATAAAAATTATAATGAGGAAAAAAAATAAAGTGTTGTTAAAACGGGAATATAATTTATAAAATTAAAATGAAAACATTTTATAAACAAGTAAATGTTTTGTTAGTGGCAATAAAAATAAATTTATAATATTTATGAGTTGTCATAAAAACTTATATAAATAGCAAATTCTAAAATAAATAAAATCAGAGAAAAATTATTGTTTGGTTAAAATAGCAAATTGTAAGAAAGTAATAAAGGAGAATCTTCTGGAAGAAATTATTGGGGTGGTTATGCATGCTCAACTTTATTTTGAAATCTCAAGACATGATTTGGCGGGAGCCTACATTTCAAATAGAGAATATGTTTTATGTTTTGGGGATCTCTCTCTCTCTCTCAGAAAGTTTTCATTTTTCTTTTGGCACCATAAACCATAGTTTCCAGAAGAAAAGACTTGGGGAAAAATTGATGCGAGCTGGGAAATTTGTGAAGATGTGATTGAAGCAATATTCCAGGTATGGACTGAGATATGAAACTGATTTATTGTTGCATTAGATTTAGTGAAATATTGTATGAATTCTCTTCTACATTTCCTGAACCCAGTCGATTGCGTTAGCCATAACTTTATTTTCACGAACTGAGTTTCTCTAATTTTATTATATATGGTGCATGGCCTGGATAGCTAAATCATATCGGAAAATCAACCATACCCAGTTTCTCATTTTTCAGATATGAATATTTTGTGACTATCTACCTCTCACCCATTTCGTCTCTATTTTAGCAATCTGTTGCATTAGCCATAACTATATTTGTACAAACTAGGTTTCTTGAATTTTTTTACATATGGTGCACGGCCTAGATATCTAAATCATATCTGAAGATCAGTCATACCCAGTTTGTCATTTTTGAGATATGAATATTTTTTGATTGTCTACCTCTCACCCATTTCATCTCTATTTATCAGTCTGTTGCTTTAGCCATAACTTTATTTTTATAAACTGGGTTTCTCTAATTTTTTTATATTTGGTGCATAGCCTAGATTTGTAAATCATATCCAAAAATCAGCCATACCCAGTTTGTTAATTTTGCGATATGAATATTTTGTGACTATCTACCTCTCACTCATTTCGTCTCTGTTAAAACAGTTAGTTGCATCACCAATAACTCTATATTTTTGAAGTCGCTTTCTTTGAGATTTTTCAAAAAATTCATTTTGTGCATATCCTACAATCATTTCTTTTCCATCATATGACTCTCTTTGAGGCATTCTACTAATCAGTCTGCGTGCCCTGTTTATGCTTTCACATTTTGCATTGTTGGTAGCTTCTAAAGCCTTCTCAACAAATTCATTTTGTGTTGATCCTATCATATGCATGTGGTTAAAAGTGTGGTAGATTTGATGAATATGTTAGATCTATAGGAATGTTTTGTTGTTATGTATTCCTTTCCTCTCAAGCTAACCTTAGAACAAGGTTCTTTCATTGTAGTTTCGGGTTTTGTATCTTGTGATTCTAACTAGTGTAAGAAATTTATAGCATTATAATATTATAGGTATTTAGTCTTGCTTATACAGTGATATGTAATAGTATTTACAAAATTGCCTAGCTTATTAATGAAATCTACATAAGTGTAAATAGTAGTTTAGTGAATTTTGTAGCCATTGGTTTAGCATTCATGTGTTATGGTTATTATTACTCCATTCTATGATTTTAATTGTGGTGATAGTCTCTCACTGTGATAAGAATTGCATTTAAATAATTGTTGTGTTTTAATATGTATGCCTTAGGGTTATTTGCATGTTGATCGCAATCATTTTTAATTAAACAAAACTAAAATAATTCTTGGGATCTATTGGTTAAAATATTGTTACTTGTGGGCACTTATATATCATATGACCTAGTAGTTAGAATATTATTGTTCTGCATTATCGAGATAAATTCACTTTGTGTTTAGTAGATGATTGATCATGGTTGGATTAATGTTACATTCTTTAAGACCCATAATTTAGTGCATCATATTATATGTTGCATTTGTGGTATTGTAATTGAAATATTGAGGAAGGATCTTAGTTTATGATGTGCATTTGAGATTGAATGTGATGTGAGACCATAGTGTTTAGTGTGTCAAGTGTTTGTGTCATTTAGGTAAGTTGATTCTAGTGGCCAAGAGGGGTAGTCGTGTGTATGACTCCTATGATTATTTAATCTCGCTAATGGTTGAATATGTATTGATTATATGTTGACTCCCCTCTGTTTATGGATTCATGTGGTTATGATGCCCGTGCAAGATAGATAATGCCTTGCTCAGTGTACCTATTCATGTGGTTATGATGACTATGCAAGATTGATAATGCCTTGCTCAATGTACCTATTCATGTGGTTATGATAACTATGCAAGATGGGTAATGCCTTGCTTTGTGTAATGTGAAATGATATATATTTTGTGTTGTAAACATATCATGATGAGACATGTGATAGTTCATGCTTGGGTTTTATTTTGGGCTTTGAGAATCTAGATGCATTGAAGGGGAAGTGGCTTTCAATGTGGTGTCAGTGCCCAAAGTGGCTTGTTAGGGTAACCCATTGGAAGTTGTTAATCTAGTGATAACTTAATAATAAATTTAGAGGGTTGGGTAGTCTTCACACTAATCAAGATAATTGGATGCCTTACTCATGTATGTAGTGCTCGTTCAGGTTGAGGATGAGATGAGTAGGCCGCGGTTGGTAAAATCAACTTCCTTGTCCTCACGAAAGGAATGTTGGTTCTGCATGTGTCACCCTATGGGGCCAGTGTCTAGTGAGAGACTGTCAAGGTAACCATAGATGGGGGTCAACACCTAGTGAGAGACTGTCAGGGTAACCCATGGATGGGGGCCAACGTCTAGCTAGAGACTGTCAGGGTAACCCATGTTAGGACCATGCGATGACACTCATCCCTACTGCAGTCTAGCATTCTCTAGTTGTGTTCTCCCCTTTGTTTTGTGAATGCCTCTAGAAGTGATTTTTAAGTTGCTCGTGATGTCTTTGTGGACTAGTGTTTTATTTGAGTCATGTGTAGTCCTTGCACCTGTTAGCCTATTGTCTTCTTGTTTGTTTGCTTAGTGGGACCTTATTGTTATTTCCTAGCATGGGGGGTGGACCTTAGGGTTCCACATGGTCGGGTGGTTGTGCTTTTATCTCCATTGGTTCCCCTTATTGTTTGTGTGTCAGAAGGATGTACCTTATGTGGCAGATTTCAGATCTTGTTTTAGCTTGACGAGACAAAAACTTATGTTCATGTTCTAGTTTTGTATATCAGTAGAATCATGTACTGTTATCTTGATATATGTACTCCAATGTAATCTGGATAGCGATATTGTAAACAATGTAATTTTGTACTCTCTTGTAAAGGAACTTGTCTATGTACTCGTGATCCTATGTGCAGGATCCTGATGTTACTTATCTGATGATATAATATGGAATTGTATGTGTTTATTTATCTGATGCAATTAGACTTAGAATGAACTGTGTTTGTTAGTTAATTCATAATGTTGGTTAGATCTTGTTTTAGTTCGTTAGTAATGCAGCCGTGGAACCCTAGAGGATAAATCATAATTTAAATGTTATGAATAAATATATGATTGTTGTTATTACTTTCGTTTAAAAAAAAAATTGACCTTTTTGTAAGCTTAGTTGTGTTATCCTCTGGGTTCCTTGGTGGGGTGTTACATTTGGTATCAGAGCTAGGTTGCAACACTGGGACCTCTGGATTTGTTGTTGTTGCTCTAGGTTAAGCATTTTTCTCCTTGTGGCAAGTTGGTGATAGTACCTCTCACCTATGTGCCTTAGTATGATGTTAGAAGGTTGATAAATTTATAGACTTGTTCTTTGATTCTAGAAGAAATAAGTTATTTATGCCTTGTCTTACTTATGTGTCTTCTATGTGTTCTCCCTCCTTTTCTAAAAATCTGATGTATCTGACAATATGTGTTTCCTGTATGTTAGTGCTTGCTGATTTTTTGAGGCCTTGAGTTCCTCTTGTGGTCTCTAGTGCTTTAGAAAAAACAAGCATGATTACTGTTAGTGCATGTAATTAGGAGTTTGGTATATGCCCCCTCTAGTGATGTGAATATCTTGTACCCATTCTGTGTGGGGTGTTGTGAAAGGCCAATGGTGTTTTGTGTTCCCTTGTTTTCTGAAGTAATCATACTTGGGGGTTATGTTTAGCTATGGGTGTAGAAGCACCATACCATCTTTATGTTAATTGCATTATATGTGTAAGTATTGGAATGATTTAATCACTTGGTGCCATCATGTGGATTATGTGGTGTTGTTGTGTGTGGGGTATCTTTGTGTGGTTGCTTGATAATCTGATATATATTTCTTAGTTGAACATGACCTCATGTGGAAGTTATGTTGTGATTTATGAAAGTTATCATTGTGTATGCCTGTGTAAGAAATTTGTGCAGGAGATGAAATTGGACCCTGTGTTGGACTCAGGAGATCATGAATGTGATATTGTAAGTCAATTAGAATTTTGAATTGTTCTTGTGTGTGACATCATACATTTCCTCTGTAAGTATCTTTTTGCATAAGCAACTAATTGTATATGTTCATAGTTTGGTAAACAGGAATTGTACTGCATTAAAGATATAATTTTTTTAAAAATAAGTAGCGACTATGTTGCCTTAAATCCTTGTATAAAAATTGCTTAGATAAGAAGATGTAGAAAACTTAGTTGTCTGTGTGTTTGGTGTACATTCTCTAACGCATTCTAGACTTTGAGTCCTGGGGTGTTGTGTAGTGGATACTCCCTTTTGTGGCTAAAATTAGTCACATCGTGATGTGGATTTGTTTGTAATATTAGTTGTTTTGGAATTTTTGATAGTTGTTTTATGTGTTGTGGGTGGGCTAGCAGTGAATTTGTTTTCTTTGAACTCTCTTATGAGAGGAGTGGTCACCAAAACTCTTTTCTTTATACTTGTTTTATTGTTGAAAATTGCCGACATTTTGTGACTTAAGATTGAATTTGATTATCTCCCCACTTGGGTTTGCATTTTTAAAATTTCTATGGTGGCTATTCTGAATGTTTGTTTCTGTTGGCTCCATTTCGTATTAAGTGTTGTTTCTATCATGTTCATTTTGAACCTCTGATATTGTGTTCAAGGGAGGACTCCACGGAGGATTACACTTGCATGTTTGGTAATTAGTTGGAACCATAGTGGAAATAAGAGATGAGATGTATTTTTCCTTGTTATTATGTGAATGTAATTCCCTAAATCGTTTGAAATTCTCAAAATATGTTATTGTTTATAAGTAGATCACATGATACATCTTAAGGTGAGGAATTGATGTCCTTCTTGTCTTTATTAAATGATTGTGCTTGTCTTATGAACAATTGCTAAATATGGATGCATATGTTAGCAATAGAAAATTACAATACTAATATGTTATATTTCCACCCTAGTCTGTGACTTCTAGGAGTAAGTCAAGTTTTTGGGGGGAGAATGTAATGCCTTCTATTCTCACCTTAGATGTGCAGATGGTCTGGCTAAGGAGCATGGAGATGAAGGTAAAATAATAGGAATATTTAGAGTATGTTAGACAATTGATGTTGTACATTATATGATGTTGGTAGATGCTACATTCATGTTGGTGACATTCCTGATTATCCTCATGTGTGGTTTCATATGACAGTTAGCATGTTTTATTGATAATCCTTGTTGCGACACTGATAATTCATATGCTCTGACATTGTTTTACATTGAGGTGATTACGATGTTGATCTTACTATGATTGTCATAAGTTAGAATTAATTTTTATGCGACTGATTTTGTATTATAGGATGATTTGATTATTGTGTGGTGTGAAAAGAGACAATGTCATACCACTCATTTGTGAGCATTTGGTGACGTTGTGATTCTCTTTCACTCCGTGACCATTTGATCTTTATTATACTTGTGCATAGACCGTGTTGTGTGCTATAGGTTGCAGGTATCAGGCATTGACTCCACCTAAATTCATAGGTCTGAGCATGCCTTAAAACCAATGGAACTATTGAATGGAGATAACATATGGTACCCTAGTTAGCCACCATCCTTAAAAAGGATGAGTATCCAGTTTTGTACCTAGTCAGTGTTGTCTGTATGGGCATGATAGTCAGTCACTATCGTTGTGGTCATGCTTTTCGATCATGCATAGTGTCAGGTATTGTTTGGCATTTGCGTTATTTTGTTTAGAATTATTTGATTAATGCTTTGGTTAATTGTTCCATTAAAATAAAATTAGTAAGTTAAAAAGGCATTTTTTATAAATAAATAAATATAGATGCTTTTATGTAAATTTAAGTTTATGGGAAATTAGATTATATTGTATTTTACAGTCAATAAATAATAATAATTATAATGAGGAAAAAAAATAAAGTGTTGTTAAAATGGGAATAGAATTGATAAAATTAAAATGAAAACATTTTATAAACAAGTAAATGTTTTGTTAGTGGAAATAAAAATAAATTTATAATATTTATGAGTTGTCATAAAAACTTATATAAATAGGAAATTCTAAAATAAATAAAATCAGAGAGAAATTATTGTTTGGTTAAAAATAACAAATTGTAAGAAAGTAATAAAGGGGAATCTTCTAGAAGTTATTATGGGGGTAGTTATGCATGCTCATCTTTATTTTAAAATATCAAGACATAATTTGGGGGGAGTGTGCATTTCAAATAGAGAATATGTTTTATGTTTTGGGGATCTCTCTCTCAGGAAGTTTTCATTTTTCTTTTGGCACCATAAACCATTATTTTTACAAGAAAAGACTTGGGGAAAAATGGATGCAAGTTGGGAAATTTGTGAAGATGTGATTGAAGCAATATTCCAAGTATGGACTAAGATATGAAACTAATTTATTGTTGCATTAGATTTAGTGAAAATCAAATGCAAAAATCAACCATACCCAGTTTGTCATTTTTGAGATATGAATATTTTGTGACTATCTACCTCTCGCCCATTTTGTCTATGTTTTAGCAGTCTGTTGCATTAGCCATAACTTTATTTTTATGAACTAGGTTTCTCAAATTTTTTTATATATGGTGCACAGCCTGGATATCTAAATCATATTTGAAAATCAACCATACATAGTTTGTCATTTTTGAGATATGAATATTTTGTGACTGTCTACCTCTCACCCATTTCATCTTTGTTTTAGTAGTTTGTTGCGTTAGCCATAACTTTATTTTAAGGAACTGATTTTCTCTAATTGTTCTATATATGGTGTATCACCTAAATATGTAAATCATATCCAAAAATCAACCATAACCAGTTTGTCATTTTTGAGATATGAATATTTTGTGACTGTCTACCTCTCACTCATTTCATCTCTGCTAAAATAGTTAGTTGTGTTACCAATAACTCTATATTTTTGAATTGGGTTTCTCTGAGATATTTCAACAAATTCATTTTGTCCATATCCTATGATCATTGCTTTCCATCATATGACTCTCTTTGAGGCATTCTACCAATCAACCTTTGTGCCCTGTCTATGCTTTCACATTTTGCATTGTTGGTAGCTTCTAAAGCCTTCTCAACAAATTCATTTGTGTTGATCCTATCATATGCATGTGGTTAAAAGTGTGGTAAATTTGATGAATATGTTAGATCAATAGGAATGTTTTGTTGTTATGTATTCCTTTCCTCTCAAGCTAACCTTAGAACAATGTTCTTTCATTGTAGCTTCAGGTTTTGTATCTTGTGATTCTAACTAGTGTAAGAAATTTATAGCATTCGAATATTATAAGCATTTAGTCTTGCTTATACAGTGACATGTAATAGTATTTACAAAATTGCCTAGCTTCTAAATGAAATCTACATAAGTGTAAATAGTGGTTTAGTGAATTTTGTAGCCAATGGTATAACATTCATGTGTTATGGTTATTAATACTCCACTGTATGATTTTAATTGTGGTGATAGTCCCTCACTGTGATAAGAATTGCATTTAAATAATTGTTGTGTTTTAATATGTATGCCTTAGGGTTATTTGCATGTTGATTGCAATCATTTTTAATTAAACAAAACTAAAATAAGTCTTGGGATCTATTGGTTAAAATATTGTTACTTGTGGGAACTTATATATCATATGACCATAGTAGTTAGAATATTATTGTTCTGCATTATAGAGATAGATTCACTTTGTGTTTGGTAGATGATTGATCATGGTTGGATTAATGTTGCATTCTTTAAGATCCATAATTTAGTGCATCATATTATATGTTGCATTTGTGGTATTGTAATTGAAATATTGAGGAAGGGTCTTAGTTTATGATGTGCATTTGAGAGTGAATGTGATGTGAGACCATAGTGTTTAGTGTGTCAAGTATTTGTGTCATTTGGGAATGTTGATTCCAGAGGCCAAGAGGGGTTGTCGTGTGTATGACTCCTGTGATTATGTAATCTTGCTAATGGTTGAATATGTATTGGTTATATGTTGACTCCCCTCTGTTTATGGATTCATGTGGTTATGATGACTATGCAAGATAGATAATGCCTTGATTAGTGTACTTATTCATGTGGTTATGATGACTGTTCAAGATGGATAATGCCTTGCTCAGTGTACCTATTCATGTGGTTATGATAACTATGCAAAATGGGTAATGCCTTGCTCTGTGTAATGTGAAATGATGTATATTTTGTGTTTTAGACATATCATGATAAGAAATGTGATAGTTCATGCTTGGGTTTTGTTTTGGGCTTTGAGAATCTAGATGCAGTTAAGGGGAAGTGGCTTTCAATGTGGGGCCGGCGCCCAAAGTGGCTTGTCAGGGTAACCCATTGGAAGTTGTTAATCTAGTGATAACTTAATAATAAATTTAGAGGGTTGGGTAGTCTTCACACTAATCAAGACAATTGGATGCCTCACTCATGCCTGTAGTACTCGTTCAGGTTAAGGATGAGATGAAAAGGCCGTGGTTGGCAAAATTAATTTCCTTGTCCTCATGAAAGGAATGTTGGTTCCGCAGTTGTCACCCTATAGGGCCAGCATCTAGTGAGAGAGTGTCAGGGTAACCATGAATGGGGGCCGGTGCCTAGCGAGAGATTGTTAGGGTAACCCATGGATGGGGGCCGACATCTAGCTAGAGACTGTCAGGGTAACCCATGCTATGACCATGCAATGACACTCATCCCTACTACAGTCTAGCATTCTCTAGTTATTTTTTCCCCTTTGTTTTGTGAATGCCTTTGGAAGTGATGTTTAAGCTGCTTGTGATGTCTTTGTTGACTAGTGTTGTATTTGAGTCATGTGTAGTCCTTGCACCTGTTAGCCTATTGTCTTCTTGGTTGTTTGCTTAGTGGGACCTTATTGTTATCTCCTAGCACAGGGGTTAGACCTTAGGGTTCCACATGGTCGGGTGGTTGTGCTTTTATCTCCATTGGTTCCCCTTGTTGTTGTTCGTGTGCGAGAAGGATGTACCTTATGTGGCAGATTTCAAATCTTGTTCTAGCTTGACGAGATAGAAAATTATGTTCATGTTCGAGTTTTGTATATCAGTAGAATCGTGTACTATTATCTTGATATATGTACTCCAATGTAATCTGGATAGCGATATTGTAAACAATGTAATGTTGTACTCTCTTGTAAAGGAACTTGTCTATGTACTCGTGATCCTGTGTGCAGGATCTTGATGTTACTTATCTGATGATATAATATGGAATTGTATGTGTTTATTTATCTGATGCAATTAGACTTAGAATGACTGTGTTTGTTAGTTAATTCATAATGTTGGTTAGATCTTGTTTTAGTTCGTTAGTAATACAGCCGTGGAACCCTAGAGGATAAAGCTTAATTTAAATGTTATGAATAAATATATGATTGTTGTTATTTCTTTTGTTTAAAATAAAATGACCTTTTTGTAAGCTTGGCTGTGTTATCCTCTGGGTTCCTTGGTGGGGCGTTACACCTATTGCCACAATCCATTCTTGCCTCTGTTGCTCAAGAAAAACTAGCTTACTTCTCTGTAAATCATGGGGTCTTCTTATGAGTTCGTGGTGTTTCTGGCTGCCAAGAACTTTTCTTTTTATCAAAGTTTCTCTCCCTTATTTTTGGTGATCGCAGAGCTTAGGTTTTAGAAACTACAATTTGTTTTACAGTTTCCATGAAAAATAATAATATTTAAAAGGTTCTCCATTCTAATTAATATAAAATAAAACTATTTACTTAAACCTACTATCACATGAATGATAGTAACTAATTTTAATTCCTTCAATCTTGTTCTAAATATAATATTGTTATTTTTTATCTTATTTAATTATTTTAATAAAAACAAACCCATTTAAATAATCAAGAAGAGAAATGCAATGCAATATATATATATATATATATATATATATATATATATATATATATATATTTAAGGAACATATTGTCTTCCAAACATCTTTATTATTGAAATAGAAAATAATTATTCATTAAATTATTTATTTAAATAAACTACAATACATGATTTGAATATATTTTGAAAAGATATTAAGTTAAAGTAATCACATCATGTATTTAAAAATGATTAAAATTACGCATTAAAGAAATCAAAGCCAATCAATAATGCATATGCAACTACGTGATGTGTGTGATTGCATCAAGGTAATCCATCCATCAGTTCTTGCCAAGTGGCTAGAACATCTCTACCTCAGCCATGCTCTCGTCTTCGATGAGTACCTACATCCATTTGCACTCAACTCGATGTTAATAGGTTAGTGTCTCCAAAACATAGCCGAAGCAAATCATTGCATCAATATTCATTATTTAAAACAATTTCTAATTTTCATCAATATAACTCATAATAATTACCTCCACGTATGCAAAATTACTTAAAGTAAAAATAGTCACAATAATTGTTCACTAAACTAGAATAATCATATTGTTCATAAAAACAAGATGTGACATCCTTCCCCAATTGGAAGAGACATCGTCCTGATGTCTTATCAAACATCAAAACACTAAAGTGTCCATCAAGCACCAATAAAATATCAAGGTGTCATAAAACAATAACATCAACTCAAAGTATCATAAAATAATAATCAAACTCAAATTATCATAATCCATGCATGAATAAGAAATCTAAGTTATATCCTCAAATGAGGAAAAGATCTATCAATCTCCTCTGCATCCTCCCATGTGGCACTGTCCTCAAAATATTGATCCCATTGGACCTTATATTGCACCACATCTCTACTACGCAACTTAATGTTGCACTTCCCCAGAATTTGAGTGGGCTCCACCAGCACCACTCCTGGATCTTAAACCTATAAGGCACGCCAATCAAGAATATGTGATGCGTTAGGATGATAAAGCTTAAGTAAAGACACATTGGTGCAGGGGGACCAAGGAGATTCTACTTGTCTTTGCTTTGTTCATGCTTTTTTTATGATGTATAAGGTCTTGAAAGACCATTTCCCATGTTTTGTAATAAGGACCATGTCCAAAAAAATACCTTGTTGATGTCATGTTGTAAGGGGGGAGTCATAAGATGTAATGGAAAAGTCATAGTATTCATGTTTGTAAAGCCTTTTATGGCATGTAGGGGAGGATTCAAGAGGTCTAATGCCTTGTCAAAGGCTCATTTACCTTGTAATGTTGTTTGCAGACCTTGTTTGTCATGGAACCCCACGATATAGATGACAACTCATTGTAAGTAGTTGCAGTCATTAACAAAATAGGGGCAGTTCGATGGTTGTAGACAGTTTACCAGTCTCCCACTGATTCAAACTACCCCTCCAACTGCTCCAAACCATCGAGGCAGGCTTCTTAAAGCCTTGCAGATGTTCCTTGTAGAGAGAGAAGTGAATTGGTGAAGAAATCAATAAGGAACAACAATTTTCTGCCTTTATATTCTATATTTTCCACTGTTTCTGTAGTGCTCTGCCCTTGTATGGAGGAGTCATAGAAGACTATGATGGTGGCTTGAAAGTAGGGTGAGTCTAGAATATTTTGTAGTTTATTTGGGTTTTTGAAACATCTGTAGAGAGTAGATATCTGCATTCTTCTAAATTTGGTTTGATAAACCCTCATCTAGGGTTTTTGATAGAAAACCATGGGTTTCTCACCATTCCACTGAATCAAACCCTCCTTGATTAGTGGAATGGATTTGTTAGTGTTTGTTTCAATGTTTTTTGAAGGTGTTTTTGGTAGGAAACAGGTTGTGGTAGATATTTCTTGAAAACCTAGCAAGACCATGTGCTAGGTATACGTGTAGAAGGAACAACATAAGCCAAATCGGTTACAGTCAATGGTGGGGCCTTAAAACCTAAAAAAGGCTTGGTTTGGGCATGAAATTGAAGTGTCTAACTAGTTTAGGAAGTTCTATGAAGCAAGAAAAAGGCACTTGCTTTGTATCCTAGGCCTAATTAGGGCTCTTGATACTAGGACAATCTTAATGAAAGTGGCACATGTCCTTAAAGAATCCATGGCAAGTTTTTAACATGTTGTCAAGCCTCATAAAGGGTATATCAAACAAGGTTGATCAAGTCATAGAAGTGTCTAGGCTGTGAATTATCCTCTATCAGACCCTAAAACACGACTACAAGGGTTAGGATAGCATTGTGAGGGAAGTAGTGTTTTGTGAGTAGACAATACTTGTTGGATGGATTGGGGGTATCCTTCTAGATGTCAAAGGATCCTCTAGATGTCTGCCTTCAGAGGATTAGGTGTTTAGTGCCATGTTCCATATGAGCCCTTTGATATGAACTTGTAAACATTGCCTCTCATAAAAACAATCCTACCTTATTGGATACTTTGTCACCTATCAACGTTGTGTTGATCTCCATTGGCCTCTGCATCACACATGAAAAACATTATGGATTCTGGCAAGTGCAGGTGGGAGAGCAAGTTTGTAAGCTACAAGATTAATCACTTCCAGAACTTTGAAAGGTCCTACAAAATGAGGAGCAAGTTTGGACGCTTTGCCAAATGATATTGAACTCTTATGAGGTCTGACCCTTAAAAAGATTTTGTCACCAACTGAAAACAATCTAGGAGTTCTATTCTTATTTGCATAGCTCTTTTGACGATCTAAAGCTTGCTTCAACTTTTCCTTGATCAACTTCATCTGATCATCCATTTCTCTTAACATTTTAAGACCAATCACAATTCTGTCCCCACCCTATCCCAACTGATAGATGTTCGACACCTACACCCATAAAGAGCTTCGAAAGGTACCATTCCCAAAGATGCATGGTATGAATTGTTATATGCAAACTCAACCAATGGAAGGTACTCCTCCCATTTATACTACTGATCCATACAATACATTCTGAGAAGGTCTTCTACCACCTGATTAACTCTTTCTATCTGACCATCCATTTGAGGATGATAAGCCAAACTGAAATTCAACTTTGTACCCAAAGCTGTATTAAGAGTTGTCCAAAATCTAGATGTCATGCGAGTGTCTCGATCTGAAATGATCGTCTCAAGCACTCCATGCAATCTGAAAATCTCCTCTACAAACTTCTTAGCTAAGACCATAGAACCATCTGAAAGGTTCCCCAGAATAAAATGTGTTACCTTTGTCAACTTGTCCACAACCACTAAGATGACATCATGCCTATTGTTAGACATAGGTAACCCCTAAATAAAATCCATGCTTATCACTTGCCACTTGTGCTTAGGGATACTATGTGGATACAACAATCCTTCTAGATGCACATGCTCATCCTTGACTCGCTGGCATTCCAAACATCGAGCTACAAATTCTGTCACATCCCTCTTCAGTCTAGGCCAAAAGTATAAAGGTTTCAAACCTTCGAACATCTTTGTCACTCCAGGGTGACCTAAATAAGGTGCATTGTGAATCTCTTCAAGCACTAACTTCCTCAACTCTCCTGAGTTAGGAATATACATCCTTCCCTGAAATCTCAAAAGTCCATCTGATTCTATAACATAACCATCAAACCTGTGATCTAAGGGGTCTGCTTCCAAAGATTGCTTTACTCTTTCATAAAGCTCATCCCCTTGAAGATTCAAAATCACTTTCTATTTCAAATTGGATCTCAAAGTAGCAATAGTAGCTAGATGTCTTCTCTTACTAAGAGCATCTGCTACTCTATTCTCCTTTCCTTTTATATACTCAATTCCAAAGTCATACTCACTAAGGAATTCTAACCATCTTCTCTGTCATGCATTGAGGTTAGGTTGAGTAAATATATATTTGAGCCCTAGGTGATCTGTCTTTAACTCAAAGGGCTTACCTAGAAGATAATGCCTCCACATCTGAAGTGCATGAACTATGGTAGCTAACTCAAGATCATGCAGCGCATAGTTGAACTCATATTGCTTTAACTTTCTTGACTCATAAGCAACCACTTGCTCATTCTGCATCAACACTCCTAATCCTTCCCCTGAAGCATCTGCTATAACTGTAAAGTGCCCATTAGGATCTGGTATAGGAGCAGTTGTGAGCTTTTCCTTTAAAACTTGGAAAGCTTGCTCACACCTTTCTTTCCATTAAAATTTCTTACCCTTATTTTGTAGTGTGGTAATCAGTGCTGCTATGGTTGAAAAACCTTCCACAAACTTTCTATAGTAACCTGCAAATCCCATAAAACTTCTGACTTCTGTCACACTCTGTGGTGCAGGCTATTCCATTATTGCTTTCATCTTCTCAGGATCAACTGCAATCCCTTCTTCTGAGATTACATGACCAAGGTAGTGCACTTTATCTTGAAAGAATGTACACTTAGATAATTTACCATAAAGCTTTCTTTCTCTCAATCGCTGCAAAACAATTCTCAAATGTCTTTCATGCTCTTCCACTGATTTAAAGTATATCAATATGTCATCAAGGAAGATTAACACAAAATCATCTAAACAATCTCTAAAAATGCTATTCATCAAATTCATGAAAGTTGTTGGAGCATTAGTCAACCCAAATGGTACTACTGTGAACTTGTAGTGACCATATCGAATCCTAAAAGCTATTTTAGAGATGTCCTCATCCTTAATCTGCAATTGGTGATAACCAGATCTAAGGTCTATCTTTGAGAACACTGTTTCTCCTTTCATTTGATCAAAGAGCTCATCAATCCTTGGAAGTGGATACTTGTTCTTTATAGTAGCTTTGTTAAGCATCCTATAATCAATGCATAATCTCAAAGTACCATCCTTCTTCTTTACAAAGATGACTGGTGCACCCCATGGTGACACACTAGGTCTAATGAACCCTTGCTTTAACAACTCCTACAATTATGCCTGAAGCTCATACAACTCTATAGTAGTCATTTTGTAGGGTGCCTTAGATTGTGGCTCAGTCCATGGTAATAAGTCAATTGAGAAGTCAAATTCTCTCTTTGGTGGCAACTCTGTCAACTCTACAAGGAATACATCTCTGAAATCTATTGGATAGTCATTGAATATTGATTCTTCTTTGTCAAGGTCATTTACTTGGACAACATAAATGGCACATCCTTTCCTCTTGGCTTTCTTCAATTGCATAGCCAAGATTTGTCTAAGCTCTAAAGGTCTCATTGTTCCATTAATTTCCACTTGGTTCCCTAGGTCATCCAAACATCTAACAACCTTGTCTTCATAGTTTACTAGACACTTATGTTCAGTTAACCAATTGATTCCTAGAATTACATCATAAGAGCCTAAAGGTGCTACATACAGATTCACTTGTGTCTAAAAACTAGGAAGCTCTAACTCACTACAAGCTAGACACGAGTCTACCCTCTTTTCTGCACTATTGCCATATTGTACCATCCAAGAGTTTTCCATATGTCTAGGTCTAATAGATAACTTAGATACTAATCTAGGATCAAAAAAATATTATGTGGCACTAGTATCAATTAAAATAGAAACAGGTAATCCATAGAGCTTACCTTGGAACTGAATAGTTGCTGCTTGAAACTCCGCTTGCCGATTATCCACTACGGCATGAATTTGATGCTGCGGTGCTCCTTGCTAATTCTTATTTCCTCTTTTATATGGACATGCATTTGCATAATGCTCTCCTCCAGATTTGTAACATCCACCCTTAGGTGCTCTCGGTCCTTCAGCTCTTTCCCTCTGATTGTTGTTTTTGTTGTTATTGCCACCTCTTTTATTTCCACCATTTCCATCCTGAGAGTTATTGCCTCTCTTTAGATTCCTGATCTATCTATTATTGCCTTGGTTGTTATTCTTTTGATAGTTCTGTTGATCATTCTGTGGTTTCTTATTTGAAAAATTAGCATCTCTTTGTTTATGGTAATTGACTATCTGTTGCAACCTCTATTCTTGCTTTATTGCTTTCTCAAAAACAACATCCATAGTAAGTGGGTTATGAATGTCTACCTCAACTCCAATCTGTAGCCTCAATCCCAAAATAAACTTTCTAATCTGAAATCTCTCATTTGTCTAATACTGTGGAACATATTTTAGTAAATGAGAAAACCTTTCCCAATAATTGGTCACAGACATAGCTCCTTGGATAAAATTCTAGAACTCCGTCATCTTCTTGTTGAAGAATAACTGTGGTAACCATCTTTTTCTAAGCAACTGCAAGAAAATCTCCCATGTTATCTCACCAGGTAACAACTTTTTATTTGCCTTCTCGTTATCACACCATGTTGCTGCTTCACCAGTCAACTGGTAAGATCCCCACATTGCCTTAGTGTGATCTGAAAGGTTTCAGAGTCCAAAGTATTTCTCCATTTCTATTATCCAGGATTTAGCTCCATCTCCAATTGTCTTTCCATCAAATTTTAGCGGTGATACTTTCTTGAGTTCTTTCCCCAATTCTTCCATTATCTTTGCTTGATTATCAGCAATAGCTCCAACTTCAGGAATTGGAACTTCTATCCTAGGGTTCTCCTTTTGTGTCTCAACCTTTGGGTTTCATTGGCATTCTGACCTCTAGGAATTCCTCTGATCTCCTACTCAAGAGTATTCATCTTTGTGTTCTATCAAGTCAAGCAATTAAGAATACGGTCAAATCTCCCATCTTGGTCATTACTAGCATCTCTACAATCTCCAGCAGTTTGACCAACACGAGCACCTCCATGTGATCCTCTACCTCGACTACTTCTTGATCCATCACCATGATCAATGTTTTTTGTATTCATGATGGATAATTTGTATAAAGTTTGCAACTTTAGCACAATAGTCCCAAAAACAAAGGCCCTAATGTTAAACATAGAGCTCTGATACCAAATGTAAAGCCTCACAAGTCATGTAAAAGCAATTAAACCAACTCAAAAGTAAATGAAGTAAATAATCCACTTAAATACAACATCGCAATAACCAAAATAAAAAAGATGTAAATAATCCACTTAGATACAACTTTCAAAGATAAAAGATGTAATTAATCCACTTAATCACAATATCTCAAATAAAAGATAATCTCATAAATATGAATCTCAATGTCATAAATCTTACATAATCATGTGCTTAATCCAGGTAACAAGCACTATAAAATAATATACATAAATCCTTTGGCAAGCATGCCATAATACATCTAATGTAGGGTAAAATCAACATGTACAACAATAATAAATAAATCAATACACTCTCCAACTGCACGAACCAAGTGGTGCACCACCTGTAAGCCAAGAGATGGGAACATGGCCCAGGTACTTTTCCACCCAACCATGAAGTATTTACACTTCCCTGAAGGGTAAGTGCAAGAAGATGGGGGGCCAAAAAGGGGTCTTAAGTGGTCACTTTTTTTCTAAAATCAAGAAATGCTAGCCTTGGATGAGAAATTGAGCATAGTTACACTCAAAATTTGGAGATGCAACCAAAACAATGTTCGTAGTACTCCGAGTCTACTTTCTAAACTACTATTTTTTTAAAAAATGGTATAGATTAAGGAGTTCAAAAGAGGGAGCCACAGAAATTGGTGTTGTTTCTGTCAAAAAAACATAACATAGCATGTTTTGTGGCTCCCTCAAAAGGTCAACTTTTTTTTGGTATTTTTAAAATCACTTCAGTGAGAAATTAGCTAACAGCATGTAGTTTATGCCCGATTTTTTTAATAATTTTTTGATGAATATTTGATTTTTTACTAATTTTCAAATTGGACACATCCTAAAAAATAGAATTTTGGCTGTGCTACCCCTATAAATTCTGAAAGCTAATTAAAAATCATTTTTTTCTTTCTTTAATATGTGTAGAATGGAGTCTAGTTTCTAAATATGTAATTTTTTTGAAATTTCAATGAATAGTTAATTTACAATGAAAAAAAGACCAAATAGTGGTTTTTTCTCAAAAACGGACACACAAACAAAAGAAATTAAAGATGAAAGGCTTAACATTGTCACAATGTGAAAAAAATCACATCGTCAAATAGCTAAGAGAAAGCCTAACATTAGCCAGGTGTTCAATTTTTTGACCTTGAAACATGTGCAAATTTGAGGGTTAGCACGAATGAAATTATGTGAAATCTTGTAGAATATGGAAAAACACGTCTCTGGACATTGGGAAGACACTCCAAGCCTTTGGGTTGGAAATCCAAAGCAAATCCCAAGCCCAAGGCTTGGGATTCCTGGTGCAAGAGCACCAAGACATCTAGGTGTTACTTGATCTTTAGATAGTTTGTTTGGTTCAATAAGGTACTTGAGACCATTCAATGTTGTAATAAGGCTTGAAATCCATGCTTGTAAAAGGACTATGTCCAAATACCTAAAATCTACTATCATATTGTAAAGGAGGACAGTCATATTGTAAAGGCAAGTCATATAGGTTTGTAGCCCTCCTAATGTGTATAGGAGGCAATCCTCTTAGTTAAAGGCATGTCAGAGGTTTGGAGGATTGTTAAAACCTTGTCCAAAGGTTAACCAAGTGCTAAAACACATTGTTAAACATAAAACCATCGATGTAATCCTAAAAGAGGACAGTTACTAAACAGCAATTAGTGCTGCAGTTAGAAACAAGAAAGAAGCTCGATGGTTGGGGCAGTTTCATCGACCCCAACCACTCCCATGCTTCTTGATTCAAATATAGGATGCTTATTTGAAGCCTGCTAAGGTGTATTGTGGAGGAGACATTCGAAGGAAGTGAAATAGAACCAAAGAAATGTCCATTTTCTTGCTTTTCTATGTTTTTCTGTGTTTATTTATTGTTATCAGTCCGTACCTGTGCCTATACGGAATAGTCATAGCCCATGTTTATAATGGAAGGTTAGAGGATTGAAGTAGCTTTGATTTGAGTCTTGTTTGAAGTCTTGACATTAGATTTGGGTGAGAAATCACTGATTTTGTGCTAGGCTGTCTTAAAACCTAAGCTAGGGCTTTTTCTGAGTACCCGATGGATTTCTCCTCATTCCACTAATCTTTTCTATTTCTGATCAGTGGAATGGGTTGTAAGATAGTTAATGCAAGGTCTTGTGAAGGTTTGGGAGGCAGGAGGATGGTTTAGTGTGAGTTTGTCATGTTAATGACTTTGCAAATCCATGTGTTGGGATTGAGTGAAGGACAGCAGCAGGTAGGTGTTTACCCTTGACTGTATTCAGTGGTCAATCAGAGAATGCCATGCATTGTGACCAACACAAAGGGCTCCTGATCTAGCAAAGATCCTATGACAAGAAATATGGAGAGATCCTCTGAGGAATCAATCCTCTCTACCTATTGATTGCTGACTCTGCCAGTCCTCTTGGAGACAGTCACTACAAAGAAGGTAGTAGGTTTGGTTGTCATGTTATTGATTTGTCAATGAAGACATTAGGTGCTTGGTGAGTTATTGAATTGTTATGCTGCAATGAGATTGAGTTTGTGTTGATGGAGATCATCCCAAGGAGGATGCTGTGACTATGAAGTAGAGATATTGTGTGACTATCTTTAGAAGACATTGTTGAAGACTGCTATCCTGCAGACCTTGCACAGTGGGTTGGATGAAATACTGAATGGAGTTAGGTATCTTGGGACAGGTGTCCTGGAGTCCTCTCACCTTGTGTCATGAACAAGTATAATTTGTTATGTTAAAGCCTTTCATAATGAGAAGTTTGAAAACAGTGAACCTTGAGAGAGACCTTTCATTGAAGTCTTGAAGACTGCTATCCTGCTGTCCTAGATGCTCTACATTAATTCCCAAAGAAAAACATAATGCTAGCACGTTATGTTTTACTTTGTATTTTTCCTTTTCTACAAAAGTTTGTTCACTATTTGTCATGTTTGCAATAACACGCTCACGTTATGTCCCCCTTGAATTTTTTTATGTTCAAGGTTATTAATCATGTATGTATGTATGTATGTATGCCTATATGTATGTATGTATCTATGTATGCCTATATGTATGTATGTATACTGTCGAGGGTAGAGGAGGGTAGAGATGGGGCTAAGCCAGATAGGCGAGGAGAGAGGTGGATAAGGATTGAGTGATTAAGGTTTAAGGTTGAGGGTTGAGGGTTTAGGGATAGGATTTAGAGTTTAGGGATAAGGTATTAGAGTTTAGGACATTGAGGGATTAGGGTTTAGAGTTGAGGCTTTAGGGATAGCGTTTAGGGTTGAGGGTCAAGGGATTAGGGTTAAGGTAGAGTGTTGAGGGTAGAGGGATTAGAGATAGGGTTTAGGGTTGAGGGATTAGGGTTTAAGGTATAGTTTTGAGGCTTGAGGGTTTAGGGACAGGGTTTAAGGTATAGTTTTGAAGGTTGAGGGCTTAGGGATAGGGTTTAGGATTTAAGGTTTAAGTGTTGAGGGTTGAGGATTTAGGGATAGGGTTTATGGTTTAGGGATAAGGGATTAGGGTTTAGGGTTTAGGGATTAGGGTACCATAAATTGTTGATAACTGAGAGGTGGGGTGAATCAGTTATCCTAATTATTTCTTTTTCTAAACTTTCTTATTAATCAATGCATCATTAATTCCAACAAGCAAACATAACCATGAGATGGAGATACACATGACACAATATTTTTGACGTGGAAACCCTGTTAAGGGAGAAAACCACAGGGTGATTAACCCAAAGATTATTCTCTGTTTGAAGAATAAGGAAATACAAAATGGCACTTGCCAATTAGGGCTCACTGCCCGAGCACACTGCTCACAAGGAGGCACACTACCTACAAGAGACACATTGTCTACAAAAGAATGTTATATAATACTTGAACTGATTGGAGGCATCCACATATGTTGGAGTTTAGTTCTGGTTAGGCTCAGTACACTGATCTGCTGCACTTCATCTTTCCTCTTCTCTTATGCTGCTTTCCTTTCACATACCGGACCTTCCTTACTGCTTCTGCTCTGCTCTGCTTTTATTCGCATATCACATATCACCACCACACCTCTCACAACTAAATCCATCCTACATATATATCCGCACAAGTGATTCATTATCTTTCTAGTCGGCACCTGGAATAGTCAATCTTTTCACAAACTCTGTTCTATCGGCTGAATCCTTGCACATCAAGTAATGCGGATCAAGCATATACTTGTAGAAATCATTAATCATGTCAGCCAAACATAATTCATGTCTTCATAACCTTTATCACCATCAGAAACCCATCCAAAAAATATTTTGATGTTCTGTCAGTTAGTTCTTCCTCTGTTCACACTGTCACTCAGGAACCTGGTACTCAAGTATTCATATCTTTTACCTCATCTATCACTAGAGGCTAAAACCTTGGAATCTATCACTCAAGGTAGTCCTCTTGACTTCCCCAAATCTGTACTTCACCAAGATACTTCCTCTGAGAGATCCAGACCTATCTGTCAGACCTTGCCACATGCTCTGTTCTTGTTTACCGGACCACCACATTCTTCATTCTGACTTCCGGTAGAGACACACCATGTCCTGCGGATGTGTGGGATGAACTTTGTTGCCATCAGTGACAACAATCATGAATCCATATAGTGTCTCTTGCCAACAATCTCCCCCTTTGGCATTGATGGCAATACTTAGTGAAAAATGACTAAGTGTTTACACTATGCTCCCCCTTGGCTGATGCTCTATTTTTAGATATATTTTCCGGAGCTCCCCCTTAGTTGGATTCCTCATTTTTCACTGCTCTTCACTCCCCCTTTGACATCAATGGAAAAGGGTAGGGTCCGTATATCAAAACTTTCAAAAATTCAACTATACTTAGCCGCATAAGTATATACATATGGCATACTTACATATACTTAAGTATGTCTGCAAAAGTTGTCTTCAATTGAATAAATTCTGTAGCCCAACTTTGCTTCATTCTATCCAAAATTGAGATATGACTGCTCAACAGGAATGCAAACGCATCTGCCCTTTTTAGATCTGTTGGATCATTTGTCTGGGTTGTGATTTGATCTTCACTTATGGCCTCATGCATGGCCTCTAACTTAGGGACAATGATCCTCCTAAGTTCACCCATCTGACTGATCATGTTCTTCCTTTACTTCTCAAAATTCTTTATTGCATTTGTGATTGCAATAGTCTGACACTCTTGATTGACTATGGAGGAAGAGAGAGGATCAAAACTTTGAGACAAACTTAGTAGTTTATCCTCTTGCTCTTTTATTTTCTTCTCAATCTCTACTATTGCTTTGGACCATGAAATACAAAATTTGTATACTTCTCCGCCATCTTTAAGAGCATTTTCTAAGCTCTTTATCCCAATATTCATATTCCTCCTATCATTAATGATCAATCCTTGTACCTCTGAGAATCTCTTATTCAAGAACTCCTTCTAGACCTTTTCTTCAGCTGACTTCTCTAGAGAATCAAAATGTGTACTAACACTGTTGACTAGAGTTTTGAGATTACTGGAAGAGGATGCTGTGGGATCCTTCTGAAAAGTTGGCATGATCTTTTCCAAAACTCTAGATGCTACCTCTATAAGCTCACAGTCTTCCATGTGAGATTTCAGTAGTTTCTCTTTGGCCTTCGCATTGGCAAATGAAGCTATCTTCATTGTCTGTACCGGAGAGAGTGAATCAAAATTAAATGGTCCTTGTAGAAGCTCTGGTTCATCAATCTCCATTGTTTCTTTGTTCAGGAATTCTTGGACAGTTTTTGCAGTGTCTCTTGCCGGAGACAAATATTTCTTCTCTTTTGCATTCTTAGGACTGTCCCTTGGAGCTTTCTCTCCTACATTCTTACCACTATCAATTGTGGTTTTCTCTTTTGGGGTCTTCTCTTCCTCTGCAACCTTGGTACTGTCAACTTCTTCTGCTTCTTTCTCTAGTATACTATCATCTCCTTTAGATCTGGAGGCTGTAGGGGAAATCAGAGGAGAGATAGTTGTTTGTTCATGAGCCACCTCTTCCGGAATAGGGGATTCTGAGCCCTTGTCTTTACCAGAGTCCTCTGTGATGGGAATGTTGAACCTTTTAAGAGCATTTCGGAGGATCTCTTCAGTCTCTTTTGCCACCTTGTTAGTTTCACCAAGCATGAGCTGATTCATCCTTGCTTTGCTCCTGAATTCATCCTTGCAATCTTTGAATATCATATTCATTGTTTTGGGATCGATTGAAGGATATAGCTGAATAGCTATCTGTTCCCAGATCTCAATGTCTTTTGCCATGGCATTGTTCTTTCTTATTTCTAACTCCTTTTCTAGGCTCTTAGGAATTAGAGATATAATTTCAATGAAAGCCTTATTGTATATGTTCAGATACCTGATTGTAGCTTCCTGCAAGATCTTTTGGTCAGCCTCATTGTAATCATCATAGAATTCAGCCATTGGTTGAAGGTTTCCATCCACAGTGACTGATTTGATTACACTTTTTAGAGACAGGGTGGGCTTTTCAACAAATTCCTCTGCCATTTCTTCCTTGTCTTGGCCTATGGAGGGCTTACGGGATCCTTTCTTCTTCTACTTCTTTATTTCCTTTACCCCCTCATTTGATTCAGTTTCCTCTTCATCTCTTTGACTTGCATAAGCCCTTGTGGCTTTTGTCTTTGATCTTTTCTCTCTTTTGTCGGATGCCTGGACTTCTGATTTTGATGTTCTTGAGCTTTTGGCAGTAGTAGGCACAGGTCTCTTTGATGATCTAGTCAGGGTGGAGGTTTCTACCAGAGCACTTTCCTTGCTTTTCTTTTCTGCCTCTTTCTTCTCTTCCTCAGCCATATCCATCCTTTTCTTGTGGGCATCAAATGCCTCCTTTGAGATGCCAAAGATTTTTGCAACATTTTCTACTTCTTTTGTCACCTTCCTCTTGATCTCAGGTTCCCTGAGTTCCACTTGAATCTTTACACTCAATTCTTCAAAGGTTACAAACCTTTCTGCCTTTGGATCCTTTGCCTGACTTAGCATGTGTTAAACATGCAGCTCCACAATTTGTTCATTGACTTCATACCCCATGGGCATGATCCACACAGTTCTTGGTTCTACTACCTCCATTAGGCACTGATCTGTCTCTATCATAAAGCATACTGTGTCTTTGTATTTTTCAACAAGAGACTGAGGAATTCTTTCTCTTGCTTGCATCATGCTCTAAAAGTTCTTGAAGTATCCCCACAGAGTTGTATTTTGTGCTTTGTTGTCACCAAGTCCATGTAAATAATCTCTGATTTGGATAGCTACTGGCCTATCACTCTCCCACACCCAGCCACTAGATCTGGGAAGCTCATTCATAAAGTAGAAAAATAAGCACAATATTAATCCACCATACTTGAATGAATTCTTTTTGTCTTTCTTGATTTTCTACAGATTCTCCAAGAGTTGGTTCAAGAGAAGCTGACAAAGATCATAGTCTGCATCATTTCTTAACATTTCATAAGCTGTGTAGATGGTAGTTCCAGGTATAGAGTTTTCCCTGCTAGAATGATATATTTTATACCCAATGATCATGGAGGCAAACTTGATATCTGGATCAAAGATGTCATCTACTATCATTGCTCTTTTGTCAAACTTGGATCCGGTAGCCTCACTCACAGTTTGATTTTTCACAGATTTAAGAACAGGAATCCCACCGGATGAGTGTAATCCGGTAACTGCCCTAATGGCATCTTTTGTGATTTTGAATGGTTCATTTAACCACATGAAGTTGTCGTGTATTCTGTTCAAAACGTACCTACCCCATTCATTCTCAGTAAAATAGGGGAAATGTATGAATTGTGCAAATTGCTTAATTCAGAGGCCCTTGTATTGGGGTTTGAGCTCAAATGAATCATCTAACAGTTGTTTGTGATAGATATCTCTTAGTTTGAATTCCCCAAACTCTTCAATATTTGTGTGTATGTAAACCCTAATGTCTTTTGTATGCAAAACGCCATGTAGAACATTGGAAAATGCTCCTAGGGGATCTACCTCGAAGGATTTATATGGATGTTTCTTAAATGTGGGCCGAGGTCTATCAGAGATCTTTACTATATTCAGAGTAGCCATCATCAAACAATCTTACTGAAGGATATCAAGAATGATAAATACCTTTTATGCAGGTTAGGGCACACGAAGAAATCTGAATAGAGCTGTATGAAGAGTTGCCTTGATCTTTTGGGAGAAGTTGTTTGCAGAGCTCCTTTTCTTTCTTCTTCGCATGTGAGTGTACAAATGTGTAAATGACAGACAAATGAACTCTTTTATTCTAAGAAGCCCTAATTTTCACCCTGCAATAAATGCGCAACCTAATTCATTCCGGTTTGCCTGGTTTTCCTTGTTCAAAGAGGAAGAAACTCATCCGGATCATTATGATGCCTTTGTGATCGATGTTAGTGATGAATCACAATGTCCATTTCTTCTCCTGATCATCTCATATATCCGCAGATCAGGCTATTTCAATTTGGATCCATATCGGGCCAACCTTGTGAGAAACCTATTTTCCTGGAAGACTTGTTTAACCGGACCAATTCTGAAGGAATTAAACTTTTTAAATTTTCTTGCGGATCTCTCAAATCTTTACCTGACCTTCTTTACATGTTTCTCTAGAAACCATTTGATCTGCAGCTTCACATGTGCCAATTTCAGGCACTAATTGACTGGCTGGGGGAACAAGTTTTTCTTTGTGTCTCCCCCTAAGCCAGAGCTCATCTCTTAATTCCTAGAAGGAATATCAGCACCAAAGTCTGGTGCGGATCCATCCTCTACATTCTTTGTACTCTTCTTTACCCAAATCTTGTTCATCTCACTTTTAACTTCATCCGCATTCACCTTTTGTTTCCCCTTATCTTGATTCTGTCTATGATATACCAGACCTCTTTTGTCCCAATTCTTGCTTCTACAAAATTTTGCAATATGACCGGATCTATTGCAAATTTGACAAACAACATTTCTTTGCATATTGGATTGATATCCTCTTGATCTACATTGATTAGCCATATGACCTATTCTATTGCATGCAAAGCATCTACCATTGAATGATTTGTTCATTTGCATAATTCTACATTCATGAGATTTGTGACCATACCTTTTGTAGTTAAAACACTGTCCGGAGAAGGATGAATTAGTCTGATTCATTCTCTTTCTGCACTGATTAGATTTGTGACCAAAGTGATTGGAGTTGTGGCAGTATCCATTGAAGGATGGATATCTTTGAGCATTAGGCTGTCTTATCGGAGGTCTTCTAGGCCTGATCCTTGGATTTTCTGATCCAAAATTCTTCTGACCAAATCCAGAGCTTTCTCCTTTCTCATATCCCAAACCACACTTGTCATCTACCTTCTTTTGACTTCCAAGAAGAACTTCAAGTTGAGCAGAACTTATCTCGAATTTCTCTTTATACTCACTTGCTATTTGAAGATCCATTTTTAGAGAGACAATTTGATCCTTAAGTTTTTCTTCATTATCTTTAGTATCTTCAAGATCAGATTCAAGATGTCTGATAATTCTATCCATCTGGTGGCAATCTTATGATTTCTCCTTGAGACATTGTCTTAGATTATCTTCAGTTTTTCTTTTATCTTCAACTTCTTGGGTAAACTTCATGACTCCTGATTCCATTTCATGTCTTACCATAATGATTTCTTTTGATAACTTTTCACACAACTCAGTTTTTTCCTTCAGTTCTTCATTTGCATTATTTGCTTCACCTTGTCTTGCCAATTGCTGAAGCAGCTCCTTTCTCTTTTTCATAGAGAGACTTAATTTGTCTTTTAGTTCTCTCATGAAATCATCAACCTGTTTGAGTCTTTCCTTTAATTCATTGACTTCAGAGTTTGACTGTTCAAGATCATGAATGGTAGTCTTGAGTTGCTCCCTTAAACCATATGCATCCATTTGAACTCCCAGATCTTCCTCAAGCTGTTAGGCTCTGTTAGGAGGAACATAGCTCTGATACCAATTGTTGATAATTGAGAGGGGGGTGAATCAGTTATCCTAATTATTTCTTTTTCTGAACTTTCTTATTAATCCATGCAGCATTAATTCAAACAAGCAAACATAACCATGAGATGGAGATACACATGACACAATATTTTTGACGTGGAAACCCTATTAAGGGAGAAAACCACGGGGTGATTAACCCAAAGATTATTCTCTGTTAGAAGAATAAGGAAATACAAAATGGCACTTGCCAATTAGGGCTCACTGCCCGAGCACACTGCTCACAAGGAGGCACACTGCCTACAAGAGACACACTGTCTACAAAAGAATGTTATACAATACTTGAACTGATTGGAGGCATCCACATATGCTGGAGTTCAGTTCCGGTTAGGCTCAGTACACTGATCTGCTGCACTTCATCTTTCCTCTTCTCTTATGCTGCTTTCCTTTCACATACTGGACCTTCCTTACTGCTTCTGCTCTGCTCTTCTTTTATTCGCATATCACATATCACCACAACACCTCTCACAACTAAATCCATCCTATATATATATATCTGCACAAGTGATTTCATTATCTTTCTAGTCGGCACCTGGAACAGTCAATCTTTTCACAAACTCTGTTCTGTCAGCTGAATCCTTGCACATCAAGTAATGTGGATCAAGTATATACTTGTAGAAATCATTAATCATGTCGGCCAAACATAATTCATGTCTTCATAACCTTTATCACCATCAAAAACACATCCGAAAAATAGTTTGATGTTCTTTCAGTCAGTTCTTCCTTTGTTCACACTGTCACTTAGCAACCTGGTACTCAAGTATTCATATCTTTTACCTCATCTATCACTGGAGGCTAAAACCTTGGAATCTATCACTCAAGGTAGTCCTCTTGACTTCCCCAAATCTGTACTTCACCAAGATACTTCCTCTGAGAGATCCAGACCTGTCTGTCAGACCTTGCCACATGCTCTGTTCTTGTTTACCGGACCACCACATTCTTCATTCTGACTTCCAGTAGAGACACACCATGTCCTGCGGATGTGTGGGATGAACTTTGTTGCCATCAATGACAACAATCATGAATCCATATAGTGTCTCTTGCCAACATAAATTATAATTAGGGATTAGGGTTTATGGTTTAGGGTTTAGGGATGTACAATTAAGGGGTACCATAAATAAACTAAAATTTAGGAAGGGTTGGGAAAATTTTGTGAATCATCATGGGCTAGAGATTAGAGATTTTGTTGTGTTCAAGTACATATCCAAGTCATAATTTAAGGTTAAGATATTTCAAAGAACAGGGTGTACGAAAAACATCAATGCTCTTTGGCTTATGAATACCAACATTGATACAGATAAAAGATGCCCTTCTTCTAACAAAGTATGCAGTTCAAGTCAACCGATGTGCAACAAGTTGTTGAATGAGTTGGTTTAATGGGCGTGCCTCCTTCTTCAAGGCCCAGGTGGGCATGAGTGGGATGTACAATTAAGGGGTACCATAAAGAAACTAGAATTTAGGCAGGGTTGGGAAAATTTTGTGAATCATCATGGGCTGGAGATTGGAGATTTCGTTGTGTTCAATTACATATCCAAGTCATATTTTAAGGTTAAGATATTTCAAAAAATAGGGTGTGTGAAAAATATCAATGCTCTTCAGCTTATGAATACCAACATTGATACAGATAAAAGATGTCCTTCTAATAGAGTATGCAGTTCAAGTCAACCAATTGGCAACAAGTTGTCGAATGAGTTGGTTTAATGGGTGTGCCTCCTTCTTCAAGGCCCAGGTGGGCAGGAGTGGGATGTACAATTAAGGGGTGCCATATAAATAAACTAGAATTTAGGCAGGGTTGGGAAAATTTTGTGAATCATCATGGGCTGGAGATTGGAGATTTCGTTGTGTTCAAGTACATATCCAATTCATATTTTAAGGTTAAGATATTTCAAATAATAGGGTGTGTGGAAAATATCAATGCTCTTCAGCTTATGAATACCAACATTGATACAGATAAAAGATGCCCTTCTTCTAACAGAGTATACAGTTCAAGTCAACTGATGGGAAACAAGTTATCAAATGAGTTGGTTTAATGGGCATGCCTCCTTCTTCAAGGCCCAGGTGGGCAGGAGTGGGATGTACAATTAAGGGGTACCATAAATAAACTAGAATTTAGGCATGGTTGGGAAAATTTTGTGAATCATCATGGGCTGGAGATTGGAGATTTTGCTGTGTTCAAGTACATATCCAAGTCATATTTAAGGTTAAGATATTTCAAAGAACAGGGTGTGTGAAAAATATCAATGCTCTTCAACTTATGAATACCAACATTGATACAAATAAAAAATGCCCTTCTTCTAACAGAGGATGCAATTCAAGTCAACCAATGGGCAGCAAGTTGCTGATCTTGAATTGGTTTCTGATGAAGAAAACAATGATGTTGTTGAAACAATGGAAGAAAATCAAAATTGTAAGTCTAATTTAATTTATTTCAACTTTCAAAGCAGGCATTTGAATTATAGCTTTACCTAGAGGATTGGTATAACAAAAACTTAATTATGTTACAAGCCTTTCTTTGAAGAACCTTGGACATTATGGACCCTATCATCTAGAAAAGCACATGATAGTGAACTCTGCCCCACCTTTCAAATCAGATATTTACCTTTTATTCAATGAAAATGAAGTCACGAAATGTAAACCTACCATGCATACTAGTAAGATCAAATTCTCTACCTTCTATTCTAATTACTCTCACTTTATTAAGAGAAGAGTGTCAAAAAGAATGGGTTTAATTGTAAGCTAACATAAGGCAAAGCAGTTTTGTTATTACATTTTTCTGAAGGATCTCTAATAGTCTAATATAATGTAGTCTTCTATAATATGAACATCTGCATTTGTGTGAATGCTAAGCTTTAATATAGTAGAGTATTAAATCAATGCAATCAGCTATTTATTGGGTTAAAATAACTTAGTTTTTGTAATGGTTTGGGAATGTAGGAGTTGTCAAAAATAGGTGAATGTCCTCTACAATTACCAAGAGAAAAAAGTTTAGTAGTTCTTGTGGATAGAGCCAGTAAACAATGGGAGATTATTTGCCCATTTCATAACAATATACCTCCCCTAAGTGCGAGGTGGATAGCAAGAAACATAGATGTACCCCAATGCAAAGCTTTTCTCATAATGATCATCCTTTTGATTTCAATTATTAATTACTCACTGTGGATGTACCATACACAAAGCTTTTCTCATAGTGTTTACTAACATTACTAACATTAAAAAAGTTCATAGCCATTTTTCTGACACATTCTTGCAACTCAGATATCTTTAAGAGAAGAGTGTCAAAAATGATGGGTTTAACAACCTAACATAAGGCAAAGCAGTTTTGTTGGGTTTAGGGATAGGGTTTAGGGTTTAGGGTTGAGGGATTATGGTTTAAGGTATAGTGTTGAGGGTTGAGGATTTAGGGATAATGTTTAGGGTTGACAGATTAGGGTTTAGGGTTCATAGATTAGGGTTTAATGTTGAGAGTTGAGGGTTGAGGGTTGAGGGTTTAGGGATAGGGTTGATGGTCAAGGATTAGGGTTAAAGTAGAGTGTTGAGGGTAGAGGGATTAGGGATAGGGTTTAGGGTTGAAGGTTTAACGATTGAGGGTTGAGGCTTTAGGGCTGAGGGTTAAGGGATTGGGGTTTAAAATATAGTGTTGAGCATCGAGGGTTTATGGATAGGTTTTAGGGTTTAAGTTTTAAGGGTTAAGGGTTGAGGGATAGGGTTTAGGGTTTAGGGATAAGGGATTAGGGTTTAAGGTATAGTATCGAGGGTTGAGGGTTTAGGAATACGGATAGCGTTTAGGGTTTAGGGATGAGGGATTAGGGTTGAGGGTTGAGGGATTAGGGTTGAGGGTTGAGGGTTAAGGGATTAGGTTTTAGGGTTGATGGATTAGGGTTTAAGGTATAGTGTTGAGGGTTGAGGGTTTAGGGATAGGGTGTAGGGTTGACGGATTAGGGTTTAGGGTTGACAGATTAGCGTTTAATGTTGAGGTTAGGGTTAGAGTGTCGAGGGTAGAGGGATTAGGGATAGGGTTTAGGGTTGAAGGTTTAAGGATTGAGGGTTGAGGCTTTAGGGATGAGGGTTTAAGGCTTAAGATATAGTGTCGAGTGTTGAGGGTGTAGGGATAGGGTTTAAGTTTTAAGGGTTGAGGGTTGAGGGATAGGGATTAGGGTTTAAGGTATAGTGTTGAGGGTTGATGGTTTAGGGATAGGGTTTAGGTTTGAGGGATTAGGGTTTAGGGTTGATGAATTAGGGTTTAATGTTGAGAGTTGAGGGTTGAGGATTGAGGGTTGAGGGTTTAGGGATAGGGTTGATGGTCAAGGGATTAGGGTTAAAGAAGAGTGTTGAGGGTAGAGGGATTAGGGATAGGGTTTAGGGTTGAAGGTTTAAGGATTTAGGGTTGAGGATTTAGGGATGAGGGTTAAGGGATTAGGGTTTAAGATATAGTGTCGAGTGTCGAGCGTGTAGGGATAGGTTTTAGGGTTCAAGTTTTAAGGGTTAAGGGTCAAGGGATCAGAGTTAAGGGTAGAGGGATTAGGGTTTGACATTGAGGGTTGAGTACATTGAGGTTCGAGGGTTGAGGGTTTCAGGATATGATTGAGGGTTGAGGGATTAGGGTTAAAGTAGAGTGTCGAGGGTATAAGGATTAGGGATAGGGTTTAAGGTATATAATTGAGCCCATTGAGGGTTTAGGAATAGGGATAGCATTTAGAGTTTAGGGATGAGGATTAGAGTTGAGGTATGAGGATTAGGGTTGAGGGTTGAGGGATTAGGGTTTAGAGATAAGGTTTAGGGTTGAGGGTTGAGGGATTAGGGTTTAAGGTATAGTGTTGAGGGTTTAAGGATAGGGTTTAGGGTTGAGGGATTAGGATTTGACATTGAGGGTTGAGGGTTGAGGCTTTAGGGTTTAGGCTTTGGGGATAGGGTGGAGGGTCGAGGGATTAGAGTTAAGGGTTGATGGATTAGGGTTTGACATTGAGGGTTGAGGGTTGAGGTTCGAGGGTTTAGGGATAGGGTTGAGGGTCGAGGGATTAGGGTTAAAGAAGAGTGTCGAGGGTATAAGGATTAGGGATAGGGTTAGATGGTTTAGGGATAAGGGATTAGGGTTTAAGGTATAGTATCGAGCCCATTGAGGGTTTAGGAATAGGGATAGTGTTTAGGGTTTAGGGATAGGGTTCAAGGTTGAGGGATTAGAGTTAAGGGTTGAGGGATTAGGATTTGACGTTGAGGGTTAAGGGTTGAGGCTTTAGGGTTTAGGAATAGGGTTGAGGGTTGAGGGATTAGAGTTAAGGGTTGAGGGATTAAGGTTTGACATTGAGGGTTGAGGATCAAGGGTCGAGGGTTTAGGGATAGGGTTGAGGGTTGAGGGATTAGGGTTAAAGTAGAGTGTTAAGGGTATAAGGATTAGGGATAGGGTTGGAGGGTTTAGGGATAAAGGATTAGGGTTTAAGGTATAGTATTGAGCCCATTGAGGGTTTAGAAATAGGGATAGTGTTTAGGGTTTAGGGATAGGGTTTAGGGTTGAGGGATTAGAGTTAAGGGTTGAGGGATTAGGATTTGACGTTGAGGGTTAAGGGTTGAGGCTTTAGGGTTTAGGGATAGGGTTGAGGGTCGAGGGATTAAAGTTAAGGGTTGAGAGATTAGGGTTTGACGTTGAGTGTTGAGGGTTGAGGGTTTAGGGATAGGGTTGAGGGTTGAGGGATCAGAGTTAAGGGTTGAGGGATTAGGGTTTGACGTTAAGGGTTGAGTACATTGAGGTTCGAGGGTTGAGGGTTTTAGGATAGGGTTGAGGGTCGAGGGATTAGGGTTAAAGTAGAGTGTCAAGGGTACAAGGATTAGGGATAGGGTTGGATTAGGGTTTAAGGTATAGTATCAAGCCCATTAACGGTTTAGGAATAGGGATAGTGTTTAGGGTTTAGGGATGAGGGATTAGGGTTGAGGGTTGAGGGATTAGGGTTCAGGATAATGTTTAGGGTTGAGGTAGACACATTCTATTTGAATTACTTTATCATGCTTTATCATACATGTTTAAAATAGACACATTCCCAATCAAGAAAGTAGCGTACAATCTTAGACCATTTCATTTGTTTTTAAGTCACTTTGAGTCATTTGGGGTCAGTTTGAGTCTTTGAGTCCTATTGCAAAAAAGTGTCAATGTTGTCAAGTTGCACAAAGCAACTTTTGCATTTTTGGTGTCCTGCTCCTAATGCGACCAAATTGACAGTTCCAACACATCCGGATGGGTATGTTTAGGCTAGGCATGGTCCATTTTTTCACCCAAATATGTTGAAAAAGTCTAAGCTACATTGTACTGACGATATCCCTGAAGAGTCCAAAGTGCAAAAAGGCAGCAATCT
The DNA here is from genome assembly GCA_027924645.1 of Cunninghamia lanceolata. Classification (NCBI taxonomy): domain Eukaryota; kingdom Viridiplantae; phylum Streptophyta; class Pinopsida; order Cupressales; family Cupressaceae; genus Cunninghamia; species Cunninghamia lanceolata. The sequence goes on from BSBN01000397.1 coordinate 3,998,245, forward strand.
TTGACAAGATTTTACTCAAAAACTGTGTCACTTAGAAACATTCTATCTGAGGAAACATGATCACGTAGAGTGCCTCTACAATAACCTCTCAATTTTTTATATCTCTGAGGCATTTGCCTGTGGTGAAAGGTTTTCTGCTGCCCCAAAAATTGTCAGAAGGAGGCAGTGTAAAGTTGAAAAGGGGTGTAACTTTCATCCTGCTCTTGATGCGACCAAACTGACTATTCCAACGTGTCTAGATGGGTACATTTACGCTAGGCATGGTCCTATTTTTCACCCAAACATGTCGAAACAGTCCAAGCTACATTGTACCGACAATATCCCTAAAGAGTCCAAAGTGCAAAAAGGCAGCAATCTTTGATGAGATGTTACTCAAAACCCATGTCACTTAGAAACATTCTATCTGAGGAAACATGATCATGTAGAGTGCCTCTACAATAACCTCTCTCAGTTTTTTATATCTTTGAGGCATTTGCCCATGGTGAAAGGTTTTCTGCTGCCCCAAAAATCGTCAGAAGGAGGCAGTGTAAAGTTGCAAAGGGGTGTAACTTTCATCTTGCCCCTGATGCGACCAAACTGACTGTTCTAATGCGTCTAAATGGGTACATTTACACTAGGCATGATCCTATTTTTCACCCAAACATGTCAGAATAGTCTGAGCTACATTGTACCGACGATATCCCTAAAGAATCCAAAGTGCAAAAAGGTAGCAATCTTTGACGAGATGTTATTCAAAAATCGTGTCACTTAGAAACATTCCGCCTATGGTAAAATGTTTTCTGCTGCCCCAAAAATCGTCAGAAGGAGGCAGTGTAAAGTTGTAAAGGGGTGTAACTTTCATCCTTCTCCTGATGTGACCAAACTGGTTGTTCCAACGCATTTGGATGGGTACATTTACGCTAGGCATGGTCCTATTTTTCACCCAAACATGTCGAAACAGTCTGAGCTACATTGTACCCACAATATCCCTGAAGAGTCCAAAGTGTAAAAAGGAAGAAATCTTTGAGAAGATGTTACTCGAAAACTGTGTCACTTAGAAACATTCTGTCTAAGGCAACACGATCATGTAGAGTGCCTCTACAATAACCTCTCTCAGTTTTTTATATCTCTGAGGCGTTTGCCCGTCGTGAAAGGTTTTCTTCTGCTCCAAAAATTGTCAAAAGGAGGCAGTGTAAAGTTGCAAAGGGGGGTAACTTTTGTTCTTCTCCTCGTGTGGCCAAATTGACAATTCCAATGCATCTGGATGGGTACATTTAGGCTAGGCATGGTCCTGTTTTGCACCCAAACATGCCAAAACATTCTGAGCTACATTGTACCGGCATATTAATTTCTTCCTGGGTGCTCATTTAGGTGTGCAGGGAGTCAAAGTGCACCTAGATGAACTTAGCCCATTCCTTAGCCTTTCAACACTTTCGAACAAGGTGAGGTCTTTTATCTCTAATTCTTGCCTCCTTCACAAGACTAGGTGCTAGTTGAAGGTTTCTCAAGTGACAATATGCACCTAGATTCTTTAGCTTATTTTCTTCATTTTTGAATCAAAGTAACATCAGATTTCATAGTTTAAGCTTCCTCATGTTTAGGCGTTGATATGTGATGTTCTGAGCATGAAATAGTGCCTTGATGCTAATAGGTGTTCTCTCCAAGTTAAGCGCTCATCAAAGGTAAAATGAGTTGAAAATTGTGCCTAAGGTTTTCATGTTTGTTAATCAATGCTTAAATATTTAAGAAAGTGCCCTTCATCTTAGGTGCAAATGTAAGGTTGTTCAGAGTTGAATGGACGCCTAAGCTAGATGAAGACTTTTTACCCACGTCATCCTTCAATCATTATAATTGTTCTCAAAAGACATCATCAAAACATGAAAAAACTCCAAGACTTGTAGTTTTAAGTTGATTTCCTCCAAGGCGCCAATGTGAGGTTGTTTTGATGGCAAAGGGTGCCTTGATTCATGATGTTGAATCTCCTTCCTCCTAGGCACCAAAATGGATAGTTTAGACAAGAAAAGGTGCCTTAGTATACTTAGCTCATTTCTTGGCAATTTGATGGCTTCAATCACTTGTTCAAACCTATAGGAGACCATTTTACACTTAGGCACTACATCTTAGGATTTAGAACATCTTCCTTCAAGGCACCAAAATGAGGTTATTTAGACACAAAAGTGTGCCTCCATACAAGATGCTTATTCTCCTTCCACTTAGGCGCTCATTCATGATGATCCAAGTGACAATAGGCACCTAGACTTCCTTTGGTAAGATTTAGTCATTTTGAAGGTTCTAACACTAGGTGCTACAGTTGGAAGTGATTTGAAGTTCATTTTCCTCTAGGCACCCAAAATGGATGGTGGAGACAAGAAAATGTGCCTAGTCTTCTTTTGACAATTTTCAAAGTCTTCCTAAGTTATATTATGTTTTATTGACCCTTAGGCGCAAATGGATGATCTAGGATGACTCTAGGTGCATATCCAAGGTGATATCTTTCTAGGCACAATCTTCACTAAGTTTAGACTTCACTTTACATCAAGGCACCAAAATGGATAGTTTAGAGAGGGAAAAATGTACCTAGAGGTATGATGCTCAGTTTGATGTGTTTGATCCAATCCTTTTCCCGCCCTCATATCAATTAAATATGACCTTTGATTATGATATGGCACTTGAGCTTATGAGAGTTTACCAGAGACGCCGGTTGAGTTAGGTTGAAGGGCTGGTGAACTAATCACTTAAAGACCCTTTAGTAGGTTGATTTAAGTGATAGTAACTTATGATTATAAGTCAATATTTAATTAAAACAAAAGTGCACTTTACACACGATAAGCAATTGAGGGTTTTAAAGTCTTAAGAAAAGTAGATTCTTTTTAGAGTTTAATGCCCAATATGCAAACCCTAACTATCAATAAGATTATGATTATGAAAGCTTGTGTCTTCTCTAAATTATTATTGCAAGAACAAAACCACATCCACCATGAATATGAACCTTGCATCATATCAACCTTTCAAGATAGACCTTATCATGAAAACCATATTCACAACAAAACCTTGCATGAACAAAACCACATCCACCATGAACATGAATCTTGCATCATATGAACCATGTTTGTCTTGTGCAGCATCAACATGAATTGAGAGACCTTATCATGAAAACCATATTCATAACATCATGCACCTCATGACCATCACCTATCTTGAATCACTGTATCACCTTATCAACATCATGGCATCAACCTTAACATCAATGACAAACAACCTTGACCCTTTGACTTCAATGACAACCTTGAACCTTGATTGTTGATGATTTATGGAGGCCTATAGCCCCAATGTTATGTTGCATACTAAAATTAGCCTTATATGCAAGAGGAATTACATTTAATAACCACAATGGTCATCAAGTGCTCATAAGCATATGATTTTGACTATCTTATTCAAAATAACAAACATACTCTTTGCATCCCAATATAGTATAATAACAAGAAATTAAGAAATATTTTCAATTGACCAACTCATAAAGAATATGGATCAACATACTCATTTGAATATTTTCAATTGAGCAACTCATAAAGAATATGAATATTTTCTGTTCAACATGATGATTCATTTTTTTTTAAATACAAATTTTATCTTTTAGTTCCAAAATGAGGTTTATGTGATAGTTGAATAACAATAGCTAGCTTATTGGATCAACAAACATCCTATGTAATACAATTGGACTTTAAATATTTGAAGTAGCCATCTACAAATATCCATTCAAATGTGGATTTATAATGCAAGTATGGACGCCATCAATAAAAAAGATTTGTATTAACCAAATATCCATATAGGCATACATCAATATCTGTCGATATAAGTATAACATATATACAAAATAGCCATATAAGCTTACAAGAATTCCATATAGGCATACAATGTCAACTATATGCAATACAAAATATATGTCCACAAATGTCATATAGGCATACAACAAAGGAACACAATAAAAAGTCATTCCCTCTGGCTGGTGAAGAGAATAGATCACAGGTAGCCTTTGATCTTCTAGGGGATGGAGACACGTATGTGGGTGGTCTACTACGAACCCGAGGGTTGCTCCTCTTATTTAGTTCTTCCTGCATCTTTAGCTGTTACAATAAAAAGTATAGACATTAATATATAGAAATTACATGTTATAAAAAATGAAACAGTTAACAAAATAATCACTTACTGCTACCATATAATCTGTCTCCTCACTTGCCTCAGTAGCAGGAATAGGTCGTGGTGATGTCATGTCCTATAGAAACCATCCAGATAGAAATTAAACTTCAAATCAATAATCTTTTAATTTTTCAAAAATAAACAACTATAACAATGAATGTAAATTGAAATTTACTAATCTGCCTCATACCCCTGTCAATGGCATGGAGCTATGAATCATAGAGGTCACACCATGCTCCATTGCCCTATGAGCATCAGGAGGTGTCTTTGCAGCCTGCATCATCTGGAAATAAAACAACATTATTCAATTACGAAAACTATAATAGTGATGCAAATCATGGCTCCTAACATACACACACGTTCATCTAAACATGGAAGTACACACAATAAAGCACACAAGTCACATACAAAAATCTAGTAAGTACAATTCATTCATTAAACTATTTATTTTATTACCTCTATGAAGCTTTGAAGTCCACCACCGCTGGCAGGTGTTGCCGTGAAATCTCCAATATTAACCTATTCAACATCCAAAATTAGATATTAGAATACCATTCATATAACGATGCTATTTACATGTAATATTTATAATTGTTTACAAGTTACATACCCCGACAGTAGATGATGTAGTGTAATATGCAAGTGGAAAACCACTGAAAACTGCATCATTGTTATGACCCTGAAATTTCATTAAAATCATCAAACTAAATTAGTTAATCTTGCATTTCAAAAATAAAATTTAATAAATTAAATTCAATAAACTTGCTAATATTTACCTGAGTATCAAGGTCGAAAGTCTCACTCAGGAGGGTATCTGTCATCACCATCTGCTCAGCTGCAGATGTAGCCTATGCACCTATGTCCTGACTATCCATGGGGTCATAACCACAGGTTGATCTACAAGTCTGACAAGCATAGGGTGGGACCCTACTCCTCGTACTATCTCCCAACCCACGTTGTACTGCAGGACTGGCATGCTCTATGATGCTCTGGGTCAAGGCACTAATGGACTGAAGTGTATCGACCTCAACACTCTCCTTCACAATGGAAGGGATAGAAACATGCTCATGGGCTGGTTTGCTGATTACTCGTCTCACTGGCCATTGTGGGTCAACACGTGCCCCTGGTCTATCTTGTGCTGACCCCCCACCTCTACCCTGGAAGTCCTGCATATCAAAATAGTTTAGCACTTTATCGAGGACAAACTCGTAGTAGATTTTCCTCAAAAAGTATTGCGGGACCTCATTATTATTGCATGGAGGATGGTCAAAAACCATCCACCACCTCTGCCCAAAATTGTCCCTTATCGCTTGGTTGTTGCACCAATAGATAGGGACCCTCTTGCATGTAATGGGTGGAGGTTGATTTGTTTGTGGGTTTGTGAAAATGGAACACAAGTCTAATTTTGTAATTTGTAATTTTTTCACATCTTCATATGATAGCTTGTCTGCATAATAGTCTCTAAACTCTCTTGTCTTATCCAACCAACTAGATATTTGCTTGCTAATTGAATCTACATTTGATAACATAGATTCAAGAGATTGAGCAAGCGTGGACCTATGCAAGGTTGAAGTGGAAGGATCTTTCAACCTTGCAATTATGTCTTCAATTTCTTTTTTATTATTTTTAATTTGCCCCGTTAGATTTTCTTGTGTTCCAGGGGCATGTCGAGGAATGGATGGAGGAGTTTGTTGTTCAGGTTGTTCTTCGACAAGTATTTCCTCTTCAAGATTTTGTGGATTTTGAGGAGGAGGAGGAGGTGTATTAACATTTCCTTACAATTAATGAAATTTACATCAAAAATCAACTCAAACCTACCTATTTAGAAATAAATTCAAACAAAAATAAATAAACTCACTCCTTTGGCCTGCTCGACGTCGTGGCGGCATTTTGGCGACAAATCGGTAAGATTTTGGTGTTGAATCAAGTCTTCCAAAATGCGAGCGCACTTCTTAGGGTTTGCAGGCCGCGGGTATAGAGGAAAATAAAGAAATGAAATGAGTAGAAATGCTCTTTTTATATATATAATTAGTCATAATGCACTCACATTATGGTTTGGTTTTGCTGAACCTTAGGCTCGTCATTACCAAACCATAACTGCAGTTTCTAAAACCTAAATTTTGTACTAAGGATGCTACCCAAGTATATAAATAGGCAGTTATTTTTATAATGTATTAAGGAGGTTGAAAACTATTGAGACTAGTGGAATTTTATGAATGTAAATACAAAACTATTCAGTTGCTCTTATTTGGAGTGATATTCCAACATGGTTTTCAATATTTATATCATTCTCTATTGTTCATGCATGTGATTTTATAAATATTTTACCAGTTTGTGTGTTTCATATCATTGGTATTTTATTTCTTGTGAAGTACTCTATGTGGTCAACTTGAACACTATTTTATTTAATCATTTATGGAGATATCTTATTAACCTATGCTAATAAATGGGTGTTTAATGTGGATCATTTTCATAATTGGTCAAATTCAATTGAAGATTACACTATCCTTTGTGAAGTTGTGAGATTTTTGGCATTCAAAGCAAGGATTGGTTTACTTTAAAATATGTCTATTCATTTGTTATTGTGTGACAATGAAAATTAAAACTTAGGTTTTATATACCCTTATCTCTCTCTCCCTTATCTTTTTCAATTTTTTATACAAAGTGATTAGGTTAGATTAAAATTTATTTTAATAAGAATTGAAGATTAAAAAATAGAAATTGAATATCAAAAGATTGTAAGTGTATTTTCTATTGCTAAAATTTTGAGTTTTAATCATTAAAGCAATGTTTGTTTAGGGTTAGATCTACCAAAAGTTTTCTAAAACTATAAACCCTAACCTAAAAGTGAGTTCTAGTGAAGTGAAAAGTTTTGTAGGCCCCTTTGATTGAGAAACATTACAATGACTAACTGAGTTATCCGACACAACCAAGAATTTGTTACAAAGACCTTAGGGTAATTGGTTTTCATCCCGAAGGTTGATTCCTTTCAAGAGAGGTGGGATACTTAGTATTTCATCTAAGTTGAGAAGTGTGTCAAAACACCTATCAACACTAATGATATGGGCAAGATGTAGGACATATAAGGATTTGTTGATTTAGATTGTGCTAGTTATTTAGAATGTAGGGGGTCCATGAGTAGTTATGTGTTTTCTATTTAGAGGATTTGTTATTTGGATGAGTAAAAGGTAACTCATGATTTCTTTATCTATGGTAGAACTATAGTACTTGGTAGCTACACATGTTTATAAAGAGGTGGTATAGTTACAAAAGCTATGTTTAGGTATTAGTTTTGATTATAGGGTTGTGAGACATGGTTGTGATGGTCAAAGTGTTATCTATTTGTCCAAGAATACCCTATACCATGCTCTTACTAAGAATATAGATCTACAATATCACTTTATTCGTGAGATGGTTGAGAAAAAAGGTGATGATTTAGAAGGTAGATACTCTTGATAATGTTTTAGATTCCCTTACAAAACTAGTGTGCATGAATAAGTTACATTGGTGCAAGGAAGATTTGCCCCTTGCCTCGACCTATACTTGATTCATTTTTTGTTTTTGTTCTCATTGTAATGTATAATATCAAGTGGGAAAATGATAGGATTAGGTGTGATATTAACCTTGTAATCCTATGTATGTGTCTCCAACTTTCTTGGAATGTGTACTTGGATGCCCATGAGAGAGATGAGAGATAATTATTTAATTATTATTAGTCTTCAAGACTTTAAATATTATTATAATGGCATTAACAAGGAAGGTTACAGTTTGTAGGAGTTATAGACATCATCATCATAAGAGTTATTGAGCATCCCTCACTCAAGAGTTACATAGAGAAGAGTGGAACATCATCATCATCATCATTATGGTGGGACCCTCATTAGTTTTCATGATCATTGTGGAGTGATAAACTTGGGGATGTGTGCTAACTAGATTATTGAGGTCAAAGAGGTCTTTGTGAGTGGATATCTATCTCCAATGATGTCATAATTACATGTGGGGGCATTGATTTTTGCTTTTTGATTATGGTTTTGGCAGCCACTTGTTTTAGGAAACCATTTGTGATTTATTATTTCTTATTCCTCTATAAATTAGATGTATTGGATATAGGTTTCATAGTGTGTCATAGGTTAAGTACATTATGCTACCAAAACATTCTCAAACTAGAGAGTTTGAGCAGATTCTATTGATGTAATATATTTATTCTTGATTAATACATGCTGGATGTTTCTTTAGCGGTGGAGTTTTCTTCCTAAAAGGATTTCTCCACATATATATGATGTTATTATGGTTTGATAATTTTATTTTTTTGATCTATACTTCTTCATACATTCATTTGATGGTTAATCATATGGTACCTTAATTAGTTAATCAGATGTGTTCACTATTTGCATATGATTTCATTCAAGTAATAACCACCCTAGTTACTACTATTTTTTCATTACATATCAAGTACTAACTTAATCAACTAAGAAACTTCTATCCAATTTAGAAGTGCCAACTACATAGCTTACCAACCATAGCCATAGAAATAGCTCTATGCCACAACTCATATACTCACACTAAATATGGTAAGCTCCCAATGTTAGGGCCATCCCTAGACCCAAACCTAAACCTTAAGGGTTCATTCATAATGGCCCTACCTACATACCCTCTCTTGAAAATTAGACGTTCTATTGTTCATACACCACAATAGAGAGAATTCATCCTCTCCTCTGATATGAAATATTTGATCTCACTTTTAAATCACAACCATTAGTTGATCTTATGCTTCCAAATCCATCCATGCATAATAATAGGATATCAATGCATTCCAAACAAATATTAGTCCAATACCAACATCAATGTACAAGCAAACACAAAACCACTTAGGGACCAACTCATACTAACATCACATGTTCACACATAGTGATTGGCTCAAGCATATGTCAAATATACACAATATGAATAACTCATGCATGCATCACATATACACAGAGTAACTAACTCACACATATATCACATATGCATAATGTGACTAATTCATACGCACATTACAAATACACATAGAGACCAACTAGAAAAAGGAAATGGTTACAGCCTTATTGTAAGCATCTACCCTTTACCTACTTCACTAACACCTAAGCCCTTACATACATTCCAACTATAAAAAGGAACGTCGGTGCATCTCATGCCATAGTGTGGGTCCCATCATTTTCCCAATTCACTAACAACTATGATGGCAAGTAAGCATCACATACTACTTGTGATCGTCATTGGCTAATGTGTTAGTGTAATAATATACAACACATGAGGCCACTAATAATATTTGGGTAGCCCACTAAGCATTTGAGTCATCTAACAACCAAATAAATATAATCATAGTATCTTATGGTTTTACCTCAACTAAGACTAGTTCATGTACTATTAATCACCTGGACTAAATTAACAACTAGAACTTTGAGAACCATACCTCTAGCAGAAACAACACAGGAAGCACACACAATCATATTGATACCCCAATGCCAATATAGAACTCTTGAGATAGGTAGACACTAGAATCCATCACCTAATTACCACTAGTGAAAGCCAGACTAATCCTACCATCTATTACATGCGTGGCACTAGAAAAACCCTATCTAAACGCTATGAAATTAGGTAGCTGGTGGCATCTATCATTTGCATGCTAATGATGAAATCCTACTAACCCTATGAAATTAGGTAGCTCCCAGAATCTATCACCTATATTCTACTGGTGAAAGCCTACTAACCAAATATTATGGTCAAATAATTCCTTAGGTAGAGCATGCTTTCTTACTCTTATCAAACTAGAGTAGTGATAAGCTTATCTGTAAGTGGGTCATAGGTTTTACAATTTTTGTGATAATCTCAAGATGAATGGGACAAGCTATGTTTAGAGAAATAATTATTCTCTACATGTGCCCTCATAGAGTCCCTTACTCAACCCTAATTGTGATGCCAAGAAGTTGGCTCTTGTATTGATCTTAGTTCAACATTATAACATTTAGAACATATAAGAACATTGATCTAAAACATATTGTCCTAAGGGTTTACACCTTAGATGGGTTAATTTGGTTATTGTGATAGGGAAAACTTGCAATGCAAACATAAATGAAAGATGAACAAAATCAAGTACAAGTTACCTTCCTTTTGCACAAACAAATTGCCTACACTAATCGAGAGAATTGAAGTTGCACCCAAACTCAATTGATTGCTCCTTTCTTTTTGATATGTGGATTTCTCTATTTTCCAATAATGTAAATATTGATTACTACGGAATGAAAATGACAGCAGAAGTTTACTAAAATGAGAGATGCTGAGAAATGGAGAATGAAGCTTCTTTTATAGACATGTGAGACAACAAATCTATGGTTGAGGATGATCAGAAAGATCAATGGTTAAGGTTGAGAGAATGTGCATGAATGAGAGAAGGACAAGTGTCCAAGCCCTCTCATGCATCAAGGGAGTTAACTGAATTGATTAGAGAGTTGACTGAGCCGATTGATCAGATGATTGGTTTGATTGGCTTGTTAACAAATTAGATTGATTTATTAATTGATTTGATTGAATAGATGACTGAATTGATTGATGAGTCAACTCTTTTGATTAACCTGCTAACTAATTTGATTGATTAGTTATCTAAACTAATTGAGAGTGAAACATGGATGAGAGGGAATAATAGAGAATTAAATAAATAAATTATTTAATTTCATGCACATGTGATAAATGAATTAAATATTAATTCATTTTGGAGGAAAAAGACTAATTAAATAAATAATTTGAATTTACTTATTTAAATTGGAGGGAAATTGTTTTAATTAGATAATCAGAATTATATAATCATATATGGAGGATAAATTGACTTAATTAAATAATCAGAATTACTTAATTAACATGGAGGATAAAATTGATGGATGAACTTAATCAAATAATTAAGAATTATTTAATTAAAGTGAAGTATGGTAGATGAAAACCTGATCTGGGAACAGGTCAATTTTAGGTGTCTACAGTTACATTACCACAAAAGGATCCATTAACCTATATAATGGTCCTATAGGTCTTGTGATCAACATACCAATATGCAATTAACACATTAAACCCACACGAACTAGGTCACATATAAATAATAAAAAAACTCATAAAGTAATCTCAAAGGCCATTCACCTCATTCCATTATTACTTGAAAACACAATATTTATTACACATAAAATTCAAACCCACAGTAGTAATATTAGACTATGTTCTACTTATAATGTACATAAAATTTACCTATTACCAATTATAAAGCTTAGCATATGTTTATCCAACAACCAAAAATAAAGGCCATAAGGAATTCCATCCTAACTCAATACAGATCTAAGCACACATTAGGATAGATAGATCATTCATACATATTAAGAGTGGTTCACACCTTCATATCATAATGGCTTATTTCATCATCATCATGCAATGTTATTCGGTTACCATAACTCATTCATAACCCTATCATGGCCAAGTTTATCATACCCTTAATACTTGGAAGAGTATACCTCTCTAGGATCTTAAGACTAACCTATACATTCCTATACTTATCACTAATTCCAAACACGTGCCATAATGTTCAACACACCAAACTCTAATAATTTTAGCTAGACGATTCCAAAGGCACTCTTATACACTCACATTAGAGACAAACTACGATGACAATGAATTTATAAGTTCATCCAAAATTAGATTAGATTGTGGAAGCCAAACTCCACAAACTCATAGTAGATAAGCTTGATGATAATGGAGCACCTTTTTATCAAATCAGGCCTATATAGTGAGGACATATTAATTGGAAGGTGAGTTCCCACCATTTGATGCAAATTTCAACCTCAAGATGAAACATACTAAAGAGGGAAGGTTGATCGAGTTTAGGAACACCCCAACCTTTGGAGATTTTCCCTAAACCCCTCCTACAAACTTGGGTCCAAGGGCATCCTTCACTGAAGAATCGCCTACATACCTACTTTGAAATGGGATCAAAGTTGCATGTAGTTATTCTCACTTAATCTCTCAAGGGTTATACACATAGATTCCTACCCTTAGGGTTTCATTGTCATCCTAATTTCATACCAACACTTACTAATATTCCCATGATCAAATCCATACACAAAAATACACATAACAACATAATCAACTTAAAATAAACCCAATCATAACATATCACATGAAATTAACATACATAATATCTTCACAATGGAACAATTATGAAAAGACTTGACATGGATCCAAATGATTCAGTGATATCAAATATCATAAACATACTATAGTATGACATCCTTTTTAATTGGAAAACCTCATGTTAGGATACCAAACCATATCATACAAAGTTCTTTCATAAATAATTTCCAACCACAAGGGACTCATGTTTAAAAACTCATTCACTGATCCTATACATAGAATTATAAATAGAACTTCATGTCATATATCATTGTCCCATAACTATTGGTATTAAACATGGTAAGGAACTATTATTGTAGTCCTCAAAAATGTCTTCTTCAAGATGAATGCACCATATAAACTATAGTGCATTATTCAACTATAAGGAAGCATTCTTCTCTAGTACATCAAACCATAGTGAAGACATAAATAAAAATTTATATTATTCTAATCATAATTGCCACATCTAAAAGTTATCACCAGATGCAAATCCACTTAAGGTTAAATTATCATTTTAGATCAACAAGACTGAACAACACCATTTAGGCATAATGTTAGATGGTTTAGTACTTTACTACTCCCATTAAACATACCTTTGGTGCACTTAAAGTTATCATTTAAATCATGATGCTATACATTCACAACTCTCTCATAGTGAATGTATTAGTGAGGGTGTGAGGATGATCTTATGAAATGGTAATCCTACTATTGGCAAGTATGTAGTCCATACCTATTTGCAACACATAACAAGTTTAATTGTAAGCTGATAAAACACGGATATGAAATACAACCCTCATCTTAAACATAGACCACATAATGGATTTAGTTACCAAATACTTTTGTCTTTATGAAGGGTGAGTGCAAGAAGTTGGCTCCACTTTTTGGGTAAAAAGTGGAAGTGTTTTCCCTAAAAATTAAAGTTTGTCACTGTTGGAGTCAAAATTTGAAGCACTTACACATAGAATCTTAAGAAAGTCCAGTAATATGAAATGTAGTATTTTGAATATAGTTTTCAAATATGTAATTTATTCTAATACCCAAATGATACAAATTAATTTTTCATAGGCTTGTACAAATACCACTTTTTAAAAGTCACTTTTTTAGGACCATACCATGCACATGTACAATTAACATAATTTGACCTAAATAAAAGTATTTTCTAAATCCTTTTGGAGAAAGATGTGTATTATAGTGAATTTTGATGAGGATATTTTGTATATTTTTTTCCAAATATTTTTTTCTTAATTTTTTATTGGCCCTAAATGTTGTTTTTTGAAACCCCCTCATGTACGACCAACATAATTTGAGCTAAACTAATCATAAAATGATTTTTTTTCATTGTGTAAAAAATGATGTGTAGATTGATGACATATATTTTTTTTAAATTTAAAAATTAAAAGTTATTAAAAAAGTGCAAACACCTGTCATTTCAAGTTTATGGACCAATTGCTCATAAATTAATTAATAAATAGAAAAATAAGTTGAATAAAAAACAATTACATATTTGAAAACTACACATCGTCATCTATAATGGGTTTTAATTTCATAAAAAAAATTAGAAAAAAACATTGTCAGCCATATTGGTAAAGTTGGTCTTTTCTCTTGCTCTAAACATGGACTTGTACTTGCAGGTCCAAGGCTAGGGGTCAGCTTACCATGCATTTCCCAAGCCTAAGCTTTTAGGAATGGGTACCGGTTCCTTTTTTGTGGGAAAAAATAAGTGTCCAAGTCTTTTTTAAAAATTTAAATACATGTTTAGAGATTGGTACCTGTTTAGGCTCAGACACTCGTTCTTAAGAGGGTACCTATTTAGACTCGGGCACCCGTTCCTGTCAAGATTTTATTTTGCCCAATGCTTCCCCTATATGTGGACCCAACTTCTTTCTTTTATCCTGAAACAACCATTATAGAAGTAAAGGATGAGAAGTATGATACAAGCAATAGTCAACAACACCATATCAGCCATATGCTTTAGCCAGAATTCAAACCAACCACATAAGTGTTTTCATGAATATACTGTATGATACCCAACAAGTTAGTCAAGGCATCTATTAACTAATCAATGAATTAACTTACTATTAAGTTAATATCCCTGAACACTTGAGGTATGTTGATAACATTTGTATCACCATACCATGCAAGATGGTATTCAACATGTTACCCCATAAGGCCCAATGGCCTTACTAATTATAGCCATATTGCAATATTGTCACCAAAGGAGCCTATACTTATCTACCTATTTCTATAGATAAAATAAAGGTACATAAATCAATCTTTGATAAACAACTTCATTCATCCATGAATATCTTGCCATTTAGGTTGAGCACTCCAATATTAAAATTGAAAGAAAACACTTAGCCTTCTTGGATACAAATGCTTGAATCTCAAACATGGGTGAGGTAGGATGTAGGCATATAAGAAACCTAGAAGAAGTTAAAAATATCAGTTGAAAGTGCAATTGAAAAGACTAATACACTAGTATCAAAGACTCTAGCATCATGGGCTATGAAGAGATTAATGATACCATATAAATTTACTAGTCTTGTGTATGTATATTTCAGGGGGATTTTTATCAAGAATCAAAGCACATGTATATGAATAGATCTCAGTAAGTTAATGTAGCCATAACTTCTTCCTAACATGATTCACTAGAAAACTATAAGGACTTCAAATATATTTCACACAACAAATGCTACTTTTAAATAATTCAAGAGAGAAGTTGTGCATAAGTTCTCCTTTATTAAATTCTAAGCATAAGATATGGCATTGGGAAACCTCTTTTCTAATTCTCCTAACTTGAGAACATCAGGTAGGATGTTGGGTTGTATTTTCTTAATAGCTTCTAATTCCTTTTCAAAAAACCCATTTTGAACATAACTTGCCATCATGGAATTCCCTGAGGCCATATTTCTTTGAGGCATTTTGTCAAACAACTCACGTACCTTGTCTAGGATTCAACATTTTGCATACATGTTTACCATGTGTGTTTTTGTGAGGGGGGGAGACAAGAGACTAATATTTATTTTTCTACTTTCCAAATTGATCATTCGATAGGTTATGCAATTTTGGTTAAACTTTCACCTAACATCCCATAGCCAACTTAGATTAATTATCTTTTAGATGCGGGAGTGGATATATCAAAACTCAATACTACTTTAGAAGAGTAATTATGGAGTATACTTAGCTCTAGGAATGATGTTGAAGATATTTCTAATTTTAGGAGTTGAAATCTATCTTCCATTGCCTTGGATACCATTTTATTTGTAAAATTATCCTTCATTTTCTTTGTAATTTTGAAGTCGTGCTAGCCCTGACAAAGTCGCTAGAGGGGTTGGTTAAGAATGTCAACTTCTTGGAATATGAAATGTGCTCTTATTAATCTGAAACTAACCACCATATTGATGGAATAGAATGGCACATCACCCTCCATATTTCCCAGCTCCCATGTTATTAACCTGCTCCCTTGCTTGTGTCTCTCTTCCTCTTCAACTTTGTTGAAAGAAAAATACCTTCCTCTTTGACAAAATTCCTCTATCCTTTATGTGTTGATGAAGTCTAGACCCTACGCACTAGTATTTTATCCTTTCCTATAAGTGTAATGAATTAGGAGAGGGGATTTCATTCCTCCATAATGGTACATCAACAAACCCCCTTCCTTTTTTCCTGACGCTCAAGGTAACCTTGTTCTCAAATTAAATTTGTCCTTGCCATCCTCTTTCCTCAAAGACCTCTCTAATTATTTTTTATTTTTTATTATATTCCTCTCTTAGGGATGTGACATCATTGTATCTATTTCCTTCTTTATCAACATTATATGTATTCTAAAATATTTGAATTTCATAAAACAATGTTCACTTGGGAACTATATTACTAGATCCATGTGCATTTCAACTAGACTATCCAAAGAGGAAGCAAAGAGCAATGCCAATCATTACCTATGGTTGGGGTGCTAAAAGTTAATCCTCCATTTGTTTGCTCCTTAGCAAGTATTATTTTCATTCTCAACAAGCTTGTGGAAATATGATTACTAATTGGATAGTTGGCTACATATGGAAATGTATGGGAGTAAATGTTTATCATGTACCTAAGCATTGGATTATTTGGAATAAGATTCAAGGGGTTTCTTAAATGCCTCTACCTCTCTTGCTCCCTCTTTACTTTCTCAAACTCCCTCTCTTTCTCCTTTTTTCTATTGAAAAGAAAGATAAACTACTACAAAATAGAAATCTAAAATTTGTATGCAAATATGAAATTAAGACTTCTTGTTCATTGAAAAACCATTCAACCAAATGTGCTAAATTGTAGAATACCAAAATTAGATTTAGGATGTAAAAATCAACAATGTATAAGAAATCAGCAAACCACATAAGATCATCACATAACACGGGATTTATATGAAGAAATCCTTTCGAGAAAAAAACTCCACTAGAGAAAAGAGGACAAGTATGTATTATTCTTTAATGTACATAATATAATATCAATACACTATCACTCCAAACTCTAATAGCATTCCAACAACACGTATGTACCTATGAAAATGTTACTCTCTAATCCACTATATCATACTATCAATATATATAAAACCACAAATGGTTTTACCAAAACCATGGTATGATGCAAAATTCCCATGCCGAACTCAAAGAGTATCTTTTGAGAATAGTAAATAATATAATAACTTCACATTGACTTCACATGAACGCAATCAATGAGTCTCCAATTAGAAATTGTAATTGTTATAACATCTAAGACAAATTAATTCCTACACCCTCAAATGTAGTGCTCAAAAATGGAGTTTCCAACTCATGCTTCATAACAAGTTTCTATTCCTCAATCCTAGCACCTAAATTGGGAAAGTGCCATAAATGAGTCTATAGTCAAAAGTAGTGACTGCCACCATTGTGCTCCACTGCCTTCATGAATGCATATGAAAACAAATGCCAAGAATCTAAAGAATCTAAATTATGAATTAATTCTTCCAATTACATCCTAGGTGCCCAAGGACACTCTCCAAGGATGTTGGAGACACAAAAAATATATATAGGATTTGCAACGTAAATGTCACCTTAATCCTAACATTCTTCCACTTGACTTATACATTACAAATGTGCCCATAGGAAATATAGATTAAATTAATCATAAGAAACAAGTCCCATGCCTTCTTGCACTAAGAGAACTTATCTGTGGGGTGAGTGCAGGATCATGATGGGCCAAACACTACCCCTAAGTGGCAATGTAAATGTGAAAAACAGACTTAAGTAACTTCATGTCAAAAATTGAATGAGTTATCTACACAATATAGAAATAAGGTAGTAATAAAAGTTGTAATAAATTGAATGTAGTTTATGGGCTACTACTTTTTTTTTGAAAATTTTAAAAATAGTTTGGTGAAAATTGGATATTTCAATGAAGCACTACTAAAATTTTCATAAAAACCTAAAAAGGATGTGTCATTCTGGCCAACCTAAGTATGAGAAAAGATAATATTTTTCCTCCATGATTTGGATTTAAGTAAGGGACACATGGGCAGATGTGACGCGTATTTTTTTAAATTTTTTAGGTTAAAAAGTAATTATTTATGAATTTTTTACTATGACTTTTTTAAAATATAAAAAATTAATTTTCCAGCCAACCTAACTTGGTCAAAAATATATGAAAATAAAAAATTTTAAATTTTAATGTATACCCAATCAATCCTAGAATGTGATGCATCTTTTGGATTTTAAAAAGGGTTAATATGTTGAAAGTTATGGATGTTGTTCAATATGTATATCTATTAGGAAATCAGGCATAGCATATGTAGAAAATTAATAATAATTACCTTCTTAAATTATTATGAGGTGTATATTACATTTTTAGAATCTTAATGGCTTCCTTTATAAACCCTTTTCATTTGATTAAATTTAGTTACAAAAATGTCTGTCAACTTCAAGGATGAAATTGTAGAAAATTTCAGGATAACACTAAATGGGTGGTTTTGCAAGTTTCTTTGGCAAGTTTTGGGACTCCCACTTGCCTAAATATAAGGTAATCCCAAGGCATTTTTGTAGGGAATCCATATTTGAGCTAGAAATATTAACACCACTTCCATTCAAATCTAAATATTAGTCTAAATGTTAGCACTTTTTCAGCCATCAAGTTTTTTCTCCATTTCCACTGTTTGGTCCATCATGATCTTACACTCACCCTAACATGGTCACTAGCTTGGTGAGGGAATATGAAACATTATCCAAAGTTTCAACCTTATGTAACGAGACCTTACTATTTTCTACCATTTCTCACACAAAGTGATACTGCACATCAACATGCTTAGTATGAGCATGATACATGAGATTCCTAGCCAAATAAAGAGCACTCTGATTGTCACAACCAATTTTAACAACCTTGCAACCAAAAGCAAAGAATATGGCACATTAGACATATCCTCATAATCATCCTCACATTTGGGACACATATCTAAAGTAAGATTAGTGCCAACTTGTAAAGGAATTCTAACTGGGTTAGAGTCTTGCATATTAAATCTTTAATAAATAATATTTACATACTTATTCTTTGATAACCAAAGCTTTATGAGTTCACAATCATTCTTGATCTGCATGCCTACTATATCTTGCTACCCCCAAATCTTTCATCTCAAACGCAACTAAAAGTTAAGTTTTCGGTTCACTAATCATACCCTTAGTGTTATCTAAAAATAAAATTCCATCCGCATACAAGGCAATAATTAGTATATGATCACCAATACATCTAATTTAATGCAGTGATCCTCACTTATTACAAAACACAATTTCAACACAAATGAATCAAATTTTGGATACCTCATCCAAGGTGATTGTTTTAAAGCATAAAGAAATCATTTTAACCTGCAAACCAAGTCTTCCTTCCCTTTTACCTCAAGACCTTTAGGTTGTTGCATATAAATTTCCTCTTCCATATCCCCAAGCAAAAAATTAGTTTTAACATCCATTTGTTCTATTTCCAAATCATAAGTAGTATGTATGGATAAAAGAAATATAATTGATGTTAATTTAGCAACATGAGAGAATATATTACCAAAATAAATTCCCTCTTTGGGAGTAGCCCTTGGCCACTAGTCTAGCCTTGTACCTTTCTAATGGATGTCTACTCCAAATTTCTTCTTATAGACCCATTTATAGCCAATGGCTTTATTTTCTTTGCGAAAATGAACAAGATCTCAGGTGTCACACGAGTCTAGAGCCATCATCTCCTCCCACATGGCTTGTTGCCAATACTCACCATCATCTAAAATAATAGCTTCCTTGTAGGACCTCGATTCATCATCGATACTTAACAAAGCAAATAGATAACAAAAATCTGGTGGGCTATACCTATCAATAGGATTCCATTGTCTTGTGGATCTTCTCAAGGGTGGAGTAAAGGATTCTTCTTCTTGTTCCTCTATTTGCTCAACCTCTTTAGGGTCATCATGCCTAACCTCTTGATCTCACTCAGAACTTCCACTTGAATCCTCTTCTTCTTTTCCATCATCCAATCCATCATTTTGTTCTTCAACATATACATCTTCTTGCTTCAAATAAAAATGCATTGTCTTTATCCTTTCTATATCTTTTAGCTATTCAAAAATAGAAATATCTCTAAACTCTTTGAAAGTCACATCTCTATAATAGAAAACTTTCAAGGTTAGAGTATCCCAAAGCTTGTAACCCTTAACATTCTCACCATATCCAATGAAGATGGATTTCTATGCTTTTGGATCCAATTTAGATCACTTTTGTTTAGGCACATGAACAAAAGCCTCACAGCTAAAAACCCTTAAATGTGAAACATATGGTTTCTTACCTATCCACACTTCATAAGTTGTCGAATCAAGAGCCTTACAAGGAGATCTATTTATCAAGTAACAAGCAGTACTCATAGCTTATGCCCAAAAGAATCTATCCAACTATGCATCACCTAACATACTTATGGTTCTTTCTATCAAGGTTTAGTTCATCCTTTCTGCTAGCCCATTCTGTTGAGGTGTGTACATAGTAGTCTTTTTCTTGATTATAAATTCATGCTTACAAAACTCATCACATTCCTTAAAACAATATTCCCCTCCATAGTTAGATCTCAAAACCTTTATCTCTATTAAGACTTTAAATTCTTTAAACTTAGTGAAAAATTTAGATTAATGATGCATAAAATAAACCCAAGTGAATCTTGAGGCATCATCAATGAAGGTCACATAATACCAAGACTTACCAATAGAACCAACATCCACAAGACCAAACATATCCATGTGAATGATTTCTAATTTTCTTTGTGCTTTATAATTACCTGAAGGAAATGATTATTTGTTTTATTTCCCAAACACAATGCTCACAAAAATCAAAATACTCATTAAAATAGGAAAACATGTCAACCAATTTTTTAATCATAATGGTCTTTAAACCTTTTTCACCTATGTGTCCTAGCCTAAAATGCCACAACATACATGCATCCTTAGATGTTTTAGTTACATATGTGGAATTACAAATAGTAGTGGAATTCAACCTAAACAAGGTTCTTATTCTTCACCCTTTAGATACCACCAAGATTCCTCTCACCAATCTGCAACCAATCTTATCAAATGTTACAAGCATTCCCAAATCATTTAACATAGAAATATAAATCAAATTCCTCATCAATCTAGGGATATACAAAACACCTAAGATCTTTCTTATCCTTCCATTACTAAAACACAACTATACCTTTCCCTGGCCAACCATAGGATATGAACTATTGTCCCCAAGATACACCTCGCCACCATCATATGCCTAATATGAGGAGAACCACTCCTTATGTGGAGTCATGTGATATGAACATCTAGATTCAACAAACCAATAATCATCAAACATAATACTACAAGAAAGGCTTAAGTTTTCAATACCTTCATCTAAGGACATTTCCATGGAGGAATCCCATTGTTTCTTCATATTCCCATATTCCTTCTTCGCATGTCTCCTTTTACCATAATTACAACACTTCACACTATTCTTTCCAGGAGTTTTAGATTGACCTTGAGACATGGACTTCTCTTTAGGACCCTTTTTGTCTCCCTTAGATCCTCCTCTTTCCTTGGACCTTCTCCTAACATGAAGAGCATCCATTTCCTATGTCAACAAAATTACAAAAAGGGAATCCATCTTGGGATCTATTAGATTATCACTAATAGCAAGAATCATACTCTCCTATGACTCAAGGAAAGAATAGAGAATCATTATGCATTTATCTTCCTCACTTATCTAACATCTGCAGTGGCTAATTGACTCAAAATTAAATTAAATTAAATGCTCGGCTATGAATTCACCTTCCTTCATTTTTAGAGAAAACAACTTTATTTTCAACTATAATTTATTCACAAGACTTTCTATTGTTGCCACTATCCATAGATCTCTCTCTTCTGGGAGATCCTTTATCTTGAGCTTCCATAACTCATAATTAGATCCATTGAACTTATCAACATCTATCCAGGATGTAGATGCAGATGTGGCCATGGATTTCACACACAAATATGCAAAATAAAAGATAACTAGAACTCCCGTTTTAGCCCAGAAAACCCTTCCCTAGTAGGAACTAAAGTTGATCAAGCTCTGATACTAGATTTTGAAAAGAAAGGTAAACTATGTTGGGATAAGTTGTCATTAACTTTGCAATCCCAACCAATTTCATGTGTCTAGAAAGTTCTTGGAAAGTTTTCTCCAACACAAAAATTTGAGAGACAAAATAATATTTAATTATAGCACTATGACATGTTATTGATAACTCCTATGAGGTAAGACCCAACTTGGGCACCCACTTTCGAAGTGGAGTCCATGGTGACTTGTAGTTAACTCTTTGACGTCTATCTTGACTTGTTGATATCTCCTAGGAAGTGGGTGTTGCATATGTTGTCATTGATGTCAAAAGAGTGGTAATCATTGATGTCAAATGAGTAGTGATCAAAGGTGTTGTAAAATGGAAGGCATACTATTGTATATGTTGTCAAAGGAGTGATGATCAGAGGAGTAGTCAAAAGAGTGGTGATTAGAGGAGGTGTAATGTGAAAGGTATGGTGATGAAAGACATGAGCTTATTATTGGATCAGTATCATATGTACACAGTTGTACCTTATCTTTTGAAGTTCATGGACAGGTGAGAGTTGTCAAGTTAAAGGATATGTTGACATGAAGAACTTGTGACTTCTTGTTTTTGTTGAAAAGAGTTATTATTGTTGCTTATGGTGTTGTGAATGTTGCATTTAGTGCCTCTTGATGAAAAGCATCGCATGGGATTTGAAGGAAAGTGTTTAAGTGATCAAAACTATCAAAGGCTCAAGGAATTGTACTGTAGAAGCTCAAGAGATTGTACCACATTCTACCACACTTGAAGATATGGCCTTGTAGCTTAGAGGATAGCTAGAGATAGTAAGAGGTATGCATGATCCAAGTTTCAGAGCATAAAAGTTATCACATAGTTTTCTAGAGTTTGCAGAGTAAGAACAAGTCATGTCGATGTGTAAGGTTGTCAGTGATAGAACAAAATGCCACCACATTTGACCGTGCTTTGATGTTTGAGAGAAAAGTTTAGATGGTCAATATGTATGCTTAATTATGGTTTCAAGTGTTATGGAGTACCGCAAGTATGCTTTTCAATGTTCTATTTCAAGAAGTGGTGTTACAGTGTTGTTGCAGTCTCAAAGGTACAGAAGAATGCTTCACATTTCTCCACACTTGAAGATATAGTCTTGCGGTTTGAACCATATGTGAATAATGGTGTCTTGTATAACATATTCAAATTTTAGAATGTAAAAAGTACCGCAAGTATGTTTAGCAATGTTCCAAGGTAAGACTGTGAGATAGGCAAGTGTAGGGGTAACAGGTTTCAATGTCTAATCACTTGACAAAAAGATGCTTGAACTAGAAAGAAAAGTTTATGAGGAAGATGGTTAGGACCCATAGTGATTATTGTGTGAATTGCTTGTTGTTATTTTGCTTCTCTGGTGCCGCATTGGGTTTGGAGCTAATGAATGAAAGGATAAGTGTTTGCAGTGTCGACATGGTGTGTTTGAGTGATTGTGCCGTGTGTGCACTAGCAAGAAAGAGAAAGTAAATTGGGTCCAGTTGGTCCCTTGGTATGAACTGCATAGTGGGGTTTCACTCCTACATTACCACAGATGTTTTGGGAGCCGACATCAGTTACATATTTCATGTTACACGTTACGTTTAGGCCGACAAAGTTGATGTTTAGGAGGCTTGTGGGGGATATATATGTAGGATAGAAGATTGTTTCAAGGTAAGATTATGTGTGGAAAAGATGAATGATCTAGAAATATAGAAGTAACTCTGGAGGCTATGATGCATGATTCATAACAGAGTCAGAGTGTATTACGAAAGTGTTTTGAGCAGAGATGATAGAGCGAAGGTGTTGAGGTTATCTGAATGAGTCAATATCAAAAAATTAAAGGAGATGATGCTATAGAGGTGATTGAACCATCAAAATCAATCAAGTGTTTTGGTACAGAGGTTGATGTCTCATCTTGTAAGTGTTGTAAGTATTGTGGCACATTAGGGAGTTGGTGCTTCCTTTGGGTTGGAGCCCATAAAGATTTGTATTAGGGAATTGGTGCTTCCTTTGGGTTGGAGCCCATAAAACTTTGTGTCAAGGAGTTGGTGCTTCCTTTGGGTTGGTGCCCATAAAACTCATTGTAATACTTTATTTTATTTGTGAGGCTGGATTTGGATAGTAGATCCAAGTAGCTTGCTCACTGTGGTTTTTCCCATATTAGGTTTCCATGTAAATATGGTGTTATGTGTGTATGTGCTCTTATGATTCTTTTGGTTTAAATGTTTAGTTTGGAACGAATGCATCTAAAGGAAATAATTTGAATAAGTACTGATTCATCCCCCCTCTCAGTACTTCTATGTGTTCAATAGTGGGAGTTAACTTGGGCGCTCACTTTGGAGGTGTTTCCAATGAAGACTAGGAGTTTGATTTTTTATGTGCATGAGTGGATAATGTTGATACACTTTGCATGAACACGATGTAGCAGTTAACAACAGAGTTAGAGATGCATGATATTTGCACGAACATGATGTGGCAATTAATAGTGGATTTAGAGATGCATGATATTTGCATGAATATGATGTGGCAGTTAATAGTGAAGTTAGAGATGCATGATATTTGCATATTGCTTGCATGAACTCATAAAAGCTTGCACGGATTTGCATGTTGTTGTATGTCACTTGTATGAGTTTGCATGTGTTGCATGTTACTTGCATGGACTTGCATGTTTTTGCATGTTGCTTATATAAACTTGCATGTGCTTGCATGTTGTTTCATGTTACTTGCATGGACTTGCATGTTGTTGCATGTCACTTATATAGACTTGCATGTTGTTGCATGTTATTTATATGGACTTGCATGTTGTTGCATGTCACTTATATGAACTTGCATGTTGTTGCATGTCACTTATATGAACTTGCATGTACTTGCATGTTGTTGCATGCCACTTGCATGTGCTTGCATGACACTTGCATGTTCTTACATGTTGTTGCATGTTGTTGCATGACACTTGCATGTACTTGCATAACACTTGCATGTTCTTGCATGTGCTTTCATGTTGTTGCATGTACTTTTATGTTAGATATATGTACTTATATGGTGATGCATGCATCTTGTATGAGACTCTAACTCATAATCGGTTTTGGATAACTCTTGCATGGTGCTACATATGGTTGCATGACTCTTGCATGTTACATAACAGGTTGTTACAGAATAATATTGGGGACATCAATGATGCATATTGTTTGCATGACATTGGTGTGTGTTGGTACTTCCGTGATACTTCAGTTGACTAAATCTAATTGAGAGTTACTAGGCACTCATGGAGAGAATTTTAGTTTAGCTTTGTTGTTATCACATAACACTTCAATTGACTGATTTTGAGTTTGACTTGTTGGGCACCCATGTTGAGAATTTTAGTTGTGCTTTGTTATTGTCACATAACACTTCAGTTAACTAAGTTTGATTGGGAATTCTTGGTCGCCCATGTTTGAGACTTGCAATTAACAGTTGATTTCTACTATGTAGCTTTGGAGTTCACTGTATTGATTTACATGAGGTTCTTCTCATGTTATTGGATATATTTTATTGTATGTTTGAGATCCATGGCTTCTATATAATGATGCCTTGAGTTGGTAAAAATAACATCACATGAATTATAGGTCAATGATAGGTATTTGAAGTTGAAGGAGTAATGAAGTGCTGGTAGAATCCAGAGAAGATTTCAGTATTATTGTAAACTCATTTATAGGAATTAATACAAGCATAATCTCTTTGGGTGTGGAGTTTTTTCGTGCAAGGTTTTCTCCACGTAAATTTTGTGTCTACTTCTATCATGATTTTTTCTTCTCTACTACATTGATTAAATTGGAGAAATACTATTACATCTAAATTGAAAGTAATTTTCAAATTTACACATGCTTTTATTTCAGACTTGAAAACATTTAAAAGCTACATAGATGTAACTTTACATTTTTCTCTCTCCTTTTTTCTAACAAACTACTACAAAATAGAAATCTGAAATTTGTTATGTAAATCTAAAATTAAGACTTCTTGTTCATTGAAAATCATTCAACTAAATGTACTTAATTGTAGAATACCGAAATCAAATTTAAGACATACAAATTAGCAACATAAGAATCAACAAACCACATAAGATCATCACATTACATGGGATGAGAAACTGATGCAGTCTAAAATTTGGTTGGGTTTAAAAAGCATTTATTTATTTTTACCACATCTAAACTCTTCTGGTGTACAAGGCTTCACTTTAAAGAGCAAAGCTCATCTAGAAAGAAACAAAAACTTCTTTCTCTTGGACGAAGACCAATCAGGGAAGCCTCTTTCAAGTCAATCTCTTCAAGAAACATTACTTCCTTCTCATACCAACCTTCATACTTCTCTTTTCATAGGATCGTGGCGCTCAATCTTTCTAAAAATATTTCATCTCCTTTTGATGGTCGACGGCCTATATAAGCTCACTCATATCACATTCAATCCCTTTCATATTCAGTGACTCGTAGAGACATCTTATCTTTCCTATAGTTTCATCCTATCTTTTTTCCTACCGTTCGACAGTGGATTCCCTTCAAAAATATGTGGGTGTGCTCTCTTCTGATACGTAGTCTACTACTATTATGTCATTGAACCCCATCCAATGGCCCTAGTTCCCACTCTATAACTCACCAAAATGGTAGGTGAACAAGTTGAAAGGTGTTCATTATACAACTGAACAACCATGTCATTGTCTTTGGCATTTCTTAAAATTCTGATGTCATTTCTTCCCATAGCAACCGAGATTATCATGCATATTCAAACCTTTTAATTTGATCACATTTAAATTTGAGAGCTTTGGATGCACTGTCATCGTATCCTTCTGGTGGTCATTCCAAGATTTCACATTTGTTGGATAACTTCTTTGATCGAATGTCATTTCCATAAACTTTTTGTCCCTTTTCGACAACTTTGGACTTCGTCGAACTCATTTTTCATTGAAATTCTCCATATGCTAACTTGCCATCAAAATTTTGATTCTTATCAAGTCTCACGAACCATTCTCATGTGACTTTTGGGTCCTTGTAAATAAATGCAATCCATTTAAATACGTAGTTTTGGCAAATTTAAAACATTACGAATTCATCCTTTTTTTCAATCGATCGGCTTAAATATGAACTTTTGAACTTTCATTGGCAAAAACAAGGTTCCACGAACTAATGAACACCTAAAAGGAAAGTGTTGAGATACTTATTGAAAGTGTCTTAGAAACTATCTTCGACATCCTTATTGGTTGGAGAACTTATTTAACGTGTTGATTTAACACTTATGCAACACTTAAAATATCTTTAAATCACAAACTATGGAGTCTCTTAATCAGTGATTTTGAATTTTTGTGAACTTCAAAACTTTACTCTTTCATTGGCTCCTTTTATACACGAACCTATAAGCTTCATCAATGGGAATAGAATGAAATGAACTTTATATTCTCCTTTTTGGCATTTATGCTAATTTGAGAACTACCAAAACTGCTGATAATAGATATTAGCTATGTCTTCAAAAGTTCCATCCCTTCAAAAAATCTTTGGCTAAGTGAATTCCTTTGTAAATGTCCTCTTCGGTAGAAAACCAAAACTTTGAACTCTGTAACAAGGTCCTTTGGTCAACATTCTTGATCAATAGAGTTTGTCAATGTGCAATTCTCAATATGTTCAATTTCCATCGAATAGTTTCAAATTTGTGGTTGGGAGAGCTTCCTAAAATAAAAACTACATAATGGAAACAAAATAGAATGGAAAACTATTTGCAATGTTTTTGAGAAATACAGGATCGTATGTCCACCTAGATGATCCTACATCAAACACGTCGAGTAAGAAAATTTTCCATGAGTGCCTAACTCATGAACATTTTGGCAAGTTTGGAATGGGAATTCCATGCTTAGCCAAATCTGAAGCATTCACCCAAGATGTTTCATCTATTGTGTAGTTCTTCCAACAAACTAGCTATTCCCAATATTTCTTTCCCCTGGTTCGTTTGGCCACACGAGAATCTATTACTTTGTTGATTTATTCAAATTTCTTCCTAGGCAGCTTCTCAACACCTTACAAGGCCCAATATTTTCCACTTCAATTTATTAATGTTCCTTGCAAGAACCTCTCCTTTCATAAATGTGCCAATACTAAATCAGCAACCTAAAACTCATGTTCTCTTTTGTGCATATCAACATGCTCTTTGTATCTGGTGGTACTCTTCTCCAAAGTTTCTTTCATGACCACACTCTTCTGACATGGAATAAAATGAACCATTTTCAAAAATTTGTCAACAACAACAAAAATAGAATCATTACCTCTTTGTGTTTGTGGTAGCCCCAAAGCAAAATCCAAACTTATGTTTTCCCACGGTCTCTCTAGTATAGAAAATGGTTGATACAAACCCTGATATTCTGCCTCACTCCCTTAGCATGTTAGCAAACTCTACATCCTTGCACCAACTTCTTCACATTTGCAATTATACCAGGCCAAAAATAACCTTCATTCAATTGTGCCAATGTTTTACCAACACCAAAGTGCCCACTCAATCCACCACTACATTTTTTTCTCGTAACAAATTGTCCCTTATTGATCCTTGTGGTATACCCAATCTTTTTCCCTTGAACAAAAAACCTTCTTGAATAAAATACTCCAACCATGGTGTTTTGTCCTTCTCTAATGGATTCATACATACTACCCAAGCTACCTTGAAATCTGGATCTATCTCATAAAACTCCCTCATAGAATCAAAACCAACTACATTCACCCTCAATTCATTCAATAACAGACATCTCCTACTCAATGCATCAACTACCTAATTAGACTTTCCAATCCTATACATCAAAAGAAAAGAATAACTCTACAGAAATTTAACCCACTTTATGTGTTTCTGATTTAACTTACTGTTGTCATGAGGATTGCACCCTTGTCAAGCATGAAGCTCAACAATCCTATGAAACATGGGATCACCTTTAGACTATGGGTTGTCTATGGCGAAGGTGAACCTCTAGAGAGGGCTGGTTCCCTTGAAAACTCTTGAATCTGATGTATTTGCAAGGAACAGGGATAAAAGGATTGCAATGAAACTAAAAACTAGATCCTAGGAGGTGATGCACCAAGTTTATAAGTTCTAATCTTGATATCTTGACTCACAATTATCTATCAAAAGGCCTGGTTATACAACTTAGTTTTGACAATGTTCACACATCAATATTTCATAAGAAGGCTGGAATATTTTCTACTTTCTTTGAAGGAAAACTAAGCTTTCACAACTATAAAGTCAGAAAAATGGCTAGCACAACCTATAACCTGTATGAATCAATTACTTTCTATATTATGCTTCAAGGAATGAGACAAAAATTTAAGAGGATTTGTTTAAAATCATAGACAAACTCCTTATCAAAATCATTCAATCAAACACATAACACGTGTAGCTCATAAGGTAACACACTGATTTATTGAGAAAATAAAAGGAATACATTACAAGAATCTTTGAAAATGTTGTATATAATGTTGCTGCTCTATGAAAATAAAATCTAATGATTTACAATATATAAGCTCTCTTTGTTGTGTGCAAAGGAAAACAAAGCAAGAACTAAGAAAAAGCATCATGTGCTTTCTCTTTTACTATACAAACTCTCTCCAATCAATGGGGAAGTCAATGCCACTCAAACTAAACTCTCCTCTGATGCATGGAGTGGTTGGAAAAAGAAGTCCTCAACCAAAATAGTAAACTCCCAGTTACTAGGTGAGCAAGGCAAAAAAGCCTAACTTTGAGGGTTCAAAACAACTCCATCTTGAGTTATTTTAGCCTTGAACTCCCCTCATCTTGCCACTTGACCAAGTGGATCTCTAAAAATAGCATAGTTTGACTAAAAGTCCAAATAAAATGCAAAAAAATCCCCCCCTTTGCATGCCCTTATAACTCCTGTTTGATTTGGTATTTCTTTTCTCTCCCTTTTGCATGATTGGAAGGTAATTATAGTTTATTTTAACAAATATTAAAGGTAATTATAGTTATGACTTACCTTAATAAGTGTTAACATAAATTACACTATGATTTTGGGTTAATTTAACAAGTATTAAGGTATCTTTAGTAATTATTACCTTAATATTTGCTAAAATACACTATGATGGTCTTTTGACCATGCAAAGGGAGAATAAAGGTACTAATGATGTTTGTTTAGCTTTAAACCTTAAAAAGACTAAGGGCTCAATGATGCAATCCTTGACATAACATAGAAGAAGACCTAAAAAGGTCGCTATCTCTAATGATTTTCTTGCTCTTTCCTAACACTATGAAGCGTTTTACATGGGCTTGATATTAGTCTTCATTTGATTTATCAAAAAAGGGGATGAAAGAATTTAGAAGTCTTTTTTGGATCGGTGTTTGACTAGATTTTAGGGCACTGTATTTGCAAAAGGGTTTGGAAACCCTAACTAGAGCTCATTTTTGTCTTTTCACTTTCACACTAGTTGCTCTGATGAGGCGCCACCATGTACATTCATGTTGCATCTCCTAGATACCTTCTCTATTTTGTTGTCCCTTCGCTACTAGTAAGCATCATTCTTGTTGCTACTCTTTCTTTCTATGAAAACTGTGAAGAACCTCTGTTGTTTCTTTCTTTCTAGGGAAACTGTGAAAATCTGCTTCTTTGGTTTTCTATTGTGCTTCAAAAACCCATCTGCTACTTCTAGTGCTACAACTGCTCTTATTGTGAAGGATCTAACCGAAATCTCTATATTTCCTAAGATTGCAAGTCATTGACCACTGAGATAGAGTTTTAAGATGGGCCTCCATTGTCTCTTATCTCTGATGTAGGCTTTTGAGACATAATTGTCCTTATGTTGTATTGAAGCACTTGTGACAGCCTTTATGGACTTCTGAACTCTCTCAAGTTGTTCCATGCTGTGTCTTAGAATGAGCTCATGTTGTGGAAGATCATATGGTAGAGTTTATCTCATATAAGAATGATGGGTACCATCCAGCTATCTTTGACTATTAACTTTTACTCTTATCCTTCTTAGAAAAACTATGATATGTGAATAGAATTTAAAAGAGTAATGATAGTGACAGTAACCGTCACTTTGATTTCCTCTTAGTATCTCTACCTTGATAATCTATGAAAACTATTGTTGCATAGAGGCTAAGAACCATCCTTCTTGGCACTGGTGGATCTCTACACAACCCAAGTCACTGAAACATGATTCTAAGATCCTCATAAGTGCTCTCAAATATGGGCATTTCATAACCCTGATGGACTTCAAACAAAAGCTTGATAGCTCTTCTCTTCCTGAACATAGTCATATAGGATTGTTCCTCTCTGCCATTGCAGTCATCTTGACTGTCCTTTTATTGTATCATTCTTTCATTGTGCTTTGTCACCATATGACAGTCTTCAAATGATTGCATCACTATTCTTTTGAAACTCCTTATGTCTTCAGTGTTGGACTGTTCTTGATTGCTATTGTTGGTCTCCAAACTGTCTCTATTTGTGGTTGCTATGATTGTCATCCTTGCTCGTTGTCCTTCACACCTCCTGGGAACCTCTTAAACACCCTAGTTTCATACACAGTGTAACTATTTCCTACTGTGCATTGTGAAAGTTTTCCTATCTTTTATTCATAACCGCAAACCATAAGGACAACATAGTATATGACTTCTATGGATAGGAATGTGGAGAAAATTTTGGTACTATCTAAGTAGAAAGCTCTACTGCTCCTTTAATGGTGATAGTCTTCATTTGCTTTTAACATATTTTCAAATCTTTTATTCGATAATGATGGCTTGACCCTCATTGTCTACTATGTTTTCTCTACCTAAGACTTAGATATCTATGACTGAGACTGTACCCTCATTTCCCTACCTGTTTGATGATCTCCAACTATTTGATAGTGTGCAATGCTCTCAGTCAACTTGCTAATTGCTTTTACTATTTCTACAAGTTCTTATGACAGTCTCCTATTGTTCCAATAGTCATGCATGGTTTAAGTCCTTTACTGCTCCTTTGTCTCTCTTGTAGTAGTTAATGACTACTCTTTTAGCCTGTGATAACTGTTCTGTATAATTTTTTCACCTTAGATAGCCATGCATGCTTCTTCTTTTAGGCATCATATTGACCTCTATCATGTATCTTCTATTATATACTTAGATTTCTAGGATAACATGCATACCTTGGTAGATTTGTGGACCCCTCAATGGTGTTGCTTTGTGCCACTACTTCTTCAACAAAAGATTGAATAAAATATACTTTTGATAGCATTCTTTGAGCTCATGCATTTTCTCATGACTGTCCCTTGTGCTCAATGATGTCTGCTGTGACTGTCCTTTTATAATATGTGATTGTTATGCATAACTATTATCCTCATTTGATGTCTTTCTAATGATCTTGAAAACTTTCGTCTAAACCTGTATATTGTTTCTACATGTTGGCCTCTCATTATACTTGGCATTTGTGTTTGCCACAATCACATTCACTACTGTAAGTTGATGAAGTAGGATCATGTAAGGGCTTGAAAATCTATTTTGTATACTATTTTGCATGACTTTATGCTACTCTTCATGACTGAAATAGTTTCTTTGGTGATGACTATTTAACCCCAACAGTTGATGTCTACTCCTTGTTTCCTCGATAATTGTCTTTCAGACCATGCTCATGATTGTTTGCTCATAGTGTTGACTGCATTAGCCCTCCAAAATAGGTGACTATTTTTACTGATCTGTTGTACATGACTATTTTGACATTAATGAT
Source organism: Cunninghamia lanceolata (assembly GCA_027924645.1). Taxonomy (NCBI): domain Eukaryota; kingdom Viridiplantae; phylum Streptophyta; class Pinopsida; order Cupressales; family Cupressaceae; genus Cunninghamia; species Cunninghamia lanceolata. The sequence continues at coordinate 4,030,922 of BSBN01000397.1, forward strand.
GACTGTTTCTTATTCCTCACCTTTAGTTTGAATGCTTCTTGATGAAAGTTTGGAGACTCCTATCATGGTTTGATATGATTCTCCTTAAAACAACTCCTTGCTTGTATTTGACTTTCTTCTAGACCCTTGTATCCTTCTCATGTAGATTTGTCTTCTTCTAACTCTATGTCAAGGTTTGATTATTATCTTTATGTGACTATCAACATGATATGACTGTTATCCTCATTTGATGATTGTCCTGTAGCCTGAGAATAGTCCTGAACTGTCCTTCTTCTTTTACCTGCACACTCAGAATACAAGTTAGAGAAAAATATAGAGGCAAGGAGCTTCTCTTCTGCTTATATGATATTCATTTTTGTATCTTCTTGTGGTTTCATGTTTGCATCTTCTTATGGTTGCATATTTGCATCTGGATGGTTCCTTATCTCTTTCATTTCCTACTTTGATGTTTATGAAAAGATAACATGTACATTTGATGCTCTTTACATATATGGGTGAAGGATATCCTGAGCTCTGACATCTCTCTTTCTTCCTCTTGCAGATACTTCTGATGACAAAACTGGAGAGTCTGAAGATGGTGCAGCTACAACTGTGGGATTCATCTTCATAAGCAATGATGGATCCCCTTTTCTTCTATATGTTTCTTATTTCAAATGTACATGTGCTTATTTCATTTCATCATTTATAGTCAATTCTCATGGCTAGTGTGGGAACTTTGAACACATTTTCCTTGTGAATATAAGGACTTGTTTTGTGCAACGATTTGTTTGTTGTTCTTCTTTTGTAAAACTATCAATTGCATAAGGAAAATACATCTAAAATTTATTGCTTAATACAGTTGCTTATAATCATAAGTGAATTTAACAAATTGTGTACCTTTATCATCTGAGACTTGAACAAATTGTAATGAATAGATTTGAAACAATTTTAAACTTGTAGCTTACTTTCTCCTCCTACCTACTTTTGAATGTCTCCTACTCCTGTAGGGTGTCCTTCCTATTGAACACCCAAAGTACTGAGGGTGGGTGAATCAATACTTTATTAGACCTCTTACTTATCAAAATAGTAATCCATTTACCACATGTAATAACAAAGAAAATTAAACATAGAAGAAAAAACCAAAATCCATCACACATGAACACTAGGATTTTTACGTGGAAAACCTAAAACTGGGAAAAACCACAGTGAGTGTTAGCTCACAATATATTATGTAGGAACAATAACAAATTATAATAGAGGCTCACTGCCAAAATGAACTTCTCTGATTGCATCTATATATGCATGATTGCAGCTCCAATGAAGCACTAAAATACTGATTCAAAACTCTTCATTTCTAACTACTCTGTTTTACTGCTCTACTTCTACATGAGAATAAGATCTCTCTTCTTCTACTTTTGTTTCTCTCAAACATCCATTCAACTTCACTTGTCACACACACACACCTTTACATTCGCACTCCATTATCCAAGTACTAAAATTGATCACATATATATATCCGCAACATTTGAAATTTATACATTAGGTCGACATACTAAGATGTAGGGTGTAGCCATAACTTGTCAGCCAAAATCATTTACCAAAATACACAGCAGATCAAAACAACACTTGAATCATATTTACATATGTTAGCTCCATCCATATAATTACTTAGGATAAGATTCCAAACAACAAAACTTACCACACACACATCATATTGTCATGTCAACCTTAACCACAGATTGTCACTCGTTTAGTTCAACTGTCAGACTACATCTTCCACTGCAGACCACAAGATTTGTTCAAAATCATATCAGAGACTCTTCACATATCATAGATCATACCTCCATAACCACAAAATAAAATCTTCTTTTGCGGTAGAATGCGGACCACAAGAACACATGCTCTGTCACAGTCAAACTACACCATACCAAGTAGCAATACTTAGACATTCATAACTAACTCTCTGATGGAACTCAGAACTTGCAACTCTAGATATATATACTTCATACATGTGTTTACAACACCTCAAAACCGCATAAAAAGATATGTAACAATAGAGAAATGCGGACCAATTCAGTTGACTGTTCTGTTCTGATTTCCTCTGTTCTCTGCACTGTCGAACTTAGACTTTTTGAAGATAGGCATCTGGTACTCATAAAGAACTAAAATCTTGGACAAATGATCATTTGAGAACTGTGAAAAACATACCTAAACCGCATGATATGATCTTGTGTACTGCAAACCAATACCAGCTCAAACATTGTCTTCTTATCGCTGCTTCAGTATACTGCCACTACTTAGCCAAAACGGCTAAGTCTTCTTCTCTGGACCAAAAACATTATTCCAATCTTGTTCCTTTTCTTGTTTCCATCAACGACAACATCTTCAAACAACATGTATAAACACTCTTCATCATATTAGCAGTGTCTCTCTCTTTATGATGTTTTCCAAGTTGCCAACAATCTCCCCCTTTGATATTGATGGCAACACTTGATGTGAAAAACTATTACAACTCCCCCTTTCTCTTTATACACTACTCCCCTTGTCTTCATGCTTTATTATTTTTCAAAAGTTTTTCACATGCTTCATTTCTTCTCCCCCTTTGAGACATCAATGACAAAGGTGTATGATACAAAGATATATACAAGTTGCCAAAAATTCAAAATTGTTTTTCTACTTTACCGCATATATACAAGTGATCTCAAAAATGCTTACTGTTTTTCCAAGAGAACATCTTTATAGATTATTTTCAATTTCACCATTTCTTCAACCCAATTGGTCTTGGCATTGCTTAAAATTAGTATGTTCCCATTAATTTGGGACACCAAATATTTTTCTTTCTTCACTGTATCAGGGGCTTTAGTGATTGGCCTTGTCTTGTATGTCACTGCTATTAGCTTGGTTAGGGATGCAATTTTGAAACTTGCTACCTCATGGAGATGACTCATTCTATGCTTTATGATATCCCTCTGTGTCTACAACTTATGTATATTAGAATGGATGGTTTCAACTTGTGCCCTTTGATTGCCAATAGCATCTTTTGTCGGGTCATAAGTTTTGGATATCTTCATTATTTGAGCTTCCCATCTATCTATTTTATCTTTTATCTCCTTAGTCTTGTTTGGCCATGTAAGACAAAATTGATATAGTTCACTCAATTATTTAAGGGCTAACTGTGCATATTCTACACTTTTATCTAACAAAACTTTATCTTGAGAAGCTTTATCTTTTAGCTCAACTAATCTCTTACTGTCTATTTCAGCTCTTACCTTTTTATCAGCAGTTTTCTCAAAAGATTCAAAATGGGAATTTATAGACTCCATAAGCTTTTTCATTTGTACTGCAGGAGTGAGTGTTCTATCTCTGTAAACTCCAGGCGTGATCTTCTCAAAAATGTGTATTGCTTCACCAAGTATCTCACTGTCTTCCATGTGAGACTTTATTATTTCTTCTTGGGCAGTTGTTTAGAACCTTGTACACCCAACTTCAATTTCTGTAGGGGGTACATGGTTGCCAATTTTATATGACATTGTAGTAGTTTAGATGTGTTTGCTATTTGTGCTTCCTTTTGTTTTAATAAAAATTCTCTTAATGAGTCAGCAATGTCTCTTTTTATTTCTTCTTGAGACATTTCAGTGTCTTGACTCTCCAGAGGGGGATCTTGAATGTTTTCTTATTCGTTTCCTTCAGGTTTTGGAAGAGGATTATCCATTACTTGTTCATTTGATTCCTCTCTCTACTCTTCTTGTCTCTCAGGGATATTTTGTTTAGGGACTGTCCTTGCTTCTTCAGAGCCTTTCTCTTTCTCAGAATCTTTCATCTCTTCATCTTTTCCTAAACTCACCGAAGGAGTGATGTGCCTTGGTCCATGCTCTATTCAATATTCACTTCCAGAGCAGCATTAGAAGTGTCAACATTAGTAACTTTCTCTTCCCCATCAATGTCTACAATAGTTGTAATTTGCAATTCATGCAACACACTCAAGGTTATCTCCTTTGTTTCTTTTACCAGTGTCTCTGTGTCACTGACCATAAGTGTATTAACTCTTCTCTTTGTTCTAAATTTATCATTGAGTATCTTTGTGACTTTGGATTTTTCTTCATTTGTTATATCTGGACAAAGACTCAACAAGACATATTCTCTTATTTCAACATCTTTGGCCATAGCCACTTCCTTCCTTACTGACATGATGCTATCTAGGCTATTTGGTAATTGATCTAAGATTTCAATTAAAGATTTGCTAAACATTTCCAAGTATATGACAACTATTGTTTCAATAATTATCTTTTCTGCATCAGATCGTTCATCATACATTTTAGCTATGGGTTTCAAATTTCCATGCTGAGCAAATGCATTGACCAAGATTTTCAAGGATAGCATTGCTTCACTTTTAGTCTTCTCATCTTCATTCTTCTTCTTGGTCTTTCCTGAGGGCTTCTCCTTCTTACCAGAAGTAGTTTCATCTATTCTCTGCACTTCTGAACTTAAACTTTTTGAAGATAGGCTTCTGGTACTCATCAAGAATTGAAATCTTGAACAAATGATCATTTGAGAATTGTGAACATACCTGAACTGCATGATATGATCTTCTACTATGGACCAATACCAGCTCAAACACTGTCTTCTTGTTGTTGCTTCAATATACTGCCAATACTTAGCCAAAACAGCTAAGTCTTCTTCTCCGGACCAAAAACATTGTTCCAATCTTGTTCCTTTAATGTTGTCATCAATGACAACATCTTTAAACATCATGCACAAACAATCTTCATCATAGTAGCAGTGTCTCTCTTTATGATGTTTGCCAAGTTGCCAACACTTCCCATTTCTATCTGGCTCATGTAGCAACTATTAATGAGTTGATGCATGATTCTAGTAGAAATGATGACTGGAATGGCCTCCTACTTGGGAAGTAGGCCTTCTAAGGCCAGCATTAAACTCTTATCCTGTATTAGTCTCCTTCCTTTCCTCCTATGTTAAACACCTGCTCTAGGTCTCTACTTGTAGGTCTCTTTTAGTATCTTGCAATAGTCATTTTCATCTATCTCCCTCTTCAAGGTAAAAACAAACAGTGTTGTTCCAACTTTGCCTATTTGGGCTGAAATGCACAAATACATAACATTTTTGGTGACCTCTATGTCAGTTTTGCCTGCTAAAACTTATAGGACCAGTTTCTTAGTATATCCATTGGGTAATAGAGTCTTTTTGGCTTGAGCAAACTTATAAAACTTTGTAACTCCGCTGTTAGAAATATTGAATAGCAACAACACACGGACACAACAACTGAAAACAGGATGAAACTGACCCTAAACAGGGCAAGCAAACTATGTATCAACACTTATTGGGAAAAAATTGAAACAAATGTGCAATCAACACTTATTAACTCAACAGCCTATTCTAATATGTTTCATTTGAAAGCTTTGTTCCTCAAAAACAAAGTTTGAGGCGTATCCCATTGACTGGGATAGGTAGAACCTCACCTTCCATGTTGGATAGTTGAAAGGCATTATGTTGTTTGTACTTAAAAATTATAAATGGACCACCCCACATGGCATCAAACTTATTATGTTTCCTAGGTCTACTCTTAAATTCATCCCATTTGAGGACAATGTCACCCTCCTTGAATTGCCTAGGTGTTGCTCCTTTATCAATAGTCTTCTTCATCTACATTTGATGCACTTCCAACTATTGTACTGCTTTCTTTCTAGTTTCTTCCAGCTCTAACAACTTAGCAAGTCTTACCTCCATGGGACCTTCCTCCATCATTTCAAGTTCCTTCATGAGACTCAAAGCTGGTAGCTCAGCTGAAATATGGAGCCTTGCTTCCCTTCCATACACGAGAATGAAAGGAGACTGTCCTATGGACCTTTTAGGAGTAATCATATCAGCCCATAAGGATGATTTCAATTTTGAATGCCAAGTCCTTTGGTTGTGTTTAATATGAAAAGAGGGTATTGTTATGATGATGGTTGTTTTAAGGGTTTGTGTTGATCCTCCTTTCACCACTAAACATTCAAGGACATTAAACTGAGTAGAGAACTCTACTACAGATCTCCTATCACTTGGAATATAAGGTAGGATTGGAATTGTGTGAATTTGTTGTTCAATTAAGTCTAATTATGTTCAAAACCCTAATTTTGTGAAATCGTAAACAAACAGACAAATTACAGAAAAATGATCACACATAGAGATATTAAATGACAACCAAATACATACTAGATTTCAAAGTTTGGTGTGCAGAAAAGTCAGGGACTAATGAGCGGGTGCCCTAGTCTAGTGTACCTGGTTAAATGTCAGGATCTCTAAAGAATGTCTGCAACCCGTTTCTGCTGTCACAGGGATTTCACCGCTTCAGAATCTAAAGGACTAATGAGCAGGTGCCCAAGTCCAAGTCCTAGTTTTCTTTTGAGATCTATAATTTTGATAGTCTACACTGCTCTCCTGCAACTCCACTTCTTTCACTTCTGAAACCTATAACCTGTAATCACAGAAAAGTGGGTTGGGGGTTGTGGTGTTTAGAGGCTTGCCTCAATCAAGCCCCAGAGAGACATTCAAGTCTTCTGAACATCATTGTCAGATAAAGAGTGTGTATCCCAGCAGGATAGAGGAAAAATCCAAATGAAAATGATAGAAAACACAATTGATATCACCTTGTAGTGTAGATCTCATGGAAGGAAGATGCTCTTCATTTCCATGAGGAGATGGAGTCAAATCTACAATCACAAACATAATAACAATACAAAATACTGCTCTGCAACACAATGACTACCTTGAATCACTTTCACATAATCTTGTAGATCAAAAATGCCATCTAGTTTACAAATGAATCACTAATCATGCTTATATATGCAACTACAAACATTCCCGCTAAGAATTTAATAATTCAAACTTGAGATGTCGCCATAGGACCTAATAACAGTCATAAAAATGACACCCAAAAATAGATCCTAACCTAAAATAGGGCAAGACTAGGGCGCAGGTACCCAAGTCCTCTGCCCCTATTTCAGGAAAGATTCATGCTAAGCACACACCCTAAGTCCCATTTGCCATGAAACTTCAGGGTTTTCTCATCGGGAGTCATCATTAACATGTAAGATGACCTAAATGCATTCTAAAGGACCTGGGAGCTAAACCTTAGGAGGGAAAAGCCCCAAGGGGACATTTTTTGACATAACAGGTTGTCTTCAATGGTTCTCTTGATAATCTTGATTAAGTTTTTATTCGTGGACCTAGCTTTTCCATTGCCCTAAGGGTAGTAATTAGAGGAGGTACTCAAATAGATACCATACTTAATATTCCAATTAGTTAGTTTCATTCCAACAAAAGCTAAAGCATCATCTGAAACAATAGAATTTGGTACACTAAACCTTGTTATTAAGTCCTCATAAAAATTTAGGACTACACCCTCATTTGCCTCTTTCAAGGCCACAACTTCTGTCCATTTGGTGAAGTAGTCCGTAGCTGTTAACACCCATTTATGACCAGAACTGGATGGTGGATTGATGACCCCAATAAAGTCAAGGCCCCACTTAATGAAAGGTTGATGTACTAATATTGGATGCAAAGGCAAGGTTGCCAACTTTTGTTTGCCTACAAACATGGCATATTTGACATATTTCCTCACCCATGCATGCACATCCTTGAAAAGAGAAGGCCAATAGTATCCACCTTTCATGATTTTCAAAGTTATTGTCCTTGGTGCAAAATGACCACCAGTTGGTCCGTCATGAAATTCATGCAAAACTTTGTCAATCTGATCTGATTCTATGCATCTCAAAAGGACTCCATTATAATCTTTTATAAACAAAACACCATTCAGAAGGACATAAGGGATAGCTTGAAGTCTGAAATACCTCCTTTTGGCACTGTTTAACTCTATTGGGCACTCACCAGTGTCACGTCTTGTTTTTATGGACTATATAATTAAATCTAGATTAGAGAACATTTACTATGATTGTTTTACTTTGAGTAAATTCCACGTGTGTGAAGGTAATTATCATGAGTTATAGTTTTGTAAATTGGAAAATTTATTCAAATATTAAATATTATCAATGTGATTATAATGTTTTGCTTCGGCTATGTTTCGAGGCACTAACCTATTGACGTTAAGTTGAGTGCGAATTAATGTAGGTACTCATCGAAGACGAGAACATAGTTGAGGTAGAGATGTTCTAGCCACTTAGCAAGAACTTATGGGATGGTTAACCCTAATGCACTCACACATTCACAGTCTCATATTGCATTATTTTGAATGGTTTAATATGCATTATTGCATGGATAACAAATGTGAGTGATGGTTAGATACTTAGAAAACTATTGTATTTTAAGTTTATTTCGAATGTGTGATTTAGTCATAAGTATTAATGATTCTTTGGATTTATATTTAAAATTGTGTGTTTTATATTTTGAATAATAAATAAATAATGTTTTTCTTTTTAATATAATTATTGATATTTGGAAGACAATAACTAAATTAGACTTAAACATTAATATTTAATTACAATATATATATATATATATATATATATATATATATATATATATAATTTTATTATTGTAAATACTAATTCATTGATTAAAGTAATTATGTATTAGTAATTGAGTTTTTATTAAAAATAGTTAAATTATATTAATAATAGCACAATTATATTTAGAATTTTAAATAAAGAGAATTAAAAATAAGTCACTGTCATGCATACAACAGAAAGCTAATAAGTTATTTTACTCTAATTAAACAGAAATTGGAGAGCTTTTCTAATTGCAAACTTATGCAAACTAAAACAAAATCTTTAGTTATCAAAAAGAAAAACTAAAACCTAAATTTTCCAATGCCAAAAATAAGAGGGGGGGTATTAATAAAAAGAAGGAGATTACGACAGAGAGGACCATGACTTTTCTACAGTAGAGGAGAAGTTCGTTGATTCTGGAGTGACAGGAGATAGCAAAGGGCAACGACTTGGGAGGCAGGATTGACCTTTTTACAGGCAAAGTTATCCAGGTATTTTTCTATTCTTTAAGTACAATAATTAATGGTTGTAAATGAACATTTAAACATAGTAAAATTAGCCTGTGTTTCTTCCTATTTATGACCTGCGTTTCCTTTGAGTGCCAGCATGCTACCCAACCTACCACAATAAGAAATTGACTTGTTGTTAAAGGTGATTGGCCTCTTGTTTTGAACGACCAGCCTTCTATTCTTTTCCTGCCACTGGTCCTCTTTAGCCATGACGATGATATTGAGTAGGCTGCCTATTCCTAACTTCCTCTGCCAGTTTCTAAACTTGCTATCTAGTATGGTTTATTCCTCTATTTTTATTCTATTTCTCTCTTGGTCTCCACCTCAGATAGATCTCTTTCTCTTGTCCACCTAATTGTTTAGTAGGGACTGCTTTCTCTCCAAACTTGGGCCAATTATACCCTTGATCTTGTGTTTCTATGTGGATCAGACCATGCTAAGTAACCTGACTACCAGTTTATAACTATTAAAAGTTCATGTCATTGCAATTTAATTTTGAACTATCTAGAACAACAAGTTGTATTCCTCTTTTAATAAGATTTAGAGATCGTGTTGTAGCTATGTTTAATGATTTTAATGTTGTCTCAAACCTACTTAATTACTATCTCTAGTTAGACAGTAACTTCCTTGTGAATTCATACATAAAATATCATAGCTATTATCTTTGTTTTTACTATTAGAAAACCGTCTTTTATTAGAAAATAGCCTCTTCTTAATGATCAAACAAAGGTGCAAATAACTCTATAAACTTAGTTGATAAGTATGGGATTCCTGTAGCTATAGTTTCCCCCTATTTTAGAATGTTGTTCTAAGACCTGTTCAAGTCTGATTATGAACTCTATTATTTTATTTTTAATTCTATTATAGTCCCTGTCACAGTTGTGATAGGAAGACTATTTTTGTATTTCTCAACTTCCTGTCACAGATATGACAGTAAGATTAATAAATAACTTAGAATGCTTAATACTTTATGAATTATGATGAAATATGGATTTGGTCATTAAATCAATTTTAGTAGTTTTATAGATGTAAATGTATGATCAATGATGAATTATTTTCTTGAAAGTATGTTTTCTCGATTGATGTTTTGGGAAAGGGATTTAGAGATGAATTATAGGAGAACATTGATTGTTTTATTTTATTTATTTATTTACTTGTTTCTTGGGGAAAGAAGTAGATTTTTATCTAGGAATGTGTTATTGGGTTACTTCTAGGCTAGGATGTCGAATGTGGATTATTAGAGATGGCTTTTCCTCTTTTCAGGAATTGCTTGGTTACTATGTTTTAAAGGTTTAGATCTAAATGAGCTATCATTGAAAAGATGAATGCCAATGGACTTTGTATATTAATTTTATAGTGCTTTCACCTAGATTGAGCATGAGATTTTGTAAGATTTAATGACTTTTATTGATTCATATTTATGAGATTTATCTTTTACGTATGGAGTTGTAATTAAGCGGATTAATTACATCATTTTACTTTCGTTACTTGTGATATTGTAATTTAAATGGATTATTTACTTCATTTTACTTTTGTGATAGTTTAAGAGGCTTTACATTTGGTATCAGAGCTCTAGGTTGAACACTAGGGCCTCTTTTTGGGACTATCATGTTAAGTTGCCAAATTTGATGGAAAGACAATTGGAGATGGAGCTAAAGCGTGGATCATAGAAATGGAGAAATACTTTGGGCTCTGAAACCTTTTAGATCATACGAAGGCAATGCAGGGATCATATCGGTTGGCTGGTGAAGCAACATGGTGGGATAATGAGAAAGTAGATAAGAAACTGTTACTTGGAGAAATAACTTGGGAGATTTTCCTTCAACTTTTTAGGAAAAGATGGTTACCATAGCTCTTCTTCAACAAGAAGATGACAGAGTTTCATAATTTGGTTCAAGGATGTATGTCCGTAACCCGTTATTGGGAGAGGTTCTCGCATCTACTTAGGTATGCTCCATAGTACCAAACAAATGAGAGATTTCAGATCAGGAAGTTTATTTTAGGCTTAAGGCCCCATATTGGAGTAGAGGTAGACATTCATAATCCACTCACTATGGATGTAGTTTTTGAGAAAGAAATTAAACAAGAGCAGAAGTTACAACAAGAAACCAGTTACCGTAAGCAGAGAGATGTGAAGTTTGCCAATAATAGACCTTAGAATAATCAGTAGAATAATCAACAGAACTATAATTAGAATAACAATCAAGGCAATAATAATTGGTAGATTAGGAATTTGAAGAGACTTAATAAATCTCATGATGGAAATGGTGGAAACCAGAATGGAGGCAACAAAAGAGGTATCTATAACAACTGAAACAACAAGAAGAGGGAAAGAACTGAAGGATAGAGAGAACCTAAGGGTGGATGCTATATTTGTGGAGGAGAGCATTATGCAAATTCATGTCCATAGAGATCAGCTAGAAGAGGAAATAGAAATCAGCAAGGAGCGGCTCAAAATCAAATTCATGCCTCAATGGACAATCGGCAAGATGACTTTCAAGTAGCACCTATTCAATTTCAAGGTAAGCTCTATGGACTACCTATTTCTATTTTAATCGATACTGGTGCCATAGAATGTTTTGTAGATCCTAGAGTAGTATCTAAGTTATCTATTAGACTTGGGCATACGGAAAACTCTTGGATGGTACAATATGGCAATAGAGTAGAAAAGAGAGTAGACTCGTGTCTAGCATGCAGTGAGTTAGAGCTTCCTATTTTTTAGACTCAAGTAAATCTATATGTAGAACCGTTAGGGTCTTATGATGTGATTCTGGGAATCAAATGGTTAGCTGAACATAAGTCTCTAGTAAACTATGAAGACAAAGTTGTTAGATGTTTGGATGACCTAGGAAATCAGGTGGAAATTAATGGATCTAAGAGATCTTTAGAGCTTAGACAAATCTTGGCTATGCAATTGAAGAAAGTCAAGATGAAAGGGTGTGCCATTTATGTTGTCCAAGTAAAGGACCTTGACAAAGAAGAACCAGTATTTAGTGACTACCCTATCCTTAGAGATTTTAGAGATGTATTCCCTGTATAGTTGACAGAGTTACCACTGAAGAAAGAATTTGACTTATCAATTGATTTGCTACTAGGGATTGAGCCTCAATCTAAGGCACCCTATAGGATGACTACTATAGAATTGTATGAGCTTAAAGCACAATTGTAGGATTTTTTAAAACAAGGGTTCATTAGACCTAGTGTGTCACCATGGGGTGCACCGGTTATCTTTGTAAAGAAGGATGGTACTTTGAGATTATGCATTGATTATAGGATGCTTAACAAAGATACTATAAATAATAAGTACCCACTCCCAAGAATAGATGAGCTCTTCGATCAGATGAAAGGAGCTACAGTGTTCTTGAAGATAGACCTTAGATCTGGCTATCACCAATTGTGGATTAAGGATGAGGACATCTCTAAAACAGATTTTAGGACTCGATATGGTCACTATGAGTTCATAGTGGTACCATTTGGGTTGACTAATGCTCTAGCAGCCTTCATGAATTTGATGAATAGCATTTTTAGAGATTGTTTAGATGATTTTGCATTGATCTTCCTTGATGACATATTGATATACTCTAAATTAGCGGAAGAGCATGAAAGGCATTTGAGGATAGCCTTACAATGCTTAAGAGAGAAGAAGTTGTATGGTAAACTATCTAAGTGTAAATTCTTTCAAGATAAAGTACACTATCTTGGTCATGTGATCTCAATATAAGAGATTGCAGTTGATCCTGAGAAGATAAAAGCAATAATGGAATGGCCTACACCTTAGAATGTGACAGAAGTCAAAAGTTTTATGGGACTTGCAGGTTACTAAAGAAAGTTTGTGGAAGGTTTTTCAACTATAGTGGCACCAATTACCTTGCTACAAAAGAAGTGTTAGGAATTTCATGCAGAAGATATCAATTAAATGCAAATAAAGATTAAACAGAGGAATGGAAATACATAGAAATAATAACAGTGAGAGACAAGTTTTAACGTGGTTCACCCAAACCTGGGCTACATCCACCAATAGAGAGTGTAATATTATTATCTAGTAAATCAAACCGATTATAACCAATAATCCTTGCAACTCAATACCACTACAAAATGCTACAATACAATATCAGTGAAAACCCTAACCCTTAGCCACTTTTATCAAGCCTTATGTCGGTTACAAAAATAGGGTTTTTTTTTATGTCGGCCAATAGAAAAAATAACTCCCGACGCCTTTATAAAATAATAAAAATCGTTGGAGGTTTCGGAGGCCTTGCACCCCCACGAGGGCGTTGCCCCTCGACCCCATCCTATATTGCGACAGGGAGCGTGCGAGGGGTGCTTCCCCTTGGACCCCGCAAGGGGCACTACCCCTTGACTCCATTAAATAATTTGGGTGGAAACCACACTGATAAAAGTGGGGTACCTTTGTATCCACTTGCATAGCTTTATGATACCCTTTCGGTTCACCAACATCTATTAACAAAATAGAATACAAAGAGGGAGAAAACCTTTCAGGAGGTCTACTTAGCCTTGTTGACCGTCTAACATTCACTAGAGTTTGTGGTATTTCTTATTGTTGTTGCAAAGCATGAGGTACCATTGGAACATTATTATCTAGAGTATCATCCAGCACCACATAATCCTTTTCTTTCTTGTCATGCTACTGCAACTAATCTTTGTACAACACCTTCTCATTGAATACAACATCCCTACTCACAATTTTTTGATTTTCAAAATCCCAAAGCCTATAACCAAATTCATCAATGCCATATCCAATGAAGGTACACTTTTTATTTTGCATCCAGTTTGGTTCTATGTTCAGAATCTACATGTGCAAATGCTTCACATCCGGAGGTTTTGAGAAAAGAATAACTCACCTTCTTACCTATCCATGCTTCCTTTGGAATACCACAACCCAAAGGAACTGCAGGACCTCTGTTAATTAAATATACAGCAGTGTTGACAGCCTCTTCCCACATGTTTAAAGGGAACCCAACATTGCATGCTCCATTATTGTCCTATTCATGCGCTCATCCACTCCATTCTCTTGTGGAGTACCTGGAACCATTTTCTACCTATGAATTCCATTAAAGGAACAATAATCCTCAAATTCTTTGCTACAATACTCACCACCATTATCAGATCTGAGACATTTTAATCTTTTACCTATCTCATTTTCAACCAAGCTTCTCCATTTCTTAAATGTTTCAAATACATCAGATTTATGCCTAAGGAAATAAATCCAAACCTTCCTAGTTGCATCATCTATGAATGTAACATAATACCGAGAGCCACTGAGAGAAGATACCTGAGCTGGTCCCCATAGATCTATATGCACAAGCTCCAACTTTTCATCTTTCTTTTGCTTCCCATCCTTGAGAAAAGTAACTCTCTTTTGTTTGTCATACACACAACTTTCACAAAAATCTATATTAATACATTTTAGACCTGGTAAAACTTTCTTAGAATGAAGTACCTTCATACCTTTTTCACTCATATGCCCAAGTCTGTTATGCCATAGTGTTGTCTCAGAACCTGCAGCAATTGTTTTAATCTCTTTCTGCGAACCTGCATCAACTGTTCCTGAACCTATTTGATTTTTATCTGCAACAACTAAAGTAGAAGGAACAGTATGACCTGTACAAAGATATAAGGTGCCTACTTTCACACCTTTTGCTACTATTAAGGCACCTCTTGTAACCTTCCAATTTTTATCAGTAAATGTAACAATGCAACCTTCATCACCTAGCTGCCCTGCTGAAATTAAATTCCTACTTAGCCTTGGAATGTGCCTTACCTCTTGTAGTAGCCAATGATTCCTATTCTGCAACTCAATCTTGATTCTTCCCTTTCCAACAATTTGACAGGGTTAGTTATCTCCCAAATAAACCAGCCAAAAATCCCCTTGGACATAATCAAGAAAATAACTTCTATGGGGCGTAGCATGAAATGAGGCCCTTGAATCTAAAACCCATGAATCATTAGAATTATCTAGGGAAAGAATCAAAGCATCATCTTCAGATTTATTACTTACCACATTTGCCTCCTTATTGCCTTCTTGTTTGTCTCCTTCTTTATTCTTCTAAGACTAGCAATCTTTCTTCAGATGACCTAGTTTCCCACAATACCAACAATCCTTCTGTCCTTTGGATTGGGACCTCTTGTCCTTTGATTTTCCTCGTGACTTCCCATGACCTCCAGAACCTGTTCCTCTCTCCTTTGATCTACCCCTGCTTTCTGCATTCAAAACACTACCTGATGTGGACCCTCCTGAGCTTTTCCATCGCATTTCCTTGCTAAGGATAACACCAACAACATCATCAAATTTCAAAGTGTTTGAACCAGAGACATAGTTACTTAAAGCCATTACCAAGCTATTCTAGCTTTCTGGCAAAGAACATAAAACCAAGAGAGCCCTCACCTCTTCATCAAATTTCACTTTTATAGAAGTTAACTGATTGATAATCATATTAAACTCATTTAAATGATCTATCACAAATCCACCTTCAATCATTTTTAGATTAAACAAATGCTTCATGAGAAATACCTTATTTGAGGATGAGGGTTTTTCATACAATTTAGCCAAAGCTTTCATCAGTTCACTTGTTATCATCGCTTCTATTATATTAAATGCCATAGATGGTGCTAGGCACAACTGAATGGTTCCCAGTGTCTTTCTGTCCAGAAGATTCCAATCCTCATTAGTCATTGCTACCAGTTTCTTGGTTATTCCTTCCAATGGCCTCCATAAATCCTTCTGATAGAGATAATCCTCCATCTACATCTTCCATAATTGATAGTTCTACCCATTGAATTTATCTACCTTCAATTTACCCTCGTCTTCCATTTCTCCCACTCAACCATGAGACCTTCATGTAGATGATAATCGAACACAACCCACTCAGATACCACTTGTTAGGAATTGCATGCAGAAGATATCAATTAAATGCAAATAAAGATTAAACAGAGGAATGTAAATACACAGAAATAATAACAACGAGGGACAAGTTTTAACATGGTTCACCCAAACCCGGGCTACATCCACCAATAGAGAGTCCAATATTATTATCCAGTAAATCAAACCGATTATAACCAATAATCCTTGCAACTCAATACAACTACAAAATGCTATAATACAATATTAGGGAAAACCCTAACCCTTAGCCGCTTTTATCAAGCTTTATGTTAGTTACAAAAAAAAAGATTTTTTTTTTATGTTAGCCAATAGAAAAAATAACTCCTGACACCTTTATTAAATAATAAAAATTGTTGGAGGTTTCGGGGGTGCTGCCCCTTGACCCCGTCTTGGGGGCGCTGCCCCCAAACCCCCGCAAGGGGCGCTGCCCCTTGAGCTTGTTAAATAATTTGGGAGGAAACCACGCTGATAACAGTGGGGTAAATTTAACCTCTGAGTCTGATTAGGCTCCATATAACAATAAGAAGGGTGAGAAGTTTGAATGGACAGAAAGGTGTGAGCAAGCTTTCCAAGTACTAAAGGAAAAGCTTAGAATTGCTCCTATCTTAACCATACCAGATCCTAATGGTCACTTTACAGTTATAACTGATGCTTCATGTGAAAGAGTAGGAGTGTTGATGCAGAATGAGCAAGTGGTTGCATATGAGTCAAGAAAGTTAAAGCAATATGAGTTAAACTATGCGTCACATGATCTTGAGTTAGCCGTCATAGTTCATGTACTTCAGATGTGGAGGCATTATCTTCTCTAGGTAAGCCCTTTAATTTAAAGACATATCATTTAGCGCTCAAGTATATATTTATTCAACCTAACCTTAATGCACGAGAGAGAAGGTGGTTAGAATTCCTTAGTGAGTATGACTTTGGAATTGAGTATATAAAAGGAAAGGAGAATAGAGTAGCAGATGCTCTTAGTAGAAGAAGACATTTGGCTGCCATGGTTACAATGAGATCCAATTTGAAGTAGAAAGTAGTTCAGAATCTTCAAGCGGATGAACATTATGAAAGAGTGAAACAAGCTTTGGAAGTAGACCCCTTAGATCACAGGTTTGATGGTTATGTGATACAGTCAGATGGACTTTTAAGATTTTAGGGAAGGATGTATATTCCTAACTAGGGAGAGTTGAGGAAGTTAGTACTTGAGGAGATCCACAATGTACCTTATTCGGGGCACCCTGGAGTGACCAAGATGGTCGAAGGTTTGAAACCCTTATACTTTTGGCCTAGACTTAAGAAGGATGTGATGAAATTTGTGGCCCGATGTTTGGAGTATCAACGAGTCAAAGCTGAGCATGTGCATCCAACAAGATTGTTGTACCCGCATAGTGTTCTTGAGCATAAGTGGCAAGTAATAAGTATGGATTTTATTCAGGGGTTACCCATGTATAAGAATAGGCATGATGTCATCTTAGTGGTTTTGGACATGTTAACAAAGGTATCACATTTCATTCTAGGGAATCTTTCAGATGGTTCTTTGGTTTTAGCTAAGAAGTTTGTTTAGGAGATTTTTTGATTGCATGGAGTGCCTCAGATGATCATTTCAGATCGAGACACTCACATGACATCCAGATTTTGGACAACTCTTAATGCAGCTTTGGGAACCAAGTTGAATTTTAGTTTGGCATATCATCCTCAAATGGATGGTCAGATAGAAAGAGTCAATCAGGTTGTAGAAGACCTTCTCATAATGAATTGTATGGATCAACAGTATAAATGGGAGGAGTATCTTCCATTGGTAGAGTTTACATACAACAATTCATAACATGCATCTTTGGGAATGGCACCGTTCGAAGCTCTTTACGGGTGTAGGTGTCGAACACCTATCAGTTCGGATAAGGTGGAGGACAGAATAGTGATTGGTCTTGATATGCTAAGGGAAATGGATGATCAGATGAGATTGATCAAAGAGAAGTTGAAGCAAGCTTCAGATCATCAGAAGAGTTATGCAGATAGAAATAGGAAACCTAGATAGTTCTTAGTTGGTGACAAAGTCTTCCTGAGGGTCAAACCTTAGAAGAGTTCAGCTTTGTTTGGCAAAGCGTCCAAACTTGCTCCTCATTTTGTAGGATCATTCAATTTCTTAGAAGTGATCAATCCTGTAGCATATAGACTTGCTCTACCACCTGCACTTGCCAGAATCCATAATGTTTTTCATGTGTCCTTGCTTAAGCTTTATCATCCTGATGCATCACATATTCTTGATTGGCGTACTTTACAGGTTCAGGATCCAGGAGTGGTGCTGGTGGAGCCCACTCAAATCTTGGAGAGGTACAATGTTAAGTTGTGAAGTAGAGATGTGGTACAATATAAGGTCCAATTGGACCAATATTCGGAGGATAGTGCCACATGGGAGGATGCGGAGGAGATTGATAGATATTTTCCTCATTTGAGGATATAGCATAGATTTCTTATTCATGCATGATTATGATACTTTGAGTTCTTGTTATTCTTTTATGATACTTTGATACTTTGTTGGTGGTTGATTGATACCTTATTATTTTGTTGTGTAATAAGACATCGGGACAATGTCTCTTCATAGTGGGGAAGGATGTCACGTCTCATTTTTATGGACTATAAAATTAAATCTAGATTAGAGAACATTTACTATGATTGTTTTACTTTGAGTAAATTCCACGTGTGTGAAGGTAATTATCATGAAGTTATAGTTTTGTATATTAGAAAATTGATTTAAATATTAAATATTATCGATGTGATTATAATGTTTTGCTTTAGCTATGTTTTGAGGCACTAACCTATTGACATCGAGTTGAGAGCGAATGAATGTAGGTACTCGTCGAAGACAAGAACATGGTTGAGGTAGAGATGTTCTAGCCACTTGGCAAGAACTGATGGGATGGTTAACCCTGGTGCATTCACACACTCACATAGTCTCATATTGCATTATTTTGAATGGTTTAATATGCATTATTGTGTGGATAAAAAATGCGAGTGATGGTTAGATACTTAGAAAAATATTGTATTTTAAGTTTATTTCAAATGTGTGATTTAGTCATAAGTATTAATGATTCTTTGGGTTTATATTTAAAATTGTGTGTTTTATATAATTTAATAATAAATAAATAATGTTTTTCTTTTTAATATAATTATTGATGTTTGGAAGACAATATCTAAATTAGACTTAAACAATAATATTTAATTACAATATATATATATATATATATATAATTTTATTATCGTAAATACTTCTTGATTGATTAAGTAATTATGTATTAGTAATTGATTTTTTATTAAAAATAGTTAAATTATATTAATAATATCACTCTTATATTTAGAACTTTAAATAAAGAGAATTAAAAATAAGTCACTATCATGCATGCGACAAAAAGCTAATAAGTTATTTTATTCTAATTAAACATAAATTGGAGAACTTTTCTAATTTCAAACTCATGCAAACTAAAACAAAATCTTCAGTTATCAAAAAGCAAAACTAAAACCTAAATTTTCCAACACCAAAAATAAGAGGGGGGATTTTAATAAAAGAAGGAGATACGGCAGAGAGGACCACGATTTCTCTATAGCAAAGGAGAAGTTCATTGATTTTGGAGTGACAAGAGACATCAAAGGGCAGTGACTTGGGAGGTAGAATCGGCCTTTTTACAGGTGAAATTATTCAAGTATTTTTCTAGTTTTTAAGTACAATAATTAATGGTTGTGTTTATTCCTGTTTATGGCCTACATTTCCTTTGAGCGCTAGCATGCTACCCAACCTGCCGCAGTAAGAAATTGACCTACTGTTAAAGGTGATTGGCCTCTTGTTTTGAATGACCAGCCTTCTATTCTTTTCCTGCCGCTAGTCCTCTTTAGCCACGACGATGATATTGACTAGGCCACCTATTCTTGACTTCATCTGATAGTTTCTAAACTTGCTATCTAGTTTGGTTTATTCCTCTATTTTTATTCTATTTCTCTCTTGGTCACGGCCTTAGAAAGATCTATGTCTATTGGACACCTAGTTTTTTAGTAGGGATTCCAAACCTGGGTTGATTATACCTTTGATCTTGTGTTTCTGTTTCGATCAGACCTGTGCTAAGTAACCTAACCACCAATTTATAACTATCGAAATTTCTTGTCATTGCAAATTAATTCTGAACTATCTATAACAAGTTTTATTCCTCTTTTAATAAGATTTAGAGATCATGTTGTAGCTATGTTTAATGATTTTAATGTCGTCTTAGACCTACTTAATTACTGTCACTAGTTAGACAGTAACTTCCTTGTGAATTCAAACATAAAATATCATAGTTGTTATCTTTCTTTTTACTGTTAGAAAATGACCTCTTCTTAATGATCAAACAAAGGTGCAAATAACTCTATAAACTTAGTTATTAAGATAATTTCCCCTTTGCTAAATTTTTGGTTATTCAATATCTATGGAGCCATTTCGACTAGTGAAAAAAAAAGGTGTTGGGATATTTTAAATGCACTTTTGGAAAAGTTATCTAGAGAAAAAGTTATCTTAGGGGGAGATTTTAATGCTATCACTTGTTTATCAGAGAAATCGGGTGGGATTTGCCCTCCTCAGAGGGTAATTGAAGATTTTAATGATTTTATTTCAGATAATGCATTAGTTGATAGCCCTTTATTGAACGGGAGTTTCACTTGGTCTAATAGAAGAAAGGATTTTTTAAATATTGCAGAAAGGTTGGATAGATTTTTGTTCTCTTCTGAATGGTGTTTTGACTCTAAAATTTCTGGTACTTTTGTTCTTCCTTTCTCTGCATCAGATCACTTTCCTATTTCTCTTCATCTAGATTTGGATATGATTAGAAAGAAATTTAGATCTTCCTTTAAGTTTCAAGCTATGTGATTTAGAGATAATAACTTCTTACTCCTACTGGAATCTTGGTGGAAGAGTGTCCCTTTTGTGAAAGGTTCTCGCATGTTCTGGCTTAATGAGAAGTTGAAATTTATAAGGGGAAAAATTAAGGATTGGAATAAGTTTACGTTTGGTAACATTTTTTCTCAAAAAGCAGCATTACAATCTCAACTAGAACAGATGAATTCAGTTATTATAAGAGAGGGTATGGATACCGCTTCCTTTGAGTGTGTAAAAGCTCTTCAATCTAATTTAGAGGAAGTTTTAGCTTGAGAAGAAATCTTTTGGAGATAGAAATCAAGGGAGACTTGGTTGAGAGAAGGAGACCGAAACACAATTTTTTCATGTATCGACTATGGTAAGAAGACATAAGAATTCTATTTATGCAATTAAAGACTCTATGGGGAACATTTTGCAAGATGATGTTCTTATTCAAAAAGGAGTTAATTTTTTTCAGAAGCTCCTTTCTAAAGAAAATATTATGGTCCCCATTTCGACTGTGCGATAAGTCTTAAATCATATCCCTACTTTGATCTCACAAGAAGATAATTTGGAATTGATGAAACACTTTTCTTTAGAAGAAATTAAGGCAGTGGTTTTTTCCTTAGACCCAGACAAATCTCCTGGTCCGAATGGCTTTACCCCACTTTTCTTTCAAAAATGTTGGGATTTTGTAGGTAAGGATGTATGGTTGGCAGTAGAAGAAGTTTGCAGAAATCAAACTGTTTTGAAAGAGATTAATTCTACCTTCAATGCTTTGATTCCTAAAGTTGCTACTCCCTCCTCCTTTGCTGATTTCAGACCCATTTCTCTTTCTAATACTTTATATAAAATCATTTCTAAAGCAATTACTTTAAGACTTGCTATTTTTATTCCAAAAATTGTTTCTGATGAACAAGGAGGTTTTGTTCCAGGTAAGGAAACATCTGAAGGTGCTTTGGTGTCTCATGAGGTTTTGCATTCAATTCATGAACATAAACTTCCTACTATGTTGGTTAAACTAGATATGTTAAAAGCATATGACAGAGTATCTTGGGACTTTTTGTTCCAAGTTCTCCTTAAGTTTGGATTCTCTCCTAAATGGTGTAAGTGGATTTCATCATGTATTTCTGGTGTAAGCTTTTTTGTTCTGACTAATGGCTCTCAATCTAAATTCTTCAAGTCATCTCAAGGGATAAGGCAAGGAGACCCTTTGTCCCCTTTTCTTTTTATAATAATGGCTGAAGGTTTGAGTTGTTTGATTATGAGGCAAAATTCCTTGGGTAATTGGAAGGGGATTAAAATTCCTAGAGTTCCCTTTGCTATTATTCATGCTTTGTTTGCAGATGATACTTTGTTGTTTGGGCATCCTATGATGTTAGAAGCTAAATTTATGAAGGATGTAATTTCTAAGTACTATTTAGTTTCGAGACAAAAAGTGAATCAGGACAAATCTAAAATCTTTTTCTTTTTTTCTTCTCCTTTAGTGCAAGAAAGGGTTGCAAAATTTCTGGGTTTTCAAGTGGATGTCCTCCCCTCAAGATATTTGGGAATTCCTCTTTTCTCGAGGTCTATTAAAAATATGTTTTGGGATAATCTTATTACAAGTATCAAATCTAAAATTTCTTCTTGGAAAGGTAAATGGTTAACTTTGGCTAGCAAAATTCTTATGATTAAAACAGTTTTATCAGTAGTGCCTGTATATATGCTTTTAGTGCTTATGGTTCCCAAGTCTATCCTTTCTTGCCTTGTGATTATTTTGAGAATTTTTTTTTGGAATGGCTCTAATATGAACGGGAAAAAGATCCCTTTAATCTCTTGGGACAAAATT
The DNA here is from genome assembly GCA_027924645.1 of Cunninghamia lanceolata. Taxonomy (NCBI): domain Eukaryota; kingdom Viridiplantae; phylum Streptophyta; class Pinopsida; order Cupressales; family Cupressaceae; genus Cunninghamia; species Cunninghamia lanceolata. Next base: position 4,053,519 of record BSBN01000397.1, read on the forward strand.
TGCATTCTGAATCAGAAAGGAGGAACTGGGATCCATAACTTTGAAGCACATAATAAGGCTCTTGGAGCCAAATTGGTTTGGAATTTATATGAAAAGCCAGAATCAAAATGGGGAAAAATTATGTTTGCTAAATATTTAGACTCTTGTTCTCCTGAAAGGATCTTTACTATTCTTAATCCAAAGGGGGGTTCTCATATTTGGAATTTTTTGATAAAATGTAGAGAGGTGATTTCCCCTTTTCTATCTTGGGTTATTCATGATGGAAATTCTGCTCTCTTTTGGGATGATTCTTGGAATAGTCATCAACCTTTGTCTAAAATAGAAGGCCTTCAAGAAATTAAGCTATTTCTGTGTCTATCTTGGGGAACAAAAGTTAAAGATTATATTGAAATTGATTATAACTCGGATATTAATAAAATTATGTGGAGAAATTTTGATGATTTTCTGATTCCCCAAGAGCAGAAGGTCCTACTTAAAGATATCTTGAAGGAAAGAAGAATTTTTATGTCATGAGGAAAGGATAAACTTATTTGGGTCCCCTCAAAGTCTGGGCATTATACGGATAAACAAGGATATCTAAGTATCATTAGTAAGGATTCTAATTCACTTATTAATTGGCCTTATAAGCTTTGTTGGAGTGGTCCTTGCCTGCCTAAAGCAAGAACTTTTGCCTGGTTAGCTCTGAATTAGATAATCCTTACTAGTGATAGGTTAGTCAGGCTTGGGGTTGCTAACCCTTTCTTATGTCCTTTTTGTTCTGAAGTTGAGGAAACAATGGATCATTTACTGCTGAGTTGTAATCTTTCGTCAAAAGTTTGGTATTGGCTCCTTTCAAAATTGTTTTGGCATGGCCCCCTTCCTTTATCTCTCCTTCAAGTGTTTCAAAGCTAGCCCATCTTATTCTCAAATTCTACCTTTTCTACACTATGGTTGGTCTCACCAAGTATTGTTATTTGGTCTTTGTGGCTAGAAAGAAATAGTAGAATTTTTTAAAAAATTAGCAATCCTTTTGATGTAATTATTGGAAAATTTGAGAAATCCATTTAAGAAGTAGTTTCAGCCTCGCTATTTTCCAAAAAGGTAGGTTCTTTAGTTTTTATGTCTTGGGATGATTTGATGTTAAAAAGTTGGAAGTTATTAAAATCGCCTAATTCAAACTGTTTTAGTGCTAATGTCAAGATAGATAGATCCTCTATCAAATGGATTCCACCGTCTGTATCTTTTATAAAACTAAACTTTGACGGTGCGAGCAGAGGTAATCCTGGTAATTCTAGTGTTGGTTGTGTTTTGAGAGATCATAAAGGTTTAGTTCTAAGAGCTTTGTCAGTTAAGCTTGGTTGGTGTACAAACAATGAGGCAGAAGCATTGGCATTAATAGCTGACTTAAACTTAGCTTTAAAATGTGGCATTACAAATCTTATAGTGGAAGGGGATTCATTGAATATTATTAGAGCCTTTTCAATTAAATCTTCTCCTAACTGGAACATTGATTATATTTTAAAATTTGGAAGGAATCTGCTTGACCTCTTCCAATCTTTTAAAATAATCCATACATACAGGGAAGGCAACTTATTAGCAGATTTCTTGGCTAATTTTGCTTTTGGCATTATTAACTCTTCTAAGGAATGGGACTCTAACTCTTTTTTGTTGATCCCTGGAGTAAGTAACATCTTGGCTAAGGAAAGTATTAAATAATTTGGTTGGTATTTGTTGCAAATTTTTTAGTGGAATTTTTGCTTGTTATAACCTTGATCCATCTCTATAGTGCTAGATTGCTTTCTGTTCTGTACGTTTTAGTTATTTTTGTATGAACTGTTTGGTTACAAGAGTCACAGAGGATTATATCGGGGTTGTCTGAGAAAAGGGTCTGTGTAGCTGTAGAGGTTGCAGAGGATGTTGTCAGCGTGAATTTTGTGTTGTTTCACCGAATATACAATTTGAGTATATATCATTGATGTATGTTGAAAACATATCATGTGTATATCACAAATGTATGTTGTCAGCGTGAATTTTGTGTTGTTTCATTGAATATACAATTTGTGTATATATCGCTAATGTATGTTGAAAACATTTCATGTGTATATCGCAAATGTATGTTGTCAGCATGAATTTTGTGTTGTTTCACCGAATATACAATTTGTGTATATATCACTAATGTATGTTGAAAACATTTCATGTGTATATCGCAAATGTATGTGAGTATCATTTCGTGTGTATCCTACAATTGTATGTCGAGGTTGATTGTATGTTGTGAATGTACATTGATAAGATACATTGAGTTAGTTACAAAGGATGACTGGCTGTTTTAGTGTCATTGGGGAAAGATACTTTAAATTACCAGCTGTAGCAAGTCAAGTCTTGCATATACAAGGTTAGAAGGGGCCGTGGACACATCGGCATGAAGTATGTCCGCGGCAAGAGTTGGGAAGTCTTTCTGACTGTATGTTCAAATAACATCTAAACTTATCCATTCTTTATGACAGCTGACGATTGTGTGCCTCGAGGATTATTTATTTTTTTGATTGTAGGGTGGCATCTCTCGCACAATGGTAAATCTGATAGGAATTATTTCATTCTTTGAATTCGATGTTACTTACCTCTTTTTCTTGTTTTTTGTAATGAAATTTGTAATCTTCTTGCAGGTATTGCTCTTGTGGGAAGTTTGTTTGAGTGCAGGGATCTCTTTCACCGTCGCCCTGCGATTCACTACTTTTTCAAGGCAATTTCGCATGGCCTCCAAAACAATTCTGGTAGAAGAAGAAGATCATGATCTGCGGGGTCTTGATGTTGAAGAATTGCAGGAGGGCAATTAAATTATTAGTTGGTTATTTTGTAATAGTGTTGTTTTGATAGAGATTTAATCTTGTAAGGTTTTAAGCCACAGACTTTTTTGGGTTGACTCATCCTTTTGAGTCAATTTTTTATTGTATCTATTTTAAAGGGCTACAACCAGAGGTTTTCTTTGCCGATTCTTTCCTGCTGGTATGCCTTATTGAATCTGGCATTTTGTAAATTTCATTATATTATTAATATAATTTTACTGGCTCTGCCACTTTTTCTCAAAAAAAAAGTATGGGATTCCTATAGCTATATTTTTCCCCTATTTTAGAATGTTGTTCTAAGACCTGTTCAAGTCTGATTATGAACTCTATTATTTTATTTTTAATTCTATTACAGTCCCTGTCACAACTGCGACAAGAAAACTATTTTCTTGTTTCTCAACTTCCTGTCACAAATATGACAGTAAGATTAATAAATAACTTAGAATTCTTAATACAGTACGAGTTATGATGAAATATGGATTTGCTAATTAAATCAATTTTAGTAGTTTTATAGATGCAAGTGTATGATCAATGATGAATTATTTGCTTGAAAGTATGTTTTCTCAATTGATGTTTTGGGAAAGGGATTTAGAGTTGAATTATAGGAGAACATTGATTGTTTTATTTTATTTATTTATTTACTTGTTTCTTGGGGAAAGAAGTAGATTTTTATCTAGGAATATGTTATTGGGTTACTTCTGGGCTAGGATGGCGAGTGTGGATTATTAGAGATGGCTTTTCTTCTTTTCAGGAATTGCCTGGTTACTATGTTTTAAAGGTTTAGATCTAAATGAGCTGTCATTGAAAAGATGAATATTTTGTCTAGAAAAGTTATGTGATATATATCTCCACCACATCTTGTTGTGAGACAGTCTACATTTCATTATTAGAATTGCACATTAGACATCAAGTTGCATTGGGTGTTCCCACCTGCTAGTTGTTCCAGGTAGCTAGACATTTTGTGCAGGGATGGGTTTCCTTCGTGTCATGAAGGGATCCAGGGAAGTGTAATTGCTTCATGGTTGGGTGGAAAAGTGCCTGAGCCATGTTCTCGTCTCTCCACTCGTAGGAGAACCATTTGGTTCGTGGCGACTGGAGAGTGTATTGATTTATTTATACTTGTTGTATATGATTATTATAACTTGTAATTGGATGTATTATGGCATGAATGCCAATGGACTTTGTATATTATTTTTATAGTGCTTTCACTTGGATTGAGCATGAGATTTTATAAGATTTAATGACTTTTATTGATTCATATTTATGAGTTTTATCTTTTACTTGTGGAATTGTAATTAAGTGGATTAATTACATCATTTTACTCTCGTTACTTGTGATATTGTAATTTAAATGGATTATTTACTTTGTTTTACTTTTGTGATGGTTTGAGAGGCTTTACAACCAGTTTGTAAATAATGGGCCATTTCTTGTGTCCATCTAGTGCCTATTGTTGGGATAACAGTTTGTGACTTACTAACAGCCATGAGGACAGCTTCCTTTTGATTTTCTATCTTTTTTTCTGAACCATCAGCTAGCTTCTCACACAACCCCTTACCTCTTACCAACTTTGTGACTTTGATTTCTATGTTGTACTCCATTACCTTAGTGACCCATCCATCCCTTTTGTCTCGTAAATCCTTTCTTAACAAGAATTCCTTAACACTAGGATGGGCAACCATTAGCTGAATTTTATTGTTAGAAACCAAATGTCTAAACTTCTTAAGGCTTCGAATAACAACAAGCACATGCCTTTCAACAAAAGAATACCTCTGCTCATAGCCCGCTAGGCCTTGGTTGTAAAAGGCTATTGGTTGTTCCAGATCATCTTTATTTTGTTTTGTCAACATAGTAGAGATTGTGTCCTTTCCTCCAAAGGCACACAATATGAAATCCTTGGATAAATTTTGATTAGTGAGTGTTGGTGTTGTTGCTATAGCCTCCTTGATGTCTTCAAAACTTCTTTTTCCCTCCTTGGTCCAGTTGAATCCCATATTTTTCTTTAACATAGAGGTTAGAGGCTTTAAGAGACTTGCAATGTTTGGAATGAATCTTCTTACAATGTTAATTTTCCCTAAGAATCTTTGCAAACCTTTCTTATGATATGGCAAGGGTAGAGATGAGATTGCACTTACTCTTTCAAGATCAATTGTAATGCCATTCTTGGAAACAATATGGCCAAGGAGTTTACCTTTGTGGACAACAAAGATGCACTTTTTTGGGTTGAGTGAAACACCATATTCCCTACATCTGTCAAAAACCTGCCTTAAGTGAGAGAAATGCTCCTTTGCATCCTTTGAAAAAATAGTAATATCATCAAGATATACAAGCACAAACTTGTTCATGAGGCCCAGAAAAGCCATGTCCATGGCCCTTTGGAAAGTTGCCCCAGCATTGGACAGTCCAAAGGGCATTTTTCTGTATGCCATGGTTCCCCATTTTGTGGTAAAGGTTATTTTGAACTAATCTTCCTCTTTTACCAAGATTTGGTTGTAACCTAAGAATCCATCTAGTAAAGAGAATCTCTTTGAACCTAATACAACTTGTAATATCTCCTCTATTGAGGGCAGTGGATAATGGTCCTTAAGTGAAGCTCTATTCAAGTCTCTAAAATTAACACACAATATGATTTCACCATTCTTTTTTTCTCACGGGTACCAAGTTAGATACCCAGGATATGTGTTTGATAGGAAAAATGATGTTACTTTGGATCATCTTGTTGAGCTCTGTCTTCATGAGGATTTCCAGCTTAGGATTCAAAGGCCTTTACTTTTGTCTTACAAGCTTTGCATTTAGTTCTAACTCAATAGTGTGTTGTGCCAATTCTAGGTTAAAACCTTTCAAATCTTGATACTCCCAAGCAAAGATATCATGATATTCTTAACAAAGCAAAATAAAAGCATGTCTTTCTTCTTTGGTACATACCTTGCCCAGTTTCAAGAGTTTACCCTTGAAGATCTCAATAGATTCATAGTGTTCTTCCTTGACTACTATGCTGGCCTTTCTCTCCTTACCTGATCATCTGCATTAAAAATAGATTCCAAAGTAACAAGACCCTTTGGTAACTTGTTTGTTTTCAGTTGAAGAATTTGGTCACCAAACTGTTGTTGCAATTTTTGCTGATTTCCAGCTGAAAACTCAGCTTCTTCAATAAGAAAATTCACAATTTGCTCATTGCTATAAAACACTTGCCAATGAGTGTTGTTATCCAGAACTGATGGCCTTACAACCACATTTACATACTACTATGTTTTAACATTTTGGATCTCTTTTGGAATATCAAATTTAGCACCCATGGCAGCTAACTTATCAGCCTGTTTGTTTTCATTTCATGGTAAGGACAGCAAATTGAAAGCATCAAATTCTTCAATAATGTTCCAAACTCTATGCTTGTATGACTTGAGCAACTCATTTTTAGTCACATTTATGCCTCTTACTTGACTGATAACCAATTTGCTGTCCCCAAACACATGCAAGCACTTAATCTTTTTCTTTCTTGCCCACTCCAAACCATGGATAAGTGCTTCATACTCTACTATGTTATTAGTACAGCTGAAAGCAAACCTGAAAGTTGAATAGTATCTCTCACCTTTAGGGGAAATAAGCATAGCTCCTCCACCAGCACCTACCTTGCTTCTTGAACCATCAAAATATAGTTGCCATAACTCATTAGCTTGTTGTTCCTGCTATTGTTCATCTTCTTTCATGAGGTTAGGGACAACCATGTCTTGCTCATGGATTATGTAGATACCCAATCCCACTTCTTCCATGTGTTTGAATGGATCATCTTCATGATTTTCAGCTGCCCACTCATCTAAAAACAGATCAGATATGCATTCTACAAGGGTATTACTATCCTGGATAGTAGGTTGTTCCTCTTCATGGATGGTTAGATTTGCATTGATAGCACTAGGGACATAAGGCTCAATATGGTCCTTGGAAATAGGCTCTAATTTGATAGTCACTCTTGTACCATACCTTGTTCTAAAAAACATGTGTGACCAATTAGTAGATAGATAACCACCCAACTTTGTCGTAAAGTCTCTAGAGAGGCATATTGCAAAGTATGGTGGTAGATCTATGACATAAATGTCTTGTGGTATTGAGAAATTTAGGCAAGGATGCAAGGTAAGACCCAAATTTTTAATAACTCCAATGGTATTGATGGTTGTTCCATCCATCTGTACTACTCCTTTGGCTAGTGGTCCATATGACAAACTCAGTTTATCTACTATTTGTTTAGGCATCACAGAGCTAATGGCACCTGAGTCAATCATGCAATTATGAACCATGTGTTGAACAATAATTAAAGACACATAGAATGGGGGTAGTTTGACTTCTTGGGTTTGTTGTTCACTCTTGACTGGGGGAGTATTTGCAAGTACAACTCTAGGTTGATCATGCTTGGACTCATTGGACAAGGAAATATTAGATAAAGCCTTTTGCAACAAATCCTTTTAACTAGGAAGTGATAGAGAATCCCACATTGATATGCTTATAGTCACCTTGTTCATATGTTCCAATATACTGAATGGAATAGTACTAACCTTAGGTTGTCCCCTTGAAGCAGCAATGTCCACTTATGCTTGCAATGGTTGTGGCTAAACTCTAGGCTGATCTTTGTTTTCCATATGTTGTCCCCTTGGTAATACTTGAACATTTGGTGCATGTGATGGACCAACAACACCTTGGTGACTTGTAGGAATCTAATTCTGCCTTTTATCAGCTTGTTGTCTTATATCAACAACCCTCTTTCTAGCCCTTGTGTTGGTTGTTATGGAATGAGCTAGTTTTGCCCATGTGTTTGATATACCTCACAGAACTCTTCATCTTTCTAATTCATTAGTGCTACATCATGCTAGCCATGTTCAAGATGAGAACTCTATTGTTCTGGATCTTCTTGTGTTGCATCATGTTGAACAGCAATATCATTTTGTACCATCAGGGCCTGATTTAGCATGCCATTTGAGTAAGTTGATTGGTTATGTGGTTGGTTGCATGGGAAACACCACTCATAGTCTTGTGCCATGTTGTTTTGGACTGGAACTATCTCTCTAGAAGTGCTGGCAGCATGCTGGTTGTAAGGTTGATATGGTCTTGTATTGTAATTTCTTCGTTGACCTTGGTTTTCAACTTGGTAAGGAGGCCTATTAGGCTGGTTTGACTAATGTTGGGCTTGATAAGGAGCCTAGTAAGGTCTATAATTTTGACCCTGCTATTTTTTTACGTTCACTAACTCATTGCCAAAATTTTGTAATAGACCCTTAATCTCTTGAAGTTCTTGAGATTGGGCTGGGACAACTTTTGTTTGAGTAGTTACTTGGTAATTTAATATTGGTACAGCATGTACAATAGCTATAGGGGGAACTTGCAGTGGGATAGGTGGTTGTACCTCTGGGAAAATTGGCATTGGGGGCCTTGGGGCTATTTTACCAGCTTGGATCAGGTTGTTTTCAGCCCTTATGGTGATCTCAAAAGCATGTGGCAGTGTTTACCACCCATTGACTGAATCATTACTGAAATATCACTATTTAAAGCCTTAAGAAAATATAAGAATGCATGATTAGTAGCAGGCCTTACTATGGATGGGATTCTATTCCAAGTCTTTTGGAACTGGAAGTTGAAATCTGCCATGTGCTCTTATGGAGCTCTCTTGATTGTGGTCAGCTATTCAACCAAGGATAGATTGTCTGATTTATCCTTAAATTGCTTATTTAATGCATCACCCAATAGATCCCATGAAGTGATTAAATTCACAGCTAAACCCCTGAACTACTAAAGTGCTTTTCCCTTTAGAGAGGCAACTAAAAGTTTGACTGCAACATTCTCAACTATTATATGATGGACTAAACACAATGTAGCCATGTCTCTGATATGTTCAATGGGTGTAACTTGATCTTCTCCAGTGAAGAAGGGAAAGCTTCTAAGAGCTGCCACAGGTATGTCATCGTGTTTTGTAAGCTGTAGAGGGCTACCATCATTAAATGCCACAAAGGCAAACCATCTTGCCATTGGATTTGTTGGTACTTGAGTGTTTGGTACTTGATTTCTTGGAATGAAACCTACAGGTCTGTGATTTGGAGGTGTAGAATGTGTCCTTCTAGGTGGACTAGGAACTCTTCTTTTTGGTGGTGATAGTTGCAAGAATTCAAAAGAAGTTGAACTTCTCTTTGTTTGTGTTCTTCTCATGTGCTATTTGCACTAGATCTGCTATAATTCAGAAGAATGGAGTTGCCAACTATGCTTTTTTCACCTCAAAAGGCTGGAAACCCTACTATTCATACCAAAACAACAAAGAAAATATGGTATTTAGTGGTCTGAATCTCAATTTAGAGTCCCATCGGGCGTGCCAAAAACTGTTGTCACGAGGATTGCACCCTTGTCAAGCATGAATCTCAACAATCCTGTGAAACATGGGATCCCCTTCAAACTATGGGTTGTCTATGGTGAAGGTGAACCTCTAGAGAGGGTTGGTTCCCTTGAAAACTCTGAAAACTAATGTATTTGCAAGGAAAAGGGATAAAAGGATTCCAATGAAATTGAAAAGTAGATCTTAGGAGGTGATGCACCAAGTTTATAAGTTCTAATCTTGCTATCTTGATGTTAGAGTTGGATATGATTGGAGCCACCCAGGATCTAGGACTTCATGAAAGCACAAGAGAGATCAAATGAAAGAATAATTGTATTCTATCAATGAATGCAAAATATTGCTAGATTACAATTGATTACAATACATGAAGAAAGCCTTTCTTATGAAGGCAAGGTGAGAGCTAGAAAGGTGGAGTGGAAAGTGGAGATATTCCTACAACATGTGTCAACTAGAGGATGATAACTAATTACACATGTGGAGGATAAGACAACTCACTCCAACTATCAACAACTCAACACACAACTAGACTCAACTAGAAACACCTAGAAGACTCACTAAGTCAACTTAACATGTGTGAATTATGTGTGATGTGTGAGTATTATTTAACTAGTAAATAGTTATATAAGATGAATTATCCACACAAGGATAAACCGGTTAGGTGATAACCCTGTTCACACCAACACTTGACTCATAATTATATCTCAAAAGGCCTGGTTACACAACTTAGTTTTGACAATGTTCACACATCAATATTTCATAAGGATGGAATATTTTCTACTTTCTTTGAAGGAAAACTAATCTTTCACAACTAAAAAGTTAGAAAAATGGCTAGCACAACCTACAACCTGTATGAATCAATTGCTTTTTGTATTAAGGTTCAAAGAATGAGACATAAATTTAAGAGGTTTTATTTAAAATCACAGACAAACTCCTTATCAAAATCATTCAATCAAACACATAACACATGTGTCTCTAAAAGTAACACACTGATTTATTGAGAAAATAATAGGAATACCTTACAAGAATCTCTAAAAATGTTATAAATAATGTTGCTGCTCTATGAAAATAAAATCTAATGAGTTACAATACATAAGCTCTCTTTGCTGTGTGCAAAGGAAAACAAAGCAAGAACTGAGAAAAAAGCATCATGTGCTTTCTCTTTTACTATACAAACTCTCTCCAATCATTAGGGAAGTCAACTCCACTCAAATTGAACTCTCCTCTAATGCATGAAGTGATTGGAAAAAGAAGTCCTCAACCAAAATAGTAAACTCCCAATTACTGGGCGAGCAAGGCAAAAAAGCCTAGCTTTGAGGGTTCAAAACAACTCCATCTTGAGTTATTTTAGCCTTGAACTCCCCTCATCTTGCCACTTGACCAAGTGGATCTTTAAAAATAGCATAGTTTGACTACAAGTCCAAATAAAATGCAAAAAAAATCCCCCCTTTGCATGCCCTTATAACTCCAGTTTGACTTGGTCTTTCTCTTCTCTCCCTTTTGCATGATTGGAAGGTAATCATAGTTTATTTTAACAAATATTAAAGGTAATTATAGTTATGACTTATCTTAATAAGTGTTAACATAAATTACAATATGATTTTGGGTTAATTTAACAAGTATTAAGGTATCTTTAGTAATTATTACCTTAACATTTGCTAAAATACACTATGATGGTCTTTTGACCATGCAAAGGGAGAATAAAGGTAATAATGATGTTTGTTTGGCTTCAAACCTTAAAAAGACTAAGGGCTCAATGATGTAATCCTTGACTTAGCATAGAAGAATACCTAAAAAGGTCATTGTCTCTAATAATTTTCTTGCTCTTTCCTAACACTATGAAGTGTTTCCCATGGGCTTGATATTAGTCTTCATTTGATTTATCAAAAAAGGGGACGAAAGAATTAGAAGTCTTTTCTGGATCGATGTTTGACTAGATTTTTGGGCACCGTATTTTCAAAAGGGTTTGGAAACCCTATTTGGAGCTCATTTTTGTCTTTTTACTTTCACACTTGTTGCTCTAATGAGGCGTCGCCATGGATATTCTTGTTGCAGCTCCTGGATACCTTCTCTATTTTACTATCCCTTCGCTACTGGTAAGAATCATTCTTGTTGCTGCTCTTTCTTTCTATGAAAACTATGAAGAACCTCTGTTGTTTCTTTCTTTCTAGGGAAACTGTGAAAATCTGCTTCTTTGGTTTTCTATTGTGCTTCCTTCAAAAACCCATCTGATACTTTTGGTGCTATGACTGGTCTTACTGTGAAGGATCTAGTCGAAATATCTGTATTTCCTGAGCTTGCAAGTCATTGACGACTGAGATAGATTTTTAAGATGGGCCTCCACTATTTCTTATCTCTGATGTAGGCTTTTGAGACATAATTGTCCTTATGTTGTATTGAAGCACTTGTGACAGCCTTTATCAACTTTTGAACTCTCTCAAGTTGTTCCATGCTTTTCCTTAGAATGACCTCCTGTCATGCCCACATTTTCCATGTGGTCACAACACACATCGCACGTGTCATAGCCACATCTGTCATGTGGTTATGACACGAGATAAGAAAAACTTTTCTCACACTGTCCTAAAAACCCCCTTCGCATGCGTACGCATGCTCGACGGTGTTCTCTCATGGCGAAACACTACAATTTTCGGCGGGATATAAGTACAATTGCGTGCAACCAGTCGCATACAGATCAACAAGAGGGTCTGTACGACGCCGCTAACGTCATTGCAAGAGTGAGATTACCAAAGTTCCTAAATCTAAACCTCGGCAATCTTCGGTAGCAGAACGCCTTACGGCGTTAGTGGGAATTACGCTGCACTCATTTACGCACGTGGTTCGTTGATAGACTAACAACTTCCCACGACGCCTTGTTCTGACTAAACCGACTAGTGATCTCCCTATTTAGTCATTTTTCAGCCAGGCACGGTTGTCTGTCTCCTCTCTTGTTTCCTGAAACATACTCCTCCTACGACTTAGCATTTTCAACAAGGCGGTTTGATTGCTCTCTCTTCCCTTTTCACGGTTTCTTAATTTTTGATTGTATTTTTATCGCTCTTACCTTAACTATTTCTCTGTTCATTTAGTGTGTTTATATTTCGGTCTCTCTCTCTCTTTCGTTTTCTATGCTTTCTTTATGTGCATCCTGTCCTTTCTTCATGATTTACGTCAATCAGGGTTATCACTGCAGCTATTGTTGATATTAAACCTAACTTCAGGATGATCTAGGTCACATAGGCTGGTTTACTATTTCGCTGGACTCGGTCTCCTAATCTTCCCCGATCTAGGTTCCTCCTCTTCATATATACTTATTCAACTTGTTCCTAAGCAGATTTAGCAGAAGGGTCCATCAACTTAGTTCTCTTATCCCATGTGAGAAATGTCGCGCATTTTCTCCTCTGTGTTTTCCAATGTTAGTTTTTCTTCTTCGGACTCTCTTACAGGTTTACTTATGAGGTCGTTTACTATAGTTGAGATTAAAATGGCCACATGGATTGTCAGTGGTGGCTTCTTAAGTTTATTTCTAGTGTTCTTTTAAGCAAGGTGATGTGTAATTTTCCTCTTCATTTTCCGGGTGATTGATATTACGTTGATAGTTGAAACTTCCGAGAAACTCTTTCTAGAGTATCACTGAATATTCCTTTACTCTCTTTTACATTATAATTTTATTTTCTCTTGTTTATAATTACTGTTGTTACTATTACTATTAATGACTATTAATACTCTGATTGTGACTCGTATTACATTGTTAATAGCTGTAGGAGGCTCTCCTCTTTATAAAACCCTGATCATGGAAATATCACTTCTTTGGTTGTTGTGTTCAACACTTAATATAAACTAAATGTGAAAACATAATTTTGTTATTTTATTTTTGTATATCCATGTGACACAATTTATTACGATTATAAACGAGGGCCCAATAACATGGGTCATAGATTTACTCCTATGTATATTTATATATATATATATATCTATATATATATAAATATATATATATTTTAATGTCAATGTATAGATGAAATTGGTTTAACATTATATTTGTATGCATAGTAAACACATACCACTTAAAGCCACGTCACTTTAAAATGAACATTTTATTTGAAAGTGTTAGGGTTAAATAACCCTAACACCCCATTTTTTTTATTTTGCTGGAAGCATTGTTGTTATGCAGGGTATGGTGGCGGCCATAGTATCGACCGAGCACTTGGCGGAGGGCGTGATGAAACGCAGACAGGTGACGGAGGTATGATAGTGGAGGCGGAGCTGGGCAAGGCGGATGGCGGGGAGGTGCAGAGGCCGCAAGGGCCTGTGGCGGAGAAAAGAGGCGCGGCGGGGGCAGCGCAGGCGGCGGAGTTTTAAACTCCGCGGGGGTCAAAAGGGGCAGGGGCCTGCGTAGGCCGCGGCGTGCATTGGCGGGAATGGGGATGTGGGGAGGGGCGGAGCCCCACCCACATCCCACGATGTGGGGTGTGGGTGGGGCTCCGCCCCTCCCCACACCTCCATTTACTTGATATAGCCTGCGGTGGGGATTTCTCCCCACCGCCCAATATAAACCGCGACTGTGTTTTTTTTAAACCGCGGGCTTCACTTCAACAGTCATTTCTTATGATGCTTTTTCGTTGCTAATATCTAATATATAATATATATATATATTCATATATATCTATATATATATATACACAAAATTCAGTCTCATAATCACACAATTTATTCAGTAATGATAATTAATTAAACTGATATATGTATATATATTTATATATATATATATATATAGATATATATTTATGTATATATATATACATATATTCTTATATGTATATATCTAATTCATAATTCTCTCAAAATCACTACTTTATTCATTTTCTCCAAATCAACCTGTTATAATGATAATGTCATAACAATTATATATATATATATATATATCTATATATATGTATATATATATATATATATATATATATATCCCAATTTCACTTATTCGGTAGAAATGGTAAATATCTATCCACTTATTATATGTATATATTTCCATTTTCATAAACATTTAAGAATTCTTAAATTTACAAACAGAATATATATACATGCTAGATTTCCTCTAATCCTTCTAAATTAACAGAATCCACTAAATATGGAGAATAACTCAAACATTTAAAACTGTCTTTTCCATTTTAACATTGAACTATAAAAAAAACTAACATTTCAACTAGTTAAGCAATTCCAAACTTTCAAACGTAGACCAACTCAGTTTAGTAATGAACTTTTCCTTTCAGTAATACTTGAAACACAAATAAATTGCTATTGAACAAGGTTTACAAAATTCAACTTGAAAATTTAAGCACAATCATATTACAAAATTTAAACCAGGGATACAACAACTAGCTTCCCAGATTTCCTTCTCCCAAACAACATACTACTGATAGCTTATGACAACCAAATAAAGGTCCAATAATAACAAGATCAGGGAGGTGATTTTCTTCACTCCCAGAATAACATTAAATTACAACAATAACGAGAGAGGTGTTCTCTCTTCAACTCTATGAAATGAACCAGGCCTAATTCTCATGACAAAGAAGAGTAACTGCTTCTTCATAAATATCCAACCAGAAGCTCCAAGAGAAAACCTGCGTATCAAAGACAAACAAAGAAGAAAACACCATGCATCTAGCTCTCCTCCCTTCCGTAGACCCGCAAGTGGGTCACCCCCGAGCTAGGGAGACCATACTCACACCTGGGTACTCAAACACTCCACTTAACAACAGAAACAACAACAATCCCAAAGCACACATACTCCCGTGGGTATTTTACACAATACGGAAACTCAACTACAGTGAGTTTCATAAGGGGCAGGAGAGTGGACACACTCGACTCCAGAGTGTCACCCTGACGGATAAGTTAACCAATATAAATTTCTCTTGGTCTCAAACCAAGTGTGATCACAATTTTTTGAGAAATCTGCATATGACTCTCAAGTCAAAAATGCAGTCACAGATACATGCCCTCAAGGCTTTCAACATCCCAAAAGATGGAAACAGGTATGCACCCGAGGAGGATCTCTCCTCCCCTACCCCAAACTTGATGAGCATTTCTCCCAAGTGGGAGACGCTCTGTCAAACAACCCGACAATAACCCCCACAGAAAACAAATCTAAACACAAAATTTCACACACATTTCATACACATTTCAGTTCTATAAAAACAAAGGTAAAATTCAGACCAACCTTGCAAAGCCCTCCTGGAATGAAGCTGTTGCAGAGTCCACAGAGTTCACTTCCAACCTTAGCCACCAACTCCCTCTCCCTTCTCTATCTTGCAAACTAACTTCTCTATTTTTGGTAAGGCAAAAATGAAAGTTTTCTCAAAATTCAACTAACTCCCTCTCATCCCCAAAATTTGAAAATAAATAACCCAAATTCTTTTTCTTTTAGTTTTGAGAAATGGGGAAGTGACACTTGTCACCTCCTCACCCTTCCCCAAAACCACTATTCTATCCTGGTGGCTTATGTCACTCTCCATTCCCAAGGGTACTCCTTATTCCTCTCATGTGACTCCACTTTCTCATGGGAGAAATAAAAAAAGAGTTAAATGGGAACAAGACAGGTGACCCATGCCTCTTTCTCCTTTCTTCACATGGGTGTCCCCACAGTACATGGGGGAATCTCACTAAAAAAAAAGGTGGCCTTCAATAATGGATGGCATCTCTTATCTAGGGGAATGTAGAGGGGATGGGTTGAGTGTTGGTACAACCCATCATGTCCCCTCCTACCTCCAATTTTCGCCACTTAACTTCAGGGGGAGGTTAAGTTGACTAGATGGAGGTTACTCAAGGGTTACCCATGCCAAATGGGCCCCTGGACCCATGGGGTATAACCCAGGGTCAACTTTAACCCATACAAGACACCCCTGGTCAAGGTAAAGCACAAGAAAAGGGCCTCATAATTAAATACTTAAAGAAATTTCAAATTCAATCTCTTTACAACACAAATTATAAAAATAATGTTACATGAGGGTAACCTAACCCACTCGACCATACGAAAGACCACATTACATCATGACATCAAACACAAAGAGATCTTGGTTCCTCGTGGAACCAGATCGGCTTAACAGGGAATAACAAATAACAAGGTGTGGGATGATCTCCGAAATCTGTGGTTCGATTAGTAATCCCTGCACACTCAATTACCAGATCAGTAACCACATAAAATCATCATAGCCGAAGCAACTTAAATAAAACATGCATTCTCATGACATAGTACAATTTAACATAATTAAAATCATATTACAATTTTCCATCATCACCGAATTCATTTTTCTGAAAAGTAAACTTATCCAAACATCACCCAATTAGTTTTTTCGAAAACATAATAAAGTTTAATAGTCTGACAAATTCTGGGAACTGCTATCCCACAAATATGAAAGTAACAATAACAGTACTGTAAATAGTCATAACAACAGTAGTAAAAAGGGCGGTCCTCACACCTCCTGTTATTGAAGATCATATGGCAGAGTTTATCTCGCATAAGAATGACTGGTACCATCCAACTGTCTTCCACTATTAACTTTTACTCTTATCCTTCTTAGAAAAACTGTGATATGTGAACAAGATTTAAAGGAGTAATGATAGTGAAAGTAATTGTCAATATGCTTTCCTCTTAATATTGCTACCTTGATAATCTGTGAAAACTATTGTTGCATAGAGGCAAAGAACCCTCCTTCTTGGCACTGGTGTATCTCAACACAACCCAAGTCACTGAAACATGACTCTAAGACCCTCATAAGTGCTCTCAAATCTGGACATTTCACAACCCTAATGGACTTCAAACAAAAGCTTGATAGCTCTTCTCTTCCTGAATAGAGTCATATAGGACTGTTCCACTCTGCCATTATAGTCATCTTGATTGTCCCTTTATTGTATCATTCTTTCATTGTACTCTATCACCCTTATGTTTGTTATAACAGTCTTCAGATGATTGCATCACTGTTCTTTTGTAACTCCTTATGTCTTTAGTGTTGGACTATTCTTGATTACTATTGTTGGTCTCCAAACTGTCTCTATTTGTGGACCTCTGAAACACCCTAGTTTCATACACAATGTAATTGTTTCCTACTGTATATAGTGAAAGTTTGCCTATCTTTTATTCATAGCCTAAAACCATAAGGATAACATAGTATGACTTTTATGGACAAGAATGTAGAGAAACTCTTGGTACTATCTAAGCAGAAAGCTCTACTTCTCCTTCAATGGTGACAGTCTTCATTTGCTTTTAACATGTTTTCAAAGCTTTTATCGATAATGATGGCTTGATCCTCATTGTCTACTATGTTTTCTCTACCTAAGACTTAGATATATGTGACTGAGACTGTACCCTCATTTCCCTGATTGTTTGATGATCTCCAATTGTTTGACAATGTGCAATGCTCTCAGTCAACTTGCTAACTATTTTTTACTATTTCTAGAAGTCCTTATGACAGTCTCCTACTGTTCC
Organism: Cunninghamia lanceolata; assembly: GCA_027924645.1. NCBI lineage: Eukaryota > Viridiplantae > Streptophyta > Pinopsida > Cupressales > Cupressaceae > Cunninghamia > Cunninghamia lanceolata. The sequence goes on from BSBN01000397.1 coordinate 4,071,184, forward strand.
AATAGTCATGCATGGTTTAAGTCCTTCACTACTCCTTTGTCTTTCTTGTACCAGTTAATGACTACTCTTTTAGCCTATGATGATTGTTCTGTATAATTGTTTCACCTTAGATAGTCATGAATGCTTCTTCTTCTAGGCATCATATTGACCTTTGTCAAGTATCTTCTATTCTATACTTAGATTTCTGGGATAACATGTATACCTTGGCAGATTTGTGGACCCCTCAATGGTGTTGCTTTGTGGCACTACTTCTTCAACAAAAGATTGAACAAAATATACTTTGAATAGCATTCTTAGAGCTTCATGAATTTTCTCACGACTGTCCCTTGTGCTCAATGATGTTTGTTGTAACTATCCTTTTATATTATGTGATTGTTATGCATGATTGTTATCTTCATTTGATGTCTTTCTAATGATCTTGAAACTTTCATTTGAACCTGTATATTGTTTCTACATGTTGGCCTCTCACTATACTTGGCATTTGTGTTTGCCAAAGTCACATTCATTATTGTAAGTTGATGAAGTAGGATCATGTAGGGGCTTGTAAATCTGTTCTGTATACTATTTTACATGACTTTATGCTACTCTTCATGACTAAAATAGTTGTTTTGGTGATGATTGTTTAACCCCAATAGTTGGCGTCTACTCCTTGTTTCCTCGATAATTGTCTTTCAGACCATGCTCATGATTGTTTGCTCATAGTGTTGACTGCATTAGCCCTCCAAAACAGGTGACTTCTTTTACTAATCTATTGTACATGACTATTTTGACATTAATGATGATTGTTTCTTATTCCTCACCTTTAGTTTGAATGCTTCTTGATATAAGTTTGGAGACTCATGTCATTGTATGATATGATTGTCCTTAAAACAACTCCTTGCTTGTATTTGACTTTCTTCTAGACCCTTGTATCCTGCTCATGTAGATATGTCTCCTTCTAACTTTATGTCAAGGTTTGATTATTATCTTTATGTGACTGTCAATATGCTATGACTGTTATCCTCATTTGATGATTGTCCTGTAGCCTAAGAACAGTCCTGAACTATCCTTCTTCTTTTACCTGCACACTTAGAATACAAGTTAGAGAAAAATATAGAGGCAAGAAGCCTCTCTTCTTCTTATATGATCTTCATTTTCACATCTTCTTGTGGCTACATGTTTGCATCTTCTTGTGGTTGTATGTTTGCATCTGGATGGTTCCTTATCTCTTTCATTTCCTAATTTGATGTTTATGAAAAGATAACATGTACATTTGATTCTCTTTACATATATGGGTGAAGGATATTCCGAGCTCTGACATCTCTCTTCTTCCTCATGCATATACTTTTGAAGACAAAACTGGAGAGTCTGAAGATGGTGCAGCTACAAGTAAGGGATTCATCTTCACAAGCAATGATGGATCCCCTTCTCTTCTATATGTTTCTTATTTCAGATGTACATGTACTCATTTCATTTCATTATTTATAGTCAATTCCCATGGCTTGTGTGGGAACTTTGAACACATTTTCCTTGTGAATATAAGAAGTTGTTTTGTGCGATGATTTGTTTGTTGTTCTTCTTTTGTAAAACTATCAATTGCATAAGGAAAATACATCTAAAATTTATTGCTTAATACAATTGCTTATAATCATAAGTGAATTTAACAAATTGAGTACCTTTATCATCTAAGACTTGAACAAACTTACTTTCTCCTCCTACCTACTTTTGAATATCTCCTACTCCTATAGGGTGTCCTTCCCATTTCTATCTGGCTCCTGTGTCAGACACCTAATCTAGGCCTCTGCTTGTAGGTCTCTTTTAGTATCTTGTAATAGTCATTTTCATCTATCTCCCTCTTCAAGTTAAAAACAACCAGTGTTGTCCCAACTTTGCCTGTTTGGGCTGAAGTGCACAAATAGGTAACACTTACCTTGGTTGTTTATGAACTGCAAAGCATGATGATTAGTAAACAATATTGTTTTGGTGAGGAAAAAGATGGGTGTGAATGTGTGAGGGTCTTAGTTCTTTATGTGTTAACCTCCTTTCCCAACAAACATTCCAAGGGCTTATCAACCGAGTTAAACCTCTACTAAGCGAGAGCAGTCACCTATCATATTGGGCAGCCACTTGGGAAGTTGTGGACTCTTGGATGTGTCAAACAATGTCTCTATCTAATGTTCAATTATGCTTAGAAACCCTAATTATGCAAATCAGTAAGCAAATCATCAAATTATAGCAAATCCTTTCAGACTGGAGCAAAGGACATAGATACTTACTATTTTTCAAAGTTCAAAAGGTGGAGAAGTCGAGGACACAGGGACTCGCTCCCAAGTCCAAGGTACCAATTTCTTTGAGGGGTTTTGATCTCCTTCCGACACTAATCTACACTGCAACTTTACTTTCCAGAGATTCTAATGCGAAGGACACAGGAACTAGTGCCCTAGTCCAGAAAAAGCACAATGTCCTACTTATTTCCAAATCTTGAATCCTCTGTGTCTGCTAGCCTTCCCTACAACTCCACTTCTTCCAAATGTGACACCTATAACCTGCAATCACAAGGAGTGTGGGAGGGGGTTGTGGTGTTTAGAGGCTTTCCTTGGCCAAGCCCCGGAAAGACACTCAAGTCTTCCAAACACCGTTGTCAAATGAGAGTGTGTATCCTGGTGGGATAGATGCAAAAATCCAAATGATAAATGATTGAAAACACAATTGATATCACCTTGTAATGAGGATCTCACAGAAGGAATATACTCTTCATGCCATGAGGCGATGGATGTCAAATCTGGAAACACAATAACAATGCTCTGCTCTGCCACACAATGAATATTTTGAATGCTCTAATCACAAGAATGCATAAAGTTGTCCAATTTCCATCTAGTTTGCAAATGAAACCTAATCATGCTTATCTATGCACGTACAAAGATTCCCGCTAAGAATTTTGTAATTCAAACTTTAGATGCTAGTATAGGACCTAATTAATGGTCATAAAACTAACATTTAAAATTAGGGCAGACCCAAAATAGGGCTAGACTAGGGCGCTAGTGCCCAAGTCTACCCTACCATTTTTGCTTGGGATTCATCAAAGTGCAGCCCCCTAGGTCCTATTTGTCACAAGACCCAAGGGTTTTCTCATCGGGAGTCAGAAATAACATGCAAGATGCTCTAAATGCAATTACAGGACCTAGGAGCTAAACCTTAATAGGAAAAAGCCCCCAAGGTTACTTTTTCTGACATAACATTTAGCCCCCACTTTAATGTATGTATAAACGTAAGGCCAATACATGCATTAAAGTACGGTCAACAAACACAGAAAACATGCCAAGCATGGAGAAGACATGCCAAACACATTGAAGACAACAATAGGCATGCAAAACACAGAGAAGACAGCACTGAAGACATGCAAAACACAGTGAATACATTAAATGTAGTGAAGACAGTAATGATTTTCTTTTCTTTTTCATTTTCATATATATATGAAATGTAGATGCAAGTACAAGGAAAGTAAACACACAACCCAAAATATAGGAGGGACTCGTCGCCACCAGTCTTTAGACTACACATGGGGCGACAAACATGCCAAACAATTCTCAGAGTGCAGGAGGGACTCATCGCCACTAGTCTTTAGATTGCACTTGAGAACAAAGATGCCATACAAAACAAGCACACCATACAAATCCCAAAGCATAGGAGGGACTCATCGCCACCGGTCTTTAGACTATGCTTGGGAACAAACACGCAATACACACACACTTAGAAGACACAGAGAAAACGTAGTAGACAAACGATAGAGTTTTCCCATTTCTAGGTTCATCACCATCTCAGGCACATTACAGGCACACACCGACAATTGGGATTTGCCACAAAAATCACTGAAGACACGCTTAAGGGTTGAGTTAGACATAGAACCGCTCCCCGCCTCCGCAGAGGACTTTTGAAAATGACAGGATTCTGCACTCTCCTCAAAAAATACACCATCCCCACCTCGTATGGAGGGCTTAAGAGAAAAAAGATATGCACAATATCCCACCTCCATAGAGGGCTTAAGTGATTGCAATAGATGCAAGATTCACAAACACACATTGCTAACATCTACAATAGACAACTTACCTTAAATATGCCCCCACCTTAAGGTGGTTGATGTTGTGTACCGATATCAAGCATGTTAAGGTAGGAAGAAAACACACAAGGGAACACAAGCTCTCACAAAGCCCATGCCCCCCGAGGTGACATGTACTTTACGATTGCCAAATGTTCCCACAAACAAATTCCTGCAAGAAAAGTGTTAATGTCTATATAATCATGATAATCAACAATGCATAAAGAACTGAGGAATTCAAGAGTCAAGATAGACAAAGTGCACGGAGAAGTAGTATTGTTATGTTTTGTAAGTGCGATAAGGTGCATCAAGATCACACGAAGTGATTCTACTAGCCAAGCGTTGAATAATATATAACAACCCCATTGTCATGTATAGACTTGGTCCATTTTTTTATTACTCGCTAAAGGGACACTAGGTCTGCATTAGTATAATATGTTTTTCGTCATCCACCTACTAGATAGAAACACTAGAGGATGGGAAACAATAAATCAAGAGAGTAGAAACAAGTGCCTTAGGGACAGTCACATAGGAGTGTGCCCCCAAGTCACCAACCGCAACACTATGTCTGTAAGACACAATACACAACAATGAAAATAGAGGAGAAGCAATATAGAAGAATGATGATACAAATAGAAGAAGGGTCACAACAGAGGCAGTCTCCTAGTATTCTTGACCTTACGAGAGTATCAAGGGTCATCCTAGGATGCCTAAACAACACATAACACATCACAGAGGTAAAGGGTTAGAAATACTCACCTGCTAGGATACAAACTAAGGGTTATCATTGAGTAAATCATCCTCTTCCCAATCTCATATGCTAGAGGAAAGAGGTGTGTAAGGTACCATAGCCCAACTTTTGTGTTTATCTTCCAATTCTTCAGTGTTGATGTTTTCTATGTTTGTTTCAATGTCAGGTTGAATGTTTTCTTGTTGAGCGGCAAGTCGTTGGGCAAAAGCTTGTCTTTGCCTCCTCCTTACTTTTGCTTATCTATTCCTTATTATTTTATTACTTACTTCTTCAAAGGCATCATTATGCTTTTCCATATGGTTTTGCACATTAGAGGAGGAAGCACCATGTTCAAATTTCATTGGTTTAGTGGAATGCTTTGTTGTCTATGAAAACCTCCCGATCCTTGTAAGGATGTCAGAGGAGGGACCTCAGCGTAGATACCATCTCTCCATGTACGAGGTGAGTTATGAAACTTTTCCTTATCCACATCTATCACACCAATTATCTCATCGTATCCATAGTAGTCTTGTGTTCATTTTCCTTTTGGTCTAAGGGGATCCTCAAACTCATGTTGTTCATTCCTTATTGTTTGTAAAGGAGGCCTGGCCACTCTAGCTAGTTGTTTTGCTTTGTATCGTTTGTAATTTAGGAAAGATTAGTCTCTTCATGGCTCAAGTGCTATTTCAAGTTGCAGCCAAAAGTAATCGAGGGTGAAATTCTTGTTCTTAGCCAGAGGTTGGTATGTATTACAACGAACAGTATGGATCTCTCCATGCAAAGGGAATTTTAGGCATTTATGAATAGTTGAAGGGATGACATTCATAACCTTAAGCCATGGGTGTCCTAGTTTTACATGAAAGAGGTTGGATAAGGGGATAACATCAAATAACTAATCTACGGTTTTGTCATAAACTGATACTAGCAGTTTTACCAATCCAAATGTTTTCATCAAAGATCCATTGTGTGTTTTAATTCTCAAATCTGATGGGTCATAATAGTTTTGTGCCAAATCATGTTTAAGGAGGAACTCTTCTGTAACCACATTTGTCATGCAATTAGGGTCTATAAGTGTTCCATGCACAAGTATTTCCATTATTTTCACTATAATGTAAAGAGGCCCTTCAGTATCGACCATTTCTTTGTCATGAGGTGTAAATGTTATTTCAAGTTCAGGGGCTCATCTTTTCAAATGTGGCCTAGGAGGAAACCTAGAATTATTGTTGTATTGAGAAGCCATGTTTATGTTTTCAAATGAATTCCAAATCAAATTTGAAAAGGGTTTCAAAATGTGTGCAAGAACAAATGCAAAAGTGTGTATGAATATGACCTAAAAATGCTTGATTTTTCAACTTTTTTCAATGCAAATCACTAAGAGAAAAGATGTTGTGAAAAATTTCAAGAGGTAAAATGATTAATATTTCTAATAACAGTCCAATAATGCATCAATATATTTCACAAAATTCTTTTGAAGCAACTCTAGAGTGGTGATAAGTCCAAACCTAGTGAAAATAGGCCAAAATATTCAATTTTTCACCAAATCTCAATGTAAAAGAGTATGACAAAGGGTGTTGTAGGGAAAATGATGATGGAAATAAAATTATAACAGTAATAACAGCCACATAATGCCAAAAAATCTGTCACAACACGCTTGTAGTGCCACTCAAGGTCAAACCCTAGTGAAAATATAGCAAAAATATGCAAATTTTCACAATTTTTCAATGCAAAGGCCTAGTGGAAAGGGTGTTGTAAGGAATATGAGGAGGGGAAGAAAATAATAACCCTAATAACAGCCAATTAATTCATAAAAATCCCTTACAACATGCTTGTGGTGCAAATCTAGCGAGACGATAAGGCCAAATTTAATGAAAATGCAAGGTTTTTAAACCCTAAGCATGAGATTTTGCAAGAAGACCACTATAATGCCACACTACTATTAGAAATCAGTCCTAATGAGTGTTTTAAAATGGTAGTGGAATCTGAAACATGATTTTGACTACAAACCCTAGTTAATGAAAAACTAGGTTTTCATGAAAAGTGCACAATTTCAAGCAATTTTTGTCAAATTAAGCACAAAAATGCAATGCAAACATATTCTAAATGATGAATTTATGCAAATTAAATTAGATCTAATGAGAATGACAGAAATTTAATGAAATTGAATGCCAAATATTTCAAATTATGGTAAAATGCAAGCCTAAAATGCCAATTTTTCAATTTTTTGTAATTTTTCAAATGCAATAAGATGAATGAATACAAATTTATCAAACAACACTTAGCAAGGTGCCAAAAAGTTCAAAAACATGGGTTCACCAAAATGTTTTGGTGAGGAAAAAGATGGGTGTGACTGTGTGAGGGTTTTAGTTGTTTATGTGTAATCCTCCTTTCCCAACAAACATTCCAAGGGCTTATCAACCGAGTTGAATCTCAACTAAGTGAAAGAAGTCACCTATGATGTTGGGAAGCCACTTGGGAAGCTATGGACTCTTGGATGTGTCAAACAATGTCTCTAACTAATGTTTAATTATGCTTAGAAACCCTAATTATGTAAATCAGTAAGCAAATCATCAAATTACAACAAATCCTTTCAAACTGGAGAAAAGGACATAGATACTTAACTTACTATTTTTCGAAGTTCAAAAGGTGGAGAAGTTAGGGACACGAGGACTCACGCCCAAGTCCAAGGTACCAATTTCTTTGAGGGGTTCTGATCTCCTTCCAACATTGATCTGTACTACAACTTTAGTTTCCAGAGATTCTAATGTGGAGGACACGAGGACTAGTGCCCTAGTCTAGGAAAAGCACTAGTGTCCTACTTCTTTCCAAATCCTAAATCCTCTGTGTCTGCTAACCTTCCCTACAACTCCACTTCTTCCAAATGTGAAACCTGTAACCTACAATCACAAGGAGTGTGGGAGGGGGTTGTGGTGTTTAGAGGCTTGCCTTGGTCAAGCCCTAGAGAGACATTCAAGTCTTCTGAACACCATTGTCAGATAAGAGTGCGTATCCTGGCGGGATAGAGGCAAAAATCCAAATGATAAATGATTGAAAACACAATTGATATCACCTTGTAATGAAGATCTCACGGAAGGAAGATGCTCTTCATGCCATGAGGAGATGGATGTCAAATCTACAAACACAAACACAATAATAATGCTCTGCTCTACCACACAATGAATATTTTGAATGCTCTAATCACAAGAATGCATAAAGTTGTCCAATTTCCATCTAGTTTGCAAATGAAACCTAATCATGCTTATATATGCAACTACAAAGATTCCCTCTAAGAATTTCGTAATTCAAACTTTAGATGTTGGCATAGGACCTAATTAACGGTCATAAAAATGACATTTGAAATTAGGGCAGACCCAAAATAGGGCTGGACTAAGGCGCTAGCACCCAAGTCCACCCTACCATTTTTGCTCAAGATTCATCAAAATGTAGCCCCCTAGGTCCTATTTGTCACAAGACCCAAGGGTTTTCTCATTGGGAGTCAGAAATAACATGCAAGATGCTCTAAATGCATTTACAGGACCTAGGAGTTAAACCATAATAGGAAAAAGCCCCCAAGTTTACTTTTTCCAACATAACAAATACAAACTCCTTAAGTAGCAAATAGTGTCTCCATTTCTTGAGTGCATGTACATTTGCATAAAATTATGCCATATACATAATATTTTCTTTTCACCTTGTTGGGAAAGGAAAATTTAAAATTTTCTTATATTCCTACCCACCCATGTCCGACCAAATCAGAAAGCATTACGCCCAAAATCATAATAATAACTGGTATATCCCATAAAAATCACATGAATTTCATCACAAATGGGTGTCTCACCCCTCAAATTGTAATTTAATGAAGTGCTTCAGCTCCTTAATTTTGATGAGACTTTGGTATTTTATTTATACCAATCCATGATCTTTTGAAACGGGCTAAATGTGTATCGACAAAAGAGATATGGTCAGAGAGAGAGTTTCAGAGATCTCTGATGAGAGGAGTAACATCGATGACCCTTCATCAGACATAGAATTCCCAGTTACACCAATTTAATCAAAAGTTAGGACTATCGACATAAGAAAGCACTATCGGGGAATACTCCAAACCTCCCCCCCCGACACTATAGATCATACTGATGGAGTTCGGTATGACTCTTGCCAAGCTACCCATGGAACCAGTGAAACTAATGATCATCGGGGAGAGATGCACATCGGGGCGAGAAATTAAAGTATCTCTGACTTTGCAATGTCTTAGCAATAAAGTGGCATTATTTTGGGTTAAGTCACACCGATGTCTAGGAAGGATAAAAACCATCGGTGAAAGTAAACAAGTCAGAAGAAAAACCTACAAGTCTTGCCAAACTGATGGTCACGACGATGAAGGATATCGGTAACATACTATAATAATCACTCCGATGAAGGCTATGAGGAAGGTATCAGGGAAAAAACCATGATCGAGTAAATTGAATTAAGTCATCCCAATAACATGTGTTATTTTGATGATGATAGTAGCCACACTCATCGACAAGACTCATGCCGATAGTCATATTAGAGACACTTGAAATATCAGAATTAGATGTTATTCCCATGGCAATAAAGTCAGTCATGCCGACAACAGCTATGCTCATTTCTATATCAGGTAGACCTTGAAATATCTTGCCGATACAAACATATGTATGTTTTTATAAAATATGACATCGAGGAAACAAAATGAAGGGTCGCAGTGAGTGATCCACCTGCAAATGTTTCACGCCATATGAATATATTTGATCACCCCAATATTACAAAAGTCTTACCGATGAGAGAAGTTATGACAATGTGACATCTCATGATGATTGTGAAAATTAATACACTGGAACGATTAATTGTAGACCGAGAAGATATCCTCTAAAATGCCACTTGAAATCACTGCAATTAAGTTCAAAAGAATTGTCTGAAAGGAGTACACAAGCGGAGACTTGGAGGAGAAAACAGGGGAATTCGATCATCGCCTTAGATAACAGGTACATATATACAAACCTCTGTGCAGTAGCCTGCAATTTGAATTTGCTGTCCAAGGTTAAAATGGAGACTCCAGTAAAAAGCAAGGGTAGAAAACAGTCAGGTGAAACCAGCAAAACCAAGAAACAAAAAATTGACAAAAGCCCTGGTGAGAAAATAAAAGAAAGGAAACTAAACCAGGACTTAATTGACCAATTGCCTAGATCAACTCCCAAAGCCCAAACGTCTGCATAACTTAGGGTAGAGATAGAGAAGTTGGAAGACAAGTGCAAATACCTTGGAAATGTCTAGACACCAATAAGAGGTTATGAGCTTTTCAAATTTGATTACAATAGAAGATTCAGAAATGTCCCAGTGTCAAATCCATGGCACTTAAATCTAGGCAAATTGGTTGTTCCTGATGTATTTGTGAATATAGAACTCCTCAGACTCCTAGCTAAACATTACAACCTTAGCCTCAAAGCCATATGCAATCCGCAAGGAGAGCCAGTTGTACATTTATCTAAAAATGCTATTTGTGAAGTGTTTGATTTAGATGATTTGTGCATTGTTCCTATAGTCTATGAAGATTTGGATAATGAATACTGGAGAATGGATACCACTTACAATGGGTGGAGATTACCTATCCACAGGCCTAAGGTAGAAGGGGAAACAGTGTCTCTCAATGAGAATGATGGACCTCCATTTCATGTGTCATTATTTGAACCATACATACAATACACATACTACTCTGTGGGCCAAGTCCTTGGGTCACAGGTCCTTGATTTTATGACAATTCCTTTGATGGTGATAGGCATAGATATCCAGTGCCACAATGCTAGGCAATTTGACTATGCTGCCTATGTTTTTGGAAGAATTGATTATGGTTTGACCGCAATCAAGAACAATGCCCCATCAGTCTCTTTTGAACTCTACTCACTCCTCATGCACATGGTGCTTTATTATGGCCAAGAAATAGGATTATGGCCAAGATAATTTAGAGTTGCTCAAATGGACCAGAGGGGACAAAAGTCACCTGTACAAATGTGGATGAGGATATGGGACAACAGGTATGCCCATTCTAGTTATATTCTTTTTGAAGAATACTATGTAAAAGTGTTGTATAGATATTTCAATCATCCTTATGAATATTCACTGTCAAATGAAATAAAGAGGTTTCTCAGACCTAAAGATTTTTGTGGTCCTCCTACTGTTACCCACAATTGGGGAGACTGGTATTGTTTTGAGGATGCTACCATGGTCTACAGAAGAAGAGGAGCCACATCAACAGGCAACCAGAATATCTAAATGAAAAATGCAATACTATCAATCTCCTGATGTAGAATGTGTTGAGGAGGGGCTTGCTGATGAAGATCCTAGACAAGTAGCATATGATTCTTTTATTTCAGATGATCAATTTATTCATTCTAAAGAGATCAGGGAGTTAATTGATAATGTCACGACTGACAATGAAAGACAATTAATTGATATATTAAAAACAACTATGGACAAGGAATTGAAAGCTATGACTCCTAGTAAGGGTAGACAGCTGCTCAGAGAAGCAGGTGTTATGATATTTCCTAGTCTTGATTTGAATTATGCTTTGGTGTTTGATAGCTTTTTGCATAATATAAATGACAAATATAAGCTCACTCCTGATGGTGTCACAGAAGTGTATATGGGCACCAAATATAACAACGATGAAAATTCACTAATGATATGGGCCTTGTACCCACCTCATAAGAAGACAGGCATTATAGATACTGAAAAGGCTTTTGGGCATGTCATGACTTTGAAGGCAGGGGAAACTGACCCCTTGATTACTGCAGAAATTGGCATAAATGTTGCAAAATTGAACAAAGCACAGGCTCAGATGCTGATCAAAGAACGGGATGCATATAAACTGAGTTGTGAAAGATTAACAAAAGAAAATGATTTCTTGAAGGATACTATTAAGAATACCTTCGGAGGGTCAATGAAAAGGTTAACTCAGGGAGGGAGCTCACAAAGCGCCCAATCACCATCTATTGATCAAATAGCTCAGGTCCAAATTGACACACTTGCAACAATGCTCCAGAATAGGCATGTTAACATGATGCATTGGATGAACCAATTTTGGGATATTTATTCTAAAAACTATAAAGTGATCCAAGAGCATGAGAGGCTCCACAACAGGTTGTAGGAGAAACTCCATGAGACACAGAGTAAGGATGTTTTTGACACTACAGGTACTTCCAGCACAAAAGATTTGATTGAGCAGCATCAGAAATATTATGACCAGCTTAAGAACAATGCCAAAGAATGTATTGAGGCTTCAAAAGTAGTAGTGCCCATGTTGTTCAGAAATGATAAAGAACTAAAGAGCAAAGATGAATGGAGTAAAGAATGTCAAGTGATATTGCATGAAGCCTTACGAGCTCTCAAGGACAAAGACTTTGCATCTGGGGAAGCCTGCAAGCATCTGGAGAAGATGGTAATGATGGATGTGATCACAAGAAATGCTATTGAATTTACTGATACACACCATAGCCAAGAGTACTTGGATCACATTGCTCAGCTATACCTGTGGTTGAATAGAGCTTAAGCATCGTTATCTTTATTGTTGTTATGTTAATCATGTTGATTCCCAAAAGAAATTTTGAAGAGTTATGTCTCTTCATAATTATTTCTATATAAGTTGAACATATGATGCTAAATGAGGGGGAGTAGTAGGAAATAATATATGAATCTTTCAATGTTTTAAAGACCATGTTGCAAGTTTTACAATTAAGAAGTTAATAGAAGATCTATGATTCTGTGGACTTATATTGGCATCAATTGTTTGTTGAAGTTATTTAGTTATTTGGTTGTCTCCAGTTTAATGTTTCCTTGTTATTCAAATTGATATATCAAGTATATATTTAATTTGTCAATGCACATTTGTTGTATTTGTGTGATTTGATTAATTGGTTTCCTTAAAGAGGAATTAAAATCCTTCTGGTCAGTCACAATAATCTGGAAGTGTTGATTTGGATTATTAAGAAGAACCATATAATTAGGATTGTCATTCTGTCTCCAAGTTGATATTGTCTGTTGTTCTTGTATATTTCATTCAATTGGTTCCTTCAAGAAAGGATTAAAATTCCTTCTGGTGAATAACAAGAAAACCTGATTGTGTCAGTTGGATTATTAAGAAGAGTCTGTCAATCATTTCTTTGCACATTTATACAAGTTATAAACCAAAGTATTGTGCCAAACAATTAGAGTTATCACCCAATATAAACCACTGGTCTTTGTCTTCCATTTGACTCTGTTTACCCAAAAAGGCACTTGTCTTATCTCAATTCATCATTTAAAAGCCCTTTATTAGCACAGTTGTAAAATTTACCTTGATATTGCTTATACAACTTATACCAATCATCCATCAGATATTAGATATAGGATTAATTAGCAAGCTCTTATCTATTCTACACCATTTGCCACTATAGGTAGATCCATTAACTTAGTCAAAACACTTACACTCATCTAATCTTCTTTAACTTTCAAGGTCCACCCGCCTAGGTATAGTAGTGCCTAAAGTGTAGGGAATCATCAAACCCTAAAGGTTAATTCCATCACATTAGTTCAAAAACGTTGCAAGTTTAAGCATAGAGCCTGGCATCCTCTTAGGATTAGCAACCTGCATTTTTGAGACCTAACAAATTGGCGACTCTACTAGGGAACAAATAAAGGACCTTAGTAAGAAACCATTCCTTTTATAGAGTCAGAAATTTGAAAAAATACAATTTGGTAACTCTGCTGGCAAGAAGAATCTGGAAAGATAAATTATAAACTTTTTCCTATTTACAAAATAGGTGGTGACTCTAGAACCTGTTATAACAGAAAGTTAGCACCAAATGGATGGTAGAAGATCCAAGATGGAAGGGAAGAAATTGCAATCATCTCCACCAATTAGAGCCATCCCCAAGAGAAATGGAGCATCAAATTGCTTTCATCAGAACAATAATCAGGAGGCACAAGAAGACAATACCGAAAAAACTATCACAACTCACAATAGTTTTACACCTCTGCATGAATCAAATGAAAATTTCAATGGAGTAACTAATGATGTATTAGCAAAATATAGACCTGATCCTCAAGAACAGCTTGAGTGTGAAGCACGAGCCATGAGGGAAATTGATCAAAGGCAAGCTGAATATGATTTTAAAATGTCATTATAGCAGGGAGAGGGGGTAAAAAATGGATTCTCAAATCAAGAAGTGAACGAAAGTCAAAAGAATATAAGAAATATGAATAAAGCACAATAGGATGTCCTTAGGCTCCAGGAAGAACTTGAAATGATCAAGATAGAAGAAAATAAGAGGCTGTTAAAACAAGAGATTCAACAGATAAAGAGTAGGGCTAAAATAGCCGCCCCAAAATATGTACCTCCACATAGAGGAAACACTTTGAGGAATCCACAGCAAAATTTGCACCAAAATATAGGTGGTGTTTCCAATTCACAAGCATCTGGAAGTCATCAAAATACCCTCCCTAAAAATCCTAGACCACCTCCCATGCACAACACATCTCAACATATAGCTAATCCATACCCACCCCCTGGCCAACAATATTATAGACCACAAAATCCTTATATGAATCCCCACATAAACCCACAACAGCAACATGCTTATCATTAGCATCCAAGTGGATATAATTACTACCCTAACCCATCACCCATGAATCTTCCACCTCAAAACCTCACAAACATATGTGGCCAATTTGATCTGACTGGATATCAATTGTATCCATACCCTATTGACAGTAATTGGAGAAATATAGTTCCCAAGTTCACTGGAAATAGTGCAGTATTAGCTAAGGATCACATCAAAAGCTTCAATGCTTTCGTACAAGATATTAGTATGGACTATGAAGATGTTGAAATAAGGTTATTCATGATGTCCTTGACTGAAGATGCAAGAGACTGGTTCAACAGCTTACCTGATGCTTCAATCAGTTCAATAGCAGATTTCCATAATCAATTTAAGGAGCAATATGGCAATCAGTATGCCCCTGATTTTACATTACACAAATTGATAAGCATCCAAAAATACCAGACTGAGTCAGTATATGATTTCAATTTGAAATTTTCCAAGTTACACAACAAAATACCACATGGGTCTAAACTGACTGATCCAGTAGCATTGAGCATTTATTTGAAAGCATTTGATCTAAAGACTGGGTACGAACTTAGAAATCGGTGCCCTATGACCCTAGATGAAGCACAGAAAGAGGCATTAACTATTGAGAACAATAGGAAAGCTGCAGGTATGGTTAGCAAAAGAGATAATCCTAGAACTCTTCAAAACCCAAACATTTAGCAGACTAAACAAGAAGGTCAGCATAGACATGAAAGACCTAGGCTGCATGATATGCCGTATAATACAAATTGGAAAGATGGGAGACATGTTGAAAGTAGCCAAAAACAACATTATGGCAAAGATACTCCTAACCCTCTGAAAAGAAATGGGGCACATATGGTAGAAGATAAACCTTGGTGTTTGGTGTGCAATTTACCACACTCGCCTAAATACTGTGTGGTGGCTAAGGCAGTACAAGAAGAAGAAACATTATACAATTATAATAGAGATAATCACATAATAAACATGTTGCAAGATACACCATATTTGTTGTATGAAGACTATTCTTCTACAGAGGAAGAGGGATATGAATATGATGTGGGAAACCAGAAACATCATATCAATATGGGAAAACAAGAAATATTCTCAGATTAGGAGGATGGTTATGAGGAACCTACCTATTATAACAATTCGCCATATGATCAGTAGAGAAAGCCCACTGAAAATGAAAGAGAAGCTCTTACAATAGTTGCAGTAGCTCAAGCTAAAAATGCCTATAACTTAAGGAACAAGACAGTAAATGTTGAACAAGGAACACCTAGGAGTATCTTTATAAAAGATCAAAATTACAAAAAGAATAATGCGAAGTCATCATTCAGAGAACCAAAAAAAATTGATAAAAATAAAACAAAAGATAAATCACAAAATCAAGAAAAAGAACATATAAAGATAGAAGGGAATGATCAGACTATGGCCCATTCATTTGACATTGCTCATGCAATATCTCAGGTAAAGATATCAGTACCACTTTTGGAAATGATGAAAATAAACAAATACACAAATACTATAGTTAAACTGATTTCAGATATACCAAATCAAAAACATAAAGGATCAGAGAATAGAAAAAATAATGTTCACCAAGAAACATTCCAAATACCTGAGGTATACCTAGGTGATACCTTGACAAAGAATCCCTCACAGGTGGACCCTTTCTACACTACCTTATTAATCAAAAACAGGGTAGTAAGGAACTGCATGATTGATTCAGACGCAGCCATGAATATCATGCCAATAGTAGTCATGAAAGAACTAGGAATGTGGGTTGACACTACATTTGGAAGATGTTATGCAATGGATAATAGATCCATCCTAGTCGTTGGCATTATGAGGGATGTGGAAATAAAACTTGCTTCATACCTTGAAGCAACCTATAACATTGATATCACCGTGGTTGACATTCCACCATATTATGGAATGCTCTTATCAAGACAATGGGCTGCAATGGCAGGAGGGAATGTCCAATTAGATTTATCATATGCCACAATACTAGTGGGAGGCAAAGAGATCAAGCTGTGTAGGGAGCCAAGATATGAGAACATCATAGAACGCTTGGATCAAAATCAAATAAATTTCTTTTGTGATACAAATTTGGGAGCCTTCAAGGTTGAAACAAGTTAGCCAGAATTATAGAATACTGATCCGACACATGTTGAATCTAAGAAAGAGGAGAATGATGTGTGGAAGATGTATTTTGATGGTGCATGTAGGCAAATGGGAATGGGGCAAGAGTATTATTTATTTCACCAGCAGGAAAAACTTTCAAATATTTGTTCGTATTGATATTTGAATGCACAAACAATGTAGCAAAATACAAGGCTTTGCTCATTGGTTTAAATATAGCCACCAAACATAAGATAAGAAAGTTAGCTGTATATGGTGATTCAGAATTAGTTACTTCCCAAGTAAGAGAGAAATACTTGTCAAAAAACAAGAGGTTGAAACAACATAGAAATGTTGTCTAGGATGATATTGAGTTGTTTGATGCCTTTTCACAAACGACCTCCTACGCACACCTCAGAGGTAAGAAATAACATATAATTTGTCTCGTTTTTGTTACTTGAAAATTTTTGAAATTTTTTTTACTTTTCAACGTATTTTTGCAAAAAAAAAACAAAAACACAAAAAAAATTTGTTTAAAAACAACAAACATTTTTTTTTAGATCTTTTTTAATTATTAGATTGCAAAAAAAAAAAAAATGGGTTTTATTTATTTATTTTTTTTAACATTTTCATTTTAAAAAATAAAAATTAAAAAAAAAAAAATTTACACAATTAAAAAAAAAAACCACAACAAAAAGAAATTTTTTAAAACAAAAAAAAAAATTATGTGCCTCCCCAACACCCCCAATCCCTCCGCCTACCCACTACTCCCCCGCACTCCCCTTTCCCGCAGCCCCCTTCCCTACCCCAAACCCTCCCCCAACCCCCCTCCACCTGCGCTAACCCTCCTCCCACAGCCCTTTCCCGTCCCCTCCCCACCACCTGCATCCTCCCTCCCCTCTGCCACTGCCTCTGCATACCCCTACCTGCGCACAACCACCGCCGCCTCTCTGCGTCCGCCAACACTCCACCCCTGCACAGTCCACCCGCACCTGCACACCCCTGCACAATAAAATAACATATAACCAAATAAAAAATTATAAAACAAACCAAAAACAAAAAAAATTAGGGCTAGGGTAGATTTATTTTTTTAATATTATAATTTAATTTTCTTTTAAATTTTAATATTAGAAAAAAAAAATTTCTTTTATTTGTTTTTTTTTAATTTTTATTTTTATTTTTTTTAAAAGAAACAAATGTTAATGAGGGCAAAATAGGCATTCTTTTTCCCTTTTCGCATAACTTTTTGCAGTAAGGTCAGATTTTAGTAAAATTACAGTCATTGGAAAGCTGACTCAACAAACCTCGCAACGGTACAGCTATTTTCAGCCCACTAGGTCAATATCAACAGGTATAATCAATCAAAGTCACCTTTACCTTGAGAACTTCAAACATCAATAACTTTTACATATTTTGACGAATTTTCATGATTTTTTTTAAAAACAGCATAGAATTTCATCTAGATTCTGATTTTCCTATCTATTTTGCTGTCAAAAGTCATATTTTCATGAAATTTTTCATATTATGTGTTTTTCACCTAACCATTTGATTTACAAACTTCTTGATTCAATTTTTGTTTTTGTGGACTACAAGTGGATATCAAGAGACTACTAATCCAGTTTAGTGCAAAACGTCTATTGGTTTTTCTTCTGAATCAGCATTAGGGTTTGCCAGTTCTAATGCACAGGCAGATTCAACCAACTGAATACAGGAGGTCGCGTGAGCTCCTCCCCTTCACTTCTGGTTCTGCCGCACCAAGGGGGGTGTCCCTATTTGATAAAAGTATAACCTTGACTAGCTCAATGACAGAAGGATTTAACTTGACAGCAACAGGCAGAATACTCTCATGTATGGACCAAGATTTGTGTGACAAATCAAAAGGTTGGCAACATTTTTGGACATGATGTCTGGTTAGGTATGAGAGCATGCAGAGGTTCCTAATCCTAATCCTACAACTAACATGTGGAAGTGATGAGATGGTTTGATTTGATTTTTGGATGCAAAGCTGGACATGGTATATAACCTCAACACAGAGCTAGATTGATGCCTATCCAGGGCTTGGAGTCGGTAGACATACACCTGTGAATGATCAGCATGAACAACTAAAACTAGATTTCAAGGGGATATACATGATATCTGCCTTACAGATATCTTCCAATACAGAGTGTTAAGCTGTCTATACTTATGGCATCCCTATTGCAGTATACCCTTCCCAATATTCAATCTAAAAATAGTTTAATCTACCCCTTGAGCAGAAGTTAAAAGATTAAACATTCAACACAGGAATTCTATGTTCTAGAATCTCAAACATTCCTTGAATGCCTAGACTCAAAAGAAAGATACATGCAAAACTGGAGACAAAATCAGCATAACACATGCAAACATAGCATTATTCATATAAAATTGACCATGAAATTAGTTGATTCATGCACAAACGTACAACAGGAGATACATAAACTCGCAAGTTTTGCTGCACAGAGCAACCAAAACCAGTTGTATCTTATTACAGAGCCAAAATGTCTAGTTTTCAACAACCAGAACAATGGTAACACAGTCTGCTTATATCAGCCAAAAAGTGTACCAAAGCAATTAATTACAAGACTTTTACAAAAATCTGCCAGATATAGATCCTTCAAAGGAATGGCGCCCAAAATTTATTGCTGCATCAGACAGAAAAGACCTCGAGCCCTGCGCCATCATCAGGAAGTCCTCATGCCAAAAATCGGGTACAGGACTGTTCAACAACTCGCCCATGCCCCTGCTACAGTCGCCATTGATGGCTCAACCACCCGCGACCTACTTGGAAACCGTCGCTGCGTTTAAGCAGAAGTTCCTGCCAAAATGCATTTTACTGAATTTCAAATGTGCAGGAAGAATAGTCCCACATTGGTGCCGCGGAGACTTCCTCAATACTTTAAAAACATGGTCGCGAGTATGATAGTTGTCAAGCGCCTTTTGCCGCGCTCGACGCATAAGCCTTCTCCAAAAGCCCATCGCCAAAACTTAAGCCATCGACACACCCCAGAATTCTCCTTTCGATCTCAACAGTCTCGCCGACCGCTACCTTCGCATTCCCCTCCATCGGCCAGAGATGTACCATCGGGCCAACTCTTCAGATCTCCACCGATAGTATGAGTCTCTCCGATGACCAGTTTTCACCCCGTTAGCTGTTACCATCCTACCACCATCGGCCAGACCAATATCATCAGCCAAGCAAAAAACCCCTCAGCTGAGACAGCCAATCACGCCGATGAACAACTCCTGAAAGCCTCCAACATCCCCATCGGCCAGAGAAGAACCATCGGCCTAACGAAAAGCTCCTTCACCGACAGGCCAACTCTCACCGATACATCAACAGGCTAGGCCCTGCCCCTTCGTCAGCCAGACCCACGCCATCGGCCAACCTGAAATTCCTCTGGCCGATCTTACTAGCCTCGCTGACAGAGATCGGCCTCCCATCTCCGTCGGCCAAACACACGCCGATGACCAGCTCATCGGCCAAACACCCACAGTCGGCCGAACAAGAAACTGCTCTGCCGATAGCATAAATCACACTGAAGACCACCATCAACTCCATCATCGGCCAGAGAAAGACCATGTCACAGCGATGTCCCTTGATCGGCAAGAAAATCGTATCGGCCAAGCACTCCACAGTCCACCCGATCATACAAGTCACTTCCGATGGCTAGGCAAAACACACTCGTCGTCAAGACATAGACCATCGGCACAACAAGAATGAAGCTCGCCGACACAACCGATCACCCCGATGATCACAAACATACCTTCAAATAACCCTACATCCCACATCGGCGAGACCTAAGTCATCGGAGCAAGAAAAAGATCCCTCGCCAATAGACCATACTCTCACCGATACACTAACGGCCAAGCAAATGCCATCAGCCCAACACCTGCCCGCTCACCCGATAGTCTATGTCGTGCCGATGACACATCAATCCAAACTCCATTGGGAATACCCAATGCATCAGTGAATCACCTATCTGCCTGGCCGATAAGCAAACTCTTGCCGATGAACACCTGAAAAACCCTCATCGGCCTGACCATCTCCTTCGGTGGGACAAAAATTACCTCCGCCAATAGCACAAAGTCCCAGTGACATACAAAGAACACACCATAATCCCCATCGGTGAGATCAAAACTATCGGAATAACAATAAGCTTCCCTCCCAATAGGCAAAGTCTCAACGATGACACCATCCCTGCCATCAACCTGATTGCCAAAACACCTGTGAGGTCATGCCGATGGGCAAGAAAATATAGGGTTTAAATGAAGCAACCCTCTAAACATGAAAAATCAACCTCTAGGTCAAAATGAGTACCAACACTAGCTCCAAATGGGGACGTGCAGGTGAAAACCTGCAGCGAGAACCAGATCTCCGGGCAGACTAGGCAAAAACCAAAAAGGCACGAACATGTACAAGACATTTACACTATACATATTTTTACAAATGTGCACAGCGACAAGTGATCTATGCAAAATAGAACTTAAGGAATTGGCCATGCACAAGCAAATCTAGAACTTCACCATCCAAGGCGTGGAGGAAATAAGAGTCCTCCCCATGAGTGCTGCAAATCTGATATGGGCCCATCCATAAGGGTTCGAATTTACCATGTTTACCCTTTTCTTGACCTTTTACATTCCATATGAGCACCAGATCATTGACTTGAAACTTCCTTTTTGTAGCTCTCCTATCAAACTGATATTTCATATCTTGTTGTCTCTTGAGGTTAATCTGGTGTGCTTTCCTTCTATTCTCATCCAATGCAACCAGCTGATTCACTCTTTCTATCTTCAATCTCCTCATCATTCTCCTGGATGAATCTGTAAACTGGTAGGAGATTGTTTATGGGCAACCTGGCTGATGCACCATATACAAGCTCAAAGGGTGACATTCCAATAGCCTTTTTTACTGTCACTCTGTCAGCCCATATTGCTAACTTTAATTTTGAGTCCCAAGCTCTCTTGTTCTTATCCAGTAGCCTCTTGATAATTTTCATGATGCTTTTATTGCTTGATTCTGCTTGACCATTTCCTTGTGGGTGGTATGGTGATGCATATGATAGATTTATCCCATACCTGTTGCAAAAATCAATAAATTCACCTGATCTGAAGCACATAGCATTATCAGTGACTATCTTGAATGGTACTCCAAACCTAATGATAACATTTTTTAGTATGAAATCCATCACCACCTTACTTGTAGCTCTCTTAGTTGGAATGGCCTCAATCCATTTGGTAAAGTAGTCAGTTGCCACCAAAATCCAACTGTGTCCCCCACTTGACTTGTCTGCAATTTCACCTATGAAGTCAATTCCCCATTGCTGAAATGGAGCATCCACAGTTACAGTTCTGAGGGGTAAAGCACCATCATATCTCAATTTTCCTGAGAATCTTTGGCAAGGGTCACACTTCCTCACTAACCTTTGTGCATCTGAAAAGAGAGTGGGCCACCAATATCCTGCTCTGATAGTCTTATGAGCTGTTGTTTGAGCAGTATAATGTCCACCACACAATCCTTTATGCATATCAATCAAAACATTGTTAGCCATATCCTCATCCACACATCTCAGCAGCACACCATCAGGGTTTTTCCAGTATAGCTCACCTTGAACAATAACATACCTGATTGCATGTAACTTTAAAGTCCTCTTTTGACTGTCACTGAAATGGGAAGGACAATTTAGATTTTGCAAGTAGTAGATAATATCCTTGTACCATTCAGATCTTGATACATTTACACTCTCATTTTGGACTGCATTAACTTGGCATGCTTCCAAGTTTGACTGTGCCATCATCTTGGCTAATCCTTGTCCTCTTACCAACTTGGTAATTTGTATGTCTATGTTGAACTCTTGCAGTTTGTTTATCCATCTGCACCTTCTTCCAGTCACCTCCTGTTGAGTGAATATGTCTTTGACTGCTGCATGGGGTACATATGCAATTATATGTGATCCTACCAGGTATGGTCTGAAACTTTTGATGGCTCTGACTAGTGCATATGCCTGTTTTTCCATATTATCATACTTCAACTTAGAAGCCTGCAAGGACATACTGAAGAAAGCTATGGGCTGTTCAAAACCATCTTCATTTTTCTGTAGCAAACATGCAGCAACAGTGTGAAAGGAAGAAAACGAAAATACTTGGAATGGCCTAGAAAAATTAGGAGATTTAAGAACAGGGGCCATCTTGATTGCCTCTTTGATACTCTAAAATGATTCTATTGCTTCACTTTCCCAGCTGACAGTTGCATCTTTCTTCATCATCTTAGAAATGTTCCTTGTAGTTTCTACAAAGTTGGGAACAAATCTCCTAACAAAATTTATCTGTCCAAAGAAGGACTGAACTCTTTTTACAATTTTTGGCATTTGAATTCTGTCAATAGCAGCCACTCTCTCTGGAGCTATCCTAACTCCATCCCTGGAAACAATGTGTCCCAGGAGCTTTCCTTCAACTACCCCAAAGGCACACTTCTTTGGATTTAAAGAAATACCATACTCTAGTGCTCTTATGAAAATCTGCTCTAGATGCAAACAATGTTGCTCTTCCTTCTTTGAATATGCAGTCAAGTCATCCTGATATACAGCCAGGATTGAATCAATCAACCCTGCAAAAGCAACATCCATTGCTCTTTGAAATGTAGCACCTGCATTTGTTAATCCGAATGGCATTCTAACATATACATAAGTTCCCCATGGAGTGGTGAAGGCAGTCTTATACTATTCTGATTCCTTTACCTTCACCTGATTATAACCTAAAAATCCATCCATCATGGATAAGAGTTCACAACCAGTCACTCTCTGCAACATAGCTTCCATATTAGGCAGTGGATAGTTATCCTTTAAAGAGGATACATTCAAGTTCCTAAAATCAACACAAAGCCTAATATCACCGTTCTTTTTTCTGACTGGGACAAGGTTAGATACCCAAGTTGAATGTCTGATTGGCACAATTATTCCAGCTTCCCTAAGCTTTTTAAGTTCTTCTTGCATCTTTGGAGCTAAGGTAGGATTAATAGGTCTTTGCCTTTGTCTGAATGGATTAGCTCCAGGCTTCAATGGGATCTCATGCTGGAATAGATCTTCCCTATAGGCTTTTAGGTCCTCATATGACCAAGCAAAAACATGTTTATACCTTTTCAGTAATGCAATCAGCATACTCCTGATGTGTGGTCTGAGTTGTTTACCAATGTATACCTTCTTGGGGGCCTGAGATGTCCCCAAATTTATCTCTTCTAAATCTTCCTTATTTGTGGGAGATGTCCTTGTGACCAATTTGTCTCTACTATCAAAAGCTCTTTCCAAAGCTACTAAGCCTCTAGGGATTTTATTAGTCTTCAATCAAATTATCTCTTTTCCCACAAGAGTTTCTTTTCCATCTATAGTCTCTACAAAGGCTTGGAAATCAATTTCTTGATTCTCATATTCATCTATGCAGTGCAAAAATTTTAACAAGTCCCTATCATCATCAAACACTTGCCAACTGCATATATTTTCTGGTACTGCAGGCCTGATTTTAACTTCTACATTTGTAACATCTGATAGAGTGATGTCATCTGGCCTTATTGCAACATTAGCTAAGAAATCAGCCATAACATTCGTTGATCTCTCTACCCAGCCTATTGAAAATGCATCAAAGAGTTCAATGGTATCCCAAACAGCATGCTTGTATTGTTTCAATCTTTTGTTTTTTGAAGCATACCTATCTCTAATTTGGGATACAATCAGCTCAGAATCCCCAAATACTCTTAGCATTTTGATTCCATGTTTGAGAGCTATATTTAGGCCTAAGATTAAAGCCTCATATTCTGCAATGTTGTTTGTGCAAACAAACCTCAGCAAGAAAGAAAATTTGAGGAGCTTACCAGTTGGAAACAGGAAAACAACTCCAGCTCCAAAGCCTTCTTTTGCACAAGCTCCATCAAAATACATGGTCCATAGACCCTGCTGGTCCAGTACTTTAATGCAGACATTTTTCTCTTTATCTTCCCTATCATCCAAGACAACCTTGAAATTATCACAGTCAGTGTTTACAAAGCATATCTATTCCTCTACTTCTTGGTCTTCCACTGTCTCTGATGATCTTTGTTCTCTGATTAGCTTAACATCCCTGCCATTCATTGGAATCATGGCATACGACAGGTCGAGCTACATACTTCCACCAATTAGTGTAGCCCATCTTCTTAACAGCAACATGCCATACTATGGCTTGATGTCAACCATCGTTACATTCATTTTATATCTCTTTTCAGGAAATGCTGCCAATTTGAAATCTACATCCTTCATGATTCCAATAACTGGTACCTCTCTGGCATCCATAGCATAACATTTTCCACATGCCTTGTCAATTTTCAATCCAGCTTGTTGCATGATGGCCAAAGGCATGACATTTGTAGATGCTCCAGAATCAAGCATACAATTTCTGATTATTTTTCCATTTATAACCAGGGATACATAAAATGGTTCCACTTGTGAAGGACACTTTGTCATAGTCACTCCTAAATAAACTTCAGGAGCCTCATCTTCTTCATTATACATGACATGTTTCTCACCCTGGGTCTGAACATTTTGTTTAGCTTGAAGAGGCACCCCTGAAATTAGGGATACTATCCTATTCTTGATCTCTTCAACCTTCATCAGTTCCATAAGTGGAACAGAGACTTTTACCTGGGAGAGGACTTGAGCTATATCAAATGGAGCATAATTTTGTATAACAGTTGTAGCTTGCTCCACAATCTTGTTTTTATCCTGAACTGATTTAGCTTTTACTTTCATAGTTCCCTGATCATCATTCTTGTCTTGGGAACCTTTACTTTGATCTTTAGCCTGAGGAATTCTATTTTCTGGTCCTTGGGATTCATGACCTGTTCTATGTCTAAAATTCTGTTTATTATTACCCCACTGCCTTTTTTGTGGTTCAATTCCTTTATGACCATGCACTGGCTGACCTGCTGAAACATCTTCTGGTTGACGCAAGCTGCTTATCTGAGCTTTACCTCTGAGATTGTAGTTACTCTTGACTCGAGCAACTGCTGCAGCTGTGAAGGCCCTAATTTCCTCATCAGAAGGTCGTTGTAAGTTACTCAGAAAATTGTGTGAGCTCTAAGCATATACATAGTTATCTTCATCATCTTCATCATATGGGAACTGTTGGCAGGCCTGAATTCCATTATCTGTACTCTCATCAGCATCATAAAGAGGCTATCCATTGTTTGTGGACATCATATTAACATCATCATCTTGCACATAATGTGGCTCATTGCATTCATTACAAGATGCAATATTATCACACAGGGACTGAGCAATCATACACTGTGACTGTGAATGTGGCATCTGACAAATTATACACCATGGAGTATCATCAACAATATTTACAGCTTTCTTTAGAGGATCAGGAGTTTCTTTGACATATTGAGCTCTCTGATTTGTGTTGTTATGTGGGAATATAGGCTTACCATTATGCCAATTGGTATTATAAGGCATATCATGCAATGATGGCCTCTTTTCCTACCTTTGATAGACTTGCCTATCAGGACCTATCTCTTTTTCACTTCTAGCTAGTCTGTAACTTAGGTCCTTAACAACATTTGCCAATTTGTCTATCTTATCTTCAGGGGCAGATGTATTACCTTGAGTGTTCTAAGGCTTGTTTGGATTCTGCAGAATTTTCACATCATCCCTTCTATTAGTCTTGCCTGATGCTTTCTTGTTGTTCTCAATATTTACTACAATTCTGAAAGCATCCCTGATAGTAGCAGGACTTTTATCTCTTAATCCATATGCAGTTTTTGCATCAAAGGCATTGATATACAATATTATGCACATAGGTTCATTTGGCCTCATGTGATGTGGCAATTTGTTTAACACTTTAGTAAATCTTGCATTAAAATCTGCAACCTGCTCATTTGACCCTTTAGTGATACTGGTAAACTCATTTACAAAAAAGCTAGGGTCATTTTTGTCACCATATTGCTCCTTGAACATCCTTTTAAAATCATCCCATGATGAAATACTCTGATCAGGCAGATTCTTATACCATTCCTTGGCTTCATCAACTAAGGATTGCATGAATGACTTCATGAAAACATCCTCATGTTCAACCTCAAAGTTATCCATGACATTTTGAAAGGCCTTTAGATGATCTTCTCCTGACACTGTGTTGTTTCTTGAAAATTTAGGCACTTGCAGCCTCAGATGCTTGTCAATGGGGTTAGGATACCCAGGAATACCATCAAATACCAGCTGTCTGAATCTATCTAACTGCATGGGCTGTCTTTCAAACTGATTAATATTAATATTTCTGTTTGCATTCTAGTTTCTCACATTATTCAGTGGTATCCTAGCATCATTCACATTTTGTCTCTCATCATTATGCTGATGTTGCACTACATTTCTCTGTTGATGTCTCTGCACATTTGCATTCTCAAGGGTAGGAATTGAATTATTTTGGGTAGCCCTTAAAGCTTTCACTTTCTTCCTCAGGTCATCTCTGATTGTTATTACCTGCTGATATTCGAACTTGGCCCTTAAGCTCCTAATTTCATCAGCTAGTTCTTCCTCGCTAGGCCTAGAGGAGGATGGTTTTACCATATTCTGATCTTCATCTTCATCATCCCTCAGAGACTCTGCCTCTTCATACCTTTCACTAGGGTCTAGAAATGGGTGTTCTTGGAACACCTCTGACCTCATTCTCACGCTACCACCCTGTTGCCTCTCATATGCACCCTGAATATCAGCTTCTGCATTTGAAGAGTAAGGCACATGCTGTCCTGATGGCCTAGGGTTATCTTGCATATCATCATTTTTTCGAGGGGAACCCTCATGACTGACTGAGACAGCTCCCTTTCTTCTGTACATCATTCTTCTTGTTACTGGTAACTCTTCAAATAAATGATTTTGTTGGGATCTTCTCCCCTGCATATAAGTTTTACTTTGACCGGTTGGGAGATTACTTCAGAGTCGCCACCTATTACTAGGAACTGTTTTCTTTTGAAAATTAGGTTTCTTTCACAAACTCCCTAGCAAAGTCGCCAATTTCTGTTGGTGACTCGGATGGGCACACAAATATTTCAGTAGGGAGGACAAAAATAACAATTTTTAAATCACCATCCCCAGTAGAGTCGCCAATTTCTGTTGGTGACTCAGATGGGCCACAAGATATAACACTTTTTCATCAATTTTCTCCCCAGCAGAGTCACCAATTTCTGTTGGTTTTTCTTCTGAATCAGCATTAGGGTTTGCCAGTTCTAATGCACAGGCAGATTTGGCCAACTGAATACAGGAGGTCGCGTGAGCTCCTCCCCTTCACTTATGGTTCTACCACACCAAGGGGGGTGTCCCTATTTGATAAAAGTATAACCTTGACTAGCTCAATGACAGAAGGATTTAACTTGATAGCAACAGGCAGAATACTCTCATGTATGGACCAAGATTTGTGTGACAAATCACAAGGTTGGCAACATTCTTGGACATGATGTCTAGTTAGGTATGAGAGCATGCAGAGGTTCCTAATCCTAATCCTACAACTAACAAGTGGAAGTGATGAGATGGTTTGATTTGATTTTTGGATGCAAAGCTGGACATGGTATATAACCTCAACACAGAGCTAGATTGGTGCCTATCCAGGGCTTGGAGTCGGTAGACATACACCTGTGAATGATCAGCATGAACAACTAAAATTGGATTTCAGGGGGATATACATGATATCTGCCTTACAGATATCTCCCAATACAGAGTGTTAAGCGGTCTATACTTATGGCATCCCTATTGCAGTATACCCTTCCCAATATTCAATCTGAAAATAGTTTAATCTACCCCTTGAGCAGAAGTTAAAAGATTAAACATTCAACACAGGAATTCTATGTTCTAGAATCTCAGACATTCCTTGAATGCCTAGACTTAGAAGAAAGATACATGCAAAATTGGAGACAGAATCAGCATAACACATGCAAACATAGCATTATTCATATAAAATTGACCATGAAATCAATGGATTCATGCACAAACGTACAACAGGAGATACATAAACTCGCAAGTTTTGCTGCACAAAGCAACCAAAACCAGTTGTATCTTATTACAGAGCCAAAATGTCCAGTTTTCAACAACTAGAACAATGGTAACACAGTCTGCTTATATCAACCAAAAAGTGCACCACAGCAATTAATTACAAGGCTTTTACAAAAATCTGCCAGATACAGATCCTTCAAAGGAATGGCACCCAAAATTTATTGCTGCATTAGACAAAAAAGACCTCGAGCCCTGCGCCGTCATCAGGAAGTCCTCATGCCAAAAATTGGGTACATGACTATTCAACAACTCGCCCATGCCCCTACTACAGTCGCCATTGATGGCTCAACCACCCGCGGCCTACCTGGAAACCGTCGCTGCGTTCAAGCAGAAGTTCCCGCCAAAATGCATTTTACTAAAGTTTCAAATGTGCAGGAAGAATAGTCCCACATTGGTGCCACAGAGACTTCCTCAATACTTTAAAAACATGGTCGCGAGTATGATAGTTGTCGAGCGCCTTTTGCCGCGCTCGACACATAAGCCTTCTCCAAAAGCCCATCGCCAAAACTTAAGCCATCGGCACACCCTAGAATTCTCCTTCCGATCTCAACAGTCTCGCCGACCACTACCTTCGCATTCCCCTCCATCGGCCAAAGATGCACCATCGGACCAACTCTTCAGATCTCCACCGATAGTATGAGTCTCTCCAATGACCAGTTTGCACCCCGTTAGTAGTTACCATCCTACCACCATCGGCCAGACCAATATCGTCGGCCAAGCAAAAAACCCCTCGGCCGACACAGCCAATCACGCTGATGAACAACTCCTGAAAGCCTCCAACATCCCCATCGGCCAGACCCACGCCATCGGCCAACCTGAAATTCCTCTGGCCGATCTTACTAGCCTTGCCGACAGACATCAGCTTCCCATCTCTGTCGGCCAAACACACGCCGATGACCAGCTCATCGGCCAAACACCCATAGTCGGCCGAACAAGAAATTGCTCTGCCGATAGCATAAATCACACCGAAGACCACCATCAACTCCATCGACAGCCAGAGAAAGACCATGTCACAGCAATGTCCCTTGATCGGCAAGAAAATCATATCAGCCAAGCACTCCACAGTCCACCCGATCATACAAGTCACTTTCGATGGCTAGGCAAAACACACTCGTCGCCAAGACATAGACCATCGGCACAACAAGAATGAAGCTCGCCGACAAAACTGATCACCCCGATGATCACAAACATACCTTCAAATAACCCTGCATCCCGCATCGGCGAGACCTAAGTCATCGGAGCAAGAAAAAGATCCCTCACCGATAGACCATACTCTCACCGATACACCAACGGCCAAGCAAATGCCATCGGCCCAACACCTGCCCGCTCACCCGATAGTCTATGTCATGCCGATGGCACATCAATCCAAACTCCATCGGGAACACCCAATGCATCGGTGAATCACCTATCTGCCTGGCCAATAAGCAAACTCTTGCCGATGAACACCTAAAAAACCCTCATCGGCCTGACCATCTCCTTCGGTGGGACAAAAATTACCTCCGCCGATAGCACAAAGTCCAAGCGACATACAAAGAACACACCATAATCCCCATCGGTGAGATCAAAACTGTCGGAATAACAATAAGCTTCCCTCCTGATAGGCAAAGTCTCAGCGATGACACCATCCCTGCCATCAACCTGATCGCCAAAACACCTGTGAGGTCATGCCGATGGGCAAGAAAATATAGGGTTTAAATGAAGAAACCCTCTAAACATGAAAAATCAACCTCCAGGTCAAAATGAGTACCAACAACGTCCACTGAAGACAATCATTTTTCACTAAGTGTTGAATAAGACTGATTTAGGCATTTTCATACAACTTGCATACAATTCTCATCTAGTTCTAATTAAGAAGGAGTAACTCATTGTTCATGCAACTTGCATACAATTCTCTTCTAGTTCTAGTTAGGAAGGAGTAACCTATTGTTCATGCAACTTGCATACAATTCTCATCTAGTTCTAATTAGGAAGGAGTAACCCATTGTTCATGCAACTTGCATATAATTTTAATCTAACTCTAATTAGGAAAGTAAAAATGCATACATGCAAATTTCATGTAGTCCATAACTAGGAAGAGAGTAATTGAACCATTGCTATATTTGCATATTGCTATCTTCTTCAGTTAGATCATTGCTATCTTACAAACGGGAATGAACATTGCTATCTTTTTAACCACTTCAAAGTTAACAATTGTGTGAGTGCACAAGTAGAATAGCCCATTTAGTTTTTCTACTTTTAACTAGGTTTTGATTAATCAGTGTCTTCTATGTTTATCGAATGACATTAGGCTTATGCTCTCCCCTTAACTGGGTGACCAAAATGCCAGACTTGTTATTCCATATGTTTAACCTTTAGAGGGGTCTGCCCTTGGATGCACGCCTGTCCAAGTGGGAATGACCCTAAGTGGAAACAGGATAAAGCCAAGCCCTACCAATCCACTTAAAATAAATGTGCTTGAGGTGGAAACCTCCTGCAACGAGTGCTACTGTGTTACACCGATGGCCAACCTCCCCCAAAACCCTCTAAGGCGTAACCCTTTGAGGCTGGGAGACTCCATAACGGAGAGTAGTGTTGCCACACGTGTAACCACTCGAACGGTTGCCTTGACTACGAACCAATTATTTAGTAAGCCAAAAACCCCTATTTGTTGATGCAAAGGGTGGAGCCCTTGAAGCGGCCTCGATTCATGTGACTCTTAGTAGAGGTAGCAGGGACAATCCTATGATTTGGTGGGGGTACGAGCCTAAGGAAACCTAGATCTGGTATGCGTGAGAAGTGAATGCCGTGGAGGGGAGTCGATGCTACCAGATCCTAGAGCTACATGCTTTAAATTTGCATAGCTAGAGGATTCAACAAATACTATCCTATCCAGCCTAGGGTGTACTTGTTTTTGAGTCAAAAAGTCCAAAAATACAAAAAAAAATAACAAAAGATAAAATCATGAAAACTTCTATGTGTTTGCTGTGTCTTTGCCATAATTGAAAATCAAAATTCTCAAAAACACCAAGTTTTCAAACCAAAAAATAGCAAAATCTTGAAAAACCATTCCAAGAGCAAAATCAGTACCTTCCAAGAGCAAATTTTTCAACTTTTCAAAAACCATTTCAAACTATCTCAATTTTTCCAAAACCTGATTAAGATCTTGCAAATCCACCATTTTCTTCATCTTCCATACCTTAACTATTTTTTCCACACTGCATCCAAAGTCTCGCAAATTTCTTCCAAAGTCCAACAAGGTTAGAACCAAGATATTCTTGATCACATCCAAAATCTCAAACAAACCTAGTGAGGCTCCGCTATCAAGGATCACTTATCCTTTTCTCTAGGATCTCAACTAGTGGTTTGTGCAAGACTAGTCACTTCAAGCAAACGGATTTCTATCATCCTTGCTTCGACTATTGTCTTGTCCACCCGTCTTGTTTGATACCAAACCAATCTAAGAAGAACCTCGCTATAATCTTGTTCCACTTGAGCATCTTGTTCTTTTCATTCCATCTCTAGTCACCATTTGCATGGTCTTAACACAGTCTCAAAAGCAAAAATAGATTGAAATGGCTGAGAAAAGTATCCCAAACTCTCATGAAAGTGAAGAGGGAATTTCTATGGAAGAGTTCATTCAAGCACAACATGACCCAAAATTTCAATGACTATTAGACAACGTACTTGCTCAAGACCCTACCAAATTATTTTTACATTTAGCAAATCTAGGAGTCAAGCTCCCCAAAGATTTTGATGTAGAGGCTCTAAAAGAAACTGAGGAAGAAAGAGACCTTGAGGGAAGTAGACATGAGGAAGTACCCACAGACAAAAGCAAAGCAACCACTGATTCCATGGATAGCCTAAGTCTAGTGAACCAGAAGATTCAATCTTTAGAACAACTATTCACAGACATGAAAACAGGAGCATCGACCAAACATTACACCCTAGAGGATATTTCACCATATCCTTTTGATAGGACCTTGATCATGATACCTTTCCCCTCTAGATTTGAGGTGCCAAAATTTGATAAATATCGAGGAAAGGGTGATCCAAGGGACCACATCAGGGAATTCAATGTTGCTTGCCTTGAGGTTGCACACAATGACACTTACCTTATGCGACTGTTTCCAAGAAGCTTGGGAGGACAATCCATGGAGTGGTTTTCTAGACTACCACCTGGCATTAAAACATTCAACAAACTTGTAGACAAATTTGTCACCCACTTCTCTTACAATATTGAGCACGACACCTCAATATTGGATCTTTGTAACACCAAACAAAAAGGTGGGGAATCTTTTGCCGCCTTTCTACAAAGATGGAGACACTTAGCAAGTAAAAGTCCACACCAAATGCCCGAAAAGCAAATGTTGGAAATGTTTGTGCACAACTTACAAACTGACCTGAGCTATCAGATTCAAATCCAATGTCCTACTTCCTTTAGCAAGGTCATTGAAATGGGTCTCATCATTGAAAAAGCTCTAATTGCCAAAGGTCAAATCAAGCTATATAAAGACACTCCTAGTACCAACACCAGCAATGATAAACCAAGATTCTAGACGAAAAACAAAAACATCAAGAATGATGGGGTGGTGGATGCCAAGAATGCGGCACCCAAACAACCGATCTTCAATTTATCGGCTCCTCAAAACAACCCCCCACAAAACAAACTGAGAAACATGGAATCATGGTTTTCAAACTTTCAAAATAGGAGAAAGTTCACACCTTTGGGTGAATCATTGGAAACCGCCCTACGGAAGTTAATTAGAAACAAGATCATAACACTTCCAACTGCGTAGGAATATGAACCAAAGGTCAAACCTCATTGGTGGAATGACAACAACTTCTGTGAGTTTCATCGAAACAGGGGGCACAAAACCAATGATTGCATTGCCCTAAAACACACTATCCAAGATTTGATAGAGCAAAACAAGATATCCATTGACGGACATACCTCTAATAGTGATCATCAAGCATTCAAGGATCCTCTTCCCAACTACGAGTAGGGAGGACCTTCCAACCGACATAACAGTGGAAATAACAATGCCAATTACACAAACATTGCCTTTGACTATGTTGTTAACCACATATCAGAGAGTGAGCCACATATCAATATGATCACTATAAACAAGGATCCGGATTGTAATGTTACCACCTGCAGTAATAAAGTCACTCTTAGAGGAGCCTCCACCTTGTCGGCTAGTCAGTACAGTATATTGGACCAACTACATAAGACATCTGCACATATCTCCATCCTGGAACTTCTGCGTCTATCCCTGTCTCATAGGGCCATTCTTGACAAAGCTTTAGCGAAAGCCTCCGTCCCTACAAACATTGCCGAAGAAAAGTTCCAAACCATGGTAGGTCACATTACCTCACCTCATTCCCTATCATTCACTGAAAAGGATGATATGTCAATCACTCAACCCCATAACGCCTCCCTTCATATCGAAGCTTTCATTCACAAACACAAGATAAAGAGAGTCCTAATCGATGGAGGAGCTAGTTTGAATATTTGTACCTTGAAGCTAATCCTTACATTGGGGTTTTCAGAGAAAGCTATAGATCTGACAAAGATCACTATCAATGCCTATGATGAAGAGGAGAGAACTTCCAAGGGAATTGTTACTTTACCAATTAGAGTGGGACCTATAGTAAAATATGTAGCTTGCCAAGTCCTTGATATGGAGCTAGCATATAACATCCTTCTTGGGAGACCATGGACACATGCTCTGAAAGCAGTTCCATCAACATACCATCAGTGTATCAAATTCCCTCACGAAGGTCAAGAGATCACCATCCAAGGTGACCCCAATCCATATCAGTACTGCAACTCCATTCACTTTAAACCTAA
Source organism: Cunninghamia lanceolata (assembly GCA_027924645.1). Lineage (NCBI taxonomy): Eukaryota > Viridiplantae > Streptophyta > Pinopsida > Cupressales > Cupressaceae > Cunninghamia > Cunninghamia lanceolata. The sequence continues at coordinate 4,105,631 of BSBN01000397.1, forward strand.
AGTGGTGATTCCTAACAATCGTGTCTCTGCTTCGTCTTCATCTCGTGTTGACCCAGCTTCACTTGCTTCCTCTTCAGGAGCATCTCAACCTAAACTCCAACTCAAGGATAAGGGCTTGGGTGAATACTCAATTTCACAATCCCTTTGTTTTGCACAACTCCCCCTATCTCCCAAATCTCACGGGAGACCTATCCTGAGCAAGCCCACAACAGAGAAAACTACCAAAGGACCTTTCGTCAAATGGGGAAGCCTCGAAGAGGAGAGTGATGAAAAAGATATCCTGCAATGGCTATATAAGGATGAAGGCAGTTCATCAACACAACATGACCATCCCACTATACCAACTGCAAACTATGGTCAAGGTTTCCAAATGCTACAAAGAATGGGGTATGAAGGACACGGTCCACTCGGTTCAAGAAAGGATGGTATCACTGAACCCATCCAACCTCTAACCTTGACAGCCCGAGACACTACAGGGCTAGGATATACTGGAGCATCAAGAAACAACAAGGAAAATAAGAACAAAGGCAAGCAACAAGAAACATACACTAGCAATCTCGTGGAGCAAATTCAGCAAATGCAACTTCTTCATGGGAGTGAAACTGACTCAAATGAATATGAATGGAACAATCTATCAGAACTATCTTGTGATGAGAAAGACATCAACATTGTCCATGAGTATGACCCAACCCATGATAATGAGGAACGAGGTCCAAGGGCTAGATCGCTAGAGTCCAACCCGCATAGTAACAATAGTGAAAGTCGTGAGGACAGAATGATACCCCCCTTAATGGATCCTCTAATAGAGAGTACCATCACAGACCTTGTCCATGCTTTTAACAACTCTATCCTAACCATCAACACCGTTGAAACTGAGCAACCCAATGATCCCTTACCGTTGGTACACCCTAAACTTATAGACTGGGACCTAGAAGGTACTACACCTGAGCTTGATACCTTTGAAAATGATGAAGCCATCATAGATTTCCTTGAGCTTAGAGATCATATACCCATAGGGGACCACAGAGCTAGCTATGTTATAGAACTCGACGAGAAGGCCTATTTTGGAGAGAGTGCCAAGCCTTTCAGTCTCAAAAATGTAAAAATGAAAGAACAATCTAATGGTGAAAATCGCTTTGTGGCAGTGTTAGATTATGAAAAAAGTAAAAATAAAGATGCATCCAATGGTGAAAACCTCTCTGAGGTGCCAAAGGATGGAAGGCTTGACCCTCTACCCAATCTTACACATCAGGAGAGATCATCAATCTTGATAGAACCGGCAGAACCGATCAATGTCAGCACAGGTGATAATCCCAGAATGATCCACATGGCAAAGGCTCTAATAGAACAAGAAAAACTGGCATTCACTGACTACTTCAAGAGAAAACAAATCAACTTTGCATGAACATATGCCGACATGCCAGGGTTAGATCTGAATCTCATCATGCATCACTTATCTTTAGCTCTGGGAGCTAAACCGGGCAAACAAAAACTCAGAAAGATGCATCCGCATGTGTCCCTCATGGTAAAAGAAGAGCTGAAGAAACTGTTAGATGTCAGCTTCATTAGACCAATTGACTATCCTGAGTGGATTTCAAACATAGTAACAGTGGCTAAACCAGATGGCAGAGTTTGACTATGTAACGACTTTAGGGACCTGAACAAAGCTTGTCTGAAAGATGACTTCCCCCTGCCAAACATTGACATGATTGTACTCACAGCAGGGCACACCATGTTGTCACTAATGGATGGTTTTTCCAGATACAACCAAATAAAAATTGCACTTGAAGACCAACACAAGACTGCATTTACATGTCCTTGGGGCACCTATTGTTGGTGTGTCATGCCGTTTGGTTTGAAAAATGCCAGTGCAACATATCAGAGAGCGATGACCACAATCTTCCATGACATGATGCAGACTATAATGGAAGATTATGTTGATGACATTCTGTCAAAATCACTTACAAGAGAAGGACACCTGGCAGTGCTGGATAAAATCTTCACAAGACTAGAACAGTTCAATGTGTGCCTCAATCCAAAGAAGTTTGTATTTGGAGTTACCTCAGGTAAGCTGCTAGGATACATAGTGTCTGCAAATGGAATTGAAGTCAACCCAGCTAAAGTGAAAGCCATCATGGAAATGCCCCCTCCCAAGAATCTCACTCAGCTAAGGTCCATACAGGGAAAACTACAATCTATCAAATGGTTCATTTCTTAGTTGGTAGACAAGTGCCACCCATTCTATATAAGAATGTCCCTTTCAGATGGAATGAGTCATGTGAGCAAGCATTTTAGCAATTAAAAGAATATCTGATGAAACCACCTGTATTAATGCCACCAATTCAGGGTAAGCCTCTCCTACTATATATCTCAGCTACACCAACGCTCTAGGAGCTCTTCTTGCACAACAAAACCATGAAGTGAAAGAGCAAGCAATATACTATATCAGTCAAACACTTGTTGGGTATGAACTGCAATACACGCCCATTGAAAGAGCATGTCTTGTTGTGGTCTTCGCCTCGCAAAAGTGGAGACATTATATGTTGTCACATTCTGTTAAGCTCGTGGCAAAGATCGATCCACTCAAATACTTACTCAACAAGGCAGCATTAACAGGTAGATTATTTAAATGGGTCATGCTTCTTAGCGAGTTTGATATCGAATATGTAGACAGGAAAGCAATAAAAGGTCAAGTGCTTGTAGATCAACTGGCAGATGCACCATTCACAGATGACACCCCTTTGAGCTTTGAATTTCCAGATGAATCTATCTTTCATGTCACTACAACAATCTAGAAAATGTACTTCAACAGATCTTACACTCAACATGGATCGGGGGCAGGTATCTTGTTGGTTACCCCTAGTGGTGACACTATTCCAAAGTCATACAGATTACTTTTTCCTTGCACTAACAATGTGGCGAAGTGCGAAGCCCTAGTCATTGGTGTCAAGCTAGTAGTGGAATGGAATATCAAAGAATTACAAGTGTATGGTGATTCATAGCTGGTCATAAATCAAGTAAATGACGACTACCAAACAAAAGATGAGAAATTGATTCCTTACAAATGGATGGTAGATGACTTCAAAGAATACTTTGATCAGATCTCTTTTGAGCAGATACCACGGATAGAGAACAAAGCTGTGGATGTCATGGCAATGATTGCATCTCTCCTCAATATTCCTACAAATCAAGCACGCTATGAGTTCTTGGTAGATCTAGTGATCTGCCCTGCATATGACACCCCTGAATCCCATATCATTTGCCACATTGTCAATGTTGATTCCCCCCTATACAGAAAAATATTTGCCTACCTTAAAGAGAATACCCTCCCACATGACCTCTCTAGTAACCAAAAATAAACCTTCATCTGTCAAGCATCCCAGTATGCCATTATCGCCAATACCCTATATCGTAGAGGTCTTTATGGTACTCTCCTTAGATGTCTCGATAGTGAGGAATATCAAACTGCCCTGAGCGAAGTGCACGACGGTATATGCGGGACCCACTCTAGTGGCCCTACCCTAGCTAAGAAACTCATACGCATGGGATACTACTGGCCAACTATGGAACAAGATTCCTATCATTTTGTAAAGAAGTACAAAAAGTGCCAAGTCCATGGGAACCTGATACATGCACCAACATAGGAGCTGCAGCCATTAACAACTCCTTGGCCTTTTTGTCAGTGGGGACTTGACTTAGTGGGCAAGATTCACCCTCCTTCATCCAGCAGACATAAATTCATAATCACTGCCACTAAGTACTTCACAAAGTGGATTGAAGCCGTGCCCTTAGCCAACATCATAGGCAAACAGATTGCCTCTTTTATCTTGAACTATATCATTTGTCGCTATGGTATCCCTTCATCCATTATCATGGATAATGGACGACCCTTCAAAAATCAAGATGTCAGGGAACTATGCGACAAATTCCATATCCAACATTGCTTTTCAACCCTGTACTACCCCCAAGGCAATGGTCAGGCAGAGGCATCAAATAAAACTATCTTGAAAATCCTAAAGAAGACTGTCAATGATGCCGGCTGAGATTGGCATGTCCAATTAAATCCCATGTTGTGGGCCTACCATACAAGCATCCACACACCCATAGGTGTAACACCATACTCCCTGGTCTAAGGATCTGAAGCTATCTTGCCCATTGAAGTCGAGATCCCATCCTTGCAAGTTTCATTAAAAGGCCTCATATCTGATGAAGAATACAAAGTGACCAGACTTCAAGAGTTAGAGCTGCTCAAAGAGAGAAGGCAACAGGCCTTTAACCATCTAAAAGCATATCAGCAACGAATGTCCAGAAGCTACAGTCATAGGGTAAAGCCCCGAGTATTCCAAGTTGGTGATCTCGTCCTTAGAGAGAACCCTAGAAATTAGCAAGATAGAGAAAAGAAAGGAAAGTTTGAACCCAACTGGTTAGGTCCCTATGTCGTCATTGCAGCTTATGGCTCAGGAGCATATCAACTGGCTACATCTGATGGTGAACTTTTTGATGATCCCATCAACAGCATGCATCTTCGAAAGTTCTACACCTAAACCCCAATGCAAGGGAGTCCTGGAAAAATTCAAAAAAATCAAAAAATGATCAAAAGTAAAAATTCAAAAAAATCAAAAAATGATCAAAAGTAAAAATTCCAAAAAAAAATCATCCTATGGTGAAAACTTGGCAAATAGGCGCCTAGGATATGTACATTGGTGAAAACTTGGCAAACAGGCATCATGTGTACTTTTAGCTTCCGTGCAAATAAAAGCAAGTGGTGAAAACCTGGTAAACAAGCGCTATTCTGTGACAAACCATTTCCTCCATCTGTTGTGACTTCATGTCTCTTGTATCTTCCATATCATTCATCTTGAACCGGTTATTTGAACCGTTGTCGAACTACGTCACCTCTGAGTTATCACATAGGCAAGGCCATTCTTAATGTGCCCCCGAGGCTCCTCTTCACTCCACTCCACTGTCCCATCCATCCCATATCTGGTCCTTCTATCAATCTAAGTCTATTCTAAATCTCCATCCTTTGCCACCACCTAGGACTTAGGTCCATCAGGTTCACCCCGAACTACATTGCCTTTGCGTCGTCACGTAGGCAAGGCCATTTAGCAATGAGCCCCCGAGGCACTAGGTCAGTCTGTTAGGCTCTGTCTCTCCATATTTGTTCATCCTATCACCCATAATAAGTTGATCCTTGTCTAAACTAGGGGCAACTCCTCAACCTAGTTACAGATTTGGATTCTTGAATGTCGCATGTTCTAAGAGGATACCAATAAAGGATTGTGATACTTTCACTAGACAAACAAGCGCAGCAAAAACAAACTTCCCAAAGCAAAAATTCTTGACACAAAGACATCAACCTGTCCAAAGCAGAACACCATACCGAAACACTCAAACTAGTTCTATATCAATTATGGCAAAAAGACACATCTAATGAAAGAATGTTTTGTGAACAGGTTAACTTACAAAGTCTCAGATTTTTGCCATTATGTCTTCCTATGCTACTCAAGAATGCCAAAAGCTATAGATGCTATGATGGGGGCATAATCTTTTCTTTGTCTATTGCTTGTGGAATAAACTTTAGTAATGTAACGACTTTTGTCTAACGACATGATCAGCAAAAAGATCATCGAGGACTCTGAGGTCTGAAACATGAAAAAGGGCAATCCTTGTCTGTTGAAATGCAAGAAGTACTCAGGTCATCTAGATTCAAGTTTGACTAGAGGGTAAGTGCAAGAATATGGGGGGCCAAAAAGGGGTCTTAAGTGGCCACTTTTTTTCTGAAATCAGGAAACACTGGCCTTGGATGAGAAATTGAGCATAGTTACACTCAAAATTTGGAGATGCAACCAAAACAATGTTCATAGTGCTCCGAGTCTACTTTCTAAACTACTATTTATTTTTTAAAATGGCATAGATTAAGGGGTTTAAAAGAGGGAGCCACATAAATTGGTGTTGTTTCTGTCAAAAAAACATAACATAGCATGTTTTGTGGCTCCCTCAAAAGGTCAACTTTTTTTTGGTATTTTTAAAATTGCTTTAGTGAGAAATTAGCTAATAGCATGTAGTTTATGCCTGATTTTTCTAATAATTTTTTGATGAATATTTGTTTTTTAGGAATTTTCAAAGTGGACACATCCTAAAAAATAGAATTTTGGTTGTGCTACCCCTATAAATTTAGAAAACTAATTGAAAATTATTTTTTTCTTTTTTTAATATTTGTAGAATGGAGTCTAGTTTCTAAATATGTAATTTTTTTGAAATTTCAATAAATAGTTAATTTACAATGAAAAAAAGACCAAACAATGGTTTTTGCCCAAAAACGGACACACAAACAAAAGAAATTAAAGATGAAAGGCTTAACATTGTTAAAATGTGAAAAAAATCACATCGTCAAATAGCTAAGAGAAATCCTAACATTACCCAGGTGTTCGATTTGTTCGACATTGAAACACGTGCAAATCTGAGGGTTAGTACGAACGAAATTATGTGAAATCTTGAAAATTTTGGAAAAACACGTTTGTGACTGTTCAAAAGGCACTCCAAGCCTTTGGGTTGATCCAAAGCAAATCCCAAGCCCAAGGCTTGGGATTCCCAAAGCAAGACATAACACGAGCGCGTTATAATGTGCTCGCGTTATGGTTTGCTTTGCATTTTTCCTTTTCACAAGTCTGTTGTTTGTCATGTTTGACATAACGTAAGCATGTTATAACGCGCTCGCGTTATGTTACCCTTAAATTTTTTTATGTTCAAGGCTATTAATCATGTATGTATCTATGTATGTATCTATGTATGCCAATATGTATATATGTATGTATGCCTATATGTATGTATGTATAGTGTCGAGGGCAGAGGAGGGTAGAGATGGGAGTGAGCCAGATAGGGGAGGAGAGGGGTGGATAAGGATTGAGTGATTAAGGTTTAAGGTTGAGGGTTGAGCATTTAGGGATAGGATTTAGAGTTTAGGGATAAGGGATTAGAGTTTAGGACCTTGAGGGATTAGGGTTTAGGGTTGAGGCTTTAGGGATAGCATTTAGGGTTAAGGGTCGAGGGATAAGGTTTAAGGAAGAGTGTTGAGGGCAGAGGGATTAGGGATTAGGGTTTAGGGTTGAGGCTTTAGGGATAGCGTTTAGGGTTAAGGGTTGAGGGATTAGGTTTAAGGTAGAGTGTCAAGGGTAGAGGGATTAGGGATAGGGTTTAGGGTTGAAGGTTTAATGATTTAGGGTTGAGGCTTTAGGGATTAGGGTTTAAGATATAGTGTCGAGTGTCGAGCATGTAGGGATAGGTTTTAGGGTTTAAGTTTTAAGGGTTAAGGGTCGAGGGATCAGAGTTAAGGGTTGAGGGATTAGGGTTTGACGTTGAGGGTTGAGTACATTCAGGTTTGAGGGTTAAGGGTTTCGAGATAGGGTTGAGGGTCAAGGGATTAGGGTTAAGGGATAGGGTTGGAGGGTTTAGGGATAAGGGATTAGGGTTTAAGGTATAGTATCGAGCTTGTTGAGGGTCTAGGAATAGGGATAGCATTTAGGGTTTAGGGATGAGGGATTAGAGTTGAGGGATGACAGATGACGGATTAGGGTTGAGGGATTAGGGTTTAGGGATAAGGTTTAGGGTTAGGGTTGAGGGATTAGGGTTTAAAGTATAGTGTTGAGGGTTTAGGGATAGGGTTTAGGGTTGAGGGATTAGAGTGAAGGGTTGAGGGATTAGGATTTGACGTTGAGGGTTGAGGGTTTAGGGTTTAGGGTTTAGGGATAGGGTTGAGGGTCGAGGGATGAGAGTTAAGGGTTTAATGTTGAGAGTTGAGGGATGAGGTTGAGGGATAGGGTTAATGGTCAAGGGATTAGGGTTAAATAAGAGTGTCGAGGGTAGAGGGATTAGGGTTTAAGGTATAGTATCGAGTCTATTGAGGGTTTAGGAATAGGGATAGCATTTAGGGTTTAGGGATGAGGGATTAGAGTTGAGGGATGATGGATTAGGGTTGAGGGTTGACGGATTAGGGTTTAGGGATAAGGTTTAGGGTTGAGGGATTAGGGTTTAAGGTATAGTGTTAAGGGTTTAGGGTTGAGGGATAAGAATGAAGGGTTGAGGGATTAGGATTTGACGTTGAGGGTTGAGGTTTTAGGGTTTAGAGATAGGGTTGAGGGTCGAGGGATCAGAGTTAAGGGTTTAATGTTGAGAGTTGAGGGTTGAGGGTTGAGGTTCAGGGATAGGGTTAATGGTCAAGGGATTAGGGTTAAATAAGAGTGTCAAGGATAAGGGATTAGGGTTTAAGGTATAGTATCAAGTCTGTTGAGGGTTTAGGAATAGGGATAGCATTTAGGGTTTATAGATGAGGGATTAGAGTTGAGGGATGATGGATTAGGGTTGAGGGTTGAGGGATTAGGGTTTAGGGATAAGGTTTAGGGTTGAGGGTTGAGGGATTAGGGTTTAAGGTATAGTGTTGAGGGTTGAGGGTTTAGGGATAGGGTTTAGGGTTGACAGATTAGGGTTTAGGGTTGACAGATTAGCATTTAATGTCGATGTTAGGGTTAGAGTGTCTAGGGTAGAGGGATTAGGGATAGGGTTTAGGGTTGAAGGTTTAAGGATTAAGGGTTGAGGCTTTAGGGATGAGGGTTTAAGGCTTAAGATATAGTGTCAAGTGCTGAGGGTGTAGGGATAGGGTTTAAGTTTTAAGGGTTAAGGGTTGAGGGATGGGGATTGGGGTTTAAGGTATAGTGTTGAGGGTTGATGGTTTAGGGATAGGGTTTAGGTTTGAGGGATTACGGTGTAGGGTTGATGAATTAGGGTTTAATGTTGAGAGTTGAGGCTTGAGGCTTGAGGCTTGAGGTTGAGGGATAGGGTTAATGGTCAAGGGATTAGGGTTAAATAAGAGTGTCAAGGGTAGAGGGATTAGGGTTTAAGGTATAGTATCGAGCCCGTTGAGGGTTTAGGAATAGGGATAGCATTTAGGGTTTAGGGATGAGCGATTAGAGTTAAGGGATGATAGATTACGGTTGAGGGTTGAGGGATTAGGGTTTAGGGATAAGGTTTAGGGTTGAGGGCTGAGGGATTAGGGTTTAAGGTATAGTGTTGAGGGTTTAGGGATAGGGTTTACGGTTGAGGGATTAGAGTGAAGGGTTGAGGGATTAGGATTTGACGTTGAGGGTTGAGGGTTTAGGGTTTAGGGATAGGGTTGAGGGTCGAGGGATCAGAGTTAAGGGTTGAGGGATTAGGGTTTGACGTTGAGGGTTAAGGGTTGAGGTTCGAGGGTCAAGGGTTTAGGGATAGGGTTGAGGGTCAAGGGATTACGGTTAAAGTAGAGTGTGGAGGGTATAAGGATTAGGCATAGGGTTGGAGGGTTTAGGGATAAGGGATTAGGGTTTAAGGTATAGTATCAAGTCTGTTGAGGGTTTAGGAATAGGGATAGCATTTAGGGTTTAGGGATGAGGGATTAGAGTTGAGGGATGATGGATTAGGGTTGAGGGTTGAGGGATTAGGGTTTAGGGATAAGGTTTAGGGTTGAGGGATTAGGGATTAGGGTTTAAGGTATAGTGTCGAGGGTTTAGGGATCAGGTTTAGGGTTGAGGATTAGAGTGAAGGGTTGAGGGATTAGGATTTGATGTTGAGGGTTGAGGGTTTAGGGTTTAGGGTTTAGGGATAGGGTTAAGGGTCGAGGGATCAGAGTTAAGGGTTGAGGGATTAGGGTTTGACGTTGAGAGTTGAGGGTTGAGGTTCAAGGGTCAAGGGTTTAGGGATAGGGTTGAGGGTCGAGGGATTAGGGTTAAAGTAGAGTGTGGAGGGTATAAGGATTAGGGATAGTGTTGGAGGGTTTAGGGATAAGGGATTAGGATTTAAGGTATAGTATCGAGTCTGTTGAGGGTTTGGGAATAGGGATAGCATTTAGGGTTTAGGGATGAGAGATTAGAGTTGAGGGATGACGGATTAGGGTTGAGGGTTGAGGGATTAGGGTTTAGGGATAAGGTTTAGGGTTGAGGGCTGAGGGATTAGGGTTTAAGGTATAGTGTCAAGGGTTTAGGGATCAGGTTTAGGGTTGAGGGATTAGAGTGAAGGGTTAAGGGATTAGGATTTGACATTGATGGTTTAGGGTTTAGGGTTTAGGGTTTAGGGATAGGGTTGAGGGTCGAGGGATCATAATTAAGGGTTGAGGGATTAGGGTTTGACATTGAGGGTTGAGGGTTGAGGTTCAAGGGTCAAGGGTTTAGGGATAGGGTTGAGGGTCGAGGGATTAGGGTTAAAGTAGAGTGTGGAGGGTATAAGGATTAGGGATAGGGTTGGAGGGTTTAGGGATAAGGGATTAGGGTTTAAGGTATAGTATCGATTCTGTTGAGGGTTTAGGAATAGGGATAGCATTTAGGGTTTAGGGATGAGGGATTAGAGTTGAGGGATGATGGATTAGGGTTGAGGGTTAAGGGATTAGGGTTCAGGGATAAGGTTTAGGGTTGAGGGATAAGGGATTAGGGTTTAAGGTATAGTGTCGAGGGTTGAGGGTTTAGGGATAGGGTTTAGGGTTGACGGATTAGGGTTTAGGGTTAACGGATTAGGGTTTAATGTCAAGGTTAGGGTTAGAGTGTCGAGGGTAGAGGGATTAGGGATAGGGTTTAGGGTTGAAGGTTTAAGGATTGAGGGTTGAGGCTTTAGGGATGAGGGTTTAAGGCTTAAGATATAGTGTCAAGTGCTGAGGGTGTAGGGATAGGGTTTAAGTTTTAAGGGTTAAGGGTTGAGGGATGGGGATTGGGGTTTAAGGTATAGTGTTGAGGGTTGATAGTTTAGGGATAGGGTTTAGGTTTGAGGGATTAGGGTGTAGGGTTGATGAATTAGGGTTTAATATTGAGAGTTGAGGCTTGAGGGTTGAGGTTGAGGGATAGGGTTAATTGTCAAGGGATTAGGGTTAAATAAGAGTGTCAAGGGTAGAGGGATTAGGGTTTAAGGTATAGTATCGAGTCTGTTGAGGGTTTAGGAATAGGGATAGCATTTAGGGTTTAGGGATGAGGGATTAGAGTTGAGGGATGATGGATTAGGGTTGAGGGTTGAGGGATTAGGGTTTAGGGATAAGGTTTAGGGTTGAGGGATTCGGGTTTAAGGTATAGTGTTGAGGGTTTCTTTCATCAAATGTAGATTTATGGGTTTGATTTATGGATTGCCTCTCCAGTTTTGGGGTGTGGATGTTTTGGAATCAATTAGGAAGTCTTCAAGAGACTTTGTGGAAGTGAATTGTAAATCGCTTGACAAAATCCCTGCTATTTATGCTTGGATAAGGATTCGTCAGAAACTAGAACTTATGCTTCCAAAGAAGATTTGTCTTTCTTCCTCGATGGGAATTTTCTATCAAGAACTTGATTGTGAGGGCTTGCCCCTTCATTGTTATGCCTATCATATGGCGGAGCATCTGGCAAGCTCTTGTAAGAAACAGGAAGAGTTCTCCCTCAAAAACCTTGTGGTCATTCAAGTCTGAAGGGGAAGGTTTGGAAAGAGATGTGATCAATGCAAAGGATGTGATCAATCTATAGCAGTACAAAACGCGAGTGTGTTATAACGCGCTCGTGTTTTGTCTTGCTATTGAAATGGTAAAAAAGTGTTGACCCCCGTGATCCAGGCCCACATGCTCTATTTTCTTACTGATTTTGCGCATGCTCTGACAAAAAAGAAGTGCTTTCATGCTGTTGCGAAGTTCACATGCACATTTGACACATTGTACCACCTTTGCATGATCTTTCCACCACCTTTTCTGCTTTGCCAACTTGAGAAGGAGGAAATAACATAGTTTTCACACCAAGTTTGATATATATCTATTCAAGTTTCAATTTTTGTAGTGTTGCAATGTTAATTGTGATTCAATTTTATGAATTTAACATTATAGATTGGTTAATAGTATTGTTGTTAGTAATTATATTTGAGTGTTATTCAATTTAACATTGAAAAGGAAGCAAGTGGTGAAAAACTCAAATTGTTGAGGAGTTTGATGCAAAAAGAAAAAAACACTACATAATTGGGTACTCTCTCCATTCGAATCTTCATTTTTTAGGTATATCAAGTCTTTACATGCATGTTCTTTACATTTTCCTTATTTTAGATTGAATTACTTTATCATGCTTTATCATACATGTTTAAAATAGACACATTCCCAATCAAGAAAGCAGCCTACAATCTCACATGATGCCATGTATATTTTCTACACTTGGGCTCTTTAATAATTATGTGTAATAAACAAACAGGTTAACATACCATGATGTCAAACTATACAAGAATAAATCCTTACAACATAAAAAAAATACAATCCCACTATTATCTTGTATTCATTTCTTAGGAACTAATATTGGTCTCTTTATCATGTTACAGACAAATTCTCCATCATGCCGAGGAAACGATCAAGAATTAAACCAACACAGGAAGAGATAGAAGCTAAGAATGCAAAGAAAGTAGTGGCTATGAGGGAACTTCGTGAGAAGAGGAAATTGGACACGATAAATGAAGACATACCAATTGAAGAGGAACCACAACCATCACAAGGAGATATGGTATTGGCGGCACAAAGAGAACGAATGCAAAAACTTCGTGGTACGAGAGATTTGAATACCATAGTTGGAGACACGTCCTCTACCGCAAGTCAACATGTAGGGACACCATCTACCACATCTCAAGTTGAGAGTACATCATCACTCACATGTGATGAAGGAGGTACACCATCGTTCCCACCTCAACCTCAAGGTATGTCATCTATTCCATCTTCGATCGAAGGTATGCCATCTAACCCATCTCATTTAAATATTGATGAAATTCCTAATGTTGAGATGAATTTACCTAACTTAACACCACCTAGAATTTTGCAAAGAAAGCCAAAGTATTTGATTGATATTGATGAGAATATTTTGCAGCCAATGGAAGGTAAGATTCCAAAACACACTTGTAGAAGATATGCTAATAAGATTTGGAGATTGTTCTTTGAAAAGTTAAATGAGACTACAAGATGTCAACTATTCATTGAAATGATGCGAAGTATAAAGTATAGGTCCATCATGAAGATTCTTGGGTTGAGAACATCAGAGGCTTCAAGTGAAAAATCTATTGTCAAAAATCTAATGAGTGCATATGAGAGTGTGGGTAACACCTCACGCACAAAAGATAGTAATGCAACACGGCGTGTGATTACATCGACTATAGTAAGTTGTCAAACGAGGAAAGCTCATCTCATTAGAAAGACAAGTCAAGAATTGAGAATTAATAGGAAAACTTTATCAAGAGCCATTGGAAGACGCCAAAGAATTGAGGACACTAATGCCAATGAATTATGGGTGTTCTCGGGGAGACTACCACGAAAAGATAAACCAATTGTTGAAGCATTGAGATCACTAATTGAAGACTTTTGGAAGAATTACACAAGGGTATCTCTAAATCAAAGGGATGTGGTAAGAAGGAGAATCGGTAGTCAGAACTGCGAGCCACATCCAAAGCATTGTTTGGATGAGACTCAAACACAGTTTTATGGTAAATTTCTATAGAAGTATCCTCAAATTAAAATTTGTCAAAGATATTTTGAAATGCTAAAACCTTTCTATGTTAAGATAAATCACACACGCACTACTTGTTGTTGTAGATTACATATTGAATTTTCTAACCATTTTGATGCTTATAGGTCTATATGTTTAGATATGCATACTAACAATGATTTGTAGGGTTGGGCCATATGTGCCCCACCAACATCTTCAAGAGACTTCATATCAATAATTTTATGTGAAAGAGAGGAAGGTCAAATATTCTACAAGAAATTATGCTTGGATGGCACATGTCATCATTACGGTGGCTTGTAATATTTGCCAATATGTGAACATATGGAAAGAACACATGTGGTTGGAAACGAACTAGTAGAGTTTGGCAAGTATAAAATAGTGGCATACAATACAAAAGATGGTAAAGAAGCAAAGAGGTGTGAATTGGTTATTGAAAAGATTACAGTGTATTAGTTTATGCCTATATTTCGTGACAGCATAGTGTATGAGTATGCAAGACATGCCCATAGAGCTCGATGGTTAGACTTGCAATTCAAGTTATGCAAGGACACATTTTCCATTGGTAGCATTGTTTCAGTCGTTGACTTTGCAGAGAACTATAGTCTACAGCCACAGCATGAGGTGCAATCACAATATTACAACTCCACACAAGTTTCTATATTTGTGCACATCACATTCATTCATGTGAATGATAGTACAGAGGATGACAGAAAGATCATAAGGGAGTATAACTTTTATATTAGTGATGATCGTACGCATTCCACGGAGTTCGTGCAAGGTTGCTTTTAGGTGTTCTACAATGATTTGGTTAGAAGGGGCATATCATTCAGTCAGCATATCATATGGTCGGATAACTGTGAGTCACAATTCAAGAACTCACAGAATTTCTATTGGCTGAGTAGGAGGCATAAATTTATAGGTATTCAACATATGTGGAACTTTTATGAGGCCAAGCATAGAAAGGGGGAGCATGATGGTGCAGGAGCATGTATCAAAAGAGCCATAGCACGAGAAGAGTTAAAGTATAAAGACAATGCAAAATTGACAGATACAAAATTGATTGTCGAGTGGTGTAATGCTTCCATGGATCCAGGTAATGAAGGTAAGTCTTCAGTTCGTAGATTTTTTTGGTTGATAGATGATACTAACATTGCACCATATGAGGACTGTTGTACACTGACAGGATCAAATGAGATGCACTCTTTCAGAAGCTCAATTGCAGGTTCATGGAGTATCCATACACGAAAGATGTCATGCTTTTGTTCTTCCTGTACAATTCAAGTCTGGGATGAGTGTGAGTCAAAGGAGTGGGTTGACGAATGGCAGTTAAGTTATCCTAGCCCACTTGACATGTATCAACCCCCAACGGCACTGGAACTAACATAGATGGAATCATCAGTTGACTTTGACCACATATCAGATTTAGTTCAACTAGGTAATATAGGGCACGTATATGCATCTAATTTCATCTAGTTCAACCAGGTAATGTCATCTTACTTTGTAGTGTTTTTGTAATGTTGACTAATTTCATCTAATTTGCTACACATATCAATGTGGGGCACATATATGCAGTTATTGTAGATGAAGATAATGAAGAGGGAACATATTATTACTTATGTCATTGTGTTGAGGCCAAAAAGAAATTGGAGGCCCCTGTTACAGATGGAGAAAACATCGAATATCCTACAGGCTCAGTGGTTATTACTAGAACATGGCTTAGAAGGTACCCACATAAGAGTGTTAATATTTGGCTATTTCAGGACTTTGACACACATCGGAAGATTCTTCATTACTCGAACCTTGTCGTGGCATCCAATGTTCATTTGATAAAGTATCAGGGTAGACCTTTGAACAAAATCTTATGGAAGGTGCGTGAGTCTGACCATGAAGCAATATTTGACACAATAAAGAGTAGAGTAGACCCGGATGGTTCATTGGATTAATTTGTAAGTATTCACATTGATTTTGTAAAGTCATGTTACATTGAGTTGTAAGTATGCACATTAATTTGTAAGGTTTGTCTTTTTTTTATTTCCTCCTGCATTTTTACACATATAAACATTTTTACATCATCATGTTATGCATTTTTGGTGTCCTGCTCCTGATGCGACCAAACTCATAACTCACCCTACTTCCTCTAGACACCATTTGATGATCTCTCCAACACTCTGGATCCAGGGTGCCCAATCATGACAATGACCTATATACCATTCTCCCAAGGTGCTCATAATGAATGAAAAGAAGACCAAGGGCGCCCAAGCTTAATAGACTTATTTCTTTCAATTTTGATGATCCAATTTCTTGCAAAACGACATCCACTTTCATGCCTTTAGATCTTCCTTCACATACAGGGCACCAAATCAAGTTGAAAAATCTACATAAGGGCGCCAAAATGGATGAAAAGAGACATGAAGTGCACCTTAGGACTCCATGCTAAGGTTTCAGCCATTAAAGTCTCTTGATATTAGGCGCTCATGATGATGAAACTTAGAGCTTTTTCCTTTCCTATGTGCTCATCTAAGATGTTTGAATGATAAGGAATGCCTCGACCTCTATAATGTACATTGGGTGCCAAAATCAAGGTGATTTTAAGTCACTTTGAGTCATTTGGGGTTAGTTTGAGTCTTTGAGTCATGTTGCAAAAAAGTGTCAATGTTGTCAAGTTGCACAAAGTAACTTTTGCATTTTTGGTGTCCTGCTCGTGATGAGACCAAACTGACTGTTCCAACACGTCCAAATGGGTACATTTACGCTAGGCATGGTCCTATTTTTCACCCAAACATGTCAAAACAGTCTGAGCTACATTATACCGACGATATCCCTGAAGAGTCCAAAGTGCAAAAAGGCAGCAATCTTTAATGAGATGTTACTCAAAAATCGTGTCACTTAGAAACATTCCATCTAAGGAAACGTGATCATGTAGAGTGTCTCTACAATAACCTCTCTTGGTTTTTTATATCTCTGAGGCATTTGCCTGTGGTGAAAGGTTTTCTGCTGCCCCAAAAATCGTCAGAAGGAGGCAGTGTAAAGTTGCAAAGGGGTGTAACTTTCATCCTGCTCCTGATGTGACCAAACTAACTATTCCAACACATCTGGATGGGTACATTTACGCTAGGCATGGTCCTATTTTTCACCCAAACATGTAGAAACAGTCTGAACTACATTGTACCCACGATATCCCTAAAGAGTCCAAAGTGCAAAAAGGCAGCAATCTTTGACGAGATGTTACTCAAAAACTGTGTCACTTAGAAACACTCTGTCTGAGGAAATGTGATCACATAGCATCTACAATAACCTCTCTCAATTTTTTATATCTCTGAGATATTTGCCCGTGGTGAAAGGTTTTCTGCTACCCCAAAAATCGTCAGAAGGAGGCAGTGTAAAGTTGCAAAGGGGTGTAACTTTCGTCCTGCTCCTGATGTGACCAAACTGACTATTCCAACGCATCTGGATGGGTACATTTATGCTAGGCATGGTCCTATTTTTACCCAAACATGTCGAAACAGTCCAAACGACATTGTACCGACGATATCCCTAAAGAGTCCAAAGTGCAAAAAGGCAGCAATCTTTAACGAGATGTTACTCGAAAACTATGTCACTTAGAAACATACCTTCTAAGGCAACGTGATCACGTAGAGTGTCTATACAATAACCTCTCTCAATTTTTTATATCTCTGAGGCATTTGCCCTTGGTGAAAGGTTTTCTGCTGCCCCAAAAATCGTCAGAAGGAGGCAATGTAAAGTTGCAAAGGGGTGTAACTTTCATCCTTCTGGTGATGCGACCAAACTGACTATTCCAACGCATCTGGATGGGTACATTTACGCTAGGCATGGTCCTGTTTTTCACCCAAACATGTCGAAACAGTCTGAGCTACATTGTACCAGCGATATCCCTGAAGAGTCCAAAGTGCAAAAAGGCAGCAATCTTTGACAAGATGTTACTCAAAAAATGTGTCACTTAGAAACATTCTGTCTAAGGCAACGCGATCACGTAGAGTGCCTCTACAATAACCTCTCTCAGTTTTTTATATCTCTGATACATTTGCCCGTGGTGAAAGGTTTTTTGCTACCCCGAAAATCGTCAGAAGGAGGCAGTGTATTAAGTCAGGATGAAAGCTTATTCACTCTAGGCTCCAATCTCAAGTTGCACAATCATGAATGGGCGCCTAGAGCAATAAGGCACTACATCATGGTTCTAGGACCTTGAAATGATGCCCAAGCATGTAGGAGGAATTTTCAAGGAGCTAGAATGTTTTTGAAACACTAAGGAACTAGTCCAAAGACTCTATGGTGCCATCTTGATACCATTGAGTCAACTTTGGAACTCAAACATATTGAAACAAGGTCTAGGAAGCTAGGCACCATCTCTTGCCAGTTCAACCTCTCATATGCGCCAACATCGAAAAGACTCTTAATGAGCGCCTAAGTTTGAATTGATCTTGTGATTGAAAGTTTGGTGATGTATTGGTGCAAGATGATCTTCAGTTGAAGCAATCTAAGTTCCAGGAAGGGTTTAGAAGTTATCAACCTCTTCACTAAGTTAGGCACACTTTACAAGCTTTCTTACCCAAGAGTTGCACCTCATTAAGACAAGGTGCATCTTAACCTCCGGGACTTTTCCAAAGAAGCGCTTCAGTTTATTAGCACCTTTGGACCTTGTTTTGCATTCTGAAAGAGAAGGCACACTTTGGAGGCATTTCCAACCCAAATTGACGCCTAGGTATAGTCATCTCTCTGGAGCATTACAATGTGTTTTAAAATGAAGGAGGACATTTCATAAGTTGGGGAATTGATCACTAAAGACCTTGGAGTGTTTGAATTACTCTAAGCAAGAAGGCACATTTCCATGGAGTAGCATACTCTAGATAGCACCTAATGCCATCAAGGCGCAATTCCACCCTCACTTTGGTGCCTATCATCAAGAAGGGGCATTGGGAATTCCTTGAACAGTTTTGAGCATTTGAAGTTCATGAAATCACTAAGTAATGTTGGGCGCCATGTGTATCCTCAACAAGCTTGATTTTGCCCCTAGACAAGTTGGCGCTTATTCATGTTTTAACTTCCCTCTTGAAGCGCCTAACTTGGGAAAAAGTTATCTTGTTGTTAGTCAAGTGTTTGATGTGTTTTGGAGACTCCAAAAGACTTCCTCTTGCTAGGCGCTCTTCTTGGCAACTACAACCTTCAACTGGAGCCTAGATCCTGAAGAAAAACACTTAGACTTCAAGGCGCCAAAACTAGTAGGAAAATATTTGGGGAGAAACCACGCTGATAAAAGCTGGGTAAATTTAACCTCCGAGTCTGATTAGGCTCCATATAACAACAATATTTATATCATGTCCCTTTGCTTTATGAAACAAGTAGTATGTGTCAAGTCATAGGGATAACACTTTGGTTCTTAGAAATTTCTCTGTGACATTTGATAAGATTATCTACTATTATGTGGATGCTTGATAGTATTATCCTGATCCATTGGACTAGTGTGGCTATGAGGTTGGAAAGTGTTGCAACCTCCATCCTTTAAACTTCTCCACCTTGTTATGGGTTGTTTTGAGTATTTTCACTTGCTTTCTCTTTGAGAATATTTTATAATGATACATGATGTGTCATAGATCATTCAACTTGATAAACAACATGGAGGGATTCTCATGCCTCCTATACTTCTTGCAAGTTTCTTTATAGATAGCTCACATCATTGTCCATCTAGGTGGTCATTTCCCTAAATATTATGATAAGATAATCCTGTTAATGAACTTTGGAATGAATGAGAATCAACATGCTTTGTCTTGACTAGAATAGTTGGGATGGACAAAAATCTATTGATTCTAGGTTGGGTTGTTAAAGGTCAAGAAGTTTTGGTGTCTAATGCCCTCTAAATCTAAATATTCAAAATTATAGTGGTTCAATAAGTTACAACAAATAGTCAGGTAGACAATAGACTATAAGGAACAAGGACTACACATGAATCCAAAACAACACCAATCAATAAGGACATCACAAGTAACTCAACATTACTTCCAGATGCGTTCACAAAAACAAAGGGGAGAACACAACTAGAGAATGCTAGACTGTAGTAGGGATGAGTGTATGATGCAGAGCACACAGTGGAAGCATAGAATTATCAACTTTTGAACCTTCAAACTCACTATTGGCGAGATAACATACCATCGACGAGCTTAAAATTTCATCGTCCGATAGGCCGATGCCACCATGACTCCATTTGATTTCACTTCTGACAAACATCCCATCATTGACTCTTATCGGTCAGACAGACTGCTATCGGTGACTTTATATCCTTTCACATCGATGTCTTTGTCACTCTGATATGAGACTCTAAGTCCCTCACCTATCGGTAGGACTTAATACCATCGGCACACTCAAAAACTCTTCTGCCAACACACCAATCTCACCAATGACAACCTTCGGACCACACCTGTTGGTGAGACTCCAAACATCGGTGAACTCTAATCTCATTGGGCTAATACACCAATGGATTTCGGCTGTCGGTGTGACCCCCTTCATCAGCGAATCTCTCAACTGCTCTTCCAATGCGTCGATGGGATTATCTTCTGATACACCGATGTCTTCGACTTCGAACCACACTTGTCGGCAAGACAGACCACTATCGGCAAAGCCAAACCAAGGTCTGCCAATACGCTGATACGACCAACTCTTGACATTGATACAAGGTTCTTTTGAAGGCAAAGGGTGCCTAGGCTTATGGGGCTCAATTTGATGTATTTATTGAAAGCTCAAGGTGAATTGATGCTTATTGAAAATGCCACTTAGTCCTTCATTTGCATTCTAGGCACCATTTCCTATTGACTTATATACTCCTCCTCATGCTAGGGTGGCATAATGAAGTGGTTTAGACAATAGGTGCACTTCACTTACTAGAGGCTTGTTCTCCTTCCACCTTAGGTGCACTTTTATGGTGGAATAGGTGTCAATGGGCGCCTTGTCTTAAATGAATGCTCTCTCTAAGTTGGGCGCCCTTTTGAGGCTTTATGAGTTGCAAATTGCGCCTTAACCCTTCATGCTTGTTGCTCAATGTTTGAATGTTTAAGAAAGTCTCCTTTAGGCGCTCATCTTAATGACTTTTTCTCAAGGTGCAATCATCCTAATGGCTTGGATATTCATTCTAGTGTTTCAGGATATCAGGCTACCAGACTTAGTCATTTTTAGGATCTCAAACATAAAGAATAACATGATGATTCAATTTTTTGTATTGCATATAGTTGACATTCTATGCTACTCATAAAGAAAATTAATATTTTCTATTCAACATGACGATTCATTTTTTTTTAAATACAACTTTTATCTTTTAGTTCCAAAATGAGGTTTAGGTGATACTTGAATAACAATAGCTTGCTTATTGGATCAACAAACATCCTATGTAATACAATTGGACTTTAAATATTTGAAGTAGCCATCTACAAATATCCATTCAAATGTGGATTTATCATGCAAGTATGGACGCCATCAATAAAAAAGATTTGTATTAACCAAATATCCATATAGGCATACATCAATATCTGTCGATATAAGTATAACATATATACAGAATAGCCATATAGGCTTATAAGAATGCCATATAAGCATACAATGTCAACTATATACAATACAAAATATATGTCCACAAATTCCATATAGGCATACAACAAAGGAACACAATAAAAAGTCATTCCCCTCTGGCTGGTGAAGAGAATAGATCACGGGAAGCCTTTGGTCTTCTAGGGGATGGAGACGCGCATGTGGGTGGTCTACTACGAACCCGAGGGCTACTCCTCCTATTTAGTTCTTCCTGCATCTTTACCTATTACAATAAAAAGTATAGACATTAATATATAGAAATTACATGTTATAAAAAATGAAACATTTAACAAAATTGTCATGCCCACATTTTCCATGTGGTCTCAACACACATCGCACGTGTCATAGCCACATCTGTTATGTGGTTATGACACGAGATATGAAAAACTTTTCTCACACTGTCCTAAAAACCCCCTTCGCATGCGTACGCATGCTCGACGGTGTTCTCTCATGGCGAAACACTACACTCTTCGACGGAATACAAGTACAATTGCGTGCAACCAGAAGCATACAGATCAACAAGAGGGTCTATACAACGCTGCTAACGTCATTGCAAGAGTGAGATTACCAAAGTTCTTAAATCGAACCCTCGGCAATTTTCGGTAGCATAATGCCTTACGGCGTTAGTGGGAATTACGCTGCACTCATTTACGCACGTGGTTCGCTGATAGAGTAACAACTTCCCACGACGCCTTGTTCTAACTAAACCAGCTAGTGATCTCCCTATTTAGTCATTTTTCAGCCAGGCACGGTTGTCTGTCTCCTCTCTTGTTTCCTGAAACATACTCCTCCTATGACTTAGCATTTTCAACAAGGCGGTTTGGTTGCTCTCTCTTCCCTTTTCACAAGTTCTTAATTTTGATTGTATCTTTATCGCCCTTACCTTAACTATTTCTTTGTTAATTTAGTGTGTTTATATTTCGGTCTCTCTCTCTCTTTCGTTTTCTATGCTTTCTTTATGTGCATCCTGTCCTTTCTTCATGATTTACGTCAATCAGGGTTATCACTGCAGCTATTGTTGATCTTAAACCTAATTTCAGGATGATCTAGGTCACAAAGGCTGGTTTACTATTTCGCTGGACTCGGTCTCCTAATCTTCCCCGATCTAGGTTCCTCCTCTTCGTATGTACTTATTAAACCTGTTCCTAAGCAGATTTAGCAGAAGGGTCCGTCAACTTAGTTCTCTTATCCCATGTGGGAAAAGTCGCGCATTTTCTCCTCTGTGTTTTCCAA
The DNA here is from genome assembly GCA_027924645.1 of Cunninghamia lanceolata. NCBI lineage: Eukaryota > Viridiplantae > Streptophyta > Pinopsida > Cupressales > Cupressaceae > Cunninghamia > Cunninghamia lanceolata. The sequence goes on from BSBN01000397.1 coordinate 4,127,956, forward strand.
TGTTAGTTTTTCTTCTTCGGACTCTCTTACAGGTTTACTTATGAGGTCGTTTGCTACAGTTGAGATTAAAATGGCCACATGGATTGTCAGTGGTGGCTTCTTAAGTTTATTTCCAGTGTTCTTTTGAGCAAGGTGATCTGTAATTTTCCTCTTCATTTTCTGGGTGATTTATATTACGTTGATAGTTGAAACTTCCGAGAAACTCTTTCCAGAGTATCACTGAATATTCCTTAACTCTCTTTTACATTATAATTTTATTTTCTCTTGTTTATAATTACTGTTGTTACTATTACTCTTAATGACTATTAATACACTGATTGTGACTCGTATAACGTTGTAAATAGATGTAGGAGGCTCTCCACTTTATAAAACCCTGATCATGGTAATATCACTTCTTTGGTTGTTGTGTTCAACACTTAATAACATCTACTGTGAAAATATAATTTGTTATAATTTTTTTTTTCTCTATATCCATGAGACATAGTTTATAACGATTTTAAACGAGGGCCCAATAACATGGTTCATAGATTTACTCCTATGTATATTATATATATATATATATATAATATATATATATATATTTTAATGTCTATGTATAGGACGAAATTGGTTTACCACTATATATGTATATATCTCTATGTATATATCTATTTATATATAAATATATAGATAGATATATAATCATTATTTTATTATATATATAGCTATATACATGGACATATATAGCATATATATATGCTTATATATAAAGCTATAAAAATGTATTTATTTTCCAAATAAACCAATCATATGTTAGGGCCAAAGCCCTAACATTTTATTTGCTTTAGATTCCACAGCTGACGGCGGCCATGGGCGGCGGTGGCCGCAGTGACAGAGAAGCAGGCTTGGCGGTGGCCGCAGAGCGGCGGGCCTGTGCAGGCCGCGGGAGGCATAAGGGGAAGGGGGGATGTGGAGTGGGGCGGAGCCCCACCCACATTCCCACGACGTGGGGTGTGGGTGGGGCTCCGCCCCACTCCACACCTCCATGTACATGTGAGGGCCTGCGGTGGGGATTTCTCCCCACCGCCCATTATAAACCGCGACTGTGTTTTCTCCCGCGGCTTAAACTTTGACAGTCATTCATATGGTGCTATTCGTTGATTTCTATCAACAATAATATATATATATATATATATATATATATTCATATATATATATATATATATATTCATATATATATATATATATATATAAATCAACGATAATATATTTATATATATATATATTTCATATATATAGATATATATATATATATCTATTTTTATATTGATATATATCATTCAAACTCATAAAAAAATGATAATTACTTTCAATTTCTCTATTATTCTATAAAAATGAAAATTACTCAAAATGTGAAATATATATATATCTATATATATATATATATAAATATATTTATATATATATATTCTTATATGTAGTTATATAATTCCTAAAGTTCTCAAATTCACTACTTAATTCATTTTCTCCAAATCAACCTGTTATAAAGATAATGTCATAATATATATATATATATATATATATATATATATATATATATATCCCAACTTCACTTAATCAGTAGAAATGGTAAATAGCTATCCCCTTATTATAAGTATATATTTCCATTTTCATAAACATTTAAGAATTCTTAAATTTACAAACAGAATATATAAACATGCTAGATTTCCTCTAATCCTTCTAAATTAACAGAATCCACTAAATATGGAGAATAACTCAAACATTTAAAACTGTCTTTTCCATTTTAACATTGAACTATAAAAACTAGCATTTCAACTAGTTAAGCAATTCCAAACTTTCAAATGTAAACAGCTCAGATTAGATTGCAAAAATGAACTTTTCCTTTCAGTAATACTTGAAACACAAAAATTGCTATTGAACAAAGGTTGCAAACATCAACTTAAAATTTAAGCACATTCATATTACAGCTTCTCAATCATGAATACCACCACTTAACTTCCCAGATGTGAACTTTCTTCTCCCAAACAGTATACAACTGATAACTTATGACAACCAAATAAAAGTCCAATGATAACAAGATCAGGGAGGTGATTTTCTTCACTCCCAGTATAACATTAATTTACAACAATAACCAGAGAGGTGTTCTCTCTTCATCTCTATGAAATGAACCAGGCCTAATTCTCATGACAAAGAAGATGAACTGTTTCTTCATAAATAGCCAACCAGAAGCTCCAAGAGAAAACCTGCGTATCAAAGACAAACAAAGAAGAAAACACCACTCATCTAGCTCTCCTCCCTACCGTAGACCCGCAAGTGGGTCACCCCCGAGCTAGGGAGACCATACTCACACCTGGATACTCAAACACTCCACTTCACAACAGAAACAACAACAATCCCAAAGCACGCATACACCCGTGGGTAATTTACACAATACGGAAACTCAACTACAGTGAGTTTCATAAGGGGCAAGAGAGTGGACACACTCGACTCCAGAGTGTCACCCTGACAGATAAATGAACCAATATAAATTTCTCTTGGTCTCAACCAAGTGTGATCACAATTTTTAAGTAATTTGTATAGGACTCTCAAGTCAAAAATACAGTCACAGATACATGCCCTCAAGGCTTTCAACATCCCAAAAGATGGAAACAGGTATGCACCCGAGGAGGATCTCTCCTCCCCTACCCCAAACTTGATGAGCATTTCTCCCAAGTGGGAGACGCTCTGTCAAACAACCCGACAAGAACCCCACAGAAAACAAATCTAAACACATATTTCACACACATTTCATACACATTTCAGTTCTACAAAAACAAAGGTAAAATTCAGACCAACCTTGCAAAGCCCTCCTGGAATGAAGCTGTTGCAAAGTCCACAGAGTTCACTTCCAACCTTAGCCACCAACTCCCTCTCCCTTCTCTATCTTCCAAACTAACTTCTCTATTTTTGGTAAGGCAAAAATGAAAGTTTTTCCCAAAATTCAACTAACTCCCTCTCATCCCAAAATTTGAAAATAAATAACCCAAATTCTCTTTCTTTTAATTTTGAGAAATGGGGAAGTGACACTTGTCACCTCCTCACCCTTCCCCAAAACCACTATTCTGTCCTGGTGGCTTATGTCACTCTCCATTCCCAAGGGTACTCCTTATTCCTCTCATGTGACTCCACTTTCTCATGGGAGAAATAAAAAAAAGAGTTAAATGGGAACAAGACAGGTGACCCATGCCTCTTTCTCCTTTCTTCACATGGGTGTCCCTAGAGTACATGGGGGAATCTCACTAAAGAAGAGGTGACCTTCACTAATGGATGGCATCTCTTATCTAGGGGAAAGTAGAGGGGATGGGTTGGGTGTTGGTACAACCCATCATGTCCCCTCCTACCTCCAATTTTCGCCACTTAACTTCAGGGAAAGGTTAAGTTGACTAGATGGAGGTTACTCAAGGGTTACCCATGCCAAATGGGCCCCTGGACCCATGGGGTATAACCCAGGGTCAACTTTAACCCATACAAGACACCCCTGGTCAAGGTAAGGCACAAGAAAAGGGCCTCATAATTTAAATAAAATAAGGAATTTCAAATTCAATCTCTTTACAACACTAATTATAAAAATAATGTTACATGAGGGTAACCTAACCCACTCGACCATACGAAAGACCACATTACATCATGACATCAAACACAAAGAGATCTTGGTTCCTCGTGGAACTAGATCGGCTTAACAGGGAATAACAAATAACAAGGTGTGGAATGATCTCCGAAATCTGTGGTTCGATTAGTAATCCCTGCACACTTAATTACAAGATCAGTAACCACATAAATTCATCATAGCCGAAGCAACTTAAATAAAACATGCATTCTCATGCCCTAATACAATTTAACATAATTAAAATCATATTACAATTTTCCATCATCACCTAATTCATTTTTCTGAAAAGTAAACTTATCCAAACATCACCCAATTAGTTTTTCCGAAAACATAATAAAGTTAAATAGTCTGACAAATTCCGGGAACTGCTATCCCACAAATATGAAAGTAACAATAACAGTACTGTAAATAGTCATAACAACAGTAGTAAAAAGGGCGGTCCTCACAAAAATAATCACTTACCGCTAACATAAAATTTGTCTCCTCACTTGCCTCAGTAGCAGGAATAGGCCCTGGTGATGTCATGTCCTATAGAAACCATCCAGATAGAAATTAAATTTCAAATCAATAATCTTTTGATTTTTAAAAAATAGACAACTATAACAATGAATGTAAATTGAAATTTACTAATCTGCCTCGTACCCCTATCAATGCCATGGAGCTATGAATCGCAGAGGCCACACCCTACTCCATTGCCCTATCAACATGGGGAGGTGTCTCCGCAGCCTGCATCATCTAGAAATACACAATAAAGCACACAAGTCACATACAAAAATCTAGTAAGTACAATTCATTCATTAAACTATTTATTTTATTACCTCCGTAAAGCTTTGAAGTCCACCACCGCTGGCAGGTGTTGCCGTGAAATCTACAGTATTAACCTATTCAACATCCAAAATCAGATATTAGAATACCATTCATATAATGATGCTATTCACATTTAATATTTATAATTGTTTATTAGTTACATACCCCGACAGTAGATGATCTAGTGTAAAATGCAGGTGGAGAACCACTGAAAACTGCATTGATGCTATGACCCTGATATTTCATTAAAATCATCAACTTAAATTAGTTAATCTTGCATTTCAAAAATGAAATTTAATAAATTAAATTCAATAAACTTGCTAATATTTACCTGAGTATCAAGGCTGAAAGTCTCACTCAGGAGGTTATCTGTCATCACCATCTGCTCAGCTGCAGATGTAGCCTGTGCACCTACGTCCTGACTATCCATGGGGTCATAACCACAGGCTGACCCGCAAGCCTAACAAGCATGGGGTGGGACCCTACTCCTCGCACTATCTCCCAACCCACTATCTGCTGTAGGACCGGCATGCTCTATGATGCTCTGCATCAAAGCACTAATGGACTATAGTGTATCGACCTCAACACTCTCCTTCACAATGGAAGGGATAGAAACATGCTCATGGGCTAGTCTGCTGATTACTCTTCTCACTACCCGCTGTGGGTCAAGACGTCCCCCTGGTCTATCTTGTGCTGACCCCCCACCTCTACCCTGGGAGTCCCGCATATCAAAATAGTTTGGAACTTTATTGAGGACAAACTCGCAATAGAGTTTCCTCAAAAAGTATTGCGGGACCTCATTATTATTGCATGGAGGATGGTCAAAAACCATCCACCACCTCTGCCCAAAATTGTCCCTTATCACTTGGTTGTTGTACCAGTGGATAGGGAACCTCTTGCATGTAATGGGTGGAGGTTGATTTGTTTGTGGGTTTGTGAAAATCGAACACAAGTCTAATTTTGTAATTTATAGTTTTTTCACATCTTGGTATGACAACTTGTCTGCATAGTAATCTCTAATCTCTCTCTTCTTATCCATCCAACTAGTTATTTGCTTGCTAATTGAATCTACATTTGATAACATAGACTCAAGAGATTCGGCAAGCGTTGACCTATGCAAGGTTGAAGTGGAAGGATCTTTCAACCTTGCAATTATATCTTCAATTTCCTTTTTGTTGTTTTCAATTTGCCCCATTATATTTTCTTGTGTTCCAGGGGCATGTCAAGGAATGGATGGAGGAGGTTGTTGTTCTGCAGGTATTTCCTCCTCAAGATTTTGTGGATTTTGAGGAGGAAGTGCATTAACATTTCCTGACAATTAACGAAATATACATCAAAAATCAACTCAAACCTACCTATTTAGAAATAAATTCAAACAAAAAAACAAATAAACTCACTCCTTTGGCGTGCTCGATGTTGTGGCGGCATTTTGGTGATGAATCGATAAGATTTTTGTGTTGAATTGAGGAATCCAAAATGCGAGCGTGCTTTCTAGGGTTTGCAAACTGCAGGAGTTGTGGAGAAAAAAGAAATAAAATGAGATGCAAACCCTTTTTTTTATTTATAGTACTTCATAACGTGCTCGCATTATGCATTGTTTTTTTTAAAAACCATTTGGCCACTTTTTGGCCCCCCATCTTTTTGCACTCACCCTAGATGCTTGTATCAACTTGCTATCACAAAATCCATTGAAGGAATACTCAGGTCATCTCAGTCTACTTATACCTAGATGATTGTATTCTCTTACAACATTTCAAAAAGAGAAAAATACCAAAAAGTGCCCAATGATGAAAGCAAAGTACTTGCACTCTAATGATGACAAATATCCATATCCATAATGTATCCAATTACATTTCGTATCCATATCCATATCCATATCCCTTGTAATAAAATTTTATGTAGCGTATCAATGTTTACAAAGAAAAGCTTGTGATTTCTTCTGTCGAGTCATTCTTCTATCAATCAAATTTCTATCTATCATCATATCTTTCATCTTTGTCTAGTCAATCTGAACAATGATCCAAATGCAAGTCTATCCTTAATCCATACCAATCAAATCAAAGTCAATCTTGTCAAATTATCCAAGTGCCCTCAGTGGTCTTGATCCTTGTCTGGTCATAAACCAACTCGATCAATTGTAATCAAACATTTGTCTTATACAGGATGTAACATTGTCGAAATTAGACCAATACACACGTCTTACACGACATGTTTCATTTCTTGAAACCAGACATTATCCTTCATGTTGCTCTAGGGAATATCATTCCCCACCATGACAACACTGTCGTATATCGTTATCAATCAATCAGGTGTTTTACAGCTTGACAGGGGCAATACCTTGTTTGTTCTTGTATCATTTGTGCATACTTGCTAAACTTGCTTGTGTGTGTTATCATTCTATCTTGCTTCACATATCATTCGGCTCTTTCTTCACCCATTTTCTTCAAACCTAACCTTCTTCTTCGTGAGATTATCCGTCTCACGCCCTTCTGCCTTCTTCCTGTCCAATCTCCCGAGGGGGCATCTTGTCATCAAACTTGTACTAGGGGCAAAACTGGGGCATGTATCATTGTCAGAAAAATTCTTATTCTTTGAAAAAATGTGATAAAACACATTGTTTCAAAGAGGGGCAAAATGTATACACCTAAAATTGGCTCATGCCGAATTAAGTAAATATTTTAATAGTTATCTTAATTCTTATTTCCTTCTGTCAATTAAATAAATATTCTAAGTTTATTTGATTGGTTCATTATCCCATAATTAAATAAAATCATTTTATTTAATTAAATTCCCTAAAATCTTCTAATGTCTCACATAAATTAAATAATCCTACATTATATAACTAATCCTAAATCCCTCTATCCTAAGTCCTAATTCCATAAATCCACCTCACCTTTCCACCTCACCATGTTGCACATGCAATTTAATATTTTAATTATTTAATTAGCTAATATTCCCTCACCCACATGTCCTATTTATCCTCTAGTCAAAATTAGTTAACTCATCAATCAAAGTCTGTTAACTAATTAATCATTCGAGTTCACTGATCAATCAATTTAGTCAACTCCCAATCAATTCACTTAACTGATTGGTCTATTCTGTTAACTATTCAATCAATTCAGTCAACTCCCCAATCAATTCACTTAACTGATTGGTCTATTCTGTTAACTATTCAATCAATTCAGTTAACTCCCCTGTTGCATGATGGAGCTTGGACACTTGTCCTCTTCCTATTCATGCTCATTCCTTAACCGTTCTCAACCATTGATCTTCTTATTTCTTCTCAACCATTGATCTCTTCTCTTCTGACTCTATAAATGGAACCTTATTCTTCCATTTCTATCATCCAAGCTTTAAGTAGAATTACTCTGTCAAATTACTAGTGTGCCTTTGGCACCCCATTACTATCCATTTTGCTTGATATCATCCCATTGCTTTGAAGCTCATCTTCATAGCACATTCATATCACAGTCATTCTATTCTTGTCATCTTCAACAAGCAAGGGAGTATACGCTTTGGAGGGCTTCATTACAATCAAGATCAAGAACAGATAGGTGAACAATGGAAGCCACAAGATAACAAGGTTTGTGAGGTTTGTGTTTTATTTGTTCAATCTTGTTATTCACATATTTCATTGTGTTATTGGGTTTGATACACTTATTTATTTCATCCAATTTTCCTGATAACAGATAGATCAAAAAATATTATGGCAGATTTTTTGGCAAATATCGCATTAAGAAGAGATGATATCACATTAGGAGATATTACAGAAGTTGAATTCAAAACCAGACCCACTATGCCAGATAATGTACATAACTGGCAAGTGTTTGATAATGATGCTGATATAATTAACTTCCTACATTGTGCTGATCATTATGAAAACCAAGAGATTGATTTTAATGCGTTTGTAGAAGAACATGATGGGAAAGAAACTCTTTTTGGTCAAGAGATAGTTCAGCTAAAAACAAACAAAATACCTAAGGGACTCATAGCATTGGAGAAAGTGTTTGATGTGTGTGATAGATTTAAAAAGAAAGACACACCAGTAGTATAGAACGACCTTGAAGAGATTAATTTAGGGACGTAGACATCCCCAAAGAATGTATACGTTGGAAAGAATCTTAGTCCCAAAATCAGGAGCATGCTTATTAACTTACTCAGGAAGTATAAACATGTATTTGCATGGTTATATGATGATTTGAAAGCATATAGAGAGGATCTTTTTCAGCATGAAATACCATTAAACCCGGATGCTAAACCATTCAGGTAAAAACAGAGGCCTATCAATCCTACATTGGCCCCTAAGATGCTTGAAGAACTCACAAAACTAAGAGATGGGGCTATCATTAAACCCATTAGGCATTCTTCTTGGGTTTCTAATTTGGTGCCTGTCAGAAAGAAAATTGGTGATATTAGATTATGTGTGGATTTAGCAATCTAAACAAATCTTCTCTTAAGGACAACTATCCCCTTCCTAATATGGAAGCAATACTGCAAAAGGTTACCGGGTGTGAACTATTGTCAATGATGGATGGTTTCTTAGGATATAATCAAGTGAAAGTCAAAGAATCAAAACAATATAAGACTACATTCACCACACCATGGGGAACGTATGTATATTTAAGGATGCCATTTGGACTCACGAATGCTGGAGCAACATTCCAAAGAGCGATGGATGTGGCCTTTACAGAATTGATTAATAAAATTATGATAGTATATCAGGATGACATGACAGCATATTCCAAAAAGGCTAAGGATCATTGTACACATTTAGTGCAAATTTTTATTAGAGCCTTAGAATATGGAATTTCATTGAATCCTAAGAAGTGCCATTTCGCAGTAACAGAGGGCAAGTTGCTTGGTCACATAGTCTCTAAAGATGGAATAAGAATAGATCTTGAAAGAGTAAAGGCCATTGACCAAGTTCCCATTCCTAAGAATGTAAAAGCTATACAGTCATTCTTTGGCCAAATCAACTTTGTCAGGAGGTTCATATCAAATTTTGCAAAAATTGTTAGTCCCATATCAAGAATGTTGAAGAAGAATTCAGAAGTGAAGTGGACAACATAAACAGTAGAGGCATTCGCCACTATTAAGAAGGCAATCAAAGAAGCCCCCATTCTGATAACCCCTAATTTCAGTAAGCCATTCCAAGTGTTCTCATTTGCCTCATATCATACAGTTGCAGTAGTACTATTACAGAAAAATGATGAAGGACATGAACAACCCATTTCATTTTTCAGCAAATCTCTTCAAAATGTAGAATTAAAATATGACATAGTTGAGAAATAGGCATAAGCATTGGTGAAGGCAGTTAAATCTTTTAGACCATACTTGGTGGGAGCTGAAATAATAGCATATGTGCCTAATGCTGCAGTAAAAGATGTATTGGTCCAAACTGAGGCCACAGGTAGAAGATGCAGATGGATCAATAGAATTCAGGAGTTCAATATTGAAATCTAGATCACCAAACTAGTGAGAGGACAAGGTCTTGCTAGATTAATGGCTGAAAATAATCTCAAGGCTTCTCAGATATGTAGTGCTAATGATGTTAATAACACAAGTTCTAGCATTGAGCATACTCCATGGTATACTGACATCATATATTATCTGAAGCACATGAAATGTCCTGAAGGGTATGATGACAACAAGAGAAGGACACTTAAATTACAGGCCTCAAAATATGTATTTATTGATGGAGGTCTTTACTAGAAGAATAGGGATGGTATTCTACTACTATGCCTAGATGAACATCAATCAAAACATGTCATGAAAGAGTTACATGAAGGTATGTGTGGAGGGCATTTCTCAGCAAAGACTACAACCCACAAGATCCTAAGGGTTGGATACTATTGGCCTAGAGTTTTTAATGATTCATATCATTACACGAGAAAATGTGAAGCATGTCATAAATTTTTAGGAAAATTAAAATATCAGGGAGCATTACCCTTGAAACCCATGCAGGTGGAGGCTCCATTCTATCAATGGGGCATTGACTTCATAGGAGAAATTGTAGAGAAGTCAAGTGGAGGACACAAATGGATTTTAGTGGCAATAGATTACTTCACAAAATGGGTGGAAGCAAATCCCAACTAAACAAGCAACAAGCAAGGTGGTGATCAACTTTTTAATGGAGAATATTATATTCAGATTCGGCACTCCAGTGAGGTTAATTATAGACAACGGAATGTGTTTTAGGTCTGATGATTTCAAAAAAATTTGTAATACACATGGCATTACTATGTCCTATGCTGCCCCTTATCATCCACAATCAAACGGGCAGGCAGAGTCCAGTAACAAAAATCTTCTAGAAATTATAAAGAGAATGTTGGAGGGAAACAAGAAGGCATGGGATTCAAAGTTGAGAATGGTTGTGTCGGCTGATAGGATTATTGTGAAGAGAGCAATTGGGAGATCTCCTTTTGAACTGGTCTATGGAACACAAGCAAGGATGCCATTAGAAAATCTTTCCAGGAAGACTTAAACATTCCTGAACCAATGGAGGAAAGATTAGAACATCTTGTAGAACATGATGAGACAAGGAGACTGGCTCAAAGGCAGAATATCAAGTTGCAATCACAAGTGAAATACCTTTTTGACAAAAAGGCCAAAGACAGGAAATTTGAGATGAATGATTTAGTATTGATGTGGAATGCTAGGTGCCAGGAGAAAGGAAAGCATGGAAAGTTTAAAGCTTTGTGGTTAGGTCCTTTTGTTGTAACTGGCAAAGGAGGTGATGATTCTTACTATTTGCAAAATATTTTTGGAGAAGAGCAGGAACTGCCTGTGCATGGGCAATTTCTGAAGCCTTTCTTTTCATAAAATATCAAAATTATGCACAAAGAAAATTAAGTGTTTCCAGTGCATGGACAACCCTTAAATAATTCTCAAAATACTTTTATTCCTTGCACAGTAGTCTAGGGCAATCAAGAGAGATTAGGATCTGCCAGTACATGGACAGTCCTATGAATCTCTCAAAGATAACAAAAAACTTTTCCATGTATAGTAGTATAGGATCATCCCTATTCCCCATCATTATCACTTCCATCTCCCATTCTCATTTCATTCATACAATTTTCTGAAGCCATCATCCCCCATAAATAAAATATATGGTCTACTCCCCCAAGAGATCTGAATTCCCAAACAGAGCCACTATTGGGATAGGAAAATTTAAAATTTTCTTATATTCTTACCCACCCATGTCCGACCAAATCAGAAAACATGCCCAAAATCATAATAATAACTGGCATATCCCATAAAAATCACATGACTTTCATCACAAATGGGTGTCTCACCCCTCAAATTGTAATGTAATGAAGGGCTCCAGCTCCTTAATTTTGACGAGACTTTGGTATTTTATTTATACCAATCCATGATCTTTTGAAACGGGCTAAATGTGTATCGACAAAAGAGCTATGGTTGGAGAGAGAGTTTTAGAGATCTCTGATGAGAGGAGTAACACTGATGACCCTTCATCAGAGATAGAATTCCCAGTTACACCAATTTAATCAAAAGTCAGGACTATCGGCATAAGAAAGCACTATCAGGGAATACTCCAAACCAACCCCCCCGACAATATAGATCATACCGATGAAGGAGTTTGGTGTGACTCTTGCCGAGCTACCCATGGAACCAGCGAAACTAATGATCATCAGGGCGAGAAATTAAAGTATCTCTGACTTCACAATGTCTCAGCGATAAAGCAAAATTATCTCGGCTTAAGTCACACCGATGTCTAAGAAGGATAAAAACCATCGGTGAAAGTAAACAAGTCGGAAGAAAAGCCTACAAGTCTTGCTGAACTGATGGTCACGATGATGAAGGATATCGATAACATACTATAATAATCACTCCAATGAAGGCTATGAGAAAGGTATCAGGGAAACAACCATGATCGGGTAAATTGAATTAAGTCAACCCGATAACATGTGTTATTCTGATGATGATAGTAGCCACACTCATCAACAAGACTCATGCCGATAGTAATATCAAAGACACTTGAAATATCAAAATTAGATGTTATTCCCACAGCGATAACGTAAGTCATGCTGACAATAGCTATGCTCATTTCTGTATCAGGTAGACCTTGAAATATCTTGCCGATAAAAACTTATGTATGTTTTTATAAGATACGACATCGAGGAGACAAAATGAAGGGTCACAGTGATTGATCCACCTATAAATGTTTCGCGCCATATGAAGATATTTGATCGCCCCAATATTACAAAAGTCTTACCAATGAGAGAAGTTATGACGATGTGACATCTAATGACGATTGTGAAAATTAATACACTAGAACGATTAATTGCAGACCAAGAAGATATCCTCTGAAATGCCACTTGAAATCACTGCAATTAAGTTTGAAAGAATTGTCTAAAAGGAGCACGCAAGCGGAGACTTGGAGGAGAAAATAGGGGAATTCGATTATCGCCTCAGATAACAGGTACATATATACAAACCTCTGTGCAGTAACCTAAAATTTGAATTTTTTTGTCCAAGATTAAAATGGAGACTCCAGTAAAAAGCAAGGGTAGAAAATAGTCAGGTGAAACCAGCAAAACCAAGAAACAAAAAATTGACAAAAGCCTTGGTGAGAAAACAAAAGAAGGGAAACTAAACCAGGACTTAATTGACTAATTGCCTGGATCGATTCCTAAAGCTCAAAGGTCTGCACAACTTAGGGTAGACATAGAGAAGTTGGAAGACAAGTGCAAATACCTTGGAAATGTCTGGACACTAATAAGAGGTTATGAGCTTTTCAAATTTGATTACAATAGAAGATTCAGAAATGTCCCAGTGTCCAATCCATGGCACTTGAATCTGGGCAAATTGGTCGTTCCTGATGTATTTGTGAATGTAGAACTCCTTAGACTCCTAGCTAAACATTACAACCCTAACCTCAAATCCATATGCAATCCGCAAGGAGAGCCAGTTGTACATTTATCTAAAAATGCTACTTGTGAAGTGTTTGATTTAGATGATTTGTGCACTGTTCCTATAGTCTACGAAGATTTGGACAAGGAATACTGGAGAATGGATACCACTTACAATGGGTGGAGATTACCTATCCACATGCCTAAGGTAGAAGGGGAAACAGTACCTCTCAATGAGAATGATGGACCTCCATTTCATGTGTCATTATTTGAACCATACATATAATACACATACTCCTCTGTGGGCCAAGTCCTTTGGTTAGAGGTCCCTGATTTTATGACAATTCCTTTGATGGTGATAGCCACAGATATCCAGTGCCACAATGCTAGGCAATTTGACTATACTGCCTATGTTTTTGGAAGAATTGATTCTGGTTTGACCGCAATCAAGAACAATGCCCCATCGGTCTCTTTTGAACACTACTCACTCCTCATGCACATGGTGCTTTATTATGGCCAGGAAATAGGATTATGGCCAAGTGAATTCAGAGTTGCTCAAATGGACCAGAAGGGACAAAAGTCACCTATATAAATGTGGACGAGGATATGGGACAACAGGTATGCCCATTCTAGTCATATTCATTTTGAAGAATACTGTGTAAAAGTGATGTATAGATATTTCAATCATCCTTGTGAATATTCACTGTCAAATGAAATATAGAGGTTTCTCAGACCTAAAGATTTTTGTGGTCCTCCTACTATTACCCACAATTGGGGAGACTGGTATTGTTTTGAAGATGCTTCCATGGTCAGAATTTATGGTTTTGAAGACACCCCGTTTATATTGTCTGAGACAATTCCTGACAGAATTGCCTACTTAGAGATAGTCAGTCAAATGAACTGCTCTAATGTGATGCACTTGAGCTCCTATGACAAGCAATCCTTTATGCCTAGTACTCTGTGCTTTGGAGATTTTACTGTGGTGTCAAAAGAGGCTATGGTCTCATTATGGATAAACTGATGCATTACAACATGAGATGTGCAGAGGCAAGAAAAGGATTTGATCCTAAGGGTTTCATTGATCTTGCTAGGAGAAAACAAAACCTCAGTGGATATACACATGTCCCATATCCACATGATGATATTATCAGGAATATGGAAGAAACTGAAGTTGAATTAGTGATTGAGAAATATAATAGAGAATTAGATGAGAAGAAGAGACAACTTGCAGAGATAGAGTTGTTGTCCTCTGCTAATGAGGGGTTTGCAGAAGAAGAGGAGCCACATCAACAGGCAACCAGAATATCCAAACGAAAAAAGCAATGCTATCAATCTCTTGATGTAGAATGTGCCGAGGAGGGGCCTGCCGATGAAGATCCTAGACAAGTAGCATATGATTCTTTTATTTCAGATGATCAATTTATTCATTCTAAAGAGTTTAAATCATTTTTATATAAATGCAAGGGGAAAGAGATCAGGGAGTCAGTTGATAATGTCATGACTGACAATGAAAGACAATTAATCGATATATTAAAAACAACTGTGGACAAGGAATTGAAAGCTGACTCCTAGTAAGGGTAGACAGCTGCTCAGAGAAGCAGGCGTTATGATATTTCCTAGTCTTGATTTGAATTCTACTTTGGTGTTTGATAGCCTTTTGCATAATACAGATGACAAATATAAGCTCACTCCTGAGGGTGTCACAGAAGTGTATATGGGCACCAAATATAACAATGATGGAAATTCACTAATGATATGGGCCTTGTACCCACCTCATAAGAAGATAGGCATTATAGATACCGAAAAGGCTTTTGGGCATGTCATGACTTTGAAGGCAGGGGAAACTGACCCCTTGATTACTACAGAAATTGGCATAAATGTCAGAAAATTAAACAAAGCACAAACTCAGATGCTGATCAAAGAACAAGATACATATAAACTGAGTTGTGAAAGATTAACAGAAGAAAATGATTTCTTGAAGGATATTGTTACGAATACCTTTGGAGGGTCAGTGAAAAGGTTAACTCAGTGAGCGAGCTCACAAAGCACCCAATCACCATCTATTGATTAGATAGCTCAGGTCCAAATTGACACACTTGCAATAGTGCTCCAGAATAGGCATGTTAACATGATGCATTGGATGAACCAATTTTGGGATATTTATTCTGAAAACTATAAAGTGATCCAAGAGCATGAGAGGCTCCACAACAGGCTGCAGGAGAAACTCCATGAGACACAGAGTAAGGATGTTTCTGACATTATAGGTACTTCCAGTACAAAAGATTTGATTGAGCAGCATCAGAAATATTATGACCAGCTTAAGAACAATGCCAAAGAATGTATTGAGGCTTCAAAAGCAAGAGTGCCCATGTTGTTTAGAAATGATAAAGAACTGAAGAGAAAAGATGAATGGAGTAAAGAATGTCAAGTGATATTGCATGAAGCCTTGGGAGCTCTCAAGGACAAAGACTCTGCATCTGGGGAAGCCTGCAAGCATTTGGAGAAGATGGTAACGATGGATGTGATCACAAGAAATGCTATTGAATTTATTGATACACACCGCAACCAGGAGTACTTGGATCACATTGCTTAGCTATACCTGTGGTTGAATAGAGCTTAAGCATCGTTATCTTTGTTGTTGTTATGTTAATCATGTTGATTCCCAAAAGACATTTTGAAGAGTTATGTCTCTTCATAAGTATTTCTATATAAGTTGAACATATGATGCTGAATGAGGGGGAGCAGTAGGAAATAATATATGAAGCTTTCAATGTTTTAAAGACCATGTTGCAATTTTTACAATTAAGAAGTTAATAGAAGATCTCTGATTCTGTGGACTTATACTAGCATCAATTATTTGTTGAAGTTATTCAGTTATTTGGTTGTCTCCAGTTTAATGTTTCCCTATTATTCAAATTGATATATCAAGTATATATTTAATTTGTCAATGCACATTTGCTGTATTTGTGTGATTTGATTAATTGGTTTCCTTAAAGAGGAATTAAAATCCTTCTGGTCAGTCACAATAATATGGAAGTGTTGATTTGGATTATTAAGAAGAACCTTATAATTAGGATTGTCATTTTGTGTCCAAGTTGATATTGTTTGTTGTTCTTGTATATTTCATTCAATTGGTTCCTTCAAGAAAGGATTAAAATTCCTTCTGGTGAATAACAAGAAAACTTGATTGTGTCAGTTGGATTATTAAGAAGAGTCTGTCAATCATTTCCTTGCACGTTTATACAAGTTATAAACCAAAGTATTGTGCCAAACAGTTAGAGTTATCACCCAATATAAGCCATTGGTCTTTGTCTTCCATTTGACTCTGTTTACCCAGCAAGGCATTGGTCTTATCTCAATTCATCATTTAAAAGTCCTTTATTAGCACAGTTGTAAAATTTACCTTGATATTGCTTATAAAATTTATACCTATCATCCATCAAATGTTAGATATAGGATTAATTAGCAAGCTATCATCTATTCTACACCATTTGCCAATGTAGGTAGATCCATTAACTTAGTCAAAACACTTACACTCATCTAATCTGCTTTAACTTTCAAGGTCTACCCGCGTAGGTATAGCAGTGCCTAAAGTGTAGGGAATCATCAAACCCTAAAGGTTAATTTCATCGCGTTAGTTTAAAAATGTTGCAAGTCTAAGCATAGAGCCTGGCATCCTCTTAGGATTAGCAACCTACATTTTTGAGACTTAACACACCTCATTCAACTTCTCATCAAAGTATGCAATTGGTCTTCCCTCTTGACTAAGGATGCCTCCAATCATTATCCCACCTGCATCACAATAAAATTGAAAGACGTTTCCAAAATTTGTAAGTGCCAACACTCACTGTTCAGTCACTTTTGTCTTCAACAATTTAAAAATTTTCTCTACTACAGTCGTCCCACACAAAATCTTTCCTATTATCCTTCATCATTTCAGTAATAGATGCACAAATCCCACTAAAATTATGAATGAAATTTCTATAGAAGCTCACCAAGGCATGAAAATATCTGGCTTCAAACATATTTCGAGATGAAGGCCAATCCACAATCGCCTTGACCTTTTCTGGGTCCATTTTCAGACCATCACCAAAAACAACAAACCCTAAATACACTACTTCTTTATGCATAAACTACATTTCTTCAAATTTACTAACAATGTCTCCTCTCTCAATATCTACAATACTACCCTAACATGTAGCAAATGCTCTTCCTTTATCTTACTAAGAATCAGAATATCATCAAGATACACAATGACAAACTTAGGCTTCAACACTTCGTTCATCAATCTCATGAAGGTGTTGGGAGCATTTGTCAAGCTGAATGGCATCACCAACCATTCATGCCAGCCATCTTTTATCTTGAAGGTTGTCTTCCACTCGTCCCTTTCTCTTATTCTGATTTGATGGTATCCACTCTTCAAGTCAATTTTCATTAAGTATTTGGCTCCACTTAGACAATCCATCATATCATCCATTCACGGCAATGAAAACAAACCTATACTTGATCCAGTTATCTTATTTATTTATATTGAATCTGTACCATTTGCCATTCCTCATTCTTCTTGGGTGTCAACACTGTTGGAACAACACATGGACTAAATCTTTCTCTGATCAACCCCTTATCCAACAACTCTTGTACTTTCTGGTTTATCTCTTCATTCTCCATAGGATTCATTCTATATGGTGCTTTGTTTGGTAAACTCACACCAGGTATCAAGTCCATGCAATGACTTATACTCCTCATAGGTGGCAGCCCATTGAGCAACTCCTTCATTAGTAAATTTGCATATTCATCCAGAATTTCCAGAATCTCTATTGTAAACTCCTCTTTCCTTTCTACTATCATGGTTATCACAGGTTTAGGGATAAACACAAAACATACTCCCTCTTTTGTTCAATTCTTCAAGAATTTCTTTCTAGAGACCAAACAAACTTTAGAAATATTTTTTGTCTCTCCTTTCTTATCCTTCAATGGATTCAGAGTATATTCTTTCCCATCCTTCTTTATCCTATAAGTATTTGTCCAACCATCATGGACAACTTGTCTATCAAAGTTCCAAGGCCTTCCCAAAAGAATATGACATGCATCCATTGGCATCATATCACACAATATTTCATCCTTATAACTACCTATTTGAAAATTAACAAGACATTGCTCACTTACCACCAATTGATGTTCTTTTTGCAGCCAGGAAACTCGATATGGGCTGAGATGTTTTGCCCTCTTCAACCTCAGGCTTTCCACCATTTCTTCAGATATTATGTTATCAGTACTAGTACCACTATCCACTGTGACCTTACAACATTTTCCACCTGATTTACATCTTGTCTTAAAAACACATTTCTTCTTTGGACCAGTTTTGATTTCTCTTTCTTAGGGTTTAACAAGATCCTCCGTAGAATCAAGGACTCTCCATCTTCTGGATCCTCTCCACACTTTTGTGAAGCTGCGCTTTCATTATCTGCTTGTGTCACATTGATTCTTACCTCTTTTCCCCTTCCAATACTCTACTATATCTGAGGACATTCAAATGCCCTATGCCCAGACTCTCCACATTGAAAACATGTACCACTGAATCCTCTTCCTCTGCATCTTCCAGAGTACCCCCTACCTCAAGAATAATCTCCTCATCCTCTAGAATAATCTCCTCTTCCTCTTTTTTCCTGGGTATTCATTTGAGATGTACTGGCTTCTCCTTGTTTACTTTGGTATCCTCTACCACTGTTGGGTTGTCCTCTTCCATGTGAAAATTTGCCTCTACCTCTAGAATTGTTTTGGTGTTTCCTTGCAAGTTTTTCCTCTTCCTTCAATGCATATTGATATGCTTCCTCTACACTAGTTATATGAATCATGCTTATTTCATCCCGAATAGAATAATGTAAACCGTTAACATACCTTGACACCTTTTCAGCATCATCATCCACATGTCCTACCTAGATATTCAGCCTATAAAATTCTTCGGTGTACTCTTGCACATTCTTCTCCTTCTACTTCAGGGTTTGCAACTTTTTGAACAAAGTAATTTAGTAGTCTATGGGTAGAAAATTTTCTTTCAACTTGGTTACCATCCTTTCCCATGATTTAATTTTCTCTTTCCCTTTTTGTTGTCTCTGAGTCTGCACATGATCCCACCATAAAGATGCATGTCCTTTTAATCTCGTGCAAAAAACTTTACCTTTTTTTGGTCTTAAATTGATTCAAAATCAAAATATTTCTCCATCTCTGATATCGAATCGATCAATTCTTCTAAATTCATATTTCCATTTTAATTAGGAGGGTCTAACCTAGCTTTAGTACCAATTTTTGACATTACCAGTAAGAAACTTCTCTCTGGTTCATTTCCATCATCATATTTGGTCTCAATCTCTAGTGCTTTAAATTCACTTTCATTGTCACTGATATCTACTGCATGTACTCCTCGTCGCTATGCTATCTCCATCGCATCCAATCTGGATGTAATACCTCTCAGCATTTCTACAATTGTTGCATCACCAGCCCATGGTCCTCTAATGCGCCATGTTTTATGAATCGTATATAGTTGTAGGGTTTCTATCCACTCACTCACCTACAACAAATCTTCTTTAGATTCCTTCCCTCACATGGTCACAGTAACCCGCTCTAATACCAAATGGTGTAGTCTAAACCCTGGGGGATTTACCAAACCACCGAGTTAAGAAGCGTTGATCAACTTATTCAAGTATAGGAACACAAATCCACAATCTCCATATAAACGGTTGGGTTTAAAACACATTAAGTTTTGTTTACTACATCTAAACTCTTCTGGTGTACAAGGCTTCACTTTAAAGAAAAAAACTCATCTAGAAAGAAACAAAAACTTCTCTATGTCTTGGACAGAGACCGATCGGGGAAGCTTCTTTCAAGTCAATCTCATCATACCAACCTGCATACTCCTCTTTTCATAGGATCATGGCACTCAATCTTTCCTCAAAACATTTCATCTCCTTTTGATGGTTGACAACCTATACAAACTCACTCA
The DNA here is from genome assembly GCA_027924645.1 of Cunninghamia lanceolata. NCBI lineage: Eukaryota > Viridiplantae > Streptophyta > Pinopsida > Cupressales > Cupressaceae > Cunninghamia > Cunninghamia lanceolata. Next base: position 4,148,282 of record BSBN01000397.1, read on the forward strand.
TATCACATTCAATCCCTTTCATACTAAGCGGCCTATAGAGACATCTTATCTTTTCTACGGTTTCATCCAATCTTCTTCCATATCGTTTGACAGTGGATTCCCTTCAACAATCTGTGGGTGTGCTCTCTTCTGGTACACAGTCTACTGTTATTATGGCATCAAACCCCATCCAATGGCCCCAGTTCATCCTTTATAACTCACCAAAATGATAGACGAATAGGTTGAAAGGTGTTCATTATACAACCGAATGGCTAAGTTATTGTCTTTGGCATTTCCTGAAATGCTGATGTTATTTCTTCCCACAACAACCGATATTATCATGCATATTCAAACCTTTTAATTCAATCACATTTAACTTCAAGAGCTTTGGATTCACTATCACTATATCCTTCTGGTGGTGGTGGATAACTTTTTCGGCCAAATGTCGTTCCATGAACTTTCTGTCCCTTTTCGGCAACTTTAGAGTTCACCGAACTCATTTTTCGCCGAAATTCTCCATATTCTCTTTCCATTAACATTTTGATTCTTATCAAGTCTCATGTACCATTCTCATGTGACTTTCGGGTGCTTGTAAATAAACACAATCCATTTGAATACATGGCTTTAGCGAAGTTAAAACATTACGAATTCATCCTTTCTTTCGGCCTATCAGCTTACATAGGAACTTTCATCAGCAAAAACAAGGTTCCACGAACTAATGGTACATAGAAAAGGAAAGCATTGAGATACTTTTTGAAAGTAGCTTCAAAACTATCTTCAACATCCTTATTGGTTGGAGAACTTAATAACGTGTCGATTTAACACCTATGCAACACTTAAAATATCCTTCAATGAGTGGTTTTCACCCTCCATGAACCATGGAGTCTCTTAATCGGTGATTTTGACTTTTTGTGAAATTCAAAACTTTACTCTTTTGGTAGCTCCTTTTATACACAAACCTATAAGCTTCATCGATGGGAATCAGGGTTTAAATTTGACAGTTGTATAGCTGTATTTAAAAATTTTAGCTGTAAAATACAACTGAAATTTGATAATGCTGTATCATATGAAAGGAGAGATTTTGGACAAACTGTCAAAATTTATATAAGCTTATGATTATATGTATATTTGGTTTTTATATAACTTATTTATACTAAAGTATGTCATATTATTTGAAAGGCACTATTGAATAGATAATTGTCATAAAAAAATTGCTTGACAACCAAGGTTGACTATCAAATTTAAGCCCTAATGGGAATAGAATGAAACAAACTTTACATTCTCCTTTTTGACATTTATGCTAATTCAAGAAATACCAAAACTGCCAATAATAGATATAAGCTACATCTTTGAAAGTTCCATCCCTTCGACAAATATTTGCCTAAGCGACTTCCTTTGTAAATGTCCTCTTCGGTAGAAAACCAAAACTTCAACTTCTGTAATAAGTTCCTTTTGTCAACATTCTCGATCAATAGAGTTTGTCAATGTGCAATTCTCAATACATTCAATTTCCATCGAATGGTTCCAAATTTGTGCTCGGGAGAGCTTCTTGAAATAAAAAATCCATAACAAAAACAAAATAGAATGGAAAACTATTTCCAATGTTTTTGAGCGATACAAGATCGCATGTCCACCCGGATGCACTCCTGCATCAAAAACCCTTTTGAGAAAAGACTCCACTAGAGAAAAGAGGACAAGTATGTATTATTCTTCAATGTACATAATACAATATTAACACATTACCACTCTTAACTTTAATAACATTCGAGCAACACCTGTGTACCTATGAAAACATTACTCTCTAATCCACTATCTGATACTCTCAATATATAGGCAAGGAAGAGGCCAAAACCACAAATAGTTTTACCAAAACAACAAGTACCAAAACCATGATATGCTACAAAAATCCAAATCCAACTCAAAGAGTATCTTTTGAGAATAGTAAATAATATAATAACTTCACATTGACTATGAACTCAATCAATGAATCTCCAATTAGAAATTGTAACCGTTATAACATCCATGACAAAGTAACTCCTACATCCTCAAATGTAGTGCCTCTGAAATGGAGTTGCCTACTCATGCTTCATAGCAAGTTTCCATTCCTCAATCCTAGTGCCTAGAATGGAAAAGTGTCATATATGAGTCCAAAGTCAAAAATATTGACTGTCACCATTGTGCCCCCACTTCCTTCATGAATGCATATGACAACTAATCCAAAGAATCTAGGGAATCTAATTAATTCTTCCAATTACATTCTAGGTGCCCAAGGACACTTTCCAAGAATGTTGGAGACACATAAAAAATATATATAGGATTTGCAAGGTAAATGTCACCTTAATCCTAACATTTTCTACTCCTCTTTTCTCTATATTATATTCAGTTATTCTTTCTTTTGCTTCTTCATTGCAATTCTCATTTTTCTATTCCTTCATCTCCATCTCAATAGATCTATTCACCTTCCTCTCATTTTCTTGTTCCTTTTCCTTGCCTTTATGTCATCAACCTCTTTCATCCATGCTGAACTTTCTCCATGAATATCTACATATACTCATCTCCAATGAGAATTTGAGTTTTTTGGCTCAACTTGATTGTGCCATCACTCTCATGAAAATATTTCTCATTCACCCTTGCATTTTGCAACTTTATAAAATATGACAATGAGGTATGTGCTTGGCTATCTTCTAGTTAGCTATAATATGGATCTGCATTATTTTTTTCTACCATGTCTTCTTTTTCTCTCAATGAGATCCCTTCATCTTCTATGTGACACTCTATTTGTTGTATACTAATGAACCACTCTATTGGTTGGGAGAGATGGAGGAGGGGATGACATTGAGATTCCTACATCCTCATTATCAAAGTCAAGGTTGACACCAAGGTTTTTAGAACCTTCCATTATGTAATTTGGTATGCTTACATGAGTAGGTTTAGTTAAACCTAATAAGTCTTGAACACTATGGTGCATATACACTTAATGTTCATTTTCACTAGTAGATTCATGTTGTAGTTGTTCATTAGTAGTAGAATCATGTTCTATCTATTCAATAATATCAACATATTCTATCTAAATTTTTCCCAAATAGTTTTTAAAACTCGTTCAACCCTGCCAATATTAGAATATTTTCAATTACAACTACATCTTCTTCACCAACATAAAATTCTCTAATTGGATTCCTGTCATTAGCAAATTCCTTTGTGTTAATTCACTAAATACCAATTCTTTTAAATCTTACCTTGATGTTATATTCTATGAGGGCATTTTTTATTATTATGTTGCATAGATGGGCTAATTCAAACATATTAATTTCCAAAATAAAATGGTTCACCATCCACTCTAACCTCTCACTTTTGAAGTAGTTCTTGAATGGAGAAAATACACTTACACCTAATGTCTGGAGTTTGTGGCTTGTGTGAGATGGCAATGTAATGAGGTCAGCTACCAAAACCCTTGTCTCCTATATAGTGGGAAGTGCCACATGGCTACCATGGCCATTAAATATGAGTAAATGTTTCTTAGCAGGTGAAACTCCACTTGTTCTAGATCTTCAATAGTGATGTAACCAAATGATGAATAATTCCTTAGTCATCCATGCATCAGGTTGAGCTACCATACATGCCTTGGTTCATAACCTACAATGAAATATTTTAATTATCTTTGACCTTTGAAAAGGTAGAATCCATGGATTCATTGACATGTAGCATTAACACAAGATAATATAGTGGTCAATTCTCTAATTTTGGCATTATATATGGCACACTCCTTGAACCTTTTTTGGTGGTTATTCTCATACCACAATTTCTACCAATTTAAACACTAGTTACATCACAGCTCCAAATTTGGTGTGACACATATTGGTTTTTTAATAAATTATAGCCAAGTTTTTATAAAATGTTGCTATGATGGAGGGTTTAAGAAAGCTATATTTATCTCTCTATATACCTTATATAGTTATTAGTGCCAAATTACTATTAGATTTAGCCATGGAAATAGCAACCTAAAATCTAGAAATCTAAAGGCAAGCACAAAAAGAAGATCAAAATGAAGAATGCAAAAGAGGTTAGAAGTGAAGTTGCAACAAAATATGTATTGCAATATTATAACCAGATTACAAAATATAAGCTAAGTAGTGAGTTTATATAGACCAAGAAGAGGGTGGAGGTGGCAAAGCCAGCCAATAGGGAGTGATCACCAAGCAGACCAAAGATAGCAAAAGCATCTTCCCAAGATAAGAAATGCACCTCCCTTCTAGGATGGAAACACCTCAACACACACTCACCTATATAAACTCACTTTATTAACCTAAGCAAGCTTAATAATATGTGTAGGAGAAACCTTAGGAAAAGGAATAAAAAACCTACACTAACACCCCCCTTAAGTGTAGCTTAGGTGGGTGAAAAGATGGGTCCTGACAAATGAAGCTTGATGAGGTACCCATGTACAAAGATTCCCCCCCAAAAGAGAAGAAGCCCCCCCAAAACAAAGGAATAGAAGCCCCCCCACAAATAGAGAGAGAACACCCCCAGAATAGAGAGAAAAGAGGACTAAGAGGCCCCCCCCCCCCAAAAGTAAGCAATTGTGTCAATGGTTGATGCTCAAAACTAGATGTAGAAGATGGTCTGTTAGTCTTTATAAAATTCTAGGGTTCTCTGTTCTTTGTTTGGTCTTTTTCCTGCCTCCAGATGCCTCATTTTAGATTTTCAAATCTTATATTTTGGTCTCTTTTTATGGTGACTTGTTCTCCTGGTAATCGTCATTTAAGTTGCTTTATGAAGCCCTTTATTATCATGACATGGCTGGCCCCCTTTACTACTTTCAATTGTTGCCTTTCTTAACGCCTATGGTCCCTGCTTATTTTATTGATAACATGTTCCCAACGCAAGAAATTTCCCTAACACAGCCTCCTACTTGATGAATTATATGAAGGTTGCGCTGAAGCGCTATTGGATCACATGTACCAAGAATCTCAAAGATGCCCTACTTCTGCTTGTTGTCTTAATTGGTTGATATTTACGTATTGAATATTGCCACGTAGCAACATCTTCTTCCTTGCGCCATGTTTTCTTCCCGACCTAGCCTTCCATTTTGCCGTATTCCTAAAGTTGTGATGTTGTGCTTGATGACCATGTGTCCTCTAATATCTCCAAAGGATTAAGTGGGCCATCGCATGAGATATCATCCCAGCTTTACACATGGCATGGCCCTAGTGGTTCAAACTATTTGACGTATACCTGCAAAGGATCAAGTCTTTATATGCCAAGTGGCACGATCCTATTCATTTCTCACTAGTCCCACCCCAACATAGCTTGGTGCTTGCTTGCTCAACCTAAAGTCGCATCAATGTGATATATTGACAAGTGTCCTCTCAAGAAAATTCAAATCGATGGTGTTGTTTTAATCAAGATACTAAGTGGTGATCCAATGATACATTACACACTATCCTCTCAATGTAGCCTAGTAAAGATATCGCCCAAGGAAGCTTGTGCTACTTATTGTTGCATGTGCTATCTGTTGATTTGGGTGTTTGAGGTGATCGACAACTGATTTTCAAAGTTGGTGACATTCGCAACATGTTCATGTTGATGCAGACTTCGACCCATTTGAGCAATTAATGAAGAATGAGGTGAATTCAACTATAGTCAAATGCAATTGTGCATTTCTTTTATATCCCTCGATGAGCTGAGTATTCAACTACTGGTGAATTTGAAAAGAAGGTACTTATTGAATTCTCAATTTCATTCCTAGTATGCAAATGTATCCTTGGTAAGTCCTAAAGTCCTTCCTCTCTATATTGAAGGGTTTTTCTAGGGTTTTAAGGTTTTCATGTAATTCCCTTGTTTGAAAGAAACCATCAAGGTGTAAGAAAACCCTAGCTTGATTGAGCAAGATTCCATTACAACCATGAGTCAGAAACCATCTTGTAGATGTAAAGCTAGGTGAGACCTATCTCAAGACATCATTGAGCAACTCCCTGGGTCTTCAAAAAAATATAAGCATGCCCAGGGCACAAGGGTTTTAACTGATAGGTTCTATGACTTCCATTCACATGTTAGAGATGCAACCTTACCAATGGAAGGATGGAATTTATTCAAATACTATTATTATCAGTGTTCCCTTGACAAACCTATATCAAATATCTGGAAGCTTGGCCTTGGGAAATTAGTTGTTCCAAATGTGTTTGTAAATGTGGACCTAGTCTAGGCTATTAACAATAATTATAATACTACAACTAGGGTTTTGTCAAATAGTAATGGAGGGCCACACTTTAAACTGAACAAAGAACTAATTGTGGAGGTGTTTGGTCTTGAACCATTGGCCAATGTTGAAATCAACCCCGATGCTTTTAAAAAGGAATATAACATAGATAGGCAAGGTTCCAAAATGTGTTATCTACCTAGCCATAGACCAAGAGGTAGTTATGGAAGGTTGGTAAAAATTAGTGACAATGAACTTAGCCCCTCAGATACAAGGGATTTGAGGAGTATTTTATAATAACTTATTTTGTTCTATGTCAAGTCTTTAGACTTGATCACAATCTCTTGATACCAAATCACATCATGGTTATGATTGTTGACATCCAGGTTCATTATTAGAATAAATTTTTTGACTATACCACATACATAGAAAATGAAATTCACAGAATTAGTGGCATATAAGCAAAAGAATGAGGCTCATTCTTTCAAAAGATAAATTCAATGTCGTGCCACATCTTGTTGCATTGTGGTGGGAAGTTCTATGGAAAGGAGTTACAGATACAGAGCTTGACTACAGAAGGAACCCTCATGCCTGTCCAAGGCCGAACACATGTATGAAATTCTCATTTCAAAGAATCAAGTTATAGTTGATTTGAAGAGTATTTTGTACAAAGAATGTTGGGGTTATTGGGATAGGAGAAGCCAAGGTTGTCAAAGGAAATCATGGACTTCTTGAGACCAAAGGAAAGGGTTCTAAATAGTAAAGTTGACCTTAATTAGGGTGATTGGTATATATATTTAGATGTAACACTCATCAGAGTATATGGCTCAATTGTTATGCCTCACCTTCTTCCTAAGAATGTGCTTGATAGGATTGCTTTCCTTGAAATCATATAGCAATTGAATGAATCAGATAAAACACACTTTAGATTGCATAAAAGGGAACCTTCATCACCTCAAATATTGTGTTCCCTAACTTCATGATCACTACTAAGGAGGGATTAGATGTGGCAGTTCCCATGCTATAGAGATACAGAATTCCAGTCATTGACCACAGAAATTATGACCCTGAGCATTTTATTGATCAAGTTAGGAGAAGGGGAAATCAAGTTATGAGCATCACTTTATTGAGAAGGGAGACTTGATAGAAATTGCTTATTTGAGGCTGAAGTAAAGCAAAGGAGAGACAATTGGGGTCTCATTGTTATAGGATAAAAATAGAAGATGCTACAAGTGTCTAGTTACCAAGGAGCCTTCAAGGAGCTGACTAACCCTATTATTAGAATGTAGGAAATGCTTGAGCATATAGAAGAGTTGAAATTTGTTCCCAAAAAGAAGCCTATCAAACCAAAACCCCTTGAGATGCAACAACCAGAGGAGCAGGAGGTTGAGCAACCTATGTGTTCACAGGTGGAAGGAGTGGCAAAAGTAGCTCAAGAGCTACCTCCCCCTAAGCACCCTTCTATGAATCAACCTTTGGTTGATTATTTATTGACAAAGGAGGTGGAAGAGAATCAAATTGATCTTGAAGAGGTCCAACAAATAGTAAGGTCTTCCCACATAAATGAGGTTGTCATGGTGCCCCCTATTAGAGCCTTATCAAGCTTGGATGAGGGAAGCAAGGTTATGCAAGATGTGAGAGCACTTTCCTGTAAAGAGTTTCTATCTGATGACTAATTCATAAGGTTTGAATAATTTAAATCCCTATTGATGAAGAATAAGTGTGATATGTACCTAAAAATATTAAATTAAGTGAAAGGGAAAGTAGAAGAAGAAGAAATGAAGGAAGTATCTCAACAGGTCCTAAAGGAGATTGACATGGACCTCAACAAGATCACTCCTGAGGAGTGCAAACAGTTAGTCAAAGAAAGCAGAGTTCTTTATTTTTCCTGGATGGGATATATCCTCAGCAATAGCTATGGATACTATCAAGAGGAAAGAAGATATTGAAGATGAAATTATGACTCAAGAGCAGGTTGAGAAGTTATTTGGATCAGGTTTTAGTGCTAGGCATGAAACCTTGGTAATATGGGCCATAGCTCTGGATGAGAATAAGCCTCAGGTGGCCAAGGATATCAATGAACTCATAGGGGATATAATTGTGAGAAGACTAACAGACATATTTGCCCCACAAGATTCATCTCTAGCAGTAAGTACAACAAAATTCAATGAGGCTACAAAAACGAAATTAGAATCAGATTATGATAAGTTGAATGAGGACTATGTAGAGTTGTTACAGAAGCATACTATAGTGAAGTCCCTTGTTAGCCCTGCAAGAATTGACATGACACCTGCTACCCCTTCTTCTAGCCCAAGGAGTGTATCAATGCATGAGGGGGATTCTTCTACTATTGCTAAATTGAAAAAAAATTGAGGGAGAGCAACAATGCTATTAATGGGATAAAAAGGAGAGCGAGAATGGACAAATTATTTTGATAGGTAGTTTTTTAGCCACATATATTATTCCTAAGGTTGATGATGCTTGGTTATGTTATAATAATTTGAAAAGGGATTCTGATAGCTATACTAACAATGAGGCAATTTTAAAGGATATATTGAGCACATGGATCCCACGTTTGCAAGCGATGAGCCTTATTTTTAGTAGCTTAAGATCTAATGTTGATGCCCCTGCCAGCATATCAGATATTTATGAGGTCATTGGACTTTTAAATAATATCTCATCTTTTCAAGGGAGGCTTGATGTGATGTTAAGGATAAATTAGGTGCATTCAAGTCCCTAGAAAAATATTTGTTTCTTCCTATATTAGAGGAAAATGGTATGGAAAATACATCTAAGAAGTGGAGAAATGAATTCAATGGCATCATTCCAAGTCTTATTTCATCCATTTCATTGGGGGATAAAATTGACCCAATCTTATGCAATGATGAGTTGGACAAGCTATTGGAGTTGGAGTCTGGGCTTGGCAACTTTGTTAAAGAGTCTAAGGTACTTTTGGATGCTCGATATACATTCCACCTAAGTAAATTTGAAAAGGTCTTGCAACATACATGGCCGTCCAAAGAAGAAATCTCCTCATGGGTTCAAAAGTACATGGTATAATATAATGAGGATACTTTACCATTTTTTGGGTGTTTGATGTATTCAAAGAATGGTCTCGTAGGTGTGGAGTGTGTGAACTCTTAGTTTGCACAAATATAAGATAAGATGAAATCCAGAGAATCTTGCAGAGAACAAAAACTAAGCAATTGTGTTGACTAGCTATTTTGATTATAAAAGGAGACTAAGTATTTGCATAATGTATCATTTAGTCTTCTCTAAAGTATTGCTATTCTTCCTGAGCATTCATTATGTTCTCCCTTTCTACAAGAGTTTTGCCATTATTCTCTTGGTTGGAATTGTGTGATTTCAAAAGAAAGAGAAATAGTGGATCTTCTTTTGGATTGCACAAAACTAGCAATCGACCCTCTGTGTTCTTCCTTCAATGTTGGGTTTATTGGAAAGGGTTCTTGCTTGTGGGAATAAATGTATGCACTACTATGGTAGCCTATTTGACCCTTGAACCCCACCTCCCAATCCTAGAAACTTGGTGAAGTGTGGGCTTTGATGGTAGACCTCTCCAACTACATGCAACTACTCAAAATGCAGTGAAGTAAACTCTTAATTTCTAATGGCTAACACTTGTTGAAAGAGTCAAAGAAGTTAGGCAGGCATCACCTTTTAGCTTATTCATCTCCACCATGGCAACCAACAGTGATGGACACCTCATCTTTGTCAGGTGAAGACTATGATGTTTGGGTGGTCCAGGAAACACCTGACTACCTATGCATGCCATCTTGGCATCTAGTTAGAATACTGCACTCCAAATGAATCATTATGCTTTGTCATATTTTGTTTTAGGAGTCAGTTGGAGACTTTGATGGTGACATGTGTCATCCATCTATTTCATTGTAAGAGACTCCCTTGTTCTATAAAATGGATGCTCTCATTTTTACAAAGGGTTGGGAAAATTAGCAGGAATAGAGACCAGTAGAAAAATAGGAATAGCTTTGTCAACAATTGTCTATTTTTTGTAGAAAAATACTTTCCCTAGTTTGGGGCTTGATTGAAAAGTGAGTAATTCTATGCATCTTGTCTCTATTTGTCAAATGTAGTTAGTATTTTAGATTTAATAATCAAGGATTGTTGATTCTCTTGTATACATTTTCTATGCAAACTTTTACTTATGTTAGTGTTGATTCAAGTAATGGTGTAATCCTTTCATAAATAAGAGTAAATGCTAGTTGAATTTGACTAGATAATTAAGTATGAGTGTATTGTTTTTACCTTTTGCGAGTCTTTGTTATTGCAATGCATTAACATTTAGTTAGACTATCATGTGTATGTAAAATTGTGATAGGGTTGTTACTACAATTATGACTCTGTAATCCCCTGTTAGGCACCGGTCTATATTTGAGTAAACCCCAACTGGAACACTCTTTAAAATGACAAATCTCACACTCTTTGTAAATTATTTGTAATTTTCACATAGAGATTTCAAAGATTACAAAAGATTGACTTAATGAAGCAATCAACCCTACAACCTCTTGTCTAATTTATGTGAAAATGCCTTTTCTTCTCAGCACTGTGATCAATTATGAATAGTCACCTTAAATCAGTGTCTCATAAGGGAAACCCGCCTAGGCTTTGTAGAGCCTGAAGTGTAGAGGAAATTCTTGAGTAAGATATTTCATGTTAACTACTGACTATGCACTTGATCTTGATCATACATCTATGAAACCTTTAGGGATAATTTGCAATTAGTTGGAGAACCAACATGGTCCACAATCATCGAACAATGTTCCTCCCCTTAGGAAGAAATAAAACCAAAGGTATATGTAGAATGTCTTCCCATTCCTAAAAGGAATAGGAGGGAAGAAAGATCAAGATGTGTATGAAATCTTTAAAAAATGGCTCATGTGTCTCTGTGTCGATCCTGAAAGATGCCACAACCAAATCAGGAGTCCCAAGCCTAATTGATGAAAGTGACAATCTAGAACCAAGTGGAAACTGAAATAGAACAAGATCTAAAGATGAAAATATCTCCTTTGAAGGCTAAGATGCCTCCTCCAAATGCTACTCAAGGATCTCTAAGCCAATGCCAAACTGTGACAAATGCTAATATGATGGATTAGGTACCATAGAAGATTCAGGTATAGTAACCATGGATGTATGGTGCTCACCATAGGCAGGACAACTAGATCAATGAGAATCCGATACTTCTGCAGAGGGTGTCAACATTAATGATGACTGAGTCAAATATGTGGACTCATGAATATCTAGAGAAACTGTCATTATAGAAGCAAATGTAGGCAAAGAAGGAACAAGAGGGTATGAATGTGCCCTCAAAACATTTGAAGAAGAATCATCTCCATCAAAGAGAAGATGAATCCAATCAATTTAGTGTCTCCCAAATCTAAAATGTGGGACTCTACAAACAAAGATGAGATGTCTGGTACGAATACATCCCAAGAAACTAAATAAGGAAGACCAAAATGAACTCCCACATCATTGCAATGTTGATCTTGGAATAAGCAAGAGGAGGACGAGAATAAATACAAGGTTCAAGAATTGGATCAGATGTGAGAATAACAAGGTTCAGGTAACCAAAATTCTCCTCAAAATCAAAGGTCACACAAGGAGTGTGATCAACAACCAAAGGATCAGAGCCATCATCAGGTGCAAAGTTTGTAAAGGAGTATAACTGAGATGCATGATCAACCATCCCAGTAGCAACAATCTCTCTACTCTCCAAGTCTTGAATGATAACTAAATCAAGTGTAAATTCCACTGTCTCCCCCTACTCCACAGTGGGTGGTCTGATAAATGGAAAAAAGATTGTTTGACAAATGAGGTACACAAAGAACATCATTGAAAGTGCCATCCCCGATATCAACAGATCCTCTCAAAATTACATTCATGTAAGTATTGTTTCCCATCAGAATAGGTGACATAACACAAGGCTCAAAAGAAGAGAACATGGACTGTGAAGAATCCATATGGTGAGAAGCTCTAGAATCAAGAAGCCATATCCCTGATCAAAGACCTGTAGAAGCACAAAGAGCTTTTCCTTTCTTTGACTCAGAAGCAAAACCTGCATAGCCTTTTTCCTTAACAGATCATGACTATTTAGAATGTGAAGAAGAAGAATCTAACTCAGACATTCTAGAAGGGAGATCAATGTTATTCTTCTTAAGAAGATATTTCAATTCATCAATATCCTTCTTATAACAATAATTTTATTCATGTCCAGTTCTCTTGCAATATGCACAAGTAGGCTTCTCCTTCTTAGATGAGTACTCTTTTGAAGAGGGTTTGTTCTGTGCTTGATCTATGTGTGGATTTTTCTTAGATTTCTTCTATTTCTTGTCAAAAGTACCTGACTCTTTTCATCCCTTATGATGACCAACCAACAATGCTTGAGTCTATGATGAATCTATGAGACCCATAGAAAGAAGCTTATGTTGTTCATGCATTAACATCTTAGAACAAGATGCAAATGAAGGCATAGTGTATGAAGATCCCATAGTTAGCCTATGAGTGTGAAAGATAGAAACAAATCCTACAAATTTAGGACCAAGTTTGTTCAGTACATTATAGATTAATTGGATGTCCTTTTTCTCAATACCACGTGCTTTACATTGTGCTCTTAGATCATTAACCTTAGGTATATAATCTTGGATGTTGCCAAAGTTCTTAGGATTAAGGCTCATCAAATCATTTCCAATTTGATAGCCTCTAGCTTCATCTATTGTACCATAGAATGTTTTCAAATTTTCCCAAGCATCATGTGAATTTGTACATGCTTCAATTTGAAACATAAGATCAATGGAAACAAAGCTATGAAGATATTCAAGAGCTTTTGTATGTTCAAGCATCCATTTTGTCTTTTCCTTATCATATGTGGGTTCATCTACCTTTTGTTCAACATATGGAGTATACCCAAGTTACATTAGGGTATTACATGCATGTTGATGCCATGTTGCATAATTGTAAGGTGTTAACAATGGAACCTTGAAATGATCCATATGTGAAGGAAAAGAAGATCACAAGTAAACAGATTAAGACAATAACACTAAGAGACCCCCCTTTTCACTCAATCAAGAATCTCCAAAAAAAAAATTAGCACTTTATAGATCAGTGTGTTTACAATGCTGGAGTTGTTTTCCAGAGTTTTACAATGTCCAAAATTGATCAAATACTGAAAGCATAAAATTTATCTCAGAATTAGAACCTCAAACTAGCAACAATGTGTGGTGCTAAAAAATTATCCACTTTCAAAAAATGAATGGCCTTGAGTTGAGATCATATGTGAAAGTTATAGTCATTTGAAGTTCTAAAAACTAAAACTACCTATCAAATCTCATGAGAAAACTAATTTTATGGAAAAATAGGATCACTTGAGAAAAATGTGATTACACCACTGTGAAGAGCATGAAATTTTACCCTGAATAAAAAAATGCTTAGAAAAATACCTCTGTATGGTTGAGAATGAGCCTTCCATAGACTAGGGGCAAAAAGCAAAACTGCAGATTTCAAAAAAGTTCCTCCCCAAATTTGGTGAAGTTGTCGCCAAATTTAGAAAAACCACCAAATTTAGAACTCTATCAGATAAATTAGCCTTCGCCAAAAAAGAGAATCTCAACTAAATATAGTCACTGCTAAAACATGCTAACTGCCAGAATTACCTCCAAATGTCAAGTGGCAGGGCACGTTGGCTAAGGAGAAAACACAAATTTCAAGGCCTAAAAGGCTAAATCGTTGGAGAAGGGCCAAAGCCACACCCATACCCCTTAAGAAGGGATTTGATGGGCTCACTTGAGGTCCGCTCCCCAAAGGTGAGGCTACTAACTCTTAAGAGGTCGTAAACCTCTTTAAAGAGGTTGTGGCCTCTTTAAGAGAGTTGTCTCCCTTTTGGGAGTGCGTGCAGAGGCATGGGAGCCCACACTTGCACAGGTACCCCTGGTACCTTACAATTTTTTATTTATTTTTTAAACTTTTACAATAAAAACTGCAACAATAAGTTTTTTGAAAATATTTTTTTAAATATTGCAAAAATATAGATTTTTTTTTAAAATTCATGCAAATTGACACTGTTCACAGGGGTCGTATGACTCCCTGGACAAAAAATTTGCCTCTTCGAACAACTGTGTCCAAAATCAATGATTTGATAGTTGATCTTAGGGTTTTTGGGCCTTCTGAGCGCAATGGAAAGGTCAAATTTGAACCAAAATGCTCTAAAATGATGGCTCCCTAGTGGATCTGGCAACAAACCTCTTGCTTCAAACCCTCATAGATTTGGCCTCCATTGATCGATCTGGACAAAATAAAGGGATATCAATTGTGACTTTTCTGGTAGCTCTGAACTCAATGGTGAGCTTAGATTTTCTCCAAGAATCTTCCGAAGCTACTTGCAACACAAAGCCACAAACAAACCCTCCCTGGAAACTAGTATTTCTATCAAGTTTTTTCTAATTCTCTAGGTCATCATCGGATGTAAGAGAAGAGCATACTCAACTTTCAAGAGAAATCATGATCTCAAAATTTAGATCTTCTAACTAACTAGCCTTGGGCATTCACCTGCTCCGATGCCATGTTAGATTTTGCTATGGAAATAGCAACCCAAAATATAGAAAGCTAAAGGCAAGCACACAGAGAATATCAAAATGAAGTATGCAAAAGAGATTAGAAGTGAAGTTGCAACAAAATATGCATTGCAATATTACAACCAAAGTACAAAATACAAGCTAGGTAGTGAGTTTATATAGACCAGGAAGAGGGTGGAGGTGGCAAAGCCAGCCAATAGGGAGTGACCACCAAGTGGGCCAAAGATAGCAAAAACATCTTCCCAAGAAGCAAATGCACCTCCCTTGTAGGATGGTGACACCTCAACACACACTCACCTAATTAAACTTACTTTATTAACCTAATCAAGATTAATAATATGTGTAGGAAAAACCTCAAGAAAAGGAACAAAAAGCCTATACTAACAATTAGGTTGTATTATTTTAAACCATATCCACCATGACTTCCCAAGAAGTCCATTCTTGAAAGGATTTGGCTTAGTCTCACAAATTTGAGCAACATATGTCTTCAACTATATAGTTTCAAGATTGTATCCTAGCTCATCCATATATTTACATGATTGCACAATCTCCAATTCTTCATCAAATAATATGTTGGTTGCCCCTTCTTTGTTGTAGTTGTAAGACCTTGAAAATAATATGAAGGGTTATTGTAGGAATGCCCCAATTATTAACAACTTGAGTAGAGTAACCATTATCCTCAACATCTTTGATTGCATGATCCATGTCTGATTTTATTTAGGTTTTCTTAAGGAAAACATTCTTAGAGGTAGCAAAACTCGTCACCTACACATCTAGTATGTCGGTTGGTGGATCTATAGCAATGTCCTCATTTTCAAGATTCTCCTTTGTGATTTTGCAAAGGCCTTGCTCTCTAAACTTGATTCCTCTTTAAACACTTCATGGTATGAGGCATTTGTAATCGATATGAAATATTGTATGAGTAAAATAAAATAAAAAAGTAATTTTGTAAGATTTGGTTGAAATCTAAAGTGACATACATAGATTGTGTACTTTAGAATTTATAATTAACATAAAAGAAGAAAAAATTGAGTGTTTGAAACAAGAAGTAGCTTATGTTTGATATTTTAATGTTATCATTAAACAATTGCAAAGTAAATAATATATACATATTGGTGAAAGCATTCGTATCCATTTCTATATTTGAGCATTTATCTTTAGTTTTCGTAGTGAACTATTAAGCATTGCCAAATTCAAAAACCAATACCCCCTTGAAAACCCTTTTCCAATCAATTTTATTAATAATACACACTATTTGTCAAAAATGACTAAAACCTTTAATTCATGTTCCTAAACATAGAGCTCAATGTGACACAAGGGAACTTTAACTTATAATCACTTTCAAGAAAAAAGAGATATAGTCTTATAAAGATGTTGAGCTATTTAAATTTAAAAATTTAATTTTAATTATATATTAGAGTGGGTGGTAGGTCCATTTTGTTATTGACTAACAGTTACCCTCCAAATGGTAGAGGAATCACAATCATTTATATGCACATAAATTAGACATCTCTAGTATCATTTACAAATAAACAAGCATTCGTAATCAAGAGGACCTCAACTTGTAGAAATTTTAAAATTTAGTACATGCCACCTTTCACATGGATTATTTGGGGCTGAAATGTGTTTGCCTAATGAATTTAGAGAAGAACTTTTAAAAAGACCAAGGAATTATTAGAAAATCTAAAAAAAATGCATTTCCAACTCTGTGCTAAAATAAAAAAATGCTTATTAGCTAGGAAAAGGGGCATTTCCTAACATAAACCTCACTAGATAGAAATAAACTACTAAGAAAATGATACATGTGAATGGGCTTTGATCTATCAAACTAGTGACCTAATGTGCAAGGTAATGTAAGAATAACACCATGGTGACTAATAACAAAAGTCGATATTGAGATATGTTATGGGGCTTGAAATTTTTGTATAACACTAGTGTAGCAACAAATTGATAATTTTAAATTTAATGTGTGTGATATGAAATCCAAAGTAATAGATCATGTTTACCTTAATAGTGTTGGGTATACTAATGAATAAGTTGTTTTAATGAGACCAAATAACAACCCTTGAGCTTCTATATATTCAATACCAATGCAATAGTACATAGAATGAAAAATAGGGAATTCTAAACAAATTCAATGCAAAAATCACTTCTTCCAACAATGGAATTTATAACTTTTTCAAAATGAAGTTCTCTCATATAACTATATATGTGGACTTGCATTATATTGGTTGTTTTTGTTGGCATGGATTGAACTATATTTTTTCAATATCTAATTGAACGAGTTTCAATTTTTTGTATTGGGTTTGAATCTATGAAGTATTTATTTAATTTTTCTTTTAATACTTTATTTATTATTTTCTATGTATTTATGGTGGGCCTTGTAGGTATAATGGTGGATGAGAGTCCAAAAAAATGAAATAAATACATCCCTTGTGAGCTATTTAGATTTAGAAGGGAAGATGTTGGAATTTGGATATTTATGTGTCCATTTTTATTACTTTCTTATATTTATTTATAGAGGCACCTTTTAGTTCTCACTTTTTAGTTCATCATAGGACAATCATATTCTAGTACTTGTACATTACTAAACTTTATTGAAAGATATTTTTTGGTTTACTTGTTAAAAGTGAGGCCGTACATGCATATAAAAAATACAAAATTATACAACTTACATCAAATTTTATACACTTGACATTTGATGTAGAGAGGCATATGTATTTTGGATAGTTACAATATTTTATATAGAATAAAAGAGGATCTGTTGTGTTTATTAATGAAGGCATTCATAAATTTTTTATTTGATCTTTGAGAGTTCAAATATACATTTAAAAGGCTCATATAACAAATATTTAGAGATAAATTTATTTATATAAAATAAATATTAATAAAATATAACATAAATACCCTCTCAATAATTAGATCCTATCCAACTCTTGTCCCTCTCCTTAACATTATCACAACTATGAGTTAAACTAGCTTATATTTTAAAAAATATATCTAAAGTACACGGATAGATATCCTCCAGAAAGATATCTATTACGTACTAGGTTTAGAATTAGGGTTATTGTGGGATTTAGAATTAGGGTTACAATCGGATTTAGAATTAGGGTTTTTTTAGGGGTAGGGTTATGGTTAGGATTAGAATTAGGATTATGGTTAGGGTTTTTAGGGTTAGAATAAAAGAGGATCTGTTGTGTTTATTAATGAAGAAATTCATAAATTTTTTATTTGATCTTTGAGAGTTCAAATATACATTTAAAAAGCTCATATAACAAATATTTAGAGATAAATTTATTTATATAAAATAAATATTAATAAAATATAACATAAATACCCCAAAATAATTAGATTCTCTCCAATTGTTGTCCCTCTCCTTAACATTATCACAACTATGAGTTAAACTAGCATATTTATATTTTAAAAATATATTAAAGTACATGGAGGTGCCTATTCCCACTAATATGTGGTAAATTGATTAAAAAATAGGTGCCTCCAAAAGGATATCTATCGGCGTACTAGTTTTAAAATTAGGGTTACGGGCGGGATTTAAAATTAGGGTTACGATCACATTTAGAATTAGGGTTATTTTAGGGGTAGGGTTTTTAAGGTTAGAATAAAAGAGGATCTGTTGTGTTTATTAATGAAGGCATTCATAAATTTTTTATTTGACCTTTGAGAGTTCAAATATACATTTAAAAATCTCATATAACAAATATTTAGAGATAAATTTATTTATATAAAATAAATATTAATAAAATATAACATAAATACCCTCTCAATAATTAGATTCTCTCCAACTGGTATCCCTCTCCCTTAACATTAGCAAAACTCTAAGTTAAATTAATTACTTATTATGTTCATCAAATCTAATTTTAGAACTGCTGTCCCTCTCCCTTAACATTGTCACAACTCTGAGTTAAAATCTACACAGTTAAATCCTGAAACATTCTAATACAAGATCATGGACTGTGGAAATCTAATGTCTGTTACTTATTATGTTCATTAAATCTAATTTTAGTGCCAGTTATTTCTTTACAAATAAGAAAAAGGAAAAGTTAGATAAATAACCCACCTGTCGGGAAACATTAGGGTCAATGTGACCAGAAAGTACACAGTTGAAATCCTTACAATCATGTCACAAAATGACACGAAATTTAATAAAATCCTCATCCTGATCTACACCCTACAATATATTTTGACTAAAAATGTGGGTTTCATTACCTACACGGAATTGTTCACTTCTTTCGGGATTCAGATTTTCTGTGTTCTAATTTGGCCAGCATAGCAGAGAGAACGACTTGTGTGCAGCATTAGGGTTTATACTGCATCTATACAAAACTTGCAGCAATTGTAATTCTCCTGCCGACATTGGGGTTTGTTGTTTATTGTGACTAATTTGTTTTGTAAGCTAAGTAACAAGGAATTGGTGTTTAAAAACAAATCTGTGAGCTGTTTGTAGTTTGCATGATTTCATCTTGGAAGGTTTTGAATGGCAGGAAACTTCACACCAATTTATTTAGTTTTTCCATGGGGAGTGAAGAAGCAGCAGAGGAAACTTTTCTACCCTGCACTCAAAATTCTAATATAATTTATGAGAAACATAAAGAGATAGAGATGTTTGATGGGAGTCCCCACTTCTTCAAAGTCATGATCGGAGACTTTGCCCAAAGATTGGTAACTCCAATGCTCATACATCCTTTTTATATTATTTGCATGCATTGTTGAAAGCTCAGTTTAGATGGGTTTTGTTTACTGCAGTGCATTCCTCCTGCGTTTGCTAAAAAACTCAGAAGTGAGATTGGAAATGGACGGAATGGGGTTTTGCAAGGCCCAGGGGGCCTGCGGTGGAATGTCAAATTATGTAGTAGAAGCACTAAAATTGAGTTTTTTGGCCCGGGTTGGGAAAAGTTTGTACATCATCATGCAATAGAGTTTGGGGATTTTCTAGTATTTAAATACATCTGTAGGATATATTTCAGAGTTAGGATATTTGGGAAGAATGGGTGTGAAAAAAATATCCCTATTTTCCATCCTGAGAAGATCCAGACTGATTGTGATTCACAGAAGAGATGCCCTGCTGTTCCTATTGCCAATGCTAGTGCTATTCTGACTAGTTCTGGTCACTTGATGAGTAGAAAATTGCCAGTTAATTTGAAGAGAAAATTAACAGCAGATGCTGGAAATGAAGTGAAAAAATTTAAACCTTCTTCTCATAGTAAGTAAAAGCTTTGTCCTCAATGAAAAATTTATGGGAAACTCTCAACTTAAGCATTTGAATAACCACAAATTTTAATTTGCATGCAGGCCATCCTTCCGAGAGTTCTGAACATTTCGATCCATCTCTTGCTGAAAAGGAACGTCAGATGGGGAAATCTGCGGAGACAAAACCTAAAAGAATTAGATGTACACGGAGTTATTATGTTTCTAGCAGACGTCCTGTTAACGATGCAGAAACGAAAAAGGCCCTGCAGGCTGCTTTTTCTTTCGTATCAGAGAAACCTTTTGGCTTAGTAATTATGAAGCCATCAAATGTATACCGAATGTTTAGGCTTGTAAGATTCCCTGGCCTCTCTCAATGCCTGCTTGTATTTAGAAACACTGTGATTAGATCTGGGGTGATATTCAACTATCTCTCTTTATATTGCATTCTCATATACTCTGCAAGTCTGCACTAGGAGGGTTTGACAGAGGTTTAAGAAGCCAATCTATTGCAGTCTATATGATATGTTGGGTTTCTGTATTTTGTTACGTGTTTTTGAATAATAGGGTTTAGATGGTTCTTAATAGGTTAATGTTGCTTGGTTTGTGTGTAAATTTGTTGTGCAGAGAATGTCAAAAGCATTTGTAAATAGTCTCCAATTACCAAGAGAAAGAGCAGAAGTGACTCTTGTGGATCCTAACAAAAAGGAATGGCCTGTACATTACCTTGGAGATCTCCCTAGAGCTTCCTTGATTGGCGGATGGAGATTTTTTTCAGTTGCTAATAATCTTGAGGAAGGAGATGTCTGTATTTTTGAGCGGGTAGATGATAGCAAAAACAAAATTAAGCTTAATGTCCATATTTTCCCCGTTGTCAAAGAGTGTAGTCCTTACAAGTATATTAAAGGAGAACAAAAGAATGATAGCCTTGCATCAACTACAAACCTCTATAATAAGAAAGTACAAGACTTAAGCAAAGATCTTGCCACCAATTTGCCAGCAAAGGCATTTGGACCTGAACAGGGGAAATGTGTGAAACAAAGATTAGAACAGCTGCAAGGGAAGAAAGAGAAATCTAGTAATGGAAGCAAATGTATTAATCTGGATAAACCAAAATGCAAACCTTACATTTCAGAGAGGAAAGCAGGTTGTAGGCGTAGCCTAAGATTAGCACAAGCATGTCAATTGGCGAAATGTCCAAAGGAAGAGCTGTCGCACCATGCACCATTTGTAGATCAACAAAAATCAATTGGCAGGAATGTGGTGATATTGTCATAAAGAGACCACTTCTCTAGATGATGTGAATGGCAAAGAAGATGACTTGATGATTGTATGGGATAGCAATGATCCTCTGCAGTAGTACTGGAAGCTGTGCCATGGTAAAACTGAACAGAAGGTTTTATACTTAGCATCTTTTCACAGAAATGTACTGTTCATTGGAAATTCTTCATTATTTGCTCTTGTATTAAAATTTCCTTTTTAACTATACATTTCTATCATTTTATTAGTCTCATATGCATAGAGCTAGAGGGATGGAATACAAGGTATATCCAAATTTGGCATTTCATCTTCTATTTTTTATTCTTGCAATTAAAAGGAAAAACAGGGATTTCCGATTTTGTGGTGACATTTTGCATTCCTTTTATTA
This sequence comes from Cunninghamia lanceolata, assembly GCA_027924645.1. Taxonomy (NCBI): domain Eukaryota; kingdom Viridiplantae; phylum Streptophyta; class Pinopsida; order Cupressales; family Cupressaceae; genus Cunninghamia; species Cunninghamia lanceolata. The sequence goes on from BSBN01000397.1 coordinate 4,169,910, forward strand.
GGCTTGCTTTACATAAAATCTTTTAGGAGCACTCCTACTTCACTGTTCATAGATTCAGCAGTTGTATTTGTTATCTATAATAATCACATGATATGCTCGTTCAAAGTGAAATGATGCTTATTCATAATCTGATTTCGTTTTAAATTTTTATTTAATTTCTCCAATAAAGAAAAATAGGATCTTGCAATCTTTAGATATCGTTGAAACTTTTCATTCTTTTCTATAATGTATTGATAGTTGGATGATGAATTAATACCCTTCCCCAACCTGTAATTCTCTTCTGTTTGAAGATGCTCTGTAATAGATTCATTGAGAAGCGTATTGTGTTTTAGAAAGGGAATATAAAGAGATTGTTTCTTTGCACCAATAATTTCCCCTTGTTTACTTCAATCAGAACATTGAAATTGGAAATTTCATCATTAATTGTCTCCACTTTGTTAATGACAGTCACCGGTATTCCTTCCTCTTTTTTATTCTTTACTTATAAAATCTCCCACTTTTCTCTAAATTCTGTTTCAATTTGTAAAGTTTCATGCCTGCAGGCAGCAGCATAAATCAAATAAGGTCTGTTATATATCATATTTAAAGAAAAATGCCATTTTCACCAGGCTTCTATTTTTTCCAGATTTTGTGACTCCTACCCAAATTCCTGTACCTGACCTTGAATACCTGTAACCCTGGGAACTATCTAGGTTTTCCTATTCTTTTTTGGCATCTGTTGTGTCATTTCATTTATGGAGCCACTGAGATCAAATGCACTGACCAAGTTGGTATGTACCCAAATATATACACTTGCCAACCCAACATTTAAGAGCTAAGTATATTATGATACCTACTGGCAACTGCCAACCCACATAGATCAATTGTAGAGGCCCTGCAGCTGCTGAAAAGAGTAGGGCAATGGCAGATCTACAGCAGACCAAAAGCATGGTTAGTATGATGCTATCTATGCAAACCTGTCAGTTTTAGACTGAAAAAATCAGTTTGTATAGATTATATTGCACACGCTTATAGGACTGGAATATTTAATATTTCTTACTTGCAGTTGTAATTTTAGAAAATCTTGTCAATCTGCTTTTCTGTATTCTGGGTGGAAGCAGTGTGTTCTCAATTCAAGGAATTATTTCAAAAATGTAGTGGCAACATTTTTTGAAATAATTTTGTGTGAATAAATTGCTGAGTGGTGTAATGTAAATTTACTTTCAATTGAGGCAATTCTTATTTGGTTCAAAACCAGCACTTAGCATCATAGTAACTGTCTGGCAGAATTTTGTAGATATGCGGTACATTATGTGGCTAATATATCAAATGCAACTTTTTCAATCATTTGACTAAGTCTACGCATTCTTTAATCTTGTAATGTATTGAAAGAACTATGAACAACTAGAGGAGCTGATACTAAAGCAAATATCTGCCTGTTCAGAAAGGAAAGCAGAAAATGTGTCCAAGTGATTACTTCAAGCATGTCATGTTGAGGTTCAATCATTTGCATGCTAGACCTCACTGAGAGCTTATATTTGATTCAAGACTCTGGCTCCATTGAAGCCTCACCTTTTGTAGGAGGGAGTCTTTGGATTCAACAACGGTCTCTGCAAAATTTTCATGCCAACATCTGGTATGGTATTTCCTGAATTATGAAAATTCATAATCATTCCTTGTAATGTCCTGAAGATTTTCAATCCGATTTATTGGAACTATGCTGAGCTATAGGCCAAAGAGAATTATTGACCCATTTTTAAGCAAGCCTGGAACCTCTTTGTGTGGGTGGGACTAGTCCAGAAAAGCATGGGCCAGGTGATGCTGGTTCTGACTTCTGTCTCCAAGGTAATGGAATCAACCATCATTATCCCCATGAAGTAGAATTATGGACATCAAAAGAAATATCTAGTGTTTTATGGTCCTAATAGTGATGGATTTTGCACAATTTGTTCATTTATGTTCTCTTTGTATTGGTGGGTGGGCATTCATTTGAATCCCTGAATTATAATGAAATGGGTGGATCAAGATTCTGTTGTTTGAGTAAAGTTGCAACGAATACTTTGATAAGAGTTTATGTAGAAACCCGTACATACTCCCATGTACTTATTTTCCTTCAGAATGTGCTCTTCATCATCCTTGCGGACAATCACTGAAACTATCGGAGGCTTAATTAGTCAAAAAGAAAGAAAAAAAAAGCTTCCATACACCCTATAGTAGAAAGATGAAACCACAATGGAGAGAACAGGGAAAGGAGCATTTACTATAGCATAAGCATCAGTAAAGAGTAGACAAAAAACATCAAAACCACCCAAGAAAAGCATGGAGGGAATAAACAAGGGAGCACAAAAGGAAAGACGGAAATATGTAGACCTAATCCCACCCCCTTTTTAACAAAAATATCACTTTGAAACCTTATTAGCCCAACCGTGTGCCTTGTATTTTAATTTTTTTTTTTAATTTATCTTCATGGATATTAGCATCCAACTCTTTCCAATTTTTAACCTTATCAATAGCGCTACTTATAGTATTGGATTGACTCTTAATTGCCAAATTAGTGAGCCAACTTCTTTATTTCCTTCCCAATAGCAATGAGTGAAGCTAGTTTCCTAAAATTTCTTCCTCAATAGCATTGGCTCCTCGATATATCTAGTTATCTTTCAATTGTAGCAACCTCCCTTATTCATACCATTTTTAGAAAAAAAGTGAATCACTTTCCATGTCCAAAATTTGAATTCCTCTCTAAATTATAAGCTTTAAAATTGAAAACAGCCCTTTGCTTTATGGAATGTTATTTGTTTACAAACCAATCTTATGAGCTTCAAAAGTCTCAATCTCCCTTATGTGATTTGTAATAACAACCCTTGCTCCTAGTAAGGTTGGGATTACTTTTACCGTACCACCAAAATGGAGTTTGTTCCTTTCGACCAAAGGGGATTTTCATTACACCTTATCATTGTGTCTTTTACTTCTAGCCGTAGCTTAATTTGTTTTCCTTCGAATCTCATCATATTCCTTGAGGACTTTGTAGTCCTGAGAGACCAATTCTTGAAGTCTAAAATTGGATGGTATTCATTCTTTCCTTGATATTGCATATAACACCTTGAACTGAAGTGAAGTTCAACAACAAAGTGGCTCTTGCCTCTAAAATCTTAGCATCTCTCCTTCCACAAGGATCAACACACCATGGATGGTATCTTATTCCATAGATATTTCAAGGCTTCAAAATTCAGTGTCAAATCCTAGCTTACAAGATGGTCGCAAAGATAGTTGGGAAAAATCCAATTAAAACTAAAGGATTGAAGCATACCAACACAAATATACTAGGAGATTGTACATCTCAATAAAAGATGATTAACATCTACCACTACACTTTTGCATAGTTCAATTAGGAGGAACCCTCAAAGCCCCCTTTTTGGGTGTTGTCCCCTGTAAAGGTTTTCCCATACACTGCTACCCTAAGGAAAATTTGCACATTGGTCCATGCCTTCTATCCCCATATACTCTTCCAAATCTCAAATCTTTTTGCACAAGGAGCTTGCAAAGCCAAAACTTGATAACCCTCCTTAACTAAAACTTGAAAAGAGTTGGAAAAGTTACAACAAAGTGAATCTCTATTGGAAGAAAATTTTAAACTAACAAATTTCACTGTTGATATTAGTCACTTTTTCAATGGCACTTGAGTTCAGTGCAAATGTTCCATATCCCTCCATTTTCTAGTGATAACAAGACCTTTGGAACTTTCTTCCCAATAACTATTAAGCTTAATTCTCTACCTTGCACAAGCCTATTGTTTAAGGTTTCCAATGGCAAAAAGAAGGTCCAATAGAGATCCTTCAAGCCAAGCATCCTCCCAAAACCAAATATATTGTTCCTAGTACTTAGTTTCTAGAAAAGTCCTCTTTGTAGAAGGGGCTTCAAGTGTTGCTCATATTATTCCATATTGTTGACCCCTTGGAAGAATGTGAGTGGTGAACTATTACAAGTTGACATTCTCTAATATGTCCTTCAAAGAGATCTCCTCCATAGCACCTCACGTTCATTGTACACTCTCCAACATAGCTTAACACATAGCATTGCCAACCATTTGTACGCTGTAAATTCTCACACTTCTAAAGATCTTTAGGGAGACACATCATTTGCCAAGCCATGAGAGGAAGTTTTTTCTTATCACCTTTCCTTGCCAAAACCAAGTATAGTATATGTTATTTAGTTTCTTGAAAATCATTCTTTGAGCATGCAAGATAGAGCATTGGTAGATAGGAATCAACATGAGCATAGATCAAGTGTGTGTGAGAGAGAGGGGTCATTGCAAAGACAAATATTTAACCATATAACCATTCTTCTTGATCCTATTGATCAAATCAGCCCATAAAAAAGTTTTGGCTTGCCATGAAATAAAGGAAGGCCAAGATACTTATTTTTGGAGAAGAGCTTTTTCACATCCAAGAAGTTTGTGTGAATAAGATTGCTACCAATCCAATACATTAACAAAAAATTCTTTGGATGTTCATCTATTGGTACATTGACCAAAAGTAGATTCATACTCTCTCAAAACACCTTTGATCTTATTACACTGCCTAATAGAAGGTGACAATGTCAGCATTGTGTCATCAACAAATTGGGCACATATAATTGGATTCACATTAGAGAAAGGATGTGTATACCCTTGATTTGTCTTCAATTTAGTTTCTCTTTCAACATTATAACTTGAGATTTTGCCATTGTGATGTAGTGGAAAGGAGAAAGAGGGTCTCCTTGACCCAAACCTTCAGAGGATTGGAAGAATCCTTGAGGCTCCCCATTCAACAAGGTAGAAAATCTCGGAGAAGGCTAACATTCCTGTAGCCAATCACACCACTCCCATAAAAACCCAAAATGAGATAAAATTCTATCAAGATAGCCCCATTTAACTTTTCTCACAAACTTTCAAAATATTTTGTTTCAACAAGAGTCCCTTGGTGCCTACAACAGATAAGGAGTGGAGGATTTCATTAATTTCAGTAATTCCTTTCATAAAATATCCCCCTCCAACGAATCGTCCTTGTTCATTGTAAATGATTATGAGGGGATTATGTTTCATTTGATTATCTATGACCTTAGAGATGATATTATATGTATTGTTCCAACAAGAGATTTAATAGAAGTTATCAAGCATCATACATCATTAGGTTTGGGGATGAGAGCAATCAAGGTAGAATTAAAATATGTTGGGAAAGTCGTGATTCTTCCACAACAACCACTAATTCTTCCTTAAAGACATCCCAAATTTGTTGAAAAACGTAGGTGGGGAGGCCATCAAGCCTTGGAGAATCATTACCTTTGAGATCAATAAAGCTAATTCAACTTCATCTTTTGAGACCATGAGAAGAAATCATTTATTTGATATTTTGTTATCAAGTTGGAAATGTAATAAGCAAAGTACATTAAGCATCAACTCCCTCTACAACATCCTTTGATAAGAGATAATAAATAAATACACAACTTTCTTTCCTGTATACACCGAGGTTCCAAAATATCCCTAAACTTCATCACTAAACAACAAATACTTTTTATCTAACGCCTAAGTTTAGTGTTGTGATGAAAGAATATGGTATTCATATCCCCTTCTTGAAGCCATATGATTCTAGATCTTTGTTTCCAACATCTTTTTTGTAAATCTTGTCTAACCAATAGATAACTTCTTCTTCACTAGTAGAGCTTTCTAATATACTTTTTAGATGGACTTAATCTCATACATCCTTTCCTTTGCCTAGTATTTACTATAAAAAAGGTTCATGAAAATCTATTTGTTCCATCTCTTTAATCTAAATTTAATTTATTTCAATTTGGCCATGAATCTAAACATATCAATCCTAGTTCATTGGACCATTTTCCACAATAACTTAAATTGATTCAAAACTTGAATATTCTAAACACTTTTTCTCAAATCTAAATGGATACCTAGGTAGAGCATTGTCCTCAAAGAACCAAAGGTTGATAGGACAATGGTTTGATCTACTTATTAAGAAGACCTCTTCTTTGATTATAAGATTCTATTCAAGCCGATCTATTTTACCTAGGAACCTATCCAATCTTTAAGCTATACATTCTTTTCCTTTGCTTTTGTTATTGCATGTGAATTAAATCCACTTAGGGAGATATATCCCAAAAGTCCAAGTTGACTAAATTCTACATATTTAGGCAATCAAATTACCCTAAGGCTATAACTCCTATCTTAGCCTTAATGTCTAATACCATACTGAAGCCTCCTCCAATTGACCAATTTTGGGCCCTTTTAATCATCTCACAACCTTTAAAACAACAAAGAACCTTCTTTCTAGAGCTCTCACATAAATTACCATATAAGTTTGTAGGTAAAAGATACTAGGGAGAGTCAAGGCTAAGAACTTGGCATGTAATATAATCCCAAGAAGATTCAACCACAATGCAGTTGATCTCAACAAGGTTCCATAAGATGGTTAGCCTACCTGACTAGCCTTTAGCCTCTCTACCTATAAAGTTGATGTTATTCCTTATTTTCATATACGCATATTCTATTAACTTTCGAGAAAATTTAGTTTCTTGTAATAATAAAATGTATGAATTCTCTTTATAAATCATACCCTTTACAAGTCTTCGCTTGGCCTGGGCATGCAAGCCTCATATGTTCCAATCAGTGATTCCCACATATTTTATCTTTATTTTTTGGGTCTCCCCATTACATTTTCTACAAGGGATTGATATCCTTTAACCATTGTTGTCATTGTTTCCTTTTGACTATTGATCCTATTAGAATCCCTTCCTCTTTTTAATTAATTTTTCTTAGAGAATTGAACAATAAGACTATTATGCTCAAACTTCCCTACATTTTCAATTGTATAAGGATCTTTTCTCTCTAAAAGTTGACTCTTTAGGGTCCTCTTTTGATCTCAATGCATCTTCATCTTGATTACTATAAGGATTTTCTTGAGCTTTGGTTGAGTCCTTACCCTACTTCTTTGAGTATTCCTAAACATATTTCTTAATCCCATTTGATTTTGCCATGTTGAATTCCAAATCCTCTCTTAGGATGTCTTACTCTGGTCTTGGTAAACTCATATCCACTAAGGATGTCATCTTTGTTTTCCTTATTTCTAAATAAAAAGTTCCTTCCCTCTCTTATATGTTTTTTTTTTGCTTTCTACAACCTCTCTTCTATCTCTAAACCTTGCATGCTAAATTCACATTGTCATGCCCATAATTTGAACACATAAATACTCAAACAGAACCACAAATTTTTTTTAAAGATAAAACTTGATACTTTAGTGGGTGGCAACACACTTGTATATATGTCAATGATTCATTTGTTACCACATCACTCTCAAATGTACAGAGGGGACACATCAATAATAAGTGAGGGCAAGTAGGGGGACAATCATGTGAACGAGGATTGCAACCAAACATTAAGTAAGAGAGGACATCGTCTTGACAAGGGTAAAAGAGAATTAGCACACATATATGTACACTATTTGTTGCATTACAACTCTACTCATATGATTACCCTCAATTCATAAAGGTATATAATTATATGCCATAACACAAGTAGGTACCACCTAAATTTAGGTTAGACAAAGGACACATATTTTTTTAAATCTACACAAAGAACCTTAAGATTCATACTATATTGGTAGCTCACTAATTTAATGTTGACAAACCATGTATATGAATATCTAAAGTAATGACCCATGTTTATCATTTACCCTATACCTTTCAAACAAAATGCTATGAATTGCCTAAACTGGCTTATATGAATTTTGTGCTCATTAGCAGCCAACCACTTCACACTCTCAAGAATGAACTAACAATTCACCTTCACCAATTGATCCCGTTAGAGAAACCCTATTGACTAGACCCAAGCTATGCCACTTAGTTTACAAATTTCATAAGAAGAAAAACATAACATAGTGAATATTAAAAGCAAATTATTGTCATGAACGTATAGCTCCCTGGGAGGAGTCTTTAGTATTCTGAGAGGTCTTCTACACTAGGATCAAGGACCGTAATGCCATGATCGAGTACATAAAAGGAACTATTTAGAACTAGCATATACTTTAAAAGAAAGCTACAACTATAAAATAACTCTTAAGTAAATAAAATAATTTTAGGTTGATACCCCTTGACTTGTTTTTTATAGATGTATTTAAGATATCCATAATGCTAGTTTTAATATACCCTCGAATAACAAGTTGAAAAATCCCATATATACTTAAGTGTACAAATCATGACCTAATTTTGAATTATGTAATATGTAGCTTATATATTCACAAGATTAAAACCTATAAAATTCAAGCTCTAATTTCAAAAGGAATCATGTGCAATTTTAAATTTCCTTACTTCAACTCTAATAAAATATATTAATCATTATGAAATAATAAAATATACTCAACCATTATTTCACCAAGAGGCAAACTACAGTCGCAGCGGGGGTGGAGATGAGAGCACTCATTTTTTGGTTGTAAATATAAACTAAAAAAAATAGAAAAAATCTAAATTGCATTTAAAGAATTAAATAAATATCTAAAAATCTAAATTGCATTTAAATAATTAAATATATATAATACCATCTATTCTTATAACGCATGATCATTAAAAAAAATAATGGTAACATATTTTCATGTTTGAATGCCAAACTGTGGCAGCCATGCCATCCACATTTGGTAGATTATTAGAATCAAATGAGGAGTCGAGCTCCTTAGTTCCCACGACCTGGTCATGGGAGGCCATAACCGCCATGTCCACTCTGTAAACGCTGCAAGGATTAACTTGTCATGTCCACATTTCCCATCTAGTCATGACACACAACACACGTGTCATGTCCACATTTGACATGTGGTCACGACACGAAATATGAAAATCTTTTCCACCTATCCCTAGGAACCCCCTCGCACGCGTTTGCGTGCTTGGTGGCAATACGCATGAGGCGTAAACCTGTCAAACATAATTTGAAGAAGTGCGTTATCCTACGCCATCCCCTGCGTGATGAAAGTTGTCTAGGGGGTATGCGACACGAAGCGTGTCGCTTTTAGGGTTAGAACGGTTTTAATCTGAAGCCTAAGTTTCCTAGGTGAGAAGGTGATTTCATCAGATGCGAAACCAAACCCTAATCCTATTACAAAAATGAAATTGAATAAATAAATTATGAAAATAAATGGCATAATGGATGCATGATAAGATGGAGTGATAAACTGCCAGTTAATAAAATGACGTAAAAATTAAATCCCTAAAATTTAGGAAAATTTCAACAGCATAACGCGTTTTCAATAATCGAATTAAAAATTTTAAAATAAAAACTCCAACAAGAATTCAAAGCAAAATTTGAAAATAATAATTAAATTTATGGAAAAATTAAAAATTAAATACTTTGCCAAGGCTAATTAAATATTACAAATCGAAAATAATTAAATGACACCAAAAATAAATTTCAAAATTAAGTCCGATAATAAATATAATTTTGACATTATATTTATTAACTAACTCGAAAATAATAGAAAAAAGGGAAGGATTAAAATACCTCTCCCCATAAAATATTAATAAAACTGATAGAAATAAAAAGCTAGAACGCGTTAGGGAAATAAAATAAATGTCCCGATTAAATAAATTATAAAAGGGAACACACTTCTCATTTAAAACAAATTTAACCCATTTCCCTTAAAATACATTTCCACAAGGCATTAAAAATCAAAACCCCCAATTAAAATTAAAACAACTCAAATGAAACACAAAGAAGTCAAAAATTCAAAAAGACCCAATAGTTTCCCGTGCACAAGGGAAAAGCAAAAATAGAGAATTTAAATTAAATAATAAAACAAAATCCTCACATTCCTCAACTCTCCCTAATCCTTAATCTCCTATTTTATTCTTTTCGTTTTGTCAAAACCCTAACATGTTATTTTGTTTTGTTCTCTCATTATTTTTCTTTTCTCCTTTCTCCTTTTATTTTCTTTCTTGTTTTGCAGGTTGGAGATTTCCTCAACAATGGCTTGGCAGCCATGAAAATACCTCACGAAGGTATATTTTCTTTGGATATACATAGTAGGGTTATTTATTATTATTTTTTGATATATATATATATATATATATATATATATATACATTTTGTGTGTATATATATATAAATATATATACATATTAGTTAAATATGAGACTGTAAATATGAGTCCCCTTTGTTTTGTTAAAAAATACACAGAGGGATATATATATATATATATATATATTTTAATTAGCAGGAAAAATTATTGAAACAACAAAGAGAGTTGAGAGACTGTATTATGGAGGGCCGTCGGCCGTTTTAATCTCTGCCACCGCTGTGAGTTTCATGGGGGCCGCGAAGTGTTGGAGGTGGGGTTTAGGGGAACGATGACAGAAGCCTACACGGGGGAAGGGTGTGGGGAGGAGGCACAACGTCCTCCCCACACCCACATTTGTTTCAACGGCTACAGCGAAAGGTGGACGAGGGGCTGGGATGGGCGTCGTTGCCCATCTCAGTCCCTCCATTCTTTTGTTTATTTCTGCAAGCATACATAGACCCTTCTAGGGTTCGGACCACATTTAATCTGTATTCTATTTTTTCTTTATTTGATATTTTTCAAATGTGAAAAAGTCATTATATATATATAATAACTTTCTCAATAACACTAAGTTTAAATACTATAGGATACTGATTTTCAGTTTGTATCATAAAAATAATCCAGTAGCAATTTTTTTTTTGAAAAATTTAAATATATAGAAATATTTTTTTTGAATGAAATCTATAAGGTAGGAATTATAATTTCATTTAAATTTTCAACCACCTATTTTCACAAACAACATATTAATAAACATGCAAATTTCAGAGCAAACATGACAGAAAACAATACATTTAATTTCTCTTTTTTTTTTTTTGCATACACTAAAATTTATTCAGCAACACATATTTTTTTTTGTAAAGAACAAATGATAGCAAGTGTATTTTCTCTTGCATTTCTCCTTTACTCAAAAACTCAACAACATAGAATAGTAAACAACTTTTTTTTTAATAAACCATAAGAGTGCTCACATTACATTCTCACACAGTAGCCAACATAATGGATGGGAATAAACTTGTCAAACCTCAAAGGCCATGGCTCAAATAGCCAACAAAATAATATTGCAAAAGAGGTGAAAATGAGCTTATCCAAGCTCCATTTTTCTCCAACTAAAATCCTGCAATAAGCAATACAACAAAAAGGGGAACCAAGCCACTACGAAATGCCCTCCTCCCTATCGTAGACCCGCAAGTGGGTCACCCCCGAGCTAGGGAGGTAGGAATCACACGGTTGCACACACACACACCACAACAATCAACACAAAAACAACTCAACAATAACCCAAGGATTAACACATAACAAAACTCATAAAAATGAGTTTGATGGGGGTAGAGAATGGACCCCTCTACTTAAAAAGCCACCCAAGATCTCAAACACCAAATCTCAAGGCCTCAAGCCAAAACCTCCAAAACACATATCTCTAAATAACTCAAAAACTATCATGGCACTTTTGCCATCAAAATGATCTCAACACCAAGAAAAAGCCCTCAAGGCTATAAGTAAAACAAATATGGAGATGACCTCGAGGAGGTTCACTCTCCCCTACCCCATACAAGTTGAGCCTTACCTCCAAATGGAGGTGCTCCCACCAAACTCCCAACCCACATAAAAAAAATGAAAACAACAAACAACAAAGAATCCACAAACACAACATAAAAGAAATATGCAAGGGTAAATGACCATAGCCATGGAGCTTACATTCAAAAGCCCTAAAAAAATGGAAGCACGTTTGGTGAAGAGTTCCAAGCTTCTCCAAATCCTCCAATCTCCAAAATTTTCTCTAAATCCCCAAAAGAAACTCCAAGAATAGACAAAAAAATCCAAAATGTAAGAACCCCACACTTCTCAATAAGAGGAGGTAATATAGGCCTTCTAATTTGGCCTAGAGGAATGAGAAGGTGACACTTGTCACCTTCTCCTTCCTCTTCCCATGCCACTTGCAAGGGAGAGGAAGTGTGAGGGTGACAAGTGTCACCCTCCAATTCCATCCCAAACCTCACCTTATCCACTTGTGCTCTCACAGATGTGTGAGAGAACAAGTGGTGAGGTGGCAATCCCCTTCAAGCCTCCATGAGGATAAGGGATGCCATATGGCATCCTCTTATTCTCCAAGAGAGCCATCTCCCTCCAAGATGCTCTCACACGTGTGTGAGAGTCTTGGAGGGAGATCCCACACACTTGGGAGTCTTGGAGACCTCCCAAGTCTTCTTGGTGAAGGGATCCCCAAACTTTGGGAAGAGAGATGAGTCTTTCCCAAAGCATGACTCATCTCCCACCCTTATCCTATTTCAAAATTCCTCACTTTGACTAAACCTTAGTTTAGAGTGACCAAAAGTGAGTTACCCCAAGGTTTAGTTAGTCAAAATTGACCCTAGACCCATGGGTAACCACCTAGGGTAAGTTTTGGGACACTAAGGTTCATCTAGGAAGTCATAAATCCACTTTAAATGACCCAAAAATAAAAACAATACCAAGTGGTGTAAAACAATAAAAATTATACAACACAGATAATTTAATTTAAACAAAGGGGTTCTAGGCCAAAATAATAAAACAACAAGCACTTAAACAACATTTGAATCAAACGTGATCCTCATCCCTCTTGGGAATGGATCGGTTTCACAGGAAATAACATATGTGTGAATATTGCCTCCAATTTCCCGTGGCTTGGGAATATAATCCTGCACATCTAGATTAAGTGTCAATCATATCGTGAATAATCATAGCTAAAGCAACTGGAATTAAATTCATGTCATTGAATACAACATTAATCACCTACAACATAATTCAAGATTAAACTGCATTTTCTATCTAATGTCACATAATCATCATCACATAAAGAACTAGAATCACATCAATAAACCTCATCTAATATATCTCGCATGTCTAGTCTCAACATAGCATCAAAATATGATCAAAGTGAATCACCATATGTCTAATCAATGTCAAATCAAAATCAAGAGATATAATCAAATCTACATAATGGAACAATAGTCTCTAAAAGTATGATAATGTCATCAACTGAAATTAAAACGATCAAAATACGGAAGGAAAAATAATCGGCCTCACATAACTATTCTTAGAGGCAACGAACCTGCTACAATAAATAAAACAACTCAGATGAGCATATCAAATTGCATTTAAAGATGAAAGCCATATCGATGGAGATACCATATATGTGGTTGATCAATCCAGAGGCATTTGAGATGGGAGGATAGTAGGCGCGCCATGAGGATGTGTCTTTTTCTCCCAACGCCTTTATAGAATTTTATTGTAAGCAAGCAACTCTTCATACTGCTTATTGGGTAAGTGCAAGAAGATGGAGGGCCAAAAAGGGGTCTTAAGTGGCCACTTTTTTTCTGAAATCAGGAAATACTGGCCTTGGATGAGAAATTGAGCATAGTTACACTCAAAATTTGGAGATGCAACCAAAACAATGTTCGTAGTGCTCTGAATCTACTTTCTAAACTACTATTTTTTTTTGAAAATGGCATAGATTAAGGGGTTCAAAAGAGGGAGCCACAGAAATTGGTGTTGTTTCTGTCAAAAAAACATAACATAGCATGTTTTGTGGCTCCCTCAAAAGGTCAACTTTTTTTTGGTATTTTTAGAATCGCTTCAGTGAGAAATTAGCTAATAGTATGTAGTTTATGCCTGATTTTTCTGATAATTTTTTGATGAATATTTGATTTTTTAGTAATTTTCAAAGTGGACACATCCTAAAAAATAGAATTTTGGCCATGCTACCCCTATAAATTTTGAAAACTAATTGAAAATTATTTTTTTCTTTTTTAAATATTTGTAGAATGGAGTCCAGTTTCTAAATATGTAATTTTTTTGAAATTTCAGTGAATAGTTAATTAACAATGAAAAAAAGACCAAACAGTGGTTTTTGCCCAAAAACGGACACACAAACAAAAGAAATTAAAGATGAAAGGCTTAACATTGTTAAAATGTGAAAAAAATTACATCGTCAAATAGCTAAGAGAAAGCCTAACATTACCCAGGTGTTTGATTTGTTCAACATTGAAACACGTGCAAATCTGAGGGTTAGCATGAACGAAATTATGTGAAATCTTGAAGAATTTGGAAAAACATGTCTGTGACTGTTCAAAAGGCACTCCAAGCCTTTGGGTTGGAAATCCAAAGCAAATCCCAAGCAAGACATAACGCGAGCGCGTTATAATGCGCTCGCGTTATGGTTTGCTTTGCATTTTTCCTTTTGTGCAAGTTTGTTGTTTGTCATGTTTGACATAACGCGAGCACGTTATAACGCGCTCATGTTATGTTCCCCTCAAATTTTTTTAATATTCAAGGCTATTAATCATGTATGTATGTATGTATATATGTATGTATCTATGTATGCCAATATGTATGTATGTATGTATGCCTATATGTATGTATGTATCTATGTATGCCAATATGTATGTATGTATGTATCTATGTATGCCTATATGTATGTATGTATAGTGTCGAGGGCAAAGGAGGGTAGAGATGGGAGTGAGCCAGATAGGGGAGGAGAGGGGTGGATAAGGATTGAGTGATTAAGGTTTAAGGTTGAGGGTTGAGCGTTTAGGGATAGGATTTAGAGTTTAGGGATAAGGGATTAGAGTTTAGGACCTTGAGGGATTAGGGTTTAGGGTTGAGGCTTTAGGGATAGAGTTTAGAGTTAAGGGTCGAGGGATTAGGTTTAAGGTAGAGTGTCAAGGGTAGAGGGATTAGGGATAGGGTTTAGGGTTGAAGGTTTAATGATATAGGGTTGAGGCTTTAGGGATGAGGGTTAAGGGATTAGGGTTTAAGATATAGTGTCGAGTGTCGAGCGTGTAGGGATAGGTTTTAGGGTTCAAGTTTTAAGGGTTAAGGGTTGAGGGATCAAAGTTAAGGGTTGATGGATTAGGGTTTGACGTTGAGGGTTGAGTACATTAAGATTCGAGGGTTAAGGGTTTCGGGATAGGGTTGAGGGTCAAGGGATTAGGGTTAAGGGATAGGGTTGGAGGGTTTAGGGATAAGGGATTAGGGTTTAAGGTATAGTATCGAGCCCGTTGAGGGTCTAGGAATAGGGATAGTGTTTAGGGTTTAGGGATGAGGGATTAGAGTTGAGGGATGACGGATTAGGGTTAAGGGATTAGGGTTTAGGGTTAGGGTTGAGGGATTAGGGTTTAAGGTATAGTGTTGAGGGTTTAGGGATAGGGTTTAGGGTTGAGGGATTAGGATTTGACGTTGAGGGTTGAGGGTGTAGGATTTAGGGTTTAGGGATAGGGTCGAGGGTCAAGGGATTAGAGTTAAGAGTTTAATGTTGAGAGTTGAGGGTTGAGGGTTGAGGGTTGAGGATTGAGGTTGAGGGATAGGGTTAATGGTCAAGGGATTAGGGTTAAATAAGAGTGTCGAGGGTAGAGGGATTAGGGTTTAAGGTATAGTATCGAGTATGTTGAGGGTTTAGGAATAGGGATAGCATTTAGGGTTTAGGGATGAGGGATTAGAGTTGAGGGATGACAGATTAGGGTTGAGGGTTGAGGGATTAGGGTTTAGGGATAAGGTTTAGGGTTGAGGGATTAGGGTATAAGGTATAGTGTCGAGGGTTTAGGGTTGAGGGATTAGGATTTGACATTGAGGGTTGAAGGTTGAGGGTTTAGGGTTTAGGGTTTAGGGATAGGGTTGAGGGTTGAGGGATCAGAGTTAATGGTTTAATGTTGAGAGTTGAGGGTTGAGGGTTGAGGGTTGAGGTTGAGGGATAGGGTTAATGGTCAAGGGATTAGGGTTAAATAAGAGTGTTGAGGATAAGGGATTAGGGTTTAAGGTATAGTATCGAGTCTATTGAGGGTTTAGGAATAGGGATAGCATTTAGGGTTTAGGGATGAGGGATTAGAGTTGAGGGGTGATGGATTAGGGTTGAGGGTTGAGGAATTAGGGTTTAGGGATAAGGTTTAGGGTTGAGGGTTGAGGGATTAGGGTTTAAGGTATAGTGTTGAGGGTTGAGGGTTTAGGGATAGGGTTTAGGGTTGATGGATTAGGGTTTAGGGTTGACGGATTAGCATTTGATGTCGAGGTAAGGGTTAGAGTGTCGAGGGTAGAGGGATTAGGGATAGGGTTTAGGGTTGAAGGTTTAAGGATTGAGGGTTGAGGCTTTAGGGATGAGGGTTTAAGGCTTAAGATATAGTGTCAAGTGTTGAGGGTGTAGGGATAGGGTTTAAGTTTTAAGGGTTAAGGGTTGAGGGATAGGGATTAGGGTTTAAGGTATAGTGTTGAGGGTTGATGGTTTAGGGATAGGGTTTAAGTTTGAGGGATTAGGGTTTAGGGTTGATGAATTAGGGTTTAATGTTGAGAGTTGAGGGTTGAGGGTTGAGGGTTGAGGTTGAGGGATAGGGTTAATGGTCAAGGGATTAGGGTTAAATAAGAGTGTCGAGGATAAGGGATTAGGGTTTAAGGTATAGTATCGAGTTTGTTGAGGGTTTAGGAATAGGGATAGCATTTAGGGTTTAGGGATGAGGGATTAGAGTTGAGGGGTGATGGATTAGGGTTGAGTGTTGAGGGATTAGGGTTTAGGGATAAGGTTTAGGGTTGAGGGTTGAGGGATTAGGGTTTATGGTATAGTGTTGAGGGTTGAGGGTTTAGGGATAGGGTTTAGGGTTGACAGATTAGGGTGTAGGGTTGATGAATTAGGGTTTAGGGTTGATGGATTAGCATTTAATGTCGAGGTTAGGGTTAGAGTGTCGAGGGTAGAGGGATTAGGGATAGGGTTTAGGGTTGAAGGTTTAAGGATTGAGGGTTGAGGCTTTAGGGATGAGGGTTTAAGGCTTAAGATATAGTGTCAAGTGTTGAGGGTGTAGGGATAGGGTTTAAGTTTTAAGGGTTGAGGGTTGAGCGATAGGGATTAGGGTTTAAGGTATAGTGTTGAGGGTTGATGGTTTAGGGATAGGGTTTAGGTTTGAGGGATTAGGGTTTAGGGTTGATGATTAGGGTTTAATGTTGAGAGTTGAGGGTTGGGGCTTGAGGCTTGAGGGTTGAGGTTGAGGGATAGGGTTAATAGTCAAGGGATTAGGGTTAAATAAGAGTGTCAAGGATAAGGGATTAGGGTTTA
The DNA here is from genome assembly GCA_027924645.1 of Cunninghamia lanceolata. NCBI lineage: Eukaryota > Viridiplantae > Streptophyta > Pinopsida > Cupressales > Cupressaceae > Cunninghamia > Cunninghamia lanceolata. The sequence continues at coordinate 4,187,046 of BSBN01000397.1, forward strand.
AGGTATAGTATCGAGTATGTTGAGGGTTTAGGAATAGGGATAGCATTTAGGGTTTAGGGATGAGGGATTAGGGTTGAGGGTTGACGGATTAGGGTTGAGGGTTGAGGGATTAGGGTTTAGGGATAAGGTTTAGGGTTGAGGGATTATGGTATAAGGTATAGTGTTGAGGGTTTAGGGATAGGGTTTAGTGTTGAGGGATTAGAGTGAAGGGTTGAGGGATTAGGATTTGACGTTGACGTTGAGGGTTGAGGGTTGAGGGTTGAGGGTTTAGGGTTTAGGGATAGGGTTGAGGGTCGAGGGATCAGAGTTAAGGGTTTAATGTTGAGATTTGAGGGTTGAGGGTTGAGGGTTGAGGGTTGAGGGTTGAGGTTGAGGGATAGGGTTAATGGTAAAGAGATTAGGGTTAAATAAGAGTGTCGAGGATAAGGGATTAGAGTTTAAGGTATAGTATCGAGTCTATTGAGGGTTTAGGAATAGGGATAGCATTTAGGGTTTAGGGATGAGGGATTAGAGTTGAGGGGTGATGGATTAGGGTTGAGGGTTGAGGGATTAGGGTTTAGGGATAAGGTTTAGGGTTGAGGGTTGAGGGATTAGGGTTTAAGGTATAGTGTTGAGGGTTGAGGGTTTAGGGATAGGGTTTAGGGTTGACGGATTAGGGTTTAGGGTTGACAGATTAGCATTTAATGTTGAGGTTAGGGTTAGAGTGTCGAGGGTAGACGGATTAGGGATAGGGTTTAGGGTTGAAGGTTTAAGGATTGAGGGTTGAGGCTTTAGGGATGAGGGTTTAAGGCTTAAGATATAGTGTCAAGTGTTGAGGGTGTAGGGATAGGGTTTAAGTTTTAAGGGTTAATCCCTGCTATTTATGCTTGGATAAGGATTTGTCACAAACTAGAACTTATGCTTCCAAAGAAGATCTGTCTTTCTTCCTCGATGGGCATTTTCTATCAAGAACTTGATTATGAGGGCTTGCCCCTTCATTGTTATGCCTATCATATGGCAGAGCATCTGGCAAGCTCTTGCAGGAAAGAGATGTGATCAATGCAAAGGATGTGATCAATCTATAGCAGGACAAAATGTGAGTGTGTTATAGCATGAGCATGTTATAACGCGCTCACGTTTTGTATTGCTATTGAAACGGTAAAAAAGTGTTGACCCCCGTGATCCAGGCCCACATGCTCTATTTTCTTACTGATTCTGCGCGTGCTCCGACAAAAAAAAAGTGCTTTCATGTTGTTGGGAAGTTCACATGCACATTTGACACATTGTACCACCTTTGCATGATCTTTCCACCACCTTTTCTGCTTTGCCAACTTGAGAAGGAGGAAATAACATAGTTTTCACACCAAGTTTGATATATATCTATTCAAGTTTCAATTTTTGTAGTGTTGCAATGTTAATTGTGATTCAATTTTAAGAATTTAACATTATAGATTGGTTAATAGTATTGTTGTTAGTAATGATATTTGAGTGTTATTCAATTTAACATTGAAAAGGAAGAAAGTGGTGAAAAACTCAAATTGTTGAGGAGTTTGATGCAAGAAGATAAAAACACTACATAATTGGGTACTCTCTCCATTCAAATCTTTATTTTTTAGGTATGTCAAGTCTTTACATGCATTTTCTTTACATGTTCCTTATTTTGGATTGAATTACTTTATCATGCTTTATCATACATGTTTAAAATAGACACATTCCCAATCAAGAAAGCAGCCTATAATCTCACATGATGCCATGTATATTTTCTACACTTGGGCTCTTGAATAATTATGTGTAATAAACAAACCTTAACATACCATGATGTCAAACTATACAAGAATAAATCCTTACAACATAAAAAAAATACAATCCCACTATTATCTTGTATTCATTTCTTAGAAACTAATATTGGTCCCTTTATCATGCTACAGACAAATTCTCCGTCATGCCAAGGAAACGATCAAGAATTAAACCAACATAGGAAGAGATAGAAGCTAAGAATGCAAAGAAAGCAGTGGCTATGAGGGAACTTCGTGGGAAGAGGAAATTGGACATGATAAATGAAGACATACCAATTGAAGAGGAACCACAACCATCACAAAGAGATATGGTATTGGCGGCAAAAAGAGAACAAATGCAAAAACTTCGTGGTACGAGAGATTTGAATACCATAGTTGGAGACACATCCTCTACTGCAAGTCAACATGTAGGGACACCATCTACCACATCTCAAGTTGAGAGTACATCATCACTCACATGTGATGAAGGAGGTACGCCATTGTTCCCACCTCAACCTCAAGGTATGTCATCTATTCCATCTTCGATCAAAGGTATGCCATCTAACCCATCTCATTTAAATATTGATGAAATTCCTAATGTTGAGATGAATTTACCTAACTTAACACCACCTAGAATTTTGCATAGAATGCCAAAGTATTTGATTGATATTGATGAGAATATTTTGCAGCCAATGGAAGGTAAGATTCTAAAATGTACTTGTAGAAGATATGCTAATAAGATTTGGAGATTGTTCTTTGAAAAGTTAAATGAGACTGCAAGATGTCAACTATTCGTTGAAATGATGCGAAGTATAAAGTATAGGTCTATCATGAAGATTCTTGGGTTGAGAACATTAGAGGCTTCAAGTGAAAAATCTATTGTCAAGAATCTAATGAGTGCGTATGAGAGTGTGGGTAACACCTCACGCACAAAAGATAGTAATGCAACACGGTGTGTGATTACATCGACTATAGTAAGTAGTCAAACGAGGAAAGATCGTCTCATTAGAAAGACAAGTCAAGAATTGAGAATTAATAGGAAAACTTTATCAAGAGCTGTTGGAAGACGCCAAAGAATTGAGGACACTAATGCCAATGAATTATGGGCATTCTCGGGGAGACTACCACGAAAAGATAAACCAATTGTTGAAGCATTGAGATCACTAATTGAAGACTTTTGGAAGAATTACACAAGGGTATCTCCGAATCAAAGGGATGTGGTAAGAAGGAGAATCGGTAGTCAAAACCGCGAGCCACATCCAAAGCATTTTTTGGATGAGACTCAAACATAGTTTTATGGTAAATTTCTAGAGAAGTATCCTCAAATTAAAATTTGTCAAAGATTTTTTGAATTGCTAAAACCTTTCTATGTTAAGATAAATCACACACACACTACTTGTTGTTGTAGATTACATATTGAATTTTCTAACCATTTTGATGCTTATAGGTCTATATGTTTAGATATGCATACTAACAATGATTTACAGGGTTGTGCCATATGTACCCCACCAACATCTTCAAGAGACTTCATATCAAGAATTTTATGTGAAAGAGAGGAAGGTCAAATATTCTACAAGAAATTATGCTTGGATGGCACATGTCATCATTGCGGTGGCTTGCAACATTTGCCAATATGTGAACATATGGAAATAACACATGTGGTTGGAAATGAACTAGTAGAGTTTGGCAAGTATAAAATAGTGGCATACAATACAAAAGATGGTAAAGAAGCAAAGAGGTGTGAATTAGTTATTGAAAAGATTCCAGTGTATCAGTTTATGCCTATATTTCATGACAGCATAGTGTATGAGTATGCAAGACATGCCCATAGAGCTTGATGGTTGGACTTGCAATTCAAGTTATGCAAGGACACATTTTTAGTTGGTAGCATTGTTTCAGTCGTCGACTTTGCAGAGAACTATAGTCTACAGCCACAGCATGAGGTGCAATCACAATATTACAACTCCACACATGTTTCTATATTTGTGCACATCGCATTCATTCATGTGAATGATAGTACAGAGGATGATAGAAAGATCATAAGGGAGTATAATTTCTATATTAGTGATGATTGCATGCATTCTATGGAGTTCGTGCAAGGTTGCTTTCAGGTGTTCTACAATGATTTGGCTAGAAGGGGCATATCGTTCAGTCAGCATATCATATGGTCGGATAATTGTGCATCACAATTCAAGAACTCATGGAATTTATATTGGCTGAGTAGGAGGCATAATTTTACAGGTATTCAACATATGTGGAACTTTTGTGAGGCCAGACATGGAAAGGGGGAGCATGATGGTGCAGGAGCATGTATCAAAGAGCCATAGCACGAGAAGAGTTAAAGTATAAAGACAATGCAAAGTTGACAGATGCAAAATTGATTGTTGAGTGGTGTAATGCTTCGATGGGTCCAGGTAATGAAGGTAAGTCTTTAGTTCATAGATTTTTTTGATTGATAGATGATACTAACATTGCACCATATGAGGACAGTTGTACACTGACAGGATCAAATGAGATGCACTTTTTTAGAAGCTCAATTGCAGGTTCATGGAGTATCCATACATGAAAGATGTCATGCTTTTGTTCTTCCTGTATAATTCAAGTCTGGGATGAGTGCGAGTCAAAGGAGTGGGTTGACGAATGGCAATTAAGTTATTTTAGCCCACTTGACACGTATCGACCCCCAATGGCGCTGGAACTAACACAAATGGAATCATCAGTTGACTTTGACCACATATCAGATTTAGTTCAACCAGGTAATATAGGGCACGTATATGCATCTAATTTCATCTAGTTCAACCAGGTAATGTCATCTTACTTTGTAGTGTTTTTGTAATGTTGACTAATTTCATCTAATTTGCTACACATATCAATGTAGGGCACATATATGCAGTTATTGCAGATGAAGATAATGAAGAGGGAACAGATTATTACTTATGTCATTGTGTTGAGGCCAAAAAGAAATTGGAGGCCCCTGTTATAGATGGAGAAAACATCGAATACCCTATAGGCTCAGTGGTTATTACTAGAACATGGCTTAGAAGGTACCCACATACGAGTGTTAATATTTGGCTATTTCAGGACTTTGACACGCATCGGAAGATTCTTCATTACTTGAAACTTGTCGTGGCATCCATTGTTCATTTGATAAAGTATTGGGGTAGACCTTTAAACAAAATATTGTGGAAGGTGCGTGAGTCTGACCATGAAGCAATACTTGACACAATAAAGAGTAGAGTAGACCCGGATGGTTCATTGGATTAATTTGTAAGTATTCACATTGATTTTGTAAAGTCATGTTACATTGAGTCGTAAGTATGCACATTAATTTGTAAGGTTTGTCTTTTTTATTTCCTCCTACATTTTTACACATATACATATTTTTACATCATCATTTTATGCATTTTTGGTGTCCTGCTCCTGATGCGATCAAACTCATAACTCACCCTACTTCCTCTAGACACCATTTGATGATCTCTCCAACACTCTGGATCCAGGGCACCCAATCATGATGATGACCTATATACCATTCTCCCAAGGTGCTCATAATGAATGAAAAGAAGACCAAGGGCGCCCAAGCTTAATAGACTTATTTCTTTCAATTTTGATGATCCAAACTCTTGCAATATGACATCCACTCTCATGCCTTTAGATCTTCCTTCACATACAGGGCGCCAAAATGGATGAAAGGAGACATGAAATGTGCCTTAGGACTCCATGCTAAGGTTTGAGCCATTAAAGTCTCTTGATATTAGGCGCTCATGATGATGAAACTTAGAGTTTTTTTCCTTTCCTATGTGCTCATCTAAGATGTTTGAATGATAAGGAGTGCCTTGACCTCTATAATGTACATTGGGCACCAAAATCAAGGTAGTTTTAAAGTCACTTTGAGTCATTTGGGGTCAGTTTGAATCTTTGAGTCATGTTGCAAAAAAGTGTCAATGTTGTCAAGTTGCACAAAGCAACTTTTGCATTTTTGGTGTCCTAGTCGTGATGTGACCAAATTGACTATTCCAACACATTCGGATGGGTACATTTATGCTAGGCGTGGTCTTATTTTTCACCCAAACATGTCGAAACAGTCCGAGCTACATTGTACTGACGATATCCCTGAAGAGTCCAAATTGCAAAAAGGTAGAAACCTTTGACGGGATGTTACTCAAAAACCATGTCACTTAGAAACATTCCTTCTAAGGCAACACGATCACATAAAGTGCCTTTACAATAACCTCTCTCATTTTTTTATATCTCTGAGGCATTTGCCCGTGGTGAAAGGTTTTTTGCTGCCCCAAAAATCGTCAGAAGGAGGTAGTGTAAAGTTGCAAAGGGGTGTAACTTTTGTCCTGCTCCTGATGCGACCAAACTGACTATTCCAATGCATCTGGATGGGTACATTTACGCTAGGCATGGTCCTTTTTTTCACCCAAACATGTCGAAACAGTTCGAGCTACATTGTACCCACGATATCTCTAAAGAGTCCAAAGTGCAAAAAGACAACAATCTTTGACGAGATGTTACTCAAAAACTGTGTCACTTAGAAATATTCTGTTTGAGGCAACACGATCATGTAGAGTGCCTCTACAATAACCTCTCTCAGTTTTTTATATCTCTAAGACATTTGCCCGTGGTGAAAGGTTTTCTGCTGCCCCAAAAATCGTTAGAAGGAGGCAGTGTAAAGTTGCAAAGGGTGTTACTTTCATCCTACTCCTGATGTGACCAAAATGACTATTTCAATGCGTCTGAATGGGTACATTTACGCTAGGCATGGTCTTGTTTTTCATCCAAACATGTCAAAACAGTCTAAGCTATATTGTACCGACAATATCCCTGAAGAGTCCAAAGTGCAAAAAGGCAGCAATCTTTGACGAGATGTTACTTGAAAACCATGTCACTTAGAAACATTCCGTCTGAGGCAACACGATCACGTAGAGTGCCTCTACACTAACCTCTCTCAGTTTTTTATATCTCTGAGACATTTGCCCGTGGTGAAAGGTTTTCTCTTGCCCCAAAAATTGTCAGAAGGAGGCAGTGTATTAATTCAGGATTAAAGCCTATTCACTCTAGGCACTTGTTGTGACCAAATCACACATCGCCCCTGTTGGTGCCTGAATTGACTGTCAGTTCTTGAGCAATTTTTATGCAGGCACCATCCCAAAAAATCCAAAAAATTTTCCAGTTTTGGCACCCCTTCAGTGTTTTGTAACATCCACATCATCTTTCTTGAAGGAGGTGGTCTTCTTGTTTTCTCCATCGGCATGAGTTTGCATGTGTCTTGGCGATCTTTTTGGTACCAATGGCGTTTTATCTTCTATCGCTGAGACTTTACCTACCGGCAAAGGTGTTTTGTGGCTTGCCGACGGACTGGGTCTCGCCGACGAGGGTTTTGGGGTGCTATCGCCAAGACTTTGGCTATCGGGTGAACGGGCAGATTGTTGGCCGATGGCGCAGGTCTGGTCGATGGAGTTGCCATCGGCGAGTGTGGAGAGTTGGGCCGACAGGGGTACTCTGGCCGATGGAGCTGTATCGGCGTAGCATGTGATGTCGGCGAGGGAGTTTTTGATTGAGCTGATGGCATGGGTCTGGCCGATAGGCGGTAATTAGCCTATGGGCGTCGGCGTGACTTTTGGAGTCGGCGTAGGTTTGAGGTGTTGCTCCGACGGTGTAAGTCACACCGACGGAGGTGGGAGGCCTGGGTGTTATCGGTAAGACTCTTGAGGTCGGCAAAGAAGTGTTCAATTGCTCCGATAGTGTTGATCTCGCCGATGGGAGCGAGGAGTCTGGCCGACAGGGGATTACGATAGGCATCGGCGAGACCACTGTGATTGGCAGGAGATTTTTGAGGAAGGCCGATGGTATATGTCATGGCGATGGGCTGTGGGCGAAGGGTCGTGTGTCGAGCGCGGCAAAACGCTCGACACTTAGTATCCATGCGGCCACATTTTTAAAATGATAAAATGGTCTCTGCAGGACGAATGTGGGATATTTATTTATGCAGATGTGAAGGTCTTCCCGATGGTCTTGGTCACGCCGATGGCATGATATGCAAGGCAAAACATGCATTTTCAGGGTGCCTACGTGGCACATTTTCGTAGGATAGTGACTTTTCAACGTGGATTTGGTGCCATCGATTTTCAAGCGATGGAAGGGTCGACGGCCATGTTTTAAAGATGGAGTATGAGTTTCCTTTGTGGCTTCAGGCACGTTTTGAGCGGGAAATTTCCATTTAAGTTGTGCGACTGTTTCCAGGAGAAGATATGGGTGGTTGAGCCATCAATGGTGATTTGCAGAGGCATGGGCGAATGGTTGAACGGCCATGTATCTAATTTATGGCAAGAAAATTCTCTGACAGTGGCACAAGGCTCGAGCTCATCTGCCCCTTGTCCTTTTCTTGCTTCTCCATGTTTTGTCCCCTGCTGCGCTTATTCTTTGCAGGCCATTTTCCTCAGAGTGAATGTATCTGGCGAATTTTTGACTTCTGGCCATGTAATTAATTGCTGAATGTACACGATTCTGTATAAATGGTCTGGATGTGTTACATTTTGGGAAGGGATGTTTTTGGGCTTTCTGCTCTGACTCTGAACATAAGGTGTTCACATTTTGAAAGGCATTTTTTGCTACAGACTCGGTCCTTAGTCTGGTGTACTAATCTATCTTGGATTGTAAATGATGATTTTCTCTGTGATGACCTTCTATGCAGATTGATTCTAAATGAAAAACACCTGTGTGTGTATTGTTTCTGATTGTCTCCTGTATGTCATTTGTTTTCCTTTCAAACAAGGTTGTCAAAGGCTTCCAAGTTTTTCAGTATATGTATACTGTGTGTTTGATTTATTGCATCTGCTCAAGGAGTGGTTAAATAGGCTTTTGATCAGATACAAAGGAAAATAGATTGCATCATAGGATCTGTTAAGTATGATCATTAATGATACTCTTTCTTGGACATGTTGCTGTTAGGCAGTAGCATTATTCTTAGGTCCTCTGGATATGAATTTATGTTGTCATGGGGAGACATTTACAGTCTTAGATATGACTCTGCTGCCCAGATAAGGCACTGGTTTGGGAATCTGTCTGTTCAATGGGTCTAGGAAAGTCCCATCCCTCCAAGCACCATTTCAAACCATTTCATCCTTCTACCTGTTAGTTGTAGGAGTAGGATTAGGATCCCTGCATGCTCTCATACCCAACCAGACGTTATGTCCAAGAATGTTGCCAACCTTGTGATTTGTTATACAAATCTTGGTCCTTACATGAGGGTATTCTGCCTGTTGCTGTCAAGTTAAATCTTTCTGTCATTGAGCTAGTCAAGGTTATACTTTTATCAAGTAGGGAAACCCCCCTTGGTGCAGTAGAACCAGAAGTGAAGGGGAGGAGCTCACGCAACCTCCTGTATTCAGTTGGCTGAATCTGCCTGTGCATTAGAACTGGCAAACCCTAATGCTGATTCAGAAAAAAAACCAACAGCCCCATTGCAAATGGGGACCCCTACTTTTTTTGAACTCCAGTGTGTTTGACTAAGCTTAGATGATGTCTTGGGGTTATTGCATGATGAGGTCAGTGGTGTTTGAGTTTTAGAGCTCCTTGATGACCTGATCCTGATAGTGGGCGCCTAGAGGAAGGAATGATTAAGGCTCACTTTGATAATCATTTCACCCTAGTTGAGCGCTTAGGTAGAATTTGGAGTGGAAGCCTCAAATAATACCTTGGATTTTTAGATGCTTATTTTAGCTCACATCATCATTATCTTGCACCTAGAGTTGGAGTCTAACTGCCTAGGGAGTGAAGGAGCATTTCATCATCCGAAGAATCCCAAACATGCGCCTTGAACAAGTGATGCTACAAGTGGTGAACAAAATGGGTGCCCTGAAGAATTGAGCCCTCCAAGACATCTTGCAATTGCCTAAAAGTCCAAAATTTACACAAGTGAGTTAAGGCGCCATTTTCCATCTCCAGAGCCTCCTTTGAGCACCTTAACATGGAGTGAATGTTTTAGTCTATGAAAGATTGCGCCTAAAGAATATAACAACCCCTTGAGTCACTAGGATGAACTAAGTTAACAAAATGAACTTCATTAAGGGAGGCACACTTGTGCATCTAGACAACTCCAGTTTAGCGCCTGAGAAAAAGCATGTTTAGATCCATAAGTTTGGGGAGTATTGAGTGAGGTAAGTCTTCATGAGCATATACAATGACTTAAATCCATCAATGATGAAGTAAATGCTTATTTGAACTAAGGCACAATTTCACTCCTCTACAATCATCTTCTGGCACCTTGAAAGCTAAGTGTTTGAAACTATCATGATTTGCGCCTAGATGAGGAAGTCTCTATAATGAGTTAAAGCCACTTGAATAGAAAGCATGAAGGGAGTGTCCAAACTTACCCAAGGAAGTGCCTAGAGGAATGGAAGTTGAGTTTGAAGATAGATGACCTTTCGAGTGCACTTGCCCTTGAGTGACAGTTTGATTTGGCACCCTTATGTAAATTTAGATATGATCTAGCACTTTGAGGTTGAGTGGAGTAATCTTAGCGCCTTTGTGTGTTGTTTTATACCTTGATGAGCGCCTTGGAAGAATGGACGTTTACTCACCCTTAAGCACCTTAGTTCTAGAGATTGAGTTCAAAGAGTAATACTCCTCAAAATGACTTTATGAGAGCGATGAAACTAAGTAGCATAAGAGATGATAAGTGTAAGAGCTTAGGGACTCAAGGCGCATTGTAGGGTCAAGAACATCAAGTTTGTGCACCTAAGGGGAAAATCAAGCTTCAAACACCTCATCAAATGGTGCCTTGGTAGAGGAGTTGCCAAAAGACCTTAAAATTGGAAATTTGATAAAATAACTCACATTATGAGTTTAGGCACCTTTCCAAGATCAAGCTTTCATATAGCGCCTTGAGTTGTTACTTTCATATTAGCGCCCTAGCATAAAGAAGAAGTCCTCAAATGAGCTTTAAGGAGGAAGATTGGTGATGGGAGTAATTATGAGTGCCCTAGAGTGTTTGAAGTGGGAAGTAGTAAAGGATAAAGCCTTGAATGAGTTTGAGCACCTCGAAGAGGATTGAGCGCCTCGATAAATCAGAGGATTGAGCGCTTAAGGGATAATAGGATCTTTTGAGACTATTGGTAAGTGTTTGGAATCATTAGAATTTCAAAAATAAGATAAAGACCCTAGGTACTATCTCCTACTTGGAACATCACACATGGGAACATGGAAACTAGATTGATTGAAGGAATGATACTTTAGTGCCTTGAGGGTGAATGAGTCAAAATAACACTAAATTAGTGCCTAGTCCAATTGATTGAAATCATCTTGGGTGCATTTTCTTGCTTTAGTTGGGTTAAACTTATTTTGGCGCCTTGGTGAGAAGTTCTCTAGATATGAGTTAGAACCATCAAAATAATAAAACTTGCCAGGAAAGAGATAGGAATTTTTATGAAGTTTTTCCTCAATGTTGAGCACCTAGGAGGTAGATTGCTCAAGAGAGGGTTAGATACTCTATATTTCACTATATTGTTGACTTGTCTAAAAACAATGGAAGCATAGAATTATCAACTTTTGAACCTTTGAACTCACTATTGGCGAGACAACGTACCATTGGCGAGCTTAAAATTTCATCGGCCAATAGGCCGATGCCACCATGACTCTGTTTGATTTCACTTCTGACAAACATCCCATCATTGACTCTTATCGGTCAAACAGACCACTATCGATGACTTTATATCCTTTCTCACCAATGTCTTTGTCACTCCAATACAAGACTCTAAGTCCCTCGCCTATCGGTAGGACTTAATACCATCGGCACACTCAAAAACTCTTCTGCCGACACACCGATCTCACAAATGACAACCTTCGGACCACACCTGTCGGTGAGACTCCAAACATTGGTGAACTCTAATCTTGTTGGGCCGATACACCGATGGATTTTGACTGTCAGTGTGACCCCCTTCATCGGCGAATCTCTCAACTACTCTTCCGATGCGTAGATGGGATTATCTTCCGATACATTAGTGTCTTTGACTTCAAACCACACTCGTCGGAAAGACAGACCACTATCGGCGAAGCCTAACCAAGGTCTGCCGATACGACCAACTCTTGATGTCAATACAAGGTTCTTTTGCAGGCAAAGGGCACCTAGACTTATGGGGCTCAATTTGATGTATTTATTGAAAGCTCAAGGTGAATTGATGCTTATTGAAAATTCCACTTAGTCCTTCATTTGCATTATAGGTGCCATTTCCTATTGACTTATATACTCCTCCTCATGCTAGGGTGCCATAATGATGTGGTTTAGACAATAGGTGCGCTTCACTTGCCAGAGGCTTGTTCTCCTTCCACCTTAGGTGCACTTTTATGGTGGAATAGGTGTTAATGGGCGCCTTGTCTTAAATGAATGCTCTCTCTAAGTTGGGCGCCCTTTTGAGGCTTTATGAGTTGCAAATTGCACCTTAACCCTCATGCTTGTTGCTCAATGTTTGAATGTTTAAGAAAGTCTCCTTTAGGCGCTCATCTTAATGATTTTTTCTCAAGGTGCAATCATCCTAATGACTTGGATATTCATCCTAGTGTTTCAGGATATCAGGCTACTAGACTTAGTAATTTTCAGGATCTCAAACATAAAGAATAACATGATGATTCATTTTTTTGTATTGCATATAGTTGACATTCTATGCTACTCATAAAGAATATTAATATTTTCTGTTCAACATGATGATTCATTTTTTTTTAAATACAACTTTTATCTTTTAGTTTCAAAATGAGGTTTAAGTGATACTTGAATAACAATAGCTAGCTTATTAGATCAACAAACATCCTATGTAATACAATTGGACTTTAAATATTTGAAGTAGCCATCTACAAATATCCATTCAAACATGGATTTATAATTCTAGTATGGACGCCATCAATAAAAAAGATTTGTATTAACCAAATATCCATATAGGTATACATCAATATCTGTCAATATAAGTATAACATATATACAAAATAGCCATATAGGCTTACAAGAATGCCATATAGGCATACAACAAAGGAACACAATAAAAAGTCATTCCCCTCTGGCAGGTGAAGAGAATAAATCACGAGCAGCCTTTGATCTTCTAGGGGATGGAGATGCGTATGTGGGTGGTCTACTGCAAACCCGAGGGCTACTCCTCCTATTTAGGTCTTCCTACATCTTTACCTGTTACAATAAAAAGTATAGACATTAATATATAGAAATTACATGTTATAAAAAATGAAACATTTAACAAAATAACCACTTACCACTAACATATAATCTGTCTCCTTGCTTGCCTCAGTAGCAGGAATAGGCCTTGGTGATGACATGTCCTATAGAAACCATCTAGATAGAAATTAAACTTCAAATCAATAATCTTTTGATTTTTCAAAAATAGACAACTATAACAATGAATGTAAATTGAAATTTACTAATCTACCTCATACCCCTATCAATGCCATGGAGCTATGAATCGCAGAAGCCACACCCTGCTCCATTGCCCTATGAACATGGGGAGGTGTCTCCGCAGCCTGCATCATTTGGAAATAAAACAACATTATTCAATTACAAAAACTATAATAGTGATGTAAATCATGGCTCCTAACATACACACACGTTCATCTAAACATGGAAGTACACACAATAAAGCACACAAGTCACATACAAAAATTTAGTAAGTACAATTCATTCATTAAACTATTTATTTTATTACCTCCGTAAAGCTTTGAAGTCCACCACCGCTAGCAGGTGTTGCCATGAAATCTACAGTATTAACCTATTCAACATCCAAAATCAGATATTAGAATACCATTCATATAACGATGCTATTCACATGTAATATTTATAATTGTTTACTAGTTACATACCTCGACAGTAGATGATCTAGTGTAAAATGCAGGTGGAGAACCACTAAAAACTGCATCGACACTATGACCCTGAAATTTCATTAAAATCATCAATTTAAATCAGTTAATCTTGCATTTCAAAAATAAAATTTAATAAATTAAATTCAATAAAATTGCTAATATTTACCTGAGTATCAAGGCTGAAAGTCTCACTCAGGAGGGTATCTGTCATCACCATCTGCTCAGCTGCAGATGTAGCCTGTGCACCTACGTCCTGACTATCCATGGGGTCATAACCACAGGCTGACCCGCAAGTCTGACAAGTATGGGGTGGGACCCTGCTCCTCGCACTATCTCCCAACACACTTTGTGTTGCAAGACCGGCATGCTCTATGATGCTCTGGGTCAAGGCACTAATGGACTGAAGTGTATCGACCTCAACACTCTCCTTCACAATGGAAGGGATAGAAACATACTCATGGGCTGGTCTGCTGATTACTCTTCTCACTACCCGCTGTGGGTCAAGACGTGCCCCTGGTCTATCTTGTGCTGACCCCCCACCTCTACCCTGGAAGTCCCGCATATCAAAATAGTTTGGCACTTTATTGAGGACAAACTCGCAGTAGAGTTTCCTCAAAAAGTATTGCGGGACCTCATTATTATTGCATGGAGGATGGTCAAAAACCATCCACCACCTCTGCCCAAAATTGTCCCTTATCGCTTGGTTGTTGCACCAATGGATAGGGAACCTCTTGCATGTAATGGGTGGAGGTTGATTTGTTTGTGGGTTTGTGAAAATGGAACACAAGTCTAATTTTGTGATTTGTAATTTTTTCACATCTTGGTATGACAGCTTGTCTGCATAATAATCTCTAAACTCTCTCCTCTTATCTGTCCATCTAGTTATTTGCTTGCTAATTGAATTTACATTTGATAACATAGATTCAAGAGATTCAACAAGCGTGGACCTATGCAAGGTTGAAGTGGAAGGATCTTTCAACCTTGCAATTATATCTTCAATTTCTTTTTTGTTGTTTTTAATTTGCCCCATTATATTTTCTTGTGTTCCAGGGGCATGTCAAGGAATGGATGGAGGAGGTTGTTGTTTTGCAGGTATTTCCTCCTCAGGATTTTGTGGATTTTGAGGAGGAGGAGGTGCATTAACATTTCCTGACAATTAACGAAATATACATAAAAAATCAACTAAAACCTACCTATTTAGAAACAAATTCAAACAAAAAAACAAATATAACTCACTCCTTTGGCATGCTCGATGTCGTGGCGACATTTTGGCGACGAATCGATAAGGTTTTTATGTTGAATGGAGTTTTGCAAAACGCGAGCGCGCTTTCTAGGGTTTGCAGGCCGTGGGCATAGAGGAGAAGAAAGAAAGAAATGAAATGACATTAGAAACTTTTTATTTATTTATAGCAAGTCATAACATGCTCGCATTATGGCTTGGTTTTGACGAGCCTCAGGCTCATCATTACCAAGCCATAACGCGAGCACGTTATAACGCGCTCGTGTTATGACTTAATTTTTTTAAAAATTAATTTGGCCACTTTTTGGCCCCCCATCTTCTTGCACTTACCCTATTATTTTGCCAATATTGATATAAAAATTGCAAGGGAACTTGTAGTGAAGGAAGGACTCCTGGTGAAGATTTTATCTACAATCTATTTTAAATTTGGGAAGTTTCAGAAATGGGTTTATAAAGTTTACCCATATTTTTATCAATGTGGCAGGTTGGAATATCCTTAGGAGCCAATACAGTAGCAGCTCTCAGATTGGCAAGCCTGCTAGAGAATCAAGGCAAACTCATTATGGTATGAACATGAATATGTTTGAAAGGCCTTGTTAAGTTACAAGAGGGTATAAATGATTGCATTCAATAATTTTCTCTAATAATTTTCTTATAACTTCGGTTTGGTTGTTTAGACTATACATCCAAGCTTTGGTGAACGATATCTATCATCAGTTTAGTTAGAAGAGCTGAAGCAAGAAGCTAAGATGATGAAACCAGAACTAGTAGATTGATGGCTTTAAAGTCATATTTGCAAAACCTTTATATATTTTCATGTTCAGTGGGTTTTGTTGTTTGTTAGTTGATTAAGAATTTTTTTTCTCTCACCATAGCACTATGGTCACAACGGTCTCAGTTTTGTGTGATCTGTTCAAGATTATATTTTAAAAATATAATCTTGAGCAGATTATATTTTAAAAATATAATCTTGAGCAAATTATATTTTAAAACATAGTTTAGAAGCTTGAACCACATAGTTTATATTTTGAGAGGCCTTTTGCAGAGTTTGTATTCTTAGAGTTATTTTTTCCTCTATGCGGGGTGTGGCATGCTTATTTGTGTGATTTGAAGGCTTAATGTGTTACAGTGCCTTTTTTTAGGGGGTGTTTATTTGTTTACATCCATAATTGTAAGGTTTGGGGCACAATGCGGCCATTTGTTGAAAGATTTAGCAATAATTAAAGTTTTTGGAGATGTTTGTGACATTCTAGTTCTTGCTTTGCTGATTGATGGCATTTTCATATAATTTTTTGAAGATGAGAGGCACATGATGCTTAAAATTGAACGTTTTCCTTTCAAATTTGTAGGTTGGATACGCCATGTCCGTTCCACGAAAGCTGGTATGGCTGGAGGCCTTGCTAACCGACCAATTCTTTGTCCCCTGTTCGATTCACTTGGAGCACAAGAAGAACGAGGTTAACATCTTCTATGTGGACTGCAGGGCTAGCATTTGCCAGCATTGCCTCATTTCCCACCGTTCTCATCATCTTATGTAGGTAAAGTTTCTCTAAACCCCTAATCTATCACAAAACATTGCCTGAATGGCCATACGTTCTGGTGAATTTTGTGTATAGCCGTAAGTTTTGCTGGTTTTTAAAGGTTTTGGTTTTTGAGTTACAGGTGCGAAGATATGTGTACCATGGTGTTATTCGGCTACATGACATGCATAAGCTATCTAGAACGTAGTGTAACTATAGAAATTCTACTATAGATGATCCATAGATTGATTGCATTATTCACCCAATATGCTCAACTTAGTTTTAATGTTCGTTCCTTGTATATCCCACAATAGAATTTCAAAGTTTTGCATGTCTTTTAGAGAATTTCCTTGAAGGTTTCTACTGCAGAGACAGGTTCACACCTATTCAATGTTATCTTTCAAAAAATTTTGATCACTTTCACTACAGAGTTTCCAAAGTCTTATCAACAATCCAATATTATAAGTAAGCTTGCATTAAAAAAATTCCTTGTTGTCTTATTATTGTGGCACTCTTGACGCCCTAAAAGTGGCCTTGTATGTCTTCTGCAGCTGTTACGGCTATAGCATCGGGGAGAGTGGACTTCAAAGCTTGGGTGAGGATGAAACTGAGGCGTAGGAGAGTCCAATTGTGACTATATATTCACGTTTGTACACAGTGCTTTCAATAGGCCAGTTATTTCAACTTTGAGCCATTTTGTGCTCACCATTTGTATTAGAAAGGTTGTTGGCTTTGCCCCTATTTTTGCATGCATTCTATGGGTGCCTTATCAGTTCTCAATGGTTTAACTATATTATACAGTTTCAAATCCAGAAGAAATAAGAAGCTAGAAGAAATCTATGGATTATGTCTGATGTATATGATCCAAACATCTTAAATGGAAAAATGATTGGCCAGAAGAAATCTACATGTGATGCTCATATTTAGTGAAAAGAGGCTAGTAACTTGGTTAGATTCTCAATCAAAACAAACTTTTCATTGAATAATAATAAATTTATATTTCTCACTCTCCTTCCAGCCAAGTCCACCAATCCTTCCTCTAACTGCAATAACCTGTACAAAAAAAATGGTTTGGGTAATCTTGGTGGGATTTATTTGGTTGAAATCAAATAGTTTATTAGAAAGATTCATCCTTTGTAGATTATTTAGTTTTTTTTTTTAATTTTCATTAATTGGATTAAAAATTAGCAAGTCATTTAATTGTTTCAATTTAAATATGTTCTTGCAATTTAATTTATTCATTATGTTAAAGGAAAATTGAATTTAGTTATATTCATTTTTATTTTAATTGATTTAATCTAACATACTTAATGATGAGGAAGTTAAACTAGCCATATTAATTATTACATATCTCAATACTATTCTTATTAATAATATCTCTAAAAATAGTTAGATATATAAAGTAATTCAATTATTATTTAGTTTTATTTTTAAAATAATATTTAAATTATATAAATTGTATGTTGGTGAGTGAAAATGGTAATGTATAGTATTAAAGTAATAATATTGTGTTTGGAAAAATGTTATTTGTATTTTAGGTAGTGATTTAAAGTATTTGTAAATATATAATATGTTAAAAAGTATTAAGTTAATATTTTTAATATTCTAAAGTATTAAATCATTTAAACCATATGCCAATAGATTAAAGTTTTTAATATTAGTAAGCATTTGAAATTACCCAACCCTAACCCTAACCATAATTCTAATTAAGGTTAGAATTAGGGTTATAGTTAGGGTTATGATCAGAATTAGGGTTAGAGTCAAGGTTAGGGTTAGAATGAATGTTATGATTAGAATTATAGTTAGGGTTAGGGTTAGAGTTAGAATCAATGTTATGATTAGAATTACGATTAGGTTAGGGTTAGGGTTAGAATAAATGTTATGATTAGAATTACAGTTAGGGTTAGGGTTAGAGTTAGGATTAGGGTTCCAATTACAATTAGAGTCAGAATTAAGGTGGCTTACTATTAGAATTAGGGTAAGAATTAGAGTTACAGTTAGGGTTAGAGTTCAATTAGGGTTAAGGTTAGGGTTAGGTTTTGATTTATAGTCAGACTTAGGGTTAGAGTTAGGGTAAGGGTTAGGGTTAAAATTAGAGCTATGTTTAGGGTAAGAATAAGTAAGAGTTAGGGTTAGGTTTAAAATTAGAGTTAGGATTACAATTAGCAATGTGGCTAGGGTTAGGGTTAGGGTTAGAATTAGGGTTAATGTTAGAATCAGGTTATGGTTATAATTAGGGTTAGGGTTGGGATTGAGCTTAAGGTTAGAGTTAGAATTAGGGTAAGCTTTAGAGTTATAGTTAGGGTTAGGATTAGGGCTAGAATTAGGATAGAATCAGGGTTATGATTAGAATTAGGGTTAGGGTTAGGATTAGAGTTAGGATTAAGGTTCCTATTAGAATTAGGGTTAGAATTAAGGTGGTTCAATACAACTAGAATTAGGGTAAGAATTAGGGTTAATGTTAGAATTAGGTTAGAGTTATATTTAGGGTTAGATTTGGAATTGAGGTTAGGGTTAGAGTTAAAATTAGGGTTACTAAATTAGGGTAAGCATTAGGGTTACAATTAGGGTTAGAATTTGAGTTAGGGTTAGGATTAGAATTAAGGTTAATGTTACAATTAGGTTAGGGTTATAATTAGGGTTAGGGTTGGAATTGCGGTTAGAGTTAGAATTAGGGTTACTAAATTAGGGTAAGCATTAGAGTTATAGTTAAGGTTAGGGTTAGTGCTAGAGTTAAGTTTAGAATTCAGGTTAGGGTTAGGGTTAAAACCATAGTTAGGATTAGGATTAGGGTTAGAATTAGGATTATTGTTAGATTTAAAATTAGGGTTATAGTTAGCACATAATGAGGGTTATGATTAGAATTAGGGTTAGGGTTAGGGTTAGAGTTAGGATTAGGGTTCCTCTTAGAATTAGGGTTAGAATTAAGGTGGGTTAGTATTATAATTAGGATAAGAATTAGAGTTAGAGTAAGCATTAGAGTTATAGTTAGGGTTAGGGTTAGAGTTACAGTTAGAATTCAGGTTAGGGTTAGGGTTAAAATCATAGTTAGAATTAGGATTAAGGTAAGTTAGGATTAGAATTAGTGGTATATTACATATGAAAATGGAAATGTAATGGGATTGGCTATGGTGGCTAGGGTGGGTAAAGGATAGATCTCAACAAAGCACAAAACTCTAAAAGAAAAGATATAATAATGGAATAAAGATAAGTAAGCATTTCAAATGACTCAACCTTAACCCTAACGATAATTCTTATTAAGGTTAGAATTAGGGTTAGGGTTGGAGTTACAGTTAGGGTTATCATTAGAATTAGGGTTAGGGTTAGGGTTAGAGTTAGGGTTCCTATTAGAATTAGGGTTAGAATTAAAGTGGGTTACTATTAAAATTAGGGTAAGAATTAGAGTTACAATTAGGGTTAGAGTTCAATTAGGGTTAAGGTTAGTATTAAGGTTAGGGTTAGGGTTAGGGTTTGAATTATAGTCAGGCTTAGGGTTAGAGTTAGGGTTAGGGTTAGGGTTTAAATTAGAGCTATGTTTAGGGTTAGAATAAGGGTTAGGGTTAGGGTTAGGTTTAAAATTAGAGTTAGGATTACAAATAGCAATGTGGCTAGGGTTAGAGTTACAATTAGGGTTAAGGTTATCGTTAGGGTTAGGGTTAGAATTAGGGTTAATGTTAAAATTAGGTTAGGGTTATAATTAGGGTTAGGGTTGCAATTTAGGTTAGGGTTAGAGTTAGAATTAGGGTTACTAAATTAGGGTAAGTATTAGAGTTACAACTAGAGTTATGGTTAGGGCTAGAGTTAGGATAAAATCAGGGTTATGATCATAATTACGTTTAGGGTTAGTGTTAAAGTTAGGATTAGGGTTCCTATTAGAATTAGGGTTAGAATTAAGGTGGAATACTATTAGAATTAGGGTGAGAATTAAGGTTAATGTTAGAATTAGGTTAGAGTTATAATTAGGGTTAGGATTATAGTTAGGGTTAGGGTTATAATTAGAGCTATGTTTAGGGTTAGGGTTAGGGTTAGGTTTAAAATTAGAGTTAGGATTACAATTAGCAATGTGGCTAGGATTAGGGTTTCAATTAGGGTTAGGGTTACGGTAACATTAACCCTAATTCTAATTAAGGTTATAATTACAGTTAGGGTTAGGGCTATAATTAAGGTTATGATTAGAATTAGGGTTAGGGTTAGGGTTAAAGTTAGGATTAGAATTAGGGTTTATGTTAGAATCAAGTTAGGGTTATAATTAGGGTTAGGGTTGGAATTGACGTTAGAGTTAGGATTAGGGCTACTAAATCAGGGTAAGCATTAGAGTTATAGTTAGGGTTAGGGTTAGTGCTAGAGTTAGGTTTAGAATTCAGGTTAGGGTTAGGGTTAGGATCAGGGTTAGGGTTAGGGTTAAAACCATAGTTAGAATTAGGATTAGGGTTAGAATAAGGATTAGGGTTAGGGTTAGAATTTCTAAATCTAACCCTATTTAATGTAATTCTAACTATAATTTTGATTGTAAATGTAATAATAGCACTAACCCTAATGCTAACCATAATCCCAAACCTAATTTGAATCCTAATTATATTTCTAACCCTAACCCTAACCCTAATTCTATCATTGATGCTAACCCTAACTCCAATTCTAATGATAATTCTAACCCTAACTCTACTCCTAACCCTAACCCTAACCCTAATTGTAACCCTAATTCTAACCTAAACAATAACCCTAACCCTTATTTTAACTTGTAACTCTAATCCTAAATATAATATATAATATAATTAGCATTAGAATTATTATATAATAATATATAATTTTAATTATTGTCTATATTATAATTATAATTATAATTATTCTATATAATATAATATTATATTATATTTAATAATTATTATAATTAAGGTTAGAACTACAGTTAGGATAACATTAACTCTAATTCTAATTAAGGTTAGAATTATAGTTAGGGTTAGGGTTATAGTTAGGGTTATGATTAGAATTAGGGTTAGGGTTAGGGTTAGGATTAGGGTTAGAATCAACTTTGTGATTAGAATTAGGGTTAGGGTTAGTGTTAGAGTTAGGATTAGAATTAGGGTTTATGTTAGAATCAGGTTAGGGTTATAATTAGGGTTAGGGTTGGAATTGAGGTTAGAGTTAGAATTAGGGCTACTAAATCAAGGTAAGCATTAGAGTTATAGTTAGGGTTAGGGTTAGTGTTAGAGTTAGGTTTAGAATTCAGGTTAGGGTTAGGGTTAAAACCATAGTTAGAATTAGGATTCTAGGGTTAGAATTAGGATTAGAGTTAGTGTTAGGGTTAGGGTTAGGGTTAGGGTTAGGGTTAGGGTTAGGGTTAGGATTAGGGTTAGGGTTAGGATTAGGGTTAGGGTTAAAACCATACCACTTAACAATTAAAGAAATTATTAAATATATTTTTTAAATTTAGATATTATTTTTTTGTATTTTTTAAGTATAATTTATATAATTTAAAGAAATTATAAAATATATTTTAATTTATTGATATATTTTAATTTGGATTAGGGTTTAAAATAATTATGATTTATAATAATTCTATAAATATAAATATAATATCATTATATTTAATAATGTAATACGAAATTAATTATACATTAATTATATTAATGTCTTATTATACGATATAATTATATATTAATTTAATTAATGTTTGTTTATAATAATATAATAATAATAATTTAATTAGGGTCAAAGATTATTAATATTATTATAATTAGTATTTAATTAATTGGTTATTCTAAACTTAAATTTAGGATTAGGGTTAGTGTTATGGTTATGATTACGCTTGCGCTCTGAATGCCACTAGCATATCTATATTAAATATAATATATCTAAAGTACGCCGAGAGATATCCTTCTCCAGGCGCCTATTTTTTAATCACTAATCCTAACATTAGGCACCTCGAGAAGGATATCTCTCAGCGTACTTTGGATATATTATATTTAATTTAGAGATATGCTAGTAATATATTCAATTTTATATGAGCACTTAATATTTTAATTTAGTCTGATTGAAGACTAATTCTATTAGTCATACCAATGCCTACTATTAAAGCGAGATAACATCATATGCCTTATTTATGTAGGCATATCCACGTAAGTAACATTCTCCCTAAAAAAAATAAAAACTTAACTTCTCATATTGATATGCTAGGGTAATTTAAACTTCCAAGGAAAACTTAAAAAATAATGAACTAATATTGTGGAGCCCTAATATCACCACTTCGTAATGTTGAAAAATTTAAGGGCAGCCTTGAAAAGAGGCTTTAGCTACAATAGAGGGGCTGAGCTCATCGCAGCCAGAGGCAAGAGGCTTTGGTATATGTAATACAATAAGCAGGCAATAAACAGTGAAATAAAAAAAACTAACAAAAAGAAACTTGGGACCCACAGAATCTCATTCCCCTCTTCAAAGTCCAAACGAGGGTTTAAATTGGAGTTCCATATGTCATTCTTCTCCTTTCCAAGGATGGAGACACTTGGCATCCATTAAACTCACACATTAATTTTCTCAAACTTCAAAAAATAAAAATAAAAATGGACAAGACCAAGCATGAGGTGCACTTCTCCATTTAGACATGTATAGAAGGTCATAGGTGGACCTTTTGCCTTGAGCCAACACCCATTCCTTCATAGATGAAAGTTATTTTCAAGAGCCTCCTAAAGTACACCACAACTCCCCAAATATATCCTACACACATCAATTTTCTCAAACTTCAAAAAATAAAAATAAAAATGGACAAGACTAAGCATGAGGTACACTTCTCCATTTAGATATATTTAGAAGGTCATAGGTGGACCTTTTGCCTTGAGCCAACACCCATTCATTCATAGATGAAAGTTATTTTCAAGAGCCTCCTAAAGTACACCACAACTCCCTAAATATATCCTGCACACATCAATTTTCTCAAACTTCAAAAAATAAAAATAAAAATGGACAAGACTAAGCATGAGGCGCACTTCTCAATTTAGACATATTTAGAAGGTCATAGGTGGACCTTTTGCCTTGAGCCAACACCCATTCCTTCATAGATGAAAGTTATTTTCAAAAGCCTCCTAAAGTACACCACAACTCCCCAAATATATCCTACACCCTTTCCCAAGCACCCTACCCATAGGTACTTGGGTTAAGGTCCCAAAAATGACATGACAATGCAAAGTTTCACTTTTCACACCCATGAAAAATTGACTAAACTTTTTCATATGGGTTTATACTTTAGAGACACTTTTATCACATGGACGAAACATATAATTACTATCACATTGAAATAATCCCTTAAAACAAGATATAAATCCTTATAGGATGACTTGGTTCACATTAGGGGTCTTAGTCCACACTAGGTTAAGACATTTGGATCACTAGGACACAGTCAAATCCCATTGCTTCACATTAGGAAGCAGGATGGGAATTGGGGTTCTTGATGGCTCTCCCTTTTTCTCCCATTGGCAATTGCACCTACACGCTCATAGAAAACATCAAAATGTTCATGGTGAATATAGCAAAAGCAACATACCCAAAATTACATTATTTCGCTATAGTAATTGGAATTAAACACATACATATATTACTCACATTTACATCGCTAGTTTACACTGATTATATTCTATTTGGTTTGCATTATAAATTAGGTACCAACACTATATTATTCCTAATGGACATAACTTCAATAATCACTTCAAGTCATCATGCTATATGCCATTTGAATCTAATCAAATCTCATTAAGTTACAATAACAATTAATTTCTAATTAAGTGTTGATACAAGATTTGAGGTTAGATAAAATCATATTATTCCATTCATTCTAGGATAACCACAACTAAGGAGGTTACGATTTGCAAAATATTGTGTATTCATAATTTACCAATTTCACTTATCAAGAACCTTACCTTCAATGAGGTTGGCATCACTATCACTTAGAGTTGTTTACCAATTTGCACGAGTTGTCTTGAAGATTCCTCTAGTTACAATCCCACTCATGGATAATTCTATTGTTAGGTATTGTAATCATATTGATATAGTTTTGATAATGGAATAGAAAACCATATTAGTACAAACCTCCATCCAATTAATCATGTAATTATTGGTTAGATCACATCAACCAAAAGTATCTCAATAATTCATAGTTCACAATTTTAATTTCTACCTACCTAAATACATAACAATATTTGGAGTATAATAATACATGGAAATAAATGTGTGATTTACAAATTCAAAGGTGAGAATGCTAGTTCACATGCACATTCTTTAATTAACCAAAACTAATGAGATCATTAGGCATAAGAAGTGTTACTAGGGTTATGAAGGGTTGGGGTCTTACATCCCTTCCCCCTTAAATTTGACTTCCGCTTGGAAGTCATTGTGGGTAGAGATAAAAATTTATCAGAATTAGAACTCAATGACTACTTTAATTGGCACCACAGGTTAGTTTCCATAGATTAATTAGATCTTAAGCAACCTAATTATGAAACATCCTAATGCCAACCACCCAATACACCTCTTATATGCAATATCATTAGGCCAATAGCAAGCTTATTCTATGATTGATTTCAAAAGTTACAATTGTAGAAAAGTAATAATTTATTTATGTGATAATACACCTTACTGTAACCTTCTTAATATTCAAGCAATTTAATTCATTTTCACACATCATTTAAACTAGAGGTTCATTCACATCACATACCTATCATAGGTAAAACACACATGATGCACACCATACTCACATGTATCAACTACATACATCACAAATGACTTCACATGACTCACCACAAGGCTCAACAAAGATGGGCATTACGAGGACAAGCACCAATATACCACTAAGTAATCCATAGGGCCTTGGATCCATGTATCCAATAACTAAATAGCCATGTTAATGTAAAACCACTATACCAATATCCGAGTAGTCATAGAAACATATATTCTCATATCCAAAGGAACCCATATCAAAAGTACCATAGTGCCAAGAAATCAAACAAGAAAGATTGTCTTAGGGCCCTCCTAGAGGACCCCTCCGTACATTTCCTAGTACCTTACTCTTGTTTGCTTAAGGGGGTTTGCCTCCAAGAGGAAGGTATGCATGAATCACATACATAGATCTAGGGGGGAATGGATTATGACCGTTTCATACTGGTCCCATTTGCAGCCTCCATCCTCACAATGAAATTCCCCAGGTCATCTACTCCCCTATACAACCTGCCAAGGATCCCTCCTAGATATGGTAGTTTACACAATTCACATTA
This sequence comes from Cunninghamia lanceolata, assembly GCA_027924645.1. Taxonomy (NCBI): domain Eukaryota; kingdom Viridiplantae; phylum Streptophyta; class Pinopsida; order Cupressales; family Cupressaceae; genus Cunninghamia; species Cunninghamia lanceolata. Next base: position 4,212,676 of record BSBN01000397.1, read on the forward strand.
CTCCACACACATCAACAGTTGCAACAATAGAAGGCCTCAATAAAATTTTAACAAAGTTCACAAGTTAATTCTTCAATTAAAATACAATAAAGTAAAATAAATCGTAAAAGAAGTAAAGATCAAAAGTAATAACCATTGCAACATCCCAAATTTAACCGAGAATAAGTCCTTTAGGCAAAAGAACCATCTCAAATTTAAATGACTAAGTAGCCTAAAGAGACAAAATCCAACACTACTAGATTAACAATTAAGAAAAAAAATCATCAACAAATAATCCAACAATCTCACAAAATTTACACAGTACAATCACCACATGGCCTTGCAACAAGGCCACCTAAGGTCAGGAGAGGAATGATGGTCTCAAACCACATAGGAATATTTGTAACCATATCATTGTGGTCTCAAACCATGTAAAGATCATAGGATGAAATACCATATTGAACCATCACATGTCCCACACAACCTAGAACATGCTCTACAATAAATGTCATGTACCAAGTGTCTGAAGTATCACATATATAAAAAGGTTATCTACAATTATCCCAAGTCAAGAATAATACGCCACCATGCATACACCAATAGCCATCTCAAATGTCAAGCCATCCATGTAATAAGGTATTGACACAACTACTATTTCATTCTACACATATTGTCACTCTATCCTCGATATCAATTTAAAAACAAAATCACCATGCCACACTAACTCTAGCCATGACTACCATCTCTCTAGAATTATGGTAAAATGTTCATCATGTACCAATGCCAGAAGTTACCCATCCAAATTGTACACAATCTAATCTTTGATTCCCATAATTAAGGCTATAACAACTATCTGCATCCAAAAGTAGCACTAGCATCCCATAACTGATAATATCGTCCAAACACTAGGAATCCATGATGACATCAAATACCCAAAAAGTCAATAGTTGTTTGTAATGCTCATGCCAAATGAACTACCAAGTATCTATAGCTAAAATGAGTGTAGGCCCAAGACACATTAGTGTCCATCCTCTACCCATGGAATAATTAACAAGGAATAGGTTTGCACTACGAACCACCTAGTGTGGTTCTAATGTGTTAGGGAGTCAAACGGGGACTAACATCCATGGAGAATTACATTCTCCAATGGAGGTCCCATATCTCTCAAACCCTAGTTACACTATTGTGCTCTCCTCTAAGTGGGAGGGCCGATGCTAGGGGTGACACCAAAACATCACAACACATAAGAACATGGAGAGTGACCTACACATCTCTCTTCAAATGACACACACCAATACATAATTTTTAACATTTCCATGCTCAACAAGACCAAAACACATTTACACACATAATTATCACAAAGGGTGCTCATACGTGGATGACACATGATGTCCACAAAACCCTTCTCCCCAAGTTGGATACCTTGTATCACATACTTGAACCTATACGATCATAATATTCACTAGTATTCACACATCACAACACATGTTAAATTTCACATACTTATTACATTATGCCACATGAATAAGATACCTAGTTTCACTTACTCTGACTAGGTTCATTCCCAAAGTAGTTGAATAGATTTAATGCTTCCTATATTTATCCTCACATTGCATTGATTATTTTTAATCACATAAAACATAGTTTCAATACTAGTTGTCTTACATCCATAGTTTAGTCTTGTACATTGCTTTGGTTTTCCAACTTTGCCCTTGTTTCACTAGGTTTTACTTATTTAATTTAACATTAATGCTATTTCATGGAGAAAGAAAATTAAAAAAAGCTAAAAATGTAAGGTGAATGATTGTTTCCTACATTCTATCCTACTTTCCTTTCTTTCTCTAGCATAACTAAGTTTGCTATGCTTCTGAGTTTTAGCTGTCTTCATGCGATTTTCTAATATACAAGACAAAATGCAAGGAAGTCCTACTTTCCAAAAAATGCATTATCAAGCAATCCTAATTGAGTAACAACATAATGCAATTATGCAATACTAGAAGCACATACATCATTAAGGATGACACAAGTAATTAATTGCTCCCATCTCTTCACAACTTATTATTCCCTAGATGCAAATGAAAGTCTTGCATTTATATCCTACTAAATCATCTAGTACATTTTACAAACGTCTTTTCATGTCTTAATTTCTTTTATAGCCAAGAATGCAAGTACACACACATATAAGAGAATGATTCCTGAAGTACAATCTAACTCCTAACCAACCTTGACTCATACAATGACCATTCATAAGAAATTTATATACTTAAATGCTAGTATATGAAAGAATTTAAAACATAATATTGATTGAATTTTAATGAACATGTTTTATTCATTACTCTCTATTTGCTCTTTATCCACCTTTAAAATTAATCTCAAATGCTTAATTCCAACAATTTTCATTACTCAATTCTAAAGCAGTGAAGTATAAGAATAAATATATTCTATCAAACTTCAAAATCTACAAGGACAACATTCACTTATTCACAGAAAGTTATACAATTGTACATTTCCTACCCCTAATCCATTTAGACAATTCCTCATTTATTTAGATTTAAGTCTCTTAAGAATATAAATGAAAAATTTCAGAATCAATTTGATTTAACAACTAAGTAAGCATACTATCAAAAATTAAAAGGACATACATTTAAGGGGGTGTCGCATGGGAACTTTGCTCAATTTTAATTTTAAGATTCAAGGGAGGCATAAAGCTCAATTTTAAGATGCTCGAGCTTCAAATATAAGAATGACTCCAACCTAGCATCTTAAAGTAAGATTATATTCCTATTGCAAGCTCAAATAAGTCGCATTCTAAAAGAGACTACACTATTTTATAACAAAGTCTCTATTTAAGATAAATGAAAACTACTATCACATTTACTACTAAAACATTAAGAAGCTGTAATGATCTACACAATTTTAACTATTCAATTTTCACATTGAAGAATTTGAATTATCCACCCATGCTAAAATAGTTCCTATGAAATAACCACGTTATGCAAAATCAAGATTTATCTTTTCTCAAAAATCATGATTACCTAAAGACTAAAAACAAAATTGCACTTACAATTGACTGAACTAATGTTTCCCTAACCAATTACATTACTTTTATTATCCCATCCTTCCTATTCTAATGCTAAATTAAATTCATGAAGGAAGAGGACACACCTAAAGACTAACAATTGTACATTGCTAGACATAAATAAATCAATTTGAATACTTGTTATGACTAATTTTATTCAGTTGCTCTACTTGTGGTTTGCATGAAAGGTAGGAGGAACACATAACTATAACATGATTCTAATTACAAGAAGAAATTTATAAAAAATATTGTTTACTTTAAAGTGACAAACCTTAGCATGCAACAACATACACATAATAGCCACACTCAACAATCAAGACCCAAAAAAAATCCCAGAGCTTCCAGTGTCACTAAACCTGGCTCTGATACCAAATGTCATGCCCATAATTCAAACACATAAATACTCAAACAGAACCACAAATCTTATTTTGAAAGATAAAACTTGATACTTTAGTGGGTGGCAACATGGTCGTACATATGTCGATGATTCATGTGTTACCACATCACCCTCAAATGCACAGAGGGGACACATCAACAATAAGTGAGGGCAAGGAGAGGGACAATCATGTGAACGAGGACTGAAACCAAACACTAAGTAAGAGAGGACATCGTCTTGACAAGGGTAAAAGAGAGTTAGCACACATATATGTACACTATTTGCAACTTTGCTCATCCGGTTACCCTCAATTCATAAAGGTATATAATTATAAGTCATAACACAAGTAGGTACCAACTAAATTTAGGTTAGACATAGGACACTTATTTTTTTAAATCTACACAAAGAACCTTAAGATTCATACTATATATTGGTAGATCGCTAATCTAATGTTGACAAACCTTGTATATGAATATCTAAAGTAACCACCCAAGTTTATCATTTACCCTACACCTTTCCAAGAAAATGCTATGAATTGCCTAAACTGGCTTGTATGAATTTTGTGCTCATTAGTGGCCAACCAATCCACACTCTCAAGAATGAACTAACAATCCACCTTGTTCACCAATTGATCTCGTTAGAGAAACCCTATGACTAGACCCAAGTTGTGACACTTAGTTTACAAATGTCATAAGAAGAAAAACGTAACATAGTGAAGATTAAAAGCATATTATTGTCGCGAATGTATAACTTCTCGAGAGGAGTTTTTAGTATTCCGAGAGGTGTTATACAGTGGGATCAAGGACCATCATGCCGTGATCAAGTACACAAAAGGAACTATTTAGAACTAGCATATACTTTAAAAGAAAGCTATAACTATAAAACAACTCTTAAGTAAATCAAATATTTTAGGTTGATATCCCTTGGCTTTTTTTTTATAGACGTATTTAAGATATCCATAATGCTAATTTTAATATACCCTCAAATAACAAGTTGAAAAATCGCATATATAATTAAATGTACAAATCATGACCTAATTCTAAATTATTTAATATGTGGCATATATATTCACAAGATTACACCCTATAAAATTTAAGCTATAAAATTTAACCATTTCAAAAAAAATTACATACAATTTTAAATTTCCTTACTTCAATTCTAATAAAATATATTAATCATTATGAAATAATAAAATATACTCACCCATTAATATATATTCAATTTTATATAAGCAATTAATATTTTAATTTAGCCCCATTGAAAACTAATTCTATTAGTCATACCAATGCCTACTATTAAAGTGAGATAACATTATATGCCTTACTAATGTAGGCATATCCACGTAACTAACATTCTCCCTTTAAAAAAACAAAGAATAAGAACTTAACTTCTCATATTGATCGGCTAGGGTAATTTAAACTTCCAAGGAAACTTAGAAAAACAATGAACTAATATCGTGGAACCCTAAAATCACCACTTCGTAATGTTGAGAAATTTGGTTTGCATGGATATAGGGTTTCGACGACAGCAAGGAGATTACGAAACTTTAGGTACATGAACGGTAGAGGGGCCGAGCTCCATTTATTCTGATCTAGGATATCACTCCACCAAGGTTTTGAATATATAGATATATATATATTTGTGTGTGTGGGGGATGTTAGGATGGATCTACATATACGCATATAAATATATAATTTTTTTTAATTGAAGAAATGCAATTACAATAAAAGATGAGCAGTCAAAGACCAAATAGACCCTACCAAGACTAATAGAACAGTTGAAACATAGCACTGTCCTCCTAATGGCATGTTAGTCCTTAGAAAATACAACCTAAAGAAACATAGAGTTCCTTACATAAAAGTATACAGCGTCTACAAACAACTAAAACAAAGTCATCTGTTAATTACATCACAAAGTTGTGTAAACAAAGACCTCTGAAGGAGATACTACACATATAGTATAAAGTAGAGTGTTGAACATGCATAACTTATACGAACAAGAGCAGAAAGTACACAAATATACATATACTAGCAATCGCACCTTAGTGTGCAATGGGTACGCCGAGATAACATGTAGATAAAAGTAATTCATGGTTCCTTTATTATTTCACATTGAACATTAAAATTTCTTGAGAAGAAAGCATACAATTTTGTTGATGATCGGTCCTCTTCTTGTTTCGCAAGAATGTCAAGCCCATCCAATTGAAATGTTAGGCCTAGGTATAGGCTCGATAAGACTTGCCATTCATTAAGCTTCTTGCAGAAGGAGTTTCATCATCAGTTTTTGTGAATGGATCTAAAGATGTACGGTGCAAATTTCATGGATGGTAGCTATTTGAAATTCTTTCCCAATGGGTTGTAATATCTTGATTCTGGATGGTATAGCAACAATTAACTCCTATACAATGTTTGAAAACATTGACCATCTATTTTTGGGATGGTGGTGAAATGAGGGGAGAGTCAAAAAATAGTTGATGTTAAGCATTCTTTCCATTTGTTGGACTTCTAAGATGTTGCTGTATACGCCTAAAAATGACACGAATCATCCTAAATAAATATTCTAAATATTTATTCCATTCTTCTATTAATTAAATAAATATTCCAAATTTATTTAATCGATTCACTATTCCATAATTAAATAAATTCTATTTATTTAATTAAAATTCTTCTAAATGTCCTACACAATTAAATAATCATAAATTATTTAATTAATCCAAATTCCTCTATCCTAAGTTCTAAATTCAAAAATCCACATCACCTTTACACCTCACCTTGTCCAACTCATCAGGTTGCACATGTAATTAAATATATTTAATATTTAATTATCTTATTTTCCCTCACACACATGGCCTATTTCTTCTCAAATCAGAGATTAGTTAACTAATCAATCAAAAAAGTTAACTAACCTGTCAAGTGAGTCAAATCCTCAATCAATTCAGTCAGTCCCACGATTTATTCTTCTAACTGATCAATCAAGTCTGTTAACAGACCAGTCAATGGAGTTAACTCTCCAATCAGTTTTGTCACATCCCCCCTTTCATGATGGCGCTGGGACACTTGTCACATTTCTACTGGTTGCACATTCCTCAACCATTCTCAGCCGTCGATCTTCACATCTCCTCTCAACCGTTGATTCCCATTCTTCCAAGTCTATAAATGAAGCTTCATCCCTCCATTCTAATCATCCAGGCTTTTGACATCGTTACTCTGCAGAAATATCACCAGCGCGCCTTTGGCACCCTTTTGTCATCCACAAGCTTGAGATCACATACTTGCATTGGAGCTCATCTTCATTGCATATCACCATAGCCATTCACCATCGACTTCCTACAAACAGCTACAAAAGATTGCACTCTCTGAGGGCTCATCTCATCTGCAAAAGGACGATCTGTGATAGGCGAACAACAGAAGTTTCGAAACGGGAGAGGTTTGCACTGTGTTTGTTCATTGTTTCATTTATTGAATCCTTCTTGTTTCACTATTCTGTTGATGTTTGGGTCATTGTTTAATTCATTTGATTGATCACCATTTTACCCCTACATTTTTGGCGCCCACCGTGGGGCCGTTTGCCCCTTTATTTTACCGTTTCTGAGCTTTTTTGAAGGCAGGTTCCGTATAGGTCACGCAGAGTCATGCACAGATTACTTCGGCGCATCTGTTCATTTCCACGGTGGATATAAACACTGTTACAGCGCTTTTGCTGTTTTTGCGCATCTGTGTATTTCTGCGGCGCATATAAACACTGTTACGGCGCTTTTGCTTTTTCTGTGCACCTGTGTGTTTTCGCTGCACCTCTGTGCACTGTCACGGCGCTTTTATTTTTCCTGCGCATCTGTGCATTCCTGCGGCACTTTTAAAGACTGTTACTGCGCATTCATTCCTTTTTACGGCGCATACGTGCAATATTGCAGCGCATTCATTATTGTTGCGCTTCTGTTGATCATTTCTGCGCATCTGATCACTGAAGCTGCGCATCTGTTACAGGCTAAAGTTTTAGTACTTTTTTTAGGGGAAGTTGCTAACGCTAACCCTTTCGCAGGTGTTTGCTGGAGCGGTTTTGCAGGATAGGTGTAGGTTTAGTTCCATGTAGTTGCATCTAATTAGTTCACAATTCATTTTCAAAGGGAAAGTAAAAAGTAATGTTCATTCAAATCTTCATCTAGTTCTAATTAGGGAGGAAGTAACTGGATTTATTTCTTGCTTGCATTGCAAACACCTTCCAAGTTATTGCTATCAAAAGGTTAAAATTGAACTCACTACTGCTTTCTGAAGTTAAAATGAACCATTGCTATATCGTGAGACCTGAATTTCAAAGTTAACAAACTCGTGCTACGCGGTTTAAGAATTGAACTCACTACTACTTTTTGAAGTTAAAATGAACCATTGCTATATCGTGAGACCTGAATTTCAAAGTTAACAAACTCGTGCTACGCGGTTTAAGAATTGAACTCACTACTGCTTTCTGGGATTTAAAACTGAACCACTGCTATATTGCTAAATCACTTCAAAGTTCTGTTTGAGTAGATTAGCCCATTTAGTCTTTCACTTTTAACTAGGGTGGATTAATCAGTGTATTCTGTGCTTGCGAATGACAATAGGCTTATGCTCTCCCCTCTTCTGGGTGATCAGAGTGCCAGACTTGTCATTCTATCTGTTTAACCTTTAGGAGGGGCTTGCCCTTGGATGCACGCTTGTCCAAGTGGGAACGACCCTGAGTGGTAACAGGCTAACGCCAAGCCCTACCAAGCCACTTAAAATAAATTGTGCTTGAGGTGAAAACTTCCTACAACAAGTGCTGTTATGTTACACCGACAGCCAACCTCCTCCAAAACCCTCTCAGGCGCAACCCTGTGAGGCTGGGAGACTCCATAACGGAGAGTAGCGCCACCGCACGTGTAACCACTTGAACGGTTGCCCGAATTAAATACCTCTTGTTTTAGTGGCCCAAATCCCTTATAATCCATTTCTTGCCTGGGATTTTGTGCTTGCTTTTGTCCAAAATAGAGTCGAAAAATTTACAAAAAAAAAAATGAAAAACTACAAAATATTCTTTGTGCTTGCTGTGTTTTCTTACTATTAAATTCATAATATCAAATCAGGAAGACCTTTTCTAGCCAAAAAATACCAAAAACAGAGAAAAAAGCTGAAAATTTTGTAAAAACTTCAGAGCTGCGCATTTACACATTTCTGCTGCGCATACACAGAGACTTGCTGCGCTTTTGTAGCGACTTACTGCACATGTACCCTCTTGCTGCGCATATATGCACTATTACGGCGCATATATAGTTCACCAGACCGGCGCATTTACTGCGACTTGCTGCGCATTTGTCCATTTCTGCTGCGCATCTGTTTCTACGCATATGCGACAGTGAGCACTTGCCCTATTTTTGAGGAGTAATTTTCACCTGATCAGAGCACCCATTTCAGCCTAGTTTCACTTTCCGAGATCAGAGTCAGCCTTGCAGTCAATCTCCATCCGTTTCACCCAACTCTTTCTCTTTCGTCCATTATCGCACTCACCTTCTGTCCAAATCACTCTTGTCCCAAAGTCAGCCTATCCCATATCGATTCGGCATAAGTTCTTTTTCGTTTCATTAGTGAATTCACGTAAGCCTAGTAGGTCACAGTACCTTTGCTAGTAGTCTTGTTGAATGACTAAGCCCTACACAGTAAGACTGGTATCGACTACCCTTGCTAGTGGCTAGAGTCTTGTGTCAACCATCTTACTTGAAGTCATTGAGCGAGAGAATCCTTTGTCCAAGTCTTATCCTCGATATCCCATTCATAATAGTCTCAGTCGGCACCTTGCCAGAATTTCTAGTCCTCACCCCCTCCATCCCGCGTCACCTTGCATGGTTCTTACTCGATCCCAATACAACAAGCAAATCAAAATGGCCGACTCATTTGATCACATTCTCCCACCATGCGATGGTGAAGAAGAGATTTCTCATGAAGAATTAGTGGCGCACATGCAAGATAGAAAATTCCAACGCGTCGTAGAGAAGATGATCCTTGAAGATCCCCAGAAGTATTTCCATCATCTTGCTAGTCTCGGAATCAAACTCCCCGCAGACTTTGACATTAGCTCCATCATGGAAAATGCAGACAATGATCATGAGAGGGGCACAAATGACACAATCCCACATGTGCATGAGAGAGGTACAAATGACACGGTTCCCCATACAAATGAGAGAGGAAAGCAACCCGTCGATCCAACTACTCCTATGGCAGACGTGAGACAACAAATCGAAAGTCTAAAGCTCGAGATATCCAACCTTAAGACCGGTACAAGTTCTAAGAACTACTCTTTGGAGGATATAGCATCGTACCCCTTTGACAAAAATTTGATCATGAAACCATTCCCCTATCAGTTCGGAGTTCTGAAATTTGACAAATATAAAGGGAAGGGGGACCCTAGAGATCATATCAGGGAATTCACTGCAACATGTTTAGAAGTAGCTCACAACGAGACCTACTTAATGAGACTATTCCCGCGATCTTTAGGTGGTCAAGCTATGGAGTGGTTCTCGCGTCTCCCACCAGGAATCAAAACTTTTGATGAACTTGTCAATAAATTTATAACGCACTTCTCTTACAACATAGAACACGAGGTATCTATGCTAGATCTATGTAACACCAAACAGAAGGGTGGTGAGTCATTTGCCGCCTTCCTACAATGATGGAGACAGCTAGCTAGTAAGTGTTCTTACGACATGCCTGAGAAGCAGCTATTGGAAATGTTTGTCCACAACCTAAACACTGATCTTAGCTATCAGATTTAGATACAATGCCCTACCTCGTTCACCAAGGTCATTGAAATGGGCCTCTTCATTGAAAAAGCTATGATCACTAAAGGAACTCTCAAGCTCTACAAGGACACACCTCCTTCCAATTATACAACAGATAAATCAAAGTTTTGGACCAAGAACAAGAATGTGGTCAACGATGGAGTAGTGGATGCCAAGGCAGCAGCCCCTGAGCAACAACCTATATTCACTCTTAAGGGAGAAGCAAATACCGGTGCGCTCAACAAGCCACCCCCTCGGGAACCTAGACCTTGGTTCAATTCAAATCCAAGGAGAAAATTCACGCCGATGGGGGAATCTCAAGAGTCTGCTCTCAGGAAGTTGTTGGCTAACAATGACATTTCTCTACCACCAACAAGTGACTATGAGCCTATCGTCAAACCTCCCTATTGGAAGGACACAGATTATTGTGAGTATCATCGAGGACGGGGGCACACGACTAACAATTGCATCCGCCTCAAGAATGTCATACAGGATATACTGGATCAGAATCAGGGAGGGACACAACAGCATACCTCCAATGAATCTCATGTGGCCTACCAGGGATCCTCTTCTAAACCACAACCGGCCGTATAACAATAATCGCAACAATGGCCACAACAGCAACGATGGTCACAACGGCAACAACTCCAATGGCCATAACAATAATGACAACAATCGCAACAGGCCAAACCAGAACAGTGGGTCGAGTAATGCTAACTATGCAACCGTTCCCTTTGAGTACACCATTAACTGCATTTCTGAACATGTTCCGCAAGTCAACGTCATATCCCCCAACCAACAACCAGGACCTAACAGAACTGGTTGTAGTATAATTACCCGCAGTGGTAAAGTCACGATCAATACCACCCCTCCAAGGTCGTCACCATCTCTGTCCAACTCTCGCCCATATAATGTCATCGACCAATTGCAAAAAACTCCGGCTCACATTTCTATATTGGAGCTCTTGCGTCTATCTCCTTCTCATAAGGAGATTCTTGAGAAAGCCTTAGTGGAAACTACTGTCCCCACTAACCTAGCCCAAGAAAAGTTTCAAACCATGGTGGATAATTTGACATCCTCCACTTCCATCTCGTTTACAGAGCACGATGACCTCTCCATATCTCAACCCCACAACACTCCTCTACACATTGTCGCATTCGTGCACAAGCACCGCATCAAGAGGGTTCTCATTGATGGGGGCGCCGGTCTAAATATTTGTACGTTGAAGCTAGTCCTTGCACTGGGGTTCTCCGAACAGGCAGTAGATCCAAGACGAAAAATTACTATCAAAGCCTATGACGAGGAGGAACGAACCACAAAGGGCACGGTTGTCCTACCCATTCAAGTGGGACCGGTAATTAAAGATGTGGTGTGCCAAGTCCTTGATCGAGAGCTTGCTTACAATATTCTACTAGGGAGACCATGGATCCACGCCATGAAGGCTGTCCCCTCCACCTACCATCAATGCATAAAGTTCCCACACGATGGCAAGCAGGTCACCATACAAGGCGACCCCGACCCCTACCAACATTGCAATTCATTCCAAGCAAAATCTGAATGTGTCATTCCCAATAACCGAGCCTACATTTCCCCTACTCCGCCACAAGACCATACTGCCGAAGCTTCCTCCTCGAGGCCCAAACCGCTGAAACTTACCATAAAAGAAAATGGCGTGGGGGAGTACTCCATTGAGCACAGCCTCAACCTTGCCACCATGCCTTTGTCTCCTCACTCCTTTGGCAAACCCAAGCATCAACCTAGGCATTTTCCAAAGCTATCTGCTCCTCCTACAACTCCCGCAAATCCCTTTGTAAAATGGGGGACCTTATCTGATGAGATAGAGGAGCGAGATCTCCTGCAATGGCTTTATGCTGAAGAGGAAAACACACCCCAAGAGCCGCATAGACTCCCTACAGAACTCTATGGACGGGGTGAAACCATTCTGCACAGGATGGGATACGAAGGACAAGGCCCCATAGGCCTCAGAAAAGAAGGAATCGTTGAACCTATCCAACCTTCTTCATCCTCTTCGGCTAGAAACACAACTGGCCTAGGGTACAAAGGTAAAGGTAAAACCAAAGAAAATGCCTGCCTAGTGGAGACAATTCAAACACTCCAAGTGAATAGTGATGCAGATTTAGATGAGTCGAATGAGTATGAGTGGGACAAGCTGACAGAGCACTCCTACGATGACAAGGAGATTGACACCATCCAAACTCTCAGCCCCTACCATGAGGGACAGACGCAATGGGACAGACCACTGGAGTTTGATTTGCCCCTCCCTGAGATTATGGCTTTTGAGGAAAGTTTCGATTCCATTGCAATAAACAACCTGGAGGAGAGTACCACCCAGAACACTAACCCCACCAGTGCCCATAATATTTCCATTCACAACATTAATGAATCAGATCTCTCATCCGACTCCCTTCCCCTCTTACACCCTGAGCTTATTGACTGGGATCTACAAGGAACCCCTCAATTAAATATGTTCCAGAATGATGATGCTTACATTGACTATATGGACCTTAGGGATCACTTACCAAAAGGAGATCATAAAGCTGGTTTTGCGATCGAACTCAATACTGTGGCTTACTTCAGGGAGGGTGCCAAGCCTTCTAGTCGCAAAAATATTTAAATAAAAAATGGATCTGACGGTGAAAACCGCCATGCGGCAGTGTCAGGTCATAAAACAGTAAAAAGAAAGGACGTATCCAAAGGTGAAAACCCAACTGTGGCACCTGACGATGGAATGCTTGACACCCTCCCCAGTGATATGTACCAGGAGTGGTCACAGATTGTGGTAGAACCAACAGAGCCAGTGAATATCGGCACCGAAGAGCAGCCCAAGATTATCCACTTCACAAAATCTCTCACACCACCTGAGAAAACCAAGTTTGTACCATTCTTTAAGAAGAAGAGAGGCAGCTTTGCTTGGTCATATGCTGACATGCTAGGTCTAGACCCTAACCTGATTCTGCATCATCTGCCATTGGATCCAGGGGTGAAGCCCGTAAAGCAGAAACTAAGAAAGATGCATCCCCATATAGCCCTTTTGGTCAAGGAAGAACTCAAGAAATTACTAGACGTGGGGTTCATCAGGGCCATAGATTACCCCGAATGGATCTCAAACATCGTGCTAGTGTCTAAACCAGATGGCAGGGTTCGACTATGCAACGATTTTAGAGACTTAAACAAAGCATGCCGCAAGGATGACTTTCCATTGCCTAACATCGATATCATAGTCGACCTCATGGCAGGACATACAATGCTGTCACTCATGGATGGATTCTTAGGGTACAACCAGATCAAAATAGCACCAGAGGATCAGCACAAAACAACTTTCACTTGTCCATGGGGTACCTTTTGCTGGAATGTCATGCCGTTTGCGCTGAAAAACGCAGGTGCTACATATCAGCGGGCCATGACAACCATATTCCATGACATGATGCATGTGACCATGGAGGATTATGTAGACGATATCTTAGCAAAATCTCTCACGAGGGACTCACACCTGGATATCCTAGAGAAAGTCTTCCAACGGCTGGACCAATTCCAAGTTAAATTGAACCCAAAGAAATGTGTGTTTGGGGTAAAATCAGGCAAGCTGCTAGGCTTCATCGTGTCAGCAAACGGCATTGAGGTAGACCCGGCCAAGGTCAAAGCAATAATGGACATGCCACCGCCAAAGACTCTAACACAGTTGAGATCCTTACAGGGCAAGCTGCAGGCCATCCGAAGGTTCATCTCACAGTTGGCAGACAAGTGCCAACTTTTCAGTCACCTCCTACATAAGAATATTCCTTTTAAATGGGATGAGCAGTGTGAAGAGGCATTCAACAAGCTAAAGGAGTACCTTATGAACCCTCTTATACTCATGCCTCCGATCCAAGGAAAACCTTTGATTCTCTACATTTCTGCTACACCTACTACTCTTGGGGCTCTCCTAGCGCAACAAGACTATGAGAACAAGGAAAGAGCTGTGTAATACATCAGTCGAACCTTAGTGGGCTACGAGTTACAATACTCACAAGTCAAACGATCATGCCTTGCGGTAGTTTTTGCTTCACAAAAACTCCGACACTACATGTTGGCACATCCTGTCAAACTCATTGCCAAAATCGACCCACTAAAGTATCTTCTCAGCAAAGCAGCTCTCACAGGTCGACTAGCAAAGTGGGTTATGCGTCTTAGTGAATATGATATAGAATATGTGGACAGAAAAGCCATCAAAGGGCAAATCATAGCTGACCAACTGGCCAAGGCACCATTATAGGACACTTCACCAATGCAGTTTGAGTTTCCCAATGAGTCTTTATTTACCCTGTCAACATCTCCTTGGAAACTCTACTTTGACGGGTCTTACACCAACCATGGATCGGGGGCAGGTATCCTGTTTATCACTGCCCAAGGCGACACAATTCCAAAGTCCTACAGGTTGTTATTTCCATGCACTAACAATATAGCGGAATATGAAGCCTTGGTAATTGGTCTCAAGATGGCCACTGAGTGGAAAATCCAAGCACTATGTGCCTACGGTGATTCTCAGCTTATCATTAATCAGGTTAACGATGAATATCAAACCAAGGATGAGAAGCTAATCCCATACAAACGGATGGTCGACGACCTCAAGGAACACTTTGGGACCATCTCCTTTGAACAAATACCCAGGATCGAGAACAAAGCAGCAGATGCAATGGCTACCATAGCCTCTCTTCTTGAAATACCTGAATACGAGTCACGGTATGAGTTCTTAGTAGAAACCATTCAGCAACCGGCTTATGATCTCCTCGAAACCCATTCCATTTGCCTCCAGGTAGGATCTGATTCACCTTGGTATGGTAAGACCTACACTTACCTCAAGGACAATATTCTTCCACCTGACCTCTCTTCCAACCAAAAATGGACTTTCATCTGACAATCCTCCCGTTACACCATCATAGCTAATACCCTTTACCGACGTGGTCTGGATGGTACTTTACTCTGTTGTCTAGAACAAGAAGAATCCGTAATGGCCTTGCGAGACATACACGAAGGGATCTGCGGAACACACTCCAACGGTCCCTCCTTAGCTAAGAAACTCATGCGTTTGGGTTATTACTGGCCCAATATAGAAATGGATTCATATCAGTTCGTCAAAAAGTACAAACAGTGCCAAATACATAGGAACCTGATTCATGCACCTGCTCAGGAGTTGAGACCTCTAACGACACCCTGGCCCTTTGCCAGTGGGGACTTGACCTTGTGGGAAAAATTCATCCACCTTCTTCCAACGGCCATAAATTCATCATAACCGCCACTGAGTACTTCACAAAGTGGATCGAAGCCATTCCCCTAACCACCGTCACAGGAAAGCAAATTTCCTCATTCATTCTGAATTACATTATCTGCCAATACGGCATTCCTTCATCCATCATAACGGATAATGGGAGACCTTTCAAAAATCAGGATGTCCAGGAACTTTGTGAGCATTTCAAAATCCAACATCATTTCTCCACCCCATACTACCCCCAAGGTAACGGCCAAGCGGAGGCATCAAATAAAACCATTTTGAAAATCCTAAAGAAGACTGTCAATGAAGCTGGTCGCGATTGGCACGTCCAACTCAATCCCGCTCTGTGGGCCTACAGAACCAGTATACGCACTCCCATAGGTGCTACACCCTATGCCCTTGTCTATGGTTCTGAAGCCATCCTTCCCATTGAGGTCGAACTCCCATCCCTCAGGGTGTCGTTGAAAGGTCTCATATCAGATGAAGAATACAGAGTCTCCAGGCTACAAGAACTAGAGCTGCTAGAGGAAAGGCGCCAGAAAGATTTTGACCATCTCAAAGCCTATCAATAGATGATGTCAAGAAGCTACAACCACAAGGTTAGACCAAGATGCTTCAAGGTTGGGGACCTCGTTCTAAAAGAGAACCCTCGCAATCAGTAGGACAGAGAAAAGAAAGGTAAGTTCGAGCCTAACTGGCTTGGGCCCTATGTGATTGTAGCTGCTTACGGATTGGAGGCGTATCAGTTGGCCACATCTGAGGGTGAGTTGTTAGATGATCCAATCAACAGCATGCATCTTCGCTGGTTCTATACCTAGGAGAATCCCAATGCAAGGGGGCACAATAAAATCAAAAAAGTCAAAAAATACAAAAAAAAGTCGAAAAGAGAAAAATCAGAAAAAAATAGAAAGCATGCAAAACAAATCGTCCTTTGGTGAAAACTTGGCAAACAGGCGCCTTGGATAGGTATCGTGATGAAAACCTGGCAAACAGGCGTCATGTTTACTTTCTAGCTTCTCGTGCAAATAAAAGCAAGTGATGAAAACCTGGTAAACAGGCGTTACTTGTGATAAACCACCTTCTCCATCTTTGAGAAACCAGTCACCTTGAGTCCATTCTTCTTTCACTCATTTTCTATTCGACCCATATCTACCCCATAATACACTTGACAATTACCTATCATGGCTTGATACTCACCTTGTGGTCTTGTCAACCAAGGTTTTGTCCCATACCATCTCCTCAATGTGAGCCTAGTATAGTGTCTCTCGTCGGTGCCCATGGTCCAAGTCCATGAACTACGTTGCCTCTGCGCCGTCACGTAGGCAAGGCCATTATTCTAATGCGCCCCCGAGGCTCCCATTTCTTTTGTGGTCCCATTCATCCCCTTTTCTTGTCTTCATTCTTGTCGTCTTTCTTCTAGTCCATCCATGGTCCATTAGGGTTTACCCTGAACTACGTTGCCTCTGCGTCGTCACGTAGGCAAGGCCATTTTAGCAATGAGCCCCCGAGGCACTAGGTCAGTCCATTAGGGTCTGTCTCCCCAATAAGGATTGAGCAATCTTCTCACCAAGCAAGCAAATGCAAGTAGAACCCGCGCCTCAAGCAAAAATCCTGACTATGAGCATCTTAACCTATCCAACGCAAAGCAAATACCCAAGGTCTTCTAAATGATTTTATGCAAATTAAGGCAAGAAATAAACACATATCAACGCAAATATGCTTTGTAGATTAGAAACATGGTTAACAGTTCGAGTCCTGATTTGTGCTATCATACCTTCCTATGCTACTCAAGGATGCCAAAAGCTAGAGATGCTATGATGGGGGCATGATTACTTTCTTTGTTTGTTGTTTGTGGATTAAACTTTAGTAATGTGAAGCCTTGTCTAAAGACATGATCAGCAAAAGATCATCGAGGACATCAAAGGTCTAACATGAACGGGGACAATCCTTGCTTGTTGAAATGCAGGAAGTACTCAGGTCATCTAGATTCAATTTTGTCTAGATGCTTGTATTAACTTGCTAAATCACAATCCATGTAAGCGATACTCAGGTCATCTCGGTTCATATATACCTAGATGCTTGTATTCACTTACAACATTTCAGAAAATGTATCAAAAACAAATTGCCCAATGATGAAATAAAGCACTCTAAAAAGCAAAGCATCCATCCTATATCCACATACACATCCATGCAATCCTCATTATCCAAACTATGCAGAGTAATGATATCAAGTAAAGTTTCTAAGTCATCTTATCACAACCATTCTTCTATCTGTCTTTCATGTCATTCTTGTGTCGATCAAGTACATTTGGACTTCACAAAAGCAAAGCATATAGGAGCATATCATATCACTCGTAGGACTAGTCATGCACATGCTTAGGTTCGTAGAATACACCATCCAATGCATTAGGTCATCAATACATTTGCATCACATCACATCTCAAAGCACAGATAATCACATAGAAATAATAACACATATACATACATTTGCATTAGATCATATAGACGTCCCATATCACAGTTGCATCATAACATAGAAATCATAACACATATACATACATTTGCATTAGATCATATAGACGTCCCATAACACAGTTGCATCATCACGCATAGAAATCATACTACATTTTGCATTCATTTGAAAACATTAAACCACATAGACATCATATAGCAGCATATCATAACGCATCTCAATTAGCAGCAAATAGATCGTCTAACTATGCACATACATCACATCATATAATAGAAGCACATCTTCATCACATGGCACATGAAATAGATACACAAAAAACTGCATCATCATATATACTATCATATAAAAGCGATCCAAATGTACAAAATCATCATCCATCTCTGGAATAAAAGTGTCATATACAATATGCATCCAAACGGATGGTGATACATGTCCCAAAATGTACAAAATCTAGTCTCTGTCTATCCCTGCTACTGTGGGCCACCACTGCCAGCTCCTGACTGCTGAGGACCCATCACGGAGGCCCCTGACTGTGATGGACTTGCTCTATGAGTCGCCCCAGACTAACTCCTGAAGCTCCCTGCCCTCTGGCTCGATGCCATGGCACCGTGGTATAACCCTCGGTAATACTGCGCCTGGGACTGTGCTCTGGCTAGGTCTGTCTGTGCCTGTGCCAACTGCGTCTGCAACTAGCCAACCTATGCCTGTGCCTGCTGCACCTACCCAACCAAAAAGGAACTCGCTGCATCTATCCCCATAGCGGCCACAGCAGTGTCCCGCTCTACACGGATAATCCATACCCATGCGTCGGCCATGTCTCTCTCACGAGTCAACCCAGCGATCACCGCTGTGTCTGTCTCTCGCCTCTGCTCTACCCTCCTCAGCTGTGCCTGCAGCTCTCGCACCTGTCCCCTCAGGCTGGCTATGGTCCTCTCGTGAGCCTCTCCCTGTACTGGCTCCTGTGCTGCCTCTGCCTGTCCTGGCCCCTGTGGCTGGGGCACCTGCTGCTGTGGTACCTACTGGGGTGGTGGCATCTATGCCTGCTGAGGTATATGCTGTTGTGCCTCTGCCTGCCCTGGCACTACCTGCTCAGCCTAAGCTATCCTCCTCCGCTGTCTCAGCCTCTCTCCGGCCCTGCCACCCCACCGTCCTCGTCCTCCTCTTACTGCCCTCCGCCCTGGGCCAGCCTCTCCCTCCTCCTCTGAGTCCGCCTCATCAATATGAGGCACCAGCATGTCGGGTCTTGAATATCTCAGGAAAGGATGTGCAGTAATCCAATCCTCGTACTCCTGTGTCACCCCCGCATCTGCTATCTCTCTCCACATGTCCCATGCCACATACGGCGTCTGCTGGAACTCTGCTAGAGCCTCCTCATAAGAAGCCATCAGCCCCCATCAGACCCTCTCTGCATGCGTCCGAGCGAACATAGCCTGCCCCTGTGGCATACCCTGTCTCCGCCCAAACTGTCGCTGCACCCTGCCCACCATCTGTCTCTCCAAAATATGCCGTGTCCGGCCTATCAGCCACCTAGTCTGAAAGCAATATGGCAGCTCGTCTCCCTCGTCATCCCAGGGCTCGCAGTCTAGATATGGTCGCCAAACGACCACATCTACTCCATCCAAGGTGTGTCTCTAGTACTCTAGCTTCCCCAGCCTATGGTGGGAAATCACTCCGGCGTAGCCATAACTGTATGGCTCTCCTCGCTGCCTCGCGAAGACACATATCGGCCTCGTCACCGCTATGTGCTCCCACAGCCAGAACTGTAACAGCAACACCCCAGCCGATAGACTCGTGCTGCGGTGGTATACCACCTGATGCATGTCATGGTATAAGTGGGCCAGTACGCAGACTCCCCACGCATATCGGGTGCCCTCAGTCAGCATCCGCTCCATGAGCCTGCCCCATCCAATGGAGAACCCATGTGATCTCCTGTCCGGGCATACAACGCCCCCGATCAGTCCTGCCACAATCCCAGGGAAGTAGTCATAATAGTCATATATATCCTACCACGGGATAACCTGCCCAGCTAGCTCGGGATCATCAAATACCCGCTGGCACTCGGTGAGTCCCACGTCCCGCTGTGCATCATACTCCACTAGCTCGCCTACCACAGGCAAGTGCAGTATCTGGTAGACGTCCTCCAAGGTCACCGTCATCTCTCCCGTCGGGAAGTGGAAGGTCCTGTCCTCACTGTGGAATCTCTCCATGGCAGCTGTCAGCAGTCCACGGTTCGCCCGCACCTCGGGCATAAAGCATACGTAATCCAAACCCATGGCACCAAGCGCCACTCTGTCAGACTCTGTCAGCATGTATCTCTGCAATAAGGGCATGGGAAACGTCTCCCTCGACTGCAGTGTGTCCTAAATCTCCTCCTGCAAGCAAGCAAGGCAAAGCGTCAATCTCAAGCGACATATACCATACTCAACATACCTACTGAACTATATCAACTAAACTTAGCATTTCAAATTGATCAAAATAGCACACTACATCTCTTGACTAGATTTCTACAATCTCGGAGATAGCTCATCGATTACCGCATCAAACAAGACGCTAATCGGGTCAATTTGGCTAAGTCCTTTGCTATTCACAGCAAATGCACCACTACAAGTGGTAAAAGCGCCATTTTTTGGTATATGCGCCGCTAAAATCAGCATATGCGCCGCTTCATACAAATGCGCCACCCCAGTGCACGTATGCGCAGATCCGACAGATGCACCGCCAAATTAGGCATATGCGCCGGCATATTATGAAAGCACCGCTAAAATTGACATATGTGCAACATCAACAGATGCGCCGCTACTTTCAACATATGCGCAGCTTATCTACACATGTGCCACCAAATCACAAAAGCACCGCTACATTGCACAGATGCGCAGCTTTCATGTATGCGCCGCCGAAACCGGCATATGCGCCGTGCAATGACAAAAGCGCCGCTTCGTGAGGCATATGCGCCGTTCTGAGTTTCAGCGCATACACTTTACCTATTTTCTAAGTGCATTTATTACATCCTAAATCGACCCTAGGAGAAATTTTTCGAAGCACATACCGGGGGTCCTGCCTCTGCTAGCCACCCGAATCGACGGACTCGCTCGAACCGGTGCTCCTCGTGTGGAATGTCTGCTACTCTAGCTGCCATGCTGCTCCAAGTTTCTCTAAGCTCTCCCAATCCAATCCAGAGTAAACAAGTGTACAAATGACTAATCTTGTGGACCCAGCTCCTATTTATAGCCTCCAAACCCTAATTCTGGCTAGGTGATGACTGTGACTACTTCCCGTGTCTGTTTTTCTTCCCATTTTCTTCTCGCATCCCTGACCGCGTCCCTTTTCCTCCAATCTATCCTTACCCCTTCGTCTTTGTGCGATTGTCCGTCTCTGAATCTTTTGCCCTTTTTCCGTCCAATCTCCCGAGGGGGCATCCTATCGTCATTGAACCTGTACCAGGGGCAAAATGGGGCATGTATCGTCATTCAGACTATCGATTTCTTTGAAGCAACGCTGTAAACTGCATTGCATCAAAGAGGGGCAAAATGTATATGCCTAAAAATGACACGAATCATCCTAAATAAATATTCTAAATATTTATTCCATTCTTCTATTAATTAAATAAATATTCCAAATTTATTTAATCGATTCACTATTCCATAATTAAATAAATTCTATTTATTTAATTAAAATTCTTCTAAATGTCCTACACAATTAAATAATCATAAATTATTTAATTAATCCAAATTCCTCTATCCTAAGTTCTAAATTCAAAAATCCACATCACCTTTACACCTCACCTTGTCCACCTCATCAGGTTGCACATGTAATTAAATATATTTAATATTTAATTATCTTATTTTCCCTCACCCACATGGCCTATTTCTTCTCAAATCAGAGATTAGTTAACTAATCAATCAAAAAAGTTAACTGACCTGTCAAGTGAGTCAAATCCTCAATCAATTCAGTTAGTCCCACGATTTATTCTTCTAACTGATCAATCAAGTCTGTTAACAGACCAGTCAATGGAGTTAACTCTCCAATCAGTTTTGTCACATCCCCCCTTTCATGATGGAGCTGGGACACTTGTCACATTTCTACTGGTTGCACATTCCTCAACCATTCTCAGCCGTCGATCTTCACATCTCCTCTCAACCGTTGATTCCCATTCTTCCAAGTCTATAAATGAAGCTTCATCCCTCCATTCTAATCATCCAGGCTTTTGACATTGTTACTCTGCAGAAATATCACCAGCGCGCCTTTGGCACCCTTTTGTCATCCACAAGCTTGAGATCACATACTTGCATTGGAGCTCATCTTCATTGCATATCACCATAGCCGTTCACCATCGACTTCCTACAAACAGCTACAAAAGATTGCACTCTCTGAGGGCTCATCTCATCTGCAAAAGGACGATCTGTGATAGGCGAACAACAGAAGTTTCGAAACGGGAGAGGTTTGCACTGTGTTTGTTCATTGTTTCATTTATTGAATCCTTCTTGTTTCACTATTCTGTTGATGTTTGGGTCATTGTTTAATTCATTTGATTGATCACCATTTTACCCTTACAGTTGCAAATGTCCATTTTTCAGCCACTTCAATAAGCGGCATTATTTTCAATTGTATTGGTTATGCCATGTATGAATTAATGAAGCTTGGAGACGAGATGTTGCTATTATTAGAGATAGCTACACTTCGATGTGCAATGGGTATAGTAAAGAGGTCTTAAAGGTGAACTATTAGGTCCTTAAGCAAATGACATGTTTCCGTAAGTGTTGGCATTTATCTCTCTTTCCCTTTATATCTTTTATCTCTACCCCTCTCCCACTCTATCTTTCTCTATTTCTCTATTTTCTATGAATTTCCACAGATTGTGAATTATGTAAGGCATGCAATGCATTGAAGTGTAACTTGACAGAATAATTAAACCTTCATTTTGTTTTCAATAGATTAGAAATTCCTTATTTTTTGTAGCCTAGTTCTCACCCAAATTTGTTTGCACAACCAGCATGGGACTAATTGCAAGTATGGATGTTGCCAATTATAGACCCATATGGTATCCTGATAATGAATTTTTTTATTTTGTACTTGTCTACACTTAAATAGATTAGTAATTTCTTGTTTTGTCATAGTTATGTTCCTCGAAATTAAAGAGGCTAGGAAAAACAAGTATTGAAAATTATGGACATTATTTTGATTATATAGAGCAAATTTGTTTCCAGGCTTGGATGTTTCCAATTACAATCATAGGGTTATTAGTTTGATTAGTCATGCTAACCATGGTTTCATTTTGCAACGATTGAATGAAAGCCTAGAGGATGTGCAGAAAATCAAATTTCATAAAAGAAAGCACTTAGATTTAGAAAAGGAGTACTATGAAACCAATCACAAGAGGAAGAGAGAGATAGAGAAGAGGAAGAAAGAGATTTAAAAAAGGCGAGGGGAATGGTTTAATACTAACTTCCCGTCTCTCTCTCTCTCTCTCTCTCTCTCTCTCTCTATATATATATATATATATATATATATATATATATGTCAATCTATCTCCCCTTCTCTCTTTCTAGCTTCCTTCCTCTCTATCCTCTCTTCGTCTATCTTTCTCCATCTCTATCTCTTACCATCTCTCTTTCTCTCTCCCCCTCTTTATCTCTTTATATCTCTACCTCTATATATCAATCTCTCCCTATCTATCTCTCTTTCTCTACCTCTCTCTATGTTCCCTTCTTTCTTCCTCTCTCCATCTCTATCTTCCATTCTTTGATGATATAAAGACTTGATGAAAAGATTCATTGAATTGGAGGTTTTAATCTGATAATAGGTATAAGCTTGTATAATAATCTAATATGCAACAATAGGAACACAATTGATGGGCTAGAGGGGAAGCATTCCCCTATTTTCTATGAATTTCCATAGATTGTGAATTATGTAAGTCATACAATACATTCAAGTGTAACTTGATAGAATAATGAAACCTTCATTTTGTACTGATGTAGACTTAAGGACTATCTTCTTGCATTGCATGTCCCTATTCAGAAGGAGTTCCATCATCAATATTTTTCAATGGATCTGGAGATGTACAATGCAAATTCCATGGATGGTAGCTATTTCAAATTCTTTTCCAATGGGATGTAATATCTATCTGTAATGAACAAATATCATTGTGAATGTTTTTGAATGGTTGGTATAGCAGCAATTTAGTCCAACTAAATGCTTGAAAACATTGATCATCTGCTGCTAGGATGGTGTTGAAATGAGGGGAGACTCAAACAATAGCTAGAGTCTTTCCATTTGTTGGACATCCAAGATGTTGTAAATGTTCATTTTTGAGCCCTTTTTGTCCCTCTCTTTCTATCTTTAAGTCCCTCTTTGTCTAATTTTGTCTTTATTCAATCCTCTCTGTCTCTCTCACTTTTATCTCTTCCTCTCTCCTTCTCTCCCTCTCTCCCATGCACCTTCTCTATCTCTCTGTCTTCCTCTATAGCTCTCTTTGTCTCTTCTCTTCTTTTTTTGTATCCTCTCTCTCTCTCTCTCTATCTATATCTCTATCTCTCTCTATGTCCCTCAAATACTCTTCTAAAGGATGAATTCAAGTGCAAAACTATTATGTAGCTCTTGATGAGATACATAACAAAGATATGACTCTTAACTCTCATCAATTAATGTTGTCTCCTAGAATGTTTGAGGTTTGATAGAACTGAAAAATAAATGTTCTATTCAAGACACGTGATAAAGATTTTCAAGTTTATACATTCTCTATTTGTAAGAAATGATTTTTTTAGTTTTTTGCTCTTCACTATTTGCCATGTAATTTATGGCTAGAAAGTCATTTTGTATAGCAACCATGATGTGGTTCATGGGAGTGTTGTCACTTTTCTCTCTCCTAAATGGCATCTACATTTTACTAACCATGGATGCGACCCACCAATAAGGCTTTATTAGCCTTTTTCAACATTGATAATCATATATTTGGAGTTAATAAAGCTTATGATTTTAGTGATTCTATTCAAATATCTTCCTTATAGAAATGGATCATATTAGAGTTCATAATATATTTGCATATTTATTGAATTGTCCTAGGTTTATTATACATTGGATAAGCTCAAGATTAGATGTTGACTTGTAAACATACACATAGTGGGGAGTGTCTTCTCTAACCCAAATGTGTCTAAGTATCAACATGCTATTAAATTGTTAACATATAATACATTTTTTATGTTTCTTTCTATTTTTGTTGTGGGATAATTCATGTGGATTTGGAAATAAGATTTAAAAATAAGAAGTCATGGCCAACACCTTAATAGTTGAGATTGAAAATATTAGCAATGGATTAAGATGAGTGGGACAAATCTACTATTAGGTTGTGTCTTTCTAATTCAATCATGATGAATGTTTTAGTTCAAAACATTGCTAAGATTTTATGAGATCAAATTATTGCATTATATCAAACTAAGTGTGTAACCAAACATTTAATGCTTTTCATCTAGTAGTGAGTCAACTGGCTTCCATAGATGTAAAATTATTCATTATAGGATACCATCATTCTATTTTGAAGCCTATTTTTCTAAAGGAGATGAATGTCCTTTCTTTGTTCAATAGAACTAGGAGTGTAGAAGTTCCTTTGCATCATTTGGGTATACCACTCAATCATGTTGTATCTACAAAAAATTGTAAAGAAAGCAAGCTTATCCTCAAAAGTTAGATGGAAAAGACACATCAATAGGGTAGATTGATGGAGGTGGAAGATGTGTAGAATTTAACAAAAGAAAGACTTGATGAAATGTTGAATTAATGTTCCCCCAAATTGAAGAGGTTAGAAATGTTAAGTAGAAAAGAGATCTCTAGCCTAAAGAGTTAAACTAGTTCACCCCTCTTCTACAAAACATTGGGGCACAAACTGAGCATGGCTTCTACCCAAGGAGGAGAGCCAAACTATAGGGCTTCTGCCCTTTTGTTGTATATAGAAGGACCAACCAAGTTCAATCAAAACCAAACAAGCAAGCCAAGACTAAGACTAAACCACAAAATGATGAACAACAGACTATAAAAGACTATAGGAAAAGAACTTCAGAGATCAACATGTACAACAGCGGTAAGAGAGTAATTCAGAACTTGGAAAATGTAGTAGAAATGCCTAGGACAGGGGCGCTCGGGCACCCTGGTCCCCTTTTACTATTAGGCAGAACTTCGAGTATGATCAGACCTGTATTCGTCTGCACTGCCTTCTTCCTGGAAACCAACCTCCAAAACCTATTCTCCTTACCTACACACATGGAAAGAGGGAAAAGGTTGTGTTTTTTTAAGGGTTTTCCTTAGTCAAACCTTGCGTTGGTGTTCCCATCTCCACAACAATGAATGATAAGATCGAAGAGTGTGTGCCCTAGGAGGTTAGAGGCCAAATTTGCAATAATATGATAGATAATGATGATAATAACCACAAGATATCCAACCTTAGTTGATGAAGACCTAACACCAACAAAGGAAAGTGAAGAAGAGGGCTTCAAACTTCCTTTAAGGCCTACAAAAAACTTCAATGACATTCACAAGTAGAAGACAATCCAAGCATGAAGAATCTTTTAGCACAAAGCATCATATGAGAGCAATTTCACATTCATCTAGTTAGGTGTAAAATGAACTACAACACACACTTAAATATGCATTCTTGCTCACCGACAACAATTAAAAAAACTTTAGGCCAAAAAATACCAACTAAAGGAGTGTCCTAAGCTAACACCACAAAGTGGGACCAAAGTACCCAAGCGAGACCAGGGCGCTTGGGCGCCCTGGACCTTTGGCCCATAGACTTCAAAAAGTGTCCTTTAATGCAACCTTAGTCCATTCCTAAGTTGATAATGCCAAGTTTACTTGTCAGGATCAAGATATTCGTTGTTTAGGGCTCATAGAGGTGTTTAAAATAGGTCCTAATTAACAAGGCAAAAAACTAGGTCCAACCTAAGAGCTAAACTAGGTGTAAAATGCTAGTGTACAAATTTTAAGACTCAACATTTAGCCCTCACTTTAGTTTGGGTAGGAAATTATGTTGGAATTCATACTAAAGGATGGACAAAACACACAAACATAGAAGACCAAAGAATTCCGCCAAGTTGTGAACTACAAGTAGCCCCCAAAATTAGGATCCTAAGGTTGCAAACACATAAGCAAAGAGAAAACATGCAAGACAAAATTAATTCACACATACAAGGAGTACTAAAAGCATACACAAGAATACACACAAAAACACACAATACACGAGGCATACACGCTTAACATGAAGCATATACATAAGACACAATGAATACACATAAGACACATGGAAAATAAAGAGAACACATGAAAGACAGGATGAAGACACATGAAAATGTAAGTTAAAACATAACACATAAACAAACATAAGAATACACATAGAACAAACACACAAGGCACATGACTCTGACGCTAGCTTGCTTTGTCGCTAGGGGTCATGTGAAGAGAAGTGTCATCGTGGATCACACACTAGTAAGGACTACCGAATTACTAGGTGACCACACTAAGTCACATGAAGCACATGGGCTAGCCAACTATGTTACATTAGGTGGTTCATGGACCCGAGAGGAAGCATCACATGCTAGTGAGGACCGCTGAATCACTAGGTGAATTCCCTGCCAACAAGCAAATACACAACCAAAAGAGAGCATGGCATGATGCATGCCCCCACCTTAAAGTGAAAAATGACTCTTATCAAGGAGAGATTGCTTTAAGGTAGAACAAATCACAAAACAAACACGAGAGCTTTCCAGAAGCACATTCCCACAAGATACATGTTTCCAAAGAACTACATCACACCAAGGGGTTGCCCCCACAAAAGGCAAACCAAGGCGATGCTACAAGCATGATACACAATGGCTTGTGTAGTCATGGTATGATGTCGAGCATAGCAGCAAAGTGCCACAAAAATCAAAACATAAAAAGAAATAAATTACATCAAGGAACAACACAAAGGGATCTAATAACTGACATCAGTATAGGAATGGTTGTAGATAAGAGATGTCTCAAGACCATATATATATATATATGGAATTGTCATCATCCACCAACTAGTAGAACTATAGAGACAAAGGAAGAAGTAGCACATGAAATCAAAATAAAGATCCCTTGGGTCAGCAAGGGAGCGTGCCGAAACATTCTATGCCTTGCATCATCCCCAAAGGACACAACAACAAAACAAGTTACGACAGACAAAAGAATGATGATACAAATAAAGAGAATGTTACAATGAATTTCGATCCCTTTGTATCCTTACACCTACAAGGGTGTCAAGGGTCATCCAAAGAGAACTTAACATCACAACAATAATAATAACAACAATACCAACACATAAACACAAATAAACCATCAAGCAACACATCATGGGAGAAACACAATCACATACACACATAACACAGAAAACAAGGTACCTCTCATACAAGTTAACCTAAAGCAAGTCATCCTCCTCCCAATCTAGTTCATCATCTGTTTGAAAAGGAGGACAAGATGCAAGAGGAACTATAGCATGAGAGGTATAAGGTACCATAGCCATACCTGTATTATCTTCATAATCGTTATCGATATGTAGTACAATAGGCTCCATAGCGGCATGCGAAGCTTCTTCTTTCTCTACAAGAGACACAAGGGTAGTAGCTATCTCTTTGGTGTCTGCCAGTGATAAATGCTTGCAAGGAGGGAGATTCTCCTCTCCTATGGAAAGGAAAACCATAGCATGATGATGCTTCTTTCTTTCTTGCATAATCTTATTTCTCTTAGCTTTATCGTGATGCTCTTAAGGGGAACCATAGTATCTTCCAACAAGCTTAAGAAGATTGTTTTGTAAAAGTTGTCATGATAGAATGAAGAGATTCAGATAATGGCACAAAATTTCTTATTTTTGGTTTTAATTTATAAGGGGCAGAAGTAGGAGATGACATTGCCGCCACATGTTTTCTAATGTTATCTACTGAAATTTTGTTTATATTGATAAAATTCTTGTTTTGTCTTTTGCAAGAATGATTATTAGAGGCTTCGGATTGTCCAAATGGAGTCAATGAGGGATTATGCTCATATTGACTAACCAAAAGTTGATAATCATGAAGAGCCACACAAAGATGAGTGAATGAATCATACCGCATTAACAATATCTTATCACAGATGTGAGGTTGTAAGTTTCTTATGAAGAATCTTTGCACATTAGCATCCGGAATAGAATATTGGATTTGTGAAAAGAGGGCTTGATAACGCCCCATAAAATCAATTATTTTCTCTTTCATTCCTTGTTTACAATGAACCAAGTCCATCAAAGAGACTTGAGGTCCAATGTTCGCTTGAAAGTGCTCAAGGAACTTATTAACTAATTGTGAAAATGTAGTTATAGAATTAGGAGGAAGTGTGCAAAACCAATCCAAGGTTGTGTCCTTGAGTGACCTAGGAAAAAATAGTTGGGATTAAAGCACCATCAACCTTGTAAATCCTATGTAATTCATTATTCCTATTATTGTTTGTAAATCACCCATAAGGGATGAAAGGTTTCACCAGCAACAATGTTTCAGTCGCATGTTTATATCCAGTACTTGACACTAAATCGTCCGCGACGAGGGGTCACAGGGGGCTTCCCCCTGCGAGGGGTCTGGGGGGATCACCCCCCATAGTAGGGGGTCTAGGGGCTGCATGCCCCAGAGGGGGTTCGAGGGCAGCGACCTCGAAACCATATATTATTTATATTTTATCATTGTAAATCTGGACCATTCGTCATTAGGTCATAGATTTGACGATCGATATTATGTTGGTTTTCTTTCCCTAGAAGGCAACCCCCTTTTATAAGGATATTTGTACTATGTTTTTAATAGAGTTGAGAGTATTACAAGCATTGTTAGATTGAAGGACTAAAGAAACAGAGGAAGTGCATGTATTGTAATCTCATATTTGAAGATAATACAACTTGGAGCCTCTTTTCTTGGTGGAGTATTTTGCTTGAAAGGGTTTTATCCACGTTACATACTATGTTATGTGTTTAGTTCTTAAGGCATGTTATTTATGTGTAGTGGGTTTTATTTCTGTTGCAATCTCCATTGATTCTACATTATTTAGAGGATATTAATAAGGTTTGAATCATATTTTTGTTGTGTGGTTTGCACCTTCATTTATAACAAAAGTTTTACTAAGATCACATCCTCAAAGTAGAAATCACTACACAGTAGTAAACGATGCCACATGGTTGCTAGGGTCTCCCTTTCCATTATATTTCTCAAAATGGGGAGTCTCAAACTTCTCAGGCATAACAGTTCTTAGGATAGAATAGGACAAAGGGCTACAAAGATAATGTGTTGTGATACTAATTTTAGGTGGGCTATGTTGCATAGGTGTTGTCATTGATGTCAATAGGTTGTGTTGAGGAAGGCATACTGATGTATGTGTTGTAAAGAGAAGATCAAAGGGAAGATGATGATCAATATCATTTGTACACAGTTGCACCAGCAGAGAAGAGGAACAATAATGAAGGAAGATAAGAAGATTAGTATCATCTGTACATAGTCATACCATATCTTTTGAAGCTCAAGTGCAAGTCCATATCTTTGATATGTTGTGAAAATGATTATGTTTGAAGTGTCTAATGAGTTGAGTTGAATTCATGTTGTATGTTGGTACTATGAACTCATGATGGTTGCAATCGGATGAAGAAAGTTGTGAAAGATTGAAGGAAAATTGTCTAAGTAAAGTTCCAGTCAGGGAAGGGGTCATAGGCTCAAAAAAGTATACTTCATATCTCCTCATTTGGATATATGGACATACTATTTGAAAGGTATCTATACAATACTCTTAGATATCTATGTTTCAAATTTGAGATCATAAAGTTTGTTGGCAAGAGACACGATGTGGCTTCATGAGTGTTGTCATTGATGGCAACAAAGTCTATCCCACACATCCGCAGCACATAGTATGCCTATACTAGAAGTCATATTGAAGAGTGTTTTGGTCTGGTGAACAAGAACAAAGCATGCAGTAAGGTCTGACAATCAAGTCTGGATCTCTCAGAGGATGTAACTCAACAAGTTGCGGATTTGGACAAGTCAAGAGGAGTATCATGACTACTATATTCCAGAGATTGAACCTCCGGTGATGAATCATGGAAAAGATATGAGCATCTAAGTGTTGGGTTCCAGACAAGTAGAGCAGACTGAGGAAGAACTGACCGACAGAGTATCAGACTTCAATCCAGATGAGTAATTGATGTTGATCAAGCTATTTGAGGGATCATACATGGTTGGCAGACATGATTGATGACTTCTATGTCTATGTTTTTGATACGCATCACATATTAAGCATGGAATCAACCGACAGATCAGTGTTTTGTAAATATCTTGAGTATTCCAGTTGCCGACTAGAAAGATGTTGAAATCCTTGGTGCAAATATATATACTAGATGGATTTTGGTATGAAAGTGTGGGTGCAAGTGTAGAATGTGCGAGGAAAGGCAGAGATAAAAGTGGAAGCAGAAATACAAGTCCAGTATGTGACAGTTCTAACAGCAGCACTAAAGTAGAGGAAGAATGAAGTGCATTAGATAAGTGTATTGAGCTTAACTGGAACTGAACCTCAACATATGTGGATGCCTCTCATTAGTTCAAACATCTGGTTACCTTCTATAAACTTTGTAGACAATGAGTCTCTTGTAGGCAGTGTGCCTCTTATGAGCAATGTGCTCGGGCAATGAGCTGTAATTGGCAAGTGCCATTTTGTACTTCTTGTTCTTTTAATAGAGAATACAATCTTGGGTTAGTCACCCCGTGATTTTTCCCTTAACAGGGTTTTCCACGTAAAAATCCTTGTGTTATGTGTGTTGATTTTATTTCTGCTCTCATGATTATGTATGCTTATATGTTTTGATGCTGCACTAATTGTTAAAGGAGAAAGATATTTAAGATAACTGATTCACCCCCCTCTCAGTTATCTGCCTTGTTTCCAACAATTGGTATCAGAGCTAAGTTCCTCTAAACAGAGCCTAACAGCTTGAGGAAGATCTGGGAATCTCAATGGATATGTATGGTATGAAGGAACAACTTTAGTCTACCCTAGATGATATTGAGAAATCTCACTCTGAAGTCAATAACTTGAGAGAAAGACTCAAACAAGCTGATGATTTCATAAATGAGCTAAAAGAAAAACTAAGTATCTCTGTGAAAAAGAGAAAGGAACTGCTTCAAAAATTAGCAAGTCAAAGTGAACCCAATGATACTAATGAAGATCTGAATGAGAAAAACAAGCTATGTGAGAAGCTATGAAAGGAGGTCATTATGGTAAGGCATGAGATGGAATCAGGGGTTATGAGATTCACCCAAGAAATTGAAGAGAAAAGAAAAATTGAAGATAATCTAAAACAATCTCTCAAGGAGAAGTTAGAGGACTGCCACAAAATGAATAGAATAATCATGCATCTTGAATCTGATCTTGAAGAAGCTAGAGATAATGAAGAACAACTTGAGAATCACATAGACACTCTTAAACAAGATCTTCAAACAAAAAATGAATACAAAGAGAAATTCAAGATAAGCTCAACTCAACTTGAAGTTCTTCTTGAAAGCCAAAAGAGGGTAGATGACAAGCATGGGTTGGGATATGAGAAAGGTGAAAGCTCCAGATCCGGTCAAAAGAACTCTAGATCAGGAAATCAAAAAAATAGGCCTAGAAGACCTCCGGTAAGGCAACCAAATGCTCAAAGATATCCATCCTTCAATGGATACTGCTACAATTGAAACAACTTCGGTCATAAAGCAACTTAGTGCAGAAGAAGAATGAATCAGACTAATTCATCCTTCTCTAGACAATGTTTCAACTACAAAAGGTATGGTCACAAATCTCATGAATGTAGAAATATGCAAATAAAAAATTCATTCAATGGTAGATGCTTTGCATGCAATAGAATGGGACATATGGCTAATCAATGCAGATCAAGAGGATATCATTCAAATATGCAAAGAAATGTTGTTTGCTACAATTGCAATAGATCCGGTCATATTGCCAAATTCTACAAAAGTAAGAATCAAGATAAATAGGGTCCGGTGCATCATAATCAAAATCAAGATAAAGGAAAAGGTAAAGTGAATGTGAATGAAGTTCAAAGGGGGATGAACAAGATTTGGGTGAAGAAGAGTACATAAATATTTGGGCATGGATCTGCACCATAATCTAGTGCTGATATTCCTTCTGGAAACTAAACAAATGAGCTCTGGCTCAGGGGGAGTCATAAAAGAAAATAAATTCCCCCAGCCAGTCAATTGGTGTCTAAATTTGGCACATGGAATGTTGTGGATTAAAGAGTTCTTAGAGAAATATCTAAATAACCCTAAGTAAAAATATGAAAGACCCGCAAGGAATTTTGAAGAGTTTAATTAGCCAAGATTGATCCAGTTTGATAGCCATCCGGTAATGCAGGATCTTCATAGACAGATCCAGTATGATTCAAAATTGAAATATCTTGATCTACGAATTCATGGCATGATTGGAGGAAAGAAGATACATTGTCAATTATCACTGAAAATGATTCTAAGTGCATCTCAGTGATTCAAAAAGATCTCTCTCAGAACAAGGCAATAGGATGACTTAAGTTGTGCATTTATTGCAAAAGGAAATTAGGGTTTGCGCAAAGATAAAAGGGTTCTTTTACTCATCATTTGCACATTTGCATTTGAGAAGAAGAAAGGAAGAGCTCTGCATCAAGTTTTTACAACTTTCTCAAAGATCAACAATAGAATCAGATTCAACCAGCGATCTGTTCTGGCTCTTATTGTGAACCCTAAAAGCATAAAAAGGTATTTCCATTTATGAATATCTCTCTCTAAAATCTTTTGCAAAGATGGCTACTCCAATGGTTGTTAAGATCACTGATAGGCCGCACCCAAATTTTAAGAAACACCCCTACAAATCCCTAGAAGTTGATCCCTTAGGCTCTTTCTCTAACATTCTGCATGGGGTTCTACACGTAGAAGATGTTAGGGTATACATCCACACAAATATTGAGGAATTTGGAGAATCTAAGCTGATGGATATCTACCATAAACAATTAATAGATGAAACTTTTAAACTCAAACCTCAATACAAGGCCCTCCGGGATAAGTATTTTGGACATTGCATCCACTTTCCCTATTTTAGAGAAGATAAATGGGTCCGGTATGTTCTTAGTAGAGTACATGACAATTTCATGTGGTTCATGAAGCCCTTCAAGATAACAAAAGATGCTATTAGGGCAGTAACTAGATTGTACTCATCCGGTGGGTTGCCTACACTCAAATCTGTCAAGAACTAGATAGTAAGTGAAGCTACCAGATCTAAGTTTGACAAAAGACCAATGACAATAGAAGATATCACAGATCCGGATATCAAATTTGCCTCTATGATAGTTGATTATAAAATCTATCATTCTAGCAGGGAGAATTTTTTGTCTGGAACTGCAATTTATACATCATATCAGATGCTAAGGGAAAATGCTAATTATGACCTATGTGATCTTCTTCTAAACCAACTGTTAGAAAACTTGCAGAAGATCAAGAAGGATAAGAACTCATTCAAGTATGGTGGCTTAACACTATGTCTATTCTTTTACTATATGAATGAGTTATGCGGATCAACTGGTTGGGTATGGAAAAATGACAGATCGGTTGCCATACAAATCAGAGACTATATGTATGGGCTTGGTGATGCCAAGGCTCAAAGTACATCACTTTGGGGATACTTTAAAAAATTCCAAAGTATGATGCAGGCTAGAGAAATAATTCCTCAAACAATAATTGAAAAATATAAGGATACAATATGCTTCATGGTAGACACTGATCAATGCCTAATGGAGGTAGTTGAACCCATAACAGTTTGGATTATACCAATGGGATATGAGGTTGATGAGAAAATCTTGGAGCTGCATGTCCAACATTTGTTGAATCAGCCTAAGGAACCTAAGGCAGAAAGGTTTGGAACCTTTGAAGAATTAAGTGTAAAGATACATGTTGAACTGAGACAACCAGAGATAAAAAGAAAAGTGAGAAGGGAAGTAGAGGAAATTGCCAAAAGATTTGGTATATCAAAAAAGGCAGTCGATGCAAACAAAGAGAAAATAGAAAGAGCTGAGAAAGAGAAACAAGAAGTAGAAAAAGAAAGTGTCCTGGTGCAAGCCTCCTCCCGGACTAGATCCTCTAAGAGTTCTGCACCTAAGAGCTCAAGAGCCTCAAAACTGGAACCCAAAATATCTGGAAAGGGAGAAAAGAGAACAAAAATAAAAGCCACAAGGTCTTATATAAGCCAAAAGGATGATGAAGAAACAGAGTCTGATGAGGAAGTCAAGAAAATGAAGAAGAAGAAGAAAACATCCAGAGAATCCTCTGCCAATAAAAACAAAGAAGAAGAAGGAGAAGAATTTGTTGAGAGGCCCACTCTTTCTATTGATGATATCATCAAGGTAGTCATTGTGGATGGGAACCTGCAACCAATCACAGAATTTTATGATGAGTACAGTGATACCAACAAAAGAATTTTGGAAGAAGCTATAGTCAGGTACCTGAATATCTATAATAAAGCATTCATTGAAATGATTTCATTAATTCCCAAAAGTCTAGAGCAAGTACTTGAACTTAGAAAAGAGAATGCCAAGGCAAAGGATTTAGAGATCTGGGAACAAATTACAATTGAGCTCTATCCTTCCATTACTCCAAAACAAATGAACATGATCTTTAAGGACTGCAAGGATGAGTTTCGGAGCAAAGCAAGAATGAACAAACTTATGCTTGGAGAGACTGATCAGATAGCAAGAGAAACAGAAGACATCCTCTGAAATGCTTTCAAAAGATTCAATCTTCCTGTTATAGAGGAAATAGATGAAGAACCTTCTACCATGGATGTCGAAGGATTAAGTGCATCAGAAGAAGAATCTATTGAGAAAAATGTAGAAGAGTCAAAAGAGATAGATGAGGAGAAGTCTAAGGACTTGGATTCCTTTGTTTCGGAAGAGGAAGTCCATGAAGAAGTTACTATCTCTCCTCCGGATCCCCCTGCAGAATCAGGTACCGAAGGAGAAGGAAGAGAAGAGGAGAAATTGAGTCAAGAAGAGGAGGTAAAGGGAAGAGAAGAAGAACAAATAGAGAAGATCCCTGATGACAGTTCTGAGGTTGGAAAAGGAAAGAAGACTCAGTCTCCGGAAAGAGACACTACAGAAGCAGTAAAGAGCTTCTTGAACAAAGAAATGATAGAGATAGATGAACCAAAACTTTTTCCAGTACCACTAAATTTTGATTCCCTCTCTCCGGTCCAGATAATGAAGATATCATATTTTGCTCAAGCTAAAGAAAAAGAAAAGCTTCTAAAGTCTCACATGGAAGACTGTGAGCTGATAGAGATTGCATCCAGGATGCTGGAGAAGATCATACCATCTTTCCAAAAGGATCCTTTGGCCTCTCCATCTGGTAACCTGAAATCTCTGGTAAACTCTGTCAACACTCATTTTGATTCTTTAGAGAAATCGGCAGAAGAAAAGGTCTGGAAAGAATTTTTGGGAAAGATATTCACTGAAGTATAGGGACTCATAGCTAATGATAGGAGGACCCTGGATATTGGGATAAAGAGCCTAAAAAATGCTCTTAAAGATGGTGAAGAGATATACAAATTTTCTTTATCCTAGTCGAAAGTGACAGAGGATATTGAAAAGAAGGTGAAAGAACAAGAACCGAAACTCTCAAGTTTATCTCAGAATTTTGATCCCCTCACCTCATCCATAATGAATCAAGAGTGCTAGGCTATTGCCACTATAAATGAAATAAAGAGGCTTGAAAATGAGAAGAATAATATAATAAGCAGGATGAGTGAACTTAGAGGGATAATTATCCCTAAGTTAGAGGCAATGCATGAGGACTTAACTGATGCTTAGACCACAACCTGGACCAATGATCCGATAGACTTAAGAAGGACAGAAGCTTATGCATTTTTGTTGAGTGGTCACATCTCAATTTTGGACAGGATGAAGCAAAGTTGGGCAATAGAATTTGTACAGTTGAAGACCACTTTTGTAGATATACTTAAGTATATGTAAGTATAACATGTATATATACTTATGCGGCTATGTATAGGTTGATTTTTGCAAATTTTGGTGAGCGGATTCCACCCTTTTCCATTGATGTCAAAGGGGGAGTGAGGAGTAGTGAAAAATGTTGAATCCAACTAAGGGGGAGCTTCAGTAAAATAGTGCATAAGATAGAGCATCAGCCAAGGGGGAGTTTGCTGCGACACTTCGTCATTTTTCACTAAGTGTTGCTATCAATGCCAAAGGGGGAGCTTGTTGGCAAGAGACACTATGTGGCTTCATGAGTGTTGTCATTGATGGCAACAAAGTCTATCCCACACATCTGCAGCACATAGTATGCCTATACCAGAAGTCAAATTGAAGAGTGTTTTGGTCCGGTGAACAAGAATAGAGCATGCAGCAAGGTCCGACAATCAGGTCCGGATCTCTCAGAGGGTGTAACTCAACAAGTTGTGGATTTGGACAAGTCAAGAGGAGTATCATGACTACTATATTCCAAAGATTGAGCCTCCAGTGATGAATCATGGAAAAGATATGAGCATCTGAGTGTTGGGTTCCAGATAGGCAGAGCAGACTAAGGAAGAACTGACTGGCAGAGTATCAGACTTCAATCCGGATGAGTAATTGATGTTGATCAAGCTATTTGAGGGATCATACATGGTTGGAAAACATGATTGATGACTTCTATGTCTATGTTTTTGATACTCATCACATATTAAGCATGGAATCAGCTGACAGATCAGTGTTTTGTAAATATCTTGAGTATTCCGGTTGCCGACTAGAAAGATGTTGAAATCCTTGGTGCAGATATATATACCAGATGGATTTTGATATGAAAGTGTGGGTGCAATTGTAGAATGTACAAGGAAAGGCAGAGATAAAAGTGGAAGCAAAAATACAAGTCCGGTATGTGATAGAACAACAGCACTAAAGCAGAGGAAGAATGAAATGCATTAGATCAATATATTGAGCTTAAACGGAACTGAACCTCAACATATGTGGATGCCTCTCATTAGTTCAAACACCTGGTTACCTTCTATAAAATTTGTAGACAGTGAGTTTCTTGTAGGCAGTGTGCCTCTTGTGAGCAATGTGCTCGGGCAGTGAGCCCTAATTGGCAAGTGCCATTTTGTACTTCTTATTCTTTTAACAGAGAATACAATCTTGGGTTAATCACCCTGTGGTTTTTCCCTTAACAGGGTTTTCCACGTAAAAATCCTTATGTTATGTGTGTTGATTTTATTTATGCTCTCATGATTATGTATGCTTATATGTTTTGATGCTGCACTAATTGCTAAAGGAGAAAAGATATTTAAGATAACTGATTCACCCCCCTCTCAGTTATCTTCCTTGTTTCCAACAATTGGTATCAGAGCTAAGTTCCTCTAAACAAAGCCTAATAGCTTGAGGAAGATCTGGGAATCTCAATGGATATGTATGGTATGAAGGAACAACTTCAGTCTGCCCTAGATGATCTTGAGCAATCTCACTCTGAAGTTAATAACTTGAGAGAAAGACTCAAACAAGCTGATGATTTCATAAATGAGCTAAAAGAAAAATTGAGTATCTCTGTGAAAAAGAGAAAGGAACTGCTTCAAAAATTAGCAAGTCAAAGTGAAGCCAATGATACTAATGAAGATCTGAATGAGAAAAACAAGCTATGTGAGAAGTTATGAAAGGAGGTTATTATGGTAAGGCATGAGATGGAATCAGGGGTTATGAGATTCACCCAAGAAATTGAAGAGAAAAGAAAAATTGAAGATAATCTAAAACAATCTCTCAAGGAGAAGTTAGAGGACTGCCACAAAATGAATAGAATAATCATGCATCTTGAATTTGATCTTGAAGAAGCTAGAGATAATGAAGAACAACTTGAGAATCAGATAGACACTCTTAAACAAGATCTTCAAACAAAAAATGAATACAAAGAGAAATTCAAGATAAGCTCAACTCAACTTGAAGTTCTTCTTGAAAGCCAAAAGAGGGTAGATGACAAGCATGGGTTGGGATATGAGAAAGGTGAAAGCTCCGGATCCAGTCAGAAGAACTTTGGATTAGGAAATCAAAGAAACAAGCCTAGAAAACCTCCGGTAAGGCAACCAAATGCTCAAAGATATCCATCCTTCAATGGATACTGCTACAATTGCAACAACTTCGGTCATAAAGCAACTCAGTGCTGAAGAAGAATGAATCGGACTAATTCATCCTTCTCTGGACAGTGTTTCAACTACAAAAGATATGGGCACAAATCTCATGAATGCAGAAATATGCAAATAAACAATTCATTCAGTGGTAGATGCTTTGCATGCAATAGAATGAGACATATGGCTAATCAATGCAGATCAAGAGGATATCATTCAAATATGTAAAGAAATGTTGTTTGCTACAATTGCAATAGATCCAGTCATATTGCCAAATTCTGCAGAAGTAAGAATCGGGATAAAAAGGGTCTGGTGCATCATTATCAAAATCAAGATAAAGGAAAAGGCAAAGTGAATGCAGATGAAGTTCAAAAGGAGATGAACAAGATTTGGGTAAAGAAGAGTACAGAAACTGTTGGGGATGGATCTGCGCCAGAATCTGGTGCTGATATTCCTTCCAGAAACTAAACAAATGAGCTTTGGCTCAGAGGGAGTCACAAAAGAAAATAAATTCCCCCAGCCAGTCAATTGGTGTCTAAATTTGGCACATGGAATGTTGCAGATTAAAGAGTTCTCAGAGAAATATCTAAATAACCCTCGGTAAAAATATGAAAGACCCACAAGGAATTTTGAAGAGTTTAATCAGCCAAGATTGATCCGGTTTGATAGCCATCCGGTAAAGCAGGATATTCATAGACAGATCCGGTATGATTCAAAATTGAAATATCTTGATCTACGGATTCATGGCATGATTGGAGGAAAGAAGATACATTGTCAATTATCACTGAAAATGATTCTAAGTGCATCTCAGTGATTCAAAAAGATCTCTTTTAGAACAAAGCAACTAGATGACTTAAGTTGTGCATTTATTGCAAAAGGAAATTAGGGTTTGCGCAGAGATAAAAGGGTTCTTTTACTCATCATTTGCACATTTTCATTCGAGAAGAAGAAAGGAAGAGCTCTACATCAAGTTTTTACAACTTTCTCAAAGATCAACAACATAATCTGATTCAACCAGCGATCTGTTCCAGCTCTCATTGTGAACCCTAAAAGCGTAAAAAGGTATTTCCATTTTTGAATATCTCTCTCTAAAATCTTTTGCAAAGATGGCTACTCCAATGGTTGTTAAGATCACTGATAGGTCGTGCCCAAAGTTTAAGAAACACCCCTACAAATCCCTAGAAGTTGATCCCTTAGGTGCTTTCTCTAGCATTCCGCATGGGGTTCTGCATGTAGAAGATGTTAGGGTATACATCCATGCAAATATTAAGGAATTTGGAGAATCTAAGCTGATGGATATCTACCATAAACAATTAATAGATGAAACTTTTGAACTCAAACCTCATTACAAGGCCCTCCAGGATAAGCATTTTGGACATTGCATCCACTTTCCCTATTTTGTAAAAGATGAATGGGTCCGGTATGTTCTTAGCAAAGTACATGACAATTTCATGTGGTTGATGAAGCCCTTCAAGATAACAAAAGATGCTATTAGGGTACTAACTAGATTGTACTCATCCGGTGGTTTGCCTGCACTCAAATCTATTAAGAACCAGACAATAAGTGAAGCTACCGGATCTAAGTTTGACAAAAGAGTAATGACAATAGAAGATATCACAGATCCAGATATCAAATTTGCCTCTATGATAATTGGTTATAAAATCTATCATTCCAGCAAGGAGAATTCTGTGTCTGAAACTGTAATTTATACAACATATCAGATGCTAAGGGAAAATGATGATTATGACTAGGTGATCTTCTTCTAAACCAACTGTTAGAAAACATGCAGAAGATCAAGAAGGATAAGAAGAACTCATTCAAGTATGGTGGCTTAATACTGTGTCTGTTCTTTTACTATATGAATGAGTTACCCGGATTAAGTGGTTGGGTATGGCAAAATGACAGATCGGTTGCCATACAAATCAGAGACTATATGTATGGGCTTGGTGATGCTAAGGCTCAAGGTACATCACTCTGGGGATACTTTAAAAACTTCCAAAGTATGATGCAAGCTAGAGAAATAATTCCTCAAAAAATAGTTGAAAAATATAAGGATACAATATTCTTCATGGTAGACACCAATCAATGCCTAATGTAGGCAGTTGAGCCCAGAACAATTTGGATTATGCCAATGGGATATGAGGTTGATGAGAAAATCTTGGAGGTGCATGTCCAACACTTGTTGAGTCAGCCTAAGGACCTTGAGGCAAAAAGGTTTGGAACCTTTGAAGAATTAAGTGTAAAGATACATGTTGAACTGAGACAACCAGAGATAAAAAGAAAAGTGAGAAGGGAAGTAGAGGAAATTGCCAAAAGATTTGGTATATCAAAAAAGGAAGTTGCTGCAAACAGAGAGAAAATAGAAAGAGTTGAGAAAGAGAAACAAGAAGCAAAAAAAAAAGTGTCCCGGTGTAAGCCTCCTCCTGGACTAGATCCTCTAAGAGTTCTGCACCTAAGAGCTCAAGAGCCTCAAAATCAGAAGCCAAAACATCTGGAAAGGGAGAAAAGAGAATGAAAACAAAAGCCACAAGGTCTTATATAAGCCAAAAGGATGATGAAGAAATAGATTATGATGAGGAAGTCAAGAAAATGAAGAAGAAGAAGAAAACATCCAGAGAATCCTCTACCGATAAAAACAAAGAAGAAGAAGGAGAAGAATTTTTTGAGAGGCCCACTCTTTCTATTGATGATATAATCAAGGTAGTCACTGTGGATGGGAACCTGCAACCAGTCATAGAATTTTATGATGAATACAGTGATACTGACAAAAGAATTTTGGAAGAAGCTACAGTTAGGTACCTAAATATCTATAATAAAGCATTCATTGAAATCATTTCATTAATTCCCAAAAGTCTAGAGCAAGTACTTGAACTTAGAAGAGAGAATGCCAAGGCAAAGGATTTAGAGATCCAGGAACAGATTGCAATTGAGCTCTATCCTTCCATTACTCCAAAACAAATGAACATGATCTTTAAGGACTGCAAGGATGAGTTCCAGAGCAAAGCAAGAATGAACAAACTTATGCTTGGAGAGATTGATCAGGTAGCAAAAGAAACAGAAGACATCCTCCAGAATGCTTTCAAAAGATTCAATCTTCCTGTTATAGAGGAAATAGATGAAGAACCTTCTACCATGGATGTCGAAGGATTAAGTGCATCAAAAGAAGAATCTATTGACAAAAATGTAGAAGAGTCAAAAGAGAGAGATGTGGAGAAGTCTAAGGACTTGGATTCCTCTATTCCGGAAGAGGAAGTCCATGAAGAAGTTAACATCTCTCCTTCGGATCCCCCTGCAGACTCAGGTACTGAAGGAGAAGGAAGAGAAGAGGAGAAATTGAGTCAAGAATAGGAGGTAAAGGGAAGAGAATAAGAACAAACAGAGAAGATCCCTGATGACAGTTCTGAGGTTGCAAAAGGAAAGAAGACTCAGTCTCTGGCAAGAGACACTGTAGAGCTAGTAAAGAGCTTCTTGAACAAAGAAATGATAGAGATAGATGAACCAGAACTTTTTCAAGTACCACTAAATTTTGATTCCCTCTCTCCAGTCCAGACAATGAATATAGCATCTT
This sequence comes from Cunninghamia lanceolata, assembly GCA_027924645.1. Lineage (NCBI taxonomy): Eukaryota > Viridiplantae > Streptophyta > Pinopsida > Cupressales > Cupressaceae > Cunninghamia > Cunninghamia lanceolata. The sequence continues at coordinate 4,255,393 of BSBN01000397.1, forward strand.
TTGCTCAAGCTAAAGCAAAAGAAAAGCTTCTGAAGTCTCACATGGAAGACTGTGAGCTGATAGAGATTGCATTCGGAATGCTAGAGAAGATCATACCATCCTTCCAAAAGGATCCTTTAGCCTCTCCATCTGATAACCTAAAATTTTTGGTAAACTCTATCAACACTCATTTTGATGCTTTAGAGAAATCAGTAGAAGAAAAGGTCCGGAAAGAATTTTTGGGAAAGAGACTCACTGAAGTACAGGGACTCATAGCTAATGATAGGAGGACCCTGGATATTGGGATAAAGAGCCTAGAAAATTCTCTTAAAGATAGTGAAGAGATCTACAAATTTTGTTTATCCTGGTCTAAAGTGACAGAGGATACTGAAAAGAAGGTGAAAGAACAAGAAGGTAAACTGTCAAGTTTATCTTAGAATTTTGATCCCCTCACCTCATCCATAATGAATCAAGAGTGCCAGGCTATTGCCACTTTAAATGAAATAAAGGGGCTTGAAAAGGAGAAGAAGAATATAATAAGTAGGATTAGTGAACTTAGAGGGATAATTATCCCTAAGTTAGAGGCAATGCATGAGGCCTTAACTGATGCTCAGACCACAGCCCGGACCAGTGATCTGACAGACTTAAGAAGGGCAGAAGCTTATGCATTTTTGTTGAGTGGTCACATCTCAATTTTGGACAGGATGAAGCAGAGTTGGGCAACAAAATTTGTATAGTTGAAGACCACTTTTGCGGATATACTTAAGTATATGTAAGTATAACATGTATATATACTTATGCGACTATGTATAGGTTGATTTTTGCAAATTTTGGTGAGCAGATTCCACCCTTTGCCATTGATGTCAAAGGGGGAATGAGGAGTAGTGAAAAATGTGGAATCCAACTAAGGGGGAGCTTCGGTAAAATAGTGCATAAGATAGAGCGTCAGCCAAGGGGGAGTTTGTTGCAACACTTAGTCATTTTTCACTAAATGTTGCCATCAATGCCAAAGGGGGAGATTGTTGGAAGAGACACTGTGTGGCTTCATGAGTGTTGTCATTGATGGCAACAAAGTCTATCCCACACATCCGCAACACATAGTATGCCTATACTGGAAGTCAGATTGAAGAGTGTTTTGGTTAGGTGAACAAGAATAGAGCATGCAACAAGGTCTGACAATCAGGTCCAGATCTCTCAGAGGGTGTAACTCAGCAAGTTGTGGATTTGGACAAGTAAAGAGGAGTATCATGACTACTATATTCCAGAGATTGAGCCTCCGGTGATGAATCATGGAAAAGATATGAGCATCTGAGTGTTGGGTTCCAGGTAGGCAGAGTAGACTGAGGAAGAACTGACTGGCAGAGTATCAGACTTCAATCTAGATGAGTAATTGATGTTGATCAAGCTATTTGAGGGATCATACATGGTTGGAAGACATGATTGATGACTTCTATGTCTATGTTTTTGATACGCATCACATATTAAGCATGGAATCAGCTGACAGATCAGTGTTTTATAAATATCTTGAGTATTCCGGTTGCCGACTAGAAAGATGTTAAAATCCTTGGGGTGGATATATATACCAGATGGATTTCGGTATGAAAGTGTTGGTGCAAGTGTAGAATGTGTGAGGAAAGGCAGAGATAAAAGTGGAAGAAAAAATACAAGTCCGGTATGTGACAGAACAGAAGCACTAAAGCAGAGGAAGAATGAAGTGCATTAGATTAGTATATTGAGCTTAACTAGAACTAAACCTTAGTATATGTGGATGCCTCTCATCAGTTCAAACACTTGGTTACCTTCTATAAAATTTGTAGACAGTAAGTCTATTGTAGGCAGTATGCCTCTTGTGAGCAGTGTGCTCGGGCAGTGAGCTGTAATTGGCAAGTGCCATTTTGTACTTCTTATTCTTTTAATAGAGAATACAATCTTGGGTTAGTCACCCCATGGTTTTTCCCTTAACAGGGTTTTTCACGTAAAAATCCTTGTGTTATGTGTGTTGATTTTGTTTCTACTCTCATGATTATGTATGCTTATATGTTTTGATGCTGCACTATTTGTTAAAGGAGAAAAGATATTTAAGATAACTAATTCACCCCCCTCTCAGTTATCTACCTTGTTTCCAACAAAGTCTACCGCAAAGTGAGTTATAGATAGAAGAATGAAGACAATAATGGAATAGGATAAGTGCAATCACAGAGAGATAGGAGAATGATCGACACTTCTCTATAGATGAAGATATGATGTTGTGGTTTGGGGATAGGTAGATATGAGTATCAGGTACACATGTTTCAAGATTCAAGTGATAATATCTACTGCAGTTACTTTTCTGAAGTTACTTGTGTGAAGACATGTCTTGGTACTGATTAAATTAAGTAGAAGGAGACAGTTGAAGCCACCACAGTTCACCACACATTGGTTTTTGGCTTTGTTGATGGAAAGATAAGCACACTGGATCAATTAGATTGCTCTGTTAAAGTTTTAAATGGTTATGTTCACCACAAGTATGATTTTGAATGTTTTACTTCAAGACTATGTTAGCAGAGTATGGTAAGGAGACCAAAATCAATCTTCAAGTGTTTGCACCAACATATAATAGCATGGATTGGTAAAATAAGTGTGTAGGAATGTTCTACAAGTCATATAATGTTCGTTGTCTGGTTCGCATGATATTACTTTGTCTCCTTCGATGCCGCTTTAGGTCTGGAGCTAATTGTAAGGATGGTTAAGTATTTGCTAGGCTGACTTGATGTATGTTGATCATTATGCCATATGTTTGGAGTGTGTGTCAGCTTGGAAGAGTGTGCTAAGGTAAAACATGGCCTGATTATACTTTGTTTTTTAACTGCATTAGGTTTCTACTTACCGCATATGTTTGGAAGCCAACTATTGTGGCTATTGCACATTTCATGTTACACGTTTCATTTTAGCCAACCAAGGAGAAAGTTTTTGAAGCTTGCTGAGGATATAAATGTAAGATCAAAGTTGTTGAGTGAAAAATGAGTTGTGAGTTGTGTGATTGCATTGATAATGTGCAAATAAACTTACCGTAGAAGCAGTTTTTGATGATGAAAAGTGGAAAGGACCAGTTTATGTAATGTGATACTGTTGCAGAGGTGGTTGTAGATATTGTGATGATAGAGAAGAGTTTCTGAAGGAGTTCTGATGTTGCGAAGGTTAGTATTGTGTTTGTGAAGAGATGAGATAGTTATGCAGAGGTTAAAGAGCTTAGTACAAGGTTGAAGCAGTCAGTGTTATGTGGAATACACTTCTGAGTCAGATAAGTCTTGTGTTACAGAGGTTGAAGAATAATTGTGTAAAAGTTGTAAGTGTTGTGTATGTTCAGGGAGTTGCATCTTCCTTTGGGTTGTAGCCCATAAATGATAATGCAATCTTGTTTTTATTTATGAAGATAGATTTGGATAGTAGATCCAAGCAGCTTGCTCACCGTGGTTTTTCCCTTCTAGGGTTTTCAACATAATTCTGGTGTTATGGTTGTGTGCTTCTATGTTCTTGTGTTTCTCATGCTTTAAATGCTTACATTAGTTTGAATGTTGTGTTACCTAGATTTCACTACTAGCTCAATCAAGTAGAGCTTTTCAATTTTTGAAAGAGGAAAAGGTACATATACTTCTGCTATGTTAAAACCATGCACATTTGATACAAATTGAGATAAAATTGTATCGTTGCATTCAGATATATTTCAGAGCTTAAGAGATTGAACAAATCTTTTAAAAGATCAGCAATTTGTATTGAAAAAATAAGTGTATAAGTTCTGACACAAGCCGTGAGACTAACTGCTTCATTGCAAAATGAAAAGACAAACTATACATTTATAAAACTGAAAGACAAATATGCATATAAGGTAGGGTGACTCGTCATTGCCTGAATGACGAGCCTTCATGTTGTTGCTACGTCTTGTGTCATCCTAGATCGTCGGCATGTCCTACATCCAGCCGTTGTTTCCTTGCTATCCCATTATCTACATAAAATTTTGAAAAGCTGATGTTAGAGCAATGGCGAGGCATCATACATCATATGATATACATCGATAAATGTATAATTTGTGTTTTCAGATGCAGTAAACCAGTTAGCGTTATAAAAGCTTTTGAGAAGACCAATCAAGAATATCGACTGCAAGCATGCATTTATTTTCTAACAAGTTTGCTTCAACAGATGTAATTATGTTTCCATTTGATTTATTAGTTACGTTATGAGTGGAGGAAATGTGGCTCCCACAAGGGTTGAGCCTAGCACAATAACAATGAACAAATGCAAAAGCACAGCTCAAGGAGCGCATTCAGAAAATAGAAATAGATCACAGTGATCAAGAGGTTTTAAACATGGGAGGACAACAAAATATCAGGAAAGTCCAAGCACTTTAGGACAACCAACAATTAACAAACAGGATAGCAAGGATCATAGGGAACAACTGAATGTCATGATAAAGGACAACCAACAGTTAACAAATAGGACAGCAAGACACAAACTCAACTTAGGCTAACTGTAATAAAGCAATCTTGATGTAAGGAGCATCATTTCTAAGAGAATCTGGGACAACAGTCACAAGGCGGCTTTCAGATTCTATCACTCATTCAAAACAACAAAAATCATATAACAACAGATTGTCATAGTAAATGGACAGTCAATGTTAGAAGGGTAGGCCTGATTTCAGTCAACAACAAATAGAGCAATGAATCTTAAAAACAGTCACAAATCATCATGAGGAACAACCATCATTTAAGAGAAACTATAACAAGGCATAAAGAACAATATTCATGAACAAATGAGGGAAGCAGTAGACTGTTGAAGCACAGTTTTCTCTAAAGAGCGAAAGATCAGTCATATAAAGAGCACATTCAGGAGGACAGGAGACCAATAAAAAAGAGAATACAGTGTCAATGATGCAGATACTTTCAACGAGATAACATGTATATCCTAATTTACATTTTCTCAATATCTGAGAAGTTGTCATTCTTGTCTTCATCAAAAGTCCTAGTTCTATCGTCAAAGACTATTATAGTGATAAAATGGCCAAAACAATGAAAGAATAAACCAGACAGATGCAAAATTTTAGTGTTTTTACAGATACAGAGTAAAATCTATGAAGTTTTTTAAGCCTTTTGCTACTGACAGAGCACAAGAAATTGCAGATGTATAAAGACAAATATAGTTTTTCTGTTGTTTAAATACAACTAAACAGAACCCCCTACAGAGAAACAACAGAAAGTGTGGATTTTTTTCTACAGCTAAGAGATGCCTTTAGTTAAGACTGGAGTGTGTTCATAGTCAAGAATGGCAAATATAAGGGAAAATCATAACATTTTCAACTCATTGCAAAGCAAAGTACTGGTAAAAGCTACAGAAAAGTGCATGGGTTTCGACTCATTTCAGAAGAGTAAACAGAAACGCTCCAAATTGAGCCTCAAGCCAAACAGTATACTGGTAAAATGTAGTTTTGTTTGAATTCACAGAAATCTTGAATGAAGTTGATGGAAAATGGAGTTTCAAGGTCATATACAACCATTAGACTTATTAAAAATAGAGTTTCCACAGTAATGAAGCTACAGCCACTCAGAGAAACTCCAACTTTCGAACAGCAGCAAGGCATACTTGTAATTTTTCCAAGTTTTTTGTCTAGGCTGGGGTGAACAGGAAAACAACAGAATATGAAGAAAAATGCAAGGGTTTTTATTCTTTTTCAAATGTATGCTCAGACAAATCACCCAAAAATCAGCTGAATGGAGTTCAAACAGTCATAAAATGCAATGTTTTTCTTCATATTTCAAACAACAGAGAGAAAAAATTGAAGATTTCAACTCACTGCTGCAAAAAACCCTCAGAAATGCTCACGAATTGCATGCTTCTGGCAGCGAAAAGATAATGAAAGAATTAGAAAAATGGAGGAAAATCGACAGTAAAGGAGTTACCTCATGTTTATTGCCTTTTTGCTATGTTAAAACCACATAGATTTCCTCAGACGACCTTCAAACGGCGGCCTCACACAGCCAACACAAATGCAAGGGTCGGCCAAGAGAAAAAACAACAGAAAAATGCATCATTACGCAGCTAAATCAGCCTGAAATTGCCCAAACTCGACTTCAAAATGGAGTCAAAACCTCATAAAATACAACTTACCTCCCATTTCTTAGAGAATCGACAAGGAGCAGCCAGGAATCAACCAAAAAATGCTGCATTTTTTCCTTCAAACCCTCAGACGGCAGCCAAGCTCAAGGCGTGAAATGAAGCATCGACCAAATGAATGTTTTGTATTTGTTTTGTGGCTTTTGATTTTAGGGTTCTCATAACCCTAAGTCGACATGCTTTAGTGACATTTTTTTTGTAAAGTCTTTTGAACATAAGAGTATAACTTGTGATTTGACCTAGAATGGGCTAAGACTTTAAGTCTTATGCGTCATCCCCTCTTCATACACTTTACAAATAAGTTAAGACATGCTTTTATCCCTTTTCCCACAAGGTCGAATGCCTTTTTCTTAACAAGGCATAAAATGTATTGTAGGAAATGCAAAGTTGAGGGTATAATGTGAAGGAAAATGCATGTTTGCTTGGATGTATTGGGAGTTACAAGGTGGTTTGAAGGTGAAGTGAGGTCATGGTGATGCATATGGGAGCCATAAGGGTTGGTTTTTGAAACATTTTCCATGGAACCTCGAGACATGATGATAGAAATGTCTGCAAAAAATGGACATGGCTCAGGGTTATAAAGCTTGTTGACATGGTCTTGAGATGTGTGATATGATGCAGATATGAGTCATGATATTGTGCCTAGGAGTTACAACATTTTGTCGATTTTTGCATAATCTAAGGTAGATTAAAAAATTGTAAACAAATGACAAAGTAATGATTATAAATTACTTTATCGTCTGTAATAAAATGCAAAGAGGTAATTAGGTAGATTATCATGAACGACAAAGTAAGTCTTGTCAATTACTTTGTCATCTTTTTACAACACTTAATCAAAACACCCTAAATCATGCAAAAAATCAGGAAATTAAATGTCATAAATATTATTATTTTCTACATAGGTTTGTGAAATTATAAATTGTAAAACATTTACTAAGGTGGTATAATTATAAACCTCTTAGTTAAATGTTAATTAAATGCAGAAAATATATCATTTTGTCATATCAGATATTTTTAATGCTGCAAGAGGATGATGACACAGATCTGAAGCATTAGAGAGCACTAGAAGATATTCTATAGTATTTTTAAGTGCCTTCATGATAGTGGATGACATGGCTCCACCATTTCTACATTGGGACCCCTTTTTGGAGCATTTTAAGGGGATATTTTTTCACTGTTTCTGAGATACACGGGAATGGAGCTAGTGGAGTTGGTGGAGGTTGATCTTTTTTGAATGGAGCATGAGCTGTTTACAGCTGTTTGAGTTGTATTTAATCTTCTTCCTTGTTCAATTTTAGGAGGTTCTAGCTGTTCACAGCTCTGCATATTGTAATTTTATGAGTTCTTTTGCAGAAGTGAAGAGTCTTGTAACCTATTTTTAGAGATATGCAGCATTGTAACACCTTTTTGGTAGTAATAAGCAGTCTAGACCTTCCCATTTTCTTCTGATATTGTGTGTCCTTGTGTTAGTACAAGTCTTTGTGATGTTTCTTTGTCCTTGGATTTATATTGCATGTTGGTGCCTTTATGCAGGGGTTACATAATTTTTGCAGGTTGTGAGCTGTGCAAGGGATACCAATCAGTTGTGGGTAGTGAGAAAACCTATTTCTCCTTAACAGGACTGTTGTTATTTAGCCTCCTCATAAAGTACTGATGCAAAGATTGTGATTTTCTGGGTTGTGTAGAGAATCCTGAATATTATTGTTTCTGTAGTGTGTCATTTCTATATATTTTATGATGATCGTTTGGTGCATCACCTTAGACAGTAGTAGGTTTCATTTTCATGCAAACCCTTCTTACCCTTTTCTCTACAAAGTCTTAGTCTAGGTAGCTTAGGTGGAGTACCAGCAGGAAGCCGGCCTTCTCCGGAGGTTCTTCCCAACACAGGCCACCCACAGACCTAGGAAAGATCCCATGTTTCTCCAAATTGCCCAGTTTCACAACTCGACGAGGGTGCAAATCTGAGAGCTAACATGTTGTTGGAAGAAAAAGAATTTGATTAAGTACTGATTCACCCCCCTCTTAGCACTTCTATGTGTTCAACAATTGGTATCAGAGCTAAGTTCCTTGAATGCAGTCTAACAACTAAAGTAGATCTTAGAGTGCAACACATGGGAACTGAAGTACTGTTTAATGTCAGGAATCCTCCAAAAGATGATAGTGACATGACGACCTATAATCTAGAGGACTGTGTTGTTTATTTTGAAGGAGAACTCATTTCTACCCTAGAAGATCTGCATGCAACAAAGAGTGAAAATGAAGAATATAAGATCAAGCTCAAAGAATCAAAAGAAGCAATTGTCAAATTGAAGGTTTAATTTGAAGAAAGAAAGAAGGTTACAGATGGTCTAAAGGCTAAGCTCAATGACAAATCAATTGAATGCTCCAAAATTGAAGAAGATATTGTCTCTCTGAGGAAAGAATTGGAGAAAGCAAAGCATTAGATAGACAAAGGTCTAAAATTGAAGAAAAGTACCAATATCTTTGATGAGATAATTAGTAGTCAAAGACCTCTAAAGAATAAATGTGGCATTGGATTTGAGGAAAGCCAGAGTCCTAAAATATATATACTTGAAAGCATGTTTAAAATGAAAAAGGAAGAGCCTAGCACTAAAGACTCTGAGGAGATTGAAGATGAGGAGTAGGAGTTGGATGATGATGACTTCATACAAGTCAACAATCAGAAGAAAGATCTCAAGAGATCTCCTCCTAGACAAGCTGCTAATCCCAGGTTCTCTCAATCCTTTTATGGTTTTTGTTATTCTTGCAATAAATTTGGTCATAAGGCTATTGATTGTAGAAGTAAGGCTAGAAGAAATGATAACATGAGGAAGAATTCATATGAGCCTCCAAAGCATGATGCTATGATCTCTCATTCCTTCAATGGCTATTGTTATGCATGCAATAAGTTTGGTCACATGGTTGTTGAGTGTAGAACTAAAGTAAGGAGAAATGGTGTGACTCCAGAATATATTGTTGTTTGCTACAAGTGCAACAACTTTTGGCATAAAGCAAGATTATGCAAGAGTGGTTCTATGAAACCACCTATTCAGCACAAGAAGACAGAGAAAATTGTGACTCAACAAAAGAAGGAAATGACAAAGATATGGAGAAGGAAGACATAACAAGATGATGAGAAGAAGGAAGAATTTGTGCTTTTGCCTAGTGCAAAAGACTTCATTGTTGATTAAAATAAGGCATAGAGTCAGGGGGAGCTAATCAGTGCATATCTATTCTTTCCCCCATGAATGTTTTGTAGCTTCTACAAAGGAAGCTAGGCATACAAATGAGTTGCATGAAATTGACAAATGAGGTGATTGATATGGAAAAATAGTTTCTTTGCCCTAAATTTTTGGAACAAAATCTCAAGATGCGGAGCTTTGCAAAATGTTTTTGGGTCTCTGTGAGTTCACAAAGCAATCTGACTGCAGTTTACCTAACTCAATAAAGGTGCATTAAATGAGGAAAGCTAGGGAAAGTTGTAAGGTATTTATACTTCATTTGGGAAATCAAATCTCATTCATGATCAAGCATTTGCATCCGAAGCTAAGAAGAGAAGAAGACTTAGCGAATTTGAGCTGAAGGAAAATTCAAGAATTTGGAGCACTCAAAGTTGGAACCCTAGCGATTGAAAAACAAAGGTATTTATCAGAACTGCTATTTGTTAAAACCCTAGTTTTTGAATTCAAAGAATTTTGAGATGGCGACTCCACAAGTAGTTGATGTTACTGAAAAACCTAGACCAAAGTATAATAAATATCCCTTCAAAGCAATGGAGGTCGATAGGGGTGGAGCATTTTCAAACGTTCTAGTATGTGTTGTGTATACTGAATATGTTAGGTTTTATATTCACTCTAAGCTAGATGAGATCAATCATGTAAAGTTTGAAGGGATCAAAGATCAACTCATGGAAGATGATGTTGTCTACAAACCAAAATATACCAATGTAGGGGCCAAGCGACTGGACATATGGAAGGATTGCCCTAATTTTTGTGATGAGCATGAATGGGTAAGATATATTCTAAGCAAGATTCATAATGAATTTATGTATCTGGATAAGCCCTATAGAATCACCAAGGATGCAATCAGGGAAGTTACTAGGCTATGTTCCACGAAACCTGTACTGGTAATGAAATCTATTAAAAATGAGGTCTCTAAATTGACAGGAGCTAAATTTGATAAGAGGACCTTGACTGTAAATGATATAATAGACCCAAGTTTTAGATATGTTGCTATGGGTATTGCTTACAAAGTGTATTACATAAACAAAGAAGGATCCACCACTGGTACAACCATTCATACTGCCTACAAAATGGTTAAGGAAGGTAAAGATTTTGACCTTTGCGAGGTCATGAGAGAATAACTCTTGGAAAACCTAAGGAGAACAAAGGAGACTAGATATAATTTTAGGTATGGCACCTTAATCATCTATCTTGCATTCTACTTTCTGAATGAGTTACCTGATTTTAAAGGAAAGGTCTAACAACAACATATTCATGTTGCTCAAATCAAGAGTCAAATAAGAAGTTTCAATGATCCAAATCACTATAGCACATTATACTAGGGTTTCTTCAAAAATTTGCAAACCAACACGCATGCCAAAGATAGAGTCCCTTTCAATTATGTATAATAATATAAGGAGAAAATCACATTCTTAGTTGACAAGGATTATACCTACATGGAGGTAGTGGAGCCTAGAACTGCATGGATCCCAAGATTACCATATGAGGTCTTTAGAGAAGAAATAAAGACATATGCTAATATTTTGCTCAACAAACCCAAAGACACAACTTCTAAGAGGTTTGGTACATATGATGAAATCATAAATAAGATGCATAAGAAAAGTACGGAGGAGGACCTTGAGAAGAATAAAGGTGAATTGCATAAGAAGTCAGGAATTTCACCTAAATCCACTTTAGTAGCCCCTACTAAGGAAACACATCATGCTCTTGTTGCTCCACCAATTGCAAAATGGTAAAGAAGGACTAGCAGATCTATTTCTACTATAAATGCACTACAGCCCTCCGAATCTGTACAAATAATATCCACAAGGAGAAGAGCTACATCTGAGACCTTGGCTCAGATGAAGACTACTGAGAAGTAGCATGCCAGGCCTAAAAAACCTACTAAAAGAAAGAACATTTAGATTGAGGAAATTGATGAGGAAGAAGGAGAGGAAGGTACCTCTCGAGCAAAGAAGAAAGAGAAGAAGTCTAAGAAAACTCCTCCACCAACACCTGAATGTGAAGCTCTTTCATTGGATGTAATTTTCAATACTATTATGCATTATGGTATCCTAAATAATACAACAAATTTATATTCGAAGGTGCCACCTGAAGACAAGAGCACCATTGAGAAGGCTATTGTAATGTATATGCTCAAATATAATGTCCCCTTGAATGATATTATTAAGGAGGTTCTAGAGAGCCTAGCTAATGCTCTAAGGTAGAGAAGAGAAAAAGCAATTAAAATGGATGATGAGTTGAGGCAAAAAGCTCTTGATAAGGCTGGGTCTTCCATGTCACAAGAAGAAAAGGATAAAATAGCTCAAATGCAAGCTCAGGAGTTGAGGATAAAACAAAGGGTGGACACTCTTATGAGCATGGAGAAAGAAGATAAAGATAAAATTCAGAAAGAAACTAAAGAAGTAACAAATAAAATACTTGAAGGTGTAAAAGTTGATGAGAATGTGGAGCAGACACATATGTCTCCACCGCATGACACTACTTCTCCACCTCACATTGCAGTATCTCCTCCACACAGCACTGAACATCAAGTTCCCCAAGAGGAGAAAGAACAACAAGCATCCCAATAGAAAGAACAAGTTGCACATGGTGAAGGAAATGCTTCACCTGATCATAATGTTGTGCATGATAATCCTCCTCTAGAAAATACTAAACAACAAGCTAACCCTGAATAGAAAGAGGAGCATATTAATGTTGATGCAGGGGAGTGCTCAGGAAAAGAATGAAGAAGCTAGGTGTGCGGAAACGCTTCCTACACTAATCTATTGAGGAGAGGGCTATGCAAATTCAAAATTATCCTAACTATTACAGCGATGTTAAACCATTAACATGAGATATTGCAGCAAAACACAAGAACCAGAAAGTAGACAGAAGAAGAGAGACAAAGATTTACGGTTGGGAAAACCCTTATCGGGTGAAAAAACCCCACACTCAGAAACCTGCACAATGTATTAACAAATCTGAAAGAATGTTTACAACACACTTGCAATGCAAGGTTCAATGGTCTTCAACACTCATGTCTAGAGTCAATCCGGTAGCATAACAGTACCTGTAAACCTATGATACAAACTCCATCTCCAAGCACCTGTATATAAAGGAATTACAAGGCAATATTGGACCTTTCTTGGAATGGGCATCCAATATGGCATCTTGGACCAAAACCCACCTAGGGACACTTGGTCAACATTGTAGAATGTGTCTGACACTTGTCCATAGCTCCCATCCCAAAGAGGTTGCCTATTTCCAAAATGGGCTATGACAGATGCTCTTACGACACTTACGACTGTCATAGAATCTGTCATAGCAGTTACAACTTACAACTGTAAGAGAATTTGTCATACACATGCTATAAATAGCATATTCTCTTACAACACATCATATTCCACCTTGGGGTGCCCAAATATGCCTCATTCAAAGATGCTACATGACACATGTCATTACCTGTCTTACAACCTGCTATTCTCGACTCTTACATGTCATAGATTCATCATAGGAATCCGTCATAACCGTTTCGGTCAAACATTCCTTACACAACATAGAAGATGCCAACACATGGTAGAATATTCCTACCACTAAGTGGGATGCCTATCTCCTCATGTGAGGACAAAATAACAAGTTGTCATAATCCATGTAGGATTGACACATCACTGTGCCACATCCCACAATATGACAAAGTGGAATTTCCAATTATTTACAACATAGGCAATGAATAATAAATACAAACATTACAAATGCAGAGAATTACCAAGGTTGAGACACCTTAATTTCCAACATTCTCCCACTTGTCAAACACCTTGTAAGAGCTAATAGAAAAATAGGATTTAACTGCTATAGGCCGAGAGGCCCATAGACTCTGGACACCATCTAAACTTCTCTATGCCCACTAGTTTCGTCAATGCATCTGCAACATTCTTCAAAGTATCTACCTTCTCCAAATTTACCTTTCCATCCTCAACCATGTCCCTCACGAAGTGAAACTAAACATCAATGTGCTTGGTTCTAGCATGGAAAGTTGGATTCTTTGCAAGGCAAATTACACTCTGACTATCACAACTGATCGTGATCTAACCTGCATCAACACCAATATCTGAACACAAACTCTTAAGCCAAATGGCTTCCTTACAAGCATGAGTTGCTTCCATGTACTTAGCTTCTATCATGGAAAAAGCAACAACTAGTTGTCACTTACTCATCCAACTAATAGCACCACCAAACAGTGTAAAAACATAAGCACTGGTGGATCTCTTGCTATCAATGTCATTTGCCCAATCCAAATCCACAAATCCATGAATATCAACAGAATGCGGAGGTCCTGAAACATTACCATGATAATAAATGAAATACTCGGAAGTACCCCTCAAATATCTAAACACTCACTTAACTACATCCCAATGAACTTGTCCAGGATTAGCCATAAATTGACTAAGGACTCCCACTGCTTGGGCAATGTCTGGTCTTGTGCAGACCATAGCATACATCAAACTGCCAACAACACTAGCATAAGGTACTCTGCTCATGTCCTCCACCTCACTAGGAGATTTTGGACAATCCTCAATAGACAACTTTGTCCCCAAAGAAACATGAACACATAATGGTCTACAATCCCTCATGCTGAATCTGTCCAACACAGTCTTAACATACTCACTCTGACTTAACCAAAGTTTTTGTTGGTTTTGTCTCTTCTGATTTCCATTCCTAGAATGTACCTGGCTACCCCTAAATCTTTCATTTCAAACTGAGCTGACAACTAAGATTTAAAATTAGAAATCATATTCTTACCCTTCCCAATAAGCAACATATCATCAACATACAGTGTAACAATGAGAATACGATCACCATCAAACTTATAATAAACATAGTGATCCGATTTTGATCTCACAAATCCAATTGACAACACAAAGGCATCAAACTTCAAGTACCATCTCCTAGGGGATTGCTTCAAACCATACAAAGACTTCTTAAGTTTGCAAACCAAATTTTCTGTACCTTTTACCATGTAATGCTCTAGCTATGACATGTAGATTTCTTCCTCCAAGTCACCATGAAGGAAAGTTGTCTTCACATCCATGTGTTCTACCTCCAAGTCATAAGCTGCTGCGAGTGACAACAGGAATCAGATGGATGTCATCTTTGCAATGGGAGAGAAGATCTCACCATAATCTATACCCTCCACTTGTGAATACCCCTTCGCAACCAATCTGGCCTTATACTTCTCAATACTGCCATCTGCACCAATCTTCTTCTTGAACACCCATTTGCATCCAACGGGTTTCCATCCAGGAGGCAAAGGCACCAAGTCCCAAGTTTGATTCTTATCCAAAGAAGCCATTTCTTCCTCCATGGCCTCCTTCCAGGAACCTACATCCTTCATATCCAAAGCCTTTGATACAGTTCTAGGTTCATCACTGTTAGTAAGCAAAGCATAAGCATAACTAGAATCAAGTAATGTAAAACCAAACCTTTCAGGTTGCTTCCGTATCCGTATAGACATCCTCAAGAGTTGAGGTTGAGGTTTAGCTTCTTCATCTGAGCTTTTAGAGCTGCTAGAGCTCTCCTCATCATCAGGTCCAACATTGTCTTTCTGTTCAGTCTTCTCAGGGGTGAGGGGAAACTCAACAACATCCTCTTTCTTTTCTTTTTCTTCTGGCTGCAAAATAGTGGAAGAAGGTGTAAGCTCTCTGAAGATGACACTTCTTCTATACAACACTTTTTCAGCCACAGGGTCCCAAAGCTTGTATCCTTTCACACCAACACCATAGCCAATGAAGATACACTTAACATCTTTGTTCTCTAACTTTGACCGCTTCTCCCTAGGCACATGTGCATATGCCTCACAACCAAAAACATGAAGATGCCTTACTGAAGGCTTTCTACCAGACCACACCTCCATAGGTGTCTTTCCAACAAGAGCTGATGTAGGAGATCTGTTCACCAGATAGCAAGCAGTGGCAACAGCTTCAACCCAAAACTTTTGTTCTAGACTAGCTCCACTAAGCATAATCCTAGCCTTCTCCATCAGTGTCCTGTTCATCCTCTCTGTAACTCCATTTTGCTGCGGGGTGTATGGAGTTGTCTTGTGTCTTTCAATCCCAAGTTCCTTGCAATACTTATCAAATTCTGTAGAACAGAACTCACCACCGTTGTCAGTTCTCAAACATTTAATCTTTTTACCAGTATGATTTTCAGCAAAGGCTTTAAACTCCTTAAACTTGCTATAGACTTTAGATTTTCTTCTGAGAAAATAAATCCATGTCCTTCTACTATAATCATCTATAAAAGATACAAAATATATAGATTTTGATAATGAAGGAACATTAACAGGACCAAACACATCAGAATGAATGAGGTCCAACACACCAGAAGACTTATAAGAACTCGAGTAAAACTGAACACAGTTTTGTTTTCCATAAATGCAATGTTCACAAAAGTCAAACTGAAGATTACAATCATCTAACCCCTCAATGAGGTTCTTATTTTTCAGGGTACATAGACCCTTCTCACCAATGTGGTCAAATCTCTTATGCCATAACATTGTCTTTTCTGCAGGAAGTTTAACTTCCAATGCACGATTACAACCATCAAGACTAGAAACAACAGATTTCTTCACCACTCATTCAGATGGTGGGGATGAAGTGACTGCTGCCCTCTTCCTTGAGTCAGAAGAACTATTGCATTGTGAAATGTATGCCTCCAGCTGAAACAGAGCACCTCTCCGAGTACCCTTAGCAAGCACCATAGATCCTCTAGTCATCTTGCATCCTTCTTTCGAAAAGACAACTTGCACACCTACATCATTCAAACTACTTACAGAAAGTAGGTTCCGTGCTAAGCCTAGGATGTGCAAAACCCTAGAGATCCCCTTCACTCGACCATTAGGGAATGAGATAGAGACTCTTCCATGACCAACGATCTTCAAATGAGAGTTGTCACCTAGATACACCTTTCCACCAATGAACTCCTCATATTTAGTCAACCAGTCTCAATGTGAGGTCATCTGGAATGATGCACCAGAGTTGATTAGCCACACATCATCAGATGCATGGGTTGCCAGGGTTGTGATGAAAGCATCACCGTCATCTTGTGATTTGTCAGAATTTGAATCAGGAGCTTTCTTCTTTTTCTTCTTCTCCTCTTTGCATTCCTTTCAGAAATGCCCAATCTTGCCACAGTTCCAACAAAGAGCCTTGGACTTTCCAGGAGATTTGGATCTCCCATAGGATTTGGATCTACCCTTCTCAGCTTTCTTGTCCTTCTTCTTCCCTTTCTCCTTGGGTCTTCCACGAACTGCAAGGGCTTCCTTGGCCACCTCAGAAGACTTTCTCTACATCTCTTCAGACAACAGTGAAGAACACTTCTTCCATTTTGAATGTGGATGTGGTGCTTTCGATTGCCATGACAAGATGATCCCATGAGTCCGGCAGAGAACAAAGTAGGGTCATACACCGATCCTCCTCCTCTATCTTTACACCGATAGATGTCAATTGTGCAACCAGCATGTTAAAGGCATTCATATGCTCAGCCATGGATCCTCCATCCTCCATTCGAAGAGAATACAACTTCTTTCTCAGGAAAAGTTTATTGACAAGGGATTTGGCTTGATACACATCCCCCAACTTCTTCCAAAGGAGTTTTGCAGTAGCCTCCTCATGGACATTTAACAACACATAATCAACAAGACTAAGTCTTATGAGACCCTTAGCCTTCTAATCCTTGAGATCCCACTCATTTTGAGTCATTGTAGCTAGTTTAGTTTCATTCACACTTTCCCAAAGGTCTCGGTCAACTAACATGTCTTCCATCTTGAGCTTCCATGGCTCGAAATTACTGCCGTTGAACTTCTCTACTTCAAACCTTCCTGATGTGCTTTCCATCTCCTTGCTGCAATAAGATATAGAATACTCTACACAGCCTCCCACTCAACCTAAGATTAGCTCAAAAAACCCCTACCCTACAACTAGGACCAAAGGTGATCAAGCTCTGATACCAACTAAAAGGAAGCTAGGTGTGCGGAAACGCTTCCTACACTAATCTATTGAGGAGAGGGCTATGCAAATTCAAATTTATCCTAACTATTACAGCGATGTTAAACCATTAACATGAGATATTGTAGTAAAACACAAGAACCAGAAAGTAGACAGAAGAAGAGAGACCAAGATTTACGGTGGGGAAAACCCTTATCGGGTGAAAAAACCCCACACTCAGAAACCTACACAATGTATTAACAAATCTGAAAGAATGTTTACAACACACTTGCAATGCAAGCTTTAATGGTCTTTGACACTCATGTCTGGAGTCAATCCGGCAGCATAACAGTACCTGTAAACTTGTGATACAAACTCCATCTCCAAGCACCTGTATATAAAGGAATTACAAGGTAATATTGGACCTTTCTTGGAATGGGCGTCCAATATGGCATCTTGGACCAAAACCCATGCCTAGGGACACTTTGTTAACATTTTAGAATGTGTCTGACACTTGTCCATAGCTCCCATCCCAAAGTGGTCACCTATTTCCAAAATGGGCTATGATAGATGCTCTTACGACACTTACGACCATCATAGAATCTGTCATAGCATTTACAACTTACAGCTGTAAGAGAATCTATCATACACATCCTATAAATAGAATATTCTCTTACAACACATCATATTCCACCTTGGGGCACCCAAATATGCCTCATTCAAAGATGCTACATGACACATGCCATTACCTGTCTTACAACCTTCTATTCTTGACTCTTACATGTCATAGATTCATCATAGGAATCCGTCATAACCGTTTTAGTCAAACATTCCTTACACAACATAGAAGATGCTGACAAATGGTAGAATATTCCTACCACTAAGTGGGATGCCTATCTCCTCATGTGAGGACAAATTAACAAGTTGTCATAATCCATGTAGGATTGACACATCACCGTGCCACATCCCACAATATGACAAAGTGGAATTTCCAATTATTTACAACATAGGCAATGAATAATAAATACAAACATTACAAATGCAAAGAATTACCAAGGTTGAGACACCTTAATTCCCAACAAAGAACAAGACACATCTTCCTCCTCCTCTCCAGTTGAATCAATTAAGGAGTTCCTAGCCCAACAAATGCAAATCCAATCAATGGTCACTCCACAACTTTTACAATTGCTAGTGTTAGATGGACAAGTTAATTTGTCCAATATATCTCCACTCCACAAGTTACAATTGGGAGATATATTTCAATCCTCAACAAGACAAGAAATTTTGCAACAACAAATTGAAGGAGTTGATCTATTAGAAGAGGCAATCATCCGGGAGGAAGAGATAGATGTCAGGGAAAGGGTTAAATTGTTATATGAGTGTCAAACTTAGTCCTTTTAAATCCTTTCTATTTGGGTGAGTTGTATCTCTCCGCGTTAGTCATTTTTATTTTCATATTGATTTAACTATTAGATTCTTCTCGACGTCTTTCACGTCAATTTGACTAGATGATTTTCTTAAAACGTCAATTCTAGTCAATGGGAGATCTCGATGGGTTGTCAAGTATTTCCCTGATTCCATATCTTGTTCCTTCTTTAGGTTTTGTGATTATCATATATATATGTGTCAATTTTAGCTAGTATGGCGAATAGGGGGAGTAAAAACTCAACCCCAAGGTCGCATATTATCCTTACCACCCTAACAATGATGTCGTCCTTGGTGCCTTTGTTGATTATTGTGTTAACCCTTAAAAAATCATTTAGGTGAAAAGGGAAAATTTTATTTGTGTGATAATATTATTCTAACCCTTTGGGAATCAAGCACCTTTAAATATTATTAATATATTTATGAACTTTGATGAGTAGGTTGACCACTCTCCACGATGCGTGGAGGAAGTGGAGGCCCATTCGAACTTATCATAAGAACTAACCCATTATCCTCTGGATGATGGAGTTGGTGGTTCATGTGGAGCCTATTAATCCGCAGGGTGGTGGAGATAAACAAACTAAATTCTCCACCATCTAGAGAAAAAGGTGGCGAGCCTCACTACATGGCAAAAAGGAAGGCATGCAAGAAGAACCCGTCGGAGAGTCTCTAGGTAAGTGGTTGTTTTTCATTTTTGTGGCTGGGAAATGCGAGGGAGAGCGTGTGGAAACACAACTTGGCAGTGAGAAGTGCTACATAAGTAGTGTGAGCATAGATAAAGGCTCACTATATGTGCCATTGACATGCAACATTAGCATCTAATCTTCTACAAGATAAACTCAACTTTATAACTTGGATATACAGGTATGCTTTATAGTAGCAACCTAAATTATATTGCTATCATTATTGCGTCATTTATATGTAGCATACACAGTAAGTGTTATTGCTGCTATCATTATTATGTCGACTGTATGTAGTTTACACAGTGAACGTAATATTGTTGTTGCCACCTTGTGGCGTTGGCTATATAGGGGATATACAACATGCATGCATTGTTTGAATAACTTTAGAGGCCTTTGAGGCCATATTCAAACCATTGAATTAGTGATTGATAACATAAATTGTATGTATCTCAGACCCAAGAGGCCGAACTCTTATTATAACTGCCACAATTGAGTCTTGAATGCCAACTTGGCAGAGACTGTCAACCTTGTTCTATTAACAAAAATCTTATTAACCATCAATAAAGATATCAGCATCGAATGATGACTGATAAAAAGTTTATAAATAAAATTGTTATAGAGTAGGCTGAGAGCCTATATCGTGTGATGATTGTTCTAAACTTTATAAAGAATCTATTTTGGAGTAGGCCGAGCGCCTTACTCAAGGAAAGATAGTTATATCATGAATCTTTATCATCGGCTGTGCCAAAGGCACTAAGCCTATCAATTATAAAGACTATGAGTACTAGAATTCAACCCTGCATGATAGGTATTATCTTATTTTTGGGTATCTTGTATGTGTGGAAAAAGGTTTAATGACTCCTCAAAGTCGAAGGAGATGTGTGAGAAGGTAACTTTTATGATTGCCTAGTTGCCAAGTGCATGCCAATCCATGAAGGTTGGGGAAGCAAACCCTCCATCTATACTTATTTCATATGTGCATGAAAACAATGTAGAACTTGAAATTTTTATGAATAAATGATATGGATGTTAATCCCTTTTTCATATGACCATACTTTTGAATAAGTATAGGGCATCATGATCTCATGGGAGATCATTGAGTTAGGGTTTTTCAATAAAACTGACCCATTATGCTATTATATTATAAGTCTTAGTTGACATGAATTTGAATATAAACCTTGCGACAAGGTGAACATAGAATTGAAATCGGGGAAGGTTATAAATTTAAAAACACAATTGTTCTATTGATATTAAAGAATGATAGGAATAGAGTGACGTGGAGTCATGGATTCCCTGTTGCAAAGGTGACAAGACCTTAATGAATATACTCTCAAAATAGGAGTTGAGTGTCCAAGGAATGGGCCCATAATGAATTGAAACTATCTTCCTAAACCTAGTGAGGTCAAATTGTAATTACTGTAGGATGAAACAAATTCTAAGTCAAGTTGAGGTGGTGGACATACAACTACGTTCATTGTGAAATGTATATGTATGTAAATCTTTGGCCAAAGTAATGCATCCATATCTGCATGCATTAGTCAGTCCACATTACTCCAGATGGCATAATGTCTCCAATAGAGTCATACACTATTAGAGTGGATCTATAGTTGTGTGATTGTGAGGCATTATGAAGGACACAACACCAGATACTCAGATGGAAAACCTAATGGTTCGTTATATCTATACCTTCTGTGAAGGGTAGGGCCACTTCTAGGTAGGAAGTTGTGCTGGGGACCACCGGTCTATGGTTGGAGGAAAAGCACTTGCATGATGCTCTCCTTCCCAAGTAGAAGACAAGCCGAGGATTATGAAGATAGATGTCAAAAATCTAGATGCAATGCTTTTCTTTATATGACTTGATAGTCAGTTATTATGTATAATTTTATACTTGATGCCTTGAGCATAACTTTGTACAAGTATAGTGAATGTTATTCACTAATGAGATATCATTGGATATTGTAATATTAAGTTTTTTTATATTCCGGAAAAGAATAACTTGCTTAATTATTGTGATGAAGATAATTCACTTTTGTTTAACTCTGATTTGGTTAATCATGATGTATCCTAACTCTTAGTTAAGATGTATAATTATATTTAATTATGAGCATTATGGAATGTGATGTTATATATGGTATCAGAGCTACCAGGTTCAATACACGGACCTATGATCTCACTACTAGATGATTATTTTTATCCAACATCAATAGGTGCTAATGTTTGGATGTTCTATGCCAGAATGGTAAGAATTAGAAAAACACATAGAAAGAAGGTAACAGAACATGGATGTTACCTACATCATCTTAAGATCTTGAGGGAGTGAGTATCAAGAATGAAACGTCTTGAACAAAACGGTTGCTTAGTAGGAGCATGGTTGACTGATGAGGAGACCTTCACTGATGCTGTTAAACGCATCAAGCAGGAGTTGAGGAAAGCAGTTAGGATTGCTGCTCCTAACTCTAATGATACATCAGTAGAACCCTCTACACCTAAAGCACTGGCTATGGAAAGCAATCCTAAGAATTTTGATGTAAATAAGGAGGTTGTAGATGAGTACCTGTGTGTACGTCCACCTCCTAAAACTAAGTGATAAACCTCAAGGCTGAGAAATAAACATGGGAAGTTATCCCAAACTGATAATAACTTGCAGTAGCAAGATGTAAACAAAAATTTAAAGTAATTTTGAGATGGATTATATGTAATCCATGGAAAATTATGATGCAATTGAAAAAGAAAATTCTAGTAAATCTTTCCTTGTTAAAGATTACATGAATGAGAATAGACTTATATTATGAATGGATTCAGTGATATGGAAAACTAATCCATGATTAATTTGCAAACTTTAGGGAGAAGTAGATTGCAACAAGGTTTAGATAAGAACCAGGATGGAAGATAGCTAGGATGAAGGGAAACCTTCAAGGCACTCCAAATCTAGACTTGACCCGATCATCACTTTGCTTCATGAGACAAGATCGAGAGTAGGAACTCTCAAATAGGAGGTCAAGGGCCGGCAAGGACCTAAGCGGGAAGCTGACTATGGGGGTGATGACGAGGCACGTCATAATGACACCACCTAAAGTGAGCACAGAGAGAATAACTCTGAGGCCAGACAAGAAGAGGATAGAAGAAGCAATATGGCTTTGGAATTATCTTGGGACATGAAAAAGGTTATGCCTCACAAATTCAATGGATCTGTAAGCAGAGATGCCACGGAGGCATGGCTTATGAAGATGGAAAAGTATTTCAAAATAAGAAATTACACTAAGATCTATGACTAGAAGCTTATAGATTTTTAGGATCTAAAATAGGCTAATTTATCTGTGAATGAATATTGGGAAAAGTTCACTCGCCTATTAAAGTATGTGCCGCAATACCAACAAGATGAGAGATTTCACATCTGGAAGTTTATAATGGGATTGAATATCCAGATTGGGGGTGAGGTTGACATGCATGGTCCCATTTCAATGGACTAGGTCTATGAGAAGGCTATCAAACAGGAACAAAAACTGAAGGCTATGTCCGCCTATAGGGAAAGAAGCTAAAAGAGGTTTAATTGGTCCCAATCCTCTCAATCCTCTAAGAAAAAGGGGAAAAAATAGGATTTTACTGAGAAAAATGATAAAGGGGTCAATCATAAGCAAACTGAATCCAAGGGGGAGAAGAAGGGAAATAACCACTCCAAGAAAAATGGAGACAATTCTGGGAAACTAGAGGAGAGGCGAGGACCTGTGGGAGGGTGCTACACATGTGGCAGAGATCATTATGCCAACCAGTGTCCTAACAAGATGCAGGGAGCACAACCAATAGGAAACCCTCTACCCTCTCAGCAGGCAGCATTCCAACATCACATTCATGCAGCCTTGGACAACAGGCAAGCTGACTACCAAAGAACTCCCATTGAAACTACAGGTATTTTATCTCGTCTTCCAATTACAGTTTTGATTGATACTGGTGCTACAAAATGCTTTTTTTCCCCTAAAATTGTAAGCAAAATTCCTAGAAAAGTTGGATATATGGCAAACAAATGGTCAGTAGAATATGCAAATTTGACCAAGGCTCAGGTAGAGTAATGCTTGTTTGAGGCTAGGGTTGAACTTCCAAGTTTCTCCACTGAAGTAAACATTTACATAGCCCCACTAGGCTCATACAATGTTATCCTTGGAATAAATTAGTTATGGAGACATTGAGCCAAAGTGGACTATTATGCCAGAACAGTTGAATGTCTTGATGATTTAGGAAAAAAAGTCTTTCTACAAGGGAACCCTAGGGAAGTCAAACTAAGCCAAATTTTTGCCCTACAAATGAAAAGAGCTCAAAGAAAGGGATGCCAACTTTTTGTTGTCAAAATGGAAAAACTAAATGGTTTTGAGGAAACCAATTTCCAAGATGATTTAATGTTTTATGAATCTCAGAAACTCAATGAAACTAGGAATAAGGAGTCCATAGATTAGGAGAAATTAGATATGGACATGTATCCTTTCCTTAGAGATTTTGAGGACGTATTTCTGGATGAGCTACCGGGATTATCTCCTAAAAGAGCCTTTGACTTCTCGATTGATATAATTCTAGGGTTGGAACCTATTTCTAAAGACCCCTACAGAATGACCACTACAGAGTTAATGGAGCTAAAGGCTCAATTAAAGAATTGTTGGATAAGGGGCTGATTAGACCCAATGGGTTGCCCTAGGGAGCACTAGTTATATTTGTGAAAAAGAAAGATGGCACTTTGCAGTTATGCATAGACTACCGCATGTTGAATAAAGAAACAATTAAGAATAAATACCTGTTGCCTCACATCGATGATCTTTTCCATCAAATGAGAGGTGCAACCATGTTTTCCAAGATCAATCTTCATTCTGGGTATCATCATCTGAGGTTAAAGGATGAGGACATCCATAAAATAGCCTTCAGAACAAGGTATGGGCATTATAAGTTCACTGTCCTGCCTTTTGGACTAACGAACGCACCTGCGACGTTTATGAACCTTATGAACAATGTGTTCAGGGAAGTAGTGAGAATGAGGCTAGCTGTCTTGGCTAGCATTTTGACAGAAGCAGAAAACATTGCACAAAAAGTAAAGGTGCCAGCCACTTTAGAGGAAGCAAAAGAAATGTGCATCTAGTTTGAAAGTCAATTACATATTATGTCTTCTACAAAGAAGAATTGGGAAACAACACTTACCCAGTTGAAGGTGATTTACAAGAATGTTCTACCTTCCAAGTAAATTGAAGACATGTTGAAGGTAAAACATATTTTGATGATTGTATAGATATGCGGAGAATAAGATAGGTGTAATTAGTGCTATTTTGATATAAGTACTTTGTACATAGTATCTATATATTTTGAAGAACAATTTTGCTACATCCGTTTTGAAGAGATAGAGGCTACTCCTCAAGGGGAGTTGACTGATAAAAGGTGATAAGGAATGTTCAGACAGGAGGAGCCTACCGAGTTTTTGCAAGAACAGTTGAAGACCACTAGCCCTTTTCCATTGATTTCAAAGGGGGAGAAATGTATGCATATCAGATCAAGTGTTAACATCAATGACAAAGGGGGAGATTGTTGCATAGGTGTTGTCATTGATGTCAACTGTTGTATGTGTTGTAAAGAGAAGATCAAAGGGAAGATGATGATCAATATCATCTGTACATAGTTGCACCAGTAGAGAAGAGGAACGATGATGAAGGAAGATAAGAAGATCAGTATCATTTGTACATAGTCATACCATATCTTTTGAAGTTCATGTGCAAGTCCATATCTTTGATATGTTTTGAAAATGATTATGTTTGAAGTGTTTGATGAGTTGAGTTGAGTTCATGTTGTATGTTGGTAATATGAACTCATGATGGTTGTCACCGAATGAATAAAGTTGTGAAATATTGAAGGAAAATCGTCTAAGTTCCAGTCAGGGAAGGGGTCACAAGCTTATAAAAGTATACCACATATCTCCGCATTTGAAGATATTGTCCTACAGTTTGAAATGTTGCTAGACAATAATCTTAGATATCTATGTTTCAAATTTGAGATCATAAAGTCTACCACAAAGTGAGTTAGAGACAAAAGAATGAAGACAGTAATGGAACAGGGTAAGTGCAGTCACAAAGAGACAAGAGAATGCTCCACATTTCTCTGTAGATGAAGATATGATGTTGTGGTTTGGGCGATAGGCAGATATGAGTACATTAGGTATGAATGTTTCAAGATTCAAGTGATAATATGTACTGTAGTTACTTTTCTGAAGTCAGTTGTGTGAAGACATGTCTTGGTACTGATTAAAGTAAGTAGAAGGAGACAGTTGAAGCCACCACAGTTCACCTCACACTTTTTTTTGGCTTTGTTGATGGAAAGAAAAGTACACTAGATCAGTTAGATTGCTCTATTAAATTTTAAAATGGTTATGTTCATCACAAGTATGATTTTCAATGTTTTACTTCAAGACTATGTTAGTAGAGTATGGTAAGGAGACCAGAATCAATATTCAAGTGTTTGTGCCAACATATAACAACATGGATTGGTAAAAGAAGTGTTCAGGAATGTTCTGTAAGTCATATAATGTTCATTGTGTGGTCCGCATGATAGAACTTTGTCTCCTCCAGTACCTCTTTAGGTTTGGCTAAGTATTTGTTGGACCGACTTGATGTGTGCTGATCATTATGCCGTATGTTTGGAGTGTGTACCATCTTGGAAGAGTGTGCTAAGGTAAAACAAGACCCGATTATACTTTTTTCTGAACCACATTAGGTTTCTACTTACTACATATGTTTGGGAGCTGACTGTTGTGGCCATTGCACGTTTCATGTTACACGTTTCATCTTGGCTAACCAAGGAGAAAGTTTTTGAAGCTTGCGGAGGATATAAATGTAAGATCAAAGTTGTTGAGTGAAAAATGAGATGTGAGTTGTGTGATTGCATTGATAATGTGTGAATAAACTTACCGCAGACGCAGTTTGTGATGATGAAATGTGGAAAGGACCAGTTTATGTAATGTGATACTGTTACAGAGGTGGTTGTAGATATTATGTGTGTGAAGATATGAGATAGTTGTGTAGAGTTTGAAGAGGTTAGCAGAAGGTTGGAGCAGTCAATGTTTTGTGGAAGACACTTCTGAGTCAAATAAGTTTTGTGTTACAGAGGTTGAAGATTAATTGTGTAAAAGTTGTAAGTGTTATGTTTGTTCAAGGAGTTACAGCTTCCTTTGGGTTGCAGCCCATAAATGATAATGTAATCTTGGTTTTATTTGTGAGGTTCAATTTGGATAGTAGATCCAAGCTTTTCTCACCATGGTTTTTCCCTTCTAGGGGTTTCCATGTAATTTTGGTGTTATGGTTGTGTGCTTTTGTGTTCTTGCGTTTCTCATGCTTTAGATGCTTACATTAGTTTGAATGCTTTTGGAAGAAAAATAATTTGATTAAGTGCCAGGATTCACCCCCCTCTCAATAATTATGTGTGTTCAATAGGCTATTACTCATGTGCTAGCCAATTGTTGTTGCATGGAGGTCATGTTCTTCAACAATTGGTTTATGATGGGGTTGGAAGTGGAATCATGTAGGGTTTGAAATGAAAGACTAGTTGATGGTGTATGAGTATCCTTTTGAAATGTGATAGGTGGTTTGGATGTAGGTGGAGTAACACTAGATACACGATTTATGTAATTATAAGGAATGACATCATAATGGTGAACAAGATTCCCAGTGGATAACCCAACACAAGTGGTAGCAGCATTACTCAACTATGTAGTAATTGTTCACATTTGTCATGATTTCAATAGAACTAGTTATCAACATAATGTTTTTATGCACTATGTGAGCTAGGCTACACAAAACTTCTACTCCCTCTTGTCCCTCAAGAAACAACCCTCTAAGATTCTCAACAACAGGGACAACCTCCTCGGTTATATGTTCCTTGCTCATAAATTGCTGAAAGTTAGCTAATTCTATGTCTAACTTTTTATTTGGGCCTCCGGAACATGAGCGATAAGGTCATCAATATCGATGGATTCTTGAGTAGTTGATATTCTAGGGATAAGTGTAGTAGGAAGTTGTGTGACTTGATTAAGAATTTCAAATTTAGATGCATCAACATTAGAACCCATAATTTAAATACTTCTTCTCACGAAGGTATTAGAATTGGGGCACCAGGTCACAAAGCTCATAAAGTGGCTACAAGCTTTAATAACACACAAGATGCCCAAATAGAAGAGATTGATGATGTAACAAGAGAAATATTTAAGTGAATAAATAATATATCCTTGATCAAATTTAATTCAAATGAATAACACAATCCTAATGCTGAATTCAAACACAATTTTTAATGTAACGAAATAACAACTATGTAATTTTCAAATCTAGGATGCAATTTCTTCTTTTTCAGGTTTCAAATGCAAGAATGCACTTTGTGATTTGAACAAAAACTAATGAAAGGTATAGAAAATGCAAACACTCTAATCAATGCAACAAGACCTAAACAACCTTCAAATCTAAAAACCCTAGGATCAAAACTAGCAAGATATTCTATCAATGTAAAATTTTGACAAACCCTAGGTTGAAATTATGTAGAATTTAACTATATATGAATGAAAAGAAACTAAATACCACACTCCCAATCAGATCTAGAGTGATGAACGAATCAGATCTGAAAAAAGAAGGAAGAAAAAGGTACAAGAAATGATGGGTTCACCAAAATTTTAAGTAGAAAAAAGATATCTAGCCCAAAGAGTTAAACTAGTTCATCCCTCTTCTACAAAACATTGGGGCACAAACCGTGCATGGATTCTACCCAAGAAGGAGAGCCCAAAAATAGGGGTTCTACCCTTTTATTGTATATAGAAGGACCAACCAAGTTCATCCAAAACCAAACAAGCAAGCCAAGACTAAGACTAAACCATAAAATGATGAACAACAGGCTATAACAAACTACAGGAAATGAATCTTAGAGATCAACAAGTACATCAGAGGTAAGAGAGTAATTCAGAACCTAGAAAATGTAGCAAAATTCCTAGGACAAGGGTTCTTAGGAACCCCAATCCCCTTTAAGGGTTAGGCAGAACTTTGAGTATGACCAGACCTGTATCCATTTGCACTGCCTTCTTCCTAGAAACTAGCCTTTGAAACATGATCTCCTTAACTACACACATGGAAATAGGGAAAATGTTGTGCTATTTTAAGGGTTTGCCTCAGTTAAGCCCTATGTTGGTGTTCTTGCCTCCACAACAATGAATGATAAGATCCAAGAGTGCATGCCCTCGGAGGGCAGAGGCTAGATCTACAATAATATGATAGATAATGATGATAATAACCATGAGATATCCAACCTTAGTTGATGAAGACCTAACACCAACAAAGGAGAGTGAAGAAGAGGGCTTCAAACTTCCTTTAAGGCCTACAAAAAACTTCAATGACATTCACAAGTAGAAGACAATCCAAGCATGAAGAATCCTTTAGCACAAAGCATCATATGAGAGCAATTTCACATTCATCCCGTTAGCTGTAAAATGAACAACACACACTTAAATATGCATTCCCGCTCACCTACGACAATTAAAACAACTTTAGGCCAACAAATACCAACTAAAGGAGTGTCCTAAGCTGATACCACAAAGTGGGACCAAAGTACCCAAGAGGGACCAGGGTGCTCAGATGCCCTAGACCTTTGGCCCATAGACTTCAAAAAATGTCCTTTAATGCAAGCTTAGTCTAGTCCTAAGTTGATTATACTGGGTTTACTTGTTGGGATCGGGAAATTCATCATTTAGAGCTCAAAGAGGTGTTTAAAATAAGTCCTAACTAACAACGCAACAAAATAGGTCCAACCTAGGAGCTAAACTAGGTGTAAAATGCTAGTGTACACATTTTATGACTCAACAAGAAAAAATAAGTATTAAAAATTATGGACATTATTTTGATTATATGGAGCAAATTTGTTTGCAAAATTAGCATTGGACTAATTGTAGGCTTGGATGTTTTCAATTACAATCATAGGGTTATTAGTTTGATTAGTCATGCTAACCATGGTTTCCTTTTGCAAGCATTGAATGAAAGCCAAGAGGATGTGCAAAAAATCAAATTTCATAAAAGAAAGTACTTAGATTTAGAAAAGTATTACTATGAAACCCATCACAAGAAACCATTTTAGAAGATAGAGCTCAAATAAAGTATGTTTTCTAAAGGTTTTCTATAGGAAAAAAGATATAAATTCTCATTTACCACACATGTTAAAGGATTAGTTGGATTTGGAGTTCTAGATCACCTTGTGGGTCGGTAGTGGAAGCTTTAAGAGTTTGATCAAGGCCCACCATACTTATTACTTTGAATATGTGTATAGTATGCCAAAGGGTGTATGGGAAAACAATATCCTTATTTATGTATGATGTTGAACTAAAATTTGTGGATTCAAAGTACTTTTCAATTTCAAGTAGAAAACATGGATACATGCATAACCTTCCTATGAATAATTATTTTCAGATTTTACGTTTACCACCCATGACAATAAAAGAGACATTTCCTAAAACACAAAATCATTGGCCATCATGAGATTACAAAACTAATCTTAACTGCATAAACATAGTGGAAAAAAATGTTCCATTATGTCATAGACTTGGGCCTATGGTCAAACATTATAATGGAAAAGAACTTGCATTATAGAAATAGAGATTACCTTATGGGTCGGTAGTGGAAGCTTAAAGAGTTTGACCAAGGCCCACCATACTTATTACTTTAAATATGTGTATAGTATGCCAAAGGGTGTATGGGAAAACAATATCCTTATTTATGTATGATGTTGAACTAAAATTTGTGGATTCAAAGTACTTTTCAATTTCAAGTAGGAAACATGGATACATGCATAACCTTCCCATGAATAATTATTTTCAAATTTTACCTTTACCACCCATGACAATTAAAGAGACATTTCCTAAAATACAAAATCATTGGCCATTATGGGATTACAAAACTAATCTTAACTACATAAACATAGTGGAAAAAAAGTTCCATCATGTCATAGACTTGGGCCTATGGTCAAACATTATAATGGAAAAGTTTGCATTATAGATTAGGCTATGGTACTTTTACTATGTAAAAGGTGGAGCTTGGTATGCATTGGTCCAAATCATCTAGCTCCATTGGAGCCTTATTAAATGCTACTTTTACAAAAATAAATAGAGAGAGACAAGAATAGAGAAAGATAGATAGCGTGGGGGAGAGAGACATGGATAAGAGATATAAAGGGAAACAAAGATAAGAACTACCATTATAGAAACACTTGTGCACTAAAGTGTAGCTATCTCTAACAATAACATCCCATCTCCAAGCTTCATTGTTTCATACATGGTGCAACCAATACAATTGGAAACAATGCCACTTATTGAAGTGGCTCAAAAATAGATATTTGGAGCATCATGAAAGTTTAACAAATGGAAAGAATGCTACACATTGGATACTGCTCGAGCCTCCCCTTATTTCACCACCATCATAGTAGCAGATGATCAATGTTTTCAAGCATTCTATTAAATTAAATTGTTGCTAAAGACAAAAGGGGGGGGGGGAGAGACAGAGACAAATGAGAGATAAAGAGAAATAGATAGCTAGAGAGAGAGAGAGAGAGATTTTAATAGTTAAAACTTTGAGTTGTGGAAATTCAAGGTTGAAGATCTTCTAGTGGAGAGAGATTAGTGAATCATAATAATTGTTGCACTCAATTTCTATCATTAGCAATGGATCAAGATGAATGTGACAAGTTGGATAGAAGAGATATATCTACTATTAGGTTGTGTATTTATAATTCAATCTTGATGAATGCTTTACTTCAAAACATTGCCAAGAGTTTACCGGATAACATTATTGCACTATATCAAACTAAGTGTCTTGTAAATAAGTTATTTTTGAAAAGAAATTTGTATTCTTTAAAGATGCATAGAGGGAGAGGGAGAGAGAGGGGGGGTGAATAGAGATAGAATTAGACAAAGAGGGAGACAAAGATAGAAATAAAGAGAGAGAGAGAGGGACATTGAGAGTGAGATAGAGAGAGACTAATTTAAAATAGACTTGTACTATAACAAACCTTAATGGACTCCCAACAAATATGCAATAGTCTTACAATAGTGCTATATGTAGTGTTTTCATTTTATTTCTCCCATAACTTTAATTTCTTATTTCTGTGCAAAATAAATGATGCTCTTTTCCTATTTTCTCTCCAATATTAAGAACTTAATTTTCAATGTACAATTGTTTAGAAACCACTATACATAGCCTTCATTATAGTCTAGTCAGGAGATTTAATATACTTTGCACGTGCAATTTATAATTTTCTACAACCATTCTTGGCATACCCATTGCATACTAAGGTGAAATTTCCTTTTTTGCTCTAACAATATTATTTAGCTCATTGTTGAAGGTACATCTTTAACTACAACTTTGATAAATGAAGTATGTGTTTCAATATAAAATGCAATTGGCCCCACCAAATATTAGGTATAATTGGTTAAATATGTAACTTTCTCTATCAGTTCCTCTTTTGTTTCTTTATCTTTATCTATTTTCTATATCAAGAGGTCAACAAAGGACTTGACTATTTATTGGATGTCTTCCCTTTTATGCTTTCCCAAGGATACCAATGCCACCTGATAATTAGAGTTTTGCATCTCTTCCTTTTTTTATTACATGGTGGGGTTACAATATTTGCATTCTTAACTCCTTGAGCATCTATTGTGATTCTAGCTTTCTTTGGAGGTAGAGGTCTAATTATCATTGATGCTAGCTATGATAAATTTTCAACCGCTAGTTTTGTAACTCTCTTCCTCTTTTATAATATGTGTTCAAACCATATTGGAGTATCTTAGGTGGAAGACTCTCCCTGTGTTCCAATATGTATTTTACCTTGCTCTTTTTGAAGGCCATGTAGGGATGAGATTTGGATGCATTTGGAGAGGTATGAGGTGATGGAGTAGGTGAGTTGGTTGGAGGAATGGGGATCTTCTTGGGAGGAGATAGGGATGGTGT
This sequence comes from Cunninghamia lanceolata, assembly GCA_027924645.1. Classification (NCBI taxonomy): domain Eukaryota; kingdom Viridiplantae; phylum Streptophyta; class Pinopsida; order Cupressales; family Cupressaceae; genus Cunninghamia; species Cunninghamia lanceolata. The sequence continues at coordinate 4,287,819 of BSBN01000397.1, forward strand.
TTTGGGAGAACCCCAAGAAGAATCCAAAGTTGGAAGTGTACTAAGAGAAGGGAAATTTTGTGGTGGAGTGTTGTGAGGAGGAGATGGAATAGGAGTTCTTGGAAAGTCCCTAGATGATTGAAATGAGCCTTTATGCTCCACAAATAACTTCTTAGTAGAAGAGGAAGTATGGATATTGATAGGATTTGGGCCTACCTAAGAATAAAGAGGGGTGGGGAGAGAAGAAGCACCTAGGTCCCAAGTGGATTCATCTTGGTTGCTCTTTCTAGAAAACACAATTTTGACCCTTGTAGGTTTCCTCTTTTCCAACTTCTTTCTTTCGTCTTTGGAGTCATACTATGAATCATCTATGTCTGCTACCTTGTGTGGTGGTGTTTTCACTTTTTGAGCTATAAAGGTAAGTTGGACCTTCTTTTACTTTTGTTGCTATTTCTCCTTCTTCTTCATACTTTTAGAAGATCTTTCCTTTGGCTACTTGAAATCCTTGACGATTGTATTGAGCCAAGCTAAGCTTTTGTGAATCACTTTCTCCATTCTTTCTTCATTTGCTTTATACTCCTTTAGTGATCAATTAATTTTTGGGATTGGCTTAGCATAAACCTATTTATCCTCATAAAAAGGATCCAAAACTTCCCCATCATCTAAAACTTCTTGGGGAACTTTTGCCAACTTGGATGCCTTCAATTGGAAGGTGGTGAGCCTGGAAAAGTCTCATTTCCCCACATTAGCAATCAACAATCAACTCAACAACATTCACTTCTATCCACATATCAATATTCATCTCTCTCTCTCTCTCTCTCTCTCTCTCTCTCTCTCTCTCTCTCTCTCTCTCTCTCTCTCTCTCTCTCTCTCTCTCTATATATATATATATATATATATATATATATATATATATATATATATATATATATATATATATATATAACTCTCTTTCTCACTCTATATAAAGATCTCTCCTGCTTTTTTATCTCTCTATCTCTATACTTCTGTCTATATATCTCTTTGTCTCTCTCTCTACCTCTTAACTCAAAATCCACCCATAAATTTTAAAACTTCTATTACAACATTTTAACTAATCAACACCAAAAATTAACCCTTATCAAACCTAATTAAATAAACACCTAATCTTCCTCAAATTACTTCTTTCACTACACTCATTTTCTAGATTTAATATATTATTAATTAATTGTAATTATTTAATTAAACTCAAAATAATTATTTAAAAAAATTATTTTCCCTACACTATCATAGCTAACATTGCTTTAAAAATCCCTGTAAACTTTACAGATGTACAGACACCTCAAAACGTCCAATTGCTCAACCCTAGCTCAGGAAGCTAAAGTAAAAACCATTTCACTTACGTTTTTTTTATTGAAAAAAATGCGGATTACAAAGGGAAAAGGTAGTCAAAAGACGGCTAAGAAACAGACTACAGAGACACATATAAAGAACAATCAAACAACCCCTTCACAGAATACCAGGCAAGAGAAGCTGTAGAGCAATAATCTCGTCTTTAATCAAAGAATCTTACACAACACTACATATAACCCATAACTCCTGAGAATGAGCCAAGACACCCTTGTCTATATCATGTATCATGTAGAGCAATTGAGGTTGAGTACAATCCCATTACTATGCACAACTATTTTTATATATTAGTTGGAAAGGTTAAGCACTATCGTACCACTCACATTCATAAAAAAGTGAATTTTTGTTGGACGGTTTCATAAAATGGCAATTTCTTTTTACAAGAACTTAGGTTATCATCATGGTACCGCCTGATGTGGTGGCCATAAAAATTGAGCACATGAATCCTATATGTGAATATTCCATGCTCGTCAAATACACGATCTACGTGGCAATCTTTCCACTAGTTTTTGCAAGGATTGGTTTCGACGTTTATCTGTTCGTGATTGGAAATCTCAGTTGTACAACCGTCGCATGTACAAAATGTTTGTGAGGATCCTTATGATCATTATAACCTTTTTCAGTCTGTCCAAAACTGGTGAACGAATAAAACTTGACGCTCCACCGAAAAAAACGACGATGAAAAAACTGGGGGACGAAAGCGCGACAGAGAAGAAAACGACCGACGATGAACGAAAGAAAAATCGTCGGAAAAACGGATGGCCAGAATGGACTACAACAATGACATACAATACACAAATTAATCTGCAATAAAATGATGGCATCTAACTTGAGCCTTAAACTTCTTACCAGGGTATACTTTCATATTTCTAACTGGATAGGTTGTCACTACCAATGGATTGAAATACCCAGCTCATACTAGTATTTCAGAGTACAACTTTTCTATTTACAAGTTTCCAAGCACATCAAAGATGTAAGAATGAGTACTTACGTCCTGCGAATGAAGATTCATTCTCAACGGCCAACACTAAGTCTTGTCTTCACAAATTGTATGGAATCCAACCATTGCCAAGGGGAGTGCTCACCTCCCTACTATAGGATTAGCACATTTCTATCCACCCCCGAGCTAGGAGAGCCATGAAGGAACTAGGGCGAGGAAGTCACAAATAATATGAGTTATACAACATTTACAATAGATACACATTATAGAAACAAAGTAGTGGAGGTTTGTTTCCAACATAATCCCAATCCAAAGATCTTTCTACTTCAAAAAACACCCATTCAACAAGGGCACAACTAGAAGAAGCAACAAAATGCAAATGATCTTCTAAGATCAAACACATAATATACAATCATTTCTACACTACATCCATTTATGACTGAAAGAAAAAGAAAGAGAATGAAGGATGACTTATCTCTTGTGCATTCTCACTTCAAAGGAACCACCATGATTTCCAACTCCTTCCCTTCTTTCCCCTTCCTCCTTCAAGGATTTCTTCCACAAGAGAAAGAAAAAAAACTAGAAAAAGAAACACGGGACCCAAAGAATCTCATTCCACCCTTCAAAGCCCAAAAATGAGGGCTTAAATTGGAGTGCCATGTCACTCTTCTCCTTCCCAATGATGGATACACTTGGCATCCATTAAACCCACACATCAATTTTCTCAAAACTCAAAAAATAAATAAAAATGGACAAGACTAAGCATGAGGTGCACTTCCCCATTCAGACATATTTAGAAGGTCATAGGTGGACCTTTTGCCTTGAGCCAACACCCATTCCTTCATAGATGGAAGTTATTTTCAAGAGCCTCCTAAGGTACACCACAACTCCCTAAATACATCCTACACCCTTTCCCAAGTACCCTACCCATAGGAACTTGGGTTAAGGTCCCAAAAAAGACATGACAATGTAAAATTTCACTTTTCACACCCATGAAAAATTGACTAAACTTTCTCATACAGGTTTATACTATAGAGGCACTTTTTATCACATGGAAGAAACACATAATTACTATCACATTGAAATAATCCCCTAAAACAAGATATAAATCCTTATAGGATGATTTGGTTCACATTAGGGGTCTTAGTCCATGCTAGGCTAAGACATTTGGCTCACTGGGATACATAGTCAAATCCCATTGCTTCACATTAGGAAGCGAGATGGGAATTGGGGTTCTTGATGTATCTCCCTTTTTCTCCCATTGGCAATTGCACCTGCATGCTCATAGAAAACATCAATATGTTCATGGTGAATATAGCCGAAGCAACATAGCCAATATTACATTATTTGGCTGTAGTAATTAGAATTAAACACATACATATATTACTCACATTTACATCGCTAGTTTACACTGATTATATTCTATTTTGTTTTCATTATAAATTAGGTACCAATAATATATTATTCCTAATAGACATAATTTCAATAATCACTTCAAGTCATCATGTTATATGCCATTTGAACCTAATCAATTTTTATTAAATTACAATAACAATTAATTTCCAATTAAGTGTTGATACAAGATTTGAGGTTAGATAAAATCATAATTTTCAATTCATTCTAGGATGACCACAAGTAAGGAGATTACAATTAGCAAAATATTGTCCATTCATAATTTACCAATTTCACTTACCAAGAACCTTACCTTCAATTAGGTTGGCATCACTATCACTTAGAGTTGTTTACTAATTTACACGACTTGTCTTGAAGATTCCTCTAGTCATAATCTCACTCATGGACAATTCTATTGTTAGGTATTGTAACCATATTGATATAGTTTTGATAATGGGATAGAAAACCATATTAGTACAAACCTCCATGCACTTAATCATGTAACTATTGGTTAGATCACATCAACCAAAAATAGCTCAATAATTCATAGTTCACAAATTTAAACTCTACCTACCTAAATACATAGCATTGTTTGGAGTATAATAATACATGAAAATAAATATGTGATTTACAAATTCAAAGATGAAAATGCCAGTTCACATGCACATTCTACAATTAACCAAAAATAATGAGATCATTAGGCATAAGAAGTGTTACTAGGGTTACGAAGGGTTGGGGCCTTACACACATTTTCTAATCCATTTGGTTTTAATCACATGCTTCTTTTATATGGCCTTTGAAATCCATCATCATTTTCCTTTTTGTTTTTTTTTTTCTTTTTATTTTGAGGCATCTGAGTCCTTTGCTCGACTACTTAACATTCTCTCACTAAATGACCATATACAAAGTATTTCCTATAATAGAAAGGGATGGATTCATAATCAATTATTTGTATCTATATTGAGGTTTCCAACATTAAGAGTTGTTAGAGATTACGATCTTAGGCAAATAATCATTTAAACATATAAACAAGAAATATAAATGAGATGTAAATAAAATGAAAATGTACACAATACACAAGATTTATGGTGGGGAAAACCTTTCGATAAAAAACCATACAAAACATCATTCAATAATGAGAAAACTTACAACTATATCTATAAAAATATAGACACAACTAGAACACGCTAACTATATCCTTTCTCTCCTTCCTTGCAGGATCTTTCAAATCCATGTATTATAAAAATGTACACCTCTTATGCTTTGCAAGTGCCTTGCATACACAACAATGTATATGCACAATGTGATTGTCTTGATTTAAAGTAATCCAAGGGATTGGTGTTTAGGTCACAATCTTTCACCTTATAGCCTTTTGGTTATTAAATTATTTATTTATAGATCTTAACTTTATAATTCACCTCTAAATAATATTAACAAGCCATACTATTAAATTATAAGGCTAAACCTTATAATACTAGAGCCTTATAAAAAAATATAAGGCCACTTAATGTAATTATGGATCCCCATAAATATTATGTTCTAAAAGTCCCTCTTAATGTTTATTAGGCATACATGCCATCAATTTCTTTTAAATAAAAATGAAGACTCTCCAATCAAGGCCTTATATGACTAGCATGCCATGGGATCACCTAGCTAATGATAGTATCTCATATTCCCTTTGAAAGATGTAAAAAAGGACTATCATGTGCTTGTGGAGCCTTTTCTAAAATAAGGAATCTCCAAAAATCATAATGTTCCACATGTTCATATTATAATAATCATATGCAATGATTTTTACAATGCTTTAAAATTGAAGGAGAAACTACATAAAGGAAGAGATACAATAAATTGACCATAAGGTGTCATTGTATTGCACACTCTCCCTCAGTAGTAACTTGTTAAGGACTAACATTGTAACAAGTGTAGAGGTTTTGTGGCAATATTTGTCACCTAATCATCAATCTAATAGAATTATAGAGTAATATTGCCATTTAAAACCTTTTCACAGATAAAATGTGCATGGACTTCAATGTGCTTTGTTCTTTTATGTTGAACTAGAATTTTGGCAAGAGCTATACAATTTTGGTTATCACATAACAATGTGGTACTTTTAGTAGTAAACATATGTGGGTCATCCAGTAATACTCTAAGCCATATTATTTCCTTTTTTCCTTCTATTGCAATTCTATATTAGGATTATGTAGATGAGAGAGAAACAGTTTTTTGTTTCTTGCTACTCCAAGTGATAATACTTGCACCAATCTTGAAGAAATATCCAAAAGTATATTTTCTATCAATGGAATTGCCAACATAGTTAGCATCATTATAACCAAACAGTTTAGCATTTTGGTGCACGTATAATAAATACCATAGTGATGATTACAACCCAATTATACACTAGCATTTAATTTGCATAGACTATTATTCATCATGTATATGTTTATAATATAATATTGTGGATTATTCATCATTCGTTCCTCCCATAGAATGAATCATGTTACATCGTAATGAATCATATCAATAATTTAAAATATTACTATCATCATTTTAGAATATTTTATATTTTTAACATCAACACAATATATTAGAATATTTCATAGAATGTGTATATACTTCATACATCATTCTTAGCTCTATATGACAAAACCATAATAGGTCAGAATCAAAATAGTTAACACATGTTTATCATCAAAATTATCAATTATATTGATAAATATTACAAATTTTATAACTATATTTATGCAAGTAAGCAATAACTTATCATAGTATATTTCACATGGGTGAGCTTGGTGAGATAACCTAACAATTAACATGGGCATCTTAACATTCTCAGCACAAGCACTAACCTATAATTACATGTCTTTTACTTAGTGAATGGTACACATATCTCACACTATGTGATCACCCACTATTTTCTATATTATAACTTACTATTGGGATTTAACTATGTTAAAACCATGTTAATCATTGGTTACAATAATAAATTAAACTATGACTTAAATATAAAATAATAAAATTGAGATAATATTTTACAATACATGATAACCTATGTGGGGGAAATCTTACAGTCAAAAATCTCACAAATAAGCATCGTTTGGTTATATTGAGAAAACTGACAATAATGGAGCATGCATCTTTTTAAACTCTCATCCCCTCTTTGACACACAACTTCAGTACATCTTACAAACTTTTCAAATGCTAAAACTATATTCAATGATATGTTTCACAAATCTTAATGTAATGATTCCACACCTAGGAATCTAGGAATCTTTAAATATAGGATGAAACATCTAATATGATTCTAAGTAGTTATGTCTTTTCATTAAGGTATGTGATAGTTTAACTAATAAGATACTATTTAATATTGATCTATTAATTAATATTTCATGTAAATGGTAAAACTATGTCATAGGGTAAATATTATAATTAATAAAGTAATATTTAATATCTAATCTTATTAATTAAATAATCAACCATTTATGGTCTTATATGCCATAATTAAATATAAGGCTAAACATTATAAGAAAATAAAGCCTTATTGATGCTATTGGGACCTATTTATAAATAAGTGTGGGCCCCAACAAACATTATGCTCTAAAACATCCTCTTAATGTTTATAAGGGTACATGCTATCAATTTTTTTTTTCTAAAGACAAAGATCTTTAATAACATAGGACTTCTTTGACTAGCATATCATAGGGATAAACTATATGTCAAGATTAAAATCATGCATTTTGGACTACATGACCAACTCCTTGTCATATTTTATATCCCTAGTTTTTTGAGAATGCAATACAAGGGACTTACAATGTTTCTTATTGGTGCCTACCAAATTTGCATATAATGCTTATAAGTCTTACATGTGCTCTTAGGTCTTATCTAATGCCCTATACATCTTACAAGAGCCATTAGCCCTTTAAATACAATCCTTGTAGGCCTGACATGTGTCCTTAGGTCTTATCCAATACCTTCTAAGTCTTACAACTACCCTTAGGTCTCTATATAATGTTAAATTTTACAAATGAAAGAGGAATATAGAGGAGAGATACAATAATACATAGTATACAAGTACCTAGCCTATCAATATAAATCTTATCTAGTGGATCCTAAAACTTTAAACAAAATGCCTTACCTTTTAGGTTTAGGCCTTACATATAGAAACTGCCTTGCCTTTTATGTCTAGGCTTTACATATACAAAGTTGGCAACTAGGAGGTGTCATTGTCACGCACACTCCCCCTAAATGGAAACTCCTTGAGGTACATAATTGCTCTAAATTTATAAAATTCTACCATTACATCGAGTCTTTTATAAACTTTTTTCCACTTAATCATTAATCTAGCAGAATTAGAAAGTAATTTTTATAATGGAGAATTTTTTCTCAAAAGAAGTGCCAATGGACTTCAATATGCTTTTCTCTTTACTAAAGATATAAAATCTTGGTAAGAATGTAATATAATTTGAAAATCACATAATAAGGTGGTACCTTCATTGGTACCCTTATGAAACTCATCCAATATCTATTTAGCCATATTGATTTGAATTTGTTGCTTTCTTTGCACTTATATACTTGGCCTTTGTGGATAAAAAGCCACAATTGGTTACTTTTATTGCTCCATGTGATAGCACATACACCATATAGCCTAAGGTATATTTCCTATCAATAGCATCACCGGCATAGTTAGTATCACAATAATCAAAGGAATAATAAAGAACCCAATTAATCCCTTGGGGGTAGACTAGACAGTCAAACCATTGGAAAACATGAATGATGATTGCAAGTTTGATTCCCCCATATTTACCCACCGCATGGGTGGAGAGTAGCTCATGCAAACAAATGTTATAATGGTGCATGTTTGGCACTTGGCACAAGATGGGTATGGATCTAGCTAGGCTCTCTTTTTCTACCCAGGATGCATCTATAATGGGGGTTGGTCTAGTAGGAATAGAGATAAAAGGGACCAACTAGGGGGAGAAACAAATAACCTTTGGCCTAGTCCTAGATAGCAACAAGAACAAAAGGCCTAAGGAAATAAAAGGTGGTTAGGGTATAGAGAAAATATATAATCTGGCCCAAGCGAATATGAAGCAGGTTTAGAAGAGTCTCTCAATCTAGGATCTAGTGAATTCATGATAATAATTCTCTATAATAGCAAGTTTTGTTCCCATGTCCTACCACTAGTAACAAAAATAAGTATTATCATTGCGTAAAATATGCCTTATCTATAGTAGGGACCTAGATAGGGATGTTCCACCAACATCTATCTTTCTTGATAGACCATGTCCTAATTGTTTGATTTTAGCTAGAGCTAGGTGAGAATAAGATTAAGCTACAATGAGGGAACTTACCATTAGTGATAGGGGAAGATGCATGTTATGTCATCCCTTCTTGTACTAATTTCATTAACTAGAACTACTTAAGAAAGATCTCGAGGAGCTTATCTTTACTGAGAACACCTATATATTACTAAGTTATGTGCAACTAAGTCTGCTCCACATTAGAGGGAGAGGTTTTACTAACTAGGAGAGGCCTGGCTAACTAATTCCATTGGAGGAAGGTTTGGTTAACCAATATAGAGGTGAGGAGGGCAATAGGAGATGGGTTGGCCCAACATTTACTACAATATTCAGTTACTCCATATTGGGCCCCTCCACATATATAGCTTAGAAAGGAAGTGGGCACATCCTCAATTCCTTGATTCTTAGATCTAGCTCCAGTTCTTCAGTATTTGATTCCTAAGATAGATAATAGTTGAAATCCTCTCAACTAGACAAGAAGATGTAACTAGAAGTATAGGGAATAGTGAAGGTAGGCATTCATTTCTCTACTTCCCAGTCTAGGCCATTCCCATCTTCATATGGACCCAACTTCCACTTCCATGCATTATAAGTTGAGAAGCTTCTTCCCTTTAATAGCTTGGGGAGAGAGATAGAACCATATTACCCATCGTTGGTCATAGTTTGCTCCATCCAGTTGCTTGATCAATATTTTCATATCTGTGGGTAGGAAGTGCACATGTAAATAATGATTTACCATAATAAATGGTACAAAAAGTGCTCCTTATATTAGACTTCATTAGAGAAAGAGTTTACGATGCCTTTTCTTGACCTAGGTGGTGAGCACAAGGCACTTGTTCTAGTATAACTCATCCCAATGGAGTTGTCTAAAGAGGGTGGGTGGACCCCTACCCTTACCTATAGCTCTCAAAGATCAAGGTTTTGGGGATGAGCGAGTTGTATTACTCCCATTTCATTAGTAGAGTTAGGGTGCACTTGTTCTTCATTTACCCATATAAGTGTATATGCTCCCAATCTTGGGTTGGGGAAGGGCATCTATTTCAATAGTAATGAATTAATGTTGAAAGTTATATTGTCCCCTGTTGGTTCTACAACCTACAACCAGCAATCCCTAAGAGGTTGTGAAGATCTATGCTCAAGGTTGATGGGTGGTCGGCCAATGAACGAGAAGTAAAAGGATCACTCTCTCCTACACTTTAGGCTCTACAATACTAAGGTGGGTGTCCCCAGGAAATTATGTTGGCTTAAGCTAATAAAAGTAAATGAAGACATCTATGCAAATATAAAATTCATACAATATAATGAAGACATCTAGGGTTGTAAGCTTTTCTGATCATATTCCTCAAATCCCTTAAAGTTTAGTATGAATGGGGAAAGTCATGACTTATATAGTTAGTCACTTACATACTTGGTTTATTTATGAAATTGGTGGAGTAGGGAGGTAGAATCCTCAAAGATTAGTGCCTTGGGAGGGTTTACAGAGTCATATTGCACTTCATCTATAATCCTGCAAATAGTATTATCTCTTGATGGTTGTTCAAATGGTTACTGCCTTACAGCAACACAACCCACATGAGTGACTCAGTGATTCATCATCATATACTTAGTTATCCCAACTGTATCCCAAATTCCCCACGATTATCAGTGAAAGACTTACACTGTTTCTTGAATAGTTACTAACACAGTTAATGGTTTGAAATAGAAAATATACTCAAAGAATAAAACAACCATTGTAAATTTTATTCAACAAAATAAGAGACACTCAGATGGAGACAATGAGAATCGGCAAGGTTTCACTCATATATTATCAAGAAAGAAATTATAGATTACAAACTTGATACAAAAAAAACAAGGTATTCCCCATTTAGAACAATTCTCAAAGAGTGTTTCCCTCTCTTTCCCCCCTTTTACAATTACAATGACTGGGTCAAGTTATAGAAAAGGCTATAGACAAATATTCTTTATATGAGTAACATTTGTCACTTTACTACAAATTTCACAACAATCTTTTCACTTTCTAGTTTAACCTTTTACAGCTTACAGCATACTGCCACATGGATTCACTTGGAGGATTTCCCCACCACCAAGAGTCTTGAAAATTAAGAAAAAGGAAAACTATCTCCCAACTACTTTTGTTGACGTGGACCAGGCTACCCCCTTTAGGAACTGAGATGAATATGGAGTCTTGCCTTTTTGGCTGAGAAGGTTCCAATAAACCAATCTATCTAGCTAGGATGAAATATGTCCCCTCCTACTGCCTCTAACACATCATGTGGCAATCCCACTGCAAAGAGAGCATGTGAGTTAGATCTTGATATAGAGGTAGGGAAAGAATAAATATGTGCAGTAGGCTTAGAAGAGAGGAAGGTTTGTGGATTGGGAGAGAACATTATACCTGATCCCTTAAATGGATGCATGGGAATGTATTTTGCCACTAGAAAGACCCAAGAAAGGAGCCTGACACCCTACTATGCTAGCCAGGAAAGAGGAATGATAAGTCGCTAACAAAAGAAAAAGATACGAGAAGGCATCCTTCTCTATCCTCTTTGTGCTTCCAGCAAGGAGAGTCTCCATCCCTTCTTGACAATAGCATTTTATAGGATCCTCCAAGCTTCTCTCAATACACTAAGAAAAACCACCTGTAGCAAGAGTTCTACACACATGAGCTTGTTGTTATTTTTCCAGATCCCTCCATACCATTAAGGTAGTGGGAATCTCATTCTTCATTTTACAATTACTTGGTCCCTCTAAGTACCTATAACAACCTAGTTGTCCCAACCTCATAACTATCTTCTTTAGAAAAGACAACCTCATTTCCAACTGAAAGAAACTTAAAGGAAAGTGTTGGCCCAAATTGGATGTATTAAGTAGTGCATTCATTCCTTTTATAAGCAAAAACTAGTTTGATTTGGCCTTTGGTTGAGTTCCCAATCCTGGTTGGATCATCATGATTATCTATATCTAAGAATTGTGTCATCTGATGGTTTGCAACACCTTGAAAAAGTAGCACACATGCATTAAAGACTGACATAAGCCTAGGTGATGTGAAAAATTTACATCATCATGTGATTCTATACCTATAAAGTACACTTTTCCTTTGTAGGCCACTCATGTTCATTAACTCTTGCCATCTAGCTGATACGGAATGCATACCCAACATTATAGAATACCTAAAAGCTCTTTATTAAAGCTTTCATGCTTGATTCATATTTTAAAAAAATTTCCATCTAGCTCATCATTCCTATTAGTCACACACTTTTGGCAGCTCATTTGGACCCTCAGGCATAATTGCAGTTAGTTCACAATTTAATGCTACATCACCTCAAGAAATTAATGCTTAGGTGGGTTGAACCCTGCTCAACATGCCACAAAATATAAAATATATTTAATGTCATCCATCAAATTATTGCGAAGCTAAGATCAATCGTCTTATACATACAAAATTTCTAGTGTTGAAGCCTTAAAGATTGTCCTGTCAATCGGTTGCAAAAGAAAATTGTGTAGAATCCTAGGAGTGACATCTCTCTCTATCTTCATTAAGTATTCACTATCAGGTTCATTATGTGTAGAAGACATATGTCAACATGTCACACCCTAGTGGTTTTAAAAGAGGCCTTGCAGTGAAGCTGTGTGTTGTGTCACCACGCAGTTGATAAGCGGGGATTTTATTTTATTAAAAGCTTATTTTAATGTAGTAGCCGACACTTCCATATGCCTCCTTTTGTATAACCCTATTGGTCCCACGTCTAGGTGGAAACATAACACCCCTCTCTAAATGCTAAGCTATAACGCCTTGAAATTGAGCATAGGAACACCAAGTGTCTCACCTTCATGCAGTTCCTTTGTTGAACATCTATGGCCTATTTGTGGCTCACAATATTGTGCATCTACTCCATTCTATCAAAGTGTGAGGACTTGGTTTGAAGGTGAAGGTATCAAGTTATTTTCATTTATCTTCTATTGTCCTTTGATCCATTTTTCTGCATACACATATAAGCTTAATTCTAAAGTCAAGACAAAAGTAAAATCTAAATTGGAAAGGATGTTAGCTGGTGGTATTATCAAACCTATGGAATATGCAGAGTAGAGAATCCATGTGGTTGTATAGAAAATAAGAGTATGCATTGATTTTGTGAATGGGGTTGTACTTAAATGGCAAGGCCATAAGGTTCTCAAGATGGAGATCCAAGTTTGAATCCCCCAAGTAAAATCTATGTGGCTTCTAAGTTGGTTGAGTTGACTAAGTGAATTCTAAGTTGAGTATGTTGATGGGGAGGAGATCCCCCTTGTGATCTCCGGTTTACAAATTAAAAAAAAAGAAGTATGCATTGATTTTAGAGAGTTGAATAAAGCTTGTATCCATGACCCTTTTCCAACCCCTTTTACAAAATAAATCTTAGAATCAATAGCGGGAAGAGACATTTATTCACTTACAAATAGATTCTTTGGATACCACCAAGTAAAGATCTAGGAAGAAGATCAATCAAAAACCATATTTGTGATTGAATGGGGATCATTCATGTAAACTATAATGCCATTTGGTTTAAATAATGTACCTATGGTGTTTAGAAAAATCATGATAAATGCAATTAAGGAATTTATTCACAACTTTTTGGAAGTATATCTCAATGATTAGACAATATATGGCTTAATTAAATATCATGTTCAAGTACTTAAATAAATGTTAGAATGATGCAAAAGCTTGAAACTTGCATTTAATTTGAAGAAATGCATATTTGTGGTACCTTTTGGAACACTTTTAGGTCATATCATATGCAAGGAAGGATTGATGATTGATTCACTGAAAGTAGTAATAATCCTAATCCTTCTAACTATAAAAATAGTAATAGAAGTAAAAATATTTTGAGGATACATTCGATATCATAGAGATTTCATCAAAGGATATGCTATAATTGTTGGACCAATAGAAGAGCTCCTAAAGAAGAAGACAAACAAAACTTTCAATGAATAGAGAAGTGTCAAGAAGCATTTGACACATTTGAAAAAAGATAGCATAGGTAGGTCAATCTTAGTTTTTCCAAATTGCAACATCCCTTTCTATGTACATGTGGATGCATTAGGCACCACAATTGGAGTAGTGTTAGTGCAACCAAGAGGAAATAAGGATCATCCAATTTCATATGCCAGCCACAAATTGTCACAAGCAAAGAGAAATTACACTAGGACAGAAAGAGAGGCATTGGGTATGGTTTATGCACTATAAAAGTTAGACATTGTCTCTTAGCCACTCCATTTATATTCTTTATAAACCATGAGTCACTTAAATATTTGATGAATACACCAGTAATACAAGGATTTGTAGATGGCTACTTTTGTTTCAAGAATTTGATTTCAAAATTATGGTGAAACTAGGAAAGACCTGTTGTCTCTTAGATTTGTACCCTTGCTGAGTTGTAGAACTTGGCAATCTGGAGAAACATGGGATCTTTCCAGGTCTGTGGGTCACCTGTGATGGAAAGAACCTCCAGAGAAGGCCGGCTTCCTGTTGATACTTCACCTAAACTACTTATACTAAAGCCTTTGCAGAGAAAAGGGTAAGAAGGATTGCATGAAAATGAAACCTACTGTCTAAGGTGATGCACCAAAAGATCATCAGAAAATACACAGAAATGACACACTTCAGAACCAGTAATAATAAGAATCCTTTACACAACCCAGCAAATCATAATTCTTGCATCATTACTTTGTAAGGAGGCTAAATAACAAGTCCTGCAAAGGAGAAAGAGGTTTTCTCACTACCCAAAAATTGATTGTTATCCCTTGCACATCTCATAACCTATAAAAATATGTAATCCCTGCATAAAGGCACCAACATGAAAGACAGCTCCAAGGACAAAGAACATCACCAAGATCTATACTAACATTGAGGACACACAATATTAGAAGAAATGGGAAGGTATAAATTGCTTATTACTGCCAAAAGGGTGTTACAATACTGTATATCTCTGAAAATGGGTTACAAAACTGTTCACTTCTGCAAAAGAACTTAGAAAATCACAATATACAAAGTAGTGAATAGCAAGAACTCCCTAAAAAATGAACAAGGAAGAAGACTATATACTTCCTAAACAGCTGTAAATAGATAAACATCCACCACCTCCATTCCCGTGCATCTCATAAATGCCCACAAAATATCTCTCTAAAGTCCTCCAAAAAGGGTTCCTAAGGCATAAATGGTCAAGGCATGCCATCAACTATCATAAAGGCACCTAAAAATGTCATAGAATGCCTTTAAATGATCTTTAAGGCTTCTGACATACGTTAGATCTGTGTCATAACTCTCCTGCAGCATCAGAAATATCTGATATTTTCCAAATAAATGACATAAATACACCTTTTCTGCATTTAATTAACATTTAACTAAGAGGCTTATAATTACACCACCTTAGTAAATGTTTTACAATTCAAAATCATACAGACCTATGCAGAAAATAATGACATTTATGACAAAAAAAGGACGTCCATATCTCCTAGGCAAAATAATACGACACATCTACATGGTATATTTGTATCTCAGAGCCATGTCAAAACAACAAAAAAAAAATCTCACAACTCCTAGCCATCTCCGTTTTCGCATACATTTCCACCAATGCGTGAGGTTCAATACAATACATTTCAAAAATAACCCTTATGCCTCCCTGAACCATTACAATGCCTCACAATATGCAACATCAAACGTTTTCTTATCATCACTTTCCTTATACCACCTTATATCTCCCAACATACATTTTTATTCACCCACATTCATTACTTAACCCACCTTGTAACTCCTAGCCAACATGCCTCTAGCAAAACATATCCTTGGCCTTGTATTTCCCTTGGACTTGTCTTCAAAAAAGAAACAAAAGGTATAGAAAATGCCACGACCCCCTTTGAATCATCACTAGGTTTGAACAAATGAAACCTTCCCCATGTTGCCAAATGGATAAAAATGAGTGTTTTTCAAAAATGAAAGTCAAAAATATGAATGGAATTAGGTCTCAATCGAACCAAAAAGAAAGAAAACCTAAAAAGCACCCTCATTTTGCATTTTGTTTTCCACTGTTCAAGCTTGGCCGCCGCCATGAGGGTTTGAAGGCAAAAAATGCCATGAAAATGGGCCGATTCTGAGTTGATATTGGTCGATTTCTTGATGAAAGCTCGGGGTAAGTGGTGCAGGAGCTTCAGTTTAGTCATTTTTGACTATATCATTTTATGATCTTGGTATTTTGGTTTTCCCTAAGGCTTTGAAAGCCATTTTCCATACATTGTAATAAGGACTTAGTCCATTTTGGTTGCCTAGCCCTCTAGAGTGTTTGATAAGACCTATTTTCTAGGTGTTCTCTTTTAGAAACTTGGAGTTTTTTAAGAAAATGCTATTTCCCAACGTTTCACTGCCTTCATGGGCAGTTGTACAAACAAGAATAGGAAGTGGAAAGGTTAGTAACTTCCTATAAACTTCATTTGTGTTTAAACATGCCAGATGATGAATAAGAGAAGTTTATTAAGGAAAAAACTATTTTTTTATGCTTTTTGCTGAAACAGTCTTCTTGTACGGCCTGGTATGGAAGGTAGAAGATCCATGGTCTAAAAAATATTGTTGTAGGTTGGATTACCTTTCATTTGCATCTGTGTACAGCTTTTGAAACATTTCTAGTGCTTTGTTTGAACCATTGTTTGCAGACTAGTTTCTAACCCTCCATAGCTAGGGTTTGTTGACAAAATGCTCCATTCTTCCTCTGCCCTCTGATGGTGGTCACCCATTTCTAGGTGGGATGGAGGAAGATAAAGTAGATTTAATGTTTTCTTATGGTTGGCAGATTAACTCCTTCTCTGCAGGGTGTATGGCATGTCTCTAGCTAGTCTCATTAGTGACTAGTTGAGAAATTGGAGGTGGACTGTATTATGACAGTGAAGACAGCCGATTTGTTTTGACAAATGCAAGGTGGGGTCTGAGTTTGTTGGTGGAGATTGACTAGTACAGGACTTGGTGGATCTTGTGCATGCATAGTGGATGCATTTCCTTTTCCATTACTTTCAATTTAGGCCTTTGTTTTCAAGGAAAAGACAGTTTACTATTTTCAAGCACCTATAGTACGGTACGGTTCTGCATGTGTGGATGAAAGTACATATTCTTGATGAGTATTTGAATATGGATTTAGTGGTGAAGGCCATGTGGAATTATAAACATCTAAGGTGGTCTTAAACATCTCCTTGGCTACAAAGGTTAACCTTCTTAAAATACTGTCTTTTTATGACAGTCATAGATAGTCATGGTTTTCTGTCAGAGTAAACACAGGAGTACGGTACTAGGTCAGTGATTTCATGACCTTGGGTAGGTATATGTTGTGTTTGTGTGGAGATCCTTGTTGGTAAGGAGTTAATATTAGTTTTGTTATTCACAAAGGCTGAAACTGTCATTTTGACACTGTCATAGGACAGCCACCTAGTGATTTGCTGTCCCCTATCCTGTATAGTACAGTGTGGGTCTGCATGTGGGAAAATGGTTTCTTTTCACATTTGGTATTTGGTTTGCATTAGGCACTGATGGTCATTTGAGACCTTTGAAGGGTTATTGAGGGTTTAATCAATGTTTAGGTTACAAGGAATGAGCCAACCTAGAACCCTGTTTTTATGACAGTCAGACTCAGTTTACTGTCCACTGTTGTGTTTGGGAGTAGAATGGTAGTTTATTGGTTAGTGACCATTGTCCCATGCATGTCATAGATAAGTGTATGTTAAATGGTATTTGTTGTCTATGTTGGTAGAGGTATTGGTAATAGATGTTGTGCTCTTGAAGGTGGGTTGTGATTCTAAGTTGGGTTGAGTTGAGACTCCCCAAAGTGAGTGGTGAGTAGCCTGAGTGGATGACACTAGAGGGTGATCCTAGGCTAAGTTGATTCCTAGAGCAGCCTTGTGAGGCTTGTAAACACAAACACCTTGTAAACCTTTTGGAGAAAGTTGAGTGACTAAAGTTCATTGAGTGAACTTCTACAATCTCTACCTTACCTCTGCATCATATTGGTATCAGAGCTAATATTCTGATTGAAGAAAGTGTATGTCAGAAGAGGAAATTGAAACAAAGGCTAGTACAATGCCTCCCAAGACAATGAGTCAAGATGCCATCAAGAAGTTGGTGGAAGAGATGGTTGAAGCAAGACTTCAAGAAGCAAAATTGCAGGAAGAGAAGAAGTCTAAGGGCAAGACCAAAGAAGAAGGAAGTTCTTCAAACACAAATGAAGAAACAGAGGTAGAAGAGGATCCTCAGGAGTAGGATATGTCTACAGATCAGAAATCCTTCTTGAATGCACTTAAGGGTGCTCATGGAGACAGTGGTGATCCCAAGATGGAGGTGCCTACCTTCCACGGCAAGTTGGATGTAGATGTTCTTACCAACTGGATAGAAGCTATGTGCAACTTCTTTGATTACAAGGAGTTTAATGACAACAAAAAGGTTAAGTTTGCCAAGACAAGGCTAAGAGGTTCTGCACTTGTATGGTGGAACTATATGTAGAGTGAGAGGGAGAAGATTGGGAAGAGTCCCATCACTAAATGGAGCAGAATGGTGGCCATGCTCAGAAGCAAGTTCATGCCACCTGACTATGAGATTCAAATCATAAGAAGATTTCAGAATTTGAGACAAAAGGACATGGATGTAGCTACCTACACAGAAGAATTTCATAGACTCAGCATGAGGGCCAATCATAATGAAGATGAAAAAGGGATGGTGGCTAGGTACCTGAATGGACTGAAATACAATTTGCAAGATGAGATAAGTTTGGTGTTACCAAAGACAATAGATGAATGTTTCCTGTTGGCTTCTAGAGCAGAGAAAAAGCTGAAAAGGAAGGGTAAACAAAGTGCCAGAGGCAGAGGTGGCAGAAACCAAAGAGGAAGAGGCAATTTTGGCCGTGGACAGTTCAACAAAACTAAAAATAATAGTCAACAAGAAACATAATCAGCAACAGAGCATAGAGGAGGCTTCAGAGGATAGAGAAGTCATAATGGCAGAGGCAGAAATGGTGGAGGAGGTAGAGGGCCAGGATTCTTCACTGGAAGATGTTATGGCTGCAACCAAGTTGGCCATACAATGAACAAATGTCCAGGGAAAGCCAGCAGCTCTCATGACAGTGGGAAGAGAAATCAGTTAGTGAAAGATGATGACTGTGAAAGTGTGAATTCACCAATGGGAAGTGTTGTACCTGTTCTAGATGGAGAGAGTATGATGATAAAAAGGTCTATGTTGAAGATGCCATTGAAGCAAGAACCTCCTCAGAGAAAGAATCTTTTTAGAACCCAAGTCCTAGCCTATGGGAAACTCTGCAAAATCATAGTGGATTCAGAGACTACTGAGAATGTGGTATCCACTAAGATGGTTGAGAAGTGCAAGTTAAAGAGGCTACCTCATATTAGTCCTCACAAGATTTCTTGGTTAAACAAGAACCAAAGTTTCATGGTGGAGGAACAAACTTGGGTTGAATTTACAATTGGTGACTACAAGGACAAAGTGCTATGTGAAATCATACCTATGGATGCATGTCACCTGCTTCTTATCCGTCCATGGCAGTATGATGTTAGAGCTCAGCATGATGGTGAGAAGAACACTTATGTCATCACCAAGAATGGAAGGCCATTCAAAATGGATCCTTTGTTGGAGTAGCCCAGGGGAAAGGAAAATAATAGCAGTGTCATGTTGGTGAATGGACATGAGTTCCTAAACATATTGAAGGAGAATGACAACCAGGGGTATGCCTTGGTCATGAAGCCCAAGAGTGGATCAGATCAGCAAGATCAAAAATAGAAGGAGATTCCATTGGAAGTACAACTTCTGGATAAGTATCAAGACCTTGTGGTAGAGGAAGTTCCCAACTCCTTACCACCCATGAGGGATATTAGTCATCAAATTGACTTAATACCTAGTGCTACATTGCCTAACAAGGCTGTATACAAGTTGACTCCACAACAAAATGAAGAGGTGGCAAGGCAAATTCAAGATCTCCTGGAGAAAGGGCTGATTAGGAAGAGTCTAAGTCCTTGTACAGTTCCAAGTGTACTTGCTCCTAAGAAGGATGGAAAGTGGAGGCTATGCACAAATTCCAGGGCCATAAACAAGATCACCATAAGATACAGATTTCCAATGCCAAGGATTGAAGATCTCTTGGATTACCTGGGAGGATCATGCTATTACTCAAAGATTGATTTGAAATCTGGATATCATCAAATCTGGATCAGACAGGGAGATGAATGGAAGACTGCTTTCAAGACCAATGAAGGTCTTTATGAATGGCTTGTTATGCCATTTGGTCTTAGCAATGTGCCAAGTACATTTATGCGCCTGATGAATGAGGTATTAGTTGAATTCATTGGTAAATTTGTTATTATTTATCTTGATGACATATTAATCTTCAGCAGGACAAGGGAAGACCATGTGAAGCATGTTGGTCAGGTGTTGGAGAAGCTGCATGAGCACAAGTTGATGATCAACTTAGACAAATGTGAGTTCATGAAAACTAAACTTGTATACCTGGGATTTGTCATTTCTAATGGCTGTTTGAAGATTGATCCCTCTAAGGTTGAGGCTATTCTCAGTTGACCTACCCCAAAAACAGTGGGAGATGTGAGAAGTTTCCATGGATTAGTGACTTTCTATAGGAAGTTTATCAAAGGTTTCAGTCACATTAGTGCTCCCATCCTCAATACCATCAAGGGTGGAGTCAAATGTAGATTCCAGTGGATGAAGGAAGCTGATGATAGTTTTGAGTTGTTGAAAACAAAGGTGGCTGAGTTACCTACCTTAGTACTCCCTAATTTTGATAAGGTATTTGTTGTTGAGTGTGATGCAAGTCAGCAAGCTATTGGTGTTGTTCTTAGCCAAGAAGGACATCCAGTGGCATTCTTTTCAGAAAAGTTGAATGAAGCCAAACAAAGGTATTCTACCTATGACTTAGAACTCTATGCAATGGTGCAAGCTCTTAAGAAATGGAGACATTATTTGCTGCCCAAGGAATTTATTGTGTTTACTGACAATCATGCTTTAAGCTTTCTTAACAGTCAAGAAAAATTGAACCATAGACATGTTAAATGGATGGAACAACTACAAGTGTATACTTTCACAATTAAGCACAAAAGAGGTGTCTCTAATAAGGTGGCTGATGCATTGAGTAGGAGGTTGCTTCTTGTTCATGAAATTTAGTTAGAAAGCATGGGTATTGACTGTTTAAAAGAGCTGTATAAAGAAGATTCTGATTTTTAAGAGGCTTATGATGTTTGTGTGAACTTGGCTAACACATTCCATGGAGAGTATGCAAATTTTGTTTTGCAGGAAGGCCTCTTGTTTAAGGGCAATTTGCTATGTGTCCCTAAGTGCTCTATGCAGGACAACATCATCAAGGAGAAGCATACTGGTTCTTTAGGAGGACATTTTGGCTTGGACAAGACACTAGAACAAGTCACAAGGTTCTATTTTTGGCCAAAGGTGCAATCAGATGTGAGGAAGTATGTAGCTAGTTGTGCAATCTGTCAAAGAGCCAAAGGCGTGTCTTCAAATGCAGGTCTATACCAGCCCCTTCCCATTCCCAATAGACCTTGGGAAAGTATCAGCATGGATTTTGTGCTTGGGTTACCCAGGACAGCTAGAGGGGTGGATAGTGTGTTTGTTATTGTTGATAGGTTCAGCAAGATGGCTCATTTTGTGCCATGTAAATGCACAAATGATGCATCTCATGTTGCAAGTCTGTTTTTCAGAGAGGTAGTAAGGATACATGGTTTACCATTGTCCATTGTAACTAATAGAGACTCTAAGTTTGTAGGTCACTTCTGGAGGACCTTGTGGAAGAAGCTGGGCACACAGTTGTCCTTTTCATTAGCCTACCATCCACAAACTGATGGTTAGACTGAGGTGGTTAATAGGTCACTTGGAAACCTTTTAAGGTGCCTTACAAAGCAGCATGGTTTGGCATGGGACTTGGTTATCAATCAAGCTGAATATGCCTACAATGATTCAAGGAATAGGAGCACTGGTAAAAGTCCTTTTGAGATAGTTTATGGCTTTCATCCAAGAGGGCCACTTGAGCTAAAGGATCTCCAAGGTTGGGATAGAAGGAGTGCACTTGGTGAAGAGTTTTTTGCCTCCATGAAAATAGTTCATGATCAAGTCAAGTTGCAACTAGAAAAATCAGTCACAAAGTACAAAGAAAAGGCAGATTTGAAGAAAAGAGAAGTACAGTTTAAAGTTGGTGACTTAGTCATGGCATATCTGAGGAAAGAGAGGTTGCCAAAGGGTTAGCCAACTAAACTCCTGATGAAGAAGATTGGGCCATGCAAAATAGTGCACAAATTCGGTCCAAATGCATATGAGATTGAGCTACCAGATGGCCTTGGTATCTCTCCAATTTTCAATGTTTGTGATCTTTTCTCTTTCAGACCTCCATTGCCTAATGAAAGTGGATCAGATGTGGTGGCTGAAGATGCTGATTAGATCAAGGATTTGCCTCCAAGCAAACCTTTATAGTTGGAGTGCATTCTGGATTCCAAAGTTATCAAGAAGACTCGGAGAGGTGTCTATAAGGACTACTTGGTGAAATAGAAGGATCTCCCTGACTCAGAGGCCACCTAGATGACTGAAGCAAATATTCTGAAGCATGGCATGACACTTCAACAATTGGCAACTCAAGGGACTTGAGTTTTTCCCACAGGGGGAGTATGGTGCAGGAGCTTCAGTTTAGTCATTTTTTACTATATCATTTTATGATCTTGGTATTTTAGTTTTCCCTAAGGCTTTGAAAGCCATTTTCCATACTTTGTAATAAGGACTTAGTCCATTTTGGTTGACTAGCCCTCTAGAGTGTTTGATAAGACCTATTTTCTAGGAGTTCTCTTTTAGAAACTTGTAAGAAAATGCTATTTCCCAACGTTTCACTACCTTCATGGGCAGTTGTACGGACAAGAATAGGAAGTGGAAAGGTTAGTAACTTCCTATAAACTTCATTTGTGTTTAAACATGCCAGATGATGAATAAGAGGAGGAGTTTATTAAGGAAAAAACTATTTTTTTATGCTTTTTGCTGAAACAGTCTTCTTGTACGGCCTGGTACGGAAGGTAGAAGATCCATGGTCTGAAAAATATTGTTGTAGGTTGGATTACCTTTCATTTGCATCTGTGTAGAGCTTTTGAAACATTTCTAGTGCTTTGTTTGAACCATTGTTTGCAGACTAGTTTCTAACCCTCCATAGCTAGGGTTTGTTGACAAAATGCTCCATTCTTCCTCTGCCCTCTGATGGTGGTCACCCATTTCTAGGTGGGATGGAGGAAGATAAAGTAGATTTAATGTTTTCTTATGGTTGGCAGATTAACTCCTTCTCTGCAGGGTGTATGGCATGTATCTAGCTAGTCTCATTAGTGACTAGTTGAGAAATTGGAGGTGGACTGTATTATGACAGTGAAGACAGCCGATTTGTTTTGACAAATGCAAGGTGGGGTCTGAGTTTGTTGGTGGAGATTGACTAGTACAGGACTTGGTGGATCTTGTGCATGCATAGTGGATGCATTTCCTTTTCCATTACTTTCAATTTAGGCCTTTGTTTTCAAGGAAAAGACAGTTTAATATTTTCAAGCACCTATAGTACGGTACGGTTCTACATGTGTGGATGAAAGTACATATTCTTGATGAGTATTTGAATATGAATTTAGTGGTGAAGGCCATGTGGAATTATAAACATCTAAGGTGGTCTTAAACATCTCCTTGGCTACAAAGGTTAACCTTCTTAAAATACTATCTTTTTATGACAGTCATAGACAGTCATGGTTTTCTGTCAGAGTAAACACAGGAGTACGGTACTAGGTCAGTGATTTCATGACCTTGGGTAGGTATATGTTGTGTTTGTGTGGAGATCCTTGTTGGTAAGGAGTTAATATTAGTTTTGTTAGTCACAAAGGCTGAAACTGTCATTTTGACACTGTCATAGGACAGCCACCTAGTGATTTGTTGTCCCCTGTCCTATATAGTACAGTGTGGGTTTGCATGTGGTAAAATGGTTTCTTTTCACATTTGGTATTTGTTTGCATTAGGTACTGATGGTCATTTGAGACCTTTGAAGGGTTATTGAGGGTTTAATCAATGTTTAGGTTACAAGGAATGAGCCAACCTAGAACCCTATTTTTATGACAGTCAGACTCAGTTTATTGTCCACTGTTGTGTTCGGGAGTAGAATGGTAGTTTATTGGTCAGTTACCATTGTCCCATGCATGTCATAGATAAGTGTATGTTAAATGGTATTTGTTGTCTATGTTGGTAGAGGTATTGGTAATAGATGTTGTGCTCTTGAAGGTGGGTTGTGCTTCTAAGTTGGGTTGAGCTGAGACTCCCCAAAGTGAGTGGTGAGTAGCCTGAGTGGATGACACTAGAGGGTGATCCTAGGCTAAGTTGATTCCTGGACTAGCCTTGTGAGGCTTGTAAACACAAACACCTTGTAAACCTTTTGGAGAAAGTTGAGTGACTAAAGTTCATTGAGTGAACTTCTACAATCTCTACCTTACCTCTGCATCAGTAAGTTGCATTTTTTAGATTTTGACTCCTTTAAAGTCAATTTTGGACCTCCAAGGCCGTGATTTGACTGGCTTTTGGTGGATTTTTCGCTGATGTTTTTGGCCGACCCTCTGTATATCCATTGCTGGCTGCGTTAAGGCCGTCTAAATGGGGAAAACTCATCGATTTTGGCCACAAAAAATGGCAGAAAATAGAGGTAACTTGCTATTTGTTGTTGCATTCTTTCATTTTCTAAATTTGCTACATTTTTTGCTGCCTAGGTCGCGATTCTGAGCATTTCTGAGGGTTTTTGTTTGAAATGAGTTGAAACTCTATATTTTTCTTTTACATCTACATTTCTGGGCTATGAACGAGCTTCAGTCTTAAAAAAAAAACCTGGAACAATGACATATATGAGATATCTATGCCTATTTAACTCAAAAACTGCATTTCTGTTCTTCACTCGCTGCATTTTTGTAACTTTTGACTGTGTATTCGCTGCCAGAAGGCACGATCTGGACATTCTATGGGCCTTTTTCATTTAAAATGAGTCGAAAAACCTTCATTTTTCTGTAGCTTTAGAGGATTCTGTGTATTTGAACTTAGAAAAAATTTTGTTTCTTCTTTCATTACTGTGGCAGACAATTGGAAGAAAAAATAAGCATATTTTTTTGGAAACTCTGATGGCTGTATATGATCTTGAAACTCCATTTTTCAGTGATTTTCAGAGGGTTCTGTAGCATTTGAACCTAGACAACAGGAAAACTATATTTTTCTGTGTAAATCTACAATTTTCTATGTTCTGTCAGTAGCAAAAGGCTTGAAGAAACTTCAAAGTTTTCACTCTATATCTGCAGAAAACACTGAAACTCTGCATCTGTCTAGTTTATTCTTTCATTGTTTTGGCCATGCAAAAAAACTCATACTTCTCACGGCTCTATTCTCCTAAAAGCACTGTTTAGGATCTACATGCTGTCATGTGACTGTTTGCATGCCACCAACTTGTTGACCGTGACTTGTTCATACACAGTACTGACTGCTCTCAGCTGCTTTATCAGTCTTTATAGGTCTGCCTCCTCATATGTATATTACACTGTCTCTTATATTATTTTCTCTTTCTGTTGCTGAAGTGTGACTGGAAAAAAATATGAGCATATATTCGTGAAAATCTACATTTTTCTAGCATTGGATGTGAGACTTTAACTTATAAAATGACATCTCTATTCTTCACTCACTGCATTTATGTCTTCCACTGCTACTTTATGGCTATATGAGTCTCTTTCTTCAATTATTCTCTCAGATCTCTAAAAGAAACATGATTGAGACACTTATATGATGTCTTGAACTGCCCTTCCATAATGGTGCTGACCGATGATTGTTTTTTTTGCATGCTTGTTCCTACTCCTGTAGATGATTATAGTCATACTTTTCGTATGAGAAAGAAAGCGGAAGCTTTGAGCACTTATCTCCAGTGTTGAACTCTGTCTGTGCTCTTGTTGTCCTTAAGTACTTGGGCTTTGTTGTCGATTGTTGGTTGTCCTTTTATGACAATTAGTTGCTCTGTACATGCTCTGACAGCACTTATTGCTGTCCATCTCTCTCTACGACTATCTTTTGTTGTTGTGCTTGAAACCAGTTTGCTGCTCTATTTTTCGATCGTTGACTGTCGTTAGCATGCAGCTTTCTTACCGTTGATGATTGTTGTTCTATCATATTTTGCTGCTCCATTGTGCCTTGCTGTGCTAAAGTGCTTGGATTTTCCTGATTGTTTGTTGTCCTACCATGTTTGAAAACTCTTGACAGCTGTATCTGCTCCTAGATCTATGCTTTGGCATTTGTACATTATATCTGAGATGTTCTATAAGGTCCATGAGTTGGGCTCAACCCTTGTGGGAGCCACATTTCCTCCATTCATAATGTAATCTGATGAATTGAATAGAAACATAATTACATCTGTATCTGCACATGAAGCAAACATGTTACGAAAAATAAGGACCTGTAGTCGATCTACTTGATTTGTCTTCAAAAGTTTATGTGACACTAACTGGTTTACTGCATCTGAAAATACAATTTGTATATTTATAGGTGTATATCATATGATGTATGATCCCTCGTCATTGCTCTTACATCCGTTTTCCAACATTTTATGCAGATGACGGGGTAGCAAGGAGATAGCGGCTGGATGCGGGACACGCAGATGATCTAGGACGACACAAGACATGGCAATAGCATGAAGGCTCGTCATTCAGGCAATGATGAGTCACCCTACCTCATATGCATATTTGCTTTTTAGCTCTTTTATAAAGGTATAGTTTGTCTTTTTTCATTTTGCAATGAAAGAATTAGTCTCACGGCTTGTGTGAGATCTTATACACTTATTTTTTCAATACCAATTGTTTATCTTACAAAAGATTTGTACAATTTCTTAAGTCTGAAAATCATCTGAATGCAACAATATAATTTAATCTCAATTTGTACCAAATATGCACATGGATATAATGCAGCAGCAATAAAATGTATCCTCCTCTCCCTTCAAAAACTGGAAAGATCTATCTGATTTAGCTAGTAGTGAAAACTAGGTAACAAGACCAACCAAGGACCAAACTATCTATCTAGAATCAACACAAGGGAAGAGCCAGGACAAGTAGAGGAAGATTTACCTAGTTCAAGTTTGCTCAAAATCAATTCAGTACTGAAAGAACTAAAAGAGGTAGCACAATTATTATCTACAGAACAATTCCCTAAACAATATTCTAAAAATGAAAGATATAGGATTTTGCCGAAGTCATTACCATATACCTTGATTGAAGGAGAACTACATATCATAGGTAGGGAAAAAATTATAAAAAGATTTGTATTAAATCATGAAAGAAATAGCATTTTAAGAGAATCTCACGAAGGGATATCTAGAGGACACAATTTAGGAGAAGACAATGCATGAAAGGTGTTTCTGGTAGGATTATGGTGACCTACACTATTCAAGAATGTAAACAAGTATGCAAAACAATGTAACATATGTCAAAGAGTAAGAAAACCTATTGCAAGAGATGAGATTTATTTTGCGAATAGTACTAACACAAGCCCAATTTGATAAATGGGCAATTGATGGCATTAGATCTATTAATCCTCTTGCAAAGAAATGAAAAGAAAGATTCATCATATTAGGAGTTGAGTATCTCAAAAATGGGGAGAATAAGAAGAAATTAAGGATTGTACTGCCCAGACCGTCACAAAATTCATTTACCATTGAAATATTAAAACAAGGTTTGGTTGTCCACTTAGCATAACAAGTAGCCAAGGAAAATATTGTGTCAATAGAACAATTGTAGAACTACTAGACACCTATATGATATCACGTAATAGAAGTAGCCCTTACCATCCTTAATCAAATAGATGAAGTCAAAAATTAAACAAAATTATAGGCACTGCATTCATAAAAATGTGTAATAGTAACACCACAAACTAGGACACAAAGATACCAGAAGTATTATGGGCCTATAGAACAACTTATAAATGATTAATAATTTTTTTCCCATTTGAGTTAGGGTATGGAGTTGATGCGACATTACCCATTCAATACATTGTACCAAACTTGAGATTCTAATAAATTACAATTGAATGAGAGGATTCTCTACAAGAAATACTAAAGGAATTAGAAAATTTAGATGAAGAAAAGATTGTTAGTAGCCTACCATCAAATTTTGGAGAAGCACAAGAAAGCATGGCATGATAGAAATTTGTGGCATAATATTTTCCAAATAGGTGACATAGTTCTCCTTTATGATAGTAAGTTTAATAAATGGGGGAAATTGAAAATACAATGGTTGGGACCATACAGAATTGTAGAGATAATTAACTATAGAGTTGTCAAGTTACAAACATTGCAAAATGAACCATTAAAATGTTGTGCTAATGGCACAAAACTAAAACATTATTATAGAGGCTAAAATTGGATTAAACAAGTACAAGTGAGTCACAAAAAACCTACAATCCAATACTAACATCTACCTTTGGTTTGAGAAAGAAAATGGAATTAAAAAAACAAATGAAAACACAAGTAAAAGCATTATACCTCCATTTTGTTGTTGTGGATATGCTCCAAAAGACCAAATGTGATTATTGCTATGTGATGTAAATGTGGGTGCTCAAGTGCTATGATATTGCCTATTTTGATAGCATGTAAGTAGTAGGTGAATGGATCTCCAAATCCTTTGGGCGAGTCTCCTTAAATAGATTTTCCCAAGGGAGAATGGATGGTTGTGAACAAAAGATGAAGATCAATGGTTAGGATATGGTTCCATGAGGATATTGATTAGCCTCTTGACAAGTGGCATGATGAGAGGCTTTCTATGGTGTAGTCATAGTAGGAGGGTTCACAAAATGAACTGTCTAGACCATGCAACAAGAGTAAACACAATGGAAACAACTCATGATATGAAACAAATGCAGATTTAGTCATTCAGTATACCATAGAATTCAAGTACAATCTAGCCAGCAACATGCGGGCTTACAATTAGGGCTCAAAGGCCTAATTACAAAATATTGGAATATGCACAAGATATAGCTTTGAAGTCCCTTCGCGAATAATGTAAACTATCGATCTTCTAAATCATGAGAACTACTTTCCTAAGGATCTATTACATCAATATATATCATCTCTGGTACAAAAGATTCCTCCACGTCGGCCAAGGAAGGTCACAAACTCCAATGAAGAGCTATAATGTGTGTACATGAATAGGTCAGACCTAATCATGTAGAACACCTCTGCAAATGAATGGAATGATGTACAGATCTCGGGGAAGGTCAGCCATGAACTAAATATCATTGAATGATATGTCATTAGGCTCCACAAGTCGAGGAATGCTCCGCAAGTTTTCTCCTTTAGTTGATTATCTAAGACTGTCAAGATGCTCTTCTCTGAGAAAAAGTTGATCTTTTGATAGTGACAACTTTCTGGTAACTGATCCAAATGCTCTAAATTCTGGATATGATATAGATGAATGAATCTAGATGCTAAGTCCAACTTCGCAAGATGTGAATTGCAACTGCGGTAGAATGCAGACCAAAATATAGAAACCACTACTAACTGAACTGCCTGAACTGAGTTAGAAAATGAAAAGAAATAAACTGAACTGCAAATAAACTGAAATGCAAATGTTTTTGGTTGATGCAAGATTGCTCTTGAACAAGGGATGCTCCTGCATCAAACATCTAGGGTTATTGAAAAAAAAGTGAGTCCCTCACTTTGGTGGGGCTAAGGGAGAACCAAGACAGTCCACCTTAGCCTAAGAAATCCATGATGAATCTTCTTCTAGTCTGCCTTTCCACTTCATGAGGTACTCTTTGTATTGTCTTCCTTTGGTGCTACGTCCAACTCTACTATCCAAGATGTCTTCGATCTGCTCCAGTGCTTGTTGTGGTAACTGCTTCTTCAAGTCCTCTTCCATGCTGTCATTAAACTTTGCTTTATAATACTGATATAGGTCTACAATGTTGAAAATAGGTGAAATACCCAATGCCTATGGTAACTCCACTTCATATGCATTTCTTGAATCAAATTTTATGAGTATCTTACAAGGTCCAAACTTCTTCATGTTCAGCTTGTTATATGTCCCAACTGGAAATCTCTCTTTTCTCAAGTACACCATCACTTCATCTCCTACTGCAAATTCCTTATGTCTTCTCTTCTCATCTGCCTTTTCCTTATACTTACTATTCATATCCTCCAAATGCTCCTTTAATTGATCATGCACTGTCTTCATATGTTCTGCAAATTCTTCTACTTCTGCACTCCTCTTTTCTTCCAAATTGTTATCTCTCAGTTCTGCAACTCCTCTAAGATTCACTCTGGTAACAATCTCAAAAGGTGTTCTTCCAGTGCTCCTATTTACTGAATTATTGTATGCAAACTCTACTTGTGAAAGAATTAAATCCCAACTTCTTGCTTTCTCTCCAACCAAACATCTCAACAAGTTTCCCAAACTCCTATTTACTACCTCTGTCTGTCCATCAGTCTATGGATGAAATGTTGAACTAAACTTCAAATCTATCTTCATCTTCTTCCAAAGTGTCCTCCAAAAGTAGCCAAGAAATATAACATCTCTATCAAAAATTATACTCTTAGGTAATCCATGCAATCTCACAATCTCCTTGAAAAATAGGTCAGCTACATGCATTGCATCAGTTGTCTTCTTACACGGTATGAAATGAGCCATCTTTGAAAATCTATCAACCACTACAAATATTGAATCATGTCCTCTCTATGTTTTAGGCAATCCCATCACAAAATCCATACTTATGTCTTCCCAAGGTCTCTCCGATACTGTCAAAGGTTTATACAATCCAGTGTTCTGACTACTCCCTTTTGCAATTTGACAAACTCTACAACTCTGCACAAATTTCCTAACATCCTTATGTATCTGAGGCCAAAAGTAGTTTTCACTCACCAATGCCATTGTCTTGTTAATCCCAAAATGTCCTACCAATCCTCCACTGTGTTTCTCCTTGATCAAATTATCTCTCATTGAACTTCTAGGTATGCATAATTGACTTCCTTTGAACAACATATCTTCCTGAATGAAATATTTCAACCATTTACTCCTCCTTACATGCTTTCCAAGGTTCAATCCATGAAGTGATCTAACCTCTCCAATTCTCTCTGATGTAGGCCATTCCACAATTGCTCTTACCTTCTCAGGGTCCATCTTCAATCCTTCCGCAGAAATCACAAATTCTAAGTACACTAGTTCCTCTTTCATGAAACTACACTTCTTGATGTTGATCAGCAATTTCTCTTCTCTCAACCTCTGTAAAACTTGTCTAAGGTGCAACAAATGTTCTTTTGTCTTACTAAAAATTAGAATATCATCCAAGTATACAATCACAAACTTAGCCAAGAATTTCTTCAAGACTTCATTCATCAATCTCATGAAAGTACTCGATGCATTTGTCAATCCAAAAGGCATCACTAACCACTCATACAATCCTTCATTTATTTAAAAAGTGGTCTTCCATTCATCTCCTTCTCTGATTATGATATGATGGTATCCACTCTTCAAGTCTATCTTTCTGAAATATCTTTCTCCACTCAAACAATTCATAATATCATCCATCCTAGGTAAAGGAAATCTATACTTAACTGTGATCTTGTTTATTGCTCTAGAGTCAGTACACATTCTCCATTCTCCATCTTTCTTAGGTGCTAACACTACAGGTACTGCACAAGGACTCAAACTTTCTCTGATCAAACCTTTCCTCAACAACTCTTGTATTTGTCTATTCAATTCTTCATTCTCCGCCGATGTCATTCTATGTGCTACTTTGTTAGGAAAACTAGCTCCGGGTATAAGATCCATGTGATGACTGATACTTCTTATAGGTTGCAATCCTTCAGGTACATTAATTGATATGATGTCTTCATACTCTATCAGTAACCTTCTTATCTCCTTTGGTTGTGATTCTTCAGTCCGCTTCAATGTTTCTAGCTTCTTAGGAATCAAGGCATAACACATATTTTCATGTCTCAAACCATCCAAAAATTTTCTTCCATCTACCAAATAGATTCTAGCATTCCCAGATACTTCACTCTTAGTATCATCCTCCAAAGGAATCAAAGTAATTCTCTTCCCATTTGATGTTATAGTGTATGTATTCTTTCTCCCATCATGTATATCTTTTCTATCATACTGCTAAGGTCTACCCAACAAGACATGGCATACATCCATAGGCATAATATCACACAAAACTTCATCATGATAAGATCCAATATGAAATTTTACCAAACATTGTTCACTCACCAGTACCTTATGATCATCCTAAATCCATGCTATCTGGTAGGGCTTAGGGTGTTTCAATATCTCCAACTTCAACTTAGTCACCATCTCCTCTGAAACTAAGTTATCTGAACTACCACTATCAATTACAACTTTACAACATTTACCTCCTGATTTGCATCTTGTCCTAAACAAACTTTTCCTCTGTGGTGATTCCTCATTTGTCTCTGCTTGAAATAATGCTCTCCTCATCACCAATGATTCTCCTTTCTCTGGTTTACCAACTGAACTAGGTGATCCAATAGGTTCTTCCACATAGGCTGTGCTTCCTCTGTTCTCTATCTTTTTGCTTGTACTCCCTTGATTACATTCAAATGCTCTGTCCTTCACCTCCACACTTGAAACAAGTGCCTCTAAATGTTCTCTTATCAAATCCTCTTCCCTCTCTTCTATATACTTCATTCTAGTATGCACTAGGGTTTCCTCTCCGGTAGAAGTTTCTGTCATCTCTCCGGTATGTACTATTATCTCTGTCATCCTTCTTAGATAGGCTATCAATCTTGTTCTGCTCCGAATGTGTTCTGTCTCCTCTAGAAAATGTTATGCCTCTCTAAAATTTACCTCCTCTGCCTCTCTATCTCTAATCATGCCTTTTGTTCAACTTCTCTTCAACTTTTAGGGCAAACTAATTTGCTTCTTCTAGAGATGTCATTCTCACCAGACTTAGTTCGTCCTGAATGTTCAATCTCAATCCATTGATGTATCTAGCCACTTTCTCCTTGCTTGCTTCACTGTGTCTTGTCCTTATGATCATCTTATGAAATTCTTTAGTATACTCCATAGATTTCTCCTTTTGTCTCAGGTTCTGCAATCTTTTCAATAGTTCTAACTCATAGTCAGCAGGTATGAATTAATTCTTCAATTTTGTCACCATTCTAGCCCACTTTGTAATATTTTCTTTCCCTCTTCTATTTCTTTCCAAATGAACTTCTTTCCACCATATAGCAGCATGTCCTTTCAACTTTGTCTCTGTAAATTTCACCTTCTCTGGATCTTCAACTTCCTCATACTCAAAGTTTTCTTCCATGTCATTTATCCAGTCAATCAATTCTTCAGGGTTCAAATTACCAATATAGTTTGGCACATCAACTCTAGGTCTCTTTCCAATCTTTGAAATAGATCGCAACATCTTTACTTGATCTGATTCTTCTTCTTCATCACCTTCTAGGGTTTCACCAATTTGTTCAACAACATGAAATTCTTTGTCATCATCACTTTCGACATTAGGTCTCAGTGTCAATCCTCTTCGTCTATCTTCCTCAACAGCATCTAATCGAATTCGCATTGTTTTCATCATTTCCATTATTTCATCAATTCTACCAGCCATTGTTCCAACAACAGCAACTCTCCTCAGCGGTATTCTTCCTAGGATCAAGTGTAAACTACCTCAAGTTTGGCGATCGGGATACAAGGTGACAACTGCCTCACAATCGGCGATCAGTTGTGACACAAGTAACCTGCTTCAATTTGGTGTTCTGTCCACAACAAGATCTTACAGGATTTCCTTCTCCAACTTCGCTCAATTCATTCCCAAAGATTCAAACTTTCGCTCTGATACCACTTGGTGCAGTCACGGTAGGAGGGTTCACAAAATGAACTGTCTAGATCGTACATCAAGAGTAAACACAACGGAAACAACTCAAGATATGAAACAAATGCATCAGTCATTCAGTATACCATAGAATTCAAGTACAATCTGGCCAGCAACATGTGGGCTTACAATTAGGGCTCAAAGGCCTGATTACAGAATATTGGAATATGCACAAGATATAGCTTTGAAGTCCCTTCGTGAAGAATGTAAACTATCGATCTTATAAATCATGAGAACTGCTTTCCTGAGGATCTATTACATCAATATATATCATCTCTGGTATAAAAGATTCCTCCGCGTCAGCCAAGGAAGGTCACAAACTCCAATGAAGAGCTGTAACATGTGTACACAGATAGGTCAGACCTATTCATGTAGAACACCCCCACAAATGAATGGAATGATGTGCGGATCTCGGGGAAGGTCAGCCACGAACTAAATATAATTGAATGATGTGTCATTAGGCTCGACAAGTCTTCTCCTTTAGCTGATTATCTGAGACTGTCAGGATGCTCTGCTCTGATAAATAGTCTATCTTCTGATAGCGATAACTTTCTGGTAACTGATCCAAATGCTCTGAATTTTGGATATGATGTAGATGAATGTGGAAGAGAGAATATGTAAATGGACGGTGGAGATGAAGGGAAAGAAAATCAAGGGTCAAGATTAACCCATGTGATATGCTCACACATGTGTGAGCAAGAAGTTGAGGTGATGTGGAAGTCAAAGATGCTTCCAAGTTGTCATGTTCACACATGTGTGAGCTAGCATGCTCACACATGTGTGAGAAAGGAGTGGAGGTAGGACACATGTTAGGTGATAGATGACTCAGATCTTGATCCATGTGGATGAACTAAATGGTTAGGATTAAAAGGGGGAGGATTGAGGATGATGTGGATAATTAAATTAGAAGAAATGTTAATAGGGGTTAATTAGTCTTAATCAATTAATTAATCATGAATTAATTAATTTGATTAAGTTGGAGGAATGAGGACCAAGGTTTTCATTAAATCTAGTTTAATTAATTAGCCTTAGGAAAGAGTTAGTAATTAGTAATTAATTAATTATTAAATAATTAATTAATTACGGAAAATAGATTATATGTGGGGATAATTAGTTAAATTAATTAAATAATTATCTAATTAATTAATTTGTGGGGGAAATGGGTTAAATTAATTAAATAATTATTTATTTAATTAATTTATGGGAAATTGAGTTAAATTTATTAAATAATTATTTATTTATTTAATTTGCAAGAAGTCGTTAGGATGATTATGAGTGATAAATTTAGGGTGTCTACATTTTTCCCCTCTTTGAAATGGCATTAATATAATGTTGTTTCAAAGACAGAGAAAAATATGGGAAAAGAATGTTTAGTTGATGGGTTGCCCCAACCCTATAGGAGAAATGTGGTAGAGAAAATAGAATAGGGATGCCCCCTCAAGAGAGTTGGTGGGCTAAAAGGAGCCCAGGAAGTCTCTTGATAGAAGAGGATTAGTTAGAGAGAAAAAGTGAAAAAAAGAAAAAGGTGAAAAGAAAAAGGGATAAAAGGAAAAAAGGAGGGATAAAAAGTTCATTTTGACTTTTTGAGTGGAGAGGAAGGAGTGTGGAGAGGAAGGAATGTGGTGGAGAGAAAAAATGGAGAGGATGCGGAAGATAGTGGAGATCCAGGCACAACACATAGGCCAGATGGTGCAAGAGTACCTATGACTGACGGCATAAGGGCCACCGATGAGTCAACTTGGCATATCTTGTGAAATTAAAAATTTTGATTATTGGTTAGGGTTAGGGGAAAAAAGGTCTAGGGGGAAGGGGAAAAATAGGGTTTGGATAAGCTGGGGGATTAGTTTTTTTTTTTTTTTTTTTGGTTTGTGGGATGTTTGTAAAAAAAGTAATTTTTTTTGGAGGGTAGGGGGAAGGGAAAAGAAAACTAGGGTTTATAGGAAAAAACAAAATTAAAAAAATAGAATACAAAAGGGGGATAGGGAGATGACACAGAGGTGGGGAGGTGTTGGGAACAGCGGTGGCAACACAACATGAGCTACCTCTACTAGGTGGGGGTGATTTGGTCTGTGTCATCCCTGCTAGTATGGTGAGGGACAACGAGGCGAAGGCACGATATCTCATTCCTACAAGTAAGGATGATGCATCCCATAGTAGAAACTGTGGCAAGGACGGCGCAGTATGTGTCATCCTCGCTCGACAAGGCTAGCTCATACCATGCCACCTCCATCATTGAGACCCCACAATAGGGGTGACATGGGGTGTGTCATCCCTGCCTAGTGGAGGCAACGCACCCTACATTGCCTTCACCCGTGAAGGAATTGCGATAGGGATGACACAATGTGTAATGTCCCCACCCAACAAGGGTAATGCATCCCATGTTGCCTCTACCCATAGAAGGGAAGAAACAAGGCAATGACGACACTAAGTGCATCACCTCTACCATTATAGGCTAAAAAGGGGGTGGGGCAGCATAAAGAGTGTCACATCTATCAGGGGCTAAAAAAGGGGGCCTGGATAGCGCAAAGACAGCCAACTCTACCAAGGGGTTCGATGATAAGGATGACACCGTTAAGGGTGACATCCCTACTAAGGGGGCCAAAAACAAATGTGAGACGGATAGAGGGTGGTTCCCTGAGGGCAGGGAGATAAAAGAAAAGAAGGAAAACAAAAATTGAAAAGAAATGTGGTATGGATGCAGGATGATTTACCGATGCTAACAACATGAGAGGGACACCCAATGATGTTGGGACTGGTGGAGAGACTAGGAGAGGTAGAGAGGGAGTTCCTAGTGATGGTGGGTTATATGACATGGTGATGTTGCCATAGATACAAGCCAACAGAGTGATGTTGATGGTGCTAGTAGAGAGGTGGTGCTCAGAGATGAACACCTTTCATCTATCAATGGCGGATATGACAGTGACATTGGAAGATGTATGGTGCATCCTTTAGATATTGATAACTAGGGATATGATGTACTAGTAGGATGAGGATATGTAGGGGTCATTGGAGTGGCTATTAGGATAGAGAGATCCCACTACAAGGGATAGGCTTGGATCTAGACAGGTGTTTGGAAAATAGATTGATGAATGAGTGGTTGTTGGTGTTGTTAGGTCTTGTCGGTGGCTGCCTACTATTGGACAAGATGGGGAGGTTTTTTTTATGGGGTTGGGGTCATGTGTAGAAAACATGCTAGAGGATGGCAGGGTGTTTGTGTGTGGTCCCTATGTGCTAGCATAGTTATATAGATATTTACACTTGGTGGCCTATAAATCAGGGTAGAGTATTGCATATACAACCTTACTGTAGGTGTGGGCATGGGACCATATAGTAGTATGGCGTCTAGAGGGGTTGAGGCAAGAGAGGTAGCTATAGAGATCATTTGTATATAGATGGGCCTTGTTGATGGGTGTTTTTGCATGCAACAACCTTGGATAAAATACTAAGTATTTTACCTCTTGAAAGGAATCTTATCCCAGTTACCTAGAAAAAGACTATCCCAAGGCTTATACAGTTAGGTCTTGACTTGTGAAATGACTTAGTTGTTTCAATGTATTTGCTATTTAGACAAAGGGGCTTACATTAAATCTGGATAGAATTCTATATGCAAGTTTATATAACACATGAACTAATTAGTTTTCTAATTCAAAGGCACATATGTAAACTGATCAAACATATATTGCTGTAAAATATATCATTCCAGCTCATAACCAACAATCTGTTAACTTGCATTCATCAAATGTAACTCTGTAATAGTAGTATGCAAGTTTGTGAAACCTATTCTAACCAGATCTGATAAAAAAAATGCAAAAGAAGAGGAGGAAAGGGAAGGGATAAGGAAATCCTATAGATAGCTACAAGAATAATTGATGGTTCCAAATAGACAGATCCCTAAAATAAATAGATCCCTGCTTAATTAGGCAACCCACAACATTGCAGAGATTGTGCAATCTTCAAATAAGATAAAGGATTTTCAAATTGTGAAAATTCATTCAACGCCCAATTTCTGGCGTAGTTTCATTAGCTTCCACAATTGAACTAAAACTAAATTATGTTCAAGATAACCATGTACAACTTACAATCAACAAATTACTAGTGGTATGAACATGCAAGATCAATCAAATATATGTATAATCAATCATAAATGCAATTGAATAACTAATCAGAAGGGTGAAAAGGAACCATGAAAACCAATTCTACAATCAACAAAAGAACTCAGTTTGGCAGCAGCAAATGATTCTTCTATTTACATTGATTTAGAAAATTGGCATAGTTTCAACAATTTGACTTCTTTTCATCCTTCATTTTTTAGAATGAGAAAGTGATTTCCTTTATTTAGGAGAAGCAAGATCACTAAGTTTTCAAAGAAGGGTGAGTATCAATCCATCACCAAGGGCTTAGATTCAACATCATTAATTAATTGATTGTGGAGAGGGAGCTACAAACTCATTTTTGACATTTTTC
The DNA here is from genome assembly GCA_027924645.1 of Cunninghamia lanceolata. Taxonomy (NCBI): domain Eukaryota; kingdom Viridiplantae; phylum Streptophyta; class Pinopsida; order Cupressales; family Cupressaceae; genus Cunninghamia; species Cunninghamia lanceolata. The sequence goes on from BSBN01000397.1 coordinate 4,326,226, forward strand.
CTTTAGGAAAAAAGACAAATTTCCACTTTTGAGGCAAGTTGAATAAGACAAAACAACATCTTTTCAATGAGTTGACAAGAGAAAATGAAAATGTGGCACATTTTTTGGATGCAGACACTCCATTTCTAAACTAGTTTCCTATAAAACAAGTGTGAATAGGGCTGGAACTAGTGCATCTTCTATCTCCGATAGCAATATGATCTTTGTTTTCTCATCTCTTATAGTGCAAATCTGTTGATGGACACCAAGAGGAGAAGGGTGTGAAATGGTTGGAGCAATGTCTTCATTCAGCCCACACCCTGCAAAAGAAAATCATCATTTAGATCTAGATCAATCCTACAAAAAAAGAAAATAACTCGATCAGGAATCAAATTTTAGTTAAAGTAATCCATTGTTTATATCATTGTAATTCATTCATGAGAATGAAATAGTCCATTGCTGAGATATATCATCACTTTCAAGTATTTGCGGAGATCATGCTTTTCATTTATTCCTTCGCAGAAGACTAATTAATTTTACCCTTTCGCATTTACCTTGCTGACATCCACACTTTTGTCATATTTATCTTCATCAATTATTTTCCTTTTGGAAGTTTTACCACATACTAGATATCCTTCTTTATTTTTACTTGTTTGGGTTGCTTTTCTGATTTCACAACAGTAGGCTTGCAAAAATAATACTGGTGGATGAGCAATCAATCTAGATAAAATAACCTACAACACCATTCACACTTCTCTTTCCCAGGCACCAATTCTTTATATGCACTATCTTAACAATGATATATGTTGTCAGTTCCACATTTTACATCTATCAGTACCATGATAAATCAAAACTTTCACACTTTCAGAGGTTTTGCTTCTATATGCATTTCTTAATGACTTTGATCAGGATTTTGTCCATTTCTTACTTCTTTGTCGTTGGAAACAATTATTTCTTTACCTTTTGATAAATCAACATCCTAATCTTCATGCTTCAATGTTTAACTTTATTCATGTCAAAATCATGCAAGTTAAAGCTTAAATGTTAGTTTGCGGGAGTTCGTTGGCACTCAAGATATGTAGATGTTTCATGGTTGGGAGGATAAAAGTAGGTCCTTTAGCATCATCAGGATAGGCAAAATTTTAAGCCCTGCGGAATATTTGAGGTAATTGGGATATATTTTGATAATTCCGCAAAATTGGCTTACTGGTCTAGAAAAGACTAGGGATCCTTTACGAATTGTGAAAAATAGAGGTTGACATGGATAATTCCAAGAATAGGTCATATTTTCGTAATGATATTAAGCAATCATAACATCAAAAGTAGAAACCCTTTGTGAATTTGCTAGATTGAGGCTGAGATTAGGATACTTAGAAGGGAACTTAAGAAATTCTAAAATGTCAAAAGTTGTGGCCTTATATGCATTGTTGGAAATATAGCCAACTTTGAAATATGTCCTAACCTTGTTCAAACCTCCACAAAATAATTTTCCATACAAGTCTAGCGGAGATTGGGTTAGGAGTAGAGCTTGCGGAGATAAGGGGACGGTTTGGGCATTTCAGGAATAGGAGGCAAATGAAGATGCTTCCTTATTTGTGTTGAATCTTAGAAAGGAAATGAATAGGAAGGATCATGGAGACATAACTCACAAAGAAGAAATCTCCCTATTTAGGAATACCACCATTAAAATAAATCCAATTCTTCCCTCATTTATTGTCACATACTCTGAATGTCCTCTCTTAATAATAAGAAATATCTCATCAATGGGATCTCCTTCTCACACAATGCATATGTCTCAAGTGTAAAGGATTTCTTAATAAACCCACACATCACATTCAACAAACAATAATCTATAATCAAATCATGACAAAACTAGAAACTCTGTTGGGACTTCTACGAATATTAAGACCTTATTCTATTATTCATGCATGAAGATATGGAAACATACACAAAATGATCATCGGTTCAATGCATGAATCTTTATAAATTTTATTGAGTTATTCCCAAATAATGAATGAACTAAAAGCCTTTATCCTTAGTAACTACAACCTCCATTGATGCAAAATGATAGTTGGGAAATTTACCATATTATTTAAACTACCATTACAAAAGAGTATAACTCCCTTTTAGCCTAGAATGAAACAATACAACAAATTTACTCATGTTGGGAGTCTTAAGAACTAAACCCACAATCATAAAGTCTTGAATACTCTTTTTCAACATGACAATATTATCAATAAACATCGAGACATATTAAGATTCATACATGAATAACAACCTTGACCCAAACAAGACCCATAAACGAAAAATCATGCCATGACCTATCAAGTGGATGAACGAAGGCTGAATTGACTCAGAATGATAATTCACATCTCATGAAAGCATCCAAAGAATGAAAATCAATTAGGACCTCCACAATCACACAAAGTATAGCAAACTAACAAAATGGATCATGAACCCCACTATCAGGCCAAATGAGAAAACTGAGACCTAACACACTCAAGACAAGCCGAAGAACTAAAAAGAAATGAGGAAATTCACTACGAACTCATTCCAAAGGAGGGGGTCCCCATTTGCAGAAGTGAAAAGTAGGGCATGTGTGCAGGACACAACAAATGGTGACTCTGATAGGAAAATGCTCCCGATCATTTCTAAGACAATAAAACTCACGAACCCAAAATCTCTATGTATGCCCACACATTTAAATAGAATAAGTACAACATACAGATCAAGGTATCAAAATCAAAAGTTTAGTAAGACCATCTATATCCCACAGATCCAAGTGTGTGCAAATGCATTCATTCCCATCATTTGGCAACTAAGGTCATCTAGATTCACTTACATTAAGCTATATGAATGATTCTCACCTCATGAACTACTTGGACATGGTCTCCTTGTTAGTCAAGCGTTTATAGCCCCGATGAGGTTGTCTTTGTGATACCACTCAAAGCATAGCTCTACTGCCAACCAAGAGTCTATAGCCCCGATAGAGATACTTGAATCCTCTAGCTAGTTGAGTCATGTGATAGGAGTACTAACAAGTATCACCTTTGCATTGCATTGTAATTTAATGACCGGATAGTTCAATTGGTTTAGCTTTTGATAATACTAAGAAGTACCACTTACCTTATAGCATATGCTTTTTCCACATGGGATACATGCATTATTTCAACTTGCTGGGCTGGGAATCATAGTGATGGCAAAGGTGAGACATTAAGATTTTTCACTTAATGCAAGATCCCCAAGATTCACTTAGCAACTTTCAGGATCATTAAATTGTGAAAGGTATAAAATCTAGAAATATTTCAAGTTATTCTAAATAGTAAATTCATCCTCCATGAGAAAGCATCATACCATTCAGCACCAAACAATGGAATCCACAAGAAATTCTCATTTTATGACCAATTTTTTTCCAAGAAAGACACAGGAACATAGTCCAAAAAATCACACTATGCACACCACAAACAATCCCTTTTATTAAGAAAATCCAGGACCCCAGATCAAACAGAAAAGATGACAAACAGGAAAAGAAACCTTCACCTAAGAAAAATTAACAACCTACAGCAAGACAATAAAAATGAAAGTAGCAACTATCAACTAAAACAAAAAAATAGATGATGAAAAAAGGAAAACTTAAACTAAAATAGCATACCAATACAGGAAAGAAAACTCAAATAATAGGAAACCAAAGAGAACTAACCAACAAACAAGTGAAAGCAATCAACAAAACAAACATAAAACTTGTGTACAAAGGATCAGGATAGAAGGTGTCGACACTTTCTCTTGACTAATTTCTCAATATATATAGGAGTGATAACCTTTGGTACATGTCAATATCCTAAGTCTGGAAAACTCATTCTTGCATTTTAAAAAGTAGGGTACAAGAAAACTAGGCTCATATTCAAGATACCAGTCATGTAAGACCGGCAATTGGGGCAATTCATTATGTGCATGATCAATCCAGATGCAAGTTTTCTTACCCAAGTCCCCATAATCAAAATTATAATTATCAAAACTAAATGAGAAAAAGGAGGATAAACCTGATTCATGGTACCATCAGAAAATATATGCTCACCATCCTATTAAATCATATCAAATTCTCTATCATCTTCAAGAGGTCTTACTTTGTGATGGATCATCCCTCACACATCAAATAGCTCTTTATGGTCAAATACAGAAGCAATCTCCCAAGAAAGCAAGAAGTTTAGACAACTCGGTTTAGAATGTTGATCAGTAGGATGAACTATGCATGAATTCACCAAAGCAAAGTCTAATATGAGCAGTGAATTTCCATGGAGTAACATGTATTTGCTCATTTTTGACACCAACTCAATTATGTTATCAAGCAAAGGGCATGACAAACTCTCTAAGCCATCAGTTTGCAAAATTGTCTAACCTTCATTCTCAGAATGCAAGCTTTTGGTCTCGTTGTTTACTAACACATTAGTTTTAACCAAATGAGAATCACCATTATTAAAAACCTAAATAGGAACAAATTGGTGGAAGTATGATATACTTGAATTTGCCCCACTGAAATCAGTTGCATGCTCCAAAGAAACATCATTCAAATCACTCAATAACTTCCATGCTTCAACATGTGGCTGATGTGGGTTGATGTATTGTCATTTATGGTAGCAATGGGGTCCTCTTCCACTTGTAATTTTGGACCTATGATGTTGATATCATCTCATAATAATGTATCACCTTGATTTCCTCTACTTGGATCAGCTTGAGACTCCTTTAAAATAATCATGCAAGTTTGATATGACTAATCATGATGATGTACTGAGCTGGTACAGTTAGGAATTTGATCATTTACCTTCATAAAATCATATTGTAACTCCGATATATCAATTGGAATAATTTTATTCTTCATTGTCCATGAGATATCTTCTTGTTTTTCCATCAAATCAACTAATCCAGTTGTTATTCATACTTCATTTTAGGCTTAGCATCATTAGAAAACTAAGACATTGTTTTCCACTTTTGTATTTGCAAACTTAGACCTAAAACTCAACATGTGCAAAGCGTCTTCTTGCTGACCTACATTCTCAATCTAATTGTTCAACTTGCCTAATCCATCATCCATCTAGTCATCATCCTCAATAGTCAAAATGTGATCATTTATACTATTCTTTTCGTTCTTCAAGGACTGAGAATCATATCTTAACAAATCAAGAATAACATATCCTTTATCTAACTTCTCAGAGTTCAATGACTAAGAATAAGATCTTAACCAGTCATCTACTGACTCATACATGCATTCTCTATCATCATCATCATTCTCATCTTGAGTAACTTCATTCATGTACAGACTACCTTGTTGATGATGATTGATGAATAATGGCAGATTTTCAACACCTGTAATCTTGTCTCCTTGAGCCAATCCAATTGATGCATTATAAAAATGTACACTCACTTGTGTTGGTATTGCTTTCACTTGATCTGGTAGTGGAACTTTAGTCATATACATATATCTCAATTCAGGATTGCACACCTCCAGAATGGGAAGTAGTCCTTTTAAATGTAGATCCAACCTTGTGAGAAAGGTCAAACAATTGATTTCACCATGTGGCTCTCCAAGATGTGCACTACAAACTTGAATGGAGCCAAAATCAAACAATGTCAATGGAGGATATTTTCTTTTACTTTCTTGTCCAAAACCTCTTTGAAAAGTGGGATGTCTATTTGGAAACTTTCCTCATGATATGATTGTTGAGACAACCCCCTTAAAAATGGAGGAATCCTATGACTGGAACCCTCATGCAGATCCATTATAGTTGAATCTCCTAAATATCTAGATCATCTCAAGGTGTGCAATGAACCAGTGAAATTGATGAGCTTGTACAGAATTCCATCCAGGCCCTCCTTCTAGCGCCAATTTGTTGATGGGTGTTTTTGCATGCAACAACCTTAGATAAAATACTAAGTATTTTACCTCTCTGGACAAGAACCTTATCTCAATTACCTAGAAGAATACTACCCCAAGGTTTTTACTATTAGGTCTTGACTTGTGAAATGACTGAGTTGTTTCGATGTATTTGTTGTTTCGACAAAGGGGCCTACATGAAATCTAGACAAACTTTTATGTGCAGGGTTATATCACACATGAACTAATCAATTTTTTTATTCAATGACACATAAATAAACTAATCAAACATATATTTCTTTTCAAATTGTGAAAGTTCATTCAACACGTAATTGTTGGTGCAATTTCATTAGCTTCCACAATCAAGCTAAAATGGTATTGTGTTCAGGATAAACATGCAAAGCAACTTACAATCAACAAATTACTATTGATATCAACATGCAAGATCCATCAAATATTTGAATAATCAATCATAAATGCAACTGAATAATTAATCAAAAAGTTTAAAAGGAACTATGCTAACCAATTTTGCAATTAAAAAAAACAACTCATTTTGACAGCAGCAAATGTGTCTTCTATTTACATTAATTAAATTAATTAGCATAGTTTCAACAATTCAACTTCTTTTCAGTCCTTCATTTTTTTACAATGAGAAAGTGATTGCCTTTTATATAGGAGAAGTAAGATCACTAAGTTTTCAATGAAGGGTGAGGATCAATCCATCACCAAGGGCTTAGATTCAACAACATTAATTAATTGGGGCAAGGTAGTTAGAAAATCATTTTTTACATTTGTCCTTTATGAAAAAGACAACTTTTCACATTTAAGGCAAGTTGAATAAGACAAAACAACATCTTTTCAATGATTTGACAAGATAAAATGAAAATGTGGCACATTTTTTGGATGCAAACACTTCGTTTCTCAACTGGTTTCCTAGATAATAAGTGTGAATAGGGCTGGAATCGGTGCATCTTTTGTCTCCAATAGAAATATGATCTTTGTTTGCTCATCCCTTATAGGGAAAATCTGTTGATGGACACCAAGAAGAGAAGGGTGTGAAATGGTTGGAGCAATGTCTTCGTTGAGCCTACAACATGCAGAAGAAAATCATCATTTAGATCTAGATCAATCCTACCAAAAGAAGAAAATAAATCGATCAAGAATCAAATTTTAGTTAAAGTAATCCATTGTTTAGATCATTGTAATTCATTTATGAGCATGAAATATTCCATTGCTGAGATATATCATCACTTTCAAGTATTTGTGGAGATCATGCATTTGATATATTCCTTCCTAGAAGACTAGTTTTACCCTTTTGCATTTCCCTTGCTGACATCCATAATTTTGTCATATTTATCTTCATCACTTGTGTTCCTTTTGATGTTTCACCAAATACTAGATATCCTTCTTTATTTTTACTTGTTTGGATTGACTTTATGATTTCACAATAGTAGGCTTACAAAAATAACACTGGTGGATGGCCAAATGATCTAGATAAAATAACCTACAACATCATTCACACTTCTCTTTCCCAGGCATCAATTCTTTCTATGTACTATATCAACAATGATATATGTTGTCAGGATGATATCATAGTCAGAAATTTCTTCCTCATTTTACATCTATCAGTACCATGATAAACCAGAACTTTTGCACTTTTAGAGTTTTTGCTTATCTATGCATTTCTTAATGGTTTTGATCCCTTTGGTCTATTTCTTACTTCTTTGTTGTTGGAAACAATTATGTCTTCACCATTTGATAAATCAACGTCCTAGTCTTCATGCTTCATTATTTAACTTTATTCATGTCAAAATTCATGCAATTTAAAGCTTAAATGTCAGTTTGCAGAGTTCGTGGGTACGCAGGATATGTGGAAGTTTCATGGCTAAGAGGATAAAAGTAGGTCATGAATGCTGGGACTAACTCACCCTCTTCTTTCTGAATGTTCATAAACTTATTGATTACTGAACTTGCATTGATTCTCTCACCAAACTGCTCCATGAAGACTACTTTGAATTCATCCCAAGAATAGATAGAGCATGCCAGTATATAAGAGAAACAATCTCTTGCCTCACCCTTTAAATTTTAGACAAACAACTTCATGAAAACATCCTCAAAATATAACTCATAATCTCCTATTACATCCATAAAATTATGCAGATACTTTCTTGCTGATTCAAACCTACCACCATTGAACATTGGCTTGTTATCTCTGATTTCATGTGGTATATGATTTGGGAAACCAAATATATTGCTGAAATTTATGGCCTTATATCTTTCACTAATGAAACTTCTTTGATAACACAGGTGGGGTTGTACACATTGTTACATTTGAAACCATACAGGGATGCATAGGTTGATGACACAACTTCCTATGCCTTTACAAGCCTTTTCACATTAACTTTATAGTTACACATTGGAAACTTAATTTCCTTTTACAACATGATCTTAAGCCTTTTTACAAATGCAAATTTCTATCTCAGCTTGCCTAAGATCTTCTAAATGAGTTTCTTCGAAAACATATCCACTTCATTTCAAAATACAGGCCACAATCAAAATCATAGAAGTATACAGGCCTATCACTATTTATTTTATTTCTCTTAGTGCTTAGTTCTCACTTAATAAGGAACAATATTATTCTCAAAGTTTTTCATAAACTACCTTCAAATGCAGAACTATCCTTCATAAAGATAGGAACATGTAAAATACCTGGAAGTTTGTTACAGCTACTACAAATTTTCCTCCTGAATGGAAACTATGAGTGTCAAAAAATTCTTCACACCCTTATCAAGTTCTTTCATACAAAGTCACCACCTCCTATCACAGAGGACTAAACTTCAAACATCATACAACTCTTTAAAGCCTTTTTTCATTCTAGGTTTTCTCCAAGAGCAGAGCCACATAAAACTTCTTCAAATATGCTGCAACAAAACCCCTTCTAGGTTTGAGAACTTCTTATTTGATCAACCGGTAAGGAGATATTAGAGTTGCCACCCTCTAAAGGGAATGATACTACATTTTACATATACTAACTCTAAATACCCATGACAAACCACTAAACTTATTCTTAACAATTAATAACAAGTTCCCCAGTAGAGTCACCAATCTATTTGTCTCTTTTCTTGCAACCCCCAATCCTAAGGAAAATCACAATACCTAAACCAGGGGACCAATAGGCTAAGGCAAAGATCTTGAACTATGATCAGATTGAGGACAAGAAAGGCCAACGAACAAGGCTAAAAATAACCTTCTACTCTTTGAGCTCCACAAGACTCAGGTGGGTGTACCTATTTTAAGCCTGAATATATGATAAAACTTGCACTAGACAACTTACTAAAGGCCTTTAACATGTGGATGGTTCTCAAGTAAATTAATAAAGGGTGTTATACAATTACTCATCTCTAGGCATGATCCCTTTGTACCTTGAATAACACTGAGAATTGATTAAATAGATATATCCTCATCTCAAATATATGAAGGGGTTAAAACTACATCACTCTAGAGCATGACCCCTACATCCTATAATCTCCATGAAGATACAGAAAACCAAATAATAAATAAACAAGAAATGAAAGATTCAACAAAAATATAATTGGTTATTCCCTCCAGGGTTTGCACAAAAGCAATACACTAGACTGGTGCATTGTCCATTCACAGAGTCAAGATACAAATAACCCATCAGATAACAGTATGAAATGTGAAATCAATGACCACTACACCATTATTGCCTTACAATAATGAGTCCTCTCATGGACATACAGATAACACTCTTAGTAATCCTGAATATAACACATTATCCCTGATATTTGATTAAAAGCAAAATTAACTTGCTTTTTGAACAAGAGCCATCAACCAAACATCTATTGTAGCAAATGTGCAACAAAAATCATTATAATCTTTGATTATTCTGATTGAAGAAACAAAGTGTACATTCTAGGAGACATTATTGCATGACAGTTAAATTTTGACTGCAAACTAAAATGCTTGCCATTACCCAAACAACTGATTACAATATTTGAATTCTAAAATTTGAAGAACTCCCAAAGCCTAAGTAGAGACCCTATACAAAATTACAAACTCTGAGACCTGGAGAAATTGGAACCAACACCATGTAAATGGCCCAGAATTTATTTTTATAACCCAAAGGAGCAACAAGCCTCACACCATTTACACTTGTCACATTTTCTTTTGACAATCATAATACAACAAAATGCCAAAATAACTGTCTTCATCCACTAAAGCATGTCCTCTGTCATAAATTATCATCTTAAGTAGACTGGAACAACTGACTTTATCATGTATGCTTTCTTGCTGCTGACGTGGAGACAAGCCATGTTTTTGAGGGAACGGGGATTACAAGGTGTTCTAATAGCTCAGCCCCTCCTCATATGCAGATACTTGTTCCCAACACAAGAATCCCCTGCTTCACCTCCTTGACCACGCAAGCGGATAAGGGAGTGCCCGCAAGGATCAACAGAGAAAGGAAGCCCCAGAAACTAGGGTCCCACTTGTTATGCCCAATCCCAGGCGCATGCAAGTGACTCCCCACTTTTGATTGGGAGGCTTCTAACCACCTCAACCGATCAGAAACCAGAGGAGGCCACTCATAGCTAGTTTTGGTAGTGCCAAATTTCCAGCTAGGGAGGAAGTAGCAACAGTTTTGATTCCCTCCTCCATTTCCACTTGTTTCATCCAGGGGTACAACACTCCCTCAATTGCTACCTAAGCTCTGTTAGAACTCAAAGCGCTGAGGGAGGGGAAGAGAGAGGCATGAAGCCTCTCTACATCAAATCCTAATATGGGAACTCATAGAGACAAGGAACCACTGGAGTTCAGAGACCGAGATTCAAAGCCCCCATCCAACCAAAAACAAGGGGTGAAGAAGGGTTTACAACAGTTCAATGGATGCTGCTGAACTTAACCAATCTTACAAAATCCTCCCATCCCTTAGAAAAACATCTCTAATCCCCTAACCTTGTAAGGACATATCATCAACCATGAGAATAGAGAAGAAAATCCTAAGGAACATGATGGTGGAAAAGGCATACTAAAAAGATGAAGATCCATAACATTTGCATAGAAAGAATGATGCATGAAGTAACAGTAGAGGCTCCTACTTATAGCCAAATTGCAAAAGTTCCCACACCAAGGATAATTACTCCTTGCCGATTTGCCATATCAACTCAATTCAATTAGTACCACGATAAGTACCACGATAGGACAGTCATAAATGGAAAACCTTCAACAATTCACCAATATTTCTAGAAAAGGGAAAAAGGTGACACTCTGCAAGATGTCAATTTTCCACAACACAGAACTATCAATTCCCACAATGAAGCCACCAAACTTGGCTCCTCGATCACAACATATTAACCATTTTAAATAGCTAAATCCATTTCAAGCCCTACCATGATGTGAGCAGAAGATCCCCTCAAGCCTAGACGTAGATCCCCAAAGGTCAGTTTGCATGCTATCAATCCCCTCACAAGCATATCCTTTTTGCAATGGCAGCAAATCAGACTCATTGCACATTTGAAAAATCCCTTCACTACACCGGCTCATCGATCACTATGCGCCATAACTCTATTTCCTTATATCAAATTTGAAACTGAGTTGTTGATGATTCTAATTTAAAACAAGATCAATAGCCATCACGCATTGCCCCTTTGTCTGAAGATCTTCCACCATAAAATGTGATGCAAAGAAACCTTACAATGTGCTTAGATGCTGCCACATACCCCCTAACCTGTTGTTTACAAACCTTACCGCCTACTTGATTCTCGCAGCCAACGCATATTACAATTAGCTTTAACTCTGAAGATCTCAAACTGTGATGTGAAGAGACACTGTGATGAACTGCCCCTGTTTGACACCTGGCAGGAGATAAAGCACATCAAAAAACCTTTGCTTATGAAGTTTGTCACATATCACATTTTACTATATTTCCTTCTTGACTAACTTGCGATGCGAAGACCTAGTGCACTGAACCATGAAACAAACACCTATCAAAATGAATGCTCCATCGCACATCGCATTTCAAAATGAAGCCCCAAAAGAACAAATGTGAAGTGAAGGATATGCATGATGGAGGACTTAAGTCATTAAATAAGGCACATGTGCAAAGGTTGCTTTAAAAGGGGGCCGCACAAGGTTGAACGAATAAAAGGGGACCCAATTTTAAAGGCACGCTCATAATCCAACCTATAGATAAAACATAATTACAATGCATAGGATACTCATTAAAATTTTTCCAAGGGACCAAATGATAACACTAGGTATGAGGGGTCGGTTGGAACATGAAGACACAAGCATAAGTTATTACTAAACCAATTGGGAAACAGATACTTGTCAATGGGGAAAAAGAAAAGGCTACCCAGCGACCAAAGACTAGAGTTTTTTTTTGAAGATTTTACAAGTTATGATAAACCATAAACACTATTTCACATAAACCCTCGCCCACAAAGGCCAAGAAGAGGTTCAAAGATGGAAACTCACAACAAAGACCACAAGATTTTCATAGATCCTACCACCAAGTTTGGTATCTTCCTATCACTATCATCAAAACCTTCTCTATAAAATTCCTTGGAACCAATATCGATGGTTGGCTTCTGAGAGTAATGGATTCCATCCTCAACTCAGTCGATGCAATCATTTTGATCATTGGGGTTGCATTAAAAATGAAACCATTTTCCTTAGAGGGGATTCCAATCATCAGGAGAATGGTTCCAATAGCATTCGGTGACTCTCCTCCATCTACAGGTTTCAATGGCTCACCTTGCAACATAATTGTTGGCATACTAATTTTAGTTCCAGTTTAACTCTAACTAAACAAATATGTCCTTAGATATGGACAATGAGCGTTGGCATCCATATAATGTGCCCTTCTTAAACCATGAATTTATCAACTTTTATGGATTTGAGATCTACGTTGGAGCTTGTGGAAGCGTGTGTAGTAAGGGATGTGAGTGTTTGGAAGAGCAACATAAGCAGGACTTAAGGTTCTTTCCAAATATATACCACCCATGCACTATTGAACATTACAAGAGTATTGGAGTCTTCTCCATATGGCACGAGTTTGATGATCATCAAGACCTTCAGGAGATCATCTTAGATCCAGATGTATGTAGTATTCCTGCAATATTAAGAAGAGCAAAATGTCATCATCCCATAAATTAATGTTAGTTGCAACCATAATTTTGATTGTATGTGGCCTTGGCGACAATGAGGGTTGCCACTAAGATTTCAATCCTTTTGAACTTCATATCAAAACCTAAAAATTAAATTGACTTTATCAATTCCTAATGCAAAGATTCTTAGTGGAAGGATGATGGTTACTAGGATATTTACGGGGATTTCCAGCCTTGTTAGATACACGGGACTTTTGAGTTCTATGGGAGATATCCTAATACCACATGAAACTCTACAAAAAAGACAACATATGACATTTAATTTTAATCCTGCAGGGATTTTGTAACTATTAATACCTCCTAAATTTTTGTAAAGCAACATTAACAAGCCAACCAAAGGACTATGCAGGAATTTTAAGACTTTTTGGATATATGGAGCTTCAAGATCAACAAAGATTTTTGTAGAAGTTTCACTGTCAAGTGGATATTGTGAGGCTTTTAACATTATCCAGACAATCATTTTGTATTCCTTTTGACTTGAATGGGATGCATCCCGATCCCTAATGAAGCTCTTCATAGATCAAACTTAGCAACCATGAATTTATCAAGGGATTTTAAGCTAGCATAGCACATAAGGGTTCTTAAATTCTTCTTGGATCAATCCCTATGGCCTTGAGTTCCCCACAAATTTAAAACAAATGCACTTTATCCTTGTGCATCTACAAGCTCTGCATGCAAACCCATGCGAATGTTCCACATGTTAAGATAATATTTTCACAGATTCTTCTTCATTCCTCATGTCAATGCTCCACAACTGATGCAACCTCTATAACCATATCAGTAACATTTCATCTCAAGACTTTTACCATCTTTTGATCGAGATGTAGATCAAGAAGATAAAATGTTCAATCAAGATCATTAGAAATGGAATGGATGTAACTTCCTATCAGCTAGAGAAAAGTCTTAGATTTGAATTGGAGGATGTTCTTAAGAGAGAAGTGTTTTTGGAGACAAAGGTCAAGGGAAATATGGCTCAAAGAAGGTGAAAAGAACACTTCCTTTTTCCACCTATCAGCCAAAATCCATAAGGTTTCCAACTCCATTAAATCAATTCAGGCAGATGGGATTTCTCTCACGGATCCGGAAGAGATTAAAAATGAAGCAAAAAACTTCTATAGAGATCTCCTCACCAAAAGGACAGATCTTGTGGGGGGTGATGGCACCTCACCTAATTTCATTCCGAAGTTGGTCACTGAGCGATATAATTTGGATATGATGAAAGAATTATCTATGAAGTTAAAGCGGCCATTTTTTCAATGCCTGGTGATAAAGCATCGGGCCCAGATGGATGGACTGGGCTTTTCTTCCAAAAGTGCTAGGATACGGAAAGTAGGGACATTTTTTAGCTATGGAGGAATCTAGAAAATCTAGGAATGTGCTTAAAGAAATGAAAAAAACTTATCTCATGCTTATTTCAAAAACAAAATCCCCTCAAATTTTTGAAGAGTTCAGGCTAATTTCCTTTCCAACTTCATTTACAAGATCATATCCAAAGCTTTGGCACTGCATTTAGCTAGTTTTCTACCTGATCTAATTTTAGAGCAGCAAGGTGGCTTTGTTCCTGGTAAAGAAACACCAGAGGGCACCATCCTAACTCGTGAAATTATACACTCTCTTAATAAGGAGAAAGAGGCATCTATGCTAATCAAATTAGATATGTCAAAGGCTTACGATAGGGTGGAGTGGAATTTCCTTCTAGCCATGTTAAAAAAGATGGGTTTTTCAAAAGATATCTGCAATTGGATCTCCTGTTGTATAACAGGTTTTAAGATATCAGTCTTGATTAATGGAAGGGAATCAGAGACCTTTGAACCTTCAAGAGGTTTGAGGCAAGGGGATCCCATTTCCCCTACCTTTTCATCCTCATGTTTGAAGCCCTCACATGGGCTATCAAGGAAGCCAAACGAAAATCTGACTGGAAAGGTATTAGGATTAAAGGCATACAAGATTCTTTCACACATGCCCTATATGCAGATGATACCATCTTGTTCGGGCAAGCATCAGTGAAAGAAGCTAGATCCATCATGAATACAGTGGACAATTACTACTTTTTTCTGGGCAACTTGTCAATTGCAATAAGTTAGTGGTTTATATCTTCAATGTGCCTCAGGCTATACAAGATGAGATTAGTAAAGTTTTTAACTTTAAATTGGAATCCCTCCTAGGTAAATATCTTGGTCTACCCCTTTTTAATGGAAGACATGAGAGCAATCTTTGGAATAATGTCTTGGGTAAAATGAATTCCAAGTTGGTAACTTGGAAAGGTCGTAGACTTTCTCTGGTGGGTAGAATTGTAATGATCAAAGTTGTGTTAACTACAGTCCCAACCTACATGATGTCAATCTTAAAAATTCCAAAGGGGATCAATTCAAAGATCGAGAGGATATGCAAATAGTTTTTGTGGCAAGGCACCTTTCAGGAGAAAAAAAACACCTTTTGGCTTGGGATAAAGTTTGTAAATCTAAGGATGAAGGTGGGGCAAGAATCTTGGAATTAAATATTCATAATCAAGCCCTAGGGGCTAAACTGGTGTGGGGTCTGTATAAGAAACCAAACTCAAAATGGGTCTAATTAATGAAATAAAAATATTTGGACTCCTTGGAAAGTGAGAGAATCTTGACAATAAAAAATCTGCCTGAGGGGTCAGCAATTTGGATTTTTATCACAAAAAGTAGAGACATCCTCCTTCTGAAATTGTCATGGGTCACTCATAATGGGGAAAAAGTAGATTTCCAGAATGTCTCCTAGTGTGGGGAACCTAAACTTTCAGGAAGGGTTGATCTCACAAAAGCTAGAATTTTCCTACAGATGAATTGGGGTTATAAGGTGAAAGACTATTGGCATGTTTTGAGGGGTCGTAATTCAGTTTCCATAATTTGGAAAAGCACTCGAGATTGCAACTTTCCTTATGAGAAGAAAGCACTCCTGAGTAAACTTCTGGGGAAAAGAGTGGTTATCTTTTCCAATAAGGAAGATGAATTGGTTTGGACCGGGGCAAAGATGGTTATAGGTTTGTCATGGAAAAGATGGATTTGAATTGGCCATCAAAGCTATGTTGGAATAAATCCATATTGCCTAAGGCAGGTGCCTTCTCTTGGTTGGCACTTCACAATAAAGTTTTAACAGGAGATAGAATTAAAAGATTAGGCTTTGGTTCCAACTTTCTTTGCATCCTCTGTGGCAGAGAAGAAGAATCGGTGGATCACATTTTACTACACTATCCATTTAGTGGAGAATGTTGGCTATGGTTCATGCGAAAGCTAAACTAGCACACTCCTCTTTCGAGGACCCTAGTTCTTATGTTTAAAAATTGGCCCCTCATCTTCTCTGACTCCTTCTTCACTTGTAATTGGGAATTGGGCCCCTCTATGATTGCTTGGCATTTGTGGAGGGAGAGGAATCACCATATTTTCAAAAAGGAAGTTGCTTCTTTGAATATGGTTTGTTCTAAGCTTGAGGAGACCATTTCAGAACTGGTTGTGTCTAATGTTAGAAATTCAGCCTCCAGACAATCCAAATGGTCTAAATGGGATGCAGATTTGGTTAAAAACTGACTTTATCTTGGCAAAGTTGGCGTTAGTGGGGAGGCTGTATTTCAAAACTCAGCCACTAAGAGAGACCATGTAAAATGGCTCCCTCCTACAACACCTTTCTCCAAGCTTAATTTTGATGGAGCAATTTGAGGGAATCCTAGGCTATCAGGGTCCAAATGTGTCATCAGGAGGGAAGATGGATCTTTGATAGCTGCCAAAGTGACTAAGGTCCCCAAGGGATCGAATAATGAAGTTGAAGCCTGGGCACTGGTGTATGGCCTTCAATTGGCAGTTGATGTGGGCCTTAAAAACATTTGGATAGAAGGCGACTCTCTGATCATAGTCAATGCTCTAAAATTAAAAGGTTCTGATAACTGGAAAATTAATTATATCCTCCAACAGGCCATCTCCCTGCTCAATGAGTTCGATAATTTTTTGATATCTCATACTCTTAGAGAAGGTAACAAGGTGGCTGACGGTATTGCCAACCTAGCCATTGACCAAGACATACGAGTAGAAACTTTCCTCCATGGCCCTCTGAGTCACACCTTTTTCTAAGTAATATCTCCTTTGCCAGGTGTATCATCTTCGTTGGCCACTTTTCCCATTGCCAATTTCCTTGTGGCTCCTTTTTGTACGTTGGTGGGTGAGTATTAATAACTTTTCAGGCTGGCATGAGGGGAGTAGATTTGATCAGTTGCCACTCCTAGCTTTTAATCCTTTTAGTCAGTTTATGACTTTTCAATGATGGTTGGTTAGCATTGGCATTCAGGTTACTTATTTTAGATGCCTTTTCTTCTCTCAACACGCTTAGCAGTTATGGTGTTTTAAGGCAGGCTCTTTTGAATGATGGTGGACTTCTTTTCTATTTTTGGGAGACTTTTAAATCTGACATGTCACTCCCATCATACCCTGTGGTTTATGGAGTATGTGTGTGGAGATCTTCTCCTCTGAGTTTCATGATCTTCTGATGCATTCAGTAGCATGACCTGGACAGCTTTGGGATCTTCAAAGGATGACTTCCATCTCATCGATCACATGGATGACACCTTGTCTTTAAGGCTTTCTTGGCTTATTTTCTTTACGCTGTGTCTTCATTTTTCCTAACCTTTGCTTAAGCTTCCTTAACTAGAAATTGTCACATGTAAGCATGGTGGATACATGGCTTAATCAAAGACTTTTCTTTCCTTCTTTTGACTGGGAGCCTGAGATTAATGGAAGGGTCAAGTCATCTGATTTAATGATGCTTTTAGATTGGGACTGCACCCTTATGCAGTTCTCAGTGAGAAGCATTGCAGACAATGAATGGATTAAAGGATACATGGGTCACATCCTAAACTATTCTGATATCGTCTCCCATCTTCTTTCAAATATTATAGACTTGGCTCTAGACGAGGATTACGTACATGCCCTTGCATCTAGTTTATTCTATAACATCATCTATATGGTGGAAAGATGGGAGACGGCTATGAAGGGCTACATCATGGACTAGGGGGATGCACTGATTAGTGGACTATTCAATCTCCACATGTTGCGCACCTCTCTACCTCAACAGGCTATCTATAGGGCCCTACAATCAAGCCTTAAGTCACTAGGTAGCTACAAAATTGATAATGAGCTAAGCTCTTATAGCTTCCTCATCCCCAAGAAGAAGGCTCAGCATATTAAGGACATCTTCATAGGCATCAGGTTCCTCAAGCTTCATGATCCTGACATGATGCCGCGTATACCTAGGGATGCCTTGGTTGACCAAGAGGAGGAAAATGAGGCTGGTATTGCTACAAAGCTGGAGGTACAGAACATTCCTGCTACCAACCCTGCAGCTTGAGCATAGTCACGATTCCTAATGCAGCGTCCCAGTTTATGGTCGTTCCCTCTACTATTGTTTTGTTTGTTCCTTGTTGGTTGGCGCAGGTCTTGGTGGTCCTCCTATTGCATCTGGTGGTGTTGTGGTTTTTAGGTGACGATTTTGTTTATGTTGGCTTGTTGGTGGACGTGGTTGCGTTGGTTGATGGCGGGGTCATCTAGGTGGAAGTTGGTTTTATGTTTCTCTCTGGTTTTCATTGTCTTCTGTGTTTGAGGTGGTCCTTTTTGGAGGGGTAGTCTAGAGCTCCTTTGATCATGTTCTTTAAAGCTTACTATCTAGCTAGTTTGGGGCCTCTTTTCTGTAATCTTTTATTGCTTAAACTTCATTCTTATTTTGTAAAAAATTTATTATGCAATACTATGGGAGATCACACACCTTTTTTGTTAAAAAAAAGATCATATTCTATATGGACACTAGCAGCACACCCTTTTACCAAATGATCAAACAATTAGTTCTGGCATCTGCTCACATTCTCCACCAATGTCAATATCCTACAACCTACACAGTAGCCACTTTCAAGGTTTTGAAGATCCTTTAACGCATAATAATTTGATAAACAATGCCTTCTTTTGATTATTATGATAATCCTTGAAACATATAGCATAGAAATCCATTCCTATAAGCTATGATAGCATCATGAGAAAATTTGTATTCAAATCATGACAAAACCAAAAACTTTGCTGAGACTTCTACGAACATTAAGACTTTATTCTATTATTCATACATGAAGATATGGCAACAGACACAAAATGATGATCGGTTCAGCATATGAGGTAAATGTATTGAGTCATTAATCAGAGATTATGCAGAAAGCATGAACCTTAATAAATTTATTGAGTTATTCCCAAATAATGAATGAACCAAAAGCCTTTATCCTTGGTAACTACAACTTCCATTGGCACAAAATTATAGTTGGGAAATTTACCATACTATTTAAATTACCATTTCAAAAGAGTATAACTCTGTTTTGGCCTAGACTAAAACCATACATGCAAATTTATTTGTGTTGGGAGTCTTAAGAACTAAACCCACAATCATAAAGTCTTGAATACTCTTTGTCAACATGATAATATTATCAAAGAACACTGAGACATATTAAGATTCATACATGAATAAAAACTTTGACCCAAACAAGACCCTTCAAGGAAAAATCATGCCATGACCTATCAAGTGGATGAAAAAAGGTCAAATTGACTCAGAATGATAAGTCACATCTCATGAAAGCATCCAAAGCATGACAATCAATCAATACCTCCATGATCACACAAAGCACATAGAAAACTAACAAAATGGATCATGAACCCCACTACCAGGCCAAATGAGAAAACAGAGACCTAACACACTCAATGCAAGTTGAAGAACTGAAAAGAAATAAGGAAATTCACTGAGAACTCATTCCAAAGGAGGGAATCTCCATTTGGAGGAGAAAAAAGTGGGGTGTGTGTGTGCAGGACACAACATGCCCGAGGAGAGGGATTCAGGGAGAGGCATTTGGAAGATCTAGAGCACTACCGCCATTTGTTGGATGATTTGGGTCGATAGGATATTATGTGGAGACCATATAGAGGCGTGGAGACATGGGAGGAGGATGCAGTGTAGTTGGGGAAGGTATTTTTGGTGTGCTACATAGTGAGTCTCTGAGGTTTCATTATTGAGAGGTATAGACCTGACAAGGTATTACAGTAGTTTGGGATAGTGTAGGAGATACCTGGAGAAGCTCACCTATTTGCATGAGTGTATCGAGAGATAGGATTTTCTATGTATCAAGAGATAGGATTGTGGGGTAGGCAGGTGGGTTAGGAGGCAACAGAGAGTTGAAGGAGGCATCATGTGGTGTTGTGGGTCCCACAAGATGATGTGGAGGATGTAGAGGTGGCAAAGGGATATGAGACCTGGTGGGAGAGGATGATGCTATTGAGATTGATAGTTTTGGTAGCATGATGAGTGGTTCAACACTTGAGGAGGGTGGTGTGTCAAGAGCAAGGAAATTAAGAGAGATAGCAAGAGGACAGTGTGAGGAAAAGGTAGCATAAGCAGAGGGTATCAAAGGAGAGGATAGTGTCGATGGAAGAGGATGTTCTAGAGGTAGAAAGTGAGGTAGTGTAGGCTAGCCTAGAGGAGGGAGGTGAGGGAGGAGCAAGGACCTTAGTAGTAGGGGCATCAGGATCAAGTGGGTTGAGCCAGGAGAGTTTAGTGGTAGAGATAGTAGCATGAGATGGGACTATAGAAATATTGGAGAGGAAGCGGGATGAAATGAGATGACAACTAAGGATTGAGCGGGTGGAGGGTGAATTGGTATGGAGGCATCTAGCAGAGATGCAGCGAGATTTGTAGGAGAGTAGAGTGCATTCAGGGGAGCAAAGGGAGATGTTTTACGGAAGCTAGTAGAAATGAAATAGGAGAGGAATGAGTGGAGGTGACAAGATAAGGTAGAGAGGGCATAGGTAGATGAGCTATAGGTGCATCTATAAGAGATGTGGCATGAGGGGGAGTAGAGAATATAGGTAGATGCATATGTGGCTAGTTTGTAGGGGTTGGTGGTCATAGAATGAGTAGAGCTAGACATGGCCATAGCAAAGTCATAGAGACTACGTTAGGATAGAGATGTAGTGAGGAGGGTGTCTAGGGTATGGGTAGTTGGTGATGGAGTTAGCCTTGACAAGTAGGAGGATAGAGAAGGCATTTAATATAAAGGCGATGTATTACAGGGAGCTATATCACCAACTGGTGTCAGATGATAAGAGAGACTGGCATTTGTAGAGGCCTCAACTAGTCGATTAGGGGCATCAGAGGTAGGGTCATCATGGAGATCTTAGTTAGTGAACAAAGCACCATGACCAATGCCATCAGGCATGCTACCACCATCACCCAACCCATTTGTGGAGAAAGAGGGGGATACAAATAGGAGAGCCACTCATGGTTGCAGGTCAGAGGGATGGATGTATGATGAATCCATGTACCATTTTATATGATGTCCTTATGAGATATCCATGTATGATGTATTCTGTACACATCATTATATATATGAAAATTGGAGACATATAGATTGATGTCATGATGTTGTGTTGACGTGATGTTAGATTAGATGATGATTTTTATGGGTGTACATGTGTTTTGGGATGACTATTGTGATTGCGTTGTACTTATATTATTTATTTCGATACATGTTAGAATAGATGGTAGAATAGAGATGGATGTTATGGTAGAAAATGAATGTGATGAATGATGATAGAAATAGAATAAATGAAAATGTGATGGGAATATATGTGATAAAATTATATGATGTGATGAATGTTTGTGATGACAAGTACATGTTGCGAAGGCAATATACGTGCAAGAGAGAAACCTAAGTTTGTTGTAGCACTAGCGTTATGCACCATGATATAATGGATCATTATGACGATGCATCGAGTGCATACAATCAGACAAAATGCAAGTAGCATCATGCCCCCATGAACATGTGGTCCAAAATATGTCATAATATAATGGATTATGGTGATCTTGGGGTTGTGTAGTGCAGGACAAGATAACTAGGTGCATACAAACACACACAAGCACACACATTAGAAGTAAAACTGTAACAAAAAGATAATAAAACTGTTACTAAATTATGTTTACACCTAATTTAGTTAGACTTGATTTGTAGTTATTACAAAAGGAGTAAAGGAAAACTTTTAAGTTAATGCAATCAGTGAATGTATGATGTCTTGGCAAGAGAAAACAAGGATCAGTTGTCAGGATAATCTGACAGTCCAATCAAGACTGTCAAACCATCCTGACAACTGAAAATCTAATGGCAAGATATCAGATAGTCAATGAATGACAGAATAGATCTAACTGGTTTTATATTTCAGTTATGAGATAATTGAGTAATTCAAGTGGTCACAATTTAGTGTGAAAGAAAGCTATTTATAAAACTGTCATTTTATATCATATTTTGAACATATGTTTTATATCAATTTCAGTTATTCTACCCTATGCATTTGATTGAAAAAGTAAACATACATAAATCATTTGCATAAGGTAAAGTAACTGATCATATTTAAAGAAATGTTTAAACGTGTCCCACACAAGCCGTGGGAGTGACTAAACTGAGCAATATAGACATATGCAAGCTATACATCTGAGGATAAAAGGAGAGAGAAATAACATATAAGAATATTAAATATCCATCATTGCCTTTTTAGAAGGTTGATATCCTTAGTTGATAGCTAGTCTTCATGTCCTTATCTTCAGCTCTTGATCATGACAGTGTACATATAAAAAATTGGGGAAAAACCCTATTAGAAGCTCTGGATATTTAAAATTATAACATGTTTTAATCAATAGACATATCAACTTGCAGACATTATGCATCTTATGTGAATGGATCAAATCAGACATGCACAATAAATCAGATCATCATGAGAAAGATCAATCAACTTCAAGAGGTATGTTTTTATGCTAACTTGTTTGTTCACTGTGCATGTATAGGGAAAGTAATGTTGTTGATTTGAAGACATTAAAACATGTGGAGAAAATGTGGCTCCCACAAGGGTAAAGCCCAGCATGATTTCCTTTTTATTCATTTGAAAAGGATATCAGGTTGCAAAAAGGACAGAATGCACTATTCAAGAAGATATTATGCATCAGAACAGTCAACTTGCAAAAAAAGTGATGTCATCATGATAAAGGTGAAGAGGAGCACTTTC
The DNA here is from genome assembly GCA_027924645.1 of Cunninghamia lanceolata. Classification (NCBI taxonomy): domain Eukaryota; kingdom Viridiplantae; phylum Streptophyta; class Pinopsida; order Cupressales; family Cupressaceae; genus Cunninghamia; species Cunninghamia lanceolata. Next base: position 4,349,352 of record BSBN01000397.1, read on the forward strand.
TCCTATAAACTATGCCCACTTAAGAGAACAGTCTGTTAAAATCAGAAAATCATATTCAAATTGATTCATTACATGTTACAAGAGAAGTAGTGATTCTGATCAAGTTGTCAATATGCAGACTACAGAAGTGCAGTCATGAGAAGGTATTCTTCTTTATTTCTATCAATGATTTGAGTATGTTTCTGCTGTCAATATTTATGCCATAGGTATGAGAGTCATCTAGGTAGGTAAAAATCATGATAAATCAACCTTAGATGTCATAAAATGCATAAAGTGCAAAGAGGAAAAGCCTTGTGATCAATGAATAGTCAGCTGAGAAAGATTTGCTAGGGTTGTCATGAAGTTGATCGGTTTGTAGCCTCATAAAATATAGATTTACATGAAGTGAAGGCTACAAGAGCCATTACAAATGATAAACTATCATAGTACCATATCAATATACAAAAGTACAATTTCTTTACTACAGGAGAACATAAATGTCAAGGCATAATAGGGTACAGTCATATCATGCCAAGAGCAATGATAGAGCATGGAAGAAGGATGCCAAAAAAAAGTGCTAGGATAGCAAAAACTTGATAAGAGGCATATGGAATAACAATGTATGAAGAGACAGGTGCTTAATCAATATATAAAGATACAGGTTGTTTGCTACAAAAATATATAGATATCAAACATCTCATGCTACAGCCATGTGTCTTAGTAAAATAGAGCAACTTAAAGAATATAGCCATGCAACAGAACTAGAAAATCATGCAATCATTGCATCTTTATGCCATATTGAACCATTATGAAGTGACAGTTATAGCTACAGGAGGTAGCATAGAAAAGATCATATCTAAATGTTCATGACATACAGGAGATAACTAATATAGAGAAAGATACATCATGTCAAGTTCAGATGATGCAATAAAGTACAGATGAAAGAATAACAAGGAGAATGTTATACCAATTTACCAGATATAGTTTCTCTCATACATTTAAATGATAGGAGAAAGAAACAAAAGATAAGGATTCTTTATGTTTCTCTTTTCACATGTTTATGTCGACAGTTCAAGTTATAAGAGAATACTAATAAAATGTCAAACCCTTATCATCATGTGGTATTTTCAAGCTATAGTCAAAAGTAAAATGTTTAAAGAAAGAAAATGCAAATAACCCATATGGGTTTTCCTACCAATACAAAAAGGTCGACTAAAGGAGAAGAACATAGCTATGGCAGGCCGTCGCCATTAAAGAGTTTCCTTTTTCATATTTAGAAATTCAAATTCCTTTTTTTTATTTTATAAAGCCTAATGCATAGATAACCCATATGGGCTTTTTCTATCAAAAAATGCAGATAAAGAAAAGTGCACTGTTACAGGTAGCTAGAGTGGAAAAGAAAAGCTACAGAGTATGATAATGTCGAAGGTCATCGCCAAGAAGATGATCATTTTTTGTTAAATTCAAAACCCATTTTTGAATTTGAAACCCTTATATTATTTTCTTGTATATAGAGAGAAGAATACATAGAATGCAAGAAAATAACAGGTCATGGCCATTAAGAAGGCCTTGTCATTCATAAATATCAACCCTTGTTACAATTTTCCGAACCCTTACATATTCATGTTGCATCGAAATGCCATGGAGATGATATAGAATCAACTGAAAATGGAAAAGAAAGAAAAAGAGAAGCATTTTCTCCCTGAAACCCTAGTCGGCCAAGTTGCAGAACTAAAGATGCAAATGAAAGTTGACAAAATGAAATGACAATTGTTTAGGGTTCGGCTGGTGTTTTTGTTCGATGGTTTTTTCTTCCTCTTTTTGTCATTTCTTTTAACTCAAAAAAAAATTAAATTATTTCCTTATCCAGACCAAGGTCAAGACTTATGTCTTGAGATTCCTAATGATTATGCCACAGGAGGGGCCCGTGAGCCAAATAAAATTATTTCTTGCATTTTATTTTGCTAAGTCAAACATATAAATCATTAAGGAGGTAAGGCTTAGTGCCTTCTATTTCCATTGTCTCAAGATAGTCCACAAGTGTGGTTGAAGATGCCTTATGTTATATGCAAATCAAGTTGAAAGTCCAAGAATCCTCATTCATGCATGGAGACCAAGTGTGGTCGAAACCCTAAATGCCTTATGCATTTTTGAATGCATCAAAATTCAAAACAAAGAGACCATTCAAATACAAGGTCATGTAAAATGTGGCAGGTGATATGAGGGTAAGGTGATATGGATGGAGTGATGCATGGAGAGATGCAAAATGAAGGCAGATGGTATAGTGGTAATGCTTTTTCCTCTCTTTTTAAATTTTGCATGGAGTGATAAGGGGATATGATTATGTCTTGTATGCATGTGAATGTAACTTTGGAGCTTTTATTGTTTCATAGAGTAATAAGGTTATCAAAATACATGTTATCATTTTGCATGTAAATGACCTACATTTTGCATGGAGGCATAAGGGGGTAATATTTTTTCATTCTTGCATGTATGATGACCTAATTAATTTTTTGGCATCATTATCATGTAAAATCTTGCAAAATTATGCAAATGTAATGGAGAGATAAGGTGTATTCTTTTTTCTTCCATGATTTTACAACTATATATCATGTAAACAAATTAATAAAGTAATATTTTATAAATTACTCTATCATTTTGTCACAAGTTGTAAAATTGGAGAAATTAGACAAATTGAAACTCATAATAGAGTAAGACATGCAAATGATTACTTTATTTAATTTTCCACATGATCTACACATTCAAAATCATGCAAGATGGAGGAGTTAAGTTAACTGAGGACTTTTGAGGTCTTTTTGCATGGCTTGGAAGTCAAAATAGAGAAAATTGGTCAACTCTTGGATCAAACACATGGAGACTAGCAGTTTGGAGCTATTTTTGCTCATTTTGAGGTAGTTTTGACCCTTATTTTTAGGGATTTCATTGTTTGCTCGTGGATCAAATTGGAGAGCTTATTTTTTGAGGCAGTTGACTATAGTTGATTTCTTCGTGCCTCTTGGAGAGAGCAAACTATAAATTGTAAGGAAAACTTAGGTTTTTCTAGTTCTTGCATTCGTTTCTCTTTTACACATTGAGAGACAAAGTTTTTTTGTAACTTATTTTTGCAGTTCTTGCCTTTTTTCTCTTTACACTTTGAGAGAGAAGGAGGTTTTGTAACTCACTTATTTGTAGATTTATAGAGATTACAGTAGGTTACAGGTTCTATACTTTGTTCTATGAAATTATTTCCTTTATTTTTCAGCTTGATCAAGTATCTACCTTCCATTAATGCAACTTGTATGAGTGATTTGATGAGATTTTATTGTGTTTAAACATCAAAACCTTTAAAATCATTGTCTCATTAGTACTTTTTTGTGTTAGATAGCACTGAAAATCATAGGTCTTAGGCTGTACAATTGCAAAACCTTTCTTTTATGTTGTGAAAAACCCCTTTTCCTTCAAACAGAAATATTTTCCAGCCTCCCTTGGAAACATTTTTGTGATCAATTTGCTGAAAGTGGTATGTGTGGATAGATTTTCTAAGATCTATTGTGAGTTAGATTGCCAAGTTTTCATCATTATTAGGTGCATCACCATACTTTTATAGTTTTATTTGCTTTTAGAAAGATTCTTTTTAGCCTTTTCCACATCAAAGTCATAGATCCAATTGAATATTTTAAGGGAACCAGCCCATAATCTAGAGGTTCAAACTTGACATAGGTCACCCACAGCATGAGTTTGATCCCATGTTTTAAAGGATTGTTGAGTTTCACAACTTTGCATCACGGGTGCAATTCTAATCGACAACAGTTTTTGGCACACTCGGTGGGACTTTGAACTGTTTTTCAGTTCAAAAAGAACTTATTATTTCTACCATTTTGGTATGATCAGTAGTTATTACGGCCTTTCAGAGGGTTTTATTTCAAATACCTAGCAACTCTAACTTTCTGGTTAAATAGATCATAATTTTGTAGCTTATGAAAAGGATTCACAAGATCAGGTGTTGTTTTATTTCAATTAGTTCTGGTTTCAGTTGTTTTCTAGCTTTTGAATGAGTAAACATGACTATCCTTCATAGAAACATGTCATATCATCCATCATATCATGAAAATATTGCTAATCTTCCATATTATCAACAATATCACATCATCCATGCTGCTGGTTTCATCCCTAATTCCTTTAATTTTTAAAGAAACTGGCATGCACAGTATTCTTACCTCCCACCCACCCCAATTCAGACTTGTTGGTAGCCTACACATAAACCAAATCAGCTTTAAGAGTATGCAAAGGAGGAGATTGCAAACATAAAGAGTATGTCACTTGACCTCAATAACACATTGCTAGAAATCAATAAACAGATAGATGAATTCAAAAGACATCAATAGTATGAGTAGCAACAGGAAGAGATGGATTATCAATCCTATCTTCATGAGCAAGAGTTGGAGGCACAAAGGATACAGTTTGAAGAAGGTCTCAGAAGGGAAATAGCAGCAAAAGAGGAGAAGATGAAGTTTTTGCTTGCACAAGTACAAAGTCATGTAATCCAGACAGTTGCATTCATTTTGGATCATCCTGTTCAAAATGAGGTTAGTAGGTATCAATTTCCAAGTTTTAGAAGTCTTGATTTTGTTTAGGAACCTGTTTGCATTCAAAATCAAACCATTAATTCTCAGTATCAGTCACATCAAGTGCCTGAACCAAGTCATCAATCTTTTGAACAACCATGGCAGCCTTCTTGGACCATGCATCCTAATTATAAAATGTCAAATCTTGTTAAGGCTACCCCTCCAAAATCAGGAAGGGAAAGAGGTAGTAGTATATGAACCACTCAAGATTCCAAGTTGGTATGGTGAACAAGAGCAAAAGGTTTTAGAGCCCAAGCCAATCAAAATTCTAAGTTTTAGTCCAGCAACTGAAGGTGCTGCTATTTTTACTGTGTCCCCAGCTGAAAATGAGCATAATGTATATGAAGAGGATGTTGATTCAAATTTGGCACTCAATCCTTTGCATTTCAATTCATTTGAAAAGTTTTCTAATGTTGTTTATAAGATGAATGAAAGCAGAGTACAGAGGTCACAAGGTGAAAGCCTTCTGTTGCAAAGACAGAATGCCCAAGTTCCATTGGAGAAAGCACCATGTGAGGAGGAAGAACTAGTTTCTTTGTTTGATCAACTACCTAGTTTCATTGGACCAAATGAGGAAAGCATACCAATAGCAGTTTCAGAACAGCAAATGGACATTAAATAGTATGAGGAGTTGTTGATTGAAGCTAAGCAATCTAATAATCTGATCTTGGATCAATTAAAAAAGTGTGAAGCTAAACCTATCATGCAACTTAAACAGCTGGTTGAGAGCTGTCATGAGGTAATAAATAGTCCTCCTTTACTAAAAATTCAAGAGGAATGTGATGATGTTTTTTTTGGGATGATCTTGAGTCCTTTGTGTCAAACTTAGATGGCAAACAAGATCAGGTTGAACATGTTTTTGTAAAAGAAATAGAGACCGAGTCTGAGGATCTAGTGAATTTGTTTGATGAACTTCTTGAATTTATGGATGAAAATGAAGATATCACATGCATCCTAACATCTATGCCTAGTATTGAACAACTGGATGATATACCTCATTTGGATTCAATGCAAGATTATGAGTTAGATGAGGGTATGTTTTTAGGCATCATAGAGGTCTTTTGTTCTAACATTAATGATCAACTAGTGACAAATGAACTAGCAGTATGTGATCAGCCTATTCAGGACAAAGAGGCAGATATTAGTTCATTTCATTCATCTGAGCTAACTTTTTCAAGTCAGGTTGAGATTGTAGGAGAAAATAAGACAGTAGATCTACATCAAGAAATCAATAGTATGAGTAGAAAGTTCATCATTTCAAGAGGATGTACAATCAAGGACCTAGCTAAATCAGAGCTAAATAAGGAGATACAGATTGATGTTGTACCCAAAGAAGAGCTTGCAGCCTTAGAATAGAAGAATGAGATCATTTATTCACCCTATAATAGCATTGCCTATGATCAGGTTCCGATGGTGAGTGATTTTGTTTTCATCCTTTAGAGAGTTTTGCAGCATTCTATAAGGTATGTCTTCATGATTCACATCCTATCTATAGCAAAACAACTTGCAGAACATCCTTCCTTAATTAGAAAGGGAAGTTATTTTATAAAACCAGTTAATGGATTTGTTTGACCAGCTTTAATGACTGGTTAGTGTAGGGTAGAGTAGGATTTCAGTTCAGTATTTCATTTTCCAAGAAGTGCACATGCACATTTTGTTGGCCATGTCTTAAAACAGGTTAGAATAGTTTCAGTTTTAGTTTTGTTTTTGTTGCTGTAGTTTTCTATTAGTTTGAGTTGCAAGAAGGTTTTTTTAAAGTTTCAGGTAGAAAAGACTCATATGCCCAATGAATAGCAAGGCTACTGGTTCTAATTTGTTTAGCAAGAAAACACCCCTGAGAGGTCACCAGAAATGTTACTAAATTATGTTTACACCTAATTTAGTTATACTTGATTTGCAGTTGTTACACAAGGAGTAAAAGAAAACTTTTAAGTCAATACAATCAGTGAATGTATGATGTCTTGGCAAGAGAAAACAAGGATCAATTGTTAGGATAATTTGACAGTCCAATCAGGACTATCAAACCATCCTCACAAGTGAAAATATAATGGCAAGATATCAGACAGTCAATGAATGACAAAACAGATCTAACTGATTTTATCTTTTAGTTATGAGATAATTGAGTTATTCAAGTGGTCACAATTCAATGTGAAAGAAAGGTATTTATAAAACTGTCATTTCATATCATATTTTGAACATATGTTTTATATCAGTTTCAGTTATTCTACCCTATGCATTTTATTGAAAAAGTAAACATAAAAAAATCATTTGCATAAGGTAAAGTAACTGATCATATTTAAAATAAATGTTTAAATGTGTCCCACACAAGCCGTGGGAGTGACTAAACTGAGCAATGAAAACATATGCAAGCTATACATCTAAGGATAAAAGGAAAGAGAAAGAACATATGAGAATATTAAATATCCATCATTGCCTTTTTAGAAGGTTGATGTCCTTAGTTGATAGCCGGTCTTCATGTCCTTATCTTCAGCTCTTGATCATGACAGTGTACCTGCAAAAAATTGGGGGAAAGCCCTGTTAGAAGCTCCAAATATTTAAAATTATCACATGTTTTTATCAATAGACATATCAACTTGTAGACATTATGCATCTTATGTGAATGGATCAAATCAGACATGCGCAATAAATCAGATCATCATGAGAAAGATCAATCAACTTCAAGAGGTATGTTTTTATGCTAACTTGTTTGTTCACTCTGTAGGTATAGGGAAAGTAATTTTGTTGATTTGAAGACATTAAAACATGTGTAGAAAATGTGGCTCCCACAAGGGTAGAGCCCAGCATGTCTTTCTTTTTATTCATTTGAAAAGGATATCAAATTGCAAAAAGGACAGAATGCACTATTCAAGAAGATATTATGCATCAGAACAGTCAACTTGCAAAAAGAGTGATGTCATCATGATAAAGGTGAACAGGAGTAGTTGCTCCTATAAACTATGCCCACTTAAGAGAACAGTCTATTAAAATTAGAAAATCATATTCAAATTGATTAATTACATGTTACAAGAGAAGTAGTGATTCTGATCAATTTGTCAATATGCAGAATACAGAAGTGGAGTCACGAGAAGGTATTCTTCCTTATTTCTATCAATGATTGGAGTATGTTTCTGCTGTCAATATTTATGCCATAGGTATGATAGTCATCTAGGTAGGTAAACATCATGATAAATCAACCTTAGATGTCATAAAATGCATAAAGTGCAATGGGGAAAAGCCTTGTGATAAATGAATAGTTAGTTGAGAAAGATTTGCCAGGGTTGTCATGAAGTTGATCAATTTGCAGCCTCATAAAATATAGATTTACATGAAATGAAGGCTACAAGAGCCATTACAAATGATAAACTGTCATAGTACCATATCAGTATACAAAAGTACAATGTCTTTCCTACAGGAGAACATAAATGTCAAGGCATAATAGGGTACAGTCATATCATGCCAAGAGCAGTGATAGAGCATGGAAGAAGGATGCCAAAAAAAAGTGCCAAGATAGCAAAAATCTGATAAGAGGCATGTGGAATAACAATGTATGAAGAGACAGGTGCTTAATCAATATACAAAGATAAAGGTTCTTTGCTACAAAAATATATAGATATCAAACATCTCATGCTACAGCCATGTGTCTCAGTAAAATAGAGCAACTTAAAGAATATAGCCATGCTACAGAACTGGAAAATCATGCAATCATTGCATCTTTATGCCATATTGAACCATTATGAAGTGACAGTTATAGCTACAGGAGGTAGCATAGAAAAGATCATATCTAAATGTTCATGACATACAAGAGATAACTGATATAGAGAAAGGTACATCATGTCAAGTTCAGATGATGCAATAAAGTACAGATGAAAGAATAACAAGGAGAATTTTATACCAATTTACCAGATACAGTTTCTCTCATACATTCAAATGATAGAAGGAGAAAGAAACAAAAGATAACGATTCTTTATGTTTCTCTTTTCACATGTCTAAGTGGACATGTTCAATTTATAACAGAATACTCATAAAATGTCAAACCCTTATCATCGTGTGGTGTTTTGAAGCTACAGTCAAAAGTAAACTGTTTAAAGAAAGAAAATATAGATAACCCATATGGGTTTTTCTAGCAATACAAAAAGGTCGAGTAAAGGAGAAAACACAGCTATAACAGGCCATGGCCTTTAAAGAGTTTCCTTTTTCATATTCAAAAATTCAAAATCCTTTTTTTTATTTTCAAAACCCTAATGTACAAATAACCCATATGGGTTTTTTCTATCAAAAAATGCAGATAAAGAAAAGTGCACTATTACAGGTAGCCAGAGTGGAAAAGAAAAGCTACAGAGTATGATAATGTCGAAGGCCGTGGCCAAGAAGATGATCATTTTTTGTTAAATTCAAAACCCATCTTCGAATCTGAAACCCTTATATTATTTTCTTGTATACAGAGAGAAGAATACACAGAATACAAGAAAATAACAGGTCGTGGCCATTAAGAAGGCCTTGTCATTCATAAATATCAACCCTTGTTACAATTTTCTGAACCCTTACATATTCATGTTGCAGAGGAAAAGAAAGTTAGAAAGAAGATATAGAGGAGTATGGCTGTGAAGAAGAGGCCTTATTTTCTTGAAAGAAAAGATACCCATTTGTATTTTTTGAAAACCTTACCAAAACTATGCAGGTACAGTTCAAGAGAATGAAGATAGAAAAGGTCGAATAAAAGAGCTCACCTCACATTTTGTAGAGAGAAATCACAGAGGTCGCGGGCCTTCTTTCTATTTTTTTGAAACCCCTTTCAAATATAGGAGGTCGAGACAAGAGAACACAGAGAAAGTGACAAGTAAAGTATGTAATGTAAGACTTTTAAATGCTCAAAAGGATATATCATGCCGCGACCAAATGAACAACAAACCACAGAAAAAAAATCAAAGAAAATTCCATTATCACACAAAGGAGAGCTCAGCTGCATCAAAATTCCATGGAGATGATAAAGAATCAACTGAAAATGGCAAAGAAAGAGCAAGAGAAGCATTTTCTCCTTGAAACCCTAGTCGGTCGAGTTGCAGAACTAAAGATGCAAATGAAAGTTGACAAAATGAAATGACAACTGTTTCGGGTTCGACTGGTGTTTTTGTTCGATGGTTTTTTCTTCCTCTTTTTCTCATTTCTTTTAACTCAAATAAAAATCAAATTATTGCCTTATCTAGACTGAGGTCAAGACTTATGTCTTGATATTCCTAATAATTATGCCACAGGAGGGGCTCGTGAGCTAAATAAAATCATTTCTTGCATTTTATTTTGCTAAGTCAAAGATAGAAATCATTAAGGAGGTAAGGCTTAGTGCCTTCTATTTCCATTGTCTCAAGATAGTCCACAAGTGTGGTCGAAGATGCCTTATGTTATATGCAAATCAAGTTGAAAGTCCAAGAATCCTCATTCATGCATGGAGACCAAGTGTGGTCAAAACCCTAAATGCCTTATGCATTTTTTAATGCATCAAAAGTCAAAACAAAAAGATCAAAGACAAGGTCATGTAAAAGGTGGCAGGTGATATGGATAGAGTGATGCATGGAGAGATGCAAAATGAAGGCAGATGGTATAGTGGTAATGTTTTTTCCTCTCTTTTTAAATTTTGCATGGAGTGATAAGGGGATATGATTATGTCTTGTATGCATGTGAATGTAACTTTGGAGCTTTTATTGTTTCATAGAGTAATAAGGTAATCAAAATACATGTTGTCATTTTGCATGTAAATGACCTACATTTTACATGGAGGCATAAGGGGGTAATATTTTTTCATTCTTGCATGTATGATGACCTAATTAATTTTTTGGCATCATTATCATGTAAAATCATGCAAAATTATGCAAATGTAATGGAAAGATAAGGTGTATTCTTTTTTCTTTCATGATTTTACAACTATATATCATGTAAACTTATTTTTAAGTGATATTTTATAAATTACTCTATTATTTTGTCACAAGTTGTAAAATTAGAGAAATTAGACAAATTGAAACTCATAATAGAGTAAGTCATGTAAATGATTATTTAATTTTCCACATGATCTACACATGCAAAATCATGCAAGATGGAGGAGTTAAGTTAACTGAGGACTTTTGAGGTCTTTTTGCATGGCGTGGAGGTCAAAATAGAGAAAATTGGTCAACTCTTAGATCAAACACATGGAGACTAGCAGTTTGGAGCTATTTTTACTCATTTTGAGGTAGTTTTGACCCTTATTTTTAGGGATTTCATTGTTTTCTCGTGGATCAAATTGGAGAGCTTATTTTTAGAGGCAATTGACTGCAGTTGATTTTATCATGCCTCATGGAGAGAGAAAACTATATATTGTAAGAAAAACTTAAGCTTTTCTAGTTCTTGCATTCTTTTCTCTTTTACACATTGAGAGACAGAGTTTGTTTGTAACTCATTTTTGCAGTTCTTGCCTTTTTGCTCTTTACACTTTGAGAGAGAAGGAGGTTTTGTAACTCACTTATTTGCATATTTATGGAGATTACAGTAGGTTACAGGTTCTATACTTTGTTCTATGCAATTATTTCCTTTATTTTTTAGCTTGATCAAGTATCTACCTTCCATTAATGCAACTTGTATGAGTGATTTGATGAGATTTTATTGTGTTTAAACATCAAAACCTTTAAAATCATTGTCTCATTAGTACTTTTGTGTGTTAGATAGCATTGAAAATCATAGGTCTTAGGTTGTGCAATTGGAAAATATTTCTTTTATGTTGTGAAAAAACCCTTTTCCTTCAAACAGAAATATTTTCCAGCCTCCCTTGGAAACATTTTTGTGATCAATTTGCTGAAAGTGGTATGTGTGGATAGATTTTCTGAGATCTATTGTGAGTTAGATTGCCAAGTTTTCATCATTATTAGGTGCATCAACATACTTTTATAGTTTTATTTGCTTTTAGAAAGATCCTTTTTACCATTTTCCACATCAAAGTCATAGATCCAATTAAATATTTTAAGGGAACCAACCCATAATCTGGAGGTTCAAACTCAGCATAGGTCACCCACAGCATGAGTTTGATCCCATGTTTCGAAGGATTGTTGAGTTTCACAACTTTGCATCACGGGGGCAATCCTAATCGACAATAGTTTTTGGCACGCTCGGTGGGACTTTGAACTGATTTTCAATTCAAAAAGAACTTATTATTTCTATTGTTTTGGTATGATCAGCAGTTATTACAGCCTTTTAGAGGTTTTTATTTCAAATACCTAGTGACTCTAACTTTCTGGTTCGATAGATCAGAATTTTACAGCTTATGAAAAGGATTCACAAGATCAAGTGCTATTTTATTTCAAGTAGTTTTGGTTTCAGTTGTTTTCCAGCTTTTGAATTAGTAAACATGACTATCCTTCATGGAAACATGTCATATCATCCATCATATCATGAAAATATTACTAATCCTCCATCTTATCAACCATATCAGATCAACCATGTTGTTGGTTTCATCCCTAATTCCATTAATTTTCAAAGAAACCAGCACCCACAGTACTCTTACCTCCCACCCACCCCAATTCAGCCTTGTTGGCAGCCTATACATAAACCAAATCAACTTCAAGAGTATGCAAAGGAGGAGATTGCAAACATAAAGAGTATGTCTCTTTACCTCAATAACACATTGTTGGAAATCAATAAATAGATAGGAGAATTCAAAAGACAGCAAGAGTATAAGCAGCAATAGGAAGAGATGGATTATCAAGCCTTTCTTCATGAGCAAGAGTTGGAGGCACAAAGGATATAGTTTGAAGAAGGTCTCAGAAGGGAGACAGCAACAAAAGAGGAGCAGATGAAGTTTTTGCTTGGACAAGTACAAAGGCAAGAAATCTAGATAGCTACATTCATTCTGGATCAACCTGTTCAAAATGAGGTTAGTAGGTATCAATTTCTAAGTTTTAGAAGTCCTAATTTTGTTCAGGAACCTATTAGCATTCAAAATCAGACAATTAATTCTTAGTATAGGTCACATCAAGTGCCTAAACAAGGTCATCAAGTTTTTGAACAACTATGGCAGCCTTCTTGGACCATGCATCCCAATTATAAAATGCCAAATCTTGTTAAGGCTACCCCTCCCATACCAATCCAAAATCAGGAAGGGAAAGAGGTAGTAGTATATGAATCAATCAAGATTCCAAGTTGGTATGGTGAACAAGAGCAAAAGGTTTTAGAGCCCAAGCCAATCAAAATTCTAAGTGTCAATCCTGCAGTTGAAGGTGTTGTTTTTATTGTGTCCCCAGCTGAAAATGAGCATAATGCATATGAAGAGGATGTTGATTCAAATTTGGCACTCAATCCTTTGCATTTCAATTCATTTGAAAAGATTTCTAATGTTATTTACAAGATGAATGAAAGCAGAGTACAGAGGTCACAAGGTGAAATCCTTCTGTTGCAAAGACGGAATGCCCAAGTTCCATTGGAGAAAGCCCGTGTGAGCAGGAAGAACTGGTTTCTTTGTTTGATTAGCTACCTAGTTTCAATGGACCAGATTAGGAAAGCATACCAATAGTAGTTTCAGAACAACAAATGGACATTAAATAGTATCAGGAGTTGCTGATTGAAGCTAAGCAATCTAATAATCTGATCTTGGATCAATTACAAAAGTGTGAAGCTAAACCTATCATGCAACTTAAACAGTTGGTTGAGAGTTGTCATGAGGTAATAAACAGTCCTCCTTTACCAAAAATTTAAGAGGAATGTGATGATGTTTTTTTTGGGGATGATCTTGAGTCCTTTGTGTCAAACTTAGATGGAAAACAAGATCAGGTTGAACATGTTTTTGTAAAAGAAATAGAGACTAGGTCTGAGGATCTAGCTAATTTGTTTGATGAACTTCCTGAATTTATGGATGAAAATGAAGATATCACATGCATCCTAACATCTATGCCTAGTATTGAATAACTGGATGATATAACTCATTTGATTCAATGCAAGATTATGAGTTAGATGAGGGTATGTTTTCAAGCATCATAGAGGTCTTTTGTTCTAACTTTAATGATTAGCTAGTGACAAATGAACCAGTAGTATATGATTAGCCTATGCAGGACAAAGAGGTAGATATTAGTTCATTTCATTCATCTGAGCTAACTTTTCAAGTTAGGTTGAGATTGCAAGTGAAAACAGGATAGTAGATCTACATCAGGAAAGCGATAGTATGAGCAGAAATTTCATCATTTCAAGAGGATGTCCAATCAAGGACCTAGCTCAATCAGAGCTAAATAAGGAGATATAGATTGATGTTGTACCCAAAGAAGAGCTTACAGCCTTAGAACAACAAAATGAGATCATTTATTCACCCTATAACAGCATTGCCTATGATCAGGTTCTGATGGTCAGTGATTTTTTTTCATCCTTTAGAGAGTTTTGGAATATTCTATAAGGTATGTCTTTATGATTCACATCTTATCAGTAGAAAAACAACTTGCAGAACATCCTTCCTTAATCAGAAAGGGAAGTTATTTTACAAAACCAGTTAATGGATTTGTTTGACCAGCTTCAATGACTGGTAAGTGTAGGGTAAAGTAGGATTTTAGTTCAATATTTCATTTTCTGAGAAGTGCACATTCACATTTTGTTGGCCATGTCTTAAAATAGGTCAGAATAGTTTCAGTTTTAGTTTTGTTTTTGTTGCTGTAGTTTTCTATTAGTTTGAGTTGCAAGAAGGTTTTTTCAAAGTTTCAGGCAAAAAAGACTCATATGCCCAATGGAATTGCAAGGCTACTGGTTCTAATCTGTTTAGCAAGCAAACACCCCTGAGAGGTCAACAGAAATGTTACTAAATTATGTTTACACCTAATTTAGTTAGACTTGATTTGCAATTGTTACAAAAGGAGTAAAAGAAAACTTTTAAGTTAATGCAATTAGTGAATGTATGATGTCTTGGCAAGAGAAAACAAGGATCAGTTGTCAGGATAATCTGACAGTCCAATCAGGACTGTCAAACCATCCTTACAAGTGAAAATCTAATGGCAAGATATCAGATAGTCAATGAGTGACAGAATAGATCCAACTAGTTTTATCTTTCAGTTATGAGATAATTAAGTTATTCAACTGGTCACAATTCAGTGTGACAGAAAGGTATTTATAAAACTGTCATTTCATATCATATTTTGAACATATGTTTTATATCAATTTCAGTTATTCTATCCTATGCATTTGATTGAAAAAGTAAACATACATAAATAATTTGCATAAGGTAAAGTAACTGATCATATTTAAAGAAATGTTCAAATGTGTCTCACACAAGTCGTGGGAGTGACTAAACTGAGCAATGCAGAGATATGCAAGCTATACATCTAAGGATAAAAGAAAAGAGAAAGAATATATAAGAATATTAAATATCCGTCATTGCCTTTTTAGAAGGCTAATGTCCTTAGTTGATAGCTGGTCTTCATGTCCTTATCTTCAGCTCCTGATCATGACAGTGTACCTACAAAACATTGGGGGAAAGCCCTGTTAGAAGCTCCAGATATTTAAAATTATCACATGTTTTTATCAACAGACATATCAACTTGCATAAATTATGCATCTTATGTGAATGGATCAAATCAAACATGCGCAATAAATTAGATCATCATGAGAAAGATCAATCAACTTCAAGAGATATGTTTTTATGCTAACTTGTTTGTTCACTGTGCAGGTATAGGAAAAGTAATGTTGCTAATTTAAAGACATTAAAACATGTTGAGAAAATGTGGCTCCCACAAGGGTAGAGCCCAACATGTTTTCCTTTTTATTCATTTGAAAAGGATATAAGGTTGCAAAAAGGAAAAAATGTGCTATTCAAGAAGATATTATGCATCAGAACAGTCAACATGCAAAAAGAGTGATGTCATCATGATAAAGGTGAAGAGGAGCAGTTGCTCCTATAAACTATGCCCACTTAAGAGAACAGTCTGTTAAAATCAGAAAATCATATTCAAATTGATTCATTACATGTTACAAGAGAAGCAGTGATTCTAATAGAGTTGTCAATATGTAGAATACAGAAGTGCAGTCATGAGAAGGTATTCTTCTTTATTTCTATCAATGATTGGAGTATGTTTCTATTGTCAATATTTATGCCATAGGTATGACAATCATCTAGGTAGGTAAACATCATGATAAATCAACCTTAGATGTCATAAAATGTATAAAGTGCAAAGAGGAAAAGCCTTGTGATAAATGAATAGTCAGCTGAGAAAGTTTTTCCAGGGCTATCATGAAGTTGATCAGTTTGCAACCTCATAAAATATAGATTTACATGAAGTGAAGGCTACAAGAGCCATTACAAATTATAAACTGTCATAGTACCATATCAGTATACAAAAGTACAATGCCTTTACTAGAGGAGAACATAAATGTCAAGACATAACAAGGTACAGTCATATCATGCCAAGAGCAGTCATACAACATGGAAGAAGGATGCCAAACAAAAGTGCCAGGACAACAAAAAGCTAATAAGAGGCATGTGGAATAACAATGTATGAAGAGATAGGTGCTTAACCAATATACAAAGATACAGGTTGTTTGCTACAAAAATGTTTAGATATCAAACATCTCATGCTACAGCCATGTGTCTCAATAAATTAGAGCAACTTAAAGAATATAGCCATGCTACAAAACTAGAAAATCATGCAATCATTGCATCTTTATGCCATATTAAAACTTTATGAAGTGACAGTTATAGCTACAGGAGGTAGCATAGAAAAGATCATATCTAAATGTTCATGACATACAGGAGATAACTGATATAGAGAAAGGTACATCATGTCAAGTTCAGATGATGCAATAAAGTAAAGATGAAAGAATAACAAGGAGAATGTTATACCAATTTACCAGATACAGTTTCTCTCATACATTCAAATGATAGAAGGAGAAAGAAACAAAAGATAAGGATTCTTTATGTTTCTCTTTTCACATGTCTATGTGGGCAGGTTCAAGTTATAACAGAATACTCATAAAATTTCAAATCCTTATCATCATGTGGTGTTTTGAAGCTACAGTGAAAAGTAAACTATTTAAAGAAAGAAAATGCAGATAACCCATATGGGTTTTTCTAGAAATACAGAAAGGTCGAGTAAAGGAGAAGAACACAGCTATAGCAGGCCGTGGCCTTTAAAGAGTTTCCTTTTTCATATTTAGAAATTCCAAATCCTTTTTTTTATTTTCTAAACCCTAATGCACAGATAACCCATATAGGTTTTTTCTATCAAAAAATGCAGATAAAGAAAAGTGCACTGTTATAGGTAGCCAGAGTGGAAAAGCAAAGCTACAGAGTATCATAATGTCGAAGGCCATGGCCAAGAAGATGATCATTTTTTGTTAAATTCAAAACCCATCTTCGAATCTGAAACCCTTATATTATTTTCTTGTATACAGAGAGAAGAATACACAGAATGCAAGAAAATAACAGGTCGTGGCCATTAAGAAGGCCTTGCCATTCATAAATATCAACCCTTGTTACAATTTTTCGAACCCTTACATATTCATGTTGCAGAGGAAAAGAAAGTTGGAAAGAAGATACAAGGGAGTATGGCTGTGAAGGAAAGGCCTTATTTTCTTGAAAGAAAAGATACCTATTTGCATTTTTTTGAAAACCTTACCAAAAATATGCAAGTACAGTTCAAGAGAATGAAGATAGAAAAGGCCGAATAAAAGAGCTCACCTCACATTTTGCAAAGAGAAATCACAGAGGCCGCGGGCCTTCTTTCTATTTTTTTGAAACCCCTTTCAAATACAGGAGGTCGAGACAAGAGAACAAAGAGAAAGTGCCAAGTTAAAGTATGTAATGTAAGACTTTTAAATGCTCAAAAGGATATATCAGGCCGCGGCCAAATGAACAACAAACCACAGAAAAAAATCAAAGAAAAGTCCATTATCACACACAGGAGAGCTCCCCTACATCGAAATTCCATGGAGATGATATAGAATCAACTGAAAATGGCAAAGAAAGAGCAAGAGAAGCATTTTCTCCCTGAAACCCTAGTCGGCTGATTTGTAGAACTAAAGATGCAAATGAAAGTTGACAAAATGAAATGACAATTGTTTAGGGTTTGGCTGGTTTTTTGTTCGATGGTTTTCTCTTCCTCTTTTTGTCATTTATTTTAACTCAAATAAAAATCAAATTATTGCCTTATCCAGATCGAGGTCAAGACTTGTGTCTTGAGATTCCTAATGATTATGCCACAAGAGAGGCCCATGAGCCAAATAAAATCATTTCTTGCATTTTTTTTGATAAGTCAAAGATAGAAATCATTAAGGAGGTGTTGGTTTTTCTTCTGAATCAGCATTAGGGTTTGCCAGTTCTAATGCACAGGCAGATTCAGCCAACTGAATACAGGAGGTTGCGTGAGCTCCTCCCCTTCACTTCTGGTTCTGCCGCACCAAGGGGGGTGTCCCTATTTGATAAAAGTATAACCTTGACTAGCTCAATGACAGAAAGATTTAACTTGATAGCAACAGGCAGAATACCCTCATGTAAGGACCAAGATTTGTATAACAAATCACAAGGTTGGCAACATTCTTGGACATAATGTCTAGTTGGGTATGAGAGCATGCAGGGATCCTAATCCTACTCCTACAACTAACAGGTGGAAGGATGAAATGGTTGATTTGATGTTTGGATGCAAACCTGGACCTGGTGTATAACCTCAACACAGAGCTAGATTGGTGCCTATCCAGGGCTTGGAGTCAGTAGACATACACCTGTGAATGATCAGCATGAACAGCTAAACCTAGATTTCAGGGGGATACACATGATACATGCCTTACAGATATCTCCCAATACAGAGTGTTAAGCTGTCTATACTTATGGTATCCCTATTGCAGTAAGAAAGATACATGCAAAACTTGGAGACAGAATCAGCATAACACATGCAAACATAGCATTATTCATATAAGATTAACCATGAAATCAGTGGATTCATGCCAAATCGTACAACAGGAGATACATAAACTCACAAGTTTGCTGCATAGAGCAACCAAAACCAGTTGTATCTTATTACAGAGCCAAAATGTCCAGTTTTCAACAACCTAAACAATGGTAACACAGTCTGCTTATAACAGACAGAGAGTGTACCATAGCAATTAATTACATGACTCTTACAAAATCTGCCAGATACAGATCCTTCAAAGGAATGGCGCTCAAAATTTACTGCTGCAGAGACAGAAGGAACCCTCAAGCCCTGCGCCGCCATCTGGGAGTCTTCATGCCAAAGATCGGGTACATGACTATCCAACAACTTGCCCATGCCCCTGCTACAGTCGCCATTAAGGGTCTCAACCACCCGCGGTCGCCTGAAAAACTGTCGCTGCACGTCAAAAAGGAATTCCCGCCAAAACGCCTCTTCGCAGGTTCAAAATAATGCAAGGGGAAAAATCCCACATGCATGGCATGGAGAGCCCTTCACTACCTTATAAGCCTGATCGCATACACATCAAGTGTCGAGCGCTTTTGCCGCACTCGACACACATGCCTTCGTCAAAAGCCCATCGCTCAAACCTAAGCCATCGGCTTACCTCAAAAATCTCCCACCGACAATAGTAGTCTGGCCGATCGCAAACTCCACATTCCTTTCATCGGCCAGAGATTGACCATCGGCCCATCCAAAAGATCCCTCGCCGACTCCAGTTGTCTCGCCGACGTCACCTTCATCATCGCCCAGACCAACACCGTCAGAGCAACACGAAATACCTCTGCCGATGAACAAAGTCACACCGACAGCACCCTGTCCTCCCACCTCCGTCAGTGTGACTTACACCGTCGGAGCAGCATCTCATACTTATGCCGATGACACCGATCATCCCGATAACCTTCAGAACACCCCTTCGTCGGTGTGACCAACACCATCGGTCAACCTAAAAGTCTCCCCACCGATGAAGAATGTCACGCCGACGCCAACAAATAAAACACACCCCCCATCGAGCCATCGGCCCAACTCCTACCGATAGCCCGCCTCCGTCGACGAGACCCCAACTGTCGGGCCAACACTTCTCTGTCCACCCGATATACAAAGTCGTGCTGATGGCACATCAGAACCCTCGCTCCCATCGGCCAGACATATATCGTCGGAGCAACAAAAAGAACCCTGGCCGATAGCACTAGTCACAGCGATGACCAACAAGCCTCACCCTGCCCCCTTATCGGCTAGACATATGCCCATCGGGAAACTAGAAAGAAGACACGCCGATGACAGAAGTCATCCCGATGGCACATCTCCACCACATCGGTGGAACCAAAAAAAATACTCCAGCCGATAGGACAAAGTCTTGGCAATAAACAAAGAACACACCATGCTATTGATATGATCGCAAAGACACATGAAAACTCATGCCGATGGGCAGAACATGATGACCCCTTCCATCAAGAAAGGTGATGTGGATGCTGCAAAACACTAAAAGGGTGCCAACACTTAAAATTTTTTTTTTGGATTTTAGGGAAGGTGCCTGCATGAAAAATGCTTAAGAACTAACAGTGAATTCAGGCACCAACAGGAGGTATGGCTTAGTGCCTTCTATTTCCATTGTCTCAAGATAGTCCACAAGTGTGGTCGAAGATGCCTTATATTATATGCAAATCAAGTCGAAAGTCCAAGAATCCTCATTCATGCATGGAGACCAAGCGTGGTCGAAACCCTAAATGCCTTATGCATTTTTGAATGCATCAAAATTCAAAACAAAGAGATCATTCAAAGACAAGGTCATGTAAAATGTGGCAGGTGATATGTATGGAGTGATGCATGGAGAGATGCAAAATGAAGGCAGATGGTATAGTGGTAATGCTTTTTCCTCTCTTTTTAAATTTTGTATGGAGTGATAAGGGGATATGATTATGTCTTGTATGCATGTGAATGTAACTTTGGAGCTTTTATTGTTTCATGGAGTAATAAGGTGATCAAAATACATGTTATCATTTTGCATGTAAATGACCTACATTTTGCATGGAGGCATAAGGGGGTAATATTTTTTCATTCTTTCATGTATGATGACCTAATTATTTTTTTGGCATCATTATCATGTAAAATCATGCAAAATTATGCAAATGTAATGGAGAGATAAGGTGTATTTTTTTTTCTTCCATGATTTTACAACTATATATCATGTAAACAAATTAATAAAGTAATATTTTATAAATTACTCTATTATTTTGTCACAAGTTGTAAAATTGGAGAAATTAGACAAATTGAAACTCATAATAGAGTAAGTCATGCAAATGATTACTTTATTTAATTTTTCACATGATCTACACATTCAAAATCATGCAAGATGGAGGAGTTAAGTTAACTGGGGACTTTTGAGGTCTTTTTGCATGGCTTGGAGGTCAAAATAGAGAAAATTGGTCAACACTTGGATCAAACACATGGAGACTAGTAGTTTGGAGTTGTTTTTGCTCATTTTGAGGTAGTTTTGACCCTTATTTTTAGGGATTTCATTGTTTGCTCATGGATCAAATTGGAGAGCTTATTTTTAGAGGCAGTTGACTACAGTTGATTTCTTCATGCCTCTTGGAGAGAGAAAACTATATATTGTAAGAAAAACTTAGGTTTTTCTAGTTCTTGCATTCTTTTCTCTTTTACACATTGAGAGACAGAGTTTGTTTGTAACTCATTTTTGCAATTCTTGCCTTTTTGCTTTTTACAATTTGAGAGAGAAGGAGGTTTTGTAACTCACTTATTTGCAGATTTATAGAGATTATAGTAGGTTACAGGTTCTATACTTTGTTCTATGCAATTATTTCCTTTATTTTTCAGCTTGATCAAGTATCTACCTTCCATTAATGCAACTTGTATGATTGATTTGATGAGATTTTATTGTGTTTAAACATCAAAACCTTTAAAATCATTGTCTCATTAGTACTTGTTTGTGTTAGATATCATTGAAAATTACAAGTCTTAGGTTGTGCAATTGGAAAACCTTTCTTTTATGTTGTGAAAAAACCCTTTTCCTTCAAACAGAAATATTTTCCAGCCTCCCTTAGAAACATTTTTGTGATCAATCTATTGAAAGTGGTATGTGTGGATAGATTTTTTGAGATCTATTATGAGTTAGATTGCCAAGTTTTCATCATTATTAGGTGCATCACCATACTTTTATAGGTTTAGTTGCTTTTAGAAAGATCATTTTTATCCTTTTCCACATCAAAGTCATAGATCCAATTGAATATTTTAAGGGAACCAGCCCATAATTTTGAGGTTCAAACTCGACATAGGTCACCCACAGCTTGAGTTTGATCCCATGTTTCGAAGGATTGCTAAGTTTCACAACTTTGCATTACAGGTACAATCCTAATCGACAACAAAAAAAAAGGGGAGATCGTCTAATGATGCAATGTTTGAAGCTAAGGGGGATAATGGGGGGAGGTGGGAATGGGTGGGTAGGTTAGGTTGAGTTCCCAACAAGGATTTTTAATAATGTCATGTTTCCCTCAAGCGGTCCATGACCGTGATGGTATTGGAAGGGGAAATGTCTAGTGTGGATAGGTAACTGTGTGTGGGTAGGTCTAGGTTGATGCCATGGAGATTAGATTCTCAAGATCCCTTTACCAAGGAGATGCAAGGAGATGCCCCCAGTCAAGAGTAGGATGGGTACGGATGGGGGAGTGTGATGGGGGAAGGTGAAATGGAATGAGTGGATTAGAGTGGAAGCTCATTGGTGGAGAAATCCCGATGAACGGAGAAGGGGGGATAATGCTTTGTGAGAGTGGGGAGCAAGGATATGAAAAGGGGTGAAGGGGATATGATAGGAGGAGGTGACTGTCTTTTAGTGAATAACCTGAGATTAGGAGGTGTAGGGGATGAATGAATGGAATCATGTAGGTGGGATGGTGAAAGGAAGCAAGGTATACAGAAATGCTTCCTACACTAATCTATTGAGGAAAGATTTATGCAAATTTTTACTTTTATAGTTACAGATTAAGATGCACATTAACAAAAAGATAATAACAACTTCCAAATGCAAACACAAAACTCACAACACAAGATATATGTGGGGAAAATACTTTCAGGTAAAAAACCCCACACTCCAAAGCCACCCAATATATTATTCAAGAATCAAGAAGATTACAATATACTTGCAGAGCAAGCTTTTACAGGAGTATATCCAAGCAGAGATCCAGGAGGTAACTCAACATCTATAAGATTCTTACACACAACCTCCATCTCCAGCTCTTGATATATAGGAGATACAATATAGTAAACTGTTACTGATAATTATAAAACCATGAGCTAAAACAGCCCAAAAATGGCACCCAAATTAACTCCAATCAAAGATGCCTTGTGATGTGCCAAAAAACACATCAACACATGTAACTCTCCCCTTTACAGCTCTTTTATGTGTCCAACATGTTTTTACATTTCCCAAAAATAGAAGGTCCAACTTCTGGAGGCCATAAATTTGATTCGGGTGTCTGATTAATGAACCATTTGATGCGTCAGAAATCTTGTGAAGACATCTATCACCCTATAACCAAATTTGTCGATTACGACAATTTTTAGAGTGTTTAGGGAAGTTTCTATTCTAATAATTGAGTTCAAAACTTTTTTTGGCAATTTCAAAAAATAGAAACTTTAATAGCTCGCAATCCAGATATGATCTTGAGTCGAAACTCACCCAAGATGTTTACTTAGTTGTTCCACATCTTCTGAAAAAATTTTAGGTCAATCCAAGGTCAAATGTAAACTTACTAAAAATAGTAAGTTCTGCCATTTTTAGCCCTTTTGGAAACTTTGAGAGTTCTAGATCATTCTTCAAGATAAAGAGTATTCAAAAAGACCAAAACTGGGAAGAATAGTAACCTTTTGAAGCTGCAAGGTTGAGACACTTTTCTTAACATTCTCCCACTTGTCGGACACCTTGCAAGAGAAAAGGGAGTATCAACACCATGATTTAATTGCTAGGGGCCAATAGGCCCATAGACTATGAACACCATTTGAACTTCTTTGTGCTCATAGGTTTTGTCATGGAATCTGCAACATTCGTCAAGTATCAACTTTCTCCAAGTTTACCTTCCCATCCTCTACCATGTTATGAACAAAATGGTACTAGACATCAATATGCTTAGTCCTCGCATAGAAAGTAGGATTCTTTGCCAAACATATGGCACTTTGACTGTCACAACAAATAGTAATCTTCCCTGCATCAAACCCAACATCAGAACACAATCTCTTAAGCCAAATGGCTTCTTTACAAGCATGAGTTGATGCCATGTACTCAACT
This sequence comes from Cunninghamia lanceolata, assembly GCA_027924645.1. Lineage (NCBI taxonomy): Eukaryota > Viridiplantae > Streptophyta > Pinopsida > Cupressales > Cupressaceae > Cunninghamia > Cunninghamia lanceolata. The sequence goes on from BSBN01000397.1 coordinate 4,373,171, forward strand.
TTAGTAGTGGAAAAAGTGACCACAGGTTGCCACTTACTCATCTAACTAATAGCACCACCAAACATAGTGAACACATAAGCACTGGTGGATTACCTGTTGTCAATGTCACCTGCCCAATCTGAATCCACAAATCCATGAATACAAAGTGAATGTTGAGGTCCTATAGGATAACCATGATAACATAAGGAATACTTAGAAGTACAACGCAAATATATAAACACTCTCTTTACTACATCCCAATGTACCCGTCCAGGATTAGCTATAAATCGACTAAGGAATCCCACTGCTTGGGCAATGTCTGGTCTTGTACAGATCATCGCATACATTAAACTGCCAACCACACTAGCATAAGGAACTCTGCTCATATCCTCTGTCTCAGAAGGAGACTTTGGACAATCTACAATAGATAACTTTGTCCCCATTGTAACAGGAACTGTCAAAGGTCTGCAATCCACCATGTTAAATCTCTCCAACACAATGTTAACATAATTACTATTAGAAATGAAAGCAACACTACTTCAATGAAAATCTGATTCAAATAAATTTCAGTAATCTTTAACTGTGTGTTATTAATGGAGATTGTAACAAAACATAAACCCACAATACAAAAATATACCAGAAGTAGAATGAAGCACATAACACAAGTGTTTAACGTGGAGAAAACCCTTTTAGGTAAAAAACTCCACCAAGAAAAGAGGCCAAGTTGTATTATCTTCACAAAAGGAGATTACAAATACATTCACTTCCTTTGTCCTCCAACCTTCACTCCGGCAGAACCTGGGTACTTGTAAACTGTTATATTCCTCTCATCTACTATGCTATGGTTTATATAGAATTTACACAACCTCAAGACATTAAATGACTTCTTACAAGCCCATAACACTTGTCAAGAGTCAACAACACATCCTTGGGCATCCATGGCCAAGAATAGGCTCTCACAAGGTCATAAATGTTGTCATACATGCATCCTACACTTGGGAAAAAGTGCCCATGCAATATTGAACGCCTTGGGGCTAAAAATAGCCACTTACATCATCTTATGACACGTCATATGCTATTATTAGTTTCATAGATTCTTATGACAACTTACAGTTGTCATAGAATCTCTTACACCTTCTTACAGCATCTATGACATGCGTCATAACACTAAAAATAGATTATTCCTCCACATGTGCACCCCACTTTGACCAATTACCATTTACCATAGTAAATGGCATCCCGTAACTACCGCTGGTAACTCTAGGACTTACCATGCAATAACTCTGTAATTACCATGGATAGTAAATAATTTTTTTTTACCACTGCTAGTGAAACTTGTACATCCCTTATGGGTAATTACAAATAATAAATGGAATAAATATAATATTGGGATTTACAAGGTTAATGGCACCTTATCCCAACATTCTCCCACTTAACATTATACACTGTAAATCAACCCATAGGAAATCAAATGAAAAATAATCAGGCACTAGAAACAAGTCCCGTGGCCTCTTTGCACCACACGAATTTCTCGGTGCTCACAGGCTTGGTCAATGAATCTGCAACATTCTCCTGTGTGTCTATCTTCTTCAGCTCAATCTCTCCATTTGCAACCAACTCTCGAACAAAGTGATACTAAACATCAACATGCTTAGTCCGAGCATGATACATGGGATTCTTAGCCAAACATATAGCACTCTGGCTATCACAACCAATATGAATGATCCTGTAATCAAAACCAATACCTGTACATAGTCTCCTCAACCAAACTGTCTCCTTAGAGACATGAGTTGCAGCCATATACTCTGCTTCTGTGGTGGACAAAGCAACTGTGGGCTGCCTCTTATTCATCCAACTCATTGCACCTCCAAACAGAGTAAACACATAGCCACTAGTGGACCTTCGACTATCCAAGTCACCTACCCAATCTGCATCAACAAAACCCTGTATGTCCAAAGATTTATCAACACTATCAGTACTAGAATAAACCAAACAATAATCAAGAGTACCTGCAAGATATTGAAATACCCTCTTTGCATAGTTCCAATGTTGTCTACCAGGGTTAGACATAAATCTGCTCAAAACTCCCACTGCTTGGGCAATATCTGGTCTAATGCAAACCATTGCATACATCAAACTCCCTATAGCACTAGCATATGGCACATTAGACATATCCTCAAGATCATCCTTAGTCTTTGGACACATATCTAATGAAAGCTTAGTACCAATGGGTAAAGGAACTCTAACTGGGTTATAGTCCTGCAAACTAAACCTCTGCAAAATAGTATTCACATACTTACTTTGTGACAACCAAAGCTTTCTGTTAACTCTGTCCATCCTAATCTCCATTCCAAAAATATACCTTGCAGCACCAAGATCCTTCATCTTAAATGCACTTGAAAGTTGGGCTTTAAGCTCACTGACCATACCCTTAGTATTGCTGAAAAACATGTCATCAACATACAAAGCAATAACCAGTATAGAATCATCAACACAATGAATGTAAACACAATGATCCTCCTCGCTTCTAACAAAACCCAATTTCAAAACAAATGAATTAAACTTTTGATACCACATTCTAGGGGACTGTTTCAGACCATAAAGAGACCTCTTTAACTTGCAAACCTAATGTTCTTTTCCTTTTACCTCAAAACTTGTAGGTTGTTGCATATAATTTTTTTCTTCAAGATCTCCATTCAAGAATGCAATCTTAACATCCATTTTCTCAATCTCCCAATCATAAGCTGCAGCAATGGATAAGAGAAATCTAATAGAAGTCAATTTACCAACAGGAGAGAATATCTCACCAAAATCAACTCCCTCTCTCTAGGAGTAGCCCTTGGCTACCAGTCTAGTCGTGTACTTCTCCATTGACCCATCTGCTCCAAATTTCTTCTTGAAGATCCACTTACAACCTATGGCCTTTCTTCCTTTGGGCAAATGAACAAGATCCCAGGTGTTATTAGAGTCTAAATCCATCATCTCCTCCTGCATGGCTAGCTGCCAAGACTCACTATCATCTGCAGAAATAGCTTCCCTGTAGGATCTAGGTTCATCGTTAGTACTCAATAAAGCATATACACAACGGAAATCTGGTGGGCTATACATGTCAACTGGATTCTGTTGTCTTGTGGATATCCTCAAGGGTGGAGTAAGAGTCTCAACTTGTTCTTCTGCATGATCATCTGCACCAACTTCTTCTATAACAATAGACTCATCATCAGAACTACTCGAATCTTCTTCTTCTTCTTCACCCCCCAATCCATCATTATGTTCTTCCTAAGGTGCATCTTGCTACTCTAAATCAAAGTGCACCTTCTTTACCTTTTCATCTTTTTCTTTTGGCTGCTTAGGTTCAAAAATAGCTCTAAGTTCCCTGAAAATAACATCTCTAAAAAATATAATCTTGTGGGTTAGTGGATTCCAAAGCTTATAACCTTTTACATTATCACCATATCCAATGAATGTACATTTTTCAGCCTTTGGATCTAACTTAGATTGCTTTTCTTTAGGCACATGAACAAAAGCCTCACAGCCAAAAACCCTTAAATGTGAAACAGAAGGTTTCTTACCTATCCACACTTCATAAGGTGTCAAATCAAGAGCCTTACAAGGAGATCTATTTATCAAGTTGCAAGCAGTACACACAGCCTCTACCCAAAAGCATTTATCCAACTGTGCATCATTAAGCATACTTCTGGCCCTTTCCATAATTATTCGGTTCATCCTTTCTACAACACCATTCTGTTGTGGTGTATAAGGAGTTGTCTTTTGTCTGATTATACCTGCATGCTTGCAAAACTCATCAAATTCCTTAGAGCAATATTCCCCTCCATTGTCAGATCTTAATATTTTTATCTTTAAACCTGATTGGTTCTCTACTAAGACTTTGAATTCCTTAAACTTAGTGAAAACTTTAGATTTATGCTTCATAAAATAAATCCATGTAAATCTGGATACATCATCAATGAAGGTTACAAAATAACGAGATTTTCCAATAGATTCATTATCCATAGGTCCAAACACATCCATATGAATAATTTCTAACTTCTCTTTTGCTCTATTGCTTCCTGAAGGAAATAATTTTCTATTTTGTTTACCAAACACACAATGCTCACAGAAATCAAAGTGCTCATCAGAATAGGAGAAACCATTCAACAATTATTTATTATTAATAGTTTTCAATAAATTATTACTTGTGTGGCCCAATCTACGGTGCCACAACATACATGTATTTTCAGTATTAGCCTCAGATACATAGGAGGCATTATAAACTATAGTGGCTTCAAGCTTGAACAAGGTTTCGAATCTCTTCCCCTTTGCTACCACCAAGTTCCCTCTCACCAATTTGTAGCCATGCTTGTCAAATGTCACATGCATTCCCAAATCATTCAACTTCGAAACTAAAATCAGATTTCTAGCTAATCCAAGAACATGTAAAACACCAGGGAGGGTTTTAATCCTCCCATCACTGAAACACAACAATACCTTTCCTTTCCTGACAATCGGATATGTAGAGTTGTCACCAAGGTAGATATTACCTCCATCATATTCTTCATATGAGGAGAACCATTCCTTATGCAGAGTCATATGAAATGAGCATCCTGAGTCAACCAGCCAATGATCATTAGAAACAAGATTACATGCAGAAAGTAAAACTTCTTCACCTGCATTCGAGGACTTATCCGAAGTACTCTCCCGCTGTTTCTTGGGGTTTCTGCACTCCTTCACATGTCCCCTTTTATCGCAGTTCCAACACTTAACTCTGTTCTTTTTACCAGGAGTCTTAGACCAGCCCTTGGACTTGTCCTTAGCCCCTTTCTGATGTCCTTTAGGTCCTCTTTCCTTAGACCTTCCCCTGACACTGAGACCATCCCCTGAACTATCTGAACTCTTCTTCCTCAATTCCTATGACAGTAGCACTGAAACAAGAGCATCCAACTTCGGATCTGCAAGGTTAGCAGTGATAGCAAGGATAACATTCTCCCAAGACTCAGGTAAAGAACAAAGAAGTAAGATACATTTATCTTCCTCACTAACCTCAACATCTACTGAATCAAGCTAACTCATTAACAAATTAAAAGAATTTAAATGCTCTGCAACTGATTCACCTTCTTGTATTTTCATGGAAAACAATTTTCTTTTTAAATAAAGTTTATTTACCATACTCTTGGCTTGATAGATCTCACCCAACCGTTTCCACAACTTGTATGCAGTCTCTTCCTTTGCGACATTCAACAGGACAGAGTCTGAAAGACACAACCGGATGGTTCCCCGTGCCTTCTTATCCAGTCTATCCCACTCATCTTGAGAGATATCGTCAGGTTTCTTCTCTTTTTGGACAGTCAACCATTTGTTTCTTTCTTCCAACAAAGCTTCCATTTTTAGCTTCGACAACTCATACCCTATTCCGTTGAACTTCTCAATGTCCAAATGAGAGGTTGATGCAATGGTGGATATAGCCATAATAACAACACAAGATCTGCAAAACAAATGAAACCAAATCTCCCACTGTAGCTACAACTTCCACACTACCACCCAAGAGTCAAAGCTGGCCAGGCTCTGATACCAAATGTTAGAAATGAAAGTAACAATACTTTAATGGAAATCTGATTTTGAATAAATTTCAACAATCTTTAACTGTGTGTTATTAATGGAGATTGTAACAAAACATAAACCCACAATACAGAAATATACCAGAAGCAGAATGAAGCACATAACACAAGTGTTTAACGTGGAGAAAACCCTTGCGGGTAAAAAACTCCACCAAGAAAAGAGGCCAAGTTATATTATCTTCACAAAAGGAGATTACAAATACATTCACTTCCTCTGTCCTCCAACCTTCACTCTAACAGAACCTGGGTACTTGTAAACTGTTATATTCCTCTCATCTACTATGCTATGGTTTATATAGAATTTACACAACCTCAAGACATTAAATGACTTCTTACAAGCCCATAACACTTGTCAAGAGTTAACAACACAACCTTGGGCATCCATGGCCAAGAATAGGCTCTTACGAGGTCATAAATATTGTCATACATGCATCCTACACGTGGGAAAAAGTGCCCATGCAAGCTTGAATGCCTTGGGGCTAAAAATAGCCACTTATAGCATGGATTCTATTATTAGTGTCATGGATTCTTATGACAACTTACAGTTGTCATAGAATCTCTTACACCTTCTTACAGCATCTATGACGTGCGTCATAACACTAAAAATAGATTATTCCTCCACATGTGCACCCCACTTTGACCAATTACCATTTACCATAGTAAATGACATCCCGTAACTACCACTGGTAACTCCGGGACTTACCATGTAGTAACTCCATAATTACCGTGGACAGTAAATATTTTTTTTTACCACTGCCAGTGAAACTGTACATCCCTTATGGGTAATTACAAATTACAAATAATAAATGGAATAAATACAATATTGGGATTTACAAGGTTAATGGCACCTTATCCCAACACTTACTCTGGCCTAACCAAAGTTTTTTGTTTGCTCTGTCTCTTTTGATGTCCATCCCCAGAATGTACCGAGCTACCCCTAGATTTTTCATCTCAAACTGTGCTGACAATTGAGACTTCAAATCAAAAATCAAACTTTTACCATTCCCAATGAGTAACATATCATTGACATACAATGCATTAATGAGAATTTGATCATTGTCAAACTTGTAATAAACATAATGATCTGATTTTGATCTTTAAAATCCAATACTCAACACAAAGGCATCAAACTTCTGGTACCACATCCTAGGAGACTGTTTCAAACCACACAAAGACTTTTTTAACTTGTAAACCAGAATTTCTTTACCTTTCACCACATAGTGCTCTGGCTGTGACATATAGATTTCCTCCTCCAAGTCACCATGAAGGAATGTTGTCTTCACATCCATCTGTTCCACTTCTAGATCATATGTTGTTGCAACAGATAATAAGAACCAAATAGATGTCATCTTTGCAATGGGAGAGAAAATCTCGCCATAGTCAATTCCCTCCACCTGAGAATACCCCTTTGCAACCAATCTAGCCTTATATTTCTCAACACTGCCATCTACACCAAATTTCTTTTTGAACACCCATTTGCATCCAACAGGTTTTCATCCTTCAGGAAAAGGAACCAAGTCCCAAGTATTATTATTTTCTAAAGAAGCCATCTCCTCTTCCATGGCCTCCTTCTAGGAACCTGCATCTTTCATACCCATAGCCTCTTTCACAATTCTAGACTCATCAGTGTTAGAAATCAAAGAAAAAATACAACTGGAATCATGCAATGAATAACCAAACCTATTAGGTTGCTGCCTTATCCGTGTGGACCTCCTCAAAGATTGAGCTTGAGGTTCTTCATCTTCTTCTGAACTTTTAGAGCTACTAGAGCTCTCCTCATTATCAGGTCCAATAGATGTTTTTGGTTCAACTTTCTCAGGGGTGGAAGGAAGATGAACCACATCATCTTTCTTCTCTTCTTTCTCTAGCTGCAAGACAATAGAAAAAGGATTGAGCTCTCTGAAGATCATACTTCTGCTATATAGAACTCTCTCAGCCACTGGATCCCAAAGCTTGTACCCTTTCACACCGATGCCATAATCAATGAAGATACACTTCATAGCCTTGTTCTCCAACTTAGACCTCTTCTCCTTAGGCACATGTGCATATGCCTCACAACCAAATACTCGAAGGTGTCTTAATGAAGGCTTTTTACTGGACAATACCTCCATGGGTGTCTTATCTATGAGCGCTAATGTAGGAGACATGTTAACCAAGTAACAAGTGGTAGCAATAGCTTCAGCCCATAACTTTTGTTCAAGACTAGCTCCACTTAGCATACTCCTTGCCCTCTCCATCAATGTTCTATTCATCCTCTCTGCAACTCCATTCTACTGAGGGATATACGATGTTGTCTTGTTCCTCTCAATCCCCTATTCTTTACAGAACTTGTCAAAATCTGTTGAACAGAGCTCACCACCGTTGTCAGTCCTCAAACACTTAATATTTATATCCTTCTGATTCTCTACAAGAGCTTTGAACTCTTTGAATCTATTAAAGACTTCAGATTTACTTCTAAAGAAAAACACCCATGTCCTTCTACTATAGTCATTAATGAATGAAACAAAGTAAATAGATTTTGAAATTGAAGGAACATTAATAGGACCAAACACATCAGAATGAATCAAGTCCAACAACTCATAAGATTTGTGAGAACTGGAATAAAATTGAACATGGTTTTGTTTTCCATAAATGTAATGTTCGCAGAAATCAAACTCAAGATTATAGTCATTCATACCCTCAACAAGATTTTTATTTTTTAGGGTCCTCAAACCCTTTTCACCAATGTGACCAAGCCTTTGGTGTCATAACATTATCTTCTCAGCTGGAAGTTTCATCTCCATAGAATGAGCACCCTTAGGTACCCAGAAAGCACAACCATCAGAAGTAGATGCAACAGTCCTCTTCGCTTCTAGTTCCAATGGTGAGGATGAAGACTCTAAAGCTCTCTTCTTTGAAACAGAGGCACTATTGCACTAAACTGCACATGCATCAAAATAAAATAGAGTGTCAATACGAACACCCTTAGCCAACACCATAGATCCTCTAGTCATCTTACATCCTCCATTCAAGAAAACAACCTACACACCGACATCATTCAACTTACTTACAGAAAGAAGGTTTTATGTCAAACAAGGGATATACAGAACACCATTGATTCACTTCACTCATCCATTAGGGAATCGAATCAAGACTCTTCCACGGCCAACAATCTTCAAGTGAGAATCATCACCCAAGTACACCTTTCCACCATCGTATTCTTCATACTTCGAAAACCAACCCCGATGCGAGGTCATGTAAAAAGATACACCAGAGTCAAAAGACAAACATCCTCAGATGCATGTGTTGCCAAGGCAATGACAAACGTCTCTCCTTCATCTTGAGAGGACTTGTCAAAATCTAAAAAATAATTCTTCTTCTTTTTCTTTTTGTCCTCCTTGCACTCCTTGCGGAAGTGACTAGATTTTCCATAGTTCCAACACATAGCCTTCGACTTTCCGGGAGACTTAGATCTCCCACGAGATTTGGATCTTCCTTTTTCTTCTTTCTTCTTATCCTTTTTATTTCCCTTCTCTTTAGATCTACCATGAACCGCAAGAGCCTCCTTAGCCAATTCGGAAGACTTTCTTCGCATCTCTTCAGACAATAGCGAAGAAAGCACTTCATCCATCTTGAATGTGGTAGTGGTACTCCCAATGGCCATAACAAGGTGGTCCCACGAATCTGGTAAGCAACATAGTAATGTCATACATTGATCCTCCTCCTCCATCTTCACACCAACATAAGTCAACTAGGAAACAAGCATATTAAATGTATTCAGGTGATCAACGACAGATACTCCATCTTCCATCCTTAGAGAATACAATTTTTTTCATAGGAATAACTTGTTCACCAAGCATTTAGCCTCATAAACATCTCCAAGCTTCTTCCAAAGCTCCTTTACAGTCTTCTCTTCATGGATATTCAGGAGCACTGAATCAGCCAAACAGAGTCTTATCAAACCCTTAGCTTTTTGATCTTTGAGATCCCAGTCTTCTTGAGACATTGCCGTTGGTTTTCTACTAGATATGGCATCCCATAAATCCTGATCTACAAGCATGTCCTCCATTTTGAGTTTCCACAACTCGAAATTACTATCATTAAACTTCTCTATCTCAATCCTCCCAAATGTGCTTGCCATCTCTTACTTGCAACAAAGATTTCAAAATCCTCTGATCATCTCAAAAAACCCTCTACCCAACAACTAGAACCAAAGGTGAGCAGGCTCTAATACCAACTGAAAGGAAGCAAGGTATGCAGAAACACTTCCTACACTAATCTATTAAGGAAAGATTTATGCAAATTTTTACTTTTACAATTACAGATTAAGAGGCACATTAAAAGAAAGATAATAACAACTTCCAAATGCAAACACAAAACTCACAACACAAGATATACGTGGGGAAAACCCTTTTAGGTAAAAAAACTCCACACTCCAAAGCTTCCCAATACATTATTCAGGAATCAAGAAGATTACAATATACTTGCAGAGCAAGATTTTAAAGGAGTATATCCAACCAGAGATCTAGGAGGTAACTAGACATCTATAAGATTCTTACACACAACCTCCATCTCCAACTCCTGATATATAGGAGATACAATACAGTAAAGTATTACCAGTAATTACAAAACCATGAGCCAAAACCACCCAAAAATGGCGCCCAAATTATCTCCAATCAAAGATGCCTTGTGATGTGCCAAAAAATAGACCAACATGTGTAACTCTCCCCTTTACAGCTTTTTTATGTGTCCACATTTTTACATTTCCCAAAAACAGAAGGTCCAACTTCCAGAGGCCATAACTTTTGATCCAGGTGTTCGATTGACGAACTGTTTGATGCGTCAGAAAGCTTATGAAGAGATCTATCACCTTGTAACTGAATTCATTGGTTATGACAATTTTTGGATCATTTAGGGAAGTTTTGATTCTGATAATTGAGTTCAAAACTTTTTTTGGCAGTTTCAAAAAAATAGAAACTTTAATATCTCACAATCCAGATATGATCTTGAGTCGAAACTCACCCGAGATGTTTACTTAGTTGTTCTACATCTTTTGGAAAAATTTCAAGTCGATCCGAGGTCAAATGTAAACTTACTAAAAATAGTAAGTCCCACCATTTTTAGCCCTTTTGGAAACTTTGAAAGTTCTAGATCATTCTTCAAGATAAAGGGTATTTGAAAAGACCAAAACTGGGAAGAATAGTAACCTTTCGAAGCTGCAAGGTTGAGACACTTTTCTTAACAGATGGAAGGGGATGAGTGCTCATAGATGAGGGAGGGTTAATGGTACACATGATGCTCATTTTCCAAGTTTCATCATGGTACTTTCCCAAGGCACCATAGAAGTGGTTTTCACCATCAAATGAAATCACTTCTCTTTACTTCTTTTATTTTTTAATTTTTGTACTTTTTGATCATTTTTTGATTGTTTTTTTTTATTTTTAAATATTTGACAATGGGTGAAGCCTCATTAGGCATAAAACTTCTTCAGGTGCACAATATTCATAGGCTCATCCAATTCCTAGTTATTTGAAGTAGCTAGCCTATATGCTCCTAGTTCATACTTGGCAATGATTATGTATGAGCCCAACCAATTCAGCTCAAACTTGCCCTTTTTGTCTATGTTCTGATTTGTGTTCTTTTGGTTCTCCTAAGGGACAAGATCACCTATTTCAAATTCTCTAGTGCAAATGCACTTATTGTAACTACGAAACAGTCAGTTCTAATAATCTTTGAGTTGATTCAATGCATTGAGCCAATGTCCATCTAGGAGTTGAAGCTCATGTAGTCGTGCCTCTCAGTATTCTTCATCTATGATGAGATCACACAAGTAAATGTGCAAGGATAGTAACTTGACCTTGATTGACAAGATGGATTGGGTGCCAAAGATAAAGGAATATGGAGTTATGCCTGTAGGTTGTGGATGTTAGTGTGATATGCCATAGGACAGGGTTGAGATGAAGGTGTCAGTCACGACCAGTGTCATTGATGGTTTTCTTAAGGATTTTGATGAGGGTTTTTTTACGCCTTAGCTTGGTTGTTACCTTGTGAATAATAGGGGGTGGACCATCTATGCTTGATGTGGAATTGGTTACAAAGAGCACGGACTTTGTGGTTTTTGAAGGACTTATCATTATCAGTGATGATGGCAGAGAAACTACAATAATGACAAATGATGTGATGGAGGATTAATTTGGAGATTTGGTTTCCAGTGGTATAGGTGAGTGGAATAGCTTCAACCCATTTGGTAAAATAGTTTGTAGCTATAATGATGTTCACTTGTGTACACTAGAGGAAGATGGGTTTATCTTGCCAATGAGGTCGAGGCCCCATGGAGAAAGCAATCATGGTGTCGTGATTAGTTGGAGAGCTTGTAAGGTGTTTGAATTGAATCCCCCTACTTCTGGTAAGAAACACATTTCTTAATGTATTCACATGCATCTAATTCCATTGTAGGACAATAATATCTTGTTTAGAGAAACTTTTTGGCTAAAGTAATACTACTATTGTGAGCACCACAAATACCATTATGTACCTCTTGGATCGCAAGCACAACTTTGTCTAAGTTAAGACACATAAGTAGGGTACTGTAATGTCCTCTATGATAGAGTGTTCCACCAGGGAGTTGGGTAAAGAGGGAGGCCTAGCCAATGAGGGCTCTGCATTGGTTGGAGGAGAAATGAGGTGCGATGGTTTGGGTGTTAAGGAAGGTATATATGTCATTGTACCAAGTGAAATTAGGACCAACCAATTCACACACCATTTTTGTTTCAGGAACATTATATATGGAGACTAGGAGTTGTTCAACTAAGAATTGATATTATGGGTTGTCGAGTTCCATTTCCATAAGAGATCTAATTGTAACCATAGCATTAGCAACCTTGTTATTGATGCGAGGAATTTGGGCAAAAATATGGCTAGGAAGTATTATTTAAGGCTATCCACCATATAATTGTAAGGTACAATCTTGTCATCCTTAGTAATAAATTCATCATTCACATGCTTGAAAACTAGTTGAGATTCATTGTAGACTTGTAGGTACTAGATATTCCATTGGATGGCCAATTTCAGACTAGCAATGAGTGCTTCATATTTTGTGATGTTTGTGCAAGGGAACCCAATTTGGAATGCCTTAGGGATGAGGTCACCTTGTGGTGTGATGAACAAGATACATACTCCTAATATGTGAGTAGTGAAGGAGCCATAGAAGTATAGAGTTCATGGTTTGTGTTCCTCGACTTCAAGGATCGACTCATCTAGGAAATCAAATTCCAATGGTTGTTTGTCCTACCATGGATCTTCTGCTAACTTATCAATGATGATTTGTCCCTTTATTTCCTTTTGATTCATATATGCAATATCAAACTCACTCAGTAACATGACCCATTTTTCCATTCTACCAATAAGTGTTGCCTTGGATAGGAGGTACTTGAGGAGATCAACTTTAGCGATGAGGTGGGTAGTGGCATTAAGAATATAGTGTCAGATCTTTTGGGAAGCAAATACAACCGCCAAGCCTACTTTTTCCATGAGGGAGTAGTTGATCTCAATGCCTACCAGGGTTTGACTCAAATATTAAATGGCTCTCTCACATTTTTGCTCATCATGTTGTGCGAGCCGGGAACCTAAGGCATGTTGGGTGATAGAGATGTAGAGTAGAAGGGGATTGTCAAGACTTAGAGCTACTAGGATTGGGGGATTGGAAATATATTGCTTAATCTGATCAAACGCTTGCTGAAATGACTCATGCCATTGAAAGGTGGGATTTTTCTTGAGCAGGTGTGAATAGGGTTGGCATTTATCTACTAGTTGAGCAATAAAGTGTTGAATGGATTGGATCTTCCCTTGAAGGCTACACAACTGCTTGAGATTTTGTGGGGGAGGCATTTCTACAATAGCTTTGAATTTTTAAGGAACTACTTTGATGCCACAATGCGAAACAATGAAACCCAAGAGCTTTCCTAAAGTGATGCCAAAGACACTTTTTTGATGAGGGGAGTAAATCATAAAACACACAACAACAAAAATTGCACACAGAAAATAGAATGTTATTTTTATTGATTTGGACAACTCATTACATTATAGAATCTCAAATATAATCAAAGGATGAATCCTCCATAGGTTGCAACACATTACAGCTTCCCCATTTCAAGACTCTAGAATCTTCTGCCATCTGTAACCCCAAATCAGCTAGGGTTTTTTATTTCCCTCCTATTCTTGACTCTACACTTTCCTCCTTATCTCTACTACTACCAAGGGTTCCCAAAAATAGTCATAAATAGCCCTTTTTGGCGGCCAACAGCCAAATTTTGAAATTTGCATCTCCCTCCAAAAATAAGTCAGCTTCAGGGAGCCATAACTTTTGATCTGGGTGTCCAATTGATGAACCGTTTGAAGCGCCAAAAATCTCATAGAGTTCTCTACGCACTAAGAACCTACTCCGCTGGTTCCACCCATTTTTTGGGCCTGTATGGGGCCATTTAGTGCCTTAAAACTGAATTTGAATAATTTTTAGGTGTTTTTCGGGAAACAAAAACTTTAATATCTTTCAACTCACAAATGATCTTTGTGTTATTCCTTCGCCAAAGGTCTTATTTTTCATTTACGAAGCTTCTTTTAAATTTTCACTTCAATCCATGCCCAAATGCAAACTTTCCAAAAATAACAGTTTGCTATTTTTAGCAGTTTGGAAAAATTGAAAGTCATACATCATTATTCAAGCGATTATGGAACTAGAACCACTAATTATAAAAAGAAATGAAAACAACATCAATGATTTTGAATCAACATCTTTTTTTGGGTGATGCAAGATTGCCCTTACACTACTAGATGCTCTTGTATCAGACACCCAGGGTAATTTTTAGAAGTGACCTTGTCACATCTCAGGTGTTTGAGGAAAACCCTAAACAGTCCATTTCTACCTTAGATAACCAGGAAGAATCTTCTACAGGCCTTCCTTTCCACTTCACCAGATATTCTTCATATTGTCTATTCTGAGTACTCCTTCCCACACGACTATCCAAGATCTCTTCTATCTCCTCCATTGAAGTAGATGCTGAAATACTCCACTGTTCTTCTATCGGTCCATCCTTTGTTCCACCTTCATGATATTCTATTAAATCAACAATCTTAAAAACAAGGGAAATGTTGATCCCACTCGGTAACTCTACCTCATATGCATTTCTTGAGTCATCCTTTTTCAAGATTCTATATGGTCCAAATTTCTTCATTTTCAACTTATTATATGTTCCAACTAGAAACCTCTCTTTTCTCAAGTGAACCATGACTTCATCTCCTACCTGAAATTCCTTATATCACCTCTTCTAATCTACCTTAGCCTTGTACTGAATATTCATCTTATTAATGTGCTTTCTCACCTCTTCATGTAAATTCTTTAGGTGCTCTGCAAAGTCTTCAGCTTCGGCACTTGTATTTTCTCCCTTGTCCAGCGTCCTTAACTCTGAAGCTTTTCTTGGACTACTCCCATAAACAATCTAGAATGGTGATTTACCTGTGCTCCTATTGATAGAATTATTTTAAGCAAATTCTAGCTGTGGTAAAATCAAATCCCATCCGTTGGGCTTATCTCCTATGAAGCATTGTAGCAGGTTATCCAAACTCCTATTCAGCACTTCCGTTTGTCCATCAGTCTATGGATGGTGTGCAGAATTGAACTTCAAATCTATCTTCAACTTCATCCACAATATCCTCTAGAAATAACCAACAAACTTGGTATCTCAATCCGAAACTATGCTCTTAGGTAGACCATGTAGTCTAACCACCTCTCTAAAAAATAACTCTGCAATATGAACATCGTTAGTCTTCTTACAAGGAATAAAATGTGCCATCTTTGAGAATCTGTTCACCACAACAAAAATGAAATCATGTCCTCTATGTGTCCTTGGTAACCAAGAACAAAATCCATACTAACATCAACTCATGGCTTCTCTGGTATAGGTAATGGCTGATATAGTCCTATATTCTGACTTGTTCCTTTTGCCATCTAACACACTATGCAAATTTGAATAAATTTCCTCACATCTTGTTGTAACTGTGGCCAATAATAATGCTCACCAATAATAGGAATGGTCTTATCTCGACCAAAGTGTCCAGGTAATCCCCCACTATGCTTCTCCTTAATCAGGTTCTCCCTCATGGAGCTCCTTGGAAAGCACAACTAGCTTCCTCTAAACAACATGGCATCTTGGATTATGAAATCCAACCATTTTGTCATGTTCAAACTAACAAGTTCCAAAAAATCTTTCCAAGCCTCTACAAAATCTGGATCTTTAGGATACAAACTTTTGAGCTCATCAAACCCAACAACCTCTATCTTCATTTCTTTCAACAAATTTTGCCTTCTGCTCAATCCATCTACAACTCTATTGGACTTCCCACTCCCGTGTTTCAAAACAAAAGTATAGCTCTGCAAAAACTCAACCCATTTTAAGTGCCTTAGATTTAAATTTCTCTAAATATTAAGATACTACAAAGCCTGATGATCAATATATAAAAAAAACTCTTTTGGCAACAAATAATGTCTCCATTTCTTCAAAGCCTGAACTATTGCATAAAACTCTTGATCATAAATAGAATATTTTTTCTTGGCACCATTAAGCTTCTCACTAAAATAGGCAATGGGTTTACCTTCTTGGCTCAAAATAGCTCCTATAACACTACCACTAGCATCACAATCTACCTGAAATACCTTATTGAAATATGGAAGTGCCAAAACAGGTTGCTCTGTGACTTTATGCTTCAATGTATCAAAACTCTTGGCTACTCTTGTAGTCCATTTAAACTCTTTTCTATCCCCTCTCATTGTCTTAGTTAGGGGTGCACAAATGCTACTAAACTTCTTGATAAACTTTCTATAAAAACTTGCCAAACCATGAAAAGATCGTACCTCTGTAGCACTCCTTGGCATAGGCCATTCAATGATAGCCCTCACCTTCTATGGGTCCATCTTAAGACCTTCCTCTGAGACAACAAATCCCAGGTATACCAACTCCTTTGAAAAACTACATTTCTTCAGATTAATCAGCAACTACTCCTCCCTCAGCTTCTGTAAAACTCTTCTAATATGCATCAGATGCTCATCCCAAGTCTTACTAAAAATTAAAATATCATCTAAATAAACAATAACAAAACTTCCCAAAAACTCTTTCAATACCTCATTCATGAGCCGCATGAATGTGATCGGTGCATTGGTTAGCCCAAATAGCATTACTAACTAATCATACAAACCCTCCTTTGTCTTGAAGGCTATCTTCCAATCATATCCTTCTCTAATTCAGATTTGGTGATACCCACTCTTCAGATTAATCTTCGTTAAGTACTTGGCTCCACTCAAACAATCCATTATGTCATCCATTCTTGGCAATGGAAATTTGTACTTGATCGTGATCTTATTGATGGCTTGAGAATCTATACACATTCTCCACTCTCCATCTTTCTTTGGTGCTAGTACTGCAAGTACCGCACATGGACTTAGGCTCTCTCTTATCAGTCCCTTCCTTAACAGCTCATGGACTTGTCTATTTAGCTCTTCATTCTCTACAGGAGTCATTCTGTGGGCTGCCTTATTAGGTAAACTAGCTCCTAGTATCAAATCCATTTGATGACTTATCTTCCACACTGATGGTAAACCTTCTGGTACATTATCAGAGACAATGTCATAAAATTCTTCCAATAGATCTGAGACTTCTACTGGTACATCTTCTCATTTCTCTTGACTAATCTTAGGAATCAATGGAAAGCAATGATGCTCATGCTTCATACCATCCAAAAATTTCCTACCATCTACCAAGCAAATTCCAAAAGTACTACATACCTTTTCTTCCACTTCCTTCAAGGGCTCCAACTTATGACAAACTCCATCCTTTGTTAGGGAATATGTGTTTGTATGGCCATCATGGATAGCACACCTATCATACTGCCATGACCTTCTCAATAGCATCTGACATGCATCCATTGGTATGATACACAACACCTCATCATGGTAATCCCCAATCTTGAACTTGACCAAGCACTGCTCATTGACCAAAGCTCTCTGGTCCTTCTACAACCATGCAATCTGATATGGATGTGGATGCTTCCTTCTTGGCAACTTCAACTTGTTGACCATCTCCTCTGAAACAAGATTGATTGTCAGTGCTTCCACTGTCAATAATAATATCACAACACTGACCTTCGCATTTGCATCTTGTGCAGAATAAACTCTTCCTTTGTTCTGGTTCTTTCTCCTCATTCAACGAGGTTCTTCTAAAAACTAGGGTTTTGTAATGTCCCCTTCGTGATACATGGTTAGTCCATCATTGAGTTCCCGTGGACTAGTAGTTTGGTTAGGGAACCGGAGTTAGTTGGCCTTGGAGGAATTTGTCAGTGATGGAGAGGTGGTTCGCATTCCGTGGATCCAGTTGGCACCCTCAGAGTTGGCCTAGTTGCTCTTGGTCATTACTTGCTATTTTTAGTAAGTCTGGGTTTAGTGTCGGTTCAGGATTCTTAGAGTGGCGTTAGATTCATCTCATCGAGGGCTTTCCGACGAGTTATAGATCATTTCATTCTGACATCGTCTTCATATTTATTTTAAAGTCCGAAGATTATTAATGTTATATTTAAAATGGACTTTATAATATTTGAGAGAAAAGTGAATTGATGGGAAAATGAAGACATAAGACAAGTTATGACCTTGGGCGCTCATCCCTAGGGAAATAAAAGAAGTTTTAAAATGACTAAATTCCCTTCTAAACCCAATGCCCATCTTGGAGGGAGAATTAAAGGTGAAATGAAAGCTCATTTGTATTATGCTATGTTTATGATATTTCTCATTTTGAGCTCTGCTAGGGTTTGTTCTTGTTGAGGGTTTGGAGATTTGAACCAAAGGCTCTTAGAGATGAAAACCTCCCTGAGTAATGGCATTCTATAGGTGTGGAAGATCACCTAAAGGTGTCATTCGAGGTGGATACATCTAGTGTTCACTATTGTGCTTCAATGGAGTTGATGGAGTGTGGAGTTGATACATCTTTCGTAGTTTGTTGAGGATTTGTGTATGTAGATTTCGGAAGCTTGTTCAATGACTGTTTTGGACTGATTTCATTTAGGTTTGGAACTGATATGAAACTACACTTGCTAGTCGTACCTCCTCATGCTAGCCGTACCTCTTCTAGCATGCTATTTGGATTTGTTTCTTGCATTTTCCTTACTTTAGCCTGATCGCCCAGCCTTGGAGACTACTGCAGATTGTTTGCAGAATAGATTTGATACATTTTAGTAGGGTTTGATGAAGTTTGTGCTTGCAGCCATGGTTGTACCTTGCCAGTGAGGACGTGGGTCTTGTAGAGGCCCTTCTATTCCATTTGCAGCTTCATTTTGGATTTATTGAGGCATCTAGAGCCTATTTTTTTGTTGATATCATTTGTATCGCCAATCCTTACCATTCATTGGAGTTTTGAGGCATTTCCAGCCATACCCACTTGCTAGTTCAGTTTCGGCTGTTGTACCAAGTTGCATATTTGAACATGGTTATGTCATAGTAATTCATTATTGGTCATTTTACTATCTAGGTAGTTGATAGTTTCCTCATATCTATTGTATATTTTCTGGGTTTCTGTTATATGCAATATATTGTATGCTCTGGCAACACATCTGTAGGAAAACTAAAAACCCCTTCTATATTCTTCTATCTAGTCTGAAAGATCACACAAAAATAATAAAATAACACATAAAAAGATCTTTTAAAAAATACAAACAGGTATGGCACATTACAGTGGTATCAGAGCAGAAGATCTTGCCATCCTGTGAGGGTAAATATGACATGCAGATGATAAAAATGAGACATGCGGCCTATAGATAGATATAATTTTAGGCCAAGACCAGCAACATGAGACACACAGAGAACACAGGAAAGAGAGGTACCACAGAGAGAAAAACCTGAGCATCCAGTACCCATAATAGATCCATTTGAGTCAGAGATTAAGGTTGCCGCTACTGAGGAAGATTCCCAAGTTTCACGAACGGACCCTTTTTCAGGTGAATTACCACTGGTGATAGAACCTACAGGAGGGATGGGTGATAGGGAAGCTAAGGAACCTAGCATGTGTGAGATCCTGAATGTACTCACCAGGAGCTCATTGGCTTTAGAAAAAGAATTGAGGGAGTCTCGATAGGAGTTGAGACAGTCACAGGCAGAGATAGCACATACCCTCGAGCAGTTATTACCCCGAGATGGAAGAAATAATAGGGAAAATAATAATCACCGTGACAGGA
The DNA here is from genome assembly GCA_027924645.1 of Cunninghamia lanceolata. Classification (NCBI taxonomy): domain Eukaryota; kingdom Viridiplantae; phylum Streptophyta; class Pinopsida; order Cupressales; family Cupressaceae; genus Cunninghamia; species Cunninghamia lanceolata. Next base: position 4,393,012 of record BSBN01000397.1, read on the forward strand.
ACATGTATAATGGAGGTGACAAAAATAGGAACAATGATGATGATAGACACAGAGATAACGGGGGAGATAGGAATAGGCACAATGTGGGTGATAGACACAATGGTGATAGGAACCAGGGAAACAGGAATAATGGGGACAAGAACCAAGATGACAGACACAGGTTCAGAGATGATGACGATGAGGCCTTGGTTACTCATAGGAGGGCTTCACATTTTACCGCAGGTGACAGACTTGGTATTCCTACATTTGCTCCTAGGAACCAAGTTCCTGACCAGGATCCCACACAGGCTGAGTTTCAGGATGAGATTATGAGGGATTGGAGAGCTTCTAGTGTAGAGTTTAGAATCGAGATGACCTTTGTAGAGTACTCTAACATTAGAATTAAGAATAGACCTCGCAGGGGAGGTATACCTCAGAACCAAGAGTTGCAGAAGAAAGTAAGCAAAATGACACTTCCCTACTTTGATGGATCAAGTAAAACCACCACGAGAGCTTGGGTCTAGAAATTGGACAGCTACTTGTAGATTAGTCCCATGCCTAAGGAGGATGCCATTACTTATGCAACATTACATTTGGAGGGAGTAGCACATAAGTGGTGGAGCAATGGGAAGGTCACACTAGGTCACGATCAGATTACTTCATACGTGGAGTTTACAGCTAGACTAATCGACAGGTTTGATAAGAAGGACCCAGAGTTACAGTTTAAGGAGTTGGCACAGCTGAGGCAGAGTGGTTCAGTTGACTCCTACATTTCTGAGTTCCAAGACCTATCTATTATGTTCCCTGATATTTTTGAGCACAAATTGATTATTCTTTTCATTGATGGATTGTTCGACCCACTTCATGGTTGGGTTAAGGGTTTTGACCCTGCTTCACTCCAAGAGACCATGAAGAAGGCCCAAGACATGGAGTCATCAGTGTGGAGGAGCAAATTTCAGTCTAAGGGATTACCAAATAGGAGAGATAAGGAGAGAGACAGGAGACCTTTCCAAAGAGATGCAAGATAGCAGCATAAGGGGTCTTCCAGATTAGACAGTGACCAGTTGAATGATCTCAGGGAAGAAACTTTGTTTTCACTGCAGAGAGCCTTGGGATCCTAAGCACAAGTGTGCTGCCCAGGGAAAGGCAAAACAGATTGAATACTTTTCAGCAGATGAGTCTGTGGAGTTGAAGACACATTCAGAGCAGCATACAAAAGATAATGATTCAGGGTCTGATGTTGCAACTGAAGCATCGGATAAGGATGGGGAGACTTCTCTCCCTACAGCCCACATCTCTAGCTTTCAAAGAGAAGGGCCATTTAGGATCCGAGGAGTGTTGGGTGGATAGAGATGCATTACACTACTAGATACAGGTGCCACTCATAACTTCATAGATGAGGGATTGGTTGCAAAGAGGGGATTGAAGACAGATGAGTTCAAGGGGTTGAAGGTGAAGGTAGCCAATGGGTTCATACTCACTTGCATGAGGAGGATACCCAATTTGACCATCCAGCTAAATAATTACACTTACCAGTCAAAGTTTTATGTTGTTAGCATGGGTGACATGGATGTAGTGCTAGGTATGCAATGGTTACATGAGATAGGTGAGTTCACTCTCAACTTGAGGATGATGGAGATGAAGTTTGAGGTGAACAGAGTTCAACATGTGCTCAGGGGCATTTCAGATGGTGGGTTGAGAGTTGTGTCTCTCAAGCGGATGGAGAGATTGATTCACCATGATCAGGTGTAGTGGGTAGCAGAGGTGATGGTGATGCTTGCAGCTTCAGAGCAGTAGAAGCAAGAGTATCCTCTGACATACAGGCTCTCTTGACTAAACACATGAAGTTGTTTAGTGGCATACCACCAGGTAAACCTCTTGATAGAGGTTTTGAGCATGTGATTGAGTTGGAGGAGGGTGCCAAGCCAGTAATAACTACACCTTACAGGCACCTGAAGAGGTATAACGATGAGATCGAGAAAGCTATCAAAGAGCTTCTCGAGATGGGTCACATCAGACCGAGTAAGAGTCCATTTGTATCATCAGTGATTCTAGTGAAAAAAAGGATGGGACTCTTAGAATGTGTATTGATTACAAAGAATTCAACAAGAAAACAATTAAGAACAGGTACCCTATTCCTAGAATAGATGAGCTGATTGATGAGTTGCATGGGGCATGTTACTTCTCCAAGATAGACTTGAGATCCAGGCATTATCAGATTCGGGTTAGAGATGAGGATGTGGAGAAGATAGCATTCAGGTGTCACTATGGGCACTTTGATTTTCTAGTCATGCCATTCGGTTTGCCAAATGCATCGGCCACCTTCCAATCTTGCATGAATAGAGTTTTCCGTGAGCAGTTGAGGAGGCTTGTTTTGATATTTTTTTATGATATTCTGATTTACAGCAAGACATGGGAAGAACACTTTAAACACATTGACATTGTGCTGAGCATTCTGGAGAGGGAGTCACTTTATGAAAAAATGTCAAAGTGTGAATTTGGGATGGTCGAGTTGCTATACCTAGGTCATATTATTAGTGCTACGGGCAATTGTAGATTGGCCTCCACCAAAGAATCTCACTTAGCTAAAGGGATTCCTTGGTCTTTGTGGGTATTACTGCAGGTTCGTGAAGGGGTTTTCTCAGTCAGTTGCACCCCTCATGGATTTGACTCATAAGGATGCTTTTAGTTGGATAGGGGGTACACAGGAGTGCTTTGACAAATTCAAACATATTATGAGTACATGTCCTATGTTGGCCATACCAGATTTCAGCAAACCCTTCGAGTTGCAGTGTGATGCCTCAAGAGAAGGCATTGGTGCGGTAATTATGTAGGATAAGCACCCCATATCATTTGAGAGCAAAAAGTTAATGGGTGTGGAACGTAGCTACATCATTTATGACAAGGAGATGTTAGCCATCATGCATGTGTTGGCTAAATTCAAATAGTACCTTGTGGGCAGCAAATTTGTGATTAAGATGGATCACAACAGTCTGAAGCATTTCCTTGGGTAGAAGGATCTGAATGAAAGGCAACAAAATTGCGTCAGTAAGCTACAAGCCTACGACTTTGACATTGTTTATGTCAAAGGAAAGAAAAATGTTGTTGTCAATGCTTTATCCAGGACACCCCATTTATGTGCACTAGGTACCATTGCGGATGATTGGAGGGAGATGATATCAGCTGAATATGCTAAGGATGCTTGGGCTACTGGAATAATTGATGGCACCATCAAAGATGACAGGTACACAGTGGTAAATGATTTAATCATTTACAAGGATAGGATCTTCTTGGTGTCAGGATCACAGATGAAGTAGAAAGTTTTGAGGGCATTCCATGATTTTCCTATGGCAAGGCATCTAGGATACTTCAAAACTTATGAACAAGTCAGAGAGAGGTTCACCTGGAAGGGCCTCAAGACTAAGGCGATGTAGTATGTGAGAGAGTACCTGATATGTCAGCAGAACAAACAAGAGCACTCATTTCTAGGTGGTTTACTGCAGCCCCTACCCATTCCCGAGAGGAAGTGGGATATTATCTCCATGGACTTTATCATAGGTTTACCAAAAGTCTAAGGCAGGGATTGTATTTTTGTGGTAGTGGACAGGTTGACAAAGTATGCACATTTCTTTGTCATCCCTACCACTTACAGTGTAGCTTAGGTTGATGAGTTGTTCTTTCGTGAGGTATTCCGACTTCATGGGCTACCAAGGAACATTGTTAGCTATAGGGACAGCAGGTTCCTCAGTAATTTTTGGCAGGAGCTCTTCAGGTTGACAAGGATAGAGCTCACCCCCAGCATGAGTTACCACCCCCAGACAAATGGTCAGACAGAGATAGTTAATAGATGGGTGGAAGGATACCTTCACAATTATGTTTTAGGACAGCAGAAGGCATGGATTAAGTGTCTTCACATGGGAGAATATTGTTACAATTCCACTTATCACATGTCCATTCAGATATCACCCTTTATGGCATTGTATGGGTATGAGGCACTGAGCTTTGTAGATTTGCTATTTGGTGATAGAAGAGTGCCTAAGGCCAAAGACTTTCTTCAGGAGAGTCAGCACATCATGAGGTCTTTGAAGAAGAATATACAAAAGTCTCAGAATTAGTAGAAGTAGTATGTAGATCAGCAGACAACTGAGCGATCCTTTGAGGTTGGTGACATGGTATACCTCATGTTGCAGCCCTATAGGCAGTCGACTCTCAAGAAGAGTGGAGCAGAGAAGTTGAAGCCACTGTATTATGGACCTTTCAGGATCTCCAAGAGAATTGGAGAGGTGGCTTATGAGTTAGAACTTCCAGCAAGTAGCAGGGTACACAATGTGTTTCATGTATCTCACCTCAGGAAGGCATTGCGACATAATGTGACACCATCAGTTGAGTTGCCTCCTCTTGATGAAGAGGGGAAGTTGATATTGGTACTCAAAGCAATAATTGACACCAAGGAATGTAATTTGATGAGGAGGATTATCAAAGAGTACCTGGTAAAGTGGAAGAACCTGTCAGTTGAGGATGCTACTTGGGAGAATGAGCAGATATTAGAGCATCCTAATCTGAGATTGCTTGAGGCAAGCAATCTTAGGGAGGCCAGACTGTAATGTCCCCTTCATGATACATGGTTAGTCCATCATTGAGTTCTCATGGACTAGTAGTTTGGTTAGGGAACCAGAGTTAGTTGGCCTTGGAGGTATTTGTCAGTGATGGAGAAGTGGTTTGCATTCCATGGATCCAGTTGGCACCCTCAGAGTTGGCCCAATTGCTCTTGGTCATTACTTACTATTTTTAGTAAGTCCGGGTTCAGTGTCAGTTCGGGATTTTCAGAGTGGGGTCAGATTCGTCTCGTTGAGGGCTTTTCGATGAGCTATAGATCATTTCATTCTGACACTATCTTCATATTTAAAGTCTGAAGATTATTAATGTTATATTTAATATGGACTTTATAATATTTGAGGGAAAAGTGAATTAATGGGGAAATGAAGACATAAGATAAATTATGACCTGGGGCGCTCATCCCTAGGGAAATAAAAGAAGTTTTGAAATGACTAAATTCCCTCCTAAACCCAACGCCCATCTTGGAGGGAGAATAACAGGTGAAATGAAAGCTCATTTATATTATGCTATGTTTATGATATTTCTCATTTTGAGCTCTGCTAGGGTTTGTTCTTATTGAGGGTTTGGAGATTCGAACCAGAGGCTCTTGGAGACAAAAACCTCCATGAGTAATGGCATTCTACAAGTGTGGAAGATCACCCAAAGGTGCCATTCGAAGTGGATACATCTAATGTTCACTATTGTGCTTCAATTGAGTTGATGGAGTGTGGAGTTGATGCATTTCTTGTTACATCTTTCACAGTTTGTTGAGGATTTGTGTATGCAGATTTGGGAAGGTTGATCAATGATTGTTTTGGACTGATTTCATTGGGTTTGGAGCTGATATGAAACTGCACTTGCTAGTCGTACCTCCTCATGCTGGCTGTACCTCTTCTAGCATGCTATTTGGCTTTATTTCTTGCATTTTCCTTACTTCAGCCTGATCGCCAAGCTTTGGAGACTACTGCAGATTGTTTGCAGAATAGATTTGATACATTTCAGCAGGGTTTGATGAAGTTTGTGCTTGCAGCCATGGTCGTACCTTACCAGTGAGGACGTGGGTCTTTTGGAGGCCCTTCCATTCCATTTGCAGCTTTATTTTGTATTTGTTGAGGCATCCAAAGCCTATGTTATTGTTGATATCATTTGTATTGCCAGTCCTTACCATTCATTGGAGTTTTGAGGCATTTCCAGCCATACCCACTGGCTGGTCTAGTTTTGGCTGTTGTACCAAGTTGCATATTTGAACATGGGTATGGCATAGTAATTCATTATTGGCCATTTTACTATCTGGGTAGTTGATAGTTTCCTCATATTTGTTGTATATTTTTTGGGTTTCTGTTATATGCAATATATTATATGCTCTAGCAACACATCTATAGGAAAACTGAAAACCTCTTCTGCATTCTTCTATCTAGTCTGAAAGATCACACAAAAATAATAAAATAACACATAAAAAGATCTTTTAAGAAATACAAACAAGTACGGCACATTATAGGTTTCTCCCCTTTTAGTATCTTCAAAATGCTCAGATTGTGCATCTTCATCTACATGTGCAACTCGTGCATTACCTTCAGGTCTTCTATTCATCCTTCCATGATGTTGTGGACACTCATATACTTGATGCCCTTCTTCTCCACATTGGAAACAAGTTCCTCTAAAACCTCCTCTTCCAGGTCCTTGCCCAAGTCTACCTCTTCCTCTTCCTCTTTGCTCACCATTGTTTTGGTCACGAGGGTGGTAGGCATTATCTCCTCTCTGATTTTGACTGGTGCCAGCTTCTTCACTATTCTTTGGATCTTCATTTCGGCCTCCATAGGATCTTCCACTAGTCCTTTCTCCTTGACCTCTTCCCCTTTTCTTACTTTCGAATCTTTTATTCATCTTCTCTTCCACCTTCAGGAAAAATTGGAACGCATCTTCTATGGTGGTCATTCTAACCAAGCTCAGCTCCTCTTGAATACTTGGCCTCAACCCATTTATGTAATAGGCTACCTTCTCCTTGTTGGCCTCTACATGGCCTGTCCTGATAGTAATCTTATAAAAATCTTCTGTATACTCCTTAACAGACTTGTTACCTTGTTTCAATCCTTGTAACTTCTTCAACAACTCCATCTCATAGTCCATAGGAATGAACTGCTTCTTTAGTTTTTCCACCATCTGGTAGTCTTTCCTTTTCCTCTTCTATTCCTCTCTAACTGGACCTCCTTCCACCAAATACTAGCATGGCCCTTCAACTTTGTTTTTGCAAACTTGACCTGATCTGGGTCCTCCACATCTTCATACTCAAAATATTCCTCCATGTCATTGATCCAATCAATAAATTATTCTGGGTTCAAATCTCTAGAATAAGTAGAAACTTTGATCTTGGACCTCTTTCTAATCTTAAAAATGGCCCCAACAACCTAACTTCTGCAGGATCTCCTGCAACTTCTTATTCTTCCTCAGATAGCTCTTCTTCAACTTCATCCTCATTGTCTGCTCTTGTTCTCAGCTCAAACCCTCTTCGCAGCTGTTGGTTTTTTTCCTGACTAGATACACATTCCCAGATTTCCCTACAAAGTAGCCATCAATGATCATCAGGATCTCTGGGCCAGGAGCCAACAGTGTAGGAGATAGACTCTGTTTTTATCTCCTCTTCTTCTTCAGGCTCTGCAAAACCTAGGGGGGTATTCCCTATTCAACATCCATGAAATATGACTATGAACTAGCTGGGATATTGACACAAAGTAGATAAATCCTCCTATATGAAGACCAAAACTGTGGGATAAGTGCAAAGGGGCTAGCTTTGGGCTTATGTTCAGTTGTAGACAGAGGATTTGGGTCCTAAAACTACTTCTACAGTCCTAATGGTTGTTTTGGAAGTTTGAATTTGATTTATGTGTGGATGCAAACCTAGACCTGATGTGTAACCTCAACACATAGCTAGATTGGTGTCTATCCAGGGCTTGGAGTCAGTAGACATACACCTGTGAATGATTAGCATGAACACACTAAAATTAGATTTCAAGGGGATTTGTGTGATATCTGCCTTACAGATACCTCCCAATACAGAGTGTTAAATTATCTCTACTTATGGCATCCCTATTGCAGTATATCCTTCCCAACACTTAATCTAAAAACACTTTAATCTACCCCTTGAGCAAAAGTTGAAAGATCAAGCATTCAATATAGGAATTCTATATTCTAGAATACCAGACACCCCTTAGATGTCTAGATTTAGAAGAAGGACACATGCAATATTGGAGACAAAATTAACAAAACACATGCAAATACATCATTACTCATATAAAACCAATCATGAAATCAGTAAATTCATGCATGAGACATACAACAAGAGATACATAAACTCACAAGGTCACTTGCACAGAGCAACCAGAACCAGTTGTATCTATTACAGAGCCAAATATGTCCAATTTTTCAATCAACAACAAAAGAGAAACACAGTCTGCTTAAAACAGCGAGAGAGTGTACTTTCAGCAATTAATTCATGGCCAATCCAAAATTCTCCAGATACATTCACTCTGAGGAAAATGGCCTACAAAGATTAAGTGCAGCAGGGGACAAAACATGGAGAAGCAGGAAAAGGACAAGGGGCAGATGAGCTCGAGCCTTGTTCCACTGTAGGAGAATTTTCTTGCCATAAATTAGGTACATGGTTGTTTAACCATTCGCCCATGCCTCTACAAATCACCATTGATGGCTCAACTACCCACATCTTCTCCTGGAAACAGTCGCACAACTCATATGGAAATTTCCCGCTCAAAACATGCCTGAAGACACAAAGGAAACTCATACTCCATCTTTAAAACATGGCCGTTGATCCTTCCATCGCTTGAAAATCGATGGCACCAAATCCACGTTGAAAAGTCACTATCCTGCGAAAATGTGCCACGTAGGCACCCTGAAAATGCACGTTTTGCCTTGCATATCACGCCATCGGCGTGACCCAGACCATCGGGAAGACCTTCACATCTGCATGAATCAATATCCCACATTTGTCCTACAGAGACCATTCTATTATTTTAAAAACACGGTCACAAGCACATTAAATGTCAAGCATTTTGCCCCGCTTGACCCATGAACCATCCGCTAGCGGTTACCAATCCATCTTCCTCCTCCGTCGGTGCGACCAAAACCATCGACCCAACTGAAAACTCACCTGCCGATATCACCCATCTCACCGACGAAGCCTCCACACTCCCTTGTCGGCCAGACAAAGACCATCGGAGCAACCTCAAACCCTCTGGCTGACACCACATGTTACATCGATGAGTACACAACATAAATCCAACACCATCCACCATCAGCCAGACCCTGATCATCGGTGAAACCCTTGCCGGCTCGCCCGATAGTCTATGTCACCCCGATGGTCACCAACCTACCTTCGTCGGTGTGACTAATACCATCGGTGAACCACAAAATTTCCTCACCAATGACCACACACACGCCGATGACACCATCAGTCAGACCAAACACATCGGTGGAGCCTAGAATTCCCCCGCTGACCACAATACTCTCGCCGATACACACTTTACATCCCCTGTCAGCCAAACATAGACTATCGGAGCGACTGAAAGCTCCTTTGCTAGTCATCAAGTCACCCTGATGGTCACCTTCCTGAAAGCTCCAACCCAAACAACACATTGGCGCGACCAAAACCATTGGCCCAACAAAAAGCTTACCCGCCGACCACACCACGTTACGCCAATACAGTTCCATCGGCCAGAGTACCCATGTCGGCCCAAATCTCCACATTCCATCTGATACTCTTCATTATGTTGATGGTATTCCCATCGGCCAGACCCCAACACATCGGCAGAACCAAAACTCCCTCACCGATAGAAATACACACACCGATGACCACCTCCATCGGCCAGATCAAAACACTCGGAGTACTCCAAAAATCCTTCACCGATACGCCAAGTCACTCCGATGAAAACCTAAGCCACATTCCGTCAGCCAGACCAGCCTCATCAGAAAGACATCAACCCCGACCGCCGATAGACCATATCACACCGATGCCTATCCTCATCGGTCGAACACAAGGCATTGGCAAACCTTATTTACATATGCTCGACACACAAAGTCACCCCGATGAACACTTGATGATAGAAAAACTCAATGATCCCTTGGGAAGGTGCCTGCATATTAAGCATTTTAGACCTGATTTATTAAGCAGGCACCAACAACAGCTCCTCTTGCAATGCATCGATTTGCCTTTGCAGGGTTCTAAAACCCTCTTCTGTCAAAGCATTTCTCCCAACATGGTTTCTTCGTGGATGCATTTTGATTTCTGCAGCAAACTCACAACCTCAGGTCCTGTGCAAACTGCCTCACAGTCAGTGATCTCTCTACACACTCAGGAACCCTTGCTCTGATACCACTTGATGAGGGGGATAAATCATAAAACACACAACAACAGAAATTGCACATATAAAATAGAATTTTCTTTTATTGATTTGGACAACTCATTACATTATAAAAGCTCAAATACAATGAGAGGATGAATCCTCCACAGGCTGCAACACATTACAGCTTCCCCATCTCAAGACTCTGGAATCTTCTGCCTTTTGTAACCCCAAATCAACTAGGGTTTCTATTGTCCCACCTATTCTTGACTCTATACTTTCCCCCTTATCTTTGCTACTGCCAAGGGTTCCCAAAAATGGTCATAAATAGCCCTTTTTGGAGGCCAACAACCAAATTTCAAAATTTGCATCTCCCTCCAAAAATAGGTCAATTTCTGGGAGCCATAACTTTTGATCCAGGTGTCTGATTGACGAACCATTTGAAGCGCTAGAAATCTCGTGGAGTGCTCTATGTGCTAAGAATCTAATCTACCAATTTCTCCCATTTTCAGGCTTGTACGGGGCTGTTTAGTGCGTCAAACCTAAATTTGAATAAGTTTTCAGGCATTTTTCAAGAAATAGAAACTTTAATATCTTTTAGCTCACAAATGATCTTTGCATGATTCCTTCACCAAAGGACTTATTTTTTATTTACGAAGCTTACTGTAAATTTTCGCTTCAATCTGTGCCCAAATGCAAACTTTCCAAAAATAGTAGTTTGCTATTTTTAGCAGTTTGGAAAAACTGAAAGTTCTACATCATTATTCAAGCGATTATGGAACCAGAACCACTAATTATGAAAAGAAATGAAAACAACATCAATTATTTTGAATCAACATCTTTTTTTGGGTGATGCAAGATTGCTCTTACACCAATAGATGCTCCTGCATCACTTTTTTGGGTTTAGTCAGACTTTATACTCTTTAAGGCATTAAAAGATGCAGTACAGGAGAGTTGGGTGGTCATTCTTGAGTTTGGATTTTCCAAGGACATCATCCACATAATATTCAACTATGTAATGCATAATGTCATGAAATATTATTAGCACGGTTTGTTGATAGGTAGCGCTAGCATTTTTCAACCCAAAAGGCATGACCTTGTAACAAAAGGTTCCCCATGGAGTGATGAAGGTAGTCTTATGTTGGTCTTCAGGGGCTATTTGGATTTGATTATATTTGGAAAAACCATTCATTAATGATAAAATTTCAAACCCAGTTGTAAGATCCGTGATCATATCAATGTTTGGCAGAGGAAAATCATCTTTAGGGCATGCTTTGTTGATGTCCCAAAAGTTTGTACCAACACAAATGCCCTTAGTTTTCTTGCTAATTGGAACCATATTGGAGACCCATTCAGGATAGTCAATGGGTTGAATGAAACCCACATCCAAGAGTTTCTACAATTCTTCTTTGACTAATAGGGTACATGGGGGTGCATTTTACATAGCTTCTAGCAAACAGATTTGGCATCAAGGTGAACCACAAGATGGTGCATGACTAAAGATGAGCCAAGTCCCGGCATATCAATGTAAGACCATGCAAAGATATCAATGTATTCTTTAAGAGTGGAGGTGATTCCTTCTTTGATGTCAGAATCCAATTTAGTTGCTATCTTGGTAAGTTTAGGGTTCTCTCCTATTCCCAAGTTAATGTTTATAGCCTCCTCGACGACGAGAAGGGAGACATCTTATTATTGAGTCAGTGCTACTAGAAGATGAAGGTAATTTTCAAGGAGCTCATGAGGAGTGTCCATGTTTGTGGGGTTATCTAAATCTGTCACATATTCCTTCTTATATTGCTACTCTTTTGCTCATTGGGGTGCCTTGGGACTAGAGGGTTCTTCTTGCTCTCCAAAATAAGCACAAGTGTTAAGTATGGTGGAAAATCCTTTCGTATGATCTCTAGGGGGATGCGGTCTTAGAGATTCATAAGTTCCATGATAGCCTCATCATTCTAGAAAATATCAAATGTTAGAGGATCACATTGGTCTCAATCAATAAGCTCAAGGTATTGTAGGTCTAAGGAGATGGTGAAGATAAGAATATCATGGAAGAGATTAGTGGTAGAAAGCTCTTTGAAAGGGTCATGAGTGGGGCCTACATCGATGTCATTAATTTTTGGGGAAGCGTACACAACGAGGTTGGGGTATCACAAATAATATTATGTTGTTAATCTCAAAGGGCATAACATATCCCATGAGTGCCGCTAACTTATGTGAATTGCAAAGGGTCACAGATGCCTAGCTCAGGGAGACCAAGGCCTTTGCCCTTGTACTTCATGTTATGACACATTCTGTTGCAAGTATGTGCCTAATCGATGTTGTCATTGATGTCAACATATCTGTGTTTTCATTGGTGTCAACTGTATTCTTATCTTTTGATTGATTAGAAGCCTTATATGTTGAGGACATTGAGAAAACTAGCCCCTCCGAAAGAATCAGAAAGGAAATAGTGAATTATAGTGAAGACAGTGAGTTGCATACTGAAGAACAATCCAAAAGATTGCTCCACATTTCTTGTATATTGAAGATCTTGGTCTGCAGTTTGGAAGTTATTTAGAGGCATGTCTAAAGATGCTAAATCCTAAGTTTGAGCCTCTGGTGTGAAGAATTGAGTGAGTTACATTCACCAGAGTAAAAGCTCCTTTTTCTGATGATTTATTGGTGACAAGGAGAAAGTACTTTGCTCCGCATTCCTCCGCATTGAAGTATTTTGCTCTGCAGTTCTAGAGGGAAGTCTAGGATGATGATAAGTGCCTACAACTACAATGGTTCATGATTTGGCAGTCTGCAAGCTATCTTTCTTTTATGACAATTGAAGACAGTGAAGTTCATGTGCTCCAGTGTGAAGAATCTCATGGATAAAGTGGTTAGAGTTTGTGCGGTTGCTCCTAGTGATTACAACATGCCTGAAGATGCCTCTTGATCATGTTCCTACCTTTACATTGGTCCATGTTAAGAAATTGAGATCATGATTGAAGATTATTCCCAAATAACGTAGCGTGTAACTAGTCTTAATCGACTTGGTTAATTCTAGTGATTGTAGAGATCTCTTGAAGATTGCATAAGTGTGTTGTGGCATGGAAGATTGTGTTTGAGTCCCAGCTAAAGCATGGTGTGATCCGTATACATCTTTACTACATTTCCTTAGCATAATTTTATATTAGTTCAAGACCTATTTTGTAAATGTTTGTAATGTCAACCTTGGAGATTGTTCCAACAGTTGATAATTGTAATGCCAACCTTGATGATCATTCCAAGGTTGATGTAGTGTATAAATACTTGTAATTGAGTCATGAAAATACATCCTTGAGAGAAGATGCGAAGATAAGGTGAAGAAAAGTAGCAGAGAAGAGTAGAGGTGTTTGCGCTTCAATGGAACTAAACCTTGGCATGAAGTAGATGCTATTATCTTAGTTCAACCCTTTGGTAGTGAGCCACCCTTTGTAAGTGAGCCTTCTTTTGGCAGTGAGCCACCCTTTAGCAGTGAGCCTTTCTTTGCAGTGCGCAATTTAGGCAATGAGCCTCTGATTTTTAATATTGATATAACTTATACATTTTTGTGGGCTAACACCCACTGTGGTTTTTCCCTTTTAGGGTTTTCCACGTAAAAATCTAGTGTCTCCTATGTTGATTATGCATTTGTGTTGAGCTTCTTATTATATGTTTTCATGGTTATATTTGAACATAAGTAATTGATAAGTCGATGATTGAAATTGGTTAAAACTTTTAGGACAACTGATTCACCCCCCCTCTCAATTGTCCAGTGTAGTTCAACAATTGGTATTAGAGAAAGGTTCCTCTGAAGAAAGCCTAACAGCTTGAGGTAGATCCAGGATGTCTTATAAGAAGGAAGATCCACATTTTGATGGGATAAATTATACTCTTTGGTAGGCATGAATGAAAAGCCACCTTCTATGTCTTGGTTATAAAGTATGGCTAGCTACACTATCACAATTTGTCATTCCTGAAGGTGGTTTGACAACTGAAGATGATATCAAAGAATATGAGCTGGATGTCAAAGCAAAGAATGCTCTGTTAAGTTCCTTAAGTGACTCAGTATTGACAAAAGTTGTGGCTCTTGAATCTGCAAATGAGGTATGGGAGAAGCTGAAAATTTTGTATGAAGGAGATGATTCTGTCACAGAAGCCAAGCTACAGAGCCTGAAAGTAAGATATGAGGGTTTGAAGATGAATGAAGATGAAAACATAACATCCTTTATGCAGAGAGTTGATGAACTTGTCAGTAGAATAAAAGGTATGGGAGGAACTCTCACTGATAAGGAAATTGTGATGAAAATTCTCAGATCATTACCAAAATCCTATAGCCACAAGGTGGCTACTATTGAAGAATTCATGACTATGAAAACTATTGACAGAGATCAATTACTTGGAAAGCTTACAACCTTTGAGATGAGAGAATTTGGTGATGCTCTTCCAAAAATTGAATCAACTTTCAAAGTTAGTACTTCAGAAAAGATTTCTAGAGTTGAGAAATATAAAGTGGATGATGACTTTGATGAAATTAAAGCTAACTTTGTTGACAGGATGCAAAGAGGTTCCGGTAAGTTCAAAGGTAAACTACCTTTCAAATGTTTCTCTTGTGGTAAGGTAGGTCATTATGCTTCCAGATGTCCTAAAAGAATTGAAAGAAATAAGAAAAGATATGAGAGCAGACCTAGAGTTCAAAAGAAATGTTACTATATCAGAGATTTTGATGATGAAGGTGTGACTGATGATGAATCTGATGATACTAGTACTAGTGCAAATAAATGTCTGTTTATTGCTATTAAAGAAGATCCCGTGTCTACTAATTCTGCTAGCTGTGTAGGATGAAAAACCAGTAGAAGAAAGTGCCTTGGCTGTTCAGGTTGAGAAAGACAAGGACAAATGGATTATTGATAGTGGATGCTCACATCATATGGCTAGTGACAAAAGTAAGTTTGTAAGTTTGGAAAAGTATGATGGAGGACTGGTTAGGTTTGGAGATAATGCAGTTGGTAAGATTTGTGGAAAAGGATCTATTTCATTTGATGGAAAGCATAATACTGACAATGTTCTGTATGTGAAGGGTTTGAAGCATAATATTTTGAGTGTTGGTCAGATGTGTGACAAAGGATATGATCTAAGATTCAAAGAAAATGGGTGCAAATCATGGAAAGCTTCGAAATTGTGATTGCTACCGGTGAGAAGACAAAAGGTAACATCTATCAATTGAAAGGAACTAATGATTATTGTTTATTGGCTCAGGCAGATGAAAGTTGGTTGTGGCATAGAAGAATGTGTCATATAAACTTTGATAGTCTAGTAAAGATAAGCTTAAGTCAGGCTGTGAGAGATTTACCAAAAATTGTGAAACCTTCCAACTCAATTTGTAAGGAATGTCAGTTAGGAAAGCAGATAAGGACAAGTTTCAAGAGCAAAGAACAATTTTCTACCAGTTTGCTAGATCTAGTGCATACAGATCTCTATGGTCCTACAAGGGTGAGAAGTCTACAAGGTGATAGGTACTTCATGTTGCTTATTGATTATTATTCTAGAATGACTTGGGTTACTTTTCTAAGAGATAAATCAAAATCCCTAGAGAAGTTCAAATCTTTCCAAGCAATGGTTGAGAATGAAATAGATTTGAAGATCAAATGCTTGAGGTCTGATGGAGGAGGTGAGTTCACATCAAATGAATTCAACATTTTCTATGAAGAGCATGGAATAAAGAGACAGTTGTCTACACCTAGAACTCCTCAGCAGATTCGAGTTGAAAGAACGGGATAGTTTAGGAGGCTGCTAGGATACTGATGAAGGAAGAGGGTCTGCCAGAAGTCTTTTGAAAAGAAGCTATTCATACTGTTGTCTACATTCAAAACAAAGTTCAAGTGAAAGGTAATGGTACTAAAACTCCCTATGAATTGTGGATCGGAAGAATTCCCATAGTAAAATATTTCAAATTCTTTGGAAGCAAATGTTATATTAGAAGAGATGAAGATCTAGGAAACTTTGATGCAAGATGTGATGAAGGAATCTTTCTTGGATACTCTACCAAGAGTAAGGCTTACCGGTGCTACAACAAAAGGCTCAAAAAGATTGTTGAGAGTGCAAATGTAAAGGTACATGAAGGCCAAGAAAGAATATTAGACCTGAGTTGTTATGAACCATATGAACCTGTGACTATAGAAATTGAAGAAAAAGATGAGCAAGTAGACAGTTAGGATGAAGAAGAGACTCCGGAAAGTGTTGTCAAGACTCCCATATATGTAAGGATCAATCATTCTAAAGATCAAATTATAGGTGACAAGAACAAAGGTGTGCTAACAAGAAGAAGAGCTGCAAAGGAACAAGTTAATTACTGTTTGTTGTCAAAGATTGAACCAAAAAATGTGAATGAAGCATGCAATGATGAAAATTGGGTAAAGGCAATGGAGGAAGAACTACTGCAAATAGAGAAGAATGAAACTTGGGAATTAGTTCCTAGACCTGCTGACAAAAATGTTATTGGAACTAAATGGGTCTTCAGGAACAAGCTGAATGAAAATAGAGAAGTTGCAAGGAATAAAGCAAGATTTGTATGCAAAGGATATTCTCAAATTGAAGGAATAGATTTTGAAGAAACCTTGGCCCCAGTAGCTCGGATTGAAGCAATCAAAATGTTTTTGGCATTTGCAGCTCACAAAGATTTTAAGGTATATCAGATGGATGTGAAATCTACCTTCCTAAATGGTGAATTAGAAGAAGTATACATTGAGCAACCAAAGGGATTCTAATTGTCATATCAAAGTGATATGGTATGCAGGTTGAAGAAAGCATTGTATAGACTCAAACAAGCTCCTAAAGCTTGGTATACAAGGCTAGACAGGTATTTATTGCAACTGGGATTTAGTAAAGGCAATATAGATAGCAATCTATACTTCAAAATCAATAATGATCATATCTTGATAGTTGAGGTATTTATTGATGACATTATCTTTGGAGGAAATGAAGGTATGTGCATAAGGTTTGCTGGTGAGATGAAAAGTGAATTGGAAATGTCCATGTTTGGTGAAATGAATTTCTTTTTGGGTCTGCAAATTAATCAATCAGATAAAGGAATCTTCATATCTCAGTCTAAGTATGTGAAAGAGTTGTTGAAGAAGTTTGGGATGGAAGACTCTAAACCAATATGTACTCCCATGGTGACTAGTTGCAAGTTGAGAAAAGTTGATGAATCTCCTAAGGTTGATCAGAAAAAATATAGATCCATGATTGGAGGATTGCTTTATCTAACACAAACCAGACCTGATATTATGCATGCAGTTTGCCTTGTTTCAAGGTTTCAAGTTGATCCAGGAGAATCACATGTGATGGCAGTCAAGAGAATCTTGAGGTATTTGAAGGGTACTCCAAATTATGGCTTATGATATCCAAAGGACAATGATTTCACTCTCAGTGCTTATACAAATGCAGATTGGGCCAAAGATGTTGATGATAGAAAGAGTACAAGTGGAGGCACCTTCTTCTTAGGTAATAGATTCATCTCATGGCTGAGCAAGAAACAAGATTCAATATCTTTGTCAACTGTAGAAGCAGAGTATATTGCAGCAGCATGTTGTTGCACTCAAGTATTATGGATGAAGCAAACTTTAAAGGACATTAGAGTTGTGTATGAAGATCCAATTGCAATCTTTTGTGACAATACAAGTGCCATAAATATTTCAAAGAATCCAGTGATGCACTCAAGAACAAAGCACATATCAATAAGGTATCACTTTTTGAGAGAGAAGGTGACAGAGAATGAAGTAAAGTTGGAATATGTGTCCACAAAGGATCAGATTGAAGACATTTTCACTAAGCCTCTGCCTAAAGATACTTTTGAGTATCTCAGAGAAAAGTTAGGGGTTATCACCCCTCCTACTCTAAATTAAGATGCACAAGAGTGCATCAGTCTGGTGGTGCTTAGAGTTCCACCTCTAGACCCAGATTGATGTTTATATGGGCTACTTCTCAAGGGGAGTAGTTAGATGGAGAGAGTTCAGAAGAGAGTTTGGTCCAGAGCAGCAGATTGCAAGTATGTGCCCTTTGCCATTGATGTCAAAGGGGGAGAGAAATCATGTGAAAAACTTAGAGAGGAAGGAATGTAGATGTGTAAAGAGTAAGGGGGAGATCTTGTCTTGATGGTAGTTATAGTTGTTCACATCATATGTTGCCATTAATGATAAAGGGGGAGATTGTTGCAAGTATATGCCTAATCGGTGTTGTCATTGATGTCAACATATCTGTGTTGTTATTGGTGTCAATTGTATTATTATCTTTTGATTGATTAGAAGTCTTATATGTTGAGGACATTGAGAAAATTAGCCCCTCCAGAAGAATCAGAAAGGAAACAGTGAATTACAGTGAAGACGGTGAGTTGCATACTGAAGAACAGTCCAGAAAATTGCTCCACATTTCTTGTATATTGAAGATCTTGGTCTGTGGTTTGGAAGTTACTTAGAGGCATGTCTGAAGATGCTAAATCCTGAGTTTGAGCCTTCGGTGTGAAGAATTGAGTGAGTTACATTCACCAGAGTAAAACCTCCTTTTTCTAATTATTCACTGGTGACAAGGAGAAAGTACTTTGCTCTGCATTCCTCCGCGTTGAAGTATTTTTCTCTGTAGTTCTAGAGGGAAGTCTGGGATGATGATAAGTGCCTACAACTACAATGGTTCATGATTTGGTAGTCTGCAAGCTATCTTTCTTTTATGACAATTGAAGACAGTGAAGTTCATGTGCTCTAGTGTGAAGAATCTCATGGATAAAGTGGTTAGAGTTTGTGTGGTTGCTCCTGGTGATTACAATGTGTCTATGGATGCCTCATGATCATGTTCCTACCTTTACATTGGTCTACGTTAAGAAATTGAGATTGTGATTGAAGATTATTCCTAGATAACGTAGCGTGTAACCAATCGTAACTAACTTGGTTAATTCCAGTGATTGTGGAGATCTCTTGAAGATTGTAGAAGCGTGTTGTAGCGTGGAAGATCATGTTTGAGTCCCAGCTAAGGCATGGTGTGATCCATATACATCTTTACTACATTTCCTTAGCATAATTTTGTATTAGGTCAAGACCTATTTTGTAAATGTTTGTAATGTCGACCTTGGAGATTGTTCCAACAGTTGATAATTGTAATGCTGACCTTGATGATCATTCCAAGGTTGGTGTATTGTATAAATACTTGTAATTGAGTGGTGAAAATACATCCTTGAGCAAAGATGCAAAGATAAGGTGAAGAAAAGTAGCAGAGCAGAGCAGAGGTGTTTGCGCTTCAATGGAACTAAACCTTGGCATGAAGTAGATGCTATTATCTCAGTTCAACCCTTTGGCAGTGAGCCTTCTTTTGGCAGTGAGCCACCCTTTGGCAGTGAGCCTTCTTTTGGCAGTGAGCCACCCTTTGGCAGTGAGCCTTTCTTTGCAGTGAGCCCTGTAGGTAGTGAGCCTCTGATTTTCAGTATTGATATAACTTATACATTTATGTGGGCTAACACCCACCATGGTTTTTCCCTTTTAGGGTTTTCCATGTAAAAATATGGTGTCTCCTATGTTGATTATGCATTTGTGTTGAGCTTCTTATTATATGTTTTCATGGTTATATCTGAACATGAGTAATTGATAAGTTGATGATTGAAATTGGTTAAAAGTTTTAGGACAACTAATTCACCCCCCCTCTCAGTTGTCCGGTGCAGTTCAACACATTCTCATGGGGATTGGATATTTATTCTCTCTAAAATAGGAGGCATACTCTTCATCACTGTAGAGCCATGTGTTGTTTGAGCCTTCAATTATCTCTTCTGCCAAGGAATCATTAGGGATAAAGACAATAGATCTGTATTGCATCACATGGGAGGGATTGAAATTTGTGGCATGAGGTCAGCCATAGGATCAAGGTGAGAGTGGAAGTGTGGTGATGTTGAAGGCATTATGGAGCTCATACTCGACACATCCTTTATTGACAATTTTGAGGGATGTTTTGATGGGAGCTTGTTCAGGAGTCATGCTAGCAAAAGTGGAAGGGAGTTTGGTGGGGTCAATATAGGATGTGGATTTGGTAGAAGTGCAATTAGGTACAGCTTTAGAAATGGGACAATGGTGGTATTTGTGGAATTGACCCTCTAACATTTTACAATATTGAAAGGGATGAGGTATGCAGGGATAGTGACCTCTAAACCATTGTATGAAAATTTGAGGCATTGATGCTAGGTGGGTTGGACATCTTGAATAGCATGGATCCATGGACGACCGAGGAGAATAATGTAGGGGAAGTCAAGGTCGACAACATGGCATAAGGTGTGCTTCAATACAAGTTATAGGTAGGTGGATGGTTCCAACTGAGTCTCTTTTTGCATTTTCATATACCTTGATAGTAACAATTTGTGGATGTAAGGCTTCCATTGAATATCCAAGCTATTGGACCAATCTGAAAGTACAGATGTTCAATCCTGACCCATTATCTATGAGCACTCATTTGATTTTACATTTGGAGATGATGATTTTGATATGAAGGGGACAGATGTGTCCAGGATCGATGGAGGGCATATTACTTGGGCTAAAAGTGAGGCAATGATTGGTGGAAAGGATGTCGATGAGGGCCTAGAAAGGGGATGGATCAATGTCATTAGGGACATGTGAGTCTTGGAGGACATAGTTTAGGATATCCCTATGAGTGGTAGATGATTTAAAAGTAGTTTGAGGATGGATATTTATGCAGGTGTCTACTCAAGGTGATCAAGGAGCTCATACTTCTTTTAGGGATTGGCCAAAGGTGGGCCTTGGATGGTGATTTTGTTGTGATGAGTAGTGACGACATAGTTAGAGGACTTGATTTTGATGGTCTGGAAGTGTTCATGGTATTGCTTGATATGCCCAAAGGTAGAGTCATAGTTGAAAGGTATTTTATGATAATCAATTTTGTGGGTTTGAATTTTTTGTCCTTGATTGGATTTTTGGTTTCCTTGGCATTGGTCATGCTTGGGAAAGGGATCTTGGTATATCCCCATATCCTTGTTAGGTGATGAATCGGATGGTCCTCTAACCTTAATTTCCCATGGTCAATTAGGTCTTGGATGTAATGTTTTAACTTCATACATTTCCCTGTGGCATGGCCCTTAATGCGATGATAATCACAATATTCATTTTCACATAACCACAATGGTTTGGGCTGGTTTTCATCAAAAGGTTGGGTGAGGGGAAAGGGGATCATATTGACCTTAATAAGTTTTTAGAAAATGACTTCAATAGATTCACCAAGTGGGGTGAATTGTCTCTTTTAATTTTCCTTCTCTTGTTTGGGTTTCCCCACAGGGATGGTGATGGAGGAGGGTTGTTGGAGGCTCTGGACATGTTTTGAGTCGATAACCCCGTCGCCAACTACATTCTTGTTTTCATTTTTATTTTTGCTAAAGAATTTTGGTTTCTCATGTTGGGTTTGATCTTTGGAATATATTTTGATCAATCCTTTATAAATGAGGGTACTTTCAATGTGAACGCCCTTTTTAATTATTTCATCAAATGTGGTCACATAATGTACTTGCAAGTAGAAATCCAATTCAGGGTTTAGGTTAGTGATAAAAATGTGGACAAGTTGTTTTTTAAGAATGGGCCAAGGAAATTAACTTGCAAGGCCCCTCCACCACTATAGGAAGGACAAGAAACTCCCGCATGGTCATTGTTTAGTATTACAAAGGTCCATCATGTTTAGTTCATGTTCAACATTGTAGGAGAAATGTTTGGAAAATTTCTCCATGAGGTTAGAAAAGGTAGTGATGGACCCTTTAGGTTGGTGGAGGAACCATTCTAAGGCTTGGTCTCCTAGGATTTGAGGGAAAAGGTGAAGCAAGTACATGTCCTCATGTGAAACTTATTGACAATCCATGTAAAATTCTTTAACATGTTCCCTAGGGTCGCCCTTACCTTTGTTCTTGTCAAATTTGGGAATTAAAAAGAAAGGGGGGAAGGGGATCTGTGAGATGGAATAGTTAAGAGGATAAGGACATAATTCCTCAAACATGTAGGATTTTCATTATGTTCCATCCTGCAATCCCTTAATGGCATCTTTATGGCTTACCACTCAAGGTCAAATGGAGTTCTGTGAGGTAACAGAGGAGGGATGTATATGTGGTATTGTTGATGTTGATGGTTTGGGTTGTTGGAAAGGACGTGGTTGAGGTTTTAAGCATGGCCATGGTTGGGGATGGACATGTTGGCATAAGTGTAGATTGGTTTATAACCATGTTTGGAGTGGGTGACATGGGCTTTGGGTTTATTTTTGGTGTTGATGGTATATGTGTTTTGGGACGTAGAAGGTATGTCAAGGGTATTAGTATGGTGAGTGTGTCTTCTTGGGTCTTCTTTTGTATTGTTCCCATTTACCTTAAAGGGTGACTTAGGTTGGGTCTTAGTATTGGATTCAATATGGTGGGTATGATCATATCTAGTGTTGGGAATGTCATGAGTTGGGATCCCATCATGGTCATGGCCAGGATTAGGGAGTTCAATTTGCACTATGTTATCAAGATTTGATAGGTCATAGCTATGGGTAAGCTTGGCCCCTACCTCAATTGCATGACGAAGGATGTCATTTTTGTTTGTTTCAATTAATCAATTGATGATACTATGTCCTTGTTGGGAATTTAAAAATTGATCATAGTCAAAGGTATACTTAGGCTGAATAGGGGCATCACTATCATTGTCGCTATCATGAGGGTGTGATGGTTCCCCCATAAGGGGGGTGGAATTTCAAAGGAAGTAAGGGGCTCTCCTCGTTGAACTCCATCCTTAACTTATCTTGTTGCCTAGTGGCGGGAGGCATACAAGCAAGTGCTAGGGAGGTGGATTGGGAAGATTGGTTTTCTTTGTTTGGAATCTTCAGTCTTGGCCAAGGATTAATCTTGTTAGATGATGGAATTTGGGTTTGGATCTAAGGTTCCAAGAAGGAATCCCTTTGAAAGACTATATGAGTGGTTGTAACGATGGGGTGTGGTTTTGATTGGAAAATAACAAGTGCAAAGGGTGATTAGGCTTTTGGTTTTATGGATAATTGGCGTTGGATGATAGATCCCAAGGAGATAGAAGATTAGATTTGAGAATTTGGGATTAATTAGTTGTAGATCTTAGGATGAATGTTGTGGGGAACTTAAGAGTGTCCTAAGGTGTGAAGTTTTGGGATAAGTTGCCATTAACTTGCAATCCTAACCAATTCATATGTCTCCAAAGTTCTTGGAATGTGTTCCCAACACATAAGGGCTTTGAGAGATTAATTATTTATTAGTTATATCACTTTGACTTATTGTAATCAATTCCTAATTGATAGGGTCAAACTTGGGTGCTCACTTTTGGAGTGGGGGGCATGAAGACTTTGTTGACTTCTCCTAAGTCTATTTTGAGAGTTTGATAACTCCTAGTGAGTGGGAGTTAAACTTGGGCGTCCTCCTTTAATGGGGACTTATATTTAGACTTGGAGTTGTGCTTTTTTATGTACATGAGTGGATAATGTTGAGACACCTTGCATGGATATAATGTTGGAGTTGACTAAAGTGTTAGAGATGCATGAATTGGAATATTGGTTGCATGAGTTCATAAAAGCTTGCATGGACTTGCATATTTTTGCATGTTGTTGCATGTTACTTGCATGTACTTGCATGTTCTTGCATGTTGTTTCATGTTGTTGAATGTTACTTGCATGTACTTGCATGTTGTTGCATGTGCTTGTATGTTGTTGCATGTCACTTGCATGTGCTTGCATATTGTTGCATGTTGCTTCTATGGACTTGCATGTTGTTGCATGTCACTCCTATGGACTTGCATGTACTTGCATGTTGTTTCATGTTGCTTCTATGGACTTGCATGTGTTTTCATGTTGTTGCATGTCACTCCTATGGAATTGCATGTTGTTGCATGTCAGTTATATGATCTTGCATGTTGTTGCTTGTCAATTTTGAGAGGTTTCTTGCAAAACACTCCAACTCCAGAAACTTGCAGGATGGTACATCTTAGTGTTTCATATAATGGGTATCAGTTGCATGTTGAATCAGGTGTTTGCATGTCACTTGCATATACAGAAAAAGGTAATTCATAATAACTTTGGGGATATCAATCTTGCATGTTGTTTGTATGAGATTGGTGTGTGTTGATCACTTCAATTAACAGAAAGAGATTGGGCAAACTTAGATGCCCAATTTGAGGACTTTCTGTTGTTACTTTTATTTGGAAATGTATTTGATGTTGGCTAAGTTTTCTTGGGAAAACTTGGGTGCCCACATCTAGAACAAACAGTTAACAGAAGGCTTGACTTTGTTTCAATTCAGTGTTCTCTATTTGGAGCGCTTGGTTTTTGCATGAGGATTTGTTTTCATGTTATCAATTACAATTGATTGTAATTTGAGTTTCAAGCTTTCCAATTAAGAAGCTTTTGTATTGATTAAAAATCCCCATACATTTTCCAGAGAATTGAATTGTGAAAAAGACTTAGAAGAAAAAAGTAAGAAGCTTTTTTGACTTAGAAGAAAAAGCAAGAACTTTTTTGAAGTTTTTACAGGTTTGAAGATTGAAGAAGATTTTGAAGTGCATCAAGGAATCAAAGGATTTTAGTATTGAATGTAATCTTTCACAAGAGATTTAATACAAGTATAAACACCTTTGGTGTGGAGTTCTTTCCCTTAACGGTTTCTCCACGTAAATACTTGTTTTCTTCTTGCAAGCTATTTTCTTCTACTACATTGATTAAATTGGAGAAACACTCTAACATCTAAATTGAAAGTAATTATCAGATTTACATTCTATTAATTTCAGATTTGAAAACATTTTAAAGCTACATAACTGCAACTTTACCTTGTTCTCTCTCCCTTTTCCAACATTTGGTATTAGAGCCAATGGTTGCAGTGAGAGAGGGATGATTTTTTCTAAAGTATCGAAGAAATTTTGGTTGCAAGGAAGTTTTATGCGTTAACATTATTTTGCAAATATGTGAGTTTGGAAGCCATGGTGTTTACCTCTCATATGGATATCGTCAAAAGAATCTTTGTTGAGCTTTTGAGGCTCAAGGTTATGGATCTTTATGGAGTTGATTTGGTGGTAGTGATTTGGAGCTCCATTTTGACAATATGTGTATATTCTCTTGTTTGGTGGTTTTATTCTTTTACCTTGTGATCATGTGTAGTGAAAGGGTGTTTATGTTGGATGGTTACTTTTGGTTCCTTAATCACATGGAAAAATACTCATTTCTTGGACTACAGTTTGGAGTGCTTATGTTGGGTTCATGGTTTCAGCCCATGGTTACATGAAAGTACTGGATGATTTATCACTGGTTGTATGGAGGTTGTGGAGTTGGTATTTTTATGATATGGACACTCCTGAACAACCTGGTTTCTTCTTTCTCATATTCATGCTATTTTCAATATGTAGGTTTTCACAGTTTTCTTGTTTCAAAAGATTATGGGTTTGTAGATCTGTGATATTCCATTATTTCAAATGACATATTTGATGGTGTTCATTGGTGTGAATGTTTGGATGTTTAAGTGGTTTTAAATTTACAGAGATATAGTTTTGCAGGTTTTACATGTTAACCAAAATCTGTGGTTTGTAGATCTGTGAAAAATTGTGTTTAGACACTTTCTGGATGGAAACAATTTTAGATTTGCAAGGCTGATTGTTGGGTTCTTATGATATATGGTTACTCCTACATGGAATTATTTGGAAAATCATATCTAGAGTTGATTCTGGTGTTTGAATCTTGGAAATCTACATGTTATACCTGGTTACATTTGTTCTACATTTTATTGATGTGGGGTTGAATCTATTTTTTCAGTTATTAAAGGTTGAAGCATTGATCATGTTTTTTCTCCTATGAGATGTTGCATGTGTGTAGATCTTGTGAATAAGCTGATGTGGGTTCTATTTGGTAGGCCTCTTCTTGGTCACCTTGATTACATTGGTATTTCTTGTATTGAAACAAAAGGGTAGTTTGGAGTATCTAATTTAGTTATTCATTGGAATCTATAGCAGTAAAGTTATGCTGCATGAGAAGCTTTTTTCACTTTTAGTGGAGTTTTGGTAATGATGTTGATCATGATACCATACACAACTTGGTATCACTTTCAGTGGGAGTTTTGTGCAGTTACATAATGTATTCTATCTTCTTTGTTTCAAGATATTGGTTCTAAACTGTTATTGTTGCAGTGTTGTGAGCCATGCATAATCTTTTTAGAAGATGGATGATCTTTTGTAATGGTTATTGGTGTCATAAGAAACTCTTGGATTATGTCTTTAGTTTGCAGTAAGGGTTCATTGACACTTTTGGTTCTATTGACAGAGGATGTTAGATCTTTATGTTATTTGAAGAGGTGTTGACATCTTAGTTTTCCATGGAGGACTCTTGGAGTTTTTGGTGAGGTGTTGAGTTTATAACTTATCAGTTTTTTATATATGATCCTTAGTTTAGAGGATGTATAGTATTATGTCATGATGCACTCTTGATCATGAGTTAGAGTTTTTGGCATGATATAGGTGCTCATCAGAACAAAATATGTTCATTGGAGCATATGGTCTTCTTTTAAGAAGATGTTAGATCATGATGTCATGATATATTCCTAATTCTAGAGTTGGAATTCTGACAATGGTTTGGTTAGTTCTCTTTGGTTTTGAAGTATTAACCATTTGCTTGGAGCTTCATGATTGTGCAAATTGCATTTGAAGTTGGCATGGATTGATTGCTGAAAACTCATGGATACTAGAGAGACTTAGGTGAGGCTTGATATCTCTTAAACTTAGAGATATGTGTTGGAAAGATTTCTCATTATGAGATGTCAACAAAAGGACTGAGAAGCCTACACTTGGAAATGAATGTGAGTCCATTATAGACCTTATGAGAAGGTTGTCTTTATTATAAAATTTTATTGCTTGGTATTATATGCAAGGACAATCTTGTATCCTACTTTTGGTCTACTCGGCAGGTAAATGATCTAATAGGTGTTGCCCACCTGATTATTAGATGTATTATTTATATGTATCTTGTCTTCTCTTTTACACTAGTCTTGAAAAGGAATATTGAGAATAAGATGCATGGGTTTATGGATTTTTGTTGTTCTCATTATTACTTGATCTTGAGCTATGGAACTAGTTCTGAGGATTTGTTTTGGAGAGGTACATAAATGGTTTGTGGTTTTTGAGCTTATTCCCTTTGTTGTGGGAATGTTTGGCTAGTTTGATCTACTTTTAGTGAGAGATTAACATCTATTTCTGCCATGTTTTCATCATAATTTGGATGTTAGATGTTGATACCCTTTCAGTTTGGGAGTGTTGGAAGAGATCTTACTTTACACAGTTTGGCACAGGTTAGTGTGGTATAAAGACATGGTATGATTTTGCAGTTTCTCTCTTTCCTGGTATATTGTCTTCTTTTGAAAAGTTATCATGTTTATGGAGTTGAGGTTTGTATTGGAGTTAAGTGTTATTGTTGTTAACAATAATTTGGTAGCTCCTTGATCTTTTTCTTCATTGGTTAAGAGGACTTGGGAGAGTTATTCAGAGATTGGTAATGAGAGATGTTTTATGCATATTATTATATGTTTTGATACTATATGGTAGAGGAGTTATCCATCTAAGAGAAGTGCTATAGGAGGATTTGTTAATGCCTTGATCTTATTTTCATATTTGACATTACCCATGCAATGGGAGTTCTTGGATATGTATGCTCTTTATTGTCATGATATCTTCTTGGTTGTCTCATTTTGTAGGTTATTGATGTGAAGATGAGTTTGCATGTTACATTTATTTTGGATCTTTGAGTTTTGTAGTTTTGTGGATTAGTTACCCCTTGGCTACAGTGGGATGACTCAAATGTGGACTGTCAATATCCACAAATCTATTCAGTGTTACTACAGATTTTGTTTGTTGGCCTTGTCTTTGGTCATTTGTACATTGGTATGTTGCATTGAGATGGGAGGATGAATGATTAGCAAGATTGTTTTACAGGGACTTGATTGTAGTTTTGGGTTGGTATGTTGATGGCATTGAGTTCTACCTATGATGGTTTGTTTACTCTGTTTTTGAGGTATGATATCTTGGATGAGCTAGCAACTTGCTATGGTTGCTTTTCCATTTGTCTAACTATGGCAGACACTCAGAGTCTTATGTTATCATGTGATTTGATGCTTGTGTTCATGTTGAGATTGGTGCAAGTTTCAGTGATAGTTGATATGTTTCACCTTGGCTTGTTTCTTGTTTATCATGAGTGACATGATGTGAGGAGTTCTTGTTTGAGATGATTGTTATCATGGTTGCTTTTACAGGTATCTTTTTGGAACACAAAAACATGTTGAAGAATCAATGGTACATTGATGGCTAGGGATGTTTTTCCCTATGATTTAAAGTTTGATTATATCATTTAGAGTTATTGCAATGTATAATGTCAAGTGGGAGAATGTTGGGATAAGTTGCCATTAACTTGCAATCCTAACCAATTCATGTGTCTCCAAAGTTCTTGGAATGTGTTCCCCAACACATAAGGACTTTGAGAGATTAATTATTTATTAACTATATCACTTTGACTTATTGCAATTAATTCTTAATTGATAGGGTCAAACTTGGGCACTCACTTTTGGGGTGGGGGCCATGAAAACTTGGTTGACTTCTCCTAAGTCTATTTTGAGAGTTTGATAACTATTCGTGAGTGGGAGTTAAACGCAGGCATCCTCTTTTGATGGGGACTTATATTTAGACTTGGAGTTGTGATTTTTTATGTACATGAGTGGATAATGTTGAAACACCTTGCATGGATATAATGTTGGAGTTAACTAGTGTTAGAGATGCATGAATTAGAATATTGCTTACATGAGTTCATAAAATCTTGCATGGACTTGCATGTTTTTGCATGTACTTGCATGTTGGTGCATGTTACTTGCATGTACTTACATGTACTTGCATGTTCTTGCATGTTGTTGCATGTTACTTGCATGTACTTGCATGTTGTTGCATGTGCTTGCATGTTGTTGCATGTCACTTGCATGTGCTTGCATGTTGTTGCATGTTGCTTCTATGGACTTGCATGTGCTTGCATGTTGTTTCATGTCACTCCTATGGACTTGCATGTGCTTGCATGTTGTTGCATGTCACTTGCATGTGCTTGCATGTTGTTTCATGTCACTCATATCGACTTGCATGTGCTTGCATGTGCTTGCATGTTGTTGCATGTTAGTTATTAGATCTTGCATGTTGTTGCATGTCAGTTTTGAAAGGTTGCTTGCAGAACACTCCAACTCCAAAAACTTGTAGGATGGTACATCTCAGTGTTTCAGATAATGGATATCAACTGCATGTTGAATCAGGTGTTTACATATCACTTGCATGTACATAACAAGGTAATTTAGAATAACTTTGGGGACATCAATCTTACATGTTATCTGCATGAGATTGGTGTGTGTTGATCACTTCAGTTAACAAAAAGAGATTAGGAAAAATTGGATGCCCAATTTGAGGACTTTCTGTTGTTTCTTTTATTTGGAAATGTATTTGATGTTGGCTAAGTTTACTTGAGAAAACATGGGTGCCCACATCCAGAACAAGCAGTTAATATAAGGCTTGACTTTGTTTCACTTTAATCTTCTCTATTTGGAGTGCTTGGGTTTTGCATGAGGATTTGTTCTCATGTTATCAACTACAATTGATTGTAATTTGAGTTTCAATCTTTTGAATTAAAAAGATTTTGTATTAATTAAAAAGCCCCATACATTTTCCAGGGAGTTGAATTGTGAAAAAGACTTAGAAGAAAAAAAAGAAGCTTTTTTGACTTAGAAGAAAAAAACAAGAAGCTTTTTGAAGTTTTTACAGGTTTGAAGATTGAAGAAGCTTTTGAAGTGCATAAATGAATCAAAGGATTTCAGTATTGAATGTAATCTTTCACAAGAGATTTAATACAAGCCATAAACACCTTTGGTGTGGAGTTTTTTCCCTTATTCCCTTAGAGGTTTCTCCACATAAATACTTGTCTTCTTCTTGCAAGCGATTTTCTTCTACTACATTCATTAAATTGGAGAAATACTCTAACATCTAAATTGAAAGTAATTTTCAAATTTACACATGCTATTAATTTCATATTTGAAAACATTTTAAAGCTAAATAATTGCAACTTTACCTTGTTCTCTCTCCCTTTTTCCAACATGAAGGATGGCTAATAATATGACTGGATTTTATGGATTAGGAGGATGGATCAAGTTAGGCAAATGTGATGGAACTTGGACTATTAGATAGTCAAGCTTTGGATCCTTAAAGATGATTATGGATTGGTTTGATTTAGGAGCCTAAGGATGATTAAGATCCCAAAAGTAGATTGACTATTTGGGGTCTAAGGATGATTAATACCCCAAGGATTAGGTTTATTTTGGAAACTTAAGGATGATTAAGGTACCAAAAGATGGATGGATTTAGTTGGATTTGTTTGATTTTAGGGATCCAAATTTGATTATTCAAAAGGGTCGAGAGGAATAGGAAGGTGTTAGATAATTTGGAATGGAAGAGGTGATTTGGGGAATGAGGGGAATAGGAAGGTGTTAGAACTATTCTAGGGATGTAGGAGATCTAAATGTTTTTGGAATAAAAAGTTTGGAGGTTCAAGAGGGATGTAATGGTTTGGCTTTGAGACGAGATGGGATTGTTTTACATTTGGGGGAAAAGATGTGGGATGTTTTGGGATTCCAAAATTTGATGGGCTAGGGATCCTTGGCTCAAATGTCTTGCTTATAGTCTATGTTTTTGGGCAAGGCAATGTCTAGGACTTTGGGTAGATTTGGTTTTGGATTAAGTTTTTTCAAACAAGCACGGGATTAGCACAATAGAAAACAAAGTAAGCACATTAAAAACCTAACTTTAGTAAGAAGGGTGTGTCAATTTCCGTGGGCCCAGAATATACTATCTACCAAGTGGAGGATAACTAGGAATGCAAGGCCATGTACCACCTATACACCCCTTACCTTGGAGGCCAAAGCCTTTCCCAAAGTTAGCTCTATCTCAACACACTTGGAAGTATGGCGTGAGTAACTTCCCAGGCCTAATTGGATTACGGTGCACCACAAAAAGGGATGGTGTAAAGGTCTTAAGCTAGGTTAACAAGGTTTGTAAGGATATCCCTAATATATGCAAGGTACATGGGGTAGAAGTTTATGAGCAAGGATCTCGTCTACAAGCATGTGGTCATGGTCGAATCCACTCCCACTTCACCTTGGTTTCTTACACAAAGGGACACCAAGGTTGTGCTAAAGACACGATGATGGATCTTATTGGGGTACAACTTCCATTCTCCCCCCTTTGATATACCCTACTAGAACACATGGTTTGGGTCGTCACCTAAGGTGGTGAAATCCTTAGGCAGGTCCCTAAAGAGAAAGAATCCAAGTGCTTTTGATTCCCAAGATCATCTTTCAACATGAGGGAAGAGAATATACACAAACTTGGAATCCTTGAGGTAGATAAAAATTGACCCAAGAGGTGCTTTTGATTCCCAAGATCACCTTTCGGTGTGAGGGGCGAGCATACACTCTTCTCGTGACCCACAAAAACACACTAAGTAAAGTTAATTTACCTTAGGAAATGAAATGTGGTGTGAAAAAGGATGTGTTTAAAAGGGTGATTTTGATTCCCAAGGTCATCTTTTGGCACAAAGGAAGAGCATACACACACCTTCAAGCACACCAAGTTCACCAACAAAGTTAATTTTTAATATCCTAAGGAAAAATGTGAAAATAAACACAAAAGGTTTAATGATAGGTCTTCGTCAATCAAACCTACAAGAAAACTTATTAGTAGTTTTGGATTTTTAGGTTTTCTATTAACGAACTGCAAGTGGTTAGTGATCAAATTTTTAAGATAATCAAAACCACAAACAAAAAGAAGTTATCCAAAATGATCAAAAATGATGTTGGAAAATATATGAGATATAGAAACATTAACACACAAGGAAAAATGCCTCACAAAATGCAGAAATGATGGACCCAAAAAGTACAAATGTCTGACTATGTGGAAATGGCTTAGGAAAATACACAGAAAGTTTGCAAAATGTAGAAACACACAACTATGCATAAATGACCTTAGAAAATGAGCAAATGTTTCACAAAATGTAGAAATGCAATAGGGGGTGACATCTGCGCTTGAACAGACTCACAAAGACAAAAAAATTCAAGAACAATCAAAATAACTTGAAATTCTACAAAAAAGAGGTTACCCAGAATATCAAAGATGTTCACAATTACTCCTACAAATCCAACTGTGTCAAAATTCAATAAAAGTCGATTAATCATTAATTTTTTGCAAGGATTGAGTTCACATAAACCCTAATTAAAATGATTAATAAAATGACAACCAGAATACTCAAAGAATATTATGAATCCTAATAGGCCTGAGAACCTGTAAAACAAAGGGTGAAATTTTGATTTCCATTAAAAATAAAAAAGTATTATAAAAGAGGGTGCAAATGCCTCAGGAGATGCAAAAACATCTCGACAAAGATAGAAATGTCATAGGGCTGCACTGTCTACAACAAGAATGTCCCTAACTTGCAAAAACACAAAGATTAGTCCCAAAAAAATTCAAATCTCTGCAAGGTAAGGGTTAGCCACCTCCTTTAAGGACACAAACAATGTGGAAATTAAGTATAAATGAAAAACAGAGGGACAACTATGCAAAAAGAGGAAACTAAGAAAACCTTATGAATCCTTAGCCCAAAATGATTGAAAATGTTTAGAAAAATGATTAAACGCCCTAAAACCTCAACACAAGACTACTTGTAGAAAGTCAGGGGACCCTAAAAACCAAACTCCTGCAAGAGAAACAGAGTTAGGGATGTGTAAGTTTTGAAAATGTGTAGGCATAGCGAGTCAAGGTGCAGACATCTCAGCAAATGCACAGATGTTATGCCTACATGTTGCCTGCACCCAAATGCTGAAACAAAAGCCCAAAAGATGTAGAAATGTCGTGGGCACCTGCACAGACATTAGTACATAGGGAAGAAACATTAGGAAACCTAGAAGCATGTCCAAGAATTTTAAAACCTATAAAAAGTCACAAAAAGCACTCAAAGGACAAAAGATTAGTATTGGACAAGAGTCCCACCAAGTGTGCCAAAAATATAGAGGTTAAAATTGGATTAAACAAGTGCAAGTGAGTCACAAACAAACCTACAATCCAATACTAACATTTACCTTTGATTTGAGCAAGAAAATGGAAGTAAACAACAAATACAAACACAAGTAAAATGCTCCAAAAGACCAAATGTGATTATTGCTACGTGATGTAAATGTGGGTGCTCAAGTGCTATGATATTGCCTATTTTGACAGCATGTAAGTAGTATGTGAATGGATCTCCAAATCCCTTGGGTGAGTCTCCTTAAATAGATTTTCCCAAGGGAGAATGGACAACTATGATCGAAAGATGAAGATCAATGGTTAGCATTTGGTTCCATAAGGATATTGATTAGCCTCTTGACAAGTGGCATGATGAGAGGCTTCCTACAAGATCGATGGTTAAGATTATCTTAAAGTGTAGGATGAGATGAGATGAGGACATGTGGAAGAGAGGGAGAGGATGTAAATGGATGGTAGAGATGAAGGTCATGGATGGCTGAGATCTTGGTCGATGTGGGTGAATTGAATGGTCAGGATTAAAAGGGGAGGATTGAGGATGATGTGGATTATTAAATTAGAGGAAATGTTAATAGGGGTTAATTAGTCTTAATCAATTAATTAATCATGGATTAATTAATTTGATTAAGTTGGTTGAATAGGGACTAAGGTTATTAATTAAATATGGTTTAATTAATTAACCTTAGGAACAAGTTAGTAAATAGTAATTAATTATTTATTTAATAATTAATTAATTACGAAAAAATAGATTAAATGCGGGGATAATTAGTTAAATTAATAAAATAATTATTTATTTAACTAATTTGTGAGAAATTGAGTTAAATTAATTAAATAATTATGTATTTAATTAATTTGCAGGAAATCAGTAGGATGATTGTCAATGACAAATTTAGGGTGTCTACAATTACTACGAAGAAACATAAGAAGGAAAGAAAACCCACAAAAAAGTGACATAATTTGTAACATAGACATAAAGTTACATTGCATGAAGAACACTCCAACAAAAAGACTAGAGTGAGGACAATGGGTGGGTAGGTGCAATAAATGCACAAGCCTCGTCGAAGATCTATAAAGCTGACACATTCCAAGAAAAAATCACTTGAGAAAAATGAGAAGAGCTCTATTGTGAGGTGAAAGAAAGAGAATTTTAGAAGAACGAAACAATTTGTAGGAAGGAAAAGGAAGGAAAGGCAATTGAAGAGTTGGCAACACCCATTCCTGTTGATGCAGCAAACAACCCTTGACTAAAATACAAGAAATACCCCTTCAAAGCAATGCTAATGGAGCCAAAGCAAGAATTCTCTAATGTGCCTATTGATGTCATCTATGTGGAGGATGTAAGGAAGTACATGCATGCCAACTTGATGAAGATTAACCACACAACCTTTGAACCCCTCCACAAAACACTTATAAAACCCAAATCCAAAGAGTATCTTCCATAGTATGAATAAATCCCCAACTTCAAGTTTGATACATGGAAGGATTTTCCTGACTTCACAGCAAAAAATGGTTGAGTTCACATAATTCTAAGTTGCATCCATGATGACTACATGTATCTAGACAAACCCTATGGAATTATGAAGGATGTAATTTACGCAATCACAAGATTGTGGAATAAGGGTAAACTACCCTCAAAGAAGAAGGTGAGAAACTAGAAGGTCAAAGAACTCACAAGAGCAACACCTAATGGAATGAATTTGTCTATTGTGAGAATAATAAACTCAGTAGTAAGATATGTAAATCTAGGCATCGCCCACAAGATATACTACACAAATAGATAGGGACTCACTACAGAGATAACCATCCTAACTACCTATGAGATGGTGGTACAAAATATGGAGTTTGACTTATGCGAGGTTCTCCAAGAGAAATTAATGGAGAACATCAACAAGAAAAAGGGATTTGACTACTACCTATTTTGGTGTGGTTCTCTCATCATATATTTAGCATTCTATTTCATGAATGTACTCCTAGGATTTGTAAGAAAAAATATTGACATAAGATACAATATATGCATCACAGACAAATGATTGTGTCAAACACTTCTTAGGTGCCACCTCCTACACTAAGGTATATTGGGGTTCTCCAAATCTTTCCAAAAAGATATGCAAGCAAGGGATCACATTTCCTATGACGTGGTAAAGAAATATACAAAGGATCTTACTTTTATGGTGGACAAGGATCACATTTTCATGGAGGCAGTAGAGCTAATAGAATCTTGGATATCGCAGATACCCTATGAAGTCAGCAATGATTTGAGACATGATAATTCTAGAGAATTATTAGCTCTCCCTAAAGGCCCTAAGGTAGAGAGATTCATCACATACAAACAATTTACAAACAAACAAGGAAAGAAAATGTCTAAAAAACACCTAGAGAAGAATAAGGAAAAGTTGCACAAACAATGGGGATTCCAATCAGACCCCAACCCATGGAAGCAATTGAAGTATTTGATTCTCCCACTATAGAAGAGGTTGGATCTCCACAAGTACATTACTCCAAATGAGTTAAGACATAATCACTTGCAAAGGAAGAAGTAGGTACAGAGAAACCACCTCCAAAGAAATCCAAGGGATCTCCATAAAAGATAGATACCACAACGAAGAAACAAGGAGAGACAAAATAGAAGAAAAAGGAGTAAGAAGTAGAGAAATAAGAAAAAGGGAAAAAAAGGAAAAAATGGAGGAAAAAGAAGAATTATTGGATGCAAAAGTACTCTTCAAGAGATTATTCACTCCAGGAATCCTCCTCACCACTGCATAGATGTATCAATTAGTGAATGCAAAAAATAAATCTATAATTGTAAAGGTGATGATAGATTTTATCATAGTTTCACTATGAACACTTGTAGAGATAATCAAAGATTTTCCAAAGGAATTAGTAGTAGTCCTAAAGAAGAAAAGGGAAGAAGTGGTGAGGACTGAAGAAGAAATAAGAAAATAAGGCCTAGACGCAATTGCGACAAAATTGTCACTAGAGAAAAAAACAAATTTGAGACAATTACAACAAGAAGAGTTGAGATCAAAACATAGAGTAGATACACTCCTATCTCAAGAGAAGGAAGCAATACAAAAAGTGAAATAGGAAGTTGTGGAGGCTGCACAAAAAGCCTACACCACTTTGTTGTATAAAAAGAAAGAAGAACAAATACAGAAGGAGAAACAACTACAGAAAGAGAAGGACAAGAAGTTGTGGAAAGAAAGGAAGGAGAAACAACAAAAGGAGAAAGAGGCACAAAAACAAATGGAGAATCAAGAGAAATGGAAACAACAAAAAGAGAAAGAAGAACAACAAAAAGTACTAAAAGAAGAACAAATTAAACAAGAGATGTCACAACAATTGCCTCCCTCACCTCCACCGCCTTCTTCATCTCGGGACATAATGAAGCAAATCAAACACTTTTTGGCAGAAAAAAGTAACTACAGCCACTTCCACCTCCTTCAATCCTTCATCTTCCAATCACAAACCTAGCACAAATCCCACCACTACAGATATTCCAATTAGGAGACATGCTACAATCAATAGCAAGGGAAGAACTGCTCAAATAACAAATGTATATAGTCAATACATTGGAAGATGTATTGAGTACACTACAGGAAGCATCTCCACAACTCACCAGGGATACCTAGTCAACCTTGGGGCAACAACTCAAGAAATTCATAGATAATATGGTACATCAACTATAGAAACAAGTGGATGAAGTGAGAAAGAAATTGATGGAGGACATCAAGAAGAAATAGATTGAATAAATCAAGTGTGCTACTGCACACACCAAGTTAGAATTAGAGATAAGGAATATGCAACAATGCAGTCAAGTGCAAACTCTTTATACCAATTTTGTCTAGGATGGCCTGCTACAAACAAAAACCTTGAAAATACACCTTGAACATATTGAGAACCAAATCATGCAACAAGCATCTACCTATAATGTTCAAAAAGATAAAATGGGAGATAATGAGTATTCATTGAGACACTTAACAATCAATACCAACAAGTTCAAGATCAAAGGGAAGGACTCAGATGCCAAATAAAGCAACTTAAGGAAGTAGTCAGCCTCCACCTTGCTCATCTGATAACTCTACTAGCAAAAACCACCAAAATCACAATGCAAATATAGAGACCAGAGATAGTAAAAGGAGAGAAAACCTTACTTAACATCAATAGTCAAAAAATGTTGCTACAACAAGGGATTACCCAATGGGAGAATATATATACTTAACAGCAAGAAATATATAATCATATTCCACCATGAAGTACAGAAGTCTCTTACAAATCTGGAATGCAAAATTTTGTCAACTTTAGCTAGATAGAGCCAGGATGTCTTGAGGACAAGACATCATTTCAAAGGGGGATGTTGTTAGCAAGACAGAGCTAACATTATAGCAAGAATCACTTGGCATAAAGGATTGCAGCAACAATTCATCCAAAAGACCCAAGGAATACAAGGAGGCACACTCTTTACTTGTATTTGAGTATAAGTAAAGGTTTCAAAAATGTAAATTAGAGGAGTGAATAATGAGGGACAACAATTAACATGAATGTAGCATGGATATATAAATGTAACAGTCATGTTTGATTATATACATATGATAATACAGATTGATTGGACTCACTTATAATTGTTAAGTGTGAAAAAGAAAATGAAGAAGACTAGCATGCACACTAGATCAAGCCCTCTTCCACAATAACATTCAAGGACAAGACTGAGCCAAATCACTACTAAAGGGAGGTGGACTCAACTATAGATCTTGTGCTCTTGTTTGCTATGGAAAGATCAGATTTAACCGAGCCTTTTTATCAAACCCTAAGTCAAATATGCAATAAACCCTAGTCCTAAGATAATTACCTTATAACAGACAAAAAATGACTAAAACATAGAATCTAAATGCACAAAGATGATCAGAGAGATACTAAAACCTATGTCTCAAAAACTAAAGTGTCAGGGGATGAAATAGGAACTGCCCAAGTCCTGGACATGAGAATCTGCCAGTGGTTTGAACTGAGAAAATGTTGTAGATGATGCTCAGATGCCAGATCTAGTGTCAACAAACCCAAAATACTAGGGTGCCAACCGCCCAAGTCTTTATAGAGGAATATTCTCAATCTTCTTTGGATCCCGAAACCTTGATTCCTACATAGTCTTCATGTATCTTCACTTTTCTTGAATCCTATACCTGTAACCTACACACAAGACAACAAGAGAGGGTTTGGGGGATTATGGTGTTTAGAGATTTGCCTCAGTCAAACCCTAGAATGGCATTCAAGCCTTCCAACACCATTGATAGATAAGAGAGCATGCCCTAGTAAGGCAGAGGCTAAACAAAATGATATCAATAGAATGATTCAAATAACAATGATATCACCTATGTGGTCAAACCCTCAGAAGAATGAAGATCCTTCAACTCATAAGGAGATGGATGATGATTTCAAACCTACAACAACACACACAATACAAACACAAATCTTCTCTATAAACATAATGAATGCTTTCAATGCTCTTTTCTCCAAGATCATAAGTTTGTTCTATCCATCTAGGTTCATAATGAATTCAAAAACACACTTATATATGTTTTCCTTCTAACATTTGTCAAATTAAATCACAAGAGCCAACAAAGAGGAACCTTTTGAAAGGTCCTATGCCAACATGCCACTAATTTACCCTGACCAATCAGGGAGGACTTGGGCGGTTGGCGCCCAAGTCCAAGGGCCACTTTTTAGTCTAGGATAAGCTTAGTGAGGTCCCAAGGTTCTAAATTATCATGGGTGTTGGGCAATCTTCTTCGAGATGGTCAATTATAATATATAATATAATCACGGGGACCTAGGAGCTAAACAAGGAGGTAAAAAGGCAAGTGTCCACTTTTTACTCCATAACATTTAGCCCCCACTTTAATGTGTGTATGATATTACGATCAGTACATGCATTAAATTATGATTGAATCACATCAAACACATTAGACACTAGAGTGAAGACACGCCATATGTTTGGAAGACCATTTCTAGCCCCCAACCTTAGGCAAGCATAAGAAAACACTTGACAATCACATAAGACACAATGAATATAGTAAGGAAGCACGCAATACATGAAGCAGATAGTAAAGCACACAATACATGGAGAAAACATGAATACAGTCATGCAATACATAAAGCATACATGAAGAGAAGACATGATTTAATAACTATATAACCCTAACTAGGCGATGGGGGGAGCTCATCACTACGTGCCACCATTAAAGGCACACAAAACACACAATGTGGGGGGAGTTCATCGCTATGCACCACCACAAAAAACGCAAGACACACGGCATGGGGGGAGCTCGTCACTATGCGCCACCACTAAAACATGCAAAACATTCAAGGAAGACACACGGAATACACAAGCGTTGTAGAGTATGTCCTCAATATACTATATGTCTTATATACAGCTGACATAGGTGATAAAGAGGAGCTCATCGCTACACTCCATTATCTAAGACACATCAAACACACCTGACAGTTGAGCTACACAACCACAACCGCCAAAGACATGCTTAGGGTGAATAACTCAAGATCCAGCCCCGCCTCCGCAAAGGACTTTCAAAAAGGATGTGCAACCGCTCAAGGGAAGACACAATCTCGCCTTCCATAGAAGGGCTTTCAAAATGTAACCCCACCTGCATTCGCAAATGCCTTACGGTGAAAATGAAGCATGCGCACAAAGTATACAACCCCACCTGCATCACGAAGACACCTTATAGTGAAAAGGAGGTATACGCAAAACAAAATAAAGTGCACAACCCAACCTGCATCCGTAGATGCCTTAGAGTGAAAAGGAAGCATACACAGACACACTTTATCAACAATATTTAAAATACCCAAACAGTTACCACAATAGATGCCCCCACCTTAAAGTGGTTGATCTTTCTTGCCGGTAGCAATCACGTTTAAGGTAAAGTTG
Organism: Cunninghamia lanceolata; assembly: GCA_027924645.1. Taxonomy (NCBI): domain Eukaryota; kingdom Viridiplantae; phylum Streptophyta; class Pinopsida; order Cupressales; family Cupressaceae; genus Cunninghamia; species Cunninghamia lanceolata. Next base: position 4,433,004 of record BSBN01000397.1, read on the forward strand.
AAAACATGTAAGGGAACAAGAGCTTTCACAAAGCCCATGTCCCAAAATGACATGTGCTTGCAGTCGTCAATTATTCCCACAAACACATCAATATCATTTGATAACAATATATAAACTTTGGTTACAAAATCTAAGCTAAGATAACAACAAAATCATTTAACGTATCACTTAATAGACTAAGGCTACACTTGCAGATTCAGAACCAATTATAGCCGTTAGGTTCTACTTCAAGTATCTCAGAACTAGGCGTAGCTACAAGGTGAGATACAAAACACTCTAGAGTGCATAGAAGTAGATTTAGAGAATTGCAAAGGTTTGTTACAAGAAATTTCATAATACGATACATGATCACATCACAACACAAGGCGATTCTACTAGTCAAGCGTTAATAATATATCAATGCCATCTTCATATATGGACTAGGTCCATTTTTATTCTTATTGTAGGGACACACGGTCCATATCAATATTTATTTGTTATCATCATCCACTGACTAGTAGAGTCACTAAAGAATGAAAACATGAAAAAATGAGAGAGGAGACAAAAGTGACTTAGGTTCACAATGTGGGAAGACGCCCCCAAGACATCCTCCACAACATTATGGCCCTATGGCACCACACAATAATTACAATAAGAGAGACGAATAGAAGAATAGAGAAACAAATAGAAGAAGTATCACAACAGAGGTGGTCTCCTTGTATCCTTAACCTTACAAGAGTATTAAGGGTCATCCAAGGAGACCTAAACAACATTTAACACAACACATTAGAGGAGACCACCCATGAGAGAAACTCAAAGAGGTGCTACATCAAAGGGCTAAATGGGTGAGAAATACTTACCTCCTAACAGTCATCTTTGATCTTGATCTTTATGCTTACTGTTAAGGCTTGGTGCTTTGTTCTTCCTTCCCTTTGAGTCGTGTTAGCTATGTTGTCCGCATTTTCTAGTATTTGTGAAGAGGAAGTCGTAGGATTTGGTAATGAAAGTTTCTCTCTTGAAGGTTTTCTCCTGATTCATGTAAGGATGGTGGAGGAGAAACCTTAAAAATTCTTGTTTCTTTCGGTCGAGGTGGTGTTGGAGCACCTTGAACTTTAGAAACATTATTTGTATTTTGATTAAGCTCAACATCCATCCCCAAAGGATTCAATTTAGGAGAACTATTCATGATCTTCGCATCCTTAGAGATATCCAAGGTACTTAAATGTTCAAGCAACGGTAAGCGATCCATAGTATGAGCCTCGTGTAGGATGCTATTGAGAAGAGATTTAAGATTAGTATTGTGAGGAATCTCTTTAAGAGGAGGCTCTTCATCCTCTAATGCGTCATCTTGTACAGGGAGAGCATTGGAATGAAGAGATGGTAGGGTGGTGTTAAGGAATGTATCAATGATTTCATCTTCTTGCTGCAAAATATCCTCACAAGTGGGAACCATTTTGGGAGAGGAATCCAAATCATTGGATGAAGCAAACAAGGCTATATCAGCTTAGTATGTCTTAGAGATGATTTCCATGATATCGTCATGAAGTGTATTAGAAGAAAAAGGAGTATCTTCGTCATCATCTTCCTCATGATCATTCATGGAGATGAAATTAGTGAGATTTTCTAATATCGAAGGATATATACCCATGAGAGTTGTGAAATTATAAAAATCAGATATAACAAAGAATTTCATATGTGGAACACATAGAAATGTCAACATCATATATGTATACTATTTGGTTTAAGACTTGAGGATACCTATTAGTGAATTTAGAGAATTTTTCAAAATCTATGATGTATGCAAACAAAGCTTCCAAAGATGAATAACAACAATCATTCTTGATGAAGTATCTATTGATTTATCAACTACCATCGATGTGAGAGACTTGTATACACTAGTTTGAGGAAATTGGGTTTTTGAAAATTGATAACACACTAATTTCACTACAAACAAAGTGAGTAGGATGTGAAGAGTGTTGTGCAAAAGGGCAATGTAGATGATTTTAAGACTTTGTGCAAAGAAGTTTGAAAAAGATGTTAAAGTTCTCAATGTTGAAACACACAATGTGTAATTGCAAAAATTGTGATTTTTGAGATGAAAGATGGGAAATGATGAAACACTTTAATGCAAAATCATATTTGGATGAATGTTTATGATAGCAGCAAAATCTGAAATAAGATTTTGACTACAAACCCTAGCTTTTGAAATTAACTAGGTTTTAGGAAAGATGCAACTTTTTCAAGACAACCCTAGCAAATGAGATATTTGAATGCAAGGTACAACACCATGAAATGATTGTATACTTTAATATGGATCAGATCTTATGTAAAAATTAGAAATTTGAATCTTTCTATCATATACAATGAAAGCAATGCAAATCTACGCCATTTTCTAGCCTAGAATCCTTTTTTTCACTTTTTTCAAAAGTATGCAAGATCTTTCAATGAATGATGATACGTATGCTATGATTCAATACAAGATCTAAATTCAACACTCAGCAAGATGCAAATGCTTGGAGCTACGGGTTCACCAAAATGTTAAGTGTGAAAAAGAGAATGAAGAAGACTACCATGCACACTAGATCAAACCCTCTTCTACAATAGCATTCAAGGACAAGACCAAGCCAAATCACTACCAAAGGGAGGTGGACTCAACTACAGATCTTGTACTCTTGTTTTCTATGGAAAGATCATATTTAACCAAGACTTTTTATCAAACCCTAAGTCAAAAATGCAATAAACCCTAGTTCTAAGATAATCAACTTATAACAGATAGAAAATGACTAAAACCTAGAATCTAAATGCACAAAGATGATTAGAGAGATACTGAAACCTATGTCTCAGAAGCTAAAGTGTCAAAGGACAAAAAAGGAACTACCCAAGTCCTGGAAGTGAGAATCTGTCAATGGTTTGAACTAAGAAAATGTTGTAGATGATGCTCAGATGCCAGATCTAGTGTCAACAAATCCAAAAGACTAGGGCGCCAACCACCCAAGTCTTTATAGAGGAATATTCTTGAACTTCTTTCGAATCCTAAAACCTTGATTCCTAAACAGTCTTCTTGTATCTTCACTTTTCTTGAATCTTGTACTTGTAACCTGCACACAAGATGACAAGAGAGGGTTTGGGGGGTTATGGTGTTTAGGGATTTGCCTTAGTCAAACCTTGAAATGGCATTCAAGCCTTCCAACACTATCGATAGATAAGAGAGCGTGCCCTACCAAGGCAGAGGCTAAACAAAATAATGATAGAATGATTCAAATAACAATGATATCACCTATGTGGTGAAGCCCTCAGGAGAATAAAGATCCTTCAACTCATAAGGAGATGGATGATGATTTCAAACCTGCAACAACACACACAATACAAACACAAATCTTCTCTAGAAACACAATGAATGCTTTGAATGCTCTTTGCTCCAAGATCATAAGTTTTCTCTATCCATCTAGGTTCATAATGAATTCAAAAAACACACTTATATATCCTTTCCCAGTAACATTTGTCAAATCAAATCACAAGATCCAACAAAGAGGAACCTTTTGAAAGGTCACATGTCGACATGCCACTAATTTACCCCGACCAATCAGGGAGGACTTGGGCAATTGGCACCCAAGTCCAAGGGCCCCTTTTTAGTCTGGGATAAGCTTAGTGAGGTCCCAAGGTTCCAAATTACCATGGGTGTCGAGCAATCTTCTTCAGGATGATCAATTATAATGCATAATGTAATCACGGGGATCTAGGAGCTAAACAAGGAGGTAAAAAGGCATGTATCCACTTTTTACTCCATAACAATAATATGTTATGGTGTGTGATATGGTTGTTAGTAGCTATATTTGTATTAACTATATATGTTATTTATTGCTACAACCTTCTGGGTGCTGCCACAATAATGGGTTACACTTTTTGGGACATCCTATTTTTTTGCTGAAATCACATATTTTTAGAAAATATAATGATTTAAGCCTTGAAAGGTTCCATTTACAGGATTTTAATTGAAGAGGGTTCAATCAAACCCCCTTATATTCAAACCCCCTTGGATAGAACCCCGCTAGTTTTAAACCATACCTATAAAGGAGTCTCCTTTACGCCTATCAAAATACTGATAAAAAACCACTTTTGATTTACCTTTTGGGGGATCAAATGAAATCATTTAAAATTTATGTTTTGTAAGTATGTAGTCTTTATTATAAGCTTCCCAAAAAAGTATAATTTTAAATATGTTTAATTTGATTATTATATTTATTTTTTATTTCTTGTGAATGTAGGTTTTTCAATGAACATCAAGGTCTTTGTTTCACACATACAAAAAAATAGGAAAATAGAGAAAAAAATTATAAAAAATGCCTGTCATCTAGGTATTGATGTCCTTATTCCAACAAAACAATTGAATTTTGATACATACAAAAAAAGTTATGTTGGACAGAATACGCCTATGTCTAAATTATAATTGGTTTGACTTCAAAACTTAATTAAAATATATATTCAACATTATGAAACCAAATGCATCCTCTAGATATCAGTGTTACCAATCTCAATTCAAAAGAATCAGAATTTTATCCTTTGTAGAAAAAAAGTTATGTGCGATAGAATACACATCACGTTAAAAAAATGTTGTTTACTATTAAAAACTAGTTATCAAAGGAGACACAAAAGATTTTACAATTTAACTCCAAATTTTTTTAAAAATATATATTTAGAATCTACAGACAAAATATCACAAATCACTAGTTCGCATCATCTTCAAATTCCTAACGGTTTAGCGGCTATAGGTGTTAGAAAGTGAAGATTTAGTTCAAAATGTTGATTTCAATGTCAAGTTTGGCCAAAAAGTGTAACCCATTATTGTGGGATGACCCTTCAATAATCCACCGCATTCACTCTAACCCTCTTTGCATCCCTAATACTGAGGTATAAATACAACATTTCAAGTACCTAAGCACATATCTCTAATCTACACCCATACTTGCCAACAAGCCCCCCTCCATGGACCATAGCCGAAGCACTACACGCCTCAAATTTGAGGTGAAAATATTTTCCAAAAGCATTCCCAATTTTGATTCATTGTATTTTGTTTATTTAATGTATTATGCATCCTCCAATGTATTAAATGAAGAGATTTGCCTGAATTTGTGACATTGAATTATTTAGTGATTTGGAAAAATGTATTGTAATTCAGATTTTTTATTTCATCTTGAAAGGTTTTGAATGTGATGCAGGAGCATCCAATGGTGTAAGGGCAATCTTGCATCACCCAAAAAGAAGTTAATTCAAAATCATTGTAGTTGTTTTCATTTCTTTCCATAATTAGTGTTTCTAGTTCCATAATATCCTAAATAATGATGTAGGACTTTCAGTTTTTCCAAAATTGCTAAAAATAGCAAACTGCCAGTTTTGGAAAGTTTACCTACCATTTTAGGAAAGTTTGCATTTAGACACGGATTGAGGCGAAAACTTGTAGAAATATTCATAATGGAAATATAAGACCTTTGGCAAAGGAATCAAGCAAAGATCATTTGTGAGCTGATAGATATTAAAGTTTTTGTTTTCCTGAAAAGCCCCTGAAAATTTTTGAAACGCGATATGAGGCACTAAAACATCCCATAACGTCCTGAAAAGTTGACAGAATCCATTTATGGATTTCTAGCGTGATAGTTCACATCGCGAGCTTTCTGGCGCTTAAAACGGTTCGTCAATCGGACACCCGGATCAAAAGTTATGCTTCCCAGAAGTTGACCTACTTTTGGAGGGAGTTGCAAATTTTGAAATTTAGCTAGAGGCCGCCAAAAAGTGCTATTTATGACTATTTTGGGAACCTTGGGCAGTAGTAGAGTTAAGGGGGAAAGTGTAGAGTCAAGAATAGGTGGGAAAACAGAAACCCTAGCTGATTTGGGGTTACATAAGGCAGAAGATTCCAGAGCTTGGTGATGTGTAGTTGTAGTGTGTTGCAACCTGTGGAGGATTGATTCCTCTGATTGTAATTGAGCTTCTGTAATGTAATGAGTTGCCCAGATAAATAAAGAAATATTCTATTTTCTGTGTTCCATTTCTGTTGTTGTGTGTTTTATGATTTACCCCCTTCATCAAAATGATAGAAAAAAATTGCCACCAACTATATTTGAATTTGTTGTGGAGAATGGAGAAACAAGGGATTTTCTACTACCATGCACAACATGAACTAAAAAATGTTCTATAATGCACAAGAAATACAAACAAAAAGAGTGTTTTGGTGAATTGCCCCAACTTTAGTATCATGCTTGGAGAATTCACATATAAACTAGTTATAGAAATTTGAAATAGGTATACACCCTCCATTCTCTACAATGTGAATTTACATATATTGTTTCTAAACCCTTTTTCTATTTTGCTTACTTTAGTACAACTTATTCCTCCAAAATTTGGTTGGAAACTCATAAATGAGACTAGAATTGGTTTGAATGGGGTTCTGCAAGGCCCAAGGGCCAACTATGGACTGTAAAATTGTGATAGGCCATCGGAGTACTATAATGAAGTTTGGACAGAGTTGGGATGAATTTTTGCATCATCACACAATATAGTTTGGTGATTTTCTAGTTTTTATTAGGTCATATTTTTAAGTATTGATATTTGGAAGAAGTGTGAGAAAACATTGCTACTTTTGATCCTAGCAAAAACCACCATGTCCATGACTTAAGGTTTCTTATTGCTCCTATTGCTATTACTACTCTGTAGAGTTTTGATCAACCCAAGGATAGTGGGTTGCTTATTAATTTGGATTCTGATGAATATAAAAATGTTGAAATCAAAAGATTGGAAATGAAAGGAAAAGCCCCAAAGCTTCTTATGGAAAGCAAAAGATTCATCCTTCATGAATAATTGAAATCTTGCAATTTGTGAATCTCACAAATGATATTGTAACCACCCTCTTGTGCCATGGGCCCCACCATTCCATTGTTCCTTACTACTTTGATATTTTTGGGATTTAGTTTGTAATTGTCACATGTTAGCTAGCGTAGTGGACCTTAATGTTTTTCCTTTTTCTTAGATCTTTAATTTGGTTTTTAGTGGGTGCATTGTTGGGTGCAAGGGGAAATTTTTGGTGATTGGTAGATATTTCCTTTTTTTCTTGAAACGTAGTTTTGGCTGGAAATTTGTTGCTGGTTTTTTAGTTTTAATATCCTAAGCTACACACTTTGATAGATAGGTATTTTTCTACATCTTTTCTTGATAGGATTATGAGCTATCAAATGGCTATGACACTGTATGTGATCTTTTATTCTAAGAAAATAGATATTGAGTAATGATCATTTTGTTGTATTTTGTTTGTTCTAGTTTATTAGTCTAAAATTATATGTTTATTTCCTTTTTTCTTGAAAGGTAGTCTTGGCTAGAAATTTTCTACTAGATTTTGTGTTTTAATATCTTGAGTTACACACTCTATTTGATAGATATTTTTGCATATTTTCGTATCAGATTTCAGATGACTGTGAGACTACATGTAATCTTTTGTTCTAAGAAAATATATTTTGAGCAATGATCATTTATTCTATTATGTTTGTTCTAATTTATTAGTCTAAAACTATGAGTTGCAAGATCATAGGATCCAGATGTGTATGTTAAATCTGCAAGAATAGAGGTTTGTTTGCAGCTGTTTGTGGTATCAAAGCATCCAAAGATGTTGGGAGTAGAGAATTTCTGAGAAGGATTCTGAATAGTTGAGAGGAGAGTTTTGGCTATGGCTATGGATGCAAAGGTGGAGTTATTTCATAATGTGAAAAAAGAGGATAACCAAGTTGGAAGGAGGAATAAGAGAAAAGAAGTAGAAGTAGACAAAAGACAAGCATAGGAAGCTACAAAAATTGGAATTTGAGTTGGAGAAATTATGGTGGATGTTGAATTAGTATGAGGCAAGCAATATAATGGGAAAGTAAAGAAAAATAAAGGCATAGCAAAGGCATTGAAAGGTTGTGAGAAGGCAAAAATGAATGGTGAGAATAAATACTCACCTTGTGAGAAAGAGTTGTTTTTAGAGAGGAAAGCCATAGAGTCTAAGATTGGCCAAGGATAGAACTGTAGAACAAGAAAAATTAAATCCCTTGAGGAGTTGGCAAAATTATTAGTGAATGGAATGCCCTTAAATGTGATTTGTAAAGAGTTTAATAGAGAAGAGATAGATGAATGGGATGAAGATGAACATGTTGAACTAAATGAAGATGTTGAGTTTTGTTACCCCGAAGAAGGGGAAAATGTTGATGATTGCAATGGCAAAGGAGAATATTTTGAAGGCTATAATGAATAGGAATGCAACCTATTCCTAGAGGTGGCCCACAATGTTGCAGTTGTGGAAGTAGTCCAATTTATAGATTAAACTATAGTAGAGATGGAGATCTTTGGGGGCCCCATATTTGATGAAGTCATATTGGTTTTAGAGAACACAATAGAGGAGCAGTTGGATATCTTGAATATCCCATAATTGATAAAAAGATAGAGAAGGTCATCTCTTTCTTGGAGAAGAAATGAGAATGATTAAGAGGAGTAAAAGTGTATACATTTAGTGTAGTAAAGGAGGATGGTGCAACGAAAGAGTTGTCTTGTGAGCAACCAAAGATTTATAGACATCATGCAAAGATAGGAAATGAAAACCTCCTCATAAAAGAGGATAAAGTTGAAGAAAATGATGGCAACAATAGTGGAGCAACAAAAAAAAATTAAAGGCAAAACAATTGATAAGGAAATCCAAAATGATTTTCAATAGAGGAGGACAAGTAGAGGTGGACCCTAAGCCCACAAGACACTGGGAAAATAGGAACAAAATAATTCAGTGGAGGATAAGAAATTACAAAATAACTTTCAATAGAGGAGGACAAGTAGAGGTGAACCTAAGCACACAAGAAGCTAGGAAAATAGGAATATAATAATTTAGCGGAGGAGGATAAAATAGGAATAGAATAATTAGTGGAGGAGGATATCCTATAGTCCAACAAGTAGTTGGAAGCAAAGAAAGAAAATTATGAAAATTTGTAGAGTTGTCTAACTTGGTGGAAGGGTAGGTCGTGGCAATCAGGTTCTTTAGTTCTTTGAACCAAGAGGTTCAAACCTTCTTTTTTAAAAGATAGTGAGGATGATGTGATCACCCTTTTGTGACATGGGCCCCACTAGTCATTTGTTCCTTATTACTTTGATATTTTTTGGATTTAGTTTGTAACTGTCATAGGGTAAGCTAGCATAGTGACCTTTAGTGCTTTTTCCTTTTTTAAGATCTTCAAGTTGGTTTTTAGTGGGTGCATTATTGGGTGGTAGAGGGAATTTTTGGTGATTTGTAGATATTTCCTTTTATGTTTGAAACATAGTCTTGGCTAGAAACTTGCTACTAGTTTTTGAGTTTTAGTATCCAAATTTGTATGCTTTATGAGATAGATATGTTTTCCATCTTTTCATAATGGAATTCTTAGTTATCAAATGACTATGGGACTACAGGTAATCTTTTATTCTAAGAAAATAGATTATAAGTATTGATCCTTTGTTCTATTTTGTTTGTTCTAGTTTATCAATCTAAAATGATAAAAGTTGTGAGACTAGAGGATCCAAATGTGTGTTAAAATCTATAGGAAGAGAGGTTCATTTGAATCAACAAATTATGGGGGACTTTTAAATTAGGTAGTTGAATATAATCGTTACTAACATTGTGAGATCCACAAATTTTAATTGGGATGCAAGTCATCCTCGCCCAAGTCCTCAATGTTGTCAATTATCTCTTGCTAGAAAGAAACACCAAACAACAAAATCTACAAAGACAAAGATGCATAAGAAAGGTTATTGTGTTTTTGGTAGGCACCCTAATGTAGATTTCTCTTATGTGCGAGTTAATATTTAAAAATAATACTATGTTTCTACCATTTAAGACTCTTCTCTAGGAACTGGATCAAACACATAAAAAGTATCAACATCACTCATTAAAATGTTCTCCAAGCTAAAAAAAGAATGCAACATAACGTAAAGCTATAGCTGAAAAGAATACTTCCACACAACACAAATCATATTATGTTTATATCAAAAAAGAATGTTTGCAATTTGTCTACTCTATCTCATTTTTCATCAAACCAAGATTATTTCCAAATCTCTCCTATCTCCCAAAAACTCTTTAAAAAACTCCCTCTTTCTAGCAACATAACGTAAAGCTATAGCTGAAAATAATACTTCCACACAACACAAATCATATTATGTTTATATCAAAAAAAGAATGTTTGCAATTTGTCTACTCTATCTCATTTTTCATCAAACCAAGATTATTTCCAAATCTCTCCTATCTCCCAAAAACTCTTTAAAAAACTCCCTCTTTCTAGCAATGATAAATAAAACCCCATGCCAAAAAGGGAAAACCCCCACTAAACCACTATAATTATAAAGTCAACAAAAGGCAGCCACCACAAATATTTTCCTAAAATATCTAAATGACTTGAAACTAAAGGGAGGTTAAAAGGGTAGTTATATCATCCTCCCCATCTTTCAAAATTTTGAGACCCTTGGTTCAAAAAACTCAAGAATCCAATTGCCATGGCTTGCCCTTCTGCCATGTTAGGTACTTCTACATTTTTCACATAATTTCTTCCTCTACTTCCAACCTTCCACTAAAAGCCATTATGGCTCTTTTCATTGCTTGTCCAACCTTTTGTTGAGCCTACACATAAATCATTAAAAACAAAAATCAAGTTAAGTGATGCAGGAGCATGTAGCAGAAAAACCTTGTGGGGTCTACAACGGGCTTAATTGGCCATCTAGTGTAGCGTGATAGACACGGGAGATGCTTATGGTGGAGTTTTAAAGGTTGTCGACTAGTAAAGACAGGTGGCATAACAACTATCTTGGGTGTTTCTTTTCTTATTGGAGTGTACTAGAGGATGGAAATTTAGAAATTATTTTGGCATAGTGGAGGCGTGAAAACATGGTGTCGGCATGGCATGAGGTTGGCAACGCATAAAGACTAGCGGTCTTGGATTTTGGCCATTTCCTTTCTTTAATTCGCCTGTCCATATCCTTTAAATAGTGCGATAGTTTCCTCTATGGCAACAGTTTTCCTTACATGGTGGATATCATAATGTCTGAATTAAAAAGTGTTTACTATATATCTTGAGGATCAATGGCTCTTTAAAGTGGTAGTAGTGGAATGAATTGTGGAGGTAGAAGCCCATAAAGAAGAGTGGGAGTAGAATATTATCCGTTTAAGTTTGTTTGAGTATTTCTGGTAGTTTGTTTTTCATAGCTTTTACAGTGGTCTTTCAAGTGGGTCGATTATTTGGCCATAGACAGGTCTTTAATCTGTAGGTTACTATTTTGTTGTGTGAGGATCTTTTTGTGGTATATTGTCTGTTGTAGAATTTATGGATTTATTTCTGAATAGGAAGTGAGTATCTCCTGTAGTAAGTAGTCATGAGGCTTGGAGTCAATCATAGTTTGACCATGGAGTTATTGTAGGTTTTTTGTTGTATTGAAGGATTTTGGTCAAGCCTAATCACTGTATGGGATGTCAGTTGTATAAGCTTTATGTTTGTAATAAGATGTTGGATGTATTGAAGGATCAATGGATTGTTCTTTGACTAAGACAAACCTGAAGATATCGTTGTAAATATGGTGTTCTTTTTGTTAATGAATTTTTGCTTGCATTATTGTTGGCAATGGTTACATTATTCCAAAGTTTGTGTTGGAGGCTGCTAGAGTTGGCTGCTCGTTATGGATACCTGACTCTGGACTGCATCAATTGGTATCAAAGTAGGTCGTTCACTGGGAACAGTATTGAGAAATTGATGTTGATGTGATTGAGGAAACACAGATAAAAAGAATGAGTAATATGTTTTTGATAAAGTCAGTTGGAAACGAGGGTCTAGATCCCTTTACAAAACGACCCCAAGGGCAAAGCAAGGCCTCACAAATGCCAAGAACAACACATTAACATTCCATAGACAACTGACAGACAGTAACAAAAAGTGAACTGACTTTAAAGAAAAACAACAAAAGACACATAATCCAGCTATGGATTCTCATTAATCCCATACTTAGAGAGGAACTTGAGCATGGCCTCATAATCACCCAGACTATCAACTCCAATCCCCTTAATTCTATTATCAAAATCATTAACAACAGAGAACACGGTGGTCGCGTGGTGCAAAGATTTTGTAACAAATTATGACATAACCCACCACTTCTTCTGAAGCTTCTCCATTTTGGCTTTGAGTTCAGCAACTTCTTTGGTCATTTTGGTACATAGGGTGCAACTCCCTTTATCACCTTTCTGCTCATGAGCTTCATCTTCATCATCGGAGTACGAGATGTTCAGTTCGGGGAAGTGACTGGTCCCCTCCTCATTGTAAGACTTAGTAGGTGTCTCACCCTCCTCCTTACCCAAAGTATCGTCGACAAATTCATATTCCCCCGACAACTCCACACCCTGGGGATTGGCAGAAGGGACGCCAACTATACGGTTGGATCTTCTAACACTCTGTACAAGATTACCAGCAACACCCATATCTCCACCTTCCCCCTGTTTAGCAATAGCCTCCAGATCAATAACTTCAAAGCAATCACTTCCTTCAAGGCTTCTGCCTTCCCATCTTTGCCTTTTTTATGTGGTTGAATTTCCTCCTCCTTCGTATCCAACCCCCTTTTCCCAGAAATAGTAATGTCCTTAACATCTTGGGTCGGGGATTTATTTCTTTTGCTAGTATTTTTGGGTGTGGCTTTACCTTTTGACTTAGAGTCCGAATTGGGGACAGGGGTACCAATTGGTGATGAATCCCAAACTTCTTCAATTTTGGGCCCATCCCCGAGGCCACAGGGGGTCATGCTTTTGGGAAATCCAACAGATTTTTTACCTTTACCCTTTGAACCGAGGTCCACAACAGCTAGAATCAGAGGGGAGTCTTCAAGGAGGCTAACCTTAATCTGTTTGGGGGGCACAAAGCTAAATGAAAGTGGTAGAGTCAGAGAATGAGGCTCTAGTGGAGGGGAATAACAAGGGTGCTAGGGTTCTTGGTCTGGGTTTCTTTGGTTTGGGAATCTGAAACCCTCTCTTCCTCAAATTATCCAAGGTGAGGATCTTATTGTGAATGAGAGTCCACCAAAAAAATGTATTTTGGGTATGAGCTTTGGGTTCCAGATCTTACCCCACAAGTTGTCTTCCCCCAAGTCTAACAGCAGACCATAAGCACTTTTCATAGTGAACAGGCCCCTTCTATCCTTTTCCCAAATAATCTGGTCCTGCTTAAGAAACAAGGCGAGCCTGAAATTGTCCAACTCCCCCCGAAGCTATAGAACAATCTGCCTATCCTCATTATGATCAAAACCGTAGTCAATAAGACACTTCCAACTTCTGAGGAACTCATTGTGACTGATATAATTCGAGACCAAACTACCAAAGAAATCGTCGGCTCTATCAGCAAATCTTCCACAATTCAACTCTCTAAGGGGCGTGTCTTTCAACCATCTGTCCTCCCAGAAGCTAATGTTCCTATCATCCCCTACCTTCCAGTTAACACCTTTACATAGAAGTCCTTTGGTTTTAAGGGTGCCATCCCAAATGACCAATCCCTTAGGGAGATTTTGTTTAGAGAACAACGTGTAAGCCTGATCCCCCCTGAAGTACTTAGCATACATGATATCCCCCCAGTCTTTGTTACCTTGGATCAAATTCCGGCCAATCTTAGCCATGAGAGCTTTGTTCATGAGGTGAATTCTTCTCAAGCCCAATCCCCCTTGGGCCTTGGGAAAACAAGCTTTCACCCAACTAACAAGGGCAATTCTCCTTTTTTCTTCCACAGCAGACCATAGAAACTTCTTCTGAATTTGCTCAATCTTATCAGCTAAACATTTAGGAATTTTGGAAAGGCTAAGAAAGTAGGTGGGGATTCCTTGAAGAGAAGCTTTGAGGAGCTGGAATTTCCCAGCGTAACTAAGCAACTTACCTTTCCACCCTACCAGCTTCCTCTACATTCTTTCAATAATCACGTTCCAATAATCAGGGGTAACTTTAGTGACCATGAGGGGGAGACCAAGATGCGTCGCCGGTAAACAAGCACTCGAACAGCCTAGGATTCCCTTGATCTTATGTTGCAGAACCTCAAGAGTGTTCAAAAAGTAGATATGATTCTTTTCAAAATTGATGCTTTGACCAGAAACAACCTCATAATCTTTGAGGAGACTTTTCCATCTTCTGGCCTCCACCAAAGAGGCAATACCAAAGAAAATAATGTTGTTAACAAACTATTGGATAACAGAAGGTTGAGCTGTGAAAGCGGGCTTTATACCATGAAGGGATCCATTCCCCAACATCTTACAAGCCTTTCTGCCCAGAACTTCAGCCAATATAATGAACAAATAGGGGGATAGAGGGTCCCCTTGCCTGAGTCCCCTACCGGAAGAGAAGAACCCATGGGGGTACCATTGACAAGCACTGAGAACTGGATAGTGGAAACACATTATTTAACTAGATTGATCACCCGGTCTTGGAAACCAAATCTCCTAAGAACTTTAAACAAAAAATCCCAATTGACCCTATCATAATCCTTGGAGATGTCAAGTTTGAAAATCATGCCTGGGGTATTACTCTTTGAGATAGAGTGGATGACATCATGGGTGGTGATGGTTGCATTCAAAATTTACCTAGCCGAGACAGAGCCTTTCTGATTAGCAGCAATAAGCTTGTCCAGTAGGGGTTGAAGTCTGAAAACCAAAATTTTAATTAAAATCTTGTAGACAGTGTTGCAGAGACTAATGGGCCTGAAATCAGACATGGAAATGGGATCTACTTTTTAAGGGATCAGAGCTATGAAAGTTGTTCAACTATCGCAAGAGTCTTTTGGTTCTGAAAAAATCTTTAGTCGCTTTAGTGACATCTTTGCCAACCACCTCCCAGATTTCTTTATAGAAGGCCAGGGGGAAACCATTTGGCCCCAGAGCCTTGAACTCCCCCATAGAGAAAACCACCACCCGAACTTCCTCCTTCGTGACTGACTTGGTTAGGAGATTGTTATCTTCCACAGAAAGGAGAGTAGGTATGGAATTCAAGAGAGCATCGTCTTCCAAGGAGGATAAGTTAATGGATTAGGCTACCAGAAGGGACTGAAAGTAGTTGGTTGCCAACTTCCACAACTAATCCTCCTCCGAAACTTCAGCACCATCCACATCTTGGAGTCTACTAATAGTATTTCGTTTCCTATGCTTCAAGGTAGATTGGTGGAAGAAGGAAGTATTTTTATCCCCTTCCTTCAGCCATTGGATCCTGGATTTTTGCTTCCAAAAGAGCTCCTCCTCTTTCAAAATCATAAGCCATTCCCTGGATAAGGATTTTTCTAGAGCCAAGGCCTCCTCCGAACTATCTCCCTGCTTTAGTCTAGATTGAATGTCAAGTAGCTGACTTGCTAAAGCCTTCTTCCTATTCAACAAACTCCCAAAGATGAACTTATTCCATCCCTTAACCCGATTCTTAACATTAAGGAGCTTTTGGGCCAATCTGAACATGGCCGGTCCTTGAATAGGAATTCTCAAGTTAGCTAGACAATTTTTGAAATCCGGGTGAACCACCCACATCATCTCAAACCTAAAAGGGAAGGGTCCTCTAGGATTCCTTTCCCGCCATTTCAACAACAGATTGTGATCCGACCCTACCCGAAAGAGAGCTTCCAAACTAAGGAGGTTGACAATATTCCAGTTGGAAGAGATAAGGACTCTATCCAATTTGACTTGAAAAAGGTGTTTCCCTTGCCTTCTGTTAGACAAAGTAAAAGATTGACCAGTGAGTTCAATATCCATTAGGCCAGCATTACTCAGGAACTCTACAAGGGCAGGCATATTGTCAAAGCAATCAACAATGCCTTCCATTTTTTCTGAAGGGTAGAGGGGGGAGTTAAGGTCACCAGCAATCATCCAATGATTCTTTTTGGAGTGATTAATTCTATCAGTAAAGTAGTCCCAGACTTCCTTGCGACCCAATCTAGAGTTAGGAGCATAGACATTAACTAAGGACCACAAATTATCTCTATAAGAGAAAGAGACCCCGAGGCAGTACCTAGTACGGGCGACAACCGAGCCCTGCACATTCTGATCCCATAGGGTAACAATACTGCCTGAAGCCCCCAGGGCTTCACTGATGGCATAATTGGCATTAGGCCAAATGTTCTTCACAGCTAGTTTGAAGTTGTCTTAAGTCATTTTAACTTCCTGTAGCAAAAGAATATCAATCTTATTTTCAAAGATACAGTTTTTAACCAAAAATTGTTTGTGAGGACTATTTAGTCTTCTGATATTCCCGGAGAGGATCTTCATTTCTTCAGCCTTTTGGACGGCACCACCAAAGTGGTATGTCTTCTATTAGCTATATCTCTCGCAATCTCGTGTTGTCATGTTTGGATATGTGAGGGTCTTCTGGCCTTCAGCTCCCCCTCCACATCCGCAATCTTTCTGTTGGAACCCTTCCCCTCTCTTTTCGTTGTTGACCAACCCTCAGAATCCTTGGTAAGCTTGCTCGAGCTTGCCCCTGAGGATGGGGAGAAACTTTTCCCCAAAATGCTTTTCCCTTACTTAAAACCTCCAAATATATGTTTGGGGCTACTAACTTGTTTCAGTTGTGTGTCCTTCTGGGCATTAGCAGTCACAGCCTCCAGATTGGCCAAAGGCTATAGAATCTCCCCTTCCTCTCTATCGGGAGAAACCTCTCTCAGTTCCTCATTAGGGAAAGAGGGCATATGAGGCCTATTATCCTGGTCACTATTGCCAGCATTTAGAGCACCTGGTTGTTGCATCTCCCCCCTGCTGTCTAAATGTTGTTCATCCTTAGCAGTGCTCCCAAATTCAACCTAAACTTGGTTCAGAACCGACTACTCCTCTGGCATCTTCACTGGGGATGCAAGGGGGAACTAATAAGATTGAGAATATCTTCCTTGAAGGGGTAATTATCTGGATTCTCCTTCATTTTCTCCACAAAATCCTTCGAAATGGGCATGGATTTTTTGGGAGCCCAACACTGTGTAATGACATGACCCAACTTCATGTAGTTCTGGCAGAAAACCCGTGAGTTCTCATAGAGAATGTTGTGATTTCATCTCCCAAATTTAGATTCCAGCATGATGGAGGTTGGAAGAGTTTTAAGAATATCAATATTGACACAGAATCTAGCTTACACCAGCCTCGATTTAGTCTTAGTGACCTTGTCCACCGTCACATAATCCCAATATTTCAGGGGCAACCCAGGAAGCCTAACCCAGACCGGAGCTGACTGATTTAGGTTAGCCTTAGGGTAGAATCTGGGTTTCCATCTACACTAGGAAAGTGAATGTTTCCCATACAGCCATGGGCCACCTGACAACACTGAGAGGAGGTCCTCTGAGGAAGTAAATTTGAAGAGAAACATACCACTCGGCATGGCATTGGTAGCAACACTACCCTTCAGCAGCCATTCGGAGGCAATCCATCTTCTAACCAGGTCAATGTTAGGGTGCTACACAAAGAACTTACCCAACAGAGTATTTTTTATTGACGCTACCACCCTCTAGATAGTCATATCCGGTAGTTTCAATGTCGTTCCTTTCTCGAACTCAAAAAGAACTAGGATTGTCGACCCACCGACACATCCTTCATGTGCAGCACCCACAAAGGTCGCCTTCCACCCCTTGGGACCTGAATCAAAGGACAGATTCACGTGATCTACGCTACTACTCATGCCAAAATCGGGCTACACATGCATAGGGAGGGGCAACCAAGCCACTCCCCCCCCCCCCCGAACTGTCACCAGCCATTCCCGCTCAAAATCAAAATCAAATTTGGGCAGGGAAGTTGCAGAGGAGAAAATTTCTTAAAGTTATATAGAATAAGTAATATGTTGATTGTTCACCAACAAGTGAATTGTTGGGTAGAAGATGTGTTAATGTTCTCCATTGCGTGGAAGTGGGTAGAGGGGGTTTGAGAGTGTAAATCTTCTGGTGGCATTGTTGGGTAGAGAATAGTTGTTGAATGTGAGTGAGTTTGTTGCAGATAGTTGAGAGTGAAGATGTTTTTAAAAAAGAGGATGAAGATAGTCTTGAAGAGGCCAGTTGAGTGGGCAGCTATGGAGTAATATCGAAGGAAGAAAACCTCGAGATGATGATGGACATCCATTTGAGATTGGACGGTTTAGAGGTATGCAATGTGGAGAAGTTGTAGATGTGATCAAGAATGATGGAAAATGTCATATACGTGGCATGAAAGCATAAAAGAACATGAATGCAGTTGAAAAATATCTTTTCAAAGGCATGGATGTGTTGATGGATGAGATTATAGCAGAGAAGGGTGATGATGAAAACCTTTTTTTGTCTAAAATTGTTTTGTTTGCAAATAAGGAGGAAGGTAAAGACAGAGAAGTGGAAGTCCTCGTACCAAAGGATAATGAAAAAGAGAAAATGGTGACAAAAATTAAAGACGTACAAGTTACAGATGATAAGTGTTATTGTTGCAAACGTTCCTTTGGAGATAGTAGCCGATCTAAGAGTTGATTCTTTGTAGGAAGATATTGTTTTTTATCTTGATTTATACATAGATGTAGTGAGAAAAGTAATTGAAGTGATTGAGAGTCGTGATACTAAAATCAGTCTTTCAGATGAGATGCAGATGTTGATCATTGTGGAGCAGTGCAAAGATAAGTACCTTGATAAGGTACCAAAAGCCCAAAGTGAAGGAGCAAAAGTTACAGTGGTTGAACCAGAGGTGTTTACAGAAGCAAATAAGGAACAGGAGTTAATTATTAAAAAATTTTATAACTTGTTTGCAAATGAGGAAAAAATAGAAGAAAAGATGGTGATAAATATTTATAATTTTCATAATGTTAATGTTGGTAAAGTGATGTTTGGAGGCATAAGAGTGGAAGTAATTATTTTTGACAAAGTTTGTTGTGAAGATATGAGTGCAAGTGAAGATGACTTCTGGTGGAGGTGGACAATTTATTTTGGGGCAAATCCCACGAAAAGAGGAAGAAGGTGGAGGAGAAAAATGAGAAGGAAGTCAGTTGAAGAACAAATTTGGAAGAAGGAAGTAGGATTTATTCTAGCTAAGTGTTGGAAGAAGTAAAGGAGAAAATCTTCTGAAGTGTTTGATTTAGTAATGGAGTTTATTGCAGAATATATGATTTCATTGGCTCAAATTTGTGAACTATGCTCACAAACTTCTTACCTAGTGAGTATGATGCAAAACCATCTAGCAGGAAAACCTTGTGGAGTCTACAATGGGCTTAACTGGACATCTACTACAGTGTGCTAGACATGGGAGATGCTTATGGTGGAGTTAGAAAGGTTGGCAGCTAGTAAAGATAGGTGGTGTAACAGCTATCTTGGGTGTTTCTTTTCTTATTGGCATGTATTGAAGGCTGGCAATTTAGAATTATTTTGGCATAGTGAAGGCGTGAAGAACATGGTGTTGGCATGGCATGAGGTTGGCAACATATAAAGACTGGTGGTCTTGGATTTTGGCCATTTCCTTGTTTTAATTTGCCTATCCATATCCTTTAAATAGTGCGGCAATTTCCTTTGTGGCAACAATTTTCCTTACATAGTGGATATCATAACGTCTGAATTAAAAATTGTTTACCATATATCTTGAGGATCAGTGGCCCTTTAAAGTGACAGTGGTGGAAACAATTGAGGAGGTAGAATCCCGCAAAGAAGAGTGGGAGTAGAATATTAGTCGTTCAAGTCTGCTTGAGTATTTCTGGTAGTTTGTTTTTCATAGCTTTTACAGTGGTCTTTCAAGCAGGTCGATTACTTGGCCATAGACAGGTCTTTCACTCTACAAGTTACTATTTTGTTGTGTGAGGATCTTTCTATGGCATATTGTCTATTGTAGAATTTATGAATTCATTTCGGAATAGGAAGTAAGTATCTCCTGTAGTAAGTAGTCTTGAAGCTTGGAGTCCATCGTAGTTTGATCATGGATTTATTGTAGGTTTTCTATTGTATTGAAGGATTTTGGTCAAGCCTAATCACTATATGGGATGTCAGTTGTATAAGCTTTATGTTTGTAATAATATGTTGGATGTATTGAAGGATCAACGGATTGTTCTTTGACTAAGGCAAACCTAAAGATATCATTGTAAAGATGGTGTTATTTTTGTTAATGAAAGTTTGGTTGCATTATTGTTGGCAACAATTGCATTATTCCAAAGTTTGTGTTGGAGGTTGCCAAAGTTGGCTACTTGTTATGGGTACCTAACTCTAGATGCGTCATTAAGGGAATCAAGAATTCTCATAAGTGCTTCCTCCTTTGCATTATGCTATTTAGACATGCTTTTCAATTCTTCTTTGCAGCTTGTATCTTTTCCATGGCTTGTTGCCTATCGCAAACTGTCAAGAGTCCATTTTCCTCCTCATTTGTTTTTACTGTCATATTAGCTTGTGGCACTCACAATGTCATGCCCTTCACATTCATTCTTCACAATGGATCCTCTTTTATGAGGACTTCTTCTCTACCATCAAATATGGAGTCTCCAAAGATCTCCATTTTTATGTTGTTTCATCTCAAATGTGGATCACTTCCACGACTACAACATGTTGGGCCACCTCTAGTGATAGGTTGCATTCCCCTTCATTATAGTCTTCAAACTCTTATCCTCTCCCATTGTAATCATCATTTTTTTTCTTTTCTTTGGGTAACACAACTCTCTCCCTCTCCCTCTCCCTCTCCCTCTCCCTCTCCCTCTCATATTTAAGGCCCTTCCATCCACTAAAAATTATACCAACTCCTCAAGAGATTTAATCTTTCTCTATTCTAGCAATTTTGTCTCTTCACTAATCCCAGCCTCTATGGCTTTCATCTCTAAAAATAACTCTTGCTCACAAGATGAGTATTTATTCCCACCAATCTTTTTCACCTTCTCACAATGTTTGAATGTTTTTGCTTCAGCTATCTTTTTCTTTGTTTTCCTATTATTGCTTACCTCATACTACTTTAACATCCACCATAATTCCTCCGACTCAAACTCCAATTTTTGTAGCTTCATTTGCTTGCCTTTTGTTTTCTTTTGCCTCTTCCTTTGTCTTATTTTTTCTTCCAACTTGGTTATCCTATTTTTGACATCATAAAACAACTCCATCTATGCATCAGCAACCATGGTCACAACTCTCCTCTAAGCTATTTAGAACCCTTTACACAAACTATCTACCCCCAACATTTTAGGATGCTCTAATACCAAAACTAATGCAAATTTCTTTGATCTACAAGTTAATATCTAAAAACAATACTTTGTTCCTACCATTCAAGACTCTTCTCCAAGAACTGGATCAAACACAATAAGCAAATCAAAAAAGAATGCATAAAAAGGTGAAATAACCCACCCCATTCTGTGTTTTTTATTTTCTGATTTGGGTCTAATTTTCTTTCATTGTTTGGAGGGTTTTCTGTAGTTATGTTGTAATTTGCTTGTGTTTTGATGTTGTTTCCATAACATAACACACATGCATACATATATTTTGCAAATACAAAGGAAATAGAAGTACCTAGATGCTCTATTTCAAATGAAATGCATTACAAAGCATTAATGAGGAATAGCCATGAAATAGAAAGCCAAAAATATGGATTTTCTCACATTACCCATTTCGTTGTTATGAAAATACAGGTTTGATATGAATGCTACAGCAACTAAATCCCTTGTATCCTCTTAGAAATTCACTGAGATGAATGTTTACAACAATAAGATAATAGTCTCTACCTCGATAAGACCCTACAGCTCCAAACCCTCATGAAATGGATTGCAAATAAATGGGAGACATGATGATGAGAGACCCACGTCCCAAATCTGCTGGTATGCCTCTACTGTGAGCAAAAACAGAGATAACAGCCTCAATAAAAATCAGAACTCACTCCTGGATGATAGTCAGTCCTTGTCTTCTCCCTACGGCCAAGAAATGAAGATGAACAATGTTAAAGATGCCACAAACAACCCCTAAAGACCCTCTTAGCTGGTATGGCCAAGATATGTAGAAGTACAGCTTGTAGATGGTCTTCCAAATGTTCCTTGATATTCTCTGATAATTATGGTGTCAAATAACTTCAGATATCCCCTTTTAAATGTCTCCGCGACTGAGCTCCAACTCCCCAAACTGACTGAAAATGATGCACAAGTGCAACCACTGGATATGGTTGCTCTCAAGCACCCTTGGGTGGTCTTCCACACCTGTAAAATGCTATCACTAATGGAGGATTTCATCTCCAAAAGCCATGGATGGTTTTCTCAAACCCTTGTTCTCTTTGCAGAGCAAAATATCATAAAATGTGATTGACGGGAATGCCTCTCTTCTTTTTCATTTTGGCTTTTATATTTTCCCCACAAGAGGGTCGACCCACATGAAAGAGGAATTTAATATTATAAATTCACTTTATTTCCCTAGGGGCGTCCAAGTCCAATAAAGTGACTTTTATTTGCATTTTAACTTTTTACATAATCACCGATATTAGCATTATAAAGTCCCAATATTAAATATGCAATATTAAATTACGGACTTTAAAATGAATGGCCAAATGAACTCGGAATCCAATGAGCTATAGACCGTTGGAGAGGTCTCTCTGAAACGCTCCACCTCCAATTTTGAATTTCCCAAAACGATCAAAACCCTAACTTACTAAAAATAGTAAGTTCTAGCCAAAATGTCCAAAACCATCCAACGAACACTCCAAGGGTTCCCTAACCATACCGGTTAGTCTACAGGAACCAAGTATAGACTAACACCGCCTAGGAAAGGGGACATTACAGTCCGCCCTCCCCAAGATTGCTTGTCTCAAGCAATCTCAGATCTAGATGCATAAGAATTTGTTCACTCTCCCAAGTAGCATCCTCTACCGGCAAGTTCTTCCATTTCACCAAATATTCCCTAATGACCCTCTTCCTCAATGTATGCTCCCTTGTGTCAATGATGGCCTCAGGTACCAAAACCAACTTCCCCTCTTCATCAAGAGGAGGCAACTCTGTAGAAGGTATCACATTGTGCCCCAGTGCTTTTTTGAGGTGGGACACATGAAAAACATTGTGAACCTTGCCATCTGTCAGCAATTCCAGCTCACAAGCCACCTCTCCAACCCTCCTGAAGATCCTAAATGGTCCATAATACCATGGCTTCAACTTTTTTGGTCCACTCTTCTTAAGAGTGGACTGTCTATAAAGCTACAGAAAATAAGATATACCATATCACCAACCTCAAAAGAATGCTCAACCCTATGTTGATATGCATACTGCTTCTGTTGGTTTTGCGTCTTCTGGATGTTCTCTCTCAAAGACCTCATAATGTCCTGACTCTCCTGCAAGAGGTCTCTGGCCTTAGGTACACTGTTGTCTCCAAACAACAAATCCAAGAAGCTCAGAGCCGCGTACCCGTAGAGTGCCATGAATGGTGACATCTGAATAGACATGTGGAAAGTGGTATTGTAGCAATACTCACCCAAGTGGAGCCACTTCACCCATGCCTTTTGCTGCCCTGCAATATAATTTCTGAGGTACCCTTCCACCCACTTGTTGACTACCTCATTCTGCCTATCCGTCTGGGAATGGTAACTCGTGCTAGAGGTGAGCTCTATCCCACTCAACCTGAAGAGCTCCTACCAAAAGTTACTCGGGAACCTGTTGTCCCTGTCACTCACTATACTCTGTGGCAACCCATGTAATTGGAATACCTCTCTGAAGAATAATTCAGCAACCTGAGCTGCTGTATAGGTGGCTAAAATAGCAAAAAAGTGTGCAAACTTAGTTAACCTGTCAACCACCACAAAGATGCAGTCCCTGCCTTGGGCTTTGGGCAAGCCCGTAATAAAATCCATCGAGATGCAATCCCACTTCCTCTCGGGAATGGGTAAGGGCTGCAACAAACCACCTGGAAAGGAGTGCTCATGCTTGTTCTGCTGACACACCATGCACTTCCTCACATACTTCTGAACTTCGGTCTTGAGGCCTTTCCAAGTAAAGTGCTCCCTAACCTACCTATAGATTTTGAAGAAACCTGGATGTCCTACCATAGGCAAGTCATGAAAAGCCCTCAAGATCTTCTACTTCATAGCAGACAACTATGTACCTGTCATCACTGATAGTGCCATCAACAATCCTGGAAGCTCACTTATCCTTTGCATACTCTGCAGAAATCAAATCTCTCCAATCCTCTGCAATCTCCCCCAAGGCGCACAAGTGAGGTCTCCTGGATAATGCATCAGCAACTACATTTTTTCCTTTGACAAAAACTATGTCAAAGTCATATGCTTGTAGTTTAATGACCCATTTTTGTTGCCGGTTGTTCAGATCCTTCTGACTAAGGAAATGCTTCAAACTATTATGATCAAATTTGAGAACAAATTTACCTCCACCTAGGTACTACCTGAACTTAGCCAATGCATGCATAATGGCTAGCATCTCCTTATCATAAATGTTGTAGCTCCTCTCGGCACCCCTCAACTTCCTACTCTCAAATGCGATGGGATGTTTGTCCTACATCAGTACCACTCCAATGCCTTCACTGGAGGCATCACACTGAAGCTCGAAAGGTTTCATGAAGTCTGGAATGGCCAAGACTGGACAAGTACTCATCACCTCCTTAAATCTGTCAAAGCACTGTTGAGCACTAGTAGACCATTCGAAAGCACCCTTCTGAGAAAAATCTGTAAGGAGGGCAACTATCTGAGAAAATCCCCTCACAAAGTGGCGGTAGAACCCACAAAGGCCAAAGAATTCCTTGAGCTGAGAGAGATTCTTGGGTGGCGGCCAGTCTATGATAGCTCGGATCTTCTCCAGATCCACACGAACACCCTCTGCGCTGATGATGTGTCCCAAATATAGTAACTTTGTCATGCCAAACTCGCACTTGGACATTTTGGCATAAAGGGACTCCTGCTCAAGTATGCCCAACACAATATCTAGGTGCCTCAGGTGCTCCTCCCAAGTCCTGTTGTATATAAGTATATCATCGAAGAAGATAAGCACAAACTTCCTCAGCTACTCTCGGAATACCTTATTCATGCAAGACTGGAATGTAGCTAGCGCATTGGTTAAGCCAAAAGGCATAACCAGAAACTGAAAGTGCCCATAGTGGCACCTAAATGTTGTCTTCTCTACATCCTCCTCTCGTATCCATATCTGATGGTACCCAGATCTCAAATCTATCTTCGAAAAGAAGCATGCACTGTGCAACTCATCAATGATCTCGTCAATCTGAGGGATGGGATATCTGTTCTTGATCGTCTTCTTGTTCAACTCCCTGTAATCTATGCACATCCTAAGAGTGCCATCCTTCTTCTTGATCAATACCACAGAAGAAGCAAAGGGACTCTTGCTAGGTCTGATATGCCCCATCTTGAGAAACTCCTGAATGGCCTTCTCAATCTCATCCTTGTACCGCTTAGGATGCCTGTAGGGTATAGTGATAACTGGCTTGGCACCCTACTCAAGCTCAATGACGTGCTCAAATCCCCTGTCAGTAGGTCTACCTGGTGGTATGTCACTAACCACTTTGGTGTGTTTAGTCAAGAAAGATTGGATCTCTACCGAATACTCCTGCTTTTGTCGCTTAGGAACCTCAGGCATCACCAATATCTCTACTGCCCACTAAACCTGATCATGCCGTAGTATCCTCTCCATTCTCCTCATAGAGATTGTCTTCAATCCACCATCTGATATAGCTCTCAAGATATGTTTCTTGCCATCTGCCTCAAACTTCATCTCCATAGTGCAAAGATTGAGAGTAAACTCTCCAATGGAATGAAGTCACTTCATGTCGAGGACCACATCCATGTCCCCCATACTGACCACATAATACTTAGCTTGGAACTCATAATTACTTAACTTGATAGTTAAGTTAGAGATTCTCCTCTTGCAAGTAATGACAAATCCATCTGCAACTCTAACCTTGAACCCCTTGAACTCCTCAATTTTGAGTCCCCTCCGTGCTACTAGCCCCTCATCAAGGAAGTTATGAGTGGCCCCTATATCAAGAAAAGTGGTCACTCTCTGTCCCTCCAATACTCGATGTATCCTAAAGGAACCCTCTTTCTGAATGGCAGAAATATGTGTTGTAGGTACATCATCATCCTGAACATCCTGCACCTCTTATGTTGCACTCCCCACATCACTATCCCCCCAATCACTCTGTTGTCCTTAATGTTCTAAAGTTGTCTCCTTGGCAAACTAGTATTCCAACTGTTTCGCTTGCCCCTTCATTGGGCACTTATGGTTTGGATCCCATGGACCCTTGCACTTAAGGCACAACTTCTTCCTCCTGTGCTCATTCAAAGCATCATCATCAAGGCGTGGTATTGGTTTCTTCTGTGGAAAGGTGTCCCGATGATGTGAAGGCATCTTATCCTTCTGTGGAGGAAATGTTTTGGAGACAAATTTGTTTTTTGGCACTACAAACTCCATACTGCGAGCTTTCTTAATTGTCTCCTGTAAAGATGGTGGGTCGAATGCCTTAACCTGTCCCCTGAGTGGTTCCATTAGTCCCTCAGTAAATAGAACTATGAGTCTCCTCTTCGTTATGCTAGGAACCATCACACTAAGTCTCTGGAACTCATAAATGTAAACCTCAAGTGACCCATACTATTTCAGCTATGCCAACTCTCTAAACTGTAGTTCTAGGTCCTTGGTGTTGAATCTCTCGATGAGTCTGTTTGTGAACTCATCGTATGCGGTAATGAGATTATGGCCGAGTGTGACCACCCCGTGATACCACCACTCATGAGCTAATCTGTCCAGGTGTATGGTAGCAAAGTTGAGAGCCTCATCCTCCGACATAGGCTTAAGGGTCAGATAATTGTCCAACTTTTGCACCCAAGCTTTGGCTGAAACCTTGCCACTCCCATCAAATCGATCCATAGGGACTTTACTCAATGCATGTTGGTAGTCCCGATTAGCTCTATGTGCTCTACCACCCATAGCTTCTCTCTGCCTCTTCTAGCTCATGAACTGCTCCAATGTCAGCATGTCTTGGATATCATGGGGGAGTGTTATATATTCTGCATGTTGTGTCCTAACCTCATCCGCCATGGGGATCTAAACCTCTAGCTCCTGATTAATTGGTGCCTCCTCTCTGCGTGGAAAGGTAGGCTGAAGTGGTCTAGGAACCGATCATGGGGAGTCCTGGTGCTATGCCCACTACCCTAGCCTGCATGTCTGTGATTGTTATTGTTTGAACCACTTGTCTCCCTCTAAAGTTCTATTTGTGATTGTGTTATAGGAGTACCCTGGTTCAGTTTGGCTAAGATCATGTCTATCATAAGATCAAACTTTCTCTCCCTTCTTGAATCTGGGCTATCCAGCTGTTCTGGTCCTGTTTCTATCCCCCATATTTCCTATGATACTGTCACTGTCACTAGAGGAATTTCTATGCATACCCAGAATGCCTAAAACCGTTTAACCCTCTAGAATCTCTAGTGGCTGCCACTGCTGTGTATCTCTGGTATAAATAATCAGAGTCTCTTGGGTGTAAATAACTTTCCAATCACTCATAAAACTGAATCACAGGCTGGCAAGATGCACCAGCTCTGATACCACTAAAATAACCCACCCCGTTCTATGTTTTTTATTTTTTGATCTGGGTCTGATTTTCTCTCACTGTTTGGAGGGTTTTTTGTAGTTAAGTTGTAACCTGCATGCGTTTTGATGTTGTTTCCATAACATAACACACATGCATACATATATTTTGCAAATACAAAGGAAATAGAAATACCCAGATGCTCTATTTCAAATGAAATGCATTACAAAGCATTAATGAGCAATACCCATGAAATAGAAAGCCAAAAATATGGATTTTCTCATATATACCCATTTCGCTGTTATGAAAATACAAGTTTGATATGAATGCTACAGTAGCTAAATCCCTTATATCCTCTTAGAAATTCACTAAGATGAATGTTTACAACAATAAGATAATAGTCTCTACCTTGATAAGACCCTACAACTCCAAACCCTCATGAAATGGATTGCAAATGAATGGGAGACATGATGTTGAGAGACCCACG
The DNA here is from genome assembly GCA_027924645.1 of Cunninghamia lanceolata. Taxonomy (NCBI): domain Eukaryota; kingdom Viridiplantae; phylum Streptophyta; class Pinopsida; order Cupressales; family Cupressaceae; genus Cunninghamia; species Cunninghamia lanceolata. The sequence continues at coordinate 4,460,958 of BSBN01000397.1, forward strand.
TCCCAAATCTACTGGTACGCCTCTATTGTGAGCAAAAACAGAGATAATAGCCTCAATACAAATCAGAACTCACTCCTGGATGATATTCGGTCCTTGTCTTCTCCCTATGCCCAAGAAATCAAGATGAACAATGTTGAAGATGCCACAAACAACCCCTAAAGACCCTCTTAGCTGGTACGGCCAGGATATGCAGAAGTACGGCTTGTAGATGGTCTTCCAAATGCCTCAAATCTGCTCAAATCTCAATACCAAAACTTGCAATATGTTCTTTGATATTCTCTAATAATTATGGTGTCAAATAACTTCAGATATCCCCTTGTAAATGTCTCCGCGACTGAGCTCCAACTCCCCAAACTAACTAAAAATGATGCACAAGTGCAACCACTAGATATGGCTGCTCACAAGCACCCTTGGGTGGTCTTTCACACCTGCGGAATGTTGTCACTAATGGAGGATTTTGCCTCCAAAAGCCATGGATGGTTTTCTCAAACCCTTGTTCTCTTTGCAGAGCAAAATATCATAAAATGTGATTGACGTGAATGCCTCTCTTCTTTTTCATTTTGGCTTTTATATTTTCCCCACAAGAGGGTCGACCCACATGAAAGAGGAATTTAATATTATAAATTCACTTTATTTCCCTAGGGGCGTCCAAGTCCAATAAAGTGACTTTTATTTGCATTTGAACTTTTTACATAGTCATCAACATTAGCATTATAAAGTCCCAATATTAAATATGCAATATTAAATTACGGACTTTAAAATGAATGGCCAAATGAACGCGGAATCCAATGAGCTATAGACCGTTGGAGAGGTCTCTCTGAAACGCTCCACCTCCAATCTTGAATTTCCCAAAACGATCAAAACCCTAACTTACTAAAAATAGTAAGTTCTAGCCAAAATGTCCAAAACCATCCAACAAACACTCGGGTTCCCTAACCATACTGGTTAGTCTATGGGAACCAAGTATAGACTAACACCGCCTAGGAAAGGAGACATTACAAAAGGATCTACAACACTCATTAAAATATTCTCCAAGCTAAGAAACGAATGTAGCATAATCTAAAGCTATAGCTGAAGATAATAGTTCCACACAACATAAATCATATTACATTTATATGAGAAAAAGAATGTTTAAAAATTGTGGACTCTATCTCATTTTACATCAAACCAAGTTTATTTTTTAGATCTCTTCTATCTCCCAAAAACTCTTAAAAAACGCCAAAAACTATTCTCCTACCATAAACTCCAATCTATGTTTTTTCCAACAAACCCCACAAATAAATTAAAACCCCATACTAAAAATGGGGAAACCCCCACCAAACCATTATAAAAGTTACAAATTCAATAAAAGGCAGCCATCATAAATATTTTTCTAAAATATCTAAATGACTTGAAGCTGACGAGAGGTGGGACATAGCCATTCAAAAGGAAGTTACATCACATCCTCTTAAAAGAACAACACCTACCGTTACTAAGGAAGCTATCCCATGGAGCCACTATAGAAACTACTTTTGTGGAGTAAAGGGCCCATGATTAAAAAAAAAAAAAATTATGCTAGCATAAATTAGAATCAACCCCTGCTTTTTAGATTTAGATTTTAAGGGGGTGTCTTTGGAGTGGCGCTGATAGTTTCCCCCACCAGCTACCTAAAATTTTGCTACCAGATGTCATTCATCTAAAAGTTTTTAAATTCTTGCCAATAATTTTTTTGATTTAGCTATATAGTTGTAGATAAGTTTTTAAATTCCTACCAATAATTTAGATTTAGCTATATAGTTGTAAATTTAACTATAGATTTAACATTCCTTGTTGCTAAAAAACAATCATAAGAACACCAGCCTGAAATTTTGGAGCTTAAAATTTCAACCTTGCCCATTATTTCAAAATCCATGGAACCACCCACTAATGAAAGCTCCTAAAGTTTCTCGGCAGCACCCACTGAAATATTTTAGGAAGCCCCCCTCCATGGGACCACAGCGTAATTATTTCACATCAAATAAGCCCCTTGGCTTAATAATTAATTATGAAGCCAACTTATGTATACCAAGAATGCACACTTGTAAGATCTCTACCTCTCGAGTAATGCGTTTAGGACTGTGATTTGATCTTGGGTGATATTCAAGTATCTTTCTTTGTATGGCATTATTTTATTTTTCTGCATTATGATTAATTAGAAAAGGTTTAAGAGTTCAATATCATGTCCCTATAATGATTTATAATTGCATCGTTTATTTAAATAATAAGTTAACCTTATATAAACTAAATATATAATATATTTATTTTAATAAATATATTATTAATATGTATTATTTAATAAATAATATTATTAATTTAATATAATATAAATATTATAAAATATATGAAATATATTTAATTAACTAGATATATTATAAATATAAATATTTTAATATAATATTTATGTGAATAATTAATAAGATATATTATTATATATAAAAATAAATATTAAGAAGAGTCTCATCTATTAAAACTGTTACCCATTAAAGTTAGAAAGTAAAGTAATTTAAAAAGTAAAGTAATTTGGAATAAAGCAAAGTAATACGGTTAAACAAAAGGTCAAATTCAAAATAAAATCATATAAGGATAAAAGTCTAATAAGACAAAAATATTATCCCACCATATTATATGCTTGTGAATAAAATAAGATAAAAGAGCTCCCATACTTAATAACAAATGTATTTATTTAAATTTTATACTATATATATTATATAAATAATGTACTTTAAAAAGATTAAGGGGAGGCCGAAGGAGGATATTTATAAGTGCAGCAATTAAGTTGGTTGACACCAGTGATCACATAAATAAATAATATATTATAAATATATTTTATAAATATATCTAATAATATACATACAAATATTATTATTATTATCTTATATTGTAATACAATATAAATCATATATCATTTATTATAATGATATAATATAAATACAAATAATATAAATAAGCATCTTTTAACCTATCCTCTTATAATAAGGGAGTTACGTATGGTTAGAACTAGTTTTACCATAAAAGGGAATTAATATAAAGTAATAAAAATTATAAGAGGGTAAGTATGTCTTTTACCACCAAGCATAATAAGAGATGTGCCTTCGAACATATCCCTTGAAAGGGAAATAAATAAAGGTTGTGAGATAGAAAGAAAACATGATCGGAAAAATATAAAAAGAGTATCGGATAAATACATATATTTAGATCTGCAACAGCAATAGCAAAACAATAAAAATTATATAACGGCAGCATAGGTAGAATTCTAGGTAAAGCTACAACAGGCAAGTAAGTATTTATATTTAATTTGTTCAATCTATAATTGGTAAAAATAAATGGTTAGATTATTATATATAAAAGGATAAATATATGTATGTATGCGATCCCTATATCAAAATAGAACTATACTATGTGAACAAATAGTTAATTGAAAGTACATCCTTAAATAAATAAACATGATTGAGACATATATGAACATATATATACATTATGAAACTTGAGGAGAAAAACATAACCATCCCATCACTTCCATTTCCTAAACTATAGGAGAGGTGGTCTTGTTAGGGAAAGGCGAGATAATTTCATCACAATGCATTAGAAAGGGTTTAACACGCCCTAGACAAGAATACTAGGGAAAGGCGAAGTAATTCCATTCATAATGCACTGGAGAGGGTTCAACGCGCCCTAGACATATAATTCACCATCCATAGTTAAGGAATAGAAAGAAGATGACATGGAGAGATAAACGTAGTTGTTACTTCTATATATATTTCTCTATTACTTCATCCTTTAAGGAATGATAGCTATTGTGGGGAGAGGTGGAGTAATCCCATCCGTAATAAGGCCCGTAGGCTGGGACAAAGTCTCCCATAGGCTGGGTCAAGAGATGGTTTCAGCACGCCCTATACATGTAAAGCCTAGTTCCATGAGGGAAAGTAATAAGGAAAATATGCATGATTGAATTATGGAATGTATTATAGAATAGTTATCAATAATAAGTAACAATTGTGAAATGAATAATCCGTCAACAAGGAATGATATAATTATATTATCATTGATCTTATTTGATCTTATCATCAAAAAATTATTAATCTATAATGTTTCTAATGTCTCCTTGAAAATCACTTTGAATGCAGATTCAGGTTTAAGTGTTTCCACTAGAAAGGGGACATTACATTCAATCTCTTCCATTCTATCAAACATTTTGGGTTTCTGTATTTTGCTACCTATTTTTGAATAATAGGGTTTAAGCTTTAGATGGTATCTAATAGTTTAATGTAGTGTAGTTTGTGTGAATATGGTGTGCACAGAATTCCAAAAACATGTTGAGACTCTTATGGATCCTAACTAGAGGGAATGGTATGTACCATGTACAATACCTAGGACATCTCGATATAGCAGCGCTGACTGGGGAGTAGAGATGTTTTTCACTTGCCAATAATTTTGAATGAGCTTAATCTCCATGTTTTCAATGAGTGTATTTTAGACAAGAATATGAAAGACACAGAAATTAAGAATAGCCTAGTGTTAACTTACAAACCACTGTAATAAGAAAGTAAAAGATCAAGGGAATAGCTTGTCGCCAATTTGCCAGCAAACCCATTTGGACCTGAACAACGAAAGGATGCAAAGAAAGGACTAGAATAAGTTCAAGAAAAGAAAGAGAAATATAGCACTGCATTTATATTAAGCTGGCTAACTCAAAATGTAAGCTTTCCTTTCTAAAGAGGAAGAAGGTTGTTGGCATAAGCATAAGACTAGCAGAAAGATGTAGTTTGTTAGAATGTCCAAAGAAACAACTGTCCTACACTATATCATTTGTAGATCAAGAAAGATGATGTCCTAAAAATACCACTTCCCTAGATGACATGAATAGTAAAGAAGATGACTTGACTATTTCGCATAGCAATGACTGCATTAGTAATTTTCTAGCGTTGTAAATGTATTCAAAACAATTGTTCTCTGTGTTTTTGCCATGCAATCCTCTCATTTTATTAGTTGCATATGCAAAGAGGTAAGAAAATCAAGATTTATCAAATTTATCATTTCATCTTCTATCCTTTATAATTCTCTTACAATTTGCAGGAACAAGAAAATTGGCGAAGCTATTCAGATTTGCAAACATCCCAACAATCTCAACTATGATGATGGTTTGGAGCTCAATGCTTCGTGGAGATCTATTGTTCATATGCTCAAATCACACAACTGTTGTAAATTAATTAGCAGTTATCAGACATGAAAAACTTGAAAATATTTATGTTAAGGTGTTCTCCTTCATTATAAAAAGGAATATATAGTGTCGCAGTTTCATTAACTTAGGATTTTAAATCTTTTGTTTTTGATTAAGATAAGCAACTTAACTAAGGGTTGAACCCTTTACAAACAAGGCCCCTAGGGCAGAGCAAAACAGCCCACAAAAAGGCCAGACACAGCAAAATAGAACAGGTTCAGCAGAGGAACAGCAGCCAAGTGGCAAACTGAAAAAGGGATCTAAACAACACTATATCCCGAAGGCAAAAATCTAACTCCCTTGACCCTCTGTCGCGAAGCAACGACAGACTTAGGGAGTCCTTTCTGCTTTCTTTGAACAACAGTCCAAGAAAACTCCTAGTCAAAATCCTCAAAGCGAGGTGAGAGGAGGGGCCCCTCACCAAACACCGCAGCCAAAGGATAATCGCGTGCAGAAAGAGAGGCCGACAGCATAGATGAAGAATCAGGTACCGACAAAGAAGTAGTCCGACTTGCAGCAGTAGGGTCCAATAAGGGAGCCGACAACCCAGTAGAGGCAGCCTGAACAAGTCCAGCAGGAACAACAACAGCAATGGCAGAAGTGGTCGCCATGGGCTCCCCAGCAGGCTCTTGGGGGAGAACAAGTACCTGAGAAGAATCACTCTCTTGGGAAGGCTCGCTCTCCTGAAAAAAATCATTCGTTAGGGAAGCATAAACAGTCAAATGATCCGAGAGAGCATCCTTCCACCAAGTTGCCGCACCCTTTCGACAAAAATGAGGGCAACCAAAGGCTAAATGACCAATAGAGAAACAACACTTGCAACAAAAAAGGAAACCGTCATAGTCCAACAACTGCGTCCATGGCCTGTCTTCCACCATCAAAACATCTCCATGGAGGGGCTTGGAGATGTCAATATCCACTAATATGCGAGCAACTGTAGAATGCCCCATATCCGAGGTTGTAACATCAACCTTCAAAAGCACCCTAACGTGTTACTAATGGCTTCATAGCAAGAATCCTCCCAAAACTGGATAGGAAGATTCGGTAGTCGTACCCATATTGGTCTGGTATTAAGCGGCTCAGTGAGAGGATTGAAGGAGCAAGCCCAAGGTTTGATGGACAGCGAATGATCCCTCCACATCCAACCTCTGTCCAGCTCTCTCTCCTCAGAGGACTCAAAAGTCACTATGAAGAACCCCCTTGCGCTGGGGTAGAGCTGCTCAAAATCTTTTGTTTTGTTCTTTGTTAATTTTAATTTAGAGATGCAACTTCTCCATGGAAATGTTGCAGATCAGGCCCTTCCTACAAACATTTCTGGATCATACCTAGATCAGAATGGAGGCCCTTCCTGAAAATTCTATTGACATTTCCAAGAAAGGCCCAACCTTAGGCGAACCTGAAATGCTTTGGTGGAGAGACCATACCTGGAACACAACTGGATATGTTTCCATGCAGAAATGGGTCGGAGTAGGGGAAGGCTAGGAGCCTATGTTTCAAAATTCCTGCGATGTTTAATGAAATGAATCTAGCTTGTATATAAGGTGTATAACTACCAGTTTATCTCCCCAGTTGTTTTAGCTTATCCCCTGGAACTGGGACATTTCAGAAGCTCAAGAACAGGGACATTTCAAGGATATCCCAGCCCTGTGCCAACAAGATGTAGAGAAAAGGAACATCCCCTCAATTTGGTGAACGAATTTGGTGACTTTTCCCTATTTTGGAATGTCAAGCTAGGGTTTCTCAACCATCACAGGAATGTCCCTGATGACCTGCACTTCAAAAACAATAATTTGTCAGCTCCAATTTCCGACTCATTAATTTAACTTGGTAAGTTTAATTCATGAAATGAAACTCATATTATGATTATGAGATAGATTATTGGATCAATGGATTGTCCTTGCAAATTCAGCACCTTGTATTTACTTTTTGAAGTTTTAGCTTCTTTTAGTTTGTTTATTTAAATTGTTTTTAATTTTTAATGTTTTTTGTATTTTTTAAATTCAAATATTAACTTTTATATATTAATTAATAATTTTAATAGCTATCCCTCCCACCGTCCCCAAAATCCAGAAAATAATCTGCCATCCCTGAAACCATGTCCCTGCATCCCCACATCTCCTGTCCCTCTAACTCAGAGAAACACTTTAAGCTGATCATCATGTGCAGCAGGTACCATTCATTCTCACATTGTCTGTCCAAACTAGACAGAAGGTGTACTCGTAGGAGTAATATAGACATTTTGCTTCCTGTTAACTATTCATTTTCAAGGTAAATACAAACGATATAAGATTTATGAATTTAATAAATGGAATAAGACATTGATTCTGACAAATGGATGCAACAGACAATGACCTCATCTGTTAAACCTAGATCATGGTAGCATCTCTAATTATAAGGAATGCTATTTTATATCATCTCAGTACCAGAATGCCCTTGTTCAATCAATATGATTTTCAACAACCTGCATATTAAAAACCCAAGAGAATTTCCCTCCTTTGCTAAAACTGATAAACGTGCTATATATGTAAGCTCATGGAATTTTTTTTAGTAAAATACTCTTTTAGTAAGGAGAAAAATGTTGGAGAATTGAATAAGCTAATGTGAATAACTACAGAAAGAACTTGCTTCAGGTTAGCGCTACAGGGTATTAAAAATCTTTTCCAATATTTGCTTCTCAGTTTGTAATTTGTATCAAGTAGGGAGACAGTTGCTTCAGGTACAATGTCAAAAAAGTTTACCATCTGTCTTTCTTGATTTACTTTCTAGACTATCGAAATCATCATTCTATGCTGTAATGAAATAACACCACTGCAGTCCATGCTCGTTCTTATTTACTTCCAGCTTCAATACGATCAGGTGATCCAATGCCACATTACCCTTTTGAACTTGATGCCGAGTTTGTTTCTGCATCTATATTAATAGAAGAAATAGCTGCTTCTGGGTTTCTTGATTTGCTTCCTGAACTATTGAATCCACTGTCAAAAGATCCTTCATCAACAGGCTTGTGTAGTGGGAATATATGAGGTCCCTGTCTTATTTCTCATTCCTGAACCAGTTTTGCAATTTTCTTCACCATTCATAGCAACAAGAGAAGTGGCTTCTTCTGGTGACAATTGAGCTTCATATTCCAGATTTGGTACTGGAATGATGGAATTTTTCAAGGGCTCTTCAAGCATGGACTCCTGAGATGGAATTAATGCCCCACTGTTAGGAGCCAGTGCATGAGTTGTTTCATTGCTGTGCCAAATAATCTCCATGTCTTTTTTGTCATTGCCATTGAAATCATCTAGAGAAGTAGTCTTTTTTGACAGTACCATCATATCCCTGCCAACTGATTGTTGTCCATTTGCAGACAATGCAGAGTACAACAGCTCTTTTGGTGAATCTGTTTTCCTCTCTGAAATGGAAGGGGTGGATTTTGATTCAGGCAGTTTATGACAATTTCTTCCACTGCTAGCCTTCTCTTTCTTCACTTGCTCTTGTTTTGAATCTTTTCTCTGTTTTGGTATCACCACTTTTGCTGACGAATTGATAGCAAAACCTTCCCTTGAGACTTTCATTTTCTTTTTAGAGGGCTTTGTAGGTAATGGGATGCAATCACTTATTCCTTTGCCTTCCATCCTCTTGTAAGGTGTCCAATTTTTTACAACCCTGTAAATATGGACTCTGATTTTATATTTGTTTTTGCTCTTATCTACCCGCTCAAGGATACAAACATCACCTGCCTCCAGATTATTATCAAGCGACAAATTTTTCCACCCTCCACTCAGGCCAGGGCTAGAACGATCTCCCAAGAATTTTACATCCCATTCCTTATTGTTGGGATCCACAAGAGTCACTTCTGTTCTTTGTCTTGGTAACTGTAGATGATCTGCACATGCTCTTGGTATATTCTGCACATTCAAACCATCATAAACTATAAATTACATCAATCTGTTAAACCCCTCTTGGCCCCTATTATTCAAAAAAATACAGAAACGAAAACAATTTCACAGGGTACATGCTAAAACTCTTTTTAATCGATCATATTATTTTAGCCTGCTAAACCCCTCCGAAACCCCACTAAGCAGAAGGTAGAGAAACCTAGAGAATCAGATAGACTATATTGCATTGGCCTGTTAAACCCCTCTTAAACCTAGCTAAGCGGAAAAGAGAGAATTGTAAAGCAGAAGAATGACTATTATATATTCAGTGTTTCTCCAAGTTTTGGGGATGCAGTTTCATGGATTGCATAAAATTTCCAGATTTTGGGGACAGCTTATAAAAGTTAACATAAAAATTAATATTTGAAAAAATAATTACAAAAATCAGTAAAGAAGCGGAAGTTTATACGAAGTTTGACAATTTGACAATCAATTGATCCAATATTTTTAGTAGTATAATAATTTTATTATTCATCAATTTCGAGATACAACATACAAAGTAACACACAAAATATAACGGCTAATCTAACTTATTGTCTGATGCAAATGCTGTGGCATGCTCCCCATTGTTGGAATTGCGAGACTCTAGCTCCTACAGCTGAACCCTAACCAATTCCTCTTGACAGAGGCCCATACAACCACTGCCAACTCAGTGGGTTCTCGTTTGCTAAAGTTTCTCTATATTTGCCGAACTCATGTAGATATTGAGTTTGGCAAATTTAGTCCACTCATGTCAGATCAATGCTTCTTCTATACTATAAATCTTCTTAATCTCCTTCATGAAGCCCCCCATCCCCTCCACGTCATCCATGTAGAGGCAATCATGTCTAAAGGAATGTTCAGCTTCTCCCACCACCACCAAATGATAGGCTGAATATACTCATCACAGAGTTGTAAGGTGCGGTCTTTTTTGTTGAACAAGGGTCTTCATTCGGCCTAGCATGCTCCCATCTCCCCAAGGCTAGAACTGTCAAAGTCTCCAAATCTGATCACATTGAAAATTGGGGATATGTCGAAGTATTTGGCATTTGACGAAAAAGCGTTACTCTTCACCACCTCCTTCATCCTCAAACCCTAATCTATCTTGGACTTGACCCAACAATTCAACTCGCATGTCATTAGTTGCAAGCATGGTTCGCAGACTTGGTCTCGGAGAGTACTGGGCAAGCCCAAAAAACTCGGTAACCTAAAAAATACTAAAATTTCTTTTAAAAACACATTTTTTTTGCAAAATTCAATTACAGAATGTATCAAATGAGTCTAAAAAACCATAAGGAAGTGTTTTCTATTAAATGTGATTCTTGAATCCGGATATTAAGGCATTGTTTAAATTAAAGATTTAAACATCATGACAAAGAGGGAAAAACGCTTTTTCCAAATATGGTGTTTGTCATTTGGATGATATATATAATAATATATATTATATAAATATTTTTAATAAAATATAATATTTAATAAATAATATTAAACAATATTATTATATTCTAATATAATTAAAATATAATACTATAAATATATTATTAAATTATATAGAAATAATTATTAAACAATTTAAATATTATAAATGAGAAATATAAATATTAATATATAAATATTTAAATATAATACATATATACAATTATAAAGATAATTTCATATAAGACTTTGGGCAGAAAATACATTTTATTAAGGGTATAAGGAAGTAAATTGCATAAGAATCAGACTTAAACTTGTCTATGCGATCTTAAGGGAGACCATTGTAATTTAAAAGGAACGATTAAGGAGATGACCAACGAACTATCGAAAGCAGTAAATCTAATTATAAGAAGAGAACAGCGATTACATTGTGATGTGAAGACAGTTATTAAGATTAATGAAGGGGCTGCAATCATATCACAAACAGCAAGAGGTGCAATCTCAAGAGGCATAGCCTTCCACGAACAAAGGTATGTTTTAAGATATTTAAAAGGGAACCTCTCTCTACTCTAAAAGGCATGGGTGGGAACAAGAAAAAGGACACTTAATTAACATACAATCAGAAATATTGTTGAGTAAAAAGGAATTTCTGGGAAAACAGATGTGAGTATTTGCAGCAGTATATTGGTTGCAATTCTCAAGGTAAAAGGGTAAGAATTATCTTAGTATAATATATCTAATCTTGCATTTATTAAGATGAATATTAAATACAAAGAATTGGAAGATTATATATATACTGTAAACTTGTTATGAAACATATAAGGACAACATCAATAAATTATGTCATGATACATTAAACTTGTTATGAAACATATAAGGACAACATCAATAAATTATGTCATGATACATTGAAGTAGTGATGTGTTCAAACCCAATGCCTATTTCTACTGATTCCGACCTTAGGAGTGGCAAGGCGATGTTAGGAAGAGGCAGACTAAATCCACCCAATGGGATGGGCCCAAAGGCTGAAGGACAAATGTACCGGAATCTGGGTCCATGCTCTCGAGATGATGTCATCGCACCCTAAACACGTAAATCCCTATCCAAGGTTGAGAACTAGAATAGAAATAAGGATTGAGGTTTGAGTATAACCAAAAACCGAATGTGCTAAGGTATATCAAGTATGTTCAAGCTAATACTTAGTTATTTTTATTGCCTCTAACTTTAGGAGAGGCGAAGTGTTGTTAGGGAGAGGCGGAGTAAATCAAATCCATGAGGTGGTGTCATCGCACTCTAGACAATTAAAGTTGTTAGGGAGAGGCGGAGTAAATCCAATCCATGAGGTGGTGTCATTGCGCCCTAGACAAGTAAATCCCCATCCAAGGTTGAGGAATAGAAAGGAAGTAAGGATTAAGACTTGAACACAGTCAATATTGAATTGTGTTATGAATTGAAATGAATGTGGATTATGCTATGATGATTTGATTTCATTATTTGTGATATAGTATTGTTCTCATTATTAATCATGCTATGATGCTATGAACTGAATATTATCTTAATTTATTGATTTTTAATATTTATAATGTCCCTTTCTAGTGATATTATTGTGTGCAAGTAAAGAAATCAGGAATATCCAAAAAGGGGACATTACAATGCGAAGCCGGATAGTGGATACTGGATAGATCATAGATCATAGATCATAGTATTATCATATTATGAATTTATGATGATTGTCTTTGAATATCATCATCATAAATTTCATATCGAGGCAAAAAAACATTACAAGTTTTTACATTTTCCTCTTCCCCAACCTACTAAAAAATTGGGGGGTAGAGGGTATGGTCCTACTCCTCGTAGTCAATTGTGGTTCTGGCTCCATCCTGCTATTAGATGGCAATGACGACTCCTCTACCATATCAATGTCATCCAATCCAATCTCCCCTGTTTCTGTTGCAGCCACATCCTCCATAGCTTGCCTCTCGAAATCAGCAATCTCATCCTCAATAAACAAGGAGGGCGCATCATCCTACATTGTCCAGTCACTGTAGGGATCAATCTCATCCAAATCAATAAGCTCTTCTTGTTTATCCTCCACCTTTCCTGTGCGAAGCCAAAGGTTGTATTGCACATAAACAAGATCATTGAGGCGTTGTTGAGTCAACTTATTATGCTTCTTCATGTGAATGGCATCAAACAAACTCCAATTGCTCTCACAGCCAAAAGCACTACAAGGTTGAGACAAAATTTGGAGGGCCGCTCTTTGCAAATTTGGGGTATATCTACCCCAATCTTCTCACCAAGAAGCTGCAAATAAGATATTCAAGAGTTTGTAAATAAACAATATTCTATTATATTATTAATAATTGTAATTTATAACTTGCAAGATATAAGACTTCACTTTTCTTGGTGTCTGAGTTAATCTTCCTCGTATAGCTAATGGTGAAGAAAAGAGCTTCCCACTACTTTGCTTATAACTTTGCAACTCAAACATGATGAGGTCTTTCTTCTCAATCTTAGCCTTAGGTACCATCCTCACAATACATGTAGATAGGCCCTCCATAACCTCCCAATACCTGAGAAGCTATCAGAGTACAAAAATTTGGGGTTAAGGTAGTACCCTACTGCATGAATGGGTTGGTGGAGTTGATTGTTCCACCTCCGATAAATGATATCCCAAATAGGTTCAAATCTATTTGCATCCCCCTTGTAATAGTTTTTTGGATGTTCTCTTTGGCCCTATCCATGGCCTCATAAATATATCCCATTGCATATTTCTCCCCATCCACCAAGCATAGAACCCTCACCAATGGCTCCATTACCTAAAAAGTACAAAGTAGAAGCAAATTTAAGTTACAACTTACAATGAAACAAAATACATTTGAAGTTTAAAAATAAAGGATTCAATTTGAAAATTAAATCAAGTTTGAAGTTACCTTGACAATCTCTATAGCTCTAGTCTCAAAAACAACATCAAAAACCATTTTTGTGATCCTTTGTCCATCAGCCTTCTTTGAATAAGTTGAGTCTACCCATGAATGACTCACAAACATCTGCTTCTTCAAGGGAGTCAATAAACTAGAAATACTTTGCAACGTTACAAAATTAGTTGCAAACCTTGTAGCATCGGATCGTACAAGCTCTTTCCCCTTGGTGTGATCTCTCATCAAGTGAAGAACCCATGGGTGATTATAAATATATTTTGTTATATGTCTTGCTTCTTCTACAATTGGTCTCACCCAATCAATTTTGCCTATGTCCTCCAAAAGAAAGTCAAGGCAATGAGCTGCACAAGGAGTCCAAAAAAGTGTCGGATGCCTCTCTTGAAGGAATCTTCCAACCGCCACATATGTTGTTGCATTGTCAATAACAACTTGGACAACGTTTTGTATGCCCACCTCTCAACCTCCACCAACATCAAGCTTAAATTTTCTGCATTCTTTATTTTGTCGAAGGCATCAATTGACTTCAGAAAAACTTACCATTTGAAGCCACTAAAAAATTGATGAGGGTGCGGTTACTTCCATCTATCCACCCATCTGAAAGAATTGTGCATCCAAACTTTTGCCACTGCTTCTTTTGCTCTTCCACAATTCGTTTTGCATCTAGAATAGCATCTTGGAGCAACCTGCCACTTAAATCTTTTGGAGAGGGTGCCTTGTATCCTTTCCCTGCAACTGTCAATGTTGTCACCAAACACTCCCAATATGGACTCCTTGCCACGTTGAAGGGAAGGTTGTTGTAAAACCAAAAATTTGCACAAGTCTTATCTGCTTCTTTGTGCACCTCCTTGTTCCACCTTGTAGCTTCCAATGAAGGTTGTGCTCCTAGTGCATTTCTAGGAACAAAAAACCCCTGCAACTGAGCTTTGCTCGAACTGGATGAGGAGGATGGGCCACATATACGTGGACCACAACTAGAGCCCACAATGCCTTCGACTTTCATACCCACATTGACATCAAATTCTCTTGACAAATTAGGAGCAATGGCTTATTGTATGGCTGCTTGTGTCTTCGCCCTCTCCAATTTCTTTTCATCTAGTGCTACAAGGGCCAACATCTCTCATTTCACCTCTTCTAGGGCTTTTTCACATGGTTTGGCATCACGGCAAGAAATGTCTGTGAGATGGTATTTGAGGTGATTGATGCCTCCACTATGCCTCTTCTCGCATCAAGTACAAATCATGGACCCTTGTACCAGTCCCATTATGCTATATTTCCAAGTGGGGTCACAGCTCCTAGGGGGGTCTCCTTCCAACAGGTTGACTTGCATTTGCTGAGTCTGAACCAGATGTAGAGCCGGATGCCATTGTGATTATGTATTAACCTACAATATCAATAACAACAAAAAATAGTGATTAAAAAAATATAACAATTTCAGGCCGAAAATGTTTCTTTTAAATCATGTCAAATTCAAATGTATTTAAAAAATTTAATTGTAATACGTTAAATGGTAATTTCTAAAACATAATTTCTATATTCTAAACAAATTTAAAATTTTGAAAAAACAATTCCTATATTAAAAAAATTTTAAATATGAAAAAAATTATTTCAAATCAGCCTAAATCAATTTAAATTTAATGAATCCAATCAAATTTGGACAAAAAGAATGGATTTTCAATAAAAAAGATTTAACATACTAAAAAAACTATAAATCATTCATAAATTTAAATCAAAATGCTTAGAAAGTAAAAGGAAAAAAAAACTTAGAAACTTACCTGGAAATTTCTTCCCAAATCGCCAAAATATCCTTTCCGATCTGCTGAAGCCTGAAATGTTGTTGTTAAACCTCCTATGTGATTGCTAGTGTGAAATTGTAGGGTTTTATAGAGGCAAAATCACATTTAAAACATGTTTTTTTAGTGTCTTAGTATTTCCTTGCCGCGTCTAGGGTTTTCCATGCCAAAAATCTGTGTTTTGACCGCGTATCGGGGGTGTTTTGACCGCGTTTTGACTGCATGGTGAGACCGCAATGGAAACTCGCCGGAAACCCTACGAGTTTTCTGCCAAAAATCGCCATCCAAAACCCGGAGTAAACATTGAAAAAACTCAGCAACGCTCAGAACCCACGAGTACTCGCAAGGTTTTCTAACTATGGTTGCAAGGGCTCCTACAACTCAATCATCCTTCTCCAATAGAATGAAGTAGGATATATATCTGGTTTTGACAGATTTAGTGAATTCCTTCTTGGAGAAGGACCAAAATAAAGCATGTGACATGGTAATTGGAGATAAAAAATTGCACATCTCTTGAATTGGCTGCACCCTATTTGATCCACTCAATTTTTTCAATTTCCTTGAGTGCATTGTTCATGGCATGCACACAACAATGGGTATAACAGATATGTTTGTAGACAGCTTCAACCAACTTCTTGGCTGCCATGCACAATTATACCGCATCTGTCACAACCTGCATCACATTTTTAGGGCCAATCTCTTCAATGGCATCTCTAAGGATATAAAACTAGAACTTTGCATCCTTGCGATTCCTCAAGCAATCAGTTGTCTTAAAGAAGTAAGGTCCCTCCTTATGTGACCATTATATTGATGAGTTAATCGTATCTAATATGTGAGACCCATCCATGTTGCACACATATGAAACTCATGTAGCCTTTATTTCCTCCGTTAGTACATTTGTTCAAGATAGAGGGGTCCTCAATTTGTCTCCCCTAGTCCTACATAGAAAGACTTTGCTTGTGCAACCTTGAATAAAGCCTCCTTAAAATAGAGAGTGAGCAAATGGAATGCCATCGGCAAAGAAGACATCACCTACCTCATCTCTAAACTGTATATTGAACATATTTATCACCGGGCTTGGAAATAAACCCATGGCCTTACATTTTCCCTCAAGCTCTACTTCACTCAAAGCAAAAACAAGAATTTGTGTATGCTGAATCCCAGTGGTTCTAAAAGAAGAAGCTCACCGCATACCCCAACTCCTTTACCAGATGTGTAGGTGTGCATTCAATTTAGTAATGTTGCCCTAATATTCAAGGGGGCAAAAATGACATTTCCATAAGCAACTTTATCCTAAATTAACTATTCTATTTTTAATGCAAGTTGTCATTAAGGGGCCTTCTTATTGAATGGATCCTTGGCATACTTTACAAACGACTTGGAAGGGCAATTAAAATTCACAACATTCCCAACTCAACTATCACTTTGAGTTCTGTCTTCAGCTGCCTTTTCCATCCCCCATCTCCACTACCAATTTCAAGATCCCTCAACATGTTAAACTCCTATTAATTGTCACTTGGGCTAAAAGAACTCATACTAACACTCCATAAACAAAATAAAACTTACTATTTACTACATAAAAAAATTTTGAGGATTCAACTCAATTTCTAGCTCTACACAGATTTTTGTCATGTCCCCTCCGCCCAAAGGGCATAAGCTATTATTATTATAAAGTATTTTTAAACACTATAATTAAATATGAAATATTAATATTAATTAATAAAATATAAAGCAAATTTGAATTCAAATATGTTGGCACTCATGTTGGGCCCCTATGATCTTTATGAGAAGTGTATTTAAGCAAATCACCTTCTTCATTTGGAGAGGGAGTTTTTATGAAATTTGTATGAAGTTTTCTGAATTTTCAGATTGAACTCTTCTGGGACGAAACCCCCATGAAGACTTGATTATGGTAGGACGAAAACCCTACCTAATTTGTGTGAGCAAATTTCCACTCAATGGAGTTTGCAGGTGCTTAAATTCTTCTTAATCTGTCTCAGGTATGGGCGAATAGGAGTAATATCATCCAGAAACCCTAGCGTAGTGATATTTCAGTGTAGGAAGGGTGTGTGAGCATACAGTTTGGATATATACTTGAGGACAACATTCCAGCGCCAACTTGAGCCAGGTCATGATTATATCCATGCCCTTGGAACTCCATTTGCATCAGTTAACAGGGCGAAATTGGCATTAAAGGCAGCAATTACTTTCTAGGAGACAATTTTCTTCATTGCCCAATCAGCAAGCAAGAGTCTGGGAGGCAAAATCCTGAGTTCATTACATCCATTTATTGCACAGGCTATTCCAGAATCTGATCCCATAAAGGACTTGCTTCTCCAGATTGCAGATCTTTGTTGCTACAACATCTATTGTGCCCTATTTGTAAACTCATTTCAATCTATCCAGATTTTTATGACACAAGATCTGCATTTTGTTATTAACGTACATGTATGAGCACATTTCATAACAGTGATATATTTTGGACTGAATTAATGATATTATTTTACTGCTCAGATTTGGTGTAAAGTGTAAACAGTCATTTGTTTTGTGACATTCTGTCTTTATATATGATAGTCCCTATATTATTAATGCCCTAAGAGCGTATGTGATGATGAAGTAATGTCAAGTTAGGGTTTTTATACAGCAGATTATAAACAACAAAGAAACCTAACTGAGATAGAATCATATTAGGGACATTGTAGTGGTATCAGAGCTTTGATCCTGCCAACCTACAGAGTAAAGCTAACATTTTGGATGCATTCCAGTCAAAGAGACTTGAAAGTCTACAAAGAAGATAGAGATGAAAGATTCTACAAAGGCCCAATACAATATTTTTCAGCGAAGGTTCTTACAAAAGGAAGGGGACGTGGATCTTGTTCAAGAATTATTGTACAAACTTGAGGCCCCCAAAATTCTTGACCAGTATCAAAGGTTGTCAGATGATTTCAAAGCTTATGTTCCCTTTGATGAGTACTTGGAGGCACTCGGGAACCAAAGAGGCCTATATGAATACATAAGAAAAATGGCTAAGGAGGAGATCAAGGAGCAAGATCCAAAAGAATCAATCCTGACAAAAGAAGAGAAGTCAAAATCAAAATCACAAGAAGTTGCTAAACCCAAGGAACAAGTGTCAAAACCAAAGCTACAAGAAAATGAACAAATCACTGAGCAAGAACAGAAAGGACCCAATAAGCAAGTTGAAGGAGAAGATTCTTTGTTGGTTTTGTTGGTTCCCAAAATTACTACAACCCGAAACCCTAAAACATTTCACAATCACCTAGGCCAAGGATGTCATCAAGGTGATTGAAAGAGGTTTATCAATAGGTTGAGAGCGATTTGGCCAACTTACAGGAGTGGGTAAACTCCTCTACACTTCAAACTCAACTAGGCTTAGGAGGGTAGTTCCTAAGGTATTCCTTAACAGAGGTTTCAAACTACACACGATTTATCTTCAGATTTGTAACTTTGCAACAATAACCAAACAGTTGTTTTAATCCCAAGAACTGTCATTGAATTAAAACATACTTATTGCACATTTGGACCTCATTATAAGTTGATGGAAGCATTCTTGCATGACTGCAAGTTGTTGATATGCACAAGTGATTAGTTTAAGATGGTTTGAAAATAGTTCACTGTTTATATTCCCTAGTTATAATGCAAATCACACAAGACATATAAATCTAATTACCTCTACCTCACACTAAGTTGATTTGTTTGATTTATAAAATGTTTTGGTGACCAAAACATCATTTAGACCGGTGCCTCCAAAGGGTTATAGAGTCTACAGATCAAAAGAGAAAACAACAATGAAATGATAGTGAGTCCCCTAAATAGAACACCCAGATGTATGAAACTTGAAAACTGAACCAGACACACTTATTGATCCCTTCTCACACGATATTCATTCATATGCAATCTTAAAATGACTATTACAACATGTAATATATTATGGACCTGTCAAATCCTCAAATGAAGATTACAATTACACCACAAATTGTGGCAAGAGGAATCCTGTAACAAACTGGAAATTCTATAAATGGCAATCTGCAACAATGGAGACAAATGATTCTACTCACAAATTTTGCATTGATTCATCAATATGATTTACAGAAAGTTGCCCCTAAAGATCTGAAACTTTCACAATGGTCGAAACCCTAGTTGCACTGCACTAGTTGTTTGAAAAATGCCAAAATCACCAATGCTTTGAAAAGAGTTTCAATCTATTATTTATAGCCTTCACAATTCGGGTCTAATGGAAGAATGGGCGAGAAAATCCCAACCACTCCACCTACTGCAATAAAAACATCATTTTTAACTACCCATTTCGCATTAATAGCGATCTAGAGAGTCGGTCGCGTGCTTCCCCGCATTTTTGGGTGTTTCTAAGCCATCCTGCAAGCTAACCGAATGTGGATATGCAACAAGATATCCAATTAGAAAATGTCCAATTAGAAATATGCAGTATCGCAACCAGATGTGGATATGCAACAAGATATCGAGTTCGAAATGTCCACTTGGAATATATCCAACTGGAAGATGTCCGCATGGAGAGTGTGCTTGAGAAGATGTTCGGTTGGAAGATGTGCTTGAGAAATATCCGATTGGAAACAAGTAGTGCAACTAGATGTTGAAAAGTCAACATGATATCGAAAGTCAACCAGATTTTACACAATGGACATTCGGTTCATCCCGTGTTCCACTTCCAGTTAAAGTTCAACCTGCGATAGCACTCGGATGAGTCATGACGTCACACTTCAACCTGACATATTCCACTTCAACATATGATAAGTGCAACCGAAATCAGAAATGAAATACACTTAACACCAAGGTTGCACGGAGACGCGCACCCTGACCCCTGGTGCGCACCTCCGAGACGGTGACGTGACTCCCATCTTCAAGACGCGGGAGAGACGTCCCCACATCTTAGGAGACGTTGGTCACGCACCCCGCCAAGACTCCCAGCACCCCTGCGTCATTTTCAGGGGACGTTTGGGTTTTAAAGGAAAAAAGTGTATATTTTGCCGTTTCGTTTGACTCCCCGTAACCGGTGACGCTCAACAAAAGTTTCCGCGACGCTCAACAATCCCTTTCGACGCCCAACAACAACCTTCAACGCCCTGCAAGTCATCCATTCGGACCATTCATCTTTCAGCGACACCATTTAAGGTAAATGTCTAATCTTTTTAACTGTTTTTTTAATTTTTTTAAGTGTTTTGCTTCCTATCAACGATTGCAATGCATATTGTTTTTAGTTTTTAGTTTTACCCTTCCAGGCTTCCACTTCCAGGGTTTTACTTCCATTGTTTTCCCTGCAATGCATATTGCGGCTTGCCATATCGTTTTGCCTGCAGGCTGCAATGCATATTGATATTGTTTTTAAATTTTATTATTTTACCCTATCAGCACCTACAATGTCTACGCAGTGTGCACAGAGGCAATGTTTAAAACTTTAATCATAATGCCAATGTCTATGCACAGAGGCAAAGTTTAATGGCAGATTTTTTAATGGATTCGCCATGGCAGCCGCCTAGGGTTCTGTCATTCTTAACTTTTTTTTATAATTTTTTTCATTGTTAAAATTGAAAATGACTCAATTTTTTTACTATAATAATATTTTTTTACTATTTTAATTTTAAATTGTAATGTTTGCCTTTGTCTTTCTAATTTTGTTGCAGATTGAGACATGTCAGGTGGGGGAAAACAAGCCCTCTACCCCCTATGGAAGGATTGCGATCGCATTCCAGTGCCGAAGGGGTCAGGTGGAACAGCCACCATTACATGTAAGCTTTGTGATATTAAGTCATATCAAGGTACTTACACAAGGGTGAGGGCTCATTTCCTTCACATACCTAGAAAAGGTGTTGATCCTTGTAAAAATGATGTAGAACGACATGAAGCTGTTAAGGAGCAAGAAAGGGCTGATGGGAAAGTGTCTCATTTCAGCTCTCATGCTTCAATAACAGGGGCATCTGCTACAAGTCAATATCAAACTAGAGAGTCAGAGATGGATGTGTCTTCTAGAGATGTGACAACAAAAGATTTAGCAGGGGGATATTCTTGCAAGAGATCACACATTGGCAGCTCAAACCCCATTGGAAGATTATTTGATGTGCAAGGTCGAGAAGCAGTTGATGAAGCAATTGCACGCTTCTTTTATGCAAATGGAATACCATTTAATGTTGCTCGCACCTTTCTACACTGAGATGGTCCAAGCCATCAACAATGGACCATCTGGATATAAACCACCTGGGTATCAAAAGCTTCGCACTACTCTAATTGATAAAGAAAAAAATCTATTAGAAAAACAAACCGCACCAATGAAAAGAGTGTGGTCTATAGAAGGATGCAGTATTGTGATGGATGGGTGGACAGATGCTAGAAATCATCCACTACTGAATATCATGGTAACATGCAGCAAAGGGCCTTATTTTTTGAAGGCAATAGATTGTTCAAGGCAAGAAAAAAATGCAAAGTTCCTTCATAATCAGCTATGTGAAGGCATTGAGGAGGTGGGGGCATCACATGTAGTCCAAGTTGTTACAGATGTTGCCCCTGTTTGTAAGGCAGCAGGCATGTTGGCGCAGAAAAAGTATAGGCATATATTTTGGACACCATGTTGTGTGCATTCCTTGAATAATGCACTCAAAGATATTGGCAAGTTCCAGTGGATCTCAGATATCATTGAAAAGGGTAGAAAAATACAGATGTTCATATGTAACCATCACCACACACAAGCCATTTATCGAAAATTTGCCAAGGTGGAACTTTCAAACATGTTGATACACGGTTTGCTTCTTATTTTATTCTTCTTGAGCGTCTCCAAGAAGTCAAAGGAGCTTTGAGTTCCACAATAGTTAGTGATGCATGGGCAGCTTGGAGACAATCTACATCAGATACTATAGTTGAGGTGAGAGGTATGGTCCTTGATGCCAATTTTTGGGCTGATGTTAGATTTGTTGTGGACTTTATTAAGCCCATATGTGAGGTGATCAAATTTGCAGATTCAAACAAGCCATGTTTAGGAAAAATTTATGAAGAAATAGATTCCATGTGTGAAAGAATTAAGAAAATAACAGATGCAAGAGATCCTTCTCTATATCCCTTGCTAGAAGAAAAGATACATGGAAGATGGAACAAACTTAACACACCCCTTCATTGTGCTGCCTATGCCTTAATCCTAAATGGTATGATCTACAAGCAACCAATAAGAGGGCTCCATATGAGGATAGAGAGGTAATGGTCGAGGTGAGGATGCTTCAATTATGAGGACTCAATGGAATAAGTTTTCACGTGGGCATGGTGAGTTTTCTTCCGTGGAAGCCATATATGAAATGCATGCAAAAAAAAACCCTATAGAGTGGTTGTGGAACCATGGAGGTGAAACCCCTGAATTACAATCATTTGCAATAAAAGTGCTCTCACAAATAGCCAGCTCTTCATCTTGTGAGAGGAATTGGAGTACTTATGGTTTTATTCATTCACTGAAGAGGAACCGGTTAGGATCAAAGAAAGTGGAGAACCTAGTGTACATTCATAGCTCACTTCACCTTCTCTCTCGTGTAGAACCTGGGTACAAGGAGGGGGGCCTTTAGCAAAATGGGACCAAAGTTCACCTGATGGAGAAGTTGCAGCCTTGCTTGATGAAGTGGTTGAACCAGATGGCCTCAATGATTTACCCCCAATTCTACTACCATCAGAGGAACCTGAGCTTGAGAGTGATGAGTATTTGGAGAGCATCATAGCTGAGGACCTAGAGATGGATGACATAGAATGATGACATAGATTTCTGATTTCTGATTTTTGCTTTTTATATGCATATCAACCTACCAGGCTATGAATATTTTTGAATTTCAATATGTAATATCGATATGTAGTATGAAACTCTTTGACATTTGTGTGTTTAAACTTCAAAGTTAATGTTAAACTTTACTAGTTCTCTTGTTTTGAAAATTCAATGTCATGATATTTTCAATTTTAATGTTAGCATATTAATATATTTTTAAAATTATTAAATTATATTAAAAAAAAAAATGGCGTCTCCAAGTACCCCCCCGTCCCTTGTTTTTCAAAAATAGACGTACCAATACCGGTACCAGTCTCCCATACCAGTCTCGGTGCAACCTTGCTTAACACGAATCTAATCTTGCACAATGGACATTCATTCATCCCATATTCCACATCCAATTAGAAAATACAAAGGAACACAACCGGATCCAGATACGAAGACAACCCGATAGAAATACAAAGAAGTGCAACCGAATGTCGAAGTGTAACTAGATGGTTGGTAAAGAAAAATCCTGATGGAATATTCAATTAGAAATGTTTGGTTGAGACAAAGTCTTGCAGAAACATAACTTCGTCAATTTTCATCAAATCTTCACCAAATTTGAATTGTGAATACCCATTTGGCTCCTCTTCAAGATGAACTGTGATGCGACTGGATCCGGACATGAAATACAACCGGATGTGAATAAGACAACTGGATCTAGATGTTTGGATGTCCTGTTGGAGCGATGAGCATATCTTAGCCAAAATTCATCAAATCTTCACCAAATTTGAACTGTAGGTGCCCATTTGGCTGCTTAACAAGATGCACTCCTTACTTGGGCATAATTCCAACTGGATCCATCAGAAATTTGAACAGCTACCCCTTAGGAAAATTTTGAGGAAGTTGACAAGATTTTACAAATACAAGGCATGAAAATCCGATTGCCAACACTGACTCTGGCTACGGACGTGTGTTAAACATTGACACATCAAGAATCCAGATCTCCGAGGCAAACCGAAAACACCAAAAACAACACACAGGGAATGGAAATACAAAACACGATCAAGACCAACAATGGTCAAGACTGTTCGAGGTCAAAATATAACATATATATCAAGATTTCATCACAAAATTTTGAAGGGCCACATTACTTACAAGAAGTAAAGTTTCAAATGTTGTCCATGAACAGGCAACTCCAAAAAATTCTTCCATATTTATGATATATAAAAGGTGTCTTGACCAGCCTTTCCGTCAATCTCATATTATTGTAGACATGATTTTTCCACAGTCCATGTTGATAATTGTATTGTTTCTGGAAAAATTGTGTGCTGCTTTTTTAGAGGCTAAAAAAGCAACACACAGTTTTTCCAGAAACAATACAATTATTAATCTGATATTAGCCAAAATTCATCAAATCTTCACCAAATTTGAACTGTAGTTGCCCATTTGGCTGCTTAACAAGATGCACTCCTTACTTGGGCATAATTCCAACTGGATCCATTAGAAATTTGAACAGCTACCCCTTAGGAAAATTTTGAGGAAGTTGACAAGATTTTACAAATACAAGGCATGAAAATCCGAGTGCCAACACTGGCTCTGGTTGCGGACGTGTGTTAAACATTGACACGTCAAGAATCTAGATCTTCGGGGCAAACCGAAAACACCAAAAACAACACACAAGGAATGGAAATACAAAACACGATCAAGACCAACAGTGGTCAAGACTGTTCGAGGTCAAAATATAACATATATATCAAGATTTCATCACAAAATTTCGAAGGGCCACATTACTTATAAGAAGTAAAGTTTCAAATGTTGTCCATGAACAGGCAACCCCAAAAGTTCTTCCATATTTATGATATATTGTCATGTCCCCGTTTCCGGCCTGATCATCAAGTGTATAATGGATTAGCCTATTCCTCATTCCCAGAGGCTAATTCTAAGTAATGAGGGAATGAACTGGTTTTTGACTAACTTAACCTTTTGTTTTGCAGGAGCAAAGTCAGAAACTTGTAAATTGACCAAGTCTGGGAGTAGTTTCATCAACCCCAGTGATCACCATTGCCAGGCGCACTCCTTGACAAATCAGGTTCACTTTGGCGCCCAACTTCCAAAGCTCATTTTAGCTCTCAATATAGCATTCAAACTGAAGGCGCTCTTTGTGGTTAACCTTCTCCAACCCAGCGCCTAGTTCTTAGATGAGCTAAGTTGATGAGGAATGAAGTTTCCATGCTAAGGCGCCAATGTCATGTAGACTTCACCTAAGTGAGCGCCCTGGGTTTTGAAGCATCCAACAGGGCGCCTTGATAGAAAAGTTTGATAAGTCTCCAAATTGAAGTCTTCTAAGTGAATTGGATGTTGAAGAGGGCCTACTCACTTTGGGCGCCTAAGAATCAGAAGGCGCCAATGCATGATTTCAGGGCATTGAATTTGCGCCCAAGGTTGAAGAAGGAGTTTTGTCGGAGGCGAGTATGGTTGAGTTGTGAAGGTGAACTTAAATTACCAAATGATGTTGTATAACTTCAAATAGGCGCCTAAGGCTAAAGGCGCCATTTCTTGTTCAAAGAATCTCCTGTGAAAGCTAAGGTGTTAGATTGAATTACTGGCACTCTAGATATGCGCCCTAGTTCAGAAGTTACTTGTGAAGGCAAGTGACAAGGCGCCATTTCTTGTTGAGGTAATCTCCTAAAGGCGCCTAGGCGCTAGATCATGACAGAAGCAAACCCTAAATAGCGCCCTATGTTAGTTTGATGTTCAATATAGATCAAGATTGTTTGATGAAGTGACCTTAGTGCGCCTAAGGTGGGAGTAAGTCCTCAAATGCAGTCTAGATACAAGGCGCTCCTTCAAGGAGGCAAGATCAATCCAATTGAAGTTCAGTTGCTTTCAATCTACTTTGAAAAGATGTGCGCCAAAAGCATCTTCAAAGGAGGTAAGTCATGAGCGCCAAATCTACTGCAAATCTTCCAAGCAAGCGCCTGAGTTGGAAGGAAGTTCCAATCACTCCCTATTGTCAAGGCGCTTGGTGAGTAAGTGTTGCTACATGCATGGAATTGAATCCAACATGAGGCGCTAGTATCCTCTACACTCTCTCAGGAGAGCGCCTCAAGCAGGTTGACTTGGCATGGAGTTGGTAGAGTTCCCTAGAATGGGAAGGCAATACAGGAAAAATTTCCAAGTTGTATCTCCATTATTAGTACAAAACATTCAAGGTATGCGCCTAAAGACCACAGGGCGCCATTTTCATGATCCTGTCATCCTTAGGCGCATTTTCTAGTGCATTTGACCAAGCTTTGGCGCCTAGCTTTTAAACACTTTCTTCATGATTCTATTTGGCGCCTAACCCTCAAGTGGCGCCTTGATCAATCTCAATGAGCGCCTTAAGGAGATTGGTTAAGTTGAAGTCCAGATACCTCTTTGGATCAAGGTAACAACACTTGGAAGCTCTTCCCAAGCTAGGCGCTCACTCCCAGTTGAAGCATTCCACCTCCCAGAACATCAGGACTTGAAGAATCGCCAAGGAAAGTCATCTTACATGCAAGGCGCACTCCTAGCTATTTTCTCACCTCCTGAATGCGCCTAGCCTGCAATAGCGCCTATTTCATAACTCTGCTACCTCAATTGGGCGCCTGGATCAACAATTGGCGCCTAGTCAGAAGATAAGGTAGTTGTAACTCCCTGAGCTCTCATTGGTCGACAGAATGTCTTCGGGATCCGTGTCAAGGTCTCTATACAAGCTTGCCAACTCAGAATGAGTCATCAGATGGAATATTCCCTTGAATATGCTTCTTGGGAAACGTGCCTTGGTTCCTCTTCATGCAATGAAAAACATGCCTTCATTGCCTTTGGAAGGCCTATAAAAGGAGGAGCTCCCTCATTCATTTGGTATCTATGCATTTGACAAAATTCTCTCTGCAAAGCTGTTGAGCTTGTAATCTTGAGGCCTGCGAGTTTCAAGTGTTGAGGTGATGCTCCCTCAACTGACAAGGTGATGCTCCCTTGTTGTACTGTGAGGTGTTGACATTCAGTTGACATCATTGAGTTCAATTGAGTCGATCAAGTATAGGCGCCCATTGTAATCATCAAGGCTCTAAGGCCTGCTTTTGTAATTCCATTTGAATAAAGTGTAACTTCATGCCATTGAAAGCATTACTCATGTAATAAGACAGTAGGAGTTGATTGAATCAAGTAATAAAACAAGTACCCAGCTTAAGGTTGATTCATTCAAATAGTTATCTTTGATGTATATCTTTGTGTTGTTGAAATAGTTGATGAGTTGATAGCAAGTAAAATTGTCTAAGTAAGGAAAAATTTTGGTAGAATTAGTTGGGTATCTTACATATATAAAAGGTGTCTTGACCAGCCTTTTCATCCATCTGATATGGGCCTACCCATGGCGGTTCAAACTTACCATGTTTGCCCTTGTCCTCTGATTTTGCATTCCAAAGGAGAACCAAATCACCAATCTGGAAACACCTTTTAACAATTCTCTTGTTGAACAGATGCTCAACCTTCTGCTATTGTACCAAATTTTTATCATGTGCCACCCTTCTAGATTCATCCAATTCTGTCAACTCACACATCCTTAATGCCAAAGCATCATCTCCATCTTCTATTCGTTGCAGCAGTTGATAGACAAGCAGTTCTAATGACATTGGCATCTTAGCCTCTAATCCTTACACTAGCTCAAAAGGATTTTTGCATGTAGCACGTTTGTAGGTGATCCTATCAGCCCAAACTGCATATTCTAGCTTGTCATCCCACCTTTTCTTGTTCACATCTAGAGTCCTCTTCAAAATTTTCATGAGGCTCTTATTGTTGGACTCAGCTTGTCCATTACTCTGCGGATGGTATGGTGATGAATGAATCAACTTTATCCCATACTTGGAACACATACCTACAATGTCTTGAGATCTGAAGCACATGGCGTTGTTTGCAACAATTCTAGATGGCACATCAAATCTGGTTATCACATTGTTCAAAAGGAACTCAATCACTACCTTGGGCATGGCATTGCGAGTTGGAACAACCTCAACCCACTTTGTAAAATAATCAGTTGCCACCAATATCCATCTATATCCATTGCTTGATCTTTCTTGAATTTCCCTATGAAATCAATGCCCCATTGCTGAAATGGTGCTTCAGTGGTAACATTCATAAGGGGAAGAGCACCTTGAAACTTTAACTTACCTGCAAACCTTTGACAGGCATCACATTTTCTAATTTGTTTTGCAACATCTTTGAAGAGGCTTGGCCACCAAAACCCTACCCTAATAATCTTATGTGTTGTGGTTTTAGCATGGAAGTGTCTGCCGCATATCCCTTGGTGATATTCTTCAATGACTTTCTCAGATTGTTGCTGGTCCAAACACTTCAACAGTAGTCCCTCATGATTTCTCCACATTAAAACACCTTGAATTAAAACATATTTCTAAGATTGGAGCTTAAGTGTTCTCTGTTGAGTTACATTCATACTTGGGGGACAGTGCATGTTGACAAGATAGAAAATGATATCCTTGTACCATGGATCATTTATCAACATACACACATTAGCAGATGTAACAACATCTACTTCATTTATTTCAGCAACCTCTAAATTGGAATTAACCATCAACTTTGCTAAACCCTGGCTTCTAACTAGTTTTGTGACTTGCACCTCAATGTCATATTCTTGGATTCTGTTGATCCATCTGCATCTCCTTCTAGAGACTTCCTGTTGCATGAAAATGTCTTTCATAGCTGAATGGGGCACATATGCAATTGTCTTTACACCCATAAGATATGGCCTGAAATTTTTTACTACCTTAACCAAAGCATATGCATGCTTTTCCATATTT
The DNA here is from genome assembly GCA_027924645.1 of Cunninghamia lanceolata. Classification (NCBI taxonomy): domain Eukaryota; kingdom Viridiplantae; phylum Streptophyta; class Pinopsida; order Cupressales; family Cupressaceae; genus Cunninghamia; species Cunninghamia lanceolata. Next base: position 4,489,849 of record BSBN01000397.1, read on the forward strand.
GAATAATTCAATTCAGCAACCTGCAAGGACTTGCTAAAGAATCATATGGGTTGCTCAAATCCATCCCCGTTCTTTTGCAATAATACGATAGCAATAGTGTAGTATGAAGCAAAAGGGAAGAGCTGAAAAGGCTTGGAGTAGTCCGGACTTACCAACACTAGTGCATCTTTGAAAGCCTCCTTTATGTCAATAAAGGCTTCAATTGGTTCCTTGCCCCATGCAAAATCCATCCCCGTTCTTTTGCAATAATACAATAGCAATAGTGTAGTATGAAGCAAAAGGGAAGAGCTGAAAAGGCTTGGAGTAGTTCGGACTTACCAACACTAGTGCATCTTTGAGAGCCTCCTTTATGTCAATAAAGGCTTCAATTGGTTCCTTGCCCCATGCAATAGACTGCCCCTTCTTGAACATCTTGGATATTGCCTTCTCAGCAAAGTTAGGGACAAATCGCCTCACAAAATTGATTTGTCCGAAGAAAGACTGAACACCCTTTACTGATTTAGGCTAAGAGATAAGGTCAATGGATTTAACTCTTTTAGGATCTATTCTAACCCCATTCTTTGACACAATATGTCCCAGCAACTTGCCTTCCTCTACTCCAAATTGACACTTCTTGGGATTTAAAGAAATCCCATACTCCAAAGATCAGTTCCAAATGCTTGCACAGTGATCTTTCCTGTTTTTGGAGAATGCAGTGAGATCATCTTGGTATACTACCATGATTTCATCAATGTGGCCTACAAAAGCAACATCCATTTGCTCTCTGAAACGTTGATCCTACATTCTTCAACCCAAATGACATCCTCAAATAAACATAGGTTCCCCAAGAAGTAGTGAATGTTGTCTTGTATTCTTCTGACTCCTTGACCAACACCTAGTTGTAACTTGAGAATCCATCCATTATAGACATTAGTTCTGACCCAACAACCCTTTGCAAAAGATGATCCATACTTGAAAGAGGATAGTTGTCCTTAAGGGATTTGATGTTTAGATTTATAAAATCTGCACACAATCTAATCTCCCCATTCTTCTTCCTCACTAGGACAAGAGTAGATACCCACTCAAAATGTCTAATTGCTTTTATAATATGTAATATCCCTTGCTAGTGCTAATGCAAATTTGCTGATTAGAGGCTCAAGGAATATTGTCAAATACTTCGCATACAATCTCTATGCTTGTTGTTTCTGAGTTTCAGTTTGATTATGCTTGCTTAAAATGATGTCAAAGGTAATCTAAAAGCTTGCAATTGATTACTACTATGTCTTAGCACTAAATGCATATGCAATTCTCTTTTGGCTTTCCAATGCATATATATGAATTTTGTATGAAAAATGTGCACCTACAGCTAATTCGCATTTTGTCAAACACTTGGCATGCATACTATTATACTAATCATGAAGGATATAAATATGCACATTACATCAAATATATGGCCTGCAACTTATCACTCCTTTATTGAGATATATTGTCTAATACAATGCTGATATGAATGGCCAAAGACTCTTGGCTTTACAATTTTATGCAACTCCTAAAATCTGAGTACAAATGGCAGCCATTAACATTATTCTATATGCATATACATGAAGCAAATAACATGAGGAACCTGATTTTGAAGCAAGGAATGAATAGCAAATGGCGTGACAATGCTTCCCAATTTTTATTAGGATTTTTGAGGACCTCCAAGCATGAAATCGCCCCTCCTTGTTGAAGTCGCACTTACTCTTGCCTCGCAATATTTTTTAGATAAATAAATGCAACAATAAAACTCCACTTTATGGCACCTGAAATGATCGGTAGGATCAAAGGATCAAAATGCAACAATGCCCAGAACCATAGGATACTTCAACGATGAGATATGAACAAAAATGTCTTGCCAATGGCGCCCTTGCTATAGTATATCAGTCCTCAAAATTAATTAATTGCAGCCTTGAAACACCTCCAAACTGGTATAGAAATGATTGTCTTCACAAGAAGAATTGATCCCTCAAATACCCAGAATGACAGGGTGTCTAAGTAAGCCTCCAACAATGAAAATCTAAAAACTCCATGGCTGGTTACTGTAGCAACCAGCAATAAATATATTCCACAATGAATCCTCAATACCCTTATAATCTGCAAGTACATATGCATCAAACCCTTGTATTCTTTGTATTTCTTCTCCAATTTAAGCATAGATTGGACTACTGAAATGAAGCCCACTCTTTGGCAATAATCTCAGCTGATAGTTTTACAGCCTCAAAATTGCATAACCAATGAGAGTTTTCGTTCCCAAAGGTTCAATAATGGCAGAAACCCTAGTTGATTCCTTCTCCATACAAGAACTCCAAATCAAATGTCAAATCCTGGATGATATGAAGCTTGGCTTGAGCTTCTTTTATACTTCTTTCAATCCATCTCCAAAAAGCTTCTAGAAAAATAATAATATTATTTTAAAATGATATAATATTTGCACTTTAGAAATATTAAATAATCTCCTTGATATTGGCGCCACAACAATTAATTATAAAAGGGCACCCTTTTAATGACTAAAGACCCCTCAAGTCATAAAGTGCAAATATAACGTTAAAATATAATATTAAAATATTAATTATTATTAAAGTCACCTTTAATAATAATTAAACGTTATAACTTAGGCAAACTCCTTATTTCACCAAACCAACGGAATACCGGAATCGACACTGCCCACATTTCACATTCAGGTGCCCCGCTATAAATAGTAACCCCGTCTGAATGACTTACTATAAATAGTAAGTATGAGAAACTGAGTTCTAAAACCTCTGCAAAGGCCAAGCCTGAACCTCATTGATCCCTGGAGAAGAAACCACACTGATATCCGCCCAACAGGACCCTCTGAACACCCCCCATTAGCCTACGAGGGTCAAACGATAGGCTAATCCTCCAAACTCTGATGCTCATGAAAATGGGGACATTACATAATACCTCCATCTTTTAGCTTTGCCAACTCTTGTTGCATTTTCGAGACTATGGTGGGATTGATTGGTCTTTGATTTTGTCTAAATGATTTTACATTAAGCTGAAGGGGAATGGTATGTTCAAATAAATCCTCCCTATAAGCCTTCAGTTCATCATAGGACCATGTAAAACATTTTTTGAATTTTCTCAGCAAAGCAATCACCATTTGCTTTTCATGGGATGTGAGCCACTTACCAATATAAACCATCCTAGGTGCCTCCTTAGTGTCAAGGTTAACACCTTCAACGTTGTCCTCTTCAACTGGTTTACCTTTGCTCTTCCAACGGTCAACATTACCAAACATCCTTTCAAGTGCCACCAAACCCTTGGGGATGGTATTTGTCTTTAGCTATACCACTTCTTTCCCAAACAATGTTTCCTTTCTATCTTCTACCTCTATCATAGGCTTCCAATAGATCCATTGACTGTCAAACTCATCTAGGCAATTGAGGAACCTGTAAATCTGATTGTTGTCATTGAAAACTTCTCAACTGTTTATGTTGTCAAGGATTGTTGACCTTGTAAGCACTTCAACAGCATAATGACCAAAAGAAAAATTTGACTGAGGGTCAAATTTTGAAGTCGCTACAACCAAGGCATCTAGATGCCTTTTCATTCTCAGCTCTCTCCACCAATTCAATGCCAACCTATGCTCCACAGGGACGTGTCCCCTGCCTGAAAACACCCTGTTGGTTTTTCTTCTGAATCAGCATTAGGGTTTGCCACTTCTAATGCACAGGCAGATTCAGCCAACTGAATACAGGAGGTTGCGTGAGCTCCTCCCCTTCACTTCTGGTTCTGCCGCACCAAGGGGGGTGTCCCTATTTGATAAAAGTATAACCTTGACTAGCTCAATGACAGAAGGATTTAACTTGACAGCAACAGGCAGAATACTCTCATGTATGGACCAAGATTTGTGTAACAAATCACAAGGTTGGCAACATTCTTGGACATGATGTCTAGTTGGGTATGAGAGCATGCAGGGATCCTAATCCTACTCCTACAACTAACAGGTGGAAGGATGAAATGGTTTGATTTGATTTTTGGATGCAAAGCTGGACATGGTATATAATCTCAACACAGAGCTAGATTGGTGCCTATCCAGGGCTTGGAGTCAGTAGACATACATCTGTGAATGATCAGCATGAACAACTAAAACTGGATTTCAGGGGGATATACATGATATCTGCCTTACAGATATCTCCCAATACAGAGTGTTAAGTTGTCTATATTTATGGCATCCCTATTGCAGTATACCCTTCCCAATATTCAATCTGAAAACAGTTTAATCTACCCCTTGAGCAGAAGTTAAAAGATTAAACATTCAACACAGGAATTCTATGTTCTAGAATCTCAGACATTCCTTGAATGCCTGGACTCAGAAGAAAGATACATGCAAAACTGGAGACAGAATCAGCATAACACATGCAAACATAGCATTATTCATATAAAATTGACCATGAAATCAGTGGATTCATGCACAAACGTACAACAAGAGATACATAAACTCGCAAGTTTTGCTGCACAGAGCAACCAAAACCAGTTGTATCTTATTACAGAGCCAAAATGTCCAATTTTCAACAACCTAAACAATGGTAACACAGTCTGCCTATATCGGCTAGAAAGTGTACCCACAGCAATTAATTACATGATTTTTACAAAAAACCGCCAGATACAGCCCATGAGAGATGGTGCCCATAAGTTATCAATGCAGTAGGCAGGAGAGTTGACAGGGGTGGCCTCGAGCCCTGTGCCACCATCTGGAAGTCTTCATGCTAAAAATCGGGCAGTTTAATCACTTGTACTGTCGCCCACACCCCTGCTACAATCGCCATTGATGGCTCAACCACCCGCGGCCTACTTGGAAACCGTCGCACTGTTCAAAATGGAGCTTCCCGCCAAGAAGCGCTTCCTCGCAGGTTCAAAATAATGTAGGGAGATTAATCCCACATGCATAGTGAGAAGACCACTTCAACGTTTTATAAACATGGCCACAAACATACTAAGTGTCGAGCGCTTTTGCCGCGCTCGACACACAAGCCCTCGCCCAAAGCTAAGCCATCGGCTTGCCCCAAAAAACTCTCGCCGATCTATCAAGTCTCTCCGATGGCAAACAAAACACAACCTCCGTCGCCGTGACTCCCTCCATCAGAGCATCCAAAAATCCTCTGGCCGACCTCATGTGTTACACCGATGAAGCCCATCGCAATCCCCTGTCGGCCAGACCAATCCCATCGGCCAACCTGAAACTCCTTTGACCGACCTCAATAGTCTCGTCGACGCCATCGCAAACTCCATATTTCCCATCATCGGCCAGAGATAGACCATCGGGCCAACTTCCATCGACTAGGCCGATAAAACAAGTCTCACCGATGGCCAAGCAAAAAACACCCGTCGCCAAGACAAAAACCATCGGCCAACCCAAAAGCAACGCTCGCCGACAACAAAAGTCACGCCGATGGCAACTTGGCTTCCCATCTCCGTCGGTGTGACTTAGACCGTCGGAGCAAGACCACAAACCTATGCCGATAGCTGCCATCACGCCGATGAAACCAAAAACATAAAGCTTTGAACCATTGAACCGGTTCAAACAGATGGTTCAATGGCAAGGTTCAACACTGAGGTTCGCCGGCGAGGTTCAAATTGAAAGTTCAAAGACACAATCGGAGCACTCAAAAAAACAAAACTTTCGCTGATGGACAAAACATGATGACCCCTTCCTCAGGAAAGATGAAGGGGTGCCAAAACTCAGAACCTTTTGGATTTTTTGGGAAGGTGCCTGCATGAAAAATTGCTCGGAAACTGACAGTCAATTCAGGCACCAACAGTGGCTCTGATTGGCGACGTGCAGGTGCAAGACTGCAGCGAGAACCCCAGATCTCTGGGATGCAGACCAGTCCCCTATCCATTGGGCACAGAGTCAAACTTGCACCAATCTGCATCACCAAACACATTATTTTAAAACAAACATGGTGGCCCAGGGCCACCAAAAAGGAAAAACCAGACTTTTCCTTTGTCAAACACCTGATTTTCTTTTGATTTCTTCAAATGAAGCCTAAAAGCATTTAACTGTCTGCAGCAAGCCCCTTGGCAATTATTTGTGCTGCTGCTCATTTCTTTTTCTTCAACAAATCTACAGCGAGCTTCATCAGCATATATAATTATCAGTTGTAGAATGTCATCATCATATGAGTCACTGATGTTGCTTGGAAAAATAACAGACTCACATGAAACAAATGAATCCACATCAGAATTTTGCCCTTCCTCAAAAAATAAGAGCTCCTCTGTATCAAACATGCAATATTCAGGCACAAGCAACATCTCATAATCAAATTTATCTTGATGAACATACAGATATCTATCATCATCATGCACGGCAGTTTTGTCATTAATGTCCACCTGAAATGTCTCAAGAGAAGGCAGAAATAACTCAGAATGTAGCCCTACACTGAAAGCTTCATAGTCACCCCTGCAATCAACACTATCCCCAACTGTATGAGCACACACATATGCAATTTTCCCATCCACCTCTGAATAGTGACCTTGTTTTTTATCTTCACCAGTGCCCTGATAATCAAAAGCAAAGTTTTCAACCTCTGCACTATGAAGGTGGCCAAAATCTTCAGGGAAACATTCATAATCAGCATCCAAATATATTTCATTATCTGAAAAGCTCACATATGCATCTGAATGCTGGCAATCACTAGCATATTCACTGCCATCCCTTGAATCAATGTTTTCTATATTCAGAGTGAAGCTCTGCATATCCACTTCATATAAATAATCAGGCATAACTGGGATATGCACACTACTGCAAGACACAACTTCATGTATGTCTCTCATTTGATCAATTGGAGGGCACCTTGTGTCTGCAGGCTTGTCTTCTAAAGGCTGATAACAATCTTTGTTTTCATTATTACAAGATGTGCTTACATTTTCTACAACATTTTCTTCATGCATCACATCATGGCTGCACACATTATTCTGAAATATATTTCCCTCTATACAATCATTTCTCAATGCACATACTGGGAGAGCTGAAATATATTCACTTTGATAACTGCTTTGACAACTTGCAGCCATGAAACCTACTGGCATTCCATATTTCTCATTGTTTTCTATGTCCATAGCAAATTGGAAAGCCTGGTGAAGTGTGACTAGTTCTTTATCTCTCAACAGATAACTCATTTCTTCATCAAATGCAGCCAACTAAATTGTCAAGCACAATGCATTATTAGGTCTCATATATTCAGAGATCTGCCTGAGCAATTTAATAAACCTAAGATTAAAGGCTGAAACCAGCTCCTCATCTTCCCTTTGGATATTCATAAAATGTATGATTAATGAGGCCACATCAAACCTTTCACCAAACTGCCCTAGGAATGCAACTTCTAAATCTATCCATGAAGAAACTGAACAAACAGGCAGGTCTGAAAACCATATCCTAGCATCATCTTCCAATGACTGAACAAAGAGTCTCATTACTACATCTTCATCCTCTACCTCATAATCTTCTATTAAATTACAAAATCTTTGCAGATGTTTGTTTGCCGATTCAGAATCTGATCCACTATATTTTGGCAAACATATTCTAATTTTATTGGGAATAATATTTGGGTAACCATATAACCCTGTGAAATTTAGGGCTTTATATCTTTCAATAAAGAATGGTCTTCTCTGAGAGCACGACCAGGCTTGCTGTTCTAAACTCAACATTTTGAATCAAAGATGAATACTTGGATATATGTTGCAACATTGATAGGTTCTTTCAACAGAGTCGCCACCTCTCAGAGAGAGGACAGAATGTCAGCAAGGCACTTTTGTTTTCTGGATTCATCACCCCAGCAGAGCACCACATGGTTCCTTTTTGCTACAACAACTTCACTGGAAACTAAATTTTCCAGCCCTCAGGTTACTTGACTCTCTCTCTCCCCAATAGAGTCGCCATTTTTGTTGGTTTTTCTTCTGAATCAGCATTAAGGTTTGCCACTTCTAATGCACAGGCAGATTCAGCCAACTGAATACAGGAGGTTGCGTGAGCTCCTCCCCTTCACTTCTGGTTCTGCCGCACCAAGGGGGGTGTCCCTATTTGATAAAAGTATAACCTTGACTAGCTCAATGACAGAAGGATTTAACTTGACAGCAACAGGCAGAATACTCTCATGTATGGACCAAGATTTGTGTAACAAATCACAAGGTTGGCAACATTCTTGGACATGATGTCTGGTTGGGTATGAGAGCATGCAGGGATCCTAATCCTACTCCTACAACTAACAGGGGGAAGGATGAAATGATTTGATTTGATTTTTGGATGCAAAGCTGGACATGGTATATAACCTCAACACAGAGCTAGATTGGTGCCTATCCAGGGCTTGGAGTCGGTAGACATACACCTTTGAATGATCAGCATGAACAACTAAAACTGGATTTCAGGGGGATATACATGATATCTGCCTTACAGATATCTCCCAATACAGAGTGTTAAGCTGTCTATACTTATGGCATCCCTATTGCAGTATACCCTTCCCAATATTCAATCTGAAAACAGTTTAATCTACCCCTTGAGCAGAAGTTAAAAGATTAAACATTCAACACAGGAATTCTATGTTCTAGAATCTCAGACATTCCTTGAATGCCTGGACTCAGAAGAAAGATACATGCAAAACTGGAGATAGAATCAGCATAACACATGCAAACATAGCATTATTCATATAAAATTGACCATGAAATCAGTGGATTCATGCACAAACGTACAACAGGAGATACATAAACTCGCAAGTTTTGCTGCACAGAGCAACCAAAACCAGTTGTATCTTATTACAGAGCCAAAATGTCCAGTTTTCAACAACCTAAACAATGGTAACACAGTCTGCCTATATCAGCCAGAAAGTGTACCCACAGCAATTAATTACATGATTTTTACAAAAAACCGCCAGATACAGCCCATGAGATACAGCCCATGAGAGATGGCGCCCATAAGTTATCAATGCAGTAGGCAGGAGAGTTGACAGGGGTGGCCTCGAGCCCTGTGCCACCATCTGGAAGTCTTCATGCTAAAAATCGGGCAGTTTAATCACTTGTACTGTCGCCCACACCCCTGCTACAATCGCCATTGATGGCTCAACCACCCGCGGCCTACTTGGAAACCGTCGCACTGTTCAAAATGGAGCTTCCTGCCAAGAAGCGCTTCCTCGCAGGTTCAAAATAATGTAGGGAGATTAATCCCACATGCATAGTGAGAAGACCACTTCAACGTTTTATAAACATGGCCACAAACATACTAAGTGTCGAGCGCTTTTGCCGCGCTCGACACACAAGCCCTCGCCCAAAGCTAAGCCATCGGCTTGCCCCAAAAAACTCTCGCTGATCTATCAAGTCTCTCCGATGGCAAACAAAACACAACCTCCGTCGCCGTGACTCCCTCCATCGGAGCATCCAAAAATCCTCTGGCCGACCTCATGTGTTACACCGATGAAGCCCATCGCAATCCCCTGTCGGCCAGACCAATCCCATTGGCCAACCTGAAACTCCTCTGACCGACCTCAATAGTCTCGCCGACGCCATCGCAAACTCCATATTTCCCATCATCGGCCAGAGATAGACCATCGGGCCAACTTCCATCGACTAGGCCGATAAAACAAGTCTCACCGATGGCCAAGCAAAAAACACCCGTCGCCAAGACAAAAACCATCGGCCAACCCAAAAGCAACGCTCGCCGACAACAAAAGTCACGCCGATGGCAACTTGGCTTCCCATCTCCGTCGGTGTGACTTAGACCGTCGGAGCAAGACCGCAAACCTATGCCGATAGCTGCCATCACGCCGATGAAACCAAAAACATAAAGCTTTGAACCATTGAACCAGTTCAAACAGATGGTTCAATGGCGAGGTTCAACACTGAGGTTCGCCGGCGAGGTTCAAACCAAAAGTTCAAAGACACAATCGGAGCACTCAAAAAAACAAAATTTTCGCTGATGGACAAAACATGATGACCCCTTCCTCAGGAAAGATAAAGGGGTGCCAAAACTCAAACCTTTTGGATTTTTTGGGAAGGTGCCTGCATGAAAAATTGCTCGGAAACTGACAGTCAATTCAGGCACCAACACACCCCATCCCCTACAAGGGACATTTCGGAGACTCAGGGACAGGTAGGAAACATCCCCTCCCTGTCCCCTTTTTTTTGAAATTTTGGAAAATGTCCCAAGGACGCACAACTACTTGTCCCCTACATGTAATGTCCCCTTCTGGTGAGTCCGAGTTTTTCCTTCGACCTTGCACAATTCAACTCACCAAAGAGAGCATTAGTATACAATTCTTCTTTAAAATCACGTCATTATTTATAAACATAAACCATTTGTTTCATGATCCCCTAGAAGAGATCTACTTGGCCCTTTTTGTTAATCAAATCCTCCCTCTTATGAGAGTGAATCCGTTAGGGTGCAATGCCAATGGTATAGGTCGTTCTTCCTTCGAGGGGTACTCTAGACCCAGGCCACTCTAGGACCTTCCTTTGACTCGGGGTTCTCTAGACCACTCAAGTCAAAAGACTACCTCTTGCTCCCTAAGGTACCATCTTGAGACAAGGGCTCGAAGGGTTGCTCTAGACCAATGAACCCGTACCTATCCTTGGTTGATTGCCCGCCCCTAATCTTCCTTACTCATCATAGTGGCGAGTTGATTAACATTATTGCCTTCCTCTATTTTAGGAATTCATGTCTTTTATGTACTTATACTCTTTGTATTCATTTGTCTTTCCTTAGTTCATTATAATGAAAATGCACATAAATATTTCATACTCATTGCATAATCTAACTAAACTGGTTGCAACGTGAACAATTCATAATTTATAATGATTTCATGCTATTACAGTCAGCTATTGGTATTATTACACTATGCAATTCATATGTTCATTATTCATAATTTATCATGACATTTCACATGCTATCTTTATGATATACTCTATATCTCATATACTATTCCTTAACACCATATGGGGTCGATAGGGTGTAGCATGCCTCTTGTTCATCATAGGCTATGTTCTTCTCCCATCCTTATTCAAGAAATACTTGGTGTATTCTTGAGGCTAAGGCATCCGTGAGGATTCTTGGTACTCTAGGTAGCCAAGACCAATACATCGACTATGAATGATCTATTAGATGTCACCCTTCATCATTCCCATATGTGGTTAATGAATAGATTACGCAATTAGTGAGTATTGTATATGACTGTCCATGAATTATATTGCTCAGAACTGGATGTAAATAAATGCAGTGTTATACTAAACATCAACACAAGTAAGGGAAACAATGTATTGTCGTACCTGTGGTATTATATCAGTTCCTACTTAATAAGCTTATCATTTATATCTTACAAGTTATAAATTGAACAAGTAAATATAAATTCTTACAAATTATAAATTGAATAAGTAAATCTAAATACTTACTTACCTGCTGTAGCTTTACATGGGATTCCTTACCTATGCTGTCATAATATAATTTTTATTGTATTGTTGTTGCCGTTTATATATTTTATAATATATATTTTCACACCCGTTTTACTGCTGATGTACATATCTCTATATATTAATTTATGATATCTTTCCTACTTACTCAGAAATATATATATATAATGCAGATCTAAATATATGTATTTATTCGATACCCTTTTTATATTTTCTCCCGATGATGTTTTACTTCTATCTCACAACCTTTATTTATTTCCCTTTCAAGGGATATGTTCAAAGAGGCATGTCTCTTAAAAAGACATACTTACCCTCTTATAATTTTTATTACTTTATATTAATTCCCTTTCGTGGTAAAACTAGTTCTGACCATACGTAACTCCCTTATCATAAGAGGATAGGTTAAAAGATGTTTATTTATATTATTTGTATTTATATTATATCATTATAATAAATGATATATTATTTATTTTATATTATTTATATTATATCATTTATATCATAATAAATGATATATGATTTATATTATATTATTTATATTTATATTACAATATAAGATAATAATAATAATATTTGTATTTATATTATTAGATATATTTATAATATATTATTTATTTATGTGATCCTAGTGTCAACCAACTTAATCGCTACACTTATAAATATCCTCCTTCGGCCTCCCCTTAATCTTTTTAAAGTACATTATTTATATAATATATATATTTCATATATTTTATAATATTTAAATTATATTAAATTAATAACATTATTTATTAACTAATACATATTAATAATATATTTTAAATAAATATATTATATATTTAGTTTATATAAGGCTAACTTATTATTTAAATAAACGATTCAATTATAAATCATTATAGGGACATGACACTACAGCCAAGATTTTTTTAACATTTTTTTATTTAAAAAAAACACAATAATTAAAAAACTAGCTTTATGGTACTAGCAACAACCTTTTTTCTGCATCCAAGTTCAATTTGAAGGTAGATAAATTCAATTCAGCCTCCTAATGGCAAGTTCAAGTCACCTTGGAAATATGCCAAAAATCAATGTTCCTATGTCTGGCAGAAATTTACTAGCAAATGGTATATTTAATGCTTTTGATCATTTTTCTATCCTGCCCAAGCTGGTTCAACCTCTAGGAAGAATTTTGTATCACTCTGGATTGCATACTAAAAGAAGTACTCGATTCAATTCAAGTTTCTATGATTCATAAGATCTGATGTAGACCAATTTTTTTTGTAAAATGTTTTATGATACTAATTCTATATTATATAAGTCAAGAGATATAAAAACATTGAGAATGCCTATTCTTCTTGTAAATGGTCAAGTTTAATAACATGTTCTCTTAAGGACTGCATTTAGTTTGCCTATATTTCTATCTCTTTTACCTTCTTGTACTTGTGTAGTTTTAAATGTTGTTATTCCACTTTTGAAGACATCTGCAATTGGCTTCCATGGAGTTTTTCCAAGCTCTTTATATAAATGCATATAATGAATGCCTTATCAATGTAATCATATAAATATTTGAAATTTTCTTATATTTTTAAAAAATTCTTATTTTTTTAATAGTCGTCCCCTAAAACGTGGGACAAAAAAAATGGTGTTCCAGAAACACATCCCCCCATCCCCTACTGTCCCCATCCCGAAAACTTGGGGGAGCATAGATGCCAACAGCATCAAACAGTTCTATAGTGTCCAACACCGCATTCCTGTATGCTCTTAATCTGTTGTCCTTGGCTGTAAAAACACCTCTGATCTGCTGCACAACTAATTCTGAATCACCATAGATCTTCAAGCACTTGACTCCATGCTTATGAGCAACATTTAAACCTAACAATAATGTCTCATACTCAGCTATGTTGTTAGTGCATTGGAAATCAAGCTTGAAAGAAAGTACAAATTGTTCCTTATCCGGTGAAGTCAAAACTATGCTTGCACCCTGTTGATGTTTGTTTTTAGACAAGTCAACAATTAGAGTGAAATACAAAGTATCTGACTCCCTCTTGAGCAAAGCCTCTCGAATGCTGAACGAAGTGATCAAACAAGATGACTCCAAGGTTCCTTTCCTATAGTTTTGTAAGAGATAGCTTAATGACTAAGTATGATTTTGCTGGTAAACACAAAGGGACTTACGCAGACCCTTCTCCTTTCATTAGCTTGTTCCTCCTTCGGTCTGGATGACATATATACAGAGTCTCAAGGATAAAGAAAAGTAAAAGGGCAAGGGTTTAGGAAACTAATCTAAGGTCAATGAAGCAATGATGATGCATTAAACAGACAAACTCCTTGATAAACCTAACTTCACTTCGCCAAGGGTGCCTACAACTACATGAAGTTGGTGCAATCTCCTAAGGTTACACGAATGGTTTTCAAATCATGAAGGTTCATATGAGCACCCATAAGACGGCGCAGCTCAAACAAGCATTCACAATCGAACTTATACAAATATGGCTCAGACTAGCTTTACACAATAATTCACCAGCGATGAATGTTAAAAGCATGAGCTAGGAGTTGATCAAATATTCAACACAACATACATTACAACAATGAGCTCTAATCTATTTCTAATCTATTTGAAACATCTCTCCATTTCATTAAATACAAGAAACCATGTGATTCCACAAGACAACACTTGAACACCAAATAAACTTCCAATGTCTTTTGCATTAACCTTGAGAAATATTTACAACAGCTTCAAATCCTCTCAGAGAATTTCGAGAGTCTCTCCTATTCTACTCCTACTTGCCTACAATCTAATTTCTATATCTTACAAATGAGGCAACAAGGCCTTTATATAGTGCCCAGAATACAATGAATGGCTGAGATCAATTTGATAGCCAAGGGCTTAGATCTTGCCACCTCAAAAGTAGTTACAACAACTTGCTATTTTTAGCAAAAAGAAGGGAGGCAATGAAGGCACATTTTCCAATGTGATAAGGTAAGGCGAAATCATTTAAAACATCCCCCACATAGGAATCCCTTTGACTTCTTTTATTAAATGATACATTTAATGCATTAAATAATGCGGCTAATCAAAATTGAATGATGTGTACTCGCCACATAGATGCCAACTCAGCATACTTTGAAAATTGTATCATCTTTGTGTGATGTATTCAATGTAATTGCTTGAACTTGTATGTTTAGGAATACAACTTGTTGATCTTTGCCTTGTACATCTCCTTGTAACTGGATGTATGATACTTGTAGCTCATTTGATTGACTTTGTAATGTTTCTTCTTCTTGCAGGTAAGTTGATATGATGATCTTCTTTGTAGCTTCTTGATGTTGATGATGATCTCATTTTTGAATTGGAGTAGATGATGAAGCTTTGAAGTAGAGTAAATGATGATGCTGTATACTTCCTTCATGTAAGAGTAAATGATGAAGCTTGTTTCATGAATCAGAGTAGAAGTCTCTCTTGGACTTGAAGGTGGGGAGAACTTGAAGTTGAATAGATGAATGTCTTCGCTTGATGTAGAAATTGATAAAGTGATCTTGAACTTAGCATGTTGACCTTGAAGTAGCCCTTTGGAGTGTAGATAATAACACCTTCTTTGGATGTGAAATAGATGACCTCTCAAGGAGACTTTGAAGATTGTAAGAATTTGACTTGAAGCTTGTAGAACTTGACATGAAGCTTGGATGGATGAAAGTCTTCGAACATGATGCCATTGATGAAGTATACTTGAACTTGATGCGATCTTTTGGAAAGGTGTTTCCTCTGCAACTTGAAGATTACCCAGATACTTGTCCTTGATGACTTCTTGGCTTCACCAACACCCCTTCCTTCAATGATGCAACTTGATGATCTTCAAAGGCGGCTAGCATGATGCTCCTTACTCCTCGCGTGAAGGTGATTCCTTGGATAACTCCTTAGCATTATTGATGATCCTACAAGACAATGTAAACGATATATCAATGACTTCATAAGATAAAAACAACTTTAAACATGTAATAATGCCACTTCAAACTTAGGCGCAAATATAGGTAAAAATAGGAACAAAGTGCGCCTAACTTAATTAGTCCCACATTCATGAATTTAAATGATTTCAAACAATTACAATGACTTAAAATGACCTCTCTCCTCAGGGCGCTAATGAAGGATTGCACAAAGGTCAAAGGGCGCCCTACCTCATAAGGCTTTAATTTTATCATTTCAAACTCACATTGGTGATTAGGACTCTTCACAAGGCTAGGCGCTATTTTCAAGCTTGATCTTAATTTTCAAAGGTGATCAACTCATCTAAGGTGCCAATATCACCTCTATTCATCCTTCCAACACTCTTGAGGTGCAATCTACTATATATTGAGGCGCCAAAGTCACTTCAAGGCGCTCTTTGTCATAGGTGCTTCATCAAGGGGAGACTTGGAGGGTATCCTAGTTTAGGCGCCAAAAGGAGGCTATGCAGAGGGTAATTTGCGCCTAAGGCTAAGAAGGGTAATTTGCACCTAAGGCTCAAAAGGGAGTATTGATACTCAAGCCTCTTCACAGTTGATGAAATCAAGCATATTTTGCTTAGGCGCCCAAAGGTGACTCTACAAGTACAACTAGCGTCTAACTTCTCTAGTTGGTTTCATGCTTTCCATTTAACTCATTGTAAAGGCCTCTTCACTTAGGCGCCAATGGTGATCAATTTAGGTGAGAACATGCACCTAACACTTATGACTTGATGCTTCCTTTCCTCTAACTTCATATTCCTCATTAAGGCGCAATTTAGAGTTTTTTTTTATTCATTTCCACTTAGGTGCCCATACAAGATGTTTTTGACCCTATAATGCGCCTTGACTCCTTAAACTCTATGCTTGTCATCTTTTATAACTCATTATACTCAAGGCGCTAGAATGAAGTGATCTTCAACACCCTTTGGCCATTTTGGAGGTCCTTTACACAAGGCGCACTTTGATATGGCTTGAACTTACCCCCTTTCTAGGCGCCAGAAATGTCTTATGGATCCATAGAAGGGCGCCAAAAGGATACTTATGAAAGCGCCTAAGGTTGCAATTGAAATCTAAGCGCTTATGGAGGTGAGAAAAATGCGCCTATCTCTTCTTGAAGGATATTTACTCCTTGAAAGTTCATAATGACTTTTTCATCTCATTAACTCTTAGGCGCTAATGATGGTGTCTCTAGAAAGCTTCCGTCCTCAAGGCGCACTTGGTGATGGTTTTGTCATGAATGCCCTCTTTTAGTATTAGGCGCTCAACCTTATGATGCTCAAAGTGTTCAATTCTCCAAGGCGCCAATGATGATGATTTCTAACTCAACGCGCCCACTTACTTAAAGATGTGCAATTGACAAGAATTTGCGCCTTGTGTTGATTAAGGCGCCAACATGATGTCACTCTAACCATCTAGATATAGGGCGCTAGGATGAGGTGATATGGACTAAAGTGGGCGCCAATTCTAGTTAGTGCAAATTGGGCGCCATCCACAATTGACTTGGACCTCTCCTCCCATCAAGGCGCACTTTTTGAGTGTCTGCAAGTGAGAAAACGCGCCTAAGGTCTTTAGGAGCAAATTCGCGCCTAGAAATAGTAGTCCCACAGCGTAAGGTATATTGAAAAATATATTTAAGTATAAGTTATACTTTAAATATTTTTCAATATACCTTTCAGGATGTTTGAGATAGGTCTCAGATCCACCAGATTTAACATGCAGATTCTAGATTTTTGAGGATCCACCAGATTTCAGACTTAGCCAATTTTCAGGATCTTCAGGATCAGGATACCAGACTTAGTCATTTTCAGGGTCTCAAACATCAGGATCAGGTCATCAAGGGGCTCTAAGACTCAAACACCACTGACTTCATCATGCGAAGGACATCATCCTGGACTTAGCAAAGCACTGGAATTCAAAAAAAGGGGGTCCCCATTTACAATGGGGCGATGTGTGATTTGGTCACAACACACCCAAGCCATCTCTAGAACATGCACCATCAAAGTACAATGTCCACAAGACATTTTCATCATGCACAGGAGCAGCAATTTGAGGCAGATCAGCACATAGCTTAGGTTCATTGTCATCACAAAACCCCATAAAACAATCAATACCAATGTCAAAGAAGTTCGCTTCATCATGGGCTACTCCCACCCATAGAGGCTGCCCACTTTCTAGATAACAACATACCCCATTTAGCAGGGCAGTCCACAACAATTATATCCATCAAGAAAGACTTGTCTGGATATGCAACTAGTTGAACATCAACATCTTTGACAAGACCAATCACATTTACTTCTCTTGAGTCCATAGCAAAGCACTTACCAAAAGACTTGGACACCCTCAACCACAAATCATTCATGACTTCGAGTGGCATGACATTGCTAGATGCTCCAGAATCGAGCATACAATTATGTAGCAGCCATCCATTTATGATCAATGTGGTGTAGAAAGGATCCACACCCATCTGGCTATTCACCATAGATGACCCCAAATAAACTTCAACCGTTTCATCATCTTTAGGAGGAACAATAATAGGCTGTATAGGTATTGGTGGCTGTGATAAAAGAGATAACCCTATCTCTATGCCCAGAATCCTAAGAGCCTCCCCTAGTGGCAGTGAAATTCTGATTTGACTTAACATTTGGGCCATGTCAAAGGGGTGTCACCTGAGATTGTAACATCATTCGCATCAGGAATATAAGGTATCAACTAACTAGAAGAAATATCCAAACCTTTTACCTCCTTATCTTTATTGTTTTGTGGTTCACTTGATGCTTGAGGCTGGCTCTCTTTGGCATCACATTTTGGCTTGTGAGTATCAATAACAAGTACAGTAGTTGGTTGTACCACGCGTGTTGGAACCTTTTGTACATATTTCTTTTTTGTGGTTGCTGGCTGTTGGACTGCAACTTTCTTCTTTTCAAATGCTTTCTTTGGAAGGTCTCCACTTTTTATCTCAACATTCACCTTTTCTTTCTCCTTTTTGTTTTCAACTTTTCTCCCAACCTTATTTCTAGCTAGGTTTGTAACAACAGTACCTTGCACAGGCACATGCCTATGCCTGAGTTGGTACCTACCCTAGACTTGCATAACAGCTGCAGCAGTCAAGGCTTTCATATCTTCTTTGGACGGCTGGGATTGTTTGTACTTCTCGTGCATAAGGCCCCTCAACTGCTCAAAATCATGAGCCAGCAACTGATATCTCTTTGGACCATCACTATAATCAGTTTGGAAAATATAATCATCCTCTTCAGGGCTGTCATACTCATCATTCTTATCAAACTGCTCATCGTCTTTGGTGTAAAACTGATTTATCTCATCCTCTCCATAGTATTCAGTTGCACCCTCTTCATTTGGAAACTCCTCTCTACTCATTGAATGAGCCACAAAACAATTGGTTGAGTCATGAGGAAGGAAACATGCTTTGCACCATAAAGAAACCTCTTGGAAATTGATTTGATCATTTCTCAATGGATCAGGTGTGTCTCTTTCTAGTTGTTTGAAACTAACCTGCCTAGGGACTGTCTATCTATCATTTTGTTGTGGTCTCTTAGACCAATCAGCATTGTATGGCCTATTACGCAGTCTCTGGCCTTCAATAAAATGTGTTGCAGCACCTTGTGGAGGCAACCCTTTCTCGTTTCTTGCAACTTTGTTGGACAAGTCTTTCATGACCCCCATAAATTTATCCAGTTTGTCTTCAATTGTGAGGGGCTTGTTGAAAGTTGCTTTATCTGGCTGAGACAGTTTTACATCTGATCTTTTAATGTGCTTCCTTGAAGCCCTCATGTTGCTTTCAATGTTAATGGTTGTAGCATATGCTTCCCTTAATGTTTGTGGACTCTTGTCCCTCAAATAGTAACCAATCTTTGAGTCAAATGCACCACAGTACAACACCAAACACATTGACTCATTAGGTCTCAGATGAGGAGGTACCTTCTCATAGTCATGATGAAGCGGCTATTAAAATCAGCTACTGTCTCATTTATTGCCTTTTTGATAGTTATGAGTTCAAGGATGGTAAACTTTGGGTCAATCCTATCCCCATATTGCAATCGGAATACCCTCATGAACTCCTCCCAAGAGTCAATATTGCTATCCGGGAGAGCCTTGTACCATTCCTTAGCACTTTCTTCCAATGAATGTACAAATAATTTCATTATGACATCTTCATCCTCAATTTCATACTCATTAGTGACATTAATAAAATGTCTAAGATGTTCTTCACCTATGACAGCATTGTTGCCTTGGAACCTAGGAATTTTTCCTCTAATCTCATTTGGAATTGGATTGGAAAAATCAGGAATGCCAAAGAAATCAAGTTGTTTATCAGATGTTGCTTTGGTGGAGGAAATCTTTGTGCTTGTCTTCGTCGGGCAGGCCTAGGATTCTGAACATTACCATACTACTAATTCACTCGATTTTGTGGTGGTTGATTGTGAGTTTTGAACATGGGCATGATTTATACCTTGATGTCCCATTTGTTGATGTTGTTGTTGATGTTGTCTCTGATTGTACGACTGGTTATGCTGCTGATTTCAACCATATTGTTGTGCATTTTGATTTGTCTGGACCTGCTGGGCAAGTTGAGCTTGTTGCTGGCCAAGTAGGACATGTACCTTTCTTTGTATATTCCTGATATGATCAAGTAGGTCAAGCTCATCCTGGAGGGTCCTTTCTATTTCCTCAACATCAGGTTGTTCCTGTTGATCTTCCTCATTGGGAATGTTATCATGTCGGCCTCTAAGTGATCTTGTGGTAGATGTAGGATACTGAATATTCTGAAATGTTTCTCCATTCTTATTAGGCATTTGAAATGCTCTCAAATGTGCATCACAAGACCTATCTCTACTTCCTCTACCAACAATGTTCTCATTTCTTTGGACCTCATACTAATTCCTAATCATCATAATGTTCGTTCTAAGTATGTTATCTGCAAAGTCCTCAATAGTATATTGATACTAACTTCTGAAATTATCAAATGTATCATTTCTGTCAAAGGTACCTACTTCATCTTGGGCATTCAATGGAGGTATCACATTAGGGTTCCTTGGCCTCCATCTACTCCAATTTCCTGTACTGCCAGAGGAATCATCATGCCCAGGTTGCTCTTGGTTTCTTCCTCTATTCATTGTGAATCTCTTTTCTTTTCAAACTACAATAAGTTTTTGGGTTGTCAAAACAAAGCCACCATTTCCCCCACTGGGAAGAAATATTTGAACTATCATTGTATTACAAGGCTGTAGCAACCAGAAGTAGACTAGTTTTACGGTTCCCTGGCAGCGGTGCCAAAATGTCGGTTCCCAAAATTACAACCCAAAACCCTAAAACATTTCACAATCACCTAGGCCAGGGATGTCATCAAGGTGATTGAAAAGGTTTATCAATAGGTTAAGGGTGATTTTGGCCAACTTACAGGAGTGGGTAAACTCCTCTACACTTCAAGCTCAACTAGGCTTAGGATGGTAATCTTGAGGTATTCCTTAACAAGGGTTTTAAACTACACAATCTTTATCTTTAGATTTGTAACTTTGCAACAATACCCAAACAGTTGTTTTAATCCCAAGAACTGTCACTGAATTAAAACATACTTTCTGCATATTTGGACCTCACTATAAGTTGATGGAAGCATTCTTGCATGACTGCAATTTGTTGATATGGACAGGTGATTTGTTTAAGATGGTTTGAAAATAGTTCACTGTTTATATTCCCTGGTTATAATGCAAATCACACAAGACATACAAATCTTATTACTTCTACCTCGCACCAAGTTGATTTGTTTGATTTATAAAATATAAACATCATTCAGACCGGTGCCTCCAATGGATTACAAAGTCTACAGATCAAAAGGGAAAACATTGAAATGATAGTGAGTCGCCTAATTGGAACACCTAGATGCGTGAAACTTGAAAATAGAACCAGACATACTTATCGACCCCTTCTCACACGATATTCATTCATATGCAATCTTAAAATGACTATTACAACATGTAATATATTATGGCCTGTCAAATCCTTCAAATGAAGATTACAATCATGCCACAAATCGTGGCAAGAGGAATCCTATATAACAAATAGGAAATTCCCTAAATGAACAACTGCAACAATGGAGACAAATGATTCTACTAACAAATTTTGCATTAATTCACCAATATGATTTACAAAAAGTTGCCCCTGAAGATCTGAAACTTTCACAATGGTCAAAACCCTAGTCGCACTGCACCAGTTGTCTAAAAAATGCCGAAATACCAACCCTTTGAAAAGAATTTAAATCTATTATTTATAGCCTTCACAATTCAGGTCTGATGGAAGAATGGGCGGGAAAATCCTAACCACTCCACCTACTGCAATAAAAACATCATTTTCGACTACCCATTTCGCATTAATGGCAATCTGGAGAGTCAACAACATACTTCCCCGCAGTTCTGGGCATTTCTAAGCCATCCTACTAGCTAACCAGATGTGGATGTGCATGTAATGTCCCCATTTCTGTAATGGTCACATTTGATTTGGTTATTTAGCCTTTTCACTATTCCCATGGGCTAAATCGCATTCTAAGGGAATGATTGGTTGAAACAAGGAGTAAAAAGTAACTTAAGTGGTTCTATTCTTAAATTAACTTTATAAAGTGTTCTAATTTTGAATTACTTTATAAAAGTATTTTATAAAAGTCACTTAAGTTGGCCAAAAACACTTTGTCATAAAGTGACATTGTGTACATAAAAACTCCATTTAATAAAGTACAAGTGGGACCCATTTGGAGCGCTTCACTTGAGGGCTTTAAAAGGAGCATTTGGAAGTCATTTTACATGATTGAGTTATGTTATTTTGATTTGGAGATATTTCTTCTTGGCTGCAACTTGTTTCAACTTGAATTCAAGGATGGAAACCCTTGTAATTCCTAGTGGGTTGGACGAAAACCTAGCTTGCTTTGAGGAGGCTTCATGACAGAGGTCTATTTGTACTTCATTGCATGAATTTGATATTTTGGAGGAGCTGGAAATTGAGTTTACTTGCAGGTTACAACTGCTAGGGTTTTGAGTTTGCAATTGTGCTTCATCGAAGACTTGTTCGAGCTTCATAGATTGATCATTCGTGTAGGATACCTATCTGGTTATGACTGAATTTTTCACCACAAATTTATAGCCAAATAGACAAGTTTCAAATGCAAAACAACTCAAGCAATAAACAAGTAAATAGCTGAACCACAAATGCTTATATTATTGTCTTCAATTACATCAATTACAAAATGGAAGCTTGTTGTCCCTTATATCAGACCAAATCTGATTTATATCAGACCCACTTGCAATGTACAAATGGGTAAGAAAATAACACATAGACTTCACCGATCAAAGCCCAATAGAAAACAATGTCAGTCAAGACTCAATATGGATGAGTGATGTTTGTAAAGTACTGCTGTTCCTCCATTATGTTCGCTACCTTAACAGATGCCACTGTTGCACCGTCAACCTGTTCACTGTCGTGAATGATTCCACTCAAATATATGCCGAAATGATGCTCCAATATGTCGCGAAGGAACCTAGGAAGGCCACAGTCCAGTCCAAACTCCAAAATGTCCTCAAAGACATGACCTTCAGCTCTTTGTAAAGCACTCTTCAAGTCTGATATGCAATCTCCAGCTCCTTCAAAGTCTTCAAATCACTGAAATCTGCTCCAGAGCTTCTATGAATTACCTACAAATTGTCACAATGAAGAAATAAGTGGATGGGATCATCACCATTCCACGGTCAAGGGGCCATCACCTTGACAAGCAACTGAAAATTGGAATTTCCAGCCAATACAAAACATGAAATCTTACCAAAAGGATCCGAAAGTTGCAAATTGAGGCTCCTTCATAGTATTTAAGCTTTTCCAAGTTCTAGAAGTTGGAATTGTAGTTTGAATTTGATGTCATGGCTCTAGAAGCCTCTTCTCCAAATCGACGCTCCTCAAGGACCGATAATACGTGACTAAATTTGAATTTTAGCTCCTTATTGGCGGCTACAATGAATGAAGTCCCTTCTCCTTAGGTCGGCGTTTCTAGAGGTATCTCTTGAGTGGCGCTTAGTATAGGTCTTCATTAAATCGGTGGTCTCCATGTCTTTATTTTGATTGGTCTCCTTTGCACATGATCCAAAGATTATAGCTCCATTGTGTACATTTTTATTCTCAACAAGGACCTATCCTTATAGCTCCATCGTGTACACAAAAACCTTGGCCGATTGAGCTCCATCTCCTAGAAGCTTGGACCTATATGTGAAGCATGTACACTTTTATCTCCACCGATTGGCTTGGACTTAAATTTCCACCGCTTACCTCATGACCACTTGTATACATTGTTTCCTTGAATGCTTGGCTAGGACTTATAAGTTAAACGTGTACATAGGACCATCCCTTTTCAACTGCTTGGGATAACAAGGACCACCGTGTACATAGAAACTTGCTTGGCATGGACCTATAATGCAACCAATCACTCCATGTAAATCTTGCTTGATGGCCAATGGGATAGGACCTATCTTGAGCGACAAGCATCATCCCTTATGGTCGATGGAATAGTTAGATGAAAATGCAATTAAAGATTGTCATTTTTCCTTAGCCGACATATCCTCCATGTCACCAATCAAGAAAACAATGAAAATATAATTTAAATATTGTATTTTCCATCAAGCCACCAACTCCATATTTTGGCTAAATAATTAATATTGCCAAATAAAACTTAGCAAAAAATAAAAATCATGTCTAGCTCCAAAATGGGACATTACAATTCATCATTTGGTCAGAGACCTTGTTGTTGGTTTCATTGAAGATCTATATTTGCATTTGATTGAAGATTTCATCATCCATTGAGCGCCAATTTTGAGGAAGGACATTCATGCATTGAGCGCCAAGTTTGTGGAGGTCATCATTCGTCAAATCGTACACCATTGGAGGGTTTGCAGACTTGTGATAGCAGCGAACACCTTTGGAGGAGAATCGCCATTGTTTGGGGCTGTTTACAAGGCCGATCTGCATTTTTAACTTGATTTGTACATCAGAAAACACAATTTCAGGATTGGCGAGGTCTTGCTACCCTAGCCGCTGCCTTTGTGAGCTGATATCATCTGAAGAAGGCAGCGATTTTCATCTTGGAGGAGTTCGCTGAGATTTTGTCATCATTCTAAGGGAGCGATCTGCAATCCTAAGGCAGTGCCAGCATTGTTGGAAGGCAATTTGCCTGTAGCAGTGATCTGTGGCAGTTTAGAGGACAGTGATCATCATTTGGAGGACATTCAATCTGCATATTCATCATACAAGAAGATCGAACAGCTACAGCAGTCCAGGCACTCTCATTACATTGTATTTGAATGTCAAATTGGTATGTAAACGTCATCTCCATAATTGCATTTGTAACAGCACTTGTTTGGCTGTCACAAAGCCATCATCTCTGATGCAATTGAAGAAAGTATAAGTCTGAAGTGTAACAGTGAGATCTGAGATAGTCTTACTTCCATTGTCATTTGCATTTATGTTGAAAATTCATTGAAGGCTGCTGTTATCTATTGATTCCATGGTCAAATTATATTGTCAATTCATATGTTTGGCATAGCTATATTGTATATGGCAAATAGAAATCAATTTTCAGTCCTAGGTTTTATTTGTAAAATTGCAAGACTCAGAAAATTGCCTTCAAACTCTAGAAAGGATATTTCAATGCAACAAGATATCCGGTTAGAAAATGTCCCATTAGAAATATGAAGTATCACAACCGGATGTGGATATGCAATAGGATATCGAGTTCGAAATGCCTACTTGGAAGATATCCGATTGGAATATGTCCACATGGAGAGTGTGCTTGAGAAGATGTCCGGTTGGAAGATGTGCTTGAGAAATATCTAGTTGGAAAGTCTGCTTGAAAGATGTCCAGTTGGAAACAAGTAGTGCAACCGGATATTGAAAAGTAAAAAGGATATCGAAAAGTCAACCAAAACTGGAAAGTCAACCAGATCTTACACAATGGACATTCAGTTCATCTCGTGTTCCACATCCGGTTATAGTTCAACATCCAATAGCGCTCGGATGAGTCATGACGTCACTCTCCAACCTGACATTTTCCACTTCAACATATGATAAGTGCAACTGGAATCAGAAATGAAATACACTTAACACAAACCCAATCTTGCACAATGGACATTCAGTTCATCCCGTGTTCCACATCCGGTTAGAAATACAAAGGAACACAACTGGATCCGGATACGAAGGCAACCCGATAGAAATACAAAAAAGTGCAACTAGATGTCGAAGCGTAACTAGATGTTTAATAGAGAAAAATCTAGATGGACTATCCGGTTGAGACAAAGTCTTGCAGAAACATAACTTTGTCAATTTTCATCAAATGTTCACCAAATTCAAACTACGAATACCCATTTGGCTCCTCTTCAACATGAATTGTGATGCGATTGGATCCGGACATGAAATACAACCGGATGTGAATAAGGCAACTAGATCTGGATATCCGAATGTCCGGTTGGAGCGATGAGCATAACTATAGGTACCCATTTGGCTACTTAACAAGGTGCACTCCTTACCTAGGCATAATTCCAACTAGATCTATTAGAAATTTGAACATCTACCCCTTAGGAAAATTATGAGGAAGTTGACAAGATTTTACAAATGCAGGGCATGAAAATCTGGGTGCCAACAGGTTTCTAATGATTGTATATGTCAGCAAAAGAGCGATGAAGTGAAGGCGGAAAAGATTGCACTTGTTGAGCGCGAAGAGTTCAAGTTGAGGGAAGATGTACCAAATCATGCAAGATCTTTCAAGCTTCCTAATGATAAGCCATTGACTAAAATTCAAAGTAGCATTGTGAACGGATGTGTATTTGAGAAGAGTATATCTAACCCTAATTTGGGGGTTTTGAGTCACAAAAATGGAGGTGTTGAGGATATCTCAACAAATTCTCTTTCGAAAATGAAGGATAAGCATTTTGTTTGCAGCCAAAGGTATGAAATTATTTCAGATTTGTTTCTTCCTATGTCATTGCAGAATTCTTGTCATCATGGAAAGCATGCAAAAAAGAGGGAGAGAGTAAGAGATACAACTTGTAGTATAGGGCATGTGACTCTTTGTTCAAGTTCCAAATTGTTTTTGCATATGGGATCCGAGTAATCTCTTGAGGGTCAAAGTGGATAAAGGCATTGGTGCTACTATTGAGTTTTCCATCTCTTGCATTCGGAATGAAAGGAAGTTTATGAGGAATCACATAGGGTTGTTGTGCATTCTAACCACATTGTGAAGGATCGATGTTCACAATTTATAGTCACTCATGGGAGCCAAGCACCACAATTGAAGACAAGATCATGGGTAATGGCCAAATGGAGATAATCACCTCGAGATGTTTGATGCTAGACGATGGTAAGCAAAATAGAGGTCATTTTGATATTCAAAATTTTATAACTAAGCATGGTGTGGTGTTTGCGGATCCAAGCTACATGCAGGATGTGACATTCCACGATGGCCTCACTATTCCTTGCATCATGAAGACACAACTACTTACTATCACATTGAAAGGACACAAGATATGCAAAGATTTTTATATCATGGATCTAGGGAGAACTAGAAAAATTTGGGCCCACAATGGCTACATCCTATTGAAGAGTTAATTATGGAAACCAAGGGATTATCCTTAGGAAAGATGCTTCATTATGATAATGTTTGGTTTGTCTTGGATGTACTCAATATCACTCTCCTAAGGTGGTTACCAAACAAGATATTTGCAAAAATGGGAATTTCTTGTTGAAAGTCACCAACTTAACATGATAGGGATAAGTGTTGGCTGCAAGATACATGAACCAAAGGCCACTGTGAAAATGGTTTCCAACTTTAGATCTGTTGTTCTCAATATGTCCAGCCACTACAATTCACTATCAGCAGATGAACAAGTATTTTCCATCATAAGGTGGCCGATTTTGAAGGGTTTCAGAAGTGTGCAGCTATTTGTGGGAGGATTTTCAGTCACTGTTCAGTTATTTCCAACTTCCAAATTGTTGATATTACGGGTTAATGGCTGCTGTACCAATTTTATATTGTCGATCTTAATATTTTCAGTCTTTGGATTGTTGATTCCAGTCCAATACACTAGCACACTAGCTGATTTCATGAGTATGGCAGCACATGGTACAGTGATAAGAGGAGAAGTTCTCATGAATGCAAGGGCAGTACCACATGAGCATGATGAGATGGGTCCAAATTGGGATATTTGTGCAAGGGACTACCAACAAAGCACAAGGAGGTTGATCGATGATGAGGTGCTATCCTCATATAACAGCAGGAGCATTCCTAAGACAACTATGAACCTAATTTCCAGTCCTGACACTGTTGTCATCATTGTTAGCAGCACCTCCCACATTTTCCTTGCCGCCAAAGAAGAGTTTTCAATCACAGGGAGGAGGAGTTTTCAGTCCATTACCATTGCTGAAGTGTTCTCAGCTAGTACAGGGAAGTTTTCAGCCTTTTACCTTCTTAAAATTGAATAAAGGCACTCAGTTTTGTAGCCAGGATATTGTGCTCCAGTTGATCATTTTGCAAAATTCATGTTTTGGATTGATGATATCGTTCATGAGCAGTTTCAAATCTGCAAGTATGAGGAAGATTTCAATGCTTGATATTGTGTGTATGAGGTCTTATCTTTTGGGAATATTAGGTGCCACTATTCCCATGGATATACTACTGTTTGAATGGAAATTCCAAGCAAGATGTGACTGCTGCAATCACCTATTGACACTCATACAGTCTCTTTAACCCACTTTCCAGAGGGGACAGCGTGGGATATCATGATCAACAAATGTAAATTCCCAGGTGATCTTCGTAACAAAGATTTGGAAGAGGTATTTGTTCATGATGCTGAAGCTTACACATATGATGATGAGGTCATTGAGAAGGCAAAGGCAATGAGGAAGCCAGGATTAGTGAGTATTACTACTAAAGAGGATAGTTTATTTTTCATTGTTGAATCTATAGGAGCAATGCTCAAGATCGATGAGCATCACCCCACGATACACTACCTTGGCATGAAGTGGGTAGTGTTCCGGGAGTCGTCATTGCTTGATATTTGGGATGAGAGGACTGTCATGTCCCTCCCCCCAAGGGCATAAGCTATTATTATTATTACTATTATTATAAAGTGTTTTTAAACACTATAATAATATATTAAAATTAAATATTAAATATTAATAATAATAAAATATAAAGCAAATTTGAATTCAAATATGTCGGCACTCATTTTGGGCCCCTATGATCTTTATGAGAAGTGTATTTAAGCAACTCACCTTCTTCATTTGTAGAGGGAGTTCTTATGAAATTTGTATGAAATTTTCTGAATTTTCAGATTGAACTCTTCTGGGACAAAACCCCCATGAAGACTTGATTATGGTAGGACAAAAACCCTACCTAATTTGTATGAGCAAATTCCCACTCAATGGAGTTTGCAGGTGCTTAAATTCTTCTTAATCTGTTTCAAGTTTGGGCAAATAGGAGTAATATCATCCAGAAACCCTAGCGTAGTGATATTTCAGTGTAGGAAGGGTGCGTTAGCATACAGTTTGGATATATACTTGAGGACAACATTCCAGCGCCAACTTGACCCAGGTCGTGATTATATCCAAGCCCTTGGAATTCCATTTGCACACGGCAAAATTGACATTAAAGGCAGCGATTACTTTCCAGGAGACAATTTTCTTCATCGCCCAATCAGCGAGCAAGAGTCTAGGAGGCGAAATCCTGAATTCCTTACATCCATTTATTGCACAGGCTGTTCCAGAATCTGATCCCATTAAGGACTTGCTTCTCCAGGTTGCAGATCTTTGTTGCAACAGCATCTATTGCGCCCTATTTGTGCGGCAAATCGTTGTGCAACCCAGGTCAGCGATTTGCACCCAAGGTCGTGATCAAACAATGAGTTTGGAGTGAGTCTGGGCTGTAAACTCTTTTCACTTTATCCATATTTTTATGACACAAGATCTGCATTTTCTTATCAATGTACTGTATGAGCACATTTCATAACAGTGATATATGTTGGACTGAATTAATGATATTATTTTACTGCTCAGATCTGGTGTAAACAGTGATTTGTTTTGTGACATTCTGTCTTTATATATGATAGTCCCTAGATCATTAATGCCCTAAGGGCGTATGTGATGATGAAGTAAGTCAAGTTAGGGACATTGCAATTTTCCTTCTATTTTTTTTGATGAAAATGCCACTATTTATTAGAATAAGAAACCACTTTCACAAAAAATAGGTGGGTGGTAAAAAGGCACACCCCGAGAGTCAAATCGGCCAAGCCCAGAAAGTTCTAGATCAAAGTATCAATGGGTATACATACCCCATATAAAAACATAAACATAACAGAATGAAAACATAAATCAAGCTGTCATTGCCACACCTGCGGATGGCAGATCCCTGTCATCCAGTTTCCCCCAAATATCTGCGGGGTCTGGGTTGACATCGGGCGGTGCCTAGCCATCATCTTTTTCCTGTTCTTCATTTCGTGCAATTGGCTCCTCGTGTTGAGATGAGATAGCCAAATTCAACCAAGGAAAAACTTTTGTAGAGTCCCAACCAGCATTGGTTGGATTAGAAGGACCAGAAGCATTCCAACCTGCATTATCCAAAGTAGGCCAACCAATATTATCTCCAGTCGACCAACCTGCATTATCCCCTACAGCACTTGCAGCACGGCCTGAGGTCCAACACGCTGACGTGGAGAGGCCGAGCGTCAGCGACGGTTAGCACCACGACACTGAGCAGGCTGGGAGCAGGGCCGAGAATCTCTGGCCAAACCACTTCTTCGTCTATGACCCTATGGAGGAGAACGGGCTTTGACAGAGGAAGGAGAGGGAGGAACCCATGCCACAGTACAAGGAGCATTCCCCCAATGATCCAGTAACTCTTGTAAGTGAGCCACTTCCAAGGCAACTTTATTAGCTTGCACTTGAATCTACAGAAGAACATTAGAACAGATAATTGTTTTAATGTAAAGAGAAACAGATGTTCCAATTTTATTGTGTGAAAATAAACAAGAATTACGATCTTTCCATAATGTAAAAAGAATCTCCACCCTGAAAATATGTCAAATCTCAGTAAATCTTTCAGGAAACCTGGGAGAATCACCCAGAAGGATAATTTGCCAAGATAAAGGCTCTGGCCTGAAAGGGCGAAAAAAATCATGGATCCATAGCCAGAAATGTTGCACTCTGGTGCAATGCCAAAAGAGATGTTGAATCGTCTTAGGTTGTCCACAAAAAAGACGAGGATCCTGAACCCCAAGATGAAAAAGCCTAGTGCCCACAGGCAGGCCTTGAAAAAGAATGCACCAAGCAAAATGAGCTAACTTGGGCTCAAGAATGGCATACCAAATAGTTTGAAATCTGGTATGCCAAAGAGCCAAAGAGCTATGAATAAGCCAACGCTTATTAAGAGTTTCAACCATATGCAAATGGGCTGAAAGCCACCTATAAGCCATCCGTGGCTTGAAGTGATGCATTGGTGTTTCTGGATACCATTTCCAGTCCTTCCACCATGGTTTGTTGGATTGAATTCCAACTTTGTGAAGCATTTCAAGTGGAATAGCTGTGATGACTCTATCATATGTAGTCTGATCAGTTCTTGAAAGCCCAAATCTAACTCGAAATGGCTCCCAAGCCAAGAGGCTTGTCGTTGGCCGATGAAACATATCCTGTAAGGTTTGAACACCTTTTTTATGAAATTTCAGAGCCTTTATGCCAAGCAATTTGGCCAAACGTTGGCCAGTAATGGCTAGAAGAGGTGACCACCAAATATTAAGATGATTGAAAGAGAGACCAGCACGAAACCCATCACCAAACCAGCATAGCCAAGGTTTAACTTTCTCCCAAGCTTTCCAAATGCTTTTAACCACAAAAGTGCCTGAGATCTAAATTGACTCTCTCATGACAAGGATAGTAGAAAAACCAATCCCTTTCCAAGCAGGCTTGTGCAAAGGATGTCCCATTTCAATGTTATGCCAGAGTAACACTTTCCATGCCTCATTGCCAGTGAGAGCACGAATGATCCACTTGACAACCAAAGCAGTGCCTTGGCGTTGAGTAGAAAGAATACCAAGACCTCCAGAATCTCTGGAAAGGCAGCAAAACTCCCAAGCAACACGGTGGAACCCATGGCGAGTCTCAGAGGAGGTCCAGAGAAAATCCCTCAAGAGTTTTTTCAGTTTGGCATATGAAGCTTTTGAAGGAGCCCAACAAGAAGAGTAGTAAACATGGGTTGCAGCCAAAATCTTAGAAAAAACCTGGAATTTACCAGCCAAAGATAGTGGCTTGGTAATCCAGACTGCAAGTTGTTGTTCCACACGAGTAAGAACAGCTTGCCAAAGAGTAGCAGAGGAGCCCTGGAAAGCAAAAGGAATACCAAGGAATCTGAAAATTTCACCATGGCCAACCCAGCGCCAGCCATATTGCTAGAGCCATTGAGGGATGGGAAGAATTGACTACCTATAGCATAAAGTTTTATGCCACTGAATGGACAAGCCTGAGGCAAGACAAAAGGTCTCCAGACACGCAAGAGCATTTTTAACAGAATTTTCTTCCTCCAGTAAGGTTAAAAAAGAGTCATCAGCAACATGACCATTAACCAGCTAGCTGGAGGAATTAGGCACAGAGATTCCATGCACAAGCTTGTTGGAAAAAGAATGAGCAAGAAGGTATCCAAAACCTTCTACCGCAAGAACATACAAGCTTGGAGTAAGAGGGCATCCTTGGCAGATTGATCGAAAAAGGCCAAAAGTATGAGACAGGTGGCCATTGCTAGTGATACATGTTGAGGCATCCGAGAAGAGCATGTTAACAGATTGGATAAAAGAGGGTCCAAACCCTAAAGTTGCAAGCATTGAAAGAATAAAGTGCCATTCAATGCGATCATAGGCCTTAGCAAAATCAATTTTAAAAAGATTGCTTTTTGATTTGATTTTCTTGCCCATTCCATTCCTTCCCAGACTGCAATAATATTATCTAAGATGTATCTAGATTTAATAAAGCCAGTCTGTTCAGGGCAGACAATCAAAGGAAGCAGGTTGCGGAGTTTGAGCGAAAGGGCTTTAGCAATGATTTTATAGGAGACATTGAGGAGCGTAATGGGATGCCAGTTGCAAATATCCTCCGAATCGCCAGCTTTAGGTATGAACTTAATGTTTCCTTGATTTATAATATCTCCAAAAGAGTTTGAATGAAAAGCTTCAAGATAAACATTATGTAAATCTTTGCCTAAGCAATCCCAAAGGGCTTTGTAAAACTCACAAGGAAAGCCATCAATTCCAGGAGCTTTGCCATCAGCCATAGAACAAACCACTTCTTTAAGGTCTTCAATGGTCAATAATTGATCATAGAAGTGCGTCTGCGCTGAGGAGAGCTTTTTTGGAACAACTGCAAG
This sequence comes from Cunninghamia lanceolata, assembly GCA_027924645.1. Taxonomy (NCBI): domain Eukaryota; kingdom Viridiplantae; phylum Streptophyta; class Pinopsida; order Cupressales; family Cupressaceae; genus Cunninghamia; species Cunninghamia lanceolata. Next base: position 4,522,682 of record BSBN01000397.1, read on the forward strand.
ACAATCCTACAAAGCAGTCTGTCATTCAGGAGTATAATCTTGGGCTTTGAAAACTTTTTCATAATGCCTTACAAAAGCCTGGAGAATGTCTGGCAAATCTGTATGAACAATATTATCCTCTTTGATTTGCTTAATACCGTGTGAGGAATGTCTAGCTCTAAGAGCAAGAAAGAATTTCTTAGAAACACGGTCTCCAATTTTTAGCCAGTGCATCCTGGCTTTAAGTTGCGCTCCTCTGGCAGCATGACAATCAGCCATTTGTTTTTTATGCCGTAAATTGGCAACATGGATTTGCCTAGAAGGAGAAAAAGGCTTGGCAGCCAAGGCCTCTGAAGCAGATTTCAAAGCAGTGACAGTAGCTTCATAAGCCCTTCTCCTGAAATTGGCCAGCTGACGGCCATAGATGCGAAGAAACCTCGCAGTGCAGGTAATAGCACCATTCCACCACTTAATCCAGCCAGTAGAAAGCAACGGGCGGCATTCTAAATTCCATATAGTTGAAATGTGTGCCAGGGTGGGTTGATGAGCAAGCAAGGAAGTTTTCAGAAAAAACTGAGATTTCATGGCGCGTCGCTGAGTGAGTTGCCACTCAATGGCAAACTGAATTGGAAAGTAGTCTAACGTCACATCAACTAATGGCTGCACAGGAAGGGTGGATGATGCGGTAAAATTAAAAAAAGATTGTACAGAAATCATAGCACGATCAAGGCGTTTAAAGGCCCTGTCAGTTCCAGTTCGAAAATTGCACCAAGTATGCCATAAAGGACTGGAGTGACAGCGGCCAACATTGGGATCAAAAAATCCCAATTTATTGCGCATATGGAACCACACCTCTCTTTCGCCAGCTGGCCACCAAAAAGTCAGTAGCCGCTTCAACCATATTAAAATCCCCACAAATAAGCCACGTGGCCACTGGTATTGAATCTGCAATCCACTGCCACAAAGCAGATCTTTCTGACGCGTCATTCGAAGCATAGATATTAATAATCCCAAAGGAGTGATTATTAATATTAAGAAGCGTCCAGACTAACCGGTTGGTGGGGTCCACCCCATGATCCACCACTAAATCATGCCACTGAGGGGACAAAGGAGTAGCAACACCACCTTTGCCAACATCATGGGCAGTGGAAAATAGTTTATTGGCTGGCCAAATACAACGGCAAGCCGAAGACAAAAGAAAACCTGTAACTTTAACTTCTTGCAGGCACAGAACATCAAGAGAAGCATAGTGATGGAAAGCATCACGAACAGAGTACTTCCTAGTGAGGTCGGTGAGACCTCGAACATTCCAAGAGAGAAAATTCATTTAAAATCCTCCACCATCTCCCCAGAACCTAGGCTTTCGAAGGAAGCAAATCTATTCTGAAGAAACTCGGTGGGGTTTGACCCAAATTGGAGAGGAGGAATTTGCTGATTTCTAACCTCCTGAACAATTTCACCCTCCTCAGGAAGCTCTCGGCTACGAGAGTGCCGTCAAGGTGATAAGGATGGAGTGGCACATGTTCATGCCCTGGGCGGTGACCTTTTCTGTGAAGGCAACATAGTAGGACCCCTACTTTTGTCCCTCCCACCATTCGCAACAAGCTTTGAAACATCCTTAGCTGACTCAACATCTTTGAGAGCATCCACAGAGGCTTTCGCTTTGTGTTTGCGATTGGTAACAGTGGCCCAAGTGTCCATTGGTTTAGAAACCACCTCCTTGGACACATCTTCCACTGGGTGTGCCTGAACAGTCTCCCTGGGTAAAACTCAGGTTCGAGGCACAGCAAGAGGGCAATCCCTAATTTTATGCTTAGCTGACTGACAGCGATAACAAGTATTGGGCAAATTAAAGTATGTGACTTTCTAAGTGTGCCATAAGGGGCCAATTTGAATGTCAATAAACTCCTTGAGGTCTTTCGAAAGATCCACCTCAACACACGCGTTTTTGAGGGCGCACTTGAAAGAACCTATCTAGTTCAACACAAATGACTTCCTAGAGAGGAAGCAATGTCATGCAAAAAATGCAAGCAAGGCAAAGGCAAGCCAGGGAATTCAATCCACAAAGGAACCCAGTGTTTGGTATCATCAAAAGCCACAAAATCACGGGTCCATTGTTGGAAAACCAACAGGGAAGACCGAACATACCAAGGGCCATGGTTCAAAATTGCTTGAACATGGCTAACTTCCGCAAAGCAGAAAAGGAAAAATCCTTTTGTCAGATTCTAGACCATATCAAGGTGGATCCCATGAGGGACCCAAGCCTTTTGGACCCATTCTTTGAGCATAGATTCAGGGGGAGTTCTCCCTACAAAGTAACCAATGAGCGTATGCTACTCTAACCATAAACAAGCAGTATCAAATTCCTACGATGGTAAAATAACATCAGCAGGAGAGTTTGAGGGCTTACCTCATGAAACACATTCGGAACAAACTTCCGGGGACGCTTGGTCGGTGGAGAAGCCATTGTGCAAAGCCGAGAAACCGCTAACACCAGCAACAAGTGCTGGGTTAGAAGCGGTAAGAGGCATTTAAATGGCCAAAAAGCCACAATAAATGCGAGCGTACAAAAAGAAGGCTATATCCCTTCTAGTTTTTTACTTCATGTCATATCCCTATAATGATAATTTATAATTATATATGAATGACATTAAAATCCATATTGGATATTATAAAACAAATATATTTATTTAAATAATAAATTAAATATTATATAAATCATATATCCTAAATCAATATTATAAATTAATATAATTAAAATATAATATTTACTTTAAATATATTATTAAATATAAATAACAAATATAACTATTAATATAAATATAAATATTAAATTAGATATTATTATAATAACAATACATGTTTATAAATATTAATTATAATATATATTATTATATTATATAAGAATAAACATAAATAAAATATTATAAGTTAATTATTATAAAGTCTATCATGTCGCGATATTAAGACATTGTTTAAATTAAAGATTTAAACAACATGATAAAAGTCGGTGAAATTGCTTTGGTAAAATATGGTCTTTAGTCAATTTAAACGATAGAAATAATTACGTATATTTAAGTAAATATATATTATTAATATTTATTATCTAATAAATAATATTATTATATTAATATTCTTTTATAATTAAAATATAATATATCTAAATTGACAAGTCATAAATGACAATGATAAAAATAAATATTAATAATTTATATATTATTAAATTATTTATATAATATAAATAATAAATATAAATATTGATAATATATTATATTATTATATATGGGAATAAATATAAATAACATAAATATTGTTAATATAAATATAAATAATATTATTATTATCCCATACTATAATTATGGCGTATGGAGCTCATTTACCGTGTCATCGGGTTTCAGAACGCACATTAGTGGCGGCCCAACAAGTCGCCAAAGTGTCCCATCGCGATGCCTATGTACTCTTTATGCAAGGCTCAAAGACTTGTTGACTCACTTGCATCGATCAATGGCACAATGCCTAGCACTTGTTGGCTCTGACACAATCCTGGTGATGCACAAACTGTTGAATGTCTTCAATTTATGGTCAACGATTTGGAGCCCTTTGATACCTCACAAAAAAGAATGGGACCCACTGCCACCAACTTGGCATTAAATAGCCAATGGCACAATGCCTTTCTCTGACATCCACTGGCAACAATGAAATGATGCGCTAACCGTTGGATTGTGAGGAGGATCTGATGGTTCAAGATACCTTTGCCTTATGGTGGGTCCCTTTGCCATGTGGAACAATGGCGCAACACCTTTAGAGTGTCAAACCTGTCTTCTTTGCAAAGGTGCGCAGTTGCACCAAGTGTCTCTCATACGCCTTCTTCAGCTTCTCCTTTATTTAATGAAGTTGGACCCACCTGTGGCCGAGTCACCATTGTTGGCTAATGACGCAACACTTTGAAAGTGTCAACACTATGCGTGGTTCTGCCACCTGTCCCAAGGAACAACCTCGGTGCATTACTCTTGCCTTTGATTTACCAGGTCCCACCAACCGATGACTCATGCCTGTTGTGACACAGCACCGCTATAGCCAATGGTGCAACGTATAAAAGTTGTCAAAAGTGACAACTTAAAAACTTGCGTGGTTGCGCCACGGGGAAACATCGCATCACCTTGGAAACTTGTGTAGTCCGGCATTTCAGTGATTCTAAGAACCGATGAACCTCGTCCACCTTTTCAGCGAACTTGAAGGTTCGCGAACCATTGAGATCACCAAAAACTATTTATGCATCCCTCTTTCGACGTTTCAACACTTTATGAAACTTGAAAACCATTGAACCCTTTGATCTTCTTTTGTTTCGACATTTCGGCAAGTTTGCAAATTGATGAATTTGTCGAAATCTTAATTGCTTTCTTTTTCATTATTTCTTTTGGTTCTTTCTCTTCCTTGCCTTTTGCCTTTTCGGCCTTTTGGCAAAACAACGAACTCAAAAACCATTTTCGACAGGTTTGCGAACATGCCAAAGCAAAGCTTTCGATGTTTTAGCAAGTTCGCGAACTACCAAACTTGCCGCAAGGCTTAAGCATTTAGACAAACTTTGATACTCAGATGATTTCAAAGGATCACAAGGGGTATCTTCAAATCACTATTCGAGAAGGGTTAAATTAAAGATGAATCCTATAAAGGTAACTACAATTTAGGAGTGGCCTACATTGAAAAGTGCTACGAAGAAGGGTATATTTACAGGGAAAGCAAAAGCAAAAAGAAGCTTTGAACTTTTGAAAAAGAAGATAACTGAACAACCTATATTAGCACCACCTAATTTTGAGAAAGTGTTTCAAATGGATTTTGATGCAAGTGGAAACCATTGGAGCTGTGTTGAGTCAAGAGGGCAGACCTATAGCTTTCTTTAGTGAATAACTAAATGCTTCAAAAAAGAAGTATTATGATTATGACCAAGAATTATATGCCATCATGCAAGCATTAAAGAAATGGAGGTATTACTATTTTTTTGTCAATATGGATCATCAAGCATTAAATTATGTGAACAACCAGGCGAAGTTGAATCAAAGACAAATGAGGTGGGTTGAATACCTACAAAGTTACTCTTTTGTTTTGAAGCACAAGTCCAGATAATCAAATAGAGTAGCCAATGCACTTAGTCGAAGGATATTGTTGTCGAAAACTCTAGAGGTCGAGGTAATTGGTCTTGATTAATTGGAAGATTTATACAAGGATGATCCTATTTTGTTGAGATCCAGACGGCATGTCAAGATGCCAAGGTATGTAAGGGTTTCTTTATTCAAGAAGGTTTTTTATTTAAATTTTTGTTTAAAAATCAGCAATTATGTATACCCCAAGGCTCTATAAGGGAGAACCTCATAAGGGAAATGCATGTGGAGTGGGTCTTAGTAGTCATTTTGGAAGGGACAAAACCTTTTTTGTCATGTCCCCTTTTTCCCACCAATAATTGCTCTTATTATTATTTTTAAAAAAGTGTTTTTAAACACTAATAATATATTTATAAATATAAAATATATATAATAATAATAAATTATAAAATAAAGTAAAGTAAAATTCAAAATTTCCAAAAGAGCGCCATATTTGGTCCCTTGGGACCTATCTTAGCAAGGGTATATCTACACACCCAATTCTCTCATTTGAGTATCTGAAATTTGCTAATTCAATCGATTTCAAGCTACATCAGCAACGAAACCCCCCTTGACTGCGAGCATAAAGGTTTGGACGGAAACCCAATCCTCTTCACTTGGCAAATTCCATTCAGGATTTGCAGTTTGGGCTAATCAAAGAATTGTTTTTTTTCTTTTTTTTGTTCTTTTTTTTCAAGATCATTCTAGGGCATATCAAGGAACATGTTCGTTTTGGACAAGAGTTGGGCGAATTCAAGCTCCCCATTCAGATCGCCTTCTCTACAGGAGTTGTGCATCATCTAGAGAACCCACGCAACCGCTGAGATATTTGGGAGGAAGAGACACCAAGGGAATCAGTTCAGATTTGCACCTCCATCTTGAGCCAGTCATATTGGAGCGAAAACATTCACTAACCACAAGAGGTGGCGCTAACAGTAGCTATGTAATACCGATCACTTGAAGGAGCTCCAAAGTTCAAGGCATAACATTACTAGTTGATTCAACACCTACAGATCTGGAGAGCTCTAATCCCAGCCACAATCTGGGCATGTTGAGACCTCCAAATTATTTTCAAGAGCAATTGAATTTTGATATTCAGGCAGATTGCCATTAACCAGATATAGGGTAGAACCCTAAAGCGCTATTTTTACAAGAGTGACCAGGGCAGAATGAGTTGGAAAAAAGAATGGTTTAGCGCTACATTTGCAAGCAAATCCTTATCGCTTGGTCACCAGTCTTTCAGGGTCATCGCCACAAGCATACTGCAGAAAGACAAACCCACATCTTCAAGGTGCTGGGAGAAAGAGTTAGATCAGACTGATCTTTGGCGGGGTTTGGCGGGGTTCACTCACATTGTTGTTTGCACCAGATTCCAATCTGCAGATCTTGGAGATCATCAAGGGTGAAAATATGCATGTATGTTCAAGAACTAACAGTCTATTGTCCAAGTAAACTATTGTAATGTCCCCTTTTAGGGTATTCCTGATTTCTTTACTTGCATACAATAATAATCACTAGAAAGGGACATTAGAAATATTAAAGATCAATGAATTAGATAATTATTAATGAGATCAATACTTCATAACATAAATAATGAGATCAATACTTCATAACATAAATAATGAGATCAAATCATCATAGCATAATCAATATTTAGTTCAATTAACAAGCACAAATATACACATCATACACGAAGCAGACATATAATCATTTCGTGGTTATTCCCAATGGTCAACCACATAATGAAATTCTATGAGAAAGCCTATAGGGTGTTGCGAGTCTATCCTCCTCAACCAAGCCCAAGGGCGGGTACGTCCATCCCGGATAATTCCCCCCTTGGCCGACAAGTGGCAGGAACTCCCGTCCATCCAACTTGGGGTGACCTACTTGATGAAGGGACCAGTGTTGCTGCTTGTCCCCTATTATACATTTCTCTATCCTCCTCATTCAAGCCCAAGGGCAGGTACGTCCATCCTGGATAATTCCCCCCTTGGCAGGAACTCCCGTCCATCCAACTTGGGGTGGCCTACTTGATGAAGGGACCCATGCTGCTTTTCACATTCATTCCAAATGTGATGACCCATTGGGTTAAATGGGTAATATAAAGTACCTCTTGATAAGTTCAGTTGCAATGTCAATATATATACTTGTTGTTACTGTATATGGTAGTGTTGTTGTTGTATCTGTTAATGTTGCTTGCTCTTCTTATTTATTTACAAATATCTATTGTATCTGTTAATGTTGCTTGCTCTTCTTATTTATTTATTTCTGCTTTTTATACTCCAAATAATTATTCCTTCTTTGATATATGTACCTCTTGAGGGATTCCAAATCTGTTGTTATCAATATTGTCTATCCTATAATCAATTACTGCATAAATAAGTATATCACTGCTGATATATTCCTACAGATGTAACTCTGCTAAATATATATTTTTCTCGGATTCTTTCTATGTATTTCTGCACTGAAAATCTTCCCTGAATCCCATGATACTCCCCTTCTATTTATACCTTCTTACTCCCTTTAAAGGAATACGATCTTCTTTTGAAAGACATGATTCTTCACTATCTTCGTGCCTTCTCCAAGGGAGGCATCCTTTATACAACATTCTCTTAAACATAATGGCTTAGGAAGGAGTCGGCCATCCTTCAAAACTTCTTAATTTTGTTATAACTACTCAAAGGAAATTGACCATGATATAATTTCAGTCAGCCCAAATACTTTTGATCGCTGCTCTTTTTCTTAAAATGGTCGGCCTGCATTAGGAAGTCGGCTGATGTATAAATTAAATCTTTAATTTAATTTATTAAACTCTTATTTGATCTTCTTGTACACTATTCGACGGGGGATATTACAGTCCGCCCTTCCCAAGATTGCTTGTCCTCAAGCTATTTTAAATTTGGATGATTGAAGATATCTTCTCACGTAGCATCTTCCATAGGCAGGTTCTCTTAACAACAAACCTTATTACGAAACAGCAACGAAGGCTAACGGCCGAATGGTTACAGCTTCTGAGATTATTAAAACAAACAAATTACAAATAACTTATATGCAAAAAATCTTTCTGATATCTCAAATCTCACTAAGCGCAGAGATAAAGCATACTCAATCTTTGCAAATCTAAAGACTCTTATAAGACTCTAAGACTCCACTCTAGACTCAATGCCCACAATGCTTCTGCAAAGGCTTATTTATAGGAAATTATAGACCAGAGGAGACGGTAAGAGAGAATCAAACCGACAATACCGGGCGAACCGGTTACCAAAAAAGGAGGTTTATCGTGCCAAGATGGCAGACAGTGACTGTCCTTCACAACTTTATTTTGTCAGAGAATCTTATCTTCCCGTTCCATCTCCGATGTGAAAGCTGGCTCCCTCCCAACTACCATGTGAACTTGAGCTGGGTGATGGTGATGGATGAGAGGACATGTCAAATCCATACTTGTACACTTCATGCCATCCAACTGGTCTCCATCGAGCATGAATCTGGAACCTTTGGCAAATATTCCAGTCTTGATGATCATTATCAAAATGCATAGTAGGAGAGAAATATGATTCCCATCGTAATCGCATGTTAATCACAATGCGAGTAACTAGTTCTTGACTTATAGGTTCATCAGGATTAACAACAGAGGGTCCTGCAAACTTGAAAAATTCTTCAAGTTGTTTGGTAATAGGAGCAGAGCATGTGATAGACCAAGTGAAAAATGGTCTTCTTACAAGATTTAGGAGCAGATGATACATGTGGTTAGAATTTATTCAGAGGATCTCAAACTGACCATATCCTTCTTCATAAATATCAAGAGTAGATATGCAACCAGTATGTTCTAAGGTTTCAGCAGCAGAAATTGCATTCTCATAATAATGTTTATTAATACCCTTAGTGGGAATATTTCTCTGCACTATGCGATTCATTTGTCTGAAAAGAGCATCATATGTTTTATCTTTAATAAAACCAGAAACACTTGAGGATGAAGCAGGATTTTGCATATAAACTCCAGGGAGAGAAGGCCGACTCAGGGTATCTGCTACTATGTCTTTTCCAGAGATGTGCTGGGCTTCATAGTTGTACAAATTTAAATATTCTTGCCAGCGCAGATACTTACCACGACCATCCTTTCTACCATGATCGTTTCCTTTGAATGTGAGGAATCTAGTACAATCTGTTCTAATAATAAAATGCTTCAAATGCATAAGTTTCAAGGCAAATTTCTTCAGATTCTTTATAACACCATAAATTTCCTTATTAGAAGAAATCCATTTTTGAACATCTTGAGGGAAAACTCCACTTGCATATTCTGCAGTTAATTCGACACCATCCTTGACAAAACATAAGTTTCCTCCCCAAGCATAATCAGAAGCATCTGTATACAAAATAAACTCATCAGTTGTGGGAACATTAAGAACAGGCAAATTATGTACCTTTTGCTCGATCAGTTTGACTGCATCAGTATGTTGCTGAGACAATTGAGGTTTTTTCTTGGTAAGTAATTGTTGTAGAGGTTCACAATCGAACCCTGCACCTGGATAGAAATTCTTTACATAATTTAAAATACCTAAGAATCCTTGCAGCTCCTTGGTATTTAATGGAGGCTGAAATTCAAGGATCTTAGACTTAATATGAGGCTGTACCTCAAGTTGTCCACCTTTAACAATCATTCCCAAGAATTTACAGGAATCGGTGCACCATTGTAACTTAGAGAAGGACAGAACAATCCCTAAATTTAATGCTAATCTATAAAAAGTTTCTAGATGAGATCTATGCTCATCAAAGTTTTTGCTAAAGATCAAAATGTCATCAATATAAACACAAAGAAAATCTTTGCAGCCACAGAAGATTTTATCCATTCTTTCTTGGAAGTATGCAGGTGCATTCATCAGGCCAAAGGGCATGCCTCTCCATTCGTAGTGTCCAAAAGGACAACTGAAAGCAGTTTTGTATTGGTCTTCTTCCTTGACTCTAATCTGGTAAAATCCTGATTTACAATCAAATTGAGAGAAGATTTTTGAGTTAGCAACCTTTTCAAGCAAATATGAATTATCAAGAATTGGATAAGGGAATGGAAGAGTAATAGCATTTAATGGTCTGTAATTGATAACCATTCTTTTCTTATTTCTTCTTTTCTCAGCTTCTTTGCATACCATAAAAGCATAACAATTATATTTAGACTGAGAATGTTTGATATACTTCCCTTTTTTGAGTTCTTCAATTGCATGAGCCATATCTAGATAGTCATGAGCAAGGATAGGTATTCTCTTTCCTGTCTTTATTTTTCCTCCATGCTGAAGCCTTATTTCCATCTCAGGCATTTCCTTTTCCCAAAATTTTTGTGGATCGTCTAAACAAACAGCTTCAATGAGTGCTCCTTTTAATTTTGGCAATGGTTTGATTGTTTGGATCCTGTGTATGGCTGGATATTTCTCAGAAGCATAGATTAGCCTAGGAGTGCTAATCTTTTCTCCATTAAGAGTAAACATGATACTCTTTTTCGTGCATCCATATGGAGTATATCTGTCAATAAAATTGCCTCCTAATAACACATCTACTGGCATTTGTTTCATTGCAAAGAAATCACATTTAAATTGCTTGCCTTCAACTTGTAGTGAATGTTGATGGCTACAGTTGTCACAAATGAATTTGTTGCCTTGGACATCACAAGCAATATAAGCAGTTTTCTGAGTTAACGGCTCCCAATTGTTTAGGATAGGCTCTTTGCAGAATGATAATGATGCACCAGTATCAACTTGGGCATCATATTGTTTTCCATTAATGGTAACAGTAATGTGTTGCGAAAACTTACCAGTAAGTAGATGGACTAGGTAAGAAGGTTCAAGTTGAGGCTTTGGATCTGGTAAGACAGACATAACAAGCTTGACTTTACTAGGATCAGATATTGCTTTGGGTAATTCTGGTTCAGGTTCTTGTTCTTCTTCATATAATTCTTGGATCTGTTTCTAGAACTCAAAATGGTCTCTTCTTGTGGATAAACTGGACTACTGAAACATGGATTGCATGGTTGTGGACTATATTCATTTTGATGCCGGAAAGATAAATCAGCTAAGGTGTAATGTCCCCTTCCTAGGTGACTTTCATGATGAGTAATTTAGCCTTTATCTCCTGAAAGCTAATTGACAAAATAAGGGAGATATTATTAAATTAATTATTTTATAAGGTTATTACTTAATTTTAAATCAAAAGGTAACCTTATATTTAATTAATTTAATATAGTGACTTAAAATACACATTATATCATTAAAGTCACTAAAATAAAATAATAAGATTTTTCTAGAAGCCTCTTGAAGTGGGATTGAAAAAAATATAAAGGATGGGGCAAGGCAAGCTTCCAAGCATCCGATTATTGTCATTTGCATTTGATGAGTCTTGTGGGGCCAAGGGTTTCTACATATTGTCTACTTGGTCTTTGGGAACAAAAACTCCCATAGATTAGCATAACTGAGGTGGTGAAATATCCTCCGAAGGGTTGCAAATTGGAAGGGATACTTCAGTTCTTTCATTTGTGCTTAAATCTGAAGTATTAACCAAGGGTTTAGAGGTATTAATTTGCAGATCAGAAGTTTTGTTAGCTGCTACAGTGGCGTGAACAATGCCACGCTACAATACCCACGTGAACAGTAACCGCGCTACAATAATCAGCTACAGTGGTTCGCTACAATGCTAGGTCATTATTAAGGGATTGAGGCATGATGTTTATACAGCTTCCTGGGCAGGATTGAAGCAAGGTCCATCATATATTAACCTAGAGGAACTCATTTCCAGGTCTGAAACTTTTGTATCTGTTTTAATATTGTTGTAGCATAAGTTTATGGTTGCAAGTCTGAGTCATAGTTGCATTTGTTTGGTGTTGTGCACTAAGAAAGAGCCATACCTATTGTTGTAGCATCATATTGCTACATATCTTATGATTTTGAGTATAGGAAATAAGTGTCTATGCTGTTGTAGTTTCTCAGAGTCACTTAATTTTTATAATACTACTATAGGAAATCATTCGTTTCAGATTTGGGCTTTGTATTGAACATTTGTTATAAGCTAAGAGACTTGGCACTTCATAGCATCTTTGTGTTGGGATTACATCTAATAAATGAGTTATCAATTGCATGTCATATGTTTGGTGTAATGTCATCATTATAGCATCTCCTTATCAGCATGTTAGGTTGCATGCCAATTGTTTGTTATAATGCTAGTTGGCTGTAGGTGCATAATTTACATGTAGAAACCATATTTAAAGCAATGGAAAAGGCAAAAAGAAGTCATATATGCATTTATATTAATACTTAGACATTAAAGTTTTGATTTACAAGCATTTAGAGTACTCAGCCATCATTATCAAACAAATATATCAGACTGAAAACACAGACCAGCAAATATTGAGTTTACATTAGAAGTGTTTGACAATATTCCTTGAGGGCAAATTCATATCAGAACTAGCAAGGGATATTACATAAGGCCTTGGTAATGGGATCCTCTTTTGGATGTTTCATGCTATATTTCCTATCTTTTCTTTCAGCAGTAATAATAGGAAAATAAGTAGAAAATACTTGTACCTGTTCAGTCACAAACTGACAAGGCATTGTTGTGTTTACTGCAGGAGGTCTAAATATAGGAGGATATTGGGACTGTTGTTGTATGAATGCTAGTTGTTGCATATCAAGTTGATAAAAGTCTCTGTGGAATGAATTTCTTCCTCTTCCTCTTCCTTTGTTTCTCCATGTCTGGTTCATCATGACTGTTGGTTCTTCATAATCAACTTCGTCTAGCCATTGTTCTGCTTCAAGAAGAGTATCAACAAGATCTTCTAAAGCATCAGCATCTTCATCTTCATATTCATATTCTTCAATAATAGGTTCATAAATATTATCTTGAAGATAAAGATCTTCTTCATCAATAACATCCCACCACGCGCTGGAGCAGGGTCAGCATAGACCACTTTAACAGCTTTGTTTTTACAATGACAGTCAGGAGCTTTATGACCACAATTGCAAATATAGCAGATAATTTGATTGCTCTAGGAACGCAGCTGAGAACGCTTGCGCATATACATATGCTTTGGAGCACAAGAATGTTTTTTAGGAAAGGAGCGCTTTTGGAAATTGAGATGGCGCTTCTTATATTTCTTTTTGGCTTTGCGCTGAGATTTGGTGAATGGGTTACAACCATAGGTTTCTATAAAAGAGGGAGCAATTCTACGGGCTTCATGCTTAGTAAATTTCTGCTGGTATTTGCATTCTTCAATGAATTGGAGAATCTGATCTCTGGCATATTGGATAAGATCAGTAATAGGAGAGCTTTCTAAAGAGATTTCTCGGATCTCAAGATATCTTATAACATGATCAACAATGTTATAAGAAAGACCTTCAAGATATTTGCTTTTGGCAAATTCAATCTTTTTAGGATCTTTCAATTGATAAATCAATTGTCTAAAATGAATAGAATATGCCTTAAAGTCTTTAAAATCACAACATTTCATAGATAAGATATCTTTCATGAGTCTTTCTTTTCTGCAAGCAGATTCTGGACAAAATTCATCAATCAACCATTCAAGTAAGCAATTCATAGCAGGGAGTTGCTGATGTTGTTGATGACCAGTAGTAGTATTAGTGGTAATGACAATATTTCTGAATACACTTGCTTCCTTTTCTTGGTCTGAAATACCATGCCACCAATCTGCTAAAATTCCCCAAAAATATGTAACAGTCATTTTTGCAATGTTTTCTTGAGGAGTTCCTGACAGGGATGCTATGATAATAAAAGTATTGATCCATTTGTTGATCAGGTGGTATAGATCTTCTAACTGGTCAATATCTAAATACCATGGAGTGACTGGACAGGTTGTTTGCATCATTAAAACTGAATCAGAAGTTTTCTTGGCTCTCTTTTCTTTGGACTGGAGAGGTTGTGGAACCATTATAGCATGAGAGACTGGTTTTTTCTCATTATTTACTAACCAATCTAAATATTGGGCTAAATCATCTAAAGCAATATCTACATGGTCAAACCTAGAAATAATAGTAGCATTTACATTATCTAACAGATTCTCTAAAGGCTGTACAAAGTGAATCAGAGTAGATAAATCATTATCATTTTTATGTAAATCAGTCAAGGTCTGATCTGATTTTGTGTGCAACTGATGCAGAGGAAAAGATCAACTTCACTTCCTATTGACAAAATTCATTACAAGGTGTTTCAAACCCATAATCTCATCACAAACCAAAGCTCACAACATAGCATCATTTTGTTTTTTTTTTCAACATCTCTGACCCACACAAGGTTTCACCATGTCTTCACATCCCTTAACTCACTCAAAACAACAATTTCCAAAGACTGTCCAACATGCATGCAACAATTCCTTCGTTGACTGTCATAACATCTTGTAGCCCAGTTTTGAAAGACAGTCCCTCATAACTTTCGGTGGAGGCCTCCTTCCAAGACTGTCAAGGCACTTTCAAGTACCCATTACTGAGCTTTAAAACATATCCAAGAACCAATATATGTTATTTTGGAAAAGACTGTCCAAAAATGGACTGCAACAGTGTTAAATAGGCCTATTAGACCTTGTCAACACAAGAGGTCTTATTGATTTCCCTATCTCCTATCTCAATCTCTCTCAACCCACACTTGGAATATTCCTTATTTGGTCTGCACTAACTTATCACTCCATCAAAAGTCCATTTCTAGGGGTATTTTATAAACCCTAGACTCTATGACTCTTATACTGTTCTCAACAACCCTGTTTTAGACCGTGACAGTCCAAAAAGCAACCAAAACTAATGGAAATACACTTCTCCTGAGTCTTCAAGCTTCATTAGGGATTGATAACATTTATAACATCTCCCCTTCTACACCCTTCTAGGGTTAACAGGTTTCATAGGAACACAAAACAGCTTCATACCAGTCATGACTATGACTGTCACAGTCAGGAACTCGGTGAAACAACACTAGGGCATCACATAAATAAGGTCTAACTCCATCAAATAACTCTGCACTCTTGATATCTTTTAGAACACACCTAAAACTTGCTTCATGCCAATTTATGGGAAGATCCACCAGAAATATGAAGAGAAATACAATTTCAAATGCTTACTGTTTACCCTAGAACAGGGTATTGACAATTTCTACCAAAAATGTAATATCTACCTCAAATCAAAACTAAAATGCATGCAATAAAATGGAAATGGAGGGTGATTGCTCCTGCATTCATTTAAACCCAATTTGGTACGGATCCTTGCCCGTACAGTGCCGTACAACAACTGGAAACAACAATTTTCTGATAAAAAATACAGAAAAATAGTGGTTTTCTCTATTCAAACTCATAACTTCAATCACCCACGAATTCCTTGGATGTTACAAGGCCTTTTAAAGGCATTCCAACTTGACTCTTCAGTTCCTAACTTCCTTGGAATGAACTAAGAGCCAAAAGACTCTTCACCTTCCCTTATTTTACATTTTTGGAAAGACAACTTTGCCTATTTTGCAAATGGAGATAACATTTGAACATTTAACACTCCTAATGACATAACAATGACTTGTTTAACCTTATACAATGTTGAAGCATTACAATTTAATCAAAAATCAAAGATTTGTCTATGATAACTTTGATTTGCCAAGGTGCTCCTGCACCAGCAACTGACTGATAGAATGCTCAAAATCTTTAATCTTAGCATTATTATCCATTACAATGTTGCCAATTCTATGAACATTATGGTGAATAGAGGCAACCGATTCTTTTAAGGCTAAGATATCCTGTTAAAAATCATCAACATTTTGCTGCAGGTGATCACAAAACCTAGAAATGTAATTCCTTTGTTTAAACTCAAGAGAAGGCTCTTTATCTTCAGGAGTTTTAGGTTGAAAGGCATACTGAAACATACAGATCTGTCCATCAGGAGACTTATAATTTCCTTTCAATGGTGGCCATCTCCCTTTCGTATATTATGACACCTCTTGTTCCTTATACCATTCAAGAGTCTCTGCTCTGGGAAGTGTCTGTACCATAATACAAAAAGGATGATCAATATGGATAGCTTTTCCCTTTTCTTTTTGTCTATGCCTTCTCGATGCAACATGGGATGGTTTTGGACCAGTATTCAAAGCTTCATCTTCTACTTCAACATAAAGTTGGGCTTTCTTCTTAGAGGAATTGTTGAAGGAAGACCTAGGAGTAGTAAAAGTTTTTTCAAAAGGGTTATTAAATCTCCTAGAGGAAAGACTTCTAGGAATAATATTTATCTGATTTTGGATTTCATGCACAGGGCAAGTAGTTTCTAATAATCTGGGTGCTACATGCTGCATCCAGTCAAATTTCCAACTTGCTAGGATTTCAATAGTATTTATATGTCCCTTTTGTAACTGCACTTCTCCATGAAGGGTTTTTGCATAAGGCAGGTTTTCTAAGATATCTGGGTTGTTTGTATTCATCATAGAATACAAGACTTGTATTTGAACAGAAGCATACTTGAATTTTCCAAACATATTCAAGCCATACAAAGAACTGAACACTCCCCAACAATTTAAAGAACCCTTTTTAACTTCTTGGTAGCCCTTATCTCTTGCTGGTACAGTGAGATTGTTGAAGGAAGACCTAGGAGTCGTAAAAGTTTCTTCAAAGGGGTTATTAAATCTCCTAGAAGAAAGACTTCTAGGAATAATATTTATCTGATTTTGTTGGATTTCATGCACAAGGCGAGTAGTTTCTAATAATCTGGATGCTACATGCTGCATCCAGTCAAGTTTCCAACTTGCTAGGATTTCAATAGTATTTATATGTCCCTTCTGTAATTGCACTTCTCCATGAAGGGTTTTTGCATAAGGCAAGTTTTCTAAGATATCTGGGTTGTTTGTATTCGTCATAGAATACAAGACTTGTATTTGAACAGCATACTTGAATTTTCCAAACACATTCAGGCCATACAAAGAACTGAACACTCCCCAACAATTTAAAGAACCCTTTTTAACTTCTTGGCAGCCCTTATCTCTTGCTGCTACAGTGAGATTAGGATAATAAGTGAAACACAGAATTTTTAGTAAGCCTGGATAGACTTGAGAACTAACAAGCATGAGAGTAATTTACTTGATGACGATCACACAATGCAAGATATGAGACGTGTTTGATGTTATAAGGAATACAGGAGCCTATAAGGACTCTAATAGCACCAAAATGTACAAAGTTCACATCCTTATGACTTCTAATATAATCTACTTCTTCTAAAGGAAGAACAGACAACATCTTTGTTTGAAAAGTTTGTTGAGGATCATATTCAAGTGTTAACATTTTTCATCCTAGGAATGACAAAAGGTTTAAAAGTAGACTTGAATATTATATTTTTCAACAAACTTGGCTTTAAAACACTCTTCTTATAAATAGAATCAGCAGTAAAAAGAGGAGGTCTATAATTACTTACTTGCCTCTCGAAAATATCTTCAGAAGTATCTATTATCAGGTACTTCATCAGTAATCAGATCTCCTTCCGTCGGGTTTACAAGAGGAAGCTCAAATATACCTTCAACAAATGCCTCATTGACTCTTTCGATTCTAGTATGAGGGTGAGAAAATCCTTGAAATTCTGCTATTTCTTTTAAGAAAGAGAGACCAAATAAATCTGAGAGAACTTATAGGGGTTTTATAGGAGAGATAACACAACTCTTAACAAACCAATAACATAACCGGGTAAAACTCAAATCCCAACACCGAAGTGAAACCCTACAGAGATAAACTCTTTGCTTCCCAAATATTTCTCAATTCTCTACTAGAAAGTTGTTATCTGTAATTTGTTTGTCTTAATAATCTCAAAAGCCGTAACCATTCGGCCGTCAACCTTTGTTGCTGTTTCATAATTGGTATCAGAGCCTCTGACGTTCCTTGAGGAAGGAATCTGCTGTCTATCTAATTTCTAGTAGAGAATTGAGAAATTATCTGGAAAGCGAAGAGTTTATCTCTGTAGGGTTTCACTTCGGTGTTGGGATTTGAGTTTTACCCGGTTACATTATTGGTTTGTTAAGGGTTGTGTTATCTCTCTTATAAAACCCCTGTAAGTTCTCTCAGATTTATCTAGTTTCTCTTTCTTAAAAGAAATGGCAAAATTTCAAGGATTTTCTCACCCTCATACTGGAATCGAAAGAGTCAATGAGGCATTTGTTGAAGATATTTGAGCTTCCTCCTGTAAACCCGACGAAAGGAGATCTGATTGCAGATGAGGTACCCCATATAGATACATCTAAAGATATTATCGAGAGGCAAGTAAGTAATTATAGACCTCCTCTTCTTACCGCTGATTCTGTTTATAAGAAGAGTGTTTTAAAGCCAAGTTTGTTGAAAAATATAATATTCAAGTCTACTTTTAAACCTTGTCATTCCTAGCATGAAAAATGTTAACTCTTGAATATGATCCTCAACAAACTTTTCAAACAAAGATGTTGTCTGTTCTTCCTTCAGAAGAAATAGATTATATTAAAAGTCATAAGGATGTGAACTTTGTACATTTTGGTGCTATTAGAGTCCTTATAGGCTCCTGTGTTCCTGATAACATCAAACCCGTCTCATATCTTGCATTGTGTGATCGTCGTCAAGTAGATTACTCTCATGCCTGTCAGTTGTCAAGTCTATCCAGGCTTACTAAAAATTCTGTGTGTTTCACTTATTATCCTAATCTCACTATAGCAGCAAGAGATAAGGGCTGCCAAGAAGTTAAAAAGGGTTCTTTAAATTGTTGGGGAGTGTTCAGTTCTTTGTATGGCCTGAATATGTTTGGAAAATTCAAGTATGCTTCTGTTCAAGTACAAATCTTGTATTCTATGACGAATACAAACAACCCAGATATCTTAGAAAACCTGCCTTATGCAAAAACCCTTCATGGAGAAGTGCAGTTACAGAAGGGACATATAAATACTATTGAAATCCTAGCAAGTTGGAAACTTGACTAGATGCAGCATGTAACACCCAGATTATTAGAAGCTACTCCCCCTGTGCATGAAATCCAACAAAATCAGATAATATTATTCCTAGAAGTCTTTAATAACCCTTTTGAAAAAACTTTTATGACTCCTAGGTCTTCCTTCAGCAATTCCTCTAAGAAGAAAGCCCAACTTTATGTTGAAGTAGAAAATGAAGCTTTGAATACTGGTCCAAAACCATCCCATGTTGAATCCGGAAGGCATAGGCAAAAAGAAAAGGAAAAAGCTATCCATATTGATCATCCTTTTTGTATTATGGTACAGACACTTCCCAGAGCAGAGACTCTTGAATGGTATAAGGAACAAGAGGTGTCATATTATACGAAAGGGAGATGGCCACCATTGAAAGGAAATTATAAGTCTCCTAATGGACAGATCTGTATGTTTCAGTATGCCTTTCAACCAAAAACTCCTAAAGATAAAGAACCTTCTCTTGAGTTTAAACAAAGGAATTACATTTCTAGGTTTTGTGATCACCTGCAACAAAATGTTGATGATTTTTGCCAGGATATCTTAGCCTTAAAAGAATCAGTTGCCACTATTCACCATAATGTTCACAGAATTGGCAACATTGTAATGGATAATAATGCTAAGATTAAAGATTTTGAGCATTCTATCAGTCAGTTGCACACAAAATCAGATCAAACCTTGACTGATTTACATAAAAATGATAATGATTTATCTACTCTGATTCACCTTGTACAGCCATTAGAGAATCAGTTAGATAATGTAAATGCTACTATTATTTCTAGGTTTGACCATGTAGATACTACTTTAGATGATTTAGCCCAATAATTAGATTGGTTAGTAAATAATGAGAAAAAACCAGTCTCTCATGCTATAATGGTTCCACAACCTCTCCAATCCAAAGAAAAGAGAGCCAAGAAAACTTCTAATTCAGTTTTAATAATGCAAACAACCTGTCTAGTCACTCCATAGTATTTAGATATTGACCAGTTAGAAGATCCATACCACCTGATCAACAAATGGATCAATACTTTTATTATCATAGCATCCCTGTCAGGTACTCCTCAAGAAAACATTGCAAAAATGGTTGTTACATATTTTTGGGGAATTTTAGCAAATTGGTGGCATGGCATTTCAGACCAAGAAAAGGAAGCAAAAAACACCATAGAAATATTGTCATTACCACTGATACTACTAATGGTCAGAAACACCATCAGCAACTCCCTGCTATGAATTGCTTACTTGAGTGGTTGACTGATGAATTTTGTCCAAAATCTACTTGCAGAAAAGAAAGACTCGTGAAAGATATCTTATCTATGAAATGTTGTGATCTTAAAGACTTTAAGGCATATTCTATTCATTTTAGACAATTGATTTATCAATTGAAAGATCCTGAAAAGATTGAATTTGTCAAAAGCAAATATCTTGAAGGTCTTCCTTATAACATTGTTGATCGTGTTATAATATATCTTGAAATCCGAGAAATCTCTTTAGAAAGCTCTCCTATTACTGATCTTATCCAATATGCCAAAGATCAGATTCTCCAATTCATTGAAGAATGCAAATACTAGCAGAAATTTACCATGCATGAAGCCCGTAGAATTGCTCCCTCTTTTATAGAAACCTATGGCTGTAACCCATTCACCAAATCTCAGCGCAAAGCCTAAAAGAAATATAAGAAGCGTCATCTCAATTTCCAAAAGCCCTCCTTTCCTAAAAAACATTCTTGTGCTCCAAAGCATATGTATATGCGCAAGCGTTCTCAGCCGCCTCCCCAGAGCAATCAAATTATTTGCTATATTTACAATAAACTTGGTCATAAAGCTCCTGATTGTCATTGTAAAAACAAAGCTGTTAAAGCCGTCTGTGCTGACCCTGCCACAGCCACGTGGTGGGATGTTATTGATGAAGAAGAAGATCTATATCGTCAAGATAATATTTATGAACCTATTATTGAAGAATATGAATATGAAGATGAAGATGCTGATGCTTTAGAAGATCTTGTTGATACTCTTCTTGAAGCAGAACAACGGCTAGACGAAGCTAATTATGAAGAACCAACAGTCATGATGAACCAGACATGGAGAAACAAAGGAAGAGGAAGAGGAAGAAATTCATTCCACAGAGACTTTTATCAACCTGATCTGCAACAACCAGCATTCATACAACAACAATCCCAATATCCTCCTGTATTAAGACCTCCTACAGTAAACACAACAATGCCCTGTCAGTTTGTGATTGAACAGGTACAAGTATTTTCTACTGATTTTCCTATTATTACTGCTGAAAGAAAAGATAGGAAATATAGCAGGAAACATCCAAAAGAGGATCCCATTACCAAGGCCTTAGCTGATTTCTCTTTCCGACATCAAAATGAATATAGTCCATAGCCATGCAGTCCATGTTTCAGTACTCCAGTTTATCCACAAGAAGATATACCATCTTTTTATTATCCATTCGCAAACCATTATGAGTTCCAGAAACAGATCCAAGAATTATATGAAGAAGAACAAGAACCTGAACGAAAATTAACCAAAGCAATAGCTGATCCAAGTAAAGTCAAGCTTGTTATGTTTGTCTTACCAGATCCAAAGCCTCAGCTTGAACCTTCTTACCTAGTCCATCTACTCACTGGTAAGTGTTTCCAATACATTACTATTACCATTAATGGGAAACAATATGATGCCCAAGTTGATACTGGTACATCATTATCATTCTACAAAGAGTCTATCCTAAACAATTGGGAGCAATTAACTCAGAAAACTGCTTATACTACTTGTGATGTCCAAGGCAACAAATTCATTTGTGAAAAATATAGCCATCAACATTCACTACAAGTTGAAGGCAAGCAATTCAAATGTGATTTCTTTGCAATGAAACAATGCCAGTAGATGTGTTATTAGGAGGCAATTTTTTTGACAGATATACTCCATATGGATGCACGAAAAAAAGTGTCATGTTTACTCTTAATGGAGAAAAGATTAGCACTCCTAGGCTAATCTATGCTTCTGAGAAATATCCAGCCATACACAAGATCTAGACAATCGACCCATTGCCAGAATTAAAAGCAGCACTCATTGAAGCTGTTTGTTCAAACGATTCACAAAAATTTTGGGAAAAGGAAATGCCTGAGATGGAAATAAGGCTTCAGCATGGAGGAAAAATAAAGATAGGAAAGAGAATACCTATCCCTACTCATGACTATCCAAATATGGCTCAAGCAATTGAAGAACTCAATAAAGGGAAGTATATCAAACATTCTCAGTCTGAATATAATTGTTATGCTTTTATGGTATACAAAGAAGCTGAGAAAAGAAGAAATAAGAAAAGAATGGTTATCAATTACAGACCATTAAATGCTATTACTCTTCCATTCCCTTATCCAATTCCTGATAAGTCATATTTGCTTGAAAAGGTTGCTAACTCAAAAATCTTCTCTCAATTTGATTGTAAATCAGGATTTTACCAGATTAGAGTCAAGGAAGAAGACCAATACAAAACTGCTTTCAGTTGTCTTTTTGGACACTACGAATGGAGAGTCATGCCCTTTGGCCTGATGAATGCACCTGTATACTTCCAGGAAAGAATAGATAAAATCTTCTGTGGCTGCAAAGATTTTCTTTGTGTTTATATTGATGACATTTTGATCTTTAGCAAAAACTTTGATGAGCATAGATCTCATCTAGAAACTTTTTATAGATTAGCATTAAATTTAGGGATTGTTCTGTCCCTCTCTAAGATACAATGGTGCACTGATTCCTATAAATTCTTGGGAATGATTGTTAAAGGTGGACAACTTGAGGTACAGCCTCATATTAAGTCTAAGATCCTTGAATTTCAGCCTCCATTAAATACCAAGGAGCTGCAAGGATTCTTAGGTATTTTAAATTATGTAAATAATTTCTATCCAGGTGCAGGGTTCGATCGTGAACCTCTACAACAATTACTTACCAAGAAGAAACCTCAATTGTCTCAGCAACATACTGATGCAGTCAAACTGATCGAGCAAAAGGTACAGAATTTGCCTGTTCTTAATGTTCCCACAACTAATGAGTTTATTTTGTATACAGATGCTTTTGATTATGCTTGGGGAGGAAACTTATGTTTTGTCAAGGATGGTGTCGAATTAACTGCAGAATATGCAAGTGGAGTTTTCCCTCAAGATGTTCGAAAATGGATTTCTTCTAATAAGGAAATTTATGGTGTTATAAAGAATCTGAAGAAATTTGCCCTGAAACTTATGCATCTGAAGCATTTTATTATTAGAACAGATTGTACCAGATTCCTCACATTCAAAGAAAAGAATCATGGTAGAAAGGATGGTCGTGATAAGTATCTGCGCTGGCAAGAATTTTTAAATTTGTACAATTATGAAGCCCAACACATCTCTAGAAAAGATAACATAGTAGCAGATACCCTAAGTCGGCCTTCTCTCCCTGGAGTTTATATGCAAAATCCTGCTTCATCCTCAAGTGTTCCTGGTTTTATTAAAGATAAAACATATGATGCTCTTTTCAAACAAATGAATTGAATAGTGCAGAAAAATATTCTCACTAAGGGTATTAATAAACATTATTATGAGAATGCAATTTTTGCTGTTGAAACCTTAGAACATACTGGTTGCATATCTACTCTTGATATTTATGAAGAAGGATATGGTCAGTTTGAGATCCTCTGAATAAATTCTGACCACATGTATCATCTGCTCCTAAATCTTGTAAGAAGACCATTTTTCACCTGGTCTATCACATGCTCTGCTCCTATTACCAAACAACTTGAAGAATTTTTCAAGTTTGCAGGACCCTTTGTTTTTAATCCTGATGAACCTATAAGTCAAGAACTAGTTACTCGCATTGTGATTAACATGCGATTACGATGGGAATCATTTTTCTCTCCTACTATGCATTTTGATAATGATCATCAAGACTGGAATATCTGCCAAAGGTTCCAAATTCATGCCCGATGGAGACCAGTTGGATGGCATGAAGTGTACAAGTATGGATTTGACAGGTCCTCTCATCCATCACCATCACCCAGCTCAAGTTCACATGGTAGTTGGGATAGAGCCAACTTTCACATCGGAGATGGAACGGGAAGATAAGATTCTCCGACAAAATAAAGTTGTAAAGGACAGTCACTGTCTGCCATGTTGGCACGATAAACCTCCTTTTTTGGTAACCGGTTTACTCGGTATTGTCGGTTTTATTCTCTCTTACTGTCTCATCTGGTCTATAATTTCCTATAAATAAGCCTTTGCGGAAGCATTGTGGGCATCAAGTCTAGAGTGGAGTCTTAGAGTCTTTAGATTTGCAAAGATTGAGTATGCTCTATCTCTACACTTAGTGCGATCTGAGATATCAGAAAGATTTCTTGCATATAAGTTGTTATCTGTAATTTGTTTGTTTTAATAATCTGAGAAGCCGTAACCATTCAGCCGTCAGCCTCCGTCACTGTTTCATAATTGATATCATTGAGTTGGTAACCGGTAAGGTCTATAACTTAAGACAAGTTTTCTCTCATCCTCAAATGACATCTTGATCTTCGATCTCGAGATGAGGTATATTCGGTCTTTGTATAGAATGCGCTTATCCACCATCTTGTACTTGTCCATATCTAAATGCTCTCTCCATCCTTTTGGAGGAAACTACTCTTGGGGATCCATTGATAGTCCCTATAGGAGGATTTCTTGTCCGTTATGTTGGAAACAAAGTTCCAATTTTGGGAAATCTAGTAAAAACATCCTAAACAGTGCAACCATGGGATGCCCAAGATTACATTGGTGTCCCCAATGTTTACAATGTAGAAGTCTTCTTTGATGGATGCTTTCCCAAGGTGATCCTTAGTTGAGGAATCTTTTTTGTACACGGGGTAGTGGACCCATCAGCGAAGGCTAACTTAAAGCCCTTAAAATCTTATGTCTCTAAATTCATTCCTGTAACCAAATTTTCATTGATAAATTCGAAACAGGTGGTGCTTGAATGCTTTTGAGATTGCAACTAAGGTTCCATAATCTTCCTCATCGCACTTTCTTTTTTTGCGTAGGTTTTCCTCTTCTTCTCCCCATACTTCTTCGTCAGATAATGCCTCTATGTTGTGTGCTTGGCCTCTTTTTCCACACTTATGACCCAGCGCCCATTTCTCCTTACACTTGTAACACAAATTTTTCTTTCGAAACTCTTCTTGATTACAAATATGTCCACGCTCCCATTTCTCCTTACACTTGAAACATAAATTTTTTCTTCGAAGCTCTTCACAATCATCTTTAGGAGGAAGTGTCCTTTGATACCCATCTTTCTCGTAGAAGGTTTTATCTTTTGATGATATACTTTTTGAGTAACTTTTATCCCGTGTTTTAGTGGTCTCCAACTGTAGGGCCTTTAATATCACATCTTGGAGAGAGGTGGGATCTAGGGCACTTACTAGGCTACAAATAGCTTCGGATAGTCCCTCTATAAATAGGTAAATGAGTCTTTTTTTGGGAATTCTGGGGACCATGACCGAAATCCTTTGGAATTCTACCACATAGTCTTCTACGGTCCCTTCTTGTCTTAATTGAGTTAATTATTTAAAATATCTCTCAGTGTGCTTTTGGTGAAATCTTTCAATGAGTTTTCCCATGAATTCATCATAAGTTGTTATGTTTTGGAGGCCTTGAGTAATCAAGCCATGGTGCCACCATTCGTGTGCAACTCCTCTCAAGTGTAGAGTGGCAAATTTAAGAGCATCTTCCTCGGTCATGGGGCTAAGAGAAAGATATGTGTCGAGCTTCTGGATCCACGCTCGTGCAGTGACTTCTCCCAAGCCATCAAAATTTTCAAGGTTTATCCTACTTACCTTTTTTTTTAAGTCTTTGTTAGGTTCCCTTTTATCTTTCCTTGATGTATTTCTTATTCTTATATCACAACAATCTCCAAATGGGATATTTTTTCTAAGTTCAGGATCAATTTTAGAATAGGCTTCTACCAATTCCTCAATGTCGTTTGTTACTATGGGCTCTTTTTCTTCTCTTGCCTTTTCCTCACTAGGCAAGAATGTAGGTCGTGTTGCTCTAGGTGTTGATCCTAAAGAAGTTTTGTTATTTTCAGAATGATTAGAAGAGGCATCCCTCCCATTAACTTGGTTGGGTCTAGGACTGCTAATTGTGTTCATATTTTGGAGGGTTTGTAGGAGTAAGTGAGTTGTCTTCTCATTTTGCTCCATCAGAGCTTGAGTGGTTTTTTCATTGTGTTCCATGAAAGCCCTCAATTCATTTCCCAATTGTTCACTCATTGTGTTGTTTCGGGTAGGGTTGTTGCCTGCTGCAAGTTTCCTTCTTTCTCTCTCCAAAGCTTGTTGAGCTCTTTGGTTTAATTGCATTAACTATCTTTGATCCCCAGGCTGGCAAGATCAAAGCTTTGATACCACTTGTAATGTTCCCTTTTAAGGTATTCCTGATTTCTTTACCTGCATACAATAATAATCACTAGAAAAGGGCATTAGAAATATTAAAGATCAATAAATTAGATAATTATTAATGAGATCAATACTTCATAACATAAATAATGAGATCAAATCATCATAGCATAATCAATATTTAGTTCAATTAACAAGCACAAAGTATAAACATCATACACGAAGCAGACATATAATCATTTCAGGGTTATTTGTAAGATCAATAAATTAAGATAATATTCAGTTCATAGCATTATTCATATTAAATTCATCTATCATTCATATTAAACTAATCTATAATAGCATAATTAATAATGAGAACAATACTACATAACATAAAGAATGAGATCAAATCATCATAGCATAATCCACACTCAGTTCAATTCATAACACAATTCAGTATCGACTATGTTCAAGTCTTAATCCTTACTTCCTTTCTAATCCTCAACCTTGGATGGGGATTTACTTGTCTTGGGCACGATGACACCACCTCCATGGATGACTCTGCCTCTCCCTAACAACACCTCGCCTCTCACTAACAAGTTGGAGGCAATAGAAATAAATAAGTATTAACTTGAACATACTTCAGCATACCAAATGATCACATTTATTAATAGCACATTTTGTATTGGCTATGTTCAAGTCTCAATCCTTATTTTTCTTCTAATTCCTCAACCATGGATGGGGATTTACTTGTCTAGGTCACGATGACACCACATCCATTGATGGATTTACTCTGCCTCTCCCTAACAACACCTCGCCTCCCATTAACAGGTTGGAGGCAATAAAAATAAATAGGCACCTCGCCTCCCACTAACAGGTTGCAAGCACCTATAGGTTAGTCTTAGGTTAGTTGAGCCAAGCAAAACCGAATTATATCTCATCTTGTAGGTTAGTGTTAGTCGTAGTCATGTCTGATGCATTTGGGAGTCGAGCAGGATCTTTTGGGTCCAACAGTCCAAGCAAAGGCCGAACGGGATGCCTAGAACGGAGAAAGTCTGGAGAGAAGATCGGGACTCGCCAATTAGTTTCAGATTTGGAAGACAGAATATTAGCACTGGAGTCAAGCATTCTAGAGAGCAAAATGGGGATTGTGGAAAGTGAGATCAAGGACTTACATGTCGAGGTAGCTAGGATAAAATAGAACAGCCAAAACATGGACATCGAGTTGAAAATCTTGAAGAACATAGCAGCTCAAGGAACAACCGGAGCTGCGTCCCGTCTGGCCTCTGCTTGGACTGTTGGACCCAGAAGATCCTGCTCGACTCCCAAACGCATCAGACATGACTATGATAGAACGGAGAAAGTCTGGAGAGAGGGTTAGGACTCGCCAGTTAGTTTCAGATTTGGAAGACAGAATATTAGCACTGGGGTCAAGCATTCAGGATAGCAGAATGGGGATTGTGGAAAGTGAGATCAAGGACTTACATGTCGAGGTAGCTAGGATAGAACAGAACAGCCAAAACATGGACATCGAGTTGAAAATCTTGAAGAACCTAGCAGCTCAAGAAACAACTAGAGTTGTGACAGTGACAAAGTCCTCACACAAAGTGAAGGCACCAGAGTCTGACATGAAGTCAGAGGGATGACAAGATTTTGGACAACTTTTGCTGGGATATGACAGAGTACCTAGCTACACTCGTGGGTTACTCGAATGAGGCCAAAGTGAGAACGGCAGCAACCTTTCTGTCAGGAAGTGCAAAGCTTTGGTGGAGAACTAGAGATGAGGATGCAAAGGTAGGGAGGACAGTGGTGAAGGTAGATAATTGGGATGAGATGAAAATTGCACTCAAGGATCAATTCAAGCCAGGAAATTCAGCTTGGATGGGCAAGAAGCAACTGAAACAATTGAAGCAGACTGGGAAGGTGAGAGATTACATAAAAGCCTATCATTAAGGATATGTCTGACTCGGACAGACTGTTCCACTTTCTAGATGGCCTCCAACCCTGGGCCCAAACTGAGTTAAGAAGAGCTAATTGTGCAAACCTTGTCAGCTGCCATAGCAGCTGCGGACAAACTTATGGACTATGGAGGTGAAGGATCTAAGGACCCAACAAAGTCTGGTTCGCAGAGCTCTCTCTACATGAGGAAGAATTCGAAGTCACCTCAGAAGGGGGATAAGTCTCGAGGACAGTTGAGAGCGGCTTCAAAGGGACCAAAGTATACGGGACCGGGGTATTCCCAAAAACTATCCCAGGACAGTCAGTCTAAGAGTTCCGTGAAAGGGCCTTCAAAGAAAGGGAAGCAATAGCCCTCGCGGAAATCTCAAGAACCCCGTGCATGTTTTGTATGTGGTCGACCAAATCACTTTGCAAGAGACTGTCCTGAGCGTCAGAGGCTCACGACGACCTCATACGAAACGGCTCAAGATGACCTACTCCTGGCATGGGAGTAATGTAGATCCTAGGTGCTATGAAGGAGACAGCCCAAGCCAAACTGACAAACCCAGCCGAGGTGGAGTGTAAACACAGATTGTGCCATGTTGAGGTATTGATTGGAAATCAGAATACAGTTGCAATGATAGATACAGGGGCAACTCACAATTACATTTCACTGAAAAGGGCAAAGGAACTTGGACTTCAGTGGGGAGCTGGGTCGAGTTCTTTCAAAACCGTCAACTCACCTGAAAAGAAGGTAGAAAGTGTCATCAAGAATGCACATTTGAAGGTGGGATAGTGGGACGGCCATGTAGATCTTATGGCCATAGTAATGAATGATTTAGATTTGATACTTGGACAAGAGTTTATCAGGGCCGGGAAAGTTGCAATGATACCACACTTGGGAAGTCTTCTATTTTTGGATCCAATGCAGACGTGTCTGGTGAAGACAACACACAGGAGACAGTCAAGTAGGACACAGATGATTTCTTCAATGGGTCTCAAGAAGGCAGCAAGGAAGGAAAAAGAACCCATTTACAGGCTGGGATGAAGATGAGAAAGTGGACACACCGGTACTAGCAGGCATTGAGGAAGTGATCAAGCAGTACCAAGATGTGATGCCAACCCAACTACTTGCATCATTACCACCAAGAAGAGGAATTGACCATAAGATTGAGTTGGAAACTGGGGCAAGACCGCCAGCCCGAGCACCATACCGGTTGTCCGAACCAAAGATGGTTGAACTTAAGAAACAACTAGCAGAGTTGTTAGAAGCAGGGTATATCCGTCCATCCAGATCACCATATGGAGCACCAGATCTGTTTTAGAAAAAGAAGGATGGAGCACTGAGGTCATGTGTGGATTTTAGGGCCTTGAACAAGTTAACCATCAAGAATAAGTATCCGCTACCCCTCATAGCAGATTGTTTTGATCGCCTAACCATCAAGTAAGGATTGTTGTTGGGGATGAAGAGAAAGCTACTTGTGTTACTCGGTACAAGTCATATGAGTTCATAGTGATGCTATTTGGGCTTTGCAATGCACCCGCGACCTTCTGCACACTTATGAATGATGTGTTCCGTCCCCTGCTGGATAAGTTAGTAGTTGTATACTTGGACGACATTTTGGTCTACAACAGGACAATGGAGCAGCACAGGCAACATCTAGCGGAAGTGTTCGAGCTGTTAAGGCAGAATCAGC
Organism: Cunninghamia lanceolata; assembly: GCA_027924645.1. Taxonomy (NCBI): domain Eukaryota; kingdom Viridiplantae; phylum Streptophyta; class Pinopsida; order Cupressales; family Cupressaceae; genus Cunninghamia; species Cunninghamia lanceolata. The sequence goes on from BSBN01000397.1 coordinate 4,552,740, forward strand.
TCTATGTGAAGAAGGAAAAGTGTTCCTTTGCTCCAAATGCATTTTCTTGGGCATGTCATCGAAGGAGGAACCATTCGCCCAAATCCAATCAAGTTACAAGCTATTACGGATTGGGAACCACTTAATTCAGTCCACAAAGTGAGACAGTTTTTGGGTCTGGCGAATTATTACAGGAGGCTTGTTGAGAGTTATTCAAAGCTGACAGCTCCACTCACAGATCTCTTGAAGAAGGACAGAAAATGGTTTTGGTCAGACAAGTGTCAGGTTGCATTTGATAAGCTTAAGGAGAAGTTGACATCCGAGCCAGTGCTGGTATTACCAGACTTTGCAAAGCCATGCGAAGTCCAAACCGATGTATCGAACTTCGCTATTGGAGGTGTGCTCATGCAAGAAGGGCACCTTGTGGCATTTGAGTCTCTATGGCATTTGAGTGATAGGGAGAGAAACTATCCAGTGCATGAGAAAGAGATGACAGGGATAGTGCATTGTCTGAGGGTCTGGGGACACTACTTGTTGGGTGTTCCATTTTCAGTCAGGACAGACAACATCTCATCAACTTACTTTAAGACTCAAGCCAAGCTTACTCCAAAGCAAGCAAGGAACCTCCTTGCTTGCTTTGGAGTAAGCTTGGCTTGAGTCTTAAAGTAAGTTTATGAGATGTTGTCTGTCCTGACTGAAAATGGAACACCCAACAAGTAGTGTCCCCAGACCCTCAGACAATGCACTATCCCTGTCATCTCTTTCTCATGCACTGGATAGTTTCTCTCCCTATCATTCAGCTTCTTAGACTCAAATGCTACAGAGACTCAAATGCCATAGGGTAACCTTCTTGCATGAGCACACTTCCAATAGCAAAGTTCGATGCATCGGTTTGGACTTTGAATAGCTTTGCAAAGTCTGGCAATGCCATCACTGGCTCGGATGTCAACTTCTCCTTAATCTTATCAAATGCAGCCTGACACTTGTCCGACCAAAACCATTTTCTATCCTTCAAGAGATCTGTGAGTGGAGCTACCAGCTTTAAATAACTCTCAACAAACCTCCTGTAATAATTCGTCAGACCCAAAAACTGTCACTTCGTGGACTGATTTAAGTAGTTCCCAGTCCGCAATAGCTTGTAACTTGACTGGATCTGGGCGAATAGTTCCTTCTCCGAAGACATGCCCAATAAAATGCACTTGGAGTGAAGAAACACTTCTCCTTCTTCACATAGAGTTGATTCTGCCTTAACAACTCAAACACTTTCGCTAGATGTTGCTTGTGTTGCTCCATTGTCCTACTGTAGACCAAAATGTCATCCAAGTATACAACCACTGACTTATCCAGCAGGGGACGGAACACATCGTTCATAAGTGTGCAGAATGTTGCAGATGCATTGCACAACCCAAATGGCATCACCATGAACTCATATGACCCGTACCGAGTAACACAAGTAGCCTTCTCTTCATCCCCGACAGCAATCCTTACTTGATAATATCCTTGTTTCAGGTCCAGTTTTGTGAAGAACGTCGCCCCTGTTAGGCAATCAAAACAATCTGCTATGAGGGGTAGTGGATACTTATTCTTGATGGTTAACTTATTCAAGGCCCTAAAATCCACACATGACCTCAGTGCTCCATCCTTCTTTTTCTAAAACAGAACCGGTGCTCCATACGATGATTTAGATGGACGGATATACCCTGCCTCTAACAACTCTACTAGTTGTTTCTTAAGTTCAACCATCTCTGGTTCGGACAACCGGTATGGTGCCCGAGCTGGCGGCCTTGCCCCAGGTTCCAGCTCAATCTTATGGTCAATTCCTCTTCTTGGTGGTAATGATGCAGGTAGTTGGGTTGGAATCACATCTTGGTACTGCTTGATCACTTCCTCAATGCCTGCTGGTACCGGTGTGTCCACTTCCTCATCTTTGTCCCAGCCTCCCAACAATGCAGCCAAGTAAATGGGTTCTTTTTCCTTCCCTGCTGCCTTCTTGAGACCCATTGAAGAAATCATTTGTATCCTACCTGACTGTCTCCTCTGCATTGTCTTCACCAAACACGTCTGCCTTGGATCCAAAAATAGAAGACTTCCCAAGTGTGGTATCATTGCAACTTTCCCTGCCCTGATAAACTCTTGTCCAAGTATCGAATCAAAATCATCCATTATTATGGCCATAAGATCCACATGGTTGTCCCACTGTCCCACCTGCAAATGTGCATTCTTGATGACACCTTCTACCTTCTTTTCAGGTGAGTTGACGATTTTGAAAGAACTTGACCTAGCTCCCCACTGAAGTCCAAGTTCCTTTGCCCTTTTCAGTGAAATGTAATTGTGAGTTGCCCCAGTATCTATCATTGCAACTATATTCTAATTTCCAATCAATACCTCAACATAGCACAATCTGTGTTTACACTCCACCGCGACTGGGTCTGTCAGTTTGGCCTGGGCTCTCTCCTTCACAGCACCTAGGATCTACATTACTCCTATGCCAGGAGTAGGCTCATCTTGAGCCGCTTCGTATGAGATCGTCATGAGCCTCTGACACTCAAGGTAGTCTCTTGCAAAGTGATCTGGTCGACCACATACGAAACATGCGCGGGGTTCTTGAGATTTCCGCAATGGCTATTGCTTCCCTTTCTTTGAAAGCCCTTTCACGGAACTCTTAGACTGACTGTCCTGGGACGGTTTCTGGGAATACCTTGATCCCATATACTTTGGTCCCTGTTGGTGCTTGAATTGACTGTCAGTTCTTGAGCAATTTTTATGCAGGCACCATCCCAAAAAATCCAAAAAATTTTCCAGTTTTGGCACCCCTTCAGTGTTTTGTAACATCCACATCATCTTTCTTGAAGGGGGGGTCTTCATGTTTTGTCCATCGGCATGAGTTTGGAATGTGTCTTGGTGATCATGATTGGTACCAATGGCGTGTTGTCTTCTATCGCTAAGACTTTACCTATCGGCGTAGGTGTTTTGTGGCTTACCGACAGACTTGGTCTCGCCGACGAGGGTTTTGGAGTGCTATCGCCAAGACTTTGGCTATCGGAGTGAGCGGGCAAGTGTTGGACAGACGTTGGTTGTCTGGCCGATGAGGGATGTTCAAGGTGGTCGTCGGCAGGAGTAGTGCTATCGATGAGAGAGTTTTCGGGTTCGCCAACGCCTGAGGTCTCGCCGACAGAGTATAGTTTGTTGGCGCCATCGGTGTAATGGAGGATTATCGGGTGAACAGGCAGATTGTTGGCCGATGGCGCAAGTCTGGCCGATGGAGTTGCCATCGGCGAGTATGGGGTAGTGTCTAGCCGATGGTGGTAATAGAGTTCGGTTTCGGCGTGACAGGGGCTATCGGGCTAGCCGTTGGAAGGTCCGCCAATGGAGAGTGTTTGGCCGATGTGATGTTATCGGCGTAAGTCACACCGACAGGGGGGCAGTGTAGTGTGTGATCGGAGAGACTTGTGAGGTCGGGGTAAGTTTTGTGGAGCTGGCCGATGGTTCTCCTCTGGCCGATGGGGATGTTGTTGACTTGTGGAGGTGTTGGCATCGGCGAGACCGCTGTGATCGGCAGGAGATTTGTGGGGTAGGCCGATAATGTATGTCATGGCGATAGTGCAGGGGTATGGGTGACGGTACAAGCAATTACGCTGCCTGATCGTGGATGAAGACTTTCAAGTGGTGGCACAAAGCTCAAAGTCCCCCCTGTCTGTCGCATTTAATCTGTGAAGGCCATTTTCAAATGGAAGGAATGTACACGGTTCTGTATAAATGGTTTTGGCTGTGTTACTTTTTCGAGGTTGGATGTTTTTGGGCTTTCTGCTCTGACTCTGAACATAAGGTGTTCACATTTTGAAAGGCATTTTTTGCTACAGACTCGGTCCTTAGTCTGGTGTACTAATCTATCTTGGCTTGTAAATGATGATTTTCTCTGTGATGGCCTTCTATGCAGATTGATTTTAAATGAAAAACACCTGTGTGTGTATTGTTTCTGATTGTCTCCTGTATGTCATTTGTTTTCCTTTCAAACAAGGTTGTCAAGGGCTTCCAAGTTTTTCAGTATGTGCATACTGTGTGTCTGATTTATTGCGTCTGCTCAAGGAGTGGTTAAATAGGCTTTTGATCAGATACAAAGGGAAATAGATTGCAACATAGGATCTGTTAAGTATGATCATTAATGATACTCTTTCTTGGACATGTTGCTGTTAGGCAGTAGCATTATTCTTAGGTCCTCTGGATATGAATTTATGTTGTCATGGGAAGACATTTACAGTCTTAGATATGACTCTGCTGCCCAGATAAGGCACTGGTTTGGGAATCTGTCTATTCAATGGGTCTAGGAAAGTCCCATAACTCCAAACACCATTTCAAACCATCTCATCCTTCCATCTGTTAGTTGTAGGATTAGGATTAGGATCCTTGCATGCTCTCATACCCAACCAGACATCATGTCCAAGAATGTTGCCAACCTTGTGATTTGTTACACAAATCTTGGTCCATACATGAGAGTATTCTGCCTGTTGATGTCAAGTTAAATCCTTCTGTCATTGAGCTAGTCAAGGTTATACTTTTATCAAGTAGGGAAACCCCCCTTGGTGCGGCAGAACCAGAAGTGAAGGGGAGGAGCTCACGCAACCTCCTGTATTCAGTTGGCTGAATCTGCCTGTGCATTAGAAGTGGCAAACCCTAATGCTGATTCAGAAGAAAAACCAACAGTCCCTTTGAAGCCGCTCTCGACTATCCTCGAGACTTATCCCTTTCTGAGGCGACTTCGAATTCTTCCTCATGTAGCGAGAACTCTACGAACTAGACTTTGTTGGGTCCTTAGATCCTTCACCTCCATAGTCCATAAGTTTGTCCGCAGCTCCTATGGCAACTGGCAAGGTTTGCACATTAGCTCTTCTTAACTCAGTCTGGGCCTAGGGTTGGAGGCCATCTAGAAAGTTGAACAGTCTATCCTAGTTAGACATATCATTAATCTCTATCATCAAGGCGATATAGGCTTTTATTTAATCTCTCACCTTCCCAGTCTGCTTCAACTGTTTCAGTTGCTTCTTGGCCATCCAAGCTGAATTTCTTGGCTTGAACTGATCCCTGAGTGCAATTTTCATCTCATCCCAATTATCTACCTTCACCACTATCCTCCCTGCCTTTGCATCCTCATCTCTAGTTCTCCACCAAAGCTTTGCACTTCCTGACAGAAAGGTTGCTGCCATTCTTACTTGGGCCTCATCCGAGTAACACACGAGTGTAGCTAAGTACTCTGTCATATCCCAACAGAAGTTGTCCAAAATCTTGTCATCCCTCTGACCTTCATAAGACTCCGGTGCCTTCACCTTGTGTGAGGACTTTGTCACCGTCACAACTCTGGGTGTTCCTTGAGCTGCTAGGTTCTTCAATATTTTCAACTCGATGTCCATGTTTTGGCTGTTCTGGTCTATCTTAGCTACCTCGACATGTAAGTCCTTGATCTCACTTTCCACAATCCCCATTCTACTCTCCAGAATGCTTGACTCCAGTGCTAATATTATGTCTTCCAAACTTGAAACTAACTAGCGAGTCCTGACCCTCCCTCCAGACTTTCTCCGTTCTAGGAGTCCCGTCCGGCTTCTGCCTGGACTGTTGGACCCAGAAGATCCTACTCGACTCCCAAATGCATCAGACATGACTACGACTAACACTAACCTACAAGATGGGATATAATTCGGTTGTTTCCTGTTGCAAGTTTCCTTCTTTCTCTCTCCAAAGCTTGTTGAGCTCTTTGGTTTGATTGCATTAACTATTTTTGATCCCCAGGCTAGCAAGATCAAAGCTCTGATACCACTTGTAATGTCCCCTTTTAGGGTATTCCTGATTTCTTTACCTACATACAATAATAATCACTAGAAAGGAGCATTAGAAATATTAAAGATCAATAAATTAGATAATTAATAATCGGATCAATACTTCATAACATAAATAATGAGATCAAATCATCATAGCATAATCAATATTTAGTTCAATTAACAAGCACAAAGTATACACATCATACACAAAGCAGACATATAACCATTTCATGTTTATTTGTAGTGTCCCTTTTAGGATATTCCTATTTTCTTTACTTGCATACAATAAGAACACTAGAAAGGGACATTAGAAATATTAAAGATCAATAAATTAAGATAATATTCAATTCATAGCATTATTCATATTAAATTCATTTATCATTCATATTAAACTCATCTGTAATAGCATAATTAATAATAAGAACAATACTACATAACATAAAGAATGAGATCAAATCATCATAGCATAATCCACATTCAGTTCAATTCATAACACAAACTTCCTTTCTAATCCTCAACCTTAGATGGAGATTTACTTATCTAGGGCACGATGACACCACCTCCATGGATGGATTTACTCCGCCTCTCCCTAACAACACCTTGCCTCTCACTAACAAGTTGGAGGCAATAGAAATAAATAAGTATTAACTTGAACATACTTCAACATACCAAATGATCACATTTATTAATAGCACATTCTGTATTGGCTATGTTCAAGTCTCAATCCTTATTTCTCTTCTAATTCCTCAACCATGGATGGGGATTTACTTGTCTAGGGCGCGATGACACCACCTCCATGGATGGATTTACTCCGCCTCTCCCTAACAACACCTCGTCTCCCACTAACAGGTTGGAGGCAATAGAAATAAATAGGCATTGAGTTTGAACATACCACTACTTCAATGTGTTGGGAGTATAATCTATTGATGTTTTCCCTTTTATATAGCAAGTTTCACAATGCTTATATATACATGTGTACTGATACTAATGATAATCTTTCAATTACATACATTTGTCATTATTTACTACATGGCATTCATCATAATAAACATAGGGTTAGATACATCATACCAAATATATAATTCTTGCATTTGTATCCTTGGAGATCTAGGATTGTATTCCTTTCTTTGGTATTGATAACAGTATATAATTCCGATTAGATAATTATATATATTTCCCTTTGAATATATATCTCTTTCAACTCAAAAATATATTTCTTAATCTGTATATAGATCAGATTGTTCTTATTTTTATTGACATATCCCTCTAACTCCCACTCATCTTATCTTTATATGTTATATTTCCTACGAAGGGAGGCATCCCTTTGAAGAGTGACGTCCCTTCATAGTGATTGCTGCCTCTTCAAATACTAACTGCAGCCCTTAGTGCCAACGTTACTTTGAATTAGTTTGTAATGATCGCTGCATGTTAGGAATTGCAGCCTTTTTTCATAGACAATGAATTATTTATATTATATTTTGATTAGTATATATGAATCTTTCATTATCCTTTCTTTAATCGCTAAGTATCCTCCTTGTTTTGCACATGTAAATTGCAGCATAGGATATAAGGTATTGTCTTCTTATATATTCGCTGCTCTTTCTTCCATGTGGGTCGATCTTTGTTGATCACCATTGTCTCCCATTTTATTATATTAATAATCTTAGCTATATTTATATTCATATTAATAACCATATATTGTTATAATAATATTTATTATTAGTATATGGCAATTATAATAATATCTAAATTGTTGATATTAATATTTTATATTTCTATTTATGTTTTGTATTTATATTTATTATTTATAAATACAATAAATATATTATATTTTAATTATATTAAAAATATTAAATATTTTATATATACACAATTATCATTTAAATTGACCATATTTCCAGAAAGCAATTATATTGTTTATCATGATGTTTAAATCTTTAATTTAAACAATGCCTTAATATCAGGACATCACATTATTCCCAATTGTCAACCACATAATGAAATTCTATGAGAAAGCATATAGGGCGTTGCGAGTCTATCCTCCTCAACCAAGCCCAAGGGCGGGTACGTCCATCTCAAATAATTCCCCCCTTGGCCCACGAGTGGCAGTAACTCCCGTCCATCCAACTTGGGCTGGCCTATTTGATGAAGGGACTAGTGTTGTTGCTTGTCCCCTAATATACATTTCTCTGTCCTCCTCAATCAAGCCCAAGGGCGGGTACGTCCATCCCGGATAATTCCCCCCTTGGCCCACAAGTGGCAGGAACTCCCGTCCATCCAACTTGGGGTGGCATACTTGATGAAGGGACCAATGTTGCTTTTCACATTCATTCCAAATGTGATGACTCATTGGGTTAAATGGGTAATATAAAGTACCTCTTGATAAGTTTAGTTGCAATGTCAATATATATACTTGATGTTACTGTATATGGTAGTGTTGTTGTGATAATACAAATATCTGTTGAGTTGTTTGTAGCTTCGATCAGATAACATATTCATTATTATCGAATGATATATTACCAAAGCATAATCATCTTCTGCATTCTAAACGGTGATTAGTAACTGTTAAAATCGGTGAAACCAATTACAATGCAAATGGTGACAAAGTCACACCTGTGATAGGCGTGACTCCTTGAGGAGTCACGTCTATCACAGATGTGACTCCTACCATCACTCACATATTTATATCAATGTCTTTACCCTGCAATACTATGAATTGACACAAAAATCGGAAGTGTATGAGAAGTGGAAATTGCATCTGAAATACAAACGAAAGTAATAAGAAGTCTACTATATAAATATCCAACTTTCAGAAAATATCCAAGTCAGAGATTATAAGTTCGATTTGAATTTACATGGTATCAGAGCCAAGTTAAACAGAATCCAGGCAAAAAATCGAATTTGAGAAATTCAGATTTAATACACCTCATTTCTCAAATGACAGCAGCAATCCGATTCGAAGACAGATTGGAAGGAGGAAATAACTTCTCATCATGGAAATTCAGAATTATGATGATACTAAAAGAAAATAAAGTTGATTCATTTGTGAGAGAAAATAAAATGGAACCAGAGAATGACCCTAATAAAACGACATGGATTGAAGGAAATGACAAAGCCATGAAAATCATAGTTGATGGAGTTAGAGATCATATCGTGCCGATTCTGACAAAACATGAGACTGCATATCATATGTTTAAGTCACTTGAAGGTAATTATGAAATTAATAACTCCAGCAGAACCTTAGCCCTAAAGAGAGAAATAAATCATATAAGTATGAACAAAGGAGAATCTATTAATGCATACTTTATGAGAATATCTGCACTAAGGGATCAACTATCAACACTTGGATACCAAATTGAAAGCAAGGAACTAACACTTATTGCTCTAGATGGTCTCCCAAATTCCTGGGAGACATTTGTTCAAGGCATTAGTGCAAGGTCCAAATTTCCAAAATTTGACCGCCTAAGATCAGACTGTCTTCAAGAAGAATCTAGACAGACAAAGAAAGGGTCAAAACAAAAAAATATAGATGAAGACCTTCATGTTCTAAATACAAACTCTCAAAGGAAAGAGAAGAAGAAACACTTCAAGAAGAGGAAAAATTATCACAGGAAAGGTTCATTCAAGAAAGACATTTCTCACATCCAATGTTTCAGATGCAACCAATATGGACACTATGGAATCAGATGTCCTGACAGAACCAAACAACAAGCATCTTATGCCAAAATAAAGGAGCATGAATCCGAGAAATATGTATTGTACTCTGCACTTTCAAACCAAGTATCAAATAAATCCAACACCTAGGTTATAGATAGTGGTTCATCAAGACACCATGGTAGAAGAGACTAACGAAGAAGTAACAATTGGAGATAACTCTGTACATCCAGTCAAGGGTGTTGGCACATGTACCCTCAAATTAAAGACTGGCATCTCCATCCAACTTACTGGAGTATTGTTTGTCCCAGGCATCAAAAGAAACCTAGTCTCCATATCTGCACTTGAAGATAATGGATATAGGGTGACCTTTATGGATAGCAAAGTATTGGCATGGCCAAAGAATTCTACTATTAAGAAGGCCAAATCCATAGGTCATAGACAAGGGTACTTGTACGAGTTATGTACGGAACCAAACCAAGCCCTAATTCATGAAATTGCAGACTCTAATGAAATATGGCATAGAAGACTAGGACACCTAAATTTCCGTGCCCTATCTTCCATGGAAAGACTAGTTACAGGGTTACCCAAACTCAAACAATGTAATTCAAGGGTATGCAAGGGGTGTGCCTTAGGGAGAAATACAAAGGGGTCCTTTCAAAATAGTTCTAGCAAAACAAATAAAGTATTAAAACTAGTCCACTCAGATTTATGTGGACCCATGTCTGTACCCTCCTTAGGTGGGTTTCTATACTATGTAATCTTCATTGATGACTTCTCCAAAAAGACATGGATCTATTTTCTTAAATGTAAAGAATCACAGGAAATCCTTAAAAGATTTAAGGAATTCAAATCCATTACTAAAAACTCTTCTGGGAGAAAAAATCAAAACCTTAAGAACAAATAATGGGAATGAATACACTTCAGACATTTTTAAAGACTTTTGTAAAAACACTCGGATTAAGAGGGAGTTCACTATACCTTATAATCCTCAACAAAATGGAGTTGCAGAAAGAAAAAATAGAACCATTGTAGAAGCTGCTAGGGCTATGTTACTTGATCAGAATATAGACACTTCACTTTGGGCAGAAGCATCTAGTATTGCTATCTATATTCAGAATAGATTGCCTCACTCTCATATTGATGACAAAACTCCTGAAGAAGCCTTCACTGGTACAAAACCAGACATTAGTCATTTAAGGATCTTTGGTTGTCTTGTTTACATTCATGTGCCCAAAGAGAAAAAAACTAAGCTAGAACCTTCTGGGAGAAAAGGCATCTTTGTAGGCTATAGTAAACATCAAAAGCTTATAGAATATATATACCTGGTCAAAGACAGATTGAACTAAGCAGAGATGTGATTTTTGAGGAAGACATAGCTTTCAAAAGAGCCAGAAATCATATTGAATCAGAAATTCAAACTTCCAACTCAAGCATAGAAGAGGATCCTACACCTGAGTTTCAGAGGGAGTATCCTGAGGAAGAGGTAAATCATGAACAAATCACATCACTAGAAAATCCCAAGAAAAGACCACTCTGGGCCACCAAAACAATGGAAGAAGCTAAAAATTATGCCGCTCCATCAGGGACTTTTAGGGAAAGCACAAGACCTAAGAGATTCTCTAGTTATGTAGCTTTAATGAGTGAATTCATTAAATCAGAACCTTCTAGTGCTATAGAAGCTCTTAAGCACCAAGTATGGAAGGATGCCATGACAGAGGAGTATCAATCCATCCTGAAGAATGATGTGTGGGATATAGTACCTAGACCAAAAGGGAAATCTGTTGTTTCTTCAAAATGGCTATTTAAAATCAAACATGCTACAGATGGCAGTATAGGGAAATACAAAGCAAGATTTGTAGCTAGAGGATTTTCACAAAAGGAAGGAATTGATTACGACGAAACCTTTGCTCCAGTTGCTCGATATACATCAGTCAGGGCAGTTCTAGCTATTGCAGCAGCCAAAGGATGGAAAGTCCATCAAATGGACGTAAAAACTGTTTTCTTAAATGGAACCATTGAAGAAGAGGTTTACTTAGAGAAACCCGAAGGATTTGAGATTCACAATGCAGGATCCCATGTATGTAAATTAAAGAAAGCTCTATATGGACTTAAATAGGCCCCCAGAGCCTAGTATGAAAGAATTGATAGTTATCTCTTGAGATTAGGCTTCTCAAAGAATGATGCAGATCCAAATCTCTACTTCAAACAAAGCAAAGGTGATATGTTAATATTGATATTATATGTTGATGATCAATTGATTACAGGGGAAGATCACCTTATTGATCAGTGTAAGAAAGATCTAGCTTCAGAATTTGACATGAACGACTTAGGTCTATTACACTACTTCCTTGGACTGGAAGTATGGCAAAAATCAAACTGTATTATTCTAAACCAAGGGAAGTACACAATTGATATGTTAAAAAGGTTTGGTATGATGGAATGTAGACCTATGTCTTCCCCCATGGAAACAAATCTTCATAAATTGAAGGAAGCAGCAGCAGATTCTCTGTTGGCAGATCCCACTCTGTACAGACAGATAATTGGATCCTTGATGTATTTGGTCAATACCAAACCTAATATCTGCTATGCTGTAAATGCCTTAAGTTAGTTTATGTGTGAGCCCAAGGAGATACATCTTGTGGCTGTGAAGCATATAATGAGATACCTTCAAGGTACTCTAAATTATGGCTTAAAATATGAAAAGGTTGACTTAGATCTACATGGATTCACAGATTCAGATTGGGCTAGAAGTGTAACGGACCAGAAGAGCACCTCCGGATGTTTCAGTTTAGGGTCAGCAATGATATCGTGGATCAGGAAAAAACAGTCTTCAGTTGCTCAGAGCTCTACAGAAGCCGAATATATTGCAGCTTCTTGTAAAGACCCGACTCATCCTAAATCAAATAACATTAAACTCTGATTTCAAAAATACCAATGAATAAAAATTTTGATCTGACAGATGTAGGAAATGTGAAATTCTTCCAGAAGTGCTTAATGTATGCTATAGCAATGCGATGAAACTTGAAATTTAGTTTTATCTTTGATCTTCACTTCTTCTTGGCTTGTTTTATTGAGGATTTTACTTATTGACTTGTTTCACTTAATCCTTCTTGATTTGAGGCATTTTTAATTTTACAACTGCTGGCATGTGTGGAGTAATGTGACTTCTGTAAAACTGCCATATATAGGTAGGGCCCTGGCAGGTTGTATGGGGGAGTAGGTGACCTAGGGAAAGTCTATTGTGAGGATGGGGTTGCAGATGGGACTGGTATGGGACAGTCATAATCCATCCATCCCCCTAGATCTATGTGTCTGTTTCTTGCATATCTTCCTCTTGGAGGATAACACCTTAAACAAACGCAAGGTATTAGGAAACATGTGGAGGGGTTCTTGAGAGGGCCCTGCAAACCATCTTTATTTCTCGGTTACTTGGCACTAAGAAGACCATGATGAAAACCCCTTGTGGGCGTCATGCGTAATCCCTTTTCCACTCATTTTGTATCCCTACACTTGGGGGCAAAATCGTATCCTTCATCCACATGCAAAATATCCTTGCACATCTTATCCACTGTCTTATCCTTATCCTATCATATTCTTATCCACTATATCCCCCACCTTAGATCTTGATAAAGACAAGGGGCAAAATATCAACAACATGCTTTGGAGACCTCTTGGCATACTTCCTTTCCAAGTATATCCTCCATTCATCTATTGCAACCACTTGAGCAGGGACAGTTAATGTCAAAAGTGTTCCTTTGAATCCTTCCTCCAATTGCTCATTTTCCATTTCCTGCTCTGATAGCTCCTCAGCAATATCTCGATTTTCATAAACTTCAGTATCCATAACCCACAGACTATCCCCAGGGAAAACATTCAAGTCGGCTAAAGTAGCCAATTCATTGACGTGTTCCATTGTGCCTTTATGAAGCTTCTGATTTTCCTTCACCACACCAAGGGATTCCCACACCATCATCTTCAATTGATACACAGTTGTGCATCCAGAAACTCTCAAGTTAATTGAGCTACCATTTGTCAATGTCTTCCGAGACCTCTTTGATGTGCGCCGTTCAACATCAGATAAAGACCCAGAGGAAGCTAAAATGGACCTAGGAGGTTCTTTACATCGAAAAAGATGTATACGAATCTCCTCATTTCTATATTCCAATTCACGCATAAATTCACAGCTTTCTCTGTCCTCTATGCACTCTTTACAGATCTCTGGTTGTGTTCTTAGAGTATGGATTTTACTCATCTTACACTCCTGATAATCAACATTTAAGTCCTCTGTTATTGGCACTTCCTTGCAGCTTCCATAAATCCTTGAGACTATATGATGAGTACTAGAGACAGCTATTGACTTTTGAGAAACAGATGACATTCATGGACTCCTATTTTGGGAAGCTACTATCAATTTTGGGATGCTATCACTACTTTTAGATAACAAGCCCTAAGGTGGCACTAAATGATGTGACAGTCGCGAAGAGAGATGGATGGAAAGTTTGGAAGAAGTTTTTGATAAATCAGCATGCATGATCGCTAGAATTGTTATCTTTCACTTGAGTCTTGATGTGTGCGCTTGAGCATGAATTCATTTTAAGAGTAATGTCTATATGATATCAGAATAATGGAAGTCACTGGTACTCAGAAGAATCCCCGGGGTGGATTACTTGTACCGGCTTTGCCAATACTGAGGTGTGTACAAGCCGATATTATATTCCTTGGTTGACATCCTCAGCACAGTGCTTGGGCGGACTGTGGTCTCCAGGAAGTGACTCATGGATCCGGATTGATCCCGAAGGAGTCAAAAGTCTCTGGCCAGAGCATAATGATTCCTGTCCTCTTTAGCCCGTTTGGCTGTTATGTTTATGCATCCCGAGTTGGAGCATAATGATTCCTATCCTATTTAGCCCGTATGGCTGTTGTGTTTTCCTATTGGATCAAGATTTGATCCGTTTGACTAGTGTAGGTTGTTTGGCCATTATTTTGGAGAATTGTGCAAAATCAAAAGGCGTAATTCAAAGTTGTTGGAAACAGAGAGAGAAACAGAAAACGGTTTGAAAGAATTGAAAAAGGGAGAACAGTAACAGGATTCAAAGAACATGTTAATCAGTTGGAGAAATCACTTGTAGCATGCAGAAAAGAAAATGAAAACTTGAAATCTAAGCCTGAACCTTGTGATGTTTCGTGATGTTGCAGAAGTTTCTTCAAAAGATGAAAGTGAAGATAACAGTGTGACTAAACTGCATTTACCAGTTTGCCCAAAGGACAGAAGAGCTCGGTTGGCTTTATTTCAGTATGTCCTGTTTTGGACACTTTAGCCCGGATTGGCTATTTCCTGAGTACTCAGATTGACTAAGAGAATAAAATTCTTCTAATCTACCATGGTGCATCACTACTCTTGGATTCGAGCACATGTTGGAGTAAACTTCAAATGTAACTAAAATTTTTTATAAAGATCTGGATTACCAAGGGAGAATCTATGAACCTAAATTTTTATTGACCGCACTTCGAAAGTTGATTTATCTTTGATGATGGAAGTTTAAAGTGGATTGCAAGTGTTTATTCTAGACACAATAAAATTCAAATGAACATTCAACATTCCGGACTCGAGGACAAGCTACAAGGATATGCTCAATCAGGTTACCTAGTAGAATTTTAATTATGAACTCTAACTTCACTGATGTTTAGATGATACAACAATTATATTTAGATGATACTCTATGATAGACTACTTTGTTGTGGGATGGACTATGAAGGTAGGCAAGCATACTGATAGTAAACGATGGTTATATCTATATGTATATGTTTTGACCTTATATGCATCGGGACGATGCATAAATTTAGGGGAGAAGGATGTCACAACTCAATTTTTGCATTCTAATTTGAAAATTAAAAAAATACAAATAATATGGACACCATTAAAAAATTGAGGATAAGATTATTTTAATTGAGGATAAAGTTATCATTAAAATAACAAGAGTGGATGAAGCATTATCATTAAACAAAGAAGGTGGATGAAGCATTATCATTAAACGAAGAAGGTGGAGGATGCATTATCATTAAACAAAGAAAATGGAGGATGCATTATCATTAAACAAAGAAAATGGAGGATGCATTATCATTAAACAATGAGAGTGGAGGATGCATTACAATTAAACAAAGAGAGTGGAGGATCATGGACTTTTCTATAAAATGCCTTGAATTGTAAGGAAGAAGGCATTCATCTTTGGTTTGGGAAAGCTGGAGAAAACTGTAAGAGTTCTCCTCTCCATCTGTTGTTCTTTTCTTTTGAAGATGGAATTATGTTAGTTCAATTTTAGTTTTGAATTCATGATATGTCTTAGGTTAATTAAATCAATTATGAGAGAATTTGTAGTGGCATCATAACTATTATTTGTCTGATAAATATCTCCTTGCATACTTGAACATCCATATTCGCTTGAAAGTTTTTAAAGTCTATGCATCAAATCCATTCTGTGTACAGCCTGCATTCGTTACTTTTCTATGTGGGATTTTGTCAAACAAATGACGTGCCTTAGTTTTGGTTATCATATATGCCTTCCAGAATATTTCCAACTATAATCGCTGCTGCCATGCGTTAGTGCGTAGGTAGTTGAAAATGTTGGATTTTCACCTGACGATTGCGTTTACTTGAAAGTTTTTTTTAAAAGGCATTTTGTCAAACAGATTCCTGTGCCTTGCACATGTATACATGAGTATCGAGGGCAATTGCAATTACAATATCTAACCAAAATCCGTTTTCAATTATGCTTTGATGAATGTCACTATCCTGTTCCAAAGCTCCCACGCTAGCACTGGAGGACGCTGGCAGAGGTTGTGGAATTTAGGTTCAATTGCATTTACTTGATAGTTTTAATGCCTTATCAACCAATTCGTTTTGTGCATATCCTGAAATCGTTGGTCTATGAAAACCACATTTATTTGAGATGCCCATACCCTGCGCTAAAGCTCCCATTTTGAGCACAGGCAGGGAAAAATGTTGGCAAAGGTTTAAATTTGGATTTACGCCTACCATTGCATATGCATCGTCTATGACTCCACATTTCGCAGGCATGGCAACTACAACCAACATCTAATGAAAAATCCCCTTTTTATGCTTGGACGGTTGTCCATACCCTGTTCCAAAGCCCATGTAGGCACAGGCAGGGAGGACGTTAGCAAAGGTTGAGGAATTTGGTTTTACACCTGCCAATTTCATTTACTTGAAAGTTGATTTTAAAGCCTTTTCATCAAATCCGTTATGTGCACATCCTGCAGTCGTTGCAGCTCATGAGGCAACATTTCTATGAGGGATTTTGTCAAACAGTTGACGTGGCCTTGTCTGTACACATCAGTTTTGCATATATGTCCACCAACGCACTGGCAACTATAATATCTGACAAAGATCGCCCCTTCTGGATGCCCTACTCCAAAACTCCCACGCTGGCACTGGCAAAAAGGACGCTGGCAAAGGTTGTGAAATTTAGATTACAGCTAACGATTGCATTTGCCTGAAAGTTGCTAAAGCCCTTTCAACGACTCCATTTTGTGTATTTTGCGATCATGCATTTCATGAAATGACATCCATCTGAGGCATTCTGTCGAATAGTTCATGTGCCCTGTCTGGGCTTCCACATTTTGCATACGTATCTATTAGAATATGTCTCTAAAAAAAAAATAGTTTAAATGGAAGAGCTTAGAAAGAACATGCTTTACTTTTAAATTGAACATACCTTTCAACCCTTGTTAATCAAATGCATAAATTAATATGGTAGTCCTTAAACTCAAGAAGTCATGTATAATTTTTGGAAAGCAAATGCTAAACAATATTTGATTTTACACATTATTCATTTTCATTAAGAAGTTCCTCTTACAATTGACGATAAAGAACATGTAATTTTTTTAAAAAAAGAAAAGGTTGCCACAACTACTCTTGCTAAACTAGGGTTCTATAATCTTCATAGCATATTGGAGGGGAGGCTCGTTCTTCTACTTCCAAAGTCCTCCTAAGGAAAAGATATTCCACTATTTATTTTCAAGTAATAAAGTTGTAAAATTCAATACACTTCACTCAATGTCTATTAAAGAATTAGAATAAAATGGTAGTTGCAAGCAAACACACAAATGATGTAGAATACGAATAACTACTGTTCTAATATTAAAAATAAAAAAATACCATACAAATGATAGCATACAAAAATTATAGGCCTCTTGCTTGCATGAATCAAGGAGATGCCATATTCAGTAACTCTTTTCAACTCATGTTAATAGTCTCTATAATGGAATTACAGTATAAAAATATTGACACACAAGTCTTGGGAAGATATATAATTAACTAGGTAATGGTAAAACATTGGTTCTTAATTATAAAAGGACTTGAATAATATATGAATCTAGGAGGTTACTTTAAGAAAAGATCTTGATAATAGGCCAAGAACGAAAATCTTGGACTAATGATTGAGTTCTTCCATTATCACATTAAAATTCTTGGTGGATATATCATATGAATGAATCATTGTATATAAAGGAAAATGTGAACCATGTTAATGTCAATCAATTGGATACTCAACATTCCTATACAAGAACTCGCTAATCAAGCAATAATATAAAGTTCTAGATAACTTTGTAAATACAACTATCTATGAATCAAAAGAATTAGCCCTTTGGGCCACATATAGACACAAGCAAAATGTCTTATTTAACAAAGGAGAATTGCTGGGGGGAATGAATAATAATGGGGTAAATGAACCATCTTGTGTTTGAGCATGTAAATTGCATAAACAAATTTATCAAGCATGTTTCCTTTATCTTTTTATTTATTTTGATATAAATAAAGTTTTTCTATTATCAAGGTAAACCTTGTAATTAAACGTTCAAACTCAAACATTCGCAGTGTTCGGTATTTACGGTACCTCTGGGTCATGTTTACGGGTAATGCCGTCGCGTTGAACCAAGTACCTCGCACCTAACATAGCTGCAACAACGACGTCTGGGCACCGTCCCTCTAAATCGTCGGGGAGTAATAAGGAACATGTCGAAGTTAAATCCGCAGGAAGGGAAAATCTCCTCGGATATCTCACTAAGAAGATTAACTAAAAGAAAGGATGTGTTTATTGAAATAATGATTACCATGATGATCATTTGGAAAGCACTTCAAGCATACTAACAGAAAACTAGGTTTATTGACACGTGGGTATAGATCGGGGAGGACATGTGAAATGTCAGATAGGGCAACTAGGCCGATCTAGAAACGCTATCTATCATGTGCTCTCACCTCGCCCTCGCAGATCGTGGTGAAAGTACTAGGGGATCAGGAACGGACTTAGTCACGATAATTATCTAATTTGGCTTGGGGAAGTAAATTAGATTTCATGGGTAGATACCTTATAGGGATTCCTCCACACTAGGACTAGCTGACAAACACCCCTTTAGGTGTTTGTGGTAGTGGACTAACTTCCGTACCTGTTTCACCGAGTGGGTGGCAGCCGACGAAGAACTGTCTGGGGCAGGGAATAACCCTAGAAAGGGCTGGGTACCCGCTCACAGTTACATCAAACAGAGTGCAAAATAGAACTACATGTTCGCATTCCCCGCGTTAGTCACATCTGAAGGAGGGGGCCTTGATCCCGTGGATACAGGGTATGTAGGCAGTCTGGACAGCAAAGGATGCCCCCAGTACTCAGGTCCCCTGGATGTAGGGTGTCCTACAATTAGCATCGTGATCTTAATACTCTGAGTAGTGATTACTGAGTTGTGTTAACATGAGATTGTTAAGTTAATTTTGCGCAGATGATAAGGATACAGTTACTAGAGGAGAGGCAAGCTATCGAAAAGAAATGCAGGATGTAATGCATGACTTAAGGTATGAACTGATCCGTTGTGCTTCTAGGTCATCTTCTCTCGTAATGTACTCTCTCTTTACTAGACAGAATGCCTCAGATGGATGTCATTTCATGAAATGCATGATCGCAAAATACACAAAATGGAGTCATTGAAAGGGCTTTAGCAACTTTCAGGCAAATGCAATCATTAGCTGTAATCTAAATTTCACAACCTCTGCCAGCGTCCTTTCTGCCAGTGCCAGCGTGGGAGTTTTGGAGTAGGGCATCCAGAAAGGGCGATCTTTGTCAGATATTATAGTTGCCAGTGCATTGGTGGACATATATGCAAAACTGATGTGTACAGACAAGGCCACGTCAACTGTTTGACAAAATCCCTCATAGAAATGTTGCCTCATGAGCTGCAACGACTGCAGGATGTGCACATAACGGATTTGATGAAAAGGCTTTAAAATCAACTTTCAAGTAAATGAAATTGGCAGGTGTAAAACCAAATTCCTCAACCTTTGCTAACGTCCTCCCTGTCTGTGCCTACATGGGCTCTGGAACAGGGTATGGACAACCATCCAAACATAAAAAGGGGATTTTTCGTTAGATGTTGGTTGTAGTTGCCATGCCTGCGAAATGTGGAGTCATAGACGATGCATATGCAATGGCAGGCGTAAATCCAAATTTAAACCTTTGCCAACGTTTTCCCCTGCCTGTGCTCAAAATGGGAGCTTTAGCGCAGGGTATGGGCATCTCAAATAAATGTGGTTTTCATAGACCAACGATTTCAGGATATGCACAAAACGAATTGGTTGATAAGGCATTAAAACTATCAAGCAAATGCAATTGAACCTAAATTCCACAACCTCTGCCAGCGTCCTCCAGTGCCAGCGTGGGAGCTTTGGAACAGGTAGTGACATTCATCAAAGCATAATTGAAAACGGATTTTGGTTAGATATTGTAATTACAATTGCCCTCGATACTCATGTATACATGTGCAAGGCACAGGAATCTGTTTGACAAAATGCCTTTTAAAAAAAACTTTCAAGTAAACGCAATCGTCAGGTGAAAATCCAACATT
This sequence comes from Cunninghamia lanceolata, assembly GCA_027924645.1. Classification (NCBI taxonomy): domain Eukaryota; kingdom Viridiplantae; phylum Streptophyta; class Pinopsida; order Cupressales; family Cupressaceae; genus Cunninghamia; species Cunninghamia lanceolata. Next base: position 4,573,094 of record BSBN01000397.1, read on the forward strand.
TTCAACTACCTACGCACTAACGCATGGCAGCAGCGATTATAGTTGGAAATATTCTGGAAGGCATATATGATAACCAAAACTAAGGCACGTCATTTGTTTGACAAAATCCCACAAAGAAAAGTAACGAATGCAGGCTGTGCACAGAATGGATTTGATGCATAGACTTTAAAAACTTTCAAGCGAATATGGATGTTCAGGTATGCAAGGAGATATTTATCAGACAAATAATAGTTACGATGCCACTACAAATTCTCTCATAATTGATTTAATTAACCTAAGACATATCATGAATTCCAAACTAAAATTGAACTAACATAATTCCATCTTCAAAGAAAAGAACAACAGATGGAGAGGAGAACTCTTACAGTTTTCTCCAGCCTTCCCAAACCAAAGATGAATGCCTTCTTCCTTACAATTCAAGGCATTTTATAGAAAAGTCCATGATCCTCCACTCTCTTTGTTTAATGGTAATGCATCCTCCACTCTCATTGTTTAATGATAATGCATCCTCCATTTTCTTTGTTTAATGATAATGCATCCTCCATTTTCTTTGTTTAATGACAATGCATCCTCCACCTTCTTTGTTTAATGATAATGCTTCATCCACCTTCTTTGTTTAATGATAATGCTTCATCCACTCTTGTTATTTTAATGATAATCTTATCCTCAATTAAAATAATTTTATCCTCAATTTTTTAATGGTGTCCATATTACTTGTATTTTTTTAATTTTCAAATTAGAATGCAAAAATTGAGTTGTGACACTTCTATGGCTGCTAGAGAGGCAGTATGGCTTAGAAAACTACTTGTGGGATTATTTGGTAAACCTCTGAAACCAACTATCATCCACTGCGACAATCAAAGCTGTATTAAGCTATCCGTGAATCCAGTATTCCATGATAGATCTAAACATATTGAGATTCCTCATCACTATGTGCATGATATGGTGGAAAGGAATGTGATTCAGTTGGAGTATATTAGTACAGGAGATCAAACTACAGATATTCTTACCAAACCACTCCTCAAAGTGAAAGTTGAATACTTCAAAAAAAATCTTGGTATGATTGAAATGTAAAATTCTAATTGATTTGTACTAATATACTAAAGATGTTTAATGTGTAAACATCTTGTGTCATATGTGTGACTCTATGACATTATGGGCCTACCCATTCTGTGTTTATTTCTAAAAGGTGACGATCTTTTGGATAATCTACACTTGTACTTAACATTATAAGATGACGATCTTATAATGTTTATTAGACTGATATCATGTGACTTGATATTTGTATGAATCATAGAGTTATCATGATTAAGTTATGGTAGACATTATGTGACTTAATGTCAGTGCACATACCATAACTAGGATATATAAGGAGAATGTAATGTTCTCGAGTATAGTATATCCTTTAGTATCATGAGGTAGGTGATGCTACGTATCACGAGATAGGTGATACTATATATCATGAGTTATGTGATATTAAATTACTTTGTGAAATTCATTACAGATCAGATAATTGATATTCACAGAGATTATTGTGATATTGTTATCTTCCCGAGCTAAGAGGGAGTGTTGAATTGTTTGTAGCTTTGATCAAATAACATATTCATTATGATCGAATGATATATTACCAAAGCATAAACATCTTCTGCATTCTAAACGGTGATTAGTAACTGTTAAAATCGGTGAAACTGATTACAATGCAACGGTGACAAAGTCACACCTGTGATAGGCGTGACTTCTTGAGAAGTCACGTCTATCACAGGTGTGACTCCTACCGTCACTCACATATTTATATCAATGTCTTTGCCCTGCAATACTATGGATTGACACAAAAATCGGAAGTGTATGAGAAGTGGAAATTGCATCTGAAATACAAAAGAAAGTAATAAGTTAAGTCTGCTATATAAATATCCAACTTTCAGAAAATATCCAACTCAGAGATTATAAGTTCGATTTGAATTTACAATATCTGCTATAACTGTTAATGCTTCTTGCTCTTCTTATTTATTTAATTCTGCTTTTTATACTCCAAATAATTATTCCATCATTGATATATGTACCTCTTGAGGGATTCCATATCTGTTGTCATCAATATTGTCTATGCTATTATCAATTACTGCATAAATAAATATATCACTGCCAATATATTCCTGCAGATGTAACTCTGCTAAATATATATTTTTCTCTGATTCTTTCGATGTATTTCTGCTCTAAAAATCTGCCCTAAATCCCATGATACTCCCCTTCTATTTATACCTTCTTACTCCCTTGAAATTAATACGATATTCTTTTGAAAGACACGATTCTTCACTATCTTCGTGCCTTCTCCAAGGGAGGCGTCCTTTATACAACATTCTCTTAAACATAATCTCTTAGGAAGGAGTCGGACATCCTTCAAAACTTCTTAATTTTGTTATAACTCCTAAGGAAGTCGACCATAATATAATTTCAGTCGGCCCAAATACTTTTGATCACTGCTCTTTTTCTTAAAGCAGTCGGCCTGCATTAGGAAGTCGGCTGATGTAGTATAAATTAAATCTTTAATTTAATTTATTAAACTCTTACTCAATCTTCTTGTACACTATCCGGCAGGGGATATTACAACTATTATCTCAGACCTGTCATATCTGTTAGGGCACACTTCATATGATATACTATCAAAATCGGTTAAGCTCAGACCTGTTCATGCCATCTACATTTTGGTGGCAGATTTCTTTGAATATGGAATTTGAGTTGAAGTATTTTTATTCTGCTGCAATGAATCTGATTGTAAGTTTTGATCTGTATGATGCTTTATATGGGAATCTCATTGATTTAAATCACTGTTGTAAGCTGATCTGAGTTTTAAAACCCTAGAGCTCTAATATGTGTGTGTGTGCGCGCGCGCATTGGCTGAGGAAACCCTAGCCTATTACATTTTTACAATTAAAAGAGAGATTATTGGCCTGGTTTGAAACAAAATGTAGAGAAGTTTATTGCTAGATATAGAATCTGCCAATCAGCACAGGGGACTAGTACGAACACAGGGTTGTATAAGCCATTACCTGTTCCAAATGGACCATGGGAAGATATTAGTATGGATTTTGTTTTGGGATTACTAGGAACTCATAAGGGAAATGACAGTATTTTTGTAGTAGAGGACAGTTTCTCCAAAATGTCTCAACTTCACATCATGTAAGAAAACCAATGATGCATCAAATGTTGCTAGATATTTTTCCACAATGTGGTAAGGTTGTATGGTTTGCCTAGTAGTACATCTGATAGGGATACTAAGTTTATGAGTCATTTTTGGAGGATGTTATGGAAAATATTGGGTAACAGATTAGATTTCAATTCTGCCCATCATCCCCTAATTGATGGATAAAAGTAGTTAATAGGAGTCTTGGCAATTTGCTCAGAGAGTTTGGTCGGAGACAAATCTACTCAATGGGATTTGGTCTTTGCATAGGCAGAATTTGGATACAATAATTCAGTTAATAGGTCAATTAGTGTTTCCCTGTTCCATATTGTCTATGGAAGATCTCCATAGATAAAGGTGGTTGCTAACAAGAAAATGCAAAGGTCAAAGACTTCACAAAATATATGCAACAATTGTATGAGGAAATCAATAAGCAAATTCAAAAGAGTAATTTAAAATACTCCTTGATGAGAAAAGGCGAATAAAGTCATTTGTAACCGGTGATATAGTTATGGTATTTCTGCAAAAGGAGACGTTTCCCAAGGAAACCTATAATAAATTGAAATACAAAAAAATTGGGCTTTGCAAAATTCTTTGATAATGCATATGAGGTTGGTCTTCCATCAGAGATAGGTATTTCACCAATCTTAAATGTTGTTCATCTACACCCATATGCAGGAGATGATAGTGTTGCTACAGATGCTGAAGATGTTACAGACATTGTTGATTGGATTGACTAAATTCCAGAACAGGGCAAAGAACAAATTGATAAAATAATACAAGAAAGGGTTGTGAAGAAGACCAGAAACAAAGATTATAAAGAGTATTTGGTAAGGTGGAAAAGAATGGGGTCCGCAGAGGATGAATGGTTATCTAAAGTAGAATTTGCTTGTCTGAGCAAAAGTATAGTTCAATTCGTAAGAAATTTGTGAGCAGAGGGTCATGTTTTTGTACCTTGGGTATCTGATGCAAGAGAACTTGTATGTTCATAGACAATCCACATCAAACCAAAAAAATTAAGAAAGTTTTCTATTTTGTCTTATTTGTTTTTGTCTTCAAGTATCTGATAAGAAAAGCATATCTGATTTTATTCTATCCTCACAAGTTCTAGAAGCATAGCTGATTTTATCTTATCCTCACAAGTTCTAGAAATAAATCAGATCTTAACTTATCCCCACAGGTTCTAGAAATAAATCAGATATTAACTTATCCTCACAAATTCAAGAAGTTTCCAAGAGGTGCAGAGTGGTTAAAACAGAGCCCATATAAAGATGACCAGGTAAACCATTTGGACAGCTTCTTCTGCCTGCAATTGAAGGACTGCCTTCTTGTGTCTGCAACAGGAATCTTAGCTGCATCTGTGATCAACGGAAGAGTAGACTGGCTGCATATTGATCAGCAGAAGTGTAGGCCTGAGTAACCAAGTTCTGACACAGAGTGTTTGTGATACCAGAAGATGTCTCTGAGTCTTAATGTGAGCTAAGGTTGCTGGAATCTGTATTTTTCTAGTTTTATTTTGTTTTGAGTTCATTGTGGTTGGTTGTCACAGCCTATGTGGCTGTGTTTAGGATCAAGACTGCATTGTGTTAAGGTTGAACTTCATTGGCTCTGTACTTGAAATCTGACAGTTTTAATAAACTCTGAGTTCATTCTTCGTTGAATTGTTTCCAAAGATTCTGCTGTGTAACTCTGCTCTGCACTGCTTGGAGTCTGTTGGTTTTTCCCTGACCCACTCCAGCAACTGCACCATTTACTATATAACAAAAATGTGAGGACTCACCTCAACTTCTAGTTTTACACATTTTTCTTATGTTTTCTTACTTCAGGTTGCATAAGATACAAAAGCAAAGGGTACACAAAACGTGTTCCTTCTTTGAGTTTTCTAGGACTCCTAAGACATTATTTATTAGCCAATTGCATCTAAAATATTAAAAACAAATACTAGTTGACACATACATAAGGATTTTCCTTCTGTTTTTCTTACATTAGATCGCAGGAGGTGCAAAAGTAGAATACACAAAAGTTGCAATCCTTCATTGAGTATCTAAAACTCCTGAGACATTATTTGATGAGCCCATTGCAACTAAACAATAAAAACAATTACTAGTTCCTACAAACACAAGGATTCTCCTTTTTGTTTTTCTTACTAGTTGCATGAGGCGCAGAAGTAGAGGATACACAAAAGTTGCAATTTTATTTAAAATTATTTTATATTTACAAAATTTTGAAAAAAAACAACTTTGAGAATAATTTAGTTTGAAATAGAAACTTGAAAGTGGAAGATGAATGATCAATGATCAACAAGAAATGGAAACGTACCTCAAGGAATTATTGCAGCCAGCTGGTGTTCTTCCTCTTCCTCTTCTCTTTTCTTGTTTTCCTCTTTTTGTGTATGTCTCTTCTTCTCTTTTGGTGATTGCAAAAGTGTAATGTCCATTTTTTGGCCAAGTTAATATTTTCGGGGAAATTGATTAATGGGCAGAAAATATTTTTATTAAGGGAATAATTAATGAATTAAATGTTAAACAGTCCTCAGTTCCTAAGGATTATTTATATTTAATTAATTAAACGGCTGGGTTGGTTATTTTAATAAATTGACTTCATTTTTATGTCAATATAAAATTATAAAGGTAAATGAAATTATAAAAAATAAAAAATAAAGTAACCCTATGCATATAAAAGTATTGTGAGCCAAAAGTAAATTCATTCTTGACTTGATATTTCACTAGAGTTTTTCTCCAAAGCTTTGGTTTTTTGGTTCAGCAAGCCCTAGAACAAAAACCCCTTGGGTTCTTGGTTGGTTGGACGAAAACCCATTTCAACCATTTATCTTTCTTCAGTTTGATTGCGGGAGAATTACATTGCAAATTTATGAGATTTGAATCAAATTTATATTTGGACTTTAGAATTGTTTGAAATTTCCTAAGCTCCTTACTACATTGCCACTGCCAAAGGCTATTAAGTGATACTCATATAAGGAATATTACCTTAGCTTTGTGGAGCCGCCACATATTTTAAAGGAATCGATTTCCACTTGAGGAGTCTCATTGCTTGCCTAGTGCTTCCTTTTTAAGAGGTAAAGAAAGGATATTAATGAAATTGTATGCTAGGCATTTGGTATTTTAATTTGTTTGCATTTGCTAAAGAAATCGTGGGAATTAGAAATAGCGCCTCTCTGTGGTGGGCCATCTAGAATCTATCATACCATATGACAAGCAACTATAAGCTTGTTAGAAGGTGTGTGTGAATTAGTTTGGAGGCATGGAAATATAAAGAGGTGGCGATTCCTTCAGAGTGATCTTGGAGACCATAACACTAGTCGCCAACTTTCATAAGCAAAGAATAAAGATTAAAGGTGGACGTAGAGTTTAAAACAAAACGTGGGTCCCAAAATGCATAGCGCAGCCCAACAATATCTATTGTAGCATATATATGGCCAACTATCAAGTGAAGCGCTGAGTTATGAGGAAGTTGATGTAAATAAAGTCGATGCAAAAGATTTCTATTAGAAACCGCCGCTTCAAAAGGGTTATGTGGGGGCCATAGTGAGTGCGTGGATATGTTTGGAGTATTAAAGACATTCACGGTCAACACCTAGCTTTGGGAGAAGTTGCTTCTTAGTTTGGAGATCATTGAAGTCATTATTGGTGGATAAATTAAATATATGTATATATCAGCATCTCCAATAAAGGGAAATACCACTGGGGAATGGATTTCACTATACAGAAATGCACAGATTGCAGAACAATTCAGAATTCCAAGGCATGAGTGAACTATAACAGCAGCTTCAGCAGTCACATTAATTTCTCAGATCATTAGAGCAGTGTCTCATACATTTGGAGCCTGTTGGCGTTTCAATTCGCACCTCTAGAATGCGAGTTGGAAACGAACAGCTATGCACAGATAAACTGCTCTTCTATTATGAGGGGAAGTTCCCTTTTTGCTGATGTTTGCTTAAAGATAAATAATTTAAATATAGCCTATCTTTTTGCTTCTCAGCTGTGAGCACAAGGTTACAAAACTCTATCACTGCAGCAGAGGTTTTTTTTTTAACTTCTAACTACAGCTAGGCCTAAACTAAATGGCGTTTTTGATCACCTAAGTAAATTCAGAGCATAGGAATCAAAAGTTAACAGAGAATGATTTGTTTTAACATAAAAGCTCAAATAAACTTCATCCAAATCACATCAAAAGACTCATTGTACTTTAAGATGAAAACTGAAAGTAAGATTACACAAGCCACACATCTGACCACAAAACTAGATGATCGTGAGATAGAGAATCAAAGCAAATGGCAGGCATGAGATTTCTATTCTCAATATCATAAAGTTATTACAACTCCAGGGCAGCGATATTGTAGCAAAAGGCAAGCATACAATATGCGATCAAACACTGGATAACAGATAACATAGAGTGAACAAGCACTTGAAATAACAATTTCTGTAGGCTAGAATAAGCACAGCAAATTTTGCAATCACAATTACAGTTCCCTTGAACAATGGGCAAGGCTGCCCTCATTTATACTAGATCAAAGGAGTAGGGAACCCTAAAATCTCCTTGATTTTATCTAACTAACTTGCCAACTCACAAGCTTTATTTCTATTCTAAGGCAAAGATTACAACTAACAACTGCTTTAAAACAATTTGCTTTAAAGCAAAGAAAGCTCCAACTATTACAAAATGATTTTTTACTATTTTAAGGATGGATAAGCTTTGAATGAAAACAAATGCTTTAAAACAAAAAGTATTGAGTTAAAGCTGCTTTCTTTTGAGTCATGTCCCCATTTTTATTGCTGCCTTATTGGTGACGTCGTCCACTGGAATTTTGAGAAATAATATCTTCTAAAAAGCTAGTGACCGCATCTTTGCCAGGAACACTGATACTCTCTAAGATGATATTCTGATTTTCTAATATTTCTTCACCATCTGCAACCATCTGGAGGAAGTCACGAATTTCGCCCACAACTTTATCAAACTTTACTGTCATTGCGGCAAAACGATCCATCTTGCCGATAGTGAGATCACCATTAAAATTGTTGCGGACGAGAGTCTAGAATTCTGTCTGTACTTTCCTGAGATCATATAGGGTACCATCTTCTCTCTCATACGAGCACGGGATCTGAGAAACAAAAGACCTTACAAACTTGAGAACATTTGTCACTTTTTCTTTCCATTCCGCTAACTCTAAGGTTATATTCTCATAGGTTTGTACTGTGAAAAGATACTATGCTTTCCAAGTAGAAACCATCTTCTTATTTTCTGTTGAATCAACAGAATTATATGCTATCTTCAAGTCAGAGATTATGTTCTCAAAAACCGGTCTGTTTTCAACTATAGTCTGTTGAAACCCCTAAATGCCTTGACGTAGATCATGAGCATTGTACTTTAATTGATAGATCTGTGAAAGTACATATCTACCTTTACTTACAAATTCTTCCACCCAATCCTTCATGTGCCTCCCATAAATGACCAAATGACTCAACTGCTGCTGATCGGCCGGTGATTCCAAAATCTAAGGAAGCAATAAGTTGGCCTGCGAAGTGTCGTGAAAAAGATTGAAAATATACTGCCGCAACTACCTATTTTCAGCCTTGAGGGCTGCTTTATCTTCTCCATCCTTCAACACCCTCTCCTTTAAATTATCTGCTGCAACCTCAAAGAGATTTACATCTATATGTCGGGTACTCCTACCAAGATTGGCTCTAACAACCTTGAAGACATCAACCCCAATCTCATTAACATTCTTATCTTCTGGCGGTGTTGCAGTTTCAAGGATAATTTCTCCATCAGCATTCTTTTCAATGTGAACTTGTTTCTTAAGTTTCTTGTTCGGTATGTCTTAGTAGACGCTATTAAGCTCTGTCAAGTTCAACTGATATGAAGGCTTTCTCCTCTTCCTACCCAAGATGTTTTCAAGCCAAGATGGGCCAACCTCTCTAGGAGGCTCAATTCTAACTTCATCAACACCTGATGAACCAATATGTGTCTCAGTGTTATGAACTGGTGAGTCTGGCTCTAAATTTATATGAATGGAAGAAGAGCTCGGTGATGGAGGTGGAGAAACATGAATTGAAAGCATTGTTTCAACATGCGGTGCTGGTTCAGCGGAAACTTCTGATGCAACCTATGGATTGACTATGGACTGGAGACTCAACCTTTTTCCTCTTCAACTTGGCCATCTTTGTTCCTTTTGGAAGGACACTCATAGCCTTAACCCTTGGTTTTGGTTTGGAAGTGGAAGGCACAGATGGTAGAACTACTGGCGGCTCCGCAACCAGAATGGCTTCTTTTCGCTTCTTCTTATTATTCAAGAATATCATACTGTTTTTTATACCTAGCTCGTTCTTTCCTCAATTGAGGTGTTTTCTTTGGCGGACCAATTAACTGGTGACAGTGGTTGTTGCTCGACTTGATCTCTGAAATATGTGGGAAGTAAAACCTCATCATCATCATCTGACAAGCCCTCTACATCTTTTGACGAGATATCAGCCAACTGCTGAAGGGTAAACCTGTTGTAATTACGTTTCCGCACTTCGAATTCATCTGCACAATTAGCCTAGAAATCTTCAACTGCAGGCGCGTGTACACAATTTTGACCAAGGTGTGATGCAAAAACACCATGAGGATCATACGAAAACCTCCCGTCGAAAAACTTAAGGCCATACTTGGACAATTCACTACAAATTACTTTGGCATCTGCTCTAGATCTGCATCTGTAAATACCCATCCCAATCGGAAAACTAAAAGCCGCCTTGCACCTGCTACGCAAAAATGAATGAACTTCATAAACTTGCCTCATAAATTCCATGAATGCTACCTCATCCGTAGGATATTTTGGCAGCATGGCTGGCTCTCCTGAGAAGCCATATACTCTAATGTAGGAGAAAGTGGGAATCTGGATAAACCAATCAGCCCATTCCACCATTGCCAATCTGGCATCAGCTAAAAATCATATATGTAACTCTTTATCCAAATCTCACACAGCATGCATAAGGAATGCATCATTTACCTGCTTGTAATGTCGTTCAGCCCGAGAAAACTCTAACTGCGGGAAATGGTAATATACATGTTGAATGGCCAGAGTTCCGACAATATTCAAACCCCTAAACTGACCTTGAAAAGCCATTAAATATATGAGGTATGACATCATGTGGAATTCATGGGCCCTTTGAAAATCAATTATCTAATGGTGGAAACTATCACTGATTAGTGCTGACCAATCATAGTATTCTATTCTGTCAACAATCTAGGACATGATGTAAAACATCCAAGGCTGAAATTTGTTAGCTTCTGCTTGACCTGTGATTGGGCTCAGCAAAGTAATCATTATTGCATGTTCTTCCTTGAACTCTCCACGTCCAAAGTTCTTTGGCAAAACCTTCTGCTTTTCTTTCAACCACTTTTGAGCAATCATTTTCCTATATTTTTCTTTATCATTGTGCCACACCCTCTTGCATTCTTCAATAGAAATGACTAAGTTTTCCTTCCATATTGGTATTGAAAAATATTTTTCAATGTCATTTGGCCTAAGGCTGTAGAGCACACGTCCATCTACTAATTGGATTTCTCTTATAACTGAATTGTAATGCTTAGTACAAGCAATTACAAATTCAATGCTTTGCACTGTGACGGGGAATGAAGCTGCTGCAAGCAACCCGGAGTGACTCAGATTCCTAATAGCGATGTTTCCTGCATCTTCTAAAGCATGCAAATTGAACACTAGAAGCACCTTATGCAAATCTGTCTTGGCGGTTCTTAGATAATCATGAACCAACGTCATTTTAGGCTTGATTTCTATTGGAGAGTACTGCATATTGAAAAGCTTGAAGAATGACTGTGAACACGCCTATGTTTGGAAATATTCTGGACAAAAGGCTGAAAATTGTTTGCTGATTTCTTCTAAAAGCAAACTTCGAGAGAAAAAACTGGCACATGGGTTTTGCAAACAATCCCATTTTGAAGCAAGTCAGATCGTCGGATTTTGAAAAAGCAGAGGATTTCCTGAAAAAGTAGCAAAAAAGCAGATTTCTGAAAAAATAAAATTTTCCAATCTTTAAGAGGATGAAATACCAAATGAACCCATTTCGATGAAAACTGAAAAAGCTCAGACTCTGTTTCTGAAAAGTGATGCCCTAGAAAAATGGACCTTGAAAAAGCATGCCTTTGTGCTTCCCAATCCCGAAACAACGAAGAACACTGAAAAAGCACTCTGTTTGGGTTCTCAAATCTTCATGAGAAGAAAACAATATTCTTCTTCCTCTAGATGCAACTTGCAAAAGTAATGAATAAAGGAGGCCAAAAGCTTGTCTTTATAGAACTTTAGGGCGAAAAAGCAACTTTCTTTGTGAAAGCGTAAAACTTGAAGCTTATCCATGAAGATAGCAACTTTTAAAGCACAAATCTAAGTAGATATACTCGAATAGGAAGAATCCCTATTTTATAGCTGCCTATGGCTTCATGTGTGAGATAATTAAAAAAAATCTTCTTTGATGATGTCATCAAACACGCGAGGTTGCAAAAGTGTTAGCCAATTTTTCCTTCGTTTTGAAACTTTTTTGCACTCGTTCTGACTCCAACGTGGCCTGCCTCTGACTTCAACAAGATGGCAAACTGTCACCGTTGACTGAAAAAGCTGACTGATCATGGCATTTTAAAGTTTTACCAATCCTGATTTCATCCCCAGCCTCGAACTGACGATCTGATGACATTTGACTGCAAATTTGACTTCTGGAAACTGTCGCCGAACAAAGATTGAGAAGCGGCTGCAAGAAACATTGCCAGAACATTTAAAAAAAACTATCTCTGGAGAAACCAGGCGCCCCTAGCCTCCAGGGGCGCTTGGGTTTTAATGCCTTAGCCAAATTTTGGAATTTTTTAACTTTTTCATTTTTCATTTTTCGCACGCACTCCAGTGACTATGGGCCCTTGTTTGAACGTCAATTTTCGTCTGACGGAACAGAACTGATACTGATGGTCAAACAATCAGGCAAGACTAATGAAAATTGAACTGATTGTGCCTTCTACCTGCCTCAGAAATAGGATCAGATTGATTTTCTGCATATCCGAACAGGCCAACAAAGGCAGATTTGTCATTTTCCGAAAAATATGAAAAAATGGTTAAATATTTTAAATATTTTGAAATATACTTTCAGGATGTTTGAGATAGGTCTCGGATCCATGGGATTTGACATATAGATTCAAGATTTTTTAGGATCCACCAGATTTCAAAGTTAGTCAGTTTTTCAGGGCTTCAGGACATCAGACTTAGTCAATTTCAAGATTTCAGGGACAAACATCAGGATGAGGGTAGACTAGATAGTCTGAGCATATCTGAGATGAATCCCCTGCTTTTACGGGCCTTTTGACTGAGTTTGACTGCTTTTATCCACCCAAAAATGGGTTGACGAGGCATTTTTAAATATTTTGAAATATACTTTCAAGATGTTTGAGATAGGTCTCAGATCCATGGGATTTGACATATAGATTCTAGATTTTTGAGGATCCACCAAATTTCAAAGTTAGTCAATTTTTCAGGGCTTCAGGACATCAGACTTAGTCAATTTCAGGATTTCAGGGACAAACATCAGGATGAGGGTAGACTGGATAGTCTGAGCATATCTGAGATGAATCCCCTGCTTTTACGGGCGTTTTGACTGAGTTTGACTGCTTTTATCCACCCAAAAACGGGTTGACGAGGCATTTTTGACATTTTTTGAAAAAACACAAAAAAATCTCTTTATGAAGCTTGGGCACCCCTAGCCTCTAGGGGCGCTTGGGTTTTCCAGACTTAGTCAAATTTTGATGATTTTCAACTTTTCCTTGTTTTTTGGATTCATCCTGCTCCGTTCTCCATTCTTCGTCAATTGAAATTGCTCGACATTTCTCCATCCTCTAAACAACAGAATTGACCCAATAGAGAAAACACGACCTTTTGCAGACTCTGTCTGGACCACCTTGATCGTGAAGCAAAATCAGCCAATCAGAATCAGGCATGACTCCTGAATCAGAAATTCTATTTTTAGAAATTTTTGTCAGCATCTGTATCTCAAGAAACCCATAAAACCTAAATTTCACGTCTATTTTTAGAAACTTTCTAAAAATAGAAAATTTCTATTTTAGAAATTTTGACTTTTTGACTTTTTGATGACAAATTTTCTAGACTCTTACAAAATGCCTTAATGAAGCAAAAAAATTGATTTGGGCACAACAGAGTCATAATCTGAGGTGCAGCAGAATCATTAAGGGCAGATTCAAGCGTTGTTCAAACTACTGGTATATTAAGTTCAAGGTTCAGCAGTGTTTGCAGATTTAGAAGAAGGCCTGAACATGAATTTGGTATGTTATCATGCTTTGTTGTAACCTGAAATACTGAATATTTTGATCATAAACAGTAATAAAGTCATTCAAATCTTTAATTTGAATCAATCTTCTACTTCATGCATATTGTTTGTTATAATGCCTAACACTTAGCAAGGATGTTGTACAACAAAATGTATGTTCCCTGTTGATTAAATTCCTATGCAAACTGCTCTACACCATTTACATTCAGAAAATTCAGATTTGCAAGTGTTCTAGAACAGTGTTTAACGAAATGTCTGCACATTAGAATAAGGGATTTTGTGAAAAAATTGTATAGAATAAGGGATTTTGAGAAAAATTTGTATAGAATCTGGAAGGGGTTCTTACAAAAAGAGCACATGCTACTGTTTTTTAAGTTTTTTAGTTTGCGGGGCTTTGGTAGGCCCCCCTTTTATGTTTCGTTCTAAGATAGAATTTTTTTCTTCAATTTAGTGTTTTTTAATGACTTTTTTAATGCAAGGGGGTGCCTTGATGTCCCCCGAATGGAGGAGGGATGTCATCACATCACTTGATTGTCTTGAGGATGCTAGGGCATCCCCAAAACAATAAAAGGAAGCAAAAGGAAACATTGGGAGGATGTTTCCCCCTTATGTCCCTTATCTCCTAAATTTCATGAACACAGGATTAGACCACAAGATTATATTAGCTTGGGGAATACTAAATTACAATGTTCCATGGCTCCATTCCCCCTCACCCCCGCCCTTCCCCACAATAGAAAAAGGCATTTCAGGGAAGGGCATCCCCAAAACAATAAAAGGAAGCAAAAGGAAACATTGGGAGGATGTTTCCCCCTTATGTCCCTTATCTCCTAAATTTCATGAACACAGGATTAGACCACAAGATTATATTAGCTTGTGAAATCCATTTTAAGCCCAACTAAACAAAAAAAGGGGAATACTAAATTACAATGTTCCATGGCTCCATTCCCCCTCACCCCCGCCCTTCCCCACAATAGAAAAAGGCATTTCAGGGAAGGGGATGTCTCCAAGACACAAATGAAACATCCCCCACCCCCTCACTCCTTCCGCCACCCCCCTCCCCAAACTGCTACCTACAGGGGGCGGGGTTGACATCCTTGCAAAGCAAAGGGCATGCTAGGGACGTTCTTCCCTGCAAGAGACGGTGTGGGGAGTCCCACCCATCCCCGAGATGGCCAAGGGATGCCCAAGCATCCCTCTATCGTCCCAAAGACGGTTGGGAGTCCCCCTGCCCCAACAAGCCACTAAATAATTTATTTTTTAAACACGTTAAATAAAACTAAACCTTAGAAGCAAATATCGTTCTCGAGAATTTCTCATAAAGATATTTTCAATTTCTCGAGATGTTATCAAGAAAGAAAAAAAAAGGAAAAAATGGGGAACCCAAAAAATGTAGTAATTTTTTAAAAAAAAGAGAAATAACTTATGTTTTTTACATTGAAAGCCATAGTAATTGAATAGAAAGTGAGAGCATACACCATGAATTTTGAAATATGGATTTTTCTCATTAATTTTGAGATTGTTGATTACAAATAAGTTGTGATATAAATCTCTTTAACAATGTTAATAAATGATTGTTGGAATGATAATGAACCCTTAATGCAATAGAACACAACTAGTGTAAATATGGCCTATTAACCCTACCATTCTCCTTAACTATCAAGTCCAAGAGACTAATCTATACACAAAATGGTAACTACAATTCACAACAACAGTCTCCCTAACCTCTTCAAATACCTCTTAAATTTACAACAGTGGCAAGTATTTCAAGATAGCAATGTCCTATCTTCACAACATTTCATATTAATTATTTTGATTAGTAATATTTCCTATAATGTTGACAACAGTATTGATGCCCATATTAATTGATCACGCTACTAATAAGGATGCTACTAAACACCATACTGATCAAGAATGTAAAGGTCACAATAATGATAGAATGCTACTGCTTAGTGATCATAAGAAGATTACTAATCACAAAAGGATAGTTATGTCAAAAGATAATGATGACAACAACAATCTCAACTCGTACAACATTATTAACAATTGATATATAACAATGAAAATTGTCAAACAATTGCCTCGATAATACAACTATTTTACAAATGAAATAACAACAACAATATCCCTTGATAAGTACAAATGACAAGTCCACAACAACACTAACATCTGTGATGCAATAATAATGACAAGTCAAAGGATAACATAATCATTTGATAGTTGTGTCCAATAATGACTATGCTCACAAATCATAAGTAATGATTGCAGTGTTTGTTGTTGTCAAAGGCAACGGTGATAATCACTAATCACGATAACAATAGTCATGTTCCCTATTCACAAGGTTTTCAAACCCAATTATACCAAGTGTCTTCACAACTATAGATAACTATGTTCAATTTTGAAATAACAACAACAATAATTGTCGTTCCCCTTTTCAATAGATCCCATGTTGCTGAGAGGGACAGTACTCCGTTGGACCCCTCAGTGGAGTTGGAAAATGTTGGTTTGTCCAAGGATTCAGGGTCTAAACCCAAACCTCCTGTGAAGATGTCGACCCCTAAAACCCCTAAGTCCGGTGGCCCTAAAACTTCTAAATCCAGTGGTTCTAAGTGCAAATCCCACAAAGAGGCAGTGGCTAGCCTCTGTGCCCTCAAGAAGACCCCTCTGAAAGAGGAAGACCCCAAACCTTCCACTAAAAGAAACCTAGATGAAAATTTGAACGCTAAAAACAAAAAATCTAAAGGGAGCGTACAGTATGAAGAAGGGGAGTGTAGGTTTATTGATGTCGGGATTTTTAACCAGAAGGAGAAAAAACTTACTGAAAGGGGTCAAGCTAGGACTGAGAAATTAGGGTGTGATAAGGATTTTGGTCAGTTTGGGAAAGGAGTTTCTGGTTAGATGGAGAAAGGGGACCTGGGTAGTACTGGGGAGAGGAGGATAAGGAGGCCTAGCATTGGAAGGTCTAGCAAGCTTGTTGGCATGCCTACCACTATTCTACATGAGCCTATTGAAACTAGTGAGTCTCAGCATGATGAGGAAATTGAGGAAAGTGAGGGGGAAGAAGAGAAGGTGAACATTGAAGATTCCTCGAATACTTCGAACCAAGATGGGGAGGGTCCTAGCCCGTTTTTCGAAATGAATGCCCCTGACTCGGATTCTGAGGCTGATGATCACCCTGTTGATACTCTGACTGATGTTAAGAAGGGATGTGCTACATGTTCCCAGACTGCCATTGAAGTTGCTGGTATAAAGAGTAATCTGCCTGATTTGGAGAATAAGTTCAGGACCTTGACTGGCTTCACCACGAAGATTATGCATTGCTCTGCTACAACCCTAGTTGTTCTACAAGATTCTGAACTAGGAAAGAAGGGGACTGGAGTGGAGACTGTGAAGAATTACGAGGAAATGTACAACTTCCTCACTGATGACTGGAAGCAGTTGTTTAATTAGTTTTCTCTTTTATGTGTTCTGCTTTTGTAGTTGGTTTTTGATTATGTTTGGTGTCATCTGCTACTATTAATGTGTTGTTAATGTTCTGTCAATGTGTTGTATGTGCACTGGTTATGGCCGGTTTTGGGCCTGTTTGGTTGCCCTCTGAGCTGTTTTGTAAAGGGATCAGCACCCTCGTTTTGCTGCTTACCATAATCAAAAATAGATCTAACTTCTATACAATAATTGTTGTTACCCCTTTTCAACAAATCTAACTGCTATACAATAATGGCACCTAGAAATCTTAATAGCTACTTACACCATTCAAAGTGTATAACCCGTTTATAAAAGTTCCAAAGAAGAATGATAAAAAAATTGCAGGTCTGATGCTTATATAGAAACAAAAATAATTTATTGTGATACTACCAGTGATATATCACCAGTAATTTTGCAATATACTGGTGAAAATTTTGGTTGAAGTCACAATCAAAGATATTTTGAAAAACTCGCAGTATTTTCAAGAAAATGTCAGGAACCTGATGAGAAAAGATATATTGGAATATATTGGGATATTTTAAAGATATCTGCTTCTATGATTTACTAAACCATTTTAGGGATGATTTTTCTTCCACAATTGAGCAGATCTCTTTATCTCTCTTGTATGAGACTTGGCTTTTTGCCTCTTGTGGTGTATCATCACTTTCTTGACAATCAAAACTTCTATTCCAAACAATGGCAAACTTCTTTATACTACTATGTTGGGTTCACCAATTATGACATACATTCAGCGCTATGTCCTCTTTAACAGCTATGCAGAGAAATATGACAAATTTACAGCAATTATAAGAGCACAGATCAAACAACTACAAATGCAAATAGCAACAATACTTCAAAACAATACACAGCAATAGAATGATGATTCAATACTTCAAATGGGTATTGACTTTTTGATGATATCTTTTCAAAATAATATATTAATAATTAACTTAACTAAAACATGTTCAGCATCTTAATGAACCTTAGTTTATTTGGTGCACAACTATATGCAAAAAGCACCTTCTAAGTACCTTCTAAGCTGCCTACACATGATGTCAATTGATGTTGTTAAGTACTACATTTTATTTCGATTACTATATTACATTATATATTTCAAATACAATTTCTTGTATGTTCTTTTATAAGTAATTTTTCAAGTATTATATTATATTTGCACCACCATCTCCAAATTTTAGTCCATAATCCCTCGTCCCATAAACTCATCCCTGCATTCCTTATCTAAGCACAGAAGGTATATTCCAAAACCCGTCCCTGCATCCCTTATCTAGGCACAGAATTCCAAAACTCCGTGAAACATAGCTAAATTAATAAATAAAGTATATTATAGTGTGTTAAATCGCTCTTGAACCTGCCTAAGCACAAAATAGAGAAACCTAAAGCATCAGATAGACTATAGTTCATTAGCCTGGTAAACCCAGGTAAGCAGAAAATGGAGGATCCTTAAGCATCAAATAGACCATCTGAATCTCACGTGAGCCTTGTTAAACCCGGTAGAGAAACCTAAACCATGAGCCTTGTTAAACCCCATACGCAAAAAATAGAGAAACCTAAAGCATCAGATAGACTATGTACATTATACTGTTAAACCCCTCTTGAACCCGGGTAAGCAGAAAATAAAGCATCCTTAAACATCAATGAGACTATCTTACATTAGCTTTGTTAAATGCCTCTTATTCCCGGCTAAGGAGAAATCAGAAAAACCTTAAGCATCGGATAGACTACATTACATTAACCTGTTAAACCCTCTTAATCCTTCGATTCCTCCCTAACGAAAAACGGTAGAAGGTCTACAGATTAAAATATAGCCCATACCAAACACACGTATGAAGGAAAAGAGATTACTTACAAGCCAAAATCCTTGGTACACATTAGATGGCGTCATCAGTAGTAAATAGAAGGGATTATCAGATGTGAAAGAATTAGCCTCCTGGAAGACCTTGTTCTTTTCTGCTTCAGTAACAGGACGCCTACAAGAAACATAATAAGCTCCTACATAACTTTTTTCTTCAGTCTCAGACACTGCAGATTTTGGTGTCAAGTGCTTCTTTCCAGCAACAGATTGCCGGCCATGTCCAACATTTTTCTTTCGTCCCCCTGCATTGAAATTAAAATTCTTGGGCTCAGAGTTCTCGCTTAAGTAAAACATCAATACAATTTTGGCTCTTGCATATTTCTACAATCCATAAAGGGAAATCTGTTAATTACCAGTAGAAGAGGATTTAGCTTTGGTTACTGCTCCTGCTCGAACATTTCTTTCTTCCTCATCAAAAACCAATCTGACTGAGACCTTACTGTTGATGGGTCGACGAAAGCTCCAGTTGACAGTACCAGCACTAGGAGTGGCAGAGTATCTCTTATGCTGTAAATCAGAGTGGTTCTTCTCAGATTCACAAATAGTAATCTTTTTCTCACACCCACTTCTTCCAAATATCTTAACTTGAAAATGCGACCTACAAATATACTTGAACACCAGAAAATCGCCTAACTCAATTCTCTGATCGCTTACAAATCTCTCCCAACCCTGTCGAAACTCCATTTCTGAACTTGCACGCCATAATGTTATGACCCACTGATGCCCACTTGGGCCTTCCAAAGCGATTTCTTCATCAGTCTCGTTACTGAGCTTGGGAACAAATGCAGGAGGAATCCGCTGCAGTAAAACAAACATAATAAATAGCAAACAAGTTCTGTGTATATATCCAAAGAATGAAAAAGGGTGTACGCGTATACATCCAAGGAATGGAAAAGCGTATGCGTGTGTTCTATGTATATATATCCAAAGAATGAAAAGAGTGTATGTAAATGTATATATCTCCAAAGAATGAAGAAGCATTGGTGATACCAGTTTTTGTGCAAAATCTCCGAGCATGACTTTGAAGAAGTAGGAATGCCCATTGGAGCTCTGTTTATCTTTGTGTTTGCCATGAATTCTGTTACAACTTTCAGTGCATATTGCGCATGGAGGTAAAGCATTCACTGCTTTCTGTTTCCAATCTTCGTTTGCGTTGGCCATGGTAAATCCAATAATCAGGACTGGTAAGGTATTCAAGCACACCCCAATTTTTCCCCCGCTCTTTTTAAGCTGTTTAACGGTAATAAATGGCTCGTTATTCCAAAATTACAACAGTGAATTTATGGAGGGATGATGTTCAATAAATTTTAGTTTTGATCAACATTTCTGTTAATATTTGTCCGTTGACAATGCACTGGACATAAAAGAAGGGAAGAAATTAAAATTTATCTCTGACGCAAGGCTGCAAATTGCAAATTACTAGAACGTTGTTTCATTTTATTACAAGTTACTGGTTATGGGATAGGCAAATTTTAAAATAAAATGATCACATACTTTTTATAAGTACATATAAAAATGTATTTATATAATTTTAAAAATTTTTTAATAAAAAATTATATATTATATTATTAATTAATATTATTCATCACACGTGTAATTGGAGTAGATGTAAAATACTCCTCACTTGAATAACTTCAATTAAGTGCATTCTCCATTAACACCACACTTGGATTTTGTTATCTAAGGTTTTAGATGTTCAAGAACTTACTCTAAGTTGCAACAGAATCACTACATGTCCCAATCAATGCAAAATGAACTACACTAGTTATTTGACAATAAAGGGAAAATAATGAAACACTAAAATTAAACTACTGTAAGGAGAATTGAAAGAAACTAATAACAGAGGCAGAAAGGGATAGGAAGATGGAACCTGTAACCAAAGAGAGGAGCTCACTACCTTGGACGACAACATGCCACGAGGATGTCTACGTTGGGCGCTAGAGTCCGAAATGTGCTAAAAATAAAAATTACCAAGTCTATACGAGCCCAAGTCGTCTGCACAACACAAATTTAGATGCCAAGTATACCCAGTGATATCTAATCAACACAAAAAATCAAAATAGAACCAACTAGACTAATGAAATGAATTGACACAAAGAGGGGAAGAGAACTAGCAAAACCTCTGTGCGGTTGTAGAGTCCTTTCCTCAAAAACACATGTAAAGAGAGAGAGAAAATGGTTGGGCTGCTTAGTGGCTTGCCTCAGTCAAGTCCCTGTTCTGGTCTTCCAACCTCCACGAGTAGCAAATAGATATGTACAGAAAAAATCAAAGGAAAAACATGTGTGTGCTCTTACCCTAAGTGTGTCTAGGAGCTAAGAGCAAAAATAAAACAATTTAACTAAAGGATTTACTTCCCTGGTCTATGGGGAAGGAACCCATGAGCATGCAGCTAGTGCAAGATATCACAATGGTGGTCTACACCATAACAATTCAAAGAAAAATAGTGGTCTACACCATGGCAATGCTATGTAATATAAAACAGATTAAAATAAAAGCTTATGGAGCAAAACAATAAACAACCTTTACCAATTTGATGAAGGAACCCACATAATTACTAGAGCTTAAAGTTGTTGTATAGGTCCAAACCCCAGCAAGATAGAGCTTCAAATGAGCACCAAGCAAACCCAAAAATCTCCAAGAGCCAATGGAATATTATCACACTAAGAAAGAGTATCCAAATCTGTGTAGCTGTTGTGGGGAGTGAATTCGGCAAAGGATTTTTAGCAAAGTAAAGCCAAGAGAGTGTTGTGAGCTTGAGAATGAGAAGAAAGTATGAGAGTTTGCCCAATTCTACAAGATTGATTCAAAAATCCAACCATTGAGGGAAAAAACCTAAAAAAGCATGCAAAAAGATGTTTTGCACCTTAGGGAGACATTACCAAAAAGTCTCATGATCACTAAAGGCATCTGGCAACGCCTAGAAATGGTCACCTAGCAGCAAACAGAGATGAGATGCTAGCGCACCACGTAGACGTCCGCACTCAATGCTCAAGTCCATGCAAAACTAGCTCCTGGGCGTGCACTAGATATATTAGAATCATATGACTATCTGAGCATCAGAACAAAATTTGAGGAAAATGAGAGAAAGAAGTCTAAATTAAATGGACCTTAGCCTATAATGTAGAGAGAAGACGCAAACACTAAGGTGGTTGTGAAACGTAGCGTGAAATTGTGCAAGGGTATGCAATTTTTGACG
Source organism: Cunninghamia lanceolata (assembly GCA_027924645.1). Classification (NCBI taxonomy): domain Eukaryota; kingdom Viridiplantae; phylum Streptophyta; class Pinopsida; order Cupressales; family Cupressaceae; genus Cunninghamia; species Cunninghamia lanceolata. Next base: position 4,595,144 of record BSBN01000397.1, read on the forward strand.
TTACATTTAGCCCCCGCTTTAGTGGGTATATGACACTATGTGCATATGCAAGCTAAAGTAGAACTGAAATAACATAAGATATTTTACCTCCAAAATGGATTATTGTAAGGATGTAGAGGATTCATTGAGTAGAGGTACGAAACCCCCAAGTTGAAAACCTGCAAAACCACAATGTTAGACAATAAACCTGCACAAGAGGAATGTCAAAACCCCACACACACACACACATATATAAACATCCTAAAAAGGATTAGATTAAATATGGTTTACCCAAACATCAGTGTTTAGCAAATCATATAATCTAATACACAATCTACAACTATCCACAACAAAACACACAAATAAAAGCAAACAAAGAAAACAAAATAGCAGAGAGGCATTTCTAGCACACTATGAGAGCTAGAAGGATGCCAAGTAAGGTTCTAGGGCTAGCACACTGTGAGAGCTAGAAACCATACCAAACTCTTGTGGGCTACTAGGACTAACAAATAGTGTTGTTAGGCGACTCACAAAGAGTGCCATACGAGTAGTTGAAAGTGTGGGCAAGCCAAGCAAGTGCATCTGCTTAGGACCACAAGCTACAAGGTGCTGCCAAAGCATAACACTGCCATGAGTGAACTATCGATATGCTGTGTGAAAAAATATGTAAAGCAAGAAATTATGCCCCCACCTTAAAATAATTGCATTAAGCATTGGTATGCAATTAATTTTAAGGGATAAAAGGGGAAAAGAGCCTGAGAAAACATATATGAGCAGATATGTTCTCAGATCTACATCTATAAAATAAAAAGAGGGTTGCCCCTAAGAAGAGACAACAAAGGCGATGTTGTGGGCACGATACACAAAAGCTTGTGTAAGTATGGTATGACACCGAACAATGCTAACAACCATCATATAAAACAGGCAACAACACCCAAAAAGACACTAAGAGATCTACATGCTTTGGGGTCAATATGCATAGGGAAAGATATGTTGGCAAGAGACACATTGGAGCTTCATGATTGCTGTCATTGATGGCAACAACGTTCATCCCACACATCCGCAAGACATAGTGTGCCTATACCAGAAGTCAGATTGAAGAGTGTTGTGGTCCAGTAAGCAAGAACAGAGTGTTGTGGCAAGGTCCGACAGTCAGGTCCAGATCTCTCAGAGGAAGTATCTTTGGAAAGTGCGGACTTGGGAAAGTCAAGAGGAGTACCTAGACTGATAGAATCCAGGAATTGAGCCTCCGGTGATGAAAGAGTGAAGAGATATGAGGATTCAAGTATTGGAGTCCTGTTTGGCAGTGCAGACAGAGGAAGAACTAACCGGCAGAGCATCAGACATTATTTCAGATGAGATGTTGATGGTGATCAAGATTCTTAAGGTATCTGTTGGTGCCTGAATTCACTGTCGGTTATTTTAGCAATTTTCATGCAGGCACCTTCCCAAAAAATCCAAAAAAGTTCTAAGTCTTTGGGCCTCCTCAGCATGTTTTAACATCAGCATCATATTTTCTTTGGAGGAGGTCATCATCATCATGTTTCCAGACATCACCCTGATGTTGCTTACGAGGGTCATCATATTTTCTGTCAGCATGATCTTTTGCTGGGGTGATATTCTAACATCGGGTGATCTTACTTAAGATCATCCTGATGATGTTGCTGCAAAGTCCTAAGTATGATCCGATCTTCATCGGGGTCATCATATTTGAACATCGGGTGATCTTAGTCAAGATCATCCTGATGTTGTTTTATCACTTCATGTTCGTTGTTTTATCACCCTGATGATGCTGACGTCATTCTTATGTCAAGGTGATATCCGCTTTTCTGCCTGTCTGCATCATGATATTTCCAAAGGGAGATATCCGCCTGTCGGCTTCATGCATTGTCTAATGGGGGCGATCATTTCAAATATCCGTCATATTCATATATCACCCCGATCTTATAGCGGAGCTACAGTGCAACATGATATGTGTGCATCAGGATGATATTTCCAAATATCCGGTTATCTTTCGAATATCATCCTGATGCTGATATATGGTGACATCATCAAGGTCCGGGGGGGTCATATTTCTAACACTGATCATCTTATGGAGATCCCCCGATATTTGCAAACATGACGATGATGTCATCCGGATATGAGGAGGTGCGCGATAGGCAGATATGCTGATGACGTCAGCAGGGTATGACGGTGACGTCATCAGGATGTTCATCGGCCAGACATTTGGTATCGGCTAAGCAGGAGGATCTTCCTCCGGTGCATCAGGTTGTGCCGATGAAGGCGATTATCATGTAGGTGATATTACGATGATGATGCTGACGTCAGGGTGATATTTCAAGCAACAGGTTATCATGCTGCTGGAGGATGATGATGAAGGCTTATACTAGTGTCGTCGGGAGCAAAAGCACCGACATCATATATGCTCGCGACCTAGTATATAAAGTGTTGAAAAGGTCGCCGCGGGGTGCATGTGGGATAATTGATATCCTACATATTTTGAAATATCACGATGAGGTATTTTGGCGGGAAACGGTTGCGATGCACTGTTTAATGTTTTCCCAAGGCCGCGGGTTGGTGCGCCATTAATGGCGAAGGTTGCAGAGGTATGGACGGATCTGGTACCCAATTGAAGGTGTACATCAACGGACAGTGGCGCAGGGCTCGAGGTTTCTTCCTGTCTCCTCCCCACCTACTGCATTCATGTTTGGGCGCCAATCTGGTAATGCGTTGAGCGCCATTTTTCTGATACTGTGTATCTGGCGGGATTTTTGGTCAACCATGTAATTAATTGCTGTGGTACACTTTCTGGCTGTTATAAGCAGACTGTGTTACCATTTTTTAGGTTGTTGAAAACTGGACATTTTGGCTCTGTAATAAGATACAACTAGTTTTGGTTGCTCTGTGCAGCAAAACTTGTGAGTTTATGTATCTCCTGTTGTACGTTTTGGCATGAATCCACTGATTTCATGGTTAATCTTATATGAATAATGCTATGTTTGCATGTGTTATGCTGATTCTGTCTCTAGTTTTGCATGTATCTTTCTTCCTGCAATAGGGATGCCATAAGTATCGACAGCTTAACACTCTGTATTGGGAGATATCTGTAAGGCAGGTATCATGTGTATCCCCCTGAAATCTAGTTTTAGCTATTCATGCTGATCATTCACAGGTGTATGTCTACCAACTCCAAGCCCTGGATAGGCACCAATCTAGCTCTGTGTTGAGGTTATACACCATGTCCAGCTTTGCATCCAAACACCATTTCAAACCATCTCTCCCTTCCATATGTTAGTTGTAGGATTAGGAGTAGGAAACCCTTGCATGCTCTCATCCCTAACTAGACATATATGTCCAAGAACGTTGCCCACCTTGTGATCTATCATACAGATCTTGGTCCATACATGAGAGTATTCTGCCTGTTGTTGTCAAGTTAGATCTTTCTATCTTTGAGCTAGTCAAGGTTACATCTTGAGTTATAGGGATACCCCCCTTGGTGCGGCAGAACCAGAAGTGAAGGGGAGGAGCTCACGCAACCTCCTGTATTAGTTGGCTGAATCTGCCTGGGCATTAGAAGTGGCAAACCCTAATGCTGATTCAGAAGAAAAACCAATAGTATCATTCTTGATTGGCCGACTGGTTAGATGACTTCTATAAGTATCTCTTTGATCCATATCACTTAGTAAGCAAGGATCCAGCTGACAGACTAGAGTTTGGGAAAATATTGACTATTCCGGATGCCGACTAGAAAGAGGATGAAATCCTTTGTGCGAATATATATACCAGATGGATTTAGATGTGAAGAGGTGTGTGGAGTGATAGAAAAGTACGAAGAAAAGCAGAAGAGCAGTGTGAAGACAGTAAGACAGGTCCGGAATGTAACAGGACAGCAGCACCTAAGAGAGTAAGAATGAAGTGCAGCAGATTAGTATATTGAGCTTAATCAGAACTGAACCCTAGCATATGTGGATGCTTCTCATCAGTTCAAGTATCTAGTTTTCTTGTATAAACTATTGTAGGCAGTGAGCCTCTTGTGAACAGTATGCTCGGGCAGTGAGCACTAATTGGCAAGTGCCATTTTGTATTTCCATTCTTCTAACAGAGAATACAATCTTGAGTTAATCACCCCATGGTTTTCTCCCTTAACAGGGTTTCCACATCAAAAATATTGTGTCATGTGTATTTCCATTTCATGGTTATGTTTTCTTATTTGAATTAATACTGCATTAATTGTTAAGAAAGTTTAGAAAGCTGAAATAATTAAGATAACTAATTCACCCCCCCTCTTAGTTATCAACAATTGGTATCAGAGCTAAGTTCCTCCCAAAGGAGCCTAACAGCTTGAGGAATATCTGGGAACTAAAATGGATGTGTATGGTATGAGGGAGCAACTTCAGTCTGCCCTTGATGATCTTGAGCAATCAAACTCTGAAGTCAGAGAAATGAAGGAAAGACTCAAACAGGCTGATGATTTCATAAATAAACTAAAAGGGAAACTAAGTATCTCTATAAAAAAGAGAAAAGATCTACTTCAGCAATTGGCGAGTCAAAGTGAAGACAATGGTACAAATGAAGATCTGAAGGAGAAAACCAAGTTATGTGAAAAGTTATCAAAAGAGGTCATTATGGTAAGACATGCAATGGAATTAGGAGTTATGAAATTCACCCAAGAAATTAAAGAGAAAAGAAAAACTGAAGATGATCTAAGACAATCCCTCAAGGAGAAGTTAGAAGACTGCCACAAAATGGATAGAATAATCAGGCATCTAGAATCTGATCTTGAAGATGCTAGAGATAATGAAGAAAAACTTGAGGATCAAATTGACACTCTTAAAAAGGATCTTCAAACAGCAAATGAATACAAAGAGAAATTCAAGATAAGTTCTGCTCAACTTGAAGTTCTTCTTGAAAGCTAAAAGAGGGTAGCTGACAAGCATGGCTTGGGATATGAGAAAGGTGAAAGCTCTGGATCCGGTCAGAAGAATTTTGGATCAGAAAATCCAAGGAACAGGCCTAGAAGACCTCCAGTAAGGCAACCTAATGCTCAAAGATATCTATCCTTCAATGGATACTGCCACAACTGCAATAACTTTGGTCATAAAGCTAATCAATGCAGAAAGAGAATAAATTAGACTAATACATCCTTCTCCGGATAGTGTTTCAACTGCAAAAGGCATGGTCACAAATCTCAAGAATGTAGAAATATGCAAATGAACAATTCATTCAATGGTAGATGCTTTGCATGCAATTGAATGGGACATATGGCTAATCAATGCAGATCAAGAGGATTTCATTCAAATAGGCAAAGAAATGTTGTTTACCACAATTGCAATAGATCTGGTCATATTGCCAAATTTCGTAGAAGCAAGAACCAGGACAAAAGGGGTTCGGTGCATCATAATCAGAATCAAGACAAAGGAAAAGGAAAAGTAAATGCGGATGAAGTTAAAAGTGAGATGAACAAAATTTGGGTGAAGAGAAGTATAGAAAATGTAGAGGATGGATCCACACCAGAATCTGGTGCTGATATTCCTTTCGAAAATTAAAAAATGAGCTCTAGCTCAAGGGGAGACACAAGGAAAAACATTTTCCCCCAGCCAGTTAATTGGTGCCGGAATTGGCACAAGGAGAATTGTGGATTAAAGGATTCTCAGAGAAACATCTAAATAAACTGTGGTTAAGTTATATCCGCGAGATGTTTAAAACAAGATCGTTTCGATTCATCAAGTCATCTGAATAAGGAAAAAAAGGCAAACCGGAATGACTTAAGTTGAGCATTTATTGCAGCTTGATATTAGGGTTTGCGGAGCAATATAAGGGTTTTTTATTAAACATTTGTTCATTCTGCATTCAAGAAGAAGCGAAAGGGAGCTCTGCAACAAATTTCCTCAAACCCATCAAAGATCATCTATAGAAGTCAATTTCATCCAGCAATCGATCCAGCTCACTCCGTAAAACCTAGAAGTGCAAAAGGTATTTTCCATTCTTAAATATCTCTCTGTAAATCTTTGAAAGATGGGTACTCCGAATGTGGTGAAGATTTCTGATAGGCCGAGCCCTAAATTTAAGAAGCATCCATATAAATCCCTAGAAGTTGATCCCCTAGGCGCCTTTTCAAGCATTCCACATGGGGTTTTGCATGTAGAAGATGTTAGGGCATATATTCATGTGAGTATTGAAGAATTTGGGGAATCTAAGCTGGTCGATATCTATCACAAGCATTTGATAGATGACTCATTCGAACTCAAAACCCAGTATAAAGCTATATGGGACAAACATTTTGCACAATGCATTCATTTCCCTTGTTTTCCAGAAGATGAATGGGTCCGGTATATCTTGAGAAGAATGTATGACAACTTCATGTGGTTGAGCAAGCCGTTTAAGATCACTAAGGATGCCATTAGGGCAGTAACCAGATTACACTCAACCGGTGGAATGCCTACACTCAAATCTGTCAAAAACCAAATTGTCAGTGAGGCTACCAGATCGAAGTTTGATAAAAGAGCAATGACTATTGAGGATATCACAGATCTGGATATCAAGTTTGCATCAATGATAATTGGGTATAAGATATATCACTCTAGCAGGGAGAATTTAGTATCTGGAACTGCTATATATACAGCTTATGAAATGTTGAGGAAGAATGTAAACTATGATCTTTGTGAGCTCCTTCTGAACCAACTCTTGGAGAATCTGCAGAAGATAAAGAAGGATAAGAAGAACTCTTTCAAATATGGTGGTTTGATACTCTGCCTATTCTTTTATTACATGAATGAGCTTCCCGGATCTAGTGGTTGGGTATGGAAGAATGATAGACCAGTAGCCATTCAAATCAGAGATTATATACATGGGCTTGGTGATGCCAAGGCACAGAATACAACTCTCTGGGGCTATTTCAAGAATTTTCAGAGCATGATGGAAGCAAGAGAGAGAATCCCCGAATCTTTAGTTGAAAAATATAAAGATACAATATGCTTTATGGTAGAAACTGATCAGTGCCTAATGGAGGCAGTGGAACCAAGAACAGTGTGGATCATGCCTATGGGGTATGAAGTGGATGAGAAAATTGTAGAGCTGCATGTGCAACACATGCTAAGTCAGCAAAAGGATCCCAAGGCAGAAAGGTTTGGAACCTTTGAAGAATTGAGTGTGAAAATCCATGTGGAGCTACGTCAACCGAAAATGAAGAGAAAAGTGAGAAAAGAAGTTGAGAACCTTGCCAAAAGTTATGGGATTTCAAAAGAGGCACTTGATGCCAGCAGAGAAAAGATGGAAAGGGCAGAAAAAGGAAAGAAAGAAGTAGAAAAAGAAAGTGCTCCGATAGAAGCTTCCTCCTGGACCAAATCCTCTAAGAGCTCTGCATCTGCCACTGCAAAGAGCTCAAAGGCATCTCAACCGAAAGCAAAATCATCCGGTAAAAGTGAAAAGAGAACAAAGACAAAGGCAACAAGGTCTTACATCAGTCAGAAGGATGATGAAGAGACTGAATCTGATGAAGAGATCAAGAAGATGAAGAAAAAGAAGAAAGTATCCAGTGAAACCAAGGAGGCAGAGACAGAAGAGTTTGTTGAAAAGCCCACTCTGTCATTAGATGATGTGGTTAAAGCAGTTACTGTGGATGGGAACCTGCAACCAATAATAGAATTTTATGACGCATATAATGATGCAGATAAAAAGATCTTGGAGGAAGCCACAATCAAATACTTGAACATATACAATAAAGCATTTATTGAAATAATTTCTCTAATTCCTAAAAGTTTAGAGAAGGAACTTGATATGAGAAAAGAAAATGCCAAGGCTAAGGACCTAGAGATTAGAGATCAGATAGCTATCCAGCTCTATCCCTCAATTACTCCAAAACAAATGGATATGATCTTCAAAGATTGCAAGGATGAGTTCTGGAGTAAAGCTAGAATGAATCAGCTCATGCTTGGAGAAACTGGTAAGGTGGCAAAAGAAACAAAGGAAATCCTCCGGAATGCCTATAAAAGATTCAATATTCCTGTTGTAGAGGATTTAGGTGATGATCCCTCAGGAATAGATAACAAAGAAGAATTCACTGAGAAAATGTCAGAAGAGGCAAAGGAGACAGGAGAAGAAAAAGAAGCAAATATCTCTCATCCGGTTTCCCCTGCAGATTCCGGATCTAAAGGAGAAGAAAGAGTAATCAGTCAAGAAGCAGAAGAGAAGCAAAAAGAAGATGTCACTCATAAGGCTGCAGAAGAAGAGAAAACTCCAATAGAAAAGGCCACAGATGATAGTGGTAAGGCTGCAGAAGGGGACAAAACCCTGTCACCGGCAAGAGACACAGCAGAAGCAGTAGAAGAATTCTTAACCAAGGAGATGATGAAATTTGATGAACCGGAACTTCTTCAAGGACCGCTAAATTTTGACTCCCTCTCCCCGGTTCAAACCATAAAGCTAGCATCCTTTACTTCGGCAAAAGCAAAAGAAAAACTCCTAAAGTCTCACATGGAGGATTGCAAGATCATAGACATTGCATCCGGTGTACTGGAAAAGATCATGCCATCTTTTCAGAAGGATCCCTTAGCCTCCTCATCCGGTAATCTCAAATCTCTAGTAAATAGTGTTAGCACACACTTTGATTCATTAGAGAAGTCAGCAGAAGATAAGGTCTGGAAAGAGTTTTTGGTAAAAAGATTATCAGAAGTACAAGGGTTAATAACCAATGATGGGAGAGTTATGAATATTGGGTTAAAGAGCTTAGAAAATGCTCTCAAAGATGGCAGTGATATTTACAAATTTTGTTTATCCTGGCCTAAAGTGACCAAGGACATTGAGAAGAAGGTAAAAGAGCAAGAGGATAAACTATTAAGTTTATCTCAAAGTTTTGATCCTCTATCCTCCTCCATAGTAAATCAAGAGTGTCAAACTATTACAGTCATAAATGAAATGAAGAAGCTTGAGAAGGAGAAGAAAAATAGAATAAGTAGGTTGAATGAACTTAGAAGAATAATTATCCCTGAGTTAGAAGCCATGCATGAGGCCCTAAATGATGCTCAAACCACAGACCGGACCAGTGATCCGACAGATCTGAAGAGGGCAGAAGCTTTTGCATTCCTATTAAGTGGTCACATCTAAGTTTTGAACAAGATGAAGCAGAGTTGGGCGACAGAAGTTATATAGTTGAAGACAACTTTTGCAGACATACTATAGTATATGTAAGTATAACCTATTTATATACTTATACGGCTAAGTATAGTTCAATTTTTGAGAATTTTGGTGTGTGGACCCTACCCTTTGCCATTGATGTCAAAGGGGGAGTGAGGAACAGTGAAAAAAGTGGAATCCAGCTAAGGGGGAGCTCCAGAAAAGTGTACATTAGAAGAGAGCATCAACAAAGGGGGAGTATAGTATAACACTTGGTCATTTTTCACTAAGTGTTGCCATCAATGCCAAAGGGGGAGATTGTTGGCAAGAGACACATTGGAGCTTCATGATTGTTGTCATTGATGGCAACAACGTTCATCCCACATATCTGCAGGACATAGTGTGCCTATACTGAAAGTCAGATTGAAGAGTGTTGTTGTCCGGTAAGCAAGAACAGAGTGTTGTGGCAAGGTCCGACAGTCAGGTCCAGATCTCTCAGAGGAAGTATCTTTGGAAAGTACAGACTTGGGAAAGTCAAGAGGAGTACCTTGACTGATAGAATCCAGGAATTGAGCCTCCAGTGATGAAAGAGTGAAGAGATATGAGGATTCAAGTATTGGAGTCCTGTTTGGCAGTGCAGACAGAGGAAGAACTGACTAGCAGAGCATCAGACATTATTTCGGATGAGATGTTGATGGTGATCAAGATTCTTAAGGTATCATTCTTGATTGGCCGACTGGTTAGATGACTTCTATAAGTATCTCTTTGATCCGCATCACTTAGTAAGCAAGGATTCAACCAACAGACTAGAGTTTGGGAAAATATTGACTATTCCGGATGTTGACTAGAAAGAGGATGAAATCCTTTGTGTGGATATATATACCAGATGGATTTGGATGTGAAGAGGTGTGTGGAGTGATAGAAAAGTGCAAAGAAAAGCAGAAGAGCAGTGTGAAGACAGTAAGACAGGTCTAGAATGTAACAAGATAGCAGCACCTAAGAGTAAGAATGAAGTGCAGCAGATTAGTATATTGAGCTTAATCGGAACTAAACCCTAGCATATGTGGATGCTTCTCATCAGTTCAAGTATCTAGTTTTCTTGTATAAACTATTGTAGGCAGTGAGCCTCTTGTAAGCAGTATGCTCGGGCAATGAGCCCTAATTGGCAAGTGCCATTTTGTATTTCCATTCTTCTAACAGAGAATACAATCTTGGGTTAATCACCCTGTGGTTTTCTCCCTTAACAGGGTTTCCACGTCAAAAATATTGTGTCATGTGTATTTCCATTTCATGGTTATGTTTGCTTATTTGAATTAATACTGCATTAATTGTTAAGAAAGTTCAGAAAGCTGAAATAATTAAGATAACTGATTCACCCCCCTCTCAGTTATCAACAAGATAATCATCAGGGGACAACTAATGAATCGTCATCATTCCCTAAGCACACAAAACAATGAGCACAAAGGAAGAAGGCACTAAAAAGATAAATAAAAGAAAAAAAATTGGGTCAACATGGAAGGAAGCTAAATCTTCCAACGCTTTGTATCATCCCCAAAAATGTCACACAATAAACAAAAAGACAACATATAGAAGATTTAAGGGACAAAGAGAAGAATGGTAGAATAGATGCGCTCCTCTTGTATCCACGTGTTTACAAGGAAATTGTGGGTCGTGGTCCTCCAGGTGAACTAACAAACATAAAGTTACATCACAAGAGAAACATCACTATCAAGCAAGCAAACACACAAAACACAAGTAAAGCCCTCATGGGTTAGGTGTCATCAAATCATCCTAGTCCTAATCTTTGTAAGCATAAGGGGATAGTGAAAGAGCTGACAACGGAACCATAGCAAGAGCAGTTGAAGGAGATTCACCTGGTTCCAGGCATGGAGGAGAAACAGTAATAGCTAGAGCCTTTGAGGCACTAGGAACAAGGGTCAAGGATCATGTGAAGATTGTGGACAGCCCACCGAGGTATATCAAAAGTAGACTTAGTGATTTGTAACCTAGAAGGGAATCAGGAGAGTCACTATTAGAATAATGAATTAATCGCGGCTCCATAGTGCTATCAATAGTAATGCAAGCATGAGGAGACATAAGTGGAGTAACATCCTCCAATAATAGAAGAGAAGAAGAAAAAGGTTAGGTAGGTGGTGAAGGTGGTTGTAGGGCATGCTTAGGTCTACGAAACGACAGGGTGGGATAACGCCCAAGCTTATGCTTAGGCAGTGGAGGCAGAGGGTCAAGGGCAATGGTAGCAGGGTGGAGAACATCAGGAAAAATAGTGCGGTGAGTGTGTGGAGTAGGCACAGGAGCGACTAGGGTGGTGCTAGGAGCGACACTTAAAACAGGGGTTGGGGATGGAAGGGATGAAGGAGGACAAAGAGGAACTTGGTGCTCCTCAAGAAAAATAGGATCAACAGGCATCTGCTCAACAACATGCGCTCGAGCCATAGCACAACGATGAAATATACCAAGCCAATTTTTTTCACTTTTCCAATTATAATAAGCAGAGCAATACACAATCATTGAAGTTAGCACTTAAACCAAAGCGATGCGGAATTCAACTCTAACCAAGAATGTACACCAGGATGGTGTGATCATATGGTCAGAGGATCTTTATGCAATTCTAAAAAGGAACTCTAACCAAGAATGCGCCTGATGATGACGAGCATATGGTCAAAGGGTCTTGATGCAATGCTGATACAAAGAACTCTAACCAAGAATGCGCCGGATGTCGACGAGCATGTGATCAGAGGATCCCTACCACTATTATGCTAAAATAACTCGACATCAAGAATGTGCTTTCCAACCTGAAGTGGAATTGGAGCTACCATATGACGGAGATGCAAGGTATTATAAAGCAAATATGAGAAGAAGTATGAAGTGCTGACAGTACTACTGTTCAGCTTACAATAATTAGAGACTTCCAACCCAACTCAAATGATAGAAGTTAGCAAACTGAAATGATGGATCAACAACTTGAAAAGACCAAACCAACAACATAAAACCCTAAAAAAATGCTCACACCTCACTCATTTCTCAACTAAATGACCTCAAATCTGATGCAATGCACTCCTATGACAATGGCGACGAAGCTACACACTAGAGACCACTCTTAAACCCAAGTATTTATTTAGCATGCTTTTCTAATGCACTCCAAAGAGGGCGGCTTGGTAAGAAGGGCGATTTCCTTCTAGAAAAATCAGATTCTTCATAATAAAATCTGCAAATTGGCACAATGGGGCGCCCAACATAGACAAAGGGAAATATGAAATACCCAGAACAAATGTATTTTTATTTTTAGATTTATGAATGAAACTACAGATTCAGCCCTGTTATCAGCAACTCCAAAAATGACATAAAATGCAAATAACTGAACTACAAATAGAACTCAAGCTACAATGCAAACCTCACTACAAAAATCACTACTATCAGCAAACCTCTCCCTAGGTGCTATCTCTCAAGCACGAAGTGAGCCCAGGCTAGGAGGCATTCATTCCTCGAAGCAGTCCCAGAACCATTACGGTAGCATAACATTATCAAGATTTCAAATCTGAAATGAGAGCACTCTTCCTCCTTTTATACTTTTCTAACTAGGAGTCTCTAAAATCCTCTTGCATATGGGATAAAACATGAGAGGGAAAATAATATAATCCTCTTCAATTCTTTTTCAACCTCAACATTAAGTCGTTGAGCCTAGGCACCAAGGTCCAATATTAAATAATAAAGTTTAATCTATGGACTTTAAAACGGAGGCCAAGATGATGTCAGAAACCAATGATCTATAGCTTGTTGGAAAGGTCTTGACAAGACGAATCCAACCCCACTCTCAAAATCTTGTTCCGGTGCCAATCCTGAACTTACTAAAAATAGTAAATTCCTGAATGTTAAGAAAAACACATCCCTGCGAAGCTCTCTGAAAACCCAGAAAGAAACTGCCAACCAAACCATGTTCCATGAACAAAAGTAACCACCAAAACATGAAACCCCAATTTCAACCTCTGAGTAACCTACGGGTCTCCGGAATAGGCCAACGGTCAACTATAAAAGATCAAGCTGGAAAACGGAACATTACAGTCCGCCCTTCCCAAGATTGCTTGTCCTCAAGCAATTGCAAGCCTGGATGCTGTAGAATCTCATCATTCTCCCAAGTCGCATCCTCTATAGGCAAGTTCTTCCACTTCACCAAATACTCTCTGATAGTTCTTTTCCTCAAAGAACGCTCCCTAGGATCAAGAATCTCTTCTGGAATCAAAACTAACTGTCCTTCTTCATTCAAAGGTGGCAACTGTGATGAAGCAACAACATTGTGTCCAAGTGCCTTCTTGAGGCGAGACACGTGGAATACATTGTGCACTCTACTATCCGAAGGTAGCTCCAACTCATAAGCTACTGCCCCCACCATCCTAGTGACCTTGAAAGGCCCATAGAAACGTGGTTTGAGCTTCTCAGCTCCACTTTTCTTGAGAGTGGACTATCTGTAAGGTTGTAGTCGAAGATAAACCATATCTCCAACTTCAAAAGAGCACTCAAGCTGATTAGCGTACATCTTCTGTTGATTCTGTGCAATCTGAAGATTGTTCTTCAATGAGTTCAAGATATCTTGACTCTGCTGCAACAAATCTTTGGCCTGAGGAGCTTTGCTATCACCAAACACCAAATCAGCAAAGCTAGGAGCCTCATAACCGTAAAGAGCCATGAAAGGTGACATCCTTATTGACATGTGAAAAGTAGAATTATAACAATACTCGCCCATGTGAAGCCACTTCACCCAAGCTCTTTGCTGCTCTGAAACATAGTTTCTCAGGTAACCTTCCAACCACTTGTTCACTATCTCTGTCTGTCCATCGGTTTGAGGGTGATAACTAGTGCTTGGAGTAAGCACTATACCACTCATTCGGAAAACCTCTTGCCAAAAAGTGCTTAGGAACTTGCTGTCCCTATCACTCACAATGTTTTTTGGCAACCCATGTAATCTAAACACCTCATGAAAAAATAGATCTGCAACTTGGGCTGCTGAAAAAGAGCTGGCAATGGCGAAGAAGTGAGCAAATTTTGTTAATCTGTCCACAACAACATAGATACAGTCTTTTCCTTAAACCTTGGGCAACCCTGTGATGAAGTCCATTGATATGCTTTCCCATTTTTGATTGGGAATGGGAAGAGGTTGCAGAAGACCAGCTGATAAAGTATGCTCATTTTTGTTCATCTGACAAGTGGGACACTCCTGAATGTATCGTTGAACCTCCCCTTTCAGCCCTTTCCAAGAAAATCTTTCCTTGATCTGCCTATATGTCTTGAAGAACCCTTGACGACCAGCTAGTGGAATGTCATGAAAGGTCAACAGAATCTTCTTTTTGAGCTTAGAATCAGCCACCACAAAGATTCTACCCTTGTAGTGTATCAGCCCTTCGACCACTTTGTACCTTTCGTCAAGAAAAGTTCCCTTAATGATGTTGGTTGCAAACTGATTTTTGGCATAATCAGCAAGCAACATGTCCCTCCAATTAGCTGTAAACTCACACAATGAGCTTAAATGAGGTCTCCTAGATAGAGCATCAGCCACAATATTATTTTTCCCTTTGACATATTCGATGTCAAAATCGTAAGCTTGAAGCTTACTCACCCACTTTTGTTGCCTTTCGTTCAAATCTCTTTGATGCATGAAGTGCTTGAGGCTATTGTGATCAGTCTTGACCACAAACTTGCTTCCCACCAAGTATTGTCTGAACTTAGCTAATGCATGCATAATGGCAAGCATCTCCTTGTCATAGATGGAGTAGGTCCTTTCAACACCTCTTAATTTTCTGCTTTCAAACACAATGGGATGTTTGTCTTGCATCAAAAGAGCCCCAACTCCTTCACCGGATGCATCACACTGTAGCTCGAATGGCTTGGAGAAGTCTGGGATAGCTAACACCAGATAAGAGCTCATGATCCCCTTAAATTTATCAAAAGTAGTTTGAGCCTTTTCTGACCAACAAAAGGCACCCTTTTTCGTGAGGTCAGTAAGAGGAGCAGCATTCTGAGAGTAACCCTTCACAAATCTTCTATAGAATCCACAAAGACCCAAAAATCCTTTCAGATGAGTCAAATTCTTAGGAGGTGGCCAATCAACAATTGCCTTGATCTTTTCAGGATCAACCTTCACTCCTTCAGCACTGATTATATGGCCAAGGTAAAGTAACTCCTTCATTCCAAATTCACATTTGGATTCTTTGGCAAACAAACTCTCTGATTCCAGGATGCTAAGCACTTCCTCCAAGTGCTTGAGATGTTCTTCCCATGTCTTGCTGTAGATCAGGATGTCATAAAAAAATATCAATACAAACTTCCTCAACTACTTCTGAAAGATTTTGTTCATACATGACTGGAAGGTAGCAGGAGCATTAGTCAACCCAAATGGCATGACTAGAAACTCGAAGTGGCCATAGTGACATCTAAATGCTGTCTTCTCAACATCGGATCCTCTCATCCGAATCTGGTAATAACCCGATCTCAAATCAATCTTTGAAAAGAACTTGGCTCCATGTAGCTCATCAATGAGCTCATCTATCCTCGGGATGGGATATCAATTTTTGATGGTGCTTTGATTCAAAGCATGATAGTCCACACACATGCGGATGGTACCATCCTTCTTCTTCACCAGGACAATTGTCGAAGCAAAGGGGCTCTTGCTTGGATGAATGAAGTCCATCTCCAAGAGTTCCTGAATGTTTTTCTCAATCTCGTCCTTTTGCTTCTTAGGATACCGATAAGGAGTTGTAATAACTGGTTTAGCTCCTTCCTTGAGCTCTATAACATGCTCTGAACCTCGATCAGGAGGTGGTCCATGAGGTAAATCAGCAAACACCTTGCTCTTCTTTGTGAGTAAAGACTGAATATCAGGAGGGTAGTCTCTCTTTGTTTCAACCGGACTAGCAGGAAGAATCATACACT
The DNA here is from genome assembly GCA_027924645.1 of Cunninghamia lanceolata. Classification (NCBI taxonomy): domain Eukaryota; kingdom Viridiplantae; phylum Streptophyta; class Pinopsida; order Cupressales; family Cupressaceae; genus Cunninghamia; species Cunninghamia lanceolata. The sequence continues at coordinate 4,611,176 of BSBN01000397.1, forward strand.
CTATAGCCCACTCAACTTGATCATGACAAATCAGCCTCGCCATCCTCTTGAATGACACAATCCAAGGACCACCATTGTACATTCCTCTTATCACTACATTCTTCCCTTCGGATTGAAACTTGAGCTCCATGGTTTGCAGATTTAGAGTGATCTCCCCGAGTGAACGCAGCCATTGAATGCCTAGGATGGCATATGTATCTCCAATTTTGACTACATAGAAGTCGTCCTTGACCTCATAGTTTCCCACTTGCATGGTCATGTTTGAGATCTTCTTGGTGCAGGTGATGTGAAAACCATCAGCAACCATAACCTTGAAGCCTTCTAACTCTTCTGTTTGCAGCCCCTTCTTTGCCACCATAACTTTGTCAATGAAGTTATGCGTTGCTCCAGTGTCAATCAAAGCAACTATGCGTTGCCCCTTAATCATCCCTCGAACTTTGAAGGATTAATTCCTTTGAAAGCTCGAAAGTTGAGCCAAAGTGCCTCCACTTCCCTTTTCATCTTCGGATTCCTCTGGGACTTTTTCCACTTCACTGTCTTCAGAATCAGACTGTTGGTCTGACAAATCAGAATTACTTTCTTCAGCTGAATAGTATTCAATTTGATGAAATTTGCCTCCTTTTGGGCAAACATGATCTTGGGACCATTTTTCTCTACATCGGAAACCTAACCCTTTTCTTCTGAGTTCATTAAGTGTCTCAGGATCCAACCTTGTGACATGAGGTTGATGTTGTTTGAACTCCTTATGCTGAGGTCTTTTTCCTTTATCTCTTTTGTGAAATGATGGCTTGGGTTTAAACTTTGCTTTAGGAGCAGCCCGTTCCATGTTTCTTGCCTTCTTCATTGCCTCTTATAGAGAGGGTGGATCAAAAGCTTTAATCCAACCCTTGAGTGGCTCCATCAATCCTTCACTGAATAGGATCACCAAGCGCCTCTCAGTGACTCCTGTGACCATGACTGAAAGCCTTTGAAACTCAGCTATGTAGGCATCAACTGTACCATATTGCTTAAGTTGTGCCAATTCTCTGAAATGCACTTCTGGATCTTTTTTCTCAAATCTCTCTATGAGCTTATTGGTAAACTCATCATAGGTAGTGATAGACCGATGACCCAAGGTGACTAGACCATGGTACCACCACTCATGCGCCACCCCATCTAGGTGTAGCGTAGCGAACTTAATCGCCTCCTCCTCCTCCATGGGTTTGAGAGCTAGATAGTTGTCTAACTTTTGTATCCAGGCTCTGGCTGAACTATTGTCACTCCCATCAAAATGTGGAAGCATAACCTTGTTGATAGCTTGATGCAAATCCCTATGAACTATTGTCCTCCTTTGTTCATAATGTCTTCCTTGTCCTCTATCCTTCCTTTTATGATCCATAAAATCATTATAAGACATATCTACCTTAATTTCATCAAGTAGAGAATCATACTTAGCGCAGCCGAGTCTCAACTATTCAACAAAGGACACATTTTCTTCTAGATCAAGATGAGGTTTTACTGGTGTCAAGAAAGTGGGTTTGAATGGCCTGGAAGAAATGTATGTGCTATTTGAAGCAGGCTGAGCAGCATGTCCATTATGCTGGTTGGTGGAACTGTGTTCTCCACTATGTCCTGAATTGTTTAGTGGAGGTTGGTTTTGACCCATTCTCCCCATCATGAGAGATATTGTATCCATTAAGGTATCGATCTTCCTCTCGAACCTCTTTGCCGGACTTAATGATCTTTCTCTTCCTTTCCCACTATCATCTCTGTTACCTCCTGACGTCCTCTCATTATCCCCCATTTCTCCTTTAGGAGAAGACTCACAATTGGCTCTTAATACCTCTGAAGCTGTCTGACCTTCTGGGGCCTGATGCCAATGAAACTGACTAGTAGCCTTCTTGTATTCTCTTGCTAAGTACCTCTGTTCTCTGTCACTCATAGAAGGTTTGTTTTCACAGGATGGCAGGATGCATGGCTCTGATACCACTGAAATATACCAAGCCAATTTTTTTCACTTTTCCAATTACAATAAGCAGAGCAATACACAATCGTTGAAGTTAGCACTTAAACCAAAGCGATGCGGAATTAAACTCTAACCAAGAATGTACACTGGGATGGTGTGATCATATGGTCAGAGGATCTCTATGCAATGCTGAAAAGGAACTCTAACCAAGAATGCGCCTGATGATGATGAGCATATGGTCAAAGGGTCTTGATGCAATGCTGATACAAAGAACTCTAACCAAGAATGCACTGGATGTCGACGAGCATGTGGTTAGAGGATCCCTACCACTATTATGCTGAAATAACTCAACGTCAAGAATGTGCTTTCCAACCCGAAGTGGAATTGGAGCTACCATATGACGGAGATGCAAGGTATTATAAAGCAAGTATGAGAAGTATGAAGTGCTGACAGTACTACTGTTCAGCTTACAATAATTAGAGACTTCCAACCCAACTCAAATGATAGAAGTTAGCAAACTGAAATGACGGATCAACAACTTGAAAAGACCAAACCAGCAACATAAAACCCTACAAAAATGCTCACACCTCACTCATTTCTCAACTAAATGACCTCAAATCTGATGCAATGCACTCCTATGACAATGGCGACGAAGTTACACACTAGAGACCACTCTTAAACCCAAGTATTTATTTAGCATGCTTTCCAATGCACTCCAAAGAGGGCAGCCTAGCAAGAAGGGCGATTTCCTTCTAGAAAAATCAGATTCTTCATAATAAAATCTGTAAATTGGCACAATGGGGCGCCCAACATAGACAAAGGGAAATATGAAATACCCAGAACAAATGTATTTTTATTTTCAGATTTATGAACGAAACTACAAATTCAGCCCTATTATTAGCAACTCCAAAAATGACATAAAATGCACATAACTGAACTACAAACAGAACTCAAGCTACAATGCAAACCTCACTACAAAAATCACTACTATCAGCAAACCTCTCCCTAGGTGCTATCTCTCAAGCACGAAGTGAGCCCAGGCTAGGAGACATTCATTCCTCGAAGCAGTCCCAGAACCATTACGGCAGCATAACATTATCAAGATTTCAGATCCGAAATGAGAGCACTCTTCCTCCTTTTATACTTTTCCAACTGGGAGTCTCTAAAATCCTCTTGCATATGGGATAAAACATGAGAGAGAAAATAATATAATCCTCTTCAATTCTTTTTCAACCTCAACATTAAGTCATTGAGCCTAGGCACCAAGGTCCAATATTAAATAATAAAGTTTAATTTACGGACTTTAAAACGGAGGCCAAGATGATGTCGGAAACCAATGATCTATAGCTCGTTGGAAAGGTCTTGACAAGACGAATCCAACCCCACTCTCAAAATCCCGTTTCGGTGCCAATCCTGAACTTACTAAAAATAGTAAATTCCTGAATGTCAAGAAAAACACATCCCTGCGAAGCTCTCTGAAAACCCAGAAAGAAACCACCAACCAAACCACGTTCCATGAACAAAAGTAACCACCAAAACATGAAACCCCAATTTCAACCTCTGAGTAACCTACGAGTCTCCGGAATAGGCCAACGGTCAACTGTAAAAGATCAAGCTGGAAAATGGAACATTACAAACGACGATGCTTGCGATCTATTGCAAGCTGATTCCACCTAGTATGGGCCAAGGCTTCTGCTGACAGAGCCAATGGGTCTTCCATCATGGGTTTTATTTCATCCAAAACCACAAGGATACATGGAGAAATATAGACAACCACTAACAATGGAGAGACCACAAGAGAGGGAGAAGGGAAAGGTGTCAACAACATGGGCTGCTTTCCTCATGCCACTGGAGGGGTAGGAGGAATAGAAGCAACCATCTAAGGTCAAGGAGACACCAAAGAAGGAGGGGGAGTGCTCAACAAAGGTGGGTTTCTTGATGCCACCGAAGAGACAAGAAGAATGAAACCAACCAACAGAGGCCGAGAAGTCCTAGGAGCATGCAGTGTACGAGGTTGTATTATAGGTCGATCTCAGGCTCTTGCATAAGAGACCAAAGGCGGCACTACAAAGTACAAGCCAGGAGTACGGAAGCGGGGAGGTGCACTCTATGTAGACTAATTTCCTTTATCTTCCTGGGAGGTACAAGAAGGAATAGAAGCATCCACCAAAGACAGAGGCACCATAAGGGGAACAACCAAAAAAAGAGGAAGAATAAGAAGGGCCTATGGATAACTAATTTATCCTACTCACTTTAAATTTCTGATATGAGATAAACAAAAAATCATTGCGATGTCAGAGTGGCTCAGTGGGGGTTGGCCATAAGTAGTCTAGAAATAATTTTTTGGGTGCATGGCAAGTGGTGTAAATTTGTTGTGGCAAATTGTATGCAGAACATTGTCATGAGGAAACTTCAAGCATCGATGAACCATGAAAAGGACTGCTCTCATGGAAGTGAGCCATGGTTGACCCAATTTTCACATGAAAATGATCTAAAGTAGGAATAATGGAAAGGGGAACGTTTGGAGTTTTAGGTCCCACTCGGATAGGAAGGGCGATCAAACCCAAGGTAGGTTGAGACATTCCATCATGACACTGTATAAAGATGTTGGATTGCTCATAAATGTCTTTATACAAATCATGCACATACAAAAATTCCTCCGTAATAACATTGGCTATGCAGACACAATCAATGAGGATACCCTTAAAGGGTTTCGCATTAATATATGTAGCAATGTACAAAGGTCCTTACGATGTGTTAGGTGGTGTCTCAGAAGAAGAGAAGGAGATAATGGGTTTGGGTACAGGACATTCTCGAGTAGGGCAAGAATGAACGTCCACCATACCGATCATCTCAAAATAAGAAGGAACAGAGGGAACATTATAAGTCGACTCTAGCACCATAGAAGGAGAAGCGAGGTTGACAAAGTTTGAAGAATGGTGGGGCATAGGATCTGTATAAATTTTCAAGTGTTGATTCAGGGGAGTCACTGAATTGTTTCTTTTGTTGTTCACATTAGAGACCTGGATTACATTCTAATCAATAAGGTCTTGCACAGTGTGCTTAAGACACAAACATTGCTTATTGTCATGTTCAAGGACCCTATGGAACTGGAAATAGGCCTTCAGGTCATACAAAGGCGACAAAGGCTTAGTCATATCAAGAGGCCTAATAGGGGGCAACTGCACTAAATTGTTGTGAATGAGTTATTGCATGATGGTGTAGAGGGACTCCTTTAAAGGAGTAAACTTTTGATTTCTTGATGCTTTTGGAGCAGAGAGGGCTAAAGTAGCCTGAGGATGTGCTTCAGCCACTACATTGCTAACTAGATTTGATGAATTATTCTTATAAAAAAAAATTCTTATTATTTGTGAATAATGAAGAAGTACTGAATTGGACAGTAGGAGCCGGTGAGGGAGAACCCTCAAACTGGCTAAGCATCTACTGATAATCACAAAGTGTTGTTCATAAATGTGTATGAAGAATATTTCATAAGCAAAATCCTATCTCAGGTCTAAGGCTGAAGGTTTCCAATGAAAACCCTCTGCATATCAAAATATGGCAAGCATAGGGAATCTAAGAGAATAGAGACTGATAATGACAAATGAAGTCCGTTACCTTCTCAACACTTCCTTGCTTGCAATGGACAAGGTTTGTAAAGGTGTCATGTAGTCCTATGTTCGCTTGGAAGTTTTGCAAAAATTGATTAACAAGCTGATCAAAAGAAAGGATTGAATGGTCAAGTAGCAAGCAAAACCAATCCAATGCAGTATCCTTAATGGATCACTAGAACAGTTTCACCAACAAAGCATCTTGAAATAGAAAATTATTACATAGAGCAGTGAGTGCAGAGATGTGTGTATGCGGATCACCTTTTATAATGTACTTCTTGAATTGCGGTGCCTCAAACTTTTGTGGAAACAAAGTAGCAAGGATAGCTAATGAGAGCAGGCTACACTTGTAGTATGCAGGAATATGGGCTTGTGATGTGGAGGTGGAAAGGGTAGCAAGTTATTGTTGCAAGAAGCCAACATTTTATAATAGTTGATTGATGACGAGATCGACAGTATGTGTGGGTGGAGGAAGAAGGGTAGAAGCAAGAGATTGTGAAACATGGGAGGCACCGAGAGGAAAAGCAAACTGTAAGGGTCTTGAGGGTGGTACAAATCCATATTGGTGAATAGGATTCGTCACCCCAACAGATGGACCAAACCCTACACTACCAGCATGAGAGGCATTGGTAGCCATATAAAGAGAAGTAAAAGTTTGAACATCGGTAGTAGGTAAAGGAAGGGAGAGATGGCCTCTAGGAATGTTGGATTGAGAGTCATGAGCATCCGAGTCATAGCTCAATAGAGGAAGTGTATCAGCATGCACTATGTGGGCAATGCCACGAAGGAAAGTGATACCCTGTGGATGATTTGTTAACATAATGCGGAGGACATCAACTAGAGGCATAGCAGACTTAGATATGTCTTCGTGACGCAGAAAGTCCTAAAAATCATCCAAGTGGTGATCTAAAGTAGTAATTCTTTCTGGTGGGACATATTCAAGGGCTACCTCATGATCAAAGACTAGATTTGCATCATGAAAGGTAGTCATAGGTACAATGTGATAAGAAGAAGGAGATGAAAGAGAGGTAGAAATAGTAGTGAATTCAGAAGCACTGTGAATGGGTGTGGTAGGATTAGCAGAAAAGGCCATCTCAAGATGCTGTAAACTCCTACACACAATGTATGAAGAGTTGGAATACTGGGTCGTGAAGGTCATAAACTATGTTTAGACTTCACAACACATGGTGTTAAATAATGAAAGGAAAATGTTTTTATTTTTGTTTCAGGGTAGTGGGTTCACCTCAGTGAAAGGATGAACCACAACAAAGGAGGAGATGCTTAAATTCAACAGTTTAGGTTCACCAAAATGTAGTGGGAACCACGATAAAGAAGTAAGCGATTAAGTGAACAACATGTCAGGTTCACAAAAATGTAGTGTAGTAAAAATTACTCCTCAATTGAATAACTTCAATTAAGTGCATTCTCCACTAACACCACACTCAGATTCTATTATCTAAGGTTTTAAATGTTCAAGAATCTATTCTAGGTTGCAACAGAATCACTATGTGTTCCAATCAATGCAAAGTTATTTGATAATGAAGGGAAAATAATGAAATACTGAAATTGAACTGCTGCAAGCAGAATTGAAAGAAACTAATAATACAGGCAGAAAGGGATAAGAAGATGGAACCTGTAACCAAAGAGAGGAGCTCACTGCCTCGAATGACAGTGCACCACGAGGATGTCCATGTTGGGCGTTGGAGTCTAAAATGTGACAAAAATAAAAATTACTAGGTTTGTACGGGTCCAAGTTGTCTGTAAAACACAAATTCAGATGCCAAGTATACCTGGTGATATCTAATCAACATAAAAAATCAAAATATAACCAACTAGATTAATGAAATGAATTGACACAAAGAGGAGAATAGGACAAGTAAAAACTTTGTGTAGTTGTAGAGTCCCTTTCTCAAAAACACCTGTAAAGAGAGAAAAAATGGTTGGGCTTCTTAGAGACTTTCCTCAATCAAGTCCTAGTTTTGGTCTTCCAACCTCCACAAGAAACAGATCGATATGTAGAGGAAAAATCAAAGGAAAAACGTGTGTGTTCTCTTACCTAAGTGTGTCTAGGAGCTAAGAGCAATAATAAATCAAATTAACTAAAGGATTTACTTTCCTGGTCTACGGGGAAGGAACCTACAAGTATGCAACGAGTGTAAGACATCACAATGGTTGTATACACCATGACAATGCTATGTAATATATAACATATTGAAATGAGAGATTATGGAGCAAAACAATAAACAAACTTACTAATTTGATGAAGGAAGGAAGCTACACAATTACCAGAGCTTAAATCTATTGTACAGGTCTAAACCCTAGCAAGATAGAACTTCAAATGAGTACCAAGCAAACCCAAGAATCTCCAAGAGCTAATAAAAATATATCACACCAAGAAAGAGTGTCCAAATCTATGTAGTTGTTGTAGAGAGTGAATTTACAAAGAATTTTTAGCAGAGTAGAGCCAAGAGAGTGTTGTGAGATTGAGAGAGTGAGAAGAAAGTGTGAGAGTTTGCCCAATTCTCCACGATTGATTCAAAAACCCAACCCTTAGAGGGAAAAATCTTGAAAAGACATGCAAAAAGACATTTTGCACCTTGGGGAGGTGTTACTAGAAAGTCTCATGGTCATTGGAGGCATCTGGTAACTCCTAGAAACTATCACTTGACAGTAAACGGATGTGGGATGCTAGTGCGTTGCGCAGATGTTTGCGCTCAATGCTCAAGTCTAGGGAAAACCAACTCTTGGTCACATAGGATACCTTAGAATCATATGACTATCCAAGCACCAGAATGAAATTTAAGGAAAATGAGAAAAAGAAGCCTAAATTAAATGGACCTTAGCCTATAATGTAGAGAGAAGGCGCAAGCACTAAAGTGGTTGCGAAAACATAGCATGAAATTGTAAGGGTATGCAATTTTTGACATTACACATATTATTAATTAATATTGTCAATCACATGTATAATTGGAGTAGATGTAAAATATAGATTTAAAAATATAGATTTATTACCTTTCCCACTTGTTAATATCATTTCTTACTTGTTGCACATTAAGTATATATTTTTAACTGCTATGGAGTAAAAAGTGGCCACATGCCTTTTTACCTCCTAGTTCCTAGGTCCTATTTGCTTCCATATACTTAAGTTTACATTATAATTGATCATCCTGAAGAAAATTCCCTGACACCCAGGACATTTTGGACCCTTGGGACATCCTTTAGCTTAACCCTGACCCAAATTAGGCCCCTGGACTTGGGCACAAACCACCCAAGTCTCTCCTAGTTGGTCGGGGCTAACTTTTGGTATGTCAGCTTGGCCCCTTCCAAAATGTTTCTCCTTGTCAACTCTTGTGATTTAGATTCATAAATGTTAGTGGGAAAACATATATAAGTGAGTTTATGACTTCATTTTACACCTAGATGGATAACATGAACTTATGATATTGGAGCAAAGAGCATTCAAGGCATTCATTGTGTTATTGTTGTAGATTTGTGTGTTTGTTGTAGATATGGATTCATCATCCATCTCCTTGTGAGTTGAAGAAATTTCATCCTCCCAAGAGCTTCACCTCTGAGTTGACATCATTGCTATTTGAATCATTTCATCATTTGGATTATCTTTAGTCTTTGCCCTACAAGGGCACGCTCTCTCATTAACAATAGTGTTAGGGAAGCTTGAATGCTAACTCAAGATTTGACTGAGGTAAATCCCTAAACACCACAACCCCCAAACCCCTATCTTGTCATCTTGTGTGCAGGTTACGAGTTTAGGTTTTGAGAAAAGTGGAGCTGCAGGGAAGCACTGCAAGAAACAGAGTTTTGAGATCTGGAAATAGTTCCAGAATATTCCTCTAACTGGACTTGGGGGGTTTCCACCCTAGTCTACAAGGCTTCAAGCTTCTAGATCGAATCTCTGAGCATCATCTGCAACATTTTCTTAGTTCTGACTTCTGACAGAATTCAACATCTGGACTCGGGTGATTGTTGAATTTGTCCTCCAACAACTCTGCTTTCGGGAGACAGTTCTGACATCTTACTAATCCTCTCTGTACTTTTGGTTTCTAGATTGTTGTTGTTAATCATCTATTTCAAGCTGATTATCTTCTAACTAGGGTTTCGTTCATACTTAGCCTAGGTTTCGATAAAAGATTGGTTGGATCTTATTTTTCCTTGACAAACAAGAGCACAAAGATCAGTAGTTGATCCCTCTTCCATTTTGTAGTGGCCTGGCTCAGTCTTTGTCCTTGAATGTTAGGGTGAAAGGAGGGTTTTATCTAGTTTACTCACACATTCCATATCCTCTCTTTTTACCTCTTAACATTAACAAATGCAACTATCATAATGAATGGTGTCATTTATGAGTAAAAAGAAAAGTGAAAAGTGAAAAAGACTTGAAATGCAAAACAAGACAAAAAAATTCTTCCGTTGTTCCACTCATTTTACTAAATATAAGATAAAATACATTATTACAATAAATGTAAGTCTTCCTTGCTCTTGGGAACACCAATATTTTACAAACAAGTATTTGGATTATTTTATTTGTGAATCTCAATGTGAGTGTCATTGTCTACATCTAAGTGTGCAATTTACAATTGTAATTTTGGACAAGCTTCCATTTAACAAATATGATTTTACAAACAGGAACCTGCTGTGATTTGTTAAGCTCCATGAGGACTTTTATAAACAAGAACTGGAAGCAGCTAAAACTTTGAATAAAATGTAGTAGTTTGTTTTATGTTTGTTGTTTAGTTGTTGGCTAGCTGTTTGTATTCTGTTGGTTGTTGTCTGGCTACAAGTTGGCTATATTTTTTCTATTAGCAACATTTTGTAAAGGGTTTTGAGACCCCTTCAAAACCTGCTTTACCCTTAATAGAAAACAAATATGATTTACAACAAATGAACCTTAGTTCTAGCATCATATTTGTGCCATACATATTTAAATTATATTCACATTTGAAAAGATCACAAAACTTGTAGAATTTCATACTTCATAAACACTTTCATCTAGATATCGAATTAAAAACAAATGAAGTTACTCAATATTTCTATAGGATTCATTTACTTCTCAGATCACACATTATTCCATATTCATCAAATTTGGATCACTTTTTTAACTATGATACTGACCCTACTACTATTTGAAATAGCTATGTACTACAAAATACAAAATATTGAATATGATGCTTTTGTCTTGATGATAACCTATATTCAAACTTAGGTGTGCATTCTCCTATATTAAAAATTTTAATCCTAAAAATGACAACTTGTATTCAAACTTAGGTGGACATGCTCTTACATTAAAATTTTAATTCTAAAAAAAAAATATTAGAAGTAATGTCAAAATACCTAATTGAGCCCACACACATAAATTGATCTTCATATACATACCACTACAAACCTTAAAAGCTACTTGTTTGTTCTTTATATGTGTGTCCCACTACCTAATATTGCTAATATTACAAGCATTAATTGTTCAGATGCATGGTTTTCAAGGAAAAGGCCTTGATTGCTTGATTGTGAAAATTTAAGTGCTTTGGAATAAAGGTTTTAGGCAACTTTTATACTCATTATGGTAAGAAAATATTAGCTAACCCTTGCCAACTATTTTCAAAGGCTTTTGTTGCTTTATCACCTCTACTATAGTGGCACAAACACATCTTTGTTCTCCAAAGTGCTTCCAAGTCTTGAGATTTCATCATACAAATCAAACACATATATAGATTTCATGTGCTAAGCCAAATTATTGTCATTTGCACTATACAGGTGAAGACATAGAATATTCTCTTTTTAATGATTTTTTCACTTATGTTGTAAGGTTGTTTACAAGATGGGAGTGAGAGAATGGAGAGGACAGTGGGCGGGCAAGGGTTTTTGGCAGCCTGAGTCACGACTCAGGCATGTGCGTTGGGTTGAGGGCCTCTCGGCTAGGGAAGTTACCCTTGCTTTTGTCTATTTCAGGTTACCATGAGGGTGGAGTGTCGGCACCCCTCCGTTCTCTTTTTTATGTTTTGTACTGGAGGTTATTGGTGTTGAGGTTTGTGGCAGGCTTCATGGCGGCCATCCAAGGTCCAAGGCACCCCCTTAACTTATCATTTAAATATATGATTAGAGGAAGCAAGCCCTCATCGTTTGGGTATGATGTTGCAGTCCATTAGCTTTTAGATGCAACAGAGGAGTCCAAGAAGGCTCAAAATCTGGGGAATCACCCTGGAGAAAAGCAATGATCATCCAATGGTGGTGATCAATCCAAATTTGATTGTAGATGATGTTTTATATTTGACGGAGCATGCTTTAATTTACAAGTTCATGGGTGTGTGTATTTCTCTACCTTTCTTGGAGGCTTGGGTCATGAAAAATTGGAATCTTGAAGGAGATATGGAAATTATCATGGTTACAAATAGCTATTTTTTGTGGTGTTCTCTCTCTTAGCATATTGGAATTTAATCTTCAAAGGAGGTCCTTACTTTCGTCACCAAGTGGGCCTTTTTATTAAACCCTAACATATAGGGTTTGATCCTCTTGAAGAGCTCCCATCTAAAATCTCTATCTGGATTTGCCTTCCTTGACTTCCAATGGAGTTCTAGCATAAGGATATTCTACCCTCAATAGAACCAACTTGGGAAAACCCCTGGGTCCTTCCCGTCAAACCCTCAATAGAAAGGTAGCTACTTTTGTTTGTATTTGTGTCAAAATTAATTTGAATAACCCTCTTCCTAAATCTCTTGAAATTAGATTGGGTAGTATGAGTTGGATTCAACATGTTGATTATGAAGCATTTCCTTTCCACAGTCGTACATGCCATGAGTATGGATACTTGCAAAGAAATTGTCCAAACTTGAAGGTGAAACCCATGCAACCTCAGGCTAAGGCACATGTAGTCAACCCAAAAGAAAAGGGAAATGGCCCAGATTCAGAGGGGGTTATTCTAGTGAAATCTTGTTCTAAGGTGAAGGCAGCTCCTCGGCAAAATAGAGGCAGTTCTAAAGGGGCTATTGGCACCAGATTTAACATTCTTGATAATTTTACGGATCTAGGTACTATGGAGCATAATCACTTTCTGGGGGTCAGAATATGCAGGGTATAGACTTTGATAGTCATATTCCCCTGGCTCCTAATTCAGTTTAGGTGATACATGAAGATTCAAAAGGAGCAGTTCCCCCTTTAGTTCCAGTCGAGGCCGGAGCTAAATATCATTATTTAGTAGGGGTTCGGGATGTGGAAATAACCAACCCTATATGTGAGTTTCAAATGAGGTTAACAGAGATTGAGGGATTAAAGGCTTTGAGAACTAACTTTGAGGCAAAGGAAGATGGCAAGAGGAAAGTGCCTCTGATCTTGGGGCTTCAACAAAAGAGCTTAAAGAAAGGAGGGTCAGAAAAATTGTCCAAGGTAGGGAGGAAAAAGGGTCAAGAGAAGATGAATATAATGGGAGAGTCATTGGTTGAATCGGGTGTGGTTAAGCCACTGGACTCTCACTTTGCCTCTTCTCAAAAATGATTGTGATCTCTTTGAATGCAAGGGGTTTGAATAGCATCCCTAGACAAAAAGTTGTTCATGATTTGATTTGGGTTCATTTGTCAGATATGACCTTCATTTAGGAATCTAAGTTGTCAGTGGAAGGCATGACTACCATTGTTCCCAAATTATTAGGGAAGGGTCATTGCCAATGCATTGGGGCTCAAGGTAGTGAGGGCGGTGTTGCTTGCTTATGGGACTTGCACAAGGATACTCCTCTTTGGTGGCTCTATGGTAGATCTTCAATCTCAGTGGTTGCTTCTAGTTTGGAGTTTGAAGAAGTTATCCTCTTTACCAATGTTTATGCTCTAGTTGATTTAGTAGGTAAATCTCTTCTTTGGTCACATATTCCTTATGTCCCTGGTCCTTAGCTCCTTTTTATCCTTGATTCTTGGCTAGAGACTTTAATGCTATTACCAGCCTAGGGGAAAAGAAGGGGGTGTGGCAAGATTGGAGCCTTCTTCCATACTTCTCAAGGGTAATATTATTCGCATGAATTTGGTGGATATCAAGCCTAACAATGGCTTGCATACTTGGAGCAACAAGAGATGTGAGGATTATATTTATGAATGGTTAGACAGGTTTTTGGTCTCTAGCTTTTGGGTTGGTGAAAATTGGATAACCAGTTCAGAGATCTTGGATTGGCTAGGGTCAGATCATTGGCTTATTAAATTCTCTACTACCTTGTTTGGAATCACAAAGAACCCTTCTTTTAAGTTTCAACTTATGTGGCTTCAGGATCTCTCCCTGCATGATCTTATGATAGGTAGGTGGAGCAAAGGTAAGCTTGCTTATGGCACAACAATGTATTAGTTGGTCAAAGGACTTCAATATGTGAAATTTTAGCTGAAGAAATGGAATAGGCAGTGTTTTGGAAATATCTTTTTGGCTAGGAAGGCTGCCCAATCCCACTTGCATACTATCACTCGTCATATTAGGGACTAGTGTCTCACTGAGAGGAACATTAGAGAGGAGTCTGATGCTGTGAAGGAAGTGAAAAAATGGGATCTACACAAGGAGATCTTCTGGAAGGAAAAGAGTCACATTGATTGGCTTTGGGAAGGTGACAGAAACACAATGTTTTTCCACAATTCTGTCAAGGATAGAAGGCATGGGAACATGATTACTTCTATTATGTCTTCCTAGGGAGTTTGCTTAACTTCTCTCTAAGAGATTTCAAGGGAGGCTTCCCAGTTCTACTCTTCCTTATTCATAGAGGACTCTCCATTAGTAGTGGATGAAGAAGTCTCATTTTGGATTGTATCCCCTCTTCAGTTTCTAATGAGATGAACGAATTACTTATAAGCCCCATCTCCTTGGAAGAATTGTAGGGGATTGTGTTTTAGATGAAGAAGGGGAAAGCCCCTAGGCCAGATGGATTCCTGATTGAATTCTTTCAGGAATTTTAGGAGACTATCAAGTATGTTTTGATGCAGGTGGTTCAGGAGTTGTATAGGAACAAGAAGATGCTGAGAATCATGAATGCCACATTTCTTGCTCTTATCCCCAAGCAAGAAGTGGCTAACTCGTTGGACCTTTTTAGACCCATAACTCTTTGCAATGTGGTTTATAAGATTATCACAAAGTTGATTGTGAAGAGACTTAAGGTGTGGCTCAATGGTTTAGTTTTTAAAGATCAGGGTGGTTTTGTTGTTGGCAGAAAAATTTTGGATGGGGTTGTTATTATGACTAAGGCTCTTCATTCCATGAAGTTATCAAAGGAGAAGGTGATGTTCATCAAACTGGATATGGCTAAATCTGTTAGAAATGAAAGCAACACTACTTCAATGGAAATCTGATTCGAGATAAATTTTAGCAAACTTTAACTGTGTGTTATTAATGGAGATTGTAACAAAACATAAACCCACAATACATAAATATACCAAAAACATAATGAAGCACAAAACACAAGTGTTTAACGTGGAGAAAACCCTTTCGGGTAAAAACTCCACCAAGAAAAGAGGCCAATTTGTATTATCTTCACAAAAGGAGATTACAAATACATTCACATCCTCTGTCCTCCAACCTTCACTCTGACAAAACCTGGGTACCTGTAAACTGTTATATTCACCTCATCTACTATGCTATGGTTTTTATAGAATTTACACAACCCCAAGACATTAAATAACTTCTTACAAACCCATAACACTTGTCAAGAGTCAACAATACAACCTTGGGCGTCCATGGCCAAGAATAGGCTCTTACAGGGTCATGAATGCTGTCATACATGCATCCTACACTTGGGAAGAAGTGCCCATGCAAGCTTGAATGACTTGGGGCCAAAAATAGCCACTTACAACATCTTATGATGCCTCATATGCTATTATTGGTGTCATAGATTCTTATGACAACTTACAGTTGTCATAGAATCTCTTACACCTTCTTACAACATCTATGATGTGCGTCATAACGCTAAAAATAGATTATTCCTCCACATGTGCACCCCACTTTGACCAATTACCATTTACCATAGTAAATGACTCTCATAACTACCTCCAGTAACTCCAGGACTTATGGACAGTAAATAATTTTTACCACTGCTGGTGAAATTTGTACATCCGTTATAGGTAATTACAAATTACAAATAATAAATGGAATAAATACAATATTGGGATTTACAAGGTTAATGGCACCTTATCCCAACATTCTCCCACTTGACATTATACATTGTAAATCAACCCATAGGAAATCAAATGAAAAATAATCAGGCACTAGAAACAAGCCCCATGGCCTCTCTGCACCACACGAACTTCTCTGTGCTCACAGGCTTGGTCAATGAATCTACAACATTCTCTTGAGTGTCTATCTTCTTCAACTCAATCTCTCCATTTGCAACCGACTCTTGAACAAAGTGATACTGAACATCAACATGCTTAGTTTGAGCATGATACATGAGATTCTTAGCCAAACAAATAGCACTCTGACTATCACAACCAATCTGAATATTCCTGCAATCAAAACCAATACCTGTACATAGTCTCCTCAACCAAACTACCTCCTTAGAGACATGAGTTGCAGCCATATACTCTACTTCTGTGGTAGACAAAGCAATAGTGGGCTACCTCTTACTCATCCAACTCATTGCACCTCCAAACAGAGTAAACACAACCACTAGTGGACCTTCGACTATCCAAGTCACCTACCCAATCTGCATCAAAAATATCCTGTATGTCTAAAGATTGATCAGCACTATCATTACCAGAATAAACCAAACAATGATCAAGAGTACCTGCAAGATGTTTAAACACCCTCTTCACATAGTTCCAATGCTGTCTACTAGGGTTAGACATAAATCTGATCAAAACTCCCACTGCTTGGGCAATATCTGGTCTAGTGCAAACCATTGCATACATCAAACTCCCTACAACACTAGCATATGACACATTAGACATATCGTCAAGATCATCCTTAGTCTTTGGACACATATCTAATGAAAGCTTAGTACCAATGGGTAAAGGAACTCTAACTGGATTACAGTCCTGCAAACTAAACCTCTGAAAAATAGTATTCACATACTTACTTTGTGACAACCAAGGCTTTTTGTTAACTCTGTCCCTCCTGATCTCCATTCCCAAAATATACCTTGCAGCACCAAGATCCTTCATCTCAAATGCACCTGAAAGTTGGGCTTTAAGCTCACTGACCATACCCTTAGTATTGCTGAAAAACTTGTCATCAACATACAGAGCAACAACCAGTATAGAATCATCAACACAATGATCCTCCTCGCTTCTAACAAAACCTAATTTCAAAACAAATGAATGAAACTTTTGATACCACATTCTGGGGGACTGTTTCAGACCATAGAGAGATCTCTTTAACCTGCAAACCCAATGTTCTTTTCCTTTTACCTCAAAACCTATAGGTTG
Organism: Cunninghamia lanceolata; assembly: GCA_027924645.1. Classification (NCBI taxonomy): domain Eukaryota; kingdom Viridiplantae; phylum Streptophyta; class Pinopsida; order Cupressales; family Cupressaceae; genus Cunninghamia; species Cunninghamia lanceolata. The sequence continues at coordinate 4,628,116 of BSBN01000397.1, forward strand.
TTGCATATAAATTTCTTCTTCAAGATCTCCATGCAAGAATGCAGTCTTAACATCCATTTGCTCAATCTCCCAATCATAAGCTGTAGTAATGGATAAGAGAAATCTAATAGAAGTCAATTTAGCAACAGGAGAGAATATCTCGCCAAAATCAACTCCATCTCTCTGGGAGTAGCCCTTGGCTACCAATCTAGCCTTGTACTTCTCCAATGACCCGTCTATTCCAAACTTCTTCTTGAAGACCCACTTACATCCTATGGCCTTTCTTCTTTTGGGCAAATGAACAAGATCCTAGGTGTTATTAGAGTCCAAAGCCATCATCTCCTCCTGCATGGCTAGCCGCTAAGACTCACTATCATCTGCAGAAATAGCTTCCTTGTAGGATCTAGGTTCATCGTTAGTACTCAATAAAACATATACACAATAGAAATCTGCTAGGCTATACCTATCAACTGGATTCCGTTGTCTTGTGGATCTCCTCAAGGGTGGAGTAAGAGACTCTACTTATTTTTCTGCATGATCATTTGTACCAACTTCTTCTGTCAAAATAGATTCATCTTCATCAAAATTACTCGAATCTTCTTGTAGACACCTAAAATTGACTTGCTCTGTAAACCAATTTCCCGTATCTCTACACTACCAATTATCCCTCCTATTAATTAAATAAATTCATTTTATTTAATTAATTTATCCCTAATCATCTACTGTTAGCCATTTATCCATCCGTTGTGATCAATTAATTCACTTAATTTATCACTTTACCTTATAACACTATCCTCATTGATTAAACAAATATACCCAATATTTATTTAGTTAATTTCCCCATTCCCTTAATCCTCTTTAATTAGGTAAATCATGCTTATCTAATTAATCTAGCTTATTAATCAACCTATCCCTATCCTAGTTAATTAAATATCAATTATTTAATTAGCTAACCTTGCCTACCTATCCCCTAGACCTAAATTAATTAAGCTAAACACTTAATTAACCTTTCTTAGCCCATCCTCCCACACACCTTTGAATAAAAATCAATTTTTTATTTAAAGGGTCAAATCTTCCTTACATATCATTTATCACCCCCTTACACATGTAAGTGTACATGTGTCCTTCAACCTTCACATTTCCACATAAAAGTGAATTTTTAATTCACACTCCCCCATGAGTTAAATTTTTAATTCACTTGTGGGTGTCATGCGTAATCCCTTCTCCATCCATTTTGTATCCCTACACTTGGGGGCAAAACCATATCCTTCATCCACATCCATAATATCCTTTGCACATCTTATCCACTATCTTATCTTTATCCTATCATATTCCTATCCACTATCCCCTATTTATCCTATCATATTCCTATCCACCATCCCCTATTTATCCTATCATTCCCCATCCATTCTATCCACTATATCCCCCTCCTTAGATCTTGATAAAGACAAGGGGCAAAATATCAACAACTTGCTTTGGACACCTCTCGGCATACTCCCTTTCCAAGCATATCCTCCATCCATCTACTACAAAGTCCATCCATTCAATCATGAACCCATCATGCAAAATCCTAAGCATTGGGACATATGATTCCTTGCAACATAGTCCTTGGAGTAAATCCTTATCCCCATCTCTCATCCATCTATCTTGCATCCCTATCTCTATCTTCCAATCCATCTATCATGAATCTCCTCCCTATCACCTTCCACTGACAATCCCTCCATCTACTTATCATGTATCCCTACTAGATCCTTCATCTCCTATCCTACCCCTTATCTGCATGTATCTATCCATTTATCAAAGTCTCCTATCCATTATCCTTTCATCGCCAAATCCCCAACCCAACCCCATCACCTTCACCTCTAGACTTGGTGTTCCCTTGTCATTGGTATCTAGCGCAAAGGCTATCTAAACGAAATCGAATGCAACCATCTCATAATAAACCATTCCCTTTCCAAAATCTCAAAAATAAAATAAAAATCAAAAAATCCATATATATATATCCATCATAAAATCAACATTGTTCCATCAACATCTCATCATCTTCCAACATCCTTAAAATCACCCGAATCATCCAACGCATCATCTTCCAACATCACCACATCTATCCTAAATCATCCCACATCACCATAACAAATCAGAACTACATATCATCACCACCTACATCTTAATGTGCCTTGATCCCATGGATACAGGGTATGTAGGCGGTCTGGAATGTGAAGGAAGTTTCCAATACTCAGGTACCAAAGATGCACCCATCCAACCCGCTGAGCTTACACTAGATCCAAGCATCGCATCACCTATCGAAGCATCATCCCTTAATAAAAAATCATCAACTATCAAATCAACATCAACCACAACTTGTCACCATCATATCTTGAGCCAATCTTACAACATCAACTAAGCACGATCCAATCATCCATTGATTCTTGCCTTAGGATATATCAGTCCTACAATAGGCATAATCTATCAAATCATCATCCACCTTGGCAAGAGATACAATGGCTACTTGTTTGGTTTGTTGGTCTTTTTATTTTTTATTTTTATCTTTTGTCCTATTCGAAGATCACATCAAAGCTACCTTGATCTCACTATATCATGGTATGTGGCGAAAACATCTAGAATGGGGCATAGTCTTGCTTTTGTATGATGTGCTTGTGGGTTGATCTCATTACTCCAAGTTAGTATTCATATCTTGTTGATCATTGGGTCGGTTCTAGCATATTGATCTCCTTATGCATCTAAGGTTCATCATACCTTTTATGTACAAAGGACTTATGCTATGAGTCCCCTTCCCTCGTCTAGACAAGGTTGTACTATCTTGGGCATGCATGGGATCATCCCTTTGTTTGCGTGTCTAGTCCATGCAAATGTTGGATAAACATCATCACCCTGGTCTTCTATATCTTGGTGAAAATATCCACTTTGCTATATCAAACCTAGGATTGCTCTAAATCATTTTCAGCACAATGATCATCCATCAACCAATCTCCCATACATCATCAATCTTTCATCTCACCCCTTATCCTCCAACCATTTCTACCAATCTATTCCATCCATGTCGAGAACACACCCGTGTTCTTGCAACCCACATGTTCTCTCGAGGGGGCATCACCCTTACCAATCATCCCTAAACCTTACCCTCTTCTTCTAAGCCAAAATATTTTTTATCCAATCCAACTCTATATTTTAACTTCTTTGAAATAGCGTTACTTAGCCGCAACACCATTTCAAAGAGGGGCAAATGTAGATACCTAAAATTAACTTGCTCTGCAAACCAATTTCTCGTATCTCTACACTACAATTTATCCCTCCTATTAATTAAATAAATTCATTTTATTTAATTAATTTATCCCTAATCATCTACCCTTAGCCATTTATCCATCCATTGTGATCAATTAACTCACTTAATTTATCACTTTACCTTATAACACTATCCTCATTGATTAAATAAATATACTGAATATTTATTTAGTTAATTTCCCCATTTCCTTAATCCTCATTAATTAGGTAAATCATGCTTAGCTAATTAATCTAGCCTATTAATCAACCTATCCCTATCCTAGTTAATTAAATATCAATTATTTAATTAGCTATCTTAGCCTACCTATCCCCTAGACCTAAATTAATTAAGATAAACACTTAATTAACCTGTCTTAGCCCATCCTCCTACACATCTTTGAATAAAAATTAATTTTTTATTCAAAGGGTCAAATCTTCCTGACACATTATTTATCACCCCCTTACACATGTAAGTGTACACGTGTCCTTCAACCTTCACATCTCCACATAAAAGTGAATTTTTAATTCACACTCCCTCATGAGTTGAATTTTTAATTCACTTGTCATATCCACTCTTCTCAAAACTAAATTTTTAATTCATTTTTATTTTCCACACCTTTCCCCATGTGAATTTAAAATTCACAAATAATGAGAGCCCTCCAAATCCATTGACTTAAATCTCAACCCTTGATCTCTCTCATCCACTCCCCTTGTGACACTTGTCACAAGGCTATGACTTCAATCCAAACCCTAACTCTCAACCATTTCTAGCCCTTGATCTCATCTTTTAATCCTCACCCTCCATCCATTTTTTCTAAAAATCTATAAATGAGACCCTTCTCTAAGCCATTGAGAACAACTTCTTCTGGCATCCTTACCATGCCCAAATTTCTCTCAAATCTTCTCATCATACCATCATAAAGCCAAAATCATTCCTCATCCCCATCTCAATCTCCATGTAAATCCATTATCTCTCATCCTATTGTGTTGAATCTCAAAGAGCAATCCACATTTTATCTAAGGATTATCATGTCTTAGGAGCTTTTGGGTGCAAGTTTTCCTCTTCCCTTGACGAGATTGGGTTTTCGTGATTGAGGTATAACTATTTATTTTCTTATGCATTTGGTTAGTGTTTTCACCTTGATTTGATTTCCTAATCTACATTGGCATGCTTGGTGGGACCCACAAGGTCCCAATCTAACTATCTTGTGAGTTTTTTTGTTGTGAAAGACATGTTTTTTTTGCAGATTAGTGCCATCTTTCTGCGCAGTGGCGCCATTTTACTTGCGTTTTGGTGCTATCCTCTCTCTGTTGTAGCGCTATTTTTAGCACGACAGTCCCCTCATCTTTGACTCAAATCTAACCCTCTTTTTCTTGATTTTTGGCTTTTCTAGCATTTTATCTCTCAGGTTTTGCAGGTTTTACGTAGAAACAAGGGGAAACTATGGCAAAATTTTCCTAAAATCATCCATTGACCAACTCTGTGCCGTATTGGTGCTATCATCACCTAGTTCAGGGCTATCTTTCTCACTGCAAACTATAAACTAAGGCAAAAACATAGTTTAGCACTATCTTGCCTTTGTATTGGCACTATTTTCTATATTAGTGCTATTTTCTGTATTAGCGCTATCTTCTGTATTAGCGCTATATTTCTTCTGGATTAACGTTATTTTCTGTATTAGTGCTATCTTCTGTATTAGTGCTATCTTGCCTCTGTATTAGTGCTATTTTCTGAGACTAACTTTTGGGTTCTGTGCAGGGACTAACAACTTGTTTGCAGGTCATCAACATCATCTTGAGGACACTAACAAGTTTTTACATGGTTTTTCATTTTTAGTTTAACAAACATTTCAATTGTAACTTAAAATGAACCCTTGCATGTTAGCTTAGACAAACATTTCGATTTGGTGCAATAAAATCAACAATCAAACAATCAAATCTTTTTGTGTGTGTGCATTAGCTTAGAAGACATTTGAATTTGGTGTTCTAAAATTGACAAGTGTGTGCCAACAACTATCAAAACATTTCAATTTTGGGCTTTAAAAAGAACCACAAATTGCATCAATGAAATCATTGGATTAAAAAGAACAACAATCTGCATTCTTCACTCATATAATCAAGAAAATCAATCTAATTTGTGTGAAGTGTTTTCGTGATTTGTGCTTGTAGTGTGAAAAGTGTATGCTCTTCCCTCGCACCATTTGGTGACCTTGGGAATCAAAAGCTTCTCACAACACTTACATTAATCACCCCCAACATAATCCAAAGAACTAAAATTAACCATGTTTAGTGTGATGCAAGCACAAAATATACGTATGCTATCCCCTTGCATCTTTGTATGAACTCGGGGATCAAAAAGTATTTTTGTGGTTGTATTGCTTTTGTTAAATCTTTAGAGGCCCTGCCACCCCACTTTGAAAGGTGGGAACGACCCAAGCAGCAACAAGCTAAAGCTAAGCTCTTTCAAGCCACTATATAAATTAATGTGTTTGTGATGAAAGTCACAAGCAACAGGTTTTGTTGTGTTATACCGACAACCAACCTCCCCCAAAACCCTCCAAGGTGTAACTTTTGGAGGCTGGGAGACTCCATAACGGAGAGTAGCACTGCCGCATGTATAACCACCTGAATGAAAGCACTTACTATGAACCTTTGTTTAGCAAGGCAAAATCCCTCTACTTGTTCAACAAGTATTGTCCTTGCCTCGCCTTAGGTTGTGCATGATTGATAAATCTTTCACATTTTCTCATAAACAAAACCTTTGGCCATTGTGTTTTCTTGCTTGTTTGTTTGTCTACTTGCCAAGAAAAATTAAATTCATTATCAATCCAACCATTCGCATCCTTTAGCAATTAAATTCATTATCAATCCAGCCATTCCCATCCTTTAGCACCATTCCTCTTTATTTCAGCACCATTTTTATCTATTTTAGTGCCTTCTTCATCCATGTCCAAAAATTAAATTTTCTCATCAAAAACATCAATTTTATAAGCCCATTTTCAAAAAAAATCTAGTCAGGGGCTGCGCCCCCGAACCCCTGTCAACAGGGGGTTGTGTCCAGCCCCTCGCCTCCCCTCACGTCGAGCCAGGTTTTCCTCCCAACACCACTAAACCATCCCCTCGTTTATCAAACCCCATAAGTTGAGCTTATCCAATCCATTTATTTAAACTTGATCAAATTCTAATCCACTTCCTCTCTAGTCATAATCTATCTTCATCATCCTAATCATTCTTATCCACTTCATCTTAATCCAATCACCCATCTATCCTAATCATCCTAACCACCTATCTTATCCACATCATCATCCAAATCATTCAATTCAATCTTATCCTAATCACCCTCATCATCTTTAATCCAATCCATCAACATCATTTTAATCCCATCTCATCCCAATCAAATCCAAAATCCAACCAAATCCATAATCTTCCAAACCATATTCCAAATCCAATCCAAAATCAACATCAATCCCAATCAACATCCAAGTCCCCCAACATCATTATCAAAATCCAAATCCAAATCAACCCAATAAAAAATCAAGACCTTAGTTGATTATTATCAACCTTTATACACACTTGCTTGAGATCATTAGTCTATCTTAAGTAAATCATTCAAATCAACAATCAAACCAATCAACTCTATTGCTTAAGTGTCATTATTCTACCTTAAGCATAATAGGATAATCAACCATCCATCAAATCAAAATCAAATCAAATCAAATCATCCTAAGGTCTTGAAATTTGATCCCCAACATCACAATCATCCATTATCCTCCATTTCATCTCATATCTCTCCAACAAAATGGATCTTTATGTAGCAATGCAACAATTACAAAGACTTAGAAAAATCTATGAGAACATGGATCCTAATACTAAGGAAAAATGCAAAAATGACATTAAAGATATACCCTTAGCACACCTCATCATTGGAGAATTTGAAACCCCTACCCCATCTTCATCATATCAACCCTCATCATATCAACCTTCAACATTCTACATATCCACACCATTGACCTCATACCAACCTCCATCATATCAACAAACACCCTACATTTCATCCCCATCAATATCATATCAATCTTCATTCTTTCAACCTTCATCATACCAACCTTCATCCTATATACCCACACCATTGACCTCATATCAACCTTTACCCTCATATCAATCTCCATCCCCTTACACATCCTTGCCATACTTGCCATCGTACCTATCCAACCAATCAATACCTCCAACTTATCCATCTCCCAACCTTTGTCATGCTAACTTTGATCAAGGGAACACCAATCTATCACACCTTATATCCGAAATCCAAAGCTTATATCAACAACCATTTCCCCACGCAAATCCCCAATCCCCCAATCCTCTCATCACAATATCCCCCCAACCTTACCAACCTTAATCCATCATCTTATGTATCTCCCAATCCACCAACCCCCATCACCCATACACCATTTAATCCACCATCAAATCTTCCAAATCCTAAGCCCACGACATCTAAAGAATCCTTGTGGGATTTCCTCCAAATAACATCACCAAGCAAAGCAATGGAATCCCCCAAATCCTCCACCCCTCCAACATCACCATCTTGTCCAACACCTATCCTTGAACCCATCCACGAACCATCACAACCTAATCCCATCACCCACCTATCCAATCCCAATCTTAATCCTACACCATCCACCATCATTATCCATCCGTTATATTATTCTTCAACCCACACACTCATGAAGGATGGCATCCATTGGCTATTAGCAAGGAATCAAACACCCTCATGCAATCCAACACCCACCAAACCTCTTGAACAATCTCCTAGCATAAGTCAAAGACCTATCACATCCATCCAAGAACCTACCATCACCCCCACTTCTCTCCAAACACACGAGCCATGTCAAGAATCAAATCCAAATCATGTTGAAATATCAACCCCTTCTCCTAATCAAGATCTAACCATCCCATCTAATCCCATCCCCAATCCCCTCCCATCTATTGATCAACTTATTGATCCCACCCCTTCTTCTACCACCCCTTTACCGTCCCACATTATTCCTTTACCTCCATCTACCAATCCCATCCCAAATCCATCCCCTTATCCACTTCGACAAAGCACCTTCATCCATGGTGACTCCCTCGTAGGAGGTGAACAACTCCCTTCCACCACCTATCCTCTTCCAACAAATAATAGACTCGCGTCTTGTTTCCAAAGCACTAAACATCCCATTGCATATCGCATGCTCCAAATTATGAACTATCAAGGCAAAGACTTAGGCCTTCACAAACAAGGCATCTCCACACCACATTCCATCCATCCTCGCATGGCTTTGGATATACACCCCAAGAAAAACAATCTAAACATGTTGTTACCACCCACGCACCTTCCAAAATCCATTCATCAAATCCCAAACACGGTGCATCTCATCGCACCCCTAAATCATATGTCGCCATCCCTCCTCCATTGTCATATCATTTGCAAAAGCATGTGACCATCCATCTCCCTCCATCAGATTTACCTCCACTACTTCCAACTCCAAATAGCCCTATCAAATCCACTTTACCTCCTATCCTACCAACTCCAAACACCCCTATCAAGGCAAAGACTTAGGCCTTCACAAACAAGGCATCTCCACACCACATTCCATCCATCCTTGCATGGCTTTGGATATACACCCCAAGAAAAACAATCTAAACATGTTGTTACCACCCACGCACCTTCCAAAATCCATTCATCAAATCCCAAACAAGGTGCATCTCATCGCACCCCTAAATCATATGTCGCCATCCCTCCTCCATTGTCATATCATTTACAAAAGCATGTGACCATCCATCTCCCTCCATCAGATTTACCTCCACTACTTCCAACTCCAAATAGCCCTATCAAATCCACTTTACCTCCTATCCTACCAACGCCAAACACCCCTATCCACAAATCCTCTCATTTTCCTATCCTCCCAACTTCTAACATCCCTCATCCATTTATCCATAAATCCACTTTTAACCCCTCCACCCATAAATCCCCTAAAATCCCCAATCAAGACCAACGAAAGCACACATCATCCAAACATGAAGCTTCCATCAAATCCATGGGATTCAAAAGTAATAATTTGAATGCCCCAACTCATAAAACACAAAAGCCTAAAAATGTTATGCCTTCCAATCAAAATGAAAAATCCAAAAGGCTATCAAATCCCACACTATCACAAGAAAAAGCAAAAACAAAAATGGTGTGGGTCCCTAGACAAAAAGCACCAAACTCCAGTGAAGCATCCACATCCCAATCTACCCCACAATCCCAAGCATCCCGCTCCCCATCTAAAAATCCCATAATTCCTAAGTCCATTTGGGTACCTAAAACCCCAAATCAACCATCCAAAAATCCCCTATCCCAATCCCCATTACTCCTAACTCCACATCCAAAGTACAAGCTTCTAAATACATCATGGTGTGTGCAACTGTTGGTCTTGATTCCCCTCCACCATTTGACATTCCCACATACCCCCATTTCTCCATCTTTAATCCACTATCCTACATATCTTCCTCATCACATTCCTATGGTCCATGCTATTGCATAATCCACATCATAATCTGCATAATCCACATCATAACCCACTATCCACCGACATCCATGCAATCACCATCCATAATGCTATCCAACATGGGACCATCTTCTCCTTGCAAATGGAAACAGACGCTAGAGTCCCCATTCCATCAAAAAAGTTAAAAAAAAAAAAAAAATCAAGAAAATAGTAAAGAGAAAAAATCCGTCCAATGGTGAAAACCACTCCTCGTGGCACCTTGGGCAAGTACCATGATGAAAACCCCTTGTGGGCATGATGCGTAATCCCTTCTCCATCCATTTTGTATCCCTACACTTGGGGGCAAAACCATATCCTTCATCCACATCCATAATATCCTTTGCACATCTTATCCACTATCTTATCTTTATCCTATCATATTCCTATCTACTATCCCCTATTTATCCTATCATATTCCTATCCACCATCCCCTATTTATCCTATCATTCCCCATCCATTCTATCCACTATATCCCCCTCCTTAGATCTTGATAAAGACAAGGGCAAAATATCAACAACTTGCTTTGGACACCTCTCGGCATACTCCCTTTCCAAGCATATCCTCCATCCATCTACTACAAAGTCCATCCATTCAAACATGAACCCATCATGCAAAATCCTAAGCATTGGGACATATGATTCCTTGCAACATAGTGCTTGGAGTAAATCCTTATCCCCATCTCTCATCCATCTATCTTGCATCCTTATCTCTATCTTCCAATCCATCTATCATGAATCTCCTCCCTATCACCTTCCACTGACAATCCCTCCATCTACTTATCATGTATCCCTACTAGATCCTTCATCCCCCATCCTACCCCTTATCTGCATGTATCTATCCATTTATCAAAGTCTCCTATCCATTATCCTTTCATCGCCAAATCCCCAACCCAACCCCATCACCTTCACCTCTAGACTTGGTGTTCCCTTGTCATTGGTATCTAGCGCAAAGGCTATCTAAACGAAATCCAATTGAACCATCTCATAATAAACCATTCCCTTTCCAAAATCTCAAAAATAAAAAAAATCAAAAAATCCATAATATATATATATATATCATAAAATCAACATTGTTCCATCAACATCTCATCATCTTCCAACATCCTTAAAAATCACCTAAATCATCCAAAACATCATCTTCCAACATCACCACATCTATCCTCAATCATCCCACATCACCATCACAAATCAGAAATACATATTATCACCATCTGCATCTTAATGTGCCTTGATCCCATGGATAAAGGGTATGTAGGCGATCTGGAATACGAAGGAAGTTTCCAGTACTTAGGTACCTAAGATGCACCCATCCAACCCACTGAGCTTACACTAGATCCAAGCATCGCATCACCTATCAAAGCATCATCCCTTAATAAAAAATCATCAACTATCAAATCAATATCAACCACAACTTTTCACCATTATATCTTGAGCCAATCTTACAACATCAACTAAGCATGATCCAATCATCCATTGATTCCTGCCTTAGGATATATCATTCCTACAATAGGCAGAATCTATCAAATCATCATCCACCTTGGCAAGAGATACAATGGCTACTTGTTTGGTTTGTTGGTCTTTTTGTTTTTTATTTTTTATCTTTTGTCCTATTCAAAGATCACATCAAAGCTACCTTGATCTCACTATATCATGGTATGTGGCGAAAACATCTAGAATGGGGCATAGTCTTGCTTTTGTATGATGTGCTTGTGGGTTGATCTCATTACTCCAAGTTAGTATTCATATCTTGTTGATCATTGGGTTGGTTCTAGCATATTGATCTCCTTATACATCTAAGGTTCATCATACCTTTTGTGTACTAAGGACTTATGCTATGAGTCCCCTTCCCTCGTCTAGACAAGGTTGTACTATCTTGGGCATGCATGGGATCATCCCTTTGTTTGTGTGTCTAGTCCATGCAAATGTTGGATAAACATTATCACCCTGGTCTTCTATACCTTGGTGAAAATATCCACTTTACTATATCAAACCTAGGATTGCTCTAAATCATTTTCAGCACAATGATCATCCATCAGCCAATCTCCCATACATCATCAATCTTTCATCTCACCCCTTAGCTTAGCATCCAACCATTTCTACCAATCTGTTCCATCCATGTCGAGAGCACACCCGTGTTCTTGCAACCCACATGTCCTCTCGAGGGGGCATCACCCTTACCAATCATCCCTAAACCTTACCCTCTTCTTCTAAGCCAAAATATTTTTTATCCAATCCAACTCTATATTTTAACTTCTTTGAAATAGCGTTACTTAGCCGCAACACTATTTTAAAGAGGGGCAAATGTAGACACCTAAAATTGACTTGCTCTGCAAACCAATTTCCTGTATCTCTACACTACCAATTATCCCTCCTATTAATTAAATAAATTTATTTTATTTAATTAATTTATCCCTAATCATCTACCCTTAGCCATTTATCCATCCGTTGTGATCAATTAATTCATTTAATTTATCATTTTACCTTATAACACTATAATCATTTATTAAATAAATATACCCAATATTTATTTAGTTAATTTCCCCATTTCCTTAATCCTCATTAATTACGTAAATCATGCTTAGCTAATTAATCTAGCCTATTAATCAACCTATCCCTATCCTAGTTAATTAAATATCAATTATTTAATTAGCTATCCTAGCCTACCTATCCCCTAGACCTAAATTAATTAAGATAAACACTTAATTAACCTTTCTTAGCCCATCCTCCCACACACCTTTGAATAAAAATTAATTTTTTATTCAAAAGGTCAAATCTTCCTTACACATCATTTATCACCCCTTACACATGTAAGTGGACATGTGTCCTTCAACCTTCACATCTCCACATAAAAGTGAATTTTTAATTCACACTCCCCCATGAGTTGAATTTTTAATTCACTTGTCATATCCACTCTTCCCAAAACTGAATTTTTAATTCATTTTTATTTTCCACACCTTTCCCCATGTGAATTTAAAATTCACAAATAATGAGAGCCCTCCAAATCCATTGACTTAAATCTCAACCCTTGATCTCTCTCATCCACTCCCCTTGTGACACTTGTCACAAGGCTATGACTTCAATCCAAACCCTAACTCTCAACCATTTCTAGCCCTTGATCTCATCTTTTAATCCTCACCCTCCATCCATTTTTTCTAAAAATCTATAAATGAGACCCTTCTCTAAGCCATTGAGAACAACTTCTTCTGGCATCCTTACCATGCTCAAATTTCTCTCAAATCTTCTCATCATACCATCATAATGCCAAAATCATTCCTCATCCTCATCTCAATCTCCATCTAAATCCATTATCTCTCATCTTATTGTGTTGAATTTCAAAGAGCAATCCACATTTTATCTAAGGATTATTATGTCTTAGGAGCTTTTGGGTGCAAGTTTTCCTCTTCCCTTGATGAGATTGGGTTTTCGTGATTGAGGTATAACTATTTGTTTTCTTATGCATTTGGTTAGTGTTTTCACCTTGATTTGATTTCCTAATCTACACTTCTTCTTCTTCTTCACCCCCTAATCCATCATTTTATTCTTTCTGAGGTGCATCTTGCTGCTCTAAATCAAAGTGCACCTTCTTTACCTTTTCTTCTTTTTCTTTTGGCTGCTCAGGTTCAGAAATAGCTCTAAGTTCCCTGAAAATAACATCTCTAGAAAAGAGAATCCTGTGGGTTAGTGGATTCCAAAGCTTATAACCTTTCACATTATCATCATATCCAATGAATGTACACTTTTCAGCCTTTGGATCCAACTTAGATCGCTTTTCCTTAGGCACATGAACAAAAGCCTCACAACCAAAAACCCTTAAATGTGAAACAAAAGGTTTCTTACCTGTCCACACTTCATAAGGTGTCGAATCAAGAGCCTTACAAGGAGATCTATTTATCAAGTAGCAAGCAGTACACACAGCCTTTGCCCAAAAGCATTTATCCAACTGTGCATCACTAAGCATACTTCTGGCCCTTTCCATAATTGTTCAGTTCATCATTTTTGCAACGTCATTCTGCTGTGGTGTATACAGAGTTGTCTTTTGTCTTATTATACCTACATGCTTGCAAAACTCATCAGATTTTTTAGAGCAATATTCCCCTCCATTGTTAGATCTTAATATTTTTATCTTTAAACCTGATTGGTTCTCTACTAAGACTTTGAATTACTTAAATTTAGTGAAAACTTTAGATTTATGCTTCAAAAAATAAATCCATGTAAATCTGGATACATCATCAATGAAGGTTACAAAATATCAAGATTTTCCAATAGATTCATTATCCACAGGTCCAAACACATCCGTATGAATAATTTCTAACTTCTCTTTTGCTCTATTGCTTCCTAAAGGAAATGATTTTCTATTTTGTTAACCAAACACACAATGCTCACAAAAATCAAAGTGCTCATTAGAATAAGAGAAACCGTCCAACAAATTTTTATTCTTAATAGTTTTCAATACATTATTGCTTGTGTGGTCCAATCTACGATGCCACAACATACAAGTGTTTTCAGAAGCCTTAGAAACATAAGAGGCATTACAAACTGTAGTGGCTTCAAGCTTAAACAAGTTCCCAAATCTCTTCCCTTTCGCTACCACCAAGTTCCCTCTCCCCAATCTGCAGCCATGCTTGTCAAATGTCACATTCATTCTGTTGTACCCAACCAAAATTTTTGCTTCATTAAGGCATTTTGAAACAAGTCTAGAATTTTTTTCATCAAAAAGTTAAAAAAACAAAATTTATAAAAATAGATGTCGAGATTAGGTTTTCTGGGTTTCTTGAGATATGAATGCTGGCAAAACTTTCTAAAAATAGAATCTCCAACTCAGGTGTCGCACTCGATTCTCATTGGTCGATTTTGCTTCACGATCGACGCGGTTCAGACGGAATCTTCAAACAACCAATTTTTCTCTACTGGGTCATTTCTACTTTTTCAGAAGGTGAAGCATGCAGTCGGAAGTCATCAATAGAGAAAAGTTTATCTGCCAGAGCTCATCGACAAGTTTTCAACACTGTTCCAACGACGCAGAACCGACGAACAGTTGTCGACTCGATGGTGCATGCAAAACAATGCAAGATGGATCCAAGGTGGAATGAAATGTTGGAAAATCACAAATTTGACTAAGTCTGGTGAAACCAGGCACCCTAGGTGGCTTGGGGCTCCCAAACTCTCTCGTGTTAGTTTTTTTTTCACATTTTTCGAGAAACATAAAAAATGCTCCAGTCAACTTGTTTCCAGTTGGTCAAAAGTCAGTCAAAGCCAAGATTTCATCACAGATATGTTCAGACTACTCAGATCACCCTCCGTCCCGCCTCGATAGTCGTCAGAACAACCAAAATTGAAGATCAAACATGAGTTGTGGGCACAAAAATCGAGAAAAGGTACAAAATTAAAAATTTTCAAAAAATTTTCTAAGTGTTGACAAACTAGGTGCCCCAGGTGGCTTGGGGTGCCCAAACTCTCTAGAGTTAGTTTATTTTTGAAGATTTTCTCAAAAAATGTGAATCTCCTTTTGTCAGCCCAGTCCGATTCAGAGTTAATTAGTTTAGCACATTTTTTGAGGCAAATAAAAAGTACAGTCAGCTCAATTTTCATTAGGCCTTCCTATTTGCTAGATCATCAGACTCAATTTCATCCCAATTGATAGAAATCGATAGCCAAATAGGGGTCCTTTCCCACCGGAATGCGCACGCAAATCAAGAAATTGAAGAAGTTGTAAAAAATTGAAAAAATGGCTGTGTTGGGAAACCAGGCGCCCCAGGTGACTTGGGGCACCCAACTTGAGCAGTGTTAGAATATTTTTCATCTCCATAGTGTTTTCCGACAATTTTGTGCCCAATCTTCGCCCGTTGGCAGTTTTCGGGAGGTCAAACTTGGTCAAACGATGTCAAATCGTTAGTCAGAGGCAGGGGATGGAATCTCAATTGATCAATCTCCAAAATGTCAAGATCAGTCAGCTTTTTCAGTCAACAGTGACATTTTTACACCTTGTTGAAGTCGGAGACAGGCCATATTTAAGTCAAAACGAGTGTTGAAGTGTCGAAAATGAAGAAAAATTGACTAGCACTTCTTTCAACTCGCGTGTTCGATGACATCATCAAAAGAAGATATTTTTTGTCATCTTGCACATGAAGCCATAGGCAGCTACAAAATAGGGATTCTTCCTATTCGAAGACATCCACTTAGATTTATGCTTTAAAAGTTGCTTTCTTCATGGATGAGGGTGAAGTTTTATTCTCACACAAATAAAGTTGCTTTTTCACCCTAAAGATTTATAAAGACAAGCTTTTGGCTTCTTTATTTCATTATCTTTTGCAGGTTGCATCCAGAGAAAAGATTTTTTTTTCTTTCAACAAAGATTCGAAGACCCAAACCAAGTGCTTTTTCAGGGTCCTTGTTTCAAGGGGATTATTTTTCAGAAATCTGACCAGAGCTTTTTTAGTTTTCGTCGAGATGGGTCCATCCAGATTATTATCCTCTTGAAGATTGGGAAATTTTTTTTTTTTCAGGAAATTGATTTTTTCTTGCTTTTTCAAGAAAATCTCCGCTTTTTCAAAATTCGATAATCTAGGTTGCTTCAAAACAGAATTGCCTACAAAACCCATGTGCCAACTTTTTCAGTCAAAATTAGCTTTTTAGAAGATATTGTTTCCTAGAATATTAATGGATGACATCACCAAAAAGAAAGAATGTTGATGAGGATGCATTTCAAAAGAAAGCAACTTTAAAATAAATGTTTTTTGTTTTAAAGCATCTACTTTCATGCTAAGCTCATCCATTCTATATTTAGAAAATAAAACACTTTGTGTAGGTTGGAATCTTCTTTGCTTTAAAGCAAATCAATTTAAAGCATTTGTTTATTGTATCTTTGTCTTAGAATAGTAATAAAGCTTGCGAGTTGGCAAGTTAGGGTTAATCAAGGAGATTTTAGGGTTCCCTACTCCTTTGATTTTAGTATAAATAAGGGCATCCTTGCCCATTGTATGTAATGGTAATTGTGATAGCAAGTTTGCTGTGCCTATCATAGCCTGTAAATCTTGATATTTCAAGTGTCTGTTCACTTTGTGTTCATTGTTCTCCAGTGTTTGATCGCTTGTTGTATGCCTGCCTTTTGCTGCAACATTGTTGTCCTGGAGTTGTGCAAACTTTATGATATTGAATAGAAGTCTCATGCCTATTTTGCTCTAATATTCTATCTTAATTCATCAAGTTATCATCGTCAGATGTGAAGCTTTTTGTAGCTTTTATTTCAGATTTAATCATTAAAGTACTTTTAGTCTTGTGGTGTAAACCTGGAGGAAAACTGCTTAAGTTTCTGTGTTAACAATCATTCTTTGTTCACTTTCAATTTCCTTTGCTTTGAATTTACTCAGGAGATTGAAAGCATCGTTAGTCTTTGCTTAGTTGTAGTAGAAGTTTTAAAAAGGGAAAAAACCTCTTCTGCAGTGTTTAGGGTTTTATAACTTTGTGCTTGCAGCTGAGAATCAAAAAGAAGATAGGCAAAATTTCATTTAATTATCTTTTCATCGAACATCAACAAGAAAGGGAACTCCCCTTCCAATAGGAGAGTAGTTTATCTGTGCATAGCTGTCTGTTTCCAAATCGCATTCCAGAGGTATGAATTGAAACACCAACAGTTTTCTGGTGCCCACCGTGGGGCACGAGGCATAAAACTTCAAGCAAGCTTAGGCTTATGTCACAGGAATGACTCTCTAGCGTCCTTTTGCTCCAGTTCAACAACCAAATCTTACACCACCTGTTATTCAACCAAATCTTGTACAAGTGGAAGGAGAGCAAACGGACATCATTAGCAGCCTAAGGAGTTTCATATTTGCACAAAAGGAAAGCCCTGATCAGTGGAGAAATGCGACTGCTATCCTTGACAAAGAAGAACACAAAGCAGATCTTGTAGTAGGAAGACCAGTACTACCACCTCCCGTGTGGCAATAGATAATCTTGGCTCACAAGGTTTATTCAAGAAAGGGAAAAGGTGGTGCTACGAATCCTTTCTTTCAAGATCTTGATTCTACAAAAGTTGGAGAAGCATCCAACATAGTTCAAGAAATTTAGATAGTTCCTGAAGTCAAGCAGGAAGAATTACAAGAAGAACCAGTAATCCAGCCTAGAGTAATGGGTGATGCAAATAACAACAATCACAATGATCCAAATCAAAGGCGACCACCACCATTGCCTTGGGGTAATAACATTGGACCTTTGGCCCTGCAAGCACATCATGATTTACCAAAGGGGTCAAGGAAGCACTTTCCTCGGTTCCACGGCGATGGAACTCAACATCCTGATGAACACATTTCTGTATTCACAACGGCTTGTACTATTTTACATGTATCACATGAAGATGTTGCTGTGCGTCTCTTCATTGAGACTCTTGTGGGAAATGCTGCCGACTGGTTTAATCATCTGGAACTAGGAATCATTACAAGTTGGGCAACTATGAGCGAGAAATTCTTGGCAAGGTTCAAGCCTGCCAAAGATGGTCACAGATTGTTCGCCCAACTCTCAAATTCAAAGATGGAAAACAATGAACTAATGAGGGAGTTTGTGGCAAGGTTTAATTGCCTAGTTACATGCCTTTCTCATACTCTCAATCCATCTCCACAAATTCTGTTGAGCAGTTTCATTAATGCTCTTCCTTCTGAAATAACCTTCTTTTTAAGATCGGCTAATGAAATAGAATTGTCCAATGCACAAGAAAATGCCATCAAGTTAGAGGATGACATGATTACCTTTGGCAAGATGAAAATGGATTCAATCAGGCCTCTTATTCAGAGTTCTGCGGATCCACTGTTACATAAGGTAGCAAATGAAGTCACTATCATGAAGAGACAATTGCCTACTCAGGGGCAACCTGCGCAACAACCATATCAGTCACCACAACAACAATACCAACCACAACAACAGTACCAACCGCGACAACCAGATTAGCCTAAGAGGAACAATTTTCAGACTTTCAATAACTATAGGCCCAAGTTGCCAGCACCACCACCAAGACAAGCAGTTGATGCTGCTCAAAATGCAGTGTTTTGTTCCTTTCATGAGACAGATGCGCATACTGGAGCCACATGTCCTAAAAATTTAAGAATGAATCAAATCATGGGATATGCTGATGCTACACCCATTTCAAACATTGTTCCTTCCCCAAGTGCGAATGTTGTCTTACCACAGACGGACAACTTCGATGGCAACTCTACTATGGGATACTTCCAAAACGAACTCGTTATAATGAAGGAAGAACAAGACGATTTTCATCAATATTCTCTTGCAGTGAATCACGAAAATCTTTCAACTCTTATATTTACACGCACTCAGCATTTTAAAGCACAGAAGAAAGGAGAGGATAGACAAAGACCAAAAGAAAAGGAAAAGGAAGTGGCTTCCACTTCCAATGCTAAGCCACCACATGAAAATGTCTAGGCTGCTCAAAATTCGTCTTCAACAAATTTTGATAGAGTGGATTCCATGATGAAGACAAAGGTGTAGATTTCTCAGCTGGAGTATCTTCAGGACCATCCAGATCAACTGGATAGAATTGTTAAGTATGTCAAGAAAGAGACTGTCGTACAACCGATGTTGCTTGAATCTTCCGTTCCAGCAAAAGAGAAGCCAAAACCCTTCTATATCTCTCTGTATATAGGAGGCTATAAATTAAGCAATTGTATCATTGATTCAGGAGCCTTAGACAATGTCATGCCTTTGCAGATGATGAACGCTTTGGGACTCTCGTGCACCAAAATGCATGACAAGTGTTATTCGCTTGAGTCTAAATCAGTGCCGTTGGTTGGACAATTGAAGGATGCTCAAGTACGATTGGCAGCTTGCCCCAAGAAGAAAATAATGATGACTATCTTGGTAGCTGACATTCCAGCCAGTTATGGGACACTGCTAAGTAGAGGTTTTTGCAAAGATCTTGGAGGAGAAATACAATTGGATTGGTCATTTGTGACCATTCCATTAAAGAAAGGCAATTTCAAATTGGAACCAGAAACCAAGTCAAGGTTCACAGTGGTGAAATCTCAAGATCCTCAAGCACAAGTGTTATATCAAGAAACTGGTCCTGGTACATATGTTATGCTATCTGAAATAACCGAATAAAATTAGGAAGTTGTCTGTGCAATTGACAAATCAAAAGAAGATCTAAAGGTATGGACTTTACAATTTGACAGAAGTTGTTCAACCGCTGGCTCGGGAGCAGGGGTTGTGATAATTTCTCCTGATGGTCATTTGTATCCATTTGCATACTGCTTACAGTTTGAATGCACAAATAATACAATGAAGTACGAGGCACTTTTGTTAGGTCTCAAGAATGCAAAGGATATGGGTATTAAATTACTCAGAGTTGAAGGTGATGCAGAACTGATCGTGAAACAGGTCAGGGGACAGTTTCAAGAAAAGAAAGATCGCCTGCGACATTATAGATATAGGGTGTGGAATGCAATTGATTGGTCCGAGGCATTTGACATCCGATACATTCCATGCTCGAATAATAGCAAAGCAGATGCCCTAGTAGTATCCGCTTCACTTTTCATGCCTCATTCTGAATTTTGTCAGAATGCATTTGCTATTGAGCTAATATACAGGCCAGCCGTCCCTGATAATTGTGACAACTGGCAATCTTCGATGATGATGACCACATCAAAGAATTTCTCATCATGGAAGATAATTTCAAGGGGCTTTTCTTTGAGGGAAGTTTGACTCCTTTCAGAGAATCAACAACTAAGATCAAAAATACTGAAGACAACAAAGATGAATCTGATTCATTCCTCTCATCTTTTGAAGGTTGGTTTGAAGAAACTTCTATGGAAACTCCAAGGGATGCGAAAGTAGTGGAAGAAGCAGATTCAGGTATTATCCAGTTGAAATGTAATAAAATTCCTAAGGGTCTTGTATCCTTGGAGGATATATTCGACAGACATGATAGATATATCCAAAATCAAAGAAGAATGGATGATAAGACCTCTGCAAAACATTATCAGGTGAACATTGGTTCAGACAACAACCCTAGGCTTGTTAATATAGGCAAGTGTTGTATAGAGGAAGAAAGCGAGAAGTTTTTCTCTCTTTTTAGACAATATTGAGATGTTTTTCCCTGGTCATACGAAGACTTGAAAGTCTTCACACCCGTTGAATTATCTCATATAATTCCATTGAAACTTGATACAAAACCCTTCAAGCAGAAACAAAGATATTACAATTCGTGAATTCAAGATACAATTTATGCGGAGATCCAAAAGATGGTGGATGCAAAGATAATATTTCCAATTTAGCATTCAACATGGGTGTCCAACATAGTTCCTGTATGCAAGAAAAATGGTGAAATCAAAATTTGTGTGGATTTTAGGAACTTGAACCAATCATCTCTCAAGGATAATTATCCTCTGCCAATCATGGAGCACACATTGCAAACAGTCACTGGTTCAGAGATGCTATCATTACTTGATGGTTTTTCTAGATATAATCAAATTGCTGTGGCCCAGGAAGATCAGTTCAAGACAACTTTCACCACCCCATGGGGTACGTTTGCTTATGAAAGGATGCCTTTTGGCCTCATCAATGTTGGTGCTACATTTCAGAGAGCTATGCATTTGGCATTTGGAGATTTGAAGAACAAGTTGATTGTTGTTTATTTTGATGATCTCACTGTTTTCTCAAAAGCACGAGGAGACCATTTTGACTATTTGGTGAAAGTGTTCGAAAGATGCAGATACCATGGCATTTATTTGAAACCTAAGAAGTCCATCTTTGCAGTAACGGAAGGTAAATTGCTTGGCCATATTGTTTCCAAGGAGGGAACACGGATTGATCCTAGTCGGGTTGATTCTATCAAAAAATTGTCTCTACCAACAAGCAAAACTAGTGTGCACTCCTTCTTCGGTAAATTAAATTTCATACGAAGGTTTATACCAGACTTCTCAGAGCTTACAAAGGATATATTAGCTATGATGAAGAAAACATCTGCTTTCAAGTGGACAGAAGAAGGCAAGAAGGCGTTTGTCGCAATCAAGGAAGCCATCAGCCAAACGCCAGTGTTAGTCCATCCTAATTTTACTAAAGACTTCATCCTTTATTGTTATGCATCCGAACATACCATGTCTGCCATATTGACACAAAAGTTGAATGAAGATGCCGAGTCTCCAATTGCTTTCATGAGTAGTAGTTTCAAAGATAGCGAAATGTGGCATTCTCAAATAGAGAAGAATGCATATGCAGTCGTAAGAGAAGTAAAGAATTTCAGATTCTATATTTTGTCGGCTCAGACAATGGTATATGTTACCGATCCAGTGGTTAAGAGCATGCTAACTTAGCAGGAGATGGGCACTAGGAGAGGTAACTGGGTCACAAGGGTTCAAGAATATGATTTGGAGATTAAGCCAACAAAACTTGTCCACGGTAGAGGTCTATGTCAATTGATAGCAGAAGACGGTGATCTGAAGCACCAAGCTGATGGTGAATCTGAAACTGAAACTAAAGAGGATCTTCCTATGGTCCTATTTGTTGATTCTACCGATGAATGGTATGCAGAAATTATATACTTTTTAACTTACAGAGAATGTCCAATTCATATGGACAAACAACAGAAGCGAACATTAAAATTGAAAGCACAAAAGTTTGTGCTTTGCAATGACGTTCTATACAAACAAGGGCTTGATGGAACACTTTTGTTATGCGTCAACAAAGATCAATAACAACATTTGCTGGATGCATTTCATAGTCAAGCATGCGGTGGTCACTTTTCATCAAGAGTTACTGCATTTAAGATCCTGCAAGCATAGTTTTATTGGCCAACTATGTTTCATGACACATATGAATGGGTGTCCAGATGTCAGATCTGTCAACAGTTTGTTGGCAAACTAAAGCTAGCGGCCACTCCCCTCAAACCAGTAATTATTGATGGTCCTTTTCAGCAATGGGGATTAGATTTCATTGGTCCTATCAACCCACATTCTAGTAAGGGGCATATTTATGTCCTCACAGGTATAGATTACTTCACTAAGTGGGTTGAAGCTATTCCAACCAAGCGGGCTACCTCGAAAGTTGTTTGTGACTTTCTGAAAGAGAACATTATTTCAAGATTCGGGGTACCACGCAAGATAGTGATTGATAATGCAACATGTTTCTCATTCGAGGAAGTACTGGAGTTTTGTTATGATCATGACACCATGTTGTCACATTCATCAGATTATTACCCTCAGGGTAATGGACAGGCTGAATCATCAAACAAAAACATAGTCACTATCATACGTAAGCTAGTTGATTCTAATCAAAAGGCTTGGCATAAGAAGCTTTATGATGCTCTCTGGGCCAATAGAATCACCCCTAAGAGAGCTATTGGTACTTCACCTTTCATCATTCTGTACGATACAGAAGCAATGCTACCTATCACATTGGAGTTGTCCGCTTTGAAGCTGGCATCCGCAATTGAAGATGATGTGTTCAAAGATCCTATTGAGAAGCGCATCTTGTATTTGATGAAGCTAGAAGAAGAAAGGGTGGAGGTCATAGACAGAATCACTCAGCATCAGGAACAAGTGAAGAAAATATTTGATAAGAAGGCTCCCCAGCGAGACTTTGAGATCGGTGATCAAGTCCTACTCTGGGACAGAATACATGAGCCTAAGGGAATGCATAGAAAATTTGATTCCTTGTGGCTGGGGCCATACAAGATCCACGAGTTTGCAGGGGAGAATACTTATATTCTCACACACATGGATGGCAGGCTCCTTCCATTGCCTTACAGTGGATTCTATTTAAAACACTTCATTCCTTCGGGGATGGAGTAATTCCAAACACTTTTGTTCTCATAATGTGTTTCCCCTTTCTGTAATGTGATCATTATGTCATAATGTTTTTCCCCTTTCCATAATGTGACAATTGTGTTCCTTGTGTTCTAAAGTTCCAACTTCTTAGGTGATTTTAGGAAGTCCAGTTTTAGGTGATTTTAGGAAGTCCGGTTTTAGGTGATGTAGGGAAAAGTCTTGTTCTAGGTGATTAGGAATGTGACTTGATTCTATTGCCCAATGGATAAGGCACTGGTCCAAGCTTGAAAAGTCCAGAGATTCTAATTTCTCCTATGTCGTAAGTATCCACCATGGTCCCCAGACAAAGCCAATTGTTGTACCCAACCAAAAGTTTTGCTTCATTAGGGTATTTTGAAAAAAGTCTAGAAAATTTTTCGTCAAAAAGCTAAAAAAGCAAAATTTCTAAAAATAGATGTCGAGATTAGGTTTTCTAGGTTTCTTGAGATATGAATGCTGGCAAAACTTTCTAAAAATAGAATCTCCAACTCAGGTGTTGTGCTTGATTCTCATTGGTCGATTTTGCTTCACGATCGACACAGTTCAGACAAAATCTTCAAACGACCAATTTTTCTCTACTGGGTCATTTTTGCTTTTTCAGAAGGTGAAGCATGCACTCAGAAGCCATCAACAGAGAAAAGTTCATCTGCTAGAGCTCATCGACAAGTTTTCAACGCTGTTCCAATGATGCAAAATCGACGAACAGTCGTCGACTCGATGATGCACACAAAATGATGCAAGATGGATCCAAGGTGGAATGAAATGTTGGAAAATCATAAATTTGACTAAGTCTGGTGAAACCAGGCACCCCAGGTGGCTTGGGGCGCCCAAACTCTCCCGTGTTAGTTTTTTTTTCTTGTTTTTCAAGAAACATCAAAAATGCTCTAGTAAGCCTATTTTCGGTTGGTCAAATTTGGTCAAAAATAAGTCAAAGCCAAGATTTCATCACATATATGTTCAGACTACTTAGATCACCCTCCGTCTCGCCTCGACAGTCATCAGATCGACCGAAATTGAAGATCAAACAGGGGCCGTGGGCACAGAAATTGAGAAAAGGTACAAAGTTGAAAATTTTCAAAAAAATTTCTAAGTGTTGACAAACCAGGCACCCTAGGTGGCTTGGGGTGCCCAAACTCTCTAGAGTTAGTTCATTTTTGAAGATTTTCTCAAAAAACATGAATCTCCTTCCGTCAGCCCAGTCCGGTTCAAAGTTAATCAGTTTAGCATGTTTTTCAAGGCAAACAAAAAGTACAATCAGCTCAATTTTCATCAGGCCTACCTATTTACTAGATCATCAGACTCAGTTTCATCCCAATTGATAGAAATTGACAGCCAAACAGGGGTCCTTTGCCACCTGAATGCGCACACAAATCAAGAAATTGAAGTTGTAAAAAATTGAAAAAATGGCTAAGTGTTGGGAAACCAAGCGCCCCAGGTGACTTGGGGCGCCCAACTTGAGTAGTTTTAGAATATTTTTCATCTCCACAGTGTTTTCCAACAGTTTTGTGCCCAATCTTCACCCGTTGGCAGTTTTCAGGAGGTCAAACTTGGTCAAACGATGTCAGATCATCAGTCGGAGGTAGGGGATGGAATCTCAGTTGATCAATCTCCAAAATGTCAAGATCAGTCAACTTTTTTAGTCAATAGTGACATTTTTCCACCTTGTTGAAGTCAGAGACAGGCCATATTTAAGTCAAAACGAGTGTTGAAGTGTCAAAAATGAAGAAAAATTGACTAGCACTTCTTTCAACTCGTGTGTTTGATGACATCATCAAAAGAAGATATTTTTCGTCATCTTGCACATGAAGCCATAGGCAACTACAAAATAGGGATTCTTCCTATTCGAAGACATCCACTTGGATTTATGCTTTAAAAGTTGCTTTCTTCATGGATGAGGGTGAAGTTTTATTCTCACACAAATAAAGCTACTTTTTCGCCCTAAAGATTTATAAAGACAAGCTTTTGGCTTCTTTATTTCATTATCTTTTACAGGTTGCATCCAGAGGAAATATTTTATTTTTCTTTCAATGAAGATTCGAAGACCTAAACCAAGTGCTTTTTCAACGTTCTTCATAGTTTTGGGTTGCGGAAGAAGAGAGGCTTGCTTTTTTAGGGTCCTTGTTTCAAGGGGATCATTTTTCAGAAATCTGACCAAAGCTTTTTCAATTTTCATCGAGATGGGTCCATCCAGATTATTATCCTCTTGAAGATTGGGAATTATGTTTTTTTTTGGGAAACTACTTTTGTCTTGCTTTTTCGAGAAAATCTCCGCTTTTTCAAAATTTGACAATTTGGGTTGCTTCAAAACAGAATTGCCTACAAAACCCATGTGCCAACTTTTTCAGTCAAAATCATCTTTTTAGAAGATATTGTTTCCCAGAATATCAACGGATGACATCACCAAAAAGCAAGAATGTTGATGAGGATGCATTTCAAAAGAAAGCAACTTTAAAACAAATGCTTTTTGTTTTAAAGCATTTGTTTTCATCCTAAGATCATCCATTCTATATTTAGAAAAGAAATGACTTTGTGTAGGTTGGAATCTTCTTTGCTTTAAAGCAAATCACTTTAAAGCATTTGTTTATTGTATCTTTGTCTTAGAATAGTAATAAAGCTTGCGAGTTGGCAAGTTAGGGTTAATTAAGGAGATTTTAGGGTTCCCTACTCCTTTGATTTTAGTATAAATAAGGGCATCCTTGCCCATTGTATGTAATGGTAATTGTGATAGCAAGTTTGCTGTGCCTATTCTAGCTTGCAAATCTTGATATTTTAAGTGTCTGTTCACTTTGTGTTCATTGTTCTCCAGTGTTTGATCGCTTGCTATATGCCTGCCTTTTGTTGCAGCATTACTATCCTAGAGTTGTGCAAACTTTATGATATTGAATAGAAGTCTCATGCCTATTTTGCTCTAATATTCTATCTCAATTCATCAAGTTATCGTCATCAGATGTGTAGCTTTTTGCAAATTTCATTTCAGATTTAGTCATTAAAGTACTTTTAGTCTTGTGGTGTAAATCTAGAGGAAAACTGCTTAAGTTTTTGTGTTAACAATCATTCTTTGTTCACTTTCAATTTCCTTTGCTTTGAATTTACTCAAGAGATTGAAAGCGTCGTTAGTCTTTGCTTAGTTGTAGTAGAAGTTTTAAAAAAGGAAAAAACCTCTTCTGTAGTGTTTAGAGTTTTATAACCTTGTGCTCGCAACTGAGAATAAAAAAGAAGATAGGTGAAATTTCATTTAATTATCTTTTCAGTGAACATCAACAAGAAAGGGAACTCCCCCTTCCAATAGGAGAGTACTTTATCTGTGCATAGCTGTTCGTTTCCAAATCGCATTCCAGAGGTACAAATTGAAATGCCAACACATTCCCAAATCTTTCAACTTCAGAACTAAAATCAGATTTCTAGCTAATCTAGGAACATGCAAAACACTAAGGAGAGTTTTAATCCTCCCATCACTGAAACACAACAATACCTTTCCTTTCCTGACAATCGGATATGTAGAGTTGTCACCAAGGTAGATATTACCTCCATCATATTCTTCATATGAGGAGAACCATTCCTTATGTGGGGTCATATGAAATGAGCATCCTGAGTCAATCAACCAGTGATCATTAGAAATAAGATTACACATAGAAAGTAAAACTTCTTCACCTGCATTCGAGGACTTATCCAAAGCACTCTCCCACTGTTTCTTGGGATTTCTACACTCCTTCACATGTCCCCTTTTACCGCAGTTCCAACACTTAACTCTATTCTTTTTACCAGGAGTCTTAGACTGGCCCTTGGACTTGTCCTTAGCCCTTTTCTAATCTCCTTTAGGTCCCCTTTCCTTAGACCTTCCCCTGACACTGAGAGCATCCCCTGAACTATCCAAACTCTTCTTCCTCAATTCCTGTGACAGTAGCACTGAAATAAGAGCATCCAACTTCAGATCCACAAGGTTAGCAGTGATAGTAAGGATAACATTCTCCCAAGACTCGGGTAAAGAACATAGAAGTAAGATATATTTATCTTCCTCACTAACCTCAACATCTATTGAATCAAGCTGACTCACCAATAAATTAAAAGAATTTAAATGCTCTGCAACTGACTCACCCTCTTTCATTTTCATGGAAAACAATTTTCTTTTTAAATAAAGTTTATTTACCATACTCTTGGCTTGATATATCTCACCCAACCGTTTCCACAATTTGTATGCAGTCTCTTCCTTTGCGACATTCAACATGATAGAGTCTGAAAGACACAGCCGGATGGTTCCCCGTGCCTTCTTATCTAGTCTATCCCACTCATCTTGAGAGACATCGTCAGGTTTCTTCTCTTTTTGGACAGCCAACCATTGGTTTCTTTCTTCCAACAAATCTTCCATTTTTAGCTTCCACAACTCATACCCCATTCCATTGAACTTCTTAATGTCCAATCGAGAGGTTGATGCAACAGTGGATGCAGCCATAATAACAACACAAGATCTGCAAAACAAACACAACCAAATCTCCCACTACAGCTATAGCTTCCACACTACCACCCAAGAGTCAAAGCTGGCCAGGCTCTGATACCAAATGTTAGAAATGAAAGCAACACTACTTCAATGGAAATCTGATTCGAGATAAATTTTAACAAACTTTAACTGTGTGTTATTAATGGAGATTGTAACAAAACATAAACCCACAATACAAAAATATACCAGAAGCAGAATGAAGCACATAACACAAGTGTTTAACGTGGAGAAAACCCTTTCGGGTAAAACCTCCACCAAGAAAAGAGGCCAAGTTGTATTATCTTCACAAAAGGAGATTACAAATACATTCACTTCCTCTATCCTCCAACCTTCACTCCAGCAGAACCTGGGTACCTATAAACTATTATATTCACCTCATCTACTATGCTATGGTTTTTATAGAATTTACACAATCTCAAGACATTAAATGACTTCTTACAAGCCCATAACACTTGTCAAGAGTCAACAATACAACCTTGGGCATCCATGGCCAAGAATAGGCTCTTACGGAGTCATACATGCATCCTACACTTGAGAAAAAGTGTCCATGCAAGCTTGAACAACTTGGGGCCAAAAATAGCCACTTACAACATCTTATGATGTGTCATATGCTATTATTAGTGTCATAGATTCTTATGACAACTTACAATTGTCATAGATTCTCTTACACCTTCTTACAACATCTATGACGTGCGTCATAACACTAAAAATAGATTATTACTCCACATGTGCACCCCACTTTGACCAATTACCATTTACCATAGTAAATAACATCTCATAACTACTGCCAGTAACTCCAGGACTTATCGTGCAGTAATTCCATAATTATCGTGGATAGTAAATAATTTTTACCACTGCCAGTGAAACTTGTACATCCCTTATGGGTAATTACAAATTACAAATAATAAATGGAATAAATACAATATTGGGATTTACAAGGTTAATGGCACCTTATCCCAACAAAATCTTATGACCATGTAAAATGGGATTTCCTTCAGAAAGTCCTATTAGCTTTTGGCTTTGGAGTTGATTGGGTTAACTGGGTCATGAGCTGTGTTACTTCTACTCCATTCTCAGTGCTTGTTAATAGCGAGCCTTCAATTTATTTATTATGATGGTGGAAGGATTGGGAATAGTTATCAAATCTCATGTCCAACAAGGATTGATCCAAGGATGGAGCTAGGGTAATTGCATACCTCCTCACTCTTACTTACAGTTTGTTGATGACACTGGTTTAATGGGCTTAACAAAAGTCGGGGAGGTGGTTAATTTTAGACAGACTTTGGATATTTACTTGGCTGCTTTGGGGCAAAGGATTAATGAAGGAAAATCCTCCATTTTCTTCTTCAATACCCCTCGACTTATTCAACTTAGGGTTGCTCAGATCTCAAATTTTAGGTTGGCTCTGTTCCCTTTGTTTACCATGGCATACCCCTCTCTATTGGTCCTCTACCCAACGAGACTTGGAAAAATGTGTTGGATAAGTTTTAGAGGCAAGTTAGTCATTGGACTTTCAGGTGGCTTTCTTTTGCTGGGAGAGTGGTGTTATTGAAATTTGTGTTTCGAGCTCTTCCCATTTACAGGTGCTTTGTTCAAGTTGCCCCCTGTAGCTTTATTAAGGAATTTGATGCTCTCTCCAGACAATTCTTATGGGTTGGCAATCTGGAATCGATATAATGGAGTCTAGTTAAGTGTGAGTCTATCTACAGACTGACTCAGGAGGGTGGTCTTGGCCTCTGGCAGGCTAGTCTCAACAGCCAGAATCTTGTGTCCAAGATCTATTGGAGGTGATATACTAATCAAGATCAAGCTTGGGCCAAGATCCTCACCTCAAAGTGAAGAGTGGAGATATTCCAAGGCTCGACCTCTTAGGTAAGGGTTCTATGACCTAGGGCACTCTTAAAAGGGGTCCCAATCTTGTTAAGCAGGGGTTGTTTTAGATTTGTAATAGAGGCTTTGAAGTGCTTTTCTAGTTTGATTATTGGGATGGCTTCCCTCCTATCATGTCCCTGTATCTACACTTGCAGTCCCTATGTTCTATTTTTCTTAATGTTGGTTGAAGTTGGGTTGTTGACTTCAAATCTTCACATCTGTTGGGTCAAGTTGAGGTGTTTAGGTGGAAGGACCCCCATGAATGGCCCTTGGGAGGCACGAATGAGGATCGTGAAGAGCTAGCTAGGATTCTTGCTAGAAAAGCTTGTAGTTCTTTGTCAGGGAGTGATGTCTTGGCTTGGAGCCCTCATCCTTAGGGTTTGTATTCGGTTGCCTCAGGGTATCAGGACTTGGATCGATAGAAGTATGGGAGGAGTGGTGTTCCTTGGTGGAGGAATGTTTGGAATAAGTTTTCTTGGCCTAAATGCATTTTTTTCCTTTGGCTGGTGGCTTGAAATAGGTGCCTCACATGGGAAAATTTGTGGAAGAGAGGATTTTAGGGTCCTTATTTATGTGTTCTCTATGGCAATAGTGAGGAATACTCTTCTTATTTGTTTTTCTAATGTCCCTTTTCTAGGGTGATTTGACACTCTTGGTGGGGGGGTTGTAAACATTCCTTTGTTCATTTCTCCTCTTTGGTTGATTTTTGGAGATGTATGGGGAGATCCCCAGCTAAGGCCTTCTTCCTTTAGGTAGATTGGGATATTGGCCCCTTATTCATCCTTTGGCAAATCTAGTTGGAAAGGAATCGTAGAATTTTTTAGGGCAAGATATTGGTGGTTCAACAACTTTAGCAGAGGATTATTGGTATGCTCTAGGAAACCTTATCTACAAGATGTGATATGTCTATTCCTCTAGATTCAAGTGATCTAGCAGTGATATAGGGTTTGAGATTAGTGGGAAGTAGTGGGAATTCTTCTTTGACAAAGGCATGTCAACTCCCTATCAGAAAGAATATGAGGGATGGTTGCTAGGCTCCTTCGCCTGTAGGTGTCTTCAAGATCAATACTGATGGTTCCTCAAGGGGGAATCCTAGGCATGCTGGGATTGGAGGAGTTGGGTGGGATAACTCTAGTGCTGTCTTCTTCTTCTATTCTATTTATAATGGATTTCAGACTAACAATTATATGGAAGCCGCTACTATTCTTTATGCTTTGGAAAGAGCATGTGTTCTTGGCTAGTACAAGGTCATCTTTGAGGTAGATTCTCAGATTGTGATTAATATGTTGAAGAAGCAAAAATTTGATGGGTTGAATTGGCAGCTGGCTTCAGTGGTTAGGCAGATTCTTCATATGAGTAATTCTTTGGAGTATGTTTCTTTTGTTCACATTCCTAGAGAATGGAATAAGGTGGTTGATTTCCTGGCTAAATGGACTTTAGAGCAAATGGGTGATTGGAATGTGGGAGATTGGGAGCAATTGACCCTCAACCACTTCTAATGTTTAGATAATTTGATTTTGGAGGATAGGATTGGTTGAATGGAGATCTTATTTGGGGTTCTTGTGTGCTGGGACTCTCTCTAGTTTTGATGGTATTAGTTATTTTCCTATTGATATTTCTTGGCCCTTTGGTGGGATGTGTGGAATTCTGTAACCTTTGATCTTTGTTGTTGACTCTTTGATTAATAAATTTTTACCCCCTTTTTAAAAAAAAAGGTTGTTTGCAAGATATGGAATAGATGGGTTCGTTTTAAGTTTTGAATTGAAATATTCCTAGAATGTTTTTCTTGTTGATTGACCATACATGACATAATTGCACATTGAGTGTTTAAATAATAAGAGACAATAATAAGTTTGTTTTGATTTCAAGGAAAACATCATTTTTAGATATTGCTAGGTGGATCTTGTGTAACATCGACACTATTCTTTATTATTATTTTTGAAGCTAAATACCTTATCTCTTTATATTTAATTTAAAAAATAACATTTTAATTTATCTTTTCCTAACTCTAATTGATTTAAGATCAATATACTTTATTATTTACGTGTATTTAATTACGCAAAATTAATCCATGTCAAGTGTTTCAATTCTTAAAATTATCTATTGGGAATCCATAAAGTATTTTAAGAGATAACAAGTAGTGTTGATGACAAATCAAACAAGTATAAATACAACTAAATTCTTCCAATTAAGGCTATAGAAGAGCTGACATTTATTAACAATATAAAAAGTTGTGGAATTCTAATAATTATTTATTTATTTTAGAGTCCACCAGGTAAACTCAAATGCCAGTCTCTCATTGAAAAAGAAGCCTTCCAAAAATTGACCTTGACTTCTTGGAAGTACTTCAAAATAGGGGAATTGGAATGTCAATGATTTTATCTATTGTCATTAGAAGCTCAAGCCAAATTCTATGTATTTTGATCTACTTTAACAAGAAACACTCTAGTACTATTTTTTCTATATTTATCCAAGAAATTCATTATAGATGTGGGAAATTTACAACTATTCAATCACTTTAAAGTTTCCAACATTGTCCTAACTGTGAGCGTGCTCTTCACCCACAAATTTCCCTTGATTGACTTAAATTTCTATTAGAACTTCATAATAATGGCTTCCTTTTTCTCAACCATTAGGCACTCTCAATAATTACATGAAACTGGCCACTTAAAAACAAAGTTGTCCAAGCCATTATTGTTGGGTTTCCCTTGGTTGAGATGCATGTCTTTCAATGTCATTGTGTTGTTTAGAATTTGACTCAAACACTTTGTGAGTGAGTCAGACTCCAACATGATACATGAATCATATCCTTGTTATGGATGACCTCCTAGTCACTCCCGCTCTCATGGAAAGAGTCGGTTGAGTGGAGGTAGAATCGGGGATTTGTTTTGTTTGCGAGGAAGTAGAATGTCATGGATGGTGGTTGGGTTATTTGTTTGATGTGTGTATGTGTATGTGTATGTGTGAAAATTGTATTGATGGAAGCACTCAATTATTGTTATTGTTGTGATAATGATATGACCTAAAGGGTCACTTGTCTAAAGTCTAATGTGATGACTATTTTGTTCGTTCAAGATGCGGAGGCATTCTAAGCTCCTCTCTTCATTTTGAATTTCTTGTTTTATTAGTTATTGTTGGTTGATGATTCATTGGTAGTGTTCTTCTGCTTCCCTTATTTGTTCTATATCTTGTTGGATGCAAATTGGATGAGGGAAGTTCTCCTTAATCTTGTCTAGGATGGATTTTATACAATCTTCCCTAATTCCCAGGTACATTGAATGCTAGATAAGAGGGGAAATGTTTGTGTTGACTTTCTTGAAAGTGTTGACTATGTTGACCTTGTGATACAATTGAGGGTTTTGAGTTGACCTTTTGTTTTGATTTTTTGAGTTTTCTAATGTTTTTTTATGAATACAAATCTAAATGAATGCAATACAATTTTGGTTCCTTTTCTCTTAATTTGAATGTGATCTAATTATCTAGAATGCAAGACTTTTTTTTTTTTAATCGGTGAATGCTTTTTGATTGGAGCTATGAACCTGTGAGGCCACAACATGAGGGGCCTCATCATCTAGCATGAATGCCTTGGAATGAATGCTTGCAGTAACACTGGTGGTTAAAACCCGTGAGCTCATTGACCTAGCAAGGGCCCTGTGAGCATGCAAGGCCTGCGAGCTCATTGGCCTAGCAAGGCTAAAATCCCATGAGTTCGTTTGTCCAATAGGGGTTTGAACCTTGGTGGCATAGATAATAATGCCATGCTTTAACCATCACATTGTGCCATGAATGGCACAAGACTAAATGAATTTCCAAATGTAAATTAAACTATATTTCTACGGTTTTGTGAGTTGATTTTTTATTTTTAATCTAATGGAAGTGAAAATAATAACCAATCTAAAAGAAATAAAAGGAAATTAATCTAAGGACATTTAAACTATTTACTAAGCAATTGAAATGAAAAAAATACTCTAAGAAAGAAAAGAATGAAATTTTCCTATCGAGAGAAAAGAAAGAAATGAGTTACTTTCCCAAGAGCAAATTTTGATTTAACTACTATTGAAAACTTAAAAGAACCTATATGAATTAGGTGAAAATGCTTGGTTTTACTTAAGTCCTCAAAAGTCCTTTGGGCAATTATTCCTTCCTTTGCAACAGTAGGGTCCTCCTCTTAGCAATAGGGACAAAATGATGATACAAGTGAGTGGCAATGAGCTTAAAAGCTATAAAATTTGGACAAAGGCAATAGATTCAATCATATGGATGCTATGAATTGTGAATGGCTTGATCCATGAAGCTATGAATGAAACTAAAAGGCACACAAAGTCTTATAGCAAGCATAAAAGTGTTATGGAGACAACTAAATGCAAAGCAAAAAAAAAAGCAAGATGCAATGATCAATTTTCCTCCATAAATGCATAGAAAAGAGGTATTTATAGGCTAGAAATCTACACTAAAGGTGTTAGTGATTAGTGAGTTAACAAAATTGATTGGTGAGTGATTTAGCTTTGATTTGGAGTGAACAATGGTAGGAGAGTAGATCACAGAAGAAGAAATAAAGATGACACATGACTGATTGAGAGATAAGAATAGATTGATTGGAATTCGAGAATAGATTTATTGAGAGTTTGGAAATAGTTAGGGGGAGTAGAAGGTTAGTTGAGCATGAGGTAGCTCGCCATCAAGAGCCAAAAATGGAGCAAACCTAGGCTAAAACTAGAAGAAAACATGCATGGAAAATACAATAGGGTCACCCCTTTTGTGAAGTGGCTCACCCCTTTTACCAGGGTAGGCCACCCCTAGAGACCATAATTAAGTTGTAGGGTCACTTAAGTAGACCATGAAGACATAAGGAGTGACCCAAGAGGGATGGTTTGGACAGGTGGTTTGAAACTGGGGGAGTGGTCTTGGAAGGCTGAAAATGGTTTTGGGGGCCTGAAACAAGGGATAGTAATCTAGGAAGTCGATCACCCCTTTTACTAGGGTAGGTCACCCTTGGAGACTACACTTTAGCTACAAGTTCACTTAGGGAGACCAGGAAGTCATAATGGGTGACCTAGAAAGGATAGTTTGGAGATGTAAATTGAGGGCACAAAGGGATTTAGAAGGTCAATTGTATGATCTGAGATGGATGAATGATGAAAAATCCCATAGGGAAAATGAATTTCCCTTTGTGTGAAGTGGATTAGTCATGTCGTTAGGGTTGACAAGTGATATAAGTGATTTGTTGAACATGGGTTACATGGTTAACACGAAAGCATGCAAGACCTTAGAAGGTTATCTTGGAGGTCAGGGAGGCACAAAAAAAGAGAAAAACCAATAAAAACATGCTGCCAAGAGAGAATTTTTTGATAGGTCTATATATTTCATGCTTATATGTACATGATTAAGACTATATTTCATCATCAGACTGACAAGTAGGCCTGTGCATCTTTTTCATACTTACAGTCACATGGGCTATTTTATTAAGCCCAGGGTTAAAAACTAATACCATTTCATACACATTTTCTAGATCTAAGGGGTTTGGTTTGATGTTCAATTTGGCTTAGATGACAAAATTATAATACTAACATTTTGGCAAAGGCAAAGTGAACACCTTTTTTTTGTGAATCTTGATCACTAGCAGAGCTAAAGTTAGGCATTGCCTCACAAATGCACTATCTACATTTGAAAGTTTGATGAGCTCTATCTTCAAGCCATTTTGTGGAAATTTGTTTTGGTATTTTTGATGACATCTTAATAGATAGAAAAACTTGGGAGGAATAGCATGTGAATCAAATTTTGGACATTCTTGAATAGCATCAACTTTATGCCAATCTATCCAAGTGTGTTTTTGGAATCAAAGAGGTGGAGTACCTAGGTCATATTATTTCACATCAGGGAATCAAGGTGGACCATCACAACATCAAAGTCATTGTAGAACATAAAGTTCCTAGGACCCTCAACAACCTACATATTTTCTTAGGGCTTACTAGTTACTATTGTTGATTTGTTAAAAATTATGGTAGCATAGAAGCATCTTTCACAACTTTGTTGAAGAAAGATTCCTTCCAATGGAATGAGGCAGCCACTAGGGAATTTGAGAAGCTAAAGGAAGCCATGTGCATAACTCCAATTCTAGCTACCCCAAATTTTTCTAAAACCTTCATTATAGAAAGTGATGCTTCTAGGCATGGCATAGAAATAGTTCTCATGCAAGAGGAAAGATCCCTAGCATTTGAGAATAACCAAATCAAAGGTAATAATTTATTAAAGTCAATTTATGAGAAAAAATGATAGTTATCATACATGCAATCAAATAGTGAAGACCTTATCTCATGGGAAGACACTTTAAGGTAAAGACATATTGTGATAGTCTCAAATACATCTTGGAATAGAGGTTGTCATCTAAAGAACAAAAAAATGGGTCACAAAGATGTCAATTTATGTGTTGTTATATGGAGCCTAATCAAACTCAGAGGTTATATTTTCCCTACTTTTTTCAGTGCGGTTTCCCCCCAAATTATTTAACAGGGGTTTGGGGGTAGCACCCCCAAGACGGGGTCAAGGGGCAACATAAAAAACCCTATTTATTATTGTTTTATAAAGGCGTCAGAAGTTATTTTTTCTATTGGTCGACATAAAAGAACCCTATTTTGTAACTGACATAAGTCTTGATAAAAACGGCTAAGGGTTAGGGTTTCCGTTGATATTGTATTGTAACATTTACAGCAGTATTAAGTTGCAAGGATTGCTGGTTGTAATCAGTTTGATTTGCTGGATAATAATATTGGACTCTCTATTGGTGGATGTAGCTCGAGTTTGGGTGAACCACGTTAAAAATTATCTCTCGCTGTTATTATTTTTGTGTATTTTTTATTCCTTTGTTTAATATTTATTTGCATTTAATTGATATCTCCTGCATGCAATTCCTAACAAGTGGTATCAGAGCGGGTTGTGTTTGATTATCGTCTATAGGAAGGTCTCACGGTTGAGTGGGAGCAATGGCAAACGAGGGTAAATTGAAGGTAGATAAATTCAATGGGCATAACTATCAGTTATGAAAGATGCAGATAGAGGATTATCTCCATCAGAAGGATTTATGGAGGCTGTTGGAAGGAATAGCCAAGAAACTGACAAGAATGACTGATGAAGATTAGAATCTTCTGGACAGAAAGGCATTGGGAACCATTTGGTTATGCCTGGCACCATCTATGACATTTAATATAACAGAAGCGAAGACAATAGATGAACTGATGAAAGCTTTGGCTAAATTGTATGAAAAACCCTTAGCCTCAAATAAAGGTATTTCTCATGAAGTGTTTGTTTAATATGAAAATGATTGAAGGTGGATCTGTGACAGATCATTTAAATGAGTTTAATACGATTACCAGTCAGTTAACTTCTATAAAAGCAAAATTTGATGAAGAGGTGAGGGCTCTCTTGGTTTTATGTTCTTTTCTAGAAAGCTAGAATAGCTTGGTAATGGTTGTAAGTAACTCTATCTCTGGTTCAAATACTTTGAATTTTGATGATGTTGTTAGTGTTATCCTTAGCGAGGAAATGCGACAGAAAAGCTTGGGAGGGTCCACATCAGGTAGTGTTTTGAATGCAGAAAATAGGGGCAGATCAAAGGAGAGAGGAAAAGGTTCTGGAGGTCATGGGAAGTCATGAGGAAAATCAAAGGACAAGAGATCCCAATCCAGAGGACAGAAGGATTGCTGGTACTGTGGGAAACTAGGTCATCTGAAGAAAGATTACTGGTCTTAGAAGAATAAAGAAGGAGACAAATAAGAAGGCAATAAGGAGGCAAATGTGGTAAGTAATAAATTTGAAGATGATGCTTTGATTCTTTCCCTAGATAATGCTGATGATTCAGGGGTTTTAGATTCAGGGGCCTCATTTCATGCTATTACCCATAAAAGTTATTTTCTTGATTATGTCCAAGGGATTTTGGGCTGGTTTATTTGGGGGATAACGAACCTTTTCAGATTGGTGGAAAGGGAAGAATCAAGATTAAGTTGTAGAATGGGAATCATTGGCTACTACAAGGGGTAAGACACATTCCAAGGCTGAGTACGAATTTAATATCAGCAGGGCAACTAGCTGATGAAGGTTGCATAGTTACTTTTAGTGATAAAAATTGGAAGGTTTCAAGAGGTACCTTAATAGTAGCAAAAGGTGTGAAAGTAGGCACCTTATATCTTTGTATAGGTCATACTATTCCTTCTATTTTAGTTGTTGCAAAGAAAAACTAAATAGGTTCAGGAACAATTGCTACGAGTTCACAAGAAGAGACTGAAACAATTGCTGCAGGTTCTGAGATAATACTATGGCATAATAGACTTGGGCATATGAGTGAAAAAGGTACGAAGGTACTTCATTCTAAGAAAGTTTTACCAGGTTTGAAATGTATTAATATGAATTTCTGTGAAAGTTGTGTGTATGGAAAATAAAAGAGAGTTAGTTTTCACAAGGATGGGAAGCAAAAGAAAGATGAAAAGTTGGAGCTTGTGCATACAGATGTATGGGGACCAGCTCAGGTATCTTCTCTTGGTGGCTCTTGATATTATGTTACATTCATAGATGATGCAACTAGGAAGGTTTGGATTTATTTTCTTAGGCAGAAATATGATGTATTTGAAACATTTAAGAAATGAGAAGCTTGGTTGAGAATGAGATGGGTAAAAGATTAAAATGTCTTAGATCTGATAATGGTGGTGAGTATTGCAGCAAATTATTTGAAGATTATTGTTCCTTTAATGGAATTTGTAGGCAGAAAATGGTTCTAGGGACTCCATAAGAAAATAGAGTGGTTGAGCACATGAATAGGACAATAATCGAGCGTGCAAGGAACATGCGATTGTATGTTGGGCTGCCTTTAAACATGTGGGCAGATGCTGTCAATACCGTTGTATATTTAATTAATAGAGGTCCTTGAGTTCCTTTGGGTTGTGGTATTCCAGAGGACACATGGACAGGTAAGAAGGTGAGTTATTCTTTTCTCAAAACCTTCAGATGTGAAGCATTTGCACATATAGATTCTAAAAATAGAATCAAGTTGGATACAAAATCAAAAAACTGTATCTTCGTTGGATATGGGATTGATGAATTTGGTTATAGGCTTTGGGATGTTGAAAATCAAAAAATTATGAGAAGCAGGGATGTATTCAATGAGAAGGTGTTGTACAAAGATCAGTTGCAGCAACATGAGAAGAAAGAAAATGATTATGTGATGCTAGATGATACTCCAGATAATGATGTTCCAGTGGTTCCTCATGCTCTGC
This sequence comes from Cunninghamia lanceolata, assembly GCA_027924645.1. Lineage (NCBI taxonomy): Eukaryota > Viridiplantae > Streptophyta > Pinopsida > Cupressales > Cupressaceae > Cunninghamia > Cunninghamia lanceolata. The sequence goes on from BSBN01000397.1 coordinate 4,667,377, forward strand.
AACAACAATAGGAAATACCACAAACTCCAGTGAATGTTAGACGGTCAACAAGGCTAAGTAGACCTCCTAAAAGGTTTTCTCCCTCTTTGTATTCTATTTTGTTAACAGATGCTGGTGAACTGGAAGGGTATGATAAAGCTATGCAGGTGGATACAAAGGTTCAGTGGGAGCTTGCAATGAAAGAAGAAATGGACTCCTTGCTAAAAAATTAGACTTGGGCATTATGTAAGTTGCCTACAGGTAAAAAAGCTTTACCAAACAAATGGGTTTATAGGTTGAAAGAGGAAGATGGAGGTACGAAAATATTTAAAGCCAGGTTAGTTGTAAAAGGATTTGCACATAAAAAGGGCATTGATTTTGATGAGATTTTTTCTCTGGTTGTTAAGATGACTTATATTCATATTGTTTTAAGTATTGTGGCTACTGAAGATTTGCATTTGGAACAGTTAGATGTGAAAACTACCTTTTTCCATGGTGATTTGGAGGAGGAGATATATATGGAACAACCACAGGGATTTGAGGTCAAAGGTAAGGAGAAATTGGTGTGCAGATTGAAGAAGAGTTTACATGGCTTGAAACAAGCAACTCACAATGGTATTTGATATTTGATAGTTTTATGGCTGAGAAAGGCTACAGTCGGTGTAATTCTGACCGTTGTGTTTATTTTAAGTTGGATAACGATAGCTACATTATTTGATGTTTATATGTTGATGACATGCTTATAACAGGGTCTAACATGGATCACATAAGAGAGGTAAAACAATAGTTAGCACAATCATTTGCTATGAAGGATTTGGGGGCAGCAAAACAAATCCTTGGTATGAAAATTTGCAGAGATAGGAAGAACAAAAAATTAACTCTATCTCAGGTTGATTATGTTGAAAAGGTGTTGCAGAGATTCCATATGGAGAATACAAAAGCTGTTAGCACACCTTTGCCTAGTCATTTGAAATTGACTAAGGAGATGTGTCCAAAGACACAAGAGGAGGAAGATAAAATGTCCAAGGTACCATATGCTTCAGCTGTAGGAAGTTTAATGTATGCCATGGTATGCACGAGACCAGATAATGCACATGATGTAGAAGTCATAACCAGGTATATGAGTCATCCCGAATTGGAGCATTGGAATGCAGTAAAATAGATTCTAAGATATTTGAGAGGTACATCCGATAAACATTTATGTTTTGGGGGCTCTAATACTGATTTAACAGGTTATGTAGACTCAGATTTGGCAGGGGATATTGATACCAGGTGGAGTACTATAGGTTATGTCTTTACTGTAGGTGGGACAACAGTGAGTTGGATCTCATGGTTGCAAAAGGTGGTTGCTTTATCCACCACAGAGGCAAAGTATGTAGCTGCAACAGAGGCAAGGAAGGAGATGATATAGCTGTAATCTTTCATGGAAGAATTAGGTAAACAACATGATAACTATTATTTGTTTATAGATAGCCAGAGTGTCATACATCTTGCAAAGAATTTTGCCTTGCATTCAAATACCAAACACATACAGTTGAGGTATCACTTCATTCGATCAGTATTGGATGATGGACAGTTAAGGCTGGAAAAGATACATGCAGATGAAAATCCAATGGATATGTTTACAAAGGCAATGACAAGGGAGAATTTGAGCTCCTCTTCAACTTCAATTGGTCTTAAGACTGAAAACAAAAAAAATCAAAAAATAATCAGAACAACAGGGTCCAGGGTACTTATTTCCAATGGGAGCTACATGGTCAGCAGTGTTATGATCAATCTCCAAGTGGGAGATGATATGTTGTGGAGTCTAATTAGTCTCCAAGTGGGAGATTGTTGTTATATGGAGCCTAATCAGACTCAGAGGTTATATTTTTCCCACTTTTTTTAGCGTAGTTTCCCCCCAAATTATTTAACAGGGGTTTGGGGGCAATGCCCACAAGACGGGGTCAAGGGGCAACATAAAAAAACCCTATTTATTATTATTTTATAAAGGAACAAGGAGTTATTTTTTCTATTGGCCAACATAAAAAACCCTATTTTGTAACTGACATAAGTCTTGATAAAAACGGCTAAGGGTTAGGGTTTTCGTTGATATTGTATTGTAGCATTTGTAGCGGTATTGAGTTACAAGGATTGTTGGTTGTAATCGGTTTGATTTGTTGGATAATAATATTGGACTCTATGTTGGTGGATGTAGCTCAAGTTTGGGTGAACCACGTTAAAAATTATCTCTCACTATTATTATTTCTATGTATTTTTCATTCCTCTGTTTAATCTTTATCTGTATTTTATCTGTATTTAATTGATATCTTCTGCATGCAATTCCTAACAATATGACTTTGAGATCATATATAAGAAAGGATGGGAGAATGTTGTAGTTGATGCTCTATCTAAGAGGGATGAACCCACAAAGAAGCTATTGTATGTCATTTCCATATTGCAAGCAAATTGAGTGGATGAGGTACAAGAAGAGTGGGAGAAGGACATGAATACACAAACTCTCATTAAAAAATTCCAATAAGATTCAAGTGTGTCAAATAAATTTACATGGACATGAAATACTATATGGTATAAGGATAAGTTGTACCTATGTAAGAACGCAACCCTTAAGTTTAGGGTTTTGGTAGAACTACATCCATCTCCAGTAGGTGGGCACTCAAGATTCTTAGAGACATCATAGAATCAAGAAAGATTTATTTGGGATGGGCTCAAAGGGGATGTCCAAAAATTTATAACTAAATACATGGTATGCCAACAAAATAAAGGGGAGACAATTAAGATTTTGGGTCTTTTACAACCCTTATCTATTTCAATCCAAAGGTGGGAAGAGGTATCCATGGATCTCATCATGGGTTTGCCTACGTCTAAAAGAAAAACATGTCACCATGGTTGTTGCGGATCGACTCACCAAATATGCACATTGTTGTGCTTTATCACACCCATTTGTAGCAAGTACTACAACAATAGCCTTTATGGATCCCATTTAGAAGTTGCATGGGACTCCAAAAATCATAGGAAGTGATCATGATCCTATCTTCACAAGTAAATTTTAGACTAACTTATTATTGTGTTTGGGTATTCAACTTGCTATCTTTTATGTTTTGTTTTAGATTAAAAAAAAGAGAGATGGGTGAAATGGTTGCCACTATCAAAGTGGTGACATAATACTTCTTTCCACACTCCATCCAAAATGTCCATTTTTGGCACCATATGGGTCCATCCACCATCAATCACCTCTTCATTCAACACCAAGAAGAGGTATTGTCTAGTCATAGGGAGAACCTAACACCCAACAAAAGAATGATAACAAGATTTAACCCAAGTATTATGGCCCTTATAAGGTTTTGTAGAGGATTGACAGTGTAGAGTATAAATTAGAGTTGTGTAAGTCAAGAAAAATGCATTTGATCTTCTATGTTTCCTAGTTGAAGAATGTTATTGGATAAATAGTTCCAATCGAGACTAAGTTACCAGAGATTGATGAGGGAAGAATAATTTTGGAGCCTCGGGGAATCCTTCAAACACACACAAAGATGCTACAGACAAGGGTGATCATAGAGCATTTGATCAAATGGAATAACTTTTCAATTGAAGATGCTACATGGGAAAATGAAGATTTTATGCAAAAGCATCCATAATTGATTCACATTGAGGACAATGCTCCTCTAAAGAGGATGATAACTATGCCTTTAATCCATTGATTATATTGGGATATGTGAAACTAATTTGTGGCTAGTATAACCCCTAATTAAGTTATGTGATTATTTATTTAGTCATATAAATGTAGTTAGGTTGATTTGGGTGGCATCCAAGTCATAAGTATGGTATATATAGGAGGTAGTGAGTAGTAGTTGATCATTAAATTTGTAACTCTATTTCTTATTGACGACTTTTGGAGGTTTCCCCCTCAAAGTGGCTTAAATTAATATCAAGTATCTACGAGTATGCCTATTATATTTCCAAGTATTTATTGTTGCATTCTTCTAATGTGCAAATTGTTTCATTACATGTGGTACCTTTATTGTTTTTATTTCTTCCTTTTGTTCTTTATTTGTATCATCTTTTTTATTTTGGCAATTGATATATTCAACTTTAGGCTCTCAAGATTTTGTAGAATATCTTTGGCAATTCATCTTTTTTTTATTCTCTCAATTTCTACTTATAGAATTTGACTTGATACATTTCATGAAGATCTTTTTCACTATGGTACAATGGTTACTTGGGATTAGGGATACATATGCCCAAAGTAAAGTGTCTTAACTCCACAAGGGGTTGACATGCATCTCTATTAACCTTTATAACTCTACCCTCATTAATGAATTTTACATATTGATGCACCACATAAGGTACTACTCACAAATGCTCCAACCATGGCCTATCAAGTGAAATAGAAAACCTATCAGAAACAATGATAATATGGCATAAAATAGGTACTTCTTTAGATCTGACTATCATTGGTAGTATAATGCAACCTAAAGTACCAATCAATAACCCATTAGTCATTTTTGATGATACGCTAGAATGTATGTAAGATCTTGATTTTGTATGATTTGTTATGAAGAAGTATTCCATGCATACATTATATTAAATTGTAGGATCTATGAGCATGTCCTTTATATTTTTAACAACATATAATGGACCACGATGCTTAATTGGGGGGATCTCATCATCAAAAAATATAACGAGCAAATTAGGAGGAGAGGAATAAGATGTAGCATTAGCTTCAATAGCTCCCACAAAAGCGTGTTTATGTGATATAACCACATGTTCAACATCATACTTATGTGTATCATCATGTACCTCAACATTATTTATGTGATGCAAAAAAAGATTCGCATATATTTCCAATTAACTATCTACAAGTGCCATTAAAGGATTTCTGTTATAATTGATACCTTCAACTTTGATCATGTTGTTATCAATAATATCTTACATCTTATTCTTAAGACCCATGCATGACTGAGTATAATGACCCTTAACTCTATGGAAGCTACAATATGCTTGGCCATTATATGTCATGGGTACATTTTGTTATGATCCAATGGATGATCCGAAGGGAGTACAATCAATTTATCACTCAAAAATATTTGAATAACATAATCCATGCATTCTTGAAGTTTTGTGAATATTTTAAGTGCATTTGGTTTGAACGGAGGAAAGGCAGAAGTATTAGCAACTTTATGGGATTCAAGCATCTGAAAAATCTAAAAACCTTAGATCTCCAAAATCCAAAATATCCCAAATAAAATCATCCAAAGTCAAAAGCCCATACAAAATCCAAATTAAATCATTTAAACCAAGCTATCTAAGGTCGTAGGTGCCCCAAAGTCCTAGATCTTTTCAAACCAATCCAAATCAAATCTTCCAAAATTTAAAAATCTTCCCAAATCTGACATCCACAATCAAACCATTTCAGGTCATAGATCTCTTAAGTCAATTCAAAATCCATCCAAAATCCATCCAAAATCCATTCAATAAATTTAAATTATCCGACATCAAACATTTTGCATTCCTAGATCATCTAACCATCCAACATATTCCAAAATCCAAACGACAATCATGGCAATTAGAAATCCATTTCATTTTGATGAGTACCATCATTGCAACCAATAAAAAACCCCTTTACAAATGATGATGATGATAGTCTTGTGGATCAAGATGAATATACCCTTGATACCCTTAATGACATCATCTTGAACAAGTTTTCTATAGGATTTAATTGCCCAATCATGAATAATAAGAGCCTATAGACCAAGAATCAACTAACACTAGCTATCTCTCAAATCCAAAATGAATATCTATTAGTAATCCTTATGGTACCTTTGATAAGGGAAGCACCACTTTAGCCCAAGGCCCTCATATCCAATCCATCTAAACTCCCACCCTTACACAAGCAACTAGTAGCCTCCACTTCCTATGCAAATCCTTTATCCTCAAAACTTTTGCAATCTAATCCATCCCATCAATCCAACCACCAATCATGTCAAACATACAATTCAAAATCCTTACCTATTTCATACAAATCAACCATAATGGATTTCATCCAAGGACTAATAGCTAAAAATCCTAACCAAAATAGTAAGAGAAAAGTTATGGAGTCATTGAACATTGCTAATCCAATACAATCCCTTCTTAGAAAATACTTGATTGTGTTGTTGACAATGAATTCATCAACCCAAATGCTATCAAGAACGTCCAATATCCTCCTAAATCCATCATCCCTACAAGTCTACTTGTATGGGAAAATAAATTCTAACATTTCCAAAGGTCTACCAAATACACCAAATCTAAAATCCACAAGATCCATAAAACCCATAAGAGTCAAAGACCCCTCACCAATCCATGTTTAAAAATAGGGGATTATATCCATGCCTTAATTTTTAATGGAGATGTTAAAGAAAAATTACACTCATCCATCATGTTGATGAAGCAAATAGGGATATGTTAAGAGCTTGTTCCAAAGCATGCCCAAACTTGTCCCTAACCAAATCAAGATCCAAGCACCCAAGCTAGTCCTTTTCATGATCTAATACAATCCAATCAAGGTTAAATACCCCACACTAATACCATCCCCAAACAAAAGTCCTATCACCTTGGTTCAACCACCTTTGCCCAATTTGATCTTCTCATTAAAGAGAAAATTATACTTACTACCGATTCTTGACTATCTAAAGATAGATTCACATCTTGTTTCTAAAAGTGACAACTATTGCAAATTGAATCTGTCAAATCATGAAATATCAAGAAAAATGATTAGGCATTCATGTACAAGGAATCTTGGAGCCCATACATGTTAATGCAAATCAAGGATTTTAGGGAATCAACTACAAATCTCAAGATGACCAATGTAAATATATTGATAACACCTATGAAAATCTTAAGGAAACTTATTCCACCATAAAAAAAGTTCCTCCCATCACTCCTATAAAGAGTTTTCTATCATCAACCCTTTCGTCAATACCACTATCCCTATCACCAACCTTGACCATCCATCACTGATGCAGGGACTGCTGGAGGTCATAAATTTTGACTCGGATGTGGGTTTTCTATGAAATTTTACAGGTGGATGCATTATGAGGTGGCTAGTGGTTTCCCAACCCACCCTAGTCAGTTGGACCCCATCTTGGTACTTTTTTGGGGCTTGAAACTTTCATCTTGGCCTTCAAAATGGCAATTTAGTGTTTTTTCCTAGTTTTTTAAAAGTTGCTTTTTTTAATAACTTGAAACTCATGTTTCAAATTTAGGATGTTAGTTGGCTCTTCATCCTACCTTAGTTTTTGGAAGTTTTTGGGAAAAAATTGGATTCTCAAGATATGAATGTAAAATTACCTAAAATGGCAAAATCTGACAATTGTCAAATTCTGCCAAAAAAGGCAATTTTTTGATTTTTTTGTTTTCTTGGATATAAGACAATTTTCTCTCATTGTAGTAGCAGAGTTCGTGAATAGAAGTTTTTTTTCTAGTTTCCAAATCTTTGGCTCTCACACATGATTAATGGCACAATTTTCTTGAGTGTATGTTGTTGGCTACATCAATCACCTAATCTCACTAATCAAGATGAATGAAATCACACGTTATTTGACTTATTCCAAAATGATAACATTATCACAAAATTCTTAGGATTCTAAGATAATATTTCCCCATGGGAACATAACATAGAGTTTGGAAGTGATTTTGATGCACCAACATATGAAGCAGGGAGCTCACAAGAATCCAAGATCACCATTTCACAAATCATCAACATATAATATCAAATCAAAATCAAGTAAAAATCAAAATGGATAAAAAAGGAAACATGGGCCCATAAATCAAAAAAGAGTCACAAAAGCAAGTTGTGTCCCAAAGAAAAGAGAAGCAATGAATCAAGGTAGAACATCTAAATTTGCATCTCTAAAATCCAATTCCATCTTCAAATAGAAAACCCCTTCCATAATAATCCAAATATCCAAATCTTATACCCAAATTCCAATCCCAAAATCTACACCCCCATCCAAAATCCAATTAAGACATCTTAAATCCAAATCTAAACATCTCAATACTAAGTTCAACTCCATCTGGGTCCCTAAAGCCTAACATCTAAAATCCAAATATTTAAGCATCCCTACAAGTCTTGAATCCCATATACCAAAAAAATGAAATCCAAATCTAAAGATTCAAAGTCCATCGTCCAAGCCAAAGCAAACCCAATCATAGAATGCAACATGGTGTGTGAATGTTTTGGTCATGATTCCCCTTGGTCCCATGACATTTACTCATGCCTCCACCATCACATACTTCCATCCAACCCTTATACATAACCAAATCCACTATACAACACACCTCCAAAATTATATCCCTTTAATCTAATCATTCACATAATCGCTGTACATTCTTCATCTAACTTACCTTCCATTCAATTTTCCTTCTCAAAATCCTCTAATGTAGGGGCTATGATGGCACCATGTTTACATTTGGAAGAAGATAACTTAGCAATCAACAGGGTTCCCAACCACATCAATAAAACCTAACACCAATGACATGGTTAATGTGAAGTAGTTATTCAAAATGGGTACTATTAGCTCATCGTGGAAACATACACTTGAATCCAAAAATCCTACATCCCAATCCTAAGCCAAATCTAAGAATCATAATCAGAAAATTAGAAAAAAGCAGAAACATAGAAAACTCAAAATAAAAAAGAATTTTAAAAAAGTCTAGAGAAAAATTGTTATTTGGTGAAAACCATTCTTATGGCACCTTGGACAATTACCATGATGAAAACCCATTCTTAGGAACCATGTGTAAATCATCTATCTACGAGAACCCTACACTTGGAGGAAAGCTTCACCCATCCTATCATATGTTAGTATATAAAAAGAGACATTATCAAACTAGTTAGCTTTTATCCTACCTAGGAGAGTCTTGTTCACACTATACTTAAGTCTCCACTTCAGGGACTTTTAGAGTTTTGTCTCACCTCATGTGGTTGAGACATGTGTCCTCACTTTGTGAGATACCTAGTGCACGCATACTTTCCACTTGCTCAAACACATGTCATTTGAGCTCAAAAGTGTTGCATCTTTGAAGGGGTGGTTAGTCGTTGTATCCTACCTCCCTACCTCTTTTACCTTGCCTATATATGAAAGGATTCAATGTACATTCTAATCAACTCTTGTTAATATCATTTGACTTATTTTGTATGCTCATAGCTTGTCGAAGTATATCCTAGTTCTTGCTTTTTTATCTTGGCAATCCCAGCATGGTATCAGAGCCATGCTAGCAAAACCCTTCCCATTTGAGCAAATCCTGTAGCTATCCTAGTCAAGAGTTTGTCATAGAGCCAAGTGGACCTCACCATTGAGTTCAGAAGGCCTGAGACAATAAAAAAGCCTATCATTTTTTCAAAATTGACATAGGGAAATTTTTACAATTTTTTTACCCCTTGTACCGTATGACGGTACAACCGTACATAATTGTACAATTTTTTTTTACAAAAAAATGTATTTTTTTTACAAATCAAAATCTTGCATGTCTTTGTTCTTTTTTTTACGTGAAATTTTTAAATGGTTTGGTTGTTTGGCTTCTCAACCTATACGAATCTCTCTGGTTTGTGACTTTTCATTTACAATCGAGGGTTTACTGGTCGTTCAACATATTTTGTTATCTCTTTGTTCTGGTCTTACTATGTTCATTTGAAAATTGGGTTGAGGGAATCCATTACCTTTTTTTTGGAGTTTTTTGCTTCATTTGTCTTGGTTGACACCATTCATTTGCAAGGTTCGTGATTTCCTTCATTTACTTCATAGCGGTTTTCAAGGTTCTTGGATGACTTTTGGGCCCAATTGGGATCTTTTTCATTCCTATCATCTAATCCATTGCCTCTATATTATTGTTCCTTCTAAGATCTAGTCATTGTTTGTGGCCATTTCAAGTTGAAGTCTCAATTTTACTAGCAAGGAAGCGACACATAACACATAGCTCTTAATCAAGCGGTCGACATTGAAGTTTGTGGTTGCCTTCACATTCAAGGCCATTGAATTTTTAAAATCACCAAGGTCAATGGTAGCTGGTTGCAGGTTGTTATTGGGGAGACGGTCATAGCCAAAAATGTTCAAAACCACCATCATATGCAGTCACATTACTCATTTGCAGGTAGCTATTCAAGGCTTAGGTCAAGGGTTTATAACATTGATTTGTTTTTGTCACGATCAAGGGTTTATAAAAAGTTATGCTGCATTAGGTGAGTAATCATGATTTTAATATAACACTAGACATTATGCACCAAGGTATAAAGACTAGGTGACAATGTGTCTCATGTATAAAAGGATACCCCCAACACATCACAAGGCATTCGACAACCTTAGTGATTACTGTGATGAGACAATCAATAAGGTCACAAGCAACCCTATGTCATATATCACCATGATAGGGAATACCATGGTATCGTTGTGGCAAGTAGGTTACAAGGATTGATGTAGATGCAAGATAAAATGATAATGTAGATGCAAGATAAAATGATAATGTTAATGCAAGATAAAATGAGGATGCAGATGCAAGATAAAATGATAATGTGGATGCAAGATAAAATGATAATTCAGATGCAAGATAAAATGATGACGCAGATGCAAGATAACATGATAATGTACACAAGCAAACATATGTAGTTGGGCACCATGATATGGAATACCATGATTTCAGTGTGACAATATGTTGCAAGGATTGATGCAAATGCAAGTATAATGATAACACACTCATGCAAGAAAACAAGCATGCACAAAACCACACAAAGACAAACAAAGTGTTTCCCCTACTAAGCTGAAAACTGATGATTGATTGATTGATAAGTGATTGGATAGATTGATTGAATTGATTGATGAGGGAAAAACATATCCTGATGATGATGATTGGACAATTGATTGATTGAGTTGATTAGATTGACAACAATAGGAAACAAAACTGAGGTATGCTTTTGGATGATTTGGCTAGATTGCTTGACTAGATTGGTATGGATTAAGGATGGATTACATTCAATTTATTACTTGGATTTTTGTATGTTTTGATTTTTATTTTTACATTTGTGTTTTTGTTATGGGATGGTTGAATTAAGAAAGTGGATGGATGGAGTGGTGATAGTGGAGTGATAGGTATAGTGGGAAATGGACTTGTGGTTATTGTCAGATAAGTGGGATGAAAGGATTCGATCATGGAAGGTGGTGGAGGTATCATGGAAGGAAGGTGATGGGGGACCAACGAGATCACTTTTATGGAGCTATTTTTTTATTTTCTTTTATTATCACATTGATTTTCTTTGCTTCAAGGAAATGGTTGTGTGATGCTAGGGGCAAGATGATTTTTTATTTGACTTTTGGTGCCCCCGGTATGGTTATAGTATGATTTTTCTCTTTTAAGTCCAATACTTTTCTAATTTTTTGTTTTCAGGCTTCTATATTTGTAGGTCTTAGATTTTGTTGGTCTTAGGTAATGGAATCAGGATATGGCAATGAGGTTCCAATGGTGAGGATGGAATTGTCATGGAATATGCATGAAATAACAAGGTCTTCAGAAGAGGCATTAATGGTCCCATCGATGATATGTTCAACAACATTAAAGGGTTCACCTTGATTTGTAAAGGTTTCACCTTGATTTGTAGAGGGAACATGAGGATCCTTAGTTTCCAAACTAGGAGGCATATATCCTAAGCCATAAGATGGTAGAGATAAAGGTTGTTGTTCAACATGAAAGACATTATGTAGCTCATATTCTCCATAAGATTTTTTGATGATCTTGACCTTTTTGACTTGGGGATCTTGGGAGGATGATGAAGTGGAAGTGAGGTCACCAGGATGGACATAAGATACAAAAGAGGTAACCTTAGCTCTAGTGGATATATCATTAATAAGACAAAGGTTATCTTTATGAGAAATGACCTCCATGGTGCGACAATATTCAAAGGGTTGAGGATCTACATGGATAATGACTTCATCACCATTATGGGGAAACTTTAATCATTGATGGTAAGTGGAAAGGATAGCTTGCATAGCATGGATCCATGAGTGACCAAGTAAGCTGTTGTCTGAAAGGTCAAGATCAAGGACATGTGACATGTGGTTTGATGTAGAATAGGGCCCACTTGTATAGGAAGACATATAGTTCCTTTAGATTCTCTCTTAGCATCATCATAGGCTTTGATAGTAAAAGTACATGGTTCCAAGTCAGGGTCACTGATATCCCAATTGTTTTATTAACCACAAGGTACATAAATTCAAGCTAGATCTGTTATCTAAAAGAACATGCTTAACTTTGTGTCTACAATTAGTACCTCTATGTGAAGTGCTTTATTATGAGATGGATCAATGGGAGGCATGTCATGTTGACTAAAGGCAAGTTGGTCAAGAGATGTGGCTTTAATGGTGATAGTGGCAACTTATGAAGGATCATGATTAATACATCCTACTACAGAGTCATAGTTGTAAGGGGTCTTATTATAGTGGATATTATTGGCATGATTATTTTGAGATTGGTTTGAATTGGAAGGGGAAGACTAAGTGGATTGTTTGTTCTTGGGAAAAAGATCTTGATAAATATCCAATTGTGCATTAGGTGAGGAGTTGCCATTTACCTCTAACTTACCTTCATCAATAAGATCTTGGATAAAATGCTTGAACCTCATACACTTGTTTGTAGGATGTCCATGGACTTTATGATAGCTACAATAATCCAACTCATTGTACCATGCAAGATTAGGTTAATTATCATCATAAGGTTTGGTGATGGGAAAATTGACCATATTAGCTTCACCAACTTTAAGAGTACTTGTTCAATAGGTTCCCCTAAGTCAGTAAAGTGACGTCTTGGATTGGAGGGTGGCCTAAATTGTCTCTAAGGTATGGAAATGATGTTAGTCTTAAGGATAGTTTGCACATTGTGTCGGGAAGTTTGTGTTGTTTGGATGTGTTTTAAATTGGTAACACCATCATTAACTACATTTTTGTTCTTAGTCCATGATTTAAATTTGTCATTCGATTAATTAGAATCCTTGGTAAAAGTCTTGAGTGAATCTTCAATAATAAGGGTTTTTTCAATAAGGACACCTTTCTCAATGACCTCATCAAAAGTAGATAGACAATGGACTTGAAGATGAAAGGTCATTTTTAGATTAAGATTTTGAATGAAAACATTAACCAATTATTTTTCAGGGATTGGCCATGGGATTCAACTTGCAAGCCCTCTCCACCATTGTAGGTAAGTGGCAAAGCTTTCTCCATTATTTTGCTTGGTAGTAAAAAGATCTAACATTGAAGTCTCATGTTCAACATTATAGGAGAAATGAATGATGAATGTTTCAGCTAGTTAAGGAAATATTTTGATAGAACCAAGAATAAGATGTTGAAACCAATCCAAGGCTTGACCCACAAAATTTTTGGGAAAGAGTTTCATTAGATAGATATCAGTATAGGTAACTTCTTGACAAGCCATGTAAAAATGGTTGATATGGTCTCGAGGATCTCATTTTCCTTTATATTTGTCAAATTTAGGGACTTCAAAGTTAGGAGGAAAAAGAGTCATCATGATTGATTGATCAAGAGGGCAATGACAAAACTCCTCAAATTTGTAATTTTTGTGTTGTGTCCCAACTTCTAATCCTTTGAGGGCATCCCTTATTGGGTTGGTGGATAGCATGTGATGAGATGAATGGAGATGTAAAGAGTTGAGGTGAAGCATTTGAATAGATGGGTGGCAGATGATTTTGAGGGATGGACATGTTATATTGATATGCTTGATGAAAAGGAGGTGATGACATGAGCACATGATGGGATGCGAGTTGATAAGAAGTTGATTGTGATAGGATATGAGATGGAAATGTGGATGGAATTGGAAGTGTATGTTGGGGAATGTAAAGGGATGGAAGTGAGGTAAAAAGTGTAAGAATATATTAATGATATGTTCTAGATGGCTTGGAGATTTGTGGCATGAGCGATGATGATTGACTTGGTTGATAAGCATAAGTTAAATTAGGATCATGGGAAGGTGGAGGTAGGAAGGTTATGTCACCTATTTGTTGATGATCTTGATGGTGTTTGATGATGAGTTGTGATGAAGATGTAGGATGATTGGAATCTTTAAGTTTTGATGTATCAAGAGAAGGGGGAATATTCACTCCTTCATATGAGATAAGTTTCATGATCAAATCCTTATGTTCAAGGTTTTTGATGAAATCTACAAATTTGGAGGAAATCTCAGGTTGGTCAAAATCATGTTCATGTTCACTTGTATTATTAGGACCCTGTGTCAAAGATGGGTATATCCTAGGGTAAGTGTCTTCATTTGTAAGAGATGCCATGAATACAAGGTAGTATCTAATTTGATCATCAATGGGATGAGGTGAGGTGGATGGAATGTCTATATGATAATCGATGATATTCTTGGCTTGAGATCTAGTTATGGGGGGGCATAAAATAAAAGATCTTGATGATGAAAATAAAGGTTGATTTGGTTGAAGATCTTGAATTGGATTATGGATGATGAGGGATTGGATGCCAACAATATTAGAGATGATGTGGATGGATAGATGATTGGATGTGATTAGGCTTGATGGAGGATGAAGATGACCTAGACTAGATTTGGGATTAAGATCAAGATATGAGACCCAATTAGATTTGATTTCATAGATCAAGGATGACGTTGTGGGAATGATATATCCCAAGAACAACACAAAGATTTATTAGGATTAAATGATTGGATGGTGGATTAAAATATGAGGGTCTTAATTAAGGGATAAATCTCAATTCAAAGTCTAAGACAAGCTTGATGTGGATGGAAGATAAGATAGGTGAAATTGATGGAAGCAATGTGGACTATGGATGTTGATCTCAAATGAATCAATCTTAGGCAAAGGATCAATGTGACAAGGATTCTCCAAATATTTTGAACTATGAACACTAAGATGTTGGAAATGTTTGAAAAGATTTGGATGCTTGACTTGAAGCAATTGGAAAACAAGAGATTTTCACAACATACACAAGTTTGCAAAAGGATGATAATTTTGAATTCAAAGGGATTTACAAATAAACACACACATCAAACACACAAAAAAACCTAATTTATTCAAGTGGGATTGAATTCTAATGTGGTCCCACACTCAATACCTTTCAATATTCCTACCTAGTTAGGAATATTTTTCAAGAGCGAATAACTAGGGATCAAGTGGCTGGTGGCTCACCCTTTCTCTTTCCTTGGAGTCCTTGACACCTTGCCCAAAGAACCTTCTATATCTACTCAAGGAAGTATATGGTGAGTAACTTTAGGGTTGATTGCTAACCCTTGCACCACACTAAAAGATAGTTGATAGGTCTTAAACTAGGCTTGTACATGTTTTCTACGGGTGTCCCCGATATACGTAGGGTAAGTGGGGCTCAATCCATGAACACTAGTCTGTTGAAGGCATGTTACATAAGCACAAGTGAATGTCACTTCACCTTGTGTCCTAAATCACTAGGGGTCCCAAGGCTGTGCCAATAAAAACATAACTAGATTGAGGTAAAACTTTTGTTCTCCCCCTTTATATACCCTATTGAAATGCGTGGTTGAGGTTGCCCCTTGAAGTGGGTGTGTCTCCAAGGCAGGCCTCCTACAAGAAAGGTTGATGTTAGATGTTTTTGATCTCCAAGATCACACTAAGTGCAAGGAGATAGAACACACATGCTAACACACCTTAGGTGACAAAGGTGAACCAAGAGGTGTCTTTGATCTCCAAGATCATCTTGTGGCACAAGGAGAGAGCATACACACACACTTGACCCACACAATCAAGATTAATTAACCCTTAGAAATAAATGTGTGTTGTGAAAATGAATGTGTCTAAAGGGTGATTTTTATTCCCAATATCATCTTTCAATGTGAGGCAAGAGCATACACACACCTCAAGTCACAACCACGCTCGCTAAACAAAGCAAACACAAATGGTTTAATGGTAAGTCTTTGATAAGCAAAACCCACATCAAATTTGTTATTAATTTGAGAGATAATCTTGGACAAATGATTTTGCTACAAGAAAATGTATTAGAAATGATAATAAAACTCCTACAAAGATCATAAAGTCATGTTATGATACAGAAAAATAGATGGATATAAAAGATATGCTCATCACAAGATTGCAATTTCAATTTTTTTTTACATAGTCAAACTAAACTTGATTTTTTTATAACATTTTTGACCTCAAAAATAAAATGCAAAGAACAAACCCCTACTAAATTTTTGATAGATTTATAGAAATATAAAAATATCCAAAAAATTTGTTGATTTTTGCCCTAAAAAATAGATTTAATAAAAATCAATAGTCAACATAGATCTAATTGTTTGTAGTTTTTAATCTCAAAAACAAAAATGAAAATAATATACCCCTACTAAGTTTCTGATAGCTTTCTAGAAATGTAAAAATATCTAAAAATTCATTAATTTGCACCTGTTATGGAGTAAAAAGTGGACACATGTATTTTTACCTCCTTGTTTAGCTCCTAGGTCTCCGTGAATACATTTACATTATAAATAGTCATCCCGATGCAAAATTCCTCGAAACCAATGTAAATTGGGAATAAGGGGCCCATATTCTATCTTACCCTAGACCAAAAAGATGCCTAAAGCTTGGGCACCCGCGCCCAAGTCTTTCCTGATTGGTTTGAGAAAATTTAAATGTATGTCGGCATAAGACCTTTAAAAATGTTTCTTCTTGTTGGCTCTTTTGGTTTAATTTCATGAATGTTAGTGGGAAAGCATATATAAGTGTGTTTTTGAATTCGTATGAACCTAGATAGAGATATCCAACTTGAAGCATTGGAGTGAAGAGCATTCAAAGCATTCATTGTAATTCTAGAGTAGATTTGTATTGTCATTGTGTGTGTTGTTGTAGGTTTGAAGTTATCATCTATATCTCCTTATAAGTTGAAGAGCCTTCATTCTCCTAGGGGTTTCATCAAATAGGTGATATCATTGTTGTTCATCATCATTTGATTCATCATATTGATTTTGTGTTTAGCCTCTGCCCTACAAGGGCACGCTCTATCTATAAATGGTGTTGGGAAGCTTGAATGCTATCCCAGGATTTGACTGAGGCAAGTCCCTAAACCCCTTCTTTTCTTGTCTGTAGGTTACAAGTGCGAGATACAGGAAATGAAGATATAGGAAGATTAAGCAAGGATCAAGGTTTCAGGATTTGACAACATTTTAGGAATATTCCTCTATGTAGAACTTGAGTGCTTTTGAAATAGTCCTTCTGCCTTAACAAACTTCAGATCTGATATCAGGGTAGTCTCTGTAGCATTTCTCCAGTTTATAGCTTCTAAAGATTCCACCCTTCAGGACTTGTATGCCCTCAAAATAATCCTCTCACATCTCTACTTTTGGGACATAATTTCTATCATCTTCTTGATCCTTCTTGTGCAATTAATTTCTGGAGATTTGTTGTACATCTTATGTTATAATTAGATCATCATAGAACTAGGGTTTGTCGCATCATTAACATAGGGTTTGGTAAAAGGCTTGATTAAATCTAATATTTCCATAGAACTCTTGAGTACAAGATCTGTAGCTAAGTCCACCTCCATTTAGTAGTGATTTGGCTCGGTCTTGTCCTTGAATGTTATTGTGAAAGATGGTTTGATCTAGTGTGCATGCTAGTTGTCATCATTCATCTTTTTCACACTTAACATTTTGGTGAACCCGTAGTATCTTACACTTTGGAATCCTTCTTGCATCATATCTAAGCCATTTTCCACCCTATATATGATTAGATTCCACTCATTTATCATTTTGCATAGTTACATAGCTCAATTTCATTGCTAGGGTTTAAAAAATCCTTGCATTTTTTGAAATCTAGCTAACCTTCAACCTAGGGCTTCAAGATTGGTGTGTTGTGGTAAATCTTGTTTCTAGATTGATTAAAGGGTTGTAGGTTGTTGTACCTTATCATCCTTGTTGTTTTAGGTCATCTTTTGCATGTTTACATTGAAAAAAGTGAAAAATCAAGCATTTTAGGCTTGTAAAAAGGCATGTGTGTACATTGTTTCATTGCATTTGTTATATATCATCATAGAAATGTTTAAATCACTGTTTTTGTATCAGATATGATTAAAATTACAGTTTATAATAATTTCATGGTGTTGCATCTTGCATTTGAAGCTCTCATTTGCTAGGATTTTGTTGAAAAAGTGACATTTTTGAAAACCTAGACAAATTCAAAATCTAGGGTTTGTAGTTAAAATCTTGTTTTAGATTTTACTACTATCATAAACATTTCAAATCTGATATTGCATTGCTATATCATTTCATAAATTCCACTTAAATTCAAAAATAAGGCTTGCATTGATGGTCCAAGGCATTTCATTACGACATCTTCATGTCATTTCTCTTTGGTATCTTTACATGCATATATCAAAGATCTTGAACATTTTTACAAATTAATTAATATGCATCCTTATGTTTTAAATATTGATATATTTAAAGGCTCTTTATATGAAATCCTTGGTTGCATATCTGACTTTGATAGCTTCATAACTCTCATGGGTGACCATCCTTCAATATTAGTAGATCTAACTAAATTCATCTCCATGAATTGTGATTAGAAAGATGATGGTGATAGTTCTTCTTCTACTTATACCACAATTTATGATAATACCATGGATCTAGTCTCTAATACATGTTATGGTGACCTAGCTTTGTCTATTTCACCCTATGATTTGGATCCCTCTCCCAAAGTTGTTCCCACATGTGAAGACATTTTGGCGTAAGAGGATGAAATCATTGATACATTCCTTAACATCACCCTACCCTCTCTTCATTCTAATGCTCTCCCTTTGAAAGATGAAGCATTAGTGGATGAAGAGCCTCCTCTCAAAAAGGATCCTCCATGGGTAGATAATGGGCATTCATATAATAATCTTAAATCTTCTATTAACAACATACTACATGAGGCTCCTATAGCTCATCCTATGGATCTCCCGCCTTTGATTGAATGTTCAAATACCTTGGACATCACTAAGGAAGTGAAGACCCTTGATCTTCCTCCTTTGGTTGAATGTTCAAGTACCTTGAATATCTCTAAGGATGCGAAGACCATGGATAGTTCTCCTTTGGTTGCATGTTCAAACTCCTTGGACATCACTAAAAATACAATCATCAACAATTCTCTTGACAACACTTTACCTTCTCTTCGTTCCAATGCTCCCTTTGAAAAGGTGAAGCATTAATGGATGAAGAAAGGTCTCTCACATTAAATCCTTTGGGGATGGATATTGAGTTTAATCAAAGTAAAAATAATGTTAATTCAATCATCATTAATAGACTTATTCCACCCACTAAGGGGATAGTGAATAAGTGTGCTAATGTTCCTAAAATAGTTGTGCGTAGGGAACCTAATGTGCCTCCTCACTTCAAACCTGTGATTACGGTTCAAGGTGATCCAACACCACCTTGACCCCTAGGATACATCTTAAATTATGCAAGACCAATAACTCAAATAAATCAGGGTGTTCAAAGTGTGCCACAGCATCAGATGATTGCTCACACATACAACACCCATAACAATAAGAAAAGTAAGTAAGCACCACATGTCCCTATTTCTCTTCTATCTTCTCAACCTATGCTTCCTCAACCACCTCGTCTTACTTATAATGTTGGTCAAGATTATGATCTTTTCGAGCAACTTCATGCTACTCCTGTTAAGATCTCTCTGGGAACTCACACAAACATCGCCTACATACCACAGAATACTCCAAGAAGATTTACAAAAGGTGATTGTACCACCTATTGTTAAGCCAAATGATGTAGCAGCTCTGTTAGATTGTATGCATGCGACAAAAATAGATATTATGTTTCAAAAATAAGAATTGCCATCAATTGAAGTTCAAAACCAATATGGTCCTCTTGTAATTCCTGTCACAATAAATAAAAAGATGATAAAGGGAGTTATGATTGACAATGGATCGGATCCTAATGTTTGTGGCATTAATTTGCTACACAAACTCAAGGTTGATACATCTTTAATCAAACTATATAAACTTCACATTCATGGCTTTGATAACGTTGGTAGACAATCCTGAGTACCATAACTTTACCAATAAAGGTTTGACCCGTGACATTATCTACCCTTATCCATGCATGCCTAGTGCACTTTCATATAATATGATTCTTGGTAGACCATGGATTCATGCCATGGTGGCAGTTCTGTCTACCCTTCATCGATCAGTAAAGTTTATTTACGAAAATAAACTACACACCATTGAAGTTGACCTGAATCTAGAACGTTGTTTACAAGTTGAATAATAAAAACAAGTTATCAATTACAAAATTCTCAATAATTTAAAAGCTAATTCATCAATACCTCTTACCATAGATAATGTTGTGCGATATTCCACATCACCATCGAATGCGTGCTTCTTGGTGATGATTGGGCCTCATTAGATTTTACTCCTTCCTTTATGGGAGAATATAAACTTAATAACCTTAATCCTAAAGCATCAAAAGTTGCCTCGATCTCATCCAAGCAATCTTTGGAAATACCTAAGAAACCTAAGGTTTCTTTAGTAGCAAATTGTTGAACACAATGAGGTGCTGAGAGATGGGGTGAATCATCACACACTAAAACTTAACTAGATATTTTCACATAAAAACTAAATAACTTGGAGAACAAAAAGGAAATCATGCAACTCAAGAATCAACACATAACACTAGTATTTTTACATGGAAAACCCTAAAAAAGGGAAAAACTACTGTGAGGATTAGCTCACAATATATTATGCTCATTGCAAAAGTATTACAACATTGTTTTAGGGCTACAACCCAAGGAAGCTACTACTCCCCAATTTAGTGCTTACAATAATTACAACTTTGATTTAGGGCTACAACCCAAGGAAGCTACTACTCCCTAAGTGTTTTGATCACTACAACAGGATTTACAAAGGTAAATACATGGACTGCTATACATTAGACATCTGACTTATGCTGATGATGCAGTCTGCTTTTTCTACTCAATACATGTCTTTCAAACTGATTCTGCACACTTCATATCTTGCACTCTTCTCTTCTATATTCACATTCACATCTACACTTCACAAAATGAATTTGATCTTTTATAAATATCCTCCACAATACTTCAAAACATTAATTAGGTCAGCCAAAAGGATGAAATGTGTAGCTTGTGGTAATTCGGCCTATACACTCTTCAAACCATCACCATATGCACTTATAGAGATGAAACATAATAGGAACTTCACCAAAATAGGTTAGTACACTCTTCAATCACCTTTATGATTCTGCTATCCATATGAATAGTCACCACTCAATCACCAAGTCACTTAGGTTAGGTCTGCACATAGATGCCAGTGAAGATAAAGTAAGAACCAATCAACTATTCATAAGAAATGGTACTTGTAGAACACCAAACACTCTAAAATTTGGATCGAGTGAACTTCAACTACTATTGATCATCTCCTAAAAATTGCATGCCAAAAGGATCAAATGTGGTGGAATGCACAGCATTCCAATTTGATCTTTACAACTCCAAGCTTTGCCTGCACAGTCCGGTACTCTATTAATTTCACCGCGGAAGGAATTAAGAACTAAAAATTTGGAATTAGACTCCTTGAAGACTCACAATGATTATTCTAGAATTACAAGCCAAGATGTTGTAATGCGGAGAAAATTACTGATCCCTTGTCTTGGAAAAATACTTTGTTCATGCCTTAGACAATTTTCTCAAAAGCACTTGGATAAAAAGATAAGAATACCACTACTCCAAAACCTCCTAAAAGACACTTATGAGTGCATACCAAGTATAAGAAAGTTTAATATGAACTTCAGAAGATAAGGTGCTTACAAGTCATTCTTTCAGACTTCAGTAATGTTGACTCTGCATCTGCAACATACTCTGCCATCTTTTCTTCTTCTGCAACATAACTTGCCAAACTTTAAACATCATGCTAACTCAACATCATATTGTGGATAGACATCACTATGGGTTGACATCAATGACAACACTATATACATATTGCCAACAATCTCCCTCTTTGTCATTGATGGCAACATATCTCTACTTCTCTCCCTCTTTGACATCAAGGGAAAAGGGCTCTCAATGTTAAGCTTTCCAAAATTATTTCAACTGTTCTAACAGCTCCCCCTTTGTCAAATATATATATGTATATACATAAGAGTAGCTCCCCCTTACTGTGTTATCTAGTTACAAAATTATACCTTTGAAAACCAAAATGGTACTACCATTCAACCCAATACCTCTGCATATACACACTGTTACAAAATTTGTCTATACATCATGCAACTTACTTGGAAGAGGGCAAGATATCCTTATAGGTTATCTTCAATTGAGTACAAGTTGTGTCCCAATGGCTTTTTCTGACGAAAGAGAGTTGTTTTGACATTCAAATTGAATATACAAGTCATCAGCTTCCTCCATAGTGCTGGACACTATCTTCTTCTGTGCTACCTTTTCTGCTTCAGTCACAATATCTATCTTAGAAGTAAGTATTAGGCTTACTTTTTCTCTAAGCTGACTATATTGCCTTAGAATTTGATCTTTTTGCTGTTGCAGTAGACAAAACTGAGAGTGCAAATTTTTAATAATTGTTCTGGTTGCCCCATCACTATCCTTTAGGGGATCATATTGTTGGGTTTTTCTCTTTGAATCAGCAAAGGGTTTGCTAGTTCCAATGCACAAGTAGATTCGACCAACAAATACAGGAGGTTGCGTGAGCTGCCTCCCCTTCACTTCTGGTTCTACCCCACCAAGGGGGGTATCCCTATAGCTAAAGATTTAACCTTGACTCACTCCCAATAGAAAGATTTAGCTTTACAATAAAGGCAGAATACTCTCATTTTAGGACCAAGATTTGTGTGATAAATCACAAGGCTGGCAGTTTTCTTGGACATATCTAACTGGTTGTAGATGAGAGCATGCAGGGTCCTACTTCTAATCCTACAAACTAACAGATTGGAGTTTTGAAATGATTTGTTTTTATGTTTGGAATTATGGGATTTTCCTAGACCCTTTGAACAGAAAGATTCCCAGACAAGTGCCTTATCTGGGCAACAGAGTCAAATCTATGAATGTAAATGTTTCCCTATGACAACATGACTTCATATCCAGAGGACTTAGGTAAAATATTACTGCCTAACAACAATATATCTAAGAAAGAGTGTTACCTATGATCATACTTTGCAAATCCTATGATGCAATCCGATTTCCTTTGTATCTGATCAAAAGCCTATTTAATCCACCACTTGAGCATACGCAAGAACTAGACACACAGTATAGCAAGTGTATACTGAAAAACTTGGAAGCCCTTGACAACCTTATTTGAAAGGAAAACAAATAACATACAGGAGACAATCATAAACAATACACACACCAAGTGTTTTTCATTTAAATTCAATCTGCATAGAAAGTCATCATACAGGAACTTATCATTTACAAAACAAGAAAGACTGATACACTAGATCAAGAACTAAATCTACAACAAAAAATGCCTTTCAAAACGCGAACACCTTATGTTCAAGGTCAAAGCTGAAAAAACCCAAAAACATCCAACCCCTGTAGAATGGCCATTGATACATTTTTAAGGAGCACACAAGCTTCTGGCCACCTACACATCGACAAACTTCATAAATGCATAGATTATCCTCTTTAAGATTTTCAACGAAACAATCAGATCTTCAATAAATTTAGGAGCTGAAGAAATTAGATCCATACTGAAAACTGCTAGCAGAAGCAACCTGGACCTCAAGCAAACAAATAGATGTGATGTTTTTTCCATCACCATGCAGCAAGGTCAGTTGACTATGGAATGAGAACGCAAAAACGACGCCAATAGACAGTCGTTTGAAGCTTTAAAACCTAGCCACAAACTCGGGCTCTATGCAGGCAAGATCGATGGTCACAATCTGCCCATCCACTTTGAAAATCTATGTCAGCATTATAGAAAATCTGACCATCAATGATATCGCGCCACGCAGGCAGCCTTTTCCTTCGCTGACTTTTTGTATTCATGAGATCTAATTATCCCACATTCATCCTGTAGTGATCCTTTGATCGCTTTATATACCAGACCACTGGTATACTTAATGTCGCACACTTTTCCCTGATGCGACCAGTGATCCACCTGCTAGCGGTCTATCGCTCCATCTCCCGCCGATGCCAAGACCTTATCAGAGTGACCCCAAGCGTCGAGGCAGCATCCTCTAAGCACGTTGATGTTGCTAGTCAGGTTGATACCAACCCTTCGTCAGTGTGACCCAGACCGTTAGAGCAACATCCTCCAGGCACGCTGATACATATTGTGACACTGGTGACTCACCTTCATATATCTCATTGGCCATTGGAGGGACGTCAAACTTGGCTGCCGATGTGCATTGTCTTGGCGATAAAACCTTTGTATGTCTGCCTTGCATCTTCATCAGCCTGTCGGTGAGAACACGAAATGTGATGCTGATGATCACTGTCTCGCCAATGCAAGGAACAAACCACTGTGAACAACGTGATTGCTGAGACAAAGGTCTACTCTTGCCGATGGACTTAGAAATTTTTTGGGTTTCTTTGAAAAGGCTTGCGGATTTTCAGTTCGAAACCCTGACTCCATGTGGGCACCACCACATATAAGTCAGATACTTGTGAAATTTGTGACTTAATGGAGTCCATTTGATCCTTTATGTCTCTTGTAGACACAGGCCATTTCAAGAAAAAATGATACAATAAGGTAGCCTCTTCTACACACTTCTGAGCATCTTTCATCTTATCTTGCAACATATTGTATGCATTTGCACACATATCAGAAACATCTCTCAATCTCTTATCATTCATTTTCTTTAAGGCATCCTTTTCTTCTCTTCCAATTGAGATGAATGATTTTTAAAAGAATGAAGCAAGAATTTTAACTATTGTACAATGGTTAAAGATGTATCAATATTTACCTCTAGCACAAAGTCTTGGATAAACTTCACTGCTTCATCCAACAATTATGTATTCTGCTAGTGTTGATGTAGAATTTCCTTTCTAGCAGATGAATGTGGAATGTCACCAAGATGTAGCTTATGCAAGGGGGTAATATTTGCCAAATCTACCTTCCCTTCTTGCATAGGAATTTGTAACAACTATGGAGATACCACAGTCTAGAATTACATTTCCAAACTTAGTAGGTCTTTGAATGAATCAGTTGACCCTTGACCAATCTCTTTAGTTCCATCTCGACTCTTCTCCAGAGTCTTTTCTTTATCACTAGTAACCATATCTTTGTCAAGATTTTCATGTTGCTTGGTGTTCACTAGAACACTCTGTTCACCTTGCACACTTGGCTGATCATCCACTTGTTTAGTGTTCTTTAGAACATTCCACTCATCTTTCTCTTTATCTTCCTTAACATTGTCTTGAAAAATAGAGTCAACATTCACACTTTCTTGCATATTTTCATCATTCTTTTCTTTTTCAACCTATTCTTCTTTTTCCAGAGAGGATGCAACAACATGATGAGGTGATTGTGGTGGTGAAACATGTGATTGTTCCACATTCTCTGTTTCTCTTACCTCATTCTTTGTATTCTCTAGAGGAGAATCATTATACTCTACATTGGAGTTAGTGTTCCTTGGAGAAGAAGAATTACCTTTATCCTGACCCTCTATGATTAGTGCTCCAGTATCCTCAAGAGGAGAAATCTCCTCATTCCTCTCAAGCTTGTCATTACTTTCCTAATTGCCTTCAGAGCTAGACTGATAAGATATATCTTCAATGATTCCTACCTCAACTTTCATTTCTATAATAATTTATGCGGTCTTCTTCAGAGTCTCCTTCTCCAATCTCTTAATTTCATCCTCATCTTTTAACATCAAAGTGTTTAACCTTATTTTTGTCCTAAATTCTTTGGCTTGTAGTTTAGACACTTTAGTCTTTTCAATTTCAGAGATGGAAGGACAAACCTTTTCAATTACTCTTCTTCTCATTTCAACATCTCTGCTGATAGCTTCATTTCTCCTTTGAGTGAGGACTTCAACCAGACTCTTAGGTAGCTGATGTCTAATTTCAATGAAAGCTATATTTAAGGCTTCCATATATCTTGTTAGCATACAATTTTTGTCACTGTAAAACACCTGAACTCGCCCAACAAGGCAACAAAAAAAAGATGCTAACAATTAGAGAAATCATTGTGAATGCAATGATTCTCCTCTGCGTTTGAGAGGGGAAGCTCCCTCGTATGATGCTGTTTTATATTTTTGAGTACTTTAACCAGAAATCACACTGTGGACATAAGAAACACAATATAAAATTCTTGAGGAAATATAGAACTGAACTAAAGTGAGGAGCACAAAGTCTCCAAGAGAGAGAATTACCAACTACAGAGGCACAAAGTCCTCCCAAAACACCTGCTTATCAAGAGCATGCAGAAAAATTGTAATAAATAAATAAACTGAATGGACATAAGAACAAACAACATCTATGAAGAAATCATGGATGTAAGAACACAATTCTTCATTAATATGAAAATTAAAACCAGAGCTCAAAGTCTCTAGTAACCCCTTCTACAAAACTCCCCAATTACACAGGCAGCAAAAAGATCTTTTACAATAACTGTCGATCAGTTTATATAGTCTCCTTTGGATGAGGAATATCAGTATTTTCCTCTTTTGAAAGAAAGTACAAATAAAAGAAAAATAAAGAGTCACAAATGACCCTTGGAATTCAACACTTTGTCTATGCCATCAGAGCTCACATCTTTGATCTAGCTACTTTGTCATCACCGAATGAGCTATCTTCAAAGGAGATAATTACCTTATCAATAGCCTTTCTTTGGAAAACTACCGCAAATGCAAGGTTTGCCTCTAACAACCTGTATGCATAAGACACATTTATGTGCACTAATCCCTTTTCTACCTGTGAAAGCAGCTCTTGAATAAAATTTGTGCATACTTTTGGATGAAAAAGTCTATAGCTTCCCTAGTAGATTCCAGGCACTGTCCAGTTCTTTACAAGAGCAATATTTGTACAAATAACAAGAATTTCTCCACTATGATCAAAATCTTGGCTCCCTAGTTTAGAAGCTTCAAACTATCTTTTGAAATCTTACCTCGAACAGGATCATAGAGAACATCCACTCCCTTAAGATTTCTTGATTTGAGGAACTCTTGTACATTGGGAATTATATTACCAACAGTAGAGTCAACCACGTGATTAGCTCCTAATGACTTGAAGAGACATTCCTTTCGGGTTCCCTTGTAATATCTATTACAGCTGCCTCACAAACCTTTCCAATCTACACGGCTAAAAATCCAACTCCACCTGCTGCTCCAAGGATAAGCAAAACCTTCCTAGCTATCATGCTTGGGGTGGTGGTAATGGAGATGCACTTGTTCTAGCATGATATACAATATTTGAAGGTGTAGCATGTGGAATGAAACTTGGTGGAGGAGGTCTCTTCTAAAGGCATTGCTAGCAGTGTTAGGTGCACCAGATAAGCAAGGATGGGGTTGCATGGTATTGTGAGTGTTTGAACCATCTAAAATCAATGCATATGATGAAGATGTAGAGGCAGCTACTAAGCCTGTCCCCTGTGTTGGAAATGAAGCCCAACCGTCACTGCCCTTTCGTCTTCCTCTTCTCATGACTCTTCACTTGCCTGAAGAGTTTATATAATTGCCTTCTTATTCTCTTTTTGGTAGAGAAGAAGACTGATGTATTCCAAGTTGATTAATGAAATAGTGTCCTGCTTTCCTTGGTGGATGTAGCCATCTTGATGGTGAACCACGTTAAATTCGTGTCTCTGATTTAATCTCTGTGTCTTTGATTATTTATCTATTTTAGTTTTTAGTTTAGCTGCCATTTATCTTCAACACCCTGCATGTACTCGGCCTCATATATTTCAACAAGTCTCTTTTCCACTTTTATTTTCATCCAACTCCATCCTCTCCTTTGGTGCAGTTGAAGGTAAAGCAGGTTTTTTTTGCACATCATTAAGCCACTCCTCAGCAATCTAATGCTTGATAATGTCTTCAAGGGATACCATGACTTCTATGATCACGGGTGCAGGCCTCATATTATGATCCAATTCTAACTCAACTTCAAGTGCACTGTTCTTAGGTCTTCTGGTAGCTATCACCTCTCCTTGCAATTCAAGGCTTGTTCACATGGCCATATCTTTGGAAAGATTTGATGTACTCCATACGTCTAGCGCATGGAGATCCACTATGGTGTTTCTACATCTAAAAATGTCAACCATCCAAAACCCAAGCACATTCTTTTCACTGAAATCATATGTTGCGAGCTGCAATTCACGCCATGAAAACCTCTTCAACTGCCCAAACGAAATCTTTCTATCATCCTCACTAGAAACATCAACAAAAGTCTCTTCCCTTTTCCAAAATCTTAGATATCAACAACATTCATGGGACACTTCTGAACAAATTCTTTTGCAAGGTCGCTTCAAATCTCTCCCAGCAAAATGACCTCAGGAAAGATTCTATATTCTGTCGTCGCAATAGGGGACCACTTGACATATTGGAAGTCACTAAAAACTTAAAATTTGTATCTTATAACAACCTGCACTACTGTGCTGGCGACAGACGTGGAATTGGTTTTTAAACCAGCCGATTGCATTTGCTTGAAAGGTTTGAGAATTTCCAACAAATCCATTTTTTACACATCCTAACAAAATCTGTGTTAGACTTCTTGTTGAGACATGACTAGATATGGAGAATACTGGCGAAGGTGGCGGACTTCGGCATTACAACTGGCAATGGTATTTGTTTGAACGTTTCTAAATCCTTCTCAATAAACCCATTTCATGCATATCTTGCAACAATTGCATTCCAATGGATAACATTTCCTTATGAAGTAGTGGCCCTTCCATCTATAGTCACGGCCTTCAACATTCTTTCACCTTGCATGCTTATCCTTTCGAAGCGTTTTCAATTATAATATCTGGCAAAATCTGTTTTAGATGCTTGAATTGCCACGTACATGTCTATCGAGGTATTCTGCTAAATAATATATCAACTTCTAAACATGTAGCGGCCTTTTGGTCTACGGTTCTACATTTCCTCAAAGTGTTTCTAAAGCTTTTCCAATGAATCCATCTCCTGTACATATCTCCTATCATAGCAATTGGAAGGATAATATATCTAAATATGAGAAGAAACCATGGCCTTGCCTGCTGTCACATTTGTATGCATATACATTTCCAACGAGAATATCTGACAAAAATATACTTATATAATGCCTTTCTTGCATATTATTTCCAATTTGGCACGACTGGGAGATGCTGGTGTTACAAATTTCAATTGCATCCAATTGCATTAGCTTGGAAGTTTCTAAAAACCTTTCATTGATCCACTTTCAACGGGGAAATCTCTAGTAACAATATCCAACAAGATTCTCTCTTCATCATTTGGTGCTTCATGGCCTAAATTTGATGGCCATATAGCCGTATTTATGAATTTTTGCCGTAAAATACAATTAAAATTTTAAAGAGATTGTATCACATGAAAGGAGACATTTTGAAGAGATTGTCAAAATTTATATAGGATTATGATGATATATATATTTAGTTTATATATAATTTTACTTATACTTAGATACGTCATAGTATTTTAAGGGCACCTTTGAATGGATAACCGTCATAAAAAAATTGCTTGACAGGTAGGGTCGACCGTCAAATTTAAGCCCTATTTATGGGTATGTATTCACACCTGTCGATTGCACTTATTTGTCAGTTTCTAAAACTTTTAGAACCAATCAACTTAGTAGATATCCTGTTAAAGTTTTTGTTTGATACCCACATTCCTACTATTATCTGATACTTGCTCATTGCAATGTCTGGCATCAATTGTTTCCGACACCATTTCCATGTCCCATGTCATCTCAGACACATCCTCTTTACTAGGAAGAACTCCTGTGACTGCTTTTCCCAGATCAATGTTAGTTATTTCCATGCAAAAACAACGACTCCTTATGATAGTCCCTTTCTTCACTCCTGTTCCAACTTTTTCAGCTGCTACATTACTTATAGGCCTGTCAGCTGCCAACTATTTTTCAAGAAGATACTAATGGTTTGGAATCACCATCTCTGCTCCCGATATGTTCATCTTTTTCCAAATATTGCTTCACATTCATATGCACTGCGACTAGGGCAACGACATGTCTTATAGTAGAGATATAACACACAACCAAAAGTGCTCCCCATGTATATTTACAAGAGCTTCAGAGCCATCTTATACTAAGAGCTACTAATTTATCTACTTCTTGAAATACTGGATAGAGAAATTTCGGGGCTTCCTTAACCACACATGTTGGGTTATAATATGCATGGTGATACAATATCATTGGAGGGCCATTATTTGAGAATGAGTTATCTAGCATCAACGAATATGCTCAACATTATAAGCCCCAAAAATGATTAATATATATGTATCTTTAAACAATGATCGTGCCATACATATCAAAGGACCTCCAAATAGAAACTCCCGTAGAATCATATGGAAGGTCCCACCACGTATACTGGTTTCCATCATCCACTGTCATTTTTTGAACACTTTGAATGCTTTACAACCAAAATGTGTTCACTTCAAGATCAAAGGAAATGAAAATCATATAGTAGAATAAGCAGCCACACATCATTAAGAAGATAACATTGAATTAATGCCCTTCTAAAGTTCCAAATGTATCCCTAGAAAAATATTTTATCAGGGATGTGATCAATGAAATATAGCTAGTAGCCTGGACATATCTGTTCATCTTATCTGATCCTTTCCAACTGTCAACAACCATAACTTTTTGGATTGTAACAATAAGGATATAATAGATAGAAGGAGGGTGATTCACAGGGGACTTTTCAGGACAATAATACATGTGGGATTTGAATTCAATGATATGTAATAGCCCAGAGAATAGGTAAAGTTTAAAATTTTCAGGCTAAAAAATTTGACAACATATCTGACTATTGCCTCCCCAATAGTAGATTTGTTATTTGATGGCCTTTCATCATAGAGTTCAACAACTTCTTCCAGAGCTCCATGTTCTATCATTGCATTAACTATGGCTTCAAGTTGTAAGGGTACAAAATTAAATTTCTTACCCTTCTTTTATTTTCCTCTTCCTTTCTCCTTTGAGATCTCTCCCTTTTCAACTTTTTCTCTAGTTCTTTTCTTCTTCCTTTCCAAAGGCTCAATATCCTTTTCTTTTCTTCTTCTTCTTCTTCACTTTCTTCTATACCTTGTTTCTTATTCCTTTTTGCTTTCACATTAACCCTTGGTTGCTTTTTCTATTTTCCTTTTCTTGTTTCTTTGAAATTACCTCTTCTTCTTTATCACTCTTAATCTCCTCTACAATGATTTCCTTCTTCTTTGGTTGTTTGCCCTTGGATTTCATTAGTGTTTGGCCTTCAGAGACTTGTGTCTGTCTAGCAGAGGAGGTAGGTTGTGGAATACTGGACGTAGATTGAGAAGTAGATCTGCCTAATCTTCTTAGAGTTGAATGCATAGTGGTAGATGGTGCATCATGTTCTGCAACATTTTGAGCAGTGAACCCACCTGGTGGGATACCAACCTTTTTAAATAACTTCTCTTTGTTTTTCTCTACATCTTCTTCAGCCCTTTTCTTGATTTGCTTGATGATGATTTTATCATAAGTGCCAAACCTATCTGCATTAGGATCCTTGGGTTTTCTTAGTAAAATGTCTACATACCCTATCACATCAGTTTCTAAAACCTCATAAGGTAACTTGGGTATACATGCAATCCTAGGTTCTACTGCTTCCATATAGTAGTTGTCCTTGTCTACCATGAAGGTGATATCATTTTTGTATCTTCCAACCACCTTGACAGGTATCCTTTCTCTCTTCTACATCTTTTCTTGAAAGGTTTTAAAGAAACCCTAGTATGCAGCATTATGAGTATCTAAATTTTCAAATCTCATCACGTGTTCCTTGATTTGACTGCCTACTGAGACATTTTTTTTTCACACAACCTCCTTCAATCTAGGAAATTCATTCAGAAAATAAAACATGAGACAAATTATAAGAGATCCATACCAGAAGCTGTACCAGTTCTCCTTTGTCCTGTGCAAGTTTTCTATTAGCTTACATCAGGGTCTATTATATCATCCACAGTTAGGGCATGTTTATCAAACTTTGCACCAGTCAACTTCATCACTTCATTTTTGATTGAATTCAATGTAGGCACAAGTCCAATAGCACATATGCCAGTCACAATCCTAATTGCCTCCTTAGTAATCATATAGGGTTTATCAACAATTATGAAGTCTTCATGAATTCAGTTCAAGACAAGTTTGACCCAATCATTCTCACAACTAAAATTGGGAAAATCATTCCATACATTCAATTTCTCTACAACCAAAATAACATATTCTGGCATCAGATTGAAATCATCACCTGTGAGATTGTTCGTCCAGAATTCCTGAAGCTTGTTGTGGTTGAATTCATCCAATGTGGAGTAAATGTAGATTCACACATCCTCAGTGTGAAGCACATTGAACGGAACCCTAAAAAATGCTCCATCTTTGTCAGTTTCCATTGATTTGAAAGAATGCTTCTTAAATTTTGGTCTTGGTTTCTCTATGACATCAATGACCCTAGGAGTGTCCATTATAGTACTGAAATGAAGCTAGGGTTTGCACAACTTTGAAAATACTCACCGATAGGGTTTTGGAAGCAAGAAATATCCAACACACTTTAATTCTCTGCTTTTCTCTCAAATGCTTGATCACAAATGCCTTTTGAGTATGCAAAATGACTTATAAAGCTCTTTGCAGATGTTTAATTATTCTGCATTGAATGCACCAATAGGATTAGGTAAATACTTAGTTTAGCCTACTTTGTGATATAGTAGTGACTCTTTGATTACTCTGCAATCTGCCTCATTAAGAGATTTTTCTCTAGAGTTTTAGGAAAATGAAACTTCATTGACTTCCCTATGTCCTTCTTAGAGTATTCCATGTCAGTCATTTTGTATGACCTACTTCTGTTGGGAGAAGCCACAGCAGCCCAGGGGATAAACTAAATATCTCCCCCCAACCCATGCAATTTCCTTCTAATCAACAATAAAATCTTCCACCCCAGGTAGAAGCAATGTGTCTTTCAAACATTTTTATGAGTCTTCTCTGGTTTCTCTTTCTACATATTAGTTTAGCTTTTTCCTTTCCTTATGCAAAATTCCATGATCACTTAGCAATCCTCGACAAATGGTTCAATTTATTCAAAAATTTGATCAAACTTCTTCATATCATTGTCTTAACATGCTCATACCATTTTAGCCAGAATG
Source organism: Cunninghamia lanceolata (assembly GCA_027924645.1). NCBI lineage: Eukaryota > Viridiplantae > Streptophyta > Pinopsida > Cupressales > Cupressaceae > Cunninghamia > Cunninghamia lanceolata. The sequence continues at coordinate 4,700,656 of BSBN01000397.1, forward strand.
CTGAGGAATTCAACATCTTATTTATTTAGGGGTTTGAAGAAATTTGCAGTTGTGACTCCCCCTAAATTGATACTTTCTTATTTTAATTACTAGAGGATCCATCTGCACTAGGCAGACGTCTGGAAACATCACATTCCTCCTTCAATACTTTGCTCATTTCCTTCTTTTGCTGAGCAATATCAACTTTCTTTTGAGGAGCATGCCTTACATTCTTTCTAGAGTACCTTGTTTGATTGCGCTTGTGACAGGTGAACTTTGATTGCTGAGCATTTCCATTTCTCCTCACTTTAGATTTGCAATTAGCTGCCTTGTGGTCAAACTTGTTACAAGTGTAATAGTATCCATGAAAGGGCTAAGCATTGTCCCTATTATTCCTTGACATTTGACTTCTGCATTCATTGGCCTTATGTCCATCTTATTGCAAGCATAACACCTCATAGGATTTTGACTTAACTTACTCCTACATTCAACAACTTTATGACCAACCTTATTTCAAGTATAACACCTTACAACATTTTATTTCATTTTACTTCTACAATTAGCAACTTTGTGACCATACTTATTACAAGCATAGCAATTACCATTGAAACTTTAAGGATGCCTGATGGGAGTAGGTTGCCTTGTAGGTGGAGGACCTCTGAAATTCTTCTTTGAATATTCTTCCTTTGTCTCCAGACATGAGTGAATTCATCTTCTTTTGTAACTCTAGAGGCACTCTTATTAGGATCTTCAATGTAGGTCTCTTCTTTATTCCAGATTTTCCTCCTAATTGGAAGTTATCATACAAATTTGTAGAGGCACCGATCATAGGACTCTTCCCCTTTTCAAAACCAAGGCTTGATTTTTATTTTGCTGGCTTTTGAGAGTTAATTATCTCATCAAGGATTTCAGATCCTCCTAGTTTTAGTCCTTTTTCAATATGTTCTTTTACCTTTTCCAGTTCTTTCCTTAGAGTGATAACTTCTTCCTCAAGTTTTGAACATTTAGCTGATTTCTCATAGAGCTTGATATTTAAGCAATATTCAATCCTCTTTTCTTCTTCAACCATGACTTTCATTTATTTTGCCTCCTTGAGCTTCATGTCACCTCCTTTATCTCCTTCTACTAGAGTTTTTAGTTTGCCAATTTCTTCTTTTGACTCTTTGGCCTTTGTCTTCAATTTGTCAATTATTTCTTTTGCTATCTCAAGCATGTCTTCATATTCTACATCCAGTCCTCTTGCTTCATCTAGTTCATCAGGGGCAGACTTGAGTTCTCCCCCAAGGTCTACTTCACACCCACCAAGATCCCAACCTTCAGGTTCCATTGCTTCTAGATCTGGTTCTGATATAAAAACATCATTGTCCATAACTTCAGATTCCATGTGTTCAAGTGTAGGATCTACCTCAACTGTTAGGCTTCTCAAAGGCACTTAGCTCTTATACCAATTGTTGAACACAATGAGGTGCTGAGAGGGGGGTGAATCAACACACACTAAAGCTTAACCAAATATTTGCACATAAAAATTGAATAATTTGGAGAATAGAAAGGAAATCATGCAAATCAAGAATCAACACATAACACTAGTATTTTTACGTGGAAAAACCTAAAAAAGGGAAAAACCATGGTGAGGAATAGCTCACAATATATTATGCTCACTACAAAAGTATTACAACATTGTTTTAGGGCTACAACCCAAGGAAGCTACTACTCCCTGATTTAGTGCTTACAACAATTACAACTTTGATTTAGGGCTGCAACCCAAGGAAGCTACTACTCCCTAAGTGTTTTGCTCAATGCAATAGGATTTACAAAGGTAAATACATGGACTGCTATACAGTAGACATCTGACTTATGTTGATGATGCAATCTACTTTTTCTGCTCAATACACGTCTTTCAAACTGATTCTGCATACTTCATATCTTGCAATCTTCTCTGCTATATTCACATTCACATCTACACTTCACAAAATGAATTTGATCTTTTATAAATATCCTCCGCAATACTTTAGAACATTGATTAGGTTGGCCAAAATGATGAAATGTGTAGGTTGTGGTAAGTCAACCTATACACTCTTCAAACCATCACCATATGCACTTGCGGAGATGAAACATAACATGAACTTCACCAAAATAGGTTGACACACTCTTCAATCACCTTTATGATTCTGCTAGCTATATGAACAATCATCACTCAATCACCAAGTCACTTAGGTCAGGTCTGCACACAGATGCTAGTGAAGATAATGCAAGAACCAACCGACTATTCATAAGAAATAGTACTTGCGGAACACCAAACACTCTAAAATTTGGATAGAGTTGAACTTAAACTACTACTGATCATATCCTAAAAACCACATGCCAAAAGGATCAAATGTGGTGGAACACAGAGCATTCCAATTTGATCTCTACAACTCTAAGCTCTGTCTACATAGTCCGGTACTCTGTTGTTTCTAACTTTCACCATGGAAGGAGTTAAGAGCTAAAACTTTGGAATTAGACTCCTTGAAGACTCACAAGGCTTATTCTAGAACTGTAAGACAAGATGTTTTAATGCGGAGAAATGTGGAGCAAATTACCAATCCCCTATCTTGGAAAAATACTCTGTTCATGCCTTAGACAATTTTCTCAAAAGCACTTGGATGAAAAGATAAGAATACCACTACTCCATAACCTCCTAAAAGACACTTTTGTTAGGAAAGTAGAGGTGTGGAATACAGCTTCCCTAATGTTAATTCAAAAGGGGATAATGCAGACAGGTAACTTTCAATTTAATACACAGATGAATACACCAGAAAAAATACAAAATAAACAAACAAGATACAGAGAATGACACCAGATTTATGTGGGAAAACCCTTTCAAGTAAAAATCCCACCACCACAAGAGAGACTATCTTTATTACAGCAAACTGAAAGATTATAATAAAGATTTTCAGCTCTAATGTTCAGGTATCGATCCCTTTTACAATTGTACAAAAGCCGTTTATATCATCTGCACATTCTACAGAAATAAATAGTACAAATCGAATCGTTTCATGATCCAACGACGATGCTAGTAGATCAGTTTTATATCTCCAATCTGTAAGAGCAAAGACCGTTACTCGACTGTTGCCCTAACTGATCAATCTAACTACCTCATCGCCACTGCTGTTCAACAGTCGTAACTATTCACATTCCCATGAGATATATAATCCCACATGCACTGGGTCACAAACTGCTCTTCAGTTTATATTGCCAAACACTCGGTCATACTATCGTCAGCAAATTTGTTGCCGACGATGCCAAAACAAAGACCCATCGGCCTAACCTGCTCCATCGGTGATCACATTGCTTTCTTCACCGATAATATATAGTCTCCACGATCCCCAAGTTCACCACCCTTCATCAGATAGACTGTCGCCATCGGTCCAAATGTTTTCCATTGTTCCAATGAGCAATCTCTCTTTGACCTACTGATGCCAAACTCCTATTGGAGTAACACATAACTATCGAAGCATGTAGTTTAGGTTCAACCGATAACAAACTTCACGCTGATAGATGTAAGACATCGATGAGACTTCACACATCAGACAATGTCTTTGAAATCTCACCGATACAATAAGTCATAGCAATGGTCACCAGCATCGGTAAGAAACAGGTCATTGGTAGAGATAAATAAAGACCTGCTGATAAAGCTCCGTCACAACGATGAACCTTGAACCCGTTGAACCTTGAAAGGTTCAACAAAGAACAACTATGAAACATGAGGTTCAAGAAGTAAAATTGAGACACAAGTTCTCTTCAATCTCCCACTTGTCGAAGAGATTACTGCTACCTCTCAGTCCTCTTTCGATTATTGAGAACTATGAGCCCGTAGACCCATTTCATCTGAACACCATTTGAACTTGGCCGTGTTCACTGGTTTAGTTAAGGCATTAGCAACATTTTCCAAAGTGTCAACCTTTTCCAGCTTCACCTTCCTGTCTTCCACCATATCACGAACAAAGTGATATTGGACATCAATTTGTTTTGTCTTATCATGAAATGAAGGGTTCTTCGCCAAACATATAGCACTTTGACTGTCACAGTGAATTTGTATCTGTCCTGCATTAAAACCAACATCAGAACACAACCTCTTCAACCAAACAACTTCTTGGCATGCACGAGTAGCTGCCATGTACTCTACCTCTGTTGTGGACAAAGCGACTACAGCCTGTCGCTTACTCATCCAACTGATAGCACCACCATTTAACGTGAACACATATCCACTGGTGGATATTCTACTGTCAATATCCCCTGCCCAATCAGAATCCACATATCCCTGAATGCTAATAGATCTCTGTGATCCAATTGAGTTTCCATGATAGCAAATAACATAATCAGAAGTTCCCTTCAAATACCTCATAACTCTTTTCACAGCATCCCAATGTGATCTGCCTGGATTTGCCATAAATCAGCTCAAAACTCCCACTACTTGGGCAATGTCTGGTCTGGTACAGACCATTGCATACATTAAATTGCCAACAACACTTGCATAAGGCACTCTTTTCATGTCGTCAGTTTCATTCAAAGATTCTGGACAATCTTCAACAGATAGTTTCGTTCCCTGCAAAACTGGAACAACTAATTGTTTAGAATCAGACATATTAAATTTATCAAGAACATTAGTAATATACTTGCTCTAGTTGAGCCAAAGCTTTTTCTTAGATCTATCCCTTTTGATCTCCATTCCTAGAATGTACTTTGAGGCCCCCAGATTCTTCATTTCAAATTTCAAGGACAACTGAGATTTTAAATCTGAGATCATCCCCTTACCATTGCCAATGAACAACATATCATCCACATACAGTATAATTATAAGAATCTGATCACCTTCAATTTTATAATAGACACAATGATCAGATTTAGATCTCACATATCCTAAAGATAACACATATGTATCAAACTTCAGATACCACATTCTGGGAGATTGTTTCAAACCATAAAGAGACTTTTTAAGTTTACATACCAGATGTTCTTTTCCTTTTACCCCAAAATGCTCTGGTTGGGACATATAAATTTCTTCTTCAAGGTCCCCATGAAGAAATTTTGTCGTCACATTCATCTGCTCAATTTCAAAGTCATACGCTGCTGCAAGTGACAAAAGAAATCTAATGGATGTCAGCTTAGCTACAGGAGAAAATATTTCTCCATAATCAATACCTTCCTTTTGGGAATACCCCTTAGCAACCAGTCTTGGCTTGTACTTATCAACACTACCATCTGGACCATATTTCTTTTTAAATACCCACTTGCAGCCCATAGATTTTCTACGTTTAGGCAAGGGCACCAGATCCCAAGTTCCATTCTTCTCCAATGATTTCATTTCACTATCCATGGCTTCCAACCAAGAATCTGAATCAGGTAAATTAATAGCTTCTTTCACAGTCCTAGTGTCATTAGTATCAGTAAGTAAAGCATAGACACAACTTGAATCAAGTACTGAAAATCCATACCTATCTAGTTGTCTTCTTTCACGTGTAGACCGTCTCAAAAGCTGAGGTGCAGGTTCAGGTTCTTGCTCTGGATCTGAATCTTTAGAGCTACTCAAACTCGCATCTGAACCATCTACACTTGGTGTTCGTTGTTCCTCTTTTACAGGGGTTAGAGGAATATTCACAACACTCTTTTCTTTCTTCTTTTCTGTCTTCTCCGGCTGAGGATCAATAACCAAAGATTTCAGCTCTCTAAAAATTACATTTCTACTATAAATGACCTTTTCAGTTTCAGGATTCCAAAGCTTGTATCCTTTAATATTGACACCATAGCCAATAAAGATACATTTAACTGCCTTGTTATCCAACTTAGATCTCTTTACCTCAGGAATATGAGCATATGCCTCATAGCCAAAGACATGAAGATGTCTTAGAGAGGGCTTCTTTCTAGACCACACTTCCATAGGCGTCTTATCAACCAATGCTGAAGTAGGAGAACGATTCAGCAAGTAACAAGCTGTAGCAACTGCCTCAGCCCAGAAATTTTGTTCAAGCCCATCATAACTCAAGATACTTCTTGCTTTCTCCATCAACGATCGATTTAACCTTTCAGCAGCTCCATTTTGCTATGGAGTATAAGGTGTAGTCTTATGCCTTTTAATTCCATGGTCTACACAAAACTTATCAAAATCTGCATTACAATATTCACCACCATTATCTGTTCTCAAACATTTTATTTTTCTACCAGTCTAATTTTCCACAAGAGTTTTAAATTCTTTAAACTGACTAAACACTTCTGATTTATTTTTCATAAAATATATAAATGCCCTCCTTGAATAATCATCAATAAATGATACGTAGTATCTTGATTTAGACATAGAAGGAACATCGACTAGACCAAAAACATCAGAATGTACATAGTCCAAAACACTAGAAGATTTATGAGAACTAGAGTAAAAAGAAACATAGTTCTGTTTTCCATATATACAATGTTCATAGAAATCGAACTCTAGATTACAATCAGTCAGCCCATCTACCAGGTTTTTGTTCTTCAAGGTTTTTAAACCTTTTTCACCTATGTGACCAAGTCTATGATGCTAGAGCATTGTTTTCTCTGTAGGAAGTTTAACTTCCATAGAGTTTGCATCATGTGTTACAATAGTAGCTTCTTCAGATTTTACAGAGACATTATCACAGTACACTAGTTTTGCATCTAACCTATACAGAGTTACAATGCGTTCACCCTTTACAAGTACAATAGAACCTCTATTCATTTTACAGCCACCATTTACAAAAGTAACTTGCACTCCAACATCATTAAGCTTACTAACAGAAAGTAAATTTTAAGCTAGACCTGGTATGTGAAGAACTCCATTCATTCCCTTTATCCTGCCATCTGGGAACTGGATTCTGACTCGTCCTCGGCCAACAATTTCCAGTGTTGAATCACTTGCCAGGAACACCTTCCCACCACCATACGGTTCATACTTTGTGAACCACTCTCTGTGAGATGTCATGAAAAAAATGCTCCTGAATCCACCAGCCAAACATCATCAGATGCAGGCATTGCCAAAGCAGCAATGAAGGCATCAGCATCACTCTGTGAAGACTCAGAGTCAGAGAAGTTCTTCTTCTTTTTCTCCTCTTTGTAGTCTTTCTTGACGTGACCTTTCTGTCCATAATTCCAGCACTTCACCTTGGACTTCTTGCCAGGGGATTTTGATTTCCCCTCTAATTTGAACTTAGACTTCTTGTCCTTCTTCTTGCCTCTTTCCTTTGATCTACCTCGAACAGACAGAGCCTCTATGGCCATACCAGAAGACTTCCTCCGCATCTCTTCAGACAGCAGCGAGGCAACAACAGTTTCTGTTTTAAATGTGGTTGTTGTACTTCCAATAGCCATCACAAGATGATCCCATGAGTCAGGTAAAGAACACAACAGAAGCATACAGCGGTCCTCCTCTTCTATTTTTACACCTACAGACGCCAACTATGCAACAATCAAATTAAATGAGTTCAGATGGTCTGCTACAGATGCTCCTTCATCCACCTTCAGAGAGTACAACTTTTTTCTGAGGAAAAGCTTATTTACCAAGGACTGGCCCTGATAAATATCTCCTAACTTTTTCCACAAAAGGTTTGCAGTTGTCTCTTCATGAACGTTCAATAGAACAAAATCCACTAAACTTAATCTTATCAGTCCTCTGGCTTTCCTATCTGTAATGTCCCAATCTTCTTGCTTCATGGCTGCATGTCTAGTTGCAGACACAGCAACCCAAAGATCTCTGTCGACCAACATATCTTCAACTTTAAGTTTCCACAACTCAAAGTTTGTGCCATTGAACTTTTCAGTGTCTATCTTTCCCAATGTACTTGCCATCTTATTTAACAAAATAGACCTCTACAGAACTCCCACTCACAGAACTAACACAAAAAACCCAACCTACCAACAAGGATAACACAACTGGCCAGGCTCTGATACCACTTGTTAGGAAAGCAGAGGTGCAGAATACAGCTTCCCTAATATTAATTCAAAAGGGGATAATGCAGACAGGTAACTTTCAATTTAATACACAGATGAATACACCAGAAAAAATATAGAATAAACAAACAAGATACAGAGAATGACACCAGATTTACGTGGGAAAACCCTTTCGGGTTAAAAACCCACCACCACAAGAGAGACTATCTTTATTACAGCAAACTGAAAGATTACAATAAAGATTTTCAGCTCTAATGTTTAGGTATCGATCCCTTTTACAATTGTACAAAAGCCGTTTATATCATCTACACATTCTACAGAAATAAACAGTACAAATTGAATCATTTCATGATCCAACGACGATGCCAGTAGATTAGTTTTATATCTTCAGTCTGCAAGAGCAAAGACCGTTACTCAATTGTTGCCCTAACTGATCAATCTAACTACCTCATCGCCGCTGCTGTTCAACAGTCATAACTGTTCACATTCCCATGAGATATATAATCCCACATGCACTGGGTCGTAGACTGCTCTTTAGTTTATATTGCTAAACACTCGGTCATACTATCTTCGGCAAATTTGTTGCCGATGATGCCAAAACAAAGACCCATCAGCCTAACCTACTCCATCGGTGATTGCATTACTTTCTTCACTGATAATACACAGTCTCCGCGATCCCCAAGTTCACTACCCTTCATCGGATAGACTGTCGCCATCGGTCCAAACATTTTCCATTGTTTCGATGAGCAATCTCTTGCTGACCTACTGATGCCAAACTCCTATCGGAGTAACACATAACTATCAGAGCATGTAGTTTAGGTTCAACTGATAACAAACTTCATGCTGATAGATGTAAGACATCGATGAGACTTCACACATCGGACAATGTCTTCGAAATCTTGCCGATACAGTTAGTCATAGCGATGGTCACCAGCATCGGTAAGAAACAGGTCATCGGTAGAGATAAATAAAGACCCACCAATAAAGATCCGTCACAGTGATGAACCTTGAAAGGTTCAACAAAGAACAACTATGAAACATGAGGTTCAAGCAGTAAAATTGAGACACAAGTTCTCTTCAACTTTTGAGTGCATACCAAGTATGAGGAAGTTCAATATGAACTTCAGAAGATAAGGTGCTTACAAGTCATTCTTCAGGACTTCAATAATGTTAACTCTGCATCTACAACATACTCTGTCATCTTGTCTGCTTCTGCAACATACCTTGCCAAAATTTAAACATCATGCCGCCTGTACATCATATTGTGGATAGACATCACTATGGGTTGACATCAATGAAAACACTATATACATATTGCAAACACAAACAAAGACAATACTCATACTATAGAATATGAGACCTATGAGGTCCCGCCTTCTTCTAAAAAGATGGAGTCTCTCTATGGTTGTGGATTTCAAATCCTTTACAAAAATTGCAACTACATATGCAATGGTTGTGGTGTAAACCAACAAGGAATCAGAGTATCCTTACAAGCTGTTGTAATTAACTACTTGGCTAGTATTAGATATCATTCTTTGAAGCCCACCAAAGCTTACCATCGTCCTATTCTTAATTTTTTTTGAGATAATAGACATAGATTGTCCACCAGGAAATATCCCGCATGAATCAGGTAAGTATCTCTCCCTTATTTATGCACACTTGATGTAGCACCTCTTTGAGTTGCTCTCATGTGTGGTCTCCTCTTATGTGTTGTGTTGTGTTCCCCCGTATTGTGTTAAAAGTTGTTTAGGTCTCCTTTGATACTCTTGTAAGGTCAAGGATACAATGAGACCACCTCTATTGTGATACTTCTTCTATTTATTTCTCTATCCTTCTATTCTCCTCTCTCTTATTGCAATTATTGTGTGTGGCGCCTTGGGGGCATAACGTTGTGGAGGATGTCTTGGGGGCATCTTCCCGTGTTATGAACGTAAGTCATTTTTGTCTCCTCTCTCATTATTCATGATTTCATTCTTTCGTTTCTCTACTAGTCAGAGGATGATGATAACAAATAAAATCTGATAAGGACTGTGCATCCCTACAACAAGAATAAAAATGGATCCAGTCCATATATGAAGATGGGGTTAATATGTTATTGAAGCTTGACTAGTAGAATCACTTTGTGTTGTGATGTGATCATGTATCGTGTTGTGAATTTCTTGTAACAAACCTTTGCAATACTCTTTGCTTCTAGGCACTTTGGAATGTTTTGTATCTCACCTTGTAGCTGCACTCGATTTTGAGATATTTGAAGTATAACCTCACGGCTATACTTAGATCTGAACTCTTAAGTATAGAATTGGTTTGTTTATGTGGTATGTTGCCTTATTTCTATATTAATTGTTCACAAGATGATGTGATTGTTTATCTTAGTTAAGATTTTCTAACCATAGTTTGTTCATTGTTAGCATATTGTTTCTATTGTGATTGTATGAAACAATTAGCGATCGTGAGCACATGTCACTTTGGGGCATGGTCTTTGCGAAAGCTCTTGTTCCCTTGCATGTTTTTCAACCTTACCTTAAACGTGATTGCTATCGGCAAGTGGGATCAACCACTTTAAGGTGGGGGCATACATTGCAGTAAATTGTTGGATATTTTGGACATTATGATAAAGCGTGCTTGCGTATGCTTCCTTTTCACTATAAGGCATCTCTATAATGCAGGTGGGGTTGTATATTTTGTTTTGTGTGTTGTGTATGCTTCCTTTTCACTATAAGGCATCTATGTGATGCAGGTGGGGTTGTATACTTTGTGCACATGCTTCCTTTTCACTGTAAGCCATCTCCGTGATGTAGGTGGGGTTGTATGTTTTTGAAAGCCCTTCTATGGAAGGTGGGATTGTGTATTCACTTGAGTGGTTACACATCCTTTTAAAAAGTCCTCTACGGAGGTGGGGTTGGATCTTGAGTTATTCACCCTTAAGCATGTCTTTGGTGGTTGTGGTAGCATAGCTCAACCGTCAGGTGTGTTTGACGTGTCTTGGATGGTGGAGCGTAGCGATGAGCTCCTCTCCATCACCTGTGTTTGATGTGTTTAAGACATATAGTGTGTCAAAGACACACTCTACGACTCTCATGTATTCTATGTGTATTCAATGTGTCTTCCTTGCGTGTCTTGCATATTTTAGTGGTGGCATGTAGTGATGAGCTCCCCCCACGCTGTGTGTTTTGTGTGCTTTTGATGGCGCCGCATAGCGATGAGCTCCCCCATCACCTAGTTAGGGTTATGTAATTGTTTAATAATGTATACCTTGTGTATTGCATGACTGCATTCATGCCTTCTCTGCGTATTACGTGTTGTTTTTACTGTCTTCTTCATGTATTGCATGCTTCCTTACTATATTCATTGTGTCTTGCGTGACTGTCAAGTGTTTTCTTATGTTTGCTTGATCTTGGGCGCTAGAAATGGTTCTCCAAACTTAGGGTGTGTTTTTGCTCTAGTGTTTGATATGCTTCAACTGTACTTTAATGCATGTACTTATCGTAAGATCATACACACATTAAAGTCAGGGCTAAATTTTATGGAGTAAAAAGTGGACATATGTCTTTTTATCTCCTTGTTTAGCTCCTTGGTCCTTGTGAATACATTTACATTATAAATAGTCATCCCAATGAAAAATTCCCTGAAACCAATGTAAATTGGGAACAAGGGGCCCATATTCTATCTTACCCTGGACTAAAAAGGAGCCTCGAGACTTGGGCATCCGCACCCAAGTCTTCCTTGATTGGTTAGAAAAAATTTAAATGTATGTCAGCATAAGGCCTTTAAAAAGGTTTCTCCTTGTCGACTCTATTGGTTTAATTTCATGAATGTTAGTGGGAAAGCATATATAAGTGTGTTTTTGAATTCATTATAAACCTAGATAGAGATAGCCAACTTGAAGCATTGGAGTAAAGAGCATTCAAAGTATTCATTGTGATTCTAGAGAAGATTTGTATTGTCATTGTGTGTGTTGTTGAAAGTTTGAAGTTATCATCTATCTCTCCTTATGAGTTGAATATCCTTCATTCTCCTAAGGGCTTTATCACATAGTTGATATCATTGTTGTTCATCATCATTTGATTCATCATATTAATTTTCTGTTTAGCCTTTGCCCTGCAAGGGCACACTCTCTTTATCTATCAATGTTGTTGGGAAGCTTGAATGCTATCCTGGGATTTGACTAAGGCAATTCCCTAAACACCACAAGCCCCAAACCCCTTCTCTTTTTCTTATGTGCAGGTTATAGGTGCGAGATTTGGGAAATAAAGGTACATGAAGACTGAGCAAGGATCAAGGTTTCTGGATCTAACAACATTTTAGGAATATTCCTCTATGCAGGACTTGGGCAATTTTGAAATAGTCCTTCTACCTTAACAGACTTTAGATTTGGTATTAGGGTAGTCTTTGATAGCATTTCTCTAATTTACAGCTTCTGAAGATTCCACCCTATAGGACTTGGGTGCCCTCGAAATAGTCCTCTGACATCTTTGCTTCTGGGACACAGATTCTATCATCCTCCTAATCCTTCCTATGCAATTAGTTTCTAGAGATTTGTTGTACATCTTCTGTTATAATTAGATCATCATAGAACTAGGGTTTGGTAAAAGGCTTGGTTAAATCTGATATTTCCATAGCACTCTTAAGTACAAGATTTGTAGCTATGTCCACCTCCATTTGGTAGTGATTTGGCTCGGTCTTGTCCTTGAATGTTATTGTGAAAGAGGGTTTGATCTAGTGTGCATGCTAGGTGTCATCATTCATCTTTTTCACACTTAACAACACCCTAAAAAGTAGATTTATGAAAAATCATAAATTTATCATAACTCACCCAAAATTGATGATATAAACTTGATTTTTCTACTGTAGCCTCCTTAGATGATCTAAAAACTTTAGTTAAAAAATTGTAGAAGAATTACCAACCATTTAAAATATATGAAGAAATATTTAAAAACTAGGGTTTTGTCCAAAAAAGGCATAAACCTGCAACAAAAAGCTAAGAAAACCTACAAAAAGAAAACTAGATAAGGGATGTGGGTCTCACCGGGCATGCCAAAATATGTATGTAGAAAATAAAAATCAAATAAGGAACAAATGCATGAGTGAACCTACTCCATATTCAACATCACATCAATAGCAAATAACTAACGAAAGGAAATGAAACAATATTACCAAAGTAGTCCTTATTGCACCATGACGAATTATGGATGTGCTCCAATGATGCTTGATAACGATATTTGATATTGATAATATTTATTACTCACACTAGCAGCATAATGATACTTGATTACTCGTGTGATAGTCAGGTGTTCTAGTTCTAGATCTAGGTAGATACTCCAGGAGAAAATGACTTGATTGATAGTGATATTTATATGATTTTAGATGTGGGAAGGATAGGACCTATTTTTATGATATCGGCTAAGACTAATACGTAAAAGGTATAAGGATTAGGATAAGTGAAAAATAATAAAATTATTTAATTAATTATAGGACAAGGTGGGCGAAATAAATAAATAAAATAAATAAAATTTATTTAATTAATGTGGCTAAAGGGAAGCATGGATTAAATTAATTAAATAAATATAATTTATTTAATTAATTTAGGAAATAGATAAAATGGACTAAAATTAAATAAATAAATGAAGATAATTTATTTGATTAATTGGCTAATGAAAGGGGCCTAGGATGAAAGTGTCACAAGATGTCACAAGATGGTGTCTAAGTGATGTCGTAAGGACAAGGTTGATTTTAGGTGTCTACACTTCTCATTGGTCTAGTTTGATCTATCCCATTTTGTATCAAAACTTATAGTTTCATCTTTGTGGCCTAATTTGGCATCTATAATTTATTGAGATCAAGACCACTTCACTAATTTGGCAAGTGACAACTATAATCACACTAAGTATAAAGTGCCATTATCATAATTTTGGGGTATGTTACTATAGTTTTGAATTTTTTTTTATTGGATTAGTCTATTGCTTATATACTTTGAGGAGAATATCACGGGTCTACCAAATCATCCTTCGGTTATTCAATTGAAAAGAGGGAACTATAAGGCTTGGACATATGGGAGGATGAAGCATTTTAGATGGCTTAACCTCTTTCTCTATTTTGATGAAATTATTCCTCAACCACCTCTAGATTGGTGAAATCATCTATGGTACTCCAAGATTGGTAATATCATGTTGACACAAACACTATATTTATCATCTCAAGCCCTAATACCTTGCGTGCTTGTTGGACTAATCTTTGGGAGATGTATGGAGATTCAGTTGTGTTGGCAAGAGACACTATATGGATTCATGATTATTGTCATTGATGGCAACAAAGTTTATCCCACACATCCGCAGGACATGGTGTGTCTATACCGGAAGTCAGAGTGAAGAATGTTGTGGTCCGGTAAACAAGAATAGAGCATGTGGTGAGGGCCGACAGTCAGGTCCAGATCTCTCAGAGGAAGTATCTTGGTGAAGTGCGGATTTGGGGAAGTCAAGAGGACTACCTTGAGTGATAGATTCCAAGGATTTAGCCTCCGGTGATAGATGAGGAAAAAGATATGAATACTTGAGTATCGGGTTCCTGATTGGCAGTGTGGACAGAGGAAGAACTTACTGGCAGAACATTAGACATTATTCCGGATGTGTTACTGATGATGGTAAAGATTCTTAAGGCATAAGTTATGATTGGTCAACATGAGTGATGACTTCTACAAGTATATCCTTGATCCGCATTACTTGGTAAGCAAGGATTCAACCGACAGATCAAAGTTTGTGGAAAATATTGACTATTCCGGGTGCCGACTAGAAAGGTGATGAAATCACTTGTGCACATATATATACAAGATGGATTTAGTTGTGAGAGGTGTTGTGGTTGTTGTTGATGTGCGAATAAAAGCAAAAGAGCAGAGCGAAAGTAGTAAGGAAGATCCGGTATGTGAAGGGAAAGTAGCATAAAAGAAGAAGAAAGATGAAGTGCAACAGATCAGTGTACTGAGCCTAACCGGAACTTAACTCTAGCATAGGTAGATGCTCCCAATCAATTCAAGCATTGTTTTACATTCTTTTTGTAGATAGTGAGTCTCTTGTAGGCAGTGCGCCTCTTGTGAACAATGTGCTTGGGCAGTGAGCTCTAATTGGCAAGTGCCATTTTGTATTTCCATTCTTCTAACAGAGAATACAATCTTGGGTTAATCACCCCGTGATTTTCTCCCTTAACAGGGCTTCCACGTCAAAAATATTGTGTCATGTGTATTTCCATTTCATGGTTATGTTTGCTTCTTTGAATTAATGTTGCACTAATTATTAAGAAAGTTTAGAAAGTTGAAATAATTAAGATAACTGATTCACCCCCCTTCTCAGTTATCAACAATTGGTATCAGAGCCAAGTTCCTCCTAACAGAAGTCTAACAGCTTGAGGAAGATCTGGGAATTCAAATGGATGCATATGGTTTAAGAGAGAAACTCAAGACTACCCTTGATGATCTTGAACAGTCAAACTCTGAAGTAAATGGGTTAAAGGAAAGACTTAAACAAGCTGATGATTTCATGAGAGAACTAAAAGACAAATTAAGTCTCTCTATGAAAAAGAGAAAGGAGCTACTTCAGCAGTTAGCAAATCAAAGTGAAGCCAATGATACAAATGAAGATCTAAAGGAGAAAACTAAGTTATGTGAAAAGTTATCAAAAGAAATCATTATGGTAAGACATGAAATGGAATCAGGAGTTATAAAGTTTACCAAGAGATTGAAGAGAAAAGAAAAACTGAAGATAATCTAAGACAATCTCTTAAGGAGAAATCAAAAGATTGCCACAAGATGGATAGAATTATCAGACATCTTGAATCTGATCTTGAAGATGCTAAAGATAATGAAGAAAAACTTGAGGATCAAATTGTCTCTCTCAAAAGGGATCTTCAAACAACAAATGAATACAAAGAGAAATTCAAGATAAGTTCTGCTCAACTTGAAGTTCTTCTTGAAAGCTAAAAGAGGGTACATGACAAGTGTGGTTTGGGATATGAGAAAGGAGAAAGCTCTGGATCCGGTCAGAAGAATTTTGGATCAGAAAATCCAAGGAATAGGCCTAGAAGTCCTCCGGTAAGGCAGCCTAATGCTCAAAGATATCCATCCTTCAATGGATACTGCCACAACTGCAATAACTTTGGTCATAAAGCTAATCAGTGCAGAAAGAGAATGAATCAGACTAATACATCCTTCTCTGGATAGTGCTTCAACTGCAAAAGGTATGGTCACAAATCTTATGAATGTAGAAATATGCAAATGAACAATTCATTCAATGGTAGATGCTTTGCATGCAATAGAATGGGTCATATGGCTAATCAATGCAGATCAAGAGGATATCAATCAAATATGCAAAGAAATGTTGTTTGCCAAATTTGCAATAGATCTGGTCATATAGCAAAATTCTGTAGAAGCAAGAATCAGGAAAAAAGAGGTCCGGTATATTATAATCAGAATCAAGATAAGGGAAAACAAAAAGTAAATGCGGATGAAGTTCAAAGTGAAATGAACAAGATTTGGGTGAAGAAAAGTACAGAGAATGTAGGGGATGGATCCACACCAAACTCTGGTGCTGATATTCCTTCCAGAAATTAAAAAGTGCGCTCTGGCTCAGGGGGAGACAAAGAAAACCTTGTTCCCCCAGCCAGTCAATTGGTGCTAGAACTGGCAGAAGGAGAGTTGCGGATTAAAGGGTTTATAAGAGAAACATTTAAGTAGACTATGGTTAAGATTTGAATGATCCGCAAGATGTTTACAATTAAGATTGATCCAGTTCTTCAAGTCATCCGAATAAGGCAAACCGGAATGACTTAGGTCGAGCATTTATTGCAACTTGATGTTAGGGTTTGCGGAGCAATATAAGGGTTTTCTCATTAAGCATTTGTTCATTCTGCATTCAAGAAGAAATGAAAAGAAGCTCTGCAATAGAAATTCCTCAAGCCCATCAAAGATCATCTATAGAATCCGATTCATCCAGCAATTGATTAGGCTCACTTCGTGAAACCGAAAGGCGCAAAAGGTATTCTCCATTATCAAATATCTTTCTATAAATCCTTGAATAATGGGTACTCCAAATATTGTGAAGATCTCTGACAGACCTCACCCCATATTCAAGAAACATCCATACAAATCCTTGGAAGTAGATCCCCTAGGAGCTTTTTCCAGTGTTCCACATGGTGTATTACATACAGAAGATATTAGGGTTTACATACACGCAAATATTGAAGAGTTCGGGGAATCCAAACTAAGTGATATCTATCATAAACAATTCATAGATGATGCTTTTGAACTTAAAACCCAATATAAGGGCATCCAGGAGAAACATTTTGATCAGTTCATTCATTTCCCCTACTTTGAAGAAGATGAATGGGTCTGGTATGTGTTGAGTAGGATGCATGACAACTTCCTATGGCTGAATAGACCTTGCAAAATCACTAAGGAGGCAATTAGGGCAGTAACCGGTTTATTCTCCTCTGGAGGGATACCTATCCTCAAATTTGTCAAAAACCAAATTGTGACTGATGCCACCGGATCAAAATTTGATAAGAGGGCAATGACCATTGAAGATATCATGGACCCAGATATCAAGTTTGCATCTATGATAATAGGGTATAAAATATATCATTCCAGTAGGGAAAATTCAGTGTTTGGAACTGCAGTGTATATGGCCTATGAAATGCTAAGAAAGAATGCAGAGTATGATCTATGTGAACTTTTGTTAAGTCAATTGATGGAGAACATACAAAAGATCAAAAAGGACAAGAAAAAATCCTTTAAATATGGTGGATTGATATTGTGTTTATTTTTCTACTTCATGAATGAGCTACCCGGATCCAATGGATGGGTATGGCAAAATAACAAACTGGTAGCAATACAAATTAGAGATTACTTGCATGGACTTGGGGATGCCAAGGCAAGGAATACAGCTCTGTGGGGGTACTTTAAGAATTTTCAAAATACTATGCAAATTAGAGAAAGAATCCCAAAATCATTGGTTGAAAAATATAAAGATACAGTGTGCTTCATGGTAGACACTGATCAATGCTTAATGGAGGCAGTAGAGCCAAGGATAATCTGGATCATGCCTATGGGGTATGAAGTTGATGAACAAATTATGGAGCTGCATGTTCAACACATGCTAAGTCAGCCAAAGGATCCAAAGGCAGAAAGGTTTGGAACCTTTGAAGAGCTAAGTATAAAAGTTCATGTGGAACTCAGACAACCAGAGATCAAGAGGAAGGTAAGAAAAGAAGTTGAAGATGTTGCAAAAGGCTTTGGCATATCAAAGGAGGCACTTGATGCCAATAGGGAAAAGATGGAAAGGGCTGAGGAAGAGAAGAAAAAGGCAGAAAAGAAAAGTGAGGAAAGTGTTCTGATAAATTCTTCCACCCTAACTAGATCATCAAAGAGATCAGCACCTGTCACTGCTAAAAGCTCAAAACCAGAAGTCCAGGCATCCGGAAAAGGAGAAAAGAGAACAAAGAAAAAGGCAACAAGGTCCTATGTTAGCCTAAAGGATGATGAGGAAACTGAATCAGATGAGGACATAAAGAAACTGAAGAAGAAGAAGAAATCATCCGGTGAACACTCTACCAGTCAAGGAGAAGAAGAGAAGGAAGAGGAATTTGTTGAAAAACCTACTCTATCCTTAGATTGTGTAGTGAAAGCAGTCACTGTGGATGGGAACCTGCAACCCTTAACATAATTCTATGATGCATATAATGAAGCAGATAAAAAGATTCTGGAGGAAGCCACAATTAAGTTTTTG
This sequence comes from Cunninghamia lanceolata, assembly GCA_027924645.1. Classification (NCBI taxonomy): domain Eukaryota; kingdom Viridiplantae; phylum Streptophyta; class Pinopsida; order Cupressales; family Cupressaceae; genus Cunninghamia; species Cunninghamia lanceolata. The sequence continues at coordinate 4,719,339 of BSBN01000397.1, forward strand.
AACACTTACAATAAAGCTTTTATTTAAATTATCTCTCTAATTCCCAAAAGCTTAGAGAAAAGGCTTGAAATGAGGAAGAACAATGCTCGAGCAAAATATCTAGAAATCTGGGAACAGATAGCAATTCAGCTATACCCTTCAATCACTTCGCAATAAATGAACATGATCTTCAAAGATTGTAAGGATGAGTTCCAGAGCAAAGCCAGGATGAATCAGCTCATGCTTGGTGAAACCGACAAAGTGGCAAGAGAGACTAAAGACATCCTCCGAAATGCTTTTAAAAAATTCAACATTCCAATCATAGAGGACTTGGGTACTGACCCCTCGACCACAAGTGTTGAAAAAGAATCCACTGAGCAAGTCATGGACACCAATGCAGAAAAGGATAAGGACTTGGAATCTTCTACTCTGGAAGAGGTGGCTCATGAACAAACAAATATCTCTCCTCCGGTTTCCCCTACAGTCTCCGGATCTAAAGGAGAAGAAAGAATACAGGAGAAAGAAGCAGAGGTGAAGGAAAAAGAAGATGACAGTACCAAGGTTGCAAAAGGAGAGAAGACTTCAACAGAGAAGACCACAACTGCTAGTGGTAAGAATGTAGAAGGAGAGAAAGCTCCAAGAGACAACTCTAAGAATGTAGAAGAGAAGAAAAATCTGTCTCCGGCAAGAGACACTGCAAAAACTGTCCAAGAATTCTTGAACAAAGAAACAATGGAGATTGATGAACCAGAGCTTCTACAAGGACCATTTAATTTTGACTCTCTTTCTCCGGTATAGACAATGAAGATAGCTTCATTTGCTAATGCAAAGGCTAAAGAAAAACTCCTAAAGTCTCACATGGAAGACTGTGAGTTGATAGAAGCTGCTTCCGGAGTGCTAGAAAAGATTATGCCATCATTTCAGAAGGATCTCATAGCCTCCTCATCCAATAATCTCAAAACTCTAGTCAATAGTGTTAGCACACATTTTGATTCCCTAGAGAAGTCAGCAGAAGATAAGGTCCAAAAGGAATTTCTTACAAAAAGATTATCAGAGGTACAAGGGTTGATAATTAATGATAGGAGAAATATGAATATTGGGATAAAGAGCTTAGAAAATGCTCTTAAAGATGGCAGAGAAATGTAGAAATTTTGTTTATCATGGTCCAAAACAATAGTGGAGGTTGAGAAGAAAATGAAAGAACAGGAGGATAAACTGTTAAAACTTTCTCAAAATTTTGATCCACTTACTACATCCATAATAAATCAAGAATGTCAAATGGTTGTAGTTTTGAATGAAATTAAGAATCTTGAAAAAGAGAAGAAAAACTGAATCAGTAGGTTGAGTGAGCTCAAAGGGATAATTGTCCCTAAGTTAGAGGCCATGCATGAGGCCATAAAAGAAGCTCAAATCACAGCCCAGACCAATGATCCAACAGATCTAAAAAGGGCAGATGCATTTGCATTCCTGTTGAGTGGTCATATATCAATTTTAGACATAATGAAGCAAAGTTGGGCTACATAATTCATTCAATTGAAAACAACTTTTGCAGACATACTTCAGTATATGTAAGTATTCCATATGTATATACTTATGCGGATAAAATTTTGAAAATTTTGGTATGCGGACCCTACTCTTTGCCATTGATGTCAAAGGGGGAGTGAAGAGCAGTGAAAAATGAGGAATCCAACTAAGGGGGAGCTCCGGAAAATGTATATAAAAACAGAGCATTAGCCAAGGGGGAGCATAGTGTAAACACTTAGTCATTTTTCACTAAGTGTTGCCATCAATGCCAAAGGGGGAGATTGTTGGCAAGAGACACTATATGGATTCATGATTGTTGTCATTGATGGCAACAAAGTTCATCCCACACATCCGCAGGACATGGTGTGTCTATACAGGAAGTCAGAGTGAAGAATGTTGTGGTCTGGTAAATAAGAACAGAGCATGTGGTGAGGGCCGACAATCAGGTCCAGATCTCTCAGAGGAAGTATCTTGGTGAAGTGCGAATTTGGGGAAGTCAAGAGGACTACCTTGAGTCCTTGAGTGATAGATTCCAAGGATTTAGCCTCCGGTGATAGATGAGGAAAAATATATGAATACTTGAGTATCGGGTTCCTGATTGGCAGTGTGGACAGAGGAAGAACTGACTGGCAGAACATCAGACATTATTCCGGATGTGTTATTGATGATGGTAAAGATTCTTAAGGCATAATTTATGATTGGACGACATGAGTGATGACTTCTACAAGTATATCCTTGATCCGCATTACTTGGTAAGCAAGGATTCAGCCGATAGATCAGAGTTTGTGGAAAATATTGACTATTCTGGGTGCTGACTAGAAAGGTGATGAAATCACTTGTGCACATATATATACAAGATGGATTTAGTTGTGAGAGGTGTCATGGTTGTTGGTAATGTGCAAACAAAAGCAGAAGAGCAGAGCGAAAGTAGTAAGGAAGATCCGGTATGTGAAGGGAAAGCAGCATAAAAGAAGAAAGATGAAGTGCAGTAGATCAGTGTACTGAGCCTAACCGGAACTTAACTCTAGCATATGTAGATGCTCCCAATCAGTTCAAGCATTGTTTTACATTCTTTTTGTAGACAGTGAGTCTCTTGTAGGCAATGTGCCTCTTGTGAGCAGTGTGCTTGGGCAGTGAGCCCTAATTGGCAAGTGCCATTTTGTATTTCCATTCTTCTAACAGAGAATACAATCTTGGGTTAATCACCCCATGGTTTTCTCCCTTAACAAGGTTTCCACGTCAAAAATATTGTGTCATGTGTATTTCCATTTCATTTTTATGTTTCCTTGTTTGAATTGATGCTGCACTAATTATTAAGAAAGTTCAGAAAGTTGAAATAATTAAGATAACTGATTCACCCCCCCTCTCAGTTATCAACAAGTTGATCCTATTTTGGACTATTTTATTCATCTAGACTATGATAATGTTCTCTATAACAAAGCTACAGTCAAGTTACTAGATTTGTGGAAAAGTATGGAACCTCTGGAGGACATAGAGACTTCTCTTACTTCTCCTCTAGAGACTCTAGTTGATTCTTCAACTTCTATGATTCCTATTTCATATATAAAGGATTCACCTCCTGCATCTTCGAGTGAGCATCTAGAACTTGAGGACTTTTCACTCCAACACTTGCAACTTTGATAGTTGTTCATGTTTAGGCTTCTTGTGTGGATACTACATCATGGGATTATTCATGTCTTCTTGATTATTGGGATGAGTGCTTATAGGACATACATTATTTATTTGTGAAATCCCACATAAAAGATCTTGATGAAAGTGTTGAGGACATTCTTCTCCTCTTTGGTGACAACATAGGGAGTTGCATCACCTTCTTCAAATTTCATGAGGGAACATTTCAACCCTCCCATTTTTTCTCCACAGATATATGCTTCCATAGTTATATATTCCATAGATACTCATGAGTTCATAGTTTTGACTTAATTACCATTCATGTTGACACCTCCTATAGGAGTACTAGATTCACATTAGTCTAGCCATCTTACCTATGGTGAGCACCATATATCCATGGTTATTATACTTGAATCTTGCATGGTACCTAAGTCTTTGTATTAGCATTTGCCACAATTTGGCGTTAGATTGGAGCATCTTGAATAGTTTCTAGAGGCTTCATCCATATCTTTAGTACATGCTCTACATCAATTTTCACAATGTTTTGATTTGTCACTCTTTTCAGTTAGGCCTAGGACTCTTGATTTGATTGTGGCATGTCTCAACACCAACATGATGAGACCTAAGTAGCTTCTAGAGATAACATATATTTTGAGTTTTCTTCCCTCATATTCCTTTTAGTAATGAGAAGACATCCTACATACATCTTTGTCTTTGTTTTTTCCCAAGGGGAGATGTTACACATATGGTTCCTAGGGTTGTCATTGATGTCAACACTGTCACTAGGTTGTCCTTGATGTCAACACTATCATGGTGGTTGAATGATGTTAATGGTTGGATGTGATATCCCATCCATAAGAGAAGAAGATACAGTTACAAGAGAAGAAGATATAGTTCATGGTTGGATGTCATGTCCCATCCAACAAGAGAAGAAGATATAGTTCATGGTTGGGTCTCATGTCCAATCCATCAAGAGAAGGGAGAAGATATAGTTCATGTTAATATGGGAATTAGAAGAACAAAGATAATCAGATGAATTTTTGATGCTATTGATGGCCTAAAGTATGTATATTCCAAGTTCCATGATGATTGCATTACCGGAAGAGTGGTTTATTGTTGATTGATTGAAGATAGTGTCGTCTCTGTGAAGATATTCTGTGTAGGATAGTGGAATGCTTCACATTCCTCTGTATTTGTAGATATGGCCATGCGGCTGTGGAATTGTGTTCAATATGCTATAAAGGTGATAATTCCAAGTTTTTAGATCATTTGTTCTTCCGTTGTGAAAGTTATGCATGATAGAGTACCAACATGTGTTTTGGTAGAGTAAGCTTGTGTTGAAGGCCTGTTGGAATGCTCCGCATTCCTCCATAAATGACTGATTGCCATTACAGTTTTGAGGACATATTTATGTATGTGTATTACATGCTTCCTTGCAGTTTCAAGGTTCTTGGTGGTCCACAACTCAGTTTTTTAAATGACAACATGTTGCAGTGTGTTCCAGATGACAGATTGTTCTCAAAGTTAATGATTAAGGCTATGCAACACAACTCTTTGATGTGTGGTGGTAAAGTAGTGTTTAGGGATGTTGTATGAGTCATGTGGACTCATCTAGAAAAGTTTCATGAAGATCTTTCTTATTTCCTGTACCGCACAAGGTTTTCAAGTTAAAGTGACCATTATACTTCAAGTCTTCATGTGTTTTGCTTAAAGTTGTCCTATTTCCAAATGAGTAGAGTGTGCAGATGTAACTCCTTGGTGTTTGAAGATGTGAAGAACATTTTGGACCTAGTTAAGAAAGTGTTGGTGTCCACAAGGCATGGACCTTTTGCTGGTGTAATGTGTGGTTTCACTTAGGACCTATCTTCTACACATTTCATATTGTGTGTTGTCTAGCTGAAATTTAAATGTATTTTTCATGTTGTATCTTGCTGACAAGCAATGTAATCAATGTAATATCATGTATAAGTAGTGAATCATATTGAGTGAGGAGAGGTGTGATTGCAAGTTGATTAAAAAGCTTGCAAGCAGATAAAAAGCAAAAAGATTGCATTGTTGATGTGCGATTGAAGGAGAAAGAGTAGAAGTTGTTGATGTTGTTCTGATTCATCTTGAAGACTTATATGTGATAGTGATCAAGTGTAGAGGGTGCCTAACTAATCAAATCATCAGAAGGAAGTGTGAAGAGTCAGAAGTGAAATCATCAAAAGTGTGAGTTTCAATGTCAGTTTTCAGACAGAAGAAAGACTATCATGCTGTAATATTTTGTAAGTGTGTTCTCAATTCAGGGAGTAGTAGCTTCCTTGGGAGTGACCCTAAATAAATTTTTTTGAGTTAGTAGAAGCTTACTTGGGTTGTATCCCTAAAACAAAGTTGTTATTTGAGCTTCATTTATTGTGAGTTAATCCTCACCGTGGTTTTTTCCTTCTAGGGTTTTCCACGTATATTTGGTGTTATGTGTTGATGTGCATTGTGTTAATCTTTTATGTTCATGTTAATGTTGTGATATTTAAGTTTTAAATCTGCTCCAGATAAGTTGAAGTTGTTAAAAATTGAAAATTATTTAGATATTGCTTCAACCCCCCTCTCAATATCTTGGTGTGTTCAATAGGAGAAATTTTGTTTGACGATCTTAGACCGTCTTTAGCATTCTATGTCAATCATCCACCATTGGTGTAGGAAACTACACATTCAGGGGGGATACGTGGTCTTTCTTCTTATATCTAAATTATAGGAGGAAGATTTTCCTCACATGGGGTTATATCCTTCTCAACATTTCTATAGGGGGGAGGTTTTTCCTATGATTTTTCTCCTTTTATGTTTGAGTGGATCCTTTTGTACATGGGTACCTCATTAGGCCTTGTTGTCAGGACACACCTTTGAGTGTTTTTACTTTTTTATTTCCATTCCTCGTAAGTTGCATTTAAGGGCGTGTTGGTGTGAATGTGGTTTAGTGATAACTTTAAGAAAATGCCCCTAAAAAATCTTATAAAATCTTGGTGAATCTTTCCTTTTTTTCAAAAAAATATTAATTTTTATTGGCAAATCTTTCATTTTTTTGAAATAATATTAATGTTATTGGTAAATTGTTTACATCACTATAAATTTGTAAAAGATCTTAGAAAATCTTGGTGAATAATAAGCAAGTGCATTAATTACCATGATGAATCCTTCCTTTTTAAAAAATGAATTTCCTATGGAAAAGTAGGGGCTCAGGGGTGGCAGCCATCAAAGAGTTTAAGGGGTAGTTCTCCTTACGAGGGTCAAGGGGGAAACACCCCCTTACAGGGGTTGAGGGGATAGCATCCCTTGCAGTGTGTGGGGGAAGCAACCCCAACATGCTCTTATCACCATTAGAGCTCACATAGAGTGAATATTTTAAATCAACATCATATAAATAAAATCCTTATATAATGCCCCTACTCAAATTTATAAACTCATCACTAATCTAACAATTACCTTTACTTTTTGGGGTCTAAAATGTACTAACACAAGTTTCAAATGTTCATCAGACCCAAAATTCCTTTTGAACTGTTGATTTCCTGTAATTGAATGGTTCTTAATGATTTTTGAGAGCAAAAATGCATCCGCACTCTCAAATGTCCATTAGGCATGGAATTACTTCTGGACTATTGATCTCAATGGGGTTCGGGGACAGTTTCCACAATGCGCTCCTCTCGCCATTGGATATCACATAGACTAAATATTTTTTATCAACACCACATAAATAAAATGCTTATATAATATCATAGCGTTGATGATGGCCTTGGGGATGTGAATGTACGATCCATCAGTCAAGACACCTCCAGGATCTTTAAACCTAATTTAAGTTTGATCAAGAAAAATCAACGAAGGAAATCAAACATACATAAAAGGGAAGAATAAGCTTCTAATGGCAGACAAGCATCTCTGAATAAATATCTTTTGACTTCCGAGGGATGGAGCCCCTCCCTTATGATCCAATGAAGATTATAAGTTGGAATATCAGGGGCCTCAACGTCCTTGAAAAAAGGTGCTTGTTCAACCACCATCTTCAGACTCTAGGTGTCGACATTATTCTTATTCAAGAAACCAAATTGTCTTATGTGGAAAGTTCTCTCTTTCTTAATTGTTTCTTTGGGTGGAATGACAACTTTCTTCAATCCTTGGGGGCTTCCAAGGAGTGGGCTCTCTTTGGAACCCCTCCAAAGTTTCCTTGGTTACTATTTAGGAGGATAATAATTGGCAGGCGATGCAATTCTCAGACCTTTAGTCTCATCATCAATTTTTGATGCTAAACATTTATGGCTCAATTAAGACAATGGATAAGCTAAAAACATGGAATGGTGTTTCCTCCTTCCTTTTGGATTTCAAAAATGATTTGGCAAATCTGGGTGGCGATTTCAATACTATTCTTTCTCCCTCTAAAAAACATGGGGGTTTGGCCCATATTAGTCAAAGTCAGAAGGACTTCACGTAGTTTGTGACTTGTTGGATGTCATTCCCAAGAATGGTGAGTACACTTGGACTAATCAAAGGAAAGGTTTCACCAACATTGTAGAGAAACTAGATAGATTTCTCGTGTCCTCCAATTGGCTCCCTTGCCCCAACATAGTGGAGTCTCTCATTCTATCATTTTTTGGGTTTGACCACTACCTGATTTCTCTCATTTTAAGAGAAGACAATCCTCTTAGCTATTACCCCTTTAAATTTGAAAAGATGTGGCTCCATTGTGATTCATTGCAAGGCTTGATGCGGTCCTGGTGGTTGAAGATCCATGTTTAGAAGGGCTCAAATATGTTTGTCTTTGCTAAAAAGATGATCACAATTAAGGGAAAATTAAAGGAGTGGAATGTGCAATCCTTCAAAAATATTTTTAAGGAAAAGGAGAATGTTGAGGTAGAGTTGGAGGCCCTAAACTCCTTGATCCTTAACCAGGGTATGTTGATCTCAAAATTTGAAAGAGAAAAAAAACTTCTGAAGTATTACAGGCAACTTCTGGCAAGAGAAGAAATTTACTACAGTCAAAGTCGAGGGAAACATGGCTCAAAGAAGGAGATCTCAACACCAAAATCTTTCATAATTCTTTAAAAATGAAGTGATCCAAAACTGTATTTTCAAAATATTGGAGGACGGGTCCATGCTTCAAGATGCTGTCGACATCCAAAAAGAAGATGTAAATGTTTTTCAAAACCTTCTAATGGATCCATCCGCATCAAGTTTTCATTATTAGGCTACCTTTCTCAACTATATTCCTCCTTTGGTGACATCCGAGCACAATGACTTGCTTCTTTCCCCCATTACCAAAGAAGAAATAAAAGTGGCAACTTTCCAATTAGCCTCAAACAAGGTTTTGGGTCTAGATGGGTTCCCTACTTTCTTTTATCATGAATTTTGGGATATTTTGGAAGGTGATATCTGGAAGGCTGCTGAAGATCTCAAGAAATCCAAGAGCATGGTTAAGGATATAAACAATACATTTATTGCCCTTATTCCGAAGAAACAAGCTCTATTGTCCTTTAGCAATTTCAAGCTGATCTCTCTTTGTAACACCATTTACAAGATGATTGCTAAAGTGATCGCTAATAGATTCAAGTTGGTCGTCTTTTCCATCATCACAGAGCAACAATGCGGGTTTACTCCTAGGCGAAACATAATTGACAATATCATTATAGCACATGAGTCTATACATTCCATTACATTAGGTAATCAAAGTTGTATGATTCACAAAACCAATGTAAGCAAGGCCTACAACAGAGTCAATTGGAGGTTCCTGATTTGTAAGGTCCGCCCTTGTCCGACTAGTGTGTATCCTATTATTCACGTAGCTCTAGATTAAAATGATAAAATGATTGATTATTATATAATATGGTTGCCAGATGGATATAGGTAGTAATTGGTTATACATCCTCATTAATATGTTTAATTTGCTTCGGCTATGATATGTATATGTGGAATTAACTTTGAGATTGAGTGTACAGGTATTTCTAACAAAACCACAAATATTGGATTTTGCAGGGGAACTTGATACTTGCAGGGGAACTTCATTCTTGCAGGGGGACTTCATTCTTGCATTCTTATCATGCCTAATTTCCTCTAGGAAATCTTTTTCTGGCACCCTCATAATGCCCAATTCCTTCTCTATTCTCCTCTTCATAGCCTCATAATGCTGATATTATTCTAGCCATCCTATATCCTCCATTCATTATCCCTTGCTTGTGATCATAGAGAGATTGTTTTTTTTTTGAGAAGGGAGATTTGGAGAGGAGGCTGGAGAGGAACTCTACATCAACTTCATCCATTAAAGGGATTTTTAAGGTTGTATTTCAAGGCCTCTCCTTTGCATTTTCTATTTCTTGCACGATGGATTTGTGAAATAAAATTTGATTTGTTGTGTTGTAAATTATGTAATTGTGGGGAAATTTATTTGGGTGTTGACAGAGCTTCTTCCACTTGGGAGAAATGCTCATCAAGTGTGGGGTAGGGAGGAGTGATCCTCCTCGAGTACATGCCTTGTTTCTTTTGAGATGTTGAAAGACTTGAGGACATTTGTGTGACTTTGGGAAATTGTGTTATTTGGCTTGAGAGTCAAAATATGAACTCCTTGGAATCTTTGTTGGCAAGTTGGCTTGAGGCCATGAGAAGGAAACTGTGTTAAAATTTAATTGAAGGGTGACACTCTAGAGTTGAGTGTGTCCACTCTTCTACCCCTCTTTAAACTCACAGTGGATGAGTTTTGTGTTGTGTAAATATCTATGGGTGTATTTGTGTTTTGGTGTGTTGTTTTTATTTTGTTGTGAAGTGGTATTGAATCCCCTAGGTGTGTGGATGATCTCCCTAGCTCAGGGGTGACCCTCTTGTGGGTCTACGATAGGGAGGAGAGCAGCTTGTGTGGCGTTTCTTCCTTTGTGTGATATGCAGGTTTTCTGAGAGCTTATGGTGAAGCTTGGAGAAGATTATTGGATCTTAGAAAATATTTTATTTTCCTTTACTCTTAAGGGAGCTTGGTCTTTTAATAGCTTTATCCTTGTTGATTTTACAAGAGGAGAATATTCTCTCTTTTGTTGTATAATTGGGTGTTTTGGAGTTGTGAGGAAATTACTTCCTTATTGTATTGATAGTTGTAGTTTTATTGTTCGTTCAGTTTTGCCATTTGGAAAAGAAATAAAATTGGATTAAAGTTGTGTAATTGAGTTAAATAGAAACTAATCTCATATTAAAAGTTTGCCTTGATATGAATAGTGAATAGTAACAGAATAGTGAATAGTGAATAGTAAAAGTGAATAGTGAATAGTAAAAGTGGGATTTATTTATGCATATTGTATAATACGAATTGAATAGATGCTTAAACTTAGAGTTGCAATTCGGAAATACAATGTTTATACTTGTAAAAAAAAATAAATTAACTCTTTGCTCTGTTTTTAATAATTTATTAGATAGTAATCTGTTTTAACAAATTATATATATATATTTATTATATATATATTCTATACTTTCTTTACAGTTAAGGAACTTATTAATGAAATTGTGAGTTAAAGTGAACTGAGATAATGGCGGTATATATACATATATATATTTAAATTAAATTTTAGAGAAACAGAAGATAGGGCAAATGATCGTGCTTTGTTAAAAAATGATATATCACCTAAAACAACTGCTGTACAAATGTAATTCATGAGTGTAATACCCCGCTAACAACTGCTTTGTTTACTCCTTAAGCATACGCCACCGAGCACGCTTACGCGTGTGAGGGGGTTTTCAGAGTAGTAAGAGAAAATTTTTGATAGTTCGTAACATGACCACATGACGCATGTGGACATGACACGTGTGAATACGTGTTGTGACCGCATGGGAAATGTGGGCATGACATGATTAAAATCATGGAGAAGTTTAGGTTTGAAAAAAATTAGTTGGATTGGATCTTCAGCTATATCTTGTCAGTTTGGTACTCTGTTCTTGTCAATGGTTGCTTGTGTGGATTTTTTAAACCCACAAGGAGACTACGTCAAGGTGATTCAATGTCACCTTTCCTCTTCATCATTATGGTCAAAGCCCTTGGAAGAGCTGTCTAGAATCTTGTAGCGCATGGATTGCAGACTGGGGTCAGGATTTTGGACAACTTTCCTCACATTTCACATCAGCAATTTGCTGACGACACTATCCTGTATGGTGCCTCAAGTGTTGAGGAAGCTTCAATCATATCCATGCTACTTGACCAATATGTGAATGCCTTGGGCTAGGTAATCAAATTTTCCAAATTGAATATTTTCTTTTTCAACACTTGCAAAAGATCACAATAGCGCATTCTTTCGGTGCTCAAGTTTAATAAAACCTTGATTTCAAGTAAGTATATTGGTGTCCCTTTATTCAAAGGAGCCATGTGCATGAGGCTTTGGGAGGAGACCATCAACAAGTGTCAGACTAAAGATTCTACTTATAAAGGATGTTGGCTTACTCTTTTGGGGAAAATCTAGATGATTAAGGAAGTCCTTTTATCCATCCCCTCATATCAACTTGGCATCAATCAAATCACAAAGAAGTCATGTAACCATCTTGAAGGCATTATGAAGAAGTTTCTTTGGGATGGTGTGAATGTTCAGAGGCGCATTCCCCTTATCAACTGGTAGACTGCATGTAAAGGCAAGATGGATGGTGGTGTTGGTTTCAAGAGTCTAGCAAAATAGAACACTACTTTTGGCACTAAACTTGTCTGGACAATGTATAGTGACCCGAATGCCAGATGGTGTCAAATAATAAGGAAGAAGTATTTTGACTTGGATGATGTAGTGCCCCTCCATTCTCACCTTAGATGTGCAATTGGTCTGGCTAAGGAGTATGAAGGTGAAGGTAAAATAATAGGAATATTTAGGGTATGTTAGACAATTGATGTTGTACATTATATGATGTTGGTAGATGCTACATTCATGTTGATTATGCTCATGTGTGGTTTCATATGACAGTTAGTATGTTTTATCAATAATCTATGTTGCGACATTGATAATTCATATGCTTAGACATTGTTTTACATTCAGGTAATTATGATGTTGATTTTACTATGATTGTCATATGTTAGAATTGATTTTTACGGAACCAATTCTGTATTATAGGATGATATCATTATGGTGTGGTGTGAAAAGAGACAATGTCATACCACTCATTCGTGAGTATCCAACAACGTTGCGATTCTCTTTCACTCTGTGACTGTTTTATGTTTATTATACTTGTGCATAGACCATGTTGTGTGTTACAGGTTGTAGGTACCAGGCATTGATTCCACTTGAATTGACAGGTCTAAGTGTGCCTTAAACCCAATGGAAACTGTTGAACGGGGATAACATGTGGTCCCCTAGTTAGCCATCATCCTTGAAAAGGATGAGTATCTAGTTTTACACCCAGTCAGTGTTGTCTGTATGGGCGTAATAGTTAGTCACTGTCATTGTGGTCATGCTTTCGATCGTGCATTGTGTCAGGTATTGTTCGGCATTTGGGTTATTTAGTTTGGCATTGTTTGATTGCTTCTTTGGTTAATTATTGCATTAAAATAATATTATTAGTTATGAAAGTATTTTTGTTAAATAAATAAAAAAATATAAATGCCTTTATGAGAATTTGAGTTTATGGAAATAAATAATAATAAAAAAAATATGTAAATTCTAGCTAAAGATAAATAAATAAATAAATTAATATAATTAAATATTGTGTTAAGTGGCAATAAAAATAGATAATATTTATGAGTTGTCATAAAACTCATATATAGTAAATACTAAAATAAATAAAAATAAAAATTATCTTGCCTAGTTGTAAATAAAATAAATGGCATGTTGTGAGAAATTAATTAAGGGGAGTGAGTTGGTGGTAGTAACAGAATGAATTTATTGCCTTTAATAAGGAGAATCTTCTGGAAGAAATCATGGGGTGGTTATGTGCAATTCAAATAACAGAATATGTTTTATGTTTTCATCATCTCTGCAAGAAGATTTTTAGAAAAAGATTCCGTGAGGGAGAAAAATGGAGGTTGTGTTCTTCATTTGTGGTGCATCTTGTGAGGGGGTTTGGGAGGATTCGATTCCACCTAAGGAGATAAATTTTGTGGATTTGAAGAAAAAAGCATAGGGAAGAATCCTAGGGGGACAACATCACTTTAATTTACTCAGGGGAAATCTTGGTCTTAGCCGTTTCAGTGGTGAGGACATCATAGAGTTCATAGGTATGTCATCCCTAGTATTTTTCACTCATTATGCATTATGAGCAATGTCCATATCTTGTATAAAGAACCTTTTTGGCATAGCCATAGACATTCTTTTGTCATTGTTAATATGGTCATTATATCTACCTTTGGCGACATTGAAGTTATCTTTGACATGAGTCGATAATTTGTCCATAGCTTGAACTTATTATTGTGATGTCATTTTATATAAACCCCTTTTATCCATGGTGGCCGCTTCAATGACTTTGGTCTAGCCTCTAGTTATGATTAAAATGATGGCCGTAGCCACAGAGCCTATCAGCTTCATCAAATACTAAACATCTCTTGCATGTCTAAGCTTCCATGATTTGTACAGGCTAGGAATACACTAGCCAAACTGAGGATTTGACTGACTTAACTAATTGATTTTGCTTGAAAGTTCCTTAGGCCTTCTGTGTATCCCCAATTGTAATTCCTTTTTTTGCAACCAACTAAATCTCTGCCGCTAAGATATGTTGAGTACATCCTTTGTTTCCAAGTAGATCTCATATGGTTTAGACTTAGGAATAATTGCAATGGTGCCTTCAACTCAGATTCTAAAAACTAGAATAAGTGGAAATACTTATGCGTGTGCACAAGAGTTTGGCTTAAATCTTACAGATTCTCAAATACATTTCGTGCATGCTCTGTGATTGCTTTTCAAGAGATCATATCCCTTTTGGCATTCTTTCTGTAAAATAGTTCCGAGCTTTGTTTTACCCCTGTAATTTTTGCATGCATATCGGCCATGGTATTCACAAGTTCTTTTAATTACTTTATTTAACATCACTGATAATCTCAACAAGAATATTGTTTTTTGGTTTTTTTTTCTTCTTATGTTGGGAATGGTTCACATCTCTCACAACAATTTCTCTTACTCCTTCATCTCTTTCAATGGCAATATTGGCAAGTCGTGATGTTTCTAAGCTCGTTCACCCAAATCCATTTTGTGCCAATTCTATAATCATTTATTTTAAAGCGTCAACACTTCTTGGAGGTGTTTTGTCAAACAGTTCTTGAGCACTGTCTGTTCTCCCACATTTTGCTTGAGTCTTTAAGGCGCGCTGCAAATAGTTGGCGTTATGTCAATCAGTTCACGTCCCTTGACTAGCAGGACCGTTCCAACCTCAACATCTGACAAAACTCCTCTATCCTTTATGCGTTGATGGATATCCTTAACCAGTTCCAAAAGCTGGTTGCAGCTTGGAGGACGTTGGCAAAGGTTTTAGAATTTGGCCTTTACGCCTGTCAATTGCATTTGCTTGATAGTTTCTTAAGCCTTCTCACAAATCCATTTTGTACATATCTTGCGATCATTACGTCCATGAGATGACATCTCTTAGAGGCATACTAACAAACAGTTCATGCTTTGTTTACATAACTACCAGAGCATTTCTAACTTTTAAACTTGTCAAATTCCCCTTCCATTATGCCTGCACAGAAGTATTTTTCTTGGTGCCTGTAGATCACATATGAATATAGGCTTAGGAGTATTTTTTAGCGATGTTGTAGAAAGAAGTTTCTATATTTTATTTCTGCTGGTTTAGTGGTTTCTAAACATATCATTGCTTTTCCTTAATCGGGCGTCAATCCCATTATAAGGCGTGAATTATAAAATAAGAGGGTACCTCTATAGTTGTAGCTCCACATCTCGAATGCATCAGTATCATTAATTGTGGCATAGAACATTCCCATTCCCATGCAGTATCTATCCACAAGCAACCTGCTTCTTTAAAGCCTATGTTGGTTTAATGAATGAAAGTTAGTAAGTTTTTTAATAGTGATAAGTTTCTAAACCTTTTTAACCTCAATATGAGTTGTCTTATATATGCAAAGGGTTACATTTAATCTCATAATGAGTTTTAATTATATTGTGAATAGTTTTTGACTTGCAAGTTGTCTTTAAAACAATAGCATCTAGGTAAGAGTATGGGATAGCATTAGAGATTAGAATGTATAGATTAATGACTTTACTGGAAGCATAGATGTTTTACCGTAATTGTTATTATGTTGTATAGTATTCATTGATAAGATGAATAGTACAAATTATTAGAGTAGGTAAGTGATGGATAAATGATATTAATATAAACAAAAGTATAGCAAATTTGTTAGCAAAGTTGTTGAATGTGTAAATCTTTAGTTAGAGTCAACCAATGATATGAGAATATTAGCTATATGTTCACTTCTTGTCAACGTTATAGTTGGTGATATAGGGATAGGGAAAGACTCAAGCTGTGGTATTTAGTTAAGTTGAACTTACGAAGTATGATAATTAGTCTTCTAACTCAATATTGTTTTCAAATTAGAAAGACCAATGGCTTTCTTACAAATTAAGACTTGTGATATTAGTCGGTCAATAATTTAGAATGTTGATTTAATGATATGCAATATTTAGTATACAATTTGATTTAGACTATATGGATAAGAAGTTTGGATGCCTTATATATATTAGTAACTGCTACTAGTAGATAGAATATTATTGCTCTACATTGATGAGAAAGACCCACTTTATGTTGTTAGATGATTGATCATGATTGGATTAATGTTATATTCTTTAAGACCCATATTTAGTGCATCGTATCATATGTTGTATTTGTGGTAATATAATTAAAATATTGTTGAAGGGTATTAGTTTTTTGATGTGGTTTGAGAGTGAATGTGATGTGAAACCATTGTGTTTTTAATGGTGTCAAGTGTTGTGTCATTTGGGGAAGTTGTTTCCAGAGGCCTAGGAGGGTGTGATTATGTGGGGGTTGACTATGTGTGCATCATGTGAGTTGAATGAAATGTATTCTTGAAATATTGTATCCTATTCATGTTGGTATGATACATGTACAAGATGGTTTGTGCCTTGCTCAGTGTACTTATTCATGTGATTATGATGATTATGCAAGATGGGAATGCCTTTCTCTGTGTAATGTGAAATGATGTATATTTCAAGAAATGTGATAGATTATGCCTAGTTTATGTTTTGGGCTTTGTGAATCTAGATGCAGTGAAGGGGGAGTGGCTTTCAATGTGGGGCCGGCACCCAAAGTGGCTTGTCAGGATAACCCATTGGAAGTTGTTAATCCAATGATAACTTAATAATAAATTTAGAGGGTTGGGTAGTTTCCACACTAAATAAGATAATTAGATGCCTGACCCATGCCTGTAGTGCTCGTTCAGGCTAAGGATGGGATGAGAAGGCCATGGTTGGCAAATCAACTTCCTTGTCCTCATGAAAGGAATGTTGGTTCCACCTATGTCACCCTATGGGGTCGGCATCTAGTGAGAAACTGTTAGGATAACCATAGATGGGGGCCGATGTCTAGTGAGAGACTATCAGGATAACCCATGTTAGGACCATGCAATGACACTCTTCCCTACTGCAGCCTATCATTCCCTAATTGTGTTTTCCCCTTTCGTTGTGTGATTGCCTCTGGAAGTGATGTTTGAGTTACTTGTGATATTGACCTATATTGTGTTAGATTTAGGGCACACAACTGAGGGGGGGGTGAATCAGTTGTATAAAACTTTCTCCCTTATATGTACTTAACTCCACATTGTTAATTAGTAGCATAATAGAAGATCAATCATGAAAGCACAATGTAACAAATCAATAGCAGAAACACATCAACACATGAAACACCAAGATTTTGACGTGAAAAACTTGGTTAAGGGAAAATCCATGGGGTGATTAACCCAAGATAATATTCTCTGTTAGAAGAATAGAAACAACAAATGGCACATGCCAAACAAGGCTCACTGCCCGAGCACACTGTTCACAAGAGGCTCACTGCCTACAAGAGACTCACTGTCTACAAAAGAATAAGTATTACATACTTGAACTGGTAATTAGCATCTCCACCATGCTTGAGTCAGTTCCATTTAAGCCCAAACCTTATGCTCTACTTTTCGCTCTTCTCCTCGCTACCACATTCTCCTCTTCTCGAATACAACTTTGAAATGACTTCACAATCCTTTATTTATACACGACATCAACTTAGGAACAAACATCTAAGTCAGCAAATAACCACAAGAACATTCGCAAGGTGTATAATTCATTCGGTTGGCTAGTCACAGAAAGAACACCTTCATCTGGAAGTATTTCTTCAATTCTGGGCTCCAACTCTAATGCGGACCATCAACATGAACTAAACATAATCCAAGGACCTCCACAAGCTTTTCTAAATCACCATGAACATCCACACTTCCTCTACTTACTGAAATCCTTCTCTCCTTCATCCGAAACCTCAAGAACACAGTCTGTCATCATTGTCACAAAAGAATAGGTTCTTCTAGACCTTCAAGCCACAAACCAATCTACTTGACACTTCACAAGGATGTCCTCAACACTTCCTCAAATCCGTAGAATGGGATAATGCATTACCAGACCTCACTAGACCTATCTATCTCACTCTATCACCACTGAACACCTGTCGGAACTGGTTCTACTTGAGTGACCATAACTTCTTCAGATCTTCATGCGGACCCCTGAAAACTTGACTAGAGCATCTCAAGACTTATATCTACAAACCCTTTAAACCGCATCCTCTGATCCTCAACCTATCTTGGACTTTTACCTTGTTGTCATCATTGTTCTTCACTGTTCCTGATTGAGACTAATTTTTGTAATATCCTCAGCACACAGCTCATCTAATCCTTCTCATTAATGCAACATGAGTATGTTGACATCAATGACAATACTGGTTCAACCCATACTTGCAACAATCTCTCCCTTTGTCATTGATGGCAACATATTATATGAAAAACCATCAAGACAAGAACTTCTCTTTACTATCACAACTCCCCCTATCAACAACAACTATTCACATGTCTTCTCTTCCTGTACTGTTCCCCCTTTGATCACCAACCACTTGTTTTTCACATGTCTTCTCTCCCCCTTTGACATCAATGGCAAAGGGCTCATACTTGCAACTTCAGAATCAAACCTGTTGCTCCCCCTGAGTAGTAGCTCACCATCATCAATCTGGATCACAAGATATGACTGTGATATCTACCAGACTGATGCACATCAATGCATCCTAGTTCATCACCGGAGGGCCAATAACCCCTAACTTAACCCTGAGATACTCAAAAGAGTCCTTGGGAAGAGGTTTAGTAAAGATATTTACAATCTGATCCTTGGAGGGCACATACTCCAATTTGACTTCATCCTTGTTCACTTGCTCTCTTAGAAAGTGAAACTTGATAGATATGTGCTTGGTCTTAGAATGCAACACCAGATTCTTAGAAATATTTATTGCACTTGAATTATCACAGAAAATTGTGATAGGCTCCTCATATTCTACTTTAATGTCTCTTAGCATCTATTTCATCCATAAGATTTGAGTGCAACTACCTGCTGCTGCAATGTATTCTGCTTCAGTTGTAGACAGAGATATTGCCTCTTGTTTCTTGCTTAGCCAAGAAACTAATCTTTTTCTCAAAAAGAATGCTCCACCACTGGTACTCTTCCGGTCATCCACATCTCCTGCCCAATCTGCATCTGTACATGCACGAAGAGAGAAATCATGATCTCTAGGATACCATAGACCATACTCAACTGTCCCCTTTAGATATCTAAAAATTCTCTTGATTGCCATAACATGAGATTCTCTAGGATCAGCTTGGAATCTAGCAACAAGACCAACAGCCTGCATAATATCTGGTCTAGTTTGAGTGAGATACAACAGTCCTCTAATCATTGACCTATATTTTGTTTGATCAATCTTGGGAGAGTTATCATCTTTGCTCAACTTGTATCCGGTTGCCATTGGAGTGTTCATTTGCTTTGAGTCTTCCATCCCAAATTTCCTCGACAATTCTTTCACATATTTTGACTGAGAAATGAAGATTCCTTTCTTTGCTTGAGTAATTTGTAGACCCAAAAAGAAATTCATTTCTTCAAGCATTGACATCTCAAACTCACTTTTCATTTGACTTCCAAAAGTTTTACACATACTATCTCTTCCTTCAAAAATGATATCATCAACAAATACTTCAACAATTAAGATGTTTTCATGATCGATTTTGAAATACAAATTACTGTCAGCAATACCTTTGTTGAAACCAATCTTCAAGAGATGCTTATCCAATCTTTCATACCAGGCTCTTGGGGCTTGCTTCAGTCCATACAGTGCCTTTTTCAATTTACAGACAATGTCACTATGATCAGACAATTGAAATCCATCCAGTTGCTCAATATACACTTCTTCTTCCAAATTACCATTTAGGAAGGCATATTTGACATCCATCTGATACACCTTGAAATCCTTGAAGGCAGCAAATGCAAGAAATAATCTGACTGCTTCAATTCTTGCCACCGGAGCAAAAGTTTCTTCAAAATCAACTCCTTCTATTTGAGAGTAACCTTTGGAAACTAATCTGGCCTTATTTATGATTACTTCACCAGATTCATTCAATTTGTTTCGAAAGACCCATTTGGTTCCAATCACATTTTTATTTCTTGGTCTGGGAACAAGATCCCAAGTGTGATTCTTCTCAATTTGCATCAGTTCTTCCTCCATTGCCTTAGTCTAGTTTTCATCATTGTAGGATTCATTTACTGTCTTAGGTTCAATATTTGAAATTAGACAATACAAATCTAAATTTTGAGCAATTCTCCTCCTTGTTTGCACCCCTTTGTTTTTGTCACCTATGATCTGATCTTCAGAGTGGTTTAGAGTTACATACCTTGGAATTTTGGGAGTTTCTTGCACTTCTAACTCTTGATCAGTCTCATTGAGACTTATCTCTTCTTCCTGTCTTACCGGATCAACTTGACTTTGTTTCACAGAAGAGGTTTGGATACCTTGAATCTGAACACCATTCTGATCATCTTCATCATGCTTAATAATTCTTAAGGGTCTTTCAATTTCTTCATCAACCTTCACATTTACACTTTCTACAATCTTTCTCAGTCTCTTGTTGTAACACCGGTATGCTTTGCTTTGAGTAGAATAACCTAAGAATATTCCTTCATCACTTCTAGCATCAACCTTTCCTAGATCTTCATCCCTTTTAATGTAACATCTGCTACCAAAAACTCTAAAGTATCTCACAATGGGAGTAATGCCAAACCAGAGTTCATAAGGAGTCTTACCGGTATAGTTTCTAATTTGAACTCGATTGAGAGTGTAGACTACAGTGCCGACAGCTTCTCTCCAATAGATCTAAGGAACATTTGCTTCCATCATCATGGTCCTGGATGCTTCCTAGATGGTCCTGTTCTTTCTCTCAACAACTCCATTTTGCTGTGGAGTCCTAGGGGTAGACAACTGTCTCTTTATTCCATGTTTCTCATAGAAGTTTATGAACTCACTGGATGTGAATTCTCCACCTCTATCAAACCTCAGACATTTCAATTTTAATCTGGTCTCATTTTCCACCATAGCCTTGAATATTTTAAATTTCTCAAGAGCTTCTGATTTTTCTTTTAGAAAGGTTACCCACATCATCCGGGAATAGTCATCAATTAGCAACATGAAGTATCTATCACCTTGCACACTCCTGATTCTTGCTGGACCACATAAGTCAGTATGAACCAAGTCTAATAATCCGGTAGAAGATCGTCCCTTGCTTTTGAATGAGATTTTGTTTTGTTTTCCCAACTGACATTCTTTGCACAAACTATTTGTAGGTTTTACGAATTTTGGAAGGTCTCTTACAGCCTGAGTATTGCTTATCTTGATGATATTATCAAAGTTCACATGACACATTCTTCTATGCCATAACCAACTCTGATCAACTTGAACAAATAAACAACTTTTACCAGTACCAGCCAAGTGAAAGATGTTACCTTTTGTTTGGGTACCGGATGCAATCTCTATTCCGGAACTTTCAAAGATCTTGAATTTTCTATTCCTGAATCTGAGATCATAGCCTTTGTCCACCAGTTGTCCAACACTGAGAAGATTGTGCTTTAATCCTTCAACATACAGTACATTACTGGTTTTGTTCTTTCCATCAAGAGAAATAGTTCCTCTACCTTTGATTCTACTAGCAGAATTATCTCCAAATTTTACAATTCCTCCTTCATACTTTTCTAAATTTAAGAACTTATTCTTGTCACCTGTCATATGGTGAGAGCATCCACTATCAATGACCCAATCATCCTTTGTTTCAACTTGAGCAGCCAGAGCTTTTTCTTTAACTTCATGATTGACAGATATAGAGGATATTTGTTCCTCTTCTTTGATGGCAATAAACACCCATTCATTACCAGATTTGTTTCCTGTCTCTGATTCATCATCTGTTACTCCTTCATTATCATCTTCTTCATGAACGTAGTAACAATTCTTTTGAAACCTTGGTCTGTTAGGATTTGGTCTTGAAAATCTTTCCGGACATCTTGAGGCAAAATGACCAATTTTATTACAGTTAAAACACTTAAAAGGTAATTTCCCTTCATACTTACCGGATCCTCTTGGCAGTCTTTTTGCAATAAGAGCTTCAAGATGAGCAGTTTCAGCTTCTTCTTCCAAGTCTTTTCTTGCTGTTTCATACCATGATAGGTTCCTTGAAGAGTTTTCTCCCGGATCAAACCTTTGTTTCCCTTTTACAGAGGCACTAGATTTGAATGCAGATTCAGTCTTTGGAGGATCATCTCCGAATTGGGCCATTTCAAAAGTAGCCAACTTACCAACCAATTGATCTCTTGTGACTGTTGTGTGAGCTCTGAATTCTTCGATTGCAAAAGCCTTGATTTTATATGAAGTAGGAAGGGATCTGAGAACTTTGCCAACGATTTCTTCTTCACTTAGGATTCCACCTGCATTTCTAATCCCACAAACCAGCTCATTCACTCTTAGCATAAAAGCGGTAATATTTTCATCATCTCTCATCTTCAGTTTTTCAAATTTCCCTTTTAGACTTTGTAACCTTGCACATTTAACAAACTGATCTCCCTCATGCAAAAGTTCCAGTTTCCCCCAAATCTCAAAGGCAGTTGGTAGATCAATAACATTTGAGAGATCTGAGTTAGATAATGTGCTTAGAAGAGCCTCTTTGGTCTGCAGATTGTTTTCAGCATCTGTGATTTCATTTAGGGTTGTCAGACCACCCTGTGAAGGTACATAAGCTTTTGTAACCATGGACCAGTATGCAAATCCCATACACTGTAAGTGACATTTCATGCGACCTGGTGGTGTTCACCTAGGGTTAGGGTTTTAACTTCCAATTTGCAGGTTCCTGTGTGTTTTCCTTCAGACCCTTATTGCCTTGGTTTAAATTGTTCCCCAGCCCACATGCATTGTTTAATTATTTTTCCTGTCGCATTTGAGAAAATTGTTAGATTCTGTGTATGCAAAGGCAAAATGTGTGTTGGCAAACTTGTGAAATCTCCCTGCGGACCCTTCAAAAATGATAAAAACTGGGTCAAATGCATAAAAAATGCATATTGGGTCACTGCTTCGAGCTACAGTTACTGTGTCTGAATGTTTCTAATAGTGGCTATAGGGGTCTTGTTTTGCTAATGCCGCAGGATCCGCCATGTGTTGAGCCCCAGTTTATTGCCGCGCTTTTGTTTTTAAATGTTGCTTTGACGCGGAGTGTGCCATGTAGCAGAAGCTGTGTCTTTTTTGTTTCTAGGTTAATTGCTGCAGATGGTGCCACTTGTCAGCTTCCGACATGAGTTCCACCAAAGTTTCAATGAAGTTTCTTCTAAGTTTCAAGAGTGCCGCGGAATGCACCACGTGGAGGCACCCGAAAGACTCTAAGAGTTTCATGGTTTCTGCCAAAGGCTTCAAGGACCCTAAGTGTTTCTCAGAGAAGTGCGAAAAGTGCCACGTGTCGCTCTCCACAAAGTTTCAAAAAAGTTTCTAAGCAGGGACAGAAGATGCCACATGTCCCTTGTGATTGCTGCAGAAGCTGACAAGTGTCAGCTTCCTCGTTAGTTTCTATCATGTTTCAAAGTGTGGCGAAGTTAAGGTGGGTCCCAGTAAAAGGAGTTGCTACTGCGGATGTTGCCAAGTGGCAACCTCTGCCTGAGTTTCGAGAGCCCCTTTTATAATGTTTCTGTGAGCGCGGAAGGCGCCAAGTGTCATATAGCGGGGGGATTCTCTATATGTTGCAACAGGCACGCGGAATGCGCCATCTGTCCCTTGAGGTTGCCGCGGAAGTCGACAAGTGTCAGCTTCCGCGTTTGTTTCTTTTGTTGCAATGGTCAGCGAAGCTGGAGGTGGGACCCTTCATTAAAATATCAAATGGGGTGGAGGACGCCAAGTGTCAGCTTCCGCTGGTGTGTTTTGAAGGAGGATCTTTGAGTTTCAAGAGGCCGCGGAAGGCACCACGTGGCTGCTTTCGCGGGTGTTTCAAGGAAGTTTCTTTGTGTGTTTCGTGAAGAGCGCGGAGCTTGACAAGTGTTGGCACCTGCGTGAGTTTCAGAAAGGGTCTCTAATGTTTCATGAGTGTTGTGGACGCTGCCAAGTGTCAGCATCTGCAAGAGTCCCAAAGTGTTTCTAATGTTTCTCAAGTGTTCATCGGTGTGACCGAAAGTGTCGATGAAGGAGTTTCATGCTAGCCCGATGGTCTATCTCTGGCCGAAGGAGGTGGTATCGGCAGGAGTCATGGTGATGGGCTTTGGTCGAAGGCTTATGGGTCGAGTGGGGCAAAAGCACTTGACACTTAGTTTACATGCGGCCCTGCTTTTAAATTGATAAAGTGGTCTCTGTGGCATGCATGTGGGACTATTCTTCCTGCATATTTTGAATTTTCAATGAAATATGTTTTGGCAGGAAGGTGTTAAGGGCGTAGTTCTTGTGTTGTCCATTGGCTGTGGGTAGGTGAAGCAGTAATGGCATATCGTGCAGAGGTGTGGGTCGATGATGGACAGGTCAACCACCATTTTTATGATGCATGTCTTTGAGCAACGGCACAGGGCTCGAGCTCGACTGCTCCTCGTCCTTCTCTGGCTTCTCCATGATTTGTCCCCTGTTGCATTTATGATTTTGAGCGCCATTTTTTTGATATTGTGTATCTGGTGGGATTTTTGGGCCTCCCTTGTAATTAATTCTTTCGGTACATAGTTTTGCTATAAAAAGCAGATGATGCTACTCAATTGGTTGTTGTTGAAAGTTGGACATTTTCTGGCTCTGTAATATAATACAACTGACCTGGTTGCTCTGTACAGTGGATTTTGTGAGTTTATGAGTCTCATGTCTTATGTTTTGTGCATAAATTCATTGGTTTCATGCTAATTTAGATGAGTAATGCTATATTGCATGTGTTTTGTTATCTGTCTCCTGTATTGAATATGCTTTCCTTTTGAATCTGGACATCTAAGGGGTGTCTTGGGTTCTAGGATATAGGTTTACTATATTGAATGCTTGATCTTTTAACTTCTGTTCAAGGGATAGATTAAACTATTTTCAGGTCAAGTATTGAGGAAAGTATATTGCAGTAAGGATATCATAAGTAGAGATGTATAAACACTCTGTTCTGGGATATATTTGTAAGGCAAATATGATGAAATCCCCTTGAAATCCAGTCTTGTTATGTTTATGTTGAACATTTGCATGTGTATGTCTACTGACTCCAAGCCCTGGATAGGCACCAATCTAGTTCTGTGTTGAGGTTATACACCAGGTCCAGCTCTGCATCCAAACACAACATCAAATTCAAACTCCAAAACAACCATTAGGACTTTAGAAGTAGTTTAGGACTAAAATCCTCTGTCTACAACTGAATATAGGCCCAAAGCTAGCCCCTTTGCACTTATCTCATAGTTTTGGTCTGCATAAGAGAGGATTTATCTACTTTATGTCAACATCCTAGCTAATACAAAGCACATTTCATAGATGTTGAGTAGGGAATACCCCCCTTGGTTCTGCAAAGCCTAAAGAAGAAGAGTAGATATTTAAAGAGTCTATCTCCTATATTGTTGGCCCCTGGCCTGGGAATCCTGTTGATCAATGATGGCTACCTTGTAGGGATAACTGGGAGTAAGTATCCAACTTGGGAAAATAACCAACAAATTTTGGTGACTCCATTAGGGAAGAAACTTTGTGAAAATACCCTAATTTTAAAAAGAAAATAGTTCCTAGTAATAGGTGGCGACTCTGAACCAATCTCCCAACCGGTAAAGTAAAAATTTGTATGCAAGGGAGAAGATCCTAGCGCAATACTCTGTTTGAAGAGTTACCCATAAAAATGATGTATAGAAAAAAGGGGATTGTTCGAGCCAGTCAAGATGGTTCTCCTAGCCCCAAGAAAAATAATTTTATTTAGGATAATCTAGGATCCTCAGAGAAGACAGTACCTTATTTTTCAAACACTAAGGCTGAAATCCAGAATGTGTATGAAAGACAGCAAGGTAATGGTTTGAGAATAAGGTCAGAGGTGTTTCAAGAACGTCCTTTTCATGATTCTCCTAACAGGTTTGAAGAGGCTGAATCCCTAAGGGATGATGATAATGATGATCAAAATATGATAAAACCATCCTCTTCTATGCCTAGAGAGGAAGAACTAGCTGATGAAATTAAGAGCTTAAGGGCTGAGTTAGAATATCTGCAAGCAGTAAAAATCAGAGATGATATGAGACAGAAAGTGCAGGCTTTGAGAGTTGCTCAAAATGATTCAATTCCTACCCTTGAGAATACAAATATGCAGAGAAATCAACAAAGAAATGAAGTCTAGAATCAACACAATGATCAAAGACACAATGCAAATAACATCAGAGCTCCATTAAATAATGTGAGATATCAAAATGTAAATAGAAATGCAAATGCTAATTAGTTTGAAAGGCACCCAATGCAGTTGGATAGGTTCAAACAACTTGTTTTTGATGGCATTCCTGGTTATCCAAACCCTATTGACAAACATGTGAGGCTGCAAGTGCCTAAATTTTCAGGAAACAATACTGTTTCAGGAGAAGACCATTTAAAAGCTTTTTAGAATACCATGGACAACTTTGAGGTTGAGCATGAGGATGTTTTCATGAAATCATTTATGGAATCCTTAGTTGATGAAGCCAAGGAATGGTATAAAGGTCTACTTGACAGAAGCATTTCATCATGGGATGATTTCAAAAGGATGTTTAAGGAGCAGTATGGTGATAAAATTAATCCTAGTTTCTTCATTAATGAATTCACTGGCATTACCAAAGGATCAAATGAACAGGTTCCTGATTTCAATGCTAGATTCATGAAGGTATTGAACAAATTGCCACATGACTTGAGGCCTAATGAACCTATGTGCATAGTGTTGTACATAAATGCTTTTGATGCCAAGACAGCTTATGGATTAAGAGACAAGGGTCTTCACAGCCTCAGAGAGGCCTTCAAAGTTGCAACAAATATTGAAAATAATAGAAAGGCATCTGGTAAAACAAACAGAAGGGATGATGTGAAAATCCTGCAAAATCCAAATATTAAGTCTCAAACTGTTCAAGGCAATGCATCTACTTCTGAAGATAAGATAGATAAATTGGCAAATGTTGTTAAGGATCTAAGCTATAGACTGGCTCAGAATGAAAAAGGAATAGGTCCTGATAGGCAAGCTTACCAAAGACAGGAAAAGAGACCATCATTGCATGATATGCCATATAATACCAATTGGCATAATGGTAGGCCTATATTGCCACATAACAACACAAATCAAAGAGCTCAGAATCCAAAGGAAACTCCTGATCCTTTGAAGAAGGCTGTTAATATTGTTAATGACACCCCGTGCTGTATAATATGCCAGATGCCTCATTCACAGTCATAATGTATGATTGCTCAGTCTCTATATAATAATGCCATGGCCTGTGATGAGTGCAATGAGCCTCATTGCATGGAAGATGATAATGTCAACATGTTGTCTACAAATAGAGAATACTCTTTTCATGATGCTGATGCAAATGCAAATGATGAAACTTAGGGATGCCAACAGTTCCCATATGATGAAGATGATGAAGACAACTATGCCTATGCTCAGGATTCACTTAGTTTTCTGAATAACTTGAGGAGGCCTTCTGATGAAGAAATTAGGGCCTTCATAGCTGCAGCAGTTGCTCAAGTCAAAAGCAACTACAACCTAAGAGGTAAAGCCCAGGCAAGTAACTCACACCAACCAGAGGATAATTTTACAAATCAGTTAGTACACAGTCATAAAGGAACTGAGACACAAAAGAAGCAATGGAGCAATAATAGGCAAAATTTTAAGCAAAAAATAGGTTATGATCCTCAAGGACCAGAAAATAGAGTTTCCTAGGTTGAGGATCAAAATAAGAATTTTCAGAACAAGGATGACAGTTAGAGAGCCATAAAAACTAAAACTAGATCATCTTAGGATAGAGGTAAAACTGTGGATCAGGCTACAACTGTTATTCAAAATTATGCTCCATTTGATATCACTCAAGTCTTGTCTCAGGTAAAGGTTTCTGTCCCATTAATGGAATTGATGAAGGTTGAAGAAATTAGGAATAGGACAGTATCCCTAATTTCAGGAGTACCTTGTCAAGCTAAGCAAAATGTTCAGATCCAAGGTGAGAAGCATGTCTTATGTAATGAAGAAGATGAGGTCCCTAAGGTGTATTTAAGGGTGACCATAACAAATTGCCCTTCACAAGTGGAGCCATTTTATGTATCCTTGGTTATAAATGGAAAAGTAATTAGAAATTGTATGCTTGACTCAGGAGCATCTACAAATATCATGCCTTTAGCCATTATGCAGCAAGCTGGATTAAAAATAGACAAGGCATGTGGGAGATGCTATGCCATGGATGCTAGAGAGGTACCAGTCATTGGAATCATAAAGGATGTGGATTTCAGACTGACAGCATATCCTGAAAAGACCTACAAAATGAATATAACAGTGGTTGACATAAAGCCACAATATGGTATGCTATTATCAAGGAGATGGGCAGCACTCATTGGTGGGAGTATGCAATTTGATCTGTCATATGCCATGATCCCAATGAATGGCAGGGATGTCAAGCTGATCAGAGAAGAAAGATCATCAGAGACAGTGGAGGATCAAGAATCAGAGGAGCATATATGTTTTGTGGACACTGACTGTGAAAATTTCAGAGTTGTCTCAGATGATAAGGAAGATAAAAGAGAAAAATTTGCATTCAAGAATTGGATCAACAAGGTCTTTGGACCATGTATTTTGATGGCGCTTGTTCAAAAGAAGGCTCTGGTGCTGGAATTGTTTTTCTGTCTCCAACTAGTAAGCTTCTCCAATTCTCTTTCTTATTGAAGTTTGCCCGTACAAATAATATTGCAGAGTATGAGGCTCTGTTATTAGGGTTAAATGTTGCTTTGAAGCATGGAATTAAGATGCTCAAAGTGTTTGGTGATTCAGGGCTTATTGTGTCCCAAATTAGAGATAAGTATGCATAAAAAAAAAGGTTGAAACAATACAAGCATGCTGTTTGGGATACAATTGAATTGTTTGATGCCTTTTCAATAAATTGGATAGAAAGATCAAAAAATGTCAGAGCAGATTTTCTAGCCAATGTAGCCATAAGGCCAGATGATATAACTTTGTTAGATGTTACAAATGTTGAAGTCAAGCTTAGGCTTGCAGTGCCAGATAATGTATGCAGCTGGCAAGTGTTTGATAATGATAAGGATTTACTGAGATTTCTACATTGTATTGATGAATATGAGAACCAAGAAGTGGATTTTCAGAACTTTGTGGAAGTTGTAGATGGAAAAGAGACTCTTTTAGGGAAGGAACTAATTCAACTCAAGACAAACAAAATCCCTAGAGGACTGGTAGCTTTAGAGGGAGCTTTTGACAATAGGGACCAATTTGTTACAAAAGTATCTCCAACAAACAAGAATGATTTGGAGGAGATAAACTTGGGAACATCTTATGCTCCCAAAAAGGTATACATTGGCAAACAACTCAAACCACACATCAGGAGCATGCTGATTGCATTGCTGAAAAGGTATAAGCATGTTTTTACCTGGTCATATGAAGACCTCAAAGCCTATAGAGAGGATCTATTTCAGCATGAAATCCCTTTGAAGCCTAGAGCTAAACCATTTAGACAAAAATAGAGGCCTATCAACCCAACCTTAGCTCCAAAAATGCAAGAAGAACTTATAAAACTTAGGGAGGCTGGAATAATCATGCCTATCAGACATTCAACTTGGGTGTCTAACCTTGTCCCAGTTAGAAAAAAGAATGGTGATATAAGGTTGTGTGTGGACTTTAGAAACCTAAATGTATCTTCTTTGAAGGATAACTATCCATTGCCAAACATGGAGGCCATGTTGCAAAGAGTGACTGGCTGTGAACTTTTATCTATGATGGATGGTTTTTCAGGGTACAATCAAGTGAAAGTAGAAGAATCAGAATAGTTTAAGACTACTTTCACTACTCCATGGGGAACCTATGTATATGTAAGGATGCAATTTGGACTAACAAATGCAGGTGCTACATTTCAAAGGGCAATGGATGTTGCTTTTGCAAGATTGATTGACTCAATCTTGGCTGTTTATCAAGATGACTTGACTGCCTTTTCAAAGAAAGAAGAACAACATTGTATGCATTTGGAACAGATTTTTATTAGAGCATTAGAATATGGTATCTCACTCAACCCAAAGAAATGCACTTTTGGGGTTGTGGAAGGAAAATTGCTTGGACACATTATTTCCAAGGATGGAGTTAGGATTGATCCTGAAAGGGTGACTGTAATTGACAAAATTCAGATCCCTAAAACAATAAAAGGTGTTCAGTCCTTCTTTGGACAAATTAACTTTGTTAGGAGATTTGTTCCTAATTTTGCAGGGACCACAAAAGAAATCTCCAAGATGCTGAAGAAAAATGCAACTGTCAAATGGGAGGATGAAGCAACTGAATCATTCCAGAACATAAAAGAGGCTATAAAGATGGCTCCTGTGCTAAAGTCTCCTGATTTTTCTAAGCCATTTCAGTTATTCTCATTTGCTTCTTTCCATACTATTGCTGCATGCTTATTGCAAAAAAATGAGGAAGGGTTTGAACAACCTATTGCCTTCTTAGTAGGTCATTGCAGGCTGCTGAATTAAAGCATGACATCATGGAGAAACAGGCATATGCACTGGTTAGAGCAGTCAAGAGCTTTAGGACATATTTGGTAGGCTCACAAATAATTGCATATGTACCTCATGCAACAATAAAAGATATCTTCACTCAGCAAGAGGTAACTGGAAGGAGATGCAGATGGATAAATAAATTGCAGGAGTTCAACATAGAGATACAGATCACAAAATTGGTAAGAGGACAAGGATTAGCAAAGCTAATGACACAGTCAAATCTAGAGGCATGCCAAGTGAATGAAGTGCATAATGAAGTTGTAAATGTGTCAGAATCTGAGTGGTATAAGGACAGTATATTATTTGCAAAATTTGAACTATCCTTCCCATCTCAATAATATCCAGAAGAGAACTTTGAAGCTGCAAGCTATTAAATACATCATTATTCAGGGAGAGCTGTATTGGAGAAATCATGATGGTGTATTACTCAGATGTGTGGATGAAAATCAGGCCAGGGACATTCTAAATGACATGCACAATGGAGTATGTGGTGGACACTATGTTGCCCATACAACGGCCCACAAAATTCTCAGAGCTGGCTACTGGTGGCCAACTCTTTTCTTAGATGCACATAGAATGATAAGGAAGTGTGATCCTTGCCAAAGGTTCTCAGGAAAGCTAAAATATGGAGGTGCATTGCCCCTTAAGACTGTGACTGTAGAAGCTCCATTTCAGCAGTGGGGGATTGATTTCATAGGGGAAATCTCAGAGAAATCAAGTGGAGGACACAACTGGATTCTTGTTGCTACTGATTATTTCACCAAATGGATCGAGGCCATCCTGACCAAAAGAGCTACCAACAAGGTGGTGATGGATTTCATTCTAGAGAATATTATTATCAGGTTTGGAGTACCGTTAAAATTAGTCACAGATAATGCTATGTGCTTCAGGTCTGGTGAATTTAATGATTTTTGCAGTAATTATGGAATTAATTTGTTACATGCATCACCGTATCACCCACATGGAAATGGTCAAGATGAGTCAAGCAACAAAAGCCTCATGAAAATTGTAAAGAGAATGGTAGGTAAAAATAAAAAGGCTCGGTATTCAAAGCTGAAAATGGTATTGTGGGCTGACAGAGTGACAGTCAAGAAAGCAACTGGAAGATCTCCTTTTGAACTAGTATATGGTGTAGTGGCTAAGTTACCTATAAACAACTTTTTGCCAGTTTACAAATTCATACAAGAAAACATGGAGGAGATCGGAGATCCAATGACTGAGAGAATCAATCAGCTAGTTGCACTAGATGAGATAAGAAGGGAAGCACAGAAAACAAACATCAAGAGACAGCAAAGGGTAAAGTATCTGTTTGATAAGAGAGCTACAGAAAGAAAGTTTTAGAAAGATGATTTGGTCCTTGTATGGAATGCAAGGAACCAAGATAAGGGCAAACATGGTAAATTTGAGCCCTTATGGGTGGGCCCATATCAAATCAGCGACATCCATGGAGGAGATTCTTACTTTCTCCAGGCCCTAAGTGGTGAATTGTTGGAATTACCAGTGCACGGTCAGTTCCTGAAGCGTTACTTCTTATAATGGTTATTTTCTGTGTACATTGTAAACTAAATGTAATTATTCTGTACACGCCCTATATAGTCGGTTATGTTTTGAGTTTTGGGTTTTGTCTGGTCTGCCCTAGAGTAGTCTGGTTCTCGCTGTAGTCTTGTGTCTGCATGTCCCCAATCGGAGCCATTAGTGGTGTTCACCTAGGGTTAGGGTTTTGACTTCCAATTTGCAGGTTCCTGTGTGTTTTCCTTTAGACCCTTATTGCCTTGGTTTAAATTGTTTCCCTGCCTACATGCATTGTTTAATTGTTTTTCCTGTCGCATTTGAGAAAATTGTTAGATTCTGTGTATGCAAAGGCAAAATGTGTGTTGGCAAACTTGTGAAATCTCCCCGCGGACCCTTCGAAAATGATAAAAACTGGGTCAAATGCATAAAAAATGCATATCGGGTCACTGCTTTGAGCTACAATTACTGTGTCTGAATGTTTCTAACAGTGGCTATAGGGGTCTTGTTTTGCTAATGCCGCGGGATCTGCCATGTGTCGAGGCCCAGTTTATTGTCGCGCTTTTGTTTTTGAACGTTGCTTTGACGCGGAGCGTGCCATGTAGCAGAAGCTGTCTTTTTTGTTTCTAGGTTAATTGCTGTGGATGACGCCACTTGTCAGCTTTTGACATGAGTTCCACCAAAGTTTCAATGAAGTTTCTTCTAAGTTTCAAGAGTGCCGTGGAATGCACCATGTGGAGGCACCCGAAAGACTCTAAGAGTTTCACGGTTTCTGCCAAAGGCTTCAAGGACCCTAAGTGTTTCTCAGAGAAGCGCGGAAAGCGCCATGTGTCACTCTCCACGAAGTTTCAAAAAAGTTTCTAAGCAGGGACAAAAGATGCTACGTGTCTCTTGTGATTGCTGCAGAAGCTGACAAGTGTCAGCTTCCGCGTTAGTTTCTATCATGTTTCAAAGTGTGGCGAAGTGAAGGTGGGTCCTAGTAAAAGGAGTTTCTACTGTGGATGTTGCCAAGTGGCAACCTCTGCCTGAGTTTTGAGAGCCCCTTTTATAATGTTTCTATGAGCGCGGAAGGCGCCAAGTGTCATACAGCAAGGGATTTTCTATATGTTGCAACAGGCGCACGGAATGCGCCATCTGTCCCTTGAGGTTGCTACGGAAGTCGACAAGTGTCAGCTTCCGCATTTGTTTCTTTTGTTGCAATGGTCAGCGAAGCTGGAGGTGGGACCCTTCATTAAAATATCAAATGGGGCAGAGGACGCCAAGTGTCGGCTTCCGCCGATGTGTTTCGAAAGAGGATCTTTGAGTTTCAAGAGGCCACGGAAGGCGCCACGTGGCTGCTTCCGCGGGTGTTTCAGGGAAGTTTCTTTGTGTGTTTTGTGAAGAGCGCGGAGCTCGACAAGTGTCGGTACTCGCGTGAGTTTCAAAAAGGGTCTCTATTGTTTCATGAGTGTTGCGGACGCTGCCAAGTGTCGGCATCCGTGAGAGTCCCAAAGTGTTTCTAATGTTTCTCAAGTGTTCATTGGTGTGACCGAAAGTATCGGCGAAGGAGTTTCATGCTAGCCCAATGGTCTATCTCTAGCCGAAGGAGGTGGTATCAGCAGGAGTCATGGCGATGGGCTTTGGGCGAAGGCTTATGGGTCGAGCGGGGCAAAAGCACTCGACACTTAGTTTACATGCGGCCCTGCTTTTAAATTGATAAAGTGGTCTCTGTGGGATGCATGTGGGACTATTCTTCCTGCATATTTTGAATTTTCAATGAAATATGTTTTGGTGGGAAGGTGTTAAGGGCGCAGTTCCTGCGTTGTCCGTTGGCTACGGGTAGGTGAAGCAGTAATGGCATATTGTGCAGAGGTGTGGGTCAATGATGGATAGGTCAACCACCATTTTTATGATGCATGTCTTTGAGCGGCGGCACAGGGCTCGAGCTCGACTGCTCCTCGTCCTTCTCTGGCTTCTCCATGATTTGTCCCCTGTTGCATTTATGATTTTGAGCGCCATTTTTCTGATACTGTGTATCTGGTGGGATTTTTGGGCCTCCCTTGTAATTAATTCTTTCGGTACATAGTTTTTCTATAAAAAGCAGATGATGCTACTCAATTGGTTGTTGTTGAAAGTTGGACATTTTCTGGCTCTGTAATACAATACAACTGACCTGGTTGCTCTGTACAGTGGATTTTGTGAGTTTATGAGTCTCATGTCTTATGTTTTGTGCATAAACTCATTGGTTTCATGCTAATTTAGATGAGTAATGCTATATTGCATGTGTTTTGTTATCTGTCTCCTGTATTGAATATGCTTTCCTTTTGAATCTGGACATCTAATGGGTGTCTTGGGTTCTAGGGTATAGGTTTACTATATTGAATGCTTGATCTCTTAACTTCTGTTCAAGGGATAGATTAAACTATTTTCAGGTCAAGTATTGAGGAAAGTATATTGCAATAAGGATATCATAAGTAGAGATGTATAAACACTCTGTTCTAGGATATATTTGTAAGGCAAATATGATGAAATCCCCTTGAAATCTAGTCTTGTTATGTTTATGCTGAACATTTGCATGTGTATGTCTACTGACTCCAAGCCCTAGATAGGCACCAATCTAGTTCTGTGTTGAGGTTATACACCAGGTCTAGCTCTGCATCCAAACACAACATCAAATTCAAACTCCAAAACAACCATTAGGACTTTAGAAGTAGTTTAGGACTAAAATCCTCTGTCTACAACTGAATATAGGCTCAAAGCTAGCCCCTTTGCACTTATCTCACAGTTTTGGTCTGCATAAGAGAGGATTTATCTGCTTTATGTACACATCCTAGCTAATACAAAGCACATTTCATAGATGTTGATTAGGGAATACCCCCTTTGGTTCTGCAGAGCCTAAAGAAGAAGAGTAGATATTTATAGAGTCTATCTCCTATACTGTTGGGCCCCTGGCCCGGGAATCCTGTTGATCAATGATGGCTACCTTGTAGGGATAACTGGAAGTAAGCATCCAGCCTGGGAAAATAACCAACACGACCTTTCCAAAGAGTAAAGTTGGTTCCATCAAACTTCAGACTATCCTTCTTGTACGATGACATCCTAGATCTCCTCAAGTAGTTAAGCTCCTTTTAGAGGAACTTAGCTCTGATACCAATTGTTAGATTTAGGGCACACAACTGAGAGTGGGGGTGAATCAGTTGTATAAAACTTTCTCCCTTTTATGTACTTAACTCCACATTGTTAATTAGCAGCATAATAGAAGATCAATCATGAAAGCACAATGTAACAAATCAATAGCAGAAACACATCAACACATGAAACACCAAGATTTTGACGTGGAAAACCCGGTTAAGGGAAAAACTACGAGGTGATTAACCCAAGATAATATTCTCTGTTAGAAGAATAGAAAGAACAAATGGTACATGCCAAACAGGGCTCACTGCCCGAGCACACTGTTCACAAGAGGCTCACTGCCTACAAGAGACTCAATGTCTATAAAAGAATAAGTATTACATACTTGAACTGGTAATTACCATCTCCACCATGCTTGAGTCAGTTCCATTTAAGCCCAAACCTTCTACTTTGCTTTTCGCTCTTCTCCTTGCTACCACATTCTCCTCTTCTTGAATACAACTTTGAAATGACTTCACAATCCTTTATTGATACACGACATCAACTTAGGAACAAACATCTAAGTCGGCAAATAACCACAAGAACATTCGCAAGGTGTATAATTCATCCGGTCGGCCAGTCACAGAAAGAACACCTTCATCCGGAAGTATTTCTTCAATTCCGGGCTCCAACTCTAATGCGGACCATCAACACGAATTGAACATAATCCAAGGACCTCCACAAGCTTTCCTAAATCACCATGAACATCCGCACTTCCTCTACTTATTGAAATCCTTCTCTCCATTTGGAACCTCAAGAACACAGTCTGTCATGACCGTCACAAAGGAATAGGTTCTTCCGGACCTTCAAGCCACAAACCAATCTACTTGACACTTCACAAGGACGTCCTCAACACTTCCTCAAATCCACAGAATGGGATAATGCATTACCGGACCTCACCAGACCTATCTGTCTCACTCTGTCACCACTGAACACTTGTCGGAACCGGTTCTACTTGAGCGACCATAACTTCTTTAGATATTCATGCGGACTCCTAAAAACTTGACTGGAGCATCTCAAGACTTATACCTACAAACCCTTTAAACCGCATCCTCTGATCCTCAACCTATCTTGGACTTTTACCTTGTTGTCATCACTATTTTTCACTGTTCCTGATTGAGACTAATTTTCTCAATATCCTCAGCACACAGCTCATCTAATCTTTCTCATTAATGCAACATGAGTATGTTGACATCGATGACAATACCGGTTCAACCCATACTTGCAACATGTTGTTGTAGTCATGTGTAGTCCTTGTTCCTTATAGTCTACTACCTACCTAACTGGTTGTTGTTGTGGGACATTATGTTATCTCCTAGCACGGGGGGTGGACTTTAGGGTTCCACATGGTCGGGTGGTTGTGCTTTTATCTCCATTGGTTTCCTTGTTGTTGTTCATGTGAGAGAAGGATGTATTGCATGTAGCAGATTTCAGACCTTGGTCCAGCTTGAGGAGACAAATATTTATGCTCATGTTCCAATCTTGTATATCAGTAGAATCATGTACTATTATCTTGATGTATGTACTCCAATGTAATCAGGCAAGCGAGATTGTAAGCAATGTAATGTTGTACTCTCTTGTAAAGGAAATTGTATATGTACTTGTAATCCTTTATAAAAGACCTTAATGATTACTTATCTGATGTTATAATATGGAAATGTATGTGTCTCTTCATTTGATGCAATCATATTTAGAATGAACTATGGTCGTCAGTTAATTCATAATGTTGGTTAGATCTTGTTAATAGTTTGTTAAGTAATGCAGTCGTGGAACCCTAGACGATTAGCTTAACATGATGTTATGAATAAATATGATTTCATTTCTTCGTTATTTCTTTCTTTTAAAAAAAAATTGTCCCTTTTTGGTCAGCATAGTCGAGCTGTCCTCTAGGGTTTCTTGGCAGGGCATTATAGATGACTCATTGAGGATTTTGACAACCCCAAATCCATCGAGGGGTTCACACATATGGAATCTATTTGCCAATGGCTTATAGGTGATCATATTTTGTGGGTCATTCATAGTGGTGAGCATGCAAATTTTTGGGAGGACTCTTTGCATGGCCTGCCACCAATTTTGGATGTTCCTAGTCTGAAGGATCATTGGAGGCAAATCTCTTCTCATTTTAGGGCACTTGTTAAGGACTATATTAAGGATTCAAACTAGGATTGGGATTTGATTTCTTGACTTCCCCTTGATGTAAATGCCGCAAATAAACTTCAATCAACTCTCTGTCAGGAGGCTGGTCTTCAATGGTAAGAATGATGAAATCATATGGATTGGCTCCAAATTTGGATTATACTCTATCAAGTTTGGCTACATATTGTAGAACCAGGTGGCTGAAAAGTCATATTGGCCCTCTGAGCTTTGTTGGGGAAAATAAACTTTGCCTAAAGTTGGCACCTTTGCCCGGACTACCCTGCACAAAAGAATCGTCATGGGAGATAAGTTGAAAATGTTTGACATTTTTGGGCCCTCAAGGTGTGTCTTGTGTCTGGAAGCTAAGGAAATGGTGGATCATCTCCTTGTGACCTACCCCTTTGCCTCTGCTTGCTAGGATTTGTTGAAAGGAAAACTAGGATGGCAATGTGCCCTACCTGCAGATGTTGTGTATCTCTTCAAATGTTGGCCTCAACTTCACAAGTTGATGTGGGGAGGTCTTTAGTTCTTATGCCCCTCTCTGTTATCCTGGCACATTTGGAAAGAGAGGAACTACAAAAATTTTAAAGGGAAGGAACTAAGTCTCAATGAAGTACTCAAAAAAATTGAAAGTGCAATCTGCAAACTAGCCAATGCTAGATTTTCTACTTTATCCCTGACACCGTTTTCTAGTTGGGATGGGGAAGTCATGAAATGATTAATAAATCTTAAGTTTTTGCATCATACACATTCCCATGGACAAGCCTTTAATGTAACTCCAAATAGGTTAGATGTTAAGTGGATTTGGCTACCCTCGGGTAGATTGAAACTGAACTTTGATGACATCGCTAGGGCAAATCTGGGTATTTTTGGGGCCAGGATCATCATCAAGGATGATCGAAGGGAACAGGTTTGGACCATTTCCAAAAAGTTACAAGTCGACACCAATAATGATGCTGAATTCTCTGCTCTTCTCTACGATCTTCAATTCTGTAAAGATCACAGTATATCCAAGATTGACATTGAAGAGGACTCCTAGATCTACGTCAATGTGGTCATCAACAAACATGTTTTGAATTGGAGGTTGAAATATCTAGCTGGAGTTTGGGAATTGATTGAATGTTTGGACGATGTCTTCATTTCACATGTGTATTGATAAGGGAATAAAGCTATCGATTTCCTTGCCAACAGTGCATGCGATCAGGCTGAAGATATAGTCATTTCAAACACCCGTATTACTTGGCAAAACTTGCCAATGTGAACTTGAAGTATGATTCTAGAGCTAGTGTGCTTATAAGGGGATCTCACGGATTATCTCCAGTACCACCTTCTTTCTTGGGAAATGACAATGATGGTTGGCCTTTTCATGCCTTTTCTATTCTTGATTGCATGCAGCCCAGTCCTGACTCCAGCAAGCCAATCCTTATTTATTCTAGATACTTGTTCTTGCTTTAAGCATGTCACAACAAATGGAGATAGATTGCATATGCATCTACCAACAATAGTCTTTGAACTTTGGCCACAATTTTGAGGAGGATCCCGCAGAGGTGCCGGAGGAGGAACCTGAAGCAAAACCAGAAGAGGAGTTACCGATGGACCAGATCAAGAGGTTGTTTGGATAGAGTCTGATGAGGTGATGGAAGGGACAAGGAAGGTTATTGGGTCTCATATCTTCATGGGGACCATATCCATGAAAATGTCCTTTATGAAGAATTTATTAGAAATTCTATGTTGATCCTGGGAAGGAAATCTAGTAGCAAGATCTTGGCTAATTCCTTTGTCAAGAATGATATGAAGGCCACTGCTAATTTGGCGATCTCAACTTTAAACTATAGGAAATATGCAGCCATAAAGACTAATTCCTCATAACCCTTGATAAGAGATTAATGTGCAACAATAACCAGAAATCCACATGCAAAAGAAATAGACAATTATACCATCAATGGTGACACAATATATACCCTGGCAAAATCCTAATAGAAGGGAAAACCTAGCCTTCAAAAGCATCCATCTCTCATGTATTATTCAACAATAAGGATTACAATACATAATGAATACCCTGAATAATCAAGCTCTCTACCTGCACTCCATGTGAACAAGCATGTAATCCAAACATCAAATGTCATACTTCAGATCCTCACAAATGCAACCTGCAAGAGATGCTCAAACAAGCTAAACCTAGCCAAAGGCAATGAGCCCTCACCTCACTCTCCAAAAACTATCCATGTGTTTTCTTAGATAGACATAAGCTCACACAAATACAACATGTGGTATGGTAAAACCATCTTCCCCAAAACCATGAGTCTACAAAACCATTGACCCCCACTTAATTATTGGTACCGAGTTTTCCCAATAATTAAATAATTACAAACAAACACAATGTTACTGTTGACTTATTTTCCTCTGTCCAGAGCCAAATAGTTCACCTTATATTTTCCTAAAAATCCTTTACAAAATGACTGTACAAGGCCTAAATCCTTCAAATATTTATGCTATGCCTTGTCAAAATTTTCCTAAAAGCTTGCCTAAAGAGTCTTTGCAAAAAACCCATAAAAACTTAGAAAATCTTTTAGCTTCAAGTATTTTCTATCGCTAGGATTTCTTAGGTACATGCTTGTATTTCAATATGCATTTTTGAGTGTACTTTGGCATATACATTCGCCATTGTATGTTGGGAACATACATTCGTAATATGCAAAGGCCTAGATGCAATCGACAAACATACAAGGGTGACATACAAGTGTTGATGTATATTGGCGGGCCAAAAAAGGAGTTAAGTCGGCCTTCAAAAAAGTAAAAAGTAATTGTATGCATCTTTGAATGTGCATTGGGTTTGTATGTGCATTTGGGGAATCTGTCATAGATTCCCAGAATATTCTGCTCTTGTATATCAGGATAGAATGTATATCGGGTTTGTATGTTAGACATACAACGGGTATATACAAGGCGCATATACAAAGAGGCCGACATGCATTTGCTACAGTGAAAGGGGTTTGTATGTGCAAGATGCAAGTGTGATATACATTCGCCACATACAAAGGCGGAACATTCAAAGACCAATGTATACCGGAATAGTGGCTTGTATATTTGTGATTGTATGTTCGCACATACAAGTCAAAGATACAAGGCTAACATACAAAGGCACAAATGCATATGCAACAATTGAATGTACATCGGCAACGATGTACAAAGGAGGGACATACAAGTATGAATGTACATTTTTGTAATGTACATCGGTAGAACACACAAAAGACTTTCGCCCATAGATACAAGGAGATATGCATGTGCGATATAGTAAGGTGGGTGTAACAGTGGCTTGTATATTTTCGCTTTGTATGTTTGCATATAGAAAGCTGATATACAAGGGGTTAAACATACAATCAAAACATGCAAGGAAAAATGTACAGGGTCGACATACATTCGGTGGGGCCTACGGACATACAAAGTAGAATGCACATCAGGCGCATGCAAACTCAACATACAAGGGAAAGTGATTCAAAGCTGGGGCCCACCGCTTGTATATTTGCGATTGTATGTTTGCACATACAATCAATTATGCATTCCTAATATACAAGCCAGATCTGAAAGGAGCATACATTCCAGTTGATAAAGGGCAAAATTTCGTAGTTTGAATGTATAATTTGCTTGTATGTTCGCATTGTATATGCGGCATACATTGGTTATATACAAGGGGAAAACATACAAGGCGGACTCGACTGGGAACTCAAATACAGTTAATGATCTTTTGGGGTCTACAGCTTGCATGCGTATGGCATTGTATATCCTGATATACAAGAAATTGAAGATACAAGGTCCAGATTTCAAATTTCTCCAATCCGGTTGATAAAATGGTTCAGGTCCACGGTTTGTATGTATGAATGCATTGTATATGCCACAGATACAAAGACAAGTGATACAAGCCGGACCGGTTGCAAAATTATAAAATGGTTAATGATCTTTTGAGGTCCGCGCATTTGTATGTATATTTGCGATTGTATGTTTTTACATACAATCGGATATACAAGGATTTTTGCATATGCCGAAGTAAGTGTTTGTAATGTATAAAGTGGGTCTACAGTTTCCTTTGTATATTTTTACATTGTATATTACGATATACAAAGTTCAGATACATCTGAAAAGATACAAGGCGGACTCGACCCAGAGATCAAAGTTTGGCATATTCAGTGATTGAGTCCACGCAGTTGCATGTACATTTGTGATTGTATGTTTGCAGAAACAGGTAGACATATAAAGACATTTCAGAGGCTGATACAGGTGCAGGTTCAAAGCGATATATACACAGATGCAAAGCGATATATAGAGGCAGTTGACCAAAGCTTTGATTGCCCATATCTCCTCCATTTTAGCGAATTTCCACATGCTGTAAAAGGCAAAAATGCATGTTTTTGCCTCCTCTTTCATTTGGCGGTCTTTTTAGGGGAATATTCTCACTTTTCAATTTCAGATTTAGATTTGCATGTTTTGGGCGAGTGGACGTTTCAGCGACCATAATGAGAAAATAGAGATATTTCTTGCATTCATTGCTGTGCAAAGATGAAGCAGCTCATATTAATGACCAAAAATATCTCTTAAACTGCCATGTTTCAGATATTTAATATATTCCTTGTTGAAGATAACCATTGAAGCTGCTCGCATTTAATGCCTAGAATATCTTCCACCGTCCCTAGTTCCAGATCTTCTGCACCATAACTTCTTGCAGGTGGATAGTTATTAAGAGGGAGATATTTTCCTGCTGCAGCTCTTGGAGCAAATTTTGTAACCGACTTAGGGGCATTTTTTTTTTGGATGCTATATATATGCATTCGTATGATGAAAATAGGGTTGGAAATTTTTTGAGCATTGAGGCTTTTTCTGTTTCCAAACAGAGCTTTCTGCCACTGTAACTTTTCCTTCCCATTAAATATATGCAAGTTATTTTGCCTCTTGGACTGAGTTTTAATTTAGTGTGAATCTGTATATGTTTGCCTATGAACGTATTGTTCCTTTCAATCATCTTGTTTCTCACCTCTGCTAGGATCAGTTGAATCGGTGTATGTCTTCTTACTATATTTGGTTATGCTGTGTATTTTCTCAGTACTGTGAGGGTTCTTTTGTTAAACTTGGTGAATCACCCTTTGTTTTCAAGCTTTTTGTTTCATCCTTCATTTTAAGGCATTCCTTCTCCATTTTCCTCTTAAGATTTAGTAGTTTTAGGTGATAACCAATTAAGGAAGCCAGCCTTCTCCGGAGGTCTGATCTCATTTAGCAAAGTCCCACACTTAGAGATCATTCCCATGTTACTCCAGATTGCTAAAGTTTTTTTTTACGACTGCAGCAAAGGGTGCAAATCTAGGTGATAACAACTTTGGCATGCCCGGTGGGACTCAAGAGTTAGAAAATAATCCAAATACTACCTTTTGTTACTGGTTTTGATGTGCAGCCAGTGACTTTCAGACCTGTGAGAGGTTAAAGCTTGCATATCTGGCGAGTTAGACTGAGGAGAGACAAGCAGATCAGTTCTTTTGTGACATTTTATGAGAAAGATTCGAACTTGGAGTTTAAGTACATTTGATTACTTGTAGCTATCTCCACCTAGAAGACAGAGCAGGGCTATGGTAAGGACTTCAGTTTCTAAAAGAATACAATCAACTCCACCAAATTTTAGGCCAGTTGCACCTGTAGTTCCTGTACCAGCTCAAGCAATCCTACCTCTAGCCGTTCCAATGGCAAGAAATCAGCCATTTGTGGCTTTTGATGGGGGCAGCCTGTTGAATTTAATAGTACACGATGTTATACCCATTGCAGCTTTGAAGAGTCTGCCTTATTTCACAGGGGAGAATCAAACTACCCCTATTGAGCACATTAAAGACGTAGCTTCTCTATGAGGTGTTCATCATATAACCCAAGAAAATGTAGCCATTAGGCTACTCGCTACCTCTTTTAAGGGAAAAAGCACTACAATGGTTTAGGAGTTTACCAGTGCAGACCATAGGAACATGGGATGATCTAGGTGATAAGTTCAATAAGCAATTTCAAGATAAATTAGACAACTTGTCACTGGTTGAACATATGACTACAATAAAGAGAGCTCCCCAGGAGCAAATGATGGATTTCAACTTTAGATTTCAGAAGACATGGGACAGAATTCCTTCCATGGTAAGGCCTGTAGCTAAATATGCTTTTCTTTATTTTTTGAAAGCCCTAAATAGTGATATTTCAGTAATGATACAATCATTAGGAGGTACTAGTTTGCTTGATGCATATGAAATAGCTATTAGAGCAGAGAATAGCCTGATTCAGGCTGGAAAAATAGCACCTAGACCACCAATGCCCATCTTCCCCGAGATTCAAGCTTCAATGACCTTACCAATTCCATATTCTTTACCTACTACTGCAGCGTTGCCAAGTACTACCATTTCTGAAACTGCTTCTTCTAGCTCGTCTCAAGAGTTAAAAGATATTAAAAATAGCCAACAGAAAATAGAAAATATCCTGCAAACTTTTGGGAATGAGCTAGTAAACATCAAAAAGTAGTAGTCCCAGAGCAGGCAGCCCTATCAGCCACAACCTCAAGGGCAAAATCAACCTTATCAAGGGCCAAATCAACCTTATCAAGCTAACAGGCCACCTTATCAAAGCAATTATCAAGGTACTAGGCAGAATGTGAATCAGAGGCCTTTTTAGCCTTACAATCTGGTGCCCATTAATGCTGTCAAGGACCTTGTTCCTATTTAGAATAACCTTGCAGCTGGATATGAATGGTGTTTTCCATGCAATCAGCGACACAATTAGGCAGCCTACTCGAATGGGGTTATAAATCAGGCTCTGATGGTGTAGAATGTTGCAGTCTCTCAGCCAAATACACCTCATAATGGGGCTATGCAACAATAGGAACAACCTCAGAATGATTCTACCTTCATAAATTGGCAAGAAGGTGAATTTTGTGGTGTAAACAGTGATAATACTCTAGTTGCAGCCAATACAAGAGCCAAGAAGAGGGGTTATGAGGTAGATCAAGCAATAGATAAAGAGAAAGGACATGT
The DNA here is from genome assembly GCA_027924645.1 of Cunninghamia lanceolata. Lineage (NCBI taxonomy): Eukaryota > Viridiplantae > Streptophyta > Pinopsida > Cupressales > Cupressaceae > Cunninghamia > Cunninghamia lanceolata. Next base: position 4,763,507 of record BSBN01000397.1, read on the forward strand.
TGGTGCTTCTACTTCCCATGTTCCCCACATTCTACAAAGAAACACTTCAGCAACAACAAGGGAAATGCCTCATTTGCAGGCAGATACTGTTGCTACGAAGTCACAACAAAAGGTAATTGTCACTCCACCTTTCAATAGTATTAAAAATATGAAGAAGATGAATGTGACAATGTCTATGTGGGATTCTCTAGCCATCCCAGGCCAAAAAGACATATTGCAATCTGCCTTGTCCGATTTAAAAGTGTCCAATGATACAACTGTTGACCCCAATAGGGCTATCCTTACCAATTCATCCTAGGATAACAGCAAACAGCTGAACAAAAATGCCAAACCACTCCCATTTTACGTGTCATTGATAATTGGAGACAAGTTAGTACATAACTGTATGGTGGATAGTGGTGCAAGTAGTTCTATGATGCCAAAATAGATTGCAGATCAATTAGGGTTGAAATACCAGCCCCTTGAGAAAGGTGTGCTTCAACTAGATGGCACAGCTATTAATACTGTGGGTGTGATCAAAGACCTAGGTCTCACTCTGCATACTTGGCCAAATGTTTCCATTTCCCAGGAGGTGTTGATCATAGATTTGCCTCCCTATTTTGCCATGTGTTTATCAAAAGAATTCACAGCCAAAATAGGAGGATATTTATCCTTAGACTGGTCCCACATGTTTTTCAGGACCAGATATGGCACCAAAGTAACCCTAAATCTGAATTACTTTCCAAATACCACATAGAGCCTTACACACCAAGTGTTGTTAATGCAAATTGCATTATTTCTGATAATCCTGAGTTGGTTGCTACTCAAGAGCTATAAGCTGAAAGTATACCAGAGGTGCTTCTAAAGGAGTGGGCCTCAGAAAATGTTGTTGATGATCCTGAGGGACACATCCAAGAAACTGGTATGGGGATTTACATACTGCATGAGCATGAAAAAACAATCCCAAGCCTGGTAAAGGATATAGAACAGCAGAAAGAATAACAAAATGAGGTGTGGAAAATGTATTTTGATGGCTCTAGGAATAGGAATGGATCTGGTGGCAGTGCAATGCTTGTGTCTCCACAAGGTGAAAAATATTATTCTTTCCGTTTTGCCTTTTCATGTACAAATAACACTGCTGAGTATGAGGGCTTGATCCAAGGTTTGCAGTAGGCAAGAAAGAGGAAAGTTGGTTGTTTGTAGGTCTATGGTGACAGTGAACTCATTGTAAATTAGGTGAGAGGGCTGCATGTTACAAAAAATTATGTTTTGAAATGCTACAAGCATAGGGTATGGGACATGATTTAAGAGTTTGATGCTTTCAACCTGATCTCTATTCCAAGAAATTAGAATTCCCATGGTGATAGGTTAGTTGCAATTGGGGCCCAATTTGATATCCCTAGTGATATTCAAAGAGAAAAGGTGCAGCCTCACGTGAAAATAGTCGACAAGCCTTCTATCCCTAACAATAATATTCATTGGCAGGTTTTTGAAAGTGATGAGCAGATCCCGCGTTTCCTGTTAGAGGAGGATGAGTTTACCATGATGAATCAGGATAAACTCAAACAACAATATGGAAATGATTAAATTGTTCAGTTGAGAACAAACAAGTTGCCCAAGGGATTGGTGACCTTGGAATCTATTTTTGGTACTGATGATCAGCTGAAGAAGAGCAAAATCGACATGCAGATAAAAGTGGAACATTATGAGGAGCTGGAAATTTTCAAGGGTAAGCTTCTCAAAATAGGTAAAATCTATTCCCCTGAAGATAGGAAAGCCTTCATTGCCCTGTGTCAAGAGTTTGAAGATGTGTTTACTTGGGATTATTCAGACCTAAAGGGGTTTGACCCTCATATTGCCTAGCATACCATAGAGTTAGAACTAGGTACTAAACCTGTGAGGCAGAAGCAAAGACCTTTAAATCCAAAGCTTGAGCCTCTAATAATTAAAGAGTTGACCAAGCTGATCGAGGGAAAGATCATTTTCCTGATCAAGCATACTTCTTGGGTCTCCAACCTTGTCCCTGTGAGGAAAAAGAATGGAGAGATTAGGCTATGTGTTGACTTCAGAGACCTCAATAGAGCCTCCCTAAAAGACCACTACCCGCTGCCCTCAATGGAGTAAATTCTGCAGGTAGTGGCTAGTTCTGAAAGATTCTCCTTGCTTGATGGGTATTCTGGCTATAATCAAGTGTTAGTCAAGGAGGAAGATCAATTTAAAATTGCTTTCACCACCAAATGGGGCACCATGGCCTACAAAAGGATGCCTTTCGGTCTCTCAAATGCTGGTTCCACTTTTCAAAGAGCTATGGATATGGCTTTTAAGGGTTTGCTGTATAAATTGGTGCTGGTGTACCTTGACGACATCATAATTTTTTCTAAGAATGCAGCTGAGCATTTATCCCACTTAAGGTAGGTATTTGAGAGATGCAAAGAGTTCAGGATATCTCTCAATCCCAAGAAATGCATTTTCGCTGTGCATGAGGGCAAGTTGCTAGGGAACGTTGTGTCGAAGGAGGGCATTACCATTGACCCTAAAAGAGTAAAGGCTATTTTGGAGTTGCCTTTACCCAGCCATAAGAAGGGACTACAAAGTTTTATTGGCAGAATTCATTTTCCAGCAAAGATTTATTCCCAATATTTCAAATCTTTTGAAGCCTTTGACATCTATGTTGAAGAAGAGTATAGCGTTTAGTTGGACGAAAGAGGCCAAACTCAGCTTCGAGTCCATAAAAGAAGCATTGTCAGCTGCGCCAACTCTGGTAAATCCTAACTTCTCCAAAGATTTTATCTTGTATGCTTATGGCGGCCTGGATACAATCTCTGCGATTTTGGTACAACAACAAAGTGACGGCTTTGAACTGCCAATCGCTTTCTTTAGTCAGGGGCTAGAGGAGTATGAGCAGAGGTATAGCTTCATTGAGAAACATCTCCTCATAGTGGTAAGGAGTCTAAAAAAGTTCAGGCATCTTGTTTCTAATAACAAGATACATTTGATGGTTGCTCACCCTAGCATAAAGGAGTTCCTGTTAAGTAAGGATGTAAATGAGAAAAGGGCTGATTGGATCACCAAGGTCATGGAATATGACATGGAGATTAAGATAACCAAGCTTGTCAGAGGTAGAGGACTCAGTGAACAGCTCGCTACCAGTTCTAAAAAAGTAGAAAAAGAAGATGAGGTGCTTCTAACCATTGAAGATGCACCTCAGGATGATACAACAGCAGTGGGCACAAGCTGGGTTAATAACACGATTCAATTTTTGCAAACTGGTAAATGTCCAGCAGGTTTAGATAGAACCAAGAGGAGGTACTTTAGACTACAGTCCATTCCATATGCTTTAATAAATGGCATCCTTTTCAAAAAAGATTTTAATGGTGTATTGTTAAGATCCATTGCCAAAGATCAGACTGACAAAGTGCTGCATGAGTTTCATGATGGAACAACAGGGGCTCATTTTGCCCCAAAGACCACTGCTTGGAAAATAATGAGAGCTAGATATTACTGGCCCAGCTTATTCAAGGATGCCTATGCATGGGCTAGAAAATGTATAAAATGTGCCATTTTTGTAGGCAAAGAAAGGCTGCCAGCTTTACCTCTGCAGCCAATTCAAGTAGAACAACCCTTCATGAGATGGGGCATTGATTTTGTAGGTCCCATTAGCCCACCATCAAGTGTAGGCCACAGGTGGATACTTACAGCTACAGACTATTTCACAAGGTGGACTGAAGCAGTGGCTCTGAAGGAATCCAATGAAAATATTGTTTTGAATTTTTACCAAGATTTGATATCCAGATTTGGGGTGCCTGAGTCAATTATCTCAGACAATGCTTTATCCTTTGTTGGACTAAAGATAACTGACTGGGCTATTAAGAATGGGATCTATTTGAATACTTCATCAAATTATTACCCACAGGGTAATGGTTTGGCTGAATCTACAAATAAAAATCTCATAAGGGTTATTAAAAGATCAATGGAAGACAACCAGAGGACATGGTACACTAATCTGAAGTATGCCTTATGGGCAGACAGAATAACTCCCAAGAGGTCTATTGGGAATTCTCCATATATGTTAGTTTATGGGAAAGAGGTAAGATTGCTTATATCTATGGAGCTGCTAGCACTTGATATCATGAATCAGCTGGAGATGTTTGAAGAAGAGGATCCCATGGCTGTCAGATATGTTCAACTTATAGATCTTGAAGAAATCAGAGATAAGGCTATGAAAATCATGGAGTGTCATCAGCTTCACACCAAAAGAAATTTTGATTAGAAGGCCACTCCCAGAATCTTTAGGGAGGGTGATATGGTGCTCAAATGGGACGAGTTGAAAAGCAGACCAGAAAAGCACTCCAAGTTTGACATGTGGAGTGGCCCATTTCTCATTACTGAATGCAGGGAGCACATGCATTTCCGTTATCAAGCATGGATGGACAAAATTTGCCTATCCCAGTCAATGGGATACACCTGAAGAGGTGTTTTGAGGTATGAGTACCTTGTAAATTAGTAGATTAGGTTTCTTGTTTTCAATAAGTGCTGCTGCACAATAGTTTAGATCCCTTTTGTTTGTTTTCCCTAAGTGCTATCTAGCACAGTTAGAGGGGTTGCCTTCAACATTTTATCTTAGTTTGATCTTTCGAGTGTTCTGCATTGCTAATGTACTGAGTTGCTAAGGTCAGGATTGTTTGTCAAGATGTATTCCTAGTCTCTGTGTGACTCTACGCCCAATGGAATGCTTAAGGCCACTAGTCTAATTGTTTAGCAGGTAAACATCCCATAGAGGTCGCCAAATTGTTGACCTATTTTCCTCTGTCTAGAGCCAAATAGTTCACCTTGTATTTTCCTAAAAATCCTTTACAAAATGAATGTACAAGGCCTAAATTCTTCAAATATTTATGCTATGCCTTGTCAAAATTTCCTAAAAGCTTGCCTAAAGAGTCTTTGCAAAAAACCCAAAAAAACCCAAAAAAACTTTTAGCTTCAAGTATTTTCTATCGCTGGGATTTCTTAGTTACATGCTTGTATTTCAATATGCATTTTTTAGTGTACATTGGCATATACATTCACCATTATATGTTGGGAACATACATTTGCAATATGCAAAGGCCTAGATGCAATCAATAAACATACAAGGGTGACATACAAGTGTTGATGTACATTGGCGGGCCAAAAAAGGAGTTAAGTCGGCCTTCAAAAAAGTGAAAAGTGATTGTATGCATCTTTGAATGTACATCGGGTTTGTATGTGCATTTGGGGAATCTGTCACAGATTCCCAGAATATTTTGCGCTTGTATATCGGGATAGAATGTATATCGGGTTTGTATGTTAGACATACAATGGGTATATACAAGGTGCATATACAAGGAGGCCGACATGCATTTGCTACAGTGAAAGGGGTTTATATGTGCGAGATGCAAGTGTGATATACATTCGCCACATACAAAGGTGGAACATTCAAAGACCGATGTATATCGGAACAGTGGCTTGTATATTTGTGATTGTATGTTCGCACATACATGTCAAAGATACAAGGCCAACATACAAAGAAAACATACAAAGGCACAAATGCATATGCAACAGTTGAATGTACATCGGCAGTGATGTACAAAGGAGGGACATACAAGGATGAATGTACATTTTTTTAATGTACATCGGCAGAACACACAAAGGAATTTCGCCCACAGATACATGGAGATATGCATGTGCGATATAGTAAGGTGGGTGTAACAGTGGCTTGTATATTTTTGCTTTGTATGTTTGCATATACAAAGCTGATATACAAGGGGTTAAACATACATTCAAAACATGCAAGGAAAAATGTATAGGGCCGACATACATTCGGTGGGGTCCATACATTCGGTGGGGTCCGCGGACATACAAAGTAGAATGCACATCGGGCGCATGCAAACTCAACATACAAGGGAAAGTGATTCAAAGCTGGGGCCCACCGCTTGTATATTTGCGATTGTATGTTTGCACATACAATCAATTATGCATTCGTAATATACAAGCCGGATCTGAAAGGAACATACATTCCAGTTGATAAAGGGAAGAATTCTGCAGTTTGTATGTATAATTTGCTTGTATGTTCACATTGTATATGCGACATACATTGGTTCTATACAAGGGGAAAACATACAAGGCAGACCCGACTGGGAACTCAAATACAGTTAATGATCTTTTGGGGTCCGTAGTTTGCATGCATATGGCATTGTATATCCCGATATACAAGAAATTGAAGATACAAGGCCCAGATTTCAAATTTCTCCAATCCGGTTGATAAAATGGTTCAGGTCCACAGTTTGTATGTATGAATGCATTGTATATGCCGCAGATACAAAGATAAGTGATACAAGCCAGACCGGTTGCAAAATTATAAAATGGTAATGATCTTTTGAGGTCCGCGCATTTGTATGTATATTTGCGATTATATGTTTTTACATACAATCGGATATACAAGGGTTTTTACATATGCCAAAGTAAGTGTTTGTAATGTATAAAGTGGGTCTACAGTTTCCTTTGTATATTTTTACATTGTATATTACGATATACAAAGTTCAGATACATCTGAAAAGATACAAGGCGGACCCGATGTAGAGATCAAAGTTTGGCATATTCAGTGATTGAGTCTGCGCAGTTGCATGTACATTTGTGATTGTATGTTTGCAGAAACATGCAGACATACAAATACATTTTAGAGGCCGATACAGGTGTAGCTGCAAAGTGATATATACATAGATGCAAAGCGATATATACAGGCAGTTGACTGAAGCTTTGACTGCCCATATCTCCTCTATTTTAGCAAATTTCCACATGCTGCAAAAGGTAAAAATGCATGTTTTTGCATCCTCTTTCATTTGGTGGGCTTTTTAGGGGAATATTCTCACTTTTTAATTTTAGATATGGATTTGCATGTTTTAGACGAGTGGACGTTTCAGCGACCATAATGAGCAGATAGAGATATTTCTTGCATTCATTGTTGTGCAAAGATGAAGCAGCTCGCATTAATGACCGAAAATATCTCTTAAACCGCCATGTTTCAGATATTTCATATATTCCTTGTTGAAGATAACCATTGAAGTTGCTGGCATATAATGCCCAGAATATCTTCCATCATCCCTAGTTCCATATCTTCTGCACCATAACTTCTTGCAAGTGGACAGTCATTAAGAGGGAGATATTTCCCTGCTGCAGCTCTTGGAGTGAATTTTGTAACCGACTTAGGGGCATTTTTTTTTGGATGCTATATATATGCATTTGTATGATGAAAATAGGGTTGGAAATTTTTTGAGCATTGAGGCTTTTTCTGTTTCCAAAAAAAGCTTTCTGCCACTGTAACTTTGCCTTCCCATTAAATATATGCAAGTTATTTTGCCTCTTGGATTGAGTTTTAATTTAGTGTGAATCTGCATATGTTTGCTTGTGAACGTATTGTTCCTTTCAATCATCTTGTTTCTCACCTCTGCTAGGATCAGTTGAATCTGTGTATGTCTGCTTGCTATATTTGGTTATGCTGTGCATTTTATTAGTACTGTGAGGGTTCTTTTGTTAAACTTGGTGAATCACCCTTTGTTTTCAAAATTTTTGTTTCATCCTTCATTTTAAGGCATTCCTTCTCCCTTTTCCTCTTAAGATTTAGTAGTTTTAGGTGATAGCCAATTAAGGAAGATGACCTTCTTCAGAGGTCTAATCTCATTTAGCAAAGTCCCACACTTAGAGATCATTCCCATGTTACTCCAGATTGCTAAAGTTTTTTTATGACTGCAGCAAAGGGTGCAAATCTGGGTGATAACAGTTACATATAATGATTACAAGTGGAACCAAATAAATATTTATTATGGATAAACACGCACCACAAATAAATATTTATTTTACATAATAAAATAATATCAATGTTATGCAAGGTGTACAACACACCTACTCCAACATTCTCCCACTTGTTGGATACATTGCATAAGGGATCAACAAGTAAACTCAAAACATCAAGAGAAACCATCCATATGCCAAACATGTACCATATAAACATCCATGTGCTCCATGTGCTCCAAGATACCTAAAACAATAATCAAGATGTCCACCATCTCAAACAAGAATCCCCTCATCCTCCATCTAGCCAAAACATGAAGGATAAGATCCTCCAAAGAGATGCCACATGAAACTATCACGTAGAAGAAAGAAACCTGCATCAACTAATATCCAAACACACATACCAAATCCAATGGTAACAAATAGGATCAAGTAGCTGATAAGAATCAATCATCATAGTTGAAATAGCAACCACAACTAGTTGCTAATGCATCAATTAACCATACCTCCAAACCAAGGTATACAAAAGATAACAAGTAGACCTTATGCCATCAACATATCCAACTCAAAACACAATGATAACAAGTCCTTGTATATACTCAATCCTGCATAAAGAAGTCCTCCAAGGTAACAACACACAGCATGTGATAAAAACTTCAAGACCCTCCATACTGCAACATAATGAGAACATCCTACAAAGGAATCATATACATCCTGAAACTCCCACTGCATGAGTAAATTTCAATTCTAAAAAATAGATCAAGGCATCCAAAGATCTACTAATGGCACTCACATAGAAGATGTGGCTAAATCCTCTATCACACAGTGTCAATTATTACACACATAGATATGCAAAATCTGCAAACTAAATAGCTGCAACATAACTCTCCTCAAGTCCATATCTCTCCCAAATCTTCCACATCATAAGAGAAGAAGTCAAAGAGACTCAAAAGCTCCATACACATCTCAACTCCAATGTCATGTGAACATAAACATCAAGGAAGAAGAATAAGACCAATAAGAGAGAACCTACAAATCATAACCATGTCATTCTATCCACACTAATGTGCTATAGCTATGAAAAGTATGATCTCCTTTACAACCTCAAAACAAGAATACTCCACAACATCCAATAACAAGATGCAAGCCTCTCAAACCAAAGGTAGATCAAACTCATAACCATCCCAAAGTAGGAATAATCCCAAAGCCACTAACCATCTCCATTACACACAATGATCTCATAACAACTTAGGATCAAACATAATGAGATAACTAATCATATCCATGCATCTACTCCTCAAACAAGTCCTCACAACCATAATCCATAGCTAAAAGATCAAGCATGAGAAGATAAGATACAATCAAAATAATGCATTTGAATAATAGGTGGGCATACCTATCAAATCATTCACCACCAAGTGGACCAAGAGTGGGGATGAGATTGTTCCTCCAAGATGTACCAAGCCTCAAAGACTCTCCAAGAACAATCTCCTCAACATGTCCATGTTGAACTCACACCCAACCAAGGTGTAGGCTCCCCGTTCTTGTTGCTAAAATCCTCAGGATGAAAAAGTAACCATCTCAACACATGTCTCTAATCCCAAGAGAACTCAAGCCTCACCTAAGTCTCCAAGTATCCACGAGTACCTCCATGATCAATCCATGCTAAACTCCAAATGCAAAACCATACCATCATGAAGCTCCCAAGAACATGACCAATGTACTCAATACTAAGAGAACCAACAAGATCATAGTCAAAGCTCCCACTGCATGTCTGCATAACCTAGGAAAACATCATGACATCATGACCTAATCATCTCCTCAAAGGAAGATCACATGCACTAATGCACACATCTTGTCTCAAGAGAACATGTATCATGCCAACACTCTAAGACATGATCAAGAGTAAATGTTACATCCCCAACTTACAATTAGACTTAATCATTAACTTTGCATGATGATCAGGATGATTAGTAATAGTTAACTGATTTGATATTGTGGAAATATCTGGTTAAATCTTTAATTATGAGGTTAATGATTGATGTTAATTAGTTTTGAACATTAATTAATTTATATTATGAGATATGATTATGATGCACTAATCATGGTTTTGTGGTCCTTACTGTGAATAGGAAAATGTAACGACCTTCAAAGAAGGAAGGAGGGTATCATCCTAGAAGAAGGGTTAGACGTTGAGAAATCAGAGTGGATTAGTCATCTGAGTATCAGTTTCTATATCCTTCCAAATCCCTTGTAAGTTGTCACGAGTCATGTCTTCTTTCTTAGTAATTCAATTCTTTGTGAGTCATTTTGTCGATGGTGCTATCACGACAAGATATGACAACTAGATGATGTTCTTGGAACATCTCTAGTCGAGTAATAGTCATGTTAAGAGGTGATGAGATCTCTCATTACCCTATTCTAAGATAGGGATATTAATTCTTTATTTCTAGTCTTTCGACTAAGGTTTACTATCGATGTTGGGGGAGTATTACTCGACCTCGAATATCCTAAGATTTTAGTGTGTTGTCCTTTGCTTTCATCATTATGATGATTTTGAATATTATAAAAGTTCTTTAACCCTTGTTATTAGTCAAGGGTGTTCATATATAAATATATATCTCTTAAGAGGTCGATGATAATAGTTTTGACTATGCTTATAACTATCTTATCTTATCTTTATTCTGACCTCCTCGATATCCTTAAACCCACGAGGAGTGGGAAAGGAGAAATGATAGGCCGAGTGGGCTGTGTGGATCAAAGATCCCACAAGGTGGCAGGCCTAGAACGCATGCAAAGAACATGCTTTAGTTAGTTATCGAAGGCTATCTTGGGAGTCTTAGCGGAGGACTCAGTTAGAGTTTGAAGTTTTGGTTGTGTGTTTTTTCCTGTTGGATAGAGTTGGAATAGGAAGTAGGTGTGCGGGGTGCTAAATACCGAGAACCATATCCTTTTGTGACAGAGAGCTACAGATGGTTGAAACAACAAGAGAAGCTAGGAAGGCTCGAGCTCTGTGGGCTAAATCCTTGTCTCTGTGTTTTAAATACATGTATGTCTATTTTAGAGCTCTCAGCTCATTTCTTTAATAGACTGGAATATAATTTTAAACCTTTCATTTTAAAGAATGTCGACACTGTAGACTTTAGGGAATGAGTCATGCAATACTCACGTCGCATAGAATGGTGACTGTATATTTATTGTACATATTGATGATTGTTTTGGTAGTTGAAGGCTCTTGAATCCTCAATGAAATATAATTCATGTTACTTTGAAAACTACTGTTCTTTAGTGGGGCCTGGCCAGCTTGAGGCCATTAAACCTACATGGGAATGCATGTAAGAAGCACATGTGAGATATAGTTAGTCCTATGTGCCATGCATCTTTAATGATGTCTTATTTTATTATGACTACCAGTTGATAATACTTGCAAACTAGTATATGCTAATGAGCTCGATAGGGCAACTTTCTGTAATGAATGGATAATTGATGGTATCATCCTGTGGAGTAGTCCATACCATCATATCTATGGCCACAGCCATGATTAAGTTTAAACACATTAAACAGAGATAAATTGGGTCGTGCTATTGCACTTGATTCCTTACTATGCCAATTCGATAGTAAAAGATGACATGAATCGAATGGCTATCAATATATATATGTATATATTTTGTGATCATAATGACTCTTCGAGGAGAGTAATAGAGTGCTATTATTATACTCTCATAGTAATTCTTTCATGACAACCACGACTATAGTCTTGTTCTCATTAAGGAGTAGAGTTTTGAGATATCCTTTGATATAAGAATCTACCCTAGTTATATTAGAAGCTAGTGGTATTATATGAGATGAATGTTGAATTTTTAATGGCAGTTATGTTTTTATATTTGACTTTAGGAAAGTTTCTTAGAGAAAAACTTAGAGGGGTTTGACTCTATGAGTCTTTATGAATCTTTAAAAGATATTATGATTTGAGCCTTTTAAATTTATTATGAACTGATTCTAACCTTGGCAATAGGTAAACAAAGTAAACATTGACTAGGTAGGGTAAGGGTTGAAAACATGAATGTACTTATTGCTTCAAGAAAATGGGATAATGTGATGTAGAGTCACTAGTTTCTAAGTATCTAAGAAACCAAGAACCTAAGTATGGGTTTTCAAGATAACAATCGAGAGTCCAAGGATTGGACTTAGATGTATTGAAACCTAATTATATTAGACCAAGAATGGTTGATTTTGATATGATTTGCAAGGTGGAACAAGGTGGCAAGGAGTCACAAATTCCTTTTTACGAACCACTTATTCTAGACCTAGAGTGAAAGGTCATTTTGAACTTACTGTAGGACATGACAACTTATAAGTCGAGTCAGGGTGGTAGACATATGAAAATGTTCAATGCGTAACATTTATGTATGAAAATCTTTGGTCAAAGTAATGCATCCATATCTGCATGCATTGTCGGTCCATAGTGCTCCAAATGGCCTAGTGTCGCCAGTAGTGTCATACATAGTTAGAGTGGATCTATAGTTGTGTGACCGTGAGACATTTAGGAAGGACATAACACCAGATACTCAAATGGCTAACCTAAGGGTTCCTAATATCTAACCTTTCTATGAAGGGTAGGGCCACTTCAAGTTAGGAAGTTGAGCGGGGGACTTCAAGTCCATGGTTGGTGGAAAAGCACCAAGATGATGCTCCCCTTCCCAAGTAAGAGACAAGCTGAGACTTATGGAGACAGATGTCATTGGTTCTAGATACAATGTTTGCATTTATGACCATTTGGTCTATTGTAATTGTATGAATTGATTATGATACCTTGGCATAACTTGTACATGAATAGTGATGGATACTCACTAAAGATATGTAAATGATTATTGTATTGTAAGCCTTGTTATATTCTGTTTAGAATAACATGCTTAATTGATGAAATGATAATGATTCATTATGGTTAAGTTTTGATTTACATAATCATATTGTTAACCAATCTCTTGATTAAGATGAATGTTTATGTTAAATCTTGAGCATTAAGGAATGATATGTTACAGTAAACCAAGACATAATACCAACCATCCTGTAAGCAAGGATCACCTGTCAAAACTGACAAACCATAACCAACACCTCAACCAAGGACTCTAAGAGTCCATGGTACCGAGATGTCAATATCTCCAAATCACATGAAGATAACCATATCCTGCCAAAGATCCCACTGAACCGTGATACTAAGCTATACATGACAACAACATAAACATCAAACCAGCACTGTCAAAAGCTCCCACTAGAACATGTAGCCAAGCTATCCATGACATCGCGATAAGCATCTCCTACATGAAGATCACCCATGGACCCAACGCAATCAAAGTATCCCGCTATAAAGACACAGATCTCAAAGGTCAAGTAATCCATAATCTCCAAACCAAGAAGATGAACAAAACTTTTAAACCAAACATCAATCCAACACCACAAAAAATACACCTATAAAACAATCATGTCATGCCAAATTCCCAACCAAATAAGGAACATCCATGACCCCATGATCACCACCCAATATATCTGTGCCAAACTCCCATCAAGTCTCACACAACTATACCATATAGTCAAGAAACATAGGTTCCATATCATGATTGTATCATGTAATATCATCTCTCTATATATCTCATAATGACAACAAACCAATGAAACATGTGACTAAACCAAGCTACAAATCAAAATTTGTATCAGCACTAAAATATCTATGGGTGTAGACAACCCACATACAAATCATAAATGCAACTTATAAACATAGACAACCTACAACACTGCACAACCTATAGATCTCACAATGCAACATGCAAACTCAAAAATATAATGGTAACCATGTCAAATGAGGAAAATTAGAGATAAACATGTGAGTATACAATGAATCAAACACCAAATCATCCCAGATTTAATTTACCATCAACTCACAAACGTACCATAAGTCAAAGTAACCAAAATGAGCTCAAACTAATATAAACTGACCAAACCTTAGAATATCATCTCCAAACCTACCCCACTATGTATTTCTCAAAAACACCTTTCCAATGCCTATAAGAAGTCCAAAATCTGACTTCATATGCACAAGTTATGCCGCATCAAAGCTCAAACCATAAATCTGGCTTCCAACTAGAAAAACACTCTCAAAATGACAAAATCTAGAATAATCTCTGACACCATGGTTTAGTACGCGGAAAAAAAATTCCCTCAACTATAAGAAGTTGAAAATCTGACATTGTGGGACCAAGTTATGCCTCCCAAAACAATGTCCAACTAGGCTATATAACCAGACCCTGGTGGCTCTGTAGTGATCTACTGGTGGCGAGCTAATGGTGCCCTGGTGGCGCATGGGTGGAGGTCTGGTGGCGGATCTCAAAACATATTTAAACAAGTTTAAATTTTTATGTTTGTAATTTTTGATTATAGACCTAAAATGCATAATAACTGGGGTTTAAGTTTTTGTTTGAAAACCCATGGGGGCCTGCTGTAGGTGGCCAATGCCCAGGACCGGGGGCCTAAGGACCTTCAGCTCGAACCTGCCCATCGGGAGCTGACCGGCCCCGACGGCTGTGCCGACAGGCTCTACCACGGCGCAAGCTAGGGTACGGGGGTTTGCAGATCCCCGCCCCAATTTTTTTATATCTTGATTTATTTTTAAAACCTTTTTTATAGTTTAAAATTTTAATTTTTAATTTTTAATCAACTATAGCAAAATATTTAACATTGCAGGGAATATATATATATATATATATATATATATATATATATGGAAATGGATCCTTTTATAGTGTATGATTTCGGGCGGCCTATTTTTGGGTCTATAGGTGGCTTATAACATATGAGACTACCTCATACTCCCAGTGTGCAGGAGGCACCTAACTGTGCTTCAAATATGAGGCATAGATACCCTACCCCCTGTAGGATTTGAACTTGTGACCTCTCTTTCAAGAGGGCAAGTTTTTCACCAACAGGCCAACTCATGTTGTATTTATATATATTCACAGTCGTACTTGCAGACTGATGACGGCCATATGGTCGACCTAGGAGCAAAAAAAATTGCTTTTTTTCTCCAGTGACCTAAATAGGTCAAATTTTATATCAATCTTTGTCTCTCGGGCCTCTTGAATCTAATGGCGAGGTCCATTTTGTCCTAGGAGGTCATATGTAAAAAATACCTCCTCAAAACCCTCATTTATGCCATCCATGAAAAACCCTTTTTCCAACTTAGATTTATAAACCCAGATCTATAAAAGATCACCATAAATCTCTAACCCCAAAACCCTCAATCTGCAAAATAAAACCTGCACAAAATCCTCATATCTTGCAATGTCTTCATTCTTTTCTTGCAAAGCCATGGATTCCACTATACACAAAAAATCCACTCATAGCTAGGGTTATCAAACATGGATTCCTCCCACAACCAAGCAACAAAGCTTTGATACCAAATATTGGAAATATGCAGCCATACAGACTAATTCCTCATAACCCAATAAGAGATTAATGTGCATCAATAACCAAAATCTACATGCAAAATAAATAGACAATCATACCATCAATGGTGACACAAGATATACCCTAAAAAACCCTAATAAAGGGAAAAATCCAGCCTTCAAAAGCATCCATCTCTCATGTATTATTCAGCAATAAGGATTACAATACATAATGAATACCCTGAATAATCAAGCTCTCTACCTGCACTCCATGTGAACAAGCATGTAATCCACACTTCAAATGTCATGCTTCAAACCCTCACAAATGCAACCTGCAAGAGATGCTCAAACAAGCTAAACCTAGCCAAAGGCAACAAGCCCTCACCTCACTCTCCAACAACTACCCATGTGTTTTATTTTATAGACATAAGCTCACACAAACACATGTGGTATGGTAAAACCATATTCCCCAAAACCATAAGTCTACAAAACCATTGACCCCCACTTAATTATTGGTACTAAGTTTTCCCAATAATTAAATAATTATAAATAAACACAATGTTACATGCAATGATTACAAGTGGCACCAAATAAATATTTAATGTGGATAAACACATCACATGATGCACCACAAATAAATATTCATTTTACATAATAAATTAATATCAATGTTATGCAAGGTGTACAACACACTTACTCCAACATCAACAAGAGACCCAAGTACACGTTGATGGTTGGTGTCTTCGACGCAGCGGCTGTCAGGAAAAACAAAATCTTAGCACAAGCCCTGATGCTTTACAGGGAAGGTATTTGAAGGAACAACATGGAGACTTTCTCCTATTTTATTGGCCAATATGGTGATCTTGTTTCCTCTCCCCAGGTGGAGAGGGCTATTGAATTGGCTGTAGGCCTCCGGGCCCTTTGACACCATGAATAGCACTTGGCTATATTGTCTTGTTGACAACCCTTTGTTTTATCTTCATGTTTTATGCAATGGGAGCTACTCCCCTGGTAGCACTTATTAATAAAAAATTCTTAGATAATGGCCCTACTCAAATCTATAAACTCATCTCTAATCTAATAATTACTTTTACTTTTTGGGATATAAAATACACTAACACTTTCAAATGTTCATCAGGGCCAAAATTCCTTTTGAACCGTTGATCTCCTATAATCAAATAGTTCTTAATGCTTTCTAGGAGCTAAAATGTACCCTCATTGTCAAATGTCAATTGGGCCCATAATTTATTTTGAACCTTTGGTCTCAATGAAGACCAATGACCCAGAAGAAGATATTGGCCCAATGGACATTTGATAGTGTGGGTGCATTTTAGCTCTCGAAAAGCAATAAGAACAAGTTGATTATAGAAAAAAAATCAATTATAGGAAATGAAGATTGGCAATATATGACCCAAAAATAATTGAGAATTATGTAATATTAATGGAAAATCAATTTAGATTTGTCTTTAAACTTATAAACTTTAGGCAAATTAGATTTAATCATGCATCAAAATACTATGGCAAAAAAGTTGAGTTTAAATGTTTATTAAAATAAATGCTTAGGCAAATTAACTAGGGCTAAACTAAAATTTTGTAAAAAAGTTGAGACCAACGATCCAAAAGAAATTATGGGCCCAATGGACATTTGACAGTGTGGGTGCATTTTAGCTCTCGAAAAGTAATAAGAACAATTTGATTATAGAAAAAAACAACGATGGGAAATGAAGATTGGCAATATGGCCCTAAAATAATTGAGAGTTATGTAATATTAATGGCAAGTCAACTTAGATTTGTCTTTAAACTTATAAACTTTACGGAAATTAGATCTAATCATGCATCAAATACTATGGTAAAAAAGTTGAGTTTAAACATTTAATAAAATAAATGCTTAGGCGAATTAACTAGGGTTAAACTAAATTTTGTAAAAATGTGGCAATTCAGGTTGCCTTATAGCTTGTACTATTCACCAAAAGTTGAATCCCCAATTTTCACTATTCACCATTGGGCAAAAATTTGCAACTAAAAAAATCATTGACATGGTTCTTTCCCTAACTGGTTCTCTCTTTAGGTCTTTTTTTTGCACCTACTTAAGTTTACTTAGGGACTTTTTTACTTTAATCCATTTTGGTTTTGGTATTAGTCTCTTGGGTGGAACATCATATATATTCCTACGTATCACTCTCATATGAGCATATTATTGTAATCTCATTTGCATTTCTATTGAATATAATACAATTTATTTAATCATATTTGATTTTTTTTATGCTTTCCTTTCGCTCATTTTCACTATTGGGTGGCTTCACAATCAAATCAGGACTATAAGGGGTAGGGTTGGAAAAGTGGGACAAGCATCACCATCTAGGTTAAGAGGAGGTATAATATGTGTAACAAAAGGAGGAGAATCTAGAGAAGAGCTATTAGTAATGAAAGTAACACAAGAAAACATAAGGGTTTGTAAATCATTGAGATTGTGCCAAACAAACAAGGGAAGGTGGGATAGTGGGAAAGGATTTCCAATATGTGACCAATAAAAAGAGGAGAAGAGTTTAAATCAAGGTCTAGAATGTGATCAAGGACAATAGGGTGGGTAGAGAAAAGCTGATAGGAGAAAGTGAAATCAAATAAGGATTCATGGATAGAGGCTAGGGACATGGAAGAAGCGATGGTATATGATATGGAAATATAAGGGTGGGAGGGGGGAAAGTGAAGATAAGGAGAGGTGATAATCAACTTGTAATATGTGTTGGGAAAGTTTAGTGAAGCATTGGGGATATTAGAGTAAGTGGTGTAAAAGGAGGGAGAGAGAGGAATGGGTGTAGGGATGATAGGAGCAAGTGTTGGAGAAGTGGACATGAGTGTTTTGAAGAGGGGGGAGGTAAAGAAGAGAGGTAGGCATGGTGGGGTTGATGTTGCATAAAGAAAGGGGTGTTCTAAAATTTTAAGAGGGTGATGGGAAGGGTGAATAGGGTGCTCTAGGGTATGGGATGACTAATGTAATGTCCCAAATAATTTTTTAAATTTTTATATGAAATATACTTATATCTTAAATATTAAAATGATTCCAACCAAAATGAAGTTGAAATATTCTTCAATCCAAATTACACACAACAATTGTAATAGATTTGCACTCATAAACTATTAGAAAGTAACAATACATTGTTATGATCCAATCATTTGATTTTCATGAAATGTGATATGAAATTATTATAGAACCTTCTATATAGAAATTAAATCAAATATTAAATGCCTTATCTTGTGAGCTGAGGTGAGAGCATACAGTGAAAAATATTAATTTTTACTATATAGATTTGCACACAACTTCACCAAACTAAAAAATACTTGCAAATATGAAATTAGAAATTCAATTCAATACTAGAGACACTCTAAAATGATAAAATGTATAGAAATGTTGTGTCATAAATAAGAAAGTAATGGAATTTGAGAGCAAATTGTGCAGACTAGAGCTTCCTTCTTTCCAATCTCGCAAAACTCAAATAACTACAATTTGTTTAGCACCAGTGCAACTTATAGATAAAATTGCCTTTAGAAAACCAAGGGGTTTTTATCCTCCAATCTCCAATAAATCCAAGGGGTTTCATCTCGGTATTGTTGAATGACAAAAAGTGCTCACACAAATTAAACAAAGTTTTTTGGTATGATAAAGAGATGATTTCAAATGAGGAGACTTTATGTTTTTATAGATGCTGAGAGGCCAACTTGGCTACTCAAGTCCCAATGCTCTTCTATCTTCCTCCAAAGCGAGTCTTGACATAGCCTCAATTGGAATTCTCACACCCTCTTTTGGGTTGCCAACAATTTAATAATAGATTAATATTTAATCAACCCAATTTACCAAGTTTGAAAATTATTAACTTGGGTCCAAAATAAAATACTAAATAAAATTATTTCCATAATAGTTTCCCTTTAGCCCTGTTATGTCAGAAAATATCCCCTTGGGGGCTTTTCCCTCTTAAGGTTTAGCTCCTGAGTCCTTTAGAATGCATTTAGATCATCTTGCATGTTAATGATGACTTCCGGTGAAGAAACCCCTAAGTTTTATGGCAAATAGGACCTAGGGGATGCACTTATGATGACTCTCGCCTGAAATAGGGGGGAGGAATTGGGTGCCCACACCCTAATCCTTCCCTATTTCAGGTCAGGACCTATTTTCATGTGTCGGTTATGTGACAGTTATTAGGTCCTATGCTGACACCTCAAGTTTGAATTATGTATTTCTTAGCGGGAAGTTGTTTAGTTGCATATATAAGAATGTTTAGGTATTCATTTGTAAACTAGAAGATGATTACGAGCTTTTGGCATACTTATGATTTGAGAACTTTCAAAGTATTCATTGTTGTAGAGCAGTATTATTTTGTTATTGTGTTTGTTATGCAGATTTGGCTTCATCTTCTCATGATGTGAAGGATCTTCATGTTCATGCGAGCTACACCATCGAGGTGACATTCATTTGTGTTTTCAATCATTTATCAATTGGTTTTTGCCTCTATCTCATAGGGATACACATCTTTATCTGACAACGGTGTTCGGAAGACTTGAATGTCTCTCCAGGGCTTGACCGAGGCAAGCCTCTAAACACCACAACCCTCAACCCACTTTTATGTGATTACAGGTTATAGGTTGTGGAAGCAGAAGAAGTGGAGTTGTAGGATGGCATTACAGACTGTCAGAAGTGCAGATCAAAGAAGAAAATTAGGTTGTAGACTAGGGCACCTGCTCATTAGTCCTCTAAATTCTGATTCAGTGAAATCTCTATGACAACAGAATTGGGTTGCAGACATTCTTCAGAGATCCCGACAGAAACAACTACACTAAACTAAGTTTGCCACTCATTAGCCCCTGACTTTTCTATACACCAAACTTCAAAATCTGGTATGTATTTGATTGTCATTTGATATCTCTGTGTGCGATAATTTTCTGTGATTTATTCGTTTGTTTACGATTTTTATGAAATTAAGGTTTTGAGCATAATCGGGTTTAATTGAAAAATAAATTCACACAATTCCAATCTTCCCCTTTGTTCCAAGTGATAGGAGATCTGTAGTAGAGTTCTCTACTCGGTTGAATGTCCTTGAATGTTGTGGTGAAAGGAGGAATTAACATAAACCCTTGAAATAAACCAAAACCACATCTTCCTCTTTTTACCACTAAACATTTTGCTGAACCAGTGTTTTAATGAAATTTGCACCTTACTGAGTGTTGTATTTCATATTTTCATTTCATTTCATTCATTCATTTCATTTTCATCTTATTGCATTTGAAAAATTACAAAAAAATTGAAAAATTAGAAAAAATTGAAAAAATTGGCATTTTTAGCTTGCATTTTCAAATAATTTGAATTAATTTGCATTTAATTTCATTTAAATTCTATTATTTTCATCAGATCTGATTTAGATTACAGAAATTCATCATTTAGTATTCACTTGCATTGTATTTTCATGCTTAAATCGTCAAAAAATGCTTGAAATTGTGCATTTTTCATATAACCTAGTTTATGCATTAGCTAGGGTTTATGGTTAAAATCTTGTTTCAGATTTTACTACCATTTTAAACACTCATTTAGGACTAGTTTATAACTATAGTGTTTCATCATAACATCATTCTTGCAAAATTTCATGTATAGGGTTTGAAAACCTTGTATTTTCAATAGATTTGGCCTTATTGTCTCTCTAGAATTGCATCATAGGCATGTTGTGAATAATTTTGTTGCACTAATTCACTGTTATCAGGGTTATAATCTTCTGCCCCTCCTTAAATTCCTCACAACACCCTTTCTATTTGGCATTTACGTTGAAAATTGGTGAAAAAACTGCATATTTTAGGTGTATTTTCACTAGGTTTTAAATTGTCATCACTCTAGATCTGCACTATAGGCATGTTGTGAAATATATTACTGTATCATTGGACTATTATTAGGAATATTATTTTCTTCCCCTTTGAAGTTATTCACAACACCTCTTCTGTTAGTGATTTGCATTGAAAATTGGTGAAAAATTGCATGTTTTTAGTGTATTTTTACTAGATTTTGACTTATTGGGCATATAGGATTGCATCAAAGGTGTGTTGTGAAGGATATTGTTGGTTTATTGGACTTATATCAGACATATTACTTGCTTCCCCTCATCAATTTCCTTACAACACCTCTTCTTTCACTCATTTGCATTAAAAAAAGAAAAAATCAAGCATTTTAGGTCAGTTTCACATATAGTTTTGCACTTGTTTCTTGCATAACTTTTGAAAATATTTTAAAATCTGATTTTACATTGATTTGAAAACATATACATGGCTTCTAATCGCAACAATAACACTAGGTTCCCTCCTAGGCCTTACAAGAAAAGAAAGGTCCCTGAACCTGAAATTGTGTTCACACCGCATGATAGAACAATTGGAGACACTAAAGGACCTCTTTATATCGCTGTGAAGATAATGGGAAATATTGTGGATGGATCCCTTATTGATCCTAATTGCACGACTAATGTGGCAACAGAAGAATTCCTTTATTCACATGGTTTGATACAAGACTTCTATGACCCTTCGGACATGATGATTAAGACACATAAGAGAACCTTTATAAACACTTCTGGGAAGATATATTTATTAGTTACTATATTTGACAAGTCCATATAACAATTATTTGACGTTGTCCCCATATCTAACCTTTTTCGCATAAAATTAGGACACCCATGGTTAAAAGCTATGAAAGTTGTCCCTTCAACAATTCATAATTGTGTAAAATTTCCTTTGAATGGACAAGTGCATACTATCCCTTGCAATAGATATAAAACTTTGGTTACAATACAACACTTTAGCCTTGATTACTTTTGGGAATGATCTAAACTAGAACCGGAGCCATAGACAGATTTTAACTTCTTGGGATATAGAAACTAGAAAACATAATTATTACATCGAGTGGCCAATCCTTCTATGAACAAGAAACAATAAGAGACGAGCAACCCACATTTGAAGAGCATCCTAGACCAAAAGGAAAAGGACCCTATGCTAAGGTTCATCCCCCGCCATCCTTACAAGGATCGGGTGGTAGTCGTCAAGAGCAAAACATTCCACCAAGACAAATGAGATTTGACCATGGTGCTTCCTCCTCTAAAACACAAAAACCTATGGAAGAACAAAACACTATTTTAAAAGAGATAAATAGTAAGACAAGAAGAAATAGACAAGCAAGAGAAAGGAGGAAGAGAAGACAAGCGTTTGCCCAATGAAACACATCTCAACAAGAAAACATCTCACCTAACATTGAATCAAACCAAGAAGACCTTAAGAATGGACAACTTGAAGACAAGAATAAAAGTTGGGCTATGGTACCTTATGTTCCACTTTCCTCTAACATTCAGGAGTGGGAAGATGATGATTTGATCGTTGATAACCTTTAATTAGGTTGTCCTTTCAGGTAGGTATTTCTAAGCTTGGTGGTCACCTATGTCGTGGCATTATTTTCTCGTTTATGTGACCTCTCCTCTTGTGTTGTGTTCCCCCGTGATATGTTATGTGTTGTTTAGGCCTCCTAGGATGACCCTTGATTCTCTTGTAAGGTAAAGGATACTAGGAGACTGCCTCTGTTGTAACCTTCTTCTATTTGTATCATCATTCTTCTATATTGCTTCTCCTCTATTTTCATTGCTGTGTGGTGTGTCTTAAGGACATAACATTGCAGTTGGTGATTTGGGGGTACCCTCCTACGTGATTGTTCCTAAGGCACTTGTTATCCTCTATTGATTTATTGTTTACCTTCCTCTATTGGTTCTATCTAGCTGGCGGATGATGAAAAACAAATAATATTGATACAGACCTAGTGTCCCTTTAGCGAGAAATGAAAAAATGGACCTAGTCCATACATGATGACGGGGTTGATATATATTATTCGATGCTTGGCTAGTAGAATCACTCAATGTGTTATTTTGATGTTGTCTTATCGCACTAACAAACTATAACAATATAGCTGCTCCATGCACTTTGTTTATCTTTGAATCTCACCTCATTTACATTCAATTTTGAAATCTTGAAGTATAGCCCCACGATTATACTCAGTTTCCGAATCCGTAGTGTAACCTTGGCTTTTTTTTATGTGGGTATTTGCATGCATTTCTTTTGATCATGTGATGTGGTTGTTGTATTATGGAAAGATTTCTAACCTCTTTTCTTACAGGAATGTGTTTGCGGGAACATTTGGCGACTGTAAAGTACATGTCACCTCTGGAGGCATGGGCTTTGTGAGGGCTCTTGTTCCCTTGTGTGTTTTCTTCCTACCTTAATGTGATTGATATTGGTACATGATATAAACCACCTTAAGGTTGGGGCATATATAAAGGTAATCCATTTAGTGATTTTGATACTAATGAAGCGTGTTTGTAATCCCTCTGCGGAGGCAGGATGTTGTATCTTTGCACGAGTGCACATCTTTATTTCTATATTGCAACCATTAAGCCCTCTATAGAGGCAAGATATCGTGCATATCCTTTTATTTTAAGTCCTTATGTAGAAGGCGTGGATGGTGTATTTCTCAAGGAGATTGCACAATCCTGTCATTTTCAAAAAGTCCTCTGAGCAGGCGGGGAGCAGATCTAAGACTATCCTAACCTTTAACCGTGTCTTTGGCGATTGTTGTGGCGAAGCCCAGTCATCAGTGTGTGCTTGTAATGTGCCTGAGATGGTTGCAAACCTAGCAATAGGTTTCTTCCATCGCTTGTTTGTCATGTTTTCTCCATGTATTCCATGTGTGTGTGTGTATGACGTGTTTGTTCCCAAGCATAGTCTAAACACTGGTGGCGATGATTCCCTCCTATGCTTTGGGATTTGTATGGTGTGTTTGTTCTCAAGTGCAGTCTAAAGATTGGTGGCAATGAGTCCCTCCTGCACTTTGAGATTTGTATTGTGTGTCTATTGCTCCATATGTAGTCTAAAGACTTGTGGTGATGAGCCCCTCCTACATTATGGGTTGTGTGTTCACTTTTCTTGTACTTGCATTTGCATTCATATGGGAAAAAAATGAAAAAAATTCATTGCATTCATTGTATTCACTATGTTTTGCATGTCTTCAATGTTGTCTTCTCTGTGTCTTGCATGACTGTTACTATCTTCTCCATGTTTTGCATGCCTGTTACTATCTTCAATGTATTTGGTGTGTCTTCACCATGCTTGGCATGTTTCCTATGTTTTGACTATACTTTAATGCATGTATTGACCTAGTGTTTATACATACATTAAAGTGGGGGCTAAATGTTATGTCGGAAAATGTCCCCTTGGGGGCTTTTCCCTCTTAAGGTTTAGCTCCCGGGTCTTTTAGAATGCATTTAGATCATCTTGCATGTTAATGAAGACTTCTGGTGAAGAAACCCCTAAGTTTTATGGCAAATGGGACCTAGGGGATACACTTATGATGACTCCTGCCTAAAATAAGGGGGAGGACTTGGGCGTTCGTGCCCTAGTCCTGCCCTATGTTGGGTCAAGACCTATTTTCATGTGTCGGTTATGTGACCGTTATTAGGTCCTATGCTGACACCTCAAGTTTGAATTATGAATTTCTTGGAGGGAAGTTGTTTAGTTGCATATATAAGCATGTTTAGGTATTCATTTGTAAATTAGAAGATGATTATGAGCTTTTAGCATACTTATGATTGAGAGCTTTTAAAGTATTCATTGTTACAGAGCAGTATTGTTTTGTTATTGTGTTTATTATGCAAATTTGGCTTCATCTTCTCGTGATGTGAAGAGTCTTCATGTTCATGCGAGCTACACCATCAAGGTGACATTCATTTGTGTTTTCAATCATTTATCAATTGGTTTTTGCCTCTATCCCGTGTGGATACACACTCTTTATTTGACAACGGTGTTTGGAAGACTTGAATGTCTCTCCGGGGCTTGACCGAGGTGAGCCTCTAAACACCACAACCCCCAACCCACTTTTCTGTGATTGCAGGTTACAGGTTGTGGAGGCAGAAGAAGTGGAGTTGTAGGGAGGCATTACAGACTGTCGAAAGTGTAGAGTAAAGAAGAATATTAGGGCTTGGACTAGGGTGCTTGCTCATTAGTCCTCTGGATTCTGATGTGGTGAAATATCTGTGATAACAGAATTGGGTTGCAGACATTCTTCAGAGATCCTAACAGAAATAGGTACACTGGACTAGGGCGCCCGCTCATTAGTCCTTGACTTTTCCACACACCGAACTTTGAAATCTGGTATGTATTTGATTGTCATTTGATATCTCTGTGTGCGATCATTTTCCATGATTTATCCATTTGTCTACGATTTTAACAAAATTAGGGTTTTGATCATAATCGGGCTTAATTGAACAACAAATTCACACAATTCCAATCTTCCCCTCTATTCCAAGTGACAGGAGATTTGTAGTAGAGTTCTCTACTTAGTTGAATTTCCTTGAATGTTGTGGTGAAAGGAGGATTTAACATAAACTTTTGAAATAAACCAAAACCCCATCTTCATCTTTTTACCACTAAACAAGCCCAAGGTAAATATTGGAATGATATTTTGGTTCCTCAAATTGAATTACTTAGAAAGGGGACATTATACTAATGGTCATGCTTTCTGGGGACTTAAGGGTACCCTTTCTTGTAAGAGAAAATTGTCTGCACAAAGAAAATAATGCCATGACACTAGAGAATGACCATATAGGCGAGAAGGGTATAAGGACCTTGAAAAATAAAAATCTTGTTAAGGGATTGAATAATTATGCTCTTGAATTTAATTTTTGTGAACACTATATATATGGTAAACATAACCAAATTTAGTTTTATTCTTGTTCTCACAAATCTTCTAGGGTGTTGGACTCTCCAAGACTCATTCTTCTTCAATGAAACCATCTTCTCATTCACATGGGTATATCTCCTTAGAAGTAAATCTAAAGTCTTCAGTCAATTTAAGGAGTCTAAGGCTCTTGTGGAAAATCAGACTAGTAGGAAGATTAAGGTTTTGAGGATTGACAATGGACGTGAGTTTTGTTATGTAGATCTTGAAATTTTTTGTTTTAGAGCACTTGATTGAGAGACATAAGACAATTCCATATACCCCTTACTAGAATGGAGTTGTAAAGAGAATAAGAAAGATGTTGATCGAGAGGGCTAGGAATATGCTTAGTGGAGCCAACTTAGAACAAAATATTTAGGTAGAAGCAGTTGCCATGACCTGCTACCTGAATAACAAGTCTCCTAAATTAGCTCCTGTAGATAAGAACCTTATAGAGGCATGAATGGTCAAAAATCCCTCATTATAACATCTTCAAATTTTTATTTGAGGTATATGCACATGTGCCCATTGAGAAATAGTCAAAGTTGGAGAACAAGGCGATAAAATGTATCTTCATCAACTATGGTGCCGGTATGAACTTGGTACAAGCTTTGGGACCCTATGGCCAAATTGTTTTATACAATAGAAGAGTTATATTTAGAGAGATTAAGCCTTCTTCCATAGTGTTGTAGGTTTAAGAAGATGGGAAGAAATATGTAGTTCAACTAACCCCAAATACTGATAAGATTGAACTAGAAGCTCATGAAGGACCTGAAGAGGAGGAGAGCTCAGATAGTTCAAAAGAGGATGTAGAACCTCCACCTCAATTATTGAGGAGGTCCACTCAACATAGACAAAAACTAGATAGGTATACTCATCCTGATTGCGATGCATTTTTTCTTTGATTAATAATACTGATGAGCTTAGAACTATGGAGGCGGCAATGCCTATGGGTGATTTTGAGTCTTGCAGAGTGGATATGGATGAGAAGATGGTTTCATTGAAGAAGAATGACACATGGGAATTGGTACCATTTCTAGAAGGAAGAAAGATTGTTGGATATAAATGGGAATTCAAGAAGAAGATTGTTTCAAATGGTAGTGTTGAACAATACAAGGCAATATTGGTTGTAAAAGGATATTCCCAAGTTGAGGGGATAGAGTTTGGCGAGATTTTTCCTAGTTTCTAAGTTGATGTCTTTAGGTTCTTTTTATATATAGCAGTAACTTTTGATTTAGAGATAGAACAAATGGATGTAAAGATAGCATTCCTACATAGTGACTTGGAGGAAGAGATCTACATGACACAACTAGAGCACTATGTTATTAAAGACAAGGATTCTTTGCTTTGTAAATTAAAAAACTCTTTGTATGGTCTCAAATAGTCTCCTAGAATGTGGTACCAAATATTTGAATCATTTATAATTGGGCTTGGGGTTTTTGAGATCTAAATTGGATCATTATGTTTATTATAAAATGGATAGTGTTTGATTCCTTATTAGATCACATTGTACGTAGATGATATGTCATTTTTGGTAACAGTAAGGACATGATTTGTGATTTAAAGTCTCAACTTTTAGCACGATGTTATATGAAGGATTAGGGGACACCAAGTATATCTTGGGCATGGAGATCAAAAGATATAGAGAAAATATAAAGTTTTGGTTAGGCTAGAGTAAGTATGTGAACTCTGTATTGCATCATTTCAACATGGTAGATAATAGACCATTGAGTGTTCCTATTTATGTGGGAACTAAGATTTTAGTTGAGTAGTGCCTTACAACACCCACAAAGATGGAGGATATGGCTCATGTTCATTATGTTAGTGTGGTTGAGAGTTTGATGTATGCTATGGTACATATATAGACCAAACATTACCTAAGCAATGGGAGTCCTTAGTTGATTCATGGCTAGTCCTAGATGAGATCATTGGGATATAATTAAGAGGGTCCTTAGATATTTGTAGGGTACCTTTGAGTAATCTATTTCTTATCATGATGGTTCTATGGGGGCCAACACTTAATGGGTGTTCATGGATTCATGGATTTAGATTGGGCAGGAGATGTTAATGGTAGAAGATCCACCATTGGGTATGTGTTCAATTTATTCAGTGGTGTTATTAGTTGGATGAGTAAGAATTAGGTTGTGGTTGCTTTGTCTACTACAGAGTCTAAGTACATGGTAGCCACTCAATTTTTTAAGGAGGCCATCTAGCTTAAGATATTATGTTTAGATGTGGGTCTAAGTTAGGGAACTGTCATTTTTCTTTATGATAGTCAAAGTGTCATATGTCTAGCAAAGAACCTAACCTTTGATATGAGAACAAAGCACATAGATGTCTAGTACCATTTTTTTTGTGACATGGTAGAGGATGGGAGTGTGTTTTTAGAGAAAGTTGACACTTTGTAGAATGTTGTAGATGCATTGATGAAGCTTGTCAACATATAAAAGTTTAGGTGGTGTAGTAAGTCTAAGCACCTCTTGACTTGTAGCAAATAGTTGATAGTGTTGGTATTCCCTTTGCTCTTGCAAGGTGTTTGATAGGTGAGAGAATGTTAGTAAAGGTGTCTCAACCTTGCATCCTAATGTTAAGAACAAAAAAATGTAATTTTTAGACTATAGAACATAAAAAAACAATTTTTAAGGTTATAGAGGTTGACCTTGGCCTTGAAAAATGTCAAAATGGGCCTTAATCAGAGCAAATGGGTTACAATGACATGGACCTGTTTGATATCTATAATTTACAATAATGTGAGCTTAATCAACTTCTCATATCAAAAGTTATGGCCTCTACAAGTTGGACCTCCCACATCAAAAATTTAGGAGCATCTACGAGGCATAAAAAAGCTATAAGAGGGAGTTACATTTGTTGACCAAGTTATGATGAATGCTATGATGTTATGACACATCATAAGACATCTTTGAATGGATATAATGCAGCCAAAATGGAGCACCCAAGTTGGTGAGTGGATTATGATGAGCTTATAGTAGGTGGAAGGAATATGCTATTTTTAGTTTGTGGACTCATCATAGGATTTGGGCATTAGATTTTTTACTAGGGATTTGGGTATCATATTTTGGTTGGTTTTAACTCATGGTTTCTTAATTACTATTTG
Organism: Cunninghamia lanceolata; assembly: GCA_027924645.1. NCBI lineage: Eukaryota > Viridiplantae > Streptophyta > Pinopsida > Cupressales > Cupressaceae > Cunninghamia > Cunninghamia lanceolata. The sequence continues at coordinate 4,792,620 of BSBN01000397.1, forward strand.
ATGGTTTCATGTATTTATTCTCCTATTTATCAGACTGTGCTTGAGATGGAGGTTTCATGGTGAGTTTTTTAGGTACTGTATGCTACCAAAATTGCTCTAGATCTTGTTGGTTATACTGTTGTAAAGGTTTAGACTCTACAAGTGTATTGTAACCATTGATTAATAAATAATACATGGAGAACTACTTTGGACTGAGGTTTTTCTCTTGAAAGGGTTTTCCCCACATAAATTATTGTCTTATGGTTTTTTAATTTTGTGTTTATTTCCTTGTAACTATATGATCAATTTAATTTTTATGCATACCTCCTCTCATAGATTAGTATAGGAAGCGTATTCCACACCTCTAGTTCCTTTCATAAAGATGTAAGCAAAGCAAATCAGTTTCACAAAAATATTGGTGGAAAAAGACTATACAACTTGTAGGAATTGTGAATATGCTAGAAGATATTGCTAGAGCAATAGCTTGAAGGATTATGAAGATGTAAGCAAATAAAATCAATTTGATTATAATATTAGTGGAAAAAGATTGCAACTTTAAGGGATTGTGGAATATGCTAGTTAATATCACTAGAACAATAGCTTGAAGGATCGTGAAGATCCAAGCAAATAAAATTGGTTTGATGAGAATATTAGTGGAAAAAGACTAATGAGATGACCACCATTTAAGGTGACGCAATAGGCATGCATTGTGGGTCCTCTCTATTTGCAACCATTGCAAAGAATCTTACCATAATATTACACACTGAAATGTGTATTCAAGTTATAAAATTGTGTGTCATAGCTATTAGGAAAGGTGTCTCAACCTTGCACCTAATGTTAAGATTAGAAACAATGCAATTTTCAAGTTAAAAAATAGAAAACTCAAATTTTGGGCTATAGAGTTGGTTTTTGGTCAAAATAATTTTTTTGGGTTGTTTGGCATTGATTCCCTAGTGCCTGTCACGTGGACCTCTTTGAACTTTAATGTGAGGCCCATTCCTCCTTATAACTACTTTTGTATTTGGATAGGCTTGCTTGGTTTATAATTATTGAGGGACTTACTATATTTTGTTACAATCATAGATTTGTGCAAATAGTAATATTATGACTAGATTAGTGGATTTTATCAGTTCATTACATTGATTAGTCAATTAATAAATATGATTACTCACATTATTGATATGATAAAATTAGAAGTATATATTGATATGATAGAATTAGAAGTATATATATATATATATATATATACTTTCCTTTCTAAATCCCATGATAATTACCGAAATTGAATTAGATTAAATTAAAATTCATCATCACATAATTGAATCCAAACAAAAATTTAATATAAATATTTCATCTCGTCATTCTAATTTAATTTTTGTTTGGATTCAATTATGTGATATATATATACTAATTCAATTTCTATAATTATCATGATATATATATATATGTGTGTGTGTGTGTGTGTGTGTGTGTGTGTGCGTGTGTGTACATATACATATACATATACATACACACACACACACATATACTAATTCAATTTCTATAATTATCATGAGATTTAGAAAGGAAAGTATGAAATAACATTTTAGGGATTACTAATAATGAATTTAATTAATTTATGGTTATTGATTTGATCATAAATTCTAGGTTAAGGTTTACGAATTAAAATTATTTTCTCATTATGGATTTTGTATGAACATGACTCCTTATTAAGCGATCTTGTATTAGTATGATCTAGATGATGGATTAAATGTGTTCTTTAAATTTTCATTTAATTATAATAATATTGCTAATTATTAAATATTAATGATGTGTATGCTATTAACATTTGTGTGCAGGTTTATTCCCTAGTGAACCTAGAGAAGATTAAGGTCTTCATATGTTTAGTGTTGTGGTATGAAGTGTTTAATTAAATTTTTATTTATACTTCTATTATTTGTGTGGGGGTGTGAATTATCCTTAAGTGGTAATTCTCATATTTATATTTTAGAGGTTGTTTAAGGAGTCAAAAAATATCATTTTCTTCTTGTTTTATATAAAATAAAATTAGTGTAGTGATAAACTATGGGTGGGACCCTTTTTGAAGTGTTTAAGATATATTTTTAAAATGTTTTGAGGGGGAAAAATTTACCAGAAGTGACGAAAATTGGAGAAGGGAAGTTCCTAACCCTAGTTTTATTCTTCTCTATTTATTTCTTTTTGAAACTAGTTTGAGGGTTGGCCTATCATTATCAACAAAAGAGATTTAGTAGAAAAAATATAGAGTTATAAGAAAAATTTGGATAGCAAGGCTTCCTCTAACTTGGAGAAGCAAGATGTGGGTTTCCATACCATTTTGAAAAATTAGTTGGTTGTATTTTCTCAAGTATTTGCTCCAAATGTGAATATGGGGGGTTGAGAGAGGTGTGGACCCTCTCTTGAGGAAATTGTTTGATTATGTAATGGCATGAGTGCATGATGATTTTGGTAGATGAGATTAAAATAATGGAGTAATTATTTTATGGTAATTGTTGGGGAAAAAGTGCCATGGTGATTGAGGTGGATGGGATTAAAATAATGGAGTAAGTATTTTATGGCAGCTCTATTATGGGCTGGTGCTGGAAGTCTCTTGCAATTTTTGTGACATCATTGTAACACCACTTTCATCCTAACACATCCCCTTAACCACTTAAATTAATTAAATAAATTTATATTTACTTAATTAATTTATTTTATCCATTTTTCCTATCTTTTGGATTAATTAAATAAATTTATTTTACTTATTAACTTTTAGTCCCTTTTCATCTAAATTAATTAAATAAATTCTATTTATTTAATTAATTAACTAACCTTTCCTATTCATCACCTAAGATTAATTAAATAAATTTCACTTTATTTAATTAATAATCCCACAACCATGATTAATTAAATAAATCCCATTTGATTAATCTTAAACCTCACTTATTATAGACACCTGCCTTCTTCTTCAAATCAATACAAACATATCTTTAAGAATAAAAAAAAAAATCTTAAACCTCACTTAACCCCTCTCCAACAATTAATTAAATAATTCCTATTACTTAATTAATTGTCTCGCCACTTGTTCTCATCCTCACTCACCTCACAAATAAAACAAATTAAAAATTCCCACAAAATGACAAAACAAAAAAGTCAACCTGACCTCTTAACCTCCACCCTTCATTTCAAAATCCATCTTTCAATCTCCACCATTCACATGAAGATGCCCTAGAATTCAATGTAACCATTGATCTTATTTTTCACCTTTTAATCTTATCCGTTAGTTCCACCTCTCATTCTTATTTGACCTCCCAACCTCTCATTCTTATTTGACCTCAGCACCTTTCAATCTCAGCTCTTCATCCCACCGCTTAATCTTAGCCCTCCAATCCATCTCATCTCAAATCTATAAATAAACTCTCCTGATAGCCATTTTCAACTCATCACGTGCAAGTAGCCATATGCTGTTCAAATCTCTACTCATTTGTCTCCATTAGATTTAGGGTTTATGCTGGTTTCATGAGAGTAATCCGACATTTCATAGTAACATTTGAGTATAGCTAGGATTGCAGGTGGGTGGGTGCATGCTTCCTGAACTCTATCAAGGAGGAGAAATGACTCACGGGTGAAGGTAATGCATTGTTTGTTTATCTTTCATTTTTATTTATCTTGTGTTGTCCTACTGATTAAGAAATTGTTGCCTTTGCCTATATGTTTTTGTGTTACCATCTTGCTGCTACTCTAGTGATCATATTTGATTAAGAAATTGTGAAATTGTTGCATATATGTTTCTAAGAGAGAATCTTTGTGTTACCATATGAATGCAAATCTGTGTTACCATATGAATACAAATCTTTCCTACTGTAAAACTTTGCTACTCCCGTGATCATATTTGATAAAGAAATTGTTGCCTATATGTTTCTGAAGAGAGAATCTCTGTGTTGCCTACTCCCATGATCATATTTGATAAAGAAATTGTTGCCTATATGTTTCTGAAGAGAGAATCTCTGTGTTGCCATCTTTGTTCCTGTAAAAACTTTGCTACTCCCATGATCATATTTGATTAAGAAATTGTTGCCTATATGTTTCTAAGAGAGAATCTCTGTATAAATACAAATCTTTCCTATTGTAAAATTTTGCTACTCCCATGATCATATTTGATTAAGAAATTGTTACCTATATGTTTCCCAAAAAAAAATATCGATTTGATATTTTTAAAATAATTAAAAAGCATGTGATTAAACTAGAAAAAATTAAAAAACAAAAAAAACAAAAAAAACAAAATTATTTAATTTATTTTAAAAAATAATAGGCCCCTTGCCGCCCCCATCACTGTGGGAAGCGGCCAAGGGCAGGCGTGGGGAAAGCCGTGAGGCTTCTCCATGGGCCCATCCCCCGTATCTGTTTTTTTTTTAAATAAAATAAAAAAGGTACTTTCCTTTTCTCTCTAAAATGGGGCCATTAATAACAGAAAAATGAGAAATTGTAAATAAATAAATAAATAAATACTGTTTGTTTGTATATAATAAATATATATTCTTACTATCTGTGACCAGTTTTGCATGTAGGCTTGATCTTGTAGAAAGAATAAAACTTATTACTGCCAGACAATGAAATCTGTTCTAGGATAAAATAAACAGAGGATTTAATTATTTTCCTTGTTCAAAAACAAATTGATACAACTCTTCTGTAGACAACAAAACGAAATTTCTCCCCAGAAAATTTAAAGAGTTAGTTTCCTTATTTTAATTTCCTTTCACATGAGGGTTCAAATTTGGGTATAACTAAATCCCTGGGTATAACTAAATCCCTCACTGGAAATACCACATTTGGAACCCTCCTGCAACACCAGAGAGCCATAATCTCCAGATAAGCTATAACTATTGCAATTAACAGTGTCAATCCAATGTTTCTTACCTGTAGACAATCAAACACACAAAATAAAATAAATTAAGAAAGAAGTTGTTCGAGTCAAGTAGAAATATATTTTTATCGAACCTTCTGTAAACACTCTCATCTCTCACACAGCAAACAATTTTTTAGAAGAAGAAAAATAAAGATGAAGTGTGAAAACAGAGGAAAGAAAGGGAAAGCCAAGAGGAAGAAATGAGGATAGTAAAAACAAGTTTTTTATTATATGTTTTTCTTTTCAAATTGGAAAGTTTCAAAATCCAACATTTTGTTGCATATTAGTTCCTCAATTTTAGCTGACTTGAGTAAAATTGGCATGACATGAGATTAAGTTATTATTTTTATTTTAGGTATGCAATTTTCAATTTGTTGTTTCAAACTTGCTAAGTCAAAATTTTTAATAGAATTTTATTTATTCTTTCTGTATAAATTTTATTTTAAGTTGATCTAGTTTTGAGCTTTTTGGAGTGTTAGAATAAAAATAAAATTTTGTTTTGTTTTAATTCAAGTTTAAGGTAATGGAATGAAGGGCTTACACTACTTAATTGCATAAATATTAAATTGGGAGATAAATAAATTGTTATTTATTTTATCTTAGTTAATATAACTTTTATATTTATTTAATCCCTAACTACTAGGTCATTTAGGAGAATAGGTTTTCTTATTGAATAATTATTATGGTTATTATTATTTTCCTTATAGATGATTTCTTAATCTTTGATAAAAGCTCACTTTATCCTTTTAATCAATTTGAACTAGGGTGCATATTAAAATAACCTTAGGCATGAGATTAATCTTAGAAGAAATTTTCTTTTGGGGTCTTAAAATAGATCCTTGAGTATATTGACCTAGTAGGGTTGAGACAACCCCCTCTTAATCTCATTCCTGAAGTCTAAAATATATTAAATATCTTTACAAACCAATCTATTTTTTTGGAATAGTCTAGTTTGTGAAGAGGAAACCTAAATAATTCAAAAATTATAATATTATTCTATTTTTTTCATAAAAGAATGATATTTTAAGTCCACATTGTAAAGAACAAGTCTAGATTATTTAGAATTGTGTAAAAAAACTAGTCCAATTTATTTAGAATGAAGTTCTCTCTAGTTTAGAAAAGGGGTCATAAATCCAAATTATTTGAAATAGTTGGTAAAACTACATTTAGTATCTAGTTCATACTAAATGATTAAATAATAATAATCAAAGGTCACCATAATATAGATAAAGAGTATCCACTATGGTGGGGCCTTACACTAGTGTAGTATCTATGATGTAGATGTGTAGATGGTGCTCTTGTGAATGCTTTTCAATATGCTCTAAATCAACTCTTAGATGTTAGTGGTCGATTCTCCTTGATCCTTGATTCCTCACCACTAGTGTCATAGGGCTTGTCTTTAAATATAAGATCTTAGATGCTCAATTCAAAAAAAATGGCATGCAAGCTGATGAGTAATGGTTTGAATATTACAGTGGGTCAATTCCAAGAGGAGGAAGGTGGTCACAATTTTGGTTCTATTTATGGGATAGATCCATGATTGCAATTTTGTCATTAGGATAGATCTTCACATATCATTCAGTTTAAGATGTATGAATGATTGTAGTGAGATGTGGTATGGACTATTGGAGATTGAGGTAGGATGATAGATGATATGATTCAGTTGTGTCAGCGTATGCACAAAATAAAATAAATAGAGTGTCAAGACAATATATTTATGACAATACCAAAGTGAGTGTAAAACAAGAGGCTAAAAGGGTAATATATGCACTTTTCTCCTCTACAATATCATTGCTACAAAGAAATCCATCCAATTAAGAAATCAAAGATTTTTGAGTAGTTCTCTCAAAACACACAATAAAGAATGAGGTTGGAATAGTAACCCTTATGAATTTGGTGGAATAAATACTCCTCAGTCCTTCACACTTAATCAAAGAAATCCAATTATTCCTACTAGAAAACACACTTCCTATACAACCAAAAACATCATGTGATTCTTTTTGACATTTGTTGGTAAGGATACCCATATGCAAACAGAGCATTCCTTCTCCTGCCGGGCTAAAAACTTTCATAACATGCTTATGTGGAATCGTGTTTAGGTTCTGCTTTCTTTTCTGTAGTGGGAAAAAAATCATACATAATTCATTTTGTTCAATTTACAATTATTTTCAGAAGTTGCTGCTTTTTTGCAACGCCACACAGATGAATTACAAGCATCTAACCCTTACTAAATTATCTGAACCTTTCTGTAGTAGCCCAGATTAAGAAAAGAAATCTTTACCAAACTTGATTTAATTATTGTCATGTTGGAATTTGTACTTGACAATTGAGTAAAAACCAGACTAAAAGCGAAAAGCACAATGACTTGTTTATGATTCCACTCCTTTGAGAAAGCAAATACAATTAATGATTTTGACTTTATACGTACAAATATTAGGGATGAAAATCAGCAGATGTAATCCACATGCCCATCTGTCTTGCCATCTTGTTGAATAAGTAGTCTACTTGGCATTAAAGTTTTCCACTCAACAAAATTTTCTCTGTTTTGTTTGTGCTGCATTCAAGTTGAGTTTAGCTCTGCAAATGTGATTGAGATATCTGTAGCTGACTTTGTTTATAGTACTTAACTTTATTAGACATGCATAGTCTTTTAGCTTGAATCTTTTTATGACTTATGTGTGCATGCTAAGACTGAATTCTTTTTGTATTCAAATGGGTTATTTTCAGCTTGCATGATTTTTATCTTGAAAGCTTATGAATCACAGAATTATGTAATACCACCTGGATCTTGATCTGCCATGGAGAATAAAGATGTGGGTGATTTTATACTGCCATGCACAACGTGTATCAAGAATTGCTTTAGAATCCATAGCAAATGTGAAGAGAAAGAGAGCTTTGATGGGTGTTCCTATTTCTTCAAAGTCATGCTCGGAGACTTCACACAAAAACTGGTAACAAGAATACTTATATGTACACACCCTTCTTCATTCTTTGGATATATACATAAAACTCATTTGCTGTTATGTTTAAACTTCAATTTATTGCAGCGTATTCCTCCTGCATTTGTTCCGAAGTTGCTAAATGAGATTGGCATTGGTAAATATGTACTTATGCAAGGCCCAAGCGGCCAACAGTGGGATGTAAAATTATGCTGTACAAGTACCGAAATGCATTTTGTACAAGGTTGGGAGAAATTTGTGCATCATAACAAAATACAAATTGGAGATTTTCTGGTGTTTAAGTATGTTTGTAGATCCTATTTCAAAGTGAGGATATTTGGAAGAAGTGGGTGTCAGAAAATCAGTACTGTTTTTGCTCCTGAAAACACCCATCAGGAATGCAATCAACCCATGGACAGTAAGTTGTCACTTGATTTGGTTCCTGAATGTCAAGGGCAAGCATTGGCTAAAAGACATTGTGGTAAGTAAAAAGCTTTTAATGGAGGTGTTTGAATAAGATTTATGAGTCCCTTAAATTATAGTGAAATTTAAATGCAGGCTTTTTAATAGAATTTTCAGTAACACTGAGTTGTACAATTTTAAACCTGAATTCAGGCCATCCTCCAAAGGAACAGCAAATAGAGACTGTAAAAAGGAGGTATCGAAAAAATTTTTACGTTTCTAACCGGCGTCCGGTTACAGAAGAAGAAAGGACCAAAGCCCTCCAGGCTGCTCAATCTTTCAGATCAAATAAACCCTTTGGCTTAATAGTTTTGAAGCAATCTTATGTATACAATACAATTTGGCTTGTAAGATCAATCCTTTTCTCTGTATCTCTTTATCTCCCTGTCTGTATGTGTTTAGAAGGAAATTTAACTTTGTCTCTAGTAATTTCAAATATAATTCTCTATCGGTGGATGTTTTTTGAGGAAATTTAATTTTTTATCTCCAGTGATAGTCAAGCATCTTTCTCTATATTTTATTTTTCCAGGTTTTTTTTGCATTAGGTTGATAAACTAATTTAATCTAATTTATTTGACAGTTTTGACTAATATTTTTTTCTGCTTAGCAAGGCTTAAGAGTGTTTAACATAATGACAAGTTAATGTGTGCAGTTTTAACAATTTGAGTTTCTTATTTTTTCTAGGGTTTAACAAGTTAATGTACTGCAATTTGAGTGATGGTTTGGGTGTGCAGAGAATTCCAAATGTATGTAGAGATCGTCTCCAATTACCCAGAGAAAAAACTAAAGTGGTCCTTGTGGATCCAAACAACAAGGAATGGGATGTACAATACCTGGGAACTGGCAATCAACCTGGCCTGTGTGGAGGGTGGAGATATTTTTCAATTGATAATAACCTCGAGGAAGGAGACGTTTGCATCTTTGAGCAGGCGGACAATGGTGAAAACAAACTGAAGCTTAGAGTACATATTTTTAGGGTTGTCGAAATATGTACTCCTTACACATGGATTAAAGGCGGACAAATGAATGATAGCGTTGGGTTACTTACAAATTACTCTAATGAGAAAAATAAAACGGAGGATCTTGCCATCAATTTGCCATCCAAAACATTTACACCCAAACCGGGATTAGATGCAAAAGAAGTCAATACAGTCTCGAGGGAAGATCTTGCAGGAAAATTTTCAGCCAACGCATTTGGACCTGAACAAGGAATACATACAAAAGAAATCAATACAGTCTCAAGGGAGGATCTTGCTGCAAATTTATCAGCCAAAGCATTTGGACCTGAACAAGGAAGAGATGCAAAAGAAGTCAATACATTTTCAAGGGAATATCTTGCAGGAAAATTTTCAGCCAACGCATTTGGACCTGAACAAGGAATACATACAAAAGAAATCAATAAAGTCTCAAGGGAGGATCTTGCTGCAAATTTATCAGCCAAAGCATTTGGACCTGAACAAGGAAGAGATGCAAAAGAAGTCAATACATTCTCAAGGGAAGATCTTGCTGCAAATTTATCAGCCAAAGTGTTTGGACCTGAACAAGGAAGAGATGCAAAAGAAGTCAATACAGTCTCAAGGGAAGATCTTTCTGCAAATTTGTCAGCCAGAGCATTTGGACCTGAACAGAGAAAAGATGAAAAACAAATCAATTCAGTCTCAAGGGAAGATCTTGCTGTCAACATGTTAGCTAGAACGTTTGGACCCGAACAAGGAATAAAACAAGTGAAAGATGCAAAACAAGTCTACACTGTCTCAAGGGAAGATATTGCCACATATTTGTCAGTCAAAGCATTTGGACCTGAACAGAGTAAAAATGCAAAACTAGTCAATTCAGTCTCAAGGGAAGATCTTTCTGTCAACATGTTGCCTAAAGCACTTGGCGTTGAACAAGGATTAAAACAAGTGCAACATACGAAACAAGTCAATACAGTCTCAAGGGAAGATCTTGCCATGGATTTGTCAGCCAACTCATTTGGACCTGAACAGAGAAAAGATGCAAAACTAGTCAATTCAGTCTTAAGGGAAGATCTTGCCATCATGTTGGATAAAGCATTGGGACATGAGCAACAAATAAAACAAGTGCAAGATGAAAAACAAGTCAATAAATTCTCAAGGGAAAATCTTTCCTCAAATTTGTCAGCCAAAGCATTTGGATCTGAACAAAGAAAAGATGAAAAACATGTCAATTCAGTCCTCAGAGAAGATCCTGCAGTCAATATGTTGGCTAAAGTGTTTGGACCTGAACCAAAAATAAAACAAATACAAGAGAAGAAAAAGAACATGAGAACTGGAAGAAATAAAAGGGCTATAAGTACACTTGGCATTTCAGAAAAGAAAGAAGGGTGTAGGCGTAGCTTAAGATTAGTCCAACATAATAATTTGGTAGAGCATCCAAAGAAAGAACTGTTGTGCCCTGCATCGTCTGTAGATGGAAAAAAAACAATTGTCAAGGACACAAAGCTGCTGTCAAAAAAGACCAGTTCTCTAGATATTGTGAATGGTTATAGTGAAGAAGAAGACATGATTATTTGGGACAACAATGCTGCAACTCATGCAATGCCTAGTGGTGGGAGCTTAATTCTATCATAATTCCATCCATGGAGGACCTTGGATGCCAAAGTCCACAGTTCCAGTACTAAAGTTCAAAGGCCTACAATTTTGTGGCGGCATTGTAACAGATGTAGCCAATGGTGAAGCAAATTTTTGGGAAATCAGTTCAGGAATAAGTGATAAGACTGGGAAGTAATACAGTCCTTCACAGGAGCCTGTCAATAAAGGATCATTTAACAATAGATTCAATATTTCATGCACTGAATCATGAAACCTCAAAGTTAAGGTCAGTGGCATTGCTACTATAAGCAACCGCTTCTTTAAATGATACAAAGGCAAAATCAAGCATGGCATCAATTCAGAAGGGAATGTTGACCATGGTTTACATGAGATTACATGAAGGAAGAAGTAAATATAGGCACTGGTATATATTGCAGTGGTATTACTTGCAGAACATTATCTTAGGTAGAGACTCTTCATTAGATTGATATAGCGCATAGAGTAAAAACTTCCTTATAGTTTAGAAAGTGAGTTAAGAAAGACAATAAGCTTTTTTTGGCATTGTAACTTGACTCCACTGCATCTCTAGTTTATAGAAATTCAGAAGTAAAATTGGTGATTGGTTCAGGTGAGACAAAAAAAATTGTACCACGTGATACTGCACCCTAAAGCAGCTCTACTAGTTAATCACATTAGTATGTTAAGTTGCTAGCCATTTTCAGAATTTAAAGGCAAGCACAAGTGCAAATTTGAAACTGTTTTCTCCTTATTAATAGGATATTATGCTTTCAAAACAAAATCACATCAACTTACTTCTTAAGGACATTTTATCATTCTTCACAAAGGGGGGAATGATTTCAGACTATCAGTACGCAGATTTTTGACAAACTTGTTGATGGAGGAAGGGCATTCTAATTCTAAGTTGATTCTACAATAGATCTTGTGAATAGAGATCCCATCATGTTTATATTTTCAAGGTAGGGCTATTGTATGGTGTATCTGTTTATCTGAGCCCATTAATCTTATATATCTCTTGTATTTACCTTGCTGATTCCAGTATGGGTGAATGAGTGACAATTTTCTTCCATGTGATGATGTATTGGGTAAACACATATATATGTCTCAGATGTTAAAAGTCACTCTTGATCCACCATCGGATTGTTTCAGGCATTGGCATGTTAGTTACTGGACTACATACAATAAAGCTCTACTTTTCCATTGTAGTTTGTTAATTATTTCATTAGCTTGTGAAACATCAAATAAGTAATCTTAATGTCAAATTAATTGGATTTAAATCAGTTGGGCATGCATTTTAGGCCTAAAAGACCAGTGCGAGCTTGTGTTCATAATTATCATCCAGGTATGTATTTATTGTGTCAAGGTTTTCGTTTTATGCACAAGCTAGATTCCTTTACCACCAAGCAATAGCCTTAACGAGAAAACTGCAGAACTGTCCAAGGAAGCTATATATTCCTTGTCAAAACTAGAAGCTCTTTGAGGTCTAAATGTCTGATGACTAATATATCATTGCAGTTGGTTCCAGAGATGCACTTAGCCTCACTTCAAACTCTCCAAACTTTTCATTTATTCATTTATTCAACTTATCTAGGGTTGTCACTTTTCTTAGCCATGCAATTCTACGAGTCTTAAGTTATAAATACAGTAAGACCAAAGTGGATGTTTTACATGTAATTTGATTTTTTCCTGACTGTAATCTTGCTGAAAACTTCCCTATTTCCCTGATTACTAATTTATTAATGACAGAAAAAAATTATAGACACTGTAATTGGTAATAGGTATCAGATCCCAGTTTTTTACACTGGACCTGAAACAAACATTAGAAGTCAAATCCTCTTAATGTTCTTTAGTTCCTGATCTCAACATGCATGTTTTGGTTTATCAACAAGAGAAGAAATTTATAAGGGAAAACAGCAAAATGCAAACAAAATTCATCGTCTCCAGAAATGGATAGAAAACATAAAGGATATGTTTCGGTTATGATAATGTATAGGAGATTATGTTCCAAATCTATTAGTTTCTTTCTATAATCGTCTCTGCTTAGAACAACCACTTTGGAAGCCGAATCACATCCTTATGAGTTAAATTAAAGCCTACATTATATGGAAAATATGTTGGGCATCTCTTGAACAATCTTTTGTTTATGCAAAGAAATTAATTCCTTTCAATCAATTCATGTGTCCATCATCCTCCGCTAAAGCGGTATTGGCCGCTCCATGTTGTCCATGAGGTGTTTCTATTCTTTAATCAATGACAGGTGAAGCAGTCATTGTAGATTCTAGAATGACCCACTTTAAGGAACTTTCAGTCATCATATCATCGCCATTAGGACCTCCATTGCATCAAACTCTAGCTGCTGAACTCGTTCAATACTTCTCAAATGTAATGTCTAAAATTTAACATGGACAAAACACTCAAAAGGCAATCAATATTTCTTTTGGAAACACAAAAAGCTATACACAATGGTAATGTATCTCGGACTTACATGCATTGTCGCCATGTGCAATGTGGCATGACACTGAACATAGAAAGAAGATACGTGTTGGCAATGTGCAAGGAAAAGGAATAAAGACCCTATGTTGTGGAAGTATAATAAGAGATGAATGACATCAATGCATGTGACACCAAAGAAGGGGTTGGTCATTATGAGGATTCCAATTTCAATGATGATTACTTCACTCCTTCCCAAATAAATTAATACACTATACTACTTAATCAACATGCATTTCAATTTCCAAATTATATTTTGGGAAGGATTAAAACTTTCCTCAAAAAGACCATGAACTCCACCAAAGTCCAAAGTCTTCAATGTCTTCACACCAAGGAAGAGCAAGCCAATGAAAGGTTCTCACCTTCCTAGCCAAATGACAATGTTAAGCTATACATGACTCTACCCAATCCTTGAGCCAAAAGACCAATCCAAGAATCAATATAACACATATTTAATGGCAATATTTAAAGTTCAACATCAATCTATATACAAAATGGTCAAACACACACAATGAATCATCTCTTTGATTCATGCAAGGGGGAGTCAAGGGGTGGGAAGCATGCAAAAAGGGTCTCAAATGAAGAAGATCATAGTGAGGGTCTCAAAACCCCAATAAGAGCACAATGAAGGTCACAAAGCCAATCACATAAATCATCATATAATTCATGATTCATAATATTTCATCCACTATTTCCTAGCCAACCATCCAGTGCACATGTCAATGCTAGTATTTTAATGTAAAGATAGACTACTTATCTCTCCAAATGCCAATAAGATTGTAAGTAACACTTCCCATGACGAGTTCCCATACCTCTCTCAACCCCTATAAACATGATTTTCCCTCAATCAAGTGGGAGAGACAAAAGTGGGGATTACAACACATACAATGCAAATAAACAATGAAGGAGGTGAGGAGTGGATCCAACACACTCCTACTTAAAAGAAAATAGCAGTTATGCTCTAACAATATCAAGAAAGCACATAAAGGAATAATAGCTTCACAAAACACTATTGGAATTATTTCAAGATTCTGAATACATGATAATAAAACATTATTTTTTGTTTCTCATATAGATGAAAGAATTTTCTTCCTTGCTTGATTCTCCTTCTATACACCCACACACAATAATTTCCTACACCAAGAAGCCTCTAAAATCTCCAAACACACACAAATTGCCAAGATTTTTTAAGAGTTCTCTCTTCTCTCTTTCTAAATCTTTAAGAATAAAAAACCAAAAATGAGTTGTTAGCCTTCCAAAGGCTAAAGATGATGACTTATATGTGAGTGTCATGTCACATCCTCATCTAATAGGATGTGAACACATGGTTTCATACTTGCACATGCAAACACCACTTACAAATCATAAATTCCCTCCTATGCCTCCCATGTCCTCCCACATGGGTAAGGTATGGTGAAGTGGAGTGTACACACTCCCCTTAGAAAAATCACTAGGAAGAGAAGATGGTTGACTTGGATAACCCACACTCAACCCCTTCCATGCCTCTTAGTGGCATGTTCTTTCCAAGGGGATTGGCTGAGTATTAACTCCACCTAACACTCCAAACCTCAACCCCAAAAGAGTACCTCGCCCATCCTAGGTACTTTCTCAAGTGAGTTATTTTCACATAAAATTCACATTTACACCCTTTTTCTTGATGGAAACAACTAGATTACATAGACATCACCATCTCTACCTTTATATAGTGGATTGCAACATTATGAGGGAGCATACATCTAAACTAGAAGTCATCCTTTGGCTAAGCTACCATGAGTAGGGGATCTAGTCTGTCAAAGTAACCCAAGGGTGGAACCTAGGCCAATTGCATCTTTGAGCAATTTGAACCTTAGTGGATGGTGTAAACAAGGAACATACGATCATCCTCACTAATTGAGCACAATCAATTGAGCTACAACCATTTGGTGTTTTAGCCTTTTTTTCAAAATAGCCCCATGTGCAAATTATCTGAGTTTGCACTCAAAATCTCATTTAACAATTTCAAAATATTAAAACATATAAAATACACATAATTAAAATCAACAAAATAAAGTATAGATACCTAGGAATTAACAAGGTTTATCACAAGGGGTCCTATTCTAGACATAGACTAAGACAATTGGTATAGTCAATAATGTAATCATGTTCAAGCATTACTTCATGAGGTGAAGTGGGAAGGGTAATTAAGGTTCTTGATTGATTTCTTATTTTCCTATCAGTCAAACTATAAGTTTACTTGTTGATGTAGGAGAATCCTTGGGCTTGCGCAATCTTGCATCAACCAAAAATAGATGTGTAAGTATTGCGTGCAGACTTAACTTGTGCATGCCTTGTGATGTGGCACCTTTTCACACGTTGGCTTAACTGCATGCACATTGTGTTGTGTTAGGTGGTTTTGGTGTTCCAACATGACTTTCTTTCTATTTGCATGCCCACACACAAGTCTTATTGCATTCAAGTCATGTTGATTGTTGAATCATGCAACTTTTTCCCCATGTGAGAACACTTCATGATGATTAGTTAGATGTCATATGTTAGGTGGTTGGTCATTCCATCAGACTATTAGATGACATGATTTGATCTTTTGATTATGTGTTAGTTTTGGAAGATCTGAATGTTAAAATTTGTTATGGGACGATTGGATTATTCTCTATTAGATGATTCCCTTGTTGATCAAGTACCTCTTGCCACACATTAAATTGTGTGACCAACTTCCATCCAATGTGATTGGCACTATATAATAGGAAATTATGGTCATTTATTTGGGTTGTTTAGGTTTCTTAATTTGGCTATATGTGATTGCTAGTTTTGGGTAAAGTTTTAAGCTTGAGCATTATATGTTGTAGATAGTCTCTACATATCTCTTTAGGGATTTGGGTAGAAAATCACCAGGTTAAGCATATTGGTGGCCCTATTGTAATTTTCCATTGGTTCTATAATTTAATTTGGCTTCGTGTGTTTTCCTTAACATTCTTCCTCTCTTTGCTTCTATTGTTTTCTTTATTCATGCTTGTTTGTATATCATTCATTTGACCAAATTTCATGTTAAACTAGTCTAGTATTAGAGCTTGGTGTTTTGAGTCTTAGAGGTGAAATTGTGAGAGTTCCATTGATGAAGCATTTATGCACAATGTGTTGTTGCATTGTAGACGAACTAGAGGAGATGACTCACAAAGTATGAAGAAGAGGCGTAAGGAACAAACCAAGGGCCTACACTAGAAACTTACTAATGTGTTAGGATCCATTAATGCAAGGATTAATTCTATCAAGATTGCATACAAAAGAGGTCTTATTGTGATAGAGGCTATTAGAGATGATGGAGGCCATGATGCATAGTGAGTTACTAGGCATGCATATAATGTTGAGGAGAATATCTCAATGGAGGAAAGATTTGCTAATGCCATGATGAAGGCCAAGAGAAAGCTGAGGATTGATATCCCATGTGATGTTTGAAGCCTAAATCCAAAAGAGTTGATTGACTAGATTGTTTCAAGCTAAAGAGATACTTCAAGTTTGAAGACATATAGGAATTGAAGAGTCAAGCACATTTCCATTGATGTAGATGAACCTCTATTCACTGAAACCAACTCCTAAATTTTATTCAATGCTTGTTAACAAACTACTATTGTGAGCCCTATTATTCCTACAAATCATGTGTTTTCAAGGGAAAAATATATGCCTAACATCATAGAATTTGGATTGTAGAAAATATAATAGCAAAAATTAAAAAACACAAAAAATAGACAACAAAATTAGCTTGTTATTCCTCCTTTTTAAAACAAAACTAAAATTACAGTCAAAAGAAAAAAGTTTTCTCCTAAAAAAGATAGCGACACAACACCCAATATTCTATTGCACAATCCAAAAAATCTTCTAGTTATGGAGATAGCAAAAAAAGACTCCCCAAAATAACACCACCAACAATGGCAATTACAAGCAAAAAAAACATGAATAACTACAAATCAAGAAATTGATGGGTAGTGGGGGACCCAACCAATTAATGATAGTAACATTAATCTTCCATGTTTAAAATATTTTGAAACTCCTGGTTTAGAAGAATTAGACTATGTTGCTACCAAGCAGTCTCATGGACGTTCAAGTAGTCTCGTCTTCAAAGTATCATTTTGGGGTCCCTTGTCACAATTCGATCCAACACTAAAGCTTTCACCCCATGTTCTTCTAGGGTTGGGTGTCTAGTGCTAATTCCACCATATAGAACCAATATAATAATCATAGTTGCAATCACTAATAGACTTGAAATTCTTCCCCTTGTTCCAATCATACTTCGCATCATTACTCTCATATTGAGTTAGGCAGACAGTTTTGACCAAATTTTTGATCACATCCATGGAAGATCTTCTATGATCATGCTCATATACCCACAATTCACTATCCCCTTCAATCCAATGAGAGTGAAGATTATAGTCAACTGAAATGTCAACATCTATCTCTTGAGGTTTACCTATAATCTTGTTAGTTGAATCTCATTGTAGCTCCACATTAAATTTTGGTTGTACTTCACTCTTCAAATCATTTGTCTTTTTGGCTCCCAAATTTACCTCTATCTCACTTCTTGGCTGATTTAGAATTTTGTTTTTCTCTTCAAGCTCAAATCTAGCTTCCACTAGAAGAGACAAAGTTTCCACTTCAAATGTTCCTTCCTCTTTCCATGATTTCAAGAGTGTTTTCCTTCATGTTGAACCTCATAAGTGTTCTATCTACCTTGATGCATTATATTCCAATCATACTACCAAGGCCTACCCATAAGCAAATGACATGCATTCATTGGCACCACATCATAAAGCACTTCATCTACATAAGGACCAATTTTGAATGCAATAAGACAAGATTTATCCACAAGAACAAAATGATCCTTATTTAACCAAGAAATCTTGTAGGGGTTAGATTTTGGAATGCATGCAAGCTATAAGTTGTCAACCATGTCTATACCCACCAGGTTATCTATAAATCCACCATCTATGATTACCTTACACACCTTATCCTTATATTTGCATTTCATTCAAAAGACACTCTTCCTCTTCCAATTAGCTTTGTCAGTTTCTTTGTCCCTAGATGTTAAGGTTCTTGGCATTAGATTCTCTCTTGACTCTACTTTAGCTTCTCTTGTACAAGGTTATTCTTATTCTTGGGCCACCATCACCCTTTTGGGGTTTTGAGGGAAGTCTATGGCCTTATGGTTTTCAATACAAATAAACAATCTCAAGGGCTTCCAATCTCCAAAATATTGTCATCCTCATCCCCTACCTTTAAAGCCTCCCCTTCCTCTAAAGTTGGCCTTCACATTCTTTCCTTCTTCTATCTCTTCATACATAGTAGGTTATAAAGAAACCTCTTTACCTTTATTTTGATTACCATCACCCCTTTTACTCACCATTTTATTTTTCTAGTTCAGTTTCTCCTCTTCCTTTAAGGCATAATCTAAAGCCTCATCTACAATAGGTATTTTCACCATTGTGAGCTCATCTTGAAGTTGAACTTTAGTCCATTCACGTATCAGGATGTCACTTGCCCTTCACTCTCTTGTATATCTATCTAAATTTGAATCGTAATAGACTATTTAGTATAAGCCTGCACTGATTGATCTCTTTGTTTTAAATTCTAGAATTCTTTAAACATTTTTTGCTGGTAATTAGAGGGCAATAATCAAGTTCTCAAATGTTTTAGCATCTTAGGCCAGAGTCTAATTTTTTCTTTTCCTTGTCTTCTTCTCAAACTTTGCACGTTCTACCACCATATGGTTGCATGTGACTTCAACTTAGCTACAACAATTTTCACTCTTTTTGAATCATCTTTGTCAATGTCTTTCATCTCAAACTACTTTTCCAACTCTTGGACCTTATCTAGGAATACATCAGGGTTGAGCCTTATGAATTAGAAATATCAACCTTTACCTTGGAACTTTGGCTTGTCAAGGCTTCAATAATCCTCTCCAAAGTGTCTAAAATCCTAGCATTACTTCTTCAAGGGCCTTCAATCCTCCTATCCCTTCTTCCCCAGTTCATACAGATTCCCCTTTGGGCCATCATAAACTATTCTACTATAGAAAAAAATACAAAAAAACCTTTTTTCACTACAACCAACTCATAAATTCCCATTAGCAAACTACCATTGTGAGCACTGCTATTCCTATAAATCACGTGTTTTCAAGAAAAAATTATAGGCCTGACATCATTGAATATGGATTGTAGAAATTAGAATAAAAGAAATCATAAAAAAGCACAAAAATAGACAGTAGAATTAGTATGTTATTCCTCCTTTTTGAAACAACACCAAAATTACAATCAGATGAAAAATGTTTTCTCCTCAAAAATACAATGACACAACACCCAATATTCTATCATAAAATCCATAAAAATCTTCTAGTTATGGAGATATCAAAAAATAGACTCCTCAAATAGCACCGCCAATAATGGTAGTTACAAACCAAAAAAACACGAATAGATACAAATTAGGAAATTGATGGGTAGTGGGGGACCCAACCAATGAAAAACATTTACATTAGCCATGAATTTGAAAGGGCATGTTTCCTTGTGGTGGGACTCAATCTAGGAAAGCCATATGTAGGAGGGAAAGTGCAGATCACACATGGGATTGCATGGCAGTGAAATCGAAGAGGAAGTTGTTGCTAACCAACTATGCACTAGATTTTCACATGAATCACCAAAACCTATGCCAATTAAAGACATCCATGAAGGAGTACACAAATGAGTTTCACAAACTATGAGTTTATGTTGGATGTGTAGAGGATGACATTGAGAAAGTGTTAATATGTTAATAGGTTACACATCTCCATCCAAGATGAGATGTGCTTTCTAAATGCTCAATCTATGGAGGAGGCCTATAAACTCATGCTAAAAGTGGAGGAGAAGTTGTCTCATAGACAATAAAGCATGCATAATAGTGGTAAGGCAAATGATGTGAAGGGTAATTTGAGTGCAAGAAGACTTACCTATGTGTTTGAAAAGAGCACATAAGCTAGTGGTGTCGTGTTGAGCACATGATGTAAGAATTTTTTTGACAAAGGTGGAGATAGAAGGTGAAGTCATGGGAGAGGCTTCATAGGTCTTGTTTTATATGTGAGCAAACAAGTCACTACATGTTTGAGTCTCTAAATGCTATGTGAGAGAAAGGTTGTGTAGAGAAGTGTGTACACATGGCATATTTTGAAGAGATAAGTTCATTAGGTAGCTAAGTAGAAGGTACTAGCCCTAAGGATGGTGAGAACCTGATGATGCATAAGGTTCTTTTGGATCTCACATGTATGGATGATGAGCCATAGTAGAGGAAGAGGTTGTTCCAAACTAAGTGCAAGTTGGGAGGGAAGTGTTGCAAGTTGATCTTTGATGGATGCAACACTAACAACTTAGTTTCCATGAAGATGGTAAAAAAATTGGGATTAAAGGATGCACACCCCACACTATACAAGTCTCTTGGTTGTAGAAGGGGCATCAACTCATAGTGACAGAGTAGTGTTAGGTTACATTCAACATTGGAGGATCTACACAAATGAGGTATGGTGCAATACAATCATGATGGATGCCTACCATATGTTATTGGGAAGGCCTTGGTAGCATGATGAATGTGTTATTCATGATGGGTGTAAGAACATCTTCACCATCAAGAAAGATTATAAGAAATTTGAGTTGCTTCTCCTAAAGGAGGAACAAGAGTATATGCAGAAGGGTAAAGTGTTTCTTTTGTTAGAAAACAAATTTCTCAAGGAGGTGGGAGACTCACAAGGTTGCTATGCACTAGTAGTCAAGCCTAAATAGATGGAGCAAAAGGATCCATGCATCTCTATAGAGCCTAGCATTTCCACAATGCTCAAAGAGTTCATAGATGTGATTGGTAATGGAATGTTAGATTGTTTGTTGTTGATGCATAACATCTCACACTACATGTATTTGATTCTAGGTTTTAGTTTGGTAAACAAGGCAATGCATAAAATGAGTCTTGATATGAGTGTAGATTTGAACAAGCAGGTTGAAGAACTACTAGAATGAGGTCTGATAATAGAGTCTAAGTCCTTATGTAGTGCTTATAATACTTGCATCGAAGAAGGATGAAGAATGAAGAATGTGTACAAATTCCCACAAAATCAATAAGATCACCATTAAGTATAGGTTTCTATTGTCACCAATGGATAACTTGATGGATTGCTTAAGTGGAGTGTGTTATTTCTCCAAAGATAGACCTCAAGAGAAAATATCATAAGATCATGAATAGGGAAGGAGATAAATACAAGATCACATTTAGAATGAAGAATGAATTTTATGAATCGATGGTGATGCCATTTAGGTTGACAAACACCCCAAGCATGTTCATGCACCTAATGAATAAGGTTCTATATCCATTTCTCACAAAATTTGGAGTTGTTTATAGTGATGATATTTCGGTGTAGCAGGATAAGGGAGGAGCATATTGTGCACTTTTAGAAGATGTTAACATAGCTAATGAGAGAAGATCCATGCATAAACTTGAAGAAGTGCAACTTCAAGAAGATGGAGCTAACATACTTGGGACTTGTTGATGGTTCCATAGGTCTCAAGTCCCACTAGGAATGCTAGCAACTTTTGATCATTTCAAGTGCCTCGATCTTGACAAATGCACTACACATGAATCACCCACAATGGAAAGGTCTATAGGACAAGAAATGAATAGTAATCCAATCTTCAGATTGAGGGATGGATCCCTACCTATTCTAAGGTAACTCTAATTAAAGAGAAAAAGAGATAGACACATGCTTGAAAGTAAAATACAAAAAACATAAAAGGACATAAGGCAAAAATAGGCATCCTTCCACTATCTAATTAGATATTCTTAGCTCACCATGCAATAGTTAACAAGAAAACATCACACAACATATACATGCATAAGACAATCCAAACCATACACAAATACAAGTCAAAAATACTAGAGTAACAACCTCATGCATTGCATACTTTGAAGAAATATCACAACTACATACATGTGAAGGATCAACTACAAGCACACATACATTGAGGCTCCCTTAGAACTAGATAGCAGATGGACAAAGAAATAGTTTTATACATCAAGATCAATAGTTGAGCTATACAAAATAGGTAGAGCTAAACTAATATAAGGCATGCAAAACAATATTATAGAAGGGATTACCTAAACCCACAATGATACGTTTCCCCCAAAATAAGAGTTTGAATTTATAGATTATTTAAGGAGATGGTAACATCTCTATGAATTTAGTGCCTTGAAGTCTCTTTTGGTGGTTAGAGTCTACTATGTAGGCCATGGGCACATGTTTAATTGAAGTTTGCACTTTGGAATTTTGGGTGGATGAACTCCTCTTGCTATGCATGATAAAGGACATAAGTTTGTTATCCTTGAATTCCCTAGATAGTAATTGAGAGATTTTGATCAAAGTGCAAGGGTACCCTATAATGTCCCCATTTTTGGATTCTATTGCAGCATAGTCAGAGATGACTTTCAAGGTTGGTGACAGCCTAACCAGAGGTATATTTCGATGTCACCATGGTGTTCGAGTGATCCAGTGGAGCTGGTTGACACTTTTCAGAGAGATAGACAACTTGTCTGTACTTACTATTTATAGTAAGTGCCTGCATGTCGACAATCTTTCTGGGTTTTTTTGGGGTTTCTCCTTGGTCCTCGGAGAACACTGCTATTTTTAGTGTCAGTTTGGCGTTGTTTTAGTGAATCGACAGTTAGCTGTTGGCTCTTCTTGGCATTGCATTGAGCTCAAAGTTATCAAATGGTTGTGGGTCAAGTTGACACCCTCTGTGTGGGCTTAGTTGCTTATGACCGTTACTATTTTTAGTAAGTTCAAGTTTGGTGCCAGAACGGGGTTTTTAGAGTGGGGTTGTGTTCGTCTTGTCAAGACCTTTCTGGTGAGCTATAGATCATTGTATTCTGACTCCGTCTTGGCATTTATTTTAATGTCCGTAAGTTCAAGTGAATTATTTAAAAAGGACTTTAATGTTAAATTATATAGTGACTCATATAATGAAAAATTAAAAGGTCACTAAGGACTTGTCTTTGGGCACCCATCCCTAGGGGGTGAGAATAAATTTAAAAATATATTATTCCCTCACTATTTCCAATGCCCACCTTGGAGGAGTTATATAAGGGATATTGGATCTCATTTGAGGCATGCTATGTTTATGATATTCTCTTATGCTAGCTCTGCTGGGGTTTTGAAGCTTTGGCTCTAGGGTTTGAAGGGATTCAAACCAGAGGCTCTTGGAGATGAAAACCTCCCTGAGTAGCAGCATTCTATAGGTGTGCAATACCACCCAAAGGTGCTTCTATGGTGGATACATCCAGTATTCACAGTTGTGCTTCATTGGAGCTTGATTTGTTGAGGGTTTGAGAGCTCTTGGACATATACTTTGTAGATTTGTGAAGGTTTCCTTATGCAGATTTGAAGGGCTGATTCAAATACAGATTAGAATAGATTTAATTGTGGTTTTGGAGCTGTTAGATTGTGCATGTGCAGGCAGTACTTCCTAATTGCTGGCCGTACCATTGTAGCAGTGAGGCCGCACCATATATGGAGTTATACATTGGTTTTTGGAGGCTATTTGATGCTTCTTTCTAGGTGTTTTAGATAGAGATACTTGTGCAGCAATTTACAGAGTTATTGCAGGCTATTTAGATCAGTTTTTAGTGCATATTCCTCATCTTGGAGGCCGTACCTCTTTCCTAGGGACGTGGTACCTCGTTGAGGCTTCATTCTTTGTTATTGGCAGCATTTGTAACCCTCATTGGAGGCATTTTGGGTCTCCTTTATTGTTGAAAGCATTTGTACTGAACTTCCTTACATTTCCTTGGTGTGTGGAGGCGATTCAACCATACCCATTAGCTGGTCCAGCAACAACATAAACATGAAGTTGTATTTCTACACATGGGTATGTGATAATAATTAACATTTGGCTATTCTTCTATCTGGGTCTTTGTTATTTTCTCCATATCTATTGTACTTTTTCTGGGTTTGCATTCTATGCTCTATATTGTATGCTCCGGCAACACATCCGCATGAAAACTAAAAACCCCTTCTGCATTCTTCTCTCTAGTATGAAAGATCACATAAAAATAAAAAAAATCACACAAAATGATTTTACAAATTTACAAACAGGTACGACACATTACATACCCACAACAATGAATTTTGTCACGCTATGTTGTGAAGGCCATTCATGGGTAGGTAAATTATCTAAGTAATAGAGAGAGCCCATGTAGAGAAGTAGCTATCCAAGAATGCATAATGAATTATGAAGTAAATTCTAGATTGTAGTAGAACTTAAGACCTAGAGATTGTGTACCTTTGCAATTGGGAATGGCCTTGGATTGTTGTAGGGGAGCGACAAACTTCAAAATTTAATTGTAGAATCTTGTCACATCCTATAAACACCAAGAGCAAGACTCACGCCCCACAAACCATTATATGAAGTCTAACATGGAAGATTAGATGACATGCACTAGTCTGGAGACAAAACTTTAATATTAAATCATTTTTGTTTTCATGGCCTTTGTCTCTATGGAGTGGAAATGAGATTTGATCCACAATCTTGGAGAATTGATTTTTTAATTAAATCTTGGTTGTGTATTGAAATGTCACCCTAGAAAACCTCAAATATACTCGTGGGCCATGAAAGATGCACCATGGAGCTTGGTGGAGTGGATGGACATTTACAAAGGTTCTCAAGCAAATATTTAATCATAGGGATTAAAATATAATAAAAATTGCCAATTCATATCCTCTCGACCAATGGCGGGGATTTTCTTTCATTCTTATTTGCTTTCCATTTTGAACCCCTGCGATTTGTTGATTTACTTGATTGGATAGTGCTCACAAGGGCATTTTTTTATTATCTCACAACTTCACAATGCGAAAATAAATAACATTTCTTCTAACCTTTGGTGGCAAACCCTGATAATGACTTGTACTTCATTAAATAAAACTAAAGTTTTTTGCAACATTGCATTCATTGCACCTATAGGAAAATTAATTCAAGTGAGAAAAAATGAGGTATGTATTTGTAGGTGGACTCAACATCCACCTATATGTGAAAATGAGAAATTTCTAGGTGCCACGATTTGAGAGAACAATCGTTCCAAAGTTTGGCACCTTTTTGGTCTTAGGGATCTTAATAGACTCTCTTGGTCTAATGTAGTTTGAAAAGATAAGGATGATTGGCAACTAAAAAGAGACCTCCACTAGAATTCACCGAACCACCTTGATGTGTTGGCACTATTGGTTCAATCCTAGGTGTAGAATGCAAATTTCACTTCTAGCACCCTTTCACTGTACAAAATTGAAGCATTTTGCAATATTGTGTTTATTTCCATTGCAAGCAAACAAATTTGAGTTAGAAAAATATAAGGTAGGTATTTGTAAATGGACGTGACATCCACTTATACGACCAAATGAGACATTCCTAGGTGCCACAGTTTGAGAGAACAATCAGTCCAAAGTTTGGCACCTTTTTGGTCATAGGGCATTTAAGAGATTCTCTTGGTCCAATGTATCCCAGAAGGATTAGGATGCTTGGCCACCAAAAAGAAGCCTCCAATAGAATTCACGTGCCCACCCCTATGTTGGCACCATTGATTTGGTCTTAGGAGGTGTGAAATGCAAAAGTTAACTCCTATCACCCTTTCACTAAATGAAATTAAGCATTTTGCATCATTGTGTTCATTGCCACTGCAAAAAAGAAAATTGAGTTAGCAAAAAAATAGGGTAGGTTTTTGTAGGTGGACCTGACATCCACCTATACGTGTAAATGAGACATTCCTAGGCGCCATAGTTTGAGAGAACAGTCAATCCAAAGTTTGGCACCTTTTTGGTCTTAGCTCTCTTAAGAGACTCTCTTGGTCCAACGTAGCGTAGAGGAATCAAGATGTCTGGCCATCGAAAATATATCTCTAGTAGTATTCACCTACCCAACCCAACATGTTGGCATTATCAATTCTATCCCAAGAGGTACAAAATGTAAAATTTTACTCCTACCACTCTTTCACTAAATGAAATTAAAGCATTTTTTAACATTGCATTCATTGCTACCATGGGGAAATGAACTCAAGTTAGAGAAAACCAAGGTAGGTATTTGTAGGTGGACCTAACATCCACTTGTGGGTACAAATGAGACATTCCTAGGTGCCATGGTTTGAGAGAATATTTAGGCCAAAGTTTGGCACCTTTTTGGTATTAGGGCTCTTAAGAGACTCTCTCTTGGTCCAATGTAGTCTAGAAGGATCAATATGCTTGGCCATCAAAATGATACCTCCACTAGTATTCACTTACTCATCATAACACCTCTCTCTCTCTCTCTGCCCACTAGACATTGAAAGTTAAACCATAAACATGTGAAATTTAAACTGTAAACCCTATATAACGAACCTTACCATTTAACCCTATAGATAAACAACTAAATTTGAATGATGGATTATTGGTAATTGTTTTGAAAATTGTGAGTTTATTATTAGTATTTAAAGATTCTCTTCACTTCAAGAGTATAAAATTCTCTATTAATAGTACCAACTACGAGAAGGTGGAAGCTTGTTTAACACCACTAACTTACATTAATAGCACTAATAGAAATAAATAAATAAAATAAAAAATATTCTCAAATCACAAAACTTAAGAAGTACATAACATACATTTGTGTCATTCTACCAATTCCAATGAACCATGTGGATCTACTCTACAGTTTATGGTGTTGAGTATTGCTTCATGATCAAACTCACAAACTTTTTGCAAGTTCTTATTCAATGGCCTACCCCCATATTTTATTAGCTTAACATTCTATGCCACTACAAGGTTAAAATAATGAAGAATATTCCTATGTGTGTCAAAGTCCTTGAACAACCACACATCAAACTTCTTAATTAGGTACCTTCTAAACCATGTTCCAGTAACAACCACCAATCATGTAGGATATTCAATGTCTTCTCTATCTATGACAAAGGCTGCCAATTTCTTTTTTGCCTCAACATAATGAAACAAATAATAATCAGTTCCTTCATAATTATCTTCATCTGCAATAACTCCATAAGCATGCCTTATATTAAATTGTACAAAATAGATTAATTCAATAAATGATACAAAAATACTACATCATAATCTGAAATATTAATTTTCATTAAACAATGCATCTATAATACTTAGTTGAACTAGATTTGAAATATGGTTAAAGTCAAGTGATGATTCCATCCCCATGAGTTGTAGTGCTCCTAGAAGTCATTACATCTCAAGTGGGATTAAAGTTTCAGCACACCATTCATTGACCCACTCTTTTGACTCACACTCATTCCAAATAAAATATATACATGAAGAACAAAAGCATGTCATCCACCTTGTTTGAATAGTCCATGAAGTTACATTTGAGATTCTAAAAGAGTAGAACTCACTTGATCCTATCACTATAAAACAATCTTCATATTTTACAATGTTAGCTTCTTCTACCAACCAAAAAATTATATGAACTATAGACTTACCTTCATTCCTTGGACCCATTGTAGAGTTACACCATTCAACAATGGATGCTACATCTATCAACTTCACATTATATTTGTACTTCAAATTTTCTCATGTTAAGGATCTTTTAATACATGGCCCTACACCATCATACTCCCCTTTTCCATGCCCAAACTTAGAGAAATTTCATATATGTTGAACACCACTCATCATATGCTACCTATTAAACCAGTAGAAAATCCACAAGTTCTTGAATTGTGATGTACAATTATCCAACCATATGATATGTTGATCAAACATGATGTTCTTGCTACTCAAATTACCATAGAATAACTAAAAGAAAACTTACACAAACTTTGTAGAATGTGTGTGTTCATCACTAATATAAAAATTATACTCCCTCAATATCTTTCTATCTTCCTCTATACCATTGAGTGGATGAATGAATGCTATATGCATAAATATAGCAACCTAAGTGGAGTTGTAATACTATGATTGAACCTTATTCTATGGTTGTAGTGTATAATTCTATTCAAAGTCTACAATTGACATGATAGTATGAAGAGAAAATATGTCCTTGCATAACTTGAATTGAAATTCCAACCATCGAGCACTATGTGTATGTCTTGCATACTCTACACTATCTTCTTTCAAAAATAGGCATAAATTCAGATACTAGTATTTATTTACTCACCAATTGACACCTTTTTTTCCTCTTTACCATCTTTTAGAGTGTATGCCACTAAATTATATTTTCTAAAATTTACTATTTTATTTCCAATAGCATGTGTATTCTCCATGTGTGCATAATTTCTCAAGCATTGCAAACCACTACAACTATCACATGTTTCATCTGAACAAGATTTCTTATAAAATAACTGTCCATATACACTTCACAAAAAATCTTTGAAATGAAATCTCTTGTTGATCTAGGTGGAGCTTTTATCATACACTCCTACAAAATATCATTAACATTCAAAGCTACACATATATGTCAAAAAATATTATAATGCATACAAAATTCAATGTTGACTCTACAAGTTATGCATGTGTGATTTATTTTAACATAAAAAGGTTTTCCCATTTCAAAATATGTTTGTCTAATTTTTATTTGAAGATAACTATCTACAAATTTGGAGAAAAAATATGTACGAGTCATATCTAAAAAATGCTTTGGATGAGGTTCATGGTTTTGACAATTAATTCTCCTTTTTACATCTCTTCAAGATTAGGTGATACTCTTATGCTATTTTTCTAAAATTATTCAATTAAAGATTGTTATGATTAAGGTACCATCAACCTTGTAAATCCTATGTAATTAATTACTCCTAATGTTGTTCGTAAATTTCCATAAGGGAAGAAGTACTCATCAAGTAGCGATCTTGTTTCAGCCGCATGTTTGATCGTAGTACCTGACGGATGATGGTTATCTAGACCGTTTATCATTAGGTCATAGATCTGATGGTAGAGGTTATGTTAGATTGTCTTTCCCTAGAAGGAAACCCCTTTATGAGGATATTGTATTATGACTATGTATGAGAAGAGTAGAGAGTTGAGACTAGAAAAACAGGCACTGCTGGATTGAAGATCGAAGAGGAGATTGATAGTGTTGTATTGTAAAATTGAAGTTAATACAGACTGGTGCATCTCTTCTTGTCTGGATTTTTTTACCAAAAGAGTTGGTCCATGCAAAAACTGTGTTATGTGTTTGATCTTCTATTCCATTATTTCTTTGTGTCGATTTCCTACTATCTCCATTTTGGTTTTGCATAGTTAAATATCTATATTATAGTTGTAATCAAATTTTCATTGATAGCAGTTTACCTTCATTTCTAAAATTTGGTATTAGAGCTTGGATAGTTTTGTGTCTTGGGTGGAAGTGTGAGGGTTTTTTAAGTTGTAGTGAGAGTTCTGGTTGAATTTATTTTGAAGATTTTGGTAGAAACCATGGTTGCATCCGCGTCTTGATTGAACATTTAAACTTTAATGGAATGGGTTATGAGTTGTGGAAGCTAAAAATGGAAGATCTCCTTGAGGAGAGGGATCAATAGTTGATGGCATCAAGAGAAAAGAATCTTGATGATGTCAGTTAAGATGAGTGTGACAGATTGGACATAAAGGAATGGGGTACAATCTGGTTGTGTCTTGTAGATTTTGTCCTACTGAATGTCACTGAAGAAAAGACCGCATATGCTTTATGGAAATAGTTGGGTGACATCTATCAAGCCAAAAGTATGGTAAACAAACTTTATTTAAAGTGGAAGTTATTTTCTTTGAAACTGAAGGAAGGTGAATCTATTGCAGAGTATTTAAATTCATTTAATTTGATTTTGAGCCAACTAGCCTCTGTAGATGTTAAGGTTGAGGAAGAAGATAAATGCATTATGCTTCTTTTTTCTTTACTTGAGTCTTGGGAGAATTTAATTCTTTCTATTACTACTAATCTTGAAGATCCAAAGATGGATTCTCTTGTTGTAACTCTGTTGTCACAGGAAATAAGGAAGAAGGCTATGGATAGCTCAGTGGATGCTCTTAATATCAGGCGAAGGTCTAAGGAAAGAGGATAAAAAGGGGATTAGAAGGGGCCTAAGGACAAATCTAAATGCAAATATTAGAATCTTGCAAAGAAGAATAGAATTAAGTGTTGGAACTACGAAAAAAAGGGCATGTTAAGAAGGAATGTAGAAACAAGAAATAATGGGATTCCTCTATAGAAAAGTCCTCGGATGTAGGTGATGAGGTTTTACTTTCTGCATGTAATGTTATGTCTAACGAATAGTGGTTGATTGACTCAGGATGCTCATATCACATGACTCTACACAAAGAATGGTTTTCCACATATGAGCAATATGATGGAGGTAATGTCTACCTTGGAGATAACACTACATATCTGATTGTTGGATGAGGAAAGGTATTGTTATGTTTCAGTGATGGGAGAATTAAAACCTTGGATTGGCTAGAAATCTTATTTATGTTTCAAAGTTGAATGATTTGTGAATGCATGTAATGTTTAATAAGCATGGTTGCAAAATGGTGAGAGGAAGCTTGGTTGTAGCAAGAGGAACAAGGATGGGAACATTGTTTAGGCTTGATGCCACTATAGTTTGTAATTCCACTTATGTAACTGAAACTACTAAAAATACATGTATGTTGTGGCATCGCAGATTGGACCACAGAAGTGAAAATGTTTTTAAAATAATTATGAATAAATTTTTTTTGGATGGTAATTCCTATTCTGATGAGCACTTTGATTTCTGTGAGCATTGTGTGTTTGGAAAATAAAACATAACATCTTTTTCTTCAGGAAGTAATAGAGAAAAAGAGAAGTTAGAAATTATTCATTTAGATGTGTTTGGACATGTGGATAATGATTCTATTGGAAAATATTGTTATTTTGTTACCTTCATTGATGATGTATCCAAATTCACATGGATTTATTTTATGAAGCATAAAACTAAAGTTTTCACTAAGTTTAAGGAGTTTAAACTCTTACTAGAGAACCAATCATGACTTAAGATAAAAAAATTAAGATCTAAAAATGGAGGGAAATATTTCTCTAAGGAATTTGATGAGTTATGTAAGCATACATGTATCATAAGACAAAAGACAACTCCATATACAACACAACAAAATGGTGTTGTAGAAAGGATGAACCAAACAATAATGGAAAGAGCCATCTAACTATGTTAAGTGATGCACAATTGGATATATGTTTTTGGGTAGAAGATGTGAGCACCGCTTGTTACCTGTTAAACAAATCTCCTTGTAAGGGTCTTGATTTGACACCTTATGAAGTGTGGACAGCTAAGAAACCTTCTGTTTCACATTCAAGGGTTTTTGGTTGTGAGGCTTTTGTTCACGTGCCTAAGGAAAAGTGATCTAAGTTGGATCCAAAAGAACATAAATGCATCTTCATTGGATATGGTGAGAATTTAAAAGGTTATAAGCTTTAGGATCTTCTATCCAGAAAAGTTATCTTTTCTAGAGATGTGATTTTCAGGGAACTTAGAGCTATTTCTAATCCTGTATAGCTATAAGAAAAAGAAAGGAAGATGATAGTGCATTTTGATTTACAACAAGAAAATGCACATCAGGAAGAACAAAATGATGGATTAGGGAAAGTTTAGATGAGGAAGACTCTGTTGTTACATAATAAGTTGAGTATATAGAAGAACATGAGGAAGAATCTCTTACTCCACCCTTGAGAAGATCCACAAGACAATGGAACCTAGTTGATAGGTATAGCCCACCAGATTTCTATTGTGTATTTGCTTTATTGAGTACTAACAATGAACCTAGATCTTAGAGGGAAGCTATTCATACAGATGATAGCGAGTCTTGGTAGCTAGCCATGCAAGAGGAGATGATGAATTTAGACTCGTGTGACACTTGAGATCTTGTTGGTTTGCCCAAAGGAAGAAAGGCCATTAGATGTAAGTGGGTCTTCAAGAAGAAGTTTGGAGCAGATGGTTCATTACAGAAGTACAAGGCTAGAGTGGTAGCCAAGGGCTATTCCCAGAGAGAGGGAGTCAATTTCAATGAAAATTTCCCTCCTATTACTAAATTATCTTCTAAATTAGATTTCTTTTATCCATTACTGCAACTTATGATTTTGAAATTGAGCAAATAGATGTTAAGACTATATTTTTTCATGGAGATATGGAAGAAGAAATTTATATGCAACAGTCTACAGGTTTTGAGGTAAAAGGGAAAGAACACTGGGTATGCAAGTTAAAAAGATCTCTTTATGGTTTAAAACAGTCCCCCAAAATGTGGTACTAGAAGTTTGATTTATTTGCTTTGAAATTGAGTTTTGTTAGAAGTGAAGACAATCACTGTGTCTACATTCGATGTATTGATGATGATATTCTGATTATTGCCTTGTATGTGGATGATATGTTATTTTTAGTAACACCAAGAGTATGATCAGTGAGTTGAAAGCTCAACTTTCAAGGGCATTTGACATGAAGGATCTAGGGGCACCTAGGTATATTTTGGGAATGGAGATCAAAAGAGATCAAGGTAATAGAAATCTTTGGTTATCACAAAGTAAGTATGTGAATACTATTTTGCATAGATTTAGCATGCAAGATTGTAATCTAGTTAGAATTCCTTTATTGGTTGGTACTAATATTTCATTAGATATGTGTCCTGAGAATGAAGATGATTTAGAGGATATGTCTGATGTGCCATATGCTAGTGCTATAGGAAGTTTTATGTATGCAATGGTTTACACTAGACTAGATATTGCCCAAGCAGTGGGAGTTTTGAGCAGGTTTATGTCTAACCCTAGTAGATAACATTAGAATTATGCAAAGAGGGTGTTAAGATATTTGTGTGGTCTTCTAATTACTATTTGGTTTATTCTAGTACTAACAGTGTGGATAAGACACTGGACATACATAATTTTATTAATACAAATTGGGCAGGTGACTTGGATAGTCGAAGGTCCACTAGTAGCTATGCGTTTACTTTGTTTGGAGGAGTTGTGAGCTGGATGAGTAAAAGGTAGTCCACCATTTCTTTATCCACCACTGAAACAGAGCATATGGCTGCTACTCATGTCTCTAAGGATGTAGTTTGGTTATAGAGATTGTGTATAGGTATTGGTTTTGATTGCAGGATTATTCAGATTGGTTGTGATAGCTAGAGTGCAATATGTTTGGCCAAGAACCCTATGTGTCATGCACAAACTAAGCAAGTGGATGGTCAATACCATTTTGTTCGTGAAATGATTGCTAATAGATAGATTGAGATGAAGAAGGTTGACACTCAGGAGAATGTTGTAGATTCACTTACTAAACCTGTGAGCACATAAAAGTTTACGTGGTGGGTAAGTGCAAGAAGATGGGGGGCCAAAAAGGGGTCTTAAGTGGCCACTTTTTTTCTGAAATCAGGAAATACTGGCCTTGGATGAGAAATTGAGCATAGTTACACTCAAAATTTAGAGATGCAACCAAAACAATGTTCGTAGTGCTCCGAGTCTACTTTCTAAACTACTATTTTGTTTTGAAAATGGCATAGATTAAGGGGTTCAAAAGAGGGAGCCACAGAAATTGGTGTTGTTTCTGTCAAAAAAACATAACATAGCATGTTTTGTGGCTCCCTCAAAAGGTCAACTTTTTTTTGGTATTTTTAAAATCGCTTCGGTGAGAAATTAGCTAATAGCATGTAGTTTATTGCCTGATTTTTCTGATAATTTTTTGATGAATATTTGATTTTTTACTAATTTTTAAAGTGGACACATCCTAAAAAACAGAATTTTGGCCGTGCTACCCCTATAAATTTTGAAAACTAATTGAAAATCATTTTTTTTTAATATTTGTAGAATGGAGTCTAGTTTCTAAATATGTAATTTTTTTGAAATTTGAATGAATAGTTATTTTACAATGAAAAAAAGACCAAACAGTGGTTTTTGCATAAAAACGGACACACAAACAAAAGAAATTAAAGATGAAAGGCTTAACATTGTTAAAATGTGAAAAAAATCACATTGTCAAATAGCTAAGAGAAAGCCTAACATTACCCATGTGTTCGATTTGTTCAACCTTGAAACACGTGCAAATCTGAGGGTTAGCACGAACGAAATTAAGTAAAATTTTGAAGAATATAGAAAAACACGTCTGTGACTGTTCATAAGGCACTCCAAGCCTTTGGGTTGGAAATCCAAAGCAAATCCCAAGCCCAAGGCTTGGGATTCCCAAAGCAAGAAATAACGCGAGCGCGTTATAACGCGCTCACGTTATGTTTCGCCTTGCATTTTTCTTTCCCGTAAGTCTATCTTTTGCCATGTTTGACATAACGCAAGCGCGTTATAACACACTCGCGTTATGTCCCACTCAAATTTTTTTACGTTTAAGGCTATTAATCATGAGGGTTAAGGCATAAGGGATAGAGTTGGAAGGTTTACGGATAAGGGATTAGCATTTAAGGTATAGTATCGAGCCCGTTGAGGGTCTAGGAATAGCGATAGCGTTTAAGGTTTAGGGATGAGGGATGACAGATTACGGTTGAGGGTCGAGGGATCAAAGTTAAGGGTTGAGGGATTAGGGTTTGACATTAAGGGTTGAGGGTTGAGGTTCAAGGGTCAAGGGTTTAGGGATAGGGTTTAGGGTCGAGGGATTAGGGTTAAAGTAGAGTGTGGAGGGTGTAAGGATTAGGGATAGGGTTGGAGGGTTTAGGGATAAGGGATTAGGGTTTAAGGTATAGTATCAAGTCTGTTGAGAGTTTAGGAATAGGGATAGCATTTAGGGATTAGGGATGAGGGATTATAGTTGAGGGATGATGGATTAGGGTTGAGGGCTGAGGGATTAGGGTTTAGGAATAAGGTTTAGGGTTGAGGGTTGAGGGATTAGGGTTTAAGGTATAGTGTTGAGGGTTTAGGATTAGGGTTTAGGGTTGACAGATTAGCATTTAATGTCAAGGTTAGGGTTAGAGTGTCGAGGGTAGAGGGATTAGGGACAGGGTTTAGGGTTGAAGGTTTAAGGATTGAGGGTTGAGGCTTTAGGGATGAGGGTTTAAGGCTTAAGATATAGTGTCAAGTGTTGAGGGTGTAGGGATAGGGTTTAAGTTTTAAGGGTTAAGGGTTGAGGGATATGGATTAGGGTTTAAGGTATAGTGTTGAGGGTCGAGGGATCAGAGTTAAGGGTTGAGGGATTAGGGTTTGACGTTGAGGGTTGAGGGTTGAGGTTCGAGGGTCAAGGGTTTAGGGATAGGGTTGAGGGTCGAGGAATTAGGGTTAAAGTAGAGTGTGGAGTGTATAAGGATTAGGGATAGGGTTGGAGGGTTTAGGGATAAGGGATTAGGGTTTAAGGTATAGTATCGATTCTGTTGAGGGTGTAGGAATAGGGATAGCATTTAGGGTTTAGGGATGAAGGATTAGAGTTGGGGGATGACAGATTAGGGTTGAGGGTTGAGGGATTAGGGTTTAGGGATAAGGTTTAGGGTTGAGGGCTGAGGGATTAGGGTTTAAGGTATGGTGTTGAGGGTTTAGGGATAGGGTTTAGGGTTGAGGGATTAGGATTTGACGTTGAGGGTTGAGGGTTTAGGGTTTAGGGTTAGGGTTGAGAGATGAGGGATCAGAGTTAAGGGTTGAGGGAATAGGGTTTGATGTCGAGGGTTGAGGGTTGAGGTTCGAGGGTCAAGGGTTTAGGGATAGGGTTGAGGTTGAAGCGATTAGGGTTAAAGTAGAGTGTGGAGGGTGTAAGGATTAGGGATAGGGTTGGAGGGTTTAGGGATAAGGGATTAGAGTTTAAGGTATAGTATCGAGTCTATTGAGGGTTTAGGAATAGGGATAGCATTTAGGGTTTAGGGATGAGGGATTAGAGTTGAGGGATGAGGGATTAGGGTTGAGGGTTGAGGGATTTAGGGATAAGGTTTAGGGTTGAGGGTTGAGGGATTAGGGTTTAAGGTATAGTGTTGAGGGTTGATGGTTTAGGGATAGGGTTTAGGTTTGAGGGATTAGGGTTTAGGGTTGATGAATTAGGGTTTAATGTTGAGAGTTGAGGGTTGAGGGTTGAGGGTTGAGGTTGAGGGATAGGGTTAATGGTCAAGGGATTAGGGTTAAATAAGAGTGTCGATGGTAGAGGGATTAGGGTTTAAGGTATAGTATCGAGCCTGTTGAGGGTCTAGGAATAGGGATAGTGTTTAGGGTTTAGGAATGAGGGATTAGAGTTGAGGGATGACGGATGACATATTAGGGTTGAGGGTTGAGGGATTAGGGTTTAGGGACAAGGTTTAGGGTTAGGGTTTAGGGATAGGGTTTAGGGTTGAGGGATTAGAGTGAAGGGTTGAGGGATTAGAATTTGGCATTGAGGGTTTAGGGTTTAGGATCAAGGTTGAAGGTTGAGGGATCAGAGTTAAGGGTTGAGGGATTAGGGTTTGATGTTGAGGGTTGAGGGTTGAGGTTCGAGGGTCAAGGGTTTAGGGATAGGGTTGAGGGTCGAGGAATTAGGATTACAGTAGAGCGTGGAGAGTATAAGGATTAGGGATAGGGTTGGAGGGTTTAGGGATAAGGGATTAGAGTTTAAGGTATAGTATCGAGTCTGTTGAGGGTTTAGGAATAGGGATAGCATTTAGGGTTTAGGGATGAGGGATTAGAGTTGAGGGATGAGGGATTAGGGTTGAGGGTTGAGGGATTAGGGTTTAGGGATAAGGTTTAGGGTTGAGGGTTGAGGGATTAGGGTTTAAGGTATAGTGTTGAGGGTTGATGGTTTAGGGATAGGGTTTAGGTTTGAGGGATTAGGGTTTAGGGTTGATGAATTAGGGTTTAATGTTGAGAGTTGAGGGTTGAGGGTTGAGGGTTGAGGTTGAGGGATAGGGTTAATGGTCAAGGGATTAGGGTTAAATAAGAGTGTCGATGGTAGAGGGATTAGGGTTTAAGGTATAGTATCGAGCCTGTTGAGGGTCTAGGAATAGGGATAGCGTTTAGGGTTTAGGAATGAGGGATTAGAGTTGAGGGATGACAGATGACAGATTAGGGTTGAGGGTTGAGGGATTAGGGTTTAGGGACAAGGTTTAGGGTTAGGGTTGAGGGATTAGGGTTTAAGGTATAGTGTTGAGGGTTTAGGGATAGGGTTTAGGGTTGAGGGATTAGAGTGAAGGGTTGAGGGATTAGAATTTGGCATTGAGGGTTTAGGGTTTAGGATCAGGGTTGAAGTTTGAGGGATCAGAGTTAAGGGTTGAGGGATTAGGGTTTGATGTTGAGGGTTGAGGGTTGAGGTTCAAGGGTCAAGGGTTTAGGGATAGGGTTGAGGGTCGAGGAATTAGGATTATAGTAGAGTGTGGAGGGTATAAGGATTAGGGATAGGGTTGGAGGGTTTAGGGATAAGGGATTAGAGTTTAAGGTATAGTATCGAGTCTGTTGAGGGTTTAGGAATAGGGATAGCATTTAGGGTTTAGGGATGAGGGATTAGAGTTGAGGGATGAGGGATTAGGGTTGAGGGTTGAGGGATTAGGGTTTAGGGATAAGGTTTAGGGTTGAGGGTTGAGGGATTAGGGTTTAAGGTATAGTTTTGAGGGTTGATGGTTTAGGGATAGGGTTTAGGTTTGAGGGATTAGGGTTTAGGGTTGATGAATTAGGGTTTAATGTTGAGAGTTGAGGGTTGAGGGTTGAGGTTGAGGGATAGGGTTAATGGTCAAGGGATTAGGGTTAAATAAGAGTGTCGATGGTAGAGGGATTAGGGTTTAAGGTATAGTATTGAGCCTGTTGAGGGTTTAGGAATAGGGATAGCGTTTAGGGTTTAGGAATGAGGGATTAGAGTTGAGGGATGACGGATGACAGATTAGGGTTGAGGGTTGAGGGATTAGGGTTTAGGGACAAGGTTTAGGGTTAGGGTTGAGGGATTAGGGTTTAAGGTATAGTGTTGAGGGTTTAGGGATAGGGTTTAGGGTTGAGGGATTAGAGTGAAGGGTTGAGGGATTAGAATTTGGCGTTGAGGGTTTAGGGTTTAGGATTAGGGTTGAAGGTCGAGGGATCAGAGTTAAGGGTTGAGGGAATAGGGTTTGACGTCGAGGGTTGAGGGTTGAGGTTTGAGGGTCAAGGGTTTAGGGATAGGGTTGAGGTTGAAGGGATTAGGGTTAAAGTAGAGTGTGGAGGGTGTAAGGATTAGGGATAGGGTTGGAGGGTTTAGGGATAAGGGATTAGAGTTTAAGGTATAGTATCGAGTCTGTTGAGGGTTTAGGAATAGGGATAGCATTTAGGGTTTAGGGATGAGGGATTAGAGTTGAGGGATAAGGGATTAGGGTTGAGGGTTGAGGGATTAGGGTTTAGGGATAAGGGATTAGGGTTGAGGGTTGAGGGATTAGGGTTTAGGGATAAGGTTTAGGGTTGAGGGTTGATGGTTTAGGGATAGGGTTTAGGTTTGAGGGAT
Organism: Cunninghamia lanceolata; assembly: GCA_027924645.1. NCBI lineage: Eukaryota > Viridiplantae > Streptophyta > Pinopsida > Cupressales > Cupressaceae > Cunninghamia > Cunninghamia lanceolata. Next base: position 4,831,322 of record BSBN01000397.1, read on the forward strand.
TAGGGTTTAGGGTTGATGAATTAGGGTTTAATGTTGAGAGTTGAGGGTTGAGGGTTGAGGGTTGAGGTTGAGGGATAGGGTTAATGGTCAAGGGATTAGGGTTAAATAAGAGTGTTGATGGTAGAGGGATTAGGGTTTAAGGTATAGTATCGAGCCTGTTGAGGTTCTAGGAATAGGGATAGTGTTTAGGGTTTAGGAATGAGGGATTAGAGTTGAGGGATGATGGATGACAGATTAGGGTTGAGGGTTGAGGGATTAGGGTTTGATGTGGAGGGTTGAGGGTTTAGGGTTAGGGTTGAGAGATGAGGGATCAGAGTTAAGGGTTGAGGGATTAGGGTTTAAGGTATAGTGTTGAGGGTTGATGGATCAGAGTTAAGGGTTGAGGGATTAGGGTTGAGGGTTGTAAGGATTAGGGATAGGGTTGGAGGGTTGACGGATTAGGATTTGACGTTGAGGGATTAGGATTTGACGTTGAGGGTTGAGGGATTAGGATTTGACATTGAGGGTTGAGGGTTTAGGGATAGGGTTGAGGGATTAGGATTTGACATTGAGGGTTGAGGGTCAAGGGATTAGAGTTGAGGGTTTAGGGATTAGGGATCTATAGCAGGACAAAATGGGAGCGCGTTATAACGCGCTCGCGTTTTGTATTTCTATTGAAATGGTAAAAAAGTGGTTACCCCCGTGATCCAGGCCCACATGCTCTATTTTCTTACTGATTCTGCGCGTGCTCCGACAAAAAAGAAGTGCTTTCATGCTATTGGGAAGTTCACATGCACATTTGACACATTGTACCACCTTTGCATGATCTTTCCACCACCTTTTCTGCTTTGCCAACTTGAGAAGGAGGAAATAACATAGTTTTCAAACCAAGTTTGATATATATCTATTCAAGTTTCAATTTTTGTAGTATTGCAATGTTAATTGTGATTCAATTTTAAGAATTTAACATTGAAAAGGAAGCAAGTGGTGAAAAACTCAAATTGTTGAGGAGTTTGATGCAAGAAGATAAAAACACTACATAATTGGGTACTCTCTCCATTCAAATCTTCATTTTTTAGGTATGTCAAGTCTTTACATGCATGTTCTTTACATTTTCCTTATTTCGGATTGAATTACTTTATCATGCTTTATCATACATGTTTAAAATAGACACATTCCCAATCGAGAAAGCAACGTACAATCTCACATGATGCCATGTATATTTTCTACACTTGGGCTCTTTAATAATTATGTGTAATAAACAAACCTTAGTTCATACCATGATGTCAAACTATACAAGAATAAATCCTTACAACATAAAAAAATACAATCCCACTATTATCATGTATTCATTTCTTAGGAACTAATATTGGTCTCTTTATCATGCTACAGACAAATTCTCCATCATGCCGAGGAAACGATCAAGAATTAAACCAACACAGGAAGAGATAGAAGCTAAGAATGCAAAGAAAGCAATGGCTATGAGGGAACTTCGTGAGAAGAGGAAATTGGACACGATAAATGAAGACATACCAATTGAAGAGGAACCACAACCATCACAAAGAGATATGGTATTGGTGGCACAAAGAGAACGAATGCAAAAACTTCATGGTACGAGACATTTGAATACCATAGTTGGAGACACATCCTTTACCGCAAGTCAACATGTAGGGACACCATCTACCACATCTCAAGTTGAGAGTACATCATCACTCACATGTGATGAAGGAGGTACGCCATCGTTCCCACCTCAACCTCAAGGTATGCCATCTATTCCATCTTCGATCGAAGGTATGCCATCTAACCCATCTCATTTAAATATTGATGAAATTCCTAATGTTGAGATGAATTTACCTAACTTGACACCACCTAGAATTTTGCATAGAAAGCCAAAGTATTTGATTGATATTGATGAGAATATTTTGCAGCCAATGGAAGGTAAGATTCCAAAACGCACTTGTAGAAGATATGCTAATAAGATTTGGAGATTGTTCTTTGAAAAGTTAAATGAGACTGCAAGATGTCAACTATTCGTTGAAATGATGTGAAGTATAAAGTATAGGTCTATCATGAAGATTCTTGGGTTGAGAACATCAGAGGCTTCAAGTGAAAAATCTATTGTCAAGAATCTAATGAGTGCGTATGAGAGTGTGGGTAACACCTCACGCACAAAAGATAGTAATGCAACACGGCGTGTGATTGCATCGACTATAGTAAGTAGTCAAACGAGGAAATCTCATCTCATTAGAAAGACAAGTCAAGAATTGAGAATTAATAGGAAAACTTTATCAAGAGCCGTTGGAAGACGCCAAAGAATTGAGGACACTAATGCCAATGAATTATGGGCGTTCTCAGGGAGACTACCACGAAAAGATAAACCAATTGTTGAAGCATTGAGATCACTAATTGAAGACTTTTGGAAGAATTACACAAGGGTATCTTCGAATCAAAGGGATGTGGTAAGAAGGAGAATTGGTAGTCAGAACCGCGAGCCACATCCAAAGCATTTTTTGGATGAGACTCAAACATAGTTTTATGGTAAATTTCTAGAGAAGTATCCTCAAATTAAAATTTGTCAAAGATATTTTGAAATGCTAAAACCTTTCTATGTTAAGATAAATCACACACGCACTACTTGTTGTTGTAGATTACATATTGAATTTTCTAACCATTTTGATGCTTATAGGTCTAAATGTTTAGATATGCATACTAACAATGATTTGCAGGGTTGTGCCATATGTGCCCCACCAACATCTTCAAGAGACTTCATATCAAGAATTTTATGTGAAAGAGAGGAAGGTCAAATATTCTACAAGAAATTATGCTTGGATGGCACATGTCATCGTTGCGGTGGCTTGCAACATTTGCCAATATGTGAACATATGGAAATAACACATGCGGTTGGAAATGAACTAGTAGAGTTTGGCAAGTATAAAACAGTGGCATACAATACAAAAGATGGTAAAGAAGCAAAGAGGTGTGAATTAGTTATTGAAAAGATTCCAGTGTATCAGTTTATGCCTATATTTCATGACAGCATAGTGTATGAGTATGCAAGACATGCCCATAGAGCTCGATGGTTGGACTTGCAATTCAAGTTATGCAAGGACACATTTCCGGTTGGTAGCATTGTTTCAGTCGTCGACTTTGCAGAGAACTACAGTCTATAGCCACAGCGTGAGGTGCAATCACAATATTACAACTCCACACAGGTTTCTATATTTGTGCACATCGCATTCATTCATGCAAATGATAGTACAGAGGATGACAGAAAGATCATAAGGGAGTATAATTTCTATATTAGTGATGATCGCATGCATTCTACGGAGTTCGTGCAAGGTTGCTTTCAGGTGTTCTACAATGATTTGGCTAGAAGGGGCATATCGTTCAGTCAGCATATCATATGGTTGGATAATTGTGTATCACAATTCAAGAACTCGCAGAATTTCTATTGGCTGAGTAGGAGGCATAATTTTACAGGTATTCAACATATGTGGAACTTTTGTGAGGCCGGGCATGGAAAGGGGGAGCATGATGGTGCAGGAGCATGTATCAAAAGAGCCATAGCACGAGAAGAGTTAAAGTATAAAGACAATGCAAAGTTGACAGATGCAAAATCGATTGTCGAGTGGTGTAATGCTTCCATGGGTCCAGGTAATGAAGGTAAGTCTTTAGTTCGTAGATTTTTTTGGTTGATAGATGATACTAACATTGCACCATATGAGGATTATTGTACACTAACAGGATCAAATGAGATGCACTCTTTCAGAAGCTCAATTGCATGTTCATGGAGTATCCATACACGAAAGATGTCATGCTTTTGTTCTTCCTGTACAATTCAAGTCTGGGATGAGTGCGAGTCAAAGGAGTGGGTTGACGAATGGCAGTTAAGTTATCTTAGCCCACTTGACACGTATCGACCCCCGACGGCACTAGAACTAACACAAAAGGAATCGTCAGTTGACTTTGACCACATATCAGATTTAGTTCAACCAGGTAATATAGGGCACGTATATGCATCTAATTTCATCTAGTTCAACCAGGTAATGTCATCTTACTTTGTAGTGTTTTTGTAATGTTGACTAATTTCATCTAATTTGCTACACATATCAATGTAGGACACGTATATGCAATTATTGCAGATGAAGATAATGAAGAGGGAACAAATTATTACTTATGTCGTTGTGTTGAGGCCAAAAAGAAATTGGAGGCCCCTGTTACAGATGGAGAAAACATCGAATACCCTACAGGATCAGTGGTTATTACTGGAACATGGCTTAGAAGGTACCCACATAAGAGTGTTAATATTTGGCTATTTCAGGACTTTGACATGCATCGAAAGATTCTTCATTACTCGAACCTTGTCATGGCATCCAATATTTATTTGATAAAGTATCGGGGTAGACCTTTGAACAAAATATTGTGGAAGGTGCGTGAGTCTGACCATGAAGCAATACTTGACACAATAAAGAGTAGAGCAGATCCAGATGGTTCATTGGATTAATTTGTAAGTATTCACATTGATTTTGTAAAGTTATGTTACATTGAGTTGTAAGTATGCACATTAATTTGTAAGGTTTGTCTTTTTTTATTTCCTCCTGCATTTTTACACATATGTACACATTTTTACATCATCATGTTATGCATTTTTGGTGTCCTGCTCTTGATGCGACCAAACTCATAACTCACCCTACTAGACACCATTTGATGATCTCTCCAACACTCTGGATCCAGAGCACCCAATCATGATGATGACCTATATACCATTCTCCCAAGGTGCTCATAATGAACGAATGATAAGGAGCGCCTCAACCTCTATAATCAAGGTGATTTTAAGTCACTTTGAGTCATTTGGGGTCAGTTTGAGTCTTTGAGTCATGTTGCAAAAAAGTGTCAATGTTGTCAAGTTGCACAAAGCAACTTTTGCATTTTTGGTGTCCTGCTCATGATGTGACCAAACTGACTGTTCCAATGCATTCGGATGGGTACATTTACGCTAAGCATGGTCCTTTTTTTCACCCAAACATGTCGAAATAGTCTGAGCTACATTGTACCAACGATATCCCTGAAGAGTCCAAAGTGCAAAAAGGCTGCAATCTTTGACGAGATGTTACTCAAAAACTGTGTCACTTAGAAACATTTCGTCTGAGGCAATGCTATCATGTAGAGTGCCTCTACAATAACCTCTCTCAATTTTTTATAGCTCTGAGGCATTTACCCGTGGTGAAAGGTTTTCTGTTGCCCCAAAAATCGTCAGAAGGAGGTAGTGTAAAGTTGCAAAGGGGTGTAACTTTTGTCCTGCTCCTGATGCGACCAAACTGACTATTCCAACGTGTCCGAATGGGTACATTTATGCTAGGCATGGTCCTATTTCTCACCCAAACATGTCGAAACAGTCGGAGCTACATTGTACCGACGATATCCCTGAAGAGTCCAAAGTGCAAAAAGGCAGCAATCTTTGACGAGATGTTACTCGAAAATCATGTCACTTAGAAACATTCTGTCTGAGGCAACGTGATCATGTAGAGTGCCTCTACAATAACCTCTCTTGGTTTTTTATAGCTCTGAGGCATTTGCCCGTGGTGAAAGGTTTTCTGCTGCCCCAAAAATCGTCAGAAGGAGGCAGTGTAAAGTTGCAAAGGGGTGTAACTTTCGTCCTGTTCCTAATGTGACCAAACTGACTGTTCCAAAGCATCCGAATGGGTACATTTATGCTAGGCATGGTCCTATTTCTCACCCAAACATGTCGAAATAGTCGGAGCTACATTGTACCGACGATATCCCTGAAGAGTCCAAAGTGCAAAAAGGTAGCAATCTTTGACGAGATGTTACTCGAAAATTGTGTCACTTAGAAACATTCTGTCTGAGGCAACGTGATCACGTAGAGTGCCTCTACAATAACCTCTCTCAGTTTTTTATAGCTCTGAAGCATTTGCCCGTGGTGAAAGGTTTTCTGTTGCCCCAAAAATCGTCAGAAGGAGGCAGTGTAAAGTTGCAAAGGGGTGTAACTTTCGTCCTGCTCCTGATGCGACCAAACTGACTGTTCCAACGTGTCCGAATGGGTACATTTATGCTAGGCATGGTCCTATTTCTCACCCAAACATGTCGAAACAGTCGGAGCTACATTGTACCGACGATATCCCTGAAGAGTCCAAAGTGCAAAAAGGCAGCAATCTTTGACGAGATGTTACTTGAAAATCATGTCACTTAGAAACATTCCGTCTGAGGCAACGTGATCACGTAGAGTGCCTCTACAATAACCTCTCTCAGTTTTTTATAGCTATGAGGCATTTGCCCGTGGTGAAAGGTTTTCTGCTGCCCCAAAAATCGTTAGAAGGAGGCAGTGTAAAGTTGCAAAGGGGTGTAACTTTCGTCCTGCTCCTAATGCGACCAAACTGACTATTCCAACGCATCTGAATGGGTACATTTATGCTAGGCATGGTCCTATTTCTCACCCAAACATGTCGAAACAGTCGGAGCTACATTGTACCGACGATATCCCTGAAGAGTCCAAAGTGCAAAAAGGCAGCAATTTTTGACGAGATGTTACTCGAAAATCATGTCACTTAGAAACATTCCATCTGAGGCAACGTGATCACGTAGAGTGCCTCTACAATAACCTCTCTCAGTTTTTTATAGCTATGAGGCATTTGCCTATGGTGAAAGGTTTTCTGTTGCCCCAAAAATCGTCAGAAGGAGGCAGTGTAAAGTTGCAAAGGGGTGTAACTTTCGTCCTGCTCCTGATGACCAAACTGACTGTTCCAACGCATCCGAATGGGTACATTTATGCTATGCATGGTCCTATTTTTCACCCAAACATGTCGAAACAGTCGGAGCTACATTGTACCGACGATATCCCTGAAGAGTCCAAAGTGCAAAAAGGTAGCAATCTTTGACGAGATGTTACTCGAAAACCGTGTCACTTAAAAACATGCTGTCTGAGGCAACGGGATCACGTAGAGTGCCTCTACAATAATCTCTCTCGGTTTTTTATAGCTATGAGGCATTTGCCTGTGGTGAAAGGTTTTCTGCTGCCCCAAAAATCGTCAGGAGGCAGTGTAAAGTTGCAAAGGGGTGTAACTTTTGTCCTGCTCCTGATGCGACCAAACTAACTGTTCCAACACATCCGAATGGGTACATTTATGCTAGGCATGGTCCTATTTCTCACCCAAACATGTTGAAACAGTCGGAGCTACATTGTACCGACGATATCCTTGAAGAGTCCAAAGTGCAAAAAGGCAGCAATCTTTGACGAGATGTTACTCAAAAATCGTGTCACTTAGAAACATTCCATCTGAGGCAACGTGATCATGTAGAGTGCCTCTACAATAACCTCTCTCGGTTTTTTATAGCTCTGAGGCATTTGCCCGTGGTGAAAGGTTTTCTGCTGCCCCAAAAATCGTCAGAAGGAGGCAGTGTAAAGTTGCAAAGTGGTGTAACTTTCGTCTTGCTCCTGATGCGACCAAACTGACTGTTCCAATGCGTCCGAATGGGTACATTTATGCTAGGCATGGTCCTATTTTTCACCCAAACATGTCGAAACAGTCGGAGCTACATTGTACCGACGATATCCCTGAAGAGTCCAAAGTGCAAAAAGGCAGCAATCTTTGACGAGATGTTACTCAAAAACCGTGTCACTTAAAAACATTCCGTTTGAGGCAACGGGATCACGTAGAGTGCCTCTACAATAACCTCTCTCAATTTTTTATAGCTCTGAGGCATTTGCCCATGGTGAAAGGTTTTCTGCTGCCCCAAAAATCGTCAGAAGGAGGCAATGTATTAAGTCAGGGTGAAAGCCTATTCACTCTAGGCGCCTGTTTTTGACCAAATCACACATGCGCCTTGAACAACTCTGTCTTCAAGGTGCTTTTCTCTAATCTCTGTAACTCTCCAAATCCACTAAGGCGCAAATTTTACCTCTTGGGCTCAAGATATAGGTTCTTCATCCAAGGCGCCAGAATGGTCCAAAGGCGCATTTCACCTCTAACCTCACCTCTGACCTTACTTGGAGGCGCTAAACCTTTTGACATTTCAAGTAACTTCAAGAGAACTATTTTTCCTTAAGGTGGTTCACTCCTTGCAATTGGATGTATGGTACTTGTAACTCATTTGATTGACTTTGTAATGTTTCTTCTTCTTGCAGAGTAGATAAGGATGATATAAGCTTACTTCATGAATCGGAGTAGAAATCTCTCTTGGATTTGCTAGGTGAAAGGACTTGAACTTGAAGGACTTGAACTTGATGAAGTGATCCTTCATGATGGCCTTTGACATTACCTTCTCGGAGTGTAGATGATAACACCTTCCTTGGATAAAGTGGATAACCTCTGACCTAAACTTTGAAGCTTGATGAATCTTGAAGATTGGGTTTCCTCCTACTCCCCTTCTGGGCTCCACTCCATCAAAGGCGTATTTAGTTGTCCAAGGCGCCAACATTCACTCAGGGGCGTCCAAAGAGAAAGTTTACAACTCTAAGGTGCTAAACTCTTATGCAAAAATGGTCATCATCAAAGGCGCAAAAATGGGTCTCTGGGCGCCAATCTCTACAAGACATTCCATCTCATTGCTCTCCTCCATTACAAGCGCTCACTTACCTCAATCTTGGGCGCATACCAACATCCCAACATCCAAATCACCTAGGCGCTCAAAACCTTCAAGACTCAAGGTGCATTTTATGATCAAACAAGGTATCTCCTGAACAAGGTGCTCATAGTCTCATCAAGACGTTAATCATCATCATGAGCGCTCATATTGTTCTAGGCGCACAGTTATCTCTAGAATGCTCAAGGCGCTCAAGGCGCACATACCCTTCTCTAGGTTAGTTTACACTTATTCAAGGCGCTCATTCCAAACTTACATGAACTCCTCATTACAAGACGCACAAACTAGATGATCCTAGGACATAAGGGCGCTCAAACTAGATCTTTGCAAAAACTCCCCAAGCATTCAAACTTTTAAGGCGCCAAAAGTGGTCTTTTCTACAACTTCTCTAGCCATATGCCTTGGGTGCTCAAACCTTCCTTGAACTCCAATTATTCAATCCAGGGTGCTCAACTACCTCCTCAAGGCGCTCTATCTCAAGTATCATTACTCTTCTTAAAGACCTAGGCGCACATTGTGGGGTATTCTACTCAACAAGACCTAGGCGCTCATTATGAAGACTCCAATTATCAAGGTTCACTTCAACTTTCGAAGGCGCATTTTATACTCCAAAGGCGTTAGGTTAAAGCCACTAGGGCGCTAGATACCAAAGGGGGCAAGGTGTTAGAACCTCCTTTAAGATGTAAGAAAATCTCCTTAAGGCACAGCTAAAGGCGCTCCAAACCATACGAAGGCACTAATATCCACTCTAGGTAGTGTATTAAGTCAGGATGAAAGCCTATTCACTCTAGGCGCCTGTTTTTGACCAAATCACACATGTGCCCAAATCACACATCACCCCATCAGATTGGGGACCCCCTCTTTTCTTGCTCAGGTGCTTTGCACAGGAGTTGTTATGTGTCATTTTGGCCAAGGTTTTCTGGAGCAGTGAAGACATTAGGAAGGGGATGATCGTTTGGATAGTTTTGAATGCTTTATTTCTCCTTGTTTAAACTAGGCACTCACTAAGGATTGGAGTAGCATTTGCACCCTCACATCACGTTAATCGGCATTTCAGAGGCAATCATAGTATAGGAAGATTTGCGCCTTGAAGAAGAGAGTTATCTGGTGAGCGCTTAGGAGTTCTGGCGCCTAGGGGAAAGGTCTAGGTAGAGCGCCTTTAGACTTTGACAGTGAAGTGCCTTAAGGAGTTGGATGATGTTTTTGCCTAGAGTGGAGATGATGTTTTTAGCGCCTTAAGGATGATGATGGAGTGCCTTGGAGTCAGGTTAGTCTGGAGCACCTTAAGAAGGTAAAGCACTTCAAATGTAAACACAAGTGTTTTGAGCGCCCTAATGAGAAGTTGTCTTGGCACCATAAGTTGTTCAAACGAAGATATGCGCCTTGGATAGTTGCAAAGACCTAATTTAGCACCCAAGGTTGGAAGACTCTTTGTGAGCGCCCAGTGTTTGAAAGCTCTTTGTGTTTGGTGCATTAAAATGAATTTGGCACCTAAGTAGTATTGAAACACTCAACTGAGCGCCTAAAGCCCATGAGAGAAGTGATATGCGCCTTGATAGGAATATCATGGAAGATGAGTTTACTGAATGGCGCCTTGAATGACTTGGTTGATTAAGTGTTTTAGCGCCTAGATATGGGATGAATCATTGAGCGCCTTTGGTTGAGATGATGTCAGCACCTTTGAGATTATAACACCTTGGAGTCAAGTTCAAAGGAGCACCTTGAGAAGGTAAAACACTTCAAATGTTTTCAAGGAATTGGAGAAGTCACTTAGTGCCTAGAAGGAATTCCAGAGCAAGAGGGTTGGAGCGCCTTGAGCTTCAAGTCAGATATGCGCCTAGACCTCTACCCTTTAGCAAGTTGAAGCCCTCTGAGCCTTGACAAAGTGAGAATGCCTTATATGCGCCTTGGGCAAGGTTGAATACAAAGTTGAGGAGTATATCATAATGAGTAAGTGCATTGTAGGGTTAGATGATAAAGACTAGTGCCTTGAGTGTCTTGGTCAAAATTTTGACGTGAGAAGTCTTGCAAGATCAAACCCTGGAGTGCGCCTTAGAGAGAACCTATTGATCCTTTGCTTTGACAAGATTTGGGCGCCAGAATGATCCTTAATAAATGGAATGTATCTACACCAATTTTGCGCCTTTAGGGAAGTGATGGTGTCCAGATGAGTTTTGAGTCCCTTTGAGTGTTGAGATTGTTAGAGATAGGTGCCTTGATGAATGAAATGCACCTTGAAGACCATGTGCGCCTAGAGAAGATAAGTGCCTAGTTGAGATAAAGAGGTGTTTCTGGCGCCTAGGGAAGAAGAGAGGTAAGTTCAGGGAGATAAGTGCACCTAAGAGTTTTAGCGCCCTCAATCAAATTGCACCTTTTTGCCTTGGAGAATATAAGGTGAGGATTTGAGTTGAAAGTTTGAGAAAGTAGATTGAGCGCCCTATGTTGGAGGAATCAAGTTGGATAAGCACTTGAAGAACTTGCATTAAGTGTTTTAGCGCCTTGGTATGGTTTGGAGCGCCTTGTTGAGGAGATACCCTGATTTAATCCAAGATAGAGCACCCTAGAATTGAATATGCGCCTTGTTGGAGGAATATATGCGCCTTGTTGGAGAAAGATATGCGCCTTGAATGAGAGTTTGTGTGCCTTAACCAAGAATGATGATTGAAGTCACAATCTCATGTTTGTGCGCCTAGGTCTAGAAGCAAGATTTGAGCGCCTTAGGATAGGGTTTTTTGCACCTTGTCTTGGAGAGTGAATTTGCGCCTTGGATGATGTTGAAGCGCCTTGGGATGAAATGTGCCCAAACTTATAGAGGGCCTTCAGTGAGGGAGTTGAAGAGAGTGCTTAGAGGAAGGATAGCCTTAAGATCAAACTAAGTACTTAGAAACCTAAGATTAGCACCTTATTTGAAGTTATACACCTATTCTGGCGCCAGAGAGTGAGTTTGAGTGTGAAGAAGTGAATGTCTGCGCCTTGAAGGGGATACAAAGGGAAGATGATGCACCTTGATGGGTTGATGATGGAAATTTGAGTTTTGGAGCTAAATGTGCGCCTTGAATCTAAATGATATTTGAGTGCTTAGAGGTAAATAGGGGCGCCTTTGAGAATTCTTTGTACTTTAAGGAATGGATTGTGGCGCTTTGGACTAAGGTAAGTCCTGAGCACTTCCAATGATTTTAAGGAGCGCCATGAAGGAGATAGTACCTAGAGAAGAAAAGATGTCAAGTTTTAACACCTTGGAAGAAATTCCAGATAGTGGCGCCTTCACAGGGTTTTCCAAGTTGGCGCCTTGGTTTGGGATGATCATGCTAAGAAAGAAAATGCGCCTTCAGCAAGGTCACATCAAGTCCAACATGTCAATACTCTTCATCACTAATGTCATGTTGAAATTTCAAGGCATCTATCCATTCAAGTTCTCCGAGGAATATCTTGCAAGTAACTTCAAGTTCTCCAAGGAATATCAAATGAAGAATGAGTTAGCCTATTCCTCATTCCCGGAGGCTAATTCGAAATAATGAGGGAATGAATTGGTTTTTGACTAACTTAACTTTTGTTTTTTGCAGGAACAAAGTCAGAAACTTGAAATTAGTTAAGTCTGGATGCTAAACTTGACTAAGGCAAGACTCCTAGAGTCAGGGCGCACTTTCTTGCTTGCTCAATGTCAAATGTGCGCCTAACCAAGAATCATGGAGCTTTGAAGCACTTTAATCACATCAACTAGGGCGCCTAAGTGCATAGAGGTACAATGAATCTTCCGGAGAACATGGATAGACAACTAAGTCTCCAACTTGAGTCTTCTAAGTGAATTGGATGATGAAGAGAGTCTAGTCATTTTGGGCGCTAGTATCAGGATGAATCATCCAAAATGGGTGCCTAGAACTAGAAGGCACCAATGCATGAGTTCAAGGATCCTCCATTGGAGCGCCTAGCCCAGATGGCTATAGATTGAAAGTTTTAAAGCTAAGTGATGTCTCTTAGGTGAATTCCTAGCCCAGGTGCATGTGTTGGGAAAAACTCTTTGGCTCTGGCGCCTAGAATTGGGAGCTTTGTAAGATGCACCAATTGATGAAACATTTCCATTTTGCGCCTAGAATAGAACTCTCTCACATAGTTGAAATTGACTTGATAGAAGGAGATAAGTCTTAAGGACTAGTTTGGTGCCTCACTTGCCTATCTCACCTTTGAAATGCGCTTTGGTTGATGATCATCATTGATGGCGCCTAGTGAAATGAAAAGCTATTTGCATCTCCAGAGGATCAAAATTGGATTAGGAGATCATCCTTGCAGTTGAGATTGACAGAGAAGTGTTAAAGGAATCACTTCAAATGGGTGCCTAAGCTAGTTGAGGCGCATATCAATTCCACTGTAACTCCAGACTGACGCTTAGGATCCAGTCATCTCCTAAGGCGCAGTTCCATTCACCCATGACCTCGCTTGGCATCTAAAACTTGGAAACTCCTTTGGAAAGCTCCTGTTGCGCCTAGAAGATGAGTTTGGGATATCAACTTGCAAAAGGCTTAGAAACTCTTCAAAGATGTTAGGCACAATCCCATGGCACTGGAGCTCAGTTTTGGCGCCTTCAAGGAATAGCACATGAAGGAACTTGGGAGGTCAGGTGCTTGTAAAAGGGAACACCTTGGAACATCTTCCAGGGGTTGAAGTAGTAAGAAAACATCAAGTGAGTCTAGGCGCACTCCCTTGTGTGAACAGTTTAGCTCTGGCGCCTAGCCACAGAGTGAGCCAGAAGAAGTAGTTTGGACATTAGAAGATAGGCGCTCATTCTACAATGAAGCATTCCACCTTCCTAATCAACAAAGACTTGCAAGAATTGACAAAGGAAGCTAAGGCGCACCTTCTACTTGTTTCCACCTCTAGAATGCGCCTAACCTTGAAAGGGGGTTCAAAGATGTTTGTTAGACCTTTTCACTCAAGGCACTCACCTTAGGCACACTTTCTAAGTCCTTGTCACCTCAAGGAAACACCTAGTTTGGAAGGCACTTGCCCTGTTCTCCACTCCTTTCAATTGGCGCCTAGAACACAGAATGCATGAAAGGAGCGCCTAGACTCTAGAGGGCTCATTTGGGCGCCTAGCATTTAAAACACTTTCATAATGATGATGTTTTGGCGCCTACTCTTGGAAACAATCTAGAGCATCCATAAACTCTAATTGGCGCCTAATGTTGACAAGGCGCAACTTCAGGAGGAGGTCACCTCAACTTGGCGCCCAAGTCAGAAAAACCTGTAAATCCTTCAAATATGCGCCTACCTTGTGAGGTGATGAGTTGAACATTCCAAATCTTCAAATGTTGCTCAAGTAAGGAAGACATTGTAACATCAAGGCTTCAAGGCCTGTCCTTGTATTTCCATTGAATGAGTTGTACTTCATGCTATTGAAAGCATTTTCCATGTAATAAGACATTGCAAGTTGATTGAATCAAGTAACAAGACAAGTACCCAACTCTAATGTTGTTTCATTCAAATAGTTATCTTGATGTATATCTTTATGTTATTGAAGTAGTTGATGAATTGTTAGCAAGTAAAAATGTTTAAGTAAGGAAAATTTTTCGTAGAACTAGTTGGGTATCTTACACTTACACCATGCCTATCCATCAAACATCACAATGTAATCAAAATCCTAACAACATGCCCATGATCCAAGATCAAGTGCAATCATGCAAAGATATTATCAATCACAAGCCTATTAAGAATGAACTAGAGTCTTCTAGTACCATACTTTTCCATCAAACACCATCATGTAATCCATGGCCTATCAAGCCTATCAAAGAAAATGCAAACATCCTATGTAATACAATCAGAATTTAAATATTTGAAGTAGCCATCTACAAATATCCATTCAAAAGTGGATTTATAATGCAAGTATGGATGCCATCAATAAAAAAGTTTTGTATTAACCAAATATCCATATACGCATACATCAATATCTGTCGATATAAGTATAACATATATACAAAATAGCCATATAGGCTTACAAGAATGCCATATAGGCATACAATGTCAACTATGTACAATACAAAATATATGTCCACAAATGCCATATAGGCATACAACATAGGAACACAATAAAAAGTCATTCCCCTCTAGCTGGTGAAGAGAATAAATCACGAGCAGCCTTTGATCTTCTAGGGGATGGAGACATGCATGTGGGTGGTTTACTACGAACCCGAGGGCTACTCCTCCTATTTAGTTCTTCCTGCACCTTTACCTGTTACAAAAAAAAGTATAGATATTAATATATAGAAATTACATGTTATAAAAAAATGAAACATTTAACAAAATAATCACTTACCGCTAACATATAATCCATCTCCTCGCTTGCCTCAGTAGCAGGAATAGGCCCTGGTGATGTCATAAACCATCCAGATAGAAATTAAACTTCAAATCAATAATCTTTTGATTTTTCAAAAATAGACAACTATAACAATGAATGTAAATTGAAATTTACTAATCTGCCTCATACCCCTGTCAATGCCATAGAGCTATGAATCGCAGAGGCCACACCCTGCTCCATTGCCCTATGAACATGGGGAGGTGTATCCGCAGCCTGCATCATCTGGAAATAAAACAACATTATTCAATTACGAAAACTATAATAGTGATGCAAATCATGGCTCCTAACATACACACACGTTCATCTAAACATGGAAGTACACACAATAAAACACACAAATCACATACAAAAATTTAGTAAGTACAATTCATTCATTAAACTATTTATTTTATTACCTCCGTAAAGCTTTGAAGTCCACCACCGCTGGCAGGTGTTGCCATGAAATCTACAGTGTTAACCTATTCAACATCCAAAATCAGAAATTAGAATACCATTCATATAACGATGCTATTCACATGTAATATTTATAATTGTTTACTAGTTACATACCTCGACAGTAGATGATCTAGTAAAAAATGTAGGTGGAGAACCACTGAAAACTGCATCGACGCTATGACCCTGAAATTTCATTAAAATCATCAATTTAAATTAGTTAATCTTGTATTTCAAAAATAAAATTTAATAAATTAAATTCAATAAACTTGCTAATATTTACCTGAGTATCAAGGCCAAAAGTCTCACTCAGGAGGGTATCTGTCATCACCATCTGCTCAGCTGCAGATGTAGCCTGTGCACCTGCGTCCTGACTGTCCATGGGGTCATAACCACAGGCTGACCCGCAAGCCTGGCAAGTATGCAGTGGGACCCTACTCCTCGCACTATCTCCCAACCCACTCTGTGTTGCAGGATCGACATGCTCTATGATGCTCTGGGTCAAGGCACTAATCGACCTCAGTGTATCGACCTCAACACTCTCCTTCACAATGGAAGGGATAGAAACATGCTCATGGGCTGGTCTACTGATTACTCGTCTCACTACCCACTGTGGGTCAAGACGTGCCCCTGGTCTATCCTTGTGCTGAGCCCCCACCTCTACCCTGGAAGTCCCGCATATCAAAATAGTTTGGCACTTTATTGAGGACAAACTCAGAGTAGAGTTTCCTCAAAAAGTATTGCGGGACCTCATTGTTATTGCATGGAGGATGGTCAAAAACCATCCACCACCTCTGCCCGAAATTGTCTCTTATCGCTTGGTTGTTGCACCAATGGATAGGGAACCTCTTGCATGTAATGGGTGGAGGTTGATTTGTTTGTGGGTTTGTGAAAATTGAACACAAGTCTACTTTTGTAATTTGTAATTTTTTGACATCTTGGTATGACAATTTATCTGCATAGTAATCTCTAAACTCTCTCTTTTTATCGGTCCAACTAGTTATTTGCTTGCTAATTGAATTTACATTTGATGACATAGACTCAAGAGATTTGGCAAGCGTGGACCTATGCAAGGTTGAAGTGGAAGGATCTTTCAACCTTGCAATTATATCTTCAATTTTTTTTTGTTGTTTTCAATTTCCCCCATTATATTATCTTGTGTTCCAGGGGCATGTCGAGGAATGAATGGAGGAGGTTGTTATTCTGCAGGTATTTCTTCCTCAAGATTTTGTGGATTTTGAGGAGGAAGAGGTGCATTAACATTTCCTACAATTAATAAAATATACATCAAAAATCAACAAAAACCTACCTATTTAGGAAGAAATTCAAACAAAAAAACAAAGATAACTCACCCCTTTGGTGTGCTCGACGTCGCGGCGGCATTTCGGCGATGAATCGACAAGTCTTTTGTGTTGAATGGCGTTTTGTAGAACGCGAGCGCGTTTTTGAAGGTTTTTAAGCCGCGGGCGGAGGAAAAACTCAGAATGAAATAAAATGACTGCGGTTTTTTTTTATTTATAGCACTTTATAATGCAAGTGCGTTATAACGCGCTCGCGTTATGGCTCGGTAATGACGAGCCTAAGGCTTGTCATTGCCAAGCCATAACGCGAGCGCGTTATAACGCGCTCACGTTATGCCTTAAATTTTTTTGAAAATTTTTTGGCCACTTTTTGCCCCCCCATCTTTTTGCACTTACCCTGGTGCAGGAAGGCCATGGGCCTTGTTCCTAGTGCTTATTTGTATTATGTATTCCTATGGATGAATTTACAACATATGATGTCAAGTGGGAGAATGTTAGGATTAAGGTGCCATCAAACTTGTAAATCCTATGTAATTAATTACTCCTAATGTTGTTTGTAAATTTCTATAAAGGAAGAAGTACTCATCAAGTAGTGATCTTGTTTCAGCCGCATGTTTGTTTCATTGTAAATCTGGACCATTCATCATTAGGTCATAGACCTGACGGTAGAGGTTATGTTGGCTTGTCTTTCCTTAGAAGGCAACCCCTTTAGGAGGATATTGTATTATGGCTGTGTATGAGAAGAGTAGAGAGTTGAGACTAGAAAAATAGGCACTGTTGGATTGAAGACTAAAGAGGAGATTGATAGTGTTGTATTGTAAACTCTATTGAAGTTAATACAAACTGGTGCATCTCTTCTTGTGTGGAGTTTTTCCTTGAAAGGGTTTATCCACATAAACACTATTTTATGTGTTTGTTCTTTTGTTTCATTATTTCTTTGTGTTGATTTCGTACTATCTCCATTTTGGTTCTGCATAATTAAATATCTATATTATAGTTGTAATCAGATTTCATTGATAGAAGTTTACCTTCATTTATAACAAAGATTTTAAGGATTCAAATGTGAATTTATCTTTATGTGGGAGTCTACTAGATAATTCCCTTAGTTCATTGCTATTCAAATCCTCAACTCTTTCATGCCTCCTAAGGGTTGTCATTAGTGTTTTTCTACTTATTTTTAGTGCTTCACTTGTTTTCCTTATTAAGTGAGATTTCTTTGTTTGATTACTTACTATAGTTGATGTAATTATGTGTTGTGTAGTATTACTATATTTGGTGCATGAGGTTGAACCCATGCTTTATATGCATTGATTATATTTTTTACAATAGATTTTTCACTATTAGTGTAGATGGAAAAAATGGATCAAAGGCAATACAAAGATAATGACAACGACCCAATAACTTCACCTTCAAACCAAGTCCTCCACACATGATAGAAAAGGGTAGATGCACCCTAATCTACTAGCTATGTTCTTTATGATGAATGATAGATAATGATATGTTGATTGCTCATGAATTTTGCAGCATAACGATAGTATGAAGATAACGGATATGGAGATCTAGATTGATTTCAACAACATGATGGTGTATGAAGATGGATCCCCCAAATGGCTTGGGTGAGGCTTGATTTATAAGAGATGAGAGGTAAGGATTGATGGCTAGGATTGAAAGGTCAATTTTGTGATGTGGACGACTAAGATTAAAAGATAATTTAATAAGTGGGATAGTGTGACAAAGGGTTATAATGAAAAATTACTTAAATTATGAGAGAGCGATAAGTGTGATAAAGGTGAGGGAAAATTTAAATAAATATTTTATTTATTTAAATTAGAGGAAAGGTTGGAATTAATTAAATAAATATAATTTATTTAATTAATTGGCTAGTGGAATAAATAGGATTAGGTGGGAATTAGTTAAATAAATATGATTTATTGAACTAATTAGGTGATGGAGGGGTTATGTAAGGGTCCTAGGACAAAATGTGTCGTAAAATGTCTCAAATGACGTATCGAGTAGGTGATGTTGTAAGACATGTCAATTTTAGGTGTCTACAATTAGTATTTGATGTTCTTACACCAAGAATATTCATGATGGGTCTAAACTTAAGATTTTTTATCATTTCAATAAATAATTAACATCTTCGCATTTCATTTAAGTTTTCAAATTTAATATTTTCCATATTTTATTAATCTTCATTCTACAAGTACATTCAATAATCTTATTAGGCATTGGTTTTAGAATGTTCTCATCAATTTCAATTCAAAACTTAGGTTTTTTATGCAAAATTGTAGGAGGTGTTTTCAATGGAAAACTTGATTCATTAGATAAATTTTGTTCATTAAATAATTGATCAATTGCTGTAACATCTAAATTTACATTTGAAATCACATCATCATTTTCAATTGTTGATTGAGGATTTTCTACAATATTAAAATTGAGATGGCAAAGATGATGTACCTTCAACTCCTAGATTCAATTTCTTACTTGCATGAAGTTTTTGCATTCATTGCCTTTGTTTCTTCAAATTCTTCTCTTCCATGGCTCCAATCGATGCTTCATGATCTAATTCGATTGACAAAGATGGTAAATCTTCATCTATGGAGTTCAATTTCTTATTTTCACGAAGTTATCTCATTTGTTCTCTTTTCTTCAGCATTCTCGGCTTCACGTTCCTCCGGTGTTTAAGTTTTTGGCCATTTCCTTGGCATGATGTTGAATTCTTTACCAATCTAACATAATTGGTCAAAATAATGAAAACAATGATTGCAAATTTATTAAATTCAAATACAAAACATGCAATTAGAATGTTTTTTTATTAATATAGGACAAAAAAAATTAGTTAGTTTTGTCAAACAATTATTCCAATTCCTTAAAACATGAAAACAATGATTTATAATATTAAATTTGATTTAAAAACATGCAATTAAATTTTTTTATGTCAATATAAGAATAAAAAGTGGGATAATTTTGTCAACTAATTATTGTAATTCCTCAAAAACATCAAAAGTTTGATTCTATGTCACAGAAAGTACAATGCACAAGAATAAACAGGGCATATGGGTCCAAAATCATGGGTTTTACCTTTTTGTAGACTGTTGCTGTATATTTTAGGTAAATAGAAACACAAGTGCATTATAACTTTATTTTTGAACTTCCAACCCTAAGGGTTGGATTTGCCTTACACATCCAACCCAAAGGGTTGGACCTACATTTCACATGCCCAAATATGTGTTTTGTAGAAAACATAGAAAAACAATTAAATTTCAAGCATGCTCTCCATTAGGTTTAATTTTTTTTTGTTGTTGATTTGAAAAATACCATGATGACGTCAAGCTCTTTATTACCTTTCTAACTATGTATTTTTTTCTAAAATCTAAAAATATTAAGGTTCCTATTTTCAATTTCTTTTTCTAGTGTCTTTCTTTTTTGTTGAAAACTAATGTATAGTATTTTTTGTGTCATTTTTTATTCGTTCATCCAAATTTGAAAAATACATTTTTACATTCTAGACTCTATTCTATATACATTTTTTTAAAAAAATTTCCATTATTTTTCAAAAAATTTAGGGTGTAGCATGCTCAACTCTTTGTTTTTTTGGATGTGTCCACTTTGAAAACTAGTAAAAAATCATATTTCATTAAAAATAGCAAAAAAATTAAGCATAAACTACATGATGTTAGCTAATATTCTACCAATACAATTTGTGAAATAATTTAAAAAGTCAACATTTTAGGGGGAGCACATTGAATGCTATGTTATATTTTTTCTAAAAAAAATAGGAGCACTTTGTGTGTTACCTCTATTTGAACCTCTTAATCTCCACCATTTCTTTTAAAAAATAGTACTTTAGAAACTAGATTTTGAGCACTTCAAATCTTGTTCTAGTCACATATTCAAATTTTGAGCGTGGCTATCTTCAATTTCTCATCCAAGATTAGTTTTTACTAATTTCAAGAAAAAAGTGGCCACTTTTAACACCCTTTTGGTCCCCCGTTTCCATGCACATACCCATCATGTTAATTACAAAGAATTTTTTTTTACATGGTCAAAGTCCTTTGACACTTTTTTGTATAGTTAAAGCCCTTTTCTACTTGGTCACAATCCTTTCAAATTTCTACCTTATCAAAACCCTTCCACTTTTCACTTAGATGAAATCTCTTACTCACCCCCTCTTAATTTTTACTATTTTCAAAGATATT
This sequence comes from Cunninghamia lanceolata, assembly GCA_027924645.1. Classification (NCBI taxonomy): domain Eukaryota; kingdom Viridiplantae; phylum Streptophyta; class Pinopsida; order Cupressales; family Cupressaceae; genus Cunninghamia; species Cunninghamia lanceolata. The sequence continues at coordinate 4,852,183 of BSBN01000397.1, forward strand.
TTTTCAAGCAAGTTGTAATGTCTATTTTAACTATGGCAATGCTATTCATTGCATGTATTTTCTATTTCATGGGTTTCTACTGGAATATTCATTGTGAGGAGAGTATAAGAATTATTATCCATATGTGTATCCTTTAAGTGTCTAAAATATTTAATTTCCATGTTGATTGCTTGATTTTACTTTACCACATCCTCATAGCAATTTGCATGCAATTAGAGTGGGAGCAAAATATAATGGTGAAAATCACATACACGTGCCCTTTTCCTTTTTGTTTTGGACCCATAATCACTGAGTTGGTGTTTATGCATTGACTAGTATCCAAGATGACATGTTTTGAGTGGGAGTTAGAAAATAAACTTATCCCATCATTATCCTATGTCCACCCATCTCTAGCATCTAGATCACTCTACATCTAATTGTTTTCCACCCTAGTTCATATTCACAAATGCATAATTGACCCATGTCATTTATGTTCTTGTTGAACTAAACTCAAAACTTTTAAATTTAAATTTCTTAATTTGGTCCCATGTTTCCTTCCCTTACTAGTTGTTATAAGCTAAATAAAGTGTGGGTTATTTAAATTATCTACTAGGGTGTTGTATTTAAGTACTAATCGTAATTCATTTAGATCATATAGGATTATCATGGGAGCATCCATATGAGAGTCATAGTAGCATCATAAAGCATCTTACTTGCATCATCATCTTAGGAAAACTACATGCTTTCTTGTTGTCTTTGATATTGGTTTATCATTGTTAAATGAGTCTACCTAGAGGCTTGAATAAAGGAGAATCAATCCTTGCCTAGTAAGTTCCCAAATGGTGTCTATAGAGACTGCCCCACTTCAGTGACAAGTACAAGTTGAGTAACATCTACAACAACTATTGATTCCCTACTAGTTCACTTTTGTCGGCCTAGGTTCAATTCCACACATTAGATTAGTTATGTAGGCATGGATCTATATTGAAGTGAAGTACATTTAGTTTGCAGATTCCAAGGCATTTTTCCACACAAGGCCCTAATTTTCAACACATTCATGAATCAATTCCTAACATCTTTAGCAATATATTCCATCATTAAAAGTCAAGCTAAGTACCTTTTTAATTTATTTTAATTTTATGGGTCAATGCACAAAGATGAGGGACCCAAAAGTGGCCAGAACCACTTTTTTGTCCCATATGAGATATAACACGCTCGTGTTTTAGGTTTGTAAAAAATAAAAAATAAAAGCACCAAAAAGTGAAACCCGCGACTCATTTGCAAAGATTGGTTGCAGGTTTCATTTCTGCTACTGCGAGCGCGTTATAGGAGAGATTGAAACCACATTTTCAAAGGGAAATCAATAGTTTCACCTTGCCACCTCGCCAATCCCACTCTTGAGGATGTTGTGCATGAGGTGTAGAGGGTGTAGCAACTGAATAAGGTAGGGTTTGATTTTTTTATGAATTTGAATTTTATTTTAATTTTTTAATGTTTTGATTGGATTTTTATCTTGAATTTTTAGCCAATAAGCCACCACAAAACCCTAATCTAGCAGAGGAGGCTCAAAACAACCCCCTCAAACTAAGGAGAACCCTCAAAACCCCCCACCTTCATGTCCTCACCATCAAAGAGACACACAAGAAAACTATTTAGGGAAAATTAAAGAAAACAAAAAACATCTTGAAACCCTAATTGAAACATTAAATACTCCAAATGCAAGCACCGATCGCAGGAGAGCCCTTGCCAAGTCATTAGAGGTCATTTTTTTCATATTAAATAGGTGACAAACCAAATCACAAAATGGAATGACTATAGGGAGAGGAGTCGACAATACTATGTTGACAAATTGTCTTACAAACAAGTTAAGGGCAAAAAAATTACAAAATCTCAATTATGTTCACATTTTATCAATCCTAAAACTAGCCAAACACTAGAAGTGAGTTGCAAATAGTTCCTAATTCATTGGTGTGTGCATGATGATATATCCTAAAACTTTTGGGATAGATGGTACATGGTCTTTGATGAGCATCCTTTTAATAACAATGAGGTGCCACAATATTTCTTGAGGAAACTCTATTGTGAGTTCGTCCTCAACCAAATTCCTAATTATTTTGGCATTCAAGAGTTCCAGGGTAGAGGTGTTGGCTCTACCCAATATAGATAGGGGGCACATCACGACCAGAACCACGTACGTAGACCCCTCATGAGGCTAGAAGATATCTCACTCCCTTAAACTTTGAAGGAGAGTATTTAAGTGGATACACTACATTCATTGAGTTCTCTCACCTAGTCTCTAGCATAGCATGGCGATGATCTTACCCAGACTGATGAGGGTGAGAGCAGTAGGCATCATTGGTCCCCACATCTTTGCAATTCATGTAGGAACTTGTACGATTATGGGACCCAGGACTCTCACCATTAGGAAATCTAGATGATGCTACAGAGTGTTAGGATGCTATGACACAGGGGCAATAGCCAGTGATGGACACATCCATATTGGATGATATTGCCCTCACAGATTTCGTCTTACAGGAAATGTTTGGTGTTGACTCCTAGGTAATTTTTTACAAGGTTCAACTTGATTTAATATATTTGTATTTGAAAATTTTAATTAATTATTTTAGTATCTATATTATAAGTCAAAATTAATGTATGTAATTGTTTGCACTATGAAATTCCAGGGTCAAGGTATTCATCCTACATTTGTTAGCCGTCCAGTGCAGAGTTATGAGAGGAGGTCAAGTCAACAGGTATGTAATTTATCACAAGATCATAAATATAGTTATCAATGGTAATCTTATTTAGTGACAATTTGATGTTGAATAGGGAGCTTCACCACCACCACCACGATTTCTTTGGTCCCCTACACATAGAAGCACTTTCACTGAGGTAAATTTAACCATTTCTAATCATTATACATTTAAATAATGTTATGTATCTATTTTGGTTAAATAACCTTGAACTCTATTTTCAGATGTTGAATATGGAGACTCCTCCTCATCTTTGTCAGTCAGCGGAGGTGGGCATTGTTGCAGTTGTTTTGTCTACAAATCCTTTGACCAACGTATGCGATAGTAACATGTAAATGCAATTTTGTATTTCTTGTTTTATCTCATGTCATCTAATGTACATAAATGATATTCATGTTTACTCAATCTTGCTTCTTCATGCTTCTCACAGAGCTCACAACTCCAACTCATCCAACTATGGATGAAGAGAGACAAAAAATGATTGAGAAGGATCACCAGCTAGCGGTAAGTGATTGATTACATATGCCATGTTATATATTTCATGTTTACTATATTAATGTAGATATTGTTTGATTGTATTAATAGGTGGAGCTTCAAAAATCTCTGTCAAGGAGGTCTAGTTGATAGGAGAGAGAGGATGAGTCACTGATTAACTCTCCATCTTCATGGCCAAGCAAGGATCATTGATTATTTGATAGCAGTTCATAGGAAATTTGATTTTGGGACATTTTTTCATATGCCTAGATGGCTTTGTATACATACTTTTGTATTTTACTGATGTGTATCTTTTTATATGCATGTATGGCTTTGTTTGTACATGCCTATATGGCTTTATATATACACTATATGTTATTTTCATGACATTATGTATATGAAATTTTACATTAAATTTAATATGATGATCAATTATGGTTACATGATAGATATTGTATCATGCTTAAAAGTTTTGATATTGTGTACATATTCTTCAATGTTTCCATGAAATCATATTATGTTCAATTATAGTTCAATATATGTGTCAAGTTTGGTTTGATTAATTCAAATATTTTGACAACATCCTTGCAAAATACATTTTGTGCATATTGTTGATGCTTAAAATTGCGTAGGTTCCAATCACCAACATGGGAAGTTTCAAGAATGGGGGACTTGCTACTTGAAACAACCTCCAGGTTTTAAAGAAGCTGGCTCTTCCTATTTAAATGGGGTTTTGAGTAAATGGGAGAGGAAGAAACAAGATTACATATACAATGAGCAAAATCTAATACTATGGCAATGCGCCTGAATAAAATGTGTTTCCTTAACTAGCACAATGAATAGATTCTTAAGATTAAGCTATATTAAAGAGCAAATGCTGTATGATTAATATAAACAGACTGTAAATGAACCAAAAGATCAAAGACTAAACTTATAAGATTTTGTAAAGACACAGATAATATCAGTAATGACACAGAACAGAGCTTCTTTCATTAATAGTTTGGAAAATACAAAAGGCACAGTGTCATGCACATGTATATCAACCTTCTTATCAGAAACAACTAGGCTAAGGCAAAATGATACAATATGGTCACAATAAAGTCTCCAAAATTTCTAATTAATTCTCGATATCTTCTTAATTCTATATCTTACTACTACTCCATTTCTATTACATTTCCGACATATATATAGCCATAATCTTGGCTCAAGATCACCTGCAACCACCCAAAATCTCAACGGCATAATCGAACTAAAGTTAACTGGGACTCCTCTGACTCTAAGATCTTCTGAATTTGCAACTGCTTTTCCCTATGCATTCATTGGCTGAGCAATGAAAAATGTGGCTCTCTAACTGTATTTCTGTTATGACGCATGGCGGCACCCGAGGGCTCTAAAAGCTTAAAAAATGTAACACGCAGCAGCTTTCATGTAACTGTTAACCTGTTTACCTTCCAAACAAAGTACACAAAATAACACCACTTGTTGCCATTTACAAGACCTTGAAAAATGATACATGGCACCTTCTGGCAAAACACTGAGACACATGGTAGCTTTTGCTGGAAGCTAGAAACTCTTTATCCTTATGCTCGAGCAACTATCACTATGACATTTGTAACTCTTCGCAACACTTAGAAACTGAGACATTAATTATGGGACCCACTGCATACCTTTAAAATACACGCACAGAGAAACAAAACTGTGACACATGGCACTCTCTGCATAAAGCAACTTTGGACACGCGACGCCATTCGACAATATCAATAGCTTATAAAAAGGCCCTAAGGAATCCTGCAGAGACTGACACTTGTCACACTCTGGTAGTAATTGAGAATTATAACATGTCTCCACCCGAGAGCATCAAAAGAAAATAGTCTAGCCTTCCGCTTCCGTCATGTGGTGCACTCTGCTGCAAGCTTCAAATTGTGCTTCCATATTTTGGGTCCACCACATACGCGCTGGTACAAACAAAGCTTCAACAAAAGAATATACATGTGACATCTTCCACTTATAGCACAAAATGACACACGGCACAACCTGCAAGCTCAAGGCATAAAAGCAACTGTTAGACATGGATTCCGGTATCAGTACGTGGCACACTCTGCTGCAAGCTTCAAACTATGAAGGAAACATGTAGCAGAAACATGCGGCAGTGTCCACTTAATACTATCGTTCCAACATAACATGACACATGGCACGATCTGCACTTAAGAAACAAATAGCAACAAATACATAGCCACTAAAATATACTGCACTAGAAATATGCTAAGACAAAAAATCTGAAACAAAATGTAGAGTTTTTTAGCTCTACAGTTCATGGTGATCACTGGGACTTCTAAGCCTGCTCAGAAAGAACTCCAAAAAATGGAAGCAAAATTGTATGGCCACTATCAAATGAAAATTCAATCATAAATTCTGCAATGTAGTCTGGTATACAGACCACTCTAAATCTGACAACCCTTATCTGCTCTGCAAATCTTGAAAAGCAAAATCTAAATTGACAATATCTTTATGGGAAAAGGATTGTAAAATTTGAACTATAGCTCATAATTGAAACTCAAGCTGAGCCATTGGAACCAACATAGCTTCTACTTCTCCCACACTGGATGAATCACTCAGACCCTGAAAAATAGTCTGATCATTTTGTTTTGTCAGTAGCAAAGCCTTTATCTCATCAATCATCAATACTGTATTATTGTCAAGGAAAGGTGAAGGCAGACCCATCTGTACTAGATCTTCAATATGCTTCTTCATATTTTTGACTCTTTCTTTGACTATATCCAGGAGCTCTTTATAATTCATAGCAGTAGAGTTGCAGCTCAAAACTTCATTCATCTTTTTTTTAACAACCATTATGTCACTTATACCAGCTGCAGATAGTGTCTCATCAGTTGTGCCATATAATTTTTGCAACAGAAGTTGAGAATCAGAAACTCTTAATGAAACAATAGGCAATGTTGCCTGCACAGAAGATTCCACTTTCTCACACAATTGGTGGGCATTCAATAAGAAGCTAAGAGATGGATTAAGCTGTATAATCTCCTTCGAGATTCTTTTCCACACAGACACATATAATTCTTTCACCAAATTCAAAACTCTTGCATTCTATGGTCTATTTGCCAACTCAATTGTTAGTTGTTTTGTCTTTTGTTGCTCAGCCATGTACTGTGCTTGAGATGCACTATTTAGATTCTGCTTCTTTAATAGTGTCTATTACAATTGTGTTTCCTCTGACAACTTGTCTTGATATCTTTTCTCAATAGTGGCCTTCTCCTGTCTTAATGTGGCAAAAACTTTTTCCTGTGCCAACTTAGTCTTTAAGGCTACAACTTAAGCCTGTGTCATTTGATGAATATGTAGGGAAACAATAGATTGTAACTCTTTATTCAAGGTATTAACTTATTTTACCTTGGCATGTATCTCCCAAGTTAGGTTACTACTATTAACCTTCTCTTGTGTCAAATTAGCTTCAACTTTCTGTAGCCTCTTGAACACCTTCAGGTAATCAGTGGCAACTACTGTAGTAGTTTCATTCATTAAATCAACTCGGTCTTGTGGCCTGAAAAGGGACATGTCCATAGCCACTGCATTCATTGCATAGTCTTGTGGCTGCATCTGCTCATTTGGTTTGATCACATTGGGAGATAAATGTGTGATAGTCAAAGACTATTGGATGGGATCAAACAAAGACTTCATGTGAGCCACAATAGGGCTTTTATTCTCTTTCTTCCTTTTCTTTTCCATCCGAGCTTCTCTAGCCTTTCTTGCTGTATCTGATTGGGCTTGGAAAGTAGGAGGGGATGCAATATATCCTCCAACAAATGGGTGACCTTGCGGTAGGCCATAAGAGATGGCAGTTATTTGTTGGCTAGGGTCAAATTGTGGTGAGGCCCTCTTAGGCATGGATGGGGAAAATAATGGTAAAGATATGGCCTGTGAAGACATGGCCGGTGCACTAGAAATTGGGCAAAGGTTTGTGAAGGTGCAATAGAAGTGGCAAGAGACATGGAAAATTGGGGCTGTTGGGTTGCTACTCCTAAATAAGAAGAAATAGAGATAGGAGAGAGGAGAGAAGAAGTACTTACCTGAGCCACTGATGAAATGGTTGGAACTTGTTGTTGCTGGGGCATTGACTCTTCTTCCTCTGTTTCCTCCTCTGGTAAAATTAACCTTCTCATCTTTCAAGGCCTACTTGATGCCTCCTTTGGGTCTTCTTCTTCAACATCAATTATTGCTTGTTTAAAGGTGCCAATCTGAGATCCCCAGTTGCCGAAGCTATATGGGTCCCGAGAGATGGCGGTGATACAATTTCTTTTTGTTTCTCAAGGGCGCTTAAAGATGGAGGCCAAGGAGGTCTAGGTTCTGCAGATGAGGCTTGCCCCTGTTTCCTAAATTTCTTGTACATCCTCTATTTCTTCCTCAGCCTCTTGAGACTTCCTTGGAATGTTGCTAGTATCTAGGCTTGAGACTAGAGATGGATGCCATTCATCCCAAATTGACTCCCAGGTTTCACTGTCTCTACATTTCCAAATGTGTGAGTCAACTAAGAGATCTCTTATCTGTATTTCCAGTAAGCCTCAATTTTCTCTGCACTCCATTCCATACTTTTCAAAGTTTTCCTCAGACTTGGAGTCATTTTTATTTTAGGGTCAAACTCCCTCTCCTTCACATAAAATGTTTCCCAAGACCTAGGCCCTTCATATGGTAGGTCACTCAATTCCACATAAAATGCAGGGTCATCCTCCTTTGGGGACCTTCTATCTTCCCAGAATGGGCGTCCCTCATGAACAACTTTTGTAGAAACCTTGTTGCTGATAATCCATGAAGCTTGGAAACTGTTTGGATCATATTTCCATTTATCTTCCACAATCAAGAAACCACAGGCAGCCAACTTCCTCAACATGAGATTCTCAGTGCCTCTAACTTCAATTGTTATTTTCTCCCCTGTTTAGGGGACATCATACATTTTTTTTTCCTCTTCTTATGACCAAAATCATTGTCTATAACAGACACCTGATGAACTACTTCTAAACATGTGACCCTAGGGGTCAAGACCTTTGGCAGTAAAATAGGTTCCCCACAAAAACCATGGACTCTAAGTATAGTTGTGTGAGCCCCAAAGAAATAATCAGAAGGAATTGGATGATTGGTTAGGAAACCTCTGAGACTCTGTGTCAACCTATTTTCTACAGGCTCAGAACTCAATTGACTAAAAGCAGGGGCAACAAAACATTCCGCAAACTCATAGGGGTCAGAGGTATCGGACAGAACATGTGTCCATGTAGACACGGGAATAGTTCTATTACTACCAGACTCTGGGTCATACATATTTAAAGACATGTATTGCTTGAAGAGACCAAAATTTTGATACAACATCAAATGGAATAGATATGCAGAGTACCTGAAAACATGCTTCTGAGGGAAGTTTACGAGTTGTTCCACCATAGCTGCAGAGATTTGTTCTATAAAATCTAGCCGATACTCCTGGGACTTATCCACAGTTTTCAATCTAAAAATTACCGCCAGCTACCAATCATGCACTATAGAATCCTCATTTTGACCAAAGATAAAGGCCAGCATAGCAAGGGCATCTTGAACATCTGCGTGGAATTGAGCATGACTAGTGGGCAACAGAGGTAACTAGGTATTATCCTCACCTAAATGCATCTCAACATTTATAAACTTGACCTTATTATTGACGTTTGCCCATGTGCCCTGCAACTTAGAAATAGTAGGAAATGTGGCTTTCTTGTCATGCTATAAAGCCAACATATCCCTAATTAGCTTGGGAGTAATTTGAATCATAAATGGGCCACGTTGAATAGAATTGGATGGTGGGTGAAACAATTCGCACACGGGTCAATCAACTTAGGACATAGGTGGACATTAAGAACTAGAAACTGTGCCAATTGTGACATCCACATTCTCATCCCGAAGGTCTCCCACTGCCCCTTTGCTGCACGAGTGAGGCATCTCTGATGAGCTCCCTCTCAGAGACTCTTGGTATTCTTTTGTATGTGTGTGTCGAAGATATTATCAGCATAATTCTTTACCTGTGTTGGATCTACACATACCCCTATTTCTGGGACCCTTGTCGTTGGATAGCTTCTAATTGGCTGTGCAGGTGTAGAAGCATAGGATTTGCTGTTCATTAACTTATTAGATTGTTCATAGATCCCTAACCCCTCCTGCGATGATTGTGTCTTTGACATTTCTGTATCTGTTGTGAAAACTCGGATACTCTTGACACAGAAGATGAAAGAACTATAAAGGAAGCTGTAATTAACTAGAAATGCAAGTGGAGATTGAGGCTTTTGACACAGACAATGATTAGGAATGCAAGATGACAATAGCAAATGCAACTCTCGAAAGAAATAAAACTTAGCTTAGTGAGGCATAATGAAACAATGAATGACACATCATGTCTTATTAATGGCATTAATACCAAGAGACAATTAGTGTATCTTTTGAAATCCATATTGGATGGAGTGTCAAACTCATACTAAGAGTGGTGATCTTCTGAAAAGATAGGTACTTTCTTTAAATTAAGGAACTACAGAACAACCTCAATAAATGCAACTGCTAATGAAAAGGAACCTCTGTGTTGCTGACACATGTTCTTGGGACACTTATTTAAAAGGGAAAAAGTAGGAAAGCAAGACAAAAGCAGGAAAGCAAGACAAAAGCAGGAAATGAATTTAAAAACACCTAACTAACTATGATACATAGTGAGTCTCAAACTTAGGTAAAATTTTACAAGAAGATCCCATTTACAGGAATCTCTTCAGGCTCTTCGTCCATAGTCTCCAATTTGAATGCATTTTGCTGCTTACAAGAATGAATCTTAAAAGTACCTATCCATAATGATTCAAATTTGTTGTGTTGGCATAGTTTAGTAGCTCTTTCATCCCATTTCAACACCGGAGATCCAACTTCAAAATTTGGATTAGAAGCTTTCCCGTCAAAGCATTTTTTAACAATCTTCTAATGCTTCATTACTGATTCATGTGCCTTTTCTCTCTTTTCTTGAACTTCTAGCAACTCAGCGAGTCTGACTGTCATTGAACCATTTTCCTTAATTTCCAACTATTTTAACAACTTTAAAGTAGGAAGCTCTATACTTAGCGGCATCACTGCATGTTTTCCATAAACCAACTCATAGGGAGACATTTTAGTCACTTGCTTTGGTGTGATTCTATCAGCCCATAGTGTTGTGTTAAGTAACTTGTGCCACTCTCTCTGATGATCAACTCCTATTCTTTTTATGAGTTTGATCAGGTTCTTATTGGTGGATTCTGCCAAACCATTGCCTTGTGGATAGTAATTAGAAGAATTTTTTAGATATATCCCATTTCTTAAAGCAAACTCAGACAGTCTAGTCCCTAACAATGCCTTCGCATTGTCTGATATGATAGTATGGGGAGGACCAAACCAAGAAGTTATCCCTTCTAAAAACTCTAATATCACTTTTTCAATCGCTTCCTTGCGTGGTACTGCTTCACTCCACCTTGTAAAGTAATCTGTTGCAGTAAGAATCCACTTGTATCCCATATTTGACACTGGGTTGATCATGCCAATAAAATCTAAACCCCACTGAGCAAAGGGTTCATCTACTACTATGGGACTTAAAGGCAATGCTGCATTTCTTCTCTTCCTAGTATAGAATTGGCAAGCTTGACATTCTTTAACCATCTGATAGCAATCTGCAAATAGTGTAGGCTAGAAATAACTAGCTTGTGTCACTTTAATTGCAGTAGTCTTTGCTGAAAAATGACCCCCTAAGGTTCCATGATGAAACTCATGTAATACCTTTTGAGCCTCATCCTTCTCTTACATCTTAAGAGTATTCCATCAATATTATTTCTAAATCAGACATGATCAATCAATACAAAATGAACTCCCTGTTGCCTATAGTATCTTTTCTTATCAAGAGAGAGATCATTTGGGAACACACTAGTTCTCATGAACTGTATTCTGTCTCTTACCCAAGAGTCTTGGTCAGTCTCTTGGAGTCTCAACATTGTTTCATTTTCTGCTTCTTCAAGCATTGACTTTTCTATGTCTTGAGTCATATATTGGCATAGCCCTTTGCCTCTAACCAATTTGGTAGGCCTTACCTCTACATCATATTCTAAAATCTTGGTTATCCAATTGGATCTTTTTTTATTGATCTCACCCTCCATGATGTATTCCCTTACACTAGGATGGGCTACTAGTATCAAGATTTTATTCCTTGTTACTAGATGTCTGAACTTCTTAAGAGCTTTTGCTATAGCATAAGCTTGCTTTTCAACAAAATTATACCTTGATTCATACTCCCTTAGTGTTCTGGAGAAGAATGATATTGGACGTTCCCCTTCTTCTTTGTCATCTTTATGAGTTAGAACAACTACAACACTATGTTCTCCTCCATACACATACATTATAAAAGACTTAGAGAAATCTAGGTTTCTTAGTATTTGTGCAGTTGAAATAGATTTCTTAATTTATTCAAAAGACTGTCTGCCTTCTGTTGTCCATTTGAAGATCAAATCTTTCTTCAGTAACAGAGTAATGGGCCTGACTAGCCTTGCAAAATCAGATATAAAGTGGCTAACCAAATTAATCTTTCCTAAAAAGGACTAGACTACTTTCTTGTTAACTGGCAAAGATAAATTCATTATGGCTGTGACTCACTCTGGGTCAATGGAAATTCCATCCTTTGAAACTATGTGTCCCAAAAGTTTCCCCTGAGGCACAACAAAGATACATTTCTTAGGATTTAGGGAGATCCCAAACTCCTGACATTTTTGGAAAATAACTTCTAGGTAACATCCTTGGTAAATATGGTCAGATCATCTAAATAAATCAAGATAATTTTATTTATAAGCTCCCCAAATGCTACATCCATGGCATGCTAAAAAGTAGCCCTAACATTTGAAAAACCAAAAGGCATCTTGGCATATGCAAATGTTCCCCACTTTGTAGTGAATGCTGTTTTATGTTGGTCTTCATCTACCAACCAAATATGATTATACCCTGAGAAACCATCAAGCAAAGAAAACCTCTCTGACCCAGCCATAGTTTGCAAAATCTATTCCATAGAAGGCAGGGGGTAGTGATCCTTCAATGATGCTTTATTCAGGTCTCTGAAATCTACACAGAGTCTTATGTCCCCATTCTTTTTCCTTATAGGTACTAAATTAGACACCCAGGTTGAATGCTTAATTGGAAAAATGATCTTAGATTCTAAAAGTTTTTGTAGCTCATCTACCATTAGTGGCTCAATTCTAGGATTTAATGGTCTCTGCTTCTGACAGACTAGTTTTAATCCTTCAACAAGTTCTATGGTATGTTGAATAATGTCTCTATTATAGCCATTGAGATCTTCATAGGTCCAAGCAATCATCCTATCATACTTGTTACATAAAGAAATCAGTTTGTCCTTTTCCTCTTGGGTAGTAGCATTGCCTATCTTGAGCTTCCTTCCTTCACTAACCTGAATTTTAGAATAGTCATCTTTACTTGCCTTAAATTTCCTTTTATTGAAGCTTACATCATCAAGGTCAAATAGATTCTCTAGTGTGATCAATCCTTTAGGGAGCTTATTTGACTTTAGTTGAATAATTTGATCACCATAAGATTCTTCAATCTTAGGCTATAATTGATCAGCAAATTCTCCTGACTGTTGTAAAAATAAGAGTACCTGAACATCACTGTCGAAAACCTGCCAATTCTGGTCATTATCTGGGATTGCCAGTCTCACTATAACTTTAACTGACTCACTATTGACAAGTAAGTCACTTGCTGGGTCAAATTGAGAACAAATTTGTGCCATTCTATCTGCTTCAATGTTTTGGGTCCTGGGGACAACTTCAATATTGAAAGCATCAAAACCATCTATTAGATCCCAAATTCTGTGACGATAAGACCTCATTCTTACATTCTTGGCTACATATTTATCTCTGATTTGTTTCACCACTAGCTCTGAGTCTCCTTTAACTACCAAGTTCTTGATTCCTCTCTTCTTGGCCAACATAAGACCATGCACTAAAGATTCATACTCAACATCATTATTAGTGCAAGCAAATTGAAAGTGTATTTCTCTAAGAATTTTCTCACCATTTGGGGCGGTTAGACATATACCTGCTCTAGCACCATTTTTTATCCTAGCCCCATCAAAATTTAAGGTCCAGATTTCTGAGTTTCTGTCAGGTTCTTCTTCTTCTTCAGATACTTCTTTCCTTAAAACATTCAATATTTTTTGGCCTTCTTCAAAAATAACATAAGTGCCCAAACCAATAGAGTCATAGTTTCCATAAGGGTCACTTTGTATCATAGCCATCAATTGACTATTTTCTTCTTCTTGCTGGTCATGTTCAGTCCAATAACCTAGTTCTTCAACAGAGACTCTCTCTTCTTTATTCATCATGGTGTGTGATGCTTCAATCCTTGGGGTTGGTTCATTAGTGATATGGTCCTTAAACAAAGGTTCAGACAATACCTTCATCTTTGTTCCATACTCAGTTCTTAAAATTAGATGCAACCAATCCAATAACATGTATCCTCCTATCTTGGCTGTGAAATCTCTAGATAGGCATAAACCAAAGATTGGGGGAATATCTATGACTACTACATCCTGTTTGACAGTTATATTGGGGTAGGTGTACAACTGCAATGGAAGTTGTTTAATCCTTCCTATAGTTTGGACAAACTTCCCATCTAATTGCATGACTCCTCTAGTAAGTGGCTCATATTTTATCTTTAAAGCGTCTGCTATTTGTTTTGGCATAACTATAGTACTAGCTCCAGAATCTATCATTGAGTTGTGCAGCAATTTCTTTCCCACTATTAAAGTCAAATAAAAAGGGTTTGGCTTAGATTTACTTACCTTTGGTGCATAATTCAACAAAGTTGCTGTTTACAAGGGTATAGTATCTTTAATCGTAGCCTTTCCTTTATTAGCAACTCCTTCTTTAGTACTGGTAGATTTGGGGTCAATCTGGCTCTAAAGTGCTTCTTGTAATAGTGTCTTTTGCTCAGGGATAGCCAACATATCCTAGATTGACACATGTGTTGGGGTCTTTTTCAGCTTCTCTACCACATTCATAGGTCCCAGTGTTTGTGTCTTTGGGTAGTAAGGATACTTTTCTCTTTCTAGCATCTAGCCAGAGACTGCTTGATTTTGAACTGGCTAAGGCACTTCTTGCCTGGAAACTAGATTATAATGATTTTGGAGAGGAGCTCCAACAGTCTCATTATTTGTGGCTTCGAGCTGCTCCACCATTCTTCTCTTTGATATAGTATAATAATCAGACTATACTAAGGGCTTCTTGGAAGTGGATGCTTTATTCAAGAACACTGAATCTTCATCTTCAATCCATGAAAATAAAGCATGCTCAGGGGCAATTTCTTCTTCTTGCTGAATAAACATCCCCTGCATTTGAGCCACCATTACTACATTTTGGACACCAGGTGACTAATATGGAGGAGCATTAGACATCATGACTTGCCCTTCTACCCTTCTCTGTTCTGCTATTTTTTGTTGCAAATTGCCTCTAGGACAATCTCTGGGCATATGGGCATTGTTGCAAGGAAAGCACCAAGCATTGGTATCTTCTGCTAAGCTATTTTGCCCAAGGACTATCTCTCTATTTGGGTTATAAGGGAGAGCCTGTAAAGGTGTGGGAACCGTGACCAATTGGTTTGAAGGCTGAGGGTTATTCAGTCTTTGAGGACCTTGATATTGATTTGATTGATATGGGGATTTGTTTCCTTGGAAACCCTAATAAGAAGGCTTTGGATAAGAAGTTTGCTACCTTTTGAGATTAATTATCTCATTTTAAAAGGTCCTAAGAATGTTTGTCATATCATCCATTTCAGATGGAGGGGCATAGGATGTTGACACAGTAGATTGTTAGGGTATTGGGAAGGTATACATAGACACAGGTGTAGCTGTAGGATTAGGGACTTCCTATGGCAAGGGAATTGAAATTTTTGGGAACATAGGCATGAGAGGCCTTGGAGGCAACTTTCCAGCATCTATTAGATTATTCTCAGCCTTAACAACCAACTCATATGCTTCTGGTAAGGTCTGACCTCCTAGGGACTGAATCATTACAGATATATCCGAATTGAAGGCTTTGAGATAGAAAACAATAGCCATACCTGATGGTGGTCTAGCTGTGGCAGGGATTTTGTCCCAGGTCTTTTGAAACCTAGTGTTAAAATCTGTTATAGCCTCTTGTGGTGCTCTCTTTATAGTAATCAATTGTTGCAGCAGAGAAGGTTTGTCACCCTTCTCTTTGAATCTTGTAAAGAAAGCATCACCAAGCTGATCCCAGGTGGATATTATATTCGGGGTTAAAGATCTATACCAGTCTAGAGCCTTCCCTTTGAAAGAAGCTACCAACAATCTGATTGCCACATTTTGTACAGTAATGACATGTACTGCACACACATCTGATACATCTTGAAGATGCTCCCCTGGTGTCTTAGAATCTTCTCCAGTAAATTTAGGCAAAGCTTTCAAAGCATTAGCTAGAATTAGATCCCAAGTAGTTGGTGGTATAGGAAGAATGAGAGGACTGCCAGTGTTCCAATTTGCATAGTTCCTTGGGGCTACAAGTGCTCCCATGTTTACTCTTGATGCTATTGCAACTTGATTCACTCTTTTCCTTGGAGTAGCAACTAATGGTGGCAATAAAATACCTGGATTAGTGATAGACTGTGCTCTCATTGTTGGTCCATAGCTCTGACTCCTCGTCGCTCTTTGGTTCATATGATCTTGATCAAGTCTTCAAGAAAGGTCCCACCAGGTGTGCCAAAAACTGTTAATGCTTAAAATTGCACAGGTTCCAATCACCAACATGGGAAGTTTCAAGAATGGGGGACTTGCTACTTGAAACAACCTCTAGATTTTAAAGAAGCTAGATCTTCCTATTTAAATGGGGTTTTGAGTAAAGGGGAGAGGAAGAAACAAGATTATAGATACAATAAGAAAAATCTAATACTATGGCGATGCGCCTGAATAAAATGTGTTTCCTTAACTAGTACAATGAACAGATTCTTAAGATTCATCTATATTAAAGAGAAAATGCTGCATGATTAATATAAATAGATTGTAAATGAACTAAAAGATCAAAGGCTAAACTTATAAGATTTTGAAAAGATAGATAATATCAGCAATGACACAGGACAAAGCTTCTTTCATTAATAGTTCGGCAAATACAAAAGGCACAGTGTCATGCATAGGTATATCAACCTTGTTATCAGAAACAACTAGGCTAAGGAAAAATGATACAATCTGGTCACAACAAAGTCTCTAAATTTTCTAATTAATTCTCGATATCTTCTTAATTCTATATCTTACTACTGCTCCATTTCTATTACATTTCTGACATATATATAGGCACAATCTTGGCTCAAGATCACCTGCAACCACCCAAAATCTCAACGGCATAACCAAACTGAAGTTAACTGGGACTCCTCTGACTTTAAGATCTTCTGAATCTGCAACTGCTTTTCCCTGTACGTTCATTGGCTGAGCAATGAAAAATGTGGCACTCTAACTGCATTTCTGTTATGATGCATAGCAGCACCTGAGGGCTCTAAAAGCTTAAAAAATGTAACACGTGGTAGCTTTCGCGTAACTATTAACCTCTTTACCTTCCAAACAAAGTACACAAAATAACGCCACTTGTTGCCATTTACAAGACCTTGAAAAATGATACATGGTGCCTTCTGGCAAAACACTGAGACACATGGCAGCTTTTGCTGGAAGCTAGAAACTCTTTATCCTTATGCTTGAGCAACTGTCGCTATGACATTTGTAACTCTTCTCAACACTTAGAAATTGAGACATTAATTATGGGACCCACCGCATACCTTTAAAATACCCGCACAGAGAAACAAAACTGTGACACATGGCACTCTCTGTATAAAGCAACTTTGGACACGCGGCGCCATTCGACAATATCAATAGCTTATAAAAAGGCCCTAAGGAATCTTGCAAAGACTGACACTTGTCACACTCTGGTAGCAATTGAGAATTATAACGTGTCTCCACCCGAGAGCATCAAAAGAAAACAGTCTAGCCCTCCACTTCCGCCATGTGGTGCACTCCGTTGCAAGCTTCAAACTGTGTCTCTATATTTTGGGCCCACTACATACGTGCTGGTACAAACAAAGCTTCAACAAAAGAATATACACGCGACATCTTTCGCTTATAGCACAAAATGACACATGGCACAACCTGCAAGCTCATGGCATAAAAACAACTTTTAGACATGGATTTTGGTATCAACACGTTACACACTCCGCTGCAAGCTTCAAACTATGAAGGAAACGTGGAGTAGAAACATGCGGTAGCGTCCGCTTAATACTGTCGTTCCAACATAACATGAAACATGGTGCGATCCACGCTCGAGAAACAAATAGCCACAAATACATAGCCATTGAAATATACTGCATTGGAAATATGTTGAGACAAAAAGTTGAAACAAAATGTAGAGTTTTTTTTTTATCTCTACACATATCTTGCAATCATTGCATTCCATGAGACTGTATTTCTTTGAGGCATCATGTCAAATAGTTCACGTACCTTCTCTATGCTTCCACACTTTGCATACATGTCTACAAGGGCAATTACAAATAAAACATGTGACAAAATTCCTATATCCTTTATGATTTAATGGTTGTCCACACCTTGTTATGAAGATTCCATCTTGGCATAGGCAAGGAGGATGTTGGATAAGGTTGTGGAATTTGGCTTGACACTCACCAATTGCATTTTCTTGAAAGTTTCTTTAAAGCCTTATCAAAAAATCTATTTTGTGCATATCTTGCAATCATTGCATTCCATGAGACAACATTTATTTGAAGCATCATGTCAAATAGTTCACATGCCTTGTCTATGCTTCCACACTTTGCATACATGTCTACAAGGGTAGCCTTCAAATATAATATTTCACAAAATTCTTATATCCTTTATGCTTTGATGGTTGTCCATACCCTATTCCAATGATCCTAATTTGACACAGGTAGGGAGGATGCTTGCAAAGGTTATGGAATTTGGTTTTACACGTGTCAATTGCATTTTCTTGAAAGTTTATAAATCATTTTCAAAAAATCCATTTGATGCATATCTTGCAATCATTGCATTCCATGAGACTGTGCATTTCTTTGAGGCATCATGCAAAAAAATTCACATGCCTTGTCTATGCTTCCACACTTTGCATACATGTCTACTTGAGGGTAGCTGCAAATACAACATGTGGCAATATTCCTATATCCTTTATGCTTTGATGGTTGTACACACCTTGTTCCAAAGATCCCATTTTGGCATAGGCAAGGAGGATGTTGGATAAGGTTGTGGAATTTAGTTTTACACATGCCAATTGCATTTGCTTGAAAGTTAGTTTTGTGCATTTTCTTGAAAGTTTCTAAAGATTTTTTGAAAAAATCCATTTTGTGCATATCTTGCAATCATTCATTCCATGAGACAACATTTCTTTGAGCCATCATGTCAAACAATTCACGTGCCTTGTCTATGCTTCGACACTTTGCATACATGTCTCATAGGGCAGTTGCAACTACAACATCTAATGAAATTCCCATATCCTTTATGCTTTGATGGATGTACATACCCTGTTCTGAAGATCCCATTTGGACATTGACAAGGAGGATGTTGGCTAAGGCTGTGGAATTTGTCTTTACACTCGCCAATTACATTTGCTTGAAAATTTCTAAAGCCTTATCAAAAAAACCATTTTGTGTATATCTTGCAATCATTGCATTCCATGAGACAACATTTATTTGAGGCATCATGTCAAACAATTCATATGCCTTTTCTATGCTTCCTCACTTTGCATACATGTCTCATAGGGCAGTTGCAAGTACAAAATCTGACAAAATTCCCATATCCTTTATGCTTTGATGGATGTCCATACCCTGTTCTAAAGGTCCCATTTGGGCACAAAAGGAGGATGCTGGCTAAGGTTGTGGAATTTGGCTTTACACCGCCAATTACATTTGCTTGAAATTTTCTAAAGCCTTATCAAAAAAGCCATTTTGTGCATATCTTGCAATCATTGCATTCCATTAGACAACATTTCTTTGAGCCATCATGTCAAACAATTCACGTGCCTTGTCTATGCTTCCACACTTTGCATACATGTCTCATAGGGCAATTGCAACTACAACATATGATGAAATTCCCATATCCTTTATGCTTTGACAGATGTCCATACCCTATGCCAAAGATCCCATTTGGTCACAAACAAGGAGGATGCTAGCTAAGGTTGTGGAATTTGGATTTACACCCTCCAATTGCATTTTCTTGAAAGTTTCTAAAGCCTTATCAAAATATCCATTTTGTGCATATCTCGCAATCATTGCATTCCATGAGACAACATTTCTTTGATCCATCATGTCAAACAGTTCTCGTGCCTTGTCTATGCTTCGACACTTTGCATACATGTCTCATAGGGTAGTTGCAACTACAACATCTGACGAAAATCCCATATCCTTTATTATTTGATGGATGTCCATACCCTATTCCCAAGATCCCATTTTGACACAGGCAAGGAGGATGCTGGCTAAGGTTGTGGAATTTGGCAATAAAACTTGATATGCATCCTTGAATTCACTCATAATTCTTAAATTTATCATATAGTTACCTATGTGGGTCCCATTAGTGATCTCATAACAATAGTGAAAGATAATGGACAAGTAGGTAATGGCCTCTAGTAGCATCGACCCACCCACCCCAATGTGTTGGCGCAGTCGGTTCGGCCCCATGAGGTGGGAAGAAGAAAATATGCCCCTTGGCACCTTTTCACTGCTCTCAAATGACACATTTTGCAAGAATGCATACATTATTAGGATAGTCAAATGGTCTGGAGTTGACCAAAACTTAGATAGGGTACTGTAGAGGGACCCAACATACACCTGTAGGTCCAGAAAGAACATTTGTAGGTGCCATAGATTGAGAGAAAAGGCATGCAAAAGTTTTTCAACTTTTTTCTCTTTGGTCTCTTCAGAGACTCCTGGTGCAACGTAGCCTAGAATGATCAAGAGACCTGGGAAATGAACCAAGGCCTCTAGTAGCATTGAACTGCCCACCCTAATGTGTTGGTGCAGTTGGTTCAGCTCCATGAGGTGGGAAGAAGAAAATATGCCTATTAGCACCTTTTCACTACTCTCAAGTGACGCATTTTGCAAGAATACATACGTTGTTGGCATGGTCAAAAAGTTTGGAGTTGACCAAAACTGAGATAGGGTACTATAGAGGGACTCGACATCCACCTGTAGGTCTAAAGAAAACATTTGTAGGTAGCATAGATCGAGAGAAAAGGTAGGTGAAAGTTTTTCAACTTTTTGCTCTTTGGGCTCTTCAGAGACTCCTGGTGTAATGTAGCCTGGAAGGATTAGGAGACTTGGGGAACAAACTAAGGCCTCCCCTTGCATTCACCTGCCCACCTGGATGTGTTGGCATAGTCGATTTGGCCCCACAACACAAAGAATGCAAAATATGACTCCTAGCAAGTTTCTGTTGAATGTTAATGATGCTTTTTGCAACATTTCATACATCGTTGCCATGATCAAATGGTTTGGAGATAATAAAAACTAAGATAGGTTATTGTGGAGGGAATCTACATGTAGTTGTAGGTTTAGACAGAACATTCATAGGTGTCACGGATTTCAAGTACTAGTCTATCATAGTTTGGCAGTTTTTGCACTTAGGTCTCTTAAGAGACTTTGTCAGAATAGTGTAGCTTGGAAGGATCGGGAGACCTATGGAACAAATCAAGGCCTCCCCTATCATTCACCTACCCACATAGATGTGTTGGAACTGTCAGTTTGGTTCCATGACACATGGAACAAAATATTTGCTCGCTGACAACTTTTCATTGAAGACAAATGACACTTTTTGAAACTTTTGAAATATTGTCGTCATGACCAAATGGAATGAACATTTCAAAAAATGAGAGAGATTATTGTGGAGGGAATCTACATGTAGGTGTAGGTTTAGACAGAACATTCTTAGGTGCCACAGATTTCAAGTACTAGTCCGTCATAGTTTGGTTGTTTTTTGCACTTAGGTCTCTTAAGAGACTTTGTTGGAATAGTGTAGCTCGGAAGGATCAAGAGACCTATGGAAACAATAGAGGCCTCCCTTAGCATTCACCTACCCATACAGATGTGTTGGTGCTGTCAGTTTGGTCCCATGACGCACAAAATGAAATTTATACTCGCTGACAATTTTTCATTGAGTACAAATGACGCTTTTTACAACTTTTGAAATATTATCACCATGACCAAATGGAATGAACATTTCAAAAACTAAGAGCATTTATTATGGAGGGACCCTATGTGACAATGTGGGTCCAAATGAACCATTCTTAGGTTCCACAAATTCTGAGAAACAGTCCGTCAAAGTTTGGCAATTTTTAGCACTTAGGGCTCTTAAGAGAAAGCGTCAGCACAGTGTAGCCAGGAATGATCAGAATATTTGAGGTGTGAAATAGGACCTTTCCTAATGTTCACCCACCCACCTAGATGTGTTGGCATTGTCATTTTGGCCCCATGACACACGAAACGAAATTTATGCTATGAGGCAACTTTTCATTGAACACAACCGACGCTTTTCACAACTTTTGAAATATTATTGCCATGACCAAATGGAATGAACATTTAAAAAACTGAGAGAGGTTATTATGGAGGGACCCTACATGACCCTATCTAGATGGAATGATCCTAGGTGCCACAACTTCTGAGAAATAGTCTGTCATGTTTAGCAATTTTTGGCACTTAGGGCTCTTAAGAGAAAGCATTGGCATAATGCAACCGAAAACAATCAGGATAGTTGAGGTGTGAAATGGGACCTTTCCTAGTGTTCACCCACCCACCCAAACATGTTGGTGTTTTTGGTTTGGCCCCATGATGCATGAAACAAAATTTATACTATGAGACAACTTTTCATTGAACACAACTGACGCTTTTTGCAACTTTTGAAATATTGTCGCCACGACCAAATGGAATGAACATTTCAAAAAATGAGAGAGGTTATTATGGAGGGACCTTATGTGACCCTGTAGGTTTAGACAAAACATTCCTAGGTACCACAAATTCTGATAAACAATCCGTCAAAGTTTGGTAATTTTTGGCACTTAGGCTTCTTAAGAGAAAGTGTTGGCAGATTGCAATTGGGAACGATCAGGATAGTTGAGGTGCAAAATAAGACCTTGCCTAGAGTTCACCTGCCCAACCAGATGTTTTGGCACTGTTGGTTCGGCCCTATGACACACGAAACAAAATTTATGCTATGAGACAACTTTTCATTGAACACAATTAACACTTTTTGCAACTTTTGAAATATTGTCACCACGACCAAATGGAATGAAAATTTCAAAAAATTAGAGAGGTTATTGTGGAGGGACCTTACATGACCCTTTAGGTGTGGACGAAACGTTCCTCTATGCCACAAATTCTAAGAAATAGTCTATCAAAGTTTGACAATTTTTGGCACTTAGGGCTCTTAAGAGAAAGCACTGACACATTGTAGCTGGGAATGATCAAGATAGTTGAGGTGTGAAATGGGACCTTGACTAGCATTCACCCACCCACCCAAACATGTTGGAATTGTCAGTTTTTCCCCATGATGCATGAAACAAAATTTATGCTATGAGATAATTTTTCATTGAACACAACTGACGCTTTTTGCAACTTTTGAAATATTGTCGCTATGACCAAATGGAACGAACATTTCAAAAATTAAGAGGTTATTGTGGAGGGACCCTACATGACCCTGTAGGTCTAGAAAGAATATTCCTAGGCACCACAAATTCTAAGAAATAGTCCATCAAAGTTTGGCAATTTTTGGCACTTAGGGCTCTTAAGAGAAAGCGTCGGCACAGTGCAATAGGGAATGATCGGTATAGTTGAGGTGTGAAAAAGGACCTTGCCTAGTGTTCAGCTACACACCTAGACATTTTGGCATTGTTGGTTTCATCCCACAATGCACGAAATGAAATTTATGCTATGAGACAACTTTTCATTGAACACAACTGATGCTTTTTACAACTTTTGCAATATTGTCGCCACGCTCAAATGGAATGAACATTTAAAAAACTAAGAGAGGTTATTGTGGAGGGATCCTACATGACCCTGTAGGTCTAAATGGAATGTTCCTAGGTGCCACAAATTCTGAGAAATGGTCTGTCAAAGTTTGAAATTTTTTTGGCACTTAGGGCTCTTAAGAGAAAGTGTCGACACGGTGCAACAGGGAATGATCAGGATAGTTGAGGTGTGAAACAGGACCTTGCCTAGTGTTCACCTGCCCACCCGGACATGTTGGCACTATTAGTTTGGCCCCACAACCCACAAAATGAAATTTATGCTTGAACACAACTGACGCTTTTTGCAACTTTTGAAATATTATCGCCACAACCATATATTGGAATGAACATTTCAAAAACTAAGGGAGGTTATTGTGAAGGCAACCTATGTGACCCTAGAGGACACACTAGAGGACATCAATAGAGGACACACTAGAAGACATCAATAGAATTGAAATTAGAGGACATCAATAGAACTGAAATTAGAGACATGATCATACACATAAAAATATAAATCAACTATACGTATAAACGACATGAGAAAGTTAGTGTACATAATCATACACATAAACAAGAGTATTGCACATAAGTATCTCATAAGAGACATGATATTAGAGACATAATTGTAGAGAAGGAACAAAATTTTACTTATACAAATATACAAATCAGCTGTATATATTTACAAATGAGCATGAAGTTACAAAGTTTTTTTATTTACAATCAATCCAATGAACCATCCAGGTCTGATCTACTCTTTATTGTGTCAACTATTACCTTGTGGTCAGACTCACGAACCTTCTGCAAGGTCCTGTTTAATGGTCTACCCCCATAATTGATCAAATGAACATTTTATGCCACAACAAGGTTAGAATAATGAAGAGTCTCCCTCTGTGTGTTAAAGTCCTTGAACAACCACACATCAAACTTCTTCATTGGGTACCTTCTAAGCCATGTTCCAATAACAACCAATGCTCCTGTAGGGTACTCAATGTTTTCTCCATCTATAACAGGGGCATCTAATTTCTTTTTTTCCTCAACACAACGACAAATAATAATCTATTCCTTCTTCATTGTCTTCAGTTGCAATAACTGCATAAACATGCCTTGCATTGATATGTGCATTTAGTTCGATGAATATAGTCAACAATACAAAAAAACTACAAAATAAGATGAAATATTGAATTTTATTAAATTTGAATGCTGATAATACCTAGTTGAACTAGATCTAAAACATGGTCAAAGTTAATTGATGATTCAATCTCTATGAGTTGTAGTGCTGTCAGGAGTCGATATGTGTCAATTAGGCTTAGAATTCTTGTACACCATTCATCAATTGACTCCTTTGACTCACATTCATACCAAGCTTGATCTGTACATGAAGAACAAAATCATACCATCCATCGTGTATGAATACTCCATGAACCTGCATTAGAGCTTCTAAAAGAGTGTAGCTAACTCAATCCTATCAATGTACAACAATCCTCATATTTTGCAATGTTAGTATCATCGACCAACCAAAAAAATCTACGAACTGTAGATGTACCTTCATTACCTAGACCCATTGTAGCATTACACCACTCGATAATAGATCTCGCATCTATCAACTTTGCATTGTCTTTGTACTTCAACTCTTCTCATGCTAATGCTCTTTTGATATCTCCCGGTTTTATTTAAATTCTCAAAAAATAATTTCCATATCTTATTGGCATATCTTCAACAAGTACGCTTGGGAATCTTATCTTACATGGGCTTCAAAACATTCTCATCGATATCAATTAGAAACTTAGGCTTTCTATGCAAAATTCTAGGAGGCATTTTTAATGGTAAAGTTGACTCAGTATTAATAATTTCTTCAATATTTAGTTGAGATAGGATAGATGGTGTACCTTTAATTGGAGATGTTAAAGATGAAAAGTCTTGAAGTTGATATGGAGAAGATGGTGTACCTTCAACTTGACATGTGAATGATGGCGTGCCTCCTGTTGAACACATTGAAAAGATGAGAGGGGGGGTGAATCAGCATATACAAAAACTTAACTACTTCCTTTAAAAATTAAATCAAATTACTTAGAGAACTGAAAGTAAAGAATGCACCACATTAATCAACACAATAACACCAGGATTTTTACGTGGAAAACCCAAAATGGGAAAAACCATGGTGAGTGTTAGTTCACAATATATAATGCTCAATGCTGTAAAGATTTACAACTTTGTTTTAGGGCTACAACCCAAGGAAGCTACTACTCCCTATTGGACTTGCAGACTAAAGCTACAACCTTAGGGCAAGATACAAGGACCTGCTGAGGAGACTCACTGTTTGATAGAAGGATACATGAAAATTACAATGAGAACATAAACATGAACTGCTGTGAAAGAAGCATCTGACTTATGATGATGTTGCAGTCCTCTTTTTTGCACAATTACCCCATCATACTGACTTCACACACTTTGTATTTATCATCCTATTCTATCATTTTCACATTGTTCAATTCATTCTACTCACAACAAAACATTTCTCTTCATATATATATATATGCTTCACACTTTCCAATCTTCAATATCTATGTCAGCCTTTGAAGTTTCTAAATATAAAACATGGAAAAGCAGTGCCAATCGACTCATAAGTTATTTTACCTTAAGTCCTATATCCCATGCATTAGCCTCGACCTATTTTCCAATATTCAATGAGTTACAGCTGGCACTTGCCTCAACAAGTTAATTCAAATATGAATAAGGTCGGCTCTAATGATGAAACGTGTGATCAACAAGCCTTGTCGGCCTCCAAAGAGCTATGCGGTAGAGAAGGAGTGAAATCTTCCTAAGTGTTTCAATCTCAATGCTTAACTAGACTTACTACACACTTTCAAAGGTTATCCTGATGGCACACATAACAAATATTTTGTCGCAATACTCACAAGTCTTCATCATGTTGACTTCACTAGCACTCAATGTATTAGCCAAGACTTGAAATCAAGAAGTGATGCAAGATAGCAAAATATCAACATGTGGAGCAGGATATAATTATTACAATCCTTGAAAGAATTATCAAAACTTCTTTGTTATAAGCTAATGCAACAATCACTAATAGAACATTGAAAAACTATTCCTTTACAATGGCTGGACACACTGCTCTGCCTTCTAATACTGCAAAAATGTTTAATAGAGATCCAAAATACTTGATACTCGGATATAACATATAAAAAACATGTATACACCTTCTGTCCAAATTGCAAAGTTGTATCTATAACTGCAAAGAAATGCGGAGCAGAATATGTTCTCCTTTATGACTATTTAAACACTGAAGCCCTGTTTTACAAACTGCTAAACCAAAACACTCTTCTGCAAGTCCAAATGACATGAAATTTGAAACATACATTCATCATACCATTATCTACCTATCCTCAAATCCGCAAAGCCATATCTTCAATAGCAGTAAATGCAAAGCAAAATACAGATCTAGAGTAACCAAAACTCTTACAAAAATACACTAAGTATATATTCTGAAGTATACCAGATCACATCCCAACAACTTGAAAATGCAAGAGAGAGCACATATAGTAGTCTTCTTCTTCCAGTAACATTAATATAGCATCTGTGTAATACTTGTGTCTAAGGACAACACTTCTTCTTGTGCATGACATCAATACAACATATACCATCAATCTTCAAATACAGTTGACATCAAAGATAACCAATGTAGACAATCCCCAATGCAATCTCCAGACACTGTTGACATCAATGACAATTAATGCTAACACCTCCAACTTGAGAAGAGAATGATTATGTACCTTCAACTTGACCTATGAAAGATGGAGTGCCTCCAACTTGAGAAGAGAATGATGATGTACCTTCAACTTGACCTATGAAAGATGGAGTGCCTCCAACTTTAAGATTCAATTTCCTTGTTGAACGGAGGTTTTGTATTCATTGCCTTTGTGCCACCAATTCCATAACTCTCTTAGCTTGATTAGATGATTCATGTTCCTCTTGAATTGGCAATAGTGGTATGTCTTCTTCAATGGTTGATAGTTTCCTACTTTCGGGAAGTTGCCTCATTCCTTCTCTTTTATTCGTATTCTTAGCTTCATGCTCTTCTAGTGTTAGAGTCTTTTCTCATTTCCTTGGCATGATGATGATTTCTATATGCATCATGAATAAGACATAGATAAATTAGTCCATCTTGTTACAATAGAGTAAAGTAATCTCATACACAAATCTCAAAATAATCATATAATTAAACTGAATAAATGATTATAAATCTAAAAATTTATAGTTTCCTAGGGTGGTCCAACCTAAAACATAGAGATCACACACGTCATATACTAGCAATCCATTACAAATCAAGATTAAGCTAGGATAACATTTGAATTACAAGTCAAGATGACATATCATACCATTCTTGAACTTCATGGAGTAACTAACTGTTGTGTGGTTACACAACATGCCTCATTTTGACTTGACAAAATAGGGACCCAACCTTTTGTTTGGCTTGGCTTGTGTTTTCTACTTGCTGGAGGTCTGGTAAAAGTAAGTCATGCAGATGATCCTGCATAAGGGGATTGGGTAAGTCATCATGATGAGGTCAATTTTTCAAAGTTCATATTTCATGTCATTAACCTCATGATTGGATAGAGTACAAAATTGATTGCAGTTTTGCCTTTTGGATCACCCTGATATTCCTTAGAAAATGAGAGTTATGGTGAGTCAAAGCCCTGGTCAAACCTAATATTCTGAGGGGAGGATCATATTTCTTACCATCAATCATCTTATAAAAGATCACCCTGATCCAATCCTATCACCTGATAAATCATTTATCTGGAGATCCGGATGTCAATTTTAGCTGATAGAAGAATCTACCCATCGAACAAATGTCATATATTTTGTGGGGGTCATATTTTGAATATAACCTGATCTTTCGAATATCACCCACTATTCAGAATAGCACCCTGGTGCAAAATATCACCCTAAAGCCAATATGACGATGACGTCATAGTGCGACAACAATGAACCAAGTTATTATCCTGATGACGTCACCCCGATATTCTGAGGAAAAGTCACTTTAGTTAAGGGGGTGATATTATAAACATCACTAGACATTCTGAACATCCCCTGAATATTGAATATCACCCGATATTCTCAACCTGACCCAATCTATTGACATAAGTTTTCTCGCCAATGGGGAAGGTCATATTACACCGAGGGGGTCATATTCTTAATATCACCTGATATTGAGAAATCACCCGATCTTTTGAAGGTCACCCCGCCCCTATTGTCACCATGACATTAAATGTGCGCAAATGTAGTAGGTGGTTCCTGCCAATTATGAATGCGATATATACACCTGGCAAGATCTAGAAGTTTCGTACAGAAAATTAGTGGTTTTAATTAATTTATACAGATTTGCCCTAATTTGCCCTAAAGAGGAGGTTAAAAGTGAATTTACAGAGTCATTTTACATTTACTTTACGATAAAATGAGTTTTTACAGGGCACCGAGCTTCCAAACCCTCATACGACTACCTGCGGATGCATACGGCTCGCAACAGAACAAAACACGTGAACATCACTGGTAGTTGAGTCCCTTTCACATAATCATCA
Source organism: Cunninghamia lanceolata (assembly GCA_027924645.1). Classification (NCBI taxonomy): domain Eukaryota; kingdom Viridiplantae; phylum Streptophyta; class Pinopsida; order Cupressales; family Cupressaceae; genus Cunninghamia; species Cunninghamia lanceolata. The sequence goes on from BSBN01000397.1 coordinate 4,881,082, forward strand.
GCATAATCAGGAGAATAAGTGTAATCAAGTAAGTAATTGAAAAACTCCCTCCTGTCATTTCTGCATGTCCAGGTAGTATGATTTCTACTAGTTTGAAGCTATGAATTATGCATGTTATAATGAAGCAATGATAAATGAGTATAATGTACATCACGCCGTGAGAATATATTGTTATGTGCATGCATGAGAAATATTGTATGGTAAGATTGGTACTATTTATTGCAGAAGACCATGGCAGACAAGAGACTGAGCAAGTCTGAGGCTGAATTTCGTAAGCCCATGTTCGCTCAACCTGAAGGTGTACAGTTTAAATATGGTGCCATCACAGATACACACCAAGGAAACACTGATTTGGTGGCATGGTTGGTTAAGATGAATGATGAAAAGAATCACAACACCTTGTTGGACGTAGTTTTCGTGTCAGGGATGTGGAGTGCTGCAGGATTCCCTTACTCTATGGAAGCTCCAGAATTAATTGTTGAATGTGCAAGGAACTACAACCCACAGACCAGAAAAGTAGAGAAACATGGTAGGGTTTATGCTGATCTATCTATCAAGGGGGTTGTAGCCACTTTCAATTTGCCATTAGGAAAGAAGGTATCTAGTATAGATCTGAAGAAATTGGAAACTGAATATGAGAATAACAAGAAAACCGCTATAAAGAGAATGTATCAATGGAGGGCGAGAAATAGTCCTTACCCTGCCGCTGCCAAATTGCCAGTGCAAGTTTAAGGATTGGATGTATGGGGTCATCATAATGTGTGTTTATACAGACAACAAGCCACTGTGGGCAAAAATGATAAGTGATGCCCTACATGATCAGCTCCTGAACCTAGGGGGCCTGGAGTGTATGTTTTACATGACTTCATATGTGGTATATTCATGTGCCTACAAGGGTACATTCGATGCACTTGTAACAATAGGAAAGTTTGGTGGGACTACTAATGATGCCCACATATGGGATCATTATCCTCACCTGCATAGAGTAAATTACCTCCCTGATTATAAACTAGTGAATGATGCATTTTCTATGCATTTGGTAAGGACAATGGAGGAAGATAGGACTAAAAGAATGAGCATGGAAGCTCAGGAGGTTAATTACAGGCATGGTGCCTGGTTTATACAATATGCTACTTTCTCCTATATCAGGATAGAGGGTTTTGAAGGTCAACCCCTCATGCTCCCCAAGTATCCCACTGATGCAGTAGTGTTAATGGAGTTTATGAGGAAAATATCCACAATACTAGATACATATAAAACAAATAATAAGCTTCCACCAGTATTGTTTCCAGTAACAATGGGCTGGTATATATGCCAGGATTCTGAAAACATAAAGAAAGCCATAGTTGGCTTGAGTATGATGAAATTACAGCCATTCCCACTGGTAAGATCATATGATCCATATGGTAGGATGCGGAAGATCATGGGGAAGCCTATCCATCAGAGGAATCTTGAGGATTTCTGGGCAGATTGTGAGGATGAAGCTAAAGCTAGAAGAAGAAAATACCAAAGGCTAACCCTCAACTAGATTAGGACCTTTGATTGCATCCCAGTGCCTGCGCAATTAAAGAAAGATGATGGCAGGATCATGGCAGATGAGTATGAAGAGAAAAAGATATATAATGACACAATCTCAGCTCCTGATCTTACTCAGCCTGAGGATATTTCACTGGACCAATTTATAGGTAGAATGCTGTAGCTAACCCAGTCTTGGGTAGATGAACAAATAAATGCACTGAAGAAGAAGGGTGTAGCCCTTACAGTTGACAATAAGAAGAAGAGGCAGGAAATTCCTGACAATGAATATGATGATTTTCTGATTGAAAAGAGGAAATCTAAAGGAGAAAGAGTGCCACCTCAAGAACAAAACAAGAGACCCCCCAGAGGTAAGAAAATTAGTAATGAACCTAAAGGGGTAATAGTTAAAAGAGTAGTTATAACAGTTGAGGATGCATCCACATCAGGACAGGCACTGGCCTCATCAGCACCGCTTCCCATGGACAAACAAAAAGCTAAAAAGATCCAGAGGCCAGCTATGGAAACTACTGAAACATATGAGGAGGGTCAGGCATCGCAGAAACAAATGGAAGAGGATGTTCCTCTTGATGAAGAGCCTGTAGAAGAAGACCCAATGCCCCTCATTTGAAAAAGAAAAGCACCTCAGGTGATGGCATCCACACTTAAGAAACCAAGAACATCAATGAAAGGTGAAATAAAACATGACCCCATAGTATTGAGGGGAGCTGGTGGAGAAGTATTCAGAAAATAACTGCAACACAATGTGCCACTTCCCACCATTGTTCAGTTTAAGACTGAACAAGCTGAAGAACAAATCAAAGAAGCCTCTAGGCCATTTCAAAGTAGTCTTGTCTCACTGGAGGAGACAGTTGACTTATCTGATGATGAGGTAGTAAAGGATGTAGCCTCTCAATGAATGGAAACCCTTGCTACTAACACCCACATAACTCCACAAGGAACTCCATCAATACAGGCGGCAGTGTTAGAAGAATTGAAACAAGTAGAGCAGGAGAAAAAAAAAGCCCAGAAAGGATTGCACAACAAACAGGGCTTGATAAACTAGTGGATCAGGTAACTAGCCCCGAAGTGATAGATTTAACACACAAGGATGATGTAGCACATCTTGAAAATCTAGTGGGAACACCTGAGAAAACAGAAGATATTGAGAAAGTCAAGCTTGTAGAAGTGGAAAGCCACACTGCAGATATGGGTCAACAACAACAAGATACATCTGCTGAACCCAAAATAGTGGAAGTACAAGGAAAAGGAGGAGAAGAAAAGGATACATCAATTGATCCTACCCTAAAAGTTTAAGAAGTAATTACTACAGGTGCGGAGCAGATTGCAGCTTCAGATCAGGTTAATGTACGTAAGATAGACACAATAACATCCACTGATATGAATATGCCTCAAGATGAGGAAATCACCAAAGTGGATGAGGTACAAAAGGAGGCAGTGCATGATCATCAGGTGGAAGCATCGCAGGATCCTCCATCTCAAAAAGAAGCTCCTCTACAAAAGGAAATTCCTCAACAGGAGGAAGTACACCAAGATCACCCTCTTGATGAAGAGCATCATGAGGAAGAAATAAGAAAGTCACCATCTACATCAAAAATAGATGCAGTTACTGGAGATCAAGATGATCATCATGATGATGGTGGACGCCAAGGTTCTGGAGACCAAGTTCTTCCATGGCTTGAGAAAGAAATAGATGCAGAGTCCAGATTAGAGATACAAGAATTTGATGTTTCAACAGTGCTTTTGGAAACTCTAATGAAGCCGAGGAGGAAGGCCAGGTTGACTTCGGCCATAAGAAGAAATCCTGCTACGGGCAGAAGGACCACTCAAATAACACTTCCCATAGTTGACAAAGAGAAGGGCAAGATCACTCTGGATGAATTCTAGATTAGTACAGTAGATTTGGGATTTGCCAATGAAGACCAAGAGGGTCAAGAAGGAAAAGATATAATTGATTCATTAACCCAAAGGGTGAACAAAGAAAAAGAGAAAAATAAGCAGTATAAAGAGCACATTGCTCAGTTGCATGCCTATATAAAAGGGTTAACTAACCCTGATGATATTTCAAGTGATCATGCAATCCCATTGACTGCTATTTCCCAGGATGAGGTGAATAAATTGGATCTCATGAAGCATGAGTCATCAATAATGAGGAAATGGATGATATCCACATTTGATGGAGTGGAGGAAATAGTGAAAGCCTCTTTGAAGAGGTGGAATTATTTAAGCATCTCAAGGAAGAAGGTCGACAAATTACAGATGGAGACAGGAAGAAGGTCCTTTCAGTTAGAGAAAGCATTGAGTGCTTTAGATGAAATAAAGAGGATTAATCCTTAGGTTCTCATAGATAACCAAGTATTAAATAATAATACTGCCATTTTGATTGATATATAGTACAAGGACATCCAATTTGAGTGTGACGTGCTCAAAAGATGCAACAACAAATTAAGAGACATCAGCATGAAGTTGCATGACATGATGTCATATGAGGCAGAGGTCTTGGAGACCTTGGAGGGTGAAGTAGAGGGAAAGATTGAAAATCAAGATGAAGAGTTTGCTATTAAAGCTCTGCATAACAATTTCCAGCTAGTAGCTGATGACCCTTTAAATCACCTGACGGAAGAAGTCATGGACAAAATCATGAGGATCAAGGTCAGAGTGGAAAACTACAATGAAACATCTAGTAGAAGGAGGAGTAAATTAGAGACTCTCCGGGGCAAATACTAGATACACAAGCATGCCATCACCAAGGCAAGAACTCAAGATGGCGGAGAAGTAGAAAAGACAGTACAATCTTATGAAAATATCCAGACATCCATGCAGGTCCATATACAAGGAGAAAGTCATCATGATGATGAAGATTTGGGAAGCAATGATCTTGATGCTCCTGATGATGAAGATGAGGACCTTGGAGGATAAAGAGTAAATGAAGATGCAATACCAAGAAAAGACATAAGCATCTAATATTTAGGAAAATAAGCAATTCAGATGGTTGCCAGCTGGCAACCTGTGCCACGTCAAATGCTGACAAAGTCAAAGATGAATATCAGCCATAGATCTTAATAGGTAAATCTTGAGCATAGATCATTTTGTAGTGGTTCCCTCACCTTGTTCTATAAAAGGTGCAGGGAAGCCTTATTTTGAACATTCAAAACTTAATTGAAATCTGTTTGCTAAAGTATTCAAGGCTTATTTCAAAGTTGTTGTATACATATATGTTCTTGCATACTTAATGAATGAGAAGACTGTTTTGATTACAATCCATCATAAATCTTGAGTAATAAGTGTATGAATTCCTTATATATGCTTTGATTTGCTGCATCCCTTGGAGGGCATATCAGCTTGCATGTGTTGTCTTCATGCCTTTCCTTTGAAGTTAGCATCGACTGTATCTAGCTGCGGAATGTCTTGGTGAACATATGGTTTGATTTCTTCTCTTCATGACTGTATCTGATGTGTATGTGGCTCAATAACTGAAGGTTCATCATTATTTGAAGTATTCTTTTTCAGTTTCTTTTAATTTCAGAGCAATTCACCATCACAATTGTAAATAATGGAAAATCAAAAGCAAATTATATGAAATATGCAGATATCTCGTAGAGAACTGAACATTTATAGCATATTTGAAGTTAAAGTATGTTAAATTGATAAATATCATGCAAAGATTTAAATGCAGATACATCATTTGAAGAAATATACTGTGTGAAATAACCTTTTGTGTAGCATCTTTACAGAAACAGAATCCTACTGATGATCAAACGTAAGGCCCCTGAATGGAAAACAACAACTCACATCAACCACTAAGTAACGTCAGTTGATTAAGAACTAATCCATGGAGACTTGGGATCATGAATTCTTTGAATTCATCTTATCTTTCAAGATGAGTAAAGGTTGATGTGTAACTTTATTCTATGTTTGTTTATGACTAACATCATGATCAACATAAATTGGCACTAGAAGGAGGGCATAGGATGAGGATCATCATCAGTAGTTCAGGTGATGATAAAGATCGTAAGGTAATGCTCAGACACCGCCAAATTTTAGATTAGACGCAAATATTTGTTGTTCTAAGCTTGTACATGCTAATCCTGTGTGAAGTCTTTAAAGTTAACCATAAATATTGCAAGCTTTACAGTTGATCATCATGAATTTGTAGAAATAGGCCTTGTCTCAAGTAAATTTACCCAAATCTTTGAGGTAGTTAGCCTAAAAACTTGATATCCTGCCGCTTGTGACACAGAACTTCAAACATCACCTCATATTTGCAGCCTCTATTCAAATATTATTTAAATATCCAGTCAGTAACCATTTCTAACCATAAATACAGCCTTTGTTGGTAAATTCAAGCCAATCTTTACAGTTATCCAGCCAATTTGCTTAAATTTGAGACATCCTAGCTCTTAGGCCAAATACCAGATCCTGATCTGGTGGAATATTTGAAGAACTACCTGTCAGGAGGTTTAGACCAAGAACTGTTGATATTCATCATACTCCAGGGTCTAGTGCATCAGGACCTTCACCTGAACGTCCTCTTGTAACTCCTATTGGTTTGCAAATACCTTCAGGACTATCTGTGACGCCTCTTGTCTAGCCTCAACCCCAGGTCCAACATTAGCTGATCATACCATAGGCTCAACCTCCACTAGTTGCTATGTCTTTCTTTGCAGCTGAATCACCTTTAACTTTCACTACCTATCATGCTTTGCCAAAGAATCCTGACAAACTCTGTCCAAAATATCATCCATATCAGGATGCAGATGATCATATCAGAACTTTCAAAGAAGCCTGCTGTAGGGCCAGAATAGAGCATCAGGATGTTGTATGCAGATTATTTCCTTTTTCCCTAGGGGAAGAAGCATATAATTGGTGTATTAGTCTTGGTCAAGGTTTTGATGGATCATGGGCTGTTCTAGAGAAAGCTTTCATTGATAGGTTCAAGGTACCAATAGATCCTTCAATGAACTATCACCTATTTGCCACAATTAAGCGATTTGAAGGAGAACCTATTGCCAATTTCAACGCTAGGTTCTAGAAAATGCTATCCAAGTTAGTTGCCCCGTATGTTGTAGCAGATGTTGCTGCCAGGAGTATCTATTATTCAGCTCTTGATTACTGACTTCCATGTTCATCAGGAGAGCACATCCTGAAATCACAACTTTGACAGGAGCTTTCCAGGAAGCTATCAAAGTCAATCAGTAGCTGGTACCTACTCCAACACCAAACATAGCCTTTCCTACACTACCTAGATAGCCTAGTTATCCTACACAATATCCTAATGGAGCTATGATACCTCCAGCGGTCATGCCAACACCATTGCAGATATCTCCACTAAGTATCATGCCTCCTCCTAATGGAAATGGTCAGATGCCACAGTATCCAAGTCAGACACATGTGCCTCAGGGTGTTGATCAGTCCAACAATAACCATGGATCCTCCTTTTTCAAACCTCAAACTAAAAATGTAGTGGCCAAGGTCCAAGAGGAGAAAGAGGAAATCAAGGAAATATCAGCCCAGCTAAGAGGAAGCTTACAACTAAGATTACTCACCTGAGAAGCCAAAACTTCTATTCTCAGCCTAATCAGAATAGAGGTTACACCAATGACAGACCTAGTTATCCTGATAGGGGGTATAACAACAATAATTACAACAATAATAGTGGTAACAACAATCCCCCTAGATAGCCTAGAGTATGGAACTCCAGGCCAAATAATGGTTCCTTACCATCACCTTTAGATAATCAGCCTCCTGGTGAAGCTAAACAGACTACTAGAGTCAATCTTGCTAAGGCAGCCCTCACTAATTGGTGTAGGATACACAATACTAATGCTCATGCAGAGTTAGACTATCCACAATTTCAAATCGCTGCAAGTATTTTCCAAACTGAGGTGTCCAATACTGCAGGAAATTCACATCATGTAGAAGGGAATGAGCTTGTTCCTTGTGGATATGATTCAGCTTTAGTACTAGAAAGCTATATTGATAAGCCTTATCAACAGACTGTGTCATCGCATCAACATTATACCCAGACATGTGAAGAATCAACTATGGCGTTTGAGTCAAATTTTGTTTTTCCCTTTGAGGAGGACAATGAGCCATCAAATGAACATGAGGAGGTACATGCTTACCAACAACAGTACCAGGGTAAGCATAACTATAACTTGAGAAATAATGCCAACAAACCTACTGGTCCATTGACCTCTTCTTTATCTCTGAATAATTTCAACACATCTCCTGATCCCAAAGCAAGCAATAATCTGGGATTTCCCAAGGTCAATGCTCAATATTTAGCATCACCAAACACAACATCAAAAGTTTTAAATATGCCTCATGATTCTGACAAGTTAGTCATCTATCTGGCAGATGAGATGAAAAAGATCAAAATCAGCCTATCCTTGTCAGAATTGCTAAAAACCCCAGCCATAAAAAAAGCATTCATGAAATCACTAGATGATCCTGCTCCCAAAGAAGATATCCATTTTTTAGGTCAGTCTAGAGGTAAAGATCATGTTGTTAGAGACAATAATGTTAAAACTAAAGTCCCAGCTACTGTTCAAGTTGCAGAAACCTCCCACATGACCTTATACAGAGATAAAAGTGAGTCACCTCCATTTCTCCTTACCATACGAATGTTTGGTAAGAATTTGCATAACTGTCTAGTAGACTCAGGAGCATCCACCAATGTCATGCCCTTGTCCATATGTAATGCTTTAAGGTTGCACCCTGCTAAATCTCTGAAGAAGGTAACCCAACTAGACAAAACAGAGGTGAATATAATAGGAGAGTTAACTCACATTCACATGTAACTAGCATCAGACCCCAGGATCTAGTACTATATTGACATTCAGTTAGTTGACATACCTGATACATATGGAATGTTACTCAGCAGAGATTGGTCCAAAACCCTCAACAGATATATGTCTACCGACTTCAGTCATATGTGATACCTTGGAAAGGTATACCAAACTAGATAAGGGTAGATGTTGAACCAAGAATGAAACACATGATCACCAAGTACAACAAAACAAATGAGATCATGTACGAGAATGTTAAACCTGGAGTTTATTCCATTAGACCTCAGACTGTCAAGATAGAGGAAGTCCTGATGTATGATTTTCATGATGATCATGATCCTAACGATCATTCTCATGATGATAATGCTGCAGTTTTAAGACTTGATTATGATCATGGAAATGAAACAGAAATAGATCATTTCAAGAGCTTTGAAATATACTTGTCCAAGCAGGTAGAATACTGTCAATTATTGGATATACCTGTTCACGATATTTTGATTGATGGTTGGTGTAGATTACATGATGAAGCACATTCTGAGAAAACTTGTGAAGCCTGTATTGATATGCTGGAGCTTGAGCAAACATGCAGAGACGCGTCATCATCATCAGAGGTAAGTTCCACATATAGCGATGATGATCATATTGATTCTTGTTCATCTGCTGCAGGAATAGGAGAAGATATGAGTCAGGATGAGGATTTTATCTAGATGACAGAAAAAATTCTAGTCTACAATGAGAATAAGAAAAGAAATAATAAGATCACCCCAGGGAGTGACTGTTTGATGGAGTCAGATTATGAGTTATCTGATGAAGACAGAGGCAGTAACCTGACCAGATTTGAGGAATTTTTATCAAGAGAAATTAAAAAGATGATAGAATAGCAGAGACCTCCACAAGATGCATTGACTGAAGGATGGTGCAGGTTGCATGAGGCACCTCACTCAAAAACTACTTGTTCACTATGTTTACATATTTTAACGAGACATTTAGTGCCTAGCTCAGAAGATCATCTTTCTGATGATGAAAAGAAAGAAGAAAAATCAGCTTTGTAGAAGAAAGGAAAGATGAAGTCTGAGAAAGCTGAAATTCCTATGTTAAAATGGATATCATGTGGAGCAGCTGCCAGAGCTGCAAAGAAGAAGGAAGGCTCAGCTAAGCCTCCTACTAAAGATAAACCATGGATCCTTAGATTTGATGGATCCAAGTCAAAACAAGGCGCTGGGGTAGGGATTGATTTCATTGATCCATCAAGAAAGTCCTACCTAGCAGCCTACAGACTACAGTTTCCCTGTACCAATAATGTGACAGAGTATGAAGCTCTAATACATGGGATACTGTTTTCCCTTAAGAAGAAAGTAAAAATTCTACATGTCTATGGAGACTCAGAATTAGTTGTTAGACAAGTGAGAGGAATTTACTCCTGCAATTATAAGAAATTGTCTAATTACAGACACAGGGTGTGGGACCTGATTGAAGATTTTGATGCATTTAATATCACCCACGTACCTAGAGAACAGAACCATAGGGAAGATGCTCTAGCCCAGGTTGCTAGTACCTTAGAGCCACTGTCTATTTCTGGTTTAAAGAGGTTTTCAGGAGAATTGGTATCAGTGCCTTCAGTACCTTATAATGTTACTAATCTGCAAGTATTTGATGACGATCAGCATATCCTAGATTTCATCTCCAACAGATCATAGATGAGAACAATATAGAAGATCATGTTTGGGAAGAAGAAGAAATATTAGAGTTGCCTAGCACCAGGATTCCCAAAGGAATGATCGAGTTAGAAAGAGCCTTTGACCTGGATAACATGTTGAAGTAGAAGGATCTTCCAAAAGCAGATAAAGGAGAATATTCACAAGTGAATATTGGACAAAATGATGACAAATGAAATGTTCTGATAGGGAAGGTGTGCATAGAAGAAAAGTTAGAAGGAATAACTCAGGCACTCAAAGATTACATCCATGTCATAGCATGGACTTATGATGAGTTGAAAACATATGACACATCAGTCATAACTCATACCATACCCCTCAAACCAGATGCCAAGCCTTTCAGACAGAAGCAAAGGCCTATCAATGCCTTGCTAGAGCCTATAATTTTTGAGGTCAAGAAACTGTTAAATGCCAGGATTATATTTCTTGTGAGACACTCCACCTGGGTGGCTAATTTAGTCCCAGTGAGAAAGAAGAATGGAGACATCAGACTATGTGTAGACTTCAGGAACCTGAACAGAGCATCTGAAAAGGACAATTATCCTTTACCCTCCTTAGATGAAGTTCTGCAGATTGTAAATGGAGCAAAGATGATGTCATTCTTGGATAGTTTTTCTAGTTATAATTAGGTAATGGTTGACAAAATTGACAGACTGAAAACTGCCTTCACCACAAAGTGGGGGATATTTGCTGATAGACGCATGCTGTTTGGGCTAATAAATGCTGGAGCAACATTCCAGCGCGCAATGGACATAGCCTTTAGAGGCTTAATAGGAAAATGTATAGTCATATACATGGATGACTTAACAGTATTCTCTAAAGATAGAGGAAACCATGTAGCAAATCTTAGAAATGTGTTGAAAAAATGTGAACATTATGGGATATCCCTAAACCCCAAGAAATGTATATTTGGGGTAACAACCAGAAAATTACTGGGCCACCTGATAATTGAAAATGGGATTATCATTGATCCTGACAGGGTGGAGTCTATTATGAAAATACAACTTCCTGGAAGCAAGAAAAAACTCAAATCTTACTTTGGTAAGATAAATTTTGTCAGGAAGTTTATCACTGGCTTTGCTGAAATAGTTAGACCTTTAAATGCCATGCTCAAGAAGGATGCAAATATTGAGTGGACACTAGAGGATAGAGCAGCTTTTGAAGACATCAAAAAAGCTATATTTGATGCTCCAGTCCTGATCAGTCCAGACTACATCAGGGACTTCTATATTTACTCATTTGCTTCAGAGCGTACCTCTGCAGCAGTGTTGACACAAAAACAAAGAAAAAGAAGAAAAGCCTATAGCATTCATGAGCTACCCATTCAGAGATGCAGAACTCAGGTACATGGCTGTAGAAAGACAGGCTCTTGCTTTGGTCAGAGCAGTGAAGAAATTTAGGTACTATATCCTGAGAAGTAAAGTGATTACTGTGGTACCTGATGCAGCAGTAAAGATGTTATTGATGCAGAGCGAGCCAGGTGAGAAGAGGGCTAAGTGGATCACTGTCCTACAGGAATATGACATGGATATCACACCCATGAAACTAGTAAGAGGACAGGCATTGAGCCAGATGATATTAGAGATTGATCCAAATATCACAAGTTGGTAGTATGTTATTAATGAGAAGGACAGTGGAGAATGGTACTCTGACATCAGGCATACCCTGATTACTGGAAGATGTCCTCCAAGACTGCAGGCTTCACAAAGAAGAGCCCTAAAAATAAGGTCACAGAAGTATATGATGAAAGGGGGAGTCCTCTTCAAGAAAAATTATGAAGGAATATACCTAAGATGCCTAGAGAGGCCTGAAGTAGATAAAGTATTATCAGAGTTACATGATAAGTTTGGAACAGCGCATGGGTCATCCTTAGCCACAACACATGCAATCCTCAGGGCAGGATATTACTAGCCCACAATTTTCAAGGATACTGCTGAACATATTAAATGCTGCCATACATGTCAGGTAGCTACCAACAGAGAGAGACATGCTGCCCAACCTTTGTAGCCAGTGATGGAGATACGCCCATTTGCACAATGGGGCATGGATTTTATAGGACCAATTAGTCCTCCATCATCCTTAGGCCACATGTATATTTTAATGATTACTGACTATTGTACCAGGTGGACCGAGGCTATCAGCACCAAAACCTGTAGTGCAGATGATGTCATCAGATTTCTAGGAAGTAATATAGTCACCAGGTATCGAGTTCCCTATGCCCTGGTAAGTGATAATGGCTCTGCTTTTGCTTCAACCAAATTGTCAAGTTGGGCCTTTGATTATGGGATCATACTGAAGTTCTCATCCAATTATTATCCTCAAGGGAATGGATTGGCAAAATCCACTAATAAAAATTTGTTGAATATCATAAAGAAGTTAATAGAAAAGAATCCTAGGGAGTGGAATACCCTACTGAAGTATGCCTTGTGGGTAGACAGAACTAGAATGAAGGCTATACTAGGAAATACACCTTTTCATTTAGTGTATGGGGTGGATCCCATCCTCCCTGTTAACCTGAAGATTCCTACCCTGCAGTTTGTCCAAGAGTACCTAGGCATGGACAATAACCAAGAAGTCAGGTTGCTTCAGCTGATGCACCTGGAAGAGAAAAGAAGTCAGGCAATTGATCAATTTGCCAAGCATCAGGCTGTTGTCAAACACTGGTTTGATAAAAGAGCCAAAGTTAAAGCCTTCAGGATATCTGATTTAGTCCTGATGTGGGATAAAGCCCATGAGAGGAAAGGAGACCATGGTAAGTTTGATAAATTATGGATAGGTCCCTTCCAAAATTCTGAGATATTAGGAGAACACTTTCGAGCTTAAACACTTGATAGGTGAGGATGTTCCATTACCAGTTAATGGGCAGTTCCTCAAACATTATTTCTAAGCCTAAGTAGCTTCATGTCAGTCATGTGTATCATAGTGTATATTTGTATAGTTGTTTGTACAATGTTGTCTTGTTTTTGTTTTTTGCCTTGTTTGCTTGTTGAGTCTTTGTTTTGGTTAGTCAAGAGGATGCAGCTCATCACCCTAGAAAATAACAAAATTGTTAGGATTCAAGTGATGAGAACACATTTATATATAGGTTATGACTCATTTTAAGAAATTACTTATGATCAGGTCTGTGATATCTTTTCATCAGGGTGCCTTTTCTTAACCAAAGTGATTTTTTCACAATGACTCACCTAATAGCCTTGGGTTTGTTGAACATACGAGTATAGGTGCTAAGTGAAAAATCTAAAGGGACTCCCTTGCTACCAATGCAATCTCCAACCTAAAACAGCAAGTGACCATACCTTGCACACTGAGCTTACATGATGACATCAGATATATGGAGTATAAATGTTGAAAATCCAAAATATAATAAAATTAGGCCATCTAAGTAACTCTCCCAGGGCTATAGACGCTTGCTAGCAGTAGGGCTCTACTTAGGGGGATTGTATGGATAACCTTACTGTGGCTATGAATGCCTGCTGGTAGCAAGGCTCTATCTAGGTTGCTTATGAGGGATGATCTCCAACTATGTAGCTTAACATCAGTTACTCATGTTTTCAACTTGCTTTCAAGATGAGGATAATTAATCATTTGCACACTACTGATCCTTTGTTAGCATTGTTACCATGAGGATGTTTTATAATTCAGAAAGATTATGATACTTACGCTTCAAGAGAGTTAGAATGCTATGTTAGAATGTGTTCACATCACTTGAATCATTAGAATTTTGGTGTTTTCTTTGGTGGCAAGTTGTGTGGTTACACAACACACCCCATTTTAACTTGACAAAATAGGGACCCAACCATTTGTTTGGCTTGGCTTGTGTTTTCTGCTTGCTGGCGGTCTGGTAAAAGTAAGTCATGCAGATGATCCTGCATAAGGGGATTGGGTAAGTCATCATGATGAGGTCAGTTTTTCAAAGTTCATATTTCATGTCATTAACCTCATGATTGGATAGAGTACAAAATTTCATGCAGTTTTGCCTTTTGGATCACCCTGATATTCCTTAGAAAATGAGAGTTATGGTGAGTCAAATCCCTAGTCAAACCCGATATTCTGAGGGGAGGATCATATTTCTTAACATCAGTCATCTTATAAAAGATCACCCTGATCCAATCCTATCACTCGATAAATCATTTATCTGGAGATCCGAACGTCAATTTTAGCTGATAGAAGAATCTACCCGTCGAACAAATGTCATATATTTTGTGGGGGTCATATTTTGAATATAACCTGATCTTTCGAATATCACCCGATATTCAGAATATCACCCTAGTGCAAAATATCACCCTAAAGCCAATATGATGATGACGTCATAATGTGACAACGATGAACCAAGTTATTATCCTAATGACGTCACCTCAATATTCTGAGGAAAAGTCACTTTAGTTCAGGGGTTGATATTATAAACATCACCAGACATTCTTAACATCCCCTGATATTTTGAATATCACCCGATATTCTCAACCTGACCCGATCTATTGACATAAGTTTTCTTGCCAATGGGGAAGGTCATATTACACCGAGGGGGTCATATTCTCAATATCACCTGATATTCAGAATATCACCCGATCTTCTGAAGGTCACCCCGCCCCTGTTGTCGCCATGACATTAAATGCGCACAAATGTAGTAGGTGGTACCCGCCGATTACGAATGCGATATATACACCTGGCGAGATCTGGAAGTTTTGTACAGAAAATTAGTGGTTTTAATTAATTTATTTGGATTTGCCCTAATTTTCCCTAAAGAGGAGGTTAAAAGAGAATTTACAGTCATTTTACATTTACTTTGCGATAAAATGAGTTTTTACAGGGCACCAAGCTTTCAAACCCTCATACGACTACCTGCGGATGCATACGGCTCGCAGTAGAACAAAACATGTGAACATCACTGGTAGTTGAGTCCCTTTCACATAATCATTAGCATAATCAGGAGAATAAGTGTAATCAAGTAAGTAATTGAAAAATCCTCTCCTATCATTTCTGTATGTCCAAGTAGTATGATTTCTACTAGTTTGAAGCTGTGAATTATGCATGTTATAATGAAGTAATGATAAATGAGTATAATGTACATCATGTCGTGAGAATATATTGTTATGTGCATGCATGAGAAATATTGTATGGTAAGATTGGTACTGTTTATTGCAGAAGACCAGGGCAGACAAGAGACTGAGAAAGTCTGAGGCCGAATTTCATAAGCCCATGTTCGCTCAACTTGAAGGTGTACAGTTTAAATATGGTGCCATCACAAATACACACCAAGGAAACACTGATTTGGTGGCATGGTTGGTTAAGATGAATGATGAAAAGAATCACAGCACCTTGTTGGACACAGTTTTCATGTCAGGGATGTGGAGTGCTGCAGGATTCCCTTACTCTATGGAAGCTCCAGAATTAATTGTTGAATGTGCAAGGAACTACAACCCACAGACCAGAAAAGTAGAGAAACATGGTAGGGTTTATGCTGATCTATCTATCAAGGGGATTGCAACCACTTTCAATTTGCCATTAGGAAAGAAGGTATCTAGTATAGATATGAAGAAATTGGAAACTGAATATGAGAATAACAAGAAAACTACTAGAAAGAGAATGTATCAATGGAGGGAAAAAAATAGTCCTTACCCTGCCACTGCCAAATTACCAGTGCATATGTATAAGTTTGACTTTGATGATGAATACCAAAATATAATAGCTCTACTCAGTAGAGTGACAGGCTAGCCTGATGCTGGAAGTTTTAAGGATTGGATGTATTGGGTCAACCTAATGTGTGTTTATACAGACAACAAGCCACTGTGGGCAAAAATGATAAGTGATGCCCTACATGATCAGCTCCTGAACCTAGGGGGCCTGGAGTGTACGTTTTACATGACTTCATATGTGGTATATTCATGTGCCTACAAGGGTACATTCGATGCACTTGTAACAATAGGAAAGATTGGTGGGACTACTAATGATGCCCACATATGGGATCATTATCCTCAGTTGCAAAGAGTAAATTACCTCCCTGATTATAAACTAGTGAATGAAGCATTTTCTATGCATCTGGTAAGGACAATGGAGGAAAATAGGACTAAAAGCATGAGCATGGAAGCTCAGGAGGTTGTTTACAGGCATGGTGCTTGGTTTATACAATATGCTACTTTCTCCTATATCAGGATAGAGGGTTTTGAAGGTCAGCCCCTCATGCTCCCCAGGTATCCCACTGATGCAGTAGTGTTAATGGAGTTTATGAGGCAAATATCCACAATACTGGATACATATAAAACAAATAATAAGCTTCCACCAGTATTGTTTCCAGTAACAATGGG
The DNA here is from genome assembly GCA_027924645.1 of Cunninghamia lanceolata. Lineage (NCBI taxonomy): Eukaryota > Viridiplantae > Streptophyta > Pinopsida > Cupressales > Cupressaceae > Cunninghamia > Cunninghamia lanceolata. Next base: position 4,897,426 of record BSBN01000397.1, read on the forward strand.
CTGGTATATATGCTAGGATTCTGAAAACATAAAGAAAGCCATAGCTGGCTTGAGTATGATGAAATTACAGCCATTCCCACTGGCAAGATCATATGATCCATATGGCAGGATGCAGAAGATCATGGGGAAGCCTATCCATCAGAGGAATATTGAGGATTTCTAGGTAGATTGTGAGGATGAAGCCGAAGCTAGAAGAAGAAAATACCAAAGGCTAATCCTCAACCAGATCAAGACCTTTGATTGCATCCCAGTGCCTACGCAATTAAAGAAAGATGATGGCAGGATCATGGCGGATGAGTATGAAGAGAAAAAGATATATAATGACACAATCTCAGTGCCTGATCTTACTCAGCCTGAGGATATTTCACTAGACCAATTTACAGGCAGAATGCTGCAGCTAACCCAGTCTTGGGTAGATGAACAAATAAATGCACTGAATAAGAAGGGTGTAGCCCTTATAGTTGACAATAAGAAGAAGAGGCAGGAAATTCCTGACAATGAATATGATGACTTTCTGATTGAAAAGAGGAAATCTAAAGGAGAAAGAGTGCCGCCTCAAGAACAAAGCAAGAGACCCCCCAGAGGTAAGAAAATTAGTAATGAACCTAAAGGGGTAATAGTTGAAAGAGTAGTTATAACAGTCGAGGATGCATCCGTATTAGGATAGGCACTGGCCTCATCAGTACCGCCTCCCATGGACAAACAAAAATCTAAAAAGATCCAGAGGCTAGCTATGGAAACTGCTGAAACATATGATGAGGGTCAGACATCACAAAAACAAATGGAAGAGGATGTTCCTCTTGATGAAGAGCCTGCAGAAGAAGACCCAATGCCCCTCATTAGAAAAATAAAAGCACCTCAGGTGATGGCATCCACACTTAAAAAACCAAGAACACCAATGAGAGGTGAAATAAAACATGACCCCATAGTATTGAGGGTCAAAAAAGAACTGCAACACAATGTTCCACTTCCCACCATTGTTCAGTTTAAGATTGAACAAGCTGAAGAACAAATCAAAGAAGCCTCTAGGCCATTTCAAAGTAGTCTTGTCTCACTGGAGGAGACAGTTGACTTATCTGATGATGAGGTAGTAAAGGATGTAGCCTCTCAACGAATGGAAACCCTTGCTGCTAACACCCACATAACTCCACAAGGAACTCCATCAATACAGGGGGCAGTGTTAGAAGAACTGAAGCAGTTAGAGCAGGAGAAAGAAAATAGCCCAGAAAGGATTGCACAACAAATAGGTCTTGATAAACTAGTGGATCAGGTAACTAGCCCCGAAGTGATAGATTTAACACACAAGGAGGATGTAGCACATCTTGAAAATCCAGTGGGAACACCTGAGAAAATAGAAGTTATTGAGAAAGTCAAGCTTGTAGAAGTGGAAAGCCACACTGCAGATATGGGTCAACAACAACAAGATACATCTACTGAACCCAAAATAGTGGAAGTACAAGGAAAAGGAGGAGAAGAAAAGGATACATCAATTGATCCTGCCCTAAAAGTTCAAGAAGTAATTACTACAGGTGCGGAGTAGATTGCAGCTTCAGATCAGGTTAATGTACGTAAGATAGACACAATAACATCCACTGATACGAATATGCCTTAGGATGAGGAAATCACAAAAGTGGATGAGGTACAGAACGAGGTAGTGCATGATCATCAGGTGGAAGCATCGCAAGATCTTCCATCTCAAAAAGAAGCTCCTCTAGAAAAGGAAATTCCTCAACAGGAGGAAGTACACCAAGATTACCCTCTTGATGAAGAGCATCATGAGGATGAAATAAGAAAGTCACTATCTACATCAAAAACAGATGCAGTTACTGGAGATCAAGATGATCATCATGATGGTGGTGGACGCCAAGGATCCGGAGACCAAGTTCCTCCATGGCTTGAGAAAGAAATAGATGCAGAGTCTGGATTAGAGATACATGAATTTGATGTATCAACACTATTTTCAGAAACTCTACTGAAGTCGAGGAGGAAGGCCAGGTTGACTTCGGCCATAAGAAGAGATCCTGCTATGGGTAGAAGGACCACTCAGATAGCACTTCCCACAGTTGACAAAGAGAAGGGCAAGATCACTCTGGATGAATTCTAGATTAGTACAGTAGATTTGGGATTTGCCAATGAAGACCAAGAGGGTCAAGAAGGAAAAGATATAATTGATTCATTGACCCAAAGGGTGAAGAGAGAAAAAGAGAAAAATAAGTAGCATAAAGAGCACATTGCTCAATTGTATGCCTATATAAAAGGGTTAACTAACCCTGATGATATTTCAAGTGATCATGCAGTCCCATTGACTGCTATTTCCCAGGATGAGGTGAATAAATTGGATCTCATGAAGTATGAGTCATCAGTAATGAGGAAATGGATGATATCCGCATTTGATGAAGTGGAGGAAATAGTGAAAGCCTCTTTGAAGAGGTGGAATTCTTTAAGCATCTCAAGGAAGAAGGTCAAAAAATTACAGATGGAGACAGGAAGAAGGTCCTTTCAGTTAGAGAAAGCATTGAGTGCTTTAGATGAAATAAAGAGGATTAATCCTTAGGTTCTCATAGATAACCAAGTATTAAATAATAATACTTCCATTTTGATTGATATATGGTACAAGGACATCCGATTTGAGTGTGACGTGCTCAAAAGATGCAACAACAAATTAAGAGACATCAGCATGAAGTTGCATGACATGATGTCATATGAGGTAGAGGTCTTGGAGACCTTGGAGGGTGAAGTAGAGGGAAAGATTGAAAATCAAGATGAAGATTTTGCTACTAAAGTTCTGCATAACAATTTCCAGCTACTAGCTGATGACCCTTTAAATCACCTGACGGAAGAAGTCATGGACAAAATCATGAGGATCAAGGTCAGAGTGGAAAACTACAATGAAACATGTAGCAGAAGGAGGAGTAAATTAGAGACTCTCCGAGGCAAATACCAGATACACAAGCATGCCATCACCAAGGCAAGAACTCAAGATGGCAGAGAAGTAGAAAAGATAGTACAATCTTATGAAAATATCCGGACATCCATGCAGGTCCATCTACAAGGAGAAAGTCATCATGATGATGAAGATTTGGGAAGCGATGATCCTAATGCTCCTGATGATGAAGATGAGGAACTTGAAGGATAAAGAGTAAATAAAGATGCAATACCAAGAAAAGACATAAGCATCTAATATTTAGGAAAATAAGCAATTCAGATGGTTGCCAGCTGGCAACCTGTGCCACGTCAAATGCTGACAAAGTCAAAGATGAATATCAGCTGTAGATCTTAATAGGTAAATCTTGAGCGTAGATCATTTTGTAGCGGTTCCCTCACCTTGTTCTATAAAAGGTGCAGGGAAGCCTTATTTTGAACATTTGAAAGTTAATTGAAATATGTTTGCTAAAGTATTCAAGGCTTATTTCAAAGTTGTATACATATATGTTCTTGCATACTTAATGAATGAGAAGACTATTTTGATTACAATCCATCATAAATCTTGAGTAATCAGTGTATGAATTCCTTATATATGCTTTGATTTGTTGTGTACCTTGGAGGGCATATCAGCTTGCATGTGTTATCTTCATGCCTTTCCTTTGAAGTTAGCATCGACTGTATCTAGCTGTGGAATGTCCTGGTGAACATATGGTTTGATTTCTTCTCTTCATGACTGTATCTGATGTGTATGTGGCTCAATAACTAAAGGTTCATCATTATTTGAAGTATTCTTTTTTAGTTTCTTTTAATTTCAGAGTAATTCACCATCACAATTGCAAATAATGGATAATCAAAAGCAAATTATATGAAATATGCAGATATCTCGTAGAGAACTGAACATTTATAGCATATTTGAAGTTAAAGCATGTTAAATTGATAAATATCATGCAAAGATTTAAATGCAGATACATCATTTGAAGAAATATACTGTGTGAAATAACCTTCTGTGTAGCATCTTTATAGAAATTGAATCCTATTGATGATCAAACGTAAGGCCTCTGAATGGAAAACAACAACTCACATCAACCATTGAGTAACGTCAGTTGATTAAGAACTAATCCACGGAGTCTTGGGATCATGAATTCTTTGAATTCATCATATCTTTCAAGATGAGTAAAGGTTGATGTGTAACTTTTATTCTCTGTTTGTTTATGACTAACATCATGATCAACACTAACATTCATCGTTCAGATGATATTTAAGAATGTATCATAGCAATACAAAGGAACTTTTCCAACACTTACAATGTCTTTTAGCTCTCTATATATAGAAATCAACTTTTCCATACTAATTTTTTTGCATTACATCAATGGCCAAGATTAATTTGATCCTAAGGCTTAGATTTAGTCCTATGATCTCAAGTCAAACTCATTTCATTTTGGCTACAAGAGTTCTACATTGTTGGAATAAGGATCTCTTAGGATATGGTCAACATTTACAAATGGTGGTAGGCATAATATCTAGGTTAATTTTACATTTTCTTAAAATATCTTCTCAAATACACTTGTCTCCTTCACCTAGGTGAATTAGGAATACAATTTCTAAGGTAACAACTTTAGTTAACAAGCATAAATTGTTCTATAAGGATCTTAAAATCATGTAGTATTCCTTCTTTTATCATAAATATTTAATAGAAAGGAAACTTCCTTATAGTAGTAGAATAATTCGCTACCTTTTTTACCTTCTTTTATTCTCATATTTATAGATAAAATTGTATGGAGCTTGGTTTTTTAGAACAACAACAAATCAGATCATCAAATAAATAATTTGTCCTTTGTTCATCTCATTCTCTTAGCCAACATTTTGTTTGATCTTGTCTTAAGTTCTCTTTTAGTACTTTCTTCCTCTATCATATTCTTGTTAAAATAGTGTATGTAGAGCAACAAATCATGTCTCTAGATCCACAATTTTTCTTGATCATCCACCTTTCTCTTGCAACCACAACGCAAAGTATAAAACTCTTTTAAAGGACCATAAACTACCTCCTACTAGTTAGCAAAAAATTAAAAATAAATGAAAATGAAACACAAAGATTTTAATCAAGATTAATGAAAGATCTAAAAACATGAAAAGTTAGATTAAAGATGCAATGTATTCATTCCTATTTAGGACAAATCCCTTCTCTAATCCTTCTCCCATTCCTAGTCAAATTGGTTGTGAAATTAAAATTAAGTGTCAAATTTAGTTTCTTTTTGCAACTTCACCACATTCGGTGTCCTTCTTTTGATCTTGATTACTACTTCATGATGCATGACTCTTTTATTTCATGAAAAGGCTATGCACCTACCAATATCAATACTCTATCTTCCTTAACTATCTAATAACTCCTTGAAAAGTCACTATCTATTCAAGACAACGTCATTGTGATTATAATTGTCCTAATAACTATGCCAATGACATGTATGATTATCTTTTAGTTGACCTATTTGGCCATCTAGTGTCTACAACAATCTTCCCTGCCATATGAATATCCTTTCAAGACCACCTTTATGTTTATATAGTATCATGGATAACTTTTTGAATGGATTTAAGATTAATTGACTTATCATTTAGTCTTGATTGTCACCTTGTGTATTAGTTGCTAGCCTACCCATGGGTGAGAGGTCATAGATATTCCTAGGGTTGCATGATAGCTATTGTGGTATAATAGTCTTTAGGCTGATATGATAGTTCTTGCAAGTGAGTATGCTCAAGTGATAATACTTAGCTTGATTTTAGCATGATGATAATTCTTTGACTAACATGATTTCCCTTAGTATCCTTCTAATTTTTTAGGTTAGTGTTTGAATTAGGATAATAGCAACATGATTGCACATCTACTCCACAGTGAAAGTGTTTCCATGACCTTGCTCTAGTTTAGGATTATCCTTGAATGTTGATAAGACTCCCTTCATAAATATATACCAATACTATCTTGATGATTTCCTTCCCATGGTGGTATGGCTTGTTGTCATAGATTGTTATCTCAAATAAATATAAAATTTCACTTTGTCATGATAATAACTTGTCAAAATGATAATCCTCTCACTTCCCTCATGATTGTCCTATAAAATGAGAGTTCATGCTAACATAATCATAAAGTGAAGTAAATGAATACATAAAGAATATACCTTAGATTTCAAGATTCGAGTTGCCCAATCCTTAAAAATTGAGCTTTTTGGCAAATTCCTTCGTATTCAATGTTGAATTCTATATAACTCTAATAAGATTAGTAAAATTTATGAAAAAATCAAATCTATATTATCAAATTCAATCTAAATACATGAAAATTAACATTCAAACAATATGAAACATGAAAATATTAGTTGAAATAATTAAATTCTGTCTAAAAACATCTAGTTTACGTCTTCTACGTTGAAAACCCAAAAAAAAGGTGGTGGATTAATTAACAATGATTGTCTAAATGCCAACACCATGAAAATAATTTTTTTGTCTGATAATGCATGAAAATTAGAGAATAATAGAGCATGTAGGCCTGATTCATGGATTGCACATGCTTTTTGTCTTTTTTTTTTTGGTTCCTCAAAATGAGCTCACGTTATAACATGAGCACGTTTTGTCATGCATGGAAAGTTTGAAGTGTTGTCTAAATTAATAAATACCCTATAACTAATACACTAAACCCTAAACCCTATCCCTCAATCCTATGCCTTAGAGCCTATACACTAGACCCTCAACCCCATGCCTTAAAACCTATACACTAGACCCTCAACCCCATGCCTTAAATCCTATACACTAGACCCTCAACTCTATGCCTTAAATCCTATACGCTAGACCCTCAACCCTATACAGTCAACCAAAGAGAGAGAGAGAGGGGGTAGGAGGTAGAGAGGGGAGGGAGGTAGATAGGTGTGTGAGAGAGAGAGTAATGTCCTCTAACTAATTTTAATAACATATTTCAGATCTAGAAAATGAATTTACAAATTATTTCAAGTAAACACCAATTTCTTTAAAACTAGCCAATTAGTCACACACGATAAACACAGAAAATTAGCTGAAACTCCACAGAATGTTATTTTTTGAATTTTTTGATGAAAATTAAATGAAATCAGGTTTGAGATACTGATTTATAAAAGCAGCAAGAAATATGGGTTTGTACAACAAAATTTATAGAAAACCTACAAAAACTATGAACACCGAATATCACCCAATGTCACTGCAAACTCCATAAACTGATATTGTTTAATTTTCCAAAGGGAAATACATGTAATATGATCTGATACAACATAAATAATAGAAGAAAACACATACATCACTCAGAAGCAAACTACACAACCAAATCTTCACAAAAAGCTGAAATACAAACTATGTATTCAAACCCACAAAGCCAAATCAACACAACATTGCTCACAACACCCAGAGCTGATCTTTGGCACCAGGAAATGAAATCTATAGCTACCACACAATAAAAAAATTAAAATAATAAGAACACATTCCAACACTTCTGAAATCACCGCGACAACACAAAGAAGACCTGCACACACAAACAATGGAAAATGCCAGAAACTACTGAATCCTTGAAGCTCTGTGCAACCTCTGGATGAAGATACTCCTTGTGAACAAAGGGTTTTCATCTACAAGCCCCAAAATCTAATGGTTTGTCATCCATTGAAGAAAATGTAGAAGCACAAATGCTCATACAATACAAATTGAGAGATAAAATGGCACAAAGATCCTTCTGTATGACAAATGACCAATATTTATAGACTCTTGATCATCTGGAAACTTCTACCAAACACTAGATTCACGTCCAAATATTCTTCCTCAAATTTAGCCACTTACATAAGTCATAAAATGCATTATAACATCTCTAAAATTAGCCTTTCATATTGTACCACTTAAAAGGCATCTTTTGACAACTCAAAATGCATTTTTCAAGGCACTGACATGAGATTAAAGTGTGAACTCAAAAAATCATGACCCAAAGGCGAAATATTATCTTGCATGAAGTGCATGTAACCTTTGATGCCAAGTGTCCACTAATTTCTTCCATTCCCAATGTACTGTGCCACTTGTTTTGGCTTGTCACAACCACTAAATGCTAAAAATAGGCTATTTGAGGATTCCACGCCCAAGTAGGGAAAATAATTAAATATAAATATATTTGGTGTTTAAATAATATTCTAATCTCAACCAAGTCACCATATATATTATTATTTTCTAAATTGTCAATTGATCCTGATTTGCTATTTTGGGACTACCAACTTACTATTTTTAGAAAATTTTAAAAAAGGGACATGAGAGAGAGAGAGAGAATAATAGAGAGAGGGGTAAGGAGGGAGGGAGAGGTAGAGAGGGAGAGACCTAGATATGGGAGGGAGAGAGAGAATAATAGAGAGAGGGGTTGATGAACACACAAAAGTACTGAGGGGGGGGGTGAATCGATATTTAATCAAATTCTTTCCTTCTAAAACATTCAAGCAAATGTAAGCATTTAAACCATGAGAAACAAAAGAGTACACAAGCACATAACACTAGATTTATGTGGAAACCCAAGATGGGAAAACCACGGTGAGCAAGTTTCTTAGATCTACTATCCAAATCTAGCCTCGCAAATAAAGAGAGACTTACAATGAACTTTATGGGAATCAACCCAAAGGAAGCATCAACTCCTTGATACATAGTTTTATGGGCTCCAACCCAAAGGAAGCTACAACTCCCTAAAGTGCTACAACACTTACAAAAGAGGCTCCAACCTCTTGACCAAAATACTTGACTGATTCAAATGATCCTTCTCAAACTTATACAACTACTTCAACCTCAAGCTTCTGATGATCTCTACAAACTCTGTACTGCTAACTTCTTGACTATTTACCTCTACATGATCATTATATCTATCTCTACTATATCAGAATGCCTTCAAGTACCTCTTCTCTATCACAACAATCTCACAACTTCCTCAAATACCTCCGCAACAACATCACTTCTGTATTGACCTTAACTGAATTGATCTCTTCCACACTTCATCATCATACTGCCTCTGAAAAATAATTCTTATTCACACATTTTTTTTCATACACTACTTCTTACCTTGCAACAATCTTGATATTTCATTTATATGCTCCACAAGTCTTCAAAAAATTCACCTTTGTTGGTCATGATGAAATGTGTAACATGAAACATGTCAAATCTACATAAACTATTCATCTTCCACCTTGAAGAAAAATAGAGGCTTGAGAGCCCTGCCTTCCACTAAATCATCTGCTGGAGTCTTCAGAGTAGAGCTCAGTGATCTACTATCTAACATGAAAGAGGACATCATAAGCCATTTAGCAACACAACTTGACACCCTACACATAAAGAAGAAACAAGAGGTGGCAGAGGCAACTTTGGTTGAATATTGTCCACATTGTTGTCAAAAGAAGACCAACTATAAGTGCAAACGTATTGCCAACATTTATGAGGAAAGGAGTGAGAAAGCAGATTTCTAAACTATTGAGGATGAAGAAGGTCAAGTGTTTTACATTACACTACGTAGGCCTTGGAAGAAAAGACAAGGTATGCCCCAGGACCCCTTGACCAATAATATGTCATTTCCATCATCTGCTTCAAACATCCCTAATTAGAACAATGCATCTTGGTATAACCTACCACAACAACAATTGGCAACTATGCCACCTAGCCAGAACCAACAACAGGGGGTATGGCCATAATAGACATTTCAAACCTCAAATTAGAATCCACAATGGTAGGCCAATAAAAACCCATGGTCACAGTAGTGGCATGGAAATCAGCCTTGGAAAAATTCAAATATGAACTACCCGCAACCACAACAAGCTCTGCCTCAACAACCTACCCTTATGCCAAATGTAGCTTCACCCACTCCTTCTCCACCCAGATCCACTCAATTGCCAACCCAACCTGCACACAATAATAACAACAAGCCTGTCCAATAGGCTTATACTAATGAAACCATCCAATACCCAACCTATACGGTTGAGGTTAGTGATGTGCACCTGCGCTCAGGCAAAATGCTTGTTGTACCCTCATCCCCACTTATCATTGACCTTGTTGATGAGGAACCAATCTCCATCACTGACACTCATTTGAATAACCAACATAGCCCTTTTGAGCAAACCCCTCCACATGAAGAAACCATTACCAAGAGCCCTCCATTTCCAAAGAGATTAAACATGCAAGCACCACCTCCATCTGAACTTGAATTTCATTTCATTGGGCAATTGAAAAATGTCTATGTAAAAATTCCCTTAATCCAAGATATCAAAGATACACCCATATATACCAAGGCTATAAGGGAACTATGCCTTAAGAAACCAAGAAGAAAGAGAAAATATCCTCAGATAGTACATGTTATAGGACAACTTGCTGATATCATGTTAGGTAACTTGGCTGTCCCAAAATATGTAGATCCTGGAAGCCCTATAGTTGATGTGAACATCAATGGTACCCTTATCAAAAACACCTTGATTGACTTGGGTCTAGCCATAAATGTAATGACAAAGGAAACAATGAATAATCTTCAGTTGGTTAACTTAAGACCTCCAACAGTTTTACAGTTGGCAGTTAGGTCAACTGTCAAACCTAAGGGGGTCATTGAAGATCTTGTGATTACATTAGATTCATGTGAATACCTTGTAGACTTTATGGTGTTACAACCCAAGGCCAACCTAGGAGGATATCCCCTCATCCTAGGGATACCTTGGTTGGTAAAATTAGATGTATTTATAGGATGCAAGTCTGGGAATATGATAATTTCCAATGAGAATATAACAAAGAAATTGGTCCTTAATCCCCCAACACAACCTTTTGCTGATATGGAGCAACCTATTTGGCCAGACCTAGAGGATAATGACCAATATTTTCTTTAGAAATTGATGACAATTGAACAAAGCCCATTATTAAACATCCAGGATGAAGATGAAGTGCTTTCAAATGTGATACAAAACACTTATGGAAGGGACCCGCAGCAAGACCCATGTCTAGTATGCCTTACTTGCCCACTACACAATATTCTTCCTTCAATAAATGCACAAGCCTATGCTTCCACTATCCGTATGTTTCATCATCTACTGCCCCACAATTGTAGCCTCGATTTATCAAGACTGTACATTTTCTTTGTCATGGCATTTGCAACACCAGTTGACATTGCACTAGGCAGGACACTTAATATAAATAGTGAATTGATAGTTGTTCAGCAGTCTGAACTGATAAAAATGCTACAAACCCACAAGACAACATTTGCATGGGACTATAATGATATTAAGGGCATAGACCCTATTCTCTGCATGCATAGGATATACATCAATGAGGGATACAGACCGGTTAGGTAGCCTCAGAGGAGAATGAACCCTATTGTCATAAACATAGTGAAGAATGAACTGTAAAAGCTACTAGATGCAAGATTCATATATCTCATATCAGATAGCCAATGGGTATCCTGACTAGTCATTCTACCTAGAAAAGGAGGTAAGTGGCAAGTTTGTGTAGACTATAGAGAATTGAGTACTGCCACTAGGAAAGATCACTTCCCTCTTCCTTTCATTGACCAGGTAGGAGATTCCTTAGCTTTGAAGAATTATTTTTCTTTCCTTGATGGATTCAATGGTTATAACTAGATCAAAATAGCCCCTGAGGACCAGGATAAGACTACATTTACATTCCCATGGGGACCTATGCCTATATAGTCCTTCCATTTGGACTATGCAATGCACCTACAACATTTCAAAGGGTTGTTTTAAGCATCTTTTCTGATTTTGCCCATGACTTTATGGAGGTATATATGGATGATTTTACCACTTATGGAGATTCTTATGAAGAGGCACTAAAAAACCTTGAAAAAGACTCCAAAGATGTCAAGATCATAACCTATCTCTTAGTCATGAAAAATGTTTCATGATGATGGAAGGAGTAGCGCTTGGTCACTTTGTGTCCAAGAAAGGAATTCAAGTAGATCTAAATAAAATTGAAGTCATCTCCACATTGCCTATTCCTCAAAAATAGAAAGATGTTAGAAGCTTTCTTGGCCATGCAAGTTATTATAGGAGATTTATAAAAGATTTTAGTAAGATAGTTGCCCCCCTATTTGTCGTATTCTCTAAAGATGTGGAATTTAATTGGACAGCTGACTGTTAGGCAACATTTGTAAATCTTAAAGAGTCATTGACAAAGACACTTATACTCAAAGTACCTAATTGGGAAGTCCCTTTCCATATCCATACATATGCCTCTGACTTTGTTTTAGGGGTTATGTTAGGACAAAAGGAAGGAAATTTGGAATATGCAATTTATTACATCAATAAGAATCTACAAGGCGCTGGACTCAACTATACTGTCATTAAAAAGGAAATGTTAGTTGTTATCTATGCAATCAATAAGTTCAGACATTATTAGGTATCCTATTTTTGTTCATACTGACTATTATCACCTAAAATTGCACCCTGTTGTTGAAGCTTTGATAGTTCCAACAATTTCAGCATAACATGGGAATGATCTCAAGGTGTGGGACCTTGCAAATGAGATCAGATCTCCAGGGAAGGCTGGTTCCTCTTTCTAAGCTTAAGGCTCAGAGAATGACAACTAAATCTAATGCTAATGATCACCAGGGAAAAGGGGGAGAAGGAATACAGAAAGAGAGAGGTGATACACCAAGATTTAGGATGTTTGAATGCAACTGACGTAACACAATAATGATCTCAAACGCTGAAGGAGATTCACACAGACTCATGCATGTTCAAACAAAGGTTAAGGAAGAGAGATGAAAATATGAAAGGGAATGTTTTATCCACATACACAACTTACATCTATCAAATAAACACAGTGCAAGAACAATGAGAGAGGCAAATTTTAGTTTATATTGATCATAGAGGCTAAATAGCCATTACAAAAGAAGAAGAATTCATTACAAACATGAAATAGACACAAAACGATAGACTCTCCTTCATTTGTGAACTGGTATAGAGACATGAGAGGCTCAACAAAAGAGCACAGTCCATCAAATCTGCCTAGTTCTAGAGAAAACCACAAGGTCTGAACCTGCAAAGAACTTTTTGCTACTGAAAGTGACCCAGCACAACCAACCAACCTTAGATACATCTTTTACATATGCATATATATCTTTTTTACAATTCGTTCACTAGTAGAAATATGGCAAATAAATGACCAGGTGACAAACTTTTAGTCACGTGACCAAACTTTTAATTATGTGACTAAAACTTTTTGCAACATAGTTATAAATGAATAAATAAATGACTAATTTGGTCATCGGTTGAAATGACTAAATAAATGACTAATTTAATCATGGGAAAAAAAAAACACAACTACAAATAAAATGGACTAAATAAAGTACTAAATAAATTCCTCTATTCTTTTTTCTTTCACTTTAGTTTTGGAGGGAATTAATGGAGGGATTGTGCGTTTATGAATTTTGAACAAAAGTGAAACCTGTGAAGAAGCAAAGATTGTGTGTTTAGCATGAGAAGATTGTTCATGGCTGCCGAGAATAGGGTATGCAGAGTAGTCGAACAGGAGAAGATTATTCATGGCCGCCAAGAATAGGGTATGAGTAGTCAAACAGGAGAAGATTGTTCATGGCCGCCAAGAATAGGGTATGAGTAGTCAAATAGGAGAAGATTATTCATGGCTGCAGTTCTTTGAGTTTGGAAATAGTTTTGAGATCATCTTGTGAATGAAGAAAGGAGGGAATTTTGGGATTTCTAGGTATACGGAAGATAACAAAGGAGCAGATAGATGGAAGATAACAAATGGTTTTATGAAGCAGAGGTAGGGTTTTCCACGTACCTCTATTCTTCTCTTAGCCTCCTCTAAAGTTTTGTATCTTTGAAAGCTTGGTGCTCTGTCATTAGTGACTGTTCTATCTCTTTTAATGATTGTACGAAGAGGTCTCATGGTTTTTTATTGATAAAGTTCTACTTTTTCCATTCATGATTTATACTTAGAATACCTTAGCATGAAGGAATTTGATGGTCTTCAACTTGTTAGACACTGCCCCTGTGTGTGTGATTCAACCTTTGAACGATGATTGTATTTTTAAAATGACTGTCACAAAACAGAGAATGAAAGCTTGTTGTTGAGAATGCAAGACTATTCCATGATTTGTTTCATTCCTTAAATCTGCTCTTCACTGTCTTTACTGTTTCTTATTGCTATCTTGACATTAACCTTTGTCATGCAAACCTTGTTCATTGCTTCATACATGAATTGATCTTTGTTGTCCTATCACGAACTTGCCTACAAATTCCTTAATACAAAGATATCATTGATGATGACTATCCTTTGTATGCAAAAATTTGTCACAGTCACATTCCCTTTGTCCATCTGCTGCTATGACTATCATACAGCTTATTAGCTTGAGTTTGATAAACTTGAAGATTCTATTCATAGACTTTTGACTATAAAAAATCCTCTATTACTTTTGTTATTGATATATGACATAGTTTTCACATAATTCACATTTGGATGCAAAAAGACTGTCATTATTCCACTATCTTTTCTCTATTGTTGTAGCCCACTTTGGTGACTGTGATCAGGGCATCTCTTTGAATGGATAGTGATCTCCTCTTTTCTTCTATGGTGTTGTGCATTACTCTTTTTGATGACCGAATTCACTGTCAGTTTGATGACATGACTATCATCACTTTCAAAGGCACTTGTGTCATTGTTTTAGCATCTATATAATGACTATCTTTGCCTAATAAAATCTTCAAGGATTAGTTAACTAATTAGGTAAGGGTTTGTATTTTGACAAAAGTGTTTGGCTTCATGGATTTTGTATTTTCATCTTTTCAATGCTGCTATAGACTATAATATCTGCCCCTCCTTTGCAATCAAAGGCATGACTGTATTCTCTATGTTATTTTTCCTATTGTCATGATTGTCATTTGAAATGGTTGACATCTTGAGTCCTTTATTTGGTGACTTTGCATATGATTTTGGCAAGTGATTTGTTGCTATGAATACTTCATCACAATAGTTATTTAATTGGGGTTTTAAAGTATAATCTTGATAAATTGTTTAGTATTTCTTCTAAATGCTATTTATCTATTGGTTTACATAGCTTGTCTATATTTCTAAGCCAGACAACTTGTAAAATGTATAATTGTCGGCATGGGAATGAAATTGAATTGTTGTTGATGTTTGTTATTCTCATGGACATGTATTGAAGCACTTACTCTATCTGATGGATGTACTTAAAAAAATGTTTTAGGTGCATATAAGTGTAGCATCTACTTGCATGGGTGATAAAGCTTGTTTGGAGAGGACTTGGAGACTTTTGAAAAGGCGGGCAAGGAATTAAGAGTTTGCTATCACAAATTTGAAGTTGGCGAGGCCCTCTGCAGCAAATTCAAAGGTAATTCAAAACCCTCATTGCCAAAAGTGAACTGATATTTTCATTATATTTGGAGAAGCTGCTTGTGGGCACCCCTAGGAGATATTTTTATGATTAAAGCTTGAAAACTCAAAAGAAAATGTTATCTTCAGTATTTTTGAAGTTGATCCTTAACTGATCCTTGAACTCAAATAAAACCACACCTCTACTCTGCATGATCTCCCCGCATGTGACTAGCCCAAACTGAAGGAAAGGTTATCCTAGCTTTACCATATGCATGATTGAAGGTTACCTTTTAAGATTTTATATTTAAAGGCCTTCTAGGCGTAGGATAGCTTATTATACTAAATTAATACTAGAATGCACAATATTACAGATGGATCAACGTTAAAGGTTGACTATGGATCAATATCATGCATACGATGAAAGAGTAGCCAAAGAGAGGGAAATAGAAAAATATCCATGTCCATGTAATGACTATCTTGGTGGAAGGGTGAGAAAAAGAAATGTGATTTATCAACATATGATAAGATATGGGCATAGTGGTATAAGCCTGTGGGCTTACAATTATTATGAAGATATGATAGAATTGCAGACTGTGAGAGATGAAGAGGCAACAAACATAGATGAAGTGGCACCGAACATAGATGAAGAGCCAGAAATGTTAGACGAAGGGTTTGAAGTTGAAAGAATGTTGAATGAGGGTCTAGATGATGATTGGGCCAAGTCAATGGAGGATGCTTTAAAGCCTGTGTATGCTAATTGCAAGTTAAGTCATTTGACAACGATCCTTGAAATTCTTAACTTGCAAGTGGTGCATGGTTGGACAAATGAGAGTGTAGATCAGTTATCGGCATTATTAAGTTTGTTGTCACCAGTTGATTCCACATTGCCAACAAAATGAAGTTAATGTAAAAAGCAGATTAGTAAGCTTGGCTTGGGGTATGAAAACATCCACACATGTGTTAATGGTTGTGTATTATTTCACAAAAATCTTGCAAGTGAGAGTGAATGTCCGAAATGTCATGAAGGTATAGACAAGGGTTGAAATTAGTTGTGGTTCCTATAAAGGTTCTTCACCACTTTCTGATAATCCCATGATTACTCTAAATGTATAGGTGCAGAGACATTGCTAAACTTATGCAGTGGCATGCCCAAAATAAGAGCATTGATGGAAAACAACATGTGCTTGATTCTAAGATGTGGATGGAATTTGATAACAGATGGCCTGATTTTTCGCAAGATCCTTGTAATATAAGGTTGGGTTTGGCTCTAGATGGGGTGAACCCATTCTCATATCAAAGTACTAAATGGTCAACTTGGCCAGTGTTTTTAATAAATTATAACTTGCCTCCATGGTTAGCAACTAAACCATTTTTCTTAATGCTATTATTGATTATACCAGGAAAGAAAAGTGTGACTTCAGATACAATAGATGCCTATCTAGAGCCATTATATGATGAGCTAATGGAATTGTGGAAAGGAATTAAAGCAATTAAATCTTTAAGGGATGGTCATTCAATCAAATTCACTTTAAGAGCTTCCTTATTGGTTACAATTCATGATCTTCCTACATATGGTACATTGTCTAGTCTCACTGTTCATGGATACCATGGCCGTCCTGCTTGCAACTTTAAGGATTTTGCGAGGCACTCAAGAAGTTTGCGTAAGTGTATTTATTGTGGACATCGTGCTTACCTTAAAGTGGGTCATCCATATCATCAACAAAAAACACGTTTCAATGGTCAAGAAGAGAATTGTGAAGCACCTTTCCTAATAACGGGTGATTACATTATTGAGAATGGACAAAAAAGAATGTCATTTATTGAAAATGGTGGGATTGTTGGTAGTAGATATGATCCATGTAATGAAAGTGGTGTAAAATGGTTGTGCATATTCTATAAGTTGCCATACTTTAAGGATATAGCCATTAGGCATACTGTTGACTTTATGCATACTGAGAAAAATATAGCCTATGCTATTATAGAAACTCTTTTTGGTGTTTTTGATACTATTTCATCACATGAAGACTTTCGAGAACTAAAGATTCGTTGAAATCTTTGGGTTGAAAAATATGATGATGCAAAATATAGAAAACCTAGTGCTCCTTATGTCTGGACAAAGGAATAACGTGCACAATTCTTATAGTTGATGTCTTAGACTCGCTTTCCCACTAGATATGTAAGTGGTACTATTAGAAGCCAAAATGACATTAATAGCTTAAGAGGCCTAAAGACCCATGACTATCATGTTATAATAAAAAATATTTTATCTATTGTGGTAAATATATCAGGTTTGGCAAAGGGGCCAAGATTGGCAATTATAAGGTTGGCCTAATATTAAAGAGAATGAGTTGACATGTATTAGATCCTTCAAACTTTGATAGTTTGAGGGAGGAGGTTGTTGAAGTCCTTTATCTATTGGAACGGGAATTTCCAGCAACAATCTTTAACATTTCTATGCATCTTTTGATACATCTAGAATATGAACTAGAGAATTATGGTCCAGTAAGAACAAGATGGATGTATCCTATAGAATGATATATGCAGGTTTTCAAAAAAAATTATTTGTACTAGGGCAAAACCAGAAGGCAACATGTTTGAGGGATATTCAATGCAAGAGGCCATTGGATTTTGTACAGAATCTATGAAGGATTTTAAAAATGTCAAATCAACGTGTATGAGATGATGATGAAGATGAGAGAGTTGCAGGTGAAGTATTAGAAGGCAATGGATGTCGCTTCAAGCTATCACATCAAGAAAGAAGTGCAATACATGCCTTTATTTTTCAAAACACATCTTCGTTCGATAAGTGGCACAGGTTAAAAAAATTTACACAATTATTTATTTACACATTTATATTATTAATCTTACTCAATTGCATTTGAACATTTATATTATTAATCTTACTATTTGCACATTAATATTCTATGTATAAAATATGAAGAAGAGAATCAAAGTTGGATGCAACATCGACCTCAAAAGTGCAGACGTCATGATTTGTTTGAAGGTGATTCTTTTCCAAAATTTGAAGAATGGATTGCTAATGCAGTTAGTGATGCAAAAGAAGAAGGTCAATATATAACAATGGAGGAAAGTGAGATTTCACAACCTCCACATTGATGGGCTATGTATTTTAGTGGAATGTGGGCCTATGGTAGCCATTTAAGAGTGGAGGAAAAAGACAAAGGAAAGACAAATTGTGATTGTGTTGTAAGTTCTGAATTTCTTCATGAAACTAAGAAGAAATTCTATGCTAGATTCATCCAAGAAAGTATTCAAGTGGATTTTGGTGAAAACAATCCTATATTATTAAAATGTAAGTGGATCCGACCATCCACAGTACATGTTGATGAGTATGGATTTGTACGTGCAAATACAGGACAATTTTTATTAGAGGGGGATGAGCCCTATGTTTTCCCTTTTCAAATTAACCAATCATTTCTAATTGATGATGTAAGAAGCCCAGGATGGTCGTATGTCATTCAAACAGAGTCTTGTTCGAAACAAAAATTCATGGAAGCTGTTGATATAATGCCTGATGGGCAATATGTTAATTTACAAGAAACATTAGAAGTAGTGGATGAAGATGATGATGGAGTGTTTGGAGAAGATATTTTGATTACCAATGAAGAGATTGGGAGAGAGAACGTATTGCATGACACAGATGAGGATGAGGAAGAAAATCAAGCAGATGCAAACATGAGTGATCAAGATTCTGATCTTGCTGGCAATGCAGATCATTAGTGAAGGCATCAAGAAAACAATGAGCTTGTAAAATGTAGTAGAGAAGTAGCAAGATAAGAAAGGGCATTAGTGTACAGGAATTTCTTCCACTTTGGGTTTTTCAGGGCAATCTCATTTGTTGATCTCTACTTTTTGTTGTTTTTCTAGTTCTTGTCTTGTTACAGGTCATGCATATAACTAGCTATATTTGTTCCAAAAATAAATTACTCATTTTTAAAGCACATATTGACTATTTTTGTTTACTTACATTTGTGTGTTCAAAATTTCTGCAGAATTATATAAGTAGAAATAATGAGGATTTTATAAGTAGAAATAATGAGGATTATATAAGTAGAAATAATGATGATTCACACTATCAGAAAGGCAATTAGTTTCTTCTCAAATAGAAGGATAAACAAATAGAGTTTCCTTTGGGTTTCAATCTGTGTGCCACATTTACTTACTGAATTTTTGCTCCTCCATATATTGCATCTTATATGCTATCATCCTATGTCATGTCACTTGTCATAGACTATCTCCTCTAATTTCTAAGAATGCATATTATATGCTCTGTGAATGTATTTCATATGGGGACAATCCTTATATACTGTATCATTCAAATGGAAATGAAATCCTTATATACTATGACTGCATTTGTTTATATGCTCTAGTTGACTAAAAATAATAACTTTGTTTATATTCCACTCTTGTTCTACTGATTCAAGTTGCTGATTTATATATTATTGTTTATTTGGACTTTAGGAAATGAGGAAAAAGACTAGGAGGCACAATTTAGATGATAGTGATCATGTTTCTAAAGTTCCACTGACAGATTATGAGCACTTTTGTAAAGAACATGTGGCAAAGAATAATGAATATTTATCACATCTTGGTTTGACAAATAGGCAAGTTGTAAATCCACTAAGTAGTATATTATTTGTTTGATTGTGTTTATGAAATTTTATAGGCAAGAGGTTTATGTATATAAGACATAATATTATATTTTTTTTGTTTTATAGGAAAGAAAAAGAGTGCAAAGAAAATGCAGAGAGAAAACAAAAGGAAAGTAAAGATACAATGCTGTCAACTCGTAGAAGCCAACGCATTTGGGATTCAAGTACAAATGCAGTTGGTGAAAAGAATAGTTGTGATGAAGTGCAGCCCGATATAACACATAGTGATGTGTAACTTGATATAGCACATGGTGATGTGCAGCCTGATATAGCACATGGTGATGTGCAACGTTGTGATGATCTCTTAGCATAGAGTCTAAGAGAGATTATTGAAAACAATGAGAAGAAAGGAACAGTAAGTGAGCTACAGATGATTTACTCAAGGTTAAAGGATGTGTTTAAAGTGAAATCTTCAGAGATTGGTACTAATCTGCCTACTCATGACACACCTACTCATGACACACCTAATGTGGCCAAGGATGATGAAGTTCCAGTTAATGAAAGTCATGAGGAGAGATCACTTGCATCTGATGTGCCTGCTACAACTTCTGATGGAATTAGTGGATCAACCAAAAATATTGCTAGTGGTTTAATAGATGTGCCTACTTTTTTTAAAAGAAAAAGATTGAGTCAAGATTTATACAGATCTATAGAGAGGAATGCAAAACAAAGAAGATTAGAAGGCAAGAAGCCATTCTTAGTTGAGGTATCGAGAGATGGTGAGCCCATTGGGAAAAATGCTGCAAGGTGGGCCTCTGAGTTGGGTGTGAGATGTAGGGCCCATTTGGATATTTGTAAATCAAATTTTGTAGTGCAAGATCCACAAAGTGTGCAAAATATTATACAAAAAATGGAAAATGCTTTTGAGACTACTGGTGGACAAATCTCTAGAAGATATTACAAGCAAAAGATGAGACTTTTGATGAACAATTATAGATACAATTGTAGAAAAACAATCTTGGAGGGAAAAGAGAGGTTAGAATCCCCTCTATCTCCCAAACAGTGGGAGGCATTGAAAGAAAATATGTGTTCTAAAGAATATTTGACAAAGAGTTAGAAAGGAAAGAGGGCAAGAGATAATGTGGTAGCTGGATATACATTTGGCTGAGGTGGGTTGCAGGCCAAAATGGACAAACTTGGAGTAAGGGTATATCTTTTTGGTTCAATTTATGTTGGTTATTTATTTCAATTTTTTATTGAACTGATTATATGTTGATATTGACATTGTATTTTAGGTGGAAAACAGTAATAGAGAAGCATGTGTGGAAGATATGCTCGATTATATGGCAGCACTAGATCCTAGTAAATCTAATGGTAGTATGAAGTGGAAATCTAGTTCGTCAACAAAGATTTCAAAGCCATATGTTAGACGCCTAGTAAGAGCCTCTGCAGATCATGTCAAGTCAAATGAAGGGTACTAACATATAATGAGTTGCTTACATAGTCTCACTGAGAAATTGTCGCAGTTGGCTTCCTCCATTAAGCTGATAGTTTCTACATGGAATGAGCATAATATTATGGATGCAAATGAGGTAAGAGGCTCTATTACACTATCCTTTCATTTTGTGTGATTGTTATTGGGTAAACTTGTACCATGGTTTTGTTATACTTCCTTGTGATTGCATTTTTTGGATACTTGAATAGTTATCATAGCTCTTGGATACTGTAAACAAAGAATGAACCTACCCTCAATGTGCAATACTGCAATTCTAGCCATTATGACCTTAGCATTGATTCTTTACATAAATGTGTTATCACGAATTGTCTCACTGTTCTACTTACAGAACCAAAAGAAACATGCAATACTACAATTTACCAGGTTCTACTTCAAACCATTTTGCTTGAGTATTCACTTCATTATTGTTGTCCTTGTCATGTTTATGAAATGCTCCTATGCTACATTATGACATTTAACTCTATCATTCTAGATAGTCACTTTGAGTATGTCTTAGTAAAGCTCTTAATCACTGATCCTAAAGTCAAGGCTGTCATATCTGCTTTGTTGCTGTCATTTCAAGGGTTCTTGGTCACTGTCTAATGGTTTTGACAGTGCCTTTATCTCTTCTCTTTGTTTGGTGAAACCCTACTAGCTGTTGCATCTCTTTATCTTCTCCTATACCTTCCATGCTATGGACTGTCCTAAGACAGAGATATGAACTGCCATCTTACAACTTTTACTATCTTCCTTATCATATGAAGGACTGGGACTATGCCTTCTTGTTGAAAATCTTATGCTCATGACTATAAGAATCCTCCTATAAACTGGAATCTATTTCTTACAATAAAGGAAGAATCTCACAACATACCTTAACTTAGTCATTTAAGAGTGGAAGAAAATTGTTATTTTGAACAAAAAATTATAGCTTTTGCATTCTTTACTTGACTTATATTAATTTTTGCATGATGATTAAACCATATGTAGAGAAATTATATGAGAGCAGAATGAAAAGAAAGAGGCCATGTCAATAGAGCTCTCTACAAAGCTGCACAACTTGAGGACAATGATGATAGTGATTATGTTGAACATCTTGATGAGAATTTGCATGATATTTAGAGTAGTAGTAGTGGTGCTGGAATTGAGGTGAGTGCTATTTATTATTTTTATGTCTTTCATGGTAGTCATTGTTGTTTTAACACACACATGCAAGTAAGTACTATTCAAGTAAGTTGTTTTAATGCTATTTGAAGGAAAACCCACCAGTATGATTTACTTTAAAGGATTTAACTCTAGAGAGAGACCAATAAATGTAAGTCACTTAAAGGGAATTACATCAACTTCTAATAGAAACCAATTAAAAGCATCCACACGATGACAACAAATGTGCCTTAATAAATCTATTGATTTGAATAATTGGAAATAGCCAATATGGAGACAATCAAACAACTTATGAACTTGAATATTAACAGAAAATTAGAACACCATACATATCCACAAAGTTAACCATCCTTGCCCATTATAATATTAAATTATTATAGAAGTGTAATGTCTTGAATCTGAAATATGATTGGATAGATAATATTGGAATATATACATTGTCTTGCATAAAGATGATGATTGTCTAGGCCTTGGTTTCCCTTATAAATATGGGAAGCAACAAGCTTCAGGCCTCTTGTAACTAAACATGTTTAATAAAGAGAAATTAATGGCATAAGCAAGTTAACCAAGATTTGAATCTATTAATCATCATAGAGCACCCATGACCTAAGGCCTGGCAAGGTACTCATCTCCATGTTGTAGTATCTGTTAACTGTTCTGTGCCCCTATCTATTATCACAAAAAAGTGTCAAAATTTTGTCCTTGTTCTCCATGTTGACGCCAACAAAACTACTCATTGCTCCTTCTGCACTTGAACCTATTTCAAGTATGTCTGCTCCCACGTATTGAATGTAAGGTCACTGGGCCATTTGAATTCTTGAATTCAGAGCAGATTGGTCTGATGGTCCTTCCATCTTTTATCCAACACAGCCTTAACATCAATTACAAATTTTCCATATCCTGTATCTAGGGCTATGAGCCTATCCAAAATCATGTTAAAGCTCAAAGTATCTATATCTTGCTCCTTTTTCAAGAATTCCATAACCATAGACACTGTTGTTCTGAATTCTACCTTCCAAGTATCAAGGCCTTTAACTTGTTTGTTTTCCTTTGTCAGAATACAGGGGATAAATTGATGCTTGAAAGTAGAAAAAGATTCAAGTCTGGCCTGCATCCTTTTGTCTTCACTGCTGGCATATTGATGCTCTTTAATGATCATCAAGATTTCTTTGAAGTATCCTGCAAAGCAGGCCTAAATTGTGCAAGGAAGGCTACCATTTCTTGTACAGTGGCTCCAAAAAAGAAAAGTTTGCTTGCAATTGTTTAATGGCCTAAGATAACATGGAGTAGCAATCATGCACATCCCCAAGTTTATCCACAACTAGCTTTATCCTGTATTGTAGAATTATCTCAAAGACTTCAGGGACCTTGATCCTTGTCTCATTTTTTGTTTCCTCATTTTGCTTCTTGAGGTCCTCAACTTCTTTTTCAAATTTTGTTCTCAAAGCATTAAACTCTTGCATTGTCATTGTGACATCACCAGTTGTTGGTGGCACAGAGGGTTGATATGGAACTATTGACAGACTCTGGGAAGAACCCACATCTTGCAGTTGCTTTTTCAGTTGCCTATTTTCAATGAAGAACCTATTCACTTCATCATTCATGTCTTGTTGTGTTTTCTCATAATCCTGCAATTTTTTTCCAACTTTTTACAACTGCATGGGTGAACATGGTAGAATGGACTATAAGAGCAGAGGCCTCCATTCCTGAAGTATCTCGTAAGGTTTTCACCACAGTAGATCCCCTCATTTCCTGAACAACATATAGCAACCTTGGTTTACTAGTGTTCTTCTATTTTGTCCATATGGCAAGAGTCTCTGTCTTTGGGTTGAAACCAAATCCACTCATTCCCTCATCATAATCAAATTTAGACACAAGATTAGGGTCATCTTGACTCCTAACTTGGTCAAGCAAGAATACCTTTTTCAATTCAAGACCTAGGATGATCAGCATGTTACTCTTCAAGACCATTTGTCTTGCTTCCTTAGGAGTCACATTGATTTCATCAACTTTTAGTTCTTGGATTGTTCAGGTGGTTATTTGATCATACCGAGACTCATCAACACCCATCTTATTGATTTCCACATTTTCATCAAATTCCTTCATCTTCATTTTTAACCAGAAATCTTGAAACTCTGGAGTCTTAATGAAATCATCATCTTGAATAAATCTCAATGATGCCACCACCCTTTCATTTTCCTATAGCTCTGGATCAATTTGGGCTTGTTCTTCCATCCTAGCCTCAGGCTTGTGTGTATCAGTTTCTTCTCTCCACCATGCAAATGTGTCAAAATATTGGCAACTTCATCATTATCCCCCACACCCTCAGACATCTCATATGGGACCAGAGGAGACATGCCTTCAGTTCTCTACCTTTTATGTGGTGGTGATTTAGGGATCTGTGGATCTTGAACTAAAATGACATCAGGGGTAGGCTCATGAATCTCAATTCCTGCAATCCTCTTCACTAGAAGTTTGGTAGCCTTGGTAGGCTGTACCCCAGATTTAGCATAAATACTTTCAAAATTTTCAATCATTGTATTAATCCTCCTTAGAGGATCTTTCTCTTCAGCAAAAAATCCTTCAAAAATTGGATTCTTTTCCTTTTTGTCATCTTCAATTTTCTTGAGGATCTCCCATTTCCTCTTCCTGTCATACACTTCATTAAAAGTAACTAGGTTCCTTATCACATCCTCATCATAAATTTTTTTATGGGAGATGCCCATCTTAGTCAAGATCACTTGTCTCACCAAGTTCATATGACCTTCAGGATCACAAACTCTTTCAACACTAGATTCCAAAGAGTACTTGACCTTCAAATAGGCCTGCAGCTCCTCAAGAGTGTCCAAACCAATTGACCAATCTCCAAAGATAGTGATATCAGGAAAAAAGGTGCCTTTCTTCACCTTTTTCATCACTTCCTTTTCCCTCCACATCATTTGCCACATGAATTCCAAGAATGCAATTCTATCAGAAACAAACTTTGTCAATTTGTGAGGTGGTTGGGGGCAATCATATACCCTAATTATTGTGTGCTATGCTAGGAAGAACCAATCAACATTATTGAAAGTATGACCTTGCTCTAGTTTATGTGCAAGAGGTCTCAGAATTACCCTCATTTCTGGTGACAATCTGGGGATCCCAATACCAAAAGAATTCATTATTCTCACAGAAAATTCATTATGAAATACATTATAGTTACTAGTCTGGTAATGAGAATCCCACATGTAACACCAACATTAAGTAGGCATTCTTTGCCTTGTCCTATCAATCATGCTGATGTGCATTTTACTTGACCATTTACTCCTATTTTGATATAGGATCAGATGACAAACCAAAGAGTAAAAATTGAAGTTCATGGGTTACTTATCTTCCTTTAGATTGATGAATCCATCATGTATTTTATTTTCAAGATATGAGGCAAAATCATACTCAATGTTCACCTCTAAATATTGTATCTTCATAGCCATCATCATCAAACTAACTGGCATCCTCTGATCAACATCAATTCCTAGTACTTGGCACAATGCATAATAGGTCCATTTGAAATAGACTACAAAATCTTCCATAGGGAATGGTTCAACTGCATTGGAAGGAATATCAACCATCCTGTTGTTTGCACCTCTTCTCATAAATATCGGCAGCTCATCACTTCTAAGTGTTCTTCCCAAACTTTTTTATTCTTCTTCAATCTTTTGTAGGTCAATTTCGGTGAGAGCTTGTTTGTTCAACATAAAAAACTCAATTATAGCATTTCTATCAATTCTCAACAAACAAGATCCATTTGGCAACCTTACTATTTTAGTAGCCGGGTGGTAGTGCAGTGCTAGAGTATGAATTAGTTCCACATCCACAAATACATTTGAAACAATTAGCTTGGCCAAATCCAACTTCCATGGATTGCCCACTAGTCCCTAACCATCCTTCTTCTGAAAGAAGTGCCAAAATAGTTTCCAGCTAGAAATGGGAATTATAGTATCCCTACAACCCTTAGCAACATCCCTAAATACTTTCTTTCGACCTTTGTCAATTGAATTGGGTAAAACATCTAGCAAAGATTGCTGTAGTGATCTTTTCTTGGGGGCAGGATCAGGGTTACTAGTCTTACTTGTGGATTCAGACTTCTTGGGTGCCATTATACAAACGAGGGTTTCGCAACTCAAGCAAATGCACGTAGAATTGAAACAGAGCAAAGATTCTTCAAACTTTCTTGCAGAGAACGTAGAGATGGACTTACTTGAATAGTTCAAAGCTTGCTAAGAACAGACCGAACTGGGCGCCTTCTTCGAGCCAATCTGCAATCTCTAAACTGAGCAAATGCTGAGAGATTTCTAGATTTTATCGAGCCACAATGTTCAGCATTCAACCATTATTTTTGGTTCATGCCATGAAATTATAAAATCTCCACATTCAATTCATTTCAAATATAAGCCCTTGATCAAATTTGATCCAACGATCAGATGAAATGACAAGATCTTTCAAATTTCTCGGTAATCACACACCCGCACTGAGTATGTTTACTCATTTATTATCATTACTACACTACCCCAGAGCTTGTTTAAACCAGTCACGGGATGGTGATAAGCTTCAATGCCTTCATTTATTATGATTACCGCACTGCCGGGGAGCTTGTTTAAACCGATCACGAGATGGCGATAAGCTTCAATGCCTTCATTTATTATCATTACCGCACTATCGCGGAGCTTGTTTAAACCGGTCACGAGATGACAATAAGCTTCAATGCCTTCATTTATTATCATTACCACACTATTGCAGAGCTTGTTTAAACCGGTCACGGGATGGTGATAAGCTTCGATGCCTTCATTTATTATCATTATCACACTACCGTCGAGCTTGTTTAAATTGGTCACAGGATCGCAGGGCTTATAGCCCCCTTTATTCCATTTTCTTCCATTACCATCAACCCGCAAGTGCCTATTCTCATTACCGCGGTGAGATTATGTTTCCAACTTTTATTGCTTACTATCTTGCCGCAAACGTTCTTTAAAAGCCATCACAAGAGCCTGATAACTTGGACACTTACTACCACCAAGCTGCAACCAAGTGGTGAGACCTCCGAGGGGCCGTGGTATACATGGTTGACCGAGCCCTTCCTACCACCGTGCCGCAAACTTGTATGTTTCTAGCGAGAGTGCGGTATACACAATTCTTGTTGCTCTAGTTCACGCACTACCTCCAAGATAATGAGGATGACTAGCGAGATTGCGGTAACATGGTTGACCGAGCCCTTCCTACTGCCATGTCATGAACAACTTGTATGTTTCCAATAGGAGTGTGGTATACATGATTCTTGTTGCTCTAGTTCCCGCACTACCACTAAGATAATGGGGATGACCTGTGAGATTGTGGTAAACTGCAAAAACACATAAATGATTAAGAATAACCGCATACTCCTCAAAATGACCATGTTATGTGACCCTAGGAAATAAATGGCATAAAATTTTGGCATGAATGTTTATTAAGAAATGGTCATATACAAGTGAAAAGATCAAGTAGGATGGAAATGTGCAAAATTTTTGAGAGGTCCTAACAAGTGAGATATTAGAATAGTTTATTTAGAATAATGGCGGGAATTAACAAAATTTTAGGGTTTTAAAATTTTGTTCCAACATAAGTAATGGTTGTTTTATTATGTAAATAAGGGTAATCCTTACCTATATAATAATTATTATGTATTTCAATATAATGTGTATTTTTTTTTGTTTTTGCAGATATGTATTGATAAACTCCAAGAAGGGGATAAAGTTAGGGTGTTGGATCTATGTGATGGTGTTGCTGTGGGCATTAGGCATATTCACTCACTATCTATTGTACATGGAGTCAACTTGAAAGGAACAGGAGATGCAAATGTAAATATTTTAAAGGTCACAAGTAACATACAACTTGCTTATGAAGACAAAATAGATGGATTTGTCTGTCTGAAAGAGAAAGATGGAACCTTCACACGATGGCCACTCAAATATTTGCAAAAAATGACATAGTTGATGTTTATCATGTACTTGTTCTTAGACATCTTGGCCCACTGATTTATGCAGTATTTTGAATGTGTTGTTTAGGGATCTTAATTTTCATGGTGTATTTGAAAGAGTTGGAAACTCTTAGACAACTATGACATTTTTTATTATATATATATATATATATATATATATACTGTTAGACAATTTTCATATCTTATAACTTGATATATATATATATTTGCATTATATTTTTTTATTGTAGATTACCTTTCTTTATCATGATGTTGAATCAATCTTTTAATTCTAGCATGTTGTAGCTTGTTCATATATGTAATTTTTTTAAAAAAAGTGCATTGAAAACATTACCTACCTCTAGAATTGTCATAGAAACTTCTTCAAAATGCCACATCTATCCTAGAGTCACTGGGGTTTGTACCTCAATGATTCCACACCGTTTTAGGCCCAAAAAATCCCAACCATGCCCAATTCCCTAGGCGATTCGATTCCAAATCTTATTCTGGGACGAATAGTACTTGGAAATGCCCTATTTTTTTGCCAATTAGGTAACTTAACAAATAATAAATGTTATATCCCAAAACTTGCGGTGGAACTCTGGTAAAAGCTTACCATACTATAGCATCATCAAGTCAACCTTGGATATGGAAATTGTTCAAAATAGAAAATAGTTTGTAAATGTTGAATGGTCAGAGAGTATGAGAAATTACAGGCACTAGGAGTTACCTTTTGAAACATTAGGACAGAGGGCAGATAAAATTGAGATATATGGTGTAAAAGCCAACGGATTTCCTTTTGGTTTCAAGATCCAGGTGACTTTGATCCTGATTTAAAATGCTCCTTACGAGTGGTCCATTGTGGTAACCTACATAGTGGTATGTATTCTTGGAAGCCTTATGGTGCCATATTATTTAATGGAGTATATGTGGTGTTAAAAAAATTGAAATGCTCTTTTATAGTAAAGGAGAATGGGTGGTATTTGTGATCTACTATGCTAGAATACAATAATCCACACCTCAAATTTAGATTACTCAAACCACGTCATATTGATCATATTGTTAAAATAATATAGTATATTCCATAGCTTAAGATTTTTTTTGGTTTCAAGGATCTTATCAACATCATAAGGAGTTGAAGGCTGCACAGGGAATCAAGATAACCACTCAGGTATCAAATTTTAGGCTAATAATTTTATGTATATGAGCATAAATTTATCAAATATATGTGGACAATGAAATTTAGCTGTAATTTCTTGATTTCAGGGTCTTGAGCATGCCATAGCAGGAACTCAATTATATGTTGTTGGACCTAACGATGATTTAGAGGATATAAAGGAAGAAGCAATGCAAGATATAATAATGTAATGTCTCAGATTGACAAGAGTGGGGAAGGAGTTTATGTTCAAGCTTCAACTCTTGGATCTTTGGAGGCTTACTTGAGTTCTTGGAGACCCTAGTTGTAAGCATCCCAATTAGTGCAATTGGTATTGGGCCTGTGCATAAAAAAATATGTCATGCGTGTGAGTGTAATGCTTGAGAAAAAGAAGAAAGAGTAAGCTGCAATTTTGGCATTTGATGTCAAAATTACTCCTAAATCTCGAGAGCTTGCAGATGAAGTTGGTGTCAAGATATTTGCAGCAGACATTATTTAGCATACCAGTTTAAAGCATATATGGACAATCTTAAGGAAGAAAGGAAAAAGGAGGTTACAGAAGATGTTATTTTCCCTTGTGTACTGAGCATTTTGCCAAATTGTATTTTTAACAAGAAGGATCCTATAATTGTTGGTGTTGATATTCTTGAAGGCATTGCAAGGGTTAGTATCTAAACCTAGTCTTTTCGGTGTTATGACTTATGCATGTAAAAGATTGTTGTATCATTTTTGGTTTGTATAAAGCCATATGTGGTGATTGCATCTATAGATTGGCACGCCATTATGTGTTCCCACAAAAGATTTCATAGATATTGGCAAAATAGCCTCAATTGAGATCAATCATAAATTTGTTGAAATGGATAAGAAGGGTGAAAAAGTGGCCATGAAGGTATTTTGAGAAGCTATCTTTGTTGTTAATAGTTTTATATGATTTTGGATGCTATTTTTTGAAATTTTTTTGTTAATGAATTATCATACGAACTTTACATATTGTTGGGAGCAATGCTAATGAAGCACATAAAATGTTTGTTAGGCATTTTGAAATGGAGGATGAATTTATGAGTCATCTCACCAGAAGATCCATAGATATATTGAAAGAAAACTATAGGCTAGGGCTATTTGATATCCATATTACGTAATTTTATAGTGTATTTACTATTATGCATTTTATACTAATTGAATATTTGTGCTTTTCATTTTTGGCTGATAAAACAACTTTTTCATGTCTAAAATGGAATATTCTTCTTATTTTTTAAGGATGATTTGTCCAATGATGATTGGAAACTTGTGGTGAAATTGAAAAAGCTATTAAAAATTCCTTGAGCTACTACTAATGATGCATTGTGCAATGGAACTTTGGATTGGAGCAAAACCTTTTGATGAAAATGGGAAAATGCACCCTACAACATTACAAACACCACAATCAGGATAACAAATGGTGAACTTTGTTGATACCAGAACAATAGCTTCTACATCATAAGCTTCTTCTATATGTTTTGCTATGTAGTGTATGTGCTACACCTTTGGCTACAATAAGACAGTAGTGAACTTCAGATCATATCTATGCAGGAGGTCATTTGAATGTCTGTTGTTTAGCTTACTTTCTGAAATTTAATAGTTTGAACGGGCAAGTGCAGTATTGCCATGTGAGAAAAGGGAAGAGATTGATTCCAAGAGTAGAGATTTTGTGTAATGATTTATTTTATGATTTCTTGAGGTAATGAAGAAAATATCATGAAAACGTTGTTTTAAATAAATTCATATTTTACTGCAATTGTATGAAACCAAAAACATTTCCATGTTGTCATCTTCAACATGTTGTTGACTGGCTGGATTTCACTGTTTCAAGTGCCGCTTTTGTTTCAGTTGTTTGGGACCATGTTATGTAAGGTTATAGGGAATGGTGTGTTTTCTTGTTGCTGCAGGGTCATTGCTACATGGGCCTCTAAGTAGCATTCTTAGGTTGTTATTCAGATATTGTTCACAGTGGTTCAGGGTTGTTTGAATACACAGGTAATAGCTCAATGGCTTGTGTGAAGGAGAATATGGACTGCACCAAGGCTACAGTCAAAGCACCTGAATTGGTTAACAGAATGCCAAAAGAAATGATGTCTCATGGAATGCTCAGTGGCAACATATCTTTTCTAAGTGTCAAAAGATGTGAAGGGCTTCATCGGTCTGACCTGCCTTTCCATTGTTTTGCTATTGAATCTAATGTGGCCGCTGAACTGGTTTTTTCTTCAGCGAGTCCTTGTAGTTTGCTATACATGATAGAGCTGAATTGGTTTTTTCTAGGTATGGAAGCCTTGTGCTACTTTTTTATTTTTTGTAATTCTTTTCCTGCATTGTTCCAATAAAAAAAATATTTATTGCCACTTTGCTTTGTCTTGTTTCATTTTCTTATTGGCCAATTCTCAAATAGAAAGTGTTGGCCCAAATTTATCAATCTTTACTTGGCAGCATCATAAAATATATAGTTTTCCAAATTTATTTCCTTAATGTTTTAAATTCAAATTTAATAATATGTTTTTTTCTGCGTTATAATATTTATGGTATTTAATAAATTATTTATATCATGACTAAATTTACTACCAATTAATAGAAACCAGTAAATAAAAATGACTACCATGACTAAATAAATGACCAGTTAACAACAATCAATGACTAAATGATTACAATGACTAAATATACTACCAAATTACCAAATATACTACCAAATTGTTGACGAAATATACTACCAAATTAATGACTAACATCTGTTTAGTCGTAAATTTGGTCGTGAGATAAATGACCGGCAATAAACTACCAATGGTCACATGACTAAATATACTACCAAATTGATGACTAAATATACTACCAAATTTATGACTAAATATACCACCAAATTAATGACTAAATATACTACCAAATTAATGAATAAATTTTTTTTGGTCATAAATTTGGTCGCGAGATAAATGATCGGCAATAAACTACCAATGGTCACGTGACCAAACTATTGATCACATGACCAATTTTTGGTAGTTTTTTTAGTCATTTTTTCCTATTTTTCTACTAGTGGTTGTAGCAGCCCTTGGTGTTGAAATTAAGTCAACAAGCTATGCCTAGTCACCCATGCTGCATTAAACTTGGCCCAGAGGCCTTGTCAGAACTTGCAAATTTTAGTGTCATCCATGCTTGGCATGTTGAAGAATTCATAGCCTAAATGGTTGCCCATATCGTACGCACTCCTTGAAAGGACCTGTAGCGACATGGGCCATTGAAACACCTCATCCTCCTCAAATATTCAAGTACTTGTGCATTGAAGGATTACACTATTTCAGCCACCTTTGTGACCTTGGCCTGCAAGAATGGCGTCACTATGGAAGCATGTTTTTAGGGAACTCAGAAAAGTTGTGCCTTTTTTAGCTTTTACAACACTTCAAAATACTTTAAACTTACTTTAAAATATTTTAAAGCAATACCTTATATTATATGCTTTAATTTTCATTGATTTTCATTTTGCTGACCTTTATTTTATCTTATCGGCAAAATATCTTCTTTGCGAACTTGGCCTGTTTCTCTTTGTCGGGAAAATTTTCATTTCATGAACCACTTCTTGCTTCCCTTTTGCCTTTTGGTTGGTGAAATCTCTTCATCATGAACCAATTCTTTCTTAGCCCCTTCTTTGCCTCCTCAGTCGGTAAATTTGCTGATCGACGAATCTGCCGATTGATGAACTTAAGGTTTAAGTTTTCCAACTAAGATAAACTCTCATTTTCCTTTTTCCTTATCCCTTTGAAGAAAATGTTCCCACTACCCTTTGCCCTACTTAGTTGGCAAATTCACTGATCGATGAACCAAGAAGTTCACAAGCCTTAAGATTTGCTGACAAAGTGCTCCTTTATCTTTTCTTTCTTAACTGCTTTCTTTGTCCATTCCTCCTTAGTCGTTGAATCGATGAACCAATCGATTGACGAACTTTGAGTTCATAAAACTAGAATTTTACTAAGGCCAAAAGAAAAAGGCAAAACACTTAGAATTTTGAAAGGGGGAGTATAGAAAAATAAAAATAAATTTTTCTTCCATTTAGGTTTTCTTAGATTAGATATTTTTGGGGCTGTGTAGGGGTGTTTACCTGCTAAACACAAGGATCCAGTGGCCTTATACAATCCATTGGGCATAGAGTCAAAAGGAAAACTTTAGCAACATGACCATACAAAACTAAAAACTAGCTCCAGAAAACAGAAGAACAAAAAACAAAACAAGGCAAACAACCTCCTAATGAGGATGCAACCTATGTAAGAGCACCTATTGAAAGGAAACCTAAAATAGAAACAAAACTAACCTAAACCTAAACTAACCAACCATAAATGACCTTAAATAAAGATATTAACTAGTTTTTCAAAATGACTACCCTTTCTCAACAATTTACAATACTTTACATGCCTGTAGGCAGTTAACAGTAGATGGGGAAGGAGTTGACATATAAAAAATTGATGAAACACTTCCCTAAGAATAGGAACAAACTCACTTACCCATCTGAACTGATTGGAGATGAAACTATTAAGAGGTGGATAAATGGGCTGATCTTGCTCATTTTGATGCTCAACTTCATGCTCAAAAATAAGCATGACAAGTGGTGACTCTTCATGATCCATCTCCAGCTGGGCCATATGTCTAATAGGACATCCCCTTGAAATGACATGCAAATCAACAAAGTTGATCTCATGCCTTTGCTCTATTTCTTTCTCTTCTTTTTGGTCTAAATGCTTTGGCTCTTGTGGCTCAACTAGAAATATGGCTACCTTCACCTTGTGCATAAGATGCTAATGATGGCTATCAGAAATAGGCTCAGAAAATGAGCCTTGCACATGCTTAATGATGGAATCTCCCCTCCACAAAGTTGATATCCTTTCTGGATAATCAAGAAAAAATCTTCAATTTGTTCTTACCCATGCTCAATCTCCACATTATTATCTTCAACAAAAAATGGGAGCTCCTCAAATAGGTTTGCATCTTCAACTTCTGCACTTCCCACTATAGAGCGGATTACATGCTCCTCTTTATGAGCTGGAACCTCATTCTTTGCTTGGCCTCAACCTGCAACAATCTTACATCAATTTCACTACCCTCATGCTGTGCAAATCCTCAATGTAGCTGGGCAGTTCATGAAAAAGGATGGCATCCTCAACCTCAAGAGTAGCTACAATGATCTCCTCTTCAATGTCTACATCCTCAGGCCAATTCAAAAACACACATTTAGCTTGCATTTTCCTTTGTCTCACCATATCCTGCTGATTAGGTCTAGTCTGTTATTTTGGAACCCCTAATGGATTGCACAAATGACACCACTCGACCCTGAACCAGGTTGTTCTGAATTGGAACAAGAACTCTTGATGCGCTTGCAGTAGCTAAGTTTATGGACTCCAGGGGCCTAACATAGTTTAGTTGATTTTGTCTTTGATTGTTCCCCTGACAAGGCTGCCTGCCACGCTGATATGGCTGATTGGGAGCTTGGTATGGCACATTAGCTATAGGAATTAGTGCCATAATTGGCTGAAGGATTGGGGCCTCTAGAAATAATGGAATTGGAGGCCTAGGAGCAATCTTTCTAGCCATAATCAAACAATTCTCTGTCCTAATAGCTACCTCATAGACATCAGGTAACACATCTCCTCCTAGAGATTGGATCATGACAGTGATATATATCATTGTTCAGGGATCTAAAATAATACAATAATGTAGCATTAGGGGAAGGTCTCACCAATGGTGGGATTATGTACCAAGTCTTTTGAAACCTAAAATTAAAGTCTGCCATGAATTCATAGGGAGCCCTTTTAATAGTGGCTAGTTGCTCTATCAGGGACAAATGATCACTGTTATCTTCAAAATGCTGATAAAGACTATCCCCTTTATTGTCCCAATTATGAATGGAGTTTGCAACTAACCCATTGTACCACTAGAGATCTTTTCCTTTCAAGGGAGATTCAAGAATCTTTACTGCAACATTGTTTTGGGTAACATTGTGAGCATAGCATACATTAGCAAGGTCTTGGATGTGCTCGGCAGGGGTAGTGGAATTTTCACTAGTAAAAAAGGGGATAGCCTCTAGAGCTAGAACTAGGATGTCAACATATTGCACAAGGTCGAGAGGGCTTCCACCGTTAAAGGCTACAAAGGGTCTATTTCTTGGTAGAACCATGATAGTGGCATGATGGGTGTATGGAAGCCTACTCTTGATGGAGGGAAAAGACCATGACTTCCATAAAAGCTTGACATACTAGAGCATTGAAAAGTAGAGATGCATCAAAATATTCTTTGAAAATAAGGGCAATAGGTCTGCTTTTGGAGACTGTGAACATACCAGAAGAGAGTCACAAGGTGATTTGAGAACCCTGAAGGATGGAAAAGACCAAGAGCATCACCGAACTCTAATCTTTGATGGAGCTTTAAGCACTTGAGTTGCTTTCACCAGTAGATTTGTTTAGTAGAGTTGCCATGGTGCTTGTTGAATGCTTTCACAGCTGCACGTGAACTAAGAACATCACCAAATTTTCTCAGTTCAACTCTTACTCAAAGTAGAGGGTCCTACTGGACATGCAAGAGATTGTTATCACCTAAAAATGCACCATGTTGTTGAAGCTTTGATAGTTCTGACACTGACCATGCAAAAATAAGGTACCTAATAAAAAAACTAGTGGTAAGTGGAAGATTGGTTAGATGGCTATTGCTACTTCAGGAATTTGATATTACTATTGTAGACAAGCCTGGGAAGGCCAATGTTGTTGTTGATTTCCTCTCTAGGCTACCTACTTGCAATGAAGATCCAATTATTGATGATTCATTTCTAGATGAGCACTTATTTGATCTAATTGTACAAACTCCCTGGTATGTAGATATTGAAAATTATCTAGTTGCAGGGAAAACACTTCCACACCTCTCACCAAGGGAGAGGCACCACCTAGTTGAATGCAACTTTCCCTATTTTTGGGTAGCTGGTTACCTCTTCTACACATGCCCTGGTCATGTCATAAGAAGATGTATTAGAGAAGATGAAGTATATGACATTCTCAAGGCATGTCATCATGGACCCTATGGAGGCCACTTTGTAGCCAAGAGAACAATAGTAAAGGTCTTAAATATTGGGTACTATTGGCCAACTCTGCATAAAGATACAACTCTTTATACCAGAAGATGTGACCGCTGTCAAATGTTGGGCAGAACTAGAAGAAGTGATGAGATGCCCCTGCAACCACAATTGGTGGTCACACCATTTGACAAATGGGGCATTGATTTTATTGGGCCCATTGATCCTCCATCTGATAATAAGGAATACATATTGGTTTGCACTGATTACCTAACAAAATGGGTGGAGTTGAAAGGTCTAAAAGTTGCCAGAGACAGTAAGGTTGCCACATTCCTATATGAAGAAATATTTACAAGGTATGGAGTGCCAAGAGAAATAGTTACAGATCAGGGACTAGAGTTTACATCAGCCCTAATTTCTAGCCTCATTCATGAATATGAAATAAGACATAAGAAGTCCACTCCCTATCATCCACGGTCAAATGGCCAGGTTGATGTCACAAACAGGGAAATTGAGGCAATATTAACAAAGACAGTTGCATTACACAGAAAGGATTGGGCAGCAAGACTCCCAGAAGTAGTTTGGGCATATAGAACTACATGGAAAACAACAATAGGGTATACACCCTATGAACTAGTCTATGGTAAAAAGGTTGTCCTTCTTATTGAGTTTGAATACAAAACATTACGAAATACCATTCAACTTGGGATGGATCTATCAATAGCTCAACAAGAAAGGTTACACCAACTTAATGCCTTAGATGAGCTAAGGATGCAAGCAGTCCACCACACTAAAATAATCTAGAAGTAGCGAGTCAAATGACATGACCAGTACATCAAAACCAAATAATTTTAGGCAAGTGACTGGGCTCTACTCTATGACTCTATGTATAAAGACCATAAAGAAACATTGCAGACCAGATAATTGGGTCATTATAAGATCAAGGAAGTTTTTACCAATGGTGCAATCTAAATGACAACAATTGATCCAATAAGATTTTCATTAATGGTTAATGGAAACCATTTGAAATTATATAAAAAGTCATTGGATAAAGCCAACTTTCTCTAGCAATTAAGAGAACATATGGGTACCCAAGTTTCACAACAATCTACACCAGAGAAAGCATGCATACCAGTCTCTGATGCTCCTAGCACTTCCACAATAGATCAAGCCGCTAGCTTGTTTGCATTACCTCCTCAGGTCTGACTTCTATAAGTGTTGTAAATAAATAAAACATTAAAAAAAGGACAATAATAAAAAATTTAGGCTCCATCAAATAGTTCCTTCTATCCAGTTGAAGCTTCCTTTGGCTGCCAACACCTTACTCAAGGGACCTATAGTCAAAGGCTATTTGTACTATATTAAGGGACCTATACAATTATACCTGTAATAACTACAATGGTCATCATTCCTGAGGGACCTATAGCCACTGCACCCACAACCATAGCACATGGGCCCTATTCACATCATGTTTCTGATTGCACATATGCAACCACTCTGGCCTACTACACCTTTTCTCATGACATCCACATGCCGTCATTTTCTACTATACACTATACCTTCCAGCTACATGTCACAATGGTAACACTCATTCATTCCACACATTTATTCAACATCAAATCTGTTTACTTCACTTCGACACGTTCTTCAAACACATCAACTCCAGCTGTTGGGATTAGACTAGACAACTGAGAGGGGGGTGAATCAGTTGTTACACAATTTAATATTTTTCTACTTTTAACCTTCTTTATTATCTTACTACTAGATTAGTGATGTAATCATTAAAGCAGAGATCAACAACATAAGAGTAGAAACATAATCAACACATTTGACACCAAGATTTTGACGTGGAAACCCGGTTAAGGGAAAAACCATGGTGGGGGTTAACCCACAAAGATTTATACCCTGTTAAAAGTACTTTAGAAAAATAGAAGGCACATGCCTTCGGGCTCACTGCCCAGAGCTCACTGCTCAAAAGAGGAGGCTCACTATGTACAAAATTAGTTTAGAATAGAATGAATTAACTAAGAAATAACATCTACTCATGCCTAGTTTAGTTTCAATGAATGCTCAAAAACTTCTTCTTTGCCCCAGATTCTTCTTTACTATCTTCACACTCTATACTACTCTCACTCCTTTTCTTCTCTGCTCTGCTTCTGATCCTTTATTTGGATTTAATCTATTTTGCACAAGGATGATGTTTGACAACTCTTCAATAGGTATTAATATACTTTATCCATCTTGGAATGATCAACAAGGTCAGCCAAACTTAACGCAGACCTTTACACTATCAACCAATCATAGCTGAGACTTGAATCTTCCTCCATTAACATGCCATGCTTCATAAAATGATTTTTAGATCATTTACAACACGCTAGGAACATTCGGTCAGCTAAGACTAGGAAGAACAACAACCAAGAGGAAACCTTCAATCACGAGCTCCTTTGTCAATGCAGACCACTAACACAATAGCCACATGATCTAGAGACCACCACAAGCACAATTAAGTCAATGGGAATAACCACACCACTTCACATCACCAGAATCACTCACATCTTCATACTGAACCTCAAGAACATACACTGCCATGACTGTCAAACTGGAAAGATTGCTTCCAGATCTCCAAACCATGAACCACTCGAGTTGAGGGAACACACCAACATCCCTGACATTCCTCTAGATCTGCAGATCACAATATTCTCATACCGGACCAATCTAGACCAACTTCTTGCCACTCTATCACAACAGAACAACTGCAAAAACTTGTTCTACTCAGAGGGCCATAACTTCACCAAATCTTCATGTGAACCTTTCAAATCTTAACTGGAGCAACACTAGGTAACCCTATACAAACCCTTTAATCTACAAACTCTAATCTTCACCTTACTGGAAATATTGATCACTCCTCTACACTGTCTTCATTGTTTCTGATAGAAGGATATGTTGACATCAATGATAACACATCAGGCACATATTTGCAATGATCTCCCCCTTTGTCATTGATGGTAACATATGATGTGAAAAACTGATTTAGCCATCAAGACAAGAACTTCTCCCCCTCTCTTGCCACACCTACAACCACTTGTTTTCACTACTCCCCCTTTCACCATCAACTACTTACTTCCAAGTTTTTCACATGACTTCTCTCCCCCTTTGACATCAATGGAAAAGGGCACATATTTGCAATCATCTCTTCCCCTTTTTATTTTAGACTGATCTCTAACATTTACATATTGACTATTCCTAAAGTAGTATTCTCTCAAAATCAATCTAGATCTCAAGATATGACTAAGAATTCCATCAGACTGATGAATCTTAGTGCATCTTAGTTGTGATTTAGAGGGGTAATGACCCCTAACTTCTCTCTAAGATATTCAAAGGTATCCTTGGGAAGAGGCTTAGTGAAGATATTTGCAATCTGATCTTTGGATGACACAAACTCCAACTTGACTTCATTCTCATTTACCTTCTCTCTTAAGAAGTGAAATTTGATAGATATATGCTTTGTCTTTGAATGCAACACTGGATTCTTTGAGATACTTATTGCACTAGAATTATCACAAAAGATTGTGACTGGTTCCTCAAACACAACTCTGATGTCCTTCAGCATTTGCTTCATCCATAGAACCTGAGTACAATTGTTTGTTGCTACTATATATTATGCTTTTGTAGTAGACAGATATATTGCCTCTTGCTTTTTGCTCATCCAAGAGAGACCAATCTCTTTCCCAAGAAAAAGGCACCACCACCAGTACTTTTTCTGTCATCCACATCTCCTACCCAATCAACATCTGTGTATGCATGAAATCTAGCAACAAGTCCAACGATGTTCATGATACCAGGTCTGGTCTAGGTCAAATAGAGCAGTCCTCCAATCATTGATCTATACCTTTCTGATTTGCCTTGGGTGAATCATCATCTTTACTTAACTTGCATCCGGTTTCCATAGGTGTGCCTACTGGTTTTGAATTTTCCATTCTAAATTTCTTCAGTAATTCTTTCACATACTTGGATTGAGATATAAAAATATCTTTGTTTTACTGAATAATTTGTAGACCTAGGAAGAAATTCATTTCTCCAAACATAGACATTTCAAATTCACTTTTCATTTGGTCAGCAAATGTTTTGCACATACATTCATTTCCACCAAAAATGATATCATCAACAAAGACTTCAACAATCAGGATGTCCTCATGATTAATCTTGAAGTAAAGATTACTATCAATAGTACCTTTGCTAAAACCTATCATGAGCAAATATTTATCCAATCTTGCATAGCAGGCTCTTGGAGCTTGCTTGAGTCCATACAATGCTTTTCTTAGTCTACAAACCATGTCACCCTGATCAGACAAGTGAAATTCTTCCAGTTGCTCAATGTAGACTTCTTCCCCCAAATCTCCATTCAGGAATGTTGATTTGACATCCATCTGATACACTTTAAAATCTTTGAAAGCAACAAATGTAAGAAATAATCTAACTGCCTCTATTCTTGTCACCAGAGTAAAAGTTTCTTCAAAATCAATTCCTTCTACTTGAGAATAGCCTTTGCATACCGACCTTGCTTTGTTTCTTACAACTTCACCATCTTCATTTAGTTTATTCTAGAAGACCCATTTGGTTCCAATTACATTTTTGTCCTCTGGCCTAGGAACAAGATCCCAAGTGTGGTTCTTTTCAATTTGCAATAATTCTTCTTCCATTGCTTTTACCCAATTTTTATCAGTGTAGGCTTCATCAACTGATTTAGGTTCAATTCTTGAAATCAAACAAATCTCTTCTTGATCTTTAGCAACTCTTCTCCTAGTTTGAACACCTTTATTTCTATCCCCTATGATTTGATCTTCAGGATGATTCATTCTTACATACTTGGGGGTTTTGGGAATTGTTTGAACTTCTGTTTCTTGAGCTTGTTCCTTAATATCTGTATTAATTCCTTGAGTCTGGAATTTCTAGATCAGTCTGCATCAGAGTTTGAATTGACCTTGCTTGATTTTGACTCTCATTTTGATCATCTGAATCATATTTGTAGAACTTGGAATGTCCTTCCTTGCTCTCATCAACTCTAACATTAGCACTTTCAACAATCTTTATCAACCTCTTGTTAAAGCATCGGTAAGCTTTAATTTGAGTAGAGTATCCCAAAAATATTCCCTCATCACTTCTTTTGTCAAATTTGCCTAAATCCTCATCTCTTTTGATATAACATTTACTACCAAAAATTTTGAAATATCTTACAGTAGGAGGATGACCAAACCATAATTCATAAGGGGTCTTACTAGAATTACCTCTGATCTGCACTCGGTTAAGATTTTAGACAATAGTACTTACAGCTTCTCTCCAATAAGCTTGAGGAACATTTGTTTCCATCATCATGGTCCTGACAGCTTCTTGAATGGTCCAATTCTTTCTTTCCACAACTCCATTTTGTTGGGGAGTCCTAGGAGCAAATAACTGTCTTTTTATGCCATGCTTTTCATAGAAATCATCAAACTCATGGGAAGTAAATTCTCCACCTCTGTCGGATCTCAGACATTTCAATTTTTCACTAATTTCATTTTCCACCATCACTTTGAACACCTTGAATTTTTCAAGAGCTTCTAATTTTTCTTTTAGGAAGGTTACCCATATCATCTTGGAGTAGTCATCTATCAGCAATATGAAATATCTATCTCCTTGCACACTCCTAATTCTACCAGGACCACAGAGATCAGTATGTACCAGTTCCAATCATCCATTTGAGACTTCTTCCTTACTTTTAAATGAAATCTTGCTCTGTTTCCTCAATTGACATTCTCTACACATGCTATTAGGTTTCACAAGTTTTGGAAGATCTCTCACAGCCTGAGTGGTACTTATTTTGACAATATTATCAAAATTCACATGAAACATCCTCCTATACCATAACCAACTTTGATCTATCTGAGCAATCAAACAGTTTTTTCCAGAGCTACTTAAATGAAAAATGTTACCTCTAGTTTGAGTACCAGATGCAATTTTAGTTTCAGAACTTTCCAAGATTCTGTACTTTCCATCTTTGAATCGAAGATCATAACCTTTATCAACCAACTATCCAACACTGATAAGATTATGTTTCAGTCCTTCCACATATAGAACATCATTTGTGTTATTCTTACCATCAAAAGAGATGGATCCTTTCCACGTATTCTACCAGCTGAGTTATGTCCAAATTTCACAAGCCCACCACAATTTTCAAAATTCACAAACTTACTCTTGTCTCCAGTCATACGATGAGAACATCCACTATCAATCACCCATTCATCTTTCTTAACAACCTAAGCAGCCAAGGCACTTTCCATATTTGCATAGCTAGCAGATTCAGTAGACACCAGATCTTCTTTAATGTCAATGAACACCCAATCATTTTTAGGGGAACCTCCATGATCAGATTCATCATCTCTGACTCCTTCTTCACCAATTTTTTGGACATAGTAACATTTGTTCTAATTTTGATATCTATTAGGGTTTGGTTTTGAAAACCTCTCGAGACATCTTGATGCAAAATGCCCAATCTTATTACAAGAAAAACATTTGAGTGACAATTTTCCTTCATACTTACTGAATCCTCTTGGTAATCTTTTGGCAAGAAGAGCTTCAAGATCAGTAGTTTCAAGTTCAATATCTTCAAGATCCTTCCTTGTCTTCATTAATCTATTTGATCTTGCAGAAGAGCTTTCAACTAGATCATATCTTTGTTTTCCATATACACTAGCCTTAAATATAGATTTAGATTTGGGAAGAGAATCACCAAACTCACTTAATTCAAAAGATAAAATTTTTCCAACCAGATGATCTCTTGTAACATCTGAGATAGTCCTGATCTCCTCTATAGCAGCAACCTTATGTTTGTAAGAATCAGGTAAAGATCTGAGTACTATTGATACAATCTCTAATTCTTCCAAAGTTCCAACATCACACCTGATACCACACACAAGTTCATTTATCTTTTGCATGTAGATTGTGATGTTTTTATCTTCACTCATCTTCATAGTTTCAAATTTTCCTCACAGATTTTGCAGCTTCACACATTTGACATACTTATCACCTTCATACAGATATTCCAATTTTTTCCAGATTTCATAAGCAATT
This sequence comes from Cunninghamia lanceolata, assembly GCA_027924645.1. Lineage (NCBI taxonomy): Eukaryota > Viridiplantae > Streptophyta > Pinopsida > Cupressales > Cupressaceae > Cunninghamia > Cunninghamia lanceolata. The sequence continues at coordinate 4,941,310 of BSBN01000397.1, forward strand.
TTTAGACCAAAGACATTTGTCATCTCGGAATCAGTCAGGGCACTCAACAAGGCTTCTTTAGCTTGAAGATTATTTTTAGCACTGGTTATTGCCCAATAGGTATTGCCCATGCATTGTAAATGGCACTCCATCTGATTCTTCCAAACAGAATAATTTGTTCCATCAAATCTTGGACTATCCTTCTTGTAGGTTGACATCCTGGATCTCCTTAAGCAGTTAGGCTCTTAAAAGAGGATCTGGCTCTGATACCAATTGTTGGGATTAGACTGAACAATTGAGAGGGGGGTGAATCAGTTGTTACACAATTTAATCTTTTTCTGCTTTTAACCTTCTTTATTATCTTACTACCAGATTAGTGATGTAATCATTAAAGCAGAGATCAACAACATAAGAGTAGAAACATAATCAACACATTTAACACCAAGATTTTGATGTGGAAACCCGGTTAAGGGAAAAACCACGGTGGGGGTTAACCCACAAAGATTTGTACCTTGTTAAAAGTAATTTAGAAAAATAGAAGGCACATGCCTTTGGGATCACTGCCCAGAGCTCACTGCTCAAAAGAGGAGGCTCACTGCGTACAAAATTAATTTAGAACAGAATGAATTAACTAAGAAATAGCATCTACTTCATGCCTAGTTCAGTTTCAATGAATTCTCAAAAACTTCTTCTTTGCCCTAGATTCTTCTTTACTATCTTCACACTCTATACTGCTCTCACTCCTTTTCTTCTCTGCTCTGCTTCTGATCCTTTATTTAGATTTAATCTGTTTTGCACAAGGATGATGTTTGACAACTCTTCAACAGGTATTAATATACTTTATCCATCTTGGAATGATCAACAAGGTTGGCCAAACTTAATGCGGATCTTTACACTGTCGGCCAATCATAGCTCAGACTTAAATCTTCCTCCATTAACATGCCATGCTTCATAAAATGATTTTTAGATCATTTACAACACACTAGGAACATCTGGTCAGCCAAGACTGGGAAGAACAACAACAACCAAGAGGAAACCTTCAATCACAAGCTCCTTTGTCAATGCGGACCACCAACACAATAGCCACATGATCCAGAGACCACCACAAGCACAATTAAGTCAACAGGGATAACCACACCACTTCGCATCACCAGAATCACTCGCATCTTCATATTGAACCTCAAGAACATACACTGCCATGACTGTCAAACTAGAAATATTGCTTCTGGATCTCCAAACCATTAACCACTTAAGTTGAGGGAACACACCAACATCCCTGACATGCCTCTAGATCCGCAGATCACAATATTCTCATGCCAAACCAATCTGGACCAACTTCTTGCCACTCTGTCACAATAGAACAGTTGCAGAAACCTGTTCTACTCAGAGGGCCATAACTTTGCCAAATCTTCATGCGGACCTTTCAAATCTTAACTAGAGAAACACTATGCAACCCTATACAAACCCTTTAATCCCCAAACTTTGATCTTCACCTTACTGGAAATATTGATTACTCCTCTGCACTATCTTCACTGTTTCTGATAGAAGGATATGTTGACATTAATGACAACACATCAGGCACATATTTGAAACACCAACAACCATGTCATCATCTTCCCATGCACCATTTCCATTATCGACATCCTCCAAAAGGTATTTATCTCATGACTACTATTTATTCACATTTAATACTATTTATTTTATGGCAATCTTTCTTCAACAATCATTAATTTGACTATTGTGACCAATTCAAATTACTTTCAAACCTCTCTTCTGTACCTTTAACCTCTCATCTCATTTGAGGACAAATGCTACCTTAGTTGGGGAGAAAATTCCATATGTAGGAATTATTTCACGTACACTAAAACCTCTCCCTTCATAATTATGACTATCCGCCACATATCATACACAATCTGAGAAGGATAGCAACTGGTAATAAGTAATTGGTAAAAGCATTGGTTGAAGAACATGGGATTGAATTGAGGGAATTGAATTTCCAGAGTGGAATTGGGTTCAGTAGTAGAGTTTTATAAAATATCACCATGGGTGGAGAACCAATTAGGAGAGAGCCTACCAATCACACAACCTTATTGACTAACCCAGATTGTAAGCCTATCTTCTAGCAAGCAGGATGGTTAGATTATTTTCTTAAGCTGATAGAATACAACAAATCCATGTGTTGATGGTGTTTTTAGCACACAACAATGCAGGTGTGATTGTTGGGATCACACCTCTCTTGAAAAAGGTATCCTATCCAAGATAGGACTGCCCCAAGGATAATACAACTAGGTCTTAGCTTGCTTGGAATGACTCAGTGGTATGTCTAGCTGTGCCAACAAGGGGTCTTACATATAATGATAGGGTTTGTATGATATGACAGTAATGTGTATGCAGAAACCCTAGAGGTTTCAGACTGTGAAGTCTAAAATTTTAGAAAATGAACAATGTAATACTGCTCAAATCCTAAATCTACCAAACTTGACGTAAATAAAATGCAAAAGGAAAAGAGAGAGAGGGAAGGGATAAGAGAGATACTATAGACAATTGTAAAAATGATAATTAGATGGATAGACAAATTCCTAACAACAAACAAATCTCTGCTTAACCAGGCAGCCCACAATGCCACAAAGATTGTGTAATCTTCTAAGGAAATGCAATGATTTTCAAATTGTAGAGGGTTCATCAAACACCCAATCCTTGGCACAGCTCAATGAAATCACACAATCAAACTTATCTCATATAATATGCCTAGACTAACCATGTACAATGACATACAATTAGCACGCCATCAATGTATGGACAAGAAATCCATCAAATATCTGAGTGATTAAGCACAAATGTAACTAAATATCAACTAATTTTAGATTGACATGAACCATGAAATCCAAAATGAGACAACACAGAAACACAAATTCCCAGCAACCTGCAAAACTTGCTTTGTATTGACTAAATTTTGGCAGAGTCTCAACAATTCATTATCAAATCTTACTTGTTACAATGAGAGAGTGATGGCCCTTTTATAGACGAGGCACCATACTAAGTTTTTCAATTGACGGTGGAGATTAATTCAACACCAAGGGTCTAGATTACATGGCATTTATTGAGATACATCAGTTTGTTGCATTTTCGGATTTGCATTTATCCTTTAGGAAAAAGATAAAATACAACTTGCAAATACATTGAATCTAGACAAAATGGATACTCATTTGGCTGTAAATGATGAAAAGTCAATTTTCAAGGCCTAATAAAGCCAAAATAGAGTCACATGACACTTGAAAACTTGAACTGATGTGGATTCACGGGATTCCAAGTGTTGACTGGATCAAGAGGAGTATGTGGCACATTTTAATGAATATATAGCCAACTAGATTCTTGCTAGACTGATTCTTGATGACTAGACTATTGGAACAACTATATGCATGTCTTGGACATTGGACTGGATCTTGCAGGAAGAACAATGAAGAAGACTTGATCTTTTATGTCTTTAGCTACTATAGCTCATTTCCATCATCCTAGACATCACACTGACTTCCTTTTGCATGTGCAACAGTAATTTGGTTGATAGAATGTTGATTCTGCATCTCTGGGTCAGTAGGGTATCTTCGTGTGTTCACCTTCCAAGACAACTCCAACAAGGTCCTGTGTCCTCCAAGACCTGTAATTCACAATGAAAAGCATCAATTTCATCTTAAACAATCATTTTCTATCAATTTGGATCAAAATATATCCATTTGTAGCTTCAGATTAGTTTAGGACAACTTATTGTCAATGTCACTTCCTATGAACAACCTCATAAATCTAGTGATTTTTACATGACTTTCTGAGTTTTTTACCATTTTCAAGTACCCATTTGGCCAATATGATGATCTAGGAGGTTTTTGCAGCAATTAGGATCCATTTGGGGACTTTTATTTCATGTTTTTACAGCCTTTTTTGTAAAAAGCAGGATTTTTGAGGGGTATTGACTTTTCATGTGTAGTAACATTAATTATCGTTAAACGTGCCCAAAATCCACACAAACTTGGTAAAAATGTCTAGCATGATGCGACAAATAGATGTGCAATCCAAATCCACCAAGAAAATCTAATTTTCCCTTTGAAAAAAATGTGTTTTTTGGCCCCAAATTGACAAAAAGCGTTGATTTTGGGTGTCACGGACTAAAAGTTGGCGGAGGTCAAATTTAGTGCAGGTCCGTGAGGAGGGTTTCTAGTGCAAAAATGGTTTTGATGCTAATCTAAGGTTCGACTAACCTTAGCACGTATTTTGGGTCCTATTAGTCAATCACAATTTTCGCGCAGGTCGGTAGCAATCATTTTTAGTGCTAGACATTCCGACGGGGATTTGGGGTGCTGCTGACTAACGCAAATTTCAAGTTCCTCCAACAAAAGGCAGTGTGATGTGATTTCAGTGCAAGTCAGTAGAAGGTATTTTTAGCACAAAATGTAAAGTGTTAAGTCAGCGTGACTTTTTGATGCGATCGACTAGTGCAGATTTTGGGCCCGACTGACCTTGCACTACTCTGAGGGAAGTCAGTCAAGGATGATTTTAGTGCAGAGGTCAGTAGGTGATAGTTTTAGTGTAAAATGCAACAGAGGTTATTTTTGGTGCCAGATTTTGACAGTCCTAGGGGCAAGGTACATTTAAAAATATATTTTAGAATAAGTCAGAGATATTTGTAAATATACCTTTCAGGATGTTTGAGATAGGTTCCAGATCCATAGGATTTGATATGAAGATTCTAGATTTTTGGGGTTCCACTAGATTTCAGACTTAGCCATTTTTAAGGGTTTTTAGGGTTTTAGACTTAGCCAAATCAGGGCTTCAGGACCATGCGACAAGATGAAAGTATATGAACCCCTTAGTGAAATCTTGCAAAATTTGACATGATTTTGTAACTCTAAGACCTGGAAACTAGGAATTTCAACATGACACATCCTGTAGTAGCAATTTCAAGGACAATTCTAGTGACATAGGATTTTGGAGAAAAATGCAATAACACCCAATTTCAATGCAGAAGGCAACAAATGGCTATTTTTTAAGCACAAGACCACTCAAGACACCTCCAAATCAATCATGCAAGACATCAAATGAATCCAAACATGCAAAATACCCAAATTTGAAGCAGATCCTGCATTCTAAGCACAAATTCACCTTCTCATTGTTGTAAGGAAGAAAGGACTAAAACTCTAGGCCAAAGCAAAAGAGGGGGTCTTCATTTGGCAAAATGGGGTGTGTGTACAAGACACAACACTAGGACTCAACAATTTGCAAGAACATTCTAGAATGATGAAGCTATAGTCAGAGGCTTTCAGGTTGACGCATCTGTAGCTGCCATTGCTAAGGTAACTGGGTTACGGGCAGCTAGAGAAGAGTTCCTTGTGAGAGTTGACACCATTATAACAAGGATTGAATTCATTCAACCAGGAGAAAGAATAGAATCTACATCACAAGGTACAAAATGAGTCTCTTTACCTTGGTTATGGGCTTCTGTTGCTACCTATATCATTAGATATCTTACCTATGATGGGAGACAATCTTTTCTTTATACTGTGCATTTCAAACTTTTAAGTCATCTTTGTCATGGGAAGGTAGTGAATGTTCCAAATTTCTTGTTCAATTTGTTAAAAATAATGACATCTACCGACTATAGAAGAAAAAATAGTCAGTCTTCATTGTCTCATGATGGCCTGGTTGTGCTATTGATAAAAAGGAGTTTATCTATTCAATACCCTGACATTTCTTGGGAACGTTTTCTTGAAATTAATCATATTGATGAGGCACTTTTAAGGGTTGAAATAGAAAATGTACAATTAGGGGAAGAAGAGGCATGGGCATAAAATGTACAATCAAGGAAAGAAGGGGAAGCACCTGCAGCATCTTCCCAACTAGAGGCTTCAGCTACCCGCTACCATGCAACTATTGTGGAGCACACAACTCCAAGTCCTGATAACCTTGTGAGTGAACCTGTAAGGTCTCCCACACATGTAACTTCACCAGTATCAACCCCCTTGCCAGAACAGTCACCCTTGCAAACCTCTAGCCACACAAAATAAAGTGCAAAGTAAAAATTGTAGCCTAAAACTACTAATCTACTACCTTCAGTAGCTAAAGCTTCCTAAAATATTCCTTCTACTTCAAAACCTACCAAGAAGGGAAAAGCATCCTCTTCTTCCTCCAGAGCCAAAAAGAAACAGAAGGTGACTAGTTAATCATGTAGGCACTCAAGCCACCTGAAGGAGAAAGGAGTTTTAGGAGGGAAAACCCCTCCTGAAAAAAGAATGCGGTCAATGTGCACACTAGTATAGACTTCGAAAGGAAGCATCTATTTGTTGATAGGGAACAGAGAAATGTGGGTCACACACTTATTTTGAAGACTGACAGAGATTCAGAGGAGGAGTACTTATACACAGCTAGGAAACAACATCAACCTCCCCCTGATACTGAAAACCCAAACTTGTTTGCTTCTCTAGATGAAATTCAAGTAGAGGAATTATTGTTGGATTCTAAGGAAACAATAGAAGAAAAGAAGGATGAACTACAGGTAGCTCTATAGAAAATTATAGAATTGAAAAAGTAGTTGAAGGAATACCAACAAAAGGAAACAAGGTTAAATGAAAGAGTTAAGAGGTTGAAGGATCATCTGCATGTTTACCAACAAAAGGAAACATGACTAGACCATTTGGCCCAATTGGCCATTATAGAAATTAATAGGAATCTATAGCCTGTGCAACAAGAAGATCAACCAGAGGAACCTACACCATCAACCTTGTTAACAGTTGCCTTACAGTTGTGGAATAAGATAGATGAATTGGTAAAAGAACATGAAGAATTGAAGGGAAAGCATAGCAAAGAGATTGAGGTTAAGAATACAGTAATAAAGAGGCTAAAATTCAAAATGGACAGGATGACAGATATGACTGTCTAGTTAATGAGATATCAACTACCTGCAAGGGTTTATGCCATCTATCTATAGGAGAAATACTTAAGTTTTTAGTTTAGCCAACTTTATAGTGATGCCCCTGTTTCACTTTTTACACCTGCTTTATTTTTAATAGCCTACCAACAAGCTAACCTTGAGATGCAAAACCAATTGTGTGAATTTTATCTGCATGAGTTAGCTATTCCTTATGATACCAATTGGAATCCCCTAGTTGTTATTGGGGATGTGCAATTAAAGGCCCTAACATCATTCATCCAGAATGAGTATAGGAGAGGAATCATTCAACAATAGTACAGTGAGAGAGAGAAATTAATCCCTCTCAAAATTAAGGCAGAGACCCTAGATCCCAACAAGATAGTGGTAGAATGGATTGAGCTGATAAAACATTCTGAGGTGGAAGCAAAACTCATGGGATGTAAGGCAGACCTGATTATAAGAAATTTAAGGAATTAGCTAAGGGGCTTTGGGTTTTCATGGTAGGTGGAAAGAGTTGACACCATCATTGCAAAGGAAAGAGCCTCACTCAATGTTTAATTTCTCAGTAGCAATCACTAGAGCACAGAGGTACATTAGGTCAGCCAATGAACATGAAACTACTTGGTTGCCTTTGGTGTTTCATCCTCCCCTGCTTCTCTATCCAATTCCAAACTGGCAGAAACATAGGACAAACCAGGCTGTAGAATGGGCTAGATGGAATAAATTGGTAGAGAAAAAGGGTTTCTATCTCAAGAAGGACAAAGGAGTGGAAGAACCTATAGATTACAAGGAGATAGCTCTTTAATATAATTAGAGGCCTTGGTTGCTGGAGGACCATCAACATGTTTAGTTAGGGGGTATGATGAGGTTGTGTCTTGTTCTATTTCTCTTGATTTAGTTTATGTTTTTCAAAGACATTCCTAGACTTTTGCATACATTGTCTAGGCCTATAAACATCTTTAAGACATTGAAAGCATTAATATTGGTATATAATATGTTGGTAAATGACTGTGTATGAATTGATGATTGCTCATAAAATATGACAGTACTTTCTGTTAGATTTAGTAGTTGTGATGTATAAAAACGATGTGATGAACTAACCCCTATGCAACAAGGACGTGGAGCTACATTCATGAAGACCACTTCTCAACCCATAACAAAGGAGGTGTTCACATATTTAGCAGACAATGCAGTTACCCACAGCCAAAGGAAAAGGACTCCGAATTGATTGGGCATGAGTTAGTCATAACTCCCCACTCTTCGATGGTTATCCTTCTATAGTTGACACAATTACAAATAATGAAGGAAGCTTAGATTGTGGTCCATGTTCTGTCTCTAGTTATGACTGTTTTGATAATGGTTAAAAAGAGTTATAGTCAGACTGCACTGTCTACAATTATCTTTATGGTACTTTAGTTTCCTATTCCTAGTTTGATTAGTAATAATGTCTTCTCCCTATGTTGAGGGAGAATGGACAAGTATGGTATTAATTGCTTAGCAGATTTGTTCAATTAGAACTTGATCTTGTCTATATATGTTAGATTTTGTATACGACAAGGGAGGTTAGATAGAGATTGTGTTATCAAAGTTATCATTATATTTTTCTCAACATTCAATAAAGGAATACAAGTTTTGAATTCAATAAATGTTTTAAGTGATATAATAGAGGTCTAGTTAGATTCCATGGAGGATAGAACCACTCAAACAAGGACCACTTGAGGTGACTGTATATCTCTTATATGTTCATATGTTTAGTTTATGTTACTAGTTTATGTTTGTGTGATTAATCCATGTTGTGATGAGTTTATGTCATATGGATTACTTAGATGTTGATAATCTATATTGTTGGGTTAAGGGGATCTGACTTAGTTGTTAATTGTTCCCCTATTTTGATTCACATAGACTATTTTGATTTACAACCAACTGAATAGCATTAGTTATTTCTTATCAACATTACTTACTCATAGTACTTGTCAATTCTTGCAAAGTAGAGTTTGTTTTATTTTCAATAGTTTGTTTCTATGCACAACTTCTAGATTACAATTCAAGAATCCTTAACTATACACATAGTACGAGCACCATCTAAGAAGAATATGATTGCCTGGTTTGACAATTTAAATGTAACACATTATAGCCAGTAGGTTGCTTTATATAGGATCCATTGGTCCATTGAGTTGTGTGCATGCCCTTTCTGCATCAATGTATTGGTTAATAATGGAGTTCTTATGAATTGGTTCTTCACCCATCATGATATTCTATAAAAGTCTTCTACTGAACCCAATTCCACTCTACAAATTCAATTCCCTCAATTCAATCCCCTGTTCTTCGGCCAATGCTTTTACCAGTCACTTGTTACCAGTTGCTATCATGCTTAGATTGTGTATGATATGTGGTGGATAGTCATAATTATGAAGGGAGAAGTTTCAGTGTACATGAAATAATTCCTGCATATTGAATTTCCCCCTCCAACTAAGTTGGCATTTGTCCTCAAATGAGATGATAGGTTAAAGGTATGGAAGAGAGGTTTGAAAGCAATTTGAATTGGTCACAAAAGTCGAATTAATGATTGGTGAAGAAAGATTGCCATAAAATAAATAGTATTAAATCTTAATAAATAGGAGTAGCGAGATAAATACCTTTTGGAGGATGACAAACATGGAAATGGTGCATGGGGGTGAAAGTTCAGAACTGTGTCACACTTTTATAAGAGAATGACCAACACAAACATATTTTTCCAACTTAAACATAAAAAAAGTCATATGTATGTTATGAATTTTAAAATGACCTAAACTAATGAAATGTAGAATTTTTAATGTAGTTTATGCTTATAATTTTTTAATTTTTTAAAAAAATAGTTGGATTTTTTTGAAATTTAATTGATGAATTTTAAATGCTCATATTTTTCAAAAAAAGTGACATAGATGGGACGTCAAGAAAAATATATCAAAATTAATTTTTTTCTTTAAATTTTTTTTCCTAATTACTTAACTCAAATATCTAGTGCATGGATTTTTTAAATTTTTTTTTGATAAATATATATTTTTTAATTTTTTAAAGTCAATTTTAACCAGAACATAGTAGTTTCCATGGGATGTCAACTTTTTTACATTAATTTAAAACAAAAACAAAAATACCCTCTTGGAGAGGATTCCATTCTCTAGTGAACCATATAATTTTCAAATTTTTTGAATATGTTTTGCCTATTGATATTTATTTTCTAATCAACTTCATGTTCGATGGGAAAAACCTACTTACAATAAATTTAAAAAAAATATAATAAAAAAATCAAAATATGAAAAAAAACATATATCTACAATCTACGTTCCGAGTACTACAAAAGGGTATTCATCAATTTTTTAAAAAGTGTATTTTAATGGCATAAATTAATAGGAGAAGATGAATTTTTTTGAAAACTGTGGGAAAGGGGGGGTGGAGTGTCACATAAGCAGTTCTAGGCGTAACTTTACTAGGCGGTATGGTTCTGTTCGGTAAGGTTACGCCCATAACTTTGTAGGGCGAGTTAAATGAGGGTGGAACCTTACTGCCCAGTAAAGTTCCACCCGGAACTTCTTTTTTAATTAAAGTTTTATAAATAATTATTTTTTAATGTAGATTCTATACAATATAGAATAATAGGGTCAAGACAACGTCAGCACATGACAACAGGCAATGAGAATTTACAGGGCAAATACAAGACAAAAAATTTACAAGCAAGGGTAATTTTTTTTAATAAACAATAATAAAGTTTATTATTTTATAATTGATTTAATTTTATTAGGGTTTAATCTTTTATGTTGGGAATTAAGGTGTCTCAACCTTGGTAATTCCTTGTATTATTTCATTGTATCTATTTATTTATTGCCTATTGTATAATTTTGGATGCAAATCCTATGTTGTCATATTGTGGGAGTTGGCACGGTGATGTGTCATCCTACATGGTATATGACCACATGTAATTTTGTCCTCACATGAGGAGATAGGCATCCCACTTAGTGGTAGGAATATTTTGTCATGTGTCGGCATCTTGGATGTTGTGTAAGGGAATGTTGACCGTAACGGTCATGAAAGATTCCTATGACGAAGTTATGACATGTAAGAGTCAGAAAGAAGCTTGTAAGACAGGTGAAGACATGTGTCAAGAAGCATCTTTGAAAAAGGCATCTTTGGGTGCCCCAAGGTGGACTATGACATGTTGTAAGAGAATACGCTATTTATAGCCTGTGTATGATAGATTCTCTTACAACTGTAAGTTGTAACTGCTATGATAGATTCTGTGATGGTCGTAAGAGTCATAAGAGCATCTGTCATAGCCCATTTTTGAAATAGGCGACCTCTTTGGGATGGGTTGTGTGGACAAGTGTCAGAAGCATCTTACAATGTTGACCAAGTGTCCATAGGCATGGGTTTTAGGCCATGAGGCCAAGTTGGATGCCCATTCCAAGATAGAGGCTATTTTGCCTTGTATTTTCTATATAAACATGTGCTTTGAGGAGGAGTTGTATTATGTGATTGACAGGTACTGTTATGCTGCCAGATTGACTCCAGACATGAGCGTTGAAGACTATTGAGAGCTTGCATTGCAAGGTATTGTAAACCATATTCAGTTTTGATAATACATTGTGTAGGTTTTCGAGTGTGGGGTTTTTCACCCGATAAGGGTTTTCCCCACATTATATCTTGTCTCTCTTCTTCTATCTTCTTTCTAGTTCTATGTGTATTTCTACAATATCGCTGTAATATGTTTCGTGTTGCTATAATTGTAAAGATTAAATTGAATTTGCATAGACCTCCCCTCATTAGATTAGTGTAGGAAGCGATTTCTGCACACCTAGCTTCCTTTCAGTTGGTATCAGAGCTTGATCACTTTTGGTCCTAGTTGTTAGGTAGGGGTTTTTTGAGCTAATCTTAAGTTGAGTGGGAGTCTATGTAGAGTATTCTGAATCTTATTGCAGCAAGGAGATGGCAAGCACATCCGGAAGGATAGAGGTGGAGAAATTCAATGGCACTAATTTCGAGCTGTGGAAGCTCAAGATGGAAGACATGCTTGTTGATTGAGACCTCTGGGAAACTATTAGTGGCACAAAACTAGCTGCTATGGCACAAGCTGATTGGGATCTCAAAGATCGGAAGGCTTAGGGTCTCATAAGACTTAGTCTTGCTGATTATGTTCTGTTAAATGTCCATGAGGAGAAAACTACAAACTTGCTTTGGAAGAAGTTGGGAGATGTGTATCAGGCCAAGTCCCTGGTGAACAAACTTTTTCTAAGAAAGAAGTTGTATTCTCTAAAGATGGAGGATGGAGGATCTGTTGCAGATCACCTGAATGCCTTTAACATGTTAATTGCATAATTGACATTAGTTGGTGTGAAGATGGAGGAGGAGGATCGTTGCATGACCTTTCTCTGTTCTTTGCCAGACTCGTGGGATCATCTTGTGATGGCTATCGAGAGCACCACATCCACTTTCACAATGGATGAAGTGGTATCTTTGCTGTTATCTAAAGAGATGTGGAGAAAGTCTTCTAAGGAAACCAAAGAGGCTCTTGCGGTTCATGGAAGACCCAAGGAGAAAGGGAAAAAGAAAGACAAGAAAGCTGATAAGGGTAGATCCAAATCCCGTGGGAGATCCAAATCTCCTGGAAAGTCCAAGGCTCTTTGTTGGAACTGTGGTAAATTTGGACATTTCTAAAAGGAAAGCAAAGAGGAAAAGAAAAAGAAGAAGAAGAACCCAGATTCAGATTCTAACAAGTCACAAGATGATGGTGATGCTTTCATCGCAGCCTTGGCAACCCATGTATTTGATGATGTGTGGCTGATTGATTTTGGTACATCATTCCACATGACCTCACATCGAGATTGGTTTACTAAGTATGAAGAGTTCGATGGCAGAAGGGTGTACCTAGGTGACAACTCTCATCTGAAGATTGTTGGTCATGGAAGAGTCTTTATCCAATTCCATGATGGATGAGTGAAGGGGATCTCTGGGGTTATGCACATTCTAGGCTTAGCACGGAACCTACTTTCTGTAAGTATGTTGAATGATGCAGGTGTGTAGGTTGTCTTTTCGAAAGAAGGATGCAAGATGACTAGAGGAGCTATGGTGCTTACTAAGGGTACTAGGAGAGGTACTCTATTTTAGATGGAGGCATGCATTTCACAATGCAATAGTTCTTCTAACTCAAGGAAGAGGGAAATAGTCACTTCATCCCCACCATCTGAACCAATAGTGAAGAAATCTATTGTATCTAGTCTTGATGGTTGTATTCATGCTTTGGAAGTTAAGCTTCCTGCTGAAAAGACAATGTTATGGCATAAGAGATTTGGCCACATTGGTGAGAAGGGTCTTAGAACCCTAAAAAATAAAAACCTCATTGAGGGGTTAGATGATTGTAATCTTGAGTTTGATTTTTACGAACATTGTATATATGGAAAACAAAACCGTGTTCAGTTTTATTCAAGTTCTCACAAGTCTTCTGGTGTGTTGGACTTTGTTCATTCTGATGTATTTGGTCTTATTAATGTTCCTTCATTATCAAAATCTATATATTTTGTATCTTTCATAGATGACTACAGTAGAAGGACATGGATTTATTTTCTCAGAAGCAAATTTGAAGCCTATAGTAAGTTTAAGGAGTTTAAAGCCTTTGCTGAAAATCAGACTGGTAAAAGGATTAAATGTTTGAGAACTGACAACGGTGGTGAGTTTTGTTCTACAAAATTTGATAAATATTGCAAGGAACTTGGGATTGAAAGACATAAGACAACTCCATATACCCTGCAGCAAAATGGAGTTGCAGAGAGGATGAACAGGACACTGATGGAGAAGGCTAGGAGTATGCTTAGTGGAATTGGTCTAGAACAAAAGTTTTGGGCTGAAGTTGTTGCCACTACTTGCTATCTGGTAAACAGATCTCCTACATTAGCTCTTTTTGGTAAGACACCCATGGAGGTGTGGTCTGGTAGAAAGCCTTCACTAAGGCATCTTCATGTTTTTGGTTGTGAGGCATATGCACATGTGCTAAGGGAGAAGCGGTCAAAATTGGAGAACAAGACTGTTAAGTGTATCTTCATTGGTTATGGTGTCGGTTTGAAAGGATACAAGCTTTGGGATCCTGTGGCTAAAAAAGTGTTGTATAGAAGAAATGTCATCTTCAGAGAGCTAACACCTTCTTCCACTATTTTACAGCCAGAAGAAAAAGAAAAGAAAGAGGATGTTGTTCAGTTTCCTTCTACCCCTGAGAAGACTGAACATAAAGACAATGTTGGACCTAAAAATGAGGAGAGCTCTAGCAGCTCTAAAAGTTTAGAAGATGAAGTAAAACCTCCTCCTTAGCCTTTGAGGAGGTCCAAACAAATCAGGAAGCAACCTGAGAGGTTTGGTTATACATTGCTTGATTCTAGTTGTGCTTTTTCTTTGCTTACTAATAGTGATGAACCTAGAACTGTGTCAGAGGCTATGGATATGAAAGATGCAGGTTCCTGGAAGGAGGCCATGGAGGATGAGATGGCTTCTTTGGAAAAGAATCAAACTTGGGACTTGGTGCCTTTGCCTCTTGGACAGAAACCCATTGGATGCAAATGAGTGTTCAAGAAGAAATTTGGTGCAGATGGCAGTGTTGAGAAGTATAAGGCCAGATTGGTTGCGAAGGGGTATTCACAAGTGGAGGGTATAGATTATGGTGAGATCTTCTCTCTCGTTGCAAAGCTGACATCCATTCAATTCTTGTTATCTCTTGTAGTAGCTTATGACTTAGAGGTGGAGCAGATGGATGTGAAGACAACATTCCTTCATGGTGATTTGTAGGAAGAGATTTACATGTCATAGCTAGAGCATTACATAGTGAAAGGTAAAGAAAATTTGGTTTGCAAGTTAAAGAAGTCTCTGTATGGATTGAAGCAGTCTCCTAGGATGTGGTACTTGAAGTTTGATGCCTTTGTGTTGTCAATTGGATTTATGAGATCGAAATTGGATCACTATGTGTATTATAAGTATGATGGTGATTGTATTCTCATTGTTGCATTATATGTTGATGATATGTTGCTCATTGGGAAGGGTAAGAATATGATTTCTGATTTTAAGTCTCAGTTGGCAGCATAGTTTGAAATGAAAGATTTAGGGGCAGCCAAGTACATTCTTGGAATGGAAATCAAAAGAGATAGAACTAATAGAAAACTTTGGTTAAGCTAGAGTAAGTATGTGAAGACCGTGTTGGATAGGTTCAACATGGTTGATTGTAGACCATTGTGTGTTCCTATTTCTTTGGAGACAAAGTTGTCTGTTAGTAATTGTCCAAAATCTTCTAGTGAGGTGGAGGACATGAGCAGAGTACCTTATGCTAGTGTTGTTGGCAGTTTGATGTATGCTATGGTCTACACAAGACCAGACATTGCCCAAGCAGTGGGAGTCCTTAGTCGATTTATGGCTAATCCTGGATGGGTACATTGGGACGCAGTTAAGCGAGTGTTTGGATATTTGAGGGGTACTTCCAATTATTCCATATGCTATCATGGTAATGTTGCAGGACCTCCATATTTTGTTGATATTTATGGATTTGTAGATTCAGATTGGGTAGGTGACATTGACAGTAGGAGATCCACCAGTGCTTATGTGTTTACGCTGTTAGTTGGATGAGTAAGCTACAACTTGTGGTTTCTTTGTCCATGACAGAAGTTGAGTACATGGCAGAAACTCATGCTTGTAAGGAAGCCATTTGGCTTAAGAGATTGTGTTCAGATATTGGTGTTGATGCAAGATAGATTACGATTTGTTGTGACAGTCAAATTGTAATTTGCCTTGCAAAGAATCCAACTTTCCATGCCAGAACAAAGCATATTGATGTACAGTTTCGTGCTTCATACGAGACATGGTAGAGGATGGGAAGGTAATTTTGGAGAAGGTAGATACTTTGAAGAATGTTGCAGATGCATTGACGAAGCCAGTGGACACATAGAAGTTTAGATGGTGTTCGGAGTCTATGGGCCTCTTGGCCTATAGAAGTTAAATCCTATTATTCTATTAGCTCTTACAAGGTGTTCGACAAGTGGGAGAATGCTGGGAATTAAGGTGTCTCAACCTTGGTAATTCCTTGTATTATTTCATTGTATTTATTTGTTTATTGCCTATTGTATAATTTTGGATGCAAATCCTATGTTGTCATATTGTGGGAGTTGGCACGGTGATGTGTCATCCTACATGGCATATGACCACATGTAATTTTGTCCTCACATGAGGAGATAGGCGTCCCACTTAGTGGTAGGAATATTTTTCCATGTGTCGGCATCTTGGATGTTGTGTAAGGGAATGTTGACCGTAACGGTCATGATAGATTCCTATGACAAAGTTATGACATGTAAGAGTCAGAAATATAAGCTTGTATGAGAGGTGAAGACATGTGTTGAGAAGCATCTTTGAAAAAGGTATCTTTGGGCGCCCCAAGGTGGACTATGACATGTTGTAAGAGAATATGCTATTTATAGCCTGTGTATGATAGATTCTCTTACAGCTATAAGTTGTAACTGCTATGACAGATTCTATGACAGTCGTAAGAGTCGTAAGAGCATCTGCCATAGCCCATTTTTGAAATAGGCGACCTCTTTGGGATGGGGTGTGTGGACAAGTTTCAGAAGCATCTTACAATGATGACCAAGTGTCCATAGGCGTGGGTTTTGGGCCATGGGGCCAAGTTGGACGCCCATTCCAAGATAGAGGCTATTTTGCCTTGTATTTTCTATATAAACATGTGCTTTGAGGAGGAGTTGTATTATGTGATTGACAGGTACTATTATGCTGTCAGATTGACTCTAGACACAAGTGTCGAAGACTATTGAGAGATTGCATTGCAAGTGTATTGTAAACCATATTCAGTTTTGATAATACATTGTGCAAGTTTTTGAGTGTGGGGTTTTTCACCCGATAAGTGTTTTCCCCACATTATATCTTGTCTCTCTTCTTCTATCTTCTTTCTGGTTCTATGTGTATTGCTGCAATATCTCTATTATATGTTTCATGTTGATTTAATTGTAAAGATTAAATTAAATTTGCATAGCCCTCCCCTCATTAGATTAGTGTAGGAAGCGATTTCTGCACACCTAGCTTCCTTTCATTTTATTTAAGTTAGATTTAATTTTTTATTTAAGTAGGGTTTAATTTTTTAAAAATTATATTTTAGGGTTTAATTCAATTTTTGTTTGAGTTTAAATTTTTTAAATACTATTTTAGGGTTTAACTAATTTTTTTTTATTAGGGTTTAATTGATTTAAAGTAGGGTTTACTTTTTTTAAAGTAGGGTTTCATTGATTATTTGTTAATTAGGATTTCTTAAAATTGACAAATACTATACAAATAAACACCTAGATTAATAACAAAAACATCAATACAAATTAACAAAAAATAAACTTAAATTTATGTGAACTTCCCCATCCATATCTGCATATGTTCTTTCCTCGCGTCATAAGACGATCTTGGAAATTAGAAATGGTGTGGTTTCATTGATTATTTGTTAATTAGGGTTTCTAAAAAATGACAAATACTATACAAATAAACATCTAGATTAATAACAAAAAATCAATACAAATTAACAAAAAATAAACTTATATTTATGTGAACTTCCCCATCCATATCCGCGTATTCTCTTTCCTCACATCGTAAGACGATCTTGGAAATCAGAAACAATGTGGTTTCATTGATTATTTGTTAATTAGGCTTTCTAAAAATTGACAAATACTATACAAATAAACACCTAGATTAATAACAAAAAAATTAATACAAATTAAAAAAAATAAACTTAGATTTATGTGAACTTCCCCATCCATATCCGCGTATGCTCTTTCCTCGCATCATATTATGGTCTTGGAAATAAAAAATGGTGTGGTTTCATTGATTATTTGTTAATTTTAGGGTTTCTAAAAATTGACAAATACTATACAAAAAAACTCCTAGATTAATGACAAAAAAATTAATACAAATTAACAAAAAATAAACTTAAATTTATGTGAACTTCCCCATCCATATCCGCATATGCTCTTTCCTCGCATCATAAGATGATCTTGGAAATAAAAAATGGAGTGGTTTATGTGAACTTCCTTATCCATATCCGCGCATGCTCTTTCCTCACGTCATAAGATGATCTTGGAAATAAAAAATGGTGTGGTTTCATTGATTATTTGTTAATTAGGGTTTATACATATTTGTGCAGGCTCGAATTAAAAGGTAATTTGTGATGGGGAACAAAAAGTATAGGTCAAGGATTTTTGATCGAAGAAGGTTTGATGAAGATAAAAATCTAAGAAGAAGAATTGAGAGAAATTCAACCTTAGAAGGATTGTTGAACATAGTCAAGAAGCACAAGATCACATTACTAATGAACAAGAGGAAGAACATCTTGGGTTTGATCAAATTGAAAAAGAAATTGAACAAGGTGCAAAAAACATTGTGACCAAGGAGAAAATTGAGAACATAACATATTTTAAGGATATGGAAAATCTAGCAGATTTAGATGAAGATGTGCTTTTTAGTAAGATTTCGCCCCAGGAAATGTTACCTGATAGTACAATAAAACTTCATTCCAAAAGAATTTGGGATGAATTTTTTGAAGACAAATCTCTGATTGGAAGAGCACAATTATGTGCTAAGTTATTTAGGCAAAAAAAAATGACCCCTATTTTGGAGTTGCTAGGGGTTGATAATAGGGAGAAAAAAATAAATCTAGCAAAAAACATAATAGTTGAAAACTTGCAATAAGATTTGAACTCTATTCAAAGTACAAGTAGAACAAGTGATTTAAGTGCAGCACATAGGGCATTAATGACCATGATTTCAAGTAAAAAACTATCATTGATGAGACAGGTGAAAGAAATTGGAAAGTTACTGCATGTATCCATGAAAACTATTCACAGATATATTTCAAAGAGAAATAAGATTGATGAAAACATAGAAAAAAATTGGGTAAATATTGTCAGGGTTCCCAGAAAAGATAGAATCCCAGAAGATGTGAAGAAACAAGTCATTAAATATTGGATCAACCACTCTCGTGTTTCCTCTAATAGAAGGGATACTATACAAGTAATAGGTGAAGATGGCAAAAAGTGTCCTCATCCAAAATATTTTATAGATACAACACAGAGTGAATGTTTTGAAACATTCAAAAAAGAATGTCCATAGGTAAAGATATCTCAAAGGGTGTTTGAAAAGTTGTGTCCTTGTTTTGTACGCATAAATAAAGTGTGTGAAACTTATTGTTGTCGAAATCACATAGAATTTCATCTACATCTTCAATCGTATAAAAAATTTATGGCAATGAATCATCCAGATTTTATCATCCATGCAAGTACAACACAATTTATGAAGTCCATCTTATGTGAAAAAATAGAAGGTTCCAATGAATTCAGTGTACAACGTATCAAAAATAGTTGTGAAAATTGTGGAGATTTGAAGAAGCTTCCTCTGATTGAAAATATTGATCAATCAATGGAAATTATATGGAAGAGATTTGAAAATGAGAAATACACAACTAGGTCAAGAGTTGAATTGAAAAAAATATTATGAAAGAAAGTGAATTGCCCTGTAATGAGTTTTTGAATAAATTTTATAGTCTCATATATCCGCACATCCAACATTGTCATGGTGCAAGATGGTAGACAAATCAGTTTCGTGAGTCAAAGAATTGTTTTCCACAAGGTTGTATTCTTTTGGTTGTGGATTTTGCTGAGAAATATACATTTAGTCCTCAAACAAAGATTCAGATTTAGTATTATCATTCAGAGCAAGTATTATCATTCAGAGCAGGTTGCAATCTTTGCACATATTTGTTATAGACATGTTGAGTTACAACTGGATGGTGTACAAAGTAGCCTGTATGAATGAAATATTATCAAAGAGGTTCATTTTTATATCAGTGATGATACTGGTCATGATAGAAGCTATGTAGCCCATTGTTTTGGAATGTTTTTTGATGATCTGAGACAACGTGGCATACATGCTTCAAGTCACTAGATTTGGTTAGATGGATATGCTGGTAAGTGTTGAATTTATTAAGTCTTTCAAATATTTTAAAATTATTTCCAACTTTTAATGTTCATTTGTTTACTTTATAGGACAATTCAAATCCTCTAAAGCATTTAATTGGTTGAGCCAACAACATGCGAGACATTCCATAAAATTTGTGTAGAATTTTTTTGAAAGTGGACATGGAAAAGGTGAGCATGACAGAGCTGGTGCATGTGTGAAGCATGCACTTCACCAACATGAGCTTGCTGGTAATACCATTCATAGTGCAAAGAAATTGTTGAATAGTGTAAGAATCATTTTGGGGCTCGTGAAGGAAAAAGTGGCTCAATAAGTGCCAAACGCTATTTTTGGGAAGTCAAAGGTATTTCTTGTAATTCTTGCAGATCTACATTTATTTATGTTTAGTACATGTACATTTTTTGTTCATACAAATTTAAATTTCCATGATGGTAGATATTGATCGATCAAATCTCTATAATTGTCAAAAGATTGTCGGTATTAGAGGACTTCATCAAGTGATGATGACTGGACATAGTAAACCACTTGCAATCTAAATTAGAGAAAAATCATGTTTTTGTGTTGATTGCATTGAGAACAATGCAAATGTTCTAAAATGTCAACATATTATTGATGGATATGTTTCAGAATGGGAGATGAAACAATTAGTTTCAATGTCTCCTTATGAAGATGATAATATAGATCTCCATGATCCTTTATATTCAACCGATTTTGAACGTGTATCCAATCTAGTTGTTGCAGGTAAATAAAATATTTACATGTATATTGTTATTCAAATAGTGAATTTACATGTATATTGATTATTTAAATAGTGAAATTTTGTCTAAATTGTCTAAGTAACTACTTTTATTTGAATTGACTTTTGAATCTGTGTATTTTTTGTATGATATATCTTTGTTGTGATTACAGATCCTGATAATACCGAAGGTGTAGATTACTATCTACTCAGATGCACGCAACCAAAATGCAAGTTGACAGAATCTGTGATAGATAGTGATGGACAAGAGTATCCCATTGGATTTGTAGTGGTTGAAGGTACTTATTATCAACAAATGAAGATAGATAAAAGTGGTATTATATTTGTTGATTATTTTCTAGGACAAAAGGTTCTACATTACAGTCACTTAGTTATAGCAACATGGTTAAATTTGGAAACTCTGTGAAAAATAGGATGTAGCCATAAAAAATGGAAGTTGAGTATTGAAGACCATTATATAATTTTAGAGATAATAAAGGATAGAGAGGATCTAGGTTTTATGTACCAAGAACTAAGTTAAATGTATTTAAATTACATGTTGCATGCATCAATTTGTATGAAATATGTTCACAATAAAATGTTACAATTTCTAGAGGCTCCTACACATGCACAAGTTCATTGAAGCTCTTTGATCATTGTATGTAATAGTTGTATTAATTAGTGCATGTAATTGAATTTGAACCACGTGCTTTGAGGGACTTATATGCTATACAATTTAGTTTCATTATTTCCTATATTGGTTGCAGTAATTTCTATGTCAATATGGGTTTGAAGACTATATTTTAAAACCTATCAACAAATTAACATGTTTGTAAGTGTAACACATTTTGAGTTTAAATCTCTTCTACTTGGTTGTAGTATCGCACATATTGAGCTTAAAGATATCTTATTGAACATTCTTGGTCATAATAGTATTGTTTATGTTTAATGTTTATGTAACTTATGTATATGTTTAATGTTGAATATACAAAAATAATTTCGTTTTAATTTCTATTTATTTTAAAAATAGTTTCTAATTTTATGATTTTAAGTATTAACCTCATAACCAAATTTTAATATAATATTTTAATCAAGTGTGCCTAGTTACAACATATATATGTGACACCCCCTTCAAACCATACTATATTTTTTAAAGTGTTTTTAACTTAATAGTTTTAAAGTTTATTATTATATAAAAAACTTAGATTGTGACAACTAAATGAGTTTGATTCCAAGTTTTAGATTGATTAGTAAGACACTTTTCACATGATGAGTCCTAACATGAGTGCAAAATTAAATAGACAAGTGGAAGAGCTATAGAGAGAGGTCTAATTTAGCCTATAAAGGATTACAATTTTGACCATTATATCAAGATCTGACTCTAATTAAAATCCAAATGACTTTTTAAATTCAATCTTGAATGCATTGATTTTATTTTTATTTGTTATAACAATAAATAAAAAATAAAAAATATTAATTTGTATTTTATTCAATAAATTTGATTGACATATATATCATATTGTTGACAAATTAAAACAAGGAATGAAGTATCAAGGACATTGAACAAACTAACTAATTATAAATAGTTTTTAATTGATTAGCATTTATAGTTGATGGAACCATGGATTTGACTTCCTAATAATTTTATGTAGAGATGATCTTATCCTAGAATAAAGACTATGTTTATATTGATCTTAATGAAAAATTAAATCTTTAAATTATTTAGAAACTATAAATAGTTTGGAGTTATATATGTTTGGTGCCCACATTAGAGTATTTAACTTTATTCACCACCACTTAATTTCAACTACATACTTTCAATATTACACTTTACCTATGATAGTCATTTGAACCTATGAATTCTACTTTAATCCAATACAGTTCAACTCAAATCCTTTTATTGTCCTCTAAATGGGTGTTTATACATGTTATATAGACTTGAACAATCTTGTCAATGATATTAGAAGTCATTATATAAACAAAAAAAAGAATAATTCAAAGTTTTCTTAAGTTTTATTAGCCATATAAAAACACGTGACAAAACTATCAAATTCAATGTAGTGGACACATCCAATGAGAGACTAATTTGAAATACAAATATTTTATAAAAACTATATTTTAATTCACAAGATTCAATAGATATAAATTAAATTAAATTATTCATCATTTTTAAAAGTTAGTACACAACATAATATCTATTTTTTCATACATTCCCAAATAAGTATAGGAATACATGTAGAATAACTCTCACCCTTTAAAATAAAGTGATGGTCCTTGATTAGAAGCTATAAGTATGAATGATGTGAATTTAAAACTTTCAAACCAAATCATAGCACCAACAAGTAATGGGATTGATCTAAGGATTTTTTAAGCAAATGTTTTGTTGTCTATTCCTATCAATGCCTAGGGTGTATTAGACCTAAATTTATTGTAATTTAAAGTTAATAATCATACATTCACATTAAAAAAAGAAAAAAATAAGAAATATTTCAAAAATACATTGATATTTTTCCACAGGTATAAGTAAATTTATATGCATCTACAAGTAAACATATATACACATTTAAACTATAAGTTAACTAAAACTTGATTTTATCCAAATTAAGACTCGTATATGAAGGAAAACATCCATACATCTATAACTAAACATCTAAATGTGCATATACATATCATATATATAAATACATAACTAAACATGTAAACTCAAGAACATCAAGTCTAACTGCAACATGTAAACTCAACATGTACAAACTCAAGAACATCAACTCTAACTGCAACAAGTAAACTTAACATGTAAGTTCTCAATAATGTCAAGTCTAACTACAACATCATGAGAGTTTGGGCAAACATAACAAAGAACATGAATGTCTAACTGCAACATCATGACTCGCGCCTCCTATTGGCGGAATGGGCCTCACTCACCTAGGACTAGAATGATGAGCTGAGCCTTGTCTTGAGCCCTGTCCTAAACCCTGTGTATCTAATCTCATCCATCTATGAATATCTGAGTCATGTGTAGATCCCTCAACATAAAAATTATCTCCATTCAATTAAATTTATATATTAAAAAATATGGAATCTCAAGTACATGTTTAATTTTTATACAATTAAATACTTTACCTCGCATCCAACCTCAATCACATTCGGTGTCTACTGCAAAGTATCATGTCCTAGCACCACTCTAGTCAATCCCTGATGTAAGATTGATTAAATAAGAGTCAACACACATGATGCACACTTGACTAAATTTTATAATTTAAATATATTATTTTTTTAACAAATAAATTACACTAGATTAAACACAAAATTTAATATATACCTCGTCATAAGAAACCTGTGTAGCTCCATGGATGACCCTCCCAAACCCACTAAGGTCAAATGAATCGAGGGTCATCGCAATGTTATCCTCAAACAAAAGTCCATGGAATGATCCTGCTGTGTAAGGTGGCACAATACCAGTATCAGGCTGTGATGGAATATGCTGTGAAGGTGCCGTGTCAGTCATAAGTGTAGCTTGGTGATCACTTCACTGACTGACAAATGTTGTCACAGAATCGAGAGGGATCCCATATTCTAAACTGACAAACTGATATACTGATAATAGATCCTGTGCCATACATGTACTCAATCTACGTAGTGCACTCTCTCCAATTGTCTGTGCTACATCATGTGGTGAAACTATGTCAGCACGTATGTAAGGATCATAACTCGCAGAAGTTGAATCAACTAATCCTATGTTGGTGCATGGATGCAACATATATCTACCAACACGATTTGATGCCAAGTGGTCAATGTCACTGGCAATAGAACCTAAACTCTAAAAAATACGTTGTCTCGATGATGCAACTGTTGGCTCAGCTGATCCTCCTAGATTCAACCTTTTGGGATGTACCAAAAGGTTGGGATCCACTAATTCCCTCTTATCAATGGGTAGATCCTAATCAGGACATCGGTATTGAGGTTTATCTAAAAACCTCCCAAGACCCTGTCCCGCATGAGAAGGGATAGATGTGTTCAATCAACATCAAGTCATAAATTAACTACAACATATAATTGTTTGTAAAAATATAAGGGCAACTCATCATTGTGTGGCCATCTATGATGTGCTACTAACCACTTAGGATATATAAGTTGTGCAACAACAACATCTGTACACCTGGTGATGAGATAGCCCTGAACTCTATCTCGTCTGAGATAATGTGGAAACATAGAATTCACCATATCTAATGAAATGACCCTATTAACCTGTCATGCCCACATTTTCCATGTAGTCACGACACACAACACACGTGTCATGTTCACATTTGCCATGTGGTCATGACATGAAATACGAAAAACTTTTCTACCTATCCCTAGGAACCCCCTCGCACGCGTCTACGTGCTTGGTGGAAACATGCATAAGGCATAAACATGTCAACATAATTTGGGGAGGTACGTTGCCCTACACAGTCCCCTGTGTGATGATAGCCATCTAGGTGGTATGCGACATGAAGGGTGTCACTTTTAGGGTTAGAACGATTTAAATCCTAACCCTGAGTTTCCTAGGTGAGAAGGGGATT
This sequence comes from Cunninghamia lanceolata, assembly GCA_027924645.1. Taxonomy (NCBI): domain Eukaryota; kingdom Viridiplantae; phylum Streptophyta; class Pinopsida; order Cupressales; family Cupressaceae; genus Cunninghamia; species Cunninghamia lanceolata. The sequence continues at coordinate 4,966,523 of BSBN01000397.1, forward strand.
TCGTCAGTTTTGAAACCTAACCCTAACTTAGAACAAAAATGAACTCAAAATAATGATTAAGAAAAATGGCAAGATGGACACATGATAGAGTGGAATGGTAAAATAAAAGTTAATAAAATATCATAAAATTAAAACACTAGAAATCTAGAAAAAATTCGATAGCATAACGCGTTTTCAATAATCGAATTGAAAATTTTAAAATAAAACCACAATAAGAAAATTAAACAAAATTTAAGAATCAAATTTAAACTTAAGAATAATTTAAGATTTAAATACTTCACCCAATCCAAATAACTTGACTTGCAATAAAATATAATAAAACTCGAATTTAAAATAATAAAATAACTAAGATATACCAAATTAAATCTCAAAATTGAGTTCGTTAATAAACATAATTTCGGCATTATATTTATTAACTAACTTGAAGATTAATAGAGGGGGATGCTGGTAGCGTTCGATTGGAGGCTTGAGTTTGTATGGTGATAGCGTGTGTGGGAGAGCAAGCTAGGGCACCTGAGCCCTAGCTTGCAGTTTCGAGCTTTCTCTGTGCGCAGGGGATTTGCATGTCAACAGGGGGTCAAGGGGACCGGGTCTACTTCTTCGTTTCTTCTTTTTTCTGATTTTAGCTGGCTGTGAGGCTTTCTTTGGTGCGGGTGGTGGTGTGCAGGGTTCAAGGGTTTCCAACTCTGGTTCGTGTTTGCTGCAGGTTGGGGGGTATTCTTCTTTTGAGGTGTTGTCTCTTGTGGTGGTGCGCCTATTTGGACCCATTGCTTTGGATTTAGCGTGGTGTGGGGGGGCATTTTGAGCCCTCACTCACTTGGTATTTATGGCTTTGAATGTGCCTTTGGATATGGCGGGTCATGCTTCTTCCATGGCTAGGGAGGATGCCGGAATACCCATTTAGTCTTCTTCTAGATCGGACGTGGTCTGAAATGGTTCCCTTAAATTGCCAAAGGTGAATGGATGCTTGGAGAGGGCCCATGAGTGACAGATTTTAGTAATACAATCAGAGTCAGTAGCTGAGGATATTAATTACTACTGCAATCATGTTTTGACTTGTAAGTTCATGGGGATGAGGGTTTCTCCCCTATTTCTTGATACATGGATTCGTAAGACATGGAACCCGGAAGGAGATTTTGATATTTTGATGGCTGCAAATAACTTCTTTATGGTGGATTTTTCATGTGTCTCGGATCAGAATAGGGCCTTTGAAGGGGGCCCATATTTTTATAATCAAGTGGGTCTCTTCATCAAACCATGGGATGCTAGCTTTAACTCAATGGAGGAGTTACCTTCTAGAATCCCAGTTTGGGTTCGTCTTCCTCGGCTACCGCTTGAATGCTGGAGAAGTGATATATTGCAGTCGATTACATTATTGCTGGGAAAACCTATTGGTCCTTCTCAGCAAACTTTGAATAAGAGAATTTTTTCTTATGCTAGGGTTTGTGTTGAAATTGATTTGAGCCAGCCGCTTCCAGACTCTATTGATATGACTGTTGGGTCTTGCTCCTAGACTCAACCATTAGATTATGAGACATTACCTTTCAGGTGTCAACTATGTCATGAATATGGTCACCTTCAGCGGAGGTGTCCTTGAGCTTCTAGTGCAGCTGGTTCAGGTAATGCTCCTACTTATCCTGATTTGAAAGTAGACAAGGGTAAAACCCCCATATAGGGAGGTGGGGCTGATAAAGAAGGTTTTATTTCGGTTAAGTCTCGTAATCGTGGTTGAGGCTTGAAGAGATCCCTCAAGGATAGGCAGGAGGAGGAAACCTTCAACTGATTTGAGACGTTGGAGGATTTGGTCTAGTAGGAAGGTTTTCAAGATAACTTACAGGCAACAGTTGGATCTTTTACTGAGGTTGTTCCTGGGGATCAGCCTAATGTGATTCCTAGTTTAGATCAGCTTGGTGAGCAGGGTACTCAAATGGACACTGAATTGGCTCCTCTGGCTCTTGTTCAAGGTGCATTAGATCTGGTGCTAGAGGCTTCTTGTGGTTCTCCTAGTGCTGGCGGTGTTCTATTTGAAGTGCGGGGTTCTCCAGCCTTAGGAAAAAGTAAGGTTCCTTCACCACCCTTGGGTTTACAACCAAAAACCCTCAAAAAAGGGGCTCTTGAGAAACCTCTTAAGGTTGGTAGAAAAAAGGACCTAGAAAAGGTAAAGCTAGTTGGTGAGACATTGGTTGAGTCGGGTTCAGTGAGGACTATTGATTCTCACTTCTCCCAACCCCAACGATGATTGTGCTCTCTTGGAATGTGAGGGGTATGAATAGCATCCCTAGACAAAAGGCTATTCAGGATTTGGTTTGTATTCATTCTCCTGATGTGGTTTTCCTTCAGGAAACTAAGTTATTAGTTGATAGTATGATGAGTGTGGCTTCAAAGATTTGGAGTCATGGTCAGTGTTAATGTGTTGGTGCTCTTGGTAGCTCTGGTGGGGTTGCATGCTTATGGGACCCACGTAGAGTCAGGCCAATTTGGTGGTACTCCTACAAAGGTTTGATTTCTTGTGTTGCTTCTCATCTTGAGTCTGGAGAGAGAATACTCTTTTCTAACATCTATGCTCCGGCTGACCTTAATGGCAAGGTAAAGTTGTGGAGTTTTGTCAGATATGTGAGGACTTTGGATCCTTATCTCCCATGGATTTTAGCTGGGGATTTTAATTCCATTGTTTCTTTGGAAGAGAAGAGGGGAGGCATTGCTCGCTTGGAGCCTTCTTCTGATCTCTTGCAGGCTAATGTGGCTCTCTTGAATTTGGTTGACATCAAGCTTGTTAATGGGGTCTTTACTTGGAATAATAGGAGATGTGGGGATGCTGCTATTTCTAAATGTCTGGATAGATTCTTGGTGTCTAGTTTCTAGCTGGGGGATAGGTGGCTGACTAGCTCTGAGATTTTGGATGGGTAGTGTTCTGATCATTGGCCAATCAAACTTATTGTTGAGCTTCCCCGGCGTTGTGTAAAGTAGTCTTTTAAGTTTCAGCTTATGTGGTTAAGAGATGACTCCCTCCATGATCTTCTTCCTAGTTGGTGGAATTTGGGGAAGCCATCACATGGGACCGCTATGCACTCCTTCTCTAAGAGGCTCCAATATGTGAAATATAGGTTGAAACGGTGGAATAGGAAACACTTTGGTAATGTTTTCCATGCAAAATAGGCTGCTCAAGCTCATTTGGACTTGATCACCAGGCATATTTGTGATAAGGGCCTCACTGAGGATCTGGTTTTGCTGGAAGCTGCTGCTGTGAAGGAAGTTGAGGAATGGGAATTATGTGAGGAAATTTTTTAGAAACAAAAGTCCCAAATCGAGTGGCTTCAGGAAGGAGACATGAATACCTCTTTCTTCCACAATTTAGTACAAGATAGGAGACAAGGTAATATCATTTCTTCTCTCAGGTCTTCGAATGGGGAGATTATCTCCTCCTCTACTTCTATTTCTGGTGAGGCTGTTCACTTCTTTTCTATTCTACTATTTGAGGATTCCCTTCCTACAGAGGAGGATGAAGCTGATATTTTGAATAGTATTCCACCCTTAGTCACCAGTGAAATGAATGCTTCTTTGCTTCATCCCATTTCTTTGTCAGAGCTTGAAACTATTGTGTTCCCGATGGAAAAGGGAAAAGCTCCAGGGCGTGATGGTTTCCCGGTTGAGTTCTACCAGGAGTTCTGGGAAGTGATTAAGTTAGATTTGTTGGAGGTCATTCAGGAATCTTTCATGAATAAACAAATGCTGAAATCCATGAATGCTACCTTCCTTTCTCTCATCCCAAAGAAGGATGGGGCTAATTCTTTGGATCTTTCTAGGCTCGTTGCCTTATGTAATGTGTTTATAAGATTATTACTAAGTTGATTGCTGAGCGAATGAAACCCTGGCTAAGCAAGTTAATTTCTAAAGAGCAAGGGGGTTTTGTGGCTGGTAGGTAGATTATGGATGGTGTCATCATTGCAGCCAAGATGATTCATTCTATGGATCGTTCTAAAGAGAAAGCTATGTTTATTAAGTTAGATATGGCTAAAGCTTATGATCAGGTTAAATGGGCATTCTTATTCAAGATTCTGGGAGCGTTTGGTTTTACTGGTGAATGGATTGAGTGGGTGAAGATTTGTGTTACTTCTATTTCCTTTTCGGTGCTGATTAGTGGTGAGCCGATGGAGTTGTTTGGTGCTTCTAGGGGCTCAGACAAGGGGACCCTTTATCCCCCTACCTATTCATCTTATTGGTGGAGGGTTTGGGGAGGTTTATTAGATCCCAGGTGGAGACTGGTTTGATTAAGGGCTAGAGTTTTGGAAACAATATTCCCCCTCAGTTACATTTGTAGTTTGTTGATGACATGGCTCTGATGGGCAGAGCCAAGGTTGAGGAGGCTTCCAGTTGGCGCAGGATTCTGGATTGTTATTTGGCTGCGTCAGGTCAGAAAATTAATGAGGGGAAGTCTTTTATTTACTTCTTTCATACTCCATGGGCTAGTCAGAGGAGAATTGCTGGTATCCTTCATTTCTAGATTGGCACTCTCCCTTTTGTGTATCTTGGTATTCTGCTTGCTATTCGTTCGCTTCCTAAATTATTCTGGCAGGAGATTATGGATAAGTTCAGAAATCTGGTTAGTCATTGGACTAACAGGTGGCTCTCTTCTGCGGGTAGGATGACTCTTCTAAAGTCAGTGGTGCAGGCTCTTCCTCTGTATAGATGTTTTGTTCTCTCAGTACCTTCTGGCTTTATCAAAGATTTTGAGAGTTTGTCTCGGCAGTTCCTTTGGTTTGGCAACCTCTTGTACAGGAAGTCAAGTTTGGTTAAGTGGGAAGCTATTTGTCGGCCAAAGCAGATTGGTGGTCTGGGTCTGCGTAGGACTGATTTGAATGGACAAGCTTTAGCAGCTAAGCTGTATTGGTAGTGGTGTTCGTAGCAACATCAATCATGGGCAAAAATTCTTACCTCAAAGTATCTAGGTGCAGTTGAGAGTGTGGATGTTGCCTGCTTCAGTTTGGAGGGGAAGGGTTCTATGATTTGGAGTACCCTCAAAAGGGGTGCCAAGTTGGTCAAGCAGGGGTTGTTTTGGATTTGCAATGGGGGGCAGGATGCTCTCTTTTGGCATGATTCTTGGAATGGTTATCCTCCCATTTTGTCTACCCACCCCCACCTACAGAATTTGAGTAGGCATTTTATTGATGCTAGGCGGTGCCATGTGGCTGATTTTAAAACTCTTCATAATTTGGGACAAGTTAGTGTGTATAGATGGAAGGTTCTGCAGGAGTGGCCTCCTAGTGGGGCAGTTGGGGATTATCAGGAGCTTGCTGGGGTCCTATCGAGGTGTGTTTGCACTTCTCTTCCTGGGAAAGATGTGTTGGCTTGGGGTCCTGATCCAAAAGGCAAATTTACTATTGCCTCAGGTTATCAAGTTCTTGATAAGAAAATGTTTGGGAGCTTAGAGGTCTCGTGGTGGAAACAGGTTTGGAATAAGTTTGCTTGGCCTAAGTGTAACTTCTTCTCATGGTTAGTTGTTCAAGGGAGGTGCCTTACTTGGGAGAACCTCTGGAAATGTGGGTTTTAGGGGCCCTCTAAGTGTGTTCTGTGTGGTGGGCATGAGGAGTGCATCCCCCATCTCTTCTTTCAGTGTTCCTTTGTGAAAGTTATTTGGCATTTCTGGTGGAATCTCTGGCATATACCATATAGACATGCTTCTTCTTTAGAGGATTTTTAGAGGAGTTTGGGGCCTCCCCCTGTAAAGACCTCTTTTCTCCTCATTGCTTGGATCATTGGCCCCAGTTTGATAATTTGGCATATTTGGTTGGAGCGCAACCATAGAATTTTTCTGGACAAGAAGCTTCTTGTTGGTCAGCTCTAGTTGAGGATTCTGGGGGGTCTATAGGAAAATTTGGTTGCCAAGTGTGATCTATCTGTCCCTGTTGTTTCTAGTGACTGTGATGTGGTTAAAGCCCTGGGTCTCTCTGGGGGTGGACGGAAACATTTGAGGATGGTTCAGCATGGGTGTGGGAGAGCGAGGGTCTATCGTACTGGTTGTTGGTGTCCTCTCGCTGTGGGGGAGCTAAAAATCAACACTGATGGATCTTCCAGAGGTAATCCTGGCCATGTTGGAGTTGGTGGGATTGGCAGGGATAGTTCGGGGGTGGTAATTTTTTTCTTCTCTATATATAAAGGTCAGCATACAAATAATCTCATGGAGGCTCTTGCTATTCTTCTGGCATTAGAGCGTACTTGTGCCCTTGGCTAGGGGTGGATTATTTGTGAATTAGATTCTCAGGTGGTCATTGATATGCTGAATAAGAGACTTTTTGAGGAGGTGAACTGGCAACTTGTAGTGGTGGCCAAACAAATTGTTTCCCTAAGCAATGCTTTAGATTCTATTGCTTTTTCTCATGTGCCACGGGAGTGGAATAAGGTGGCGGATGGTTTGGCAAGGTGGGTGTCTGAGCAGATGGAGACTTGGAATGTGGATGATTGGGGCAATCTTCCTGGTGATTTAACCCCTATTCTTGAAGATTGGGTTATGGAGGATATGAGGAGCTTTTTGGGTGTTACTTAATTCTTGATTTTGGTTGTGCCCCTTATGGGTGTTTCTCTCTGCATTGTAATGATTTTATGATTCAATAAAGTTTTTACCCCCTTTTTTTAAAAAAAGAAAAAAAAATAGAGGAGGGGGAAAGATTAAAATACTCTTTCCCGTAAAATAATACTGCAATTGATAAACAAATAAAATAATTAAATCACGCCAGGGAATAAAATAATTGCCCTAATTAAAATGAATTAGAAACGAAGGAAATACACTTCACATAATAACAAAAATTACTCCCTCCCCTAAAAAAAAATATCATTCACAAGACCATAATTCAAAACCCCCCAAAAAAAAATACTTCCAACATAAAGAAAAATCCCTATTGAGGTACAAATAATCAAAATAGAGGAAAATAAATGAACTAGGAAAAGTTAATTCCTCACATACACCTCACATTAAAATATTGGTGTTCAAATTGAAAACCCTAAGTTTATTTTATTGTTTCCTTAAGGAAACCCTAACTCCTTTGTTTGTCTCACTTACATTTACTTTGTTCTCTCAATGCTTGTTCTCCTTTCTCTTCTAGTTTTGCTTGCAGGTTGGAAGTAGGAGGCAGCCATGAAAGGAAGCTTTCTAAGGAGGTATACTCATTTTGTATACCCCGTAGGTTTTGTGTAATGCCCATTTGATATATGTATATATATTTACTCATATATATATGTATACATTTTGCATATATACCTATATATGCTAAATATATATATATATATACCAAGATAAAACTGTGTATGCTGAAAAGAGTAGTATCATTTTAAAAAAATCATAGTGATATATATATATATATATATATAATTTAATGTTAAAAATGTTGTGTTTTTGACAGGTGTTAAGCGGCGCCGAAGGACAGAGTATGGGTGACGGTTTTTCTTGCTGCCGTCGCCGCCGAACAGAGGTATGCGTGGAGGGAGAGGGGTGCACTTTGGGGAAAGGGATGGTGTGGGGAGGGGGCGGTGCCTCCCCCCACACCCACAGGTGTGGGGGAGGCACAACCCCCTCCCCACACCAAAGGTAGCAGCAAGGGTAGAGGGGCGGTGGCTGGGCCGTCGTCCCTCTGCCTCCGTTTTTTGTTCTTTTTTTTAACACCAAAATTTCTGGCGTTAGGGTTTCGGCCCAATGAACCTTTCAACAGTTGTATATATATATTTTATAATATTTAAACTCTATTCTGCTATATACAAAATGTGTATTGGCTGTATATATATACACAAATATATATATAGGGTTTTGGCCCAATGAAGCTTTCAACAGTTGTATATATATATTTTTATAATATTTAAACTCTATTTTGCTATATACAAAATGTGTATTGGCTGTATATATATATACACACACACACACACACAACACACACACACACAAATATATATACATGTTGTCTATTCAATAAATTACAGTATAAATACATTCCTCTATTAATGTATATATATTTATATATATGCACACACACACACACACGCACACACACACATATATATACAAAACTTATATATGGTTTAGTTTCTCTTCTAATCTCTATGTATACACAGTGATAAATCCAAAATGAACAGCAATCAGATTTAAAAAAAAAAGTGTATATATATTTTTATACATATATATATTTTCATATATATATATGTATAATTATATATATACCCATTAAACTAATTTTCTCACAACAATGGTATAAATAACATAAATACTAACTCTCTCAGATTTGTAACAAAAAATAATTCAGTAGCATTTCTTTCTTTTTTTAAAAGCATAAACATACCTAGATAACCCTATTTTTTTTTTTAAGAATCTTACAGGGTAGAAAATGCATTTTTATCTAAATTTTCAACAACCTATATTCCTGAACAACAACTATTAACATAAAATTTCTAGCAACTTAATAGAAAATAATTCACTTAAATTTCTATCTTCTCTTCTTTATATGTAATAAAATTTATACAACAATTGATGTATGTTTTTTTTTGGTAAAGAACAATGACAGTAAATATATATAACTTCTCATGCATTACTCAAACCATAAACTCCACAACATAGAGAATAAACAACAAAAATATAACATGTATCTTCTTACATCCACAAGCTCAAAAGATGATAAATAAATTTAACCAATGTTTCATTTAATAATACTTCACATTCACATTTCTCTATAACAGCAAACATGATGGAAAGAATAAATTGTCAAAATTTACAATAGGGCCACAAAGGCCATGGCTCAACAGCCAACAACAAATGACCAAAGCAACACAAAAATGGGCTTCTCCAAAGCCCCACTTCTTCAATAAGCACCTGCAATTAAAACACAACAAAAAGGGAAACCCAGCCACTTCGAAATGCTCTCCTCCCTACCGTAGACCCGCAAGTGGGTCACACCCAAGCTAGGGAGGTAGGGATTCACATGGTTGCAACACACCACAACAAGCATCAAAGCAACAACAACACAAAAATCAACCCCAAGGATAAACACATAACACAACTCATGAGAATGAGTTTGTTGGGGGTAGGGAATGGACCCCTCTACTCAAAGGCCACACCAAAATACCAAATACCAAGTCTCATGGCCTCAAGCCAAAACCTCCAAAACCACAACTCTCCAAATATCTCAAAATAAACTTCCATGGCACTCTTGCCATTCAAATAATCTCAACAACAAGTAAAAAGCCCTCAAGGCCATAAATAGCACAAAATATGGGGGTGACCTCGAGGAGGTTCCTTTCCCCTACCCCAAAACAAGTTGGGCCTTACCTCCAAATGGAGATGCTCTCACCAAACTCCCATCCCACACAAAATGGAACAACAAACAACAAATTTACAAACACATCATAATAAAATATGCAAGGGTAAAGAACATAGTCATGAAGTTTACCTTCAGAAGCCCTATAATGGAAGCACGTTTGGTGATGAGCTCCAAGATTCTCCCAAACCTTCCAACCTCCAAAAGTCTCTCTAACTTCCCCAAAAATTCCTCAAAATAGAAAGAAATCTCCAAAATGCAAGAACCCCACACTCCTCAACAAGAGGAGGTAATATAGGCCTTCAAATTTGGCCTTGAGGAATGAGAAGGTGACACTTGTCACCTTCTCCTTCCTCCTCCTATGCCACTTGCAAGGGAGAGGAAGTGTGAGGGTGACAAGTGTCATCCTCCAATTCCATCTAAATCCTCACCTTATCCACTTGTGCTCTCACACATGTGTGAGAGGATAAGTGGTGAGGTGGCATTCCCCTTCAAGCCTCCATGAGGATAAGGGATGCCATATGGCATCCTCTTATTCTCTAAGAGAGCCATCTCCCTCCAAGATTCTCTCACACATGTGTGAGAGCCTTGGAGGAAGATCCCACACACTTGGGAGTCTTGGAGACCTCCCAAGTCTCCTTAGTGAAGGGATTCCCAAACATTGGGAAGGGAGATGAGTCTTTCCCAAAGCATGACTCATCTCCCACCCTTATCTAATTCAAATTTCGTCACTTTGACTAAACCTTAGTTTAGAGTGACCACAAGTGAGTTATCCCAAGGTTTAGTTAGTCAAAATTGACCCTAGACCCATGGGTAACCACCTAGGGTAAATTTTGGGACACTAAGGTTCACCTAGGGAGTCATAATGTAATGCCCCTCGCCTTATGCCTATGACAGATGTTATTTTCGTGTTTCCTATGACAGTTCTGGTTTAGATGATAGTCTTGTAGCGCATGTTTACTGTTTCGAGATGTCTGGACTTTTACGTTATGGTTTATGATCTCCTTGAGCTTGATGGACTCTTTGATATTATGCTAGCTGATTATGGATCTATGTTAGGATGATGCTTGTTTACTTGTACTTTGAGCTTTCACAATTGATGGACATGATTATGGATTGATGTTACTTTTAGTTTAATATGTTGTTCGATCATGATTATGATGTATGACTGGTATTAGTTATTTAATGATGTGTTACTTAAACGGAACAGTGTTGCATTACTCATGTCTGAGTACCTTGCCACACTGCGACTTCCATTCATTATGCTTGTGATTACATGGTTATATATGTATATATGCACAACCTTGTTGTTCATTGTAGGATGCAGGTACCGGGCATCGACTCCACCTGAATTACCAAGTCTGAGCGTGCCCTAGCCAATGGAATTGTGGATTGGAGTTGACATGAGGTTCCCCTAATTAGTCAACATTCTCGAGGAGGATGAGCTTTCAGTGTTCTACTCTGTCGTCACCATTAGTGGACCGTTGTTGTCATTTGTCGTTATGTCCTGTGGCTTCACTTTGGTCAGGTATCACCTTGTAAATTAGGGTATATCCAATTTGAGTGTCAATCCATGCATGATTAATATTTTATTTAAATAAGGTTAAATTAAAGCTTAAATTAAATAAACCTTGCTAGGGGATTATGTGTGTGGTTTATTAATTATAAATAATTTAATTATTGATAATTAGTAAATAAATAAATTAAACTAGATAAATGATTTAATGAAATATTAAATTGCAAATTGTAGTGGATTAAAATTAAACAGAAAACAAATGCATATGTGAAAATGAATAAACATCTCTAACGTTGATCAAATAAATCTAAACTAAAGTAATCGTGTGGTAAATTTGGATTACGGATATTTTAATGGTAAAACGGAATTGTTAAGGGTAAAATGACCATGTCTTGGAGGGAGAGATCCGACCAAACCTATTAAATTTATATCGGATCATGATGAGTTTAATTAGTTCTTTATTGAATAGATATTGATTATATAAAAAGAAATTATATTTAGTCAAGAATTAATAAAATTGCTTCTCTACCGATGAAAAAATAATTATTATCCGATGACCTTTGGGTTTGTTATTGCCATCTCTATTACTATTATTATCACTATGATTATTTAGACATTATTAAATATAATCTCGCTAACATTTTTTTGGTTTAAAAATTAGGGTGGTCATATTTGGGGATATGCAAATTTACATCAGGTGCCATCATTGGTAAAATTGAGGAATTGGGAGTCTCGGAGATAGTTAATTTTGCACCCCACGAGAGAGTGGGTTGTGGGGGAAAGGAAGGAATGTCTGCATTTACCCGAGGAGTCCATTCCAGGTTTTGAGATAGTGGGATGTCAGAATGTCCCCAGCATTTTATCCGAGGAGCTGAGTCTTGGTTGGGGGAGTTTTCTGGAAGAGAAGGAAGGAGGGGCTTGTAGAGGAGAAGAGATTTTGGGGAAAAGCTTAACAATTTCAGGTATGCACTATATGATATATGCCTATTTCTTATGAAATATTAACAGAATTAGGTTAATTGTGTTTTCTCCATTGAAGGGATTTACTCAGGGTTGGTGTTAGATTTTTGTTAATGGCAGACTTGAAATCCTCGTGACCGCCAACCTATATTCAGTCTGAAATTTGTCACAAATTTCCTTTCTGCTTTAGATTCATTTTAGTGGTTCCCCAGTCTCCACCTCTGTGCATTCTGCACAATTCCACCCTATTGACCATTTTGCACTTAAATCACAAAAATCTTTTCTCTATTCTCCGTGATTTCAATCCACTGAGCCTCGGCCCACAATCACTCACCTACACTTTTAGTGTGTTCCTTAATATCATGGTCATATCCTCTTATCAGATGGTCTCACCTGGTGATCCTCTAAGTGAACATTTTCCATCATAGGGCTCCCACGGCATTAAAACTGGTGCGTGCCCCCCAGTCAAAACTATACCCACATCTAAGAAGTAAGGTAGGGCTTACATTGCAGCTAATATTGTGCTGTTGTCTAGTGCTCCACTTATTAGGTTATAACTCACCATGCAATGCATAACAGATACATTTCAACTTATTTGGTTTAAATCTTCACCACTCTACGTTGTGCAAACAGAATGTTGCATCGACCCACTTGCTCCCCAAAATACCAAAATGGAACTCGATGGCTGTTTGGGCATGGCGTTACTTCTGAGCTTTTCTGTGGTCCGTAGGGTAGAGATACATTGTAATCTCCTTTGATGTTCTCAGAGAAGTATTTCTGCTTTCCTTTAAGGTAAACTGAAATCTCATTTTCCTATAGTAATATATATATACATGTCTAGCTTTGCAAAGGTGGTTCGTGCGTGCTAATCGCACCATATTGTTCAGACTTTTAGGATGAACACCTTAGCCACAACTCCTTTGACTTGATACACACAGATTTATTACCCTATTCTCATGACAAAAGCAGGAAGCTGCAAACACAGTCATAACAACTTGGCTAAATAAGCACTAAGCGGGCAGATTCATCTATGTTGAGGATGATCGTGAACAGGAATGCGAATTGGTGCCAAGCTGTGGATTCTTTCCCATCCCTAGTCCAGGGGAGGGCTGTTAGTTACTATCATGATTATCCACAGTGAGCTACCGATCCTCTCAAAGTATTCATAGCAGCTGTGAACTAAGCGGGCTTAAAAGGGTCAACCTTCCATCTCTAAAATCTACCAAATTATCCATTACTTTTTTTTTAGCTTATGATTCTTGTCTGTAGCTGTCTGGGCAGCCAATATTAGGAGTGGCAGACACCTTCATGGGATCTGGCCCTTACTGCTCCCAAGCCCAAGAAAATACTATTTTGGGAGGCCAACTTATACATTCCCACGTGCTGAAAATCTAATGAGATGGTTGAAACAAGTCTTTAAAATTAGTCTTACAGAAAAATAGCTTTAATACTTATTGCACAGTTCTAGCAATATAGCTATCCACATCTTTCTGCTGCCTACAAAGACTATACTTCAAAGAATCCATCAAACGAAGGTAGAAAATAGTAGGTTCATCATTTTCTATTACACAATAGTTGTATTCTAGCTCAAGCGCTGAAGTGGGAATATGACCCTCTAATATTGGCGTTTCCTCAATAAATTTCGCATTATACATAGAGCTGGGTCAAACAGTAATGAATCGTTATTGATCTTTTAATAATCAAATGCTGCGACGGTTGTAAATAGGCAACCCAATCATGCCACGCCTTCACTTCTCCACCTTGCACACGCGTCTATCAGAGCACTTCCACTATAATATCTGACAGATGCTGAGCGTCTGGTTATACACCTGCAATCTGCATCCTTACTTGAAAGTTCTTGAGCCGTCACCAATGCTGTATGTAGCTTGCACCTCCCCACACAATACGCTGTTGATTAGAGGACGCCAACGACACTTTAGGGTTAGGTTGATTGCCACTGTTTTTCCCACGCATAGGATTCACTCAGAGAGTTCTTACCTTTAGGGTTGCCTTTCATAAGTAAATTGCTGTGTCTTGAGTAGTTTCTTCTATTATCTTTCCTCAGATTTAAATCAATGTTCTTTTCTATATACAAACTTAATGCTTATATTCATTCTTACTTTGAGTTTAATCACTATTTGATTAGTAGTTTAAATTAATTGTAGGTTGAATAGTATATTTATTCGCATGATATAATTAGATTAATTTCGGAGATTATGGGATTAAATTATGAGATTTTTGACCTATCAATATGGTTGATATAGTCATAATGCAACGATACAATTTATATAATGTTAGAATGAGGTGGTTAATTATCTACAGTAAAATTGTAAATAAGATGTAACGTTAATTATTTAACGATCTGTGGAATTTTAATATAATTATTGTTGTCACTGTTATTATTATTATTACTATTATTATTAGTATTATTGTTTTAATATCATTATTATTATTATTATTATTATTATTTGTATCACGTGATTTATTTAAATCAAGCCATCGAAAATGATATAATCTATTATCAGGATTATTAAATGATAAATTTAAATGTATATCAGATTTGGAATAAGTGAATATTCATTATGTTGATCCGTAGAATGGATAAATGTACCTAACGTAGTATTTAAATCTATCGCCTTCTCTTTATTAATGACTTGATGAACTAGATTTCGTTCGTTGTAAACATACTTTGATATTCTCATGAAGGTTGTGATAGATAGACAATGGTATGTGATCTATAGGTAGTTGTAATCGTTAATTACGTAGAAGTGATTTACATTGTTCCTCTCTTGGTTATAAATTAAATTGGAATACTCAAACTTATCCATATAAAATGAATTTTAAACTTTCCTTATTATCCTTTAATCAATTTAAGATTATAATACTGACAATAGAAGTTTATTTTAGTTACGATCAAACTACAGGCTTTATCTTGATGATTGATATACCAATGTAACAACTTAGTCAAGTACAATTGCTATAGTGGAAGTAGTTGTAAGAAGGCATAATTGGATCATAAGTATAATTGATTCTCGTAATATGTTGATTCAAACTGTGGGTCATAAAACCATTCTTATAGCCTTTGATTGTGTATATTCTGGTGTGGCTAGAGTTCTAGAGGCTTAGCTTGGGATGTCTTGAATTCATGTGTTGTGTTGTTAGATGTCTTGAGATCATGATGTTATAAGAAGCCTTGTCGTCTCTAGTTATGTATGGACTAAATGGAAAATGAATGATAAATGCACTTCTTGTGGTTGTATTGTTATCCAACTGATTGTTCTAGTCTTGTATCCAGTGTTGTGGTAAGATATGGAACAGGGTGACATGGAAATCTTAGAGTTGTAATGAATTTGTGTTATCATGGGTAATGGTCTAGGAGTCCTACCCTTATAATTATGTTATGAAGGGTTAATGCTTTGTATTGTTATATATGGATAGTTGTTATGCAAGATGGCCAATGCCTTGCATGGTTCCGTACCCTCGTTGTTGTGATGTCTTGCTATGCTTGTTGTGTAGGGTTTCCTAGTTGTAGTTAAGGGAGTGGCTTCCAATGTGGGGGCAGGTGCCAAGGGGCTAGCCAAGGTAACCCACTGGGAGTTGGTAATTCAGTGATAACATAATAAAATACCTAGGGGATTGGGTAGTTTTCACATTAACAAGATAATAAGATGTTTGGTTCCTCACTCATGATTGTAGTGCTAGTTCAGACTAAGGATGAGGGGAGAAGGCTGGGATTGGCAGATCTACTTCCTTGTCATCACGAAAGGAAGGTTGATTCCACATGCGTCATCTTATGGGGCCGGTGTCTAGAGAGAGACTGCCAGGGTAACCATGGATGGGGGCCGGTGTCTAGAGAGAGACTGCCTGGGTAACCCATGTTAGGACCATGCGATGACACTCTCCTTACTACAGTCTAGCACTCCCTAGTTGTATTCTCCCCATTTGCTAAGTGTTGCCTCTGGAAGTACTATTGTGTTGTTTGTGATGGTGACTTGTGATAGTCATGTGTTGTTTCATAACCTACTGTCTACCTGACCGTATGTTGTAGTGGGGACCTCATGTTAACTCCTAGCTCGAGGGGTGGACCTTAGGGTTCCACATGGTAGGGTGGAAGAGCTTTATCCATTGGTTTTTTTTCCCTTGCTGTTACTTGTAAGCGAGAAGGGACACTCCTTGTGTAGCAGACATCAGATCTTGTACCTGTTTTGAAGACACTTATTGTGCTCATGTTCTAGCCGGTGTATCAATGGATTCAGATTGTATGTATTCAAATGTCATCAGAATAGTAATGATGTAAATTACATAATGATGTACTCATTTGTATAGACTTGGAATATGTGCATGTAATCTTGATTAAAGTTGAGTATCTAATTGATGTCACGAAATGGAGATGTATATGTATAATCAATATTGTAATAGAGTTAGAAAGATTTGTCGATGTTAGTTAGTTATGCATGTGTATTATGTTGTTTATTTGTCAAGTAGTGCAACCATGGCACCTTGGGAGACAAGATGATAGTTAATGATGTGTATTGAACTGCTAAACCTTACTTGTTATCTTATTAAAAAAAAAAAAAAATTTCCGCTTTGCTTGCTTAGATGTGTTGTCTTCCAAGGTGTTTGTGGTGAGGCACTACACATAAATCCACTTTAAATGGCCTCAAAAATAAAAACAATACCAAGTGGTATAAACCAATTAAAATTATACAACACATGATATTAATTAATTAAACAAAGGGGTACTAGGCCAAAATGATAAAAAAATAAACAAGCACTTGAATCAACACTCAATTCAAATGTGATCCTCATCCCTCTTGGGAATGGATAGGTTTCACAGGGAATAACATGTGTGAATTCTACCTCCAATTTCCCGTGGCCTAGGAATTTAATCCTACACATCTCAATCAAGTGTCAATCATATCATGAATAATCATAGTCGAAGCAACTGGAATTAAATTCATGCCATTGAGTACAACAATAAACACCTATAACATAATTCTGAATCAAACTGCATTTTTCTATCAAATGTCACATAATCATCATCACATAAAGAACTAGAAGTCACATCACAAAACATCACCTAATATATCTCACATGTCTAGTCTCAACATAGCATCAAAATATGATCAAATCAAATCACTATATGTCAAATCAATGTCATATCAAATTCAGGAGATATAATTGAATCTGCATAATGAAACCATAGTCTCTAAAAGTCTGATAATGTCTTCAACTAAAATGCAAAATGATCAAAATAAGGAAGGAAAAATGATCGGCCTCACATAACCGTTGACCATTTCACTATCCTAGTAACAGTACTAGCAAGTGACACATATAAATCCTCAATGCTCAAATCGTCATAGGGATTATATGATTTGTCAATGTCAATCATATGGGTGAACTGTGCTCTAATTCCCACCAACCTGTCTCTATTAGACAGGTTTGGTGTACTATGGATCATCTGATCTAAATGTGTCAAAGCATTATTAAGTCTATCTAGAGTGCCAACATATAAGTCACCCCTAAAACTATGTGCATCAGCAATATTATGCTCACTATCATGTGTATGACCATCACTATGATGAGACGCCATATCATCCATGTGATCTATGAAAAAATATGTACACATGCGTCTATGCAAATCTGCATTTTAAAAAAATTGAACATACATTTAATTTATAAAATGAAAATACATTTAATTTTTACATTTAAATTAACAAAACTAAAAAACATTTAAAATCTAAGAATTAAATACACATGAACAATCTACACATTTAAATTAGTTAGAATATGATTAAAAAAGTATTCAAGCTAATAATTCTTAGAATATGATTAAAAAAGATGACCTCTTTTAAGTCTTGAATGGATAACATTTAGGATTGAACTTATACATGGAACATGTTGTAAGACATATTGAAGATTGGTAAACTGCAAAACCTAAGCATATTTAAAGATCTATTTTGTAGATCTTATTTTAATCTTGGGAAATGTATGACCAATGTCCATACAATGATTTAAATTATGAGGATGTAAACAAATTATTAAACAATTAATAAGATAAATTATACATAAGGATGGTCCCTACAAATTATTATCTAAAGGCCATTCAAGACTAAATTGGACATTGTCTAGGGCTTCTCTAAAATATATGTAATGAGAAACCTATGTCATGATAGATTGATTATGACCTAGCTATGAAGACTAACTATATATACCTAATATTAATTTTTTATGATTTCATTAATAATAATAAAAATTAATAGATTTTCTTAGGATATCTATTGCTCATTACATTGGAAGACAAGTGAATTAATAGAGTATGTTTAAGTTACTATAACACAAAGTAAGATTTAAATCAGGCTTATTTGTTTAATCACTCTTAGCTTGTAGATTATACTTTATGGTATCTAGTGGAAGTAATTGATGTATGTCTCATAAGGATAAAGAAATATAATTATACTTTTTTATTTTAAATATATTAAAGTATTCAAGCTAATAATTCTTAGAATATGATTAAAAAAGAAGACCTCTTTTAAGTCTTGAATGGATAATATTTAGGACTGAACTTATACATGGAACATGTTGTAAGACATATTGAAGATTGGTAAACTAGAAAACCTAAGCATATTTAAAGATCTATTTTGTAGATCCTATTTTAATCTTGGGAAATGTATGACCACTGTCCATACAATGACTTAAATTATGAGGATGTAAACAACTTATTAAACAATTAATAAGATAAATTATACATAAGGGTGGTCCCTATAAATTATTATCTAAAGGCCATTCAAGACTAAATTGGAAATTGTCTAGGGCTTCTCTAAAATATATGTAATGAGAAACCTATGTCATGATAGCTTGATTATGACCTAGCTATAAAGACTAGCTATATATACCTAATATTAATTTTTTATGATTTCATTAATAATAAAAAAAAATTAATAGATTTTCTTAGGATATCTATTGCTCATTACATTGGAAGACAAGTGATTTAATATAGTATGTTTAAGTTACTATAACACAAAGTAAGATTTAAATCAGGCTTATTTGTTTATTCACTCTTAGCTTGTAGATTATACTTTATGGTATCTAGTGAAGTAATTGATGTATGTCTCGTAAGGATAAAGAAATATAATTATACTTTTTTATTAAATATATTAAAGTATTCAAGCTAATAATTCTTAGAATATGATTAAAAAAGAAGACCTCTTTTAAGTCTTGAATGGATAACATTTAGGATTGAATTTATACATGGAACATGTTGTAAGACATATTGAAGATTGGTAAACTGGAAAACCTAAGCGTATTTAAATATCTATTTTGTAGATCCTATTTTAATCTTGGGAAATGTATGACCAATGTCCATACAATGATTTAAATTATGAGGATGTAAACAACTTATTGAACAATTAATAAGATAAATTATACATAAGGGTGGTCCCTATAAATTATTATCTAACTTGGCCATTCAAGACTATTGGACATTGTCTAGGGCTTCTCTAAAACATGCTAAAATAAGATGTGAATCATCAAATGACACGATTTAATACTAGTGAAGCAAAAATGACATGACCACAAGTATGGCTAACTTGAAACATAAGAACAAAATCAAGAATGATTGTTAGGCATGTATAAGGTATTGACATAGGACCAAATCCATATATTAAAATAGGATTAACAATCTAGATATGTACATTTAAATCTATACATTCAATCTATACATTTGATTAGAAATAAATTATTGAAACGTCACGGTGTTTAGTTATTTATAATTTTCTACACACATTTAAGTCTATGAAAGAATCATGCTTCTAAAACATGATCTCTAAGATAGAAGGATTGATGTTATATCCATAAATATCTTCATAATTTCTATATCTAGGAGGTGAGAATGTATTTTTCTTAATATAGATTCATAGCATAAGATAAGGTCACTAACCTTTTCTCAGTGACTTTGCTTGAAATGTATGAGGTGAGTGAAGCTTAATTTGAGTGAAATCTATATTTTGAAATGGATGATAGGCTTTTGTAATCATGTCAAATGTGTCTAGATGTACCAACAAGGAGTTGAATAAAACCACTCACTCAATTGCATGTTATTTGAATTAACATATTCAAACAATTTGCATATGTAGGATGTGATTGTCATATACATACTCTAGGCATAAGAAATAGAATGTTCCTACAAGATGCAATTCTAGATCTATCTCTTGAATAGTTCTCCTTGAGGAGTACCAGATCTAAATCCCATTGTATTTAATTCTCTTCTTGGATATAATATTTTGAAGTTTTTAGACTTGTTCAAGTTGTTAATGACTTCAAAAATTGATTGATATACCCTTAGCTCACTCAAGATTGATTCCAACCCAATCCTCTCTAATTTCCATATATGCATGAGCTTGATATGCCAAGTGTGAGTGGGAGGATCTATGTGAGTGAACATTCCCTTAGAGTAAATTGATTTATATATCTCTTGTGTCAACTCATTTGTGCTTGGTAGTTTGATCTGGTTAAATATTACTAGGTTTAGAGCTCGTACCTAAAAAAATGCAAGGGCCTAGGGATTGTGTTTTATTTTGTTTTTATATTTTGAGCTATTTCAAAGCTAATAAAGTATGTATGTTTACAATTTAAAATAAATGCTAAATTGAAATTTATTAAATGCAATAAACTAAATCTTATTCTATTTTTTGTGTTTTTCCCAATGAATATTTATGAATTTAAATAGTGATCAACAAATGATTAAAACTAATTTGCAAACACAACTATTGTTTTTGTTTCTTTTCAAAATGACTAATTGTTAATTGATAATCAATTAATATGAATGCAAACAATATTTAGATATCATTTTTCTAATTTTAAATGATTAAAATGCTACTTGTATTCAACTTAAATTAAATGTAAGACTATATGGGATAGGACACATCTTGACATCATCTTATTCAATGTAGATATAACTTTCAAAATTGTACAAAGGCTAAGGGAGTACACTTATGGCCCAATTCAGATTTTATTTTCATAGGCAAACACTACCATGGTTGTGCTAGTGTACAAGGTCACTAGCATGCCCACATTCGTGTCTATGTGGACACAAGTTTCAAGAATGTGAGGATAAAGGATTTTAGTTTAGTTTGAATGGAACTTTGTTGAAGGGTCACTTTAAGCTTAGAAATGGGCTAAATGGATCCTAAAACATGTCTAATGGAACATGTATACTAAAATGAGTGTACCACATAAAGTGAAAGCTATGAAGTATACATAATTTTTGACTCTACAATTAGACCCCATATTTAGGTCTTCAATTTATCTTCCTTGTAATTTTATATTTCTTAAAAAGGAAAAATGCTAACACAAGGTAGAAAAGAGCTATAGAAAGAAGAGAAGATCTAAACCCAAAAATATAATTGTGATAATTATTGTTCAAAATCAATCAATTATAAATATATTATGACATCATCTTGTTCAATGTAGATACAATAAATTAGACATGAGAAATATGTTGTGTCCTTTAAAGAAAAGCATTAAGAGACATAGGTTACTAGGTATCATGTTATGGATTTAAAGAGAGAAAAAAATGTAGAACAATCATTCTAGTTGATACATATCATGTTATAGAGTTTTAACAAGCAAATTCATCTTGTTTTTCTATCAATTTCCAATCTAAATGCTAAAGTGAAAGTTATTAAATGCAATAAACTAAATCTTAAATCCTATTTTTTGTGTTTTTCCCAATGAATAAATGAATAATTAGTGATCAACAAATGATTAACTAATGCAAACACAACTATTGTTTTTGATTCTTTTCAAAATGACTATAGTTAATTGATAATCAACTAATATGAATGCAAACAATATTTCTATCATTTTTATAATTTCAAATGATTAAAATGCTACTTATATGACTTAAATTAAATGCAAGACTAGATGCATGGTTCTTTCATGGGATGTGGATAGGATGATAAGTAGGTGGAGGAGTTGGCATAGAGAGGTGGTATATCAAGCTAGAGGAGAGCTTGTATGGTGGTGGGAAGCACACTATATGGGATAGGACTCATATATGATGTGATTCCAACATGTATAGTATTAGGTGTCATAGTATTATGTGTCCTAGTTTCAAGTGGTTTAAAAGTTGATGATTGATATTTGTTAATTGATAGGGTCAAAGAAAAGTGTTTGATGTTACTCATTCTCTAAGTGGTACTAGAATGAACTGTCTTTGGTTGTTTCAAGTTCGTGGGCAATATTTAACTCATGACAGTTGACCTTGCCTGTCAAGCAATTTTTTTATGACAGTTATCTCTTCAATGGTGCCTTTAAAATACTATGACATACCTCAATATAAGTAAATTATATAAAAACCAAATATATATATCATCATAATACTATATGAATTTTGATAGTTTGTCCACAATCTCTCATTTCATATGATATTATAATACATGTATAATGAGAGCATCTCCATCAGGGCCTAAATGTGATGGCCGTATGGTTGTATTTAGACATTTTTTTCTATAAAATACAATCAAAATTTTAAGTGTTTCAATCACATGAAAGGAGAAATTTTGTATGGACTATCAAAATTTATATAGAATTATGATGATATATATATATATGATTTATATATAATTTTATAATTTTATCATAGTATTTTAAGGGCACCTTTAAAGCTGTCATTAAACAATTGATTGATAGGCAAGGTCGACTGTCATCTCCAAAACCTTAGGCTGGGAGAATGGTAGCGAGTGACTAGGAATTATTTATCACATTATTGCCCAAGAATGTTTATGTTTTTTAGATACCCACTTCATATTTTTTTTCATAGAGCAGATCCAAGATGAGAACAATAAAAAGCTAGTATAACATTATAGCAAGGTTGACTGTCATAATTGTAGTCCTTGGCCGAGGGTTCGAGGGTTTTTTGTTTTCATTTCTTGTTTTTGTAAATTCAACATAGAGATGGCACGAGAAATATATTCAACACAGACATGGCATGAGAAATACTTGGAGGTGGCAGTCGGTAGGCTTGTGTGCTCACTAGCTGTTGTGGACTCCAGGCAGAATTCTATACTCTGACACAAATTTGGGTGAAAATGACATTTTTACCCTTTATTTTTATTTTTATTTTATATGGTTCCACCCGAAACCTTACCAGGTGTAAACTTACCGCTTGATACCTTACCACTTGGAAATGTACAACCATGTGGGTTCCATGTAGGCGTCACGTGGTTCTGGGCAGAACGAAGCCAGGCAGAATCTTATTGCCCAGAAACTATCCGCTCAGAACTATTTAATTGGTCGAAAGTGGGACACAACTCCAAACTTTCACCCATGGGAAGATGATGACATGGCGGCTAGAGTTGATGTGTTCAAAGAACATGCCAGAGTGAAGCAAATGGATTTGGTGTTGAAGAAGTGTACGGAATGAATGAACACTACCATTGTGAGACATATCTTGAAGGCACAGTATATTGTAGGAAATGGCGGCATGCAGATGGCATGAGAAAAGGTGCAGGAGACCAAATTGGCTACATGCACACAATCAGAAACATGATGTGAACATGGCCCATGTGCTATGGTTGTGGGTGCATCGGCTACAGGTCCCTCAAGAAAAATGACCATTGTAGTTTTTGCATGTGTAATTGTATAGGTCCCTTAATATAGTAGATAGCCTTCAGCTACAGGTCCCTTGAGTAAGGTGGCTGGTGGCCAAAGGAAGCTTCAACTGGATAGAAGGAACTGTTTCGATGGAGCCTGAATTTTTTATTATTGGTTTTTTTCTATGTTTTATTTATTTACAAGGTTTATAGAAATCATACTTGAGGAGGTAATGCAAACAAGTTGGTGGCTTAATTTGCTATTGGAGTACTAGGAGCATCAACGACTGGTACGCATGCTTCCTCTAGTGTAGACTGCTATAAAACTTGGGTAGCCATATCTTCTCTTAATTGTTGGAGAAAGCTATATTTATTCAATAGATTTTTATACAATTTCAAACTATGTCCATTAACCATTAATGAAAATCTTACTGGATCAATTGTTGTCAATTGGATTGCACCATTGGTTAAAACTTCCTTGATCTCATAAGGACCTAGCCATCTGGTATGCAATTTGCCTTTATGGTCTTTATACCTAGAGTCATAGAGCAAAGCCCAGTCACCTACCTAAAATTCTTTGGTTTTGATATACTGGTCATGCCATTTGACTCTCTGCTTCTAGATTATTTTAGTGTCGTGGACTGCTTCCATCCTTAGCTCCTCCAAGGCATTAAGCTGGTGCAACCTTTCTTGTTGCACTATTGATAGATCCATCCCAAGTTGAATGACAATTCTTAATGTTTTGTATTCAAACTCAATAGGAAGGACAACCTTTTTACCATAGACTAGTTCATAGGGTGTATACCCTATTGTTTTCCATGTAGTTTTGTATGCCCAAACTACTTATGAGAGTCTTGCTACCCAATCCTTTCGATGTAATGCAACTGTCTTTGTTAATATTGCCTCAATTTCCCTGTTTGTGACCTCAACTTGACCATTTGACTGTGGATGATAGGGAGTGGACTTCTTATGTTTGATTTCATATTCCTAAATGAGGTTAGCAATCAGGGCTAATGTAAACTGTGGTCCCTGATTTGTAACTATTTTTCTTGGCACTCCATTCCTTGTAAATATTTCTTCATATAGGAATATGGCAACCTTACTGTCTCTGGAAACTTTTAGAGCTTTCACCTCCAGCCATTTTGTTATGTAATTATTGAAACTAGTAAATATTCCTTATTATCAGAGGGAGGATCAATGGGCTCAATAAAATCAATGCCCCATTTGTCAAATTGTGTGACCACCAATTGTGGCTACAGGGGCATCTCATCACTTCTTGTAGTTCCGCCCATCCTTTGACAATGGTCACATCTTCTGGTATAGAGAGTTGTATCTTTGTGTAGAGTTGGCCAGTAGTACCCAGTATTTAAGACCTTTACTATTGTTCTCTTGGCTATAAAGTGGCCTCCACAGGGTTCATCATGACATGCCTCGAGAATGTCATATACTTCATCTTCTCTAATACATCTTCTCATGACATGATCAGGGCCTATGTAGAAGAGGTAACCAGCTACCCAAGATTAGGAAAAGTTGTGTTCAATTAGGTGGCAACTCTCTCTTGGTGAGAGGCGTGGAGGTGTTTTCCCTACAACTAGATAATTTTCAATATCTGCATACCAGGGAGTTTGTAAAGTCAGTGCAAATAAGTGCTCATCTGGAAATGAATCATCAATAATTGGATCTTCATTACAAGTAGGTATCCTGGAGAGGAAATCAACAACAACATTGGCCTTCCCATGCTTGTCTATAGTAGTAATATCAAATTCCTGAAGTAGCAAGTCATCTAACCAATCTGTCACTTACCACTAGTTTGTTCATCAAGTACCTTATTGTTGCATGGTCAGTACAAACAAAAATAGGATACCCAATGATATAATGTCTAAACTTGTTGATTACATAGATAACAACTAACATTTCCTTTTCAGTGATAGTATAGTTGAGTTCAACACCTTGTAGATAATTACTGACGTAATAAATGGCATATTCCAAATTTTCTTCCTTCTACCCTAACACAACCCCTACAACAAAGTCAGAGGCATCTGTATGGATATGGAAAGGGACTTCCCAATTAGGTCCTCTGAGTACATGTGTCTTTGTCAATGACTCTTTAAGATTTTCAAATGTTACTTGACAGTCAACTGTCCAATTAAATTCCACATCTTTAGAGAGTAAGACAAATATGGGGCAACTATCTTACTGAGATCTTTTATAAACCTTCTATAATATCCTGCATGGCCAAGAATGATTCTAACATCTTTCTATTTTTGAGGAATAGGCAATGTGTAGATGACTTTATTTTTATTTAGATCCACTTGAATTCCTTTCTTGGACACCAAGTGACAAGCACTACTCCTTCCATCAACATGAAACATTTTTCATGACTAAGAGATAAGTTATGATCTTGACATCTCTGGACTACTTTTTCAAGGGTTTTTAGTGTCTCTTCATAAGAATATCCATAAGTGGTAAAATCATACATATATACCTCCATAGAGTCATGGGCAAAATCAGAAAAGATGCTTAAAAAAACCATTTGAAATGTTGTAGGTGCATTACAGAGTCCAAATGGAAGGACTGAATAGGCATAGGTCCCCCATGGGAATGTAAATGTAGTCTTATCTTTGTCCTCAAGGGCTATTTTGATCTGGTTATAACCATTGAATCCATCAAGGAAAGAAAAATACTTCTTCCCAACCAAGAAGTCTAATACCCAATCAATGAAAGGAAGAGGGAAGTGATCTTTCCTAGTGGCAGTATTCAATTCTCTGTAGTCTACACAAACTCACCACTTACCTCCTTTTTTTGGTAATATGACTAGTGGGGATACCCATTGGCTATCTGATATGGGATATATGAATCCCGTACCCAGTAGCTTTTGCAGTTCATTCTTCACTATGTCTCTAACAACATGGTTCATTCTCCTCTGAGGCTACCTAACTGGCATGCACCCCTCATTGATGTATATCCTATACATGTAGAGGTTAGGGTCTATGCCCTTCAAATAATGATAGTCCCATGCAAATGTTGTCTTGTGGGTTTGCAACATTTTTATCAGTTCAGACTACTGAATAGTTGTCAATTCACTATTTATATTAAGTGTCCTGTCTAGTATAATGTCAACTCGTGTTGCAAATGACATGACAAAGGGAATATCTAGTCCTGATAAATTGAGGCTACAACTGTGGGGCAACAGATGATGAAACATACGGGTAGTGGAAACATAGGCTTGAGTGTTGACTGAAGGTAGAATATTGTGCAGTGGGCAAGTAAGGCATACTAGACATGGGTCTTGTTGTGGGTCCCTTCCATAAGTGTTTTGTATCACATTTGAAAGCACTTCATCTTCATCTTGGATGTTTAATAATGGGCTTTGTTCAAATGTCATCAATGTCTAAAGAGAATATTGGTCAGTATCCTCTAGGTCTGGCCAAATAGGTTGCTCCATATTAGCAAAAGGTTGTGCTGGGGGATAAAGGACCAATTTCTTTGTTATATTCCCATTAGAAATTATCATATTCCTAGAACTACATCCTATAAAGGCATCTACTGTTTCCAACCAAGGTCTCCCTAGGATGAGGGGATATCCTCCTAGACTAGCCTTGGGTTGCAAGACCATAAAGTTTGTAGGGTATTCCCATGAATCTAATGTAATCATAAGATCTTCAATGACCCCCTCAGGTTTGATAGTTGATCTATCTATCAACTATAAGACTATTGGAGTAGGTCTTAAGTTAACCAACTGAAGATTATTCATTGTTTCCTTTGTCATTACATTTATGGTTGCACCCAAGTTAATCAAGGTGTTTTTGATATGGGTACCATTGATGTTCACATCAACTACAGGGCTTCTAGGAGCTACATATTTTGGGACAACCAAGTTACCTAACATGATATCAGTAAGTTGTCCTATAACATGTACTGTTTGAGGATCTTTTCTCTATCTTTCTGGTTTCTTAAGGCATAATTCCCTTATAGCCTTGGTATATATGGGTACATCTTTGATAGCTTGGATTAGGGGAATTTTTACATAGACATTTTTCAATTGCCTAATGAAATCAAAGTCAGGTTCAGATGGAGGTGGAGCTTGCATGTTTAATCTCTCTGGAAATGGAGGGCTCCTGGTAATGGTTTCTTCCTATGGAGGGGTTTTCTCAGAAGGGCTATGTTGGTTATTCAAATGAGTATTAGTGATGGAGGTTGGTTCCTTATCAGAAAGTTTAGTGATAAGTGGGGATGAGGGTCCAACAAGCATTTTTCTTGAGCGCAAGTGCACATCACTAACCTCAACTGTATAGGTTGGGTATTGGATGGATTCATTAGTATGAGCCTATTGAATAGGCTTGTTGTTAGGATTGGGTGCAATTTGGGCTGGGAATTGAGTGTCTCTAGGTAGAGTAGGAGTCGGTGAAGCTACATTTGGCATAAGGGTGGGTTGTTGAGGCAGAGCTTGCTGTGGTTGTGGGTAGTTGATATTTGAATTTTTCCAAGGCTAATTTCCACGCCACTGCTGTGACCGTGAGTTTTGATTAGCCTGCCATTGTGGATTATAATTTGAGGTTTGAAATGGTTGTTGTGGCCATACCCCCTACTACTAGTTCCTGCTAGGTGGCATAGCTGCCCATGATTGCTGCAGCAAGTTATACCAATGTGCATTGTTCCAATTAGGGATGTTTGAAGTAGATGATGGAAATGACATGTTATTGGTCAAGGGGTCCTGAGGCATACCTTGTCTTTGCTGCCAAGGCCTACATTATGAAATGTAAAACACTTGACCTTCTTCATCCTCAATGGTTTGAAAATATGCTTTCTCACTCTTTTCCTCAAAAATGTTGGCAATACATTTGCACTTATAGTTGGTCTTCTTTTGACGACAATGTGGACAATATTCGACCAAAGTTGCCTCTATTGCCTCTTGCTTCTTCTTTATGTGTAGGGTGTCTAGTTGTGTTGCTAAATGGATTATGATGTCCTCTTTAATGTTGGATAGTAGATTGCCAAGCTCTACTCTAGAGACTCTAGTAGATGATTTAGTGGAAAGCAGGGCTCTCAAGCCTCTATTTTTCTTCAAGGTGGAACGTGAATAGTTTCTGTAGATTTGACAAATTTCATCAAACCTGAGTTGAGAGATGTCCCCTGCCCCAATTAAATTTAGTGCATCCATACATTCTTGACTCACACCTCTTAAGAAGACCAACTTGAGTGACTCTAGAGAGAGCCAACTCTGTCTTGACTTCTTAAGGCAAAACTGAAACCTTTCAACATAGTCCTCTAGAGGTTTATCTTCCTTCTATGACATCCTAAAGATATCATCTCCTTTCATATCTCTGTAATGACAATAGTCCTAGTATTTTTGCAAGAACTTCTCCTTCATGGTACCCCAGTTTGTTACTGAATTGTGACCCAACACCATGAACCATCATAAGGCTGCATCCTTGAGGGTGGATGGAAAGAGCCTAAGTCTATATGCATCTGTAGTGTAGTCATATCTTCTACAGAGTACATCAAATTTAGAAAGGTATTTGGGTCCTTAGTGATTAGCCCATGAATGTTTGGTAGGGCCGAAGGAGGAATTTTCTTCAGGGTATTAGTTCTTGCTTGGTTTGTAATAGGGAATGCAAAGGTAATTAGCTCAGCTAGATTTTCTATTGCTTCTTTCACCATTGTGTCTTAATGCCAAGTGGCAATATCTTCTAAGTCTGCAACATCCTCCGGTCCAAGGGATGGTTCAAATTGGTCCTCTCCTTCTGTTGAACTGGATGGAAGAAATATACCCAACTGGTCTCTTGGCCGCCACATGCAATGATGTGTAAGCTAATAGCTTTGATCCTGCACCATGTTAGTAGATAGTTTGGAAATACATTGAATATCTAAGTGATGCTAATTTCTAGAAAATGAAATCTTATATCCTATGAAAGCAAGTTGTAGACACTTAAAGTTGTCCATCACCTAGTGAGACACCTTATAATGTTTTTCCCTAGGTCCTAGTCTTATCCAACTTAATCGCCTTTCCAATTAGTTAAATACATCCATTTATTTAATTAATTCCCCCTTGTCACATGTCTCACATAATTCAAATTAAATATTTGAATTAATTCCCTCACTCCTCACCACAATCAAACAAGTGTCACATGACTACAACACTTCACATGTCAAACTAATTTAAATAATCTTTTATTTAACTTAGGTTTCATTTATCCTCCATCGCACACTTGTCACATGACTACAATCCCTATTGAAGTGGGAAAACCTAATCAACCCTAATCAATCACAACCATTCATATCATTCAAAATAACTCTCAATCATAGTCATTCATTCAAATCAGTCCTCTTCTATAAATCAAACCCCTCACAATCCATTTGCAAGGATTTAGTTTTCAAGTAACGTTATGTTGCTGAAATCTTGAGCAACCAACAATCCCCCATTGATCAATCCTTTGAAATCTTACATTCTCATGCGAGGTTGAGAAGAGCCATGGAGGTCAATCAAGCCTAGTTTGTAAATCAGTTTGCATTTCATTTCTATTTTGCATTTTCATTCTAGTTTTGCTTCATGATGCTAGTTAGGGTTTGATTTTCTGCAATTTTGATTTCTGCCCTAGATTTTGCCCTAACACATTTTGGTGAACCCGACGTGAATTGAAGAAAATCTAACATTTTTTTGTTGATTTTAGCAACTCGCCTTTTGCAGGTGGCTCCCTGGTCTCAAATGAACTTCACCAATGAGTCCGAGAGGCCCTTTCGGTGAAAAATGCCTATAGATTTGTCAAATTTGGTTACAAAAAAATTTTGAATTTTTTTTAAGTTTTGGGCCCCTCCACAAGGCCATACTATATAGATCTATACTGTAGAGTCGTACGGACCCTACGCAGAGGCCTTGAGTCAAAAATCACTGGTTTTAGGTTGTTTTTTTTGCTTTTAGGGTAATGGTTTCTGTGATCGCAGGTTGAATTTTTTTTGCAGGTCTTAACATTTGTATTTTAAATCTTCATGGTTGACTATGATCACAGGTTGGATTTTGTACAGGTTTAAATATTCATAGTTGTATCTCCTGCCAAACCCTAAACCTGCCACCGCCTAAGAATCCTGTTGCTACCCTGTCGAAACCCTCTGCAAATCCTTCATCACCACGAAAAGAACCTTTTGTCGCTACCATCTATCCTCCAGTTTTTTGACCCTTCAAAACCCCTATTGACTATGTTCATGCCTGCCGCTTCTGCTAAACCAAACTCCTCCGCCCTTAGTTTGTAGTCACAACCCTTGCAACACCTGTCCACCACTCTATGTTAACCATCAACACTTTATAATCTTACCTCTACTTCATTGTGTTGCCCCATCCCTTCCATTTTCAGTGTTGTCACCTACACTGGATCACCAATTGGCACCTTAGAGACCATTGACCAACACTCATGTAACCCCATCGACTCCCTTTCCTTTGTCTGTGTTTAAACCTGCTGCCATCATGTGACTCTGCCAAATACCACCACTGTCACCACCCAACTAAATCTCCACCACCATAAATCTCCTCTGAATCTCCTGTCGGCATCACGAGTTCCCTCTCTGCCATTAGTTGAAACCCTCACAGTCCTCAAATGTTGGTCACCATCACTGCCATTGGTCACAATTTAGCTCTTGCACCCACTATTGACCCTCCTAAAGCTAGTCGTCATAGTCCGTAAACCATTGGGCGACTTGTATCTGGTTGCCACCATTTGGTGAAAAACCCTCGACCAGTTCCTAAAATGTCTTCCCTTCATCTGTGGTCATCTCCTTCCACCCACAGACTACCCTACAAAAACCCTAATAGCCATACAATTCAGTGATCCAAACAAAAATTGCTAAGGTTTTCCATTAAATGGGCGGTCATACCTGTGACCGAGGGCAGGAGGAGGGAGGGGCTTCTATGCCCCCCCTTTATTTCATTTTCTTTTTTTATTTTTGTTGAGATTTTGCCCTTGGTCATATGGACGACTAGGGGCCCAATTAGGCTCTAGAAGTTAAACTAACTGCTAGGAGATAAAACACTTACATGTGACAACATACTGACAAACCACTAGCAGTCAATGTTAACTGCCTGACCTGACCCGTTGTTTGTCTCCACATGCCTATATAGGCATTTTTTTCAAATGGTCATAACTTTTGCTAAACATATCAGATTTTCACAAAATTGGTGGTGTTGGAAAGATGACTTTGAGAACTTCACAACGATATAGGTTTCATGGGGTAATAGTACTATTTTATCATTTTTTATGGTCAAAGTCAACATTATTTTTCAGCTTCAATCTAGCATAACTTGTTCATTTTTCATCCGATTTTAGTGCAATTTTTTTTAAAAAGTGCATAAAATCTCTTGAGTAATCTAATGTTGTAGTTTATTTCAATTTCATTGATCATTTTTTTCAAATTTTTATCAGATTCCCTTTTTTGACCTCCTTGACTTGTGGCTTGCAAAATGAGGCATTTACTTGGAGTTCATGTTTTTTACATTGTCATGGAGATTTTATGTCACTAATATCTGATTTTCATCTTGTGGCATTCACTGGGAGAAGACATTTAATCTAAAACTAATAACACATTTTGATGCAGGGTTCCTTTCATTCTCATGCATGTACTTGGTTATCATAGGAACATTTGGTTTTGGTGCACTAAAATGAACATCATCTTGTTGTTTTCACACTTGGTTTGGGCTTAAAATGAATCAGTGTCTACTTTGCTTGGTGACTTTTCTTGTGTTTATGAGGCATGTATGCTCTTCCCTCGCATGTTATGTGACCTTGGGAATAAAAAACACTTCTTGAACACTTGCATTTGTCACACCACACATTTAATTTCTAAGGTCAATGAACATGCGAGTGTGACCAAGTAAATGTGTATGCTCTCCCCTCGCATCTTAGTACGAACTTGGGGATCAAAAACATTTACTTGTGTTGCTTTTGTTGAACCTTTAGAGAGCTTACCTCTCGTTTTGTGAGAGGGAATGACCCAAGCGGTAACAAGCTAAAGCCAAGCTCTTTCAAACCACTATATAAAAAATGTGTTTGTGACAAAATTCATAAGTAATAGGTGTTGATGTGTCATACCAATAGATGTCTCCCTTAGTACCCTTGTGGTGCATGAAAACTTGTAGAGTGTAACCTCTACAGTCTGGCAGGCCTCCTAAATGGAGCGAATCGCCACATGTATGGCCACCTGAATGAATTCCCTTACTAAGAACCTTTGTGCTAGTGACCAAGAACCTTTCTGATTGCTGATGCAGGAGGTCGCAATATAGACCTCTGAAGCCCTCCCACACTCTCGCAGTTCAAAGTGGAGATAACAAATTTCTTGAGATCTTCGGGTCTTTGGGAATTTGAAGTTTGGTGTGACCAAGACGTGAGTACCATGTAAGGGGGAGCCAGTGCCACCAAGCTTCTAAGTTATCCTCTTTGAATAAGTGCGGATGGAGCAATCCAAGTGGGAATCCAACAAATATTGTCTCTGCTAGCCTAGGATTGTACATGTTTACAAGTGTTTTCAAACTTGTCAAGAGTCACCAAAAATAGCCAATCTGATTGCCAAGTGTCTTCTATTATTGATGTGTTTTCTTGCCTAATCATCACCCTTAGACATTCTTTCCATCCATTCATGTTCCAAGTCATCATATCCTAATCACTCTTCCTAACCACATCATCCTTGTCATCCCATCATCCTTATCATTCACATATCCCATATCTTAATCATTCTACTTGTCCTATCCTAATCACATCCTAATTACATTATCATCCTTCCACATCATCCTCTTTCTAATCCAATCAACTCCATTCCAAGTCAAACCAACACCTAACAATCAGCCTTGCCATTCCACATATCCTAATCCATTTTCAACCTAATCAATCCAACTCATCATAACCATATCCTATTCATCATGCCTAATCATTACACCTCATCCTTGTCCTATCCTATTCATCATTTCTAGTCATTACACATCATTCGATCGTATCCAAACAACATCAATCCAAATAATTCCTAACCACATTCTTATCATATCATAATCATTCTACATAATCCTAATCCATCCAAATCATCATTCCTAATCATTCCACCTCCTCATAACCATATCCTATTCATCATTCTTCAACGTTTCACCTCATCATAACCATATCTTATTCATCATTCCTAATCACCCTCCTAACCCAACCCATTTCATCCTAATCACATTGTCCTAATCATCATTCCTAGTCATTACACATCGTCATCTTCATCCTAATCATATCCTATTCATCACTCCTAATCATTACACCTCATATAAACTTGTCCTTCCTCATCATTCCTAATCATTAGACATCATCATCTTCATCCTAATCATCCCTAATCATTCCATTTCATACCCTAATCATATCCAAGTCATCATAATTCAAACCTTAATCATTCCTTGTCACCTTCTTCCTAATCAAATCCCAATCATTCTTCATCATTAAATTTCATCATCCTCGTCATTCAAATCCAATCAATTTCATATTATCATTCCACATCATATCCTAATCATATTTTCCTAATCCATCCAAGTCACCATATACTATTTATCATTTTTCATAGTTTCACCTCATCCTTATCATATCTTCATCATCATATTCATCACTCCACTATATTCTAATCATTATCCTACTCATATCCAAGTCATTCCTACCTAACCCTAATCACCTCTTTCATCTAATCACCATCATCCTAGTCCAAAACCCTAATCATCTTCATTCATAATCCAATCAACTTCATCACAGTCATCCAAATCATCTAATCTCATCACTACACATAATCATCTTCATTCATAATCCAATAAACTTCTTCCCAATCCATCCAAATCATCTCATCCTATCTCTATACATAATCATCATCCCGATCATATCCTAGTCATCATTCATAATTTGATCCACTTCTTCCCAATCCATCCAAGTCATCTAATCTCATCACTACACATCATCATCTTCATTCTAATCCAATTGATCACATCCTAATCATATCTAAATCATTCATTTTGATCCAATCCATTTCATCCTAATCATTATTAATCACAACACACCACAACCGTAGGGAAACCTTTGAGCATCTACTCTCCCTATCGAATTTGATTGCAACTGTGTCAAAACATTATAGACTTGCTGGTTCCGTTCACCCACTACATATTCAACTTCATTCCACCACATATTCAATTTCATTTAGCCTTTGGTATCTATAGAGGACCCTAAGCATTATTCTTCCTAAGGTTGAAACATAGGGAGAAACTGTCGAAGCTTGACTGAATCACAAGTACAAATATGGACAAAGAGACCTTGATATCTTTTTTAGATCGATCACAACGTGGGCTTAATACTCCAAGGCTAGTTTAAGTCCATCCTTCTAAGTGAATTCTGAAACTCATGGGTTCACTTTAATCAATCATTTCTTCCACTTGGGCTTAATACTCCAAGGCTAGTTTAAGTCCATCTTTCCAAGTGAATTTTGAAACTCATGGGTTCACTTTCACCAATCATTCCTTCCACACCTCAAGGTCTCGATACATCTAATTTATACTTTGACAAGGTCATTAATAGACAAGATTACCCTCTTGGAGCTAGACTTTTCGAAGACTAATATCATTAGCCTCTATCATAGTCTGGGCCTCATCACCTTGCATTGACATCCACATAGCATCCCACAATCCACAAGTCTCATTTGGTAGAGACACGGTTGCAAAAAGAAGAGAAAGGGAGTAGATCCTCCTAGTCATCCCTATAGTGAACACATAAACACAACATTCTCACCAACACATTCATCCTTGTCATTCCACATTATTCTAATCATATCCCAATCAATTTTCATCATAATCATTATTCTTGTCATTTGACATCATCATAATCACATCCTATTCATATATTCATGATTCAACCTTCACATCATAATCACCCTTTCTAATCACATCGTTCAATCAAATTCATCCAATCGACATCACCCCTAATCATATCCTAATCACCCTTCCTAGTCACAACATCCCTAATCACCTATCTAATCGTCCAATCAATCTCATACTCTATCACATTCCTAGTCATTCCACCTTATCATTACCATAATCCTAGTCAAACACTTGTCAACATGGTCCTTATCCCACAAGATGACATACAACAATATGAAGACATGTGTCATTCCATGACAATCCTAGAGAACAAGGTTCTAGCACCCCAAGTCCATTCACAAGCCTATCCAAGCCCACCTTGGCAACAAGACAAAGTGGCTTTGAATCCCAATGCCACCTTTGACAAGGGAGACATCAACCTAGTCCATGCAAGCCATTCACTATCATACCCATCCTCTAATCCCCCATTAGCTCCACTTCCTAAGGTCAAACATTACAAAAGGAAACATGTGGAGTCATCCAAATCCACCACTTTATCCAATCCATTTGATCCTCCACCCAATCAAAATCCAAACCCTAAGCCAACATCTTCCATCCCTCTTATCCCTCCACCATGGGAACTTTCCATTCAACCTAATCCTAATCATAAGTCCACATCATCTACCCTCATTATCCATTCCCTATATTATCCTTCCACACATTCCCTTACAAAGGATGTGATCCAATGGTTACTAGCTAGGAACAACTTATCACCATGTCAAACACCCATACATGAGCCTATCAATGAGCCTTCAAATTCCATGCCTATTCCTCCAACCCCATCATGTGGTCCGCAACCTATTGATCTTACATGTCCAAGTCAAGATCCATCATGCCCTCATGTCATCGACCATCTAGAACATACCAAGCCTCTCCTAGAGCTTTCCACTTCCATTCCAAGTCAGGAGTTATGTCAAGAGCACAATCCTAAGCATGAGGAAACATTACATCCTTATCCACATCAAGATCAAACCCCTTCCATTGCACCCATCTATAACACACTCAATCATTTTCATGATCAAGCTCCAATATATGATCAAGATCCTCTCTTTGATCAAGATGGGCATGATGACCCTATTAGCCTACTTTATGCATTCCATGGTCAAGAGCTTATCACTTCATCCATCCATAATCCCGCTACTCCGACTTCCCATGATGAGACATGTGCCTCCCAAGAACACATAGATGATCAAACAAATAACTTGGATCTTAACGTGCATAAGGACACTCAAAATCCTAATGACCCTTCTTCATCCACCATCGATCCCATTTCAAATCCACCATCATATCCTATCGGTTTGTCCACTTTCATTCATGAGTGTTCTTCCTTAGGAACACAACAACCATTATCCACTTCACCTTCTCCATCCAATAAGGAACTTGTGTCTAGTTCTCAATCTACACCTAGTCCCATAGTCCATCGCATGCTCCAAAACATGAATTACCAAGGTAAAGGCCTAGGCCTTCACGAACAAGGAATTTTAGAGCCCATACATGTCAATGTCCCTCCACGCTTGTATGGCATTGGATACACACCCCAAGGTAAACAATCTAAAGATGTTGGTACTTCCTCCATGCCTCTCGAGTCCACCACTTTCCACCGCAAATCACATCATATTCCCAAAACATATGTCACCATTCCACCTCCATCATCCTACAAGTGTCAAAAGCATGTGATCATACACCTTCCACCATCCAATCTGCCTCCACTACTTCCAACTCCTAA
Source organism: Cunninghamia lanceolata (assembly GCA_027924645.1). NCBI lineage: Eukaryota > Viridiplantae > Streptophyta > Pinopsida > Cupressales > Cupressaceae > Cunninghamia > Cunninghamia lanceolata. The sequence goes on from BSBN01000397.1 coordinate 5,003,514, forward strand.
TTTCCATCCATCCACTTTACCTCTGTTGCTTCCAACATCTAAGGTCCCCATCATCCAATCCACTTATCCATTTATCCAAAAACACATTCCTAATCATGACCAACAAATGCACACATTGTCTAAACATAAAGCTTCCACTCACTCCACTCGCCACATGGGATTCAAAAATAAACATTTGGATGCCTACACTCATAAAGCTAAAAATCTTAAGGACCCTAATGCCTTAGGACATCAATTCAAACGGTCAAAGCAAAATCCATCTAAAAAAGCTAGCCAAACCCATACTTCAAAAGCAAAATGGTTTGGGTACCTAAGAAAAAAAGCAAGTCAAATGAGGCATCCACCTCTCAAAAATCCCAATCATCCTCTTCCATCCATTCCATTAAAAAGTCTCAAATTCTTCCATCCCACATGAAAAGCAAAAATACTAAAAATACCAAGTCTATGTGGGTACCTAAATGCCTACGTCACCCATCCACTAAGAAAACATCACCATTGCTTCCTACATCACCTTCTAATCACAAGCTTCAATGTTTAACATGGCGTGTGCAGTCATTGGTCATGATTCCTTTTCACGCCTCCATTATCCCATCATTCAACTATTGTCCTACATATTTCACTCATCCTATTCCTATGGTCCATGCTTTTGCATAAACATTTCATCCATCTTCCTTGCATAAGTTCTACATAATCTATATCATAATCCACTATCTTTCCTTCCATAATCCACATCATAATTCATTATCATCCCTTTCCTAATTCACTATCTACCTTATCCATTTCACTCTCATGCAATCTCCTTACCAACATCGATGAGTACAATGACTTGACATGGTCCATATGTGATGACATTCATCTCTAGTGGGACTATCACCTTTCATGGCACTAGACACTTGAGTCCCTCCTATCCATTACCACCTTCTCCCATTCAAAAATTCAAAAAAGCAAAAAAAAAGTAAAGAGAAATCCCTTCGTCCAATAGTGAAAACCACCCTTGGTGGCGCCTTGGATAAGTACCTGGCAAACAGGCATCATGTATAGGTTGATCTTCTATGTCACTTACACTTGGGGGTACCTTGTCTCATCCAACATATCATTTCTCATCCTAGCATTTTCTATCTTATCTTATCATGCCATTTCCATCCATCCACATACATATACCTATCCTATCGAGTCCATTCATCCACCATTCCTCCTTTTGATCTTGATAAAGATTGTGGGCAAAATGTTGACAAATGTTTTGGTTATCCCTTGATGTACCTCATCCTTTCATTCATCCATCCAATCATCCTATTGTCATGTGCTTTGTCATGTCAAATCCCAAGTATTGCACCTAGAATGGGGCATGTTACTCCTATGCAACATAGCCTTTAGATATCACATCCTTGCTCTCTTACACATACATCTATTCCATCCACTATCGCTTATCCATTTATTTATCCATCCCACTTACCTCCTTGCACCTATACTTGGTTCTCCCTTGTCATTGGTATCTAGTGCAAAGGCTATCATGACTGTCATCCATTGACATCCCAAATCATTTAGAAAACACAAAAAATCACAACATTCCAAAAATACAAAAAAATCAAAACATGTCAAAATCCAAAAAAATCAAAATATTCCCCAAAATTAAAAAAAAAATCAAATATCCAACAAAAATTCAAGCAATAAAATCATTCTACATCACTTCATCAAATCACACCAAATCAATTCATCTAATTAAAGCACATCATTTCTTCAAAACAAATCATCACTCAAATCATTCCAACTCAATCAATTCACTCAAATCAATCCAACTCATTAATTCAATCATTCAAATCAATCTAGTCAATCCAATTCCTCAATCTACTTAATCAATTCATTCAAACATTCAAATCAATTCTTCCAATCACTCAATCCAATCAAATCAAATCCTTCAAATCAATTCTTCCAATAATCAAATCACTTCTTTCAATCAATTCTTTAATTCAATTCAATTCAATTCTTCCAAGTCAATCACATCAATCAAATAATTCTTCAATCACTTCATTTCCAATCATCAAATCATTCTACGCAAAAATCCAAATGCAAGTAATCATCAATTCATACCAATCAAGTCAATCAAGTAAGTCAAATTATCCACTTACATTCAATGGTCTTGATCCTCATCTTGACGTAAACCAAATCAATCAATCATTAATTAGATCCTGGTGTTGCTCGCATGGCCAACAACACTAGTTTCAATCAATTCAATCAATTGTCTTAGACATGATGTTGCATTGTCAAAACCAGACCAGGCATCTTATATGACATGTTTCATTCCTGAAACCATACACCATCAATAATCAATCAATCACTTAATCATTGGTTTACAACTTGACATGGGCAATACCTTTCTTGTTTTTGAATCATTTGTGCATGCATGCTTGCTTTCTTGTGTGTGTTATCATTTTCAACTTGTATTTGCATCAAATCTAAATCCAACCCAGCTAATATTCATATCTTGTATCTAGACAAGGTTGTATTACGCTGGGGCACGAGACACATCGTCACCTTGGTCCTTATACCTTGGTGCATAACATCTAGTGCTATATCAAACACCATGGTTTCTCACCTTCATTGTAGCATAATGCATCCTTCCCTTTCTTCTATACATTCCCTTATTTTATTTCATTTCATTTCGAGAGCCTACCCATGTTTGTCCAACCCGCCTATCCTCTTGAGGGGGCATCATCACCCTATCTTTACACCATTATCCTTTTCTTCTATCCATACCTTAGCTTCTTTGAAATGATGTTACTCGACATAAATTGCATCATCTCAAACATCATCTCAAAGAGGGGCAAAATGTACACTTAAAATTGTCCATCACCTAGTTAGACACCTTGTAATGTTTTGCCCTAGGTCCTAGTCTTATCCAACTTAATAACCTTTCCAATTAGTTAAATAAATCCATTTATTTAATTAATTCTCCCTTGTCACATGTCTCACATAATTCAAATTAAATATTTGAATTAAATCCCTAACCCCTCACCACAATCAAACAAGTGTCACATGACTACAACACTTCACATGTCAAACTAATTTAAATAATATTTTATTTAAATTAGGTCTCATTTATCCTCCATCGCACACTTGTCACATGACTACAATCCCTCTTGAAGTGGGAAAACCTAACAACCCTAATCAATCTCAACTATTCATATCATTCAAAATAACTCTCAATCACAGTTGTTCATTCAAATCAGTCCTCTTCTATAAATCAAACTCCTCACAAGCCATTTGCAAGGATTCCATTTTCAAGTAACATTATGCTGTTGAAATCTTGAGCGACCAACAATCCCCCATTGATCAATCCTTCAAAATGTTGCATTCTCATGAGAGGTTGAGAAGAGCCATGGAGGTCAATCAAGCCTAGTTTGAGAATTAGTTTGCATTTCATTTTTGTTTTGCATTTTCATTCTAGTTTGTGTTTCATGGTGCTAGTTAGGGTTTGATTTTCTGCAATTTTGATTTCTACCCTAGATTTTGCCATAACACAAATAAAAACATGAATAAAAAATAACTCAGAAACTCTAAACCTTAGCACCATCCCTGGCAACGGTGCCAAAAGATGTTGAACTCCATTATTAACCAATACATTGATGTAGAAAGGGCATGCACACAACTCAACAGACCAACGGATCCTATATGAAACAACCTATTGGCTATAATGTGTTGCATTTAAATTGTCAAACTAGGGAATCATATTCTTCTTGGATGGTTCTCGTACTATGTGTACATTTAAGGATTCCTGAATTGTAATCTATAAGTTGTGCATAGAAACAAACTATTGAAAAGAAAACAAACTCTACTTTGCAAGAATTTACAAGTACTATGAGTAAGTAATGCTGATAAGAAATAACTAATGCTATTCGGTTGGTTGTAAATCAAAACAGTCTATGTGAATCAAAATAGGGGAACAATTAATAATGAAGTCGGTGATCACCTTAACCCAATAGTTCAGATTATCAATCTCTAACTAATCCACATGACATAAACTCATCACAACATGCATTAATCACACAGACATAAACTAGTAATATAAACTAAACATATGAACATATAAGAGATATACAGTTACCTCAAGTGGCCCTTGCTTGAGTGACTATATCCTCCATAGAATCTAACTAGATCTCTATTGTACCACTTAAAACATTGACTGAATTCAAAACTTGCATTCCTTTATTGAATGTTGATAAAAATACAATGATAACTCTAATAACACAATCTCTATCTAACTTCCCTTGTCATATACAAAATCTAACATATATAGAAAAAATTGAGTTCTAATTGAATAAAACTGCTAAGCAATTAATACCATACTTGTCCATTCTCCCACAACATAGGGAGAAGACATTATTACTAATCAAACTAGGAGTAGGAAATTAAAATACCATAAAGATAATTGTAGACAATGTAGTCCTACTGTAACTCGTCTTAACCATTATGAAAACTATCATAACTAGAGATAGAAGATGGACCATGATCCAAGCTTCCTTCATTATTTGTGACTGTGTCAACTATCGAAGGATAACCATCTACGAGTGGGGAGTTATGACTAACTCATGCCCAATCAATTCAGAGTCCTTTTCCTTTGGCTGTGGATAACTGCATTGTTTGCTAAAGATGAGGACACCTCCTTTGTTGCAGTATGATAGGTGTTCTTCATGAAATGTAGCCACTTCCTTGCTACATAGGGGTTAATTCATCACATGATATTTATACATCACAACTACTAAAATTAACAGAAAGTACTATCATATTTTATGAGCAATCATCAATTCATACACAATCATTTACCAACATATTATATACCAATATTAATGCTTTCAATGTCTTAAGGATGTTTATAGGCATAGACAATGTATGTAAAAGTCTCGGAATGCCTTTGAATAACATAAACTAAAGCAAGAGAAATAGAACAAAACACAACCTCATCATAATTGACCTAACAGGTCAGCTCCCAAATCATCTACGATAATGTAGGAATCAAATCCTGTTATGCGGTTCATACCAAATGATCAACTAGACCTATTTTACCTTCTCCCAAACTTTCCCATTGGTGCACAGTTCCACACACACAGTACAATCATACAAACACGGCTCTACAAACACTTATCATTTCATGTCTTAGCTTCAGACCCTATGCGGCACCGGAGAAGAGAGATATCACTATGCGGATCAAGCTATTAACTCTATATGATCTGTAAAGCCTTCCCATGCACTCCTTTTTCTAATTTATGCAACTTCTTTTTGGCGCAAGCAATTAGACAATGATACCAGCATCCCTTGCACAATCTGGCTACACTGTCTCAACATAGAACTTTAAAAGACATAATTTTGGTACTCCACAACACTTGAAATCTAAATTAAGCATACATACTAACCATATGAGCTTATCTTTCAAACAACAAAGCCAAGCATCAAGGTGTGGTGAAATGCGGTGGCTTTATGTTCTACCTCTGATAACCTTATACAGAAACATGACTTGTTCTTGCTTAGTTGATATTGCGGTAACTTTTATGCTTTGAGAATTGAGTATATCATACATTTTATTTGTATCTAGCTATACTCAAAGCCACAAAGATGTATATTCAAGTGTAGAGAAATGTGGAGCATTCTTCTATACCTTTGAGACTGCAACAACACTATTTTACCACTGTCTTCACTCTACTGACTCTAGAATGCTTTGCGGTAGATCTTATGCTTTCAAAATTGAACCACACATACCATAGAGCTATTTCTAACTAACTTCCAATCCGTAGGCTCATATCTTCATTTGCGGAGGAATGCGGTACATTCTCCTGTGCTCCTATAGTGTTATTCCCTATGCCCTAGACCTTCTGAAAACTTAGACAAATTTCTTCATATCCCATGTAATGCTTTAATATATGTAATAGTGCAACAAGCCTGACATCAATCAAACCATCAAACTACTTTGACAATTTTTATATGTTCATGAACTTCAGAAGATAAGGTAGAACTGTGTACAGATGATACTGATCCCTTATATTTTTCATCATAACTGCTCCTTTGAACATCACTCCTTTGACAACATATACAATAGTATTCCTTCCACATCACAACACCTCTGATCACTCTTCTGACATCAATGACAACATATGCAACAATATCCCCCTTTTTCATTGATGGCAACATTAACTTGATACACAACTTTTTCTCCCCCTTTGACATCAAGGGCAAAGGACCAACGGTCTTTCTCTATACCAGAAACACATATAATCTCCCCCTATCTGTATAATTCCTATCATCCTCAGTAGTCTCTTTGTCCATCTACTCCCCCTCAGAGGTGGCATCTGTCACTCAAAAAATGATGTAGCAAAACTTTGCTCTTCATTTTACTTATAATGTACATAGGTAATATATACATAGTGCCTTGTTCTTCCTAATATAGCATTGTTTATGCCTATCTTATTCTCCGCATACCTATTCTACATTAAAATTTTGTCTTACCTTCAAAAGATGTTCTATTTACTTTGAAGGTAGAACATTCTTATAAATAGCTTTCAATTGGACCAGAGTTGTATCCAGTGTTTCTTTACTGAAGACAAAATATGCATTTGGCTCTCCAGTTGAATATACAAATCTTTTGCCTCTTCCAGTGAGGATGGCACCTTTACCTTATGAGCAACATTATTTGCTTCTGACATAATTCTAGTCAAAGATGCTAACCTTAAAATTACCACTTCCCTTAGCTAACCAATTTCACTTTTGATTTGCTCCCTTTGATCTTGAAGTTGCTTTAGCTAGGAGTGAAGTTTTTCTACTTGTGCCCTTGTAGCTCCATATTTGTCCTTAATTGGATCATATACATTAGCCACTTGTGTGATTTGCAACTCAATAGAATCAATTTGATCCTTTATATTTTTGGTGGTTGCAGACCATTTTAAAAAAAAATGGTACAACACTCTTGCTTCCTCAATGCAATTTTGAATATTCTATATACTTTCTTGAACATTGATATGTGCCTTTGCACATTTGTCTAAAGCCTCACTCATCCTCTTATTGTACATTTGTTCTTGTTATGTATAAAAAGAGGGATGTTGATTAGGTTGATTGTTTAATTAGACCCTCCTTTCACTACATACATTTAAGGACATTAAACTGAGTTGAATCACAACTTTGGCAAAAGGACTCAACTATAGGTTTGGTGTCACTTGGAATGATAAGGAAATTTTGAATTTGTTGATTAATTTGTTAAACCCTAGTCTGATTAGGCCTAAAACCCTAATTATGAAAAATTGTAAACAAACGGACGAAACTCGACAAATGCTTGCATAGGAAGACACTAAATACATATTAGATACATACCAGATTTTAGATTCTGGAAAGCAAAAACTTCAGGGACAAAAGAGCAGGCACTCGTGTCCAATGTGGCACTTTTTCTAAGGGCTTGGAACCAAAATATGCTTCAGACTGTAACCTGCTCAAAGATTTCCTACAATGTTGAACTAGAGGACAAAAGAGCAGGTGCCTGTGTCTAATCAGGGATGTTTTCTGCTATTTTCTTTAGATCTAGAATCTTTATGCTCTGCTCCGATCTCCTAAAACTCCTCTCTACAAGATCTAACACCTGTAACCTACAATCACAAGAGAGGGGTTGGGGGTTGTGGTGTTTAGGAGCTTGCCTCGGTCAAGCCCCAAAAATAGCATTCAAGCCTTCCAACACCATTGTTAGATAGAGTGTGTGTCCTTGGTGGACAAAGGCAAAAGCAAATGATATGATAAATTGATTGAAACACAAAATAGATGTCACCTTGGAGGTGAATCTCTCGTGGGGAGATGGAGATCTTTCACGCCATGAGGAGATGGATTGATGAAGACAAATCTGCAACAAACAAGTACAAACACAAGACAATACAACTCTGCAACACAATGAAAGCCTTGAATATCTTTAACATAAGATCACAAGTTCGCATTATCCATCTCTAGTTAAAATGAAGTCCTAAATATGTTTATATATGCATTCCTACTAAACATTCGTAATTCAAATTGAATAGGCTAACAAAGGGAAACCTTTTATCGGTCACTTTGTGGACATTTAAAATTTGGATCCCGACAAAATAGGTTTGGACTAGGGCGTGGGCACCTAAGTCCAAGGTCCTATTTTGGGACTTGATTAAGCTCAAGAGTGTCCCCTAAGTCCCATTTGTCATGGGTTTTGGGGGATTTTGCTCCTGGATTCATTTTTAACATGCATGATTAAATCTAAGGGACCTGAGAGCTAAACTTAGGAGGTAAAAGTCCTAGGGTGACATTTTATGACATAACAGTTAGCCCCCACTTTAATGTATGTATGATCTTATGACCCATACATGCATTAAAGTACAGTTGAAAACACATCAAACATGCTAGGCACATGAAGCTAAAGCATACACGAAGATTGAGGAACTATTTCTAGCCCCCATTCTTAGGTAAGCACTAGAAGACACATTGTAGACACACAAAACACAATGAAGACAATAGGAAGCATGCAAGATGCGGAGAAGATAGTATTGAAGGCACACAAAACACAATGAATACATTGATATAACATTTTCATATATAAAATGAAATCCTAACAAAAGTATGTAAAACTAAACCCAAAGTGTAGGGGGGACTCATCGCCACACCCTTTACACTACACCAGGGGGAAAACACACTATACAAAACCTGAGTGTAGGGGGGACTAATCGCCACACCCTTTACACTACACACGAGGGAAGACACGCCAAACAAAACTCGAGTGTGGGGGGACTCATCTCTACACCCTTTACACCACACATGAGGGAAGACACATGAAAGACACATGGAATACACGAGTGTCATATAGCATGCCACAGACATACTATACATCTTAAACATGACAAACATAGGTGATGGAAGGAGATTATTGCTAAGTCCCACCATCTCAAACAAGATGCAGACACACCTAACGGTTGGGCTTATGCCACAACAACTTCCAAAGACACGCTTAAGGGAGGATAGTCTCAAGATCCAACCCTGCCTCCGCGGAGGACTTTGTAATAAAAGGATGTACACTAGCTCAAGAGATACACCATCCTGCCTCGCGATGAGGGATTTTGAATAAAAGGATATGCACTAGCTCAAGAGATACGTTATCTCGCCTCACAGAGAGGGCTTTTTGATTGCAATTGATATAAGGATGTGCACTCGCATCAAAGATACAACATCCTGCCTCATAGAGAGGGCTTACAAACACGCTTCGTTAGTACCAAAATCATTAGATGGATATCATTATATATGCCCCCACCTTAAGGCGGTTGATGTCATTTATCGATATCAAGCATGTTAAGGTAGAGAGAAGACACACAAGGGAACAAGAGCTCCTACAAAGCCCATTCCCCCAAGGTGATGTGCTTACTATCACCGAATGTTCCCACAAACACATTGATAAGATACATGCTAAGATAAACAACAAGATGGTTAGAAAATCTTACTCTAAGATAACAACCATATCACATCATAAAAGCTATGCATGAAAACAATCACATCAAGGACCAAGGCTATACTCGCGCGTTCACAGCCGAGTATAACTGTTGGGCTATACTGCAGGTACCTCAGAACCGAGTGTAGCAACAAGGTGAGATACCAATCAAAGTTTACAAGAGCAGATTGAGTGGATTGTAAAATTTTAGTCACAAGAAATGCCACAAGATGATACATCACACAGAGTGATTCTACTATTCAAGCATCAGATATATAGATCAACCCCATCTTCATATATGGACTAGGTCCATTTTTTCTTTTCTTGCTGAAGGGATGCACGGTCCATATTAGTATTTGTTTGTTTTTGTCATTCGCCAACTAGGTAGAATCACTGAAGAAGGTAAACAATAAAAATGAGAGAGGAGAACAAGTTCCTTAGGAACACCATGTAGGAGGATGCCCCCAAAACACCCTCCACAATGTTATACCCCTAAGGCACGACACACAACAATAAAATAGAGGACAGGCAAGATAGAAGAATGATGAAACAAATAGAAGAATGGTCACAACAGAGGTGGTCTCCTGGTATCCTTGACCTTACAAGAGTATCAAGGGTCATCCAAGAAGACCTAAACAACACATAAAACATCACGGGGGAACACAACACAATGCTAACAACATATATATCTAGGAGGAGGCCACCATTGAGAGCAATTGGAGTAGGTGCTACATTGAGTGTGGCTAAAAGAGGGAGAAATACTTACCTGATTCAATGGGATACTTCCTGGTGGACGATCCATGTCTATCATCTCAGGATGTATCATATTTGGTCTTGAACTTCTTGTATTAGCATTAGTACACTTATTCACTATCCACTTAGTAGGTGGAATAAGTCTATTAATGATAATTAAATTAACAATGTTTTCACCTTCATCGAGCTCAATATCCATCCCTAAAGGATTTAATGTGAAAGACCTTTCCTCATCCACTAGTGCTGCATCTTTTGAAGAGAGAGCATAGGAATGAAGGGAAGGTAAGGTGTTGTGAGGATAATTGTTGGCGATTGTATCTTTAGTGATGTTCAAAGAATATGCAACCAAAGGAGAGGTATCCAAAGTTTTCACATCCTTAGTGATATCCAAGGGACTTGAACATTCAACCAAAGGAGGGAGATCAAGGATCTTCACTTCCTTAATGATGTCCAAAGTATTTGAATATTCAACTAAAGGAGGAAGATTGATAGGATGGTCCATAGAGGCTTCATGCACTATGGTAGGGAGAAATTTTTTATTATTGTTAGATGAATGTTCATTATCTATCCATGGGGTGTTCTTCATTAGAGGAGATTCTTCATTCACTAATGCTTCATCTTGTCCAGGGAGAGCATTGGAATGGAGAGATGGTGGTGTGATGTTAAGGGATGTGTCAATGAATTCATCTTCTTGCACCAAAGTGTCCTCATAAGTGGGAACAACTTTGGGAGAGATATCATAAGGTAAAACTAAGTTACCATCACATGTATTAGCAATAGGAGGCATAGTGGAATGTCCAATAGAGATAAAGTCATCTAGGGCTTCATCTAACATATTGAGGTCATCACTACTAAACGATGCAACATATTTATTTATTATCTATGAATTTATTAAGATCATCTAATATCGGAGAATATGTTCCCATGAGATTTGTAAACTATCAAAGTCATATATATAACAAAGGATTTCATATGTGGAACACATAGAAATATCAACATCATAGATATATGCAATTTGTTTGAAGACTTGAGGATATTCATGAGTAAATTTGGAAAAATTATCAATGTCTATGATGTATGCAAACAAGGCTTCCAAAGATGAATGAAAAGAAGTATCCATGATGAATATATTGATTAAATTGGGTTTTTAAATAGTAAAACACACAAATTTCACAACTAACCAAGTAAATAAGATTGAAACAAGGCAAGATAAGTGAGACTCTTTTGCACTAATGCACTTGTTTGAGGGAACGGGTACTGAAAGACACACAGAGTCCACTACAAACACAGTGGATAGAGGAAAAAGTACAACACAACAAGGCAAAGTAAGTGGTTTTAAAATTTTTGATCAAGGGAGTGTGGATAAGGTGTATAAACACTTAGTGTTGAAATACACAATGTGTAATTAAAAATATGTCAATTTTTACAAAATGCTATGAAATGAAGCAAAATTTTCAAATGACCAATAGATGTATGTTTGAAAAATAAATGCAAGATCTGAAATAAATGATATTAATGACAAATGCAATGAAACAAAGAAAAACTATGTTTTCTTATACACCTTAAAATGCTCATTTTTTTTCACTTTTTCAATGTAAATGCACAAAAATGTTATAAATTTATGCTCAATGATAGATGAATGAAATATAATCTGATTTAATGTGTAAAATAACTCATATCAGATTTAAAAATGATGCCAAAATGCTACAATGCTCAATGCAAGGTAAAAATTAAGGTAAGATGAATGAATATGCTTATTTTTGTTGAAATACACAGTGTGTAAATGCAAAATTTGAAATGTAGATGCAAAAACACACAAATGATGAAACACTAGAAAGTCCAAAATTAGATTTGAAAGAGTGTTAAAATGAATAATAAAATCTGAAACAAGATTTTAATTACAAACCCTAGCTTTTGAACTTACTAGGTTATATGAAAAATGCAAAATTTCAAGCAAAACCCTAGCAAATGAGATATGCAAATGCAAGTTGAATGGTGATAAAAAGATGAGATGTTATTTGTTTCAGATCTGATGTAAATATCAGAAAAATTAAATGTTTTCAATGATATGCAAGGAAAATAATGTGAATTATGTCTAAGTGCAAGCTAAAAATGCATTTTTTTTTCTAAATTTTTCAATTTTTATGCAAGGTTTTCAAATGTATGATGATGAAAATGAAATGTATGAATGCAAATCTGATTTTCAACACTCAACAAGGTACAAAATTTAGAAAAAACACGGGCTCACCAAAATGTTATGTAGGAAAAGAGGGATGTTGATGAGGTTGATTGTTTAATTAGATCCTCCTTTCACTACATATATTCAAGGACATTAAACCATGTTGAATCACAACTTTTACAAGAGGACTCAACTACAAGTTTGGTGTCACTTGGAATGATAAGGAAATTTAGAATTTGTTGATTAATTTGTTAAACCCTAGTCTAATTAGGCCTAAAACCCTAATTATGAAAAATTGTAAACAAACGGATGAAATTTGACAAATGATCGCATAGGAAGACATTAAATACAGATTAGATACATACTAAATTTTAGAAAGTGGAAACTTTGGGGACAAAAGAGTGGGCACTCGTGTCCAATGCGACACGTTTCTAAGGGCTTGGAACCAAAATATGCTTCAGACTGTAACCTGCATAGAGATTTATGACAATGCTAAACTGGAGGACAAAAGAGCAGGTGCCTGTGTCTAATCAGGGATGTTTTCTATTGTTTTCTTCAGATTTGGAATCTTTATGCTCTTCTCTGATCTCCTACAACTCCTTTCCGCAAGATTAGACACCTATAAATGTAAGGTGAATGATGATAAAAAGATGAAATGTTGTTATTTGTTTCAGATCTAATGTAAATATCAAAAAAATTAAATGTTTTCAATGATATGCAAGGAAAATAATGTGAATTATGTCTAAGTGCAAGCTAAAAATGCTTTTTTTTTGTAAATTTTTCAATTTTTATGCAAGGTTTTCAAATGTATGATGATGAAAATAAAATGTATGAATGCAAATCTGATTTTCAACACTCAGTAAGGTGCAAAATTCAGCAAAAACATGGGTTCACCAAAATGTTATGTAGGAAAAGAGGGATGATGATGAGGTTGATTGTTTAATTAGATCCTCCTTTCACTACATACATTCAAGGACATTAAATCAAGTTGAATCACAAATTTTGCAAGAGGACTCAACTACAGTTTGGTGTCACTTGGAATGATAAGGAAATTTGGAATTTTTGGATTAATTTGTTAAACCCTAGTCTGATTAGGCCTAAAACCCTAATTATACAAAATCGTAAACAAACAGATGAAACCTGACAAATGCTCATATAGTAAGACACTAAATACGTATTAGATACATACTGAATTTTGGATTTTGGAAAGTGGAAACTTCGGGGACAAAAGAGTGGGTGCTCAGGTCCAATATGACACTTTTTTTGAGGGCTTGGAACCAAAATATGCTTCAGACTATAACCTGCTTAGAGATTTTTTGACAATGCTAAACTGGAGGACAAAAGAGCGGGTGCCTATGTCTAATTAGGAATGTTTTCTTTTGTTTTCTTCAGATCTGGAATCTTTATGCTCTTCTCTAATCTCCTGCAACTCCTCTCCGCAAGATCCGACACTTGTAACCTGCAATCACAAGAGAGGGGTTGGGGGTTGTGGTGTTTAGGAGCTTTCCTCGGTCAAGCCCCAGAAATAGCATTCAAGCCTTCCAACACTATTTTTAGATAGAGTGCATGTCCTTGGTGGACAGAGGCAAAAGCAAATGATATGATAAATTGATTGAAACACAAAATAGATGTCACCTCGAAGGTGAAGCTCTCACGAGGAGATGAAGATCTTTCATGCCATGAGGAGATGGACTGATGAAGACAAATCTGCAACAAACAAGTACAAACACAACATAATATTACTCTGCAACATAATGAAAGCCTTGAATATCTTTAACATATGATCACAAGTTTGTATTATCCATCTCTAGTTAAAATGAAGTCCTAAACATGTTTATATATGCATTCCCACTAAACATTTGTAATTCAAATTGAATAGGCCAACAAAGGGAAACCTTTTAATGATCACTTTGCAGACATTTAAAATTTGGGTCTCGACAAAATAGGTCTAGACTAGGGCATGGGTGCCCAAGTCCAGGGTCCTATTTTGGGACTTGATTAAGCTCAAGAGTGTCCCCTAAGTCCCATTTGTCATGGGTTTCGGGGGATTTTGCTCCAGGATTCATTTTAACATGCATGGTTAAATCTAAGGGACCCAAGAGCTAAACTTAGGAGGTAAAAGTCCTAGGGGGATATTTTACGATATAACAGTTCTGATATCTTCTTTTCTACTTGCTTCTCCATATATGAGGAATGTGCTTTGAAGAACTCCAATAATAGATTCATTTGTTATGTTGGAGGTAGAGATGGATCCCTTTTTGCTTCTAGTAATTCATCTTGAATTATTTTTATTACTTCTAGCAACTTAGCTCCTTTAATTTGTTGATGTAAGATCTCCTACCTTGCAGTGAAATGTAGGACATCTCCAAGTTGTAGCTTGTGAAGAGGAGATATGCTGAACAAGTTGACTTGTCCATCAAGAACTAGTAGTTGTAATAGCTGAGGAGTGACCAAGGGTTAAATTTGCATTTGTTGTGCTAGAAACTCCTTAATAGAATCTACATGAGAGGAGGAGGAGGATGTTTCCTGTATTCTTTCAAAACTCTCCCCTGCATCAAGTGAGACCTATTCCTCTTTCTGATCTAGTTGATTCTGTTGTTTTATATTATCCAGAGGAAGATTTCCTTACTCAGTATTGTGAGAGGGAGATGATTTCTCTTCACCTAATGTGACTTGCTCCTCTTGCTACTCTTGTTGATCCTGTTGATCTGTATTGTGTGGAGGAGACTCTATGTTGTGTGGGGGAGAAACTTGTTGTTGCTCCATATTTTTAGTTTCTTTTACTCCTTCAAAAATTTTATTTGTTACCTCCTAAGTTTCTTTTTGAATTTTGGCTCTGTCATCTTGTTCCTGCTCATTAGGGTATCTACCCTATGTTTGGTCCCTAGCTCTTGAGCTTGCATTTGTGACAATTTATCCTTTTCCTCTTGAGAGATTGTACCACCTACCTTTTCTAGGGCTTGCTGTCTCAGCTCTTCATCCATTTCTAGTGCTTTTTCTCTCCTTAGTTTTAAAGCCTGAGCTAGACTCTTTGGATCCTTTTCAATGATTTCATTCAGAGGCATATTGTATTTGATCATATACACGACCACAACCTTCTCTATGGTATTTTTATCTGTAGGAGGTACTTCCGGATGTAATTCTACAGTCTCCATCAGCAGTCCATGATGCACAATCCCACTGAAAATAGCCTCTAACTGAAGAGGATCTTGTAGAGGAGCCTCCAGAGGAGTTTGCTTTGTTTTCTTCTTCTTCTTCGTTTGTAGCTTAGAGGTTCCTTCCTCTCCTTTTTCTTCCTCTTCAACCTCCTCTATTTGAACTTTCTTCCTTTTGGCCTACTGCGTTGGCCTTGGATGCTTCTTTTCTTCTATTTTCATTTGAGCCAAAGTTTCAGATGCAACCCTTCTTCCAGTGGAAGTTGTTTGTGTTGATACGGAGGGTTGCCGAGCACTTGCAGCTACAAAGGTGGACCTACTAGTCCTTCTTGGCACTTGGGCAGCTGGCGGATTAGCAGGGATAGTTTGAGGATCCACTGCAGGGGTTTGTGATGAAGATTTAGGCGGTATACCCCATTTCTCATGTAGTTGATCTCTATTTTTCTCAAGATGCTCCTCTGTACTCTTCTTATTCATATTGTCCCTTATTTCATTGTAGGTTCCAAACCTTTCTGCTATAGCATCATTTGGTTTATTAATAAGAATATCAACATAAGTCTTTATTTCCTTCATAGAGACTTCATAAGGCAATTTGGGAATCCAAGCTGTCCTTGGTTCTACCATTGCCAACATTATATTTAAATAAGTGGAGGTCTTTATTAACATTATTAATTATTGTTATATTTTAGGTTTGATCATATTTAAGTTTTAGATATTACATTAATGTTTTTTTATTATAGTAAGTGCTTTTCACTGGAGCTATGAACTGAAAATACAAAGGAGGGGACACACCCCAAACAAACAAATAATCGTTGCATTCAACAATGTTCAAAAATGCCAAGAAACAAAAAGGAGCACAAGGTAGTGGGGAAAAGATACAACAACAAACAACTACTCCCCACACATGGGAAAGACTACAACACTAGGTAGGACTGTCTAGTAAAACAAGACCACTAATTCAAGGTGGTTTGAAAAACAATTCAAGGAACTTTGTTTCAATTTGGTGTCCCAAGATTTAACCAGTAGAGGTCTCTTACTAGTGGGATTCTCAAACTAAGGATCTTGGTTTGAGTTGAGAGAATTACAAAAATCTTGTCTGAAGACTTCTCTTTACAATTTTCCTTGTTGGAGGATGAATGTCGATGACTAGGCAAACAAAACACCATTGCTTCCTTCTCTTTTCTTTTTTCCACCACAAGAGTCTCTAAGTTAATCTTTTCTGGAAGAGAGAACTATCCATCATCCCAATATCCTTTGAGGGTTTGACAGCCTCCTCAAGAGAAGGAGGAACCTAGTGATCCTTACTATTCTTATGATTCCTTCCTTTAGAAGCTCCACACTAGGTAGAAGCATGTCCTAACTTGCGACAATTGAGACACATCACCTGACATTCTTCATAAACAATTTGCTACACCCAATCACCAAGTTTTGATGAAAGAGTGATTTAAGAGGGGATCGCTTTTTCAACAACAATATTGACACAAAATCTAGCAAATAGAAAACACTTCTTGGATCTACTCACCTCATTGACCACAATGAAATCAACTAGGTAGCAAGCAATAGTTGTCCACACTTCCTCATCCCAATATTCCACTAGTAATCCAAGGAGTTTGACCCAAATTGGAACTCTTTTAATGCAAACTTTTCCTAGTCCAATCCTAGCTCCTATTTCTTGAGGAAGAGGCAAGATCTGCCAAGAAACCATGGACCACCCTTCAAGGGATAAAAGCTATCTTTAAGGAGAGAGAATGAAAAGAGGAAGAATCCCTTCTGCAACACAAATTTGTAGCAAGCCTTTTAACCTTCATTTCCTCTTAGCCCAATTTTTGACACTATCCACATTGGGTCTAACTACTAAAAATTTCCCCACCAAAGCATTGGCCCACTTGGAGGCTAATTTGTCAATGACCGGATTTGGGATAATAAGCTACCAATCTTGACCCATTTCCATAGTGCCTGAAGGCAAAGCAAGGTTGTGAGAAGGAGTGCATTTAACCATATTATATCAATTCTTATGGAGGGAATAATGGCATTCCTAGTCATAGCCCTCTAAGAAGGTAGAGCCATAGATTGTACTTGGTAGTGTTCCCTATCCCCTAGGCCAATGATGAAACAAAACTTGCAAAAATGTATGTAGCCAAAGAACCAACATCATAGGAGCCTCCAACAATGAAGGCTATCAAAGGAGGACAAAATTCTTGAAGAGGTCACATCAGAGTTGCGACATATCCCATCCTTTACAAAAAGAGGAACAACACACTCCACTGGCTCTAAAGCCTCCATATTCACACCCTTCAAGAGTGCAAGGCTGGGTGAGAGGAGAAATCCCTTCCTTAGACCTTGTCTAGACATATTAGTGCCAACAGGGGGCTTCTTTCCAACCTGCAGAACATGTGTCTCCTCCAAGTCTTTGCAAATATTGGACTTCCTTGAAGTGTCTCCAGAACCTGTACTTTTACATGCATCTAGCCAAATGTATAGAAGTTGCACATCGTCCCCCTCATCAAACAAACTGAGCCACTCATCTGAGTTGTCACCACTACCTAGACCTCTTCCATATCCATCCTTGTCTTCTTCCTCATTGTCATCTCAGTCCAGGATGCTCCCACTTGAACCTTATTCAAAATCCATGTTCTCACTCACTCCTCTACTCATCTCACTCATTTCTCTTTCTTATATTAAGAGACATGAGGGTAAAGTCACTAATAGTTATTACATTAATGCTCTATTTTGTAAAGGAATAAAACTACCCTTTAAATATTTATTGTTATAAAGATCAATTAAACAACATTGATACATAAATAACCCTAGTAAATAGTTGGGATTAATTACACTCCTAAATTAATTATATGGAATTTAAATAAATAAAATAGGTGTACTTAGATTTAGACCAAATGTTGATTTAGATTTGCCTAGTGTCACCAATTGATTTATCAAAGTTCTATAAAATTAGGATCTCTTAAATGGTTCTCAAGACCAAGAAACTAATTATCAAAATATCAAGTTCACTTTTGCAAGTGTGATAGTGATCTATGTGAGTGTGGAACTAACCTTTGTCTATGGATCTAAACTTGGTGCGTGTATCTAAATTTTGTTAATATTGGCCTTGTGACCTACTCACCTTGATGATGTGACCTATATTAGTCGACTCGCAGTGTTTAGGAATGCCTTTGGTCAAACCCACTAATTTTACAACTCATAATAAAGATTGAAGGCAATAGAGAGTCATACAAAGCATGCCCTAGATGTTAATGCAAGTAGGTAGTGTAGCAATGATGCTCTGATAATGCTTTTGGAATGATTATGTAGGTAGGAATAAGAGCTAGTTGATGATTATACATGTCATTAAATATAATTCCAAAAGCATAAAGAGCAAGTGAAATATTTTGCACTTTGATTCAACAAATAATGACTAGTTGGAAGAGTTGGGTCAACTATGAGTTTCAATTTAAAATTTAAAAGTTTGTGGTTCATTTTCATAAATCGCGCAACTAACCTAGGTCAATTTTGCAATTTGTGGATATGAACCTAGGTGGAAAATAGATAAACTAAGGATCATGATTGGACTCTAAAATGAGTGCAAATGGGATCAAGTAAGGCTTAACTTATGTTTTAGATTTCAACAAAAATTACGTCACTTGTACATTTGTCATTGCATAAAGGACAACCAAGTCAAACTCAACCCAAAATGAAGGAAAAAATTCCAAGGTATGCAATTTTCACCATAACACATTTATATTGCTAATAATTACAAGAAAGCGCAGTTCACTTAACACAAACACCTTTATGTATTTTATGTAGAATTTTGAAGGCTTTCATGAACATTAGATTTGACATGCATATTTATAGTCATCTCAAATCACTTATATCAAAGAGCATTATACCATGTGATATTTTTATTGGTAATAATTACAATACAAAAGTCCCATTTAATATGCAATTACCTTTAAATATTTGTTAGTAGAAAAACAAAAGAACAAATTTAGTCCACCATTTTTAGGCACCCTTAGCTTCTTTCTCGTTTGACAAAGCTTGCCATTAATTTAAAAGGCTTTTCCTTCAAAAGTATTTCCATTACCAATTTATAAATAAGCTTATTTTTCTAGTATATCTAAAATTAAAAATATGAAAATATATCTTTCTTCAAACTTTTATGGCTTACAAATATTAGAGATGTTTAGCTTTTGTCATTCTAATAATGTTTGGTTAGTGGAAAAGTATTAATTCTCTTCAAACTTTTACGGCTTAGAAATATTAGAGATGCTTAGTTCTTTTTATTCTAGAAATGTTTGGTCTTCACCAAGTATAACTAAAGATTTTGCTTCCACAACGCTCTACACTTGAAGGCTTGCTTCTATTATTCACCTCGTAAGTAGGATGTGACTTTATGACAAGGTTATAAATATAATATGATTGTGAGAGATGAAAGATATAGTTTGTTTTCATAAACTACCTTTAATACACACACCTTTTATCTTTGTTCTCTTTTAAATTTTCTGAATTATTCTTAATCTTTCTATTCTTTATTTTACATTGTACTTTTATAATCTCATAGGATGGAGGTTGATACCATTCTTATCTTAAAGTAAAGTAGGAAAAGTAGTCTATCATATACTGATTTTATGTTCCTTGAGATGTGCTGTTTTTCACTTTAAATAATTTCACTTCAACAGTTAAAGGTCAATTTTGGCCAATAAAATAGGACAAATATTTACCCCTTTTTGTTGTAGATGAGGTGTTAAATTACTATTGACTATTTAACTATTGAAATAGATAATATTTAGCTAAAACAAATTCCATATAAACGAAAGATCTCCAAAATTATATAGGAAATCTTAGATTAGATGCCCTTCCAAGTCTTTGTTCTTGAAAAATAAGATCAAAATTCAAAGCTGAGTTAAGAAGAAGCGACACCCAGATCACAAAAGAATTTGTAATTCTAATGGCCGACAAGTGAAAAGTTCTTGACGTGCTGCTATGGAATTTTGGAACAGTCTCTTTTTTAATAAATTTATTTGTTCTGGAAAATTGGCTAGAAAATTGGAAATTGTACTCCTCGGGAATCTGTTTTAAGAAATGCAGACAAAAGAGGACTGGATTTGATAAAAAAACGGTGCTCGTGAGAATCAGTCCGGCTAATTGCTTTGTGAGTTGTGGCATTTTCTTGAGAAGCCACAATGTTTGTTGTCAACTGTGCACGATGTAATCGAGATGCCCATCTCTCTCTTTTATCTTTTCCAACAAGAATTCCACCTGATACGAAAAAGCTTCTACTCTGATATTTATTGAATTTTGTTTCTGCTGATTCATTGTGGTCTTAGTCCTGCAAGTGTCGTCCCTTTTTTTCACTGCCAAACACTTGTAACTTCTTCTGAGGTGAGTTTGTTCATAATTCAATTTAATAATAGACTGAATCTGCTTATTCTGATTTGTGTCTTATATGGGCCTTTTGTGTCTTATCGAGATTTGAGTTTCCACTGATTATTTTCTTTTACCGATGAGAAATCTTGAGGGAATGATCATGTCAAAACAAAAATCTGTGACCATGGTTACATGGGTTGTTTCTGGTTTCCATTAGTTATCTCGAAAGGTTTTGAATGACAGGAATATGTGACATCTCTGCATTTGGCAACTCTATCTTGGTATAGTTTATTCAGTATTCAGCAAAGAAAATGTTGTGAAATCTGGGGAGCTCATTCTCACTTTGAACAGGAAAAGAAGTGAAGTGCAGAAGATTAAAACAGCAAAGCTGGTGGTCCCATAGACTATTTTTAGTCTCGTGGATGTTAAAAGCTATTCATTCATTTGTATTTGCCATGGAGAATGAAGAAGCAGGGGACTTTTTACTACCTTGCACATCCTGTGCCAAGAATTGCTTTGCAATTCATGGCAAACACAAAGAAAGGCTTGATGAGTGTTCCTATTTCTTCAAAGTCATGCTCGGAGATTTTGCACACAAACTGGTAACACCAATGCTCATGCACCCTTCTTCATCCTTTGGATATATGCACATAAAATAAGAAATTCATTTGTTATTTTCATTACTTTACTGCAGCGTATTCCTCCTGCATTTTTCCCAAAATTCAGAAATGAGATTGGGGTTGGAAGAAATGTGGTTCTGCAAGGTCCAAGCAGCCAGAGGTGGGATGTAAAGCTCTGCGGTACAGCTACTCAAATGGAATTTGTACAAGGTTGGGAGAAATTTGTGCGTCATCACAAAATAGAGTTTGGAGATTTTCTGGTGTTCAAATATATCTACAAGTCATATTTCAAAGTTAGGATATTTGGGAGGAGTGGGTGTGAGAAAAATAGCACTTTTTTAAATCCTCAGAACACCTACCATGATTGTGAATGTCCTGATACTACCAATGCTAGTTCTGATGTTGAGATTTCTGATCAACCCATGAACAATCAGTTGTCTATTATTATGGTTTCTGACAAGGAAAAGAATGATCGAGCACAAGCAATCTCTGTAATGCAAGGGAGAAAACGTCGCGGTAAGTAAAAGCTTATTATGCAGGCACTTGAATAGAACGTTTGAGTCCCCCAAATTTTAGTGAGCTTTGATTGCAGATATTTCCATAGAAATTTTACTAAAACTGTGCCCTACAAATTTTCATTTGAAATCTGAATGCAGGCCGTCCTCCCAAGACACACCAGATACAGACTGAAAAAAGGAATTATCGAAAACCTTGTTATATTTCTTGTAGGCGTCCTGTTACTGAAGCAGAAAGGAACCAGGTCCTTGAAGCTGCCATTTCTTTCACATCAAATAGACCCTTTTGTTCAATAATTATGACACAGTCTTATGTCTACAGCGGATTTTGGCTTGTAAGTTCTCCCTTTCTCTTTGTCTCTAAGTCTATTTTTCATCTCTTGTAATATTCACACATTGCCTTTTCCAATGAATACCGCTTATTTTTTCATTAGATGGGTTTAATGGGCTAATATAATGCAGCTTCTACTTTGCTCTGACAAGGAGGGTTTAAATGGAATTTACTGGATTAATGTAATTCAGTTTGTGAGATGTTTTGGATGTGCAGAGAATTTCAAAATCATGTGCTGATAGTCTACAATTACCCAGAGAGAGAACCCAACTGACTCTTGTGGATCCTAATAGTAAGGAATGGCATGTACAATACCTGGGACATCTGGAGAGAGCTGCTCTGAGTGGAGGTTGGGGACATTTTTCACGAGGTAATAATCTGGAGGAAGGAGATGCTTGCATCTTTGAGCGGATAGACAATAACAAAAAGAAAGTTAAGATTAGAGTCCATATCTTTAGGGTTGTCAAAGAGTGTACTCCTTACAAGAAAATGAATGGAAGACAACCGAATGATAACCTTGCCTTACTTACAGACAACTCTGATAAGAAGATGGAAGTCTCAAGGGAAGATCTTGCCAGCGATTTGTCAGTAGAAAAATTTGAGCATGAACAAGAAAATCATGGACAACAAAGAATAAAAGAAATGCAATGGAAGAAAGAGAAGGCTACCACTAGAAGCAATAAGCATAAACTGGCTAAATCAAATTGTACAACTGCCACTTCAGATGGGAAAACAGTTTGCAGGCGTAGCAGAAGATTTTCACAAACATGTAATTTTGTTCAGTCCCCAAAGAAAGATCTGTTATACTTAGTATCATCCATAGATGAGCAAGAATCAATTCTCAGGGATGTGGTGATGCTATCAAAAAATACCATTTGTCTAGATGATGACAATGACAGTGGCAAAGAAGAAGACTTGATGATTATTTGGGACAATCGTGATGCAAGTCATGTAATGCCTTCTAGCAGTGGAGCTTCAATTCCATGTGGAGAGTCCAGTCATAAAGGAGTTTTGATGACAAAGTCCATACTTCCAATTTTGGATACCAAATCTGAGGCGTTAGATTTGGTGGTGGCATTGTCATCAGGGGAAGCTGCTTCACCAGTTGATAAGAAGGGTGAAGCAAATTGGTCAATTGGTTCAGGAATGGGTGATAAGGCAACTCTGCAATCCCATTCATTAGAATCCTCTTTCTGATGATGGTTCATTGAGTGTGACCCGAAACGTCGATATAAAAGAATACACGCAGTCAAATCCAAAAGCAATTTTTTGTTCATTCATGGACTGTGGAAAGCTCATGCCTACTACTGTTAATCATGTTCAAAAGGGAATGGTGACACCAGGTTACCTGAGCTCCTGAGTTTACATTAAGGAAGAAAATATTTTATGCAATAGTATAGATTGCAGTGATATAGAACAATATTGAATGTAAGTATAAATTCATCAAACATATTTATGTAGAGCATAGGACAATAAATTCCATATAGTTTAGGAAGCGAATGAAGAAAGGTAGATATTAAACTTTTTGGATTGTAACTCGAATCAACTGCTTCTAGGGGTGAAGAAATTGAAAAGCAGAAACAAAAAAAAAAATTTGTACCATGTGACACTTACCTGAAACAACTTCTTCACTAGTTATATCTCAGGAGCTTGTTTACCATTCTCAAAATTACAGTGAAGAGGAATTTATTTCTGCAGTCTTGTAACAAATTTTGTCCTTACTGACAGATATTTTGCTTATAAAAAATTATCACATGAACTAGCTTGTTAAGGTCATTTTTATCATTTTTTACAAAGGAGTGGGTACGCTTCCACTTTTCAATAAGAAAAGTAGGTTGTTGCCAAAATAGTTGATTGAGGAAGGACATTGTGGCTTCGAGCTGTACAATAGACCCTAGAAGGAGAGATCCTATCATGATTTGGGCTTGATGGGATGGGATACCGTATTCTGAATCATTTTTTCTGAGTAGAGTCTTATACCTCTCTTGTATATGCTTTCGAGTATATTAAGGAATGAGTATGACAAGCTCTTTTTATGATGCATGTATCCAGTACGGAGTTAGATGATGTTGAGATGTTAACAGGCTCTCTTAATCATTCCATGATCAGATTCTTTCTTTCTTACATCAGCAAGTTAGTTACTTCTCTACAGCAAGACTATCTCCTATACCTCTTTGTTTGTTACATTTTTTTACTAACTAGAGATAGAAGAATTTTTTAGTAGAATCAATACCAAGAGATATATTCTCTACAGTAAGACTATCTCCTATAGCTCCTTGTTTGTTAAATTTTTTTTACTAACTAGAGATAATGAGAATTGAGAATTTTTTTAGTGGTAGAATCAATTCCAAGAGATATATTTTCTAGGTGTACCTGACATGAAATGAAAGGCATTTTTAAAGACGACAACATCAGTTAGTGGCCTATGTAACCCACATCATCAGTTGCACACTCATTGTGGGCCTACAGAACTAGCTTGATTCAAGGATGTACATAATTATCAACTAAATATCTATTTATTGTCCACTAATGTTTCCTAGCCTTATGTGCAAGCTGAATTCATATAGTTCTGACTACTAGACTTATTGGGAAAAATGCAAACCATCAAGCAAGTTATATATATCTTTTTAAAACTAGGATGTAAAGGTCTTCATGTCTCATGACTAATTTATCATAGCAGTTCTGGTTCCATAGTTGAAACTTAACCTTACCTGAAACCCTAAGAACTATACACACATACATCTGTGTATTCACCTTAACAGATAAATATACATGTGCAGTTATTTATAAATTCCTTCAATTTATCTGAGTTGTCAGTTTTCTTGTCAGTGCAACTAGCCTATATCAATGTTTTTGGAGTTATAAAAAGACTGATGACACTTAAAAGTCATAAACGGATGACTAATATCCATTCTATAGGCAGATCAAACCACTGATTCTGACCTTTGGTGGTGAATGCACATGCACATAGCACAAAGTTATCAACAAGAGGTTAGAAAAATAATGCAGTACAGAATTGAAATAACAGTGAAATAGCAATTAAAATTCACAAAAAGACAACACAGATTTACGTGGAAAACTTAGTAATGTACCAGGAAAAAACCACGGGCAAAGATCTCTCAATTTTATTCTTTGAAGAAAATTCGTTGTTACAAAAAAAAATTCTCATGCCTTTGCATTGAAGCTCGACTAACTTAAATAACCACGGAAAAATACATGCAAAAAATAAATCCTTTCCATAAAAAGATTTCCATGCATAAAAGTACGAGTGGCACTTCTGCATGCAATTTTGCATGGTGTACATGTGTCATATGGCCCCAAAAAAATTTCAGCCCAGCCTATCAGCCACGTCGAAAAACACCTTCAGCATGGCACGGGGGCTATGCGCAGCCCCCTACAACCCCCCGTCCTTCAACCTTCAGTTGAACTTCCTTGGCCTTCAACCCTGCCCAACGGGTACATCGAGTAGACTACTATGGTACTTGTTGTCAATTGCTCGTGACTGCTAGAATATAATAAACTGACTTCACATACCAACACAAGATTGGGTCGCATCCTCTATGCGCCCCTCTAGGCTCAATCACCACTCCACAATTTCCTCAATGTCTTCATTGATTATTTCTCATATTGTTTAGCACTCAAACTCAATTAGTAGCCCAATCAGAAAATCAATTAGTTTGCCATATGATGCCATTTCCATACACATTCTGTACCATCTTGTGCCATTGTTCTTCTATATCATGAATCCTATTATTTTGGTTTTGCCTTGCAAAGTTTACTAGAGTATTAACAACCAAGGATGATGGAATATTGAGATCTAGCATAGGGCTGAGTGTATGTTCATTAGTATCAAATGACGTTAGATTATACAAACAAGTTCATATTGAACAAAAGTATGAATTTCGCGAACAAAGAGAAAGAACGCTAATATGAGGTGGTGTTCAAAGACACTGAAGAGGAGGAGAAGAAAATAACATTGTAATATTGTAATGGTGAAAATTACATACCCCTAAAAAAATTACCTAATGATTATGGGCTCTGCTAGGGTTTAGGTCTTGGCTTTACTTGTGTCAACTTCTATCATTCCTTATGTCATATTGTTTCTTTGGTCAGGATTCTCCATTATTTTTTTGCATTTATTGTGGGATCTTTTAATTTTTAATGCTTGAAGTGTTTATTTTCCTTTGAATGGCCCCATACTTCATCAATCCAGTAGTCATTGTTGGTTTTGATGGTTTGACAATGCATAAGGATGGGTCCACTACAAAAGTGACCTGGTAAATTTGTTCCCAAGGCTTTTCACAAGGTAGGCCTTCTAAAACACCCACAAATGTGGTCCTTTCCATCCTAGAATTTGATAGTGCTTGTAGATAGCTTGAAATTTTTACTTTGATATGTTATTTTGTTGGGAGGAGTCCTCTTAAAAGTATGCTTAAAGAATGGGTGAACAAAGCTTAGGCCTCGCATGGGGTCCACCTTGATGTTATCTAAAACCTCATGAAAGGGTTCTCTTTTTTTACTTTGTTGAAGCCAACCATACAAAAGCTATTCTCAGACATGGCCATTGGTTTGCCATGCATCTCTTCTTGTTTTCACACATTGGACCCAAGACTGGCATTTCTGAGGAGAGATCTCTCCATGTCCCTATCCAAATGAAATTTCTTGGTTTATCTTTGTCATGCTAGAACTTTTTGCCTCAAATAGCAGATTCTTTACATAATGTTGTTTGTGTCGAGCCAAATAAGTTTTTCTCAACCCATCTACAAAAACGTGTGTGCATTGAGTTTGATCTTTCTATAGATCTGAAGGAGTTGGTTGATGTCCAAATTGGTCAGATGAGACACATGTAGCATGTTATCTATCTTAGCCTACCCAACACTTGTTATAGGTGTTAGTCCTCTAATCATAAGATAAGAGATTGTCCTCTAATTTATAGGTGTTAGTCCTCTACTCATAGTAAGCCCACCCTCTAGCGTGCAAATGAGTGTCTCTCTCCAAAAAGGAGGAAGGATGGTCTACAATTGGGAGCCATAAGAATAACTAGAATTCTAGTAATGGTGGTTTGCCACCTAAAAACTCAATTGGTAATGCTGGGCTTCCACCTAAAACTCAAGGGCATGGTGTCAAAACCTTAGAACAAGGGGAAATATGTTCCTTCTAATGGAGAATCATCCAATGAGTCAAATCAAAAGTTTACCCAAACTCCACTTCTAGCCTCCAATTTATTTTCTCAACCAAAAGCTTGTGTTCATTCATTCTCCTCCTCCTCTCCAATAGTTCCACAATGGTATCACAATCCAACTAGGCTTTTGGAAGAAGGTGAATATGTTCTAGACAAAAGAAATCATAATCAACTAGCAATTCAATTGGGTAGTTTCCAAAATGCCCTTCTAAGGGTGATTTTTTTTGTAGAATAGTCATGCGACTCTTAATGAACTAGATAGTGAAGATATGACTCTTGACTGTCATTAATAAATTTTGTCTCTTGAAATATTTAAGGTTTGATAAACTGCAATAACCACCCTAGTAACTACTAATTTTTTTAACACATCAAGTACTAACTTAATCAACCAAGTATCTTCTATCTAATTTAGAAGTTCCAACTTTAGAGACTTACCAACCATAGTCATGGCAACAACTCATATACTCGCACTAGAGTATGGTAAGTTCCCAAGGTCAAGGTCATCCATAGATCCAGACCTAAACCTCAAGGGTTCATTCATAATGGCCCTACCTACGTATCTCTTCATGGGAATCAAAGGTCCTGTAGTTCATTCATCAACAATAGAGAGGCTTCATCCTCTCCTCTAATATGAGATCTTTGATCTCACTTTTAAATCACAATCATTGGTTGATCTTATGCTTCCAATTCAATTCATACACCATAGCATGATAGAAAAAACATTCTAATCAAATGATAGTTCAATGCCAATATCAATGTATGAACCCACACAAAACCACATAGTGACCCGCTCATATAAATGCCACTTGTTCCCATATAGAGATTGGCTCAAGCATACATCACATGTACACAATGTGACTAACTCTTACATGTGTCACACATACACAATGTGACTATCTTAGGAGTACAACATATTTACACAATGTGAATAACTTATGCGTGTGTCACCTATACACAATTTGACTTGCTCATACATACCATGTATACATAGAGTGAATAACTCATTCATGTGTCACATACACCTAAAGTGACTATCTCTTGCATACAACAACTATACACAATACATGATTAGTTATAACCTGTATCACATATACACAATGTGACTAATTCATATATACACAATGCGATTAGCTCAAGTAGGCATCATATATATGCAATGTGACTAATTCACATATATATAATGTGATCATCTCATGCAGGCATCATATATAAATAATGTGAATAATTCACATATATGCAATGTGAATAGCTCGTGCAGGCATCATATATACACAATGTGACTACATCACATGCACATCATAGGTACACATAGTGACCAGGTAGCAAAAAGGAATGGTTGTGACCATATTGCAAGCATCTTCCCATTTTGTTGATTAACTAGCCTATAAGTCCTCAAATATATCCCAACCAAAAAAAGGAATGTTGGTGTATCTAATGGTACACCATGGATTCTATCCTTTTTCTAGATGAGTAGCCAACTATGATGACAAGCAAGCATCCCATACTACTTGCGGTTATCATTGGCAAGGGCTTTGTAAACGAGAAAATTTGGACAAAATGAAAGATAAAACAATTACTTGCAATACCTTGATCCAAACCTTTTCGAATAGCTCAGATTGATGACGCATGCATGTTGATTTGCTCAAATGATTAGATGTTGGTTGCTCAAATCTACAGCATAATGTTGATAGAAGATAAACAGATGGAAGATAATAGATGAGGATGGATGAGAAGATTGATGCAAAGGTTCTAATGTGATTTCGACAGCGTAAGGATATGAAACTTAATGCATACCAAATGGCTTATGAGAGACCATATTTATAGGCAAAGGCTAATTTTTTATCAACGATGGACGATAAAAGAAGAAATCAATGGATGAGGATCATGGATGAACATGCAAGCGCCATGTGTCAATAGAAAGGCATTTTATTTAGAAAGCTTAGGTGGGTTGTTGATGAAGATAAGATTCTTTCTCAAGATAGAATGCTTTTTCTATTTTGAGATTTAAGTGATGAGGATAGTTGATTTTTTTCTAATTTATTAAATCTTCCCATATCTAATTTTTCTATTTTATGGACAAGGAGGCCCACTTGTACGATTTTAGAAGAAAATGATAAGGATGGAAGATAATATAAATTAAATAAATTAATAATTTATTTAATTTATGGACATGGTGAATAAATAAATAAAATAAATGATTTTATTTATTTATTAGAAGAAAAGACAAAATAATTAAATAATATAAAATTATTTACTCATTTGATGGTAGATGGAAGAATACTGAAAATTAATTAAATAAATAAAATTTATTTAATTAATTAAGGCTATGAAGAGGAAAATAAAATATAAGTTAGACAAAGTGAAGGTATGCGATGCAATATGAGTTTCATGCATAAATAATGAACTGGGCCAATTTTGGGTGTCTACATTTTGCCCCTCTCTGAGACAATGTCTGTTAGGGCGTTGTTTCAAAGAAGATATGATGCGTTGGATAAATAGGCTATGCCCCAGTGAAATTGGCGGATGATAGAAAGATAGGATGATGATGCCCCCTTGAGAGGATAGGCAAGTTGGACAAACACGAGTAGGCTCTCGAAATGAAATGGATTGGTCAAGGAAGAAAGATAAGGAAATGGATAGAAGAAAAGGAAGGATGCATTATGCTGCAATGAAAGTGAGCAACCATGATGTTTGATTTAGCACAAGACGTTATGCACCAAGGTATAAGGACCAAGGTGACGATGTGTCTCATGCCCCAACGTAATACAACCTTGTCTAGATGTATGAGGAAGAAAGCTTAGAGCATTAAAGTCCTAATGCACAAAAGGTATGATGTGACCTTAGATGCAAAGGATAATGCAAAAGGCTATTCCAACATACACAAGATATGAATATTAGTTGTAATGATACAGATGTGATACAAATGCAAGATAAAAAGATAACACACAGAAGCAAGCAAGCAAACATGCACAAATGATTCAAAAACAAACAAGGTATTGCCCCTATCAAGCTATAAACCAATGATTAATTACTGATTGATTAATAATGATAATAGTGTTGTCATTGCGGGGAATGATGTATCCCTAGATCAACACAAGGATGAATGATTAATTGATTGATGATTATTGATTGGGTTTACAACAAGGCTAGGATCAGGACCATTGATGTGATTGGATAATTTGACAAGCTTGATTGACTTGATTGGTATGGATAAAGGATGACTTGCATTTGGATTTATTGCTTGGATTGATTTGATGAGGATGAATGGAAGAAGTGATTTGAAGAAGAATTGATGATTGATTAGAAGAATTACTTTGAAAGATTGATGAATTGATGAAGATAGAGGATAGAAGAGGATGAGAGATGGAAGAAAGAGGAATATCATAGGTACCTGAATCTAGGCACTTCCTTCGTACTCCAGACTGCGTACATACCCATGTCCACGAGATCAAGGCACTTAACAATAGAGATGAGATGTAGTTCTAATAATGTTTTATTGACGGTGATGATGAAGGTAGATGGATTAAATATTGAATGGATTTGGAAGAAGCATTTAGATAGGTTGATTTGATTGATTAGATGGAATATGAGTGATTTGATGATATATGATATTATTGATGGAATGATATGTATTGGATTGAGTTTGAGGAATAGATGAATTGATTGGTTGGATTTGAGGGATTGATTTGATTGGATTTGATGATTGGATTTGACGATTGGATTAATGATTGGATTTGATGATTGGATTGGATGATTTGATTGCTTGGATGATTTGATTTTGTTTGATGATGATTGATTTTGATTTTGATTGATTGGATGATTTGATTTTGATTCGATGATGATTGATTTTGATTTTGATTGATTGGATGATTTGATTTTGATTCGATGATTTGGATTTTTGTTGGATATTTGATTCTTTTGTTTTTTAGAAATGTTTTGATTTTTTTGGATTTTGGAATATTTTTTTTTTTTTTTGTATTTCTTCAGGACTTTTTATGTTTTTTTTTTTTTTTTTAAATTCAGGACATTTTATGATTTTTTTGGATTTTTTCAAGACATTTTATAATTTTTTTATAATTTTTTTAGGACTGTTTATGATTTTTTTGTAATTTTTTTCAGAACTATTTATGATTTTTTTGGAATTTTGATATGTTTCAATTTTTTTGGATTTTTGGTATGTTTTGGAATGTCAATGGATTTACAATTAGGGTAGCCTTTGTGCTAGATACCAATGACAAGGGAGACACAAGTCTAGGTGCAAGGAGAAATGTAGGATGGATAGATAAAAGGATGGGCGATATGATAAGGGATAAAAGGCTCATGGTAGATGGATAGATAAAAGGATAGGCTATAGTGGATGTATGTATGCATAAGAGAAAGGATGTGATCTCCATGGACTATGTCACATAGGAATAACATGCCCCATTCGAAGTGGAATACTTAGGATGACATGACGAAGCTGTCAATGATTATTTTTACACATTCACAACAAAAGTTAAAATTCACAAAATGAACCTAACTGTCTTGAAAGATATGAAGAAATCAATTAAGATTACTTAATCCGAAGTTTCTGTATGGTCAGGACTTGACCTTATGGATAATTTAGTAGGTTAATGCGAAGCTGTAATATGCAAGGGGCCTTACTTGATTTAAGGTGTTCTATGACTCACTGGACTCGAATTATGCAAAATATCACAAATATCAACATATTATCTGTCTCTTTATATAAATTTGCTATTGTATCACAAAGCTTTATATGATTTATATTAACACAAGCTTTTCTTTCCAAATATTATGAAAATTGCCAAATATCAACTCAGTTGTTCATGTTTCCTTTAAATATCAGACAATCTCCTTTAAATCTCTGCGTGCAAGCTAAGTATTTCAAATGTTTGGGAAAAGTTAGAGAAATCTAAATTAAACTTCATTCTGCTATAGAATCTAAATGCTCTGTTATTCACGTTGTAAGCAGTACAACAAACTTGATTAAATCCATAGACTAAACCTTCAAATGTAATTCCTGAGCATTTTCACAAACATACATTCAAGATTGCAAGCTTTTGGAGAGATAATATTTCAAATACAAACAAGAGCTAGAAACAATCTTAAAGTAGACGCAGAATTCTAGAGATATTTGTATTTAAAATAAACAGTCATATATGATTTACAATGTATGAATGACTCCTTGCTTCATTAATCAACTTATAGAAAACTTACAAAACATCTTACAGATACAGTAAGGAAGCTAGATGTTCCATGCATTCCTTATTGCAGACACAGGCGACCTCCTTTTACTCTAAACTAAAATGTTCCTCTATTCAAAATGCTAAGACTAATTACAATTTCCAACTCTGTTCTACAAATCCCTGTGTCTGTCTTTACAGAGTAAAGGGGCTTGATCTATAGATTTGATTATCCCCAATACGGCTACAAAACCCTAGTCAATCAACGGTCCATATCTCAAGTGCAACATCAACAGTGGAAAACAAATCCCGCCAAAAATCTCTGAGAAGCATACTCCATACTAAGCGTAAGGATGCCCTTTGGACACCCTAACAACCTCAAAATATCTTCTATTGCTTTGCCCTTTTAATATTGCTTCTTTCCACCTGCATCTTTCTTCTCATTGAAATCCTTTACTCCTTTTGCTTCTTTTGTGCTCGACCACCACTTTGTGATGTCATCACCATTAAAGCTCCACCTTTATATCTACCTGCACACCTGCAAATAGACATAAAAAAATGGATTTAAAATTCACGTCGCTTTCATAAATTTATACCTTTCCTAATAGTCACAACAAGCTCGATCGACATTAATTATAGCAATTAATGCGCCAAAGCTCGGCCTTCTACTGCAGTGTTTGTGTTTTCAAACTTTTTATTGTTAGTTTAATTCTGCATACATACCATTTTCCTTGTATGTTCTCTTTGTATATTTTAACATATAAACATACATGTAAACAACCACGACTAACATTCCTTCCCTTTTGTCTATTTTTCCATACATCCTTGTATCTTTTGCTTTGTATATCGCGCTTTGTATATTTTCTTGTATGAGCGCATATACAACAACCTTATGCAAACCCTGCTTTACCTTTTTATTTCTTTCGATGCTTTTAATTTCTTTGTATCTCGGATTATGTATATCATAAACATACAAGCATTTAAACATTCGAAGACTTTTCTATATTTAATTTCTTTTTTCGCATCCGGCTTGTATCTTTAACTGGTATCTTTCGTTTTGCATATTAGCTTGTATATCGAAGATATACATTGTAATTATACAAACCCGATATGCAAATAGTGGGGTCCACTTTACTTTTCACTTGTATCTCTGTGATACAACAACATTTGTATCAAACCTTTACATACAAAGCCCAAGATACATACAAAATCCTTTGTATGTCCTTTCAGACTTCAACTTTTATAAACCACAGTTCACTCACTTTTTGGCTCCGCGACATGTATAAAGTGCAATGCATCTTTTAATATACGTTAAGTAGTGATGCATCATTTTAACCTTTCTTCAGTTTTGCATTGTATGTATATTAAAATGTATGTCTCCGAAACATACATACAAAGTGCGATACATACAACAAAAAAAATCCTATTCCATGATCCTTTCGGTTCCACGGCATGTATGTAGCTTTGCATATCCACTTTGTATGTTTTCCTTTCGCCAAACATACAAACATAAAATACATCCGACGGATTCAACTGATTATGCATTTAAACTTTGAAATCTATCGGGTCCGGCTTGTATGTATAGATAGAACGTTAACAAAATGCATACAAGTACACGAATGTAACAAAACTGATAACTCCTTCATGCGACTTATACAACGACTTGATATACAAACAACTTTGTATACGAGCGACCTTGTACACAAATGACTTTGTATATACAAACAGCTTTGTATATGCAACATACAAACCCATCCCACAATGCATTTTACCAAAAACATACATATCTTGCAAAATATTGTGAATTTTAAAATGGTTCAAAATGCAACCCTCACTCTTTTTTGACAAGGAATTCACCCATATTCAGCTCTGGTACTTAATGCTATTTTTCTTTATTTTCGACAAGGTTTGTAACTTTCACTTCCTTTTCTCTTTTACCACCAAACAGACCCACACACAAAAGCAAAAAAAGCCAAAGCCACAGCCACAGCAGGGGTCCTCATTTTGCTGAGGAGTAAAATGGGGCATGTTGTGAGCATCACAACAACTAGCAACCAAACAAAACAATCAAATTAAAACCATTAAAGAAAACTAAATGAAATAAATCCATAATTTCCAACTATCTTTTCTGCAAATCATTATTCAACTTGAGACTTAATGTATTCAATAAGGTGCATGAATCTTACCTTCAGTTTAAGTGGATGCACGTGATTAATAATCCTCATCTTGAAAATTAATTGAACAAACCAGTGACTGATATTAGCCTACATAGTTGATGGCATTCCCTCATAGCCAACTGGATAGAGCCTTGCTGCCAGCAGGCATCCATAGCCCCAACAAGGTTATCGTTACAATTCTCCTAAGTAGAGCCCCACTGCCAACAAGTGTCTATAGCCCTGGTAGAGTTACTTAGATGGCTTAATCTGGATTTTCAGTAAAATCAATTTTATTTATTTTTTATATTTTTGTATTTGATAGAGATTTCATAAGATATTACAGTTGTAACTTCATGATACAAGGAATGATCACTTGCTGAAATTAAGTTGAGAATTGTAATGGTAGCAAGGGTGACCTCTGATTTTTCACCTAATATCTACACTAGTAGGTTCAACAAACCCAAGGATTGTAGGTGTGTCATTGTGAGAAACTTCCCTTGAATACTCAACCCACAGTTATTGAATACAAAATTTTACAAGTCAAACAACTTTCTACATACATGACAGTCACAACAAGTTATGCATAAATTTCAAATAATTAACCTAAATGTTCTAAATTTTCTATTATTTTCAGTGGTTGTTAGTCTGCTCCTACATACTTTGAAACAAAACAAACATCCCTGCTAAGACAACACAACATACCAACAAGCACAACAGAACAAAACAAAAACAAATGCCAAACAAAACAAAACAAAAAACAACCCAAAACTGTACATTATTTACATTATGATACACAGAAACTAACTGCCCTCACCTCAAGCCTAAAAGTAATGTTTCAAGTGTTGGCCATTAACTGGTAATGACACATCTTCCCCCAGTCAAGGTCTTGAGCCTGAAAGTATTGTCTCCAATTATTTCTGCGACCTATAATGGACCTAACCATAATTTGTCAAATTTTCCATGATTTCCTTTCTTTTCATGTGCTTTATCCTAACACAGCACTAAGTCTGATATTCTAAACATTTTGACTCTTTCTCTTTTATCAAACCATCTTTTGACTACTGCTTGATGTTTGGTGAATTTCTCAATGGCCCGATCTCTTTTCTCATCTAATTATAACATTTGTATTATTCTGGCCTCTCTATGATCATCAAACCCTAAATATTCATTAGCAAACGTCCAAACTGGTATTCTTAGATTTACTGGAAGTATGGGATCAGTCCCATAAACTAAGTGATAAGGTGCATTGCCTAAGGCTGACTTAACCTTAGTCCTATCTACCCACAGTGCATGTTGTAGGATTCTTTTCAGTTAGCTTCTTGATTATATCCAATAAAATTTTGTTTTTAGACTCAACTAACCCATTCCCTTGAGGATAATAATTTGTAGAAAACTTTAAAACTATCCCATATTCAAATGCCCATTTGGAAAATTTCAAAGAAAAAAATGCAGGGCCATTATCACATACTAGCGAATAGGGAGTTCCAAACCTGGTTATGATGTTTTCTTCAAGGAACTTGATAACTACATCAGTAGTAGAGAACTTGCAACATGTGGCTTCAGTCCACCTTGTACAGTAGTCAGTTACTGTCAGTATAAACTTATGTCCTGAAGATGATAGAGGATTTATAACCCCAATGAAATCTAAGCCCCATTGTGCAAATGGTCTAGACTCAATCACTGGCTGTAATGGATTAGCCTAATTCCTTCCCTTGTCTGCCATAGTTTGATAGGTGTGACAACTTCTAATGTGACTTTCTGTATCCTTAAACATTGTAGGCCAATAGTATCCTGCTCTCAATATCTTATGCATTGTAGCTAAATGGGAACCATGAGCAGTTCCATATTTGTCGTGCAATTCTGACAACACCTTATCCACTTCAACTCTATTTAAACATCTTAAATATATTCCTTCATGGTTCTTCTTGAATAGAAGACCTCCTTGTACCATGTACTTCTGTGCTTTAATCTTTAAAGCTCTCCGCTAAGAGGATTTCATCTTACTTGGATATTTTCCTGATATTAGAAAAGTGTTCAAATCATCATACCACCCTGATGCATCACTAGAATTCAACACATACTGTTGTTTCACCAAATTTGGATCTGTGTTTGCTATGGTTTGTACTAATGCTTGTCCTCGACCAACTTCATTGGAATAATTTCCATATCAAAATCTTGCAATGTTGTAATCCATTTGGCTCCTCTCTCTCCAGGCTCATTCTGCATCAGCAGCATCTTCACGGCTGCATCTGGTACTATGGCTTTAACCTGACTGCGTAAGATATAATGTCTAAACTTTTTCACTGTTCTTACTAATGCAAACGCATGTCTTTCTGTATCAAGATATTTTAGCTGTGCATCCTTTAGAGGTGCACTCATGAAGGCTATGGGTTTTTCTTCATTGTCTTCTCCCTTTTGTGTCAAAGCAGGTGCAACTGAATGTGAAGATGCAAAAGAATAAATGTAAAATGGCTTTGTATAATCTGGGCTCATCAACACAGGAGCATCAGAAATGGCTTCCTTAATATCTTCAAATGCAGCTTTAGCTACTAGTCTCCATTCTATCTTTGCATTCTTCTTCAGCATGGCGTTCAATGGTTGCACAATTTCTGTAAACCCTGTAATAAACTTCTTGACAAAATTAATCTTACCAAAAAATGACTTTAGTTCTTTCTTACTGTTTGGTAATTGCAATTTCTTTATTCCTTCTATTCTATCAGGATCAATAGATATCCCATTTTCAAAAATGACATGTCCTAATAATTTTCCTTCAGTTACGCTAAATGAACATTTCTTTGGGTTAAGGGAAATCCCGTACCTTTCACATCTTTTAAGTACTCTTCTCAGATCTTCAGCATGAGTGTATGCATCTTTAGAGTAAATAGTTAAATCATCCATATAAATAACAATGCACTTACCTGACAATCCACAGAATGCAATGTCCATGGCTCGCTGAAAAGTGGCACCTGCATTGATTAGACCAAAAGGCATTCTTCTGTATGCATAATTTCCCCATTTGCAAGTAAAAGTGGTCTTCAACCTATCCTCTTTATCTATTAAGACCTGGTTATATCCTGAGAATCCATCTAGGAAAGACATCATTTTAGCCCCATTCACTGCTTGTAACACTTCATCTATTGGAGGCAGGGGATAATTATCTTTTTGAGATGCCTTGTTCAAATTTCTAAAATCTACACATAACCTAATGTCTCCACTTTTCTTTCTCACAGGTACTAAATTAGCTACCCGAGTTGAATGTTTGATTGGGAAAGTTATTCTGGCAGACATCAATTTTTTCACTTCTTCAAAGATCAAAGGCTCTAAAATAGCATTCACAGGGCTTTGTTTTTGCCTAAATGGTTTAACATCAGGTTTCAAGGGTATCACATGAGTCATGATGGACGTATCAGATGTTTTCAAATCTTCATACATCCATGCTATGACATGTTTGTACTCTTTCAGAACATCCACAATTTCTTTTCTCAACTCTTTAGAGCAAGCCTTTCCAATAAGTACATTTTGTGGACTCTTCTCTATTCCAAGGTTATACGGATCACACTCACCTCCCTCAGTTTTGGGAAAATCTTTCTGTCTTACAACCCCATCAAAGTCAAAAATCTGTTCTAACTCAATCACTCCTTTAGGTAAGAAATTTCTTTTTAAGTTGATTATGTCTTCTTCGTCCCAAGACACATCAAGCCTTTCTTGTTCATCAATAATTTGAGCTTCAAATACCTCATTGCAAGTTAGAAAATCTACAATTTGTTGATCCCCTTCAAATACTTGAAAATGAGTAACATTATCTGGTATGCTAGGAACATTTACTAATTCAACAACAAATCTTTTTAAACCTAACAATGTTAAGGGTTCTAAAGTGCTAGCAGCAACTGCTAATGCATCTGGTCTATGGTTCAATTCTCTAGGGATATGTTCTATGTTGAAAGCATCAAATGAATCTATCAAATCCCACACCCTATACCTGTAACAAACCATCTTTTTGTAGTTGCATGCATACAATTTCCTTACTTGCCTGACGACTAACTCAAAATCTAAAAATACCTTGATCACTTTCTTGATAGCCATAACAAGTCCATAAATCAATGCTTCATATTTTGCAACGTTGTTAGTACAAGAAAATTGTAGCCTATATGCTGCTAAATATGACTTACCATGAGGATCTATAAGCTCCACACCTGCACCTGCACCCTGTTTAGATTTAGATCCATCACATTTCAGTGTCCACATGCCATCTTTATTCTTTTGACCCTTTACTTTGGCATGTTTTGCCTTTTCCATCACATGTGAGGTGCTATCTTGTTCATTGATAAGCAATTCATTTTGACCTACTTGCATATTTATACTTTCAGTTTGTAAATCAGAATGGCAAATACTCTTGTCCTTTGTTTCATCTTTTGAATCTGGGATCAACACATCTATGTTATTTTGAAAGTATTTCTCTGGTTGATTAGGATTAACCTTTCCTTCTTGTAGTTCTACTTCCTTTGTGCATTTTATGTATTGATATTCTATAATATCTCTACACATTCCACAATTCTCTTCAGCATGTGGCTTATTATGGACTCTACACATGTTTTTATACAATTTGCATTGAATTGGAATATTTTGTTCCATGCACCTTTCCATTTCTTGTCTAATGGTCTGACCAAAATTATTCATTGCATTATTTTCTTCATTAGAAGAATTTCCATCAGACTTAATGAATAATACTATTTCCTTATTGACATGTTTTCTCTAAAATTTAACATCAAGATTTCTTCAATTTGTACTCCCTTGTCAGTGATTCTATAAACACCAGGTTCAACAGAAGCATACAATATCTCATTAGTCCTATTGTATTCTGTAATCATGTGTTTCATTCTAGGTTTAGCTTCTATCCTGATCTGATTTGGAACACCTCTCCAAGGTAACCACATATGTGAAAAATCAGTGGCCATATCCATTCAATGTTTTAGACCAGTCTCTACTCAACAACATCCCATAATTCACAGGTATATCTACTATCTGAATGGCGATAAACTGACTTACCCTAGGATATGAGGCTAATTGCATTTGAATATGCATTAGTTCTCCTATCACATTAACCTTAGTTTTATCCAACTGTGTAACAACCTTGGCAGATTTGGTAGGAGTCAGCCCTAAAGTTTTGCATATTCCTAAAGGCATT
Source organism: Cunninghamia lanceolata (assembly GCA_027924645.1). NCBI lineage: Eukaryota > Viridiplantae > Streptophyta > Pinopsida > Cupressales > Cupressaceae > Cunninghamia > Cunninghamia lanceolata. The sequence continues at coordinate 5,043,603 of BSBN01000397.1, forward strand.
ACATTAGCTGATGCACCAGAATCTACCATGCAATTATGTATGTTCTTTCCACACATTCTAATGGTTAACAAGAAAGGAGGAGCATCCTTCTTATCTGCATACATCACCACATTAGTGTTGGATGGCTGCTCAATTTTCTTACTCTTTTCTTTGGGTTGTGAATCTCTACTAGGAACACTCTCATCAAAAGAAACCTCACCTATCACAGATGTATCCAAGGATTTTATGAAAGCATTTCTGACCCCTAGACTTTTTAATAATTCACACAAAGGTATACTAACCTTGATTTTATTTATTTCTTCTGATAAGTAACTCATCAACCTCATTGTTTCTTATGTCTCTGTTTTACCTGTTTGGACTTTTTGTGCTACTGTTCCATTATTTGCATGATGATTAACCTTCAGTATAGCAGGATTATTACTAGTGTTCTGATATAGGGGAGTATTGAAATGGTTAGGAGTGGAGGTAGTGAAAGGACCTCCTAGCCTAGTGTTATTTCTCAAATTGTAGGTGTGATTTTTGTATGATTGCTGAAAAGCCTGTACTTCTTCTGTTTCATATAACACTTCATTTTCAGTTTCAAAGGGAAACTGAAATGCATTTAGTACAAAGGCTGATTCAAGATATAGGTTCTCACAAAAATAAGGTTCATCCTCTAACAATTGATCCTCTTCTTCTCCAGTTGCAAAGGTAAAAGTCTCTAACACTAAAGCATTGTCATATCTTGAGGGCACTACTTCATTACCTTTGGGAATGAGAAACTCAGAAGTGGGAGCCTATACATCTACATTGAAAATACTGGCTGCTAAATGGAACTGAGGACAATCTAGTTCAGCATGGGCACTAGTATTATGAATTCTGCACCAATTCTTTAAGGCTACATTAGCCATTTGAATTCTAGCTGTTTGTTTTGTATCTTGATTATCTAAATTCTCAAATGGAGAAGCTAGAGTGCCATTATTTGGCCCTGTGTTCCATGTCTTAGGTGGCCTTGGCTGATTTTGATTCCTATTGTTGTTACCCCAAGCCCTGTTATCTACCACAGGTCCTCTATTTTGCATCAGTTGTGCTAGATTATGATTTTGATTCTTATTGTAATTTTGGTTTTGATTTGAACTTTGACCCTGGTTATAATTCTGATTATGATTCTGGTTTTGGTTTGGGTTGTAGTTCTGACTATAACTTTGGTTATGGTTTTGACTGTATCCTTGGTTGTTTCTACCATAGAAATTTTCATTTCTCAGTTGTGTCATTTCAGTAGTCAATCTTCTCAAGTGTGCAATAATTTCTTTGATTTCTTCACTTTCCTCTTGTGCCTTTGCCACAAATGTATCCTGAGGAGGTTGGAAGAAAGATTGACCATTATTCTGATTATTATTGATAGTGTTACCAGTATAAGGGACTATGGCCTAGATTGGGGCAGAATTATAAACAAGTGTGTATGTAGGAACTGGATTCAATAATGGAGTGTTATGTGTAGGGACTCCATTCCAAGGTTGTGTTTGATTTTGTATCCCAAGATTTCCTCCATTAAGAAATGGATTATAAGTTGTTTGTCTCATCTCCTAGTTTACAGAGGCTGCCTCCTTATAAGCCTTGGATATTGTATCTATGTCAACTTTTCTTTTGACAAACATAGCTGTTAATGGATCTAAGGCAACATAATACATGGCTAATAATGTAGCTACATTTATTGTGTAAGGAGCTACCAGCCTAGAATAGGCCTTTTGAAACCTATCATTAAAATTGTCAATCAGCTCTCCTTCACCTCTCTTTATTGTAGCCAATTTATGATATAAGGTGGAAGGATCTATTGGTCCTCTAAATCTAGACAGAAATGTTTCTTCCATAAGTGCCCAAGAAGAAATATAACCATTGGGAAAGTTAACATACCAGTTAGAAGCCTGCTGATTAAAGGTGTAAGGAAACAACCTACACACAACATCCTCATGTTCTAACTTGGCTCTAAAGCATGCCTCTTTGAATATCCTAATGTGATCTTCTGAATCCTGATGCAACTGATATTTCAGACATATCTTTTCAGGGTTCTTTAGCATCTCATGATAATCAGGGAATGTTATGGGAGAATTAAAATTAAAGTAAGCCATTGCAGGTACTTGTGCTTGACCTGAACCTTGGGGAATACTTAGATTTCTGGGAGGACCTGAACAAAGATTTAAAGATCTAAATGAAGAAGTTTCAGGACTCACAATGTTATGGATACTAAAAGGTGATCTAGGAGGCATTCCAGATGAACCTCCTGCGTGTGATATTCTAGGATTCCAAATCAGAGGACCCTTACTTTGCCTTTTATCAGGTAATTGCACCAATATATCTTCTGAACTGGATCTAGACCTGGTCACCCTACCACTGTTATGAGCCAACTTTACTTAGAACAAACCCTAACTCCAATCAGGCCCTCCTTCTATTGCCAAAAACTGTTGATGATTATTTTTACACATTCATAACAAAAGTTAAAATTCACAAAATGAACCTAACTGTCTTGAAAGATATGAATAAATCAATTAAGATTACTTAATCCCAAGTTTCTGTATGGTAAGGACTTGACCTTGTGGATAATTCAGTAGGTTAATGTGAATCTATAATATGCAAGGGGCCTTACTTGATTTAAGGTGTTCTATGACTCACTGGACTCGAATTATGCAAAATATCACAAATATCAACATATTATCTGTCTCTTTGCATAAATTTGCTATTGTTTCACAAAGCTTTATATGATTTATATTAACACAAGCTTTTCTTTCCAAATAATATGAAAATTGCCAAATATCAACTCAGTTGTTCATGTTTCCTTTAAATATCAGACAATCTCCTTTAAATCTCTATGTGCAAGCTAAGTATTTCAAATGTTTGGGAAAAGTTAGAGAAATCTAAATTAAACTTCATTTTGCTATAGAATCTAAATGCTCTGTTATTCACATTGTAAGCAGTACAACAAACTTGATTAAATCCACAGACTAAACCTTTAAATGTAAGCCCTGAGTATTTTCATGAACATACATTCAAGATTGCAAGCTTTTGGAAAGATAATATTTCAAATACAAACAAGAGCCACAAAACACTCTTAAAGTAGACGCAGAATTCCAGAGATATTTGTATTCAAAATAAGCAGTCATATATGATTTAAAATGTATGAATGACTCCTTGCTTCATTAATCAATTTACAGAAAACTTACAAAACATCTTACAGATACAGTAAGGAAGCTAGATGTTCCATGCATTCCTTATTGCAGACATAGGTGACCTTTTACTCTAAACTAAAATGTTCCTCTATTCAAAATGCTAAGACTAATTACAATTTTCAGCTCTATTCTACAAATCCCTGTGTCTGTCTTTACAGAGTAAAGGGGCTCGATATATAGATTTCATTATCCCCAATACGGCTACAAAACTGTAGTCAATCAATGGTCCATATCTCAAGTGCAACATCAATAGTGGAAAACAAATCCTGCCAAAAATCTCTGAGAAGCATACTCCATACTGAGCATAAGGATGCCCTTTGGAAACCCTAACAACCTCAAAATATCTTATGTTGCTTTACCCTTTTAATATTGCTTCTTTCCACCTGGATATTTCTTCTCATTGAAATCCTTTACACCTTTTGCTTCTTTTGTGCTCCAATGCCACTTTGTGATGTCATCACCATTAAAGCTCCACCTTTATATCTACCTGCACACCTGCAAACAGACATAAAAAATGGATTTAAAATTCACGTCGCTTTCGTCAATTTATACCTTTCCTAACAGTCACAACAAGCTCGATCGGCAGTAATTACAACAATTAATGCGCCAAAGCTCGGCCTTCTACTGCAATGTTTGTGTTTTCAAACTTCTTATCGTTAGTTTAATTCTACATACATACCATTTTCCCTGTATGTTCCTTTTGTATGTTCTCTTTGTATATTTTAACATACAAACATACATGTAAACAACCACGACTAACATTCCTTCCCTTTTGTCCATTTTTTCGTACATCCTTGTATCTTTTGCTTTATATATCGTGCTTTGTATATTTTCTTGTATGAGTGCATATACAACAACCTTATGCAAACCCCCCTTTACCTTTTATTTCTTTCGATGCTTTTAATTTCTTTATATCTCGGATTATGTATATCATAAACATACAAGCATTTAAACATTCAAAGACTTTTCTGTATTTAATTTCTTTTTTCATATCCGACTTGTATCTTTAATTGGTATCTTTCGCTTTGCATATCGACTTGTATATTGAAGATATACATTGTAATTATACAAACCCAATATGCAAATGATGGGGTCCACTTTACTTTTCACTTGTATCTTTGCAATACAACAACACTTGTGTCAAACCTTTACATACAAAGCCCAAGATACATACAAAATCCTTTGTATGTCCTTTTGGACTTCAACTTTTATAAACCACAGTTCACTCACTTTTCGGCTCCGCGACATGTATAAAGTGCAATGCATCTTTTAATATATGTTAAGTAGTGATGCATCATTTTAACCTTTCTTCAATTCCACATTGTATGTATATTAAAATGTATGTATCCGAAACATACATACAAAGCATGATACATACAACAAAACAAATCCTATTTCATGATCCTTTTGGTTCCGCAGCATGTATGTAGCTTTGCATATCCACTTTGTATGTTTTCCTTTCACCAAACATATAAACATAAAATACATCCGACGGATTCAACCGATTATGCATTTAAACTTTGAAATCTGTCGGGTCTGACTTGTATGTATAGATAGAACGTTAACAAAATGCATACAAGTACACGAATGTAACAAAACCGATAACTCCATGCGACTTATACAACGACTCGATATACAAACAACTTTGTATATGAGCGACTTTGAATACAAACAACTTTATATATACAAACAACTTTGTATATGCAATATACAAACCCATCCCATGATGCATTTTACCAAAAACATACATATCTTGCAAAATATTGTGAATTTTAAAATGGTTCAAAAAGCAACCCTCACTCATTTTTGACAAGGAATTCACCCATATTTAGCTCTAGTACTTAATGCTATTTTTCTTTATTTTCAACAAGGTTTGTAACTTTCACTTCCTTTTCTCTTTTACCACCAAACAGACCCACACACAAAAGAAAAAAAAGCCACAGCCACAGCAGGGGTCCTCATTTTGCTAAGGAGTAAAATTGGGCGTGTTGTGAGCATCACAACAGAAGCTTAGGATGATGGGATGATGATAGGATTGGATGGAAAGGATGAGGTATATCAAGAGATATCCAAGGCATATTTTTGTTGGCAAGAGACACTGCTCCGGTATAGACCTATATGTTGTCATTGATGGAAACAAAGCTCAGCAATCTTATCACCATGATAGGAAGAGATATCTTTGGAAGAACACGTTGGATCCCGGGTCCAGTTGACAGAAAATGGCTAAGTATGGAAAGTATTCTGAGTAAAGGACAGTAAGTTGGATAGTATGTCTCCGCAGATGATGATCTGATAATGTAGTTCAAGTATGATGTTCTCAGTTGTTTGATAGTGTTATGCTTAAAAGGTTAAGTCTTGACCTCCTCCGGAAGTCACCTTGAAGATTTGTCTAAGTTTGGATAAGCAAAGGTATAGCAGGAACAGTGAACAGGGTCTAGTGTAGTGGTCCGCATTCATCTTCAAATAAGTGTTTTGTTATGCAGTTTTGAGGTGTTGTAAACACTTATGTGAAGTGTCTTATTCCAGAGTTAGGAGATCTTAAGTCCACCGGAAGGTTAGCTACAAGCTATTAAGTATCGATATAGTGTTTAACAAAGTTTGAGAGAGACAGAGTCTGAGTTCTGATGGTCCGCATTTCTCTGCAAGATGATATCATGCCTTGCGGTTCTCAGGGTAAGATTGGGAATGTGTCAAGAGTCCTTCATATGATTTTGAAGGTGTTTTGAGATCCACAATAAAAGTTGTAAGTCAACAGATGAAGTTGTTAAGCATGCTCTTAAGGAAGAGGCCGACAAGTATGTTAAATCATTGTGCGGAGAAGAGTTAATGTTTGGAGGATCTATGTAAGTAATTGAATGGTTAGAGTTGACCTATATGAACACATTTGGGAAAAGATTTGGATCCGCATAACTTTTAGTACACTGGATTGAGCCGACAAGCTACATCTTTCTATGTACATGTTTCCTTCTTGGATGCCAACCTGACTATGAATCAAATCATGATGCGGATATATAAGAGCGATGAATTTCAGTTGAGTGAAGTGTGGTGTGATGCGAGTATGCGAATAGTAGAGTAGAGTTGAGTTAGAAGATCAGCAGCGATGAAGACTTGGGATTCAGAATTTAGTTGCTAAATGACTGCACCCTAGCATAGTGGCAGATGCTTAAGCAGTATTTAGTTTTCATGTGCAATATGATTGGAAGCAAGCTTTTGTCATCAAGGAAATGAGCTGGCAGTGAGCCTTCAATAGGGTTTAACAACCCTCAGGGTTTAATAGCCCTTATTGTAATCTTGCTAGGTTTAGGGTTGAGGCAGTGAGCCTACTAAATCTAGTTGTATCTCATGGTAGTGAGTCAACATATTCTAGGCCCATGGAGTGACCAAGCCTGAACATTATTTTTGTAAAGATTGCAATATATCTTTGAGAGGTAATCCTCTCTGTGGTTTTTCCCTTCTTGGGTTTTCCACGTAAAAAATCTTGGTGTTCATGTGTCATGTTTTCATGGTTGCTGTTCATATGCATATTGTGTTTTTGTTTAATTAATTTTGGAAAATGACTGAAAGTTAAAGTGCATGAAATGATTTTTAGAACACTGATTCACCCCCCTCCCTCTCAGTGTTCCTGACAATCAACAGTTTCAACATTTTTGCCCCCAATCTTTATCAAGATTAAGATGAGAAAGGGAGGATGAATGGACGCAATAGGATAGGTGTCTGTATGTGGAATGGATAAGGATGGTAGGAAATGATATGGCGGATGAGACAAGGTGCCCCCAAGTGTAGGTGACATAAAAGATCAATTTACACATGACGCCTGTTTTCTAGGTTTTCATCATGGTACCTATCCAAGGCGTCTGTTTACTAGGTTTTCACCATTGGATGAAGGGATTTCTCTTTACTATTTTGATTTTTTTTTTGACTTTTTTTAATTTTTGGATGGGATAGATGGATATGGATGAAAGGGACTCAAGTGTATAGTTTCATGAAAGGTGATAGTCCTGCTAGATGGATGTTGTCGCATGGACCATGTCAAGTCGCTCATAGATGTTGGTAGGGTGATTGTGTGAAAGTGAGAAGAAAATAGGTAGATAGCGGATTGTGGTATGGATTATGGAGAGAAGGATAGTGGATTATGATGTGGATTATAGATGGAATGATAGTGGATTATGATGTGGATTATGTAGGTATGATAGTGGATTATGATGCAGATCATGTAGGACTTATGGATGGAAGGCTTATGCAAAAGCATGGACCATAGGAAGGTGATGTGGAAGATATGTAGGATAGTGGATAAAAGATGGGAAGGTGACAGTATGTGGAAATTTCATGGAATGGAAGGGAACCATGACCAATGGTTGCACACACTATGGTAAACATTTAAGCTTTTGATTGGAGGTGGTGTAGGAAGCAATGGAGATGTTTGCTTAGGGGATGGGTGATGTAAGCATTTAGGGACCCACATAGACTTTGTATTTTTATGATTTTTGCTTTGCTTGTGGGATGGAATATGAGATTATTGAATGGAGTGGGAATATGAGGTGGAAGTGGATGATTGGGATTTTTGAGATGTCGATGACTCGTTTGACTTGCTTTCCTTTTTCTTACGGACCCAAACCATTTTATTTTTGGTCTTTTCTTTTGGAGGTATGGGCTTATATAGCTTTTTAGATGGATTTGACTTTGATTCTTTGCTTTTGTGCCCTAAGGCATTAGGATTTGTATGGTTTTTTTCTTTATAGGTATAGGTATCCATATTTTTGCTTTTGAATCCCATGGGTATGATGGAAGTGGGGTTGGTGGAAGCTCCTTGTTTAGACAATGTGTTCATTTGTTGGCCATGATTTGGATTTTTAGAGGATTTATGGATAGGTGGATAATTGGGTGTTGGTAGTAGTGGAGGTAGATTCGATGGAGCGATATTAGGAGTTGGAAGAAGCGAAGGCAAAGTTGATGGTGGCAAATGGATGGTCATATGCTTTTGACATTTGTAAGAGGATGGAGGTGGAATGGCAATATATGTTTTGGGTATATGATGGGATTTGTGATAGGAAGTGGACTTAGGATGAATGGAGGTGGTACCAACATCTTTAGATTGTTGTCCTTGGGGTGTGTATCCAAGGCCAAATGAGCGTGGAGGGATTTTGACATGGACCAGCTCCAAAATACCTTGTTCAAGAGGGCCTAAGCCTTTACCTTGATAGTTCATGTTTTGGAGGATGCGATGGATTATGGGACTAGGTGTAGGCGGAACACTAGACACGAGTTCCTTATTGGATGGAGAAGATGAGGTGGTGGACAAAGGTTGTTGTGTTCCTAGGGAGGAACATTCATGAATGAGGGTGGAAAGACCAAAGAGATATGATGGTAGATGTAGAACATGGTTGATGGTGGATGAGGAAGGATCATTAAGATCTTGCTTATGTTCATTATGATCCAAGATATTGATTTGATCTTCTATATTTTGTTGGGAGGCATATGTCTCATTATGAGAAGTGGAAGCTTGTGCATTAGGGCTAGATGGAGGATGGATTGGAGCAATTTGGGTATCTTTCTCATAGATGGGTATAGGATTATGAATAAAATCAAGGTGCTCATGGATAGCTTCTTCATAGATAATATCATCTTGATCATGGAAAGGATAAATGTTATGGATGGGTTGCATGAAAAGGATTTGATCTTGACGTAGACAAGAGGTTGATGTTTCAACATGATTAGAATTATGTTCTTGACATACTTCTTTGTTGCAAGTATGGGCCTAACCAATGTTGTCATTGATGTCAACATACTCCTGTTGCATTGATGTCAAGGATTGGATGAGTTGTATGCTGAGGATATTGAGAAAATTAGTCCTATCAGGAACAGAGAAGAACAGTGAAGACATGAGGTAAAGATCCCAGATAAGATGAAGGTCAAAGGATGCGCATCAAAGGGTTTGTAGATATGTGTCTTAAGATGATCCAGTAAAGTTTTGAGAGGTCCGCATGAAGATCTGAAGAAGTTATGGCCACTTGAGTAAAACCGGTTCTGCCAGTTGTTCAGAGGTGATAGAGTGACACAAATAGGTCCGGTGAGCTCCGCAAATGCAATATCTTGTTCTGTGGATTTGGTGGAGTGTTTAGGAAATTAATATGAATTGACAACTTAATTGGTTCATGGTCTGAAGGTCTGCAAGCATCTATTCCAATATGACAGTGATGACAGACTATGTTCTTGAGGTTTCGGATGAAGGAGAGAATGATTTCAGTAAGAAAAAGTAGTGTGGATGTTATTGGTGATTCAAGCAAGCTTGTGGAGGTCTTTGGATTGTGTCCAGTTCGTGTTGGTGGTCCGCATTGAAGAATGAGCTTGTAATGGAAGAATTACTTCTGGATGATGATGTTCTTCCTAAGTTTGGCCGACTGGATGAGTTACACATCTTGCGGATGATCTTGAAGATGTTCTGCGATGCATGGCGTGTTCCTCAAAGAAGATTGAAGTCCCAGATCTGTGTGGCCGACAGTGTGATGATCTGCATGAATTTTTTGTAATTAGTCTAGTTGTATTTGTGTATTTGCTCTGTAAAGTATGCCGACTTGGATGATTATCCCAAAGTCAATGTCTTGTATAAATAAGAGTTGTGAAGTCATTTCAAAGGTATCTTGGCGGAGATGAGAGTGTGGTAGAGAGGAGAAGTGAGAAAAATAGAGCAGAAGTATTGGGCTTAAATGGAACTGACTCAAGCATGGTGAAGATGCTATTCTTCAGTTCAAGTATGTAATATTTATTATCCTGTAGACAGTGTGTCTCCTGTAGGCAGTGGGCCTCTTGTGAGAAGTGTGCTCGAGCATTGAGCCCTAATTGGCATGTGCTAGTTTGTTCCTTTTATTCTTTTAACAGAGAATACAATATTGGGTTAGTCACCCCATGGTTTTTCCCTTAATTGGGTTTTCCACATTAAAATCTTGGTGTCATATGTGTTAATGTGTTTCTACTCTTGAATGACTGCATTATGTTTCCATGATTAATTTATGATTATGCTGCTAAATTACAAGAAGGATTTAAGTGATTAATAAGAGGAAGTTTTGGGACAACTGATTCACCCCCCCTCTTAGTTGTTTGTCTTGATTCTAACACTCTTGGGTTACTTGAATGGAGGTATGAGGCTCTTGGATGAATTTAATGGGTTCTTGATATTCATCCATAAGAGAGTATGATGGACTTTGAGTTGGGCTCATGATAGTAGGCTCTTCAATTTTCTCAATGGATTGTGGGTCACATGGTTGCATTGGAGGAATAAGCATGGCATTTGAAGGCTCGTTGTTAGTTTCTAAGATAGGTGTTTGACATGGGGATAAGTTGTTCCTAGCTAGTAGTCAATGGATCACATCCTTCATTAGGGTATGTGTGAATGGACAATATAGTGGATGGATAATGATAGTGGATGGTGTTATAGGCTTAGAAGTAGGATTTGGATTAGATGGATTGGCCATATTAGGGTTTGGAATGGATGGAGGGATAGTAGGGTTGGGTGAATTAGGACTAGGAGTAGGATCATATGGTGTTGTTGGGATAGGACTAGTAAGCTCATGGATTGACATTGGAATGGATGGTGATGAAGGATGCTCATAGGATGTACAACCTAGATTGGTATCTCCCTCATCAAAGGATATCAAATCTTGATCCAAAGACTGACATAAAGACACTTGATTTATATATAAGGGGTCATTTGGAGTATGATTAGGTGACACATAGGTATCTCCCTCATCAAAGGATATTAGATCTTGCTCCAAAAGTGGACTTAAAGACATTTGATTTATGTACAAAAGGTTTTTTGGGCTTGCATGTACCTCTTGTAAAAACACCTTTTGGCCTTGTGAATGGGTTGGGTGATGGTGTGTTGGAATGTTGGAAGAAGGAATGGGATAAGTTTGAGGTGGATGTTGTTGGGTAGATGTGGCATTTACATAATAGGTAGATGGGTTAGGTGACACATGAGATTGAGATAGAATGTGATGAGGTTGGACTTGTTGTGGTTGAATGTGTTGGAAGTTGTGATGGTGTTGTGGTGGAGGGATTATATAGGATAATGATTGTTGAGATATGGATTGATATGGATAATGATTGGGATTAGAAGAAATAGGATAAGTTGGTGTGGGGGTAACATGATAGGTGGATAGATAGGTTTGATGTGATGATATAGGTGGCATATAGGATTGATTTAGCGTTGGTAGATGATGTGCCTGTTGGATTTGACAAGTGGCCAGGAGGTGTTGTGCGTGTGCTAAGAGGTGTTGTACTTGAGGGGATTGACTTGTTTGGATTTTTTGAATCATGTCATGGATGTCTTGAATCATTTACGGGTCTAGATGTTTTGGAGCTTTGTTAAGCAAATGAATGAGCCTTTGTGTTAGGCCTTCTAATGTTGACATGGTGTCACTTTTAACAAATGTTCGATTAGGAGATGATGATGATGTAGAATGATAGAGAAGGTGATTTCTTGAATGACTAGGATGATTGGATAATGTGGCAAGTGTTTATTGGAAGTTTGACTTGGGCAATATCAAACACAAAATTTCACACGTAAATGGATGAACACACACACCAAACACAGTGATCAATTTTCCTTTCAAGATTAGATGTTATGGTTAAGCACACAATTGAAGACACAACAATAAGCCCTAATGATTAATCAGGTAGGATATGGCTGATAGGTCTTAAGCTAAGTTGCACAAGGGTTAACTAAGGGTGTCCCCGATATACAATAGGTACGAGGGGCCCAAATCTGTGAACACTAGCCCATTGAAGGGATGTGGCATAAGCGTAAGCGAATACCATTTCGCCTTGTGTCTGGAATCACCCGGGGTCCCAAGGTAATGACTACGAAGCTAGATTGAGGTACAACTTTCACTCTCCCCCCTTTGATATACCCCGCCAAAACACGTGGTTGAGGTCGTCTCTAGGGGTGATGAACCCCTAACAAGCCTCCTAGATAGGGTTTGACAAATCGCAGTTGTTAATTAACCCTTAGAAATGAGATGTGTGATAAAAAGATAGTTTAGGCACTTTTTCATTTTAAGACCCAAATCAAGATGTGATGAAGATAATGGTTAATTTTGGACCTAATTTTTTATGTGTCATTTGAAGACAAGATTCATTTTAAGACCCAAATCGAAGTGTTTTGACAAGAAATGCTTAAAGATGAGAGATAGATTGATTGCACCTGATTATTTTTGTCCTTAAATCTGCTATGTATGCTGATGCCCCCGTTGTTTGAACTCCTTAGATGCCCCTGAAAGTCACCAAGACAAGAAGAAAACCAAACTTGCAGCAAAAGGGGGATTAGGTCAAAAAGATGTGATCTGTTAAAAATCTATGTTAAATAACCGGATACAGCAAAATAGACTACATAAATAGAAAGTACATGAAATTTTATGCATTTTTTAAAAAAATTCACTGAAAAAGGATACGTTTTGCTCAAGATATGCTCGTTTGAAGTTTTTAAAAGAAGCTGAAGTTTGACTAAGAAAATGATTGATAAAATGTTTAAATCACCTAATAAAACCTCCACAGCTGTGAAGTTTGTCAAATTAGCTTTCCAACGACTGTAAAAACTTAAAATCTGACATGATTTGCAAAAGTTATCGTAGTTTTAGAAAGAAAATTTTTTTAAGCTTTAAAGAAAAAAACACTATTCACAGCCTGAAAACATTGTTCATAGCCTGAGAACACTATTTACTGCTAGAAACATTGTTCACTGTCAGAAAGCACTGTTCACCGTCAGAAGACATTGTTCACTGGCGGAAAGCACTGTTCAACACCGGAAAGCACAGTTCACTGCCGAAAAAAATTGTTCACTGCCAGAAACACTATTCATCACCCTACAAACATTGGCTCAAATTTCACCTACACCAGAAAGGGTCAAATTATATGTTTTTCTTCACCTCTTGCCCCTTCTGGATGCAACTGTGATGTCTGTTTTAGCCCAGGAGGTCACCTGTAACAATCACTCGCAAAACTTGCCAAATAAGGGTTAGAAAGATGCAAATTTTTATAAGAAAAACTTGCAAAAACGTAAGATTTAATCAGGAGAAGTGGGTCCCACCAGGCGTGCCAGAATGTAAACAAGAAAATTTGGACAAAACAAAAGACAAAACAATTACATGCAATACCTTGATCCAAACCTTTTCGAATACCTCAGATTGATGATGCATGCATGTTGATTTGTTCGAATGATTAGATGTTGGTTGCTCAGATCTGCAGCATAACGTTGATAGGAGATAAACAAATGGAAGATAATAGATGAGGATGGATGAGAAGATTGAAGAAGATTGATGCAAAGGTTCTAATGTGATTTCGACAGCGTAAGGATATGAAACTCAATGCATACCAAATGGCTTATGAGAGGCCATATTTATAGGCAAAGGCTAATTTTTGATCAATGGTGGAGGATAAAAGAAGAAATCAATGGATGAACATGCAAGTGCCTTATGTCCATAGAAAGGCATTTTATTTGGAAAGATTAGGTGGGTTGTTGATGAAGATAAGATTCTTTCTCAAGATAGAATGCTTTTTCTATTTTGAGATTTAAGTGATGAGGATAGTTGATTTTTTTCTAATTTATTAAATCTTCCCATACTTGATTTTTCTATTTATGGACAAGGGGGCCCACTTGCATGATTTTAGAAGAAAATGATAAGGATGGAAGATAATATAAATTAAATAAATTAATAATTTATTTAATTTATGTACATGATGAATAAATAAATAAAATAAATGATTTTATTTATTTATTTATGAGAAGAAAAGACAAAATAATTAAATAATATAAAATTATTTAATCATTTGATGGTAGATATTTGATAGTAGATGGAAGAATAATGAAAATTTATTCAATTAATTAAGGATATGAAGAGGAAAATGAAATATAAGTATGTTAGACAAAGTGAAGGTATGTGATGCAGTATGAGTTTCATGCATAAATAATGAACTAGGCCAATTTTGTGTGTCTACAGGCTCAAGTACAATAACACACAACACATAAGGTCCTTAATACAAATGCACATAGGGATTGACTCACCCATACATGGTGACCAACTAGCAATAGGAAGTGGATGTAACCTACTACACGCATCTTCCCATTACCTAATTCACTAACATATAAGCTCATCAATACCCCCTATGAGAAAAAGGAATGTTGGCACATCTCATGCTACACCATAGATCCTTTCCTTTTTCCAATTCATAGCCAACTGTGATGACAAGAAAGCATCACATACTACTTGTTGTCATCACTAGCTTAGGAGTAAGTGTAACATCACACATCACATGTGGCCATTAATAAGATTTCCATAGCCTATTGAACCATTCAAGTTGGTAGATCCTGACATCTATCACCTCCATGCCATTGGTGAAAATCGGTCCAACCTAGTATAGGGTAGCTCCTGGCATCTATCATCTGCATGATACAGGTGAAAGTAGGCTAAGCCCTAGCATACCACTAGGTAGCTCCTAACATCCATCACCTTTGTACTACTGGCAACAACTAGCTAAACCCTAAGATACAATGAATAGCACCTAGCATCCGTCACCTCACTAGTATAGAAACAACAATATATGATTAAAAAAAAACTACTAACAATTGCATATAAATGATTAAACTTGGTCACGTGACCATTAGTAGTTTATTGCTAGTCATTTATAACGCGACCGAATTGATGACTAAACCATTTTTAGTCATTTATTGGTTGTTTTGATGGATTGATTTGGTAGTATATTTAGTCGTTAATTTAGTCATTGATTGTTGCAAACTGGTCACTTATTTAGTCATTTTTTATTCACTGATATATTTAGTCGTTAATTTAGTAATTGATTTTTGTTAACTGGTCACTTATTTAGTCATTTTTATTCACTGATTTCCGTCCATTGGTAGTGTATTTAGTCATTAATTTTAATAATCATTTTGATCAATTTGGTAGTTTTTGTTCACTGATTTCTATCAACTGGTAGTATATTGATACATTGTTTATTAATGAATAATCATTATATTTAGTCATATTTATTCACTGCTCTGTCAATTGGTAGTTTATTTAATTATTTTTGTTCATTGATTTTTGCCTAAAATTGCTGGAAATGAGACAATGATTTTGAGGTTTAAACATAAAACACAGAAAAACATAATCAATCCTTCATTTGCACGTAATGAAACAACTATAATCAAGAAGGTAAAATACTGATATTTTATTGAGAAAAGGGGTTCTTACAGCAGATACAAGACTTAAATATGTGTCTTTGCTTTGAAAAATGTGTTACAAAGTGTGTTTCTCAGTGCTATGACTAAGAAAACTAAGTTACAATGCTCTATTTTTTACTTATATAGCCCGAAAACATGAAAGAACTACTTGAAAAATGAAGCCTAAGGGTCCTATATCTCATCCCATACATGAAGCCTAAGGATGCTATGTACATCTTGACTTCCTTCACTCACAAGATGCTCTAAAAATTGTGTCAACAATCGAAGCTGGTTCCTAGAATAAACAAAGACAAAACAAGAACTGTTAGCTTAATATAAACCTTATGGAAATTGAAAAATAGCTTTGGAGATTTTATACATTACCTTTTTCTTGCATTCTTCAACAAGTGGTTCAACAAGAAGGAGAGAACGAACAGAAAGAATAAGACCTTTGATGAAGTCCTCGGGACAATCATCATCAAGCAACTAACCAACAACTAAAGGAGCATTATCAATTTAGTAAAAAAATCATCAATTTCAAAGATCATCAAACTTTATAATTTTAAGTACTAAGAACATAATATGATCATATTCTAAGTGCACCTTTAGCAGCATATCATAGCCATAATTAAGATTCTCTTGTTCCAGTAGTTTTCCCACTACAACATCACCCTTGACACCAGCATTGGAAGCAATTATATGTACATGAGACTTCCAAAAATAGAAAAAATGAATGATTAAACACTGAGATAAAGCCCATTTCTAGACATAAACAAAAGAAAGTCTAGGTTAGTAATGTATACACCTAAAAATGACATGACTCTGTCTAAATAAATATTCTTAATATTTATTTAAGTCTACCTTCCTCTATCAATAAATAAATAATTAAATTTATTTATATGATTCATATTCATCTAAGTTAATTAAATATCAAAATATTTAATTATCTCTTCTAAAGTCAAAATTACATAAAATCCTTTATTTAATTAAATTCTTCCATGCAATTAAATAATTCTAAATTATTTAATTAAGTCAAAGTATATTCCTCCAAATTTAAATAAATCATTTAAATTTATTTTCCTCACGAGTTCCAAAAATAAAATATAATTAAAAATTTTATTTATTCTTCCAAAATCATGTGCAAGTAAATTAAATAAATTTATTTATTTAATTTGCTTTCTTATCTTCCAAATCTTCTAAAAATAAATTAAATAAATTTATTTATTTAATTTTCTTTCTTATCTTCTAATTCCTCAATTAAATAAATTTATTTATTTAATTTGCTTTCTTATCTTCTAATTCCTCAATTAAATAAATTTATTTATTTAATTTGCTTTCTTATCTTCAAAATCTTCTAAAAATAAATTCTTCCTTGTCATACAAAAGCAAAAGTTGAGTTATTGATTTAAAACAACCTTGTTTTTATCAACAAACTCTTAAATTAGAATAAAACATTCTAATTTTGTGAAAGCAAATCTTATCTTTGTCATGAAAGCAATTAACTCAAAAATGATAGCTTTTTCTATGACACATGTCTTCTTTCTATTCGCGCACGTTCTCTTAGACATCCTCTACCATTAATCTTCTTATTTCTTCTACACCGTTGATCTTCTCTCCCAAGTCTATAAATACCCTTCTATTCTTCCATTCTCATAATCACGAAGCTTTCAAGTAAACTTACGCTGCAGAATCCATAGCGCGCCATTGGCACCCCCACTCTCACATCATTCACTATTCATCCCATATTGTGTTGAATCTCATCTTCAACACAAGTATCTAAGCCATTTCTCCTTTGTCATCTTGAGGAATCAAAACAAGGAAGCAAGCTTCCTTAGGGCTACATTCATCACCAAAGATCAAACGAGAATAGGCGAACAATGGAAGCCGCCAAGGAACAAAGCACTATAAGTTTGGTTATTTGTTTTTAATCTTTGTTGCTTGCACATTTCATTGAAGTTATTGGGTTTTATAATTCATTTTAGTTATCATCAATTTTCCCCATAACATTTTTGGTGCCCACCGTTCAATTTTATGTTTTTTTACAAATTTTTGTAGTAAAAATTTGTGTTTCTCTAAACCTCATTATCAATTTTTGCAAGGATCTATCAAAAGGTGACCTCCTAGGCTGAAACTGACATCACCAATGTGCTCAGAAGGGTTGAAAACCTTAGAATCCCCTGTTAATTCACAAAAATCAGAGACTGAAAAAAAATCTCTGTGATTTTTTTTAGGGTGCATCCTTTTATCCAGTGGTCCAAAGGGTGGTTTCGTAGGGTGCATCGCTTTATCCAACAGTCTGAAGGGTGTTTCCGCATCCTTTTATCCAACTATCTAAAGAGCTTTTTTGCAGGGTGCATCCTTTTATCCAGTGGTCCGAAGAGTGCTTCCGCAAGGTGCATCGCTTTATCCAGTGGTCCAAAGAGTGCTTCCACGTCCTTTTATCCAACTGTCCAAAGAGCTTTTTTGTAGGGTGCATCCTTTTATCCAGCGGTCCAAAGGGTGCTCCCGCAGGGTGCATCATTTTATCCAGTGGTCTAAAGGGTGCTTCCGCATCTTTTTATCCAACAGTCCGAAGGGTGCTTCCATAGGGTGCATCGTTTTATCCAACGATCCTCCGTTCTACCTTCTTCTACATCCCATAAGGGTGGTATCTTTTTCTATTTGCCATAACAGGAGCATACGAACTCGTAATCGCGTAAATAAACACTCGTTGGAAAGGTAATTCTGCGAACATCACAATGGAGTAGGTTTGATCAAGTGATTTTATCATTTTATTAGATATTTTTACAGTCAAAGTTTAGATATCTTTCCAAGCTTAAATCTAGCATTTTTCTTGGAAACTAATGATTTATCTATGTAGCTTGACTTAAATGCTTGTCAAAGAAAGGAGAAAAGAAACTTCTGACATATCTTCTATAGGTTCGAGTGGTCAAAGAACAATCATTTATCACTAAATCAGGCACACTTTTGTTTTGGGCTTTTAAATAAATCTTTGTGTGTTTAGTTAGGAAAACATTTCATTTAGGCTTAAAAAGAACCATTGCTTGATCTTAGGAACATTTGGATTTGGACTTAAAAAAGAACATTAGCACTTATTTGTCGTGTTTGGTACACTTGCACACTTTGTGTTATCTAAGGGGTAGAATCAAAGTATCCTCTGCCCTTGCCTTCAAAAGGATCTTGGGTGTAAGATAAACGGTTCTATTCTCTTCTTTTTTAGGGCGTGGGCCTACCCTTGAGACACATCCGTACAGAGAACTCATTGGTGACCCCAAGTGGTACTTTCATCCGGTCTACTATATGTAAATTGAGGATAAGGCAAAAGCTAAGTCTAATTGGTATGAGCACTCACCATACAGTGCTAGCTCGAAAGGAGGCATACTTTTATGTATATTAAACTCCTAGTAGGGTTGGTTAGAGCCTTAAGTGGCTTGCGAGCTGCTCATGACGTGCCGGTCCCCTGGATGTTCCCCTACTATGAACCATTGTTTTAGTAGCCCAAATCCTTCTATTTGTTGGCGCAAAAGGTGGGACCTTTGAAGCCACCCTGATTCATGTGGTTCTTAGTAGAGATAGTAGGGACAATCCTAAGGTTCGGTGGGGGTATGAGCCTTGGGAAACCCAGATCTTGGTATGCGTGAGAAGTGTGTGCCGTGGAGAGGAGTCGGTTCTACTTGATCCTGGAGCTACACGCTTTGAATATGCATAGCTAGAGGATTCAACAAATACTGTCCTATCCAGCCTAGGGTGTACTTGTTTTCTTGTCAAAAAGTCTAAAATACAAAAAAATAACAAAACATAAAAATCATGAAAACTTCTATGTTTGCTATGTCTTTGCCATAATTGAACATCAAATTCTCAAAAACACTAAGTTTTCAAACCAAAAATAGAAAAATCTTGAAAAATGTTCCAAAAAACTCTAAAAAAACCAAGCTAAAACTAGAATGGCACATTTGTTGCAACCTGCAGCGCATTTGCTTAGACTTACAACACATTTAAACTCTGTTGCGGCACATATAAAATTTACCAGATTGGCACATTTTCTTCGACCTGTGGCACTTTTGAATTCTGTTCTGGCACATTTGTTTTTGCCCATCCAAACTAGTAAGCTTTTTCGGTCTTGTGTCACTGGCAAACCAATTAGAATATATTACTCAAACACTCCAATATCTGCAATTGTAAATAAACTCAAGTCTCTTGCCCCAAGATTATATAGCAATTGCTCAACAAATCCAAGTCTTACAACAAGAAATGGCAATCTTGCAAGTTGAACATACTAGTACCAGCTACACCTCACCCCGAAGTCATACATCCTTTTCCCATCTTAATGATGCTCATGACAAGGTAAGCACCACCTCAAGTTGGAAATCATATACCACTCTGTCTACTAGTCCTCCTTCGCCATCTTCTAAGACACATATTCCAAAACATACCAATCCTATGCCAACACCGCCATTGAGTTCCCTAAGCTCTAAACCGACAACCAAGGAATCCTTGGATGATTTATGGAAAAGAGTATTTTCAAATTTATACAACCAGAGAAAAGCTAGGGAGAAAGGTAAATCCCCTCACTCACCTATCCATACACCTACCAATGATGTGATCCAAGGGCTACTAGTAGAGAGTCAACCATGTCCCCAAATTTTGGTCCTTGACCTTACCAAGAATCCTTCATGTCATCTGCAACCCCTTGAGCTTATCAAAGAGCCTCCTACCATGAATTGAAGTCAAGGTCCATCGTACCTTCATGCTGTTGACCAAGATCCTATCTAATAGTCTTCTACCTCCACTCCAATTCAAGCACCTCAAGAGTTATGTCAAGAGCACACTTTAGAGCATGTGGAAACATCAACCCCTTGTCTAAATCAAGATCAAAGCACTCCCATCCGACCCCTACATAGCCTCTATCTTTTCGATGATCCTATACCTATACATGAGAAAGAGATCCAATTTCCAACCATGCATAACCTATATCTTTTCCATGATCAAGATACTAGCTTTGATGAAGAAGCTATCCATGAGCAACTTGATCCTATACATGAGCTAGAGATCTAATTTTAGCCCCTCTATAACCTATGTCTTTTCTATGATCAAGATATTATCGTTGATGACGAACCTATGCACGAGCATCTTAATTCCATCATGCTAAATCCTATCTATGATCAAGATCCCATCTATGATGAAGAGCCTATCTATGATCAAGCAGACCATGATGATCCTCTTAGCCCACTTTATGCATTCCATGGTCTTGAGCCTATAACCCCATCTAGTCCTATCCAAGATCCAGCAACTTCCACTTCCCTTGATGAGACACTTGCCTCCCAAGCAAGCATAGAAGATCAAACCAGTAATACTCCTCTGCCATCCATTATTGACCATGCTGCAAATCCCCCACCATATATCCTTGGTCTTACCACCTTTGTTCATGAGTGTTCCTCCTTAGAACACCAGCCACCATTATCCTCTATCCCACCTTCTTCATCCAATAAAGAACTTGTGTATAGTGTTCCACCTACACATAATCTTGTTGTCCACCGCATACTCCAACATATGAACTATCAAGGTAAAGGCTTAGTCCTTCATGAACAAGGTATTTTGGAGCCCGTTCATGTCAATGTTCCTCCTCCTTCATATGGCCTTGGATACACACCCCAAGGTGAACAATCTCGAGATGTTGGTACTTCCTCCACTCCTCCTAAATCCCCCACTTTTCATTGCAAACCCTATTATATCCCCAAAACATATGTCTCCATTCCTCCTCCACCTTCCTACAATTGTCAAAAGCATGTGACTATACACCTTCCACCATTGAATCTACCTCCGCTACTTCCAACTCCTAATATCCCTCCATACATTTTACCACCACTTCTTCCAACACCTTATTCGCCCATCTATGAATCTTCTAACAATCCCAATCATGACCAACCAATTCACATGTTGTCTAAACAAAGGGCTTCCACAAACCTCACTTCCACTATCCCAAGGAAATTTCACATTAAAAATCTGGATGCCTCTACCTATAAAGTCAAAAATCCTAAGAGTCCTCATGACCTAGGATACAAAAGCCAAGAATCAAAGAAGCATCCTTCTCAAGAGGGCATACACCCACACACCTATATGTCAAGCTGAAAAAGGTGTGGGTCCGCATCAAACAAATGATCACTTCTGAAGCTGCACCAAAGTTGCATACACCCCAGCCCATACCTTCACAGGTACTATCTAAAAGAAAAATGGTTTGGGTGCCTAAACAAAAAGCCCTCAAGTTACATGAAGCATCTACCTCTCAAGAATCTCAACCATCCACTTTCTCACATTCCATCCAAAAGTCTCAAATTCCTCCATCACATATGGCAAACAAAAATTAGAAAAATACTCAGTCTATGGGGATCCCTACATACCTAAATCTTTCATCCACAAGAAAAAGTCTCTGTTGCTTCCTACACTACTTTCCCACCACCAGCTTCAATGTTTATCATGGTATGTGCAACCGTTGGTCATGATTCCCTTCCATCCCACAAACATTTTCATATACCTCCATCTCCCCTTCCTTCCACTATTATCCTACATGTCTTCCTCATCCTATTCCTATGGTCCATGCTTTTGCATAAGCCTTCCCTCTGTATTCTGCATCATCCTCCAATATTGCACCTTCTGCAATCTGCTATCTACCCTCTCCATCTCACTGTCATGCAATATCCTACCAACATCTATGAGAACACTTGACATGGTCCAAGCGATGACATCTTTCTAGTGGGACTATAACCTTTTCATGGAACCTAGCAATTGAGGCCCTCTCATCCATTCTACCTATTCTATCCAAATGTTCAAAAAAAAAATTTAAAAAAAAATGAAAAAACTAAAGAAAAATCCCTTCATCCAATGGTGAAAATCTGGCAAACAGGTGCCTTGGATAAGTACCATGATGAAAACTTGGCACATAGGCGTCATGTGTAAGTTGATCTTCTATGTCACCTACACTTGGGGGCACCTTGTCTCATCGGAATATCACTCTTCTCCTATCAGTTTCCTTCTGTACCATTTCCTATCCTATCCTCCTATTTCTATCCATTACGTACCTATCTTGTCGTGTTCATCCATCCTGATCTTCCCTTCCTCTATTTCTTTGATCTTGCTAAAGATTGGGGGCACAATGTTGACAAATGTTTTTGAATGGCTCTTGACAAACCTTATCCCTCCAAACCACACAAATCCTTCATTATCCTCTCATCCTCCTCCTTCATCTTAAGCATTCTCATGAAAAATCTTAAGTATTCTACCTACAATGGGGCATGTTTTTCCTATGCGACATAGTCCTTGGAGATCACATCCTTGTTTCCTTCTACATACCCATCCCATTCTTTATCGCCCATCCATCTCCCTATCCGTGGTGTTTCCCTTGTCATCAATATCTAGCATTAAGGCTATCCAAAATTTTTGTCCAGTAACCTATCCAAGGTGTCAGCCTAGCATAGCCTCTGTCATCAGTGTTATCTATTCCATATCTGATCCATATCTATTCTGTATCTGATCCATATCTATTCTGTATCTAATCCATATATGTTTTGTATCGTGTCTCATCTGATCCATATCTTAGTTCCATTAGGGTTAATCCCAAACTACGTTGCCTCTGCGTTGTCACGTAGGCAAGGCCATTATCAATGCACCCCCGAGGTTCCGCTATCCTTCCACTCCCTACCTTATCACCTGTCCTCTTGTCCGTCCACATCCGCACCTTTCACCAGATGCAAGCAAGCACAGTAAAACGTATTTCCCAACAAAAGTCTTGACACAAAACAATCAACCTATCCAAAGCAAAGCAGAACACCATACCAAAACACTCAGACTAATTCTATATCAATTATGGCAAAAAGACACATCTAATGCAAGAATGTTTTGTGCAAAAAAGGGTTAACTTACAAAGTCTTGAATTTTTGTCATTATGTCTTCCTATGCTACTCAAGGATGCCGAAAGCTAGAGATGCTATGATGGGGGCATAATCTTTTTCTTTGTCTGCTACTTGTGGATCAAACTTTAGTAATGTGATGACTTTTGTCTAATGACATGATCAACAAAAGATCATCATGGACTTCGAAGGTCCGAACATGAAAAGGGGCAATCCTTGTCTGTTGAAATGCAAGAAATACTCCAGTCATATAGATTCAATTTTGACTAGATGCTTGTATCAACTTGCTATATCAAAATCCATGTAAGTAATACTCAGGTCATATCAGTTTAATTATACCTAGATGCTTGTATTTTCTTACAACATAATAAAAGCCCGATGATGAAATAAGCACTTCAGAATACTTGCCATATCAAGATGACACATATCCATATCCATATCCATAACGTATCCAATTGCTTTTCACATCCATATCCGTATCCATATTCATATCCATATCCCATGCAATAAAATTCTATGCAGAGAATCAATGTTTACAAATCAAAGCTGGTGATTTCTTCTATCAAGTCATTCTTCTATCCATCAAATTTCTATCTATCTTCATATCTCTCGTCAACAGTTCTAGTTGTCAATCTGAGTAGTGATCAAAATGCAAGTCCATCCTTAATCCATACCAATCGAGTCAAGCCAATCTTGTCAAATTATCCAATCGCAATCAGCAGTCTTGATCCTAATCTTGTCGTAAACCATATCAATCAATCATAACTATCCTTCATGTTGCTCTAGGGATATATCGTTCCCCGCCATGACAACACTGTCATATATTGTTATCATATCAAATGTCTTAGACAGGATGTTGCATTGTTGAAAACAGACCCGAAGTCTTATACGACATGTTTCATTCCTGAAACCACACATCATCAATCTATATCCTTGGTTTACCGTTCAACAGGGGAAATACCTTGTTTCTTCTTGTATCATTTGTGCATACTTGCTTACTTGCTTGTGTGTGTTATCATTTTATCTTGCATTGCGTATCATTCGACTCTTTCTTTAATCTATTTTTCTTCATCCTAACCTATTTTTCCACCTTCTTCTTCGTGAGATTGTCCATCTCATGCCTTCTGTCGTCTTCCCGTCTAATCTCCCGAGGGGGCATCCTGTCGTCAAACTTGTACCAGGGGCAAACTGGGGCATATATCATTATCAAAAATTCTTCTTCTTTGAAACAACGTGGTAAAACACATTGCATCAAAGAGGGGCAAAATGTATACACCTAAAAATGACATGACTCTGTCTAAATAAATATTCTTAATATTTATTTAAGTCTACCTTCCTCTATCAATAAATAAATAATTAAATTTATTTATTTGATTCATATTCCTCTAAGTTAATTAAATATCAAAATATTTAATTATCTCTTCTAAAGTCAAAATTAAATAAAATCCTTTATTTAATTACATTCTTCTAAGCAATTAAATAATTCTAAATTATTTAAGTCAAAGTCTATTCCTCCAAATTTAAATAAATCATTTAAATTTATTTTCCTCTCACTCTCCAAAAATAAAATATAATTAAATATTTTATTTATTCTTCCAAAATCATGTGCAAGTAAATTAAATAAATTTATTTATTTAATTTGCTTTCTTATCTTCTAATTCCTCAATTAAATAAATTTATTTATTTAATTCGCTTTCTTATCTTCAAAATCTTCTAAAAATAAATTCTTCTTGTCATACAAAAGCAAAAGCTGAGTTAAAGCATCTTTAAAGCAACTTTGCTCTTAAATTAGAAAAATATATTCTAATTTAAGAAAAACAAAACTCATCCTCATCAAGAAAGCATTTAACTTAACAAAGCTTCTTTTTGAATGACACATGTCCTTCTATTCGCGCACGTTCGCACAAACATTCTCCTCCGTTGATCTTCTTACTTCTTCTCCACCATTGATCTTCTTTCACACATCTCTATAAATACAACCCTCTTCTTCTATTTTAGAGATCCATCGTTTGAGTAAACTTATGCTACAAAAACACTAGCACACCTTTGGCACCCCCATCTCCGTAGCATTTCATATCATCCATTTCATTAGTGTGTTGAAGTTTATCTTCAATCACACAAAGTATCAAAGCCAACTTCTCCTTGTCATCTTGAGGATTCGAAGCGAGGAAGCAAGCTTCCTGAGGGCCAACATTTCATCTCCATCAAGGTTAAGAAAGAAAAGGCGAACAATGGAAGGCATAAGGTAAAGGTTGTAAGTATCATCTTGTTCTTATTTTAATACATTTTATCTTCATATTTCATTGGTGTTTGGGTTTATATTCTTAAATTGATTTTCCCATTTTTACCCATCACAAGTAATTTATACCTTCAATGCATTATGAATTATCTGAACTCCAATCTTCTGGTCAAAGTTGGCTATAGGAATTGTATCAAGCTCTTTTGTTGCATAGAGAAGAGCAACACCACCACCTGGAATGTATCTTCCAGTAAGCATAGAGCTATAGCCTTCCTAACAAAAATATTACCATCTTTAATGCTTTAATGAAATTTACAAATTTATTTACCTGGTAAAATGCCCTTCTCTACTGCTGCCTTCATTGCATTCAATGCATTAGTGACTATATTTTTTTCTCTCCAACTTAAAGCTCACTAGCTCCTCCAATCTAAATTAAATAAAAAAGACCATCAAAAAAATCTAGATACAATGTATCATCCTAATTTGAAAATATTGAAAATTATCTTCAGACAACTGATCATAGTTTGATT
Source organism: Cunninghamia lanceolata (assembly GCA_027924645.1). Taxonomy (NCBI): domain Eukaryota; kingdom Viridiplantae; phylum Streptophyta; class Pinopsida; order Cupressales; family Cupressaceae; genus Cunninghamia; species Cunninghamia lanceolata. Next base: position 5,069,687 of record BSBN01000397.1, read on the forward strand.
ATAAGTTAAACCTTGAGAACAACCACTCCTCTTGATAGCTTTGCCAACCTCTCTTGGAGATTTTCTTTGTCATAATTAGGTGTGCTTGCTTCAATATTAGTACAGATTTGTGACCAAATATTTTGTTAGCCATGCCAAGCATACCAACACAAATCTCCTATCAACTCTATTGCCACCAAGCATTATAGTCTTGCAAAAATATTATCACGCTTCACTCTAATAAAACTCCCCTACTCACATCTCTCTTCAATTGATTTTTTGTCACCACCTCCATCAAGAATTATAGTATCATCCTTAGAGATAGTCACCTAGAATAAAGAACAACTAATCTTATCATACAACAAAATGTTAAAATGACAAAAGGAATTTGAGTAACAACAAATTAAAAACCTTGTCCATGGATGACAACAACATTATACGCCTATTTACAAGGATACTACTATGTTTACCTACCTTATTAGTTGTTCCAAGCATGTCAAATTCTACTTTGTCAAGCTTCATACCAAGATCCTCTGATATGACCTGAAGATAACTACTAGCCAAAAATACTTTTTCTTGAGAAGTGGAGAAAACAAAATGGCAAAATACATGCAAACTAACTCAATTGAGAAAAAAAATTGGTTCAATAGGTGTCACATGAAGAAGCCAAACTTGCATAACAAACAAGAAACTCCAAAACCAAAAAAGAGAGTAGATACATAGAAACATAAACCTAACCTATCCACCAGTAAGTGCAGCGAGATCCTGGAAGTTATTTTTCCTATTTTCACCAAAACCAGGGGCCTTAATAGCACAAACCTGATTCAAACACAAATATATTTTTAAAATGCTAAAGATTTAGAATTTAAAGTTAAAAATAATTTAAAAAGTAAACAAGATTTAAATAGAAAAATCCACCAACCTTCACCCTTGCACAAAGATTATTCAAGATCAAAGTAGCCAATGCCTCACTCTCTACATCCTCTGCTACAATCAGAAGAGGCCTTTTTTTGTGATAAATGCAACAAGAAGTTATATTATTTGTCCATAATCAAAACATTGACTAAACATAGATAGATATCCTAAGAATCATAAATCAATCCAAGACACCACAAAACCTCTGTCACATGAATATTGACAAATTCACTCAACCTTCAAGTGTCAATGATCTCAGTTAGAGCATACTACTGTCCAAAGCAAAACACACTCCAAGAACATAGTAATACAATGGCATTATGTAGTATTGTGATTCAATTCTCTTCTCTGTGTACAAGTAAATGCAACACAATGATCTTCAAACTTATGAAAATCACAGACCCTTGACATTACTAAACTCCATTCACATGAACATTTGCATAACTTGAGCACTATTATAGGGGTTTACACAATACATTCACACTCAAACAAACTTCTATCACTTGAACATATTCAGTCCATTGCAAGGAAACCATGAATAATGCAAAAATAGAACCATTATATAACCTTCTCCTTTGTCATTTGAATCTCTCTCTTATTGTATACACTTGGCAAGAGTATTAGAATATTGGTGATGCTAAATGAAACAATCTAAAAAATAGGCTTGCACTATAATAATGTACACTACATTAGATATCCAGTAATAACGAAGGGACATCCATCAAAGCATAACAACAAAGATTTTTTTGTCATATGTTGTAGTTACAAGTGCCCTGCTAGACATACACCAGGCTTTCCCGCATCACCACTGGCATGACTTGAAGAGTTTACGGGAGAGTGGGTGCCTTCCATGATATCACATTTCTTTGAGGCATTTTTTGAAACAGTTCGCTTGCCTTGTCTATGCTTCCACATTTTCATGTATGTCTATGTGTGCGAGTACTCTGCGACCAGATTTATTTATTGTTGTTTATTGTTGAGCCCTAAACAATGATTTGGTTATGGTTCCAAAACACAAGATGCAATTCATTGCCATTCATATTCTTTTCCAAATAATATATTCTTCAGTAAGCAAAGAAAAATCAGAGCATGCGACTTTCATTCAGTAAGAATTAGTTGTTATCTTCTAGGGAAAATGATCTACTGTGTGCATACAAACACTCACCTCATATTCTAGACAAAAGTGGAGCATTTTAAGTTGAATTTCCCTATTGAACTTGTAATCTTAATCCTAGGAATTGATGATGCATTGTAGAGGGGAGAATTGTCTTCACTAGGTGGATGAGGTTCTTTGACATCTTTTACTAAAATAGTAAAACTTCATCTAAATTTAAAAATTTTATTCATTTTCTCATGACTATAATCAAATTAGTAGTTGACAGGATGTAGATTTGGACAATGTAGAGATGGAAGGATATGGTCATTTGTTTTATACTGCGAAGAATACTATCGCCTTCAGAGTGTTGCACTATGCATTTCAAATTTCATCCAATCAAGCTGCAAGATAACTCTACTTATGAACAACTAGTATAGGAGTTTCATAAAGGCATATAAGGTAGTGATGTTGAATGTTTAGAGAGGAAAAGCAACATAAAATCAAGTCCAAAAAACCCATAAGACTTAAATATGTGTCTTTGCTTTGAAAAATGTGTTACAAAGTGTGTTTCTCAGTGCTGTGACTAAGAAAACTGAGTTACAATGCCTTTTTTTGCTTATATAGCTCCAAAATAGACAAAAAAACACTAAGATCCTCAAACAACACATTCAAACTATTGTATAAAGTAGTGGGTCAAGTTGTCTAATAGCTAGTACATGATAAACATCAACTATGTCATTTTTCTCAAATATTTTAGTGGCCACCATGTGAAGGTCCCTTCTTTCTCTTTCAGACGAACAACTCCATCTATTTTGTCATCATAAGCAAGGGGTATGTTACTTGTGACCTTTAAAATATTTACATTTGCATCTCTTTTTCCTTTCAATTTGACTCCATGTACAATAAATAGTGAGTGAATCTGCCTAATGCCCACAGCAACACCATCAAACAGATCCAACACCCCAACTTTATCCCCTTCTTGGAGTTTATCAATAAATGTCTGCAAAAACAAAAAAAATACAAATTATATTGAGATATAAAACACACATTATATTGTTTTTGACAGTTGTATGTAATGTCTTATGTCTTGGAATAAATCAATTTTTGTATGTTCTTTCTTTTATTATGTTGAATAACAAAGAAACAACTTTTTACTCTGAAAAAAAAAACTAACCCATTGCGAGTTACAAACAAATGGAGGGCAAGACTACAATAGTGCTAGACTATACGAGTACTCCAGAAAGAGACATGGATTGGCAATGAAGTCCCCCCAACCGAGGACCATGACATCCCCGAACACAATGCACTAATGCATTGTCAAAATCTATGTATGTACCCTATTACAACTAAGCTCTAAGCTTCCATATGTAAGTTATATGTTCTCCCTTATTTCCATAAGCTATGTATACTAGCTAATTACACTTCACTATTATTCTAACTAGCTTCTATCAAATAGGTAATGATTACCCTTATTTACATAATTACTTGAATAATACTTACTTGTACGTGGTTTCATAGCACTCACCTTGAGTTCAACATGACTACTACTATGAATATCATGTGCATTATCATCAATTTCATCACCATAATTATCACTATCAACATTGACATGAAGTTGTACAGTTTTGCAAAGAGCTCTATTGATAGGGCCTTTTTCTTTTCATTCTGCTTTCATATAATTGCTCTGCATGTGGTTTAATCATAATGCAAAAATTAATATAAGTCAAGCAAAGAATACAAAAACTATAAATTTTTGTCCAAAAGAACATTTTAAGCATGAAGAATAACAAAACATTGGGACAAATTAACTTACAACTTAAAGAATGTAAAAGCTATAAATTTTTGTCCAAAAGAAGAATGACAAAACATTGGGATAGATTAACTTACAACTTAAAGAATGCAAAAGCTATAATTTTTTGTCCAAAATAACATTTTAAGTATGAAGAATGACAAAACATTAGGATAGATAACTGACAACTATTATATTACCTCAACTAATTTAGCACAACTATGATGACTGTGCTGCACATTCTTGTCCAATTCATCATGATCACTATCAATATTAGTAGCTCTGTTGACATCATGAAGGCATTTTCATTTTTCTACTGCTTTGATAAAATTGCTCTACATGTGGTTTAACCATCATGCAAAAATATATAGAAAGCATTCAATAGTCAAGTAAAGAATGCAAGCTATAAATTTGTCCAAAAGAACATTTTCTGGATCACTCCAACAATAAAGAAACTGGGTTAGATTCTCCTATGCTTAGATTTCAATAATCTACATTTTAAGAGGCATTTGTATACATAATTGCCAAACAAGAAGAAATGAGATCAATAGAGCCTCTTAGCTCATCTAAATCTGTGGATTTATGCTTATTCCATGCAGAAACTATAGGGTTAATAGAGGCAACCAACTATGAAACTTGTTAAGTGAGACCGAATATGCAACTCATTACCTGTTGGTACCCTTCATTTGAGTTGACATGATCTAGAGAGGCTCCTACTGGGCATTTAACATATGTCTGTGAAATCTCTATTGACAAACTAGATTTCCACTTGATCCTACTCTTAGATTTACTAGGTCTATCTAGTGCTGCCATATAATTGACAATATCTTTTGCACCTGCTTCTCTATTACTGTTTTCCACCTAAAATACAATATCAATTTCAACATATAGTCAGTTCAATAAAAAATTGAAATAAATAACACAATGTAAATTGAACCAAAAAGCCATACACTTATTGCATATTTGTCCATTTTTGCTTCCAACCCGCCTTGGCCAAATGTATATCCAACCCTCACATTATCTCTTGCTCTCTTGCCTCTATTACTCTTTGCCAAATATTCTTCAGAATGCATACTTTATTTCAATGCCTCCCATTGTTTGGGAGATAGAGTGGAGTCTAACCTCTCTTTTCCCTCCATGATTGTTTTTCTGTAATTGTATCTAAAATTGTTCATCAAAAGTCTAATCTTTTGCTTGTAATATTTTCTAGAGATTTGTCCACCAGTAGTCTCAAAAGTATTTTCCATTTTTTGTATAACATATTCCACAATTCATGGATCTTTCTTTGCAAAACTTGATTTGCAAATATCCAAATGGGCCCTACATCTTACACCCAACTCGGAGGCCCACTTTGCAGCATTTGGCCCAATGGGCTCACCATCTCTCGATATCTTAACCAAGAATGGCTTCTTGCCTTCTAATTTTCTTTCTTTTGCATTCTTCTATGTAGATCTATACAAATCTTGACTCAATCTTTGTCTTTTGGCAAAATAGGACACATCTTCTATTAAACCACTACCAGTATTTCTAGCTAATCCACTAGTTCCATCAAAAGTTCTAGATGCAACAGGTGCACTTTGAGGCACAACAGATGCAAGCGGTCTCTCTTCATGACTTTTATTAACTAGAACTTCATGCTCCTTGGCCACATTAGGTGTGGCATGAGTAGGTAGATCAGTACCGGTCTCCACAGATTTCACTTCAAACACATCCTTTAATGTTGAATAAATCATCTGCATACCTATTGTTTCCTTGCTTTGATGGTTTTCAATATCTCTCTTAGACTTTGTGCTAAGAGATCATCATGACGTTGGACATCACCATGTGCTATATCGGGCTGCACATCACCATGTGCTATATCAGGCTGCACATCACCATATGCTATATTAGGTTGCACATCATGACAACTATTGTTTTCACCAACTACATTTGTTGAATCACAAATGCGTTGGATTCTACGAGATGGTGGCATTGTATGTTTTATTTCCTTTTGTTTTTTCTCCGCATTTTCTTTGCACTCTTTTTCTTGCCTATAAAACAAAAAAAAAATATCATATTATGTCTTATATACATAAAGCTCTTGCCTATAAAATTTCATTAAACACTATTAAACAAATAATATACTACTTAGTGGATTTACAACTTGTTTGTTTGTCAAACCAAGACGTGATAAATATTCATTAATCTTGGCCACTTTTTCTCTAGGAAAGCACTCATAATCTATCACTGAAATTTCAGCATTATGATCACTATCATCTAATTTGAGCCTTACAGTTCTTTTCCTCATTTCCTAAAGTCCAAATAAACAATAATGTATAAATCAGCAACTTGAATCAATAAAACTTTATTGAGTTCATAAGTTGATAAATGTTGACTTTCCAATCTGCTGATAACTAGAAATGGAAACTTAAAATAGAATTCAGTTTACAAATTAAAAAGAATTTGCAGTCAAAAAGCAAGAAGATGTTTACAATTACAGGTATCAGACTATCAATATGACTATCCCTTGTTTCAACTAGATATTGACACTTAAGAAAATATGTTCTCCTGAATGCAGACCAAAACTGTATGATTACTTCAAAGTGGCTAGCTTTAGAAATTATTTCACTAGATGCCTCAGAGAACATGGAACTAAACCTTACTCCTAAAAATAACAAGTTGATTTGTTTTTCTTTTTATGTATATGATTGTTTGATTGTGAGCAATTTGTGAAAATAAGCCCAACTCTAATTGGTGCCAATCCTAGTGTTTGGAGTCAATTCCTTACAAATGTAGATTACTTCTCTAAAGCATCACAAATATGTAGATTCAGAGGATTTATTATGTTCCTGTCTTACAAAAAACAATCCAAGAATGGGTATTTCTAGAAACTTTTCTTACAGATATCCCTATTGCAAAACACACCTCTCCATATCTGATTTAGAGCATTTTAATCTATTCCTTAAATAGAAGCAGTGAATCAAACATGCAATATAGCAAATGTATATTCAAGAATTTAGAAAACCTTAGTATCCTCATTCAAAAGAAAAATTCAAACAACATAGGAGACAATTGAGGGAAACACCTGCTCAGAGGCATTTTTCATATATTGCAATTTGAAACTGATAAAATGTTTATTGAGAACATATATTCAACATGCAAGAAATTAAAACTTACAACTCAGAAATTGAACAACCTCCCAGAACTGCTCTGTATTTTTATCATCAAAGTTTCCCAAATCTTCCAACAACAACCATACAAAGTAGTACAACATGCTTTTTTATAGACACAAGAGCATTTGCCCAAAAACTCATTACCACATTGTTTGTTATAGAATCTTACATTACAAGCCACCGCCCACAAACATTGGGAAACTAATTCAAATTACATATGCAAGAGAAAAAACAAAAATACAATTTATCTTGGGGATGAAAAAAAACATTAGAGATGCTTTATTCCGATGATGTAGAAGACTTATCACATGATTGGACACATTCATCCATATTTCTCCACCCAGGCTACACATGACTTGTCTGATGGCCATTGGAAAGGAATCAATTTTGCTATTTTTTCATTGTGCCTTGTATATCTTGCATCCAATAAAAACTTTGATTTTGTTGTCACATAGAATTGCACCCTGCTTGGAGAGAGTCCAAGCATTCTAATGACACAATGGGAATGATCTCGAAGTGTGGGACCTTGCGAATTGAGATCAGACCTCTGGAGTAGGTCAACTTCCTACCTCTAAGCCTAACGCTTAGAGGAAAATATCTAAATCCAGTGCTAATGCTTTTAGGGGAAAAGGGGGAGAAGGAAAACTGAAATGAAAGGGGTGATACACCAGATTTAGTGAGCGATAGTGATTCTGGAAAAGAGACACAATAATGATCTCAATCATGAAGGGAGTTCACACAGACTTATAGGGCTGATTGAGGCTTCGATATGAAGATCTAACCTATAGAGGAGCCATTTTACTCACAGGAATAGATTATAACTTTAAGTAAAACACAGAAATCAGGACATAAGAGAGGCAAGAAATCATGCATATATTGATCATGAAGGTCAAAAACCATTACAATAAAAATAACCAATAGCAAGAAAAGATATAGTATAGCTGATCACATTCATTGGTGGATAAAAGGAAGACATCAAAGGCCAGATTTAGGCACAGTGAGTCACATTCCCATACCCTGCAATTACACTAAGAGGTCTGACTACAGAAAAAATGGCAACATAACAATCCCAAAATAAAACCATCCTCCTTGAAATAATAAGGTTACATTGCATTTTATAGGTCAAGTTCCTATGCAGAAGGCATTGAAGTCGCTCCATAGGATTCAAGGTCATCAATGCAGGGACAAGGGCGCAGAGACCTGGGCATGGTGAAAGGACGGGAACCATGTCGCTGGCAGGTATGCAACCAGAGAAATGGTTACCCACACGCAAAAGAGGGCAAAACATGAAGTGAGGAGCACAAAAGTTGTTGCAGGTCTCGAGGATATCTACCAACGAGCCAGAGGAACCCATGTGCATTGAAGAATTTGACCATGCACCATGAATGCACCCACAAAGCTCACTAACTAGAGTTACTGTGAAAATATCAGCTCCTGCACATGTCAAATTGGTCGCTGAGACGTCCTATCGGCCGAGCATGCAAATCTAAATCATATTTTGAAAGTGAGAAAATTCCCCTCAAAAGCCTGCCAGATGAAAGAGGAGGCAAAAATAAGCACTTTTGTCTTTTGAAGCATATTGAAATTCATCAGAATGAAGGAGCTATGGGCAGTCAAAGTTACGGTCAACTGCATCTTACATATGTATATCGCTTTGCATCTGCATGTTGTATCTCCCTTTGTATATGCTTCTGTATATGCAAATGTATATACAATACAATTGCCAACATACAAAAGCGGGCCTTTACCTTTTGTATCACCTTTTGCATATATGCCCTTGCCACGTGTCATCACTCCATCGGTTGCTGAGCTGAACCTGAGACCCATCGCTGAACAATTGCATCTTTATCGGCCATCGGAGAGACCTCAAATTGAATCGCCGATAAGGCCTGTCTCACCAAAAGTCCCTTGTATGTGTCTTTGTACATGTGATTGTATATGAGATACAATTGCATGTACATACAATGCGGAACTCAAAGGATTATCAACCAAAATGGAACTTTAGAAATAGGTCCGGCCTTGTATCTTTTCTTTTTGCATATCAGCATGTACATGCACTTCAACATACAACTATGGACCCCAACGATGAGTTTGCCAAATTTAATTTGCCAGTCAAGTCCACATTGTATATCCCTATTGTATCTAACTCTTGTATATGCAATTGTATATAGGATTGTATATGGGATGATACAATTGCATATACATACAATAGGTGGACCCCAACTTTTTATAAAGCAAATTGAAATAAACATCGGGTCTGGCCTTTATATCTTACCTTCTTGTATGTTGCACCCCTTTGACCTTGTATATGCAATATACAACTGCGGACGCCAAATGATTATCCGCCACATTTGATTTTTCAGTCACGTCCGGATTGTATGTATTCCCTTGTATATTGCCTTTGTATATCTCATATACAATGCGAATATACAAACAAAGTTGCATACAAATACTTGTACATACAAACATTGCATCTGACCTTTGTATATGCCTTTGTATATTTGACCTTGTATCTGCCCCTTGCATATTGCCTTGTATCTGCCAGGATATACAAAGATAACCTGATTCACTTTTGTATCTCGCCTTGTATATTCCCTTTGCATCTTCCTTTGCATATACCATTGTATGTGTGATTTTATATGCAATACAACAGAGATATACAATGATACATACAATTGAATATGCATATAAAAATGACTAAGTATAAAACTAAGAATTATCTGCAATGGAAGGCACTTGAAGACAAAAGATTTCTGGGTTTTTTTGGGTTTTCTGCAAGGATTTTCAAGGTGAGATTTTAGGAAATTTTGCAAGGCACAACATGGTGAATTGTAGGATTTAAGACCTTCCTCTTTCTATTTAGGCTTTCTCTGATTGGATTTCTTTGATAGAAAGAGGGGGAAACAGGAATATTTTGGGGCCAGGCAAAATATGACAACATTTTGGTGACTTCTCAGGGATGTTTTCCTACTAAACATCAGATCAGTGGCCTTATATGTCCATTGGGCATGGAGTCAAAAGAGACTACAACAAGAACAGAGGAGCTGGAACACCGAGCAAGCCACCAAGCCAAAACAAAAAACAACAAACAAGCATGTATCTCCTAATGAGAATACAACAAAGTGCAAGGGCACTTATTGAAAGGAAACCTAAAACTAAAATAAAACCTACTCTAATCCTAAACTAACCAGTTAGAGGTGACCTTAAACAAATCCATTAACTGGTTCTTGAAAGTAACTGCCCTTAACAATTTACAATGTTTCTCATGCACGTGGGCAGTTAAAAAGAGATGAGGGGAGAATGGGCATATGAGAAATTGATAAAACACCCCCCACAAAATGGGGATAAACTTACCTATCCACCTAGACTGATTGCTGATGTTGCTAACTTGTGGCGAATAAATAGGCTGATCCCACCCATTTTGATGCTCAACTTCATGCTTAGAGGTAAGCATGACAAGTGGTGACTTCTCTTGATGTGTCTCTAGCTGAGCTAGATACCTGATTGGGCATCCCCTTGAAGTGACATGCAAATCATCATGGTTGATCTCATGTCTCTGTTCTGATTCTTTCTCTTCTTGTTGGTCCGAAAACTCTTGCTCTTGTATCTCAATTAGAGATATGGTTGTCTCCACCTCATGAACAAGATGCTCATGATTTTCTAACTTAGGCTCAGAAAATGAGCCATGCACTTGCTCAAAAAAGATGACCTCCCCACCAAGAAGCTGATATCCCTGCTGGATAATAAAGAACAAATCTTCAATTTGCTCCTACCCATGTTCAATCTCCTCATTATTTAATGGACAATCCTCTCCCACTAGGGTGTCTAAATACTCATCAAAGCTATCAACTCTTGGAAGGATTTTAGAAACAACTGGTTCAAGCTCAAAATACTCATTACCACCCAAGGAGGTACACTTTAAATCAGGAGTTTCTTCTTCAATGAAGGAAGGCAAAACTCAAACATTGAAGTAGCCTCTTCCAACAAACTTTCATTTGTTATATCAGCCTCAAACTCTTCTATACAACAGAAAGGAAGTTCCTCCAACTAGTTGAGATCTTGCAAATCAGCTTCATGAAAGGTTTCTTGACTTGAAAGAATGGACTCCTCTTCATCAAGACCATATTTTTCCTCTTCTTGATTTTGAATTGGTATGAGAGGATTGGCCTTTACAAGGTTTGGTATTTTGTAACCAAGATGCATGATCCAAGAAGGCTGCCATGGTAGAGAATTTTGAGGCTCTTTCATAGATTCACTTTGGTTTGAAGGATAGCTTTGTTTGAAGCTAGGAATAGGAGAGAAATGATTTACTTTAAGCTCTTGCACTTGAGTAAGCAACTATTTTATTTGTTTCTCCTTGGCTACAAGTTGCATGTTCAAGCATTCTTCCTCATACACCCTTCTATTTTATGCCTCCTACTGATAACAAGAAAATTCAACTCCTCTTGCTGCATGTTATATTGTGCTTCTCTATCTATTTCTAAAATTTGCCTTTAGAAATTCAGTAACAAACTCTCCAAATCAGCATCACTTTGGGACTAACTAGGGAGGTTGCACGTTTGATTTAGAGTAGAATGGGTTTCACAAGGCTGACTATAGGAATGAACAGTCTGCAAATAAGGATAAGCAAGAGTGGTTTGAAAATGCTCTTGTTGGTAATGCTGATTATAATGAGGCAAAGAGCTGTTTGGAGGCCAAAAGTCTGAATTTTCATGAAATGGAGGAGAAAAACCATTGTGGTGTTGATAACTAGACATTGCAAGGGTAAAGCATGAAGCATAGGCAAGTCTAGATAACAAATTAGGAATGAATATGGACAACAGGGTCTTGAAACACTAGGATGTGAGTTAGAACACCAAATAGAGTCACCAAGTGCTAAGAAAAACCATCAAATGATAGAAAACTAACAAGTAGCACCAACCTCATTAGTTGCTTGCACCTGGACTGCTGAAACCAGCTGATTCTTCACTTGTAGAGTCACCAAATGTGTGAATATTGCCTCTATAGGCTGATGTTGTTGACATACACACCAAATATCAACAATGAATAAAGGACTTGTGGACTATGATAGTCCAATGTGTCCCACTAGGCGTGCCAAAAACTGTTGTCACATAGAATTGCACACTGCTTAGAGAGAGTCCAAGCATTCTAATGACACAATGGGAATGATCTCGAAGTGTGGGCCTTACGAATTGAGATCAGACTTCCAGAGTAGGCTGGCTTCCTACCTCTAAGTCTAACGCTTAGAGGAAAATATCTAAATCTAGTGCTAATACTTTCAGGGGAAAAGGGGGAGAAGGAAAACGGAAATGAAAGGGGTGATACACCAGATTTAGTGAGCGATAGTGAATCTAGAAAAGAGACACAACAATGATCTCAATCATGAAGGGAGTTCACACAGACTTATAGGGCTGATTGAGGCTTTGATATGAAGATCTAACCTATAGAGGAGCTATTTTACTCACAGAATAGATTATAACTTTAAGTAAAACACAAAAATCGGACATAAGAGAGGCAAGAAATCATGCATATATTGATCATGAAGGTCAAAAACCATTACAATAAAAATAACCAGTAGTTGGAAAAAACACAGTATAGCTAATCAAATTCATTGGTGGATAAAAGGAAGACAACAGAGGCTAGATTTAGGCACAGTGAGTCACATTCCCATACCCTGCAATTACACTAAGAGGTCTGATTACAGAAAAAATGGCAGCATAATAGCCCCAAAATAAAACCATCATCCTTGAAATAATGAGGTTACATTGCATTTTATAGGTCAAGTTCCTATGCAGAAGGCGTTGAAGTCGCTCCACAGGATTCGAGGTCATCAATGCAGGGACAAGGGCGCAGAAACAGGGGCATGGTGAAAGGACAGGAACCATGTCACTGGCAGGTCTATAACCTGAGAAACGGTTGCCCACACGCAAAAGAGGGCAAAACATGATGTGAGGAGCAAAAAAGTCATTGCAGGCCTCGAGGATATCTATCAGCGAGCTAGAGGAACCCATGTGCATTGAAGAATTTGACCATTCACCATGAATGCACCCACAAAGCTCACCAACAAGAGTTACTATGAAAATATCAGCCCCTGCACATGCCAAATCATTCGCTGAGATGTCTTATCGACCGAGCATGCAAATCCAAATCATATTTTGAAAGTGAGAAAATTCCCCTCAAAAGCCCGCCAGATGAAAGAGGAGGCAAAAATAAGCACTTTTTCCTTTTGAAGAATGTTGAAATTCGCCAAAATGAGGGAGATATGGGCGGTCAAAGTTATGGTCAACTGCATCTTGCATCTGTATATCGCTTTGCATCTGCATGTTGTATTTCCCTTTGTATATGCTTCTGTATATGCAAATGTATATACAATACAATTGCCAACATACAAAAGTGGGCCTTTACCTTTTGTATCACCTTTTGCATATATGCCCTTGCCACGTGTCATCACTCCATTGGTCACTGAGCTGAACCTCAGACCCATCGCTGAACAATTGCATCTTTATCGGCCATTGGAGAGACCTCAAATTGAACCGCCGATAAGGCCTGTCTTGCCGAAAGTCCCTTGTATGTGTCTTTGTACATGTGATTGTATATGAGATACAATCGCATGTACATACAATGTAGAACTCAAAGGATTATCAACCAAAATGGAACTTTAGAAATAGGTCTGGCCTTGTATCTTTTCTTTTTGCATATCATCATATACATGCACTTCAACATACAACTACGAACCCCAACAGTGAGTTTGCCAAATTTAATTTCCCAGTCGGGTCCACATTGTATATCCCTGTTGTATCTAACTCTTGTATATGCAATTGTATATAGGATTATATATAGGATGTTACAATCGCATATACATACAATAGGTGGACCCCAACTTTTTATACATCAAATTGAAATAAACATCGGGTCTGGCCTTTGTATCTTACCTTCTTGTATGTTGCACCCCTTTGACCTTGTATATGCAATATACAAATGCGGACGCCAAATGATTATCTGCCACATTTGATTTTTCAGTCACGTCCGGATTGTATGTAATCCCTTGTATATTGCCTTTGTATATCACATATACAATGCAAATATACAAACAAAGTTGCATACAAATGCTTGTACATACAAACATTGCATTTGACCTTTGTATATGTCTTTGTATATTTGACCTTGTATCTGCCCCTTGCATATTGCCCTGTATATACGCTTGTATATTGAATTGCATATACAAAGATAACCTGATTCACTTTTGTATCTCGCCTTGTATATTCCCTTTGCATCTTCCTTTGCATATACCATTGTATGTGCAATTGTATATGCAATACAACAGAGATATACAATGATACATACAATTGAATATGCATATAAAAATGACTAAGTATAAAACTGAGAATTATCTGCAATGGAAGGCACTTGAAGACAAAAGATTTATGGGCTTTTTTGGGTTTTCTGCAAGGATTTTCAAGGTAAGATTTTGGGAAATTTTGCAAGGCACAGCATGGGGAATTGTAGGATTTAAGACCTTCCTCTTTCTATTTGGGCTTTCTCTGATCGGATTTCTTTGATAGAAAGAGGGGGAAACAGGAATATTTTGGGGCCAGGCAAAATATGACAACAGATTCCTTGCAGAATATTTCAAAATTCAATTCCAGTACATGTAACCTATAAGTGTAGAACTTAAAATCTTCATGCTTGGGTCACCGTCTATACAACTTCATGATATAAGTTGGCTAGCTATACTTTCAAATTCAGCATTCCATTTATCTAGACTTTTGATTTGTCCATCATCCTCCAATATGCTTGGCATAATCCTTTTGTCTATATTCTCTATTGACTGTCTTTTTTCATTCAAAATCTTGTTTAATTTTAGCTGAAAGGCCACCACCTCTTCTAACAAAGTTAACATATCTAGGGTCAACTTTATTTCTACTCGAGCATCAAGGGCAAACCTAGAACATTTGTGAACTTCCCTTATCTCTCCAGGTCTTGGTAGCCACACTCTACACATGTCTTTCAGGCTTTCCTTAACCCTCTCATGTTTGTCCAAGGCTGTTTTCAAATTTGAATAAGACATCCATGTGTCATCAACCTTGGTTGTGATCGTGGATAACCTATGATTGATCATCTTTGTAGCAATTTCTCTAATAGTGTTCTTTTTCTCATCCTTCAGCTTCTTCGCCTATTCTTTCAACTCCTTAATTTCTGAGATCAATGCCTCTCTGTCTATTGGAAATGCTTCTGTAGTCTCTACAAGAGTAGGAACACTCTAAGCTGAAGTGCCTAGAGCCAACAACAACTACTCCTTACATTTATTCAATTCGGACATAGCTTGCCCATACTTCAACAGAAGCTCATCATAGTCTTTTTGTAATTTATTTGTTATAGCCTCAGAAAATTGGGTTGTGTGAACACTCAAGATTGCAACTTGAGGAGTAGGAGTGTCTGACCATCTCTTTATTATTACATCCCCTGTCAATTCTCCTAGACCAACAATTGGTTTATTATTGTTTGGGGCCAATGCCCATATGTCCAAGGTCTCAAATTTGGGATTAAAACCTGCACCAGAGAGAGCCCTATCCACTTGATCATTAGAGACATCTGTGTCATTCCTTGTGACAGTGTCAAATGCAATTGCATCTGCCAAAGTCCAGTGGGGAAGTAACAGTAGACCACTCTTCTCCACCAAAGCTCTTCCCTCATCAAGGGTCATCCCGCTAATGTCTTGGCTTACTTCATTCAACACCCTCTGGGTTATCTCTCCATATTTTTCTGGATCAGCTCCTCTCTTTGCTTCTTCTAATTTCTTCTGAAATTCTTCATTCCTCACCTTCAATACATATCCCTTGAACTCAGGAATTTTAACAAAGGCATCATCTTCCAAAAATTGGGAGCAAGCAAGTATTATGATTTCCTCTGTATCTATTTGATGACCAAAAATTGACCTTGCCAATTTGTTAGCAAGAGAGGCATAAGGCCTTATTCTCACAGGTGAATTCACCTGTTGGGAAATTTCTTGTTCTTGTTCATTTATTTCATCCTCCAAGTCTCAACTCTATTTCTTCTTCATGCTCCAAGTCAATGATTTTTACTTTCTTGGCTGGAGGTGCATCAGGTGATTCACTCCTTCTATATGCCCTGTTTGAACTACTTGGGTCATATGCAAGCCTCTCTTCACCTGGGGGAGCACTTTCAATCAAATCATCTGCATTGGTTAAAAAAATTTGGATCCTTACTATTGGATCATTCTCTTTTGCAAATGCCCCAAGATATGTAGAATTCAAATTCTTTCTCATTCTTTCTCCTTCCATCACTGTTTCCCACCTTTTCCACAAAAAATGAACCTCTTCCATTGTGACACAGTTTCTTACTACATCTTCATCAAACAAAACCTGGTAGGTAAATTGGGGCCTTCTGATGCCAAGCCTCACTTTTTTAATGAATCCTTTTGGGTCAAACACCCTTGGTTGTTCCAACCCCATCCTGAAAACTGCCAACACTGAATCAATTTGATCCAGAGCATCTTTATTAGTGGCCAAAAAATCACAAAACTTGATAGAAGTGGGGAAGAAAGACCCCTTCTTTTGCAGTCTTAGATGCTCTTTATCTGATTCATTTAATTGCCTTATGATTTCTAAAAATGCAATTCTCTTTGGTACATGTTTTGGCAATATGTATGGGGCAACCCTGCTCCCATAAACTCTGATACATGTGGTATCAGTATGAAGAAACAAATCACCCCAGTTGTGTTGAATTCCCAACTTGGGGGTTCTATCCAGTGGTCTTAGAAAATCAAGCACATCCCTATGAATTCTTTCACCTTCAGGTTTTAGGAAACCCAATAGCTTTCTGACAAAATGCTCCTCAAAAATTACATAGTCTGCATCTGTACAGTGCATGTCTATCATACAAGTCCACATCTGGACATGGAGCAAAGTACCATCATGATCAACTTCTCTAACATGCAAATCTTTGTGCCCCATTCCTGATCCAAGATGTAAAAATATATGGTACATCATTGAATACCAACTAAACTCCACCTTTGCATCCATAGTATATAGCTTATTCTTAATTTCAATCAACTGCTTATGCATTTTGTATGCTATATAAGTTGCATAATCAAAGGGCTCCATAGGTGAAATATCATGTACATTAGTAGCTAGCATCATCATGGAGACTGACATCTTGTCTAATGCATCTCTTCCCAATACATGTCACAGAGTATGATATGTCTTCACAAAATAGTGCATAAATTGTGACACATCAAAAGGTTCTTCCTCCTTGTCTGAGATTTTCACCAATTTTTCGTCAATTCCCCTCAGTCTGTGCTTGGGCAACTTGAAAGCTCTGTATACATGCCAAACATTCTTATATTCTTCCTTCAAAGCATTGAGATCAATTTTCTTGTTGGCAGCAGGGTTTAAACCAAACACTTTTGTGATGCAGGCCTTTGTGGTTCTAAGCATGACTGCATTATTTCCTGCCAAAATAGCCCTAGACCCAGGATCATACCTCTGTGCAACTGCCCTTACAAAATTAGGATTTTTTAACACATTAGAGCAGGTTAACTTTTCTAGGTCAAGGTTTAGGCATTACAGACAGGGGCTTTGAACTCCCTCCTATCGTACCAATGTTTAAACAGGATCCATCCAGGCATAAGTAATTAAGCATCTCAGCACACAGAGAATAAGTCTAACAACCTGTTAGTTGGCCCACCAGAACTATGCACATTTATGGGCCTTCTTGAAGACCTAGGCAATTGAATCATCAAGTCTTCGTCTAGACCCATCTTCGAAGTCGAAGGCTGGCTTGTGTGACTCATCTTTAAAGCAATTTCCTGCCAAACTAGGGTTTTTCTCTTCTAGTAATGCTCAAATTTCTTAAACAAGACATCAACTTCAATTGAAATAGACATAGCTAGCAAAGATAAAACTTACTGGTTTTACTTGCAAAATCTTGGAATTTTAGTATTTCTTCGACAAGTGCTCGTTGCGTGCAAGAATTCTCTTCGTGCTTGTGAAAATGCCATGAAAAACCCTTTCTTTTTTCTTTAATTCAACTTACAAATTAGAGCTTGCCTCATTATTGTGTGTCACTTTGGCCATTACTACAAATTTGTGGCGCAGGGGTGGCGCCCAACGTCTATACAAAAAATTTGAATTCAAACCATCGATGAAGTCTTCAAACTGTGAGATCAACGACTGTGAATTACACGCCAGATTTTGAAAATCTAAACTTTTACATTGAAAATCCAATAGTCAATCAAACCTCTCCATCTCTAACACTCCTTTTGCTGACTTTTCTTTCCTTTTTGTTCTATGCAGCCATGTGGCATCATTCTGCAGCCACATAGTAGCAAGTGGGCCACCTTCTTTTGGCTCTGCAGGAGCGCGGTAAGCCTTCCATGTGTATCCCCTTCATAAGCCTTTTCCTTCCTTCAGAAAATAGGCCACGTATCATCATCTCGCAGCCATGCACAAAATCTTTCCTGCAAGCAAGATCCTTTTGTGACACTACACTACCATCCGATCCTTATTGGCCCTACCTCTTCGCTTCATCTCTTTTTATCCTATGCGGCCACGTGGCATCATTCCGTGGCCACGCAGTAGCAAGTGGGCCACCTTCTTTTGCCTCTATGAGAGCACACTGAGCCTTCCACATGTATCCCCTTCATAAGCCTTTTCCTTCCTTTAGAAAATAGACCATGTGTCATCATCTCGCGACCGCACACATAATCTTTCATGCAGACAAGATCCTTCTGCGATACTGCACTACCATCTGATCCTTATCAGTCCTACCTCTTCGCTTCATCTTTTGACACCTAGGGCAATCTCCTGCATCATTGATCTTATGGCCATAGGCCATGATATACCTTACACTTGTCCTCATTTCGCAGCCACGCGGTGGAGATATGATGTCAGCATCAGTAGTTCTACAGGCTTGCGATATGCTACCATGTGGCACCTCTGGGACCCTACAAAGACTTAGGACTTAATAAATTCATATAGAATATGACTTTGACAGGAAACAATAGGTAAACACTAGGTCTTGGGGCCAGTCACTTCATGACATAATAGACTCAGGGTTATAACTTAGACGACCGATAACTTAGGCTAGGTAGTCAACGATGGATTATAACATAAAGTAACAACTTGACTACAAGACTTAGGGTTTCAAGGGGAAATAAAGAAGACAATTGATAAAAGATGGCTCAAAACCCTAAAACCTAGCCACACACCACCACATATAACCAAAGTTTAGGTGAAAAGCTAACCTCTTAAGGTGACAGGCTAGTTAAGGTGACAAAACATCATCATAATCATCTGCATTGGTAACAAGATTAGAATCCTGATCACTCCTATCTACATCTACTTGATTTTCTTCCTCATCCTCATCTGTGACATGTAATACATTCTCTCTCCCAATCTCTTCATTGGTAATTAAAACCTCTTCTTCAAACACTCTATCATCGTCTTCATCCACTTCTTCAAATGTTTCTTGCAAATTAACATATTGCCCATCAGGCATTATATCGACAACTTCCATGAATTTTCATTTTGAATGAGACTCTGTTTGAATGACATATGACCATCCTGGGCTTCTTACATCATCAATTAGAAATGATTGGTTAATTTGAAGAGGGGAAACATATGGCTTATCCGTCTCTGATAAAAATTGTCATGTATTTGCGCATACAAATCCATACTCATCAAATTGTACTGCGGATGGTCAGCTCCACTTACATTTTAATAATATAGGACTATTTTCACCAAAATCCACTTGAATAATTTCTTGGATGAATCCAACATAAAATTTCTTCTTAGTTTCGTGAAGAAATTCAGCACTAACAACACAATCACAATTTGTCTTTCCTTTGTCTTTTTATTCCACTCTTAAATGACTACCATAGGCCCACATTCCACTAAAACGCATAGAACATAAATGTGGAGATTGTGAAAGCTCACTTTCCTCCATTGTTATATCTTGACCTTCTTCTTTTGCATCACTGACTGCATTAGCAATCCATTCTTCAAATTTTGGAAAAGAATCACTTCCAATCAAATCATGACGTCTACGCTTTTGAGGTCGATGTTGCATCCAAGCTTGATTCTCTTCTTCATATTTTCTACATAGAATATTAACATACAAATAGTAAGATTAATAATATAAATGTGTAAATGCAATTGAGTAAATA
This sequence comes from Cunninghamia lanceolata, assembly GCA_027924645.1. Classification (NCBI taxonomy): domain Eukaryota; kingdom Viridiplantae; phylum Streptophyta; class Pinopsida; order Cupressales; family Cupressaceae; genus Cunninghamia; species Cunninghamia lanceolata. The sequence continues at coordinate 5,089,804 of BSBN01000397.1, forward strand.
AATTATTGTGTAAATTTTTTTTACCTATGCCACTTATCGAACAAAGATGTGTTTTGAAGAATATAGGCATGTATTGCACTTCTTTCTTGATGTGATAGCTTGAAGCGACATCCATTGCCTTCTAATACTTCACTTACAACTCTCTCATCTTCATCATCATCCCATACATGTCGATTGACATTTTTAAAATCCTTCATATATTCTATGCAAAATCCCATGGCCTCTTGCATTGAATATCCCTTAGACATGCTACCTTCTGGTTTTGCCCTAGTATGAACAATTTTTTCAAAACCTTCATATATCGTTCTATAGGATACATCCATCTCGTTCTTACTGGGCCACAATTCTCTAGTTCATATTCTAGATGTATCAAAAGATGCATAGAAATTTTAAATATTGTTGGTGGAAATTCCCATTCCAAAAGACAAAGGACTTCAACAACCTCCTCCCTCAAACTATCAAAGTTTCAAGGATCTAATACATGTAAACTCATTCTCTTTAATATTAGGCCCAACCTTATAATTGACAGTCTTGGCCCCTTTGCCAAACTTGATATATTTACCACAATAGGTAAAATATTCTCGATTATGACATGATAGTCATGGGTCTTGAGGCCTCTTAAGCCATTAATGTCATTTTGGCTTCTAATACTACTACTTACATATCCAGTGGGAAAGCAAGTCTGAGACATCAACTGTAAGAATTGTGCACGTTGTTCCTTTGTCCAGACATAAGGAGCACTAGGTTTTCTATATTTTTCATCATCACATTTTTTAACCCAAAGATTTCGATGAATCTTTAGTTGTCGAAAGTCTTCACGTGATGAAATAGTATCAAAAGCACCAAAGAGAGTTTCTATAATAGCATAGGCTATATTTTTCTCAGTATGCATAAAGTCAATTGTATGCCTAATGACTATATCCATAAAGTATGGCAACTTATAGAAAATGCACAACCATTTTACACCACTTTCATTACACGGATCATATCTACTACCAGCAATCCCATCATTTTCAACAAATGACATTCCTTTTTGTCCATTCTCAACAATGTAATCACCCATTATTAGCAATGGTGCTTCATGATTCTCTTCTTGGCCATTGAAATGTGTTTTTTGTCGATGATATGGATGATCCATTTTAAGGTAAGTACGATGTCCATAATAAATACACTTACGCAAACTTATTGAGTGCCTCACAAAATCCTTAAAGTTGCAAGCAGGGCATCCATGGTATCCATGAACACTAAGACTAGACAATGTGCCATATGTAGGAAGATCATGAATCGTAAACAATAAGGAAGCTCTTAAATTGAATTTGATTGAATGACCATCCCTTAAAGATTTAATTGCTTCAATTCCTTTCCACAATTCCATTAGCTCATCATATAATGGCTCTAGATAAGCATCGATTGTATCTAAAGTCACACTTTTCTTTCCTGGTATAATCAATGATAACATTAAGAAAAATGGTTTAGTTGCTAACCATGGAGGCAAGTTATAATTTATTAAAAATACTGGCCAAGTTGACCATTTAGTACTTGATCTGAGAATGGGTTCACCCCATCTAGAGCCAAACCCAATCTTATATTATGAGGATCTTGAGAAAAATTAGGCCATCTATTATCAAATTCCATCCACGTCTTAGAATTAGGCACATGTCATTATTTTCCATCGGTGCTCTTATTTTGGGCATGCCATTGCATAAGTTCAGCAATGTCTCTGCACCTATACATTCAGAGTAATCGTGGGATTATCAGAAAGTGGTGAAGAACCTTTCTAGGAACCACAACTGATTTCAACCCTTGTCTATACCTCACTTCATGATATTTCAGATATTCACTCTCACTTGCAAGATTATTTGCGAAATAATATGCAACCATTCACACATGTGTGGATGTTTTCATAGCCTAAACCTAGCTTAGTGATTTTCTTTTTACATTGACTTCATTTTGTTGGCAATGTGGAGTTAGGTGGTAACAACAAACTTAATAATGCCAATAACTGATCTACACTCTCATTTGTCCAACCAAACACCACTTGCAAGTTAAGAATTTGAAGGATTGTTGTCAAATGACTTAACTTGCAATTAGCATACACATGCTTTAAAGCATCCTCCATCAACTTGGCCCAATCATCATTTAGACCCTCATTCAACATTCTATCAACTTCAAACCCTTCGTCTAACATTGTTGCCTCTTCATCTATGTTTGGTGCCACTTCATCTATGTTTGTTGCCTCTTCATCTCTCACACTCTGCAATTCTATCATATCTTCATAATAATTGTAATCCCAAGGGCTTATACCACTAGGCCCATATCTTATCATATGTCGATAAATCAGATTTCTTTTTTTCACCTTTCCACCAAGACAGTCATTACATGGGCATGGATATTTGTCCATGTCTCTCTGATCGGCTACTCTCTCATCAAATGCATGGTATTGATCTGTAGTCAACCTTTGATGTTGATCGATCTATAATGTTCTACACATAGCAACAAAAATCTTTTGGGGAAAAAATTAGCAAACCGAAAGTTCAAGAGTTTTTTAAAAATCAGGAAAAAATCAGGGAAAAATCAATTTTTTTAAAAAATGTAAAAAATTATAGACTAAGAGACAAAAACTATTTTTTTAATTGAAAGGCATTTCCATAGCAATAGAGTTATAGAGAGCAAATAAAATAGAGAGTTTAACTAATGAATTGTAAAAAATAGATTTTTTTAGTTTATATTCAAATTGTTGATTACATTGCATTGCACATCTTTCAAACTCAAAGCATTACTTCACATTGCATAACTAATAACTAGATGCTGATATATGACAAAATTTCAATTACAATATAGTTTTTACAAAGTCAACCTAAGCAGTTATGCAATTAATTCACATTGCATAACTAATAACTAGGAGCAGTTGCCAATTGCATTTGCTTGTCATGGCATTCCATGAGACCACATTTCTTTGAGGCATTTTTTCAAACAGTTCACTGCCTTGTCTATGCTACCACATTTTTCATACATGTCTACCAAAGCATTTTATCAAACAATTCACTACCTTGTTGCTATGGCTAAATGCCTAAAACAAGTGCTTTTGAACAAGCTATGGATGCTTGGAAAAAATCTATCAAAGCATAATAGTAAGCAATAGCATAGACAAGGCAGTGAACTGGTTGAAAAAATGCCTCAAAGAAATGTGGTCTCATAGTGATGGAATGCCATGACAATCCATAACAATTCACTTGTCATGGCATTCCATCACCATGAGACCACATTTCTTTGAGGCATTTTTTCCAAAGTTCATTGCCTTGTCTATGCTACCACATTTTTTATACATGTCTACCAACGTATTTTATCAAATAGTTCACTGCCTTGCTGCTATGGCTAAAAGCCTAAAACAGGTAATTTCAAACAATCTATGGATGCTTGGAAAAAATCTATCAAAGCATAATAGTAAGCAACAAGCTATGGTCTTATGGTTTTTTTGGCGTGAAAATCAACGTGATTTTATTTGCATTTTTTTGTAGGTTTTAAACGCATTTTTTTGGCAATTTTGTTGTTTGCAATGGGAAAAAATCTCTGTGGTTAGTATTGTGCATTTTTTAATTGTAGGATTCTCACAGTTAGTGAAAAAGGTAGTGTTCATGAAGGAATGGAAAAGATGCGTAGAGCCTTTGAATTATACCTGTATTGTGTAATGGCATTGAATCATTTAGCAAACCATTTTTTTTCACAGGGCAACATTTTCTTATAGAATAGTTGACTTAGATAGTTCTTATTTCAACTAATCACCTTCTGATGAAATCTCATTCATATTATAATCTTGCATGATATTATCATAGGAAAGGTGATTATGACACCACTGGCTGGTACTACATGGCATCAGTCAAGGAAAGCTAGAGGCCACAGGATTTTGTGTTGCCATATTTTGTGATGGGACAGGTTCAATTGAAGCTGGGAGATCTTAAAAGTTCTCTCTCAAATTTTGAAAAGGTTCTAGAGGTCCACCCTGAGAACTGTGAGAGCTTAAAGATATAGGCCATATATATGCTCAGCAAGGGTAAACACAGAAGGCTTTAGAAATTTTAAGAAAGGCAACTCGCATAGATCCACGTGATGCCCATGCATTTATCAAGATGAGTGAGTTATTAATATTGTCAAACCCCAGTGCAACCTTAGATTCTCTTAAGACGCCAAAGTCTCTTATGAAGAAGAGCAGAGAAGAAGTACCCATTAAATTGTTAAACAACATTGGGGTTCATCATTTTGAGCATGATGAACTAGAGTTGGCTCAACAAACTTTTATGGAGGCATTAGGAAGTGATGTTCTGCCTCTACATAAATCTCTATGGTCAGTTTTGTGCAATTTTTACTTGTAGGATTCTCACAATTAGTGAAAAAGGTAGTGTTCATGAAGGAATGGAAAATCTATGCGTAGAGCCTTTGAATTATACCCGTACTATGCAATGGCATTGAATCATTTAGCAAACCATTTTTCTTCACAGGGCAGCATTTTCTTGTGGAACAGTTGACTGAGATAACTCTTGTTTCAACTGACCACCCTCTCATGAAATCTCATTCATATTATAATATTGCATGATCTTATCATAGTAAAGGTGATTATGACACCACTGGCCGCTACTACATGGCATCAGTCAAGGAAAGCCAGAGGCCATAGGATTTTGTGGACATGTTCAATTGAAGTTGGGAGATCTTAAGAGTTCTCTCTCAAATTTTGAAAAGGTTCTGGAGGTCCACCCTGAGAACTGTGAGAGCTTAAAAGTTGTAGGCCATATATATGCTTAGCAAGTGCAGGCAAAGAATGCTTTGGAAATTTTAAGAAAGGCAACTCGCATAGATCCATGTGATGCCCATGCATTTATCAAGATGGGTGAGTTATTAATATCATCAGAGCCCAGTGCAGCCTTAGATTCTCGTAAGACTACAAAGTCTCTTCTGAAGAAGAGCAGAGAAGTACCCATTAAATTGTTAAACAACATTGGGGTTCTTCATGTTGAGCGTGATGAACTAGAGTTGGCTCAACAAACTTTTATGGAGACATTAGGAAATGGCATTTGGGTTGAATTCATAAATAAAAGCCCCAGTGCCAATTCTGTAGTTTTTTCTATGTGCTTTAAGGATATGGAATTCTTCCAACGACTAGAAGAAGGTGGTGTTTCACTTGAGTTACAAGTTCAATTCCCATATGCTCCAAAATGCATAGAGGAAACTAATGAAAAAATAGTCCCCTAAACCCTAAACTACCTGTATGGTTCTAGTACTCAGTTGCCTATGTAACTACTGTAAGTTGACAATTAAAAAGCTATAGATTTTATGTTTAATGTAATGAGGGTTTTGAGTTACCTCTGAATTCGCTGCACAGGGCATCCCCAAATCTAACTTCACTGCAGAGGGCCTTGCCAACTTCAAATTCATTGCAGCAAACTCTGAATTCCTTACCCGCCTTTTCAGAAGTCTCTAGGTCCTCTCCAAATAATCTTTATTGCCCATGCAAGTAGTTGCTATAACCCAAAATGCCTTAGTGCCAGGCTAACCAACTAACAAAATGAGGAATTCAATGAATAATGAATCGCGCGCAATACACTCCCACCAATAATTCCCTGAAATGTTTGTTTTTTAATTTTGTCTAATTTGTATTTGCATGACTAACTATTTAGTCATTTTTATTTGTATGACTAAATAATTATTTAGTCGACGACCAAATTAATCATTTATTTACTCATTTATAGCTAAGTTGCAAAAAATTAGTAGAATTTAGTCATTTTTAGTTGTTGTGACTAAAATTTTAGTCACCTGGTCATTTATTTGCCAAATTCTACTAGTGCCTACACGGTACTGGTGACAACTGGCTAAACCACACCTATATCATACACATGGATATCTCCTAGCATCCATCACCTCCATGCTACTAGAAACAACCAGCTAATCCTAAGATACAACAAATATCACCTAACATATATCACCTACATGGTACTGGTGATAGCCGGCTATCCGCACCTATATCAAACTCAGTTTTGACATATGGGGTCATCTTATAGCTTGGTACACATAATTAGGATATCACAAGGATTCACAATTACTAGTCAAATTGACCAGGATACAAGTCACCTAAAGTAACCCATAAACTTATACACATGGTCTTATAGGTCCTAGGGTGTAACTTATTGGTCAACACACAAGTAACACCCTGGCCAACATGGTCTAGCTTCTATCTGGTCATACATACAGACTCATAAAGTAAACTCAAGTCCATTCCATACATTCAACTTGTTACTTGGAAACACAATATGCATTATAAAGTAGTCAAACCCATAATAGTAATCTTAGACAATATTATATTTCTAAGTGCCTAACATTTGCATAACCCAAATCATAAATCTTAGCATACAATTATCCACCAACCAGGTGTCAAGGAAAAAAACCATACATAGTTGGTAATTCTCACCATCAATTGCCCATAGTTTTCAATAAACAAGACTCTAATCATTTAGTCCAAACAAGTCCAAAGGCACCTTTGTACAATCACATTAGAGACAAACTGTGAAAAAAATGGTTCTAAAAGTTAATCCAAGATTGGAGTAGAATCAAAGAGCCTAACCCCATAACCTCAAAGTAGATGAGCTTAATGTTGATATAGTACCTTTTTCTAGCTTAGGCCTATATAGTGGGGACTTATTAATTGGAAGGTAAGTTCATAACCATCTAATGTAGTTTCATCCTCAAGCTGAAGCATACCAAAGAAGGAAGGTTGATCAAGTTTAGGAACACCCCATACCTTTGAGTCATTCTCTAAACCCCTCCCCTATGGACTTGATGTCTAGGGACATCCTTCACCCAAGAATTGCCTACATACCCACGTCCAAATGGGATAAAAGTCACATGTAGTTCTCCTCACAATAATCTCTCTAGGACATACACATAGATTCCCCTTACCTAGGGGTTTCATACCAACAATCAATAGATCTCATACTAAATAATCAATGTTTGAAGAATTCAAATAAGCTTTCTCACCATTATTGGCTAGAACAGTTATAACTAACCCATCAACAAATAACCATTCAATAATAGTGCGTATTTTTGTGAGGGTAATGATCTAACAACTCCCATATAGTCAAAATGTAGGCACATCCTACTATTGCTCTAGCATGGAGTCCTATTTGGGTTTAGTATATGATAGAATAAAACATGATTTGGGGATATTTAAATATCACAATCATATTGCTCTCTGATATTGGTACCCATCATTAATGTGTTAACAAAAATCCCCTTCAACATTCATGATCAAAATAAAAATATTAACAATATAAATAGAATCAAGTACTTTATACATGTTATAACCCAACTATATCATTGCTAAATATGATTATCTGATCTTAATCTAGACAACTCTTTTAGTCATGAAATATCCTACAAAAGTGTTTACATATTTTCTAATGATATTTAGAGTACAACATTAGCCAATTTGAGGTCATGGATCCACCTTATTGCTAACCATTTTACAGCTTAATCAAGAGGATCTAGGACTGCATTAGATGCAATCAAAGTCTTATCACCATAGCTTACTTACTAGAACCATTCCCCGTCTATGGCAAGTCTATAGTAATAGACAAACTATATCATGCTAATAAGCATGATAAACATTTACCTTTCACATAGACGGGTACTAATAATTCATATATGTAATCATATTACACAAGATGACCAACAAATGGTACAATTTAATTTTGAATTCATACAGTGATAAAGAATCATATTAGTCATACTCTAAGCCTAGGATGACAACCCATCCTATATCAACTTAAATCCTTGATTATTAATAACAAACACATCTTGACTAAATGTTAAGAATATGTCATTTAATATATATAACAAGAAGTTATCTATGGTATTGGTATTTATTTTAAACTCAACTAAATTGCAATATAAGCCAACCTTCAACGAAACATTTTCCCATTGATAGAATAATTCATCTAAGGCACCATATTTAGATTGAAAGATACCATCCATCCAACTTAAGATTGTCCACTAAATTCATGTACCAAGAATTAAATAACTTTATGATTACACCTAGGTGATATTGTATCTTAACTTTGTTAGAAACACAGAATCAACTAAATGCATGTTGATCACAAATTGGAGTAATAGATTATGAACAAGGTGGTTGTACATATAGGGTAGAAAGGTTGAGTCGACTTCAACACTCAACTAGAGGTGGAAGAAAAAGTGTTGACAAGTGTCTTGGAGAGTTGTGTTGGACTCTCCAAGTGGACACCTAACCACCTAAGGTGGCTTAAAGCCATGTGTGGAATAATGCATAATTACTTATTTAAATAATAAGTAATAGCATTAGTATTCCTACACCAACACCCCCTCTTAAGCATAGCTTAGGTGAGTACAATAAAGATGGGTCCCGACTACTAGGCCTAATGAGGTACCCATGTACAAATGTATCTCTCATAAGGTGGAGAAAGAAAGAAAACCCTGTGGGAAAAAAAAATTCCTCCAAAAGAGAGAAAATAAGAAAGTGTTCTGGACATGACTTGATAGAAGTGCACTTGACATAATACAACTAAAAGTGATAGTCCTACAATACTTGCAAGATCCATTTGTGGAATGTCAATTGTATGTCATATGACTACAATTCAAATCCAATGTGAAGTTCTGCTTTGAAGATTTTGTGGAAGTCTTCTATGAAGCAACTCTGAAATCTGTAGAAGCAAATGAATTGATATCAATCTTCTATTGTGATGAATCTCTAGAAGTTCTCTAAGAATCAACTCTAGATTCACATGTAGCATTAGGTGATGGTGTAGTGGAAGTGTTCTTGACACATCTCAATACAATGCGGAAAAAATGTTGAAGAATGATGGAGTAGTGGAAGTGCTCTTGACATATCTCTGTGGAAGTGCTCTTAGCACAACTTGGAAATGCTCTTGACACAACTCTATGAACCCCCCATAATTCAATATTTTTATCTTAAATATTAGAAGCCCCCTTGTGACTCAATATTTTTATCCCCCCTGAATTTGGCACTTTATAATGATAGTGTGTTTAAACAAATCTAATTGGAATTAAAAATGACACCTTATAATAGTAGTGTGAAATTGTTTCCAATAGATTAGTCTCAAAAAATTATTCACTTTCTAAAAAAATGGCACTCGATTTTGACTTGCCAATCAAAAGATACAATTATTTTTCGAGTTACTTAACTTGTACAGAAAAGGGAAATTTTTTTTGAGAAAATGGGACAATTCCCAAATTGTCTCGATGCAGCTTTGTCGGCACTCGAACATGCTTCCTGTCAACTATAAATATGCCCAATTTCGCCTCTGTGGGTGAAAATTACGACAAAATGAAAAAAAACCCCTCTTTGCACACACCATGCAAGATCAAGGTCTTTCCAGGCAAATTTTTTTTAGCAAATTCAACTTTTCTAACAAGTTGTGAGCACCATACGAATAGTTAACTAACCTCTATGGGTTATCATTTGTTGTTGTGGTGGTTTGTTTGGCCAAAAAATTAACTTCGGCATAAATTATTGTCTCTGACGTGTAACTAACCATTAGTGGTTAGCATTTGATGTTGCGGTTACAATAACATGAATTGTGACGGTTACATAGAGATTGACAAACCTTAAAATGTTAAATGTGGCACTTAACATTAAATGCCACTACTACCACTACTCTAACTCCCACTCACAACTCAAGCAGAGAAATATAATTTTAATACAAGCACTAATGCCAAAACAACAACCATCCCTATTTGACATATAGATAACTTCAAATAAGTCCCATGTTGGCAGATGGCTGATGAATGGTTGAAGTCATATGCTACCAACAATAGATAGCCATGAATTTGACCACCAATGATGTGAGAAAAGAGAACTTCAACTTGCAGAAATGGTGGCTGATGAAGTCGACCATAGGCAAATCTGTGAACTTGGGCACTAGTGTTGGTTTCAATCTGGTGATCTTCGACCAACCTTTTGACATTGTTTGCAACTTGTAAATGTTGAACACCACAAAACAATAAATCGCCTTCAAGGGAAACAATGGAGCGAAACCTTGACCTCAACTCACAACAATGAAGAAATATAAATCGATGGTGGTTGAGAAGTCCACGACCTCCAAAGATAAGGGGCAGTGGAAGGAGATGCAAACCCTGCAACTAGAAATCCACAACTTGTGGCTTGAAGACGTCTACAAACTTCCAATGATCGTCTAATGAAATGGTGTGGGCGATCCTTGGAAAGGACACTGATCAAGATCTTACCTTCAAAGGAGATATATGCAACCTTGAGAATGGGTGGCAGCCCTCTTTAGACAAAGATCAATCTTCCCATTGACCAGCAACCACAACCTACAAAAAAAAAACTTGAAACCGTGACCTCAAAGGATGTAAGGCCGTCAACCTACAGAGCTAAGCGTCCGGGCCCAACTTGGCCCTCAGTGCAAATGTCCACAAACCCTTGAAAAAGGTGTTCCAAGCAGGTCGAGAGGCCAGAAATCGGGAAAAATGCAAAAAAATGTCCCAAATGCCACAAAACAGATACTCACCAATCCTGTAGAATGTTGATTTTGCAAAAAGGATATTTGCATTTTCAAGAAAAAAATCTATGAACAAGAACTTTGCAAAATGTAATTTTTTTTGTAAAATGCTTTATTTTTTACAAATAGGGGATTTATGCCTCCAAATGAACCAGCAAGCTAATTAGTGGAGCTCTCGTACCATGTTAGAAACGTAGAATCGATTAAATACATGTTGATCACAAATTGGAGTAATAGATAATGAACAAGGTAGTTGTACATATAGGGTAGAGAGGTTGAGTCGACTTCAACACTCAACTAGAGGTGAAAGAAAGAGTGTCAACAAGTGTCTTGGAGAGTTGTGTTGGACTCTCCAAGTTGACACCTAACCACCTAAGGTGGCTTAAAGCCATGTGTGGAATAATGCATAATTACTTATTTAAATAATAAGTAATAGCATTAGTATTCCTACACTAACAAACTTTTCTGACCAAGTTTTATTGGACCTATACTTCCCCATGATTACATATCTAGTATTTTACGTGTGAAAATCATTTATTTGACAATGCAATAAGGGGCAAGCAACATATTTTTTTCCAGATCTCTTCAAGAAGGAACATACCCAAAATGATTTGAAAACAATGCATTACTTGGAAGAGTTTAATACATGAGTAGGCCTTACATATTTACCACGCAAGAAGGCCTAACCTATAACTAGAAATGACTAGCTTATAGACCTTGGGAGACATCTGCAAATTACATAAACTCTTCATAATTGTGAAAATGTAGCAGAGATTTAGTCAATAAGGACAATCCTATACGAAATAACTAAAATGTTACCATTTTGAACAAAAGAAATTTGTTCACATGTTCAATAACAATTCCTTGTCTTGAGAACACCATTTCATAATTCAAAATAACATAATCTCACAATATATCGCAAGTTGAATCTCAATATGAAAATAACATATATAAAGATATTGACACATTTTGAATCATCTACCTTTTAAGTGCACCTAAGGTGTTAAGGATGCTACTATAGTTTAGATGTTGCCCTTATCTTGTCAAGTGATGGGTATTTCCTTGGTAGTTTATTGTTAACATGATTGCAAGCATCATTATCCTTCAGAATTATAGACATTGTTTTAACTAACATGAATATGCAGGAGCTTTAAAAATCAATCTAACTAATCATATTTAAGTATATTATTTTCTTATATATAATAATGACAAACCCAAAACTCATAGTAATTTACCTGACAACTTAAATATAGCTTTCTGTAAAAGAATATGAATACATATTCATACCATTTGAGATAAATTATCAACAATTTGAAACTCTTATCATAAACATACCATAAATATTTGAGAAATGGGGTATTCACAATTTCCCTCCATGTAGGGCTCACAGGTGAGGACATTGCAAGATCCAACCATGTATTCCACACCCACTCAATCACCTACTTTGTACAAATTTTCCTCATTTCTTTCTACATTAGTAACTATACCAGTAATCTTATGCCTAGGAAATAACTAAAATTGTAGACATTTGAATTCATTCTTGGCATAATAGAGGTTTGTATGACCAATGTCACTAAAAAATATCTTGATTCTCACATCCTCAGCTCCATTCACTCTCCAAGGGAAGTTGAGAACAATAAACATGTCTCGAGCAGCCCCCCAAGAACCAATTTGATAAGGTTTTTACTAATATTTCCTTGGTGAGATTCTTATCGGATTCAATCTGATATCCCCAAGCATATTGCTTCCTCTCTCCATTTCCCTAGTGTTGGAATCTTCCTTCAACTCAATATTTATATTGTATGCATTGAGACTAAGTTGATAACTATAAGCAAAGAATGGCAATGTTAGTAATCAGGGCTTCTCAATAGACTGGACTTCATTTTCCTCTCTTTTGATGTCAGAGTGAAAGCTAACTCTTCCAAGAAGGCCATTCACCATCCTATTGGGTGAGTCAAAATAGCAATCCATTCTAGATTAATGGAAGTAGATTGAGGCCATACCAACTTGAATAGAGTTTGTAGGCCTTCCACCCAACTTATTTTAATATCTCTAATGAATTCATCAATGTCCATACCATTCCTTACTATTTTTTTCATCTGAATCTCTTACTCCCCCTCTCCATCCACCAAACGTTTGCCTTCCCCATTTAATGCCCAAGACTACAGGCCCATATCATATTAAATGGAGCTACAAGTCCTTATTCTTTGGTCTATCTAGCCCATGCCTTTCCTTTATTCAATTCCTTTCATAGAAAATTTTTCACTTTTATATTTATTTTTACACCTAGATTTAAAGATGTGACATAAACCTCACATGAAAATATTTTGTGCAAGGCACTTGACAAAGATTTCCAAGATTGGGCATACTTTGTTTGCAAGAAGCTAATTTTTTTGGTTTTTGTTGTCTGTTGTGTTATATGACTAGCAAGTCTTTTTTATGTAGTGATCATGGAGCCAATTTTGGTGGTTTGATTACTTTTCTATCTCATAAATGATAGCCACATTAGTTGACTAGGGATGTGACCCCACTAACAGGGCTTTATGGGCTCTTTTTAATATTGATAATCATTCTTTTGGAGTCATTAATGTTTATGCTCCCAACATTTGATGTTGTTCAAAGATCTTCCCTTTGGAGATGGATTGCTAATTCAATTCTTATAGCTACATGGGTTATGTGTTGAGATTTTAATATAGTGGAAGTGGCATATGATAAACGTGGTACTTTTCTTATGTGTTGGATAGTTAGAGAAAGAGAGGCTTGGTATGATGTGTAATAACTTGGGGACTTTTTTATCCCAATTTTGGCTATTGTCATAACTGACCTTTGTGGTATACTAGAGCAATATCCATGCTAGACTTGACAAAGTGTAAACATGGGTTGACATGGCCATGATGACAATCTAAACTTTCTTTTCCTTTGCCAATTGTTTTCCATTATTAGTTGAACCTCTATTGGATGTTGTCCTTTCAAACCTATTCTCCATATATTTTTTCATTGAATGGCAATTTTATAAACCCAATGCTAAAAAAAATATTTTTTTTCTAAACATGTCCTTGTTGACTCACCACCCTATGTTGGCGCACATCTAGTGTGTTTGGAATTTGAAGCCATGTCCTTGTCATTAAATAATCTAGATTGATTAGTGGAATAATGCTCTCAAACACACCTCTTGCTTCCTCTAAATCTATAGGTGCTAGTTGGTATGGTTATGCCATTGGTCCTAGAGGCTACCACCTTGGAGCTCCACCATGTCACCACCATTCTAGAAGCTCAACACTTTATTCTTTCTCTACAACTAAGAGTTGCCAAACTCCATCAATAAATGCAAATTTTTGACAATTACTCTACCAAAGGAGCTCAAATCATTTGAAGCTTGTCTTCACTAGCTTAAAATTGGTGACAAAGTTTCTAAGGAAGTATTCCATTCCCTACATGCTTGTCACACTTCTCATTCTATTGAAATAATCAAGGAGTGCCAACATCTTTTGATAGAGCTTCCTACTATTGCTTAGGCTTTGTTGCACCATTATGAATAGGTTTTCAAAGCTCAAAAGGATACTCCTAAATGAGCCACTACTTTACAAAAATGTTTGAGTATGGTCCCTTGTTAGGTTACACACTCTTAAAGATCCTTTTGTGAGAAAATCCTTACTCCAAAGGATCTCCATGAAGCTATTTTCTCCATGGATAATGATGAGGATCCAAGGTGTGATGGCTTCTCCCATGAATTCTACAAAACCTTATGGGATTTGGTTGGTAAAGATCTTCACAAATTCTATCTTAAAATTTTCATTCCAATTCCTTGGATAATATTATTAATAAAGGAAACATCATGATCATACCATAATTTGGTGATTTGGAAGAAGTTTGCAATTGGAGACTAGTCACTTTGCTCAATATCTCCTATAAAATCATTACTAAAGCTCTTTCTCTCATGTTGTGTTATATACTTCTTTTAATTGTTCATCTAGAGCAAACTAGCTTCATCAAATATAGGTACATTCTTGGCAATATTATTATTTTGTGGGAAGGAATGGAATGGGTCAAGCATTCTTAATAGAAAGCCATTTTTATCAAGATTGTTTTTTTCTCAAACCTATGACTACATTAAGTAGCCTTTCATCCTTGCTATGCTTCATGATCTAGGATTTGGTCCTCATTTTTTGTATTCCATTCAAATGCTTGTTTTTCTTATATTACCATCAATGGATATCAGTCTAAGGCTTTTGGTATTTTTTCATTCAATTTTCTAACCTGCTACCCCTTGGCTCCTACTGTTAATGTGCTTGCTATATAAAGCTTTCGATATCTTTTTCCTAATATTTCTTCACAAAACTTGGTTATAATTTAGTGGTAGAAAACTCAATGCTATAGACAATCTTTCTAAGCCATGCCCAATTTTCTTAATTGCTATGGTTGAAAGTGGTTTGATCATGGGGGAGTGTTGTTATTTTTAGGCATCCATTTTTCTTTTATGACTTCTCCTATTGGACTACTATGTCTATTAGATTACTAAGCCTCTTTCTCTCATAGGGAAACTTTAGGTGTGTTATAAAACCATTGTTGCTATGTGTGTCTATTACTCCTCTTGTTGGGTGCCTTCCAAATCCTTGTATTTAAAGCTTGAAAAACTACTAAGGACTTTTTATCCAAGCTTCCTCCAACCAAGGCAAAGTATTTCATAGAGTGTTCTAGGAGTTCTTTTGTCGCCCTCATGACTTTGGTGGGCTTAGTTTGATTTCAATTAAGCAAAAAGGTATAACTTTGTGTGCTAAATGGTTTATCAGAGCCATGGAAGGGAATGAAACTTGGAAGGTCTTGATTAGGCATTACATTTTTACAAGCGTGCAAATGGATGTCAATCTTGGAAGGGACTTGAATTTCACAATCTTCTTATCATGAAAGATCCTATCTAGAATCACAACACTTTTGTCATAAAAAAACATATGGAAAGATTAGGAAGCCACTAAACCATGGCTTATTTGGGATGACAATGACTTATACAAGGATCTATACATTAATTAACATTTCATTTGGTGGTCTCATGTTATTTCTTGTCATGAACATCCCCTTGCTAAGATTCCTTGGGTGCATGCTCTCAAATTCTATCATAGAGGAATCAAGAGTTTGCCTAGTATTTTCTCTAAATCTATCCAAAGCCTTTTTTCTTGTCCAAAGGTCAAATTGATTTGTAATTAGGGTTTTGATTCATTCTAGACTATTATTGACTCTATTCCTCCCCATATGATTCAAAAAATTAGGGTGAGAAGTTTCAAACCTTGGTGGAAATATTACAAATGGTATTCAGATATGTCATTTTGCAATTACATATCGTGTAAGGGATATGCATGGCTTTATTCTCACCTTCATATGCTTTTAAAATTGAACCATAGATGGTTAATTCAATCTTCACTAGGCTCTTGGCACCATAGATTTTAGATTATTTGGCTAGCTATCCCAAGGTATTCTCTACCTAGTGTTAGGAAAGGTGTCTCAACCTTACAACTACAAAAGGTTTCTATTCTTCCCAATTTAGGTTTTTTGAATACCCATTATCTTGAAGAATGGTTTAGAACTTTCAAAGTTTCGAAAAGGGGCTAAAAATGGTAGGGCTTACTATTTTTAGTAACTCTACATTTGAGCATGGATGGACCTAAAATTTTCCCAAAAGGTGCTAAACTACCAAGTAAACATCTTGGGTGAGTTTCGGCTCAAGATCATACCTGGATTGCAAGATATTAAAGTTTCCATTTTTAAACTCTTAGAAAAGTTTCAAACTCATATTTGAGGAACTTAGGGGTCCCTAAATGCCCTAAAAGTTGTCATAATTAGAGAAGCAGGTTATAGCATGATAGATCTCTTCATGAGCTTTCCGATGCATCAAACAGTTTGTCAATCAAACACTCAGATTAAAAGTTACGGCCTCTGAAAGTTAGGCCTCCCATTTTTGGGAAATGTGAAAACGTGTTGGACACTTAAAAGAGTTGTAAAGGGGAGAGTTACACATGTTGGTGTGATTTGGCACATCACAAGGCATCTTTGATCGGAGATAATTTGGGTGCCACTTTTGGGTGGTTTTGGCTCATGGTTTTGTAATTACCATTAATGGTTTACTGTATTATATCTCCTATATATCTAGAGCTTGAGATGAAGGTTGTGTGTAAGAGTCTTATAAATGTTGAGTTGCCTCCAGATCTCTAGTTGGTTATACTCCTGTGAAAGCTTTCTCTACAAGTATATTGTAATCTTCTTGATTCCTGAATAATATATTTAGCAGCTTTGGAGTGTGGGGTTTTTCTCCCAAAAAAGTTTCCCCACGTAATTACTGTGTTGTGGTATGATTGCTATTTGTGTTTATTTATGTAATTATTGTAAAAATATGAAAATTTATGCATATCCCTTCCCTCAAGATTAGTGTAGGAATTTGTTCTACTATCTTAGCTTCCTTACAAGTGGTATCAAAGCTTGATCACCTTTGGTTTCAATTGTGGGTTGTTGGGTTTTTTAAACCAATCCAGTTTTGATTCAGAGTTTGTGCAAAAGATACTTTGTGATCTTGTAGGAATTTTTAGATGGCAAGCACATTAGGGAGAATAGAGGTAGAAAATTTTTCTGGTAACAATTTTGAGATGTGGAAGCTGAAGATGGAGGATCTGTTAATTGATAAAGATCTATGGAATGCTATTGATGAGAATGTTCAGGGCCCACAGATGCTACTTTGGTTACTGAATATGATGTTATTGACTGTAAAGTTAAGGGTCTAATCATATTTTTCTTGATAAACTATGTTTTAATCAATGTCCATGAAGAGCCCTCTACAAAGAAACTATGGAAGAAACTCAGTGAGATATATCAAGCCAAATCTTTAATAGTGAACAAGATTTTCTTGAGGAAGAAATTGTATTCCTTGAGAATGGAAGATGGTAGACTAATTGCAAACCACCTAGAAGCATTCAATATGTTGGTGGTTCAATGACATCAGTTGGTGTAAAAATGGATGAGGAGGAGAGATGTCATATCCTTCTTTGTTCTTTGCCTGATTCATGGGATTCTCTTGTTATGGTGATTGGGAGTACTTCTATTGTCTTGAAAGTTGAAGATGTTGTGGGTTCTTTCCTTTTTGAAGAAATGAGGAGGAAGGTATCCATTAGTGCCAAAGAAGCCCTAAGTGTTTCATGGAAGACCCAAAGAAGAAGGCAAGAAGAGTGAGAAGCATGACAAATCCAAGTCCAAAGGGGATCCAAATCTCCTAGAAAGTCCAAAGTTATTTGTTGGAATTGCAATAAGCCTTAACACTTTCATAAGGAGTGTAAAGAAGAAAAGAAGAAGAAAAATAAGAAATTTGATTTTGATTCTGAATCCGAGAAGGAAGATGGTCATACATTCATTGTAGCTTTGGCCACTCATGTAGGTAATGATGCATGGTTAATTGACTCAGGTGCATCTTTTCATATGACCCCTAATAGAGATTGGTTTTTTGAATATGAAGAATTTGATAGAGGTAAGATGTACTTGGGTGATGATTCTCATTTAAATATTGTTGGTTGTGGTAAAGTTAAAATCATGTTTCCTGATGGTAGAATAAAAAGGATTAAGGGTGTGTTGCATATCCCTGGATTAGCATGAAATTTATTATCTTTGAGAAAACTAATAGATGTAGGTGTGCAGGTAGTCTTTTCTGATTGAGGATGCAAGATGGTGAGAGGTGCTATGGTGATTACTATAGGTGTCAAATTTGGCACATTGTATAAGCTTGATGCATGCATTGTTGAGTGCAATAGTACTTCTATGAAAAGAAAATATGTGACTACTTCATTGGAAAAGAAGAGGGTTTCATTTTCAGTGGATGATCGTGGCTTCTGGATACCTAAGGGTGCTCTTTCTTCTGGATCAAAATTGTCTATAGAAAAGACTATGTTATGGCACCAGAGATTAGTCCACATAGGAGAAAAGGGTCTAATGACCTTGAAAAATAAAAACCTTGTTGAAGAGTTGATTGATTGCAAACTTGATTTTGATTTTTGTGAGAATTGCATTTGTGGTAAACAAAACCGCATTTAGTTTTACTCAAGCTCTCATAAATCTTGTGGTGTATTGGATCTTATTCATTCCGATGTGTTTGGTCTTGTAGATGTTCCTTCCATTGTGAAATCCACATATTATGTTTCATTTATTGATGATTATAGCAGAATACATGAGTATATTTTCTAAAGAATAAATCTGATGTTTTTAGTCAATTTAAAGAATTTAAAGCAATGGTTGAGTTGTAGTCTCGAAAAAAATAAAATGTTTAAGGATTGACAATGGCGATGAATTTTTCTCTAATGATTTTGATATATTATGTAAAGATTGTGGAATTCAAAGACAAAATACAACTCTGTATTCTCCACAATAGAATGGAATTGCAGAAAGAATGAACATGACACTGATGGAGAAGGCTAGGAGGATGCTTAGTGGTGATGGTCTAGGACAAAGGTTTTGGGTTGAAGCTATTTCTACTGCTTGTGTTAAGTAGGGAAAAGAGAAATGGATGCAAAGCATGTGAGTACAGTAGATCAAACCCTCCTTTCACTACAACATTTAAGGATAAAACCAAGCCAAGCCACTACAAGATGGAAAGATGTGATTCAACCAAGCCTTTTATCAAACCCTAGGACCTATAATAGAGAAACATAAACAACAAATTAGGATTTGAAAGCACTAGGTGATCAATGAGATGTCCAAACCTATCCCTTAGAAGTTGAAATGTCAGAAGACTCCGAGGCTAATGCCCAAGTCTAGAAAGTTCTAATCTCTAGAAGCTCCAAACTGCAAAAACATCGTAAATGATGCTCTAATTTTGAATGTAAGGTTTGTTTTTCTTACTAGACACTGGGGCTAGCACCCAAGTCTGCTATGGAGGAATTCCTGAACTCTATTTTTAGATCTTGAATCTTTATGGATCCTGAATCTTTATCCTTCAAACAACCTCCCTGTACCTTTATTTCTATAATTCCTGCACCTATAACTTGCACACACAAAGAAAAGGGATTTTGAGGTTTTGGTGTTTAGGGATTTGCCTCAGTCAAATCCTGCATTAGCATTCAAGCTTTCCCAACACCGTTGTTAAAGAGAGTGTGTCCTTATAGGACATAGGCTAAAGATAATCCAAATGATGATGAAATGATTCAAACACAATGATGTCACCTTGGTGGTGAAGCCCTTAGGAGGATGAAGATTCTTCAACTCATAAGGATGTTGATGATGATTCCAAATCTACAACAAACACAAATACTAACACTAGTCTGCCACAAACACAATGAATTCATTGAATTCGCCTATGCACAATATCATAACCTTGCTATCATCAACTTGTAACAAAATGAATTCAAAAACTTGTTTATATATGCTTATGCATTAAACATTCACAAATTAATTGAAAGAGATGACAAGGGAGGACCCATTTAAAAGTCTTATGCCAACATACCTTTAATTTTACCCCGACCAATCAAGGTGGACTTGGGTGCAAGCACCCAAGTCCCAAGGGGTCTTTTTGGTCAGGAATCAAACATTAAACGAACCCCTAGTCCCCATTTGTCATGGGTTTTGGGGGATTTCTCATCAAGATGAATAATTTGCTTATAAAGTGTAAACACGGGGACCTAGGAGCTAAACTAGGAGGTAAAAAGGCATGTGGCCATTTTTTACTCCATAACATTTACCCCCCACTTTAATGGGTCTATGATCCTACGATACAACACATGAATTAAATTATGACCAAAGCATATCCAAACACATCAAACACAAGAATGAGACACCCTAAGTTTGAAGACTATCTCTAGCCCCTAGACTTAGGCAAACATAAGAAAACACTTAACAGTCACATAAGACATAGTGAATATAGTACGGAAGCATGCAATACATGGAGAAAATAGTGAAAGCATGCAATACACGGAGAATACATGAACAAAATCATACAAGACATGAAGAAGGCATGAAGAGAAGACATGATTAATTAATTACATATCTATATATATAATGCTAACTAAAGTAAACAAAACACACATGTAAAGACACACAAAACACATATAGTGTGGGGAGAGACTCATCTCCACACAACTTTAGACCATGCCACAAACATGCAAGACACGCAAGGAAGACACATAGAACACATGGAATACATGAGTGTCGCATAGTATGCCATCGACACACTATACATCTTATACACAACAAACATGAGCAATAGGAAGAAGCTCATCACTACTCCACTATATAAAACATGCCAAACACACCTAACAATTTAGATATGCTTATAAAAGGATGTGCACTAGCTCAAGAGATACACCATCCCACCTCATGATGAGGGCTTTTAAAATGCAACCCCACCTAAATCATGGAGACGCCTTACAGTGAAAAGGAAGCATGTGCTCAAGTTATACAACCCCACCTGCATCACAGAGATGCCTTACAATGAAAAGCAGGTTACACAATAGATAAAATACATAATCCCACCTACATCATGAAGATGCCTTATGATGAAAAGGAAGTGTACGCAAACACACTTTGTCAGTGTAAAATATAATCAAGTAGATACCATTATATATGCCCCTAGCTTAAGGTGGTTGATCTTGCTTGCGTGTATCAAGCACATTAAGGTAGAGTGAAAACATGTAAGAGAACAAGAGCTTTCACAAAGCCCATGCCCCCAAAGTGACATGTTCCACGATTGCTGAATGTTCCCACAAACACATCGATATGATTTGCTAAGATAATCAACAATATATAAACTTTGATTTGAAAATCTTACTCTAAGATAATAACCAAATCAATTCATAGAAGCTATGCAAAAATCATATATTAGATCATCAAAGACCAAGGCTACACTTGCGGGTTCAGAATCAAGTATAGTCATTGAGCTATATTGCAGGTATCTCAAAACTGAGTGTAGCGACAAGGTGAGATACAAAACAATCTAAAGTGCATTGGAGTAGATTGAGAGTATTGCAAAGGTTTGTTACAAGAAATTTCACAACATTATACATCACACAGAGTAATTCTACTAGTCAAGCATTGGATATATATATCAACCCCATCTTCATATATGGACTAGGTCCATTTTTTCTTGCTTGTTGAAGGGACGCAAGGTCCTTATCAATATTTGTTTATTTTCACCATCCATCGACTAGGTAGAGTCACTAAAGAATGTAAACAATAAATATGAGAGAGGAGACAAAAGTGACTTGGGTTTACAACAAAGGAAGATGCCCCCAAGACATCCTCCACAATTTTATACCCCCAAGGCACAACACGCAACAATAAAAGAGAGGAGAAGAAAGTAGAATAATGGAGAAACAAATAGAAAAATGGTCACAACAGAGGCGGTCTCCTTGTATCCTTGACCTTACAAGAGTATCAAGGGTCATCCAAAGAGACCTAAACAAAATTTAACACAACACAGGGGAACACAACATGACATATATAAATACATATATCTAAGAGGAAACCAAACTTGTGAGCATCTTAGAGAGGTGCTCCATCAAGTGTGGTAAATTGTATGAGAATTTTATACCCGATTGATGCTTATTTCTAGAACGGCCTTACGGTGCCTGTCTCCCAAGACCCTATATGTTTAAAATATTTTGATGCTTATGAGGAGGGGAATCATTGTTATTTTGCATTGATGACAGTCGCCTTGTTCTTTTCCTTCCTTTTGCTTTCTTGTGCTACTTTGTGAGCCTTTCACGATGAAAAGGAATGCTTCTCATCGATACCACTTTCTCTTGCTTTAAGTGATTACATATAGGTTGTTCCAATTGCTTATCTTGTGCATGCTGGTTATCTCCCAATCCATAAAGGGATAATGGAGGAGGAACCTCAGCATATATACCTTTTCCGCATTAGCGAGGTAAATCTTCATTTGTCATCTTATCCACTTCTAACATACCCATTATGCCATCATAGTCAAGATAGTCATCTTCAATCTCCATAGTATTTTGTTCCACCATATTAATGTCGCTATGTTTAGGAAAAGGATTAGTGAAGAATTGTAGATTTTGATTCGGAGGAGTTACCAACTTATTTCCACTGTCATTCATACTAGTAACTTGTATCATATTAGAATTGATGAGGTCTTGAATTTCATGTTTAAGACACATACATCATTCAATATCATGTCCTAGAGAGCGGTGATAGTGACAATAAGCATTAGCATTGAACGAAGGTCCTTGTGGCCTACTACTGTCGAAAGGATGAACATGAGGAAGCTTCAAAAGATTGTTGTTCACTACTTGAGTCATTACTGAATGGACAGAATCTAATAATGGAGTAAATTATCTTTGTTCCTATTTGAATTGAAATGGTTGCCTAGAAGGCTTTGTAATAGTAGACACTTGTGAGTGAAAATTGTTTGAATGTTGTCCATTGATCTTGATGAAATTCCTACTATTATTCTTGAATGAATTTTGAGATGAGCCAACTATGGATTGACCAATAGGAGCTGATGAGGTATGATTCTCATACTGACTAGATGAAAGTTGGTAATCATGGAGAGCTATGCATAAGTGTTGAAAAGAACTATACTTCATCAACATAATCTTGTCACATATGTTCAGTTGTAGATTCATAATGAATACCTTCTAAAGATCCTCATCTTTAATTAGATATTGTATTTTTGAGATGAGACCTTGATATTGACTGATGAATTCTGTTAATTTCTCTTTTAGACCTTGTTTACAATGAACCAAATCAATCAAGGAGATAGTAGGTCCAATGTTTTCTTGGAAGTGTTGTAAGAATTGATCAACTAGTTGTGAAAAGGAATTGATTGAATTAGGAGGTAGAGAGAAAAACCACTCCAAAGCAGTATCTTTGAGAGAGTGATGAAAGAGTTTTGCTAATAGTTCCTCATTAAAGAAGAAATCACCACACATCACTGTGAATTCTGTCACATGAGTATTAGGATCACCTTTACCATCATACTTTTCAAATCGAGGAGTCTCAAAAATTTTAGGCATTGGAGTTCTTAGAATTGCATAAGATAAAGGAATATGAGCATGATATGTTGGTAAAGTAGGTTGAGAAGAAGTATCAGTCAAGTTTTCACTTTTTGTTGTAAAGAAGACATACTCTGCAAAAGTTGGTTTAGGAGAGTATCATTAGATGAAGAGTTGGCTTGTGTATTTGAGAGAGGTGGATTGGATTTGATGTTGCAGTCATGAAATTATATGGTGGTTGATAATGAGTAGAGGTGATAGGTGGTTGAGAATAGGTATGCATCAGTATAGAGACATGAGGTGCAGAGCTTTGAGAGTTAAATGTAACAGCTTTGTAAATATTTCCAGTAGAGGTTCCCATAGTAGTGGTAGCATTACTACAAGCATTTGGATTGGTGGTAAGAATTGATGATGCAAAAGTGGATATTCTAGTAGTTGGTATAGGTACCGAAACTGGTGAAGTGATAAATGTCGATGTTGATATATTTTCAATGGCATTCGCATGGCTAGATTTTGTTATAATGTTATGTTGCACTATATGGGCTAATCCACAAAGCATATCGACACATTCTCTACCTTCTTATAATATCCCTCTTATTCCTTCAACAATAGGTATCATTTCTTGATCTAGATGTGCCTGTCTGACAACTTGTTGGAATTCAGCTAGTTGTGTGTCCAAATTCTTAATATTTTCATCAGGAACATGTGAAACTACATTAATGACATCCTCAACATCATGAAATGTTTTTTCTTCAATTGTATTAGTGTTTATAATATCTTGTAGAGATGTTGATTCACCCTTTTTAAAGTGATTGCATAATGGGTTTTTTGACGTTTGCATATCATCGCTATTGAAAGCACTAGAATCCATTAATCTACAACTTCTCCTTACAAATATGTTTCTATTAGGGTAGAAGGTTATATAACTCATGCAAAGTCCTACAACACTCAATGCACAAACTAATGGAACAACCAAAAGGATTAACGTAGTTATGCTTGTTGAAATACACAATGTGTAATAGTAAAATTTGAAATTTCAATGCAAAGATGCACAATAAAGTAACACTAAAAATCAAAATCAGATTTGAATGAGTGTTTAAGGGAGCAGAAAAATTTGAAATAAGATTTTGACTACTAACCCTATATTTTTGTAAAAACTAGGTTATATGAAAAATGCAAAATTTTAACAAAATCCTAACAAATGAGCTACGCAAATGCAAGGTGTGAGATCATGAAATGATTAATTGCTGTAATTTGTCTCAGATCTGATGTATAAGTCAGAGTTTCCAATGCTTCCAATGATGTGCAATGAAAATAATGCAAAACTATGCCTTTATGCAAGCCTAGAATGCTTATTTATTTCAATTTTTTCAAATGTATGCTATATTTTTCAATGAAGAATGACAAGTATGATATGATGTAATGCAAAATATGATTTCAACACTTAGCAAGATGCAAGTTCATTAAAAACATGGTTTCACCAAAATGTTAAGTAGGGAAAAGAGAGAGGGATGCAAAGCATGTGAGTACACTAGATCAAACCCTCCTTTCACTACAACATTCAAGGACAAAACTAAGACAAGCCACTACAAGATAGAAGAGGGCTCAGTTACTAATTTTGTGCTCTTTTTTGTAGAAGAAAGATGTGATTCAACCAAGACTTTTATCAAACCCTAGGCCAATCAATGCCCTAAACCCTAGAATTATGATAATTGACCTATAACAAAGAAATATAAACAAAAAATCAAGATCTGAAAGCACTAGGGTGATCAGTGAGATGTCCAAACATGTCCCTTAGAAATTGAAATGTCAAAAGACTCCAGGTCTAGCACCCAAGTCTAGAAAGTTCTAATCTCTGGAAGCTACGAACTACAAAAATGTTGTAAATGATGCTCTGACGCTAAATCTAAGGTTTATTTTGCCTACTAGACACTGGGGCTAGTGCCCAAGTCTGCTATGGAGGAATTCTCAAACTCTATTTTTAGATCTGAATCTGTATCCTTCAAACAACCTCCATGTACCTTTATTTGTGTAATTCCCACACGTGTAACCTGCACACATGAAGAAAAGGGATTTGGGGGTTGTGGTGTTTAGGGATTTACCTCAGTCAAATCCTGGGTGAGCATTCAAGCTTTCCCAACACCATTGTTAGAGAGAGAGCATGTCCTTGTAGGACAGAGGCTAAAGATAATCCAAATGATGATGAAAATTTTCAAACACAATGATGTCACCTTGGCGGTGAAGCCCTTAGGAGGATGAAGATTCTTCAACTCATAAGGATGTTGATGATGATTCCAAACCTGCAACAAACACAATTACTAACACTAGTCTACCACAAACACAATGAATGCCTTGAATTCACCTTTGCACAATATCATAACCTTGCTATCATCAACTTGTAAGAAAATGAATTCAAAAACTTGTTTATATATGCTTATATTTTAAACATTCACAAATTAATTGAAAGAACCGACAAGGGAGGACCTAGTTAGAAGTCCTATACCGACATACCTTTAATTTTACCTCAACCAATTAGGATGGACTTGGGTGCAACTGCCCATGTCCTAAGGGGCCTTTTTGGTTAGGACTCAAACATTAAATGGGCCCCTAGTCCCCATTTGTCATGGGTTTCGAGGGATTTCTTATCGGGATGAATAATTATCTTATAAAGTGTAAACACATAGACCTAGGAGCTAAAGTAGGAGGTAAAAAGGCATGTGTCCACTTTTTACTCCATAACAGCTTGCTACCTAATTAATAGGTCTCCTACATCAGCTCTTGTTGATAAAATGACTATGGAGGCATGGTTGAGGCACAAGCCCTTACTGAGACATCTTAGAGTTTTTGGTTGCGAGGCATATGCACATGTGCCAAAGGAGAATCAAACAAAGTTGGAGAAAAAGGATGTGAAATGTATCTTCATCAGGTAGTTATGGTGTGAAAGGATACAAGCTTTGGGACCCTGTGGCACGGAAGGTAATATATAATAGAAGTGTTATTTTTAGAGAAACTAAGCCTTCTTTTGTTACATTGCAGCCAGAACAAAGTGAACAGAAAGATGTGATTCAACTCCCTTCTATGCCTAAGAAAGTTGAATTGAGGCCCCTAGATAGACACGTAGTTGAGGAGAGATCATCTAGCTCTGAATCTTCAGAAGGGGAGGAAGAACCTCCAAATCAACTTGTTCAAAGGTCTACAAGGCATAAACAACCACCTGAACGGCATTCACCTGATGACTGGAGATGTATTTTTTCTTTGAATACTAACATAGATGAACCTAGATTTGTAGAAGAGGCATTAGTTATGAATGATGCATAGTCTTGGAATATTTCTATGGATGAAGAAATGGTAGCTTTGAAAAAGAATGATACATGGGACCTAGTGCCATTGCTTGAAGGATGAAAACCTATTAGTTGCAAATGGGTGTTTAAGAAAAAGATTGGTTTAGATGGAGGTATTGAGAAGTACAAAGCATGGTTGGTTGCAAAAGGTTACTCTCAGGTTGAGGGTGTTGATTATAGTGATACATTTTCTCCTGTTGCAAAAATGACGTCCATTAGATTCTTGCTTTTTATTGTTGCTACTTATGATCTAGAGGTTGAGTGAATGGATGTGAAAATGACATTCCTTTATGGTGATTTGAAGGAGGATATTTATATGGCATAGCTAGAGAACTACATGTTCAAAGGTAAAAGTAATTTGGTTTGTAAATTGAAGAAATATTTGTATGGCCTCAAACAAAGTCCTAGGATGTGGTACCAAAAATTTGATACATATGTGTTGAGTTTGGGATTTGAGCTTTATAAATCTGATCACTGTGTTTATTATAAATCTGATGGTGATTGTTTCCTATTTGTTTCATTATATGTTGATGATATGTTATTTATTGGTAAAGGGAAAAGAATGATTTTAGAACTAAAGTCTCAACTTGCAGCTAAATTTGAAATGAAAGATCTTGGTGCAGTTAAACACATTCTCTGGATGCAAATAAGAAGAGATAGAGTGAACAAAAATCTATCGCTTAGCCAGAGTAAGTATGTCAATTCAGTTTTACAAAGGTTTAACATGTAGGATTGTAGACCATTATGTGTTACTTTTATAGTTGGAATAAAGTTATCTACTTCACAATGTCCATCATCCCCATCAAAGATGGAAGACATGAGTAGATTTCCTTATAAGAGTGCAGTTGGAATTTTGATGTATGTTATGGTCTGTACTAGACCAGACATTTGCCCATGCAGTGGGAGTTCTTTCCAGATATATGTCTAATCCTGGTAGAGTTCATTGGGATGTAATTAAAAGAGTCTTTGTAATGTTCCATTTTCTAGCGTGATCTTTTATAGTTGACCGTTGGCCTATTCTGGAGACCCGTAGGCTACTCGGAGGTTGAAATTGGGGTTTCATGTTTTGGTGGTTGCTTTTGTTCGTGGATTGTGGTTTGGTTGGCGGTTTCTTTCCGGGTTTGTTCTCCTTAGTCCCTATTGGTTACGGCTATTTTTAGTAAGTTCAGGATTAGCACCAGAATGGGATTTTGAGAGTGGGGTTGGATTCGTCTTGTCAATACCTTTCCAATGAGCTATAGATCATTGATTTCTGACATCATCTTGGCCTCCGTTTTAAAGTCCGTAAATTAAACATTATTATTTAATATTAATGTTGTTTTAAAAGAGGGGACTTTAAGGGTGAGG
The DNA here is from genome assembly GCA_027924645.1 of Cunninghamia lanceolata. Taxonomy (NCBI): domain Eukaryota; kingdom Viridiplantae; phylum Streptophyta; class Pinopsida; order Cupressales; family Cupressaceae; genus Cunninghamia; species Cunninghamia lanceolata. Next base: position 5,118,025 of record BSBN01000397.1, read on the forward strand.
TTGAAAAAGAATTGAAGAGGATTATATTATTTTCCCTCTCATGTTTTATCCCATATGCAAGAGGATTTTAGAGACACCCAGTTGGAAAAGTATAAAAGGAGGAAGAGTGCTCTCATTTGGGGATCCGAAATCTTGATAATGTTATGCTGCCGTAATGGTTCTGGGACTGCTTTGAGGAATGAATGCATCCTAGCCTGGGCTCACTTCGTGCTTGAGAGATAGCACCTAGGGAGAGGTTTACTGATAGTAGTGATTTTTGTAGTGAGGTTTGAATTGTAGCTTGAGTTTGTTGTAGTTCAGTTATTTGTTGCTGATAATAGGGCTGAATCTGTAGTTTCATTCATAAATCTAAAAATAAAAATGCATTTGTTCTAGGTATTTCATATTTCCCTTTGTCTATGCTAGACGCCCCATTGTGCTAATTTGTAGATTTTTATGAAGAATCTGATTTTTCTAGAAGGAAATCACCCTTCCTGCTAGGCCGCCCCTCTTTGGAGTGCATTGGAAAGTGTGCTAAATAAATACTTGGGTTTAAGAGTGGTCTCTGGTGTGTAGCTTGGTCGCCATTGTCATAGGAGTGCATTGCATCAGATTTGAGGTCATTTGGTTGAGAAATGAGTGAGGTGTGAGTATTTTTGTAGGGTTTTATGTTGCTGGTATGGTCTTTTCAAAGTTGTTGATCCGTCATTTTAGTTTGCTAACTTCTATCATTTGAGTTGGGCTAGAAGTCTCTAATTATTGTAAGCTAAACAGTAGTACTGTTAGCACTTCATACTTCTTCTCATATTTTCTTTGTAATACTTTGCATCTCCGTCATATGGTAGCTCCAATTCCACTTCGGGTTGGAAAGCACATTCTTGACGTCGAGTTATTTCAGCATAATAGTTGGTAGGGATCCTCTGACCACATGCTTGTCGACATCCGGCGCTTTCTTGGTTAGAGTTCTTTGTATCAGCATTGAATCAAGACCCTCTGACCATATGCTCGCCATCATCGGGCGCATTCTTGGTTAGAGTTCTTTGTATCAGCATTGCATCAAGACCCTCTGACCATATGCTCGCCATCATCAGGCGCATTCTTGGTTAGAGTTCCTTTATCAGCATTGCGTAGAGATCCTCTGACCATATGATCATGCCATCCTGGTGTACATTCTTGGTTAGAGTTGAATTCCGCATCATTTGGTTTAAGTGCTAACTTCAATGATTGTGTATTGCTCTGCTTATTGTTATTGGAAAAGTGAAAAAATTGGCTTGGTATATTTTAGTGGTAACAGAGCCACGCATCCTGCCATCCTGTGAAAACAAACCTTCTATGAGTGACAGAGAACAGAGGTACTTAGCAAGAGAATACAAGAAGGCTACCAGTTAGTTTCATTGGCATCAGGCTCCAGAAGTTCAAACAGCTTTAGAGGTATTAAAAGCCAATTGGGAGTCTTCTCCTAAAGGAGAAATGGGGGATAATGAGAGGACATCGGGAGGTAACAAAGATGATAATGGGAAAGGAAGAGAAAGATCATCAAGTCCGGCAAAGAGGTTCAAGAGGAAGATGGATACCTTAATGGATATGATATCTCTCATGATGGGAAGAATGGGTCAGAACCAACCTCCACTAAACAATTCAGGACATAGTGGAGAACACAATGCCACCAACCAGCATAATGGACATGCTGCTCAGCCTACTTCAAATAGCATATACATTTCCTCCAAGCCATTCAAACCCACCTTTTTGGCACCAGTAAAACCTCATCTTGATCCAGAAGAAAATGTTTCTTTTGTTGAACAGTTGAGACTCGGTCGCGCTGAGTATGACTCTCTACCTGATGAAATTAGGGTAGATATGTCTTATAATGATTTTATGGATCATAAAAGGAAGGATAGAGGGCAAGGAAGACATTATGAACAAAGGAGGACAATAGTTCATGGGGATTTGCATCAAGCTATCAACAAGGTTACGCTTCCACATTTTGATGGGAGTGATAATAGTTCAGCCAGAGCTTGGATACAGAAGTTAGACAACTATCTAGCTCTTAGACCCATGGAAGAGGAGGAGGCGATTAAGTTTGCTATGCTACACCTGGATAGGGTGGCGCATGAGTGGTGGTACCATGGCCTAGTCACCTTGGGTCATCGGTCTATCACTACCTATGATGAGTTCACCAATAAGCTCATAGAGAGATTTGAGAAAAAAGATCCAGAAGTGCATTTCAGAGAATTGGCACAACTTAAGCAATATGGTACAGTTGATGCCTACATAGCTAAGTTTTAGAGGCTTTCAGTCATGGTCACAGGAGTCACTGAGAGGCACTTGGTGATCCTATTCAGTGAAGGATTGACGGAGCCACTCAAGGGTTGGATTAAAGCTTTTGATCCACCCTCTCTACAAGAGGCAATGAAGAAGGAAAGAAACATGGAGTGGGCTGCTCCTAAAGCAAAGTTTCAACCCAAACCATCATTTCACAAAAGAGATAAAGGGAAAAGACCTCAGCATAAGGAGTTCAAACAGCATCAACCTCATGTCACAAGGTTGGATCCCGAGACACTTAATGAACTCAAAAGAAAAGGGTTATGTTTCCGGTGTAGAGAAAAATGGTCCCAAGATCATGTTTGCCCAAAAGGAGGTGAATTTCATCAAATTGAATACAATTCAGCTGAAGAAAGTAATTTTGATTTGTCAGACCAGCAGTCTGATTCTGAAGACAGTGAAGTGGAAAGGGTCCCAGAAGAGTCTGAAGATGAAAAGGGAAGTGGAGGCACTTTGGCTCAACTTTCAAGCTTTCAAAGGAATGAATCCTTCAAAGTTCAAGGGATGATTAAGGGGAAATGCATAGTTGCTTTGATTGACACTGGAGCAACGCATAACTTCATTGACGAAGCTATGGTGGCAAAGAAGGGGCTGCAAATAGAAGAGTTTGAAGGCTTCAAGGTTATGGTTGTTGATGGTTTTCATATCACCTGCACCAAGAAGATCTCAAACATGACCATGCAAGTGGGAAACTATGAGGTCAAGGATGACCTCTATGTAGTCAAAATTGGAGATACAGATGCCGTCCTAGGCATTCAATGGCTATGTTCACTTGGGGAGATCACTCTAAATCTATAAACCATGGAGCTCAAGTTTCAATCCGAAGGGAAGAATGTAGTGATAAGAGGAATGTCCAATGGTGGTCCTCAGATTGTGTCATTCAAGAGGATGGCGAGGCTGATTCGTCATGATCAAGTTGAGTGGGCTGCAGAGTGTATGATTCTTCCTGCTAGTCCGGTTGAAACAAAGAGAGACTATCCTCCTGATATTCAGTCTTTACTCACAAAGAAGAGCAAGGTGTTTGCTGATTTACCTCCTAGACCACCTCCTGATCGGGGTTCAGAGCATGTCATAGAGCTCAAGGAAGGAGCTAAACTAGTTATTACAACTCCTTATTGGTATCCTAAGAAGCAAAAGGATGAGATTGAGAAAAACATTCGAGAACTCTTGGAGATGGGCTTCATTCGTCCAAGCAAGAGCCCCTTTGCTTTGGCAATTGTCCTAGTGAAGAAGAAGGATGGTACCATCCACATGTGTGTGGACTATCGTGCTTTGAATCAAAGCACCATCAAAAATTGATATCCCATTCCGAGGATAGATGAGCTCATTGATGAGCTACATGGAGCCAAGTTCTTTTCAAAGATTGATTTGAGATCGGGTTATTACCAAATTCGGATGAGAGGATCCGATGTTGAGAAGACAGCATTTAGATGTCACTATGGCCACTTTGACTTTCTAGTCATGCCATTTGGGTTGACTAATGCTCCTGCTACCTTCCCGTCATGTATGAACAAAATCTTTCAGAAGTAGTTGAGGAAGTTTGTAGTGATATTTTTTTATGACATCTTGATCTACAGCAAGACATGGGAAGAACATCTCAAGCACTTGGAGGAAGTGCTTAGCATCCTGGAATCAAAGAGTTTGTTTGCCAAAGAATCCAAATGTGAATTTGGAATGAAGGAGTTACTTTACCTTGGCCATATAATCAGTGCTGAAGGAGTGAAGGTTGATCCTGAAAAGATCAAGGCAATTGTTGATTGGCCACCTCCTGAGAATTTGACTCATCTGAAAGGATTGTTGGGTCTTTGTGGATTTTACAGAAGATTTGTGAAGGGCTACTCTCAAAATGCTGCTCCTCTTACTAACCTCACGAAAAAGGGTGCCTTTTGTTGGTCAGAAAAGGCTCAAACTACTTTTGATAAATTTAAGGGGATCATGAGCTCTTATCCGGTTTTAGCTATCCCAGACTTCTCCAAGCCATTCAAGCTACAGTGTGATGCATCTGGTGAAGGAGTTGGGACTGTTTTGATGCAAGACAAACATCCCATTGTGTTTGAAAGCAGAAAATTAAGAGGTGTTGAAAGCACCTACTCCATCTACGACAAGGAGATGCTTGCCATTATACATGCATTAGCTAAGTTCAAACAGTACTTGGTGGGGAGCAAGTTTGTGGTCAAGACTGATCACAATAGCCTCAAGCACTTCATGCATCAAAAAGATTTGAACGAGAGGCAACAAAAGTGGGTGAGTAAGCTTCAAGCTTACGATTTTGACATCGAATATGTCAAAGGAAAAAACAATATTGTGGCTGATGCTCTATCTAGGAGACCTCATTTGAGCTCATTGTGTGAGCTTACAGCTGATTGGAGGGACATGTTGCTTGCTGATTATGCCAAAAATTAGTTTGCAACCAGCATCATTGAGGGTACTTTTCTTGACGAAAGGTACAAAGTGGTCGAAGGGCTAATACACTACAAGGGTAGAATCTTTGTGGTGGCTGATTCTAAGCTCAAAAAGAAGATTTTGTTGACCTTTCATGACATTCCACTTGCTGGTCATCAAGGGTTCTTCAAGACATATAGGCAGATCAGGGAAAGATTTTCTTGGAAAGGGCTGAAAGGGGAGGTTCAACGTTACATTCAGGAGTGTCCCACTTGTCAAATGAACAAAAATGAGCATACTTTACCAGCTGGTTTTCTACAACCTCTTCCCATTCCCAATTAAAAATGGGAAAGCATATCAATGGACTTCATCACAGGGTTGCCCAAGGTTCAAGGTAAAGACTGTATCTATGTTGTAGTGGACAGATTAACAAAATTTGCTCACTTCTTCGCCATTGCCAGCTCTTTTTCAGTAGCCCAAGTTGCAGATCTATTTTTTCATGAGGTGTTTAGATTACATGGGTTGCCAAAAAACATTGTGAGTGATAGGGACAGCAAGTTCCTAAGCACTTTTTGGTAAGAGGTTTTCAGAATGAGTGGTACAGTGATTACTCCAGGCACTAGTTATCACCCTCAAACTGATGGACAGACAGAGATAGTGAACAAGTGGTTGGAAGGTTACCTAAGAAACTATGTTTCAGAGCAGCAAAGAGCTTGGGTGAAGTGGCTTCACATGGGCGAGTATTGTTATAATTCTACTTTTCACATGTCAATAAGGATGTCACCTTTCATGGCTCTTTACGGTTATGAGGCTCCTAGCTTTGCTGATTTGGTGTTTGGTGATAGCAAAGCCCCTCAGGCCAAAGATTTGTTGTAGCAGAGTCAAGATATCTTGAACTCATTGAAGAACAATCTTCAAATTGCACAGAATTAGCAGAAGATGTACGCTGATCAGCGGCGTGTTGAGCGCTCTTTTGAAGTTAGAGATATGGTTTATCTTTGACTACAACCTTATAGATAGTCCACTCTCAAGAAAAGTGGAGCTGAGAAGCTCAAACCACGTTTCTATGGGCCGTTCAAGGTCACTAGGAAGGTGGGGGCAGTAGCTTATGAGTTGGAGCTACCTTCGGATAGTAGAGTGCACAATGTATTCAACGTGTCTCGCCTCAAGAAGGCACTTGGACACAATGTTGTTGCTTCATCACAGTTGCCACCTTTGGATGAAGAAGGATAGTTAGTTTTGATTTCAGAAGAGATTCTTGATTCCAGGGAGCGTTCCTTGAGGAAAAGAACTATCAGAGAGTATTTGGTGAAGTGGAAGAACTTGCCTATGGAGGATGCTACTTGGGAGAATGATGAGATTCTGCAGCATCCAGGCTTGCAATTGCTTGAGGACAAGCAATCTTGGGAAGGGCAAACTGTAATGTTCCATTTTCTAGCTTGATCTTTTATAGTTGACCGTTGGCCTATTCTAGAGGCCTGTGGGCTACTCAGAGGTTGAAATTGGGGTTTCATGTTTTGGTGGTTGCTTTTGTTTGTGGATTATGGTTTGGTTGGCGGTTTCTTTCTGGGTTTGTTCTCCTTAGTCCCTATTGGTTACGGCTATTTTTAGTAAGTTCAGGATTGGCACCAGAATGAGATTTTGAGAGTGGGGTTGGATTCGTCTTGTCAAGACCTTTCCAACGAGCTATAGATCATTGATTTCTGACATCATCTTGGCCTCCGTTTTAAAGTCCGTAAATTAAACATTATTATTTAATATTAATGTTGTTTTAAAAGAGGGGACTTTAAGGGTGAGGTTGAAAAAGAATTGAAGAGGATTATATTATTTTCCCTCTCATGTTTTATCCCATATGCAAGAGGATTTTAGAGACTCCCAGTTGGAAAAGTATAAAAGGAGGAAGTGTGCTCTCATTTGGGGATCTGAAATCTTGATAATGTTATGCTGCCATAATGGTTCTGGGACTGCTTCGAGGAATGAATGCCTCCTAGCCTGGGCTCACTTCGTGCTTGAGAGATAGCACCTAGGGAGAGGTTTGCTAATAGTAGTGATTTTTGTAGTGAGGTTTGAATTGTAGCTTGAGTTTGTTGTAGTTCAGTTATTTGCATTTTATGTCATTTTTTGGAGTCGCTGATAGCAGGGCTGAATCTGTAGTTTCATTCATTAATCTAAAAATAAAAATGCATTTGTTCTGGGTATTTCATATTTCCCTTTGTCTATGCTAGACGCCCCATTGTGCTAATTTGTAGATTTTTTATGAAGAATCTAATTTTTCTAGAAGGAAATCACCCTTCCTGCCAGGCTGCCCCTCTTTGGAGTGCATTGGAAAGCATGCTAAACAAATACTTGGGTTTAAGAGTGGTCTCTAGTGTGTAGCTTGGTCGCCATTGTCATAGGAGTGCATTGCATCAGATTTGAGGTCATTTGGTTGAGAAATGAGTGAGGTGTGAGTATTTTTGTAGGGTTTTATGTTGCTGGTATGGTCTTTTCAAAGTTGTTGATTCGTCATTTCAGTTTGCTAACTTCTATCATTTGAGTTGGGTTGGAAGTCTCTAATTATTGTAAGCTAAACAGTAGTACTGTCAGCACTTCATACTTCTTCTCATATTTTCTTTGTATTACTTTGCATCTCCATCATATGGTAGCTCCAATTCCACTTCAGGTTGGAAAGCACATTCTTGACATCAAGTTATTTCAGTATAATAGTTGGTAGGGATCCTCTGACCACATGCTCATCGACATCTGGCACATTCTTGGTTAGAGTTCTTTGTATCAGCATTGCATCAAGACCCTCTGACCATATGCTCGCCATCATCAGGTGCATTCTTGGTTAGAGTTCCTTTATTAGCATTGCATAGAGATCCTCTGACCATATGATCATGCCATCCTGGTGTACATTCTTGGTTAGAGTTGAATTCCACATCATTTGGTTTAAGTGCTAACTTCAATGATTGTGTATTGCTCTGCTTATTGTTATTGGAAAAGTGAAAAAATTGGCTTGGTATATTTCAGTCTTCATATATTTACAGGGTACCTCAAAGTATTCCTTGTGTTATCATGGTAATTTAATAGGAGACATGGATTCCATTGATATTCATAGTTATGTGGATTCAAACTGGGCAGGTGATGTTGATAGTAGATGATCCACTAATGCTTATGTGTTTTACTTTATTTGGTGGTACTATTAGTTGGATGAGTAAGAGACAGGCAATGGTTTCTTTTATCCACTACTGAATCTGAGTATATGGCAAGTACTCATGCTTGTAAAGAAGTCATTTAGCTTAAGAGATTGTATTCAGATATCAGACTAAAATAAGGTACAGTGACAGTTTATTGTGATAGTCAGAGTGCGATTTGCCTATCTAAGAAACCAACATTTCATGCCAAGACCAAGCACATTGATGTACAATATGAATTTTTTAGAGATATGGTCAAGGATGGTAGGGTGAAGCTAGTTAAGGTAGAGACTTTGATGAATGTTGCAGATTCATTAACTAAGTCTATGAGCACAAAGAAGTTTAGATGGTGATTGGAGTCTATGGGCCTCTTAGCCCCTAGCAATTAAATCATCGTGTTGATACTCCCTTTGCTCTTGCAAGGTGTTTGATAAGTGGGAGAATGTTAGGAAAGGTGTCTCAATGTTGCAACTATAAAAGGTTTCTATTCTTCCTAATTTTGGTTTTTTTAAATACCCTTTATCTTGAAGAATGTTTTAGAACTTTCAAAGTTTCCAAGAAGGGGCTAAAAATGGCAGGCCTTACTATTTTTAGTAACTCTACATTTGAGCATGGATGGACCCAAAATTTTCCCAAAAGGTGTGGAACTGCCAAGTAAACATAATGGGTGAGTTTCGGCTCAAGATCATACCTAGATTGCAAGATATTAAAGTTTTCATTTTTTGAAACTCTTGGAAAAGTTTTAAACACAAATTTGAGGCACTTAGAGGTCCTAAATGCCTTGAAATTTTTCATAACTGACGAAGCAGGTTATAGCATGATAGATCTCTTCATGAGATTTCTAAAGCATCAAACAGTTCATCAATCGACACTTGGATCAAAAGTTATAGCCTCCAAAATTTGGGCCTCTCATTTTTGGGAAATGTGAAAACATGTTGGACACTTAAAAGATCTGTAAAGGGGAGAGTTACACATGTTGGTGTGTGATTTGGTACATCAGAAGGAATCTTTGATTGGAGATAATTTGGGCATCACTTTTGGGTGGTTTTGGCTCATGGTTTTGTAATTACCATTGACAGTTTACTGTATTGTATCTCTTATATATCTGGAGCTTGAGATGGAGGTTGTGTGTAAGAGTCTTATAGATGTTGAGTTTCCTCTGGATATATGGTTGGTTATACACCTATGAAAGATTTATCTGTAAGTATATTGTAATCTTCTTGATTCCTAAATAGTATATTGGGCGGCTTTGGAGTGTGGGGTTTTTCTCCCGAAAGGATTTCCCCTTATGATTACTATGTTGTGGTATGATATCTATTTGTGTTTATTTCTATAACTGTTGTAAAGATCTGAAAAGTTCTACATATCCCTTCCCTCAAGATTAGTGTAGGAATTTGTTCTGCTACCTTAGCTTCCTTACACCAAGATCTTTATGTTGGTACTAGATTAACTCAACTGGGCATCACCATTAATCCTTGTTGTCCATTATGCGGAAAGAAAGAGACCCTCAAGAACCTATTCTAGTTTTGTTCTAGAGATTGAATTGATTGGAATTGGATTCATGATTTATTTAGGCCTTTTAGGCCTAATAATTTTTCATGGCATATGATTCTTTTAAGAGATTGGCATATAATTCTTGCTAAGTTCACCCAGATTTAGCATGTTTTCATGGTGGAAATTATTTTTAACATTTGAAAAGACAAAAATTCTACTATTTTCTCTAGTTAATTTTCTGATATACATTTTTTTCTCTATACTAGAAAGGTATATGATTTGTTCTAATGCTCTCATGCAGATTCAGGTGTAAGAAAATAAAGTTGCACTTGAAGTAGCCCATTTAGAGGTGCTTTTGGATCATTGGGATAATGCCCTATGTATGGTTTCTATAATTCCACCAATGCCACCCTCCATTAGGTATCACTCCCCTCCCTATGGATGTTGATGTGGACATAGTTAGAATGCCCATGGTGGACATGACTCCTAGTCACGTGCTTCCCAACCTCCTCCAAGAAGGGCTAGGGAGTAGACTATTCATGGTTGGTCTCGACCATCCCACCTACCTTTGGCCCCTTCTTAGCCTCATGATCATGGGGTCTCTAGATGGGTGGATTCTAGGAAATTTCCTCATCTTTCTTTGTTGATATGTCCTATTAATAACATTAACCCCATGCTAAAGAAAAAAATGAAGAGGATGTGATTACTAGCTAGGATCCTTTTCTTGATAACCCAAACCTTACTAATGTTTGGGGAAAGTTGGATAACCGTGATCCACCTCCTACTAGTGGTTTATCTCTTTCTACTTATTTTCCTTGTCTCTTGTCTCTTCAAATTTGTCAATTAAGGCTATGCCTTGTGTTGACTTTGGGGCGTTACTTTTTCCGCCCACCTTATTATTATAAATGTGTTGTAAAATAAATATTTATAACAATTAATATAAGACACTTATTCATTATAAAAAGAACTTATAAAGCCATGCCCTTTTCCCTTATGTTTTGGGCTCACTTCAATTAAAGTGTCTTTTATGCAATAAGTCTATAATTGACATATTCTTGTGTGAATTTGGCTCATTAAATCACCCTATCTATATCTCATCATCACTCATCTCCAAATATTGGTCTTGATTTCTAAATCCTCCATTCACCACCTTGGATCAAATCTGTAGGTGTAGAATTTAACAAAGCTATTTATGCAGTTGTGGATTTGAACCTCAAATTCTAAATCTCAAAATTCAAATTTACATCTTGTTGACCTCTTCACTAGCCACTATAAGCCAACATAGCACACATTTGTGTTGATATGTGCACTATTTTTTTGTATTTAAAGACATTCATTTATTCATTTGAAATTAACAAAGGACATCCAACGAATCTAGCTATAAATGAATAATCAAATAATATTCAAAGTATCATAGCAACATTCTTAGAGCATTGCATCAATATATATCATCCTAGACCTATTTCCTACTTTCTTGTTATCCTTAATCATTGTTCCAAAGTCATTGAATATGTCATCCAAGGGGTCTAATTGAAGAGAGCATTGCCTTCACAATTCAATAGATTTCTCCAAGGTGTTTCCAAACACTACCAGTCCTTACTAAGATTTAAGCATCAAAAGATCAAAGTAAACAAATTCCAATAGTCAAATTTGTGCCAATTCAATTGTATGGGTACATGTTCAATTTTTTGTGCCAATTTACTTCCACAAATGCGAAGATTGGGTTCATAGTGACAAATTAGGTTTTCTAGCACAAATGTGAACCAAAGCAAAGTACAATAATTTATAGATTATAAGAAATTCATTTGATTGGACCCTTCAATTCTAGAACCTAGATGACTCAGTTTCTCACATCTTCCATGCCATATTTCCATTATCAAATTTCAAGCTAACTATTACATTTAAATTCATTCAATTTCCATAGTTAATTAAGTTTCACTTATTTCCAATCCCAACTAATTTATCTATGTTGATTGTCTATGTAATTGATTTAATAACTTAGTTAGCCTAAATATTTATGTAAATGTTTTTCATCCCTTACATTTTTGGTGAACTTGACTTTTTTACATGACCCGGGGTTTTGGCCTTAGGATTTATTTGGTTTATCCTTCTTTTATTTAGGGATTTAGATATAATTTTTTTAGTGTATACCTCTCATTTCATATTTAATTAGGATTTATATTTCCTTTTCTTGTGTCTCATTTTTTATAGTGTCCTTTCTATGGTTGTGTGCATAATTATTTTCACCACACCCCACCCACCCTTTTTTTGAGGGTTTCGTTTGCTAATTTATTTTTAAATATCAGTTATTAATTTTTTTCATTTAGTTGAGATATTATATCCTCTTTACATTAGCTATCCTTTAAGGTTTTAAGAGTTGTTTGCATGCTAAGGTCTCATGCACATTCTCCCCTTCCTTTGAGGAGAAGTCCTTGTTTGAATCCTCACATGGTCTAATCTATTGAGAATGGTGTTTTAAATGATGTTCCCATAATAACTACTATTGTTACTCCTAACATTGAATTAAGGTTTGAAGATTTTAATCATGAAGACATTTGGAATAAGAATAGTTTTCACATAAACCTACTAGTTTGGCCAAAGTAGATGGTCCTAAAAATTTGGTTCAAGGTTTTCATGATTTATTTCTTACTAATCCATTTGGTTTGCAACTGCTTCAAGGTATTGGTTCGAAAGTTACTCCTAGTTCTTTGAATGGTGCATTTTCTTCACAATTTTCTCCTAGTTTTATTCCTCAATATGGTATGCCTCCTCATTCTATTCCCCTCCCTACTATGATGGATCTCATTTGTATTCCCACATCCCATCTTATTATTTATACATCCACTCCTGATTCCTCACATCCCACTAACATTTCACTTGCTTTTTACACCATACCTTACTAGTGTTGTGAGTACACATGATCCTAGTGTTTCTTATACCATCTCCACTTACACCACTAGTATTTCCTCATCCTCCTACCATTACAGTGCCATTGCTACATCTACTATTGCTATCCCTCATTCTATTTTTGTGTCCCATTACTAGTTCCATATCTCAAACCATATCTTCTTCTACATCTTACTCAATACCACATGCCACTCTTCCCAACATGGTCATGTTTATGCCCTATTATTCTCTATTTTATTATTCTATCTATGCCCAACATTTTATGTCTTCTATCTCTACTACTACCATCCCTACTTCAAAAGCTAGATAGGGTGGAGCATATATTTGTTACCATGCCTAATGGACAAGATAAAGATTACTATGAGGAATCATAAAATACACCATTTACATTTACATTTTATAATTTTGTAGCACCTCAATTTGAAATGTACAATGGAAAAGGTGATCTTAATACACATTTGAAATCTTTCACTACTAGACATTTAGATTATGTGTATGAAAATAAAGTTCTAGGTAAGTTGTTTCCATGAACTTTAAAACAGATTTCTATTTAGTGGTTCTTCTCTTTGCCTCATGCATCTATTCATTCTTTTTCTAAATTAGCCTTGAAGCATTCGTCAAGCAATTCAAAGTAAATACAGAAATAAAGACTACTATTACTAACTTATTTGAGTATGCCCAAGGATCTAATGAGTGAATACATGAGTATGTTATTATATTTTAGTCCTTATGATTTGAATTACAGCATAAAATTTATGATGATGAGTTACAAAGTAGGATTGTTGCCAAACCTTAGAGATAATGTATACTTTAATAGATTTGCTTCTTTCATGGACATGTGCACTCATGTTAAAATATTGAATTTGAATTGCTTGCATCTAGTGTGCTTAAGTATAGTTCTTCTCATGGTTCTTTTACATCTTCTTACCCTTCCAAGTTTTAAAATCCTAATTAATATGTTTTCAAAGGGTAACGATTCTAAAGATAAAAGGAAAATGTGCATCATGTGGCTAATAATTCCAATGTGTCATCTTTTAAGCCTCATTTTTTAAGTATTTTTATTAAGTTACAAGAGCCTTTGGACACTATGCTTCAAAGTTTGTTGATCTCTAATTTGATCACTCTTCCACCTATCTATCTCTTAGATCCAAATAGGAGGATACTTAAGAACTATAACGAGAATGTATTATGTAACTTGCATAAATTTAAAGTTAATCATACACAAGGATGAATGGATTTGAAACATAAATAATATGATCCATATAGAGGACCTATCAATGATGGGGGGAAACCTTTTGCTACTCCCCATAATGAAAAATTGAAGATTTATACTAATCCATTTCCTAGCCACACTAACAATACCAATGCATATCATGACCATGATTCTTTTTCATATACATATTTTCATAAAAATTCTATGGATTACTGTATGTTGATTCAAATACACAATCTCATCCAAATAATTTTGTGGGAATGGTACATGATCAAGATACATCCTCTCCCTCTTATGCTACTCCATTAATTACATTTTCAAATGATGAAATCTCACAAAATAACTATTATGGTTTGTTATATATTAATATAAGCCTTTGAAATACTACACCTACTCAATTCATTATTGTTTATGTGTGCCAATTCGACATATGCACTAAAGAACTTTTATTTAATTGTCATATTAAGGATTAGGCTTATGCACATTCTTAGATACCATTGAAAATGGCTAGTGGAATTTTAATTGAGACTATAGGGTGTATCATTTTACATTTGATAGGTAGACCTAAGGAGATACAAGATTTGTGTCATGTGATTCCATCTTCAAATATATTTGATGTTTTAGTTAGTAGACCATGAGTAGTGTAAATCAGCTCCTTCAGTTTTACATTAATGTGTTAAATTTGTGCATGAAGGCAAATTGGTCAAAATTCATAGAACTAACTATAAACCAATGTATTAGTTGAGTCATTTTATTTTTGATTCATTTGTGAAGACACATAAATAATTTCTATATGAGTGAGAGAATGTAATACATGATTTTTGTGAGTTTCATTTAGAATAACATCAAAGGGAAAGTATGAGAAAGACTAAAGAAACTACATATTCATCTTCTTATAATAGATATTTGTGTGGTTGAAAATTTGACTCTAACTAAACTACCACTAATTAGAACAAACTTCAACCCAACATTAGAATCCCAACCAATGAAGATGTGTATCTTGCTGTTGTCCAATTAGGAAGAGCAAGTCTATCCGAGTTGGATTCTTTTGTTGCAATCGAAGTAGAAATGAACTAAGTAAACTAACAGAAATAGGAAAATATAGAGATAGAGAACTAATTTTACATAAATTGATCTAGAAGCTGAAATAAAAGGCAACAAGGAACTTGGCACCAAAGTTTTGAGTTCACTACCAGAGACACCAGAACATGGCGCAGATGCCTACACCTAGCACTATCATTCATACGACCCCAAAATATGCAATCCGTACACATATGGATCAGTACGAGTTTAAATAAATTAAGAGATTCGTCAGAAGTCTATTGCATCGGAGAACAAGAAGACTCTATTCTTGAGGATGACGATCATGTGTGAGTGTGCAAAGAGAATTGGAGTAAATCACATGAAATCAATAACCTACAATAGATACCTAACATGCAAATACAATGGCACAAGTAATATGATAATGAGTAATCAATTTGGCAGAGCTTCGCTATGGAAATTTTTATGCTTCAAATGGCAAAGTGAAAGGGTTTTTATAGAATAGGAAGGACGGTAAAATGATGGGCAAAGAGTTGTTTGGGTGTGGATAGGCATGCAGGAAAGATCAAAATGTCACACAATAAAAAATGTACCTTCTAAAATGAGTTGATGAACTACAAGATGCTATCGAGATGCCAATGCTTGGCACAAACGTCCACGCCTAGTGCTCCATTCTAGGAAAATTCAAGTCTTAAAAGGTCATGTTAGCTTGGGACATTGCTAGGATTAAAGGTACTTTTACAGATTTAGGTTTAGGCAAGTAGAAAGAGGTCAACACAAAGGTTAAAAGGCATCAATACAGACTAAAAGCAAGGTTAGGGAAGGGAACACTAAGTAGAGAATTAAATTATGTGTGAGCATAATTTACGATGCTACATTTAGCCCCCACTTTAGTAGGTGTATGACACTATGTGCATATGCAAGCTAAAGTACAAGAAATAAATAACATGAAAGTACCCAAATATTGTGCGGAGGATACAGAATGTTGCTAAGTGAAGGTATGAAGCCCCCAGCCTTAGGATTATGCAAAACCACAATGTTAGGCCAAAACAATATCCACATGAAGCAAATGTTAGCAGTATATATATAAAGTGAAGGTATGAAGCCCCCAACCTTAGGATTTTGCAAAACCACAATGTTAGGCCAAAAAATATGCACATGAAGCAAATGTATATATATATTGGTAGGTAAGTGCCATCTTGGGGATGGCTCCCTTTATATATATATATATATATAATAAAGCAAAACATACATAGGGCTATTACTTAGTAGAGTAAGCCAACTAGTTACATAAGTTCATGCATACTAAACATCAGTCCTTTAGCACATTCGTTGAGTCATCTGACTTGAGCCTGAGTGAATAGATCCTCCTACTCATGGACCTGCTTCATATATATATATATATATAGTGAAAGGAGGATCAGACTAAATATCATTTGTTGAAACACTTGTGGTTAAAAAATGATATAGTATAATGCGCATTAATCTAAACTAAAACATGAAAAACTAAAACACAAGGTATGATTCTAGGGCTAGAAAATCATGTTGTTTGCTAGGAACCATACTTGAAAAGCTTCTATAAGTCACTAGGACTAGCAAAATCTATTTTTTGCTAGGTGGATTAAGATAAGAGCTAACAGGGTAGCAATTGTAACATCACATATTAGCATTGTCTAGCTAGGTGAGTTATATATGTCAAATAGTACCAAAGATTACATGGATAGCAAATTCCATTGTTTGCTAGGTAATTCTGATAAAGGTGGTCAATCTAAGAAAGTGCATTTTCTTAGGATCACAAATGCTACATAAAAATGCTTTAGGGAGCATACCATCATTGTGGCATGTGATAAGGTGTACTAAATAGAAAACATATGCCGCCGCCTTAAAATAATTACTTACATCATGAAGGAGAAATTAGCTTTAAGGTAAAAAGAGGACAACAAGGCACAAGAGCTTTTAGGAAGCATATGCCTAGAGGATACGTTCCCAAAAGCTACGTCATGAAGGGGTTGGCGCCAAGCCAAGAAAACCAAGTTGATGTTGTAGGCATGATACACAATGGCTTGTGTAAGCATTGCATGATGCCAAACAATGCAACAAGGTGTCACATAAGACAAGCAACATCGAAAGGAAAAACACAAAGGGATCTACATTCTTTGGGGTCATCATAATATATGTATCTGTATAAAAATGATTATGGGATCTCAATCAATAGTTTGCATTATCATCAGCCTCCAAGCACGTAGAACTATGAATACAAAGCAGAAAAGACACATGAACGCAAATAAAAATTTTTAGGTCAACATGGAAGGATGCTAAATCATCCAACTCTTTGCATTTTTCCCAAAATATGTATAAAATTTCAAGTACAACACATAGAAGAATGTACATACATATAGAAGAATTACACTACATTTTCATTCCCCTTGTTTCCAAATGCCTACAAGGGCATCAAGGGTCATCTAGGGAGGACTAACAAACAAATAGTCATGTCATACTCATACACAGGGATCACAAAACATATAGGAAAACACACATTAATATAGATGCACAAAGGGATTGCACTCAAGGATCAGGGTCTAACAGGTCATTCACCTCCCAATCTTGCTCATTATAAAGGGATGGAGGATAGGTCGCAAGAGGGACCATATTGAGGGAAGTGTTAGGCACAAAGATTGGCTCATCATGTAGAGGATCAACATATAGGGGAGGATCCTTATGCAACTCACCGAAGGCAAGGTCCATCGATCATGTGAAGATTGTAGAGAGGGATTGCACCTCTTCCAAGGACTCAAATATATATTCCTTAGGGGAAGGGTGATTAGAGTCACTATCAGAATAGATGACAGTCGATGGTTTCCCGGAGTTGACAATGGGATCATGAGCACTAGTGGCCACAGGTGGGGATGAGGTCTCCACAACCAGCAGAGAAAAAAATAAAGGACTCGATGGCGGAGATGGTGGCACATGCTTTTTCTTGCGTAAAGGTGGGGTGGGGTAGTGCTTTGGTTTATGCTTAGGCAGTGGGCATGGAATGTACATGTCAATGGTAGTGGGATGCAGGATATTAGGGAACACCTGATGCTAGGTACACAAGATAGGAGCTGGCTCTGACAAAGTGGTGTTAGGAGAAATGTTGATGTTAGGTTGTGGAGGTGAAGGAGGAGTTAGAGATGGTAGAGAAAGAGGTGGAGGATCAACAAGCTAAGAGGCTGAAGGAATTAGGGGATCCACAAGTGGTTGCATAGAAGAAGGATGGTCACCAAAAGGCTACACATCAGCAGTGCATCCATAGGTTGCAGTATGATGACGACATCAATGATCTCTCTCCTGTTGGTTCCATCAAGAGTGAGCCATAGACTCTGTTGAGGGAGCTAGCGGGTCTTCCAACATGGGTTCTGGGTCATCTATGTTCACAAGGATACATGGGGAGACCAATAGAACCTCTAAGGATTAGGTGACCATAGATGGGGGGAGTGTAACTCAACATGGGTTTCTTTCCTCTTACTACCATAGGGGCAAGAGGAACATGAGCAACTTCTACAGGTCGGGAGCTACTAGAAGATGAGGAGTAGGAGCACTCAGTATCAAAACAGAAGCAGGAGGAACAAAACTAGCCAACAGAGACTGAGAGGTCCCAGGAGTGTGTGGTGCTCTAGGATGTACTCGTGGAGGTTCTCAAGGTCTCATGTAAGACATATGAGGAAGAATTGTAGAGTATGTTCCTAAAGAACGAGGGAGGGGAGGTGCACTTTGTGTGGGTTTCTTAACTCATCATGTCATAGAGACAATGGGAGGAGTAGGAGCAAACTCCAAAAGCAAAGGCATTGTAGGGGTAGCAGCCAGTGTAGATGACAAAGAGGCACCAACAGACAACTGGGCTATTTAGTTTCCTTTAAAATTTAGGTATAAAAGGAACAAGAAGTCTCCACAAGGCCACATCAACTCAGTTGTTGTCGGCCAGAAGTAGTCTAAGGAGAAGTTTCCTCAGAAGGCGAGGGGCTTGAACCCACTATGGTAGATAGTGTGCACTTGCCCTTCATGTGGAAACTTCAAACACTTGTGGACTACTGAAGGGATCGCTCTCATGGAAATGAGCCATGAATGGACCAAATTCACACAAAATCGGTTGAAGGTAGGGATTATAGAAAAGGGAACATCCAAGGCCTTAGGTCTAACCCAGATAGGTAGGGTAAGCGAACCCATGGTAAAATGAGAGGACCCATCATGTGCGCATATCTAAACTTCTAATTTCTTATGCTGATCTTGATACAACTTGTGTATGTAAAGGAACTTCTCAATAATCACGTTTACTATGCACATTGGGTCAACTAGTATGTCATTATGGGCATTTTGTTGACCATGGTAATGATAGAGAGGGGTCCATCATAAACTTATGCAGGAGCATTTGGGTGGACTGGCAATCAACATCAACCAAAAACATTTCAATTTGTTTTCTTCATTTTTTGTGTGTGGCTTTGTTGGCATCTATTAGGCTTGGGAATGTGTGGCACAATCAGGTTCATAATATTTTTGTTTTCTTCATACTACAGTCCCGGCACATAATAGGATGATTTCACTAATACAATTGTTCAGCAAGACTGGTGAAGTTTCATAGCAAATCCTCTTACAGGAATGATTATGAAGGCACTTCATCTGCATCGGTGAAGATTTCACAGTCATATCTCGCATGGTTTGAGAAATATTAAAACTTCATGTCTGAGGCTGATGGATTATGGCAAGTTTAATATCTCAGGATTCTGGTAGGCTGGAATGAAATCATTTTATAGGGGACCTGGGGACATCAATTCGAGTCTACTCACCAAATTTTGTATAAATCGAAGCATTTTTATTTTTTTTGCCTGTCGACACGGATTCCACCTGTCCCAGTCACATAATTGGGTATTTTCTCCTAAATTGTTTCATGAGTCCACTTCACTCAAAAAATCAAAGTGGTGAATCCATATCTTTGCAAGATAACCTACTAATATGGGAGCATAAAATTGAATCTTATTATAAAAAATAATAAAAAAGGCAATTGTTACAAGGAAGGAGACTCAAGTCTCACTCGATTATGTCAAGCAATTTTGCAAGAGTGCCAAAGCAAGGTGGTCAAGTAATATATGTTAGTTCATATCAAAATTCAAGGAGTCCCTTAATCAATATTTTTATCCAAGTGTTTAAACTTCAAAGAGAGTGTAGCATATTGAATCTAAAAGCATATTTCAAAAGCAAATTGGTAGCTGCCAGTGTGCGATCTATTTGACAAAATAAGTAAATAGAAATTTGAGTTTTGTTGGGAAGATGAAGCACCCATAGAGAGAGGGAAACACCTCTTGGAGGTAGTGAAATTTATAATGTAAAAATGCATAAATAAAAGTGAAGAAAAAGTAGAGTAAGGGGGAGTAAAAAGAAGAATTAATAATAATAAAAGAACTTCCAACACTTTAGAGAGGAAGGCTGCAATGTGGGAAGAATAGAGGTGGGGTGGCTTGTTTAAGGCTAGAATTTTATGCAAAAAAATAAGAGGAAAGGGATGCCTCATGAAAGAGGAGGGGGGCACCAGATGTAAAAGATGAGAGGAACAATAGTTTGGAGAAGCTGCTGAGAGGAATGAGGGGCTGAAAAGAGAGATTTGGAGTAGCGGAAAGATTACTCTCTTGCTGACAAGAGACAGTGAGATATCCTAGCATGGGATTCAAATATTGAAAGGAAATTGTGCAGCAATTTGAGAATAAGTTTGGAGGCACCAGAGATAGAGGAAAATGAAGAGAATTTTCCTGAGAGTGAGAGGCCGTGAAGGCCATTGATGTAATTTTGTTGCAGACTTAAGTACTTTATTTCTATGGATTGAGATAAAAATTGATGTTGTGTGAGCATTGTTTAAGAGTGTGTGAGATATGATATTATTGTGAATGTTTCCTGTGTGAGCATTTAAATCTTGTATTGTGCAAGTTTAAATTGAGGGTAGAGAGTCTCCTCTGTTGTGTTATTTTGTGGTTGTGAGTGTTGTTGTAGCAAAGGGAAGTATTTCCTCTTGCATTATAAACATGTGCTGGTACCTCGATGGGCTAGAAGGAGATGATAAGCTCAGGAGAAACACATTGTCGAATGGGTCAAGGGCAGTCATCCACCATAGAGATCATCTAGGAAAGAGAGGAAGAAGGCTAGTCAACAAGCTCTGAAGTAATCATCATGTCAGAGGGAAGCTCGATAAGGTTCATGGAATCATTTGGCAATGGCTTCGTATAAATCTCAAGGTTCTGGTTTGGTAGAGTGACTAACTTATTCCCTTTGTCGTTCACTTCAAAGACTTGGATAATGTTTTGATCACTGAGGTCTTGAACATTGTGCTTGAGATGCATGCATCTTTTAGTGTCGTGTCTAGCTACTCTGTGGAACTAGAAAAAGGCCTCCAGGTCATACGAAGGTGGTAAGGGTTTGGTGTTAGATTCTATGAGAAGTGAGAACTAAGTCAGGATCTAATGTCAGTCATAGATCACATGCACTACAATTGAAAAATGATCGAAGATCAAAATAGCGGAATGGAGAGAGAATCCTAAAAGAGAAAATCAAAGAGACAATTGCAATAGAATTTTGAGAATACTCACATTACTCTCATGGACTAGTTATCGAACTAGTTAAGGTGAGAGCAGATTATTGTATATATAGAAAAATATGGGCAAATACATCCAAGAGGTGTAATAACTCCAACTACCAAAAATAGGTAGAAGTTTTACCTACTTGGTAAATGCTAAAACATGTGGCATAACCTCTTCAAGTGAAGATAGAAAGGAGGTGGCACATAAAGACAAAACAGGGTGAGAAACCCAACTACCACATAACCTACTTAGCTAAAGATAGAATAGTAGTTATGAGAGGTGGCACAATAAGCCAAAAGAAGGTGAGTAACTCAAGTACCCATGTGTGGGAGAGAGTGATACATGTAGCTGATGTATTTTGCCACATGTCTTAATATTAACCACATCTAATAAACCTAAGAAAGCTTAATAATGTGTAGGAAAAAGAAATATCCCTAAGGAAAATAAAAAGCCTACACTAACATTTAGAAGTATCGACGGGGCTTTATTGGCATCTCTCAGGTTCATAATATTTTAGTTTTCTTCATATTGCAATCTGACACATAATAGGCTAATTTCACTAAAACAATTGTTTAATGATATAAGTGAAGTTTCATGGTGAATCCTCTTACAGGCATCATTATGAAGGCATTTCATCTGCATCGGTGAAGATTTTACAGTCATATCTCACATGGTTTGAGAGATATTAAAATTTGTTCTCTAAGGATGATGAATTATGGGAAGTTTAAAATCTTGGGATTAAGGTAGGATGGAGTGAAATAATTTTGCAGGGGACCTAGGGACATCATTTTGAGTCTACTCACCAAATTTTGTACAAATCAGAGCATTTTGATTGTTTCCACTTGTCGACACAGATTCTACCTGTTGCAGGCACATAATTGGGTATCTTCTCCTAAATTATTTCATGAGTCCACTTCACTCGAAACATCAAAGTGGTGAATCCATATCTCTAAAAGATAATCTAGTAATGTGGGAGCATAAAATTGAAGCTTATTATAAAAAAGAATAAAAGAGCCAATTGTTACAGGGAAGGAGACTCAAGTGTCACTCAATTATGTCAAGCAATTTTGCAAAAATGCCAAAGCAAGGTGATTGAGTAATATAAGTTAGTTCATATAAAAATTCAAGGGATCCCATAATTAAGAATTTCATCCAAGTGTTTAAACTTCAAAGAGAGCGCAACATATTGAAATTAAAATTATATTTATGGTGCCTAGTTTCGTTTCCCAGCCAAATAGGCAATCTAAATAGTGATTCCTATTTTGTGTCATTGTTTGTTATCTTTCTTTTGTGGCATGGGTCATTTTATATCTTAACTTATGAGGTCAAGGTGATAATATGTAGTTTAGGTTTTAATTGGGTCTTGTGAAGTCATAAACCATTAAAGTTTGCCTCATAGGGTTTAAAATAGCTTTCAAAAGAGTTTTTTGTAATGTTTTATTACTTCAAACTTTTCAAATCAGTTTTATCTCCTCATATGAATAAGATTTTCTCCATGTTTCATAGAGATTTGATGAGTCAAAAAGTCAAGAGGTTATTATCTCCTAATTCAAAACCTTAAAACTTCTAAAAACCCATGTTCCATCTTTGGAGGGAAGCTATTTTAAAGTCTTATTTCTTAACCATGGTTCTTGTAACTAGTTTCTAGGTTAATTAGAGGTCAAGTTTTGAGTTGGGTTAGGTTAAGTTTAGGGTTTGGAGTCTTTTTTAGGGTTTTCACCTCTGTGGAAGCTTTCACAATTTGCATGGAGGCAACAAGCTTTTGCTATTGCATGGCACCTTCAAGGCTCAATGAAAGTTTTCCAACTTACATGCATTCTCCTTCGTATGATAAAACTTCTCCAGGTTGAGAAATGTCCATGGTTTTCATTGGTTTTTGCAGAAAGAAGTTTGTGAGACCCATTAACAGGTTGTAGTCATAAGGAGATAATATTGTGAAGGGTTTTGACAATATAAAGGTTTCTACATGATGAAGAATAAGATACCATAGGTACAGCTACCCTGATCTATGAGGTTTTTTTTTAGTTTATGTAGTTTTGAGGGGTTCTTGAGATTATTGAAGCTATCATAGACATGTAGAGTTTACATATATTTGTAAGGAGCAACATAAGGTCTGCCATGACATGTGAAATTAGTTTAAAGTTTTGGAAGCCCTATCTTGAAGGTTCAAACGAGTTAAAGGGTCTCATATCTTATAGGTTGTCAAGACTAATCAAAATCTCTTAATAGATCTGATAAGGATTACCCATTCTACACTGTTCAAAAGTTTTTATAAACCATGAGAAGGTAGTTATAGAAGACTGTCAAAAGCAGTCACACAAAAAACATCAAACACAATCATATAGACTGTCACAAGAAGAAAACAAAGATAACAGTGATTGGCTCCTTAAAGAGCAGTCATAAGAAAGAAGAGACTCAAGTCAGCACTACAAGGTATGTAGACCTACATGAATGAAATGCAGAATACATAGTAGCAAGGTTATCTTGTGAAGGACATTAAGTTTCTTAAGGTAGTGATGTAGAATTAGGATCAAAGAGGTATTCAAACCCACAAAGAGGAAAAGTTACTATCACAAACCCTATCAAAGTACATCATAGAGCTTAGAGAATGACAGAAAAGTTAGTCAAGAAGCAGGTCTCAGTTAGGTTTGGACAGAGAGGCAACAAAAAGCAACAGAGTTTCACAATGAGGGACAAGACACAATTAAAGGTCTATTAAGAGGCAAGTGATAGAGCAGAAAAGAAATGTGCATAAGTTTGAGAACACTGGTAGAAGAAAAGAGCAATCATCCAAATGTAGGAATAGTCCCATTAACTATTTTGAGCAGTCATAAGACAAATATGACAAGCATATAACAGTCTGTCAGAGATTGAGAAAGGTATACAAATCTTTTCAAAGTTATATCCTTTCTTCTTATTCTTCATTGTTGCTTGGTGGGGTCTGTACATACTCTATAGGGTATGTTAACCCTAGACTAGTCTTTCTAGGTTTTAAAACAAAACATGGTATGTTATGAGCTATCTCTATATTCTAGGGAGCCTGACATATGTCGAAAAGGAACCATTGAAATTCACTCTTATGTCCTAGTTAAGAAGTCTTCCATAGTCACCAACAGATCAAATAGACTCTATACAATGGTTAGAAGACTATAGTTTAAGGAAAATAGTCATGAGTCCTGTAAAAAATGTCCATAACAGTCATTCAAGGTAAAGGAGTAGTCAGCCTACAAAAAGAACAGTGTGACAAAGTATAAGAGTATCATGAAAGGAAAAATAAGAGTCAACACTATCATAGGAGCAGTCAGCCTAGCTTTTCTGAGAAGAAACTTAGAAACATCAAGATGTGGGATAACAATGCAAAAGGTTTCATAACCAGCCTTATGTTTTTCTTAGGCCTTAGAAGCATTTGTTGTTGAAGAATAGAAGGGACCGTAGTAGTTCTTGCATGGTTCAATGTCACACCTTGTGAAAAATAGTCATGGCTAGTCATAGACTGTGTAGGAGACAACACTATAGTAGCATGCAAGAGAAAGGAAAGGTGATGAAGGTCAGTCAAAGCACATAAAAGGGTTAGGAACAACAGTAAATTGACAATCCTACAATATTGCATAGGTATTAAGGTGCAGTGAGTAATAAAACAAGATAAGGATGCAATCCATGAAGGCCTTGAATGACAATAGAAATGGAAGACTTTGAGGGACAATAGTCCATAGAGAAATAGAGGTATGTAACCAAACTAAGGTTGAGCATAGGATAACTAGCAATGGTTTCAAACAAAAAGGAAAGAAGGATAGCAGACTTGTGGACAATTTTTAGTCAAATAAGGCCCCAAAAACTCAGTTCTAAGGCCTATTTTTGACTACTAAAGGATATAGATGCATTCAAGAGGTAGTTTGAGATGGCTAGAAGACTTTTTCAAGCATTTATGAAGGTTCTAAATGCTCAAACCAACTTCATCCGACCCAAAGCAGTTGAGCATCATGGAGAGAAGATTTAGGAGCATGTGGTGAGATGAACAGCAAGTGGGGAGCATCTAGGAGGTAGTTGATGTGTTGTTCATGAGGTGGAAGAAAAATAGGGGCAATTGGAGACTTTTTCCAACTATTTCCAGGCATCTAGGGGTAGTTTTAAAGGCCTTATCCATGAACAAGACAAAGAAGGCAGTGTTTCTTCATCAATGAAGCAAGTTGAAGTAGTTTGAAGAGGTTTTTTGGCCTAAAATTAGTTACATCTGACCCAACAGCAGTTGAAGTCAAAAAGCAACTTGGACACCAAGTGCAAACATGAAGATTATTCATTAGACCAGGTCTCCTAATTCATTCTTCTTTCTTAAATTCTCTCCTAGATTCTCTCTCACGTGTTGAAGGGATATAGGAATAGTTGAACTTATTTTCAAGTTAGTTCTTACATGTAATTTGAATTATTTGTAGCTTGTTGGAGCTCTTTTCAAACTGAAAACAAGCATTGTAGCTCAAAAACTAGTCAAGCATATGACTGATTTCTCAAATGTAACACTTATTCAAGCAATGAAGACAACTTATTTTATATCCAAACTTGTGTAACACTTCTTTGGCATCAAATTTAGTTAACATTCTTCCTTTTATATGACTAATTATATATGTTCTATTGGGTAATTTTTCTGTGTTTTAGTTCAAAACCTCAAAATATGATCAAGATCAATATTTGTAAACAGATTCAAACAAACTCATGCAGGTTATAGATTGTGGCAAAACTTGTAAGGTTGTTTTAGTTGTGAAATATCTCATTTTCCTTCTAGAACAACATCAATAGGTGCCCTTTTATGAAATATTGATGGGTGAGATGTTAAAAGACATCGATTGTGCAATGAGCCATTGTAAGTCTAGAACAAGAAGTTATAGGTTTAAGAAAACAATTTGGTGCATCACCTAGTTAGCTGTAGTAAATCATTTTCAAGCATTTTAAGTTATTTCCAGTCTTGTTCTTGCTCTTTTCCTTCTGTTGGCTAATAGATTTGTCCTTGTTCTGAAAATGTTTTATTCTGATTCTATACCCTTCTTTGAAGAACAAACGAGTTAAGCAACAAATGGGTGAACTTTTTAAATTAGTTCCCCTCTGAATTTAGGTACAGCTCCCTTTAAGATTTCCAATGAATTTATTCTATTCAACTATCCAAACGCACTTTTAACCAGAAAATGCTTAAGGCAAACTGACATTCATACATAACTATGTTATGAATGCGGTAAATTTATGTAGTAACAATGATTAATAGAATGCACAGATTCTACTTTTGACACATTCAAATACATGAACACATACATATGAATTTGCTGAACCCACAAATAATAGAACACATATGACGAGTTGTCCAAAGAAAGAGCAATTACCAGGTGAAAGGAGATTTCACACAGAAAATCTAATTCCAAACACTCACACGCACAGATCTAAGTAAGTAGTAATTATTTCTTCTTCTCATTCATAGATGAAAAATTTCTCAGACAATCATCACATAATGTAAAACCATAAGAAAAATAGTTCAGCTAAAAATTCTTTCTTTCTCTCTCTTTTCCAGTTTTTCTATATCTCTCCAAAGATTTTAAAAACCTATATATATGAATGCCTTAATCATATCTTCGAGTAAATCAAACCCAGAGTTAACATAACTCTGACCCATACGGGATTTAGTTTATAACAACTGGTTTTAAAGATTAAGATTGCGGAAAATAACATAAAAGAGGAACTGAAATAAAGAAAATGAGCCAATGAGATCATGACTGGGACAACGGATTTGCATCTCCAGATTTGTCATTGGTGGCCTGGGAAGCACATTGAGTCTTCCATTCCTGAAAAGCTGCAACGAACTCCTGAATCTTTAGGAAGTTGGGAATACCTATATGTTTCATTCTTGACTTCCAAACTTCCTTTTCCCTTCGCATTTTCCCAAATTTTTCTTTGTGTTCTGGAAGTGCGTCGATACAGAGGTAAAGTAATGACTCAACTTTAGAGATCCGAGAGAAATCCTCAATTAAAATATTGTCATTTTCTTTAACAAAGCTGATTTTAGATTTGAAAGATTGGACCACTGTGTCGACATCTTCCTCTGGTTTCCCATCATCTTTTATGTATTTAACATCAATGCATTGCAAGTCATGCTGCAGCGATTGAGTGAACTCTGTTATCTCCTTAATTAACTTTGTAAGTTCAAAGCGTCCTTGCCGTGATATGGAATTCCTCCATTCAATATTTTTCTTATTCACATATAATAAATCTTCGTCCAAACCAGTCAGGCTCTTTTCTGTCAAAAACTTCACCAACCTAGATTTCTGAACTTCATCTATTTGGTTTATTACATTCATCCACTTACCTTCATCTTTCACCCAAACAGGAACCTATGCTTTAAGGTCCTCAATGGTGGGAGTAGTCAGATCATATATGCTCTTGAGTTCACAAATGTATCCAGTTCCTTTCTGCTCAATGCTATCCAGCCAACTCTCAAATGTCTCTGCCACCATCTTGTTTCTGTGAACCTGATCTAGCATCTTTTGGTTGATTGGTGATTTAGGGTCGAAAGACAGGGAGAATTGTGAAACTGGCTACAGGTTGGGATTATGTATAGCATTGATGTACTCTGCCATTGAACACAGAGTCTGCTTCAATTCCCTCTTGTCCTTTTCATCTTTCCAACTCTGACTAACAATCCTTTTGGTTGATGCTTCGAGGTGATGAACATCCGTAGCTCTTGACCCAGCACCGAGATCCACTCTCTCAATAGTGAAATCTTGCACTATTGGATCCTGCACTTCTTCCTCAGTCACTGGTTTGGCTATCTCAGCACTCCAGTTTCCAGTACTTGGATCGATGTTCACTCTAGATGTCACCTTAACTTCTTATGCTTAGGTGTTTTCCCTAAGCATTTGCGCACCATGTCCTTTAAAGGGACAACAAAAGGAATTATTTTTTTCTTGTCAGAGATAGAACTCTCTAGCCACTTTGGTGTAGGGGCTGAGGTTGTCTTCTCAGGGTTCAATTCATCAGAGGATACATTTGAAATCATTAATATTTTAGGGGTCTCAAGAACGGCCTCTGACTGTAGCCCAGTGTCAACTTCCTCTGTTCTGTGTGGACTTAGCTCCTTATCACCCATAGGTTCCCCTGAATCTTCCTCTAAGTTCAGATCAACAACTATTGTTTCAGAAACCTGTTTCTTTCTTTTACCTTTGGTCCTCAACCTGGTAACACGAGAGGGTAGAATATCTGTGAGGGCTCTTCTGGACCTCTTAGTGGTAGGGCTTCTTTCAATTGATGGCTTGGAAGCACCTTCAAGATATCTGAATTCACTACGAAAATTTGAATAACAAGAACCTTACACTTCCGGTGTTATTCTCCTCCGCGCTGCACAGTATGTTCACTTGCTCAACTTGGCTTGTTCTTAGTTAAGAATGGCACTAACCAGATTGAATAATTATCGCTCGGAACAATACGTGCCAAAAATATTTGAAAAGACATGAATTCTGACTTCTTCATTAATAGCAAGTATTATTCATGTGCCATCATGATGTATAATGATTATCCGTAGCCTCCGCCAAATTATAGCTCTCGGTTTCATAATGAGTTTTTGACATATTTTCCTCCAACCTTCCCACTAAATTTGACTTAGAAAGCCGTGGGAATAAATGAAACCAAAGTCACCAAATCTTTAAACTATTGAACCATTGAACCTTTTAAGACGTGGTTCAACACGGCGGTTCGACCATACCAATTGGATCACATAGATGAGCACTTATGGAAATATGAAACTTAAGCTCATGAACCATTGAACTTGTAAAGATATGGTTCAATACGAAGGTTCAAAGATGCAAGGATTATGTAGACCAACAGAAATCATGTGACTTTTGTAAAAGGCTTCCAACTATGAGACAGCGAACCGTTGAACCTTGAACCATTGAACTTTGCTATAGAGTACGAGCGGATGGTTCAATGATACATTATTTACACAAGGTAACTGCATGACATGACTTGTTAAAAGGAAATGAATGTTGAACCTTGGACTGCAGAACCATTGAACTATTGACAAAAGAGTTCAAGTTCAAACCAAAAGTTTAGAGACGTTTAAGAAATACAGAACAACAGCTTGCTTTTTGAGATACTTTCGACATATCGAACCATTTGAACTTTAAACTTTGAGAATGGTTCAGGTTCAAAGGTTCAAACCTTAAGTAACCTTACCTACAAAGATGATAAACGGGTAAAATTTGAAGGATCAAGAGTCAATTTAAGAAACAAAGGTATGACCCAAAATACAACACAGCAAACCGGTTCTTGTTCAGGAAATATTACCAATAAATAAAGAAGGGTGACTCAAAAGGTAACATTGGCTCTGACTGGGGACTGCATTTTATGGCAAAATGTAGAGAACTCAGGAGCTCGGGTTTCGTAGGGAAAGGAAAATAGAGAAGAAAGGAAACAGAACGGAACAAAACAAAAATGGGAAAAGAAAAACACAAAACCAAATAAAAGGGAAGACTATGTACAAAATAGGGGACCCTGTTTTACAGGCGATATAGCTTGAGATCCTGTCCATTATAGGACAGGGGTAAAGTAACTCCATCAGGATATTCCAATTTAAAAGAATTTGGACCCAATACCTGATGAATTCTGAAAGGTCCCTTCTAAAGAGAGTCAAATTTGCTATGTGCACCCTTTGGTTCTCTTCTTCTATCACACAGTAATACTTCATCTCCTTCCATAAATTTCCTAGGCCTTGTTTTCTTGTCAAAAATTTCTTTAACTCTGGCCTGATGTACATTAATTCGGTCAACCAACTCATTTCTCTCTTCTTCAATCTTAGTTAAATACATAATCCTCTTCTCCAGGGAATCTTGGAAGTATTGATCCTCGATTACACTTTGCAGCTTGGCTGAAGATAGCTCCAGAGGTAAAGATAATTGGGCACCTATTCCATAAACTAATTCAAAAGGAGCCATTCCAATTGCTCTTTTCAGAGTTATTCTGTTGGCCCAGAGAGCTTCATACAATCTCTTATGCCAATCTCTGGGGTTGTCATTCACCAATTTCTTCATGATAGCAATCAGGTTCTTGTTACTGGACTCAGCTTGTCCATTCCCTTGGGGATAGTAATCTGATGAGTGGGAGAGAGATATACTATGTTCATAACAAAAAGAAGTCATTTCAACTGAAGAGAAACTGGCAGCATTATCCACTACGATCTTCTGGGGAACACCAAATTGTACCAAAATATTTTCTTTGAGAAAATTACAAACCACCTCTGAAGTTGTTCTTTTTACAGGGACTACTTTAACCCATTTTGTGAAATAATCTGTTGTTGCTAAGATGTGGGTATGCCCTGCACTTGAGGGGGGTGAGATAGGCCCAATAAAATCCAGCCCCCATTGCTTAAAGGGTTCTTCAACAACAACGGGTCTCAAAGGTAGAGCTACAAGTTGTGGCCATCCTGAAAACATCTTACATTTTTCATAGTTAGCCACCCATCTATACACATCCTTAAACATCCTTGGCCAGTAGTAACAATTTCTGAGGATTTTGAAAGCTGTAACTGAAAAGAAAAATGTCCACCACAAGCTTCATTATGGAAAACTTCCAAGAGCTTATCCTGTTGTTCTTTATCTACACACCTTAGGAAAGTTCCATCCAATCCTTTCTTGTAAAGGACATCCCCCCAAATAACATATTTCGCTGCCTTTAGTTTCAAGTTTCTTTTTCTTTAGGAGATAAGTGGTTAGGACAATCCCCATATGTAAGATAATGTGCTACATCTAGAAACCATGGGTCCTGCAAGCTTACCAATAAGACTATGGGGAGTCCTTCTCCTTCTTGTTCTTTGTTCTCAGCAATCAACTTACATAAGCCTTGACCCCTGATTAGCTTAGTAGGCTTAACTTCCAGATCATATTCCTGAATTTTAGCAACCCACATTGCTCTATTGTTTAATCCCACTTCTTGCTGAGTCAAAATACTTTTCACAGTTGAATTTGGAACAAATACAACTAAATGAGAATGAAGTATATAATATCTGAATTGTTTAACAGCTTTAACCATAGCGAAAGCTTGTTTTTCAACCAAAGAATATTTCAGCTCATGCTTTTTAAGGGGAATGCTCATGAAGGCTATGGGAACCTCTTCATCTAATTCATTTTTTTGTAACAAAATACCCGACATGGTATGTTCTGAAGCATAATAGTAAATAATAAAATCTTTTTGAAAATTAGGATTTACCAAAGTGGGAGTGTTGGCAATCGCTTCCTTGATATCTTCAAATGCCTTCTTAGCAACTTCATTCCACTTGAATGGTTGTTTCTCGCTCATCATTCCAACAATGTGTTTTGTAATCTCAGCAAAGTCAAGAATGAACCTTCTAAGAAAATTGATTTGACCAAAGAAGGACTTAACTCCAGTTCTATTTGAAGGGAGACTAAGCTGTTGAATTGCCCTGACCCTCTCCAGATCAATTTTGATTCCGTCTTTTGAGACTAGGTGTCCCAACAATTTTCCCTCAGTCACACAGAAAATTGACTTCTTGGGATTGTGTGAGATGCCATGGCTTCGACACCTTTGTAAGATGGTCTCCAGATCTTTTAGGTGATCTCCTCTATTTCTGGAAAAAATAGTCAAATCATCAAGATAAATAACAATAATTCTATTCTTCAGGTCCCTGAAACATGAATCCATCACCCGCTGAAAAGTTGCTCCCGCATTAATCAAGCCAAAGGGCATTCGATTAAAGGCAAAAGTTCCTCAAGGTGTGGTGAAAGCAGTCTTATGTTGATCCTCTGCAGCCACACCTATCTGATTGTAACCTAAGAAACCATCCAGCATAGACATCATCTCAGACCCGGCAACTGTCTGCAAGATGTGGTCCATCACAGGCAAGGGATAGTTATCTTTCAGGCTGGCCTGGTTCAAGTTCCTAAAGTCAACACAGATTCTTATTTCTCCATTCTTCTTGCGTACTGGAATGATATTTGCCACCCAAGTGGAGTGATGGATTGGATAAATAATTCTTGCTTTCAACATCTTATCAATCTCCTTAAAAATGGCTTCAGCAACTTTCGGGTTATAATTCCTCAGCTTCTACCTGAATGGAGCTGCATTTGCTTTCAAAGGAATATGGTGTTGAAACTGTCCATGTCTAAAATTTTTAAGATCATTATAGCACCAGGCGAAAACATCCTTATACTTGATTAACAATTTGATCAATTTGTTTTTCTCCTCCAAAGAGCAACACCTACCAATGGATACCCATTTAGGATCAGCCTTATCCCCAATGTTTATTTTCTCATAATCTTCTACTTTATCAGGAATACAGGGAGGTTTTCCTTTAATATATTCATCTCTTCAAGAAAATAAATGTTCTAAAGAGACCAGTCCTTTAGGGATTTTATTTCCTTTTAACTGAATCATGTCATCTTTTGGGTTAATCCCTAGGTCAGGACTGAATTCTTTGCACTCTATTTCGGAACCCTTAAAATATGTATCGAGGAACATTTCAGCATTCTCTAAAAACTTTCTGATCTGATTATCACTCTCAAAAAACTTGCTAGTTTTCAGCATTGTCGGGGACATTAGGACGATATACCATTTCTATTCTATAAGAATCTTTTTTGAAATCTGGATGTGGCAAAAGGAGAGAAGCTGATACTGCTAAAGAATCTGCATGGGAATTCTAGTCTCTAGGGATTGTTTCGATAGAGAAGGCATCAAAATATTCAATCTCATCCCATACTCTATTTCTATAATGCTTTAGTCTTTCATTCTTAACAGAAAAGATTCCCCTTACCTGTTTCACAATCAATTCAGCATCACCTTTCACTTTAAGTACCTTCACACCCCTTCCTTTGGCTTCAAATAGCCCAAGCAATAAAACTTCATACTCTATAGTATTGTTGGTGTTTTTAAACTCTAGCTTAAAAGAATAAGAAAAAATTTCACCTTCAAGTGAGATCAACACAACCCCAGCCCCTGAACCAACAGTAGCACAACTACCATCAAATTCCATAATCCATAAGTCATCTGAATGTATAGATCTTTGCATTGATTCTTCTTTGGGGTCTACCTCACAGCTCTGTTCAAAGGAGAGAAAATAGCTACCAAATTCACATTCCTCAAACAAAATCTAGGCTTTGGGATCATCAGAGGGGTAGACAGTGAACTTGCACTTGGGCTCAGGTTTCAGCTTCACTTTCTGCTTCCCCACTAGGATTGTGACTTCTGACCAATCCAATTTGATCTGCCCACCCAAATCCTTGCAAAATGTCCTGCTCAACAGCATTCCATAACTAGCAAGAATATCTGCTACCAAAATAGTTAATTTCACTTTCTTGTCAGGATAAGCTACAAGAGCGACTCGTGCATCCTTAATCTGCCCAAGCAAAGAAACTTATTTTCCATCCATAGAATAACATCTACCAAATGTTTTTGTGAGTGATAACCCTAGGGCTTTAGCCACAGAAGAAGGCATGATGTTGTCAAAAGCTCCTGAATCTATAATACAGTTACTAAGTCTATGACCATTGATAAACAAAGACACATAAAAAGGATTGGGTTTCAAATCAGTACAAGGAGCATTGGTTGATGAATTGGGAGTCATTTTAGGGGCAGTCATGGATGACTCAGATGAGGAAGCAAATAGTCAAGCAATGGGGGATTCAGCATCAACCTCTAATTGACTCTCAGATTCAGTTTGTGCAGGACCACCCTTAACATGTTTAACCAGTTTGTCAAGTTTAGTAGGTTTCAACTTGAGATACTCAATAGGAGAGATTTGAATTTTTGCAGACTTACAGAAATCTACAATATCGAAAGAAGCATCTGGATCATTTCTATGCAACAATCTAGTTTCTTGAACCTTCAAATTAACATCATGGGACTTAGTTAAAGGTTCCTTACATTTGCTAGGTACTTCTTGAGTATTGGAGGATCTCACATTCCTCTGACTCCTAGTGAGCACGGCGCATGAAGGATCTTCAAGGGTAACCAAAATTTCACCTTCCCTTTCTGAATCAGACTCATATTCAAGAAAGTGTATTTTAGAGCTGCCAGGTTCCTCAAAGTTCCTTTCTTCTTCTGTGGATTCCCCTAGCATATCTTGAGTAGCAGTCATCTGAGTGTACCTAAGCATTTCTGGGCAAGAATTTCCATTATGATCGGTAGTCAAGTGAAAAACACACATGTTTCCCTTTCCAGGGGGAGCTTCAATAGCCAGCCTTGGCTGTGCTGATGTCAAGGGTAAAGCTCTACCAGCATTTGCTTGTTGATTTAAATTTCTTCTGCTTATATCTTGATACGGTTGTTGGAAGGGAGCACCAGTTTTAGGTAGTTGCCTCTTTAAGGCAATCATATCATTAACAAACTTTTGCACTACAGGATCCGTAGATGATGAGGGCTGAGCATTTGGCATCTGTACCTCTCTCTTCCATTTACCAGCCATAATGAGATCATCCTCCAATCTGACTACTAAGGCTTGTGCAACTGGTAAATCAGCAATTACTCCTCTCCTGAGATGGAAGCTAATATCAGGAGGCATAGAATTAATAAAAAAATATTTTTGATTTTCGCTAGATGGTCTTTTAGCAGCAGGGATTTTGTTCACAATCTTATTAAATTTAGCCACAAATTCCCTCATAGGTTCATGAATCTCTTTCTTAAGCTGAGTTAGCTGTGCAAGGAGGTAATGCTCGTCCTTTGCACTTTTGAACCTATTTTCAAAAGCAGTTTTCATGTCATTCCAATTTGAAATTAAGGAATTAGTTAGGTGGTAGAACCATTGTGCCGCAGTGT
Organism: Cunninghamia lanceolata; assembly: GCA_027924645.1. Taxonomy (NCBI): domain Eukaryota; kingdom Viridiplantae; phylum Streptophyta; class Pinopsida; order Cupressales; family Cupressaceae; genus Cunninghamia; species Cunninghamia lanceolata. The sequence goes on from BSBN01000397.1 coordinate 5,152,935, forward strand.
CAGTCAAAGTCTGCACAAAGAGCCTTATGGAAACATCTTGGTGTTGTACACCTAACACACTACATGCTGCTACAAAGGCACACAAATGTTCTTCTGGTGATTGTTTGCTGTCTCCATTGAATCTGGGCAAATTTTCTCTTGTATTTTTAGGTAAAGGATTTAGGTTAGCCCCTAGGTTCAGAGGTCCTATGGCTACTCCCCAAGGTTGGGCCATGGGTAGAAAATTTATAGCTGAAGGGATAACGGTGCCTGAAAGAGTTAAAGCTTGACAAACAGGGGAAGTAGAAGGTTTAGGAGGGCTAGGGGGTCTACTTCTAGCTCTTCTTGCACGAGTAGGGATATAAGGAAAATTAAGGCTTTGTAGTGCTTCAAAGGTAGAATCTTCAACTCCCTCTCTCCTCAAAGACCTAGTATACGGTCTAGAATCCAGCTTAAAAAAAATTGTGGCTGAATAGGCAGTTATTGATTTCTGTGCTGTTTCGTGCCTACCTTCTTCTCTGCCTGAGTAACAGCAATCTCAAGTTATTGGCCAATTCCTCTTCTTGTTCTAATACTCTGCTTGCTCTTCCGTAATCTTTACTATTCCGATGAGTACGCCAAGCAAGGGTATTTAGCTGGCCAATAATGTCTTCCTGCTCGTCTTGAAAATCCAAGATTAGGCTGTAGAACAGGAATTATATTTTCATGTCGAAGCACCATTGTTGCTTCATATTCAGGCGACCAATCTTTTAATTAATAATTTTGAGTCCCCAGCAGAGTTGCCAAAAACTGTTGGCTAACAGATTTGTCCTTGTTCTGAAAATATTTTATTCTAACTCTATACCCTTCTTTGAAGAACAAACGAGATAAGCAACAAATGGGTGAACTTTTTAAATTAGTTCCCCTCTGAATTTAGGTACAGCTCCCTTACAGATTTCCAATGAATTTAATCTATTCAACTATCCAAACGCACTTTTAACCAGAAAATGCTTAAGGCAAACTGACATTCATACATAACTATGTTATGAATGTGGTAAATTTATGTAGTAACAATGATTAATAGAATGCACAGATTCTACTTTTGACACATTCAAATACATGAACACATACATATGAATTTGCTAAACCAACAAATAATAGAACACATATGACGAGTTGTCCAAAGAAAGAGCAATTACCAGGTGAAAGGAGATTTCACACAGAAAATCTAATTCCAAACACTCAGATGCACAGATCTAAGTAAGCAGTAATTGTTTCTTCTTCTCATTCACAGATGAAAAATTTCTCAGACAATCATCACATAATGTAAAACCATAAGAAAAATAGTTCAGCTAAAAATTCTTTCTTTCTCTCTCTTTTCCAGTTTTTCTATATCTCTCCAAAGATTTTAAAAACCTATATATATGAATGCCTTAATCATATCTTCAAGTAAATCAAACCCAGAGTTAACATAACTCTGACCCGTACGGGATTTAGTTTATAACAACTGATTTTAAAGATCAAGATTGCAGAAAATAACATAAAAGAGGAACTAAAATAAAGAAAATGAGCCAATGAGATCATGACTGGGACAACAGATTTGCATCTCCAGATTTGTCATCGGTGGCCTGGGAAGCACGTTGAGTCTTCCATTCCTGAAAAGCTGCAATGAACTCCTGAATCTTCGGGAAGTTGGGAATACCTATATGTTTCATTCTTGACTTCCAAACTTCCTTTTCCCTTCTCATTTTCCCAAATTTTTCTTTGTGTTCTGGAAGTGCGTCGATACAGAGGTAAAGTAATGACTCAACTTTAGAGATCCAGGAGAAATCCTCAATTAAAATATTGTCATTTTCTTTGACAAACCTGATTTTATCTTTGAAAGATTGGACCATTGTGTCGACATCTTCCTCTGGTTTCCCATCATCTTTTATGTATTTAACATCAATGCATTGCAAGTCACGCTGCAGTGATTGAGTGAACTCTATTATCTCCTTAATTAACTTTGTCCTTGCCATGATATGGAATTCCTCCATTCAATATTTTTCTTATTCACATATAATAAATCTTCATCCAAACCAGTCAGGCTCTTTTTCGTCAAAAACTTCACCAGCCCATATTTCTGAACTTCATCTATTTGGTTTATTACATTCATCCACTTACCTTCATCTTTCACCCAAACAACAACCTATGCTTTAAGATCCTTAATGGTGGGAGCAGTCATATCATATATGCTCTTGAGTTCACGAATGTATCCAGTTCCTTTCTGCTCAATGCTATCCAGCCAACTGTCAAATGTCTCTGCCACCATCTTGTTTCTGTGAACCTGATCTATCATCTTTTGGTTGACTGGTGATTTAGGGTCGAAAGACAGGGAGAATTGTGAAACCGGCTGCGGGTTGGGATTATGTATAGCATTGATGTACTCTTCCATTGAACGCAAAGTCTGCTTCAATTCCCTCTTGTCCTTTTCATCTTTCCAACTCTGACTAACAATCCTTTTGGTTGATGCTTCGAGGTGATGAACATCCACAGCTCTTGATGTAGCACCGAGATCCACTCTCTCAACAGTGAAATCCTTCACTGTTGGATCTTGCACTTCTTCCTCAGTCACTAGTTTGGCTATCTCGGCACTCCAGTTTCCAATACTTGGATCGATGTTCACTCTGGATGTCACCTTTAGCTTCTTAGGCTTAGGTGTTTTCCCTAAGCATTTGCTCACCATGTCCTTTAAAGGGACAACAAAAGGAATTATTTTTTTCTTGTCGGAGATAGAACTCTCTAGCCACTTTGGTGTAGGGGCTGAGGTTGTCTTCTCAGGGTTTAATTCATCAGAGGAAACATTTGAAATCATTAATATTTTAGGGGTCTCAACAACAGACTCTGACTGTGGCCCGATGTCAACTTCCTCTATTCTGTGTGGACTTAGCTCCTTGTCACCCATAGGTTCCCCTGAATCTTCCTCTAAGTTTAGATCAACAACTATTGCTTTAGAAACCTATTTCTTTCTTTTACCTTTGGTCCTCAACCTGGTAACACGAGAGGGTAGAATATCTGTGAGGGCTCTTCTGGACCTCTTAGTGGTAGGGTTTCTTTCAATTGATGGCTTGGAAGCACCTTCAAGATATCTGAATTCACTGCGAAAATTTGAATAACAAGAACCTTACACTTCCGGCGTTATTCTCCTCCGCGCTGCACAGTATGTTCACTTGCTCAACTTGGCTTGTTCTTAGTTAAGAATGGCACTAACCAAATTGAATAATTATCGCTCGGAACAATACGTGCCAAAAATATTTGAAAAGACATGAATTCTGACTTCTTCATTAATAGCAAGTATTATTCACGTGCCATCATGATGTATAATGATTATCCGTAGCCTCCGCCAAATTATAGCTCTCAGTTTCATAATGAATTTCTGACATATTTTCCTCCAACCTTCCTGCTAAATTTGACTTAGAAAGCCGTGGGAATAAATGAAACCAAAGTCACCAAATCTTTGAACTATTGAACCTTTTAAGACGTGGTTCAACACAGCGGTTCGACCATACCAATTGGATCACATAGATGAGCAAAGGATTCACTTACAGAAATATGGAACTTAAGCTCATGAACTGTTGAACTTGTAAAGATATGGTTCAATATGAAGGTTCAAAGACGCAAGGGTTATGTAGACCAATAGAAATCACGTGACTTTTGTAAAAGGCTTCCAACTATGAGACAGTGAACCGTTGAACCTTGAACCATTGAACTTTGCTATAGAGTACGAGCGGATGGTTCAATGATACATTATTTACACAAGGTAACTGCATGACATGACTTGTTAGAAAGAAATGAATGTTGAACCTTGGACTGCAGAACCATTGAACTATTGACAAAAGGGTTCAAGTTCAAACCAAAAGTTCATAGACGTTTAAGAAATATAGAACAACAGCTTGCTTTTTGAGATACTTTCGACATATCGAACCATTTGAACTTTGAACTTTGAGAATGGTTTAGGTTCAAAGGTTCAAACCTTAAGTAACCTTACCTACAAAGACGATAAACAGGTAAAATTTGAAGGATCAAGAGTCGATTTAAGAAACAAAGGTATGACCCAAAATACAACACAGCAAACCGGCTCTTGTTCAGGAAATATTACCAATAAATAAAGAAGGGTGATTCAAAAGGTAACACCTTCAAAATAAGTAGGATTGGTCAAGATCTAGGTGATCAATCAGGTGGAACCAACCTTCTCTAGAGGTTGACTCCAAGTTTTAGGCAACCCACAGGCCTAGGAGTGTTCCCATTTGTCAATAGGTAGCTAAGTTGATAGCTTAGTACTTGGGTGCATACTTTGTTGATAACAATTTTTGGCACGCCTGGTGGGACTGTGTAGCTTAAAACAATCAAAAGAAAACATTATTTCATGTTGATATTGATATGCTATCAGCATTTCAGGCCTTTAAGAGGTTGATTTTTGCATATTTGGTGACTCTACATGTGGATTTCTAGGCAAATCAGTGCTGGAATTAGCTTATGAGAAGTATACAAACTAGGAGTTTAGGTTCTTTTGAGTACTTGTAGCTATCTCCCCTAGGAGACAAAGAAGATCTAGTAGAAGAACTTGTCCTTCAATAAGGAAAACATAGTTAACTCCAACTTCTATGAGAGTTGTAACTTATCTTGCAAAAAATTAGACCTATATAGCTCCTATGGCAATTCATAGGAATCAAGTTTTTGTGCCTTTTGATCAAGGCAACCCCTTGAACTTGGTACAACATAATGATATTCTAGTGGTAGCTCTTAGAGGTTTACCCTTTTTCTCAGGAGAGGACCAAACTACACCCATTGAGCACATCCAGAATGTGGCAAACTTATGTGCTGTGCATCATGTTACTCAAGAAAATGTAGCTCTCAGATTGTTGGCAGCCTCTTTCAAAGGCATGGCATTGTAGTGGTTTAGAGGTTTGGCGGTGAACTCAATAGACTCATGGGATCATCTTGGACAAATTCTTTGCAAGAATTTTGAAGACAAATAAGACCATTTGTCTTTGGTAAAGTAGATAAGCACCATCAAGAGAGCTCCTCACGAGCACATGACGAACTTTAACTTCCATTTTCAAAAGACTTGGGATAGAATCCCACAGTTGGTAAGACCCTCAGCACAACATGCTTTCTTGTATTTTTTCAAGGCTTTTAATAGTGACATTGTAGTGATGATACAATCTATGAGTACAAACACACTCCCCGGTGCATATGAAATAGCTATAAGGGCTGAAAACAATCTCATACAAGCTGGGAAAATCACCCCTAGACCTCCAATGCCCATCTTTTCTAAAGTACAGCTCGTTACACCCATGCAAGTGCCACAAATAGCCCCTTTACCAACTGTCCCAGCCCAAGAAAAAGCTATCCCATTCCACTCCTTTGAGCTACAAAAGATTAAAGGTCTTCTTCAAACCTTTAGTAATGAACTGGTAAATATAAAAAGGCAACAAAATAAAAACAATAGGCTTCATCAAGCCCCTTACCAAGCTCCCAATCAACCTAGTTAGAAAAATAGGCTCCCCTATCATGCTAATAACCAAGGGCAAAGACCAACATTTAATGCTAGACCTTTCCAAGCATATATTCCAAATGCTATCAACACTTCAAACGAGCTAGTTCCTGTGAAAAATAACTTAGCTCAAGAGTATGAGTGGTGCTTCCCATGTAACCAACCCCACAATTAGGCCACATGCTCAAATGGTCTCATAAACCATGCCCTAATGGTACAAAATGCACCTATTTTGTATCCTTCTACTTCACAAGAATTGCCTAAACAGCAAAATATACAGCAACAAATTGACCCCCAGAATGAGACAACCCTCATGAATTGGCAAGGGCCTAAATTTTGTGGTGTAACTCAGCCTTATGTTCCCATTGAAGTGAATTCTAGGGGTAAGAAAAGGGTTGTTGAGGTGGGGCAAACAACTGATGGAGTGACACACAGGGCTCCTCAAGTGAGTCAATAGTTGCTGGTCCATCTACGGTAGGTGGCACACCTATCTTTCAAAGAAATTAAGCTATAGCAGCTCATGAACAACCTGCAAATCAATCACAACCAGTAGCTACAAGAGGTGATTCAGCTATTCAAAGAGGGCCAAGTAAGGTAATATCAATGCCTTTTAATGTTATTGATCATATGAAGAAAGCTAATGTTAATGTTTCATTGTGGGATTCATTAGCATTACCAGGACAAAAGGATCTTTTACAAGCTGCCCTATCAAACTTGCAAGTGTCTAATGAGCCTCTAAATGAGCAACCCAGGGTAGTGTTGGCCAATACACCTCCAAAAGTTAATGACCAGCAAGCTAAAGAAGTGAAACCATCCCACTTTTATGTGTCATTAATCATAAGTAAAAATCTTGTTCATAACTACATGATAGATCCAGGTGCTAGTAGTTCAATCATGCCGAAAAAAATTGTTGATAAGCTAGGGCTTGAATATCAGCCCATATCCAAAGGTGTAGTACAACTAGATGGGACAACCATTGATACTATTGGAGTTATAAAAGGTCTAAGTCTCACATTACATGCATGCCCAAATGTTTCTATTACCCAAGATGTATTTGTGATTGACCTTCCCCCCATTTTGCTCTTTGTCTCTCAAGAGATTTCACTACCAAGATAGGTGGTTATTTGTCTTCCAATTGGTCCCATATGAGTTTTAGGACAAGGTATGGTATCAAGGTAACCATAAGGTCTGAATCCATTTCCAACAACCACATAGAACCTTATGTGCCTAGTGTCAACAATGCAAATTGCACTATTTTTCACCATGAGGAATGTACAGTTGTCCAAGAACCACATACCCAAACTGAACTCATTCTGGATATACTCTTGGCTGATTGGGCAGCTGAGAATAATGTTCTTTCTTCACATGAATATCTAGAGGAAAGAGGATTTGGTGTGTATATGATACATGAACAAGGTATGACAATGTCAAATCTCGTGAAGGATAAAAAACAATAGCTAGAATAGCAAGAAAATGAGGTATGGCAGCTGCATTTTGATGGTTCAAGAAGTAGAAATTGTGCTGGTGGTGGTGCAATGCTCAGATCTCCCCAAGGTGATAAATATTACTCTTCTTTCATGTTTTGTTTCAGCTGTTCAAATAATACAGCAAAGTATGAAGCCCTTATTCATGGGTTAGAATGGGCTAGGAAAAGAAAAATCAATTGTTTACAAGTGTTTGGGGATAGTGAGTTGATTGTGAATCAAGTTAGAGGTTTTAATGTAACAAAAAATGATCTCTTGAAGTCATACAAGCACAGGGTTTGGGATTTAATTGAAGATTTCCAGGCTTTTAACTTGCTGTCTGTGCCTAGAAATGAGAATAAACATGTTGATAGACTTGCTGCCATAGGTGCTTAGTATGATGTACCTAGTGAGATTTCAAAGGGTAAAACACTACAGTACATTAAAGTAGTTATTAGGCCTTCTATCCCTGACAATAATGTGCATTGGCAAGTTTTTGATAGCGATGAGAAAATCCTAAACTTCTTGATTGAAGAAGCTAAGTTTTCAGCCCGTAACCAAGGAAAAATACAACAACAATATCAAGACCAAATCATTCAGTTAAGGTCCAACAAGATGCCCAAAGGCTTGGTTACATTGGAGTCCATGTTCAACAATGATGACCAAGAAAGGAAAGAAAAGGCCAAGATCATAGTGGCTGAAGATCACTATGAAACTATGGAAATTTTCAAGGAGAAACTGCTAAAAATTGGTAAGTTATGTACCCAAGGTGAGAAGAAAGCTTTCATTTCACTTATTCAGGAGTATAGTGATATTTTTGCATGGGAATATCAAGACTTGAAGGGATTTGACCCAGCTTTAGCCCAACACACTATAGAACTTGAGCCTAATGCCAAACCAGTTAGACAAAAACAAAGACCCTTGAATCCAAAGTTACTGGTCTTAATGAAGAAAGAGCTTAGTAAGTTGTTAGAGGGAAACATTATTTTTGCAATAAAACATAATTCATGGGTGTCTAATCTTGTTCCTGTTAGGAAAAAGAATGGTGAAATAAGGCTTTGTGTTGACTTTAGAGACCTCAATAGAGCCTCTTTGAAGGATCACTATCCATTGCCATCTATGGAACAAATCTTGCAAATGGTTTCAGGTTCAGAAAGGTTCTCTTTACTTGATGGTTTTTCAGGTTATAATTAGGTTTTAGTGAAGGAATAGGACCAATATAAAACAACATTTACAACAAAATAGGGCACAATGGCTTATAAGAAGATGCCTTTTGGTTTGTCCAATGCTGGGGCAACTTTCCAAAGGGCCATGGATATGGCATTCCAAGGTTTGATGCACAAGATAGTGTTGATTTATTTAGATGACATTACAGTTTTCTCAAAAAATTCTAATGAACACTTTGATCATTTGAGGCAAGTGTTTGATAGACGTGAGGAATATGGTGTGTCACTAAATCCAAAAAAGTGCATATTTTCTATCCATGAAGGCAAGTTACTTGGGCATGTAGTGTCCAAACATGGTGTAAAGATTGATCCTGAGAGAGTAAGTGCCATCTTGGCCTTGCCATTACCCAATCACAAGAAAGGTTTGCAAAGATTTCTTGCAAGAATAAACTTTGTGAGGATATTTATCCCTAATATTGCTGATTTATTGAAGCCACTAACATCCATGCTTAAGAAGAATGTGCCTTTCAGCTCGTCTAAAGAAGGAAAAGCTAGTTTTGAAAGCATTAAGGAAGCTTTATCAGCAACACCTACCCTCATAAATCCTATTTTTTCCAAGGATTTTACTTTGTATGCCTATGGAAATATTGACACTATATCAGCTATGTTAGTGCAGTAAAATGATGAAGGCTTGGAGCAACCACTAGCTTTTTTCAGTCAAGGCTTGGAAGGGTATGAGCAATGGTATACTTTTATTGAAAAACATGTCCTTGCTATCATTAGGAGTCTAAAAAAGTTTAGACATCTGATTTCAAACAATAAAGTTTGTTTGATGGTTGCTCACCCAAGCATTAAAGAGTTTTTGTTGAATAAGGACTTGAGTGAAAAAGGGCAGGTTGGATCACTAAAGTCATGGAATATGACATTGAAATCAAGGTTAAAAAGCTGGTAAGAGGGAAAGGTATGTGTGAACAACTACCTAGGGATTCCGAGAACAACAAAGAAGAGGTTAAGGAGGCTATCCTAGTCTACCAAGATGACTTCCATATAGCTGCACCTAATAATCCTTCAAGCTGGGTACAAGACATGAAATTTTTCCTTCAAACAGGTGAGTGTCCACAAGGTTTGAACAAGGCAAAAAGAAGATATTTTACATTGCAATCTATACCATATGTGCTTTTGAATGGTATACTTTTCAAGAAATATTTCAATGGTGTGTTGTTAAGATGCTAACCAAGTTGAGCAAGTTTTGCAAGAATTTCATGATGGTTCAGCTGGTGGACATTTTGCACTTAGAACAACAGCATTAAAGATAATGAAGGCAGGTTATTTTTGGCCTAGTTTGTTTAAGAATGCACATACATGGGTAAGAAAATGTAAGAAATGTGCCTTTTTCAGAGGTAAAGAGAGGTTAGCAGCCCTTCCTTTGTAGCCTATTCAGGTTGAACAACCTTTTATGAAGTGGGGTATTGACTTCATTGGAGCCATTAACCCTCCTTCTAGTATAGGGCACAATTGGGTACTCACAACCACTGAATATTTCACTAGATGGACTGAAGCTATAGCATTGAAAGAGGCTAATGAAAGTGTTGTCCTAAACTTCTATGAGGATTTAGTGACAAGGTTAGGCATTCCTGATTCTATTATCTCTAATAATGCTTTAGTTTTTATTGGAACTAAGATAAGTGAGTGGGCTATGAAGAATGGCATCTTTTTAAGTACATCTTCAAATTATTATCCTCAAAGCAATGGACTAGATGAGTCCATAAACAAAAACTTGATTAGAGTCATAAAAAGAACCATTGAGGATAATTAGAGATCTTGGCATACTAAACTGAAATCAGCTTTATGGGCTGATAGAATCACCCCTAAAAGGTCAATTGGGAACTCACCTTACTTGCTGGTTTATGGTAAGGAAGAAAGGTTTCCTATTTCAATTGAGCTCCCAGCTCTTGATTTGATCAATCAGCTTGAAATGTTGGAAGAAGAGCCAATGGTAGCAAGGTTGGCATAGCTGGTAGAGTTGGAAGAGATAAGAGATAATGCCATGAAGACAATGGAGTTGCATCAAGCACAAGTAAAGAGGTCTTTTGACAAAAAGGTAGCCCCTAGAGTCTTCAAGGAAAGTGATATTATCCTCAAGTGGGATGAGCTAAAGAGCAGACCTAGGAAACACTCCAAGTTTGACTCTTTTTGGAGTGGTCCTTTCATCATTTCTAAGTGTATATAGCACAATGCCTTCCAACTGGCCAACATGGAAGGAGAAGTTCTACCTATCCCAATCAATGGGATACACCTCAAGTTTTGCTTTTGAGGTATGCAATATTGTTGTACATATTAGTTTAGTAGTTTTTGGGTCAATAAGTGTTGTTGCACATAGGTTTTAGGAGTCTTTCATTTCTTCCAAGTGATGATACACATTTGCAGTCCTTTTTTGGGTAGTTTTAGGTGTGTTTCAATTTTCTGTCTTGTTGTCTTGAAGGTATTATAGCAGTGTTCAAGTCTATTTTGAGTTTGTCTCAGGTCTTCTCTTGACTCTATTGCCCAAGGATAATTCAAGGCTACTAGTTTTTATTGTTCAGCAAGCAAGCAATTAGTAGAAGTCACCAAAATGTTGCCTAGTTTTGTTTCCCAACCAAATAGGCAACCTGAATAGTGATTCCTATTGTGTGTCATGGTTTGTTATCTTTCTTTTGTGGCAAGGGTCATTTTATATTTTAACTTATGAGGTCAAGTTGATAATTTGTAGTTTGGGTTTTAATTGGGTCTTGTGAAGTCATAAACCGTTAAAGTTTGCCTCATAGGGTTTAAAAGAGCTTTCAAAAGAGTTTTTTGTAATTTTTTATTACTTCAAACTTTTCAAATCAGTTTTATCTCCTCATCCAAATAAGGTTTTTTCCATGTTACATAGAGATTTGATGAGTCAAAAAGTTATTATCTCCACGTTCAAAACCCTAAAAGCTCTAAAAACCCATGTTCCATCTTTGGAGGAAAGATGTTTTTTAAACCAAAGTCTTATTTGTGTAACTAGTTTATGGGTTAATTGGAGGTTGAGTTTTGAGTTGGGTTAGGTTAAGTTTAGGGTTTGGAGTCTTTTGTTTAGGGTTTTCACCTCTGTGGAAGTTTTCATAGTTTGCATGTAGGAAACAAGCTTCTGCTATTGCATGGCACCTTCAGGGCTCAATGAAAGTTTTCCAACTTACATGCATTCTCCTTCATATGATCAAACTTCTCCAAGTTGAGAAATGTACATGGTTTTCATTGGTTTTTGTAGAAAGAAGTTTGTGAGACCCATTAATAGGTTGCAGTCATAAGGAGATCATACTATGAAGGGTTTTGATGATATAAAGGTTTCTACATGATGAAGAATAAGATACCATAGGTAAAGCTACCCTGATCTATGAGGTTGTTTTTGGTTTATGTAGTTTTGAGGGGTTCTTGAGATTATTGAATCTATCACAGACATGTAGAGGTTACATATATTTGTAAGGAGCAACATAAGGTCTGCCATGACATGTGAGATTAGTTTAAAGTTTTGGAAGCCCTATCTTGAAAGTTCAAAAGAGCTATTAAGGGTCTCAAATATTATAGGTTGTCAATACGTATCAAAAGCCCTTAATAGATATAATAAGGATTACCCATTCTGCACTATTCAGAAGTTTTTATAAACCATGAGAAGGTAGTTATAAAAGACTGTCAGAAGAAGTCACACAAAAAAATCAAACACAATCATATAGACTATCACAAGAAGCAAACAAAGAGAATAGCGATTGGCTCCTTAAAGAGCAGTCATAAGAAACAAGAGACTCAAGTCAACATTACAAGGTATGAAGACCTACATGGATGAAATGAAGAATACATAGTAGCAAGCTTATCTTGTGAAGAACATTAAGTTTCTTAAGGCAGTGATGTAGAATTGGGATCAAAGAGGTATTCAAACCCACAAAGAGGAAAAGTTATTATCACAAACCCTATCAAAGTACATCACAGAGCCTAGAGAATGACAAAAAAGTTAGTCAAGAAGTAGGTCTCAGTCAAGTTTGGATAGAGAGGCAACAAAAGATAATAGAGTTTCACAATGAGGGATAAGGGATAGTTAAAGGTATGTCAAGAGGCAGGTGATAGACCAAAAAAGAAACATGCATAAGTTTGAGATCACTGGTAGAGGAAAAGAGTAGTCATCCAAATCTAGGAACAGTCCCATTAATATTTTGAGTAGTCATAAGACAAATGTGAAATATAATAGTCTATCAGAAATTGAGAAAGGTATACAAATCTTTTCAAAGTTATATCCTTTCTTCTTATTCTTTATTGTTGCTTGGTGTGGTCTATACATACTCTACAAGGTCTGTTAACCCTAGAAAAGACTTTCTAGGTTTTAAAACAAAATATGGTATGTTATGAGATATCTCTCTATTCTAGGGAGCTTGACATATGTCAAAAAGGAACCATTGAAATTCACTCTTATGTCATAGTTAAGAAGTCTTCCATAGTCACCAACAGATCAAAGGGACTCTATACAATGGTTAGAAGACTATAGTTTAAGAAAAATAGTCATGAGTCCTATAAAAAATGTCCATAACAATCATTCAAGGTAAAGGAGTAGTTAGCCTGCAAAAAGAATAGTGTCACAGAGTATAAGAGTATCATGAAAGGAAAAATAAGAGTGAACATTGTCATAGGAGCAGTCAGCCTAGCTTTTCTGAGAAGAAATTCATAAACATCAAGATGTGGGATAATAATCCAAAAGGTTTCATAACCAGCCTTATGTTTTTCTCAGGCCTTAGAAGGATTTGTTGTTGACGAATAGAAGGGGTAGCAGTTCCTGCATGGTTCAATGTCAAACCTTGTGAAAAGAAAATCATGAACAATCATAGACTGTGTAGGAGACAACACTATAGTAGCATGCAAGACAAAGGAAAGGTGATGAAGGTTAGTCAAAGTAGAGAAAAGGGTTAGGAACAACAGTAAAATGATAGTCCTACAAGATTGCATAGGTATTAAGGTGCAGTGAGTAATAAAACAAGATGAGGATGCAATCCATGAAGGCCTTCATATAAACAGTTCAATGAAAATAGAAATGGAAGACTGTGAGGGACAGCAGTCCATAGAGAAACAAAGGTATGTAAGCAGACTAAGGTTGAGAAGAGTATAATTAGCAATGGTTTCAAACAAAAAGGAAAGAAGGACAGCAGACTTGTGGACATTTTTTAGTCAAATAAGGCCCCAAAAACTCAGTTCTAAGGCCTATTTTTTACTACTAAAGGATATATATGCATTCAAGAGGCAGTTTGAGATGGCTAGAAGACTTTTTCAAGCATCTATGAAGGTTCTAAATGCTCAAAACCAACTTCATTCCATTCAAAGCAGTTGAACATCATGGAGAGAAGATTTAGGAGCATGTGGTGAGATGAAGAACAAGTGGAGAGCTTATAGGAGGTAGTTGACATGTTGTTCATGAGGTGGAAGAAAAATAGGGCAATTGGAGACTTTTTCCAGCTATTACCAAGCATCTAGGGGCAATTTTAAAGGCCTTATCCATGAACAACTCAAAGAAGGTAGTTTTTCTTCATCAACGAAGTAAGTTGAAGCAGTTTGAAGAGGTCTTTTGGCCTAAAATCAGTTACATCTGACCCAACAACAGTTGAAGGCAAAAGCAACTTGGACACCAAGTGCAAACATGAAGATTATTCATTGGACCAAGTCTCCTAATTCATTCTTCTTTCTTAAGTTCTCTCCTAGATTCTCTCTCATGTGTTGAAGGGATATAGGAATAGTTGAACTTAGTTTCAAGTTAGTTCTTGTAATTTTGAATGATTTGTAGCTTGTTGAAGCTCTTTTCAAACTGAAAACAAGCATTGTAGCTCAAAAGCCAGTCAAGCATATGACTGATTTCTCAAATGTAACACTTATTCAAGCAATGAAGACAACTTATTTTAGATCCAAACTTGTGTAACACTTCTTTGGCATCAAATTTAGTTCACATTTTGCCTTTTATATGACTGATTATATATGTTCTACTGGGTCATTTTTATGTGTTTTAGTTCAAAACCTTAAAATATGATCAAGATCAAAATTTGTAAGCAGATTCAAACATACTCATGTAGGTTATAGATTGTGTCAAAACTTGTAAGGCTATTTTAGTTGTGAAATATCTCATTTTCCTTCTAGAACAACATCAATAGGTGCCCTTTTATGAAATATTGATGGGTGAGATGTTAAAAGACATAGATTGTGTAGCAAAAGTTCTATTTGAGCCATTGTAAGTCTAGAACATCAAGTTAAAGGTCTAAGAAAACAATTTGGTGTATCACCTAGTTAGCTGTAGTAAATCATTTTCAAGCATTTTAAGTTATTTCTGTTGAGTAATTGTGACTCAGATTACAGGCATCGTCGAGAGCTGTGCTTTGTCTCAGTGATCACTTTGTTCACAGTGGGTTGTTCTTTGTATCAGCCTGACAGGCTCTATCAGTGTAACATGTTTGTGTTCCAGTGATGAGTTTGTTTCACCGATCGACTTGACTATCGCTATCGGGCTTGGCTGAAGTTCTCTCTCCAATCACCTGTGTTACACCGATCAGTGTAACTGTAACCATCGGTGAAGTGTTGGTGTAGTTTTGACGATAGTTGGAGTCTCTCTGATGGAACGGTCATCAGTATGAAGATCACTATCAGCCCAATTTTGAAATGTCATTCTGATGGTGTGTGTCACTCCGATGAACTGTTGAACGTCGACAAGACCTCTTCGATCGGTGCAGTGTTGAGACAGTACTCCAATAAGATTAGTCTATCTAATAGATTTTGGCATCGACAGGAGGAACTCTATTGGTGAAGAAGGATGAAGTCTCACTGAAGATCTTGGTCACTCTGACGGTTCATTGATAATTGACCGGTTGGGGTCATCGGCGGCAAAAGCGTCGACGATAGACTTACCACGTGTTCATGTATATAAACTGGGATTGCGGCCAATGACTAGTGCATGTGGGATAATTAGATCTCATGAATATGAATAGTCGTGGAAACGGTTATGAGCTGGGATGCTAGGAATTTGTTTGACAGTAGTGATGTGGCTCTTTGACATGGCAGAAGAACAAAAAAGCAAATGTTGTATTGGAAAAGCATAAGGAATACATTTGTCTATTGTAACTGTTCAGTTCGTTATGGTAGTCAAACCAAATGTCCTCTTCTATAATGTGATATGTTAAATGCATTGTAACAATGGAGGGTGTGAGGGGAGAAAGAACAGAGTTTGGGTGTAGGGTGATGTCTTGTACTATATGTTGTTTGTGGCATGATAACAGTATGAAGGACTAACCTGAGTGCTGGAGAACTTTGTGCAAGGTTATGCTATCAGGTTTTCTTCCAGAAGAGCAAGATGTAAATCTCCATGAGAGGCTTAGTGCCTGATTTGTATTGTAACTATATTTTTTGTTGTTGAATAATACAATGGCAATCTGGGCTTTTGGAGTGTGGGGTTTTTTACTCGTAAGGGTTTTCACCACGTAAATCTGTGTCTTCTATTCTATCTTTTGTGTTAGCATTTCTATTGTTGAAATTAGATCTTGTTGCTTGTAATTCCTCTAAGGGTCAATGTTGGAAATGTTCTATGTCTATTTCCACTTTGTGGCATAGTTGTGCATGTTTTTTGAAGCAATTGAAAAGAATTTAAATATGTCGAAGACACCACTGTTCTTAGAAATATGTTCTGAGATGCTCTCATTTCCTTACAAGTGGTATCAGAGCCTTCTTCTAGGATCTGCTTTGTTGCTCACATATGTACGTTTGTGTACTGCATGTGTTTGCATGTAAGAGTTCCTGGTGTATAAGGTCTGGATATTCCTTCTGTGATGATTTCTTAGTGTGAAAGACTTGAGGAAATATGAAGGAATTGTCTGTTGTTTGATCCTTGTTTTGAGTGAAGTCTGGCAGTTGATCTTGTTTTCCTATTTCAACAGTGCTTGAAGGATGGTGAAGATGGAGATATTGGAGCTGGTCATATTGAAATGATGTGGTCTGAGGCTCCTAGTTGGTAGCGATATAATCCTGATGCATGGGATGGAATATTTTACTCTATGGTTGAGATGCAGCAAATATCTGTATTAGGTGTCTGTGTGAGAGGCTCCCTGATGATATGGAGAAGGCTTGGGTTGTTTTTCAGCTATGGAGAGATGTGCTTATGTTGGGTGTTTTTTCTTGGTATTGGAAGGCATAACTTTTTTGTTACCTTGATTGCATGTAGGCTATGGAGTTGATCATTCGATGGTCTAAGAGCTTATGTAATAGCCTATCTCTCTCTGATGCATGTGCGGGTTGGTGGTTGTGGAGTTGGCCTACAAGTGGGCCTAAAATTCCTGAACTGTTGTTTCCTTTAATGGATGCTTTGTACTTGTATGTCTTAGAATCATGTTCCTTGGTTTTGAGGGGTTTCATAGTTTTTTATTAAAAACTATGGTTATGCTCATCTATGTTGATCCATTTTTTTGGTTTAACCATTATGGTGTTTCTTGATTCATATTCTTGGTCTTCCAGAAGTGAAGTGGGTATGGATGTGCATGGTTGTTTTTCAAACACAGTGGTTTTGCAGGTTTTACACGGTCAAGAGAAAAACTTGTGGTTTTGTGAAGCTGCAGTTAAGCTATTTCTAGACCCTAGCTTTTGGGGTGCTGCTAGATGATATAGTTGTAGTTTTGCATGCATGCTTCATGCATGGTGTGAGGAGGTGAAATGCTTTCTCTACATAGGAATGTTGGTATGTGATATGTCACTCAGTATTTCTGTGGAAATGCTTGTTGGTTTTCTATATTATGGTGCTCAGGTTGTGGACATGTTTGGTGAATCAATTTTGTAAGTAATATGATGCTTGAGTCATGTTGTCTACATTATTAATCTATTCCTTGAGATCTCAATTTTGTAGTTTCCAATGTGATAGTGAGTTTACATGGTACATTGGTTGGATCTACGAGTTATGTAGTTTTGTGGGCTGATCACCTATTAAGCTACAGTGAGATGACTTAGATGTGGATTGACTTTATCCACAAGATTACTTCAGTGTTTATGTAGATTTGTTAGCTGGCCTTGTCTGAGGTCACTTGTGCATTGGTGTGACTATTTCGAGATGAGAGGATGGATGTTGTAGAGTACCTAAATAGTCAGTTATGGAGACCTGTAGCATGTGTATTGTATTTCCTTGGTTTGGAGATCTTGGTGCCATTTGGTTTTATTGTCACATGGACATGTTAACGTGTGGACCTCGAGGATTTTTAGATTAGATGTTTAGTCATGTTTCTTGGAAAGCTCGGTTGCCACAGTTTAGTGGGACCTTTAGCAATGGCTGCAGATTCATCACTTAGTGATGGATGATCTTCTTTAGTGTTGCAGATGTTACTAGGAGGAGCTCTAGATCCTGTTGCTGCAAAAGGGTTCTTTCACATTTGTAGGGGCACTATTTGAGGATGTGTAACATCTTGGAGTCATGGAGGATTCATGAAATCGTTAGCTGAGGTGTTGGTGGTGCTTGACAGGTGATGTTGGTTTAGAGTTTGGTTTGTTTCATGTCATGGTATTTTCTTGAATTTTGCTTTTGAGTTTTGGCATGATACATTGCTCTTGAGACCATGGTTATGTTCACTTGGAGCATGGAATCTCCTAAGGGGGATGGTAAGATCATGATGTCATGATAAGTTCTTGATTCAAATGATTGGAGCTTTAACAGTGGTCTGGTGATTCTCTGTGTGTTGGGTGCATTGATTTTTGCTTGATTACTTCATGTTGGTGCAGTGATGCATTTGGAGTTTAGCATGATATGATTATTTGCAGATGCCCATGGGTACCAGAGAATAAGGTGAGGTTGTAATTCTCTTGAGATGAGAGAAGTGTTGTTGATGGTTACTCTTGATGAAGATTTCAGCAGAAAGTTTGAGAAGCCTTCACCTTGGTTGGACATGAGTTCAACAGAGACCTATGAGGAGATTGCTCTTGCAGGAGTCATGATGGCTTGTATATCTTGGAGGAGTATTCTTATCCCCACTCATGGTCTACTCAGTAGTTTACTACTTGAGAGGTATTGCCCATTGTTTCTCTCAGGTGTTTTATGCTTTCTTTCATAGACATGGATCATGAACTGTTGATATATGGTTTTGGAGGATTCATTGTGAGAAATGGATGGCATGATTATCTCCTTGTGCATTTGAGTTTAAGATATCATTCATTGATGAGGATTGTTAGGAGATGGTTTTATGGGCTGATTTCCTAAAACAGGAAATGGATTAGTTTGATCTTCTTTTGTTTTGAGAGGCTTACATCCATGTTAGTTGCATGATTACATATGTCGAATTTGATCTCTTGAGATTGAATGTTTGTTTGGGTGTTGTTATGCTGTTCTCTTTGGGGTGTTTTGAAGGAGATCATACTTGACACAATTGGCATTCAGAGGTGGATGTAGAAGAATTTTCTAGAGGTATATGATGTGCAATGTTTCTCTTGGTCTTAGTTATTTTTTTTTATGGTGTGTTTCACATTACTTTGGTTTGAGGTTTTGTTTGGAGCTAAAGTGATCACTAGTTTGTGATCATGTGCTTTCACTTATGTTCTTGGGTGATAGCATGAAGGTTCTGTTATCTCTTTCATTGTTGGGTGTGAAGAACTTGAGAGATTTTTGGACTGGTGGTGAGATGTACAGGTTATTGATTTACAGATTTTGCATATCATGGTGGATGTTCCTGTAATGCTACATGATGTTTACATTTTCTATGTGATGCTATTGGTGGACTTTGTGTGCCATGATCTTTTTCAGATTTGCATTACCCATGCAGTGGGAGTTCTTGGATGTGTTTGGTCTTTTTCAACTAGATGACACATGGAGCTTGTATTTGTAGTTGATGGGTGTATATGTAGTTGGCATGAGTCTACTGAGATGAATACCTTCAAGCTATGGATGATCGGATGGATTAGCACTTATTGTGTGTGCTATTTTTAGTCACATGGGTTTTTTGTTCAGTTGGATGGAAGCAGTCATTTTTCTGATTGTTGTTCTAGCTGATGTTCTATCTTGTTTCTGGAGGATGGTTTGATGGCTGTGTTCTAGAAGTTTGTAAGCTTTGAAGTTGGTTATGTTGGAGCTTCTATGTAGCTTGTGAGCACAATGGAGTGGAGGCTGTATTAACTTTGGTACTATGATTTGGAGCGTTGATGGTTTCCTGTAATTCCTTCATCAAGTGGGAGAATGTTGAGTAATTGTGACTCAGATTATAGGCATTGGCGAGAGCTGTGCTTTGTCTCAGCGATCACTTTGTTCACAATGGGTTGTTCTTTGTATCATCTAGACAGGCTCTATCAGCGTAACGTGTTTGTGTTCCAGCGATGAGTTTGTTTCACCGATCAGCTTGACTATCGCTATCGGGCTTGACTGAAGTTCTCTCTCCGATCGCCTGTGTTACACTGATCGGTGTAACTATAACCATTGGTAAAGTGTTGGTGTAGTCTCGACGATAGTTGGAGTCTCTCCGATGGAACGGTCAACGGTATGAAGATCACTATCGGCCCAATTTTGAAATGTCATTCTGATGGTGTGTGTTGCTCCGATGAACTGTTGAATGTCGGCAAGACCTCTTCGATCGTTGCAGTGTTGAGATAGTACTTCGATGAGCTTAGTCTGTTTGATGGATTTTGGCATCGGCAAGAAGAACTCTGTTGGTGAAGAAGGATGAAGTCTCACCAAAGATCTAGGTCACTCTGACGGTTCATTGATAATTGATCGATTGGGGTTGTCGGCGGCAAAAGCATCGACGATAGACTTACCACATGTTCATGTATATAAACTGGGATAGCAGCCGACGACTGGTGCATGTGGGATAATTAGATCTCACGAATATGAATAGTCGTGGAAACAGTTATGAGCTGGGATGCTAGGAATTCATTTGACAATAGTGACGTGGCTCTTTGACGTGGTAGAAGAACAGAAAAGCAAATGTTGTATTGGAAAAGCATAAGGAATACATTTGTCTATTGTAACTGTTTAGTCTGTTATGGTAATCAAACCGAATGCCCTCTTCTGTAATGTGATATGTTAAACACATTGTAACAGCAAAGGGTGTGAGGGGAGAAAGAACAGAGTTCAGGTGTAGGGTAATGTCCTGTACTGTATGTTGTTTGTGGCATGATAACAGTATCAAGGACTAACCCGAGTACTGGAGAACTTTGTGTAGGGTTATGCTGTCAGTTTTTCTTCTAGAAGAGCAAGATGTAAATCTCCATGAGAGGCTTAGTGCCTGATTTGTATTGTAACTATATTTTCTGTTGCTGAATAATACAATGGTGATCTAGGCTTTTGGAGTGTGGGGTTTTTTACCCGTAAGGGTTTTCCCCACGTAAATCTGTGTCTTCTGTTCTATCTTTTGTGTTAGCATTTATGTTGTTGAAATTAGATCTTGTTGCTTGTAATTCCTCTAAGGGTCAATGTTGGAAATGTTCTATGTCTGTTTCCGCTTTGTGGCATAGTTGTGTGTGTTTTTTGAAGTAATTGAAAAGAATTTAAATCTGTCAAAGACACCACTATTCTTAGAAATACATTCTGAGATGCTCTCATTTCCTTACAATTTCTAGTCTTCTTCTTGCTCTTTTCCTTCAAAATAAGTAGGATTGGTCAAGATCTAGGTAATCAATCAAGAGGAACCAACCTTCTCTGGAGGTCCACTCCAAGTTTTAGGCAACCCACAGGCCTAGGAGTGTTCCCATGTGTCAACACGTAGCTAATTTGATAGCTTAGCACTTGGGTGCATACTTTGTTGATAACATTTCAAAAGCAAATTGGTAGCTGCCAATGTGTGATCTATTTGACAAAATAAGTAAATAGAAATTTGAGTTTTGTTGGGAAGATGAAGCACCCATGGAGGAAGGCAAATGCCTCTTAGAGGTAGTGGAATTTATAATGTACAAATGTAGAAATAAAAGAGAAGAAAAAGCAGAGTAAAGGGGAGTAAAAAAGGAGAATTAAAAGTAAAAAAGAACTTCCCTATTATGTATGAAAATAGGGTTGATGTGATTGATGAATGATTTAGCTAGATGCTCCTTTCACTACACACATTCAAGGACATTTAACTGACTTGAATCATAAATTCTACAATAGGATTCATCTACGGGTTGGTTGTCACTTGTAATGATAGGGAAATTTGGAATTGATTGATTAATGTCTTAATTTTACTGTGATTTAACTTAAAACCCTAATTATACAAAATCATAAACAAACGGATGAAATTCGATAAATGCTCACATAGAGATAGACTAAATACAGATCAGATACATAATAGATTTTGAGTTTCAGAATACAGAAAAGTTAGGGGTGAAAGAGTGGGCGCCCAAGCCCAAGGTACTGATTGATTAATGTCTTAATTTTACTGTGATTTAACTTAAAACCCTAATTATACAAAATCATAAACAAACAGATGAAATTCGATAAATGCTCACATAGAGATAGACTAAATATAGATCAGATACATAACAGATTTTGAGTTTCAGAATACAGAAAAGTTAGGGGTGAAAGAGTGGGTGCCCAAGCCCAAGGTACTACTTTTTCTAAGGGCTTCAGGATCTTTTCTGACATTAACTGCACCACTTCAGAGATTCTCTGTGACATGAAACTGAGGGGCAAAAGAGTAGGTGCCCAAGCCCTTCCTAAGCTATTTCCAACCTTTTTCTTCAGATCCTGATTCCTTATGCTCTACCATAGTCCTCTACAACTCCAATCTTTGAGATCCAACACCTGTCACCTGCAATCACAAGAAGAGGGGTTGGGGGTTCTGGTGTTTAGGAACTTTCCTCGGTCAAGCCCCAGAATGGCATTCGAGCCTTCCAACACCGTTGTTAGATAGAGAGTGCTTATCCTTGAAGGACATAGGCCAAAAACAAATTGATAAATGATTGATTGAAGCACAAATAGATATCACCTCGAAGGTGTATCTCGCAAATAGATGAAGATCTTTAACCACATGAGAAGATGAAGCCAAATTTACAATAACAAACACAACAACTCAAGTCTACTCTGCAACACAATGAATGCCTTGAATGCTCTAAAATCATAAGTTCTCCAAAATATCATAATCATCTTCTAGTTTACAAATGACGTCCAAAAAATGCTTATATATGCATTCCCACTTTAATTTCATAATTCAAACTTAAGATATCGACAACGAACACCTTTTAACGGTCCCCAACCAACATTCAAATTTGGCACCCCACCAAAATAGGGCAGGGAAAGAGCACGGGTGTCCTTGTCCTGGGATCTATTTTGGGATAGGGTTAAGCTCTGTAATGTCCCATATACCTCATTTATCATGGGTTTCAAGGCATTTTGTCTTAGGATTCATTTCTAACATGCATGGTGAAATTTAAGGGACCCGAGAGCTAAACTTAGGAGGTAAAAGTCCTAGGGAACATTTTATGACATAACACTTCCAACACCTTAGAGAAGAAGGCTCCAACATGGGAAGAATAAGAGGTGGGGCAGCCTATTTAAGGCTTGAATTTTATGTAGAAAAATAACAGGAATGGGATGCCTCATGATAGAGGAGGGGGGCACCAGATGTAAAAGATGAAAGGAACATTAGTTTGGAGAATCTACAGAGAGGAATGAGGGGCTAAAAAGAGAGATTTGGAGTAGGGGAAAGATTACTCTCTGGCTGAGAAGAGATAGTGAGATATTGTAGCATGGGATTGGATGATTGAAAGGAAATTGTGCAACAGTTTGAGAATAGGTTTGGAGGCACCAGAGACAGAGGAAAATGAAGAGAATTTTCCTAAGAGTGAGAGGCCTTGAAGGCCATTGATGTAATTTTGTTGCAGACTTAGGTACTTTGTTTCTATGGATTGACATAAAAATTGATGTTGTGTGAGTATTGTTTAAGAGTGTGTGAGATATGATATTAGTGTGAATGTTTCCTGTGTGAGCATTTAAATCTTGTATTGTGTAAGTTTAAATTGAGGGTAGAGAGTCTCCTCTGTTGTGGTATTTTGTGGTTGTGAGTATTATTGTATCAAAGGGAAGAATTTCCTCTTGCATTATAAATGTGTGTTGGCGCCTCGGTGGGTGAGAAGGAGATGATAAGCTCGGGGGAAACACATTGTTGACTAGGTCGATGGTAGTCATCCACCATAGCAATCATTCAGGAAAGAGAGGAAGAAGGCTCATCAACAAGCTCTGAAGCAATCATTGTGTCAGAGGGAACCTCGATAAGGTTCATGGAATGATTTGGCAATGGGTTCATATAAATCTCAAGGTTCTGGTTTGGAGGAGCAACTAACTTATTCCCTTTGTCGTTCACTCCAAAGACTTGGATAACATTCTGATCAATGAGGTCTTGCACATTGTGCTAGAGATGTAATCATCTATGGAATTGGAAAAAGGCCTTTAGGAGCTACTCTATGGAATTGGAAAAAGGCCTTTAGGTCATACAAAGGTGGAAGGGGTTTAGTGTTAGATTTTGCAAGAAGTGAGAACCAATCCATGATTTGATGTTAGTCGTAGATCACAAGCACTACAGTCAAAAAATGATCGAAGATCAAAATAGCAGAATGGAGAGAGAATCTTGAAAGAGAGAATCAAACAGACAATTGCAAGAGAATTTTGAGAATACTCACATTACTCTCATGGACTAGTTCTCGAACTAGTTTAGGTGAGAGGAGAGTATTGTATATATAGAAAAATATGGGCAAATACATCCAAGAGGTGTAATAACTCCAACTACCCAAAATAGGTAGAAGTTTTACCTACTTGGTAAATGCCAAAACATGTGGCATAACCTCCTCAAGTGAAGACAGAAAGGAGGTGGCACATAAATCCAAAAGAGGGTGAGAAACCCAACTAGCCCATAACCTACTCAGATAAAGAAAGAATAGTGGTTATGAGAGGTGGCACAATAAGAGAAAAGAAGGTGTGTAACTCAACTACCCATGTGTGGGACAGAGTGACACATGTAGTTGATGTATTTCGCCACCGTGTCCTCATATTCACCACATCTAATAAACCTAAGAAAGCTTAATAATGTGTAGGAAAAAGAAATATCCCTAAGGAAAATAAAAACCTACACTAACATTTAGAAGTATTGATAGGGCTTTGTTGGCATCTCTCAGGCTTGGGAATGTGTGGCACAATCAGGTTAGCAATATTTTAGTTTTCTTCATATTGCAGTCTCAGCACGTAATAGGCTGATTTCACTAAAACAATTGTTCAGCAAGACTAGTGAAGTTTCATGGTGAATCCTCTTACATGCATGATTGTGAAGGCATTTCATTTGCATCAGTGAAGATTTTGCAGTCATATCTCACATGGTTTGAGAGATGTTAAAACTTGTTGTCTAAGGCTGATGGATTACAGGAAGTTTAATATCTTAGGATTAAGGTAGGCTAGAGGGAAATCATTTTGTAGGGGACCTGGGGACATCATTTCGAGCCTACTCACCAAATTTTGTACAAATCTAAGCATTTTTATTTTTTCCACCCGCCGACACAGATTCTGCCTGTTGCAGTCACATAATTGGGTATTTTCTCCTAAATTGTTTCATGAGTCCACTTCACTCAAAAAAATAAAGTGGTGAAGCCATATCTCTACAAGATAATCTATTAATGTGGGATCATAAAATTGAAGCTTATTATAAAAAAATAATAAAAGAGGCAGTTGTTACAAGGAAGGAGACTCAAGTGTCACTTGGTTATGTCAAGCAATTTTGCAAGAGTGCCAAAGCAAGGTGATCAAGTAATATATGTTAGTTCATATAAAAATTCAAGGGGTCCCTTAATTAAGAATTTTATCCAAGTGTTTAAACTTCAAAGAGAGTGCAGCATAGTGAATTTAAAATCATATTTCAAAAGCAAATTGGTAGCTTCCAGTGTATGATCTATTTGCAAAATAAGTAAACAGAAATTTGAGTTTTTTTGGGAAGATGAAGCACCCATGGAGAAAGGGAAACACCCCTTGGAGGTAGTGAAATTTATAATGTAAAAATTCAGAAATAAAAGAGAAGAAAAAGTAGAGTAAGGGGGAGTAAAAAAGAAGAATTAATAATAAAAAAAGAACTTCCAACGCCTTAGAGAGGAAGGCTTCAACGTGGGAAGAATAAGAGGTGGGGCAGGCTATTTAAGGCTAGAATTTTATGTAGAAAAATAAGAGGAATGGGATGCCTCATGACAGAGGAGGGGGGCACTGGAGATGTAAAAGATGAAAGGAATAGTAGTTTGGAGAAGCTACAGAGAGGAATGAGGGGCTGAAAAGAGAGATTTGGAGCAGCGGAAAGATTACTCTCTGGCTGAGAATAAGTTTGGAGGCACTAGAGATAGAGGAAAATGAAGAGAATTTTTCTGAGAATGAGAGGCCATGAAGGCCATTGATGTAATTTTTTTGTAGACTTGGGTACTTTGTTTCTATGAATTGAAATAAAAATTGATGTTGTGTGAGCATTGTTTAAGAGTGTGTGAGATATGATATTAGTGTGAATGTTTCTTGTGTGAGCATTTAAATCTTGTATGGTGTAAGTTTAAATTTGGGACAAAGAATCTCCTCTATTGTGGTATTTTGTGGTTGTGAGTGTTGTTGTAGCAAAGGGAAGTATTTCCTCTTGCATTATAAATGTGCACCAGCACCTTGGTGGGCGAGAAGGAGATGATAAGCTCAGGAGAAACATGTTGTCGATTGGGTTGAGGACAATCATCCACCATAGAGATCATATGGGAAAGAGAGGAAGAAGGCTTGTCAACAAGCTTTGAAGCAATCATCGTGTCAGAGGGAAGCTCAATAAGGTTCGTGGAATGATTTGGAAATGGGTTTGTATAAATCTCAAGGTTTTGGTTTGGTGGAGTGACTGACTTATTCCCTTTGTCATTCACTCCAGAGACTTGGATAACATTCTAATCAATGAGGTCTTGCACATTGTGCTTGAGATACATGTATCTTTCAGTGCCATGTCTATCTACTCTGTGGAACTAGAAAAAGGCCTTCAGGTCATATGAAGGTGGTAGGGGTTTAGTTTTAGATTCTATGAGAAATGAGAGTTGAGCTAGGATCTGATGTCAGTCATAGATCACATGCACTCCAATCAAAAAATGATTGAAGATCAAAATAGTGAAATGAAGAGAGAATCTTGGAAGAGAATCAAAGAGACAACTACAAGAGAATTTTAAGACTACTCACATTACTCTCATGGACTAGTTATCAAACTAGTTAAGGTGAGAGGAAAGTGTTGTATATATAGCAAAATATGGGCAAATACATCCAAAAGGTGTAATAACTCCAACTACCCAAAATAGGTAGAAGTTTTACCTACTTGATAAATGCCAAAACATGCGGCATAACCTCCTCAAGTGAACATAGAAAGGAGGTAGCACATAAAGCCAAAAGATGGTGAGAAACCCAACTACCCCATAACTTACTCAGGTAAAGACAGAATAGTGGTTATGAGAGGTGGCACAATAAGCCAAAACAAGGTGTATAACTCAACTACCCATGTGTGGGAGAGAGTGACACATGTTGCTGACGTATTTTGCCATGTGTCCTCATATTAACCACATCTAATAAACCTAAGTAAGCTTAATAATGTGTAGGAAGAAGAAATATCCCTAAGGAAAATAAAAAACCTACACTAACATTTAGAAGTATCAACAAGGCGAATAGGTGGCAGATGGATAAGGTTATTGTTTAATAGTTGTTGCATGATGGAATAAAGGGATTCAGAGAACAGGGTAAACTACCAAGTCCTTGGTTTTTCTTGCGAAGTGAGGACCATAGCATTGTTATTAGCTGTTGTGGCTGCTACATTGTTATTATTATTAGCATTTATTTTGATAAAATTCTTATTTTTCTTGTAATTAAAAGAAGAATTGACATTAGATTTCCTAGCGTGAGTCTATAATGAGGAGCCCTCATACTAACTCATCGACTACTCGTAATCACGGAGTACCATGCAGAGATGCGTAAACAACTGTTAATGAATTAGCAAAATCTTATCTCTTATTTGTAGCTGTAGGTTTCTAATGAAAACTTGTTGCACATTAGAGTCAACAAGAGTGTACAAGGTATCTACGAGAAGAGAGAATGATACTGACCAATGAAGTCAGTAAATTTCTCGTTCGCAGTTTATTTACAGTGGATGAGGTCAGTGAATGTGACTTGCAGTCTAATGTTAGCTTGAAAATGTTAGAGAAATTGATTAACTAGTTGTTGGAAGGAAGTGAAGGAATGATTAGGAAGGGAACAAAACTAGTCCAACATTGTGTCCTTGGTGGACCATGGGAAAGGTTTTTCTACTAGAAAGTCATTGAAAAGGAAATCATTGCATATAGTGATAAACGCAGACACATGGTTCTGCAGGTGTCCCTTACCATTATAGTTCTCAAGGCGCAGTGCCTTAAAGTTCTGTGGAAGAGATGAATGGAGAATAGATAGTGATAACGGGTTGTGGGTATAACAGGAAGGAATGGAAGGATGAGATGTAGAGGTGGATATATTGGCTGACTATTGTTGCAAGGAATTGACATTTTGTAATAGTTGGTTCATGACAATGTCGATAATGTTGGTGGATTGTCTATGGATATTCTAGTTTTGAGTGGTAGATTGAGAAGAGAGAGGTGGTGGTTGAGAAAATTTGGGTTTGCACCTAAGAAAATGAATTATAAGGAAGAATTTAGAGGAACAGATCCATACTAATGTATAGGGTTCGCACCCAATCCCATAGAAGTAGTGTTAGCATTTATTTGTTGTGCAGCGATCATTGAAACTTGAGAAGAATTAAAAGTAGAAAGGGAGGAGGTCAACATAGGTATTGATAACTAAGATTGAGAGCTATTCGACGATGACTTATTAAGTGTCTCCATGCAGCTAGCTAATGAAGGAACATTGTTCACTATGTGAGCCAAGACATGAAGGACATCCACACCTTGCAGATCATTATTTAACTGTTACATCCCCAACTTATGATTTAGCTTAATCTTATTTTTGTGAAGTAATCGGGAGGATTAACTATAGTTTAATGATTAGATGTTGTGGAAATATCTGATTTAATCATTGATTAAGATAATACTGACTAATGATCGTTAGATATGAAATTACATGTTCATAAGAATATTTAATTATTATGAATTGAGAATCAGATGATGATGCACTGATCATGATTTTATGATGGTGAGTGTGAACAGGAAATGAATCTTCCTTCAAAGATCGAAGGAGAGTATCATTTGGGAGGAAGAGATAGATGTCAAGAAATGGGTCCAATTGCCATATGGGTATCATATTTTACATCCTTATGAACCCTTGTAAGTTAGCGTGAGTCACGTCTTGTCTTTTCTAGTCGATTTCATTTATGTGTCATCACGTCAATTGAGTTATCTTAACCAAACAATGTTCTTAGAATGTCAATGTGAGTCGAGAGATAGTCTCACCAAGTGGTGGAGGACTATCTTGTTTCTCTATTTATTCCTGAACCAGGATTTTGAATCTATTTTTCTTGGTATAATATGTTTTGGGTTTATAGCGAAGAAGGGGGAGCGGTGCTCGACCCCTAAATTGCATTTTGCTCATGTCACCATGTTGGTGATGATGTCATATGATGACATCTTGGTTTTTATGAGTACCTTCATACATCATAAAGATGTATGGAAAGTTTATTAAGATATAACTATTTAAACTCTGTATCAAACCCCATGTTATAATTAATATGTATATTATGTTAAGTGTGTTGGCTAACATCATCCATAGTTAGTGGAGTGATGAGATATCATATTGAACCACTAGAAGCTTTATCCTTGTTGTCCACTTGCATACAGTAAGTAATGGACAAAGTGACTCCAAGGAAGCTGCAGGGTGGCGGAGTGGAGTAACCACCCTCCTCTTTGTGGGCTCGTGTTGTGGTTTCACTACATACTTGGCATGCAAAGAAGATAAAAACTTAGTTGGTAAGTCTTTTGCATTCATTCATTGTGGTTCACAATGCTCAAGAGTAAGAGCAAGAACAGGATAATATACAGCTAGCTGGAAGTCTTTGTGAAAGGCCACAGGAAGTTGGCACGACTGTGCTCTGCTAAGAGCCAATGATAGACCTCATCATAAACACTTCATCAAACTCTCTCAGGTAAGATTTAAAGTCTGTAAAGACTCACATTACTTTGAATGTTAACAATAATAATACCTTGTTGAATAGGGTCGACTATGTTGACAGTCAAGTGTATTGTTTGTTATGGTTATCATTTTTGAGGCCCTCGGGCCATAACAATTGATACAATAATCTTATTAACAAACCCTTGAGGTCGATGCTTCAATTGTTTAATCTTGATAATGCATATTCTTGGATATAAGCTCTAGGCCCTTGAGGTCATCAATGAAATATATTACAAATTTGTTTTGGCTGTAGTTTAATTGTCACTCGAGTGCCTTCGAGCCTGAGCCAATTTACTCACTGCAGAAAACACCATGTTGAGTGCCAATATGGCATAGTATGAAAATAGTTAATGACAACACAAAAAGCTTCCATGATGCATTCAAGCTGATTGTGCTCATGAGATATAGTGTTTGAAACTATTTTGTTTAGATATATGTTTGGAGGATTCGTCCTGCATGTGGTCAATGCACCATCCTCGAACTATAATGATAATCTTTTTGAAAACTTTAACCTTTGAACATGCTGAGAGCACTTAAATACATTCATGAGAACTCATGCATACTACTTAACTGCTATTGAAGGGTTATTAGGATAACCATAATGCAGTATATATCGACCCCTCGATAAAGGAGGTTAGAAATATGAAAGTTAATAGTATTACTCAAAGGCAGCTTTGCATGCATGTCGGATTAATAGAGAGGATTCTCTTCTTGATGCTTATAACATTATGAGATTGAAAGCTAAATTAGTCTAAGTCTCTTATATTATAATGTAAACAAAAGCCATTTCTTTTACTTGTGGTTGAACTACATGAAGGGAGTATTTAACGTTAAAAACTCTCATGGGTTTATGAGTTGATGTCTTTTATTAAGACCATCTTAATTGGCTAAGGCAATGTAAGCCTATGTTATTATAATCTTGAATACAACCTATATGGTAGAACATTTTGAAACTGTGAACCTGGGGAAGACCTAGGTTGGAAAACTTAGTTTGAATATTGTCATGCTGAAAAATGGAACAGATTGATGAGGAGTCACAGGTTCCTTATTGCAAAAGTAACTTATTATATTTGATGTACTCCTAAGATAGGAGTCGATTGTCCTGGAATTGGACTATGAATCGAACTAAATTCACTTTTACTAGACCTAGAGAGGTCGAATTAAGCATACTGTAGGATGAGACAGCTTCTAAGTCGAGTCAGGGTGGTGGACATATGACAACGTTCATTGTGTAACATACATGTATGTAAATCTTTGGCCAAAGTACTACATCTATCTCTACATGCATTGTCGGTCCACAGTGCTTCAAATGGCATAATGTTTCTAGTACATAGAGTGGATCTATAGTTGTGTGACTGTGAAACATTATGAAGGACACAACACCCGATACTTAGATGGAAAACCTAATGGTTCCTTATATCTATACCTTCTGTGAAGGGTAGGGCTGCTTCCAGGTAGGAAGTTGTGCGGGGGACCGCTGGTCTTTGGTTGGAGGAAAAGCACTCGGATGATGCTCTCCTTCCCAAGCATGAGACAAGCCAAGGTTTATTAAGACAGATGTCAAAAGTTCCAGATGCAGTGCTTTTTCATTATATGACTTGATAGTCAGTAATTATGTATAATTTGATATTTGATGCCTTGAGCATGGATTTGTACATGCATAGTGAAGGTTATTCACTAATGAGATGTAATTGGATATTGTAACTCTAAGTTTTGTTATATTCTGGTAAAGAATAACATGCTTAATTATTGTAATAATAATGATTCGTTCTTATTTAACTATGATTTGGATAATCATGATGTATTCTAATTCTTAGTTAAGATGAATACTTATGTTAATTTATGAGCATTATGGAATGTGATGTTACATTAACAACCATCTAAGATTCTCAACTAGGGGTGCATTTTCATCAGCTAGGTGTTGGTACCCAAATAGTCACAAAAGTTAGCCAACTGGTTGTCTAACAATTGTATCTGGGTCAGAGGTACACTAACAATAGACGTATCTATACTAAGAGAATCTGTGAAGTTGTTTAGTCTAGAGAGAGCATCAATGGGTATGTGCATGGAAATGGGAGACCAAAAGGGGGTCAAAAGTGGCCACTTTTTCTAATATCAGAAAAAACTAATCTTGCCAGAGAAATTGAAGATAGCCATGCTCAAAATTAGAAGATGCGATAAGAACAAGTTTTGTAGTGCTCCGAGTCTAGTTTCAAAACTAATATTTTTTTCTAAAAATGGTGGAGATTAAGAGTTCAAATAGGGGAAGCACATAAAGTGCTCCTATTTTTGTGAGAAAAATATATCATAGTGTTTGGTGTGCTCCCCCTAAAATGTCAACTTTTTTTAAAGTATTAGACAAATCACAATGGTGGAAGATTAGCTAACACCATGTAGTTTATGCCTATTTTCTATTAATTGTTTTATGAATATATGATTTTTTTATGAATTTTCAAAGTGGACACATCTAGAAAAATGAAAATTTGAGCGTGCTCCCCCCATTTTTTGAAAACTATTCAAAAATAAATAAATAAATTCAATGTGTATAGAATTGAGTCTAGAATCTAAAAATGTAATTTGTTTCTAATTTTGATAAACGTGTAAAAAATGACGCCAAGAATACTAGATATAGGTTTTCTAATAAAAGAACACATTAACAAAAGAACTTGAAGATGGAAACCTTAATGTTATCAAATTTTTGAAAAAAATACATGGTTAGAAAGCTAATAAAAAACTTGAAGTCATCCAACATTTTTTTGTATTGACATTGAAAAATGTGTAAACCATAGGGGGAGCACACAATATTTGGTCAAAATTTCTAACTTTTGTGAAAAACAAATCCTTAGCGTCCAAAAACTACCTCCAACCCTTTAGGTTGGATGCCCAAGGAAAATCCAACCCTTAGCATAGGAATTTTCCAAAGCAGGCAAAAATGTGAGTGCGTTATAGAGCAGTTAAAATGAATTTTATGCATCTCTCTCTCTCTCTCTCTCTCTCTCTCTCTCTCTCTCTCTCTCTCTCTCTCTCTCTCTCTCTCTCTCATCTCTTTGTGTCCATTTGACTTCTTTTTCATCTCTTAACCCTAGCTTTCCTAGTTTTCCTTTTCCTTTAGATCCCACCAAATTTTCCCTATTTTACTATTTTCCACCTCTGCTCTCATCATTCTTCCCATCAAATTAACTTTCATTTTATCTTGTTTCCATTTCATCCTCCCATTTTATATCCTCATCCCTCTATGCATATCCTAGTTTTCTTGTTTCCATGTCCTTTGTCGATAAGAGA
The DNA here is from genome assembly GCA_027924645.1 of Cunninghamia lanceolata. Classification (NCBI taxonomy): domain Eukaryota; kingdom Viridiplantae; phylum Streptophyta; class Pinopsida; order Cupressales; family Cupressaceae; genus Cunninghamia; species Cunninghamia lanceolata. Next base: position 5,185,473 of record BSBN01000397.1, read on the forward strand.
GAGAGAGAGAGAGATTCCTAGTTTTCTTGTTTCCATTTCCTTTGTTGATAAGGGAAAGGGAGAGGGAGGGAGAGGGAGGAGATAGAGGGGAAAGATAGGGAGAGAGAGGAATGATAGGGGAGAGAGAGGTGAGAGATACAGAGATAGGTAGAGAGAGAGAGAGGAGACATATAGGAAGATAGGGAGAGATAGAGGAGACAAAGGGGAGAGAAAGGGAGATAGAGAGCATGAGGGAGATGTCCAGAGACATAGGAAGAGAGATTGAGAGGTAGAGGGACAATAGAGATAGGGAGTGATGAGTGTCACATAGCACTCATCTAAACATGCCTTTTTACTTCCTTTTTCCTATCTTTTCATACTACCTGTCCTAGTAATTGCACTATAGGAGCTGTAAAGTCTTGTTTTAATTATGCTAATAAGAGATGAATTGCTGAAGATTATTTTTATGATGAAAAGAATTATGTTGCAATGAAACTGATGAAATTATGCAGGATTATCTCTTTTTAGTTTCACAGGTGTCTATTGTATAGGTGGCAGGCAGTTTTGAAGAACTCTAGAGGTAATCCTAATTATCTCTGGAGCCAGGCATGAAGGACACCGCATGGTACTCTAACATTTCCCATCTTGTTGGAGAATATCTGGAGTGAGAAGTAGAGCAGAGAAGATGGTGATCTTTGGAGTTGTGTCTTAGTAGGTTCTTGAAGCATCTCTGGAGCTGCTAGCAACAACATGGAGTCTCCGGAGTTACACAGAGTCTCCAGCACCGTTGATTACCAGGTGTCTATAGAGCTACAAAGTCCACCTATTCAAGCCTGAGTGTCCCATCAGATGACTCCAGTTGTTCATGGGGACATGATACACTTTCATTTGTTTTTGCATGAGATTAGAAGATTTCTCTCAGTCCACTATTTTAGGAAATCAAGTTCCTTTTTATCAGGGCCTTGTTGCCTATTATTGTTATAATTTAAACTCCAAATTTAGTGGTACCTTCAGTATCACTAAAGTCCTTTTTTAGACTTTGCATGATTATACTCTAGATGGATATTTGCATATTTTAGTTGAGAATAAGAGATTGTTTATATCTCAAGTTGAACTGTTAGGTAAAGTAGTTAACTCCAGTAATATTATGTCACTCAAACTGATATATATTTGGATAGGAACAACAAAATTATTAATCTAGATTTTTATAGTAGTGTTAATGTAATTTTTATTTCAAAGTAGAAACATATACTTTTAAATACAATATACTTTGATAGACTGGATTAAGGAACCTATGTTGTTATACTTTTGTTCTGAGTTTCTTGTTTAGCCTTCAGTTCTAAAGGTGTGGAGCAAGGGCCCACTCCCACCAACGGATAGGAGGCTAGTATCTCTTCTTTATTGTCTTATTGTAGTTTTTCATTAGAAGTATAATTTTCCTATTTTCATAAGATAGAGGTTTAGGGTTTAGGGGTTTAGGGTTTAGGAAGAGATAAGGAGAGGTAGAAAGAGAGACAGATATAAAGAGAGAGAGAGAGAGAGAGAGAGAGAAAGGGGAGAGATAGGGAGATAGAGAGTGAGAGAGATGTCCAGAGACATAGGGAGAGAGATTGAGAGGTAGAGGGACGATAGAGATAGGGAGATAGGGGAGAGATAGGAAGATAGAGGTTTAGGGATGCTCAGGTTTAGGGTTTTGGGGCATTATTTAGGGTGTAGGGTTTAGGGAGGGAGAGAGAGAGAGATGGTAGAGATAGGGAGATAGAGGTTTAGAGTTGTTCAAGTTTAGGGTTTAGGGTTTAGGGGTTAGGTTTTAGAGGCATTATTTAGGGTTAAGGGTTTTAGGGTTTAGAGGCATTATTTAGGGTTAAGGGTTTTAGGGTTTAGGGGTTAGGATTTAGGGGCATTATTTAGGGTTAATGGTTTTAGGGTTTAGGGGTTAGGTTTTAGTGTTTAGGGGTATTGTTTAGGGTTTAGGGGTTTAGGGTTGCTCAGGTTTAGGGGTTTAGGATTTAGGGGTTTAGGGTTTAGAGAGAGATAGAGAGAGGACCAATAGGGCGAGATAGAGGAGACAAAGGGGAGAGATAGGGAGATAGAAAGTGAGGGAGATGTCTCAAGACATATGGAGAGAGATTGAGAGCTAGAGGGATTATAGAGATAGGGAGATAGGGGAGAGATAGGGAGATAGATATTTAGGGTTGCTTGGGTTTGGGTTTTAGTGTTTAGGGGCATCATTTAGGGTTTAGGGTTTAGGGGTTGAGCGTTACTTATGTTTAGGGTTTATGGATTAGGGTTTAGTGGTATTATTTAGGGTTTTGGGATTTCAGGTTGCTTGGGGCATTTAGGGGTTAGGGTTTAGGGTTTAGAGAGAGAGGACCTATAGGGAGAGATAGAGGAGATAGAGGGGACTGATAGGGAGATAGAGAGTGAGGGAGATGTCCAGAGACAGGGAGAGAGATTGATAGGTAGAGGGATGATAGAGATAGGGAGATAGGTGAGAGATAGGGAGATAGAGGTTTAAGGTTTAGGTTTAGGGGTTAGGGGTAAAGGTTTAGGGGCATTATTTAGGGTTTATAGTTTAGGTGTTTAGGGTTTCTCAAGTTTAGGGGTTAGGGGAATTATTTAGGGTTTAGGGGTTTAGGGATTAGGGATTAGGGGTTAGGGTTTAGGGGTTTAGGGTTTAGAGAGAGAGAGGACCAATAGGGAGAGATAGAGGACACAAAGGGGAGAGATAGGGAGATAGAGAGTGAGGGAGATGTCTAGAGACATAGGGAGAGAGATTGAGAGGAAAGGAACAATAGAGATAGTGATATAGGGCAGAGATAGGGAGATAGAGGTTTAGGGTTTCTTGGGTTTAGGGTTTAGGGTTTAGGGGTTAGGGTTTAGGGTTTAGGGGTTTAAGACTTCTCAAGTTTAGGGTTTAGAGAGAGATAGGGAGGACTTATAGGGAGAGATAGAGGAGATAGAGGGGAGAGATAGGGAGATAGATAGTGAGGGAGATGTCTAGAGACATAGGGAGAGAGGCTGAGAGGTAGATGGTTTTGGGTTGCTCAGGTTTAAGGTTTAGGGGCTAGGATATAGGGTTTAGAGGTTTAGAGAGAGAGAGGACCAATTGGGAGAGATAGAGAGTGAGGGAGATGTCCAGAGACATAGGGAGAGAGATTGAGAGGTAGAGGGATGATAGAGATAGGGAGATAGGGGAGAGATAGGGGTTAGGGTTTGGGGTTTAGGGAACTTAGACCTATCCTAAGTGTGGGGTGGGAATATTTATGGAATTGAGAGATAGAGGGACGATAGAGATAGGGAGATAAAGGTTATGGGTTAGGGTTTAGGGATAGATGGAAAGAGATAGAGAGAGTTAGAAAGAGATAGCTAGAGAAAGAGAAAGAGTTTGTGAAATAGTAGAAGAGAGGATGATAAATAGCATTTTAGCTAGTTTAGAACGCACTCATGTTATAACACGCTCGCATTATAACAGGAGTGTATTTTGAACTAGTTAAAATGGTGTCTAACGGCTTGCAAAAAGGCATGCCATGTGATTTTCAATGCACATGCTTTGTTTTAATCCCTATTATGTGATTTTTCTAACATTGAAAGAGACTTTTCATGATTTTTAGGTTCTCCCATCATTGGTTGACAAAATTGATGAACTTTTTGTTCTTGTTTCAATGCACAAGATTCCAATTGCATGTTTTAAATTGAAATTTGATATTGGAAAGCATTTTTTATGTTTTGAGGGATTTCAACACTAGATTAAATAAATTAACTAGATTTTTGTTTTACATTGACAAAAAACAATGTAAATATGCATGTTTTGTATTATAACTTGATAAATTATCAAATATTTTTTGTGTTCTTTTGACCATTGTTTAGAGTGATATAGAATTCAATACAATGCCAAGGAAATGAACAAAATCTCTAACACTGAAGGAGCGTGAAGCTAAGAACACAAAGAAAAGAGAACGAATCAGACAACTTCATGATAATAAGAAATTTAACTTCACAAATGAAGGTCAACCGTCTTTACTGATCGAATTGGATGATGAAGCATTGAAGACAGAGAGAGAGAAGGAATTGGAGAAACAAAGGGAACTAATGAAAAACTTCATGCAAGTAAGAAATTGAATGTGGGAGAACTTGAAGGTATGTCATCTTTGCCATCTCAATTCGATAATGTAGAAAATGTTCAATCTCCAATTGAAAATTATGATGCATTTGAAAATGTTGTAGTAGATGATACACCAATTGATCAAGTGTTTAGTGATTAAAATTTATCTTGTGAATCAAGTTTTCCATTGAGAGCACCTCATAGAATTTTGCATAAAAAGCCTAAGTTTTTTATTGAAATTGATGAGAATATTCTAAAACCAATGGTTGATAAGATTCCAAACTTACTTGTAGAGGAAATTTGAATAAGATATGGAGCATGTTTTTTCAAAACATAAGTGAAACTAGAAGATGTCAATTATTTGTTGAGATAATGATCTAAAGTTTAGGCCAGCCATGAAGATTCTTGGCCTAAGAACATCAAGTGCTAATAGTGAAAAATCTATTGTAAGAAATCTAATGAATGCATATCAAAACATTGGCTCCAACTCACACACCAAAGATAAAAATGCTACACGACATGTCATTACATCAACTATTGTGAGCAATCAAATAAAGAAATATCACTTTATAAGAAAAACAAGTCAAGCACTAAAGATAAATGGAAAAAATTTGATGAAATTCATTGGGAGGAGTGAAAGAATTAAGGACTTGAATAGAAATGAACTATGGGCATTTTCTGGTAGACTCCCATGGAAATATAAAGCCATAGTTGAAGTCTTAAAATCCTTAATTAAGGAGTTTTGGTCCAATAACACAAGAGTAGCTCCAAATCAAAGGGATGTTGTAAGAAGGAGAATTGGTTGTCAAAACCATGAGCCACATCCAAAACATTTTTAGATATGACTCAAACACAAATTTCTTCCAAATTTGTAGCTACTTATCCTCAAATGCAAATTAGTCAAAGGTATTTTGAAATGGCAAAACCTTTTTATGTCAAGATAAATCACACATGCACAACTTGTTTTGATATTAGTAAGCTGCAAACTTGGGTGTAGGTCCCTATAACAAAAGCCAAAAAGGTAGAAAAATAGGCCCGAAGCCTCAAACAGCCAAAAAATAGCAATCTAACAGCATATAAAAAAACCAAAGTACAATTTTTTAAGCATAACCTAAATAAAGAACTAACTAAGCAGTTCTTTCTAGTCATCAGTGATCAAATTAAACATTTTCTCCTTATCCTTGAGTAGAGAATCCACACCATTGTTCCAGTCATCCTGCAAAATAGAGAAGGCAACAGTAGCCCTATGAGAGAATTTCAAAACCAAATTGATCAATGCCTTGACTTTGCCCTCCATGGCTGAAATATAGGTCTTGACCTCCACGAGCTCCTTCTCAAGTTTCTTATTATCCATCTCCTTCATGGCGCTCATCACTTCCTTATATGGAGTCTCCTAAATTTTAGTGTCCTCATTGTTCGTGTCATAGAATGAGTTGTTCATGGACTTGAAATGGCTAGTGCCCTCCTGATCTTGCTCAGGGGTGGTTTTTACTTCCTTTATTTTAATATCCTACTCAATGTCCTCCTGATCTGAGGCAGAGGAGTAATCGACTATCTTTAGCACATGGGGCTTTTCCCTAGCCAACCTGGCAGATCTCCTGATGCTCGGTCTTCTAACAGATCTATATTTTCCCATAGCCCTCTCTTTAACAATCATTACCTCCTCTTTCAATTGTTTCTCCTGCTTGTCCATCTTATCCTGAACTTGCTATTCATCATTCCCCCTCCCCTTAACACTTCTACTACAACTTTTCTTAGCACTTTTGCTAGGAATAGGTTTCCCTCCTTTACATTTTTTATTGCCCTATTTAGACATAGTGTTCTTAAGGTTACAGAGACCCTCTACCGCTTCCTCCCGGGACTGATTAAGTGAAACATCAAGCTCAACAAAAGCAGGAACCCTTAGAGTATGACTACCAGACTGAGCTTTCAAAATAGAAGTGGCCTTAGACACATGAGGGCTAGAGATAGGAGCCAAAGGGTAATTCACAGGAGGTTTAGTAGGATAATTAGGCTCAGAAGGCACCAAGGTTTTCAAATTGGAGGGTTTTCCAAGCCTAACACTAAGGGGAATCTTATCCTCAATGTCTTCATTGGAGCTGTCATCCATGAGCCAGACTATAGGGGGTTTAGTGGGACATAGAGAAAGATGGTAATGATTCAAATGAAAGATGAGTCCCTAGTGCAGGGGCAACACAACCACCTCAGGATTACTCTCACAGGACTTTTTGGTTTGCAGCACAGAAGCCTCAAGGCTAGAGAGAAGAAAAGAGGGAAAATTACCAAGATTTTATGACGAAAGTGGTTGAGAAATGAAAAGTAATAATGATAAGAAAACCCTGTATCTCCCTTCTAGAGTAAAATAATTCATAATTAAGAAACATACCTAGTTGGAAGGGTTGATCAAGCTTTCCCGTTCAAAGCCACCCTAGAGTCTAATTTGCTTCTCCCCTTGTAGAACAATTTCAAGCCTTCGATACCTTGGACTCGCGTTTGCTTCTTGAGCTTATTTCCTGAATGAGGTATGCCCACAATGTTGGCTATGGATTCCTCAAAAACCACAAACTAAACTCTGCCCACTTTCACATTTCGATTCCCATCCCAAGAACCAGCAAACTAGGCCAATAAATGCTCATCATAGCCATTTAGGCTTTCGAGAAAAGGTGTCACCCCTCCATCATAAGCAATACTCTAGACCTGTAAATCTTCTTTGAATTCACCACAATTCATGGGCTCTGTTCTAACTTTCTCACCACCTATTTTCCTAAACAAACAATACACAACACTGGGAAGGCAGTTGCAGAGAATAGAGAAGCATCGAGCAAATGAAATAGAAAGATAAAAATTTAATTCCATTTCTTTACTCAAGTTTCCAAGCACGTGATTCCCAATCTTGAGTGCACTTGAATCATTATTGCCTTCAGAAATCAGCTCGTGTGAGCCCCAAGTAGCCAACACATCCAACTTAACAAGTTTTAGTCTCTTCCAACTGGAAGTTTTTAAGCAATCATTCTCTAGAAGCTTTGCCTTGAACTACTTCGAATCATAACCCCTTGCTCCTCTCTTGGAGGGATGTGAATGGTAAAGGCCCTTACCCTTTTGGGTTTGAGATTATGTGGACCAAACACCCAAATTTCAAGGATAAATTAGCGAGTTGGTGGAAGGAAGATGTCCAAGGAACGCCTATGTTTAGACTAGCATAGAAGCTGCTGATGGTTAAGAAAATGGTTAAAGGATGGAATAGGTTCAACTTCAGGAACATATTTGATGAGAAAAGGAGAATTATTACTAAACTGGGGGAGTTACAAAATACAATGGAGGAAGGGGACACTTCAGAGGACATTGCTAAAGAAGAAGAGTTTGTAAGAAAGGAATGGAAAGAATTGTTGTTGAAAGAGGAGATTTATTGGAAATAGAAGTCAAGAGTGCAATGGCTAAAGGAGGGGGATAGGAACACTTCTTTTTTCCATCAATCCATGATGAAGTACAGGTAAAGAAATAGCATAACAAAACTGATGGATGTCAGAGGTATTATGGTTGATTTGGACATTCAAATTGGGCAAGTGGTTGCTTCCTACTTTTAGAACTTTCTAGATTCTCAAGACAACTGCATCAACCAGGATCTAATTGATATTATCCCTACTCTTTTGAATGAAGAAGATAATGCACATCTTGGTAGATTAATTTCTGAGTAGGAGGTTCGGGCCAGCCTTTTCTCCATGGGTGCCTTTAAAGCCCATAGGCCTGATGGTTTCACCCCTACTTTCTTACAGGAATATTGGGACATAGTGGGAAAAGATGTCACTGAGGTAGCTAGGGACTTCTTTAGGACGAGTAAGCTACTAAAGAAACTTAACAATACCTTCATTGCTCTTATCCCCAAAAAATAAGACCATGTGTGTATGGGCGATTTTAGACCCATAAGCTTTGTAATATTGTTGATTCAGACACTCAGATTAGGCAAGTGGCCGCTTCCTACTTTCAGAACTTTCTAGATTCTCAAGACAACTGCATCAACCAAGATCTCATTGATATTATCCCTACTTTTTGAATGAAGAAGATAATGCACAGCTTGGAAGATTAATTACTGAGCAGGAGGTTCGAGCTAGCCTTTTCTCCATGGGTGCCTTTAAAGCCCCTTGGCTTGATGGTTTCACCCCTACTTTTAGTGGGAAAAGATGTCACTAAGGTAGCTAGGGACTTCTTTAGGACGAGTAAGCTGCTAGAGAAACTTAACCATACCTTCATTGCTCTTATCCCCAAAAAACAAGACCATGTGTGTATGGGGGATTTTAGACCCATAGGCCTTTGTAACATTGTTTACAAGATTTTCTCCAAAATCTTAGTGCTCAAACTGCAACCTGTTTTGGATAAGCTCATAAGTAGCTGCCAAAAAGGATTTGTGCTGGGTAGACAGATTACTGATGTGGCCATTACAACTCATGAAATTATCCACTCCATGGAAGGAAGCAAAATTCCAAGAAAGGCTTTTAAACTTGACATCTCAAAAGCCTATGACAGAGTTAATTAGGAGTTCCTTTTCACTGTCTTGAGGAAGTTGGGCTTTTAAGGTAAATTCCTGCAACTTATTAAGATTTGTGTCACTTCAGTCAAATTCTCTATTTTGGGGAATGGAGTTCCCAGGGGTTTCTTCAATGCTAGTAGGGGGATTAGTCAAGGTGACCCCCTATCCCCCTACCTTTTCATCTTATTGGTTGAATCCCTAAGCAGATGCTTCCTCTATATGTTAAACTCTAGAGAGATTAAAGGTGTTAAACTAGCTTCAATAGTAGCTCCAGTTGTTATTCAGCAATTTGTGGATGACACCATCCTATTTGGTTCAACTTCGATGATTAAGGCTAGAAAGTGGAAGAAGTGCTATAAGAGTATGCTACCTCAGCTAGCCAATGTATTAACTATGACAAAAGCCAAGTGCACCTCTTTAACACCCTGTTTGTGCCACAATAGAAGATTATGGGGATTCTTGGTTGTTATGTGGGTGTGCTACCTGATATATATCTTAAGCTGCCCCTCTCAGTGAGAGATGCTCCTCCTGACTATTGGAATTCCATTCTAGAAAGGACGTAGAAGAAGTTGGTAGGGTGGAAAGGAAAACTACTGAGCCAAGTAGGTAAGTTCCAATTACTTAAGGCCTCACTACAAGGGATTCATGTTTACTTCTTGTCTCTTTTTAAAATTCCTAAGTATTTAGCTGAGAGGTTGGAGAAAATTCAAAGGAATTTTTTATGGATGGGTGTGGAAAGTAAGAAGAGCCTAGCTCTTGTGGGATGGGATAAAGTTTGTAGACCGAAGCTGTGGGGGGACTTAGGGTTAAGGAAGCTGAACTTGCTTAATAAATCCCTTATTACAAAGGTTGGTTGGAACCTTTTAGCTAGGGGTAAGGACTGGGGTAGCATTATGAGAGAAAAATACTTTGGGAACCTGACTCCTGAGGACCTTTTACTCACATCTGACTTTCCCAAAGGTTCTGTAATCTAGAATAACATTATGAAATGTAGAATTGTTCTTTTGAGGGGCGTTAAGTGGAAACTGGGGGATGGTGAAACTATAAGGTTTTGGGAAGATAATTGGGCCAATGGAGGGCCTTTAAAAAGGCTTCAGAATATTCAAGGGCTGATTAACTTAGCTGTGCACCACTTTGGTTGGCGGGTCTGGGACTATTTTCTTACTGGAAAAAGGGGATGGAAATAACTGTTAGAGTGCAATCAAAGATAGGTTGATCTTGTTAGGATAGCTGAGGAGACCCAAATTTCCCTAAAGGGGTGCAGAATTCCTCTTTTCCCACAAAAAGATAAACTTCTATGGGCTAAAGAGAAGTCTAGGTGTTTTAGAGTTAAATCTACCTATAATCTATTCTTACCTCAAAATGGAGATAATTTGTGGAGGAAAATCTGGAATCATAATCTTATGCCAAAGATTAACCACTTCTGGTGGCTAGCAGTGTAGAACAAAATACTAACTATAGATAACCTCTAGATCAGAGGTTTCCAAATTCCCAATAGATGTGCTCTTTGCATGAAATAAGAGGAAACTATCTCACATATCCTTCTACACTGTGACTTCTCATGGGAGGTTTGGTACTTTGCCTTAAATATTTTGGGTGTTTCTTGGTGCTGGAATGGGTTTCTAGAGGATTGCATTAGGTCCTGGTTCCCTCCTTTCTCCAATCCTGCTTGCAAGGAAATTTGGGCCCAGGGCCCCCCCATTCAATTCTAGTGTCTCTGGAAAGAAAGGAACAATAGACTTTTTCAAGAGAAATTTAGAGAGCCTAAGGAAATGTTCGGCTCAGCTGTCAAACTGCTGCAAGACAACATCACTAAGAGCTCCCTAAAAGTTGTGGAAACTCCCCCAAAGATGTTGGAAACAAATATTATTAACCAATGGTCCATCCCAATAAGTATTTGCAGAGTGGATGATAGTAAGAAAAGAGCTAGAGCTAGCACTAATTAGTCCCCACCCCCAGTTGGTTGGTCTAAGCTTAACTTCGATGGTGCTACTAAAGGTAACCCTAGGTTGGCAAGTGGAGGGGGGAATTATAAGATCGAACAAGGGTGCCCTCATAGCTGCTTTTGCAGGGAGTCTTGGTGAAAATACCAATAATGTTGCAGAGACCACGGCTCTCCTTTGGGGCCTCGAAGTTTCTTTGGCGTTAGGTATCAAACATATTATAGTGGAAGGTGATTCCAAAATTGTCATCAAATCTATTAAAGGAAATATTAAAATTGGTTGACAGATGGAGGATATTGTTGAAGATATAAAATCCCTCCTCTTAAGCTTTGAAAGCAAGGAGGTGAGACATATATATAGAGAGGGAAATAGAACTGCTGATCTTATGGAAAACCTTGGGATTAATATTAATCCCCAAAGATGCTGGAGAAACATAGACAATCTTCCCCTAAATGTTAATGATAGCATTCAGAATGAGTCGCCTCACTAACTCATCATGGCTATTATCATAATTTGTTTTACTTGGTGTGGAATCTTCTCAGGCTTCCCTCAACTTGAGGCAAGATGTGGCATTGATGATGATGAAGGGGGTAAATCATAAAACACACAATAACAGAAATTGAACATAGAGAATAGAACTTTCTTTTATTGATCTGGGCAACTCATTACATTACAGAAGCTTAATTACAATAAGAGGAATCAGTCCTCCACAAGCTGCAACACACTACAGCTACCATCACCAGGCTCTGGAATCTTTCACCTTCTGTAACCCCCAAATCAGATAGGGTTTCTATTTTCCCACCTATTCTTGACTCTACACTTGCCTCCCTTAACTCTACTACCGCCCAGGGTCCCCAAAATAGCCATAAATAACACTTTTTGGTGGCCTCCAGCTAAATTTCAAAATTTACAACTCCCTATAAAAGTAGGTAAACTTCCGGGAAGCATAACTTTTGATCTGGGTATCCGATTGACGAACTGTTTTAGGCATCGGAAAGCTCGCGATGTGAACTATCACACTAGAAATCCGTAAATGGATCTTTGTCAACTTTTTGAGATGTTTAGGGAAGTTTTAGTGCCTCATATCTCGTTTCAAAAATTTTTAGGGGCTTTTCAGAAAACAAAAACTTTAATATCTTTCAGCTCAAAAATGATCTTTGCCTGATTCCTTCGCCAAAGGTCTTATATTTCCATTTAGTAACTTTTTGCAAGTTTTCACTTCAATCCATGCCCAACTGCAAACTTTCCAAAAATAGCAGGTAGACTTTCCAAAATAGGCAGGTTGTTATTTTTAGTAGTTTTGGAAAAACTAAAAGTCCTACATCATTATTCTGGATATTATGGAACCAGAAACACTAATTATGGAAAGAAATGAAAACAACTACAATGATTTTGAATTAACTTCTTTTTGGGTGATGCAAGATTGCCCTTACACCACTGGATGCTCCTGCACCAAACACCCAGGGTAATTTGAGAAGTGACCCTATCACGTCTCAGATGTTTATGTGAGGGAAACCCAAACGGTCAACCTCTGCCTTAGATAACCAAGAGGAATCTTCAATAGGCCTTCCTTTCCATTTTACCAGATATTCTTCATATTGCTTGTTCCGAGTACTTCTTCCCACACGGCTATCCAAGATCTCTTCTATCTCGTCCATTGAAGTAGATGCTGGAATACTCCACTGCGCTTCTGTTGGTCCATCCTCTACTCCACCTTCATGATATTCTGATAAATCAACAATGTTGAAAACAGGGGAAATATTGATCCCATTCGGCAGCTCTACCTCACATGCATTGCCTGAATCATGCTTCTTCAAGATTCTGCATGGTCCAAATTTCTTCATTTTTAACTTATTGTATGTTCCAATTGGGAACCTTTCTTTTCTCAAGTGAACCATGACTTCATCTCCTACCTGGAACTCCTTATACCTCCTCTTCTGATCTACCTTAGCCTTGTACTAAGTATTCATCTTATTAATGTGCTTTCTCGCCTCTTCATGCAAATTCTTCAGATGTTCTACAAAGTCTTTAGCCTCGGCACTTGTCTTTTCTCCCTTATCCAAATTCCTTAACTCTGAAGCATTTCTTGGACTATTTCCATATACAATCTAGAATGGTGATTTACCAGTACTCCTATTGACAGAATTGTTGTAAGCAAATTCTTCCTGTGGTAAAATCAAATCCCATCCCTTGGGCTTTTCTCCTACTAAGCACCATAGCAGGTTACCCAAACTCCTATTCACCACTTTGGTCTGTCCATCAGTCTGTGGATGGTGTGCAAAACTGAACTTCAAATCTGTCTTCAACTTCTTCCATAATGTTCTCCAAAAATAACCAACGAACTTGGTATCTCGATCTGAAACTATGCTCTTTGGTAGACCATGTAGTCTCACCACCTCTCAGAAAAATAATTCAGCAATATGAACAGCATCATTAGTCTTCTTGCAAGGAATAAAATGTGCCATCTTCGAGAATCTGTCCACCACCACAAAAATGGAATCATGTCCTCTCTATGTCCTTGGTAAACCAAGAACAAAATTCATACTGAAATCATCCCATGGCTTCTCTGGTACAGGTAATGGTTGATACAACCCTGTATTCTAAATTGTTCCTTTTGCCATCTGACATACTCTGAACTCTGCACAAACTTCCTCACATCCTGCTGCAACTATGGCCAATAATAATTTTCACCAACAATAGCAATGGTCTTATCTCGACCAAAGTGTCCGACCAATCCTCCACTATGCTTCTCCTTAATCAGGTTCTCTTTCATGGAACTCCTTGGAAGGCACAACTGGCTTCCTCTAAACAACATATCATCTTGGATTATGAAATCCAACCATCTTGTCCTGTCCAAAGTAATAGGTTCCAAACAAGCTTTCCAGGCCTCTGCAAAATTTGCATCCTCAGGATACAAACTTTTGAGCTCATCGAACCCAACAACCTCTATCTTCATTTTTGTCAACAAATTTTGACTTCTGCTCAAGGCATCTGCAACTCTATTGGACTTCCCACTTCTGTGCTTCAAAACAAAAGTATAGCTCTGCAAAAACTCAACCCATTTTAAGTGCCTTTGGTTCAACTTTCCTTGACTATTAAGATACTACAAAGCCTGATGATCAGTATATAAAACAAACTCCTTTGGCAACAAATAATGTCTCCATTTCTTTAAAGCCTGAACTATTGCATAAAACTCCTGATCATAAACAGAATACTTTTTCTTGGCATCATTAAGCTTCTCACTAAAATAAGCAATGGATTTACCTTCTTGGCTCAAAACAGCTCCTATACCACTACCACTAGCATCACAATCTACCTAAAAGACCTTATTGAAATCTGGAAGTGCCAAAATAGGTTGCTCTACAACTTTCTGCTTCAATGTATCAAAGCTCTTGTCTGCTCCTTTAGTCCATCGAAACTCTTTTCTATCCCCTCTCATTGTCTCAGTTAGGGGTGCACAAATGCTACTAAAATTCTTGATAAACTTTTTGTAAAAACTTGCCAAACCATGAAAGGATCTTACCTCCGTTGTACTCCTTGGCGTAGGCCATTCAATGATAGCCCTTACTTTTTCTAGGTCCATCTTAAAACCTTCTTTTAGGACTACAAATCCCAGGTATACCAACTCCTTCTTTGCAAAACTATATTTCTTTAGATTAATCAGCAACTTCTCCTCCCTAAGCTTCTCTAGAACTCTTCTGATATGCATCAAATGCTCATCCCAAGTCTTTCTAAAAATTAAAATATCATCCAAATAAACAATAATAAAACTTCCCAAAAATTCATTCAATACCTCGTTCATGAACCGCATGAATGTGCTCCGTGCATTGGTTAGCCCAAATGGCATGACTAACCACTCATACAAACCTTCCTTTGTCTTGAAGGCTGTCTTCCATTCATCTCCTTCTCTGATACGGATCTGGTGATACCCACTCTTTAGGTCAATTTTCATGAAGTACTTGGCTCCACTCAAACAATCCATAATGTCATCCATTCTTGGCAATGGAAATCTATACTTGATAGTTATCTTATTGATGGCTTGAGAATCTGTACACATCCTCCATTCTCCATCCTTCTTTGGTGCTAGTACTGCAGGTACTGCACATGGACTTAGACTCTCCCTTATTAGTCCCTTAACAACTCTTGAACTTGTCTGTTCAGCTCTTCATTCTCTGTAGGGGTCATTCTATGGGCTGCCTTGTTTGGCAAACTGGCTCCTGGTATCAAATCCATTTGATGACTTATCTTCCTTACTGGTGGCAAACTTTCTGGTACATTATTAGAGATAATGTCCTGGAACTCTTCTAACATATCTGAAACTTCTGTTGGTACATCTTCATAGTTCTCTTGACTAATCTTAGGAATCAATGCAAAGCAATGACGCTCATGCTTCATAACCTCCAAAAATTTCCTGCCATCTACCAGGCAAATTCTGGCAATACTACATACCTTTTCTTCCACCTCCTTCAAGGGCTTCAACTTATGACGAACTCCATCCTTTGTTAGGGAATATGTGTTTGCATGGCCATTATGGACAGTGCTCCTATCATACTGCCACAGCCTCCCCAACAACATATGACATGCATCAATCAGTATGATATCACACAACACCTCATCACGGTAATCACCAATCTTGATCTTCACTAAACACTGCTCATTGACCAAAGCTCTATGGTCCTTCTGCAACCATGTAATCTGATATGGATGCGGATGCTTTCTTCTTGTCAACTTCAACTTGTCAACCATTTCCTCTGAAACAAGATTATCAATGCTTCCACTGTCAATAATAATATCACAACACTTACCTTCACATTTGCACCTTGTGCGGAATAAACTCTTCCTCTGATTGGGTTCTTTCTCCTCATTCAACAAGGTTCTTCTAACAACTAGGGTTTCTCCCCTTTTAACATCTTTAGAATGCTCAGAATGTGCATCTTCATCTACATGTGCAACTCGTGCATTGCCTTCAGGTCTTCTATTTGTCCTTCCTTGATGTTGCGGACACTCATATGCTTAATGCCCTTCTTCCCCACATTGGAAATAGGTTCCTCTGAAACCTCCTCTTCCGGGTCCTTGCCCAGGTCTACCTCTTCCTCTTCCTCTTTGCTCACCATTGTTCTGGTCACGAGGGCGGTAGGCATTATTTCCTCACTGATTTTGACTGGTGCCAACTTCTTCACTTTTCTTTTGATCCTCATTACGGCCTCCATAGGGCCTCCCACCAGTCCTTCCGCCTTGACCTCTTCCCCTTTGCTTGCTGTCAAATCTTTTATTCAGCTTCTCTTCCACTTTTAGGGAAAACTGGTATGCATCTTCTATGGTGATCATTTTGACTAGGCTCAGCTCCTCTTGAATACTCAGCCTCAACCCATTAATGTAACAGGCCACCTTCTCCTTGTTGGCCTATCCATGGCCTGTCCTGATAGTGATCTTATAAAAATCTTCTGTATACTCCTTAACAGACTTGTTACCTTGCTTCAGTCCTTGCAACTTCTTCAGTAACTCCATCTCATAATCCACAAGAATGAACTACTTCTTTAGTTTCTCCACCATCCAATCCCATCTGGTGATCTTTCCTTTTCCTCTTCTATTCCTCTCTAGTTGGACCTCCTTCCACCAAATATTGGCATGGCCCTTCAATGTTGTTTTTGCAAACTTGACCCGATCTGGGTCCTCCACATCTTCATACTCGAAATACTTCTCCATGTCATTGATCCAATCACTAAGTTGTTCTGGGTTCAAATCCCTAGAATATGTAGAAACCTCAATCCTGGGCCTCTTTCCGATCTTTCAAAATAGCCCTCAATAACCTAACTTCTGTAGGATCTCCGGCAGCTTCTTGTTCTTCCTCAGATAGCTCTTCTTTAGCTTCATCTTTGCTTTCGTCTCTTATCCTCAACTCAAACCCTCTTCGTAGCTCCTCTTGTAACGCATCGATTTGCCTTTACAGGGCTCTAAAACCCTCTTCTATCAAAGCATTCCTCCCAACACGATTTCTTTGTGGAGGCACCCTAGTCTCTGCAGCAAACCCACAACCTCGGGTCCTAGTGCAAACTGCCTCATGATCGGTAATCTGTCTACACACTCAAGAACCCTTGCTCTAATACCACTTGATGAAGGGGGTAAATCATAAAACACACAATAACATAAATTAAACATAGAGAATAGAACTTTCTTTTATTGATCTGGGTAACTCATTACATTACAGAAGCTTAATTACAATAAGAGGAATCAGTCCTCCACAGGCTGCAACACACTACAGCTACCATCTCCAGGCTCTGGAATCTTTCACCTTCTATAACCCCCAATCAGCTAGGGTTTCTATTTTCCCACTTATTCTTGACTCAACTCTTGCCCCCCTTAACTCTACTATCACCCAGGGTCCCCAAAATAGCCATAAATAACACTTTCTGGTGGCCTCTAGCTAAATTTTGAAATTTACAACTCCCTATAAAAGTAGGTAAACTTCCAAGAAGCATAACTTTTGATCTGGGTGTCTGATTGACAAACCGTTTTAGGCATCGGAAAGCTCGCGATGTGAACTATCATGCCAGAAATCCATAAATAGATTTCCATCAACTTTTTAGGATGTTTAGGGAAGTATTAGTGTCTCATATCTCGTTTCAAAAATTTTTAGGGGCTTTTCAGAAAACAAAAACTTTAATATCTTTTAGCTCAAAAATGATCTTTACCTGATTCATGTGCCAAAGGTCTTATATTTCCATTTAGTAACTTTTTTCAAGTTTTCACTTCAATCTGTACCCAACTGCAAACTTTCCAAAAATAGCAGGTAGACTTTCCAAAACAGGCAGGTTGCTATTTTTAGCAGTTTTGGAAAAACTGAAAGTCCTACATCATTATTCTAGATATTATGGAACCAGAAACACTAATTATGGAAAGAAATGAAAACAACTACAATGATTTTGAATTAACTTCTTTTTGGGTGATGCAAGATTGCCCTTACACCACTGGATGCTTCTGCATCAGATGATGACTTTGGGAACCCCACTCACCTTCCATGATGATGTGGACTATGGAGATCTATGCAGACCGTGACCAACTCAACAATAAACGTGTTTAGCGGCATGGTAGATTTAAAAGGTCTTTTCACTCACCTCTTGACATGCACAACTTGTTATTGTAGAGTTCACATGGAATTTTCTATGCATTATGATGTTTATCGACAAATATGTGTATCTTTGCATACTAACGATGTTTTGCAGGAGTGTATGATAGAGGCTCCACCTAAATCAGTAAGAGATTTCATTTCAATCATTTTTTGTGAAATGCTAGATGGACAAATGTTTATAAGACATCATGTTTGGATAGAACTTGTGATAGTTGTGATGGTTTGCAACGTTTGAGAACTTGTGTACACATGGAGAGTGCACATGCAATTGGAAATGAATTAGTACCTTTTGTAAAATATAAGACAGTGGCATATACTATAAAAGATGTTAAAGAAGAAAAAAGGTGTGAATTGGTTAGTGAAGAAATACCAGTATCTGCATTTATGTCTATTTTTCAAGAAAAGATAGTTTATGAGTATGCAATGCATACACATAGAGCTTGATGGTTGGACTTGCAATTCAAGTTATGCAAGGACACATTTCTTCTTCGTACATTTGTGTCAATTGTTGACTTTGCAGATAATTATACACTACAACCATAGAATGAGGTTCAATCACAGTATTACAACTCTACTCAAGTTGCTATATTTGTGCATATAGTATTCATTCATGCACCTAATAGTACATAGGAATATACAAAGATATTGAGAGAGTATCATTTTTATACTAGTTATGATTGCACACATTTTACATATTTTGTGCAAGGTTGAGCTTTTAGATGTTCTATGGTCATTTGAGTAGTAGGAAAATCATTTTTGATCAGCATATCATATGGTCAGACAATTGTGCATTACAATTTAAGAATTCACTAATCTTTTATTGGTTGAGTAGGATGCATATATTTAGTGGTGTTTAATATATATGGAAATTCTCTGAGGTTGGGCATGGAAAAGGGGAGCATGATGGTGTTGGAGCATGTATTAAAAGAGCCTTAGCATGAGAAGAGGTGAAGTATAAGGACAGTGCAAAGTTGACAGATGCAACATCCATCATCGAATGGTGCAACTCTACAATGGGTCCAGGTAATGAAGGTAAGTCTACAGTTCATAGATTCTTTTGGTTGATAGAAGAAACTAACATTACAAAATATGAAGATTGTCGTATAGTGATAGAATCGAGTGAGTTCCACTCTTTTAGAAGCTCAAATGCAGCTTCATGGACTATTTATTTGAGGCAGATGGTGTGTTTTTGTTCATATGTATGGATTTTTCTTGGAATGATTGTGAGTCAAAAGAATGGGTTGATGAATGGAATCCTAGATCTTTAAACCCACTTCTGACATATCAACTTCAAGGAGCACTACAACTGGTGTAGATGGAATCATCGATTGACTTTGACCTTATTTCAGATCTAGTTGAAACAAGTGATATGTTAATGAAAATTATTATGTATTTTAGATTATGATGTAGTATTTTTTATCATTTATTGAATTTTAATTTTTTTTTTGCAATTTATTGTAGGGCATGTATATGCAGTTATTGTGGATGAAGATAATGATGAGGGAATGGATTATTATTTATGTCATTATGCTGAGGCAAAAAATAAATTGGCAGCACCTATCATAGATGGACAAAACATTGAGTATCCTACAAGATTGGTGGTTGTTACTAGAACATGTCTTAGAAGGTATCCAATGAAGAAGTATGATGTGTGGTTGTTTGATGACTTTGACACACATAGGAAGATTCTTCATTATTCTAACCTTGTTGTGGCATCAAATGTTCATTTGATAAAATATGGGGGTAGACTGTTGAATAGAAACTTGTGGAAAGTTTGTGAGTCTGACCATGAAGCAATACTTGACACCATAAAGAGTAGAGCAGATCTAGATGGTTAATTAGATTGAATCAGTGGAATGATAGAAAGGTATGTTATTTTTCTTTGCTATCCTCATTTCACCTTCTATGTTTTTGACATTTTTCTTATCTTCTTATATGTGCTCCTTGGTCCTGGTTGATTAGCTTCATTTCATTATAGAGCTCATGACTTAATGGCATGGTTGTCGATGCATTTGGATATTCCCCAGGGTCGTGATTGGTTTGATCAAACTCATATTTTAAGGTTAAGATATTCCAAACACAGGGTGTGTGAAAAATATCATTAATTTTTAGCTTATGAATACCAACATTGATACAGATAACAAAGTATTTAGTTTAAGTCAACTAATGGGCAGCCCAAAGATTGTACTGTGGGGAGATATTTTGATGGTATTGTCTCATTTAATCATGTTGGTGTACTCATTTTAGCTAAATAGTGCAATTGGATTTGCATGCAAGATTTGAGTATGATGGAGGTAGGCATAATCCTTATGCAGTTGGTTTTGGAAGGAAAGTAAGGTAGGTTTTCATGATTATTTCATGATGATATGTCCTTTGGAGTCAATTTGATAGTTTTCATTCACTTGAAGTGTCATTCCATTATGTTTGCTTGAAGGGTCTTGTTTTCTTGAAGGGTCATGTCATTATGTCCTTTAGAGTCAACTTGATGATTGTTCTCATTTGTCTTGCAGGCCCTAAGATTTTGAAGGCTTCATAGTACCAATGGTGGCATTCTTGGCCAAAATATCCTCTATCAGGCTTGGGAGCAACCATGGTTCTTCATGCATCATAGTGATAGGGATTCCTTCAAAGATTGTTTCATGTTACATTATGGTTTCATTCATGGAAACCAAAGTTGCAAATTGTACATCAAACTTAACTTTGCATCATGAAATCATACAAGGATCTTATTTCAAACTAGCTTTGTCATATCCTAAGGAGATTAAGACAATAATATCATGATGTTACTATGAGTTTTAGTGACCAGGATTCCATCTTACAAAACCTCATGTGTTTCTTCACATTTGGTGCTAAGAATTGTTAGCAGTGGTAAGGGCAGACTCAATTGATGCCCTACAACACATTAGATCAAGTGAGAACACTTTTATAGTAGGGTCTACTAGAAAGGTGCTAGGATTAAATTTGTGCATTCAGCATTTCCTAGGGCCGAATGGATGGTGCCAACATGTTCAGGTGGGTGGGTAAACTCTAGGGGAGGTGTCTTTTTGGTGGTGAAGCCTCCTGGTCATTATCGACTACATTAGACAGAGATAATCTCTTAACAACCCTAAGACAAAAAAGGTGTCAAACATTGGACTGACTGTTCCATCAAACTGTGAAACCTAGGAACATCTTCTTTGCATGTATAGGTGGATGTTAGGTGCACCTACAAATACCTCAATTTCATGCAGTGGAAAGGTGCTCGGTGGTTGTTAGGTCCACCTACAAATACCTCAGTTTCATGCAGTGGAAAGGTACTAGGTGATACAACACATTGGATCAAGTGAGAACATCATATCAACCTAAGGAGAGTAGAGGAAACACCTAAAAATGGAGATTACAACATAGCTTTTACTTTTAGTTTTTGCATTCAACATCTCCTGGGACCGAATAGACAATGCTAACAAGTCCAAGTGGGTGGGTAAATGCTAGGGAAGGTGTCTTTTCGATGGTGAAGCCTCCTAGTCATTCTTGACTACATTGGATGGAGACAGTCTCTTAAGAGCCCTAAGACAAAAAAGGTGTCAAAATTTGGACCGACTGTTCCATCAAACTATGACACCTAGGAACATCTTCTTTGCATGTATAAGTTGATGTCAAGTCCACCTAAAAATACCTACCTTGATTTTTTTAAATCAATTTCATTTTCTTATGGTGGCAAGGAACACATTGTTCCAAAATGCTTCAGTTTCATGCAGTGGAAAGGTGCTAGGAGTGAAATTTTGCATTCCACACCTTATGGGGCCCAATGTACTACTCCAACATGTCAAGGTGGGTGGGTAAACCCTAGGGAAGTCTATTTTCATGCACCAAGTGCCCCAGATGTTCTAGGTTGCAGGCTACTGGCAAAGTCACTTGAGATCCCTGAGAGCAAAAAAATTCTAAACTTTGATGGACCAGTTCTCAAAATTGGTGGCATTTGGGAATGTTTTGTTTGGAC
Organism: Cunninghamia lanceolata; assembly: GCA_027924645.1. Lineage (NCBI taxonomy): Eukaryota > Viridiplantae > Streptophyta > Pinopsida > Cupressales > Cupressaceae > Cunninghamia > Cunninghamia lanceolata. The sequence continues at coordinate 5,207,133 of BSBN01000397.1, forward strand.
CTATAGGTGCATGTGGGTCCTTCTACAATAACCTCTCTCAATATTTGTCAACTCCAATCCATTTGACCGTGCTGAAATTAAACGCATTCTTGCAAAATGCTTCAGTAGCATTCAACACAACCTTGCCAAGAGCCATATTTTTCATTCTTCTCATCATGGGGCCCAACAAACTATGCCAACACATTAGGTTGGGGGGTTAAAACCTAGGGAAGGTCTCTTTTTGTGTGTCAAGTTCCCTAGACGTTCTGGGTTGCAGGCTACTGGCAAAGTCACTTGAAATCCCTTAGAGAAAAAACTACCAAACTTTGATGGAGTATTTCTCATAGTTCGTGGCACCTGGGAATGTTTTGTTTCAACCTACAGGTGCACATGGGGTCCATCCATAATAACCTCTCTCAGTTTTTGTCAACTCCAATCTATTTGACCATGTTGAAATTAAACACATTCTTGCAAAATGCTTCAGTGGCATTCAACACAACCTTGCCAAGAGCCATATTTTTCATTCTTCTCATTGTGGGCCCAAAAGATTGAACACATTAGGGTGGGTGGTTAAATGCTAGGGAAGGTCTCTTTTCATGTGCTAAGTGTCCCTGATGTTCTGAGCTGGAGGCTACCAACAAAGTCATGTTTATGGACTTTGTTGGTAGCCTACAACCTAGAACGTCTGGGGCACTTGGTACACAACAAGAGACCTCCCCTAGTATTTACCCACCCACCCCAACATGTTGGCATAGTCGGTTAGGCCCTATAATGAGTAGAACGAAAAATATGGCTCCTGGAAAGCTTGTGTTGAATGTCATTGAAGCTTTTGCAAGAATACATTTAATTTTGGCACAGTCAAATGGATTGGAGTTGACAAAAAATAAGAGAGGCTATTATGGATAGGCCCCATGTACACCTATAGGTCCAAACAGAACATTCCCAAGAGCAACAAATTCTGAGAACCGCTTCATCAATTTTTGGCAATTTTTTGCTCTCAGGGATCTCACATGACTTTGTCGATACCCTGCAACCTGGAACATCTGGAGCACTTGGCGCATGAAAAGAGACCTCTCCTATCATTTACCCACCCACCCTAACATGTTGGTACAATCCTTTGGTCCCCATGATGAGTAGAATAAAAAATATGGCTCTTGACAAGGTTGTGTTGAATGTCATTGAATCATTTTGCAAGAATGTGTTTAATTTCGACACGGTCAAATGGATTAGAGTTGACAAAAACTGAGAGAGGTTATTGTGGATGGACCCCATGTACACTTATAGGTTTAAACAAAACATTCCCAAGTGCCACAAATTCTAAGAACCACTCCGTCAAAGTTTAGCTATTTTTTGCTCTCAGGGATCTCAAGTATCTTTGTCGGTAGCCTGCAACCTGAAACATCTAGGGCACTTGGTGCATGAAAAGAGACCTCCCCTAGGGTTTACCTACCCACCCTGACATGTTGGCACAGTCTGTTGGGCCCCACAAGGTGTGGAATGCAAAATTTCACTCCTGGCACCTTTCCACTACATGAAATTGAAGCATTTTGGAACACTGTGTTCCTTGCCACCATAGGAAAATGAAATTGTTTTAAAAAAACCAAGGTAGGTATTTTTAGGTGGACCTGACATCAACTTATACATGTAAGAAAGATGTTCCTAGGTGTCATAGTTTGACAAAACAGTTGGTCCAAATTTTGACACTTTTTTTGTCTTAGGGCTCTTAAGAGACTGTCTTTGTCTAATGTAGTCGAGAATGACTAGGAGGCTTCACCACTAAAAATACACCTCCCCTAACATTTACCTGCCCACCTAGACATGTTAGCACTGTCTATTTGGCCCCAGGAGATGTTGAATGCAAAAATTTAGTCCTAGCACTTTTCTAGTAGATGAAACTAAACTAAAAGCTATATTGTAATCTCCATTTTTAGGTGTTTCCTCTACTCTCCTTAGGTTGATATGATTTTCTCACTTGATCCAATGTGTTGTAGGGCATTAATTAAAGGTTCAAATAGTCTTGAAGATGATGAACCCATTCCAATCCATGTTAGCACAAGAAAAATGTAAAAGATATGATCATGTTAGCACAAGAAAAATGTAATAATGGGATGGATAACATCATATAAAATAACAAAATATAATCTTGTAAGCACATGTATCTAGTGTTTAAGTAGACAAAACATAATGGAAAAAATCACATTAAATGGTTATCAAACTATGGTTTATGATGATTTTTGGAAAAAATGGAAGGATTTGTTGTTGTTTTGATTGTTGCAGCTATGGTAGAAGTTTCAAAATGGATCAAATTTCATCTTTTCAAACTTACATTGTGGTTTCATGGTCTTCCATGCATATTTGATTAATGTTTGTGTGTAGGGATATTACCTATGGCTACTAGGGTTCTTGTCTTTAGTATTACATCATGGGCTTGCCTTTTTCTAATGAATCCATAAAGTTATCCTATTGAGTTAGTCATTAGATCATCAATGAAAGAATTATGAGGATACTGTGAGGGTGTCATGAGTGGAGGGTAACCTTGTTGAGCATCCAAAACCCTCATTATCACTGTCAAAAGCATGTGAAATTGTGATAGTCCTAAGATTGTAGCAGCAACAAGAAGATGTCTTATTCATAAGAAAAGACCCTGGTTTTCATCAACAGTGTTCTCCCTATGTGTTAAAGTACATTGGTCACTAATGTAGGTGCATAGAATGTGGGTAAGAATTCCATATTTTGTTTCAAATTACAAAAGGAATAGGCATAAAGAATAAGATTGCAAATTACAAGTTCCATGAATAATTTCTATAAAAATAACCATTATTATTTTATGTCCAAAATGAACACCACCACTAATAATAGAACCACTCACCTAAGTCAATGCATGTTTTGGGGTGTTGTATCACATGTATACTTGTTTTTAAGCACATATACAACTTGTAGTGGTTTATTGCCACATGTTGTAAGCCATGTATATGAAGATGAAAACATAGTTTATCCATTTGCATGAGAAAGTAATGGATATAACATGTATTGATGACATGAGAAACACAACTACATATTCTTAAGTGTTGTGAATATGCATCTTCTTATTTCATCATGTTGTGCTTCATTGTAGCATGAATCACTTGTTATAAGCATGTACAAATATAGCATGTTATGCACATCACAAATGAAGGAATTTTGTAACTCCAACACAAGCTAACATAAACATAGGGGAAATGGGAGAAATGTTGTCTCATGGAATGCAATGATTGTAAGATATGCACAAAATGGATTTTTTGATAAGGCTTTAAAGAAACTTTCAAGCAAATACAATTGGTGGTGTCAAGCCAAACTCCACAACCTTATCGAACATCCTCCTTGCCAATGCTAAAATGGGATCTTCAGAATAGGGTGTGGACAACCATCAAAGCATAAAGGATATATGAATTTTTTCGGATGGTCTATTTGTAGCTACCCTTGTAGACATGTATGTAAAGTGTGGAAGCATAGACAAGGCATGTGAGCTCTTTGACATGATTTCTCAAAAAGAGGACCAATCATGGAATGCAATGATTGCAAGATATGCACAAAATGGATTTTTTGAAAAGGCTTTAGAAACTTTTAACCAAATGCAATTGGAATGTGTAAAACCAAATTCCATAACCTTTGCAAGCATCCTCCCTGCCTATGCCAAATTAGGATCTTTGGAACAGGGTACGAACAACCATCAAAGAATAAAGGATATAGGAATTTTGTCAAATGTATTTGCAACTACCCTTGTAGACATGTGTTCAAATTGTGTGGAAGCATAGACATTGCACGTGAACTGTTTGACATGATGCCTCAAAGAAATGTTGTCTCATCGAATGCAATGATTGCAAGGTATGCACAAAATGGATTTTTTGATAAGGCTTTAAAGAAACTTTCAAGCAAATGCAATTGGCGAGTGTCAAGCCAAATTCTACAACCTTATCCAACATCCTCCTTTCCCATGCCAAAATGGGATCTTCAGAATAGGGTGTGGACAACTATCAAAGCATAAAGGATATAGGCATTTTGTTAGATGTTCTATTTGCAGCTACCCTTGTAGACATGTATGCAAAGTGTGGAAGCATAGACAAGGTGCATGAACTATTTGACACGATGCCTCAAAGAGATGCCCTCTCATGGAATGCAATGATTGCAAGATATGTACAAAATGGATTTTTTGAAAAGGATTTATAAACTTTCAAGCAAATTCAATTGGAACATGTAAAACCAAATTCCATAACCTTTGTAAGCATCCTCCCTACCTATGCCAAATTAGGATCTTTGGAACAAGGTATGGACAACCATCAAAGAATAAAGGTCAATATAGTAATTTTGTTAGATGTTGTATTTGCAACTGCCCTTGTAAACATGTATGCAACTTGTGTGGAAGCATAGACAATGCACCTGAACTATTTGACATGATGCCTCAAAGAAATGTTGTCTCATGGAATGCAATGATTGCAAGATATGCACAAAATGGATTTTTTGATAAGGCTTTAAAGAAACTTTCAAGAAAATGCAATTGCCAAGTGTCAAGCCAAATTCCATAAGCTTATCCAACATCCTCCTTGCCTATGCCAAAATGAGATCTTCAGAACAAGGTGTGGACAACCATCAAAGCATAAAAGATGTAGGAATTTTGTCACATGTTCTATTTGCAGCTGCCCTTGTAGACATGTATGCAAAGTGTGGAAGCATAGACAAGGTGCATGAACTATTTGAAATGATGCCTCAAAGAAATGCAATCTCATGGAATGCAATGATTGCAAGATATCCACAAAATGTATTTTGCAAGGATGTTATCAACATATATATAATGTCATACATAATCTCATAATCTCATATATACATAATGTCATGAAAATAACATATAGTGTATATATCAGGCCATATAGGCATGTACAAATAAAGCCATACAGGCATAAACAATGATACATCGATAACATACAAAAGTATGCTTACAAAGCCAAATAGGCATATGTAACAAAATGTCCCAAAATCAAATCTCCTATGGAGTGCTATCAAATAATCGATGACTCATGCTAGGCCACGAAGATGGTGAACCAGTTAATGACTCATCCTCTATCACCCATCGACTAGAACTCCTCAATAGAGATTTTTTTGAAGTTCCACCTGTTAATACAATCAAACAATATCCACATTAATATATAAAATATTCAAAATATATAACATGACATAAGTAATCAATCACTTACCACCAATTGGTGATCCCTCTCAATCATTTGTTGTCTCTCTTCTTCTGTAGCTAGATGGGTAGGAGTTGTGACGTCTTGTGAGAAGCATGAAGAAGAAAAATTAAGTAAACATGAATATCATTCATGTACATTAAATGATGTGAGATAAAACAAGAAATACAAAATGACATTTACATGTTACTAGCTCATACCTCGATCAAAGGATTTGCAGACAAAACAGCTATAGCAATGCCCACCTCCATTGGCTGACGAAGATGAGGAGTCTGCATATTCAACATCTAAAAATAGAGTTCAAGGTTCTTTGACAAAAATAGATACATAACAATATTTAAATGCATAATCATTAGAAATGGTAAGATTTGCCTCAGTGAAAGTAGCTCTACCTAGTACCAAGGAAATCATTCTGATGGTGATGATCCAACATCCACCTATTCATCATCAAAATGTAACTAAATAAGATTACCATTGATATATGACAAAAAGTTTACATGTACTATATTTATGATCTTGTGATAAATTACATACATGTTGACTGGACCTCCTCTCATAACCCTGCATTAGATGGCTTACAAATGCGGGATGAATACTTTGACCCTAGAATTTCATAGTGTAGACAATTACATACATTAATTTTGACTTATAATATCTACTCATATAATTAATTAGATATTTCAAATACAAATATATTAAATTGTAGGTCTTGTAAAAAATTACCTAGGAGTCAATACCAAACATATGTTGTAAGAGGTCATCTGTGAGAATAATATTATCCAATATGGATGTGTCCATCACCTATTGTTACCCCTACGTCGCATCATCCTAACACTTTGCAATTTTTGCATCCTAGGTAGCATCCTAGGTCCCAACATCACACAATGCCCCACATGACACACAAAGATGGGAGGACTGACGATGTGTACTACTCTCACCCTCTCCAGCCTATAAAAGATCACCACCATGTTGTGCTAAAGTCTGGGTGAGGGAACTCAGGGAATGCAGTGTCTCCAGCTCAACACTCTCCTTCAAAGTCGAAGGGAGTGAGACATGTTGTGGCCTCATAATGGGTCTCAATAGACGGTCCTGGGCATGATGTGCACCCTCTTTATCCTATGCAGAGCCACCACCTTTGTCCTAGAACTCCTGGATGTCAAATTAGTTTGGGATGTCCTTGAGGACAAACTCACAATAGAGTTTCCTCAAAACATATTGGGGGACCTCATTATTATTACAAGGGAGGTCATCAAAAACCATGTACCATCTATCCCAAAAGTTTTGGAATATTTCTTCATGCAAACACCAATGAAATAAGAATCATTTTCAACTCCCATGTAATGGTTGTTGTATTATAGGATCGATGAAAAGTGCACATAGATCACCTTTTGAAATTTTCTTATTTTTGACTTGTTTGTATGATAATTTATCAACATATAATTGCCAACACTCCTCCCTATAGTCCTTCCAATTGGTGATTTACTTTGTAACTGAGTCAATATGAGAAATAATCGACTCTAGTGAAGTGGTAAGGGTTCTCCTGTGATTGTTGCTTGTATTCATATTTTTCAATGTTTCAACTAAGGATTGTAGTTGTTTTGTGTTTTCTTCGATTTGGCTTATATAATTTTATTGGGTGTCATGTGGAGGGTGAGGATGTGAAGATGGAGTTAGAGGGTTTTGAGGTTTCTCTTCAATAGGAATTTCAACATTTGGATCAATGTTTTGCTATGATTGATTAACTAAAAAATTAAAAAGAAAAATTCAATTAAAATAATGAAAAATAACTTCATTTTGTTTTGAAATGAATAAAATTGATAAAAACCCTACCTTCTTCAATTACCCAACTTTGTTGCCCTCGTCCATGGCACGATTGGTGATGCGGCATTGTTTTTGATGGTCTCCTCCTCAAATCTTTCAACACGCACTCACATTAAAGCCCTAGTCGCATTTTGGATGCAATAGGAAAATGAAACTAAAAACGTGAGGCTGTGGGACTATGTTTTTTCACTTTACTTAGCAGTTGAAAACATGATTGCATTATGGTTTCCTAGCACTAAAAAGTGGGGTGGCCACTTTTTGGCCCACCATCTTCATACAAACGCCCCAAATGTTAGTCCAATGATAGCATCAAGGTACGAATTCACATAAAACCACATAGGGACCAACTCATATAAACATCTCATGTTCACTCATAGTGATGAGCTCAAGCATACATCACATATACCCAATGTGAATAACTCATGCATGTGTCTCATATATACAAAGTGACTACTCACACATATATCACATATACATAATGTGACCAATTCATACACACATTATAAGTACACATAAGGACTAGCTAGCAAAATGAAATGGTTGCAACATTATTGCAAGCATCTTCCCCTTTACCTAGTTCACTAACATATAAGCCCATAAGTATATCCCACACAGAAAAGGCAATTTAGTGCATCTCATGCTACACTGTGGATTCCATCCTTTTCCCAAATCATTGCCAACTATGATGACAAGAAAGTATTCCATGCTACTTGCAGTCATCACTTGCTAAGGTGTAAGTGTAACAATATACAATACATGAGGATTGTTGATGTAGATTTTAGTCAAAATTCACATAGATAAAAGTTTACACAATAAACCCCTATCTATCTTGAAAGGCTTCAAGATCTCTAAAGATTTGAAGTCCCAAGTCTTCGGTTGTCAGGTCTTGAATGTCTAGTTTTCACTCAGGGCTTGTTGTGTTTTGTTGTTTCCATTTTGGGGCCTTATGTAACTTTAAGTCATCTCCTTCTGGATTTGGTTAAATTTCATAAATATCATGTACGCTTATCATAATTTGTACATATCTTCACCAACTAATGTCAAATTCTCAAGTAAATAATCAAGCTTTGAGTAGACTATCATGAATTGGACATAACTTTGATTAGTTCTTGTGGAACTATCCCTAATTTTGATCAATTGTTCTAAAACTATATACTAAATTTGATCAATTCTTCTAAAACTATATCGTGGAATTGATCTTTGCACATAAACCTTGAATTCACTTAAATGTTTTCTTTAAAGCATGAAATTCATCAATATTTATGATCATTTGCTCTAGATTTATCATTATTTGCAACTATTTACCACAATTTGTAAAATAAGAGACAAAAGATTGGGTTAGGAAGAAAAAGTTCTAAGAATTCTAAATTTATTAGTGATCCATATACATATCCAAACACTTTCATGAAATGAAGCTAATCTAGCTATACTTCACCAGGAATTCCATAGTTACTTCTAACAGATGCTAATCTTCAAAGGAAATTGATAATAGTAAGCAATTGGTTGAATGCACTCTGAAGGGATGCAACAATTCAACATTCCATACTAGAAATTAATGAACTTAGATTACTCAAGATTTATGATTTAACTATAATCTACATCTCCAATTTCATTACATGCTCAAGAGATATACAAATGTTTCACCGATTTGAGAATGAACCATGAGGTAAGCCACAAAGTCACAAAGAAAACAAACTTAGTTCTTAGCAGTAGTTCATCAATTCAATCTCCCTATTTATAAATGATTTAGATCCTTTTATAGAACAAGGATCCAAAATAGGTTGCAAAAGACCAAAGGTCAAGATCTCTTCCAAAATATCCATGGTCAAAAATCAAGGCACGTGATTTCTAGTTGGCAATCAGGATTGGATGACAACTAGCAATCAGTATATTCCTCACCATCTTCAAAGAACATCCTGTAGAATATTCCACTTAATCAACCACCATATACCGCTAATCAATGGTATATTCACCTTGACATATACTCTTCACCTCTGTATCTTGTGATTGCAAAATTAATCCCTTGGCTGCTAGACTACGTTGTATCTAAAGCTATGTCCTCCTCAACTATCCCTCTTCTAGAATCTAGGAATTTATACTGATCATATACTAAAATAATCTTGTCTATATCAACTTTATCAAACTTTTGCACTTTAGCCCAGGCATATTCTTGCATCTAGAGCTGATCACCTATTGATATATGCCTGCTTGTTCGGACATCCAGCTTCTCTTTGTATGCCTTTATCTTCACAGATAAATCCATCACTTCATCTATGGTCTTCTCTAAAAATACCCAAAAGGATCCTTTAAAATAGGCTCATACCTAGCCTTAAACACTCCTACAGAGGCTTGCTCTTCATAAGTCTCCTTCTCATCCATCAAGGTTCTGAGCAGTTCCTCCAAAATCTCCATCCCAGCGATTAGGAGCTCATGTGCCTTGGTGCTTATGTCCATTGATTTATGCCTACACCCTTTCAAGATGTTTTCCTTAAATTCTAGGTCCTTTATCCATATGGATATCTTCGGCATTGTCTAGACTACAATTATATTGTGGCTCAACAACACCTTGTCACTTAACTTGTAGATGATTTTTAGTTTACCAAGATCCTGGTCATTTCAATCCAATCGTGTTGCACATCTCTTCTTCAACGTATCCACTTTATTCTTGATAAATGATAAAGTGCTCCAATTTGATAGTGAGGTTTGGATCACCTCTTCTCCATCCTTGATAAATTTCTAAAACCACCCTTGCATCACATGCATCTGATGCTTCTTTGCATCCAGGCTGCTTATTCATCTTGTGTCACCATTGTCAAATTAGCTGGGACCTCTGTGACTTTCACTCCTGGGGCCAATAACCCCTTGATAAACCCTTCGAGCTAGGCAATGCACCCTTTCAGCTCCTTCTTCTTCAACTTATCCTTGTGGATTCTAGATCTTGTGGCCTCTGCACTGCCCATGAGCTCATAGATTTCCTGCACAATAGTGGTGTGTCCCAAGTCTAGGGTGGTAATCTAATATTCACCTATTGTGATCTCACCCTTTGCCTTATCTCCTATAGGCACAACCAGATGGGATGTCCTATGACCTGTTATGTCCCTCTTAATAGTGGACACTGCCCTTGCATTTCTCTTGGGATTTATCCCCTCTATAGAAAATAATGATTTAAAACCAAAAGTGATTAGGTTAATAAGAGGTTTAATTACCTCTGAAGCCAACCACTTTGGTACATCTGGTGCAGGTCCTTCTTGAATAGATTGCTCAATGTGAGCATCCTCTATCACTAACTTAGTGTCCTTGTCCGGACCTTCCCCTTGTTGTGACATCTCTTCTTGGGGAATCTCTTGCTAAGGAATCTTCTGTTGTAGGATCTCTTGTTGGGGGAGCCCTTGTATCGATCTCCATAAGCCTATGCTCAGGATCCTCCACCTCTTGGTGTGTTTCCTCATCTCCTTGGTCCTATGGACCTTGCTCTTCAAGTGACAGTGAATGCCGCACTTTCTCATCTTTCTTTTTCTCCACTTGTTCTTCAACTTATTTTATATCGCCTTCTCCAAGCCTATCCTAAAGAACATCCTTTTGAACTTCTGGAAAGGTGACATCTTCAACTAATTTATCTATCACTTCTTGCTAAGATGGCTCCACCCCTTCTGTTTCCATAACCCCTATACTCGAAACATCTAGTTAGTCCTCTGGCACATTTGGTGATCCAAACCTTTTAGTATCATATATATCCTCTGCTTCGGGATCTTTTACAGCATCTAGATTTTCTATTACTTCTACTTCAGTCTCCACTCGCTAGGGTTTAGATGGAGGTGGTGTTGACTATGCAAGTAAAGAGGTGATTGGATCATTGGTCACTGCTTGAGTTCCCTCATCATTAGTTAAATATACTATCTAACTTAGTGGCAGTTGCAGCTCCTCAGCTCAAGCTTGTTCTTATACCTTTGCCTCCTCAACCAGCTCTTGCTTTACTTTGATAATCTGCTAAGTTGATTGGCCACGTTGGAGCTCCATAACCTACCCTCTAGTGTGAGCCTGATATGCTTCCACCTATCATGCTAGATGTGCTTGAAGTGTAAGCTGAGCCAATGGAACTTCTTCTTGAGGCTGATTGAATGCGAACATGAGTTCCATCTTCGTCGATCCATATACCTCTGCCTCGGTGTCCACTAGTTTTGCAATTGCACCCCTCATAGGCATTGTTAGAATAGACTCGTAATCACCTCCATCAATTTTCAAGATATCTTTCTATTTTACCATGTTATCAAGATCAAACAATCTTTCCAATTCATTCATCCCTTTGGGAATCTTATTGTCTTATAGATCAATGATGGATTCTTCATCCCATTCTACATCTTCACGATGCTTCTCATCAATCACCACTCCCTTCAGTATATCCATAGTGTGGCATTCTTCAATTGTTGTGACTAAGATGGGGATTACCTTTAGTGGTTTCTCTCTTGGAGGTGACAGCATGATGGCAATAGTGATGCCTTCTATAGTTAGAGCTTTGCCAGATGCTAATGTTTCTGGATGCACCAATTTGGCCTCCATGATTTGCCTCTTGACAATGAGGAAATCATCATAATCTACGTCTCTTCTATCTTTTCTCTTCCTTTTCTTTTCATATGTTAGATCTATGCCTTTGGCTTTTAGCTCATTTATTTTTTCATCGACCCACCTCTAGGTGGTGATCATGACCTTCCTAGTGATGACGTCAATGTATGTCTCGTATGGATGAGTCCAGTCTAGAAGAGATAATGTTTCTTTGTATACTTGTTTTTTATTATAGTTTAGGTCAAGAACCTGACCATCATCAAACTTTACCTATGGAGGGACTTCCAGACATCCCATGATCTAGATCTGATTGAGGGTCAACCTTTGGTATCCCCACTTCTTGATGTCCTCTTCATCAATGCAGTCTTCCCAATTGTCCTCCAAATGAGGAACATGTTACAATTTATTGTTAACAAACATTTCCATGCTATTGTAAGGATCAAAGGTTCTTGTGAGGGGAAATGGCTACAAGGTTATAATTTACAATGGGAAATTTATGGTCCCTCACCCATTATTCTAGACATATGCCTCATATGAAGGAATTATCTGCCTGGTGATTTCTAGAAACAAAACCTTATTAGTTGGATACCAAGGCAACATGAGGGAGTTACCCTCAAATCCTTCCATTCCATCCTGATGTAAGTGAATGTTGGGAACTGGATGAACTGGGACCCATGTATTGTGATGACCGCTTGGGCCTCCCTTAAGATCCTCTTGGCTCGGTCCCCTTCCATTAACTGGATGAGCCACATAACAAAATTGTCGTTCACCCTCCTATAATGCAGAATGGACTATTTTCTTTCTAATTGTGGGTAATATTCCCACACCAACTGCTCTCCTTTCTTATTACCAAGCTTCCTGATTGTATATAGTCCATCAAACTGGGCCCAATATGCACAAGAATAAACCACATAAGAGGTCACCAAGAACCTCTACTTCTTCTTCTTCCATCCAACCATCTCTGTATGTAGGGAGTCACTAATGAGCCTCGCCCAATGCACTACCCCACTTGTTTCATTTACAAAATGGATGAGGTCAAACATCCATAATTCCAAGGACCTAGAGTCCTCCTTCCCAGCCATTCTACTCAGCAAGGTTATTGAATGTATTGTACTTCAGGACTAAAGTCATACTTATATAAATTTTGTGACATCTTAGAGACTGCCTTGGGCCTAGTTGCCGGATCCATCCATGAGGTGTGCATAATCTTATGGCATCCTTAGATATTGGAGTTATACTCCATTGATAAAGCATAACTTAGGTCTATTTCAAATACCTCCTAGCTCCATGGTAACCTAAAAGTATTAGTGATTCCTTTGGCTGAGAAGTCTACATACACTCGTCCTTGGTGCTCCACCCTCCTATTAACAAAATTATATTTTTGAACACATTTACTTACAAGCTCTAGAGCATCTGTGGCATATGGGAAGCTAGTTGCATGATACATCCCACTCTGGACGATGTTGTTAATCATGGGGTGACCTTTGCATGCCTAAATCCTTTCTCTAAAAGATTCTAAATCTGTCTTCCCACAGTGGGTATCCAATACATGGCCATATTTATTCCATACCGTGCTGGGAGTGGAAAACATTAGTGCAAAAAACTCATCATCACGTTGCTTTTGTTTTTTGTACATTGTATCCTGCATGATGTGGATATCTAAGATTAGTTCCTACATTTCGAGATTAGGGCATGTAGATTAATCTTAGCCCTGTAGAGTAATTCATGATTGTTTACAACAAGATAAAAACCTAAGACTAAGAATTTACTCTTGGTAAAAGAAATTAGCCTTTTAGTAAAGAAAGAATTATTGTAACCATCAGGGAAGAGGGCTTTGTCGTATACACACCTATCAATAGGGATATCACCTTGGTTTCATTGTGTAGAGAAAGTTCGTTCACTGTCGCGCTCTTCGTTCATTCAAATGCATGATTTGTATTAAGCTCTGCAAATTTATTCTCAATGGTAATTCTCTACACTTCTTCTCTTCAAATCTTTAACAAATACTTTTGTGATTTATCAATGTGTCAAAATTAGCTTTTAAACTTCATGAAATTCGCTAAGTGAGGAGTTCATTGAATGTTACTAAAGTTTGGTGAGCAATTACTATTTAAGCGTAGGTGAAATCAACAGCTGGGGAAAAGTTCATATTTTAAATTTAAATCTCAATGGTCAAAAGCATCTTGTAGTGGATTAAAGATAAGGATAGGATGGACATCTGGGTCTTAATATCCTATTTGAATGTCTAATGGGAATGTTTGATGACTTTGACCGAAGTTGGGTGGACAACATAGTGGTAACTCTGTGGGATTATGTCATCACCATGGTGGTCAAAATTCAATGACCAGAGGGATGGATGACTAGATCTTACTCGATCGTGAGGATTTGGACATTTACCAAAATGTCTATTGTGAAATTTCATGTGGACTATGTTCAATTGGAAATTCAATGGACTGTGCACTCATTTTATAATACTTTGGACAAGATATGGATATGGATATCTGCATAGAAATATCTGTACCAAATATCTGGTCCATTAGAACATCTATAAGTTAGGGTGAATTTGATAGTTTGCATTAGATATTTGGACTGGACATGACATTCACTCAATCAATCATGTCAAGTTGAAATATCCTATCCGGTAGACGTCTTCATGACTTGCTAGGTTAATCTTGACAGTTTCAACATGACATGGATGTGGATATTTATACTTACGATGTACTAATGTCTGGTTCACATGGATAGTGATTGAGCTATATTTAATTTTATCTTTGGGTTTAGATGTTATTTCCATGTATTTGAAACTTGATATGTAGACTGGACATGACATTTATGTTTCACCAATGTCCATGTCCAGTTGACCAGAAATGTTCGGATGACTAGAACTTCCAATGGGCATAACTTTCTCATTTCAACAAATTTTCACCTAGTCCAAGAGCAAAACTTGACTAGAATTCTACCCTCTATCCATTCATGACCTTTACAAGGTATTATTCGCAACTTGAATTTTGACTTGAATTTGACTTGGAGGTGACATGACATTTTACCATTACCACCCAAGTAGACAACAAATAAACAAGTATGACAGAAAATGTTGGGTCCTCATTTTGTCAGGGCAAAATGGGGCATGTTGTGAGACTACACGACAACTTGCAACCAAAGAAAAAAACTAAATTTCAACCAATTTAGGAAAAAAGGATAAATTCATACATACATTTCCAACTTCAACTGGACTTGATCATTCTAGTTTAATAAAATGAAATTGTATTCACCAATGTAACTAGATCTTAGAAGTAATGCTAGTGTGTGAGGTTGATTCATTTCCTTTCCTTTTGGGATTATCTAAAAATAGAAGTCATTTGCATTAAGCTACATAATTTGATTTAAGCTTTTAAGCCAAACCTAGATAGAGCCTTGCTGCCAGTCAAGCGTCAATAGCCCCAGCAAGGTTATCTCTGTAATTCTCCCAAATATTGCTCTATTGCTAGTTAGGCGTCTATAGCCCTGGTAGAGTTACTTGGATGACATAGAGAATAAATCTCTTTATTGATTTTCAATGTTTCATTTTTTTATCTCGTATGATATGTCTTGTTAGCTCATTTGCAAGGTTATAACACATGTTGTTAGGTTGAGATTTACAGTGGTAGCAAAGGAAACCCTTTAGATTTTTCACTTAATGTAAACATGGCTATTTTTGACTAATCCATGGAACTTCAAGTGTGTTTATTAGTGTGATCCCTTGGATAATCTATGTTGCTAATGGTGAATATGATTTCATAGAACAAACTAGACTAGTCATACCCGTAGAAGTCACAACTTATGTAGGAATTTGAACTTCTTTTCTAAATTCTAGAAATTCCATTATTTTATAAGGTTACAATCTTCTCCCTAATGCACCCAACCAAAATAAAGACTCAACAACAAATAGAAGGAAAACTAAAAGAGACAAGCAAAGCATTCTATAGAAGTATTCACATATATACATATTTTCATCTTCTTTTCGAAGGATTGGGATTAGAAATAATGTTTTAGGAACAGTCCATTGAGTGGCAATGGCACATCTTCTCTAGTTAAGGTCTTTAGCCTATATGTGCTATCACCTAATATCTCAGCAATTTGGAAGGGACCAATCTAAAGTTCATTAAATTTTCCATGGTCTCCCTTCCACTCGTGGGCTTTATCCCAAGATAAAACAAGGTCAGATATTCAGAAGGTTTTAATCTTATCTCTTTTGTCAAACCAATGCTTGACTATAGCCTAATGTTTAGAGAAATGAACTATGGCTTGATTTCTCTTTTCTTCTAGGTGTAGGACTTGTAATAATCTAACTTCTAATTTGTCCTTCAGACCTATGTATTCTTGAGCAAACTGTAAGGTGGGAATTTTCAAGTTTATAAGGAGGATGGGATCTACTCCATAAACTATTTTGGTAAGGGGAATTGCCTAGAGCTGATTTCACTCTAGTTCTATCAACCCACAATGCATATTTCAATAAAGTATTCTATTCTCTAGGATTCTTTTCTACCAGTTTCTTGATGATGTCTAACAAATTTTCGTTAGTGGATTCGACAAGGCCATTATCTTGGGGATAATAATTAGATGAAATTTTCAAAGTAATTCCCTATTCAAATGCCCAATTAGAGAATTTTAGTGAAGTGAAATTAGGGCCATTGTCACATACCAGTGCATATGGGATGTCGAATCTGATGATGATGTTATCTTCTAGGAACTTGATCATACCATCTATTTTGCACAACTTACTGCACATAGCTTTGGTCCACCTGGTACAATAATTAGTGATAGTCAGGACATACCTGTGTCTAGCTGATGATGGAGGATTAATCATGCCGATGAAGTCCATTACCCATTAAGGAAATGGGTGTATCTCCATTACCGGTTGGAACGGCTGGGATGCATACCTTTCTCTATTTACAGCTACTTGACATGTATGATAGTGCTTGATATGTTTGGTAAGATCTTTGAATATTGTTGGCCAGTAATATCCTACCCTGAGAAATTCGTGTGTAGTCGCTAGGTGCGACCCATGGGTCATTCCAAACTTATCATGCAACTCATGCAAGACCTTGTTTTCTTCTTATCGATTAAGGCATCTCAGTTATAGGCCTTCATGATTTTGCTTGATGAGGAATCCTCATTTAATCATGTATCCTTGAGCTTTAATCCTCAAGGCTCTCCTTTGGGATGCCCTCAAGTGTGATAGAAATCTTCCCGTAATCAAAAAATGTGTGATGTTTGTCTACTAGTCGTCTTGTTCACTTGAGCTGACTATGTACTATTGGCTAACCAGGCCAGGGTCTATTTCAACAATCATCTACATCAAGAACTATCTTCTAACTAATTTCATTGGGGTAATGTCCAGATCATACTCTTGTAATACGGTGATCCATTTAGTGCATCTCTCCCCTAGTTCATTCTACATTAGTAGCATCTTGACTACTAAATCAGGTACAACAACGATTAGTTGACTTCTCAAGATGTAATGTCAAAATTTCTTAACTACTTTGACTAAGGCTAGAGCTTGTTGTTCAATGTCCAAGTATTTTAGCTCAACATCCATGAATGGACTGCTCATAAATACAATAGGCTTCTCTTCTTTCACATCATTTCTTTGCATTAGGACTACATCACATGTGTGATTAGAGGAAAATGAATATATGTAGAACGATCTTGTGTAATAAGGACTATTCAAGATAGTAGCATTGGAAATGGCCTTCTTGATATCCTTGAATGTAGCTTTGGCTTTAGGTGTCCATTCTATTTTGGCATCCTTTTTCAACATTGCGTTGAGTGGTCTTACTATCTCAACAAAACTAGTTATAAACTTTCTGACAAAGTTTATTTTGCCAAAGTATGACTTCAGTTCCTTCTTACTCCTTAGCAACTAAAGTTTCATAATTGAGTTGACACGATCAGGATCAATGGATATTCCATTCTATGATATGACATGACCTAATAATTTACCTATGGTGACTCCAAAAATGCACTTCTTTGGATTAAGAGAGATACCATACTGTTCACATCTTTGTAACACTTTTCTTAAATCAACAATGTGATCTTCTCTATTTTTGGAAAATATAGGTAAGTCATCCATGTAAATGACAATGCATTGGCCAACCAGACCTCTAAAGGCAATGTCCATAGTGCGATGAAAGGTTGCACTAGCGTTAATCAAGCCAAATGGCATTCTTCTGTATGCAAAGATTCCCCACTTTGTAGTGAAAGTAGTTTTCAATCTATCTATCTTATTAACCATGACATGGTTGTATCTAGAGAATCCATCTAGGAATGACATCATCTTGGCTCCATTTACCATTTGAAGTAACTCATCCAATGAGGGGAGAGGATAATTATCCTTTTCGAACACCTTATTCAGATTTTGGAATCCTACGCATAGCCGGATGTCTCCATTTTTCTTCCTAACTGGCACCAAATTGGTGACCCATGTCGAGTGTCTGACTGGAAAGATGATACGTGCTGCTAATAATTTTTTAAATTCTTTAAAAATCAAAGGTTCCAATAGGGTATTCATCGGTCTTTATTTTTGCCTAAATGGCTTCACTTCTTTCTTTAGCAGATTAGTGTGTGTGATAATAGATGTATCATACGTTTTTAGCTCATCATATGACCAAGTGATCACATGCATGTAATATTTCATAGCTTGGGTGATCCCTTCCTTTTCTGTTGAAGTACAAACCTTTCTGATCAAGACTTTACGATGTTCTAGACCTTAACTTAAATTAACAGACTCATAATCACCTCCATCAGTTTTCGAGATATCTTTTTGTTTTACCATGTTATCCAGATCAAGCAGTCTTTCCAATTCAATCACCCCCTTGGTAATCTTATTGTCTTGTAGATCAATGATGGATTCTTCATCCCATTCTGGATCTTCACAATGTTTCTCATCAATCACTTGAGCTTCAAAAATATTCTGATTGGTAATGAAATCCAAGATATGGTGATCATCATTGAAAACTTGGAAGTCAATAATGTTATCAGGTATTGACAAGATCAACACCGGCTCTACTAAGAATCTTTTTAATCCCAATAATGTCAGAGGTGTTGCAAGTATGTGCTAATCAGTGTCGTCATTGATGTCAACAAGCTTGTGTTGTCATTGGTGTCAACTGTATCTTTTGTTGTTGTTGTTGTTGTTTGACTAAGTTGTGTTGAGAATGATGTGATTGCCTTGAAGAAGTGATGAAGATGTCAGGAATATATTTCTGGTGTTTGGTTTCCAAGTGCTTTTGAGAAAATTTGATTAATAAAGGAAACAATGTGTTGGAGAGACTAACTAGGTTAATAGAGTTGTGATGGAGTTTTGCTACACATTTCTTCCTAATTGAATATCTATTTGTGTAGTTTGGATATGTTGTTCAAAGGTTGTCAAAGATGTTATGTTATAGATTGTGTGCTCCAGTTAATTGTGCAGAGAAAGTTATGTTCACCAATGTGTGGACAGTGTTTTTGAGTTGTGCAAAAGTGTCTGGGAGAAACTATTTTGCTCCGCATTTCTTTGCAGATTTGTTTCTAGCTTTGTGGTTCTAGATTTATGCTTATAAGTTCTATATCTTCCTTTAGTTCAAGTGGTTCATGGTTTGGTGCTCCACAAGTTCATTTATTGAGTTGCAATTGATGACAGAGTATGATAGAGCTGGTTAAGTACTCCAGTGTGAACTTTCTTCGGGTGAAAGATGCTGCAAAGGAATTTGTTGGTTTTCAGGTGCTTGTGGATGTTTCTAGATCATGTTCAATCTTTGTGTGTGGTCCACATGTCGTTGTTTGTTTTTGAGGAAGCATGCACTTAAAATTTCATAGTGTTTACACAAGTTTGGTCAACTTGGTTGTTCACACTAATTGCGGTTGTGCTTCGTTGATTGTGAAAGTGTGTTGAAGCATGTAAGAGTGGATTTAGGTCCATGCTAAGGCCTAATGTGGTCTACATTCATTCCTTTTCTCAATGGGAATGTTTTGGTCCACATATAATTTGAATTTTATGGGTTAAGTTGTGTTGCCGACCTTGGAAAATGTTTTCAAGGTTGATGATGGTATACATAAGTGTCAAGGATTTGTGAATATATGCATGCACGATGGATATGATATTTGTGATGTGAATTTGATCAGTGTAGTGAGAGCTTTCATGTGTTAGGCTACTAGATGCAGTGAGAAGAAGGTGTGTACTTTTTTTTAGTGTTGTTGCGAAGGTGTTGGTTGTGTTTTGGTGATTATTGAGCTTCATTGGAACTAAACTCCATGCATAGGTTAGATGCAATTATATCAGTTCATCCCAGGTAGTGAGCCCCTTCTTCTATCTCTTTCTTCTGGATAGTGAGTCCTCTAGCAGTGAGCCTTTATTTCTTATAGGCAGTGAGCCCTTTGGCAATGAGCCTCTTGTAATTCGGTATTGCTACTACTTTATATTGTGATCTAATTCTCACCATGGTTTTTCCCTTCTTGGGTTTTCCATGTACAATCTGGTTTTTTCTTGTGTTTGATGTTGTTATGATTTAGTTTCTATTATTTTCTTAATCATCATAACAAGTTTAAAGGCTAATGTGGATCTAAATGTTTGTGAGGGTTTGAAATTTTTGATACAACTAATTAACCCCCCCTCTTAGTTGTCTTGTGCATTCAACAATTGGTATGAGAGTGAGGTTCCTGATGAGTGTCAAATTGCACTCATAAAATACACTCTTTTTGCCTCTCTTTTCCTCTATTCAGTTCATCTTCCTTGTGTCTGCACTCAAATTATTTAAGCAAGATTGTTCTAATTAGTGATTAATTAAGATAGATTACTTGAGATTAGAATTTCTGATTAAGTGGCTAATATGCGTGGGATTAATGGAAAAATGCAGAATTTCTCTTTCTTTTTGAATCAGCAGGTGTACATATTAGAAACAACGGTTTTGTGCATCTCTGGAGATCACCTTCAATGATCTCCGGAGACCATAACAAAGAACAGTGACAACTGGGTTTTGAAGAATTGGGGAATATCTCCGGAGCTCTGCGAGTGTCTGGAATATCTTCGGAGCTCTACAATATCTCCAGAGCTGCAGACAGGAACAGCTATCCTCGGAACCTCCTGAGAGCATGGCATGTTCCAGTCAGAGCCACCAATCAGACACTTCAGTAGCAATCCTAACACCCCCCTTACTTCACTCAAATCATCACCTGAGTGATGAAGGGTCAACTATCAGTTAAACTACTGAAGTTTTATCTTTCCAAAGATTTTGCATAAGTTACGAATTGAATATTCTTATTTTCAGGGCTTTGATGCCCAAATGTATTAAGATCTAAACTTAGACCTCTGAGTGGACTTCTGTTCCACTCAAGTCTACCCCTTTTGCATGATGATCTTTCATAAGTTAGACAGTTAAGTACAAATAAGAGATGGTGTCATCTCCTAGAAAGACTGATAGATAAGTTCAGTGATATATCATCACTCTTTTTATATATACTTTCAGAAATAGTAATGAAACAAGATGATAAGATTATTCTAATTTTTAGAGATTTCAGTTCTGTTATAGCCATACATTTCTCATGAACATAAAAATGAATGAATTGGATTGAATTTGGTTAGATCATCTTTAGTGCTGATTTCCTGCAATAGCCTTCAGCCTCAAAGGTGCGAAGCAAGGGCCCACTCTCACCAATTAGGCAGGAGGCTAGTATCTCTGTTTTACTATTTCAAGTTTGTTTTATAAAAGTATTTCTTGTTTTAGTAGATAGATGCAGGTTATCATTCTTTGCTTTGAGTACATTTCCCATTTTATTCTATTTTACAGCATTCATTACATTTATTCAACAAGCAGGTAGATTAGTCATTCTTTTAAGCTTTAGGATTAGCTATAAACTAGTCACTTAGAATCCCTAGTTGCAGACAGCCATAGACATAGCCCTGGTTCTTTGACATCTGAAAATAGATTAAATGATGAGGTACAGTGACAACCCGTCATTTTTGGTGCTGTTGCCGGGGATTTAGTTTGTGTTAATTAGGGATACTGAGTTAAAAATAGTTTTTAGAATAGATCTGTATGGTTAAAGCTAGAGATCTTAAAGGAAGATATATTAAGCAGACACCCCAACAACACACCATAGGGGAAAGCAGTGAGGTGGTACAAAATCCTGTTGAAGAAGGAAACCTAGATCTTAATTTGGAACCTGCACTTCAAAACAACAATCTCTTAGATCCTACAGATATTCCACTTGCCAATTATATCCAGGAATTACAACAAAAAGTTGAGTCAGATCCTTTGGTAGAACCTAATTTCCTAGAACCTCAGGAAGAAGAACTAGTATTAAACATGGAGAATGACAATCATGAGGAAGAGGAAAATCAGGCCCCAAGAACCTTCTCATATCCTATTGTTTTGGCTGCTGGAGACAATGCTCCCATGAAAAATATCTCACCAGCACATCTGCCAAATTTTAGAGGACTTTCCTCTGAGGATCCAGATCAGTTCTTGTTTGAATTCAAAGTAGTCTGCCAAACTTATGATTATGGATCAGATAACCAGAAACTCAAACTGTTCCCTTCCACCCTGAAAGATTCTGTGATGAGATGGTTTATGGGTTTACCCCAAGGTTCTATCCGTTCTTGGGATCAAATGGAAACAGAGTTTTTGGAAAAATACCAAGATTATTGCAGATCCAGTAATAAAAATGAAGAACTATTTAAAATTAGGCAGGGGGAGGAAGAATCCTTAGAAGACTATGTGGATAGGTTTAATTTTGCCTTGAGAAGGTATGGCAATCCAGTAAACCACTCCTTGGCCAGAACCCTGTTTATAAAAGGATTGGATAAAGAATCAAAACAGGCACTGGACCTAATGGGAAAAGGGAACATTAACAAAATGGAAATACCTGACATAGAGGAACTCTACAGGAATTATTCCAGAACTCAAGATGGAGTAAGGTCATCCAAAACTTTTAAGGGGAAGAATGAGATAGGACAGTTGATGGAGGGAAATTACAAATCTAAAAACAGATATTCTGGTCCAACTAAATACCACATTGGATGGGATCCAAGCAAAAACCAGGCTAACTGATCAAAATAGAGCAACTGAACCGCTTTCCATTTATTGTCCTAGGTGTAGAAACAAACACCTGTTGAGAGAATGTCCCTTGGACAAGTCAGAGATTTGTCAAATCTGTGATAGGGAGCATCCTACCAGTCAGTGTAGTTAGCTTCCAGCCTTGAAAAGATTGAGTAAAAAGAATGCTATGATAGAGGAGGAGTTGAACTATGTGGGATAAAAACAACCTGGAAATTTCCCTTATAATCAGTACCCAAGCCAGTCTTCTTACAGGGGTCCTACTAATTGGGGAATAATCAGTGGAGCCCAGCTTGGTATGGCCCTCAAAATAATCCTCCTTGGGGACAGTAGGATTGGCAAAACCAAAATTGGCAAAATTAGCCTTGGGGAAATCAACAATGGCCACCACAGTTTGGGTCACAAGGCATGCAACCACAGTGGGGTCCTCAACAGGGATATCATCAATAATACCAAGGACAACCTAGATGTTTCCAACCTCAACAGTAGGCTTTACTAACTAGATCCTCCAACACACAGGGTCAAACTCAGAATGAACCAGTTAGTCAACCACCTTTACCAGCTCAGCCTATACCAAACCCACAGAATAAACAGGGAACAGCTATCTATATGACAGAGCAAGAAAATCTGGCTAGAATTAATGCTATATATTCAAATAATCTCCAGCTGCGTTCTGGGAAAGCATTCCCAAGACCTTCTCCTCCAACTATAGTTGAAATAACCAATGATGAGGAACCTGAAAATCCATCTAATCAACCCCCAGAGGAGATTACTAATGAAAAGGTGCTAGAAAAATCAACCACAGACAACTTCGGAGTTACTCCTAAAAAGCCAGCTCCAGAGAATAGTCTAGAACATAATTCTAATAAGAGCTCCGGAGATGCTCCGGAGATGGAAAAACTAGCACCCTACCCAGAACGACTTAAACAAAATGCTCCCCAGAGAAAGGTTTTACAAAAACAAATCCAACCCAATCAGGAATCAGAACTTTTACAAGAACTCAAGCAGCTAAACATTGAAATTCCTCTCCTCCAGGCCATTAGAGATGTACCAGAACTAAACCAATTCATCAAACAATATTGCATCAAAACACAGGGCAGAAAGAAAAGTTTTCCCTCTACAATACAAGTGGAAGGAAAGGTAATGGATCTATTGATGGGAGAAATTCTCCTCCCAAAATATGGAGACCCTGGGAACCCTGTCATAACTATTTTCATCTTAGGGGTAGAAATTTCAAATGTTCTGGTTGACTTAGGGGCAGCAATTAATGTGATGACAGTTCATACAATGGACAAGTTAGCTCTGTCAGGTATCCAATCCACGACTATAATTCTGCAACTTGCTGATCAGTCAGTAGCTGTTCCAAAGGGAGTGATCACTGATGTACCGGTTGTAATAGATTCATAGGAATTTCCAGTGGATTTCTTAATACTGGAACCTAGAAACCAAAGGAATGCTTATCCATTGATTTTAGGAAGGCCATGGCTGGCTACTGTAGCAGCATCTATTGATTGTCAAACTGGAGATATGGTCATTTCTAATGGGATAGATTTAAAGAAAATATCTTTGTATCCTCCAGCTAAACCATTGGTGCATTACACAGGAAGAGTATGGGTGGATGAACCAGATAACATGAACAACAGTGCCTCATTAGCTATGGTAACCATTAGGGAACATCTCAGAGAATTAGAAGAAGAAGTATACTATGATACAATGGAAGACTTCACTCACATCCTAATCAACAAAGATGTGATGAAACTTGCCCAAGACCCTCAGAGAAAACTTCTCGTTTCTTCTCATTGTACCCTTGCCAACATTATTCCTTATGGGGAAACCTTTTACAGGGACTTAGCCACTTTCCACATGTTACTCCCACATTCTTGTCCTCTCAATGCCATGACACCAATGTATGGACCCACCACATCTATGGATCAAATTACAAAACAGGTCATGATTCTGCCAGGGAAGACACTTAATATAAATACTCAGTTAATAGCTAGTCAGGAAGAAAAGCTTATTCAACTTTTGGTTTCCCACTCAGCATCTTTTGCCTGGGAATACTATGATATGAAAGGCATACCTCCTGAAATCTGTACCCATCATATCTACACTAAGGATACTAAACCTGCCAGACAACCACAAAGAAGATTGAATCCTACCTTAAAGGACATTGTCAAAACTGAAATAGAAAAATTACTCCAGGCAGGGTTCATATATCCAATCTCAGACAGTCAATGGGTCTCACCCCTTGTCATTGTGCCTAAAAAGAATGGGAAATGGAGGGTGTGTATTGATTATAGAGAACTCAACAAGGCCACAAAAAAGGACTACTTTCCCTTACCATTTATTGACCAAGTTCTGGACAACCTTGCTAGGAGAAAGTATTTTTCTTTTTTAGATGGATTCAGTGGGTATAATCAAATTCAAGTAACACCTGAGGACCAAGACAAAACAACCTTCACATGCTCTTGGGGAAACTTTGCTTACAAAGTTCTTCCTTTTGGGCTGTGCAATGCCCCAGCTACATTTCAGAGACTGGTTCTAGCTATTTTTGCTGAACTGGCTAATGAATGCATGGGAGTCTACATGGATGACTTTACTGTGTATGGGAATAACTTTGAGGAAGCTCTCAAAAACCTTGGGAAAGTACTAAAATGTTGTAATAAAAATTGATTGTCCCTTAGCCATGAGAAATATTTTATGATGGTGGAGGAAGGAATTGTTTTGGGACACCATATTTCAGAAAAAGGGATTAGAGTGGATCAGAACAAGATAGAAGTAATCACACAGTTGCCTTCACCCAAAAATCAGACTGATGTCAGAAGTTTTCTAGGTCATGCAGGCTACTATAGGAGGTTCATAGAAAACTTTAGCAGAATAGCTGCCCCCCTGTTTACCCTGCTTAACAAGGAAACAGAATTTCTCTGGACAGCAGACTGTCAATCAGCATTTGAAACTTTAAAGGAGAAGCTTACTGTGACACCAGTTTTAAGGGGACCTAATTGGACTTTACCATTCCACATACAAACTGATGCTTCAAATGAATCCATTGGGGTTGTTTTAGGACAGAAAGAGGAAGGAGAAAGTATGCATGCCATTTATTACATCAGCAAGAACCTTACCTCTGTAGAAAGAAATTATACAACAACTGAGAAGGAATTCTTGGCAGTTATCTATGCTATAAACAAATTCAGACATTATATTACTAGATATAAAATATTTGTGCACACTGATCATGCAGCCATCAAGTACCTAATGAAAAAACTAGTAGTAGGTGCAAGGATCATCAGGTGGTTATTGCTCTTGCAAGAATTTGATATTACCATAGTTGATAATCCAAGAAAGTTTAATTTCGTTGCTGATTTTCTATCAAGATTGCATACAGGAGGAGAAGATCAACCAGTGGAGGACAAATTTCTAGATGAACATCTTTTTGCCATATCCACTACTGCACCTTGGTTTGCTGAAATAGCTAATCTGTTAGCTACAGGCTTGTATCCATCCCATTTTACTTCAAAACAAAGAAAACGTTTGCTTAAAGAAAGCTTATCCTACAAATGGTTGAATGGTTTACTATTTAAATGTGGTCCTAATTTCATTCTACGCAGGTGCTTGAAGGCTGATGAGACTTTTGATGTGTTGAGAGCATGTCATGATGAGCCATCTGGTGGCCACTACTCTTTTCACAGGACAGTCCACAAGATCCTTGGAGTTGGTTACTACTGGCATTCTCTTCATAAAGACACAAAGAAGTATGTGCAGCACTGTGACCAGTGCCAAAGGATGGGGCAGCCCACCTTTACCCAGGAAATGCTGCTACATCCTCAAGTCACGATGGAACCCTTTGAGCAATGGGGTCTAGACTTTGTAGGACCAATATCACCGCCATCATCAGGCAAGGAGTATATTCTAGTATGCATAGACTATGTTACTAAGTGGGCTGAGGTTCAAGCATTATAGTTTGCAAGAGAAAAAAAAGTTCCTGATTTCCTTTACAATAGAATTTTCTTGAGGTTTGGCGCCCCAAAATCAATAGTTTCAGACAGAGGACCTCAATTTACTTCACAGGTAATCAAGGCATTCACAGATTTGTACCAAGTCAAGCACAGAAAAGCTTCACCTTACCATCCTCAAGCAAATGGGCAGGTAGAAGTAACCAACAGAGAACTTGAGAATATCCTAACAAGGACAGTGGCAATGAACAGGAAGGATTGGGCTAATAGACTACCTGAAGTAGTTTGGGCTTACAACACAACTTGGAAGTCCACAACAAAGTTTTCACCATATGAACTGATTTATGGGAAAAAGCCTATACTATCTATAGAATTTGAACTCCAGACACTTAAAACTGTATTGGATGTTGGTCTGCCGCTGTCTACAATTCAGCAGAACAAAATTCTTCAGCTCAATGAGTTGGATGAGATTCGGACAGAAGCCATTCAGCAAACAGAACTGGTTCAGTACCAAAGGAAACAATGGCATGACCAACATATCAAGAGGACATTTCAACAAGGAGATTGGGTTCTTCTCTATGATTCTAAGTTCAAAGAATTCAAAGGGAAATTACAGACTCACTGGCTGGGTCCTTATCAAATAAAAGAAGTGTTTGAAAATGAAACTGTATTATTGCAACCAATTGATGGGAGCACAAACACATTTCTAGTAAATGGTCACCGGATCAAGCTCTACAAAAGACCGTCTACTAAAGAAGAGTTTCTTGATAATATGAGTTTTGATACAGGGGATACCACCTCTGTCACGGTGTTGGAATAATAAAAAAAGAAATAAATAAAAATAAGGTTGAAAACCAGCAATGGCTGCCTTCTGAAAAAAAAAAAAAAGAAGGTTGAAAACCAGCAATGGCTACCTTCTAAAAAAAATTAGAGAAAGATGGAAAACCAGCAAATGGCTGTCTTCTCGACCAAGGGAGTTAAAAACCAGTAAAATGGCGATTCCCTTATCCAGGACAGTTGTAATAATTGAGCTCCGGATATGATCAGTTGCCAAAAATTGGCCCAATGCATCTCCGGCGCTTCAAATTAGGAGCACCTCCGGCGCTCTGTTAATAATGCCGGCAGTGTCCATAATAAAGGCGGGACCTACCTCGCTAGGTGGTAAAGTAGACAACTCACATGTTGAGGTCATCAAGACTCATCTTCTACTTTATCGCATAGCATAAATAAATTAAGATACTAATAATTGCAGGAGTGACCCCAAGCTAGCGCTGACATCACTGTGGGCGTGGATCTTAGTGCCACTTAATGCAATGATTACAGATCGCGTGCAAGTCGGAAGCGGATGTTATTTCAACCACCGTTTAAATGCCACGATGCGTGCAGTTTCTAAAACGGCGCAGCATTTCTCCCGCATACATTGCCTCATCATTAAAACTGATCCAGGTAAATCTATTTTTCATTAATCATTAATTAGTAACTGTCATGTCTTTCTATTTTGAGTGCTGCTGTGATGACACGTCCCTCCACCGTCATTTCCTTTTTCACATCCAAGCATGCCGCCATCTATGCCTTAATGCCACCTTACCTCTGGAGCACCCTGTCAGTCCATTACAATTATGACTGCTTTGATCCCTTAACCCATCTGCATAAACCTAGCCTGAAAACAATAGCATCCCTCATTTAAACCTCCGGAATAGACTGAAGCATAAGATAAATAACTCTCCGGAGCCTACAGAGTAATTTGAACAGCACTCCAGAGCCTACAGAGTAATTTAAACAGCACTCCGAAGCCCATAGAGATCAGAGGGACAGATAGACTGCAGATCGCAAAAGAAAAGAATAAAACACAGAAACTGCCATCAATTCAGGTATGGGGGTCAAGAAAAAGTCTGAGCCAGAAAGTACTGCAGGTCTTCTAAAGGATGCAGCTGCAGCAAATATTTTAAGGACTGCTGGATGGCTTGATTTCCTAGACAAGTTTGAGGGGTTTCAGGAGGACATTGTGGACGAATTCCTTAGGAATTTAAGAGACGACCAGACCACTGTAAGAGGGAACCAAATTAGTCTCTCCTCCACAATTATCAGCCACATCTCCGGACTCCCCGAACAAGGTGAGAGGTTCCACCACCTGAAAACCTTGTATACAGAGTTAATTAAAAAAAATTTTGTTCGTGGTGAGCCTGCCATTCAATTGCATATGAATAAAAATGAGGTCAAAGAAATTTTGAGATCCACTCTCCCAAACCCTTGGGCAACTGTTGCCACCTGGTTAATGAAATATTTTACCTGTGATGGCCAATTCTCCATAGTCTTAGGGCCCATAATGAAAATGCTCATTTTTCTCAGACATGGAAATAGGCACCCCGAATATAACATAAATATCCCAAATTTCCTCTATTCTGCCATCAGGGCAACTGTAGAAAAATACCAGCAGGGTAAGGGACCCATGAAGCATCATGGCCTCATCTTCCTGATAGTCAAGCACCATTTCTTATCTCAGGCCAATGGGGACGAACTATTACAGAACTTTCTTGAGCATAACCCTCAGGTCAGAGCACCAGAGATAACACAAACAGAGGATGAGAGTTCTCCCTCTCACCATGGTGAAGAAACCCAGTCTACAGCCTCCTCCACAGTTTCTCACAAAAGAACATCACCCTCACAGGAGGCTACATCATCTGCAGCCCCTGTTCCTAACAAGAAAAGAAAAGGCAAACAAATTGCAGAGCCTGCTCCTACACGGCCTCTATATATGACTTGGTCAGTCAGGCGACAAATGACTTCACCTGAGGGATCTAGGCCTAGGGAATTAATAGAAGAAAAAGTAGGGCAGGGAATTGAAGGGAGATGGTGGGTTGAAGAACCATCCCATGACTCCGATGAGGTACCTCTGGTCCGAAAGAGGAAACAAAGTGAAAATTCTCCAGCACCCTCTGTTCAGTTGGAGTCAAGTCCAGTCTCAACACCACAATGTGCTCCGGAGACAGGAAGCTTACCAACTGTTACTATCTCCTCAGATTCTGAGGAAGGAAATCCTACTCTGGAGGCACTAGTTCCACCTGTGCTCTGGAGAAGCAAAAGAAAGAGACAGCTCTCACAGGCTGAGAAGGATACTACCCTGCTCGCTGAGGCACTCCTGGAATTGAGCACATATGAGGACAAGGCAGGACCTTCAGTTGTGCTAGCAGCAGCAGAGGATCCTCAGAATAAGGGCATAGCAGAAGAAGAAATAGGGCACATAGATAAATTGGGAGAAGCAGAGCAAGTGGCCATGGATAATCTTGATAATCAGCCACCAGCCACAGAAACAGAGGCAGAAACTCTATCACATCCCTCTGACCAAGAAGATATAGAGATCTCAACAGAGCAACAATTAATGGAAGAAATTGAGAATTTAAAAAGGATGCTCTAGGGCAAGAATTTAATTATTACTGACCTCAAGAAGGTCAGGGTAGAAATGGAGATGGAACTGAAGCAAACTATTGCAGAAATCAAAACAGACCTCCAAAACAAGGACAGAATCATCTAGGAGAAGGAGGCAGAGTTAGAAACACAGAAGAGTGAAGCAGCCAAAGTGATGGAAGAAAAAGAAAAAGAAGCAGCACAAAAGGTTTATGAGCTCACTATGGCCAAAGACAATGGCCTCACAGTAATGGCAGCACTGATTGAGAAAGTATAGAGACAAGATAAGCAATTAACTTGGGCCAATAACAGACAGGATGACTAAGAAGAATACATTCAAGAACTGTCTGGCCCAAGGGCAACCAATGAACAGGAGATTCAAATAGATGCTTATGTGGGACCAATCCCCATTGACATTCCTAAAGCCCTGTTTCATTGGGAGGAAAGGTGTAGAGCATTTGAAGCCTCCAAGCCAATGTTGCAACTACAAAGGGCAATCACTGCCAGAGCAGAAAGAATAGAAACTTTGGAGAGCAAAATTATTCAAATGGCCTCCCTCTCCTCAGAAATTCTATCTTGCAGACCTCCCAGTGCCAGCTATTCAATGTTCCTACAAGAAAGGATACTGCAAAGGAAGTTTTCCTTAGTCTTATCTGACATGAATGAGGATACAGAAATAGCAGAAGGTTTCATGACAGCTTACACCAGAAGCAATGATGAAGACAAAAACTTCCTCTGTGAATTGTACTTACATGGGTTCTGCATTAATGATATAGCTTTTATGATTAATCACTTTGTGGGAGAATGCCAGCTTAAGGCATTCATGTCCCTCATGAAAAACCACCAGATTTGGGACGAGAGGATGGAAGATCATCTTCAAAAGGATGCAAAAACAGATCTCCTCCTTAGAAAAGAATGTCCCAATCCTTTTGCCTTTCAGACTCAATTCAGGTCCATCATCTATCATCCTGCAAGTGCAACCAGCATCTTGCCATTATATTTGAAAAATTTGCAGGAGTGCTCCATTGATTTTGGTCTCTTTATGATTAATTCAGCAAATCCTGTCCTTGCTGTAGCAAAGAAGAGATGGAGTATTTTAACACTAGAGCAAAAACTTAGAGAGGTGGTCACCCCTGCAAACCTGAGACTATTCATGAGGAAGGCAAAGATGATATCCAAATTGATGGATAAACATAAACAGGAATGGATAGGAGGGCAGTTCAGACCTCCTCTGATAATTAAACCACTCGCTATATGGACAGAGCAGCTGGAAGATGAGAAATTGCAAGATTGGATGAAGCAAGTTGACAAGTATAGGGGGAATGGTAACACCAATAAAACTACTTGGACAACCTATCTCCAGGAGTATAGTCTGACTGATAGATTGCTTCGTCAAAACAAATCCAGAATGTGAAAAGCAGGAGGACCTGCCAAGCCTTAGGTATGGGGGGGATGATGAGTGTCAAATTGCACTCATAAAATACACTCTTTTCGCCTCTCTTTTCCTCTATTCAGTTCATCTTCCTTGTGTCTGCACTCAAATTATTTAAGCAAGATTGTTCTAATTAGTGATTAATTAAGATAGATTACTTGAGATTAGAATTTCTGATTAAGTGGCTAATATGCGTGGGATTAATGGAAAAATGCAGAATTTCTCTTTCTTTTTGAATCAGCAGGTGTACATATCAGAAACAACGGTTTTGTGCATCTCCGAAGATCGCCTTCAATGATCTCCGGAGACCATAACAAAGAATAGTGACACCTGGGTTTTGAAGAATTGGGGAATATCTCCAGAGCTCTGCGAGTGTCTGGAATATCTCCGGAGCTCTACAATATCTCCGGAGCTGCAGATAGGAACAGCTATCCTCGGAACCTCCTGAGAACAGGGCATGTTCCAGTCAGAGCCGCCAATCAGACACTTCAGCAGCAATCCTAACACCCCCCTTACTTCACTCAAATCATCACCTGAGTGATGAAGGGTTAACTATCAATTAAACTGCTGAAGTTTTATCTTTCCAAAGATTTTGCATAAGTTACGAATTGAACTAAATCCAATATTCTTATTTTCAGGGCTTTGATGCCCAAATGTATTAAGATCTAAACTTAGACCTCTGAGTGGACTTCTGTTCCACTCAAGTCTACCCCTTTTGCATGATGATCTTTCATAAGTTAGACAGTTAAGTACAAATAAGAGATGGTGTCATCTCCTAGAAAGACTGATAGATAAGTTCAGTGATATATCATCACTCTTTTTATATATACTTTCAGAAATAGTAATGAAACAAGATGATAAGATTATTCTGATTTTCAGAGATTTCAGTTCTGTTATAGCCATACATTTCTCATGAACATAAAAATGAATGAATTGGATTGAATTTGGTTAGATCATCTTTAGTGCTGATTTCCTACAATAGCCTTCAGCTTCAAAGGTGCGGAGCAAGGGCCCACTCTCACCAATTAGGCAGGAGGCTAGTATCTCTGTTTTACTGTTTCAAGTTTCTTTTATAAAAGTATTTCCTGTTTTAGTAGATAGATGCAGGTTATCATTCTTTGCTTTGAGTACATTTCCCGTTTTATTCTGTTTTACAGCATTCATTACATTTATTCAACAAGCAGGTAGATTAGTCATTCTTTTAAGCTTTAGGATTAGCTATAAACTGGTCACTTAGAATCCCTAGTTGCAGACAGCCATGGACACAGCCCTGGTTCTTTGACATCTGAAAATAGATTAAATGATGAGGTACAGCGACAACCCGTCAGTTCCTTTGAAGAAAGATTAATAGATTGAGGTAGATCTAGGATGGCACACAAGAAGCAGATTCCCTTATTTGATGGATCAGACCATGCACTCTGGAAGGTAAGGATGGAAGCCTTTCTAGTTGCTCTT
The DNA here is from genome assembly GCA_027924645.1 of Cunninghamia lanceolata. Lineage (NCBI taxonomy): Eukaryota > Viridiplantae > Streptophyta > Pinopsida > Cupressales > Cupressaceae > Cunninghamia > Cunninghamia lanceolata. The sequence goes on from BSBN01000397.1 coordinate 5,240,032, forward strand.
GGTTATGAGATTTGGAAATCTATTAGGTCTAATTACACTGTACCTGAGGATCGTATAAGTACTGAAGATGAGATCAAAGCTACTAAAATAGATGGTAAGGTAAAACATGCTCTCTTAAGTGGACTTATTAATTTTGAGTTGGTGAAAGTTGTGAAATTGAAAACTACTAATAAAATTTGGAAAAAGTTGGAAAGTGTTTATGAAGGAGATGATAAGGTCAAACAAGCTAAAAAGTGGAATTTGAAGCTCACATTTGAGACCATGTGAATGTCTGAAGATGAAAACATTACAAGTTACTTACATAAGGTGGATGAAGTTATCAGTAGCATCAAAGGACTTGGTAGAAATATAGATGATAAAGAAGTGATATTGAAGGTACTCAGAACTCTTCCTAAAGCTTACAATCATAAGGTTTCTGCTATTGAAGAATTACAAAATTTGAATTAGTTTACCAAAGATCAGTTGCTTGGCACCCTAACCACTTTTGAAATAAGAGAGTTTGGTACAACTAGTGGAACTACAAAGGATGAGACTACTTTTAAGGCTAGCAAATTAGAGAAGATTGTGGAATCAAATCCAAAAGACCTTGATGAAGTGGAAGCTAACTTTGTGAGAAGGATGAAAAAGGGTACTGGAAAGTTTAGTGGTGAGTTGCCTTTTAAATGTTTCAATTGTGGAAAAATAGGTCATTGTGCTTCAAGATGTCCAGATAGAGCTCTAAGAATTAAGAACAGGGAAAACATAGGTAAGATTGTTAAGAAAAGTTATTTTGTTGGAGAAGATGCAAGTATATTTGATGATGAATCTAATTATGAGGATGATAATGATAATGATAATGAATGCTTATTCATAGCCCTAAGAGATGAAACTATTTCTACTAACTCTGGAAGCTATGTGAAGGAAAAGGGTCCAGAAGCAAGTACTAACCCTGAAGGCACTATAATGTCTATTTTTCATGCTAGAAGAGAAAAAGATGACTGGATCATTGACAGTAGATGCTCAAATCATATGACATGTGATAAGAGTAAGTTTTTTGAAAAATATGATGGTGGAGTAGTTAGGTTTGGTGGTGATGCAGCTACTAAAATTTGTGGAAAAGGTTCAATCAATTTTGATGGAAAGCATAACAATGATTATGTTCTTTATGTCATAGGTTTAAAGTATAATCTCTTGAGTGTTGGACAAATGTGTAGCAAGGGTTATAATCCTATGTTTCAGGATGATGATTGTGAGATCAGAAAAAGCTCTAGAATAGTGATTGATGTTGGAAAGAGGACAAGTAGAAATGTTTTTCATCTCAAAGGTGGTGATAGTTATTGCTTTATGACTCAGATTAGTGAGAGTTGGATATGCCATAGGAGATTGTTTCACATCAATTTTGATAGCCTGGTAAGGATAAGTTTAGTTCAAGTTGTGAGAGAGTTTCCAAAGATTACAAAACCCATTAATGTTGTCTATAAGGAATGTCAGATTGGAAAGCAAACAAGAAGAAGCTTCAAAGTCAAGGATCAGTCGTCTACTGAACTATTAGAATTGGTACATACAAATCTTTGTGGTCCTACCAGAGTAAGGATTTTTCAAGGTGATAGGTATTATATGCTATTTATTGATGATTGTTCTAGAATGACGTGGGTCACTTTTCTTAAGGAAAAATCAGAAGCTCTAGATAAGTTTAAATCCTTTAAAGCAATGGTTGAAAATGAAATGGATATGAAGATCAAATATTTGAGTTCTGACAGAGGTGGAGAATTTACTTCTAATGAGTTTAACATATTTTGTGAGGATCATGGGATAAAGAGGCATTTATCTACCCATAGGACTGCTTAGCAAAAAGAATGGTTGAATGGAAGAATAGGACTATTCAAGAAGATGCAAGGACAATGATCAAAGAAGAAAACCTACTAGAAGTCTACTAGAGAGAAGCAATTCATACTGCTATCTACATACAGAACATAGTACAAGTAAAAGCAAATGACACAAAGACTCCCTATGAGCCATAGTATGGAAGAATTCCTACTGTTAAATATTTCAAAGTTTTTAGAAGCAAATTTTATATCAAAAGAGATAAAGAACTAGGAAAGTTTGATGCAAGGTGTGATGAAGGTATTTTCCTTAGGTATTCTACTAGAAGCAAAGCTTACCGATGCTACAAAAAAAGGCTAAGAAAGACTATTGAGAGTGCAAATGTCAAGGTTGATGAAGATATCTAGAAGATTTTAGAGGATAATGAATATGAATCAAATGAGTCTTCTTGCAGAGAAGAAGAAGAAACCAAAGAAAAAGAAGTACAGGATGAAGAACAAGAAGATCTAGAAAGGATCCCTAAAACTCCCAAGTATGTGCAGAGGCATCACTCTGAAGACTAGATCATTAGTGATAAGAGCAAAGGTGTATTGACAAGAAGTAGAGATGCTAAAGAATAAGTAAATCCATGTCTACTTTATAAAGTTGAACCTAAAATAGTGGTTGAGGCATGCAAGGATGAGTATTGGATCAAGGCTATGGAAGAAGAACTAATGCAGATTGAGAAGAATCAAACCTGGGAACTTGTCCCAAGACTAGAGAACAAAAATGTAATTGGAACTAAGTGGGTATTTTGGAACAAATTGAATGAGAATGGAGAAGTGGTAAGCAACAAGGCAAGACTTGTGTGTAAAGGCTACTCACAAGTGGAACGAATAGACTATGAGGAAACTTATACCCTGGTGGAAAGAATGGAGGCCATTAGGATGTTTTTGGCTTTTGCAGCACATAAGGATTTCAATGTATATCAAATGGATTTGAAGTTTGCTTTCTTGAATGATGAATTGGAAGAGGAGGTGTACACAGAGAAACCAAAAGGATTTTAGTTGTCAAATAAGCCAGATATGGTTTGTAGGTTGAAGAAGGCACTATATGGATTGAAGCAAGCCCCCAAAGCTTGGTATGCAAGGCTAGACAGGTATTTGTTATAGCAAGGATTCAATAAAGGGTTTACAGATACAAATTTGTACATCAAAGTAAGTGGAGATCAAATTCTGATTGTGGAAGTGTATGTAGATGATATAATCTTTGGTGGAAATGAAGGCATGTGTAAGAGTTTTGCAGATGAAATGTAGAAATAATTTGAAATGTCAATGTATGGGGAAATGAATTTCTTCCTTGGATTACAAATCAATCAAACAGATAAGGGCATTTTCATTTCTCAGTCAAAGTATGTAAAAGAGTTGTTGAAGTTTGGAATGGAAGATTCTAAACTAGTTTGTACTCCTATGGTTACTGGTTGTAAATTGAGCAAGAATGATGAATCTCTTAAGGTTGATTAGAGAAAGTACAGATCAATGATTGGAGGATTACTATATCTCACTACTACTAGACCAAATATTATGCATTCAATTTGTCTTGTGGCTAGATTTCAAGCAGATCCTAGAGAGTCACATGTTATGGTAGTAAAGACAATATTCAAATATTTAAAGGGCACTCTGGATCATGGCTTGTGGTATCCAAAAGATACTAACTTTACTCTAATTGATTATATAGATGCAGATTGGGCCGGTTGTGTAGATGACAGAAAAAGTACAAGTGGTGGTGCATTCTTTCTTGGATGCAGATTGGTGTCTTGGCTAAGTAAGAAACAAGATTCAATGTCTTTATCTACTTCAAAGGCAGAATATATTGTTGTAGCATCATGTTGCACTCAGATGTTATGGATGAAACAAACCTTGAAGGATATCAAAGTTATGTATGATGAGCCAATCTCTATTTTCTGTGATAATACAAGTGCTATTAACATTTCAAAGAATCTGACGATGGATTCAAGGAAAAAGCATATTTCAATTAGGTATCACTTTCAGAGAGAGAAGGTTGCAGAGAATGAAGTGAAGCTTGAGTATGTGCCTACAAAGGATCAGGTTGTTGATATATTCACTAAGGCTCTTTCTAAGGAAACATTTGAGTATCTCTGGGAGAAGTTAGGGGTTATTGCCCCTCCTTCTTTGAACTAGATGCATAAGGAGGTACATCAGTCTAGTGGACTTCAAATTCATACTTTTCTAGACTGATGTTGGAGGCTACCTCTCAGGGGAGCAGGTAGTGGTCATGATGATTGTTGCAATCAGGGGGAGTAAGAGTTGATATAGTTTGGTGTGCACTCCTAAGGGGGAGCATTCAGATCATTGAAAGAAAAAGATGTTGTAGAGCAGTAGTGAGCAGTGCAAGTATGTGCAGTATCATAAAAAGAAAAATTTGTGTCACCCTTTTCCATTGATGTCAAAGTGGGAGAGATTTCATGTGAAAAATAAAGGGGGAGAGAGAGAGAGAGCAATGTGAAAAAGAAAAGAATCAGTGATCAGAGAGAGAGAGAGAGTAAGATGTGTAAAAGAAAGGAGGAGAATAAGAAAGAAAAGAAGTTGGTGCAAAATTGTGTCTTAATAGTTTTTCACATCATGTGTTGCCATCAATGACAAAGGGGGAGATTGTTGCAAGTATGTGCTAATCAGTGTTGTCATTGATGTCAACAAGCTTGTGTTGTCATTAGTGTCAACTGTATCTTCTATTGCTGTTGTTGTTTGACTAAGTTGATGTGTTGAGGATGATTTGATTGCCTTGAAGAAGTGATGAAGATGTCAAGAATATATTTCTAATGGTTGGTTTCCAAGTGCTTTTGATAAAATTTGATTAATTAAGGAAATAGTTGTTGATAACTGAGAGGGGGGGTGAATCAGTTATCCTAATTATTTCTTCTTTTGAACTTTCTTATTAATCAATGCAGCATTGAAGCAAACAAACACACATTACCATGAAATGAGAAACACATGACACAGTATTTTTGACATGGAAACCCTATTAAGGGAGAAAACCACAGGGTGATTAACCCAAAGATTATTCTCTATTAGAAGAATAAGGAATTACAAAATGGCACTTGCCAATTAGGGCTCACTACCCGAGCACACTTCTCACAAAGAGGCACACTGCCTACAAGGAGACACACTGTCTACAAAAGAATGTTATACAATACTTGAACTGATTGGAAGCATCCACATATGCTGGAGTTCAGTTCCAGTTAGGCTTAGTACACTGATCTGTTGCACTTCATCTTTCCTCTTCTCTTTATTCTGCTTTCCTTTCACATACCGGATCTCTCTGGCTATTTCTGCTCTACTCTACACTTATTCACACAACAACAACACACAACTACACTTCTCACAACTAAATCCATCATGCATATATATCCACACAAGTAATTTCATCACCTTTCTAGTCGGCATCTGGAACAGTCTATTTTCTCACAAACTCTATTCTGTCAGCTGAATCCTTGCTCATCAAGTAATGCGGATCAAGCATATACTTGTAGATATCATTAATCATGTCGGCCAAACATAATCCATGTCTTCATAACCTTTACCACTGTCAGAAACACATCCGGAAAGCAATCTGATGTTCTGTCAGTCAATTCTTCCTCTGTTCACACTGTTACTCAGGAATCTGGTATTCAACTGTTCATATCTTTTTCCTTGTCCATCACCGGAGGCTAAATCCTTGGAATCTATTACTCAAGGTAGTCCTCTTGACTTCCCCAAATCTACACTGCACCAAGATACTTCTTCTGAGAGATCCAGACCAGTCTGTCGGACCTTGCCACATGCTCTGTTCTTGTTCACCGGACCACAATAATCTTCATTCTGACTTCCGGTGGAGGCACACTATGACTTGCGGATATGTGGGATGACCTTTGTTGCCATCAATGACAACAACCATGAATCCATATAGTGTCTCTTGCCAACAATCTCCCCCTTTGGCATTGATGACAATACTTAGTGAAAAATGACTAAGTGTTTACACTATGCTCCCCCTTGGCTGATGCTCTATCTTTATATACAATTTTTAGAACTCCCCCTTAGTTGGATTCCTCATTTTTCACTGCTCCTCACTCCCCCTTTGACATCAATGGCAAAGGGTAGGGTCCACACACCAAAATTTTCAAAAATTTTACTATACTTAGCTGCATATTACGTACTCACATAAACTGAAGAATGTCTGCAAAGGATGTCTTCAATTGGACTAGTTCTGTAGCCCAACTTTGCTTCATTCTGTCCAAAATTGAAATGTGGCCACTCAACAAAAATGCAAAAGCTTCTGCCCTCTTGAGATCTGTCGGATCATTGGTTTGGGCTGTAGTCTGAGCATCACTTATGGCCTCATGCATAGTTTCTAACTTAGGGATAATAATCCTTCTAAGTTCTCCCATCCGGTTAATTATATTCTTCCTTTCCTTCTCAAGGTTCTTTATTGCATTTGTGATTGCAATACTTTGACATTCTTGAGTTACTATGGAGGAAGAGAGAGGATCAAAACTTTGAGACAAACTCAGTAGTTTGTCCTGTTCCTCTTTTATTTTCTTCTCAACTTCTACTACTGCTTTTGACCAGGAGATACAAAATTTGTAAATGTCACCGCCATCCTTAAGAGCATTTTCTAAGCTCTTTATTTCGATACTCATATTTCTCCTATCATTAGAGATTAATCCTAGTAGCTCTAAGAATCTCTTATCTAAGAACTCCTTCCGGACCTTTTCTTCAGCTAATTTTTCTAGGGATTCAAAATGTGTACTAACACTGCTGACTAAGATTTTGAGATTACCGGAAGAGGAGGCTGTGGGATCTTTCTGGATTGATGGCATAATCTTCTCAAGCACTCCGGAAGCAGCCTCTATCAACTCACAGTCTTCCATATGAGACTTTAGGAGTTTTTCATTTGCCTTAGCATTAGCAAATGAAGCTATCTTCATTGTCTGCACCAGAGAGAGGGAATCAAAGTTGAATGGGCCTTGTAGTAGCTCCGGTTCATCAATCTCTATTGCTTCTTTTCTCAGAAATCTTTGGACAGTTTGTGCAGTGTCTCTTTCCGGAGACAGATGTTTCTTCTCTTCTGCAGTCTTGGAGCTATCCATTGGAATTTTCTCTTCCTCTACATTCCCACTACTGATAGTTATGGTTTTCTCTAGTGAAGTCTTCTCTCCTTCTACAATCTTTGCACTGTCACCTTCTTTTTCTTTCACCGCTGCTCCTTTCTCTTGTAGTTTCTCTTCTTCTTTGGATCCGAAGACTGTAGGGGAAGCTGGAGGAGAGATGTTAGTCTGTTCAAGGGCCACTTCTTCCAGAGCAGATGATTCCAAGTCCACAGTTGTTTCCGCACCTAAGTCCTCTACAACAGGAAGATTAAACCTTTTGAAGGCCTTCCGGAGGATCTCTTCTGTATCCATGGCTACCTTGTCAGTCTCACCAAGCATGAGTTTATTCATCCTTGCTTTACTTCTGAACTCATATTTGCAGTCTTTGAATATTATGTTCATTGTCTTGGGATCAATTTGAGGATATAGCTGAATAGCTATCTGCTCCCGGATCTCAAGATCTTTTGCCTGGGCATTGTTCTTTCTTATTTCTAATTCCTTCTCTAGACTCTTAGGAATTTCAGAGATAATCTCAATAAAAGCTTTATTGTAAATGTTCAGGTACCTGATTGTAGCTTCCTACAGGATCTTTTGGTCTGCCTCATTGTAGTCATCATAAAATTTAGCCACTGGTTGAAGGTTCCCATCCACAGTGACTGATTTGATTACACTGTCTAGAGACAGGGTGGGCTTTTCAACAAATTTTTTTGCCATTTCTTCCTTGTCTTGGCCTGTGGAGGGTTTACCGGATCCCTTCTTCTTCTACTTCTTTAATTCCTTTACTCCCTCATCTGATTCAGTATCCTCTTCATCTCTTTGACTCTCATAAGCCCTTGTGGCTTTCGTCTTGGATCTTTTGCCAGGTGCCTGGACTTCCAGTTTTGAGCTTTTGGTTGTGGGAGGTGCAGATCTTTTTGATGATCTGGTCTGGGTGGAGGTTTCAACCGGAACACTTTCTTCACTTTTCTTTTCTGCCCTCTTCTTCTCTTTCTCATCCCCTTCCTTCTTCTTCCGGTGAGCATCAAGTGCTTCCATGGAGATCCCAAGGCCTTGTGCTATGTGTTCTACTTCTTTTCTAACCTTCCTCTTGATCTCCGGTTCTCTGAGTTCAACATGAATTTTTATACTCAGTTCCTCAAATGTTCTGAACCTTTCTACCTTTGGATCTTTAGGCTGACTTAGCATGTGTTGAACATGCAGCTCCACAATCTGTTCATCCACTTCATACCCCATGGGCATGATCCACACAGTTCTTGGTTCTACTGCCTCCATTAGGCACTGATCTGTTTCTACCATAAAGCATACTGTGTCTTTGTACTTTTCAACAAGAGACTAGGGTATTCTTTCTCTTGCATGCATCATGCTTTGGAAGTTCTTGAAATATCCCCACAGAGTTGTTTTTCTTGCTTTAGCATCCCCAAGTCCATGCAAATAATCTCTGATTTGGATGGCAACTGGTCTGTCATTCTGCCATATCCATCCACTGGATCCGAGAAGCTCATTCATGTAATAAAAGAAGAGACAAAGGATCAAATTGCCATACTTGAAGGAGTTTTTCTTGTCCTTCTTGATCTTCTGTAGATTTTCCAAAAGTTGGTTTAGAAGAAGCTCACACAAGTCATAGTCTGCATTTTCCTTTAGCATTTGATATGCTGTGTAAATTGTAGTTCCCAGCACTGAATTTTCCCTACTGGAGTGATAGATTTTGTAACCAATTATCATAGATGCAAATTTGACATCTGGTTTAGTGATGTCTTCAATTGTCATAGCTCTCTTGTCAAATTTAGATCCGGTTGCATCACTAACTATCTGATTTTTGACAGACTTGAGAATAGGTAATCCACCGGATGAGAGCAGACCGGTTACAGCCCTAATTGCATCTTTGGTGATCTTGAAGGGCTTGTTCAACCATAGGAAATTGTCATGTACTCTACTAGTACATACCGGACCCATTCATCTTCTTCAAAACAGGGGAAATGAATGCACTGTGCAAAGTGCTTATCCCGAATGGATTTGTACTGAGGTTTAATCTCAAAGGAGTCATCTATCAACTATTTGTGATAGATATCCATCAATTTTGATTCACCAAAGTCTTCAAAGTTCGCATGTATGTAAACCCTAATGTCCTTCGTATGCAATACACCATGCGGAACACTAGAGAAGGCTCCTAGGGGGTCTATCTCCAAAGATTTGTATGGATGTTTCTTGAATGTGGGGCGAGGTCTATCAGAGATCTTAACTATATTCGGAGTAGCCATTTTTCAAAGATTTGCAGTGAGATATTGAAAACGGAAAATACCTTATGCGCCTTTGGTTATACGAAGTGGTTGGATTGATTTCTGTATGTAATAACTTCTGCAAGTGATCTTCGGTGAGCTTGATGAATTTTGTTGCAGAGCTCCACTTTTCACTTCTTCTTGAGTGTAGAATGAATAAGTGATTTATGAGAAATCCCTTAAATTGTTTCGCAAACCCTAATATCTATTTGCAATAAATGCTCGACCTACATTCTTCTAGTTTGCCTTATTCGAATGACTTGAAGAACCGGATCAATCCTTATTTATGAACATCATGCGGATCTTCCAACCATGAACAAATCAAGATGTCACATCACAAGGACATCCCAAATACTCTATCCAATCCGCAGAATAAGATAATGCACTTCCGGATCTCTCCAGACCTTTTTGTAATCTTATGTCATTCCGGAGCATCTCCCAGCACAGGTCTTACTTGATCGATCACAACTTCTTGACATCTTCATGCGGACTTCTGAAATCTTATCTAGATCATCTCAAGACTTATATAAACCCTTTACTCCGCATCTTGTGCCACATTCGGCACCACTTGATTGGCTGGGGGAACAGGATTTTCTTTGAGTCTCCCCCTGAGCCAGAGCTCACCTTTAATTTTCGGAAGGAATATCAGCACTAGAGTCTGGTGCGGATCCAACCTCTACATTCTCTAAACTTTTCTTCACCCAAATCTTGTTCATCTGATTCCTAACTTCATCTGCATTCATCTTTTGTTTACCCTTGTCTTGATTCTGAATATACAACGGACCTCTTTTGTCCTGATTCTTGCTTCTGCAGACTTTTGCATTATGACCGGACCTATTACAGATTTGGCAAATAATATTTCCTTGCATATTTGACTGATAACCTCTTGATCTGCATTGATTAGCCATATGACCTACTCTATTGCATGCAAAGCATCTACCATTGAATGATTTGTTTATTTGCATATTTCTACCTTCATGAGACTTGTGTCCATACCTTTTACAGTTAAAGCACTATCCGGAGAAGGATGAATTAGTCTGATTCATTCTCTTTCTGCACTGATTAGCTTTGTGACCAAAGTGATTGTAGCTGTGGCAGTATCCATTGAAGGATGGATATCTTTGAGCATTGGGTTGTCTTACCAGAGGTCTTCTAGGCCTGTTCCTTGGATTTTCTGATCTAAAATTCTTTTGACCGGATCCAGAGCTTTCTCCTTTCTCATATCCCAAACCATACTTGTCATCTGCCCTCTTTTGACTTCCAAGAAGAACTTCAAGTTGAGCAGAACTTATCTTGAATTTCTCTTTATATTCATTTGTTGTTTGAAGATCTCTTTTGAGAGAGACAATTTGATCCTCAAGTTTTTCTTCATTATCTTTGGCATCTTCAAGATCAGATTCAAGATGTCTGATAATCCTGTCCATCTGGAGGCAATCTTCTGATTTCTCTTTAAGAGATTGTCTTAGATTGTCTTCAGCTTTTCTTTTCTCTTCAATCTCTTGAGTAAACTTTATAACTCCTGATTCCATTTCATGTCTTACCATAATGACTTCTTTTGATAACTTTTCACATAACTTGGTTTTCTCGGTCAATTCTTCATTTGTATTACTTTCTTCACTTTGTCTTGCCAATTGTTGGAGCAGCTCCTTTCTCTTTTTCATAGAGAGACTTAATTTGTCCTTTAGTTCTCTCATGAATTCATCAGCCTGTTTGAGTCTTTCTTTTAATTCATTGACTTCAGAGTTTGATTGTTCAAGATCCTCAAGGGCAGTCTTGAGTTGCTTCCTTAAACCATATGTATCCATTTGAACTCCCAGATCTTCCTCAAGCTGTTAGGCTCTATTAGGAGGAACTTAGCTCTGATACCAATTGTTGATAACTGAGAGGGGGGTGAATCAGTTATCCTAATTATTTCTTCTTTTGAACTTTCTTATTAATCAATGCAGCATTGAAGCAAACAAACAAACATTACCATGAAATGAGAAACACATGACATAGTATTTTTGACGTGGAAACTCTGTTAAGGGAGAAAACCACGGGGTGATTAACCCAAAGATTATTCTCTATTAGAAGAATAAGGAATTACAAAATGGCACTTGCCAATTAGGGCTCACTGCCCGAGCACACTTCTCACAAAGAGGCACACTGCCTACAAGGAGACACACTGTCTACAAAAGAATGTTATACAATACTTGAACTGATTGGAAGCATCCACATATGCTGGAGTTCAGTTCTAGTTAGGCTCAGTACACTGATCTGCTGCACTTCATCTTTCCTCTTCTCTTTATTCTGCTTTCCTTTCACATACCAGATCTCTCTAGCTATTTCTGCTCTACTCTACACTTATTCACACAACAACAACACACAACTACACTTCTCACAACTAAATCCATCATGCATATATATCCGCACAAGTAATTTTATCACCTTTCTAGTCGGCATCCGGAACAGTCTATTTTCTCACAAACTCTGTTCTGTCGGCTGAATCCTTGCTCATCAAGTAATGTGGATCAAGCATATACTTGTAGATATCATTAATCATGTCGGCCAAACATAATCCATGTCTTCATAACCTTTACCACTGTCAGAAACACATCCGGAAAGTAATCCGATGTTCTGTCAGTCAGTTCTTCCTCTGTTCACACTGTTACTCAGGAATCTGATATTCAACTGTTCATATCTTTTTCCTTGTCCATCACCAGAGGCTAAATCCTTGGAATCTATTACTCAAGGTAGTCCTCTTGACTTCCCCAAATCCACACTGCACCAAGATACTTCTTCTGAGAGATCCAGACCAGTCTGTCAGACCTTGCCACATGCTCTGTTCTTGTTCACCGGACCACAATAATCTTCATTCTGACTTCCAGTGGAGGCACACTATGACTTGCGGATATGTGGGATGACCTTTGTTGCCATCAATGACAACAACGATGAATCCATATAGTGTCTCTTGCCAACAACAGTGTGTTGAAGAGACTGACTAGCTTAACAGAGTTGTAATCAAGTTTTGCTCCGCATTTCTTCCTAATTGAATATATGTTTGTGTGATTGGATATGTTGTTCAGAGGTGGTCAGATATGTTATGTTATAGATTGTGTTCTCTGGTTAGTTGTGTAGAGAAAGTTATGTTCACTAGTGTGTCGACAGTGTTTCTAAGTTGTGCAGAAGTGTCTAGGAGAAACTATTTTGCTCCGCATTTCTCTACAAAATTGTTTTTGGCTTTGTGGTTCTAGATTTATGCCTATAAGGTCTATGTCTTCCTTTAGTTCAAGTGGTTCATGGTTTGGTGCTCTGCAAGTTCATTTATTGAGTTGCAACTGACGACAGAGTATGATAGAGCTGGCTAAGTACTACAGTGTCAAATTTCTTCAGGTGAAAGATGTTGCAAAGGAATTTGTTGGTTTTCAGGTGTTTGTGGAAGTTTCTAGATCATGTTCAATCTTTGTGTGTGGTTTGCATGTCATTGTTTGTTGTTGAGGAAGTGTACACTTAAAAGTTCATAGTATTTACACAAGTTTGGCTGACTTGGTTGTTTACACTAATTGCGGTTGTGCTTCATTGATTGTGAAAGCGTGTTGAAGTGTGTAAGAGTGGATTTAGGTCTGTGCTAAGGTGTGATGTGGTCTGCATTCATTCCTTTCCTCCACGGGAATGTTTTGGTCTAGACCTAATTTGAATTTTATGGGTTAAGTTGTGTTGCTGACCTTGGAGAATGTTTTCAAGGTTGATGATGGTATAAATAAGTGTCAAGGATTCATGAATGTATGCATGTGCGATGGATATGATGTTTGTGATGTGAATTTGATCAGTGCAGTGAGAGGTTTTATGTGTTAGGCTATTGGATGCAGTGAGCAGAAGGTGTCTACTATTTTTTATGTTGTTGCAAAGGTGTTGGTTGTGTTGTGAATATTGAGCTTCGTTGGAACTTAAATCCATGCATAGGTTAGATGCAATTATATAAATTCAACCTAGGCAGTGAGCCCCTTCTTCTTCTATCTCTTTCTTTTGGATAGTGACTACTTTGGTAGTGAGTCTTTCTTTCTTCTAGGCAGTAAGCCTTTTATAATTCAGTATTGCTACTACTTTATATTGTGAGTTAATCCTCACCGTGGTTTTTCCCTTCTTGGGTTTTCCATGTAAAATTTGGTGTTGTCTTGTGTTTGATTCTATTATGATTTAGTTTCTGTTATTTTCTTTTCATGCTTAATCATCATAATAATTTTAAAGACTAATTGGATCTGAATGTTTGTGAGGGTTTGAAATTTTTGATACAGCTGATTCACCCTCCTCTTAGTTGTCTTGTGCATTCAACAAGAGGTTCCAGAGTGCTAGCGACTGTAGCTAAAGCGTCAACCCTGTGATTAAATTTTCTTGGCACATGAGTGATGTTGAAAGCATCGAAGCCTTCGATCAGGTCCTAGACTCTATGTTTGTAGTTAGACAGTCGTTTGTAATTGTAGGTGTATTGTCTTCTTACTTGCCTGACCACCAGCTCGAAATCTCTAAATACATGAAGTATCCAGACTTTCTTCTTTAGTGCTAGGAGGAGTCCATGGATCAATGCCTCATATTCTGCAACCTTGTTAGTGCAATGGAACTACAATCTATATGCAGCTAGGAAAGACTTCCCTTGTGGACTTACCAAGTCAATTCCAACTCTAGCACCTTGTTTGGATTTTGATCCATTGAATTTGAGTGTGCATGGATGATCACTGTTAAGATCCTTCTCAGAATTTTTTCTCCTTTTTAAGATTCTCCAGAGAATCTTTCCCCGTGATGGCCTTTAACTTAATAGGTTCAGATTGTTCTTTCACCATTTGGTCTAGGGTAACACAAGTGTCTGGATGTTTCTCACAGACGTTGTTGGGCTTAGTGTATGTATACGATTTCTTTGTCATATCATATGTGTTACCTAGATCTTTGATTCTTGGGATCTAGCAATGTCATCCAAACCTTTAATTTTTAAGAAAACACCAATATCTACGACTACTTTACAAAATTTTAGTTTATTTCCAGGTGCATTTGGATCTTTCTTTGCTTCAATATGAATTGCATTACTAACCCTTGGTTTTACCTCAATTAGGTTTCTTATCTACAAGTTCAGCTGCTTTTGTGAGTATAGATGTTCTTTCTTGTCAATTATGTCTAGACATAATTCACAAGTAGTCTCAGAATGTGTAGTTTGGTGTAACCTACAACATCCTTCCAATAAAACTTCTTTCAATGGAATTTTTTTGTTGTGTGCATCTCTGCATTTCTTTGGACAGATGTCTTTCAAAATCACACAAATAACTTAATTTTTCATTATCTGAATAATCGTGATTAGATTCTATTAGGATGTCAATTCCAACTGTAATCTGACTCATCTCATTAATTTCATGTGCTTGAGTGCACACGAGTATTTCTTCGACTTGAAAATCTGGAGTCTTAACATTACTCCCTTCTCTACCTCTGAGTATAGGACCTCATTGTTTTGATGATACTCTGTAATCATATGCTTCATTCTCAGTTCCACCTCTATGCAAATTTGGTTTGGAATTCCTCTCTAGGGTAACCACATATGAGAGAAGTTTGTTGCCATATATTTGTTCAATGTTTTTTATCAATCTCTGCTCAACAACATGCTATATGTGTCTAGGATGTCTATCACTTGAATATCAATGAAGTGTTGGACTTTGGGATCAGAGGCCAACTGTATATGGATATGAGTTAATTCTTCTATGACATTCACTTCAGACTTGTCTAACTGAGTGACTTTCTTCAGAGATTTGGTGGGAGACAAACCTAGGATTTGATAGACTGATAAAGGCATGACATTTGTACTTGCTCTTGAGTCTACTAGACAATTATGTAGATTCTTACCAAAAATTCTTAAAGTCAAGAGGAATAGGGGAGACTTAATTTTCTCTTTGTAAATTGTGATCTATGCATCATACCATGTACTTGACCTTTGTCTCTAGGCTTATGAGGAACATCTTTGTTTGGAGGTGGTTCTCTAGTCTGGTCATTACTAGGGATATTATCCTTTGGTGATGGTTCTTCTAGGGACTTAAGGAAAGCTCTTTTAATGACCAGAGTTTTGAGTAATTTAGATAAAGACAAGCTTATTTTCATCTTCTTGATTTCTTTAGCTAAGTAACTAACCAACTTATCTAACTCAAAAAGTTCAGACATACCTTTAGTTGTGGCTAAGAGTGAAGCAAAATGTTGTTGGCTTACCTTTGGCAATGATGGATTGTTACTATATGACATGTCTAGAGGTGTATTGAAGTTGTACGGTGGAATAGAACTCAACAAAGGTCTTGATAGTCAATTATTGCTACTATTTCTTAGGTTGTAGTTATGGCCTTTCTAGAACTAGTGGAAGGTATGGACCTCATCCACCTCTTGCTCAGGCTCATTGTCACCTTCAAAAGGGAAGGTTTAAGCCTCAAACGCTAAGGCTGAATCTTCGCATATAAGTGTGTAATTCTCATGAACCATGTTCATCTTTTCCTCTAGGAACATGAAGCTTTCTAGCATCGTTACGGATTCATATCTGAGGGGAATGATCTCATTTCCTTCCAAAATGCTTGTTTATCTTTCAGTATTTTGTACTTCCACTTGGAAAATACTCACAATAGTCCTAAATTGTGGCAATCCATTTTAGCATGTGCACCAATGTTATGTATCTTGCACCAATTGTTCATTGCAGCTTCTGCTAGATTGACTATAGTTGTGTTGCAAGTATGTGCTAATTGGTGTTGTCATTGATGTCAACATGTTTGTGTTGTCATTGGTGTCAACTGTGTCCTCTACTGTTACTATTGTTACTTGATTAAGTTGTTGAGTTAATGATGATGTAATTAACTTGAAGAAGTGCTAAAGGTGTTAATAATATGGTCCTCTTGCTAGGTTTCTAAGTGCTTTTGAGAAAATTTGATTAATAATAGAAATAATGTGTTGAAGAAGTCTTCTTGCTTACATAATACAGTTCAAGTTTTTGCTCCGTATTTCTTTTGTGTTGGAGATCTGATTATGTGGTTTAGATATGTTGTTGAGAAGTGTCTGAAGGTAGCAAATCTAGAATTTGGGACTCTAGATCATTGTGCAGTGAAAGTTATGTTCGCCAGTTTGAAGACAATGTCTGACAATGTTTGCAATGTGTCTAGGAGAAAGTATTTTACTCCACATTTCTCCGCAGAAGGATTTCAGGTGTTTCAGTTTTGGATATATGCTTATAAGGTCCTTATCTATCTTCCATCCAAAAGGTTTGTTATTTGGTGCTACAAATAGAAATTTATTGTGTGGTAGAGTTCAACAGTGTTGGTGTGTTCAAGTGAAAGTTGTGTTCAGGTGAAAGTTATTGTATTCAAGTGAAAGTTGTGTTTAGGTGAAAGTTATTGTGTTCAGGTGAAAGTTATTGTGTTTAGGTGAAAGTTGTTGTGGCTGAATTTGTTGGTTTCTAGGTGACTTCAAGTTGTTTGTGGATGTTTCTAGATTATGTTAAAGCTTTGTACAAGGTCCACAATGTGTGTTTATCTTTGAGGAAGTATATGCTTAAAAGTTCTTGGTGTTAACACAAGTTTGGCTGACTTGGTTGTTTTCACTAATTCTGATTATGCTTTGGTGATTGTGAAAGCATGTTGAAGCATATTAGAGTGGATTTAGGTCCATGCTAAGGCATGATGTGGTCTATATTCATTCCCTTCCTCTGTGGGGATGTTTAGGTCCATACCTAATTTGAATTTTATGGGTTAAGTTGTGTTGCTGAGCTTGGAGAATTTTTTCATGATTGATGATGGTATAAATGAGTGTCAAGGAGTCATGGATTTGTGTGCACATGGGGGATATGATGTTGTGATGTTAATTTGATCATGGCAGTGAGGGCTTTCATGTGTTAGGCTACCAGATGCAGTGAGCAGAATGTGTCTACAATTTTTGGTGATTCTGTGAAGGTGTTGTGTATGTTGTGGTGTATATTAAGATTCATTGGAACTTAATCTCAGGCATAGGTTAGATGCAATTATATTAGTTCAAATGCAGGTAGTGATCCATCCTTCTCTTCTTTCTTTCTTTCTTAGTGGGTAGTGAGGCCACTTGGACAGTGAGCATTCTTCCTGGCAATGAGCCTCTTGTAATTCGGTATTGTTACTACATTATATTATGAGCTAATCCTCACCGTGGTTTTTCCCTTTTAGGGTTTTCCACATAAAATTTGGTGTTCTTTTGTGTATGGTGTTGATGTGTTTAAGTTTCTATTATTTGCTTCTCATGTTTAATCATCATAACAAATTAAGGGTTTAAGTGAACTGATGTGGATGTGAATATGTTTATGATGGTTTGAAATTTCTAGTACAACTGATTCACCCCCCCCTCTCATTTGTCTTGTGCATTCACCAATTGGTATTAGATTTCCTTTGAAGAAAGCTTAACAGCTTGAGGTAGATCCGGGATGGCGCACAAGAAGCAGATTCCCTTGTTTGATTGATCTGACTATGCACTTTGGAAAGTAAGGATGGAAACCTTTCTTGTTGCCCTTGGTTATAATGTCTGGAAGTTAGTTAATTCTAATTATATTGTACCTGAGAATGATATAAGCACTAAAGATGATGTCAAAGCTACTGAAATTGATGGTAAGGCAAAGCATGCTCTCTTAAGTGGTCTTACTAATTCTAAATTGATAACGGTTGTGAATTTGAAAACTACTAATGTGATTTGGAAAAAGTTGGAATGTGTTTATGAAGGAGATGATAAGGTTAAACAAGCTAAAATGTAGAATTTGAAGCCCACATTTGAGACCATGTGAATGTCTAAAGATGAAAATGTTACAGGCTACTTACAGAAGGTGGACGAAGTTGCTAGTGGCATCAAGGGACTCAGCGGAACTTTAGATGATAAAGAAGTGATATTGAAGGTACTCATAACTCTTCCTAAAGCTTACAGTCATAAGGTTTCTACTATTGAAGAATTACAGAACTTGAATCAGTTTACCAAAGATCAGTTACTTGGCACCCAAACTACTTTTGAAATAAGAGGGTTTAGCATAACTAGTAGAACTGCAAAGGATGAGACTACTTTTAAAGCTAGTAAATTAGAGAAGACTATTGAATCAGATCTAGAAGTATTTGATGAAGTGGAAGCTAACTTTGTAAGAAGAATGAAAAAGGGTACTAGAAAGTTCAGTGGTAAGTTGCCCTTTAAATGTTTTAGTTGTGGAAAAATAGGTCATTATGCTTCAAGATGTCTAGAGAGAGCTCTGAGAATTAAGAATAGGGAAAACAGAGGAAGGATAGTCAAGAAAAGTTACTATATTAGAGGAGATGCAAGTATTTCTGATGATGAATCTAATCATGAGGATGATAATAATGAATTCTTATTTATTGCCCTAAGAGATGAAACTGGTTTTGCTAACCTTGGAAGCTATGTAAAGGAAAAAGGTCTGGAAGCAAGTGCTAACCCTAAAGGCACTGTAATGTCTATTTTTCATGCCAAGAGTGAAAAGGATGACTGGATCATTGACAGTGGATGCTCAAATCATATGACAGGTGATAAGAGTAAGTTTGTTAAACTTGAAAATTTTGATGGTGGAGTAGTTAGGTTTGGAGGTAATGAAGCTGCTAAGATTTGTGGAAAAGGTTCAATCAATTTTGATGGAAAGCATAACATTGAAGATGTTCTTTATGTCAAAGGTTTAAACATTATCTCCTGAGTGTTGGGCAAATGTTTAGCAAGGGTGACAATCTTATGTTTCGGAATGATGGTTGTGAGATCAAGAAAAGCTCTAGAACAGTAATTACTATTGGAAAGAGGATGGGTGGAAATGTTTATCATCTCAAAGGTGATGTTAGTTACTGCCTTATGAATCAGATCAATGAGAGTTGGTTATGGCATAACAGATTGTGTCACATCAATTTTGATAGCCTAGTAAGGATAAGTTTAGTTC
Source organism: Cunninghamia lanceolata (assembly GCA_027924645.1). NCBI lineage: Eukaryota > Viridiplantae > Streptophyta > Pinopsida > Cupressales > Cupressaceae > Cunninghamia > Cunninghamia lanceolata. Next base: position 5,259,161 of record BSBN01000397.1, read on the forward strand.
AAGCTATGAGATATATGCCAAAGATTACAAAAACCTCCAATGTTGTCTGTAAGGAATGTCAGTTAGGAAAGCAAACAAGAAGAAGCTTCAAAAGAAAGGATTGTTCATCTACCAGATGTTATACTTGGTGCATATAGAACTGTGTGGTCCTACCAGAGTAAGAAGTTTTCAAGGTGATAGGTATTTTATGTTATTTATTGATGATTTCTCTAGAATGACATGGGTCACTTTTCTTAAGGAAAATCAAAAGCCCTAGATAAGTTTAAATCTTTTAGAGTAATGTTTGAGAATGAATTAGATATGAAAATCAAATGTTTGAGGTCTGACAGAGGTGGATAATTTACTTCTAATGAGTTTAACATGTTTTGTGAGAATCATGGGATAAAGAAGCATTTATCTGCTCCTAGAACCCCTCAGCAGAATGGAGTGGTTGAAAGAAAGAACAGGACTGTTCACAAAGTTGTAAGGACAATGATAAGAGAAGCAAACCTACTAGAATTCTACTAGAGAGAAGCAATTATTATTGTTATCTACATACAAAACAAAGTACAAGTAAAAGCAAATGACACAAAGACTCCCTATGAGTTGTGGTATGGAAGGATTCCTATTGTTAAATACTTCAAAGTTTTTGGAAGCAAATGTTATATAAGAAGAGATGAAGAACTAGGAAAGTTTGATGCAAGATGTGATGAAGGTATTTTCCTTTGGTAATTTAACAAAATTAAAGCTTACTAGTGCTATAACAAGAGGCTAAGAAAGATTGTTGAAAGTGCTAATGTTAAGGTTGATGAAGACATACAAAAGATTTCAGAAGTTAATGGATGTAGATCAAACTCAGATGGGTCCTCTTGTGGAGAAGAAGAAAATGATGTTGAAAAGGTAGTACACACTAGAGAAGAAGTAAAAACTAGAGAAAAAAGAGTGCAAGATGAAGAACAAGAAGCTCCGGAAAGGAAAACACCCAAGTATGTGCAGAGGCATCACACTGAAGACCAAATCATTGGTGATAAGAGCAAAGGTGTATTGACAAGAAGTAGAGCTGCTAAAGAACAGGTAAACCTATGTTTAATTTCTAAAATTGAACCTAAAACAATGGTGGAGGCATGCAAAGATGAGTATTGGGTCAAGGCTATGGAAGAAGAACTAATGCAAATTGAGAAGAATCAGACTTGGGAACTTATCTCAAGACCAGAGAATAAGAATGTGATTGGAACTAAGTGGGTATTTAGGGACAAATTGAATGAGAATGGAGAAGTGGTAAGGAACAAAGCAAGACTTCTGTGTAAAGGGTACTCACAAGTGGAAGGAATAGACTATGAGGAAAATTATGCTTCGGTGGCAAGAATGGAGGCTATTAGATTGTTTCTAGCTTATGCATCACATAAGGATTTCAAAGTGTATCAAATGGATGTGAAGTCTACTTTTCTAAATGGTGAGTTGGAAGGAGTATACATAGAGCAACTAGATGGATTTCAGTTGTCAGACAAACCAGATATGGTATGCAGATTGAAGAAGGCATTGTATGGACTGAAGCAAGCTCCCAGAGCTTGATATGCAAGGTTAGACATGTATTTGTTGTAACAAGGATTCAGTAAAGGGTTTGCAAATAGTAATTTGTACATCAAGGTAAGCAAAGATCAAATCCTAATTGTTGAGGTCTATGTGGATGATATAATCTTTAGTAGAAATGAAGGTATGTGTAAGGACTTTGTAAATGACATGCAAAAGGAATTTGAGATGTCAATGTGTGGAGAGATGAACTTCTTCCTTGGGCTACAAATTAATTAGACAGATAAGGGCATTTTCATTTCACAATCAAAGTATGTCAAGGAATTGTTGAAGAAGTTTGGAATGGAAGATTCTAAACCAATTTGTACCCCAATGACAACTAGTTGTAAGCTGAACAAGAATGATGAATCACCTAAGACTGATTAGAGCAAATATAGATAAATGATTATAGGACTGTTATATCTAACTGCTACCAGACTAGATATCATGCATGCAGTTTGTCTTGTGGCAAGATTTCAAGAAGATCTTAGAGAGTCACATGTCATGGCAGTGAAGAGGATATTCAGATATTTGAAGGGCACTCCAAATCATGGTTTGTGGTACCCTAAGAATAATGACTTTGCCCTAAGTGCCTACACAGATGCAGATTGGGCCAGATGTGATGACAGGAAAAGTACAAGTGGTGGTGCATTCTTTCTTGGAGATAGAGTTGTGTCTTGGCTAAGCAAGAAGTAGGATTCAGTATATTTATCTACTACAGAGGTAGAGTATATTGTTGCAGCATCATGTTGCACACAAGTGTTATGGATGAGACAAACATTGAAGGATATCAAAGTTGTATACGATAAGCCAATTCCTATCTTTTGTGATATTACAAGTGCCATTAACATTTCAAAGAATCCATTGATGCATTCAAGAATAAAGCATATTTCAATTAGGTATCACTTTCTGAGATAAAAGGTTGTAGAGAATGAAGTGAAGCTTGAGTATGTGCCTACAAAGGATCAGGTTACTAACATATTCACTAAGGCTCTTCCTACGGATATATTTGAGTATCTCCAGGAGAAGTTGGGGGTTATTGGCCCTCCTTCTTTGAACTAGATGCATAAGGAGATGCATCAGTCCAGTGTGCTTCAGGATTCATCCTTCCCTGGACTGATAATGGAGGCTACCTCTCAGGGAGAGTAGGTAGTGGTGTTGATGATTGTTGCAGACAAGGGGAGTAAGAGTTGATGTAGGTTGGTGTGTACTCCTAAGGGAGAGTATCCAGAGTAGTTGAGATCAGTGCAAGTATGTGAAGTATCATAATTAGGAGAGAGCTTGAAAAAGTTGTGTCACCATTTGCCATTGATGTCAAAGGGGGAGAGAGTTCATGTGAAAAACAAAGGAAGAGAAAGAGAGAGGTATGTATAAAAGAAAGGGGGAGAGTGAGATTAGTGAAGAGTTGTGTCATGATGGTTTTTCACATCATATGTTTCCATCAATGACAAAGGGGGAGATTGTTGCAAGTATGTGCTAATCGGTGTTGTCATTGATGTCAACATGTTTGTGTTATCATTGGTGTCAACTGTGTCCTTTACTGTTACTGTTGTTACTTGATTAATTTGTTGAGTTAATGATGATGTGATTGCCTTGAAGAAGTGTTGAAGGTGTTAAGAATATGTTCCTCTTGCTGGGTTTCTAAGTGCTTTTGAGAAAATATGATTAATAATAGAAATAGTGTATTGAAGAAGTCTTTTGGATTACAGAATACTGTTTGAGTTTTTGCTCTGCATTTCTTCTATGTTGGAGAGCTGAGTGTGTGGTTTGGATATGTTGTTGAGAAGTGTCTGATGGTACCAAATCTAGAATTTGGGACTCTAGATCGCTATGCAGTGAAAGTTATGTTCACCAATTTGAAGACAATGTTTGCAGTGTGTCTAGGAGAAAGTATTTTTCTCTACATTTCTCCTTTGAAGGGTTTTAGGTATTGTGGTTTTGGATATATGCTTATAAAGTCCTTATCTATCTTCCATCCAAAAGGTTTATTATTTGGTGCTCCAGAGAGCAATTTATTGTGTGGCAGATTTCGACAGTGTTGTTGTGTTCAGGTGAAAGTTGTTGTGGCTAAATTTGTTAGTTTCCAGGTGACTTCAATTTGTTCTTGGATGTTTCTAGATTATGTTAAATCTTTGCACAAGGTCCGCAAGGTGTGTTTATCTTTGAGGAAGTGTGTGCTTAAAAGTTCTTGGTGTTAACACAAGTTTGGTCAACTTGGTTGTTTTCACTAATTCTAATTATGCTTTGGTGATTGTGAAAGCATGTTGAAGTGTGTTAGAGTGGATTTAGGTCTATGCTAAGGCATGATGTGGTCTACATTCATTCCCTTCCTCTGCAGGGATGTTTAGGTCCAGACCTAATTTGAATTTTATGGGTTAAGTTGTGTTGCCGACCTTAGAGAATGTTTTCATGATTGATGATGGTATAAATGAGTGTCAAGGAGTCATGGATTTGTGTGTGCATGGGGGATATGATGCTGTGATGTGAATTTGGTCAAGGCAACCAGGGATTTCATGTGTTAAGCTACGAGATGTAGTGAGCAGAAGGTGTCTACAATTTTCGGTGATGTTGCGAAGGTGTTGTGTATGTTGTGGTGTATATTGAGCTTCATTGGAACTGAATCTCATGCATAGGTCAGATGCAATTATATCAGTTCAAATGCAAGTAGTGAGCCATACTTCTCTTCTTTCTTTCTTTCTTAGTGGGCAGTGAGTCCACTTGGACGATGAGCATTCTTTCAGGCAGTGAGCCTCTTGTAATTCGGTATTGTTACTACATGATATTGTGAGCTAATCCTCATTGTGGTTTTTCCCTTTTAGGGTTTTCCACATAAAATTTGGTGTTCTTTTGTGTATGGTGTTGATGTGTTTAAGTTTCTGTTATTTGCTTCTCATGTTTAATCATCATAACAAATTAAGGGTTTAAGTGAACTAATGTGGATGCGAATATGTTTATGAGGGTTTGAAATTTCTAATACAATTGATTCACCCCCCTCTCTCAGTTGTCTTGTGCATTCAATAAGTTGTATGTTTTGGCTCAACATGAACCTAATTATCCAATGGTGAAGGGATACTTCCATTATTCGATCTGGTGTTCCAAACTCTTAGAGGTTATGGAGCATTATATCCTCTATTCTGTTGATTATGATTGTTACTTTGAGCATAGAAGCTCTAATTTTTCAATTGAGTTAGTTCATTCATTAACCTTTTCAACTGAATTGTGATCTCTCTCATATCTTCTTTCGCTTTCTACAATTTTGCTACTACATTATCCTGAGTAGGGAAAAAGAAAGAGTTACCATTTCCATTCAATTGGAGCTCAATAAATGCAGGTATAGGGTGTACTACTATCTGGTTGTTCCCTTGCGGCTGAAAAACATTGAGTGGGGGAACCGGCAGAGGGTTCATTAAAGCAGCATGGTTCATCAAAGCTCCATTTATCTGTTGCATTTGATTAGGTACAGTAGGATGTCCTATACTTTGCAGAGGACCATATCCTACCTATTTCATCTCAGTATTCACTTTTACTACTTCTGCATATGTACCTGATAAAGTTGTGATGGCAGGATCCACTCTTCTAACAAACATTGTTGTTAGCGGATCCAGTGCAGTGTAATATACCAATAAAGTAGTGGCTTCATGGATATTGTAAGGATTCGTCATTCTAGAGTATGCTCTCTAGAACCTATCATTGAAGGTTGTTATGAATTCACCTTCTCCTCTTTTGATCTCCACAAAATGACGGTACATCTTTGCTGCATCGACTGGAACTCTGAATCTAGCTTTGAAAGATTGCTCCATCAATGGCTAGGTTGTGATAGAGTTATGCAAAAAATTAACATACCAACAGTAGGCTTCTTCTTTGAGAGTGTAGGGAAATAATCAACAAACAACATAGTCATAATGAATTCTTTCTCTAAAGTAAGCTTCCTTAATGTTTCTAAGGTGATCTTCAGCATCTTGATGGACGTAATATTTAGGACATAGCTTATCAGGAATTTTAGGCATATCATTATATGCAAAAAAAATGGATAGGTGATTCAATGTTGATGAACGCCATCGAGAATTGCACTAGAATTATTGGGATGACTGGAGTGGGATGTCTAGGCTAAGCACTAGCTGAGTGAGTTCTATGTCTAACGTTAGGTAGTTCACCTAAAGGACGATTGGATCAAGACCTGGTGATAGGTTAGTGAGCCAGCTCAAGAAATTAGGATGAACTTTGCAACTTGAGACCAGATCTTTGCAAAGATATGTCAAGATGGTAAAATATTAAAGATATTTGCATTGGACTACTAAAGATGTGCAGTGTTTGATAGGATCTTTGAAAACAATTATCTTAAAGTCAGGATGGGCCCTCCTTCTAGCGCCAAATCTGTTGATGTGGTTTTTAGTCACAATTCACATAGATAAAATTTTACACAATAAACCCCTATCTATCTTGAAAGGCTTCAAGATCTCTAAATATTTGAAGTCCTAAATCTCTAGTTGTCAGGTCTTGACTGTCTAGTTTTCACTCAGGGCTTCTTGTGTTTTCCTATTTCCATTTTGGAGCCTTACGTAACTTTAAGTCATCTCCTTTTGGATATAATTAAATTTTAGAAATATCTTGTATGCTTGTCACAATCTACACATATCTTCACCAGCTAATGTCAAATTCTCAAGTAAACAATCAAGCTTTGAGTGGACTATCATGATTGGACATAACTTTGATTAGTTCTTTTGAAACTATCCCTAACTTTGATCAATTCTTCTGAAACTATATCCTAGCTTTGATCAATTCTTTTGAAACTATATCCTGGAACTAATCTTTGCCCATAAACCTTGAATTCGCTTAAAGATTTTCTTTAAAGCATGGAATTCATCAATATTTATGATCATTTGCTCTAGATTTATCATTATTTGCAACTATTTACCACAATATGTAAAATAAAAGACAAAAGATCATGTTAGGAAGAAAAAATTCTAAGAATTCTAAATTTATCAGTGATCCATATGCATATCTAGACACTTTCATGAAATGAAGCTAATCTAGCTATACTTCACTAGGAATTCTATAGCTACATATAACATATGCTAATCTTCAAAGGAAATTGATAGCAGTAAGCAATTGGTCAAATGCACTCCAAAGGGACATAGAAATTCAACATTCCATACCAGAAATCAATGAAAGATTACTTCTGGCTTATGTTAAGGTGATTCAATGCATTCATTGTGTTGCAGAGCAGTATTTTGTGTTGTTCTTGTGTTTGTATTTGTAGATTTGGCATCCATCTCCTCATGGCATGAAGAGCATCTTCCTTCCACGAGATCTTCACTACAAGGTGATATCAATTATGTTTTCTATCATTTATCATTTGGATTTTGCCTCTATCCCGTAGGGATACGCACTCTTTATCTGACAACGGTATTCAGAAGACTTGAATGTATCTCTAAGGCTTGACTGAGGCAAGCCTCTAAACACCACAACCCCCGACCCATTTTTCTGAGATTGCAGGTTATAGGTTGTGAAAGTAGAAAAAGTGGAGTTGCAAGAGAGTAGTACAAACTATTAGAATTGTAGATTAGAGAAGAAAATAGGGACCTGCACTCGGGCGCTTGCTCATTAGTCCTTCAAATCTCGCAACAAGAAAATCTCTGGAATAGCAGGAATAGGTTGCAGACAATGTTTTCAGATCTGGATAAAAACTGTGGCACTAGACTAGGGCACCCACTCATTAGTCCCTGACTCTTCCTCTTTCCAAAATTTGAAATCTGGTATGCATTTGATTGTCACTTGATATCTCTGTGTGTGATCATTCTCTGTAATTTGTCTATTTGTTCACGAATTTGCATAATAAGGGTTTTGAGCATAATTGGGCTTAATTGAACAACTAAATCACACAATTCCAATCTTCCCCTATTTTCCAAGTGACAAAAAGCCTGTAGTAGACTTCCTACTTGGCTAAATGTCCTTGAATGTTTAATGGTGAAAGGAGGATCAACAAAAACCATTGAAAATAAACCCTCTTCATTTTTACCCTAAACATTTTGGTGAACCCATGTTTTTAGAATTTTTGCACCTTGCTAAGTGTTGTGCTTTAGATTGACATTCATTTCATTCATTCATATCATTTTTCATCTTATTGCATTTGAAAAATTACAAAAAAATTGGAAAATTGGAAAAAATTTGAAAAAATTGGCATTTTTAGTTTGCATTTTCAAGTAATTTAAATTAATTGGCATTGAATTTCAATAAATTTCTGTAATTATCAACAGATATGATTTAAAATGCAAAAAATTTTCATTCATCATTCATTTAGATTGCATTTTCATGCTTAAATTGTTGAAAATTGCTTGAAATTGTGCATTTTTTCATATAACCTAGTTTTGCATTAGCAAGGGTTTGTAGTCAAAATATTGTTTCAGATTTGACTACAATTTTAAAACACTCATTAGGACTTATTTCTAACAATAGTGTTGCATCATAGTGGTTTGCTTGCAAAATTTCATGGCTAGGGTTTGAAAACCTTGTTTTTTCACTAGATTTTGGCCTTATTGTCTCTCTAGATTTACCATAGGCATATTGTAAAGGACTTTTCTGCACTAATTGGCTGTTATTAGGGTTATTATCTTCCACCCCTCCTCAAATTATTTACAACACCTTTTTATTGGGCCTTTGCATTGAACATTTGGTGAAAAAATTGCATATTTTGACTATATTTGCCCGAGGGTTTGCCTTAGATTTGCACTCCAAGCATGTTGTGACAGATTTTATGGCTTTAGTTGACTGATATTACTACTATACTCTTCTAAACCTCCTAGAATTCTTTACAACACCCCTTTTATTGGGTCTTTGCATTGAAAAGTTGTGAAAAATTGCATATTTTAGTGTATTTTCACTAGGTTTTGACTTGTCATCATCCTAGGTTTGCATCAAAAGTGTGTTGTGAAGGATATTATTACTTTATTGGACTAATATTAGACATATTATTTTCTTCCCCTAATTAATTTCCTTACAACACCCTTTCTTTCACTTATTTGCATTGAAAACAGTTGAAAAAATCAAGCATTTTAGGTCATTTTCACATATAGTTTTGCATTCATGGATTCTCCTCGTCATTCATCTTTGGAAGATTTATTTGAGTACATTATGAATTATGATAACTTTTGCAAATTCACTGATAAATATCCTCAATTCTTGCATCAAATAGCCTACATCCATGGTATTGATTTATTCGCAAGCACTTCCTATGATATCCTTCGAACAATAGCCTACTTTGAAAGTTTTCTCACTATCGTGGGTGTTTTCCCTTCAATCTTGGAAAATCTCACTAATTTCATTTCATGAAATAACCATGGGGAAAGTAGTAGTGAGAATATCATTCCCTCTCTCCCTTTGTTTCATGAAGATATAATGGACATTCTCTCTGAAACCTGTGAGAATGATATAGCAATGGGTGATTCATCAAACAAAGAGACTTGTCCCAACATAACCCCACTTAGTGAGGATATTTTGGCACAAGGAGAAGACATCATCGAGACATTTATTCACACCAATCTTCCATCCCTTCCTGCTCTCCCTAGCCAAGATGAAGCATTGGATGATGCAGATTCTCTTTGTGAATATTTGCTTCAACCTACTAAAACTGAAAATTTACCACGTGATGTTCAAGAACTTCTCAATTACATCTTAAACGAAGAAATAGATCATGCATCTTTACCTGAACCTTCACATACCTTGGAAAATAATTAAATTTCACATGATACTGAAGAACAAACTATCCCTCAAACCCAAGGTATTCCAACACCCTATATATGGACTAAAAAGGGCACTTTTTGAGTTCCTCAACAACCTAAATCAACTAGAAAGGGAATTATAAAAGCTCCTACATCACCACCTTTACCTGACACAAAAAAACATGATATCCCCTCTCTACCACAATTGATAAACACCCTTCCTACAAGGATAATCCCACAAACTCATGAAAATGTGGAAGAGAGAAGAAGAGATAAAGATATAACCATTAAGGTAAAGATCAAGATCTATGACGACCGATAGCCCAGTTGTCCCTACAGGTAGGTATTTCTAACCCTTTATCTCTTATGATGTGTTTCCCCAGTGATGTGTTATGTGTTGTTTAGGCCTCCTGGGATGACCCTTGATTCTCTTGTAAGGTCCAGGATACCAGGAGATTGCCTCTGTTGTGACTCTTTTTCTATTTGTATTATCATTCTTCTATATTGCTTCTCCTCTATTTTCACTATTGTGTGTTGTGTCTTATGGACATAGCATTGCGGTTGGTGACTTGGGGATACCTACCTATGTGACTGTCCCTAAGACACTTGTTTCTCCTCTCTCAATTTATTGTTTCCCTTCCTCTAGTGTTTCTATCTAGCAGGCGGATGATGAAAAACATATTATACTGATGCGGACCTAGTGTCCCTTTAGCAAGAAATCAAAAAATAGACCATGTCCATACATGATGACGAGGTTGATATATATTATCTGATGCTTGGCTAGTAGAATCACTCCGTGTGATCTTGATGTTGTCTTATCGCACTTACAAACCATAACAATACTACTGCTCTATGCACTTTGTTTGTGTTTGAATCTTGCCTTGGGTACACTCGATTTTGAGATTTTCGCAGTATAGCCCCATGGTTATACTCGATCTCTAAATTTGTAGTATAACCTTAGCTCTTTTGTGAATGATCATATGCATTGTTGTTTATCATGATTATATGGACACTAACACTATTCTTGCAAGGATGTGTTTGTGGGAACATCTGGCGATCGTAAGGTACATGTCACCTCTGGAGGGTATGGGCTTTGTGAGAGGTTGTGTTCCCTTATGTGTTTTCTTCCTACCTTAACGTGCTTGATATCGATACCTGATATCAACCACCTTAATGTGGGGGCATATATAAGGTAAGCTATCTGTTTTAGATGTTATCAATGTGCTTATTCTTAGGTGCAGTCTTAAAGACTAGTGGTGATGAGTCCCTCCTACACTCTGAGATTTGTTTGAAATCTACTTGTAATCATTTAAGCCCTCTGCAGAGGCGGGATATCACATCCTTTTTCTTAAGCCCTTTGCGGAGGCAGGGATGGTGTATTTCTCACAGAGAGTGTACATCCTGTCATTTTCGAAAGTCCTCTGTAGAGGTGGGGAGAGATTATGTGACTAACCCAACCCTTAAGCATGTCTTTGGTGATTATTGTGGTGAAGCCTAATCATCGATCTATGCTTGTAATGTGCCTAAGATGGTGATGAACCTAGAAATAGGAACACTCCACTTGTATGTCATGTTTTCTCTGTGTCTTCTAAGTTTGTGTGTATTGCGTGTTTGTTCCCAACCATAGTTTAAAGACCGGTGGCAATGAGTCCCTCCTATGCTTTGGGATTTGTATGGTGTGTTTGACTTGTATGGCATGCTTGATTTGTATTGTGTGTTTGTTGCCCCAGATTAAGTCTTCAAGACCGGTGGTGATGAGTCCCTCCTGCATTATGGGTTGTGTGTTTACTTTCCTTGTACTTGCATCTGCATTTCATATATATGAAAATGAAAAAGAAAAAGAAAATCATCTCTATCTTCATTGCATTCATTGTATTCACTGTGTTTTGTGTCTCTTCATTGTTGTCTTCTCCATGTTTTGTGTGACTGTAATTGTCTTCTTCATGTTTTGTGTGCCTGTTACTATCTTCTTTGTGATTGGTGTGTCTTCTCCATGCTTGGCATGTTTGTTGTGTTTGTTGACCGTACATTAATGAATGTATTGGACTTGTGTTTACACATACATTAAAGTGGGGGCTAAATGTTACATCAGAAAATGTCCCCTTGGGGGTTTTTCCCTCTTAAGCTTTAGCTCTCGGGTCCTTTAGGATGCATTTAGGGCATCTTGCATGTTAATTTGACATCCTAATGAGAAAACCCTAAAGTTTCATGGCAAATGGGACCTAGGGGATGCACTTAACATAAATCCTACCTAAAATAGGGGGGAGGACTTGGGTGCTCGTGCCCTAGTCCTACCGTATTTTAGGTCAGGACCAATTTCAAAGTGTCAGTTTATGACTGTTATTTAGGTCCTATGCCAACATGATAAGTTTGAATTATAAAATTCTTAGTGGGAATGTTTGTAGTTGCATATATAAGCATGTTTAGGCATTCATTTGTAAACTAGATGGATATTGCAAACTTGTGACTTATGTTAAGGTGATTCAATGCATTCATTGTGTTGCAGAGCAATATTTTGTGTTGTTCTTGTGTTTGTGTTTGCAGCTTTGGCATCCATCTCCTCATGGCATGAAGAGCATCTTCCTTCCATGAGATCTTCACTACAAGGTGCTATCAATTATGTTTTCTATCATTTATCTTTTGGATTTTTCCTCTATCCCGCAAGGATATGCACTGTTTATCTGACAATGGTGTTCAGAAGACCTGAATGTCTCTCCAGGGCTTGACTGAGGCAAGCCTCTAAACACCACAACCCCCAACCCATTTTTCCATGATTGTAGGTTACAGGTTTTGAAAGTAGAAAAAGTGAAGTTGCAGGAGAGTAGTGCATACTGTCGGAATTGCAGATCAGAGAAGAAAATAGGTACCTGGACTCAGGCACCCACTCATTAGTCCTCTAGATCCCACAATAGGAAAATCTTCAGAACAATAGGAATAGGTTGCAGACAAGGTTTCTAAATCTGAACAAAAATTGTGGCACTGGACTAGGGTGCCTGCTCATTAGTCCCAACTTTTTCACTTTTTGAACTTTGAAATCCGGTACGCATTTTATTGTCATTTGATATATTTGTGTGCAATCATTTTTCGTAATTTGTCCATTTGTTCACAAATTTGCATAATTAGGGTTTTGAGAATAATTAGGCTTAATTGAACAACTAAATCACACAATTCCAATCTTCCCCTATGTTCCAAGTGACAAAAAGCTTGTAGTAGACTTCCTACTCAGCTAAATGTCCTTAAATGTTTAGTGGTGAAAGGAGGATCAACAAAAACCATTGAAAACAAACCCTCTTCATTTTTACCCTAAACAACATGCACCTAATGCTTCTTTGCATCCAGGTCGCTTATTTTAGCTTGTGTCACCAGTGTTAAATTGGTTGGGACCTCTATGACTTGCATTCCTAGGGCCAAAAACCCCTTGATAAATCCTTCAAGCTGGGCAATGTGCCCTTTCATCTCCTTGTTCTTTAGCTTATCCTTGCGGATTCTAGTTGTTGTGACCTTTACACTACCCATGAGCTCATTGGTTTCCTAATCACCAGTGGTGTGTCCTAGGTCCATGGTGGTAATCTGATATTCACCTGTTGTGATTTCACCCTTCGTGTTGTCTACTTTAGGTACAGCCAGATGGGCTATCCTATGACCTGTTGTGTCCCTCTTAATAGCAGACATTGCCCTTGCCTTTTGCTTGGGCTTTATCCTCTTTATAGAAAACAATGATTTAAAATCAAAATGGATTAGGTTAATAGGAGATTCAATTACCTCTAAAACCAACCACTCTGGTACATTCGGTGTAGGTTCTTCTTGACCAAATTGCTCAATGTGAGCATCCTTTATTACTAACTCAGTATCCTTCTCCAAACCTTCCCCTTGTTGTGACATCTCTTCTTGGGGAATCTCTTGCTGAGGAATCTCTTGTTGTAGGATCTCTAGTTAGGGATCCCCTGTATCGATCTCCTTAAGCCTATCCTCAGGATCCTCCACCTCTTGGTGTGCTTCCTCATCTCCTTGGTCCTGTGGACCTTTCTCTTCAAGTGACAATGAATTCTACACTTGGTCATATTGCTCTTTTTCCACTTGTTCTTCAACTTGTTTTATATCCCCTTCTCCAAGTGCATCGTGAAGAACTTCCTTTTAAACTTCTAGAAAGGTGACATTTTCAGCTGATTTATCCATCACTTCTTGCTCAGATGGTTCCACCCCTTCTGGTACCATAACCCCTATACTCGAAACATTTGGTTGGTCCTCTGGCACATTTGGTGATCCAGACCTTTTAGTATCAGATACATCCTCTACTTCTAGATCTTTTACAGTATTTTAATTTTCCATTACTTCTACTTCAGCCTCCACTCACTAGGGTTTAGGTGGAGGTGGTGTTGAATATGCAAGTATGGAGGCAACTGGATCATTGGTCACTACTTGAGTGACCTCATCATCAGTCAAATCTAATATCTAACTTAGTGGTAGTTGCAGTTCCTTAGCTCAGGCTTGTTCTTGTACCTTTGGCTCCTCATCCAGCTCTTGCTTTACTTTGATAATCTGTTGACCTGATTGGCCACATTGGAGCTCCATCACCTACCCTCCAATGTGAGCCTGATATGCTTCCACCTATAGTGCTAGATTTGCTTGAGGTGTAAGTTAAGGCGATGGAACTTCTTCCTAAGGCTGATTGGATGTGAACATGATTTCCATCTTCATCAGTTCTAATGTCTATACGTGTTTGTACACTAGTTTTGTAATTGCACCCATCATAGGCATCATTAGAATCCCCCTCTTCTACTTGGGAATCACCACTCCCTTCAGGATATCCGTAGCATGGCATTCTTCACTTGTTGTGACTGAGATGGGGATCACCTTTAGTGGTTGCTCTCTTGGAGGTGACGGAGCGGTGGTAATAGTGATGCCTTCTACAGTTAGAGCTTCACCAGATGCTGATGTTCGTGGCTATGCCAATTTGACCTCCATGATTTTCCTCTCTACAATGAAGAAATCATCATAATCTACGTCTCCTATGTCTTTTCTCTTCCTTTTCTTATCACATGTCAGTGCTATGCCTTTAGATTTTATCTTATTTGCTTTTTCATCAACTCACCTCTGTGTGGTGATCGTGACCCTCCTAGTGATGACATCAATTGATGTCTCATCTAGTTGAGTCCAGTCTGGAAGAGATAATGTTTCTTTGTATACTTGTTTTTCATTATAGTCTAGGTCAAGAACCTGACCATCATCAGACTTTACCTATGGAGGGACTTCTAGACATCCCAAGGTCCAGATCTAATTGAGGGTCAACCTTTGGTATCCCCTCTTCTTGACATCCTCTTCATCAATGCAATCTACCAAATAGTCCTCCAAATGAGGAACATATTACAATTTCTTGTTAACAAACCTTTCCATCCTATTGTAAGGATCAAAGGTTCTTGTGAGGGGAAATAGCTGCATGTTCAATATTTGTAGCTTGGCTTCTAATAGTTTGGAGTCCTTAAACTCCCCACACCTATACCAGCCAATGTCCAGTGTGAAATTTATGGTCCCTTGCCCATTCTTCTAGACATATGCCTCATATGAAGGAATTATATTCCTGGTAATTTCCAAAAGCAAAACCTTATCAGTTTGATACCGAGGCAACATGAGGGAGTTACCCTCAAATCCTTCCATCTTGATGTAAGTGAATGTTGGGAACTAGGTGAACCAGGACCCATGTGATGTGATGACCACTTGGGCCTCCCTTGAGATCCTCTTGGCATGGTCCCCTTCCATTAACCAGACCAGCCACATTTTAAAACAGTCATTCACCCTCCTATAATGCACAATGGACTATTTTCTTTCTAATTGTGGATAATATTCCCACACCAACTAGTCTCCTTTCTTGTTACCAAACTTCCTGATTGTATACAGTCCATCAAACTGGGCCCAGTATGCACAAGAATATACCACATGGGAGGTCATCAAGAACCTTCACTTCTTCTTCCATCTGACCATCCATGCATGTAGAGAGTCACTGATGAGCCTCACCCAATGCACTACCCCACCTATTTCCTTTACAAAACATATGAGGCCAAACATCCATAATTACAAGGACCCAGAGTCCTCCTTCCCAGCCATTCTTCTCAGCAAGGTTATCATGTATTGTACTTTAGGACTGAAGTCACATAAATTTTGTGGCATCTTAGATACTACCTTGGGCCTTGTCATTGGATCCATCCATGAGGTGTGCATAATCTTACAACATCTAGAGACATTGGAGTTACACTCCGTTGATAAAACATTTAAGTCTATTTTGAATACCTCCTGGCTCTATGGTAACCTAAAAGTGTCAATGATTCCTTTGGTTGAGAAGTCTGCATACACTTGCCCTTGGTGCTGCACCCTCTTGTTAATAGGATTAGATTTTTTAGCACATTCAATTACAATATCTAGAGCATCTATGTTGTATGGGAAGCTAGTTGCATGATACATCCTAGTTTAGATGATGTTGTTAAGTGTGGAGTGATCTTCATGTGCCTGAATCCTTGCTCTAAAAGCTTCTAAATCTATCTTCCCACAGTGGGTATCCAATGCATGGCCATACTTACTCCAAACTGCACCAAGAGTGGAAAACATTGGCACTGCAAACTCATCATCACATTACTTTTTTATTTTCTACATTGCATCGTACATGATGTGGATATCTAAAATTAGTTCTTGGATTTGGAGATTGGGTCATGTAGATTAATCTTAACCCTGTAGAGTAATTCATGCTTGTTTATAGCAAGATAAAACCCTGAGAGTAGGAATTTACTCTTGGTAAAAGAAACTAACCTTTCAGTAAAGAAAGAATTACCATAACCATCAGGAAGAGGGCTTTGTTGTATACACACCTATCAACTAGGATATCACCTTGGTTTCACTGTGTAGAGAAAGCTCATTCACCATTGCACTCTTCGTTCATTCAAATACATGATTTGTATTAATCTCTGCAAATTTGTTCTCAATGGCAATTCTCTACAATTCTGCTCTCCAGATCTCTAACAAATGCTTTTGTGATTTATCAATGTGTCAGAATTGGTTTTTAAACTTCATGAAATTCACTAAGTGTGGAGTGCATTGAATTTTACTAAAGTTTGGTGAGAAGTTAAACTTCATGAAATTCACTAAGTGTGGAGTGCATTGAATTTTACTAAAGTTTGGTGAGAAGTTACTATTTGAGCACTAGTGAAATCGACAACTGGAGAAAAGTTTATATTTTAAATTGAAATCTCAATGGTCAAAGGCATCTCACAGTATGGGAATTAAATCTAAGGACTCGATGGAGATTTGGGTCTTAATATCTTGTTCGAATGTCTAGTGGGAATGTCTGATGACTTTGATCAAAGTTGGGTAAACAACATAGTGGTAACTCCGTGGGATGACATCATCACCATGGTAGTCAAACTTCATTGACCAGAGGGATGGATGACTAGATCTTACTTGATCGTGAGGATCCAGACATTTACCAAGATGTCCATTGCAAAATGTCCTACGGACTATGTCCAGTTGAAAAGTCAATGGACTATGTGCTTGGTTTATAATACTTTGGACAAGATATGGATATGGATATTTGCATAGAAATCTCCAGTGCCAAATATCTGGTTCATTAGAACATTTGTAGGTTAGGGTAAATTTGGCAGTTTGCATTGGATATTTGGACTGGACATGGCATTCACTCAATCAATCATGTCAAGTTGAAATATCATGTTAGGTAGATGTGTTCATGACTTGCTAAGTTAATCTTGATGGTTTCAACATGACATGGACATGGATATTTACAATTAGGATGTACTAATGACTAGTCCACATGGATAGCGATTGAGCTATATTTAATTTTATCTTTGGGTCTAAATGTTATTTCCATGTATTTGGAACTTGATATGGAGACTAGACATGACATTTATGTTTCACCAATGTCCATGTCTAGTTGACTAGAAATGTCTGGTTGATCAGAACTTCCAATGGGCATAACTTGCTCATTTCAATGAATTTTCACCTGGTCCAAGAGGGAAATCTGACTAGAATTCTACCCTCTATCCATTCATGACCTTTACAAGGGATTGTTCACAACTTGAATTTTGACTTGAATTTGACTCGAAGGTGACATGACATTTTACCATTACCACCTAAGAGGACAACAAACAAACAAGCATGATAGAAAGTGTTGGGTCCTCATTTTTCCAGGGTGAAATGGGGCATGTTGTGAGACTACACAATAAGGCCATTAATAAGATTTTCATAGCCCACTAAGCATTTGAGTCATCTTATAATTGGACAAACACAATCACAGTATCTTATGGTTTTACCTCAACTAAGACTAGTTCTTGTACTATTTTTCACTTTCATTATGATACCATACCTCACGCAAAAATAACACAAGAAGCACACACAATCATTATGATACCCCAATGCCAATATTGAACTCCTGAGATGGATAGATACTGGCATCCATGACCTGCATACCACTGGTGAAAGTCAAACTAGTACTGACATCTGTCACCTACATGCCACTAGCAAAAGCCTATCTAAGCACTGTGAAAATGGATCTAGCTCTTGGCATCTGTCACCTACATGCTATTGGTGAAAGCCTACTAATCCCTATGAAACTAAGTAGCTCTTGGCATTTATCACCTACATGCTATTGGTGAAATATTACTAACCCTATGATACACTTAAATACTTCTTTAGGCGGAGCATGCTCCCTAACTACTGTTAAGAGTAAGCAACGATAAGTTTATCTTTGATCAATTCAAAGGATTTATAATGTCAGTGATCACCATCTAAGGAGAAGAAAAATCTACGTTCTAGGAGCTATTGCATTCCTCCTACCTATGTCATCATAGAGCCCTTACTCCAACCATCATGTTATGTCAAGAAGTCACTTCTGTATTGATCTCAATTTAGCATTCTGACATTTAAAAGTTTTGAGAATTGATCTAAAACATACTATCCTAAGGGTTTACACCTTATACTAGTTAATCACGTTACAATTAACATATAGGAATCTATAAACCTTTACACATGATCTTATAGGTCTTGGCGTCAAAATGACTAACACGCAAGAAACACATCAAACCCACATGGGCCAGGTCAGATATACATAACAAAACAACTCATAGAGAAATCTCAAAAAAACATTCACATCATTTTATTGTTACTCAAAACACAGTATTTATTAGACAAAAATTCAAACCCACAATAGCACCATTATACAACATTCTACTCTAAGTACGTAACATTTACATATTACCAATCATAAAGCTTAACATATTACTACCCACCAAATAGATATAAAGCTAAACACCATACCATGTTTGGTAATACTTACTATGACTTGCCCATATTCAACATGGGCAATCATAAGGAATTCCATCCTAACTCTACATAAAGCTAGGCACATATTTAGAGCAGGCAAATCATCCACACATATCAAGAGTTTCTCAAACCATCAAAGCACAATGGTTTAATTTAAAATCAACATTAAATGCAAATTTAGCACATTTCCACAACTAATTCATAACCCTATCATGGCCAAATTTTCCATCCCTTAATTTCTTAGAAGAATAGACCTCTCTAAGATCTTAAGACTAACATATACCTTCCTATACTTATTACTGAGCCTAGACATAATTCCATAGTGTTCAACACACACAACTCTAATAATTATAGATAGGCAAGTCCAAGGGCATTCTTATACCTTCACCTTAGAGATGAACCACAATGATAGTGGCTCTTAAAGTTCATCCAAGGTTAGAGTAGATTGTGGAAGCCAAACTCCACAAACCTCAAAGTAGATAAGCTTGATGATAATGGAGTGCCTTTTATCGGTTCTATGATTGATAATTTGAAACAACTATAAAAACCTAATAAGATACCACAATTACTTTAAATTCCTACTCAAATTCAATTCACCAATGAAATTAAGAAAAATATAGAAAACATGAATTATACCTTGCAAACTGATTTATCCTTTGCGTTCCATTGTCTCCTATCTTCTCAAGATCTTGTTGATTATGATATTTCTCTCAGAATTGTACTTCTTTTCTTTTCAAGATGACAATGAGATGAATGGAATTGTGGATTCAAATATGCAATGTAAACAAACCTACAATGCAACTAAGATAATGATGATGATAAAGCTAATGCCATGATATTGATAATGATAGAGATGAGGATAATGATGTGCAACTAAATGATACTATGAAGCTAGGTGATAATGCAAAAATGAAGATTATGATATTGATATGCAAATGGGGGCTAAAGCCATGCTTGGATACTTGATGGAATTTCTGCAGCATGTAAGTACTATAGCTCTTGTGATTGTTAAAATGAAGGTGAGGAGCTTAGTTTTATAGGCCAAGGAGAGGTCCAATCCAAGTGTCAAAAGATCCATGGTGGAAGAATAAGTCTTGTCACATGTACGGTCAAGATCAAATTGGTTGGGATGAGGAAGATAAATGTCGAAGATGTTCCTACTACGATGACAAGGTGGAGGAATACGTGGAGCCATAAGCCACATGGCGTAATGCTCACAAGGACCAATGAGACAAAGGTGGAAGACCATGAGAAGAACATGGAGGAAGGAGTCTTTGGTTGTTGGAATGTGAGATGGAATATAGGATTTAGGAGACAAGTGTCCTTGACCATGTTTGATGGTTGAGAAGAAATAGGGCACATGTTTGAGGGGATAAATGACTAATTAAATATTAAGAATATTTAATTATTGGAGCAACATGATGAGGTGTCCAATGATGTGTAAGATGACAAGGATGATATGATGTGGATTTTAGACATAGGACTTTGTCTTAGAGGAAATAATTAAATAATTTAGGATAATTTAATTAGAGATGACATTAGAGGAATTTAAAATAATTAATCTTTAGAAGAATATGATGAATGTGAACCAAATAAATAAATTAAGATATTTATTTATTAATAGAAGAATAAGAATAAAATAAATATAAAATATTTATTTAATTCAACTCGAGCCATTTTATGTGTATACATTTTGCCCCTCTTTGAGACAATGTGTTTTATCACGTTGTTTCAAAGAATACAAAATTTATGAGTATGATACATGCCCTAGTTTGTGCTTGGTACAGGTTTGATAACGGTAGGATACCCCCTTGGGAGATTGGTTTAGATGAATTTTGCAAAAGGATAATGAGTGATCTCACGATGAAGAAGAATGAACAATATGATGCGTGGGTGAAAATTCAGGTGATGGAGAATGAGAAATGGATGAAAAAAAAGCATGCATGTGCAAGGTCAAAACACCTCCAGTTAGGGTTGATTTGGCTATAAATAAGGATGTGGGGTCTCTTTTCTATTCATTTGCACAATTGTTATTTGAGGAGAGATTAAAGGGAGCCCTAGAGCATAGTAGAGCATAGCAGTCGGCAAAGATGCAATAGATTCTGGTAGCTAGCCACATGTTCGAGAGGATCCGTCAATTCGGGTGGCCAAAGGAGTACAAACCCCCGGTATGCATGCTTTTAATTTCGTGTGTAGTGTATTTATTAAGGTTAAATTTTAGGTCCAAAGTCAACATTTTTGCATGCGCAGCAGAATTTTTTTTGCGCATTTGATAATTATTTCTACACATCCAACCTGATTCCACGCATATACGCTTTGAATTGGCATATATGATTTATTTTTGCATTTGATAAACAGTATTGCTCATGTGTTATGTTCTGCGCATCCAATTAGGGGTTCTACGTATCCAACATGATCTTACACATGCGTGGTAAAAATGTCCATATAGTGCATGTTTATGTGCATATGACTGAAATGGTGCATTTAATTAGGGCTTCTGTGCATCTGTTATGAAGTTGTACTTCTAATAGATGAAACTACGCATTTGATATAAATGGTCAATTACTTGGTTGATTTGATTAAGTCAGCATCTTGATCGATGTTGGCCAAATGATAGGTCATCTTGGAGATTGATAGAATCTCAGAAGAGATGATAGGATAGGTTTATTGATAGGATAGATAAGTAACTGGTTTGATAGATTTGATAGATATGAAGCTTAATTGGTTTTTTTGATTGACACACTTATGTCATTGATTTGCAAGATGAGCTAGATGTGATGATGTCACGAAAGAGGTTTCTTGTAACATAGCTATTACGGCCTTATTTATCAGATACTGATCACTTGGTTCTAGGATTGACCAGATTATGGTATGTGACCTTTATGCCTCAGATTCAGGTGAATCTTGGGATGTTGACTGCTCTAGTGGAGAGGTGCCATACCAAGCATTGCACCTTCCACTTGTCGACTAGTGAGATTACGGTGACAGTAGAGGTTGTGCACTGGATTCTTAGGATTCTGATACACGGAGAGATGGTGGAGTACAAGCCACATGTAGGAGATGGACTAGAGGAGTGTCACAGAGTGTTTGGTGATGAGGACATTAAGGGCACAGAGATCAACTAGGCTGATATGGTTGATTACTATGAGCCCCTTCCGTCAATACTAGCAGGGTTGATAGGAGGCATGATCTACACCGACAGAAGATCACATGGATTTCGAGTAGGATGGGGGAGGACTCTAGAGTGGATGGTGACTAAGGGGATATGCTTTTCCTGGGATGTTTTCCTTCTTGCTCATTTATACCATGATCTACATCAGTTTGTGTATGATGGAGCTATGAGTCTATCTGCTAGAGTTTATTTATTAGTGATTTGGGCATGGGGCCACATAGTGATCACACGGCCGATAGGGATGGGAGTCAGAGGTAGGGATACACCCTATTCCTACATGTTTTAGGAGAGCCTTTCCCAACCCAAGCTAGGAAAGCTTGAGTACTACTTGCATGCGTTTGACAACATAGATGCAGTTGAGTGGTGGCCTTACCTGGACTATGAGGCATGGGATGATGATGTAGCAGAGATACCATTTTGTTTTTAGATGCAGTGGCTGATAGAGAGGACTCCCTACATTCTAGAGTGATATATCATTTCTCATGTGTACTGACAGTTCGGTAGGGTCCAGGCGATGCCCCAGGGTACTATTGTATTTTCTCAGATGCACAAGGAGAGTCCATGGTGGTGTCCTGTTGCATCTTATGAGTAGGCAAGAGATGATTTCTTATAGATTCCATATCAGGCTTGGGATTTGAGGCAGTACATTATGGATGCAGGGATGACTACAGATTATGCAGCACATTTCACAGCCCATCCCTTTCCTAAATACTCTGGACCTAGGGAGCTAGCACCTAGACTAGAGGATGGGGATGAGGATGATGATGCTCCACTACAGAGGAGGAGATGATGGTGAGGTGGGCGTGGTGGCAGAGGTGGCCGAGGTGGAGGGGATGATGGTGGCAGAGGTGGTGGGGATGCTGGTGGGGATGATGGTGGAGATGATGATGGAGGGGATGATGGAGGGTAGATGAGAGTTAGACAAAGAGTGGAGGGGGTACCCCAGGTGTAGGCACAGCCTTAGGTGTAGGCACATGATTAGGCCCCAGTGCAGGGATAGGCACAGGGGTAGGATGACGGGGCGATGGAAGCATTGTGAGCCCAGGTGGATCAGCTATAGGGATAGCTTGGCCAGATGCAGGGCCAAATTATGCAGTTACAAGGCTAGGTTACAAAACTATAGGGTGATGTGAGGACAATTACATTAGAGTAGGACACCAATATATAGTGATATACTAGGGTAGAGGCCTTATTACAACAGGTACAATAGATAGTAGCCTAGGGTCCCAGTGGATAGACTATTTCAGAGATGGTCTACACAGGCTAGGAGATATTATATTCAAGGTCATTATATGAGCAAGTTGTTCCCCCAGAGCAGAGGGCAAGTAGCTTCCATCCCATCTCACGTAGCAAATCTAGGCGCACATAGTCAGAGAGTGGGGGAGTTATGGGGCCACCACCTCCTCGAGAACCACTAGGGACAGGGCCTTCAGGTCCTTAGCCTCAGCAACCACACCTTCTGGAGGTAGTACTGCATAGACACTTTGGGACATGTATCACTTTATATCATTTTGTATACACATTATTTTTTACAGCTCGAGATATACATTCATGATATCATTGTATACTTGGACATTTATTTTTGATGATGATATATATGAGTTCAATGGACTATATCCATATGCACTATGGATGGATGTTATCTATATGATTGATGTTGATGTTATGCTTCTATTTGATAATTCTAACATGTTGATTTTATGATGTTCATGATATTGATGATATGTTGTTTCTATGGTTCTCATGATGACTTATATCTATGTGTAATGTTATGTGTAATGATTCTATATGTTTATAAATTATGATGACCTAATTCATATGTTGATGATTCTTAAATGTAATATATGATGTTTTGAAGTTTCAATGTATGATGATCTCATGTGCAAATGCTATGACAATGATATCTATGTTTTTATTTTATTTTTTATGATAAATGTTATGCATGCCCTATGTTGATATGTGTATGAATGATCTAAATGTTTTTAGATAATGCACTTAAGTGATATGAACTTATGATTGGCATGCATATGATACATAATGATTTTTTTGGTTATGCCAAGTATACTCAATCATAAATAAAAGATCACTTAGAAGAATTAGAAGAATGACAAATGGATAATTTGGAAGAAGGAAAGATAAATGAATGACCTGGATGAATGAAAGAAATGATTTGGATCTTCCGACAGTTGGAAAATGATAATTATGGAATATTTATAAATGAAATGAAATGCAAACTTAATATGTATAAATGAAGTGTAGTCATCTTGTATACAAATATTTGAAGTACTTTTTTTCATCATTGAGCTTTTAAAATGTTTTAAGGAAATAAAAGCATCTAAGTATAATTAAACTAAGATGACCTGAGTATCACTTACATGGATTTTGATTTAGCAAGTTAATACAAGCATCTAGGTATAATTGAACCGAGATGACCTGAGTACTACTTGCATGTATCAACAAACAAGGATTGTACCCTTTTCATGTTCAGACCCATAATGTCCTTGATGATCATTTGCTAATCATGTTGTTAGACAAGTCTTCACATTACTAAAGATAAACCCACAAATAGAAAACAAATGAAATAATCATGCCCCATCATAGCTCCTCTAGTCTTGGACATCCTCAAGTAGCATAGGAAACATGATAATGAAAATCAAGACATAAGACCTATAGCCATAAAACTTTCTTGCCATAGATATGTTTTCTTGCAATAACAGATAAAATGATCCTGACAGTTTAGGCACATTGTAGTTGTCTAGTGATAGGTTAATGTCTTCTATCAAGATTTTGTTTGAAAGTTTATTTTTGTGCTTTGTTTGTTGTTTGGAGATAGTATCGCGATCTGGTTTGTTATCCTCTAGATTGTGGTATTCAAGAATCCAATTCCTTAACTAGATCAAGGATTTTTCCCTTAGTCAAGTAAAGGATCGATTTATTATGGATGAAACATATGGAAAATTTGATGTGACAAGCCCTAAGGGATTGACCTAGTGCCTTGGGGGCTCATCGATGATGGCCTTGCCTACATGATAACACAGAGACAACATAGTTCGACTATGGAGGATCGTGTGGACCTAAGACCTAGGGGTGGGAAGCCTCAAGGGCTCATCCATGATGGCCTTGCCTACATGAAAGCTTAGAGGCGACCTAGTTTGACCATGGAGGATGACAATAGTGATGGGTGAACAGATGGAGTGCAATCCTTATCATAAGACTAGAGGTATGGATGGATGGGTGAAAGGAAGCTAGGTGTGTGGAAAATGCTTCCTACACTAATCTAATGAGGGAAGGAGAGTGCAAATTCAATTTTATCTTTATAATTACAGCTATGTTAACCCACTAATAGAGATATTGCAGAAAACACATACATAAGAAAGTAAGACAGAAGAAGAGAGACACAAGATATACATGGGGAAAATCCTTACAGGTGAAAAACCCCACACTCCAAAACATAGCTCAAATGTATTCCGTAAACAATGAAGGTTACAATACAACACAGAGCCAATGCTCTTGTAGGAGTCTTCGACACTCGTATCTGGAGATGTTCCAACAGCATAACAGTACCTGTCAAACCTGTAATACATCACCTCTCCAAAGCACCTATTTATATAACAAATACAAGGCAAAAATAGCTCCACATTGGGATGGGCGTCCAACAAGGCCTCATGGCCCAAAACCCACAACTATGGACACTTGTCCAACACTATAGGATGCTCCTAACACTTTTCAAGTCACCCCATCCCAAGCAGGTCACCTATTTCCAAAATGGGCTATGACAGATGCTCTTACAACTCTTACAACCATCATAGAATCTATCATAGCTGTCATAACTTATAGTTGTAAGAGAATCTATCATACACAGGCTATAAATGGCATATTCTCTTACAACATGTCATAGTCTACCTTGGGGCATCCAAAGATGCCTTTTTCAAAGATGCTTCTTGACACATGTCTTCACCTGTCATAAGATCTTCTATTTCTGACTCTTACATGTCATAACTTCATCATAGGAATCTGCCATGACCGTTTTGGTCAATATTCCCTTACACAACATCCAAGATACCGACACATCAAAAATTATTCCTACCACTAAGTGGGACGCCTATCTCCTCATGTGAGGACAAAATTAGATATGGTCATATGCCATGTAGGATGACACATCATTGTGCTACCTCCCACACTATGACAACATAGGATTTGCATCTAATTAATACAATAGGCAATAAATAAATAAATATAATGTAAAAATACAAGGAATTACCAAGGTTGAGACACCTTAATTCCCAACATTCTCTCACTTGTCAAACACCTTGTAAGAGCCAATAGAATTAACAAGATTCAACTGCTATAGGCTGAGAGGCCCATAGACTCCGAACACCATCTGAACTTCTCTGTGCCCACTGGCTTCGTCAATGCATCTGCAACATTCTTCAAAGTATCTACCTTCTCCAAATTTACCTTCCCATCCTCTACCATGTCTTGCACAAAGTGAAACTATACATCAATATGCTTTGTTCTGGCATGGAAAGTTGCAAGGTAAATCGCATTCTGACTATCACAACAAATTGTAATCTGTCATGCATCAACACCAATATCTGAACACAATCTCTTAAGACAAATGGCTTCCTTGCAAGCATGATTTGCTACCATGTACTCAGTTTCTGTAGTGGACAAAGCAACCACAGGTTGTGGCTTACTCATCCAACTAATTGCACCACCAAACATAGTGAACACATAGGCACTGGTGGATCTCCTACTATCAATGTCACCTATCCAATTAGAATCCACAAATCCATGAATATAAACTAAATGCGAAGGTCCTGTAGCATTACTATGATAGAATATGGAATACTCAGAAGCACCCCTCAAATATCAAAACACTCACTTAACTGCATCCCAATGTACCCGTCCAAGATTAGACATAAATTAACTAAGGACTCCCACTGCTTGGGCAATGTCTGGTCTTGTGTAAACCATAGCATACATTAAAACTAGCATAAGGTACTCTTCTCATGTCCTCCACCTCACTAGGAGATTTTGTACAATAATTAACAGACAACTTTGTCCCCAATGAAAGAAGAACACACAATGGTCTACAATCTGCCATGCTGAACCTATCCAACATGGTCTTCACATACTTACTCTAGCTTAACCAAAGTTTTCTATTAGCTCTGTCTCTTTTGATTTCCATTCCCAGAATGTACCTAGCTGTCCCAAGATTTTTCATCTCAAATTATGCTGGCAACTGAGACTTCAAATCAGAAATCATATTCTTACTATTCCCAATCAACAACATATCATCAACATACAATGCAATAATGAGAATACGATCATTGTCAAACTTGTAATACACACAATGATCAGATTTTGATCTTAGATAACCAATCAACAACACAAAGGCATCAAACTTCAAGTACCACATCCTAGGATACTGCTTCAAACTATACAAAGACTTCTTTAACTTGCAAACCAAATTTTCTTTACCTTTCTCTATGTAATGCTCTGGTTGTGACATGTAAATCTCTTCCTCCAAATCACCATGAAGGAAAGTTGTCTTCACATCCATCTATTCTACCTCTAAGTCATAAGCAGTTGCAAGAGATAACAGAAATCAAATGGATGTTAGCTTTGCAACAAGAGAGAAAATTTCACCATAATCAATTCCCTCCACTTGTGAAACCCCTTCGCAACCAATTTAGCCTTGTACTTTTCAACACTGCCATCTACACCAAATTTCTTCTTGAGCACCCATTTGCATCCAATGGGTTTCCATCCTTCAAGCAAAGGCACCAAGTCCCATGTTTTGTTCTTTTCCAAAGAAGCCATCTCATCTTCCATGGCCTCCTAGAAACCTACATCTTTCATGCCCATAGCCTCTTTCACAGTTCTAGGCTCATCAATGTTAGTAAGTAAAGCAAAAGCACAACTAGAATCAAGTAATGAATAACCAAACCTATCAGGTTGCTTTCTCATTTGTGTAGACCTCCTCAATGGCTAAGGTTGAGGTTCTACTTCTTCTTCTGAGCTTTCAGAGCTACTAGATCTCTCCTCATCATCAGGTCTCATAGGGTCTGTCTGTTCAGTCTTCTCAGGGGTAGAAGGAAACTGAACTACATCTTCTTTTTTTTCTATCTGTTCTGGCTATAGAACAATGGAAGAAGGTGTTAGCTCTCTGAAGATAACACTTCTGCTATACAATGCTTTTTCAGCCACAAGATCCCAAAGCTTGTATCCTTTCACACCAACACCATAGCTAATGAAAATACACTTAACAGCCTTGTTCTCTAATTTAGACTATTTCTCCCTTGGCACATGTGCATATGCCTCACAACCAAAAACACAAAGATGTCTAACTAAAGGCTTCTTACCAAACCACACCTCCATAGGTGTCTTACCAACAAGAGTTGATGTAGGAGATCTATTTACCAAGTAGCAAGCAGTAGCAACAGCTTTAGCCCAAAACTTTTGTTCGAGGCTTGCTCCACTAAGCATACTCCTAGCCTTCTCCATTAGTGTCCTATTCATCCTCTCTACAATTCCATTTTGTTGTGGGGTGTATGGAGTTGTCTTATGTCTTTCAATCCCTTGCTCTTTATAGAACTTATCATATTCTACCAAACAAAACTCACCACCGTTGTCAGTTCTCAAACACTTAATCTTTTTACTAGTCTAATTTTCAGCAAAGGCTTTAAACTCCTTAAACCGACTAAAGACTTCAGTCTTGTTTCTAATAAAATAAACCCATGTCCTTCTACTGTAATCATCTATGAAAGATACAAAATATACAAATTTGGACATCGAAGGAACATTAACTAGACCAAACACATTAGAATGAATAAGATCCAACACACCAGAAGACTTGTGAGAACTACAGTAAAACTAAACATGGTTTTGCTTTCCATATACACAATGTTCACAAAGGTCAACCTCAAGATTACAATCATTTAACCCCTCAATGAGGTTTTTATTTTTTAGGGTTCGCAGACCCTTCTCACCAATGTGGCCATATCTCAAATGCCATAACATTGTCTTTTCAGTAGGAAGCTTAGCTTCCATAGCATGTGCACTACCATCAGAACTAGTTACAACAGATTTCTTCACTGCTCATTCAGATGGTGGGGATGAAGTGACTATAGCTCTTTTCTTTGAGTCAGAAGAACTATTGCACTGTGAAGTGTATGCCTTCAGATGAAACAGAGTACCTCTCTGAGTACCCTTTGCAAGCACCATAGATCATCTAGTCATCTTGCATCCATCCTTCAAAAAGACAACCTGCACACCTGCATCATTCAATGTACTTAGAAAAAGCAAGTTCCATGCAAGGCATAGGATGTGCATAACCACAGTGATCCCCTTCACTCATCCATCAAGGAATCAGATTGAGACTCTTCCACGACCAACAATCTTCAGATGAGAATCCTCACCCAGGTACACTCTTCCACCATCAAACTCTTTATACTTCATGAACCAATTTCAGTGCGAGGTCATGTGGAATGATGCACCAGAATCAGTCAACCACACATCATCAGATGCATGGGTAGCCAGGGCTGTGATGAAGGCATCACCATCATCTTATGACTTGTCAGAATATAAATCAGGGGTTGTCTTCTTTTTCTTTTTCTTTTCTTCTTTGCATTCCTTTCAAAAATGCCCCATCTTTCCATGGTTCCAACAAAGAGTCTTGGACTTTCTAGGAGATTTGGATCTTCCACAGGAATTGGATCTACTCTTTTCACCTTTCTTGTCCTTCTTCTTCCCTTTCTCTTTGGGTCTTCCACAAACTGCAAGAGCCTCTTTGGGTGACTTGGATGTCTTCCTCCACATTTCTTTAGATAACAATGAGGACACCACATCTCCCATCTTGAAGGTGGTAGTGGTGCTTCTGATAGCCATGACAAGATGATCCCATGAATCTGGCAAAGAACAAATTAGGGTCATGCAATGATCCTCCTCCTCCATTTTCACACCCACAGATGTCAACTATGCAACAATCATGTTGAAAGAATTCATGTGGTCTACAACAAATCCTCCGTCTTCCATCTTCAGAGAGAACAACTTCTTTTTTAGAAAAATCTTGTTCACCAGGGACTTGGCCTAATAAACATTACCCAACTTCTTCCAAAGATCTTTCGTGCTCTTCTCCTCATGGACATTCAATAGGACAGAGTCAGCTAAACAGAGTCTTATGAGACCCTTAGCCTTCCAATCTTTGAGGTCCTAATCAGTTTGTGACATTGTTGTAGGTTTTACATCAGATATGGTCTCCCATAGGTCACAATCAACAAGTAGGTCCTCCATCTTGAGTTTCCACAACTCAAAATTAGTGCCATTAAATTTCTCCACCTCTAACCTTCCAGATGTGGTTGCCATCTCCTTGCTACAACAAGATATAAAAATGCTCTGCACAAACTCCCACTCAACCTAAGATTAGCTCAAAAAACCCCTACCCAGCAGCTAGAACCAAAACTGGCTAGGCTCTGATTCCAACTGAAAGGAAGTTAGGTGTGTGGAAAATGCTTCCTACACTAATCTAATCAGGGGAGGAGAGTGCAAATTCAATTTTATCTTTACAATTATAGCTATGTGAACCCACTAACAAAAATATTGTAGCAAACACATAAGAAAGTAAGACAGAAGAAGAGAGACACAAGATATACGTGGGGAAAACCCTTACGGGTGAAAAACCCCATAGTCCAAAACATAGATCAAATGTATTCTGTAAACAATGAAGGTTACAATACAACACAGAGCCAATGCTCTTATAGGAGTCTTTGACACTCGTATCTGGAGATGTTCTGGTAGCATAACAGTACCTGTCAAACCTATAATACATCACCTCTCCAAAGCACCTGTTTATATAACAAATACAAGGCAAAAATGGCTCCACGTTGGGATGAGTGTCCAACATGGCCTCATGGCCCAAAACCCACACCTATGAACACATGTCCAACACTGTAGGATGCTCTTGACACTTGTCAAGTCACCCCATCCCAAGGAGGTCACCTATTTCCAAAATGGGCTATGACAGATGCTCTTACAACTCTTAAAACTATCATAGAATTTGTCATACATAGGCTATAAATAGCATATTCTCTTACAACATGTCATAGTCCACCTTGGGGCACCCAAAGATGCATTTTCCAAAGATGCTTCTCAACACATGTCTTCACCTGTCATAGGATCTTCTATTTCTGACTCTTACATGTCATAACTTTGTCATAAGAATCTGTCATGACCGTTTCAATCAATATTCCCTTACACAAAATCTAATATGCCGACACATGGCAAAATATTCCTACCACTAAGTGGGATGCCTATCTCCTCATGTGAGGACAAAATTATATGTGGTCATATGCCATGTAGGATGACACATCATTGTGCTAACTCCCACAATATGACAACATAGGATTTGCATCGAATTAATACAATAGGCAATAAATAAACAAATACAATGTAAAAATACAAGGAATTACCAAGGTTGAGACACCTTAATTCCCAAAAATGGGAAGCCTCGAGGGCTCATCAATGATGGCCTTGCCTACATGAAGTCATAGAGGCAATGTAGTTCGATTATGATACTGACACTAGAGTTGCGATAGATGACAAGATAAATGATAGATTAGATGGATGACCTTATTTGATAAGGCGGTAAAGGTGATTGAGCAACAAGCTATGATAAGTATCCTTATGTGTTTTGATGGATGCGGAAGAAAAGATTTATAAAAACTAAAATCCTATAAGATGGAGGAAGCGATTTATCACAAATAGTGCATGTTTCCAAGTTTTCACCTCTTACTTTTATTGCACCATTATTATTATTATTTTTATTTGTTTTCCTTTCTTTTCCCTATCCGGCTAATTTCTAGGGTTTTCCTTGAGAACTAGGTCACCAACTTGAAAGACTCTTGGTTTTACTCTATGGTTGTAGCTTCTTAACATCCTTTGTTGATGGGATTTGAGATGATTAAAGGCATTTTGTCGTCTTTTCTCCAACAACTCTAACTCCTAAAGTTTGGAAACTTGATACTCTTCATTAGTTATTAGACCTTTTAACAATACACGTAGAGATGGTAACTCGACCTCAATAGATAAGATTGCTTCTGAGCCATAGACGAGGGCATAGGGTGTTGCACCTATGGGTGTGTAGATACTGGTATGGTAGGCCCATAGAGCAGGATTTAGTTGCACATGCCAATCACAGTTGGCATCATTGACAGTCTTCTTCAAGATTTTTAAGATTGTTTTATTAGACGCCTCTGCCTAACCATTTCCTTGGGGATAGTACGAGGTGGAGAAACAGTGTTGTATATGGAATTTGTCACAGAGCTCTTTGAAATCTTGATTTTTGAAAGGTCTGTCATTATCAGTGATAATGGATAAATGAATACCATAGCGGCAAATGATATATTTTAGGATGAATGAGGTAATTTGCTTGTCTGTGACATTGGTTAAGGGTATGGCTTTGATCCACTTAGTAAAGTACTTAGTGGCGGTTATTATTAATTTATGACCATTAGATGATGGGGGATGAATATTGCCTACAAAGTCGAGTCCCCATTGGCAAAAAGGCCAAGGAGTCGTTAAAGGTTGTAGTTCTTATGTTGGTGCATGTATGATATTCCCATGGATCTGACATTTCTTACACTTCTTGACAAAATGATAAGAATCAGTTTCCATACTTGGCCAGTAGTATCCCATACGCATAAGTTTCTTAGCCAAGGTAGGACCACTAGAGTGCATTCTACAAATACCTTCATGAACTTCTCTTAAGGCAGTTTGATATTCCTCACTTTCTAGACACCTAAGGAGAGTACCATCAAGACCCTGAAAGGGTATCAGCAATTATGGTATAGCGAGCAGCTTGACGGATGAAGGTTCTTCATTGATTATTGGATAAACTAGGTGGTAAGGTATTCTCTTTCAAATAGGTATAGATATTTCCGTACAAGGGGGAATCATATCCTACTATGTGACATATGATTCTTGTTTTAGGGATATCATATGCAGGATTAGACACTAGCTCCACTAAGAACTCATATCATGACTGATTTTTAAGTATATCTAGGAGTGATACAATGGTTGCCATGGCATCTGCAGCTTTAGTCTCTAGTCTAGGTATCTGTTCAAAAGAAATCACAACAAAATATTCTTTGAAGTCATCTACCATATGCTTGTAAGGTATTAACTTCTCATCCTTGGTTTGATAGTCATCGTTTACCTGATTGATGACTAGTTGTGAATCTCCATACACATGAAGCTCTCAAACTTTTCATTCTACAGCCATTTTGAGACCAATGACCAATGCCTCATATTCTACCACATTGTTGGCACAAGGGAAAAGTAGTCTATATGATTTCAGGATTCTATCTCCTTGAGGTGTGACCAACAAAATGTTGGCTCCTGACCCATGCTGAGTATAAGATCCATCAAAATAGAGCTTCCATGCTTGGGTTGTTATGTTGAAGATGGCTTCCTCTGGAAACCCAAAATTTAATCAATTCTCATCATTTAGTGGTGCATCTGCTAACTAATCCACAATCACTTGGCCTTTTATAGCTCTTTTGTCCACATATTTGATGTTGAATTCACTGAGAATCATTACCCACTTTGATAGTCTACCTATTAGTGTAGCCTTACTGAGTAAACACTTCAATGGATCTATCTTTGCTACCAATTTGATTGAATGTGTGAGCATATAATGTCTTAGTTTTTGGGATGCAAAGACTATGGCAAGGCATTCTTGTTCAATAGGTGTGTATTGTAGCTCATAGCCTACCAATGTTTGACTGATGTAGTAAATAGCCTGTTCTTTTCCTTCATAGTCATGTTGTGCCAATAGAGCCCCTAGAGCGGTTAGTGTAGTTGAAATATAAAGTAACAGTGGTTTTCCCTAGATTGGTGGCATCAAATTTGGAGGACTCATCAGATACTCTTTCAAGAGGTAAAAAGCTTGTTCACACATCTCATCCCATCTGAAAGGAATGTTCTTGTTAAGGAGATGGGTAAATGGATGAATTTCTCAGCTAATTGTGAGATAAATCAATGGATAGATTGCAACTTTCCTTACAAT
The DNA here is from genome assembly GCA_027924645.1 of Cunninghamia lanceolata. NCBI lineage: Eukaryota > Viridiplantae > Streptophyta > Pinopsida > Cupressales > Cupressaceae > Cunninghamia > Cunninghamia lanceolata. The sequence continues at coordinate 5,292,990 of BSBN01000397.1, forward strand.
GACCTTAGTTGACTGATATTTTTTGGTGGTGGCATGTCCATTATTACTTTCACTTTTGCTAGGTCCACCTTGATTCTATTGGCTAAAACTATGTATCCTAAAAGTTTGCTCGATGTAACTCTGAACACACATTTATTTGGATTCAAGAAGACATTGAATTGCTCCAATCTTTGAAAGATCTTGTCTCATACTTGTAGGTGTTCCTCTCGTGTGAGTGATTTGCCTAGAATGTCATCCACATAATCTTCCATAATGGTGTGCATCATATCATGGAAAATTGTGGTCATTGCTCTCTGGTATGTTCCTCCTACATTTTTTAGCCCAAATGGCATCACATTCCAGTAGTATGTGCCCCATGGACATGTAAAAGCGGTCTTGTAGCTAGAAAATCTATCCATTAAAGACAACATAGTATGCTCCGCTGTCAAATCCACAATGATGTCAATATTAGGTAAAGGAAAGTCATCTTTGGGGCAAGCTTTATTCAAATCATTGCAAAGTCTAATCCTTTTATCTATTTTTGAGATAGGAACAATGTTTGAAATCCATTCCGGATAGTCAATTGATCTGATAAACCTGACATCTAACAGCGTCTTCAATTCTTCTTTTACTAAAAGTGCTATATGCGGATGCATCTTACTTAGCTTTTGTTTTACTGGTTTATCTCCTGGAGCTAGTGATAAGTGATGCATTATGAGATCTAGATCAAGTCCAGGCATATTTACATAGGACCAAGAAAAATTAATCTATCTCTATTTGAAGAATTTGATGAATTTTGTCTTTTCTTGCTCGGATAAAGATTATGCTAAATGGATTATCTTTGGATTATCTTTTGTACCAATGTTCACTGGTTCTACTGGTTCTATTAAAACTAAGGACCTCTCTTGATGTGTAGGGTTGGGGAGAGTGTCAAGCCTTTCATCCTTTGGCACCTCAGAGAGGTTTTCACCATTAGATTCATCCTTTATTTTGTCTTTTTCATGATCTAATACTGCTGCATAGCAGTTTTCACCATTAGATTTTTTTTATTTTTATATTTTTACGACTAAAAGGCTTGGCACTCTTTCCAAAATAAGCTACGTTATTGAGTTCTATAGTGAATGATCCCTTAGTTCTAGATAATCAATAATAGGATCATCATTTTGGAAGGTATCCAGTTTGGGTGCCTCTTGTAGTTCCCAATCTATAAGTTCAGGATGTACTAATGGTAGAGGATCATCGGGTTGGTCTGACTTAAGGGTCATGATGGTTAGGATGGAGGAGTTGTCTAGGTTTATGGGGGTATATACAAGGTCTAAAATAGTACTCTCCTCAGTATTATCTAGTAAGTGTGACATCTGACCTTCCTCGTGAGATTCACTCTCGATATTGTGTGAATCTAACTATAGAGGTCTAGACCTCAAACTTTGTCTCTCATGGCACGTATTTGTAGAGTTGTATGTTTGGACTACATCAATACCCTTGTCTTCACAAGATAGCTCAGAAACACTATCCCATTCCCATTCATTAGAGTCTGTCTCACTTCCTTCTTGCAATTTGTGAATCTACTCTACTAAGTTGGTAGTATCCTTTTCTCTGTGTTTTCCTTTATACCCTAGCCCTGTAGTGTCTTGGGTTGATAAGGAAGAAGGTTGTACAGGTTCAATGATACCTTCTTTTCTCAAACCTATGGGACTATGACCATCGTATCCCATTCTTTGCAAGATAGAGAATCCTAGACCATATTGTTCAATTTGTAATTGGGGTTGATGGTCTTGTAGCTTGTATTCACTATCTTCTTCTTTGTATAGCCATTGAAGGACATCTTTCTCATCACTTTCATCTGATAGATTACCCCATTTGATAAAAGGACCTTTGGGAGTCTTCAATGACTATTGTTTGGATATAGATGGTTTGCCATAATACTTGCGTGATGGGGGTAGTTGTGCAAGACAAAAGGTTTGCTCAATGAAATACTCTCCTACACCTTTGTCTGTGAGGTTGACTTTTAATTCAGTGGTTTTGGATGTAGAAGATAATGAGCTTGGGTCAACACGAGTTGTAGAGGATAAAGCTGCATGGTTGGTAGGTATGACAACTTTGGGCTTTGGTTTGATGGTATTGCAGTACTGAAATGGATCAAGATCACCTTGGATAGTAATCTCTTGGTCGTATGGAAACTTTATGCACTAATGATAGGTGGATGGTACAGCTTTCATTGCATGTATCCAAGGTCAGCCAAGGAGAATATTCTAGGCTAGTTCCATGTCGAGGACTTGGCAAACCACGTCTTTCTCTACTGGTCCAATTCTTATTGGTAAGACAACAATGCCTTTACATGTTCTTTCTTCTTCATCATATGCCTTAATTGTGATCTTCTTCTTTGGATCAACAGTATTCTTAGAGAACCCCAATGCAAGGATTAATTTTAGCATGCATATATATAAACCTAGCCATCCATCTATAAGGACCTATTTTATTTTGTGTTTATGTATTAACCTCCATCTATAAGGACCTATTTTATTCTGTGTTTATGTATGAGGGCTTCGATGTGAAGACATGCATTGTGAGGTTGAGTAATGGACATGTCATCTTTTTCAATAAAAGAGAGGAAATGGGGTGTAGTGAGATGTCCTACCATAGCTTGAAATTGCTCTTGGCCTAGATTTGTTGGCACAATGGTTTCCAATATAGCTTTTTCTAGAATAGCCTTATGTGATGGTGAAAGACACAAAATCTCCAAAATAGATATATGTGCGGGTGTCTTTTGGAGTTGGTCTAGGACATTATACTGATTGGATACGAAAGATGGTTTAGGTGGAGCCCCTTGGAGAGCAATCTTTCCACGATGAGTGGTTACATTACAATCGGGATTTTTATTTATAGTAATCACATTTACATGAGTCACTTTCGAAGATGTGCTTAACGGTATATTCATATGATACATTCGTGTAGTTGGCATTGTTACCACCATTATTATTTTGTTTAGAGGGACCTCCCTTCTCATAGTTAGGGAGGGGATTCTTGAATGCCACATGTTCATCATTGGATGTATGTCCATGAATTGATATATCTCCTTGATCTATCAAGTCTTGAATGGTGTTCTTCAATCGTTGGCAGTCGTTAGTTTTATGACCTTTACTTCTATAGAATTCACAAAATTTAGAATCTTTCCACCAAGAGGGTTTGAACTTGGGTTCATATTCTTACCGTAGGAAGCATTATGAGGTTGTTTGCTATGAGCTTCCTTAGGGCTGATTTGATTAATTCCCCCAATTGTGTAAATTTTCTGCGAGGAGCAAAGTTTGTTGGTCTAGATTCATTGTTTGTGGGTTTGTTTGTGGATTTGTTTGAAGGTGCATTGTTGTGTGGACTTGATAGATTTAGAATGGGTTGTTTTGGTGTCAAAAATTTTGCATCTACAACTCCATCATTTACAATGTTCTTGTTGTTAGTCCAAAACCTCAATTTATCCGTGTTGTTCCTTGAACTAGGGACATCCTTGTAGATTTTTATTTGTCCTTTAGCTATCAAAGCCTTCTCAATAAGTAATCCCATCTCAATGACCTTACTAAAAGAAGTAGTACATTGGATTTGTATTTGATAGCTTAACTCCATGTTCAAGTTATGGACAAACATTTCAATCATGTGCTTTTCAGGAATATGATAAGGACATTTACTAGCAACTTGTCTCCATCTTTGTAAGAAAGTGGTGAAAGATTCTCCACTCTGTTTGTTATGGCATAGATCTAACATTGAAATCTCATGTTCAATGTTGTAGGAGAAGTGAGTGACAAAATTGTCCACTAGTTCATTGAATGTTCATATTCTGGGAGGTAGACGTGAGAACCACTCCATAGCTTGACCTCCTAGGCTGTGTGGAAAGAGTCGCATAAGATATGTCTCATTATGGGTGACTTCTAAGCATGTAGCACTGAATTCTCTAATGTGGCCACGTGGATCACCTTTTGCCCTATATTTGTCAAATTTAGGGACTTCAAATCTTGAAGGGAAAGGTACCATGACCAAGATTTTGTCAAAAGGATATTGAGATATATCCTCTAATGAGTAATGTTTTGTGGAAGTTCCAGTTTGTAAGTCCACAAATTGTTGTTATAAGGCTTGGATTTGTTGCATGAGTGTATCTAAAGGATTAAGCATATCCTTATCCTTTTCATTCTTGGGAGCTTCTATTTCATTTGATGAGGTTGTTTCTCTCAATTTTGAAATGTCAAAATCGACGGGTAGCTTGGCTCCTTGTTGTGCAAGTAAGAGGAAGTATTTGTGAGGATCTGTTGTTATGACCTTATCCATCAATTTTTGAAATTTTGGATCTTGTAAGCATTTAACAAGTTCTTCTTGGTCGTTTTCTTCCTCTCCATCACTAGAAGAGTGTACAATATTGTTTGTGTAATCCATTTCTTTTCTTCTTTTGGCTTGAGATCTAGTTTCAACCATGCAAATTTTGATATGAATGGAGTTGGATAAGAGAATTGTAGATATGAGTGATGTTTTTGATAGGGTGTAGTTTGGGGTGACAGATTGGCTTGAATGTGTTAGCGGTAAGATTTTCTAAGGGTTGTTTTGATCTTTGTTCAAACAATAGTCTTGAGCTATGATATATGGCTATCAAAGTGTTGATCCAAAGTGGGTCAAATAGGGATGATTGAAATCACTAATGAAGTAGACTAACCTTGTCAAAATATTTATTGTAGTTTCTAGATAGAGGATGATTGATCCTGATAGGGAAACTAACTAGATTGTTTGTTTGAATAGGAAAATCTCAATAGCACCTTTGGGAAAATCTTGTTCTTATTTTCTTTATGGAATACTAGATATGGGATGTAAGTGAAATGTTTGAAAATTGGTATGGGATGTGTTGGTTTTTCTTCTGAATCAGCATTAGGGTTTGTCAATTCTAATGTATAGGCAGATTCAACCAACTAAATATAGGAGGTTGTGTGAGCTCCTCCCCTTCACTTCTAGTTCTGCCGCACCAAGGGGGTGTCCCTATAACTTTAAGATGTGACCTTGATTAGCTCAATGACAGAATGATTTGGCTTGACAGCAATAGGTAGAATATTCTCATGTGTGGACCAAGATCTGCATGATAGATCACAAGGTTGGCAACATTCTTGGACATATTTGTCTGGTTGAGGATGAAAGTATGCAGGGGTCCTAATCCTACTCCTACACTAACAGGTGGAAGTTATGAAATGGGTGGAAGTGATTTTTTGGATGCAAGACGAGGGGCTTTGGATCATAACTACTGACCCAGGAGCAGACCGGTGCCTATCTCAGGGCAAGGAGTCAACTAGATGTATACAAGAGACAGTTTGCAGCTAACATTCAAGTTTCATGGGGTTAGAGCTAATGCTTGCCTTACAAACACCACCCAAGAATGGGTATCTAACTGCATCTACTTACAGATATCCCTACTAACATATAACCTTCTTCACACAGTGACCTAAAACAGTTTAATCCATTCCTTGAATAGAAGTTATAGATCAAGCATGCAGTATACAAATCTATACCTTAGAATCTATGAAACCCTTAGCAACCAGATTTAGAAGAAGAATAACATGTAGCGAAGGAGACAGACAGGTAAACACATGCATTACAACATTTTTCATAGATAACAACAATGAAACTGAACATATGTGCAAAATACATTCATCATGCAACTCATAAACTCCAAAGAGATAGAACAACTAGGATCATGCCCTGTTCTTCATTATTTACACAAAAATGCCCAAGTCTTCAACAATGTTACAAATGAGCAACACAGCCTACTATATACAGCAAGAAGGTACTCACCATTAACCACTAGGTGACTCAAAAATTGCAAGATACACGCATTATGAGAAATAGCGCTCAAACATTGAATGCAGCAAGTGGAGGAGGAGACAGGAAGTGGTCTCGAGCCCTGTGCTGTTGCCTGGGGATTCACAACTTTAGTTAGGTACTAGATCCATCCACATCTTCGCCCATACCCTGTAAGATCTGCCATTAATGGTGTACCAACTCGCAGCCTTGGGAAAAACATCATACTGTGCATCGCAACCATTTCCCGCCAAGATTTATCATCCTAATATTTCAAATCATGTAGGAACAAATTATCCCACATGCACCCCACAGCAACCTCCTCATCACCTTATAAGCTAGGTCATGAGCATATATGATGTCGGTGCTTTTACTCCCAAGGGCACTAGCCTAGACTTCATCATCATCATCCTTCAACATGATATCCTATTGTTCAAAATATCACCCTGACGCTAGCAAGCCTCATCACCATCACCCATCGGCCAGACCTCTAATATCGGTGAACCACCTGCATGTCCAGCCGATATGAAATGTCACCCTGATGAACATCCTGATGACGTCATCATCATATTTGGAGTAAGGGTGATATTCAGAAGATGACCTGATATTTCGAAATATCACCCCCCACAGGAACATGAGGGTGCATTGTAGCTCCACTGTAAGATTGGGGTGATCTTATGAATATGATGGATACTTGAAACATCACCCCCTCCTTGGAAAATGATGAAGCTGCAAGACAAGCGGATATCACCCCGACGTAGGAATGACATCAGCAGCATTAGGGTGATCCAGCGAACATAAGGTGATAAAATAACATCAGGGTGATCTTAACAAATATCACCCAATATTCAAATATGATGACCCCTCAGAAGATCAAGTCATACTTAGAAAACTTTGCAGCACCAACATCAGGATGATCTTAACTAAGATCACTCGATGTTAAAATATCACCCCGGGTGAAAGATTAGGTTGGTATGAAATATGACCCTCGCAAGAAACATCAGGGTGATGATTTGAAGCATGATGATGATGACCTCCTCTGAAGAAAACATGATGCTGACGCAGAAAAATGTTGAGGAGGCCCAAAGACTTAAAGATTTTTTTGGATTTTTTGGGAAGGTTCCTGCATGCTTAAATGCTTGAAAACTGACTGCTCATGTAGGCACCAACAGTGGCTCTATCTGGGGATGCATGCCTCTTGCAGGCATGGCAAGAACCACAGATCTTTGGGATGCAGACCAGTCCCCTATCCATTGGGCACAGAGTCATGAAGATATATTGATCTACATCACCAATCACATTTGATGGCCTAAGGCCACCAAGAAAGGGAAAACCAGTATCTCCCTTTGTCAAACACCTTGTTTTCATCTACATACACTGGGTCAAGCCTGAAGATGCTGCCATGATCTGCCCACAAGCAAGCTCGGTCATTTGCACATTCAGCCCTCCAATCTAGCTTGTCACTGTCAACCCTATGCAAACAACCCTCAGCATCCGACAACAAGTGGATGCAGTGTTTATCAAGCAATGCATACTCAAATGGCATACAGCACTTATCATCATCTGCACCAGCAGTATGCATTGCAATGTGATCTCCTAGCTGGATTGAAAATAGGAAACACTCAGAGTTCACCACACAGTTAGGAAGGTCAGGGCTCATTTCATTAGCTGGCCTATCAAAAGAAAAGCTTTCAAATTCACAATTATACACATCATGCATACAATCATCTAGTACACCAAGCTGGAAAAGATCAAGCTCTAGCACCTCTATACAACAGGCCTCATGATATATGTTGGCCTCTCTTTCATTAGGATGAAAAACAAAATCCAAATCAAAAACAGTGCTCAAACCTTCACCATACTCAAACAGATCCTCATCACCATATGTGTCAAAGATGGGTGATCCAAGTGTTTCAGCCTCATCATGGTATGCCAATGGTTCATGGGCAGCAAAACATGCATCTTCATCACCAATGGGTTCCCTTTGTGGAGGAGTATTGGCATGTGTGTCATAAGCAAAACAGTCATCAAATAAAGAACAATCATGCTCTGCATTAGCACTTGTTTCAATCTTTGATTGCTCTTCATCATCTCCATGTGTCTGAGTATAAGGTAGTGATTCAAACATGGAATTGCTGCTCTGTTTGCTTATATCTTCTCTGTCTTGAGTACAATACTCACAATTATCTCCACAAACCCATTCAAACAGGTGTTCATTGCTGTCCACAACCCCATCATTGCTTTCATGGCCAGATGCCCCAACATTGCAATGGGAGTCTTCATTGATCCTTTCCTTGGCATCCTCAACATCTATCTTCTCATCTTCACATGATGCCATGATCACTTGGTCATTTTCAGCCTCACAATTGTTATTCACACCAAAGCCTGGGGACAAGGAATTCTGCATGTGCTCATTTCTCATTTTTTCTATATCTTCTTAAAAATTGTATGCCATTTCCATACTTGTCACCTTGAATTCCCTTAGTATTGCACTAGAGCCCTCCTCAAAAGCTTCAAAGAATATACCAACATAGGCTGAAACATCAGGTCTGAAGACTTCTGGGATTTGTGAAAGGGCTAGTGCAAACCTATGACTAAAATCAATTAGGGTTCCTCATCTTGTTTTCTAATTTTCATTAGTCTTGCAACAAGATCAACAGGTTCTCTTGCAAATTCTTCTTTGAAACAGTTAGCAAGTTTATCCCAACAGGGAAAGGACCTCTTTGGAAAGCTCAAATACCAATCTCTAGCTTTTGCATCAAAGGGTCTAACAAAAAACCTCATCCACATATCCTCATCTCTAAATGAATGTCTTTCCATAAAACTATGAAAATTTTGGATATGTGCACCCCCATCACACACAATGTGTCCATTAAATCTGGGCATCTGATTGTAAATTTTAGCAGGCATACTTTCAACTTGATAATCAACCCATGACAAATCTAATTGGTCATACAAAGGATCAAAAGGGCTGACAAGAGGGTTATCATTCTGAATCGCAGACACAATAGGGTCACTGCTATTTAACTGGGCCTACCTAGCCTCTAAGAATATCAACCTATTTTTTATCTCTTCTATTCTTTTACTCAATACATCATCCCCCTCTTGACTGAGTATGGGATAATACATATTTGGATTCATAAAAACTTTACTCTTAGACATCCTTTGTCTGCCCAAGACCTAAGGCTTCCTCCTGGCATCTAACTTATGCAATAAACAACAAATATAAGGGGAAGAAGCTAGCTACCTTTTCTCATCCAGATGCAGAAATCTAAACATCTTTCATCACACAACGTGCATCTACCTTTCATGTGCACTAAAGCTTCTTTACAGAGTCGCCACCTCTCTAGAGAGGACAAAATTTACAACAGCTAAAAGCTCATCATATATTTTTTTGAGTTCATACCACCAGCAGAGCAAGGCAAAACTTCACTAGAGGCTGCAAGATATCACTTTTTCTATTCATCCCCAGCAGAGTTGCCATTTTGTTGGTTTTTCTTCTGAATCAGCATTAGGGTTTGTCAATTCTAATGCACAGGCAGATTCAGCCAACTAAATATAGGAGGCTGCGTGAGATCCTCCCCTTCACTTCTGGTTCTGCCACACCAAGGGGGGTGTCCCTATAACTTTAAGATGTGACCTTGATTAGCTCAATGACAGAGTGATTTAGCTTGACAACAACAGGCAGAATACTCTCATGTGTGGACCAAGATCTGCATGATAGATCACAAGGTTGGCAACATTCTTGGACATATTTGTCTGGTTGAGGATGAGAGTATGCAGGGGTCCTAATCCTACTCCTACACTAATAGGTGGAAGTTATGAAATGGGTGGAAGAGATTTTTTGGATGCAAGACAAGGGGCTTTGGATCATAACTACTGACCCAGGAGCAAACCGGTGCCTATCTCAGGGCAAGGAGTCAACTAGATGTATACAAGAGATGGTTTACAACTGACATTCAAGTTTCATGGGGTTGGAGCTGATGCTTGCCTTACAAACACCCCCCAAGAATGGGTATCTAACTGCCTCTACTTACAGATATCCCTGCTAACATATAACCTTCTTCACACAGTGACCTAAAATAGTTTAATCCATTCCTTGAATGGAAGTTACAGATCAAGCATGCAGTATAGAAATCTATACCCTAGAATCTATGAAACCCTTAGCAACCAGATTCAGAAGAAGAATAACATGCAACAAAGGAGACAGACAACTAACCACATGCATTACAACATTTTTCATAGTTAACAACAATGAAACTGAACATATGTGCAAAATACATTCATCATGCAACTCATAAACTCCAAAGAGATAGAACAACCAGGATCATGCCTTGTTCTTCATTATTTACACAAAAATGCCCAAGTCTTCAACAATGTTACAAATGAGCAACACAGCCTGCTATATACAGCAAGAAGGTACTCACCATTAACCACTGGGCAACTCAAAAATCGCCAGATACACGCATTATGAGAAATGGCGCTCAAACATTGAATGCAGTAGGTAGAGGAGGAGACAGAAAGTGGTCTCGAGCCCCGCGCTGCCGCTTGGGGATTCACAACTTCAGTCAGGTACTAGATCTGTCTACATCTTCACCTATACCCTGTAAGATCAGCCATTAATAGCGTACCAACTCGCGGCCTTGGGAAAAACATCATACTGTGCATCACAACCGTTCCCGCCAAGATTTATCATCTTGATATTTCAAATCATGCAGGAACAAATTATCCAACATGCACCCCGCGACAACCTCCTCATCACCTTATAAGCTAGGTCGTGAGCATATATGATGTCGATGCTTTTGCTCCCGACAGCACTAGCCTAGACTTCATCATCATCATCCTTCAGCATAATATCATGTTGCTCGAAATATCACCCTGACTCCAACAAGCCTCATCACCATCACCCATCGGCCAGACCTCTAATATCGGCGAACCACCTGCATGTCCATCTGATATGAAATGTCACCCCGATGAACATCCTGATGATGTCATCGTCATATTTGGAGTAAGGGTAATATTCGGAAGATGACCTGATATTTTGGAATATCACCCCCCGCAGGAACATGAGGGTGCACTGTAGCTCCACCGTAAGATCAGGGTGATCTTATGAATATGACAGATACTTGAAACATCACCCCCCTCCTTGGAAAATGATGAAGCTGCGAGACAAGCGGATATCACCCCGACGTAGGAATGACATCAGCAGCATCAGGGTGATCTAGCGAACATAAGGTGATAAAATAACATCAGGGTGATCTTAGCAAAGATCACCCGATATTCAAATATGATGACCCCTCAGAAGATTAGGTCATACTTAGAAAACTTTGCAGTACCAACATCAGGATGATCTTAACTAAGATCACCCGATGTTAAGATATCACCCTGGGCGAAAGATCAGGTTGGTATGTGGTGCAGGGCACCTAGGAGCATTTTGATTCCTAACAGCATTTTGATAAGTTGTGGCTTTTGTTCAGTATGTTTTTTAATAAGGCTTTCTAGCCATGATTGTAAGGTCCACTCTATATGGTCAAGAGGTTTGGGGCAACCATATAAACCTCAAATCCTTCTTAGTCCATTTGGACCCTAGTTGTGTCACTTAGGCCTAGAAGGTCTAATGATGTTTTTCTGAGTCTAGTTGCTAGTTCTGATGTTTTGGCATGTTCTAGAGAGTATGGTAGTTGTTTAGACTCCATTAGACAAGCCAAACCAATCAAGATCCTTGTGTTAATGCAAGTGCCATAGTTGTTAGTGTTGTCATGACATTTGGGCGGTTGCAACTCAGTTTTGACTGTTGAAACTATTGTTGGAGGTTGCATACCGACTTGGATTGGTGTATATTGTTGTTTCCTTACTCCAATGGGGGAGAGGAGATTCTGTACGATGATTTGGGCACAAAAACTAATGAAATTGACTGTTTTCCTGAAGAAATCCTGTGACTGTACGACCTGTACGGATTGGCAAAGTGGATCGATGTGGTTTTTCTGAAACTAGTTTGAGTCTGGATTCCAATGCACCAAGTTTGAGGTCTTGAAGTGATTTGAGTAGGGAGATATTGCATTTTTAATTCAGACTAGTCTAAAACCCTCATTCCTAGGGTTTGTCATACAAAATTTGCCCTAGAATGCATTTTAATAGATGAAACTTCATGCCACTCGGTGAAATGCAGGCTAGGGATGTATATTCCCTGATTCTAAAAGCATTTGGTTGGGAAAGACTGTCCTCGAGTTTTGGAGTGATGCCCTAGGTCAAATATCCCTATGTATTTGACCAAGATATGTGTAATTTAGTGATGTAAATGACAAAATTCTGATAGGGTGAATGAATGAATGGTGGTTTTGAGATGTTTAGGTGTTGTGTAAGTAATCCAAGTTCCTGTCCCAGATTTATGACCCCAATTTAGACAACTTGCTTTGTAAACTAGACCTAAACTAATCAATTAGGCCTAGAGACCTAGTGGGTGTGTTGAGTTGCTCGAGTAGAATTAGAACTGAAGGCTTGGAGGTCTGTTAGAGTTCCTTAAAGGGTATTTGAATCCACCATTTATTTGCCTAACTCTTAAGGGTTTTTGAAAGTTGTGTAGGGAAAACTGGATTTGGGGGGCTAGTAGCATCACTAGGCCAAGTAAGGGTTGAAGAGTTGTGGGAAGTTGGGGATCAAACCAACTATGAAAAAGGTGTTTGTGGACCTGTCTTAAGGTGTGGAAGAAGTCTTGAGGATTGAACCATAGCCTAGATACCAAATCCTTAATTTGCCATAGGTGTGACCTTGGTTGGATGAAGTGGGTGAGTGGGCAGAGAAGAGAGAACTCGTAGTTGCTTCCCTTGTACCACTCTGCATCAGGTGGTATCAGAGCCATTAAAGAGATGGGAGATAGAGAAGAAGAGGAGGAAGTTCCTCAAAGGGTGACTAATGCCAAATTGGCAAAGATAGTCAGAGAGCAAGCAGCCAAGAACAAAAGGATGGACGTTGAGATAGAGAAGTTGAAGAAGGATAAGGATAAGAAGAAGAAACCAGAGGTCATCTTGGAGTCAGATGAAGAGGATCAAGATGAAGAAAAAGGAGTGCCCATGGAAGAGCCACAAGGAGGCATGTCAGAAAAACAATTCCTAGATGCACTTGGAAAGTTGAGTAGGAAGGACAGTAAGGTGGATTTACCTATGTTTCCTAGTAAGATGAACCCAGAGGAGTGCCTTGATTGGATAGAGGCAATGGAGAACTATTTTGAATGTGAGGAAGTGGCAGAAAATTAGAAGGTGAGGATTGCCAAATCTAGAATGAAAGGGCCAGCCTTGAGTTGGTGGAACTTCATTCAAAATGAGAGGATAGAGGATGATAGGAACCCTATCACTACATGGAGGAAGATGGTGTTTGAAATAAAGAAACAATTTGTTCCTAAAGATTATGAAGTCAACTTGCACAAAAAGTTGCAAAACTTGAGACAGAAGGACATGGATGTGAGCACATACACCGAGGAGTTTCACAAGATGTCCTTCAAAGCCAAAATGCCTAAGAATGAAAAGCAAAAGCTTGCAAGGTATCTAAATGGTCTTAAGTTCTCCATTCAAGATGAACTAAGTCTCTTTAACCCTGAGACAGTGCATAAATGTTTTCAAATGGCATTGAGGATTGAGGACAAACAAAGAAGGAAAGGTGATTCAAACAGTAGGGGTAGAGGCAGGTTTCAGAATAGAGAAAACTTTTCTAAACCCCAAAAAGGCAGATCACAAGAAGGCAGTCAAGTGGTGGCTAACAGAGACAGTGCTGATAAGGGCCTGTTTAGAGGGAGAGGTAATGGTAGAGGAAGAAGTGGAGGCAGGGGTTCCAATGTGTTCACAAGAAGGTGTTTTTCCTACAATCAAATAGGACATTAGTCCTTTAGATGCCCGGAGAAGATGGGGAACAACTCTGCAAATCAGAAAGACAGAAGGGTGCAACTCCTTCAAGAAGATGACTGTCAAAGTAGCACATCCTATCAAACTACCTCTTCCAAGCTTGCAGCGCTAGAGAGTGGAGAATGCATCATGTTGAACCGGTCTCTCATCATGCCTGCCACCAAGGAGCAACCCCAAAGGAACAATCTGTTTAGAACCACTTGCAAGGTGAAATGGAAAGTCTGCAAGGTAATTGTTGACTCAGGTTCTTCTAAAAATTTAGCTTCTAATGACATGGTGAATAAGTTAGGATTGCAAAGGATACCTCATCCTAACCCCTATAGGGTCTTTTGGTTAACCAAGGACCAACAAATTGTGGTGAAAGAACAATGTTGGGTTGAATTTAAGATAGGTGAATATTGTGATAGGATTCTTTGTGAGATAGTAGATATGGATGCATGCCACCTTCTTCTTGGAAGACCTTGGCAACATGATACAAGTACCCAACATGATGGTAAGCAAAATGTGATTCATTTGTCTAAGAATGGTGAAAATTTCATAATGACTCCTTTGATTGATGACTGCAAGGAAAGGATCATTCCTAGTTCAGTTATGTTGGTGGGTAAAAAGGAGTTTTTGGCTAACCTCAAGGAAGAGAAGGTGCCTTGTTTTGCAGTGGTCATCAAGCCCAACGATGCAAATCCTAAGAAGATCAAAGTGTAGCAGCCTCTTAGGAGGATTGGACCAAAAGAAGTGGAGGAACTAATGGAGAAGTTCCAGAATGTGATAGCAGATGAAAGTAAAGATGCCCTTCCACCAAAGAGGGAGATTAGTCATTGCATTGATCTCATCCCTAGATCTACCCTACCAAACCAAGTAGCCTACAAGCTGGCCCTAGAGCAAAATGCAGAAGTGGCAAGACAAATCTAAGACTTGTTGGATAGAGGGCTTATAAGGAGGAGTATTAGCCCATGTGCAGTACCTGCAGTACTTGCACCAAAGAACGAAGGCACATGGAGACTATGCACTGATTCCAGGGCCATCAACAAGATTACTATCAGGTATAGATTTCCAATGCCTAGGATAGAAGATTTAATGGATTGCTTGGGTACGTCTAAATATTTTACCAAGATGGATTTGAAAAGTGGTTCTCACCAAATCAGGACAAGGGAGGGGGATGAGTGGAAAACGGCCTTCAAAACCAATGAAGGGCTATTTGAATGGGTTGTGATGCCTTTTGGCTTGTCAAATGCACCAAGCACCTTCATGAGGTTGATGAATGAGGTGCTAAAACCTTTCCTTAATAAGTTCATTGTTGTACATTTGGATGATATATTGGTTTTTAGTGACAGCAAGGAAGATCACATAAGACATATCCATCAAGTGCTTAGGAGGCTTTAAGAGGAGAATTTGAGAATTAACCTTGATAAATGTGTCTTCCTACAAGAAGAATTGACATTCTTGGGGTTTGTCATCTCTAAGGGCAACCTCAAGATGGATCCAAGCAAGGTGGAAGCCATTCTTAATTGGCCAACCCCTACTACAGCCTCTGAGGTAAGAAGTTTCCATGGTTTATGCAGCTTTTATAGGAAGTTCATTAGAGGGTTTAGTGCTATTTGTGCTCCACTTGTTGATACTATAAAAGGGGGCAAGAAATGTGTATTTGCATGGACAAATGAGGCCAATCAAGCCTTTGAACTGTTAAAAAAGAAAATATCAGAACAACCGGTACTTGTGCTGCCTGATTTTGATAAGACCTTTGTTGTTGAGTGTGATGCAAGTAAGAGGGCTATTAGGGGAGTCCTAAGTCAGGATGGGAGGCCTGTAGCCTTCTTTAGTGAGAAGTTAAATGAAGCAAAACAGAACTATTCTACCTATGATTTAGAATTATATGCAATGGTCCAATCATTGAGGAAGTGGAGACACTATTTATTACCCAAGGAGTTTGTTTTTTTTATTGATAACCATGCTTTGAGCTTCTTGAACAGGCAGGAGAAGTTAAACCACAGGCATATCAAGTGGATGGAGTACATCCAAGCATATACTTTCTCAATTAAACACAAGAAGGGAGTGGCCAATAAGGTAGCTGATGCCTTAAGCCGGAGGAATCTTATTGTTCAAACCATTTAGTTGGAGAGTACAAGCATACAAGCCATTAAAGATCAGTATGCAAAAGATGAAGACTTCAAGGAACCTTACCAAGCTTGCAAAGCCATGATAGGCTAGTATAACATTGATTTTTGTGATTTTCTGATACAAGATGGATTTCTTTTCAAAGGCAGCCTATTGTGTATTCCAAGAGGGTCTATTAGAGAGAATATCATTCAGGAGAAGCATTGTGGCAGCATGGCAGGCCACTTTGGCATTGATAAGACCCTAGACTTGGTTAGAAGATACTACTATTGGCCAAAGTTGCCAACTGATGTAAGAAATGGTGCAGGAGCACATTCTCTGTCGTGCAGGGTCATCTTTTCTTTTGTTGTCTCATAAGGCTCTAAGGCCATTTCATTTTGTAATAAGGGTCAATTTGGTCCCATGAATGTAATTGTGCAAGGCACACATGTAGTTTTTCTTGTATGAAGGGTAAACCAACGGCTAACTGATTTGAAAATTAGTTTGCATGGTTGGAGGGGATAACTGCTGTCTCTACATCTTCTTTAGAGGCAAGTTGTATGTCACACGCAGAGAAGGAGAGAAGTGTGTATTACAACAGGTTCTTTTTGATAACTGAATAACGAGAGTTCTGGGTATGATCTGTGTTGATTTTCTTGGTTGTTCTTAGTGATTTGATATCTTTATCCTGAGTTTGTATATGGAACCCTAACCGGATGCTATCTGTCAATCCATAGTGACTCTGTAGTGTGCAGACGGTGTAAAACCCACGGTTCCACAGTGGCTGGTTCGTAACCTAGGAGTAGGGTTTTGATTCATACATGGAGGCCCTTTCCTCTGTCCACTGAAGCCCTGTATAGTATTAGTGTGATGGGGGAAAGACTCTTCACGTTTGTTGTTGTTGAATTCTTACCCAGGAAGCCAGCGAACTCAGTCAAGTTCGACTAGACATTGTCATGTGGCTAGTTGGGAAATCGGAGTGAAATTGGATAGTTTTGCTGTGGGATCAGATTGCTACAAGTGATCGAGGGGTTGATATATGAATCGGCCAAATTCCATTGTTCTGTCGAAGGGAATCTGAGTTTGGCGTCACAGAACAGTTGGGAGTCTATCAACGTGAGAACAAGTGTCGGAATAGTTTTTTGAAGGACCACCGACAGACTATGTCTAACCGATGAAACTGACATCGGCGTGAAATACTCTCCGTCTTACCGAAGATTGGTATAGTGTCGGAGACACATACCATTGTTATTCGCATCGGTGAGAGAAATGAAATCGGGCTAAGGAAAATACACTTAGCCGACGGTACAAGGTTTCACCGATCGGTGAGACATCCTCGGAGTGTCGCCGATAAAGAGTGTCGGCGTGAGGGAACACCGTCGGGAGAAGACTTGGAAGTCCCACCGATGAGCGAAGGTCATGCCGATAGTGAAGACATATCGGTGTGAGAATTATTATCAGGAGTTTAAGTATCGGTCTGGCCGATGTACCTGACAGTATCGGTGAGAACTTGGCCATCGGGATAAAAGAATAAGGAGTGGCTGATAGTTCATGTCTTTCCGATAGCGAAGACATCCTTGACTTCGGTGAAACACTGGAGGATCTCTTGCCGATAGGGAAGATATAGGCTAATCTTCATCCACTTCTGCTAGCACTCTGCATCAAATTGGTATCAGAGCCAATACTCTGAATCACAGCCGTGTATGTCAGACGAAGAATTGGAGATAGAAACAGAGGCTAGCACAATGCCTCCCAAGACGATGAGTAAAGCGGCCATCCAGAAGATGGTGGAAGAAATGCTCGAAGAGAGACTGAAGGAAGAAAGATCCAAAGAGAAGGATGGAAGCACTTCTGAGTCAGAGGAGGATGAAGAAGGAGAAACTGGGGAGAATCCTCAAGGAGAAGGTATGACTGCTGATCAAAAGGCATTTCTGAACACACTCAAGGGTCATGGAGATAGTGGTGATCTGAAAATGGATGTTCCCACGTTCAATGGGAAACTGGATGGAGATGCTCTTGTGGACTGGATTGAAGCCATAAGTAATTACTTTGACTTCAAAGAGTATAGTGACAGTAAGAAAGTAAAGTTTGCAAAGACCAGACTGAGAGGTTCTGCATTGGTTTGGTGGAACTACACTCAATGTGAAAGGGAGAAGGTTGGAAAGAGTCCAATCACCAAGTGGAGCAGAATGGTGGCCATGCTGAGAGCCAAATTTCTACCATGTGATTATGATCTGCAGACTATCAGAAAGTTTAATCATCTTAGGCAGAAAGATATGGACGTGGCTACATACACTGAAGAATTCCATAGATTGAGCATGAGAGCCAATCACAGAGAAGAAGAAAAAGAGATGGTGGCCAGATACCTGGATGGTCTGAGGTACAATATCCAGAATGAGTTCAGTATGGTGGTTCCCAAGACTGTGGATGAATGTTTTCAGTTAGCCTCTAGGGCAGAGGATAAACTGAAAAGGAGAGGTGATCAAAATAACAGAGGAAGAGGTGGGAGGAACAATAGGGGAAGAGGTAATTTTGGCAGAGGACAGCCAAACAAAGGGGAAAGTTCAAGTCAACAAGAATCACATTCTGATACAGAACAAAAAGGTGGTGGTTTCGGAGGTTGGAGAAGACCTAATGGCAGAGGAAGAGGTGGTGGTGCAGGCAGAGGACGTGGAGTCTTCACTGGAAGATGTTACAACTGCAATCAAGTAGGCCACACTGCAAGTAAGTGCCCTGAGAAGGCATCTAGCTCTCATGATGGTGGGAGAAGGAACCAACTATTGCAGGAGGATGATTGTCAGAGTGTAAACTCACCAATTGGTAGTGCTGCACCAGTACTTGAAGGAGAGAACATGATGATTAAGAGGACCCTCGTGAAGATGCCATTGAAGCAGGAGCCCCCACAAAGGAAGAATCTCTTCCGAACCCAAGGAATAGCATATGGTAAGCTCTATAAAATCATTGTTGATTCAGGTTCTACTGAAAATGTAGTGTCTACTGAAATGGTAGAAAAGTGTAAACTGAAAAGATTACCCCATCTTAATCCTCACAAAATATCTTGGTTGAATAAGAATCAGAACTATTTGGTGGAAGAACAAACTTGGGTAGAGTTTGAACTAGGTGATTATAGGGATAAGGTGCTATGTGAAATTATTCCTATGGATGCTTGTCACCTTCTTCTTGGACGACCTTGGCAGTATGATGTGAAGGCACAGCATGATGGTGAAAAGAATACATATATGATCACCAAGAATGGTAAGAAGTTTCAGATGGATCCCTTACCAGAGCAGGTTGGAGAGAAGAGCAATGACAACAGTGTCATGTTAGTGAGTGGCAAAGAGTTCTTACAACTCATGAAGGAGAAGGATACCCAAGGGTATGCACTGATGATGAAGCCTGTATCCAATCAGCAAAGCAAATAGCAGAAGGAGATCCCATTGGAAGTGCAACAATTACTGGATAAGTACCAAGATCTTGTGGTAGGGGATACTCCTAACTCCTTACCACCTATGAGGGACATAAGTCATCAGATTGACTTGATTCCTGGAGCCACATTACCCAACAAAGCTGCCTACAAGTTGACACCACAACAGAATGAAGAAGTAGGTAGACAGATTCAAGAACTTTTGGAGAAAGGTTTGATTAGGAAAAGTCTTAGTCCATGTGCAGTCCCTAGTGTACTTGCTCCTAAGAAAGATGGCAAATGGAGATTATGCACAGATTCAAGGGCTATCAATAAGATCACCATAAGGTATAGATTTCCTATGCCAAGAATTGAGGATCTGTTGGACTATCTTGGTGGTTCATGTTACTATTCCAAGATTGATTTGAAATCTGGTTATCACCAGATCAGAATAAGGCAGGGAGATGAATGGAAGACTGCCTTCAAAACAAATGAAGGTCTCTATGAGTGGCTTGTTATGCCATTTGGTCTCAGTAATGCTCCAAGCACATTCATGCGGTTGATGAATGAGGTACTTGTAGAATTTATTGGAAAATTTGTTATTGTTTATCTTGATGACATATTGATTTTCAGCAGGACCAAAGAAGAGCATGTGAAGCATCTTGGACAGGTGTTGAAGAAATTGCATGAGAGTAAGTTGATGATCAACTTGGATAAATGTGATTTTATGAAAACTGAACTAGTGTATCTTGGATTTGTGATTTCCAATGGCTGTTTGAAAATGGATCCTACAAAAGTCGAGGCTATTCTCAATTGGCCTACTCCTAAGACAGTAGGAGATGTAAGAAGTTTTCATGGTTTGGCAACTTTTTATAGGAAGTTCATTAAAGGGTTCAGTCACATAAGTGCTCCTATTCTCAATACCATCAAGGGTGGAGTGAATTGTAAATTTCAATGGACAAAACAAGCAGATGATAGTTTTGAACTGTTGAAACAGAAAGTGGCTGAGTTACCTACGTTGGTACTCCCTGATTTTGACAAAGTATTTTTTGTGGAATGTGATGCAAGCCAACAGGCTATAGGTGCTGTTCTTAGTCAGGAAGGACATCCAGTAGCATTCTTTTCAGAGAAACTGAATGAGGCCAAACAGAGGTATTCTACCTATGACCTAGAGTTGTATGCAATGGTGCAAGCTCTGAAAAAATGGAGACATTATTTACTGCCAAAAGAGTTCATTGTTTTTACTGACAACCATGCTCTTAGCTTCCTAAATAGTCAAGAAAAGTTGAATCATAGGCACGTCAAGTGGATGGAACAATTGCAGGCCTATACCTTCACTATTAAGCATAAGAAAGGTGTTGCCAACAAAGTGGCAGATGCTTTGAGTAGAAGGATACTGGTCATACAGGAAGTACAAATGGAACATATGGGTCTAGAATGTCTGAAGGAGTTGTACAAGGATGATGCAGATTTCAAGGCTGCCTATGAAGTGTGTGCAAGTTTGGCTAACACTTTTCATGGTGAGTATTCTGATTTTGTGCTGCAAGAAGGGCTCCTATTTAAAGGTAGTTTGTTGTGTGTTCCTAAATGTTCAATGAGGGACAATATCATCAAGGAGAAGCACAATGGAGCCTTAGGAGGACATTTTGGGTTGGACAAGACTTTGGAACAAGTCACCAGGTTCTATTATTGGCCCAAGGTACAGACAGATGTAAGGAGATATGTTGCAAGCTGTACCATATGTCAAAAGGCCAAAGGTATGTCTTCTAATGCTGGTTTGTACCAACCACTGCCCATTCCCACCAGACCTTGGGAAAGCATTAGTATGGACTTTGTGCTTGGTCTTCCTAGGACAGCAAGGGGTGTAGACAGTGTTTTTGTCATTGTGGATAGATTCAGTAAGATGGCTCATTTTGTACCATGCAAATGCACAAATGATGCATCTCATATTGCTGGTCTCTTTTTCAGAGAGGTGGTCAGAATTCATGGTTTACCCCTATCAATTGTTACTGATAGAGACTCCAAATTTGTTGGTCATTTTTGGAGGACCCTATGGAGAAAATTGGGCACTCAGTTGTCTTTTTCATCAGCCTACCATCCCCAGACTGATGGTCAGACTGAGGTTGTTAATAGGTCCTTGGGAAACCTTTTGAGATGCCTTACCAAACAGCACGGATTGGCATGGGATTTAGTGATTAGTCAAGCTAAATATGCTTATAATGATTCAAGAAATAGAAGTACTGGGAAAAGCCCTTTTGAAATAGTTTATGGTTTCCACCCAAGAGGACCACTTGAACTCAAAGACCTCCAAGGATGGGATAAAAGGAGTGCTCTAGGAGAAGACTTTGCTGCTACCATGAAAATAGTACATGATCAGGTCAAGCTTCAGTTGGAGAAAACTGTCTCCAAGTACAAGGATAGGGCAGATCTGAAGCGAAGGGAGGTACAGTTCAAGGTAGGAGATTTGGTGATGGCCTACCTCAGAAAGGAAAGATTGCCTAAGGGGCAACCAACCAAATTGTTGATGAAGAAGATAGGACCTTGTAAGGTAGTGCATAAATTTGGTCCAAATGCATATGAGATAGAATTACCATCTGGCCTTGGTATCTCTCCCATTTTCAATGTTGTAGACCTGTTCCCTTTTAGACCTCCATTACATGCTGAAGATGGCTCAAATGCTATGATTGAAGATGAAAACTGGATCAGAGATTTACCTCCAAGTAAGCCTTTGCAATTGGAATGCATTTTGGATTCCAAAATTGTTAAGAAGACAAGGAAAGGGGTGTACAAAGACTACTTGGTCAAGTGGCAGGATCTTCCTGATTCAGAGGCAACCTGGATGAGTGAAGTAGATATTCTAAAGCATGGGAAGACACTTCAGTAGTTAGCAACTCAAGGGACTTGAGTTTTTCCTGCAGGGGGAGTATGGTGCAGGAGCACATTCTCTGTCGTGCAGGGTCATCTTTTCTTTTGTTGTCTCATAAGGCTCTAAGGCCATTTCATTTTGTAATAAGGGTCAATTTGGTCCCATGAATGTAATTGTGCAAGGCACACATGTAGTTTTGCTTGTATGAAGGGTAAACCAACAGCTAACTGATTTGAAAATCAGTTTGCACGGTTGGAGGGGATAACTGCTGTCTCTACATCTTCTTTAGAGGCAGGTTGTATGTCACACGCAGAGAAGGAGAGAAGTGTGTATTACAACAGGTTCTTTTTGATAACTGAATAAAGAGAGTTCTGGGTATGATCTGTGTTGATTTTCTTGGTTGTTCTTAGTGATTTGATATCTTTATCCTGAGTTTGTATATGGAACCCTAACCAGATGCTATCTGTCAATCCATAGTGACTCTGTAGTGTGCAGACGGTGTAAAACCCACGGTTCCATAGTGGCTGGTTCGTAACCTAGGAGTAGGGTTTTGATTCATACATGGAGGCCCTTTCCTCTGTCCACTGAAGCCCTGTATAGTATTAGTGTGATGGGGGAAAGACTCTTCACGTTTGTTGTTGTTGAATTCTTACCCAGGAAGCCAGCGAACTTAGTCAAGTTCGACTAGACATCGTCATGTGGCTAGTCGGGAAATCGGAGTGAAATTGGATAGTTTTGCTGTGGGATCAGATTGCTACAAGTGATCGAGGGGTTGATATATGAATCAGCCAAATTCCATTGTTCTGTCGAAGGGAATCCGAGTTCGGCGTCATAGAACAGTTGGGAGTCTATCGGCGTGAGAACAAGTGTCAGAATAGTTTTTTGAAGGACCACCGATAGACTATGTCTAACCGATGAAACTGACATCGCCATGAAATACTCTCCGTCTTACCGAAGATTGGTATAGTGTCGGAGACACATACCATTGTTATTCGCATCGGCGAGAGAAACGAAATCGGGCTAAGGAAAATACACTTAGCCGATGGTACAAGGTTTCACAGATCGGTGAGACATCCTTGGAGTGTCGCCGATAAAGAGTGTCGGCGTGAGGGAACACCGTCGGGAGAAGACTTGGAAGTCCCACCGATGAGCGAAGGTCATGCTGATAGTAGAAGACATATCGGTGTGAGAATTATTATTAGGAATTTAAGTATCGGTCTGGCCGATGTACCCGACAGTATCGGTGAGAACTTGGCCATCGGGATAAAAGAATAAGGAGTGGCCGATAGTTCATGTCTTTCCGATAGCGAAGACATCCTTGACTTCGGCGAAACACTGGAGGATCTCTTGCCGATAGGGAAGATATAGGCTAATCTTCATCCGCTTCTGCTGGCACTCTGCATCAAGAAAGTTTGTAGAAACTTGTCAAGTTTGCCAAAGATCCAAGGGGCATACATCAAATGCAGGTCTATACACTCCACTACCTATCCCTTCAAAACCTTGGGATTCCATAAGCATGGATTTTGTACTTGGTTTGCCTAGGACCAAGAATGGGCATGATAGCATATTTGTGGTTGTTGATAGGTTCTCTAAAATGGCCCATTTCATTCCATGTAAAACCACACATGATGCCTCACATATAGCTGGTCTTTTCTGCAAAGAAATAGTCAGATTACATGGTTTACCTTTTTCAATAATCTCTGATAGAGACCCCAAGTTTATAGGACACTTCTGGAGGACACTTTGGAAAAGACTAGGTGCAAACTTATCATTATCATCAGCCTATCATCCTTAGTCTGATGGTCAAACTGAGGTGATCAATAGGTCACTTGGTAACCTTCTAAGATGCCTAACTAAGGAGCAACGAAATAGTTAAGATTCAGTTTTGGCTCAGGCAGAATACTCCTACAATGACACTGTGAACAGGAGTACCAGCATGTCACCTTTTCAAATAGTTTATGGCACTCACCCAAGGGGTATTTTGGAACTCAGAGAGGTTAGAGGACTAGAGAAGACCAGTGCATTGGCTAAAGATTTTGTCCAAGTGATGAGAGATATCCATGAGCAAGTAAAGGAGAAATTACAATTTACCTCTGCAAAGTACAAACAATCTGCTGATAGAAAGAGAAGGGATCTTCAATTCAAGGAAGGGGATTTGGTCATGGTACATCTGAAAAAGAAGAGACTCCCTGCAAGTAAATACACCAAGTTGATTATGAAGAAGATTGGGCCTTGTGAAGTGCTAAGGAAATGTGGACAAAATGCCTACAAAGTCAGGCTACTGGATGGTGTTGCTTTATCACCAATCTTTAATGTATCAAACCTTTATCCCTATAAGGGATCTGATCCTCAGACAGCTGTTGCAGAGGAACAAACTGATCAGACACTTCAGGACCTAATTCCTTCATCTCCTGATCAGATTGAATACATTTTGGACAACCAGATTGCTAAACAGACTAGGAGACACACCTATTATGAGTATTTGGTGAAGTGGCTCAATAAGCCTCAGGAAGATGCCACTTGGATGAGCAGAGAAGCCATTGAGAAGGTAGGATTTACATTTGACAACATTCCCAACTCAAGAGACTTGAGTTCTATTTGACAGGGGGTGTATGGTGCAGGGCACCTAGGAGCATTTTGATTCCTAACAGCATTTTGATAAGTTGTGACTTTTTGTTCAGTATGTTTTGTAATAAGGCTTTCTAGCCATGATTGTAAGGTCCACTCTATATGGTCAAGAGGTTTGGGGTAACCATATAAACCTCAAATCCTTCTTAGTCCATTTGGACCCTAGTTGTGTCACTTAGGCCTAGAAGGGCTAATGATGTTTTTTTGAGTCTAGTTGCTAGTTTTGATGTTTTGGCATGTTCTAGAGAGTATGGTAGTTGTTTGGACTCCATTGGACAAGCTAAACCAAACGAGATCCTTGTGTTAATGCAAGTGCCATAGTTGTTAGTGTTGTCATGACATTTGGGCTGTTGCAACTTAGTTTTGACTATTGAAACTATTGTTGGAGGTTGCATACCGACTTGGATCAATGTATATTGTTGTTTCCTTACTCCAATGGGGGAGAGGAGATTCTGTACAGTGATTTGGGCACAAAAACTAATGAAATTGACTATTTTCCTAAAGAAATCCTGTTACTGTACGGCCTGTACGGATTGGCAAAGTGGATCGATGTGGTTTTTCTAAAACTAGTTTGAGTTTGGATTCTAATGCACCAAGTTTGAGGTCTTGAAGTGATTTGAGTAGGGAGATATTCCATTTTTAATTCAGACTAGTCTAAAACCCTCATTCCTAGGGTTTGTCATATAAAATTTGTCCTAGAATGCATTTTAACCAATGAAACTTCATGCCACTCGGTGAAATGCAGGCTAGGGATGTATATTACCTGATTCCAAAAGCATTTGGTTGGGAAAGACTGTCTTCAAGTTTTGGAGTGATGCCCGAGGTCAAATATCCCTATGTATTTGACCAAGAAATGTGCAATTTAGTGATGTAAATGACAAAATTCTGATAGGGTGAATGAATGAATGGTGGTTTTGAGATGTTTAGGTGTTGTGGAAGTAATCCAAGTTCCTGTCCCAGATTTATGACCCCAATTTAGACCACTTGCTTTGTAACCTAGACCTAAACTGATCAATTAGGCCTAGAGACCTAGTGGGTATGTTGAGTTGCTCGAGTAGAGTTGGAACAGAAGGCTTAGAGGTCTGTTAGAGTTCCTTAAAGGGTATTTGAATCCACCATTTATTTGCCTGACTCTTAAGGGTTTTTGAAAGTTGTGTAGGGAAAACTAGATTTGGAGGGCTAGTAGCATCACTAGGCCAAGGGTTGAAGAGTTGTGGGAAGTTGGGGATCAAACCAACTGTGAAAAAGGTGTTTGTGGACCTGTCTTAAGGTGTGGAAGAAGTCTTGAGGATTGAACCATAGCTTGGATACCAAATCCTTAATTTGCCATAGGTGTGACCTTGGTTGGATGAAGTGGGTGAGTGGGCAAAGAAGAGAGAACTCCTAGTTGCTTCCCTTGTGCCACTCTGCATCAGTATGAAATATGACCCTCGCAAGAAACATCAGGGTGATGACTTGAAGCATGATGATGATGACCTCCTCTGAAGAAAACATGATGTTGATGCAGAAAAATGCTGAGGAGGCCCAAAGACTTAGAGCTTTTTTTGGATTTTTTGGGAAGGTGCCTGCATGCTTAAATGCTTGAAAACTGATTGCTCATGCAGGCACCAACAGGATGAATTTGTATGGCTCAAATGATTTCTCAAGTGAATTCTGAGCAGAAATGGGTAGCCAAAACTATTTTGATTATTTTCTGAAAATCTCAAGAATAGCTCACTGTTGTGGATGCATGGGTTTAGATGCATAGAAACAGAGTGTGTATGTGCAGCAGGATGTGATATATGTGCAGTTCTGAATGTGCAGTAGCAGAGTTTAAATGCAAAGCAACAGTATATGCACCGTTGGATTGATCAAATGTGTAGCAGGATGTTTTATATGCGCGGAAGTATCATATGCACAGCAAGGTTTATTGAATGCGCAACAAGAATGAGCAGATGCACAGTTCTATTTAAGTAACTCTATTTTTTATCAAATTTTGCTTGTTTTTGGCATGTTTTTCTAGGTAATCTATTGTTTTTGTGATGATTTTTTCTATTTTTAGGCAAGAAAAGATAGCAGACAATAAAGTACAATGGCTATTTGTGACATTTAGTGTATGTTCAAGACTTATAAAAAGTCCAAGTTTTCACGGGTCTAATCACAATTTGCAAAAAAAACAAACACTTTTAATCCCTATGGACAAGGCTTCATTGCAATACATCAACTCACAACTTAGATCTCCATCGACTCAAATGACATCACATAGGTAAGCACATGTGAGCATTATTTTGTCTTTGTAAGAGACAATAGGTAGGGATATCTCACCCTTTCCACCGGAAATCTCAAGTAGGCCACGAGAGTTTATGCTAGCCAAGGATTACTATTTCTTCTCAAGGGAGGCAATGATGAGTATCTTGAGGGCTTGTATTGATTCCCTTTGCACTAGAAATTATAGCAACGTTCAGAGGTGAGTCCAATGGCCACTAGCTAAGAGGTTCTTAGTAACTTTGAGGGACCAATGCCTTGTGAGCATGCGAAACACTACTAAAATCTTTGACCAATCCTACTAAGAGTATCATATACCTCCCACAATGCAAAAATTATTTCCACAAAGTGATGGTACACCTCTTTTCAATTTGACACCGTAAGGCAAGGCTGACACTGGTTAGGACTTGACTTTCACCTTATCCCTCTTATATAGTGGTTCAAAGGAAAACTCTACTTAAGGTCATCCCTCTTAGATGAAGCGCAATCCAAGAGCAGGCGTTTCTAAAGCATTAACTGAAAGCAAATGATAGATGAGTCTATCTTTTTGATCACCCAAGATGTTGCAAGGGGAGAGCATATGCCTATCACCTTTACAATCACAGCAAACACTCGTTCATTAACCATCTAGATTAAGGTAAGTGTGACTAATCCAACAACAAAAAATGCCATATTTGTATGATAGCATAAAAGGAAAGATAGTCAAATTTAGCCTCTTCATTAAACTATGTGATGATTTGTATGCAAGATTGGATGAAATTACTTCCTCCTATTTATGATATGTTTGGATGCAAGATTGTCCAATTAAACCTCCTAATTAAGACAATACGATGATTTGTATGCAAGATTGTCCAATTAAACCTCCTAATTTAGACTATGTGCCGATTTCTATGCAAGATTGTCCAATTAAACCTCCTAATTTAAACAGTGTGATGATTTGTATGCAAGATTGTATGATTACTCCTATTTTAAAACTAGGTGCCACTAGATTAACAATGTATGAGTTAGTGCAACAATGATGTCTAAACCAAGCCCTAAACCTACAAAAACACTTTATCAATAGTAGAAGCACACCCCTTTGACGATCGATGACAGCTGCAATAAAAGTCAGTACCAAGATTTTGCAAAAACTTATATCAAAACTTGACAGAATTTAGATGTGCAAGAATAGAGCATGGATGTGCAGCATAAATGATCAAATGCATAGTAGAATATCTATGCATAGGAAAAAGTGTCTGATGCGCAGCAGAATTTGTATGCACAGCAAAAAGAGTCAAATGCGCAGCAGAAAGTGTATGCATAAAAGAAATAGTCAAATGCGCAGCAAAAATGATCAAATGCATAGGACTGGTAATTTTCTTCCTGTAGGCTCTGATTTTGTCACAGATGCGTAGGTCTAGAACTCAAATGCACAGAAACAACCTATTACGACTATAAGTACAAAAAAAACTCAAATTGGGAAGTTAAATTCAGGGCAAGCTACCACTAGTGGGTGCCAAAATGTGATTGATGATTTGAAACAACTATAAGAACCTAATAAGATACCACAATTACTCTAAATTCCTACTCAAATTCAATTCACTAATGAAACTAAGAAAAATATAGAAAACACGAATTATACCTTGCAAACTGATCTACCCTTGACGTTCCATTGTCTCATATCTTCTCAAGATCTTGTTGATTATGATATTGCTCTTAGAATTGTACTTCTTTTCTTTTCAAGATGACAATGAGATGAATGGAATTGTGGATTCAAATATTCAATGTAAAAAAACCTACAATGCAACTAAGATAATGATGATGATAAAACTAATGCCATGATATTGATAATGATAGATATGAGGATAATGATGTGCAACTAAATGATACTATGAAGCTAGGTGATAATGCAATAATGGACATTATGATATTGATATGAAAATGAGGGCCAAAGGCATGCTTGGATACTTGATGTAATTTCTGCAGCATGTAAGTACTATAGCTCTTGTGATTGTTAAAATGAAGGTGAGGATCTTGCTTTTATAGGCCGAGTAGAGGTCCAATCCAAGTGTCAAAAGATCTACTGTGGAAGAATAAGTCTTGTCACATGTACAGTCAAGATCAAATTGGTTGGGATGAGGGAGATAAAGGTCGAAGATGTTCCCACTATGATGACAAGGTGGAGGGATACGTGGAACCATAAGCCACATGGCTTGATGCTCACAAGGACCAATGAGACAAAGGTGGAATACCATGAGAAGAACATGGAGGAAGGAGTCTTTGGTTGTTGGAATGTGAGAGGGAATATAGGATTTAGGAGACAAGTGTCTTTGACCATGTTTGATGGTTGAGAAGAAATAGCGCACATGTTTGAGGGGATAAATGACTAATTAAATATTAAGAATATTTAATTATTGGAGCAACATGATGAGGTGTCCAATGATGTGTAAGATGACAAGGATGAGATGATGTGGATTTTAGACATAGGACTTTGTCTTAGAGGAAATAATTAAATAATTTAGGATTATTTAATTAGAGATTGTTAGGGTTAGTCGGCAGAAGATATCAATTAAATGCAAATAAAGATTAAATAGAGAAATGGAAATACACAGAAATAATAATAGCGAGAGATAATTTTTAACGTGGTTCACCCAAACTCGGGCTACATCCACCAAACAGAGAGTCCAATATTATTATCCAGTAAATCAAACCGATTACAATCAGCAATCCCTGCAACTCAATACCACTACAAAATGCTACAATACAATATCAAAACCCTAACCCTTAGCCGCTTTTTATCAAGCTTTTTGTCGGTTACAAAATAGGGTTTTCTTATGTCGATCAATGAAAAAATTAACTCTCGGTGCATTATAAAATAATAAAAAACTGTGTGAGGTTTCGGGGACGCTGCCCCTCAACCCCGCCCTGTATCGCGACAGGGAACGCGCCAGGGGCGCTACCCCTTGACCCCGTAGGAATTTGGGGGGAAACTGCGCCGATAAAAGTGGGGTAAATATAACCTCCGAGTCTGATTAGGCTCCATATAACAACAATCTCCCACTTGGAGACTGATCAGACTCCACACCATATCATCTCCCACTTGGAGACTGATCATAACACCACTGACCCTGTAGCTCCCACTGGAAATAAGCACCCTGGACTCTGCTATTCTATTTTTGTTGTGTTCAGTCTAGAAGACCAACCGAAGCTGAAGAGGAGCTCAGCTTCTCCCTTGTCATTGCCTTTGTAAACATATCTGCTGGATTGTCATCTGTATGTATCTTTGCCAGCTGTAACTGTCCATCATCCAACACCGACCGAATGAAGTGATACATCAACTGTATATGTTTGGTCTTTGAATGCAAGGCAGAATTCTTTGCAAGATGTATGGCACTCTGGCTGTCTGTAAACAAATAACTGTTAACCTGTTGTGTACCCAATTCATTCATGAAAGATTGCAGCCATATCATCTCCTTGCTTGCCTCTGTTGCAGCTACATATTCTGCCTCTGTGGTGGATAAAGCAACCACCTTTTGCAACCTAGAAATCCAACTTACCGCTGTTCCACCTACAGTAAAGACATAACCTGTAGTACTCCGCCTGGTATCAATATCTCCTGCCAAATCTGAGTCTACATAACCTGCTAAATCAGTATTAGAGCCCCCAAAACATAAGTGTGTATTGGATGTACCTCTCAAATACCTGAGAATCCATTTTACCGCATTCCAATGCTCTAATCCGGGATGACTCATATACCTGCTAACGACTCCTATAGCATGTGCAATATCCGGTCTCATGCATACCATGGCATACATTAAACTGCCTACAGCTGAAGCATATGGTACCTTAGACATTTTCTCTTCCTCCTCTTGTGTCTTAGGACACATGTCCTTAGTCAATTTCAAATGACTAGGCAAAGGTGTGCTGACAGCTTTTGCATTCTCCATGTGGAATCTCTACAACACCTTTTCAACATAAGCAGCCTGAGATAGAGTCAATTTTCTGTTCAGCCTATCTCTACAAATTTTCATACCAAGGATTTGTTTTGCTGCCCCCAAATCCTTCATATCAAATGATTGTGCCAACTGCTGTTTCAACTCTCTTATGTGATCCATGTTAGACCCAGCTACAAGCATGTCATCAACATATAAACATAAAATAATGTAGCTGTCATTATCTAACCTCTTAAAATAAACACAATGGTCAGAATGACACCTGCTATAGCCTTGCTCAACCATAAAACTATCAAATTTCAAATACCATTGCCGAGGTGCTTGTTTCAGGCCATACAAACTCTTCTTCAATCTGCACACTAGTTTCTCCTTACCTTTGACCTCAAATCCTTGGGGCTGTTCCATATAGATCTCCTCCTCCAAATCACCATGGAGAAAGTCAGTTTTAACATCTAGCTGTTCCAAATGTAAATCTTCAGCAGCCACAATACTTAAAACAGTACGAATAGAAGTCATCTTGACAACCGGAGAAAATATCTCATCAAAATCAATGCCCTTTTTCTGTGCAAATCCTTTTACAACTAACCTGGCCTTAAATCTTTTCTTACCTCCATCTTCCTCTTTCAGCCTGTAAACCCATTTATTTGGTAAAGCCTTTTTACCTATAGGTAACGTACATAATTCCCAAGTTTGATTTTTCAGCAAGGAGTCCATTTCTCCTTTCATTGCAAGCTCCCACTCAACCTGTGTATCCACCTACATAGCTTCATCATACCCTTCAGGTTCACCAGCATCTGTTAACAAAATAGAATACAAAGAGGGAGAAAACCTTTCAGGAGGTCTGCTGATCCTTGTTGACCGTCTAACATTCACTGGAGTTTGTGGTATATCTGGTTGCTGTTGCGGAGCATAAGGAACCACTGGAACATCACTATTTGGAGTATCATCCAGCACCACATAATCCTTTTCTTTCTTCTCATGCTGCTGCAACTGATCTTTGTACAACACCTTCTCATTGAATATAACATCCCTGCTTCTCACAATTTTCTGATTTTCAAAATCCCAAAGCCTATAACCAAATTCATCAATGCCATATCCAACGAAGGTACATTTTTTTGATTTCACATCCAGCTTGGTTCTATTTTCAGAATCTATATGTGCAAATGCTTCACAGCCGAAGGTTTTCAGAAAAGAATAACTCACCTTCTTGCCTGTCCATGCTTCCTCTAGAATACCACAGCCTAAAGGAACTGAAGGACCTCTGTTAATTAAATATACAGCAGTGTTGACAGCCTCTGCCCACATGTTTAAAGGCAGCCCAGCATGCAATCTCATGGTCCTTGCATGCTCCATTATTGTCCTATTCATGCGTTCAGCCACTCTATTTTCCTGTGGAGTCCCTGGAACCGTTTTCTGCCTGCGAATTCCATTAAGGGAACAATAATCTTCAAATTCTTTGCTGCAATACTCACCGCCATTATCAAATCTGAGACATTTTAATCTTTTACCCGTCTCATTCTCAACCAAGCTTCTCCATTTCTTAAATGTTTCAAATACATCAGATTTCTATCTAAGGAAATAAATCCAGACCTTCCTAGTTGCATCATCTATGAATGTAACATAATACCGAGAGCCATCGAGAGAAGATACCTGAGCTGGTCCCCATACATCTGTATGCACAAGCTCCAATTTTTTATTTTTCTTTTGCTTCCCATCCTTAAGAAAACTGACTCTCTTTTGTTTTCCATACACACAACTTTCACAGAAATCCATATTAATACATTTTAGACCTGGTAAAACTTTCTTAGAATGAAGTACCTTCATACCTTTTTCACTCATATGCCCAAGTCTGTTATGCCACAGTGTTGTCTCAGAACCTGCAGCAACTGTTCCTGAACCTGTTTGTTTTTTCTCTGTAACAGCTAAAGTAGAAGGAATAGTATGACCTGTACAAAGATATAAGGTGCCTACTTTCACACCTTTTGCTACTACTAAGGCACCTTTTGAAACCTTCCAATTTTTATCAGTAAATGTAAGAGTACAACCTTGTTCAGTTAGCTGTCCTGCTAAAATTAAATTCCTACTGAGCCTTGGAACATGCCTTACCTCTTGTAGTAGCCAATAATTCCCATTCTGCAACTTAATTTTGATTCTTCCCTTTCCAACAATCTGACAAGGTTCGTTATCTCCCAAATAAACTAGCCCAAAATCCCCTTGGACATAATCAAGGAAATAACTTCTATGGGGCGTAGCATGAAATGAGGCCCCTAAATCTAAAACCCATGAATCATCAGCATTATCTAGGGAAAGAATCAAAGCATCATCTTCAGACTTATTGCTTACCACATTTGCTTCCTTATTGCCTTCTTGTTTGTCTCCTTCTTTATTCTTCCTAGACCAGCAATCTTTCTTCAGATGACCTGGTTTTCCACAGTACCAGCAATCCTTCTGTCCTCTGGTTTGGGATCTTTTGTCCTTTGATTTTCCTCGTGACTTCCCGTGACCTCCAGAACCTTTTCCTCTCTCCTTTGATCTGCCCCTACTTTCTGCACTCAAAACACTACCTGATTTGGATCCACCTGAGCTTTTCTTACGAATTTCCTCACTCAGAATAACACCAACAACATCATCAAATTTTAGGGTATTTGAACCAGAAACAGAGTTACTAACCGCCATTACCAAACTATCCCAGCTTTCAGGCAATGAACATAATATCAAGAGAGCTCTAACTTCTTCATCAAATTTTACATTTACAGAAGTCAATTGACTGACAATTGTATTAAATTCATTTAAATGAACTGTCACAGATCCACCTTCAACCATTTTCAAATTAAACAACTGCTTCATGAGAAATACCTTATTTGAGGCTGAGGGTTTTTCATACAATTTTGCCAAAGCTTTCATCAGACCATCTGTTGTCTTCACTTCTGTTATATTGAATGCCACCAACGATGCCAGGCACAACCGAATGGTTCCTAGTGCCTTTCTGTCAAGAAGATTCCAATCCTCATCAGACATTGTTGCCGGTTTCTTGGCTACTCCTTCCAACGGCCTCCATAAATCCTTTTGATAGAGGTAATCCTCCATCTGCATCTTCTATAACTGATAGTTCTGCCCATTGAATTTATCAACCTTCATTTTACCCTCGTCCGCCATTGCTCCCACTCAACCTGAGACTTTCCTGCAGACGATAATCGAACACAACTCGCTCTGATACCACTTGTTAGGGTTAGCCGGCAGAAGATATCAATTAAATGCAAATAAAGATTAAACAGAGAAATGGAAATACACAGAAATAATAATAGCGAATCCACCAAACAGAGAGTCCAATATTATTATCCAGTAAATCAAACCGATTACAATCAGCAATCCCTACAACTCAATACTGCTGCAAAATGCTACAATACAATATCAAAACCCTAACCCTTAGCCGTTTTTTCTCAAGCTTTTTATCGGTTACAAAATAGGGTTTTCTTATGTCGGTCAATGAAAAAATTAACTCCCGGTGCATTATAAAATAATAAAAAACCGTGTGAGGTTTCGGGGGCGCTGCCCCTCAACCCCGCCCTGTATCGCGATAGGGAACGCGCCAGGGGCGCTGCCCCTTGACCCCATCTTGGGGTCGCTGCCCCCAAACCCCTGCAAGGGGCACTGCCCCTTGACCCCATAGGAATTTGGGGGGAAACCGCACCGATAAAAGTGGGGTAAATATAACCTCCGAGTCTGATTAGGCTCCATATAACAACAGAGATGACATTAAAGGAATTTAAGATAATTAATTTTTAGAAGAATATGATGAATGTGAACCAAATAAATAAACTAAGATATTTATTTATTGATAGAAGAATAAGAATAAAATAAATATAAAATATTTATTTAACTTGACTCGAGCCGTTTTTATGTGTATACAGGTTCAAGTTTATATAGTTAGGACTTATTAATTGGAAGGTGAGTTCATAGCCATCTAATATAGTCTTAGCCTCAAGCTGAAACATACCGAAGAGGGAAGGTTGATCAAGTTTAGGAAAACCCCATACCTTGTAGTCATTCGCTAAATCCCTCCCCTACATAATTGAGGTCCAACGGCATCCTTCACCAAAGAATTGCCTGCATACCTGCTTCCAAATGGGATCAAAGTCCCATGTAGTTCTCCTCACTTAATCTCTCAAGGGTTATACACATACATTCCTACCCGCAGGGTTTCATTGCCATCCTAATTTTATACCAACAATCACTAATATTCCCCATAATCAAATCCATACATAGAAATTATGCATACATCATAATCAATATAAGGTAAATCAATCATCACAAAGCACATGACATCAATAGACATAATATCTTCACGATGTAACAAATATACAAAGTCTCAATATGGTTCCATCTGATGTCTTACTATAATATGAATCAATGATATCAAGCATTGCAATCATACTATATTATGGAATCCCACTTAATCAAAACATGTCATGCATCAATAAGTGTAGAGTATGCATTGTACAAACTAAATATATGGAAGTACAAAACAACTCATTCACTTAACTTTAATAGAAAGATAAATCTTCTGAATAATAATCATTAATATTACAAAGTTACATCTCTAGCACTCATGCCATAAAGTCATCTCAATACAATGATATACTACAAATGTCAGAATTATACAATATGATTAATGATACAAATAACTATCTTCAGTCACCCTTAACCAACTGGTCTTCCGCAAGCCAAAGGACAAGAACATGGTTAAGGTGCTTTTTTTGCCCAACCATGAAGCATTACACTTCCCTAAAATTCTTCCTATCTCGAAGAATACCTGACCCCACATGAAACACCTAGCAACCTGGAACAACTAGAAAGGGGGAACACTCAATGCATGCCTGATGCCTATATGCATTCTAACTAGAATGTTCATAATCTTACAAACAGAATGTGGCAGAGAAACATATTAATCACTAAGCATAAAATTTCTATCTATTTCATTGGTACACATAGCTTTGGCCAAAGCATAAAAACATAACTGGTAGATCTTGAAAAAGAAGGTCACCTTCTCTGTTAGTCCACATTCGGCATCCTATCCTGGAAGGTAAGCTTAGATAAACATTTATAACAAGTTTTTCAAGTTTATTTCGTCCTTGGATACATTTTTAGAAAAGAAAGTCTAAACTAAGGTAGAGATATTTTGCAAGTAATTCCAACAAAGTTACCATGTCTATTTAGTCTTACTCAACCAAAGAAGAGGTCAAAATTGATTGCCACCAAAAAGAACTATACATTTTTGGCAATGTGTGTTGTCATTGATGTCAACTCAATAGGTGTCAACTTGAGGTCAAGCTTGTATAGAGTTTTTGTATATAAGCTGAAGAGGCTGAGAAATTATTAGAGATAGGTTGACGGATAGTGGAAGATTTGAGAGAGATGGTTTGACATAGGGTCAGCATGTCTGACACAGTAGAAGATTTGAGAAAGATGGTTTGACTCAGTTAGAGACATAGGGTCAGCATGTTTAACACAAGTCAGTCTGAAAGACCTAGCGGATGGAGAGAAGTTGTCCAAGTATGAGGAAGAATGGTAATCAGTATGATGACTAAGTATGATGCAGAGGTGAGTACACTTGTTTCAATATGTTTCCAGTATCCCTACATTGATATCTTACCAGTTTGGTGTACCGTGCTTAGAGATAAGTTGCAGAAGTTCTGCTAAGGCATTTATAGTGTATACTCTAAGGCAGTCATAGTGTTTTGGTCCACATTCCTCTGCAGAGAAAGATTTAATCTTGTGGTTTAGAAGATAAGTTGATTGGCATATGAAGGAGTTATATCCAAGATTTCAAGTCATTATACCTTCAGCAGTGAAAGTTATAAGTGATAGAGTTTCGGCCTATGCTCTGGCAAAGTAAAGCAATTATGAAGGATTATTGGAATGCTTTACATTCCTCTGTAGTATTAGATATGGTCATGCCGATTTGGAGATATGTTCACAATGATGCATGAGTTCATTCATAAGAGTTCCAAATGTTTTAGTGGTCTGCAATGCAATATCCTAAGTTTTGATATGTCACAGTCAGTTTGGGATTCTCTATTCTCATTAGTTCAAGATGTCTCTCTTCTTGCGGCAGCACATAATGATTAGATACTTTAGAAGAAGGTGTAAGGATTGCGCTGACAAAGTTCATTGTTCACATCTTGGTCCACATGATGTTTTTGGTCTCTCCCCGGTGGTGTAAATATGAATAGTTGGCAATTTTGATGATGGTTGAACTAATAGTCTGGGTTCCTTTATTTGCGGTTGATCCTAATTAATTAATTTGGCTTTGAAGGATGTGTTATGATGTATTTGATCCTGTTATGCAGTGTGTAGTGATCCACAACTCATTTTCTCTTCATAATGTATTTGTTCTAAGCTAACCTATACTGTATCACATGTTTCATCTAAAGGATATCTTCATGCCAACCTAATTGAAGTTTTGAGTTGTTGCGGAGGGTATATATAGAAGAACAAGATCATTTTATAATTTCAGAGGATAGATTAATGAGTGAGTTAAGCATGAAGTGTGCGAAGTCAGAGTGATGGAGTAATTGTGTGAAGTAAGGGATTGTAACATCAACATATGACAAATGCCTTCGTTATAGTAGTTCATGTTTATGTTTCTATTGTAATGTATCCTACTATCAGATAGTGAGTCTTTTCAGTAGGTCCTTGTATCTTGTCCTAAGGTTGTATCCTTAGTCTACAAGTCCAACAGGGAGTAGTATCTTCCTTGGGTTGTAGCCCTAAAACAAAGTTGTAATTTTTATATAGCAGTGAGTTTCATATATTTTGAGTTGATCCTCACTATGGTTTTTCCCTCATTGGGTTTTCAATGGAAAAATCCTGGTGTCTTTATGTGGTGCACGTTTTACTTTTTGTTCTTCTTCTCTTGGTTAAAATTATTTAATGTTTAAGGCTATGAATGGAATTGATTTAAAGTTTAAGAATAGACTAATTCACCCCCCCTCTTAGTCTTTGGATGTGTTCAACAGTTGATATCAAAGCTAAGTACCTTTGAGAAGCCTAATAGCTAAGGTGGATCTTGCACTTGAACACATGGAATATGAAGCAATGTCTAATGATATATTTTCTCTAGAACTGGATCTAGAGTCAATGGAACCTGAAGGTTGGGACTTAAATCTAGATGAGGTAGACCTTGAAGGAGAACTCTAGTCAGCTCTTGAAGTTCTGTATGAAGCAAGAGAACTAAATTTGAAATATGAGGTCATGATTGAAAAATCAAAGAAGACAATTGTAAAATGGAAGACACAAGCTAGAAAATCAAAAGAAGAAATTGGTAAACTAGAAACTCAAATAGAAGGAGATAAAGGATGTGACATTAAACTCAAGGAGGCAGAAGATGTGATCTCTAGTTTGAAATTCATGGTTGAAGAAGACAAGAGGATTGAAGACTACTTAAATATGAAGCTCAATGAGAAAGCAGCTGAATGTTCAAAACTTGAGGAAGAAGTTGTCAATCTAAGAAAAGAATTGGAAGAAGCACAAGAGCAGATAGACAAAAGATTAAAACTCAAAGGTGGCAGTGATCTTCTTAATGAAATACTCAGTTATCAAAAACCACATAAGGACAAAGGTGGTCTTGGTTTTGGAATAGGAGATAGCTCTAAAACAAACATGCCTGAAGACAAGAATGAGAAGGAAAAAGAAAAGTCACATGATGAATCCAAGAAGATAGAAGGAAAATCTGAAATAAAGGAGGAAAAATCTTGCACTAAAGATCCTAAGAAGAATGCCTCCGAAGATGCAAAAGAAGATGGATTCATTCCTATCCAGAGACAAAGAAAGAATAACTTCACACAAGTCTAGAACAAGAAGAAGAACTTCAAAAAGCATGCTCCTTAAAAAATTGCTCCTACCAGGTACCCTCAAGCTTTCAATGGTAATTGCTATGCTTGTAATAAGATTGGTCACAAGGTTGTTGAATGTAGAAGCAAGATGAATCAGAATTCATTTAGGCCTCCAAGGTACAATGTTGTGAACTCTCAATCATTTCATGGTCAATGTTATACTTGCAATAAAGTTGGTCATAAGGCTAATGAATACAGAAGTAAAGTGATGAGGAATGGTTTCATGAATAAGAATAATATGACTTCTCAACCCTTCTATGGTAACTACTACACATGCAACAAATTTGGTCATAAGGTTGTTGATTGTAGATCTAACGTGAAAAGAAGTGTTTATGCTCAGCAAGTCAGTATCAACTACTATAAGTGTAATAAAACTTGACACATTGCAAGAGTCTACAAGGGAAATAATGTAAAACCTGCTCCTCAAAAGAAGATTAACATTGGTCAACAAAAGAAGTAAATAAACAAAATATGGAAGAAGAAGGAAGAAAATGAAGTAAAGGAAGGATATGTACCTCTACCTGGTGCAGATGGATCTTCTAGTAACTAAAAAGAAAGTATTGACTCAGGGGGAGTTGTAATTGCAAATTTTTTTCAAACCCCTGGATGCATAAGATACTAAAAACTTCAACATAATTGTCGATAGTGACATAGATATGTTTGTCTAGCAATTATATGACTTTTGATCAAAATTTCAGAGAAAATACACTCTCTGTGGAAGATTGTTGAATGATCATGGATCCATGTATAGTAAAAAGTTGATTAGGTCAAGAACAAAGAGATGCATTTAATGTAGAGCCACAAGGTAGGTATGAAGCATATTTAATCAATACTTGATCAAAATTGATCTCATTTGATCAACATCGAGTGTGTGCAAGAGCTAAAAAGAGAAGAAAGTTTTCAGTGGATCTTGTGTACAAACCCTAACAGCAATATTCATAGCTATTTCTCAAATTTGCTTGTAAAACCCTAGTTTTCTAAAAGAGTCATCATGGCAACACCTGTGGTTATTGTATTGTGGAGAGGCCAAGGCCAAAATTCAAGAAACATTCATACAAATCTACTGAGACTGACAAGGATGGAGCATTTTCCTGTGTTCCCATCAATGTACTACATACAGAGGATGTCTGCATATGCATTCACTCATAGCTAAATGAATACAACCATTTGAAGTTGGAAGAATTCAGAAGAAATCATCTCTTGGGTGATGACTTTCAACTCAATTTGGAGTATGCAAAAGTAGAAGCAAAATGCTTAGATGTATGGAAGGGTTTTCCCAATTTTTGCTATGAGGATGATTGGGTTAGAATTGTTTTAAGCTGGATTCATGAAGAAATATTTTGCCTTGATCAACCCTACATTCTCACAAAGGAAGCTATCAAAAATATGAGTGGATTGTGCTCCTTTGGACTTGTGCCAATTCTAAAGGCCATAAAGAATGAGGTGGTAATGAAGCTTACCAGTGCAAAATTTGACAAAAGAACCCTAACAGTGGATGATATCACTAACCTAGGGGTCTAGTATGCCACAATGGGCATTGCATACAAAGTATATTACACAAACAAAGAAGGATCTACTACCACAATTGCTATCTACACTATGGTTAAGGAAGGAAAGGACCATGACCTGTGTGAGCTGATGTGACAGCAATTGTTAGACAATCTGAAGAGAACAAAGGAGACACATTATGGTGCAGGAGCACCAAGATATCCAGGACTTGTTTGATTTTCAAGTTGTTTTTTTGTGGTTCAATAAGTTCCTTGAGACCATTCAATGTTGAATAAGGCTTGAATTCCATGCTTGTAATAGGACTATGTCCAAATAACTAAAACCTACTCTCATGTTGTAAGTCCTAAGGAGGACAGTCATATTGTAAAAGGCAGTCAGTCTCCTTACATTTGTAGCCCTCCTTAGGTATGTAGGATGCAATCCTCATGGTGGTAAGCATGTCAAAGTTTGAAAGGTATGTTAAAACCTTGTCAAAAGTTATCAAATGTTTTATTAAACATAAAACAGTTGGTGTAGTCCTAAAGAGGATAGTTACTTAACAGTTACTAGTTGCTGCAGTTAGAAACAAGAAAGAAGTTCGATGGTTGGGGCAGTTTCATCGACCCCAACCACTCCCATACTTCTTGATTCAAATGTAGGAGGCTTATTTGAAGAAAAAGAAGGTTCATTGTTGAGAGACATTCGGTGGATTGCAAGAAATAATAAAAAACCTCTATTTTCTGCCCTTTTCTGTATTTTTCTTAATTCCTGTGCATTTTGAAACCGTACTACTATACAGTACGATCTTGTTGTGGAATGTTGGATGTTTGGAAGTGGAGAATGGAGGATTGACTGTCCATTGGGATGAGTTTGGGCCTTTGACAGTGAAGGAAGATATGTTAAGGTTGTAGAGTACCAAACTGCTCTTTAAACCTATTGTTTCAATCAGAAATTCATTGTTCTCCTGCATGCCCCATACCTATATGGCCGAGTGGTGATTGGTGTTTATGATGGAGAGTTAGGTTGGTGAGTGACCTTCCATTTGCAAGTTGTTTGGGCTCTTGACATTCATTTATATCTCTGTATTTCCCCTTTCTCTGCAAGTAGGTTGGAAACCCTGAGTTAGGGTTTTTCTAAGTAATTCGATGGACTCCTCATCATTCCACTAATCTTTTCTATTTATGATCAGTGGAATGGATTGTATAATAGTTAGGTCAGTGGCTTGTGAAGGTTTTGGAGGCAGGAGAATGGTTTGGACTGAGGTTGCCATGTAGATGACCCTGCAAAGCCATGTGTTGGGACATTGGAGAAGAACAGCAACAACTAGGGGATGACACTGACTGTGGAAGTGGAGATGTTATGAAATACCAGTCATTATCAATGATGCAAGATGCTCTAGATCTAGCAATGATCCTGTGGTAGAAGGTAAGACAAACTCCTTCATGAAACTTATTCATTCTGCCTACATCAGACCCTACCAGTCCTCATTGAAAATAGTCACCATAAAGAAGGTATTAGTTAGATTTGTTGGGTTATTGATTTGTCAAGGAAGGCACTAGGCATGTGTGGCATGTTACTGATTAGGCATGATTGAGATTGAGTTCTTCTTAATGGACATCACCCCAAGGAAGATACTGAGTCTGTCATTCTAGTGGAGCAGTAGTGTTGTGACAGTCTATGAGACTACTGTCCTGCAGACCCTGCATAGTGGGTTGGATAGAATCTTAGACTGAGATAGGAGTCCTGAGTTATGAATCCTAAAGTTCCCTCACTTTGTGTCATGAATAGGTATAGTTATTGTGTCAAATCCCTTCCTTGTGAGAAGTCTGATTTCTATTAGAAACAGTGAACCTTGAGAGAACTTTCATTGACGGTTTGAAGTGTCTTTCTCAGTCCTTGATGCTCTGCATCACATTATAACTTCCAGTATGGCTCTTTGATCATTTGTCTCATGTTTTATTTCTTGAGAGAATTGCCTGGTATGAAGAATGTGGTCTGGAGTAGAGATGTTCCTGTTGCACAACAGATCAAGGATCACATGTGGATTTTTGCAAACACCAAACAATGCAACACTATGTATTGGGGATTCTTTTAAAACTTCCAAGATGAAATGCGAATGAGGGAGAGGATACCATCAAAAATTGTAGAAAACTACAAGAATGATATAACTTTCATGTTGGATAAGGACAATTGTTATATGGAGGCAATTGAACCAAGGACTATTTGGATAACCACTTTGCCTTATGAGCTCTCTGGACCTAATCTAATTGGATATGTTGATATCTTGCTTAGCAAGCCTAAGGATCCCACTACTAAGAGATTTGGGACCTATGATGAAATAACCAATAACAAAGTCAAGAAGAATGTTGAAGAGAAGGTAGAGAAGATGAAATCAAAGTTGGAAGAGATGCTTAACAATCCTGATGGTTTTGTAGAAGAACCTCAAACCACCTCTACCTCACAAACTTCTATAAGGACAAGTAGGTCCACCACTGTAATTGCTACTTCTTCTAAATCCTTCAGACCTACTCATAGACCTCCTAGCAGGAGAAGAGTTGTTGCTGAAGTCCCGATACAAACCAAGACTGCAGAGAAAAAGAAACATAGACCAAAGCAACAAGAAAAAAGAGAAAAGATTAATCTAGTGAATGTAGATGATGATGAAGAGGATGAAGAAGAAGAAGAGAATGAAG
Source organism: Cunninghamia lanceolata (assembly GCA_027924645.1). NCBI lineage: Eukaryota > Viridiplantae > Streptophyta > Pinopsida > Cupressales > Cupressaceae > Cunninghamia > Cunninghamia lanceolata. Next base: position 5,335,927 of record BSBN01000397.1, read on the forward strand.
AAGAAGAAGAGGAATCCCATAAATTAATGAGAAGAGAAAAGAGAACAAGACAAGGAGAAGAAGAAGAAGAAGAAACTTCCAAAGGAAATGGAAAAGGAAAAGTAAAGAAAACAAAAAGAGCTCCTCAGGAAGAATCTGAATATAAACCTCTACAGCTTGAGGCCACTATCAATGCAATAGCACAACATGGTGCTCTAAAGTAAGTTGCAAATATTTTTTATGAGATTCCTTCTGATGACAAGGCTACAATTGAGGAAGCCATAGTCAGGTATATTCAATGGTCTTTAATGTGGCCTTAAATGAAATTATTGATCAACTTTCGATAAGTCTTGCAGACATACTCACAAATAAAAGAAATGAAGCCATGGAAAAAGAGGCCTAAATGAGGCAACAAGCAGTAGAGAAGGCTAGTCCATCTATCTCTAATGAAGAAAAGGTTAAATTGTCTCAGAGACAAGCACAAGAATTTAGAACCAAACATAGAATAAACATTCTACTAGGAAAAGACAAAGAAGAGATAGAAAGATTAGAAAGGGAAACATAATAGAAAACAACCAAGATTCTTCAAGAAATGAAGAATACTGAAGTAACTATTGAGGAACAAGTTCCCCTGGATATGCCTGATGTGTCCTTTCATGACATAGATTTGGCAGCCTTTGAAGGTAAAGTCAAAGGTGATGATGTGACGAAGAAGGATGATAAGAAGAATGAGGAGACTGCTCCTCCGAAGAATACTGAAGCACAAGATGTAGAGGATCAAGGTGAAGTGGGTGTACCCCCTCCAGAGAACACTAATACAAGTAAAGAACATAACATTCTTCCTCCAGAGAATCCAAGGAATGATGAGTAGAAGGAGGATAATCCTGAGAAAATTTAGGATGAAACAAAGAAGATTGTTGAGAAACAAGATGAGAAAGTTCAAGATGCTTCTATGGATGTAGGTCAAAGTTCTTCATCATCGGATTCATTCAAGGACCTACTAGGGTTGCAGATGCAGTTTCAACCCATGGTTACACCTCAACTTCTACAAATTCCTACTCATGAGGGACAAGTTGACTTATCAAATACTTCTCCCCTTCATAAGTTACAACTTTGTGACATTCTACATGCATTTGCTAGGAAGGAGTTTCTGCAAGAAAATTTGAAGAAAACTAGTTTAGTTGAGGATGCAGTAAAAATGATTTGGGAAGGTTTACCAGAGGTAAATATTGATCCTTCCTTGCCTCTAGAACAAAAACTAAAGCTTTTTATGGATTCATTCAAAGGTAATTCCTCTCATATTGAGCAAAAGGAAGAACAAGAGGCCTTAACAAAGATAAATGATAAAAGAGTAGCTGAGGTATCTAACAAGTATGTCTGACAAGTATGCCAATGCACACACTAAACTGCAATCTAAGAATTTGAAGATGTTTAAGGAATGTATTAATGAAGCCACTACATTATACCTATTCTACTTGAAATGACCAACTTCCACCAAGAACATCAAAACTCAGATTGACTCCATTGAGTCATAGATCACCAAATTGGCTAAAATATATGACTTGTCAAAGGACAAGGATGGATCAACCAGGGCACAAATAAAAAATCTTCATTCATAGATGTCATAGCTTCAAGACCAAAGAGAACACATAAAGAAATAGTTTGGTCAGCTAAGGGAAGCAGTCAATTTGAGACTTGCTTCATTATTTGGAGTGCAATCTAAAGTAGAAATGGGTGATTTAAAAATGAAGATTGCAAGCAGTGTGGAGGAGGTTGAGGACCTATGCATAAAATTTGAATGTCAGAATCACATTCTATCCTTAGAAAAGCAAATTGGGTATCCAGTTTTGCTACACTCAGGGTAATCTACAAAAGTATTCTACCTTCTAAGTGAGTTGTAAGAGTATTATAGATAAGACAATTTTGGCTTTGTATAGACTTGTGGAGGCTTGTAGTGTCATTTTTTGATGAAAAACTATGTACATAGCATTAGTTTTGGGGCATCTCCATCTTAGGGGGAGTGTGGCTTGTAAAAAATCATACAGTAAGGAGAGTACATACAGTTTTGGGTTGTCATAAGTGGAAGATATTATACCCTTTGTCCTTGATGTCAAAGGGGGAGAGTGTGTTGATGATTGTCTTATCAGTTGGGAGAGAGGACTTGTAGATAAATGAAAGTTGCCATCAATGACAAAGGGGGAGATTGTTGGCAATGTGTGTTGTCATTATGTCAACTCAATAGGTGTCAACTTGAGGTCAAACTTGTATAGAGTTTTTGTATAGAAGCTGAAGAGGTTGAGAAATAATTAGAGATAGGTTGATGGACAGTGGAAGATTTGAGAGGGATGGTTTGACACAAGTTTAATATGTTTGACATAGTAGAAGATTTGAGAAAGATGGTTTGACTAAGTTAGAGACATAGGGTTAGCATGTTTAAGGCAGGTCAGTTCGGAAGACCTAGCAAATGGAGAGAAGTTGTCTAAGTATGAGGAAGAATGGTAATCAGTATGATGTCTAAGTATGATGTGGAGGTGAGTACACTTGTTTCAATATGTTTCTAGTATCCCTACATTGATATCTTACCATTTTGGTGTACCACACTTAGAGATAAGTTGCAGAAGTTTTGCTAAGGTATTTACAATGTATACTCTAAGGCAAAGTTAGTGTTTTGGTTCGCATTCCTTTGTAGAGAATGATTTAGTCATGCAGTTCAGAAGATAAGTTGATTGGCATACGAAGGAGCTATATCCAAGATTTCAAGTCATTATACCTTCAGCAGTGAAAGTTATAAGTGACAGAGTTCTGGCTTGTGCTCTGGCAGAGTAAAGCAATGATGAAGGATTGTTGAAATGCTCTAAATTCCTCCACAGTGTTAGATATTGTTGTGCAGATTTGTAGATATGTTCATAATGATGCATGAGTTCATTCATAAGAGTTCCAAATGTTTTAATGGTCCACAATACAATATCCTAAATTTTGATGTTACAGTTAGTCTGGCATGCTCTATTCTCATCAGTTCAAGATCTCTTGCGGCAGCACATAATGATCAGATACTTTAGGGGAAAGGTCTAAGGATTGTGTTGACAAAGTTCATTGTTCACATCTTGGTCTACATGATGTTTTTGGTCTCTCCCTAGTGGTATAAAGATGAACAGTTGGTAGTTTTGATGATGGTTGAACTAACAATATGGGTTCCTTTATTTGCGGTTGATTTTAATTAATTAATTTGGCTTTGAAGGATGTGTTATGATGTGTTTGATCCTGTTATGCAGTGTGTAGTAATCTACAACTCATTTTCTCTTCATAATGTATTTATTCTAAGCTGACCTATATAGTATCACATGTTTCATCTAAAGGATATCTTGGTGCCAACCTAATTGAAGTTTTAATTTGTTGTGGAGGGTATATATAGAAGAATAAAATCATTTTGTAAGTGTAGAGGATATATTAATGAGTGAGTTAAGCATGGAGTGTGCAAATTCAGAGTGGTGGACTAATTGTGTGAAGTAAGGGACTACAACATCAGCATATGATAGATGCCTTCTTTATAGTAGTTCATGTTTATGTTTCTATTGTAATGTATCCTGCTATCAGATAGTGAGTCTTTTTAGCAGGTCCTTGTATCTTGTCCTAAGGTTGTAGCCTTAGTTTGCAAGTCCAATAGGGAGTAGTAGCTTCCTTGGGTTGTAGGCCTAAAACAAAGTTGTAATTTTTATAGTAGTGAGCTTCATATATTGTGAGTTAATCCTCACCATGGTTTTTCCCTCATTGGATTTTCCACGGAAAAATCCTGGTGTCTTTATGTTTTACTTTTTGTTCTTCTTATCTTGGTTAAAATGATTTAATGTTTAAGGTTGTGAATGAAATTGATTTAAAGTTTAAGAATAGACTGATTCACCCCCTCCCTCTCAGTTTTCGGATGTGTTCAACATACATAAATGTTTACATATAAAGATTAACATAACTACTTCTTTATAAAATAATCTCTTTGTATTCCATTCACTTTTATGTTCAAGCTAATAAAATTATTATTAAATGATCTACAAATATATTGAATTACACTACTCATTACTATAAATTACTATATTCTTTTAAAAACATTGTATATATATTATTACTAACAAAGTCTACTCATTCATATACTATTCCACCTAAGGCCAGTATATATGAAAGTAAAAACTAAAGGTAGAGTTATAACATATAACAGCCCAAACTCACTTTCAAAGAAGGTAGTTTCATATAAATCTAGGCCATTTTAAATATCATCAGGCCCATTTGGGAAGAATAGACCTTGAAAGATCTAAGAAGGCACAAAAATAGGAAGTGGTCGATTACAATACTATGAGGCTGTATATAAGTAATTATAATTATTGTTCATAGAATCAACAAGAGGAGTTGTTTCAATAAAGAAGGCCATTGAGTCAATAAAATGCCGACAATGGTGAAAAGAGGTCGGCAGACATCTGAGAGAACGGCCCACAAACTTGATAACAGGCAGAATTATAACATATTCCAGGCATAAAGACGGCCCAGACAAGGCCGATTGACAAAATGTACCAAACTATGAGTTTAGAGCTAAAGGAAAGATTAAAGGCCACAAACTAGTCCCCATGCCACTACAGTAGTTTAAAAAAGTGATATATAACCATGAAACAGGTTGCTCACCTAAGTATAAGGCAATTAAGGTTTTAAAACAGGTCGATATCATGATGAGAGGGTTGATTTAGTTTAAAGAAAATCCATTCAAATAATACTAAAGCTATTGAGATAATCTAAAGGCCGCTGCCAACTATGCATACAGGAAAAAATAAAGACCGAATATAAATGTAGAACGACATTATCAAGGTTGACTCAAAATGCATGTGGACTGAAAGAAAAGGAAGGTTGATGAAGAGGTTCAGAGGTTGATTAGTTTTTTTTTAGGACCATTGAAAACATAAGGAGAGGCTGATAAGGCCCAATAGAGTAAATGTAAAATGGTAAATGATTGAGTATATAGTCACTGAAATAGTTTAGGAGGCCGATCTAATAATTTAATGGCTGGCAATTGTAGCAGAGGTCGCTAACAGAATAAAGGTTGTTCCTTTTAAAAGGATGGAGACCAGCACTAAAAGAAGAAATGAGAGGTCGTTGGACTGGCTCAAGGCCTATACAACATAAATAGGCCACTAAGACATAGGTCCAAGGAATCTATCAAGAATGGGCAATCTTTTTCTATGCTAGGCCAATTGGGTTACCAAGACTAGTAGATAGCAAAAGGGTGAATCATAAGAGAAGTTGACCAGTTACCCACAAAGGCCCACTAGAACTAAATACTAACTGATTTATATAATAACCAATAGTTTTAGATGAAAATTAGGCTGATACTTTAACTAGGCCGCTACCATAGTTTAAAGAGGCCGATGAAAGTAATGTATAGGCCAAAAATAAAAGGACAAGCTGATGCATATTTAAAGTGTGAAGAAGTATGATGAAAGGCATTTTAACTTTAACACAAGTCAAAAACAAAACAGAGAAGGGTCACTAATACACCAAAGAGGCAGTATCAAAGAAAGAAGGCCACTTATGATTGAACATAGGTTGACTCTATAAGAGATATAAGGATATAAACATTCAAACAACAAGACTAGACTAGTAGCGATATACAACCAGACAAATTTTGACGCAGAGGCAACAATTTTAAAAGAATTGTGTACCTAAGGTAACATTAATCTCCTTCGAAGTGGATTCTTCATGTAGCTTATGTTGCCTCTACCTTGTTACTCTCTCCCTTGTGCCTCTCCTATGTTTTCTTACTGCCTTCAATCTTTTCTTTTTAATCCCTTCTTTCCCTCTCAAAAATCCTTTTTTTTTTAATTTTTAAGTTGATTTATCTTTTCTTCTTTTTGGATTTTTGCATGCGTAGGTGGCCTTTTGTTTTTCTACTTTAAAACTTCTCAACATTATCTTTTAATTTTATCCCAAGAAAACATCTTTGCATATAAGTATATAGCATATATTAATAAATATATATATATATATGAAATATCTATTAATCACATTATATATAGAGACAACACTTTAAATATTAAATATTAAATTACTTGAAATCATATCATTTAATTATAAATCCTACGTCAAAAGAAAACATAATGATCTTATGATTTTGAAAGGAACATTTCGAAACAAATGCAAACACATGACTAATTAATCCTTTTTTACCAATCACACAACCATTCCACATCAACAGCTCAAATAAGATTATGCCACAGAAACTAAATGTGACAACATCAAACTTAAATCAAGAATGTAAGATGTAATATGAACTAAGTGAATGTGTGTGCATGCATCACAATTCCTTCAAGTTAATTCTTGTCGAGAGGCTAGAATGCCTCTACCTTAACCATGTTCTTGCCTTCGACACATTCATGCACTCAGTCATACTCAAATCTTAATCAATAGGTTAGTCCATAAAACCATAGCTGAAGCAACATATAAACATCTTAATCCATCATTTAACAACTTTCTATTTATGCATTATGAAGATGATAACATTTCACTTTTTACTCACAAGCAATTTACCTACTAATAACACAATCACACTAAAATATGCAATAGTTCAAAATATAAATGAGCTCAAAGAGTTTGGTATGTGACATCCTTCCCCACAAGGAAGAGACATCGTCCCAATGTCTTATTACACAAATACTGAAATAATAATGTTTCTCACTACTACTATCAATGTATCAATAAAGTATCATACTATGCAAAATAAAAGAGTCTCTGCTAAATTCTCAAATGAGGAAAAGATCTATCTATCTCATCAACATCCTCCCATGTGGCACTATCCATAGAATGATTGTCCCACTAGACCTTATATTGTACAATATCCTGGTTATGCAACTTAACATTGCATATCTCAAAAATTTGAGTGGGCTCCACCAGCACCACTCCTAGATCTTGAATCTATAAAGCAAACCAATCAAGTATATGTGAAGCATCAGGATGATATGGCTTAAGTAAGGACACATGAAAAAGATTACAGATTCAGACAAGAGCAGGCGATAGACCAAGTCTATAAGTAATAGGATTAATCACTTCCAACACATCAAACAGTCCTATGAATCTGGGAGCAAGTTGGGATGATTTGCCAACGAAATGGAACTCTTCTAAGGCTTGACTCTCAAGAAGACTTTGTCTCCTACGAAGAACCGTCTGAACATTCTATTCTTATCTGCGTAACTCTTTTGTTGATCTAAAGCTTGTTTCAATTTCTCTTTGATCAACCTCATCTAAACCTCCATTTCCCTAAGCATATCAGGTCCAATCAAAATCTTATCTTCCACCTTATCCCAACTGATGGATGTATGACACGTATGCCCATATTTAGAGCTTAGAAAGATGCCATCCCCAAGTATGCATGATATGAATTATTATAAATGAACTCCACCAATGGAAGATACTCCTCCCACTTATACTATTGATCCATACAATACATCTTGAGGAGGTCCTCCACTACCTGATTCACTCTCTCTGTCTGACCATCAATCTGAGGATGATAGGCCAAACTGAAGTTCAATTTTGTTCCCAAGGCTGCATTCAATGTCATCCAAAGCCTGGAAGTCATGAGAGTGTCTTGATCTGATATGATCATCTTGGGCACTCCATGTAAATGAAAGATTTCTTGGACAAACTTCATAACTAAGATCAAAGATCCATCCTTGAGATTTCCTAGAATAAAATGTGCTACTTTCATCAACTTATCTACAACAACCAAGATGACATCATGTCAATTCTTGGACATTGGCAACCCCTAAATAAAGTCCATACTAATCACTTTCCACTTATACTTCGGCACACTATGTGGGTATAGAAGCCCTGCTGGATGCACATGCTCAGCCTTGACTTGTTGGCATTCCAAGCATTGAGCCACAAATTTGGTTACATATTTCTTGAGTCCTAGCCAAAAATATAAAGGTCTCAATCCTTCTACCATTTTAGTCACTCCAGGGTGCCCCAAATACGGTGTGTTGTGGATCTCTTGAAGAACTAACTTTCTCAAATCCCCTGAGTTTGGACTATACATCCTACTTTGATATCTCAAAATTCCATCCAACTCAATCACATATCCATCAAATAGATGATCTTAGGGATCTTGTTGTAAGGCTTGTTTCACTCTAGAATAGTGTTCATCCCCTTGTAGATTCTGAATTCCTTGTTGCCTCAAATTTGATCTCGTAGTAACCATGGCTGCAAGATGCCTTCTTCTGTTAAGAGCATCCGCCACTCTGTTTTATTTTCCTTTAATTTACTCAATTTCAAAATCGTACTCACTAAAAAACTCTAGCCATCTCCTTTGGTGAGCATTAAGATTGGGTTGAGTAAAAGTGTACTTGAGCCCTAAGTGATCTGTCTTCAAATCAAAAGACTTTCCTAGAAGATAATCCATCATTAAGATTAGGTTGAGTAAAAGTGTACTTGAGCCCTAAGTGATCTGTCTTCAACTCAAAAGGTTTTCCTAGAAGATAATCCCTCCACATCTGAAGTGCATGAACTATGGCGGCCAACTCTAAGTCATGTGGAGTGTAGTTCATCTCATGTTGTTTCAACTTCCTACACTTATGCCACCACTTTCCCATTCTACATTAGTACTCCTCCTACACCTTCTCTTAAAGCATCAATTATCACCGTGAAATGCCCATTAGGATTAGGTACAATCAAAAAAGGAGTTGAGTGAGCTTCTCTTTCAAAAGTTGGAAAGCTTGCTCACACTTGTCACTCCACTCAAATATTTTCCCTTTCTTCTGAATTGAAGTGATGGGTGTTGCTATTGTAGAGAACCCTTTTACAAACTTCTTGTAATATCCTGCAAGTCCCATGAAACTTTAGACTTTTGTCACATTCTGAGGTGCAGGCCACTCCATAATTGCCTTAATCTTCTCTGGATCTACTACAATCCCTTCTACTAAAATGATGTGACCTAGATAATGCACCTTACTTTGGTAAAAAGTGCACTTGGATAGCTTACCAAAATGTTTATGCTTTCTTAAGCATTGTAAGACAATCCTCAAGTGTTTATCATGCTCTTCAATTGACTTGGAACAAATCAAGATGTCATCCAAGAATACTAAAAGAAAAGCATCTAAGAAATCTCTGAATACGTTGTTCATTAGGTTCATACATGTTGCGGGAGCATTGGTTAACCTAAATGGAACCACTATGAATTCATAGTGACCATAATGAGTCCTAAATGTTGTCTTCGAGATGTCCTCATCCTTAATCCACAACTGGTGGTAGCCAGATCTAAGATCTAACTTAGAGAACACTTTAGCTCCTTTCATCTAATCAAAGAGCTCATCTATTCTTAGAAGTGGGTACTTATTCTTTATGGTTGCCTTATTAAGCATCTGGTAATCAATGCACAACCGCAAAGTCCCATCCTTCTTCAAAAAAATGATCGGTGTGCCCCACAGAGGCACACTAGGTCTTATGAACCCTTGGTTCAATAACTCTTGCAACTGTGCTTTCAATTCATACAATTTTGTGGTGGTCATCCTATAAGGTGCTTTCGATTGAGGCTCATTCCTAGGTAGAAAATTAATTGAAAAGTCAAACTTCCTCTTTAGCAGTGCAACTCAATTAACTCATCTGGGAAAACATCTTGGAACTCTTTAAGGATAGGATAATCATCAAGTGACAGTTCCATGTTATCAAGATCTCTAACCTTAACTACATAAATGGAACATCGCTTCCTTTTAGCTTTCTTTAACTGCATAGTTGAGATTTTTCCAAGTTCAAGGGGTCTCCTAGATCCATGAATCTCCACATGATTCCCTTGGTCATCCAAACATCTCACACTCTTATCTTCAAAGTTTACAATTGAATTATGTTCAGCTAGCTAATTAATCCCCAAAATTACATCATAAGACCCTAAAGGTGCTACATAAAGATTGACCTAAATTTAGAAACTTGGAAGGTCTAACTCACTACAACCAAGACATGAATCTACCTGATTTCCATACTGAACCATCCATGAATTAGCCATATAACCTGGTCTAACAAATAACTTGGAAACTACTCTTGGGTCTACAAAATATTCTATTGCTCTAGTGTCCATCAATATAGGAACAAGATGGCCATAGAGCTTACTGGTACATTGAATCAGTGTTGCTTGGAAATCCGTTTGTCGATTGTCAACTGTTGCATGAATCTGGTGTTGCAGTGCTCTTGGTTTGTTTCTATCCCTTCAATCTATTGCCCGCTAAGGACACGTATTGGCGTAGTGCTCTCCTCCACAGGTATAACATCTGACATGAGGTGCTCTGGGTTTATCTGACATATCTCTCCTATTATTGTTGTTGTTATTATTGAAGTTGCCTCTTTTGTTGTTTCCATTCTGATTCCCACTATTTCTATCTTAGGAGTTGTTACCTCTTTTCAAATTTCAAATCTGATGATTGTTGTTGCCTTGATTGTTGTTGTTGTTCTGATTATTATTATTATTCTGGAATCTCTTATTTTCAAATTTTGCGTCTCTACCCTTGTGATAATTGGCAACTTGTTGCAGCTTCTGTTCCTATTTTATTGCTTTTTCAAAGACTTCATCCATAGTCAAGGGATTATGAAGGTCCACATCTACCCCAATCTGAGGTCTTAAGCCCATGATGAACTTCCTAATCCAGAATCTCTCATCCAACTAGTATTACGGTACATACTTGAGCAAATGAGAGAACCTTTCCCAATATTGGGTCACTAACATACCTCCTTGGGTCAAATTCTAAAATTTAATCATATTTTTTTCAAACTAAAGTTGTGGTAACCATCTCTTCCTGAAGAGTTGAAGGAAATATCCTGATGCTATTTCTCTTGGTAACAACCTCTTCTTTGCTTTCTCGTTATCCCACCAAGTGGCTACTTCTCTAGTGAGTTGGTATGAACCCCAAATTTCCTTAGTCTCATTGGATAGGTTACAAAGATCAAAGTACTTCTCCATTTCAATAATCCATGCTTCTGCTCCATCCCCGATGGTTTTACCATCAAATTCAAGTGTGGTAACCTTCTTAAGGTCCCTACCCAACTCCTCCATAACCCTACCCTGATTGTTCTCATTTCCTTTGACATTCTCTGGGTTCTGCACCTCACTCCTCTAGTTCTCATTTTCTTGATTCTAATTCTCATTGCCTTGGTTTTGATTTTTGTTTTGGTTTTTCCCTCCTTGGTTTGCTCTAATCTCTTGTTCAAGGTTATCCATCCTACTTCCTTGCTGGGTTAGGAGAGCGAGGATTTGATCCAACCTTTCATTTTGTTCACTATTTGATCATCCACTATGATTGGTGTTTCTTATATCCATTATGATTGATCTGCATCAAATTCGCATTTTAGCATAATAGACGAAGGCCCTAGTGTCAAACCTAGACACTCTGATACCAAATATAAAGTACGCTTGCACAAACTAAATATATGAAAGTACAAAATAGCTCATTCACTTAACTTTAATGGAAAGATAAATCTTCTAAATAATAATCATTAATGTTACAAAGTTACATCTCTGGCACTCATGCCATAAAGTCATCTCAATACAATGATATACTACAAATGTCAAAATTATACAATATGATCAATGATACAAATAACCGTCTTCGGCTGCCATTAACCAACTGGTCTTCTGCAACCCAAAGGACAAGAACATGGTTAAAGTGCTTTTTTTTGCCCAACCATGAAACATTGCGCTTCCTCAGAATTCTTCCTATCTCAAAGAATACCCAACCCTGCACGAAACGCCTAGCAACTTGGAACAACTGGCAAGAGGGAACACTCAATGCATGTCTGATGCCTATATGCATTCTAACTAGAATGATCATAATCTTGCAAACAGGATGTCGTAGAGAAACATATTAATCACTAGGCATAAAATTTCCATCTATTTCACTGGTACACATAGCTTTGGCCAAAGCATAAAAACATAACTAGTAGATCTCGAAAAAGAAGATCACCTTCTCTGTTAGTCCACATTCGGCATCCTATCCCGGAAGTAAGCTTAGATAAACATTTATAATGATTTTTTCAAGTTTATGTCAATCCTTGGATACATTTTTAGAAAAGAAAATCTAAACTAAAGTAGAGATATTTTGCAACTAATTACAACAAAGCTACCATGTCTATTTAGTCTTATTCAACCAAAGAAGAGGTCAATATTGATTGCCACCAAAAAGAACTATACATAAACGTTTACATATAAAGATTAGCATAACTACTTCTTTGTTAAATAATCTCTTTGCATTCCATTCATTTTTATGTTCAACCTAATAACCTTATTATTAAATGATCTATAAATATATCAAATTACACTACTCATTACTATAAATAACTATATTCTTTTAAAAACATTGCATATATATTATTACTAACAAAGTCTACTCATTCATATACTATTCCACCCAAGGCCGGTACATACGAAAGTAAAAACTAAAGGCAGAGTTATAATATATAACAGGCTGAACTCAATTTCAAAGAAGGTAGTTTCATATAAATCCAGGTCATTTTAAATATCACCGGGCCCATTTAGGAAGAATAGAGATCGAAAGATCTAAGAAGGCACAAAAATAGGAAGAGGCCGATTACAATACTATGAGGTTGTATATAAGTAATTATAACTGTTGTTCATAGAATCAACAAGAGGAGTTGTTTCAATAAAGACAGACCATTCAGTCAATAAAAGGTCAACAACGTTAAAAAGAGGTCAATAGACATTTGAGAGAAAGGCCCGCAAACTTGATAACATGCAAAAATATAACATATTCCAGGCATAAATATGGTCCAAACAAGGTTGATTGACAAAACGTACCAAACTATGAGTTTAGACTCGAAGGCAAGATTAAAAGGCCATGAACTAGTACCCAAGCTGCTAAAATAGTTTAAAAGAGTGATATATAACTGTGAAACGGGTCACTCACCTAAGTATAAGGCAATTAAGGTTTTAAAACAGATCGATATCATGATGAGAGGCCCAATTTGGTTTAAAGAAAAATCCATTCAAATAATACTAAAGTCGTTGAGATAATCTATAGGTCGTTGTCAACTATGCATATAGGCAAAAATAAAGATAGAATATAAATGCAGAACTACATTATCAAGGCCAACTCAACATGCATGTGGACCAAAAGAAAAGGTAGGTTGATGAAGAGGTTCAGAGGCCGATTAGTTTTTTTAGGATGGTTTAAAACATAAGGAGATGTCGATCATGCCCAATAGAGTAAAAGTAAAATGGTTGATGATTGAGTATATAGTCACTAAAATAGTTTAGGAGGGTGGTATAATAGTTTAATGGCTGGAAATTGCAACAAAGGTCATTGACAAAATAAAGGTTGTTCCTTTTAAAAGGATGGAGACCAATAAAACAAGAAAGGAGAGATCATTGGAAGGGCTCGAGGCCTATACAACACAAATAGGCTGCTAATACATAGGGCCAAGGAAGATCAAGAATGGGCGATCTTTTTCTATGTTAGGCCAATTGGGTTACCAAGACCAGCAGATAGCAAAAGGGTGAATCATAAGAGAAGTTGACCAGTTACCCACGGAGGCCCGTTGGAACTAAATACTAGTTGATTGATATAATAACCAATAGTTTTAGATGAAAAGTAGGCTGACACTTTAACTAGGCCGCTACCATAGTTTTAAGGGCCCAATGAAAGTAATGTACAGACCAAAAATAAAAGGACAAGTCGATGCATATTCAAAGTGCAAAGAAGTATGATGAAAGGAATTTTAACTTTAACACAAGTCAAAAATAAAATAGAGAAGGGTCGCTAATACACCAAAGAGGTGGTATCAAAGAAAGAAGGCCACTTATGATTGAACACGGGTTGACTCTATAAGAGATATAAGGATATAAACGTTCAAACAACAAGACCATATTGGTAACGATATACAACTAGGCAAATTTTGACACAAAGGCAACAATTTTAAAAGAATTGTGTACCTAAAGTAATGTTAATCTCCTTCGAAGTGGATTCTTCATGTAGCTTATGTCGCCTCTACCTTGGTGTTCTCTCCCTTGTGCCTCTCCTATGTTTTCTTACTACCTTCAATCTTTTCTTTTTAATCCCTTCTTTCCCTCTCAAAAATCCTTGTTATTTTTAGGTCGTTTTATCTTTTCTTCTTTTTGGATTTTTGCATGTGTAGGTGGCCTTTTGTTTTTCTGTTTTAAAACTCCTCAACATTATCTTTTAAGTTTATCCCAAAAAAACATCTTTGCATGTATAAGTATATAACATATATTAATAAATATATATATATATGAAATATTTATTAATCGCATTATATATAAAGACAACACTTTAAATATTAAATATTAATTTACTTGAAATCAAATCATTTAATTATAAATCCTACATCAAAAGAAAATGTAATGATCTTATGATTTTGAAAGGAACATTTCAAAACAAATGCAAACACATGACTAATTAATCATTTTTCATCAATCACGCAACCATTCCACATCAAAAACTCAAATAAGATTATGCCACCAAAACTAAATGCGATAAGATCAAACTTAAATCAAGAATGTAGGATGTAGTATGAACTAAGTGAATGTGTGTGCATGCATCATGATTCCTTCAAGTCAATTCTTGTTGGGCGGCTAGAATGCCTCTATCTTAACCATGTTCTTGCCTTCGACACATTCTTATGCTCAATCGCACTCAAATATTAATCAATAGGTTAGTCCATAAAACCATAGCTGAAGCAACATATAAACATCTTAATCCATCATTTAACAACTTTCTATTTATGCATTATGAAGTTCACTTTTTACTCACAAGCAATTTACCTACTAGTTACACAATCACACTAAAATACCTGATAGTTCAAAATAAATGAGTTCAAAGAGTTCGAGACATGACAATAAGGCCATGTAAAATATATTCAAACTTTGAAAGACTTACAACCATAAGTATAAACTTTGCTTTATGCATGAGCAATACCTAAGTTGTACCTAAGACATTTGGCAACATTGAATCCATTGGATCACCATATGGAGATTTATACTCAAAATAATAGTAATAATAATCTTAACTTTCTAATTTCATTTACCTTATGTGCAATCCAAAACCATTAAAATAGTCTAGCTCACTAAATATGTAATAAGAAAACTTGCCACTTATAACTAAATATGATCTTATTGGTCAACAATAAGGTACCAGGAGATGCTATGCAGTATGATTACAAAGGGTTTATATCTTAACTCAATCTCAACCACACCATTAAATTGAATGATACTCACCCCCCCATCTAGTACATGATCTACAACAAACTGGTGCAACTATAATTCCCTTACCTCACTTCACATGGCTGTTCCAATGCAAGGTTCTTATTATTAAGAGGTTGATAAACATCATGCAATCATATAAAGCCTTTATCCCAAATCCAAAATGGATTACCACAAGTATTAACTTGCAACATCAAAAGATGTTCAATATAGTACAGGTGAAGTGCCTCTAAATAAAATCATTATCATTTCCAATATTAAACAACCATAAGCCAAGGCTCATAATAAGTAAATCTTGAACAAGCAAGATAATACTAATAAGACATTAAAAGAAATCATCATTCTAAGTAGCATATTTAGACTCCCCTTAGATGTGATAGAGGACAAGCTACAATGATATCATCATGTAGCCAGTCCCAATAGGTAAGACAAGATGATGGTATCATTTATGCAAGGATAACAAGTGTAAATCAATCCCTTCAATTTATATCTCTATCCTAGACTAGGATTGATAATATTATCAAGTACATTTTCTTTTACTATTAGTACATAGTGGTATAACTTTCAACTATTCCCTATAAATATAATTCAAATTCATACATTAAGATATAATACATTCACAATTCAAAACAAAGTGAATATGTACCACCAATGCTTATAGAGAATTCTACTAACCCAAAAGGTCATGATTTAATAATTTAGGTAGACCATATTTTTAGCTATGGACAATCCCAAATTTAAGCAATCAGCCATAATTCCTAATATTTGTACTCCTCCTTACGAGTCTATCCATTATGAAAAAGGAGGATTATTAATTCCTAAGTTCATGGAATTTTCACACAAGCTAGAACAGAGCTACCATAGCTAGCACAATTTTTCACCATTTCAATTTCCACTCTTACAGTTTAGAATTGTGATTTAATTCAAAACGATAGAAGATACATCATGTTACATACCCAAGCAATATCAAGATTTAAATCTAGTCTTAAATGATCTATTATTAGGGCTCAACATTTAATCCCTTCTACTTTTGAAGAATATCATTTCATTTACATGGATTTTAAAGATCTATGAGCTCTAACCAATATAACCAATAATGAAATCCATACATAGAAATCATGCATACAACATAATCAATATAAGGTAAATAAATCATCACAGAGCACATCACATCAACAGACACAATATCTTCATAATGTAACAAATATGCAAAGTCTCGATATGGTTCTGTGTGTGATGTCTTACTATATTATGAATCAATGATATCAAGTATCGCAATCATACTATATTATGGCATCCCACTTAATCAAAACACGTCATGCATCAATAAGGCCATGTAAAATATATCCAAACTTTGAAAGAAAACCCATAATGATAAACTTTGCTTTAAGCATAAGTAATACCTAAGTTGTACCTAAGACATTTGGCAATTCATTGAATCCATTGGATCACCATATGGAGATTTATACTCAAAATAATAGTAATAATATAATTTCTTAACTTTCTAATTTCATTTACCTTATGTGCAATCCAAAACCATTAAAATAGTCTAGCTCACTAAATATGTAATAAGCAAACTTGCCACTTATAACTAAATATGATCTTATTGGTCAACAATAAGGTACCAAGAGATGTTATGTACTATAATTACAAAGGGTTTATATCTTAACTCAATCTCAACCACTTATCATTAAATTGAATAATACTCACCCCACATCTAGTACATGATCATACAACAAACTAGTGCAACTATAATTCTCTTACCTCACTTCACATGGTAGTTCTAATGCAATGTTCTTATTATTAAGAGGTTTATATACATCATGCAATCATATAAAGCCTTTATCCCAAATCCAAAATAGATTACCACAAGTATTAACTTGCGACATCAAAATATTTTTAATACAGTATAGGTCAAGTGCCTCTAAATGAAATCATTATCATTTCCAATATTAAGCAACCATAAGCCAAGGCTCATAATAAGTAAATCTTGAACAAGAAAGATAATACTAATAAGACATTAAAAGAAATTATCATTTTAAGTAGCATATTTAGACTCCCCTTAGATGTGATAGAGGACTCTACAATGATATCATCATGTACCCAGGCCCAACAGGTAAGACAAGATGATGGTATCATATATGCAAGGATAACAAGCGTAAATCAATCCCTTCAGTTTATATCTCTGTCCTAGACTAGGATTGATAATTTAATATCAAGTACATTCTCTTTTACTATTAGTACATAGTGGTATAATATTCCACTATTCCCTATAAAAATAATTCAAATCCATGCATTAAGATATAATACATTCACAGCTCAAAACAAAGTGAATATGTACCATCAATGCTTATAACCCAAAAGGTCATGATTTAATTATTTATGTAGACTATATTTTTAGCTATGGACAATCTAAAATTTAAGCAATCACCCATAATTCCTAATATTTGTGCTCCTTCTTACGCGTCTATCCATTATGAGTAAAGGAGGATTACTAATTCCTAAGTTCATGGAATTTTCACACAAGCTAGAACAGAGCCGCCATAGCTAGCGCAATTATTCACCATTTCAATTTCCACTCTTACAGTTTAGAATTGTGATTTAATTCAAAACAATAGAATATACATCATGTTACATACCCAAGCAATATAGATTATTCTAATTCAAAGCAATAGAATATACATCATGTTACATACCCAAGCAATATCAAGATTTATAATCTAGTCTTAAATGATCTATTATTAGGGTTCAACATTTAATCCCTTCGACTTTTGAAGAATATCATTTCATTTACAGGGATTTTAAAGATCTATGAGCTTTAACATCCAAGAACAATTACCAAATTTTCTAACATAGAACATTATATACTTACTTGGTATCTATCTTGCAGCTAAGAATGAGAGTGTACTGAAGATAAGAATCCTCTCTTCTGGGGTCACTACCAGCCTCTTGACCAAGAATGCAAGTCTTACCTAACCTCCCATTTATACTAAGAAATAAAATATGTTCAATAATCTGTTCATGTTCAGATACAAGGCATTTTTAAACAAGGAATCAATCTTCCTTTGCACAGGACACCTCCCTGGTAACCATCACCCTGATACCCCTCATCGCATCTACACACTTGGTAACTAGGTATCTTTAAAGGTTGTGGCATCAGGTATAGTAAGGAACACACTTTCCCCAGAAGGCAGTTACTCATACAGTTGCACCAAAACATTCTCTTATAAGGGTGACAGTAGCTAATAATGATTCATAGTTTCAATGGCCAATCGAGGCAAACATATGGGATTTTAAGCTCCAAGCTCCTTTATCCTCTTGCAAGAATTTTGTGGCCTTTGTAAGCATGCAAAGAAGCTGCCCATGAAGACCCACGATGAGAGGCTTGTGAGTTTCAGTGAGAACTTGGCCTATCATCTTGATTTTTCTCGTGCCAATGGTGCCCCTAAATCCATCACCATCACAAACAAACATAACAGTGCCACCTTTGGTATTGTGAGATGTCTTCTACACTAGCCGCACCCTGCACCTTGAAATATACCTCTAGTGTTTTCCTATAGGGATAGAAATAAATGGTAGGCTTTCCTCCTAGATTTGTCGTTTTATTTGCATATCAGTGAGAAGTTCCTGTCCTAATGAAATAACTCCATGCTTATTTGCACACGCCTCCATCACCATCTCCCTCAAACAGTTCATGTTTCTTCTTAATTCATGCAGTGACATGCCTCCATGGCATCACCCTCTCCAATGCAATTGCTCTTCCATCACCCCCCGTTCAACACCATCCTCCTTTTTGTTTATAATTGATGGGTATATCTTGCTCAAAACTCTACGGACTAGGTCAATAATGACTCAGACCAAGCACTGCTTGATTATTTACTTAAGCATGACTTTTTGCCAAGGACAAATTGGTTCAGTTCTTTTGTCATATCATCCTTATCATTTCTTGCTACCCATGCCTCCTTTAACATTTTTGTCTCCTCTATGGTAATTCCCTTCCAACACATTAAACTCTCCTTCTTTCAATATTTCCTTTATGCTTTGACGGATGTCCATGCCTTATTACAATGGAGATGTGACACATCCATAATATTGTAAATTTGACCCTTACATTTTAAAATTTAAAGTCAATTTTTGGTCAACTAGCCCCTTTTATTCTCTTGCTCTGAGCCAACTACGTACATGTTTTCAAAATTTGATGTTATGTGCTAGTATGTAAAGGCAGTCATTAGCACCCATTTTACAGTCATCCACACATCCAAAATCCACAAGTCCTCTCTCATTCTAGAGCATTAAAGGAGCAATCAATAGTGAAACATTTAGATTTGGTGTACTAAATTGCATAATAAAGTTACATGCATTGTCCTAGGGTGGTTTCGTGGTGTCTTTAAACCTTCCACACACATTTTTGGGGGTTGGCCTAAGAGAACACATCTCCTTGTGACATAACAATAGCCCCTTCAAGGTTTTTTTAAACACACCCAACCTTCAGACATTAGAAAAGAGCAAACAGATTAATGTTAGCTAAGCAAATAATAGAGAAAAGATACAAATTAAATGTAGGGTTGAATTCATAAACATAGGACAAATTAGTGACTGTGGACTTGACCCAAAACCATGGACTTGATCCCAAATAAAGCACAAATTTAGCACAAGTTTTGAGACATTTAACTAACAAAGAGATCACATTTTCTAAGCTCATAATCTTCATCAAAGACATGCATTCTTCAATAAACCAACTAAGTAGGTTTATTTTCTTATTTACCTTCCATATATTTATGTGCTTAATTTCAAAAACATTAACCTAATTAATCTAAATCAATTGGTACAGAATAATATACATTTGATTAATTAACCTAGATCCCTTTTAAGAAAAGTTTGTTTTCCTTTACAACTAAATGTAAGGGTATAAATTAAATATAAAAGTAAAAAATAAAAATAAAAATTTAATAGAATAAAAAATAATAATATATAAATCAAATGTCTTTAGAATAGCACTTTGAAAGCTTATGAAACAAGGGCTGCGTTGCAGCAGCAGTCCCTGCCTAAAGTTGCAAAGCGCCCAGAGTAAAAAGAAAAAATATTAGATTTAAAAATAGGCAAATTAAATCCAAGTTTGTTTAGTGACTAGCAGGAGGACATAGGAACTATTAAATACCTTTTTTGATGCCAATTTAGTTGTTGTAGATCAAGTCCAATCACACTAATTGCTAATTTTTTGCTTATAAATAAAACACAAAATTATGTGTTTTCTTTATAGGAAAGACAAAGCGGAGCACCCAAAAATAATTGCAGGTGCTATCACCTTCTTCGTGCAAAGGCAATCAACTCAAATCAGGTATATTGTCCACAACAAAATCAACAAAATCAATTAGGAAGAAGATTTTTATATTTCTATACATTGCATAGTAGAGGACGTTAAAATTGTTTATTTAATAAAGAAAAGCAAACTCATAATGAACACCATGTGCTCGATGATGGTTCACTTATGGGATCAGGAATGAGAATACAAATAAATCTATCATTGATTTATCCACAAAACCCTTTTGTCATATTACTCATCTATTACATAAATGTGGAATTGGAAAATGTGGTTATGCAACACAGAACAAAATAGAATAGCGAATGACATATACAAAAAAATCTAACTAATGTAGTGCTCATCACATTATATAACAACACAAAGGAATACATAAAATGGAATGTCTTATTGACTAAGATAATCACAATGTACATGGTCTTGAATATGTAAGTCTGAATCTGATCAGATATGACAACATTTTCAATTTCTGAAACTCAATGGATCATTGGGTCAAGCTCATTCAAGTGTAAAATGCCAAGCCATTACCCATGTCATCAAATCCATGCCTAGACGCCCAAGATATTATCAAGGTATGTACTTGATAATTAAACATTTAGTGATCCCCTAAATATCTAGTTATAAGGACAACCTTTTGATAGAGAGAAAAATAGACATACTCTAATCATTTCCAAGATCAAAAACACTACCAAGTTGCTCCAAATGCAATTTCCAAGAAGTTTGCCTGCAAGAATCATCAAATCCTTGTCATTAATATATATATACACACACACTCCAAATGCAAGTTCCAAGAAGTCTACCTACATGAATCATCAAATCCTTGTCAATAATATATATATATACACTCCAAATGCAAGTTCCAAGAAGTCTGCCTGCAGGAATCATCAAATCCTTGTCAGTAATATATATATATATATATATATATATATATATATATATATATATATATATATAGTCACACAAGTAACAAACACCTATAGCTAAAAGAAACTTATCCTTGTCAATAATATATATATATATATATATATATATATATATATATATATATATATATATATATATATATATTTATAGTCACACAAGTAACAAACACCTACAGCTAAAAGAAACTTACTCTTTGAAGATTTTAAGTAAAGTATGCTTCAAAACATTAAAAAAGAAATGGAGTGTAATTAACTCACATCAAAGAGAAGAGCTGGAACAAAGATTATGACAGCCAACAAATGGTAATATATTCGAAGAAGTATCCACTCAGTCTTACTATTCTTTGAAATATTGTAAAAGCACTAAACAGACACAAATAACAGCCAACCAATATATGCAGATTGATAATCTTTCCATTGGTTTCTCCAATATAAAATCAATAACCCTGCCAAAGGCAGCATGAAAATTCAAAAATATGATAATAGTGCATCTTTCATATTAAGCACCTCAAAGTAAAGGGAAGCAAGGTCTCACGTAAGATCAACATACTTGCACAAACTAATAGAGACATTTATGTGATGAAAATAGTATTGCTCGAGAACCTGCAAATTAATTTCTCTCCAATTTGGTCACAATATCCATAACTTCATAATTAACATCTAAAAGATTTAATCAAAAGTTTTGAGCTATCATTCACTACAATATGATCTAGTTTTAAGAGTTGTTCAAAGCTTAATGATTCGCATCAACCACAACAGACTTAAAACCTAGAATTCTATCAATATCACATATTGTAAGATGATTCAATTTTCACAAGCCATTTAAAACATATGTACATTTTTTGAGATAGTGGAAGAGATATTTGCATGTCTTAAAGTTAATTTATTAGATTAGTTCTTGGGGATTGGAAACAATTTTGGCTAGTTTTATATTTGGGAACAGTTTGCCCATTTTGTTACTTACATTTTGCTATATATTGCATTCTTTCTATTTAGTCAATGTCTAAGATCACAAAAATGTACACCACAACTATTCAGTGGATGCAATGACCTTTTATACATGTCATTTTGCGTGTACTAATAAAAATCCATGATTCACAATGCATGCAATATCATGTGCAAGGCAATTTTTGTGAATATCATGTATATGTTGTTCTGAACATAGTGTATGAACCAACTATCTAGGCAAGATCAGAGGATGCTTGGTTATAAACAAACAAAGAAAGTGATTCAGTCAATGCAACAAGAAGCTTCCTCCTAGGTGGTGTTTCTTTAGGAACACATGTTCCCTTTATTTGCAAACCCTTCGTGGGTATTTCCTATCTTATGAAGCTTATTTGTCAAACAATTTTTGTGCTAGGAAATGCAAGTCATATTTTTCTAGTCTTTTTCTTTTATGAATGTTTATAACAAAATTATACATCATATAAGGCCTACTCATGTCAAAAGCTTGTCATCTTGACATTTAATATGATATTGGATTAGATCCTTTTTTGATGTAAAAATCAAGGGCAGGTGGGTTTCTTGGATACAACAGCAAGATATCAAAATAAATAGAAACTGAAGAAGGACAGAAGAAGTTATTGTCATAGAAGGCATAGAAGTTTGTGTCAATCCCTTCTAATTGATATCTCATTGTTTGCTTTTGATATACAAGATGATTCAGTTTGGAATGAAAATATTAACATGTGGTCAACACCCGCACATACAAGTGCCTTTCTGTCTGTGTTTGCAATTGCTTCTCATCTAGAAGAGAAGTTGAATTCATTGCATTTAAGATGAATTCTCTTCAAATTTAGTTAGGGTGTGATTGTGTTTGACCATGTAGAACCTAAGAATTCTAGTTTACGGAATAGATAAGCTGATGTCATGGTCTTAGCAGAATCTAATTTCCAAATTGATTCATCTCTTGCTTACAATAGATAGGAACTTATGATCCAAAGTTCAAACCAACCTTGATATAATGTGCACAAGTAATAACGGCTTTTGGTCAATGAAGGAAAGAAAATATAAGACCCAAAGGCAAACAAGCAATTCCTACTCTACCAAATATCTATGTAATAAGCATACAAACATCAAGTTAGTAATTGATCTCTCAAAAGTTATTTGATCATACAAAGAACAACCTAACTATAACCAGTTAATAACTAATATACATAATCTTTCTGCAAGAAATGCAATACTGCTAAAAACAGTAAAATTGTTCCCTACCAAAATGATGTTAAAAAGAAATTAATATAAATATTGTCCCTTCTGGCAAGCATAAATACAAGAGGAAAACTTTTGAAAAATTATATTCTGTAACATAGTTCCTTGATGGTGCATTATGTAATATCCCTTGTTAAATCTGATTTCAATTTTCTAATTTTTGGCCTTGACTTGAATTTCGTCAAACACTTGATGTGCAAAGGGATATATTGCTGATACAAGTTTCAGTTTGCTTTTCAAGCACTTAACTTCAATTGGCAACAATATAAATGCTTGTAAATGACTCCTATGAAGTCTATATAATATCCTAAGATGAAATGCAATTATTTTTATATGTTCAAATGCATATAATGGGTTGTATATGAGAAAATGGGCACCTGCAGCATAGTGGCATTTTCACAAACACTTGTCATGCAAACTAGTAAGTGAAGTAACAACTATGAAACTGAAATGCAACCTTATTCCACCTCCTTATTGAATTAATAATGTCTGATTACAATCTGATTATGCAAGTGCCAAGACTCTTGGCTTTACAATGAATTTCCAATACATTACCAATCTGATATAAAATGATCATCTACAGCAGTGCCTTATGTAAATTGATATAACAATGCAAAATACAACAAAGAACCTGATTATGAAGCCTGGAATGATCAACAGATGCAATGATATCACTGTTCACGGCACTGTAGCATTTCACTATTCACGAGTACTATAGCACAGTACTGTAGTGCGACACTATTCATGGGTACTGTAGCACGGTACTGTAGCGTGACACTATTCGTGGGTACTGTAGCAGCCAGCAATAAATGTATTCCACAATGAATCCTTAATACCCTTACAATCTACAAATAGATATGCATCAACCCCTTGTATTCTTTGTATTTCTTCTCCAATTTAAGCACAGATTGGACTTCTGGATGAAGCCCACACTTTGAAAATAATCTCAGCTAATATTTCACAACCTCAAAATTGCATAACCAATGAGAGTTTTCGTTCCCAATGGCTGGAAATGGTAGAAACCCTAGCTAGCTTCCTCACCAAACAACAACATCAAAGCAAATATCAATTCTTGGATGATATGAAGCTTGGCTTGATCTTCTTTTATACTTTTTCAATCCATCTCCAAGAAGCTTCTAGAAAAATAATATTATTATTTTATTTTAGTGACTTTAGGTTATAATATTTTATTTAAGTCACTTTATTAAATTAATTAAATATAAGGTCACTTTATAATATTTATTTATTTAATAACCTTACAAATAATTAATTTAATTATTATCTCCTTTAATTTTCCAATCCAACTGAATACTGGAATCAACACTGCCCACATGTCATAATCAGGTGCCCTGCTATAAATAGTAAACCTATCTAAGTGACTTACTATAAATAGTAAGTATGAGAAACTGAGTTCTGAAACCTCTGCAAAGGCCAAGCCTGAACCTCATTGAACCCTGGAAAAGAAACCACACTGATAACCACCCAACAAGGCCCTCTAACCACCTGTGTTAGCCTATGAGGGCTAGGAATAGGCTAAACCACCCAAAAACCACAACTGCCTAAAATGGGGACATTACAATCCGCCCTCCCTAAAATTGCTTGTCCCCAAGCAATCTCAACTGCCAGAAGAAAACCCTTCGGAAGTTCACTTCACCTAGATCCCAAATCTAGAAAGGAAGTTTGCCATGTCTGATAACCTCTGACTTCCTCTGTGCAACTTTGATCTCATCTTCACCATGCCAAAAGTGATGAAGATTTCCACTAGGACCCGTCCAATACACAATGCCACACCTGTCACCACCTGGATCCCAAATACTGCGATTATCACCCAACTCCAAAGTAGTGTCAAGAGGGAGATCAGTGTCTAACTTGAAGAGAGGATTATCATCATGAATGCCATCTACTCCTTGGAAAGAATCCGAATAAACATCATCATCCCATGTGCAAGTCCTAGAGGAAGTCATCTCCTCCCAATGAGGTTGTCCAATGACAATCTCTATAGTGCCGATGTAGAGTCTAATGCTCAAATTACCCATGACATCTGTATCCTGAGTGTGAATGCTCATGCTACTATCATCAACAAGTGTCATGGCTGCCCTAGATGAATAAGTCTCTGCTGTACATGATGTGCATCTAGCCAAACTCAACTCTGAGCAAAGCTCATCAACATATCTCTGGGAATCCTGAAGTGCCAAAGGGGTACTCACCAAAGAATCCCTAGCAACCTCACATCCATCTGTCATGAAGTAATATGAATATATGAAAGTATCCATATAAAATCTCTGTGATATAGGACTAGCAATCCCTAGCGGATTCATATCAGCATGATGGATAGCTGACTGTTGTCCCTACAAGTAATTCCCCATACACAACTGAGTCAGGTACTTGCAGGCTCTAGTTTCATCTTCTGTAGATGGCAACTCTTCATCCCACAATGGATGGTATAAGCCCCCCGTCAATCCACATCGATGCATCAACCAATCCTCTACATGTGAACTAAAAGCAAGGTGATGAACTCTCCTCACTATGTAGTCATGGTAAAAAGCACCAACCTCCGTCAATAGTTGACCATCATAGTCCTACTTTGTATCACCTGACATGGAACTAACCTAAGGGGAATCAAGTGTATTTTTAGATTCATCCCTCATTTGAATGAGGAGTCTCCTAATGTGATCTATCCCATTTTGCCTTGCCATGTTGGAGAGATTGACCCTTCCTTTTATGTTTTGAAGATGTTGTCTTGCATTTGCAACCACTAATCTAGTCTCCTTGGCCCTTTGTGACCACACATCGCATAAATTTTGTGTCCTTTCCACATCCTTCCAAGTCTGATATAAAAAATCAGAATGCTCATGACTTGTATTCATTCCACAAATGCCATTTTTAACCCCCCATGCTGATGTGCTGTCTATAAACAATTCCATGGTCATATCATTCTCATGTTGAAGAAGTGTTTTCTCATCATGAAGTAACAAAATGTGGCTACTGTCATCAGTATCCCTATCATATTCTTCAGGCTTCACAAGTGCATTTTTATTGAAATTTTCAAGCCCATCACTTACACTTTGTAAACCAACACTTGTAGACTCATCTTCACAAGTTCTCCCATGTGTAAGAGTACCAATCTCATAAGAATGAGGAAGAATATCACTGTCCCAATTCAGATCTTTGGAATCTTCTTTTACATTGTAGTCATCAAACACCGCCAATTTTTGATTTATCTCATCTTCTTTTCTAGGAGTGGCTGCTATAAAGTACTGATTTTCTAAATTATGAGAGGAGAGATTATGCCTACTCAAAAGTAGACAAAGGTCTGCGATCCCTCTATCTTGATCTTTCACCAATTGGACAGCCCTATCCCTATCTCTAACCATTTGTAGATAGTCTTCTTTTATCAACTCCAAAGCTGCTTTGAAAAGATGCAAATGTGTATGAGGAATGCCATCTCCCATTCCTTTTTGTCTTTCTTCTCTTTGAGCTGTCCAAATGAGGTCTTCTAGGTGTTTGTAAGTGCTATCCATTCTTGACAAAGCATGAATTATTCCATCTTCCTTCATCACCATTTGAACTTGCAAATCTTCCCAAACCAAGGGCTTTTGTTCCAACTGTCCTTAGCTGCCATAGTATGATTTTTCATGATCATCCAAAGAGTCCATACCATTGCTACCCATATCATTAGCATGCTGTATACTGGCCTCTAATGTAGAAGTCTCAAGTGAAGCTTCTTGCAAAGATGATGTAGACAACTCATTCCCCATGGTTGCCTTCATATCCTCTTGAGTCAAATTAGCATGTCTAACGAAGTCATCATATAGATTTATGCATATATGTGAAGTATCTTTATCTTGATGTTGTTCAACCAATCTCCTTAACAACTCATGTGCCATGGGTGACACATCTTGCTCACCTTTCCAAAAAGCCCATAAGTCATTTCTCATAGCATCATCCTCATACAAAACTGAAGACATGATGGATTGCATTGAAGTAATCACGGTGCTAGGATGAACCTCATCAATAACACTCCAAAATATATGAAATGTCTTGCGAATGACATCTACACAATCCATGGATAACATAATGTTTTCAAATCTGAACGTTGCAAATATTTCAAGTAGTTTTACCCTCTTAGAAAAATAAGGGTTCTTGATGTCATCTAAACCTTTGAAGCTTGCCACCATGATCTGAAGTACTTCTTTCATAATATGGCTGTTATAAGGATCATTAGGAGCTGTTATCCTCATAATTTCACTAATACATGAGATAGCTACAAGTTTTATCACCTCATCATGATGTCTCATAAGTTGTGGCTTAACCAAAGAACTTACCATTGGACTCATAGCAAGTTCCATTATTTGAGATGGATCTTGTTCAACTTTGCATAAACAAGCCTCTACCTCCTCCAAAGTACTTAGAAGAACCTCCTTTTGTTGAGATGGATGTTCTAATTTCTTCCCTACCCTGTAAATTCTTTCTTCCGAATCTATTTCACTTGTTGAAGCCATGCTTGTATCTGAAACTCAAGTTTTGAATGACCCAATCAGGCTAGCAGGAAACCGCTCTGATACCACTGTAATATCCCTTATTAAATCTGATTTCAATTTTCTAATTTTTGGCCTTGAAGAATTTCGTCAAACACTTGATGTGCAAAGGGATATATTGCTGATACAAGTTTCAGTTTGCTTTTCAAGCACTTAACTTCAATTGGCAACAACATAAATGCTTGTAAATGACTCCTATGAAGTCTATATAATATCCTAAGATGAAATGCAATTATTTTTATATGTTCAGATGCATATAGTGTGTTGTATATGAGAAAATGGGCACCTACAGCATAGTGACATTTTCAAAAACACTTGTCATGCAAACTAGTAAGTGAAGTAACAACTATGAAACTGAAATGCAACCTTATTCCACCTCCTTATTGAATTAATAATGTCTAATTACAATCTGATTATGCAAGTGCCAAGACTCTTGGCTTTACAATGAATTTCCAATACATTACCAATCTGATATAAAATGATCATCTACAGCAATGCCTTATGCAAAATGATATAACAATGCAAAATACAACAAAGAACCTGATTATGAAGCCTGGAATGATCAACAGATGCAATGATATCACTGTTCACGGCACTATAGCATTTCACTATTCACGAGTACTGTAGCACGGTACTATAGCGTGACACTATTCACAGGTACTGTAGAATAGTACTGTAGCATGACACTATTCACGGGTACTATAGCAACCAGCAATAAATGTATTCCACAATGAATCCTTAATACCCTTACAATCTGCAAATAGATATGCATCAACCCCTTGTATTCTTTGTATTTCTTCTCCAATTTAAGCATAGATTGGACTCCTGGATGAAGCCCACACTTTGGAAATAATCTCAGATGATATTTCACAACCTCGAAATTGCATAACCAATGAGAGTTTTCGTTCCCAATGGCTGGAAATGGTAGAAACCCTAGCTGGCTTCCTCACCAAACAACAACATCAAAGCAAATATCAATTCCTGGATGATATGAAGCTTGGCTTGATCTTCTTTTATACTTTTTCAATCCATCTCCAAGAAGCTTCTAGAAAAATAATATTATTATTTTATTTTAGTGACTTTAGGTTATAATATTTTATTTTAGTCACTTTATTAAATTAATTAAATATAAGGTCACTTTATAATATTTATTTATTTAATAACCTTACAAATAATTAATTTAATTATTATCTCCTTTAATTTTCCAATCCAACTGAATACCGGAATCGACACTGCCCACATGTCATAATTAGGTGCCCGCTATAAATAGTAAACCTGTCTAAGTGACTTACTATAAATAGTAAGTATGAGAAACTGAGTTCTGAAACCTCTGCAAAGGCCAAGCCTGAACCTCATTGAACCCTGGAAAAGAAACCACACTGATAACCACCCAACAGGCCCTCTAACCACCTCTGTTAGCCTATGAGGGCCAGGAATAGGCTAAACCACCCAAAAACCACAACTGCCTAAAATGGGGACATTACACATTAATGCCCTAAAAAGGTATTTGCTTTTTAGCTAATAAACAAGTGGAAATATAGTGATACAAATACGATGCAATAACCAAAAAGTCATTTCAAAAGTTCATCTTGTAATTAGGAAACTATACCTGAGAATGGAAAGATTGAAAACTGAATCAATATTTCTTTGTCCCCTTTCTGTGGATTAAAAATTTCCATTGACCACAATAATCTTAATAAATTTGTTCAAAAACAAAGACTGCCAATTTTAATGAATAGATGATACACAACTACACATTGCTTGTCACAATTTCATTGCTAGCATTTAACAAAAAAAATTGAAGTGGCTCGCAATCAGAAGTCACAGTGTTTATATAATTAGAACATTTATGCTCATACACATGTTAAAATGATGTTCTTAAAGTGCTAAAGATAAGAAATTAGAATCCTTGAGAAAGTGATTCCACAATTAGCTCTAATCCAATACATGACTTCAGGAACATTATAACAGACAATGAATAAATATACATGAAAACAAGACATACTGAAAATAGTACTGATCCAACAATTATAGCAAGAGCTACAACATATTTCGGAAAGGTCGTCTACATGGTCCAAGCAGTCTCTGATGACGCACTGGCTGAGTAAGCAGCATGCTGCATAAATCCAAAGAACAATTCAAAACACTACACACAAGAATTAAAAAACCCAAGAAAATCTTAAAAATTTATGATAAAAAATCAAAGGCATGATTTGTGTTTAAGTTTGTAAATGAACGAAAATATCATTAGAAGCATACAAAAACTTAAATTTCTTCATTCAACTCATCTCTATATGATGGAAGTTACTTGAGTTTAAAATATCTGCTTCAATTTTTTATAAATATCATTTTATCTAAGTGTATCCCCTGAATTCTTTCCCCAGCAATATTTCAAGCATGGCTAGAATGACCACAACCAAGCAACATTGGTTCATTACAACAACGATTACCTAGGGACAATTGTAACTCTTTTACCCTAAAACTCAAAACTCATCAGGATTTTCCACTTCATTTTGTTTGTAGCAAACAAACACATGGAGAAAATCATAAATCAAACATAGTTTACAACTCAAATCACTTAAAGTAAGTAGTGTTCACAGCATTGACTTTAAAATTATATATATAATAGTTGTCTCTGATCCATCTCTTTCCTTAACAAACTTATTATATTTTTTCTTTTATTGTACTGGATCAGATTTCTAACTTTCTATATGGTGAAAGTTATGCGAAGACTGCGCCCTCTAAAATATCTACTTCAAAAAAAAAATTGTACATATCATTTTAATTGTTACCCCATGATTTCTTTCCCCGGCATTATTACAAACATGGATACCATGGCAACAACAAAGCGACACGGAAATACAGCCGTCCCCCACGTCTCCCCGTTTCTGAGACGGGGAGACTTCAAGGAAACATCCCAACTGTCCCCCGCCGTCCCCCAGTTTTGTCACTGCATTTCTTTGAGGCATTCTGTCAAACAGTTCACATGCCTTGTCTATGCTTCCACATTTTGCATACATGTCTAATAGGGCAGTTACAACTACAACATCTAACAAAATTCCTATCCTTTATGTTTTGATGGATGTCCATACCCTATTCCAAAGCTCCCATTTTGACACAAGCAGGGAGGATGCTAGGCTAGCAAAGGTTGTGGAATTTAGCTTTACACCAACCAATTGCATTTACTTTAAAATTTCTAAAGCCTTTTCAACAAATCCATTTTGTGCATATCCTGCAATCATTGCAGTCCATGAGACCACATTTCTTTGAGGCATTCTGTCAAACAGTTCATGTGCCTTGTCTATGCTTCCACATTTTGCACACATGTCTAATTTATAACTAATTTATACATCTTATAGACTTCTACAGTTATACATCTTTTCATAACTAATTTTTCAGTGCACCGCTCCCCCGCCGCCACCCCCTGCCGTCCCCCACCGTCCCTGAAAAGCATCACCTACCATCCCCTGTCCCCATCCCCGAAACTTCGTGGAACTATGATTACAACAACAATCACCCGGGGACAGGGACACCTCTTTTACCCTATAACTCAAACTTCGTGTACCCTAAAGGATCAATTTTTAATTACAATAGGACTTCTGCTGTAAAACCCAAAACCCATCATGATTTTCCACTTTATTTTTATTCATAGCAGACAAACACGACATGGCCTAAAACCTACCATAATGATAATACAGCAAGCCCCAGTTGGAGTGTTTTTCAAGGCGTTAAAATGCAGCAAAATTAAGCGAAGCCCAAAAAGGAGCAACAAAACCCTTAAATAAATCAGCTTCTAAGCGGTCTCGTTGGGATCCATACTACATTCCTTTAGCATTGCGTATATCTCCTCATCAGAGTGGTTCCCTGCTATTTCCTTTAGATTTTGTGTGGTTTTGCGAACACTTGCGAGAATCAAAACTGCGCCAGCTGACCTGACAGCACCACTCATTTTTTATATCTTCACTGTAACACGAATCTGTTACCTATAACACAAACCCTGAAGTAGTTTTTTCCATCAAAAAGATTAAGTCACTGCCTTAGCTTCTTTCTGTAAACACACTAAGAATTTTTTTTAAGAAAATAATGCAAGAGGCAAATAAATCCTACCTATGTGGCTGCCCGCCAACTGACTGCCTTGACCTGTTTGTAAATGATGGAAGACATTTTTGAATTGTGATATTTCGGGAGCATAACCAATTCAATTCAAATTACAACAAACTGCCAAAGCCGTTCACTGCCTTTAAGAACCTCAAAATGCAATTCTTTAAGCCCAGGAGAAACACTGATCTGTACCACTGTTATTTTCATGCCAGCATGTGTACTGCTAATAATCAAAAAAATACTCTGTTTGGCCTGATGCACATGCGTCCATGCCTTAGGCAAGGCATTGTATTTGTGTCAATAAATGCTATTACCCTGGAAGAATATGTCACAGATTTTTCATGAAATATTTTTCTTGCATTGAAGTTGGTGAAAGTTGTTTTTACAGGAAATATTTTTGTTCTTCTGTTGTTCTGGTATTGGATTTGTAAAGTAAGTAATTCCTGGATTAAAAGTTATTTGTTTTGAAAATAGCCAGATTTTCCTATCAATGAAGTAAGTATTTCCAACTAAATTTATGTTAACAATTCTAAATTGCTGTTGAAAATGGCTTGGAATAGATTTCGCATGTGTTTTGGAATAGAAATCTAGAGCTGCCACTACTTTTGATTTTAGTTTTTGTGTGGTGTCAAAGCAAAGTTGATGCTACGATATACCAGTGTATTTGTATAGCATAATTAGCAGGTATAATTTGATTAAGGGGTACTTATAATTTCTATTTCTTATTAAATTAATATATTTAACAAAATTTTATTTTTAATAAATTTAACAAAATATAAAATTATATTTTACAAGAAAATATAGAGTACCAAAATCTAATTAATTCATGTATTTCATTGTATAGATTGATAAGTTTTTTATCCAAATATTACCTAAACAATAGGTGGGTGTATTGGGTAACTCGCCTGGTTAGTACCTATCATAAATGTTGGTGGGAGTTGGCAGTGTTTATCTAATTATAACGATGCATCAATGGTCATCCAGAGAAGTTTTTTTACAAAAATTATGAGAGATAGGGGATGATTTCAAGTATTGGTTATTTAGTGTTTTCATGAATGCTCCATAAATAGTGGAGACTCATTAATTAGTTTGTTCACTAGGTATTATCTAAGTGTTAAATAACCAATATTTAGGGAATGGTTATTGTTGAATCTTTTAATAGAAATAATTGGAGTATATAGATATTTGTCTTTTTAAGTTAGGGACAATTTGTCTATCAAAGTATTTGATTAAGGAAATCCACTTTATCAATTAAACTATAATTCTTTAATTTATAATGATATATTAGACGGATATAGTTAATGGTTTCCAACATGACATTCCAACATATTCATGTGAATATTGATAGACAATACTTTAGGGATAGCCATCCATACATAACCTAAAATTTGATGGTGGGTGGACAATTTCTATTACAAGAAAGAAAATGCAAACCACCAACACCGTTGTTATCTAGAATTAGAAATAGAAAGAAAATGCAAACCAACACCGTTAGTATGTTCTATGATGTCATTTTTTTCTCCCACAATAGCTATAGCTGATGGACCTACCTCCTCCATAACTATAAGAGTTACATTACAAAGAGTATCCCACAATACTAGGGGCTGAAGGCATTTGAGGGCTTTCATCAAGAACAATTTAATTGGAGTGTGATGGGCATGGTGGGTCTAATTTACCTTTTTTATACTCCCCCAACCATCTTTTGCAACAAATTCCTAAAGAAATAGGGAGTATTCATTTTCTCCCTTGCCTCGAGGCAAGAAAACACCAATCTGAGCTGAACAGACCAACCATCCATGAAGTGAAGAAGAATACAAGGCTATATCAACAGCAAACAATGAAGACCAGGTGTCAAATATGACTAGGAACCCACATGGATGGACAACAGCAATAGGAACATCAATACACCTGTATATAAAAGGAGCCAAAATGAGAATGCTCTATTCAAGCCCTACAAAACAACTTTGACTAGTGATCTAGTGGTTGCTACAAGGAAGTAAACAACTGCAAAAGATCAATTCTAGCAACCCACACCTAAAAACTATGATAGTAGACATTCATGAGAAGATATCAAGCTGAACATATTACAAACTGCAATATCAGTCCCAGAATACCTTGCAAAAATTAAACCCCTTGAATGGTTGCCTGAATTTATGGAAAACAACAAAGTCATAAGTGGAGATGCCAATACCAAAGGTTGTTGGAATCATTTGCCGTTGTGCCAAAAGCTCGAGCTATCAATGCTTGCTACAAATGCCAGACTTAACCCAGATCCACGGGAGGCTCACTGCCATATCACGAATCTCAAGGTCAGCGTTGAATGCCTCGCTGACAAGGGGGAACGCAACCCAAGGGATTCGAACCCGTGACCCATGGCTCTGATACCAATTGTTGGAATCATTTGTCATTGTGCCAAAAGCTCGAGCTGTCAACACTCGCTACAAATGCCAGACCTAACCCAGATCCACGGGAGGCTCACTGCCATGTCATGAATCCTGAGGTCAGCGTTGAACACCTCACTGACAAGGGGGCAGCTCACTGCCAACAAAGGTTACCATTACTAAATACTGAAGCATTCATCTAATATACTTCAAATAGATGTCTCAACTTCAAAATGTGATGGTGATACACGTAGATTTGGAAGAACCTACCTTCGTCGGTAATATACCTCATTCCATTGGGCTGGAAATGAAGCACACTTGGTCTCTTGCCATCTATGACTATAGTTTCCCCTAGGTATAGAAATTTTATTTGAAGATTGTCCCTCTGACTCTTCTCCTTCTTATTGTAGACCCATAGCAACAATAATTAATTAATTTATAATTGGTAAATTGTATCCACGAATTGATACCCACCCATTCCAAAAACTCTAATCAAATGCTAGGGCAATTGCATCATCAAAATCCTAGAATTAAGGAATGAAATCCATCCAACCATTCTCTTGAGACTTGGAGGATTTGTACAACTTCAAGGTGCTCATGGAATTACGTTGGATGTGATAGAGTTGGCTATGATTGGATCCATCCAGGATCTAGGACTTCATGAAAGCACAAGAGAGATCAGATGAGAGAATAATGTTATTCTATCATTGAATGCAAAAGATTACAAGATTACAAGAGATTACAATACATGAAGAAGGTCTTGCATATAAAAGCAAGGTGAGATCAAGAAAGGTGGAGAGAAAGGTGGAGTGGTAAGTGGAGATATTTCTACAATATGTGACAATTAGAGGATGATAACTAATTGCACATGTGGAGGATAAGACAACTCACTCCAACTATCAACAACTCAACGCACAACTAGACTCAACTAGACATCTAGAAGACTCACTCAGTCAACATGTGTGAATTATGTGTGATGTGTGCATATTATTTAACTAGTAAATAGTTAAATAATATGAATTATCCACACAAGGGTAAACCAGTTAGGTGATAACCCTGTTCACACCAACACCCCCCCTTAAGTGTAACTTAGGGAGAAGCTGACTAAAGAAAGATGAAATGATGGATGGGTCCCGGCTACTAGGCCATGTTAGGTACCCATGTACAACAAATCTCAAGTGGAGAAAAGGAGAAAACCTCATGGGACAAAACTCCTCTCCAAAAGTGAGAATGCATGAAACAATGAAAGTGAAAGAAGAAGTGATAGTAGGAGGACTCAACATGACCCCCCAAGGACAACTTCTATCACATATATTGTACAATCAATTACCCCCCATAGGAGAGCAAGTATGGGACTATAGGTCCCCCCCACAATGAAGTAGCTCATGTGCCAATGGTGAATGCCTGAAGATGAACGCTGGAAAGTGTCGTGTAACTGCAAACAACATTTCTCCCCTTAGGAAGAAATCAATCCAAAGGTTGATGTCAAAGAAACTCCATCTCAAGGTATCAGGGAAGAAGTCTCATGATGTATGTTGTCTTTGAAAACTACTCAAGTATCCACATGTCAGAATCAAAGAATGGCACAATGCAATGAGGTGGGACCAATCCAAAATCTCAAGTAGACTCATGAAGAACAACCTCCAAAGATAAAGTAGATGGGATAACAGTTGTGTTGTAACTGTCATCAAAGAGGAGAGATATCCCCTCAAGTGTGTCCTCCAAATCTGCAATATGAGACTCACAAAACAAGTCTGATATACCTGCCAAGAAAGTATCCCATAAAGCTGTGTCTGAAAGACTGGAATGATCCTGCTCAACTGAGGTAGAAGAAACCATGTCGATGTCGATCGCTAAAGAAGCAGGAGGTTGAGGTGATCGAAGCTCAGCACTAGTCTCATGAACTGAAGTGGGTGAAAGAACACCAAGGTTCAAGTGACCAAACTTCTCCTTAGAAACATGATTCACACTTGATGCATGAGTGTGAATATCAATCAATGGATCTACATCATCAGAAGAAGCAAAATGGGAGAATGTATACAAGTGAGATGCATGATCAGCCATCCCAACAACAATGATATCTCTACTCTCCAAGTCTCGTATGATCACTGAATCAAGAGTGAACTCAACTGTCTTCCCTACACCACAATGAGTAATCTGGTAGATGGAAAGGAGATTGGTTGACAAGGAAGGTAAACACAACACATTGTTGAATGTATTCTCTCCAACATCAATAGTTCCTTTACCAATTACATGCATGTATGTGTTGTTACCCATCAAAATAGATGGTGAAGTACATGACTCAAATGAAGAGAACATCCCCTGTGAAAATGCCATATGATGAGAAGCCCCTGAATCAAGAAGCCATCTCTCTGACCGAAGACTTGTAGAAGCAAAGAGTGCATGTCCCTTGTTTGTCCCTGTATGTGTAGATGATGATGGTGTCGAAGAAGAGGATGTACTAGGTGATGATGATGGCATTTTGATATTGTACTTTTGAATAATGTGAGTCAACTCATCAATTTTCTTCTTATAACACTTATGCTCATCATGTCTTAGTTTCTTGCAACATGCACAGTTTGGTCTCTCCTTCTTAGATGATTCCTCCTTGGGAGAGGATGAGGATTTGATTTGGTTGACTCTTTTGCTTGCTCGTTGTTCTTGAAATCCTTATTTTTATGTTTCTTGCCTTTTCTAGTTAAAGTCTTTTGATCCTTTGTACTTTGACTAGAAAGAAGTGCTTGAGGTCTAGGAGACTTCAATGTGCCCATGTGTACTAACTTAGCTTGTTCCCTTCTGAGTGATGCAGCAAACTCATCAAGTGAAGGCAATGTGAAAGTTTTCCCAAGTGCATCCATAGTAGCATAAAAGGTAGAAACAAAGACTGAATAGTCAGGACCAAGCTTGGCAAGGATTGAAAGAATCAATTGAGTGTCCTCTTTCTCAATTCCACATTGTTTGAGCTACAATCTAAGTGATTTTAGCTTTGTGAAAAGTCTTGGATGCTTGCAAAATCGGTTGGATTCAAACCAATTAGTTCATTCTCCAATTTGAAACCTCTCATAGTATCTTGCTTACCAAAAAGATTCTCTAAGGTAGTCCACACGTCATTAGGTGTAGTACAAGATTCAATATGAAAAAGAAGATCAGGAGAGATAGACAAGCATAGTGTTCTAGAGGCTTGATCACATCTATTGTACCACTTTCTCTTTTCTGCAGCTGTTGTTGGTTCAATTTATGTACCCATTGTTACTCTATGAATTTTCAAACTTCTTAAATGAATCTCCATTTTAGTTTTCCACTCATGATAGTTATAAGGTGTGAGTAGAGGAAGTTTGTTTGTATCCATGATGCAAGAGTACAAAAAAGAACACAAGTACAACCCCCTGTTACTCAATCAAAGAGATCACCCCCCCAAAAGAGAATGATTGTGGCACTTTATACTTAGTGCAATTTGCAATTGTCCTCAAGGGACAAAATTTGGGAAAGCATGAAAACCTCTTAAAATTGAGATTCAAAAGTGATTACAATTGCTCACACTAATTGATCACAGCAAATAAATTCCTCCAAAACAAATTTCACTTCCTCGAGTGTTAAAATGCCCAAGTTATCACTCAAAAGCTAAAAACCTAACAAATTGAATAAAATGAACCTTAAGACAAATTTGAGAAAAGTGCATAGATGGATTTGTAGAGCTCGTGAATACCTTTCTGATGCCACAAGAATTGTAAAAATTAGAGATTGTGGCAGACAGTTGTGAGCTCGGAAGCAAAAAATGAAGATCTATCTTCAAACTGTTGTATCAGTCACCTACAGCAAAATATCAAAAAACTACTAATGCTACTACAAAGTTCTCTCTATCAACTTTCCAACGATATCTCATTTGCCCAATTTCACCTCCGTGGGAAAAAGTTATGAAAAGAAGAAAAAAAACCCCTTTTGGGGCTTTCTGGCGCTGATGTAGTGTTGTATATTCTCAGAATATTCCCTTTTGCTGAAAAAAATCCCCCTCCCAAAAAAGCAAAAAATGGCCGAAAACCACCTAGGTTGTTTGGAAAATTGCCTGTAGGGTGAAAAATTGCTTTGTAGAAAACCGCTTACATGCGAAATGAAAGTTTAGCGGGCAGATTTTTAGGTTGAAACCACCAAATGAAATCAATTGTACCAGTTTTCAGATGTCGACTGGGATTTGAAACCACCTTCTATTCACGTAAAACCACCGTTTGAATTTTCAAAATGACCTTTTTCGTTGATTCGGGTACTGCGAGTGGTTTTTAGTGTTCGCCAGTGTTTTTGAATCAACCAAGGAAGGAAAGCCCAGTTTTTGAACTATCCGATGGTGGTGGGATTTTGGTAGCCTAAAGTTTTTAACCGCATGTAGGTGGTTTTGAACCGCTGCTACCTTTCCTTAGAATGCGGTGATAGGAACATACGAGGAGTTTATAAAATTTTCCAGCGTGAAATTTCTTAGAACTCGAACTGCCACCAGTTGTGGGAAAGCCTGCGGGGAATACAACAGATCCGCATAATTTTTTAAAGTAAACGCAATCAAATATAAATAAAACTAGCTGATTAAGTTTTTATACTCTACTAATAATTTAAAATGTTATATATAAGTTATATAACTAACTTAAAAGTACCAAAGGTGCTATCAAATGGCCGATAGGCACAAATATTTATAGGCCTATCACTAAATAGTTTATATTTTTATTTTTATGGAAAGTCATTACATGTAGTTCTTGTTAGACAAGGCTATAAATACTATAAGAAATTCAATTATATTTTTGCAAATAAAAATAATGGAGTGGTATTAAATGAATAAGCACATGAAGTAAATTGTGAATGAACTAAATAAATTCTAAGCAATCAAGAGATTAGGTGAACCGTGAAGTACCTAAATAATGTAGGATAATAAAAATCCATGTTACTAATTTCCTATCGACCAAGCATTGCACAAAATAACTTTTAAAAAACATATATATATGAAGTGTGTGTTTGAATCAACTATGTGTGAAGTGATTGATCTAACTTTGTGTGAAGAGTGTGCTTTAACTTTGGCATTCACTTTGTGTGTGTTTGTTCTTTGGCATCTTTGAACTCGAGTGTTTACTTGTGTGTGATTGAACTAACTTTGTGCATGAAGCATGTTTAAAATTTGGCACATGTTCACTTTCTATGTGTGAAGTGTGTGTTTTAACTTTGACACTCATTTTGTGTGAATTGTGTGTGTGAAATTTAATTTGGGCATTCACTTTGTCTAGTGTGTGTATTTGTACTTTACCATGTTTTATAAATTTGGCACCCACTTTATGAGTGTGTTTGGAGTTTGGAATGTTTGAACTTAAGTGTTAATGCATGCTTGTACTAAATTTATGTGAATGAAATATGTTTGAACATTGGCATATTCACTTTTTGTTTATGTAAATTGTGAGTATGTGGGAAAGTTAATTTAGGCATTCACTTTGTGGGAAACTGCTACCTCTAGTTTTACCTTTTTCAGGACTTGTTTTGTAATTCTCTACTCATATTTTTATATCTTTGAATTTTTATTAAGTCATGATAAGATTAATACTAACTAATACCAAGTAATCTTGTCTCATTAATACCAAGTAATTACCTCTACTTTCCCTTTAAAATAAATATTATAACTATAAGATTAGTTTATATTGAAGAATTTATATATGTAGTATGATCTATACTTGCCCTTTAAAGAACTTTCTCATATTAGCTTTTATGAGCATTTATTAAAAAATCTTAATCTAGCCCTTTACACAAAGTAATATACATTATTATTTAAAAATTAAACAATCATGTCTTAAATGTGCATGCATAGCAGAGACAATTGGCATATTGTTTCATATTCCAAACCATTATCATGTCCTTCCTGTTACATACTATTTTAGGTTTGAAGATAAATTTTAGGTAATGAAAAGAATATTAGGAAGATCAAGCAATACAAATCAAACCTAATCCTACCACCTTCAAAGAATCCATCTAAATGACATAAATGAAAGCAAATCAAAATAAAAGTCACCTAGATTTATTGATTCCTTGGTTGAATGTGGATTGCTTCTTAATAATGAACAACCATAGTTGCCAAAGTTGTCATGGTGATGATAGATAATATGCTCAAAGTGCTCAATGGATGTGATATGCAAGAGATGATAGTCTAGACGCTATATGATGAGATAATGAAAATGAAAATGAGAGGGGGTATATATAGACCTTTGGTGGAAGGAAAGCAGGAAAGTTGTCATTTATGCAATGGAAGATAACTTTGAAGTTAACTAAATGAAGATTGGAGAAAGTTTCCAAAATCAAGAAATAAAAAGATACAGATGCTAAAAGGAGAAAGAGAAGAGTGAGATATCAATAGGGAAAGTTTATTTGATTAATTAAAATAGAAGTTTAATTAATTTGTGGCATATATGAATAATTAGATAAATAATAAATATTTATTTAATTTTAGAAGAATAATGGAAAAGACCAAATTCCATGCTCCTGGGGCGACCAGAGCTTTCTGAGGCTAGAGCTTCCAAATCCATCCTTCATCGGTATTCAGAAGTTTCTGGGCAAGAGGTAAGTTTCGACAAATCTGAAGCTTTTTTCTTTTTCACAGAGCATCCTTTAGAAAGAAGAATTCTTCAAATTTTAAGGTTTAAACTTGGCAAGCTATCGAGCAAATATTTGGGGCTCCCTTTAGCCACTGGGGTGCAGTGTGGAAAACTATGGCATCCTCTGATTTCAAAGATAGAAGGAAAATTGTCCTCTTGGAAAGGTAGATGGTTGTCTTGGGCAAGTAGGCTCATTATGATTAAGGCAGTTTTGTCAGCAATGCCAGTATATATGATGTCTTGCTTCCCCCTCCCAGTAGGGGCAGGCAAAAGTCTAGAGTAGAAAATAAAGAATTTTTTCTAGCAAGGAACTGGAGACAAGAAAAAGATTCCACTGATTAGTTGGGACAAGATTTGCCAATCGAAGGAAGCTGCAAGGACTGGAATTAAAAAGCTCAATTTGCACAATGTGGCACTTGGAACAAAATTGGTTTGGCAAATTTATGCTAAACAAGACCTTAAATGGGTAAAGATTATAAGAGCTAAGTATCTGGATGGAGAGACTAGCATTTTCAACATGAGATCATTGCCAAAAGGCTCTAGGGTGTGGAATTATATCAGGGACTGCAGGGATCTAGTCTTGGATTTTCTTTCTTGGGATGTTAGAACTGGGAGC
The DNA here is from genome assembly GCA_027924645.1 of Cunninghamia lanceolata. Lineage (NCBI taxonomy): Eukaryota > Viridiplantae > Streptophyta > Pinopsida > Cupressales > Cupressaceae > Cunninghamia > Cunninghamia lanceolata. Next base: position 5,377,851 of record BSBN01000397.1, read on the forward strand.
TCAGCCCTATTTTGGGAAGATTCCTGGAATGGATTTGGAAAATTGGAAAACTTGGCCAGTCTCAGACATGTAAATGAAGTGACCTCAATTCATTGGGGCAAGTTTGTCGGGGATTATGTGGAATTTTTTCCTAATAACGAATTAATTGATTGGAGATGGAAGGATGTGAGACAGCTGGGTTTAAGTCTAGCAGAAACTAAAGACTTTGAAGATGTAGTTAAGGACAAAGGCTGAATTTTCAAGTTGGCAGGGATGAACTGAGGTAGACTGGTGCAGCTTTGGGGGTTTATAATGCAAAGGATGGACATAGAATACTCATTCAAAGACATGAAGAATCTTCAGACTTACCAAGTTTCCTGTGTTGGAGCAAGCATTGTCTCCCAAAGGCTGGGATGTTTTCATGGGCAGCAATTCAAGGGAGAGTTCTCACAATGGATAGATTTAAGTCTTTGGGTTTTAACGGTCCTTCTAGATGTGTTTTATGCAAGGCAGAAGAGGAGTCAGGTGATCATCTGTTTGTCACTTGTCCATTTACTTCAAAGTGTTGGTACTGAATTTTTGATAGACTTAATCTTAGGTCGGTCTCACCAAGAACATTGGTAGATCTTTTCTCGAGTTGGCCCATTTTAAAGAAGACCTTAGTTTTCTCTGGGTTTTGGTGGACATGTCCTTCTCTTATTATCTGGGAAGTGTGGAAGGAGAGGAATCAGAGAATCTTCAAGGATTCTGCCACCCCTCTTTGGACCTTTTTCAACAAATTGGAAGCCAAGATTGTGGAAGTGGTTAACGCAAGGTTGGATCAGGGGTGTAATTCCAAATCCTCTTTTTCAAGCAGGGACGCTTCAATGCGACAAAAATGGACTGATCTCAGGATCCCGCCTTGTTTGTTCTTCAATAATTCTGATCCTAGTGTGAGCCAAGCGAATGTCAAGTGGCAGCCTCCGGAGTTTGGATGGATGAAACTCAACTTTGATGGGGCTTCCAGGGGTAATCCGGGCAGGTCTGGGGCAGGGTGTGTGGTTTCAGATTGGGAAGGTAAGGTAGTTGCAAAACTAGCACATCCGCTAAGTGAGGGCACTAATAACGTGGCAAAATTTCAGGCAGTAAGGCTTGGACTCCTTCTGTGTCGGGAACTTAAAATTTTGAAATTGATGATTGAAGGAGATTCGATGATTGTGGTCAATGCTTTGAGAACTAAGAAATATCAAAACTGGCTGCTTCAAGCTCTTTTGAAGGAAACTTTGGAAATTCTCAACTCCTTTAAAGAAGTTACTATCAACCACATCTATCGTGAAGGAAATGTGGAAGCAGATCGTCTTTCAAACTTAGGAGCGGATAGTTTGAGTCTTAAGGAGATAGCTGAGGGGGTGGATGGGTGGACGCCACCTCAGATAGCTGAGGTGGCCGCCTCGGTGGGACAGTAGGAAGTCCAAGCTGGGACAATCATTTTTGCACATCTCTGGCGGCAGTCTAGTTGGGCAAGGACAGACTCAGGCAGGCAAACATTGAATGCAGTGATTGAAAAGACAGATTTAGTTAGCTAAGGACAGTTCTCGCGGTTGGATGCAGTTCTGAAATGACAGTTGTGAGTTGGCAAGTTCGTGGAGAGATTAAGCTTGCGCATCTCCCAATTATTTCGTGGAATGTGGAATTCTCTTTATTTTGCTTGGTGTTTGGATTTCCCTCATTCTGCTCTGTATGGAGATCCCGCCACCGCCGATCTTCATACACCTGCTTCCTGCTAGCTATTTCATATGTGGCGGTATGGAGTCTCCAATTTGGCTTTCTGCAATAGTCAGGCAGATGGCGTTCAAAGGTGAAATTATAAAGCAGAGGCTCAAGAGGGTTTTGAAGGAGAACGATGCCTTCTTTGTGAAGGTTACGAAGCTCCTTCTGGGGAAAAGCTTTGTTGCAGGTGGAGAAAGATATCGTGTGGACTCCAATATCTCCTCCAGGGTTGTCGCAACTCTGTTGGACATATCCACGCCCAAGGATGAAGTTAAGGTTTTGGTGCAGCATCTTTTCAAAGCGGCATTCCTGGTGGGGCTCGACGAAGTGCTGGCAGTGGCGGAGAGAGGTGGGCTTCCAAGGCCCAAAGACTTACACAGAGTAAATATGTCGGGGGTGGCCATTGAATATTTTCCTTGCATCCTAGACATGAGAGGAGCAGATTTGGTAGCGCACAGAAGCAGGGCCCGTAGGAGCAGGGATTTTTTGAAGAAAATGTTCAATATCACACCTGTGGAAGGATTTGAATGGGTTGGGGCATTTCAAGATTATCTTTTTGAGGAAGGTGAGGTTTGAAATCTTTTCTTTTGTTTTGTCTGATGGAGGAGCTGTGTCTTAGAGATGAGGATTCCTGCTGACCATTTCCTGTTCTCAACATTCTGGTTCGATGGTGGTTCTTGTTTAGCTCTGTAAAGTTTCCTGTTGGTTTAGTTGTTTTAGAATTACTGGAAGTATAGTTGTTTTAGTTGGTGGTCTGAGTATAGCAGGTTTTTGGGCTTGGTTTACAGTCCTGTCCAGCCTTTGGTCTTTCTTTTTTGGTCCTGCGTGGCTTATGGAGGTCGGTCCTGCGTGACCTTGGGCTTCTCAGTTTCATCTAGACATGGAGGTTGCAACTACAATTTGTATTTTGATATTTTAATATAATATATAAACTTTCTTATTGATCAAAAAAAATGGAAAAAACCAAATTAAATAAATTTAGAAAATTTATTTAATTTTAGAAGAATAATGGAAAAGAATAAATTAATTAAATTTAGAAAATTTATTTAATTTTAGAAGAATAATGAAAAAGATCAAATTAAATAAATTTAGAAAATCTATTTAATTTTAGAAGAATAATGAAAAAGATAACGACCAAACAAAAAAATTGTGGGACTACCAAATTTATTTTTAACAATTGGACGACCAAACAAAAAAAATGTGGGACTACCAAATTTATTTTTAACAATTAGACGACCAAAAAATTGTGGGACTACCAAATTTTTTTTTAGCAATTACAAGATGTGTGCACATATAGAATGGCCTATCCGCCAAAAAAATACAAGTCAAATTATATCATTTAATTAATTTTAAAATTGTAAAATATAGTTTAAAATTGAAGAAACTATCCACATACCATCAAATCCTAGGTTTGTATGAATGGCTATCCCTAAAGATTTCTATTTCTAATTCTGACATAATAAGGGTGTTGGTGGTCTACATTTTCTTTCTATTTCTAATTCTAATAATGGTGTCTGGTCTACATTTTCTTTATTGTAATAAAAACCATCCATTGACCATCAAATTCTAGGCATGAATGGAGGGCTATCCCTAAAGGTGTTGTCTATCAACATTTGGAATGTTGGAAATGGGCTTAAATTTGATGGTCGTATGGTTGTATTTGGCTATTTTTGCCGTAAAATACAATCAAAATTTTAAAAAGATTGTATCACATGAAAGGGTATATTTTAGATAGAACATCAAAATTTCTAGAGTTATTCTAATATATGTATTTAATTTATATATATTTTTTTTATAATAAAAATATGTCTTAATATTCAAAGGGCAAGTTTGAGTAGATAACCTTCATGAAAAATTTGCTTGATAGGTCGACCATCAAATTTAGGCCCTGGTTGGAAACCATTAACTAATCTATCTAATCTATAATGATAAATTGAAGAATAATCATTCCCTAAATACTAGTTATTTAATACTTAGACAATACTTAATGAATACACTAATTAACAAGTCTCCACTATTTATCCAGCATTCACTAAAGCACTAAATAACGAGTCCCTCAAATCATTCCACCATCCCTCATAATTTCTGTAAAAAATTCTCTGGATGACCATTGATGCATTGTTATAATTAAATAAACTCTGCCAACTCCCACCAACCTCTTGGCCATTTAGTTAACCAATATCTGAATACACCCACCTATTGTTTAGGTAATATTTAAGTAAAAAAATTTATCTATACAATGAAATACCTGAATTAGTTATATTTTACAAGAAAATACAGACCAATATTCTTATTATGTCAAAATTAGAAATAGAAACCAATGAGCAAAAACTGAAGCAAAATTTCTTTCTTTATTTATTTTGCTTTTTAGTCCCTTTCTTTTTCCTACCTTCAACAGTAAAAAGACTATTTTTGGACTAATCATGAAGAATAAAATGCATTTGATTAAGTAGCCTAGATCCCCTTTAAGTAAAGTTTATTTTCCTTTACAACTAAATGTAAGGGTATAAATTAAATATAAAAGTAAAAAATAAAAAATAAAAATTTAATAGGATAACAAAAATAATATATAAATCAAATGTCTTTAGAATAGTACTTGAAATTTTATTTGAAGATGGTCTCTTTTGACTCTTTAGTGAAAATCACACTTCTTCTTCCTATATTAGTCTAGACCCATAGCAACAATAATTAATTCTTCTATAATTGACAAATTGTATCCACGAATTGATATCCATCCATTCCAAAAACTCTAATCAAACTCTAAGGCATTTGCCTCGTCAAAATCCTAGAATTAAGTCTCTTGGAGGATTTGTACAACTTCAAGGTGTTCATGGACATGATGTTACACGTTGAAGAACACAAAAAATTTTCCTCAACTACTTGGTCTTGGTGTCATGGTGATCATGTCTAGCAGAAATATTTCTCTAATTACTAATAATTTAAAGTGTTCTATATAAGTTATATAAAAATACAACAAGTCAAGCTATATCATTTAATTAATTTAAAAATTTTAAAAAAAAAACAAAAAAAAATTAAAATTGCAAAATATAGTTTAAATTTAAAGAAACTATCTACATACCATCAAATCCTAGGTTTTATGGATGGCTATCCTTAAAGATTTCTATTTCTAATTCTAGCATAATAAGGATGTTGGTGGTCTACATTTTCTTTCTATTTCTAATTCTAATAATGGTGTTGGTGGTCTGCATTTTCTTTCCTGTAATAGAAGTCATCCATGGACTATCAAATTCTAGGCATGAATGGATGGCTATCCCTAAAGATATTGTTTATCAACATTCACATGAATAAGTTGAAATGTCATGTTGGAAACAATTAACTAATCTATCTAATATATGGTGGACATGAGAGCACTCATTTTCTATGTAAATATATAGAAAAAAAAAATTCTAAATCAAAATAGAAATTGGAATAAATAAAAAATAAAAACTAAAAAAAAAATTAAGAGTTTGAAAAGAAAAAAAGATGGAGAAAATTTAAAACTATAGAAAATAAAATAAATTGTAAAAAATAAAAAAATTGAAGAAAAAAAAGCAGAAAAAATCACAAAAACAAAAAAAATTAAAAATAATTGGAAGAAAAAAAGTGGGAAAATCACAAAAGTCTCCACTATTTATTAAGCATTCACAAAACACTAAGTTCTGTGGATGTTAGATAAACTCTCCAAATCCTGCGAACCTTTATGATAGCTACTGGCCATGTAGTTACCCAATACCCCCAATACACCCACCTATTGTTTAGGTAATATTTAGGTAAAAGTCTTATCTATACAATGAAATACCTGAATTAGTTATATTTTACAAGAAAATACAGACAACACTCTTATTATGACAAAATTAGAAATAGAAACCAGTGAGCAAGATTTCTTTATATATTTATTTCTACCGTTTGCTTTCAGTAACATGTACAAGACTGTTTTTGGATTCATCATGAAGAATAAAAATCAAGACTGCAAGGAATGCTTAATAGCCTGTAAAACTCACACCAAACACAAATTCAGACAGGAAAAGAACTCTGATGGCGGTTCATATTTCTTCAAAGTTTTGCTGGGAGATTTTTCTAAAAACCTGGTAACACTAATATACATTGCATACAGCATTATCCATTATTTTGTTTCACCTCTTTTTGAACACTCATTTGTTATTATGGTTTACTTTACTACAGCGTATTCCTCCTGAATTTGTTCCAAAGATCATACACGAGGCGAATGCGAATATGGTATTGCATGGCCCAAGTGGGCATCGGTGGGCTGTAAGATTATGTGGTACAAGTACAGGATTGGAGTTTGGAAAGGGCTGGGAGAATTTTGTGCATAACCAGAGATTAGAGATAGGAGATTTTTTGGTGTTTAAGTATATGTGTAGGTCGAATTTTAAAGTTTTGATATTTGGAAGAAGTGGGTGTGAGAAAAACATTATTGTTTGTGAATCTGAGGAAACCCATTACGATTTACAGAAGACATGGCCTCCTATTCCTAATGCAAGTGCTGCTATGACAAGTTTTCATCAACCCATGAACAATGATTTGCCAATTGATTTGGTTTCTGATAAGGAAGAAAAAAATGGAATGGAAGGGAAAATGCCCAAATCCTCTTCTCGTGGTAAGTATTGTCTTTCTGAATGATAGAAATATGTGACTTGTTTTTATTTTAGGCAATAGAACAAAAATTTTATTTTTAGTTGCATTGTGAGTCTCACTAGTTTTAGTTTCAATGTAGGTCGCCCTTCCAAGAGTTATAGGCATTGCCAGCAAACCCTTGCTGGAAAGAAGCGCAAGTTAGAGAAATCCTCTGCAGAGATAGAGACAGAAGAGAGAAGTTATCAAGGAATTTATTACATTTCTCGCAGACGTCCTGTCACTGAAGCAGAAAGGAACAAGGCCCTCAAGGCTGCTAATTCTTTTACATCAGATAAACCCTTTTGTTTAATACGTTTGAAGCCATCTCATGTATACCATAAATTCTGGCTCGTAAGATATTTCTCCCTCTGTTTGTTTGTGTACTGAGGACATTGATATCATCTGTGGTGATATTCAATCAACTTTTCCTGTATTACATTCTTTAGTTTCTTCTGCATTAGGAGGGTTTAAGGGAGGTTTAACATGTGAGTGTAATGTGGTTTGTGGGATGGCTTGAGTTTCTGTATTTTTTGATAATAGGATTTAACAGGTCACTGTAATGTGGTTTGTGATGGTTTGGGTGTGCAGGGTATGCCCAAAAAATGTATAGATCATCTCCGATTACCGAGAGAAAAAATGGAGATTACTCTTGTGGATGCTAACAGTAAGGAATGGCATGTACGATTCCTGTGGAATGGTTGTAAGGCTGCCCTCAGTAAAGGGTGGAGATGTTTTTCACTAACTAATAATTTGGAGGAAGGAGATGTTTGCATCTTTGAACGTGTAGACAATAGTATACAGAAAATTAAGCTTAGAGCCCATATTTTTAGGGTTATCAAGAAGAGTACTCCCTCCAAGAGGACAGAAGGTGAAAAAATGAGTGACTGTGATTGTATTACATTGCCTACAAATCACTCCAAGAAAATGAGAGTCTCTAGGGAATGTCTTGCCATCAATTTGTCAGCAAAAGCATTGAGACCTGATGGAAAAGATGCTAAAGAGGAAGTCAAACAAGTGAATAAAATGAATGATAGCATTTCATTGCCTAGAAATCCCCCTAAGAAAATGGAATTCTCTAAAGAAGATCTTGTCAATAATTTGTCAGCAAAAGCATCTGGGCCTAAACAGCCAAAAAATGCAAAACAAGGAATTAAAGAATTGAAGAAAGAGAAGACTAGCAATCTAGAGAGTTGTTCTAAACTGGTCAATTCAAGATGTACACGAGCCATTTCAGATAGGAAAAGAGGCTGTAGGCGTAGCCCAAGATTTGAATGTGTCCAATGAAAGATTTGTTGCACTATGAATCATCTGTAAATGGACATACACCACTTCTGTAGCTGATGCAAATGGCGAAGAAGACTTCTTGATTATTGGGGACAGCAACGATGTGTCTAAATACAATGCTTCTTAGCAAGAGGTCTTTGAAATGTACAAGAGAGTTGGTTGGGTAGTTATTCATGGGAATAGCTTTATAAGCTAATAAAAGTTCATTGTAATACCATACATATTGTTTGCAATGTAGTTCTTTTATATTATTATTTTTATTTCTATGTTTTTAATCTTGTAAAGAGGGTATGTCTATCATTTTATATTTATTGAACATATTATTGTAAGTTTTAGGGCATATTACTTATTGAAGAACTCTTTTGATGGTGTGATAAGGGTTTTTTTATTGTTTATGGTTAAACCTGGCATCCATTTAAAATTATTTGAGGGGTACAAAATTGTTTTTCTTGTTTCTCATGGAGAAGCTGAATTTATTTTTTTATTCTTCTATAGTCAAAAATTGTATCATCAAATATATGGACAATATTTTGGGCACCATTATTGTTGCATCTAGATAAGATCTAGGGGGTTATAATAGAGGTTGGAGGAGTAATTTTGCTACAATAAATCAAACATGCCATTCATTTCATTATTCACAAATGGAGATTTATACTCAAAATAATAGTAATAATAATAATCTTAACTTTCTAATTTCATTTACCTTATGTGCAATCTAAAACCATTAAAATAGTTTAGTTCACTAAATATGTAATATTCACACTTCCACTTATAACTAAATATGATCCTATTGGTCAACAATAAGGTATTAGGAGATGTTAATGTATTACCAATTTTATGCAATCATATAAAATGTATTAATTTCATGCAATCGTATAAAATGTATTACCACAAGTATTAACTTGTGATGTTCAATACAGTACAGAGGACTCTATAATGATACCATCATCAAGTACCCGAGCCCAATAAGTAAGACAAGACATGATGGTATGATTTATGCAAGAAACCATAAGCCAAGGCTCTTAATAAGTAAATCTTGAACAAGAAAGATAATACTAATAAGACATTGATACCATCATCAAGTACCCGAGCCCAATAAGTAAGACAAGACATGATGGTATCATTTATGCAAGAAACCATAAGCCAAGGCTCTTAATAAGTAAATCTTGAACAAGAAAGATAATACTAATAAGACATTAAAAGAAATTATCATTCTAAGTAGCATATTTAGACTCCCCTTAGATGTAATAGAGGACTCTATAATGATACCATCAAGTACCCGAGCCCAATAAGTAAGACAAGTTGATGGTATCATTTATGCAAGGATTACAAGCGTAAATCAATCCCTTCAATTTATATCTCTTAAGACAAGATGATGGTATCATTTATGCAAGGATTACAAGCGTAAATCAATCCCTTCAATTTATATCTCTATCCTAGACTAGGGCTGATAATAATAAGTATTATTTTTTACTATTAGTACATAGTGATATAACACTCCACTATTCCCTATAAAAGTAATTCAAATCCATGCATTAAGATATAATACATTCACAATTCAAAATAGAGTGAATATGTACCATCAATGCTTAGAGAAGTCTACTAACCCAAAAAGGTCAGGATTTAATAATTTAGGTAGACCATGTTTTTAGCTATAGGCGATCCCAAATTTAAGCAATCAACCATCATTCCTAATATTTGTGCTCCTTCTTATGAGTCTATCCATTATGAGAAAAGGCAGATTACTAATTCTTAATAATAACATCCCATTTAGTTCATATGAATTGTTGGATTAGTTTACACAGATCTTCATATCCTCTATTCTACACCATCCAGCACGAGAAGAAGTAAACATTTCCCTGCCAATGAAATAATTTATTTATAAGTTTATTTTGATACCAATTCCACTTATATGTAAGAGATAAGCCTACACCAAATAGAAGGTCAAGATATTAGGTAGATATTAGGTAATTTCACCATGTTTTATCTATTCCCAATCTAGGATCCACTGAGGGATAAAAGACCATCTCGAGACATTACGAATTATGTTTTATGATTAGCCAACTAAGAACCTAGAACAAAGTAGTATAAATTTAAAATGTCTAAAGTATTGTTCAGCTCTTTTTTAGTGTTTTATACCTGAATAATAGGTTATCATCAACAAAATGTGAGTTAATCATGCAAGAACATTCTTAGGGATGGAAATTCTAGATAATTGATTGTCCTAAAGAGGCGTAGTTCTACAACTATAACACTTTTTTGGAGTAGAACTAGATTTCAATATGAGGGGACTCTTTGTATCCTGGTAGCAATGAGAATCATGTTTATGGTAGCCAAAGCAGGGAAGCAACCCAAGAAGCCTTTACGAGTGTGATGGCCTTTATAAACAATTTTAGAGGGGGCAAAGAGAAGGGTTGAGTCGATGGGTTGATTTGTAGCCACATGTGGATAAAAATCCTTACCTGACAATTAGTTTTCTTAAGAGAAGTAAAGATCCAATGGACATATATTGCTCTACCCCTTTCATGCTTAGCCAGCTTGAGAATCTCTAACATATGCTTTGCCACTCTAATGCACATGCTCTACAAGAAATCATGATTGAAGAATCTCATATATTCTTCCTCTACCTCATTTTTTGCAAAAAGGCACATCTTCATACACCAAAGAGGCCTCAAAATCTATTTGGGATAACCAAGCAAACCAATCCATTTTTATGCAAATTTGTTATTTATAAATGTAATGTGTTTAAAGTCAAAGTGTTGCATAACTCTTGTTTCCCTTTCCAAATTAGGTAGTGACTATGGTAAAATGAAGTAGCATTTGATTATGAGAAGCACTTGAAGTGATGGCACCAACTATCCCACACTTGTTTATGTAGCCCATTTTCCTTACCGACTCACTCCCTCTATAGTTAAATGGTGACGTCATGTGAACTTTTCAAAATTGTTGGAAATTAGAGAATTTTAGACATTGAACTAGGGATATACTAAAGAGAAATTTCACATGTGATGAGTTTTATCTTTCACTTGTAGGTAATAAATAAGGTGTGATAAAAGAAGGGGCAATTGAAGGTAAATTAACCTATATCTGAGCTAAGGGCTTAAAGAATGTACTAATTAGCTATTTAGATAAGGTATAACATGTTTTCTAATCTAATAGTGTACAATATGATTTCTAGCCCAATAGTGTGCTCCATATTTTTAGGCCTTTCATTAAAAAATTCTTAAATTATCACTTCTAATTTAATCCCATGGAGGGAATTACCATCCCTATTTCTAGAGAGTGGGTGGATCTATGAAAATTTTTGAAATAAGATTAGAAATAATTCAAATCTTGTCTTTAGAAAATGGAGCTCAAATGTTATTGGCCAAACTATAGTTGGAGAGAATGGGTCTTTATGAAACCTTTTCAACAACCCTAAGAAGTACTTCTGCTAAATGACAATCACAAACTAGTGATTTTCTTAGAGAATCATGTTTTTGATAAAGATAAGCTGCTAGCATGAGAGTAGAACCTGATAACAAAAGCCAAACGGTAACAGAACAGGGCCAGGGCCACCAATAGCCAACTAACAGTTGATTAACAGTTCATCAAAAACTAACAAAACATTAAACAAGTCTTTAAGCAATTCTTTAATGAAATAAAACAAGAACCACCTAGCTAAGAAGACATTTCCAGTCATCAAATATCATATTGACTAAGTTTTCCTGATCCTCCAACAGAGAATCCATAGTCTTCTTTCGGTCCACCTGCAGAATAGAAAAGGCATTGGCAGCCTTGTGGGATGACCTCAGAACCAGCTTAACTAGAGTCTTGACTTTGTTCTCCATCATGGACAGGCGAGATTTGACTTCAGCTAGCTCCATTTCTAGTTTCTTGTTATCCACATCCCTTCTAGCACTCATAACTTCCTTGTCGGGGGTTTCCTACACCTCAGTATCTTCATTATTAGTTTCATAAAATGAGTTGTTCATTGAAGCAAAGTGGCTCATGCCCTCCTGTTCCTGCATATGGGTGGTTTTGGTTCCCTTAATATCAACTTCTTACACTATGTCTTCCCAATCAGAAGCAGTGGAATAATCAGCAATCTTTATTCCCTGGGGCGTACCTCCTACCAATCTAGAGGATCTCCTTATGCTCGGTCTTCTGACACAGCCAGCCTTTCCCATAGCTTTTTATTTTACAAACATAACCTCCTCCTTCCCCTGATTCCCCTGCATTTTATTTGTCTCTTCAACACCTTTCCTCTCACCCCTTTCACTACATCTCTTTTTCTCAGTTTTGTTTTGTGCAGGACTCCCTCCCTTACATTTCTTGTTATCTTGCATGGGGTTTCTATTTTTCATGTTATATAAGCCCTCAGCAACCAGATCATGAGACTGGTCCTAAGAGTCTCAAAGGTTTATCCCAAAATTCAGCTGCCCGAGATAGCCTTCGAAAAAGAGGTTGCTTTTGACACAGACAGGCTAGACAAAGGGCCAGAGGGACTGCTCATAGGAAGGTTAGATGGGGAGGCAAGCTAAGAGGCCATCGGAGTGATTGGCTTCCCAAGTCACACAATTAGGGGAATTTTATCTTTAGAGTCTTCATTGGAGCTATCCTCCACATGCTGAGCAACAGAGGTTTTAGGCAGACACAAAGCCAAATGGTATTGATGCAGTCAAAAGATTAAGCCTTGGTGTAAGGGCAAAGCAATCACCTCTGGGTCCCCTTCACGGGCTTTTTTGGTGTGCATTATAGAGGCTTCAAGGATGGATAGCAGGAAGGAGGGGAAATTAACTAGTGTTTTATGGAGAAAATGATTTAAGAAGGCAAAATGATAATGGTAGAACACTCTGTATCTACCCTCAAGAGTAAAATATTTCATTATCAAAAAACATACCTGGTTCCACGAAGAGACCAGACTCTCACGTTCAAAGCCTCCCTGGAGCCGAATTTGTTTCTCCCCCTCTTTATAGAACAGTTTCATGCTCTCCATGTCTGGGACACAAGTCTGCTTCTAGAAAATCATGTTACTTGAAGTTTTAGATGATAAATTCTAAAAAAATATATAGTAGAGCTGAAATTTTATGTTGCACAAGACCTAATTATCTATAAATTGATCTAAAAATTTATTTGCTCCCTTGATAGGATCACTAACTAAATTTTACATCCTAAATGGCTAGCATCTCAAAAAATGGTTATTTGCTCCTATCAAAGAATTTGGGGTAATTAAATCATAGCAGGTGGTTGAAGGTGAAATTCTATTTATTTATCTTCATATATGCTAGCTTTGTCAAATTTGTAAACTTATTAACACGTAGCTCTAAAGCAAGATAATTGACCACTCAAGCTCAAGTAAGTGCAAATAATATTGAGGCTCGGCCACATGAATGAACCCACATATAATTCTATTTAATTTTATTTACCTATTAAGACTTTTACCATGTAGCTATTTTTCTTCCCCAAAATTTTCAATCTGATGGTCATCATAGATTTTTATTACCCACTTTCACAAAAATGTAAGCACATTCAAAATATTCTACAAATCCTAGAGTAATGTGGCATTTATCTTACTTGCATGTATATTACATGTTGTATGGGCTTTTAAACAATTGTGTAGCCTTGAGTGTAATGGCCATGATAATATGTGATTTGACCATGCACACTTTAAATTTATATAGCTTATTTATATGAATTATTTATAGTATAGTGACCTCCATGGTGTATATTGGTGGCCATAAACCACTACTTTCCAACAAGGTGTAATTTTCCTTTGACCTAAAATAGAAGGATACCATTAAAAGTATATTAATTATATATTAAAACAATTATATGATTTAAAAATAATGTATAAATAATTTTAAAATAAAATATTTATTTATTTATCATGATTTATAAAAGTACACTTTTCATATAAAATAATTTTATTTTTTTCTGTCCACTTTTAAGTTTTTTTAGTGCCCCTGTATATTGATGTTTTGATAAAGTAAGCTGCAAAAAAGGGTGTCGATCCCATTACATATCAACCAAAAAGGCGTACCAGAGTTCCAAGAAAGAACCAAGAGAGAGAAACATACCAAACCAACAAGAAATGGCCAAAAATAAACCCAAGACCTAGACATACATGACTGACAGTCGACCAATAGCAGACAAAACCAAAAGCACAGAAAAAGCCCCCAATAGCTAATTGAACATCTGGACCCAATCTTTGGCCAGGAACTAGTAGAGATCATAGTACTCCTTGAGTTCTTTTTCCTTCATACCCTGGTTGGTAAGCTCGACATCCTAGAGGACCACAAGAGTTGTGGCCGACCGGTGAATCACTTTTGCAGAGAACTTGGCCAGAGTCTTGAACTTCCTCTCCAACTCATTGATCCTAGCAGAGAGGGTTTCTATCTCCTTGTCTTTGATAGCAACCTTGCCCCCCTTTTCATCTTGCCATCTTCCTTCACCACTTTGTCTGAGCTCATAGATTCAGACCCCTTAACATTGAGCTCAGGAAAATTACTGGGCCCTTCATTCGCTTCACCTTCCACATTATCATTTTTAGTTTCCTTGTCGACAGAAAATTCCCCACCCGTCTGTTCACTCTCAGGCACAATAGTGTCCACTTTGTTGTTTTTGTCATCAAAAATACCATCACCCTCCAAGTCTGCAATATCCTCCTCCAACTTAGTAACCTCCTTTTGGAGAATAGGACTAGGCTTAGCTACAAGCCTCGTTGACCTCCTGGTTGATGGTACCCAGGGCTTACTATTAGTTATGATGAAATCCTCATCATCAGTGTTGTCACTACCACCGATACCTTCCTCAGATCTAACCTCTTCCACCACCATAGAAACATTTTTGGCCTTCTTCCCGCTATCTATACCAATTCCTTCCTCCACACTTCCCCTTTTCTTCTTTTGAGGGGTCACCTGGGCAAAATCACCAGGTAAGAGCTTTCTTTTAACAGAAGTCTTCGTAGAGGTCATGGGAATCTGGTCATAGGCCTTAGGCTCTAGGATTTTACTAGCGGTAGTTTTTTTCTTTCCTGACTTGATGGATTTGGCATACTTCTTCGGAGTGACTTCCATAATAATAACCGGGCTAGTCTTCACAGGATTGAAGTAGGGCGACAGGGGAGATTCAACCCTAGAAGCCATGAGGGCTTTAGGGGGGCAGAGGGCCAAATGGAATTTATACAGTCTAAGGATAAGCCCCTGATGGAGTGGGGTGAGGGGTTTGTTGGGGTCTATAGCATGTTGTTCAATGGCAGACGCAATTGAGACTTCCAAAGACGATAGCAAATAAAAAGGGAAACTTATTACTTTACTACGACGAAAATGATTGAGCAAAGCAAAATGATAATGGAAGAAGCGTTTGAATCTACCTTCGAGAGTGAAGTACTTTATGATCATATAACACACCTCATCCCAAGGTTTTGGCAACATTTTGTGATCAAAACCCCTACAGACTATGTAACACCTCCCCTTTTTCAGAAAACAAGCCATTCCCTTAGGGTCAAAAACTTTGCCCTCTTTAGGGTGTTTGATGCCATCAGTAGGCATTCTTGTCGCCATACTAATCACTTCCTCCAATATTTCAAATCCTACACCGCCCACCTTAACCTGTCTGCCCTCCTAACAACGTAGGAACTGCATAGAGAGGCTTTCATCATGACCCTACAAGCATTCAAGATAGGAAGCCACCTCGCCCTCCTAGCAAATGTGCTAAAGGGTCTTGTTGCATTTAATCTCTTCACAGGATTCTAGCTCAGTGCGAGACCTATCCCCCCCATAGCAAGAATGCACCAAAATCTCACAAACAAGCTAGCAATGCAAGAAACAACAGAGAACTTAGAAACTTTTGAACTGCAAAAAATATCCCAAACACCAATATCCATACTCAAGTTAATGAGTATAGTGTCTTTTCGGCTGCCAGGGGTGGCGTACTTACTTAAATTTGCAATATGCAAACTATCACTCCCTTTCCTTCCATAGTTACAATTCATTAATTGGTCATAATTAGAGGTTCTGCATAGAGACGTCGAGTTGATCATGTGCCTAGTCATGTGAAACCCCACCTTAGGCCTCCATGTCCGACTGAAGGGTGAGCAATCCTTCGTACTTTGGCAGATCCCAACTCTGACACATCTAAGCTAGCAAGCAAACATCACACTCCTCAAAACATAAGTCCTCATATCTAGATGGCAATTGAAATTGGATCCCATATGGCACCCAAAGTACTCCCTAGGCCAAGAGGTCAATGGTTTAATTAATTCAAACATGAGAGGTCAAGAGCGGGGCTTTGCTGCTTTTCGAGAAGGTTTTGTATCTAACTAGGTAAATTATTCTTTCTTTTCCAACATCTCCAATTGTCCAAGCTCTACCCAAGGTTAGCCAGCCCATCTGCCACTTTATTGCCTTTGCGGTAAACATGCCCAATTTCTATCTAGTTGAACCCAGTCAATAAGCAGAGGATGTCATCCGTAATATCCTTCAACTTCCAGCCGCTACTAGACCTTCCAAGAGCTGCCTCAATGATGATTTTCAAATCTCCTTCCACTTGTAATTTTTCCATTCCCATAGAGAGAGCAATTTTGAGACCCCACAGCAAGACCAATCCCTTCACCACATTATTAGACTGGATGCCAATGTACCCGGCATAAGCAGTAATGAAGACGCCCTGACTATCTCTGAATATCCCTCCCCCACTTGCCATCCCAGTATTCTTTTTTTCAGCTTCGTCAAAATTTAGTTTGATCCAATCCCTAGGAGGGGGTCTCCAGAGGTTGTTTTGTCTAGCCAATTTTTTGGAATTGTCAATCTTGATTATGTTCGCTGTCATCCCAGTTCATGGCAGTCCATACTTCCACCAGAGTGGGGGGTTTTTTAGCCACATGAAGAGTGCTAGCTGACGTGTTCTTAGAGACCAACCTGTTGAATGAGTAAAAGACCTTAGTAGCAGATCAAGCTTTATCTCTAAAGATTCTATTGTTTCTTTCCTTCCACACACTCCACCCCAGGTTTGGGGGAATTTGTCTCCATAACTCTCTAATCCTAGCGTGCAAGAAAGGAGAAATCCAGCTTTAGGCAAAACCCATTAGGTTTTCCAAGAAAACCCATTAGGTTTTCTAAGAAAACCCACTCCAAGTTAAGTTTCTCTATAGTTCTTCCCCATATCTCTTTAGAAAAGTCGCAATGGAAAAGAAGGTGTTGAATGGACTCTTCTTCTTTAAGGCAAAGCACACATCTGTTGACCAACTGGAACCCCCCTTTTTTAAGGTTATCAGTAGTAAGGATTTTATTATGAGCAACAACCCACTAGAAGAAGTTTACTTTAGGGGTGAGCTTGTTATTCTAGACACTCTTCCAAAACCAATTCCCCTTACCATTGTTTGTCAGCAGGATGTAAGCAGATTTAACTGAAAAGTTCCCCTTTTGGTCATGTCCCCAGAGCATTTCATCCTCCTTAGAAAATATCAGAATTATGTACTTGCTCAGATCCATTTGAAGAGCCTGACACTCCTGATCCTTTGGCTAACCATTGTTCCAGCAATCCGAGAGGTTTTTCCACTGCCTTTGGCTATGGGAATGGGAAGTGATGAAATTGTTGACCAAACTCCCAAAATGGTTGACAACTCTTTCCCTGGTGATATTGTTCTCCCTGCTAGCCAAGGGTCCCTCCCCAAGATAATTGTCCTCCCAGAATCTAATTTTATCTCCCTTACCCAACTTCCATTTGATGCCTTGGGATAGAGTGCTTCTAGTTTTGATCATTTTACTCTAGATAATAGAGCCTTTGGAATGACTCTCTCTGTCAAGAACTCCAAGTTTATCCCCATTCTGTAGGTACTTGGCTTTCATAATCTAAACCCAATCTTTCTCCTCATTAAGGAAGGTCCACCTAATTTTGTCTAGTAACGCATTATTCATCACCTAAATTTTTTTAATTCCCAATCTCCCTTGAGTTTTGGGTAGACAGACATTTATCCCATCCAACCAGCAAGATCCTCTTCTTTTCTGCAACTCCAGTCTAGAGAAAGGTTCTCTAGATCCTCTCTAGTTTCTCTGCCATGTATCTGGGCATTTTAAAGAGGGATAGAAAATAGGTGGGGATACCCTGCAATGAGGCCTTCAACAATTGAAGCTTACCAGCTTGACTAAGGAGTTTACCTTTCCATACCTCCATTTTCTTTTGGATTCTTTCCAAAACGGTATTCCAGAAAGTCAGGGTCACCTCCTTAACTGTGAGGGGTAGACCTAGGTAGGTAGTCAGGAGATTAGCCTTGTTGCAATCAAGGATGTTTCTCACCCTGACTTGCAGCTCCAAGTCAGTGTTGAAGAAGAACACATTACTCTTTTCATAATTAATGCACTGGCTAGAAACCTCTGCATAGGTGTTCAGCAGATCTTTCCATCTTCTAGCTTGAACCATCGAAGCTGCCCCAAACAGCATAGTATCATCCACAAACTATTGGACAACAGACGGACCCAAGGTGGATGTAGCTTTGACTCCCCTAAGGGACTAACTATCCAGATGGGGAGAAAGGGGATCTCCCTGCCTGATACCTCTACCAGCATCAAAGAACCCTTGAGGAGTACCATTGACAAGGATAGAGTACTTCATGATGGTGACACATTCTTTTATTAGAGTAAGCATTTTATCCATGAACCTGAACTTCCTAAGGACTTTGAATAGGAAATCCCAGGAGACTATGTCATAAGCTTTAGATATATCCATCTTAAGAGCCATGCTCAGATTATTACTTCTATCCATCGAGTGAATGATCCCATGGGTCGATATGGTAGCATCCATAATCTATCTACTAGGGACGAAGCCTTTCTGAGAATCTGAGATAATGTTGTCCAACAGCAATTGAAGTCTAAGGACCAAAGTCTTTGTAATGATCTTATAAATGGTGTTACAAAGGCTAATAGGACGGAAGTTAGCCATAGAATTCGTGATGCTTTTCTTGGGGATAAGCGCAATGAACGTGGTATTGATCTATTTGAGGATTTTTCCAGTTCTAAAGAAGTCCTTGACAACAGTCATGACATCATAACCCACTATCTCCCATAAGTCTTGGAAAAAGGCTGGGTGAAACCTGTTCAGTCCTGGACCTTTGAAGGCCCCCATAGAGAACACAACCACCCTAACTTCCTCCTCAGTAACAGGCTTCAGTAGTCTACAGTTATCTTCCTCCAAAAGGATAGAGGGAATGTTGTCCAATAACTTATCTTCTTGACCTTTGTCAGGCTTGTTTCTATGCTCCTTCAAGAAGTTTCTAAAGTAGTTGGAGGCAAGGTTTCCCAGTTCCTTGTCCTTGACAATTTCTCTGTTGTTCTCATCAAGCAGCTTGGAGATTCTGTTCCTCTTCCTATGCTTCATGGCTAACTAGTGGAAGAAAGTCGAGTTCATATCTCCCTCCTTCAGCCATTGCACTCTAAACTTTTGTTTCCAGAAGGTTTCTTGAACCTTTCTAGTGATGTCCTTGAGGTTTTTGAGTAGAGCCTCTTCCATCTTATGAGTATTCTCACTTGCATTCCCCTAGCCATGTTGTCTTGAACTTCCATTAATCTGTCAGTAATGTGTTTCTTTTGGTTCATCACATTCCCACAACAGAATTTATTCCATCCTTTGACTTTGTGCTTAACATGGATGAGTTTTTGGGTGAGTCTAAACATGGGAGATCCATGCACCAGGATCCTCCACCAATCAGCAATGCAGTTTCTGAAATTAGGGTGGGAGGCCCACATGATTTCATATCTAAATGGGAATGGCCCCTTTGGAGCACCATCAGTCCAGGAGAGGAGGAGGGCATTGTGGTCAGAGATGGTGCAAGGAAGGGAAAAAAGGATAGAATTTTGCACCCTATCCTAGTTAGAAGAGGCTAGAAATCTATCCAGCTTCACTTGAATCAGTTGATCTCCCCTTCTTCTATTGGACCAAGAATAGAGTTAATTGTTCATCTCTATATCCATTAGCCTATTCTGACTTAGGAACTTTGTCAGGTTAACCATGTTGTCCGAGTAGTCCATGTTTCCCTCAGACGTTTCTGAAGCGAAAAGTGGGGTGTTGAAGTCTCCCCCCAGTAACCATAAAGTCGATCTCTTAGCATTAATTTTAGGGATCAAGCCATCCCAAAGTTCCTTTCTAGTGTTTCTGGTGTTGGGGTATATATATTGATCAGCTTCCATCTTTTCTTATTCATAGTGCATTTAATTTCCAAACTATTTTTGCTATGCGAGCAGTAGCTACCCGAAATGTTATATTTGTTCCACATAGTAACCAGGCCCCTAGAAGCTCCTGTAGAAGGTTTGATAATGTAGTCAACCATGGGCCAAATATTATTAGCAATCTTTTTGAAGTTATCTTCAGACATCTTAACCTCTTGGAGAAGGATGATATCCACCTTATTGTCAAAAATACAACTCCTGATCATGAGTTGTTTATGAGGACTATTTAGCCCCCTCACATTCCATGTGATGATCTTTATTTACGAGGTCTTCTAGAGATAGCCTCCAGTGTGCTTTGTCTCCCAATGGCTATTTCCTTGGTTTCTTTTTTGTTTCTTGTTTCTCTCTGGGACTATCTATCTGCCTTTCCTTCTCTCCCCACATCTGCTAACTTCTTGCCTTTCTCCTTCTTTTTGGGAGTAATCCACCCCTCCTGGTTACTAAGACCAGCCCCATGAGAAAGAATCCTAATGGGAGATATAATGGATTTCTTAGTGCTTGCCGAAACTAACTGCTCTCCAACAGATTCCACAGACCCAGAAACATCATTCCTAGGCAAGGGTGACTTTTCATTGGGGGATAAGATTTCCCCATCTTATGTCTCAACTGAGCCCAAGGAAGTGCCCTCTTTTGAGTCGGATGTTTAACTTTAGAATCCCCCTAATTTTGAAGTAGAGGTAGGGGTGGGGTCTCATTGGTGGAGGTTAGAAGTTCAACCTCAAGATCTCATAGAGCTTGGGCCTTCTCCAGTTGCTTTGTCATGAGAGGGGACTTGATGATATCAAGCAGGTCCTCTTTAAACGAGTAGTCCTCCACAATATTCTCCTCCTCTCAGACCTCTTTGCCTTTTTGTGACTTTATTTTTTTGCATTCATTGATAAGATGCCCTTTTTTGGAATAGTTTTGGCAAAAAGTGGTAGCATTCTCATACTCCAGGTGTTGCTCCCAGTAGCCATATTTAGACTTTAAGTTAAAGTATTAGGTAGAGTTTTATGAATGTCTACACTAACACAAAATCTAGCAAACACTAACCTGGCTTTGTGCTTAGTGGTGCTGTCCAGAGCGATGAAATGCCCAAAAGAGTTCTCTTTCCATGTGAAAATCTCCTCATCCCAGAACTCCAGCAAGAGTCTAGGGAGTCTAACCCAGACTGAAGCCAACCTACTGAGTTCCATAGCTACGTCAAACCCCGGTTTCCAATGCCCTAGGCAAAGGTTGTGTTTGCCATACATCTAGGGGCCACTAGCCAAAGCCTCTACCAAGTCCTCCCTGGTGGTGAACTTAAAGAGAAAGAGACCACCTGTCATGGCGCTAGTAACCAAGCTACCTTTAAGGTGCCACCTCGAGGCCACCCAGTGTCAAATCATGTCAATGTTGGGCCTAAAGGCTTGGAACCTACCAACCAAGCATAATTCCAAGGCAAAGGTTATTTTATCCATCATCAGATCTAGGATCTGGAAGTCTATTCCATTCACATGCTCTGCACTGGGGCTGCAGAGTCTTTGAAAGGCCTACTAGTTTCCCCTAGCAGTGCTTGTTTCCAAGCCTTGGGATCCAACCCTGAAGCTGGAGATTTGAGCTCATTAGTAATGACCAAAACAATATCATCATCGGTGGGAACCTCCTGAGGGCCTATAGGGGAGGCAAGGGGCCCCTCAAGGTTGACGACCACCATGAGCGAAGCAGGTTCAAACAGTGTAAAGGCGGGAAATTTGCAGAGTGGAAAAATTGTATATTGATGTCACAATAACACTAAGAATATTGTTTTGCATAATTCAAATTGGGA
Organism: Cunninghamia lanceolata; assembly: GCA_027924645.1. Lineage (NCBI taxonomy): Eukaryota > Viridiplantae > Streptophyta > Pinopsida > Cupressales > Cupressaceae > Cunninghamia > Cunninghamia lanceolata. The sequence continues at coordinate 5,399,487 of BSBN01000397.1, forward strand.
GAAAATAAATGAAAAACAACAAAATGCATATTTCAAAGAATCACTATAAGAAAAAAAAATTAATAAGCATCAGCTTCACACATATCATAGGTGTGAGACTCTCTTCATAATTTATTATTGGAAAATTGTATTCATTTGACAAAAATGAAGAGGAAAAGAGATTCAAGAGACCAAAAAAAAAAAGAGATACCAGATGTAGATAACTACAAACCAACAAATCAATGTCAATTTTGCAACATTGATAATGCATTAAAAAAGGAAGGATTGATGAGTGCTTTTGGATTTAACTGTGTATATTTTTCAATTAGGAAGAGGAATATAATGGATTGGATTGCAAATTAGGCATATAAAAAAACATTAGGGGAGGAGGGGACTATTATTTATTAAAAATAAAACTAAAAAATAAATAATTAAATATTCATACAAAGATACCCACCTATATTTAATATATATATAATTGATTAAACATATCAACTTAGAAATAATAATAAAATATTTCAACCTATAAATATATTTAAATACAAAAACACATATATTAAATTGGAAAGTACATAGGTAAATTAAATCCAAAAGAACATAAATACTTATATACATTAAATTATATATATATGTGTGTGTATTCTATTTATAAATAGAACATAAATAAATTAAATTATATATGTATATATAATATTGATTAAAAATATCAACCAATAATATAAATATATCAACTTATATTAGTGTATATTATCTATAAATATATTTAAAAACAAAAGCACATATCAACTAGAAATAATAATAAAATATTTCAACCTATAAATATATTTAAATACAAAAACACATATATTAAATTGGAAAGTACATAGGTAAATTAAATTGAAAAGAACATAAATAATTATATACATTAAATTATATATGTGTGTATTCTACTTAATAAATAGAACATAAATAGATTAAATTATATATGTATACATAATATTGATTAAAAATATCAACCAGTAATATAAATAATTAAATATATCAACTTATATTAATGTATATTATCTATAAATATATTTAAAAACAAAAGCACATTAAATTAGAAAGAATATAAATATAAAAAAAATTGGAAACGATTGTGAGAAAATCACAAAAGGTATGGAAAACACAAAAAGCAAGTACATAACCTCTAGAAGATATCTCTTGGCATACTATAGCTATATTTTTTTAAATATAAATATGCTAGTATATATTATCAATAAATATATTTAAAAGCATATGTATACTAGCAGTTGCGCGAAAATAGCCGATAGGGTTTATCAATATCTCATCTGTAACTCTAAAGTTGAAATGTAAGAATATTCAGAGGTTTATCAATATCTCATCTATAACTCTAAAGTTGAAATGTAAGAATATTCAGAAAGAACATAGTTGTAATTGTATATGATTAGGGTGTATCAATTTTGTAATTGTAAATTTGAAATGCAGAGTTGCATGAAAGACATTGGGAAATAAATTGTATAAATATTGAGAAATAAATCGACCAAAAAATTATTTTGATATTAAATGATAATTAATTAGTCAAAGTTAATTTGAATAGATAAATTAAATATCAATAAATTAAAATCAATCTTAAAAATAATTTATATTAATATTTGATATACTTAAATCTTATACTATAAACAATAACGTTAATTAAGTATTCATAACCCTAATTCTAGTCCTTACCCTAATTCTAATTATAACCCTAAACCTAATTCTAACATTGACCCTATTTTATCTATAACCCTAATTCTAATGCTATCATAATTTTATCCCTAACCCTAAACGTGATTCTAACTCTAACCCTAACAATTTCTTTGGTTATAAATAGTTTGCGTAATTGTAACACTAACTCTAATTCTATCCCTAACGCTAATCCTAATTGTAATTGTAACCCTAATGTTAACCATATGTTTTTTGGTTATATATATTTGCTCTAATTATATCTCCCTTTACCTCTTTCTCTCCTATCTATATCTCTATTTTTTGCACTCTTTATATCTCTCGTGCTTTCTCCCTCCCTCCCTCCCTCTTCATCTCTTTGTCTTTGTCTCTCTCTTCCTCTCTTTTTATCTCTTTTTCCCTCTGTAGCTCTTATCTATAGCTCTATCCCTCTTTCTCTATACCCCCTAACTCTAATTCTATCCCTAACTGTAATTTATCAGTAACCATATTTATATCCTTAACCCTAACCCTAGTTGTAATTATAACCCTAACCCTAATTCTAACCCTAATTATAATCCTCCCTCTTTCTCTATTCCCCCTTTCCCTCTCTCTCTCGCCCCACATCCCTCTCCACTTCTGTCTCTCCACTTCTTTGTTCCCCTCTCTCTAAAACTTTAATGTAATCTTGTTCCTCAACCTATTCAAACACATGGTGTATACACCTAAAATTGGCATGACTCTACTTAAATAAATATTTTTAATATTTATTTCATCATTCACATTTTTCTATCAATAAAATAAATAAATTTATTTATTTATCTGATTCATCCCTTCTCATTTAACCACCAACTTCATTCTTCTAAAAATAATTAAATAATTTTAATTATTTAATTAAAATCTTTTATTCTTCCAAATTTAAATAAAATGCAAATTTTATTTAAATAAAATCTAAAATCCTCACAAAATAAAATATATTTCTATATTTTATTTATTCTTCTCAAATATCTACAAAAATAATTAAATAAAATCTTTTTATTTAATTATGCCTTCTTATCTTCACAAAAATCATTCTTATCTTCCAAAAACACTTTCCTCTTGTTACACAAAAGCAAAAGCTGAGTTACAAAAGCTGAGTTACACCGACGACCAACCTCCCCCAAAACCCTCATAGGCATAACCCTTTGAGGCTGGGAGACACCATAACAAAGAGTAGCGCCGCTGCACGTGTAACCACTCGAACGGTTGCCCTAACTAAGAACCAATTGTGTAGCAAGCCAAAAACACCTATTTGTTGATGCAAAGGGTGGAGCTCTTGAAGCGGCCTCGATTCAAGTGACTCTTAGTAGAGGTAGCAGGGACAATCCTAAGGTTTTGTTGTGGGTACGAGCCTAAGGAAACCTGAATCTGGTATGCGTGAGAAGTGAGTGTTGTGGAGGGGATCCGGTGCTACTAGGTTCTGGAGCTACACGCTTTGAGTGGTATAGCTAGAGGATTCAATGAATACTGTCATATCCAGCCTAGGTTATACTTATTTTGAGTCAAAATAGTCCAAAAACATAAAAAAAAAATATAAAAAGATAAAAATCATGGAAAACTTCTATGTGTTTGTTGTGCTTTTGCCATAATTAAACATCAGAACATTCAGAAATGCCAAGTTTTTAAAACTAAAAATTGAAAAATCCTGAAAACATTCCAAAATTTTCTAAAAATCTGAGAAAACAAGACAAAAAAACTAGAGTTGCGCATTTGCCACGACACGTGGCGCATTTGATTTGACTTCCAGTGCATCCGAACTCTGTTGTGGTGCATTTGCGCATATTGCGCATTTGACCTAACTTTTTGCGCATTTAATATCTGCTATGGCGCATTTGAAAACTTGCCAGTGTTGTGCATTTGAACTGACTTCTAGCACATTCATTCTGACTTCTGGCGCATTTAACCTCTATTATCGTGCATTTAAACTGCTGTGCATTTAAACCTGAGAACAAAATATAGTACCTTCCAAGAGCAAAACTATCAAAAACTTTTCAAAAACCATCTTCAAAATCTGTTTAGTTTCCAAAAAATCTGATTGAGACCTTGCAAATCGACCATTTCTCCTTCTTCTTCCTGCCATATCCACTTTTTCATCCAAAGTCTCACCAAATCTGTCCAATTTCCAACAGGATTAGAGTCAAATTATTCTTGATCAAAAATCAAAACCTCAAGCAAAACCTAGTGAGGCTCCAATATCAAGGGTTACTTATCCTTTCGGAAATACACTAGGGGTTTGTGTAAAGGCTAGTTAACATCAAGTATACGGATTTCTAACATCCTTACTTAGACTATTGCTTTTGTATACCCCACTTTGTTTGACACCACCTAGATCTAAGAAGAACCTTGCTAAAACCTTGTCTCATTCTAGCACCTTGCTCAAATCTTCCAATCTGACCTCATCCCATCTCTTTACTACCTTGCATGGTCTTGACAAGATTACAAAAACAAAAATAGTTAGAAATGGCAGAGAAAAATGTTCCCAATGGTCACGAAAGTGACGAAGAAATTTCTAGGGAAGAGATCCTTCAAATGCAGCATGACCCAAAATTTCAACGCCTAGTAGGAGTACTTGCACAAGACCCTACAAAATTCTTCTTACACCTAGCAAGCCTAGGAGTAAAACTTCCTAAAGGTTATGATGTAGAGGCTCTAAGAGAAACTGACAAAGAGAGAGTCCCGTTGTCTCTCAGATTTGCACCCTCGTCGAGTTGTGAAACTGGGCAATCTGGAGAAACATGGGATCTTTCCTAGGCCTGTGGGTGACCTGTGTTGGAAAGAACCTCCGGAGAAGGCCGGCTTCCTTTTAGTACTCCACCTAAACTACCTAGACTAAAAATTTGTAGAGAAAAGGGTAAGAAGGATTACATAAAATGAAACCTACTGTCTAAGGTGATGCACCAAATGATTATCAGAAAATACACAGAAAAATGACACACTACAGAACCAGGAATAATTAGAATCACTTACACAACCCAACAAATCACAATCTTTGCATGATCAATTTGTGAGGAGGCTAAATAATCAACAGTCCTGTTTAGGAGAAATAGATTTTCTCACTACCCAAAACTGATTATTATCATTTACACAGCTCACAACCTGCAAAAATAATGTAATATTGCCAAAAAGGCATCAACATGCAGTACAACTCTAAGGACAGAAAAATATCACAATTTCTAATTTTGGTGAGTTCTGAGGCATTCAAACTTGAACAAAAAATTTCATTTTCCTACCATTTTAATTGCTGCTAGACCCTGCATGACTAATTACCAAGGCTGCAGATTGTAGGAAACCTGCAATGTTCAGTGAAAATGTGAAGTAATCAACTTTTAGGCCCCCATCTTCCCCTGAATACTTTCTTGGGAAATATGTGCCACGGCCTAATTGGATGAGCAGATTGGTATACCCCTTACTTGGTAAGGCTTCTTTGCATTGGGTAGAATCAACTACCTTGACAAGGGTATCGAAGGAGGTAGTGCCGACTATCACAAACACCGTCCTCTCCATTTCTCTGTCTGAATCCATTACTGTCCTCATTTCAGGCATTGAAAGCTCTTTTCAGTGTCAACAAATAATCATTAACAACAAATGTCAAAGAGTATTCATTTTTTAACAATAGTGTCCATTTAGAAGAAATTGTGTCTAGCATATAGCCTTGTCACAATTGGAAGCGGAAGACCCCAGCAACTTGCTCTAGAGGGGCAAGACTCCTCTTCAATTCATTGACCCTCTGCTTCAATTTTTTCCTTCAGTGGATAGTCCTCCTCTTTCAGGAATGTATGCCACAACTATGAACATAAATCTTGCTGTGTGGGGTAAGTCACCTTCTGCCAACTGAAATTCAGGTTTACACCACTTCATTTTTCTACAAAGATCATATAGATTGGTGGGTGGACCTCCTTTTTGCATACACAGAGCAACACAAACTTTGTCATAGAAACCAGTTCTATCATGAGACACCATGTTTTCCTGTTCACTATGAAAAGGGTCTGGATATGTTGTATAATTCATTGGAATCCCAATAATCTTTGCTTTCTTCCCTGGAAACTCTTGAGCTTGACTTGGCTGTATTTTGTTTTCCATCTATCAACAATTTTTTTTGGGTGGGACTAACAGCTTCGTCAGCACTTTGTACCTGTATTCTCCTCAGAATATTGGGATGGACTGATGCTTTCTGGTCGGAATGAGTCAAACACCTTTAACTCTGTTAATTCTGTTTTGCTTCCACTTGCATTAGAGAGCTGAGGATAATCTGATCTGATATTGGAAAATGCCTGTATTTGGTTTCATATACACAACAAATACCCTTGACTCCATCAAAGCTAACTCCACCAATGCACTTCCAATTTCACTCTTACTAACTCCGAGAGGAAATGGTATTTTGTTAACAATTTTAGCCCTTACAGTTTCTAGCGCATCATTCAAAGCAGCTAATCCGCATTAGTATACGCAACCACAATGTCTTTCCAGCCATACAAGCCAATCACATCTGCAATTGCCATCATTCCATACATATCACTATGTGTTGTGCGTAGAAAATAAGGATACTGATATGGGAGAGTTGAATCTGTTGCTCCAAATGACAGAATTGATACATGAAGTTTACTGGCTACATGTGAAACAATATGAGCAATAACAAAAGATTGTGGCCCTACTATTGCACCATTGTCTACTTTTATCAACTCCAAAGCTGATACTCTCCATTTCTCAGCTGTCTCTGAATCATTGACTATCTCTTATTACATTTCATAGACCCTGCTGATCTGAATGAGTGATAGGATGTCAAATATCATCTGAATGCAGTCATGGGACTATTGTCCATGATGTTCTTAACTGTAAATGTTATTCTTTTCATCATGATTGTTTTCTTTTTGTGGCTGTGCTGAGGTATACACTACTATTCTTTTGATGACTGTTATTGCACCTTTCTTATGATATTCAGCTGTTTGCTATGATCTTTGCTGGCGTGATGTACCTTGCTGTCCTGTTTTGTTAATTGTTGGCTGTCCTAAAGTGCTTGGACTTTCCTGATTTTCTTTGCTATCCTACCATGTTTACAACCTCTTGACAGCTGTGAGCTATTTTCTGAATGCGCTTCTTGAGCTGTGCCTTTTGCATTTGTTCATTGTTACTGAGCTGGGCTCAACCCTTGTGGGAGCCATATTTCCTCCACTCGTAACCTAACTGATGAATCAAACGGAAACATAATTGCATTTGTATCTGCACATGAAGCAAACTTGTTAGAAAATAAATGCATGCTTTTCGGTTGATATTCTGGATTTGTCTTCTCAAAAGCTTCTATAACGCTAACTGGTTTACTGCAATTTGAAAACACAAAATGTATGTTTATAGATATATCATATGATGTATGATGCCTCGCCATTGCTCTAACAATAGTTTTCCAACATTTTATGCAGGTAACCAGGGATAGCAAGGAGACAGCGACTGGATGCAGGACACGCCAAACAAGATAGGAGACGCGACATGAAGGCTTGTCATTCAGGCAATGACGAGTCACCCTATCTCATATGTATATTAAGTTTTTCAGTTTATGTATAAATGTATAGTTTGTCTTTTCTTTTCGCATTGAACCAGTTAGTCTCACGGCTTGTGTGAGAACTTATACATTTATTTTTAATACATATTGCTGATCTTTTAAAAGATTTGTTCAATCTCTTAAGTCCTGAAAATACATCTGAATGCAACACTACAATTTCATCTCAAGTTGTATCAAATGTGCTTGGGTTTAACACAGCAGAAGTAAAATGTACCTTATTCTCTTTTAAAACTGGGAAGCTCTACCTGATTGAGCTCGTAGTGAAATCTAGGTAACAAGTCCCTGAAGGAAGTAGACATGATGAAATACCTACGGATAAGAGCAAAGCAACAATTGACTCCTTGGATACCCTAAGTCTAATGAACCAAAAATATGAAGATCTCCAACAACAAATTTCAGACATGAAAATAGGAGCATCGACTAAACATTACACCCTAGAGGATATTTCACCATATCCTTTTGATAGGGCCTTGGTCATGATACCTTTCCCCTCAAAATTTGAGGTGCCTAAGTTTGACAAATATCAAGGAAAGGGTGACCCAAGGGATCACATCAAAGAATTCAACGTTGCTTGTCTCGAGGTCGCACATAACGACACCTACCTTATGCAACTCTTCCCACGAAGCTTAGGGGGGCAAGCCATGGAATGGTTCTCTAGACTGCCACCCGGTATTAAAACTTTCAATGAGCTTGTAGACAAATTTGTCACCCACTTCTCTTACAATATTGAGCATGACACCTCAATATTGGATCTTTGTAACACCAAACAGAAAGGAGGAGAATCTTTCGCCGCCTTCCTACAGAGATGGAGACAACTGGCAAGTAAGTGCCCACACCAAATTCTAGAGAAACAGATGCTAGAGATGTTCGTCCACAATCTGCAAACGGACCTAAGCTACCAAATCCAAATCCAATGTCCTACTTCTTTTAGCAAGGTCATTGAGATGGGCCTCATCATAGAAAAAGCTCTAATCGCGAAAGGTCAAATCAAGCTCTATAAAGACACTCCAAACACCAACACCAACAATGACAAACCTAAATTCTGGACGAAAAACAAAAATGTTGTGAATGACGAAGTGGTGGATGCCAAAAATGCGGCACCTAAGCAACGAATTTTCAACCTATCAACACCTCAAAATAACCCCCCACAAAACAAACCAAGAAATACCAAATCTAGGTTTACCAACTTTCGGCCTAGGAGAAAGTTCACACCTTTGGATGAGTCACTAGAAACTGCCCTACAGAAACTAATCACCAACAATCTCATATCGCTTCCCTCAGCATGAGAGTACGAACCAAAGGTCAAACCCCATTGGTGGAACGACAATGACTTCTGCGAAGACCATCGAAACAAGAGGCACAAGACAAATGATTGTATTGCACTCAAGCATATAATCCAAGACTTAATAGAGCAAAACAAAATATCCGTTAACGGACAATCTCACGAACATACCTCCAACAGTGATCATCAAGCATTCAAGGATCCTCTTCCTAACTACGAGTAGGGAGGACCTTCCAACAGAAACAACAATGGCTCTAACAATGCTAACTACACAAATGTCGGCTTCGACTATGTTGTTAACCATATCTCAGAAGGTGATTCACACATCAATGTGATCACTATCAACAAGGATCTGGATTGCAATGTTACTACCCATAGTAATAGGGTCACCCTTAGAGGAGCTCCCGCTCCTCCGTCTAGTCAATACAATATTGTGGATCAACTCCACAAAACATCGACGCACATCTCCATGTTGGAACTTCTGCATCTGTCTCCTTCTCATAGGTCCATACTTGACAAAGCCTTAGCAGAAGCCTCCGTTCCCATGAACCTAGCTGAAGAGCAATTCCAAACTATGGTCGGTCACATCACCTCACCGCACTCCCTATCATTCACTGAGAAGGATGATATGTCTATCACTCAACCCATAACGTCTCCCTTCATATTGAAGCTTTCATACACAAGCACAAGATCAAAAGAGTCCTAATCGATGGAGGGGCTAGTTTGAATATCTGCACATTGAAACTAATCCTTACATTGGGGTTTTCAGAGAAGGCTATAGATCCGAAAAGAAAAATCACCATCAAAGCCTATGATGAGGAGGAAAGAACATCCAAAGGAATTGTTATCCTACCAATCAGAGTGGGCCCCATAGTAAAAGATGTAGCTTGTCAAGTCCTTGACATGGAGCTAGCATACAACATTCTCCTTGGGTGACCATGGATACACACTTTGAAAGAAGTACCTTCTACATACCATCAATGTATCAAGTTCCCACATGAAGGACAAGAGATCACCATCCAAGGTGATCCTAACCCCTATCAATACTGCAACTCCATTCAGCCCAAACCAGAAGTTGTGATCCCCAATAACCATGCCTCCGCTTCGTCTGCATCTCATGTTGACCCAGCTACACTTGCTTCCTCTTCAGGGGCATCTCAACCTAAACTCCACTCAAAGATAAAGGCTTGGGTGAGTACACGATATCTCAGTCCCTCTATTTGGCACAACTACCTCTATCTCCTAGATCCTATGGGAGACCTATCTTAAAAACACCCTCAGCAGAGAAACCTACCAAAGGACCATTTGTGAAATGGGGAAGCCTAGAAGATGAAAGTGATGAAAAAGATGTCCTACAGTGGCTATACAAGGATGAAGCTAGTTCCTCAACGCAACATAACTATCCCACTATCCCAACAGAACAGTATGGTCAAGGCTTTCAAATGCTACAGAGAATGGGGTATGAAGGACACGGTCCACTTGGTTCAAGAAAGGATGGCATCACTGAACCCATCCAACCTCATACCTTAACAGCCTGAGACACTACAGGGCTAGGCTACACTAGAACACCGAGGAACAACCGAGCAAGCAAAAATAAAGGTAAACAACCAGAAGCCTCTACTAGCAACCTGGTTGATCAAATTCAGCAAATGCAAATGGGAAGTGAAACAGATTCTAATGAATACGAGTGGGATAGTCTCTCCAAGTTGTCTTGTGATGAAAAAGATATTGACATTGTCCACGAGTATGACCCAACCCCTGCAAATGAGCGACAAGGTCCAAGAGATAGACCACTAGAATCCATTCCGCATAACAATAATAGTGACAATCGCGAGGAAAGAATGATACCTCCCTTAACAGATCCACTAATAGAGAGTACCATCGCAGACTTTGTCCGTTCCTTCCATAATTCTGTCCTAACATCAACATCGTCGAACCAGACCAACCCAATGATCTGTTACCTTTGGTGCACCCTAAACTTATAGACTAGGACCTAGAAGGTACCACCCCTGAACTAGACACCTTCGAAATTGATGATGCAATCATCAATTACCTTGAGCTTAGAGATCACATACCTGCAGGAGACCACAGAGCTGGCTATGCTATTGAACTCAATGAGAAGGCCTATTTTGGAGAGAGACCCAAGCCTTTCAGTCATAAAAACATCACAATAAAAGAATGATCTAACAGTGAAAACCACTCCACGGCAGTGTTAGATCATCAAAATAGTAAAAATAAAGATGTATCCAACGGTGAAAACCTCTCTAAGGCACCGAAGGATGGAAGGCTTGACCCTCTCCCCAATCTTACACATCAGGAGAGATTGTCAATCTTGATAGAACCGGCAGAAGCAATCAATGTCAACACAGGTGATAATCCCATAATGGTCCACATGGCAAAGGCTCTAACAGAACATGAAAAACTAGCATTTACAGATTTCTTCAAAAGAAAACAGATCAACTTTGCATGGACATATGCAGACATGCCAGGGCTAGATCTGAATCTTATCATGCATTATTTATCTCTAGCTTCGGGAATTAAACCGGTCAAACAAAAATTTAGAAAAATGCACCCGCATGTGGCCCTCACGGTAAAAGAGGAACTAAAGAAGTTGTTAGATGTCAAATTTATCAGGCATATAGACTATACTAAATGGGTTTCGAATATAGTACCGGTGGCTAAACCAGATGGCAGGGTTAGAATATGCAATGATTTCAAAGACTTGAACAAGGCTTATCCCAAAGATGACTTCCCCCTACCCAACATAGACATGATTGTCGATCTCACGGCAGGACACACTATGCTGTCACTTATGGACGGTTTCTCAGGATATAACCAGATAAAGATTGCACCCGAGGACCAACACAAAACTGCCTTCACATGTCCTTGGGGCACTTACTGCTGGTGTGTTATGCCGTTTGGTCTGAAAAATGCTGGGGCAACATATCAGAGAGCCATGACAACAATCTTCCACGATATGATGCATACTATAATGGAAGACTACGTCGATGACATTCTAGCAAAGTCTCTCACAAGAGAAGGGCATCTAGCAGTACTAGACAAGATCTTTAACAGAATGGAACAGTCCAATGTGCGACTTAATCCAAAGAAGTGTGTATTCAGAGTTACATCAGGCAAACTACTGGGATACATAGTGTCTGGAAATGGTATCGAAGTTGATCCTGCTAAGGTAAAAGCCATCATGGAAATGCCACCTCCTAAGAATCTCACTCAACTGAGATCTCTACAAGGAAAACTACAATCTATTAGAAGGTTCATTTTCCAATTGGCAGACAAGTGCCACCCATTCTCTCATCTGTTACACAAAAATGTCCCCTTCAAATGGAAAGAGTCGTGTGAACAGGAATTTCAGCAACTAAAGGAATATCTCATGAAACCACCGGTATTGATGCCACCAATTCAAAGCAAACCTCTATTACTGTACATCTCAGCTACACCAACAGCTCTAGGAGCTCTCCTCGCACAACAGAACTATGATGATCTACTACATCATTCGAACACTCGTTGAATACGAATTTCAATATACGACAATCGAAAGAGCATGTCTAGCTATAGTCTTCACCTCACAAAAATGGAGACATTACATGCTGTCACACTGTTAAACTGGTAGCAAAAATTGATCCACTGAAATACTTACTAAACAAAGCTACCTTAACAGGTAGATTATCAAAATGGGTCATGTTTCTCAGTGAGTTTGATATCGAATAGTGGAGAGAAAAGCGATAAAAGGACAAGTGCTTGCAGATCAACTAGCAGACACACCTTTAACAAATAACAACCCCCTAACCTTTGAATTCCCAAATGAGTCTATCTTTCACGTCAACATAGCAAATTAGAAAATGTACTTCGACGGCTCATACACACAGCATGGATCAGGGGCAGGTATCTTATTGATCACACCTAATGGCGATACCATTCCAAAGTCATATAGATTAATGTTCCCTTGCACTAACAACGTAGCGGAATATGAGGCTCTGGTCATCGGTGTCAAGCTAGCAGTTGAGTGGAACATCAAGGAACTTCACGTATATGGTGACTCACAGCTGGTCATCAACCAAGTAAATGACGACTACCAAACGAAAGATGAGAAACTGATTCCTTATAAACGAATGGTAGATGACTTCAAGGAATATTTCATCAAGATATCTTTTGAACAGATACCAAGGATCAAGAATAAAGCTACAGACGCAATGGCCACGATCGCATCTCTCCTCGACATCCTAGGTAATCAAACACAATATGAGTTCTTAGTAGAGCCAGTATCCTGTCTTGCATATGATACCCCAGAATCCTATATCATATGCCACATCGTAGGAGCCGATTCCCCTCTCTATGGAAAGATATTTGCCCATCTAAAAGAGAATACCCTTCCGCCTGACCTCTCCAGTAACCAAAAAATAACCTTCATCTGACAGGCATCCCGGTATGCCATTGTCGCAAACACCCTATATCGCCGAGGTCTCGATGGTACTCTCCTTAAGTGTCTAGATAGAGAGGAATATCAAACTGCTCTAAGCCAAATACATGACAGGATATGCGGGACCCACTCTAGTGGCCCTACTCTAGCCAAGAAACTCATACGCATGGGATACTACTGGCCAACAATGGAACAAGATTCCTATCATTTTGTGAAAAAGTGCAAGAAATGCCAAATCCACGAGAACCTGATACATGCACCAGCACAAGAGCTACAGCCATTAACAACTCTTTGGCCTTTCTGTTAGTGGGGACTCGACTTAATGGGCAAGATCCACCCTCCTTCCTCAAGCGGCCATAAATTCATTATCACTGCCATAGAGTACTTCATGAAGTGGATTGAAGCCGTGCCCTTAGCCAACATTACAGGCAAGTAGATTGCCTCATTTATCCTGAACTATATCATTTGTCATTATGGTGTCCCTTCGTCCATCATCACGGATAACGAACGACCCTTCAAAAACTAAGATGTCAAGGAACTATGTAACAAATTCCATATCCAGCACCGCTTTTCAACCCCCTACTACCCACAAGGTAACGGCCAAGCTGAGGCATCAAATAAAACCATTCTAAAAATCCTAAAGAAGACTGTCGATGATGCTGGTCGTGATTGGCATGTCTAACTGAATTCCGCACTGTGGGCCTACCACACAAGCATCTACACACCCACGGGTGCAGCACCATACTCCTTAGTCTATGGATCTGAAGCAATCTTGCCCATTGAAGTCGAGATCCCATCCTTGCGTGTTTCACTAAAAGGCCTCATATTAGATGAAGAGTATAGAGTGACAAGACTACAGGAATTAGAACTGCTCGAAGAAAGAAGGCAACAGGCCTTTAACCATCTAAAAGCATATCAGCAGTGCATGTCCAGAAGCTACAATCATATAGTAAAGCCCCGAGTCTTCCAAGTGGATGACCTAGTCCTCAGAGAAAATCCCAGAAATCAACAAGATCGTGAAAAGAAAGGAAAATTTGAACCCAACTGGTTAGGTCCCTACGTCGTCATTGCAGCTTACGGATCAGGGGCATATCAACTGGCCACATCTGAGGGTGAACTATTCGATGATCCTATCAACAGCATGCACCTCTATAAGTTCTATACCTGAAAACCCCAATGTAAGGGATGTTGGATTTAAGGCATACAACTGAGAGGGGGGGGTGAATCAGTTGTATAAAACTTCTTGTTCTTTCAAACACTTGATTCTTCGTTGTTAGTTAACAGCATATCAATTAATCATCCATGAAAGCATAATACATAAACACAAGAGCAGATAAACATCAACACATTGAACACCAAGATTTTGACGTGGAAAACTCGGTTAAGGGAAAAACCACGGGGTGATTAACCCAAGGATTATTCTCTGTTAGAAGAATAAGAAAAAGAATGGCACTTGCCAATTAGGGCTCACTGCCCGAGCACACTGCTCACAAAGAGGCCCACTGCCTACAAGGAGACACACTGTCTACAAAGTGATAAGAATCACAATCTTGAACTGGAGAATGACATCTCTACCATGTCTGGATTAGTTCCATTTAAGCCCAAAAACCTCTGCTCTGCCTTTCGCACTTCTCTTCGCTATGCCACACTCATCCACACAATCCACACTTCGAAATGAACTCACAAACCGTTATTTATACAAGACAACGACTTAGGAACAAACATCTAAGTCGGCAAACAACCATAAGAGTATCCGCAAGATGAATAACACATCCGGTCGGCCACCACAAGAACATTCGCAGGATGAACAACTCATCCGGTCGGCTAAACAGAGCAAGAACTTCATCCGAAAGAATATCTTCAATTCTGGGCTCTACTATCAATGCGGACCAACAACACAACCTCAACATGATCCAAGAACCTTCACAAGCCTGCCTGAATGACCAGGTACGTCCGCATTTCCTTTACTTACTGAAATCTCTTATCCTCCTTATCTGGAACTTCAAGAACACTGTATGTCGCCACTGTCATAATGCAGGAGGTACTTCCGGACCTCCAAATTATACACAACTCGAGATGGCACATCACAAGGACATCCCAAAGACTCCTTCCAATCCGCAGATTAGGATTATACAGTTCTGGACCTCACCGGACCTTTTTGTGATCCTCTGTCACCTCTGAATACTTGCCGGAACCGGTTCTACACCGACAGCCACAACTCCTTCAGATCTTCATGCGGACCTCTGAAATCTTAACTGAATCATCTCAAGACTCATATCTACAAACCCTTTAATCTGCATCCTCCGGTTCGCATCCTATACAGTACATTTGCGTTCTTCTCATCACTGTTCTTTACAGTTCCTGACTGAGGCTAATTTTCTCAATATCCTCAGCACACTGCTCATTGAATCCTTCTTGACAAAGCAATATGAGTATGTTGACATCAATGACAACACTGGTTTACCTCATACTTGCAACAAGGGAGTCCTGAAAAAATCCAAAAAATTGAAAAAGTGATAAAAAAATAGAACAAAAAAATCAAAAAAATAGAAAAATAACAAAAAAATCGTCCTATGGTGAAAACCTGGCAAACAGGCGCCTAGGATAGGTACCATGATGAAAACCTGGCGAACAAGCGTCATGTGTACTCTTGGCTTCCGTGCAAATAAAAGCAAGTGGTGAAAACCTGGTAAACAGGTGCTATTATGTGGCAAACCACTTCCTCCATCTGTTTTGACTTCATGTCTCTTGTGTCTTCCATATCGTTCATCTTGAACTAGTCCTTTGTACCATTGTCGAACTACATCACCTCTGATTTATCACGTAGGCAAGGCCATTCTTAATGTGCCCCCGAGGCTCCACCGTCCCATCCATCCTATGTCTAGTCCTTCTATCTATCTGAGTCCACACCACTTTCTCATCGCCTAGGTCTTAGGTCCATCAGGGTTCACCCCAAACTACATTGCCTCTGTGTCATCACGTAGGCAAGGCCATTTAGCAATGCGCCCCCGAGGCACTAAGTCAGTCCCTTAGGGTCCGTCTCTCCATGTTTGTTGGTGTCTCACCCATGATAAGTGGATCCTTGTCTAAACTGGGGGCAATTCCTCGACCTAGTTGCGGATTTGGATTCTTGAATGCCACTATTCCAACGGAGGATGCTAATAAAGGATTGTGATACCTTTCACTAGACAAGCAAGAGCAACAAAGCAAGCTACCCAACAACAAAGTTCTTGACTCAAACCATCAACCTGTCCTAAACAAAAGTAGAGCACCATACCGTAACACTTAAACAATTCTATATCAATTATGGCAAAAAACACATCTAATGCAAGAACGTTTTGTCAACAGGTTAACTTACAAGGTCTTGAATTTTTGTCATTATGTCTTCCTATGCTACTCGAGGATACCAAAAGCTAGAGATGCTATGATGGGGGCATAATTTTTTCTTTGTCTACTACTTGTGGATTAAACTTTAGTAATGTGACGACTTCTATCTAACAACGTGATCAGAAAAAGATCATCGAGGACTCAGAGGTCTAAACATGAAAAGGGGCAATCCTTGTCTGTTGAAACGCAAGAAGTACTCAGGTCATCTAGATTCAAGTTTGACTAGATGCTTGTATCAACTTGCTATATCAAAATCCATGTAAGGAATGCTCAGGTCATCTCGGTTTAATTATACCTCGATGCTTGTACTTCCTTCCAACATTTCAAAAAATGAAAAATACTAAAAAGTGCCCAATGATGAAAGCAAAAGCCTTGCAAATCTTTCAAGATGACAAAATCCACATCCGTATCCATTTTATCTCCAGCAAATCCATATCATCCATGCAATAAAGAAGTCCTGCAGTATCAAAAGAAAACCAATATTTCTTCATCTTCTTCTCTTCCACTCATCTATATCATCTCTAGGTCGATTGAGTACAATTGGAAATATCAAAAACATAGCATATAAGTTACATATCATATCACATGAGATAGTCATTCACATGATTACATCATTTGCATACATAAGTGCATCAAATCAATTTCCATACATTTTTTAGGTCATCCATATATCATATCAAAAGAAAATCAAAAACATAGGTCACATACATATAGAACTGCATAAATCATATCCATCCACATTAGCATTTGCATAAATCAAAATCATTCTAAAAACATCCATCTAGTATGCATCACATATAAAACATCATAAGATAAGGTGCATCCATAGCATATACAACATCAAAGCATGACACATATAGACCATCAAATAGGTGCATCATCATATAAATGTCAAACACATGTCCAAATGTACAATATATCACAATCTCTGTCCAATCTCAGAGTCATATCATACATGTATACAACAAATGATGATACATGTCTCCAAATAAAAATACATATATCAGCTATCTCAGCCATCTCTCACAAATGTGCTACGATACAATCAAAACTAGTACAAGTATCCAAGTCTGTCTAACCCTATTGCTAGGGCATGCTGCTCCCCACACTGGCTGCTCCTCTATCCCCCCTACCAGCGGTGGGCCCCTCACTGAGCCTACAGACCAAGACCCACCTGCTCTCTGTGCTACCTCTGACTGGCTCCTAAAGCTCGAAGCCCTCTGGCTCACTGGCACTGCTCCGTGATATAGCCCCCTGTAATACTGAGCCTGCACCTGAGCTCTAGTGAGTTTGCTCTGCACCTGGGCCACCTATGCCTGTGCCTATTGCACCTGTGCCACCAAGAAACTGGAGGTACCATCTGTACCCATAGCCATCACGGCTGCATCCTGCTCTACCCTCATAGCCCGCATGCTAGCTAAGGTTGCATCCCTCTCCCTAGCTAGCTCTGCCAATCGCGTCGCATCTGCCTCTCGACGAGACTTTGCTACTCTTAAATGTGCCCTTAGCTGTCTCATCTGACTCTGAAGGGCCACCATGGCCTGCTGCTAAAAATCAGCCTGCAGGGCCTGCACTGCCTCTCCCTGTGCTGGCCCCTGCTGTACCTGTGCCTGCTGCTGCACCACCTGCCATGGCAGTGGCATCTGTCTTTGCGGTCCCACTGGCACATATGCCTGTGCCTGTGCCTGTCCTATAGCCTGTGGTTGCACCACTGCTGGTTGTCCCGCCAATCTCTCTCCAACCCTCCTCCTCTGCCTTGACCTACCATCTCCTCCTCCATCTCCTCCTCCTCCCCCATCTCCTCCTCTGTCTCCTCCTCCTCCTCCATCTCCTCTCCGTCTCCTCCTCCGTCCTCCCCTCCTCCTACCAGCTGCACCCTCCTCATCTAAATCCTCCTTGTCAATACGAGGAGCCAACTCTCTAGGACCTGAATATCTGGGAAATGGATGTGCTGCAAACCACTCCTCATAGTCTAGCGTCTTGCCAACATCCACTATGTCTCTCGTCATAGACCAGGCTGCATATGGGATCTGCTGAAAATCTACCAAGGCCTCCTCATAGGATGCCACAGGACCCCACCTATACCTCTCTACGTGTGTCCTCGCAAAGCGTGCCTCCCCCTGTGGTCGGCCCTAAACTTGGCCAAACTACCACTGCACTCTGCTGACAATCTGCCTCTCCAGAATGAATCGAGTCCTACCAATAAGCCATCTCGTCTGGAAGCAATATGGGAGCTCGTCTGCCTCATCATCCCACACCTCACAGTCTATGTAAGGGTACCACACAACTGCATCTAAACCATCAAACACGTGCCTCCAATACTCAAGCTTCCCCAGCCTATGCTGGGAAATCACACCTGCATAGCCGTAATTGTAAGGCTCGCCTCTCTGCCTATGAAATAAACATACTGGCCATGTGATAGCAATATGCTCCCACAACCATAACTATAGAAGCGAAACACCAGCAGACAAACTAGCCCCCCTATGGTACACCACCTGGTGCATGTCTCTATATAGATGTGCAAGCACGCACACACCCCACGCATACTTGGTCCCATCTGTGATCATGCTCTCTAACACCCTCCCCCAGCCAATCGGGAAGTCGAGTGACCTCCTATCGGGGCATACTACACCTCCGATCAGTCCTGCCACTATGCCTGGGAAGTAGTCATAGCAGTCAGGTATATCCTGCCAAGAAATCACTTGCTCCACCAACTCAGGGTCGTCAAACACGTGCCTGCACTCCTCCAGCCAAGCATCATGCTGTGACTCGTACTCAACTAACTCTCCCTAAATCGGGAGGTGCAGAATCCGGTAGACGTCCTCCAAGGTGATCGCCATCTCCCCTGTCGGCAGATGGAACGTGCCATCCTCACTGTGAAATCGCTCCACAGCTGTAGTTAGCATCGCCCGGTTCGTGCGAACCTCAAGCATGAAGAACACATAGTACAAACCCATAGCACCTAGAGCCTCACGATCCATCTCAGTCAACATATACCGCTGCAACAATGGCAACGGGAACTGCTCATACGACATAATCTCGAATATCCTCCTGCAATCAAGCAAAGCATACCGTCAATAAAATCCAGATCCATATCAAAACCTACCCAAAGCAATCAAACTATCCTATCATTGGCTTAACATATCAAATTAATCAAAACAGCATATCATCTCTCGACTAGATTCTCGGTAATCTCAGAGATCGCTAATCAATTGACGCATTGATCAGGGTGCCAATTGGGTTAATTTCGTTAAGTCAACTAAATTTCCTAGTGCAAATGCACCAATCCAAGTAGCAAATGCACCGATCTATATCACATGTGCCGCTTCACCGTGAATGCGCCACTCTTTGACGCGTATGCGTCGTTCTGGCACATGCGCCACTTATTATGTCAAATGCGCAATTGCCCAGCAAATGCGCCAGTTCTTATGTCAAATGCACAAATTCTGTTAAATGCGCCATCTCAAGGTTCAAATGTGCAATCTCCCGGCAGATGCGCCAATTCAGGAATCAAAAGCACAACATTATCAAATGCGCCAATTTATAGCGTAAATGCACCACCTCACGACATATGCGCCATTTCAGAGCTCATATGCGCCAGAAGGGACTTTTGGCACATCTGTCCTAGTTGGTTTTCCTAGCCATTAATACGCTTAAAAATTGACTTTTGACAAGTTTTAAAGAATCACATACCGGGGGTCCTGCCTCTACTGGCCGATCGAACCGTCGAATCCTCTCAAACCGATGCTCCTCGCGCGGAATATCCATCTGTCTAGCTGCCATGCTCTCCTAAGCTCTCTAGAGGACAAATCAACTATGCACAAGTGTGCAAATGAATAGTACTTGTGGACCCAGCTCCTATATATCGTAAAGTGACCCATGTCTAACTGTGTGACCCTATGACTACTTCCCATGTCGTTTTCTCCGAACCGTGTCCTGTTTTCTCCTTCCTAACCCATTTTTCACCTTCTTCATGAGATTGTCCGTCTCATGTCTTCTGCCTTCTTCCCGTCCAATCTCCCGAGGGGGCATCCTGTGATCAAACTTGTACCAGGGGCAAACTGGGGCATGTATCACTGTCAGAAATTCTTATTCTTTGAAACAATGTGATAAAACACATTGCATCAAAGAGGGGCAAAATGTATACACCTAAAATTGGCATGACTCTACTTAAATAAATATTTTTAATATTTATTTCATCATTCACATTTTTCTATCAATAAAATAAATAAATTTATTTATTTATCTGATTCATCCCTTCTCATTTAACCACCAACTTCATTCTTCTAAAAATAATTAAATAATTTTAATTATTTAATTAAAATCTTTTATTCTTCCAAATTTAAATAAAATGCAAATTTTATTTAAATAAAATCTAAAATCCTCACAAAATAAAATATATTTCTATATTTTATTTATTCTTCTCAAATATCTACAAAAATAATTAAATAAAATCTTTTTATTTAATTATGCCTTCTTATCTTCACAAAAATCATTCTTATCTTCCAAAAACACTTTCCTCTTGTTACACAAAAGCAAAAGCTGAGTTACAAAAGCAAAATCAGTTTTAAAGCACCTCTAAAGCAAATCTTCTCTCAAATTAGAAAAATAAATTCTAATTTAATAAAATCAAATCTCATCCTCATCAAGAGAGGAGTTAACTCAAACAAAGTTGCTTTTCAAATGACATGTGTCCTTCCATTTGTTGCACGTTCCTCAACAAGCCTCCTCTGTTGATCTTTCCTTTTCTTCTCAACCATTGATCTTCCCTCACCTTTTTCTATAAATACAACCTTCTTCTCTTCATTTTATATCTCTCATTTGTGCAAACTTACGCTGCAGGAATACAAGCGCGCCTTTGGCACCCCCAATTCTATTAAGCACTTCATAGCATCCATTTTTAGTGTGTTGAAGCTCATCTTCAATCACACAAGTATCATAGCCATTCTACCTTTGTCATCTTTAACAAGCAAGGGAGCAATAGCTTCTGAGGGCTTCATCACCAATATCAAAGAGAGATAGGCGAACTACGGAAGACGCAAGGTAAAGGTGTAAGTATTATTGTTTATTTGTTTTAATCTCCTTTTATCTTCAGATTCTGTAGATGTTTGGGTTTTTATAATCTTATTGATTAACCTATTTTCCCCCTCACACATGGTTATCCTCATAGTGGTATATATACGTTGGTATATATATTTCCTTCACAATTCAAGTTCGTCTATATTATCATGTTTTGCTTGTGCACATAACCCTAACCCTAAATCTATTATATGCTAGTATTTCTAGTTAGATTTAACCCTAATTCTAATTTGATAACCCTAATTCTAACCCTAATCATAATTTTGTCCCTAGCCCCAACTGTAATTCCAACTCTAACCCTAACATCTTTTTTTGGTTAAAAATATTTACCCTAGTTGTAACCCTAACTCTAATTCTATCCCTGACCCTAACCCTAACCCTAACCCTAATTGTACTTGCAACCCTAACACTAATTATAACATTGACCCTAACACTAATTCTAATCCTTACCCTAATTCTAATTATAACCCTAAACCTAATTCTAACGTTTACCCTATTTTTATCTATAACCCTAATTCTAACCATAATCATAATTTTATCCCTAACCCCAACCGTAATTCCAACTCTAAGCTTAACAATTGTTTTGGTTATAAATATTTTCCCTAATTGTAACCCTAACTCTAGAATTCTATCCCTAACCTAATTCTAACCCTGATCCTAACCCTAATTGTATTTGTAACCCTAATCTTAACCATATGTTTTTTTGTTATATATATTTGCTCTATTTATCTCTCCCTTTGCCTCTTTCTCTCCTATCTATATCTCTATCTTTTGCACCCTCTGTATCTCTCGTGCTTTCTCCCTCCCTCCCTCTCTATTTGTCTCTCTTCCTCTCTTTGTCTTTGTCTCTCTCTTCCTCTCTTTTTTATCTCTCTTTCCCTCTATATCCCTTATATCTAGCTCTATCCCTCTCTCTATTCCCCTAACTCTAATTATATCCCTAACCGTAATTTATCATTAACCCTAATTCTAATTATAACCCTGGTGCAGGAGCACCTAACACAAGGTGGCCTCCATGAGGCATTTGAATCATGTTTTGTTTAGGAAATCATGTTTGTGTTGTAATAAGGTCTGTTTGACCAATGCATGTCATTTTAGTTTGTATGTAGGTTCATTTTGTAAGTCCCAAGTGACTTAGGGGACATTTGTCAAATTGTAATCGCATAATGCTAAAAATAGCAATAATGCCAAAAATAGTCAGTTGCGTTTCCTAGCCGCTTGGATTGATCTCCCAGCCACTTGGAGTCAGTTCAATACTACTCAAGGTGAGTTGATAAATGCCCAGAGGAATGAACTGAATGATCATTGAAAATAGATCGAATGTAATTAGATTGAAGAAGTGATCGAATGTGATTGCATTGTGTTCAGGAGAAATAAAGCATTTCTGTTCTGTCCATTTGATTTCCATTTCTTATAAATGTAAATCGTGCAACTGTAGATTTCCATTCATTTTGTATTTTCCATTGTTGCTGTATGTCGTCGTGAAGCATTCCACTAGTGAGATTTCTATCGAGATCAATGGAATGGCTTCAATGTACCATATCCGTCTGTTTCCTATTTTGTTTTCCTATTTGATAGTGCAGATATTCTAGACCGAAGGTTTCGCGCAGTGAGAATGTCCTAGCATCTTCATGTGCTAGGGTTCGCAGGAGGAAAGTTGTGTGACGGCGTTTTGGCAAATTGGACAAAGGTTTTGAGCGTTCACTGACAAAACGAGCCTCACCAAAGGGGCAAATGCCATTAGGGCATTAGAGAAGAAGAAGAGACTGGGCCGATGGAGTTAAATCAGTGGCTTAGCTGTTAGTGTATCGACTGTGAAAAAAATTAGGGCATCGATTTGTGGTACCCGTTGTGCACTCCCCATCATATTGGTATCAGAGCTTGAAAAAGATTTGGGCTGCAAATCAAATTGAGGATTTGCAAGAATGTTGGCGTTTGGGTGTTGTCTGTGAGTGTTTATGTCAGACAAAGAAAGTGAGACAGAGGCGGAGAGGATGCCTCCCAAAAGTACGTCGCAGGACGCCATTAAGAAGCCGATCGAGGAGATGCTTGCATCTAAGTTGGGAGAGTTGAAGCAGTCCAAAGACAAAGAGAGGGAAGATGAAAGTGACAGTGATGAAGGCGATGCGGAAATTGCTGAAACCAGTAAAAAGACAGAGGAGATACTAGCAGACCAGAGGACATTTTTAAATGCACTGAAGTTAGTCAATAGGGACACCATAGATGGGTTACCTATGTATAGTGGAAGTATGGAAGCTGAAGAGATGATTGACTGGATTGAGGCATTGAACAATCATTTTGAATATAAAGAAATCCCTAATGATAAGAGGGTTAAGTTGGCCAAGGCAAGATTGCAGGGATCTGCTCTTGCATGGTGGAATTATGAACAAGGAGAGAGAGTTAAGGAGGGGAAGAATATGATAACCTACTGGGAAAGGATGAAGACCAAACTCAAGGCACAGTTCTTACCCCTGGACTATGATGTGCAGATGTAGAAGAAATTACAGAACCTCAGGCAGAGAGACCTTGATGTGAATGTATACACCCAAGAGTTTCATAAACTTAGTCTCAGATCAAAGAGACAAGAAGAAGAGTCAAAGAAGGTGGCCAGGTACTTGAATGGCCTAAGGATGAACATCCAAGATGAGATCAGCATCTTAGCACCAGACACAGTGAACAAGTGTTTCCAGATGGCCTTAAGAGCTAAAGAGAAGATAAAGAGAAAGCGTGAGCAGCAGAGTAGAGGAAGAGGTGATAGCAATTATAGAGGCAGTTTTGGAGGAAGAAGTCCTAACCAGAGGCCTAGTGGTGAATCTAGCCAAGAAGAGCAAGTTGGAGACTCAAGTAGCAAAGGAGGCTACCGAGGAAGAAGACCAAATGACAGAGGTGGGACAAATGGATCAGGCAAAGAATCCAAGTTCTCCAATATGAGATGTTTTAACTGCAATCAGATAGGGCACCCAGCTTATAAGTGTCCAGAGAAGGCCTCAACTTCTCATGGCAATGAGTGGAGAACCACATTGACTCGAGAGGATGCAGGGAGTGTGACATCTCCTGAAGTGCAATTAGAATCAGAAATGGGAGAAAGTCTGATGATCAAGAGGACATTGCTCAAAGAACTAGTGTAGACTAAACCATCACAGAGGAGAGCTCTTTTTAGGATCAATTGCAAAAGCAAAGGTAAAATATGCAATGTAGTCATAGATTCTGGTTCAACAGATAATATGGTATTTAGGGAAATGGTGGATAAATTGAACATAGAAAGGATTCCTCATCAAACTCCTTACAGAGCATCTTGGGTAAGTGATAGTCAATCACTTTTGGTTGATGAACAAGCATATGTTGATTTTCAGATTGGAGAATATAAGGAGAGAATTTTATGTGACATTTTGCCCATGGAGTGTTGTCAACTACTTTTAGGTAAGCCATGGCAATTTGATAGGCAAGCATTGTATGATGGATATGCTAACACATACACCATCAAGAAGGATGGAAAGACTTTTGTGATGACACCATTGCAGGAGGATGCTGAAGCAAAGAAGGCAGCCAAGGTTATTTTGATGGGTAAGAAAGAGTTTGTGAAGATCAATGAAGAAGAGACAAGGAAGTTGAAGATACCTCAAGGAGTGGGGTTACCAAAGATCATAGTTTGAATGTAATTTCAGTCTTGAATGATGGAGATCAGATGGTAATGTCTAAGATGGATCAGAAGAAGGTCAAAGAACAAGTCTGCAAGCAGCCACCAGTTGATTGGATAGAAGAAGATGCTATCATAGTAGGGACCATTGTTTGTCCTCTAGAGCCAACAAGAGTTGGAAAGCAAACATATTCTACCATAGCAGCAGTACAAGAAGCATCAAACAAGGTTTTGAATGCAGCTGTTCAGGCAGAGATGACAGTAAGGAAGAATGGCGAGCAAAGTCTGGGTTTGGTTGCAAGCACTCACTCATGGCAAGGTGTAAGTAGAGCCTATAATGCTAGGCATGAGTTTTTGATTCCATGGAAGCAAGTTGCAGTCCAGAGATCTGGGAAAGGTGTGAGGCAGCAAAGGATAATGGTGGTGCAAGACACAGACTCAAACTCATGGGACATGATTTCTTTTCTAGGTGGGGTGTATGGTGCAAGAGCACCTAACACAAGGTGGCCTCCATGAGGCATTTGAATCATGTTTTGTTTAGGAAATCATGTTTGCATTGTAATAAGGTCTGTTTGACCAATGCATGTCATTTTAGTTTGTATGTAGGTTCATTTTGTAAGTCCCAAGTGACTTAGGGGACATTTGTCAAATTGTAATCGTATAATGCTAAAAATAGTAATAATGCCAAAAATAGGCAGTTGTGTTTCCCAGCCGCTTGATTGATCTCCCAGCCGCTTGGAGTCAGTTCGGTACTACTCAGGGTGAGTTGATAAATGCCCAGAGGAATGAACTAAATGATCATTGAAAATAAATTGAATGTAATCAGATTGAAGAAGTGATCGAATGTGATTGCATTATGTTGAGGAGAAATAAAGCATTTCTATTTTGTCCATTTGATTTCCATTTCTTATAACTATAAATCACGCAACTGTAGATTTCCATTCATTTTATATTTTCCATTGTTGCCGTATGTCACCGTGAAGCATTCCACTGGTGAGATTTCTGTTGAAATCAGTGGAATGGCTTCAATGTACCATATCCATCTGTTTCCTGTTTTATTTTCCTGTTCGACAGTGCAGATGTTCCGGACCGAGGGTTTCGCATAGTGAGAACATCCTAGCATCTTCATGTGCTAGGGTTCACAGGAGGAAAGCTGTGCAACGGTGTTTTGGCAAATCGGCCAAAGGTTTTGAGCATTCACTGATGGAACGAGTCTCACCAAAGGGGCAAATTCCATCGAGGCATTGGAGAAGAAGAAGAGACTTGGCTGATGGAGTTAAATCGGTAGCTCAGCTGTTAGTGTATCGACTGTGAAAAAAATAGGGCATCGATCTGTGGTACCCATTGTGCGCTCCCTATCAAACCCTAACACTAATTCTACTTGTAACACTAATTCTAACCCTAATTCTAATTATAACCCTATACCTAATTCTGACATTGACCCTAATTTTATCTATAACCCTAATTCTAACCCTAATCATAATTTTATCCCTAACCTCAATGGTAATTCCAACTCTAACCCTAACAATTTTTTTGGTTATAAAGATTTCCCTAATTGTAACCCTGACTCTAATTCTGTCCCTAACCCTAATTCTATCCTTGACCTTAACCCTAATTGTAATTGTAAGCCTAATCTTAACCATATATTTTTTGGTTATATATATTTGTTCTAATTATCTCTCCCTTTGTCTCTTTCTCTCCTATCTATATTTGTATCTTTTGCAAGATTGTTAGTTGCAAATAAATGAATGGATGTGTTGAACTCGTCTATTTCTCTCGCGTTCAACATGTCATTTGTGTGTTTCATTAGTATTTTCTATTTATGTTGACGTGGCTGGGCATTTCTTATATTTTGCACGATGTCACTGAATTGTCTCTAAGATTGACTTTCACCATGTTGATCCAGAAAATAGTCTCTAATGTGATGATTACATTAAAAGTGTGCCATAACATTAGTGCAGTTGAATGCGATGCATATATAGGCTTGTCCATAATGAGCGGTAGCTAGCCAAGGTCACCGACAAGGATAATAGGACACCAAAACCCTGATGTTGTTGATCAAGTAATGCCTCACGCAAGCGAGTATCTATTTTCAATAACAACTTTGGCCCTATGAAGCTCATCTATTTCCTTCACAATCGAAGTTCATTTACATTATCATGTTTTGCTTGTGCACATAATCCTAACTAATTCTAAATAAATATAAGGTATAATTTATTTCCTTGTACATACTAAACATATATTCATTAATGATTTAAAAACTAGATAAAAGGAATAAAACAATGGATAGTTATCTTTTTTATTATTATTGTACATGGATCCTTGCATTCCATTATTAATATTTTATTTATTTTATTATTAACCTTGTATTTTATTTCACTATAGACTGTATTATGTACTCATTATAACCCATATTTTATTTAATTTAATGATACAAAATAAATAAAATAATAATAATAATAATAATTAACTATATAACTCTATATTTATTTTTAATATTTTGTTGGGAATCTATTTTATTATTAATAAAAAAACATTTAAATAATGATTTAAAGATGGATAAAAGGAATAAAACAATGGATAGTTCATCTTTTTTTATTATTGTACATGGATCCTCTGCATTCCATTATTAATATTTTATTTATTTTATTATTAATTTATTGGTTTTGCCAGTGATTGAAATTGCCAAGGAGTCAATTCTAGGCATGGAGATTGAATTGGTGGAAATAAGTAAGCTACCTCTTCTCAACACATCTCATTACAGCTTGTGGGTGGCTAGATGAAGATTTCATGACCAAGCTTGGGAATAAATTAGACCTTTTCTGATCCATATTACAAATGGGAAGGTATTCAGTGACATCTAGTGTAGAAAAGACATGACGATTAGTGGCTTCATTGTCACATTTATAAAATTATATGAAGAAACATCATAAGACAAGCATGGACATTGTAAACATGGACCTCAAGTATGTCATTGCCAATAGCTGGTACAAAACTTATTATGTGTCATGTTATATAAATTTCAAGTACTTAGGAAACCAATGATGGTTTCTTTTCTTGTTTATCACTACATGAAGTAGCTGCAAGCCATTGTAATTGACTTTTACATATTGGAAAAGAAAGAAGTAAAACTATAAAATGTTAAAGAGAAAAAAGTGCCTAAGGCAAATTTCACACACCATAAGCAAACTCATAACCAAGAAATGTTAGAAGCAAGAAACTTGTCAATATTAAACAAATAAAATTCATTTCCATCCATAATAGTTCAACCAGTGAGCAGATAGACATGAAGGATGAACCAAAATATAGTCTACCATTATTCAAAGTTTTTAATTGAAATCTTGGTTGAATACAAATAGTAAGCCAAAAGTAAGAGAAATTGATGACACAATTAGAAATTTAAAGATCAAAATGAAAGCATATCTTCAGCAACAATATTGATCCTTTCAGAGTTTTGTAGAGTGATATATTAGAAGCCCAAATTTACTAGGTACTCTAGGCATCCCTTTCTAACCCAAGTCTATTTGTGCATTTAATTATGGATTTGCATAGGAAACTTCATGGATGTGTATCCAATATACCAAAAAATTCATGCCATATCTGGATCTAGTGCATATAGGCAGTATTGCATCCAAACTGTAGCTGTATAGGTATAGCAATATCTGGGACGTATCCAATCAATGGCCTTGTATAGAAAAAATAGAAATTATTTCATTATATTCTATGTTTATTTAATGTCTACTCACAGTTGGTGAAAAGCTGGTCGATTTTTTGGTTTATTGGCAAGACATTAATACCTTCCAAGTAATTTCTCATTTCTGACATTTCAAAGCTTGGGGTTTGTTAGAGATTAAAATAGTGTTCAAAATATTCAACCCATTCAAAGCACTAAGCATCAATACCAAAATTCAATAGTGGTGAATACAATATTATATATTGCAGTATATGAAATGGGAAATAAATCAAAGAATAATATTAATAATGGTATATAAAATAAAAAATTGGAGAAAATGAATAAGAGCATCAAGGCTCAAAACAGCGCCCTTGTCAATTAATGCCTCCTACAAACAAACACATGTCAATCAGATAAAATAATGAAGGCTTGGATTTAAAGTGTGAAAGAGTGTGATTACAAACAAACATACAATGTTCAACATCTGGAGCACATTTTTTTCATTTGTTGTTATAGATTAGTGTGTATTTTGTATGGAAGTATCCCTATTGTATCATTTGGTAAATTGGCAGCAACCATAGAATCAAGGATTGAG
Organism: Cunninghamia lanceolata; assembly: GCA_027924645.1. NCBI lineage: Eukaryota > Viridiplantae > Streptophyta > Pinopsida > Cupressales > Cupressaceae > Cunninghamia > Cunninghamia lanceolata. Next base: position 5,428,833 of record BSBN01000397.1, read on the forward strand.
ATAAACAAAAGAAAAACATTGAATAAAAATATTCAATGTCTATTTTTAAAGGTATAAATATCCAAGTAACAAGCATCAACCAGGGCATGTAATAGACCAATAGCCTTTACTGGGAATGGAATTAGGCAGATAGTTTGTCAGTCCTAAATTAGATTTAGTAACCCTAAAGAATTGGCTAATTTCTTACCTACAAGACCCTCATCTTCTTCTGCCAAGCTATTAGAGGTAGTTCAGAAACGAAGAATACATATCTGAATTTTCTGCCCTCTCCACAATGTATGAATTACACTGATGAATCTTCCATGCATGGTTAGTCTGGTTGAATCCCTGCAATTTGCTTGTGATGACGCTCTTAATGAAATCTTTTGTCGTGAGCTTTTCAAGTAGCAATGCTAGAGTCTGCAACACCAAAACCCCAATAATGCATGGATAGGAAAACCCCAAATACATGATTTAAAAGATAGGTTTTGCATAATTCAAATAGGGAGGAAATAAATAAAAAATGAGAAAATATATATTTCAAAGAGTCACTATAAGAAAAAAAATTAATAAGCATCAACTTCACACATATCATAGGTGTGAAACTCTCTTCATAATTTATTATTGGAAAACTAGTATTCATTGACAAAATGAAGAGGAAAATGGATTCAAAAGAAAAAAAAAAGAGATAGCAGATGTAGATAACTACAAACCAACAAATCAATGTCAATTTTGCAACATTGATAATGCATTAAAAAAGGAAGGATTGGTGAGTGCTTTTGGATTTAACTGTGTATCTTTTCTCATTAGCAAGAGGAATATAATGGATTGGATTGCAAACTAGGCCTATTTAAAAACATTAGGGGAGGAGGGGGGTTACAACGGGAACGAAAAGGGAGGGACTAATATTTATTAAAAATGAAACCAAAAAATGAATAATTAAATATTCATACAAAGATACCCACCTATATTTAATAAATAATCTATTATACATATATATCTATATATATATATATATATATATATATATATATATATATAATTGATTAAAAATATCAACTAGAAATAATAATAAAATATTTCAACCTATAAATATATTTTAAATACAAAAACACATATATTAAATTGGAAAGTACATAGGTAAATTAAATTGAAAAGAACATAAATACTTATATACATTAAATTAAATAGAACATTAATATGTGTGTGTGTGTGTGTGTGTGTGTTTGTGTGTGTTTTTCTATTTAATAAATAGAACATAAATATATTAAATTATATATGTATATATAATATTGGTTAAAACTATTAATGATCAAAAAAATATTGATTAAAAATATCAACTAGTAATATAAATAATTAAACATATCAACTTATATTAATATATATTATCTATAAATATATTTAAAACAAAAGCACATTAAAATAGAAAGAATATAAATATATAATATTCAAATACACCTGTATAGGTAAATTAAATTGAAAATCACATCAATATTTATATACATTAAATTAAATATAATAGTGTGTATGTTTTTGATAAAGTAAGGGGCATAAAAGGGTGTCAATCCCATTACACGTCAGCCATAAAGTCGCACCTTAGTACCATCAAAGAGATACAGACCCAGGCAAAAAGAAATAGCTAAAAAACCATAGACCAAAACATAGAGGATCAACAACAGACCGATAGCAGACAAACAACAGAAAGCACAGAAAAATCCCAAAGGCTAATTGAATAATTGCTCCCAATATTTGGTCAGGAACTGGTAAAGATCTTTGTACTTCTTGAGCTCTTCATCTTTCATCCTCTGTCTGGTAAGTTCAATGTCCTGGAGGACCGCAAGAGTGGTGCCGATCGGTGCATGACTTTTGATGTGAACCTTGCCAGAATCTTGAACTCATCTCCAGCTCAGACAATCTACCTGAGAGGGCTTCCATCTCATTGTCCTTGATGATTTTCTTACCACACCTATTCTTCTTGCTAATATTCTTCACCACTTTCTCTGAACTCTCAGAGTCAAACCCCCAGACATTGAGCTCAAGGAAATTACTGGGGCCGTCATTGGCCTCAACCTCCACCGTCACATCTTTGTTATCCTTGTTGCCAGAATTGTCCACACCCATCAGTTTAACCTTTCCCACCACCGTCTCATCTTTGTTGTTTTTGTCATCAATAATGTCCACACCCCCTAGGTCTGCCATTTCCTCCACTAACTCAGCAACCACCTTCTTTTGGGGAATGGGACTAGGCTTAGCAACAAGCCTCATCGACCTTCTAGTTGATGGCACCTGGGGTTTACATTTAGGCATGGTAAACTCCTCATCTTTGGTATTGTCACTACCTCTGTCACCTTCCTCAGAGCTAACATCCTCCACCACCTGAGAATCATTTTTAGCCTTATCCCCACTGTCTGAGACACTACCCCCCCTCCAAACTCCTCCTAATCTTCTTCTACGGGGTCTCATGGGAGGAATCACAAGAGGTAATCTTTCTTTTGGCAGAGAATTTGGATATGGTCTTAGGGGTCTGGTCACTAGTCTTAGGCTTGGGTATTTTACTAGTGGCAATTTTCTTCTTCCCAGACTTGAGGGATTTGGTATACTTCTCTGGGGTGATTTATGTAATTATCATCGAGCTAATCTTATTAGGGTTAGAATAGGGCGGCAAGGAAGGGTCAACATGAGTAGCCGTGAGAGCTTAAGGGGACAGAGGGCTAAATAAAATTTAGAAAGCCTGAAAATGAGCCCCTAATGGAGAGGGATGAGGAGATTGTTAGGGTTGATGGCATGCTGATCAATAGAGGACACAATCAAGGCTTCCACAATTGAGGCTTCCAGAGACGACAACAAGTAAAAAGGAAAACTAATCAACTTGATATGACATAAATGGTTTAACAGAGCAAAATTATAGTGAAAAAGCATCAGAATCTACCTTCAAGAGTGAAGTATTTGATGATCATGTGGCACACTTCGTCCCAAGGTTTCGGCAGCATTTGTCTATCAAACCCTCCCTGTAGACTATGTAAGACCTCACCTTTCTTCAGGAATAAAGCCATACCTTCCAGATCAGAAATTTTGTTCATTTTCTTATGTTTGATACCATTGGTAGGCATTCCCATTGCCATCTCGATAACTTCCTCCAAGATTTCAAACCCCACACCACCCACCTTGACCTACCTACCCTCCAACGACTGCAAGAACTTCATAGAAAGGTTTTCGTCATGACCTTGCAGGCATTCCAGATAGGAATCCACCCCACCCTCCTGACATATGTGCCAGATGGTCTCATTGCACTTGAACTCTTCACAGGATTCAGGCTCGGTACGAGACCTATCACCCCCCATTCTCAGGTTGCACCCAATTCCTCACAGATAGACTAGAAATCAAATTAGCAGTGGTTAACTTAGAAATTTTCAATCTATAGATAATATCCCACAAACCAATATTCTCACTCAATTTAATGAGTAGATTGTCCCTTCTCCAGCCGAGAGTGATGTACTTTCTTAAGTTCATGATATGTGAATGGGATTTCCCTTTCCTTTCATAATTGATATTTATTGATTGGTCATAATTACAAGGTCTGCAGAGGCTCATCAAGTTAATATCTCCATTGCTCACGTGCTTGGCCATGTGAAACCCCACCTCAGGCCTCCACATCAAGCTGACGAGATGGTTATCCTTCATATGGTGACAGACCTAATCTCTAACCTATCTGAGCTGGCCATAAGTCGTCACACCACCCAATCCACTAGTACGCAAAGCCAGATGGCAATCAACCAAGATCCCATTTGGTACCTAATGTACCCCCTAGGCTAGGGGATAGAGGGGTTTATAAGTGCAAACATGAGTGACCAAGGGCAGGACCTTGCTCCTTTCTAAGAAGGTTTTGTATCTAAATAGGTAAATTTTCCTTTCTTTTCCAACATATCCATGTGTCCAAGATCTACCCAAGGTTAGCCACACCGTCAACCACTTTATTACCTTCATGATACATGTGCCCAATTTCTTTCTAATTAAACCCAGGCAGTAAGCAGATGATGTCATCCATGATATCTTTCAGTTTCCAACCACTGGTAGACCTGCCAAGAGTCACATTAATAATAATTTTAGAATCTCCCTCCTCTTGTAACTTGTCCATTCCCATAGAGTGAGCAATTTTGAGCCCCCACAGCAAGGCCAATCCCTTAGCCACGTTATTGGACTAGATATCGATGCACCCTGCATAAGCAACAATGAACACCCCCTGACTATCTCTGAAAATCTCTCTACCACTGGCCAGGCCAGTGTTCTTTTTTTCTGCTCCGTCGAAATTAAGTTTGACCCAGTCCTTGGGAGGAGGTCTCTAGAAAGTGTTTTGTCTAGCCATCTTTCTAGAATTGTCAATCTTGGTCATATCCACTGTCAGACCCCAGTTCTTAGAAATTAAAATTTCCACCTAAGTAGGGGTTCCTTGGCTACTTGGAGAGTGTTGGAGGGCATGTTCTTAGAGACCAACCTGCTAAAGGAGTAGAAGACCTCATTAGCATTTTTAAATTTCTCTTTGAATATTCTTTTGTTCTTTCCTTCCACACACTCCACCCCAGGTGTGGGGGAATTCATCTCCATATCTCCCTAATCCTAGGGTGTGAGAAAGGAGTAAGCCAACTTTGGGTGAAATCCTTGAAGTTTTCAAGGAAGACCCAATCCATGTTAAGTTTCTCTATAGTTTTTCCTTATATCTCTTTGGAAAAATCACAATGGAAAAGAAGGTGTTGGATGGACTCTTCTTATTTCATACATAGAACACATCTATTAAACAATTGGAAGCCCCCTTTTATTGAGGTTATCGGTAGTAAGGATTTTATTATGTGCTATAGACCACCAAAAGAAGTTAATTTTATGGATCAGGTTGTTGTTCCAGACACTCTTCCAAAACTAGCTCACTTGTCCACTATTGGTCAACAGATTGTAAGCTGATTTGACCGAGAAGATCCCCTTTTGATCCTACCCCCAGAGCATTTCATCTTCCCTAGGAAATATAGGAATTCTATACTTGTTCAACTCCACTTGCAGAGCCAAACACTCTTGATTCTCTAGCTGATTACTATTCCAACAATCAGAGAGGTTCTTCCAACTCCTTTGGCTGTGGATTTGGCCATTGATGTAATTGCTGACCAAGCTCCCAAAATGGTTAACAACTCTTTCCTTAGTAATGTAGTTCTTTCGGTTAGACAAGGATCCCTCCCATAGCCAATTGTCCTCCCAGAACCTGATTTTGTCTCCCTTACCCAACTTCCATTTGATGCCTTGAGACAGTGTGCTTCTGGTTTTGATCATTTTATTCTAGATAATAGAGCCTTTAGGGAGGCTCTCCCTATCAATAAGCCCTAACTTTTCCCCATTTTGCAAGTATTTGGCTTTCATAATCTGCACCCAGTCTTTCTCCTCCTTAAGGAAAGTCCACCCAATCTTGGCAATTAAGGCTTTATTCATCACCTAGATTTTTTTGATTCCCAATCCCCCTTGCAATTTGGTTGACAAACTTTATCCCACCCAACCAATGAGATCCTTTTTTTTCCTCAATCGTAGTCTAGAGGAAGGTTTTCTGAATCTTCTCCAATTTTTCCACCATGTATCTAGGCATTTTAAAGAGGGAGAGAAAATAAGTGGGGATGCCCTGCAGGGAGGCCTTCAAGAGTTGATGTTTGCTCGCTTGGCTTAGAATTTTACCTTTCCAGTCCTCCATCTTCTTTTGGATTCTTTCCAGAATAGTGTTCCAGTACGCCGAGGTCACTTCCTTGACCATGAGGGGTAGACCTATGTAGGTAACTGGGAAATTGGCCTTATTACATTCTAGGATGTTTCTCGCCTTATCTTGCAGCTCCATGTTAGTATTGAAAAAGAACACATTACTCTTTTCATAATTAATGCACTAGCTAGAAATTTCGCATAGGAGTTCAACAAATTTTTTAATCTTCTGGCCTCCACCACTAAAGCCGCCCCGAAGAGCATAGTATCATCAACAAATTGTTGGATAGCTGACAGTCCCATGGTGGACGTAGCTTTGACACCCCTGAGGTTATGATTATCTAGGTGGGAAAGGATGTTTCTACCCATGACCTCTACCATAATGATAAAAAGGTAGGGTGAAAGGGGATCTCCCTATCTAATACCCCTTCCAGCATCAAAGAACCCCTGTGGAGTGCCATTGACCAGAACTGAGTACTTGACAATAGTAACACATTCCCTTATCAAGGTAATCATTATGTCTTGAAACTCAAACTTCCTAAGGACCTTAAACAAGAAATCCCAGGAGATTCTATCATAAGCTTTAGATATATATAGTTTGAGAGCCATGCTTGGGATGTTGCTCTTGTCCATCAAGTGAATGATCTCATGTGTGGATATTGCGGCATCCATAATCTATCTACCTGGGACAAAGCCTTTCTGGCAATCAAATATAAGGTTGTCTAGCAGTTGTTGGAGTCTGAGGACCAGAGTCTTCATGATAATCATATAAATGGTGTTATGTAGGCTAATAGGGCAGAAATCAGACATGGACTCTGTGATGCTCTTCTTGGGGATAAGCGCAATGAAAGTGGCATTGTTCTACTTAAGGATTTTACTAGTCCTAAAAAAGTCGTTGACAGCAATAGTGACATCATAACCTACAATCTCCCAGAAATCCTAGAAAAAGGCTAGGGGAAACCCATTTGGGCCTAGAGCTTTAAAGGCCCCCATAGAGAACACAACCGCCCTAACTTCCTCCTCAGTAATAGGCTTCAAAAGCATACAGTTATCTTCCTCTGAGAGGACAGAGGGAATATTGTCCAACAGCTTATCTTCCCTACCTTTGTCAGGATTGTTTCGGTGCTCTGCGAAAATGTTTCTAAAGTAGTTGGAGGCTATGCTTCCTAGTTCCTTCTCTTCGAGAATTTCCCTATTGTTTTCATCAAGCAGCTTGGTGATTCTGTTTCTCTTTCTATGCTTCATGGATGACTGATGGAAGAAAAGTGTGTATGTTAAACTAAATAGAATATATATATATTCTATTTAATAAATCCAACATAATTTATATATATATATATATATATATCAACTAGAAATATAAATAATTAAATATTTAATTATGTCGAGAGGCATTTTACAGTCAAGCAGGGTGGAGATGAGAGCACTCATTTTCCATGTAAATATATAGGAAAAAAAAAACCAAAAAAGAAATTAGAAAAAATAAAAAAATAAAAACGAAAAAAGAAATTGGAGAAAATAAAAAATAAAAAGGTGAAGAAAATCACAAAAAATAAGCAACCAAAAAAGAAATTGGGAAAAATTAAAAATTAAAAAAAAATGGAAACGATTGTGAGAAAATCACAAAAGGTATGGAAAACACAAAAAGCAAGTACATAACCTTTAGAAGATATCTCTCAGCATACTATAGATATATTTTTTTTAAAATATAAATATACTAGTATATATTATCAATAAATATATTTAAAAGCATATGTATACTAGTAGTTGCACGAAATTTATGCGCAACGGAATAGCCGATAGGGTTTATCAATATCTCATCCATAACTCTAAAGTTGAAATGTAAGAATATTCAGAAAGAACATAGTTGTAATTGTATATGATTAGGGTGTATAATTTTGTAATTGTAAATTAGAAATGCAGACTTGCATGAAAGACAATGGGAAATAAATTGTATAAATATTGAGAAATAAATCGACCCAAAAATTGTTTTGATATTAAATGATAATTAATTAGTCAAAGTTAATTTGAATAGATAAATTAAATATCAATAAATTAAAATAAATCTTAAAAATAATTTATATTAAAATATTTGATATACTTAATTATTATACTATAAACAATATATATTAATAATGTTAATTAATTATTCATAACCCTAATTCTAGTCCTTACCCTAATTCTAATTATAACCCTAAACCTAATTCTAACATTGACCCTATTTTATCTATAAC